>CM027860.1:17447645-23177645 GCA_016097605.1 Eucalyptus guilfoylei
GGGCTCAAGTCCCATTTATGCCTCAATTCACAATTTATAGAGCCCATACATTGGAATTTCTCTTGAAAATAAAGTATCTTAGGGTAGTTTAGCGGAAAGACAGGAAAAAATGTGGTGCAATTCTGCTTACGGGCATGTGTGTGTTTCGTAGATTTAGGTGTTTAAGGCATTGGCTGAAGCGAAAGAGGCAGGGAAAACAGAGATTTTCACTGACAATTTTCCGGGCGGACCTTGACAACATCAATCTTGCCCCCGACGGATCTTTGGATCGCCCTATTGCAGGTATATGCGCAAGCTTTTCTCAAAATGATAACTAAAGATCTAAACCCAAAGAGATTAGTGCTTTCAAGGAGATAATAATGCCCCTGATTTTGGGCAAAACCACGTGCATGCCACTGCGAGGGTTCAGCTTCTTTCGGACCATGTTTTTCGGACGCTCTGTCACTGCTCATTGCAAATTTGGTGCAGGTGACATCTGAAGGGTGGAATTCGTGCACACCTCCAAGGCAGCCAAGCACTTGATAGCAACGTACCCAAGTATGATCAAGAAAGTGAATGGAGCGTACAGAAAAGCAAGTGTTTTGCATGTGGGAGCTGATGGCAAAATAATCAAGAAGCTTGACGATCCTGACGGGAAAGTCAACTCCTTTGTTACCTCAGCATTCGAGTTTGAGGGACATCTTTACCTGGGAAGTCTCAACGCCAACTTCATTGGAAAATTGCCCCTCATCTGATGATCTTGCCTAATGTAACGTTCACTTCAAAATCTCGGTAGAGGCGAGTATTTCACATGGGAGGCAGCTGAGCTTACATTTATCATGGCATCATTTGCTTCACGGTTCTGAATTAAAGAACTTCGATGCTTCGAAGAGCCAGATTCAAGAAATTGTTGAATAGACTTTATCTGATGGTCAAGCATTTAGCAAACTATTTTTCGAAAAACCAAAAGACCTAAGGCGCAACTATGAAACTCAAATTGAACCGCGGACAAAATGAGGTTTCCTCACATAATGACAGTTTTGGCAATCAAACCGTACGTATAATTCAATAAACAGAATTGCCATATAGTTGATAGCAAATGCTTCTAAGCTCAAGAAGGAGGCAATTGATATGAGCAAAATTCGAGAACAGAGATCCTACTGCAACCTCATTCTTTTCTCCATATTCTTCTCGAAGGAGGCAATTGATATGAGCAAAATTCGAGAACAGAGATCCTACTGCAACCTCATTTGCAACCTCATTCTTTTCTCCATATTCTTCTCAGCTGTCTCCGGCAATTTATCAACTGCTCTATCCTTTGCCTTCCTGCTTTTCATAAACTCAGAGAAGGAATTGCTGGCAGATTTGCAGCAGTAGTAGAACTTTGCACCGAGGAAACGCAAGAAGAACTGATGACACTAGGAACTTCTTCATTTATGGCCTCCATTATTACCTGGTTGACTGAAGATGAAGCTGAGCCTGAAGGTTCTTGTTTAGGTGGCATATTCTCTGAAGGCGAGGCATCACTGATTCTGAGCCGATTTGTCAGATCTGTAGAATTGGTTGTTGAGAGCCACCTTACAGTGTTTGCCACTTGAGAAAGATAAAATGACTTCCTGCTCTTTCCATATTTTTTGTAGCAGTCGTTCTCAAGGGGAAGAAGCCGACTCTTCAATTTCATTCCTGCAAATAAAGTTTGATGAGAAAAGACTTCATTAATCTATCTCTACGGCTTGGCTGAAGATTCAACCACACGGCTCTTTTTCGCAACCTTAAACTAGCAGAATTGTACTGAGAAAAATGAAGTGGTGGTGAAATAATTGTGACAAGAATCAGAAATGAGTAATATTACATTAAAGAGCCAAGACGTTGCTGAGCCAGCCTCAAGGCTTTGAGCAATCTTTGCTTGCTAGTTTCTCTCGGCTCTTCCGATACTTCATTCTTGTCCACTTTATTCATCTGCAAGAAGTCATCATAGGATTAGTAACCGACCAGAATCAGAAATGAGTAATATTACATTAAAGAGCCAAGACGTTGCTGAGCCAGCCTCAAGGCTTTGAGCAATCTTTGCTTGCTAGTTTCTCTCGGCTCTTCCGATACTTCATTCTTTGTCCACTTTATTCATCTGCAAGAAGTCATCATAGGATTAGTAACCGACCACGAGTTCAACTTTCATAATAGAGGACAAAGTTGCAACAGTGACCCATCTGTTTCCCATTTCATCTGATGCGTAGTTTTTGGTTTGTCAACAGCAGAAAGAGGAACAGCATTATTCACGAGTCACTATTACAACAGATAACTGCTAAATCCCCTTGAACATGAAAAGAGATAGCATGGCCTACCTTTCTATCTAAGCCTTTGTTGCGACCTACCCTCGGGGGGAGGGAGCAGGGTTTAGGGTATTCTGGGGACGAACTAAAGCTCATGATTAGGGCGCAAGCTCTCCAAGCCCATATCCCGTGTGATGTTGGGATATTCTTAAAAATTTTGCACAAAAGGAGTTGCACTAGCCTATTGGGGTCGGCTAGAAACCAAGTGAGCGTGGGAGCGTGCCTCACTTCCTACGCAACCAGAGAGTCTAGGATCGGAGACTTGATTACACCAATTAACCAATTAGTGCCATTTCAGTACCTAATCTTGTTCATTTTAAAAGAAATGATTTTTGTCAGGTAGTCTGGATTGATTTTATACTTATCCACTAACATGTGAGGTAATCATACGGGTGCACAATCATTAAAATAACAATTAGCAACTAAGAAAAGCGATTAAATAAATTGCATGAAAGAGCAAAAATTCAACACCAAAGAAAAGATAAATACTAATCCTAACTAAATTAAAGAGAAGCCAAAATCAACATATCAATATTATGCATTCAAAGGCATTTTGTTCCCAAGGACAATTGAAATCTTAAGGTAAAGCCCAAAAGGCTTAATCAAACTTAAACACAGTTCTAAATTGAAAGGTTTCCTATTTTTTGGAGAAAATTACTCTAAAGATTAATTTCAACCTTTTTGAGGAGATTTAATTTTTTTTTTTTTAGATTTTTCTATTCTTTTAAAAAAAGACCATTCGAATTTTCCAAAAAAAAAATGGATTTTTTTTTTAAAAAAAGTCGAATTTTTTAATGTTTTCTGAGTTTTTGAATTTTCGGAAAGTTTTTTGAATTTTTCTTATTTTTCAAAATTTTTGATTTTTTTTGAAAATTTTTGAATTCTTTAAATTTTTAATATATTTTTGATATTTAATATTATTATATTCGGATAAAGGGTTCGGATCGGGTAGATCCGATCCGGCCATTGACCCGACCCAAAACCAGATTTGCCCTTTCGGTTTGAAAAAAGAAAATAATATTTTTAATTAATTTTTTTAGTTTTTTTTTTAGTTTTTTTTTTTTTGGCTTCTCATATGTTTTGTCTTTTCCCTGCACTATCCTGTTCATCCACGCCGCCTTCACCGAACGTCTGCCTCCCCACGCCTTTTCCACCTTTCTATTTTTTTTTGTTTTTTTTTTTTTGTTTTCATTTCTTTTCATTACTCTTTTTATTTCTTTTATTTCTTGTTTTTCTTTTAAGCTTTTTTAGGTCGTCTTCTTCCCTGGTCTTCTCCACCTTCGCATTTGCCCACTGCACGCCCGAAGCTTCTCTTCCCAAAACATGGCCTCATCGAGATTCAGCCAAACAACAACGCAGCCCGGAACAACCGGCGACCCTTCCACCGTCGAACTTCCGTCGGCCACTAGTTGGCCGGAGATCGTCAGCATCCGGCCGAGCATACCCTCCTCGGCCAAACACCGAACAAGCAACAACGACGATGGGAACGTAGCGAACGACCACACGACCGACACCCAAGGTCACCCAACACCACCGGAATATCATAAAAGAGCGCGACACGCCCGGACAACTCGATTTCAGTCAAAGACAAAACCGCGGAGACTAGATCTCGTTGTGGCATTCTATCAAACAGGCGGAGCGTGCTCCCGAATCACGCGGTTTCTAGCTCAACTAGGACCCGAACCCAAATCGAGACTCTCACCAACAAACAATAAAACATACAGCAACCAAAGAGGGAGTGAACAAGGCCGGAGTTCACGCAAACCAGTCGAACGTAAACTCTGGCTCGGGATGCACGGAACCGGGTGAAAACAGGGCGCAAGGAGGACGTACCGGGTCCAATTTGAGGACGTTGGCCGAGGGGTCGTTCAGCGGGGCTCGCACACTGCTAAAGCGACGACTGAAGCTCCCTTGCTCTCCCTTAGTCGCTTCCTCGCTCGGACTTCTTTTCCCTCTCGGTTTCTCTCTAGTTCCTCTCAGCTCCTCCTCAGCTCTCTCGGTTCCTCATAGTTCCAGAAGAAGGGCGTCGGGGAACCAGATTCCGTGCACTGTTGAGCCTCTCTTTGGCTATTTACCCTCTCTCAAGTGCTTCTCTCGCTCCAGCTCTCACTCTCGAGCACCTCTCTCGCTCAAGCTCTCCCCCTTTTCTCCTGTCTCTACCGATTCTCCCCCTGCAAATGAGCGAGACCCTCACTTTTAAGGGTGACCAGCAAGCGCGCATGGCCTCTGCCACTGCCAGCTTGCTGGCCAGACCAATCTCGACCCGCAGATCACGCCGCCATCTGCCCCTCGCGATCTCCTGCTCCTCTCTGTCTCCCCTGCTGTTTCTACTTTTTTGCAAGTTTGAGCTCAAGAGAGAGAAGACAAATGGGATGGGCTGCGAAAGAGGAAAAGATGACGGGCTGGGCCTAGCCCCATGTGAGGGGAAAAGAAGATGAAGGAATGGGGGCTAGTCGGGCCATGGCCAGATCTAGCCCGACCCGACCTCTAGGCGTTTTTCTATGTTTTGTTTTGTTTTTTTTTCTTTACTTTTTTTTTTTGTTGTTTTGTTGTTTTTCCTTTTAGCGACTAATTTCTAATTTTGTACACGATTAAGTCCTAAATAAAAAATGTAAAATTTAGGTGTCAGCAGTTTTCCTTAGTTGTAGTTTTCCTCAGCATGCTCCTAGAAATCAATTCTATCATTTACTCGATTTGAATTTTGAGATAGTTGAGCTCTTCGTAACATCGATGCCATCTGCATTAATATCTTCACACATCGAGAGAATGCGACAACATCAGCCGAAATGGTACATCGGCCGGAAAAGATTTTACACCGACTATTTCTTCAAACATAATTGGATAGGTGTCGGGTAAATATTGCCGTGCACATATTACCATCGGAGTCAGAAATGTCTTCCTTTCATCATCACGATTCCAAAATTCAGAATACTGTCCTTCATCGATCGATTAGAAAATGCA
Source organism: Eucalyptus guilfoylei (assembly GCA_016097605.1). Lineage (NCBI taxonomy): Eukaryota > Viridiplantae > Streptophyta > Magnoliopsida > Myrtales > Myrtaceae > Eucalyptus > Eucalyptus guilfoylei. Next base: position 17,452,916 of record CM027860.1, read on the forward strand.
TAAGAATTAGCATTGAACCTTATGAATAATATCACTTCTAGCAACATAAAACTGAAAAGGTTGGCTGCAAGCTAAATTACTGAGGACAAAACGAGGTTTCCGCGCTCTGGTCTGGTAATATTTTCTCGAAGAAGCATAGCAAAGCCTTCCTTTTCGTGTTGACGTGTGATGGATGATATTATCGTATTAATTGCGCCAATTCTCATCGTATTATGCATTAATGGCACTGCGAACGACGTAAAGAGGAGAGAGAGAACGCTTTCTGGGAGAAAAATGAAGAGCTGGACAGGTGGAGCTGGACAGGTGTCGACGTGGTTGAGGTTTCCGCGCTCTAGTCTGGTGGTGTTGACGTGGTCCTTCGAGGTTATGCAATATCTTCCTTTTGAGTGTGCCAATTCTCATCGTATTATGCATTAATAGCAAATGGTAGTGCGCCAATTCTCATCGTATTATGCATTAATGGCACTCCGGCCGGCCGACCGACCAATGCATTAATAGCAAACGGTAGTGAGCGCCAATCGTATTTTCTCATCGTATTATGCATTAATAGCAAACGGTAGTGCGCCAATTGGGCAGGGCATTACTTGTCGTTCTCTCCAATCTCGATGTTCTCCATTATTTTTCTTTGTTCTTTGAAATCTTCTCATTCTCTCTCATTCAGCCCAGGAGCCCAGGAAAAGGTTCATTTCTCATTCTCACCCGGGGAAAGGTGTTCTCATTTGACAACCCAGGAGCCCAGGGAAAGGTGCCCATGAAGTTTCTCCTCTTTCTATGTGCAAACACAGTGGGCGGGCCATTATTTTTCTTTGTTCTTTGACATTCTCTCTCATTCGACGGCCCAGGAGCCCAGGGAAAGGTGCCCATGAAGTTGTGCTCTCATTCGACAGCCCAAGAGCCCAGGGAAAGGTGCCCAGGGAAAGGTGTCCATGACTCGTGTTCCTCTTTCTGTGTGCAAACATAGTGGGCAGACTTCTCCATTACTTTGTTCTCGAAATTCTCATTCTCTCTCTTCTCATTCTCTCTCATTCGACAGCCCGAGAGCCCAGGGAAAGGTGTCCATGAATCTCGTGTTCCTCTTTCTGTGTGCAAACACAGTGGGCACACTTGATGGGCTTCCATCTACTAGTGATGCATCACCGAGGCTTCCTACTAGCAAACCCCCTGAAGAGACGCATTACGGCGGCGGACCGAGGCTTCCATCTACTTCTAGTGATGCATCACCGAGGCTTCCTCTTACGACAAACCCCCGTTTATGGTGAAAAAATTCTCCATACGAGACGCGTTACGGCAGCATTATGGTAAGTTTGATGCCAGTGTGGGCAATCATTCACGCGGTAGTGATCGTCCTCACGGGTATTCTCATAGCTTTGTATTTTTATCTTAAGAACCCCGTTCCCATTAAATGCACTATTGATAGTGTGGAAATGGTCGTGGGAACGGATATTCTAGAAAAGTAAGATCTTACAATTTTCGTGATGTTTATGTATAAGGACATTATTAAGGGTGATGTTTATGTATTAAGGACGTGATATTTATGTATTAAGGTGGGGCCCCTACCAAATCATTAAATAATAATTAACTAAATTTTATTGGAGATATGAGATATGGTTAAATTTTATTAGCTCTTGGAGATATGAGATATTGTCCCTCCAATCTATGAATCCCCTATGGTTGCAACAAGTCAATTAACTAAATTTTATTGGCGATCGTGCGGCGGTCGTGCGGTGGTCGTGCGACGATCGTGCGGCAGTCGTGCGGCAATCGTGCGACGATCGTGCAACAGTCGTGCGGCGGTCGTGCGGTGACGATCAACGGTCGGAATCGGATTCCGTGCACTGTTGAGCCTCTCTTTGGCTATTCACCCTCTCTCAAGTGCTTCTCTCGCTCCAGCTCTCACTCTCGAGCACCTCTCTCGCGCAAGCTCTCCCCCTTTTTCTCCTGTCTCTACCGATTCTCCCCCTGCAAATGAGCGAGACCCTCACTTTTAAGGGTGACCAGCAAGCGCGCATGGCCTCTGCCCTTTGCCGGCTTGCTGCGGACCGATCCGACCCGCGGATCACGCCGCCATCTCGCCCCTCGCGATCTCCTGCTCCTCTCTGTCTCCGTTTTTCTTCGTTTTTGCAAGTTTGAGCTCAAGAGAGAGAAGACGGATGGGATGGGCTGCGAAGGAGGAAAAGATGATGGGCTGGGCCTAGCCCCATGTGAGGGGAAAAGAAGAGGAAGGAAGGGGGGCGAGTCGGGCCATGGCCGGATCTAGCCCGACCCGACCTCTAGGCGTTTTTTTATGTTTTGTTTTGTTTTTTTTCTTTACTTTTTTTTTGTTGTTTTGTTGTTTCTCCTTTTAGCGACTAATTTCTAATTTTGTACACGATTAAGTCCTAAATAAAATTGTAAAATTTAGGTGTCAACAGCCTTGCTTCTGGTTGTAGTTTTCCTCAGCATGCTCCTAGAAATCAATTCTGTCATTTACTCCTGATTTGAATTTTGAGATAGTTGAGCTCTTCGTAACATTGATGACATCTGCATTAATATCTTCACACATCGAGAACGCGACAACATCGGCCGAAATGGTACATCAGGCCGGAAAAGATTTTACACCGACTATTTCTTCAAACATAATTGGATAGGTGTCGGGTAAATATTGCCGTGCACATATTACCATCGGAGTCAGAAATGTCTTCCTTTCATCATCACGATTCCAAAATTCAGAATACTGTCCTTCATCGATCGATTAGAAAATGCATAAGAATTAGCATTGAACCTTATGAATAATATCACTTCTAGCAACATAAAACTAAAAAGGTTGGCTGCAAGCTAAATTACTGAGGACAAAACGAGGTTTCCGCGCTCTGGTCTTGTAATATTTTCTCGAAGAAGCATAGCAAAGCCTTCCTTTTCGTGTTGACGTGTGATGGATGATATCATCGTATTAATTGCGCCAATTCTCATCGTATTATGCATTAATGGCACTACGAACGACGTAGAGAGGAGAGAGAGAACGCTTTCTGGGAGAAAAGTGAAGAACTGGACAGGTGGAGCTGGAAGGGTGTCAACATGGTCGAGGTTTCCGCGCTCTAGTCTGGTGGTGTCGACGTGGTCCTTCGAGGCTACGCAATATCTTCCTTTTGAGTGCGCCAATTCTCATCGTATTATGCATTAATAGCAAACGGTAGTGCGCCAATTCTCATCGTATTATGCATTAATGGCACTCCAGCCGGCCGACCGACCAATGCATTTATAGCAAACGGTAGTGCGCGCCAATCGTATTTTCTCATCGTATTATGCATTAATAGCAAACGGTAGTGCACCAATTGGGCAGGGCATTACTTATCGTTCTCTCCGGTCTCGATGTTCTCCATTATTTTTCTTTGTTCTTTGAAATCTTCTCATTCTCTCTCATTCAGCCCGGGAGCCCGGAAAAGGTGCCCATTTCTCATTCTCACCCCGGGAAAGGTGCTCTCATTCGACGGCCCGGAGCCCGGGGAAAGGTGCCCATGAAGTTTCTCCTCTTTCTATGTGCAAACACGGTGGGCGGGCCATTATTTTTCTTTGTTCTTTGACATTCTCTCTCATTCGACAGCCCAGGAGCCCAGGGAAAGGTGCCCATTTCTCATTCTCACCCAGGAAAAGGTGCTCTCATTCGACAGCCCAGTAGCCCAGGCAAAGGTGCCCATGAAGTTGTGCTCTCATTCGACAGCCTAGGAGCCCAGGGAAAGGTGTCCATGACTCGTGTTCCTTTTTCTGTGTGCAAACATAGTGGGCAGACTTCTCCATTACTTTGTTCTCGAAATTCTCAGTCTCTCTCTTCTCATTCTCTCTCATTCGACAGCCCAAGAGCCCAGGGAAAGGTGCCCAGGAAAAGGTGCCCATGAATCTCGTGTTCCTCTTTACGTGTGCACACACAAAGGTTACACTTGATGGGCTTCCATCTACTAGTGATGCATCACCGAGGCTTCCTACTAGCAAACCCCCGAAGAGACGCATTACGGCGGACCGAGGCTTCCATCTACTTCTAGTGATGCATCACCGAGGCTTCCTACTGACAAACCCCGTTTATGGTGAAAAAATTCTCCATACGAGAGACGCGTTACGGCCGCATTATGGTAAGTTTGATGCCAGCGTGGGCAATCATTCATGCGGTAGTGATCGTCCTCACGGGTATTCTCATAGCTTTGTATTTTTATCTTAAGAACCCCGTTCCCATTAAATGCACTATTGATAGTGTGGAAATGGTCGTGGGAACGGATATTCTAGAAAAGTAAGATCTTACAATTTTCGTGATGTTTATGTATAAGGACATTATTAAGGGTGATGTTTATGTATTAAGGACGTGATATTTATGTATTAAGGTGGGGCCCCTACCAAATCATTAAATAATAATTAACTAAATTTTATTGGAGATATGAGATATGGTTAAATTTTATTAGCTCTTGGAGATATGAGATGTTGTCCCTCAATCTATGAATCCCCTATGGTTGCAACAAGTCAATTAACTAAATTTTATTGGCGATCGTGCGGCGGTCGTGCGGTGGTCGTGCGACGATCGTGCGGCGATCGTCGTGCGATCGTGCGACGATCGTGCAACGTCGTCGTGCGGCGGTCGTGCGGTGACGATCAACGGTCGGAACCGGATTCCGTGCACTGTTGAGCCTCTCTTTGGCTATTCACCCTCTCTCAAGTGCTTCTCTCGCTCCAGCTCTCACTCTCGAGCACCTCTCTCGCTCAAGCTCTCCCCCTTTTTCTCCTGTCTCTACCGATTCTCCCCCGCAAATGAGCGAGACCCTCACTTTTAAGGGTGACCGGCAAGCGCGCATGGCCTGCGCCCTTGCCGCTTGCGGCGGACCGATCCCGACCCGCGGATCACGCCGCCATCCGCCCCTCGCGATCTCCTGCTCCTCTCTCTCTCCGCTTGTTTCTTCTTTTGCAAGTTTGAGCTCAAGAGAGAGAAGACAAATGGGATGGGCTGCGAAGAGGAAAAGATGACGGGTCTGGGCCTAGCCCCATGTGAGGGGAAAAGAAGAGGAAGGAATGGGGCTAGTCGGGCCATGGCCGAGATCTAGCCCGACCCGACCTCTAGGCGTTTTTCTATGTTTTGTTTTGTTTTTTTTTCTTTACTTTTTTTTTTTGTTGTTTTGTTGTTTTTCCTTTTAGCGACTAATTTCTAATTTTGTACACGATTAAGTCCTAAATAAAATTGTAAAATTTAGGTGTCAACAGCCTTGCTTCTGGTTGTAGTTTTCCTCAGCATGCTCCTAGAAATCAATTCTGTCATTTACTCGATTTGAATTTTGAGATAGTTGAGCTCTTCGTAACATCGATGCCATCTGCATTAATATCTTCACACATCGAGAATGCGACAACATCGGCCCGAAATGGTACATCAGCCCGGAAAAGATTTTACACCGACTATTTCTTCAAACATAATTGGATAGGTGTCGAATAAATATTGCCGTGCACATATTACCATCGGAGTCAGAAATGTCTTCCTTTCATCATCACGATTCCAAAATTCAGAATACTGTCCTTCATCGATCGATTAGAAAATGCATAAGAATTAGCATTGAACCTTATGAATAATATCACTTCTAGCAACATAAAACTGAAAAGGTTGGCTGCAAGCTAAATTACGAGGACAAAACGAGGTTTCCGCGCTCCGGTCTCGGTAATATTTTCTCGAAGAAGCATAGCAAAGCCTTCCTTTTCGTGTTGACGTGTGATGGATGATATCATCGTATTAATTGCGCCAATTCTCATCGTATTATGCACTAATGGCACTGCGAACGACGTAGAGAGGAGAGAGAGAACGCTTTCTAGGAGAAAAGTGAAGAGCTGGACACGTGGAGCTGGACAGGTGTCGACGTGGTCGAGGTTTCCGCGCTCTAGTCTAGTGGTGTCGACGTGGTCCTTCGAGGCTACGCAATATCTTCCTTTTGAGTGAGCCAATTCTCATCGTATTATGCATTAATAGCAAACAGTAGTGCGCCAATTCTCATCGTATTATGCATTAATGGCACTCCGGCCGGCCGACCGACCAATGCATTAATAGCAAACGGTAGTGCGCGCCAATCGTATTTTCTCATCATATTATGCATTAATAGCAAACGGTAGTGCACCAATTGGGCAGGGCATTACTTGTCGTTCTCTCCGGTCTCGATGTTCTCCATTATTTTTCTTTGTTCTTTGAAATCTTCTCATTCTCTCTCATTCAGCCCAGGAGCCCAGGAAGAGGTGCCCATTTCTCATTCTCACCCCAGGAAAGGTGCTCTCATTCGACAACCCAGGAGCCCAGGGAAAGGTGCCCATGAAGTTTCTCCTCTTTCTATGTGCAAACACAGTGGGCGAGCCATTATTTTCCTTTGTTCTTTGACATTCTCTCTCATTCGACAGCCCAGGAGCCCAGGGAAAGGTGCTCTCATTCGACAGCCCAGTAGCCCAGGGAAAGGTGCCCATGAAGTTGTGCTCTCATTCGACAGCCCAGGAGCCCAGGGAAAGGTGCCCAGGGAAAGGTGTCCATGACTCGTGTTCCTCTTTCTGTGTGCAAACACAGTGGGCAGGCTTCTCCATTACTTTGTTCTCGAAATTCTCATTCTCTCTCATTCGACAGCCCAAGAGCCCAGGGAAAGGTGCCCAGGAAAAGGTGCCCATGAATCTCGTGTTCCTCTTTCTGTGTGCAAACACAGTGGGCACACTTCATGGGCTTCCATCTACTAGTGATGCATCACCGAGGCTTCCTCCTAGCAAACCCCCTGAAGAGACGCATTACGGTAGCGGGCCAAGGCTTCCATCTACTTCTAGTGATGCATCACCGAGGCTTCCTACTGACAAACCCCCCCTTTATGGTGAAAAAATTCTCCATACAGAGACGCGTTACGGCACCATTATGGGAAGTTTGATGCCAGCGTGGGCAATCATTCACGTGGTAGTGATCGTCGTCACGGGTATTCTCATAGCTTTGTATTTTTATCTTAACAACCCCGTTCCCATTAAATGCACTATTGGTAGTGTGGAAATGGTCGTGGGAACGGATATTTTAGAAAAGTAAGATCTTACAATTTTCGTGATGTTTATGTATAAGGACATTATTAAGGGTGATGTTTATGTATTAAGGACGTGATATTTATGTATTAAGGTGGGGGCCCCCTACCAAATCATTAAATAATAATTAACTAAATTTTATTGGAGATATGAGATATGGTTAAATTTTATTAGCTCTTGGAGATATGAGATATTGTCCCTCCAATCTATGAATCCCCTATGGTTGCAACAAGTCAATTAACTAAATTTTATTAACGATCGTGCGGGGGTCGTGCGGTGGTCGTGCGACAATCGTGCGGCAGTCGTGCAGCGGTCGTGCGACGATCGTGCAGTTGTCGTGCGGCAGTCGTGCGACGATCGTGCAGTTGTCGTGCGGCAGTCGTACGGTGACGATCAACGGTCGGTGATCGTGCGACGGTCTAGCTCTCACTCTCAAACACCTCTCTCGCTCAAGCTCTCACCCTTTTCTCCTGTCTCTACCGGTTCTCCCCCTGCAAATGAGCGAGACCGTCACTTTTAAGGGTGAACAGCAACCGCGCATGGCCTCTGCCGCTGCCAGCTTGCTGGCCAGACCGATCCCGACCCGCGAATCACGCCGCCATCTGCCCCTCGCGATCTCCTGCTCCTCTCTGTCTCCGCTTGTTTCTTCTTTCTTGCAAGTTTGAGCTCAAGAGAGAAGACGGATGGGATGGGCTGCGAAGGAGGAAAAGATGACGGGCTGGGCCTAGCCCCATGTCGGGGAAAAGAAGAGGAAGGAAGGGGGCGAGTCGGGCCATGGCCGGATCGGCCCGACCCGACCTCTAGGCGTTTTTGTGTTTTGTTTTGTTTTTTTTATTTACTTTTTTTTTTTTGGTTGTTTTGTTGCTTTTCTTTTTAGCGACCAATTTCTAATTTTGTACACGATTAAGTCCTAAATAAAATTGTAAAATTTAGGTGTCAACAGCCTTGCTTCTGGTTGTAGTTTTCCTCAGCATGCTCCTAGAAATCAATTCTGTCATTTACTCCTGATTTGAATTTTGAGATAGTTGAGCTCTTCGTAACATCGATGCCATCTGCATTAATATCTTCACACATCAGAGAACACGACAACATCAGCTAGAAATGGTACATGAGCCCGGAAAAGATTTTACACCGACTATTTCTTCAAACATAATTGGATAGGTATCAGGTAAATATTGCCGTGCACATATTACCATCGGAGTCGAAATGTCTTCCTTTCATCATCACGATTCCAAAATTCGGAATCTTGTCCTTCATCGATCGATTAGAAAATGCATAAGAATTAGCATTGAACCTTATGAATAATATCACTTCTAGCAACATAAAACTGAAAAGGTTGGCTGCAAGCTAAATTATCGAGGACAAAACGAGGTTTCCACACTCGGCACTGTAATATTTTCTCGAAGAAGCATAGCAAAGCCTTCCTTTTCGTGTTGACGTGTGATGGATGATATCATCGTATTAATTGCGCCAATTCTCATCGTATTTTGCATTAATGGCACTGCGAACGACGTAGAGAGAAGAGAGAGAACGCTTTCTAGGAGAAAAGTGAAGAGCTGGACACGTGGAGCTGGGACGGTGTCGACGTGGTCGAGGTTTCCACGCTCTAGTCGGTGGTGTCGACGTGGTCCTTCGAGGCTACGCAATATCTTCCTTTTGAGTGCGCCAATTCTCATCGTATTATGCATTAATAGCAAACGGTAGTGCGCCAATTCTCATCGTATTATGCATTAATGGCACTCCGGCCAGCCGACCGACCAATGCATTAATAGCAAACGGTAGTGCACCAATTGGGCAGGGCATTACTTGTCCTTCTCTCCGGTCTCGATGTTCTCCATTATTTTTCTTTGTTCTTTGAAATCTTCTCATTCTCTCTCATTCAGCCCAGGAGCCCAGGAAGAGGTGCCCATTTCTCATTCTCACCCCAGGAAAGGTGCTCTCATTCGACATCCCAGGAGCCCAGGGAAAGGTGCCCATGAAGTTTCTCCTCTTTCTATGTGCAAACACAGTGGGCGAGCCATTATTATTCTTTGTTCTTTGACATTCTCTCTCATTCGACAGCCCAGGAGCCCAGGGAAAGGTGCTCTCATTCGACAGCCCAGTAGCCCAGGGAAAGGTGCCCATGAAGTTGTGCTCTCATTCGACAGCCCAGGAGCCCAGGGAAAGGTGTCCATGACTCGTGTTCCTCTTTCTGTGTGCAAACACAGTGGGCAGGCTTCTCCATTACTTTGTTCTCGAAATTCTCATTCTCTCTCTTCTCATTCTCTCTCATTCGACAGCCCAAGAGCCCAGGGAAAGGTGCCCAGGAAAAGGTGCCCATGAATCTCGTGTTCCTCTTTCTGTGTGCAAACACAGTGGGCACACTTGATGGGCTTCCATCTACTAGTGATGCATCACCGAGGCTTCCTACTAGCCAACCCCCCGAAGAGACGCATGACGGCAACGGACCAAGGCTTCCATCTACTTCTAGTGATGCATCACCGAGGCTTCCTACTGACAAACCCCCTTTATGGTGAAAAATTCTCCATACGAGAGACGCGTTACGGCACCATTATGGGAAGTTTGATGCCAGCGTGGGCAATCATTCACGTGCTAGTGATCGTCGTCACGGGTATTCTCATAGCTTTGTATTTTTATCTTAACAACCCCGTTCCCATTAAATGCACTATTGGTAGTATGGAAATGGTCGTGGGAACGGATATTTTAGAAAAGTAAGATCTTACAATTTTCGTGATGTTTATGTATAAGGACATTATTAAGGGTGATGTTTATGTATTAAGGACGTGATATTTATGTATTAAGGTGGGGCCCCCTACCAAATCATTAAATAATAATTAACTAAATTTTATTGGAGATATGAGATATGGTTAAATTTTATTAGCTCTTGGAGATATGAGATATTGTCCCTCAATCTATGAATCCCCTATGGTTGCAACAAGTCAATTAACTAAATTTTATTAACGATCGTGCGGGGGTCGTGCGGTGGTCGTGCAACAATCGTGCGGCAGTCGTGCAGCGGTCGTGCGACGATCGTGCAGTTGTCGTGCGGCGGTCGTGCGGTGACGATCAACGGTCGGTGATCGTGCGACGGTCTAGCTCTCACTCTCAAACACCTCTCTCGCTCAAGCTCTCCCCCTTTTCTCCTGTCTCTACCGGTTCTCCCCCTGCAAATGAGCGAGACCGTCACTTTTAAGGGTGACCAGCAACCGCGCATGGCCTCTGCCGCTGCCAGCTTGCTGGCCAGACCGATCCCGACCCGCGAATCACGCCGCCATCTGCCCCTCGCGATCTCCTGCTCCTCTCTGTCTCCGCTGCTGTTTCTTCTTTCTTGCAAGTTTGAGCTCAAGAGAGAGAAGACAGATGGGATGGGCTGCGAAGGAGGAAAAGATGACGGGCTGGGCCTAGCCCCATGTCAGGGGAAAAGAAGAGGAAGGAAGGGGGCCGAGTCGGGCCATGGCCGGATCTGGCCCGACCCGACCTCTAGGCGTTTTTTTGTGTTTTGTTTTGTTTTTTTTATTTACTTTTTTTTTTGGTTGTTTTGTTGCTTTTCTTTTTAGCGACCAATTTCTAATTTTGTACACGATTAAGTCCTAAATAAAATTGTAAAATTTAGGTGTCAACAGCCTTGCTTCTGGTTGTAGTTTTCCTCAGCATGCTCCTAGAAATCAATTCTGTCATTTACTCCTGATTTGAATTTTGAGATAGTTGAGCTCTTCGTAACATCGATGCCATCTGCATTAATATCTTCACACATCAGAGAACACGACAACATCAGCTAGAAATGGTACATCAGCCCGGAAAAGATTTTACACCGACTATTTCTTCAAACATAATTGGATAGGTATCAGGTAAATATTGCCGTGCACATATTACCATCGGAGTCAGAAATGTCTTCCTTTCATCATCACGATTCCAAAATTCGGAATACTGTCCTTCATCGATCGATTAGAAAATGCATAAGAATTAGCATTGAACCTTATGAATAATATCACTTCTAGCAACATAAAACTGAAAAGGTTGGCTGCAAGCTAAATTACTGAGGACAAAACGAGGTTTCAACACTCTGGCCTGGTAATATTTTCTCGAAGAAGCATAGCAAAGCCTTCCTTTTCGTGTTGACGTGTGATGGATGATATCATCGTATTAATTGCGCCAATTCTCATCGTATTATGCATTAATGGCACTGCGAACGACGTAGAGAGAAGAGAGAGAACGCTTTCTAGGAGAAAAGTGAAGAGCTGGACACGTGGAGCTGGACAGGTGTCGACGTGGTCGAGGTTTCCCCGCTCTAGTCTGGTGGTGTCGACGTGGTCCTTCGAGGCTACGCAATATCTTCCTTTTGAGTGCGCCAATTCTCATCGTATTATGCATTAATAGCAAACGGTAGTGCGCCAATTCTCATCGTATTATGCATTAATGGCACTCCGGCCAGCCGACCGACCAATGCATTAATAGCAAACGGTAGTGCGCGCCAATCGTATTTTCTCATCATATTATGCATTAATAGCAAACGGTAGTGCACCAATTGGACAGGGCATTACTTGTCGTTCTCTCCGGTCTCGATGTTCTCCATTATTTTTCTTTGTTCTTTGAAATCTTCTCATTCTCTCTCATTCAGCCCAGGAGCCCAGGAAGAGGTGCCCATTTCTCATTCTCACCCCGGGAAAGGTGCTCTCATTCGACATCCCGGGGAGCCCGGGGAAAGGTGCCCATGAAGTTTCTCCTCTTTCTATGTGCAAACACAGTGGGCGAGCCATTATTATTCTTTGTTCTTTGACATTCTCTCTCATTCGACAGCCCAGGAGCCCAGGGAAAGGTGCTCTCATTCGACAGCCCAGTAGCCCAGGGAAAGGTGCCCATGAAGTTGTGCTCTCATTCGACAGCCCAGGAGCCCAGGGAAAGGTGCCCAGGGAAAGGTGTCCATGACTCGTGTTCCTCTTTCTATGTGCAAACACAGTGGGCAGGCTTCTCCATTACTTTGTTCTCGAAATTCTCATTCTCTCTCTTCTCATTCTCTCTCATTCGACAGCCCAAGAGCCCAGGGAAAGGTGCCCAGGAAAAGGTGCCCATGAATCTCGTGTTCCTCTTTCTGTGTGCAAACACAGTGGGCACACTTGATGGGCTTCCATCTACTAGTGATGCATCACCGAGGCTTCCTACTAGCAAACCCCCCGAAGAGACGCATTACGGCAGCGGACCAAGGCTTCCATCTACTTCTAGTGATGCATCACCGAGGCTTCCTACTGACAAACCCCCCCTTTATGGTGAAAAAATTCTCCATACAGAGACGCGTTACGGCACCATTATGGGAAGTTTGATGCCAGCGTGGGCAATCATTCACGTGGTAGTGATCGTCGTCACGGGTATTCTCATAGCTTTGTATTTTTATCTTAACAACCCCGTTCCCATTAAATGCACTATTGGTAGTGTGGAAATGGTCGTGGGAACGGATATTTAAGAAAAGTAAGATCTTACAATTTTCGTGATGTTTATGTATAAGGACATTATTAAGGGTGATGTTTATGTATTAAGGACGTGATATTTATGTATTAAGGTGGGGGCCCCCTACCAAATCATTAAATAATAATTAACTAAATTTTATTGGAGATATGAGATATGGTTAAATTTTATTAGCTCTTGGAGATATGAGATATTGTCCCTCCAATCTATGAATCCCCTATGGTTGCAACAAGTCAATTAACTAAATTTTATTAACGATCGTGCGGGGGTCGTGCGGTGGTCGAGCGACAATCGTGCGGCAGTCGTGCAGCGGTCGTGCGACGATCGTGCAGTTGTCGTGTGGCGGTCGTGCGGTGACGATCAACGGTCGGTGATCGTGCGACGGTCTAGCTCTCACTCTCGAACACCTCTCTCGCTCAAGCTCTCCCCCTTTTCTCCTGTCTCTACCGGTTCTCCCCCTGCAAATGAGAGAGACCCTCACTTTTAAGGGTGACCAGCAAGCGCGCATGGCCTGCCACGCCCGGCTTGCTGGCGGACCGATCCCGACCCGCGAATCATGCCGCCATCTGCCCTCGCGATCTCCTGCTCCTCTCTGTCTCCGCCTGTTTCTTCTTTCTTGCAAGTTTGAGCTCAAGAGAGAGAAGACGGATGGGATGGGCTGCGAAGGAGGAAAAGATGACGGGCTGGGCCTAGCCCATGTCGGGGAAAAGAAGAGGAAGGAAGGGGGCCGAGTCGGGCCATGGCGGATCTGGCCGGACCCGACCTCTAGGCATTTTTCTATGTTTTGTTTTCTTTTTTTTATTTAATTTTTTTTGGTTGTTTTAATGCTTTTCTTTTTAGCGACCAATTTCTAATTTTGTACACGATTAAGTCCTAAATAAAATTGTAAAATTTAGGTGTCAACAATCTTGCTTCTCGTTGTAGTTTTCCTCAGCATGCTCCTAGAAATCAATTCTGTCATTTACTCCTGATTTGAATTTTCAAATAGTTGAGCTCTTCGTAACATCGATGCCATCTGCATTAATATCTTCACACATCAGAGAACGCGACAACATCAGCCAGAAATGGTACATCAGCCCGGAAAAGATTTTACACCGACTATTTCTTCAAACATAATTGGATAGGTGTCAGGTAAATATTGCCGTGCACATAGTACCATCGGAGTCAGAAATGTCTTCCTTTCATCATCACGATTCCAAAATTTAGAATACTATCCTTCATCGATCGATTAGAAAATGCATAAGAATTAGCATTGAACCTTATGAATAATATCACTTCTAGCAACATAAAACTGAAAAGGTTGGCTGCAAGCTAAATTACTGAGGACAAAACGAGGTTTCCGCGCTCTGGTCTTGTAATATTTTCTCGAAGAAGCATAGTGAAGCCTTCCTTTTCGTGTTGACGTGTGATGGATGATATCATCGTATTAATTGCGCCAATTCTCATCGTATTATGCATTAATGGCACTACGAACGACGTAGAGAGGAGAGAGAGAACGCTTTCTGGGAGAAAAGTGAAGAACTGGACAGGTGGAGCTGGAAGGGTGTCAACGTGGTCGAGGTTTCCGCGCTCTAGTCTGGTGGTGTCGACATGGTCCTTCGAGGCTACGCAATATCTTCCTTTTGAGTGCGCCAATTCTCATTGTATTATGCATTAATAGCAAACGGTAGTGCGCCAATTCTCGTCGTATTATGCATTAATGGCACTCCAGCCGGCCGACCGACCGATGCATTTATAGCAAACGGTAGTGCGCGCCAATCGTATTTTCTCATCGTATTATGCATTAATAGCAAACGGTAGTGCACCAATTGGGCAGGGCATTACTTATCGTTCTCTCCGGTCTCGATGTTCTCCATTATTTTTCTTTGTTCTTTGAAATCTTCTCATTCTCTCTCATTCAGCCCAAGAGCCCAGGAAAAGGTGCCCATTTCTCATTCTCACCCCAGGAAAGGTGCTCTCATTCGACAGCCCAGGAGCCCAGGGAAAGGTGCCCATGAAGTTTCTCCTCTTTCTATGTGCAAACACAGTGGTCGGGCCATTATTTTTCTTTGTTCTTTGACATTCTCTCTCATTCGACAGCCCAGGAGCCCAGGGAAAGGTGCCCATTTCTCATTCTCACCCAGGAAAAGGTGCTCTCATTCGACAGCCCAGTAGCCCAGGCAAAGGTGCCCATGAAGTTGTGCTCTCATTCGACAGCCTAGGAGCCCAGGGAAAGGTGTCCATGACTCGTGTTCCTTTTTCTGTGTGCAAACACAGTGGGCACACTTCTCCATTACTTTGTTCTCGAAATTCTCAGTCTCTCTCTTCTCATTCTCTCTCATTCGACAGCCCAAGAGCCCAGGGAAAGGTGCCCAGGAAAAGGTGCCCATGAATCTCGTGTTCCTCTTTCTGTGTGCACACACAGTGGTTACACTTGATGGGCTTCCATCTACTAGTGATGCATCACCGAGGCTTCCTACTAGCAAACCCCCCGAAGAGACGCATTACGGCAGCGGACCGAGGCTTCCATCTACTTCTAGTGATGCATCACCGAGGCTTCCTACTGACAAACCCCCCGTTTATGGTGAAAAAATTCTCCATAAAGAGACGCGTTACGGCAGCATTATGGGAAGTCTGATGCCAGCGTGGGCAATCATTCACGTGGTAGTGATCGTCGTCACGGGTATTCTCATAGCTTTGTATTTTTATCTTAAGAACCCCGTTCCCATTAAATGCACTATTGGTAGTGTGGAAATGGTCGTGGGAACGGATATTCTAGAAAAGTAAGATCTTACAATTTTCGTGATGTTTATGTATAAGGACATTATTAAGGGTGATGTTTATGTATTAAGGACGTGATATTTATGTATTAAGGTGGGGCCCCCTACCAAATCATTAAATAATAATTAACTAAATTTTATTAGAGATATGAGATATGGTTAAATTTTATTAGCTCTTGGAGATATGAGATATTGTCCCTCCAATCTATGAATCCCCTATGGTTGCAACAAGTCAATTAACTAAATTTTATTGGCGATCGTGCAGCGGTCGTGCGGTGGTCGTGCGACAATTGTGCGGCAGTCGTGCGGCGGTTGTGCGGCAGTCGTGCGGTGACGATCAACAGTCGGCGATCGTGCGACGCTCCAGCTCTCACTCTTGAGCACCTCTCTCGCTCAAGCTCTCCCCCTTTTCTCCTGTCTCTACCGGTTCTCCCCCTGCAAATGAGCGAGACCCTCACTTTTAAGGGTGACCAGCAAGCGCGCATGGCCTCGCCCCGCCCGCTTGCTGGCCCGGACCGATCCCGCCCGCGGATCACGCCGCCATCTGCCCCTCGCGATCTCCTGCTCCTCTCTGTCTCCGCCGCTGTTTCTTCTTTTTGCAAGTTTGAGCTCAAGAGAGAGAAGACGGATAGGATGGGCTGCGAAGGAGGAAAAGATGACGGGCTGGGCACGGCCCCATGTGAGGGGAAAAGAAGAGGAAGGAAGGGGGCGAGTCGGGCCATGGCCGGATCGGCCCGACCCGACCTCTAGGCGTTTTTTTATGTTTTGTTTTGTTTTTTTTTTCTTTACTTTTTTTTTTGTTGTTTTGTTGTTTTGTTGTTTTTCCTTTTAGTAACTAATTTCTAATTTTGTACACGATTAAGTCCTAAATAAAATTGTAAAATTTAGGTGTCAACAGCCTTGCTTCTGGTTGTAGTTTTCCTCAGCATGCTCCTAGAAATCAATTCTGTCATTTACTCCTGATTTGAATTTTGAGATAGTTGAGCTCTTCTTAACATCGATGCCATCTGCATTAATATCTTCACACATCAGAGAACGCGACAACATCAGCCAGAAATGGTACATCAGCACGGAAAAGATTTTACACCGACTATTTCTTCAAACATAATTGGATAGGTGTCAGGTAAATATTGCCGTGCACATATTACCATCGGAGTCAGAAATGTCTTCCTTTCATCATCACGATTCCAAAATTCAGAATACTGTCCTTCATCGATCGAATAGAAAATGCATAAGAATTAGCATTGAACCTTATGAATAATATCACTTCTAGCAACATAAAACTGAAAAGGTTGGCTGCAAGCTAAATTACTGAGGACAAAACGAGGTTTCCGCGCTCTGGTCTTGTAATATTTTCTCGAAGAAGCATAGCAAAGCCTTCCTTTTCGTGTTGACGTGTGATGGATGATATCATCGTATTAATTGCGCCAATTCTCATCGTATTATGCATTAATGGCACTGCGAACAACGTAGAGAGGAGAGAGAGAATGCTTTCTGGGAGAAAAGTGAAGAGCTGGACACGTGGAGCTGGACAGGTGTCGACGTGGTCCTTCGAGGCTACGCAATATCTTCCTTTTGAGTGCGTCAATTCTCATCGTATTATGCATTAATAGCAAATGGTAATGCGCCAATTCTCATCGTATTATGCATTAATGGCACTCCGGCCGGCCGACCGACCAATGCATTAATAGCAAACGGTAGTGCGCGCCAATCGTATTTTCTCATCGTATTATGCATTAATAGCAAACGGTAGTGCACCAATTGGGCAGGGCATTACTTGTCGTTCTCTCCGATCTTGATGTTCTCCATTATTTTTCTTTGTTCTTTGAAATCTTCTCATTCTCTCTCATTCGGCCCAGGAGCCCAGGAAAAGGTGCCGATTTCTCATTCTCACCCGGGGAAAGGTGCTCTCATTTAACAGCCCAGGAGCCCAAGGAAAGGTGCCCATGAAGTTTCTCCTCTTTCTATGTGCAAACACAGTGGGCGGGCCATTATTTTTCTTTGTTCTTTGACATTCTCTCTCATTCGACGGCCTAGGAGCCCAGGGAAAGGTGCCCAAGAAGTTGTGCTCTCATTCGACAGCCCAGGAGCCCAGGGAAAGGTGCCCATGACTCGTGTTCCTCTTTCTGTGTGCAAACACAATGGGCAGGCTTCTCCATTACTTTGTTCTCGAAATTCTCATTCTCTCTCTTCTCATTCTCTCTCATTCAACAGCCCAAGAGCCCAGGAAAAGGTGCCCAGGGAAAGGTGCCCATGAATCTCGTGTTCCTCTTTCTGTGTGCAAACACAGTGGGCACACTTGATGGGCTTCCATCTACTAGTGATGCATCACCGAGGCTTCCTACTAGCAAACCCCGCGAAGAGACGCATTACGGTAGCGGACCGAGGCTTCCATCTACTTCTAGTGATGCATCACCGAGGCTTCCTACTGACAAACCCCCCGTTTATGTGAAAAAATTCTCCATACAGAGACGCGTTACGGCAGCATTATGGGAAGTTTGATGCCAGCGTGGGCAATCATTCCCGTGGTAGTGATCGTCCTCACAGGTATTCTCATAGCTTTGTATTTTTATCTTAAGAACCCCGTTCCCACTAAATGCACTATTGGTAGTGTGGAAATGGTCGTGGGAACGGATATTCTAGAAAAGTAAAATCTTACAATTTTCGTGATGTTTATATATAAGGACATTATTAAGGGTGATGTTTATGTATTAAGGACGTGATATTTATGTATTAAGGTAGGGCCCCCTACCAAATCATTAAATAATAATTAACTAGATTTTACTGGAGATATGAGATATGGTTAAATTTTATTAGCTCTTGGAGATATGAGATATTGTCCCTCCAATCTATGAATCCCCTATGGTTGCAACAAGTCAATTAAGTAAGATACCAACGAAGACACAATTAATCCCAATCTCTATTTGTCGAGCAATAGAGCAACGCACATCAAACTTCTGGTGGAAACAAAACTCAGCCAAGAAAGGAGTTCACCGGAAGAATTGGGATTTTTTTAAAACAAGAAAGGATTGTAGAGGCCTAGGCTTCATAGATCTTCTGGAATTCAACAAAGCATTGCTAGGGAAACAAGCATGGCGGCTAGCTCAAGCACCGAATGCCTTATGGAGCAGAACATTAAAGGCTTTATACTTTCCAAGAGGTACTTACTGGAATGCACAAAAAGGTTATCGCCCGTCTTGAGGATGGAAAACTAGGGAGGTGATCAAACCAGCTATTAAATGGGAGGTAGGAGATGGCGAGACTATCCGGATTAGAGAAGATCTATGGCTAACCGTGGGAAAGATTGGGGGCCCATCAAATCGAAACGATCCATAAAGAGTGGCTGAATTGATAGACCAAGCAAATAGAGAATGGGATGAGCAGAAAGTGAATATGCTATTTGGTCAAGAGGTGGCCAGAGAAATCTTAGCGACTCCTCTCAGTCTAATTTCAAACCCAGATAAGCTAATTTGGATGGCAAACAGAATAGGCTCAAAAGTAGCTATAACCGACTCAGACAAAAAACAGAGCTTGCAACCACACCGGCCGACGACCGCCACCATCCGTCGGAAGCTCGCCACTGCACGACCACCGCACGATCGTCGCACGATCACCGCATGATCGTCGACCGTCACTGTCGACCGCTGCAGTAGGATCGCCACCCACAACTCACCAGCCACTGCCCGCTCCCGCGGCGGCGGTCGGCAATCGTGCGACGATCGTGCGGCGGTCGTGCGGCGGTCGTGCGACGGTCATGCGGCGGTCGTGCGGTGACAATCGACGGTCGGCGATCGTGCGACGGTCCGTGGTTCGACTCCTCGCGCTCACATCTTCTTCAATCCCATTAGGTGCCTGTGGATGGGACAACTTCCCGATCTCGATTCCGACATTCCCGATCATATTAGGGATCTCGTGCTTCCGGAGAGTCTTAAAAAGTTCGGAACTTAGTTGCGACTCGTGAGTGGAGCATAATCACTCGAGGATGTAATTCCCTGCAAACTCTTAGTTTCGATATGGATTGCCCATCTTTGATCGGATAAAAATAATAATCACTCGAGGATGTAATGCAAATAATATTAATGCCCATGTGATGTGTTATTTAATGATTTGGTAGGGCGGGATTGGTCCTTAATACAGAAACATCACGAAAAGAGACACCAAATGTTCTTACTCTTCTAGAATATCCGCTTCAAGTAGATGCAGGCAGGTTTCTGCGACTATTTCCACATTACCAAACTGCATTTTATGGGAACGAGGTTCTTGAGATAGAAGTATATAGCTATGAGAATGCCTACGAGGATTGTCAGTATGACAGGAATGATCGCCCACATCGGCAGCAAATTTCCCATAAAGCTGTTGTAAAGCACTTGCGTCCCTGCATAGAGGTTTTTGGACAAAATAATTAGTTTGTAAAACAATCACTAGTACCAAAACTTTAAGCCAATTTAGTTGTTACCGTCACCGCCACCGGGAAAAACTTGTGAACCAAAAACGGGTTTACTAGTAGATGGAGGGGGAAAATCTTGTCCACCATAAACGGGTTTACTAGTAGATGGAAGCCTCGGTGATGGATCAAGTGCGCCAACTGTGTGCAAACACAGAAAGAGGAAGACGAGAGCGGTTTTGCTCCTGGGCACCTTTCCCATAGAGAGAAATAGGTTGTAAATATGGCATTGGTGGACAAAGCAAATTCATATTAGTCGTAGGAAGCAGGGAACTTACCAAGGAGATGGACAAAGTTGCAGCCAAGCATCCGAAAAACTTCACGGCTGTCGAATGAGAATGAGAAAAGATGAAGTGATGAGATTTCAAGAACAAGAAAAATGGAGAAGCTTGATTTTAACATCGGAGACTGGAGAGAGAAACCACTGAACGACAAGTAATGCCCAAAACAGAATTAGCCGGCTTCACATGTGGCTTCCGTTTGCTTTAATGTATACTATAAATGCATATATACATTAGTGTGTGATGAGAATTGGCGCATTTATCATCGCATCACTCTTCACTCTTAGGTATGATAGAAGTCTATGTTTTCATATAAAAGTAGTATAAATAATATATCATCCATCACTCTTCGGTACAATGGAAGTCTACGTCGGCCACCTCCTACCGCCCGCGGCAACCGTCGGCAGTCGACTGTCGGCGACTACTGGCGACAGTTGCCACCGCCCGTATCCCACCGGCCGCTGCCCACAGCCCATCGGCCGACGACCGCCACCGTCCACCGGCAGCTCGCCGCTGCATGACCACAGCACGATCATCGCACGATCGCTGCATGATCATCGACCATCGTTGCTGACCGCTACCGTAAGATCGCCACCCACAACTCACTAGCCATTGCCCTCTCCCACGGCGGCGGTCGGCGATCATGTGGCGATCGTGCGACGGTTGTGCGGCGGTCGTGCGATGATCGTACGGCAGTCGTGCGGCGGTCGTGCGACGATCGTACGGCAGTTGTGCGGCGGTCGTGTGACGATCGTACGGCGGTCGTGTGGTGGCGATCGACGGTCAGCGATCGTGGGACGGTCGTGCGGCAATCGTCGCGGCGATCGTCTGCGGCGACGGTTGGCGATTGGCAGTCCGTGAGTAAGAAGAAAAAACAAATAAATACAAAAATTTATAAATTTTTACTAAACACATTTCTGTTCTTTTTTTTTTTTTTTTTTTTGTAATCCAGGGAACCCCTTAAGCCGACAAATGGCGAACAAACCTTAGGGGAGCGACTGCAGGACCCACCACCACAGTACTCCAGGTAAGAATCCCTAATGACGCATTTGGGATTTGAACTTCTTCCCTTCGTGAGAAGGAGAGAGCCCAAGCCAGCTGCGCCGCTGTGGGCGGTACGCATTTCTATTCTTTTTTATTCCAAGAATAGAAATTTCGTATAATTACCAAACACCTTATTTTACTCAAAAATTATTCCCGGAGTAGAAATAGAAAAAAACTATTTCTGAAAATGAAATAGTTTCCTGGAATAGAAACGTTGCCATACGCACCCTAATCACTCGAGGATGTAATTCCTTGCGAGCTCTTAGTTTCGACATGAATTGTCAATTTTTGATTGGATAAAAAGATGGACTTCATCGAGATTTATAAAAAGTGGTAGAATGTATCATATGATTTTAAGTTACAACTGTCACAAAATAGTTCTTCATTATGTACAGGCAGAATAATTTGATCTTAATCACTTTTCCCCCCAAAAAAGAAGAATTTTGTTGAGAGTTACTTGTGGTGCGTAAATGGGCTCATAGGAAGGTGCAAAATATAAACTTTGGAAAAGATAATAAGAGATTTTTTTGCATTCATATTTTTTTTAGTGATATGAGAATTTCATCGGTTCTCTCTTCATTTTTAACGTCTTCAAAGGAAATTTTCTGACTATAGTTCTTAATTAAGTTATACGAAAAATCAATTGACAAGTTTATTTCAATTTTGTTCATTTTTAAGGTCTTTGAATACTTTTTTTTTTTTTGATAAATTCTTAATTTTTTTTCGATAAATACAATGGTTGCAAAATACCGATTAAAGTCCAATCAAGGAAAATCGATGGCCAATTAAACTGTCAAATTGGAGTTCAAATCAAAAGTAATTGGATTTCAATATGGGTTGAAACCTAAAGGACTTTGTGAAATTCGAACTACTGAAATAATGCACCCTCGTATATTGGAAATAAATAAGAAAATTGCCCAAAATTTTATTGGATGTAATCAGATGGCTTACATTTTGAAATGCCATATGCTTGCTCAATGACTCATTAAACATAAATTTCTTAATGAACATGATTGAAATGCATAAAGAAGGAAGAAAACTTACAAACTACGATTGGAAAGCTTTTATAATCAAAGGTAAGTACTGAAATAGAAAACCTATCCGAATTTTGTATTAAATCTTAGACAAAATCTAATAGATCGATCCATCATGAATTTCGCATTCAAAAAATGATGTGTTCTTTGTGTTGTTTTTTTTTTTATGCTGTGAGTGTTATGATTGGTGTTATGTGATTCAGCTATTGTTATATCTTTAAATGGGTCATTTCATTATGCATTCTATCTTCCTTTACAAAAATCTCTAGCTGCCTTCACTTGTTCACTACTCCAGAGATTATTTATAATGGTCACCGATTTCGTAACTACGATTATCCTTGGTCAATGGATCCTTTTTAGTTCAGTCTTCATCTTTTGCCCATCCTTTGAATTGATCAATCGGATACTCTACTTAAACTCTAGCCATTGAAAAATTATGATTGACAAGCTGATCAGACTTTCTATCAATGGGTCTATGGGTCAATTGTATTGTGCGACCTTCATGATCAATGAGCTTATTTGACACTCAATCAATTGGGTCTCATGGTTAAGTTTTGTTGTCATGACTTGATTTGGGTCATTAACTTCTTTATGCCTGAATCCAAATTTCTAACCTAATGTCTGCA
This sequence comes from Eucalyptus guilfoylei, assembly GCA_016097605.1. Lineage (NCBI taxonomy): Eukaryota > Viridiplantae > Streptophyta > Magnoliopsida > Myrtales > Myrtaceae > Eucalyptus > Eucalyptus guilfoylei. Next base: position 17,475,599 of record CM027860.1, read on the forward strand.
CTACCATAAAATTTACCCGAGGATGATGAAGAATCAGCAAGGTAGAGTAATCTACCACATGACACATTGCCTCACCTACCTCAGAAAAGTAAGTCACACTGTTGCTTTCGAACCTTCACCTTTAAAAAGAAGGAAAAAGAAAAAAAGGAAGGGGAAATTCACGGAACCTAAGGATGGACGTAATTAGCAATTTCATGTGACAAGGATCTTGCTGGTCCTAGACTTGGCAACTTCACAGAAACGCAAGCGACAACATACTTTCAATCCATCCACATAAACCATACGAATTACTTCTATGGTCTGTGTGAAACCTTAAACCAAGGAAAGCTGATCCAAAAACTTGAACATGAGAAGGAGAAATTGACAAACGTCTGTTTCTAGATATGCCAGAACGCACGAGGCCTACAATAACAACTCATTAGAGGCCAAACGTGCAGTTCTTCATGGAGGTTCCAAGAACAATGCAATATCATGTGATCATGTAATCAGTCAATTGCTCATCTTATGGTGTAGAACGCAATTTAGCTGTGATACGCTAGAAAAGTGTGGAGGTGTATCTGTCTTTTTGAGCCAGACCGAATAGCCTCCCCTGTTCCTCCATGTTTCTGTCTCATGTTCCACAAGAGTTCACACCAGCAAAAACTTATGTCTAGACATAACCAGAAGCTTCATGCTACCGAGCAACGTGCAACACAATGACACGTCATGGGCTGTAGTACTTAAAGCGAACCGATCAAGCTCACTGTGCAAGTGAGCATGTCCACTCTTTTCACAACAGACCAGACCAAGGGGAGTGACACGGTGAGAGTGAGAGAGACATCATTCCCACATGAAAAAGTTATTGCAAATCCCCCGTGCACTAGTAATAAAAGCAATAAAAGCATGTATAGCTATCAGCAGAGGAATCTTATTTGCAATTTCATCCTCGGCCAGTACAGTCGTCACCATGCGTTTCATGCGCTCTTGTAACTTTTCAGCACACGTCTCTTTCCTCATGCTTTTAATACCTTCCAAATCGATCCGGATCCGTCTAACACAATTGGCCTTACCAGAAATTTCCAGAAAAAAACAGCAAAATTAGGCCCAACTTTTCACCAGAGACAGAAGTGGGAACTGGGAAGATGTCTTCTCTTCTTCTTCCTTCCATGGTTAAAACTCATCTTCAAGGTTGTCTAACTCAAATTTGTTCAGTGCCCCATGGGAAAACAAAAAATCTACAATAAACTAACAGAAAGTGAAGTGAATTTTTCAGAGAGAAACTTTATGGACTTTGCTTGGTGGATTGGTGATGGTTTTTCTCAACGTTTCTTCTATTGAAACCAAAAGCACATGGACGTGAACTCTTGGCATGGATATGAACCCACACCACCCCCCCTCTACGGAAAATTTCTGCATCAGTTTAGATTTCGAATTCTCCAAGCAAGAAGATGTACAAAGATCAATCATCAACATGACTACATGAGGATATCTACCAAAGACACCAGATCGGGGTGTCATATGTACATAAGAAATCAGCATATGCATAGCCAAATTCAGTTTATCATCCAGTAATTTAAATTACAGGAAGAGCGTAAAACCTTGATGCCTATATCAGAAGCAGAGTGTCTCTGCTCCATGTAGATACATATATTTATTTTTTATACCTCAATCAGCTGGATATAGAAGAGAAGCAGCTCTCTGACCGAAGAAGCGATGGCATAGTGTTTCTCCCGACCGCATCGATCCCTTGCAAATTGCTGCTTGAATTTGACCGGAGGGTCCTTGGAGAATCCAAGCTGCGCCGGATCAGTTTCCCCATGGCAAAGATGGGGTGCTCTGTCTCCTTCATGGGATTGGATGACTTGAACTTCTTGCAGAAGCTGATGTGTCTATTCAATGCCTCTTCCGTGGATATGAGTCTGTCTGCTCTCAAGACCTCATCCTTCACCGCCTGAATGCAGAGCCCACAAATCCATCTTCCTCGGTATTGTTCTCGAATCCGGAGGATATACGCAGGGGTGCATTCCTCTGTGAATCCACAAGAAACACATTTTGCAGTCGCCACTTCAATCAAAGGAGGTGCCTTTGTCGTCATCGTTGTTGTTGGTGGTGGTATTGGCGTTGGCGTTGGTGGTGAGGCTGGTGATGGGGTCTTTGAGCCTGAGATGGCCATAGCTTGTGGGATAATATTGAGTCGAAATTGTCCTTCTCTAAGATAACATGTTGGGAAGGTGGAGGAGAAAAAAATGGAGGAAGATTTGTGTGGGGTTTATATCATGTGGGCATAATGCATCATTTCGTTATCAAGAGAGTTGTTTCCATGTGGAGATAGGCATTTGGCATTCGCGAACAAAAATATTCCAGGTTCAATCACATTTCAAGAAATTATAGTGGGTCTTGCAATAAATTTAAATAACTGAAGAAACACTTTGCACAAATTTCATACTGTGATTGGTTCTATTTACTAGGACATGGACATACGGGACTCTTTGACATGGGAAAAAGACTATTCTATATCATCGGGGTCCGTGACCAGGATGGTTTTATCTCTGTCTCAAATGTGTAGATAGCTTGCGTGGTGGGGTTCGAGGAGGGCTGCGTGTGGTCCTGTCTATTTGGTAACGTATCTAGAGGGGGGGTCAATCATTGATGAATTTGGTAATAATTTAGTAGGAATGCGGGCTGGGAAATTCAACAAATAGTTGGAGAGTAGCTGACTCCTGCTCACTGGAAGCGACAACAAATCGTGATTTTGGCAACTGGGAACTCTACTAACTTAGCATATTCGTACGCAAGCACGAAGACCGCCGCCTATATTATGTTGACAGATTGCTAACGGGCAAGGAATACTTATCATATTGTAATAGTGTCTTGAACAGGAGTTGGAGAATCCGCCACATCTAAAGAATCCACAAGCACTCATATGATTCTGTATTGCTCATGGATTATATGAAAGACTGTGGTTCCAATGAAAATTGTTTAGTATAATCTTTAAATCATATTGTAGTTTGTCCATCTTAAATCGATGATCACGTGGATCTCAAAGTGAGATCACACGATTAATGGTTCAAATGATCTCAATTCACATGATGTACACACCATAAATGATTTTCTGGTTTAAAATCTTCGTTAGGGGGAACAAATTGGAGTTAGGCTACCTCGTAGATCCTGAGTTCAGGTCACTTATAAAATCCCAAACTAGAATTATGAATCGTTACATTGATATACTCCAATTTCAGAAGACAAGGAAAATTTTAAATGGGGAGACTCTTCATCACAAAATTATTTTCTTTTATGTTTTTTTTTTTGGTAAATTATTTTCTTTTATGTTGCGTTTGGCAAAATGGAACAAAATGTTATTAGGAAATGGAATGGAATGTTGATTGTGGTGTCTTTGTTTGATGAATTGTTGGAGTGGAGTTTTTTTTTTTTCTTTTTTTGGTCCGACACGAGTGGAGTTGCATAGAATGTAACTTCTTGTGTTTGGTCGTAAGGAAAAATCATCATGGAAATGAAATTAGAACCACTGGGCAAAGTAGGTGGGGAATTTTTATTTTTTTCCTGGTCACAGAATCGTTCCAGACGCTGGTCATAGTAGGGGATTTTCTTAACCCATTGGAGGATGGATTTATAAAATGTAGACACAGGCTTAAACGACGGGAATTTTGCCTTATGAGGAGTGGGCTTTTGTTTAGGTCGAGATGGAGGAGAGGTTTCAAAAGGAGAGCTGTCGTGGCTGGGCGGTCCGCAAGACAACAAAAATTGGTACTTACCACCGTCTTCTCCAAGGGATCTGATAGATGAATGGCTGTTTTTCCACTTTTGGAAGAAATCGTGCCTAAATGAGCGGATTTTTTTTTTTTTACCTCTCTTCTATATGGCCTGTCATTTTCTTCAATTGGGGTTAGACATAATTTGCGCCGGCAGTCAAGGTCCCATCAGAATTGTCCCGTTGAGGGATCCTTGAAGGGTGGATTTAGTTCAATTTTGCAAATGGGTTTTGGGTGGAAGGCAAATGCTAAAAGCCCAAATATTTTGGGAAAATACAAATTGTGTTTGGTAAAACCTCTTTAAAAGGAGACATGGTGTTTGGCAAAAGAAAATTTACAAGGGACTTTTGCTACATTTTTTATTAAAAAAAAACTCAAATCCTTTGCCGAAGCCGATGAATGTCTGGGATTGCCGGTGAGTCAGATTTAGCACTAATTGTTGTTGATTGAGGTTGCTCGACCCTAAGGACACATGACCTTGGGCAACCTCTAGCATGACCTCAAGCGAGGGTTGCATGACCCTCACTAGCAAGATCTAGCCTCGTCGACCCTCATTGGTCACCCTCGCTCAAAGAAGATATATAGTAACAAGGAGGGGCAAAACTGAAAAACTAAATAATTGGTGATGATAGTTTTGGAAGAAAAAATTATTGAACCCTAGTTTCAACATTTCTCAAATGCTGAAAGTTCAATGTTAGTCCTTACCGAGCTTTTAGCTTGCAAGGCTAGCATTTGGTGGAAAGCTACTTAGGAAGGCTTGCCTAAACACCCCAGCATTTCCTTAAAAGAGGACGCCTTTTCCAAATTAAAATACCGTATTTCAAGTCTTTCACCTTCTCCTTTGTCTTCACGAATGTATGGCTACGTTATCAAGATCGTAGGAAATATGAGGAGGAAGTTTCCGTCTTTTCCTGGGAGGAATCACATGACTACTATGCCATCCTTCTTCTTGGTGAACTTGGATTCTGTTGCTTGGATCGATCAAGTTTTCTAGTGAGCTTTTCATAGTTAGTCACCCATGTGTTTTTAAAAAAGCTTGACTAACTCTGCTTGAGAGATTTGTTTGGGAACATGGACACATGAAGGTGTTTGATTATTGTCAACAAAGATCACTAGAGCATCTTCTCTTCTGGGCAAACGTAGATCCAGAGCATGGTTCCAAGCTCTATACACCCTTTAGTAATAGAGTATTGACACAATAGAATCTGAAGTCTAAAGGGCAATACTCTGTCATTAACGACCTTGTCCCTATTAAATTATATTTCGAGTTTGAGAACACATACGTCTAACGAAAATCTTAGTTGGATTTTGATTCCAACTTGGATTGCCTTTGCATTCTCTTCACGGACGTCATGCAGGGACTTTTCAATGGCGATTATGAGATCAAAGTTGAATTTCTTTAAAGAGCCGTGCGGTATACCTCTTCTCTTGGCCGCAAGATATGAAAAAAGGTTAAGAAATTACTCTTGACTTAACCAAGATTTTGACTTGTTGCAACCATAGATAGGGGATTCATAGATTAGAGGGACATTGCAGCAAAGAAAGGAAGGACATAAATTCTCTTAAACTAAGTACAGTCACATAAATTATCCTCAAAACCATATCTCCATTCTAGAGCTAATCCTTGTCTCTCTTTCAGACTCTATAACAATGGCTCTACTTGACTTCTTGAGCCGCTTTTGGCCGTCATTTTCGGGCTTTGTCTTCGCTTGCCTCCTAGCCATAGCGCTCCAAATCATCGTCTTCTCGCCGATATCTCCCGACTTGCTCCAATTACCAGAAACATCGTCCCTTGCTTCTCTTCCCCAAACACCCATTTGCAGGTACTTGGAAAAGCTCCATCACACTGAAGTTTCCGTCATTTCTTCGATTTCTCGGTTCTTCATTTATTTAAAAGCTGTTTGGTTCATGCAGGGTGTGCGTAAGCTTGGAGAGGGTATAGTGAAAGGTCCGGAAGACGTATGCGTAGACAAAAACGGCGCGCTCTACACTGCGACAAGAGATGGTTGGATCAAGAGGATGCACCGAGATGGGTCCTGGGAAAACTGGACCATGTTGAACAGTCAGGCACTTGTGGGGATTACAGCAACCAGGAGAGGGGGTATCATTGTGTGTGATGCAGAAAAGGTGCGCATGATAAGATGAAAGAGATGATAATCTTGGGTTATGAAATGAATTGAGAATTGCTAATGGGTGAGATCTCGATGATGTGATTTGGCCAGGGTTTGATCTGGGTTGATGAAGATGGTCATGCGAAGTCCTCTTATCACACGTTAATGGATCTCAAATAAGGTATTTTTTTTTTTTAATTATTTCGATTACCAGTGGTTTTGTCTTTTTCTTTTATATTAATTGGGTGTCTAGAGTCCTTTGAATACAAGTTCTCCGGTTCCTCACGCACCATTTAATTGCTGGAAATGCACAGATTTGTTCTTTTGGGGTGAGCCTAAGAGAATTCGCAAGCATGATATTATCAATAAGTCAACGCTTGTTTAATTTTCAAATTTAAGAGGAAATATTATAGAACATGCAAAATAATCATATTCCGTGACAAGTATGATATTCTAGAAGGAAATGCGATTATTTAGACTATGTATATTTTTTTGGTCGGTATATTTTGACTATGTTGAAAAGGTATTTTTCTTATCATTTCATTGAAAAGAGTATATCAAATTGAAAAAGAAAAAAAACACGTGGAATTCCATATTCTTTTAAAGAAAGATTTGGAGAGTATTTTTTTCAAAAATATTGGTATTATGATCTAAATTTTAAAGGAGGGGGTAAATTTGCACATTAAATGTATCTCTGTATATAATAGTTGACAATCAACAATCAATCGAGAATACTTAGATAAGGATTTATCACAAAAAGTATTCTGATTTCACCAAATGCCCATCACATTTAATGAAATATTATGCATGCATGGGGCTGTGCGCACACAAGAACTCCAACTGTAATGTTTTTTTTTTTGGGTGATGCTATCATCATGACGTGGACGCCACATATTTCTTTCCCAACTAGTTTTGTTAATTGAGAGTGAAAATAAGTTTCATTTCAAACAAGTATTGTTGAAGAAATTTAGGGCAGTGAGAGGGTCGATACTTCACTGCAAGATACTGACGGTTATTTCATCATTTCCCTTTTTGCTAAATCTTCTTCCTAAGATGAGTAAATCTACTCTTAACCTTGTTAAAGTCAAAAAGACACTCATTCTACTCAAGTGAGTAGAACTAGTTTTGCATCTGCAACAATTTTTGGGCATATCTCTTATTTCGTCACTAACTAGCCATATCTTTAAGAGATTGGGCATGTTAGAGAGCAATAGGGACTTTGCGGTTCAACAAGAAACATGGGCACACTTGAGTAATTAATATCTCTAGTTCTCCTAAGAAAAGTACAATTGAAGTTAGACTAAATTTCATACGTACAAGTTAGTTCAAAATTTTGACAACCCACGTCAAAGAAGAGGAAGACAAGTTACATTACCCATCTTCTAGAAATTTGCAACATAGAACAGTCTTATGAGCTTACCATATCACAGCATATATGATGTGCGACAAGTTAGACCATGTTCCAATTAATATAGCGTGACCTCTTAAAGCCAAAAGACGACTAGTCCACCATAGAAAATTTCCATAATTGGACCCTACATTCTCACTGGTCAATATAATGTACATTAAGTTCCATCCTGGAGAAGGCGGTTGATGAAAAACCTGACAGCTTAAGAATAACCCATGCGTAAGCCTTTATGCGACTCGGTCAAAAGAAGATAACTTGCAAGAATGGCAGCTCTTCATTGCTATATGATGTGCCATTTGTGGCTACCGCTTCGGGGAATCTTTCTTTTTTCTTCCTCTCTTGTGATGGACAGCAACGGGTGATGGGACTTTGTTCATTAGCGTCCAGACAACAACACAAATGTTGCAGTCCTGTCGATTGTTCTTTTCTTGAGCTATTTGCGTGGTTCTGAATTTTCTCGACCTCTTCCTCACAAAGAGAAGTGGACAGGAGACCATAGTGCATTGGAGAAAGGCACCAGGCTGCACATCATTGTCTAATAACCCCCCGTGAGATTACATTTTCTTGTTCTCGTGTTCCTACAAATATTTTGTTAAAGATATCAAGAAAGTTTAATAGATCATAAGTAGATTATTATTAGAATTGGAGGCTGGTGGAGGCCTTGGGCCCATGAGATTGTAGCCTCGTCAACAGGTCTACCTAATAATAGCATAGATAGTTGAGTAGTTTATCTTAAATCATCGAAACTGACATAAGCACAAAGAGCAAATTTATTACAAAACCACGTTATTTGATGTTTTTATTCTGATTGCTACACATAGATTGGCGAACAATGTCATTGAAGCATCGGATGGGAGTTTGTAGTTCAGCGTAACTAGCACCAAGTTTGACCTCCAAAATTTGTTCTTGGATGTCCTCGAGGCGAAACCTCATGGCCAGCTTCTCAAATTCGACCCTTCATCATCACAAATTTCAGTCACGGTTGACAAATTGTGCTTTGCAAATGGCGTCGCTCTCTCTAGGGACGAAGATTTTCTCATCGTTTGTGAAACTTGGAAGTGAGTATACCTACTAATGCCCAATTTATAGAACTTACATATAGGCTTTTTTCTTTAAAATATAGATTTTAATGCATTTTCGAGTGAAAAAAGGAACACAATGCAGTCCATTTTTGTTTATGCACATGTGTATGTTTCACAGATATAGATGTTTGAAGCATTGGCTGAAGGGAGATGAAGAAGGAAAAACGGAAATTTTTGTCGACAATCTTCCAGGCGGACCTGACAATATCAATCTTGCCCCGGATGGATCTTTCTGGATTGCTGTGGTGCAGGTATATGCACAAGATTTTCGCACTTAATAACTAAAAATCTAAACCCAGCATGACTAGTGCTCCGAATCAGACACAATCATTGAATGCCCCTGATTTTGGGCAAAATTACAGACATGCCATTGCAACATGCCATTGTTACAAGTTCGGCTCCCATCGGACCCGTTTTGCTGATGCTCTATCGCCGCTCTTTGCAAATTGGTGCAGTTGATATCTGAAGAGTGGGAGTTTGTGCACTCCTCTAAGGCAGCCAAGCACTTCATAGCAACATTCCCAAGTATGATCAAGAAAGTGAAAGGAGCGCACAGAAAAGCAAGTGTTGTGAATGTAGGAGCCGATGGCAAAATAATCAAGAAGCTTGATGATCCTGATGGGAAAGTCATTTCCTTTGTTACCTCAGCATTTGAGTATGAGGATCATCTTTACTTAGGAAGTCTCAGCTCCAACTATATTGGAAAATTGCGGCTCATCCGATGATGTTGCCTAACGTAATGTTCACTTCATTTTGCATTTCATTTAGTACTGGTTCACCAATCTCAGTAGGTGTATTTCGATGCCCCTTTGCTCTTTTTATGTACAAGTTCTTTGCCTCCGGTTTCAATGATAATTGCGGGAGTTTTGGCGTTTCGTTGAATCACGAAGTTTTGCTCCTCCGCATGTTAGATATGTGTTTGTTTGTACGACGATGGTTTAGAGGTAGTTGAACCTAGGCGTGCACTACCAATTGGCAATGTGTAGTTATTGGAGAAGGAATTTCCGGCGTTGCTCATCACTGACAAAGACTTGAGATTGAGTGATTGCTCACCAACTAATTTGCTTGACAGATTTGCTCTTGTAGAATGAGTGCACGCTTAACTTTGCTAGTGCTCCATTGATCTTCCTTGATTTTTAGATTTAGCTTTGCTTTTCAGTATTCTTACTCTGTTTCGATTTACTTTTATCATGGAAACTATGTACTTCTGTATCATTTTGAGTAATGAATATAATTTTCTTTTGACAAAAAAAAAGGAAAAAAAAGGCAGATTCCAGAAATTGTTAAGCATTTAGCAAACTATCATTTAAAAATAATGAAAGACCAGAGGTGCAAATATATAACTGGAAACAGAATGATGGACGAAATAAAGTTTGCTCACATAATGACACTTTCCACGATCAAAATGAGACCTTGTAAGCAGGAGATGTACGAGAAAAATCAATAAATGAAATTGCCACATAGTTGATACCAAACATTAAACAAACTATATTTTTTAATTTCTAAGTTTAAGGAGGCGATTGAGATGAGCAAAATTGGGGAACGGAGACCCTACCGCAACCTCATTTTTTTCTCCGTATTCTTCTGACTGTCTTCGGCAATTTATCAACCGCTCTATCCTTCGCCTTTCTGCTTTTCATAAACTCAGAGAAGGAAGGATTGGTGGCAGATTTGCAGCAGCAGTGGAACTTTGCCCTTAGGAAACACAAGGAGGATTCTTCGAACTGATGATACTAGGAACTTCTACATTTATGGCCTCCGTTATTACCTAATTCAGGGAAGATGGTGCTTGTCGCGACCAAATTTTCGGGTGTGAACCACCTAGGATTTGGCTAATGGATTATTAAGCCTAGACTTAACTCGGGCTCTCCCAAGCCCATACCAATTCGCGACTTAGGTTCAAGTTCTTAACATGCAATTGATTTTCAATTAGGAGTCGCCACTAATCTATTTTTGGTGGGTCGATTAGAAACCCAAGTAAAGTAATTGGAGTTTCACTTTACTCCTACGAACCAGAGATTTTGGATACGGGGACTTGATTACGTTAGATTTCTCTAATGCCCTTTCGGTACCTTTCTCCTTTATTTTTTAAAAAAATGTTTGGCAAGCAACTTGAATTAATTTCACTTTCCTAACATGTGAGGTAATCATACGGGTGCACAAACCACCAATTTAACATCCAAGAAAACAAATAAATAAATTGCAAAAACTTACCTTAAAGCAACGAAAGCATCTGCAATGTTAAATTAAAATCCACATCAACAACCCTAGATATGGTTTCTAATTAACGCGCAATTTTCTTTTTGTTTTCACTTAATTAATAAAAACCATGCAATATTAACTAAATGACCTAATTCTAATGACATGTAATTTCTAATTAAATGGGCCTAGCAAAAATACTAAATGACATTCATCTTAATGAATCAAACCCTAATGACGTGCATATGACATTTTTTCTTTTCCTAAAAGAATGCATTTTATTCCTAAATAATAAAACTAATTTAACCTATGACATTTTTTGTATTTTTTTATGAAATTCGAAATTTGGTGAAATGTGAAAACTACCTAATTAGATTAAGATCCTATTTAATTTATATTAGGAATTAGGTTGAGCCAAATCCTAATTTAAACTAAAACATTATCTTAACCTAAATAATCCTAAAATGCAATATGTCTAAAAAAATACCTAAACTTCTAACAAATTAAGAAAAAAGTATTATATAAAATTAAACTAAGTGCAATTTAACCCTAATGTAATGACGTACAAAATATGCCCTAATTCTACATGACATATGCATGATGATTTTTTGTTGCGTTTTTTTTGTTTTATTAATTTCGAAAAAAAATCAAATAATTAAACATGTAATTTAGGCTAATGAAAAAAAAATCTAACATCCTAAATTCATGTCTTAATATACGAATAACCCTAAAGCATGCAATATTCTAACTCAAACATATTAAAGCAATTAAGACAAAACATATCAACCAAAATCATCGAAAATATCACACATCATTCAGATCAAAGGGTAATTTTCGCTAGTAAAATCGATAAATTGATCTTAAGCCTTAAAGATCAAAATATCAATTTTATTCCCGTTTGATTAATTATTTCATCTAAAGCCTTATAGATGAAATAAAAAAACCCATGTACGGTTGCGAATCAAGATGATATGTTGGAATTTCTAGTCATTTACTAAAGACTAATTATACTAAAAAACAAGATAAAGTAAAATAAAAATAGTAAAATAGATAAAATGAACAAACTACCTAATGTATTTTCTTTTTTTGTTTTTCCTTTCTTCAAAATTGGGTGGCAGCCGTGGGGGCTTGGCCCAAGGTGGCTGATTAGAAGTCCGTCAAGGAGTTCGCGGTCGGAGCTCCGGTGAGGCTGGGCGGCGATTGGGGAGCTCCGGCGTCTGGATCTCGGCTTGGCAGGGGGGCGAAGCAACTAGGGGCGTCGCTGGCGCCGATGGCTTCGGCGACGAGCTGGGAGCGAGCTTCTACTGGCGTCGGGTCGCGGTTCGACAGCAGCGGCGGTGGCTGGCGACTGCAAGGGGAGGCGCGCCGGAGAGAAGATTGCAGGTGGCTCAGCTGCTGCTCGTCGTGGGCAGAGGCAGAGATGCAGGCGCAGGCGTCGGTGGTTGCAGGGGTTCGGCGCGGCGGCGAGGAAGGACCAAGCTCCGGCCGTTGGATGGCGACCGGCACGGGAGAGGAGCGGGGCTGCTGGTGTGGGCTCGCGCGGAGGCGCAGGGACCAGCGGAGGTGGTCTGGGTTGCTGGTCACGCAGTGGTGCGGCGGTGATGGCTGGTGCAAGGGCGTCGCCGCTTCTGGGCTGCAGCGACGGCGAGTGGAGCAACGGTGGCGCGCGCGGGGACCTGCAGCGACGGAGAGACGAGCGAGGAAGAAGAACAGTGTTTCTTCCTTTCTGTTTTTTCTTTCTTTCTTCCGCTGACTTGTCCCCTCACGTCTCTCTCTGTCTACTCTCTGCAGTTGCTTTCTGCCCTTGTGCTTTTCAGCAGAAGGCCAAAACTTCTGCTGACTTTTTCTCTTCCAAGATTTTTCTCTCTTTTCTCACGCTTGCATTTTTCTCTTTCTTTCACGAATTTTTTTTCACTTGGACGAATTCTTTCTTTCGTCGCTCCCTTCTTTGAATTCGCTCCCAATTTTTTTTTCGAAAATCTTCCACAAAACAAAAACCTCACTTTTGCTCTCAAAAATTTCGAAATCTCTCCCCTTGATTACGAAAAGTAAAGCTCTCTTTTATACTAATTTCGAACAGCTGCTTTATATGGCATATTTCAAACTTCCATCTTCTGTTGCATTAAATCAAGGATGCGAATCGGAGCATGATTTCGCGATCAGCTCGATTTTGCACCGATTCCTTCCATTTTATCAAAATTCTTGCTCTTTGTTCACCTGATTTTTAATTGTTTCTGCATTTATCAAAATCTGAATATCCATCAGAATTTCAAATTTCCATGCATAATCAATCAAATCGATTTCTTCCATTTTTTTTATTTGTTCAAAAAATGCAATTTTATTTTTCCAGAATTAGGTGTCAACAGTGCTGAACCTGAAGATTCTTGTTTAGGGGGCATATTCTCCTAACACAACTCATCACCGACTCTCAGCCGATTAGTCAGATCCGTAGAATTGGTTGTTGAGAGCTATCTTACTGTATTTGCCACTTGGGAAATATCGAACAACTTCCAGCCCTTTCCATATTTTGTGTAGCACTTGTTCTCAAGGGAAGAAGATGACTCTTCCATCTCATTTCTGCAAGTGAAATTTGAAGAGAGAGGACTGCATTAATCTATTACTAGGCTTGGGTGTTTTGTAGACATTTGTATATGGTGCACCAGACTGAAGATGAGGCTCTCTTTTGCAACCTTGAAATAGCATTGAAATGTATGGGAAAAATAAACTTGCGCTAAATGGAAGATGACGAGAATTAGAAATGAGAGATATTATGTTAAAGAGCCAAGACACTGCTGAGCCAGTCTCGAGGCTATGGACAATCTTTGGTTATTAGCTTCTTGGGCTAAAAGGAACGTGACGAGAATCAGAAATGATTAATATGACGTTAAAGAGCCAAGACGCTGCTGAGCCGGCCTCAAGGCTATGGACAATCTTTGGTTACTAGCTTCTCTCACCTCTTCCAATATTTCATTATGTAGAGTTTTTCTTGATGTGAGCTACATTAAATAATATTGTAATTTACCATTTTAGGGGATTGGTATAACAATGTGAGATATAAATATTCTTAATTAGTCTAATATGGGGTTAGTTTGTGTGGGCCGAATAAAGCCCGACTTGTGATGAGAGGGCTTGTGGCTTAAAACTCTATATATAATGTTTAAGTTTCTCCTTTAACACTAATATACAAATAACTTCACATAAGGAGCATTTACTGTATGTTGAGAGTGATGGATAATTTCATTGAGCTAGTGATAGAGAGGATAATAGAGAAGAAATACTTGAGCTATGAATCGTTGCTATTCCACATCAAGAACAATGGATTTTAAATCATGTGTGCAAATCTCTTTTCTCCATCACTATGTTTTAGTTCTAGTTATGGACATCTTAAGGCGCTCTTTTCGCGGCTTACATGTAGTTTCAGAGTGGTCATAGTCTAGGTATGGAATGTATGGTTTTTTTGTTTGTTTTCGGAAATTTTTTCCAATGAAAATTAATTTTGATCACATGAACGGATTGGGCTTATCGAGACGAGCATTTTGAGTGGTCGCACCCCATCAGGGGATGCCGCACGTGCTCCCAAACATCGTTGTAGTGTGGTGTGTGTCGAGCACGTAGGGGCCCTGCCCAACGCGTGTAGCACACGCTAGGCTGAAGTCATCCAAGGCATTAGTGCCCTGCAAAGTGGATCGACTTGACTCGAATCTAGGGCTCGATCCACAAATTGACTCGGTTAACTGTTGAATGGATTGGTTAGGCCAGGCTGGGCCATTCACCCATTGGAGTGGCAGTTCAAGTTGGTTCAGCCGATTCAAACACATTGTGCGTGTGCCACACGTGCTGCACACTCCAGTGACGTGTACGGGTGTGTCTGGGCTTCGCTTGGAGCGTTCTTGGTACTGGCGTTTTCATATTGAGATGCTCTACATCATGGTGTATTTATTTTACATGTCTAATGTTTTTAAGGATGTAAAAGTACATACATAACCTTATATACGTATTTTCTTGTATTTCTCTATGGTTTTAGAAGTACAAATGCTAGCTCACATGTATATCATCACATATGGTGTAAAGCATGATTCATTGATAGCATGTATGAGGTTTAACATTTATTAATGAATTGAGCAATGCAAAAGCATGACATGTGATTTTAGTGACAAGTTGCCTAAGTATAAATTGTTAGAGAAAACTCCTGTATTGTTTTGAAGCTGACAAAACCTTTCCAAAAGAATAGTCTGAAGACTTGCAAACTCTAAGTGTTTTAGTCTGAAGAACTCCAGACTCTATCGTCAAAATTTGAAGACCGCTAGACTTCTATCTCAAAGTCTGCCCTCACTGATAGGTTTTAGACTGAAAAATGATGACTTATCCAGATGCGGGATTATTTTCAAGGATTCTGTTCGCATGGTTTGGAAGACCTTGATAAGTTTAAGATTTTTTTAGACTGAAGTCGAGAAACAGATGGGAAAAGTCAAAAAGCTTGTTATATTTGACCGGGGTGGTATATATGGCGATGCTAGATAGCTTAAAGGGCCATTTACCATGAAAGATTCTGATATAGTAGTTCAGTTTACTATACTTGTGAGTCTTAAACAAAATGATATGGCCGAAAGGAGTAATCGCACTCTTATGGAAATGATGAGGAGTATAATTTGTAGGACCATTTTATATAGTTTTTTGTGTGGTCAAGTTTTGAAGGCAGTCCTTTACATTCTAAATTGGGTTCCTATCAAAATTATTTTATCGACTCCTTTTGAGTTATGGACTGACGTAAACCTAGCTTGAACCATCTCAAGGTTTGGGGGTATCTGAAGAAGTGAAGTTATATAATCAACATTAAGTAAGTTAGACTCTAAAACAACTCGGTGTTACTCTGTATTTTACCCACATCATATAAATGGATATTGGTTTTATAATTCCATTGGAGAAACAAGAATTGTGTCATCATAGACAGCAGAGTTTCTAGAGTTTGATGTAACCAAAAAGGGTAATTACTCATGACTATTGAGGATAATAGTTTGGTGGAGACCACTGTGTCTGTGTCTCTACCCATACAGATGATCATGGAGTCTTTTATGCTACAAACTGAGCTTGTTAAGGTCTAGGATATTGTTATTGCAGTAGCTCCTAATGAAGTTTCCCAAGCCCCTCAGGTGCAAGATGAGGTTATAGTAGCTTCACTTAAGAGATCCATTAGGGACAGACAATAAGCTATACTATGACGCCCCAGAACGTCACACGCAACATGTGTTCTTTTTGAGTTATTTATTTATTATTATTAATAGCAAGCGGGAGCACCACAAATACCTCACCATACAACATACAAGAAGATCATCACACAAGTTAAATATTCCACATATATTTCATTATGTTAACTTTATATTTATAACCCATAACAGTATTCCAAATAGCACACAAAATACAAAAAGACCTGGGAAGGGTTAAGATTTCCTAAGTTCAACACTATCCTCCTATACTCAAAAGCTTGCTTGTACATCACTAGAGCTAATATTTAAAGATCGAAGACCTCTCCCAGCTTGGAATAAGCATTCTAATTGTTGTTGATTATTCTCATAATTCTGCTCGTACCAACCAAAAGTTATATACCATTTTAGTTGCCTACTAGTTCTCAAGTATCATAACCTAACCGCTCAAAAAATTTTAAAATGAAAAGGACCGTGTGATTCAGCAACTGCACCCGAGTCAATTTGCGAATATCGAATCATCAACTTATAATATATTTTCGTCAAGTGCCATAAAGTGACGTTGGCATGGACTGCCATATCGTATTTACTAGAGAAATGAGATAAACAAACTAATATAAAGCTTAAGAATCTGATTGCACAAAAGATGTTAAAGGACGACGTAACACTAAAACATAATGTTCAAGGACTCGAGTGATTTTATCCCTATTTCTCTTCCTCATCTTGACATTTACTTTTGTGTTTAACATTTAAACCTTTCAAAGCATTCACAAAGCGAACTGCAAATTTTTTCCTTTAAAAATTGCATAATTTGTTTATTATTTTATCATTTTAGAAGAAAAGCAATCAATGCTTTTTTCTTTTTCTTTTTTTAAAGCTCAAACAAACTTTTCCGATATTCTTCATTTTACTAAATTCTTGTCCTCTGACTCCTGCCCATGAAGTCACGCTCCTATTAGCATCTTACAAATTTATCGTTTTATTTTCCCTTTATTTTAGTAAGGTTTGAGATTGAATGTATTTCATGTAAAATATGTAATAACCTTAAACTAGTTGATAACTTAATTGAAGAAGCATTAGTTAATCACAAAGATAAAGATTCATAATTTCATATGTGAGTTGATATTAAATTGTTGATAAGAAAAATAAAAAAGGTAGTAAGTGATAAAGGAAACTTTCTTTTGTCTGACATAAGAGAAATTGGTAACTACATGAATTTCAAAGAAACATCGATACCCAACTCAACTAAGAGCTGATAGTGTAAATTAATTGGTAACTTAATTAAAGAAAAAAAGATCATAATCACTCAGACTAAAGTTAGTAAGTTGGTGGATTTAAAAGTTGGAGAGCAATGCAAATAAACATGGTAATTAAGTAGAAAAGTTGGTAACTTTTAGAACAAATAAAATAAGCATTGGAAATCAACTTATATGAAAGTTGGTAACTTAAAACGAATTGGCAATTTAATTAGAGAAAAGTTGGTAAGTCATTAAAATATAGATTGGTAATTTTTAAAAATTCCAATAAATGCTAGGAACTAATTCTATTAAGAATTGGTAGCAAAAAATTAATGGGTAACTTAATTGGAAAAAAATTGTAAACCCCAATTTCATTGGTAATCTCTAAATATAATTGGTAATTTAATGGGATCTTAAGCAAGACAAATTAAAATTGGTAGCTTAATAGAAAATTTGGTAAGTCTTTTAAAAATAAACAGTTAAGAATTTCAAAATGAGAGTTGGTAATTCAAAACTAGTTAGTAACCTAATGGGAGAAAAATTAATAAATTATATACAAAAATTATTAGTGAATTGGCACAAGAGACAATAAATTAAAGATGTTTGTAAGAAAGACAAATAAATTTGGTAAAAGACAACAAAAGTTGATAAAAGAAACCCCAAACAATCGTTGATAAGAACCTCGAATGATCAAGGTCAATGATTCAAAACGAGATGGTGATTGATATAAGAAAAGTTGATAAGTCATCTAATAAAGAATTCATAAAAGAGTTGGTGGTAAATTTATGTCATTGGTAAAAAATAAATAAAAGTTGGTGTATCATTTGTAAATTTTCAGAAGGAGTTGATACTCTCATAATAGCAAGGATGATTTACCATAAAGTTATCAAGAAGTCCTTGGGTAATCTTTGATTTTGTTACCAATAGAATTTCATCATTTACCAAAACTTTCATTAATTACTGGTAGGAAAAAATAGTCATTTTTTCAAAACGGACCACTAGAACCTAATATAAAAGTTTAAATAAATGCTCTAATTCCAATTTGATAAATAATAATACAGAAGAAAGAAATATGAAATAATATATATTTCGATGTCTATTGAAGAGGGTTTTATTAGATGACTATCTAAAATAATAAATAAATCCAGATGTTCATAATCAAATGAAGCTATATATGGAATCTTGAGATATGGAGAATCAATAAAATTATCAGAATATCTTTAAGTATAAATTAGCTTAGAGTAATCTTTAATATTTTCTCATAATAAATGTCCCTTCTACTATTCATGCCTTGTCAACTTCAGCTAGTCAGCACTGCTCCAGCATCCATCAATAATGTCTCGTCCCTTTCTTGCCTTCGGCCAAAAACTCAACTCGATCTTATCCGTTGACGGTTCTCTCTCAAAATGAGTACAGACATATAACATCGTCAAAAATTCATCTTCTCCTAGGTAGCATCCTTGTCTCTCTTTCACTCTCCAACAATGGCTCCACTAGGCTTCTTGAGCCGCTTTGTGCTGCCATTCTCGGGCTTCATCTTCACCTGTGTCCTCGCTGTAGCGCTCCAGATCTTCGTGTTTTCGCCGATATCTCCTGACTTGCTCCATCTACCGGAACCATCGTCCCTAACTTCTCTTCCCACAAACACCCGCTTGCAGGTAATTGAAAAGCTTTGTCATACAGAAGGTTCAAACTATCGTTTCTTCGATTTCTCAATTCTTCATTTATGCGAAAAACCTTTTGTTTCGTGCAGGGCGTGGCCAAACTTGGAGAGGGCTTGGTGAAAAATTCAGAAGACGTTTGGGTGGACGAAAATGGCGTGCTTTACACTCCGAATAAAGATGGTTGGATTAGGAGGCTGCATCGAGATGGGTCCTGGGAAAACTGGACCATGTTGAACAGCCAGAAACTTCTGGGGATCGCAGCGACCAGGAGAGGTGGTATCATCGTGTGCGATACTGAGAAGGTGTGCGTGATAAGATTAAAGAGATGACGAACTTGGTTTTATGGAGAAATTGACTTGTGAGGTGCTCATGTTGCAAACTCTCTGTGATGTGATTTGGCCAGGGTCTGCTCTGGGTCGATAAGGATGGTCAAGCGAAGAGACAAGTCAATGGATCTGAATTAAGGTAATGTTTTTAACCATTTTGATTGGCAGTAGTTCTTTTTCTTTTCATTTTATAACTCCGGACACTCCCATAGGGGCGTGGTAGTCCTCCTGTTCTGCACGCCTCTGTAGTTCCTAGAAACACATAGTGGGGCGCCCCAACATTATAAAACCAACTTTCATTTTCTATCTCTTCTGCCTCTACCTCTCTGCCCACCTAATCTGCCATAGCCGTTGTCATCAATGGGTGACCTTTGATTAGAGAGATATAGCAGCATCTGTGAAAGCTAGTATGAGCACCTAGAGGGGGGTGAATAGATGTAAAAACAAATTTTCGAGATAAGTGTGCAACACTAATCAATAATGGATTATGAAAAGGAAATTTCTCTCTTTTCAAATAAACAAGTTACGATCAAAGTAAAAGAGTGTAGGGAAGAGAATATGAACACAGAGTTTATAGTGGTTCGGCTTAATCCAAGCCTGCGTCCACTCTTCCGCACTGACAGCCCACTGGTTGGATTTCACTATGAACAAAAGAGTTGTTACAGAAAAGCTCTTCCTTGATTCCACAGTGTAGAGACTCTACTACACTTCCTCAAGGTTTTTCAAAGATATAGACTCTCTTTTACGTACAAGATTTCGCTCAACAGTTTAATTGACTAAGAACAATGAGCTTCAGACTTTGGAATTCTTTTATCGCGCACACACTCGAACAACTGAAACGTCTTCCTTATATACTCATTTATGCCATCATACCCATTGGCACTTACCAAAGGAATTCTTCCAATCTACCCGTTGGACAGAATCAATTAGGAAGATCTTCGAGCTATTTAAGGAATATGACGATAGCCCATCAATCCTGCTCGCCCATACAATCAGGATCTAGATTTCCATAAGTAGAACCTTCCAAGTATACTTCGTCAATCAACGGATCCAAAATCCCTGAATCAATCTTGATTTGAATAATGGATTCCGACATGCTATATCCAGCCAAGAGATCTTCTCCAATGATAAAGTCAAATCCTTAACGAAACATCCAGGTTCGGATAAGCCTTCTTCGACGGTCAGAGATCACAATGAGGATAGACTTTGAGTCTCGAGTCTGGCAGTCCGGAGGTTTTCAGACTTTAATGGAAGAGTCTGCAAGTCTTCAAACTAGACTGATGGAAACATTTTGTCAACTTCAAAACACTCAAGAAGTTTTCTCCAACAGCATCGCTATGGTGATTGGAATTGGAGACAATGGTGGTCTTAGCTTAATGTTGTAGTGGATGGAGGGAAGAAGATGAGAAAGAAAAAGGAAAAAGACATAAGGAACAATTACTGAGTTATAGCTCAAAAAAAAAAAAAAACTGATGCATCGATCATCTATAAGGGGAAATTTACACCTAACTTTGTTAGAATCAATGATACACTTAATTTATTAAAATAAGTCTAAAAATAATTTGCATCTGCAACAAATTCTTCGACTTGTGTCATTGTGTTGCACGTTGCTCGGCAGCATGAAGCTTCTAGTTATGTCTAGACATAAGTTTTTGCTGGTGTGAACTCGTGGAACATGAGACAGAAACATGGTGGGAGAGGGGAGGCTATTCGGTCTGGCTTAAATACACCTCCACACTTTTCTAGCGTATCACAGCTAAATTGCGTACTACACCATAAGACGAGCAATTGACTGATGACATGATCACATGATAATGCATTGTTCTTGGAACCTCCATGAAGAACTGCACGTTTGGCCTCTAATGAGTTGTTATTGTAGGCCTCGTGCGTTCTGGCATATCTAGAAACAGACGTTCGTCAATTTCTCCTTCTCATGTTCAAGTTTTTGGATCAGCTTTCCTTGGATTAAGGTTTCACACAGACCATAGGAGTAATTCGTGTGGTTTATGTGGATGGATTCAAAGTATGTCGTCGCTTGCGTTTCTGTGAAGTTGCCAAGTCTAGGACCAGCAAGATCCGTGTCACATGAAATTGCCAGTTAAGTCCATCCTTAGGTTCTGTGAATTTTCCCTTCCTTTTTTTCTTTTTCCTTCTTTTTAAAGGTGAAGGTTCGAAAGCAACAGCGTGACTTACTTTTCTGAGGGAGGTGAGGCCATGTGTCATGTGGTAGATTACTCTACCTTGCTGATTCTTCATCATCCTCGGGTAAATTTTATGGTAGTGCAAACATTAGGTTAGAAATTTGGATTCAGGCATAAAGAAGTTAATGACCCAAATCAAGTCATGACAATAAACGTAACAGCAAGACCCAATTGATTGAATGCCTAATAAGCTCATTGATTTTGAAGGTCGCATAATACAATTGACACATAAGACCCATTGATAGAAAGTCTGATCAACTTGTCAATCATAACTTTTCAATGGCTAGAGTTTAAGGCCCCGTTTGGTTCAGCTTTCCCAAGGGACTTTCGGGGCTAAAAGTCTCTTAGGAAAAAAAATTGACGTTTGGCAGCATTTGGAGTCCCCATTCCCCAAATGCTGACATTTGGAATGCTGAAAGCCCAAAGCAGGTGGGGACCTGCTTTGGGCATTTCAGCATTTTCGGCATGCTGGTGTGGGGGATTAATGAATTTTTCCTGATTACCTATTTTACCCTTAAAATTTTATAAAAAGTCCACTTTTACCCATACTAAACAAAACCCTAGCTCTTTCCACGTTTTCCTCTCTTACTCCATCGACCGGCTCTCTCTGCAGCGTTCCTCTCCCTGCAACTCGCACCACTCCATCCCGATTTGAATCCGAGCACCACTCCATCAAGGCCGAAGTTCGTCGCACGAGCGAGCGAGATCCGAGATCCGAGATCCGACCAATCCGAGCACCACTCGGAGGTCCTCCTCTCGCGGATCGGCGACGGCTCCGCTTCCTGCGACGGCGACGGCGACGGCTTCGGCTCTCCGCCCGAGGTCCAAGGGAGGCTTCGCGCGTGAATCAGGCATAACGGGGTGCTTCATCTGGGTTCGGAGCTCTCTCCTATCCTGCCATGGAATACAGTAACGGCGCGTCGGGTTCGCTCCTTTCTTGTCTTTCTTTCTTGCTCGTTCGTTTCCGTTCTTGATGCAATTATGGGTGACGTCCGGCTGAATCGAGTGCTCTTTGTCTTATCCGATTTGGGTTCCCATTCGCTTTAAGTTTTGTGGTCGCGTGCTGAAAAAGGAGGGGGCTTTATTCTCGTAGCCGAATTTGGTGGGAGTCTGTAATTGAAGTTTCTATCTTTTTTGGTTTAATTCCGTTGTGTGTGGACTCTGCGTTCTGGGTTTTTTCTTTACGAGCTTAGCTGCTTTTTTCGTCTATTGGGTCTCGCCGTTTGTGTATCTTTAAGGGCAATCGTCGGTTGGTGTCTCTTAACTCTTTATCTGCTTGAATGATCCGTGTTTTGTAGTGATAATTGAACAGGGATTCTCATGTTGGGTGTTGCCCTTAGAGTGATTAGTCTTGAGGCAGCTGGTGCAAAGTCAGGCCACTATGTAAAATCGACCCCAACCATCCGTCCTCCTTGTTTGTTTGCAGTAGTTTGTGACATTCATTCCCTGTTTCCGCAGCAAATGGTCCACCTCCTAAGCCGTGGGAAAGAGCCGGGGGTTCGTCAGGTCCTGCGCCATTTAAGCCGCCATCATTTGGAAGCACTAGTGATATAGTGGAAGCTTCCGGAACAGCAAGACCCGGTGAAATTGTTTCGACTACTGATAGAACTGTTCCTGTCAATGCAAATTCTATTGCCAGGCCGGTTCCCACCAGGCCATGGGAGCAACAATCCTATGGTAACAGTTATGGAGGTGCATATATACTGCTTAGTTTATGTCCGTAGTTGCATGTGTTTTCATTACATTTTGATTGTGTGTGTATCTCAGCTATTGCTTTATAGAACAATATAACATAAGATGGTTCTCAGTTAATCTTTTGATAATCATTGCAGGATATAGTTCATTGGTGAGGGTTTGGGTGGTCAGAAGACTCAGAACAGCCAAATCGACTCGAGGGGGAATTGGAGCCTGTTTTTCTGGGATTTTTTTCCCCTTCTTTTTCTTTATTTTCTTTTTGTTTTATTTTATTCCCCCTTGCTTCTACGTTGCTTCTTCCCTAATCATAACTATGGATTTGCTTCTTCTTTTTAATAATTCAAGTCTTTCTCGTTTTTAATTAATTTATTTATTTATATACTGCCAAAATTTAGAAGTCTCATGTCACGGCCAATAATCTTGGCCTGCCGATTACCCACGGTAAAATTTGGAACAATCGATGTTATGCTTCCTTCGCTCTTCTTTGTAAGAATGAAATAGAGGTCACAGTTATGAGTGTCGATTCGTGTCCGTGTCGTACGTACATGATTAATTGATCGTGTCAACTTACTCGACATAACCATGATTTGAAAATTATTGAACCGACACAACACGATAAAACACACATATATATATATATATGATGCCAAATCAACGATGTTAACACAAAACTAACTAATGAACACGAAGCTGACATAATATATCCCTTAATTTTTTATACTATCTACCAATTGCAATGATTGCCAACAAAATATCTTAAAATATATGTGAATATTCAACAAAACATCACTTATAGAACAATCTATTTCCACTGAGAGTCCTTCCCTTTTTATATGCAGTGCTTACTCAAAAAATAAAAAATAGCATCCACAATCGGTCGCTTTATCATTCACCAAATAAGTTCACCTTTTTTTTGCTATATCATTTTTATCGTTTGACAATCGGTAAACCAACTTTTTATTAATATACTAGAACGATCATTAATTAACGAAGATGATTAATACTATAATAATTAAAAAAATTATTCAAAGTTGAAAGCAAACTTAAAAGAACCCTTAGCCAAAAGTTGAGCTTTGCATCTAATCTATAATCAAATTCTTTTAATATAATTTTTAAATAAATTTATTAATATGCATCTTTTATATTACTCTCAACATGAAAATGTAAAGGTTATATAACCATTGTTTCTTATTTGCAATTTTAAAAATACTAAAACTAAAAAACTTAATTTGGTCACACCAAAGGGCTTTTCAAATATATGTTTACCAAACAGTCTTGCATTTCCCTAAAGCACTTTTCAGTTATAGTTTACCAAACAGTTTAGCATTTTGGAAAACCCCTTTATCTCAAAGGTATTTGCATTCTCTCAAGGGCATTTCCCCAAAGTTGAACCAAACGGGCCCTAAGTAGAGTACCCGATCGATCAATTCAAAGGATGGGCCAAAGTTGAAGACTGAACTAAAAAGGATCCATTGACCAAGGATAATCGTAGCTGCGAAATCGGTGACCATCATGAATTATCTCTAGAATAGTGAACAAGTAAAGGCAGCTAGAGATTTTTGCAAAGGAGGTTCAGAATGCATAATGAAATGACCCATTTAAAGATACAACAATAGCTTAATCACATAACATCAATCATAACATTCACCGCATGAAAAAAAAAAATAACAAAGAGCACATCATTTTTTGAATGCGAAATTCATGATGTATCGATCTATTAGATTTTGTCTAAGATTGAATATAAAGGTCGGATAGGTTTTTTATTTCAGTACTTACCTTTGATTATAAAAGCTTTCCAATCGTAGTTTGTAAGTTTTCTTCCTTCTTTATGCATTTCAATCATGTTCATTAAGAAATTTATTTTTAATTTGAGTCATTGAGCAAGCATATTGCATTTCAAAATGTAAGCCATCTGATTACATTCAATAAAATTGTGGGCAGTTTTCTTATCTATTTCCAATATACGAGGGTGCATTATTTCAATTGTTCGAATTTCACAAAGTCCTTTAGGTTTCAACCCATATTGAAATCCAATTACTTTTGATTTGAACTCCAATTTGACATTTTAATTGGCCATCGATCCTCCTTGATTGGACTTTAATTGTTATTTTGCAACCATTGAATTTATTGAAAAATTCAAGAATTTATCAAAAAAAAAGAGTATTTGAAGACCTTAAAAATGAACAAAATTGAAATAAACTTGTAAATTGATTTTTCGTATAACTTAATTAAGAACTATTGGCAGAAAATTTCCTTTGAAGACGTTAAAAATGAAGAGAGAACCAATGAAGTTCTCACATCACTTAAAAAAATGTGAATGCATAAAATATATCATTATCTTCTCTAAAGTTTATATTTTGCACCTTCCTGTGAACCTAGTAACGCACCCTAAGTACCTCTCAATAAAATTCTGTTTGTACATAACGAAAGACTATTTTGTGACGGTTGTAGCTTAAAATCATACGATACCTTCCACCACATTTTACAAACTTCAATGAAGTCCATCTTTTTATCCGATCAAAGATGGACAATCCATATCGAAACTAAGAGCTCGCAACGAATTACATCCTCGAGTGATTATGCTCCACTCACGAGTCTTAACTAAGTTCCGAACTTTTTAAGACTCTCTAGAAGCACGAGATCCCTAATACGATCGGGAATGTCGGAATCTCGATCGGGAAGTTGTCCCATCCACAGGGACCTGACGGGATTGAAGAAGACGCGAGCGTGAGGAGTCGAACCACGGACCTCTTGCGAGCCAAACCATGGTGTAATGGGCTCGATTGCCCAAGGCCCAATAGAATCTCCAAGAGGGCCCAAATAAAAGTCCATCCACGTCCCCCAAAAAAAAATGAAAAAGGCCGAAAATTAATTTATTTTAGTTTTCGGAAAAGTCGATGTATCTAACAGTCGCATCTCTTCGTCCTCGACTCAAACCTCGAACAAAAGCAACAGAGCTTCTCTTTCTCTCTCTCTCTCTCTCTCTTCTTTCTCTCTCTTGGGTTCGAACGACAGAGGAGCGAAGATGATGCACATGACGCTGTACTGGAGCAGGTACGTGACCCTCCTCGTCGATTCATGGCGGACCGACTCCTGGCCCAGCTACTTCCTCTCCCTCGTCGCCTGCTTCCTCTTCTCCGCCTTCTACCAGTACATGGAGGACCGCCGCATCCGCTTCAGATCCCTCGCCTCCTCCTCCTCCTCCGCCGCCGCCGCCTCCGCCGCCGCGGCGTCCCCCGCGCTGCCGGCCGCCGCAGCCGCGGCGTCCCCGCTACTCCTGAAGGCCGGCGCCTCCCGGCTGGCCAGATCCGCGAGGCTCGGGGCGGCTCTGCTCTTCGGGCTCAACTCGGCGATCGGCTACCTCCTGATGCTGGCGATCATGTCGTTCAACGGGGGCGTGTTCCTGGCGATCGTCGGCGGGCTGACGGTGGGCTACTACGTGTTCAGGTTCGACGATGAGGGGGTGGCCGCCGTGGTGCTGGACAACCCCTGCGCTTGCGCTTGAAGGTTTCCGCCGCCGCCGCCGCCGCCGCTGCTCCTCCTCAGAATTCTCTGCTTTCGACGTCTTTCTGTTCGGTCTTCTCTGTTCCCTCATCGTGTAATTTCCATCTCCGAATGTGTTGTATTATCAATCCGCGATTGTCAACGCGAACCGCAGTTGTTCCGGATCTGGATGAATGGTCGTCTTGTTTGTATAGGCGCATCTTGCGCGTCCGATTGTCGGAGCAGGGTCGCACCCAAGATCGATCGCCTTTAATTCCGGCGAAAACGAAACCGTCCCATCATTTTGAATTTCGAATTTTTCTCGTCTTTTCGATTCGACCCTGTTGCGCAATCTCCTCGGGTGCAAGGAAGAGCATTGAATCCGGATTGCGTCCGACGGAAGGAAGCGCGTTCGTGGTGGGGGACCCATCAGGCCATATCCTGGTTTCTGCAGCCGTCCAATGAAACTCCGCAAGAGGATAGGAAGATTCCAAGGAATTTCGCAAGCGCATCGCTTGTCGGGTTGCGATTTAGCGACCATTGTATTCTGCAAAAGCAGCAACGCAGAAGTCGAAATGCTCGGAAAAAGACAGAGGAAGTCGCCGGCGAGCTATCGGCCTCTCGAGTCCCGACTTGCAGTACGAGGTGGTTTCGGCGGATCGCAGTACCAGACAAGGGTAGTACTGGTTTCCCACCAAAAGGTAGTACAGAGGATTATGAAGTACACGCCTTCGAGCCACTTTCCTTTTTACTTTGGACAAATTAGGTATGTCAATTCTAAATTGAAATACATTAATGGGCTAGGCTCAGCCATAACCCAAACCGCGAAGCAAATCGGCACATAGCTTCAGGTGCGTGACTTGAACCCGTTATAAATTCTCGAATTATTTGGATTGGTCATCCAAAGTCGATTTTGATAACATTGATACGATTCGCCTGTCACGAATCCGATACTTGAATAGATGCAATTATTCCAACACATGTTTGAATTTCCCCATTTTGTATTCGCATATTGGAAATCCAAACTTCTGAATGGGTGTTATCATATACATGCGTCGAGTTGCCCGACCATCTATTACTTCTATAAATGCAATTCCAATCTCATTCCGGCACATGTTTGAATTTCCCCATTTTGCATGTGCATATTGGGAATCCAAACAACTTCCTAAAGGGTGTCATCATATACATCCGTTAAGACTGTCCGACCATTTGATGCTTGTGTAAATACAATTCCAATCTCATTCCATTATATGTTTGTATTTCCCCTTTTTGCATTTGCATATCGGGAATCCAAACAACTTCTCAAAGGGTGTCATCATGCACATATAGAAATGTAATTGGTCAAAGTCCAAAAAAAGAAGTGGGTATTTTCCAGGAGTTCTCAAAATTAGAGCAAATGAGGTTATTCAATCCAATAAGGATAATTGACAAGACAAGAAGTTGTCTGACAGGACAAGTTTCCATGCACATGGTGATGTGCAGCTTCTGTTGCAGACTCCCAATTCTGGGTTGAGTTCCTTTCTTCTCTCTCACTAGTCACTCCATTTCTTGTCAATCCGTATTAATTAGAGCAAGCCGAGAATGTTTCCCTCTCTTTGGGCGTGTTGATAAAGACGCATAGAATTCCCTTTCAGTGGCATAACTGGGCCCAAAAGAAAGAAAATATTGCTTCGACGTCAAGCACATCTTTTAATGATTGGGACCATGGGAAGTCCATCCAAGTTGCGTTATGCTCAGAAGCTTCAGATGGGATCATTTATGGATAAAATGTTCAACCTTCCAGGTCATCGATATTTAAAGCCACAAAGAAGAGAAAGCTACTTTTGTTAGTCAAATCTTGAGAAGAAAGAAAGAAATTCCATCGACCTTTGCGTGGTTAACTAGTACAGTATAAACTCCTACAGTATAAACATCCAACTCAGCATAGTCATCCAAATACACCAACCAAGACTTGCTGTACATTTAAAGAATCAGATGTACCAGAATCATACTCTGACTTCTTTCGTGGAAGAAAAATCTTAATGCGTGTTTACATGAATAAATTGACAATGTCAGGGAGAGAATTGGGATAATCTCTCATGATCAGGGCTTTTGGGCAGTTCTTGACTTTTAGCAGACGGTGGATTCACCATAGATGTGGTCAAGAACAGCAATGACTCCACAGACAAAAGCTTGGTCGATTCCAGCCCTCACGATCACACGGTACACATCCTTGCTCGCCATTAATTCGCCCATCTCTTTCTGTATCTGTAAATCACATCAGAAATAAAAGACATGTCAGGTTCATTTACTTAAAAGAATCTCATTATAAAAACAACGAATGGGTGCTAGTCAGGACTCTAGCTCCATAAATCAGAAAGACGTGAATGTTTTCTGTGAAGCATTGTTAGGCACATCAGTCTAGTAATTCTTCGCCATCTCTGTTTTCAAACCAGAACTGCGAATGTCAACACAATGGCTTTCTCCAGTATCCCTCTCCACGTTCTTACATTACTTTTTCCCCGCATTGCGTTTGCATTGTATATCATAGTTTAGATGTGTTCTACGCCAACAAACGCTAGTTAAGTGACTAATAAGCTTCTGGTTGTCGAAGGAGGTCATCACTTTTCTCGCAATAGGCATAATCAGTATCTAGAAAGCCGAGTACTTTCTTATTGAGCAGACTTAGTAAATAGTTTTAGGACCTGTGCTATTGGGTTGCCTCCAGAGTCAACAATGCTACAATCCCTATTAGGGAAGTGACCCTTGATGTGGAAGATCCCATCTGGACCGTTGATTTTCCTGGGCTCCAGAGAGATTTTGATGGCCGAAGATGATGATCTCCCGGAGAAGCATGATATTGAGGATGTTGAATGGGGTTCCTTGATGCTGAACACCAGCTTCTGGGCACCTTCATAGTCATATATGTAGCCCTTCCATTTCTTGTGGATGCTCATTGCTTCAATGATTCCTCCTGCCTAATTTAGAGAGAGAGAGAGAGAGAGAGAGAGATTAAAACTTGTCCAAAAGATTTAACCGGTGTTATTCATCAAAATATTACAAGAATTATCATCAGGAGCTTGAATTTCGTACACTCACTACATTCATCAATCAGAAAGGACAATCTCAATTCAACATCTGACGAATTCGAGGGGAGATGTGCATATGAACCACATGATGCTTTTTTACCTTGCGGCGGATGAGGAGGAGGGTGTCTCCGTCTCCATCCCTCACAACAAGCTCGCTGCTCGTACCAAGCACTCCGCATCCATCGACCCGGAAAACCACTCGTGTGCTGCTGCAATCTGTCACGACAAACCCTCCACCGCCGACAGCATGCGGCCTCCTCCGAACGACAAGGGCAGCCTCCACCGGTGAGCAATACACCTTGCTCACGATTGCCATCGTTCAATGATCTTGTGCCCTCTTATCCGGTCGTTCTTGTGGATATTGTTTCTTGCTTAATGAACCAGAGACACTCTTGTAGCTAGATTATATAGAGGACGTAAGGGCGGTGAAGATGGAGAAGAGAAGAAACGAGAATCAACGGAATTTCTCATTTATTGATTTTTCAAGTCCAAGATTATGCAGCGTTTCAAAAGGAGGTTTGGCGAGCTTTGAATATTTGAAAAAGCTAGTACTGGAGTCTAGAGAATCTCTTTGGAGTGTTGGCATTCAACTACGCTTTTCTTGCTGCAAATGAAGACTGCTGCTTCACGCACCCGTTCAACTTATAGGACGAAATTCAATAAGGGTCAAAACATAAGATGTGTGTGTATATATAAATATAAATTGTCAGTGCATCTTTAAATAAATGGATCATAATCAAATTCAAGTTAATTTTTTAAACATAATCGGTATCAGAAACTTAAGAATTCATGTCTATATAAATCAATTTTCAAAGTTCCCGTAACTATAAAGTGATTAATTAAGCAAATGAATCATATTCAAGCACTCAATAAAAATCCGCATCGCCATCCATGTGTTATAATAATGTCATATTTGGAGTTTTGCATGTTCTTTCTAATATTTATATGTGGTGGCTAGGGACTCTCTGCACCATAAGAAAGAGTTTAGAAAGAGAAAGAAATGTATAATTTTCTTGGGGCGATGCTATTTCCGCCTCTCATATAACTAATTCCAACCAATTTCTACCAAAAAGATAAAATTACCTTCCATCATTCAATTGCAATTCAAATTGATGGTACTTTTGACCAAAAAAATTGATGGTACCAAATTTATTTACTTTCATTTTTTTTTCTATATCTATTTAGTTAGTTTTTCTATATCTATTTAGGGTCCACTTACTATAATTAAGAATTTAATATGTTTAGTTTTTGTTTGTTGTATATTTTACACATATA
This sequence comes from Eucalyptus guilfoylei, assembly GCA_016097605.1. Lineage (NCBI taxonomy): Eukaryota > Viridiplantae > Streptophyta > Magnoliopsida > Myrtales > Myrtaceae > Eucalyptus > Eucalyptus guilfoylei. The sequence goes on from CM027860.1 coordinate 17,506,299, forward strand.
TCAAACATGTTATGTCTTTTTTATTGTTTTATGTTACTACCATCAAAGTTTGTTTTATCGAAAGAGATATTTCTTAGAAATCTAGTTCTTATTCACGATGTCAATTATCTTTATAAATAAATTGTTAAGTAGATGAAATTTAATCAATCAAAATATTGCATAAAGTAATAACTTTTTTAAGAAAATGCTAGTGAAATATAATTATTTGAATTGATAAAAATTAGTGTCATTAATGAATTATTCACAAAAACTATCAAGATACCTCATTGTACATAATATTTTTAGTGTATTCCTTATATATTCCTCTAACTTCTTACACTCTCTATATAATAGTATATTGCCAGTATATTGATATTATAAACAAGGATATTTGATATAAATAGTAAACTAATGAAATTAACAAAAAGTTCATCAAGAAAGTGAGCTTTTGAAATAAGATGGACAAAAAATAGATAAGTTGTTATAAGATTAATGATGAAGAATAGACTTTTCAATTTTATTTTATGCACTTTTCTTTAATGCTAAAGAACAAAGGGTTAATGCCCTAAAAATCTCAAACTAGTATAACTGTGACAAATTTACCCTAAACTAATTTTTTAACCATGAAAAATTCCAAACTAGTACACATTTGACAAATTTATCCCAAACCAGTATATTTGTGACAAATTTATCTTCTGTCAGTCTCCGTTAAATTTTACTGTCAAATTACTAAGTAAAATGACATGTGACAATTGATTAGTGTACCGATTTGGAATTTTCCTCTCCATTTGTCACAGTTATACAATTTTTGTAATTTTTTGTGGTATTAAACCAATTTAACGAAATATATATTTGTCACAAATATACTAATTTAAGGTTTTTGAGGATCGAATAAATTAGTTTGAGATAAATTTGTCACAAACATATCAATTTGAGATTTTTTTTATAGTCAATTGGGATAAATTTATCACAGGTGTACCAATTTGAAGTTTTTCATGGTCAAAAATTAATTTGAAGTAAATTTGTCATACATATATCAGTTTGAAGTTTTTTAAGGTATTAACCCAAAAACAAAATATGTGAAATGCTTAATTATGGAGCTATCATGCATAGAAAAAGAAAAAAAAAGGAGTGGGGCCATCACTTCAAACTACAATTGAAAGATTAAGTTTTTAGTATAAATATGGGTGAACGAAGCTATTTAGTGAATGGAAATAGCGCCGCCCGTTTCTTAAGTGACAAAAATACATAAGAAGTCTTTCATGAACGTTTTGAAAATGGGACAGCCGGGCAAAAGCACCCTCAAGGACTGGACCCAAGATCTTGACTATTTTTTAACTTTGGTACGACTAGCTATTATTACCTCCTGTTGAAAAACATAGGTTTTGTTCAAATGGATGGGGAACTTTATTCCCTGGAGCCGATTCAAGTGGCTGAAATATTCAGTGGAATGAGGAGGAACCTCCTTTTGGCTCAAATAAATCCGCTCTAGGAGCCACTAATTAGCTATCGAACATCCTTTTCTCAAAGTTTAAATTCGTTCCCATGTAATTTAATATATTGACCCTGTCATCCGGATTCTCATATGTGCCTTTCATAAAAAGTGATATATGAAAATTCAATGTTTTTATAAGTGGTGGATTCAATCTAATTAATAAATTTGACCCCTCACATTTTACATATAAATAATCCTGAAGAACAAACACCACATTTGTTGCCAAATTTAAGATTGTCCAACCTTAAGAAGGAGAACAAGAAACCTATTTGTTTTTGCCATATTAAGTCATCAATCAAAGCCAGGTAACTACCGGCACAAGTAAGAATGGTGTAGATTCCCCTCGTGGTCATAAGAAGGAAAGCGAAGTAGCAAAGATACCTCTGCAAACGGTGCAACCTGTCTTTGTTGAAAGAGATGGAGGAGGTAATTGCTTAATTATTTGTATGACAAAAGTTACTTGGCAACAAAGTTGCAAAGATATCGTATGCCATCTTGTTTAGCGGAAGCATTGTGATCTTTCTGTCACTAAAGATACAGACAGCGCACAAATTCTAAGCGCACAAATTCTAAGCCCCACTCACCAAACCAATCTCCAGAAAGAAAAGAGAGTACAACAAAAAAAAAACAATAATAATTATTCTAAACACCCCATCAACAGATAATCTCTCTCTCTCTCTCTCTCTCTCTCTCTCTCTCTCTCTCTCTCTCTCTCTCTCTCTCTGTCTGAGAGAATTTTGAAGACTTTACAAAAGTAATTTTGTATGAAAATCCATCCATCAGGGTCGACCAAGAGAGATCTCTGCGAGAGAGGGAGAATTTTGAAGACTTTACAAAAAGTAATTTTGTATGAAAGTCCATCCATCACGGTCGACCAAGAGAGACTCTGCAATGAGGGCAGCCTTGTCCTTATTTTAATAGCTGGAGGAGACAGCTTCTTTCATAGTCGTTGAAAAATGGTACTACTTTTATCCCTTAAAAACTCTCCCCCGAATATATTCCAATGGCTTTCTCTAGGACTATGAACGGCGAGAATAATTGGACGACGAATCGCCATCATTAAAAAAGTGTGTTATAATAAAATGAAATGAAAAAACACGTCCAGTTATGAATTGAAAACTTATAATAAAAAAACAAATTAGCGTCAGTAAGTCCTTTTGATTTGATGTTGCCCCACCATTGAAAAACTTCCAAGCAAAAAATACTATAAAGAAAGATCTCAAGCTTTCTTAGATGCCGATTGCTATCCGCATTATAAAATCTAAAAGTAGATCTTTTTTCCTTTCCTAACAAATGATGTTCGAGATTTCTTGACCATCTAATTAGGGTGCAATGATTTTATGTTCTACATACATTGAATAATTATCAGAGAGATACAAGATTGTATTCAATGATTATCTTAAGAAATTACATAAAGTTTGGCAATTTGAATTTAGACCCAAAGTGAGAAAGATGGGTACTTTTTTTTTTTAAGCAAGTGCTTAGAGATTAAAATTTATATTTAACTAAATATAACTCCTAGGTTAGATCCTCTAAAGGCTAAAGTTGGCACAAAGGAGAGGCTTCGAAACATAGGGAAGCAGAATAACAAGAGAAAATAAAGAAAGAAAAAAGAAAACGACTAAAGGAAGAACAATGAAGACATGAAAGATTCTTGTTTGAAGCTCGAGGCGAAAAAAGAAGCGGACACGAATTTTAGTTTCTCATTTCTTCTAGATGCTTTTATATTTATGGTGAATATTTCAGATGAAGCCCATAAAAAATCATCCATCAAAATAGATAATGCTGGACCGTGAGTATAGCTCGTGGCCCATAAGCATTGACAGAAGTGCTACCCAATCACGTGTTCATTGTGAAATTTATTTTCCTTCTTTTATCTTTATTATATTATAATAATAGATATCTGAACTTTAGACTCGATTGCTTGATGTATACCACTGGTGCACGTAAACACGCCATTGTTTTGCGACATATGTTTCATGTTCTTTTAGTTGATGGACGAGTTTCAAAAGGGTAGCTTGGCGTGATCTTTGAGCCTTGACTAACTCGATTGGACAATTCAAGCTTTCAAATGTTCATGACTTTTCTATCATACTATTCATGAATCTCAAAGTACATATATTAAAGTAAAATAGACTTTTCAACATCAAAAGCAATATCTAGTAGAATAGGCTTCTTTAGTTTCTAATACAAATTCGAGTGTCTTGTCGAGAAAGATGCAATAAAATCGATTATGTAAGACAAAGTAGGAGAACCATTTTAAAATGTCTAATACAAATATATATATATGTATGTATATATAGATATTATACAAAATAAAATTAATTCAGCTATAAATGTTGCAATAGACTATATCGTCATATTCATAGATCTAGACTATGTAAAGATATAAAGTGAGTTTTTAGTCATTAATAAATATTTAAAAATGTTGAAAGTTAAAATATTCTAACTCAATTTTATAATAGTTAATACCACAAAAAATTTTAAATTAATACATTTATAACAAATTTATCCAAAAATAAATTTTTAATGACCAAAAATCATAAACTAATACATCCATGACAAATTCCAAAATCGCCAAACTAATACATTTGTTACAAGTTTTCCTTCTATTAATTTTCATTAAATTGAATTAATATCACAGAAAACTACAAATAAATAAATTTGTGATCCGTGAACCGTCATAATAATTCAATTTAGCAATTTAATAGTAAAATTTAACAAAAATTAATAGAAAGTAAATTTGTCACAGATATATCAATTTGAGATTTTTTTCATCACATCAATCCATTTTATAATACATCCACTAAAGAGGAGGAAAATCAATCTTTTTGAACCCTTCAAAAAGAATTAAAATAAAATAAACTGTTGAGCGTGAAAAAGGGTGCAAGAAGGACTCTTTTCTTTTCTCTTTTTGTTGCATGTTTTATTCATCACGAAAAAGACTCACTGAAAAAAGAAAGAGAGAGAGAGAGGGGAAAGCCACAAATGATGAGCATCCGTTCTCTCCTTCTTGAAACGACACTGCGGACTGCGGAGCGTTACATGGGGAGAGGACTTTGGCTCAGTAATTTTCCAGAGTACTGAGGTGGTTCTGACCAAAAACCCCTCCCACCCCCATCACCTCCTCCGACACGTTGCTGCCAGGGCCACGCGATTCTGCTGCTCCGTAGTACTTCGGGAAAGAGCGAGACGTCCTGTCGTCTCATCCCCCATCTGTCCCACCCACCCCGTCCTTCCCCTCCAGTTTTCCACATTTCCTGAACAAAATTTATCGTCTTCACTTGGCTTACAACTCGTCGATTTTAAGATCTGTGTCTAGAATTCGGGATACTGATTAGACGTGTCATTTCTAAATACCGTACAAAACATGTATCTTATCAGCAAGAAATAAATTTCCGATAGATGCTTCTAACAGTAGTCCAATAACTTGATACCCAGTTTGAATTAGGGATGTGCAAAAGAATCGGGACTCGCCTGGATCATCCGAAATCAGACCGGAACCGCCCGGAACCAGTAGTTTTTGAGGGAACCGGTCTGATTCTCGGTTCTAATTTATGAGAACCGGTGGATACTAGTCCGATTCCCGGTTCTATGGGTAAATCCGCCCACTCGACTTTGGATCGATTATATTATAATAATATATTGATTTTTAACATTAAAATAAATTTTGAAATTACTAATTAGCAAATCTAAATTTTAAGGCTCCATCTCCTTTCATGATTTCCATGTTTTAATAAGAATTTGGTAAAGTGTGTAAGCTACCTTTCAACAACTCAACAAATGACTTATTCAAAGAATACTTTTGGGACTCACATATGACACTATGTTCAGGAATATATGGAATATTGGTGGAATTTTCAGTAAAGTAAATGTTATAAGAGATTGAGCATTGTTAGAAAATAAATGAAAAGATGATCTACTTATGACAACCATCTAGAATCTTGAACTTAAAGAATATTTTAGATTTCAATTAAAATGATTCAAAAATAGGAAAAAAAAAACATTTTCTCTTCTTTGGTAATGTTTTCCAATAAAATAAGGAAAAATGGTACCCTTAATTAAACCGGTTCGATTTAAAGAAAAATATTACTCAATATGAAAAGTACTCACGACAGAATTTGAAAAACAATATTATTATTGGTAAGACCGATTCCATCCTAGAACCGGACTGGAGCGGTGGTCTGGTTCTCGGATGGATCCATGCAACAACATGTGGTTCCCAGTCCCAATTTTTTGGAACTGGTCCCTAGCGGGCAATTCTCAGTTATAGGCTGGGAACCGCCCACCCAGATCATGCACACCTCTAATTTGAATGCGTTCCTTATTTTAATATGTCAGCTTTCATACATTATCCCCTTAATTGGAGAAAAAAAAATTTCTTCCTTCATCCCTGGAGATACCTTCAAATTTTACGTCCCAAAGTTCATGTCACGTTGTTGACGAAGTTGAGACTCTTCATTATGACTTCGATTGTTTTGCGAAAAATGATTGATTTGAAAAATATTTTCATAAAAATGATCACTCGTATTGCTTACAAAAATAAATGAACTAAAAATATTTACATCATCCATAAAGATGTTTAAATATAAGTTGTTGTCAATGATAATAAAAAATTAGCTACTAATTATTTTAATCGATACAAATAATTATTTTTAAGAAATTATTTTTCAAATCACTTATTTTTGTAAAACAAATGCACCATAATAACGAACAATTCTTATCATGTAGTTTGAGTAGTTGACAAATAAGATACTATAGTCATTTCATTTCAATGTTATACTATTTTATCCATCCAAACATAGAAATTCAAGTTAATTTTCCTAATGGTATATATAAAAGTAAAAACGCAAGAGGTTCAAACTTCACATACTCCTAATAAGAGAGGTTACTTCTCACGCAATTTGGCTCTAACTGCACTAAAATGGTATATAAGTTATTTTTTGGGGTAACTTCAATACATGGGCAAAGAAATCTAATTATATATACAGTTTATAATTTTTGTGATTTTTATGTGGTATTAATTCAATTTAGCATAGCGTATATTTGTTATAAATTTACCAGTTGGGATTTTTTGCGGTCGAATAAATTAGTTTGGGTAAATTTGTCATAAATGTATTAGTTTATGATCTTTTATGGTCAGTCGAGGTAAATTTGCTACAGGTGTATCAGTTTGGGGTTTTAAAGGTATTAACCCTTTTTTTAATTGATATAGATAATTATTTTAAAAATATATATATTTTTTTAAAAAAAATTTCTAAATTACTTATTTTTGTAAAATAAATACACCCTAATAACGAACAATACTTATCGCGTAGTTATGGGATTACTGAGTAGTTGACAAATAAGATACTATAGTCATTTCATTTCAATGGTATACTACATTATCCATCCAAATATAGAAATTCAAGTTAATTTTCACAATGGTATATATAAAATAAAATAAAGGCAAGAGGTTCAAACTTCGTATACTCATAATAAGAGAGGTTACTTCTTACGCAGTTTGGCTCTAACTGCACTAAAATGGTATATAAGTTATTTTCTGGGGTAATTTCAAGACATGGGCGAAGAAATCTAATTATTTAGAGAATCATGAAATGCCTCATAAGTCCCGTATCATTAAGTTTGGGCGTTCGACCTCTGAAATAGGCATGTTCAAGACCATTTGGCATGTAGTTTGTGGGATTTTAATAGATAACTTCAATTTCCTGAGTTGGAAATCTTCCGATGTCCCAATCAACTGTGCTAAACCTGGAGATTTAATATCATGTCAACCCATCTAATTATCAAGCATTATACTCATTTAGCAAGAATCCAAGTTCGGAAGGTCTTAGTGATAGTCTGTTTGGAACGATTTTGCCTTTCAAATTGTAACTCTTTTATTAAAAAAATAATGCGGCTAATGCACTTATATATGATGCAAATAGTCACATATAAATGTAAAAGTTAATTAATATCTTGGATTATGATTGAAATATAAATAGTTAGTTTTCTTCCTCATTTTAAGGAGACGGTTAAAATCTTTTAATAGTATAAATGCTTTATTTGTTATGCAAAAGATAAATAATTTCGAAAGCAAATTTTCATAGAATGATCCATTGTAAGTGTCACTTATAAAAATGAATGAATAAAAAAATTTCATCGTCTTTGAAAATATGCAAAAATAAATTGTTGTCATAATAAAAACATTTTTTATTGATTGATTATTTCAAGAAATATAAGTTATCATTTGTTGAAAACCTTTTTTTTCTAAATTATTTATTTTTTGTGAAGTAGATAGAGTTAAAATTTCGAAAATTTTCTCTTGATTAGTCTCGCATATCTATACCTACATACGTACCATCTTTTCCACATGTGAAAAGGTTATTGCGCATCGGTCAGCTCCATTTCGCCTATGAGTTTGGATATTGTGAATTTGCAAAACTAGTAATGCATGTGAAAATAATGATAATCTATAAGCACTAAATTTATATTAAGGTTTATTAAGATAAAATAAAGTGTGATCCGTAGAAAATAATAATAACAAAGAGCCGATGTCTGGGTTTTTGTCTCGAAATTATAAAAAAAAAAGAAATCAAATAAAGTGTTATGCTCTGTATTTTGATTATGGATTCTCACATAAGTTTTGATCCTCACCTGTTTGTCCTTCTTACGTTTATCAATTCATGATATGAAGAAAAGTAATTTATTTTTGGATAAGCGAGCAGGTGGTATCCAAGTCACACTCACGCAATTTGATTGATTCATCTTCCCCAACGATCTTGAGAGGGCACTACCATATGAAGACTCAGTGCATTCAAGATTTAACTCTTATAGCATTTTGAGCAAAACTTTACTCTCGAAATACTATATAATATCATGGCATAAAATATTTTTATACTAAGTTTCATGATTATATATATAAAAAAAATGTCACAAATGGTCTCTAAACTTTGATATAGTATATAATGAAATTCATGAACTTTTAATTTGTTTAATATAGTTTTTGAACTTTAGTCCAGTATAAAATACGATCCTTAAATTTTCATTTTTTTTAATGTGGTATATAAATTTTTAGTACATGTTCAGTTTAGTCCCGGTATATAAAAATGTTAAGCATAGTGCTTCTATTGATTCAAGTTCAGGGACTACATAAATTGAACATGTTCCAAAAATTTATAGATTATAATGAACAAATTAAAAGTTCAATGATTACATTACACATTAAATTAAAATTCACGAGTCATATTAAATAAATTAAAAATTTATAGATCATTTAAATTTAGAGACTATTGTGTCGTTATTTCTTTCCACAACGACTATCTATTCAAACATCTAATGCTTGTTGAAATAGTCAATTCAAACCTGTTTTGGATAGATTCCAACAGTCAATTGAAATGAATCAATCTAGGATAGCCTTGTCATGTCGCTGTTAGGGGACATCGTGGGTCCTATGTATGCCCCTTAGTACACTAGCCAGCTTTATTTTATTTGAATAAAAGCCCTAAATTTCTAGCTGTTTTTTTTAATTAACGCCATTATCAACACTTGTCAGTCAAAAGCTGAGGGAGAGTTAGATCCTCGATTCAAAAATTTCCGTAACCCCTCCATGAAAGGAACGTGACTCCATGCAAGTAGACCTTGCCATATAATAATGACCACTAGGTTTTGACCTAGTACAATATATAATCCGATAACATCTAAACCTACACCAAATAAGTTTTGAAATTGAAATAACATAATATCGAGTTTAGAAAGATTATGGAACAATTTTGTCTCATTTCAGATGCCAAAATTTATATATTTTGAATGATTTCGCACGTCTTATGCAAATAAGTGGGGTGAGTTTGATGTGAATTTCCATAAAACCTTTTCTACCATCCCTCTCCTGGCTCTGGCTCACCCCCATTATACTTTTTCCTCGAGTTTGAGGCTCAAGTTCGAATCTTTACTGCAAAAATGAAAGAACCCACTATCGGTTTTTTTTGTTTTTTTTTTCCTTTTCTTGACTTCTTTTTCATTATGTTTTTCCCTTTCTGGGTTTGTAGATTTAATTAATCCATAAACCAATCTCATCTCAAAATCAGAGCTGGATTCGTAAAACACCCAGAACAGAACAGCCATCTCTCTCTCTCTCTCTCTCTCTCTCTCTCTTGCACGCACACACTCTCTCTCTCTCTTACGCAGCTTTCACGTGTCGTCTGAGGTACGATCATCGTGCTTTCCGCTTTTCCTCCTGCGCTGAGAAGAGCTAAAAATAAGCGCAGACGCATTCACATCACATATTCAGTGAGAGAGACAGAGAGAGAGAGAGAAACAGAGGGGGAGGGACAGCGACGGTGCTCTTCTTGGTTCTTTCCTCACGGTCCATTCAGTTCTTTATTTGAAACCGAAGACGCTTGAACCAAAGAACTGTCAACTCTTCCTCAGAGGAAAAAGAAAAATAGAAAAATGTCGCCGTACACACGCTTGGGTTTGCAGGCCTTTTTCACAGCCGTCTTTACCACTACTGATTTACTGCAACTCCTACTTCTCCTTCCCAGGACCGCTGTCATTACCATTATTAAAAGCAAGAAAAACAGCGGGAAAAAATGGGGGGAAGGAAGGGGAAAAGGAAAAAAAATGAAAAAAAAGATCAGAACCCAATTTCTCCAGTTGTTTTGTCTCCAGAAAGATCCGATCTTTTTTCCATTTTTCGGGGACTAACCAGTTAAATTTGATCGAAAGGACTGTTTGTCAAGAACCCCATTTGCGTTTATAATGAATTTGTGGGGGAGGCACGGAGAGAAAGTCGAGAAATTTTCACACGCGATGCAGTGCGAGTGAAGTGAAATCTGCATTCATTTTTTTGGCACTTTGCATTAAAACACTGCCGCTTTCAGCCCCCTGCCATGTCCTGCTGCTTCCGCAGAGATCTTTTCGGGCTTCGGGTCGTCTTTGTCCCTGTCAGAGGCCACTAATTACTTTCCCTGCCACTGGACCTTTTCTTGTATGCCCATTGGCATTGGCATTGCCATTGCGCTCTCATTCAATTTCTCTCACCTAACGTTTCATTTCCTCAGCTCCTTCTGGCTTGTCACCCTCCTGTTCAGAGCATTATTGTTCACCTGGTGTTGCGTGTGTTGCCATTTTTTTTTCTCTTTCTTCTTTTTTGGTTTTGGTTTTGGTTTTTCATTATTGTGGTTATATTGTGGTCTTGTGTGGTGTTTGAGCGTGTTTTTGGGCATGGAGGATCTTCCATAGATTTGATTTTGGTTCGAGTTGGAAGTGCGGGTGTTGTTGGATGGCTGCTCGGCCGGGCTGTTCGTCGTCGCTGCCGTCGCTGCCGCCGCCGTGCCCGAAGTCACCGCCGGAGTATCCGGACTTGTATGGGAAGCGCCGGGAGGCTGCGAAGGTGCAAATGCTGGAGAGAGAAATTGGTTTTCTTGAGGTGGGTCCTCAGCTCTTTTGGAGTTTTTTTGGCTTGGTTTCTCGTTTTTTGTTTTACTCTTTCAGTTTTGCTGTTTGGAGTCTCTTATTGAGCATTACCTGTTGTACCTGAAAAATGATAGAAGAAAAAGATAAAAAAATTGTGATTTTGGGAAGTGGATTTGTTGCTTGCTGTGATTGGTGGGTATAAGAGAACTGAGAGAGATCCTTGGCAAGAACATTGCGGTGGAAAAGTTAAATAAGTGTAAATTAATCCCTTTCACGACGAGTTTAATTTGTGATGATGAGGAAATTATGAGTTGTGTGCTTCTAGTAACGTTAATGCATTGTGCTTGATCATCTTCACTTGCTCTTTCTCTGTTTCCCCCTATATTTTTGACAAGTTTTTACTGGAAAAACTTTCTGGTTATGTAATCTTGACAATTGGGTGGAATCTCTGCTTGGAGCAGGAAGAATTAAAGTCTCTTGATGGACTTCCACCAGCTTCCAGATGCTGCAAAGAGTATGCTTAATTTGCAATTCCTTGTAGAAGTATATAAACAGTTAATTACAATGTTGGTTAAAGCTCGCTCCATGTCCATCAGCTAACTCTTCTTTTCTGCTTGAATGTGACGACCTTCAGGGTTGCCGATTTTGTTGTGACAAAGGCCGATCCTCTCATGTAAGATAATTGGATTATGCAACCTGTGATACAATTGATATGGTATTTTTATCCTTTTGGTTCAATTTCATGCAGAGACCGGAAGGGAAATAAATCCTGCCGCTTTTGGAAGTGGCTCTGGTAGGATTTTCTTTTCTGTAGTTTTGTTCTTCATTATACTTGCTGATACTCTTGGTGCTTTGTTCTTCCGTTGCTTATTTTAATTTCGACTCAGATACTTCACAAGAAGCAGAGTGCATTTAATCATCCCATATTCTATGACATGCTGGCATGGTATTAGATTCACCGCATTCGGACAGCTTTGATTGAATTGAATGTATGTTTTGTAGTTTCATTTGATTGCAAAGAGGAGATACATTTCTGTATACTTGCCATATCGTTCTATACAATTCAAAAGTATGTAGAAGATCGATCACTGTGCCTGCTGCATAAATTTGCTGCTATATTATGCTAAAGGCTTGTGTTGTTTTAGTAAGCCTCTTCGACCCTCTTCCCCACAAAAGTACATCGCAATAACTCCTTGACCCTTTCACTTTTAGTTGTCATTGGTGATCCTTCCACGAACTGTCTTCATCTCAGGCTTTACATCATCTTTGGAAATTGCATGCTGAACTCTGTTGACTGTTTGTTATTTTCTATCATTTTATCATCCTGATTATCATTTAGAAACTAGCAGAAGAAGCTCATCTAATCATAAATCCTTTTTTATGGAGAATTTTATTTGCAATAACCTTGTTTGTGAATGTTGGCCCTTACTATACGGCCTTAAGGATATATTTCAAAAGCTCATGGGGAAGTACAATATAACTTCTTTGTTCCAATAGAAGTCAAACTGTCAACTTAAGATGATTCCTGATATACTGTGGTTTTGCTCCTTGGCTTTGCAGCGGAATGTCCTGTTTTAGCCTCTCATGGTTTTGCTGCTGCTGCTATTCTGCGTGCCCGGTTCATTTACAATTGCCCTGCAGCTGCAAATGCAACTCGTGCAGCTCATCTAAATGTTGCTCGTGTCCAAGTTGCTCAGCACGCAAGTGTCGGTGTTGCTCGTGTCCCAAATCCGATTGCTGTAGAGGCATATCTTGCTGTTTTAGAAGTTGTACCTTTTCCTTTCCTTCTTGCCCTAGTTGCTCTTGCTCTAGTTGCTCTTGCCCTAGCTGCTCTTGCTTTTCCTGGCCTAGTTGCTCTTGCTCTAGTTGCTCTAGTTGCTCTAGTTGCTCTTGCCCTAGCTGCTCTTGCTGTTCCTGGCCTAGTTGCTCTTGCTTTTCCTGCCCTAGTTCCTCTTGCTGTTCCTGGCCTAGTTCGTCCTGCCTTAAGTGCCCGAAGGTAAGCTGTTGTTTCAGTTGTAACTGTAAAAAAATATGTTGTGATCCTTGCTATTTATGTTACTAGCACAAAGTTTATATGAATATTCTCGGTCTTGTTCCTCCTCGATCCATATTTGAGTCGTTCATAAGAGAATGTCGAAAGGACCAATGACGATAATGAAATAGTTGGATTGGCAAAGTTTGCATTAGCTAATTTGTGCTATCATGGAGGGAACCATCCATTCATCAAGTTGAAAAGGGACAAAATTATTGGCCTGAATGACTCGTGTGGCAGATTCATGCCAAGCTACCTATCTGGTTACTGACATGAATCTGAAAAAAAGGAGAGGGGGTTAGTGTAAGCACCTTCATGACTTTGAAGGGATAGGCGAAACTCCAATGCGTCAATTAGCTGATTTGTGCACTCGACTTCATGACTTTAAAGGCATAGGTGAAATTCCAATGCGTCATTTAGCTGATTTCTGCGCTCGTCTTCATCGGTTAAGTTTCACCTGAGCAGCTGGACTGCGGCATCTTACTCTGCTTCTTGAGCCTGCCCATGCTCTTCTTCCTTTTTAGCCTATGCTAGAATTTGCAGTTCGGTAAAAGTAAAAAAGACGGGCCTAAATTACCAGACAAACTCCAGGATTCAGACTCAATGAAGGAAAAGGGCAAGTTGGCTCTGCACATTTGGGGATAAGGTCAGGCGTGGACCGATTTTCAGGTGGGGTACAGATCCTGTGAAATTATAGTAGGACCCAGATGGTCACTGTTCATGTTTTTGAAAAATTTCATACTGATTTGTATCCGAACAGGAAAAAAAAAAAAATATTGAAGTGAGAGTCATGTCGTCCTGATATAAATGCTCTCGTGAGCTATGACATCATTTTTTTTATTAAATCTAGAAGATTTGACAAGCGCCACTTACTTCCACGATTGAACTAAGATATTTAGTCATTATCAAACGGTGGTGTTCGTGTTGTTCTCAATACCTAAGAATTTGCAAAACCTCGTCATGGTCCTTTCTTTTGCTCAAAGCACAAGACGGATCGGTACACTTTGCCTGCCTGGCTGAGACCAGAGCATTGGAACATGAAAAGTAAAGCCTACAAGCAAAGAACCACATAAGTAAAACAATACCATGAGGTGCTTCCATTATAAAAAGACCTTCCTTGTCGCTCCCATACTTCCTTGTCTGAGGTGTTTTAAAAACAAAGACCTCAGCCTCACACGCTTTCTGTTGCATCAACGTTTACCATAAAATCAAAGTACAAGTTTCACTCTTCCTCCCTTCAATCCTCTAGGCCTACATATAGAATTACCGGATCGATAGCAACGCTGCACCATGCAGTGTTGTATTGATTCCGCCCTAGTCGGTTGAAAAAAGCTAAGCTACTACTTAATTCACAAGTAGCAGCTCGTAACCGAGCCAGCCAGGGGAAAGCCGAAACGCCACACCGAAAGCCCGAAAGATTGACCGCTCAACTCACCAACTTGGTCCATGCATAGGCCACCGGACTCCTAACTCGGTTTTGAGTATTGCTCCAAACAATGCTGCCGAACTCCGACCTTGTCGTTGGGTTCGTGCCCTTTTTCGAGACGAAGGTGACCGTGTACCTCATCTTGTCCCCGGCTTTCGGAAAGACGAGCTTCATCGGCTTCACCGTCACCCCAACTGTTGACGGGCCTTTGACCGACACATTGTACATGGACCCTGCGGCCCCCACATTGGTCAGCTCGCGAGTGTATCTCACGACCTTCTTGTCATTGAACACCACCGAGAATGATGGGTAGTTGAGTTCACCGGGGTCGGAGAATTTTCGAGAGCATGTGACGTTAGGGCGCTTGACAATTGCCTTCACACGGTCGATGGTGTAGTCTAGGGAACAGAGAAAGGCGATGTAGTCTTCAGCCGTGAGGTCATACACGAGGCCGGGAGAGAGGGCCTTTTTGGGGTCCACATGGCCTGAACCGTGAGCCCATGGAGTGGACAATGTGCCACCGGCGGCGTCCCTGAGGGGGGAGTTGGCATTGTCTAGGTCGTAAGCAGTGGTCATGAGAGCGGATTTGATTGCGCTCGGGCTCCATTTTGGGTGGGCAGATTTGAGCAGCGCCGCGACTCCGCTTATGTGCGGGCATGACATGGACGTACCTTGAAAAACCAGTTAAGCTCGTCAGTGATGATAGCATTCATAGCAACATAAAAACCACATCAACGTATCCTTGAAACTAGATCTTCACACGACACCACTCTCATCTAGGTCAAGAGGATTGGCCTATGTACGATAAGCTGATTGGGTCGAATGCGAATTCTCAGCAAATGTCAAAAATGTTATCTGAAGATTTTTCAAAATTTTTTTTTTTTGGGTCGAATGTCTTCTAAAGATTAACAAGCGATTGTGCTGCCACATTCTATCATGTTGCAGATCGAAGTTTTGTAACAGCACCATAGATCACCGTTCGATGCAACCAATTTGGTTCATCAATTGGGACCACCTTCTCCATTATTTTTAGACTTATAAGCCACCATTATTCACTGAAGGTGGTACTACCTCTTTTAGCAGTCAGTCTATGCAAGCCAGCCTAGCCTTTTGAAATGCTCAAGCAGACTCTATCACATTAAAGTAAATGGAGCACGCCCAACTACAACGTTTTCACATGTCAACATCACGTTAGGAAATGTGAGAAACACTTCATAAATGGAGAACTAGCCGTTAGGCAGCAACCATTACCTGACATTATGTTGAACAGGGTCTTCCGGGTATCGGACTCCAGCCCGGTGGGCCCCGCTGCCTCCGACCAGCCGGCCAATATGTTGACCCCGGGCCCGATCACGTCCGGCTTCAGTATCTGCTGTGTCACCGTGTTGGGCCCCCTGGAGCTGAACGCCGCCACCACCGGTGATGGCCTCACGTTCAACACCGTCCCTCTGAAGCTGAGCACTGCAGTCGGGCTCCGGTCGCTCTTCACGTACTCTCTTATCACATCCCCCATTTTCCTCCCAACTGCGACTGCCGGGATCAGGTGGCTGTCCGCCACCAGCTCCTCCCCGTTCGCAGCTGTGTTCGCCAGTATCATCCCCACTCCACCCGCGTCCCGCACCACCTGACCTTTCTCAACACGGGCATTCACCCCCCGGTCACACAGCACCACCTTCCCACGCGTGAGGGCTGGGTCAAGCGACCCTGGCAAGCACAGTTCGCCTGAGATATTGGAAGCTTTACTATAAATCACGGGCACGGGATTATGCCCCATCCCAGGCCCCGAATAGAGTGAGACTCCGGCATAGCGCTTGCCATTGCCTAGCAGGGCGTATGCTGGAAAATCGCGATCGAGGGTTCCGGCACCGACGGTCATGATCCAAGGCGCCACATTGGCGAGTGATTCCTTCGCCGGCCCGTTGTTTCCAGCAGAGCAAGAAACAAAAATGCCCCTCTCCATGGCAGTGAACGCGCCGATGGCGATCGTGTCGCGGTAATACGGGGCAATCCCGCCACCGAGGGAGAGCGAGAGGACATCGACACCATCAAGGATGGCTCGGTCCATCCCCGCGAGGATGTCCGCCCCGAAGCAGCCACTGCTCCAGCAGACCTTGTAAGCAGCCACACGAGCGTGCTCGGCCATCCCGCGAGCCATCCCGCTGGCGTACCCGAGAAGGCTGGCGTTGGCCACCGGCGACCCGGCCGCGGTGCTGGCTGTGTGGGTCCCGTGCCCGTCCTGGTCTCTTGGCGACTCCACTTCCTTCGGGTTCTTCAAGAAATTCGAACCTTCGATTTAACCCAAAACAAAATGCAGAGTCATCACCCAGAGGACGCAAGAACAGTTCAATTGTAATTCAATCAAGCAATTTTTTCTTAAAGAACCAACTCAATGATCATTCAAATTTCCGCAGATCACACAATTCAGACACGAATGACATGCTTTCACTTAGATTCTTGTTCATTCTTACTAAAAACTGAACCCCATCACAGTCATTACTTACTAAAAATGATGAACCGTCAAGTCAATGATGAATTACCAGAGGCCATGCGATATCCCTTGGAGAAGAACCGAGCTCCGATCAGCTTCTTGTTACACGACTTCGGGCTGAAGTCCGGGCCCGATTCGCACGCGCCCTTCCACCGGGCCGGCAACTCGGGCATCCCGGCGTCGTCGAAGCTCTTCGACTCCGGCCAGACCCCGGTGTCCAGGACCCCGACGATGACGTCCCCGAAGGCGCGCCTCTTCCCGCCGTTGGGGCCCTCCTGCGGATCCCACAGCCCGAGGTCGTTGGAGATGCCCAGGAACGCCGGCGTCCGGGTGGTGTGGAGCTCGTAGACGGTGTCCTCGTAGACGCCGAGGACGGAGGCGGACGACCGGAGCGCGTCGGCCTCGTCCGGGCCGAGGGTCGCCGCGAAGCCGTGGAACGCGGCGGTGTAGGTGTAGAGGAGCGGGTCGGCGGCGGCGGCGGAGGCTGCGTCGGAGGAGGAGAGGGATTGGAGGCTAGAGGCGTACCAGTCACTGTGGGTGGCGAAGGAGGGGGGCATCTGGTGGGGGTTCATGTGGACAATGTACGTCTTCTTGGCGGCGGCGGCGGTGGCGGCGGCGGCGGCGGCCGAGGAAAGCAGCAGCGCCAGGCATTGCAGGGCGGCGAGCGAGCGGATGCGGAGGTTGGCCATGGCCGGCGGAGAGAGGCGGGGTAGAGAGAGAATGGATATGGCTAGAGAGAGAAAGAGATGGAGTGGAGGCACAGTAGTGGGGGTGGCTATATGTTGTGGCTAAGAAGGGAACATTGTCAGAGGAGGAAGATGGGAGGAAGGAGAGTGCACAGAGGGACGCTCGTGTCGTGGTTATATGTTGGGCTCTTTGAGAGAAAGGGCTTGGATTTTGCTCTTATTACGCATATGCCACTGCACCTCGAAGGCCCTTTCGTATGTAGAAATTAATATCCACAAAGGTTAGTTTGGTCGTGAAAACTATCTAACTGACTAGTCACAGACGGCCCATCGCATAACTTGATATAATTGTATCACAAGTCTTTTTGATATGCAGTACATTTCTCGATTATGGTATGCAAAGCTTTTTGCGTAAATAATGCGATACATTGACATGACATTACTAGCTTTCATATGTTATTGGGTATTCCTTGCTTCTAAAATTCGGCATTTGATTTGATTTTCTTTTTTTTCTTCAATCGCGAAAATTGACATCAATGGACCAACATATGAGGTCATTTTGCTATTTTTCAAAGCTTATGTAATTTTTTGACAGTGACTTAGACTTTTAATCATGATGGATAATTCTTTTAAATAAGCGACAATGATTTTTTATGAGGATAAGTATATTAAAAATCCTAAAATTTATTGTAATAATACAATAAAAATCTAAAAATTATTATGAATGTGCAATCGAATAATAAAATTTCCAAAAAGTAAATCAAATTCTAAAACTTATTATATTTGTCCAATTAAGTCCATTTGTCGATTGCATTTTTTGACATGACAAGTTTTATAACTAATTTTTGTTTTTGAAAATTTTAGGATTCAATTGTATTTTTATGGTAAGTTATAGAAGTTGATTATATTTTTTGAAAATTTTAGTATTTTCTTGATTAAAAGAAAGCTTCGGGATTTGGATCGCATGTAATTGAGAAGTTTTAGGACTTTAAACGAACGAACGAGTGACCGGCTCATATCAAAGAAGAGTGAAGAGGAAATTCCGACGAAATCGAGGGGCAAAAATGGGAACGCGGGGGGCGACACGCCGTACATGGGGAAGGAAGGATCGGAACACGCGGGGACGGCGTGGGGCCGCATGATGCTGTCGCTTAGCGCGTGGGGGGACGAGATCACGCCAATCCAGGGGAGGGGAGGGAGGCCAACACCAACGCTAAAACACTACCACTAACGGCTACTACCTCCCCCCGCTTTCCTCGTTTTTGTCTTCTTTCGTGTTCGAAGAAGTCAACAATTCTGACCAGAACGGTCCCATCCGAGTGCGGCCGTACCCGACCGTTGCCCCGCGCACCTCACAGCTCGTGCGTGCCACCGCTGACTGACTCATCACGAGCTCACTTCGTCACGCGCGCCCCATGGCGGGTGGTTGTCCCAGCAGTTAACGGTCCGCCGACGCCGCGTTCGGTAGCGGCCCGAGACTTTTATGATGGATTCGGACCAAAACCGCGTGGATTGGCAGTGTTCTTCATGTCTTTTTCATGCGGCATTATAGGGAATAGCGAAAGCAATAATGTAAAGGACACGTTAGCGTTCTCCGCTAATTAAATTTGATGAAATTAATAAAAAGACTTCATTACACGGATTCGACAAGTTTAGACGTCAAATGCACTTGTGTGATGAGTTTTATAATTTTCAATATACTTATCGTAAAAAGAAATAATGAGCCTTCGGCGATAATGACGTTGCTATCAATGTCACAACCGGCATCGTTGGCGACCATTGTTTGTGCTCGCCCGAGCAAATTTGAGACCATGAAACCACCTCGACACCCTTGCAAATTGCTACCCACTTATGTGCTCAACCTCATCGTCTCTCTAGGCGTTTTTATGTGGAAGTGACAACCACCACAACAAAACACAATTCTACCACCGCAACAGTCTCCGTGGAGAGGCGAGCGTGCAAGGTGGTCGCCATTGTTGACGATGTCCATCAAGGGAGGCAATCAGCAATGGCCACAACAACCAACGCAAGATGGAGTTTTTTCTTTTCTCTTTGTCACGTAATTTAGTCAAACTTTTCATTTGTTTTTATTTTTTTTTTTTTTTTATTTTTGTCCAATGAAGCTTCAGGTAACCTCTTCCAAACTAATGCTCTGCTCGTTCATGGAAAATAATATCAAGAACAACGTTTTCCAGATTTTTCCACCTTTGTTTCATGGAAAATAAGTTGATTGGGGAAAAAAATTTAAGCGAAAAAGTATTCTAAAAATAGGGAAAAATATTTTCTACTTTTGAGAAAGAAGAAAACATTTTTCATACATCCTTTCACCTCACTTTGCTTCATCAAATACCTTTTCCTCTTATTTTTTAAAATTGATTTTTAATTATTTTTTAATTCTTTTTCATCATCGGTCGGTGGTGGTGGCCGACTACATGCCACAAGTGAGTTTGTCAACCAACGACATGGCTAGCAACCAATCAACAAAGAAGAAAAAAAGGAAAATAAAGTAAAAAATAATTAAAAATCGATTTAAAAATACACTAATAAAATTTTTATTGAAATTGGTGCACAAAAGAAAATATTTTTCTTATCGAACAGTTAAAAATATTTTTTAATTAATTTTCAGATTTTAATCAAACATCGAAAAATATAATTATTTTTTTAGAATAAGACTTTTAAAAAAATTTTTTTAAAAATATCATATTTTTTACGAAATAAATGGTAGAAAGATGGAATTCATAAAAGGCTCGAGAGTTAAATCAAAGTTCAATAGAGCGAATTTGGATTTTCATTATGGCCGCGTGGATCTCACTGACCAAACTAAGGAGAGTGGTGGGAAGATAGTCAAGACATCGAAGCAAGACAAAGGAAAAAGTTGCAAGAAAAAACATGATTTCACATGGAACAGGGATGGGGCAAGTTGGGAGAAAACAATAAACATGCAAGAACCGGAGATGGTGGCGACGATTGAGCCCATTTCTTTTGGCATCGGACGGCGCGCGCCATAAATATCAAATCTACCAACGCATTCCAAAAACACAGATTTTCCATCAAACAAGACGCAAAGAGGGGAACCGCACGCCACCTCTTTTGCGTCTTTGCACTTTCCACCGACTCCCCCTCCTCCTCCTCGAGCCAGAAATCCCTAGACATTTCAATTGAAAAAGGAGGAAGAAAACAGAGAAAGAACTGCTGCGGAAGCGCGTAGATGGGATATGCTCGAACATGGCCAACTCATTCATGTGATCGATGCCTAACTTTAAAAGGGACCCCATTAAAATTTGTAATGAGGGTTCTTCCGTATCACGACAAGGTGATAAGAAGCCGTCAAATAGTATCTAATGATCTGTAGGGGTGTAATTTATATTCTATATCGATAGGAAGGCACAGGGGTCTCGCTCCTCAATGATGGGGCGGGATCACCGACCAGTGCTCTCGAGCCGCTAGACAAATTTTATAGTTTTATCCGTATTTTAATAGTAGTTTGAATTTGAGTTCATAAATATCTACTTAGTATATATGATCTCTTTCTCTCGTAATTGAAGGTTGTAACATAGATATACAATGATGTTAAATATGATGAAATTCTCTACTAGATGTAGCTCTTATTTAAGGATAAATTGGGATAAATCTCGTGTCTTGCTATTTCGTTGTATTTGAGCGCCTAATCCTAACATTATCCTCGGACCTCTATGGTCTCCATCCTCAACTAAATTTCGATACGATGCCCCACGCTTGAAAAGCATTACTAATTAAACATCATAAGGGGACCTCGTGTAGGAATAGCTACTCCGTGCTTCACGGTTCACATGCTATATGGAATTATCATAGTGCATGATTGCCTACTTTGTCACCTACTAGCAGTTAGAATAATTTTATATGGGCCACAGTCTCTTTGTGGAATTAGGACGGTCACTTTATGTCTAATTTGTGGTGCCCACTCGGAAAGAGAGGTTGCCCTTTACCAAATTCGCGTGTAATTGCAAACTGATTATACAGCCCGTCGGGACTTTGGATTAAAATTCGCCGCGTGTAGGACATATATATAATTGGTTGCCAAGGTCAGTCCTCCAAAAGGTTCTCTTTCTCCTGGAAAAAAAAGAAAAAGAGAGAGACCGCGTGGGGATATTTCTTATGGTGGGCCCGGGTTATTTCGTGAGTTTGATATAGTGCATGAGAAAAGAATCATGTAAGTTATGTGAATGATAAGCACGAGAATGACCAGAAAAAATAACATTCCCATTGCTTGTTGCACATGTAACGATACATGGTAAAAATATTAAGATTGCCGACCGTTTCCTTTTCCAAGCTCGATTAGATAGCAACGGGCTGTTTTGGATTGGCGCTAAATCATATTTTAAAATAAAACTAAATATCATCAGATACGGTCAACAACGGTCGCTTTGGCCGAGTGGTTAAGGCGTGTGCCTGCTAAGTACATGGGGTTTCCCCGCGAGAGTTCGAATCTCTCAGGCGACGTTTCCCTCTTTTTACTTTCCTTATTTGGTAGCCTCGTTTTCTTTTCTTTTTTTCACTCTATCCATCTCTATTTTCCAAGCTCCATTCAATTTCGTTTTGTTCAGCTTCCCCCACACGATTTATCTGGAATCGAAGTGGAGTTTTAAAGTAGCATTGGTTGCCCCAGTATGACTATTGAGCCAGATAATAAAAAACGATGATAATGTCAGTTTGGTTTTAATGATGATGGAGATTCGACTACATACCCATGCTAATAAATCGGGCACAAACTATGTGTTAATCCAAGTCACTGATTCAACACTATAAAGTCCGGAGCAAATAGCATGTTTTGTGGAAGAGTAGGATCAAGAAGTTTCGATCTAGTCTATATGGAAATAAACTTATAATTATGGAATTGACTTGATCATCAAATTGTAAATTATAAGTTCATAACCCTAGCCCATTTCCATTTTGGACGAAATGGATATATTAATTCTTTAATTCCAATTAGTAAGAGGGATCTTGAACTAAATTAGATGCTACAAGTTAGAAAAGGTATTTGGAGCAATTGCAATAATTAGGTTCATTGATATTAATATGGTAGATGCTGTTGCATATACAACCTATGCAATTTGTTGGAATTGTTTGATCTTAAAAGGGGATTTCTATACATGACCTATTCTTTCTTGGTTTCATCTGGTCATAAATTGCTTATTTTTAAATATTGATAGATGAGAATAATGCTCGTAAGGAATCCTATTGAAAACAAGAAGTATAGGACTTGTGTATGTGTAAGATTGACTCAATTCGATTTTTGAAAAGGATTATTAGTTTGTGACTTTTCAAGGAATCCTTCATCGGTACTTGTGAATGATTGATTTATTGATTATTTTTAGATAATGATAGATAAAAATAACGCTCATAAAGAATTCTATTGAAAACAAGAAGTATAGGACTTGTGTATGTGTAAGATTGAGTTAATTTGATTTTTGAAAAAAAAAATTCGATTTTTGAAAAGGATTATTAGTTTGTAACTTTTCAAGGAATCCTTCATCGGTACTTGTGAATAATTGATTTATTGATTTTTTTAGATAATGATAAATAAAAATATAGATAAAAATAACGCTTGTAAGGAATCCTATTGAAAACAAGAAGTTGAAAACAAGAAATAGAGGACTTGTGTATGTGTAAGATTGAGTCAATTTGATTTTTGAAAAGGACTATTAATTTGTAACTTTTCAAGGAATCCTTCATCGGTACTTGTGAATGATTGATTTATTGATTAATTTTAGATAATGATAGATAAAAATAACTCTCGTAAGGAATCCTATTGAAAACAAGAAGTATAGGACTTGTGTACGTGTAAGATTGAGTCAATTCAATTTTTGAAAAGGATTATTAATTTGTAACTTTTCAAGGAATCCTTCATCGGTACTTGTGAATGATTGAATTTTTTTTTTTTTAAATCCTTTTGACTTTGATTGCATGAGAGCAAGTCAGAAAGATTAAAAAATTGAACAGATTGATTTGATTTATTCTCAATAATCGTGAGATTATTATCTCAGAGTGTTCTTTTGTCAATGGATGCTCTCATTACACTCATTGTCTCTGAAGGATGAGAACCAATTACGTAGCATCTATATCAATAATTCAAGTATTGTATACATCATGAGTTAGATTCCTTATGGCAACTACCCGTAATAACAAACTTGCAAAATGGATCTATTTATTATAAATAGATTTGTTGTTCCTAACTCTACATTACCTTAATTATTATTTGAACAAGTAAAAATTATATCTTAGTCCAAGTGGGAATGGCATTTCTCTTCTACGCATCCATGGAGTTTTGAAAATTCGAAACATCTCAAAGATAGATAGAGAGGTATGAACTTATAAAACAAACCACACTCCTCCATACCCATTAGGACTCCATTGATGAGAAAGGGCAAGGGAAAATTTGAACCCAATTCTACGGTGATGAATAGAAAAGCAATTAGAATACATGAAGAGTTATGTATTTGTGTATTGATAAGACCATTCACTACTTCTTGAAGCCCGATCTCTCCCTCGAATGAATCATATAGGAAACTATAGGATAGAAGTGCCTGCCCCACCCATGAGAAAAGCTATCTCCTTTCCTTTCCTTTTTGTAGTTTTGTTTTTCACATTCTCTGGTTCTGTGCTCCATTCAATTTCGTTTAGTTCAACTTTTTCCACACAATCGGTTTGGAGTTGAAGTGGAGTTACAAATGTAGCATTGGCCGCACCGCTGTAACAACTCTGAGTCGAATGAAAAACGATGATAATGCACAACCTGTCACCTTGAACAGTTTCTCCAGGTACCGTCGGTTCTCACCCTTTTGCAAAGGAATGGAACAAGGCTACAAAACGGCAGCTACGCAAGTTCTGCAAAATGTTAGTTCGGTTTTATGATGACTGGGATTCAATTACATGCACGAGCCATTGAACTTAGCACGAGCTATATATTTATCTGAGTCACCAATCAACACCACCAAGTCTGGAGCGAAGAGGGAAGAGTAGCATCAGGAACACGAGGGTAACGAAGAGAGCAGAGATATTATGCACAACAGGTTTCACGCCTCAAAAGATAGAAGCATAGCCTAACTAAAGCGCCAAATCACAGCCCAATGTCTAATGTAAAATCATTTAACATATGCAGACCCCAATAAAACAGCCTGCAGACTAGAGAGAGAGAGAGAGAGAGAGGGAGAGAGAGGGAGATTCCCATTAACTGCAAATCATGTTTTCTAATCACTCTCCATTCAATGAAACTGTAACAGGGGGATGGGGGAAGTTAGAGGGCTGAAAGTCAAATGTTTCGTCAGCTCAACACATAGTGCCTTCCGACTTAAGTGCAGTATCGAAATAGCAGCAAAAGGATGTCGAATAGGAGGCTCTAATGACCATACTTCTGAAATTCCCATTCGCTATTATCTGTAAAAGGCAAGGCACAATCAAAAGATCAGACCGCATACCTAAACTGTTCAGCAATGTGTGATTAATTAGAGACAAGGAATTCAGCTTACCCAATGGACACACTTGACGAGTTTTGAGCCATCGGCTGATGCAGTGAAAATGAAATGCGTGGTTGCAAACTCCTATAGCATCATCAAGAAGAGAGATTTGATGAGCCAAGGAAACAGTTGCCCAAGATAAACAGACTGCTCTTACCAGAGATAACAAAAGAATAATGGACCTTTCTTTTGTTCTTCAAAAGAACAATGAACCTTAAATAATTAAAATCATCCATCTATCATATGATAGTAGGATGATCTATCATATGATAGTAGAAACCTAGATAGACTAAAATTGAATAAAAGAATCATCTTCATGGTAATCCAGTTTCATAAAACAGGGCAGAGTGTTCCTTTCTCAAAATGATTTTACAACTACAACTAAAGAGCAACAAGGGAACCACCAGACGATTACTCTCAAAAGAGAACATACTGTAATATAGTACTTCCCAATTAGAATATTAGTGATTGACTCTCAAGCACCCAGAAGTTTTTTCTCTTTCGTTGGTCAGAGAACCCAGGAGTAATGGTTCATAATAAATGTTGTAATTAAACTTTTACAGTGGGCACACTTAGGCAGATAAATGGGACATCTTAGACAAGGAAATGGACAGTGCCCCACATGGAAATTTCAGCTAAGGAAAGTAGTCAATATGCCAATATAAACTGCAAACACAAGTAGCAACGAAAACACAACTAATCGCAACGAACTCCTACTCTTCTGAGAGCAAAAAGTGCACTCATGCTTCAAAGTGTGCTTTTTCCTCTAATTTCCATTATTCTAATATCAATCATGGTGAGTCTTATTCATGTGAGGCAAAATGGACTGTTGGTAAACATCAATTTTATTAGGGTACAAATCATCTTAAAAAGCTAAAATTTCCAATAGGGGTAATATTACAGAGAAATAAGCCCAGAACGATGGGTATCAAAACCCTCAAAAGATCTTCCATCCTACAGCAGATCCCCATTCAGAAGAACTGATCTAATGACTAAGTCCTCAGTTGATAAGGGATTGAAAGAAAAACAAAGCAAATAGACACGGGAATCATTACAATCAGGAAGCATAGCATTTTCAATCACAGAAATCTTCACACCGGAAACTTCATTTTAGTATAATAACAGACCTTTTATGATTCCATGATGAAAGGTGATAATGCAAGCATTCATGTAGAAATCGACATTACTCTCAAAGAACACTGATATGCTCATATGCTAAACAGTAATCAATATCTACATGCTTTGATTTGAGAACACCAATCGAAATGAATACACTTAATTAGAAATCCCAATGCTCCCACATTCACCACGCACCATCAATTAGGTTCCAAAGTCTAGCATTATCGCAATCCACTATTCCCTCATCAAACAGAAAATATCTAATAACCGCAACGCTGCACTATGCCGGTGCCCTAAACAGACACAGAATCGCGAAAAATCGATGCTTACCCCAAGCGACCGTGCACTCCTCGCTGGTCGCGCTCGCCTGATTAGCTTGGCACTCAATGCCTGATGACAAGAACCCAAAAAACACAACCTCAGACATCACACACACAATCTAAAAGAGCTTCGAAATCACGTTACCGAGGCAGCCGACCAAGAACTCACAAAGATCCATGATGTGGTTCCTGCAGATAGCGCAGTTGTCCACGACGATATCTGAAACCAACCCAGCAGAGGGAACGGCGATTCCCATCAATAACGAATGCACCATAAAGCCATAAGGAAGCAGGGGGAAAATAGGGTTTAGGGTTTAAGAGGGGAAAGTTACCCCAGGCCCAGAGCGAGACGGCGTTCCACTTCTTGATCTCGAACCGCTTCGGCTTCCTCGACGACGACGACGAGGAGCAGCAGGACGACGGAGGAGGAGGAGGAGGGTCGGCGGCGGCGCTGCTGGACGCCTCGCCGGACGCCTCGCCGGAGGGGGTCATCGGCACGTCGGAGTCCAGGGTCGCCATGGTTTTGAGAATTCACTTAGGAACGCGGGCTTGGGGAATTTATAGTCCGGCCTGACCCGGAGGTGGTTGGACTTTTTGCAGAATGAAGTCATCGTTGCCACATCGTTAGTAGTACTAAATTCCGTTACTTCACGGTGGAGTAGTCGTGACGAGTGACGACACTGCAGTATTTTTCAAAAATATTTATTTCTTAAAAAATTTAGTCAATAAAAATTATATTTTCACGATCAATAGTAATTTATGCTTAAATAGTTTTATGGCAGATAAAAATGTTTTCCGTTCATATATTTTTATAAGTGACACAAGTAACCGTTATTTGAAAAATTTTCTACAAATCATGGGTCTTTTGGAAGCCGATGCGCCTAGTGATCGAGTTAATTTGTTTCACGATTTTTCCTCATTTTTAGGAGTTTGGATTGCTTAGGAAAAATAGTCGATGAAAAATATTTTTATAATCAAAGAAAAATATATACTTAAATTCAAAAAATAATTTCCTCTTTAAAAATTGGATTTTTTTTTTAAAAATATGATTAGATTTTTATGCTTGAACTAGAAACTCTGTGTTTGGGCATAGAAATCTCGACACTTGTTCTCAGACCCTTGATGGTGGACTTGAGCCTAGAGGTTGGGGTTGGGTCCATTGAGATCAATTGAAGCCAAGCTTGGGTCAATGAGACTAGATTTGGAACCTCAAACCTAGGTCTAAATCCATAGAGGTTGGGCTTGGGACACTAATGTTGGTGGCTGGGTCTAGGAGGGTCTAGGACTCCGATAATATTGTGGCTCCCCAATGACTTGGCTAGGGTCCACAAACACTGAGCTTGAGACCATGGTGGTCTTGCTTGAGCAAGGGTCCATTGAGGTTGGGCTCGAGTCCAAAGTGCTCGGGTTAAAGACCTAAGGCTTGGGACTAGGTTCATTGAGGCCGAGCTCAAGACCCCATGCCCGGGACTAGGCCCATTAAGGCTAGTCCCGCGACCCTTGTGCCAATGCTTGGGTCCCCGATGCCTAGGCTCGTGTCCATCGAGGCCGTGCCCATATCTATTGAGGCTGAGCTCGAATAGGTCTATTGAGGCCAAGTTTGGGTCCCTAGCATCCATGTCCGTGCGTTGGGGACTAAATGCATTGAGGCAAAGCTTAATGCTAGTGCTTGGGTTTATTGAAGGTGGGCCTGGGACCTCGATGCCTCGTGTTCAAGCTTTGTTTCATTGAAATTAGGTTTGGGAATTTGCCACTTACGCCCAAACCTGCGTCCTTCCAAGGCTAGGCTCGAGACCCCAATGTTTGCACCCCTATTCATCAAGGTTGAGTTAGGGTCCATCAAGGTTGGGCTCGCCACTCTGATGCCCATGCATGAGTCCCTGACACTTGTGCCCAAATTCATTGAAGTCAGCTTGTTCCCTAGTCTCCAGCACTTGGATCCATCAAGGCGAAGCCTAAGATTGATGCCGATGCTTGCACTCAGGACCATGTACGCATGCCCGAGTCAAGGTCCATTGAGGCCAAACTCTAGACATTAGTGTTTGTACTCAATTTTTGGCTGTTCATACGCAAGTCACTAGCGTTCAAATAAGGTATGTTTATTTAGGAAAATCAAATCAGATTTTTTTCATCAAATGACAACATATATTTTTCAGTTTATTTTCATGTTTCAGTTAAATATAAAAATTATTGCAATTTTTCTGGAAAATATGTATGTCACATTTTCCAAAATGAAGCCTCAAACTAGAAAAAATGGACTCGTTAAGAGAGGAAAATATAATGGAAAGAACACATGCCAGGAGAATACTTTCACCCTCCAGGGTGTTTTCTTCTCTGCCTAATCAAATCCTAATTGAATTAAATCACAATTTTCCTAAGAGACGTTTCATATATCGAGTACACATATCCCCACAAGATAACTTACCTTTTTTTTCTTTAATATTAATGGGGGTATTTAAGGTTTTTGAGCACCTGGCGAATCTCTATCGATCATTTAATTGCCGAAGACACGGGTCTGGACTCATGGGAATGGATCTGATAGAACGTGCAAATGTGCTGATTTTGCACTTATCTCCTGTTCGTTTGCAGGGCTTTATCGCATAAAGAAAACAGATCTTCACAAAATGACACAAGTTGCATATCACCATGCGAGCAATTGCTTAAGTACATATTAGTCTTAAGAGCACATATGCAAATTGACTGTGGAATTTGTAATGTGCTTTTGGGAAATAAGTCCAATATCAAAAGTAAGAGGTGAGGAGATGAAGAGTTTAAATATGTGAAGGAGGGTATAAACAATAACGATTATTATTTGCGTGTGGGCTCGCTAGTAGGCCTAAGAGCATTGGATCATGAGATGGGCTCTCTCATATTACAGATCTTCGTCGGGTCCTTTGGACAATTGGGCTTGAGTTTGTCTGGATGACGTTTAACTCTTGTGACTCTCGAAGCCCAAGATTATGATCCAAATGGGGAATTAAGACCGTCGATTGTGATTAGCTAGTCTAAATTATGATTAGTTTTGAGAAATTAGTTGAGCCTAATTTACTAAAAAAAACCCCAACTTTAGGTAGATTCCCAATTCTTTCCCAAACTTTTTTTTTGTCTAGAAAAACCCATCAATTTTAGGTCTAGTCCAAATCTACCTTTAAATTTTATTTGTCCAAAGGAAAAACACTTTAGGTCTAGCCCTATTTGTTTAAGAGAAATATCACCAATTTATACTCTAGTCCCAAATCTACCCCCATTAGCCCTCTGTCCAAAAATTGCCATTGGCCGTCCCTAATTTTCATATCATAGAATGGTATGACTATTGAGATAATATTCCAAGACACCTTGCTGAAGTAGACTTGTTATTGATGTGGAAATGTCATGTCAAGTTAGGATTAGACCACGGGCTAGATTTGAGAATAGATTGAAAATTGGCGATTTTTTTTTAGTCAAAGGAAAATTTAGGGCAAATTTGGGACTAGACGTAAAATTTGGGGTGTTTTCCAAAAAAAAACAAAATAAGTTCAAGGTAAATTTAGAATTGAACCTAAAGTTTGAAGTTTTTTCTAAGACAAAAAACTTCTTGGCAAGGCAGGGCTAGTCTAATGCTGGGAGTTTTTTAGGAAATTGGACAGATATTGTCGTGCCCTTAGAGTCAACTTCCCTATGAATGTGATAATCGTGGAAGCAGCAATTGCCTGAGGAAAAGTGATTAAACGCATCTTAGAGATCCCGAACTTCAAATTCACTCCAATCTTTATTTCATTTGTTTATAAATATAAGAAAAATTCGATTCTGTGCGAGGTAAATGCCAATAATTTGTGAAGTTGACCTTGATTTTCTTGGAAGAATCGTGCTGATTTCACTAAAGAACATCACTTTGAAACTAGAACCTCAAAAAATGAGTGGCGATGATCAAAGTTTGACATTGCTTTGAACTGGAAAAAGGACAAGAAAGTCACTAGTACAAGATAATATCTAGCTCCTTGCACCCCACTATTTTCAACCCGAGAAACACGCACATATATGTCGATTAGTCCAAGTCCGAGGCTTCTAAGATTCTTCTTTGACCGCGCATGAATCAAGTGCGCACTTAGGATCACGATAGAGACTTTTGACGGTCCCGGCGTTCAAGGGTAGATCCTCTCTCGATCACATCTGATAATCACTTGGATCGAATCGGGTTATGTGTTGACAAACCCCAATAGGTTAAGGAGAAAGTACACGCACAAAGCCACGGCGGCGACAAAGACGAGGAACAAACAAAGACGGACGGCGAAGGCGTCTTCTACTACATCTTCCTCGAGGCGGCGCCGGCCACGACCATGATGTGGGCGTCTTCGCCGCCTTCCGAGCGCCATGTCCCTGCGCAAGTCCCCTTGCATTTCTTTCGCTTCCTTTACTTCAAACCCAAGAAACAAGAACACCCACAGAGGAGAGAAATTAGAAGGATGTTGAAGCTTGTTCAAGAAACGGCTTCTCTTCTACAATTTTTCTTTCCTGAATTTGAGGGTTCTAACATAAATTATGACGAATTGTTGAGAATTATTGCTCTTAAATAGAGAAGAAAATCATGAGCTTTTTCTTTGGTATGAAGAATCGGGTCGTCTGCACAATGTTTCCGCGTGAATTCGAGGAAGTAAAAGGAGAGTGTGATTTGGTTTCAAAACGAGTCTTTACGCGTTGGACGTGTATGAAATTGCCTTGACCAGATACTCTGTGCATGCAACGACGATAATAGAAGAACTAAAGATATTTCGGAAGCTTTCTTGGCAAATATCAAGTGGCACTTCAGTGAATTAGGCTTGTTTGAGTTCATACGTCTAGGGGTGAGAACGGAGAGAAGAAAATAGATTTCCTAATTTTTGGAACCTGGAACCTATTATGCTTACTCAACTTAGAACTTACATTGTCATAGGTTTTGGGATCAGTTTCAGAGTTTATCCAAGTTCCACGTGTACTCTTAATTAAATGATTGTAGTGAATCATCATCTTTAACGATTACTATTTGCTATAATCCACTTATCACAATTCATATTTAGATAGGCAAAAAATATGAAATATTAATAAAGTAAAAGTTTTAGTATGGATATCGCCAAATATGAAAACCTAGACTTGTACTTTTAGATTACATATTCATCATTGGACGCCATGAAATGTCTAAGATCGTGCGAAGACATATAATAAGAAAAACACAAAGACTTTTTCTAGATTCTGGGTTATCTATCAATCGGAAAAAGTTTCCTAATTTTTAGAACTTGGGGCCTGCCCTACATATTTTAAAACTTGGAATTGGATCGGTTTTCACCAATTGAGTCTTAGGCACTCCATTCTACCTTGGAACCATACTAACCTCTACAGACATCTCTTTAAGCAAATTCCTAGGGTGGCCCATTGTTGCATGGTGGTTAAAATTATCAAAAAAGTTCTAAATCTTTTACACTTTTATCAATTCAGTCATAATCTTTTAAATTTTGATAATTGAATATGTATGATCAATTTTGGCCGGAATTCATGAACATGGACATTGTTGCTAGTGGGACAATTTTTAATAATATTTTAATAATTAGTCAAATTTATTTTTCTATGTTTTCTTCTCTCTCTCTCTCTGGGGCCGGCAAGGGTCCACTGGCCAACGATCGTTGAGTTGTAACACCCTTGTCGGCCATGGGCAGGAGTTGTGGCCCTTAACTGAAAAAAAAAAGAGGAGGAAAAGAGAAAAAATGGTAACAGAAGAACAAATTAATAAAAAATTTGAAAAAAATAGTAAAGTTTTATTAAAAAATGTCAATGTTAGTACCGGTCGTACTACGTAAGATAATCGGTGTCCATATTAACGAATTTCGGGAAAAATTGGTCCAATTGACTCAATTAGTAAAAAGTGAAAATATTTAAAACTCAATCGACAAAATTGAAAAGTTTAAACTCCGTTCGTTTTGCAAAAAATATTGCATTTTCGGAAAATTTTTTCCAGAAAACCATTTTCCAAGAAAATAACCATATTTTCTAATGTTCGATTGAAACTTTAAAATGAATTAGAAAATATTTTCCACCATTTGATAAGAAAAACCTTTTCCTACACACGCTCATTTTCAATAATTTTATTATAATTTAATTTATTTTAAAATCACTTTTAATTTTCCAATTAGAAAATATTTTCTGCTATTTAGTAAGAAAAACCATATTTTCTATGGGTCATCCATTTGCTCAGCGGCTGATTTGTTCAAATCTGGAGGCTTTGAATTGACCTAAATTTAGAGGATTCTAGCTTTAGAAGGGGTCAATCCCCTAACGTAGATAATGAGAAAATTATTCAAAATTTGTTAAACTTATTGCATATTTATCAATTCAGTCCTAAGGTTCTGTTCGTTTCACGGAAAATAAATTCAAAGGAAAATGTTTTCCAGATTTTCCAACGCTCATTTCACAAAAATAAACTAGTCAAGTAAAACGCTTTTCACTATCAAAAAAAACACCTTCAAAAGTGAGGAAAATATTTTTCACTTTTCAAAAGTGGTAAACATGTTTCATAATGTCATCCACTTTACTTTCTTTCACCAAGTACATTTTCATTTTCATTTTTTATTTTTTACTTTATTTCCTTTTCATCTTCTTCCTTGGCCTTGGTCGATCATTAGCCATGGCGGCGGCTAGCGACAGACTGCAAGCTAGCTTGAGCCTTGCTTGATTTGGCGAAGTTGAAGTTCGTCGGGCGAGCTCGGCTTTGCCAGTTCAACGAGCTCAGGTGAGGCCTGCTCGCGACCAATCGCTGGTTGCTGCCGTCGCCGGTCACCGGCCAAAGCCAAGGAAGAAGATGAAAAGGAAAGAAAGAAAAGAAAAGAAAAATTAAAACTAGATTTTTTTAAATAAAAAAGAAAAAAGAAAAAGAAAACATAAAAATAAAATGAAAATGTACTTGGTGAAAGAAAGTAAGGTGGAAGACATTATGAAACATGTTTACTACTTTTGAAAAGTGAAATATTTTCCTCACTTTTTAAGGTATTTTTTTTCTAATGGTGGAAAGCGTTTTATTGACTAGTTTATTTTTCATGAAATGAACGTTGGAAATCCTGAAAACATTTTCCTTGGAAGTTATTTTCTGTGAAAACTAGAGGTGGCAAAATAGGTCTTAGACCCATATATGACCCATTTAAATCATAAATGAGTCATATATGGGTCACTTATCTTTTGATAAAAAGTAGTTAAATGGGTTTAACAATTAAAGACTTAAAATAGGTGGGTCTTAAGTAGATCTTAAATGGGTTGGATTTATTACCCATTTTCAACCAACACCTCACAATCTCTCTCTTCCCTCTTTAACTTTACAAAACACCTCACAATCTCTCTCTTCCCTCTTTAACTTTACAAATATATATATAAAAATTGAAATTATAATTATTTTTATTATTTTAATTTTCTTTTCTTTTTTCTTTCCTTTTTCTTCTTTCTTCTTCCTCCTTTTGGTGGTCGGCACGGTGATGGCTGGTGATCGGCCAGGCAAGCCTTGAGCTCGTGGGACTTCGGCAAGGCCTCCACTTTGCCAACTATGGCAAGCCTCGGGCTCGCCGGTGTTGGCGAGCTTGGCGAGCTCGAGGCTCGCCTATGGCCGGTCGCCAATCGTCGTCGTGGCCGGCGGCCGGCCAAAGAAGAGGAAGAACAAGAACAAAAAAAAAAAAAAAAAAAAGAAAAAGAAAAAAAAAGAGAAAAAGAAAAAAGAAAAAAAAATTATATTCTTAAAAAATAAAAATAAAAATAAAAATAATTAAAAATTTAATTTTTTTTTAAAAAAATAATTAAAAATCGATTTTTTAAAATAATTATTTTAAATATTATAAAAATTATCCATCAAATTTGTGTTATATAAGACTATATTAGCAATATCATTTATATATATAAGCTTTCTTAATTTAATTAAATGGGTCGGGTATGGGTCAAAAAATTTGCATTACAATAAATGGATCATAAACGGGTTAAATAGGTCGATTTGGATTGGACCATTTATGACTCGACCCGATCACATGTTTAACGGGTTTACGTGAAACGAATAGAACTTTATGACTGAATTGATAAATGTGCAATAAGTTTAAAACTTTTTGAATAGTTTTCTCATTATCTACGTTAGGGGATTGACCCCTTCTAAAGCTAGAATCCTCTAAATTTAGGTCAATTCAGAGCCTCCAGATTTGAACAAATCAGCCGCTGAGCAAATGGACGATCCATATCGATGGTCTCTAATTTCCTTTCTGCTCTTTTTGTCCCCTTCTTTCCTCTCCCCACTTTGTCCTTGCCCCCGAAAACGTGCTTTGGCCTTAGAAGAGAAAAGAAGACCAAATCCCACAACCTCCGCTCGCATGGCTGACGCCACTAGGCCCACCCTCGCCGATGCGACATTGCTGCACTCGCTGACATTGATCGCACGAACCTGACCCACTCTCAATCTCTTCGTGCCACACTTATGCCCCAAGCCTGACCCTTTCCCAGTCTCGTGGTTTGGGTTAGGGCCGGAGTTCCTAGATCTGGCGTTGCCGAGATAGACTCGGCCTCATCAGGCTCGGGAGACGCCAAATCTAAGGGAGCCATGAACGCTAAGAAGGCAACAGGCATGTTTCTTTAACCAATGGAAGCCATAAACACCAAGAATGGCGATCAAAGAGGAACTTCAACACGGAGTTTTTCAGTCGTACTCCATTGCTCTAAGCGAGAGTGTGTATATGGAAGCAATCGAGCAACTTGGTTTGAGGAGCTTTGTGCGATAGGAAGTGCCTTATCTATAGGAGCTCCTTCTTTTGCATAGATAGGGGGAGCAGAACTCATGAACAGATGAAAGAGAAGTTGGTTCTTAATACGAAGTACATTCTTGAATGCATTGATAATGGATGTGTCGTGACTTGCGAACCACCTATTTTTATATTGGTGACTTATTGCCTTCTTTGATCAATAATGAATGTATTTTTTTTTAATTTAAAAGCCTAAAATATATTTCTTTGAAATAGACATGTGGGCTCTTTCACCAAATCGGGTTGAGCTTTTTAAGTTATCAAATATTTTCGAAATACAATGTTATAGGAAAGTGTCGGAGAGGTCCATTTCATAGAAGATAAGGTGGAGAGAGCATATCAACAATGCAAGAAATGTCTGAAATTTGTACTTTTTTGTACTTTTTTGTATGTTAATTGGAAGCACTATGTCTTGGTATTCGGCTGTCTAATTTATTAAAGATCCACGCATTTCAAGCTTCATAGTCCACCCTCACCAATTATCAGTTATTTCATTGGCTCTGTCATTTAATGCTGATTCATTTATCATTTTACTTGTGCTTTTTGACTTGAAGATGGATTTGGATTGGGCGACTAAATAATATTTTATATACATACAAATCTATATGTGTATTATAGATGATAAGCTTCATATTTGGATATTTTCTTTAATTATGAATGCCACAATGCTACGAGATGACTAAACTTGTAATTTCCCTCTGGGTAAAACTGTCATTTCCTAATTAAGCTTAATCTGTACTTTTGAGGCACAATATTTCAAATCATGTTGCTTGATTACTTACTAATTTTCATGTCCTTTCTTGGGGTGCGAACACGAGCTTCACATGTGATTGTGATATTTGATTGGTTGACTTTATAAACGACACCGCCTCTTTGTGTCCACTCTTCTTCAACAAAAAAGATATTATATATCTTATTCGACTTTTAATTTTAATTTTTCAAATTAGATGTGTGATTTGTCACCCTAACTACCTTTTTTTAAAAAATAAAATAAAATAAAGCATACAAATTAGAGCCCCCCCTTTTTTTCTTTTGCAATAATATTTACTTAAAATTTTATATTCATTTTCGCAGAAATTTATCTATGAATTATTACATGGCTCAATTTCACCCAATAAGCCCATCGAAACAACAACCAATTCACAATTTTCCCTTTAAATGATGAGAAAATGAAACAAGGTTACTTTAGATCTTCGTCAGTTGGAGACATCTCAGACGCTAAACTATAAATAATTCAGAAAGTAAAAGTTCCATCCGGCAACCTACAATTTTTATAACAAAAAATAATTGTATCACTACTTAAAATATAAAAATAATGATGACATTGCTTTGAACTGGACAAAAAAGAAATGCAAACTAACTAGGACAAGATGGATCTAGCCCCATGCACCCAATTATTTTTTTGTAGCCGACAGACACGCATATATATGTCAATGAGTCCTCCAATCTTCGATACGTCCGAGGACGAGGCCTCTTATAAAGATTCTTCTTCGACCCCGCTACATGAAATCAGAGTACGAACTTAGTATCACGATTGAGACACGACGACGATCAGCGGTCCCAGCGGTCGGAGGTGTATGGAGATAGATCCTTCCCTCGATCACGTGCGATCATCCCTCGGATTGAATCGCGTTATGTGTCGGCAAACCCTAATAGGTTAAGGAGAAAATACGTGCACAAAGTCACGGCGGCGACGAAGAGGAGGAACAGACAGAGATGGGCAGCGATGGCGGCCGCGTCTTCTTCTATTTCCTCGACCCGGGGCCGGCCACGATGCGGATGCCTTCGCCGCCTCCGGAGTGGCCTGTCCATGCGCAAGTCCCCCTGCATTTCTCTTTGCTTCCTTTGCTTCAAGAAACGGCTGCTCTTCTACATGTCTCTCTTTTGATTTCTGGGGTTCGGAGACAGAATTCTGAGGAACTTTCGGAAATCACCGCTCTGAAATAGAGAGGGAAAGTCATGAGATTTTTCTCTGGTGTGAGGAATTTGGCCGTGTTGACAATTTCTCTGCAACTTCGAGGAATTTAAAGGGGAAGGTTATGACTGGACCTCTGCAATTCTTCACGCGGTGAACGTGTATAAGATTGTCCTCGACCAAATGGTCTTTGCATGCAACGGCCATAAAAGAGAATCAAGCGTGGTCGGTTTTTTTTTTTTGGTCAGAAAGCGTGGTCGGTTAAAGGGGGACAAATTACTAAAAAAGTCATCAACTTATTATAATTAAATTCAGTCATAATTTTTTTTTTATCAATTTAGTCCTAAAATTTTTGTAAATTTGTTAATATAGTTAATTCGATCAATTTTGGTAGGTTGATATTGGCGTGACGTCACCGTTTTGGCCGTCTTGGCATAGATAATTTTTAATAATATTTTATTTTGTTGAAGATATTGTTGGTGATATATAGTGATCTTAATTGATCTTGTGCCGATAGATAGTGATCTTAATTGATATCGATTGCAGGGAATATTCTTTATTGATTTATTGTATATTCTCTTTTCTTATAGATTTAGACCTTTTGTATTGTAAATAGTGATGTAATTAGACAGATGAATGATATAGAAAGAGTTACAAAATCTCCAAACCATATGATACTTTCTATCATCTAAACTTCTAACACGGTATTAGAACCTCCCTCATCCATCTAGCTTCTGCTATACCCTTCTTTTTTTCATCTTTTTCCAGAAAATTTCCTTCGATTTTGGTTCATCTTCCTGGCTTGGTAGCATCATTAACGCCGGATATATGAAGAATTTTTTAGTCAACAAAGGGGGCACCATGCCGAAGAACCAAAGCACAAATTTTGGTGTGTCTACAGGCGATGAAGAGTCTCTCAACACTAAATAAGACCATTAGACAATGAAGGACAATAGAGCCCCGTTGAGCACGTCTTAGAGGTCAGTCTAACCTTGGACAATTTTTTTCAGACCCATATGTTCACATGGAGACAAGGTACATCATCAATCTACTTACTCATATATGTGGATGACATACTCATTACGGGAAATGATACATCTACCATTGATAGATTTAAAGAAGTACCTGCATTCTATATTTCACATTAAAGAGTTAGGAACTCCCAAATACTTCCTTAGGATAGAAATTGCATGGTCAAATAAGGGCATTTGTCTCAGCTAACGCAAATTTGTCTTAGAAATTATATCGGAAGCAAGATTGTCAAGATCTAAGCCAGCTACCATTCCAATCAATCAGAATGTTAGGTTGACAATAGTTGAATATGATAAAAGATTGTCACTTGTAAAGAGGGATCCTTTGCTTATGGACCCTTCTACTTATCAAAGACTTGTTGGAAAACTCATCTATTTGACCATGATCAGATCTGACATTTGCTATGCGGTACATATTCTCAATCAATTCATGCAGATCTGACATTTGCTAGGGGGAGCATAACTCATGAATTGATGAAAGAGAAGTTGGTTCTTAATATGAAGTACATTCTTGAATGCATTGATAATGGATGTATCATGACTTGTGAACCACTTATTTTTCTACTGGTAACTTATTGCCTTCTTTGATCAATAATGAGTGTAATTTTTTTTAATTTAAAAGCCTAAAATATATTTCTTTGAAATATACACGTGGGCTCTTTCACCAAGTTGGGTTGAGCTGTTTAAGTTATCAAATATTTTCAAAATACCATGTTATAGAAAAGTGTCGGAGAGGTCCATTTCATAGAAGATAAGGTGGAGAGAGCATATCAATAATGCAAGAAATGTCTGAAATTTGTATTTTTTTTTTAATGTTAATTGGAAGCACTATGTCTTAATATTCAGCTGTCTAATTTATGGGGTAAGTGCAACAGAAGTCCTAAAACTTATTACGAAAATGCAATTGAGTCCTAAAACTTGCAAAAAGTGCAATCAACTTCTAAAACTTGTCAAATTGTTTCAATTGAAGCCTAAAGTTAACGCCGTCGACTTTTTAACGGAAAATGCTGACGTGGCATTTAAAATTAATTTTTATTTTCCAGGTGGCTTTTTAAATTATTTTTTATTTGATTTTTTTTTTAAATATAGATATAAAAACTAAAAAAGAAAAGTTAAATTTTATTTTGACAAAATTTTTTTAAAAAAAAAAAAAAAAAAAATGGCAGCCGCCACCCATCGTTGGAGGGGCCGAGCCCCTCCGGCGATAGGGGGCTACGGCGCGATGGTAAGGGAGGAGCCGCTAATTTTATTTTATTTTTTTTAAAACAATTTTTAAAAATAAATTTTAACTTTTCTTTTTAGTTTTTAAATCTATTTTTTAAATTGAATAAAAATAATTAAAAAAGGCATCTGAAAAAAGAAAAATTATTTAAAAGGCCACGTCAGTATTTTCCGTTAAAAAAGTTGATGGTGTTAATTTTATGACTCGATTGAAACAATTTGATAAGTTTTATGACTTGATTGTACTTTTTGCAAGTTTTATGACTTGATTGTACTTTTTGCAAGTTTTATGATTCAATTGCATTTTCGTGACAAGTTTTAAGACTTCCGCAGCACTTATCCCCTAATTTATTAAAGATCTACACATGTCAAGTTTCATAGTCCACCCTCACCAATTATCAGTTATTTCATTGGCTCTGTCATTTAATGTTGATTCTTTTATCATTTTACTTGTGCTTTTTGACTTGAAGATGGATTTGGATTGAGCGACTAAATAATATTATTAATATACATACATATCCATATTTATATTATAGATGATAAGCTTCATATTTGGATATTTTCTTTAATCAAGAACGCCATGATGCCAGGAGATGACTAGACTTGTAATTTCCCTCCGGATAAAACTGTCATTTCCTACTTAAGCTTAATCTGTACTTTTGAGGCACAATATTTCAAATCATGTTGCTTGATTACTTACTAATTTGCATGTCCTTTCTCGGGGTGTGAACACGAGCTTTACACGTGATTGTGAAATTTGATTGATTGACTTTATAAATGACACCGCCTCTTTATGTTCGCTCTTCTTCAACTAAAAGGATATCATACATCTTATTCGACTTTTAATTTTAATTTTTGAAATTAAATGTGTGATTTTGTCACCCTAAGTACCCCTTTTTTTTTAATTAAAAAAAGCGTACAAATTAGAGCCCCTTTTTTTTTTTTTTTGCAATAATATTTAGTTAAAATATTATATTCATTTTCGCAGAAATTTATCTCTGAATTATTACATGGCTCAATTTCACCCAATAAGCCCATCGAAACAACACCCAATTCACAATTTTCCCTTTAAATGATAAGAAAAGGAAATAAGGCTACCTTAGATCTTCGTCAGGTGAAGACATTCAAACATTAAATGAGATATTCAGACGCTAAACTAAAAAAAAAATTCAGAAAGTAAAAGTTCCATTCGGCAACCCACGATTTTTATAACCAAAAATAATTATACCACTACTTAAAATATAAAAATAATGATCACATTGCTTTGAACTGGAAAAAAAGAAATGCAAACTAACTAGGACAATGAGTCCTCCAATCTACGATACGTCCGAGGACGAGGCCTCTTACTTATAAAGATTCTTCTTCGACCCCACTACATGAAATCAGAGTACGAACTTAGTATCACGATTGAGACTAGACGACGATCAGCGGTCCCGGCGGTCAGAGGTGTATGGAGATGGATCCTTCCCTCGATCACGTGCGATCATCCCTCGGATTGAATCGCATCATGCGTTAGCAAATCCTAACAGGTTAAGGAGAAAATACGCGCACAAAGCCATGGCAGCGACAAAGAGGAGGAACAGACCAAGACGGGCGGCGACGGCGACCGTGTCTTCTCCCGTTTCCTCGAGGCGGGGCCGGCCACGACGTGGATGCCTTCGCCGCCTCCGGAGCGCCTTGTCCATGCGCAAGTCCCCCTGCATTTCTCTTTGCTTCCTTTGCTCCAAGAAACGGCTGCTCTTCTACATTTTTTGCTCCTGATTTCGGGGGTTCTGAGACAGAATTATGAGGAACTTTCAGAAATGATTGCTCTTAAATAGAGAAGGGAAGTGGTGAGATTTTTTCTTTGGTGTGAGGAATCTGGCCGTGTTGACAATTTCTGTGCAACTTCGAGGAAGTCAGAGGGGGAGATTATGATTGGATCTCTGCAATTCTTTACGCGGTGGACGTGTATGAGATTGTCTTCGACCAAATAGTCTTTGCATGGGAACGGCCATAAAAGAGAATCAAGCGTGGTTGGTGAAATTTTTGCAAATGCGGTAATATAGTCCATTCGGCTAGTTTTGGCTGGTCAATACAAACGTGAACGCCGGCTATTCGATCGACGTTGATATAGATACTTTTTAATAATATTTTATTTTGTTGAAGATACTATTGCTGATTGATAGTGTTCTTAATTGATCTCGATCACGAGGAATATCATTTTATTTGATTTATTGTATATACTCTTTTCTTATAGATTTAGACCTCTTGTATTATAAATAGTGATGTAATTAGACACGTATAGAAATAGTTACAAATTCTCCAAATCATCGGCTGCTTTCGATCATCTAAACTTCTGGCATGGTATTTCATCCCTTGCTCGAAAACATGGGGTATGGACTCTTTATCAAAGCCTCCCTCATCCATCTACCTTCCATTATACCCTCTCTATTTTTTTTCCATCTTTTTCCAAAAAATGTCCTCCGATTTTGGTTCATCTTCCTGGCTTGGCAGCATCATTAACGCCAGACCTGAGAAGATTTTTAGTCAACAAAGTGGGGCACCATGCCGAAGAACCAAAGCACAAATTCTGGTGTGTCTGAAGGCGATGAAGAGTCTCCCAACAACCAAACAGGTGGCAACGTTCTTGCGGAACACCAAATAAGACCATCAAACAAATGAAGGATAATCGAGCCCTGTTGAGCACGTCTTAGAGGTCAGTCTTATGTTCACATGGAGACAAGGTACATCATCAATCTACTTACTCATATACATGGACGACATACTCATCATAGAAAATGATACATTTGCCATTGATAGATTTAAGAAGTACTTGCATTTTATATTTCACATTAAAGATTTGTGGCCTCCCAAATACTTCTGGATAGAAATTGCTTGGTCAAATAAGGGCATTTTCTCAGCCAACGCAAATTTATCTTAAAAATTATATCAAAAGCAGGATTGTCGAGATCTAAGCCAGTTGCTATTCCAATCGATTAGAATGTCAGGTTGACAATAGCTGAATATGATAAAGGATTGTCACTCGTAAATAAGGATCCTTTGCTTGAGGACGTTTTTACTTAACAAAAACTTGTTGGAAAACTCATCTATTTGACCATGATCAGACCCGACATTTGCTACGCGGTACATATTCTCAGTCAATTCATGCATGCTCCAAAACAGTCTCACATGAATGCAACATTAAAGTTTATAAAATACTTGGAAGGGTGTTCAGGTTTGGGAATATTATTATCTCCAGACAGCAACATGGAGATGTCAGCATATTGTGACACAGATTATACTACTTGTCCTATGAGTAGAAAATCTGTTACAGGTAAAACTAGGAGATTCTTTACTTCATGGAAGATGAAGAAATAATCGGTTGTTTCCTTATCATCTGTCGAGGCAGAATATCGAGTGATGGCAAAAACTAGCTGTGAGATAGTCTGGATAAGAGGCCTTCTCCAAGATCTCGGGGTATAGGTGAATGAGCCCACTATCTTATTCTGTGATAAAAATGTTATGCTTAAACTCACATTGAACCCAGTTTTCCATGAGAGGACGAAGCACATAGAAGTTGATTATTATTTCATCTGAGACAAGATTCCA
This sequence comes from Eucalyptus guilfoylei, assembly GCA_016097605.1. NCBI lineage: Eukaryota > Viridiplantae > Streptophyta > Magnoliopsida > Myrtales > Myrtaceae > Eucalyptus > Eucalyptus guilfoylei. The sequence continues at coordinate 17,549,259 of CM027860.1, forward strand.
AGTGGGTGATCAGAAAGAGGAATAAGAATAGTAGAGTAGCCCATATACAATTTTTACCAAGCCTTTATGTCAAAGGCAACATTCGTATTTATTAAGCAAGTTAGGCGTCCATGATGTGTATATTACTGCCAAGCTTGAGGGGGAGTGGTGAAGATACTATTACCGATAGATAGTGATCTTAATTGATCTCGATTGCGGGGAATATTCTTTTATTCGATTTATTGTATATTCTCTTTCCTTGTAGATTTAGACCTCTTGTATTATAAATAGTGATGTAATTATACACATGAATGATATAGTAAGAGTTGCAAATTCTCCAAACCGTTTGCTGCTTTCTATCATCTAAACTTCTGACATGTTTTTTAATTTTTTCTTTTCTTCTTCTTTGCTTCTTTTTCCCATAGTGGCTGGCGAGCTTGGCTCGGGGGCCATGGGTGAGGGGCTTCACCTAGATCTGGGTGAGGCCAGGGGTTAGGGGTGAAGGCAGCCATAGCCTTGCTAGCCGCGGGCAAGGCCACCTTCGCCTGCGCCCCCAAGGTCATGGTGAGACTGGCCTCGCCTAGATCTAGGCGAATCCGTGTGACATCCGGATTTTCACTTGACGGAATTGTGATCCTCAGTAGTCATCACTGCAACACCAAACTCATCACTGAACTATGTCATACACGTCACTACTGTGTCTTGCCAACTGTGCCTTCTCACCACCAACCGTGACAGCTCAGTCGAGCCACCTCGCTCTGCCAAAGTTAGCATAGCTCCGACACGTCACCCGAGCCATGGTCGATTTCGCCACCTCAACCTCACCCACGACGCTACCTCATCACCCGTGACTCCACGTCACCACGCGTCCAGCCACGTAGCCCTCAGCGTGACGCCACCGTGATGCCACCCAGCTGTCCGCACCGCTCTCTCTCTCCAGGTGTCCTTCCTCGTGGACGACAACAGCTATCGGTGGAAGAAGAAACGCGAAGAACAAAGCACCGTGCCATTCCCTCACTCCCACCGTTTCTCTAAAATGGGCGACATGTCACCAGCTGGCAAAAACTTCTATTCTAAGTCAACAAACGTGATTGCAAGAGGAACTGACCAGCAATGCCACCAGCCCCCATGTTCCTCCCTTTTGGCTGCCAAGTATACAAGTCAAACGGTGGAGGCATGGGGAGACCAGGAAACAAAAATAACAGTGGTATTTCCCTCTCCTTCCTCCATTTCCTACCTCATAGCCGACCCTCACACTCTCTCTCGGTGTTTTTCTCATCTCGCGCATGACACCGCAGTCCCGACAATCAACCTCACCGGCGACGCATCCTCATCCAACGACCGCTCGTGCCACCTTGTCGTCATTGCCTTCACACAACTCGGACCGCTTGAAAACAGCGGCAACCGGGACTTCCAAGACCTCGTCAAGCCGTGTCGACACTCGACTCAGACCTGAGGCAAGTGAATTATTGCCCGTTTACGCTACATAAGTTATCGTTTGTACGTCAAAGTCGATTTCCTTGAGTTGTAGTCACCTCAGTTGCTTTCATGCTTAATTGTGTTTGTTATATTGTGTCTCAAGTTTGAGCCCGTTAGATTAATACGCATAAGTCTGGCCGAATAACAAAGTTCAGGGGAGACTTTGTGATGTCTTCGAATTTTGTTCCGGCATTAATCCCATCTCTTCGTGCGTATGCGTAGAAGGAAGAAACCAAAGAAAGCTGCATGGGGTTTTAATTCTTCAAGCATGCAAGCGAAGTCAGAGAATAGAGATTTTCGGCCAGCAAAGTCTCGAAGAGAGATTGTCTTCTGCCGAAAAGGAGGGCAGCCACAATCTTCTGCATTAAATAAAGGACCCACCACCTGCAGCAAATGCATGAAGATGACTCCTCTTTTTCGCATACCTCTCTCCAGGAACAAGAAATTCGAAGACTGCAGCTCACCTCATTTCATGGATCAAAGGCACACATTGTTGACTCTTCTCTGCCTCATTAAATGCTTGCCCATGCACATGCACGATCTGCATGCATGCCTACAAATATGGTGGGCGTTCGGTGCCGATTGTGGGCTTGTCTTGTGGGCGCCTGCGCTGCATTTAATGAGGCCATTTATTTTCATTTGTTTTGTCTTGTTCTCTTCCCTTCCACCGATAAAAGGAGAAGACGTCTGGAGCTCGAAAGAGAGTGAAAGAAGAGCTCGACAGAGAGCGAGAAGATAGAGCTCGTGAGAGTGTGAGAGACGAGAGAGCTCAGAGAGGTTTGTGCGCAAGTCGAGTCCAGTGAGTTGAGTTGTTAAACACCGTGGGTATCGGGTATAAAGTAGGGCTGGGAAACACTTGAGTGCATGTGTGATTATAATCCTGTAATTCTCCGATTTATAGTGGATTGATTTGCTGGCTCTCCCCGTGGACGTAGGTTCCGACATTCGGACCGAACCACGTAAATTTCCGGTGTCCTTATTTTATTGTTCCTCGTTTTATTTCGATCGATTTCTATAGCTCCCGACATAATTGCAAAATATACGATCCGCTTCCGTTGCGCCGCTGATTAACAACAATTGGTATCGGAGCTTTGACTTTGCAATTATGTTTGGAGCAAAAGTAGAAATTGAGAAATTTAACGGGAGGAACAACTTCGGGTTGTGGAGCGTCAAGATGAAGGCGCTATTAACAACTCAAGGATTAGCCAAGGCATTGGAGGGCAAGGCTCAGTTGCCCTAAACAATGAGAGATGCCGAAAAGGACGAGCTAATGGAGAAGGCCAAGAGCATCATCCTGTTGAACTTATCGAATGAAGTGCTAATAGAGGTGGCCGAGGAGGAGGATGCCGCAGCGTTATGGGCTAAACTCCAAGCCCTCTATGTAAAGAAGGGTTTGAACAATCGCTTATATATGCTGAAGAGAATGTTCCAGTTCCGATACACTGAAGGTACGTCCATTAGATCCCACCTAGATGAGTTTAATAAACTCATGATGGACTTGAAGAATGTTGGCAAGATTTTAGATGATGAAGAACAAGGCATGATGTTGTTGGCGTCTCTACCGGAGTCATGGGAGCACTTTACCGACTCCTTGTTATAGGGGCGTACTACGGTTACCTCAGAGGAGGTAAAATCTGCCCTGTTTTCAAAGGAGTGGCAAAGAAAGTTGCGTGATGACAGTCTAGCACAAGATGTAGCGCGTGGACTGGTGATTCGAGGTAGAGACCAACATCGGAGGCCCAGCAACAAAAGCAAAAGCAAGAGTAGGTCGAAGTCGCGACATAGAAAATCAAAAGGTCGCGTGAAGTGCTTTGAATGTCACGAGGAGGGGCACATAAGAAGAGATTGTCCAAAGCTAAGAAATAAAGGCGGTTGGCAAAATGCCACAAGCAGTGTGGCGAATGTTGCCGAGGAGAGTACCAGTGATGCCGAGGCTGTCCTATGTGTATCTACGAGTTCGTAAGGAGACGAATGGGTGCTAGATTCTGGATGTTCCTATCACATGACTCCTCACTAGAACTGGTTCACTACCTACCAGACTGCAGATGGTGGTAGAGTTCTTTTGGGGAATAATGCAGCCTGCAAGGTTGTCGGGATAGGAACAGTTCGGATCCGAATGCACGATGGCATAGAACGAATGTTGACAGACGTAAGGCACGTACCGAAGCTCAAGAAGAGCCTTATTTCTTTGGGAACACTCGATGACCTCGGGTGCAAATACACAGCTGAAGGTGGAGTGCTGAAGATATCTCGAGGTGCCCTGACAGTGATGAAAGGGAAGAAGATGAATTCTCTCTATCATTTACTGGGAGAAACCGTGACCGGAGTTGCTGTAGTTTCATCAGGTGAGTCAGACTCAAATTTGACTCAGTTGTGGCATATGCGATTGGGACATATGAGTGAGGCAGGTATGACGATGCTTTGAGTGAAAAGGGGTTCTTTGAAAGGTCGAAGACAGGAAAGCTAGACCTGTGTGAGCACTGCATCTTTGGGAAGCAGCGTCTTGTTAAATTTAGTACAGCTCTACATTCGACCAAGCAACCAGTCAAATACATTCATTCAGATGTTTGGGGGCCATCTCCAGTTCCATCAAAAGGAGGTGCTAGATATATGATGACATTCATCGACGATTACTCAAGGAAGGTATGGGTGTACTTCCTAAAGCACAAATCCGAGGTATTTGATCGGTTCAAGAATTTTAAGGCATTGATTGAGAAGCAGTCAAGTAAACAAATCAAGTGCCTGAGAACTGATAATGGCATGGAGTTCTGTGGTAAAGACTTTACCGAGTTCTGCCAAAAGGAAGGGATTGTGAGACACCGCACAGTTCCCGGGACACCACAGCAGAATGGCGTAGCAGAACGGAAGAACAGAACTCTACTTGAGCGAGCTCGGTGCATGCTTTCGCATGCAGGACTGGGCAAGGAATTTTGGGCCGAAGCAATAAATATGGCGTGTTACCTGGTTAATCGATCTCCATCTTCTGCTATCGAGTGGAAGACTCCTGAGGAAGTTTGGTCGGGGAAACCTGTTGATTACTCCGAATTACGGATATTCGGATGTCTTGCGTATGCTCATGCGAGAGATGGTAAGCTTGAGCCGAGGGCGAAGAAGTGCATATTTCTGGGTTATGCACAAGGGGTGAAAGGTTACCGGCTGTGGTGCACTGATCTCAGATCACCCGGTTTTCTAATCAGCAGAGACGTGATCTTCGACGAGACTGCAATGCTTCAAAAGAGGAGTCTTGAGACTCAACCAGCGAGCAAACGGATCGTGGTGTCGGAAGTGAGGTGGAGATTCAAAGCGGAGTCTCCAAAGACCTCGGAGGTAACGAGAGGAAGAGATTGCGGATGAGGCCACAATTTCTGAAGACGGTGATATTGAACAACCAGCGAGCCACAACACAACATAGCCACGGGCAGACAAAGGAGGCAAATTAAACCACCGGTACGTTATGGTTATTCTGATATTGCCTATGCATTAACTGTAGGTGATGAGGTGGAGATGGATGAGCCTTCATCCTATTCTGAGGCGATGGTTAGTGCTGAGTCATCACAGTGGCTAGAGGCTATGAGTGAAGAAATAGAATCACTCTATCGGAATCAGACATGGGAGTTGGCCAAAGTACCCAAAAGTTAGAAAATTGTCGGATGCAAATGGGTCTACAAAAGAAAAGAGGGCATTCCCAGTGTAGAGGCAGCCAGGTTCAAGGCGAGACTTGTTGCGAGGGGGTATACTCAACAAGAGGGCATCAACTACAATGAAGTGTTCTTTCTTGTGGTAAGGCATACCTCTATTCATATATTACTTGCCCTAGTTGCTGCACAGGATCTTGAGCTGGAGCAGCTAGATGTAAAAACGGCATTTCTTCATGGTGAATTGGAGGAGCAAATTTACATGAAGCAGCCTGAGGGATTTGCTATTCCAGGTAAGGAAGACCATGTTTGCTTATTGAAGAAATCTTTATATGGACTGAAACAATCTCCTAGACAGTGGTATAAGCGTTTTGATGCTTTCATGACTAGTCAAGATTATTCGAAAAGTCAGTTTGATAGTTGTGTTTATTTTAGGAGATTGGAGGATGGGTCTTTGATTTATCTGCTATTATATGTTGATGATATGTTGATAGCAGCTAAACATATGTCTGATATTGATGTGTTGAAGCGGCAGTTGAGTGCTGAGTTTGAAATGAAAGAATTAGGTGCTGCTAAGAAAATATTGGGTATGGAAATTTTGCGTGACAAGGTTGCGGAACGTTGTGTTTGTCTCAAAAGAAATATATTGAGAAGATTGTGGCACGTTTTAATATGCGATCATCAAAATCTGTAAGTACTCCTTTAGCCGCACATTTTAAACTTTACGACAAGTTATCACCGCAACCGAAGAGGAGGAGGAACATATGTCCCGTGTTCCTTATTCTAGTGCGTTGGTAGCATTATGTATGCCATGGTATGTACTAGACTGACATTTCACAAGCCGTAAGTGTTGTCGGCCGTTACATGAAGCACCCGGTAAGACTCATTGGGAAGCCGTGAAATGGATCCTCAGATATCTAAAGGGGACAGCAGACGTCGGCATTATGTATCGGAGGAACGTCAATGGCAATGAGACCACAGGGTACGTGGACTCGGATCATGCCGGTAACTTGGATGATCGCAGATCGTTAGCAGGGTACGTGTTTACGCTTGCAAGTGGTGCAATAAGTTGGAAAGCGTCTTTACAAGATGATGTTGCATTGTCTTCGACTGAGGCGGAGTACATGGCACTAACCTTTGTTGCAAAGGAGTCGATATGGCTAAGGGGTTTGCTCTCGGACCTTGGGCCGGAGCAGAAAAGTGTCACCATACACTTGACAATCAAGGTGCGATATATTTGGCATATAATCCGATATATCACGAGCGAACGAAACATATTGACATCAGGTACCATTTCATCCGAGATGTCATAGCGAAGGGTAAAATTGTTGTGAAGAAAATAGCAACAACGGAGAACCCGCGGATATGATGACGAAGCATGTTTCCTTCAAAGAAAGCTCGAGCTCTGTATGAGCTCGATTGGCGTCTGTAGAGTATGAGCGCCCATCGGGGCGTTGGGAGAGCCGAGCATGGAAAATAATACTATAACTTGGCCTCAAACGTCGAGCCAAGGTGGAGAATTGTTATATTGTGTCTCAAGTTTGAGTCCGTTAGATTAATACGCATAAGTCTGGCCGAATAACAAAGTTCAGGGGAGACTTTGTGATGTCTTCGAATTTTGTTCCGGCATTAATCCCATCTCTTCGTGCGTATGCGTAGAAGGAAGAAACCAAAGAAAGCTGCATGGGGTTTTAATTCTTCAAGCATGCAAGCGAAGTCAGAGAATAGAGATTTTCGGCTAGCAAAGTCTCGAAGAGAGATTGTCTTCTGCCGAAAAGGAGGGCAGCCACAATCGGATGCATTAAATAAAGGACCCACCACCTGCAGCAAATGCATGAAGATGACTCCTCTTTTTCGCATACCTCTCTCCAGGAACAAGAAATTCGAAGACTGCAGCCCACCTCATTTCATGGATCAAAGGCACACATTGTTGACTCTTCTCTGCCTCATTAAATGCTTGCCCATGCACATGCACGATCTGCATGCATGCCTACAAATATGGTGGGCGTTCGGTGCCGATTGTGGGCTTGTCTTGTGGGCGCCTGCGCTGCATTTAATGAGGCCATTTATTTTCATTTGTTTTGTCTTGTTCTCTTCCCTTCCACCGATAAAAGGAGAAGACGTTTGGAGCTCGAAAGAGAGCGAAAGAAGAGCTCGACAGAAGCGAGAAGATAGAGCTCGTGAGAGTGTGAGAGACGAGAGAGCTCGAGAGGGTTTGTGCGCAAGTCGAGTCCAGTGAGTTGAGTTGTTAAACACCGTGGGTATCGGGTATAAAGTAGGGCTGGGAAACACTTGAGTGCATGTGTGATTATAATCCTGTAATTCTCCGATTTATAGTGGATTGATTTGCTGGCTCTCCCCGTGGACGTAGGTTCCGACATTCGGACCGAACCACGTAAATTTCCGGTGTCCTTATTTTATTGTTCCTCGTTTTATTTCGATCGATTTCTATAGCTCCCGACATAATTGCAAAATATACGATCCGCTTTCGCTGCGCCGCCGATTAAGAACAGTGTTCATCAACGATTTCGAAAAATACGTGTTGCGAGTAGCAAGTCGCGTTAATACGTCAATACATTGAGTATATTAATATATTGTTGGAATGCTGGATATTGAAGTGTGCATTGTTTTGAGCTTAATTGACACAAGTCATGGACGAATCCGAGGTTACAACGATTCTCGGGTCAATTTACCGTGGACTGAAATTTTCTGATTTTGTGCAGGTCTTTGTAGTACAAGTTTGATAAGACTTTCTTCGTAAAAGTTGTGCATTATGCCTTATTTTACGACATGCTTTAAATTCAGATTTTTCAAATTTTATATGTGCAAAATATATTAAAAAAATTATGCAGGTTTGAAATTATTTTTATAAGCCGTTTCCAAACCTTTACTCGGTTTCCATTTTCTACCGGATTTTTTTATAAACAATTTGAACTGGTGTCCTTCATAGAATTTTTAGATCACATCTTAAAATATAATGTGGAATTTTTCCATGATTTTTGGAGTTTAATTAGGCGTCCAAAATGCCATTTCCTGAACCTGTTGCAATCTGGATTTGTGCCCTGTTTTGATCCAAATTGCAGAAAATTATTGGGACCGTACAAGCTAAACCTAACTTTGACTTCTTCACAAAATACCTTCCTCAGAGTCTCATCCATGTCGTGTTAAAATTTTGTAATTTTTTGAACTGATTTACTTGGCAAATGCCCTGATTTCTACGAGCGGGCGTGCTGCCCTCTTTCTGCTAATTTTGGCTAAACTCCCTTTTGTAAACCATCATTTTGGCTAACACTGCCAAACTAAATGTTTGTATCATTTCTATAGCTTATAAAGGATGGTTGATGATAGACACGGAACGATTCTTGTACATTAACTTAGTGGATGGCATGTTTAAAATTGAATTATGGAATTGCTGCACCATGGGATGAGTGTGTGATTTGGGAATGCCGTCGGTCCTTGGGACGACGATGCCCCGAGTGGTAGTAGTGATGCCTGGAGGGGTAACTGGGTTCCTTTGAATGCTTGAGGGTGTAACACAATTCTCTCAAATGTTCTCGCGATGCTATATGGTGGCGGGATGCCCAAGGGGTAACGGGGTTCCTCGGAAGATGGTAGCAGCTAATTCATAGCAAAAAATGATCATTGATATTCTTAGATTTCATTCAAGTTTTACCGAGTCACTGTTTTCAGAGGAAATGTTTCCCCTTGTTATCCTAATTTTGAGAAAGGTTCTCAGGCAAGTTGATTTCAAAATAGTCTTCTATATTTTATATTTAAACTTCATCGCACGTGTTGTTATTGACATATGTGGTATAAAATGGTTAGTAATTTGCTTGCTGAGCTTTATGCTCACTTGTGGTTGATCATTATTTCTCAGATTAGTAGCATTTTAGGAAGACCAAGCCAAGATTTTGGACATATTGTGGGTGGGAGACAGATGATATAGTATATGCATGGTATCCAAATCGGGGTGATGCAGCTTCTAAGGCTTCTGGGTGTGGTACGGAGTAGTGGTACCTTTTTGCTCGTCCCCCAGTATACCTCGACCTTGTCACCTAAAATATACATAAATAAGAAATGAAATGAGATTGCTTGGTTTGTATTTCCGTGTGTGTTCCTTTGAATTTTTATATATCTTGGTTAAAATCAAATGCAAGTTTTGGAGATCTGTTTATTTAGGTTCTATTTGTTTCGCAAAAAGTGTGACTTTTTTAGAAAATATTTAATAGAAAGTCATTTTTCAGGAACATAATAATATTTTTCTAATATTTAGCTAAAACCTAAAAATGAATTAGAAAATATTTTCTATCGTGTTGTATGAAAAATCCAATTTGATTTTCTTGAAAAAAATTACAAATAAAATCGAATTTTTAATTATTTTTCTTTTTTCTTTGGCCCCAACCTCAGCCGCCTTTGAACTCGCCTCCCTCCCTCGACTGCGTCCTCACAGCGGGCGAATGCGCAGACTCTGCTGCCGAGGATCCTAAAATTTGCAAGCAAGTTAGGGAAGAATTGCTATTTCCTTGCGAGGATTGAGCGTTTATTGAGTGCTTTGACCTGCTTGAACGTGTTGATCGCCTCGTTAATCATCTCGCCCTGCCTGCAAAGCATGATGGTGTGGCACATGTAACGCTCGTTCTTCAAATTTGGTCTCACCTTCGATTGCTCGAGGAACCTTCGAATCTCATCGAAGTGGTTCGACTTTGTCAGCTTCCAAACTCTGGCGGAGAAGGGATGCGGTGGAGGTGGAATTGTAGGGTGAGGGAGGCTAAGTGACAAATGTTGATGATGCACTCGAGGTTCTTTTTCCTTTGGAGGAGGAAGAGAGTCGCTCGGGTCATCTCCTTTGACGAGAGAGGGGGCGTTCGAGTTCGGCGATAGGATCAACATTGACAAGCAGTGGCGGTGGTTCAGCGAAATTGAACGGAGTCAAGCAAGCGGCAACATGCATGGCATTTGGGCTTCAATGGCAAGGCTGCTCGGTGTTAAGAGCAATTAAATATTAAATCACGTCTTCATCTATTAGCTTAAGCTTTTAGAACAATTAGTAGTGGTCCCACAAAATCTCACATGATATCAGAACGGGAGGTCTGAATTTCAAATCTTTTCAGGCTCCTATTTGCTTCCCCAATCATATATTTTCACACTTTAGGTTTAGGCTAAAGTTCATCCTATGTATGAGGGGAAGTGTTAGAGTAATTAAACCCAGTCTATGCGTAAGGGAGAGTATTAGAGAAATTAAATATCAAATCATATTTTTATCTATCAGCTTAAGTTTTTTAAAACAGTTGGTAGTGGTCTCATAAAATCTCACGGCCGATGCAGAGGTTGAGTTGCAAGAGTGACATTGAGAGAGAGAGAGAGAGAGAGAGAGAGAGGGGTCTTTAGAATGCGGGAAAATGATTGCCTCTTTTTGAAAACAGAAAATTATTTTCCTCACATTTGAAGGTGTTTTTTCCATTAACTAAAAAATGTTTTTCTTAACTAGTTTATGTTTTGTGGACTAAACGTCAAAAAATCCCAAAAAAAAAAAAAAAAATTTGTAAGTTATTTTCCATGAAACAAATGTACTCAAAGATTTTGTATTTATACAAAAAGCATCTACTCCAAAAGTTTTCATGAAAAACACGTAGTGTTAAGCAAACAATCTATAAAATAATTATTACAAAGTAAATTCTAAAATTAGAAAAAAAAAAAAAAAAAAGGGAGAGCAGAAGGCCTTGAGGTTGCACGATCCTTGGTAAGGTGATGTTAGTGTTGGCACAACCTCCGGTGGTCCTAGCTCTAATTCTGAGGGTAAAATTGAAACTTAGATAGTTTAGTGAGGATGATGTTGGAAGGAATTAAAATTTGTCAGTCCCAAAAGTTATATTTTGGAAATGCGAAAAGCCTAAGGGTGCGTTTGCTTCAGAGATCCCAAAGCCCTTTTAGCAAATGCAAATTTTGTTCGGCAAAATTTTTGGGTTAATTTGAGGAGATGCAATTGCATCTCTAAAACTCCCTAAAAGCCTTTAGCTCATGACAAGTCTGGAGATATGTTAAATGTCGCATTTTTGAAATGCAAATAGATTTTTTTTCTTCCAATCTTGCCCTGGCTCAGTTCCATAATTCCGGATATACTTTTGAAAACTCTAACTTTGCCTCAACTATTAATGAGTAATCGACAAACAGCTAGCGAGCAACTACCACCTTCAACTAAGGTTGCGTGATGTTAGGCAAGGCTGGCCAAAGGCCAATTTGGCTCACTAACAGTGGATGAGTTCTGTTGGCAAATAGTTCGAGGTTTTCATTTAAAAAAAAAGCAAAAATCCTTTACTAAGTGTAGTTCATACTAAAAGGCATTTTAAATCAAAATTGCTTTTCAATGTGTTTTTAAAATACACCAAACACTACTGCATTTCAAAAACTCTTTTAGCCCAAAGACTTTTGTATTTTCCTAAAGACATTCTTCCAAAACCAAATTTAACACACCATAAAGCGACCTAAATTAAAGGTGGACTTGCCTTGTTTTGAGTGTTTGCAAAGAAAAACTTTGTACCAAAGGCCCTTGAAATTGTGTTACCAAACACCAAAATTTTAGATCAGGTGCCTTTGAGAGCTAAAGCTTGAATTGCTTAACGAAATGTACTCTAAGTCATTTTATATTCTCCTGAAAAAAGATATTAGTGTAGCAAAATTTTGTATACATACATACATACATACATACATACATACATACATGTGTCTGTATATATATATATATACTTTATTAGTTATTTTTACTATCAGCAAGTAATTCCACAAATGTGTTAATTCGCAGTATATACACTGGCAGATGATTGTAGAAAGCACACATGTCCATGCTCGTAAACCATTTGACAGATATATAAAGAGCACATAGAGAAAGCCTCATAAAGCAGTACCCTAAGCCGGAACTCTCGAATTGTATGAACTCCCACTTTATATCCAAGGACATCCTTCCAAGCACGGCGACCACAATAGCCATCACCCTTGCGTCACATCGGCATCACCTCGGCACCAGTGACCATGGAAGCCGTGAACACCAAGAAGGCGATCATGACGAACTTCAATGCGGATTTAATGGTAGTCCCCACTCCTTCCTTACATTGTTAAGTGGAACAAAACTCATGAATTAATGAAAGAGAAGTTGGTTCTTGAGAGAAAGTACACTTACGAATGTGTGGATAAGAGATGTATTGCGATTTCCAGAATTGACTAGACTTGGAAATTGCCTCAGGAAGGAAAATTCTATTGGCCTGATTAAGCTTAAATCATTCCTCATGAGCTACACTATATTGATCATAGTGCATGATTACTTACTACTTTTCGTGTCCCTTTGGGGCATTCGAACATGATTTCACAAGTGATTGTGAAAAATTGATGGATTGGGTTAATCTGGTAGATGATCATATGTTAATTGATTTATTCATTTGATAGCTTCTTGTACCAGGTGCATCCGTTAGGAATTTTCTAATTATACCGGCATTATAGAACATTTTATAAGCCATGTCTAGTAATGTTCAACTCATCAATTTTTCAACCTATTTAGTTCGCTAGCGATAATGTGATGTCTTACTATACATTCTTTCATTTATATTTCGTTTAACATCTTTGAGTAGAGCTCTGTTTTGTTGCTAATTTGCTCATACTTGATTATCTTATTAATCTTGCTTTTACTCAAAGTTCTCAATTGCTTAATTTCAACAGCAACATCATGCTTTTAATCCAGCACAGACTTTTTTTTTCTGCATGTATCTCATGGTTTTGGACGAAATGGAGGCATAGAAAGTGAGTCACATCATTCCGCGCTTATTTGCTTTCGAGAAATTGAAATAAAACATGTCGCCTAATTCAACCATCACATCTATCCCCTCAACCAATTAGTGCTTTTTAGCTAAATTTGCATGTTCAATCTTCTCATCATGACTCATGTTTAAGATCGCTCATTTTTCTGCACCACGACAAAACAATCTCGATTGAGAACCCAAAAAGGCCCTCCAATTATTGGCCTATGCAGAGGGACACGCATGGCTGAGATTCCTTCAGTTTTTAGATTTGACTTTTAGACTGTTTTCTTCAGCATATTCTTTTCTTGTAATCTTGCTCCTTAAATGATGACCTCAGCACGGACGTGTAAAGTCTTCGGGAATAGTACGATCAAGAATCTTTTCTTAACATTGAGTAATTGTTATTATTTTCCGAGGAAGATGGTCCACAAATCACTTAAAAAAAAACAATTATACAATCAAGATCGAGATAATAATAATAATATATTTTCAGAGAAGGGAGGAGGCAGTTTCTCTCTTGGAAAATATCTCACAACACGTGTTCAAATTTTATTTTTTTTTGGTCGGAAATTCAAATTGCTTAGCTGTTTTTTTGACAATACTGAGCGTTTTCATTTTCTTTTAAGGAGTCAATTCATGAAGTCGGTGGTTAACTTTGAACAAGTCTTTTATTTCATTTAAATTAAGTTATGGGTTCAATGATTACATGAAATTCAAATGTCATTTTCTATGGACACATAAGTTGATGGGGTTATATACCCCCCTTTATTGCCAAAATCATAGGACAAAAAGGATTTTGATTAAAGGGTGACGCTTAAAGAGAACAAAATTATGTGCAATAAAAAAAAGAGCACTTTTTACAATTTCAAAATATAATAGTGTTCCGCAGACATTCGTCAACTATCCAAAAGACAAAAGGAAAAGACAAAAACAGCCTCCTTGAAACTAACTTGCGAGAGTTAAACCTTGCACTTGACCCTATACTGTGTTGCACACTATTTGGCAAATCTATTCCCAATCTTATTTGCATTAGGCTTCAACAGCTTCTCAAGGGAGAATTCAATCCATTCGTGTGGTTGTTGTGTCTAAGAGCAGAATCAGAGTGACTTGGAGACTTTGTTGGACGGTGATTGTGTCTATGGCCCTGGTGAAGTTGATGGTTATGGTGACGATGCCCATTCCTTTTCTTCACTTCCCTCCGTTTTCCTTCTTTCTGCAATGAATCAATCTCCATGGGGACTGTGTAGACAAATGGACCAATTGGGATGTCATCAAAGTCCTTGAGTGGCTCCAAGGTCTTGACCACTGTGCTCATGGTTGGCCTCATCTTGGGCCTGTGGCTCAGGCACTGGTAGGCCAGCGCGGCCGCCTTCCGTGCCCCGCTCTCCGAGTATTGCCCCTCGAGCCTCGGGTCCATCAATCGCGAGAGCTTCTTGGAGTCATTCAGCATGGGTCGGGCCCACTCAGCAAGGTTTTGCTCCCGGTGCGGGCGGTTCTTGTCCACGGATTTCCTTCCGGTCAGGAGCTCTAGGAGTACTACACCGAAGCTATAAACGTCGCTCATCGCTGTCAAATGGCCTAAAAGGCATGGACACACATTTGACTTTAGTGATGGAACATATGATGTTTATAACGATGTAATGCATAAAGGGTAGGAGGGGGATCAAAGCAACTAACTGTTTTGAAACGTGAACATAAGAGTTGGGAAATATTTGGTTTGAACCAAACTACTTAGTCTACAGGCGTGCAAACTCTTCATTGCAACCCTATTGACATGCCGAAAAATATGAGTTCTCTCCAAATGAGGGAGCAAATGTTCAAGACGTAAATTCATTAAAAGTTCGCTACTATATGATTCGAAGTATGATCTAATGAAAGATAGTGTCGCCCTATAATGAATGAGCTACTTGCTTGATGGTGAATTTGGCTTTACTGGCTTTACTTGGTAAAAACAATGTGCTCTATGGGAAAAAAGAATTGAACTTCTTTCTGGGTAATCTTAGAGAAAAAAAATTACCAGTCATGATGTATTCAGGGGCAGCATAGCCGTGTGTCCCCATCACTCTGGTTGAGACATGTGTGTCATCACCTGCTGGACCATCTTTTGCAAGCCCAAAATCTGAGAGCTTTGCCGTATAATCCTGCGTAAAGTTTGCAAAAATCAATTAGAAACAAAGCGACAATATCATTCAAATCCGGTGAAAACACAAGTTGGGGATGAGAAGGCAAATAGGACATTGAATAGATGCTCACAGAGTCTAACAATATGTTTGATGCCTTGAAATCCCTATAAATGACCGGATTCTCTGCTTCATGCAGGAACGCCAGACCCTTTGCTGCACCGAGCGCTATTTTCATTCTCGCGGACCACGGTAAAGTTGCCGAATACCCTGAAGACCGATACCAATGCATTAGTTTCCTTAAAAGCCACAAGTGAGAGAATATTGTTAGACTCTGAATTGATCAAATACGTACTTCTGAATAATTGGTTTTCTAAGCTCCCTCGAGGCATGTATTCATAGACCAGAAGTCTATGTTCATCTTCACAACAGTAACCAATCAGCTTCACCAGATGATGATGCCTCAATTGCCCAAGAAGGATCACTTCTGTCTGTGGATAAGAAGGAATCAAAATGATTAAAAATCACATCATTTGAAAGGAAAAGATATTCGGTGTGGTCAGGATGACGGAAAGGTCTTTGGACATACCAGCCACTCCCTATGACCCTGCATTCCTTCCAAATCCAAGAGCTTGACGGCCACGGGCTGGGCCTTCAGCCCGGGCCGCAGCTTCTCGTCGATGAATCCCTTGTGTACGGGCCCAAACCCGCCTTCCCCGAGGAAGTTGCTCGACGAGAAACTCTGCGTTATCAGCTTCAGCTCCTGGAGGGTGAACACATGGAGGTTTGATCCGGCGAGTGATATTGAGAGGTCCTCCGAGAGTGTCGTCGAACTGGGGTTGCTCAAATCCATTAGATAGAGCCTCTGCAATGAGTTCTGCTTTGTCACCTCCTTCTTGGGCTTGCACTTCTCGGTTTCTTCCTTTGTTTTGTAACAGCTCAGGACCATACACTTCCATGAGATCTTCTTCACAGCCATTTGCAGAAAAGCTTCTGATTGAACTGATCCAGGAACTTCAAAACTTGCACTTCTTGGATGCAAACACTAAGCAATCATCCTAATCTTTCTTGTCAAGAAATGGAAAAACTGACAAAGAATGAGAGGCCTGATACAAGAGATCTGGGTGTTGCAGATCGCAAAATGGTTGGTGGGACTCTTCAGAGGCAGAGACAAATTGTGGGCTAATGATTTTCAAATCATCACCTGCTCTCCAGTCCAATTGCAGACATAAAGTTGAAGAAGGAGAAGGAGAAGGAGAAGGAGAAGGAGAAGAGAAGGTTACAACTTGGTTTTGGCAAAATGAATGGGGTTTTATATTTGTAGTCTCAATGTTCTACACACAACATGGAATTCTTGCACTGTACTGGGCTATATTTTATTGATATATGAAAAGAGTGATGGGTGATAAGTCCACATAGTTGGTTCAAGAGGCAAAAGACAGTGCTGTCCTCCCTTGACTTTGTGCGGAGTATCTACAAAATTTGGATCAAAAGCTCGGTACTACTATTTCTTAGGAACCAAGGGGACCGGTGGCACAATCAAGACTAGTATTTCTTGGTAGTAGAATTTCCTGGGAGCAAAGGGGACCGGTGGCACATTCAAGACTAGTCCCCGAAACTTGCTAGAGACGGCACAGAACTTCTTGACTTCATCAGCTTTTTATTAGGTAGAAGATATTAGAAGGTGTCAAACTTGTGTGGGGTTTGCATAATTTTTTGTTGCTTCTAGTCCATGACTTTAGTATGATTAAATCCAACAGGTCACTTTCATAAATAAATGTAGGTTGTAAGAGGTAGACATATTTAGGAATGATTGGTTTTAAAATGAATATGTTCTACACACTATTAGAGTTGGTTCTCAATTTTTGAAATCAAGAACCGAATTGTCGATCCTAGGACCAAACCAATTGGTATCCCAGGGACCGGTTTACTTTTTATTTTATTTTATTTTTATGTCATAATGATTTGGTTATGTTGGAATGCTAAATCTCATTATCTTTTTTTTTTTTTGGCAAAGTTCTCATCAAGAGAGTCAGAGAGTTTGGTTCTAAACTGATTTTACCAAAGAATCAACCTCGAAACCGGTTCAAAATCAAGGCCACGAATCGTGAATTGACCTGAATTCTCAAATCTTTTACTCGAAAGATGATCGATCGGTTCTCATATTAATTGGCCATGATTGTTCATCCTTGGACACATACATCACATGAAGGCAAGAATTATGCAGTTTAAGGCTCTCACCAACAATATTTCAAGTCAACAAATTCCTTAGTTTCCCTCATCTCATTGAAATCCAATTAAATTAGAGTTTGTGCACACCGTCTTCGAGGCAAAGGCTCTTAGCCAATAGCGATAAACAATGATCATCATGAACATGGACATGGACATAACCCAACAAAAAAAAAAAAAAACTTTTCTAAAATCTATCCTTGTCTTTTGATGATGACACACAATGATTAATTATAATTTAGGTTGGTCACATCAGTTTAATTTTCCTCCAAATTTGGTACGTCTGCCCCGCGGCTGCCTTACCTTCTAGAAGTTCAATTAAATTATGAAAAAGAAGGACAATCCATGAGCTAAGTACATGGTATTGGTATCACATTTTGCATGTCTCCAGTACCCGGATGGCCAAAAAAAAAAAAAGTTGACTGAATCAAATCATCCGCCACCCTCCGATGCGTGGAAAATGTCACGCCAGATACTGTATACGGTTGACCATACGTATATCGAGTGGGACCGGGTTGGCTTACATGTTTTTTTTTTTCCAATTGGACGAGGAGGGGCGTTTTGGTCCGCGCGGGAGTAGGTGAGGCGGACCGGCGTTCCCCACGACGTCCGTGTCAACCTTCGGAAAGTCAAGGGGCAGTTTCGTCTTTTCTGTGGGGAAGGTGTAGCCCGCGTTCCCGACTTCCCCCAGTCCCCACGGGGGACCTCCTTGAGGTCGAGTCCTGTCTCTATAGTGGAAACGACAAGGGGAAAAGGGGAGGAAATGGACAAAAGTCGTAGGGTCAGATGATTAAATTTTTTTTTGGCAGCGAGCCCTTATCCGTTTCGTGGAAAATAATTCATCGCGACAACATTTTCCGGATTTTCCGACGTTCATTTCGTGGAAAATGAATTTTTTGGAAAAATATTTTCCATGAAAGGAAAAAAAATTCTAAACTAGAAGAAAATGTTTTGTCAAAAAAAAAATTAGAGCTTTTGAAAAGCGAAAAATATTTTCCTCATTTGATCTCTCTTATCTCACACCTCTACAAATCCCCACTTCCTCCTCCCATTTCTTCTTATTCTTTTCTTTTTTTATTCGAATGATTTTTTAATTTTTTCCTTTTTTATTTGAATTATTTTTAATTTCATTTTTAATTTAATTTAATTTTTTTTACTTTTCTTTTTTTTCCCATCTTCTTATTTCTTGGCTATTGGCCGTCATCGTCGAACCTCAAGCTCGTCGATCTCAAGCTCGTGTTCGTCGATCTGGCAAGCCTCGAGCTCGACGCTCACGCTTGCCAATCTAGCGAGCGGAAAATATTTTCCTTACCGAACACCGAAAAATATTTTCCGAAACATTTCAAGTTTTAGCCGAACATCAGAAAATATTGTCATTTTCCTAGAAAATGACTTCTGGAAAAATATTTTTCGAAAATGGCTAATTTTTTGTGAAAGAACGGACCGTGAATAAATGATTGGAAAGAAAAACATCAGCAGACCGGAAATTAGATGTGGTAATAATCCACATGTATATAATTGGATGTGTAGTGGAACGTAACATTTTCTTGGCTTAGGATTAGCTCGTGAGGAGCCTGATGAACCGGAACAGCATGCTTGGATGTTTTATTCTTCGAGTGAGACGTATGAATCATTTTGATGCAAAAACTGATTTTAGCCAGCCGAGTTTATCATGTGGAGAAGGCATTAGCTTGCGACCAATATGTGCACGGGAGGCCTTCTCGGCCATTAAAAATCCCTATAATAATAATAACAATTTCATCCTCGGATTGCTAACACAAGAACCCTATTGCCACGAATTGTGTTAACCCTTGGTGCATCTCTCGCATTGCGCCTCAATGTCGGCCACATGGATATGATGGGATTGGGAACATGATGTGTGCAGATATCAACTGAATTCTTTGGACCCAGGCATGTCCTTAAAAGGCTAAGGGAAGAAACAATTAGGAGGATTCACTTTGAGGTGAGAGATCCTATACTATCTTCCTGTATCTCACTCGACGGGGAAGAAAAAGATTCGTGCCTGAGATTTTTTGGGGGAGGTCGGGGGGGAGGAGCTCAAGCACATTAAACAATAGCATGCCAAGTGGTTGAACAATAGCATGCCAAGTTGAATTGGGAACATGACGTTTGAATATATCAATTGTATTCCAAAAAAAATTATATCATCTAATACATCATCATATTTTCGAGATGTTTTCAAAATATCGGACCATCAATATCTTCTCCAAATAAATTTTCATAATCAAGCAATTACATAGTACTTGAATTGATTCAAGTAATATTTTAGTTTACTTTAGAGATTTTCCTTTTGAATCTTAAATAAAATGAAATTTTTTTTATTCTATTGGGGAGAGAGAGAGAGAGAGAAAGAGAGAGAGGTACTCAAATTATTTAGCATTTAGAGGATGATTTGATCAGTTAACTGAAAAATGCTGTATTTTAGCCAAAAAAAAAGATGTGAAAATAGCTCCATCCAAGTTTAAACTAGATTATGATGTCAACATCAAAATATCCAGGCAAGAACAATTACAGACTATCCTTCATAATTTTGTGTGACAATTTTTATTGAGCAATTTATATGCACATAGCACTCATGAATTCGAATAGATATGAATTTTTGTACTTTAGATAAAGTAAGGAGAATCTTCTGTTTTTAAAAATCTCAGTTATTTTTTTCTTCCCTAGAATATCCTTAATGATTCATATTACACATATTATATGCATGGACAAAGGCATAAATTCATAATTGTCTCTCAAAACGTTTTAGTATCAAATTTTTGTGGTTTTCTACCGTGCAACAGCCTTCCTTAAAAAGATGTTAGATCTTGCAACATTCTTCTTTTTCTACACTTATTGAAACACTTTTTTTTTAAACGCTGTGTATTTTCTTAATAATTTCCCTCATTTAATTATTCAAATATGTTATAAGAAAATTGCTTTGCTTAATTTTTTAATCTCAATCTTTTGAACACACTCAATGCTTGTGCTCATTTGATGGTATATACAAAATGAAGAGTTGCTTCTACCTAGGAGCGGCACAAAAAAAAAAGAAAAAAGAAAAGAAAAGAAAGATAGCAGGCTCTTCTGTGGTTTTAGGTGAAAAGTGGAAACGAAAAGAAAAGACTCAAATTCCGACTGTCATTTTCCTCTTTTCAGTCTCTTAATGGAAGACCCAACTTTCTAGATGCTCAAGATGCACCTTTCAAGCTACATCTTCTTAATTTGACCATCAAACAAAACAAAAATCTTTTGTGGGCACACGTAACATGAATATGGTTAAGAGCGCAGTTTCATCTACAAAATTTTGCAATTATAAATCAATTGGAACACCTCAATATTGATGTAAGTGATAAAGTTATTAGGCGATTTTTAGTTCCCATCCTACTAATTGCATGGTTGCTTAAACCAATGATTCAAACTTAATAGATTGATTGGATTTGCAAAGTGTTTCATGAGCTTCTGAATAGCTAGGTCTCTATGCCCATGACTTGGATTATCAAAAAAATATTAATTTATAACTTAATTAGGGCATGAAATTAATTATATCTTAATCTATGTTTTCTATTCTTATTATTATTATTATTATTTTGCATCAATCGGGGCTATTTTCTTCCTACCCACTAATTTGCTTCCCGAATTCCCAATTTTCCCAGTTGGAATCTCGTCGAGATGTTCCATTTTAGGATGTCTTTTCTTGCTTTATGTTATTGTCATCATGTCGTTCTCTAACATGGTCAAGTTAGGATGAACAAATCAATCCATCCACAACTACCTTACCTTCTCCATGGAATTTCACCAACTATGACCACAATCTATAGAAAAGAAACGTAGAAAGATACAGTTCATTTTGCTACCTTGATGAGCTAAAACTTTGTTCCAAAAGATCACGTTATTTCGATATTTGGTGTTGTTCTAATCGCATGCTTTAGTTTGATTAATCTCACTTATCATTAAATTGCTTTTTGTAGTTAGTGCTACTGCAAATCGTTAAGATCTGTTTTTTTACAAGCGCTTTCATCTTTTAAGTTGCAACATATAAGTCTTAATTAATCATAAGAGAAATGCTACTAATGTCATTAAAAAAATTGTACAGTCTTGATTAGAGCTCTTACCTACTTCCATGCAATGTTTATATTAAAGCAATTGGACAATGAATAGTAATCGGCTTTATGTGGTCCCTTAAAAGCTTTTCAATGACTTTTATTTTCTATTCCAGACATATAATTTTTATATTAAAGCGACTGGACAATGAATAGTAATCGGATTTATGTGGCCCTTTAAAAACTTTTCAATGACTTTTATTTATCTATATTCTTTTTTCCTTTGTACCTAACCCTAAAACTACAATTTGTATGCATTATTAATTTCTAAATAAATGGATGGAATAGTGAACATGGCTATTGATGATGTTTTCTGGAGGAATTCTAATGATGTTAATTACCTTTCGAACTCACATATCTATAGATTCTTATTTTACGAATGAAATCAAATCAATACAAATTACAAAAAAAATTAAATAGCAAAGGGATAACGAGGGTGCTAGAGAATTTCTTAATTAGATGTTTACTTTTCTCAAATTCACACTTTATTTTTATTTTTTCCATTCTCAGTTCTAATATATCCTTAGTTTTCCTTCTAACCTTATGGTAGCACTTATGAAAGGGCATCATAAATAGAAAATCCAACCGATTAAGCCTGCATAGCTATTGATTAATACATGTGAATTCAAATGTCGACATGGTTATTGCAATTCATTAATCTGAACATTGACAATACAAAATTCCACTGCATATCTCACACAAAGTATAATATACAATTCATATTTATAGTGACTTTTCTACATCTCGCGATTCTCTATAACCCTATTATCTTAATCTCTTTTGTACTTTGTGAGTCATTTTTTTCTTCTTTTCCAATAAATTCTAAGACAAAAAGTATTGATGAGTAAAACCGAATCGGTCCTGGGCATCGACAAGGTCTAGAATCTAGTAGCAACTTCATTCGTGGCGATTTTCAAACAAAAAAGGCTACCTAATCTCTCGATCCATTTGCTCATAATCAATGCAACAACCTCTAGTAAGACCACAATACTTTCCATGGTACGTCATCGAGACTGTTTTCAGCTCAACCACCAAAGAGAAAACCTTAACCGGTTTGATCTCCTGGGCGGCTTTCTTTGCACGCGCAATAAAATCACGTTCTTAATTTGAACAAAAGAAAATTGGGCGGTTTGCTTTTCCGCAAATTGTTAGGCAACGTAAATCTGAAATGCAGGACGAAAATTGCCAGCTGGGGTCTCGTATGATTGCGTCAACGGTCAACGTCAATCAATTTTTGGGCGAATTTTCCATCTGACAGATCAGAGGAGGCTCGGGTCCGAGAATCTATACAAAGGAAGAAGAGCCGTGTCATCATCTTGTCAGCATGTGAGCAGCACGATTTGCTTTGAAATCCACTCCGATTCGATTCCTTTCTACGATCCAACCCGTTTGGACACTTGATCCCAGCTATACCACTTGACCTAAAGGCTTTATGCTTGTTTGACGATGTTGCTTTTTCTAGATGGTTTCTATTGAATGATGTCTCATGTTAATTTGTAGTTGAATATCCATTTAGCAAAGCTAATAGGATTGCACTCTTTATTGTGTAACCTTTTAAATCATCTCGAAGGATCGAAGGTGCATGTTTTACAATCATTGCCAGATGCAATTGATCATCGAAACATGCGACACTTGCCGGCTTGATAAACACCGAAAAACCTTTCTCATTAACTTCATCTTGAGAGCATTGACAACAAGAGAAGATGACGAAAACGCTATTTTCTAATTTCTCAATCAATTTGGTGTCCAAACTTATTTTTACTATCAACATTTTCAAGCTCTTTCTAATGATATAAATCAAAGTTAGATCGAATGTTGATACTGCTGTCACATACATCTCCCAGATTTAGCTATTAAACTTCTAGTGCTTGTTTGCGTTACATGATGCCAAAGTGATGTTGTTCTAGTTAAAAATTGGCTCTTTTAACACTCATAAGCGCTTAAACATTCTAAGTTCTCAACCTAAAGAATCCTTACCTACTAATGCACAAATAGGACTCAAAATTTGGACTCAATCTTCTGACTTGCACATATAGATAAATGGGTTAAGGTGTGAAATTTTATTATTAGGATTGACTTTTCGATGTTTAATTTGTCGAAACTACTCTGAATCATGTAAATTGCCCATGGGGTTCATGCTTATATCTTTCTTGAAACTACCCTAGGTTGGGACATCCTCTAATTGGCTTAGATATTGATTGTGGTGGTGATTGAGCCACTTGGTTATACATCCGAACTTTAGTATATGGAGAAGCGATCGAACACGCAAAGCTGCTCGGCCATGCATCCGCACACGAAAAAGTGCAAGAAAAGCAAGTCGCTCTTGTGCGGAAATCGAAACGCAGCCCGGAATCGGAATCGCATCAAACTAGGAATCGAAATTACAAGAGCGGCGGCCTCCTGCTGCAGCATCGCGAGAGAGATCGCTCCAATTCTTGACGGCATTCGGCCTGCGATGGTAGCAAGATCGTGGGCTTGACGAAGGACCGATTGGATGCAAGTTAAAAGGCCTGCAAAGACGAAACGCATCGTTCTTCATTGGGCCGTTTTTCAAAAGCTTCGAAAAGGCCATGGAAAAGGTGCCGAAATGGCCGGAGAAAAATGGGCAAGAAAAAGGAAAAACTGCCTTTCTCTCTCTCTCTGTGTTGAGTGTCGCGCAAGGAGGAAGGAAGAGATCGCAAAGGCTTTCGCTTTCGCAGTCCCATCGCGTGAAGCTTCTCGCCAGCTCGAAGGATGCCGACTCGCAACCCGCGCGAATGAATTGCACTGCGCCCGCGCTCTCCTTCTCCTTCTTGTTCTGGAGATTGTCGACGCGGCCCCTCTGAGAACGGGGGTGGCGAGGATCTAGTCGACGAGGATGGCCACGGACAGGCACGCCTCGGTGGCGGCGACGTCCCCTGAAGACAACGCACTGTGAGTGTCGACGGCGGACTGAAAGTTTGAATTTTGTGTTCTGGGTTTCGGTGTGTTGGTCCGGATGATGGATGACTTTGATGGACTCGGAGTCTCGAGGGTCGATCGGCTAGTTTCGGCTTGAATTGTTTCGACTGGAGCTTCTTTTCTTTTACCAAGAAAGCATTTTGTGTTGATGCGCGATTTCGGGTGGTTGTGGGTGATTCTGGGTCTTGCAGGTTCCTGGATATACTGCACGAGGCGCCTTTGTTCGGTCACCGGAAGCGCACCCCGATTTACGGCAGCATTGCGTACTGTTTCTTGTTGGCAAGTACATTGCGTATGATTAAGCGAGAATTGTGAAATGCGGTGATGTTCGTGTGTTTTTGTTGCGAATTGGTCGCTCAATGTTTGTTATTTTTTAGGTCGGGTATGCTGTTTTGGCGGTTGCAGCTCCGTGGATCTTCAAATCTATAGAAGCGCTGATCCCGCCTTTGCTTTGCAGTTGCAATGTCGCCTTAATGATAGTCACAGGTACTTGCATTGATCCTTTCCCTTTGCGAAAAGAGAGTATTTATTGTGGTTTTGTGGGGTTCTAGCACTTATGCTGAATTTCCTGTTATTTATCCTCTTTGTCCATGTAATTGTGCGACTAGATTCAGGTATATACAGATGATCTTTCCTGATACATGCTTTTGTGAATGGTATGGTGATTGTGGATAAGTATAGAGAAAGAGTAATGGGAAGATGGAATTATCCTGGGGAAATATGGAGTCTAAACAATCTAATCCAAATGGGTCAAAGATGGAGAGTGCAATTCTTGTAAATAAAGATGTTTGAACCATGAGAATTGGAAAGGAAGTAGCAAAGAATGGGCTATTCCGGTACACTGGCTTTTCTCTACGAAAAGGTTGGATATCCTATGAGTGAACTGGAGCAACACATTTGATTCCTTTAGCATGCAGAATGCGACAGAAGTGTTAGAGCAAAATGTATGCAGCCATAGTAATAGTGATAATGCCTTTTGATGAAAATTTGGAGAGTCAAAGTGCCAAAATACACGCAAGATGACTAGCAGAAATGAGAAACATTGATGTGTGCATATTAAAGATTGTAAAACAGGAATTGAATTGTGGGAGAGGTCCCCTTTTCTCATGACATGGAAATAAATTTGTGTGGATTAAATTGAGCAAGTGACATGAGGGCCTTGAAATACTCTGGTAGGAACTTTGACTTTGTGCTAGAAGAGTGGGTCAAAAGGGAGAAGACCTGAGAAGTAATGGGTGAAAACTTTTTGGAAGGACCTTGAGTATCTGCAAGATAATAAACGTATGAGAAGAAAATGAGAGAATTCATAGAGCTAAACCCATCTAGGGAGAAATGTCTGATTGCTGTTATCATCATTTCAGGCAACAGTTGTAGTTGAATCAACTTGTGGGTCTTTTTCCCAATAAGACTTGGTTTAGGCCTCGAAAATTTTAGCTAGAGTATGATGTATCTCACTTTCAGTTGCTATGGAAAATGACTATAAATATACTGGCCACAAAGCATTTTCTGCCTACAGCCCAATAGTTGGAAGATCATTCTTGCTGAATTTAAGATGATACGATACATTACAAGTGCTATAGATTGATCCTGTACTTTCCTGATTGGGATATGGAAAGTTGTTAGTGGTTAATCTGAATTTCCTTTCTCCAAAAAACTAGATTCTAAGCCATGTATTACCAATTAAATTTACTTATTAATACCTTTTGTATGACAATTTGTTTCAAAAGAAGGCCAAAAAAAAATAATAAAAAATGAAGAACTTAAATTAACAGAACTATAAAAGATCATGAGATATGATTTTTTTTTTTTTCAAACTTGTGTGATGTATAATGGAATTTTATTTTGTGATAGTCGAGAATAATACTTTTTTTCCAATCTTCAAAATTGCAATAACCATGCTTAGACTTTGATTTCACTTATGTTAGTCTATACTCGTGCACACTTAATCAATTGAATGTTTATACAATGCACTGTTCTAACTACTACCATAGGTCAGGTAAAAGAATAATTTTAAGTCAAAAGTGAGAATAAAAAATAAAATGTGGATCAACAAAAATGTGAGTTTGGAAGAATATTAAAATCACTAGAAATACTCAAGAGGGCTTCAACCTTGTACTTATGTTCACTATTTGATCCGTTTATTAATAATAAAAGATTGCATATAAATAGTAGTTTTAGGGTCGGGCAAGGATGGATATGAATAAATATAGAGGGGAAAAAGTTTGTTTGGAGAAAAAATAAAAGTCATCAAAAAATTCTCAAAGGCCACATCATCTCATTACCATTCATCACCCAACCACTTTAAGATATAAAATATCTGCTTATACAGTATGACAGAGTAGATCAAGCAAATGTTCTTTGACTTTGCTACATGAACCTGATATTTGTTGGATTCAGAGGAGGGGGACATACTTTGGATGCCATGCTGCATTAGTTTTGTGCTGAGAGATATGTGTGTAAAGCCTGTAAATTTGATGACGTTGCGGTGCTTGTTTGGAAATGACTTTGTAACTTCTGTGATATATGTTAGCAATACCATTTTGCGTTGCCAAAATACATTTCTAAATTCTGCATTTGCTTCTTGTGCTTATTTGCCAATTCCCAACCCTCTTTCTCCTCCAAAATTGGCCCCATTATGCATTTTTTTCTGTGTTGGTGCTATTAGACAACTGACATTTGTTTTCTATAGAAAGATCTTGCTAAATGTTGATTCTTATTTCATATAATGTTTCATTGGTTCAGGAATCTTTCAACAGTATCTGGTCTACCAAGTGCAGAAAATACGTCTGCAGGTAATCTGTCTCCATTTCTGCAACAATGTATGGAGTGAAATGGGGAGGTGGCATTCCTATAATCATTTGCTGCCTTCTAATTAGATATGTGAGGTTTTGTGACTATTTGTTTACCCTAAGTTTTTCTCTTTGGACAGGGTTACTATAGTTTCAGCCAGAAGTTGAAGCATATTGTCCGCCTACCTTTTGCATTCACAGCATATGGTATGTGGTTTCAATTTCTTGAATTTTTCATTTGGACAAATAAGATGATACTATTAACATCAGCAGCAACTTTCATGTTTTGCTCATTTATTAATCTGTTTGTTTATTTTGACTACCATACATGATATAAATGACCATGGTCCTAAACATTGAAAGCTTAATGGTTCCTTGTAACTTGAGTCTTCTTTAGTGCATGACTTACACAAAATGAGATATCTGACGCACTTCAAGGAATTTCATAGCTTTGCTCTTAGATTACCCTGCACATAAGCAGTTTCTTCTTTTCATTGCGACTTATATGGTGGAATAAGAGGCTTCTCAATCTTTTATATGCATATGTGGAAGATTGGGAGCAATAGCTTCGTAGGGAAATACTCTTAAGTGTAACCCAAATACAATCCTAACGTGGACATGGAATAGTCTATGTGGAAACATATTAGGCCTCCAGGACTAGATAACTAGTAAAACCGTGTAGTGCTGGTTTTGTTTGTTTGATATTGTAGTAGTGTGCCAGGGCTAGGGGCAAATGGTTGGGGTGTTTCCTTAATTTATGAGTACCTTTTACTATTAATGCCAGAGGAAATATTGTTATGTTCTATCATCTTCTCTATCAGAGGCAAAACTTCAGTGGGATTCGCATAAAGAAATATGTTGTCTATGATGCTGCTGCTACTGACTTGAGTTTCTTTTGGATGCTAGGAACCGCTGCTATGCTACTTGTCATTGTCTGGAATCGCTATGTCAGTTTTCTCTCCATACCTGTGATGCTGAGGTATGACAACCACCCTCCTATATCAATGGTTCTTGTTTGACAAATGGCATTGGCATGTATATAGCATGAGTTCTAGAATAGAATTTTTCTGTTGCAGATTTTGCAAAATGGATGATTAACCTTAGTTTTATCTTAGTTTTATCTTTGTTTAATGAAAGCTTAACATAAACCTATCAAGCAGAATGAAATTTTACAAATTGAGAACCATGCAAGTTAGCTGAGATTATCCGTCTTCATTTTCCTGAGAACTGGTTGCTGAATTTTCACTGGGATATTAGATAACATGATGAAGTTCTTGAGGAGAGTTCAAACATTTGATGTGTCATGGAATATGTTTATTAGACTTGCTCTATGTTCTTTTGCATGGAACTAATTGCTGAATGTTGCTTGGTTTTTGATGAAATGATGAAGTTTTTGAGTAGAGGTCAAAGATGTAATTATCTTAGGAATTTGTGAGTTAGCACATGATCTATTTTCTTTTCCACTTACTGGTTGAGGATGTCTCAATATCCCTTTGTCATCTTGTTAGTATTACTGCTGTAGCCGACTCATTATCCTTTCTTTATCAGTCTTACAACAGACTTTTTCCTCTTTTGCTTCTTATTCTTTCTCTTTGTTTTTGTTTGTTTTCGTACCCCATTAATTTAGTTTCTAGATTTTTGTACCCTCTAGGATTGAGCGCATGAAATCTAACGCTGGTTTGAGTAGTCTCATTTTTGTTGAATTTTTGTGATTGAAAATTCTTGCTCATTTCTATGCGTAATAATAATTTCAATTGTAATGAACATGCAGGATTATCATGGTCATAGAAGCAATATGTGCTGGGTCTTTTATGAGTGTATATATTGGTGAGTAGACATGCATCGTAATAAACGTCAAACTTGTAAGAACCTCTTGATACGTGCTCATCTCGCATCAGTACAGTCTGGAGTTGTACTTTAATTTTTCTTCGTTGTTCCATGATCCAGATATGAGCTCATGCGAACACATTTATATTGAGTATTCTTCTCTTGATATCGTGAGAGTTAACGAATTGTGTATCATTCTATCAGCTTCGAATTTTCTTTTTGTTGGTGCATGCAGGATATGTCCACCGTTACAATTCGTTAAATTCTCATCCTGATGTTTTAAAGTCGCTGTACTCTCCACTTCAACAGTCAAGTCCTTTGGAAGCTGTAAGGTTGTTATTCTTTCTGAAGCTTGAAATTCGTTATGTCTACTTTTATTTCTTAAATCATGAGAGTCATGTAATATACCTCTTCTGGCCTTGCGATTTGGGTCCTTATATATTGATGTTATTGGAGTTTGTGACAATTGGTCTCCTGTTGGAGCAGTTTTGATTTGCTGAAAATATAATTTGAACTAACAAACAGTATTGCCACGAATAATGGTTGATACTTTAATGGATTTCATGATACGGTGTTGTGATAATATGTGCTGCAGATACCATGATGGTGGACGGCTTTCTGATCAGCAAATGGCTTTATTGCAGTATCAACGTGAGAACCTCCATTTTTTAAGCGAGGAGGTAGGTGTTTTTTTAAAAGCTTAATGGGTGTTCATGATTTTGGTTAGCACTTGTCAATCCCTCATGGCAAGACGTCTATGAGCTCTTTCTGTTTCAATCATTGGAAGATTGAGGTTCATAGTGTTCTATATATACTAGAAATTGCCAGTGTGATGCTGCAGAACTTCATGAAATTTCATTCAATTCAGTCAATATGATTTTATCTTCTCAATACCATTGGCAGAACACTTATCAGATTTATTTATACTTGAAACATCTAAATCTAGTATGTTATGAAATGTCAAATATTTGTTGCCTGAGGATCAAACAAATTTAATCAACCGTATATGGATTAACCTTACTGTAATAGACATTAAAGTATTGGTGTCCTTCCTATCCTTTAGCATGAATAGTAGTTCAATATCGATATTTATTGAATGAAAATTAAATTCTAACAGAAGAAAAAACATAACCAGAAAAAAGCGACGTGTTTTTTTGGAGTTAGTTTCGTAGCCAAATTAGGTCCACCTGCTTACCATCCAATGATTGTTTAACTTTTATTTACATCGGCTTTGGACTTAATATAAATCCTATTTCTAAATTTAAAATAGTATCCTTTAAATTTTGACAGGAAAGATAATAAATAATTTTTTCTTAAAAGATAATAATAAATGCCATTCTTTTGGTTCATCTATCCATTCCTAATGAGATGGAAAACAACCAAGGAAATGGGAAAAATTGCACAGTCAAAGAAATTTCAAGAAAGAAAAATAATGAAAAAACTTAGAATAGAAAAGCACTCAATCAATAACTTCCAAGCAATGCGTATTCTTGATAAGATATAAGAGATACACAATGAGTTATTCAAACTTGAATAGTATCACAAAATTTTGAAAGAATTAACAGTTGATAATATTAACAATTATAAAATGAAAATCAAAAAGCACACATGGTTAGGTTAATTAGGAAATACAAAATAACAAGCTACAGTGATATAATCAATGAGAGGCAGAAAAAATAGAACAAAGTAAATTTGTCTGTAATTAACTTTGAAAAAAGCAAACAGACGAAAACAAAGGAAAAAAGTAAAATGATGCAAAAGATAGAATTTATCTTTACTTAGAGCAGTATGGATTTTTTTTTTCTTTATTTGAATTGAAAGAAAAAGAAAACAAGAAAGAGAAACACAAATAAGCAAAGTAATGCTAAAGGGGGTGTCATCCGGATTCGGCTTGTCAACCTTGGGCCTGCAGAGAATGCCCATGCTCCACTCCACTGGGCTATCTCATACTACACGTTCTCTTGTTCAACTTTTGTATGTATAATGAAATAGCGAGCCGAATTACAAATTACAATTTGACACATGGAGAAACATGGTAGACCCCCAGTCGATTCTCTCTTGATATGCTACTATAGTGTTGTCAAAGATATCAAGATAAACAAACTGTAGGATTGTGCTGCAGGTTCTTCGACTGCAAGAATCCTTGAGCAAATATGAGCGATCCAATGACGGGAGCACTCCACAGGTAATATCTTTTGGCTCTCCTTCAGTTACATGGTTGAAAACAGAGTATGGAGGTTCTTGAGAAGGTTTACTGAGTGGATATAAAGATCTAAAGAAATTAACATATTGATAATGATGATTCTTTATATAAATGTTGAGCAGCAAGTGTGCTGTGTGCTTGTAGAGATGAAATGATTCTATAAAAATTATTTCAATTCTTTACCACTCTCTTATGTAGCACATTATGTGGGTGAGCCTGCCAATCTCATTGTGATTCATATGGAGATGGATGATCTACCTCCCTTCTTAGATAAGTTAGCCACTGTAGCTGAGGACAAAACAAGTTTTAGTGTGTTCCTGGATGTGAATGGATTTCAGACAACTAGTGATGGTTTAAGTTGTTTTGTTATCTACGAAACACTGATATTCCTATAACCAAACGACTGTTAGTTGGCCATGAGCAATAGTGATTCTTAGCGGTTGCTTTTCAGGTTGATCTGGCCCACCTATTGGCAGCTCGTGATCAAGAGTTAAGGACGCTCTCAGCTGAGGTAATATTATGTCCTGCCATCGGAGTATGATCTCTTTAATGGGAAAGTGCAGCTTAATTTAGGATGTAAATGTGCGACCTGCTGCCAAATGACAAAATCATTAGCATTATTCTTAAGGCTGGCCCCAATCAAATTCAAGTTAGTGAATGGAACCTGGGAGATGAAAACTGCCAAATTGATGTCTTTACATGATTTAGAGTAAATGATCATGTGGAGGAAGCTGTTACAAGTTTCTCCACATGATTGCTTTTATCACAAAATGTTTAAGTTAGCGGTAATATGGCTATAATCATTTTGTAAAAGAGGCATCACTGTAATAAACAAGGAAGTTAGGCTCATATATTCAATTTCTTAAAGCTGTGAGCCTGTAAACATATGAGACATCAGGGGATAACTTACATCTTTGGGTTTTGTTTTCTGTTGTATTATTTTTGTCCCCTATATACATGTCAAAGATTCGCTTGATCAAACACCTAGTTATATCACAATTTAACTCAGTGATATATATTATTTATCAATATGTACTCTAAACTATCATAATGGTTTAAATTCTGATATCCTATCAAATGACTTGGCTTCTTTAGGGAAGTTTAACTAGATGTTTCATGATTGAAGAAACTATCTTGGGCTTCATTACCACCTCCATAACCTTCACAATATGCCTCTTTTCACACTTCCTGACTCTGGCTTTATTGATTTTTTCATTCTTGTTCCTTGACATTATTTGTGCTTCCTTGGTCAGTTGAATCCAAGATCATGATTGGCAATGTGGACATATCATATCTAGTATTCTGTTGAGTGACATTTTTGGCATGATGTAGATGGATCAACTGCAGTCAGAGCTTAGGCTTGCTCGGTCTTTGATAGCTGAGAGGGACTCTGAGATCCAGCGTGTTCGCACAACTAACAATCAGGTATGAAATATGGACTTTTTCTTTTATGCACTATAGCAATCACTCCAACTCTGTTTCAATATCAGAAACAAATGTGGAAGCAGGATGATTTTTTTTTAACCTAATCGAGAAGGATGAGAGTTAAAAAAGGTAATAGTAGTCATCCTGCAAAAAGAAGTTACTAGAGAAAATTCAGTAAAATTCACATCCCCTTTCTAGGAATCAAAGGGAATTGTCCTCGTTTAACACGGATTTCTGTTTGTTCTTTGTCTTACATGCTTGAGCTGGGGATGGACCTGCCTCATCCCATAACTGTTTCGCCTACATTGTAGCACATATCCCGCTAGTTACAGTTAAAGTTCTGCTCTGTGAGGCCTTTTCAAAGTAGATTATAGACTTGCCTTGTGAATTTAAAATCCTTCTTAGAAATTATTCCTCTTTCAAGGGTTTAATACTTGCAAGGCTGGTTAGGAAAGGAACTGTTGGAGTGGATGTCACCTGGAATTTACTTTGCGAGCCATTACACATTTGTCTTCTATACTACAGTTAGGTTGTTTTCTTTTGTGCTTATGATGACTTCCACTGCAATTAATTCTTGAACAACAGTATGTTGAAGAACATGAGAGGCTAAGAGCTATCATAGGAGAGTGGAGTACTCGGGCAGCAAAGGTACTGTTTTGTTTATTTTCTTCATCATGCCAATGTTTATAAATCAGCGATTGTGTAGTGCATAGCACCTTTTGTGTCTTTCATTTATGAAATGTTTCTTCTAAGACAATGATTTGACCTTTTGAAGCTTGAACGAGCCTTGGATGAACAGCAAAAGAAGATAGCATCAAGCAACCAGCCACAAAGTTCAGCAGCTTCAACAGAGAAACAAGGACCTTGATAAGCTTTGCTGTCATATTAAGGATGATTTTTGTACAGTATCTGCTTAGTCATTGGTCAAATAACTTCTAGATTTTAGAACATCTTGATTACGGTGTCATGGCCCTGAAGGCCTTATCATTGTTCAAGAAAAAGAGATAGAAAGGACTGACCATATCTGTTCACTTGTTAGGAGTGTGGACATGTGGAGGATAGGAAGTGCTGACCATATCAATGTCCATTTACTGATCTTCAGGGAGTTTGAAATTGGGGCATGTAGAGGATGTAAAGTGTTTATGTTGAATCAAGCTACTGACAAATGCAGCCAAGCTCTTGCCAGTGTTGTGTCTACCTCTCTTTAGACTCACTAGGGTTATGGTGATGCTCTAAAAGTCAAATCTTTCGATATGTAATGAGTTCATTTTTTCAATGACCCCTTATCAGCACTATCAATTGTGGCGCTCCATACCTTCCTCATGTGAACATACGTACCCATCATGTGCTTAAATCTGCTCTCAGCATTGCCGTCCTTGCAAGTGCAGGTGCTATTTAGGGAATGGTAGTAGAAAGGGCGAGAAAATAATGCTCCCTGTAATTCCTTGAATAGAATAGAGGTGACTAAATATGCTGAATGCACATTATAGGCGAAGATGTTTCAGAGTTCAGGTCATGATCGACTCTTTCATGCTTAGGGTGCGTTTGTTTGTGTTTCTGTTCAAAAATTGTTCTAGGGAATAGAAATAGAAAAAATTATTTTTGTTTCGAGAAACAATTTTTGACCAAAAAAACACGTTTGGTAAACTTATTCCGGGAATAAAAAAAGAACAGAAACACGTTTGGTAAATTTGCATTCATTTTTTTTATTTCTTTTCATTTTTTAATATTTTTCCTTTTTTTCTTTCTTTTTTTTTTTTTTCTTCTTTTGGCCGGTCGCGCCTTGGCCATGGCCGGCGACCGGCCGACGAGGGCCGGCGGCCTCACCTAGCCAAGGCGAGGCTTGCCGGCCGCCGGCGAGGGTCGGGCTCGCCGATCCCCAGCGAGGGTTAGGCTCGCCTTGGCTGGGCAAGCTCGGGCTTGTCGGATCTGGGCGAGCGAGCCGCCCGAGCCTCGCCAGGGGCCAGCGACGCTTGGCCTCGCCGGGGGCCGGCGACGCTCCGGCGAGGTCGCTGGCCCTCGACGGCCCTTGATGGCCAAAGAAAAAAGAAGAAGAAAAGAAAAAGAAAAGAAAGAAAAGAGAGAATTGTTTCTCCAAAGTGTTTCTGGAGCAAAAAAACAAATTTTTTTTGTTTCTTATTTCTGTTCTTTTTTTGTTCCTGGGAACAAAAAAAACAGATTCGGAACAAAAACGCAAACAAATGCGTTTTTGTTCTTTTTTTGTTCTCAAGAACAAAAAAACGGAATTTTTGTTCATAAACAGAAAAAAAGAACATAAACAAACACACCCTTAATCTCTCTGGAAAAAGCTTAGAGAAGGTAATAGATTAGGGTTCAAGGGAGCATAATTAAAATTGTTGATTCAGGTCCTTTTGCACATGGTTTTCCTAGAAATACTCAACCGTTCTCAGGCCTAATCAGGTTCTAGGGGCCATGTTGTACTGACCATCATTCGTGTGTCCGTTGGGCATGTGGACTTCTCCGCGCATGAGTTCAAGCCTGAGCCTACGGTATCATCATCACCACACATTCGCTCAAACTCCCACGTCTCATTCAGGCATCTTGGCCAATCAGTCAGAGAGCTATAACGCCTATTAACAAGTTCGAACGGTAATACTTTATATGACAAAATGAGGGGAATTGTGGTCCTTATAACTATGGAAAATGTTTCATTGCCCTCTAATTCTCTCTTGCCATGCAACTCTTCACAGTTGATTTGGGAAAGGCCCAAGGGACAAATTGCTGTTGCGACAGGAAAAGTAAACACAACAAGAATATTTGTAAAGATCAAATTATGTGGCACTGGTGTTTTCGTCCCTTACTTTTACAACATGACAGACCAAGATACTATTAGTTGAAAAAAAGACAATTCAACAAAAAGACTTTACTCTAACATACATTGAAAAAGTAGGTTCATCTCTGCCGAAACCATCACAATGGACTAACATGAGTGGTTTCATTTAGGAAAAGACAACCAAAGACATCGTTGAAGAAGTTGGAACCCCTCATTTCTTCACCTTTAAAGACAGATACCATATCATACTTGCATGCTCTTGTACAGTCAGGACAGTAGGTCACCTACATATCATGTGAAATTGTCTTTAGAAGATTAGTGATAATGAGGATTGTCTCGCCATGAATGAGCATGAATTGTATTGTCTTTCCTCCCATCAGTAGCAGATTTCAACAAGTGCTGCCGATTGCTGGGCGATGAAATTTGGAAAAAAAAAAAAAAAAAAAAAAAAAGAAAGAAAGAAAAAGAAAGAAAGAAGCAACTCCAAGATAATTACAAGAGAAATACACAATTCAGTTACATACCTCTAACAACTTGGGTTTGAAAGAGCTATCAAGCATGACATCCACTCCATAAATGGCCCTAGACATTGGACTATGCATCTCAGGATGCACAAATGCAGCTGCCTCAAATACTGACCTGATCATCTTTTTTACCCTCTCGTGCACATCGAACCACTTAACTGCAATTAAGGGGAATCCAGTTAAAGTTGAGTAAAGGGAGAAAATTTCTTGTCAGGCAATGAAAGCCAAGAATTGACTACCTTTATGTTCCTCTTCGAATTCCCTTACAAAATCAGGCGTGTTTTTATGATTGATTCTTCCGCGATAATTCTGAAAGGTATAGAAACAATTAGAGAATCAGTGATTCTTTCTAACTTCATATACCTAATTCATATTGACTACCTACCAATAAAACCATCGATAACTCCTTTTTCATGAAAGAAAATTGCACAAGATGGAGCATTTCATTTAAATCCTGGGTTGACCCTTCTAAAGTGTGAACAACAGTGCAACACTGCCAAAAAACTAGGAAAATCATATGGAATAAGGTGCTGCATGAGACGTACCATTACTGTAAAGTGAGTTTCATACTCAAAAAAACTGTTCTTCTCCAAGGAGTAAGGGTTGTTTGCCAACCTTACCTAAAATTTGAGATAATTTCAGAGCAAATAGTGAGTACTGTTCGATGCAGTATCTAGATGAGACAAGCATTGGATTAAGAAGAAAGTTTGACTGATGTACATGCTATTGATAGATAATGAAATGCAACCTTACCCAGAAAACATCGGAAAGGAATATCTCTAAGGGGTTCATACTGCGGACAAGTACTATATAGCGGAGATCAAACTTTTTCCCTTGGAACAAAGCAGGATGCTCAATGTACTTCTGACATATTTTTGGACCAGTCTCCATGAGACGGATTATGGCTGATATGTTATCGATGACAGTAGTGTCAATAGTCCGTGCCATGTTCCAGGGCTTTAAAATCCACAGATTGTTAAAGCCATCTCTATTACGTATGTAATAGTCGCCAATAAGTTGAGACAACTGCGCTTCCAAGTTATAAGTGGGCTGTAGCCAGTCAGGTGATCCATATGCCTGACGAATGTAGAAGGGAAAACAAATTTCAGAGTCAAATTTCTGGTAACATTAACTAATTTTCGGCTTCAGAGAGAACCCAAAACTTGCAGGATGATGGAGAAAATGAATAATATTCTAGAAACTTATATTCTGCAAACTAGAGAAACCTAAATCTTTCTGACCTTTTGAACTGTCTCAGCCAAATGATGTTTCATCACAACACAAGCCTCATAAGGGAACTGATTAATGATTTGGTCATCTGTTATTCCAGTCGCTTTCTTTGTATCCTCATCGACTTGCATACTCGTCCAGATGATATGTGCGTCCTTTGGGTCAGAGGCTGCGAATCAAATATAATATTAAAAATGATGAGGACACATAATGGTGAAAAAAGAATTGGCAAATGCTGCTACTTGTAACTCAGATCGAAAATGAGTTAACTAAACACCAAGCAATCAGATGTATATCAAGAAAATGGAACTCAGAGACCACAATCATGGGCAATGTTAGCAACATGAAGCCTACATCAAATAATCAGGAAACAAAAATGTCCTGCCATCTTATTAGGAAAGTCTTGCCAACCTCCACTACTTCAACCAGATATATTGAGTTGATGCAGGTAATTATTGAGAAATGACAGCTCCTCAAACAATAATAGTCACTACAACACAAGCCAAATTAAAAGACAGCAAAGAAGAATGATGGGGTAAGTTCTAAAAGCAGTTTGAATCCAGTACATACTGAGGATGAACTCAGGCCGTTTAAGAAATTCTTCAACTTGAGGTATGTCAGTGTACACACGTAAAGGACATCTGTCGCCTTCAAGCAGGCTTTTAGTCACCAAAGACATCGCAGATGGGGGAGTAAAACTTCTGGATTCCAATTCGTTATGGTATTTCTCATATTCCTGGATGAACAAACAAGTATTAATGATAAATCTACAAGCAGCTGTTTAAAATTGTCACACAATAAATAATATGCTTGTACTTTAATAAAGTAATTTTCAGGTGTATGAAACCAAGCAGTAAGTCTGGCGGATCGCTGTTTGTCCTCTCCAATCCCATAAAGATAATCACGGGTGCACTCATCACCCTGCTGAGCATTCTGGATTGGCCATAAGAGAGAATAGCTGGAAAACATAGAGCAGACCCATTATAAAGATGACTCTGCCACCATTTCGCTAAATAAGAAAAAAAATAGACATCTAAACTGACAATATAAAGATTGGACGAGCCCTGGGACAATGATTGATGATTAAAAACACAAGTTTGTTTAGCTAGAGGGAAAATAACGAGTTCCATAACTCGTCAAACTATGGACAGAATGTGACAATAATTCAGACACTACATTCATTGGTCCAAAAAAGGAATAAAAAATTGCATTCATGTATAGAAGATGAGGTTGTCGAGCAAAATGATGCCAAAAAGGCAAAGTTGAAGAGGATATAGTTGTAGCTGACCTCACAGCTGATGCTAGGTTTCCCTCTGGCATGTAGAGAAATGGGGCCACCATGAAATTTGGCTCATCGCTGTGCCTTAATGCAGAGCCCAGTTCATCCATCACATACCTATGCCACCAGAGAGATTGCACTGTTTATATTATCACAAAAGACATCCTTGATAAAGTACATCATACGGGAATCTTGCATGCTATTCCATAGTCATAGAACAGCAATTAGCAATACATAGAATAATAATGGGGTTCACAGAATTATAAGGTCGGTCATGTCTGCTATTGATATCTGCACAAAGTTCTTAGAGAGCTTAACAAATAAAAACAAAGCTGAAACAGATATGCCTTTTCAGATGGCGAAATGTTCTCAGGCAGTATTAAATGAACCGCATGACATTTAAAGTTAAATATCAAATAAAAGTATACTTAAAGTGAGAATATTACAAAGATAAACAGAAAAGACATATGGACATGTCTCATTGTGACATACTAGGCATAGGAGGACATGTCTCATGGTAACATACTAAGCATGGGAGGATCTTGATTATATATGTAGTTCATTGTTCATGTAAAGAGCGGGTCATTGAAAAAAGTACACATACCATGCAGGAGTCTCATCGATCTTTTCCTCATCTGCAAGTCTATAAGTCATTAAATATTGCCACATTGCATTGATAACCCGATCTGCAAGGGGCTCTTCTGGTT
This sequence comes from Eucalyptus guilfoylei, assembly GCA_016097605.1. Lineage (NCBI taxonomy): Eukaryota > Viridiplantae > Streptophyta > Magnoliopsida > Myrtales > Myrtaceae > Eucalyptus > Eucalyptus guilfoylei. The sequence continues at coordinate 17,588,309 of CM027860.1, forward strand.
TCCATTCCAGAAGACGTGGTTCAAGGATAGAATCAATCACATGCTTCCCAGCTTCTAATATTTTTGTTGCACAAACACCATTAAGGAAGGAAAGATTCGGGAGTGATTCCAGAATCACTACTGCACTTTCACCGAGGGGTCCAGGAATATCCACCTATGTAAATAATTAACCTCTATTTAAAAATTGAAACTTTCAAACTCTCGCAGTAAGTTCTTGGAACAGTTAATTAACAAAAGCAAAATAATCACCTCAAGAGCATTTAAGGAAGGAAACTGCTTCAAGACTTCCAACAACTCACTTGCTGAATTCTCTTCAAGTGAATTTCCCCGAAGGTTCAGATATGAAAGTGATGGCATCATAGCGGGTAAAAATGCCTGCAGAAAGGGTAAAACATATGAAAAAGAATAACACGAATAAGTCACTAAGAACAGTAAGCTAATTGAGTCACAGACCTTATTAGCAAGATTGTGGATGCCTCTGCTAGAAATATCAAGAGATGTCACTTCGTGCAACTTATGGTCACTTCCGCAGTGCTGGCCTGGGTTATCCTTCCCATAGACGTCTGCACAGAATCCCAATGCCCACTCCCCAAAATTATGGGTAAAAGATGAATTAAGGATTTCAAGCCCAGGACAAGCCTGAAGAATTTTATCTGCCAGACAGCCATCACTGAAGGTAAAACCATTAAGCTTTTCCTCCTCTAAAAGCCTGGTCTAAGTTACTTGGGTGCAAATGCACATACCATTTCTTTACAACTGGATTATTGTTGAGCCACAGAGCTTTTAGATGCTTGAATTTGGTAACTTCATGAATAATGATATCTGCACTCTCAAGCCTGTTTCCACACAGGCTAAGAGCAAGTAAATCCTAGCACAAGCAAAAATAAGCATGTAAACCATATGTTCATCACATCACAATAAGCTCAAAGATGGTACTGGAGATCATCTCCAGGGCAAGTCTGTTGTAAGGAAATGATGGTTGCTTGTGCATATACTCCACGAAACTTGGTAATGTTAATTTTTAGTCTATAAATAACACATGATAGAGTTTTTATACCATAGTTACGGAAGATGAGATTGTACAACATACATCTAATTATGCGTGTCATTTAATTCAGGAGGAATGTAGTGAACACAAACCGGAAATTTAGCAGATAAATTGAGAGATAAGAACGTGTCATCATTGATATCGAGCTCATCGAGCTCCAACCATCTGACAGTGTCCTTGTTCTCTTTTGCTTTACACAGTTCATGTTCTAGTATATCCTCAATGCACATGCTGCCAGCCTCCGCTATTGAAGTCCCTCCCTCAGCTTCTTCATCAACATTCAGATTGCCATCGACACACATTAAAATAGCCATCCTCTGAGCCAACCCCGGAACTTCCTGAAGCTGTAATAAATGCAACTTTATGAATACTCGTGCAGCCAAAATAAAAGGAGTCCTGAGGTTTTCTAACTCAAAGTTTCAGAGAAAGAAAACCCAGTAGGGTTTGCAGTTGAACTAATAAAAAAAACAAGTTAATGGATTTACTTATTCTGCATATTACAGGCAAAAAGAACATATCACCCTATAAAATGATTCTCTATTGTACACTAACACTATTATTATAAAAAACGGAATGTCCCGAAATCATACCAACTTCAATTTACTGAAGTCTTTTTAACCTTCCACGACACTCAATTTAATTTCTCCCGTCACAATTCAACAGTCAAAACAATAGCTTTGCCATTACATGCACTTAAAAAAACCCGATGCCCATTTCCACCATTACAGAAAAGTTAAACCGGACTTGGGTGTCGAAACAGAAAATCAAGAACCTGCTTGTACGCATCGGAGAGCCGGAAAGTCCAAGCGTGGTCGACGAGGAAGACGTCGGACTCTTTCCCCATGAACCCAGAAGTGAGGACGAGCCTCCTCTGACGCCCATCCTCGCACAGCTCGATCTGGAAGCGCGCGCCGCCGTCGAAGGCGTCGGTCGACAGCTTCTTGAAGAGCCGCTCGTGCAGCGGCTGCGGCAACCCGGAAGCCGTCAGCAGCAGGCCGTGAACTTTCACGAAGTCCTCGAAGGTCTCGATCCTGGACATTGCAGCGAGCTTCGGTTCCAGACCGCGCGTGCTAGCTATGCCTTGCTTTGGCCGGGATCGATCGTGCGTTGTTGCTTCGGTTTAGCGATCCTCGGTCTTTCGAGGTTTTTACGAGGTTTTTACGAGGTTTATGGAGATGGTTTGGGCCGATGGGCTCCGATCCAAATCATCAGGACGTGGGCCTGGACAAATTATGAAGTGGATGAGGAAAGCTCCTGAGTCCATCTAGTTGGACCCGATTGATGTCGGCGGGTTTGCAATTCCCGTAATATGAACGTACTTGATGAGATTGTTCGCATGATTTCGTCTAATTATAAATATGTTTCAACTTGATTATAAAGTATCATCAACAAAGAGAATGGTCAAAAAGACTCACATATTCCACCACAACTCTCTCTCTCTCTCCCCCCTCCCTAATTCAAGACTTGGGAGGTGCTAGCGACCCCCTATAGGCATTACTATGAGGTCTTACATGGTCGCAGAATGTTCGAATTTAGTCATAATTACTCCCATCACTAAAAATTCTAAGGTTTGAAACTGACGAGTCCGTCTCTGTAACCCCTATCAACATGCTAGCATTAAAATGTACTCATGTTCTTGAGAAAGATAAGTTATACCTTTATCACAAGGCCAATGGGAATTCAACCTTACTTTGAATAGACTTTATTCGTTGCTGTTACTCTTTTATCAATTATGATTGTGTCACCCAAAATTTTATCTTCAAAGAGAGCTTAAGATAATTTAGTAAATTATCTATATACATTATAAAGCAATTTCAAACAATCATTTAACCTCAAATTTTTGCACAAAGTGACTTATTACTCATAGGTGGGAAAAATGCCGTTTGAAAGGGCCAACATAACCACTGGGGTTTGCCCCAGTGGCCACCCTTCCGACATGGAAGGGGGAGGTGGGGGGTTTGAATCCCCACCTTCTCAGAGGGGGTTGGGGTGGAGACGAATTAGTTTCATGTGTGGGTTTCGACTCCCACGCCTTGCAAGGAGGCAAGGCAAAGTCTGAGAGTGAGCGTTAGAATAGGAGTAGAATATGACCCCAACCACAAAAAAGGGCCAACATAAGTCCCATCATACTCCATAAATCTCTGGTACATTTAGAATTTTGTTTATTCTCCTAAACAAGCAAATTATATAAGTTTTTCTCTCCATTTTTAGCACACATATGTGCACCCTTTTTGCTAGTGTTTAAAAAGAGTATGTTTTCTTTTATGGTTATCAAATACTTATCTAGTACTTTGGCATCGATGTACTAAATGTCACAAGAATAGAAAAGAGGGAACAAGGGAGAAAACTTCTTTATCTCCTCAAAAAAAAAAAAAAAAAAAAACCCATGGGAGAAAAAATTTCTAAGACGTGAATCGGCACGTTATATTGACCTTAGACTTATGGCAATTTTGGAGTTGAGAACAATAAAATCGATGATAATAAATCAAAACCACGGCCCTAACTATCACGTGTCTGATTCGGAATGGAGTGATTTCCTTCACACTTACATCACTCACAACTAATCAAATGCAGGCATAATATTAACTAAGTTGGTAATTACTTGCATATTCACTTATTTAGAAAGCACTCACTTAGGAGGATCGACATAAATTAAAAGTCAATCTAATTTTTGGAATGCATGATTGGCAACTAAACCAACTCTTTATGAGTCATAATAAGGTGACATATCTTTCAACTTGATGAATTGTAAGCGCATAGGTCATCAACACTAATTGAGGTTAAATCAAAACTATCGATATGATAGAGGTTGTGATCTTATTGCCATATTTTTATTTGGTCAATATTTCTTCAAAAACATGAGGTTTGGTGTTAATAGTATAATACAAACATAACCATGGAAAACCCTATTTGTCAAATGGAGTCGAGTAGATCATCGGGGAACTTTCTCATAGAATGATAGTATCTATATATGTTTATTTTGCTTGGTAGGATAAATTTATTAAGTCGAAATAATCTCTTTGCTTGGTAGGATAAACTTATTAAGTCGAAATAATCTCTTTGGAATTAGTATAAAGAATAAAACGATTTTAGTAGAAGTAGAAAGGATAAAATCAGTAAATTATCTCTAACCATTGTTCCAATTTATCGAAGTGGAGGTTATGGTCCTCAATCACTGGCCGAGTGAGGAATTTGGGTTGTCCACTGGTCCTCAATTGACATTCGACCAAGAGTGAAGTAAGCTTTCTTATTGGTCTTGCTTGCATTTTGAAATTGAAAATAGTGCGATCTGTTACGATTGCTAGAATAGATCAAAACTAGGGCACTTTTCATGCCTATTACTTGTACAATTGGAATAGAGCGAGTTCTTGGCACTTACAACTCGTGGCTAATAAAATGTGAATTTAGTATCAAATGGAATCAATCATTACTCATATATATCACACTTAACTTAGAAAGCATTTATTTTGGAAGATTGGCATGAATTAAAATGCAATAAACTATTGGACATGGCATAATGGGCAACTAATCCAAAGTCATGATTAGGTTGACATATGGTCCAACATGATTATGTAAGCGCATAGGTCAATGGCACTATTCTTATTTAGGTAATGAGTGATGTATAGGCTATAAATATGGATGATTCCCATCAAATTGATCATTCACAGAAGTAAAAGAAAAGCTCTATTCAAGCAAAGTGATAGGGATGTACCTTTGTTCGGGCAGTGACTTATCAGAAAATTTCTTTTGAAAGCATTTTTTGCTTTGCTTATTTTCTGGTGAATCACTGATCCGATCAGAGTTCATCCCTTTTGTCGACATCAAAATGGCAGTGTGAAAAGATCCCATGTGATGTACCTTAGTAACCTGCAACTAGAGAGAATGCTAATTGAATATCTATTGATTTTTTTTGATGTTTCCTAGGTTCTTCTTTTTCTTATACACTTCTCTTTCATTGTAATGAGCGATGTATTATCTTTTATTCCTTCCCTTGTTGCAGGTAGAAGTGTCCAACATGTACATCGCATGAAGATCGAAAAATTCACAAGATATGCCAAACATCGTTATGGATTAATGATATTATTGTATCAAGTCTTATAGTGGAAGTTGAGTTCATTTTATTTTCTTTTATGATCGTTAGGAGGAGATTAAGAAAGATGGTATTTAAGCAAAGAAACTTTTTATTATTTTTGATTGTAATTTTATGTTTTACGATATTTTTCTATTTGTTCGATGTTTGTACCATGTTGGTGCCCACCTTTTATTATGGGACATTTTAACACATCATAAATATTATCGACGGTCTACATTTGCAACGTCCCAGAAGGACGATCTCTTGTATTTCTAATTCCCAAAGACTTGGTTGATTTGTTGAAGATCCAATCTATACTAAAATGGGTTTTTGTAAGCTCTGTAAAAACTACACTAATATAAATTTTCAATCCCTTTCGTGAAAGAAAAGGAAAGAAAAATATGAGTATCTACTAATTCAGCACCATATTTATGGACCTGTGTTTCCCAGTTTATTTTTAAATATCGAGCATTTTAAACAGTTGCCAGGTGAAACGTTTTCTTTTTGATAATAAATCTTAGAGAATTTTTCTGCCAATTATACAGTCAATCTTAATGCTTGTAATTTGATGATTTGAAGTTCCGAAAATTGTAATAATCACAATAGACCTGTCTATACAATTTATGGTATAGTGTTTCAACGTCACATCCAAACTTACCCAAAAGCCGAAAAAGAACATAAATGAAGAAAACTTCAATCAACGAGTCAGAACCATTCTTGGTACAAAACCAAAAAACATTCATTCCAAATACATAACTGCCCAACTCTTATCATTAACAATCAAATCAATTGGGAGCAAAATTGCTTTTCGAAATTTTATTTTTGCACCTGTAGTATAAGGTTAATTGTTTGGTTGAGATGGTTCTCGAACCAAATATCTTTCATCAAAGCAGAGGTTTTTTCGGTCTTATTGTTTGTATCGGGTTTTGTGTCATTTCAGAATTGAAGTAACGGATTCTAATGTAATTATGATAAAATAAAGGATAAATCTAAAGTAATTGAAAGTAAATACGAAAACGAGGATAAGTAAAGATAGCTGAGACTAAGTGTATTAAAGTTTTTTTTTGTAAAATGTGCGATCCCTTATAATGATGTTTCCTTGGTTATTTATAATCTAGTGTTGTGAAAATCCGTCTTCCTACTGTTATCACTTCAATTTCAAATTTTCCAGAATCTTGAGTATTGCGCTGATAACCATATCGTCTTATCCGCCGTGTCGTCGGTATTGAATTCTTTAGAAACTGCCTTCATATTTATGCTCTTGCTCATGGGTGATACTTGGTACCGAACTATTGGTATCCTCGACAGCGAGTCTTGCCCAAGCTATTGTAGGCCTATTTTTTTTTTTTTTTTTGCATATTGGGCTTGGTGGACTTTGCTATCTATCCATGGCCCATTAAGCCAATTTCTGGCGCCAACATTAATTAATCCTTCCATCTTTCCCCTATCTTCTTTAGGCATTGATGTCGCCCACACCACTATCATTGCTGTCGTTCAGCACTGCTACCTTGTCGCTGGCCTGCGGCCACGACATTGCCATGACCACCGCAACGCCTTGTCCCTCCCTTCCCGTAACCATCATCACAAAAGTTTCATCCCTCTATAAGGGGTAGCAATTGCCTTAGATTTCAAACAGTGTGCCCCAAATAAGAGACATTGCTAATATGGACATACCGTTATGTAAATTCGACGGAAAGTTAATAGCGCTAGCTTCTATTTTAGCTAATCTCTTATTATTTTTTTTTTACGGAACGACTCCGAGCAAAATTTTAAAAGTTTAGGAATTAAGTTGAATAGAAAAAACTCAAGAGATGATGTTGAATCATAAAGAAAAGCCGAAAAACATTATCCACGTAATTACCCTTTTTTTATTATGACTTTGTTTATAGCAAAGATAAACCTATGTCACTCATTGGAAGCATTATCAATGTGATGTGATGATGTTTTCTAAAATTTACCGTCAATTGTATACTAATGAATATTCAGTTTCTTATTTAGTATGAGCTTGAGGCTCGCTTCACTTAGTATGAGTTTGACACTAGTGGTTTCAAATCGACTAAAATTGCGAACAAATTCAGACTAAAAGAAAACACATCACTACCTCTTTTTATTATGACTTTGTTTATGGCAAAGATAAACCTATGTCACTCATTGGAAGCATTATCAATGTGATGTGATGATGTTTTCTAAAATTTACCGTCAATTGTATACTAATGAATATTTAGTATAAGCTTGAGGTTCGCTTCACTTAGTATGAGTTTGACACTAGTGGTTTCAAATCGACTAAAATTGCGAATAAATCCATACTATAAGAAAAAAATGGGTTGCAGTCGTTTCGCCTTAATTTATTTGGTTTTATATTATATTCAATTAGATGAAGCTGAGTTATAATCCGAACAGAACCAAATCAACGCCCTATTCCTCCAATGGATATGATATTATCTCTGTCCACTTAATAATCTATTTCAGATGGGTACCAAGAAAACATAATGGTATGGTGTGGAAATAGGAAAATTATCATTAGAAAATTGTGTTGATTAATCAAAATGGAAGTTATGGTCCTCGGCCACCGGTTAACCGAGGAATTTAGATTGTCCACAATTGACATTTGACTAAGATTGAGCTAAACCTGTTTCTTGACGTCACTTGCATTTTGGAACTGAGAACAATAATATCCATGATAATTCATTAAGACAATGGCCCTTTTCATGGCTACTACATGTCAAATGTGGAATAGAGTGACTTTCTGCGCACTTAAATCATTCCCAACTAATCAAATGAGACGTGATATCAAATCAAATTGATAACCCTTTTTTTGGCAAGGCGTTTGTTTTGGAGGATCGACTTGGATTAAAACCCAACCAATAATCTGGCATGCACGATTGGCAACTAAATCAACTCTTCATGACTCAAAATTAAGCTAACATATGTTTCCACCTGATGAAATGTAAGTGCATATAGGTTATCAAGGCCAAAAGCGCTCACAAATGAAATATAATAGTATGCTATAGTTTGTAATCTTACTACATTAATTTTATTTAGTTGACATCTTTTTAAATAGATGAAGCTTGGTTGTGTCAATTGTGTAATCCAAACAGAACCATCAAACACTCTTCTTGTCAAATTGATGTTTTTGAGTCACTAAATCACTGAGAAAATTTCTCATAGAATAATAGTATCTCTGTGTGCTTTGTCATTAAATAGACTCAAAACACTAGCTTTATCAGCTTTCCACTATTTCCGTTCTCCCTAAATCACAGCTACATTTTGAATTTAATTTTCCCCTAAATAAACAAATCATTCAATTTTTTCTTTCCAATTTTCTCGCACGTATTTGTGCCCTTCTGCTAGTGTTTTAAAGGAATATATTTTTCTTATGGTTAGCTGATATCTATCTAGTGCTCTGACATATAAATGATACAAGAGTAGAAAAGAGGGGAAAAAGGGAGAAACCCTCTTTATCTCCTAGAAAATACCCGTGGAGCAAAAATTACTAGACGTGACAAAATGGACACATTTTATTGGCCTTAGACTTCATGGCCATTCTGGAATTGAGAACAATAAAAATGATAATTATAGATAAAGAGTATGGCCATTTTCATAATTATTAAATGTCAAAATTGGAATGGACCGAGTTTCTTCGCGCTTCCATCGCTCATGGCCTATAAAAATGGGAAGCTAATTTTAAACAAAATCGATGATTTCTTGCTTATATTCACTAACTTAGCAAGTATATAATTAGGAGGATCGACATGACTTAAATTCCAACCCAATAATTGACATTGCATGATTGGCAACTAATCCAACCCATTTTGACTCATAATTAGATTGACATATTATCCAGCGTGGTGATAGGTAAGCGCATAGGTCAGCGATTTATCTTATTTTGCTAACGAGTAATTCATAGGCTATAAATATGTATGATCTCCATCAAACTGATCATTCACAAAAGCAAAAGAAGGGCGCTATTCAAGCAAAGTGATTAGAGATGGACCTCTGTTCGGGCAGTGATCTACCAAAAAAATTCTTCTCATGGCAAATTTGCTTTACTTATTTTTTTGGTAAATCATTGATCCGATTAGAGTTCATTCCTTTTTGTCAATATCAACACGGCATGGGGGAAAAGATATCGTGTGAGTATTTATTGATTTTCTTGCAATTTCATCAACTTCTTCTGTTTCTTATCAATTCCCTTTAATTATCATGAGTGATTTTTCCTTCTTTGTTTCTTCTTTGTTGCAGGTAGATGTGTTTAAGATGTACGTGGCACGAAGAATGAAAGATTCACAAGATATGCCAAAAATTGTTGTGGATAGATGAGATTCTTGTGTTAATTCTTATAGTAAAAGTGAAGTTTATTAGCGTCTTTTTTTTATCGTTTGATAAAGATTAAAAGAGATTGTTCACTAGGCAAGAAGAAGTTTTTATGACCATGATTTTAATTTTGGACTTTGCGTTGTTTTCCTGTTTGTTTGATGTTTGCACCATGTTAGCACCTACTTTTAATCATGTGAGTCTACTGCACGACATGGAGGTTATCAACGGCCTCCATTTGCAATTTCCAAGAAGGACAAAGCTCTTATAGTTCCAATTCCCGAAAACTTGGTTGGATTGTCTGAAGATGCAGGTTAAACCTAAATGAGTTTTGTAAGCTCTGTGAAGTCTACATCAGTATAAATTTTTTACCCTTTTGTGATAAGTGCTTTATGCATTTGATAGTCTGAATTTGAGTCCAAATAGGATAATTTGCTATTGTATTCGGTATCTAAGAACATCCTTGAAACCGAATAAATATGGATAAATCATAAAAAAAAAAAAAATACCGGATAAAAAAGGGTGGGATAAATTCAGATTGGATAAGAAATTTTCTTTTTTAAAAAAAGGGCTTATCAAAAGAGAAGAGATGGTAGGCATCCACGTCAAATCAACCCAACTGTTCTATCTGGAAGTTTTCTCTTAGTCATCTGCATCATCGACGTCGTGCTTGTCGAGGTCGGGGAGCGGCACCGTGACCCGCACAGACACGTTGAAGAAGAACACCTCCTGCCTGGCCCAGGTCAGAAGCAGCCTATCCGCACGCTTGCCGCAATGGAGCCGCGACCCAGCGAGCTTCGCTGTTGTGCATGGGGTCGAAGAAAGTGCAGAAGTTGTCGTGCACAGCCGCCAAGATCGGCGTGCTAGGGCGGAAGAAGTCGGCGGAGGGAGGCAGGGGACGGAGGACGGGGTTGGTGTTGGACTGCCACGTCGTGCACACCCACCGGAAGGAGGAAATGTCCGGGGCCGAAAGGCGCAACAGCACCAAATCGAGTAGATCGAGAGTGAGATCACAACCATGGACTCTTTGCTTCTTCTTGTTCTTCTTCTTCTCGCACAATATCGGGAATGAAATCTTCCATGGTGGTCGTGTCATGAATCGCTAGTCAAGCGGAGGCGGTGGCCAGAATTCCTAGATCTAGGGTTTTTCCATAGCTTTTAATTAATTGAATTTTCTAATTTAATTTGAAATTTTATTTATTTTTAAATCTCATCTTAAAGTGTACCAAAGATTTTATAGGATTAGATATGTCTATCTTTATTATTTGGAGGATGTTGTATCTCACTTTATCACATCCTATCCTAATTTTTTCCCTGACAATCAAATGCAGCCTAAGATTTATGACCAAGAAGACAAGTTTTACATGGCAGTTATTTATAATGCTTGAAATATAAAAATAAACTAGGAAACACATGCCCTTAATTATGGGGCTCAATTACTGTTGAGCCACAGAGCTTTTAGATGCTTGAATTTGGTAAGTTCATGAAAAATGATATCTGCACTCTCAAGCCTGTTTCCACACAGGCTAAGAGCAAGTGAATCCTAGCACAAGAAAAAATAAGCATGTAAACCATATGTTCATCACATCACAATAAGCTCAAAGATGGTACCGGAGATCATCTCCAGGGCAAGTATGTTGTGAGAAAATGATGGTTGCTTGTGCATATCCTCCACAAAACTTGGTAATGTTAATTTTTAGTCTATAAATAACACATGATAGAGTTTTTAACCATAGTTACGGAAGATGAGATTGTACAACATACATATAATCATGCGTGTCATTTGATTCAGGAGGAATGTAGTGAACACCAACCGGAAATTTAGCAGATAAATTGAGAGATAAGAGCGTGTTATCATTGATATCGAGCTCATCGAGCTCCAACCATCTGACAGTGTCCTTGTTCTCTTTTGCTTTACACAGTCCATGTTCCAGTATAGCCTCAATGCACATGCTGCCAGCCTCAGCCATTGAAGTCCCTTCCTCAGCTTCTTCATCTACATTCAGATCGCCATCAACACACATTAAAACAGCCGTCCTCTGAGCCAACCCCGGAACTTCCTGAAGCGACTTTATGAAGACTCGTGCAGCCAAAATAAAAGGAGTCCTGAGGTTTTCTAACTCAGTTTCAGAGAAAGAAAACCCAGTAGGCTTTGCAGTTGAACTAATAAAAAAAAAAGAAGTTAATGGATTTACTTATTCTGCATATTATAGGCAAAAACAACATATCACCCTATAAAATGATTCTCTATTGTACACTAACACTATAATTATAAAAAACGGAATGTCCCGAAATCATACCAACTTCAATTTACCGAAGTCTTCTTAACCTTCCACGACACTCAATTTAATTTCTCCCCTCACAATTCAACAGTCAAAACACTAGCTTTGCCATTACATACTCTTACAAAAATCCGATGCCCATTTCCACCAATACAGAAAAGCTAAACCGGACATGGGTGTCGAAACAGAAAATCAAGAACCCCGAAGTGAGGACGAGCCTCCTCTGACGCCCATCCTCGCACAGCTCGATCTGGAAGCGCGCGCCACTGTCGAAGGTGTCGGTCGACAGCTTCTTGAAGAGCCGCTCGTGCAGCGGCTGCGGCAACCCGGAAGCCGTCAGCAGCAGGCCGTGAACTTTCACGAAGTCCTCGAAGGTCTCGATCCTGGACATTGCAGCGAGCTTCGGTGCCAGACCGCTCGTGCTAGCTATGCCTTGCTTTGGCCGGGATTGATCGTGCGTTGTTGCTTCGGTCTGGCGTTCCTCGGTGTTTCGAGGTTTTTCCGAGGTTTATGGAGATGGTTTGGGCCGATAGGCTCCAATCCAAATGATCAGGACGTGGGCCTGGACAAATTATGAAGTTGATCTTCAAAGCTCCTGGATCCATCTAGTTGGACCCGATTGATTTCGGCGGGTTTGCAATTCCCGTAAAATGAACGTATTTAATGAGATCGTTCGCATGATTTTGTCTAATTATAAATATGTTTCAACTTGATTATAAAGTATCATCAACAAAGAGAATGGTAAAAAAGACTCACATATTCCACCACAACTCTCTCTCTCTCTCTCTCCCCCCGGCGCCCCCCCCCAAAAAAAATTCAAGACTTGGGAGGTGCTGGCGACCCCCTATAGGCATTACTATGAGGTCCTAGACGGTCGCAGAATGTTCAAATTCAGTCATAATTACTCCCATCACTGGCAAGTCTAAGGTTTGAAATTGACGAGTCCGTCTTTGTAACCCCTATCAACATGCTAGCATTGAAATGTACTCATGTTCTTGAGAAAGATAAGTTATACCTTCATCACAAGGCCATTGGGAATTCAACCTTACTTTGAATAGACTTTATTCATTGCTTTTACTCTTTTATCAATTATGATTGTATCACCCTAAATTTTATTTTCATAGAGAGCTTAAGATAATTTAGTGAATTATCTATCTACATTATAAAGCAATTTCAAACAATCTTTTAATCTCAAATTTTTGCACAAAATGACTTACTACTCAACGGTGGGAAAAATGCAATTTGAAAAGGGCCAACACAAGTCCCATCATACTCCATAAATCTCCGGTACATTTAGAATTATGTTTATTCTCCTAAACAAGCAAATTATATAAGTTTTTCTTTCCATTTTTATCACACATGTGTGCACCCTTTTGCTAGTGTTTAAAAAGAGTATGTTTCGCTTATGGTTATCAAATATTTATCTAGTACTTTGGCATCGTTGTACTAAATGTTACAAGAATAGAAAAGAGGGAACAAGGGGGAAACCCTCTTTATCTCCTCAAAAAAAAAAAAAAAAAAAAAAAAAAAAAAAAAAAAAAAAAAAAAAACGAGAGAAAAAAACCCTGTGGGAGAAAAAATTTCCAAGACGTGACAGAATCGGCACATTATATTGACCTTAGACTTATGGCAATTTTGGAGTTGAGAACTATAAAATCGATGATAATAAATCAAAACCACAGCCCTTTTCTTAACTATTATGTGTTTGATTCGGAATGGAGTGATTTCCTTCACACTTACATCGATCACAACTAATCAAATGCCGGCATAATATTAACAAAGTCGGTAATTACTTGCATATTCACTTATTTAGAAAGCACTCACTTAGGAGGATCGACATAAATTAAAAGTCAATCTAATTTTTGGAATGCATGATTGCCAACTAAACCAACTCTTTATGAGTCATACGTAAGGTGACATATCTTTCAACTTGATGAATTGTAAGCGCATAGGCCATCAACACTAATTGAGGTTAAATCGAAACTATCAATATGATATAGGTTGTGATCTTATTGCTATATTTTTGTTTGGTCAATATTTCTTCAAAAAGATGAGGTTTGGTGCTAATAGTATAATCCAAACATAACCATGGAAAACCCTATTTGTCAAATGGAGTCGAGTAGATCACCGAGGCACCTTCTCATAGAATGATAGTATCTCTATATGTTTATTTTGCTTGGTAGAATAAACTTATTAAGTCGAAATAATCTCTTTGGATTAGTATAAAGAATAAAACGATATTAGTAGAAGTAGAAAGGATAAAATCAGTAAATTATCTCTAACTGTTGTTCCAATTTATCGAAATGGAGGTTATGGTCCTCAATCACCGGCCGAGTGAGGAATTTGGGTTGTCCACTGGTCCTCAATTGACATTCGACCAAGAGTGAAGTAAGCTTTCTTATTGGTCTTGCTTGCATTTTGAAATTGAAAACAGTGCGATCTATTGCGATTACCAGAATAGATCAAAACTAGGGCACTTTTCATGCCTATTACTTGTACAATTGGAATATAGAGAGTTCTTCGCACTTACAACTCGTGGCTAATAAAATGTGAATTTAGTATCCAATGGAATCAATCATTACTCGTATATATCACACTTAACTTATAAAGCATTTATTTAGGAAGATCGACATGAATTAAAATGCAATAAACTATTGGACATGGCATTATGGGCAACTAATCCAAAGTCATGATTAGGTTGACATATGGTCCAACATGATTATGTAAGCGCATAGGTCAACGACACTATTCTTATTTAGGTAATGAGTATGTATGGGCTATAAATATGATGATTCCCATCAAATTGATCATTCACAAAAGTAAAAGAAAAGCTCTATTCAAGCAAAGTGATAGGAATGTACTTTTGTTCAGGCAGTGACTTATCAGAAAATTTCTTTTGAAGGCATTTTTTCCTTTGCTTATTTTCTGGTAAATCACTGATCCGATCAGAGTTCATCCCTTTTGTCAACATCAACATGGCGGTGTGAAAAGATGCCATGTGATGTACCTCAGTAACCTGCAACTAGAGAGAATGCTAATTGAAGATCTGTTGATTTTCTTGCTGTTTCCTATGTTCTTCGATTTTTTATTCAATTCTCTTTCATTGTAATGAGCGATGTATTACCATTTATTCCTTCCTTGTTGCAGGTAGAAGTGTCCAACATTTATGTCGCACAAGGATCAAAAAATTCACAAGATATGCTAAAGATCGTTATGGATTATTGAGAATATTGTATCAAATCTTATAGTGGAAGTTGAGTTCATTTTATTTTCTTTTATGATCATGTTATCGACGGTCTGCATTTGCACCGTCCCAGAAGGACGATCTCTTGTATTTCTAATTCCCAAAGACTTGGTTGATTTGTTGAAGATCCAATCTCTACTAAGATGAGTTTTTGTAAGTTCTGTAAAAACTACACTAATATAAATTTTCAATCCCTTACGTGAAGGAAAAGGAAAGAAAATATGAGTATCTACTAATTCAGCACCATATTTAAGGACTCGTGTTTCCCAGTTTATTTTTAAATTTCAAGCATTTTAAACAGTTGCCATGTGAATCGTTTTCTTTTTGATAATAAATCTTAGAGAATTTTTCTGCCAATTATAATGTCTCAATCTTAATGCTTGTAATTTGATGATTTGAGCTTCCGAAAATTGTAATAATCACAATAGACCTGTCTATACAATTTATGGTATAGTGTTTCAACGTCACATCCAAACTTACACAAAAGTCGAAAAAGAACACAGATGAAGAAAACTTCAATCTACATGTAGTGCTCCTTAAGAATCTTTTATTATCCGTGGCATGTGGTCAAAACCATTCTTGGTACAAAACCAAAAAATATTCAGTCCAAATACATAATTGCCCACTCTTATCATTAACAATCAAATCAATAGGGAGCAAAATCGCTTTTCGAAATTTTATTTTTGTACCTGTGGTATAAGGTTAATTGTTTGGTTGAGATGATTTTCGAATCAAATATCTTTCATCAAAGTAGAGATTTCTTCGGTTTTATTGTTTGTATCGGGTTTTGCGTCATTTTGAAAAGGAAGTAACGGATTCTAATGTAATTACGATAAAGTAAAGGATAAATCTAAAGTAATCGAAAGTAAATACAAAAGCAAGGATAAGTAAAGGTAGCTGAAACTAAATGTATTGAAGTTTCTTCTACAAAATGTGCGATCCCTTGATGTTTCCTTGGTTATTTATAATCTAGTGTTGTAAAAAATCCGTCTTCCTACAATTATCACTTCAATTTCAAATTTCCCAAAATCTTCGGTATTGCGCTGATAACCGTATCGTCTTATCCGCCGTGTCGTCGGTATTGAATTCTTTAGAAACTGCCTTCATATTTATCCTCTTGCTCATGGGTGATACTTGGTACTGAACTATTGGTATCCTCGACAGCGAGTCTTGCCCAAGCTATTGTAGGCCTATTCTTTTTGCGAATTGGGCTTGGTGGACTTTGCTATCTATCCATGGCCCATCAAGCCAATTTTTGGTTCTAACATTAATTAATCCTTCCATCTCTCCCCTTTCTTCTTTAGGCATTGATGTCGCCCACACCACTATCATTGTAGTCGTTCATCACTGCTACCTTGTCGCTGGCCTGCGGCCACGACATCGCCATGACCACCGCAACGCCTTGTCCCTCCCTTCCTATAACCATCATCACAAAAGTTTCATCCCTCTATAAGGAGTAGCAATTGCCTTAGATTTCAAACAGTGTGCCCCAAATAAGAGACATTGCTAATGTGGACATACCGTTATGTAAATTTGACGGAAAGTTAATAGCGCTAGCATCTATTTTAGCTAATCTCTTAATTTTTTTTTTACGGAACGACTTCGAGCAAAATTTTAAAAGTTTAGGAATTAAGTTGAATTGAAAAAAAATCAAGAGATGATGTTGAATCATAAAGAAAAGCCGAAAAACATTATCCACGTCATTACCCTTTTTTATTATGACTTTGTTTATGGCAAAGATAAACCTATGTCACTCATTGGAAGCATTATCAATGTCATGTGATGATGTTTTCTAAAATTTACTGTCAACTATATACTAATGAATATTCCGTTTCTTATTTAGTATGAGCGTGAGGCTCGCTTCACTTAGTATGAGTTTGACACTAGTGGTTTCAAATCGACTAAAATTGCGAACAAATCCAGACTAAAAGAAAACACTTCACTACCTCTTTTTATTGTGACTTTGTTTATGGCAAGGATAAACCTATGTCACTCATCGGAAGCATTACAATGTGATGTGATGATGTTTTCTAAAATTTACCGTCAATTGTATACTAATGAATATTCAGTATGAGCTGGAGGTTCGCTTCACTTAGTATGGGTTTGACACTAGTGGTTTGAAATCGACTAAAATTGCGAACAAATCCATACTATAAAAAAAAAAATGGGTTGTAGTCGTTTCGCTTTAATTTATTTGGTTTTATATTATCTTCAGTTAGATGAAGCTGAGTTATAATCCGAACAGAACCAAATCAACGCCCTATTCCTCCAATGGATATGATATTATCTCTGTCCACTTAATAATCTATTTCAGATGGGTACCAAGAAAACATAATGGTATGGTGTGGAAATAGGAAAATTATCATTAGAAAATTGTGTTGATTAATCAAAATGGAAGTTATGGTCCTCGGCCATCGGTTAACGGAGGAATTTAGATTGTCCACAATTGACATTTGACTAAGATTGAGCTAAACTTGTTTCTTGACGTCACTTGCATTTTGGAACTGAGAACAATAATATCCATGATAATTCATTAAGACAATGGCCCTTTTCATGGCTACTACATGTCAAATGTGGAATAGAGTGACTTTCTGCGCACTTAAATCATTCCCAACTAATCAAATGAGACGTGATATCAAATCAAATTGATAACCCTTTTTTTGGCAAGGCGTTTGTTTTGGAGGATTGACTTGGATTAAAACCCAACCAATAATCTGGCATGCACGATTGGCAACTAAATCAACTCTTCATGACTCAAAATTAAGCTAACATATGTTTCCACCTGATGAAATGTAAGTGCATATAGGTTATCAAGGCCAAAAGCGCTCACAAATGAAATATAATAGTATGCTATAGTTTGTAATGTTACTGCATTAATTTTATTTAGTTGACATCTTTTTAAATAGATGAAGCTTGGTTGTGTCAATTGTGTAATCCAAACAGAACCATCAAACACTCTTCTTGTCAAATTGATGTTTTTGAGTCACTAAATCACTGAGAAAATTTCTCATAGAATAATAGTATCTCTGTATGCTTTGTCATTAAATAGACTCAATACACTAGCTTTATCAGCCTTCCACTATTTCCGTTCTCCCTAAATCACAGCTACATTTTGAATTTTAATTTTCCCCTAAATAAACAAATCATTTCAATTTTTTCTTACCAATATTCTCGCACGTATTTGTGCCCTTCTGCTAGTGTTTTAAAGGAATAGATTTTTCTTATGGTTGGCTGATAACTATCTAGTGCTCTGACATATAAATGATACAAGAGTAGAAAAGAGGGGAAAAATGGAGAAACCCTCTTTATCTCCTCCTAGAAAATACCCGTGGAGCAAAACTTACCTAGACGTGACAAAATGGACACATAATATTGGCCTTAGACTTCATGGCCATTATGGAATTGAGAACAATATAAATGATAATTATAGATAAAGAGCATGGCCATTTTCATGATTATTAAATGTCAAAATTGGAATGGACCGAGTTTCTTCGCGCTTCCATCGCTCATGGCCTATAAAAATGGGAAGCTAATTTTAAACAAAATCGATGATCTCTTGCTTATATTCACTAACTTAGCAAGTATATAATTAGGAGGATCGACATGACTTAAATTCCAACCCAATAATTGACATTGCATGATTGGCAACTAATCCAACCCATTTTGACTCATAATTAGATTGACATATTATCCAGCGTGGTGATAGGTAAGCACATAGGTCAGCGATACTATCTTATTCTGGTAACGAGTAATTCATAGGCTATAAATATGTATGATCTCCATCAAACTGATCATTCACAAAAGCAAAAGAAAGGCGCTATTCAAGCAAAGTGATTAGAGATGGACCTCTGTTCGGGTAGTGATCTATCAAAAAAATTCTTCTCATGGCAAATTTGCTTTACTTATTTTTTTGGTAAATCACTGATCCGATAAGAGTGTATTCCTTTTTGTCAATATCAACACGGCATGGGCGAAAAGATATCGTGTGAGTATTTATTGATTTTCTTGCAATTTCATCAACTTCTCCTGTTTCTTATCAATTCCCTTTAATTATCATGAGTGATTTTTCCTTTTTTGTTTCTTCTTTGTTGCAGGTAGATGTGTTTAAGATGTACGTGGCACGAAGATTGAAAGATCCACAAGATATGCCAAAAATTGTTGTGGATAGATGAGATTCTTGTGTTAATTCTTATAATAAAAGTTAAGTTTATTAGCGTCTTCTTCTTCTTCTTCTTCTTTTTTTTATTTTTTATCGTTTGATAAAGATTAAAAGAGATTGTTCACTAGGCAAGAAGAAGTTTTTATGACCATGATTGTAATTTTGGACTTTGCGTTGTTTTCCTGTTTGTTTGATGTTTGCACCATGTTAGCACCTACTTTTAATCATGTGAGTCTACTGCACGACATGGAGGTTATCAACGGCCTCCATTTGCAATTTCCCAGAAGGACAAAGCTCTTATAGTTCCAATTCCCGAAAACTTGGTTGGATTGTCTGAAGATGCAGGTTAAACCTAAATGAGTTTTGTAAGCTCTGTGAAATCTACATCAGTATAAATTTTCTACCCATTTGTGATAAGTGCTTTATGCATTTGATAGTCCAGATTTAAGTCCGAATATGATAATTTGTTGTTCTATTCGATATCTGAGAACGTCCTCCGAATCAAATAAACTCGGATAAGTTGTAAAAAAATATCAGATAAAAAAGAGGTGAGATAAACTCAAATTGGATAAGAAATTTTCTTTAGAAAAAAAGACTTATCAAAAGAGAAGAGATGGTAGGCATCCACGTCAAATCAACCCAACCGTTCTATCTGGAAGTTTTCTTTTAGTCATCTGCATCATCGACGTCGTGCTTGTCGAGGTCGGGGAGCGGCACCGTGACCCGCACAGACACGTTGAAGAAGAAAACCTCCTGCGTGCCCCAGGTCAGAAGCAGCCTATCCCCACGCTTGCCGCAATGGAGCCGCGACCCAGCGAGCTTCGCTTTTGTGCATGGGGTCGAAGAAAGTGCAGAAGTTGTCGTGCACAGCCGCCAAGATCGGCGTGCTAGGGCGGAAGAAGTCGGCGAAGGGAGGCAGGGGACGGAGGACGGGGTTGGTGATGGACTGCCACGTCGTACACACCCACCGGAAGGAGGAAATGTCCGGGGTCGAAAGGCGCAACAGCACCAAATCGAGTAGATCGAGAGTGAGATCACAACCATGGACTCTTTGCTTCTTCTTGTTCTTATTCTTCTCGCACAATATCGGGAATGAAATCTTCCATGGTGGTCGTGTCTTCAATCGCTAGTCAAGCGGAGGCGGTGGCCAGAATTCCTAGATCTAGGGTTTTTCCATAGCTTTTAATTAATTGAATTTTCTAATTTAATTGAAAATTTTATTTATTTTTAAATCTCCTCTTAAAGTGTACCAAAGATTTTATAGGATTAGATATGTCCATCTTTATTATTCGGAGGATGTTGTATCTCACTTTATCACATCCTATCCTAATTTTTTCCCTGACAATCAAATGTAGCCTAAGATTTATGACCAAGAAGACAAGTTTTACACGGGAGTTATTTATAATGCTTGAAATATAAAAATAAACTAGGAAACACATGCCCTTAATTATGGGGCTCAATTACTGTTGAGCCACAGAGCTTTTAGATGCTTGAATTTGGTAAGTTCATGAAAAATGATATCTGCACTCTCAAGCCTGTTTCCACACAGGCTAAGAGCAAGTGAATCCTAGCACAAGAAAAAATAAGCATGTAAACCTATGTTCATCACATCACAATAAGCTCAAAGATGGTACCGGAGATCATCTCCAGGGCAAGTATGTTGTGAGAAAATGATGGTTGCTTGTGCATATCCTCCACAAAACTTGGTAACGTTAATTTTTAGTCTATAAATAACACATGATAGAGTTTTTATACCATAGTTACGGAAGATGAGATTGTACAACATACATATAATCATGCGTGTCATTTGATTCAGGAGGAATGTAGTGAACACCAACCGGAAATTTAGCAGATAAATTGAGAGATAAGAGCGTGTCATCATTGATATCGAGCTCATCGAGCTCCAACCATCTGACAGTGTCCTTGTTCTCTTTTGCTTTACACAGTTCATGTTCCAGTATAGCCTCAATGCACATGCTGCCAGCCTCAGCCATTGAAGTCCCTTCCTCAGCTTCTTCATCTACATTCAGATCGCCATCTACGCACATTAAAACAGCCATCCTCTGAGCCAACCGCGGAACTTCCTGAAGCTGTAATAAATGCGACTTTATGAAGACTCGTGCAGCCAAAATAAAAGGAGTCCTGAGGTTTTCTAACTCAAAGTTTCAGAGAAAGAAAACCCAGTAGGCTTTGCAGTTGAACTAATAAAAAAAAGGAAGTTAATGGATTTACTTATTCTGCATATTATAGGCAAAAACAACATATCACCCTATAAAATGATTCTCTATTGTACACTAACACTATTATTATAGAAAACGGAATGTCCCGAAATCATACGAACTTCAATTTACCGAAGTCTTTTTAACCTTCCACGACACTCAATTTAATTTCTCCCGTCAGAATTCAACAGTCAAAACACTAGCTTTGCCATTACATACACTTAAAAAAATCCGATGCCCATTTTCACCATTACAGAAAAGTTAAACCGGACACGGGGGTCGAAACAGAAAATCAAGAACCTGCTTGTACGCATCGGAGAGCCGAAAAGTCCAAGCATGGTCGACGAGGAAGACGTCGGACTCCTTGCCCATGAAGCCCGAAGTGAGGACGAGCCTCCTCTGACGCTCATCCTCGCACAGCTCGATCTGGAAGCGTGCGCCGCCGTTGAAGGTATCGGTCGACAGCTTCTTGAAGAGCCGCTCGTGCAGCGGCTGCAGCAACCCGGAAGCCGTCAGCAGCAGGCCGTGAACTTTCACGAAGTCCTCGAAGGTCTCGATCCTGGACATTGCAGCGAGCTTCGGTTCCAGACCGCGCGTGCTAGCTATGCCTTGCTTTGGCCGGGATTGATCGTGCGTTGTTGCTTCGGTTTAGCGATCCTCGGTCTTTCGAGGTTTTTACGAGGTTTATGGAGATGGTTTGGGCCGATCGGCTCCGATCCAAATCATCAGGACGTGGGCCTGGACAGATTGTGAAGTGGATCCGGAAAGCTCCTGCGTCCATCTAGTTGGACCCGGTTGATTTCGGCGGGTTTGCAATTCCCGTAAAATGAACGTCCTTGATGAGATTGTTCGCATGATTTTGTCTAATTATAAATATGTTTCAACTTGATTATAAAGTATCATCAACAAAGAGAATGGTCAAAAAGACTCACATATTCCACCACAACTCTCTCTCTCTCTCTCCCCCCCCTCTCTAATTCAATACTTGGGAGGTGCTAGCGACCCCCTATAGGCATTACTATGAGGTCGTACATGGTCGCAGAATGTTCGAATTTAGTCATAATTACTCCCATCACTAAAAATTCTAAGGTTTGAAACTGACGAGTCCGTCTCTGTAACCCCTATCAACATGCTAGCATTAAAATGTACTCATGTTCTTGAGAAAGATAAGTTATACCTTTATCACAAGGCCAATGGGAATTCAACCTTACTTTGAATAGACTTTATTCGTTGCTCTTACTCTTTTATCAATTATGATTGTGTCACCCTAAATTTTATCTTCAAAGAGACCTTAAGATAATTTAGTGAATTATCTATATACATTATAAAGCAATTTCAAACAATCATTTAACCTCAAATTTTTGCACAAAGTGACTTATTACTCATCGGTGGGAAAAATGCCATTTGAAAGGGCCAACATAACCACTGGGGTTTGCCCCAGAGGCTACCCTTCCGACATGGAAGCGGGAGGTGGGGGGTTCGAATCCCCACCTTCTCAGGGGGGGTTGGGGTGGAGACGAATTAGTTTTATGTGTGGGTTTCGACTCCCATGCCCTGCAAGGAGGTAAGGCAAAGTCTGAGAGTGAGCATTAGAATAGGAGTAGAGTAGGACCTCGACCACAAAAAAGGGCCAACATAAGTCCCATCATACTCCGTAAATCTCTGGTACATTTAGAATTTTGTTTATTCTCCTAAACAAGCAAATTATATAAGTTTTTCTTTCCATTTTTAGCACACATATGTGCACCCTTTTTGCTAGTGTTTAAAAAGAGTATGTTTTCTTTTATGGTTATCAAATACTTATCTAGTACTTTGGCATCGATGTACTAAATGTCACAAGAATAGAAAAGAGGGAACAAGGGAGAAACCTTCTTTATCTACTCAAAAAAAAAAAAAAAAAACCCATGGGAGAAAAAATTTCTAAGACGTGAATCGGCACGTTATATTGACCTTAGACTTATGGCAATTTTGGAGTTGAGAACAATAAAATCGATGATAATAAATCAAAACCACGGCCCTTTTCTTAACTATCACATGTCTGATTCGGAATGGAGTGATTTCCTTCACACTTACATCACTCACAACTAATCAAATGCAGGCATAATATTAACTAAGTTGGTAATTACTTGCATATTCACTTATTTAGAAAGCACTCACTTAGGAGGATCGACATAAATTAAAAGTCAATCTAATTTTTGGAATGCATGATTGCCAACTAAACCAACTCTTTATGAGTCATAATAAGGTGACATATCTTTCAACTTGATGAATTGTAAGCGCATAGGTCATCAACACTAATTGAGGTTAAATCAAAACTATCGATATGATAGAGGTTGTGATCTTATTGCCATATTTTTATTTGGTCAATATTTCTTCAAAACATGAGGTTTGGTGTTAATAGTATAATACAAACATAACCATGGAAAACCCTATTTGTCAAATGGAGTCGAGTAGATCATCGGGGAACTTTCTCATAGAATGATAGTATCTATATATGTTTATTTGGCTTGGTAAGATAAATTTATTAAGTCGAAATAATCTCTTTGCTTGGTAGGATAAACTTATTAAGTCGAAATAATCTCTTTGGAATTAGTATAAAGAATAAAACGATTTTAGTAGAAGTAGAAAGGATAAAATCAGTAAATTATCTCTAACCGTTGTTCCAATTTATGGAAGTGGAGGTTATGGTCCTCAATCACTGGCCGAGTGAGGAATTTGGGTTGTCCACTGGTCCTCAATTGACATTCGACCAAGAGTGAAGTAAGCTTTCTTATTGGTCTTGCTTGCATTTTGAAATTGAAAACAATGCGATCTGTTGCGATTGCCACAATAGATCAAAACTAGGGCACTTTTCATGCCTATTAGTTGTACAATTGGAATAGAGCGAGTTCTTGGCACTTACAACTCGTGGCTAATAAAATGTGAATTTAGTATCAAATGGAATCAATCATTACTCGTATATATCACACTTAACTTATAAAGCATTTATTTAGGAAGATCGACATGAATTAAAATGCAATAAACTATTGGACATGGCATAATGGGCAACTAATCCAAAGTCATGATTAGGTTGACATATGGTCCAACATGATTATGTAAGTGCATAGGTCAAGGGCACTATTCTTATTTAGGTAATGAGTGATGTATAGGCTATAAATATGGATGATTCCCATCAAATTGATCATTCACAGAAGTAAAAGAAAAGCTCTATTCAAGCAAAGTGATAGGGATGTACCTTTGTTCGGGCAGTGACTTATCAGAAAATTTCTTTTGAAAGCATTTTTTGTTTTGCTTATTTTCTGGTGAATCACTGATCCGATCAGAGTTCATCCCTTTTGTCGACATCAAATTGGCAGTGTGAAAAGATGCCATGTGATGTACCTCAGTAACCTGCAACTAGAGAGAATGCTAATTGAATATCTATTGATTTTTTTGATGTTTCCTAGGTTCTTCTATTTCTTATACAATTCTCTTTCATTGTAATGAGCGATGTATTACCTTTTATTCCTTCCCTTGTTGCAGGTAGAAGTGTCCAACATGTACATCGCATGAAGATCGAAAAATTCACAAGATATGCCAAACATCGTTATGGATTAATGATATTATTGTATCAAGTCTTATAGTGGAAGTTGAGTTCATTTTATTTTCTTTTATGATCGTTAGGAGGAGATTAAGAAAGATGGTATTTAAGCAAAGAAACTTTTTATTATTTTTTATTGTAATTTTATGTCTTACGATATTTTTCTATTTGTTCGATGTTTGTACCATGTTGGTGCCCACCTTTTATTATGGGACATTTTAACACAGCATAAATATTATCGACGGTCTGCATTTGCAACGTCCGGGAAGGACGATCTCTTGTATTTCTAATTCCCAAAGACTTGGTTGATTTGTTGAAGATCCAATCTATACTAAAATGGGTTTTTGTAAGCTCTGTAAAAACTACACTAATATAAATTTTCAATCCCTTTCGCGAAGGAAAAGGAAAGAAAAATATGAGTATCTACTAATTCAGCACCATATTTATGGACCTGTGTTTCCCAGTTTATTTTTAAATATCGAGCATTTTAAACAGTTGCCAAGGGAAACGTTTTCTTTTTGATAATAAATCTTAGAGAATTTTTCTGCCAATTATACAGTCAATCTTAATGCTTGTAATTTGATGATTTGAAGTTCCGAAAATTGTAATAATCACAATAGACCTGTCTATACAATTTATGGTATAGTGTTTGAACGTCACATCCAAACTTACCCAAAAGTCGAAAAAGAACATAGATGAAGAAAACTTCAATCTACGAGTCAGAACCATTCTTGGTACAAAACCAAAAAACATTCATTCCAAATACATAACTGCCCACTCTTATCATTAACAATCAAATCAATTGGGAGCAAAATCGCTTTTCGAAATTTTATTTTTGCACCTGCAGTATAAGGTTAATTGTTTGGCTGAGATGGTTCTCAAACCAAATATCTTTCATCAAAGCAGAGGTTTTTTCGGTCTTATTGTTTGTATAGGGTTTTGTGTCATTTCGGAATTGAAGTAACGGATTCTAATGTAATTATGATAAAATAAAGGATAAATCTAAAGTAATTGAAAGTAAATACGAAAACGAGGATAAGAAAAGATAGCTGAGACTAAGTGTATTAAAGTTTTTTTTTGCAAAATGTGCGATCCCTTATAATGATGTTTCCTTGGTTATTTATAATCTAGTGTTGTGAAAATCCGTCTTCTTACCGTTATCACTTAAATTTCAAATTTTCCAGAATCTTCAGTATTGCGCTGATAACCATATCGTCTTATCCGCCGTGTCGTCGGTATTGAATTCTTAGAAACTGCCTTCATATTTATCCTCTTGCTCACGGGTGATACTTGGTACCGAACTATTGGTATCCTCGACAGCGAGTCTTGCCCAAGCTATTGTAGATCTATTTTTTTTTTTTTTTTTTTTTGCGTATTGGGCTTGGTTGACTTTGCTATCTATCCATGGCCCATTAAGCCAATTTCTGGCGCCAACATTAATTAATCCTTCCATCTCTCCCCTATCTTCTTTAGGCATTGATGTCGCCCACACCACTATCATTGTAGTCGTTCATCACTGCTACCTTGTCGCTGGCCTGCGGCCACGACATCGCCATGACCACCGCAACGCCTTGTCCCTCCCTTCCTATAACCATCATCACAAAAGTTTCATCCCTCTATGATGGGTAGCAATTGCCTTAGATTTCAAACAGTGTGCCCCAAATAAGAGACATTGCTAATGTCGACATACCATTATGTAAATTCGACGGCAAGTTAACAGCGCTAGCATCTATTTTAGCTTATCTCTTATTTATTTATTTATTTTACGGAATGACTTTGGGCAAAATTTTAAACGTTTAGGAATTAAGTTGAATAGAAAAAAAATCAAGAGATGATGTTGAATCATAAAGAAAAGCCGAAAAACATTATCCATGTCACTATCCTTTTTTATTATGACTTTGTTTATGGCAAATATAAACCTATGTCACTCATTGGAAGCATTATCAATGTGATGTGATGATGTTTTCTAAAATTTACCGTCAATTGTATTCTAATGAATATTCAGTTTCTTATTCAGTATGAGCTTGAGGCTCGCTTCACTTAATATGAGTTTGACACTAGTGGTTTCAAATCGACTAAAATTGCGAACAAATCCATACTAAAATAAAACACGTCACTACCTTTTTTTATAATGATTTTGTTTATGGCAAAGATAAACCTATGTCACTCATCGGAAGCATTATCAATGTGACGTGATGATTTTTTCTAAAATTTACCGTCAATTGTATACTAATTATTCAGTATGAGCTTGAGGTTCGCTTCACTTAGTATGAGTTTGACACTAGTGGTTTCAAATCGACTAAAATTGTGAACAAATCCTTACTATAAGAAAAAAAAAAGATGGGTTGTAGTCATTTCGCTTTAATTTATTTGGTTTTATAGTATCTTCAATTAGATGAAGCTGAGTTATAATCCGAACAGAACCAAATCAACGCCCTATTCTTCCAATGGATATGATATTATCTCTGTCCACTTAATAATCTATTTCAGATGGGTACCAAGAAAACATAATGGTATGGTATGGAAATAGGAAAATTATCATCAGAAAATTGTGTTGATTAATCAAAATGGAAGTTATGGTCCTCGGCCACCGGTTAACCGAGGAATTTATTAAGACAATGTCCCTTTCCATGATATCCATGATAATTCATTAACTGAGAACAATAATATCCATGATAATTCATTAAGACAATGGCCCATTCCATGGCTATTACATGTCAAATGTGGAATAGAGTGACTTTCTGCGCACTTAAATCACTCCCGACTAATCAAATGAGACGTGATATCAAATCAAATTGATAACCCTTTTTTTGGCAAGGTGTTTGTTTAGGAGGATCGACTTGGATTAAAACCCAACCAATAATCTGGCATGCACGATTGGCAACTAAATCAACTCTTCATGACTCAAAATTAAGCTAACATATCGTTCTACCCGATGAAATGTAAGTGCATATAGGTTATCAAGGCCAAAAGCGCTCACAAATGAAATATAATAGTATGATATAGTTTGTAATCTTACTACATTAATTTTATTTAGTTGACATCTTTTTAAATAGATGAAGCTTGGTTGTGTTAATTTTGTAATCCAAACAGAACCATCAAACACTCTTCTTGTCAAATTGATGTTTTTGAGTCACTAAATCACCGAGAAAATTTCTCATAGAATAATAGTATCTCTGTATGCTTCGTCATTAAAAAGACTCAAAACACTAGCTTTATCAGCCTTCCGCTATTTCCGTTCTCCCTAAATCACAGCTACATTTTGAATTCTAATTTTCCCCTAAATAAACAAATCATTTCAATTTTTTCTTTCCAATTTTCTCGCACGTATTTGTGCCCTTCTGCTAGTGTTTTAAAGGAATATATTTTTCTTATGGTTAGCTGATATCTATCTAGTTCTCTGACATATAAATGATACAAAAGAGGGGAAAAAGGGAGAAACCCTCTTTATCTCCTCCTAGAAAATACCCGTGGAGCAAAAATTACCTAGACGTGACAAAATGGACATACTATATTGGCCTTAGACTTCATGGCCATTCTGGAATTGAGAACAATAAAAATGATAATTATAGATAAAGAGCATGGCCATTTTCGTGATTATTAAATGTCAAAATTGGAATGGACTGAGTTTCTTCGCGCTTCCATCGCTCATGGCCTCTGAAAATGGGAAGCTAATTTTAAACAAAATCGATGATTTCTTGCTTATATTCACTAACTTAGCAAGTATATAATTAGGAGGATCGACATGACTTAAATTCCAACCCAATAATTGACATTGCATGATTGGCAACTAATCCAACCCATTTTGAGTCATAATTAGATTGACATATTATCCAGCGTGATGATAGGTAAGCGCATAGGTCAGCGATACTATCTTATTTTGCTAACGAGTAATCCATAGGCTATAAATATGTATGATTTCTATCAAACTGATCATTCACAAAAGCAAAAGAAAGGCGCTATTCAAGCAAAGTGATTAGAGATGGACCTCTGTTCGGGCAGTGATCTACCAAAAAAATTCTTCTCATGGCAAATTTGCTTTACTTATTTTTTTGGTAAATCACTGATCCGATCAGAGTTCATTCCTTTTTGTCAATATCAACACGGCATGGGCGAAAATATATCGTGAGAGTATTTATTGATTTTTTGGCAATTTCATCAACTTCTTCTGTTTCTTATCAATTCCCTTTCATTATCATGAGTGATTTTTCCTTTTTTGTTTCTTCTTTGTTGCAGGTAGATGTGTTTAAGATGTACGTGGCACGAAGATTGAAAGATTCACAAGATATGCCAAGCATTGTTGTGGATAGATGAGATTCTTGTGTTAATTCTTATAGTAAAAGTTAAGTATATTAGCGTCTTCTTTTTTGATCGTTTGATAAAGATTAAAAGAGACTGTTCACTAGGCAAGAACAAGTTTTTATGACCATGATTGTAATTTTGGACTTTGCCTTGTTTTCCTGTTTGTTTGATGTTTGCACTATGTTAGCACCCGCTTTTAATCATGTGAGTCTACTGCACGACATGGAGGTTATCAACGGTCTCCATTTGCAATTTCCAAGAAGGACAAAGATCTTATAGTTCCAATTCCCGAAAACCTAGTTGGATTGTTTGAAGATGCAAGTTAAACCTAAATGAGTTTTGTAAGCTCCCTAAAATCTACACCGGTATAAATTTTCTACCCTTTTTGATAAGTGCTTTATGCATTTGATAGTTTAGATTTGAGTCTGAATAGGATAATTTGCTATTCTATTTGGTATCTAAGAACGTCCTCCGAACCGAATAAATCCAGATAAATCGTAAAAAAAAATGCCGGATAAAAAAGGGTGGGATAAACTCAAATTGGATAAGATTTTTGTTTTATTTTTTAAAAGACTTATCAAAAGAGAAGAAATGGTAGGCATCCACGTCAAATCAACCCAACTGTTCTATCTGGAAGTTTTCTCTTAGTCATCTGCATCATCGACGTCGTGCTTGTCGAGGTCGGGGAGCGGCACCCTGACCCGCACAGACACGTTGAAGAAGAACACCTCCTGCGTGCCCTGGGTCAGAAGCAGCCTATCCCCACGCTTGCCGCAATGGGGCCGCGACCCAGCGAGCTTCGCTTTTGTGCATGGGGTCGAAGAAAGTGCAGAAGTTGTCGTGCACAGTCGCCAAGATCGGCGTGCTAGGGCGGAAGAAGTCGGCGGAGGGAGGCAGGGGACGGAGGACGGGGTTGGTGATGGACTGCCACGTCGTGCACACTCACCGGAAGGAGGAAATGTTCGGGGCCGAAAGGCGCAACAGCACCAAATCGAGTAGATCGAGAGTGAGATCACAACCATGGACTCTTTGCTTCTTCTTGTTCTTCTTCTTCTCGCACAATATCGGGAATGAAATCTTCCATGGTGGTCGTGTCTTCAATTGCTAGTCAAGCGGAGGCGGTGGCCAGAATTCCTAGATCTAGGGTTGTTCCATAGCTTTTAATTAATTGAATTTTCTAATTTAATTGAAAATTTTATTTATTTTTAAATCTTATCTCAAAGTGTACCAAAGATTTTATCGGACTAGATATGTCCATCTTTATTATTCGGAGGATGTTGTATCTCACTTTATCCCATCTTATCCCAATTTTTATCCTGAAGATGAAATGCAGCCTAAGATTTACCAAGGAGACAACTTTTACATGTCAATTGTTTATAATGTTTGTAATATAAAAATAAACTAAGAAACACATGCCCTCAATTATGGGGCTCAATTACTAGAAAAATATGAATATCTAATAAACTGAGAACCATATATGAGGACATGTGTTTTCTTGTTTATATTATCAAACATTATAAACACTTACCATGTAAAACATTCTCTTCTTGGTCATAAATCTTAAAGAAAATTTCTTCTGATTACGTGGAATGTCTCAATCTTAATGCTTGTAATTTGTTGATTTGAACTTCTGAAAATTTTAGTCATCATGATTGGCCTACCTATGCATTTTATAATTTGGCTTTTCGACATCACATCACATCCTGTTTCGCTCGAATTGATCCTGCAAGTGAAAACATGTCTTTTAACTAAAGGAGGTAGGTTATGTGGTGACTCTAAACAAATTATATCACAGTTGAATAAGGAAATCAAAGACTTCACTTTAGATGAAACTGTACAAAAAGAAACCACATCGTAATTTAATTGACAACAAAGCTTGGAATATAACCACTACAATGGAATTGAATGCAACCAAGTCATTCTAGAACTAAAGATAATTGAAGATTGCATTTTTGTTTGTTTGTGTGGGGGCTTTCCAGTAGATGAACAATGATTTTTATAGTGGTTGTGCCATAATTATCTCTAAGTAGTTTTGTAACGGTTGTAGCCATGTTCTTCCATCTTCGAAAGTTTTGTATCCAAATTATCATGATGTCATGATCTTACTTTCAAGTGGTTGTTCCTTTAAAATCACATGCTAGTTTCTTTAGGATCTCCTTTGCTTGATTCTTTAATGATTTTAAATCCATAACAGCTCTTTGATGCCCTTAACATATCCAACTCTCTCTTGAGCTTTAACTAGTAATCTATGGCCCTCATTATTATTGTCAATTATTGTTAACTATATGTTGTCGTATATTGACAACTAATTAGCAATGTCACCGATGTAAGCTAATATCGACATCGATCCCTGAATTTGTGGCAATTCATCATAGTGAAGCTTAGGGACTTAAATTGTTGGCTGAGTGAGGAACTAGGGTTGTCCCTGGTCCTCAATTGACATTCAACCAAGAGTGAGCTAAGCTTTCTTATTAGTCTCGATTTCATTTTGGGATTGAGTCCGATAAAATCGAGGATGACAGACCAAGATCACGAGCTTTTCATGCCTATTTCAAATGGAGCGAGTTTCTTCACACTTACATCATCCTCGACTAACTAAATGTGAACCAAACATTAAACGTAATCGATCATTACTTGTATATATCATGCTTAATTTAGAAAGGCATTTATTTTGGAGGATTGACATGAATTAAAATCCCACCAACTATTTGACATGGCATAATGGGCAAGTGATCTGAAGTCATGATTAAGTTGACATAGGGTACAACACGATAGAATGTAAGCACATAAGTCAACGACATTATTCTTATTCATATTACAAGTAAATTACAGGTTATAAATTATAGATGATTCCAATCAAATTGATCATTCATAAAAGTAAAAGAATGTCTCTATCTAGGCAAAGTGATTAAAGATGTACCTCTGTTCAGGCAGTGCTTTTTTTTTTTTTTAATAGAAAATTTCTTTGGACATCGTTTTTTGCTTTGCCTATTTTCAAATCACTGATCCTCATTCCTTTCGTCTACATTAAGACGGCAGCTTGAAAAGATGTGTGATCTACCTCAGTAATATGCAACTAGAGAGGATGCTAAATGAGCAATTACTGATTTTCTCATCATTTCCATAGGTTCTTCTATTTCTTATCCTATTCTATTTCATTGTAGTAAGCGATATTTTCCTTTTTGTTCCTTCCCTTGTTGCATTTAGAACCATATGAGTGATATGCCAGACATCGCTGTGGATGAACAAGATCATTGTATTAATTCTTATTTTAGAAGTTAGGTTCATCTGTCTTCTTTTATGATTGAAATTTTGTATTTTACGATATTTTTCTGTTTGTCCGATGTTTGTACTAAGTTAATGCCCACTTCTAATTATGTGACCTTTTATCGCACATCATGACTGTTATCAATGGTCTCCATTTGCGGCATCCAAGAAGGACGATGCTCTTCTAGTTCCGATTCCCAAAGGCCTGGTTGATGTGTTGAAGATCCAGTTTAAACTTAAATGAGCTTTTGTAAGCACCGTAAAACTACGCTGATATACCTTTCACTCATTTATACCAAGGAAAAGGATAGAAAAATATGAATATCTACTAATCCAGCACCACATCGAATGATGTCCTTCCCAGTTCATTTTTTATTTCCAAGCATTATATACACTTGCCATGTAAGACGTTTTCTTCTTGGTCATAAACATTAGAGAAATTTTCTTCCAATTACACTGAATCTTTCAACCTTAATGCTTGTAATTTGATGATTTGAACTTTTGAAAATTTTAGTCATTGCAATTTACTACCTATGCAATTTATAATATAGCGTTTCGAGCTCACATCCAGACTTACTAAACAATTGAAAAAAAGAACACATAACCAAGAAAATTTCAATCGACCAGTTGTCCTCCATAAGAATCTTTTCAATCCACTTGTCTTATGGTCAAAACCATTCATGGTGCAAACCCAGAAAACATTCTGTCTAAATACGTAACTACCCACTCTTATTATGACTAATCAAATCAATAATGAGCAAAATTGCTTCTCGAAATTTTATTTTTTACACTTGTGGTGTATGCTTAATTAATCTTTTCCTTTTCTTTCTTTTTTCCCATCTCTCCCCTTTCTCCCTTAGGTATTGACTTCACGTATCAGCACCGTCATTGTTGTCGTTTGTCCCTACTTCTTTGTCGCTGGCCTGCGGCCATGACATCACCATGACCACCGCAACGTCTTATCTCGCCCTTTCTCTAATCGTCATCACAATCAAAGGGGCGTCCCTTCAAACCTGACGCGCGATCGTGACCTCTCAAAGGTTGCAACCCTTGCTTCTTGGCCCAAGGTCTACGGATGGGGGCTTTTGCTTTCGTGTGCCGCGATTATGAAGAAAGATTGATCGGAGCTGCGCAACCAACCTGAGTGTCCTCCGCGGATCCGCCCGTCATTCCGAAACCCTTGCTTGTCTCCATGCTCTTCGTCACTTTGCTAGTCGATCTGGTCAGAAATATGTGCTGGAAACTGACAACTCCTCCTTGATAAGCTTCCTACAAGATTCCTCTCTTTGCTCCTGGGACATTGAGCCAATTATCACCGAATGTTTAGGCTTCTTGGCCCTTTTGAGAGCCATAAGTTGGCTTACCATCCTCGAGATTCAAATAGACTTAGCAGATTGGGTTATAAAGGCCTCCCTGTGTAAGGCCCTTCCATGTTATTGGGTTTCTTATCCACCACCCCCTCTATGGGAGATTCTGTGTTTTGACTCTAGAGGTTTTGTTTATAAGAAAAAAAAAAGGTTGCAACCACCTTAGATTTCAAACCAAATCGATAACCTTTTTTTTTGGCAAAGCATTTGTTTTGGAGGATCAACATGGATTAAAACCCAACCAATAATCTGGAATGCATGATTGGCAACTAAATCAACTTTTTATGAAGCTAATATATGTTTCAACTCGATGAAATGAAAGTGCATATAGGTCACCAAGGCCAAAAGCACTTACAAATGAAAAATATTATTATGATATAGTTTGTGATCTTACTACATTACTTTTATTTAGTTGACATCATTTTAAATAGATGAAGTTTGGTTGTGTTAGTTGTATAATCCAGACAAAACCATTAAACAATATTCTTGTCAAATTGATGTTTAAATGACCGAGAAATTTTCTTATAGAATAATAGTATCTCTGTATGCTTTGTCATTAAATAGACTCAAAACAGTAGCTTTTTGAGCCTCCCACTATTTTACGTGCTCCCTAAATCACAGCTACATCTTGAATTTTAATTTTCCCCCCAATAAGCAAATAATTTCAGTTTTTCCTTTCCAATTTTCTCACACGTGTTTGTGCCCTTCTGCTCGTGTTTAGAAAGAAAATATACTTTTCCTTTGGTTAGCTAATATCTATCAAGTGTTCTGACATCAATGTAATGAATGATACAAGAGTAGAAATGTCATGCCCCGATCCTCGGGCACGCACCCATCCCTTGCTTTGGTCGATTTTAAAGTGCGATATCCCAGGACTAAGTATTGCCGACCCTTTATTTTTATTATGCATGCGGAAGTAGTTATGAATCCCCAGAAAATAAAACAATGGGATAGAAAAGCATGCCATATTTTTCATATTGAAATTCACAACCACACTTTTATTAACAGTACAACTCATAGTATATTTACAATACTATTTACAGCAAACAAGTCTCACACCTATCTATACTAAGACAGGGTTCACAAAAGGGATGGGATCTCAATCCACATCCGAGTTGTACTCAAGATGCTTCTTCTTCTTCAAAAATCTTTCTTCTCCTTAGGTTCCTCTTCCTTGGCTTCTCCTCAGGGTCCTGAAATGGTTATTCAATAACCAATGAGACCACGTCTTAGCGAGTTCTACCCCCTAAGACCCGATTAGTAAACTAATACGCCAAATGGTTGCCTAAGCACAACATGAGTCAGAGGACTTACCTTAGCCTCATTTCCAACCTGCAATTCAAGGTTAAACACATATATTCAAACAATTCACAACATCCGATCAAGCATCCGTCAATCGACTTAGTCGATTATATGTCATTCGAACCCCTCTAGGTCATTTCCATTCATACCATAATTCCCTAATGGTATACCCCTTCACCAGATCACATGTGTTTCTCGGGCGTCGTTTTCGCCAATGACATACCGATCACCGACACCGTGCGTTCTTTAAGGCGCCGTTTTCACCAGTGATATCCTCGATCACCAAACCACGTGTCCTTTCTAGGGCGCCGTTTTCGCCAAGGTGACATCGGCAATAGATAACATCGTGAGTTCTTTAAGGCGTCGTTTTCACCAGTGATATTTCCTTAATCACCGAACCACGTTTGTTTATAAGTCATTCACGTGCGTTCTTTAAGGCGCCGTTTTCGCCAGTGATACTTCCAATCACCAAACCACGTATGTCCAATAATATCGTACTTGATTGGTCTCAGCCAATGATATTCTCAGTTAGCTCTCACCATTCTCTCTACTATATAGCCCATCAACGTAATTGGCGCTATATACCCATACTCGGCCATCTATTAATCAAATATTCAATTATAAACAATTTAGAACAAATCCTCAAATTTCACAATTTAAATCAATTCCATATAAATTGAAGCTCAATTAAATAAACGGGCTACACCACGACAATCAGCATGAAATTCCGGTCACCGGCCATCACGGTTGAATTTCCGGAAAATAATTAATTAAATAATAAATTTCGAAAAATAAATAAATAAATAATAAAAATCCAATTTAGGCCCGTAATGCCTGATTTGAGCTTGAAACAGGTCGGGAAAAATCCCAAGATGCATTCAACAAATAATAGTACATCTCTACTTGCTAATGACTAAGTCTAACCACCTAACATGCATCATTAAGTCACTAATTAAATTATTTTAAACTAATCTAACCACCTAATTGCATTTAATTAAATCTAACCAACCCTTAAGCATAATTAGCAAACTAAGAAAGCATTAGTGAGTAAAACTCACTCGATAAAAGCGGAGACCGAATCACCACGACGGCGACGCTACGGTGGCCGAAATCGGACTTTCGACGACACCGGTGGGCTTGGACCGGGCTTTGACCTTGCCCCAACAAATCTCAGCCCAACTGAGATTTGTTCTTGCACTGGACCGGGCTCACCCTTGGGCTTGGGCTTGCTGAAATTCTAGGCTGATTTGTCAAAATCTTGGGCCGAAGATGGGCTTCAATTTAATTTGAAATGGGCTGAACTGGATGGGCCTGCTGCTGGAGGAAATGGATTGCTGGGCCCGAGAAGTCCCTTCGCTGGGCTGTTGGACTGAAGCTTGAAGTTGGGCTTGCTGGAGTCACGAACGAGCTGGGCTACTAAAATTCACGGGCCGAGGACACGCGGAGAGGAAGCAGCGTCGAGCTGGGGAAGACGCGTGCAGCTCCGGCTTCGTTGGCTTCGTGGTTGCTGGATCCGAGAGCTTCGATCTTCAGCGGAATGGCAGCAGCTGGAAGTCAACTCATTCTGCTGGACGAAGAAGCTTGACCGAAGGGGACAGGGGCTAGTGGACGCTGGCGCACGCGGCAGAGGAGAGAGGAGTGATGTGGGATTTGGGTGGGGTCTTCGCTGGCTAGGAAACCTTGACCGAGTGGGGGCGGTCGAGCTTGAGACAACTGCAAGGTCAACCAAAGGGGTTTCGGTGGAGATGAAGTTGACTGGAGAGCAGCTGCGCGCGCTGGATCTTCGAGGAGTGGAGATGCAAGGCCGTCCGGTGGGTTGAACTGTAGTGAAACGTGGCCTAAAGCTGGGAAGTCAACCTCGGTGGCCGCATGGGTTGGCTTGTTGACTGAGAGAGTAAATCGTGGACGTGCGTGGAGGGAGACTTCGCTAGTAGACGGAGGAGATGGGGGTACGTTGGTTGACCAGAGGGCAGCAGACGGTGGACGTGTGGCTTCAACTGGGGAAGAAGATTCGGTGAGTGGAGGACAAACGGCAGAAGGCTTCGGTGGAGGAGCAGGCGGTCTTTGTGAGGGACGGTTGGCCTGAAGCTTCGTGGGTTTTTGCTCTGGTTTGCTGGTCACGCACCGCTGGAATTTGATCCGAGAGAGAGAGTTCGAAGGAGGAGGCGGCGGCTGTCGAGGCGTGTGGGAGAAGCAGCTGGTGGAGGGCCCCAAAGTCAAGCAACTCAATCCAATACATTGAATGTTTTGGCCCCCACAAGCCCACAATGCAATCCTCTTTGTTCCCCCAATCATTTTCAAGCTTATCATCTCACAAATAAACTAATTTAAAGTCCAAAATTGCTGCCTTTGCCTTAATCCGAATTTCACCAACATTAACTTCAATTCCTCACTCAAATCTCCAAATCGAGGTCCAATTTCGATGAAAGAAAATACCGAACAATTTTTTGCAAGTCCCTGACACTCAAAGGCTTGGCTCGGAAGTCGAAATTTCCTTTAATTTGGCATATCCAAATTTCCATTGATTTTCCGCGGCGTCCGAACTGATTTTCCATAAAAATCTCGGAATCTTTGAAAAATCTTCTAAGACTGAGTCGACACTCCAAGAATTTATCGTGACACGACAGAAACTTCAATTTCTGAAATCGGACTCGAATTGGCGGTTAATTTCTATTCGACGCGTTTTTAGCGTGACTTAGGCTACTGGATAACTTTAATATATTTTTAGTGCAATTGACCCGTGGTTGATTTTCTTCGAGCCACTATGAACCCACTCGACTCATTTGCGACTCTCGATTGTCGTGAAAATCCCGATGATCCAAATACGGACACAGGGTACCAAAACAATAAGAAAATCAGTCTAGAGCTGGTCGACGAGAATTTTCTAATTTAGTGGTGTCACCCATGATTAGCCACACATCTCTGTCGATCCAGTTTATCTCTGATTTCAAATCGATTTTTAACTGTGCCGTAATGGCCTCTAAAGATGGACACGGTCGAGAAACCGATTCCTGATCGAGTTTTCAAGTCTATTGCCTTAAAATTCCTTAATAATTTCTCCAGATAGTCTAGTTATCTCAAGAATGATCAGTTATGAGAATAGCCCTATAGGCGCGTCAATGAAATGCCCGATAAATTCAGTAGAAGACAGGGTTGAAAAATCTGGATGTCACAAGAAAAGAGGGGGAAAAGAGGGAGAAACCCTCTTTGTCTCCTCCTAGAAAATACCCGGGGAGCAAAAATTACGAAGACGTGACAAAACGGACGCATTACATTGGCCCTAGACTTGATGGCCATTCTGGAATTGACAATAATAAAGTCGATAATGATAGATCAAGAACATGGCCACTTTCATGATTGTTACATGTCAAAATTGGGATGGAGTGAGTTTCTTCGTGCTTTCATCGCTCACGGCCTATAAAAATGTGAACATAACATTAAACGAAATCAATGATTGCTTGGTAGTATTCACTAACTTAGTAAGAACATAATTAGGAGGATTGACATGAATTAAAATCCAACCTAATATTTGACATTGCATGATTGGCAACTAATCCAACCCATTTTGAGTCATAATTAGGTTAGCATATTATCCAGCTTGGTGATAGATAAGCGCATAGGTCAGCGATACTATCTTTCTGGTAATGAGTGATTCATAGGCTATAAATGTGAATGATTTCCATCATACTAATCATTCACAAAAGCAAAAGAAAGGTGCTATTCGAGCAAAGTGACTAGAGATGGACCTCTGTTGGGGCAGTGATCTACCAAAAATTCTTCTCAAAGCAAATTTTGCTTTGCTTATTTTTTTGGTAAATCACTGATCCGATCAGAGTTCATTCCTTTTTGTCAATATCAACACGGCATGGGTGAAAAGATATTGTGTAATTATTAACTGATTTTCTTGCAATTTCCTCAACTTCTTCTGTTTCTGATCGATTCCCTTTCTTTATCATGAGCGATTTTTCCTTTTTTGTTTCTTCTTTGTTGCAGGTAGACGTGTTTAAGATGTACGTGGCACAAAGATTGAAAAATTCATAAGATATGCCAAGCATTGTTGTGAATAGATGAGATTCTTGTGTTAATTCTTGTAGTAGAAGTTAAGTTCTTGTAGTTTTCTTTTTTGATCGTTTGGTAAAGATCAAAAGAGATTGTTCTGTAGGCAAGAACAAATTTTTAAGACCATGATTATAATTTTGGACTTTACCTTGTTTTCCTGTTTATTTGATGTTTTTGCACTATATTTGCACCCACTTTTAATCATGTGAGTTTACTGTACGACACGGAGGTTAGCAACGGTCTCCATTTGCAACTTTCAAGAAGGATAAAGCTCTTATATTTCCAATTCCCAAAAACCTGGCTAGATTGTTTGAAGATGCAGGTTAAACATAAATGAGTTTTGTAAGCTCTGTAAAATCTACACCAATATAAATTTTCTACCCTTTTTGATAAGCTCTTATGTATTTGATAGTCCAGATTTAAGACCGAATAAGATAATTTGCTATCTTATTCGGTGCTTGAAAAGTCCCCCGTAACGAACAAACTTGGATAAGTTTGGAAAAAAAAAAAAAAACAGATAAATAATGCAGGGGAGGGATAGGAGATAAACCCCGATTGGATAAAAAATTTCTTTTTCTTTTTTTCTTTTAAACTTATCAAAAGAGAAGAAATCGTAAGCATCCGCATCAAATAAGTCCGACAGGTCTCTCTGGAAGTTTTCTCTTGGGCATCTGCATCATCGACGTCGTGCGTGTGGAGGTCGGGGAGCTTCGCCGTGACCCGCACAGACCCGTTAAAGAAGAACACCTCTTGCGTGTCCCAGCTCAGAAGCAGCCTATCCCCACGCTTGCCGCACGGAGCCACGACCTAGCGAGCTCTGGGATGTCAGCTCGGAGGGGCGCGTTGTGGATGGGATCGAAGAAAGTGCACGAGTCGTCATGCACTGTCGCCAAGATCGGCGTGCTAGGGCGGAAGAAGTCGGCTGAGGGAGGCAGGGGGCGGAGGACGGGGTTGGTGATGGACTACCATGACGTGCACACCCGTCGGAAGGAGGAAATGTCCGGGCCGAAAGGCGCAACTGACACCAAATCGAGTAGATCGAGAGGGAGATCACCATGGACTCTTTTCCTCTTCTTTTTCTTCTCCTCCTCCTCGCACAATATCAGGAATTGTGTTTTAAATCGCCAGT
This sequence comes from Eucalyptus guilfoylei, assembly GCA_016097605.1. Classification (NCBI taxonomy): domain Eukaryota; kingdom Viridiplantae; phylum Streptophyta; class Magnoliopsida; order Myrtales; family Myrtaceae; genus Eucalyptus; species Eucalyptus guilfoylei. The sequence continues at coordinate 17,628,653 of CM027860.1, forward strand.
CTTGTGGAGGCGGCGTCCAGAATTCTAGATCTAGGGTTTTTCCATAGCTTTTAATTAATTGAATTTTCTAATTTAATTGAAAATTTTATTTATTTTTTAATCTTATCTTGAAGTGTACCAAACACTTTATAGGATTAGATATGTCCATCTTTATTATCCGGATGATTTGGTATTTCACTTCATCTCATCCTATCCCAATTTTTATGTCGATGAACAAACACGGCCTAAGATATATGATTGAGAAGACAAGTTTTACATGTCAATTGTCTATAATGCTGGAAAAATAAAAATAAACTCGGAAACACATGTCCTTAATTATGGTGCTCAATTATTAGAAAAATATGAATATCTGCTAAATTGAGAACCATATATGAGGGCACGTGTTTTCAACTTTATATTATTGTCAAACATTATAAACACTTGCCATGTAAAACATTCTCTTCTTAGTTATAAATCTTAAAGAAATTTTCTTCCTATATACAGAATGTCTCAATCTTAATGCTTGTAACTTGTTATTATGAACTCATGAAAATTTTAGTCATCACAATTGGCTTGCCTATACAATATATAATTTGGCTTTTCGATGTCACATCTAGTTTTGCTAGAATTGATCCCGCAATGAAATATCTTTCACCGAAAATGACTTTTTCAATTGAAGGAAACAGGTTTTGTGGCTACTTTGGACAAGTTATATCACAAGTGAATAAGGAAATCAAAGACTTTACTTTAGACGAAACTGTACAAATAGAAACCGTACTATAATTTAATTGACGACAAAGCTTGGAATATAGCCACCACAATAAACTGAACGCAAACAAACCATGTTAGAATTTAATTGAAGATGTAACACCCAAGATAAAGATACACGTTGGAATTCAATTAAAGATGCGAGTCTACGAACTATAAGTACAGTGCAAGAATGTAAAGATAATTGAAAGATTGCATTTTTGTTTGTTTGTGCATGGGCTTTCAACAAGACAAACAATAGTATTTATAGCGGTTGTGCCGTAATCATCCTAAGAAGTTTTGTAACGGTTGTAGCCGTGCTCTTCCATCTCTGAAAATTTTGTATCCAAATTATCATGATGCCGTGATCTCCTTTTCAAACGATTGTTCCTTTAAAATCGCATGATAGTTTCTCCACAACCTGCTTTGCTTGATTCTCTAGTGATTTAAAATCCAAAACAGCCCTTTGATGCCCTTAACACATCCAACTTCCTCTTGAGCTTTAACTAGTAATCTATTGTCCTCATTATTCTTGTCAATTATCGTTAACCATATGTCGTATATTGACAACTAATTAGCAGTTTCACTGATGTACGCTGATATTGACATTGATCCCTGCAGTTGTGGCAATTGATCATACTGAAGCTTAGGGTCCTAATATTGACATCGATCCCTGAAATTGTGGCTTAGGGTCCTAAATTATTGGCCAAGTGAGGAACTAGGGTTGTCCACCGGTCCTCAATTGACATTCAACCAAGAGTAAGCTAAGCTTTCTGATTAGTCTTGATTTCATTTTGGGATTGAGTACGATAAAATTGAGGATGATAGATCAAGACCACGAAGCTTTCCATGCCTATTTCAAATGAAGTGAGTTTCTTTGCACTTACATCACCCTCGACTAACAACATGTGAACCAAACATTAAACGGAATTGATCATTACTTGCATATATCATGCTTAATTTAGAAAAGCATTTATTTTGGAGGATCGATATGAAATAAAATCCCACACCAACTATTTGACACGGCATTATGGGCAACTGATCCAAAGTCATAATTAGGTTGACATAGGCTTCAACATGATATAATGTAAGCGCATAGGTCGGCGACACTATTTTTATTCAAGTAAAGAGTGATTTACAGACTATAAATATAGATGATCCCATCAAATTGATCATTCTTTAAAGTAAAAGAAAGGCTCTATTTAGGCAAAGTAATTAAAGATGTACCTTTGTTCAAGTAGTTTTTTTTTTTTTTTTGAAGAAAATTTCTTTGGATATCGTTTTTTGGTTTCCCTATTTTCTGGTAAATCATTGATCCGGTTAGAGGTCGTTCCTTTTGTCTACATTAGCACAGCAGCTTGGAAAGATGTGTGATGTACCTTAGTAATCTGCAACTAGAGAGCATGCTAATTGAGCAGTTATTGATCTTCTCATCATTTCCATAGGTTCTTCTATTTATTATCCTATTCTCTTCCATTGCAGTGAGCGATTTCCCTTGTTGCAGGTAGAACTATCCAATAACTACGTGGCTTGAGGATCGAAAAATTCACAGGATATGCCAAACATCGCCGTGGATAAACAAGATCATTGTATTATTCTTATTGTAGAAGTTAAGTTCATCTGTCTTCTTTTATGATTGTTTCGTGAAGATTAAGAGAAGTCATAATCTAGGCAAGAGCGACTTTTTATTACCATGATTGAAATTTTTTATTTTACGATATTTTTCTGTTTGTTCGATGTTTGTACTAAGTCAGTGCCCACTTTTAATAATGTGACCTTTAATGCACGTCGCGAATGTTTTCAATGGTCTCCATTTCCGGCATCCGAGAAGGACGATGCTCTTGTAGTTCCAATTCCCAAAGGCCTGATTGATGTGTTGAAGATCCAGTTAAAACTTAAACGAGCTTCTGTAAGCACCGTAAAAACTACATTAATATACTTTTCACTCATTTCTGCCAAGGAAAAGGAAAGAAAAATATGAATATTTACTAATCCAGCACCATATTAAATACTGTCTTTGCCAGTTCATTTTTTATTTCCAAGCATTATATACACTTGCCGTGTAAAATGCTTTCTTCTTGGTCAAAAATGTTAAGAGAAATTTTCTTCCAATCACACTGAATATTTCAACCTTAGTGCTTGTAATTTGATGATTTTAACTTTTGAAAATTCTAGTCATCACTATTTGCCTGCCTCTGCAATTTATAATATAGTGTTTTGAGCTCATATCCAGACTTACTCAAAAGTGGAAAAAAGAACACATAGCTAAGAAAACTTCAATCGACAAATTGTGCTCAATCATAATCTTTCTAATCCACTTGTCACGTGGTAAAAACCACAGGTGGTACAGACCCTTAAAACATCCCATCCAAATACATTACTACCCACTCTATCATTACCAATCAACTTAATAATGTGCAAAATCGCTTCTCGAAATTTTATGTTTACACTTGCGGTATATGCTTAAAAAATTTTGTTTTTTTGTTCCTTCATTTTTCCCCATTTCTCCCCTTTCTTCTTCAGGCATTGACGTAGTCTTTCACCACTATTATTGTTGTCATTCATCACTTCTACCTTTCGATGACTCGTGGCCACGACATCACAATGACCACCGCAAATCATTCTCTCTCTCTTTCTTAAACATCATTGAATTATTTCCGTCCCTCTCTAAAGATTTGTCACCTCAAACCTAAGGCAATGGTGACCTCTAAAAGGTTGCAACTGCCTTAGATATCAGAGCGTGCCCCTAATCAAAGAGAGATTACTATTGTGGATGGACCATTATTAAAATCAGACGGCAAGTTAACATCGCTGGCATCCACGTTAGCTTATCTCCGCATCGCGGCCTCTTTTCATTTTGACTTTAGTTTTAGCAAAGATAAACATAATAATTTACTATATGCGTTTTCGATGGGATATGATGATGTTTTCTAAAATTTTCTTTCAACTGTATACTAATGAATATTTACTTTTTTATCCAGCATAAGCTTGAGGATTGCTTTACTTAGTATGAGTTTGAGACTAGTGGTTACAAATTGACCCAAATTGAGAACAAAATTCAAACTTCAAGAATAAAATGGGTTGTGGACGTTTTGCTGTAATTTTGTTTGGTTGTATAGATCTTCAAATAGACAAAGTTAAGTTTAATATAAGGAGGACCTTATTAAAGCCGTACCCGTGAAATGGACGTGGTATTATCCCTGTACGCTTAATAAACTCTCTTAGATGGGTATGAAGAAAATGGAAGTGGAAGTAGGATAGTTATCACTAAAAATTGTGTCGATTAGTCCAAAATGGAGGTAATGGTCCTCGGCCACTGGTTGACCGAGGAATTTGGATTGTCCATTGGTCCACAATCGACATTCGACCAAGAGGGAGCTAAACTTTTTCTTGGCGTCACTTGCATTTTGAAATTGAGGACAATCATCGATGGTAATACATTAAGAACGTGGCCCTTTTCATGGCTATTACATGTCAAATTTAAATAGAGCAACTTTTTTCGCACTTGCATCGTGACTAAGCAAATGAAACATAATGTTGAACTTAATTGATGATTACCTGCGTATTCATTGACTTGAAAGCATTTATTTCGGAGGATCGATGTGAATTAAAACCAAACCAATAATTTGGCATGAGCTTCGTGAAATAAAAAACTTCCCAACGTCCAACGAAATTTAAGGCTCGTTTTATATCTAATACCTTTTCCTTCGGTCCTTGGGGATTTATAGTTGCACCTTAAGGTCAGTCAATGCCAAGAGCTGCCAATCAACCAGACTTCCTCAAGCAAAGTCACCAGACCATCTTTTTCGTTATTGCTTACTGGTACTTCCATTTGCGACCTATGATTTAATGCGTTTCGCATGGCATCAAGAGCTCATGCGATGCATGCAAAGCTCTCTTCCCCTCTAATCTAACGAGCTACATGTTTGTCGATAAACAGGGATCTCGATCAAGCTAATTAACTGGCCCTTGACTGGAACAAAGACGATTAACTGAACTTTGAACCAAGACAGAGAGCTTTCATTTGTCACCTACAATTTGCAATTTTGTACGGTCGATGAAATGAAATGCTGGGGGTGCCACTAGAGGGATAGTAATGGTCGTTGCTGTTAGGGAAATCCCTTATGATGTTTTGAAGATGACAAAATAAATCAAAGGCTACTAACATGTTTGATGGTTGAGTAATAGACTATGCATATGATAGAACGTGTAAAAGATATTATCAAAGTCTATTCTTGGAAGAACCAGAAGACAGACTCTATGCTGAAGCTGAACCAGAAGACAGACTCTATGCTGAAGCAGAATATGTTCAGACTCAGATTGTAAAGTCTATTGCACTCAGACTCAGACTGTAAAGTCTATCGCACTCAGACTTTACATCCAGATTCGATAGAACGTAACTCGAGCCCAATCATAAAACAGCTAGTAATCTGGTTTGGATTCCACATCAAGATTGATTTGATTGACTCAATCTATTTGATTGACGATTGGATCTTGAAGACAAGAACTTTCTATACGAAGAAGTTTTACTTATGGAAACCAAGATTTCGTTTGTATGGGCGATCGGAATCAATTTGGGATTCTACCTTTGTCACTCAACGGCTACCAAATCTTCTAGATACAGAGCTGTCCAATGGGTATATTGGAAGACGATCCTCAAGATACTGTCCAACGGCTAGTTTGGAAGTGGAGGAGTATTTAAGAAGATGAAGGACCGATGAGCAAGTAAGAGATGGAGCGTAGAATTTATAATTCCAAAGTTCGAGCGATCTTTGTTCATACACTTGTCTTTGGAGAGCTTAAACATTTGTGATCGTGAGAGAAATACCAAAAGAGTGACTTAGTGAGATAGTGTGATCTACTAAGTGTTTGCACTCAAAGTTGTAATCTCTTCTTGATTGCATAGTGGAATCCAGCCAAGAAGGTTGTTAGTGTGGGAGAGTGGACGTAGGCTTGGATTAAGCTGAATCACTATAAACCTTGTGTTCTTATTCTCTTCCCTAACTCCTTTGTTTTGTTTGAAGTTTATTTTATTCCGCATATATTTGCAAAGATTTATTTTTACACCTATTCACCCCTCTCTAGGTGTTCTTACTAGCACTCTCAATTGGTATTAGAGCCAAGTGCTCGGTTTATAAAAGTGTTTTTACTTTTGAGCTAAAGATCTTTTATGGCTAGTATCTTGGCACCAGGACTTATGGAGGGACAAAGCAACACAAGGCCACCATATTTTGATGGAAAGGAATAAAACGTGTGGAAGAACAAAATGAAAGGATTCCTAAGATCTAGAGATCCCTTGCAATGGGATGTTGTGGAAAGAGGAATCAATCACACTGCTGTGTCTACATCAAATAAGATTGGCAAAGACAAAGAAACCAAACCCACCGCTCCTATGTCTCGGACGGAGATGTCCAAAAGAGAAGCTCTTGATGCGAAAGCAATTTATTCTTTATATTGCGCTTTATCTCCTGTTGAATATAACAGAATCTCTTCATGTGAAACAGCAAAAGAAGTTTGGGATAAACTTCATGTTACATATGAAGGGACTGATCGTGTAAAAGAGACAAAAATAAATTTCCTGCTTGGTAAATATGAATCCTTCAAGATGAAGCAAGGAGAGTCGATTGGAGATATGTTCAGCCGTTTTACAGAAATTGTAAATGGTTTAGTATATCAAGGTCAGCCAATTTCTTCTCCAATGAAGGTCAACAAACTCTTGCGAGGTTTCTCAAAAGATTGGAACCATGTAAAGACCTCAATAAGAGAGACTCAGAGGATTATGCCACTCTCCGTTGATGAATTGATTGGCACTCTTCAATCCTATGAAGTGGAACAACTCAACGATGAAGATCCCGAAGGTAAGAAGTCCATTGCTTTAGTATCTAACGCTGTTTTTGATGAAACAGACTTAGAAAATGACATGGACGACGAAGAACTTGCTTTTATGATCAAGAAATTCAAAAAGCTGAGTAGAAAAGGAAGGAAATTCGATGGAAGAAGTCAATACAAGCAGAATGGCCAGAAAAGAACCATGAAAGAAGATGATGAGCAAGAAAATATATGCTTAATGGCACATTCAGAATCTGAGTCTGACTCAGACACAGACTCAGAATCAAAGTCTGACTCGGACACAGACTCAGAATCCGATGAGGAAATCGAGGTAATCAATTAAAAAATTCCTATTAAAGTTTTAAAGTATATAAATGAGCTTTGCTCAAATCTCAAATCTTCTCTTAAAAGGGTCTCCGAACTTAAAAAGGAGAATTCTCGGCTTAGGCAACAAGATCTTTCTCAAAAAAGAAAATTTTGAAATTTTGCAAAAAGATTTTTTACAAATAAAAGAAAGTCGAGATTTACTTGTCAAAGAAAATGATTCTTTAAAAAAGGAATTTTCAAATATTTCGACAAGATTTTCAAATGGTTCAAAAACATTAGAGCATATCCTTTCTATACAAGTACCTTACTATAATAAGTCGGGACTTGGTTTCAATAAGGAAAATAATTCTTTAATTGATTTTCCTAAAGTAAAAGAGAGACTTAGACAAAGACCTTCAAAGGCATTTTACAAAAATCATTTTCAAAAAGTGTTTGTAAAACCTGTTGGTCGAAATGCCCTCAAGTGTTCAAATTGTGGAGAATCGGATCACTTTGAGAAAGAATGTCCTAAAGTCTGGAGACCTATCAAGAAAAATTGGATAAAAACAGCATACTCTACTAACTCTCATGGACCCAAGAAAAAATGGGTACCAAAGAAAAGATGAGTTATTTTTGCAGGAAATAAAAGAAGAGAAGAATGAGAGTTTGGTAAGGAATGTATATTTTTTTATTCTCAATTTGATTTGGGCAATAATTCTCATTATACTTGATATTCGATATATCCTTGGTTGATTGAGATTTTATAATGATCATATTTTGTTTTATTGAAGAAAGAATCATGTGATTTATTTTTGTGATTCGTGAGTTGAGATTTGATTTAATACGTGTGATTATTTGAGATAATTCAGATTATTTTGTCTAATTTTATACCCTCAGATTTAGTCATATTTTGCAAAGTGAAAATCTGTTTTATGTGATGATGCAAGATATTCTTAGATATTCAAAGATTTCATTCTCACTGATTTTATTGTGCTTTGACTAAGTGAGAATTTATTTTTCAAAATATCATTGTGCATAATATTCTTTCTTTGAATACTCTGTTATGATGAATTAAGAAAGAATATTTGATTATGGAGATTTTCTATTTTGCTCTAACGTCAAGGAAGGATCCAAATTGATGGATACCAAAAAGGGAAATGAGTTGATTCTAGGAAATTCAATAAGGCAAGAATGATTGCGAATCTTTGCAAATTTTGGTGCAATCAGAAAAATATCTCCTACGAAGATTGGTAATGATTTTTTTAATGGTATATTTCAAACATATACCATGGGTAAGAGAATATTTTTATCATCCCGCCTTGCAAATTTCTACGTGCATTTATCATGATTTTGGATGATTGTTTATTATATTGCGAATATCTTTTGTCATAAATATAAGGTTTGCAATTTTGGCACGTGACAGAAATATCTATTTTCCTTTTGCAAAATGCATATCTAAAATTTATGCTCAAGGAAATTTCTTTGATCTCGAAAGATATTCTTGCTATATTCTTAGAAGGTATATTATATCTAGCAAGGTTGATCTGCAAATCAAAGGAAGATATTACGTGAAATTTTTGCTTATTGAGGAAATCCCTTATGTGTTGTACGAAAGGTTGAATAGTTCTGAATTTTAATATTTGATAATTTTATATATGCTATTCAATTTATTTATTTGAAGAAAAGGGCATTATATATTACGTGGATATTATTACAGCTTATTTGTGGAAAAAGTTTGTTAAGTTGATGCAGGTTGAATTCGAGAAAAGCTTAATTGAAGAAAATAAATTTTTGCCTCGAATTTCAAAATACAAGTAATCGTTGCAGATGTTGTTGCTACAAAGGAAATACTGGAAAAGTATTCTGTTCAACGTGCACAAGCAACAATTGTTTCTATTCGCAAATATTGTCATGATGACAGGGGGAGAAAGCAAATCCAAAAGAAAAGGAAAAGAATCGTGATCATCTCAAAAAGGCAACAAATTGAGGGGGAGCATTGATCAATTATGGAAAAATCTTTTTGGATTGATCGTGATCTTATTATGGATGGAAGGAAAGGTAAATGTGTCAGAATTTGTTCTAAAAAATCCGGTTAGTGCATCTTTTATTACTTTTTGTCATTAATAAATCTTGTATTGATATTATCATTTTGTTATGACAAAAAGGGTACGTGAATTTCCTGATGCATCCATGATTTTTATTGGATATTTGCTGATATATATGATCGAAGTGAGCTATATTGCATATCTTTAATATTTGATTTACTTTATAAAAGTTGATTTTTTGAAATTGTGATTCATGCAAGATATTTGTTATCATTCTCTACATGATACTTTTTCCATTATTATCGCTTTTTGATTATGACAAAAAGGGGGAGAAGATATGAATATGCATATGTGTTGATTGGTTGATATTATTTATTGCATAATATTGAGCTGTGATTATTTTTCTATATATTGTTATACTCAATCTATTTGCTATCTTCTGACATCCTTTGATTTAAATTAATATCTTTAAAAGTATGTTTACAAATCTGCATATTCAGAGATTGTTTTGTCATCATAAAAAATGGGGAGATTGTTAGGGAAATCCTTTATGATGTTTTGAAGATGACAAAATAAATCAAAGGCTACTAACATGTTTGATGGTTGAGTAATAGACTATGCAGATGATAGAACGTGTAAAAGATATTATCAAAGTCTATTCTTGGAAGAACCAGAAGACAGACTCTATGTTGAAGCTGAACCAGAAGACAGACTTTATGCTGAAGCAGAATATGTTCAGACTCAGATTGTAAAGTCTATTGCACTCAGACTCAGACTGTAAAGTTTATCGCACTCAGACTTTACATCCAGATTCGACAGAACGTAACTCGAGCCCAATCATACAACAGCTAGTAATCTGGTTTGGATTCCACATCAAGATTGATTTGATTGACTCAATCTATTTGATTGACGATTGGATCTTGAAGACAAGAACTTTCTATACGAAGAAGCTTTATTTATGGAAACCAAGATTTCGTTTGTATGGGCAATCGGAATCAATTTGGGATTCTACCTTTGTCACTCAACGGCTACCAAATCTTCTAGATACAAAGCTGTCCAATGGGTATATTGGAAGACGATCCTCAAGATACTGTCCAACGGTTAGTTTGGAAGTAGAGAAGTATTTAAGAAGATGAAGGACCGATGAGCAAGTAAGAGACGGAGCGTAGAATTTATAATTCCAAAGTCCGAGCGATCTTTGTTTATACACTTGCCTTTGGAGATCTTAAATGTTTGTGATCGTGAGAGAAATACCAAAAGAGTGACTTAGTGAGATAGTGTGATCTACTAAGTGTTTGCACTCAAAGTTGTAATCACTTGTTGATTGCATAGTGGAATCTAGCCAAGAAGGCTGTTAGCGTGGGAGAGTGAACGTAGGCTTGGATTAAGCCGAACCACTATAAACCTTGTGTTCTTATTCTCTTCCCTAACTCCTTTGTTTTGTTTGAAGTTTATTTTATTCCGCATATATTTGCAAAGATTTATTTTTACACCTATTCACCCCCCTCTAGGTGTTCTTACTAGCACTCTTAGTTGCTACTGAACTCAACGAGCACGTCAAACGCTCAAAGTGCTTCTTCAAACACCAATGCGTTAGTTCGAATTCCTCCACCCAAATACCGACATCGCCTCGCTACGAACCATCACCGCCATCGCCCATCACCTACTCTCGCTCCTCGCCTTCCTTTTGCTTTAGTTCTCACTCTCTGCGGACTCACAACCATCCCAAAAACATAGCTTTCACCAGCTTCCTCATTATCTTAGACTTGGTTCATTTCGCGAAAAATGTGGCATTTCAGGAATTCATTTTTTAGAAAAATGCAATTATTTTCCAATATTCAAGTGAAACCTAAAAAATGAAGTGGAAAATATTTTCCGTAAGAAAATTTTTTACGGAAATTATTTTCTTCCATACACTCTTTTTCATTTATGTTAGTTTTTAAAATCGATTTTTAATAATAATAATAATAATAATAATAATAATAATAATAATAATAATAATAATAATAATAATAATAATAATAATAATAATAATAATAATAATAATAATTATTATTATTATTATTTTATTTTTAAGAAATTGATTATTAAATTATTTTTTATTTTATTTTTGATTTTTTTTCTTTGTTTTCCTCCTCTTCTTCTTGCCTAGTTGCTGGCGCCGTCGCCCATGACTCGCGACCGGCCACAGGAGAGCCTCAGGCTCACGAGCTTAGACTGGCCGTTCACAAAAAACGGTTCTTGCAGGTCGTGTGGGGTCTCTTTGGCTTGCCACACTAAAGCAAGAGAGACTCCCCCTCATTTCGCCTTTGCCTTTGTTTCCCTTCCTGCTACAAAGAATTTGCCACTGTGTAATATTGTCCGCTTTGGACACTGAGTCTTCACGGCTTTAAAACGCGTCACATAGATTAAAGGTGTTGAAGAAAACTTCCTTACATGTTTTGAGGTTGACAAAACGTTTCCATCAGTCTAGTCTGAAGAATAGAAGACTCTCTCATCAAAGTCAGAAGACTGTCAGACCGTTAGACTCAAAGACTTAAAGTTAGCTCTCACTGACTATGTTAGACCGTCGAAGAAAAGACTTATCCAAATTCGTATGAGGATTTGATTCTAGCGGTTAAAGAAGATCTCACAGCTGGAGATAGCATTTCAAGATCTCTTATTCGTTTTGAAATTAATTCGAGTAAGTTTAATCTGTTGATTGACAAATTGTACATGGAAGGTTCTACTTATGGAAACCTAGATTCTGACTGTATGGGCGAGCAGGATTAGTGGGCTATCCTCACATTCCTTAAGTAACTCAAGAACTTCTTAATTGATTCTGTCCAACGGGAAGATTGGAAGAACTCCTTTGGAAGGTGCCAACAGCTTTGAAGGCATGGAGAAGTATTTAAGGAAGTCGTTCTAGTTACTCGAGAGTGTGCGCGATAGATAAATTTCAAAGTCTGAAGTTCCTTGTGCTTTGCTGATTCAATCTTTGAGTGAGAATTTGTATTCAAAAGAGAGTCTAGTCTTATATGAAACCTTGAGGAAGTGTAGCTGAGTCTCTACATTGTGGAATCAAGGACGTGATGCTGTAACGACTCTTTTTGATTCATAGTGAAATCCAGTCGGTGGGCTGTCAGTGCGGGAGAGTGGACGTAGGCTTAGATTAAGCCGAATCACTATAAAACTTCGTGTTCCTTTTCTCTTCCCTGATCTCTTTATTTCAGTTCGTAACTTTATTTGTTTAAGTGTGATTTCCTTTGCAAAGTCTATTGTCATCCAGACTCAAGTCATAAGTAAGATCTTATCTTATCTTGCAAAATTTGGTTCGAACACCTATTCACCCCCCTCTAGGTGCACATACTAGCACTCTCAATTGGTATCAGAGCTTGTGTACTCATTTGAATTGAAGTGTCTTTACTTCAGAGTTAAAGATCCATGGCTAGTATGTTGGCTCTAGGTTTGGTTGAAGAACAAAGCAACACCAGACCACCTTATTTTGATGGAAAGGAATACAGCATATGGAAAAACAAGATGAAAGCATTCCCAAGATCGAAAGATCCTCTGGAATGGGATGCGGTAGACAAAGGAATCATTCCTAAAGCTACAACAGTCTCAGAAAGAGGAAAAGACACTGTAGAGGCCAGCGAGATGACTCAAGAAGAGATAATTAAGAGACAAGCTCTTGATGCAAAAACAATTTATTCTTTATATTGTGCATTATCTCCTACTGAATATAACAGAATATCTTCTTGTGAAACAGCTAAAGAAGTCTGAGATAGGCTGCACATTACCTATGAAGGAATAGATAGAGTGAAAGAAACCAGAATCAATATTCTACTCGGTCAATATGAAGCCTTCAAGATGAAGCCAGGAGAATCTGTCACTGACATGTTTAGTCGTTTTACAGAAATTGTGAATGGTCTTGAATATCAAGGTCAACCAATCTCAGGACCTATGAAAGTTAACAAACTGTTGCGTGGACTTTCCAAAGATTGGAATCACGTAAAGACGTCGATAAGGGAGACTCAAAGAATCATGCCACTCTTCGTTGACGAATTGGTTGAGACACTTCAATCCTATGAAGTGGAGCAAATTAATGAAGAAGAAGATCCCAAAGGTAAAAAGTCTATTGCTTTAAAAACTAATAATGATTCTGATGTTACAGATTCTGAAGACGATAGGGATGATGAAGAACTTTCCCTCATGATAAGAAGGTTCAGAAAGTTGAATAGAAAGGGAAGAAGATTTAATTGGAAGAAACAACGTTCTCAAAAGCTTCAAAATAAATCAGCTGATGATGACGAATCAAATAAAGATGTGATTTGTTTTGAATGCAAGAAAAATGGACACATCAGACCCAACTGTCCCTTGCTAAAGAGAAAGAAAGGAAAAGCTGAAAAATACAAAAAGGCACTCAAAGCAGAAACTTGGAGTGATACCGAATGCGAAGAAAGTGATGATGATTATGCTAATATCTGTTTAATGGCAAAATCAGAATCAGATTCAGACTCTGAGACAGATTCAGACTCAAACAGTGAAATCAAGGTAAGTAACATAAAAATTCCTACTAAAATCTCTAAATATATTGATGCACTGTGTCTTAGTCTCAAAACCTCTCTTAAGAGGATTTCCGAACTAAAAAGGGAAAATTCTACACTAAGGCAACAGGAGATTGTTTGGAAAGAAAGGTTTGAAAATTTAGATAAAAATTTTATTGCTTTGAAAGAAAATGAAGACTCTCTTTCAAAAGAAAATACTTTCTTAAAAAATGATATTTCAAATATCTCAAAAAGGTTTTCTATTAGATCTGAAAAATTAGAAAAGATTCTTTCGGTACAAAGACCTTACTTTAACAAATCAGGTTTGTGAATGACTTCTGAAACCATTCCTCTAATCGATTTTTCAAAAGTAAAAGAAAGAATCAAACAAAGACCTACAAAAGAATTTTATAGAAATTATTTTCAAAAATTCTTTGTAAAACCTGTTGGTCGTAGTGCTCTTAAATGTTCTAAGTACAACAGCTCAGAACATTTTGAGAAAGAATGTCCTATGGTCTAGAGGCCTATTAAGAAAGATTAGGCAAAGACTGTATATTGCACTAACTCAATTAGACCTAAGAAATTGTGGGTACCAAAGAAAACTTGAGCTCTTTTTTTTTTTAATGCAGGTCACTATCAAGAAAAAGATCAAATGGTACTTAGATAGTGGATGTTCAAGACATATGACAGGAGATTCAAGATGTTTCATAAAGGTTGAGCAAGTGAATGGTGGAAAAGTATCTTTTGGTGGAAACAGCAAAGGAAAAATTATTGGTTGTGGAATAGTTAAAATTGGAAGTCTCATGATAAACAACGTTTCTTTAGTAGAAGGACTCAATTACAACTTGTTGAGCATTAGTCAACTCTGTGACACAGGCTTCAGAATAAACTTTCAAGAAGGAATATGTTCGGGGACCAGTAAAGACTTCACTCAGACTTTCACAAGACGAAGACATGGGAATATTTATCTTTTGGATATCAATCCAGAAAAATCTCAATGTCTAATCTCAATTCAAGAAGAAGCAAATATCTGGCATCGGAAACTTGGTCATATCAATATGAAGCAAATTGCCAAGATTTCCTCAAAGAAGCTTGTTCGTGGACTACCCAATCTGACTTATCAAAAGTCTGAATTATGCACAACATGTGTGTTGGGAAAACATGTTAGAAGTTCTTTTAAACCAATAAATCAAGTTTCAACTAATCGTGTATTGCAGCTCCTACATATGGATCTCTTTGGATCGACAAGAACTCAAAGCATCGGTGGAAAGAAATATTGTCTAGTAATTGTGGATGATTATTCACGATTCACATGGGTATACTTTCTTTTAAGTAAGTCTAAAACTTTCTCTTATTTTGAAAAGTTTACTAAGAAAGTATAGAATGAGAAAGGGTATGTTATTTCAAGCATACGAACAGACCATGGAGGTGAGTTTGAAAATCAAGACTTTGTTAAATTCTGTGATGAATCTGGTTTACAGCATATGTTCTCCTCTCCATACACTCTCGAACAAAATGGAGTTATGGAAAGGAAGAATAGATCGTTGCAAGAAATGGCTAGAACACTTTTAATTGAAAGCAACATTTCTTCTCATTTTTGGGCTGAAGCTGTTTCTACAACATGTTATGTTATTAATAGAGTTTTCCTAAGACCAATTCTGGAGAAAACTCCCTATGAGTTGTTCAAAGGAAAGAAGCCAATAGTTTCCTATTTTCATGTGTTCGGTTGTAAATGTTTTATTTTGAAAAATACGAATGATCGAATCGGTAAGTTTGAAGAAAAGTTAGACAAAGGAATCTTCCTTGGATATTCAACTATCAGCAAAGCTTATAGAGTATACAACAAGAAGACTCAGTCTGTGGAAGAATCGATGAATGTAAAATTTCAAGATCAATCAATTTAGACTCAATCTGAAGAATCTGAACCTGCTCCAGACTCTACAAAGTCTACTTTCCTTGACGCAGCTCAGACTTCAGAAGATCATCAACAATCAAATATTGAAGAATCAAATGAAGAAGAAGTTCAGCAAGCTGTCAGAACAACCAGCAACTGGAAGCACAAGTCTAGTCATCCTAAAGATCTCATTATTGGTAATATTGATGAAGGGATTCGTACAAGATCCAAAAGGCACGAAGAGTCTAGCACTGTGGCCCTTATTTCTGAAACAGAACCCAAAAGTATAGAAGAAGCTTTAACTGATGAAAGCTGGATTGAAGCTATGCAAGAAGAGCTCAGACAGTTTAGAATCAATGACGTAAACCAAAAGGTAAATCTGTGATAGGAGCTAAATGGGTTTTTAGGAACAAATTGGACGAGAAAGGAAAGGTTATAAGAAATAAAGCAAGACTCGTAGCCAAAGGATATACGCAAGAAGAAGGGATTGATTATGACGAGACTTATGCACCGGTAGCAAGGTTAGAAGCAATTAGATTATTACTTGCTTTTGCTTGTTATAAGAATTTCAGGTTATTCCAAATGGATGTCAAAAGTGCATTTCTGAATGGAGTTATCCAAGAAGAAGTCTATGTGGATCAACTTCCCGATTTTGAAGACCCAAGGAAACCGGACTCTGTTTTCAGACTGAAAAAGGCGCTATATGGATTGAAACAAGCTCCTCGAGTTTGGTATGACAGGTTAAGTAAATTTCTAATTCAAAATGGTTTCTTCAAAGGAAAGGTGGATACTACCTTATTTATTAAAAGGGAAAATAAATTTTTTTTAATTGTTCAAATATACGTTGATGATATTATTTTTGGATCACCTAACGAAAATCTATGCAAGAAATTCTCTAAGTTTATGCAGGATGAATTTGAGATGAGCATGATGGGTGAACTATCCTTCTTTCTTGGACTACAAGTTAAACAACTAAATGAAGGAATCTTCATCCACCAAGAAAAATATGCAAAAGAACTCGTCAAAAAGTTTGGTTTGGAGAATTGCAAAAAGACTGATATACCAATGTCAAGTTCTTCGAAGCTGGACAAAGATGAAGGAGGAAAGAAAGTCGACCAGAAGCTGTACAGGAGTATTATTGGTTCACTTCTTTATCTTACTACCTCTAGACCTGACATTTTGTTCAGTGTTTGCATTTGTGCCAGATTTCAATCAGATCCTCAAGAATCTCATCTAAGTGCTGCGAAACGTATCATCAAATACGTTGCCACAACATCTAAATTAGGTCTGTGGTATCCTAGAGAAGGAGACTTTACTCTCCTTGGATATTCAGATGCAGATCTAGCAGGATGCAGAGTTGATAGAAAGAGTATTTCTGGAATTTGTCAATTACTTGGAAACATGACAGTATCTTGGTTTTCGAGGAAGCAAAGTACAGTAGCTCTTTCAACGGCAGAAACGGAATATGTGGCTCTTGGAAGCTGTTGTTCTCAAATCTTATGGATAAAACAACAACTAAGAGACTTTGGAATCGAAGACTCATGCACTGAGATCAAATGTGACAATACCAGCGCAATCAATCTCACCAAGAATCCAATTATTCATTCAAGAGCAAAGCATATAGAGATGCGACATCATTTTATTAGAGATCATGTTCAAAATGGAGAAATCTCAATTCAATTCATCGAATCAAAGAATCAGTTGGCGGATATTTTCACAAAGCCACTGGAGAAAAGTTTATTTGAATCTATTCGTTTCAGACTTAATATCCTAAAGTCTGAAGAAGCTCAGACTCTGGGATAAAAGTCTAAAGTCGCTTAGTATCAGAAGTTCAAGGATCAAGACTGTAAGTCATTTCACTTTCAGCAATTTATTTTCAGATTAAATCTTGAAAAGGTACGTTTGTCTATTAATTAGTAACTGATTGATATTATCTTTCCAAGTCATTCGAATTTATGGAAATTATTATTTTAAAAAAGAAAGTTATCTTTAAAATGACAATTATCCATTTTTCAAAAATGCAATTTATTTTTAAAAAGAAATTTATTTTCCAACGATTTGTATACCTCGTTTCGCTTTCTTTATATACTGTTTGTCTTCTTCACGAACCCTAAAGGCAAAGATCTTCACTTTTTACTTTCTCTCTCGAGTTTAATCGTTAAAGTTTTCATCTTTCTCGTGAATCGAGTTTGGAAACTCTCTCAAAGACTGTGATAATGTCGTCTCAAAGAAAGTCGTCGAGGATTGCAAGCAGGGGACCACGGCATGTGCGTGAGGGTCCTACGTAGTTTGACCTTACCGAAGAAGAAGATCTTTCAGAGCAACAGCAGAGTCCACAACATTCTCAACCGCGTTAAGCTAGTCCTCAGGTTGTTCAGCAACATCAAGAGGAGGAAATTTTGGAGGATGTCGATCCCGTAAGAACTCTTAAACCTGCCTTTTCTTTCAAACTCTATTCTGCCTTAAAGGATGGAGGTACTCCGATGACCTTCATTGACGAATTTTTGAAAGAAAGAGGGTATAGAAATGAAACTCATTTTTTACAAATTATGGAACGTTTGGGGATTGCTCCTGCCGGGTTGGCGGAAAAACCCGTCACAAATTTCCCTAGTGATCCTTGTGTTGGGGGTCCTAATCAGTTAGATGGAACGAATGATGATGAAAAGATGTTTGCGAATTTCAAGCCTAGAATGGGTATTGCTACTGAGATTCGAGGAAGAAAGGTAGATCTGTTTCGTTCTGAGGAACATAATCATTTGTACTCTAAGTTGCTGAAGCGTGGGGTGATGAACTCAAGAAGTGTCGATTTTGATTTTCTAGACTCTCTGAATGTGAAGCTGCGGGAGAAATTCATGTTACTTCAATTGGAAAGGTTTTGCTCTGAGACAACAGTTGCTCATCCAAAACTGACTGCTTATTTCTATTCCAATCTAAGTTTTCTGGATGCAAATAGATTCTCTTTCAGTGTTAGAAATCAAGACTATGTGGTGGATATGGACACTCTGGCCGACGTAATTGGAGTAGAGAGAGGGATGTTTCGATCGATAAGTGTGTCTATTGGTCGTGCGACTGTGGAACTTGTTCAAGACAGGATGGTAGAAGGTTGAATTTCGTACTCGAGGATGAATGCCTCAAATATCGTGCTGCATAAGATTGTGATTAATTGTCTTAGACCCAAGTCCACATCCAAGACTGATGTCTCCAACTCAGAAGCAAAGTTGATGTATGCTATCAACTATGGTGAAAATTTTTCTCTGCCGCACACTATCATGTTTCACATGTACAGACCGATGGTCAAGGACAAGGGATAGCTTCCTTACTCGGCTCTTATCACTCGTTTATTCAGACACCTCAATATTCAGCCTCCTAAGATTTTGTGCATTCGCACCTATGATCAAATGATGATAGGACTGAAAATGGTCTTAAAAATGCGTCTGAAAGAACTGAGCAAGACTTTAGAGCATTTTAAGGAGAAAACCCCAGTCAAGACTAGACAAGACTCTGTGGCTGCAAAGAGAAAAGGCAAGGAACCTATGATAGCTCCTTCAAAGAAAAAGAGAACACTCATCTTGCAGGATGAAGAAGATGAGGAAGATGTCAACATTGCCTTAAGGAACCTACAACAACCTGATGCTGAAATAGAGGAAAGAGAGAATTTAGAAAGAGAAGAAGCTGAGAAAAGAAGTGAAGAGAGGGAATCAACATGGAAGGAAGCAGAGGAAGAACAAACTGCAGAAGATGAATCAAGAGGTGAAAAGGGTCATCATGGCATTGAAGAGGAAACAAAGCATGAAGAATATTTCTCTCCAGCCGAAGGCACTGATACAGGGGGAGCTGTTGAGAAAAGAGGAACATCTTCACTTGCTATTACCAGTGATGGCGTTAGTCGTTCTCCTACAGACCCAGAAGATGTATTTGCTTCTCAATTTCCTGAAGAAGATGTTGAGGTTTCTTCTCCAAGTCTGGGTGCTCATGCTGAAATTCCATCATCTGCAAACACTCAACAAACTGATCATGCTGAAGCAATCACTCAAACTAACAATTCCGCTGATTTTAAAAGGTTGCTTGATAATCTTATGGAGATGAGAGGGCAGATTTATGCCTTGGGATGCGAATTTCAGAATATGCAAAATGCTGCTCAGGTTTCTTTAGTGACTTTGCACGATCAAATTCAGGCCCTTTCTATTCAAGTTCAAGCAAATGCCAAGGGTGAGGATTTAGCACAACTGAAGGAAGATCTGAGAAAGCTGGGGGAGACTGTCAAGTCGATGGAAGACTTCCGGCTCATTCGCGTTCCAAAACAATCATAACTTTATCTCATTTTATCCTTCTCTACCTTTTTAGATGCTGACAAAAAGGGGGAGAATTTGATGCTGATTTGGTTTGTTAGACTTTATTTTTTTGGTTTGGACTGGTTTGTTTGGTTTGTTTAGACTTTGACTTTGGATGACTGTGCACTTTGGTTTGGATTGTTTGAATGGTTGCAGGCTTGCAATATCTTAAGCTTCGTGGTATTCATGGCAAAGATAGTTGTTTTTGCAGGACTAACCCATTTTCTGTGGATGCAGATTATGTGGATGCAGACTCAATACTATCTTAAACCTAATTCATTTATTTTATGAAGATTTTCTTGTTTGCTTAAGTATTGTCTTGCAGGTCAAAAATATCCATATTCAAATCCGCAGGAAAGTTTTGTCACCATAAAAAATGGGGAGATTGTTGGAGAAAACTTCCTTACATGTTTTGAGGTTGACAAAACGTTTCCATTAGTTTAGTCTGAAGAATAGAAGACTCTCTCATCAAAGTCTGAAGATTGTCAGACCGTTAGACTCAAAGACTTAAAGTCAGCTCTCACTGACTGTTTTAGACCGTCGAAGAAAAGACTTATCCAGATTCGTATGAGGATTTGATTCTAGCGGTTAAAGAAGATCTCACGGCTGGAGATAGCATTTCAAGATCTCTTATTCGTTTTGAAATTAATTCGAGTAAGTTTAATCTGTTGATTGGCAAATCGTACATGGAAGGTTCTACTTATGGAAACCTAGATCCTGACTGTATGGGCGAGCAGGATTAGTGGGCTATCCTCACATTCCTTAAGTAACTCAAAAACTTCCTAATTGATTCTGTCCAACGGGAAGATTGGAAGAACTCCTTTGGAAGGTGCCAACGGCTTTGAAGGCATGGAGAAGTATTTAAGGAAGTCGTTCTAGTTACTCGAGAGTGTGCGCGATAGATAAATTTCAAAGTCTGAAGTTCCTTGTACTTTGCTGATTCAATCTTTGAGTGAGAATTTGTATTCAAAAGAGAGTCTAGTCTTATATGAAGCCTTGAGGAAGTGTAGCTGAGTCTCTACACTGTGGAATTGTCACGCCCCGAACCTCGAGCACGCGCACATCCCACTGCGGTCGATAGAAATGCGACTTCCCAGGACACGTCGCCGACCCATTCTCATTTTATTACGCACATGCGGAAGCGAAACAAATCCCCTGACAACATTTAACTTGGGATAGAAAAGCAGGCAATCAATCACAACCAAACAAGCTTTCTTATAAACACATAGGTTTATATACAACACTGGATTGTCTACAAAATAGACAAGCTCAACAACTAGGGAGCTGTCCTATGGCCAACTTATCAGACACGTTCACCGATTCTTCGGTCTCCACCTCCACAAATGTCCATGACTTCGAGTCCTCCACGACCGCCATCTAAGGACCTGAAAATATTTTCCCCAAACCGGGATGAGACAATGTCTCAAATGAGTCCTACCCTCTAAGACCCGATTAGGAAGAAAATACGCCTCGGGGCGCTCTAGCCACACAAATAGGATGGAGGACTTACCTTGCCTTAGTCCTTTCCGCACGTCGGTACAATTCAATAAATATTGACAACCACATCATCCAAACAATTCAATTACTCGGATCGATTCGCGATCAATCGACTCGATCGATTACATGTCATCGAAATCATCACACGGTCATTCTGACTATTCATTCTTGACTCTCAATCACGGCCTTACAGGCAAGTCTATATATATAGTGGCATCACGGCCCCACTTGGCAATGTTTATATGTAGTGGCATCACGGCCCCACTCGGCAATATTTTATGTAGTGGCATCACGGCCCCACTTGGCAATATTTTATGTAGTGGCATCACGGCCCCACTCGGCAATATAGATTCCAAATTCGGTGGTAAATCACGGCCCAACAGGCACGCAGCCGTGCTTAGATTTCTAGATCAATTCACAACCATTCACGATCAAATTCCAATTGAATATCAACACTAAACATCCTTGTGATAAATCCCCACATAAACATTCATTCAATCAATCGATACAAACTGGTCCTACCAACCAATTACGGTGCTATAAGCCAACACCGGGTATTTTTCAAGTTAAATACCAAAACTTCTCCAATTTCACACAATTCCACGCTTTTGGAATAATTAACCATAATCATCAAATTGCATAATTTCTCAATTAAACATACAATTGGCACCAACTGACCGCTCACTGCGATCGGTCGAAATTCTAACGACCTACCATCCCGACAAAATTTTCGAAATTATTAAATAATTAAATTTAATTCCGAAAATTAAATAATTAAATATTATATTATAATAATATAATTTAATAAAATAATATTTATAAATTCGAAATAAATAAATAATTAAAAATAATTAATTAGGGCTTAAACAATATTACACTAATTTAATCATACAATTAGCCCTAATTAAACATCCATTAAACTAATCATACAACTAATCTAATTTACATTAAAATAATCTAATCTAACCACCTAAACCTAATTAGACTAATCTAAACACCCCTTAAGCATAATTAACTTACTAAGCAGGGATTAGAGGATAAACTCACCGGTTTTGCGCGCCGGTGAGTTCACGGCGACCACGGCGCCAAGGCAGTCGATAAACCTCAAGGCGGCGACACCAACCAAGGCCGGGAAGACACCTAAAACGGGCCTCGAAGTCTCCAAAACCTTGCTGTCTTTCTGCTTCTGATCTGGGCTGAACTGCAGAGAAGAAACCAGCAACTTCAACGGCGAAAACGGGCCGATCGGAGTTCCGGCGAGCGGGTGGTTGGCAACCGGTGCCTCCCAAGGGTCTTGGGGATCTTATGGGAGGTTGGTATGGGTGGAGGTAGGGTAGAAATGGGGAGAAAATGGCTGAAAACCGCGAAACAGGCGAAACAGGCGGAACCAGGCGGTTCCAGACGGTCCGGCGGGCCGTTCCTTCGCGCCCAATTTCGGGAGGTTACAGGGCTCCTTTCGGGACACCGTCAATTCCTCCTGAACGGATTGGATGTGCTGAAGATAATGGTGGGTGTTTCATGAGCTGATTCGCACGGGAAGACCACTTTTGACTCGATTCTTCACCGAAGGGTCAGCTGGAGCAGAAACTGGAACGAGGAGAAAACAGGGGAGGAAAACGGCCGACGATGGCCTTCCGGGCGTGCGACGATGGAGGGGCTGGTGTGCTCGGTTTTCTCTGGTTCTCTCAAGGTCTCTCCAAGCCACAACAATGGAGAAAGCCTCAATTCAAGGAGGAAGAAGAGCTGCTGAACAAGGGGGACCCCAAAGGCTCCTTAGCTTTCAACACTTGTCTCTCTCTCCCTTGGCTTGCCCCCACCAGTCCATGGCCCTCACCCTCTGCCCTTTGCAGCCACCAATCTTCCCCAACAAGCTTGGTTGAGTGTCCAAAATGTTGTGTGCCATGGGAGTTACGAATTTTGGACATTTGTACTTCAAATCCAATCAATTCTCTCTTAATTCCAATCAATTGAAGCTCAAATAAATCGGTCCATGTGTCCTCGACCTTCTTATGACTTTTCCCCGTCAAATGATCCAACTTGCATCCCAAAGATTCGATCAAAAACGGCCCTCTGACAATCTCGAACGAAAACGGCCTTACTTTGCTTTTTCGCCAAAAATCTCGGTTTGTAGAAAATCCTTCTGAAGATGAGTCGACATTCCTAAAATGAATTGTAACATGACAGAACTTTCAATTTCTGTAATCGAGTTCAATTTCTCGGTTAATTTCAATCTGGCGCGACTTTAGCGCGTCCTAATCTATCGGGTAGCTTTTAGGAATTTTTAGTGCAATTGACCTGTGGTTGATTATTTCAAGCCACAAAGTACATCTTCGACACATTGGCAACTCTCGGTTGTCGTAGAAATCTCAAGGTTTCAAATACGAACACAGGGTACCAAAACGACAGAGAAATCGGTCTAGTGCCGATCGACAAGATTTGTGAAATCAGGTGGAATCACCCACACTTAATCACATGCCTTTGTCGAGTCGACCTATCTCCAGTCTCTAATCGATCTGTGCCGTAATGACCCTTGCAGATTAGCACGGTCGAGCAGTAGGTTCCTGGTCGAATTCTCAAGTCTATTGCGTTTAGATTCCTTAACGGCTTCACCTGATAGACTAGTTATCTCGTGAGTGGCCAACTCAGAGAAGAGAGCTATAGGCACGAAGATGAAATGCCCGACTTATTCAATTGAAACCAGAATTGGAAAATCGGGATGTCACAGGAATCAAGGACGTGATGCTGTAATGACTCTTTTTGATTTATAGTGAAATCCAGCCGGTGGGCTGTCAATGCGGGAGAGTGGACGTAGGCTTGTATTAAGTCGAACCACTATAAAACTTCGTGTTCCTTTCTCTTCCCTGATCTCTTTATTTCAGTTCATAACTTTATTTGTTTAAGTGTGATTTCCTTTGCAAAGTCTATTGTCATCCAGACTCAAGTCATAAGTAAGATTTTATCTTATCTTGCAAAATTTGGTTCGAACATCTATTCACCCCCCTCTAGGTGCACATACTAGCACTCTCAAAAGAGACTCAAGCCTTATAAAGGCTCTCATGACTCCCCCCTAAGCGATATGGGACAGGAGAAATGCCCTTAGCGTCGCCCGCGTACTGCCGAGGCGATCTTAGTCCGTTCCTCCGTACTGCCCCGGGGCTGGGTTGTCACATTCTCCCCCCTTAAGGCACAGGGCCCTCGCTGTGGCCCCACATGCTGCGGGAGTCGGCTCTGATACCATTTGTAAGGACCCGGGCCCCACTGTGTAATATTGTCTGCTTTTGACACTGAGTTCTTATGGCTTTAAAACGCGTCACACAGATTAAAGGGACCCAAGCCTTATAAAGGCTCCCAGGACTCCCTCCTAAACGATGTGGGACAGGAGAAATGCCCTTAGCCTTGCCCGTGTACTGCTGAGGCGATTTTAGTCCGTCCCTCCGTACTGCCCCGGGTTTGGGTCGTCATAGAATCAGTGTTCATGGCTGCTTGCGCTTTGCTGAGTGGTGTCGACAATGGCAGCAACACCAATGACGGCAGCAGCTGCCGCGAGAGCCTGAGCTTCATGAGTTCCTCCAACATCGTCCGTGGTAGGGGTGGTAAGGACAAAGAGGAGGGACAGCGCTTGCCAATGACGGAGATTGTCTGGAATGGTCGAACCAAAGAGAGGAGAAGAGAAGAGCCAATCGTGAGACTTTTTTAACGTAATTCTAGTAGTTTGGGTTGAAAGTGGATCCATAATGGACCCACTAAAATCCCTATTCTTTCTAGGCTTTTCTCTTCGGACCCATTTATGACCTGTCTTCTACATTTTATGTGACTCATATCTAACCCATTTCAACGAACTTGAGTCAAAATACGGGTTTGTGACTTGTTTTGACTGTCTTAGGTGGAATGTATCACCTGGTTGGCACCTGCAAAAAACAGAACATGTTTGTTTTTTTTCCTTGTTTTTTTCCTTGTTTTTTTCTTTGGTTCACTTATAGAACAGGATTGTAGATCCAGCAAAATCGTGCTTCTTCATGCAGATCGTGGTGAAAATCGTGTCTTAATGTATTGTTCGTGCTGTTTTACTTGTTTAATTAATGTATCGCTTTTCTCTGTCAAAGATGCTACGTGACTATTTTCCTGTCCTGATGTGACTTTGTGTGGCACTCTTCATTTGAAAATAAGTGATTATCACATAGTAGCACAAATTATTGGCCCTAGCCAGTTCAGACAGTTTGGAATTTCGCTTCAACAAAAATCTAGTTTTGCCCGTATAATTGGATGTGTACTGCTGGGATTGAACTTTTCTTGAGGTGGTCATTAGCTAGGTGGTTTTACGGAGCCTAGGAATGGAAAATTTGACTTTAAGAATTTCTTGTCTTCTTGTGATTTATTAAGTTTTAAAAGAGGCTTTGATGTGATGATGTTGTCATCTAAATGGAATCTGGTCTATCAGAAGGTGGACAATCAAGTAATCTTAATCATCGAAATGGAAGTACTTGATCATTGGTTCGTTTTTTCCTGCCAAATATCACGGTGACTTAGAAACTTCCATATTTGTGTTAGTGTTGGTTAATTACTTTGCTGAAAGAAAGGTTTTAAGTGCTTGACTATAAAGTCTTCAGACACAAGCTCCCCAAATGCTCTTTTGCAAGTTCTATAGTGCATTAAGTGATTGATGCTAGACTTCATGACATCCAATATCAAAATCTGCTTGTTCTGTCATCTAAGATTGCAGTATTATCTGATTAATATTGTAAAATTGCTTTATATGAAGAATGATTTTTACACTTTTTGGTTGTATCGTGTTGTTCTAACTTGGTTTGCCAAAATCTGTAGCTTGATCTTTGACAAAGTACCAAGTTTTAACTTATAGCAATATGGCCTTGATTGTTTACCTAAATAAGATACTGCTATGCTGGGCTGGCATTTAAAAAACAAACATAAAAAAAAAATGAAAAATAAATTCCCAATCCTATCACCCTTAGATATCTTATATCTTGGTGTGATCGTGCCTGCAATTTGTTGGAAGCCTCTGAAGAGATGCTCCGTCATGAATGTGTAAACTGGTTAATTTATTTAATTTTGGTCGATTAGTTACCATTCTAGGGCTACACCACCTGGACTAGCCCAATGCTCATCATAATGAGAAATTGGATAACGGTGGGAACTTTTGATGTGTGTTTCCTGTTGCTAGAAGCAGTTCTAAATGTTTTGGGTGGTGGAATGCACAATATTTGGATGTCCACGTGTAACATCATTAAGTTTAACTTGTTAGGATGGTGAGAGCAGTTTTTTCTTCTCTTTTTCCTTTTAACATAGGCAGCCACTTTTTGTCTAGCTACCAAATATAATTTCCAAAGTCTGGTCCAAAATCCAAACTTTAGTTGTAAAGGTATCTCGAAGAAACACAGCATCATGGTGTTCAATGTTTGTCAGTAAAGGAAAAAAGAAGCTGTTAAAAGTTGCAGTCCAGAAGCGAAACATCCATTATGCAGCATAGGAAAACCCCTGATGTGAGTGTATGGTATGAAAGTAAAGGTGATCTGCATCTGCTAGTGCCGGATTTGCTCCATGGTGTTCAATGTTTGTCAGTAAAGGAAAAAAGAAGCTGTTAAAAGTTGTAGTCCAGAAGCGAAACATCCATTATGCAGCATAGGAAAACCCCTGATGTGAGTGTATGGTATGAAAGTAAAGGTGATCTGCATCTGCTAGTGCCGGATTTGCTCCAAGGTTTGGATTCCATAATGCTTGATGACTATCTATTTTGATCTCTGTATGTGTTCCATGTAACGCAATGCTTTAAGAAATTTATGATTGTGACCTCCAAGTAGTCAGATTTATGGTCAAATGATGGTTTATGAAGCCCTCTCCTTTCTTTTTGTGATTTCTCAGGAAAGGCATATCGAACTAGTATAGTGGTTAGGCAAAGTTCTTCACGAGCCTTGCAGAGGCCTCGGCCTCTTCCTCCATTAAAGACCTTGCAAAACCTGATAATCCCTACAACAGGAAATGCAAGATCTCACTAGCTCACAGTAATTTCAGCTTCAAGAATCATGGCTATGCTTAGATAAAAAAAGAAAAAGAAAAAAAAAAGAATCATGGCTATGCTTTCAAAAACAGTGGCAGGAGTGGGATACATAAAAGACCAGTTGACTCCAGTCAGAGTGCATTACCAAGTACAAATTGTAGTAACACGAATAATTTTAACTCAATGTCTACATTGCCATCTTGCGTTCTGTTAGAGAAAATTCCTTTATCTGTTTTGAAGTTGACAAAACGTTTCCATCAGTCTAGTCTGAAGACTTGTAGACTCTACCGTCAAAGTCTGAAGACCTCCAGACTCAAGATTTAAAGTCCACTCTCATTGATAGTTTCCGGACCGATGAAGAGAAGTATTATCCGTTGAAGAGAAGACTTATCCAGATGGGAGTATATCTTTAAGGATTTGATTCGTATGGTTGAAGAAGTTCTCACGGCTAGAGATAGCACCTCGAGATCTTTATTTGAGTAATTTAGATCTGTTGATTGGCGAAGTTTACTTGGAATGTTCTACTTATGGAAATCTAGATCCTGATTGTATGGGCGAGCAAGATTGGTGGGCTATCATCATATTCCTTAAATAACTCAAGATCTCCCTAATTGATTCTATCTAACGGGTTGATTGGAAGAACTCCTTTGGAAGGTGCCAACGGTTATGAAGGCATGAAGGAGTATATAAGGAAGACGCTCAAGTTATTCAAGTGTGTGCGTGATAGATAAATTCCAAAGTTTGAAGCTCCTTGTTCTTTGATGTTTCATTTGCTGAGCTTGAATTTGTACTCAAAAGAGAGATTAGATACTTGTGAGACCTTGAGGAAGTGTAGCAGAGTTTCTACATTGTGGAATCATGGATGTGAGACTGTAAAATCTCTTTTGGTTCTTAGTAGAATCTAGCCAGTGGGCTGTTAGAACGGGAAAATGGACGTAGGCTTGGTCTAAGCCGAACTATTATAAACCTTGTGTTTTGATTCTCTATCTCTAATCTCTTTACTTCAATTTGCAGCTCTATATAATTGTTTATAGTCCTTTACTCTTTCAGTCTATCATTATTAAAAGTCAAATTAATTTGTTGATCTTTGCGAAAATGACTTTGATCACCTATTCACCCCTTCTAGGTGCTCTTACTAGCCATATCAATTGGTATTAGAGCTTGTGTACTCATTTAATTGAAGTGTTTTGACTTCTGAGTTAAAGATCTATGGCTAGTATGTTGGCTCCAGGTTTGGTTGAAGGCTAAAGCAACACCAGACCTCCTTACTTCGATGGAAATGATTACAGCATATGGAAAAACAAGATGAAGGCATTTCTAAGATTGAAAGATCCTCTGGAATGAAATGTGGTAGAAAAATAAATCATTCCTAAAGTTACATCAGTTTTAGAAAGAGGAAAAGAACCTGTAGAAGCTAGCGAGATGACACAAGAAAAGATAACCAAGAGACAAGCTCTTGATGTAAAAGCAATTTATTCTTTATATTGTGGATTATCTCCTACTAAGTATAATAGAATATCTTCCTGTGAAACAGCCAAAGAAGTTTGGGATAGGTTGCACATTACCTATGAAGGAATTGATCGAGTAAAAGAAACAAGAATCAATATTCTACTCGGACAGTATGAAGCCTTCAAGATGAAGCCAGGAGAATCTATCACTGATATGTTTAGTCGCTTCACTGAAATTGTAAATGGTCTAGAGTATCAAGGACAGCCAATCTCAGGACCCATGAAGGTTAACAAATTGCTACGTGGACTATCCAAAGACTGGAATCATGTAAAGACTTCAATAAGGGAAACACAAAGGATCATGCCGCTTTCTGTTGACGAACTGGTTGGCACACTTCAGTCCTATGAAGTGGAGCAAATTAATGATGAAGAAGATCCCAAAGGTAAGAAGTCTATTGCTTTAAAATCTAACGATGATTCTGATGTTACAGACTTTGAAGAAGATTTGAATGATGAAGAGCTAGCACTTATGATAAGAAGGTTCAGAAAACTGAACAAAAAGGGAAGAAGATTCAATTGGAAGAAACAAAGCACTCAAAAGTTTCAGAACAAATCAACTGAGGATGATGAATCCAATAAAGATGTGATTTGCTTTGAATGCAAGAAAAATGGACACATCAGACCCAACTGTCCTTTGTTGAAGAAAAAGAAAGGAAAACTGAGAAATATAGAAAGACTCTCAAAGCTGAAACATGGAGTGATACTAAATGTGAAGAAAGCGATGATGATTATGCCAATATTTGTTTAATGGCAAAATCAGACTCAGACTCAGACTTTGAGATAGATATAGACTCAGACTCAGACAGTAAAATTTAGGTAAGTAATATAAAAATTCCTACTAAAGTCTTGAAATATGTTGAGACTTTGTCTTAGTCTCAAAACTTCTCTTAAGATGATTTTCGAGCTAAAAAGGGAGAATTATACACTGAAGTAATAGGAAAACTCTTGGAAAGAAAAGTTTGAAAGTTTAGACAAAATTTTTGTCATTTTGAAAGAAAATGCAAACTCTCTTTCAAAAGAAAATACATGTTTGATAAATGATATTTCAAATATTTCAAAAAAGTTTTCATTAAGATCTGAGAAATTGGAAAAGATTCTTTCGATACAAAGACCTTACTTTAACAAATCAGGTTTGGGAATGACATCTGAAACCATTTCTCTAATTGATTTTCCTAAAGTAAAGGAAAGAATCAAACAGAGATATACAAAAGCCTTTTATAGAAATCATTTTCAAAAAGTCTTTGTAAAACCTATTGGCCAAAGTGCCCTCGAATGTTCTAAGTGTAACAGCTCAGAACACTTTGAGAAATGATGTACTATGGTTTGGAGACCTGTTAAGAAGAATTGGGCAAAGACTGTATATTGCACTAACTCCACTGGATCAAGAAAATGTGGGTACCAAAGAAAGCTTGAGTTTCTTTTTTAATTGTAGGTCAGTATCAAAAAGAAAGTTAAATGGTATTTGGATAGTGGCTGTTCAAGACACATGACAGGAGATTCAAGTAGTTTTATAAAGCTTGTTCAATCAAATGGAGGAAAAGTCTCTTTTGGTGGAAATAGCAAATAAAGAATTGTTGGATGAGAAACAGTAAAGATTGGAGGTCTCACAATGAATAATGTCTCCTTGGTGGAAGGACTAAATTACAATCTACTCAGCATAAGCCAATTGTGTGACACTGGGTTCAAAATCAATTTCCAGGAAGGAACATGTTCAGGAACTAGTAAAGATCTCTCTCAATCTTTTACTGGGCGTTGATATGGAAATATTTATCTTTTGGACATAAAACCAGAAAGATCTCAATGCCTGATATCAATTCAAGATGAATCAAATATGTGGCATCGAAAGCTTGGCCATGTGAATATGAAGCAAATTGCCAAGATCTCTTCCAAGAAGCTTGTTCGTGGTCTACCCAATCTGAAATATCAAAAGTTTGACTTATGCACACCATGTGTATTGGGAAAATAGGTTAGAAATTCCTTTAAACCAATAAATCAAGTTTCCACTAATCGTGTGTTGCAGCTCCTGCATATGGATCTCTTTGGACCAACCAGAACTCAAAGCATTGGTGGAAAGAAATATTGCCTAGTAATAGTGGATGATTATTCACGATTTACTTGGGTCTACTTTCTGGCAAGTAAGTTTGAAACCTTCTCTCACTTTTCAAAGTTTGCTAAGAAAGTGCAGAATGAGAAAAGATATGCTATCTCAAGCATACGGACAGACCATGGAGGTGAGTTTGAAAATTAAGACTTTGCTAAATTCTATGATAAATATGGTTTTCAACATATGTTCTCCTCTCCATACACTCCTCAGCAGAATGGAGTTGTGGAAATGAAGAATAGATTTCTGCAAGAAATGGCAAGAACTCTTTTAATTGAAAGTAACATTTATTCTCGTTTTTGGGCTGAAGCAGTTTCTACGGTATGTTATATTATTAACAGAGTTTTCTTAAGGCTTATTCTGGAAAAACTCCCTATGAGTTATTTAAAGAAAAGAAGCCGATTGTTTCTTATTTTCATGTGTTTGGTTGCAAATGTTTTATCTTGAAAAATGCAAATGATCGAATTGGTAAGTTTGAAGAAAAATTAGACGAAGGAATCTTCCTTGGATACTCAACCTCCAGCAAAGCCTACAGAGTATTCAACAAGAAGACTTAGTCTGTGGAAGAGTCGATGAATGTCAAATTTCAAGATTCTTTGCAAAATCAATCGACTTAGACTCAACGTGAAGAATCTGAACTAGTTCTAGACTCTACAAAGTCTACCTCCCTTGAAGCTGATCAGAATTCAGAAGAACAACAATGAATGGATATTGGAGAATCAATTGAAGAAAAAGATCAACAATCTGTCAGACTAACTAGTAACTGGAAGCACAAGTCTAGTCATTCCAAAGAACTCATCATTGGTGATATTGATGAAGGGATTCGCATCAGATCCAAAAGGTAAGAAGAGTCTAGTGCTGTGGCACTTATCTCTGAAATCGAACCCAAAAGCATTGAAGAAGCTTTAACTGACGAAAGCAGGATTGAAGCAATGCAAGAAAAGCTCAAGCAGTTCAGCGTTAATGATGTTTGGGAATTAACTCATAAACCAAAAGGTAAATATGTTATTGGAGCTAAATGGGTTTTCAGGAACAAGATGGACGAAAAATGAAAAGTGATAAGAAACAAAGAAAGACTCGTGGCTAAAGGATATACGCAAGAAGAAGGGATATACTATGATGAGACCTACGCTCCTGTAGCAAGGTTAGAAGCAATTAGATCATTACTTGCTTTTGCTTGTTATAAGAATTTCAGGTTATTCCAAATGGACATCAAAAGTGCATTCCTGAATGGATTTATTTAAGAAGAAGTCTATGTGGAACAACCTCCCGGTTTTGAAGACCCAAGAAAACCAGATTCAGTATTCAGACTGAAAAAAGCCCTATATGGGTTAAAACAAGCTCCTCGAGCTTGGTATGACAGGTTAAGTAAATTCTTAATTTAAAATGGCTTTGTTAAAGGAAAAGTAGACACTACCTTGTTTATTAAAAAGGAAGGTAAAAGCTTTTTGCTTGTTCAAATATATGTTGATGATATTATATTTGGATCACATAATGAAAACCTGTGTAAGAAGTTCTCTAAGTCTATGTAGGATGAATTCGAGATGAGCATGATGGGTGAACTATCCTTCTTTCTCGGACTACAAGTGAGACAATTGAAGGAATGAATTTTCATTCACCAAGAAAATATGCTAAAGAACTTGTTAAAAAGTTCGGATTGGAGAATTGCAAAAAGACTAACATACCAATGTCAAGTTCTTCGAAGCTGGACAAAGATGAAGGAGGAAAGAAAGTTGATCAGAAGCTGCACATGAGTATCATTGGTTCACTTCTTTATCTTACTGCTTCTAGACCTGACATTTTGTTTAGTGTTTGCATTTGTGCCAGATTTCAATCAGATCCCAAAGAATCTCATCTAAGTGCTGCGAAACGCATCATCAAATACGTTGCAACATGCATCATCAAATACGTTGCAACAACCTCTAAGTTAGGTCTATGGTATTCAAAAGAATGAGATTTTACTCTCCTTGGACATTCAGATGCAGATCTAGCAGGATGTAGAGTTGATAGAAAAAGCACATCCGGCATTTGTCAATTGCTTGGTAACAAGACAATATCTTGGTTTTCAAGGAAGCAAAGTACTGTAGCTCTTTCAACAGCAGAAGCAGAGGATGTGGCTCTTGGAAGTTGCTGTTCTCAAATCTTATGGATAAATCATCAATTAAGGGACTTTGGAATTGAAGACTCTTGCACCGAAATCAAATGTGACAACACCAGCACGATTAATCTCACAAAGAATCCAATTCTTCATTCAAGAGCAAAGCACATAAAGATTCGACATCATTTTATTACAAATCATGTTCAAAATGGAGAAGTTTTGATCTAATTCATTGACTCAAAGAATCAGCTGGCGGATATATTTACAAAACCTCTGGAGAAAAGCTTATTTGAGTCTATTCGCTCCAAACTTAACATCTTATCTCTTGAAGTCTGAAGAAGCTTAGACTCAGGGTTATAGTCTAAAGACGCTCAAACTCAGAAGACCAAGAGTTTCGATTGTAAGTTATTTCTGTTCTAGCAATTTATCTTTCGGATAAAAAACTCGAAAAGGTACGATTACTTATCGTGAATTGATTGATGTTATCTTTCCAAGTTTTTGAAGTTATAGCAATTATTCTTTCGAAAAGAAAGTTATCATTTTTGAAAAGACAGTTATCAATTTTCAAAAAGGCAATTTTTCATTTTTTGAAAAGGCATTTTTATTTTTCCTTTTTATGATGATCTGTATACCTCGTTTCGTTTGCTTTATACTGTCTTTCTTATTCGTTTTTACCACAAACCCTAGAACTTAGAACTTCACTTTCTTACTATTTCTCTCTAGTTTAATCGATAAAGTTTTCATCTTTCTCGCGAATTGAGTTCGAAAATTCTCTCAAAGACTGTGATAATGTCTTCCCAAAGAAAGTCGTCAAGGATTGTAAGCAGGGGACCACAGCGTATGCATGAGGGTCCTACACTCTTTGATCTGACTGAGGAAGAAGACTCTTCAAGGCAGCAGCAGAATTAGCAACATTCTCAACCGCGCCATACTTCTTAGGCTAGACCTTAAGAGCCTCAGCAACAACAAGCAGAGGAAGAAATAATTGAGGATGTCGAACTAATAAGGACTCTTAAGCCCGCATTTACTTTCAAACTCTACACCGCCTTGAAGGAAGGTGGTTTTGCAATGACCTTTATTGATGAATTTTTGAGAGAAAAAGGGGTACCGAAATGAAACCGATTTTTTAAGAACGATGGAACGATTGAGAATTGCTCCTATTGGTTCGGCAGAAAACGCTTTTGCGAATTTCCCAAGTGATCCGCGTTTTGGAGGAGTTAATCAACCAGAGGGAAAAGATGATGAAAATCTGTTCATTCATTTTAAGCCTAGAATTGGTGTTGCTGCGAATATTCATGGAAGAAAGGTGGATCTGTTTCGATCTGAGGAACACAAGCGAGTTTATTCTAAATTGCTGAAGCGAGGGGTGATGAACCCAAGGAGTGTGGATTTTGATTTTCTCGACTCATTGAACGTAAAGTTAGGGAGAAGTTTGCTTTACTTCAACTTTGAACGTTTTTGTTTAGAGACAACTGTAGCACATCCAGAACTTACTGCGCATTTCTATTTCAATCTAAGCTTTTTAGATGCGAATAGATTTTTCTTCAGTGTTAAAGACTAGGATTATGTGGCAGTTATGGACACCCTAGCTGATGTGATTGGAGTGGAGAGAGGGATTTTCCAATCAATCAGCGTGTCTATTAGTCATGCTACTATGGAGCTTGTTCAAGATAGAATTGTAGAAGGTCGGATTTCGTATTTGAGGATGAGTGCCTCTAATATCTTGCTCCATAAGATTGTAATTAATTGTCTCAGACCCAAATCCACATCAAAGACTAATGTCTCCATTTCAGAAGCGAAGCTGATGTACGCCATCAACGTTGGTTACAAGTTCTCTCTGCCTCACACTATCATGTTTCATATGTATAGGTCAATGGTAAAGGACAAGGGACAACTTCCTTATTCTGCCCTTATTACTTGTTTATTTAGACATCTTAATATTCATCTTCCCAACATTCTGTGTGTTTGAACCATTGATCCAATGGTGGTGGGACTGAAGATGGTTTCAAAGATGCGTTTGAAGGAGCTAAACAAGGTGTTAGAAAGACTTAAGGAGAAGACCCCTGTCAAGACTCGACAAGACCCTGTGGCTACAAAAAGGAAAGGCAAGGAGCCCATGACAGCTCCATCTAAGAAGAAGAGAACTCTCATCTTGCAGGATGAAGAAGATGATGATAATATCACTATCTCCGCCCTTGCCTTAAAGAACCTACAGCATCTTGTTCCAGAGACAGAGGATCGAGAGAACCAAGATAGAGAAGAGATAGAGCAGAGGAATGAAGAGAGAGAATCAATGAGGAAAGAAGAAGAAGAAGAAGGAAGAATGGAAGAAGAAGAGCAGAGAGAAGATCAAGCAGAAGGAGAGAGTCATGGTGATCCTTCTGCAGAGGAAGAAGGACAAGATCATCCTGGCATTGAAGAAGAGCCAGAGCAAGAAGAGTACTTCTCTCCACCTAAAGGCACTGAGACAAGGGGAGCTGCTGATAAAAGAGGTACTTCTTCACTTGTTTTTACCAATAATGATGTTAGTCGTTCTCATGCCGATCCAGAGGATGTGCATGCCTCTCACTTTCCTAAAGAAGGTAATAAGGCTTCATCTCCAAGTCTAGATGTTCGTGCTGAAATTCCATCATTCGGCAACACTCCACAAACCGATCATGCTGAAGCAAGCACTCAAACTGACAACTCAGCAGACTTTAAAAGATTGCTTGAACTTCTTTTGGAGATTAAAGGTCAGATTTATGCCTTGGGATGTGAATTTTAGACCATGCAGAACGCTCATCAAGCCACTTCAGTTTCTTTGCACGATCAAGTTCAAGCCCTTAATCTTCAAGTTCAAGCAAATGCAAAGGGTGAGGATTTAGCGCAACTGAAGGAGGATCTGAGAAAGCTGGAGGAGACTGTCAAGTCTATGGGAGATTTCCAGCTCGTACGCGTTCCTAAACAATCTTAATTTTATTCTCTTTATATTCTCTACTTTTTGCTATTGACAAAAAGGGAGAGAAGTTGGTGCAGATTTGATTGTTTTTTGATTGGTTGTTTTTGTTTTTGACTTATCTTTGTTTGGATGGACTGGTTTGGACTACTATTTTATTGTTTGCAGTATCTTAAGCTATGTTGATGATTATGGTAAAGATAGCTGTTTTTACATGACTAACTTGTTTTTTGTGAATGCAGATTCGCTACTATCTTTATCTTAATTCACTTATCTTTTATGAGATATCTTGGTTTGCTTAAGTGTTGTCTTGCAGGACAAAAGTATCCAAATCTGTAGGAAAGTTTTGTCACAATAAAAAATGGGGAGATTGTTGGAGAAAACTCATTTATCTGTTTTGAAGTTGACAAAACGTTTCCATCAGTCTATTCTGAAGACTTGTAGACTCTACCGTCAAAGTCTGAAGACCTCCATACTCAAGATTTAAAGTCTGCTCTCATTGACAGTTTCCAGACTGACGAAGAGAAGTATTATCCGTTGAAGAGAAGACTTATCCAGATGGGAGTATATCTTTAAGGATTTGATTCGTATGGTTGAAGAAGTTCTCACGGTTGGAGATAACACCTTAAGATCTTTATTTGAGTAATTTAGATCTATTGATTGGCGAAGTTTACTTGGAAGGTTCTACTTATGGAAACCTAGATCCTGATTGTATGGGCGAGCATGATTCGTGGGCTATCATCATATTCCTTAAATAACTCAAGATCTCCCTAATTAATTTTGTCCAACGGGTTGATTGGAAGAATTCCTTTGGAAGGTGCCAACGGTTATGAATGCATGAAGGAGTATATAAGGAAGACGCTCAAGTTATTCAAGTGTGTGTGTGATAGATAAATTCCAAAGTCTGAAACTCCTTGTTCTTTGCTGTTTCATTTGCTGGGCTTGAATTTGTACTCAAAAGAGAGATTAGATACTTGTGAGACCTTGAGGAAGT
Organism: Eucalyptus guilfoylei; assembly: GCA_016097605.1. Taxonomy (NCBI): domain Eukaryota; kingdom Viridiplantae; phylum Streptophyta; class Magnoliopsida; order Myrtales; family Myrtaceae; genus Eucalyptus; species Eucalyptus guilfoylei. The sequence continues at coordinate 17,665,456 of CM027860.1, forward strand.
GTACCCGAGTTTCTACACTGTGGAATCAAGGACGTGAGACTGTAAAATCTCTTTTGGTTCTTAGTGAAATCCAGCTAGTGGGCTATCAGTGTGGGAGAGTGGACGTAGGCTTGGTTTAAACCGAACTATTATAAACCTTGTGTTTTGATTCTCTATCCCTAATCTCTTTACTTCAATTTGCAGCTCTATATAATTGTTTATAGTCCTTTACTCTTTCAGTCTATCATTATCAAAAGTTAAATTAATTTGTTGAGCTTTGCGAAAACGACTTTGATCACTTATTCACCCCCCTCTAGGTGCTCTTACTAGCCCTATCACGTTCTTCCACCAATATATCCACAAAGGAGAATACCAGAGGACAATAGGGCATCAACATAGCCTCGGTGGTGGAATCTGTGCTGGTCCCTATCTCCGGTTGACCTACAAGCCATGGCAGCTCCGATGCCTAATGTGTCTGCATTGGCAATTCATCATGAAGACAAGGACAAGAGAATAGGTTGATTGGCCAAATGGAGCTCATCTTGGAGGTTCAATAATGTAAGGAGATTGTGAAACACCAAGTAGCCAATTAGTACTCTGCATCTTTAAGAAGGTAGGTTGTACGTTTGCAGATAGAAATTTTTGTTTCTTTTTTGTTAACCTGATCACCACCACCCTTCTTGCATTTGTGTAAATAAAGTTTTTCGCTCTTCATCACCTTCTATATCTCATATCCAGGATAAGTACACTATTAGTGCCATAAGTTGTGCACGGCGCTCACTTTGATGCCAAAAGTTTTTGTCGGATCACTTAAGTGCCAAAAAGTTTGAAAAACGCTCACTTTGGTGCCAACTCCAATCCGATTGGCTGGAAATCCGACGCGGCACTTTTTTTTATTAATTTTTGAAGCTGATGTGGCTCGCCGGAGAGTACAGTCAGCATTCTAACACCAAAATGACGCCGTTTGGTGTCTCCCCCATTTCAAAACCCTAAATCTTCGGCCAGTCGCCATCCTCGATGGCCCCCGCGCTCGGCGGCCGCGACTCCGACCTCGACCCCGACCCTGACGATGGCCACTCGGCGGCCGCGGCTTCGACCCCAACCCTGACCTGAACCCCGACGACGGCCACTCAGCGGCCAAGTTGAAGGTCGTGATCTAGCCGGTGCTTGGGGAGGCCGCTGACGAGTGTGCCGCCATTGATGTCTCCCTCTCCATCTCCGATCTCCCCGACGAGTGCCTAGCCTGCGTCTTCTAGTACCTAGGCTCCGGCGATCGAGGCTGGTGCTCCCTCGTGTGCCATCGAGGGCGTCCGAACATCGCTGAGCAGTGGCGGTTGAGCGAGCGACGGCGGAGGCCGAGCGACGACGGAAAAACCTTAATTTCAATCTCCAAATAAAAAAAAAATCCCAAAATGAGTTAAACAGCGTGGTTTTTTTGAGGCCATCCATGTAGGACGGCAAAATGACGTCGTTTAAAGGCCTTGTAGATTTTTTTTTAATAAAAAAAAGCCACGTAATCATTTTGGCCGGAATCTTTCGCCGGTGGCACCAAAATGATCGTTTTTTCTTCAATTTGGCACTTAAGTAATCCGACGGAAACTTTTGGCACCAAAGTGAGCGCCATACATAACTTATAGCATTGATAGTGTACTCCCTCATATCCCATCCTATTTGAAGGTTTCTTTTTTTAAATTTTGATGCCATCGTGCTTCTTGATTTTATGTAAACAGATCTTCGCATCTCTCTTGTTTATGTATCTTTCATATCTCATTCTACTCAAAATTGCATTGTTGGTTACTTTGATCCACTACTTGCCAGCATCTAAATGGCCTTTCTGGATCTTGCAAATGTAAGCATTATCATGTTTATAACTCTCATTTATTACTTCGTAAGTGTGAACTTTCACAATCGCAACAAACTCAATTATAAGAATTGTTAAAAAGAATTCTAGAGGCATGGCATGATATTTGTCTTATACATTTGCACCCCAAAATCAATCCAAATTGGTCTCTCATGACCCATTTACTAAAACTAATTTTCGTTTGACAAAAAAATCCAAAATTGATAACCCATGACACATTTACCTCAAATCAATCTTCGTTAGCAATTTGGAATATAATGTGGAGAGTAAGATTATATCAAAAGTACTAGTTTGAGATTTTTCATAAGGCGAATATTAGTTTGGATAGAAATCTAATTTTGGAGTAAATATATCATGAATTATCAGTTTGAAATTTTTAGTGATATTAATCCTTTCTCGAAATGCTAATAGCTTCCATTGACATATTCATAATTAATTTGGCCCAACTGAGAAACTATAATTACTCGGTGCATAGACAGTAAAATCAACATTTTTTTTTTGGCCGAGTAAACAATTTTCCCTCTTTCGGCAAAACTCGTTCGTACTCGTAGTCTCGTAGTATATAATCCAAACGATGCGAACCCCAAATTGCCCGGGTACCGCCATCATTTTTTGCTCTCATTGCTGCGAACTTCATCCCCATTTTTTAACTTCGCCATTCAACCACAGTTCTATAGGCGCCAACAGAGTCCTGTTCTTCTAGTTTCGAAGGTATGCTTTACACTTTTATCGCTTGTTTTGATGCGAATTGTGAGATTAATTTGACAGATGCAGAGCAGCTCAGTTCATGTCAAGGCACCCAGAAACCGACTCCACATGGACTGTGTTATCTCCGAAGATGTGTCGGATTAGTGATGAGTGTCGAATTCTCGATTTTGAGAGTTGGGTCTTGAGTGAAACGCGTTGGCGATTTTTGTATGGTGGGAAAGAACTGTTCTTTATTGATTTTTTGCAGTGTTGGGAGCTTGAACATGGAGACGAGTCCAGCCGGCGAAGAACCCACCTCGTGGGACGAACGGTACAACATCAGTTTGATGCCCTCCGAGTTGTTCCTCAAGTTTCGGAAAGAAATTCAGGGAATCCGAGTCGGTGTTAATCTGGAGGTGTTTCTTCTGATGTGCCTAAATTTTGCTTGCCTTTGTGTTGCCACGTATTTGAAGTTTGGTCTCTAGCAAATATGATTGGCCTGGGTGAATGAAAAAGGATGATCTAGTGGCTTAATTTTGTTGAGAGAGCTGTGGAAAGATGAGCCAAACCATTTTCGGCAAAGGCTTGAAAGGAATGAATGAAATGTTTCGTTTTGAGGTCATCTGCATAGGGTATTTGAAGCTTGGGTCAATTTTAATGTGAATAACTTGTTCGTTCTTATTTTAATTTTCATGTTGCTGACCTGGATTGGGTATGCATATTGGATGTGGTTCCTGTTTAATTTGATACAGCATATTCTGTTCTTTGGTCCTGAAGACAAGTGCCGGATATTTCAGTGTGCGGATGGCACAACTTCGCTGTTTAATTAATGTCAGAGATTGCAGCCCTGGTTCCTAAATTACTGACTACTCTTCTAAAATGCATGTGGGAGAGAATTTAAAATGTTAAAGGAATTTTAGTGATGCTTCTGTCTAGTTTAAGTTTGCAGATAGATTGACATGAAAAATTGACTTGGCAAGTTGCCATAGGCAACTTCACGAGCTATACATACTTGAGGCCCTCTCATTTGCTTCCGTGCATTGAAGTCCATTTTAGGGTTCTGTGTTAAGTCAATATGTCAGTCCACATGTAAGGGAGAATCTGGAGAGTGTTGAACTATTCAGATATCAATCCATGCTCTCATGGGAAATAAAAGAGGTTCTGTTACAGTTTTCACTGATGTTTGATTAGTGAAGATGTTAGAAGTTAAGTAGATTAACGGGAGCACTTTTATGTTTTTTTTCTTTTTCAGTGATCTCCATGAGGTTGAACCTCACTTGGCTGAGCACGTTGATCAGACTTGTATAAGATCTGGCATGCAGGATGTTACAGCCTTACAGTTATTCACATAGATTCCATCGACATATGCTAATCAATATAATTTCCATAAATTCATTGCTTGGCTTGGCTTGGCTTTGTGTTCACTGTTTCCTCTATATTGACCTAATAGAGCTTCTGTCAGTAATAGTCGCATAATGAAGTAGATGAACAAAGACTTTCTTTTTCTTGTTGTCTCTTTTGTTCTTCTATAAGCTCTGACTGCAATTTTAATTCATCAGATATTTTGATTTTTGTGTCCTCATTCACCATACTTCAGCTTAAGTGGAACAATCAAGAATACATTTGTGTTTAATGTTTGTATATTCATGGTCCTCAAAACTTTGGGTCTGTCTTATAGTGCTCCAACGATTGGCCATCAAGCAAACTTTTTGTTGGCGCCTTTAAGGCCTGGTGTAACTCTGCTTGTTCAGTTAATGCAGTTATGGAATATAGCCTCATTATGACATCTTGATTTGAGATTTTGATTCAGTTTTACAATGCTCCAAGGAATGATTTTCAAGCGAAGCTTGTGTTCAAGCCTCTCTCCCCAGACCGTCTGTGGAAGTTTGTCTATGAACCCATACATCAAGACGTGCGCATTCTCTCGAAAAAGATTCCTGTCACAAAATTCTTAAATCTCCAGGTTTGAGGCTTCTTTGATTTCACCTCTGTTTTGTGCTGGCGTGGCCAAATAATCTCAATCATCAATAAGTCTGTTAACTTCTGTCAGTATTGAGCGGTAATTGGTAAAGCTTTTGGGGAGTCAGCTTGGTGTGCTTTGAAAATTACAGGTTGGCGTAGGCCACAATTTTCAGTTAAATGCAATTAGTTGGAAATGGAAGCTCATCACATGTTTGGGTGGAGACGGTGTATCTCGAATTAGAAATAAGACCACTCTTGGACTTTGTCCAGTTGTAGATTTTCGATTTGGGTGGAGGGCTGATTACGTTCTTCCAGAAATCACAGGGTAAGTTTCTTCCTGCTCAACTACAATATATTTCGCTCTTGGAAGAAACTAGATGAGCTATATATCATAACAAGTTCTAATTGTATCAACTATTTGGTGTCACGAATTAAAATTTTGCTATTACAAAGCATGATGTTTATAACATACAGTGAACTTACAGGTGTGGGTCATGTGCTTCCGTGATTTATGTCACTCTGTTTTATTAATTTTTTCTGGGGTTCAAGTTGTGTGTTTCATGTAACAGGGGTCTTGGTACTGATGAGCCACTATTCAACATGAACTCTGGGCAGTTGCAAGCGTCGCTAGATAGAGTGGAAGCCATTTTAAGCTATCCAGATACTGTTTAGAGGATATTGGTGAAGAGATGGTATGTTAATTGATTGGCTCCTTTGAACTGCATTGAGATGACAACTACTAGCATCTAATGTGCACAGGATGATGTTTTGACATGAAAATTTTGAACATGGCTGAGCGAAAGATCGTTTTGCTTTTGAGTGTTCATGTTGGCCTCAGAAGTTGCTTATTTATCATTTTTTCTTAGCATATGTTGATATTTTTAATTGCAGCATCAATTGTTTGCCTGAATTTCATTTTCAGCTGGAGAAGCGGGAATATGGGAAGGGATGACGAGGTTCAGTGGTGCAGTGAAGAATGAGTATTGAAGCCTTTGAATATCGTCAATTTTGTTGGACAATGTTGTTGTACGTGAGGGAAGTAGTGGAGTGGTAAAATATGTGCAATCTGTTTCATCAGTTGTTTTTACTCTTCATTTTTCACTTCCATTCCCTGTCTTTACATTTACTGAATATTCAGTCATCTACGAGATATTTGTAGAAAAGGTCCCGTCATCATCAATGGGATTAATTTCGTGTCAAGGCGGATGGTTTGGAACGATGATTAAGGCATTTTTCGTGATGTCGTATCAAGCAATATCCATGTGCATTTCATACACGACTTTGATCATGTAATTGAGCAATCACTACTCTGTTTTCAAAATTGCTGCCCAATGGTATATGCTCTCTATGGAACTTTTTCCCTTTCGGTTTTTGTTTGTGTGGCATTTGCTAGAGGAGGGAGATGCCCTAGACATGCTAGCAAAAATCCCTAGGGATGTACTACCAGAGGTGAATCATAGAGCGCCTGTTGCTTTGGCCCTGATTAATTAATCTACTTTACAATGCGTTCTCAGAAGTTACAACTACATATCCAAATGAACCAGAAAATGGAGCTCAAAACATTTTCTTGACTATATGCATCTTTATGAATAGTATTTTTGACATATACTTGTAAGTAGTTGGCAGTATTTTGTTCTATCTCATTGTTTCAATTTCCCCTCGCTCTCTCTCTCTCTCTCTCCCTCTCCCCCTACAATTCACAAGTAATTTTGTGGAAAGACAAAACCTTCTCGCGTAAGTTTATAAGGAACCCTCACCGACAATTCTGTGCCTTTTGGCTTTTGAAACACTTGCGATAGAGCGAAATGAGTGATGGCCACCCATTGCACCACCCAAGACAGAGTAATAAATGTAAAGGCGGTGCCCTCTCCAACCTGTGTCCTAGCCGTTGAACTTGAAACTTTGCCTTCTTTCACGTTCAAATTCTGCCCTCTTGATGCATATAAATACGAACACCCAAATAGACTCCCCAAAATCAAAAAGAAAATGCCTGCCGTAAAGTTGAGGAGTTCTTATTCATTCCGGAATCGCCTGCTCTTTTGCTTACACTTCATTCTTTTCATGCCCTCTACAGCGACTTTTGCTCCCACAATCCTCCTCAAAATACCCCCAACTTTGCTCGGCCTCGCTTTCCCCATAACATCGTCCATTTAATTCGTCTCCTCTTTCGTGGGTTCTATTCCCAGCTCACCCGCTTTTGCTTCATGACCCACTTCTTGATCCTCCTCGCTTTGCTGTCCAGCCATGTGCTCAGCATCCGGGTGCTGTTCACCAAAGAAAAGTCAAGACTTTCGCGTTGAGATCGCAGAGACTCGAAAGAGGCTAAAGTCCTGTTGAGGCTGGAGTGCGGGGTTTCGATGGCTATGTGCTGCTGGAGTTAGTGGTGTTGGTGCTGACGTGCGTCGGGCACAATCGCTGGGTGAGGGAGCGCGAAGGGTTGGGCGCAAAAAGGGACGCGGTGGAGAAGAAGCGGAGCATGAGGATCGCGAAAGTGCAGGAGGAATATATGGCAAACACAGCTAAGATCGTGGAGGTCAAAGCCAAAGAGTTGGATGAGAGGATGAGGCATGGGCAGTGGTTTAACACTGATTTCGCCACCCGAGCTTCCATTAAACTGAAATTGTTTTTTTTCCTAGGCTCTGACTGTGATTTTAATTCATCTGTCATTTAAATTTCTGTTTCCTGGTTCACCGTACTTGAGCTTAAGCGGAACAATTAAGAATATATTTGCGTAAATTTTTATGTACGAATTCATGACTCTTCTGATTCGTGTTTCTCGACACTTTGGGTCTATCTTATAGTGCTCCACGGTGGAAAAAAGTATCAAAAAATAGCAAATCTATTGCATTGGATTGGCACGTTTTAATTGGATCAATTTTGTCATAAATTTTTTTGCATTAGTACCTATTGAGTCAATCCCGTCAATTTCGATTAAAAATCATTTACGTTGATGCCGACTGTCTTATGTAGCATGATCACATTTACGTAGGCAGTTTTAATAATATTTTAATAATTTTTTAAACTTTTTTTTTTTAGTTTTTGATTTTCTTTTTTTGTTCTTTACTCTCTCTTTTTTGTCTCTGAGGGCTGGCAAGGGCTGCCGGCACTGGGCGAGGGCCGCCACGCCCCTCCCGGCTCTGGCAAGGGCCACCACGTCCTCACCAGCCAAAGCGAGGGCATGTGGCCCCTCGCCTAGGTCTAGCAAGTAACCCAACTTCGCTCGGTCTTGTGTTCCTCATAATACCGTCCACCCGTCTCATATTCCTAGCTCACTCTTTGCTGCTTCAGGACCCTCGTCTTGATCCTCCTTACTTCGATGTCCAGTCAGGTGCTTAGCGTCCTGGCGTAAACGTCAAGCCTTTCGCTTATGAGATCACAGAGAGACCTGAAAGAGGGTAAAGTCCTGGTGAGACTGGAGTGCTGGGTTTTGATGGTTATGTGCTTGTGGAGTTGGTGGTGTTGGTGCGGACATGCACCGTGCACCGTTGTTGGGTGAGGGAGTACGAAGGGTTGGGTGCACAAAAGAACGCGATGGAGACGAACCGGAGCATAAGGAGAGCGAAAGTGCCAGAGGAACCGATGGCCAACGCGGCTAGGTTCATGGAGGTCAAAGCCAAAGACTTGGATGAGAGGATGAGGTTCAAGTATGGGCAGTGGGACGACTGGTTTTGAAGGCTGAGCTTCCATTGAACTGAAATTATTGTTTGCTCCGCTTGCTACATCGGAAGTTACTTGTGTTGGGCCGCTAGTTGGGTGGCCATTGTAGAGAATTTGTCTGGATCTTTGCTTTTATTTGACTGGATGAAACCCATTGAATGTTTGACGATCATGTTGCTGATTCTCTGAAAATTGGGTTCACCTTGTACAAGAATGAGCAATGAAGTAATTGCTCACGGTTTGGGAGGAAACAATCCCATAACACATTGTGGCAAGGTGTGCACTTGACAGTAAACGCTAACCTTTAGTACAAATATTGTTGATGTTACACTTTGAGTCTTTAAAATGACTGCAGCATGACATTCGCATCACACACAGTAAGAAGTGCTAACAAAGATGACATTACCCATGTCTTTTTCTAACAATAGTAGAGATTATTTCCAAATTTTAATGGGACGGTAGAGGGGAGGCCAGCCGGTGGATTCGACCATTTCAACATACAAGGGAAGCTGTAGGATTGCAAACAATATGATAGGGATGGCGGCGAACAAAGTAATTGGGATGTAGATCCACGGTAATCGTTCCCTTAAGACGATCGTCAGAGCAGAACCAAATGCTACCATCATAAAGACCAAAGAGAGGAAGAGAAAAGTGAGGCCTAGTATCATTTTTCTCGGCAGTGAGTGGACGAAATCTTCTATGGCATAGCGTGAAGTTAGGATAGCCAAGAACATCAAGGTGGCGGTGACAGAGGAGAAGAGAGCGAGAGCGTCTGCAATCGCAAATACAATAAACGAGCTCTCCTCCAGAAAGATCGGGATCCCCGTGCCCTCTTTGTTGCCTCCAGGTGCCGTAAAAGCAGCAGCAAAAGCTACCGTAATGATGAGAGTCGAGACGAGACTACAAGATGATGATGTACTCTTCATCCATTGTCCAGCCTCTCTGAGCAAATCTTGGCGTTGTTCTACAAAAACTTCCCAATATGTTTTCCCTCTCCTTTCTTCTGTTTCTTCCAATTTTAGACTTTTGAAAGAAGGATCGCTCCCATCTTCCTCTTTCGATACCTTCACAAAAATAAAGGGCGCCTATTAATGTAAGTGTACATTAAAGCTCACAAAAGGGTGGCAAACAAATAAGGTGAACCGACCTTAAACTTCAGACGTTTTAAAGAAGGATCGCTCATATCTTCCACCACCTTCACAAAAATTAAGGACACCTATTATTATAGATGTATATTAAAAAGCACGAAATTGTCCTAGGCGAATAAGGTCAACCAACCTTAAACCACTGAAGTTCCCTCTGTATTAGAAAAGCTGCTCCAGAAACATCTGCCGATACACATCTTGGTGACCATTCTACTACTGCCTCCATCAGGCTACGTCTTGTCAACTCATCGTCAGTCAAATATGGAGTTGTGTTGTGTGCGCTCAGTCGTCTAAACAACTCGACATGCCGTCCCTTCAAAACTTCTTTGATCAGTTCTTTTGTGAAATTTTTTTCCCACATCAACTCCGGCAAAAACATCAAACATAATTTGACAAAGTCAGAGATTCCACGAGATGCAGCGTCAATGACAATGTTTGAAGTCAATAAAAACTCCAGTATTTTGGGAATATCCATAGTTAATATCTTGTAGAGAAGAGTTAGATTTCCAAATTCGTGCCTCAGCTTCGATTCTACAATCCTTTTGATGAAAGAAACTGCACGTATTATTAGATAAGCAATTTTATATAACAAGGAAGAATCAAAAGGCCAAAGATATTAAAGATGGATATAGGCTGTTTTGTTACATCTACATAGTAGTTTAGAAGAAAATGATGGATGCAAGATATTAATCAAGAAAACAAATTTAATATAGCTTGAAAATAAAAATGCATGCATGAGAGACTAGGCGAATGTATCGATGAACACACAACTTTATGGAAAAAAGTTTTTTTTTTTTTTTATTGAAAAATGGGAAGATTCAATAATGGATCAATAGCACTCTCTTGGATAGAGTATTTTTACAGATTCACGTAAAGCATATATATCATTTAGACTTGGAATTAAATTAAACTGAATCGTATCTTCATATACGAATTGAGGACCAGTCCATCTTAATACCTATGATCTCAAGGGATACTGAAATATCAATTTGCACTTTAAATTTAGGGATCTCTACCTATGATGAAATGAGGTCATTTTTCCTATAAATACCATGGTAATTTCATGTACCTAGTTTTGTGGTAAGATTCAAGAGTGATATCATGAATTGCTTTGCTATAGCCACGAAGAGGATAGACAATCATGTCAGCAAGTTAGGAATTGATGATTAACAAAAGGATACATATCACACTCATGAATCGAAAATTGCACATGCAATGAAATTTAATAATGCTTGAATATGTTAGAAAACAACTTGGACTGATCAACCTCTAGATGAAATCCAAGTCTACAATTCTCAATAATTCTACCTGGAAATTTGACATTGAGTAAGACGTCTTGCCTTACTTTACAACAGTTATGTATGACTTTAATTTGTGACCTACCTCATGATTTGGATATTAAATTGTGTACATACATGTAGTCATTGTCCCTTCAATTTTTTATCGATAGGATCTATGAATGATATGCTTTTTGTCATGTTAGTCCATCAATTAAGCAGATTCACAGAAATACCTTTAGGCAACTTCATTTCTTCATAGTTGCCAAATGATGTATTGACCAAGCATGGTGGGATATCTAAAAATCATAACAGATAAAGTGAATACCATGCGGATAAAGTTGTTTGAATTGTACATATTTAGCAAAGGAAGTGCATGAAGCACCTACATTTGTAAATAATTTTTTCCCAAAAGTTGAGTCTAGCTCTACTACGGAAGTAAGACATCATAGGCACCAAGTATGCCAACGTTCTATCGTGTTTAGTATCTTCAATTGCCGCTTGCCTGGAGTTTTGGTTTTCTAAAAAGAAGACTATGTCTTTTGGAACACAAGAACAAAAAAGTTAGTTCAAGTAAACAGCGAAGGAAATGAAATAAGATGAGTAAGTATTAAATCCTACCCATATGACCGGCCATAGTAAGGCTGCTGATGATTTTATCATCTGGGGCGGATATATGTCCGGCCAGGCACTCAATAACGTCCTTTTGAGTAGGAGCCCATGAAATAGCAGTCAATAAGGCAAGGGCTACACTTTCACGTCCAAAATCAATTTTGCCTACTAATGCCTTTACCATCCTTATTCTTCCACCCCGAGCAGCATTGCAGAGAGCCCTCCTTAAAATTAAATTTTCATCTCTTGAAGGCAACAGCTCAACTAGGTTCTCGACCAATCGGTCTTGTGTGGCAATAACCGCAACATCAAGCACAGTAACGGATTCATGTTCTACAGTCATAACTTCGGCCATCATTGCTTCTTTATTTTTAGAAACCTCTTTCTGGACATATGTCCAATCTCCTACGAGTGCAGCTCGAAACAATCGTCGATGGTTGTCATGGACCACCGCTGTTGGCATGACTACAAAAATTACATATTAAAAGTCCTCAGGCTTATGTACTTCTTGGTTTTTAAGTCAAGTTTAATTATTGCACTTGCTCAAAGTTCCCATGAAATGCAAATGCAAGCCAAGGGGCAGTCGTTTACTCAACGCATATTTTTTTATGAGCGTGTTTATTTACTACTTGAAAGTAAAAAACAATATTTTTTTGGGCTTTCTCAATTATAATTCAAGATATTGTTCAGATTAGTATGAAGATTATATTTTAAGTTATATGTCAGCATTTGCATGCTTAAAATTTAAAATATTATTAACAAAAAATGTCAAAATGCATGAAACACAAATTTATAGAAAAATGAAAACAAAAAGTACAAAATAACAAACCTTTGTCGGTTGTCGTCGTGCCTTCTGAATTCCCTTCTTCCTTAGCCACTTTGTTAACGAAAAGAGAGATGAACATAAATAACCTTAGAAAATTTTATACCGTGTATGCTTTAAATCATCAACACATTATTAGCGTTAGGCTCAGTCGTTGCATAGAATTTTCTATATAAAAATTAAATTTTTAAACAAAAAACATTTTAACCTTAAACTTAACATAGATTATGAGTTTTTTTTTCAAGATAGTATTGTATCATAAATCAGTTTTATGGGAACTTTACCTTCTTATCTTGTACAATGTGCTTTTTATTAATTTTTTTATTTATCGTTACCATTGATTTTATCTGTGATATCATTCATAAATTAAGTAGACAAAATTGTATCTAACTTCACAATTTCACATAATAATCATGAAATAGTTATACATAAATAAACATAAATGAATGAACTTAATCACATCAATTGATACAATAAATTTATAAGTCACAATTGATATAAGATACATGTTTATAAGATTATTACCATGATCATAGCAATGAATTGCATGGAGTTTTTCACTAAGTGTTTAGCTTAAACTTTGTACTTGATGGTTGGGAAAAATAATTGATCTAATTTTTCTTACAAAATCCATATTACTTTTTCTTGTTTCTGTGGCAAGAACACTTCAACGTCCGTGTCCCTTGGACAATGTGTTTATTAATGGATTTTCTTCTTTAATGTTATCTTTATACTTTGTCATAACAGTGACAACCATTTCCTTTGACCAGTTTACTTTTGGCTTAGGGCTACATTACATGATTTCTTTATGGAGATGACTATAGTGAATTGACTAGTTCGAGTATCATCACTTCAAAAGTTTAGTCTCATGTAGTCTCTTAGCGATAGATAATTAACTATTCAGAATCCATTCATTTTACGTTCTGCCCTTGATGAAATTGCTTTGCAGGACAATCAGCTGCCAATTCAATTTGTATATTAGACAAACATAGAAATAATTAGTTGTGATGAGGTGATTTTTGGGACAATGCTTTCTTATAAGAGGAAATATTCTGATAATTAATTTTAATGAACTGATCATTGAGTGCTTGTAAGTAACGAAACTAGGACTGACAAAAAGCAACGGTATCATGATTAACAACTAGGAGGGAAGTTGTGGAGCCAAGTCAAACCAAATTAGGAGACTTGACTTTAAGTAATACATTTGGCGTGTTCGCTGTTTACTTGAAAAGAATAATTATGTACTTAGGCCCGTTAAAATGAATCAATCAGCTGTACTTGGTGGCCACACATTCCTTTTGCGATTTTAGTTAAGGGAAATTGAAATTTTTTCGGTCCCTGTAGGTTGGGAAATCTCACTTTACTCTCTATATTTTGTTTTGTTATGGAAAAAGAACACCATAAATATCATAATTTTTGTATGGCGCTCACTTAAGGCCATAACTATTTTTCCGATTACTTGAATGTCATAACTTATGTATGAAGTTCACTTGAGAGTTATAACTTCTTTTTTTTTATTACTTGAGTGTCATATAATCTTTCCATCAATCACTTGAGTGCCATAACTCTTTTTTAAATGTTCACAATAAGTGCTATGGCACTTCGGATTTCTTACACTAGAGTTAACATTTTAAAAAAAATCGACACTTAAATAATCAATTAAAAGTTATGATACTCAAGTGAACGTTTTTTTAAAAGTTATAGCACTTAAATTATTGAAGAAAAAAAGTTATATCACTCAACTGAGTACCATACAAAAGTTATGACATTTATGATGCTTATATCCCGCTTTGTTACAATTCCCATCCTTATACAGTTCTATGGTGACAATTAAGTCACTTTATCAAAATTACAGGGACAAAACGTGTTATTTGCCGAATAATTTTAAAGTAAGTCTTTTTCTAAAAAGAATAAAATTAATTTCTAATGATTTAGTTGAACTTTCCAAATTTTTAGGAAATCATTTTCCGTTGGTGTAGTTTTCCAAAGCAATCCTGGTACGAAATTATGTGAATTTTGGTCTTTTTCATTTTTCATTATTTCGGTCTTTTTCATTTTTAAGGTTCAAAACAAGAAAACCAAAATTTCTACCAAATGCATTCTCATCAAGAAGTTTTTAAAATGAAAACAAGAAATTGCAGAATTTCCTTGTACCGAATATTCCCTAGGATCCTGCATAACTCTCTCCTTATTTTGCAAGGATTTTATAAAAAGAAAATTGTCCAGACACTTATTACGTAACAGAATAAAGAAATACTACGATTTTCAATATATTTAGACCATGTTTGGTAAATTTTATTTCTGTTCCCCGGAACAACTATTTCTGTTCTTTTGTTCAGGGAAACGAAATTTTTGTTCCTGGGAATAGATTTATAATAGAAACAAAAAGTAAAAAAAAAGTAGTTTCTTATTCTCGGGAACAATTTCTAGAATCTATTTTTTTTTTCTCTATTCTCTCTTCTTCTCTTCTTTTTCTTCTTCCTTTTGGCTGGAGACCTCGCCGGAGCATCGCCAGCCCCTGGAGATGCTGAGGCTCGTCTACTTGAGCCTCGCCACCTCGCCGGGCCACCTCCAGGACGACATTGCCTAGTGGTGGCTCAGGGAGGCCAAGTCTCGTCGGTGGTTGGGCGAGCTCAACCTCGCCCAGCCAAGGCGAGGCCCAGCTCGCCTAGCAACCATGAGGCTTGGCCTCCCTAGTCAGAGCGAGGCTTGGCCTCGCTAAGCTAGGGCAAGGTCAACCTCATGCCGCTTGGGCGAGGCCGAGGCTCGCCGGTGGCCTAGTGAGGCTCGGCCTTGCCTAAATCTAGCGAGGCCGAGCCTTGCCATGGTTAGGTTGGCCTTCGGCGAGCTCGCCGGACCTTGCCCAACTAGTCGACGCCAAAGAGAAAAAGAAAAAGGAAAAAAAAAAGAAAATATAATAAAAGAATTAAAAAAAAATTAAAAGAAATAAAAATATTTAAGAATCCTACTAAATGTATTTTTATCCCAAGAATAGAAATTTTGGGAAGTTATCAAACACGTTCTTTTGCTCAGAAATTGTTCTCGAGAACAGCATCAGAAAAAACTATTTCTCATAAAAAATTGTTCATCGGAACAAAAGCGTTGTCAAACGCGCCCTTACTATCTCTGATTTTTTTATATTACTTTGAAATTAACACACAAAAAGCATAATTTTTCCGATTTAGACCAAACCAGAACAACAAAGGAAAGAAAGGAACATGCCTGGCGGTGGTGGCGACGTCACTCCGCTGCTTGGGATATCCATGGGAGGATTGTTTGCGGTGACTTCTCGGGAGCACTGCAAAAATCTGAAGCAGAAAAAACGTATTATTTGCGGGCTTTAAGTCGAAGTTATTTTGGGTTCCCTTGGATCTCCTTTTATAGATGGACTTGTGGATGGAGCCAAAGTTCCAGCTGTGGATGACGTACCATTCTCTTTTCCTGAATGACGTCTTCATTTCCGAATCTCATGACATTAGAAATTGTATGCATATCACGCAAGAGGAAAGAGAGAAAAGAGATACAGAAGATCATTGGGATGTGGGAATTGACTCTTTAGTCAACTCTTATTCTCCTCTTGGTAGAAGTTAATCTGACGTTGTGTAGATTGAGGATATTCCAAATTTTTACATGATCCAATAATAGCGAGCATTTACAAAAGTGTAAATTTGAAAAATTTACTAAAAAAAAGATACAAATATAATTTCACATAATTATTGTTTTTTTTCTTTGGACTAGAAATGTAAAAAAATTTCTGTATATATAAGCACGTTTTATAAAATGACACATACAATTTTTCTTTTTAGCCAGTAGTTTTAATCCATAAACAGGTTTTCCATTTTGAGATTGCTTGTGTAAAAAGACATTTGGACCCTATTTCAACGGACTTTTAATATGTAAATGCCGGTGTAAGGTTTTCTTCGCACAAACAAGTTTTAGATAATGATACAAAACCAAAGAGTCTAGCTCCTAACGCACCAACATAATATTGCACATCAAATGGAGTACTCTCAATTGTTTTGATTCTTTAAGAAGATACAGATATTTATTTGAGCCCATGACACAAAATTAGCACTCCAAGTAATTCGTTATTCTGACAAAAAAGAAAGAAAGTAATACATCATGATTTTTCCAGACCAAGTTCACGTTTGAATGGTAGATGCCTAGTCACTAGTCAGGTTTCAGTCGATTCACCCACCACCAAGAATTTAGGGTACAAGAGTTGACGAGTCGGTTGGAGGATCCTGTGCAAAGCACATGTCAACCTTGTAGTGGGCATTGCACCCACCTTCTAACTTCACCGGCGCGGGTGGCTACTATACCAGCTTACCAGTTCTTAAGACATCCTTATTTAGTGGAGTGCAGTGGAGTCTACCCTCCCCACCTGGAAGCTCCCAAATTCCCTGTCTATCCGACAGAGAGGGAATACTGAGGACAGCACGAGATCTCCCACCCCTGGACGGATCTCCCTTCTATTTCTTCCTTGAGCTTTTTAAGGACTTGCTCGGGTCCCAAACCAAGTTCACATTTGAATGGTAGATGCCTAGTCACTAGTCAGGTCTCAATCGATTCACCCACCACCAAGAATTTAGGGCATGGGCCCCTCTTAATTCCGGAGCACTTATGTGAGTCTATGGGGTATCCATCCAAACATACGTGAGATGGTCTTATCATATCATCTTCTTTTGCAACAGGCAAAAAAAAAAAAAAAATATCAACATGTCAAGAAAGAGGAGCGCTAATTTAGAAGAAACCTAAACTTTGCCCAAACTAGCGGTAAACAATAATCTTACGTGTTCACGTAAAATATAAATTTGTTTGTTCCTCTCAAGTAAGACTTAGCATGCGACATGAGATTGACTCTAAAGATATGAATATGAGAAGATCATTCATAACAAATCAATTTGGATAAGATTTTGCCTAAGTTTGGGCAACTTTGGTCATCGAGCAAACATAGCCTCCAAGAATATAAGCCATACGTTTTAATTCAATAAAATTTCTTGCAAATTCTTTATTGTCACCAATCTACTATTTGTGCATTATTCAGTAATTCGGATTTTCTAAAGTCTTTGAGATTACAAGGCATATTAAAATCCATTTACTTTTTCTTTTTATCGAAATAACCATTGAATTTATGCCATTCACAACCTTGCAAAAATTCCGTTAACATGTCTTTTGGCAACCATGAAGGGAGAGTACAATGTCTTGCCGCATTACTAGAAATGTGTTGTCATTAGGATTCTGAAGCCAATTACTCCAATAATCAGAAGTCGAGTCCTGACCCATCAAGATCCTTTGAGGCTAGGGATGCTCCTGGGCATGAGAGCACCGTCTCCCGACCATGTAAAAATCTGAAGCAGAGAAGTATTTTTACGTGGGTGAATTCGAAATTATTTTCTGTTCTCTTGGATCTTCCCTTTTTATACATTTGTTTTTGGTCAGACCTTTATATATATATATAGACACACACACGCACACATAAATATATAGCAATTTCTGAATGTTGACTTCATTTCCAAATTTTATGACCTTCAAAATTTTGTGGAAATTCATTTTATTTACGACAGTGTAATTTTGGAAATTTATGGAAAAAAAATACAAGCGTAATTTCACATAATTATTCGTTTTATTTTCTTCCACCGAATGCTTCTTTGCAAACAACGTATTTCAATGGATTTTTACTTCTTGTACTGGTGGTGTAAAAATTTCCTTTAAATAAACAAATCTAATAAAATAAATATATATAATTTTCTTGTTAGCATGTAGATTTAATCTATAAACCGGTTTTTTTTTTTTTGAGACTGTGTTGTGTAAAACTGACTTTTGTATGGATATTTTATGAGGTATAAGTTCTACTTCGACGTGCTTTCATTCTGTACAATAGCGGAATTTTCTTCACACAAGCAAGTTTTAGAAAATGATACATTACCAATTTATATCTGTTGCCCGTAACTTTATTCTTTAAATAGGTTTATATTTCCATTCGAAAACTATTTGTTTAACAAAAATCTTCGACAATGACGATGTGTGTAATATATACATATATTCATAATATTTTTATTCATTGCAGTTAGACTCGTACTTTCTAAACATGGGGAAAATCATTCTCTTCGCCTCTTTTTACTCTGCTATTATTTTCATCGCCAAAATCAAAAAATATTTGAAACATAATTTGAGTCTAAATCGGGCACTAGTATGTCTTTCTCATGATAGAAATACATCGATATCTTTGACTTTACCTCATAGAATGGGAAAATCGAGATCATTAATTAATAAATTTTTCATATAACTTTGGCTTAACGCGGGTATTCTCAAAAGCTAAATATCACAAATTCTTCTAAGAAAAAAAAAATTGACCGAATATGGAATTTATGTTATCTTTGAAAAAGCTAGGAAACTGGGGAGGATACAAATTTAGATGGGAAGTCAATTGACGAAATTAGAGCTCGTATTTCAATAAAATAAAGATGAAACGTTTTTCCTGTGCATCGCGGGATAGAAAAAAAGTGCAATTAAGTATGAAATTATTGAGCACTTTTATCTGCTCTAATTGTACACTTGTCACGCAAGGACGTCCTTTGTACAACCCCCATTTTGGCCCAACATTGAATCCAAGGATGCTGCCAAAGGTCGTCATCCCCAAGGGTGCGACATTCTTGCCTCATCTCCAAAGTTCGTATGACGCCATTGGTTTGGTTACATCCTGACATGAAAGCTACTTGAACCGACAAGTAGAGCCTTGCTACTTGAACCGGCAAGTAGAGCCTGAGCACATTTTTACTCCCTTGCGATGGCACCGCAGTAATTTATTCTAAACTTGAGGGTGATTTTTTGGTGAGATAGAAAGAGTCACATCACTTTCGGTCCACCAAATTGGGACCGGGTAGTCATTTGCCTTTCATAGGGATAATTACCAAGAAAAAAAACTCTTAAGTCTATCATATTTGTGTCAATTTAGTTATGAATATTTCAATTTAGTCAATTTAATCCTAAATATTTTGATATTTTGTCAATATAATCATTTAGTTAATTTTATCTCAAAATCACCGTTGTAGATGTCGGTCGTCTTACATAACATGACCGACGTTAACGTAAACAATCTCTTTTGACTTTTTAAAAAATAAAAATAAAATAATGGAAGTTGATAATTATATGGACGTTACAATAATGCACTAATTTGAAATTTACCAACAGCTACAGAAATCCACCAACTAGGAGGAATTTTACAGATTTTCCCGACTGGACCCGGCCACGTGTTCCCTAGTCCCTTTCGGGAGGGGAACATCCCTTCATTTTCCTTGTACCTCGCCCGGGCAGACCTTGGGGAAGGTATCGCGAGGATCAGGGTGGGTTCCGAACCCCCCTTTCGGGGGGTTTGTGGCCGGAGAGCCCCGTGGGGATTTTATCCCTGTGTTTTACATCCCGGGAAACCTGGTTTAGGATCCTTGCCAACTTTAAAATTGGCGAGAAAAATAGAGAAGCCATGCTTATCATCATCTTCTTAGGCAGCGAGTAGAGGAAGTCTCTTGCCACGTATCAGGTGCTGATAGGTTCAGGGGCCACACCCATAATTATTTCACCAGAATATGACAACAGAGATCAAATAACACCACAACACGAGGAACACTTGCAATCAAAATAAAGCCGTAATTCAAGTTTGATATGAGGTACGCTCACAGCATGCGACAGACCGCGGAGTAGGTACACTTAAATAACTCATAAATGATTAAACACCATGGGAATCACGTTCCCCGGTACACCACACAAAATAAAAGTGTGTTTAGTAATAATTTTATTGTTGAGAACAATTTTTACATAGAAATAATTTTTTTATTGTGTTCCTTGGACGAATATCTGAACGTTCGAATGTGTTTGATAATGCGCACAAAATTTATATTTCGGAATAGAAAAAAACATGAATGCGTATGGTACAATTTTCAAAAGTTTTTATGACAAAGAAATTTTTTACTTTTTAAATAATTTTCTGAGATTTTATTAAATTTTTCTTTTTTCCTTCTCTTCTTCTTTCTCTTCTAGCTAGTCGCCGAGCCTCGGTGATGGCTAGCAACCGGTCAAAGATGAGAGCTGGTGACCTTGCCGGCCTTGGGGGAGCCTCACCGGCCCCCAATGAGGTTGGCCTCACCTAGCCATGGCGAGACTGGACCTCGCCTAGGCACGACGAGGTTCATCCTCACCTAACCTTGGTGAGGCTCGTTGCAAGGTCTGTCTTGCCATGCTATGGCGAGGTCGTTGGACCTCATCTCCAAATCGGCCATCGTTGAGCCCTATGATTGGTTAGAGGAGGAAAAAGAAGAAAAGAAAAGAAAGAAAGAAAAAAAAAAGAAATGGTTTGATTCTAAAATTGTTCTCGAAATAACGAAGTAACTTTTTTCTACATCTTGATTCTATTCCGAATCTATTCTTTGATCACTAATCTATTTTCGGGAATAGAAAAATTAGCTAACGTTACCAAATAGAATTTTTTTTTTTTGGAGAAGAAAAAATTTAAAAAGTCAAAAATTGGTCATTTACCAAACCAGCCCTATATGTTCGAAGAGCATGATGCATTTGAGGATCCGCATCACAAATGTTCTCCTAGCCAATGGTTGGCTTCAACCGTTTCAACGCCCAAGTCAATGCCTTAACTAAGCGATGGGGAAAGCGGCTACCGAAGTGGTTGGATGTATTAAATTCCCTTCAGCCATTCGCCCATGAAGATCATAACTTTTGCGCGGCAGGTTAGCTCGGATGTGAATGTATCTGGGTTATTTCATTGTCTTTCTCTTTTCAATAGATAAATGCCATGTGATTGTCTTGCTCTTCTCAATAGATAAATGCCATGTGACACTTTTGCTCAGCATTTTACGAAGACCATGATATATATGACATTTTTGCCCAGCTTTTTGCTCAGCTTTTTATGAAGACCATGATACTGTTGTTTGCTAATCTCGACTTCTCTTATCTCAATATGTTCTCTTTAGTTTTTGGGAAAACAAAAAACAAAAAATCCCTACGTGGACCACAATGGTGCCGTTTTGCTTTGTCTCTTCAGTCGATTTGGGCAAATTTTGGGGTTCTTCATTCATGTTTATCTCTCTCTCTCTCTCTCTCTCTCTCTCGGTTCCTCGCCAAATCCGTGATTATTTGACAAAAGATTTGTTCAAATCGAGATTCCAGACATTTCTCCGAGTTGGGTTCAATTGGGCTTATCAATGGAAATCGGCCCGCCGCACCTAATAAGAAGGCAACTCATCTGAGCCCAAGATTGAAGGTAGCCCATGAAGAGTGCCAAGCCCGGCCTTCTCCTCTATCTTCTTCTCTCTCATTTTCTTCTCCTTTGTTCGCTTAAGCTTGAGACATCGTCGATGCGCGCGGAAGATAGAGGTAGGCAGAGCGAAGCAAATCTGGAATGAGAGAGCACGCGCGAGAGAGGACGTCCTCAAAGAAATTGGCTCTCTTTCTCTATGTGAATGGATTTCACAAAATCAACCGATGTAATGCATTTGATTTGTTGGACTCGGATTCAAGCAAGGAATTTTTGCATATGATAACTTCTCATCTCAATTATGCAATTTTCATTAGTTGCCCGTTAATTGTTTATTTACTTCTCTTCTTAGATTTTGAAGGGAGGTACTCTTCTTTTTGGTCTTCCTCATTTCTTTTTTTTTAACCTTAACTCTACTCTTGGGACCAAGAGAAAATTGTATAAAGAAGCGACCGAGAAAGATAACACACATATGGATTCAATCCTGTGCTTTCGTGCATGACAACTCTTGTCAGCCATCCGATTCAAGCGTTTTAATATCAGCCATTTCATTAATGCGTGTTGTCAAGAATCCGATTTAAAGTTTCAGCAAAATTGGCTACTCAAAGTGCCAAAATCACAGCACTGCGCTTCCTTCATTTATATCCAGGAAGATTCGCATTCACCATATGGTCATGGTAATGATAAATCTATTAGTCTATCCGAAGTAGAAACACCAAATGTCACTTAATATGATTTCATCCGCAAAAACAGAAAAGAAAAAAACGCGAGCCAGCTTTAATTTTTTATCCTAACGAGTGAGGGTAACAATTTAAAGTAGCCGATAAATTGTTTAAATGATAGTGTTGGTAATTTACTTATGGAGCTAGTAATTTTTCAAAAGAGTTGATAATGTATTAATTTATTTGGAAGTTAATAAATTCTTAATAATGTTCGTAAGTTATTACTGAGTTATTTGACAGTCAACTTAAGGTCAGACCTTTTTCATCAACACTGTTCAAAATCTACCAATGGTTATAGAAATCTACCGACTACGAGAAATTTTTCAAATTTTCCCTTGATTGGACCTTGAACTCGTCCTTGCCAACGTGAAAAACGGGGGAGAAAAATAAAAATCTCATGCCTATCATCATCTTTCTTTTGCAGCCGGTAGAGAAGTCTCTTGCCACATATCGGGTGTTGATAGATTCAGGGGCCACACCCATAATTATCTCACCATGATGCAACAATAAACATCAAATAACAACTTGACGCGAGAGGTACACTGGCAACCAATAAATAACTATAATTCGAGTTTTTTACGAGGTACGCTTACAGCATGTGACACCCCATAACCAAAGTACGGTGGAGTAGTTACACTCGAATTCTCATAAATGGTTAACCACCACGAGAATCACGTTTCAGAGTACATCACAGAAAATAAGTGTCCTCAGAGTATGATGCATTTGAATATTTGATGATCCTCATCACAAACGTTCCTCCTGGCCCATGTTGCCTTCGACCATTTCAACGCCCAAGTCAATGTCTTAATTGGGCGATGGGGAAGACAACTACCAAAGTGGTTGGGATGTAACTGCACTTCTGCCTCAGGACGATGTTGACTTTTGCTCAACAAATTAGTTGGGATGTGAATGTAATTGGGTTATTTCATTGTCTTGTTCTCTTCAATAGATAAATGCTATGTGACATTGGCTCAGCCTTTTATAGAGATCATATATCGTTGTGTGCTTAATCCTTACTCCTTTCATCTCAATAGTTTCTCCTCTTTTTCGTTTTGTTTTAAGAAAAGTCACAAAAAAATTCTAAACTAGAAGCGTTTACTTTAAACTTTTTTGCATAATGAAAATCCCTAAATTTTTACCTGTGACACATCTACCTCTATCATGTTTTCATCAAATACCACCGTTAAAAATCCTACAAGGCTGCTTATGTAGACAAGGAAAGGCAAATGTAGTTGATATGGCATCCGTGTGGCTTGAGTAATTAAAAAAGACAGTTGTTTGGATGGCTTACGTGGACCACTATAGTGTTTATCTCTCTTGGTTCCTCGCCAAATCCATGACTGTTTGACCAAGACTAATCCAAATTGAGCTTTCATTCAACTTAAGCGAGTGACTACGAGTTCAAATTTGTTCCAAACGGTGGTTGTTTGTACCGTCTAGTGTTTTTCCGATTCCAGATTTCGACTCCTTCTATGGCGTTTTTCTTGCTCTTTGGTCATGCCCTTACAAAAGTTTTAGTGCCTTTTTGCCTCGTCAAGGTTCCCGTGAGGATCTTTTGCTGCATGGCCAGTATCTTAAAACTCCCCAAAATTGCGTTTCTTGTGGTTCTTTATCTTTCATGCTCATCGGAAGAGATGGATTATATTTGCATTATTCAATTTTGTCAGCTCTGTGCTTTTCCTACATCTTTGGTGCATCTAAAATCTTGCCGGTTGTCTGTAATTTGATCAGGATATTATATCCACAGTATTTTGTAACTTCAGTGAAAATGGACCAGTTGAAGGTGCCACTGTGAACCTGGGATTGGATACTAGTATGAACTTGGCGCTCTTGTCATTTTTAAGAGCTTTCAAAGGCCACTGTACTTGGATTTAGTGGGCTTATGCAGTTCGTTTGCCGGAATCATTTTGCTGAGTGCATTGCTTTTGTTGGGCTGCATATGCTACAGAGCAGCAGATACCTTTGTCTCGGCACTCTTTAGTTAGTCAAGTTAGCTACGACTTCCCATAGCAAATGATTTTACAACACATATTAGTGGAGCGATTAAAAGTTCAGACTGTTCCATCTGCCGATGAAATTGTTCGGTTCAATGTGTATTGTTTGGTTTATGTGATTTAGGGGAGTTAAAGCTCCTGGATTCCAATTCCTTACAGAGTTTCTCATATCCCTGGATGAACAAACAAAAATTAATGATAAATCTACAAGCAGCAATTGAAAATTGTTATTCAATAAGTAGATTCTTTTACTTTAATGAAGTAATTTTCAGTTGTATGAAACCAAGCAGTAAGTCTGGTGGATCGCTGTTTGTCCTCTCTGATCCTATTAAGGAAAGCACGGGTGCACTTATCACCATACTGAACATTTTGAATTGCCAAAGCAAGAACAGCAGGAAAAATAGAGCAGATCCGTTATTAAGATGACTCTGCCACCGCTTCACTTGATGAAAAATAAGAATGAGCATCTAAACGGACAATGTAAAGATTGGACAAGCCCTGGTACAATTGATCGGTGATTAAAGACATGAGTTTGTTTAGCTGGAGGAAAAAAACATGAGTTCTGTGACTAGTGAAACCATGAATAGAATATGAGAATATATCAAACGCTACATTCATTGGCCCCAAAAATGAATCAAATATTGCATTCCTAGATAGAAGACAAGGTTGTCCGGCAGAATGATGCCAAAAAGGCAAAGTTGATAACTCAATCTGCGAGGGGTTCTTCTGGTTTCCATTCCAGAAGACGTAGTTCAAAGTATAGAATCAATGACATGTTTCCCTGCTTCTAATATTTTGGTTGCACAAGCACCATTAAGTAAGGAAAGATTCCCGAGCGATGCCAAAATCACTACTGCAGTTTCGCCGAGGGGAGCGAGGAATATCCACCAACGTAAGTAATTAACCTCTATGAAGAATTAATACTTTCAAACTGCATTTTTAGCGAGGCTCCATTGTGGTAAGTTTTGAGAAGACTTAATCAGCAAAGGGAAATTAATCACCTCAAGAGCATTTAAGGAAGGAAACAGTTTCAAGACTTCCAACAACTCACTGGCTGAATTCTCTCAAAATGGATTTCCCCGGAGGTTCAGATATGAAAGAGATGGCATCATAGCAGGTGAAAATGCGTGCAGAAATGGTAAAACGTATGAAAAGGAATAACATGAATGAATCACCAAGAACAGTAAGCTAATTGAGGCACGAACCTTATTGACAAGACTATGAATGCTGTCACGCCCCGATCCTTAGGCACGCGCACATCCCTTACCTTGGTCGATTTTAGAATGCGATATCCCAGGTCTAAGTATCGCCGACCCTTTCATTAAAATTAGCACATGCGGAAGCAGTTATAAATCCCCAGACAATAATTCGATGGGATAGAAAAGTAGGGTTATATTTTTCATATTGAAAATTCACAACTACACCTTTTTACACGCATCTCATAGTATTCTACAATACTATATATACGAAAGTCTTATCTAACATCTATTCACATGCAGATAAGGTCTGACAAGACAGGATGGGATCTCAGTCCTCATCCGGGTTGTACTCGGGGTCATCCTCGGGATCCTCCACGTACTCCTTCTTTCTCTTCGGTTTCCTCATCAGGGTTCTCCTCGTCAAATTCTTCCTCCTTAGGCTCCTCATCCGGGTCCTGAAATGGTTATTCAATAAGCACTGAGACAACGTCTCAGCAAGTTCTACCCCCTAAGACCCGATTAGTAAACTAATACACCTTAAGGCTGCCTATGCACAACACGAGTCGGAGGACTTACCTTAGTCTCAGATTCCACCTGCATATTAGCACAGATCAAATAGGCATCCAAGCAATCACATCACTGATCGAAGCATCGATCAAATTGACCTAGTCGATTGCACGCCAACAATACCACTCACGGTCATTTTCGTTCAATCAATCAACAACATTATATCAAAACAATGATCAAATTGACCTAGTCGATTTTATGCCAGTCAGACCAATTCTAGGTCATTCCCAAACATCAATTACATGTACTCTCTCGGCGTCTTTTTCGCCAACTGTTATACCATCACTGATCACGTGCATTCTTTAAGGCGCCATTTTCGCCAGTGATATCCCAATCACCGAATCACGTATCATTTCTGTGGTGTCGTTTTTGCCAATGACATACTGATCACCGACATCGTGCGTTCTTTAAGGCGCCGTTTTCACCAGTGATATCCTCGATCACCGAACCATGTGTCCTTTCTAGGGCGCCGTTTTCGCCAAGGTGACATCGGCAATAGACAACATCGTGTGTTCTTTAAGGCGTCGTTTTCACCAGTGATATTTCCTTAATCACCGAACCACGTTTTGTCTATAAGTCATTCACGTGCGTTCTTTAAGGCGCCGTTTTCGCCAGTGATACTTCCAATCACCGAACCACGTATGTCCAAAAATATCGTATCTGATTGGTCTCAGCCAATAATATTCTCAGTTAGCTCTCACCATTCTCCCTCTATATAGCCCATCCACGTATAACTGGCGCTATATACTTATACTCGACCATCTACCAATCAATCATTCAATAACAAACAATTTAGGACAAATCCTCAAATTTCACAATTTAAATCAATTCCATATAAATGGAAGCTCAATTAAATAAACGGACTGCACTACGACAATCGCACGAAATTCCGGTCACCGACCATCCCGGTTGAATTTCCGGAAAGATAATTAATTAAATAATTAAATTCGAGAATTAAATAAATAAATATTAAAAATCCAATTTAGGCCCGTATTGCTTGATTGGAGCCCGAAACGGGTCGGGAAAAATCCTGAGATGCATTCAATAAATAACCGAACCTTTCTACTTGCTAAAAACTAGGT
This sequence comes from Eucalyptus guilfoylei, assembly GCA_016097605.1. Lineage (NCBI taxonomy): Eukaryota > Viridiplantae > Streptophyta > Magnoliopsida > Myrtales > Myrtaceae > Eucalyptus > Eucalyptus guilfoylei. The sequence goes on from CM027860.1 coordinate 17,692,288, forward strand.
CTAACCACCTAACATGCATCATTCAATCACTAATTTAATTGTTCTAAACTAATCTAGCCACCTAATTGTACTTAATTAAATCTAATCAACCCTTAAGCATAATTAGCAAACTAAGAAAGCATTAGTGAGTAAAACTCACTTGATTGAAAGCGGAGACCGGATCACCGTGACGGCGACGCGATGGCAGCCGAAACCCAAACTTTCGGCGGCGTCGACGGACACTCGGGCCGGGCCCAAAAGCCTCTCAAGCCCATAGCAAAAGCTAGGCTTGGGCCGAACTTGCTTGGGCCTACTTCTTGGGCTGCTTCGTGGGCCTCAAGACTGGGCTGAAACTTGGGCTCACCGAAGTTGGGCTTGGCTTCGGGCTTGGGTTGTTGAAATTTCGCGGGCTGATCTCACTTGGGCTTCAAATCGTGGGCTGAATGGACTTAATTCACTGGGCCCGCGAGACTGAATTGGAGCTGCCATTTCGTGGGCTTCAATTTGCGGGCTGCTTGACTCTTGAAGACTGCTGGGCCGAGGAATAGGTGAAGCTGGGCTTCGTGCGTTGCTGCTGGGCTGCTCGCACGAACGAGTGGAGACCGAGGCAGTGAAGGAATCGCTGAAGCTGCAGGCGATACTGGCACGTGAGGCGGCGAAGCTGGCTTCAAACGTGGAGGCGAAACGGTAGCGTTGGCGGACGCTGGAGTCAGCAATTCTGCTGAGGAATCGCCGAGTGGACTGGGACGGCAATCTTCGAACGTGTGGTGGTGTCTCGGTCAACCTTGGTGGAGAGAAAAGCTTGGTTTGTTGACCCATGAAGACGCGTGGCTGAAGCACGCTCGGTTGGTTGCTGCAGTCTCGTGGATTGAAGGACGCACGGCAAGAGGGATCAACAACCGAAATAGGCCAAGGAAATCTGACTCAGTGGAGGCTTCGTTCGCTGAACCGAGAGGAGGCAACACTCGGTGGAATTGTGGGCTTGACCGAATGAACAAGGACTCGGTGCAAGGAACGACGAATAAAAGGAAGAGAGAGAGACCAATAATGAACGGCAGCCAAGGCAAAAATGAAAGCAAACGTTGAGGGTTAAGGGGAATTGCGGGGCAGCTGTTCGCACGAGCAGATGGGGAGGAGGGATAAGGGTTGTCGGCTGGGAAGGAACAAAACAGAACGTGCTTAAAAGAGAAGAGGAGAAGAGAAGGAGACCGTGCGCTGGTGGATAAGAAGCAAAAAGGAGATGTCGGTCAAAGAAGAAAAAGACATGAAAGCTGCAGGAGGGATGGACGTTCCGCATGGGCCGAAGAAGGGGTGTGCGTGTGATGAGAGGGTGGGTCCAAGGAAATAAAATAAAACCTAAGTTAAAAATCTGCTCAACTTCAACATGAAAATAATTGGTCACCCAAGGTCAACCTCGACCTCGGTTTGCAGAATTGAAGTGCAGGATAATGCAATCCTTCTAACTCACAAATTTCTCTCAAAACCGAATTCTATTTCACTTTTCTCGGTATCCGATTTTCCGAACAAATAAATTCGGTTGAGATCCAATTTGAAATCAGAAAAAGCCCAAATAACTTCCATTCACCGATTGACTTACACCAGATGCCAAAAGTCTCTTCAAATTGGCCAATCCGAATTTTCATTCATTTTCCGAATCGTCCGCAACAGTTTTCCGTAAAAATCTCGAACTCGCCGGAAATTCCTCAAAATGTGAGTCGACATTCCTAGAATGACTCATGACACGACAGGACTTTCAATTTCCGAAATCGAATTCAAACTCGCAGTTATTTTCAATCCAACGCGCTTTTAGCGTGACCTAGCCTACTAGATAGTTTTCAGAACTTTTTAGGACAAATAACTTGTGGTCGATTTTCTTCGAGCCACGATGAACCCACTCGACACATTGGCGACTCTCAGTTGTCGTGAAAATCTCGAGGATTCAAATACGGACACAGGGTACCAAAACGATACTAAAATCAAATTAGTGCCGGTCGATGAGAATTTTCCAATTTAGTGGAGTCACCCACAATCGGTCACTCATCTTAGTCGAACCGACCTATCTCTGATCTTAATTCGATTTTTAACTGTGCCATAATGATCTCTAAAGATGAGCACAGTCGAGAAGTCGATTCTTGGTCGAATTCTCAGTCTATCTGCCTTAAAGTTCTTAATAGCTTACCCAGCTAGTCTAGTTATCTCGTGAGTGGCCAACTCGAGAAAACACCGTAGTCGCGCCGATGAAATGCCCAATTTGTCTAATCGAAATCGAACCCGAAAATCTGGATGTCACAAATGCCCTGTTAGAGATGTAACTTCATGCAACTAATGGTCACTTCCATAATGCTGGCCCGAGTCATCCTTCCCACAGACTTCTGCACAAAATCCCAATGCCCACTCTCCAAAATTACAGGTAAAAGATGAGTCAAGGATTTTGAGCAGAGGATAGGCCTGAAGAATTTTATCTGCCAGAGCCATCACTAAAGGTAAAATCATTAAGCTTTCCCTCCTCTAAAAGCCTGCTCTAAGTTAATTGGGCAAGAACGCACATACCATTTTCCTAGAATTGGATTACAGGTGAGCCACAGAGCTTTTAGATGCTTAAATTTGCAGTCTGGAGCCTGTTTCCACACACGTTAAGAGCAAGTGAATCCTCGCGCAAGAAAAATTGAGCAAGTTAACCACAAATTCATCACATCACGCAAAGCTCTAAAAGTGCCACTGGAGATAATTTCCAAAGCAAGTATGTTGTAAGGAGATGATGGTTACTGGTGCATATAGTCCACAAAACTCGGTGACATTAATTTTTAGTTAATTTAATAAATGACACATGATAAATTTTTCTGTCGTAAATATGGAAGATCATATAGTACAAAATACACATAATCATGCCTGAATGTAGCGCATCTAGTAATTTTTAAATGTTGCAACTTTCCAAATATCATTAACTCAAAGGAATATAGTAATTAACACCAACTGGAAATTTAGTAGATAAATCAAGAGACGAAAGTCTGCGATCATCACTAGCAAGCTCATCAAACTCCAACCATCTGAGTGTCCTTGTTTGCCTGAATATATTTTCATATTCGATGGCTTATAATAAGGAAATGGATATTCTTTGCTTGACTTAGTATCAGGTGAAGCTTATGGGTTTCATGTCTCGAGACTTAGAATGAGGCGATATAATATTTTTGCCCCACAAGTATTTGGGTTTTCATTTCCATATCTTTATTTCAAGCTTTACAACTCTTGGGTGTTTCATTTCCGCACTTCAATAAAGCGGTTGTTCTTATCCCTTCTAGAATGGTCATGACAACCGTTAAGAGCATAATAAATCCAAAAAGAACATTGTGTGAACACATAGTGACATCAAATGACCTTTAGGATCATATTGGATAAACATATTGTTTGATTGCTTAGATGAACAATCCCATCAAGTTAAAGGCACATAAAGGGCGCTAATTAGGTTATAAGAGTAATGAAGTCCCTGAGCCTAGTTAATCTCCGGTTGTGTAGGAAGTAAGATAAACTCCCATGTCTTGCTTAGTTTCTGATTGATTCTAAAAGGCTAGTGGCGACTCCCGCCTCACATAGAAATCCTTAGGCTAATCCAAACCTAAAATGAAATCCAAACATTGCATGAAGTAAGGGTTTGGGAGCGCCCGCACCAAATCGAGGGTCATTAGCCTGCCTTAGGGCATTATCTCTAAACCCCGTCCTTTCCTGACAATTGCATCGTGAAAAGAGGGTCGCGACATATTGGTTGAGTAGTATCAAGTGATATTTGCACAAGCCAATATGCATATAGTATCTTATCGGTGTGATCCCGATATGAAGAGTGCTCGCCACTATCAGAAATGCTCTATCGATATCAAAGGATCATTGTCGGTACCTGAGGTGAACAAGGTATTGGGGATGGGGATGTCTACAAGTTAGAGGGATCTCTACAAAGGTGAGCAAGCTAGAAGAACGTTTATCAAGAGTGAGCAAGTCGAGAAGAACAGAGACGTTTACTATGGCTTGGAAGAACCAAAATAAGATGAACTGTTGGATATACCTCGGTGATGTTGGATAGGTCTAGAACAAGGTTGTTCAGTAGAGCTTGGAAGGACCATGTCAATGAACAAATGTAGAGTCACAATTGCCAATAAGCTTGAAAGGACTAGAATATCTTATCGCAATCACGAGCAATGGTATTAACTATCATGGTAGTAGATTGTTGGAAGTAGTAGTTCCTTCTAGATGAGATGGGAAGACTGTGATAATACCAATAATCTTGGTAAGTTTAATGAAAACGAAGAATTAAGGGGATGCTGAGGTCCTTGGAAGTTTTTGAATGCCGACTAATTCAATCAACGAAGATGAGGGATCGGCGGGGATGTGGATGTCCTTGGACGTTTTTGGGTGCTAATTGATAACTCTATAAAAATAGAGTTATTTTACCTATTTTAGGCAACAAATAATGCAATATCTATGAGAAAATATTTGGATTTCCTTCTGATTATTCGAATTTTCATTGTTTATGCAGAATAATGAGATATGGAGAAGATAAGGAAAATAATGGCAAAAATCAGGAATTCAAATAAAAAGGCAGTGGAAGATGGATATCAAATTAGGGAATCCTTGATTTTGTTTCCTAATGTTATTTGCAAGCGTTGGGAGATAGATATCTTGGATATATCCTATGAATAGGAGAACATTGAGAGCAAGAGAGAGGGGAACTATGTTTTTGTTAGATCATTTTTCATTATTCTTAGAGTTTTTCAAGTATTTTGAAGAGAAGACAAAAGTGGTGATAGAATTCTTGTTCTTTGATTCAAGATGCCGAGTTTAATTTATATTTTTATTTCTTCTTCTACTATGTTCTAATTTTCTTTTGTTAGGGCTATGATGTAGCCTAACCATGATAATGTAAATTTCATGATTTTTATGTGATTTTTATGTTTTACAATTGATTTCATTCATGTGAGTTATATATTATTGTGCATAATGCTTTTGAGTGATTGGCCACCACTTGAATGATCTGATGTGCATTTTTGAGACTAAGAAGTGATAATATGCAATTACTCATTATAATATATAACCATGAATTAAACGTTGATAGAGATATACCGTGTTATTTGTGTAGCTTTCAATGATAAGGTGATCCAAAAGACTCATTGTAAACCAGGAATATTCATAGTTTTTAATGCACTTATGTTTATTTTAATTCACATAGAGATATAGTGGATTAATAAACCGAGCAAGTTTGTTATACCTAGAGATAAGATAGTAAATAGATTAGGAAATTCCGCTATCACATGTTTGATATCGTTCTTGTACCCACAACAATCTGAAATTCATATCTAGTGGTTATGGTGAAATTGGATGCTCTAATATATTTTTTTTTTGGGACCGGAGGAACCGCCTCACAGCGAGCGCTCGGCATAAACTCCAGGGAACACTGGCGTGAGGACCCACCTCCCATTGTGCTTCGCTTAAGTCACGCTTAATGCGCACACAGTGACTCGAACCTCCCTCCTTCCGTAATTAGAGGGGGAAAGCCCAAACCAACGCGCCCACGGCGGGGTGGGTTGCTCTAACATATTTATCTAATTGATTTACTGCATTTAGTCTCCAAATTTTGTTTTTAATTTAGTCTGAATTATATTTTGATTTGTTAGATAAATTTTAGAATTAATCTATTTTAGTATTTAGTTAGTTTATTAATCATCGATCTCCGTGGGACGAAACTCTTTCTTATCATTATATTACTTGTTTGACACGTTCACTTGCGTTTAGAATTTTACGAACAAGTTTTTGGCGTCGTTGCTGGGGATCATTTGTTTAATACTAATTAATATTGATACCAAATAATTCTAAGTTTAATGTAGCTTTCGTTTTGTTTTATTTTTCAGGGTGTACATCAGTTTATGACACGTAGCCAACAAGGGAAACTTGCTGAGCTTGATCCAGAAATCGAGCGTACATTCAAAAAGGCGATTGAGAGAACAGAGAAATCACGCTAAGAAGATGACAGACGGTGATAATGAAAATCCACGTAGACTCTTAAGAGACTATGCTGCACCAACAGTTCAAGGCACCACATCAAGTATCAAAAGACCTGTAATTCAAGCAAATAACTTTGAGATTAAGCCGTCACTCATTCAGATGCTTCAACAATCAGTGCAATTCAGTGGGCTACCAAGCAATGATCCAAACACTCACATCGATGCTTTTCTTGAAATCTGTGACACCATTAAATATAATGGAGTTACAGATGATGCTATTAGATTGAGATTATTTCCATTCTCTCTTAGAGACAAAGCTAAGAGTTGGCTTTCTTCTCTTCCTGCAAGATCAATTACTACATGTAATGATATGGCTCAGAAATTTCTTGGTAAGTTTTTTCCACCTGCAAAGTCTGCGAAGATGCGTAACGATATTACTAATTTTATGCAAATGGATAATGAATAATTATATGAAGCATGGGAAAGATTCAAAGAATTTCTTAGGAGATGCCCACATCACGGACTACCCATATGGATGCGGTACAAACTTTTTGTAATGGCTCTAGTACAAATCTTCGTTCTATGATTGATGCGATTGCGGGAGGAACTCTAAATAATAAAACACCAGAGGAAGCCTACAATCTATTAGAGGAGATGGCGTCCAATAGTTATCGATGGCCTACGGAGAGATTACCAATGCGAAAAGCTAGCGGAGTTCACGAAGTTGATGCTTTTGCTGCAATTGCTGCACAATTTGAAGCACTCAACAAAAAGTTAAATAATATGAGTGTTTCAGCCATGAAAATTCAGAATTTGACATGTGATTTTTGTGGTGGAGGACATGTTAGCACAGAGTGTCAGGTAGGTAATACTTTTAAACAATCTAGTGAAAATTCTAACTTTGTTGGGAATTTTAACAAGTCACAAAATAATCCCTACTCCAACACGTACAATTCGAGATGGCACAATCATCCAAATTTTTCATGGAATAATCAGAATGTGACGAGACCACCGAGATTCAAACAATCGAAGAGACAAAGTCCAATTTAGAAGATATAGTCACCAAACTTGCTAATACGACTCATGACTTCATCAAAAGCACGGATGTGAGATTTCAAAACCAAGAGGCTTCAATCAGAAATTTGGAGATGCAAGTGGGTCAATTAGCAAGCATGATCTCGGGAGACAACAAGGTTCTTTGCCGAGTAATATAGAGAAAAATCCAATTGAAAACATAAAGGCTATAACCCTGAGAAGTGGTAAACAAGTGGGAGAAGAAAAAGATTTTCAGAGACAAGGAAGATGTGATCAATAAACAATCAAAGGAGACAAGCAAGAGTAAACTCTTTCCGATAATCCCAAGCCATATGTGCCGCCAATTCCATTCCCTCAGCGACTCCAGTAGCACAAAATAGATAAGCAATTTTCTAAATTTCTTGATGTATTTAAAAATTGCACATTAACATTCCTTTTGCAAATGCCCTAGCGCAAATGCCTAGTTATGCAAAAATTTTGAAGGAGATTTTGGCAAACAAAAGGAAACTGGAGGATTATGAAATTGTGAAGTTAAATGAGGAGTGTTCAGCTATCCTACAAAACAAATTACCTCAGAAATTAAAAGATCTAGAGAGTTTTACTATTCCTTGCACTTTTGGGGATTCTTACTTTGAAAAAGCATTATGTGATTTAGGTGTAAGTATTAATCGATGCCTTATTCAATTTTCAAGAAATTAGGATTGGGCGAGGTAAAAGCAACCACGTGTGTCACTTCAACCGGCTGATCGATCAATTAAATATCCGAGAGGTATTGTGGAAGATGTTTTGGTAAAAATTGACAAATTTATCTTTCCCACAAATTTCATAGTCCTTGACATGGAGGAAGATTTTGAGGTACCACTTATTTTAGGTCAACATTTTCTAGCAACATGAAGAGCTATTATTGATATACAACAAGGGAAGTTGATTCTTAGAGTTCAAGATGATCTTGTTTCATCTAATGTTTTTAAAGCAATGAAATATCAATCTGATGATAATTCTTGTTTTAGAGTTGAGACAATTGACAAGTTGGTGAATAAGGTTTTTTAAGAAAATATTTTTAAAGATCCACTTGAAGCATGTCTGATTCGACCAATGGACAAAGATATTCAGAATGATGAGATAAAGGAGTACGCAAATTTCATGGAGGCAATTCCACCATATTCAAGGCAAAAGGCAATTAAATTTAAGGAGTTGGGACAACACATTACAAAGCCTAAATCATCAATTGAAGAGCCTTCAATCTTGAACTCAAACCCTTACCTTCTCATTTGAAATAGGCTTATTTAGATGGAGTTTCTTCTTTACCAATAATTATATCTTCTTCTTTGACAGATTTGATGGAGGAGAAACTGCTCAAAGTATTAAGAGAACATAAGGGTGCAATTGGATGGAAAATAGCTTATATCAAGGAAATTAGTCATTCAATTTGCATGCACAAAATTTTGATGGAGGAATAATATAAACCCACTATCCAACCTCGTAGGCGTTTGAACCCGAAGATGCAAGAAGTAGTGAAAGCTGAGGTAATTAAGCTACTTGATGCAGGTATCATATATCCTATTTCGATAGTTCTTGGGTAAGTCCTGTACAAGTTGTACCAAAGAAAGGCGGTATGACTGTTCAGAAAAATGACAACAATGAATTGGTTCCAACTAGAACAATTACCGGGTGGCATGTATGTATGGATTACAGAAAATTGAATGATGCCACTAAAAAAGATCACTTTCCTTTACCATTTATTGACCAGATGTTAGAAAGACTTGCGGGACATGAGTTTTATTGCTTTCTTGATGGATATTTGGGGTATAATCAGATTCCTATTACACTAGAAGATCAAGAGAAACCACTTTCACTTGTCCTTATGAAACTTTTGCTTTTAGAAGAATGCCTTTTGGTCTTTGTAATGCACCAGCTACTTTTTAGGAATGCATGATGGCTATTTTTTCTGATATGGTTGAAAAATATATTGAGATTTTCATGGATGATTTTTCCGTTTTTGGCTTATCATTTGATTCTTGTTTAAATAATTTGGCTTTAGTCTTACAAAGATGTGAGGAGACTAACCTTATTTTGAATTGGGAGAAGTGTCACTTTATGGTGCATGAAGGAATAGTGCTCGGACATAAAATTTCTCAAAACGGAATAGAAGTCGATCGAGCCAAAGTGGAGGTCATTGCAAAATTGCCTCCGCCAACATCTATGAAACTTGTCAGAGGATTTTTGGGGCATGCGGGATTTTACAGGCGATTTATAAAAGATATTTCAAAAATTGCTAAACCTCTTTCTAATCTTTTGAAAAAAGATACTCCTTTTAATTTTTCTGTTGAATGCATGCAGGCTTTTAACACTTTAAAGGAGAAATTAATGTCAACACCAATTATGGCAGCACCAAATTGGGATTTACCTTTTGAAGTGATGTGTGATGCTAGCGATTCTAAAGTAAGAGCTATTTTGGGACAAAGGAAGAATAAAATTTTTCAAACCATATTTTATGCCGCCGAACTTTGTCGTGTACACAATTAAATTATTCAACAATAGAAAAGGAACTTTTGGCGGTAGTTTTTACTTTTGATGAATTTTGTTTTTATTTAATTGGCTCAAAAGTTATAGTTTAGTCTGACCACTTTGCTCTTAAGTATCTGCTTGAAAAGAAATAATCAAAACCCCGGTTGATCAGGTGGATTCTACTACTGTAAGAATTTGATTTGGAAATCTAAGATAAGAAAAAGACTGAAAATCTAATTGCAGACCACTTATCAAGAATTCCAAATTCAAAGGAAAAGATAAGACCAATTTTGAAAGAGTTTCCCGATGATAAATTTTTTTCCATCAAGTCCACAAAAATTCCTTGGTATGCTAACTTTGTAAATTATTTAGTAAGTAATGTTCTTCCTCCTGAATTATCATATCAACAGAAGAAAAAATTCTTTTATGATGTTAAAAATTATTTTTGGGAAGAACCTTTCTTATTTAAAGTATGTGCAGACCAGGTCATAAGGAGATGTGTTTCAAACGAAGAGAAGGCAAACATTCTACATCATTGTCATGATGGAGAGAATGCTACCAAAACTGCAGCTAAGATTTTACAATCTGGATTTTATTGGCCCACACTTTTTAAAGATGCATACTCTTATGTAGCTTCATGTGATAGGTGTCGAGAACTGAAAATATTTATAAAAAAAAATGAGATGTCTTTAAACAACATTATTGTGTGTGAATTATCTGATGTTTGGGGTATTGATTTCATGGGACCCTTTACACTTTCTTATGGAAATTTATATATTATAGTGGTTGTGGAGTATGTGTCTAAGTGGGTAGAAACTGTAGCATTGCCAACAAATAATGCTAAGGTTGTGGTCAAATTTTTGAAGAAAAATATTTTTACCCAATTCGGCACTCCTAAGGCAATCATAAGTGATAAGGAGACCCATTTTTACAACAAACAATTTGAAGCACTTTTGAATAAGTACAGAGTCACACATAAGGTTGCAACCCCTTATCATCCTCAAACTAGTGGTCAAGTAGAGATTTCAAATAGGGAAATCAAGAGAATTTTAGAAAAAACAGTGAATGCCTCTAGGAAAGATTGGTCAATAAAACTTGATGATGCACTTTGGGCCTATAGGACAGCGTTCAAAACTCCAATTGGGATGTCTCCTTTTAGGCTAGTGTTTGGGAAAGCTTGTCACTTACCAGTGGAATTAGAGCATAAAGCATATTGGGCATTGAAATTTTTGAATTTTGACATGCGATGCAAGTGAATAAAGATTATTGCAACTGAATGAATTGGAGGAATTTCGCAATGAAGCCTATGAAAATTCTAAGTTGTATAAGGAGCGTACAAAAAGATGGCATGACAAGCACATATTCAGAAGAGAGTTCAAAATTGGTCAAAAAGTCTTACTTTATAACTCTCGTCTTAAACTTTTTCCAGGAAAGATGCGATCTCGATGGTCTGGTCCTTTCACAATTACACAAATATTTCCATACGGAACAGTTGAAGTTGCGCATGACACTGATGGCACATTCAAAGTGAATGATCAACATTTGAAGCCCTACTTTAAAGGTGGTTAGAACAAGCAAAAGACCACCATTGAACTTCATCCTTCAGAATAACAACATCTGAGATAATTTGGCTGAAAACTATAAAACAAACGCTTCTTGGGAGACAATCCAAGCATTTTAATTATGTTTTATTTTTCATTTATTTTTAAGTTTATGTTTTTCAAAAGAAAAAAAAAAAGATTAACTTTTCTCTATTTTATCCAGGTTAATTTTTTAGGGATCACCTTTCAAGAGTTTAATCATGAAGATCATCTATGAACTTATCCTACAACTAGGGGAGTTTTCTTCTTCCTATTTCTATTTTTCGCATTGAGGACACTACTTCATTCAAGTTTGGGGGGGAGACAATTTTTTTTTTTTTGATAATTTTTTTTTGTCTATCATGATTGCATTCATTGTTGTGAATTTTTGCAATTCTTAGGAAAATTTAAATTTTATTTAAACTTGCAATTGATGTGTGAGTTAATTTTAATTTTGATCATATTGATCCACTTACTGAGCACTAAAGTCCTTAATTTTTTAATTGTGTGTAAATCTAAAGAACATTCATGTGAAGTATGTGATTTTCTTAAATTTCACCCAAATCTTAGAATTTGTTTGATTTTCTCTTAAGGCGAAATCCTAAGCTAAATCTAACTGAGAAAATGATTTAGGCAATTTTCGGATCGATTGAGCCTTTCAAGCTAACCATGTTTATTTATCCATAGTCACCCCATTGAGCCTTAATTATCACCTAATTTTTCATTGGCACCCATATATGTTTAGCCTAGCCATTATCAAATTATATCATTGTCCCATGCCCTATGAACACGTTGATTTTCTTTTGGGATAAAAATTATTTGAGCTTAATAGAAATTTGGGAGGAAGGATGGAGTATGAAAAAAAAGGGAGTGATTCCTATGGTTGTTTGGGGTGTATAAAAAAAAAAAAAATTGCTTTTATGGTTCCCTATCTAACTTTCAATTGAGTGAGCCTTTTGGATACTCAATGGGTTGGAAATTTTCATGTTATATTAGGAGGGATTTTGGGAGAAACTCCACCATAAAGCAATTCAACAAAAAAAAAAGAAAGAGAAAGAAGAAAAAGAAAAAAAGAAGAAGAAGCAATGATAATATATGGTGGTAGAAAAATTATCTTGAATGAGTGAAATTGGATAGTGACATTGGCTCTAATTAGATCCTAGAAATCAACATGTTGATGGGTGATTTGAGCTTAAAATTACCATTATCTCACCTTTAGCCCAGCCTTACATTACAAACAAAGAAAAGTCCTATTGATTTTTGGTTGGATAATTAGCTTACATTAGTGAAGAGAGGAATGAAAAGCAAACCTAAGAGATTTGGTCATAATTATTGAGAATTTTTTAGAGGTTACATGTCAATGTGAATTTATCTGGATTGCATATAATTCAAAAAAGATGAGGACTCTCACACACACACTTGGATCACATAGTTAGAATTGGTCTTAACTTATAAAACAATTTCAATGTTTGGATGAAATTTGTGTTTTTCTTTGAATTGTAAATTTGAGCAATTATGGAAAGATGTCATGAAGGAGGTTGTTAGCTTGAGTATGTGTTATGTCTTGATTTTGCTCGAGGACTAGCAAAATGTTAAGTTTGGGGGCTTGATAAAACTATAAAAATAGAGTTATTTTACCTATTTTAGGCAACAAATAATGCAATATCTATGAGAAAATATTTGGATTTTCTTCTGATTATTCGAATTTTCCTTGTTTATGCAGAATAATGAGATATGGAGAAGATAAGAAAAAGAATGACAAAAATCAGGAATTCAAATAAAAAAGCAGTGGAAAATGAATATCAAATTAGGGAATCCTTGATTTTGGTCCCTAATGTTATCTGCAAGTGTTGGGAGATAGATATCTTGGATATATCCTATGAATAGAAGAACATTGAGAGCTAGAGAGAGGGGAACTAGGTTTTTGTTAGATCGTTTTTTATTATTCTTAGAGTTTTTCAAGTATTTTGAAGAGAAGACAAAAGTGATGACAGAATTCTTGTTATTTGATTCAAGATACTGAGTTTAATTTATATTTTTATTTCTTCTTCTACTATATTCTAATTTTCTTTTGTTAGGGCTACGATGTAGCCTAACCATGATGATGTGAATTTCATGATTTTTATGTTTTACAATTGATTTCATTCATGTGAGTTATATATTATTGTGCATAATGCTTTTGAGTGATTGGCCACCACTTGAATGATCTGATGTGCATGTTTGAAACTGAGAAGTGATAATATGCAATTGCTCATTATAATATATAACCATGAATTAAACGTGGATAGAGATATACCACGTTATTTGTGTAGCTTTCGGTGATAAGGTGATCCAAAAGACTCATTATAAATTGGAAATATTCATAATTTTTAATGCATTTATATTTATTTTAATTCACATAGAAATATAGTGGATTAATAAACTGAGTAGGTTTGCTATACCTAGAGATAGGATAGTAAATAGATTAGGAAATTCCGTTATCACATGTTTGATATCGTTCTTGTACCCACAACAATCTGAAATTCATATCTAGTGGTTATGGTGAAATCGAATGCTCAAACATATTTGTCTAATTGATTTACTGCATTTAGTCTCTAAATTTTGTTTTTAAATTATTTTAAATTATATTTTGATCTATTAGATAAATTTTAGAATTAATCTATTTTAGTATTTAGTTAGTTTATTAATCATTGATCTCCGTGGGACTATACTCTTTCTTATCATTATATTACTTGTTTGACACGTTCACTTGCGTTTAGAATTTTATGAACACTAATAAAGCCAAAAGGATCATTGGAAGATTGGTTGCTTGTCATTCCACCTGGTTTGTCAATGGACAGCATTAATTGATTAATGATAATATGCACTTATGATTATGAGTAAGGGATCGTGTTGATATCAAGTCATGGAAAGTGTTGGTCACTTGCTCATCTGATTGGAATGTTGATTAAGATAAAAGTAACCATTACAAAGGCTTGGAATTGATCAAAAGCAATTCTAATTATGCTAAGGAGAAAACAAACTTTGACAAGAGCAATCTGGCAGGTTTAGGGAAACAACCATTATCATAGAGCCGTTTTGACAATAGTGAGCAATAGAGAGATGTTTGGCTGATGACGATGGTAGAACCAACAATCAATTGAAGGAATTGAATTGCAAATGGTCATCTAAAGTTGGATGACTATGTATTCGATCCAAGAGAAGAGATGGGGTTAGGTGGAAATGAACAAATCTAGTTTATTGTTTTGAGTGTTCTTCTTTACTCTATTTTATTGATAGTGATTGTGTGTTGCTGATTATATCTCTGTGAGGCGCTATTGAGTTGTAATCGTGATTAAGTCAAATGTGTAAGTGTAAGAGTAGTGGTTGTGTCTTGATAGTGTGAGTTATTGGTTGATGGGAGCGACACTTGTTGGTTGTAACTTGCTTTGAAGATCCAGCAAATTCCAGCCTTGTTGTGTCTATTATTGTGGAGAGTAGATGTAGGCTTGGAGATAAAACTTAATCACTATAAATCTTAGCGTGCTATCTTCTATCTCTTCATTATAAGCATTACTTTTTAATTATTAGCAATGTCTATTCATCGAACCACACCTGATTACGTTAAATTGCTACTGAAGTTTAATTTGTTATATTCCACAAAAATTCTTCATATTTCTCATTTAACCTATTCATTCCCCTCTAAATGTTATTATTAGCTCAACATAATCAAGTCCTGGAATCCATGAATCTCTAGTTCGTATACGTAAAATGTACTGCATTTTACTTAGGTATCTTAATTAATCCACAATCGATTTGTGGCAGGTTCAAAATAAATTGAATTACATGTTTAAAATGGTTTAGTTAAAATCCCAAGTTGCGATTGATATGGGTTTGGAAGAGTCCGTGCTATGTGACGGTACCATCTTTTTAATGAATAATCGTTTGCAACCACCTAATAATCCATTAACCATTTTTTTTTTTTTTTGTGGTTCTCCTCTAGGTAGGTCGTGACACTAGGTGAGAGAGCACAAATGGTTGGGTGCATAGACGGACACGATGGAGAAAAAGCGGAGAATGAGGATCGACTAAGTGCAGGAGAAATTGAACCGATCGTGAAGGTTGAAGCCAAAGAGTTAGATGAGATGATGAGGTGCAATAATGGGAAGTGAGTGAGGACTGATATCGAAGGCTGAGCTTCAATTGAATTGAAATTGTTGTGTGCTTGGCTTGCTACATCAAAGGTTCCTGGTGTCGGGCCATTAGTTGTGTAGCCTTCTTGCGTAGCGTGGAGAATCTGCGGGGACAACTTTATTTGAATCGATGAACTATACTCAAAATTTATGGTCATGCTGCCAATTCTTTGAAAATTTGGGTTCACCTTAATACGACAATAAGAAATTATGTATACAAATGACACATTGAGACAAGGCGTGCACTTGATGACATGCATTAAACTTTAACATAAATATGGTTGATGTCACACTTCAGAAGTCTCAAAACATGAGTTAACACCATAATGTTCGCATTTCTCATGTAGTAACAAGTGCAAACAAAGATCACACCACAAATGTCCTTGTCCAATTATAGCATAGACCATTCCAAAATATTCACAGGACGGTAGAGGTGAGGCCAACAGGTAGATTCAACCATTTCCACATATAAGGGAAGCTGTAGAATTGTGAACAATACAACAGGGAAGGCAGCTAGCAAAGTAATTGGGATGTAAATCCACTTCAACCATTTGGCCAGGACGATCATAAGACCAGAGCCAAATGCCACTAACATAAAGGCCAAAGAGAGGAAGAGAAAAGTGAGACTCAATATCATTTTTCTTGGTGGTGAGAGGAGGAAATCTTTGATTTTGTAGCGTGAAGTTAGGATCACCAAGAAGATCAAGGTGGCCATGATAGAGAAGAAGAGAAAGAGAGCATATGCAATCGCGAATACCAAGAATGAGCTTTTTTTAAGAAAAATTGGGATCCTCGTACTACTGTTGTTGCCGCCAAATGTTGTAAAAGCCGCAGCGAAAGCTATTGTAAGGATGAGAGTTGCGACAACGCTCCAAGATTGTGATGTGTCCTTCATCCATTGTCTTGCCTCTTTAAGCAAATCTTGGCATTGTTCTACAAAAACTTCCCAGTATCTTTTCCTTCTCCTTTCTTTTGTTCGTACCAATTTCACATTCTTAAAAGAAGGATCACTTGTATCTTCCTGAACCTTCAAAAAATAAGGGACGCATATCAATGTAAACAAAAGAGTGGCAAGCAAAGAAGGTGAACCAACCTGGAATTCTTGAATTTTAAAAGCAGGATCGCTCCTATCTTCTAGTACCTTTAGAAAAATAAAGGAAGGCTATGAATGCAAATTAAATTAAAGAGAACGAAAGGGTGGCAAACAAATAATGTCAACCAACCTTGAACCATTCAAGTTCTCTCTGCATAACAAAAGCTGCCCCAGAAACATCGTCGGTGCACATCCAGGTGACCATCCTACTACTGCTTCCATGAGACCATGTTTCATAGAGCTATTGTCAGTCAAATATGGAAATGTGTTGTGTGCGTTCACTAGTCTATACCAGTCAACATGACGTCCGATCACAACTTCTTTAATTAATTTTTTTGGTGAAATTTTAATCCCACGTCAATTCCTGAAAAATGCTCAAGACATAACTTGACAATTTCAGAGATTCCACGAGATGCGGCCTCTACTAGGGCAATGCCTGAAGTCAATTTGAGTATTTCGGGAGTTTCTGTACTAGTCTTCATCTCAGCAAGAGCTCGATTTGCAAACTCTAGTGAGTATTTGTGCCTTGACTTCAATTCCCCAATTCTTTTGATCAAAAGTGCTGCACGTAACATTAGATAAGTAATTTTCCCAAAGATGAAGAATCAAAAGGTTAAAGAGACTTTCACATTTGCACCGTGTTCTCATGGATATCTATATATAGTAGTATAGAGAAAATAAATGGATTTAAGATACAACCGAGAAAGCAAACTTCCTATTACTTGAAAATAAAAATGCATGCATTAGAGAGTAGATCGAATCTATTGATGAACACACGGTCATGAGGAATAAACGAGTTACTTTTTTTCAATGTGTAGATTGAGGGACAGCCGGCGCCAATAGAAAACAACTTCGCAATAAATCCTTCATATTAGACGCCGATTGTGCCACGTAAAATAACCAGCACCAATTAAATCATCCCATCAATAATTTCTGGTGAAAATCAGGCGAAAAGATTATACTAGAAATTCATACAAAAGTTTAGGAATGTCTTGTCAAAATTGAAAATTTTAGAATTAAATTGACATTGTTACAATAGATTTAAGAGTGATTTAGCAATTTTCCCTATTTTTATAGAGTCGCCTAATGGATACGAGTCTTTAGACTTTGAATCAAATCAAATCTAGTCAAATGGAATGAAATCATATCATGACATACGAATCGAGAGACGGTCCACATCAATGACTATGATTTCAAAGGGTTATTGGCAATATCAATTTACACTTTAAATTTAGAGATCTCCACCCATGGATAAAATAAGGTCCTTTTTTTTAGATATCATGGTAGTTTTGTGTACCCAGCTTTGTGGAAAGATTCTGTAGTGATGTCTTGAACCGCTCAAGTGATACCATCATAAAGAGGAGGAAAATCACGTTAGCAAAGTAGGAATTCATGACGAAACAAAAAAATATGTATCACGCCCATAAATGAAAATTGCACATGCAATTAAATTTCATAATGCTTGAATATGTAAGAAAACACCTTGGACCAATTAATCTCTATAACTTAAAATCGCAATCCACAATTCTCAATAATTCTACTGGCAATGTGACATTGACTAAGACTTCTCGACTAATCTTACAAATGTGAGAGTAGATATTAGTCTGTGATATATCATGGTTTAAATTTTGATTTGAGTACATAAGTGTAGTTCTTGTCCCTTAACATTTTTTGTCAATTGACTGGTATACTTTTTGTCATGTTAGTCCACCCATTAAGCATATTACCAGAAATACTTCGAACCATCTTTGTGTCCTTGAAGTTGTCAAATGATGTATCGGCCAAGCATAGAGGGATACCTAACATTGGGAATAGATGAGAGTAAAGACCATGAGGATAGAGTTGCTCTAATTGTACATTTCTAACAAAAGAAGCATAAGAAATACCTACATTTTTAAATAACTTTTTCTCGAAATTTGAGTTTGGCTCCACTACGGAAGTGAGACTTCATTGTGACCAAGTTTCCTAACAGGCTCCCCATCATCCCATGGATTTTGGTAGATGGTAATAGCCATGAGTTGAGGTATTTGTGAACTAAATATAAGGCTACGTCTTTCGAGATACAGGAACAAAAAGTTAATTTAAGTAAACAGTGAAGGAAATGAAATGAGATGAGATGAATGAGTGTGAGATTTTACCCAAATGGCCGGCCATAATAAGATATCTCAGGGTACGATTATCTAGGTCTCATGATGTACGCCTAGCCAGGTACCAGATAACTTCCTTCTGTGTTGGAGCATGTTCAATAACAATCCACAGAGCAAAGTCTACATAATCGGAATCAGGATGAACTGTCTCCATTAATTCCTCTACCATCTTCATTCCTCCTCTCAGGGCAGCATTCCGGCGGGCCATCGTGAAGCTCCAGGTCCAACAATCGTATCCTTGAGGGAGGTGCTTAAGCAGGTTCTTGAACAACTGCTCTTGTACGGCCACAACCGCAACTCCCAGCACAGTAACGGATTGAGCTTGTATGGTCAGGACATTGGAAATCATTGCTTGGGGATCTTCCTTGAGGATTCTCTCGGCAGTTTTCCAATCGCCTTTCAATGCTGCTGTAAACAATTGTCGATACATTTCATTGACCACTACTTTTGGTCCGTCTGCAAAAATTGCACATTAAAAGTCCTCAGGCTTTCTTAGTTCTTACTTTGTAGGTCAGGTGTAACCATTGCACTTGCTCAAAATGTGATGAAACGCGGATGCAAGCGAATGAGCGGTCGTTTACTCAATATATATATATATATATTTTTTGGAGAATTTTCGTTTACTCTTTGGAAGCCAAAAAGGGACTTTCTCAACTATAATTTGAGATATTATCCAGAATTAAAAAATTATGAAAATATTATATTTGAAATTATATATAGAAATTTGCATACTATGAAATTTGAAATATTTCGAAGTGAGAAATAGTCAAAATACATGAAATACCAGATTTATGATTAATGAAATGAGATCCCTAGCTAAGGTACTATATATTGCACTTGGATGTAATGCAATGGCAAACGTATTCAAAACAAGTCAAATGAATTCCCTATTCTTTTGGCTAAGTTGTGTAAGATTATGCTTGGCAGGGCTTTACTCCACCAAAATTTTAGACTTTCCCAGGCAAATGCTTTGTGGCTATTATGTGAAGAATTCCTACCTCTATCTTCTCACATAATTAATTCTATTTGTGATGGTTAGGATGCCCCTTAGCTTCCGTACTCCATCTGATTAATAATTCTCACGTCTTTACAAAAAAGAAAGTTGAAAGACACAAATCTTCTGAATCAGTCGAGGTGCCTTCTTCATTTTCTTCTCTCCCTTCGTCGATCTCTTTGTTAACCTCTTTGTTACCAAAAAGAGAAACAAATATAAATAACTTTGAAAAATTAATTCGTATGCTTAGATCATCTATACATGACTAGTACCAGGCTCATTCACTGCATGGAGTTTTCTGTGTCGATCTTCTAAGAAAAAATCACCGTTAAGATCATGAGTGTTTTTTTTTTTTTTTTTTAGAGAAAGGTACTTTATCATAAATTAGATTTGTGTGACCTTCTAACTTTAATATCTTGGACAATGTGTTTTATAGTTAACTTTTATTTGTCATTGTCATTGATCTTATCCGTGATACCTTTCATAAATTAAGTCTATACGAAATTTTTTCAATCTCCACAATTTCACACAGTAATTATGAAAAGATTATATTTGATTCAGAATTTACATGCTATAAGATTTGAAATGTCTCAGATTAAAAGAAGTCAAAATAAATGAAACACAAGACTTGTGAAAACGAAAGTTCAAATTTCAAAGTGACAAACCTTCAATTATTCCGTAACCGTCTTGGGAAGCTTTATCGGTTGTTGCTATGCGTTTTGAGGTCAAGTCTATGTGAACCTCTTTGTTATCAAAAAGACAAATGAACATAAATTAGCTTAGAAAAATTAATTGCACTATGTATGCTTTAGATAATCTATACATAAATGGTATCAGTGTTATCCATTGCATGGAATTTTCTGAATTAAACTTAGATGGTGAACTTTTAAACGAAAAACTAAAATTAAATATAACGGAGGTCATAAGCTCTTCTCGAGATAGGTATTGTATTTTGAATTAGTTTTATAGGACATTCTAAATTTCGTCTTGGACATAGTGTGTTTTGGTAAGTTTTTATTTCTCATTGTCATTGATCTTATCATTCATTTTTTAAGTATATACAAAATTTATCTATCTTCACAATTTTACGCAATAATCATAACATGACTTTTATAAATGAAAATGATTGAATAAAGCGTATTGAGTTTATCAACTAATGCATTTAATTTATAAGTTACAATTGATATAGGATACAAGTTGATATCATCAGGACCATTATCATACCAATATATCGCATGAATTTTTTTCTTAAATAAAGTATATTGATTATATTTTATCAATAGACTTAACAAATTGGGGAAAAAATGATTTGATTTTTCTTATAAAATCCTTATTATTTTTACTTGTTTTTGTGGCAAGAACATTCCACGATCCGTGTATCTTGGACAATGTGTTTGTGAGTGAATTTTCTTCTCTAATGTTATCTTCGCACTTTGTCATAATAATGACAACCATTTATATTGACAAGTTATTTTTGGCTCAGAACAACCTTACATGATTTCTTTTTAGCAGATGTCTATAGTGAATGGACTAATTTGAGGATCATATCTTTAAACGATTAGTCTCATGTAGTCTCTTAATGATAAGTTTAACTATTGAGAACCCATTTGTATTGCCCTATTCTCTTGATGAAATTGCTTAGAAGAACAATCAGCTGCAAAATCAATTTTCATTTCAAGTAAACATAGAAAATAATTAGCCCAAACGAGGTAATTGTTTTGACAAAAATCTGTGGTAGGAGGAAATATTTTGTGATCAATTAACGAACTGGTCATTGAATGCTTGTAAGTAATGAACCAGGATTGACAAAAAGTAATTGTATCACCATAGACAACTATAAGGGAACTTGTGGAGCCAAGCCATACCAAATTAGGAGATTTGACTTTGAGTAATACATTTTGTGTGTTTACTGTTTACTTGAAAGGAATAATCAAGCGCATGGGCCCGAGAGAAATTAAAATTTTGGGGTTCCCGCAAGATGGGAAATCTCACTGTAATCCTTATACTTTTTTTTTTGGGTCTAAAACGGCAAATATATTACTATCGCAAACTAGAGGAAGCGTTCAGCATGATGTCGGAGTACATAAGATCTTGCAGATAAAGAGGGGGATAAAACAACCAGTTAGAAGGAAGTAAAGAGGCCCCATGGGCTTTCGCAGCCCTGATCTTGCATTCAAACGTGTGCTTTTAACTTTCTTGGACTGGAAAGAACCTGCTGCCACTTCAGTGATTTTAACTTGCTACTGATGTGCAGGGAACTTGTCAGAATCCGCTTCACGTCTCAAAGAATCCGCGACTAATGGTTGCCATTGGATTGGTTTTGCAGCTGTAATAATTTGATTGCATACAGGGAACTCCATGATCTGTTTTTCTTTGTTGTTTTGTGGTTGGTCCACAGGAGCCGAAGAAGTAGGAGCCTGAGCAAGAATCATAGCAGAGGGAGGCTGAGGAGTCTCCGGGACAGTCTCGTCAGAATCTTCCCGAGGAAGGTTTGACTCATAAAAGGTACGCCAAAAGGGGCTGTGTTCCTGAACCTCTGCTCGGAGCCATTGGCCATAAAACATACTATCCTTTCCTTCCATTTTGCTTTCATTGAAAGGAAAATCTTTACAAGCCATTGCATAGTGACCTAGCTTACCACATGAGTAACAGTATTGAGATAGCCTTTCATATCGGAAATCTAACCAAATGTTCTTCCCTTCCAACCTAATAAGAAGCCCTGTTTTAAGCGGCTGTTGTATGTCAATCTCCACACGAGCCCTCCCTGCTCTAAGAGTTGAACCATCCTTATGCTTTATTTTTACTTCCAACACCCTGCCGACATGTCTAACCGCTTTGCTAATCATGGATTCTGTACACCTTTCCAAAGGTAAGCCAAAAACTTGAACCCAAAAAGCGCAAGTGTTAAAATCATAGCAGTGCAGCGGTGTGTTTGGTGTCCAAGGTTTTAAGATGACCAGGTGATTCGCAAATAACCAAGGTCCATTCTCTAGAACTCTCTGTTTTACTTCTTCTGATTTGAACCTCACAACATACAGTCTAGCTTCTCCTTGGGAAATTTCCACTTGATCAGTTTGCCAAGCCCGTTTCATAGTATTTTGAAAACGCCTGAAAATTAACTGAAGGATTAGTTAGAATCTTACCTACCAAAATCAATCGGCATTCCTCTATTTTATCAATGGAGCTGCTTCATCCCAGACTTCTATTTGCTGTTCTGACCAGAGACGGCCTAGTCGAGTACACAGGGCAGCAAGGCGAGCCTCATCTTCATTGGCCGGGTGGTCCATTTGAGAGCACACTACAATTCAATTCTGGGCAAATAATCCTATGAAGAAAGGGCCAACCCAGCAGCTCAAAGAGAGTTCGATAGTGGGTGAACAAATCTAACTGACCACCTATCCCGAGCGCCGAATTGAAGAAAGGTGGGCAACCGATAGCTAGGGCTCCTTCCGATCAAGCCGATAGGAACATGCAGAACCGGAAAAAGACTGGGCAGAGGGCGATGGTAGAAGAAAAGGGGATGGCTAGGTTGACGAGGGTGTTATGGAGTGCTTTGAGAAAACGCAACGAAATCAGCAAAGAAAGATGGAAGAGACAGCTTGGAAAAGCTTCATGGGAGGAGG
This sequence comes from Eucalyptus guilfoylei, assembly GCA_016097605.1. NCBI lineage: Eukaryota > Viridiplantae > Streptophyta > Magnoliopsida > Myrtales > Myrtaceae > Eucalyptus > Eucalyptus guilfoylei. The sequence continues at coordinate 17,715,406 of CM027860.1, forward strand.
CAATGGCGAGGGGAGTCGAGAAAAGCTACCATGGAGGTAGAGGAAGCTCTACATTTCGAGAGATATCTAAACATAATTCCAGTCCTTATAATGTTATGTGGTGACAATTTAAGTCACATTGTCAAAATTACAAGAAAAGAAAGTCTTCTTTCCCCGAATAATTTCAAAGCAATTTTCTTTTCAAAAAATAATTTTAATTTCTAATTGTTTAATAGGACTTTCCAAAATATAAAGAACTCCTTTTCTGATGGTGTAGTTTTTTAAAGGCAACCCTTGTACAAAACAATGTCAAGTTCGGTCATTTTCAGTTTTAAAGTTCAAATTTTCAAAACACGGCAACCAAAATTTCTATCAGTGGACCCTCATTGAGAATTTTGGAAAGGGAAATAGGAAATTAGAAAATTTCCTCACCAAGCATTCCCTCAGGTTTCGCGCTAATTATCATCTATCACTGTCGCTCCTTTAATTTTTAAATAAGGGTTTTGCAAAAAGTGTCTGTACACTTGTTAAGCAATGAATAAAGAAGTGTGCAACTTTCAGTGCATTATCTGTCCATGGTGTTGTTCATGATACTGGTTATATTACTTCGAAATTAACACACAAAAAACGAAAAATTTCCAATTTGTCCATCGCCTTATGTGATCGAATCAGAACAACAAAGGAATGAATGGAACATACCGGGCGGTGGATGCAATGGTGGCAATGTAATCGAAGTTGTTTCCATCTCCTCCTTTTGCTGTGCTGCCACACAAGCAGACAAAAATCTAAAGCAGGGAAGTATTCTTACCAGGTTGAGGCCGAAGTTGTTTTCCGTTCTCATGGATCTTCTCTTACATCGACTTGCGGATGGAGACAAAGCTCCAGCTGTATATGTCATATTTAAAAATAAGGATGGAACGTCTTTCATGCGCATTGCGGGAACAACACTTTCTTCTATTGACTACTTTCTCTTTTTGAATTGGTCACATATTACGCAAGGAATAACACCCATTCCCTTTTCCTAAACGAAGATTTTAGGAGGCATTTATTTCATCAAAAATGAGTGATTTTGAAAACATTTTCCAAAAAAATAATCGCTTACAAAAATAAATGAATGGAAAATTTTTTTCATTGCCTATGAAAATAGTTAGATATAGATAGTTATCAATGATGAAACCATATTTTGTTGACTAATTTTTCTAAACGATATTAGCAATTATTTTTCAGAAAATATTTTTCAAATCACTCATTTTTGAAACGAACACTCATTCTTTCTGACCAAAAAAAAACACACTCATTCTCAAAATTTTATGAAACCAACAAATTAATGGAAATTCCTTTTATTTACAGAAGTGTAAAATTAAAAATTTTACTAAAAGAAGATACAAATGTCGCGTAATTGTGTTTTCCTTTTCTTCCACCATCCCCTACTTTGCAAATAACGCATTCCAATGGATTTTTATTCAATGCACTAGCGAAGTAAAAATTTCTTCACATAAGCAGCTTATCAACTTTTTTTTTTAAGCACGTAGATTTACTCCATAAACAGGTTCTTGTTTCCATTCCACAACTGCTTGTGGGAAAAAGACTTTCACACTTATGGTCTATGGAATATAAATCCTGTTTTGACCGGCTTTATTCTGTACAATGACGGTGTAAAACTTTGTTCCGACAAACAGGTTTTAGATAAGAGGCAACGCATCGGCATGGAAGAGATAAGAGAGAGAGGGGGGTTCATCTTTGAGCTCTGCTGCATGGACCGACAATACAGGGAAAACATGTCGACTCCCCAACAATGGCACCCCGGTAAAAGTTATGAACTTCGAGGATGGTTCTTTTGGTGAGAAAGAGTCGTCGTATCATTTTCGGTCCACCGAATTCGGACCAGGTAGTCCTTTATCTTTCATGTCTAGCGTGATCTGTGGTTGCCAGCCAGCCAAAAAAAAAAAAGAAGAAGGTTTTCTGTGGTTAACGGTGACAAGGAATGGCGTAAAAGTAGGAAAAAGGAATAAATTAACGAAGGAAGAAGAAAACTGATAGAGATTTTGTAAAATCATAAATTTGTGGATCTTTGTAGATTACAATTTTGACCACTGTACATGGTTATTGTTCACTAATTTTCAGTTATGGATATTTTTTCGAAATTTTGGGCCGCACTCGATAATGGTATTGGATTATTTTATAATGCGGAGATGGTGCACTCCCAAAATAGTGATATGTTGATAGTTTTGAGTATGGAGAAATTTCATTTGCCAAATGAGAGAATGCCTTACCATCTCTAGAAATTAAGCTTGAATATCTGAAAAACAACTTAGATCAACCTGCACAGCCTAGAAATCCAACTTAACTAGTTCTCGTACCTACATTTGGCAATATAATTTTTAATAGGGACATGTTTCCCTCCATCGTTGGTCAGAAAAAACTTCCTCCTATCAGTTCATGTGGGTGTTACATGCTTGAATGTTACCCGTACACAACTCTAAAATGTAACGAAAAAAAAAGAAAGGGAACAGAGAAAACCAAAATCAGCCCACCTGCTCTTTCTTCCTTTCTTTCTACTTGTTCAACCAGGCTGCAGCACTATCACCTTACTCCACCTTGCCATCTCCGGCGCTTGGCTCGCTGCATCCACTGGCGTCTCTACTGTGGTTCCATCGCAGCAAAATCGTTACCGACCAGGCCCCGGTGGAAAAATTGGCAGCAGTGAACGGCGGGCTCGAAAGAACAACTATAATGATTTTAGACAATTTCTCTATTTTCGAAAGACCAAAGGAACTATCAATTATCTCGTATATAGCATCATGATTAAAATAAAGATATAAGATATTGTAATCGGGTTAATGAAATCAAAAGTGCTAAAATTTTCCGAATTATCTATTGTCCATAATCATTTTTTTTAATCAAATGGATTCCTATATTATTTACTTTTTTTTTTCATTAATTAGATAATGAAAATCGAAGGCTCTGATTCTTTACCAATCATTTGACATCGTCCTTAAACTCTCTTTATTGATTGGATTTGTGAATGATATGTTTTTCCTGTTCATGGTAGTTTTATATTTACAGAATAAGTGCGAATGCTGAAGCGGTAATCAAGTTATCACTATATGTCAAGTTGACACCCCATGTGGCTACTAAAAACTTAAGAAATCTGATTTTTTTTTTGTCAAAAGACCAAAGGGTTTTGGCAATGAAAAAAATAAAAATAGAAGGGCGGCCCCATCAACCAGCCAATGCTCAGGGTTGCCGGACCCTTCTCCGGCTAGCTACATCAGGCACTCAAGAGAGCGCATGCACATGTGCGTAGTGCTCAAGGCAGCTGCCTTGCAAATTCCAGGAAGAGGTTATTTTTTGGAAGTACAAATTCCAAGAAGGAACCTATTCCGGGGGAAAAGTACAAAAAAAGTCCTAAACATTTTGTATTAGTACCAATTCAGTCCTAAATTTTTCAATTGGACCAATTCAGTCCTAAACATTTTTGGGAAAAGTGCCAAAAAAGTCATATTCAGTCCTAAACCTTTTTTTAGTACCAATTCAGTCCTAAACCTTTTTACGTTGTGCCAATTCAGTCCTTTTCCGGCCAATTTTGGCCGGATTTTGCTAACCAGACGCCGGCCGGCTGTCGTGTTCCGATCGGCGCCGACGTACAATTTTTAATAATATTTTAATATTTTTATTATTTATTTATTTATTTTCTTTTTTCTTTTTGTCTTTTTCCTCTAGCCAGTTGCTGAGGTCCGGCGACCGGCCAGAGGTGATGGTCGGTGAGGGCGACGCCGACCTTGCCGGCCACCTCGCGGGCGAGGCTCACCCTCGCCGGCCCTCACCAACATGGGTGAGGCTCGCCCTCACCGGATCTGGCGAGGTCGAGCCTTGCCGGCCCTCGCCAGCCATCGACGAGGCGATCCGGCAAGGGCAAGCCTCGCCCATGGCCGGATCTGGCGAGGCGAGCCTCGCCCATGGCTGGCGAGGGCCGGCGAGGCTCGACCTCGCCAGATCCGGCGAGGGCGAGCCTCGCCCATGGCTGGCAGGGGCCGGCGAGGTGGCCGGTGAGGTCAGCCTCGCCCTCACCAACCGTCGCCTTTGGCCGATCGCCGGACCTCGGCGATCGGCTGGAGGAAAAAGGACAAAAATAAATAAATAAATAAATAAAAATATTATTAAAAAGTTGTCCACGTCGTCAGCCGATCAGGCCACGCGCCGGCCGATGTCCAGCCAAGCAAAATCCGGCCAACATTGGCCGTAAATGACTGAATTGGCACAACGTAAAAAGGTTTAGGACTGAATCGACACCAAAAAAAGGTTTATGACTAAATCGGCACAAAGACAAAAGGTTTAGGACTTTTTTGGCACTTTTCCCAAACATTTTCACATTAGTACCAATTCAGTCCATCCGGCTAATTTAAGCCGGAAATTGTCGACGTGGCCGCCGGCAGTCTTATGTGGCGCCACGTGGATAAATTTGATAAATTGGCAATAGAGGCCCTCACCGAGCAATTCAGTCCATCTGTATCTTGTTTTCTCTTTTTTATTTTTTATTTTTATTTTTTCCTTTCTCCTTACCCCTTGGTCGGTGAGGTTGCCGGTCGACCATTGCGGCCATAGGCTGGTTGGGGCGAGGGGCCCCGTGCCCTCACCGGCCATTAGCGAGGGCCACCATGCCCTCACCGACCACAAGCGAGGGTGTCGACCCCTGCCCAGATCCAGTCAAGGGCCGAAACCCTCGCCCGTTGGCCGGCGAGGGCACGGCGGTCCTTGCTTGTGGCCGGTGAGGGTGCAGCGGCCCTCGCCCAAATCCAGTCAAGCGCACGACGCCCTCGCCCGCCACCGGCGGGGCATCGGGCCCTCACCAAAAACCGTGTAAAGGCCACGACGGCCTTGCCTATGGCGTCGTAGCTCTCGTCTGCCATGAGTGTGGGCCTTTGCGCCCTCGCCTATGGCTAACGAGGATGCGGCGGCCCTCGCCGAGGACGTGGAGGCCCTCACCCTTGGTCGGCGAGGGCTGCCACGCCCTCTCTTGTGGCCGACGAGGGCGCAGAGGCCCTCGCCAGGCAACGGGCGAGGGTTACGGCCCTTGCCTGGATTTGGGCGGGGGGCGATGCCCTCACCTGTGGCCAATGAGGGTGCTGCGTCCCTCGCCCCAACCAGCCTGTGGGCAGCAACGATGCGGTGTCCCTCGCCCGACCAACCTGTGGCCGATGATGGTTGGCCAACAACCTCGCTAGTGAAGGGGTGAGGAGAAAGGAAAAGGAAAAAATAAAGAAAAAAAAAGGGAAATTTTTTTTAAAAATCTGAAAAAAAAATTAAAAAATATAAGATTTATCCATGTGGCGCCACATCAGACTGCCGGCTGCCATGTCAGCAATTTCCAGCTTAAATTAGCCAAATGGACTAAATTGGTACTAATGTAAAAAGGTTTAGGACTAAATTGGTCCAATAAAAAATTTAGGATTGAATTGATACCAATGCAAAAGTTTAGAACTATTTTGGTACTTCTCCCTATTCTCGGGTGTATTTTGGAAATAGAGACGATAAGAATGAATTTATTTTTCTGGTTCATTTGTAATTTTTATTTCGAGAAATTAAAATTCTGAAAGGTAAATTTTTTTTTTCTCATTTTTATTTGCATATATTTTAATTCTAAAAAATAAACCTGAAGAGATATAATCGATTATCAGTTTGAGACCGTGGGAGGTGAAATTAAACACTTTAAACAATAGTATCTATCACGAACAAAATCGCTAATTCCAGATTGTGCTTTTCCTTCTTCATCCCGAATTCTCCGGAATCAAACTTTTTTTTTTTTTTTTGGTCATAAACTAATTGACTTCAATTTAATTTGAAAACGTAGGGCCCATAAACTGGCTTCCTTACAGAGTAAATCCAGAAAAAAATGGGGAGGGGAAGAAATCCAGTCCTCGGCAAAGTTTTTCGGCGCTGAGCTTTTGTGGCCCAGTCCGCAATGGAATTGGCTTCAAGATGGCAAAAAATGATACGCGGCTGTGACAAGCTGGATGACAGATCAAGGCATTGGGAGATAATAGCGTGATGGAATAAGGCCTGGATTCTCCATAGGTTTAACAAAAGTCAGATTGTCTGATTCTAACTCGAGGGGATCGTGTCTTCGAGGAAGTAAGAACTTTAGGGTTTCCGAGAGAGCCACATATTCCGCTTGAGAGGCACAGGAGACATGGATCTGTTTTGCAAAGCCATCCACAAGCGTCCCCTCTAAGTTTCAAATAATGCAGGCGGTTACTCCTTCTGTAGAGCTTTCGATGAAGCATGCATAAATATTAACCTTTGGAGGTTTCCAGTTCTCAGAAGAGGTAGGAGCGTCAAGGTTCGCTTTTTGCTTTGAATTCCATCTCCTGTAAGAGAAGTTAGAGCTCCCTGTCGTGCTTGAACTGGCTTTGAATTCCATCTCCTGTAGTACCAAGTATGCGTGCTCGAGTAGTGGTGAAAATTCTGCAGGAAAAGTAGGAAATAAAGTGACACGCCTAAAAAGAGGAAAGCTGTCCGTGTGATTATCAGGCCAAGCAAGGCCGTCGAAGATTGAGGATCAAGCAGCAACTATTGGTAGATTGACCGCGTTTCCCGTTTTGTGATTACACTCTGAAATAAGAACAATGTCCATGAATGTAAAGTTTGTGGGACCGACTAATGATGAGGACCAACCGGCAAATGATGAGTTTGTGCTAATAATTATGATCCGAATAGTGTCAAGCATGATTACTAGGATTGCTTTAGCGGCCACCCTTTTTACTTGGGAAATGAGAAGTGAGGAGCTTGATTCCCCACCTCATGGGAGACTGGAGTAAAGACGCGTAAGTGATAGAGCAAGGTTTATCATCTGCGCACCACATATAACACACATGATGACTTGTAAAACAGGTAAAGTTGGGCTTCGATTATGGAAAGAATAAAGTTTAGATCCCAATTTCATATGTCCTACCCTGTGAAACTTGAGCCCGGGCAGGAGGCATCTTCCTGTCTTCGGAGAAGTAAAATGATGCAATACAGTCCGAACCTATACGTATCACACTCGTGCTACCCAAATGGCCGGCCGAAATAAGGCCCACGATGATCGTGTAGGGCAGGGACGTACCAAACAGGGCTTCTAGCAGGGCAGCGACAACACAATTAGCACCTTATATTACATCTTTTATAGCATCATTGGATGAAATTTTACTAGGTGAAAATTAGGACCTGAACTTAAATTTGTGATTGTTACGAGATAAAAAAAAGAAAAAGAAAAAGAAAAAGAAAAGGGTAAGGGCCAGAATTGAAGTTGGAGCTAAAATTACTGTTTTTTTTTTCAGATAAAAAATTTGAGCCTAAACTAAAATCCAAACTAAAGTTAATACTTATTAAGAGAATTATGCCTGGAAAATCCTAAATACTCACAACATAGACCTGCAAAAAAAAAAAACCTTTTTATTTATTTTTTTTTTTTTGCCGACCAAGTAACTTTCCTTTTCTTCGGTGAAACTCGTTCATACTCGCGGAACGCATAATCAAACCAACGCATACCGCAAATGCCCGAGCACCACCACCTTCGTCATTCGACAACAGTTCGATAGGCGCCAAAAGAGTCTTGTTTTTCTATTTTCGAAGGCATGTGTCGTGACCTCCCTTTCGGCGCCCCACGCGCGGATGCGTACGAAGGCTGATAATTCGCTAAACATTAGGCTTAGCAAACCCATCAATTCATGATTTATGATTTGAGTTTTTAATTTGTAAGTCAATTTCATTTAACTATAGAGGATAATAGCTCTCCCAAATCCATCAATTCATGACTTATCATTCAAATTTTTCACTGGCAGGTCAATTTCGAAGGCATGTGTTGCAACCTCCCTTTGGTGCCCAACACGCGTATGCATGCAGAGACTAGTAGCTTGTTAAACATTAGGCTTAACACGGACTCTCACAAACCTACTAATTTACAACTTATGATTCGAGCTTTTAACTTGTAAGCCAATTTTATTTATGAGTCACCATTAATCGACTTAAAATGAGTCGATTAAAACCCAAATAAAATATTGAGGAAATATTTTATTCCCGTACAACCGAGAAATTAGAATTAGGGATTTGATTATATTAGTTAATTAACTAATGCATTTTTAGTACTTAATTTGGTTTAAACCTTGAGGCTTGATTTTTATTTTTATTTTTTGGATTTTCATGTATTAAAAAGAATACTAAAAAAAAACATTTTAGGCCTTTCCCTAATTTCAGAAAATTTTAAAGGATTTTTCATTTATTTTTAAGAGAAAAATGCTAAAAATCAATTTTAGGCCTTTCCCTGAAAAAGAGATTTTTTTTCTTTTTTTTCTTTTTTTCGATTTTTAATTAAAAATATCTAAAAATTATTATAATAATAATATAATAAACTGACCCGGGTCGGCCAGACCCTGCCGCCGGCCTATTCGGGTCCGGCCCGACTGACCCGGGTCTCGCGCGCCTCCCCTTTGTTTTTGAACATTTCTCCCTCTTTTCTCTCTCTTCTTTCTCCGCCCCCACGACTCGCAGAGGCCTTTCCAGCACAAACACACGCATCCTTCTCCGTGAGGCCAGAAACAAACGGCCATGAGCCAGCTCGCCTCCGGCCCTCACTCAACCGTCGGACCGTCCTTCGACCTTGTGGACCAAGCCAGCACCGTTGGCCACATCCGAACCCCGCTTTCATCACCGCCCGCCGCGAAACACTCGACATGCAGAGAAACTGCGCGCTACTCGACGGATGGGAACGAAGGTCCACAAACATGTCAAATGATCAACAAGCGCTCAGAACCAAACGAATCACGGGAAATCCATACGAGCTCGGTTCAGCCAATATAGCGAACACATGGAGGGCGTCGGCTAAGGGGAAGCTTTAGACTTGCTCGGCACGCGAACTCGGACCAAAACCAACAACAACGGACCAGCAAAACTTGACTTCAACATGGGGACGATTCGTTTACGTCCAATATAAATATGAGAGTCAGCAAGCTTCGGCCATACACGAAGGACACAAACGGGCGCCTAACTCGAGCATTTCAGCAAACAATTAATATTCGCAAACCAAGGAGTGAAAAACAGGTACGACCGAGCCCGAGCTCGAGCAGGGACTCACAGCGATCAACATGCTAATCCCCGAGACCACCGTACGTACACGAATAAAGCAGGAAACTTGCACGAACTGGACAACGGCTGCCCAGTCCGGCGAGCCCGAAACAGAGCATGGGCATGAAGAAAAAGGGCGGTCGGCCGAGGGTTCCTACCCAGCTCACGGCGTTGGACCGCGGACGAGCCCAAAGATCGGGCTCTGTCCGTCCGCCGCGCGCCCCCGAGCCGGGATCCTTAGGATGCCGACCGCGAGACGAGACGATCAGAGAGAGAGAGAGAGAAGAGATACGGAACGCGACCCACCGTCCGTCGGTTCGGGAAAGTAGGGGGCACCGTTAGCGAGTTCCTGGCTGTACTCGCTCACTCCTGGTTTCTCACTTAGCTCTCTCTCACAGCTCACAGATCTCTCTCCCTCAAATCTTACAGATCGCTCTCGCTCTCGCTCTCTCTTTCTTCGACTTTCCTCTTTTTTTCATCCTCCTCAACTCGCTCGGCCTCCCCCTCTTTTTATAGGCGAGGAGGAAGGTCGAGGGAGGAGCCTCGACTACCGGTCCTTGGCGCGCCAACCCGCGTCCGCTTCGGCCGAATCGGCGTCAAGTCCCTTCTCTTCCGCGGAGGCCTGCTCAGCATTGAAGACGACGTCCCCTCCGTCCAGGTTTCTCACCGAATCTCGCGGGTGCTCCGTTCGGCCGCATTGATGGCGCCTGCGAGACGTCCCCTTCGTCGTCGGTCTACCCTCGTTCCTCCGCCTAGGTCTCCTGCGCGCGTGGTGTGCAGCGCGAGGAAGGAAAGAGGAAGAAGAAGAAGGAGAAGGCCGGGCCGCGGGGTGAAGCTGGGGGTGAGACGGGCCCTTGGCCCGCATGGCTGGGAAGAAACAGGGAAAAAAGGGGGGGCCTGGGGCGAAAGCCCACCCCCGAGCCCTGTTGATTGGCAATAACCCCCCCGAGGGAGTCGCACTAACAAGGTTTTCGGTCTCTCTCTCTTGTCCATTCCATGCAAATGCCTTGTCTCTACCTCTTCAATATCTTTTCATGCGAGACGCCTGGCGAAGTGTCAAAATCCACGTCGGGACCCCCAACTTTCCTCTTGAGGATGTAAGCAATGACGTGATACGAACACCGGAGAAGAAGTAAGAATGTCACATCCTTGTGGGGGCATAACGTTGGCAGCATCTTTGACTTTAACGACCTCTTTCAGTGCCCGACCGGAGGCCATAAGGGAGTTGACAAATGATGTCCTTGCGTGGCACGCGTATAATTAGAGAAGATAAGGTGCTCAATAATTTCCATACATTATTGCACTCTTTTCAGACATGTCCGCGTCAACATTAAAAAGGAAAAAAGACATGTCCGTGTCCCACGTTGCGCGTGGAAAAAGTTCATTTCTAAATTTCAAATATGAGCTCGTTCCATTGATTAACTATCAATCTAAATTCTTATCCTCTCCATCTTCCTAGCTCCTTCAAAGATAACATAAATGCTATATTCAGTTAATTATTTTTTATTAGAAAAAATTTTGGACATTAAGCTTTTTAGAAAACTCACATCAAGCTAAATGTGGATAAGTATTTTATTGATTGAGGATGATGATGTTCTAATTTTGTGAGGTAAAAATAAAGATATCAATGTGTCGTTTCTAATGAGGAGGGTGCACCAACACAATTTATATTCAGATTATTGTGGGGAAGATATTTTGAAATTAACCAACTTTTGTAATGAAATTGTGACAACGTTAGGGCACTAATTACAAATCCACCGAAACATGTTTGCAAAGAAGGGAATGGCGGAAGAAAGGCATTGCATGGAGCAATTCTAAAACACTTTACGGCCAGATATTTGATGTCCGCGAAAGATCTGATGATGATCTGCAATTATTGTTGAGCAAATACATGTGGTCACGTAGCCCGGTTGACCTCGATGAACAACAACAAACTTCTAAGACGTTCACTCAATCGTTGTGTTTAATTCTTGCAAAATCGATTTCCTTATCTATGCACGATTTTTTCCTCATTCAATTCTAACGAACGAGAGTCTGGGATGATTTATGTTGTATTCTTTTGGAAGTGGGCATTCTTTAACCATACATTTGGTCGCAGCGATTGAGACTTCATTTCTAGACTTCTTGCTAAATTTCGTGGAAGCGAAGAAAAATTTTCTTTACATTGTCACGGCCTAAAGTTTAAGCACATTTGCGTTATTTTATACGAATGAAATCTCGAAATTCAATGATACTAGCGTTCCTCCTTCGAGTGAGACCATGGCTGTCTTCGAACTTTCAAGAGTGATTGAGTTAACGATCGGCCTAAGACTTCCTCAAAAACACTAATTATATGCCGCTAGAGTTTCAGCTACTACCTTGCGGCTACCGTTGAATGATAGCGGCTTCAAATTATGTTCATCCTTGCCCATGACCATGAGGCATGAGTCTTTAAAATATCGCACTCGCGGTCTTTAATGGAATATTGCTGGCAACACGCATTAATCAAATGGCTGAGATTAAAACACTCGAATCCAATAGCTGAGGAGAAACATGACAAAGTTGTCATGCACAAAATGCACGGGATTGCAAAAATGCCCTCGCTGCGCTTTTTCTTGACTTCCAAACAGCAGATTTTATATCCTGTTTTCAAAACCGAAGCGCCGATATCACTTGTTAGAATTATTCTCTTGACAAAATCATCATTGGAAATATCATGAAATTTCGTGAATTACATTTCATATGTTTGGCTCATAGTTCAAAAGGCACCAATTCCGATGCATTGCATTGAATTGAATTTACCCCAGCATATATCTTTTCGTTCTTTTCACAACATTTGGAAATATATAGGGGAATGTTGGAAATTTCAATGATTTTGAAATAGTCAAAGTCAATGTTCGGTAGCAGCTGTAATAAAAATTATGACCACCATCAATTTGTAAAGGAGTTGTAATGGTTTTCAATTTAATGCAAGAATTGATAATGTGAAAATGACTCTCTCTTTTATTTACCAACAAATTAATATTCCGAACATAAGCTAAAGAAGACGTGCAAAAACAACAAAATCTTTACTCACCTAAATTTTCTTTCCTTTCCTTGCTTGTTTAGCATACAAAATTGTTGTTCATGTTCCCTCTATTATTTAGTGCAAAAGAGAAAAAGTTTGTTATATCTTGAGAGGATAATCGATAAAGTCTGTTACAACAAGTTTCGTACTCTAAGAGCTGGAATTATCTCGAATGACAATGTTTGCATGTCTTAGATAGTTGATCTTACTTTCTTTTTCTATAACTATTTTTTACAACATTAATAACTTACCAATACTATTAAGAATTTACTAACTTCCAAATTAACTAGTATACTATCAATTCTTCTGAAAAAATTTGCAAGCACTGTAGGTAAATAATCATCATCGCAATAGTAATTATGTCGACATTTCAGTAATTTAATAAAATTTATCAAATTCTTTAAATTGCCACCTTCACATCGCTATGACCTTCAAAATATTCAGCGATAGTAGTGTTCCCACTTCGATTGGACCAATAAATTTATCATTAGCATGATCATGAGGCATGTGAGCCTTCCTTTGATACCAGAGAAAAATTGAAGCAGGGTATAAACAAAGGAAGGGTGTAAACAAAATTTCTCAATGCATATCCAGTTTAATTTTTGACAAGGCAAAAAATCTTCTTGAGAGAGAGAATGCCGAGGCCACATTCACAGTATCTTAATGTCGAATGGCTCACATTCACATAAAATTATTAACTGCAGAACATCTACAGTGGAAAGGAATGAGGATTATACTGTCCGACTTTTTTTTTGTCTAATTCTATCATATATCTATTTTACAAATTACCATGTGTCTTATGTGCTGTGCGTAGGTTGCAAAACCCTACTCATTCACTCACGTGTTTGCACCCTAACCCTCCGAGAAGGCGGAGATCAAACTCCCCACCTTCCCCTAGTGAATCAAAAATGAACCGACTCTCTCTCACCAGAAAACAACCCTCAAAGTTCATCAACAATTGCTGCAGTGCTATTGCAAGGGAGTCTCACTGGCAAGGTTTTGAGTCTCTTTCTTATCCCTTCCGTGCGTATGTCTTGTCTCAATCTTTTTCATATATTTTCATGCAAGACACCTAGCAAGTGATGGGCTTAAGTAAGTCTTTAAATTGCTTCGTCTAATATCTCGTATAGATTTCGACATCTCTTAGACGTTAAACACTAAGAGATTAGAACCGGGGATGGGGCTCGATTTATATAATGTATCGCGTCCGACGAGCTTGGTTGAAATTGTTCTACAGTTGACTCTATGCCTTCATCATCATTTGCCATAATTACGTTAAGCGCGTTAAAATAAGAAACTGGACAATTGCAAATGGCCTTTTATTGATTGGCAATAAGCGCCGAGGGAGTCGCACTGACAAGCGCACTGGGACAAGCGCACTGGACAAGCTTTTCGGTCTCTCTCTTGTCCCTTCCGTGCAGATGCATGGTCTCTACCTCTTTCATATCTTTTCATGGGAGGCACCTAGCGAAGTGTCAAAATCAATCTCGGGACACCGAACTGTCCTTTTGAGGATGTAAGCAATGACGTGACGCGAATATTTGGAGAAGAAGTAAGAATGTCACATCCGCGTGGGGGGTAACTTTGGCAGCATACTCGACTCCAATGACCTCTTCAGGGCTCCGTACAGTAACATTTATGTTCACTTTTTTTCTCTCCGAAATAAAAAGAATAAAAATTCGTTTAGTAATATTAATTATTTTTTTATATTTTTCAAAATAAAAAAAGATCAGAAAATAAATTTGAAACAGAAAAATGTGGCATTTATTCTCAGAAATAATTTTCTGAAATAAGTCATTTTCTTTCTTTTATTTTTTATTTTCTTCTTTTCTTCTTTTTCCATGTCGTCCATTGCCCTTATTGTCCACCGCCACCACCTGCGGGCCATTGCACCCGCCGCTACCCGATGGTGAGCGGCAAGTGGCCGAAAAGAAAGACGAAAAGAGGAAAAAAGAAAAATATTTAAAAAAATTATTTAAAAATTATAAGAAATTTTACACCACAAAAAAAAACTTATGGATCGTACTAAATATATTCATATTCTTTTTTTTTTATTTCGAGAATATAAATTTTATATAATTACAAAGTACGTTATTTTATCCAGAAACTATTTTAGAGAGTAAAAATAAAAAAAAATTAATTTTTTTCAAAAATTATTTCAGAAATAGAATGTTACCAAATAATTGGAGCCCAAAAAGGTGCTGGACAAAAGACGTCCTTTCGTGGCACGTGTATAATTAGAGAAGATAAGGTGCTCAATAATTTCCATACGTTATTGCACATTTTCAGACATGTCCGTGTCAACATTTAAAATAAAAATAAAAAGACATGTCCGTCTCCCACGTAGCGCGTGGAAAAAGATCCATTTCTATATTTCAAATATGAGCTCGTTCCGTTGATTAACTTTCAATCTAAATTCTTATCCTCCCCATCTTCCTAACTCTTTCAAGGATAACATAAATTCTATATTCTGTTAATTATTTTTTCTTAGAAAATTTTTTGGACATTAAGCTTTTTAGAAATTTCACATCAAGCTAAATGTGTATAAGTATTTTATTGATTGAGGATGATGATGTTCTAATTTTATGAGGTAAAAGTAAAGATATCAATGCGTTGTTTTTAACGAGGAGGGTGTAGCAACACAATTTATATTCAGACTATTGTCAAGAAGATGGTTTGAAATTAACCAACTTTTGTAAAGAAATTGTGACGACGTTAGTAAAGAACGGAATGGCAGAATAAAGGCATTGCATGGAGCAATTCTAAAACACTTTTCGACTAGACATTTGATGTCCGAGAAGGATCTGATGATGATCTGCAATTATTGTTGAGCAAATACATGTGGTCAGGTAGCCCAGTTGAACTCCATAAACAACAACAAACTGCTAAGAAGTTCACTCAATCATCGTGTTTAATGCTTGCAAAATCGATTTCCTTATCTATGCATGATTCTTTTCCTCGCTCCATTCTATTGAACGAGAAGAGGGTCTGGGATAATTTATGTCGTAGTCTTTTGGAAGTGGGCATTCTTTAACTGTACATTTGGTGGCGGCGATTGAGAGTTTTTCTAGACTTCTTGCTAAATTTTGTGGAAGTGAAGAAATTTTCTTCTCAGTGTTCCTTCTCCGAGTGAGACTAAGTCTGTCTTTATCTTTCAAGAGTGATTAAGCCAACGATCGGCTTAAGACTTCCTCAAAAACACTAATTATATGCCGCTAGAGTTTCAGCTACTACCTTGCGGCTACCATTGAATGATTGCGGCTTCAAAATATGCTCATCCTTACCCATGACCATGAGGCATGAGTCTTTAAAATATCGCACTCACGGTTTTTAATGGAATATTGCTGGCAACACGCATTAATCAAATGGCTGAGATTAAAACACTCGAATCCAACGGCTGAGGAGAAACATGACAAAGTTGTCATGCACAAAAAGCACGGGATTGCGAAAGAGGCCACGCAACTTAAGCCGATTGACATCACAGCTTCAACTTTCTAAGAAAGCAGAAAATCTCTGTTGCTAGAAAGACTGTCAGGAGAGCAACCCAATGGCGACGCTGCCAAGCGAACAACATGGGAACTCAAATCCGGCGGAACCACCAGCAGATGTTCATCTTCAAACCGAGAAAAAATACGGTATAAGCGATTTAGTCTTAAAATAGGCTGGAATTTGTATATTCTCGTGGTTCTTTTTCTTTGCTTTATCATCGAGCAAACATAGCCGTGACCTTGGGTAGGAAAAAGATTAAAAAATCAGTATGAGGACTTTGTGCTCACTCTTTCTTCTACATGCTCTTTCTTCTACGTATATCAAAGATGTCCATGTAACCGTTGGATCAGCTCCTTCTCAATCCAGAGGTACCCCAGGTGCGTTATCCCTCGAAAGATTTATTTTGTTGTGCTATTAGTATTTGGGGCGGATCTTGATGGCATTGTTCTTTTCTAGGACACTTCTCAATATCTGCATGGAAAAAGTCTTAACAAAATGGCTTGAAAAGTTTGCATCCATTGCAGAAATATCGAAGAAGGAAGTTCATAACCCACCATCATTGCAAGTTGCATTCAGGGGCGATTGGGAATCTGCTAAAAGATTTTTCGGACAAGATTCTGCTTCAAACATAGCCCTGACCTTGTATTTCCAAACCGAGAAAAAAGATGGTAAAGCGCTTTGGTCTTTAAATACGCTGAACTTGTATTTTGTCACGGTTCTTTTTTCTTTGATTTATCATTGAACAAACATAATTCCGACCTTGGCTTGGAAAAAGAGGAATAAAAAAAATCATTTCGAGAAGGACTGGGTGCTCATTGTTTCTCCTACAGAAGTCAAAGATGAAACCATTGGATCAGCTCCTTCTCAATCCAGAGATGCCCTAGGTGCGGTATCCCTCTACAGATTTATTGCATTGTGAAATTAATATTTGGGGCGGATCTTGATGAAATTGTTCTTTTATGGGACACTACTCAATGTTTGCAAGGAAAAAGTATCAACCGAATGGCCTGAAAAGTTCGCATCCATTGCAGAAATATCGGAAATCGTAGTGGGGGAACAATATTACCGGCCATTGTTGCAAGCTGCATTCAGGGGCGATTGGGAATCTGCTAAAAGATTTTTCGAACAAGATCCTGCTTCAATGGTGGCCAAAATAACAAGGAGATCAGAAACGGTGCTTCACATAGCCGCTTTGAGTGCACAAGACCAATTTGTTGAGAACCTGGTTGAGCTCTTGTCTCCGCATCCGCAAGCCCTTGAAATGGTTGATTGTGATGGCCGCACAGCCCTCCACAATGCTGTCCAGTGTGGAAGGATAAAGATGGTCAAGGCATTAGTTAGAAGGAATACTGATTTGACTTTACTTGCAGATAAGAAAGGACATGTTCCTCTCATAATATCTACTTTTAAAGGTTCTGCGCATAAGGAGATCGCCTGGTTCCTGGCGAAAAATATGACAGAACTTGAGCGGCCAAGTCTTCCCTTCATCAGGGACTCTGCGATTGACTTAATTATAGAACTCACCTTCGCTGGTCAGCATGGTAACATCACCATCACTCTTTTATCTTAATTACCATATGTTTTTTCCTTCATTCTGGGTTTAGTTTTCCTGATTAACTTTGCTGGTGAATTCGTATAGATATCGCCCTTTATCTAGTTGGACGACACCCTCATTTACTTACCAAGAAAAGAAGAAACTTATCTGTATTGGGTGTGTTGGCGAGGATGCAATCTCACTTTCTCAGCGTAACCAGGCTCAGTGTTTTGGAAGCATTGATTTTCAAATGTCCGTACTCTCTGCACTCACAGTCCTTCATTACTGATATCCTTCAAGAAAATAATACCTGGCTCATCACCTGCCCTTTTGTACCTGAATGAAGGTATTCCAGTGGACTTGAACTACAAACCAAGAGATGAAAATTCAAGGAATATGCAAACCTCAATGGACCCAGGTTGGTGTGCATTTATAGAATTGGGATTTACTTGGACCTTCCATAATTTGAACTTAAGTCAATATTCTAAGATTGATTCCCTCCCTGCTTGCAAAGAAAATCGAAATGATTGTTTCTTTGTAGGATCTATTATGGCTCCTTGACCACATATGATTCAACCAAGTGCATAAGCATTGCATGACTTATTTAACGGAAAATGTAACGAAAGAATTACAACGCAACTAGTATGCGAGGAACTGCAAAACGAAGAGGAGATACACTGATTGGGTTCTCATTTATATCTCTGTAGCAGGTCACTTGCAATCCCAGCTATCAATCCAGGTCCACGTGAATGTTGTTTGTTTTGATATTTGTGACGATCAACCATTGAGTTTGTCAGGGGCAATAATTATAAAGCATGTAGTAAAGTATCTTCATTCACTTACACAATGATTTCATATCCACTGACCCAGTTCTCTTTGCAACCTGAATATAGTGCTTCAATATCTTGCAAGTTTACTTTGGAACGCCACCAATATTCTAGGTACGCTTCCGTTTTATGAAGATATTGTCTCCATCTTTGTATCGTCTGTCCAACGAAAAGTTTATGGCTTGTTTGTTTTTGACTTCTTTTATACGTAGAAAAAGTACCATATTTTTGCCGCAATTTAAAGTAGAAGTTTTATCAGGTCTACAGTCAGTAAAGAAAAGTCCGTAAAAATTCATCATTGGATTAGTGATATGTGAGTTTGAAATTAGTTTTTCAACTCAAATTTTACACATGTCAACCAGCCAAAGATAAATGTGTAAAGTCGTTATATAATTCTTCAATAAATTATTTATACTCAAACAAAACTATATATAACTCTTTATGTCGTTATTTTATATATCGTTGATTTCACGTATTCACCAAATTCTATTGCAAGAGTTGGGCAATTGAAAAAAGTAAAACAAGATTCCTGTGGCACGATTTGATGTTAACCTAATTTCATCTTGCGCTTGGCTAATTGATCTAAGCAAAGGATAGTAAACAAGAGTTTTGTTAACCTAGGACTTCTCCTTCGATCGGGCGAGGCGGAGCTCTCGCCGGCCTAGGGTGGAGCTCGGCCTTGCCAGATCCGGTGAGCTGGGCTGGGCTCGGGCCTCGCCCGAGCTCGCTAGAGGTTCGCCGGGCTTTGGCGAGCCGCGAGCTTGTTGGATTTGGCGGTGGAGCTCGGGCTCGCCTGGATTGGGAGCCCGAGCTCCGCCGCCAGATTCGGCGAGCTCGCGGCTCGCCAGAGCTCGGCGAAACTCTGGCAAGCTCGGGCGAGATCGGCCGAGCCTCGAGCTCGCCGGATCTAGGGACCAGGTCTTGGTTGGCCGCTAGGTAGCCGGCCATCGTCGCATGCGGCGGCGTAGGAAGGAGGAGGAAGCCGACTCGGGAGGAGGAAGGAGGAGGAAAGGGGAAGGAAAAGAAAAAGGAAGAAAGAAAAAAGAAAAAGAAAGAAAATAATAAATAATAAAAATTTCGATTTTTTACAAATACAAATAATTTAAAATTCATTTTTTAAAAAAAATATATAAAAAACTAATTTTTTGATGAATTAAAAATATTAAAATTCAATTTTTGATAATTTTTCCCAAACAATTAAATTAGCTAATGAACGATGAAAAATATTTTCCACTCAAAGTTTAGGTTTCGGTCAAACACCGGAAATATAATCATTTTCCTGGAAAATGATTTCTGGAAAATGTTTTTCGGAAACAAATATTTTCCGAAACAAACGATTTAGCGGAAAAATTTCTTGGGCCCCAACATAATCGTGCATCCTAGAATTTTATCCGAAGTTATATATCCTAAACAAGCCCCATTGACTACATGGTAGGAGAGTTTGCTTCTCTTCTCATGATTTTGTATTCAAAATTTGTTGGGAGCACTGCAGAAATGAAATCCTAAATACACCAAACTGATATCGGAGAGTATGCGCTTAAGTTTACCCAGGAAAGTAGACCACTCGAAGTTGCATGCCATCTGACCACTAAAAATATTCTTATAGTTCCCAAAACTTATTCACACCTTTTGCCTATAGTCGCACTCATCTTGTCATCTTCACCCAACTTTTATATGCGCCCAAAATACCAATTAGCGTTGTCCCTAATTCGTCTTTTTTTGTCGAAGAATAAAAAGGAACATCAGTATGATGTCGTGTGTATTTTTATCAAGTATGAAGGAATCTTAAAATAGAGTCGAGTAACTGTACTGACTATGTCATTTAGATGTCACAAACTCTAATGTGACTTATAATTATTTGACCTCATGAAGAAGTTCTGATTATATTAGAGACGGATAGAATGGAGAAAAACAAATATTTGCTCTTGTACTGAGCATAAATAACAATGCAGTAGATTGTACTATTAATGTGATTTTTTTAATTATGAGCTGTTATGTGCATTTGAACAATATTTTTTTTTTTTATAATTTTATCTATGCAAAGACTGTGATTCACTCTAGCTCGACACATGTAATTAGCGTGGTTATTTTCAGAGTTGTTCTATCAGGTCAAATTTTATAATTGTATTCTCTTAAACACAATTTACATTATAAACATCTACACATTTCCTTCATCCCTTCTCTCTGCCCTTCTGAAACAACTTCAAGGACGATCACTTTCTTCACTTACCCTCTCATCACTTCTGCTTTCTTCACATCCTATTATTTTTTTTTCTTTTTTTAATAGTAAAATCCGATTTCCGTCTCTCCATTTTTCATTTTCTTTTTTTTTGTCATTTTTTTTTCTTAAAATTTTATAGTTCCTCCAATCAAGAGGATTCACGAGGTGAAGCTGAAACATGGGGCAGCAGTCGAGTTGGCAAAACAAGTTTGCCACGCGATCTCTGATATGAAACCTACCGAAATCACCGAGTTTTTCCTGGAGAGGAACCTGTTGGGTTTTGCTACAATCAAGGGAAACAGTGAACTCGTGAAGATATTTATTCAGTTTTTCCCGCAGCTTATTCGGATTTCGCCTAATGGTGAGAGTTTGATGACACATGCTGTGAAGTCTCGCCAAGAAAGGATTCTCTCACTCTTCTTGAAGGTAAGCTCAACCAATGAGTTGTCATTAGTGCCGGCGCCTACACCGGAAGAAGCAGACAAGATGATGCTCGCAGCAGCGAAGTACGACTCTGATTTTGATGCTGCAACTTATGTCTCCGGAGCAACTTTTCAAATGCAAAGAGAACTCCAATGGTTTAACGTAAGTGTCTTTTTTTCCCTATATTTAATAACCGCGCTTAATGATAGTTACTGTATCTTCTTGACAAATTTATTAAAATATGACGACTACACCTTTATAATATACATAGAACTTTTTTTGTAGCAGTCAGGCGATACCTGGCCAGCTTTCCACACCACAATTTAAGGGCACGCTGCCTCACATCCATCTGGTGCACAGGATTTTACTTCTAAAATATGTCCAACAAATCTTGAATTCAAGACTCCTAAGAAAAGAATAAACTTCCTTGACATCTAAATCGACACCGTATTGGTACATATAACTTTTAAATTTCACATGCTAAACAAAAATTGAAAAAATAAGTTGAGAAACAACACTATATCCGTGGAGCAGTTTACAAAAAATGAGGGAGGCTGATTAGCGAAATTGGGGCGCTATAAACTGATTGAAACTCATCATAATTAAATTGCACAAGAATTCTACTATTACAACGACGATTCACCATTCAATCTAAACCAAGACTCTTTCTTAAATCCGACTGACTCTTTATATAGGTGTCTTCCACGATGCAATTATGCAAATAATTTATTGTGTACAAATTTTATTTGGAGCCCCAAAAAAACATTTAAATTAGTTTTCCTTATATTTTCCCGTAACTTTGCTAGTTCCATTATGTCATTTTTTTTAATTAAGATGATAATGTAGTTCCAATATAATTAAATGTGTGTAGATGGATAGTTCTCTAATTAAAGCAGTATGACGTGAATCTTCTCTTTTTAAATTGAAAGGTTAGCAAGAAAAATGTTAAAAAAGTCCTAAACCTTTGTATTTATGCCAATTTAGTCATAAATCTTTTTTTGGTGCCAATTTAGTCATAAACTTTTTATTTGATGCCAATTTAGTTCTTCGGCTAATTTTGGCAAGATTTTGCTGATTGGATACCGGCTGCTGACGTGGCACGACGCGTGATTGACGTTGACAACTTTTAATAATATTTTAATATTTTAATATTTTTTTCTTTTCTTTTTTTTCCCTTCTCCTCCTCCTTCCTCCAGTCGATTGCTGGACCTTGGCGATCGGCCAAAGGTAACGGTCGACAAGGCTCGAGCCCTTGCCAATGGCTGCGATGGTAGCCTCGTGCTGGGCGGTGAGGCCTCGACCTCGCCTGATTTGGTGAGGGTGAGCCTTGCCAACCTGGCGCGAGGTCGCCCTTGTGACCTAGGAGGCCTTGAGCTGGGTGGCGAGGCTCAACCCTCGCTAGCCCGGCGCAAGGCCGCCCTTGCGGCCTGGGAGGCCTCGAGCTGGCCTCGCACTAGGCGGCAAGGCTGCCATCGCGGCCACCGATGAGGGCTCGAGCCCTCGCCAGCCGTCGCTTCTGGTTGGTCACCGAGGTCCGGCGACCGACTAGAGGAAAAAGAAAAGAAAAAGAAAAAGAAAATTCAAAGTTCAAAAATATTAAAATATTATTAAAAGTTGTCCACATTAGTGCCGATCGTGCCATGTCAATTGGCTGATGTCTAGTCAGCAAAATTCGGTCAAGATTAGTCAGAAAGGACTAAATTGGCACCAAGTAAACATGTTTAGGACTAAATTGGCACCAGAAAAAGGTTTAGAACTAAAATTGGCATAAATGCAAAAGATTTAAGACTTTTTTAACACTTTTCCCAAAGGATAGCGAAGTTCATTTATGATCACTATTTCTATTTGAATAGCTATTGATTCAAGAACACTTCTCATTGGTTAGTTTAGCAATTAACTAAAATTTTACTCTGGTAAATTACTGTCTAAAAAAAAGCGAGATATCATGAAGCTTTTACTATATATTTACCTTTGTTTCATATCTAACTCTCTATTCTCTTCGTCATGAAAAAAAGTTAGGACAAAATTGTGCCTTTTCTGTTTCCCCATGGCAGGACGCCAACACGTCTCTCCAAATGTTTAATGAGGATAATAGAAAGAACTAGATGGTCTATTAACAATATCGGATAACGATTTGTAGGGAAAAGATTAGTGAAGAAAACAGAATTTTTTAGTAAAGCAAGTAAAAATTGGGTGAAGAACTGAGGGAAGCGACGTAGTGAATTTTAGACCTTCTATTAGATAGCAAAATTTTGAGAGGGGGAGAGGGAGAGAGGGAGAGAGAGGAGGAAGTTGGGGGGGGGTGTTGAAGAGCATGGATTTGAAAGGTTGTATGATTCAAAGGAAGATAAATGAATATGATATAAAATTTGAAACTCAAGAGTTGTGCCCTTAGTCGTGAATACGAGAAGAGGAATTTTGACATATAAAAAGCGAAGAAACACCTCAGAATTTTTAATACTTTTTTTTTAATAAAAAAGTCAGAAGATATATATATCTTTGAAGAAGAGGATGTAATGTTGCCTTTTGGGTGAAAGTGCCAAGGGTTTTGATACCAAAGGGAGGGAGATTTAGGTGGCCTCAAAAGTACGACCAAGGAAATGCTCACTACAGGGCATTTGATAGGACCACCTAACAAATTCACCTCAGGATATAAGGCATATGAAGAGTGGATACTCACTTCAAAGAGATCCACCTTAGGACACAAGGTATGGAACTCACCACACTATGGAATTCATCAAATGAGTATAGAGCTAAGGGAACTTTAGTCTTCGTTTCTAAAAATTCGATAGGACACTCACTTACCCTCAATGAAATCTTAAGATGGTTTTGTATAGATTCACAATTTCAAACAACATTCCTAGTATAGGCAAATCCAATACACTAACCTTTTATTTACCAATAAAAGACTAACAATCCTTAGACAAAATGTAAATACTAATGACTATTGACTCAATTCTAGAGAGATAAGGATATCATAAGTATCATAATTTTTTTGTATTTACTTGAG
Source organism: Eucalyptus guilfoylei (assembly GCA_016097605.1). Lineage (NCBI taxonomy): Eukaryota > Viridiplantae > Streptophyta > Magnoliopsida > Myrtales > Myrtaceae > Eucalyptus > Eucalyptus guilfoylei. Next base: position 17,739,037 of record CM027860.1, read on the forward strand.
TGCCATAACTTTTTTTTAATAAACCACTTATGTGTCATAACTTACCAAAAAGAAAATATTCATTTGAATGCCATAATTTTCAATCAATCATGAAGTGTCAAAAAATTCTAAAAACATTCATCTAAGTATTGGAAATCTAACGTGGCATAATACTTGTGGTGAAAGTTTTTAAAAAAATTATGCCACTTAAGTGATCGATTGAAAAGTTTTATGGCATGCAAGTGATCGAAAAATGTTATGGTACTCAAGTGATAAAAAAAAAGGTTATGATACTTAAATAAGCGTCATATAAAGGTTATGACACATGTGATGTGCTTTCCCAACTCTAGAAATGAAGTGCAATGTATTGGTCTAAAAAAACACATGGACATACTGACTCATTTTCGGATTTTTACCAATCCTTCGTATTCTGTTCATAACTTCTTCTAGAATACTCCAAATTTTATGAAATTTCATTCATTTGAAAGTAGACACGTGGGGCTTTTCCATCCATATGTTGTTTGACCATATTGAAGCACAATATCATCATCACAGCTCAGATGAAAGTGACGCTTGAAGTTCTTCCCGTAGAGATGGACTTAACCTCTAAAGAATTTTACATTGGGTGTTGGATAAGTCTTACTATCCATGATTTGTTCTTTTATCATTCTCACCAGATCGATGAAAAGACTTGTTCTCAAGCATGTCTCATTCTCATTATCGATGTACAGACAAAAAATTAATGTCATAAAGAGCAGTCGAGACTATAATTTTCAGGCCATTTAATCGTGTAAACATTTTCATCAACTCTCTTTAAGACTCGAAATGAGCCATCAGTTTTTGGTTTGATTTTTACTGCATGCCTAGAAAGATTCACTTTCTAAGATTAATTTGATAGGTCAATGTGGTCGAAATAAAAGCATTGATCGCAAAATTATATATTGTCAAACTTCTCCCTTAAGAGGAAAACCCAATGGGATATCAATATTATCGAACATAGCATCATGGGTGTCGTTAAATGAAGGATGCAACCTGATTGGGATCTCTTGCTTCATGTTCTTGATTCTCGGCAATGTTATTGTTACCAAAAACCTCTTTGAATGGTCAGGAGCCAGTACATGAAGTCTTTCAAGATGTTGACTTTGACATCAAATCCATAAGAATCGCGACTCCTTTGACAATGAGCAAAGGAGCCTCTTGTGAGATATTATGGGATCACTACCAACTATTTTGAAAGCTTAAGTTATTAGATAAATGCGTAATTTATTATTTAAATACTCTAATACTCCTCCTCACTTTTAGTATGGTTTTTTGCCTAGTAGTGAACGTGGAAATTTAATTGGTGAGACAAATAGGGCATGGAAAGATTTGAACTCAAGATTTCCAACTTTGATATCATATGAAATTTTGTGGGACTACTGACAACTATTCTAAAAACTTAAGCTATTAGATAAATACGTGATTTATTATTTAAATATTCTAACACCTCTTCGTTAGATATGTTAGAGCAAACATCACGGAAAGGGTAATCTCCTCTTCTTTGTCTTCTTCTTTACTATCATAACGGGGATTGTCACGTCTCAACAAATGAGATTTATCCAATTATTTTCGGAGTTATTGTAACTTCTGTTTGTGACTTTTATGCATAGGCTGTGGAAAGGTGGCTTTTCCCTAATTTTAGAACCTTCAAACACAAAGGGAAAGCATACTGGCAAATATTCACGGAAGAGCACGGAGTGTTGCTTGAGAAAGGAGAGAAATGGGTCAAGCACACAGCAGATAAATGTATGCTCGTCTCAACTCTAATTGCCACAGTATTGTTCGCTGCTGCTTTCACTGTACCCGGTGGCAATAATGACAAGACTGGAATCCCATTGTTGTTAGGACGGGACTCTCTCCTAATTTTCGCAATTTCAGATGCGTTAGGTTTGTTTTCTTCCGTGACATCTATCTTGCTATTCCTGGCCATCTTAACTTCTCGATATGATCCAGAAGATTTTCTTGACTCATTGCCTAAGAAGATCATTATGGGCCTTGTTTTTCTCTTCCTCTCCTTGGCTTTCATGCTGGTGGCATTCGCTGCAACTCTCATAATTGTGCTTGATAAGAGACTGGAGTGGGTTCTCATTCCCGTCACTCTGCTGGCCTCTGTCCCCGTGATTTTATTCATATTACTACAGCTTCCCCTGCTATACCAAATGGTTAAGTCCACTTATGGACCCAGTATCTTTTGTCCTGAGAGCATCTGGGAGTGAGGCATATTTTTGGATGTGATCACGTGATTGACGAATATGATTTGAAAGTGTATGCCTTCATTATAGTTGGTTGTTTGTAGTGGGGCCAATGCAATATTGAATGTATTTCCTAAAAGTATTTGAACAATTACTATGTATCATGCTTCCCTACCTTGGTACCAAAGATCTATTATGATTTGATCAATTTAAAATTTCAGCCTATAGATTCTTCAAAATTGAATTGACACATGCATAAATAATTTTTGTTTAGCATCCAGTACCAAAATATACTCAACCTTGGAATCAAACTTTTTGAAAATTAGCTTTTTTTTAGCGTTATGTTTTATAATTTAGATGCAGAAATTTTTTCCATGAGCTTAAACATTCAGCCTCTAGGTATTTCAAAATATAACCTATACAAACAATTATCTTGAACGTTTATTACCAACATACGCGCAATCATATAATACAACTTTCATCATGGAATTAGAGATGAACAATTATTTATAGAAAAATATATATGTACAAAATTTGGTTGATAAGAATTATACCAAATGTAGACTTCAATCTTTTGAACTATAAAGTAATTGGAATCATACCACTTATAAGACTTTGTTTATATTAATTGTGAAATAGATGGAATTAAACTGATGCCGCCCGTAGTAAGCTTTCTACCCAACCCAACAATTCGAAACTACCCATTACTTCCGATATACGTTGTTATTTTTGTGGAGAGATGAGTCATCGTGCTAGTAATTATTGAAATGACAAGAATCGACCAGCTAGTAAAGTTTTCTTAGTGAAAAATGAATTGGATGAGGACGCAGAGGAGCCATGTGAAGAAGAATTGAAAGATGACAAAGTCGCTACGGAAGAAGAACAAATAATACATGTTGATTCTGGCGAACTTCTCAAGATGAAGAAAATTTTTCTAACTCCTAAAGATGACACCAGAGATAGGTAGTTGCACACAAATATTTTTCACTCGGCCTTATTGACACCTAAAATTTTGCCCAATGATCATTTACGAAAAAATGGGAACTTGTTTTTCCACAAAAATATTTCATGCCAAATTCTTGCATATAGATTACCTAAGTGTTTAGTATACGCTTTTTTAATGGAAGACATTTTTCCTTAAAAAAAAGAGAAAAAAGAAAGGAAAAAAAAAACGCAAGTTGGGGCCAAAATGCAATTTCCAAAAGTTGAGGGACCAATTCGTGAATTTTACAAAATTTTTGTCACACCACAGGCCCTACCCTTGGCGCGAGAATGCGACATCCTTAGCTTCGAGATTAACTCGCGATGTCCCATGAGGCGTCACTATCCTATAGATTTTATCTTTGATTTTAAGCACATGCGGAAGCGTGCAATCTCTAATCACCCTTTCAATCAACAATCAAACAATGGATAGTCGGAGAGAAAACAAACACATACTGCATAACTTCCCAACTTTATTTATCTAATCAGAACGTTTACAAATTTACAAGCCCTCACTTCTAAGGCCATTCTAATTCGGTCATCCCCATACACTCAAAAAGATATCAAAAAGGGGGGCTGAAAGTTGCAAGGGGAGCCTATCTCCTTTACTGAGATCTAACCAAAAAGTGACTTTCCTCCTTGGTCCTGCTACCTAAGCATCATCCACTAGGCTTTCTGGCAAGCTTGCATCCTCGCCCGGTCCAGGGGGACCAAGCAACTCATATGGGGTCCAAAGAGGTATCCATCGAACCATGCATACCATGTCCGATAGTAATGCGGGACAAGGCCACGGTACCCCTGGTCAACCCAAATGGTGGTGGCGACCTGTTGGAAAACAACGTCCTCCCTAAGCACGTCTAGCACAGCAATCTCCATGCTAATAGGCGCCCTAAAATGCATGAAGCGATGAGGTAAGGGGTCTATACCTATTGACCTGAAAAAGGTTAAACAACAACAGTGAATTGAAAACTCAATAAGTAAAGATCCTAAACCTCATATAGGCGGATGCCTCACATTAGAGCATTACGATTTTTGACCTAAACATGTCGATGGCAGAACAATAGTAAAGCCTAAGCTTTGCTGTAACAATAAACGTGATGAAACCTATCCTTAACCGAAGTCCATCGAATCCTAAACAAAGACACATAATCCACATGTGTCACAATTAGTGCAAATAATAGTTACAATATTTACAAGTAACGAATATGAGTATCCACAACATTGTCAAAGCCTTCGAGACTCAAACAACCACCTTCAAGACATCTACATGCCTCTCACTTTATAAATAATGACGATCATAGCATGCACGTCTTATAAGTCATTAAAATGACAATTAAACCATGCATGTATCTCATGCATCTCATATATGTCACGCACCCATCCCTTACCTGGTCGATTAAATAAGGACGTCCCAGGACGCATCGCCGACTCTTTCATTTTATATATGCATGCGAAAGCATATAAATAATCCCAAGACAATAAAACAATGGGATAGGAAAGTAGGACCAATTTTTCACAAAAAGACCTTTTATAAACACACGGGCTTTTACATAGAAGCCTACAAAAAGGGAATCGACTTTCACTAAAATAGAATTGCCCTATGACTAGCTAGTCAGACAAGGATGCCTATTCTTCGGGCTTCACCTTCTAACTTTGGGCTCGGGTCCTTCACCGATGTCAACTAGGGACCTGAAAATGGTTATATAATAACTAGTGAGATAATGTCTCAGCAAGTTCAATCCCTTAAGACCCGATTAGGAAGCAAATATGCCCTAGGGGCTGCCTAAGCATAACCACGAGTCAGAGGACTTACCTTGACCTCAGTCTCCTTCCTGCAAGTCAATATCATTTAATATTTCAATAAATCATATCAACCATCAAATCACTCAATCAGATCGAATCATCGATTAATCGACCCAGTCGATTACATGTCACCACGACCATCTCTTGGTCAGCCCCATTCAATACTATCTATGAATCCGATCAAAATCCAGGACTCCTCATTGTAATTGAAATATATATAGTATATTATCCTATCTCTATATGATATATAGAGCCATCGAGCGGGTATGCATAACGTTCTATCTCAAAGACGACATATAGAGTCATTGAGCCGTTATAACATACCTGTGCATAACGTTCTATCTCCAAGACGACATATAGAGTCATCGAGCCATTATAACACACCGTTGGATCATATCGTCCTTTCTCCAATATGACATATAGAGTCACCGAGTCGGTATACAAGCAATTCCTTTTCAAGATGACATATAGAGTCATCAAACTATTATAGTATAACGTCCATTTTCCAAGATGACATACAAATCATCGAGCTGTTATAGTATTTTTGTTCTGAAGACATAATCAATTTACCATTTTTATCATACTCGATAAAAATACACATGTGTGGGTACACGGCCGGCCTTAGCCAAAATAACCTCCCACTATTTTCAGCAGTCCCAAAATAGATTTTTCGCGCTGTAGACCGACGCTCGGTAATTTTCTAGTTAATTACCAAATTTAATTAATTTAGGAATAAAATCCTAAAATCACAATTAAATCAATTCAGCATAAATTAGAGCTCAAATAATTAAACGAACCACACCACAGAATCGCATAAAATTCCGGTCACCGACTATCCCAAGTTAATTTTCGAAAAATAAATAATTAATTAAATAATTACGAAAATATTAAATAAATAGCAATAAATTCAACTTAGGCTCGTAATGCCTAATTGGACGCCGAAACGGACTTGGAAAAATTCCAAGGTTCGTTAATTAAATAATAGAACGTGTCTACTCACTAAGTACACTAACTAATCACCTAACATGCATCGTCAATTAATTAGATTAACTAATCTAATCTAATCTAATCATCCACCTAATCTATCTTGGCCTAAACTAATCAATCCCTAAGTATAATTAACCTACTAAGCGAGGATTAGTGAGATCAACTCACTTGTTTGGCGAGCCGATCGGTTCAAATCAATGGGGACGCAACGGGGAACGACTAACTCCAAAGCGGGCCTAGCTTTCGGGGTCGGGAACAACCTTAAAATGGGCCTAGACCATGGCTGGAAACCCACAACTTTTGCTTTTGATTTGAGCTGCAAAAGAGAGAAACTAAGGCTGAAAGGGGTGGCAAGGATCGGCGAAGGCAGCGGGGATTGGTTTCGGGTCCAAGCGAAACTCGGCGGGCCTCCGGCGGCAGCCCACGGTGGTCCAGATGTCCACAGCAACTTGCTAGATGCACGGCTGGGCTGAGATGATGGCGTGAGGGAGGCGGAGACGCACGGTGGAGGCAAAGCAACAGCGGCACGTCGGTGAGGCGGAGATGGCGATGGGCGGCGTGCATCTCCGGGGCGACTCCGACGGGCTTCTTCGATGGCTGCTGGTTTCGAAAAGCTCCAAGAGAGAGAGAGGGAAGGCTGGCCGGTTGTCTTGAGGGAGAAGGAGGAAGAGATAGGGAACCAAGGGGGCCACAAGCCTTATTCTTCCACTAACTTGTCCCCTTGACCAATTCTCAGCCAAGGCTAGCTTCCATGGCCACAAATCAGTCACCATGGCTTCAAACACAACCCTTGAAGTGGTCCAAAAGGGCTAGGTGTGACGCCTCGACCTACGGCCCCTGATCCGCTAGGGTCGCCACAGTTTACTTACCTTTCACTTGTCCTAATAACATGTCACTCTAATACTATTGAATTATAGTGGGTCCATAAATCCTAGGGGTTCGTATTTTTTTTTTTAAAATTGGTTCCAGCGCAGTTCATATAACGGAAGCAAAATCAAAATTTCCCTACCCCATACTCCAACAAAATAATACAATGCAATGCACACCAACTACGCATTTTATAGATAAGTTAAAGCCGAACCACTTTTATTTACATAACTGTGATGGACATCACAAGTCGGTACAACCAAAAGGCCAATGCTTTAACTAAGCTCGGCTATAACCCAAAAGTACCCGACTCCACATCAGACATGTACATCAATCCATCATCTAGTGTCGGCTATCCAAAAAGTGTCATCCTCTACCAGTCACACGCGCAATCACACCAAGCCCAGTGCATCGGCCGGTGGCGGCGGCAGCATCCCCATCATCATCCCGTCGCGACGAACATGGATGGACAAGAACTCCTGGACTACAGGGCCATCAGGTAGACCCACATCATACATAACCAAAACACGAACACGGATAAACACCAGTCCACGAACACCAACACAGGGGTGCTCCGAGCACTCGACCTCAACATCGGACGATAAGCCATAAAAAGTACCACGTGTGACAGGTGACAGAGACATCTCTCAATCTGAAATGTTATTCTCCAAAGAGGTGAGTACAACCACTCAGCAGTAAAGATCCATCAAACTACACAATGCAACAAGCAAGACAACCAAAGTTTCATGTGAAATGCACATATCATCCATGCAATCATGCTTATACCTCCATGAGGTTCATTCATTTAGGCAATTTATGTTCCATGCCATATGCACATACATGCGCATAATTCATATCAACTACACAATCATGTATATATCCCCATGAGATCCATTCAATGCCTTCATGATCGCATTCTCAATGCCATATAGTACTAACTCAATTTCATAGGCAATCCATGCACCATGCCATATGCACACACGCGCATGATCCATATTCTCAATTTTGATATTCAAAAGGATCTCATTTCTCTTCTAGGGTTGCATCCCTCATATCGCTCGCATCCAACCTGGCATTGCGAGGAACCTCCGGCACACACCTTCGGGCATCCGGCACACATCTCTGGGCATCCCACACCCCAACTGGCATCACGAGGAACCTCAGGCACACACATCTGGACATCCGGCACACACCTCCGGGCATCTTCAACTCCCGAGGACATCCGGCACACACCTCTGGGCATTCGGCACACACACCTTCGGGCATCTCGACACTCCCGGGGCATCGTCGACTCAAGGGTCCGACGGTATCATTAACATCACAATGTATATTCACATATATGTCTCACTTTCAAAATAGCATTTGATGCAATAATGTCAAAGGTTTCAATCAAATTTTGATGTCATATGATGTGCTAAATGTCACCACATATGCTGTATAAATAACAACTCAAGACATTTCAGCTTACCAAGCAATTTCATCGTTCTTAAAATAAAACAGTTTCTCGGATAAAACAGAATGCACTTCTTTATTTAAAATTCTGGAAAAATTAGTAAACGATCTTAATAAATTCTGAAAAGTTAACATGTTATAAACGAGATCTAGAGGAAAAGGTTTCATGAAGAACACCATGTCAAAAGAATTTCGTATGAGCCGCTACGGTCCATGCATCACGACCTTAAAATTTTAAACATCACCCTTGCACAGTTTTATACATAAATTCGGTATAAACCCTAAATCAACTCAGAAAATTCTGAACTTTTGATATGTTATGGAAAAAACCTAGAGGTAAAAGTTTCGTGAAGAATTCGAAGTCATATTCGTAATATATCAAAAGCTATAGTCACCATAACTCTTCCTAACCCTCGGTAACGGTTTCCAGATTTAACACTTTCAAAGAAAAATCATTTCACCGACCAATACTTGTCCATTTCTTCTCAAATTTTAGTATGTTACTCCTCAAGATGTCACCTACAACTTTCATCAAGAACATGAAGCTAAATTTCGGCTAGATAATTACAGAAAATTCACAGAATCGCCAAAGGTCAAGCTGTTTTTCCATGAAACAATTTACTAGCTTGAAGAACTACTCCTACACTTTCAAAATTCCAACATTCAGCATCACAACTCGAGCATTTCTAACATCCATGTCACTTCACACACAACCACAGCAAGCAAAGTGTAGATTAATGGACTCTCACTTGTCTTAAGTTCAATGAAATCAAGCAAGCAAACGGCGACTTGGGGACTTTGGGCGCGGCTCGATCAACGGCAGAGCTAGGTGGCATCGACGGCGGCTGCTGGCGCATGCACGGCGGGGCTGGTCTCCTTCCTCCCTCGCCGAAGCACCCTCACTCCCGCTCGAACTCTCCTCTCTTTCTCTCGGATTCTCTCTCGCTCGCCCGCTCGGTCTCCCTCTCTCTCTCTCTCTCTCTCTCTCTCTCTCTCTCGGTTGCTGCCTCATCCATTCCGCCCCTCTCTCTCTCTTTTTTCTTCCTTTCACCCTCATGATTAGCTAGTAATCATGAGGTTTTGCATGGCAATGGACACTTGGCTTCAAAGGAAGAACATGTGGCTTCTTCTATGGGACAAATGGAGAGGGTGGCGTGAGCTTCTCCACCCGGCTCCTCCTCCCTTCGGTCGACGGCCTTGTGGGCCTCCATGGGCCGTTTGAGCCCAAAAGTCTTGGGGCCAAAAGAAAATCCAAGTAAAAGGCCCACAAACTTTAGAATATAAACCCATAATCCTTGCACCATTATGTAGCATTTTATTATTATTCTTAAAGAAAAAAATTTTGCATTCTCATAATCCAATTGCTTCATATACAACTGCATAGCCAAAGTTCCCGCGTGCAGTCCAACTCTTCAAAATTTTACTCTTAATTTTTCAGCAGGCGCGTGCCTCACACGTGGCTGACTTCCATCCCTTTGGCACAAAATTAATTTACCAATGTCCAAATTCCTCTCTTATTCCATGTCTACTTAATTGGTATGGTTGAGATTTTTGGATGCCACACTAGGCAAGGGGGCATACGAATTTGCTTGGAAATTCATCCAATTGAACTCTTGTTCTTGCTCAAATCAATCAAATTCGGTCTCAATAAAATCAACCGACACCCCATCGATCAAATTGATATTTTTCCTAACCAATTGATCTCACTTGTTTTCCAATTTCGCGGTAAAAAAGGGTCCATGGCTTTTTCTGGACAAAAACGGCCTTAGGACGACTTTTTTCCAAAAAGTCTCGCGTTGCATAAAAATCTTCTGAGAATGAGTCAACGTTCCTAGAATTAATTGTGACACGAGAGAACTTTCAATTTCTGAAATCAGATTCAAATTCACGATTTATTTCACTTTGGCGCGTTTTTAGTGTGACCTAGGTTACTAGGTAGTTTTCAGAACTTTTTAGTGCAAATGACCCATGGTTGATTTTCTTCGAGCCACAATGAATCTCTTTGACACATTGGCGACTCTCGGTTGTCGTGAAAATCTCGAGATTTCAAATATGGACACAAGATATCAAAATGATAGAAAAATCAGTTTGTTGCCGGCCGACGAGAATTTTCCAATTTAGTGAAGTCACCCACGTTTAGCCACACATCTCAGTCGAACCGACCTATCTCTGATCTCTAATCAATTTACGTTTGTGCCGTAATGATCTCGACAAATGAACACAGTCGCGCAGCCGATTCCTGGTCGAATCCTCAAGTCTATTTTCCTTAAAATCTTAATGGCTTCCATAGGTAGTCTAGTTATCTCACAAGTGATCAACTATAAAAATAGCACTATAGGCGTGTTGATGAAATGCCCGATTTATTCAATTGAAAGCAGAATTGAAAATCTAGGATGTCACACCTCTTCCCCTCTTATAAAAATTTTGTCCTCGAAATTTAAACCTTACAATACTTAAGCAAAAAGGTGGGGGTATAAACGCTTCATTGACTCTTTAGTCTCCCAAGTTGCTCTTTTAGTACCGTGGTGTTGCCAGACCACTTTGACCAACAGGATGGTCTTTGTACGCAGAACTTGCTCTTTTTTGTCTACAGTCTGAACCGGACTTTCAACATATGACACACGGTCATCCACGTCTAATTATTCAAAATTAAGCACGTGGGTCGAGTCAGGCTCGTACTTCCTCAACATTGACATGTGAAAGATGTTGTGCACTTGTGCCAATCTTGGCGGCAATGCAAGACAATACGCTAAGGTCTCAATTCTCTCAAGAATTTCAAACGAGCCTACGTACCTCGGACTCAGTTTCCCTTTCTTGCCAAAGCGCGAAGTTCCCCTCATTGGTGACACCTTCAGAAAAACATGTTCACCAACTTGGAATTCCAATAGTCTCCGGCGCTTATCTGTGTAACTTTTCTGTCTACTCTGAGCTGTCTTTAATCTGCCTCTGATCATTGCCACGGCATCCACTGATTGCTAGACCAACTCTGAGCCTGTGATTTTCCTTTCCCCAACTTCATCTCAACACACTGGTATCATGCATACTCTGCCATACAACGCTTCGAATGGAGCTATCTGTATGCTCTGCTGATAACTATTGTTGTAGGCAAATTCCACTAGGTGTAGTTGATCTTCCCAACTTCCTTTGAAATCTAGTACACAGGCTCTCAACATGTCCTCGAGGGTCTGAATTGTCCTCTCAGACTGACCATTCGTCTGAGGATGATATGCTGTACTGTACTGCAACTTAGAACCTAAGGCATTTTGTAAGCTCCTCTAAAAAGCGTGGTAAACCTCGGGTCTCTGTCTAAAGTTATCGTAACCGGTACTCCATGCGGTCGAACTATCTGACGCACGTACAGATTTGCGTGTATGTCCAAACTGAGGTCCTTTCGAACTACAATAAAGTGAGCCGACTTTGTCAGTTTGTCAACCACTACCCAAATCGAATCATTTCCTCTTTGACTCCTCGGTAGTCCAGTCACGAAATCTATCGTGATATGCTCCCATTTCCACTATGGGATTTTGAGAGGTTGCAGAAGTCCTCCCGGCTTACAATGTTGAGCTTTAACCTGCTGACACGTCAAACATTTGGCGACATGCTTGGCGATGTCCGCCTTCATACCTGACCACCAATAGTGTTGACGTAGATTCTGATACATCTTGGTACTACTAGGATGAATGCTGTAACTGCTACGATGTGCTTCCGACAAGATATCCTCTCTAAGCTTCACATCGTTAGGTATAACCAAACGTCCTCGGAACCTTAGTATTCCTTCATCAGAAATCTGAAAGTCAGCCTTTCTTTTCTCAAAGTCTTCCTGTAGAATCTTCTTCACATCCTAATTTGTCGGTTGGAGTAATTTGATTTTGACTTGGACATCCGGTTCAATTCTGAGGGTGGCCATAAGACTTGAAAGGTGGCCTACCTCAAATTTGAATAACGAATCTCGAGCTCTCTCAATTAGGTTCCACTCCTTAATCAATATATGAGCAACTGAAGATTTTTGGCTCAAAGCATCGGCGACTTTGTTCGCCTTTCCCGGGTGATATAGGATATCATAGTCATAGTCCTTCAGTAATTCCATCCATCGGCGCTGTCTCATGTTCAACTCCTTCTGAGAGAAGAGGTACTTGAGACTTTGATGGTCCGTGAAGATTTGGAATTTTTCTCCGCATAAATAGTGTCTCCAAATTTTCAGGGCAAAGATAATCGCCGCGAGCTCTAAGTTGTGCCTCAATAATTCTGTTCATGAGGCCTCAACCGACGAGAGGCGTATGCAACAGCTCGGCCATGTTGCATCAGCACGCAACCCAGTCCTCTGAACGACGCATCACTATAGATCTCGAATCCTTCAAGACCAGATGGAATGGTCTGAACAGGTGCGGTAGTTAGCTTTTGCTTCAGCTCTTGAAAATTACTCTCGCACTTGTCTGTCCACACAAATTTTTCTTCTTTCTTCAAGAGTTTCGTCAGTGGTGACGCTAATGATGAGAACCCTTCCACAAACCGTTTCTAATAACCCGCCAAACCCAGAAAACTTCTGATCTCTATCACGGCAGTCGGTCTAGGCCAATTAATCACGGCTTCAATCTTGCTTGGTGCATAGAGATTCATTCGCCTAAAATCACATGTCCTAAGAAAGCAACACGAGTTAACCAAAACTTGCACTTGCTGAACTTGGCATATAGCTGATGGACTTTTAGGGCACGCATGACAAAATTTATGGAACATAAATCAATTTTTCGGCAAGAAATTGATTTCTCAATTTCTATTCCATGGACGAGTTTCGAGTAAAGAAACGTGTTTGATAATAATTCAAAATTTCTATTTCTAAAATAAAAATTCGTTTGATAACGAATAAAATTTCTATTTCTAGGAGTGGTAACGACCGGCGTCCGGTGGTCGGAGTCCAACATTCGACAACCGGCGTTTGGCGTTCGGTGATTGCCGACGAGCGGTCGAAGTCCGAAGTCCGACGTTCTGCGTCCGGCGCCAGGTCCGGTGACCGGCGGCAAGTGCCCAAAGTCCGGAGTCTGGCACTTGAGTCTGGCGATCGGCAATCGGCATCCAACATCCGAAGTTCGACGTCTAACATCTGACCTCTGGAGTTCGGCAGTAGGTGGCCAGTGGCCAGAGTCTGGCAGCGGGTGGCGGGCAGTCGACATCCGACGACCGGTGGCGAGCGGCGGATGGTCGCCGACGAACATTCGGTGGTTGGTGGTAAGCCTCTGGCATCCAATGATTGGCGATGAGCAGCCAACGATTGGTGGGCGTCCGGCATCCAACGACTGATGGTTGGCAACGCGCGGTTGGAGTGTGGTGGCTGGCGGTCGGGGGCTGGTGGCCGGAGCCGGTGGCGGTCGGCCGGCAATGGGCGGTGAGCATCTGGCATCCCACAGGCAACAAGTGGGTGATGGGTGGTGACGAGAGTGAACGATGAGAAAAATTTTGAATTCTCATTTTTGTTCCAAAAATAGAAAAGCTAAAAATTTTAATTTCTGATTTCTGCTTCAAATCTATTTCTGGAATATAAATCAGTTCTTAAAATAGAAAAATGAAATTGCGTTACCAAATGGATTTTTGTTTCAAACCTGATCCGGGGAACAGAAAAACAGAAATTTTGTCATGCGCGCCCTTAGTGTCTGAAACACTAATCTCATATGACTCTCATGCTCTTCATCACTTCTCGAATACACCAGAATATCATTGATGAACACGATCATGAACCGATCTAGATATTCCTTGAATATTCGGTTCATCAAATCCATGAAGGCAACAAGACCATTCGTCAACCCGAATGGCATCACTGTGAACTCATAGTGACCATACCGAGTACGAAATGCTGACTTGGGAACGTCCTCCTTCCTGATCCTCAGCTGATGATATCCTATCCTCAAGTCGATTTTTGAAAAGATCGACGCTCTTTGTAATTGATCAAATAGATCATCGATCATCGGGAGTGGATACTTGTTTTTAATCGTCACCTGATTGAGTTGGCGATAGTCGATGCACAAGTGCAACGAACCATCTTTCTTCTTGACAAATAGAACTGGTGCTCCCCAATGTGATGCACTGGGACGAATAAATCCTTTATCCAATAGCTCTTATATTTGCTCCTTTAATTCCTTCAACTCAGATAACGCAATCCGGTAAAGAGCCTTAGAGATTAGCTATGTCCCGAGTGCTAACTCGATCACGAACTCAATTTCTCGCTTTAGCGATAATCCTAGCAATTCCTTTGGAAAAACATCGGGAAATTCTTGCACCACGACAATGTCTTCCATCTTCAGCTCCTCAACTATCGTATCCATGACACTTGCCAAGTAACCTTGGCAACCCTCATCTAACAAACGAGTTGCCTCAGGCGACAAGATCAAGATAATCGAGGGTCCTCCTCGATTACCGACAAACTCGAAGCTCTCACCCTCTAATGGGTCAAACTGAATCGACTTGCGATAACAGTCCATTTTAGCTCATTGCTTGGTGAGCTAGTCCATGCCAATTATCAAATCAAAGTCATACATGGCTAGGACTAACAAGTCTATTTTCCCCTTGCGCTCACCAATTTCTAACTTGCAACCAGAACAACCCAAAGTAGCTATCACCTTATCCTTCAATGATGTAGATATGCTAACAACAGATTCCAATAATGCAGGTATCAATCCTATCAACTTAACATACTGCTCGACAATAAAGGAATGAGTTGCTCTTGAGTCGAATAAAGCATAAACGGGATAGTCATTCAATGTAACCATACCTGTGATCACGTCAGGCGCAGCCTCTGCTTGACCTTGAGTGATGGCATACATCGTGCCTTGAACCGGTGGTCTCAGCTGTCCTTCTTGTGGCGCATTCTACGGCGCATACCCTCTGATCTGACCCATAGGTGGCGGTAGCGGCAATTGCGGTTGTCCTCTTGGTCGCCTAGGATAATCTCTAGCCAGGTGAACCTGCTAGCCACATTCAAAATAGGCGCCCATCCTTTGAGGGCACTAGTTCGGTCCATGTCGCCTTCCACAAGCATGACACAAATCATTCCTACTTTGCCCTGACTTGCCAACTCCACCCTTCCTACTGGGCGGGATCTGAAATCTTTCTCCGACCATAGGTCTCTTCCAATGTCGGGTTGCATCTCTGTTAGAATTAAATCTCGACCTAGATGTGACGACTCTCTCATTCTGATCTCTCTCAATCATCTGGGCCCTCTCGTACAAATCATTGTAACTCCTCAAATTCAGCGAAATCAATGTACTTCTCAAGTCCAGCTTGAATCTGTCTCTGAACCTTCTCACTCGGTTCGCTGGATTCTCGATTAGTTCAGGAGCATATTGCGATAGTTCAGCGAACTTCACCTCGTATTGATCGATAGTTAGGGAGCCTTGGCGAAGACGTTGAAACTCTGCCATTTTCATCTCTCTCGCAGTCTCTGAAAAATATTTACCATTAAAAGCCTCAAGGAAGGCGTTCCACTTCGGGATGACACCTTTTGGAAATACTGCTCATTGAGTGGTTCTCCACCAAGTATTTGCAATTCCCTCAAGTTAGTAAGTTGCAAGAACTACCTTTTCAGTTTCATTGCACATCAATAGTGCAAAAGCCTTCTCAAGTTTTTGGATCCACAAAGCAGCAACTTCGAGGTCTCCTGCCCTAGTGAACTGAGGTGGATTCAACCTCAAGAATTGTTCCACCAGCTTGTGAATCGGTCTCCCAACGACTACGATTCCTGGCGGACCTTCAACAGGTGCGGCGGCAGGTGCAGCGATAGGTGCAACAGCGAGGGTGGCTTTAGCGGTAGTGGTAACAGTAGCAATAGCGGTGGCTGCAACGACGGTAGCTTGATTCTAAGCCTGCTGCCCAATCAAGTCCCTCATAGTTTCCAGTGACTGCAAAATCCCGTCTACTCAGGGATCTCCAAGGTTTGCTACCCCAGCACCAACAGGACATGGTGCTACACCACTCGTGCTAGCCTGTGTTGGCGCTCAACCTCGGCCTCCTCAAGTACCGACTCCGGTTGGCATTCCACCTCGAGTCACGGCCCTAACGGCCCTTTTGGTAAGAGTTCGCTGCTCCCAATCACTCATGGCTCAGCTTTAACTACTGAAGCCTACTTCTAATTCCATACTAAATTAGAAACAGAGTGATCTAAACCACAAGAAATTTTACCAAACAACTATCACAGACATGCATCAGTCATGAATTTAAAGGCCTCTTCTACTTACTATCCCATAAACCATCGCATCTTATCACTCCAATCCCTAACCATTGCTCTGATACCACTAAACTGGGATGTCACGCCCCGATCCTCGGGCACACACCCATCCTTTACCTGGTCGATTAAATAGCGACGTCCCAAGACGTATCGCCGACCCTTTCATTTTATATACGCATGCGTAAGCATATAAATAATCCCAAAACAATAAAACAATGTGATAGGAAAGTAGGACCAATTTTTCACAAAAGATCTTTTATAAACACATAGATTTATACACAGAAGCCTACAAAAAGGGAGTCGACTTTCACCAAAATAGAATTGCCCTATGACTAGCTAGTCAGACAAGGACGCCTATTCTTCAGGCTTCACCTTCTAACTTTGGGCCTCGGGTCCACCACCAATGTCAACTAGGGACCTGAAAATTATTATACCATAACCAGTGAGACAATGTCAGAGCAAGTTTAACCCCCTAAGACCTGATTAGGAAGCAAATACGCCCTAGGGGCTGCCTAAGCAAAACCACGAGTCAGAAAATTTACCTTGGCCTCAGTCTCCTTCCCACAAGTCAATATCATTTAATATTTCAATAAATCATATCAACCATCAAATCACTCAACCAGATTGAATCATCGATCAATCGATCCAGTCGATTACATGTCACCACGACCATCTCTTGGTCAGTCCCATTCAATACTATCTATGAATCCGATCAAAATCCAGGACTCCTCATTGTAATTGAAATATAGATAGTATATTATCCTATCTCCATATGACATATAGCGCCATTGAGGGAGTATGCATAACGTTCTATCTCCAAAACGACGTATAGAGTCATCGAGCCGTTATAACATACCTATGCATAACGTTTTATCTCCAAGACGACATATAAAGTCATTGAGCCGTTATAACACACCGTTGAATCATACCGTCCTTTCCCTAAGATGACATATAAAGTCACCGAGTCGGTATACAAGCAATTCCTTCTCAAGATGACATATAGAGTCATCGAACTATTATAGTATAACGTCCATTCTTCAAGATGACATACGAATCATTGAGCTGTTATAGTATTTTTGTTTTGGAGACAATCAATTTACCATTTTTATCATACTCGATAAAAATACACGTGTGTGAGTACACAGCTGACCTTAGCCAAAATACAAGGTTTTCACTTTCGAACCTCCCACTAATTTCAGTAGTCCCAAAATAGATTTTTGGCACTTGTAGACCGACGCCCGGTAATTTTTCAGTTAATTACCAAATTTAATTAATTTAGGAATCAAATCTTAAAATCACAATTAAATCAATTCATCATAAATTAGAGCTCAAATAATTAAACGAACCACACCACATCACTTGGCATAAAATTCCAGTCACCGGCTATCTCGGGTTAATTTTTGAAAAATAGATAATTAATTAAATAATTACGAGAATATTAAATAAATAGCAATAAATCCAACTTATGCCCATAATGTCTAATTGGATGCCGAAACGAACTCGGAAAAATTCCAAGGTTCGTTAATTAAATAATAGAATGTGTCTACTCGCTAAGTACACTAACTGACCACCTAACATGCATAGACAATTAATTAAATTAACTAATCTAATCTAATCTATATACCAAATCCATCTTAGCTTAAACTAATCAACCCCTAAGCATAATTAACCTACTAAGCGAGAATTAGTAAGTTCAACTCACTTGTTTGGCGAGCCGGTCGGTTCAAATTGACGGGAACGTAACGGGGAACGACTAACTCCAAAGCGGGCCTAGCTTTCGAGGCCGGGAACAACCTCAAAATGGGCTTAGACCACGGCTGGAAACCCACAACTTTTGCTTCTGATTTGAGCTGCAAAAGAGAGAAACTAAGGCTGAAAGGGGTGGCAAGGATCGGCGAAGGTAGCAAGGACTGGTTTCAGGTATAAGAGGAACTTGGTGGGCCTCCGATGGCGGCCCACGGTGGTCCAGATGTCCACAACAACCTGCTGGATGCACGGCTGGGTTGAGACGCGCGGTGGAGGTGAAGCAGCAGCGGTGCGTCAGTGAGGCGGAGACGGCAATGGACGGCGTGCGGCTCTGGGGCAACTTCGGTGGGCTTCTTCGGTGGCTGCTGGTTTCGAAAAGCTCCAAGGGAGAGAGAGGGAAGGCTGGCCGGTTGTCTTGAGGGAGAAGGAGGAAGAGATAAGGAACCAAGGGGGCCACAAGCCTTATTCCTCCACCAACTTGTCCCCTTGACCAATTCTCAGCCAAGGCTAGCTTCCATGGCCACAAATCAATCACCATGGCTTTAAACACAACCCTTGAAGTGGTCTAAAAGGGTTAGGCAAGGGGGCATACGAATTTGCTTGGAAATTCATCCAATTGAACTCTTGTTCTTGCTCAAATCAATCAAATTTGGCCTCAATAAAATCAACCGACACCCCATCAATCAAATTGGTATTTTTCCTAACAAATTGATCCCACTTGCTTTCCAATTTCGCGGTCAAAAATTGTCCCTAGCTTTTTCTGGTCAAAAACGGTCTTAAGACGACTTTTTCCTAAAAAGTCTCGGGTTGTAGAAAAATCTTCTAAGACTGAGTCGACGTTCCTAGAATTAATTGTGACACGACAAAACTTTCAATTTCTGAAATCGGATTCAAATTCGCGGTTAATTTCACTCTGGCACATTTTTAATGTGACCTAGCCTACCGGATAGTTTTCAGAACTTTTTAGTGCAAATGACTTGTGGTTGATTTTTTTCGTGCCACAATGAACCCCTTCGACATATTGGCGACTCTCAGTTGTCGTGAAAATCTCAAGATTTCAAATACAGACATAGGGTACCAAAATGATAGAAAAATCAGTCTAGTGCTGGCTGAGGAGAATTTTCCAATTTAATAGAGTCACCCACGTTTAGCCACACATCTTAGTCGAACCGACCTATCTCTGATCTCTAATCAATTTACGTCTGTGCCGTAATGATCTTGACAAATGAACACGGTCACGTAGCCGATTCCTGGTCGAATCCTCAAGTCTATTTGCCTTAAAATCCTTAATGGCTTCCATAAGTAGTCTAGTTATCTCACGAGTGATCAGCTCTGAGAATAGCATTATAGGTGCGTTTGATGAAATGCTCGATTTATTCAATTGAAAGTAGGATAAAAAATCTAGGATATCACAATATAAGACCGTGTCAAACATGCACGAGCCATAAAAGCACTTTCAAAGTATGCATATAGCACTCAAACACTTCGCAAACGTTTAGCGCCTCGAGAATCACATAGCATCCCATACTACCATATTATCTCGAGTCCAATTATTAACCACATATAGCCGAAACCCTAAGGCTCTTCTGAAAACCTCCGATACATGGTTTCACTCCCTCAAGCACGGCATCCAAAATCTATCGGGCATCCAAAACCCATTGGGCATCGTTTCAATATAATACATCCCGCGAACGGCATACGATTGATGTGAGGGCATCCCGTTGACTTGGGGGCATCATCCTGAAATCCATTGGTGACGATATTCCTCATATGACCACACAAATTAAGCATTCAAGTAATCATCTTTATCTTTCTCTTTAGTCTAAGTATGAATGCCCCACAGGCATGCCAAGCGATGAATAACTTAAGCCCGATTGTACATGCGACAATGAAGTATGTCGAGCATGAAACTAGAAGCGTGGCTTGACCCGTGATGCTCAAGTACCAACCTACGTCAAACCTGGATCGAACGATACACCTCAATATCGCTGAACTAAGAGAGTGACTCGGCCCGACGCACTTCCATGCACATCCAAGAACCAACGCCATTCTAGATTTGATGGCTCGATGTGAACTCAAGCTTCGACCATGACCTATGGTCATCTATATGCAAAGATCACTTCACATAGCATTCATACAACCATTCATGGCATTCAAATATGAAGACCAAGCATAAATAGCGGTAGCAAACGATCCATAACAACAATTACAGCAACCTAGCCTAAGTGAACATTTCCACAACTCACGGCAAACCTGAGCAATCTCAACCTTCACATACTTGTTCCTTATTCAATCTTGAGCCATATAACTCAAGCATATCATGAGCAAACCCTACAAAATTAATCACATGAGTTCCTCAACCTAGGATAGTCTTATAGTATTTAAGGCGGTTCTAAATCCGAGTCACATAACGTAATAGCTTAGCTGACGTTTAGGAAATCTGCTTACAAACAACCAAGACAGAACGAGAGCTGTCGGGTGGTGGCTCAGTTCACGGATTGCAGTGAACGGCAGCAACTCATGGATGGCAACAACCAGCAACGGCAGGGGCAACAGACAGTAGTGACAGATGGCCAATGGTGTGCAAATGGCTTGCAAACAACGGTGACCGTGTGCAGCGGTGGTACGCGACCAGGCGGGCGAGCAGATGGGCATGGCCAATCGGACGGTGAGGGAAAGGAAGAGAAAAAAGGATAGAGGAGAGGGGAAGGAGAGTTGGCCGACTGAGAGGGAGAGAGAGAGGGAGAGAAGGAGAAAAAGAAGAAGAAAATTGAAGGAGAAGCATGTCCATTACATTAAATGCTTCATGTATTTCTGTCCTTCTCTCATCATGACCCTAAGCTTGGGGAGCAAGAAGCAATTTTGGCCATCCATCAAGCCAAGAGACTTATCCAAGATCAAGGGTTAGGATTGCTTCTTGAAATTTCAATTATTGGCTAGACTCAAGGGGTAATTTGGTCCATTCTTCGTATCCATTCCAAAGTGACGCCAATCTCAATGTCCATGGCTTGACAAATTTGGTCTCATCTCAATTTAACACTTAATAGGCTAAATTGGTCTCACCTATAAGTCCGTTAATGTCTATATCCTCAGCTTAGCGCATTTCCTCAATTAATGCAGTAACGAGCTCACTAAAATCCTTTCAATTGGAAATGAATGCCTTGATTACATCTACAGTTGATACTTGCAATTGGACCAAGGCTAGTGGCTAAGTTTTGATCAAAAACGGCTTTAACGGACCTGCGTGAATTTAGGTAGCATTGGCAGAATTCACACAACTAGACTCGAACTAAGTTTAACGTCTGTCCAGGGTTTTACGCATTACTTTCAATTGAGCTTTGTCAATCCATAAATGACTCTCGGTTGTCTTGTAATCGAGTAGGATCGATCAACCTGCCCTAACTCATGGTCGTTCGAGGTTAGATTAGGGTCGTTCACGAACAATACATTGACCCTGCGGCGTCACCCGCAATCAATATACACTTGAGATGAATTAATCTATACCCGTCTTTTGATTGACTCTTGACAGCACATGATCGTCCACAACATTTTTATGGTTGAATGGTCCTTACATAGTCGAATACTCTAGTTTATCGCAACCTTGATCTTGAACTACCGTGCCCCTAGTTAGCTAGTTAGCTCGTGAACAATCTCAGGATTGATTCACGGCCTATCCTTATCACTGATGTACCGATCCCTAGTCCATCCCTCGCGATGTAAATAGAGGTTCGAATCGAGGATGTCACAACTCTCCTCCTAAAAGAAATTTCGTCCTCAAAATTTAAAGGCATACCTAATTTCTCAAATAAATGTGGATATTAGAGCTTGATTGATTCCTTACTTTCCCATGCGGCTCCTTCTATCCCGTGATGTTGCCAAATGACCTTCACTAAGGGAATTGTTTTATTCTGTAACACTTGCTTTTCTTTATCCGTGATCCGCCCAAGCTATTTAACATACGACACTCTGTCATTCATTTCAATCTCTTCGAAGTTTAGCACATGCGTCGGATCCAGCTTATACTTTCTTAGTATGGATACATGGAACACGTCATACAATTGAGCAAGTCTGGGCGGAAGTGCTAACCTATAAGCTAAATTCCCTAGTCATTCTAAGATCTCAAAAGGTCCTACGTACCTCGCATAGGTGACATCTCAATAAAGACGTGGTCACTTACTTGGAATTCTAAAGGTCTACATCGTCTATCGGTGTAACTTTTCTATCGACTTTGGACAGTTCGAAGTCTTTCTCTGATCACTTTCACTATGTTTGCTAACAGCTGGACTAACTTTGGGCCAATGATCTTTCTTTCCCCGACCTCATCCCAACAGACTCGGGTTCTACAAGTGCATCCGTATAATGCTTCAAATGATGCCATCCCAATGGTCTGCTGCAATTGTTGTTGTAGGCGAATTCTATGAGATGTAGCTGCTCTTCCCATCTTCCTTTAAAATCGAGGACACACGCTTGTAGCATATCTTCAAGCGTTTGGATTGTCCTTTCTGACTAGCCATCCATTTGTGGATGATGAGCCCTGCTATACCATAGCTTTATTCCCATAACAATTTGAAGACTTCCAAAATATGGCAGTAAACTTAGGATCTCTATCCGAAGTAATTATCACTGGCACTTCGTGAAAATGAATTATATGTCGGATATATAGCCTTGCATATTCTTCCAATGAGAAATCCTTCATACCGCCAAGAAATGAGCTAACTTGGTCAACCTGTTGACTATTACCCAAATAGAATCATGACCTCTTTGACTCCTTGGAAGTCCCATAATGATTTCCATTATGATGTGTTCCCATTTCCATTCTGGGATTTCTAGTGTTTGTAACAATCCACCAAGCTTGCAATGTTATGCCTTTACTTGCTGACACGTCAAACATTTGGCGACATATTTGGCGATATCAACTTTCATGCCATTCCACTAGTAATTTTGTTTAAGGTTCCAATACATCTTCGTGCTAACTAGATAAATGCTATAGCTACTTCGATGAGCTTTTGATAGGATTTCTTCCTTTAGCTCTACATCGTTGAGTACACACAATCGTCTACGGAATTTCAATACTTCATCTTAGTTACTTGGAAATCTAACTTTTTCTTTTCTGAAATTCCTTCTCGAATTTTCTGGAGTTTGGGATTGTCTTGTTGTAATGCTTTGATCTTTTACCACACTTTTGGTTCAATTCTAAGGGTAGCTAAAAGACTAGAAAGTTGATTTACCTTGAATTTGTACTCTAGATCTTGAATTCCTTCGAGAAGACTCCATTCTCGAACCATCACTTGTACGATAGTTGATTTCCAATTGAGAGCGTCTGCTACCTTGTTGGCAATCCTAGAGCAGTTCCTTCCAACATCGTTGCCTCATATTTAGTTCTTCTTGGGAGAATAGGTACTTCAGAATTTGATGGTCTGTGTACATTGTGAAATTTTCTCCGTACAAGTAATGTCTCCAAATCTTCAAGGCAAAAATGATTACAGCCAATTCCAAATCATGGGTTGGATAATGCAACCCTTGTGGCCTTAATTATTTGGAAGCATAGGCAACTACTCTTCCATATTACATCAATACACAGCCTAATCCTTTCGGAGAGGCATCACTGTAGATCTCATAACCCCCTAAACTAGATAGTATTGTTAGAATTGGGCTGTAGTCAGTTTCCGCTTAAGTTCTTGGAAGCTCCTCTCACACTTAGTTGTCCATTCAAACTGTACATCTTTCTTCAGCAGTCTTGTCAAAGGAGTGGCTATACTGGAGAAGATTTCCACACATCGTCAGTAATATCTAGCCAAACCGAGGAAACTTTGAACTTCTATCATTATGGTCAATTTGGGCCAGCTTATAACTGCTTCAATTTTCGTCGGGTCCACTACTATTTCTTCTTTGGATATTATGTGTCCAAGGAAAACTACTTGGCTTAGCCAGAACTTGCACTTACTGAACTTAGTGTACAATACATATTCTCCAAGAGTTTGCAACACCATCCTCAAGTGTTGCTCATGCTCACTCAGATCCTTTGAGTATATTAAAATATCATCAATGAACACTATGATGAAACTATCCAAGTAAGTCCTGAACACTTTGTTCATGAGGTCCATAAAAGTGGTTGGGACATTGGTTAATCCAAATGGCATCACTGTAAACTCATAGTGGCCATATCGGGCTCGAAACACTGTCTTTGGAATATCCTTCTTCTTGATCCTTAATTGGTGATAACTCAATCTCAACTCTATCTTGGAGAACACTAACGCTCCTTGGAGTTGATCAAATAAATCATCAATCCTTGGCAATTGGTGCTTGTTCTTTATAATAGCTTGGTTGAGTTGCTTGTAATCAATGTAAAGACGCACAATCCATCCTTTTTCTTCACGAACAAAACTGGTGTACCCCATGGGGACGCACTAGGGAGGATGAACCATTTATCAAGCAATTCTTCCAATTACACCTTTAGTTCCTTAATTTTGACAATGCCATTCGGTATGGGGCCTTGGAAATCGACTCTGTTCCAAAGGCTAGCTCAATAACGAACTCTATTTCTCATTTTGCGGGGCAATCCTAGCAATTCCTTTGGAAAGACATGGGGAAATTCCCGCACCACGGTGATATCTTCCATCCTTGGTTCGTCAATGGTCATATCCATCATTGTCACTAAATAACTTTGGCAGCCTTCCTCCAGAAGTCAAGCTATCTTAAGTGCTGAAACTAAAGGTATGGAGGGTCCTCCTCCGTTTCCTATGAACTTATATTTAGGATAGTCAGGGGGCTAAACTGAATCACCTTACTATGGCAGTCTATAATAGCTCGTTACCTAGCGAGCCAATCCATCCCTATGATGACGTCAAAGTCATACATAGCTAGAATAGATAAGTCTATGATTTCCCCATGACCACTTAAACTGATCTTACATCCTCGACACCCTATGATGGTCAACACTTCATCTCTCAACAGGGTAGAAACACTAAGAATCATTTCAAGTGGCTTAGATTCTAACCCAGTTAAATTTCCAACTACTCAACAACAAACGAATTGGTGGCTCTTGTATCAAATAATGCGTAAGCAACACGTTCTTGTAAGGAGACCATACTTGTGATCACGGTCTGGGAGTTCTCAGCTTTTTTTTAGGTAAGAGCGTAAACTCTTCCTTGGGCTAGAGGTCGGTTGGGCTATTCTGCGGTGTAGCTTCGAATTGTGGCCTCACTTGCTGATGTTACACTTGCAGCCCCGGCTAGAGCTGAGGGCAGTCCCTTATGCAATGGCCTTGTTGGCCACAACCAAATTAGGCACGAGAAGAGAAAGTGAGGTCCTGCGATGCACCTCAGCATATGTGCACACCGGCTTCCCACAAGCGTGCATGTACGCATACATACAACCTCACATAAGTATATACGGACAGCAAAGTACCAAAGAGTCGCATCATAAAAATATCATAAATATCATCATTGTATAGTGTTTTTTCCCAACAATCAATCTGTTTTCTCCGACGGAACTGTGTAATGTGCCCAACTGCAAACATATTATGAAAAAATATTGCTGGGTTTGTTTTCTGTACATGTTGAGATCGCAAGCATATTGAATGAATGCTAATATCTTGAATCTTGGGTGCATGCTGCAAGCACATTGAGCTGCTGCTCTAGTCATCACATACACATTCATTTTGGGTGGATAGTGTTACTGATTGGTTCATCTTCATATCCGTTGAGTTGTTGATGTGGTCACCTTGTTGTGTTTGTACCAATGTGTTATGCTACAGATTATGTCTATTCTGTGCATGCTTGCTGTTCATATGTCCTGGTATGTGGAATTGTTCAATTGTGTCATTGATGTGCTGTTCATTCATGCCAAAGCAGTTACTGTACAGATTTCCTCTTTCATTTTTTTCTGTCTATTTTGGTGAGCCCCTAGTGTTATGACTGAAGAATTTAGAGTTGTAACAGCGTGTATACGCATTCAATTTGGGTGGGCAGTGTTACTGATTGGTTCATCTTCGTATGCGTTGAGTTGTTGATGTGGTCACGTTTTTTTTATTCCGATGTATGATGTGCTGTGTTACGGATTATGTCTATTCTGTGCGTGCTTGCTATTCATATGTCCTGGTGATGAGAATTATTTAATTGTGTCATTGATGTGCTGTTCGTTCATGCCAAGCGGTTGCTGTCCAGATTTACTCTTTCATTTTTTTCTGTTCCATTTTGGTGAGCCTCTAGTGTCGAGGCTGAACAATTCAGAGTTGTAACTGCCCAGTATGAGGAGACCATTGTTCAAATGCTTTGAGGTTTTGTTTGTTTCGTAAAAACTGAATGATATGAAAATCATTTTCCTAAAAATGTTGGTGTCTTTTAAGACATTTATGTGATTTCAAACTAATCTAAAGGAATAAAAAAATTTCTCGTAGAAAGTAAGTTATTAGCTACATTTCATAAGGGAACTGTTAATTTCACGAAGCTATATCATTGTCTGAAAAGTTTTTGCTAAATAAATGTCTTGCGTAGCAAAATTATTTTGTTCAAACGATCGGAAAAGAAAAATATAATATGATTTTTTTCATATCCACTCATCTACCAATAAAGAAATGTCTTGTGGAGCACAGTAATACCGTGACTATCTGAGGCCACCGCTGTATGCGAGTATCATCAGGGATAAAGACGCGATAGCCAAGCACCGCCGTGAAGTGAGCTGCCGGCGGAAGACTCGAAACAAGGAAAAACGCCAAAATAGGGAGTTATCAAGTCCGTCTCTGCAAGGGCAGTTTTTGGCCAAACCCGCGCTTCCATGGCAGTCACTGAGGTGCAGGACGAGCGTCAAGAATTTCGGGAATGGATGAATAAAGGTTTGAACGAGAACAGCAAGCTCTTGAACGAGGAGCTAACAACAGAGCCTCTCAGCAAAACTCGTCAGAGCTGATGCCGACGATCGCATGAGGTCGAGTTGGAGTTGGCAATGGTGGCGACGTTGCTCTAGAAACTCAGCTGGCGTTACAGTGAGGGAGCTCGGCGGAATGGTGAGGTGAGGGAGAAGAATCATCAGAGCTCCCTGACGCCGGTAGGAGAGCTCGTGAGATATAAAAGCCATAGAGAGGACCCTTCGGTCCTGTTGGCGTGTGTAGAGAAATCCAGGCGCGACAAAGGTGGATGTCAGGAGAGGAAGAGAACCGGTTTCCATGAGTGATTCCAAGTCCGAGAGAATAAGTGGTGAGGGAATTCGTCTCTCTCTCTCTCTCTCTCTCTCTCTCTCTCTCTCTGTGGACACTCAAAAAACCAACGTCATAAACATTGCAGAGGGGAGGGATTCTCTGGAATTTTGCGGAGAAGATGCACAATCAGGAGTTTCTTCCTCCTGTGGATCTCCTTCTCTGCGGCTGCATTCAATCTCGCCTACCCCCTGCAGATTCCACCATGACCAGATCTTCTCTCTGAACCTCCCTCTCCCGACTGCCACTCATGAGCACCTGCACTGCAAGAAATGAGGTACGCACCTGCGCGCGCGCGCATAGAGGGAGAGAGAGAGAGAGAGAGAGAGAGTTCTGAAGAATTATGAGCTGGGTTGGATCTGATGGGCTGGAGTGATGGGCCGAAAAGCCTAAAGTGATGTAATGAATGTGGATTTATACACACTAACTATTTTATATTTTATATTTTATATTTTATTATTATTGTTATTATTTTTTAGTAAAAGCAATGTTCAACTTGCCGGCGAAAATTAAGGTGTCAACCATATTGAGCAGATCGTCGTAGAGGAACGAATAATTTTAAAGTAAGATCTTCCAAAAATAATAAATTTAAAATCTCATGAATTAGTTGGACTTTTCAAATTATTTAAAAGTCATTTGTTCGTTCGTTGCACAGAAAATCTTTCGGCGATGGTTTTTAAGGAAAGATAGTTGAGTATGAGGCTTGATTTCAAGTATCATGGACGTCAAGAGAAAAACTGTAATTACAGGAGTGCCAACTTAGTCGAATTAACATTTCCGCCTTTTGACTCAACCCATATATCATGACACCAGTTTTCTGAAAACCAAATCACCATCATATCTCTCAAGGTATTTGGAAAATTACCTAATCGGTCATAAACATATTTCACAAATATCTTTAGTCACTAAATATTTACCTAAAATTCTAACGCAGTCATTCCAATTAATCTTCATCGGAAATCATTGACATAGTGGTCTAGTAATCATTGCCCTTCTGCTGTCACATGAGTAATTTTCGTGAAAATTGGCTAAAATGATTACATTAAAATTTTGAGTAATTATTTAAAATTAGGAAAAAAACCATGAAAAACCCCAAACTTTGCTCAAAGTGACAAATTTACCCCAAACTTTTTTTGTGATATGAAAAACCCCGAACTTTGCCAATTGTGACACATTTACCCCAAACTTTTTTTTATGATACAAAAAACCCCGAACTTTTATCGTGTGATACATTTACCCCCAAATTATAGGGCATTTTGGTCTTTTTACTTTTTAAATTTTTTAAATTTTTTTACTTTTTTTCTTCTTCTTCCTTCCGTTGGCCATGGCTGGCCGACGGAGGGAAGCCAGCGTCCAGCAAGGGCTGCCCTCGCTCACCGGCATCGGGCAAGGGTTGCCCTCGCTTGGGCTGGCTAGGGCCGCCCTCACCGGCATCGGGCGAGGGTGGCCCTCGCCTGGGTGGGGCGAGGCCGTCCTCGCCCGACACCGACGAGGGCATCCCTCGCCAGGTCCTTGCCGGCTTCGGGCGAGGGCGCGAGGGAGTAGCCCTCGCTGAACGCCAGTGGAGGGAAGAAGAAGAAAAAAGAAGAAGGAAAAACAGAAAAAATAAGACAAAAATGCCCTTGATGGGGTAAATGTGTAACAATTTGAAAAGTTTGGGGTTTTTCACGTCACAAAAAAAAGTTTGGAGTACATGTGTCACTTTGGGCAAAGTTTAGGATTTTTTGTGGTCTTTTCCCTTAAAATTAAATTGGCATCCATACAATATGTCTAAAACTAATTGGACAATTTCTCCCAAGATATTTAGCGTGCATTTGGTTTGCAAAAATGTTCTAATAAAAACTGTCTTTTGTTTCATCTTCTACTTTCTTGAATGTAGGAGTTTTCAACGGGAATGAAAATTATATAAATATTTTTGGTGTCCTGTATAAAATAAGGTCAATTTTGGTCGTTTTCAATTTTAAGGTTCAAAGTTTAGAAAACACAACAACCAAAATATCCACAAAACGTATTTTATTGAGAATTTTAGAGATGAAAACAATAAATTAGAGAATTTCAATTGTATAACTATATTTTGCATGAAAGCTATCTCTTTATAAAGATTCTACCTTAAATCAAATTGAAGTTCTTAACTATTGCTTTTGGGCTCATGACAAAAGTGATGTACTCATTTTGCTAATGAATTATACGACTAAAGGCATACAAATTAAGTTGCCCAAATAGTTTTCCAAGCCTAGGAAACATTTTAGCTTGATAAAGACTCGACTTCATTATGGTGTCAACTATCAAGGGATGAAATGAATTCAAAAAGAGGGACAGAGTCATCAAATTGAAATTTTTTACTTTTTCTTTTGGGCTTGACAAAAGTGAAGTGCTCAGTGAAGTGCTCATTTTGCTGATAAATGATACAAATAAAGGCTTGCAAATGAAGTTGTCCAAATAGCTTTCCCAAGCCCAAGAACGAATTTAACTTGGTAAAGACTCAACTTGATCTTGGTGTCAAGTATCAAGGGATGGAATGAACTTTGTAGTAAGAAAGAGAGAGAGAGAGTTATCAAATTGAAGTTCTTTACTTTCTTTTCTGTGCTCGACAAAAGTCAAGGGATCATTTTGCTGATGAATTATATGACTAAAGGCTTGCAAATTAAGTTGCCTGAATTGCTTTTCCAA
Organism: Eucalyptus guilfoylei; assembly: GCA_016097605.1. Lineage (NCBI taxonomy): Eukaryota > Viridiplantae > Streptophyta > Magnoliopsida > Myrtales > Myrtaceae > Eucalyptus > Eucalyptus guilfoylei. Next base: position 17,769,158 of record CM027860.1, read on the forward strand.
GCCTAAGGAGCAATTTAACATGGTAAAGAGTCGACTTGATCATGGTGTCAATTGTTAAGAGATGGAATGAACTCTATTGTAAGCAAGAGGAACAGAGTCATCAAATTGAAGTTTTTCACTTTTGCTTTTGGGCTTGACAAAAGTGAGGTGCTCATTTTGCTAATGAGTTATACGACTAAAGGCTTGCAAATTAAGTAGCCCAAATAGCTTTTACAAGCCCAAGAAGCAACTTAACTTGATAAAGACTCAACTTGATCATGGTGTCAACTATCAAGGGATGAAATGAACTCTCTAGTAAGAAAGAGAGATAGAGTCATCAAATTGACGTTCTTTACTTTATTTTTTGTGCTTGACAAAAGTGAGGTGCTCATTTTACTGATGAATTACACAACTAAAGGCTTGCAAATTAAGTTGCCCAAATAGCTTTTCCAAGCCCAAGGAGCAAATTAACTTATTAAAGAGTCAACTTGACCATGGTGTCAACTGTCAAGGGATGGAATGAACTCTAAAGTAAGAAAAGGGGGATAGGGTCATCAAATTGAAGTTCTTTACTTTTGCTTTTGGGTTTGACAAAAGTGAGATGCTCATTTTGCTAATGAGTTATACGACTAAAGACTTGCAAATTAAGTTGCCTAAATAGCTTTTGCATGCCCAAGAAGCAACCTAACTTGGTAAAGACTCTACCGATCATTGTGTCAATAGTCAAGGGATGAAATGAACTCTATAGTAAGAAATAGAGATAGAGTCATCGAATTGAAGTTCTTTACTTTCTTTTTTTTTTTTTTTGCTTGACAAGAGTGAGGTGCTCATTTTGCCGATGAATTACATGACTAAAGGCTTGTGAATTAAGTTGCCCGAATAGCTTTTCCAAGCCCAAAGAGCATTTTCACCAAAAAAAAAAGCCCAAGGAGCAACTTAACTTGGTAAAGAGTCAAGTTAATCGTGGTATCAACTGTCAAGGAATGAAATGAACTCTAAAGTAAGAAAGAGGGACAAAGTCATCAAATTGAAGTTCTTTACTTTTGCTTTTGGGCTTGACAAAAGTGAGGTGCTCATTTTGCTAATAAGTTATACGACTAAAGGCTTGCAAATTAAGTTGCCCAAATCGCTTTTGCAAGCCCAAGAAGCAACCTAACTTGGTAAAGACTCAACCTGATCATTGTGTCAATTTTCAAGGGATGAAATGAACTCTATAGTAAGAAATAGAGATAGAGTCATCAAATTGAAGTTCTTTACTTTCTTTTTTGTGCTTGACAAAAATGAGGTGCTCATTTTGCTGACGAATTACACGACTAAAGGCTTGTGAATTAAGTTGCCCGAATAGCTTTTCCAAGCCCAAGAAGCAACTTAACTTGGTAAAGAATCAACTTGATCATGGTGTCAACTGTCAAGGGATGAAATGAACTCTAAAGTAAGAAAGAGGGACAGAGTCATCAAATTGAAGTTCTTTACTTTTGCTTTTGGGCTTGACAAAAGTGAGTTGCTCATTTTGCTAATGAGTTACATGACTAAAGGCTTGCAAATTAAGTTGCCCAAATAGATTTTGCTAGCCCAAGAAGCAACTTAACTTGGTAAACACTCAACTTGATCATGGTGTCAACTATCAAGGGATGGAATGAACTCTATAGTAAGAAAGAGAGATAGAGTCATCAAATTGAAGTTCTTTACTTTCTTTTTTGTGCTTGACAAAAGTGAGGTCCTCATTTTATTGATGAATTACACGACTAAAGGCTTGCAAATTAAGTTGTCGGAATAGCTTTTCCAAGCCCAAGGAGCAACTTAACTTGGTAAAGAGTCAACTTGATCATGGTGTTAGCTGTCAAGAGATGGAATGAACTCTATAGTAAGAAAGAGAGACATAGTCATCAAATTGTAATTCTTTACTTTTGATTTTGGGCTTGACAAAAGTGAGGTGCTCATTTTGCTAATGAGTTATATGACTAAAGGCTTGCAAATTGAGTTGTCCAAATAGCTTTTGTAAGCTTTTGTAAGCCCAAGAAGCAACTCAACTTGGTAAAGACTCAACTGGATCTGGGTGTCAATTGTCAAGGGATAGAATGAACTCTATAGTAAGAAAGAGGGATGGAGTCATCAAATTAAAGTTATTTACTTTTGCTTTCAGGCTTGACAAAGTGAGGTGCTCATTTTCTGATGAATTATACGACTAAAGGCTTGCAATTTAAGTTGCCCAAATAGCTTTCCAAGCCCAAGAAGCAACTTAACTTGGTAGAGACTCAACTTGATCATGATGTCAACTATCAATGGATGGAATGAACTCTATAGTAAGAAAGAGAGACAGAGTCATCAAATTGAAGTTCTTTACTTTTGCTTTTGGGCTTGACAAAAGTGAGGTGCTCATTTTGCTGAAGAATTATATGACTAAAAGCTTGCAAATTAAGTTGCCCAAAAAGCTTTCCTATGCCCAAGAAGCAACTTACCTTGGTAAAAACTTAAATTGATCATGGTGTCAGCTGTCAATGGATAGAATGAACTCTATAGGAAGAAAGAGGGACAGAATCATCTTAAAGTATTGGTTTCATTACTAAGGATTGAACCTAATGGTATGTGGCACAAGAACATGAGGCTACTTGCCCACTAGTCATCTTAAAGTAAGTAATTAGCTACATTTGATATGAGAAAGCGATATCAGTGTTGAAAAACTATTAATAAATAAATGTCTTTTGTAGTAAATTTTTCTTTTTCAAAAGATTGAAAAAGAAATAATATGATTATTCGTATCCACTCATCTCACCAATAAAGACATGAAGGCCATCACAGAGATTTGTATATGCTATAAGGTAAACATTTTTTTATTGACAAATACTATGTAAAGAAAGAATTATGTCGATTTCTTTTTCACTTTTCAATGATAATTATGACCAAAGAAACGTGCCAAGAGTCACCGGACCGTTGGCTAACGTTTATGCCTGGACTCATTATACTAGTCACACCGCTCTCGCTTTAATAGACGAGTATTAATAAGTATCTTAATAACATTTATTTTCTTCAATGTTAAGAGCATGTTTGAAACTTTTTTTTATTATAAAACTTTCCTATAGATGTTTAAGAAAACTTAATAAATGAAGAATTAAAACAACCTATAATTTTTTACATCAATTACAGGCATGTAAGCATGTTTCTACTTTAATTTTCTTGTGCATTGGAAAAGGGTTCATTTTGAAAGCTAAGCTAGTAAGGTAATTATACCTCTACGTAATTATAGGGTAAAATTGTTGATTCTGAAAACTTAACATTGATGGAGAAAATAAAATAAAATTACTCATAAATCATAATTAGACAAGAGTAATACATACACACACATACACCCATATATACAAACACATACATAGAGAAAATACCAAATAGTGTGTGTGTATGTATTACCCTTGTCTAATTTTGATTTATGAGAATCACATTACAAGTATCACAAATATCTTCACCGTATAATATAATTTTTAATGATCAATTTGCTTTCTCTAGCTATTCTGTAACATAATACAAGGTGGTAGTTGTAAATAGGATAAGATATCCAAATAATTAAAATATTATCTTTATTGCAGAAATATAAAAATAAGAGGATGTATATCGAAACCATAAACTCCAATTTAAAGATCTCTACCATGTGGGAGCACAGGTTGTCAAAATATTTAAATATATTCATCTATTTGTTTAAGTTTTTGAAATAAGCAACACTACTCCCATAAATTTTTATGTGATATCAAAATTTCATTTATTTTTCATTTTGAGTTCAAATTTTTTCAGAATCTCCGCTATCATATATATACATGTTTTAATCTTAGGCCAAAGTCCAACTTACACTTGAGGGGAATATTTGAATGTTTATATATTGAACAATAGCTCCATTTATCTACATAAGCTTTTTCATTTGAATAGTTGGTAGCGGTTTTACAAGATATTATAGAGGTGTAAAAAAATGTCCATTGCAAGTACAAACGAATGACATGTACATATAGATAAATAGATCACTTCATTAAAAGATTACTATATTAATTTTGAAGTCATGATTAAATGCCACTTGTGTTGATTCACATTAAGTATGGCAAGTCACTCGCCCTACCAAAGAGTTTTGAGTGGGGATGGGATGAAACTTCCGATTCCACCTATAGGGCGAAAGAATATGCTCTGCCCTGCCCCAAGAACTAGCCCAAAGGGTGATCCTATATCTAAAATATGGAGAATGAGATTTCTAGTATTAACCTTGTTCCTTTACATAAATTGTATTATTTTTGTTATATAATATTTCTCATTTTCAAAATTGATTTCAATATAATTTAAATACTTCAAACCCTTTTCTCATCAATTTTTCGTTGAAATATTCCAAACTAAACTTTATGGTAATGGATCTAAGGATTCCAAATTCATATATATATATATATATATATATATATATATATTTGCCCATATGATTTATTCAACTTGCAAATTTTTTCGAGAGTTCATAGAATTATGCTTGTTAAAGAATTTAATTGAAAATTTTTTATCTTGAAATTAATTGAACCTGCCCTGTCTTGTCCCAGCGCCACCCACCCCTATTTTACATGTAGCAGTATTTCCCGTTCCAACTAATAATTCAAAAAAAAAAATAATTAATGAAGTAATTACAGCTTACACCGGTGGAGTAAAAGAAATTTTCCACATGAGGCCTTATACAACTGTCGGTTTTGATGGTTAGTAAAGAGAGTGAGTGGTTAAAACTCTTAAATCAAGGATGGACAAAGATTGTTTGCGTAATTTTCTTTTTACACTCGCACTACATTCGCTAACATTTCATACAAATGATATAACTTCTTATCAAAAGAAGAGTGAAAAGAAAAGAAAAGAAAAGAAACCAAAGAGCACCTCATTCGCAAGTATGATTAGCGTAAGCAACTCAGGCGATAAACTGGGAAAAGAGTGACCGTAAGGGGATAGAAATTATATAATATATTAATGCTTTCTGGCAAGATCCTACAGATACGAAAAGAGCGGGTGAACATGCATGATCTTCTGAGTCGTCCGCATCAAATGCATTCGAGTAGAAAATCGGTGGAAGCGCTGGCTTGTGTATAGCAATCTTTCCCAGAGGTTGAGCCTAGCTCCGCTGACAAAGTAAGACGGCATGAAGGACACTGCTCTCGATACCGATCCGTTAGTATTGGCTGGACTGAACAGCGCAACCCTGTTGGCCTGTTAATCCACAGTGGCAACGAACAAACAGCGATTTTTATCAACGGCCGAAGAGTGTCCAAGGTAGACTACTTCAATTCGGACTCCTACAGCCACGACCATCCATCTTAGGCTCAGGCGATACGGAGACTCCAGCGGGGATTCGTAAACGCCTAGTGATGACGAGTTTTCGTGGCTACCGCTCTCCCTGTTTTCTTTGTGTGTTTTCTTTTCCTCCGTATCTTCTGTTTCTCTCCAGATTTGGTTGGGCTGTTGCTTTCCATCCCAGCGAATGTTCAGTTTTGAGCAATCAGCGATGGTGGTAAGCTGGGCGTTCTATTCTCGCAACAACAGGGCGAATCACAGCAGCGACACAGAAACAGAGCAGAACAGAGCAGAGTAATACTGTGGCTGTTCAAGGCCAATTCGACGATTACGGGAGGTGCCGCTGTATGTGTGAGTATTATCAGGGATGAAGGCACAACAGAAAAGCACTGCCGTGAAGTGAGTCGCCGGCAGATGGCTCGAATCAAGGAAAAACGCCAAGACAAGGAGTCCGTCTCTGCCAGGGCAGATTTAGGCAAAACCAGTGCTTCCATGGCACTCACTAAGGCGTGGGACGAGCGTCTGGAGCTTCAGGAAGGGATGAATAAAGGTTTGAACGAGAAGAGCAAGCTCTTGAACGGCAAAACTAGAGGATCCGAAAATGGAGCCTCCCGGCCAAACTCGTCCGAGCCGACACCAGCGATCGCCTAAGGTCGAGTAGGAGTCAGAAACTATGGCGACGTTGTTCTGGAAGCTCAGATGGTGTTACAGTGAGGGAACTCGCAGAATGGTGAAGTGAGGGAGAAGAATCATGGGACCTGATGCCAGAGAGTGGACCCTTTGGTCCTGTGGGCATGAGTAGAGGAATCCAGGCGTGACGAAGGTGTAGCTAACCAGTAGAGGACTGGTATAAATTCCCAAGGATAAACTATTTTACACTCAAGTAATCCAACTGCCATAAAAGTGGGAAAAAAGAAGAAGATATGCTTGCTTGTTGTAATTGTAGAGGCTCTCCTTTAATTTAAGGAAGGTAATTGTATATAAGGAAGGACTGAGCTCCCCCAAGGGAGACTAAAACTCTTCGATAACTGAATATCTTACCCATATTTTGCATTCTCCGTTTGCTTCGTTGTTGAAAGACTAACCTGGAGAGCAATCCAATGGCGTCAGACCCAGGTGAGAAACAAGGAAAATCGATTTATGTAGAACCAACAGGAGGTATCTGTTCAAGTTCCGAGCGAGAAAAATTAGGGTATAGGGGATATGGTCTTAAAATATTCTGGAACTTGTATGTTTTCTTTGCTTTGTCATCGAACAAACATAACCCTGACCTTGGCTACGAAAAGAAAAAAGAAAAAGAAAATCATTTTGAGAAGGACTTTGCGCTCACTGTTTCTCTTACATTTATTGAAGATGTTCGTTTAAGAGTTCCATCAGATCCTTCTCAATCCAGAGGTGCTCCAGGTGCGTTATCCCTTGAAAGGATTATTCCATTGTGAAATCAATATTTGGAGCGGATCTTCATCAAATTGTTCTTTTCTGGGACACTTCTCAATAACTGCAAGGAAAAGTATTGACAAAATGGCCTGTAATTTTTGGATCTATTGCAGAAATATCGAAAGAGGAAGTGGATGGACACTATTACCGACCGTTGTTCCAATCTGCATTGAAAGGTGATTGGGAATTTGCTAAAAGATTTCTCGAACGAGATTCCTCTGCAAAGACGGCCAAAATAACAAGCAGATCAGAAACAGTGCTTCACATAGCCACTTTGAGTGCGCAGGACCAATTTTTCGAGAACCTGGTTGAGCTCTATTCTCCGGACACGGAAGCACTTGAAATGGTTGATTGTGATGGCCGCACAGCGCTCCACATTGCTGTCCTGCGTGGAAGGATAAGGATGGTCAAGGCATTAGTTAGAAGTAATCCTAAGTTGACGCAACTTGCGGATAATGAAGGACGTGTTCCTTTGGGAATATCTGCTCTGGAAGCTTCTATGCATAAGGAGATCACCTGGTTCCTGGCGAAAAAAACGACAGACGATGGGCCAAGTCATCCCTTCAGCAATCCCGATGCAATTGAGACATTTATAGATCTCGCTGACGCTGGTCATCATGGTAAGATCCCCATGACCATTTATCTCAATTCCATCTATTTTTAGCTTCGTTCTAGACTGGCTTAGTTTCCTGATCAACTTTGCTGGTGAATGCCAATAGATATCACCCTTTATCTAGTCGGCCGGTACCCTCACTTTATGACCATGAAAAGTACAAAGCGTGGGAGCGAAGACATTAATAATATACTGTGGGTGTTGGCGACGAAGGAATCCTACTTTCGCAGCGGAACCAGGCTCAGTGTTGTGGAAGCATTGATATACCGATGTCCGTACTTTCTGCACTCGCATTCATTACTGATTCCCTTTAAAAAGATCATACCTGGCTCATCACCTGCTCCTTTGTTTCTGAACTAAAGGTATTCCGGTGGATTTGAGTTACAACCCAACAGATAAAAATTCGGATCCGGGTGGGTATGCATTTTTGAGCTTTTAGTCATTAGACTGATTCCCTCCGTACTAGCAAAAGAAACCAAAAATGATTGTTTCTTTGTAGGATATATTCTGGTTCCTTCTCGTAGCTTTACTTGAACAATGGCTTGAAATCGAACTATGGATAAGTTATCTCCTGAGAACCACATATGATTCAACCAAGTGCATAAGTATCCTATGACTTAATTGACTGGACAATGTAATGAATTAATTACAAGGTCTTACAATGATTTCATATCCAATAACCGGATTTTCTTTGCAACTTGATTGTAGGGCTTCAACGTCTTATAAGGTCACTTTGGAATACCGTCAAAATTGTAGGTATGCTTCCAATTTATCAAGATACCGTCTCTATATTTGTCCCTCTCTCTCCAACTAAAAGTCTATGGCTTGTTTGTTTTGACTTCTTTTATAAGTACAAAAAAGCTCCTACTTAATTCTTTGCCCAAAAAAATAAATTCTTTGCCATAATTTGGAAAAGAATTTGTGTTAGGTCCACTGCATGTCTCAGAGAACTGCTACACATTCATCTTTGAATGAGTAACATATATATTTAGAGTTTGTTTTGTAATTTAGTTTTTCCACGTATCAACCATCCAACAATAAATGTGTAACTTATTCTCTACACTGTCAATGGATCTAATAAAAACCTTTAAAAAAATTATTCAACCTCAAACAAAGTTATATATGATTTTCCTTGTTAATACTTTTATACTTTGAAAGATTTCAGATATTCATCAAATTCTAATTACAAGAGTGGCAAAATTGTTTAACCAAAAAAAAGTGAAGAAATACGTGGCTATAACGTATCAAAGAATTTTTTTTTTAAATGATCGCTTATATTGTAAATTAAAAGGAATGAATGAAAAATATTTTTATTGTTCATGAAAATGTTTAAATATAACTTATCGTCGATAAAGAAAACATTTTCCAGCGACTAAATATTTCAAACAATATGAGGGATCAATTTTAGGAAAATATTTTTCAAACCATTCATTTTCCATGAAACAAACATAATTTAAATATTATTTTCTTTGACTGCTACTTCATCTCAATACAACATGAAATAATATGTTGAGAGGGTGCAGGAATTGGACATGAGATCGGAGGCAAGCCCCTCACGTTATTGATTTTGTTAGAGACAAATAGAATGGAGAAAAAAAAAATTGCTGCATAAATAACAATTCAAGGGATTGTACGATGGATATGATCTTTTTTGTTACTAGTTGCTACGCGTATTTGAATAATGTTATCTAAGTTAATCTTATGTATGTAAAGACTACCGTGTTTTACTTTAGCTTGATAATCGTCATTAATGTGGTTATTTTCAGAGTGATTCTATCAGGTTATCTCTTATAATTATATTCTCTTTATTATGATTAACATTATAAAGCCTCGTTTGAACTTCAAGGAAGATTACTTTCTTCAGTTACCTTCTAATCACTTTTACTATCTTCTACTATCTTCACATCCAATATACATATATTTTTCATCCAGACTTGATATAAGCCTTTTCTTGGAAAATGCGAAGAATGATTTTATACCTTTTTATTTTTACTTTGCATCAGCAATTACTAAAACATCCAATTTGAAATTGAGGACTGAATCCCAAAGGATAAAAAGAAAATCAAAATAGCTTACTAAAAAGATTAAAAAAAAAAAGAGAGAGAGAGAGAATGAGATCGTTTTCCCATTCACCCGGCAACCCAAGCTCTAAACGAGGGAAATTATGACAATTAGTAAACTGTCGTTAGATGCAATTTGGTGTCTAAAAGAAATTTGGGACTCAGAGCTGGAGAACTTTTTTCCTAATCCAATGGCCGCCCCTTCGTTTTTCATTTTCATTTTCTTTCTTTTTTGTTGACATTTTGTAGTTCCTACGATCAAGAAAGTTCACGAGGTGAAGATCAGACACAAGACAGCAGTCGAGTTGGCAAAACAAATATGCATGGCCCTGTCTTGCATGAAGACAACTGAGATCGCTGATTTTTTCGGAGGGAAGTTTCAGGGAAGGGAGTGGGAGTGGGCTGCGAACCCGCTGTATCTAGCTACAGCCAAGGGAATCAGTGAAATCGTGAAGCTGTGTATTCAATTTTTTCCGGAACTTTTTTGGATTTCGCCTTATATGCGTTTGATGACTCATGCTATCGGGTATCGCCAAGAAAGGATTTTCAGACTCTTTTTGAAGTTAAGCTCGACCGCTGAGTTGTCATTAGTCCTGGGGCCTACACGGAGAGATTCATCAGATATGATGGCTGCAGCAGCATCGTACTACCCTAGTCTTGATGCTATGACTAACGTGGCCGGAGCCGCTTTTCAAATGCAAAGAGAAATCCAATGGTATGAGGTAAGTATTTTTCATTTCATATATTTAATTACGATGCTTGATGATAATTATCAGAGTCATGTTATTTTCACTCCCATTTTGATTAAGACATTCCTTTTTTTAATTGTCAAAGCAAAATATCCTCCTCTTCAATGTAATGTTTCTTTCCCTTCAATCTAATTACACCTTCTTCACTTTCAAACTCATATTAAAATATTTCAGAAGAAAATTTTAAGTTTATTCTAAAATTTTGATCCTCTTGTTATAAGATTGAATCTATTATCAATATTAATTACTCTCCTCATGGTAAAAGCAGTACAGTAAGAATTTTTTTTTTCTTTCCTTTTTGGGCTTATCTTTTGTTTCGACATGATCTAGATATGAACATGTGACTTGAACTTTGAGCAATTTTGCATCATGTGTTGGTTAAGTCATAATCTCCTTGATATATTCCCTCGTTTGTTTTTTTTTTTTTTTGAAAAATTTCAATACTTTATCCACTTACCGAAACTAATCCGAAACTCCTATTTGTGAGTTATATGCATAGGCTGTGGAAAGCTGCGTTATCCCTAGAATGAGAACCATCCTCTTCTTGAAAAGGACCGACAATGTGGCGAGAACATATTGGACTATATTCGTGGAGAACCACAAAAACTTGCTTGAGAATGGAGAGAAATGGATAAAGGACACATCAAATTCATGTATGCTTGTCTCAACTCTAATTGCCACAGTATTATTCGCTGCTGCATTCACTATACCTGGAGGCAATGACAACAATACTGGAGTACCCTTGTTGTTAGGACAGGACTCTCTCTTGGTTTTCGCAATTTCGGATTCGTTAGGTTTGTTCTCCTCTGTGACAGCTATCTTGCTATTCCTAGCCATCTTAACTTCGCGGTATGAGGCACAAGATTTTCTCTACTCATTGCCTAGGAAGATCATTATGGGCCTTGTTCTTCTCTTCCTCTCCTTGGCTTTCATGCTGGTGGCCTTCGCGGCAACTCTCACAATTTTGTTGGATAAGAGACTGGAGTGGGTTCTCATTCCCATTATTTTGCTGACCTCTATCCCCGTGGCTTTATTCTTAGTACTACAGCTTCCCCTACTATACGAAATGATTAAATCCACTTACGGACGAAGCATCTTTAGTCCCGAGAGCATTTGGTAGTGAGGTGTAATTATTGGACGTGATCATGTGATTGACAAATTTGATTTAAGGTTGTATTTCTTCATTATAATTGGTTGTTTAGAGCGAGGCCAATGCGATATTGAATGTATTTCCTCTAAGTATTTGAACAACTACTATGCATTATGTTTCCCTACCTTGTTACCAAAGATCTATCTATAGAATGAAATGATCAATTTAAAATTTCAGCCTATAGATACTTCAAAATTGAATCTACATATACATAAACAATTTTTTTTTTTAATTCAGTACCAAAATATGTTCAATCATGGAATATAACTTTTTAAAAATTAGTTCTTTTTAGCCTTTTGTTTTAAAATTTAGATGCAGAAATTTTTTCTATCAGCCTTAAACATCCAGCTTCTAGGTATTTCAAAACATAATCTATATAAACAATTATCTTCAATGTCTCTTACCAATATATGTGCGATCATGTAATATAGCTTTCATAATGGAATGAGGGATGAACAATTATTTATAACAAAAAAACATATACACATTTTCAGTGATAAGAATGATACCGAATGTAGAATTTATTCTTGTGAACTATCAAGTAACTGGAATCATACCAGTTATAATATTTTGTTTGTACTAAGGGTTTTGTTAGCACAATAATTTTTGAGCTACTATGAGAATAACAACTTATTGTAAGTCACAAATTCTTGAAGGAGTAGACTTCACAATAATTGATAATTATTTGTTATTTGATTTTTTGTGGTTCACAGACTATTATTCTCAAGATAAATTAAGAATTATCACTCAATCATTTCTCTTGTATTAATTGTGAAATAGATGGAATAAAACCTACTATAAATCTTTCTCCATTCATAAGTTACATATAGATCTTTCATAATAGAATCTAAGTATACATTAACAATTACTTTTAAACTTTTATTACAAAGCTCGTGCAATCATGTAATATAACTTTGGTCACGGAATGACCTTTTGAGCATTTGATTTTCTTTATAAATGTTCTTCAGATGAAAGGTTGGATAATCAAAATAATCTACATATGAAGAATACCGATGATAGAAATGATATCAAATGTACTACTTTATTCCTAAGAACTGTAGAATTGGAAATATACCAATAACAGAACTTTGTCCACATAAATTGTGAGATAAGAAAAACGGAAGATGAGATTTTTTTCGTCCAGCCTCTGTGCGTATGATGGATGACCTCCGTATCTTTGGAGGAGAGTGCTCGATGTCTATTCTGTTGGATGAAGCTCAGGGGATTATTGATTTTGAAGCTTAAATGGGTTGGGCATAACAAATCTATGTCATAATCCCTAATTTGTGATTTAATTTTTATCGGCGAAATTCTAGTGTCAACTTAATTGGCAAAATCGGAAAATTTAGGTTTGAATTGACCTTCGCATGATAAGTTTAGGACTAACTTGATAACTGCCCCTAAATAACTTATTTCAACATTTATTTCTTCTAAATCAGTAACAATTTATTATAAAAATTCTCATAAGAATTATATATGCAAAATCTAAATATTTGCTAGAATTAGACATCTGCTCACATTATAGGTTTGCTAACTGACATCAAAAGCAAATCAGGGCATGGAGCTTGCACAAGAGTGTGCCACGTGAGTCATCGTCATGCTAGTTTTACGTACTTTTATATTCATTGACAAATAGATTAATATTGAAATGCTAATATCATTTCCTTGAATTACCTCATCTCACCTTGAAACTTCGTGAGCACCTAAGTTTATCGTAAGCTTTCCAATAAGATATCATTCGGCCAACACCCTTGTTGGTCTCAAACGAAAGAGCATCCTTTTCGTGGAAAACACATGACAAAATTAAAACCTAAGGATCTAAATTAAACAATACTTATACCTAACAATAGTGAGTTGAGCTTTCCGGTGGCATGATAGTCGCAAGAATCCAAAAATGGGTTATAACAGTACTTGAATTCAACATTTTATGAACTTATGGTCAAAAAAATAATTATACGCAGCACCTCAACACTTTTAAGGCACATCGAGTCTTGTTGAAGCAAAAAAACCTTAGATGCACCCAATGCATGTGAGCCCCTCACATGTACCATTGGATGAAGTGGGCCTCGTGGAACCCACTGGTCTAACGGTGAATGTGGGCTAAGTTCACATGATTCGAACGCTCCATTACTGGTTCATTGCACAAGTGATCGCGAGAAGATCCTAATGTATTTAGAAAAAAAAAAACAAGTCCAAAGTTAGGCTCTAAAACAAGATCTGCGTAGCTCACATGACAATCCTTATTAATTAAGTCATGTGCAAATAAGTTGCATCAATGAATTGGTCCAATTAGCCTCCTACAATACTAAATGAACGTATTGAATGTGTTGGCACGACGCGTTATTACTAAATAATGCTTTGATTGGGTCAAAGACATTGCACGACTTGAGCCGTCATTATATGAATGCAGCACCAAATGTTAGTTTATCCCTCTGTAGAGAGGATCTCAATTATACTGTAATCACATCCACAATGGGTGGATGATATTACTACATCACTTGACTTTTCGAGAACATTTTTTCCCAAATGAACATTAGCTCTCAAGGAACTAACGAAGCAACATACTTTTATTCATCCACTCAAAATTCGAGGAAGAGAGGGAGGTGCCTTGCTCCATAGTCCAAACAGAACAAGAAGTCAGAGAGCACTAATAATCATATCTCTACGCCTATGACTCACTTCAACATACAAGCAAGTTAAATACAACCTTACAAGAAAAATCCATGGAAAACCATTGACGACGAGCATATAAGCCGAATTGTTATTTCCTTTCATTTTTTTGAAGAGGCTTTTTTTTTTTTTTGTCGTGTTTTGAAGAGGCCTGAAAAGGTAGTGACTGTTAATGGATGGATTCTCAAAGAAAATGAAATTAGCCACTTAGCCAGTGCCACCAAGAACGCCCTTTAGCTTCTTAACCTGGGCATCATCAAGGAAAGTGGTGCCCTCCACCACCTCAAAAGGAAGATTATTAGCAAACAGAGCAAAGTCCAAGATTTGAAGCCTAGGGCTCAAACTACTGAAGCTGACTATGGCAAGTGTTGGACCTTTACCAGCATTCAATTGGAAGTGCAATAGCCCCAGAGGGAAAATCATGCTTTTCCCTTTGTTGAGGTTCCTCAAGGAGATGGTGTTTGCCGATGATGAGATGAACCCGGCACAAATTTACCCTCGGAGGATGATGAGGACCTCCGAGCCGCCTGGGTGCGTGCATTGGGATGACCCTGCCAAGGGCCATATTGAAATTAATGGTTGCAACCAATTTGTATCGGTAGAGGATATAGGCCAAATAGCTGTTGACCATATTCATGACTTATCTTAAAAGTGGCAAAGAAGGTTTAATCCATACGGGAATGTTTATAAGTTCTATCTTGTAAGTTTACTTAACTACACTACACCACCAAACATAAAATTATTTGTCACGAACGATATTTCTCTATATCTAATTGAATGAATATCTTCTCCTGTCAATACAAAAATAGTTTTCTCATAAATTGTCCTTTTGAGAAAAACACAAATAGAAGTCCTTTTGTTGGTGCCAGAATTTTCGTCGGCAAATCGAACATGCATTTTTTTTTTAATAGTAAAAACAAGAAGTATATGAAACTAATAAAAATTGCAAAATAAACATTGGGCCCATCTCACCACAGCCTCGCTTCCACATATTCGTATCTCATACGTATGCATTCGGCGGGGTAGAATAGAGCAGAGAGGACGCACATACACAGAACTCAGCGAATTCTATCTCGCGTCATCATTTTCCAGCAGCTCCTAGGTCGCCATTCCCTCTTCATACTCGGCCACCTCCACTCCACCGGTAGCCGCCGCTCGTCTCTGATTGCCGACCACCATAGTCTCTTCACATTTGAACCTCAGAGATTAAAGCAGAGAGTATAGGGAAGGAATTCTCATGTTCAGTTGTGATTCTCTCTCGATTTCCTCTATGCATCCTTACCCCTCTCTCTGTCACCGATTGTCATTGCAGGCAACTTCCCCAACACCACCAGCTTCGCAGCTCCAGGAAGTGCTCTCTTCGCTTGCGTTTTCGGGCCAACTTCATCGAAATGCTTGATTCTCCATCTCCCTCCTTTAGTCCGTTCCATATTTGGTGCTACAACTCCTGAAGATTCACTCCTCTGATTTGATCTCCAATCGCGGTCAGATGTTACTCTTCGTCAAGGTAAATCCACATGCTCTGTTTCTGCTGAAGGTAAAGAACGAGTACTCAATTCCACCAGCGTGAAATCTGGTCGCGTTTGAGGCTTTCCTGATGACCTTGAGCATGCTGAGTTGCCTCTTTGTGATAAGATCTCTTCCTTATTTCTGCATCTAGATCCTTTGACAGAAATATCTACCACCTGTTTGATAAAATTCCTGAACTAGATCAGTGTGTTTCGATTCAGATTCTGATTGAGAGCTTCCCTTTGCTTGATCGATACATTAGTTTTGTTGTATAGACTTGACTTGTATTTATTTTCCTTTCTTTTCAGAAGTTAGTAGCTATCCATTTTAGGATTTGTTATTGAAATTCTCGGATTAGATGCATATCCAGTGTGTACATGAGATAAATCTGATATCTAAGTATTCCAGAACTTAGACCGAGGACATCTTGAACGAAAATGAATCGATCCATGCACATTTACTTCTTATGCTTCACAATATGTTGATCTATGTTTATTGTGCCCAACTGCAAACATATTATGAAAAAATATTGCTGGGTTTGTTCTCTGTACATGTTGAGATCGCAAGCGTATTGAACGAATGCTAATATCTTGAATCTTGGGTGCATGCTGCAAGAGCATTGAGCTGCTGCTCTAGTCATCACATATACATTCATTTTGGGTGGGCAGTGTTACTGATTGGTTCATCTTCATATGCGTTGAGTTGTTGATGTGGTCACCTTGTTGTGTTCGTACCAATGTGTTATGCTACGGATTATGTCTATTCTGTGCATGCTTGCTGTTCATATGTCCTGGTATGTGGAATTGTTCAATTGTGTCACTGATGTGCTGTTCATTCATGCCAAGCAGTTGCTGTCCAGATTTCCTCTTTCATTTTTTCTGTTCTATTTTGGTGAGCCCCTAGTGTTATGACTGAAGAATTTAGAGTTGTAACAGCGTGTATACGCATTCATTTTGGGTGGGCAGTCTTACTGATTGGTTCATCTTCGTATGCATTGAGTTGTTGATGTGGTCACGTTGTTGTGTTTGTACCGACGTATGATGTGCTGTGTTACGGATTATGTCTATTCTGTGCGTGCTTGCTGTTCATATGTCCTGGTGTGTAGAATTGTTTAATTGTGTCATTGATGTGCTGTTCGTTCATGCCAAGCAGTTGTTGTCCAGATTTCCTCTTTCATTTTTTTCTGTTCCATTTTGGTGAGCCTCTAGTGTCGAGGCTGAAGAATTCAGAGTTGTAGAGGCCCAGTATGAGGAGACCATTGTTCAAATGACTTATCTTAAAAGTGGCAGTGTTACTGATTGGTTCATCTTCATATGCGTTGAGTTGTTGATGTGGTCACCTTGTTGTGTTCGTACCAATGTGTTATGCTACGGATTATGTCTATTCTGTGCATGCTTGCTGTTCATATGTCCTGGTATGTGGAATTGTTCAATTGTGTCACTGATGTGCTGTTCATTCATGCCAAGCAGTTGTTGTCCAGATTTCCTCTTTCATTTTTTATGTTCTATTTTGGTGAGCCCCTAGTGTTATGACTGAAGAATTTAGAGTAGTAACAGCGTGTATACGCATTCATTTTGGGTGGGCAGTGTTACTGATTGGTTCATCTTTGTATGCGTTGAGTTGTTGATGTGTTCACGTTGTTGTGTTTGTACCGATGTATGATGTGCTGTGTTACAGATTATGTCTATTCTGTGCATGCTTGCTGTTCATATGTCCTGGTGTGTAGAATGGTTTAATTGTGTCATTGATGTGCTGTTCGTTCATGCCAAGCAGTTGCTGTCCAGATTTCCTCTTTCATTTTTTTCTGTTCCATTTTGGTGAGCCTCCAAAGTCGAGGCTGAAGAATTCATTGTTGTAACGGCCAGTATGAGGAGACCATTGTTCAAATGCTTTTAGGTTTTATTTGTTTCGTAAAAACTGAATGATTTGAAAATCATTTCACTAAAAATGTTGGTATCGTTCAAGACATTTATGTAATTTCAAACTAATCATAGGAGAAGGAATAAAAAAAAATTCTTGTAGAAAATAAGTTATTAGCTACATTTTATATGTGAACCGTTAATTTCACGAAGCTATATCATTGTTTGACAAGTTTTCGCTAAATAAATTTCTTTGTTTAAACAATCCGAAAAGAAAAATATAATATGATTTATTCATGTCCACTCATCTATCTACCAATAAAGAAATGTCCTGTGGAGCAGAGTGATACCGTGGTTATTTGAGGCCACCGCTGTATGTGTGAGTATCATCAGGGATAAAGCCTCGATAACGAAGCACTGCCGTGAAGCTGCTCGCAGAAGACTCGAAACAAGAAAAAACGCCAAAACAGGGAATTATCCAGTCCGTCTCTGCAAGGGTAGTTTTAGGCGAAACCCGCATTTCCGTGGCAGCCACTGAGGTGCGGGACGAAAGTCAAGAATTTCAGGAATGGTAGAATAAAGGTTTGAACAAGAACAGCAAACTCTTGAACAGTGAAAATAGAGGAGCTAACAACAGAGCCTCTCGGCCAAACTCGTCAAAGCTGATGCCGGCGATCACGTGAGGTGGAGTTGGAGTCAGGCAATGGTGGCGATGCTGTGGAAACTCAGCTGGCGTTACAGTGAGGGAGAAGAATCATCAGAGCTCCCTGATGCCGGTAGGAGAGCTCGTGAGATAAAAAGCCACGGAGAGGGCCCATTGGTCCTGTTGGCGTGTGTAGACGAATCCAGGCGCGACGAAGGTGGGGGTCAGGAGAGGAAGAGAGCGGTCTCCATGAGTGATTCCAAATCCGAGATAATAAATGGAGTGGGAGTTCCTCTCCCTCTCCCTCCCTCCCTCCCTCCCTCCCTCCCTCCCTCCCTCTCTCTCTCTCTCTCTCTCTCTCTCTCTCTCTCTCTCTCTCTGTGTGCAGGTGTGTGCCTCATTTCTTGCAGGTGCTTATGAGTGGCAGTCGGGAGAGGGAGGTTCAGAGAGAAGATCTGGTCATGGTGGAATCTGGAGGGGGTAGGCGAGATTGAATGCAGCCGCAGAGGAGATCCAGAGGAGGAACTCACTCCTGAGTGCGCGTCTTCTCCCGCAAAATTCCGGAGAATCCCTTCAACCACCTGAGCGTGGATTTCCCTCCCCTTAGCAACGTGTATGACGTTGGTTTTTTAAAGTAAGTTCTTTAAGGTGTCGATCATATTCAGCAGATCGTCGTAGAGGAACGAATAATTCCTTGGTTATACCGAAAAACTTTAAACAATGTTTTTTTAAGGAAATATAGTTGAGTACGACGCATGATTTCAAGTATCGTGGACTCGGGTTAAGAAAAATACTATAATTGCAGGAGTGCCAACTTAGTCTAATCAACATTTCCGCCTCTTGAGTAAACTTATATATCATGACACCAGTTTTCTGAAAACCAAACACCATCAAATCTCTGAAGGTATTTGGAAAATTACCCAATCAGTCCTAAATTTATTTTATGTATGCCAATTTAGTCATAAACTTTTCAGTGAAAATTGGCCGAAATCATTGATATGGCAATCCAGTAATCATGGGCCTCCTACGTGGCACTCTATTGCATCAACGACTTTCAGTGAAAGTTGGCCGAAATGACTACATTAAAATTTAGAGTAACTGTTTAGAATTAAATTGGTAAAATTGAAAAATTTAGAACTGAATTAGCATCAATAAAATAAGTCTAAAACTAATTGGACAAAAATGTTCTAATGACTACATTAGGTATTTAGCGTGCATTTGGTCCACAAAAATGTTCTAATGAAAACTGTCTTTTGTTTTCATCTTCCATTTACTTGATAATATGGTTGGTGAGTGAAAAAAATAGGAGTTTTCAAAGGGAATGAAAATTATAAAAGCATTTTTGGTGTTCTCTATAAGATAAGGTCAACTTTGGTTATTTTTAATTTTAAGGTTCAGCGTTTAGAAAGACAACAACCAAAATTCCCACCAAACATTTTTCATTGAGAACTTTGGAGATGAAAACAAGAAATTGGACCCATCCGTGGGTAGCTGCGTTGGTTGAAAGTCCCTCCCTCATCGCTGAGGTCGAGAGTTCAAAACTCGCAATTGCTAGCGATTTAAGTGGGGGGCCCTGCGGCTAGTCTCCCCCGAGGTATAGGGCCCGGCCCTCAGGAGCCTTTCGGGCATGGGGGGCCCGTGGTGGAGTCCTCGATTATCGAAAAAAAAGAGAGAAGAAATTGGAGAATTTCCATTGTATAACTATATTTTGGATAAAAGCTATCTCTTTATAAAGATTCTATCTTGAATCAAATGAAGCTCTTTACTTTTACTTTTTGGCTTGACAAAAGTAGGATGCTAATTTTGCTAATGAATTATACAACTAAAGAATCGCAAATTAAGTTGCCCGAATAGCTTTTCCAAGCCCAAGAAGCAACTTAACTTGGTAAAAACTCAACTTGATCATGGTGTCAATTGTCAAGGAATGAAATGAACTTTATAATAAGAAAGAGGGATAGAGCCATCAAATTGAAGTTCTTTGCTTTTGTTTTTGAGCGTCAAAAAAGTGAGGTGCTCATTTTGTTGATGAATTATGAGACTAAAGACTTGCAAATTAAGTTGTCCAAATAGCTTTTTGAGCCCAAGAAGCAACTTAACTTGGTATAGACTCAACTTAATCATGATGTCAACTGTCAGGGATGGAATGAACTCTATAATAAGAAAGAATGATGGAGTCATCAAATTGAAGTTCGTTACTTTTGTTTTTGGGCTTGATAAAAGTAAGGTGCTCATTTTGCAAATGAATTATACGACTAAAGGCTTGCAAATTAAGTTGCTCGAATATCATTTTTAAGCCCAAGAAGCAACTTAACTTGGTATAGACTCAACTTGATCATGGTGTCAATTGTCAAGGGATGGAATGAACTCTATAGCAAGAAAGAAGGATAGACTTATCAAATTGAAGTCCTTTACTTTTGCTTTTGGGCTTGACAATAGGTAGGTGCTCATTTTGTTGATGAATTATACGACTAAAGACTTGTAAATTAAGAGGTACGGACACCTGGAGTGCCAAAACTTGGCACGGAGGGACACTTAAATGGCAAAAGTTTGGAAAGTGATACTTAAGTGTCAAAATCGGAGCAAAATGGATCACTTAAGTACCAATTCGGCCAAAATGCTAATGTTGCATTTTCCGGCGACATGCTTAACCAACATGGCAATTTTTTCTTTTAAAGAAAAGCACACGTGGAGGAGGAAAACGACGTTGCCTCATCCACTTTGCCTTGGCCAAGCTAAACGACATTGTTTTTCCTTAGTGCTAAAAGACGTCGTTTAGCTTATTTAGGGTTTAACCAGTCATTGCTCGCGTTCACACCAAATTTGACGTCCTCTCCATCGCCATTCATAGGTCGATGTTCCCAGGTCATCGCTCATTGTCGTCGGTCGCCATTGTCGCTCACCGTCGTTGCTCGCCATCATCGCTCGCTCAGGTTTGTTCTCTTCTTCATCTCCCTTGTGGTGAAATTAGGGCTCCAACTCGTTTATTAGGGCTCCGACTTGAAATTTTGGGGT
The DNA here is from genome assembly GCA_016097605.1 of Eucalyptus guilfoylei. Lineage (NCBI taxonomy): Eukaryota > Viridiplantae > Streptophyta > Magnoliopsida > Myrtales > Myrtaceae > Eucalyptus > Eucalyptus guilfoylei. The sequence goes on from CM027860.1 coordinate 17,790,131, forward strand.
CGGCTGGGAAATGTAAGGCTTGGATGGTATTTATGTGAGGTTTATGGCTCACATGTGGTGCTAAAACTCTATTGGGGGTTCGAATTGACAGTTTATGGCTCGGCCTCGAAATGTAAGGCTCGGCGTAGGGCTCGGCGGGGGGAAAATTAGGGCTTAGATGTGGTGCTAGGTACTGTGATGTGTGATTTAGGGCTCGGATGTGGAATTGTGATGTGCGAAAGTAATTTTTAGGGGTCAGATGTGAAATGTGATGTGCGATGGTGATTGTTAGGGTTCAAACATTACCCCAATTTGCCTTGTTGATTTTCAAAATTCCTATTATCAATTTGTAAAGCTGTTGAAAAGAGAATACCATATTTCTAGTGGAAACAAATTGCTGCGGGAAAGGGTATCCATTGGAAAAGATGGAATATTTGAAAAAAAAAAAAAAGGGAAGATTGTAGGGGGTTAGACTTCGAAGACTTCGTTGATTTCAATAAAGCACTATTGGAGAGACAAGCTTGGAGATTTATACAAGACGAAACAATCATATGGAGTAGTTTGCTAAGAGGTATTTGCTTTCCTAGAGGCGATTTCTAGACAGCCAAAAAAGGCCATTGACCTTCGTGGGGGTGGCAAAGCTTCCTATTGGGAAGAGATACAATTGAGCAAGAAGTAAAATGGGAGGCTGTGGATGACAATAAGATCAGAATTAGAGAGGATAGATAGCCAATTTCACGCAAGATAGGTGGTCTAGCAATCAGCTAGTAGCAGAATTAATCCATCAAACTAAACAGGAATGGAATTTTCAACTACTACAGGAGACTTACAAAGAAAGAATTGCTAAGGAAGTTGCAGCTACGCCTCTAAACCTAACACCTGGGCTAGACAAGATGATATGGACAATGAATCATTCAGACGCCTACACGGTAAAGAGCTGGTACAACAAACTTCAAGACTCCGAAAGACTCCAAATAACAAATCAACCATCCTCATCATACTAGTCTCCTAAAAAACTATGGATAGAAATTGGGAAACTCAAAACCTACCCCCAAGGTCAGATTTTTCATATGAAGTGCATGTAATAATGCTTTACCTACAAAAGGAAGATTTTACCTAAACAAGAGTGCTCTTTTTGTGGCTAAGTTCCTAAATCGACTAAGCACATATTTATCCACCATCCTTGGACAAAGACGGTATGGTCGGATTAGAGAATTGTAGCCAACATTTCTCTAGATATTAATAATCGAATAGATAAATGGGTATGGGAGAATCTTACTATAAGGAAAAGCCTACAAGCCAAAGCTGACTTCGCTGAAGCTATTTGGAGAGTATGGAAGGCTCGGAAAAACTGGATCTTCAAGTAAAAGACCCCAAACCAAGCTTGATAACCATATATTCGACACAATTACAAGCGCAACGGGGGAGGAACAACACTAATTGAGCAGACGAGAGATCCTCGGCTGCAGCGCGAGTAGAGGGGAGGTTTTCAGCGGCAACGGGAGGTGACTCGACAAACCAATTCCTCTACAAAATCTATGTGGACAATGCATGGAATAACTCAAATCTGGAGGCATCGGTAGCAGGGGTGAGCAGAAACAGAGATGGAGTCCTCGACGGATTTGCGAAACGGATTCCCATCCACACTCGTGGCCGAAACCCTAGCTATTTGTGAGGCACTGAACTGGTGGAAAGAGAAAAGGGATGCACGAAGTGAACGAGCTGAAGGCAGTCTTCCAACTAATTTGCGCATGCACGTATCAAGTGATCTAAGCATGGTCCTATTGTCCCACAGCTTATCAACGGTGGAATGCATCCTAGGCTGGGCCGAAGCACCTTAGGCCGCACGATCTATCATCCATGACTACATTAGTTTGCTGGGCCAGCTTAAAGAAATTAAACTATGCTTTGAACCGAGAGAATATAATTGAGCCATTGATTAGGTTGCTAAGGCACACCGAGCCAGTTCTCTCCTGATGAACTAGATTATTAATCCTCTCATCCTCTTTGGTCGATTTTATGTTTAGACATCGAACCATTTTGTAACCCATCAGTCTTGGGCTAGTAATGGAATACTGTTAATTTTTGACCAAAAGAAACTTGTTTTGACCAAAATATGCACATTAAAATTTTCTTTTTACAACTCAGATGTAGGAATTTGTTGCACCCCCTTAGAAATCCAACAATTTTTTTATATTAGCAAAATATAGGCAATCATCGGATATTACCTTTTGAACATTTAATTTTTCTTTATAGATGCTATCGAGATGAATGGTTTCATACTCAAAACAATCTATATATGAAGAGTGCCCTTAATATTCATAGTACTAAATGCACGACTTTATTCGTCTGAACTACAAAATCAGATATAGGACTCCGTTCGCATAAAATGTTACGCACATAGAACTATACCCGCCATATATCTTTCATCATTCATCCAATTTTGTATAGGTTTTCAAGATAGAACCCACATAGACATAAACAATAATATAAAATATATACAATTTCTTCTAAAAAGATAGCAATTTATTATCACAATATGCATATAAATCAGAGATGATGAATTAGATATTTGCTAAGATTAGATATCTGCTAGCTGAGAGGTTTGCTGCATTGACTATCAAAAGCAAATTACTAGATAAAAACTTGCACATAAATATGCCACATCAGTGAGCGTCACGCGAAATTTATGCACTTTTATATATAAATACAAAGATAGATAACGAACCCATCCTGAAATGTTCTTTGCGAGTATAATTTCCTTGAATTAGCTCATCTCACCCTGAAACTTCTTGAGCACTGAGGTTTACCGTAAGCTATCCAAAAAGGCATCTCTCGCCCAACACCCCTCTTTTGTCTCCAACGAACATAGCCACCTTTTGTAGGAAAACATTGGTAAAATCAAAACCCAAATATCTAAACTGAACCAACTACGAGACAAGAGCTTTTCAACGGTATTATGACACTTGCAAAATGTCTCAACATGAAAAAAATTTGGCAATCTTTAGATCATAAATCTAAGTCCAACCGAATTGTTAAAATTTACACAGGTAAAACATTTGGACCTAAACGTAAAGAAACTAATTGTCAAAACCAGGTCATGACAATACACTTAATCCACAAAGCCTTATCAATGGAATGTCTGCTAAGATCATATCATGAAGGCCATGGCAATACAGTTGAATCAGAAGGGCCATCGATGGAATGAATGATTAGCTCATTGATCATGAGTTTCCAATGGACAGCATGAGATGGGCGATGATAGCTTGACTCAATTTATGCACCGAAGTTGAAGATTGAATCAAAGATAATCCATCAATAAGGGATCAGAAGTAGTTACAAATCACCCTAGAGTAGAGCGCAAGTCAAAACAGTTATAGATTCATGCTGAGAATAACCAAAACTCATAACAGAATGGCCATTGAAAGACACAAAAAGGGTCCAGGAAAAGAGGGGAATCATCAACTATCAAGACATTGGAAAAATCACAACGACACATTGGATTTGACTTTGAAGAATATGAAGATGAGAAGATCATTCATAATGGATCAATTTATTTTAGATTTTGCCTAAGTTTGAATTTTAATTTCGAATTAGATTAGGTTTACCATTTTCAGTGCTAATCTTTGTCTGTAAAAGTTTTCCAGTCGTGCTTTGTAAGCTTTTTACTTTTTCTCACCACTCTACTCATCTCCATTAGCAATTTATAGTCAACTCTAGTCGTTGAGCAAACATGACCTCCACGAATGTAGGTCATTTGTTTTAGTTCAATAAAATTTCACTGAAAGTCCGTGTCGTCTCAAATCCACTCCTAGCATATTCTTTATTTCTTTGAATTTTGCAAAGTCGTTGAGGCTTCAAGGCATATTAGAATATATTTAATTTTGATTCGAAGTCATATTTAAGAATTTATGGATAATATCCTGTCAGAAACTTATATGTTCGTTCAATTTACGGGGCCAAAAACATAAATAGTCACTCCAGATAGGGTTATTTGCTTCTACAGAAAAGCTAAAGCACTCATGTTGAACAACACTACTTGTCTTTACCAAGCTCATGGGCTGGGATCTTCCTTTCACATCATCTATAAAATAACTGAGCGCAAATGTTTAGTCCCTCTAAGCATTTCATTTAAAAAAAAAATTAAAAATAAATAAATAAAAGAGAGACGAAAATTTTCAGGTGGTTGAATTAACAGTAAGTGAATAATTTTACCAAAAAAAAAAAAAATTTCAAATCTAGCAGGTAAATGCACATGATGAATGCAACCAAAGTTAGAGCATGCGAAGAAAATATAAGTATTCACGTCTTGACAAAATGATGTAAACATGCACCTGCTCCCTCATACCATTCTTAACCAAAAGATGACTACTTAAAATATCAAAACCGGGAAAAATTATCTGTATCAGGTACACGTTTAAAAAACTATTTCATGACTCATTTTATGATAAAATGCCATCAGTAGAAGATAAGATATTGAAATGAAACATGTGAGAGTTAGGTTGAGAATGTGATGGATACATTTAATTAGCAAAATTATTGAAAAGAAATACATCAGAGTTAGGTTGAGAACGAGACGGATACATTTAATAAGCAAAATTATTGAAAAGAAATACATCAAAGTTAGGTTGAGAACAAGAATGATACATTTAATTAGTAAAATTATTGAAATGAAATACATCAGAGTTAGGTGAGAATGAGACAGATACATTTGATTAGCAATTTTCACAATTTCCTATGGGAATCCCACATGGGAGCTTCCCAAAGACATCGGAGAGTATTAGTTTATGATGGGAAGGACTTTTCCATATTGGTGGGCTTGTGATGAACAATATTTGGCCGGCAGCCATTCTCTATGTAATAATTTGTGTTATTGTTTATGTCCAGGGTTCACCATTCACCATGCCCATTGTGAAGAGGATCCACCGGCCATGGCGGCTCAACAGGTAAATAATATTGAAGTCAACATAACAACCGCATGCCTTTAGGTGTAAGAAAAAAGAAACGTACCAACCACGTGCTATGCCATATTCCATCAAATTATTTTTCTTCAGGAAAAGAATGTTAACTCGGGAGAAATAGCAATTCGAACTTCCTAACATGACCATCAGCAAACAGAGTCTCAACCTTGTGCTATCAAAAAGCCTAAAATGTAGAATGGAGAGCCAAAAGACAACACAAGAAATTTATGTGATTCGATCGATGGCCTGCATTCATGGGCAGATAATAACTGCAAAGATTTACCTCTCAAAATACAATGAAAGAGAAAGAACTATAAACGCCTCTATACCCTAATAATCCCGATATCTCCCACATACTCTCTCTAAGAGAAAATACTAAAGTTAAATAATTTCGTCTAACGAGTAGAGACTTACTCTAAGCCCTCACATGTTCAGTCTCGCCCTTTGCTCCCACCATAGATAGATTTCGTGAAATATTTTGAATCAAGTTAGTTGCGGAATTAATCTATGAGGGGTAAATTGTTGGGGTTTATCCAATATTAATTGCAGAAAGGGCTGGTGGTCAAGTTATAAGTATGAGAGAAAACCTTATCTTTTAAGCTAGTTTTTTTAGTGGGAGAAACTCAAGATTATCCAACAATAAGTTATGATTTACTAGTCTAATGCCCATGGGTTGTAAAGCTATTTATAAAGATTAGATTTCCATGTATTAAATAACGGTTCGAATTTTTTTAATTAACCAATAAAACCGACTAGTTGGTTTAAGTTGTAGCAATTATAAGATTGTTTTAGAAAATAAAAATTAATTTCCATTGCTTTATACTTTTTTATACATCTCAATCCATTCCCATTTAGTTGTAAGCTCATTACATATTTTTGATTATTGACTTGATACGAAGGAAAGAGAACTATGAATCATATTTGAAAAGAAGCACTCTATATATTCAATTCGGTTAAAGTTGGAATTGGGATAAGTTTAAGTAGCTTAAGCGGGGTAAGTACACTATCAGTATCAAAAGTTGTGTATGGCGTTCACTTTGGTGCAAAAAGTTTATTTTGGATCACTTAAATGCCAAAAAGTTTGAAAAAAGATCATTTTAGTGCCAACTCTGATTTGATTGACCGGAAATTCGACGTGACACTTTTTTTTTTTTAATTTTTGAAGCTGATGTAGCTCGTCGGAGAGTACAGTCAGCATCTAAACCACAAAACGACGTCGTTTGGGGTCTTTCTCCCAAGTTAGAACCCTAAATCCCTAAATTGAGAGAGAGAGAGAGAGAGAGAGAGAGAGAGAGAGAGAGAGAGAGAGAGAAGGCATGGCAGGGCTTCCCCGTCGTCTTCTTCCCCGAAGAACAACACCAACACCAGCACTAGTAGCGACACCTACAATGACACTGGCACCGGCACCAGCATCAGCACAACTTCGCCTCCAGTTCGTTCGACATTGTTGACAAACCCAAGCTCTTGTCCTCCTCCTCCTCTCCTCCTCCTTCTCCTGCCCCCTTTAGAAGGACCTACTTTAGTCGCTCCCTGAGCAGAGCCCAATCCACCATCTCCATCTGCACTCTCCTTGTTTCCCTCGCTCTCCTCGTCTTCTCTCTCTCCACCTTTGACCCCGCCTTCTTCCTCCTCCTCCTCCGCCCTTGCCTCCTATTCTTCCTGTCGCTTCTTGCCCGAGAAACAACCTCAGCCTCTCCTTGCTCACCTAGTCGAGCAACTATGACGGAGGCCAAGCGATGGTGGCCAAGCGAGTTAGGTCGGCGTTGGGCGAGGATCGGACAAAAAAACCCTAATTTCAATCCCATATGAGCTGTGCGGCATCGTTTTTGTGAGACCATCCACATATGACGGCAAAATGACGTCATTTTCTTAAGGAGGACAGAAAACACATCGTTTAAAAGCCATGTCGATTTTTTTTTTTTAAATATAAAAGTTATGTAATCATTTTTGTGCGGTGCCAAAGTGATCGTTTTTCCTCTGACTTGGCACTTAAGTGATCCGACGGAAACTTTTGGCACCAAAGTGAGCACCGTACACAACTTTTAGCACTTATAGTGTACTTACCCCTAGCTTAAGCTTTTGCTTTTAGTATATAAGAGCGGCTAAAAGAGAACTAAGTATATAAGAGCGGCTAAAAGAGAACTAAGGTTAGATCCTTTTAAGATGAGGAGAATGTCACTTTAACACCCATGGTTGTTTTTAATACAAATAGCTAATTAATATTTTGTTAACAAATAATCTTTCTACGATGCTGAAAATAAGCGCATACCTGTCTCAAAAGCAAATACTTTTAAAGGCAATTCGAACTTCTGTTAAACAATCTGGGGAATTGTCACTTGCCATATGAGACGGTCCTAAGATCCATTATAGTAGCTACAATGACAATTTGAACTTCTCGTGCCTCGTACATTAAATGACTCGGACCCTAACTTTTGTGTAAAAATGAACATCGAAAGAAGATGGAATAAAAGTGCATTATCGACGCGATAATGAATGTCAGGCGTAAAATTTACAATGATGGAAGATTAGGTGGAGAATGTAGAAACATAGTTTAGGGGAGGCGACATGAAGTAAACTCCAATACCTATGTAATGATTTGGTCTGGAGTGAACAACGGAGATAGAGGGCTTGGATAAGGAGCTGCTCTTCGGATGGAGAATGGGGTAGGAATGAACTAAAACATGCAATGAATATAGGATGAGTGATTTTGGAATATATATGTGAAAATTATAATCAAGTCACAAAAATGCCTTTTGCGTAGCGGTAATGTTTAGCTTTGGAACTCCAAAATTAAGTGTATTAAGATAAGAGCACTCCTATAATGGGTGACATCCTGAAAGGTGGTGACTTTTACGCCAAAGGATAAAATCATGAGACTCGATATGAGACAGGTTAAAGTAGATAGTAGTTTAGTAAGTTAATTCAAAGATGTCACAACCTAGCTCTAAGAGTGGAATATAAAAATTTTATATGATGATTTCATAATTATGATATATATTTGATAAAAGTCAGACTGAAAAACCAAGAGGCCCTAAGGGGCGGCGGTCCCCATCCCTGTCAACCCAAGCACACAATTAATTGACAATAACCAAAGATTTGGATTACCAATTATGGAGTCGCCCGCATTATGACCTGGGAATCTTCATCGTTATATTTGGGAGCCTTGTTTTTACTTTCCCCACAGTCCTAACTTCAATTTTAAGGGAAAATCAAAATATCTCCAATTGCCCAGCCAGCTTATCAAAGATCCACATAAAGGCCTTGTGAAAAGACCTGCAAAATTGCTTGTGAGGCTGAGGATTTGACGCCACCCGATTTTGCACTTTAGCATAGGAGAGAGTTTATTGGTGGTGGGAATAGGGATTCAGCAAAATTCTTCTCTGAAAGGTCTGTTGCTGGATTCACTCAGACTTCCAACTTGCCCTCCCAGTGGATTCCCATGTAAAAACGTGCTGATTTGTCTAAAGTAAACAAAGTTTAGAATTGCAATAATAAAGCAACGGGAAAAGGAAATGGCCTTCCAAATGACCAGAAAAGGACGTTAAGACAGAAATGAATATCACCTTTGTCTTTCGAGTGCTTTTTACCCGCTAAAATTCGAAAACAAAAGTTCAACAGAAAACCTTGCCATGACATGGTCTTAAATAGACTAGGCCATATTCCTTGGTACTTTCCTTATTATTTTCGTAGATACTAAATTCACGTTCACGGATGAGCCAAAAAGAAAAGAAATGAAATCATCCTTCAAAATAAGTTCAATAAGTGATGTCTTTTGTCCACAATAAAAATGGAAAATGTATTTCAACTTCAAATCACCCAAAAATATATTCCCTTTTGGCAGGAGTATGTCTAAATCAAACCTCTCTTTTTGGTTGAAAATGCAAGACAAAAATGTAGAAAATCGACATAATCTCACATTAGCATCCAAGTTCTGATTGCATATGATACCGATACTTTTCATTCAAATTCCCCACTTTTTTCTTTCCTATTTTGCTTCTGATAATGTTCATAGTCGTATTGCTACGTGTCACTAACAAAGATAAAGAATTTTATGGATCACATTACTAATAAAAAGGACATGCCGAAATGTGGCCAAAATTTTAAGGGTCATGATAATAAGAACTACTATACGTTTTGGCTTGATTATTGCACTTTCAATGTAAAAAATATAATGTAAAAAATATATTAACGGTCTTAAAAGATTCATTTTACTTTAATGCGTACAAAAGAGATTTTGTTGTTCCAAGTGTAACAATTTGCGGAGAGATGCACCCAAAAGAGACATCATCATTTCTTTCGTGATATCCCACCAAAGTTGGTGATCAAACAATTTTCAAGCAAATGTTCATGTTACATTACATAATCATTTTTGCATGTAGGAATTAACATTGCACCATCAAATTATTGATAGTGAAGTAATCTAATGCATGTTCGGTCACATGTAGATTAGGATTGATTTTTGGCTTTATTACATTAAGTCAACAAAGAAAAGTACCAGAAACAGTTAGATTAGTGCTTCATATAAATTGCATTTACAATCTGCTACCATGCTTTATATGTTGCATGGTGTTAGGGAGTCGCATATCCTTAGGATTTAATTGCATGTAGGTTGCATTTAACTAATTATAGTGAAATGAGGAATGTCGATGCCTCTACGATGTTGTCATTTTTATACAATATCTCGAAACAAGAATAAACCAAAATATCACCATAGAAGATCTTAACCGAAATTGTTGCCGATCTCTCCTACCAATATGGTGGAACCAGTTGACACTATAAAATAGTAGAGAAATTCTTGTCATTTATAACTTGGTGCGTGATGACTCTTGCACTATAAAATGAAATTAACCAGGCTACAGATTCATTGTGTGTGTTAATTGATTGTATGCAAAATCCTATTTTCTCACTCACGATTTAAAGAAAATTTTGTAAGTTAGAAAGAGAAATGATTGGTTTCATATATATATATACATGTACATATGTACATATGTATGTACATATACATATGTACATATGTAGATATACATATATATATTTATATAAAAATTTTAGGTATGTCCATTAAATAACTGTTAAGATCAGCTCCGGGGACTATATATATGTTATTTCCGTATATCTTTATTTGTTAATGGCCAAAGCACCTTTCTCTTCTCTATAATAAGGGTGTGTTCCGCAAGAGAGGTGGCCTCACTATGAAGGCCCTCACCTACAGCTATCAATGGCCTCATTCAGGGCCTTCATGGCCCCGCTGGCCAAGGGTGAGGCCTTTGCAATCGGCGCACAAAAAAGAAATAAAGAAAAAAAAGGAAAATAAAAATATAAACTAAAAACTTTAAAAATTTAGAAAAATTCAAAGTTTTAAAAATGTAAAAAATATATGTAAGACGATTTGCTGGAGATGACACTCAAATGATTGATTTTACTCGACATGGCACTTAAGTAAGCGGAAAAAAAAAAAGAAAAAGTTATGCCAAGTGACCGTTATACGAAAGTTATGGCACTCTTGCTACACTTGTTCTGATTTGTAACGGTTTTCAATTTAATGCAAGAATTGATGATAGAAAAACGGCTTTCTCTTTCATTTATTGTTACTCAAAACATAATTAAAAAAAAATACAAAAGCAAGAACATCTTTACTGCTCTTCTTATTTTTCATTTCTTTGTTGTGTTTAACATACAAATTTGTTGTCATGTTCCCTCTATTATTCAATACATAGTAAAGAGCAATGTTTGTTTTATCCCGAGAGGATATTCGTTAGAGTCGGTCGCACCAAGTTTTATACTTTGAGATCCAGAATTATCGTGAAGGACGATGCTTCCACGTCTCAAACAATAGATCTCATTTTCAAATTCTCCAACTTTCTTTTACAACAATAATAACCTACCAACACTATTAAGAATTTACTAACTTCCAAATAAGTTGTTGGATTATCAAATCTTCAGAAAAATTTTGTAAGCATCGTAAGTAGATAATCCTCACTATAGTATATATGTCAACATTTTAGTAATCTATTAATTTATCAACTTCTTTGAAGCGCTACCCTCACATCGCTACAAGCTTTAGAATGTTCATTGATAGTAGGGTTCCCACTTTGAATGGACCAAAAAATTCATCATCAGCATGACCATGAGGCATTTGAGCCTTCCTTTGATACAGGGTAAAAATTGAAGCAGGGGGTATAAACAAAGGAAAGGGTGTAAACCAAAATTTTCAATGCATATCCAGTTTTATTTTTGACAAAACAAAAAATCTTCTTGAAGGCATGCCAAGGCCACATACACAATATCTCAATTTTGAATGGCTCACATTCACATAATGCAATTAGCCACTCTCTCTCACCGAAAAACAACCCTCGAAGTTCATAAACGATACTGGGGTGCCATTGTTGAGCTAGTCGAAAAGGCTTTCGTTCTCTCTCATATCCCTTCCTTGCAGATGTCTTGTCTCTATCTCTTCGATCCTACATTTGGTGCTCGCTCAGGACAGGATAAAGTCGGATATAAGGGGGATATAGGCAGGATAAAATTATCCTATGGGAAAGGTGGGATAAAGGTGGATAGAATTTCTAACGTCCATAATAGGAAAGTTATTTTTCTTGAATAAAAAAATTATTAAATTAACAAAATTGAAATAATATTTCAATATAAATAATATTTGAATTCTAATTTAAGAAATTAAAAATAAAAAAATTATTTTTAATTAATCTTATTTTAATTTATATATTCAACTTTAATTCTATCTTATAATAAACATTCAATCTATAAATTAAATATCTATATTTATTATATATTTAGGTATGTTAGTACAGCTATTTGATAAAAAATTATTAAAGAATGATGAAAGGGGAAAAAGAAATAATAAAGAAAATAATATAAAAAATAGGAAAAATAATATAAAATTAAAATTAAAATAAATTAAGAAATACTGTTACAAGAGATTTTCACCATATCCGTTTATGAATATTTAGGTTCATTTACACCACCGCCCGCGGTGGCGCAGCTGGCTGGGGTTCTCTCCCCTTCACGAAAGGGAGGAGTTCGAATCCCAGAGGCGTCGCATTTGCGTGACTCACCCGCGGCTGGGTCTGTGATGGTGGCTCAATCCGCCCCAGGTTTACACCGCCGGCTGTCGGCTGTACGGTGGTTCCTAGGTTATAAAAAAAAGAAAACATTTAGGTTCATTTATAATGATATGCTGTTTATATAAAAAAAAAAATACATGATTTGATGTGAATATATCCGATTTTAATACTACGATTCATCAAACAATGAATAGGATATAAAAAAATCCCATGATATCATATCATATCCTATCCAGTCCTATCTAGTCCTATCCTGATTAGAAATCCGGACGACCAATCGTAGCCTACTAACTTCCAAATAAGTTGTTGAATTATCAAATATTCGGAAAAATTTTGCAAGCATTGTAAGTAGATAATCCTCACTATAGTATATATGTCAACATTTTAGAAATCTATTAATTTATCAACTTCTTTGAAATGCTACCCTCACATCGCTACAAGCTTTAGAATGTTCAATGATAGTAGCGTTCCCACTTTGAATGGACCAAAAAGTTAATCATTAGCATGACCATGAGGCATTTGAGCCTTCCTTTGATACCAGGTAAAAATTGAAGCAGGGGTATAAACAAAGGAAATGGTGTAAACCAAAATTTTCAATGCACATCCAGTTTTATTTTTGACAAAACAAAAAATCTTCTTGAGGACATGCCAAGGCCACATGCATGATATCTCAATTTTGAATGGCTGATATTCACATAATGCAATTAGCCACTCTCTCTCACCGAAAAACAACCCTCGAAGTTCATAAACGATACTGGGGTGCCATTGTTGGGCTAGTCGAAAAGGCTTTTGTTCTCTCTCTTATCCCTTCCTTGCAGATGTCTTGTCTTTATCTCTTCGTTCCTTTCATGCTGAGACACCTAGCAACCGTCATAATCCATGTCTCGACGCCACCCAGACTTTCCTCTTGAGGATGTAAGCAATGACGTCATACAAACTTGGAGATGACGCAAGAATGTGACATCATCGTGGGCGTGGAAACTTTGGCAGCATCCTTGAAGAGGATACATATTACATACACGGTCAGTGTTAGTCTTTTTTCATACAAATAATCTCAGAATAGGAGCATAACCTGTTTATGAAATATATCTACATGCTAAAAATAAAAATTGAATATGTGTCATTCTATAAAAACCAGCTTATGTAAAGAAATTGTGACAATGCTAGTGCACTGATTAAAAATTCTATTAGCGTATGTTGTTTGGAAATAAGGGGATGGTGCAAGAAAAATTGGAGCAGGGGATAAACAAACGACAAAGTACGATAAGGACAGCGGACGATACGGACGGGCAGCGGGGAAATGTCGCGCGGTACGACCGGCCTGCAGCTGGCGACGCTGTTTAAAAGGGAGGAGAGGTTGGACCAAGAGGCGGGGCTCTTCGGCTGAAAAATCCAGAGAGAGAGGGAGAGATCCGACGAGAAAGCCGCGAGTGAGAGCGAGTGAAGAGAGTCGGAGGGAGAGACAAACGGCCACCGCGCCTGAATCGCTGCCGACTAACCGCCGCCGTGCCTCCTTTCCCTCGTCGAAGCTCCGGTAAGCCTCGACCCTATTTTGGCCCTGTTTTCGGGCGTGCCGGGGCGGAGCTCGCGGTCGTCCAGCTCACACGAGCTCCAGCCCCGACCATCCTTTGTCCAGCTACTGTGTGTATCGTTGTCTGTTTGTCGAGAGTTCCGTCGAGAATCCCGGTTGAAGTTGAGCCGGAAACCTCATGATTCGCGAGCCCCCTTCACCCGTTCGACGAAATGCTTAGCGAGATCTAGTTTTCATCCTCCCGTTTTTGGCCGAAACCGAGTCGTACGTGCACGCCATGATCTATGGGAATGTTCTAGTGGTGTTGGGCGACCTTGGACGTCGGCCGTGTAGTCGTTCGCCACGTTTCCATCGTCACCCTAGTTTGTTCGGTGTTTGGGCGGGGTGTGGCTCTCGACCGGCGGCGGGGAGGTCGGTCGACGAGTGGCGTTCGGAGTGGACGACGCTGGGTGGTAGCTCGGCGGTGTCCTGAGCACCGGCGAGGGCTGTCTAAGTGGCGTCGGTTCGGGTGAGGAGCTTCGGTCAAGAAGAGCGCGAGGGGGAGGGGTGCTTCGGGAAGGAGAGAACAGGGAGAAGAAGAGAAAATAGAAAAATAAAAGAATAAAAAGGAATTAGAATAATGAATTATAAAATATTTATAAAATTATTTTTTAATTTGAAGCGAGTCATATCCCAGTGGGCGGATCAGGTTATTGGTTTGGATTGGGTTTAGGGTCTGAATCCCTGTTCCCGAATATAATAATAAAAAAATTAATTAAAAAATTAGTTTAAAATATATAGTTGCTATTCATTTTTATGTGAGTCCCATCCACCGTGAGAGAATTGTTGCCGACCACAGTCGACTTCGGTCAGCAGTGGAAACAGAGGGAGGAGAGAGAGGCAAGCTCGAAAGAACTCAGACAATTTCTCTATTTTTTTAATTTTTAATACTATAAAATATCTAAAATTTATAAATTTGTGCCATATTTTACTTAAATTAATTTTCATGCAACACGAGTTATATTTTCCCATCGCCGACAGACTTTTCATCAACGAGATCCACATGGTATAATAGGCCCCTGCAACTTAAACCGATTGACATCATAGCTTCAACTTTTTGGAAAGTCGAAAGTCTCTTGTGCATTGTCCATTTCCTTTGTTGTTGAAATACTGTAACCGGGAGAGCAATCCAATGGCGACGCAACAAAGTGAAGAACAAGGAAATTTGAATCATGCAGAACCAGCAGCAGGTACATGTTCATATTCCTACCAAGAAAGAATATCGTGTAATCAATGGAGTCCCAAATATGCTGGAACTTGTATTTTCTCATGGTTCATTTTATTTTCTTTATAACCAAACAAACATAATGCTGACCTCGGCTAGAAAAAAAGGGGAAAAAAAGCACACGAAGAACTTAGTGCTCACTCTTTCTCCTATAGATATTGAAAATGTTTTTGCAAGTGTTGGATCGGCTTCTTCCCAATTTGGAGGTGCTCCAGGTGCATTATCCTCAAAAGATTTATTTTCAGTGTGAAGTTAATATCTGAGGCGTGTCTTGATGAAAATTGTTCTTCTCTGGGACACTTCTCAATGTCAGCATGGATAAAAATATTAACTGAATGATCTGAAAAGTTTGCATCTATTGCAGAAAATTCCAAAGAGGAAATGGATGGACCCTATTACCTACCTTTGTTGCGAGCTACATTCAGGGACGATTGGGAATCTGCTAAAAGATTTTTCAAACGAGATGCTACTTCAAAGACGGCCAAAATAACACGCAGATCAGAAACATCGCTTCACATAGCCACTTTGAGTGCACATGATCAATTTTTGGAGAACCTGGTTGAGCTCTTGTCTCTGTGTCCGGAAGCGTTTGAAATGGTTGATTGTGATGGCCGCACAGCCCTCCACAATGCTGTCTTGTGTGGAAGGATAAGGATGGTGAAGGCATTAGTTAGAAGTAATCCTAAGTTGACGCAACTCGCAGATAAGGAAGGACGTGTTGCTTTGGGAATATCCGCTCAGGAAGCTTCTATGCATAAGGACATTGCCTGGTTCCTGGCGAAAAATACAACAAACGATGGGCCAGGTCATCCCTTCAGCAGTCCCTCTGCGATTGACACCATCGTACATCTCACCTACGCTGGTCATTTTGGTAAGATCACCTTCGCTCTTTATCTCAATTCCATCTGTTTTTACCTTCATTCTAGACTTAGCTTATTTTCCTGATCAACGTTGCTGGTGAATTCGGATAGATATCATCCTTTATCTAGTTGGGCAGTACCCTCACTTACTTACCGCGAAAAGCACAAATCTTGAAGAGAGATCTATACTGGTGGCTTTGGCAAGGAGTGGATTTCACTTTCGCAGCGGAACCAGGCTCAGTGTTTTGGAAGCATTGATATATAAATGTCCGTACTTTCTGCAGTCGCATCCCTTCATTACTGATTCCCTTCAACATGATCATGCCTAGCTCATCACTTGCTCTTTTGTTTCTCTGAACTGAAGGTATTCCGGTGGACTTGAACTACAAACCAACGGATAAAAATTCGGATCCAGGTGGTTATGCATTTTTGCTGTTGGGCATTATTTTAGGACCTTTCATGAGTTTGAACTTTTAAGTCAATTTTCTTAGATTGATTCCCTCCGTACTAACAAAAGAAATCGGAAATGATTGTTTCTTTGTGGGACATTTCTAGTTCCTTGACCTAGTTTTATTTGAATAATGACTCGAAATCTAACTATTTCATGGATCAATTATCCCTTGGTAACCATATATGATTCAACCAAGTGCATAAACATCGCATAACTTAATTGATTGGACAATATAACAAATGAATTTTGAGGTCTTACAATGATTGCATTCTAGTGACTGGATTCTCTCTGCAACTTGATTGATTCACTTTGGAATGCTGTAGCACTTCAATGTCTTAAAAAAAAAAAAAAAAATTCAAGGTCACTTTGGAATGCTGCAAATTGAGGCATGTTAACCTAGGAATTTCTTGCTTTTGGCTAAATTTTGAGTAGAAGATATGGAATAAGATTTACGTAAAACAGGTATCTTGATTGGTGAAATCTTTCATTTTATCAAGATACCATCTCTATTTTTTGTTTCAATGGAAAGCCTTTATATTAGTTTCTTTTACTACTTTCATCTCAATACAACACGAAAGTCTCATCAAAATCGGGAAATAACATAGATGAAGATGGGTTTATTCCAATAAGATAGTAATATTTCAAAAAGGTGCCAGGAATAGTTATATATCTTATATCAAAATCCTTAAGAAGTTGTTGGTCAGATAATAAAGGAGTTTTCTCCTCTTCTTATAATCATGTATTTCATATTTGTTGGTAGCACACCAGAAAATAAGATCTCAAAAACAGTAGGCCAATATGTGAGAATGCACTCCTAAGATTATCCAAGAAGTTGCACCACTCAAAGTGTGCAGAAATTAGCCCAAACACCACTTGACCGCTTAAAGAGATCCTATAATTCCCAAAACTTATTCACAACTTTTGCCTATACTTGCGCTCGTCATCTTCACCCAACTTTTGTATGCCCCCGAAATACCCTATAGCCTGTGACATCCTGAAATTCGAGCCCTCTGAGGGATGAATGAATGTGAATTTCGTCAATGCATTATTGGTTGATCTCACTTGGAATTGATCACTCATGAGATACTAACCTTGAGGGGAAAGGCTAATGAGGACAGAACTCGTACGACTAAAGAACTTGACCCCGGAAAACGACTTGACCGTGAGACTTGCGTGAAGACGATCCTATAGATAGGCAGGCCGATTCTAGGGACGACTAGAAGTTGATTCGCGGATAGAACATAACGGAACGACGGGTGATTCCGTTTACTGTTATCAAACCCGCGAACGACCCTAAGTCGATCATCAGTAATTGTGTACTTTGAAATAAGAATCTATCCTCTGCAATTTCATGTACTCGATGACGTCCATGTGTCGAGATGTCTTGAACGTGGTTTGGCATGAGTCAGTTACGCATGAATCCTCAAAGCCACCTGTCATTCTCAGTTGTACCCAAAATGGCATTGGACGAAATTGACATGGCATAAGAACTAAAGATTGGATTTTGAATTATTGGGAATGTCCGGGACGGACTTTGGATGAAGCTACTTCGTCGGTCGACGGCGCCAATTAAGCCGAGTATTTGGAAAAAAAGGGTTTTTGGACCAAGGAAACGAGCCTATGACGATGTGGGCCGAGCCAAGCTAGTGTGGGCCTTAGGCCCAAGGTGGGACAACCACCATGATGGGCCCAAAGCAAGCAAGTGAGCCCATTGGGCCCAAATAAACTATTCATCTTCCAAGCCCATTACCTAGCCTTGAGCCCATTTGAGCCCAATCAATTCTCGAGCCCATTCCTATTCATTTCCAAGCCCATTTCTTAGGCCCGCCCATCAATTTCGGCCCAAGGACAGATTGATAATTTGTGCAAGGTGGAAATAACCATTTTGCCCCCAAAAGCATATGGATAAGGGCAAAGGAAGAGAGAGAATATGAGGTCATGAGCATGGGGACTTAAGGCATTCTTTATGGGGCTTTGATGAGGCTTGACAGCAGCTCTCACTTCACTCTCTCTCTCCCTCCTTCGGCCTCCCAATCTGTCGAGCTCCTCTCTCCCTTGGTTTCTCCTTTCTTCTTCCTTCTGCTCCTGCAGACCTTCTTGTGAAAAGCTGAGTTGATTGTTGGCTTCTCGGATGAATCAGCGCCCATGCCACTCACCACTGTGCTCAGGACACCTAGACCGTACGCCCTGACTTGGCCGTTCGCCGGTCGGAGTCGCCAGCCGACCCGTCGGCCAGCCAGAAGCCAACGGCAATCTGATCGTCTGGCCCTGTTCTGCTCCAGCTGACCTTTCTCCGAAAACTTGAGTTGTTCGTTGCCTTCTAGTGAAAATCAGCCTTCGTGACACCCACCACTGTGTCTAGGAGGCCTAGACTGTACGGACGAGCCCAATCGCTCACCGAACGAAGTCGTCGATCGACCCGCCCACCGGCCGGAAGCTGCCACTCGCTGGACCGCCTAGAGCTCGCCCGATTTCGCCTGTTTTGCGATTTCCACCATTTTCCTCTCATTCTGCCCATCCTAGCCACCAGCAACTCCCTCTTGACCCCTAGGTGTCGCCGATAGCTAGCCATCCCCTTGCTAGAGCTCCGGCCAAGCCCGTTCAGCTTTGTTTCTCCTCCGGTCCAGTTTTGGGAGTTTCAGTGGGAGTTCGAGCTGTTGTTGTTGTTTTAGCCTTGGGACCACCTTGGATCGCTGTGGTTGAGGTCCCGGTGCGTCACCTCCGTTGTCGCTGTTGCGTTCGTGTCTTCGGCTTGTTTAACGGGCGAGTTTAGCTCATAATCCGTTGATTAGTGCCTAAAATTACTTAGGGTTGGTTTAGTTAGGATTAAATATGGTTTAGGAGGTTTAATTAAGTTGTATTAGCCTTAAGATAGGTGGTTAGATGGATGGATTAGATTAGTTTAGCTTAATCTCGCTTTATTTGCTTAATGATACTTATGTGCTTAATTAAAATGTTTAGCTTTAATTGATTGATTGTTGCTTTAATTAATGTTTGGTTTAATTTATAAATTTAATTTATTATTTAGTTAATTCTGGAAATTCACTATTCACGCAACACTATTCACAAGTACTGTTCACATGCAATGTTCACGCGTACTATTCACAGAGTACACGTTCATCCAGAAGTGAAAAACGGTCTAACTTTGTGTGTGTTGATTTTATGAAGTGAATGGATGTGTAAATGCATGGGCATCCGTATGAATTGAGTGATGATTGTGAAATTTCAATATTTTATTAGAAAGTCCTCGGTGTGTGTCGATGGATGTTAAATGTTCAGAGAACCCGTCCCCAGTGTGTGTCGGTGGACATTACCCCTATATGGAACGCATGATTGATTGAGTTTGATGCGCTTGATTATGAGACAAAATCGTATGACATGGTATGAGACGTGTCATAACGGTTTAGCCTTATAATCGGGACCACTGTGATTGATTGAGTTGATAAGGTGGTTCAATTGTTGTGTGCATTAATTATATGCATGAGTGAATCACATCGTTTATGGCATGCACGCATGAATTTATAATGTGCAGGGTGTGGCAATGGCCAGGTGAGCTCGTTTGTGATGGAACTTGTATGTGATTGATGAACTGCATCATCTAATGGCCATGTGCATTGTGTGTATTGTGCTGAGATTCAATGTGCAGGGTATGGCATACCGGGTAAGGTTGCATGCGAATCGACTGTTGTTTGTTGGTTGCTAGTTGTGGGTCGTTGGTTGTTTGTGGGGTAGTTCTGAAGAGATACCCCAAGTTGAGTTGGTGTACTAACCGGGGGCTTAGGGGAAGAACTCACTGAGATTTATATCTCACTAGTTATTGTATAACCATTTTCAGGTCCCTAGTATGAAGTACCTGGAGCTTGAGACGGAAGGGTTAAGAGCATGGATGGCTCAGTAGTTCTTTTTGGAGATAGATCTCCTGTACATAGACCTTAGAAATGGCCTCGGTTTATAAACTGGCTTGTTTATGAAAGTGTGGCTTGTAATGAATTGTTGTCCTATTTTTCTATCCCATGTTTGTTGTGGTCAGGGGATTAGTAATTCGCTTCCGCATGTGCAATAAAAATGAATGGGTCGGCGACGCGTCCTGGAAACGTCACTTTCTATCGACCACCGAGGGATGTGCGCGCGCTCGAGGTTCGGGGCGTGACATCCCCATTTAGTGGTATCAAAGCGAGGTTAGTGTTTGGAGTGATAAGGTGCGAAGGGTTTTGGGATAGTTAGTAGGAAAGACTTTTCCTTATGGAGACGCCTGTGATTGGCTAGCTAATTGGTAGTTGTTTTGTGTGAATCGCTCAATTTTCCTAATTTGGGGTGGAATTGGGAGGCAGGTTATGTAAAGATCCTATAGGATGAGTGATCCAGATCAGAAGACTCCTAGGAGGAGGTCTGCCGCGTTTGTCACTCGAGATAGGATGCCGACTAGGGTCGGTTCCCGAGGAAGAGCGTAGGCTCAGGCTAACGCAAGTGAGAGAGTACCACCTCAGGCTGGTACTAATGTAGCACCACCTGACGATCCTAGATTAGAGACAATTGTGCAGGCGCTTAAGACTCGGGGAATCTGATGGAACAGTAAGTTCATAATCAAGCTACCGCCAATGCCGCTGCTGATGCCGTAGCCGCTGCCGCACCTGCAGAAGTTCCACTTGGGAATGTGTTTGTTGAGAGAGAGAGAGACCTATTCATAAGCTCATGGAGGAGTCTTGAAGTTGAACCCACCGAGGTTCACTAGCGCAGGAGATCCTGAGACTGCATCGCTCTAGATCCAAGACCTGGAGAAAGCTTTTGCACTGCTGATGTGCACTGAAGAGGAAAAAGGTTGTCCTAGCAGTATACCAGCTATAGGGTAACGCGAATACTTGGTGGAGAGCCACCAATGGCATGGTTTTCCCCGAAGGCGTGGTTCCAATGTGGAACGCATTTCTCAAAGCCTTTAATGACAAGTACTTTTTTGGTAGCGCCGAGAGCAAAAGATGGAGGAATTCCAGCGCCTCCATCAAGGGATGATGATCGTAGACTAGTGTGAGGCTAAATTTGCTAAGCTATCTCAGTATGCGCCAAGACTAGTGGAAGATCCCGAAGACAAAGCTCGGAGGTTTAGGAATGGCCTCGACTAGAACTGAAGAACCCGCTGGTGTCGCTTGATCTCAAGGATTACAATGAGTTTTATGGTTGGGCCCAGCTGATAGAGAGAAGTTCGAGTGAGCAAGCCACCTCGTCTGGGTCGAGGTTCATTTCGAATAAAGATAGAGATCAGTTTGGGAAGAGACCGATGAAGGGAGAAAGTTTCAAGTTTATCGAAAATCGAGGAGGACCCTTGTTTATTTAATGTCGTCATTTAAGACAACTCGGTTACTTGATGTGGGTTGCCGTGGTTATTTGGCAACTGTAGTGGGTATGACAGTTAAGGAATCGAAAGTGGAGAGCATCGCCATGGTACGGAAATTTTCTTACGCGTTTCCTAAGGAATCATCCGGTTTGCTCCTAGAAAGGAAGAGCGAGTTCGTGATAGTGTTTATTGACGACGTCTAGCTATACTCTAGAAGTTTAGAGGAGTATGAAAGACGTTTAAGGGTAGTGCTTCTGACCTTGCAAGGACATGGACGGGATTTCCGTGAACCCGACCAAGATTGAAGTCGTGATCAATTGGTCAAGATCGACGACAGTATTAGAGATAAGAAGTTTCTTGGGGTTAGCAGGTTTTACAGACGGTTTGTGGGAAGGTTTTCAATAATAGCTATGCCTCTGATTAGATTGTTGAAGAAGGCAGAGAACTTCGTAAGGACAGATAAGTGCGAACGTTGTTTCCAAGAGCTTAAGTGGAAGCTGACTACCGCACCAGTGCTGACGATTTCATCTAGTTCTAGAAGACTTTTGCAACCTATGAAGTTTCCCGAGTGGAAGTGGGAACACATCACGATAGGCTTTGTGATGGGATTACCGAGAATTCAATCGGCACCGGCAAAGTCATTCGAGAAAGTATGAACCGGACTCGACTCATGGATGGAACTTCTCAAGGGCTATGCTTGCGATCTCCTGTGTCACCCCGGGAAAACTAGTAAAGTTACATACGTGTTGAATCGAAAGTCATTGATTGTGCAGATGGTGATTCGGGAGTGGATTCTACTCGAAGAAGCTGGAGATTCGGTTTCAAATCTGAGGTAGGCCGCCTTTCAAGTCTTATGGCCATCCTCATAATTGAACCGTAAGTACAGCTAAGAATCAAGACATTGCAGTTGACAGATCCATAGATCCAGAAGATTCTGCAGGAATATACAGAGAAGAGAATGACTGACTTACAAGCTACCGTGGATGGAACACTAAAGTTTTGTGGATGATTGTGTGTACCCGATGATGCGGAGCTTAAGAAAGAGATCTTGTCAGAAGCTCACTGTAGCAGTTATCAGTAGACCACCCAGATGGCATTGTTTGAAACGTTGTATGGTAGAGAGTGCAAAACTCCAATTTGTTGGGATGAGTCGAGAGCGGAAGATTACCGGCTTAGAGATAGTTCAGCAGTCAGTGATGCGGTTGCAGTCATCAGGGACAGATTAAAGACCGCTCCAAGCCGCTAGAAAAGCTACACAGATAAGCGTCGAAGACCTTTGGAATTTCAAGTAGGGAAACATGTTTTTCCTTAAATGTCACCTATGATAGGGACATCTCGATTAGTTAAGAAAGGAAAGCTGAAACTGTATATACATTGGAATCTTTCGAGATTGGGATCAAATAAGAATTTTGGCCTTAAATGGAAAAAGAAAGCAATTTTGGGCACTGCCGATGTCTTTAGCCGAGTGGTATGTGGGGATGAAGCCGTTGGTCCGAAAACGGGGGTTCAAATCCCCGAAGCAGCAGTTAGCCACTTAGTAGAAAAAGAAAAAAGAAAAAGAAAAGAAGAACCAAATTTTTGCAACTTTCTTTTTTGCAAAAATGGGCAAGTGCTTAGCCTTTTGGAACCAACAATGATTTGGATAGGATTGGAAGTGATTTGGCAGCACTAAAGGTGTTGGATAGCATTATGCGGCGGAATGAAAGATTTGGAAAAGTGAAGATTCGATGAGACGACAATACCCCCACCATTTTGAAGAAGATTTTTAATGGTTTAAATTTCGAGGATGAAATTTTTATAAGAGGGGAAGAGTTGTGACATCCTGAAATTCGAGCCATTTGAGGGATAAATGAATGTGAATTTCGTCAATGCATTGTTGGTTGATCTCACTCGGAATTGATCACTCTTGAGATACTGACCTTGAGAGGAAAAGCTAATGAGGACAGAACTCGTACGACTAAAGAACTTAACCCGGGAAAATGACTTGACCGTGAGACTTGTGTGAGGACAATCGTGTAGATAGGCAGGCCGATTCTAGGGACGACTAGAAGTTGATTCGCGGACAGAACATAACGGAACGACGGGTGACTTCGTTTACTGTTATCGAACCCGCGAACGACCTTAGGTCGATCCTCAGTAATCGTGTACTTTGAAATAATAATCTATCCTCTGCAATTTCATGTAGTCGAGGACGTCCATGTGTCGAGATGTCTTGAATGTGGTTTGGCACGAGTCGATTGCGCATGAATCCTCAAAGCCACCTGTCAATCTCAGTTGTACCCAAAATGGCGTTGGGTGAAATTGACATGGCATAAGAACTAAAGATTAGACTTCGAATTATCGGAAACGTCCGGGACGGACTTTGAATGAAGCTCCTTCGTTAGTCAACAACGCCAATTAAGTCGAGTATTTGGAAAAAGGGGGTTTTGGACCAAGAAAACAAGCCTATGAGGACATGGGCCGGGTCAAGCCAATGTGGGCCTTAGGCCCAAGGTGGGACAACCACCATGATGGGCCCAAAGCAAGCAAGTGAGCCCATTGAGCCCAAACCAACTATTCATCTTCCAATCCCATTGCCTAACCTTAAGCCCATTTGAGCCCAATTAATTCCCGAGCTCGTTCCTATTCATTTCTAAGCCCATTTCTTAGGTCCGCCCATCAATTTTGGCCCAAGGACAGATAGGTAATTTGTGCATGGTGGAAATTACCATTTTGCCCCCAAAAACATGTGGATAAGGTTAAAGGAAGAGAGAGAATGTGAGGTCATGTGCATGGGGACTTGGGGCATGCTTTATGGGGCTTTGATAAGGCTTGACAGCAGCTCTCACTTCACTCTCTCTCCCTCCTTCGGCCTCCCAATCTGTCGAGCTCCTCTCTCCCTTGGTTTCTCATTTCTTCTTCCTTCTGCTCCTGTAGACCTTCTTGTGAAAAGCTGAGTTGATTGTTGGCTTCCCGGATGAATTAGCGCCCGTGTCACCCACCACTGTGCTCAGACACCCAGACCATCCGCCCTGACTTGGCCGTTCGCCGTCGGAGCCGCTGGCTGACCCGTCGGCTAGCCAGAAGCCAGCGGCAGACCATTTAGCCTTGTTCTGCTCCAACCAACCTTTCTCCGAAAACTTGAGTTGTTCGTTGCCTTCCAGTGAAAATCAGCCTTCATGACACCCACCACTGTGTCCAGGAGGCCCAGACTATACGGAGGAGCCCGGCCGCTCGCCGAGCAGAGCCACCGGCCAACCCGCCCTCCAGCCGGAAGCTGCTGCTCGTCGGACCGCCTGGAGCTCGCTCAGTTCCGCTTGTTTCGCGATTTCCGCCATTTTCCTCCCATTCCGACCTTTCCTCCGCCCATCCCAGCCACTAGCAACTCCCCTTTGAGCTCCAGGTGCCGCCGGTAGCCAGCCATCCCCTCGCCGGAGCTCCGGCCAAGCCCGTTTAGCTTTGTTTCTCCTCCGGCAGTCCAATTTTGGGAGTTTCAGTAGGAGTCCGAGCTGTTGTTGTTGTTTAAGCCTTGGGACCACCTTGGATCGCTGTGGTTGAGGTCCCGGTGTGTCGCCTCTGTCGTCACCGTCATGTCCGTGTCTCTGGCCCGTTTAGCGGGTGAGTTTAGCTCCTAATCCTTCAATCAGTGCCTAAACTTGCTTAGGGTTGGTTTAGTTATGATTAATTATGGTTTAGGAGGTTTAATTAAGTTATATTAGCCCTAAGATAGGTGGTTAGATGGATGGATTAGATTAGTTTAGCTTAATCTCGCTTTATTTTCTTAATGATGCTTATGTGCTTAATTAAGTATGTTTAGCTTTAATTGATTGATTGTTTGGTTTAATTAATGTTTGGTTTAATTTATGTATTTAATTTATTATTTAGTTAATTCTGAAAATTCACTGTTCACGCGATACTATTCACAAGTACTGTTCATGTGCACTGTTCATCTAGAAGTGAAAAACGATCTAACTTCGTGTGTGTTGATTTTATGAAGTGAATGGATGTGTAAATGCATGGGCATCCGTATGAATTGAGTGATGATTGTGGAATTTCAATATTTGATTAGAAAGTCCCGGTGTGTGTCGGTGGACGTTAAATGTTAAGAGAACCCGTCCTTGGTGTGTGTCGGTGGACGTTAAATGTTAAGAGAACCCGTCCCCGGTGTGTTTCGGTGGACGTTACCTTTATATGGAACACATGATTGATTGAGTTTGATGCGCCTAATTATGAGACAAAACTATGTGGCATGGTATGGGACGTGTCATAACAGTTTGGCCTTATAATCGGGACCACTGTGATTGATTGAGTTGATAAGGCGTTTCAATTGTTGTGTGCATTAATTATATGCATGAGTGAATCACATCGTTTATGGCACGTATGCATGAATTGATAACGTGCAGGGTGTGGCATTGGCCATGTGAGATCGCTTGTGATGCAACTCGTATGTGATTGATGAACTGTATCATCTAATGGCCATGTGCATTGTGTGTATTGTGGTGAGATTCAACATGCAGAGTATGGTATACCGGGTAAGGTTGCATGCGAATCGACTGTTGTTTGTTGGTTGATGGTTGTGGGTCGTTGGTTGTTTGTGGGGTAGTTCTGAAGAGATACCCCAAGTTGAGTTGGTGTACTAACCGGGGGCTTAGGGGAAGAACTCACTGAGATTTATATCTCACTGGTTATTGTATAACCATTTTTAGGTCTCTAGTATGAAAACCTAGAGCTTGAGACGGAAGGGTCAAGAGCATGGATGGCTCAATAGTTCTTTTTGGAGATAGATCTCCTGTACATAGACCTTCGAGATGGCCTCGGTTTATAAACTGGCTTGTTTATGAAAGTGTGGCTTGTAATGAATTGTTGTCCTATTTTTCTATCCCATGTTTGTTGTAGTCAAGGGATTAGTAATTCGCTTTTGCATGTGCAATAAAAATGAATGGGTCGGCGACGCGTTCTGAGAACGTCGCTTTCTATTGACCATCGAGGATGTGTGCATTCGAGGTTCGGTGCGTGACATAGCATATTGCCTAATTCTTCTGATTTTGTCAAAGAATTAAAAAGGAAACGGAATAGTGTCGTGTATTTTTATCAAATTCAAAGTTATTTTAGAAAAGAGTCAAGTTAACCCTACTCACTCCATTTAGGTTTAACAAGTAAACTCAAATGTTAAATACCATTATGTGACACGTGGAAGTTTTGATCTTGTTAGACAAATAGAATGGAGAAAGAAAAAACTTTTTCTCTTGCCCCTGAGCATTAATAACAATACAATGGTTTGTCAGATTAATATGATATTTTTCTCACGAGCTGTTATGTATATTAGAATAATATTGTCTAAAATAATCTTATATATGCAAAGACTACTGTGATTTACTCTTGCTAGATAGACATTATTAGCGTGGTTATTTTTAGAGTTGTTCTATCAGGTTAAGTCTTATAATTATGTTCTCTTAATTATGATTAACTTTATAAAGCCTTGTTTGAACTTCACGGAGATCACTTTCTTTAGTTACCCTCTAATCACTTCTACTTTCTTCACATCCAATTATTATTTTCATGTAGACATGATATAAACCTTTTTCTTGGAAAATGCCAAAAATGATTTTTTTTTTCCTTTTTTGGCACTTTGCATCAGCAATTGCTAAAACTCACGGTTTGCATTTGAGGACTGAATCCCAAAGGATAAAAATAAATAAATAAATAAATAAAAAATAGCTTTCGTAAAAGATTAAAAAAAAAAAAAAAAAAAAAACATAATGAGATCGTTTTCCTTGATGTGGGAAATTATGACAATTAGCAAACTGTTGTTAGATACAATTTGGGGTCTAAAAACATTTGGGAGCCAGAGCGGGAGAACTTTCTTCTTAATCCAATCGCCACCCCTTCGTTTTTCATTTTCATTTTCCTTATTTTTCTTGACATTTTGTAGTTCCTATTATCAAGAGGATTCACGAGGTGAAGCTGAGACACGTGACATCAGTCGAGTTGACAAAACAAATTTGCATTGCGATCTCAGATATGAATACTATTGAGATCGCTGATTTTTTCCAAGAGAGTGCCGTATTTGTTGAAGCTATAAATGGGGGAATATGTGATTTCGTGAAGCTCTGTATTCAGTTTTTCCCAGAGCTTTGGACTTCGCTTTATGATGGGAGTTTGAGGATACACGCGGTGGGTCGTCGCCAAGAAAGGATTGTCGGGCTTCTTTTGCAAGTAAGCTCCACCAATGAGTTGTCATTAGTTCCAGGGCCGACAACGCAAGAATCGAACGACATGATGTACACAGCAATACAGTACGAACCAGCACAGTATTACTCTAATTTCAATGCGGTAACTAACGTGGCCGGAGCAGCCTTTCAATTGCAAAGAGAACTCCAATGGTATAAGGTAAGCGTCTTTCTTTTCATATATTGAATGACTATGCTTAATGATAAGGCCAGCTATTTCCACTCTCATTTAAGGCACTCCTTTAACTACCCAAAATCCCTCTCTTCAATGTAATGTTTCTCTCATACCTTCTTCACTTTCAAACTCACATCAAAACATTTAAGAGGAAAGTTTTAAGTATATTCTAAAACATTAATCCTTTGCTATGAGATTGAATCTGTTATCGATATCAATTACTTTATTTATGGTAGAAGTGGTATAGTAAGAAGTTCCTCTTTTCTTTCTCTTTTTTTTTTTTTTTTCCTTTTTGTGCTTATCTTTTATTTTGACGTGATATAGATTTAAACATGTGACTTTACCTCCAAGCAATTTGGTATCAAGTTTTGGATAAGTCTTGATCTCCTTGAGATGTTCCCTTGTTTGTTTGTTTTTTTGTTTTTTTTTTTTTAATTCATAACTTTATCCACTTATCAAAACTCCTATTTGTTAGGCTGTGGAAAGCTGGATTGTCCCTAACCGAAGAAACTGCTACTTCATGGGGAAAAGATGTTGGACTATATTTGTGGAGAAGCGCAAAGATTTGCTTGAGAATGGAGAGAAGTGGGTGAAGGACACATCAAATTCATGTATGCTTGTCTCAACTCTAATTGCCACGGTATTGTTCGCTGCTGCATTCACTGTGCCAGGAGGGAATGACGACAAAACTGGAGTCCCATTATTGTTAGGAGAGGACTCTTTCCAGGTTTTCGTAATTTCGGATGTGTTAGGTTTGTTCTCTTCCGTGACGGCCATTATGCTATTCCTAGCTATATTAACCTCGCGATATGAGCCGCAAGATTTTCTTGAAGCGTTGCCTAAGAAGATCATAATGGGTCTTTCTTTTCTCTTGCTTTCCTTGGCTTTCATGCTGGTGGCCTTTGCTGCAACTCTCACAATGGTGCTGGATAAGAGATCGGAGTGGCTTCTCATTCCTATTTTTTTGCTGACTACTGTCCCCGTGGTTTTATTCGTACTACTACAGCTTCCCCTGCTGTACCAAATGGCTAAATCCACCTATGGACCAAGCATCTTTCGTCCAGACGGCATTTGGGAGTGAACCATTATTATTGGGCGTGATCATGTGATTAACGAATTTGATTTGAGGGTATTAGCGTTTGTCATAGTTGGTTGCAGCGGGTGTAATGCAATACTTAATGTATTTTCTCAAAGCATATGAACAAATATTATGCAAATTTAGGATTTCATGCCTTGTCACCGGAGATCCATTTATAGAATAATATAATCAATTTAAAGTGTCATCTTATAGATATATCAATGTAAAATCTATAAATACAAGAAAAACTATTTTAAACGTTTAGTACCAAGTATTGTTAATCATGAAATATAACTTTTCAAAATATTAGTTTTGTTTAGTTTTTCTTTTTGTAATTTAGATGCAGGAATTTTTTCCATCAACTTAAATATCGAGTGTTCAGCTATTTTTGAATAGAATCTCTATGGCACGGAAACAATTATATTCAACATTTATTAACCAAATATGCACAATCAGGGAATATAACATTTCAAACATTTAATTTTTCCTTTTATAGCTTAAAGGCATGAATTTGTTCCATCAACTTAATAGTTCATCCTTTAAAAGAATCACCCTTATTCTGTTATAGATATTTCACAAAACTATATATAAATAAACAATTATTTTAAACAGTTCATTACCGTAATATGCACAATCGTGGATTACAACTTTTCTCATGTTTAATTTTTCTAATAGATGCTCTCGTGATGAACAATTTCATATACAAGAGGATCTATACACAGAATACCGATAATAAGATTAAAACCAAAAGTTGGCCTTTATTCTTATGAACTATAAAGCAATTGGATTTATACCAGATATAAGACTTTGTTCATATTAAATGTGAAATAGATGGAATTCTACCTGCAATAAATTTTCGATCGTTAGTTCTACATAGATCTTTCATAATATAATCTATACATACATTTATTGCCACAATATGCACAAATAATTTTTCTTTTTATAAACTAGATGCACGAATTTGTCCACCAACTTAAAGAAACAACTTTATTAAAATATAGATAAGTCAAAATTTAATCTATATATACAAAAAAATTATTTTAGAATAATAATTGCGAAAGTATGAGCAATGATTAAAATGACTTTTTAAACATTTTAATGTTCTTCATAGGTGCTCTTGAGATGAATGGTTTGATAATTAAAATAATCTCTATGTAAAGAGTATCAATGATAAACACGATACCAGATGCATGACTATATCTTAAGAACTATAAAATCGTAATTACGTCATATATAAGATTATGTCCACATAAATTGTGAAGCACATGGAATTATAACTGTCATAGATCTTTAATTAGACATCTAATTAATTACGTATATCAAATTAAAATCCACATATGCATGAATAATATATATATAATTCAAGAAAAGTACCCTATCAGTCTTTTTGGTCCCTACTCTAACTCTCACTCTCAGACTTTTGCCCTGACTTCTTGCAGGGTGTGGGAGTCGAAACCCACTCTTGAAACAAAATCGTCCCCACCCCAACCCCCCTGAGAAGGTGGGGATTTGAACCCCCCACCTCTTCCTTCCAAGTTGGAAGGGTGGCACCCCAGTGGTTACCCTATCAGTATTAAACCTATTGTATTAATCAAATTTAGTCCTAAATTTCAATTTTACCAAATCTTTGCTTGAAATTTTAATGTAGTCACTCTGGTCATTTTTTGTCGAAAATTGCTAACATGGCAATTCATTCATTGTCGGCCATCCTACATGGCACACTCTTAAGTCAATAATTTTTTTGTGAAAATTGGCTTGAATGATTATATTAATTTCGTGCAGAGGTTTATAACTTGTCATGACCCTCCTAAATGATCAAGGAAAGACAAGTTCAAAGGTAATGTTGAGTTAAGGACTAACGGTCCTCAATCAGCGCTGTCGCGACCTACCCTCGGGGGGAGGGAACAGGTTTAGGGGTATTGCCCAAAGGATGGGCCTAAGGCCCATGATTAAGCGCGGGCTCTCCCAAGCCCATACCCTACGTGACATTAGGATATTTTTAGAAATTTTGCAATAAGAAGTCGCCACTAGCCTATTGGGGTTGGCTAGAAACCAAGTGAGGCACGGGAGTATGCCACACTTCCTACGCAACCAGAGAATCTAGGGTCGGGGACTTGATTACACTAATTGACTAATTAGTGCCATTTCGGTACCTAATCTCGTTCATTTTAAAAGAAAAGATTTTTTTTTTGTCAGGCAGTTTGGATTGATTTTATACCTATCCACTAATATGTGATGTGAAGTGATCATGCAGGTGCAATTATTAAACTAACAATCATAGCTACCAAGATCTTAATTGCCATAAAACTAGACACGTGCAATCAAACATAACAAGATACGCAAACTAAACATGCGATATAATCAACATGCAAGCAAATAAAGGCCTAATCATACTGAAATGGCAATACATAGCAATTCCTAACCAAACCCCATCATTTTTGGATTTTCGAAATTTTTAATTTAATTTTTTTAATTAATTAATTAATTTTTGTAATAATTTTTAATATTTAATATTTTTTGGATTTTCGAAATTGTTTTTTTAAAATATAATAATAATATTTTTTTGGGGGCCGGATCGGGTCCGGTTTGGTCGACGCGAGACGAGTCCCGTCTCCAACCGGACCCGGGTTTGGTCTGGCAAGCCCAAGTGGGCCCGAAGCTTGGGCCTAGCCCAAACGATCCCCTCCTCTCTTTTTAAAACAAACCAGGCCCACAAGCGCACACTACACCAGCCTACGCCCACAAGCCCATAAGCCCACAAGCATAACAGCTCAAATTCGGCCCTGAAATACTCAAAACCCTACCCGATTCGCGACTCACACCCGACCCGATTCTGCCTCTTCTCTCCCCCTGCTCCTTCGTGGCGTTGGGCGGACAGGCGGCGACGGCAGGCTTGACGACAGCGATGGCGACGACGTTGACTCAGCAACAGTTGGGAAGCAACAGGCGACGGCACGGGCGATGACTCAGCAGCGGTGAGGACGCGGCAGGTGACGGCATGGTGGTGGTGTGCTTGGTGGCAGCACAGGTGACCCCTCTGGCTAGGGCCGCAACGGCAGTGCAGAGGCGGAGACGTGGCGGCCAGCCCAAGATCTGCTGGCTTCGGGGGCGGTGGCGTTCGGCTGTAAGCAGAGTGCGGCGAGTCATCGCGGGGAGAGGCGTGTAGCGCTCGAATGCAGTGGCGAGCTGTTGCGGCGTGGTGGAGACGAGCTGCTGCAGGGGTTCGCTCGAAGGTGCTGCAAATGGCAGGCAGTGGCAGTGAGCTTCTGGCGTCAGGTTCCAGCAGCGTCAGGTGTCGCGAGGAGGAGGGGAGCGGCGGCGTTGCAGCTTCGGGCTGCAGGGGGACAACGTTCGGAGGGCAGTGACTCAAGTGGCATCGGGTTAAGGCGACGAGCTTGGACGGCGACGGGCTGCGACCGTCGCTGCCCTCCTCCCCTCTGTTCTTTCTCTTTTCTCTTCTGTTTTCTTGCTCGGCTCTCTCGAGTCTCCTCTGGTCGGAGTTTTGGAGTAGGAAAGGAGGCACGGCCTGGTTATCGGCCGTGCGGTGGCTAGCGGTCTCTCCCTCGCGTTCTCTCTCTCTCTGTTTCTCCCTCTCTCCTGCTCTCTCGAGCTCTTCTTGCTATCTTTCTCCTCTTTCCTCCTCCCTCTAGCTCTCCTTGCTGTGTTTTTCCTCTTCCTTTCTCCTTTTGTATTCTTCTCCCCTGCTCAATGCTGCTCCTGTTTCTATTCCGTTTTTACAGGTCTGCGTGCGAACGAGGAAGATAGCCAGGCGTAGGCTGGAAGGGAAAGGAGGTTGGGCCGGGGCCGCGCCCAGGCCCAGTCGAGGGCAGAAGAGGGAGGAAGTGGGGCGGGCTGGGCCGGGCTAAGGCTGGATTTAGCCTGACCCAACCCTTAAGGCTTGCTTTTTTTTTTTGATTGATTTTTTTCTTTTTGGCGACTAATTCCTAATTTTGTACACGGTTAAATCCTAAATAAAATAGTAAAATTTAGGTGTCAACAGCTGCCCCTCTTTGAATGGGAGCTTGAAGAGGTTCAGTTCAAAGACAGAAGACACCTAAATTATCTCAGCGATAGAGAGACCTTGGGTGCATAGGCACGCACCGGGTCGACGGAAGGGATTCAGTGCTATGGAAGTACGTCGTGCTGATAAGAGGAAGAAAGACTCCGAACTACAGAAGTGTCATAGGAAGAAAAAGAGACCACAGGCTATAGAAGCACGCCGTGTCATCAGAAGAAGAAAAAAATGAGGTCTCACCGTGTAACAACGGGTTTTGACCGGGTTGAAAATGCATGATTTGAGGAAAACCAATAACCTTTGTAGATGACATGGTTTAAGGTTGACCATGAACCTTTTGAAAAATCGTAGTTTAAAGATAGAATCATGAACATTTTAAAAGCGTGGTTTAAAGAAAGACCCGCGAACCTTGTGGTTTAAGGAAAGACCCACCAACCTTGTGGTTTAAGGATGACTAACTAACCGTGTGGTTTAAGGATAGACCCATTAACCGTGTGGTTTAAGGATAGACTCACGAACCGTGTGGTTTAGACTGGAAAAATTATCTCATCGTGTATGAACGGGTTTCGACCGGATTATAGTCTCACCGTGTATGAATAGATTTTGACTGGAAGAGATGTCTCATCGTGTACGAACGGGTGTCGATCGGATGGTAGTCTCATCGTGTAGGAACGGGTTTCGACTAGAAGAGAGGTCTCACCGTGTACAAACGGGTTTCGACCAGATGGTAGTCTCACCGTATACGAACGGGTTTCGACTGGAAGAGATGTCTCACCATGTACGAACGGGTTTTGACTAGAAGAGAGGTCTCACCGTGTACGAATGGGTTTCAACCAGATAGTAGTCTCACCGTGTATGAACGGTTTTCGACTGGAAGAGAGGTCTCACCGTGTACGAACGGGTTTCGACCGGGTATGATAGTCTCACCGTGTATGAACGAGTTTCGACTAGGAAAAAGTTCTCACCGTGTACGAACGGGTTTCAACTAGAAGAGAGGTCTCACCGTGTACGAACGGGTTTCAACTGGAAGAGAGGTCTCACCGTGTACGAATGGGTTTTGACCGGATGGTAGTCTCACCGTGTACGAATAAGTTTTGACTGGAAAAGAGGTCTCACCATGTACGAACGGGTTTCGACCGGATGGTAGTCTCACCGTGTACGAACGAGTTTCGACTAGAAGAGTGGTCTCACCGTGTACGAATGGGTTTCGACCGGATGGTAGTCTCACCGTGTACGAACGGGTTTTGACTGGGAAAAAGGTCTCACCATGTACGAACGGGTTTCGACTGGATGGTAGTCTCACCATGTACGAACGGGTTTCAACTGGAAGAGAGGTCTCACCGTGTACGAACGGGTTTTGACTAGAAGAGAGGTCTCACCACCGTGTACAAACGGGTTTCGACCAGATGGTGGTCTCACCATATACGAACGGGTTTCGACTGGAAGAGAGGTCTCACCGTGTACGAACGGGTTTCGACTGGAAGAGAGGTCTCACCGTGTACGAATGGGTTTCGACCAGATGGTAGTCTCACCGTGTATGAACGGTTTTCGACTGGAAGAGAGATCTCACCGTGTACGAACATGTTTCGACCGGGTATGATAGTCTCACCATGTATGAATGGGTTTCGACTGAGAAAAAGTTCTCACCGTGTACGAACGGGTTTCAACTAGAAGAGAGGTCTCACCGTGTACGAACGGGTTTCGACCGGATGGTAGTCTCACCGTGTACGAACAAGTTTTGACTGGAAAAGAGGTCTCACCATGTACGAACGGGTTTCGACTGGATGGTAGTCTCACTGTGTACGAACGGGTTTCGACTAGAAGAGAGGTCTCACAGTGTATGAATGGGTTTCGACCGGATGGTAGTCTCACCGTGTACGAATGGGTTTTGATTGGGAAAAAGGTCTCACCGTGTACGAACGGGTTTCGACTGGATGGTAGTCTCACCATGTATGAATGGGTTTCAACTGGAAGAGAGGTCTCACCGTGTACAAACGGGTTTCGACCGGGTATGATAGTCTCACCGTGTACGAACGGGTTTCGACTGAAAGAGAGGTCTCACCGTGTACGAATGGGTTTCGACCGGATGCGGACAAGCGTGGTTTACGGATGAACCCACAAGCCGTGTGGTTTAGGAAAAGCCACCAGCCCCGTGGTTTTAAGGATAGACTCACCAACCGTGTGGTTTAAGGATGACCCACAAACCATTGGAGATGACATGGTTTGAGGCTGACCATGAACCTTTGGAGATGGCATGGTTTGAGGCTAACCATGAACCTTTGGTTTTTAGGGAAGCACCCGCTAACCCCTTGAAAACTGCATAACTTCACTGAGGAACCCTGTCAAACTCAACTTGAGCAAATGTCAATAAAGACGTCGTCGAGAGACGTATTGGCGATATTGCACCATTAATTGAACAAGCTAATCAAACTAAGTCCGACTGCTTTAGAAAAACATTCGATGTCAATCAGCATCATGTAACGCAAAATTGTCATCTTGCTTGGGGATATATCATTAATCATCAAATTCTCTAGGAGTCAAGTTCTTATTAGAATGGCTACGACTCATGAAAATGGTTCATTAATCATACCAAACTAGAGCTTCTTAGTCAAAAGGGGTTTCTCACACACTCTTGATAAAATGGCTACTTAATCCCATCCATTCACGTGGGAAGTAATTGATTGCTGAGGATATCTCACATAACCCATGTCAAAGGCTTTCAGAAACATTCACGATGAGCACAATCTGATCGATCAAAAAGGTCGTTTGAAAGGACCGCAATATAGGCTCGGTTAGGGCTTACACAAAAGAATTATTACTTTGAGGCCAATATAGGAACATTTGTCGCTATCCTCATCAAGTTTACAAGTCGAGAACTTGTAAGATAAGACAAGATAGAATTACCTCCACTCCTTCAAGCAGTAGCTTCTTTGTGACATTTTCATTTTCACTCAAATCATCCCAATCAGAAGAGACTTCGAAAGAGGGTTGTAATGTTGGTTTGGGAAAAGCTCGAAAGGCTAAGAGGGTTTTTAAGAGTCGATGATCATCATGGCATCGTGACCAAGTCACTCGATCTTTTGAAATCATTTGTCTTTTGGAGCACAGCATATCTCGAAAGTCCCTTGACTAATCATTTCTGCATTGGAGCTTTGCTCCTTTTTCTAATTTCCTTTGCACTTGCGATGATTTTTTTTTTTTAATGCAGGCACTCACATAAGATGCAGCCTTTTGGCTCTTTTTCTTGATGGGCATTGGCCTTGCTTTTACCAGGCACGCTACTTTTTCATGCCCCCTAATTTTGTCGAACCTTTTGTTCTTTGAACTTTTGGAGTTCTTATGACTTTCGAGATGCTTTTTGCATTTTCTCGTGACTATCAATTGTATTTGGTCAATTCTTATGCCTTGCCCCAGTGAAGGGAGATAATCACCGCTCGGGGTTCAGAAATGAATAATTAGGCCCAAATTGGTTAAAGCAATGGGTATCAGTGTTTGGGTAGAGAAAGAAATGCTCTTCTTCACCTTGAGATGAGTCAAGTTCTAATGAGAATTCCTCTGAAGTTATCACCAGAAGATTGATGCAAGTGAAAGTAATAGAATCTTTATCAATCCTTCGCTCTACAACATGATTATAACCTCCTATGCTGCCCCAATGTAGGGTCGTTCTCGACAAGGGTACTTTGAATGATCATCTTTTTTCGGCCCAAAGGAATAGCAAGAGATTAGTGCACCGCTTGGAATTGATGAAGGAAACGCCTTTATCATTTCGATCTTTACGCTCGATGAGAATGAATCATTCGTCCTAAGAGAATGTCGTTTTTCACTCAACTCTCAAAAGTGTTTGAAGGACGTGTTTGGAAATGGCTTACCTTTCTTCATCCTAAGTACTTTTTATTTGGCATGGTTAACACCTCCATCTCACTTTGTCGAGATCATCTCGAGTAGATCAATCTCCATAAGGAAATTTGATTCAAAATGAATAATCCACAAACGAGAAAACAATTTTGAGATAAAAAGGATGCTCAAAAAGTTTGTAGAAATTTTTTCTTATCTCAATTATTCATTCATTTTTTTTTTTTGCTTTTTTGCTTGTCTCTAGGAAAGCGCCAAAGGTTCTCTTTTGTAATGGAAATTTTCTTTTTTTTTTCTTTTTTTTTACTTAAAAAAATTGAGAAGAATGGTACATATCTGCGGCATGGTGACCCGGTAACCCTGTAAAGAATATAAAAGAATATGTTAGTGCAAAAATCCTTAGGGATTGAAATGTTGGAAACGATACATTATTACCCTTCACTCGCTTTTATCCTTTAAGGGCTAACATCTCTTGGATTCACCCTTGTGGATATTTGGTAACTCGACATTACCCTTCATTCTCATTTGCCTTTAAGTGTTTGATGTCTTCCTATCAAAGGAAATAAAGAATCATGTTAGAGACGCTATCAAAATGAGCAATTGGAATCGACACCATTTACCCTTCACGTGTTTCCGTTCTTCAGGTATGAATTTTTCCTGAAGTCACTAGGATTGATTGAAAAACGGCTATGTGACCCTGATTTTATCCATGAAAAGCACTTCTTTATTGTATACAACAATTTACAAAGTTCAATTTCTACTTTTTCAAATGCTCTTTTTGAAAAGACGTTTAGCTGACAAGGAGCTTGAAAATTTTATATATAGATCATGAGACGTGTAAGGAGAGTGGATGCTCCCTGTTTCCACACTTGGGGACATTGTTCTTTAGA
This sequence comes from Eucalyptus guilfoylei, assembly GCA_016097605.1. NCBI lineage: Eukaryota > Viridiplantae > Streptophyta > Magnoliopsida > Myrtales > Myrtaceae > Eucalyptus > Eucalyptus guilfoylei. Next base: position 17,827,807 of record CM027860.1, read on the forward strand.
TGCTTTGCCCCATTTATTGCATGTAAAGAAAAGATTGGACATGTTATTTCCACACTCGATTGGAAATCATTTAGGAACTATATACATCCTTTTACGCCAAATGGATGGTCAAGTCTTGTCTTATTGGAGAGAGATATTGCCCTTATAAGAATACTCCCTCACTTTTGTTGGAACGATATATAACTTGGCGCCCACGATGTATCCTTGATAATGGAAAAGAAAATCATGTTAGAAACGGTATCAGAAATTGATAATTGAAATCGATACAGTTTACTCTTCCTTCGATTTCGCCTTTTTGGATGCTTGGCAACTCCCTTCATTTGTCTCATCATGCAGAGTGAACGAGATTGATGGACTATTTTGGTTCCTAAGGCATTTGCGCATTTGAAGGTAGACGTAAATGTTCGTTTGAAACAATTCTGAGTTTTTTTTTTTAATGATGATTTTCATGAAATTGAATTCCATTATTAAAAATTGTGTCACACGATTTACAAAACCAACAATTGGATTCGCAATCAAAACTCAAAATGGAAAACATGATTCTTAACAAGAATATAAACAGTGATAAAATATAAAATACTCTTGTATAGATAGGAGTAAAAATCAAATTTCGTCCTAATGTCAAGGAGCACCACACATAACCTGCAAAGAGATGACAATGTCAGTACGTGAATGAGAGAAAATGATATCTCAATGAGGTCGCTTCTTATAATAAAATCGAGGCGACGCACATGCCCCCACGGTCCTTATTATGAGGTTTTGGTATTTCGCCAAGATTTTGTCATAAGAGAATGCATCATTAAAATAATCAATCCACGGCCATCAATCGAATGTCCACTTTTATTCCAAAAGTTTCGTATGCAAAAGTGGCATTGATTTTTTTTTTTTTTGAAGAGATTGATTTTATGATTTTACTCTTGCAAAAAAAATAAAGTGACTTCTATTTTGAGAAATTAATACAAAATGTGATTTCTATTTCAGTCACAAAATGTGAGAAGGAAAGAGTTTGATCAAAAATGTAACTTTTTGTGCCCCAATATATAATCGAAACTTGCAAGCCCTTTTTTTGGCATTTTTTTTCAAAATGTGATTTTGAGCCCATACCTAGGAATTTAAATAAAATCATGTGTTCAACAGGGCCAAGTCAAAATGTTTAAAACTTGCATTCAAATGCTCACTTGTCAAAAGTGATTGCCAATTTTTCAATCATAAGTCTACATCACTGAGGGCATTCGATTGATTTCCGCGAATTTCAAGATGAAAATGCAATACAAAATGAGCAAATAAAAAGGAAAATGACACTTACAATGGGTGCCGAACTTTGTCTCTCTCTTTTTTCTTTTAATTACATAGACATGCACATGAGATGTGGTTCGATTTCTACTCTATACGGCTGAAAATGGAGCAATCGGATCACAGGACTGAACCAACATGCTTGCGGTTAGGTCGTGTTACCCATGACTCCGGCTTCGTTAAAAAACCGACCCGTGTCACATGCTCGCAGACCAGGGTGGGGACCTCTGACATCATGAAAGAAATTTCGGGGTTGAGATAGGCGACTCGTACTACATGCTTGTAGTCGGAGTGGTATTCACCTCAACACCATCCTAAGTGATCCTATGCGGCCCAGGTTCGGCGGCAGGTTGTGTGTGCTAGGGTGTAGTGTAATACAAATGATACATGCACAACAATTTATAGGCAAACAACACTCCGTACACAAAAAAATAAACCATACATTCCTACACCTCCCTGCAAGACAAAGGTGAGCAAACACTTCCCCTTATACCTCCCATTTTGCAAAAACATCTAACACCTTTGATGTTAGAGACGTACCTGGAATCCTCGCTACTAAACAAAAATATTTTTGAACAAGATTAATTTTGGCCTAAGTCCTCTAAAGTCTAAAACCAAATCCATAGTGGAGTCGCCAAGCTCTCGCGACCTACCCTCGGGGGGAGGGAACATGTTTAGGGGTATTGCCCAAAGGATGGGCTTAAGGCCCATGATTAGGCACGGGCTCTCCCAAGCCCATACCCCGCGTGACATTGGGATATTTTTAGAAATTTTGCAATAAAGAGTCGCCACTAGCCTATTGAGGTCGGCTAGAAACCAAGTGAGGCACGGGAGTATGCCACACTTCCTACGCAACCAGAGAATTTAGGGTCGAGGACTTGATTACACTAATTGACTAATTAGTACCCTTTCGGTACCTAATCTTGTTCATTTTAAAAGAAAAGATTTTTTTTTTTTGTCAGGCGGTTTGGATTGATTTTATACCTATCCACTAACATGTGATGTGAAGTGATCATGCAGGTGCAATTATTAAAGTAACAATCATAGCTACCAAGATCTTAATTGCCATAAAACTAGACACGTGCAATCAAACATAACAAGATACGCAAACTAAACATGCGATATAATCAACATGCAAGCAAATAAAGGCCTAATTATACTGAAATGGCAATACATAGCAATTCCTAACCAAACCCCATCATTTTTGGATTTTCGAAGTTTTTAATTTAATTTTTTAATTAATTTTTTAATATATTTTTAATATTTTTTTAATATTTTTTAATATTTAATATTATTTTCGAAATTTTCGAAATTTTTTTAAAATATAATAATAATATATTTTTTAAGCCGGACCGGGTCCGGTCCGGTCCGATCAGACCGAACCGGGCTCGGCCCGGTCGACGTGGGTTGGGTCCAGTCAGACCGGACCGAGCTCGGCCCGGTCGACGCAGGTCGGGTCTGGTCTTCGACGGACCCGGGTTCGGTCCGGCAGGCCCAAGTGGGCCCGAAGCTTGGGCCCAGCCCAAGAGATCCCCTCCTCTCTTTTTAAAACAAACCAGGCCCACAAGCCCACACTACACTAGCCTAAGCCCACAAGCCCATAAGCCCACAAGCATAACAGCCCAAATCCGGCCCTGAAATACTCAAAACCCTACCTGGTTCGCGACCCACGCCCAACCCGGTTCTGCCTCTTCTCTCCCCCTGCTCCTTCGCAGCGTTGGGCGGATAGGCGGTGACGGCGATGACGGGCTTGACGGCGATCGCGGCGACGGTGGGCTTGACAACGGCAATGGCAACGACGTTGACTCAGCGACGGTTGGGACGCAACGGGTGACGACACAAGCGGTGACTCAGCGGCGGTGAGGACGCAGCAGGTGACGGCATGGTGGTGGTGTGCTCGGTGGCGGCACAGGTGACCCCTCCGGCTAGGGCCGCGATGGCGGAGCAGAGGTGGAGACGCGTCGGCCGGCCCGAAATCTGCTAGCGTCGGGGGTGGCGGTGTGGGGCTGCAAGCAGAGTGCGGCGAGTCGTCGCGGGCGGAGGTGTGTAGCGCTCAGACGTAGTGGTGAGCTGCTACGGCATGGTGGAGACGAGCTGCTGCAGGGGTTCGCTCGAAGGTGCTGCAAACGGTAGGCAGCGGCAGTGAGCTTCTGGCGTCAGGTTCCAGCAGCGTCAGGTGTCGCGGCGAGGAGGGAAGCGGCGGCGTCGCAGCTTCGGTCTGCAAGGGGACGGCGTTTGGAGGGCAACGGCTCAGGTGGCATTGGGTTGAGGCGGCGAGCTCGGACGGCGACGGGCCGCGACTGCCGCTGCCCTCCTCCCCTCCGTTCTTTCTCTCTTCTCTTCTATTTTCTTGCTTGGCTCTCTCGGGTCTCCTCTGGTCGGAGTTTTGGAGTGGGAAAGGAGGCACGGCGGCGGGTTGTCAGCCGTGTGGTGGCTGGCGGTCTCTCCCTCGCGTTCTCTCTCTCTCTCTCTCTCTCTGTTTCTCCCTCTCTCCTGCTCTCTCGAGCTCTCCTTAATGTCTTTCTCCTCTTTCCTCCTCCCTCCAGCTCTCCTTGCTGTGTTTTTCCTCTTCCTTTCTCCTTTTCTGTTCTTCCCCCCTGCTCAATGCTGCTCCTGTTTCTGTTCCGTTTTTGCAAGTCCACGTGCGAAGGAGGAAGACAGCCAGGCGTAGGCTGGAGGGGAAAGGAGGCTGGGCCGGGGCTACGCCCAGGCCCACGCGAGGGCAGAAGAGGAAGGAAGTGGGCCGGGCTGGGCCGGGCTAAGGCCGGATTCAGCCCGACTCGACCCTTAAGGCTTGCTTTTTTTTTTTTTTTGATTTTTTTTTCTTTTTGGTGACTAATTCCTAATTTTGTACACGGTTAAATCCTAAATAAAATCGTAAAATTTAGGTGTCAACAAGTGTGGGTTCCCTCAAACCCTTGCCTTACACAATGTTGGGACTTTCATTTTGATTTAATTAATTCTATGAGAATTCTATATTAGAGAGTTGCCACTAGGCTATTGAGGTTGGCTAAAAACAAAATTAGATAGGGGAGAATATCTCGCAATCTATGAAACTAGCAACTAGAGATTTAGGATTGGGGACTTGATAGCATTAGTTATTTAACGGGAGAAGTGTTAAAAAAGTCTTAAACTTTTTGCATTTGTGCCAATTTAGTTCTAAATCTTTTTTTTGTGTGCCAATTTAGTCCTAAACCTTTTTACGCTGTGCCAATTCAGTCCTTTCCGGCCAATTTTGGTCGGAAAGGACTGATCGCTAACGTGGACAACTTTTAATAATATTTTAATTTTTTTGAATTTTTTTCATTTTCTTTTTCTTTTTCTTTTTTTCTTTTTCTTTTTTCCTTCTCCTCCTCCTTCCTCCAGCTAGTCGCCGGCGACCGGCCAAAGGAGACTATCGGCGAGGTTGACCTCGCTGGCCACCTCGCTAGTGGCCATGAGGGCGGCCTCGCGCTGGGTTGGCGAGGCTGGCCCTCGCCGGATCTAGCAAGGTCGAGCCTCGCCGGCCAAGCCTCGAGGGCGGCCTCGTGCCTGGATCTGGCAAGGTTGAGCCTTGCTGGCCATAGGTGAGGCTTGACCCTCATCGCCCAGGCCTCAAGGGCGAGGTTGACCTCGCTGGCCACCTCGCCAGTGGCCGTGAGGGCGGCCTCGCGCTAGGCTGGCGAGGCTGGCCCTCGCCGGATCTAGCAAGGTCGAGCCTCGCCGGCCAAGCCTCGAGGGCGGCCTCGTGCCTGGATCTGGTAAGGTTAAGCCTCGCCGGCCATAGGTGAGGCTTGACCCTCGTCGCCCAGGCCTCAAGGGCGGCCTCGCACCAAGCCAGCAAGGTCGAGCCTCACCGGCCATGGGCGAGGCTCAACCCTCGCCGCCCAAGCCTCGAGGGCGGCCTCAAGCTGGCTTCTCGCCGCCCAACGCGAGGTCGATCTCATGGCCACTGGTGAGGTGGCTGGTGAGGTCAACCTCGCCGACGATCGGCCAGAGGAAGGAGGAGGAGAAGAAAAAAATCAAAAAAATCAAAAAATTATTAAAAGTTATTCATGTCAACATCAATCATGCCACATCAGCCGGCCGGTGTCCAGTTAGCAAAATTTGGCCAAAATTGGCTGGAAATGACTGAATTGGCATAATGTAAAAATGTTTAAGACTAAATTGGCACCAAAAAAAGGTTTAGGACTAAATTTGGCACAAATGCAAAATGTTTAGGACTTTTTTAACGCTTTTCCCGTTATTTAACTATTGCCTTTTCGATACCTAAACTTGATTATTTGTCCGCTAAAGTGTCTACACTATCTTTTTACCAAATTATGAATCCTAAGGTTGTCTGCTAAGTGTCCATATAATGTTTTTGATGTTTATCATGATCCTAAAATATAACCTAACCATTTAAGTAGAACAAGCAAACCACATCTGAAAAAGTAGTGTAGAAGAATCACAACTAATTCATTAGAGATGGTAATGAAAGAGCAAGTAAAAAGTAAAGTGCAGTAAGGTAACCTAATACGAGTCGAGTAACATATAATTTGACTTCGTTATCTAGTTACAGGACAACAACCCCCATGAGCTTGACTTTAGAGACTATCCTTTCTTAAAATGGGTAATTTGGGTCATCGAAACTTTCAGGGAAACGAGAAATCCCGGGTTGGCATTTTGTCATTGTAGGTCGGGCTCCCAATTTGACCTTAGGATACTAAATGCTCATTTACTCCCTTTAAAATTTCTCCAAGGTTATGACACTTCCACACACAATTTTTTGAGGTAAATTCTAAGTTCAACTAAGCTATTTACTATGATTTTTTTTAAAATTTGTGAAGCAATGTTTTACTCTATTATTTTTAATTTTTCAATTATATTTCTCAAACTAAATTTATTTTTATTCAATAGGACTAATCAGATAAACTAATCCTAAATGATTCTAAACTAAACTAAGAATCCACAATCTAATCTAAAATGAACACACAAATCATCAATCAAGCAAATAACAGCACGGCTTACACTAAAAATCAAGGAATAAAACTTTATTAACTATATGAATTCTAATGAAATGAAACTAAGCTAAATCTAATACAAAAAATCTAACAACCTATTCAAAGCATATTTTTCTAATCCAATTTTCTTTTCTTTTTTCGGAATTTTTTATTATTTATTTATTTATTTTTCATTTCATTAACCGGTCCTTCTCCAGAACGCTTGAACTCACCTCTCTGAACCTCTCTTTTTCATGTTTTACTCTTTCATTCTTTCATTCTTTCATTTTTTCTTAAACATTCTATTAGAAAAATAAAAATAAAAATAAATAGATGAATAATAAAAAATTCCAAAGAAAGGAAAATTGGATTAGAAACTCAGACATAAATTTAACGGCTTCATTGCTATTATATGCTTTGATTAGAAAATTGGATTAGAAAATGGGGAAGAAGCTATTTCTAATGGAAAAGAAACTCACATACTATGAATAAATAGCTTCGTCCCCATTTTTACTCACGGCCACATTGCTAAAACCCTCATACCCCACTGAAGACTTCTGTTGACTCAGTTTTTCTCATATCCTTTACCAGAAACTCACATGCGATGGCTTCATACGGAGAACCATACAAGTCCTAATCCACCGATGACCAGCTCCGACAATTGCTCTGACCACCTCAGAATCATTGCCAACACTCACCAGCCACCACACATGCAAAGCTTATCATTCAAGAGCACTCGGCATATTACTTAGGTACGCCCCAGTTAACCCTGCAGGATTATATCATGCAAATATCTCTATAATTCATGCATTTCTCACAAGTTCATAGAAAGAAGGTAAATGGCCAAACTGTCATGTTCTCACTCTTCTAAAGTCTTGTCTCTAGAATCACCTATCCATATCTAAAAGAAAAATCGAGACGCAAACTGAAACGGACAGCATCTCCAATTGACTTCCCAAAGATATAAAGTCCAAATTTGTATTGATACTGAACAATGAGCATGTGAAGCAACTATGAATTCAATTCCAGCGTACTAGAGGTTCAATCACCATGCAATTGTCGGAAATTATCAATCATGGACCATAGACTAGTAATGAAAATCAACAAACAGTGCATCACTTACTACATTACAAGACTGCAACTGTCAAGACATATGAACAGCAAGTACGCCCAGAATAGACATAATCTGTAACTCAACACATTGGTATAATTTCAATACAGTGAGCACATCAGCAATTGAATGCATTGGAAATGGACATACACTGAGACAAACACAATCAACCAACACCAAGCTGGTTATAAAAGAAGCTTTTACAATTGACTAGATTTGTACATGATGGAACTGAAACATAGGAAACTTGACATCAGCGCAATCAATCAACGGACAAGCTTCTAGGACAGATGAATCTTGATTTAACATCCAATAGGTGATCATACATCAAGGTACACTAATCCTGATCAAGTAAACATGGTACGTGGGGATTTTGGCCCTGGATTTTAGGGTGAAAATTCCAAGTTATAATGAGTAGATCGAACACGTAGATCTTAGTTTGAACACATAACAATCAACCAGATTTCTAAGATTGGTACACTGGTTTCATTCAGGCATATGATCAAACAAATGGCAGGTGTCTCGGTGTCGATAAGTAGCAAAAAGAGAATACGAGGAGGAGAAGAAACCCGATAAAGATTATAGTTTCTCGAGCTCAAAAAAAAAAAAAAAAAAAAAAAAAAAAAATCCCAAACTCCCTCTCCCCCCATGCTTTGTTCGTCGCTTCCTGTAATGATAACATGCGTCTGCGGCTATCATAGATGGAAAACTGGCGGTGGCTACCGGCGGAGCTTGCGAGAGCAAAACTGAGGGAGAAAAAGCTCGGTTGCGGCGAGAGGAAAAATCGTCAGGATTCCATGTTCCGTTGGATGAAGCTCAGGGAATTATTGATTTCAAAGCTTAATTGGGTTGGGCATATTAAATATATACATATCTCATAATTCCTAATTTGTGAATTATTTTTTATCAGTAAAATTCAGGTGTCAAGTAACTCAATTGGCAAAATTGGAAAGTCTAAGTTTGAATTATCCTCTACACGATAAGTTTAGGGCTGACTTGATAATTGCCCCTAAATAATATATTTCAGCATTTATTTCTTCTAAATCAGTATTAATTTATTATAAAATCTTTGTAAGAGTTAGATATGCAAAATTTAAATATTTGCTAGAATTAGACATCGCACAAGAGTGTGTCACGTGAGTCATCATCATGCGAGTTTTTCCCACTTTTATATCCATTGACAAATGGATTGAGATTGAAATGCTAGTATCATTTCCTTGAATTACCTCATCTCACCCCGAAATTTTGTGAGGACCTAAGTTTATTGTAAGCTTTTCAATAAGATATCATTCGCCCAACACCCTTGTTGGTCTCAAATCAAATAGCCAACTTTTTGGGAAAACAAGTGATCAAATAAAAACCCAAGGATCTAAATTAAACTATACTCACACCTAACAATAGTGAGTCGAGCTTTCCGCGGCATTAGAGTTGCAGGAATCCAAAAATGGATTTAAAAGGTTCTTGTTTCAAAATTTTATGAAGTTATGGTCAAATAACTAATCAAATGCCACACCTCAACACTTTTAAGGCACAACAGGCATTGTAGAAGAAAAAAATCTTATATGCACCCGGTGCATGCGAGCCGATATTACATGTACCATTGGATGAAGTGGGCCTCATGTGGAACCCACTAATCTAACAATAACATGAGCTAGGTTCACATGATTCGAATGCATCCATTACTAGCTCATTGTACGAGTGATCGCAATAAGATGCTAGTGTATTTAGAAAAAACAAAACAAGTCCAAAGCCAGGCTCTAAAACAGAATCTGCCTAGCTCACATGTTAATCCTCATCAATTAAGTCATGCGTAGAAAAGTTTGCGTCAAGGAATTGGTCCAATTGGCCTCGTACAATACTAAATATTGAATGTGTTAGCATGACATGCCATTATTAAGTAATGCTTTGGTTGGGTCAAACACACGGCATGACATCAGCCTAGAGGTGTCAAAATGGGTCATTGACCCATTTATGGACCCATTTATAGTTAAATGGGTCATTACTGGATCAAATCTTATTTTCCAAAGCACCCATAATGAGTTTTAAAATTAAAGAAGCTGAGATATATGGGTCTTAAGTGGGTATGCTCTCAGACCCATTTAAGACCCATTTATCAACCCATTAAAAATGAACCCATTAGGCCACGATCTAGTCTACCCTACTAGAGGTGGTAAAATTATAATTATTTTTTTATTTTTCTTTTCTTTCTTCTTTTTTTTTTCTTTCTTCTTCCTCTGGTGGTCGGCACGGCGATAGCCGGCGACCAGCCAAGCGAGCCTCAAGCTCGCCACCATCGGGTGAGCTTGAGCTCACCAGATCTGGCGAGGCGAAGGCCTCGCCGACGCCTGGTGAGACTCAAACTCGCCGGCGTCAGGCGAGGCTCGAGCCTCGCCAAATCCAACGAGGAGCGAGCTCGAGCTCGCCCGACGCCGGCGAGCCTCAAGCTCGCTAGAGGCCTTGCCAGATCTGGCGAGGGGCGAGCGCGAGCCTCGAGCTCGCGGATCTGGCGAGGGGAAGCCTTGCCGACGTTCAGCGAGGCTCAAGCCTCGCCAAATCCGGCGAGGGGCGAGCTCAAGGCTCACCTGTGGCCAGCCGCCGGCCGTTGTTGTGGCCAGCGACTAGCCAAAAAAGAAGAAGAACAAAAAAGAAAAAGAAAAATTATATTTAAAAAAAATTAAAAATTTAATTTTTAAAAATAAAAAATAATTAATTTCAATTTTTTAAAATAATTATTTTAAAAATTATAAAAATTGTCCATTAAATTTGTAATGTATAAAACTATATTAGCAATACTATTTAAAAAAATAATATATAAAAGAAATAAGTTTGGAAGTATTTTAGTAATATAATCTTTTTAAAAAAAACATAGGAATAAGTTTTTCTAAATTTAGTTAAATATGAAAATATTTTATTAATATGGGTTGTGTCGGGTATGGGTTGAGTCTGGGTCGGGTCGGGTATGGGTCGGAAAATTTACATTAAACATAAATGGGTCATAAATAAGTTAATGAGTCAATTTGGGCCGGACCATTAATGACTCGACCCAAACCCGACCCGACCCACCCGCTCTACATCAGCCCGTCATTATATAAATGCAGCACTGAATGATAGTTTATCTCTCTGTAGATAGGATCCCAATTCTACCGTAATCACAACTATAATGGGTAAAAAATATTATTACATCACTTGACCCATCGAGCACGTTTTTTCTCGGATGAACATTAGCTCTCAAGGAATTGACGAAGCAACATACTTTTATTCATCTACTCAAAATTCGATGAATTGAGGGAGGCGCTTCGGTCCATAGCCCAAACAGAACGACAAGTCAGAAAACACCAATAATCAAATCTCCACTCCAACGACTCACTTCAACACACAAGTGAAACAAATACAGCCTTATAAGAAAATTCCAAGGAAAGCTGTCACACCCCAAAACTACAAAGAATGGGGATGACACGGCCGTCCTTCCACACGAAGGACGCAGCCTCAAACACAACCAATAACCTGATATCAACTTATATATATCTCAAACCATATATACATATTAGATAGACCAACAGATTGGTTGCAACATCAGAGTTTCTATAATTCACCAAAAAGAAATATACAAATAGAACTCAGACAATCCAACCACTAGCAAGGAATGTGTACACCACTTCCTTTGACCATACCCAAAAATAGAACTCCCCAAAAAGTTTCCCACCGACGGCGCACTCGCTCTATTCGCCGCTAACCGAGGAACCTGAAAAGATTAAAGGAGGAGTGGAATGAGCAACAACAGCTCAGTGAGTAGTACATATCTTCTAAGCAGATCGAACAACCACTATGCATGTATACAAAGCAATACCAAACTTAATAATGCCAACTCAATATATAAAATACATATCAAATCATATAAGAGTTATTTGATATCATCAAAGCTTTATACTAATATGGAAAACTCATTTAAATCACCATCAAAAATCAAGTATCAATGGTCAAGTCCATTGAATAATCTCCATCAAATATCACATATCAATGGTCCATCCATTGATTAATCTATTGCTCAATATTCCACTATGGTCACGACACAACGCCTTGTGACAAGGCGACCAAGTTTTTCCCCTTGGCGAGGTCTCCACCTACAAAGCCGATGGCTGGGCCCAGAAGGATATCCTAAACCTGGTATGCATACCCCAAAAACCCCTCACGGGTTCACAGTCATATTGAGCATAGAAAACCATCATCCAATCCAGAAATCAATATCTTAGACCAAACAAATAACAATTGCAGCATAGCCCATCATCCATTTCATATTAATTTCTCAAATCATTATAAAGCTTTCCATAAATCAATTGCAAAGCAATTTCATATATATTTCTCCACTTACTTTGTATAACACACTTTTCAAACATTCATAATCAACCAAAGAGTAGCAATTGCTCGATCTGGCTTTTATGCAATCAAAATGCTCTCCTCAATTCAATGTATATACATATATACTTCAAGACATGAATTTTTCAAAACCAAAGAAGATATAGTACCACTCACCTCGTCCTCTACAACCAAACGACGAACGATACCCGTATCGTCGAACTCACGGCCCTATCAAATAATCGAGGAATAATGTTAAAATCTAATAAAACTCTATCTCAACTATGAAACGACTAAATTACGCCTTAACTCTAACAAGAGGACTTCTACGCGCTAACAAATCGCATAACTAAGGCGATTGATCGAACTATTCGCAACACGGAGATTAAGCGCAAAACTTGATCATGCCATAACTTTCTCCTCCGAACCCCGATCCGAACGTATTTATAGTCAATAGAGAGCCCTTGACAAATATTACAAGAATCCCAACTTCACCGTCCCAAAATCAAGCCGAAAGGTGACAAAATACAGGCCCAAAGCTGCTGGACGTGTACTGTTTACTGCACGCGGGAAACTTTGAAATTTTGTTTCGGACAAACCACAAGCTCAAATCACAATCCGTAAAATCCCACGGCTCCACAACACCCTAAATCATCATTACTACAAAAATACGCGGCTCAACGACTCCAAAATCGGACTTCGCCACTTGATTTTCCAACAATTCCGAATTTGAGCCCTAAACCCAAAAATTACTTCAATTGGACGAACGAGGGGCCTAATCTCTTACCGGGTGCTGCGTTATGGAGTAGAGTCGGCTTGGCGAGGCATCCGTGGTGTGCACGTGCCAAAAACCCTTTCCTTCTTCCCCTTTCTCTTCTTCTTCTTCTTCTTCTTCTTTTCTTTCTTTTCTTTCTGGTGCCCGAACGTGGGCTTTCTTTCCTTTTTATCTCTTCCCCTTTTTCTGTTTTCTGTTTTCTTTCTTTATTTTCTTCCTCTCTCTCTCTCTCTCTCTCTCTCTTCTCTTTTCCCTCTCTCCCGAAAACTTTCGATTCCTCTCTCTCTCTGCCGTAGCTTCCACCTTTTTCTTTTTCTTTGACTGGGTCAAAACCCATATTTTACAAAAGCCATTGACAACGAGCCTATAAACCGATGACGAGATGAACCCGGCACAGATGTGTGTGCATCGGGATGACCCCACCGCGAGCTTCTGGTTCTATGTCGCGATTCCCTCTCCATGCTAGGCCATGTCCACTCGATCGTAGCCGCCGCTCATCTCCAATCGTTAACCATCCTAGACTCTTGGCATTTGAACGTCAGAAAATAGAGCAGAGTATAGGGAAGGAATTCTCATGTTTAGTTGTGATTCTCTCTCGATTTCCTCTATGAATAATTACTCCTCTCTCTGTCACCGATTGCCTTTGCAGGCCACTTCCCGAATATCCTAAGCTTCGCAGCCACACGAAGTGCTCTGTTCGCCCCTCTTTTCCAGCTAAGGTCATCGAAGTGCTGTATTCTCCTTTTCCCTCCTTTAGCCGGTACCAGTCTTCCCTGCTACAACTCCTGCGGCTTCACTCCTCTGATTTTATCACCAATTGCTGTCAGCTATTACCCTTCGTCGAGGTATATTTGCATGCTCTGTTTTTGCTGAAGGTGGGGACCGAGTGCTCGATTCCACCAGCATGAAATCTGGCCGCGTTCAAGTCTTTGTGATAAGTCTGGATACGACCTCTCTTATTTATGCATCCAGATCCTTTGGCCGAAATGTCTACAACCCGTTTGATAAAATTCCTGGACTAGATCAGTGTGTATTTTGATTCAAATTCTGAGAGCTTTCCTTTGTTTGATCGACACATTATTTTCGTTGCACAGGCTTTACATGTACTTCGTTTCCTTTCATTTCAGAATTTAGTAGCTATTCATTTTATGATTTGTTATTGGAATTTTCGTATTAGATGCTAATCAAATGTGTACATGAGATGAAACTGATAACTGAGTATTCCAGAACTTAGACCGAGGGCATCTTGAACGAAAATGAATTGACCCGTGCACGTTTACTTCTTATGCTTCACTATTGCCCGAACATGTTGGGCTGCTTCAAACACGATCCATGTTTGTTGTTCCGAATTGCAAACATATTATGAGAATTTTGCCGGTTAGTTCTCTGTATGTGTTGAAATCGCAAGCGTATTGAACAAATGCTAATATCTTGAATAACGAGTGCATGCTGCAAGAGCATTGAGCTGCTGCTCTAGTCATCGTATACACATTCATTTTGGGTGGGCAGTGTTACTGATTGGTTCATCTTCGTATGCGTTGAGTTGCTGATGTACTCACTGTGTTGTGTTCGTACCGATGTGTTGTGTTACGGATTATGTCTATTCTGTGGGCGCTTGCTGTTCGTATGTCCTGGTATGTGTAATTGTGTCATTGATGTGCTGTTCGTTGATGCCAAGAACTTGCTGTCCAGATTTCCTCATTCATTTTTTTCTGTTCTATTATTGGAGCCTAGTGTCGTGACCGAAGAATTCAGAGTTGTAGCAGCCCAGTATAAGGAGACCATTGTTGAGATGCTTTTTAAATTCTATTTATTTCGTGAAAAAATTAATGATGTGAAAATCATTTTCTTAAAAATTTTGGTGTCTCTCTCAAGAGATTTATGTAATTTTTAAACTATTCATAGGAGAAGGAATACAAAATTTTCTTGTAGAAAGTAGGTCATTAGCTACATTACATATGTGAAATTTTAATTTAAGAAAATGATGTCATTTTCTGAAAATTTTTCACCAAATGAATGTCTTGCCTACCAAATTTTTTTTATTCAAACAATCGAAAAAGAAAAATACAATATGATTTATTCATATCCACTCATCTTACCAATAAAGAAATTAAGTACATTGCAGAGATATGTATGTGCTGTATAGTAAACATCTTTTGTTGACAAATACTATGTAAATAAATTATGCCGGTTTTTTTTTTTCAATTTTCAGTGATAATAGCGACCGAAGAAAGTTGGCAAGAGTCACAAGACCACTGGTTAACGTTTATGCGCGGAGTAAGTATAGTAGCCACATGTCTCGTGCTTTAATAGGAAAGTATTAATAAAAATAGTAATAGAATTTAATTTCTTTAATGCTAAAAACATGTTTGAAACTTTTTTTGTTATAAACTTTCCTATAGATTTTTGAGGAACTCAATAATTAAGAAAGTAGAAACAAACTTGTAACATCGATTACAAGCATATAAGCGTATTACTTCCTATATTTTCTAGTGCTTTGAAAATGGTTCTTTTTGGATGCTAAGCTAGTAGAGCAATTATATATCTAAGTAATTAAAGGTCAAAATTGTTAAAAATAAAAACAAATTATTGGTCGAGGAAATAGAATTTACTTACTCATACACCAAAATTGGACAATATTATACATACATACATGCAAGCGTGCATGCACGCATACATACAAACTCACATAAGCATATACGGACAGCAAAATACCAAAGAGTCGCATCATACAAATATCATAAATATCTTCATTGTATAGTGTATTTTCCCAACAATCAATCTGTTTTCTCTGAAGGGACTGTATAATAGATTATACACCTTGTCAGTATTATATTAAGCTGTTTTGTCATATAAAAAACGTAGTAGTTGTAATTAGGCTATAGAATGTCCAAATATTCAAAAGTATTTTCTTTATTGCAAAATATAAATAACACGAGGATGTAAATGAAACCATAAACTCCAATTTACGTGGGAAACACAAGTTATTAGAATATTTAAATAACAATCACACATTAGTCTGGCAGCATAAGTTTTCAGAATAATTTACCATGCTTCCGCAAAATTTAATGTGGTATCAAAATAGGAAGCCCTAAATTAAAATTCTTCCCAATTCCTTATTTGCCTTCCCTATTTTTTATTTCTACTCTTTAGTCTTAGGCCAAACTCTAATTTACGAGTGAGTAGAAGTATTAGAATATTAAAGGGAGCATTCATTTATTAATTTAAGTTTTTATATTAAAATTGTTGGTAGTAGTTCCACAAAATTTTACAAGGGTATAAAAGAATTTGTTGCAAATATTGACAAATAACAACATACTCGTACATGTAGATAAATAAATCACCTCATTAAAAAAGAATATTAAGCTTGAAATACTGATTAAGTACCACATAATTGGGATAGGTATGATTGGCCCCTCCCCATGAACCCGTCTAGAACTGCGATCCTATGTCTAAATGGTGGAGATTTCAAGTAGTAATCTTGTTCCTTTGTATAAGTTGTATTACTTTGCTAATATAAAGTTTCTTATTTTCAACATAGATTTTAATATAACATGAATACTTCCAATACTTCATTCCCTTTTCTCATCAATTTATCACGGCAAATTTTCAAACTAAATTATATTCTAAAGGATCTAAGAATCCCAAATTCGTTTTTTCGCATAAATGATTTTTTTCAACTTGCAAAATTTTTTGAGAGGCTTGTTGAAGAAATAATTTTTAATCTTGAAGTTATTATCAAGTAGGGCAAGTGCAATAGGGAAATCCGCATTCTTCCTCGAGGTTGCGGATGGAGCTCATAGATGTCCCAGGACATGGGCCCGATGATGGGGCATCTCTAATAATAGTAGAGCCAGGATGCAATTCCCTGCATCCGCTTGGCAATCGTGCCCTTACCCAATCCCATTGCAACCCGTAATTCGCATGCAGTAATATTTTCCGTTCCAGATAATAAATTATAAACAGAAATATTAATACAGTAATTATAGCAGACACCAACAGATAAAAATAAATTTTTTCCACACGCGGCTTTATACACTATTGATTTTGATTGTTATTGAAGATAATAAGCGGTTAAAACTCTTAAATCAATGGTGGATGAGGCGGTTTGTGAAAAAGAAAATTTTTTCTCACCCTGTATGCGCTGATATTCCATATTCATGATATAACTACTTATCGAGAGAAGAGTGAAAAGACTAAATAGCACCTCATTCGCAAGTATTATTAGCGTGAGCAACCTAGGCGCTAAACTGGGAAAAGAGTGAACCTAAGGTGATCAAAATTATATAATATATAAATGCTCTCTGGCAAGATCCTACGCACCCAAGTCGGCATGGAGTTCAACTCCACCGAAGCACCTTCAGATAGAAAAAGAGCAGGCGGACGTCTATGATCTTATGAGTCGTCCGTATCAAATGCATTCGAGTGGAAAATCGGTGGAAGTGCTGAAATTTGCATAGCGGTCTCTCCCAGAGGATGAGCTTAGCTCCGCTGAGAAAGTGACACGCCATAACAGACAATGCTCTAGTAGGGATCCAGCGCTCAATAGGGATCCCTTAGCGTTGGATCCCAATCTCTCCTTTAGCTAAGTGAGGATATCGGCGCAGCAAATAGATACAGGACATCTGACCCAATCTACCAACGAAGCCGATAAGGGAAAGAAGTACGGAAGAGTAGACACGAAGCAAGTATTCAGCGCCAGGAGCCACACGACCTCCTTGGAGATAGTGTCGCGACCCTCTCAAGAGAGACGGGGGAAGTGAACGGATCATCCCCTCCGTCATTTCTTCTCTATTGGATATGCTTTCGTCCCCAAGTGCTCTCGGCCCATGATTCAATCCCATGACAGGAACTTATACCCACTATTTTATCGAGTAAAACTCACTGGTTTTTTTTATGCAACTTTACGTGCAACTGAAAAAGATTATGATAAAATCTAACAGGAATTCATGAAGTGATAGTAAGGTGAAATCACACATTCTATAGGTTTCGATAGGACCTGTAGAAGGAAGGGTCCGTGAACTTATTGTTCTGGGATTTCGACATGCACGGAAACTGAGCCTGTGACTTCGCCGGTAGCGGCAGTGAAATGTCGGTCATTACATCATCTGTGATGTCTGGCGTTCTCTTTAACTTCGGCTAACCAGAAATCCGGACATGTGATAGACTTTGAAACTCAATTGGAATAGAAACGGCCTGATGGTATTGAAACGAGTTAATGTCGACCGCACGCCATGGAGGCGAGTGCGCGATCTTAGAGGCTCCAAAATAACAAGACATGATTTTGCTTGACTGGACACTGCAACTTTGTTGGCCTGGTAATCCACAGTGGCAACGAACAAACAGCGAATTTATCGGCGGCCGAAGCATGTTCACGGTTGGATACCTCGATTGGCACTCCTACAGCCACGACCACCCATCTCAGGCTCAGACGATACGGAGACTCTTGCGGGGTTTCGTAAACGGCAAGCGATGACGAATTTTCATGGCTGCCACTCTCCCTGTTTTCTTTGTGTTATCTTTCACTCGTATCTACTGTTTCTCTCCAGATTTGGTTTGGCTTTTGCTTTCCATCCGAGCGAATGTTTAGTATTGAGCAATAGGCATGCTGGCAAGTTGGGCGTTTTATACTTGCAACAACAGGACGAACCACAGCAGCGACGCAGAAACAGAGTGGAACAGAGCAGAGCAATACCGCGCTGCCGTGAAGTGAGTCACCGGCCGAAGACTCAGATCAAGGAAATACGCCAAACAGGGAGCCGTCAATCCGTCTCTGCAAGGGAAGTTATAGGCGAAACCAGCGCTTCCATGGCAGTCACTGAGGCGTGGGATGAGCTTCTGGAACTTCAGGAATGGATGAACAAAGGTTTGAACGAGAAGAGCAAGCTCTTGAACGGCGAAAAGAGAGGATCCGAAAACAGAGCCTCTTCGCCAAAACACCGGCGATCGCCGCCACAAATCGCCTTCATCCGACAAATGAGCTCTGAACAAAATCGAGCTTCAGCAACGCATCGAGCTTCCTGGAGAGAGAGAATCGATCAGCATAAACCCTAAAGCCCAGATCGATTCCTGTGGAGGAACCGAGAGGGACACAAAGCAAATGGCGTCGTTCTTGTAACTTCGACCGCGTCAGATAATTTGGCAACCAAAACGGCATCTTTTTGCCCAAAACGGCGTCATTTCGCTTTCACTTTAGCCCACGTCACATTCCGTTGCCTCCTGTTGTCCACGTAAGCAGCCACATAGAATTTGTGAGGGTGTTCATTACCGGAACCATAAAGATAGAAGAAAGGAAAAAGGTTAATAAAGGAAGAAGAATAGCTATAGGGCTTACCAAACAAATAAATATTTAAATTGTCCCAGGAGCTATAGGGCTTACTAAACAAATCAATATTTAAATTGTCCCAGGATGGCAAAGCTTGAATTTAAGTTTTAATCTATGGTAGAGATTTTTGTGATAACATAATTTTTATGTGGATCTTTGTCAGTCAGCAATTTAACCAATTTTTAAAGTACATGGTTATTTTTCATTAATTTTCAGTTTTGGCTATTTTTGGAAATTTCAGGCCAAAATTGAGAATAGTATCGGATTTACTTTATAATGTAGAGATGGTGTACTACCAAAACCGTGAGATATTGATGGTCCCCAACAAGGATACTTTATGAGGGAAAGTTAGAGAAGGCCTTGTGCATCTTTGCTAATTATCTCACATAGCTAAAAGCAAACTTGGATCAACCTCTACCATCTAGAAATCCAAACTTAACTAATTTTCGAACCCATATTTAGCAAATTGATTTTGAGTGGGGAGATGTTTTCCGTCAATCCTAATTATAATACAAAAAAAAAAAAAGACAAGAAAAAAGAGAGAAGCGAAATCAGAACAGGCCCTCTCTCTTTCTTCCTTGATCTCTACCGATCACTTGATATCGTCCTTAAACTCTCATTATCGACTGGATTTTTAAATTATATTTTTTTCATGTTCATATTGGCTTTTATATTAAAAGAATGATAGTCAAATTCTCACCATATGTCACGTTGCCACCCTATGCCATTGCTGAGGGTGGCTAGACTGTTGTCTGGCTCAGAACATTGCGCACTCAATAGCGTGGTTGCACAGTGAGTGAGGAATGTGTACTGTAAAATATGGGTTTTGACCCAGTCAAAGAAAAAAGAAAAAGGTAGAAGGTAATACGGCAGAGAGAGAGGAATCGAAAGTTTTTGGGAGAGAGGGAAAAGAGAAAGAGAGAGAGAGAGAGAGAGAGAGGAAGAAAATAAAGAAAGAAAACAGAAAACAGAAAAAGGGGAAGAGATAAAAAAAGGAAAGAAAGCCCACGTTCGGGCACCAGAAAGAAAAGAAAGAAAAGAAGAAGAAGAAGAAGAAGAAGAAGAAGAAGAGAAAGGGGAAGAAGGAAAGGGTTTTTGGCACGTGCACACCACGGATGCCTCGCCAAGCCGACTTACTCCATAACGTAGCACCCGGTAAGAGATTAGGCCCCTCGTTCGTCAATTGAAGTAATTTTTGGGTTTAGGGCTCAAATTCGGAATTGTTGGAAAATCAAGTGGCGAAGTCCGATTTTGGAGTCGTTGAGCCACGTATTTTTGTAGTAATGATGATTTAGGGTGTTGTGGAGCCGTGATTTTACGGATTGTGATTTGAGCTTGTGGTTTGTCCGAAACAAAATTTCAAAGTTTCCCACGCGCAGTAAACAGTACGCGTCCAGCAGCTTTGGGCCTGTATTTTGTCACCTTTCGGCTTGATTTTGGGACGGTGAAGTTGGGATTCTTGTAATATTTGTCAAGGGCTCTCTATTGACTATAAATACGTTCGGATTGGGGTTCGGAGGAGAAAGTTATGGCATGATCAAGTTTTGCGCTTAATCTCCGTGTTGCGAATAGTTCGATCAATCGCCTTAGTTATGCGATTTGTTAGCGCGTAGAAGTCCTCTTGTTAGAGTTATGGCGTAATTTAGTCGTTTCATAGTTGAGATAGAGTTTTATTAGATTTTAACATTATTCCTCGATTATTTGATAGGGCCGTGAGTTCGACGATACGGGTATCGTTCGTCGTTTGGTTGTAGACGACGAGGTGAGTGGTACTATATCTTCTTTGGTTTTAAAAATTCATGTCTTGAAGTATATATGTATATACATTGAATTGAGGAGAGCATTTTGATTGCATAAAAGCCAGATCGAGCAATTGCTACTCTTTGGTTGATTATGAATGTTTGAAAAGTGTGTTATACAAAGTAAGTGGAGAAATATATATGAAATTGCTTTGCAATTGATTTATGGAAAGCTTTATAATGATTTGAGAAATTAATATGAAATGGATGATGGGCTATGCTGAAATTGTTATTTGTTTGGTTTAAGATATTGATTTCTGGATTGGATTTCTGGTATTGGATGATGGTTTTCTATGCTCAATATGACTGTGAACCCAGTGAGGGGTTTTTGGGGTATGCATACCAGGTTTAGGATATCCTTCTGGGCCCAGCCATCGGCTTTGTAGGTGGAAACCTCGCCAAGGGGAAAAACTTGGTCGCCTTGTCACAAGGCATTATGTCGTGACCATGGTGGAATATTGAGCAATAGATTAGTCAATGGATGGACCATTGATATGTGATATTTGATGGAGATTATTCAATGGACTTGACCATTGATACTTGATTTTTCATGGTGATTTAAATGAGTTTTCCATATTAGTATAAAGCTTTAATGATATCAAATAACTCTTATATGATTTGATATGTATTTTATATATTGAGTTGGCGTTATGAAGTTTGGTATTGCTTTGTATGCATGCATAGTGGTTGTTCGATCTACTTAGAAGATATGTACTACTCACTGAGCTGTTGTTGCTCATTCCACTCCTCCTTTAATCTTTTCAGGTTCCTCGGTTAGCGGCAAATAGAGCGAGTGCGCCGTCGGTGGGAAACTTTTTGGGGAGTTCTATTTTTGGGTATGGTCAAAGGAAGTGGTGTACACATTCCTTGCTAGTGGTTGGATTGTCTCGAGTTCTAATTGTATATTTCTTTTTGGTGAATTATAGAAACTCGATGTTGCAACCAATCTGTTGGTCTATCTGATATGTATATATGGTTTGAGATATATATAAGTTGATATCAGGTTGTTGGTTGTGTTTGAGGCTGCGTTCTTCGTGTGGAAGGACGGCCGTGGCATCCCCATTCTTTGTAGTTTTGGGGTGTGACATCTTTTGGTATCAGAGTCTAAGTTTTGATCTTTTTGGATGTTGTTATGGGACGTTGTGAGGTTGTGTGATAGATTTTATTTGTGCGTTAGTCTTTTAGATTCTAAGGTGTAGTTTCATTCTTGGATTCAGGTGATCATGCGTACCGACTCCGAGACTCTTGCCTCGCTTCGTAGGAGCAGCAAAGGCAAGCGAGTCGCTACCCCTGATGCTAGAGACATGCCTCAAGCTTCTCGAGGTGCGTCGTTGAGAAGGAGACTTGAGGACCGCTTTGATAGGAGTCCTGACTTGCGCGAAGTCAGAGAAGATAATCAAGAGCCAACCCGTTCAACTGAATTTGAACAAGCAATGATCCATTGGTATCGCCAAGCAAAAGAATTAACTGGAGATGGAGCGACTGGCTCAGGCACTTTTGCCCAATTTAGGAAGGCGAAACCACCCACTTTTGATGGGAAAGCCGATCCTCTCGCGGCTAAGCGTTGGATTAAAAAGATTGATGGGATCTTTGAAGTCAAGAGGTTCCCGAGGAGCGGAAAGTTAAATTTGCCACCCAATACTTGGAAGGTGAAGCAGAGTTTTGGTGGGATGGAATGAAGCCAAGTCTTGGAGGTAGGGATGTTATTATATCCTGGGATGACTTTAAAAAGGCGTTCAATGCTCAATTCTTCCCAAGTCATTTCAGGCAAAGATGAAGAGTGATTTTGTACATATATCTCAAGGTGACTCCACGCTTTTGGAGTATTCAGTCCGCTTTAATCGCTTGAGTAGATTTGCGGAGCACTTGGTAGCAAATGAGGAAGATAAGGCCGACCATTTCCTAGGAGGGCTCCGACCTGAAATTAATTCTGCACTTGCACCTTTCGTGTTAACAACCTATAAGGATGTGCTAGAGCGAGCAATCAAGGTGGAACAAAGCATTCTGAAGCACGGCACACAAGGAGCGCCTCAGCCCAAAAGGTTTAAGCCCACAAATGTACAAAGTAGCCATACTAATGTTAGTGGAAGGCGAAGAGGTTTCAGTCGGCTAGGACAGTTCAAAAATCCGAGTAACCAGGGCCTGTGCAATACATGTGGAAGTTATCATCGCGGTGAGTGTCATCGGAAAACTGGAGTATGCTTCTTATGTGGGAAAGCGGGACACATGCGGCGAGATTGTCCTACACAAGGGAATCCTCCTATTGACAATAGATCATGTTTTCTATGTGGACGACAAGGGCACCTATCACACCATTGTTCCATGCGGAGGAATACCCCTTTGGTTGGTAGGCCCCAAGAGAACCAACAAAGACAAAGTACAAGTGGGAAAGTTTTTGCGATGACGAAGGAGGATGCGGCAGCATCTAACGCAGTTGTTGCAGGTAATATTTCTATTGCCTCACAATGTGCTTATGCGTTATTTGATCCTGGTGCTACGCACTCCTTCATTTCAACTGAATTTGCAAAGAAGCTTGATGTGTTGCCTAACCCTCTTGAATGTGAATTGCGTGTTGATACTCCTACTGGCGATTTCTTAGTTGCTCATCATGTGTTCAAGAGATGTTTGATTCGGATTAATAGTGTTGAAATGCCTGTGGATCTAGTGGAGTTAAATATTCGAGATTTCGATGTTATTATAGGGATGGATTGGTTATCTACCTATCGTGCTACCGTTGATTGTTTTTCAAAGAAAGTGATATTTAGACTTCCAAATCAACCCGAATTCTCTTTTTCGGAAGTTGTCAAAACACTTTTCCAAGGTTGATCTCGGCTTTGCAAGCGAGGAAACTTTTGAGAAATGGTTGTTGTGGTTATTTAGCTTGTGTAAAAGACACAAGTAAGGTTGTAGTGAAGTTGGAAGATGTTCCCGTTGTTAGAGAGTTTCCAAGTGTGTTTCCCGAGGATTTACCAGGCTTGCCTCTTGATAGAGAAATCGAGTTTTGTATTGAATTGATGCCTCCGTACAAAGACCGATCTCTAAGGCACCATATCGGATGGCACCCGCTGAATTGAAAGAATTGAAAATGCAGCTGCAAGAGCTTTTGGATAAGGGTTTCATCAGACCTAGTGTTTCACCTTGGGGAGCTCCTGTTCTATTTGTGAAAAAGAAGGATGGTAGTATGCGGCTTTGCATAGATTACCGAGAGCTTAACAAGTTAACAAATCAAAAACAAATATCCTTTACCCCGGATTGATGATTTATTTGATCAACTTCGTGGAGCTCGTGTATTTTCCAAGATCGACCTTCGTTCGGGTATCATCGCTGAAGATAAAGATAGATGATGTGCCTAAAACCGCTTTCAGAACAAGGTATGGCCATTATGAATTTCTCGTCATGCCTTTTGGATTAACAAATGCGCCTGCGGCCTTCATGGACTTGATGAACAGAGTGTTCAGGGAATATCTAGACAAATTTATTGTGGTGTTCATTGATGACATCCTAATGTATTCGAAGAGTTTAGAAGAGCACGAACAACACTTGAGGTTTGTCTTGCAGACTTTGCATGAAAAGAAGTTGTATGCCAAATTTAGCAAGTGTGATTTCTGGCTTGATCATATAGAATTCTTGGGTCATGTGATCTCGAAGGATGGCATATTAGTGGATCCAAAGAAGGTTGAAGCAGTTGTTAACTGGAATCGTCCAACTAATGTTATAGAAGTGAGAAGTTTTCTTGGGCTAGCCGGTTACTATAGGCGATTTGTAGAGGGATTCTCAAAGATTGCTGGTCCACTTACTCGTCTAACTCAGAAAAAAGTTAAATTTGAATGGTCAGACCAATGTGAACGCAGTTTTCAAGAATTGAAGAGACGAATGGTTTCGACTCCTATTCTAACTCTACCTTCTGGAAGTGGCGGCTTCGTAATCTACTGTGATGCATCCAAAGAAGGTTTGGGTTGTGTTCTTATGCAAAATAGCAAAGTTATTGCCTACGCTTCTAGACAATTGAAATTACATGAGAAGAACTACCCCACTCATGATTTGGAGTTAGCGGCGGTTGTATTTGCCTTGAAGATATGGCGGCACTATTTGTATGGTGAAAAATGTGAAGTCTTTACCAATCACAAGAGTCTAAAGTATATCTTTACTCAGAAAGAACTGAACATGAGGCAAAGAAGATGGCTAGAACTTTTGAAGGATTATGACTTGTCCATTAATTACCATCCGGGTAAGGCTAATGTGGTGGCGGATGCTTTGAGTCGTAAATCCTTTGGAAATATGGCAACTTTGCTCACTTCTCAGACACCCATTCTTGAAGATATGAGGAAGTTAGACTTGGAGGTATTGGTACATCAACTTGGTGCTCGCTTAGCTAACCTTCAAGTACAACCTACATTGATTGACAGAATTAAGGTTAAACAGAATGAAGATCCACAATTACAAAAATTTAGAGAAGGTGTCGAAGATGGAAGACAAGCGGATTTTAGTTTACACGTAGATGGATCCTTGAGGTTTCGTGGTCGATGTGTGTTCCCGAGGACTCAAAGTTGAAAAAGGAGATCCTGCAAGAAGCTCACAAAGACTAGATTTTCAATTCATCCAGAAGCACTAAAATGTATAGGGACTTGAGAGAAAACTTTTGGTGGATCAACATGAAAAAGGATATTACAAAATTTGTCGATCAATGTTTAGTTTGCCAGCAAGTAAAAATTGAGCATCGAAACCAGTGGACAGTTGCAACCTCTAGAGATACCTAAATGGAAGTGGGAGCATATTGCCATGGACTTTGTAGTTGGCCTACCGAGGACACCAAGTGGTAAGAATGCTATATGGGTGATTGTTGATCGATTAACTAAGTCCGCTCACTTTTTGTCATATCGATTTGGCCTTTCAATGGAAGATATGGCAAAGCGATATGTTAGTGAGATAGTGAAGCTCCATGGAGTTCCAAAGTAAGTATTGTTTCCGATAGGGATCCTGTGTTTGTGTCTAACTTTGGAAGAGTTTACAAGGAGCATTGGGCACTAAACTCAACTTGAGTACAGCTTTTCATCCACAAACAGATGGACAATCGAGAGAACGATCCGTGACATTAGAGGATATGTTGAGATCCTGCATCATTGACTTCGCGGTTCTTGGGATGAACATCTACATTTGGCAGAATTTTCTTATAACAACGCTTATCACTCCAGCATTAAGATGGCACCCTTTGAAGCTTTATATGGCCGAAAATGCAGAAGTCCTATTTGTTGGGACGACGTTGGTGAGAAAAGACTAACTGGCCCCGAGTTCATTCAACAGTCAGAAGAGAAAGTTAGGCTGGTCCGAGAACGTCTCAGAACGGCTCAAAGTCGACAGAAAAGTTATGCGGATCGGAAAAGACGCAAGTTAGAATTTAGTGTGGGGGATCACGTATTCTTAAAAGTTTCTCCTACGAAAGGTGTAATGAGATTCGATACACGTGGGAAGTTAAGTCCAAGATACGTGGGATCATTCTTGATCTTAGAGAAAATTGGTGAAGTCGCTTATAAATTGGCTTTGCCACCGGCGCTATCAGGTGTCCATAATGTGTTCCATGTTTCTTTGTTGCGGAAATATGTGCCAAATCATGAACATGTGTTAGACTTTACTCCATTGAGATTACGGGAGAACTTGACATATGAGGAGCAGCCTATTCGCATTGTCGATAAGAAGGATCAGGTGTTGCGGCGACAAACTATTCCTTATGTGAAAATACAATGGCAAAACCACACCGAGAGAGAGGCTACTTGGGAACTCGAGGAGGAGGCAAGACACAAATACCCTCACTTGTTTCATGATTGAAGTACATGCAAATTTCGAGGACGAAATTTTTTAAGGAGGGGAGAATGTAAAATATGGGTTTTGACCCAGTCAAAGAAAAAAGAAAAAGGTAGAAGGTAATACGGCAGAGAGAGAGGAATCGAAAGTTTTTGGGAGAGAGGGAAAAGAGAAAGAGAGAGAGAGAGAGAGGAAGAAAATAAAGAAAGAAAACAGAAAACAGAAAAAGGGGAAGAGATAAAAAAGGAAAGAAAGCCCACGTTCGGGCACCAGAAAGAAAAGAAAGAAAAGAAGAAGAAGAAGAAGAAGAAGAAGAGAAAGGGGAAGAAGGAAAGGGTTTTTGGCACGTGCACACCACGGATGCCTCGCCAAGCCGACTCTACTCCATAACGTAGCACCCGGTAAGAGATTAGGCCCCTCGTTCGTCCAATTGAAGTAATTTTTGGGTTTAGGGCTCAAATTCGGAATTGTTGGAAAATCAAGTGGCGAAGTCCGATTTTGGAGTGTTGAGCCGCGTATTTTTGTAGTAATGATGATTTAGGGTGTTGTGGAGCCGTGGGATTTTACGGATTGTGATTTGAGCTTGTGGTTTGTCCGAAACAAAATTTCAAAGTTTCCCACGCGCAGTAAACAGTACGCGTCCAGCAGCTTTGGGCCTGTATTTTGTCACCTTTCGGCTTGATTTTGGGACGGTGAAGTTGGGATTCTTGTAATATTTGTCAAGGGCTCTCTATTGACTATAAATACGTTCGGATTGGGGTTCGGAGGAGAAAGTTATGGCATGATCAAGTTTTGCGCTTAATCTCCGTGTTGCGAATAGTTCGATCAATCGCCTTAGTTATGCGATTTGTTAGCGCGTAGAAGTCCTCTTGTTAGAGTTAAGGTGTAATTTAGTCGTTTCATAGTTGAGATAGAGTTTTATTAGATTTTAACATTATTCCTCGATTATTTGATAGGGCCGTGAGTTCGACGATACGGGTATCGTTCGTCGTTTGGTTGTAGACGACGAGGTGAGTGGTACTATATCTTCTTTGGTTTTAAAAATTCATGTCTTGAAGTATATATGTATATACATTGAATTGAGGAGAGCATTTTGATTGCATAAAAGCCAGATCGAGCAATTGCTACTCTTTGGTTGATTATGAATGTTTGAAAAGTGTGTTATACAAAGTAAGTGGAGAAATATATATGAAATTGCTTTGCAATTGATTTATGGAAAGCTTTATAATGATTTGAGAAATTAATATGAAATGGATGATGGGCTATGCTGAAATTGTTATTTGTTTGGTTTAAGATATTGATTTCTGGATTGGATTTCTGGTATTGGATGATGGTTTTCTATGCTCAATATGACTGTGAACCCAGTGAGGGGTTTTTGGGGTATGCATACCAGGTTTAGGATATCCTTCTGGGCCCAGCCATCGGCTTTGTAGGTGGAGACCTCGCCAAGGGGAAAAACTTGGTCGCCTTGTCACAAGGCGTTATGTCGTGACCATGGTGGAATATTGAGCAATAGATTAGTCAATGGATGGACCATTGATATGTGATATTTGATGGAGATTATTCAATGGACTTGACCATTGATACTTGACTTTTCATGGTGATTTAAATGAGTTTTCCATATTAGTATAAAGCTTTGATGATATCAAATAACTCTTATATGATTTGATATGTATTTTATATATTGAGTTGGCGTTATGAAGTTTGGTATTGCTTTGTATGCATGCATAGTGGTTGTTCGATCTACTTAGAAGATATGTACTACTCACTGAGCTGTTGTTGCTCATTCCACTCCTCCTTTAATCTTTTCAGGTTCCTCGGTTAGCGGCGAATAGAGCGAGTGCGCGCCGTCGGTGGGAAACTTTTTGGGGAGTTCTATTTTTGGGTATGGTCAAAGGAAGTGGTGTACACACTCCTTGCTAGTGGTTGGATTGTCTGAGTTCTAATTGTATATTTCTTTTTGGTGAATTATAGAAACTCTTGCAACCAATCTGTTGGTCTATCTGATATGTATATATGGTTTGAGATATATATAAGTTGATATCAGGTTGTTGGTTGTGTTTGAGGCTGCGTTCTTCGTGTGGAAGGACGGCCGTGTCATCCCCATTCTTTGTAGTTTTGGGGTGTGACATGTACTGCCAAAGAAAGGCGCCCTGCCGGCGGCCACGATGGTTGCGAGTTAGATCCTTGCTTGCCTCTCTCTATTGTGCCTTGGCTTGATGAGGGATGCCGGGCCATTTTCTGATGGTTGGGCGAGGGCACCATCATCATGTTGCCTCACCGGCCCTCGTTTGCTGCTCTCACCCTCGCGCATGCACTCATAGATGCAAAGTCGTAGGAGATTGGCATTATTTTCCCAGTTTATTTTTAATTATCAAGCATTATAAACACTTGCCATGTAAAAACGTTCTCTTCTTGGCCATAAATCTTGGACAATTTTGCTTCCAACTATATTGAGCGTCTCAATGCTTGTATTTCAATGATTTGAACTTCCGAAAATTTAAATTATCACAATCAGCCTGCAGAAATGAGAAATGCTACTTGTAGATAGTGGATAGTCAGACTATGGCGGGATTAATTCCAAATTAAAAATCTATAAATCAGCTTGCCTATGCAATTTATGATGTAGCATTTTGCTGTCATATTCATACTTCGCCCAAAAATAAAATATTAATGAAGAGGCTTGAAAAGGTGGTGATTGTTAATGGATGGATTCTCAACGAAAATGAAATTAGTCACTTAGCCATTGCCGCCAAGAACCCCCTTTAGCTTCTTAACCTGGGCGTCAAGTAAAGTGGTGGCCTCCACCAGCTCAGAAGGAAAATTATTGGCGAACAGAGCAAAGCCCAGGGCTTGGACTGCTGAAGCCGGCAAGTGCTGGACCTTTACCAGCATTCAATTGAAGTGCAATAGCCCCTGTGGGAATGCTATCCCCTTTGTTGAGGTCCTTCAAGCAGATGGTGTTTGCCCATGACGAGATGAACCCAGCACAGATCTGTCCTCGGAGGATGATGAGGACCTCCGTGCCGCCTGGGTGCGTGTGCATTGGGATGACCCCGCTAGGGGCCATATTGAAATTAATGGTTGCAACCAATCTGTATCTGTAAATGATAGAGACTGAATAGCTGTTGAGCATATTCATAACTTATCTCAAAAGTGGTAAAGAAGGTCCAATCCATACGGGAATGTTTATAAGTTCTATCTTGCAAATTTACTTAACTACACTGGAGCACTACACCACCAATAAACCAATGAGTACATAACATTACTTGTCACTCACGTTACTTCTCTATCTCTAATCGAATGAATCTCTTTTCCTGTCAATATAAAAACATTTTTCTCATAAATTTTCCATTTGAGAAGTACACAAATAAAAGTCTTTTCGTTGATGCCTGAACTTTTGTCGGCAAATCCAACACGCATTTTTTTGTAAAAATAAGAAGTATATAAAAATAGTATAAAATTACTACTTAAAATTTGGGCCCATCTCACTCCAGCCTCGCTTCCACATATTCGTATCTTATACACGTCTGCATTCGGCGGGGTAGAATAGAACAGAGCTGACGCACATACACAGAGCTCAGCGAATTCTCTCTCGCGTCATCATTTTCCAGCAGCTTCTAGGTCGCCATTCCCTCTTCATACTCAGCCCCCTCCACTCCACCAGTAGCCGCTGCTCGTTTCCAATCGCCGACCACCATAGTCTCTTCGCATTTGAACCTCAGAGATTAAAGCAGCGAGTAGAGGGAAGGAATTCTCATTTTCAGTTGTAATTCTCTCTCGATTTCCTCTATGCATCCTTACCTCTCTCTCTGTCACCAATTGTCGTCGCAGGCCACTTCCCCAACACTACCAGCTTCGCAGCCACGGGAAGTGCTCTGTTCGCTTCCGTTTTCTAGCCAACTTCATCGAAGTGCTTGATTATCCTTCTCCCTCCTTTAGCCTGTTCCAGTCTTTGGTGCTACAATTACTAGCTTCACTCCTCTCATTTGATTACCTATCGTAGTTATCTATTACTCTTCGTCAAGGTAAATCCACATACTCTGTTTCTGTCGAAGGTAAAGACTGAGTACTCAATTTCACCAGCGTGAAACCTGGTCGCATTTGAGGCTTTCCTGATGACCTTCAGCATGCTGCGTTGCCTCTTTGTGATAAGATCTCTCCCTTATTTCTGCATCTAGATCCTTTGACAGAAATATCTACCACCTGTTTGATAAAATTCCTGAACTAGATCAGTGTGTGTTTCGATTCAGATTCTGATTCTGATTGAGAGCTTCCCTTTGCTTGATCGATACATTATTTTTGTTGCATACACTTTACTTGTATTTCGTTTCCTTTCATTTCAGAATTTAGTAGCTATTCGTTTTAGGATTTGCTATTGAAATTCTCGGATTAGATGCATATCCAGTGTGTACATCAGGTGAATCTGATAACTAAGTATTCCAGAACTTAGACAGGGCATCTTGAACGAAAATGAATTGATCTGAGCACATTTACTGTTGAGAAGCAAGTGGATGTACAAGTAAAACAATTGCTTTATTTTATATAAACAATATTACAAACTCTCTACACACACCACTCTCATACACGTCTCACACTTCACACGAACACAATTCTTGCACACACCCACTCACTTCTTATCACCCTACACTTACCCTACACAAGACCCCTACACACACCCACACACCTCACGTACACACCCCACACCACTACACACACGTACACACTCAAGGGGCAAGAACCCCTATTTATAGGGTGTAAAGTCGGTGAGAAAAATCTGGAGAGAGGGGGAGAGAAAAGTCTGGAGAGAGGGAGAAAAATCTGGTGCAGTAGAGAGAGGGAGAGAAATCTAGAGAAATCCACAGAGAGAGAGAGGCGGTGCCTTTTTCTTAACACTCCCCCTCACCGGCTGCTCTCTCTTTTGGATGTAACACTATGTCAAGTTGCTTTTCGGCATCTGCTTTTGTCTTCTTCCATTCAGCACATTGTGAAGCTTCCTCGTACGTGGATGGCTCTATGGTTCCATCTTCAGTTGCTTCTCTTGCGATTTTCCATTGAGTTTTGTGATCCTTGAATTTTTGCAATGCCAATTCATTTTGCCCTTTAGTCTCCTTTTCCTTCTTCTCACTCAATTCGGTCTTCGTATTCGACATATCTCCTATAAAAATTTTGAGATTAGAACTCATTCGATCAAGCCTCTCATTTGTGACTTTCATTTCGTGCTTCAACCGATTCAGTCCCATCCGAAGCACTTTAGTGGAGATATCTTGATCCTTTTTCTCATAAAATTTCTTTTCCTCGATCTTATTCCACCGATCCTTGCACCACGGGACGTAGGGGGTAAATGGCCTCCTTTTCTCAAAGAAAACTTTCTTTTTCTCCTTTATTTGTTCGTTGTCTCTTCCGATATGATTAATTCGGAACGTCATAGTGGGCTTGAGGTCCTGAAGCTTCTGTAACTTCTTGAACTGACATCGGAACTTCTCTAGCTCCCTTTCTTTTGCCTTAAGCTCTCGATCCTTCTGCCTTATCATCTCATCCCTTTTCTTCAACATATTCTCCATCTTTGCATTCTTAACTTTTAGCTTCTTTATCATCTCCCGCATCTCTTGCAGTTTCTTTTCACGACTGCTTGTTGACGTTGTTAGTTGCTTCTTTGAGTTCTCCCTTGGCTTGCTCTTATTCGGGATCGTGATAGAGCCTGTCGAATTATCCAACTCAATTATACAAGCAGTTGCAAGCTCTTCTCGTTCCTTCACTGCAACAGGTACTTGAAAGTCCCATTCTTCTTCACTTTCAATCTCCTTCTTGCCGGAAGTGACAACATTTCCTTCTTCCCGCCTGTACCAACAGAATTTGGCAATATGTCCTATCTTACCACAAACATAGCACCGTTTGCTACGACTTTTGTTGCTCTTGTCTTCATCATCTTCGTCGTCATGATCTTGACGAGCTCCCTCTGGCTGATAACCCTTCTCTTCCGGTTGCCTCCGCCAATCTCCATGATCTTTCCATGGTTTGCCATCTCTTGCACCTGCTCTATTTCTATTCTGGCCCTTGAACCCTCTTTTATTAGTGAAGAGGGCATTTTCATCCTCCTTAATTGAGATCTTAGGGATTTGTTTATCTAAGGCCTCTTGATTGGCCAATATATTCTCCAACTCTGTTAGAGTTGGCTCATTTGCCCATCCACGGGTGGCCGTAACAATACCGTTATACTCCGGCCTTAACCCATGAATTATTATTCTTCTCATTCTTGTCTCAGAGATGGCATTCTCAGGATCTAATTTTGAAATTTCTTCGCAGATAGATTTAACTTTAGAAAAGTATTGACTTACCGTCATACTTTGTTGCGAGATTGAGAGGAGCTCATTCTCCAGGCATTGTAACTTGGCATCGTTTGTCCTCGCAAACAGCGTCGCCAAGTTGTCCCAGGCCTCCTTCGGGGTCTTCGCACTCTTTATGTGTTGCAATAATTCATCTTCAACAGTCACGGCAAGAACGTAAAGAGCCTTACCTGATTTGACGTTCCACTTTCTCAAATCATTATCATTTGTGGGTGGTGTGGTGTTGTTGCCGCCAACGATATCCCATAAATCTTGTCCAAGCAAATAATACTGCATGCGAGTACTCCAATTATTATAATTAAAGTCATTGAGCTTCTCCATCCCGTTCACCGAACTCGAGAAATCCACCATCGTGACTTGAGTATAATGCCCTGCACTATACCAAGTAAGCCTGGTCCCGGACCAACCGACTTCACAATCCCAGATTGTGCACTGGTAGAACTTCGACGTCCTTCGCTTCTTCGCTCCTTGACTCGACGATCCCTGACCGCCTTGCTCACTTACAATGGTCCCCGACCACTGTCTTTGCACGGTCTCCGACGACCTACGACCTGCTCTGATACCACTTGTTGAGAAGCAAGTGGATGTACAAGTAAAACAATTGCTTTATTTTATATAAACAATATTACAAACTCTCTACACACACCACTCTCATACACGTCTCACACTTCACACGAACACAATTCTTGCACACACCCACTCACTTCTTATCACCCTACACTTACCCTACACAAGACCCCTACACACACCCACACACCTCACGTACACACCCCACACCACTACACACACGTACACACTCAAGGGGCAAGAACCCCTATTTATAGGGTGTAAAGTCGGTGAGAAAAATCTGGAGAGAGGGGGAGAGAAAAGTCTGGAGAGAGGGAGAAAAATCTGGTGCAGTAGAGAGAGGGAGAGAAATCTAGAGAAATCCACAGAGAGAGAGAGGCGGTGCCTTTTTCTTAACATTTACTTCTTATGCTTCATAATATGTTGGTCTATGTTTGTTGTGCCCAATTGCAAAGACATAATGAAAAAATATTGCGGGTTTGTCCTCTGTATGTGTTGAAATTGCAAGCATATCGAACGAATGCTAATAGCTTGAATACTGAGTGCATGCTGCAAGAGCATTGAGCTGCTGCTCTAGTCATCGTATACGCATTCATTCTGGGTGGCCAGTGTTACTGATTGGCTCATCTTCGTATGCGTTGAGTTGCTGATGCGCTCACTGTCTGTGTTCGTGGTGATGTGTTGTGTTGCGAATTATGTCTATTCCGTGCGTGCTTGCTGTTTGTATGTCCTGGTTTGTGTAATTGTGCCAGTGATGTGCTGTTCGTTGATGCCAAGTACTAGTCGGCCAGATTTCCTCAATTCATTTTTTCTGTTCTAGTTTGGTGAGCCTCTAGTGTCGTGACCGAAGAATTCAGAATTGTAACAGTCCAGTATGAGGTGACCATTGTTTCGATGCTTTTAGGTTCTGTTTATTTCATGAAAAATGAATTATTTGAAAACCAATTTCCTAAAAATGTTGGTGTCTTTCAAGATATTTATGTAATTTCAAACTAATCATAGGAGAAGGAATAAAAAATTTTCTCATACAAAGTAAGTTATCAGCTACATTTTATATGTGAACTGTTAAATTAAGGAAACTATATCATTATCTAAAAAGTTTTCACTAAATAAATGTCTTGTATAGCAATTTGTTTTGTTCAAACGATGGAAAAAGAGAAATATAATATGATTTATTCGTGTCCAGTCATCTACCGATAAAGAAATGTCTTGTAGAGCAGAGTAACACGGTGGCTATGCGAAGCCAATTCGACGATTGCGGGAGGTGCCACTGTATGTGCGGGTATCATCGGGGATAAAGGTGCGATAATGAAGCACCTCCGTGAAGTGAGTTGCCGGCAGAAGACTCGAATCAATCTGTTTTCTCAGAAGGGACTGTATAATAGATTATATACCTTGTCAATATTATATTAAGCTGTTTTTGTAATATAAAAAAAGTAGTAGTTGTAATTAGACTATAGAATGTCCAAATATTCAAGAGTAGTATCTTTATTACAAAATATAAAAAATAAAAGAACACGAGTATGTGTATGAAACCATAAACTCCAATTTAAGAATACCACGTGAGAAACACAAGTTATTAGAATATTTAAATAATAACCGACACATTAATGTGACAGCATATGTTTTTAAAATAATTTACAATGCTCCTGCAAAATTTAATAGGTATCAAAATAGGAAGTTTTGAATTCAAATTCTTCCAAATCCCTTATTTGCCTCCTCTAGTATATATTTCCACTCTTTAGTATTAGACCAAAATCTAACTTACGTGTGAGTGTTAAAATATTAAAGGAATGCATTCATCTATCGGTTTTAGTTTTTAGGTTAGAATAGTTGGTGGCAGTTCCACAAAATTTTACAAAGGTATGAAAGAATTTGTTGCAAATACTGACAAATAACAACATACTCGTACATGTGGACATATAAATCACTTCATTAAAAAACGAATATTAAGCTTGAAATACTAATTAAGTACCATATGATGGGGAGAATTTTCCTGCCTTGCATATGGGGCGGGGTGGGGATTTTACCCATACCGAATTGGCCCCTCCGTCATAAAATCTAGACCTGCGATCCTATGTCTAAATGATGGAGATTTGTAGTATTAACCTTGTTCCTTTATATAAATCGTATTACTTTGGTAATATAAAGGATCTTATTTTCAACATAGATTTTAATATAACATGAATACTTCTAATACTTCATTCCCTTTTCTCATCAGTTTATCACGGCAAATTCTCAAACCAAATTATATTCTAAAGGATCTAAGAACCCAAATTCATTTTTTTCGCATAAATGATTTTTTCAACTTGCAAAACTTTTTGAGAGGCTTGTTGAAGAAATAATTTTTAATCTTGAAGTTATTATCAAGGAGGGCAAGTGTGACGGGGAAATCCGCATTCTTGGTTGGGATTGCAGATGGACATAGAGCTCGATAGATGTATCTCTAAGAATAGGGCCATGATGCAATCCCCCGTATCCACTTTAAGAATAGTGGAACCAGGATGTCCCATTGCATCCGAATTCGCATGCAATAATTTTTTCCATTCAGCTAATAAATTATAAATAGAAATATTAATACAGTAATTATAGTAACACCAATAGAGAAAAAGAAAAATTTTCCACATACGGCTTTATACACTGTTGATTTTGATGGTTAATGAAGATAATAAGCAGTTAAAACTCTAAATCAATGGTGGATGAGACTGTTTGTGAAAAGGAAAATTTACACTCACACTGTATGCGCTAATATTTCACATTACTGATATAACTACTTATCAGGAGAAGAATGAAAAAACCAAAGAGCGCCTCATTCGCAAGTATTATTAGCGCAAGCAACTTAGGCGCTAAACTGGGAAAAGAGTGAACCGAAGGCGATCAAAATTAGATGATAAATTAATGCCTCTTTGGCAAGATCCTACGCACCCAAGTCGGCATGGAGTTCAACTCCAGCGGAGCACCTTCAGATAGAAAAAGAGCAGGCGGACGTGTCTGATCTTATGAGTCGTCCGTATCAAATAATTCGAGTAGAAAATCAGTAGAAGTGCTGAAATTTGCATAGCAATCTCTCCCAGAGGTTGAGCCTAGGTCCACTGAGAAAGTGAAATGGCATAACAGACGATGCTCTCCAGAGAGACGGGGGAAGCGAACGGATCATCCCCTCCGTCATTTGTCTTCTCTATTGGATATGCTTTCAGCCAAGGTCTCTTGATTTTGTGTTGCGTTCTATAGAGCTGAATCAAATCGTCCCCAGGTGCTCTCTGCCTATGATTCAATCCCATTACAGGAATTGATACCGCTGTTTTATTGGGTACAACTCACTGGTTTTTTCAATGCACCTTTACGTGCGATTGAAAAAGATTATGATAAAAACTACTAGCAATTGATGAAATGATAGTAAGGCGAAATCGAATATTCTCTAGGTTTCGATAGGACCTGAAGGAGGAGGGGTCGGTGAGCTTAGTGTTCCGGGATTTTGACATGCACGGAAACCGAGCTGGTGATTTTCGCAGGTAGCAGCAGAAACATGGCGCTCATTTCATCATCTGTGATGTCTGGCGTTCTCTTCAACTTCAGCTAACTAGAACTGGGAAAGCATAGTGAGATGAAAATCCGGACATGTGATCGACTTTGAAAATCAAACGGAAAAAAAAAACGGCCTGATGACATTGAAGCGAGTTGATGTTGGCTTGACTGAATAACCTAATATTATACAGTGGCAAAGAACAAACAGCGATTTTATCAACGGAGAAGAGTATTCAAGGTAGACTACTTGGATTGGAGCTTCTACAGCCACAACCAACCATCTGAGGCTCAGACAATACGGAGATTCTAGCGGGGTTTCGTAAACACCAAGTGATGATGAATTTTCGTGGCTCCCACTCTCCCAGTTTTCGTTGTGTCATATCTCTTCCTCGTATCTTCTGTTTCTCTCCAGATTTGGTTTGGCTCTTGCTTTCCATCCCAGTGAATGTTCAGTTTTGAGCAATCAGCCATGGTGGCAAGCTGGGCGTTCATATTCTCTCAACAACAGGGCGAACCACAGCAGTAGCGACCCAGAAACAGAGCAGAAAATCAAGTCGCCAAAGGAAGACTTGAATCAAGGAAAAACGCCAAAAGAGGGAGCTGTCAAGTCCGTCTCGGCAAGGGCACTTTTAGGCGAAACCAGCGCTTCCATGGCAGTCACTGAGGCGTGGGACGAGCGACTGGAACTCCAGGAATGGATGAATAAAGGTTTGAACGAGAAGAGCAAGCTCTTGAACGACGAAAATATAGGATCCGATATTGATATTGCACCACCTCTCTCTCTCTAGACTTGTCCAGATTAGGAGCCATTTTTGCCGGCTTCCTGAACAGCTGTAAACGGTGGCTTTTGTCTTTTGTGGAATTTCCTTAAGGAGCAAGTTGGTCAACAATCATGGAGCAGTCGACGTAGAGACATGAGAGGAAAGTAAAGAGGCCAGAGAAAGCTTCAAGATTTAGAGAGTCTCGCAGATATAGAGATGGGAATCAGTCCGTGAGTGTAAGGAAAATAAAAAGAGTTGAGTATTTGTAGGAG
Source organism: Eucalyptus guilfoylei (assembly GCA_016097605.1). Classification (NCBI taxonomy): domain Eukaryota; kingdom Viridiplantae; phylum Streptophyta; class Magnoliopsida; order Myrtales; family Myrtaceae; genus Eucalyptus; species Eucalyptus guilfoylei. The sequence continues at coordinate 17,865,695 of CM027860.1, forward strand.
TCGATGTACTCCGAGCATTGCAGGAGGTAGTTTGCTCCAAGTGTTGTATTGTGGTGTGAGAAAAATATGGCAAGAGGGAAAGTGAGTTTTTGTGATTTATACTTGTATCACGTTTCCACAAATTCAACATCCAGAAAACAGAGCCTCTCCACCGAACTCGTCGGTGCCAACACCAGCGATTGCCTGAAGTCGAGTAGGTGTCGGCAACGGTGGCGACATTGTTCTGGCAGCTCAGCTGGTGGTACAGTGAGGGAGCCCAGAGAGGTGAGGGAGAAGAATCATGAGAGCTCCCTGATGCTGCTGGAGAGCTCGAGAATTTTGGGGAGAACGGGCAACAATTCATCAAGAATTAAATTCAATCAAAATTAATTTTTCTCCAGAAACTAAACTAACCGAAAATGACTTAGCCCTAGTAACAACTAGTCAATACAACCTTACAACAAGTAAATATAATACCGAAATGATAAGAAGACAAAATTAACAACACCACCAAGGTTTTACGTGGAAACCTAATGTGGAAAAAATCGCGACCACTCAAAAACTTTCATTAATCATCAAGAATAGTAGTAAAGTGTTCTTTTGTAGTCACACACTAAAGACTTAATATCAATAATACAATGGTAGTTCCTAACCATAAATGTGGATTAACATAAATAGAGTAAAAGAACTCTTAACTGTAATTAAAAAATTCAAAAGGGTTCTCAACGAACAAAACCGACCAACTTGTGGCCCTCGATTACATGACTAATATAATTGAGCCAATTCTGTCAAAGTTTGGCCTTAGAATCCGGACAGAAAAGTAGCGGCCCTCGTTTCCCTTCTTCTCCACGCTCTTTCGGTGTATTCTCCTCTTCTCTCGGGCTCGCCCACAGCAACTCTTTTCTTTTATTAATGTTAGCTGGGCCCACGAGAGGCGGACCCAGCCCAAAGATAGATGCAAAAAGAAAAGAAAAAAGCCACGGTGAGACCGTTGGCATTTGTGAAGGAATCCAGGGGGAGGAAGGTGGAGCTCAGGAGAGGGAGAGAACCGGTCTCTATGAGTTATTCAATCCCTCTCTCTCTGTCTCTCTGTGCAGGAAGGTGTGTGCCTCATCTCTGTAGGTGCTCCGGAGTGCCAGTCATGAGAGGGAGCTTCAGAAAGAAGATTTTCGGCGAAAATAGGCTGGACGGACTACATTAGAATTTTGTGAATATTTATAACTAAATTGGCAAAATAGGCATATGTACCATAGATTTAGGACATATTAGACAATTTCGCCCAAAGTATTTAGTTCACAAAAATGTTCTAATGAAATTTGTTTTTTGTTTACATCTTCTATTACCTTGATAATATGCTTGGTGAGTATAAAAACAAAAGTTTTCAACGAGAATGAAAATCATAACTTTTTTGGTGTACTATAAAAAATAAGGTCAATTTTGGCCGTTTTGGTTTTAAGGTTCAAAGTTTAGAAAACTAAGCAACCAAAAATTTCTGCCAAATGTATTTCATTGAGAGTTTCGGAGATAAAAACTATAAAATGGAAAATTTCCGTTGCACAACTAATTTTGGTCGAAAGCTGTATTTTTAGAAAGATTCTGCCTTAAATCAAATTGAAATTCTTTACTTTTTCTTTGGGGCTTGACGAAAGTGAGATGCGCATTTTGTTGAGAGCTTTGTATGGCTAAAGGCTTTCAAATTAAATTTTGCTTGCATAGCTTTTTCGAGCTCAAGAAAAGAAGCTACTTATCTTGATAGAGACTCAACTTGATCATGGGGTAAAGGGATGGAATGAACTCTATTATAACAAAGAGTGACGAAGTCACCTTAAAGTAATGGTTCCATCACTAAGAATTGAACCTAATGATTTGTGGCACAAAAGCGTGAGGCTGCTTGCCCATTGACATAGGACTAGTCTATATTCCCAAGAATAAACTATTTTACACTCAAGTAATCCAACTGCCATAAAGTAGGAAAAAAGAAAAAAAGATGTGCTTGCTTATTGTAATTGTAGAGGTTTACCTTTACTTTAAGGGAGGTAGTTGTATAAAAGGAAGGAATGAACATCCTAGGGAGAGTAAAACTCTTTGATAACTGAATATCTTACCCAATTTTGCATTCTTCGTTTACTTTGTTGTCGAAAGACTCTAACCAGGAGAGCAAACCAGTGATGGCGCAACCAACTGAAATACAAGGAAATTCGAATCAAGCAGAACCACCGGCAGGTACAGGCGATGTGGTCTTAAAATATGATCGAACTTGTCTTTTCTCATGGTTCTATTTCTTTGCTCTATCATCGGACAAACATAACCCTGACCTTGGCTAGTGAAACAAAAGAGAGAAAATAATCAGTATGGGAAGGATTTTTGTGCTCTCTCTGCCTCCTGCATTTATTGAAGATGTTCGGGTACGGCGTTGGATCAGTTCATTCTCTAACCGAGGCGGTTCGGGTGCGTTATCTTTCAAAATTGTTATTGCATCATAAAATTAACATTTGGGGCGAATCTTCATCAAATTGTTCTTTTCTGGGACACTTCTTAATGTCTGCAAGGAAAGCGCAGTAACAAAATGGACTGAAAAGGTCGCATCCATTGCAAAAATATTGAAAAAGGTCCCGGCGTGGGCTGCGACACTCTTGCGATGGCTGCCAAGGGCATTGGGGGAGGCCTGCCAAGCCCTTGCCTGCCAAGCCCTTGCTGGCCACAATGAGGGCCACGGGCCTTCGCCAGCTTTCAATCCAAAAAAAAAAAAAGTAAAGAAAAGGAAAAAAAAACAAATTATAATTATTATAAAAATATAATTAAAAAATGTTCATCTTAGCTTCGGCCGTGCTAGGTAGGACAGCCAGCATATACATTAGTAGTTTCCAACTAAAATTGATTAGATGGACTCAATTTACAAAACATAAAAATATTTAATACTTAATTGGTATAATTAAAAGGTTTAAGCTTAAATTGGCACAAACAAAATAGACTTAAGACTATTTTGGTAATTTTCTCATTAAAAGTCTATGGCTTGTTTGTTTTTTACTTCTTTTATAAGGAGAAAAAAGCTCCTACTTAATTCTTTGCGTACCGACCAAAAAAAAAAATTCTTTGCCATAATTTGGAAAAGAACTTGTGTTAGGCACATTGCCTGTATAAAAAAGAAAAAAGAAAAATCATTGCACATTTATCATTGGATGAGTAACATGTGTGTAAAGTTTGTTAGTAATTCAATTTTTTCACATGTCAACCAACAGAGAATGTGTAACTAAGTTATATATGATTTCATGTGCTAATATTCTTAAATTTTGAAAGATTTTCGATATTCACGAAATTCTAATTGAAAGAGTCGTGAAATTGTAAATTGAGACGAGATTTGATGATAACCTAAATATTTTCTTGGACAGATACTTCATCTCAATACAGCATAGAAGAATACGTTGAGCAGGTTGCAGAAATTGGGCATGGGACTAAGGGCAAGCCTCTAGTGTCATTGACTCTGAAATAAGGTTGCAATAGATGATCGCATGGGTTTATCATATAATCGCATTAAACATAGTAAATTTACACTTTTATCTGGCAATAAGTTGTTTGGGAGAGCTTGGTTTAGAAGAATATTTTAGTGAGCGAATTTCGTGGGTCCCAATAAAACCGTCCATTCCATAAATCCAGCCCAATTTATATATCCTATGCCAATAAGCTATTGGTTAGATAATAAAGGAGTTCTTCTCTTCTTATAATCTCGTAATCCAGATTTGTTGGAAGCACTTAAGAAAATAAGATACTAAATACATTAGGCCGGTATGGGACGCTTGAAGATTACTCAAGAAGGTGGACCACTGGAAGTGCACCAAATTAGTCCAAACACTAACTGATCGCTAAAAAAAGTCCTTTAGTTCCCAAAATTTTTCACAACTTTTGCCCATAATTGCATTTGTCATCTTCAGCCAACTTTTGTATGCACCCGAGATACCCATTATCCTTGTCCCTGATTCTTCTATTTTTGTCTAAGAACAAAAAGAAAACAGAAGTGTAGTGTGTTGCGTATTTTTATCAGATTAATAGAGTCAATTTTAAATACATATACATTTTTTTATATATAAATGGCATGTTATTACAAATGAACCTAAAATGTTCATAAACGGAGATTGTGAAAATATCTCGTAACACTATTCCTTAATTTATCTTTATTTTATTTTTTCTCTTTTTTATATTATTTTCTTTATTATTTCTTTTTTCCCATTTCATCATTCTTTAATAAAATTTTATCAAATAGTAAATTGTACTAACATACCTAAAATATATAATAAATATAAATATTTAATTTATAGATTAAATGTTTATTATAAAATAGAATTAGAGTTGAATATATAAATTAAAATAAGATTAATTAAAAATAAATTTCTATTTTTATTTTTAATTTCTTAAATTAGAATTCAAATATTATTTATATTGAAATATAATTTCAATTTTGTTAATTTAATAAGTTTGTTATTCGAGAAAAATAACTTTCCTATTATGGACATTAGAAATCCTATCCACCTTTATCCCACCCCCCATGGGATAATTTTATCATATCTATATCTCATTATATCCGACATTATCTTGTCCTGAGCGAGCGTAGGATGCGATAAATCATATCATATTCCGAATTTTATCCGACTGCCAAACGTAGCCTTAAATCAAGGATGGATAAGACCATTCGTGCTTTTTCTTTTTTTTTTTTAAACTCACACTTTATTCGCAGATATTCCACATAAATTATATAATTACTTATCAAAAGAAGACAGAAAAAACCTATGAGCACCTTATTCGCAACTATTATCAGCGTAAGCAACTTAGGCGATAAACCGGGCAAAGAGTGAGCGCAAGGGGACCGAAATTAGATAATATATAAATGCTCTCTGGCAAGATCCTACAGATACAAAAAGAGCGGGTGAACATGTACGATCTTATGAGTCGTCCTAACCAAATGCATTCGAGAAGGAAATCGGCGGAAGGGCTGAAATTTGCATAGCAGTCTTTCCCAGAGGTTGAGCCTAGCTCCGCTGAGAAAGTAAGACGGCACGAAAGAGACTGCTCTCAATACTGATCCGGGTTTAGACGATGCCAATACTCCAGCGGGGATTCGTAAACTTTTTCTTGTATCTTCTGTTTCTCTCCAGATTTGGTTTAGCTGTTGCTGTCCATCCCAGCGAATGTTCAGTTTTGAGCAATCGACGATGGTGGCAAGCTGGGCGTTCTATACTCGCAACAGCAGGGCCGATCACAGCAGCGACACAGAAACAGAGCAGAACAGAGCAGAGTAATACCGTGGCTATTCAAGGCCAATTCGATGATTACGGGAGGTGACGCTGTATGTGTGAGTATCATCGGGGATAAAGGCACCACAAAAAGCACCGCCGTGAAGTGGGTCGCCGGCGGAAGACTCAAATCAAGGAAAAACGCCAAGACAGGGAGCTGTCAAGTCTGTATCTGCAAGGCAGTTTTAAGGCGAAACCAGCGCTTCCATGGCAGTAACTGAGGCGTGGGATGAGCGTCTGGAACTTCAGGAGTGGATGAATAAAGGTTTGAACGAGAAGAGCAAGCTCTTGAATGGCGAAAATTGAGGATCCGAAAACAGGGCCTCTAGGCCAAACTCATCGGAGGCAACAGCGGCGATTGCCTGAGGTCGAGCAGGTTTCGGCAACTGTGGGACGTTGTTCTAGAGGCTCAACTGGTGTTACAGTGAGAGAGCTCGTTGGAATGGTGAGCTGAGGGAGAAGACTCGTGAGAGCTCCCCTGATGCCAGAGAGTGGACCCTCAGTCCTGTGGGCGCGTGTAGAGGAATCCAGGCGTGCTTAAGGTGGAGCTTACCAGTATAGGACAACTCTATATTCCCAAGGATAAACTATTTTACACTCAAGTAATCCAACTTCCATAAAAGTGGAAGAAAGATATATGCTTGCTTGTTGTAATTGTAGAGGCTCACTTTACTTTAAAGGAGGTACACAAGGAAGGAATGAACTCCCCTCCACCCCACCCCCCCCCCCCCGGCGGAGGCTAAAACTCTTTGATAACTGAATATTTTACTTTGCTTTTGAAAGACTCTAAACAGGAGCAAACCAATGGCGAGACTACCTAGTGAAGAACAAGGAAATTTGACTCATGCAGAACCGGCAGCAGGTACATGTTCATGTTCCAATCAGAAAAGATATAATGTAAACGATGTAGTTTTAAAATATGCTGCAACTGGTATTTTCTCACGGTTCTATTTCTTTGCTTTATCATCGAACAAAGATAACCCTCACCTTGGGTAAGAATAAATTTAGTATGAGAAGGATTTTGTGCTCACTCTTTCTCTTACAGATATTGAAAATGCTTGTGTAAGCAATGGATCAGCTTCTTCTCAATCCGGAGGTGCTTCAGGTGTGTTATGCCTCAAAAGAGCTATTTTCAATGTGAAATTAATATCTGGGCCGGATCATCACGGAATGTCAGCAATGAAAAAGAATTGACTTAAATGGCCTGAAAAGTTCTCATCCATTGCAGAAATATTGGAAAACGTAGTGGATGAACCCTATTACCGACCATTGTTGCAAGCTGCATGCTAGAGAGTGGACCCTTCGGTCCTATTGGCCTGTGTGGAGGAATCTAGGCGCAACGATGGTGTAGCTAACCAGTAGAGGACTGGTATGTATTCCCATGGATAAACTATTTTACACTAAAGTAATCCAACTGCCATAAAAGTGGGAAAAAAGATATGCTTGCTTGTTGTAATTGTAGAGGCTCCCCTTTAATTTGAGGCAAAGTACTTGTATATAAGGAAGGACTAAACTCCCCCGAGGGAGACTAACACTCTTTGAAAACGGAATATCTTGCCCATTTTTTGCATTCTCCGTTTACTTCGTTGTTGAAAGACTCTAACCAGGAGAGCAATCCAATGGCGACACAGCCAAGTGAAGAAAGAGGAAATTCGATTGATGCAGAACCACCAGCAGGTACATGTTCATGTTCCAATCGAGAAAAAATATGGTATAATCGATGGAGTCCCAGATATATTGGAACTTGTATTTTCTCATGGTTCTTTTTACTTTCTTTATCACAAAACGAACATATGTTGACCTTGGCTAGAAAAAAAAGAAAGGAACAAAGAAAGTATGCGCAGGACTTAGTGCTCACTTTCTCTCTCCTACAGATATTGAAAGTGTTTCAGTAAGCGTTGGATCAGCTTCTTCCCAATTTGGTGCTTCAGGGGCGTTATCCCTCAAAAGAGTTATTTTCAGTGTGAAATTAATATCTGGGGCGGATCTTCATGAAATTGTTCTTTTCTGGGACACTTCTCAATGTCTGCAAGGAAAACACATTTAACAAAATGGCCTGAAATATTTGCGTCTGTTGCAGAAATATCCGAAGAGGAAGTGGATGGACTCCGTTACCGACATTGTTGCGAGCCGCATCTAAGGGCGATTGGGAATCTGCTAAAAGATTTTTCGAAGGAGATTCTGATTCAAAGACGGCCAAAATAACAAGCAGATCGGAGACAGTGCTTCACATAGCTGCTTTGAGTGCGCAAGACCAATTTTTGGAGAACCTGGTTAAGCTCTTGTCTCCAAAAGAACTTGAAAAGGTTGATTGTGATGGTCGCACGGCCCTCCACAATGCTGTCCTGTGTGGAAGGATAAGGATGGTCAAGGCATTAGTTGAAAGAAATCATACGTTGACATTACTCGAAGATAAGAACGAACTTGTTCCTTTGGAAATATCAGCTCATATGCATAAGGAGATTGCCTGGTTCCTGGTAAAAAGTATGATAGACGATTGGCGACGGTTACCGGTAAAAAGTATGACAGACGATGGGCCAGGTCATTTCTTCAAGAGTTCCCGACCGATTAACATTATTATGGACCTCATCTACGCTGGTTATCTTGGTAAGATCCCCATCACTCTTTTATCTCAGTTCCATCTGTTTTTTCCTTCATTCTAGACTTAGCTTATTTGATCTGATCAACTTTGCTGGTGAATTCGGACAGAGATCACCCTTTATCTAGTTCGGTGGTGTCCTCACTTAACTACCATAAAAAGGGCAAACTTCTCTATACTGCACGCGTTAGTAAAGATGCCATCTCACTTTCGCAGTGGAACCAGGCTCAGTGTTTTGGAAGCATTGATATACAAATGTCCGTATTTTCAGGCCTCGCATCCTTTAATGACTAATTCCCTTCAAGATGATCATACTTGGCTCATCACCTCCTCTTTTGTTTCTGAACTGTAGGTATTCCGGTGGACTTGAACTACAAACCAGCAGATAAAAATTCGGAGCAAGGTGGGTATGCATTTTTGCTGTTGGGCATAATCTTAGGACCTTTCGAGATTTTGAACTTTAAGTCAATTTGCTTAGATTGATTCCCTCCGTACTAGCAAAAGAAACCGGAAATGATAGTTCCTCCTTTGTAGGATATACTCTGGTTCCTTGACGTAATTTTACTTCAATAATGGCCTGAAACTGAACTGCTTTATAGATCAACCACTACCTAGGAGCAATACACAATTCAACCTAGTGTACTAGTATCGTATAGTTTAATTAATTGAACAATGTAACTAACAAATTTTAATGTCTTACAATGATTTCATATCTGGTGACTGGGCTCTCTCTCTAATTTGATTGTAGTGCTTCAACGTCTAAAAGGATCACTTTGGAATGCTGCCAAAATTGTAGGTACGCTTCCATTTTAGCAAGATACGTCCCTCTCTCTCCAACTAAAAGTCTATGGCTTGTTTGTTTTTTTACCTTTTTTCATCAGTAGAAAAAAGCTCCCACTCAATTATTTGCCCTAATTTGGAAAATAATACATGTTAGGCCCACTGCCTGTGTGAAAGAACCGTTAAACATTCACCATCTGATGTTAGTTATGTAATTAAACTTTTCCACGGGTTAACCATCCAATAGTGAATGTGTGATTTATTCTTTACAACATTAATGGACCTAGTAAAAATCCTTTAAAAAAAAAAAATTCAAACCCGAACAAAGTTATATGTGATGTTCTACATCAATATTTCAATAGTTTCAAAGATTTAGATATTCGCCAAATTCTAATTGCAAGAGTCACAAAATTGTTAAAGAAAAGTGAAAAAGGAGTACTTTAAAATGCAAATTGTTGTGAGATTTGATGTTAACCTAGGAATTTCTTGCTTATGGAAAAATGACCTAAGCAGAAAATATGGAGTAAGAGTTTCGTAAACCTAGGACTTCTCCTTCAATCTTGGTTGGTGAAACCATGTTCACTTCATCATCTCTATCAAGCATGTAAATCTTTCTAGAAGAAAGGACAATGAACCCATATGTATTTGTTTCCTCCCTTACAGGTGGAGTGCTTAAAACCTAAATATCATTTTCTTTGACTGCTACTTCATCTCAATACAACACGAAAGAATACATTGAGAGGGTACAAGAATTGGGCATGGGACCGGGAGCAAGCCTCTTGTGTCATTGACTGTGAAATAAAGTTGCAATAGATGATGGCATGGGTTTATCCTTTAATCACATTTAACATAGTAAATATTCACTTTTATTTGGCTATGTAAAAGGGCGAGAATAATAGGAATAGAAGCAGGTAGGAAAAATAAAAAATAATTTGTTTGGGAGGGCTTAAAATAGAAGAATATTTAAGTGGGGGGCGAATTTTGTAGATCCCAACAAAATCGTGCATCCCAGAATTCCAACCCTAGTTTTATATCTTACACCAACAAGTTGTTAGTTAGATATTGAAGGAATTTTCTCCTCTTCTTATAATCCTATATTTTATATTGCCCCCAAGCCTTAACGTTGGCCCAAGACCATAAAGAATTTAAGACATACTTAACAGGTGGACCACTTGAAATGTGCGAAAATTAGCCCAAATACCTTTTGATCGCTAAAAATTATCGCATAGTTCCCAAAACTTATTGGCAACTTTTGCCCGTAGTTGCAGTTGTCATCTTCACCCAACTTTTGTTTGCACCCGAAATACCCTTGAGCCTTTTTCCCAATTCTTCTATTTATGTCTAAGAACAAAAAAGGAAGCAGAGGTATAATGTCTTTGCGGGTTTATCATATTAAAAGTTGTTTGAAAATAAAGTTTTCTATACTCACTATGTCATTTAGGTGTAACAAGTAAACTCGAACGTAACCTCATGTGGAAGTTTTGATTTTGTTAGCGACAGATGCAATGGAGAAAGAAAATTTTTTTGCCGCATAAATAACAATACAAGGGATTGTATGATTAATATGATTTTGTATACTAGTGCCATGCATATTTGAATAATATTATCTAAAATAATGCAAAGACTATTGTGATTTACTCCAAGCTCGACAGATGTCATTATATTTGTTCTATCACTTTATTGAGTTATCCTCTAATCACTTCTACTTTCTACGTACAAACACGATATAAACCTTTTCTTGGAGAATGCCAAGAATGATTTTATGCCTTTTTTGTACTTTGCATCAGCAATTGCTAAAACTCACTGTTTGCATTTGAGAACTGAATCCCAGAGGAGGAATAAAAATCAAAATAGCTTTCCTAAAAGATTAAGAGAGAGAGAGAGAGAGAGAGAGAGAGAGAATGAGATCGTTGGCCCAACCACCCGCCAACCCAAGCTCTAAATATGGGAAATTATGACACCAGGTGAACTGTTGCAATTTGGTGTCTAGAAAAAAATTTGGGACCCAGAGCTGGAGAACTTTCTTCTTAATCCAATTATCGCTCCCTCGTTTTTCATTTTCCCCTTTTTTTTGACATGTTGTAGTTCCTAAAATCAAGAAAGTTCATGAGGTGAAGCTGAGACACGTCGCGGCAGTCGAGTTGGCAAAACTAATTTGCAATAAGATGGTCCAGCATATGAAATCTGCCGATATCACCAATTCGTTCCAAGATTGGGACCTGTTGTATGAAGCTACAACCGAGGGAATCAGTGAACTCATAAAGCTATTTATTCAGTTTTTCCCAGAGCTTATTTGGATTTCGCCTTCTGCTAAGAGCCTGACGACATATGCAGTGGAGTTTCGCCAAGAAAGGACTCTCAGACTCTTTTTGAAGGTTAGCTCAACCAATGAGCTGTCATTAGTTCCATGGCCTACACAAAAAGAATCGATGAGGATGATGAGCGCAATAGCAGAGAACTGCCCAAGTTTTGATGCGGTAACTAACGTGGCAGGAGCAGCTTTTCAAATGCAGAGAGAAGTCCAATGGTACAAGGTAAGTATCTTTCCTTTTATATATTTAATAAATGAGCTTAATGATAATTATCATATCTTCTTGACAAATTTCTCAAAATATGAAGGCTAGAACTTTATTTGGATAGGCTTGAGAATATACATAGAACATTTTATATAGCTGTTGGGCGATATCCAGCCAAGCTTTTGTGCACCACGAGGTCTATCTTCCTAGGTGGTTTTAAGGGTGGATTGCCCCACATCAGTCTAGCGCATTTAGGACTTTATTCCTAAAATTCTTCCAATGTGACTTGAATCTAAGACCACAAAGAAAAGAAGAAATTTTTTTGCAATCTAAACTAACACTTTGTTAGTGTTGATTTTGGCAATTAATTATATCATTCCTTAATTACATAGAAAATTATGGATTAATTTTTAATCCTTAGCAAAAAAAAATTTCATTAAATGGCATTGCATATAGACATTAGGAATATTTGCATTACTAGTTTTACTTATTAAATTTTTTAAAAATAATTAAATTAAACTTTTTTAATTAAAAAAAGAAAGCGTGACCGGGCCGGGGGCAGGCCGGCCCGGCCTCTTCCTTCTTCCCCTTTTTTCTCTTCGTCTGGGCCGGCCCACTCCTCCTTTCTTTTCCCCCGAGATTGGTCCCGCCTTCTCTTCTTCTCCCTCTCTTTTCCCCAGCCCGGCCTCCTTCTGTCCCTGTCGCTTCTTCTCTTCCCTCACGCGGGCCGAAGAACAAACACCAGAACGCGACAAACAGAGAAGGACGACGAAGGACAGCGTACGACGAAGGACGGTGAGGGACGTCGCGCGCGACGCTTAGCCAGGACACCCGATCGGGGGCAGCTGGCGGGGCACGAAGCCACGCGCACCGGCACTTGTTTTTTCTTTTGTTTGGGCAACACACCGGCCCGTGTTTAAAAGGGAAAGAGTGGGGCTCGATTTTGGGGGTTCTTCGGGCATGAGAGTGAGAGAGACCGAGAGGGGGAGAGAGACGGCGAACGGAGAGTGAGAGGTCCGGGTCCGGGCGATCGAGAGGGCGAGAGAGGGCGCCTCAGCCGCGCACAGACCCGTCTGGCGACCTTCCTGGCGACGTCCTCAAGCCGAACGGGTAGGCTCGGCGCCCCTCGCGTTCTGTTTTTGGCGCGCTGGGCTGGAGCTCGTGGCCGTCCGGCTCGCGCGAGCTCCGGCCCTTGTCGCCTTTATATTTTTTTTCCATAGTCCCTGCATGTCGTGCGTCGAGACCTCCGGCGCACGTTTGAGTCTCGGTTGAGCTGGAAATCTTAGGATTTGGTAGCGCACCCCAACTGTTTGGTGAAATACTTAAGTTAAATCCGCTTCCGCGTTCTTGGTTCGGGGCTGAATCGACGTCCCCGAGTGTTGTTAATCTTATCATTTTGCTGCGATTTCGAGCTTGACCAAATTTACTCATGCAAACCATTGTCAAGAAAAAAAGATATCATGAAGCTTTTACTATAAATTTTCCTTTATTTCATTTCAACTCTCTATTGATTTAAGTTCTAAAGTTTTGAATTTATGCTTAATAAGTCCTAAAACTTGACACTATCCTTCATGTTAGTCCTTTCATTAGCTCTGTCAAATTTTTATTTTTTTTTATTTTTTATGGACTGAACATCTATGTGGCATTTTTTATTAAATTGCTTTATGTTTTGCACCAGTGGCACTGATAGCAAAATAGGCGCCAAATCTCAAAACTAAACATAAAAAGGACTATAGTTAAAAAACGAAAATGGAGAGAAAGAAATCGTCGAAGAGGCCACCCACTTTGCCATGGCAAGGCTTGGGGACCCTTGTCACGCTTCGAGTGCAACGATCCTTGCTGGACCGCCAAAGAGGGTCAGCCGCCCTCGCTCAAATGACTTCAGAAAACAAAACACAACGCATAGGACTCAACAGAGAAAATAAAAGTACTAAAAGACTTATTCTCGGATTTCTTGACTAGCTCTTAATATTTTCTCATAAATTCCTCTAGAGGAATCCAAATTGGATGAAACTTGATTCCTTTGAAAGTAGAAATATAGTACTTTCCATACGCACATTATTTGTCTATATAGAAGCACGAAATCATCATCGAAGCTTAGAAGACGGTGACCCTTAGTATTTTTCCTGCAAAGATGGACTTAACCTGGAAGCAATTTTGGCATTAAGTGTTGAATAAGTCTTAATTTCCTTGAGGCGTTCCTTCGTAAGTTTTTTTCCTGAAAATTATCAATAACTGATCCACTTATTGTAACTCATGTTTGTGACTCTTATGCATAGGCTGTGGAAAAATGTGTTATCCCCGTTTTAAGAACCAGCAAAGCTGAAGACAAAACGTATTGGCAAATATTCAAGGAGAATCACAAAGGAATGCTTGAGAATGGAAAGAAGTGGATGAAGGAGACATCAAATTCTTGTATGCTTGTCTCAACTTTAATTGCCACAGTGTTGTTCGCTGCTGCTTTCACTGTGCCTGGAGGCAATGACAACAACACTGGAGTCCCATTGTTGTTAGGACAGGACTCTCTCCTGATTTTCGCAATTTCGGATGCGTTAGGTTTGTTCTCCTCCGTGATGGCCATCTTGCTATTCCTAGCCATCTTAACTTCGCGGTATGAGGCACAAGATTTTCTCTACTCGTTGCCTAAGAAGATCATAATGGGCCTTTGTTTCCTCTTCCTCTCCTTGGCTTTCATGCTGGTGGCCTTCGTTGCAACTCTCATAAATGTGTTGGATAAGAGACTTGAGTGGGTTCTCATTCCCGTCACTCTGTTGGCCTCCATCCCCATCATTTTATTTGTACTACTACAGCTTCCCCTGCTATACCAAATGGTTAAATCCACTTATGGAACCAGCATCTTTCGTCCCGAGGGCATTTGGGATGGAGTCAAATATACTGAGGGCATTGGGGATGGAGTCTAATATACTGAACAAGATCAGGGATTGGCGAAGTTGATTTGAGTGTATGTCTTCATTATAGTTGGTTGTTTTTAGTGGGGCCAATGTGACACTGAATGTATTTCCTCAAAGTATTTGAACAATTACTATGTATCATGTTTCCCTACCTTGTTACTAAAGATCTATATATAGAATGATTTGATCAATTAGCTTATAGATACTTCAAAATTGAATCGACACATGCATAAACAATTTTTGTTTAGCATCCAGGACCAAAATATCCTCGATCTTGGAATGTAACTTTTTGAAAATTAATTTTTTTAGTCTTATTTTTTGTAATTTAGATGCAGAAATTTTGTCCATGAGCTTAAACATTCAGCCTCTAGGTATTTAAAAATATAGTCTATATAAACAATAATCTTGAACGTTTATTACCAACATAAGTGCAGTCATATAATACAACTTTCATCTTGGAATTAGAGATGAACAATTATTTATAGAAAGAATTTATATATACAAAATTTTATTGATAAGAATTATACCAAATGTAGACTTCATTCTTTTGAACTACAAAGTAATTGGAATCATACCACTTAAATGACTTTGCTCATATTAATTGTGAAATAGATGGAATTAAATCTACCATAAATCTCTGATCATTCATTAGTTATATTTAGATCTTTTATAATTGAATCTAGGTATACACAAGCAATTACTTTTAAACATTTAACAAAATACGAGCAATCATGTAATATAATTTTCATCATGGAATAACTTTATGAGCATTTAATTTTTCTATATAGATGCTCTTCAGCTGAACGGTTTGATAATCAAAGTAATCTATTTATAAAGAATATCAATAATAGACATGATACCAGATGTATGACTTTATTCTTAGGAACTATAAAATTGGAAATATACCAGATACATGACTTTGTCCATATAAATTGTGAGGCAGATGGAATTATAACCTATATAATATATGTGGAATTATAACCTATCATATATCTTGGGTCATTCATCTAATTATATATAGATAAATAGTTAAATAGAATATAGATACACAACATAATTTCTTTAAACAATTTTTTTTTTGTAAATAAATGGAAAATTATTATCAAAGTATGCATAAGAATTAGATCTGCAGAATTAGATATTTGCTACACTTAGATATTAGCTAGCATTAGAGGTTTGCTAAACTGACTATCAAAAACAAATCACTGGATAAAACTAGCACATGAGTGTACTACGTGAACCAACCTCATGCGATATATACGCACGCACTAAACGCACATTGGAATTTCTATGCGAGTATAATTTTTTTGAATAAGCTGGTCTCACCCCAAACCTTCCAAGGTATCTAGGTTTATAGTAAGCTTCTCAATAAGACATTATTCACCCGACATCCATGCTTGTATCACGGCCCATGAATCCTCCCATACTCGTAACACTTGTGAGTGGTTCTTGGGGTTATCGGGTGAAGAGTGATGAGGTAGAGGGGACGAACACAACTAGTCCGTGGGAGTGGCGTCAGGACAGTTGGTGCTAGAAGTTCTAGGATATAAGAATTATATCACTTAGGAGTTTTGAAGGCGAGGTTGGCTTCCTGTGCACAAACTGGTCGGGAGCTGATGCCGCTCTCTTGACGAGACCATGTGTGACATCCCGAAATTTGGTCCTATTTCGAAATATATGAAATGGTTATTTCATCGACGCACTTATGGTTATTTTACTCTGAACTGATCACTCACGAGTTAACTAATCCATTGGGTGAGGCCGTAAAAGGTTAAAACACGAAAGACTAAAGAAGTCGATCGGAAATCGACCGCTCGACCATAAGGATCGACAAAGGTCAATACTACGCTGTATAAATCAATTAGCGAACGGATATAAATTGATTCGACTAAAGTACGTAATTGGTTCGCAGGTGATTCCGCACAATTATGTTATTCGCGTCAAACGATAATAAACCGATTTTTTATTGATATTATATTTAGGGTATGTAATTGAACCCTCGCGATTACATGACAACCGAGGGTCATTCACGATTCGAAAATGCACAAACGTGGATCGAAAATTATCGACCACGGGTCAACCGTGCGAAAACCCCTAAAAGCCACCCGATATATTAGGTTGTACTAAAGTCGTGTTCGATCGGTTTTAACCATAAAATTTAATTCAAATTCGGATTTCGAATTTTCTAGGGTTTTCATATTTAATTATTAGACGTTGTCTCATCGTCCGTCAAATTGTCGGCGAGCCCGAAATTTCAGAAAAAGAAATTATTGGATAAAAAATTGGAGGTTGGAAGAAAAAGAAAAATAATAACGATATTATTATTATTATTATTATTTTCTTCTCTCTCTCCCCCTCTTTCTCCTCTCCTTCACGCTTCCTCCTCCTTCAGCCGAAATTCCTCTCCCTCCTTTTTCTTTTCTCGTTTTTCTCTCTTTTCTTCTTTTTCTCCCTCTCTCTCCCACTTTTCCACCCCCTCACGTACGCCAACTTCTTCTGCTGCTATTTCCCCGCAACTTCCCCTCCATTATTTTATTGTTTCTCTCTCCTTTCCCCCTTCCTCCTCTCAACGACCCCCTCCCTTCTTCTTTTCTTTTTCTCTCCCTTCTCTCTTTCTCTTCTCCCCCCTCACGCATTCTCCCTTCTACCGTAGCACCCCCATCTTCTTTCACCTCCATTATTTGCTTTCATTTTCTATTGCTTCATCATCCACTTGGCTCACCATCATCCTCACCGTTGCACACCAACAGCCCAAGCCGAGCGCCCTTGGCTTTGAGCTCAACTTCAACGAACCGTCACCATTCGAATTGCGAGCCTTGTGATTTCGTCGCCGTCGTGCTGCTGTCGCCGGGAGTTCTTCAATCCACAAATTAAGTGAGTTAGTTTCCCTAATTCTTGATTAGGGGCTAATTACATTTGCTTAGGAGGTTGATTATGTTTAAGGATGGTTTAGACTAACTTAAGTATGGATTAGTTATAAGTTAAAATGGTTAGATTAGCATTAGAATGGATTAATGTTAGTCTAATTCGTGAGATTAATACGTTTGAAGATGATTTGGGTGAAAACAGAGGCTGTTCTTCAGAACTGGTTCCTGAACGTCTTCTGTTTTCCATTTTTTTAGAATGAAATTGGTTAAGAATTTGAGATTTATGTCTTCTGGAGAAATGTTTTATACATCCTCATCTACAACATATATTTTTCTCAAGATTTTTGGGTATTCATAAGAAGGGGATATCAGCTCCGTAATTTTCAAACAGAACTGCAGTTTTCGCTGGAACTGGTGACCTTTCAGGATTCCAGGGGTTTTTATCAACTCTTGGGGTCCGAATTTCAAAATATTTTCTTCACAAAAGTTGTTTTTCACCTCTTCTAGTTTAACATACTCAAATTTCAGATCAAAAGGACATGTATAAGACCTCGAACCAAACCGATTTTGGAAAACTAACTTTCTGGAAACGGACCCGGTTTTGGCGCTGGATTGAGCGAATTAGGCTGCGCATGACAACACTTCTTGGCTGGGGAAGAGTTTTTTTTCAGAAATAGTTCTTTTCTATTTCTATTCCGGGGAACAATTTCTGAGTAAAAGAACCCGTTTGGTAACTACACAAAATTTCTACTCTTGGAATAGAAAAAGAATAGAAATGTGTTTGGTAACGCAACAATTTCTTTTTGTATTTATTCATTTTTTACTCTTGCCACCGGATCGCCGTCGTCGCCGCCCCGCGCCGCGCCGTCCGTTGCCACCGCCATCGCTTGACCTCCACCGGGCGGCGGGGCGTAGGCGGCAGGGCGGCGACCGGCGAGTGGCGGGCGGCGCGACAGCGGGCGGCGACCGGGCGGCGGCGACGGCGGCGTAATCGGCGGCGGGCGGGCGGCGGCGACCAGGGGGCGGCGACAACGGCGACCCGGCAGGGCGGGGCGACCAGCGGCGGCGACCGGGCGGCGGGCGCGGCCGGCGCGACAGCGGCGGGCAGGGCGGCAAACAGGGCGGCGGCCAGCGCAAACCGGCGGCGGCGGCCGGGCGGCGACGGCGGCGGGTAACCCGTGTGGCGGGGGCGGTGGTTGGCGGCGGCAAGAAGAGATGAATAAAAGAAAAAAAAATTTACTTATTTCTGAAACTTATTCCTGGAACAAGAAGCAACTTTTTTTTACTTCTCATTTCTATTCCAAAAACCGTTCCCGGGCTAACTTTTTGTTCCCTAAACAAAAAACTAACTTGCCATTATCAAACAGGTTTCTATTCTTTTTTTGTTCCGGGGAACAAAAGAATAGAAATTCTTGGGCTGGGGAAGGTTACCATGCGCAGGCTTACTGGGCCGAATCTAGAAGGATCTGGATTTAGATGCCTTCATGAAAAATGTTTTTTTACGTGTCCTCTTCAACGTGTTCAAATGTTAGAATTTTCTGAAGTCAATTGGTTTGATTTCTGGAGTGAAAACCAAAGACGCACAAGTGTACTGTGTCCGCCGGTTAGGGCCAGTAGAGTTTGTAATTATGCATAATGCTTTGCTTGCTAGAAATGTCATATTTGATGATGTGATTGAATTATGCAATTGATTGATGAATTATGAAATTGGATGAATGCATAAATTATGTGAGATTCCGTCACGAGCATTTGGGGCCGGATGATATTCCTTTGGGAATGCCCCAAGTCAACGGATGCCGGTCGTAGTAGATGCTGGGCCGATGCTCCTAATCGGAATGCCGTTTAGATATAGGCGTTGCTGTGCTCGATGGTGCGAGACGATGCTCGGCTAGGCTGGAAGACTGCTAACTGTTGAGTTGGCTGTGGCCGATCTGTCGAAGTCCGTTGAGGCTTATGAATGATTGAAATTGAGGGACCTAATTAGGAGACGGAATTTTATGGTGCGGTATGGGACATATCATTATAATTTAGTCTGATAATTGGGGGCCCGTGTGATTGTGATGTGATGTACGCCCATACATATATGCATGTTGAAATGTCCTTATGATATGTGATCTCACTACAGTTATGTACAAATTGATTGATACTGACATGCAGGAAAATGCTGATATTCAGAGAATTATGGGAAATATGGTTAGGATGCATGTGAGTGTACTTTTCTCCTAATCGAAATTTAGGGGATGGACTCGCTGAGACGTTGTCTCACCTCGTTGTGGGCTAAATTTTTCAGGTCCCTATATGGAAGACTGTCAAGTCAGATGTAGAGGGTTGCAGGAAGTGGAGTATGAGTTTTTCTATAGCCTTTTCCAGATGTTGACGGGTCTTCCGTCTGATCTGGATAATGGGTGACAGCTCACCTAGGACTATCGAAAAGTCTAACAGGGTCGTAGGGAGGAACTTAATCCCATGGATGAGGAGCTCGGAGTGTAGATAGTCTAGAAGCTCTTCTTTTTTATATAAACCCCTGTTATGTTAGACTTTTATGTATATAAATACTACTGTAAAAATGTGTGTGTTTGGCGAAAATATAATCCTATGTTTGTTATCCCATTTCTGTGTTGTCTGGAGGTTATTATTACGTTCCGCTTGCGCAATAAAATGAATGGGTCGGCAACAATTCCTGGGATGTTGCAAATTCTTAATCGACCATTGAGGGATGGGCATGCGCTCGAGGTTCGGGTCGTGACACCATGGCAGGCAAAAACCAGTTATTGAGCCTAAAGAGATCTGCTGTCTCACTCGATGGACTAAACACCCGAGCGAAGCTAGGTGTGGTACGATCTCATAGAGAGAAGCATTCACCGTATTTTTCTAGGAATAGCTACAAAAGAAAGGCTGGCTTGGCAAATTCCGCTCGTTAGGCACCGCACGGGCCCTCCCACGACCAAGGAAACTGTTGACCCGTGACAAATGATATCAGAGCAGGAATCCCTCCAGTAAGTGGGTGAGTCGGAGAATCGAACTTCTCGCTCTAGTGCGGGTCGAACTGATAAGTACTAGTGGTACCGGTCTTAGTGGGCGGAAAGTGAATGGCCAGGGCAAAAGATGCTCAAACGAAGCTGGGCTCTTTGATCCTAGGATGGCAATGGGTGCTAGGAAGAGTCGGTTCCTCGCCGAGCTGATAGGGAGTTGGAGAAGAACCAAATCCTCGCTGAATGGGGATAACGTTCCTGGATCGATTAGTGAATTCGAAGAAGAGGTCTACTACCATGTTTTCAACAAGGAAAAAACCTCCATTTGGTTGGCTAGGGTCAAAAAGCTGTGTAGGCAAAGATGGTCTTGCCAAAAGATGCGGTTGGTGAAAAATGCCACACTTGCCAAAGAAAGCACAGGTGACCGAGAATGGCCGAGCAATTGAGATCCAAAGAAGCTATTGATGGAGCAAAACCTGTTTTGTTGGGCGAGTGTGACCATTCGATGTGAAATCCCAAAAGTGGCGCATTAATGGTTAAGGGACACAAGGAAGCGACAGAACAGATCGCAACGAGGGCGTTGCAAATTTGAGTGGGGGAGAATGTCGTGGCCCATGAATCCTCCCATACTCGTGACACTTGTGAGTGGTGCTTGGGGTTATCGGGTGAAGAGTGATGAGGCAAAGGGGACGAACACAGCTGGTCCGTGAGAGTGGCGCCAGGACAATTGGTGCTAGGAGTTTTAGGATAAAAGGATTATATCACTTAGGAGCTTTGAGGCGGGGTTAGCCTCCCGTGCACAAACTGGTCGGGAGCTGATACCGCTCTCCTGACGAGGCCATGGCAAACCGAAATCAGTTGTTGAGCCTAAAGAGATCTACTGTCTCACTCGATGGACTAGACGCCCGAGCAAAGTTGGGCGTGGTACGATCTTGCACACAGAAGCATTCACCATATTGTTCGTGGAATAGCTACAAAAGAAAGGCTAGCTTGGCAAATTCTCTCGTCAGGCGCCGCACGGGCCCTTTTGCGACCAAGGAAACTATCGACCCGTAACACTTGTCTTCAACGAACATAGCCACCTTTTCGAGGAACCCAAGGATCTAAACTGAACAAAACTTATAACTAACTACTATGACTCCAAGGTTTTCCAAAGGCATGGGAGTTGTTGAAATCCAAGAATGGATAAAAAAAGGTATTTGCAATTGAAATTTTATGGACTTCTAGTCAAACGGCCAATCAAACCGCAACCCTCGACACATTTAATGCACACCGAATGACGTAGAAGAAAAAATATTAGATGCACCCGATATTATCCATGCACCATTAGATGAAGTGGGCCACTCATGGAATCCACTTGATCTAATGGCGGACATGAGCTAGGTTCATATGATTAGAATATGGCCAATACTTGCAAATTATATAAGTGATTGCCAACAAAATTCTTTTGTGCTTAGAAAAATGAATACGTCTAAGGCCGGGGCTCGGGTATAGAATTTGCACATAACTCACATGGCAATCCTCCTTCATTTTGTTATGCATAGAAAAGTTCATCTCGATAAATTGATCCATTGGCTCCACAAGCAAACCAAATACAACCTTTAGGAAAAAAATCCATGGAAAGTCATTGACGACGAGCATATTAGCTGAATTATTATTTTCCTCTTTTTTTTTTTTTTTATCCTTTTTATTGAAGAGGCTTAAAAATACGGTGTTCTTCAGTGGATGGTATCTCTACTAAAATGAAATTAGCCACTTAGCCAGTGCCACCAAGGAAACCCTAAAGCTTCTTAACCTAAGCATCAAGGAAAGTGGTGGCCTCCAACCTAAGAGAGCAAGCTCCAAGATTTGAATTCTGGGGCTCAGATTGCTGAAGCTGACTATGGCAAGAGCTGGACCATTACCAGGATTCAATTGGAAGTGCAAGAGCCCCCGAGGGAAAATCATACTATCCCATCTGTTGAGGTTCTTTGAGTAGATGGTGTTCGCCGATGACGAGATGAACCCGGCACAGATAGACCTTGGAGGACGATGAAGACCTCCAAGCTGCCCGGGTGTGTGCATCGGGATGACCCCACCGGGAGCTTCTAGTTCTATGTCGCGATTCCCTCTTCATACTCGGCCACGTCCACTCCACCGGTAGCGGCTGCTCGTCTCTGATCCCCAACCACCATAGACTCTTCGCATTTGAATGCCAGAGAATAGAGCAGGGAGTATAGGGAAGGAATTCTCATGTTTCATTGCGATTCTCTCTCGATTTCCTCTATGACTAATTACTCCTCTCTCTGTCACCGATTACTGTTGCAGGCCCCTTCCCCAATACCCCAAGCTTCGTCGCCACAGGAAATGATCTGTTCACCCCTCTTTTCCAGCCAAGGTCATCGAAGTGCTGGATTCTCCTTCTCCCTCCTTTAGCCAGTACCAGTCTTCCGTGCTACAACTCCTGAGGCTTCACTCCTCTGATTTTATCACAAATTGCGGTCAGCTATTACTCTTCATCGAGGTATATTTAGAAGCTCTGTTTCTGCTGAAGGTAGGGACCGAGTGCTCGATTCCACCAGCGTGAAATCCGGTCGCATTCGAGCCTTTGTGATAAGTCTGGATACGACCTCTCTCTTATTTCACCATCTAAGTCCGTTGGTCCAAATGTCTACCACCTGTTTGATAAAATTCCTGAACTAGATCGGTGCGTGTTTTGATTTAGATTCTGAATGAGAGCTTTCCTTTTCTTGATCCATACATTATTTTCGTTGCATAGGCTTTACATGTATTTCGTTTCCTTTCATTTCAGAATTCAGTGGCTATTCGTTTTAGGATTTGTTCTTGAAATTCTCGGATTACATGCGTATTTAGTGTGTACATGAGATGAATCTGATAGCTGAGAATTCCAGAACCTAGACTGAGGGCATCTTGAGCGAAAATGGATTGACCCATTCATGTTCATTTCTTATGCTTCTCTATATGTTGATCCATGTTTGTTGTGCCGAATTGCAAACATATTATGAGAATGTTGCAGGTTAGCTCAATGTACGTGTTGAAATCTCAAGCGAATTGAGCGAATCCTAATATCTTGAATACCGAGTGCATGCTGTAAGAGCAATGAGCTGCTGCTCTAGTCATCGTATACACATTCATTTTGGGTGGGTAGTGTTACTGATTGGTTCATCTTCGTATGCGTTGAGTTGCCGATGTGCTAACTGTCTTGTGTTCCTACCCATGTGTTGTGTTATGGATTTTGTCTATTCTGTGCGTGCTTGCTGTTCGTATGTCCTGGGATGTGTAATGGTGTCATTGATGTACTGTTCGTTGATGCCAAGTACTTGCTGTCCAGATTTCCTCTTTCATTTTTTTCTGTACCATTATTGGAGCCTAGTGTTGTGACTGAAGAATTCAGAGTTGTAACGGCCCAGCATGAGGAGACCATTGTTTCGATGCTTTTAGGTTCTATTTGTTTCATGAAAAATAAATAATATGAAAATTATTTTCCTGAAAATTTTGGTGTCTCTCAATACATTCATGTAATTTTTAAACTAATCATAGGAGAAGGAATAAAAAATTTCTTGTAGAAAGTAGGTTGTTAGCTACATTTCATACGTGAAATTTTGATTTAAATGAATGATATCATTTTCTGAAAAGTTTTCACCAAATAAATGTCTTGCGTAGCAAAATCCTTTTTTGTTCAAACAATCATAAAAGAAAATTACAATATGATTTATTCATTTCCTCTCATCTTACCAATAAAGAAATGAAGTACATTGCAGAGATATGTATGTGCTGTATAGTAAACATCTTTTGTTGACATATACTATGTAAAGAAATAATTATGATGGTTTTTTTTTTTTTTTTTTCAATTTTCAATGATAATAGTGACCAAAGAAATTTGGCAAGAGTCGCAAGACCATTGATTAACGTTTATGCCCGGAGTCATTATATTAGCCACATGGCTCGTAATAGAAAAGTATTAATAAGTATCTTAATAGCATTTAATTTCTTTAATGCTGAAAACATGTTCGAAACTTTTTTTGTTATAAACTTTCCTATAGATGTTTGAGGAACACAATAACGAAGAAAGTAGAAACAAACTTGTAACATCGATTACAAGCATATAAGTGTATTACTTCTTATAGTTTCTAGTGCATTGAAAATGGTTCTTTTTGGATGCTAAGCTAGTAGAGCAATTATATATCTAAGTAATTAAAGGTCAAAATTGATAAAAATGAAAACTTAATATTGATTGAGGAAATAGAATTTACTTACTCATACACCAAAATTGGACAATATTATACACGCATACATACAAACTCACATAAGTATATACGGACAGCAAGATACCAAAGAGTCGCATCATACAAATATCATATGTTGGCACCTAATTTTAGCAAATCTAGGGAAATAAGGAAAATAAAAATTGCATTTGAATAAATAAAAGGAAAAAAATGAAAAATTGGAGGAAATTGATTTGATTGATTATGCATGGAAAATTGGAATTATGATGGATATTCGGATTTTGTTAAATGCAAGCAATTTAAAAATCAAGTGAATAAGGGGTAAGAATTTTGCAAAATGGAAGAAATCTAAGCAAGATCGAAATGATCGCGAAATCACGCCTAATTTACAGATTTGATTTAATGTGGCGAGGATGGAAACTTGGAAAATGTCATAAAAATGCAAAATGCCCGTCTGGAACCACTATAAAAGAGTGCTACATTTTTCAAGAAAGGGAAGGCTTTTTCGAAAAAAATTCAGAGCGAATTCGAACCGAGAGAAAATTCGAGCAAAAGGCCAAAAAAAAAAAAAACGTAGGCGTGAGAGACAAAAAAAACTGGAAGAAAAGAAGAAATCTTCGTCCATCTTTAGTCAACAAAGAAAGCCACTTCCCCTTTTCTTGTCCTGACAAGCTCCAGAGGAAAAAAAAAAGTCAGCAAGAAGTGCAGAGAAGGGACGTGTGAAAAAAAAAAAAACCAA
Source organism: Eucalyptus guilfoylei (assembly GCA_016097605.1). Classification (NCBI taxonomy): domain Eukaryota; kingdom Viridiplantae; phylum Streptophyta; class Magnoliopsida; order Myrtales; family Myrtaceae; genus Eucalyptus; species Eucalyptus guilfoylei. The sequence continues at coordinate 17,890,570 of CM027860.1, forward strand.
AGCTTGTCTTCTTCGTGCGTCTCCTCGCCACTGCTGGTCGACCGCCGCCCTTGCCCTTCAAGCACGACTAGCAGCACCCGCTGCCGACGCTGCCGGCGCCGATGGCTTGAGCCTCCCTCTGTCGGTTGACGGCCCCCCCGAAGCCCGCTCGCCGCTGCGCCATCGCGAGCACCGTCGCCACGCCTTGCCGTCGACGCAGCAACCCCTTGACGCCGCCACACGCCTCCAACGCCCACCGCCGCGCCTCTGCACCCGTGACCTGCTGCTGCCCAGCCCGATGCTGGAGCTCCGACGAAACCCATCGCTCTTGACCTTGCCGAGCGCCACCCGCCACTGCACTAGCGCCTGACGCCCTCTCTGCCTGCTGCCCAAGCGCTGCTCTTCTTTGGTCGTCAGCCGTCGATGCCTCCTTTGCCGTTCGTTCCTGCTGGTTGCAGGGTGAGCGCCTCCGAGCAGCCCACGCCCGACTCCTCCGCTGCTACTTCTGTTATGTGTTCCCTTTGTAGGTCGCCGTGCTGCCCTCCGACGCCCAACAGCCCCCGGTTGTGCTGCCCTCCGCCCGAGTGCTGCCCAACCAACGTCTGCAGATCCGCCGTCCCGCACCTCAGCCCACACCACCTCTGCCCGCGACTTGTTCACCCATTGACACTGCTGATTCGCCCACTCATCAACGCGCGGCGCCTTCTCCTGTTGTGTTGAGTCCCCTTAGGTAGTTTATTTTTCATTTTTTTATTTTATTGTCATTTATTTGTTCATTTTAAATTTTGTTATTATTGTTTAAGTTAGAATATGGTTTGTCAATGTTAATATTTGTGCATTTTGTAGGCATTATCCGCTAGGATTTTGTTCGGAATTATTGTAATTATTAATTTAATCCGAGAGACATCGGATTATTTTTTTAATTATATTAATTTTTGGGCTTTTTGGTAGAATTTTAATTGTTAAATCATTATAATTATTAATTTGATCCGTAAGACTTCGGATCAGATTTTTAATTATTTTGATCTCTTTGTCGTGATAATTAGGATTAGGATAATCGTTAATTTGACCTGTGAGATGACAGGTTATTTTTTTATTATTTTAATCCTTTATTTTACTGATAGTTTAGATTTAATATTATTTAATAATTACTTATCTTTAAAAAAACTAAAAAAATCAAAAAAATCAAAATTCTGCATGAGCATATAGGTTTAGTAAATCAGACATGTAGGTTTAGTAAATTAGAATTTTCTTAGGATTACATTTTTAGGATTGCATTTTTAGAAATAAGTTAGGGTTGAACCTAATTAACTTTTTTAAAATAGGGTTTTAGATAATGTTCGCACATCTTAAATCTCATTTTTCTAAAAAATAGTTTTCTAAGGTAGGATAGGGTTTAAGTCAAATTAATCTCTAGAATAAATTAGAAAATTATCCCTTTTTAGATAGTTTAATTAGGGTTTTTATTAATTTCGAATTTCAATAAAAAAAATACTAGGTGCATGTTAACTAGTTTGCATAATAGGATCATTTAATCAAAATTTGTTCGTTAGTGAAGTTAGGTCATGAAGAGCATAATAACTAGTTTGCATAATAGGCTCATTTAATAAGAATTTGCATATTAATAAGATTAAGTCATTTAGTTAAAAAAAAAATTTATAAAAGAATTCTAATTTCAAAGAAAATCCAAAAAAATCATTTGTTTTGTGTGATGCAATTTATTTTATTTATTGAATGGTTGAGCACTCGTGTGATCACCATATTTGCATGGTAGTAATTTAGGTTAAAATAAATCCAAGTTGCTTGCAAAAACATTTTTTAAAAATAAAAGAAATGGTACCGAAATGGCATTAGAAAATTCTAGTGTAACCAAGTTCTCGTACCTTTAGTCTCTGGTTCGTAGGAGTAAAATAAATCTCCCTTTTATTTTACTTAGGTGTCTAATTGACCTATTGTGAACCGATTAGTGGCGACTCCTAGATAAAATCCATTTGCATGTTAAGAACTTTAACCTTAAGTTGCGAATTGGTATGGGCTTGGGAGAGCCCGAGCTAAGTTTAAAGACTTAGTAGTCCATTAGCCTAAACTCTAGGTGGTGCACCCGGAAATTTTAGGTCACGACAGCTTGGCGACTCCGCTAGAAACTTGTGTTTATGTCCCTAACATGTCTAAGGTATTAAATGTTTTTACATATATGAGGTATAAGTGGAGTAGTCTTTGCTAACCTTCGTCTTGCAGGTTGGAGTGTGGGATGAGTGATTTATTTTTCCATGATTAGAAGTGTTGTTTGCATTTAAATTGTCGTGCATGTTTTATTGCTTTTAGCACTACACTATTGCACACACAACCTGTGGCCGAACCTGGGCTGCGATAGGATTTCTAGGATGGTGTTGAGAATGATACTTCCTCCAAAGCAAGACTACTATATAGAGGTTGACATTCTCTTCCCCGAAAGTCTTTTCATGGTGTCGAATGTGTTTGTCCATATCCGCAAGACTGCGTGACTATTGGACATTCCATTTGACTGAGCCGGAGTTAGGAGGACCTGACACGTTAATGCGAGACTGCAACGGTCAAATCATCCTCTTAACTCCACTTAGTTAAGCCATCTAGATAGAAATCAAGCCTCACACTTCATGCGTGTGTCTATGTGATTGTCATCCCTACCCGGTGAAAGTAAGTCGTCTAAATTCTTATTTTGCAATTTACTTACTTTATTGCAATTTCATCGGTCCATGACAATGCTTCCCCTAGTCTTGTTTTATATGCGATAGGGGAGAACCGTCGTACCGTTCATTTCCATTTTTGAGGCTTAAGATGATGCCATATGGTCTTGGAAGAAGGGGTCAAGGCATTCAAAACCCCATTGAAGCCCCTCGGAGGTCCAATTCTGCTGGATTAGGGCACCGTGGAAGAGGTGAAGGAAATTCTAGAGGACAGAGACGAGAAAGGCGGAACCCGCCACCTAACCAAGGGCGCGAGAGGCAAAACCAACTACCCCCGAGCATTCACGAAACATTCCCCGATTCTCCAAGAATGATGCAAAACGAAGTGGAAGTGATAGATACTCTGGGGCAGCCTAGTGGCAAGTTTGATTACCTGGTGAAGTATTCGGCCCCTCCCAGCTACTACATTGATCCTAGTGAGATAGTCCCAGATAGATGGGGTGGCATGGATGATTCAACACCCCCGAAGACGGAGAACCTTGATGATGAGCTGGAAGGAGTTGCAAGCTTATTCGATGACCTCATCATAGGAGCCATTGATGAAGGACCCCTTGAAGAGATGGGCCTTGGCCCACAAGAGTAACTCTTTTACTGTTTTTGCACATTCCCCTGCGTGGGAATTTTTATTGTTTTCTAAGAGATGTTTTCAGTTTCATTTTCTTTTAATTCTTGAGTGTTGCATTTTTCCATTCAATAAATGTAATTGATTGATGAATTTCAATAAAATTACAAGTTTTAGTTTGAGGGCATGATGGGGTACACCAAACCAGCCCGGTGATGATATCCAGCCAATAAAAGAAAAGAAAAATCCAAGGAGAATTCTGAGGCCTGGGCTTCATCATGCTTCCTCGTGAAAAAAATGTTTTGCCAAAGAATTTCAAAGGAAAAAAAAAACGACAACAAAAAAAAAAATGTAGATTACTCTGTTTGTCTTTCTGATTTATCTACTTCATGTTTCAAGGACGGTCTTATAGCATGCAAATGTGTGAAAATGGTCCAATCCAATTCTAGATTCTGGGGGGCAAGTTTGCTCCGAACTACAGCGACCCATATGTGGTAAAGAAGGTACTTCCTAGCAGCATCTTGATCTTGGTAGAAACAGATGGTCGTGAGTTTTCCACTCCTGTTAATTCAGATGCTGTCAAGAAGTATTACCCATGATAGAATTTGCCATGTCATGTTTTGAACTGCAAACATTTCAATGATGAATAAATTGCTTCAATGAGTTCAATTGTTCAAATTTGTTGCAAATCTTGCATTTTTTTCTTCCTTGATGAATTGTGTAAGATAAATTGAATATGTCAAATGGGATACTTTGGAATGATGAAAGGCAGGCCTTGCTCCATACACTATTTCATACATTAATCCCCAGTGAGTTGTGTGAAAAATTCCGTGCTTGCAAGGAAAAGTTGATCTTGCAAAGGGTACGTCAACTGAAGTGATAAGAGGCATTCTTTTCTCTATCCCAAACACTATAGGTGATCCATTGATTAACCCTTTTGAGCCCCATACACTTATGGAGATTCTTTTTAAATTATCCCTGTCAAGGATCATCCCATATTAGGGCAGATTTGAAATGAACGGTATGAATTTTCTTACTCGCACTTGTATCAATCTTTGAGTATTGCTTTTGCAGTGCAACTCATGCGGTAATTTGAAGTGCCTTAAGATGACGAAGAGCAATTATTTTTTTTATCCTAGACACTTTCATCCATTGCATAACCCACTTGAGCCTATGAATTCATTTCATGTTAAACCCAGTTGGTGATCATCCCCCACACTAAGGGCAAGGCTAAAAAAAAAAAAAAAAAAAAACCATTAGGATGGAAGCTATGCGAGTCCAAAGAAATAAGTGCACACAAAAAATGGGGCATGAAAAAGCAGTGTGCCTGGTAAAAGCAAGGCCAATGACCAAAAAGAGAAATATCAAACACTTGATGTAGTGAGTCGTATCCCCAACAAGGCGATACTTAAAAAACTCAAATTTTGAGATCCTGCAATCAAAGTTGTGAAGTGAAGAAAACCTCCAATGATGAAGAAGAAAGTTGGTTGAGACGTCAATATGATCACCAACTTTGACCCCCCAAACACTCTTTGAGCCTAATTATCCTTTCATTTCTCACCAATGAACCAAACCTGTGTTACATCCCTTACAAAGTCTCTTCAGATTAAAGCACTTGAATTAATGCAAAAGTTCATATGTTCAAAAGCATCGCTCAAAGAAGTGCGAGCAAGATAATTTCTATCTTATTTCACAGGTTTCTTGACTTGTAAACCCGAAAATGATTGCGGAATATCATTCTTTCAATAGCCTTGACTCAAAGAGTCCCTTTTGTCAAGCCATTGACCAAGCTCATGATACGACCCCCATTAAAGACCTCTCAGATCGATAAGGTCGTACCACTTGCGAGAATGCTCGGACCCTTGCTTGGCATGAAGACAGTGAGGTAGAGTGATTCTTATATGCCCGCATCAATTTTTGGGGTGAAACAACATTTTCAATGAGAGTGAGTGAAAGTCCTTTCGAATCGAAAGTTTCTCATTTGACATTTTCACATGGAATTCTGGTAATAATAGAAACGAGTGATGAATGCAACTACTTGTTATTACTGACCATGTTTGACAGGCAAATTTCTCATGAAAGTCAAGCAGCAATTGGCCCTGAAGCATTGGGATTCGTCCAAACTGTTTGGTAACCCAATCAATCAAGCCTCTAGGAAGGGAGCCCCGGGTAAGTATCAAATCTTTCAAAGTACTCAAGGTAAGACTCAGGTAACTCATCTTCCAATTTGGATCTACATGCTTAAAGAAAAAAGAATTTGAGCATCTTCTCCAATCTTCAGAAATTGAGAGTCTATGAATCTCACCAAAATCTTTCAACCCGATCTTGACATCTTAGTATGAATCTGGATGTCTTAATTCTTTTCGTTGAACATTTCACTTTGGATGTGAATGTTTTTCGATTTTTCTTGTTATACCTTAGTTTGGATCTAGGTATTACAAGTCCTAAAATCATGACATCTCAGTTTGGACCTGGATGTCCTATTTGTTGAACATTTCACTCTAGACGTGAATGTTTTTCGTTTTTTCTTGTTATACCTTAGTTTGGATTTAGGTATTTCAAGTCCTAAAATCTTGACATCTCAGTTTGGACCTGGATGTCCTATTCGTTGAACATTTCACTCTGGATGTGAATGTTTTTCGATCTTTCTTGTTATACCTTAGTTTGGATCTAGGTATTTCAAGTCCTAAAATCTTGACATCTCAGTTTGGACCTGGATGTCCTATTCGTTGAACATTTCACTCTGGATGTGAATGTTTTTCGATTTTTCTTGTTATACCTTAGTTTGGATCTAGGTATTTCAAGTCCTAAAATGTTGACATCTCAGTTTGGACCTGGATGTCCTATTTGTTGAACATTTCACTCTAGACGTGAATGTTTTTCGTTTTTTCTTGTTATACCTTAGTTTGGATTTAGGTATTTCAAGTCTTAAAATCTTGACATCTCAGTTTGGACCTGGATGTCCTATTCGTTGAACATTTCACTCTGGATGTGAATGTTTTTCGATCTTTCTTGTTATACCTTAGTTTGGATCTAGGTATTTCAAGTCCTAAAATCTTGACATCTCAGTTTGGACCTGGATGTCCTATTCGTTGAACATTTCACTCTGGATGTGAATGTTTTTCGATTTTTCTTGTTATACCTTAGTTTGGATCTAGGTATTTCAAGTCCTAAAATGTTGACATCTCAGTTTGGACCTGAATGTCCTATTCGTTGAACAGTTCACTATGGATGTGAATGTTTTTCGATCTTTCTTGTTATACCTAAGTTTGGATCTAGGTATTTCAAGTCCTAAAATCTTGACATTTCAGTATGGATCTGAATGTCTTAATTCTTTTCGTTGAATATTTCACTCTGGATGTGAATGTTTTTCGATCTTGCTCATGTTTTTCGATCTTGCTCGTTATATCTTAGTTTGGACCTAGATATTTTGAGTTCCAATATCTGTTTCCCTATTCAGGCGACCGTAGAATGGTACGAGTCCTGGAAATGAATCCCAGTTTAGGCGACCGTAGAATGGTACGGGTCCTAGACATCACCTATTCAGGCGACCGTAAAATGGTACGGGTCCTGGAAAATGAATCCCAATTTAGGCGACCATAGAATGGTACAGGTTCTGGAAAATGAATCCCAATTTAGGCAACCGTAGAATGGTACGGGTGCTAGACACAACCAAACACTGTCATACTGAGCGATCGTAGAATGGTACGGGTCCTCGGAAAGCAGTCTCTATGCAAAGTCATGTTACTATTCTAGGCGACCGTAAAATGTACAAGTCTTGGACATGTGACACCAACTATCTTGAATCACTCTACCCTCCTTGAAGGTAAGTTATTCCAGGTAAGTTCATTTATCATTTGCATTAGCATTTCCATGCATCATATAAATTGCATTCAAAAAATGGAATTCATTTTCCAACAAAAAGTCATTCAGTACATGTGCATGATCAAAATTTAGGTCTCAACTTGTCTTTGAAGGCAACCTCTACGAGCTCACCTTCAAAGAGGGGCAGCTGTTGACAACTAATTTTAGCAAATCTAGGGAAATAAGGAAAATAAAAATTGCATTTGAATAAATAAAAGGAAAAAACATGAAAAATTGGAGGAAATTGATTTGATTGATTATGCATGGAAAATTGGAATTATGATGGATATTCGGATTTTGTTAAATGTAGAAGCAATTTAAAAATCAAGTGAATAAAGGGCAAGAATTTTGCAAAATGGAAGAAATCTGAGCAAGATCGAGCTGATCGCGAAATCATGCTCTAATTTACAGATTTGATTTAATGTGGCAAGAGATGGAAACTTGGAAAATGCCATAAAAGTGCAGCCTTCTGGAACCACCATAAAAGAGTGCTACATTTTTCAAGAAAGGGGAGGCTTTTTCGAAAAAAATTCTGAGTGAATTCGAACCGAGAGAAAATTCGCGCAAAAGGCCAAAAAAAAAAAAAAGTAGGCTTGAGAGACAAAAAAAATTGGAAGAAAAGAAGAAATCTTCATCCATCTTTAGTCAACAAAGAAAGCCACTTCCCCTTTTCTTGTCCTGACAAGCTCCAGAGGAAAAAAAAAAAGTCAGCAAGAAGTGTAGAGAAGGGACGTGAGAAGAGACGTGTGAAAAAAAAAAAGAAAAAAGCAAAGCTTGTCTTCTTTATGCGTCTCCTTGCCACTGCTGGTCGACTGCCGCCCCTGCCCTTCGAGCACGACCAGCAGCACCCGTTGCCGACGCTACTGACGCTGGTGGCTTGAGCCCCCCTCTGCCGGTTGACGGCCCCCCCTAAGCTCGCTCGCTGCTGCGCCACCGCGAGCACCGTCGCCGCGCCTTGCCGCTAACGCAGCAACCCCTCGACGCCGCCGCACACCTCCGACGCCCACCGCCGCACCTTTGCACCCGCAACCTGCTGCTGCCCAGCCCGACGCGGGAGCTCCGACGAAGCTCGCCGCTCCTGACCTTGCCGAGCGCCACTTGCCACTGCACCAGCGCCTAACGCCCTCTCCGCCTGCTGCCCGAGCGCCACTCTTCTCTGGTCGTCAGCCGTCGATGCCTCCTTTGCCGTTCGTTGCCGCTGGTCGCAACGCGACCATCTCCTAGCAGCCCACGCCCGACTCCTCCGTTGCTGCTTCTGTTCTGTGTTCCCTTTGCAAGTTGCTGTGCTGCCCTCCGACGCCCAACAGCCCCCAATTGTGCTGCCTTCTGCCCGAGTGCTGCCCAACCAACGTCTGCAGATCCGCAGTCCCGCACCTCAGCCCGCGCCACCTCTACCCGCGACCTGTTCGCCCATTGACGCTGTTGATTCACCCACTCATCAACGCTCAGCGCCTTCTCCTGTTGTGTTGAGTCCCCTTAGGTAGTTTATTTTTCATTTTTTTTATTTTATTGTCATTTATTTATTCATTTTAAATTCTTTTATTATTGTTTAAGTTAGAATATGGTTTTTCAATGTTAATATTTGTGCATTTTGTAGGCATTATCCGCTAGGATTTTGTTCGGAATTATTGTAATTATTAATTTAATTCGAGAGACATCGGATTATTTTTTTAATTATATTAATTTTTGGGCTTTTTGGTAGAATTTTAATTGTTAAATCATTATAATTATTAATTTGATCCGTAAGACTTTGGATCAGATTTTTAATTATTTTGATCTTTTTGTCGTGATAATTAGGGTTAGGATAATTGTTAATTTGACTTTTGTGAGACAACAAGTTATTTTTTCGATTATTTAAATCCTTTATTTTGCTTTGATAGTTTAGATTTAATATTTATTTAATAATTACTTATCTTTAAAAAAAACTAAAAATATCAAAAAATCAAAATTCTATATGAGCATATAGGTTTAGTAAATTAGACATGTAGGTTTGGCAAATAAGAATTTTCTTAGGATTACATTTTTAGGATTCCATTTTTAGAAATAAGTTAGGGTTGAACCTAAGTAACTTTTTTAAAATAGGGTTTTAGATAACGTTCGCACATCTTAAATCTTATTTTTCTAAAAAATAGTTTTCTAAGATAGGATAGGGTTTAAGTCAAATTAATCCCTAGAATAAATTAGAAAATTATCCCTTTTTAGATAGTTTAATTAGGGTTTTTATTAATTCCGAATTTCAATAAAAAAAATACTAGGTGCATGTTAATTAGTTTGCATAATAGGATCATTTAATCAGAATTTGTTCGTTAGTGAAGTTAGGTCATGAAGAGCATAATAACTAGTTTGCATAATAGGCCCATTAATTAGAATTTGTATATTAATAAGATTAAGTCATTTAGTTAAAAAATACATTTTTATAAAAGAATTCTAATTTCAAAGAAAATCCAAAAAAAAATCATTTGTTTTGTGTGATGCAATTTATTTTATTTATTGAATGGTTGAGCACTTGTGTGGTCAACATATATGCATGGTAGTAATTTAGGTTAAAATAAATCCAAGTTGCTTGCAAAAACATTTTTTGAAAATAAAAGAAATGGTACCGAAAGGGCATTAGAAAATTCTAGTGTAACCAAGTCCCCATACCCTTAGTCTTTGGTTCATAAGAATAAAATAAATCTCCATTTATTTTACTTAGGTGTCTAATCGACCTACCGTGAACCGATTAGTGGCGACTCCTAGATAAAATCCATTTGCATGTTAAGAACTTTAACCTTAAGTCGCGAATTGGTATGGACTTGGGAGAGCCCGAGCTAAGTTTAAAGACTTAGTAGTCCATTAGCCTAAACTCTAGGTGGTGCACTCGGAAATTTTTGGTCGCGACATCATAAATGTCTTCATTGTATAGTGTATTTTCCCAACAATCAATCTTTTTTCTCTGAAGGGACTGTATACTGGATTATACACCTTGTCAGTATTATATTAAGCTGTTTTGTAATATAAACAAAGTAGTAGTTGTAATTAGCTATAGAATGTCCAAATATTCAAAAGTATTTTCTTTATTACAAAATATATAGAACACGAGGATGTAAATGAAACCATAAACTCCAATTTACGTGAGAAACACAAGTTATTAGAATATTTAGATAACAAATCACACATTAATCCGGCAGCATAAGTTTTCAAAATAATTTACCATGCTCTCGCAAAATTTGATACAATATCAAAACATGAATGTCCTGAGTACAAAATTTTCCTAATCTCTTATCTGCCTCCCCTATTATATTTTTCCACTCTTTAGTTTTAGGCCAAAATCTAACTTAAGTGTGAAGAGGAGTATTTGAATATTAAAGGGATGCATTCATCTATCAATTTAAGTATTTATATTAGAATAGTTGGTAGTAGTTCTACAAAATTTTAGAAATGTATGGAAGAATTTGTTGCAAATACCGATATATAAGAATATACTCATACATATAGATAATTAAATCACTTTATTAAAAAACAAGTATTAAGCTTGAAATACTGATTAAGTACTATAAATAGAACAAACGCCTCATTTCAACTTAGGGATGGCAATTTTACCCGACATACTGAATACTCGTGCTACGTCAACTAAAATGGGGTGGATAAGACCAGCAAACATGGAGATTTCTAGTATTAACCTTGCTCCTTTGTATAAGTTGTATTACTTTGCTAACATAAAGTTTCTTATTTTCAACATAGATTTTAATATAACATGATTACTCCCAATTTATCACTGAAATTTTCCAAACTAAATTATATTCTAAAGGATCTAAGAATTCCAATTTTTTTTTTTGCAAAAATAAATTTTTCAACTTGCAAAATTTTTTTAGATGCTTGTTGAAAAAATAAATTTTTTAATCTTGAAGTTATTATCAAGTAGGGCAAGTGAAATGAGGAAATCCGCATTCTTGCTCAAGGTTGCGGATGGAACTCATAGATGTCCCCACGCAGGACATGGGCCGATGATAGGGCATCTCTAATAATAGCGGAGCCAGGATGCAATCCTCTGCATTCGTTTTGCAATTGTGCACCTGCCTAGTCCCATTGGCGCCCCTAATTCACATGCAGTAATATTTTCTGTTCCAACTAATAAATTATAGGGAAAATTCCAAAAGGGGACTCGAAGTGTCCTTATTTGAGAAAATAAGGATTCGAAGTGAACTTTGTTTCAAATAAAGACCTTAAGTGACATCACTTTCTCAAATAAATGCCTGAAATGGATGTTGTTTCAAATGATGACCTGAAATGACTATATCCGTTTCAAATAAAGACCTGACTTTCCGACGATCAAGGGTATTTTCGTCATTTGCTATTTTCCCTCCTTTTTTTTTTCCTAGTTCTTCTATTTCCTCTTCACTGGTGGTTGGTCGGCCACTGGTGATACCCATAGAGGGTTGGGCGAGGGTCGCCCTTGTCGGTGAGGGCTGCCCACACTGGCGACAAGTGAGGGACAGCCGCACCTGGGCGAGGCGACCCTCGCCCAAGGGCTATCCACGATGTCAGTCCTCGCCGACCCCACGCAAGGCTAACCCTCGCTAAACCGATTGTTGGTAAGGGTTGTCACCCTTTGGCGAGGGTGGTCAAGCCCTCGCCTAGGCCTCACCCGTGGCCAACAAGGGTTGGGCGACCTCGCCAGCCGCTAGCGAGGGTGGTCAAGCCCTTGTCTGGGGCAGGAGAGGACAACCCTCTCGCAAGATCTAGTGAGGGTGGCCTCACCCACAATCGGTGAGGTCGCCTAGCCCTCGCCGGCCACAGGAGAGGCCACCTTCGCTAGATTTGGCGAGGGTCAGCGAGGGCAGACCTTGCGAATGGCCCTAGGTGAGGGTTGCCTCACCTGTGGTCGGTGTGGGTGGCTGAGGATGACCCTCGCCCAACCCTCTATGGCATCGTTGGTGGCCGGCCGGCCATTAGCAAAGAGGAAGAAGAAGAACCAAAAAAAAAAAAGATAGAAAATAAGGGAAAATGGCAAATAACAAAAATACTCTTGACCAGTCAAAAAATTTGATCGACTAATGGCCGACAAGGTCAGGTCCTTATTTGAAACAATCAAAGTCACTTCAAGCCTTTATTTGAAACAACTAAGACTACTTCATGTCCTTAGTTGAAACAAAGTCCACTTCGGGTCCTTAGTTGAAAAAATAATGGCACTTCGGATCTTTTTTTGAAATTTTCCCTAAATTATAAATAGAAATATTAACACAGTAATTACAGCAGACACCAATAGAGAAAAAGAAATTTTTTTCACATACGACCTTATACACGGTTGATTTTAATGGCTAGTGAAGATAGTAAGCATTTAAACTTTTAAGTCGATGGTGGATAAGACGGTTTGTGAAAAAGAAAATTTGCACTCACGTTTTATGCGCCAATATTTCATATTAATGATATAACTACTTATCAAGAGAGGACTGAAAGACCAAATGGCACCTAATTCGCAAGTATTATTAGCGTAAGCAACTAAGGTGATCAAAATTTATATAATATATAAATGTTTTCTTGCAAGATCCTGCACACCCAAGTCGGTATGGAGTTCAACTCCACCGGAGCACCTTCAGATAGAAAAAGAGCAGGCGGAGGTGTATGATCTTCTGAGTCGTCCGTATCAAATGCATTCGAGTAGAAAATCGGTAGAAGTGCTGAAATTTGCATAGCAATCTCTCCCAGAGGTCGAGCCTAGCTCCGCTGAGAAAGTGAAACGGCATAACAGACGATGCTCTCGAGAGACACGGGGGAAGTGAACGGATCATCCCCTCCGTCATTTTCTTATCTATCGGATATGCTTTCAGCCAAGGTCTCTTGATTCTGTGTTGTGTTCTCTACAGCTGAATCAAATCGTCCCCAAGTGCTCTCTGCCCATGATTCAATCCCATAACAGGAACTTATACCCACTATTTTATCGAGTAAAACTCACTGGTTTTTTCAATGCACCTCTACGTGCAATTGAAAAAGATCATGATAAAAACTACTACCAGCGATTCATGAAGTGATAGTAAGGTGAAATCACACATTCTCTAGGTTTCGATGAGACCAGAACAAGGAGGGGTCGGAGAACTTAGTATTCCGGGATTTTGACATGCACGGAAACCGAGCCTGTGATTTCGCCGGTAGCAGCAGTGAAATGTCGGTCATAACATCATCTGTGACGTCTGGCGTTCTCTTCAACTTCAGCTAACCAGAACGGGGAAAGCATAGTGAGATGAAAATCCAGACAGGCGATCGACTTTGAAACTCAATCGGAATAGAAACGGCCCGATGGCATTGAAGTGAGTTAATGTCTGCCACATGCCATGGAGGCTCCAAATAACAAGATGCGATTTGGCTTGACTGAATAGCGCAATCCTGTGGGCCTGGTAATCCACAGTGGCAACGAACAAACAGCGAATTTATCAATGGCCGAAGAGTGCTCAAGGCAGAATACTTTGATTGGCACTCCTACAGCCATGACCGCACATCTCAGGCTCAGACGATATGGAGACTCCAGCCGGCGGATTCATAAACGCCAAGCGATGACGAATTTTAGTGGCTCCCACTCTCCCTGTTTTCTTCGTGCGTTTTCTTTTTCTTGTATCTTCTGTTTCTCCCCAGATTTGGTTTAGCTGTTGCTTTCCATCCCAGCGAATGTTCAGTTTCGAGCAATCAGAAATGGTGGCAGGCTGGGCGTTCATATACTCGGAACAACAGGGCGAACCGCAGCAGCAACGACACAGAAACAGAGTAGAACAGAGCAGAGCAATACCGTGGCTATTCAAGGCCAATTCGACGATTACGGGAGGTGCCGCTGTATATTTGAGTATTATTAGGGATAAAGGCACGACGATGAAGCACCGCCGTGAAGTCAGTCGTTGGCCAAAAACTCGAACCAAGGAAGAACGCCAAACAGGGAGCTGTCAAGTCCGTCTCAGCAAGGGAAGTTGTAGGCGAAAGCAGCGCTTCCATGGCAGTCACTGAGGCGTGGGACAAGCTTCTGGAACTTCAGGAATGGATTAATAAAGGTTTGAAGGAGAAGAGCAAGCTCTTGAACGGTGGAAATGGAGGATCCGAAAACAGAGCCTCTTGGCCAAACTCGTCGGAGGCAACACTGGCCACCACCTGAGGTCGAGTAGGAGGCAGAAACTGTGGCGACGTTGTTCTGGAAGCTTAGCTGGTGTTACGGTGAGGGACCTCGTTGGAATGGTGAGGTGAGGGAGAAGAATCATGAGGGCTCCCAGATGCCAGAGAGAGGACAGGTCAGTACTGTTGGCGTGTATTGAGGAATCCAGACACAACGAAGGTGAAGCTCAACAGTAGAGGACTAGTCCATATTCCGAAGGATAAACTATTTTACACTGAAGTAATCCAACTCTGTAAAAGTGGGGGGAATAAAAAGAAGATATGCTTGCTTGTTGTAAATGTAGAGGCTCACCTTAAAGGTACACAAGAAATGAACGAACCACCAACTTCCCCCCACAACGAAAGAAAGAAAAAGACGGAGGCTAAAACTCTTTGATAACTGAATATCTCACCCATTTTTGCATTCTCCACTTACTTCGCTTTTGGAAGACTCTAACTAAGAGAGCAACCCAATGGCAAGACTAGAGTTTGGGATACCTGAAGTGCCATAACTTGGTACAGGAGGACACTTAAGTGCCATAACTTCGGAATGGTACATTTAAGTGCCAATTTCGAAGTAAAGTGGAACACTTAAGTGTCACTCCGGCCAAAATCCGGCCAAATGGATGACGTGGTAATTTCCCGGCGAGTTGGACACAAAACGATGCCGTTTTGTATGTTGACGTGGCGAGAAAATGCAAAAACGACGTCGTTTTGTGTCGATGTGTAAATAATTAATATAAAAATTAATTAAATTAAATTAAAACTTAATTTTATTTAAAATATTCTAAAAAATTTAAAATTTAAAATTTAAAATTTACAAAACTTAAAATTAAAAAACTTAAAATTTAAAAAAACTTAAAAATTTAAATTTAAATAAAATTAAAATTTAAAAAAATTAAAATTTAAAAAACTTAAAATTTAAAAAACTTAAAATTTAAAGAACTTAAAATTTAAAAAATTTAAATTTTAAGTTTTTTAAAATTTAGATTTTTTAAATTTTAAGTTTTTTAAATTTTAAGTTTTTAAATTTTAATTTTTTTAATTTTAAGTTTTTAAATTTTTTTTTTTAATTTTAAGTTTTTTTAAAAAATTTTAAATTTTAAATTTTTTAGAATATTTTAAATAAATTAATTTTTAATTTAATTTAATTAATTTGTATATTAATTATTTACGCATCGTACACAAAACGATGTCGTATTTGCATTTTCTCGTCGCATGCAAATGCAAAATGGCGTCATTTTGTGTCAAACTCGCTGAAAAATCGCCACGTCACCCATTTGGCAGATTTTCGGAGTGGCACCTAAGTGTTCCATTTAACTTCGAAACTGGCACTTAAGTGTACATTTTCGAAGTTATGGCACTTAAGTGTCCTCCCGTGCCAAGTTATGGCACTTGAGCTGTTCTTCTGTCGGCAAGACTACCAAGTCAAGAACAAGAAAATTCAACTCATGCAAAACCACCAGCAGGTACATGTTCAAGTTCTAGCCCAGAAAAAATATAATGCGAGCCTCTACAATTATAGCAAAAATAACATAACTTGACCAAGAAGCAACTTAACTTAGAAAAGACTCAGCGTAATCATGGTGTCAACTGTCAAGGGATGAAATGAACTCTATAATAAGAAAGAGGGACAGAGTCATTAAATTGAAGTTCTTTACTTTGGTTTTTGGGCTCGACAAAATAGAGGTGCTCATTTTGCTGATGAGTTATATGACTAAGCGCTTGCAAATTAAGTTGCCCGAATAGCTTTTACAAGCCAAGCAAGCAACTTAACTTTGTAAAGACTCAACTCGAGCACGGTGTCAACTGTCAAGGAATGGAATGAACTCTATAGTAAGAAAGAGGAATAGAGTCATCAAATTGAAGTTTTTCACTTTCGCTTTTTGGCTGGACAAAAGTGAGATGCTCATTTTGCTAATGAATGATATGACCAAAGGCTTGCAAATGAAGTTGCCCAAATAGCTTTCCCAAGCCCAAGAAGAAACTTAATTTGGTAAATACTCCACTTGATCATGATGTCAACTATTAAGGGATGGAATGAACTATATAGTAAGAAAGAGAGATAGAGTCATCAAACAAAAGTTCTTTATTTCCTAGTTTTTGCTTGACAAAAGTGAGGTGCTAATTTTGTTGATGAATTATACAACCAAAGGATTGCAAATTAAGTTGCATGAATTGCTTTTCCAAGCCCAAGGAGCAACTTAACTTGGTAAAGACCCAACTTGATCATGGTGTTAACTGTCAAGGGATGGAATGAACTCTATAGTAAGAAAGATGGCAAAGTCATCAAATTGAAGTTTTTTACTTTTGCTTTTGGACTTGACAAAAGTGAGGTGCTCATTTTGCTAATGAGTTATATGACTAATGGCTTGCAAATTAAGTTGCCCAAATAGTTTTTTCAAGCCCAAGAAGCAACTTAACTTGATAAAGAATCAACTTGATCATGGTGTCAACTGTCAAGAGATGGAATGAACTCTATAGTAAGAAAGAGAGATAGAGTCATGAAATTGAAGTTCTTTACTTTCTTTTTTGTGCTTGGCAAAAGCAAGGTGCTCATTTTGTAGATGAATTACACGACTAAAGGCTTGCAAATTATGTTGCCCAAATAGCTTTTCCAAGCCCGATGAGCAACTTAACTTGGTAAAGACTCAACTTGATAAAGGTGTCAACTGTCAAGGGATGGAATGAACTCTATAGTAAGAAAGATGGACAAAGTCATCCAATTGTAGTTCATTACTTTTGCTTTTGGGCTTGACAAAAGTGAGGTGCTCATTTTGCTATTGAGTTCACGACTAAAGGCTTGCAAATTAAGTTGCCCAATTAGCTTTTGCAAGCTCAAGAAGCAACTTAAATTGGTAACGACTCAACTTGATTATGGTGTTAATTATCAAGGGACGGAATGAACTCTACAGTAAGAAAGAGGGATAGAGAAATCAAATTGAAGTTTTTCACTTTTGCTTTTGGGCTTGACAAAAAGTGAGGTACTCATTTTGCTAATGAATGATATGACTAAAGGCTTGCAAATGAAGTTGCTCAAATAGCTTTCCCAAGCCCAAGAAGCAACTTAACTAGGTAAAGACTCTACTTGATCATGATGTCAACTGCCAAGGGATGGCATAAACTTTGTAGTAAGAAAGAGAGATAGAGTCATCAAATAGAAGTTCTTTACTTTCTTTTTTGTGTTTGACAAAACTGAGGTGCTCATTTTGTTGATGAATTATACAACTAAAGGCTTGCAAATTAAGTTGTTTGAATAGCTTTTCCAAGCCTAAAAGCAACTTAACTTGGTAAAAACTCAACTTGATCACGGTGTCAACTATCAAGGGATGAAATGAACTCTATAGTAAGAAAGAGGCACGAGTCATCAAATTTAAGTCTTTTACTTTTGCCTTCGGGCTTGACGAAAGTGAGGTGCTCATTTTGCTGATGAGTTATATGACTAATGGCTTGCAAATTAAATTGCCCAAATAGCTTTTGCAAGCTCAAGAAACAACTTAACTTGGTAAAAACTCAACTTGATCATGGTGTCAATTGATAAGGGATGGAATGAACTTTATATCAAGAAAGAGGGACAAAGTAATCAAATTGAAGTTTTTCACTTTTGTTTTTGGGCTTGGCAAAAGTGAGGTACTCATTTTGCTGAGGAATGATATGACTAAAGGCTTGCAAATGAAGTTGCCCAAATAACTTTCCCAAGCCCAAGAAGCAACCTAATTAGGTAAAGACTCTACTTGATCATGATGTCAACTGCCAAGGGATGGCATGAACTCCATAGTAAGAAAGAGAGATAGAGTCATCAAATAGAAGTTCTTTACTTTCTTTTTTGTGTTTGACAAAACTAAGGTGCTCATTTGGTTGATGAATTATACAACTAAAGGCTCGCAATTTGAGTTGTTTGAATTGCTTTTCTAAATCTAAAAGCAACTTAACTTGGTAAAGACTCAACTTGATCATGATGTCAACTATCAAGGGATGGAATGAACTCTATAGTAAGAAAAAGGCGCAAAGTCATCAAATTGAAGTGTTTTACTTTGGCTTTTAGGCTTGACCAAAGTGAGGTGCTCATTTTGCTAATGAGTTATATGACTAAAGGCTTGTCCAAAGAGCTTTTGCGAGCCCAAGAAGCAACTTAACTTGGTAAAGACTCAACTTGATCATGGTATTAACTATTAAGCGATGGAATGAACTCTATAGTAAGAAAGAGCTATACAGTCATCAAATTAAAGTTCTTTACTTTCTTTTTTATGCTTGACAAAAGTGAGATGCTCATTTTGCTAATGAATTACATGACTAAAGGCTTGCAAATTATGTTGCCCAAATAGCATTTCCAAGCCCAAGGAGCATCTTAACTTGGTAAAGAATCAGCTTGATCAAGGTGACAACTGTCATAGGATGGGATGAGCTCTATAGTAAGAAAGAGGGACAAAGTCATCCAATTGCAATTCTTTACTTTTACTTTTTGGGTTGACAAAAATGAGGTGCTCATTTTGCTAATGAGTTATATGACTAGAGGCTTGCAAATTAAGTTGCCCAAATAGTTTTTGCAAGCCAAGAAGCAACTTAACTTGGTAAAGGCTCTACTTGATCATGGTGTTAACTATCAAGGGATGGAATGAACTCTATAGTAAGAAAGAGGCATAGAGTCATCAAATTGAAGTTTTTTACTTTTGCTTTTGGGCTTCACAAAAGTGAGGTGCTCATTTTGCTAATGAGTTATATGACTAAGGGCTTGCAAATTAAGTTGCCCAAATAGCTTTTCCAAGCTTAAGAAGCAACTTAACTTGGTAAAGACTCAACTTGATCATGGTGTGAACTATTAAGGGATGGAATGAACTCTATAGTAAGAAATGGAGATAGTCATCAAATAAAAGTTCTCTACTTTCATTTTTGTGCTTGACAAAAGTGAGGTGCTTTTTTGTTGATGAATTATACTATTAAAGGCTTGCAAATTAAGTTGCCTGAATTTCTTTTCTAAGCCTAAAGAACAACTTAACGTGGTAAAGACTCAACTTGAGCATGGTGTCAATTGTCAAGAGGTGGAATGAACTCTATAGTAAGAAAATGACACAAAGTCATCAAATTGAAGTTTTTTACTTTTCCTTTTGGCCTTGATAAAATTGAGTTGCTCGTTTTGCTAATGAGTTATAGGACTAAAGGCTTGCAAATCAAGTTGCCCATATGGCTTTTGCAAGCCCAAGAAGCACTTAACTTGGAAAAAACTCAACTTAATCACGGTGTCAACTCTCAAGGGATGGAATGAACTCTACAATAAGAAAGAGGGACAAAGTCATCAAATTGAAATTTTTTACTTTTGATTTTGGGAATGACAAAAGTAAGGTGCTCATTTTGCTTACGAATGATACGCCTAAAGGCTTGCAAATGAAGTTGCCCGAATAGCTTTCCCAAGACCAAGAACTGGCTTCACTTGGTAAAGACTCTGCTTGATCATGGTGTCAACTATCAAGGGATGGAATGAACTGTATAGTTAGAAAGAGGTATAGAGTCATCAAATAGAAATTCTTCACTTTCTTTTTTGTACTTGACATAAGTAAGGTGCTCATTTTGTTAATGAATTATACGATTACAGGCTTGCAAATTGAGTTGCCTAAATTGTTTTTCCAAGCCCAAGGAGTAACTTAACTTTGTAAAGACTCAACTTAATCATGGTGTCAACTGTCAAGGGAAGGAATGAACTCTATAGTAAGAAAGAGGGATAGAGTCATCAAATTGAAGTTTTTACTTTTGCTTTTGGGCTTGACAAAAGTAAGGTGCTCATTTTACTAATGAGTTATACAACTAAAGGCTTGCAAATTAAGTTGCCCAAATAGCTTTTGCAAGCCCAAGAAGCAACTTAACTTGGTAATGACTCAACTTGATCATGGTGTCAAGTGTCAAGGGATGGAATGAACTCCATAGCAAGAAAGAGAGATGGAGTCATCAAGTAGAAGTTCTTTACTTTCTTTTTTGTGCTTGACAAAAGTGAGGTGCTCAGTTTGTTGATGAATTATACGACTAAAGGCTTGCAAATTAAGTTGCCTGAATTGTTTTTCCAGCCTAATGGGCAACTTAACTTTGTAAAAACTCAACTTGATCATGGTGTCAACTATCAAGAGATGGAATGAATTCTATAGTAAGAAAGAGGCATAGAGTCATCAAATTGAAGTTTATTACTTTTGGATTTGGGCTTGACAAAAGTGAGGTGCTCATTTTGCTAATGAGTTATATGACTAAAGGCTTGCAAATAAAGTTGCCCAAATAGCTTTTGCAATCTCAAGAAGAACCTTAAGTTGGTAAAGACTCAACTGGATCATGGTGTCAATTGTGAAGGGATGGAATGACCTCTATAGTAAAAAAGAGGGACAGAGTAATCAAATTGAAGTTTTTCACTTTTGCTTTTAGGCTTGACAAAAGTGAGGCACTCGTTTTGCTAATGAATGATATGACTAAAGGCTTGCAAATGAACTTGTCTGACCAGCTTTCCCAAGCTCAAGAAGCAACTTAACTTGATAAAGGGTCAACTTGATCATGGTGTTAACTGTCAAGCAATGGCATGAACTCTATAGTAAGAAAGAGAGAGAGAGTCGTCAAATAGAAGCTCTTCACTTTCTTTTTTATGCTTGACAAAAGTGAGGTTCTCATTTTGTTGATTAATTATACAATGAAGGGCTTGCAAATTAAGTTGTATGAGTTGCTTTTCCAAGCCTAAAGAGCAACTTAACTTGGTAAAGACTCAACTGGATCATGGTGTCAATTGTGAAGGGATGGAATGACCTCTATAGTAAGAAAGAGGACATAATAATCAAATTGAAGTTTTTCACTTTTTGCTTTTGGGCTTGACAAAAGTGAGGCACTCGTTTTGCTAATGAATGATATGACTAAAGGCTTGCAAATGAACTTGCCCGACCAGCTTTCCCAAGCCCAAGAAGCAATTAAGCTTGATAAAGACTCAACTTGATCATGGTGTTACCTGTCAAGCAATGGCATGAACTCTATAGTAAGAAAGAGAGATAGAGTCGTCAGATAGAAGATATTCACTTTCTTTTCTATGCTTGACAAAAGTGAGGTTCTCATTTTGTTGATTAATTATACAATGAAGGGCTTGCAAATTAAGTTGAATGAGTTGCTTTTCCAAGCCTAAAGAGCAACTTAACTTGGTAAAGACTCAACTGGATCAGGTATCACTTATGAAGGGATGGATGGCCTCTATAGTAAGAAAGAGGGACAGAGTAATCAAATTGAAGTTTTTCACTTTTGCTTTTGGGCTTGACAAAAGTGAGGCACTTGTTTTGCTAATGAATGATATGACTAAAGGCTTGCAAATGAACTTGCCCGACCAACTTTCCCAAGCCCAAGAAGCAACTTAACTTGGTAAAGACTCAACTTGATCATGGTGTTAATTGTCAAGCGACGGAATGAACTCTATAGTAAGAAAGAGATATAGAGTCATCAAATTAAAGTTCTTTATTTTCTTTTTTGTGGTTGACAAAAGTGAGGTTCTCATTTTGCTAATGAATTACATGACTAAAGGCTTGCAAATTATGTTGCCCGAATAGCTTTCCCAAGCCCAAGGAGCATCTTAATAACTTGTTAAAGACTCAACTTGATCAAGGTGTCGATTGTCATGAGATGAAATGAACTCTATAGTAAGAAAGAGGAACAGAGTTGCCTAGGTGCAACTCTTTACTTTTACTTTTGGGCTTGACAAAAGTGAGGTGCTCATTTTGCTAATGAGTTATATGACTAAAGGCTTGCAAATTAAGTTGCCCAAATAGCTTTTGCAAGCCAAGAAGCAACTTAACTTGGCAAAGGCCTAACTTGATCATGGTGTCAACTGTCAATGGATGGAATGAACTCTATAGCAAGAAAGAGGCATAAGGTCATCAAATTGAGGTTCTTTGCTTTTGCTTTTGCTTTTGGGCTAGATAAAAGTGAGGTGCTCATTCTACTAATGAGCTATACAACTAAGGCCTTGTAAATTAAGTTGCCCAAATAGTTTTTGCATGCTCAAGAAGCAATTTAACTTGGCAATGACTCAACTTGATCATGGTGTCAACTATTAGGGGATGGAATGAACTCCATAATAAGAAATAGAGATAGAGTCATCAAATAGGAGGTCTTTACTTTTGTTTTTGTGCTTGACAAAAGTGAGGTGCTCAGTTTGTTGATGAATTATATAACTAAAGGCTTGCAAAAGATGAGCTACTTATAATCATAACAACTAGTTAATTGAAGGGGTCTTTATCCTTCTTTTTTCTAATGTCATTCAAGCCATGGTAGCCTTTTTTGGTGGCTCAAGAGAAAAGCGACTCTTTTATCATCTATTTATGAATCGACGACAAATACTTGGTTCTCCATATGGACATGATACAGTACTAAATTGGAACTAGAATTATCAAGTCACTTAAGTTTAATAGTTTTTTGTTCACAGTTAACTTATGATAAAAAGCAAACACATGGATGGTGCTGAAAAATTGAACAACGTACAGATGGACAGCCACTTTAGGTATATCCTTTTTTTTATTTAAAAAAATTATAAAGCAAAAGGAGAGGAGAAAATTTACAAATCTAACATGTGAGTGCCCTTGATTGATGCAACTCAAGTCACAGACCGCTGGAAACAACAAATATTTTTTATTAAAAAATAATAATAATGTGCATGCTCCCCAATACCATTCTTAAACAAAAGATGATTACTTTTCTTTTGCTAAAGGCACATACTCGAAATACCATTCTTAAATAAAAGATGGGATGGCTGCTTAAAATCATGACAAGCGGGGTCACTGGCCTGCGAGAAGTCAATACACAAGTCAATAAATATTGAAGTCATGGCCCCTCGGCAGGCGATAAACATCGCCGTGTATATAGATCGCCATTGTACAAAATAAAACAAGAGAGAAAATAAATCTTAATTATTTGTGCCAAAAAAATCATCTAAAACCTATTTGTGCAAAAAAAAAAATATTTTGCCATTGTACAAAATAAAAGCCCTTGGAAGAGAATACATATTACATACACTATCAATGTACGCCTTTTTTTTTTTTAAACTCGGATAATCTAAGAATGGGAGCATAAACTGTTTATGAAATATATCTAAAAATTGAATATGTGTCATTCTATAAAAACCAGCTTATATAAAGAAACTGCGACAATGTTAATGTACTGACTAAAAATTTTATTAACGTATGTCGTTTGGAAAGAAGGGGACGGTGGAAGAAAATTTGAAGTAGGCGATAAACAAAGGAAGGGCAATGCCGTGATTTGGCACCTTTGAGTGGGCAATTCCACGAGTTTTCCACCAACGGGAGTGATCCAGAAACGCTGACAACACATATTAATCAAACGGCTGATATTAAACCACTTGAATCCAACGGCTAAGGAAAAAAATGACAAAGTTGTCGTGCGCAAAAAGCACGGGATTGCAGAAATGGCCCTCGCTCCACCTTTTTTTCTTGGCTTCCACATATCAAATCAAATTAGCAAAACACCAACTTCTTTGAAATTTTACAAGTACTTAACAGATTACCAATGTTATAATGAATATATTCAATTTTCCATTTAAGTCTTAGCAATTTATCTTTTTATCATGCCTTTATAAGCCTCTGCGGAATGTAACATTTGAAACTTTTTAATTCATATCAACCCAAATTTTTCAAAAGCTCTCTATTTGTGTTATTCAAAAAGTAAAAGAGAATATATATCTTTCCACCAAAAGCTAAATATAATCCAACTTATAAAAAGGTCATGAAAAATTTTACATATGATCTAAGTGCCAACGTCTATATATTGTCAAAATATCAAGTGTTACGAGCTAGAAAATGTCAAAATGCGTTATCACAATATATAAATTAAGTAAAAAGAGAAAAGTAAAAATCTATGCAGACATGCCCGAAGACAATTGAGATGGACCCAAGGCAATCCTGACCTAAAATTAAGGTCCGAAGTGGCTGGGCTAGTCGGATTTTCTGCCTCGGAAAAAAGAAATTGGTTAGCCAATATGTAAGATTATTCACATTTTTGTTAAATTTAAAGAAAAAATAATTGCACGAGCAAAATTCGAATTAAGTGATTTTTCAAATCACTTATTTTCCACGAAATGAACTTACCTAAAGAGTTAGATCATTTTCGGTTCGCCGAATTTTGCACCATGTAGTTTTTTCCTTCTATATCTAGATGTTCTATGGTTAATAGTTTCATGTCAATGTGAGCCTTCAAAATTTGAGATAATATCTATGTGGCATTGGGCATTATCTCTAGAAGATGTAAATTCAAATTATATATATGTGTATATATTGACACCTAAATTTTATCTATTTATTTAGGATTTAATCGCAAAAAAAATTAAGAATTAATTTCCAATCCCTAAACAAAAAACAATTTTTTTGACCAAAATTTTTTTTTAATTAAATTGCATCGCATATAGACATTAAGAACATCTGCATTACTAGTATTAACTGTTAGAAATTCTTGAAAAAACTTAAAAAATTAATTAATTCAAATTAAAAATAATAATAATGCGGCAGGGCCGGGCTAGACTTCAGACTTAGCCCGGCCCCTTTTTCTTTTCTTCTCTCCACAAGGACGGCGTACGACGAGCACGCGCAGCGGGGGAATGTCGCGCGGTATGACCGGCTTGGGCAAGCTGGCAACGGCTGGCGACGCTGCTTAAAAGGTGAGAGGTCGGACCGAGAAGCGGGGGTTCTTCGGCTGAAAAATCCAGAAAAAGAGGGAGAGATCCGACGAGAGAGCCGCGAGTGAGAGCGAGTGCAGAGAGTCGGAGCAGAGACCACCGGCCACCGCGCCTGAATTGCGGCCGACTACCCGCCGCCGTGCTTCCTTTCCCACGCTGAAGCTCCAGTAAGCCCCGACCCTATTTTGGCCCTGCTTTCGGGCGTGCCGGGGCGGAGCACGCGGTCGTCCAGCTCACACGATCTCTAACCCCGACCATTCTTTGTCCAGCTACTGTGTATCGTTGTCTGTTTGTCGAGAGTTCCGTCGAGAATCCCCGTTGAAGTTGAGCCGGAAACCTCATGATTCGCGAGCCCCCTTCACTCGTTCGACGAAATGCTTAGGCGAGATCTAGTTTTCATCCTCCCGTTTTTGGCCGAAATCGAGTCCTCCATGCACGCCGTGATCTATGGGAATGTCCCAGTGGTGTCGGGCGACCTTGGGCGTCGGCCGTGTAGTCGTTCGCCACGTTTCCATCGTCGCCGTAGTTTGGTCGGTGTTTGGCCGTGGCGTGACTCTCGGAAGGCGGCGGGGAGGTCGGCCGACGAGTGGCGTTCGGAGTGGACGACACTGGGTGGTAGCTCGGCGGTGTCCTAAGCGCCAGCGAGGGCGTGTCTAAGTGGCGTCGGTTCGGGTGAGGAG
The DNA here is from genome assembly GCA_016097605.1 of Eucalyptus guilfoylei. Classification (NCBI taxonomy): domain Eukaryota; kingdom Viridiplantae; phylum Streptophyta; class Magnoliopsida; order Myrtales; family Myrtaceae; genus Eucalyptus; species Eucalyptus guilfoylei. The sequence goes on from CM027860.1 coordinate 17,916,184, forward strand.
CTTCGGTGAAGAAGAGCCCAAGGGGGAGGCGTGCTTCGGGAAGGAGAGAACAGGGAGAAGAAGAGAAAATAGAAAAATAAAAGTAAAAAAGGAATAATTAAAAAAGGATTAAAAATTAGTTTTTAATTTGAAGCGGGTCATATCCCGGTAGGCGGATCGGGTTTAGCCGGTCCGAATCCCTTTTTCCGAATATAATAATAATTTTTTTAATTAAAAGGTATATTCAAAATATATAATTGCTACTCATTTTTATGTGGGTCCCATCCACCGTGAGAGAATCACTGCCGACCACAGTCAACTTCGGTCAGCAGTGGAAACAGAGGGAGGAGATAGAGGAAAGCTCGAAAGAACTCAAACAATTTCTCTATTTTTTAATTTTTAATACTATAAAAAATCTAAAATTTATAAGATTGTGCCATATTTAACCTAAATTAATTTTTCGTAACTAGAGTTATATTTTTCCATCGCTGATAGATTTTTCATCGACTAGAACCACATGGTATAAGGCCCCTGCAACTTAAGTTGTTGACATCAGAGCTTCAACTTTCTAGGAAAGTCAAAAGTCTCTTTACTTTGTTGTTGAAAGACTGTAAGTCTATAACTAGGAGAGCAACCCAATGGCGACTCAACCAAGTGAAGAACAAGGAAATTCGAATCATGCGAACTAGCGGCGGTACATGTTCAAGTTCCAACCAACAAAGAATATCTTCGATGGAACTTGTATTTTCTCTTATGGTTCTTTTTATCTTCTTTATCACCAAACAAACATAATGCTAACCTTGGCTAGAATAAAGAGGGGGAAAAAGTATGCGAAGGACTTAGTGCTCACTCTTTCTCCAATAGATATTGAAAATGTTTTAGCAAGCGTTGGATCAGCTTCTTCCCAATCTAGAGGTGCTTCAAGTGCGTTACCCTTCAAAAGAGTTATTTTCAGTGTGAAATTAATATCTGGGGCAGATCTTCATGAATTTTTTTTTGGACACTTCTTAGGGCCCATATGGTAACGTTTCCATTTCTTTCGATTTTGTTCCTTTTTTGTTCCCCCGAACAAAAAAAAAAAACAGAAATTTGTTTGGTAACACTAACTTATTTTTTTATTCCCCGAAATAAAAAAGTGGCCAATGAACAAAAATAAGAAACAAAAAAAAGTAGTTTATTATTCTTGGGAATAATTTTTAGAAATAAGCCATTTTTTCTTTTCTATTTTTCTTTTGTTTTTCTTCCTTGTTGTGGCCATCGTCGACCACTTCCGACCACTTGCCAACCGGGGGTGGCGGGACCCGACGGTCGAGGTGACGGCGGCTGGTGGGCTATGGGCAGTGGTCCTGCGGCAGGGGTCGGCGGTGACGGTCGGTGGTCGTGCGGTGACAAGCAGCAGGCAACGATCGGCGGTCGATGGTCCGTGAGTAAAAATAAAAAACGAATAAATACAAAAATATATAAATCGTACCAAGCGCATTTCTATTCTTTTTCTATTCAAAAAATAGAAATTTTGTATAGTTCCCAAACGCCTTATTTTACTCAGAAATTATTTCCCGGAGTAAAAATAGAAAAGAACTATTTCTAAAAAGAAATTATTCCCTGGAGTAGAAACATTACCATGCATGCCCTTAATGTCAGCAAGGATAAAAGTATTAATTGAATGATCTGAAAAGTTTGCGTCTATTGTAGAAAATTCCGAAGAGGAAGTGGATGAACCCTATTACCGACCATTGTTGCGAGCTACATTCTGGGGCGATTGGGAATTTGCTACAAGATTTTTCGAACGAGATCCTGCTTCAAAGATGGCCAAAATAACAAGCAGATCAGAGACACTGCTTCACATAGCTGCTTTGAGTGCACATGACCAATTTTTGGAGAACCTGGTTGAGCTCTTGTCTCCGAATCCAGTAGCACTTGAAATTGTTGATTGTGATGGCCGCACAGCCCTCCACAATGCTGTTGTGTGTGGAAGGATAAGGATGGTGAAGGCATTAGTTAGAAGTAATCCTAAGTTGACTCAATTTGCAGATGAGGAAGGACGCGTTCCTTTGGGAATATCTGCCCTGGAATCTTCTATGCATAAGGAGATTGTCTGGTTCCTGGCGAAAAGTACAACAGACGAAGGGCCAAATCAGCCCTTCAGCAGTTCCTCTGCGATTGACACCATGATGGGACTCACCTACGCTAGTCATCATGGTAAGATCACCATCCCTATTTATCTCAATTCCATCTGTTTTTCCCTTCATTCTAGACTTGGCTTGTTTTCCTGATCAACGTTGCTGGTGAATTCGGATAGATATCGCCCTTTACCTAGCTGGGCGGTACCCTCACTTACTTACCATGAAAAGCACAAAGTATGAAGGCGCATCTATATTGCGGGCGTTGGCGGCGATGAGATCTGACTTTCCCAGCGGAACCAGGCTCAGTGTTTTGGAAGCACTGATATACAAATGTCCGTTCTTTCTACACTCGCATCTCTTCATTACTGATTCCCTTCAAGATCATACCTGGCTCACCGCCTACTCTTTTGTTTTTGAACTGAAGGTATACCAGTGAACTTGAGCTACAAACCAACAAATGAAAATTCGGATCCAGGTGGGTATGCATTTTTGTTGTTTGGTCATTATCTTCGGATCTGCCATGATTTTGAACTTTTAGTCAATTTTTTTAAATTGATTTCCTCCGTACTGGCCAAAGAAACGGGAAATGGTTGTTTCTTTGTAAGATATATTTTGGTTCCTTGACTTAGTTTTACTTAAATAATGGCCTGAAATCAAACTACTTTTTGGATCGGCTATCTCATGGGAACCACATACGATTCAACCAAGTGCATAAGTGCCGTATAACTTAATTGATTTTGGACAATGTAACGAATGAATTACAAGGTTTTACAATGATTTCATATCCAGTGACTGGGTTTACTTTGCAACTTGATTGTAGCACTTCGATGTTCTTTAAGGTCACTTTGGAATGCCGCCAAATCTGTAGGTATGCTTCCGTTTTATCAAGATACCATCTCTATCTTTGTCCCTCTCTCCTATTAAAAGTCTATGGCTTGTTTATTTTTGACTTTCTTTATAAGTAAAAAAAAAAGCTTCTACTTAGTTCTTTGCCATAATTTGGAAAAGAATTTGCGTTAGGCCCTTTGCATGCATAAAAAAAAAGTGTTACACATTTGTCATCAGATGAGAAACGTGTATGCTGATATTAATTTTGTAATTCAATTTTTCCTTGTCAACCAACAATGGATATGTAACTTATTTTTTCATGTCGACCAAACAAATAAAAATCATTCACGAGAGTGTTCAAGCTCAAACAAAGTCATATATGATTTTCCATGTCAATATTCTTAAATTTGGAAAGATTTCCGAAATTCACCAAATTCTAATTGCACGAATCGTGAAATTGTATATTGAGGCAATATTTGATGATAACCTAAGAATTTCTTTCATATGGCTAAATGAACTAAGCATAAGATATGGTATAAGGTTTACGTAAACATAGGACTTCTCCTTCAGTCTTGATTGGTGAAATCATGCTCACTTCATCATCTCAATCAAGCATGTAAATCTTTCTGGAAAAATAAGAACAATGAACCCAAATGTATTTGTTTCCTCCATCACGAGTGAAGTGCTTAGAGCCTAAATATAATTTTCTTTGATTGCTACTTCATCTCAATACAACACGAACGAAAACGTTTAGGGGGTGCAGGAATTGGGCATGGGACTGGGGGCAAGCCCCTCACGTGAATAAGGTTACAATAGATGAAGGCATGGGCATATCATTTAATCGCATTTAACATAGTAAATTGACACTTTTATTTGGCAACTTTTGGGGTGAAGAATAGGAATAGGAACAGGTGGTAAAAATCAAAATAATTTGTTTGGGAGGGCCTGCAATAGAAGACTATTTCAGTGGGAGCCAATTTCGTGGGTCCCAACAAAATGGTGCATCCTAGCCATTCCACATCCAAGTGATATATCCTATACCAACAACCTGTTTGTTAGATAATAAAGGAGTTTTCTCCTCTTCTTATAATCCTATATTTCAGATTTATTGGAAGCACTCCAGAAAATAAGATCCGGAATACATTAGGCCAATATAGAAGAATGTGCTCTTATCATTATCCTAAAAGGTGGAGTGCTTGAAGTGTGCCAAAATTAGCCCAAACACCACTTGACCCTACAAAAAGATCATATAGTTTAGGAAGTACTGACACTTTCCAAAAACCTTTGTATTATGTCGGATATTCTGATACATGTCTGACACTTTCCAACATTCTTTGACACTCGGTCAATAATTGTTAGACTCTCCCGACACTCTTGACACGTGATTCTGGCATTTCGACATTGGAATTCCACCACATGATTCTAACACGCATGGGTCAATTTTAAAAATTTTCAATAAATGAGAGGTCAAAATATAAATATGTAAAAATAAACAAATAATAAAAATAATAAAGGGAGAAAAAAAAAAACCTAGTCTTCTTTTCTCTTCTCTTCTCTCTCTCCCGACTCTCATTTCCCGTGACACACAATTCACCTCTAAGTTTGTTTTTTTCTCTTCTCTTCCAACACATTCGACATGCAAATCCATAATGTGGATTAATGGAATGGAATTGAATTTGTTAAATTAAAACAATGAATGATATTAATATATGGTGAATTAATGTTTTTAGTGTAAATTTATTCTAGGCTTTTTATTATTTATTTATTTTTGAATTTTTTGTCAAATATTTGTGAATTTGTATCAAATTAATTTAATGATGATGAATCCCAATGTGTGGAATTATTTATTTTTTCAGAAATAATGTTTCGGCGTATCGTGTCTTATTGTATCGCTTATCATGTGTCGATGTCGATGCTTCTTATCTTATAGTTCCCAAAACTTATTCACAACTTCTGCCCGTAGTTACATTCGTCATCTTCATGCAACTTTTTTATGCCCCCAAAATACCCTTTAGCCTTGTCCCTAATTCTTCTATTTGTGTCAAAGAATAAAAAAGGAAACAGAATACTGTTGTTGCGTATTTTCATCAGATTTAAAGTTATTAGAGAATAAAGTCAAGTTAATTCTACTCACTGTCATTTAGGTGTAACAAGTACAGTCAAATGTCACATACCATTGTGCGATGGAAGATTTTGATTTTGTTAGAGACGGAAAAAATTTGCTATTGTGCTGAGCATGTATAACAACACGATGGTTTGTACGATTAATATGATTTTTTTAATTACTAGCTGCTTTGCATCTTTGAGTAATATTGTCTAAAATAATCTTACATATGCAAAGACTAATGTGATTTACTCTAGCTAGACAATGTAATTAGCGTGGTTATTTTCAGAGTTGTTCTATCAAATTAACTCTTATGATTATGCTCTCTTAATTATGATTAACATTATAAAACCTCATTTGAACTTCAAGGAAAATACCAACCAAAAAAAAAAAAAACTCAAAATCACTTTCTTAAAAGATTAAATAATAATAATAATTCTTAATCCCATAATTTTTCATCCAGAATAATATAAAATCATAATTGCATTTGATGACTGAATTCCAAAGATGAAAAAATCAAAATAGCTTTCCTAAAAGATATGATATGATGATGAGATCATTCTCCCAATCACCCGCCAACCCAAACTCTAAATGTGGGAAATTATGACAATTAGTAAGCTGTTGTTAGATGCAATTTGGTGTCTAAAAAAAATTTGGGACCCAGAGTTTGGGAAATTTTTTTCTTGGTCCAATTGCCGGCCCTTCGTTTTGCATTTTCTTTTTCCTTTTATTTTTGACATTTTGTAGTTCCTATAATCAAGAGAGTTCATGAGGTGAAGCTGAGACACGTGGCGGCAGTCGAGTTGGCAAAACAAGTTTGCATGGCGATCTCTCACATGAATACAACCGAGATCATCAAATTTTTCCGATGGGGGGACATCGATGACTTGTTGTTTGAAGCTACAATCAATGGAATCAGCGAAATCGTGAAGCTCTGTATTCAATTTTTCCCGGAGCTTATTCATTTTAGGCCTCGTGGTCGGAGTTTGCCAACCCACGCAGTGGCGTTCCGCCAAGCAAGGACTCTCAGACTCTTTTTGAAGTTAAGCGCAACCGCTGAGTTGTCATTAGTCTTAAGCCCTACATTGACCGATTCCAAGGCGATGGTGCGTGCAGTAGCATCCTACTCCCCTAGGTTCGATACTATAACTAAGGTGGGCGGAGCAGCTTTCGAAATGCAAAGAGAACTCCAATGGTTTAAGGTAAGTATCTTTCTTTTCATCTATTTAATAACTGTGCTTAATGATAATTATCATAAAGACATGCTATTTTCACTCCTACCTTAGCTAAGGCACTCGTTTTTCTAATTAACTGACCAAAGTATCCCTCTCTTCAATGTAGCGTTTCTCTCTCTTCAATCTAATTACACCTTCTCTTTTAGACTCACATTAGTATACTTCAGAGGAAAAATTTTAAGTATGGTCTAAAATTTTGATCATCTTGCTATGAGATTGAATCTATTATTGATATTCATTACTTTCTTGATGGTAGAAGTCGTACAGTAAAATTTCCTTTTCTTTCCTTTTTGTGCTTATCATTTGTTTTGACATCATCTAGATATAAACATGTGACTTGACCTTTACGCAATTTCGCATCAAGAGTTGGATAAGTCTTAATTTCCTTGATATGTTCCCTCGTTTGTTTTTTGAAAATTTTCGATACTTTATCCACTTATTGAAACTCCTATTTGTGAGTTTTATGCAGACGGTGGAAAGCTGCGTTATGAGCTATTTAGTGAAAATCAAATGGTTCAATAGAAACCCCCACGGACATTGCGATAACATATTGGAATGCATTCGTGGAAAACCACAAAGAGTTGCTTGAGAAAGGAGAGAAGTGGGTGAAGGACACAACAAATTCATGTATGCTCGTCTCAACTCTAATTGCCACAATAGTGTTCGCTGCTGCTTTCATTGTGCCTGGAGGCAATGAAAACAATACCGGAGTCCCATTGTTGTTAGGACAAGACTCTCTCCTGGTTTTTGCAATTTCAGATGCGTTAGGTTTGTTCTCCTCTGTGACGGCCATCTTGCTATTCCTAGCCATTCTAACTTCGCGGTATGAGGCACAAGACTTTCTGTACTCATTGCCTAAGAAGATCTTAATGGGCCTTTGTTTACTCTTCCTCTCCTTGGCTTTCATGCTGGTGACCTTCGCTGCAACTCTCACAGTGGTGCTGAATAAGAGATTGGAGTGGATTCTCATTCCCATTATTTTGCTGGCCTCTATCCCCGTGGCTTTATTCGCAGTACTACAGCTTCCCTTGCTATACCAAATGGTTAAATCCACTTATGGACCTAGCATCTTTCATCCCAAGAGCATTTGGGATGGAGTCAATTATACTGACAAGATCAATGATTGACGAATTTGATTTGAGGGTGTGTCTTCATTACATTTGGTTGGTTGTGGTGGGGCCAATGCCACATTGAATGTATTTCCTTGAAGTATTTGGACAATTACTATACATTACGTTTCCCTGCCTTGTTATGAAAGATCTAGTTTATAGAATGATCCAATCATTTTAAAATTTCAGCCTATAGATACTTCAAAATTGAATCTGCACATACATAAACAATTTTATTTTTTTAACTTTCAGTACCAAAGTATGCTTAATCTTGGAATATAACTTTTTTTAAAATGAGTTTTTCTAGCTTCTTTGTTTTATAATTTAGATTCGGAATTTTTTTTCTTTCAGCTTAAACATTTAGCCTCTACGTATTTCAAAAAATAATCTATTATAAAAAAAATTAACTTCATTGTTTATTACCAAAATACATGCTATCATGTAATATATCTTTCATCATGGAATGAGAGATGAACGATTATTTATAGAAAAAATCTATAGATAAAATTTTTGGTGGTAAGAACAATACCAAATGTAGACTTTATTCTTGTGAACTATAAAGTAATTGGAATCATACCAATTATGATACATTTGTATCAATTGTGAAGTAGATGGAAGAAAACCTACCATAAATCTTTGCCTCGGTGGTCATTGTTGACACAAAAAATTTGATTAAATATTTAGATATTTATTACATAGAAAATTAGACAACAATGTGGTCCTGGAAAAGCAATCCTCACTGTCAAGGCAATTGGAGATTGCTCCGACTCCTTGGTGAAAATTTGTTGCTTTAATAAGCAACCGGGAGACATGTCCAAGTCCCGAAAAAGCAGCTCCCTTGTCATCAAGTAAGATGATACCATGGCACTTGCCAAAAACTTGGGATCGCACCCCATATCACTCATTTTTGATAAGTAACTACATGTATATTTTTATTTGTCTTAGTGTATATTATGTTATATTGCCCTTTTTGCATAAGACATCTAATCTCAAATAAGATATTATATACGGCATATGCATAGACAAAATTTGAGGATCAATTCCTCTTTAAATGCAACATTTGCAAGCTTAACTTTAAAAGGGAACCATTGACACATAAATTGTGTGTGTGTGTGTGTGTGTATTGAATAGAATATTGGTGAAAATTTTCATATAAAAATATTTTCATAGGCATTATATTATTTGAAAAACAAAGATTTATTTTTATTTTATTCCCCTTTATTTTACCCTATAGATAAAACTATATTTAAAAAAAAATGGAGGAAAAGGGGCGAAAAGAGCCCAGCCCCTTTTTCTTTTTGCTTGTCTTCGCCCAGGACCGGGCCTAGCTCCCCCCTCATGGCCCAGCCCGACCCCTCCTTCTTCCTCTTTCTTCCTTCCTCCTTCCTTCTCCCTCCCTGCAACTCACGTGGGCGGCTCTCCCTCTCTCCTTCTCTTTCTCCCTTCTCTCATTCTCTTTCTCCCTTTCTCACGCAACAAGGACAATGTGCTATGGAAATGAAGGAGCAAAGCAGGTGGAAGTAACAATTGATGGGACGCCGGTTTGGCGGGGGGAGGCCGGTCGGCGCGCCAAGCACCAGTAGCTGAAGCCTCCGTCGACCGGCCTCCTCGGCCTATAAATAGGACAGCGCGAGCTCAGCAGAAGGGGGAGCCAAATAGAGAGAAAAGAAGGGTGGAGGAGAGAGAGCGGAGGGGTTTCTTTGGAGAGACGTCCGAGAAGCCCAAGAGACTGAGCGGAGGGGGTGAAGGTAGAGGGAGAGCACCGAGAGGGCGGAGGTCGGAGAGGAGATCTGAGAGAGAGAGAGAGAGAGAGAGCCCTCTCTTGGTCAAGCCACAGAGACCCAGGCCGCACGAGACCTACGCCGTGTTGCAGCTGATGGTCGTTGCTGGCACGACACTGCTGCTCGCTGCTTCGCCGATCTGCCCCCGATCCTACTCGCTGCACCACCGCGACCAAGAAGTCTGGGCCAGTCGCCGTCGCTCGCCGCAGCCGCCTCCGTCGAGGTTCACAGTGGGGGAGCAGAGGAGGCTATGAACCAGGTCGGGCGCGGGTCGTATTCTGGTAGGGTTTCAGTTGTCCGAGCTGGCTGGGTCTGGGTGTTCATGGGCTTGCAAGGTCGTGGGCCTGGCTTTTCTTTCAAGTGAAATTTGGGCCTGATAAGAATTAATTCGAACTGGGCTCTTGGTAGAGCCTGGTCCGTCCAAACTCAAGCCCGATATGTGACTCCTCCGTCCGCTTCGTCCGCCCTCTGTGCGTATGATGGATGACCTCCGTATCTCTGGGGAAAGGGTGCTCGTTGTCGTCCGCTGAGTCTATTCTGTTGGATGAAGCTAAAGGGATTATTGATTTTGAAGCTTGAATGGGTTGGGCATAACAAATCTAAGTCATAATTCCTAATTTTGTGAATTAATTTTTATCAGCGAAATTCATGTTAAGTAACTCAATTGATAAAATCGGAAAGTTTAGATTTGAATTGGCTTATTATAAGTTTAGAACCGACTTTAATTGTCCCTAAATAACTTATTTCAATATTTCTTCTAAATCAGTAATAATTCATTATAAAAAAAATTAAATTTTAGATATTTGCTAGAATTAGACATTAGTTTAGATTATAAGTTTGCTAACTGACGTAAAAAAGAAAATCAGTGCATCGAGCTTGCACAAGAGTGTGCCACGTGAGTCATCATTGTGCGAGTTTGACCCACTTTTATATCCATTGATAGATAGATAGAGACTTGAAATGCTAGCATCATTTCCTTGAATTACCTCATCTCACCCCGAAACTTCATGAGCACCTAAGTTCATTGTAAGCTTTCCAACAAGATATCATTTGGCCGACACCCTTTTTGGTCTCAAATCGACATAGCCTCCTTTTTGGGAAAACACATGATCAAATAAATACCCAAGGATCTAAATCAAACAATACTTACACTTAATAATAGTGAGTCGAACTTTCCGGCGGCATTAGAGTTGTAGGAATCCAAATATGGATTTAAAAGATAATTATTTCAAAATTTTATGATATAATGGTTAAACAACTAATCAAATGCCACACCTCAACAATAAGGCAAAACAAATACTGTAGAAGAAAAAAAATTCTTAGATGCCCTTGGTGCATGTGAGCTCATCTCACATGTACCATTGGATGAAGTGGGCCCATGTAGAACCTATTGATCTAATAGTAGCGTGAGCTAGGTTCACATGATCCGGACGCATACATTATTAGCTTATTGTACAAATGATTCCGACAAGATTCTAGTGTATTTAGAAAAAATGAAACAAGTCCAAAGCTAGGCTCTAAAACAGAATCTGCATCCATAAATAAGTCATGTATAGACAAGTCCACATCAATGAATTGGTCCACTTGGCCTTGGACAATACTAAATGAACATATTGAAAGTGTTGGCATGACGCACCATTACTAAATAATGCTTTGAATGGCATGACGTGAGCCATCATTATATGAATGCAACACCGAATGTTAGTTTATCCCTCTGTAGATAGGATCCAAATTCTACTGTAATCTCATCTATAATGGGTGGATTATATTACTGCATCACTTGATTTATCAAGCACATTTTTTCCGATGAACATTAGCTCTCAAAGAATTGACGAAGCAACATACTTTTATTCATCTACTCAAAATTCGATGAAGAACATTAGGAATTGAGGCATTTTGCTCCATAGTCCGAACAGAACAACAAGTCGAAAGCACTAATAATCAAATCTCCACTCCAATGACTCACTTCAACACACTAGCAAACCAAATACAACTTAACAAGAAAAATCCATGGAAAGCCATTGACAATGATCATATAAGCTGAATTATTATTTCCTTTCATTTTTTTTTTTGAAGAGGCTTGAAAAGGTGGTGATTCTTAATGGATGGATTCTTGATGAAAATGAAATTAGCCACTTAGCTGTGCCACCAAGAACGCCCTCGAGCTTCTTGACATGAGCATCATCAAGGAAAGTGGTGGCCTCCACCAACTCAGAAGGAAAATTATTAGCGAACAGAGCAAAGTCCACGATTTGAAGCCCAGGGCTCGGACTGCTGAAGCTGACTATGGCAAGTCCTGGACCTTTACCAGCATTCAATTGGAAGTGCAATAGGCCGAGGGAAAGTCACGCTATCCTCTTTGTTGAGGGTCTTCAAGTAGACGATGTTAGCTGATGACGAGATGAACTTGGCACAGATCGACCCTTGGAGGACAAGGAGGACCTCCGAGGTGCCTGGGTGCATGTGAGTCAGGATGACCCTGCCAGGGGGCCATATCGAAATTAATGGTTGCAACCAATCTGTATATATGGAGACCATATAGCTCCTGGGCATTTTCACAACTTATTTTAAAGGTGGCAAAGAATGTTCATAAGTTTTATTTTGGAAGTTTACTTAACTATAAGTAAGCACTACATAACCAATAAACCGATAAGTACATAGGATACATCACTTGTCACTCATGATGCTTCTCTATCTCTAATTAAAGGAATTTCTCCTCATGTCAGTATGTATGTGGTGGGTTTTTCTCATTAATTTTGCGCAAAAAATTTCATCCATTTTGATAAAACCACAAATGAAAGTCTTATCCATTTAATAAAAACACAAATAAAACTGATCTCCCTCCCGTTGCGACCTAAATTTTCGTCAACAAATCGAGCATGCATTTTTGTAAAAATAAGAAATATGGGAAAAAAAAAAACTAAATGAAATTTCGGCGCATCTCACGGCAGCCTCGCGTCCACATATACGTATTTCTAACATATACGCATTCGGCGGGGTAGAATAAAGCAGAGAGAACGCACGTACACGGTGCTCAGCAAATTCTGTCTCGTATCGTCAATTTCCAGGAGCTTCTAGGTTGCGATTCCCTCTTCATACTCGGCCCCCTCCAGTCCACCGGTAGCCGCTGCTCGTCTCCTACCGCCGACCACCATAGTCTTTCCGCATTTAAACCCCAGAGAATAGAACAGAGAGTACAGGAAGGAATTCTTATGTTTATTTGTGATTCTCTCTTGCTGTCCTCTATGAATCCTCACCTCTCTCTCTGTCACTGATTGCCTTCGCAGGCTACTTCCCCAACACCACCAGCTTCGCAGCCACAGTAAGTGCTCTGTTCTCCCCTAATTCGCATGCTCTGTTTCTGCTGAAGGTAGGGGCCGAGTGCTCGATTACACCAGCATGAATTCCGGTCGCGTTCGAGCCTTAGCGATAAATTTAGATATGACCCCTCTCTTATTTTTGCATCTAGATCCTTTGGCCGTTTGATAAAATTCCTGAACTAGACCAGTGCGTTTTTCGATTCAGATTCTGACTTAGGGCTTTCCTTTGGTTAGTCGATTCATTATTTTCGTCATATAAACTTTACCGTTGTTTGGTTTCCTTTCATTTTAGAATTTAGTAGCTATACGTTTAAGGATTTGTTTTTGGAATTCTCGGATTAGATGCATATCCAGTGCGTACGCAAGATGAATCTGATACTGACTACTCCAGAACTTGGCCGAGGGCCCGTTAAACGAAAATGAATTGATCCATGCACGTTTACTTCTTATACTTCACTATATGTCGTTCTGTGTTTATTGTGCCGAATTGGAAACATATTATGAAAAAATGTTGCTGGTTAGCTCTCTGTACGTGTTGAAATCGCAAGTTTATTGAGCGAACGCTACCATCTCGAATACCGAGTGCATGCTGCGAGAGCATTGAGTTGCTGCTCTAGTCATCGTATGCGCGTTCATTTGGGTGCGCTGTGACTGATTGGTTCATCAGTTGTATGCCCATTTCGAATATGTTGAGTTGCTGACGTGGTTACTGTGTTGTGTTCCTACCGATGTGGTGAGTTACGGAATATGTCAATTCTGTGCGTGCTGGCAGTTCGTATGTTCTGGTATGCGTAATCATGTAATTGGGTCATCGATGTGCTGTACGTTGATGCTAAGTACTTGCTGTCCAGATCTTCTCTTTCATTTTTTTCTGTTCTTGTTTAGTGCGTTTCATTCATTACTGAGGTTGACTACATTAATGGAACCTCTAGTCTCGTGCTTCTGTCTGACTGAAGGATTCAGAGTTATAACGGCCCAGTATGATGAGACGATTGTTCATTTTTTTTATTTTTTTTTTTTTGCAAAAAATAAATATTTTGGATAATATTTTTCAAAATAATCGTTTATATCAACTGAAATAATTAATTAATGAAAAATAATTTTAATATTAAAAATAATTTATATTTAAATATTTTCATGAACCATTCATCTTCGTAACGATACAAAAACGATCATTTTATATAAAATGATTTACAAATCATTCATTTTCCGCAAAACAAAAATAATCACTTTATTTCTCTTACAAAAATAAATGAATGAAAAATTCTAAAGGTCCATGAAAATATTAGAAAATTCAGAAAATAATTTCTATGTTAACACTGGTTTGCATAGCATCCATGTGAGCGATTTTTTGGATTATATTGACAAATCGTTAAAAAATTTACGACTCAATTGATATAATTAAATGATTGAGAACTGAATTGTCATAAATGTAATAGGTTTAAAACTTTTTTGGTACTTTCCCCTTGAATAATTAGTGTAGTGTGGAGCAATTAATATATACTAGTTGGCTTCTCCTCAGATGAAGGTATTAGCATTCTGTTGAGCAATCCCAACAGCTGTTTATCAAGTTCAATTGGGCTAACTGACCATGTTTGTACAAGAACAATTGCAGATCAAAATCAGATATGTTCCGGACAGTAGGAACCTGGTCAATAAGTGTTTGCCCAACAACAGTTTCTCCATGCGATGCTTGTGTTGTTTGTGCTAAGCCAGGAGTTTAATCGCGCTCAAACGAATGCTTGCAGTGTTCTTCGAAGATAACTTCCTCTACATTCCTCTCCATCAACCCCAGACACATTCTCACGAGCACTCTGTTTTTGTTCTATTCTAGCGTACTCACATAACACGAAGGCAACTTCCTTTTCGTCTTTATATGACTTGTCTGCATGCGTCTGCTTCTTCTTCATTCTACATTTGCCCATGCCTTTAGGAAGAGGAAAATAACTCTTCTTTTCATCAAGGCAGGGAATGGAATGGAGGAAACCTGAATAATGGGAAATTAAGCTTAACTCCGACAGAGCAATTAATGTCTGTGGAGAACAGAGAAGCAGGAACGAGAGTTCTTTCGAGAAACCATCAGGGGAGCTGGATAGCCTGTTTTCCTCGAAACACAGGAAGAACGAATGCTTTTATTGCTGAGATTTGGGCGTTAGGAGGCAAAATTAGACCTAGTGTTTCTAATAGTCCTATTCATTTGCATAACGAATTAGATGCTTTAGCCGTTATTCATGCTCTTGAGAACAAACAGTCTCACTATCTTCTCATAGAACCTCTCCTTGTGAGTGCAGGAACTTGCAAGGAAAGAATGCAGGCATACCGTGAATTGAGCATAATATATACAGAGAAGCAAACGGATGCACCGCATGCTCTGGCTAGTTTGGGAAAGGAGCAGCATATGCAGTTTACTATTTTCACAAGTATTCCAAACGTTATTGAAGATACTTTGTGTAAGGATGCACTTGACAGTATTTCGACTACGAGTGATGTAACTTGACTGGTTTAATTTCTGAACGATGGTCTTCGTTTCACCAAAAGCAAAAGAAAACTTAACCCTCCTTGGGTTTAACTGAATATGGTCCAGACCATCATGAAATGGCCGAACTCATAAGTCCAACAATTTGGATAGTGGGCCTTAAATCTGAAACATTTCTGAGTTAGGTCTATGAAGATGTTGGTAATTTCCAATATGTACATATCCGTAATATTTTTATTCACCACCTTTGACAAGTACTTTCTGAGCACCATGGCAAAAATCATTCTTTTTACCTCTTTTTTCTTGTCTTTTCATCAACAACTAAAAAAACCATCCAAAAGTGTGGCTTGCGCTAATGTAACCTTTGCGTAAAAGAGATACATGAACATCTTTAAACTTATCTCATAAATTGAGAACATCATCATCCTTAGTTATTAAATTTTTTATATGTATTTAGCTTAATGTGAGTATTTTCAAAGCTCAATATCAGAATTTTTTTCTTAACAAAATAAATAACTAAATAGGGAAATTATTTAGTCTTTGAGAAACTAAGGAAAATGGGGAGGATATAGATTTAGATGGAAAGTCAATCACTGAAATTAGCTCATATTTGCAAAAAACATAAAATAAAGATGGAACGTTTTTCGTGTGCCCCGTGGGACGAGGGCACTTCTCAAGTTGTGCATGTCACAAAAGAGAGGAAAGAGACAAAAGCGATTTCTGGAGAGTGTGGATATGGCCGTTGACTCTTGGTCATCTCTTATCTACGATCCTCCAAAATTTCACATTTCTAGATTCCTGCACAAATCAATCGTTTCAACCTTTATGCACCAACCCAAAAAAAAAAACCCTTCATGCATTTTTTCACACTTCAATTGAATAGAGCTAGACTTAGAACCAGGGAGGACCAAGTCAGTTTTCTACAGGTATGCCTTCACACAGTGGGCGAACAACTCCAGTTCAAGCCCTTTAGGGACAGCATTTTAGTAGAAAACCACTATACCCTTTAGTTCAGAGCCTAGAGACACTAAAATAGAATCAAGATGATAACATTTCTAACTATCTGAGCTGCATTTCTCAAAGGATCCTATCGGGCTGGAGAAAAAGAGGAGTTTAGAAAGCCATAGAGAGTTTTCACAAAACAAACACTCACTTTACTTCAAGGGACTCTGCCCAACACCTTACATCCTCCTCGCCTTTTATAGGCAATAAAAGGTCATACACAAACAAGGATCAAGCTCACGGGTCCTGAAACAAACAGAGGCTTTGGAAATTTCAGAAATTTCTAGTGGGGAATTATTCACACTGTATGAACAGTGATAGTGAACAGTGATTTCCCTAGCCTACTACTACATCAAAAGTAAACAGCAACTTGCTACAGTGATCTTGTACGGACATTGGTCTTTATTCAGCAGTTTCGTCCATCACGAGCATTGTAGTCATAGTTCGAGTCATCTGAGCTGTGCGATGCCATAAGACTTTCTTCATATTTTTGCTCAAGTGCTGCAAGTGTATATGGTGAGAGAATTCGGTTTGATGATGATGCTTCCTCTTGATTCTAGGAGAAGCCTGTAGTGTCGGCAGGAATGTTTGGCTAAGGCCAGTTGGATGGCTGAGCATAGTAGGATGTGTCCATGCCTTGAGATAAGGACAAATGTCCTTGATCATAGGGGTCTTGGGAAAGAGGACCTCCCGATTTAGCATAGGGGACTTGAGAGGACTGTGCAATGTCATCTGTGTCTGCCATTTCATGCTCTTGTGATGATGCAACTTGTCTGAATTCCTCGAGTGCTTCCTTGGCTTCTAGTGCTAGGCTATAATGATCCCATGCAATGGGTACATTATAATTTCATGCATCTTCAGGAATGGTTTTATTTTCTTGGCACAGGACTCTTTGGAGTTCTCAATATTGGTGCTCACAGCAACCAACAGGTCCTGGATAAGATTTGTGAATCCGGGCTTCTGCACTATGTGGAACAGGTTTGTAAGATGAGGTACCTATACTCAGGGGGGCATTGATAATGCTGCCATTATTTGTAGCAAAAGCCCATGGTCGTCGGAAGAACAAAATAGTATAGACCTCAGGGTTTGGTTGTGTGGTTCTCAGTTCCTTCTACAAGAGATATTTCCAGTGGGTGGGAGGATAAAACTAGTTAAAGAAATCTAAAAGGTTTTTGTCGCTCTCCTTTTCAATGTTTCCTCTGCCGAGTCCAAATATCCCGGTGAGGTTGACAATGAACCGTCTAGTTGGAATTTCAATAACTATTAAGTACTTATTGGTTAAGTACCATAATAACCATCGAAGTTGGTCAGGAAAATCATATTCTTTCCAGATAAGAGGATGTATGAATGGATAGTTTGCATTTAATCCAAAAGGATAAAGAATCGAACCTCCATTGAGTCTGAACAAGTCTGTGTGGCATTGCCACATGAGTTTTTCCAAATTTTCAGTGAGGCTATCATTCTGGATTTGCTCAATGATTTCCTGGGGGTATCGCCAGCTTGGCCAGTTTTTTATTCTCTCAATCTTGTACTTCTCATTGTGATGAAAAGTATGGAAAGCATGCCTCATGATGTACATGTTGATCTCTGCTGGTGCTTTTGGTCTTGACAAGAAATCAGCAAGCACATTTTTTTTCCCAGCAATATGTTTGGTTTCAAAAGAGTATTTTGAAAACCATTCAGCCCATCGAAGCAGTTGAGAGTTTGGAACCTGCTTCTGTTTGAACTTGGTCATCTGAGGAAAAGATGCTATATCTAATTCTACTAGGAAGTGATGGCCAATGAGATGGAATTCTTACTTTTTTATCCCATTTTTTACCGCCAAAATTTCATTGAAAGTGGAATGATAATGCATTTCAAATTGGGAAAATTTTCCACTTTTGTAGGCACACAGATGCCTTTTACCATCAATTTCTTCGAACAGGATGGCGGCCCAGTATTCATCACTGGCGTTAGTTTGGAGAATTAGCTTCCCTGTTGATGGAATTTGTAGAGGAGGAAGAGTCTGCATAATCTCCTTGAGTTCAGCAACTGCTTTAGTCTAAGATTTTCCCAAAGGTGGGAGATTTTTTTTTTTTTAACATCATCTCGCAATGGAATCAACATCTTTGCAAGATTTGGAACAAAGTCTCTAAGATAATTAATTATCCCAAGAAACTGCTGAACTTGCTTCGTTGTGAAGTTTTCTTCAGGAAATTTCAACAATTCCTGAGCAATGTGTGGCCCTGGATAATATGTCCCTTTGTTAAGGTGCATACCAAGAAATTCAATTTCTGTCTGGGCGATGTTCATCTTTCTTTGGAAAAGCATGATTCCATGCTTTTTCACAATTTTGGCGAACTGCTCAAGAAGTTGGCAATGTGATTGTTCATCAGGACTGTAGAGCAGGATGTTGTCGATGTATACTGCTGCACTTGACATGATTGGTTGGAAAATTCGGCACATAGCCTTTTGAAAGAGGGACGGTGCAACCTTTAGACCAAAAGGAAGAACTTTCCATTGGAAATGTTGGTTCGGGATACAGAACCCTGTTTTAGGTCTGTCTTTAGGATGGATGCCAAATTGCCAAAATCTGGCTTTGAGATCAAATTTGGAGTAGATATAGGCCTTGGATAATCCAGCAAAGAGGGAGTTTCTGGAGGGTAAAGGAAATTTGTCATTTTGAAGAAAAATGTTAAGAGGATGATAATTAATTATCAGTCTCATCTGTCCTCTGTTTTGCTTGGCACACTTATTGACATAAAAGGCTTCACAAGCCCATTGAGAATTGGAAGTTTCAATAAGACCTTGCTACAATAGTTCCATGCATTCCCTTTGAGCTAAAACCAAGTGTTCTGGGTTCATTCCCATGTGACTCGCCTTGGTTGGGTTGATATCTTCATTCTTTTTGAAAGGAAGGCAAACAAAGAACTCTGGATTTTTCCATAAAGGATGTGAACATTTTTGAGCAAATTCGGAATGGGATTCCGAACAAGATTCCAACAACTTTTGCATGATTGGATCTAACAGACTCATTTGGATGGAAAAAAGTCTTTGAATATTGACAAATTCAGAGAATTGGTTTTTATACTTTAGACCTTTTCCAGGAATGATACGGAGTTGAGAAATTTGAGTCATGATGTCCCAACCAATTATCAAATCTTTATTAGGAAGACTAGATCCGAAGATTTTTGTGGTTATGGAACATTAGGGGAAAAACTGGACAGTTATAGGAGTGGTTCTCACATTTGTAGAAAAAGTATCTCCCGAAGCAGAGTTGGAATATCGAACACAAGAAGTCTAATATTCTTCAGGAAGAACTTTAGTGTTCAGGATTGAAGAGCTTGCTCCAGTGTCTATGAGAGCAATGACAGTGATAGGCTTGGCAAACTTTGAAGTGAAGATTTTCACAGGGAAATAGGGACAATGAATTTGACTTGAAAATATGTCAGTGCTTTGTTATGAAGAAGTGAGAGATATCTGAAAAATATCGTTAGGATCCGAATCTGAATCAGTTTCACTAGGAGTTTGGTAACAAGGGATAACATAAAGAGTTTGTAAAAAATAAGGATTCGATATCATCATTTTCAAGAGAAATATCAGTTTTATTCTCTATATGATGTATCAAATGGTTCTGACCTTTTTTTGCTTGGGGACAACTTTTGGCAAAATGTCATTTCTGATTGCAGATGAAGCATTGATTTGATTTTTTGTGGCTTGAGCGATCTTTCCTTTTGCGTAGGTATCGCCATTTCTTCTTCCTTCGAAAGTGCTTAGAGCCATGCCTGGATTTCTTTATCTAGAGCTTCTTGAAGTGTTTTTTTTTTTTTTCTGGAAGATTTGCCACAAGATTCATCATAGTCTTTCTTGGAGCATTTGATTTTTAGCTTCTGGCGAGAACAAGCTGCGTCAAGTTCTTTGTTATCATTGACATAAGTCTAGATCATTTGGCGTTTGATGCACAAGCCCCACTCTTCAACCCAAGTCACTTTTCAACCCATGTGGATATGGGAGAAAATTGGTCCGTAATAATGTAGATTTTTAGGGCATGTTTGGTAATAATCCAAACAGTGCATAATTCTGATTTTTTGTTCTCGGGAGCAGTGTGGGAACAGAATTGTGCTTGGTAAAATTTTTGTTCCTAGGAACAAATTTCTATTTTTTCCCAGAAATAGATTTGGAATAGAATCAAGAATAAAAAAAAAAGGGTTGATTCTTGTTCTGTGAACAAATCTAAGAATCAAGCCCATATTCTCTTCTTCTTCTTCATCTACTGCCACCGTCGCGTCCGCCGTCGTCCGCCGTCTGCCGCCCACCGCCGCCGGTTGTCGGTAATCGATTTGGCGAGCTCGCTGGAGGCAAGCTCAGCCGTCGGTGAGGTGGGCCTCGCCTAGCCTCGCTGGTGGCCTGCTTGGCCATCGGTGAGGCTGGGCAAGCCTTGCGATCTAGCGAGGCCAAGCCTCGGCGGGGTTGGGCGAGCCTCGCCCCTCGCCCCGTCCTGGCGAGGCTCACCCAACCCCACCGATAGCTAGGTGGGCTTCGCCCAGCCCCAACGAGGGCTGCTAGCCACTAGCGAGGCTCGGCTGACGAGGGCTGGCCTTGCCGAGGGCTGGCGACGCTCCGGTAAGGTCGCCAACTATCTGGTGACTGGCCACTTGAAGAAGAAGAATAGGAGAGAGAAAGGAAAAAAAGAAAAGAAAAAAAGGAAAAAAGTAAAAAAAAAAAAATTATTTAAAAATTAAAAAAAAATGATTTGGAGTAGAAATTTTGAGCACGGTACCAACCACAATTCTATTCCAAAATCAGAAATTTTGACAGTTACCAAACGATTTAAAATGCTTAGAAATTGTTCTCGGAAACAGAATAAAAAAAATCATTTCTGATAAGAAATTGTTCTCGGAAACAAAATCATTACCAAATGCGCCCTTAGATGACCAAATAATAGTCAACAAAAAGAGAAGAAAATTTTCAAATCTAACCGATGAATGGACTTGATCAATGCAGCCCAAGTCCGAGACAGATGGAAACATCAAATAATTTTCATTAAAAAAAATAAAACATGTGCATGCTACCTAGCTACTTTCCTTTTGCTAAAAGCAAAAGATGGCTACTTAAAGTCATAACAACCGATCAATTTGAGGCTTCTCTTTCTTCTTCTTCTTGGTTTTTTAGCCATTCTAGCCTTTTATGGTGGCTCAAGAAAAAAGTGACTCTTTTATCATTCGTTTATAAACTGACGATGAACAATTGATCTTTCATATAGACATGATACAGTATTATATACGTCTACATCCATATAAACATAGATATATATGTACCCTTCAAGCCTTAATTAAATTGGAACTAGAATTATCAAGTCACTTAGGTTTAATAGTTTTCGTTCACAATTTACTTATGATAATGCAAACGCATGGGCTGTGCTGAAAGATTATAAACGAGTGGAATCCTAAGGATGAGCAAAATGGTGATGAGAGCTATCTAGACTCACTCTTCTCTGAGGTCTATATATATGCAAGCGTACTTCTGACTTCTAAGATTATATTGCTCTAAGAAAAAAATAATAATAGCCATTGTTATAGTGATTATTGAGTTGCTGTGCAAATATTACAATAATATTCATAGTTACAGCGAACAAGGTAAGTTTACTATGTTTGGCTTGAAAGAGATGAGATGATCCGTAAAGCCACAGGGGGGCAACAAGAATGATCGTATTTGTTCAATTAAGGGGGCCGAAAATAAATAATTAGTCACTCAAGAATCTAGAATTTTCTAATGGAGACCTATAAACGAACCAGTTTGGTCTGTGTATACAAGCTGAGGGGCCGTATCAGCTGACCAGGGGAATTTGCTGGATTTGCACCTTGTTTGGTTACCTTTTTTCCACTCATATCTGCTGGGTTGAGTTTAAAGTGAGTCAATTCAATTTTATGAATGGATTAAAATTAGTAGTAAGAAACAAAGACAGAGTAAAAATGGGTGTAAATGGATATGACTGAGACTCAACGGCGATGGAGATGAAATAAAACAAATAAGAGCACTACCTCCATCAGATTAGTCATGCGCCTAGAAATTAGTTTGGGGAGTCATCCCGGGCTATGTCTTGCTTTCAAGGAAAACCGTTGCCTCACTGCTTGTTCAAGCTTTCTTGGAGCGCCATTTCATATTGTATATCGATGACTCGAAACGAAGTGCTTGCAAAATGCTCCATTTGTTGTAAATCTTGATGCCAAATCTGATGATAATTAGGATGAAAATAGTTCAGCCAATTTTTTCTTGAGGCACCAAAAATTAGGGATTGCATAAACGAAAACGAGCATTATTTCAGCTCCGACTTTTAACTACATATGATAGATAATATTTTTATGTGCAAGATGAAAATGTTGAGTGTATCAAATGTATAAACAACGTACCTTTTACTGATATACTTCTTCAGTCTCTTATGAAAATAGGATGTTTGAAACATAAGCTTAAATATGGCATCATGAAACAGATTATAATTGATGCACGGTAAACAGGCGAAGAACAAGATCATGAATTGAAGAAAAAAATGGCATGTGATATAGAAATTTTCAAGAACTCAAATTCTCTTTTTTTTTTTTGGTAGGTAAGTTAATCCTTTCATTGCTCAACTTGTGAGGTAAACTCGGTGGACTAAACCCAACTGCATTTTTAAGCAGAAATTTCCCCTTATAAGTTCGAAGAATCCATTCAAACTCAATATCCAATGCACCAAAACTCCTATGAAATCCCAGCAGCTCCAGAAGATGACTCCATTGCTCATACAGCCTTAGAGAAAGCACATTAGAAGACCAGATGGTTCCTAAGACTCGGGAAAAGAGGAACACAGGATGCACTTATCATCAATTGAAGTCCACTTTCTCATTATATCAAATGTTTGCAGCCTATTTAATATAACAAGCCACATAATGAATTCAAATTTCCGGAGGTTTGGAGTAAACCGGATAATCTTATGCCAAACCATCTTTTGCTTCTTTTCTCGTACCTATTTCCAACATAAGCATCGCCTGCGTAAACTGACCGGAAGAATTTCTTGTGAAAAGAACTCTATCCTCAGAAGAACTTCAAAGAGAGAGTATCCCACAAAGGCTGCATGAATCTGGACTATAGATAATACTAAAGAAAGACCCACCCTTTGCCTCTTTTTGGGTGCTTTCTTTCGTCTTCTCATAAAGTCGAGTCTTGCTTTATTTAAGATGGTCAAATCTGGTAAAGAGATAATAATAAAGAAAGACCTGAATGAAGTTGAAGCCGATCCGCATAATCTTTATAATTACACAAAGGAATCCTCATGTTCGTGCGATTTAAGAGATTATCTTCCCTCATCAACGGCTGGTCTGTTGATTACTGTCACCATCTGGTGGTCCAACAAGAATGGTCTGATACTGAGGGAGCGTTTGATCTACGATGGTTCCAGTATAAAGAATGGAATAACTCCAGAGAGGCTTTTTACTTGTCATGCTTCCAAAAAGCACATAAAAACACTGCATTGCTTTCTATTCCAAAGCAGTTGACGTCCACAGTTACGTACAATTTGATCAAGCAATGCACAAAAACAAACTCGTAGTTCATTCCGAAGACATTATTCAGCAATATTTGTACATGCATTAGGCTACATTGTAATGTCCGTTCACTCATTGCAGCAAACTCAATTATAAGAATTGTTAAAAAGAACTCTAGAGGTGTGGCGTGATATTTGTCTCATATATTTGCCCCCAAAAATTAATCCAAATTGGTCTCTTATGGCCCATTTATTAAAACTAATTTTCATTTGACGAAAAAGATCCAAAATTGATAACCCATAACACATTTACCCCAAATCAATCTTCGTTAGCAATTTGGAATATAATGTGGAGAGTAAAATTATATCAAAAGTACTAGTTTGAGATTTTTCATAAGACGAATATTAATTTGGATAGAAATCTAATTTGAAGTAAATATGTCATAAATTATCAGTTTGTAGTTTTCAGTGATATAAATCCTTTCTTGAAATGCTAATAGCTTCCATTGACATATTCATAATTAATTTGGCCCAACTGAGAAACTATAATTGCTCAGTGCATAGACAGTAAAACCAACATTTGTTTTGGCCGAGTAAACACTTTTCCCTCTTTCGGCAAAACTCGTTCGTACTCGTAGTCTCGTAGTATATAATCCAAACGATGCGAACCCCAAATTGCCCGGGTACCGCCATCATTTTTGACTGTCATTGCTTCGAACTTCATCCCCATTTTTTACTTCGCCATTCAACCACAGTTCTATAGGCGCCAACAGAGTCCTGTTCTTCTAGTTTTGAAGGTACGCTTTACACTCTTATCGCTTGTTTTGATGCGAATTGTGAGGTTATTTTGACAGATGCAGAGCAACTCAGTTCATGTCAAGGCACCCAGAAACCGACTCCACATGGACTGTGTTATCTCCAAAGATGTGTCGGATTAGAGATGAGTGTCGAATTCTCGATTTTGAGAGTTGGGTCTTGAGTGAAACGCGTTGGCGATTTTTGTATGGTGGAAAAGAACTGTTCTTTATTGATTTTTTGCAGCGTTGGGAGCTTGAACATGGAGACGAGTCCAGCCGGCGAAGAACCCACCTCGTGGGACGAACGGTACAACATCAATTTGATGCCCTCCGAGTTGTTCCTCAAGTTTCGGAAAGAAATTCAGGGAATCCGAGTCGGTGTTAATCTGGAGGTGTTTCTTTTGATGTGCCTAAATTTTGCTTGCCTTTGTGTTGCCACGTATTTGAAGTTTGGTCTCTAGCAAATATGATTGGCCTGGATGAATGAAAAAGGGTGATCTAGTGGCTTAATTTTGTTGAGAGAGGTGTGGAAAGATGAACCAAACCATTAAGGCTTGGAAGGAGTGAATGAAATGTTTCGTTTTGAGGTCATCTGCATATGGTATCTGAAGCTTGGGTCAATTTTAATGTGAATAACTTGTTTGTTCTTAATTTAATTCTTATGTTGCTGACTTGGATTGGGTATGCATATTGGATGTGGTTCCTGTCTAATTTGATACGCATACTCGTTCCTTGGTCTTGAAGACAAGTGCTGGATATTTCAGTGTGTGGATGGCGCAACTTTGTGTTTTAATTAGTGTCAGAGATTGTGGCACTGGTTCCTAAATTACTGACTACTCTTCTAACATGCATGTGGGAGAGAATTTAAAATGTCAAAGGATTTTTAGTGATGCTTCTGTCTAGTTTAAGTTTGCAGATAGATTGACCTGAAAAATTGACATGGCAACTTCATGACTTATACACACTTGAGGCCCTCTCGTTTGCTTCCGTGCATTGAAGTCCATTTTATTGCTTTGTGTTAAGTCAATATGTCAGTCCACATGTAAGGGAGAATCCGGAGAGTGTTGAACTATTCAGATATCAATCCTTGCTCTCATGGGAGATAAAAAGAGGTTTGTTACAGTTTTCGCCGATGTCTGATTAGTGAAGATGTTAGAAGTTGAGTAGATTAACAGGAGCACTTTTATTTTTTATTTTTCCAGTGATCTCCATGAGGTTGAACCTCATTTGGCTGAGCATGTTGATCAGACTTGTACAAGATCTGGCATGCAGGATGTTACAGCCTTACAGTTATTCGCATAGATTCCATCGACATATGCTAATTGCTATAATTTCCATAAATTCATTGCTTGGCTTGGCTTTGTGTTCACTGTTTCATCTTTATTGACCTAATACAGCTTCTGTCAGTAATAGTCGCATAATGAAGTAGATGAACATAGACTTTCTTTTTCTTGTTGTCTCTTTTGTTCTTCTATAAGCTCTGACTGCGGCTTTAATTCATCAGAGCATGTCTCTTTTGTGTTTAATGTTTGTATATTCATGGTCCTATAAACTTTGGGTCTGTCTTATAGTGCTCCAACAATTGGCCATCAAGCAAAATTTTTGTTGGAGCCTTTAAGGCCTGCTGTAACTCTGCTTGTTCAGTTAATGCAGTTATGGAATATAGCCTCATTATGACATCTGGATTTGATATTTTGATTCAGTTTTACAATGCTCCAAGGAATGATTTTCAAGCGAAGCTTGTGTTCAAGCCTCTCTCCCCAGATCGTCTGTGGAAGTTTGTCTATGAACCCATACATCAAGACGTGCGCATTCTCTCGAAAAAGATTCCTGTCACAAAATTCTTAAGTCTCCAGGTTTGAGGCTTCTTTGATTTCACCTCTGTTTTGTCCTGCGTGGCCGAATATTCTCAATCATCAATAAGTCTGTTAACTTCTGTGGGTATTGAGCGGTAATTGGTAAAGCTTTTGGGAAGTCAGCTTGGTGTGTTTTGAAAATTACAGGTTGGCGTAGGCCACAATTTTCAGTTAAATGCAATTAGTTGGAAATGGAAGCTCACCACCTGTTTGGGTGGGGACGGTGTATCTCGAATTAGAAATAAGACCACTCTTGGACTTTGTCCAGGTGTAGATTTTCGATTTGGGTGGAGGGCTGATTACGTTCTTCCAGAAATCACAGGGTAAGTTTCTTCCTTCTCAGCTACACTATATTTCGCTCTTGGAAGAAACTAGATGAGCAATAACACCAAAACAACTTCTAATTGTATCAACCATTTGGTGTCACGAATTAAAATTTTGCTATTACAAAGCATGGTGATTATAACATACAGTGAACTTATGGGTGTGGGTCATGTGCTTCTGTGATTTATGTCACTCTGTTTTATTAATTTTTTCTGGGTTTCAAGTTGTGTTTCATGTAACAGGGGTCTTGGTACTGATGAGCCACTATTCAACATGAACTCTGGCCAGTTGCAAGCATCGCTAGATAGAGTGGAAGCCATTTTAAGCTATCCAGATACTGTTTAGAGGATATTGGTGAAGAGATGGTATGTTATTGGTTGGCTCCTTTGAACTGCATTGAGATGACAACTACTAGCATCTAATATGCACCGGATGATGGTTTGACATGACAATTTTGAACATGGCTGAGCAAAAGATCATTTTGCTTTTGAGTGTTCATGCTGGCCTCAGAAGTTGCTTATTTATCATTTCTTAGCATATGTTCATATTTAATTGCAGCATCAATTGTTTGCCTGAATTTCGTATTCAGCTGTAGAAGTGGGAATATGGGAAGGGATGACTAGGCTCAGTGGTGCAGTGAAGAATGAGTATTGAAGCCTTCGAATATCATCAATTTTGTCGGACCATGTTGTTGTATGTGAGGGAAGTAGTGGAGTGGTAAAATACGTGCAATCTGTTTCATCAGTTGTTTTTAATCTTCATTTTTCACTTCCATTCCCCTTCTTTAAATTTACTGAATATTCAGTCATCTACAAGATATTTGTAGAAACAAAGGTCCCATCATCATCAATGGGATTAAGTTCGTGTCAAGGCGGATGATTTGGAATGATGATAACGCATTTCTCGTGACATCCTATCAAGAATTGTCCATGTGCATTTCATACACGACTTTGATCATGTAATTGAGCAATCGCTACTCTGTTTTCAAAATTGCCGCCCAGTGACAAATGCTCTCTATGGAACTTTTCCCCTTTTGGTTTTTGTCTATGTTTCTGGCATTTGCTAGAGTAGGGAGATGCCCTAGACATGCTAGCAAAAATCGCTAGGGATGTACTACCAGAGGTGAATCTGGAGTGCCTGTTGCTTTGGCCCTGATTAATTAATCTACTTTACAATGCGTTCTCAGAAGTTACAACTACATATCCAAGTGAACCAGAAAATGGAGCTCAAAACATTTTCTTGACTATATGCATCTTTATGAATAGTATTTTTGACATATATTTGTAAGTAGTTGGCAGTATTTTGCTCTATCTCATTGTTTCAATTTCTCCTCTTTCTCTCTCTCTCTCTCTACAATTCACATGTCATTTTGTGGAAAGACAGAACTTTCTCTCATAAGTTGATAAGGAGCCCTCACTAACAATTCTGTGCCTTTTGGCTTTTGAAACACTTGGGATAGAACGAAATGGGTGATGCCCACCCATTGCACCACCCAAGACAGAGTAATAGATGTAGAGGCGGTGCCCTCTCCAACCTGTGTCCTAGACGTTGAACTTGAAACTTTGCCTTCTTTCACGTTCAAATTCTCCCCTCTTGATGCATATAAATACACACACCCAAATAGACCCCCCAAAATCAAAAAGAAATGTCTGCCGTAAAGTTGAGAAGTTCTTATTCATTGCCAAATCTCCTGCTCTCTTGCTTACAATTCATTCTTTTCATGCTCTCTGCAGCGTCTTTAGCTCCCACAATCCTCCTCAAAATACCCCCAACTTTGCTCGGCCTCGCTTTCCCCGTAATATCGTCCGTTTTATTCGTCTCTTTCGTGGGCTTCTATTCCCAGCTCACACGCTTTTGCTTCATGACCCACTTCTTGATCCTCCTCGCTTTGCTGTCCAGCCAGGTGCTCAGCATCCGGGTGCTGTTCACCAGAGAAACATCAAGACTTTCGCTGCTGAGACCACAGAGACTTGAAAGAGGCTAAAGTCCTGGTGAGGCTGGAGTGCGGGGTTTCGATGGCTATGTGCTCCTGGAGTTAGTGGTAATGGTGCTGACGTGCATCGTGCACAATTGCTGGGTGAGGGAGTGCGAGGGGTTGGGCGCAAAAAGGGACCCAGTGGAGAAGAGGCGGAGCATGAGGATCGCAAAAGTGCAGGAGGAATCGATGGCCAACGCGGCTAGGATCGTGGAGGTCAAAGCCAATCGGAAGTTCCTTGTGTTAGCCCACTAGTTGGGTGGCCATATTGTGTACTACGGAGAATTTTTATGGATCATAGCTTTTATTTGAATAGATAAACCCTATCGAATATTGATGGCCATGCTGTCAATTCTTTGAAAATTGGGTTCACCTTAATAGGACAATGATCAATGAGGTAATTGCTTACTGTAAATAATCAAATGACAAATTGCGACAGGGTATGCACGTGACAGCATACATCAACCTTTAGTACAAGTATGGCTGATGTTACACTTCAAGTCTTTAAACATGAGTAAACAGCATGATATTCACATCACACACACAGTGACAAGTGCAAACAAATATCTCGTCACATAAGTCCTTATCTAATAATAGCAGAGATCATTTCCAAATCTTCATGGGTCGGTAGAGGGGAGGCCGGTAGGTGGATTCCACCATTTCAACATATAAGGGAAGTTGTAGGATTACGAACAATATGACAGGGAAGGCAGCTAGCAGAGTAATTGGGATATAAATCCACTGTAATTGTTCACTCAGGACAATTGTAAGAGCAAAGCTAAATGCGACCAGCATAAAGGCCAAAGAGAGGAAGAGAAAAGTGAGGCCCAATATCATTTTACTTGGTAGCGAGTGGAGGAAACTTTCTATTGCATATCGTGAAGTTAGGATGCCCAAGAACATCAAGGTGGCGGTGACAAAGGAGAAGAGAGTGAGAGCATCTACAATCGCGAATACAATGAATAAGCCCTTATGCAGAAAGATCGGCATCCCCGTACTATCGTGATTGCCTCCAGGTGTTGGAGAAAACTTCATTGCGTGTTTTGAAGCTGACAAAACGTTTCCATCAGTCTAGTATGAAACTTGCAGACTCTTTCATCAAAGTCTGAAGACCACCGGACCACCAAACTCAAGATTCAAAGTCTACCCTCATTGACAGCTTCTACCGTCGAAAAAGACTTATCTAGAATTGAGTATTTCTTTAAGGATTTGATTCTATCGACTAAAGAAGATCTCTCAGCTGGATATAGCATCTTGGAATCTATTATTCGTCTTGAAATTAATTCGAGTATTTTGGATCCGTTGATTGGCGAAGCATATTTGGAAGGTTCTACTTATGGAAACCTAGATCTTGATTGTATGGGTGAGCAGGATTGGTGGGCTATTGTCATATTCCTTAAATAACTCGAAATCTCCCTAATTGATTCTGTCCAATGGGTAGATTAGAATAGCTCCTTTGGAAAGTGCCAACGGTTATGAAGGCATGGAGGAGTATATAAGGAAGATGTTCTAGTTATTCGAGTAAGTGCGCGATAGAGAAATTCCAAAGTCTGAAGCTCCTTGTTCTTTGTCAATTCAATTGTTGAGCGCAAACTTGTACTCAAAAGAGAGTTTATATATTTGTGAGACCTTGAGGAAGTGTAGCAGAGTCTCTACACTGTGGAATCAAGGACGTGATACTGTAACGACTCTTTTGATTCATAGTGAAATCCAGCCAGTGAGCTGTCAATGCAGGAGAGTGGACGTAGGCTTGGATTAAGCCGAACCACTATAAATCTTGTGTTCTTATTCTCTTCCTTAAACTCTTTTACTTTACTCGTAACTTTATTTAATTGTTAGAATCTCATTTCTATTTTAAAGTCTACTGTTAAACAGACTCAGGTTAAAAATAAAGTTTTACTATATACTTCTCAAAAGTTTGTTTTTGCACCTATTCACCCCCTCTAGGTGCTCGTACTAGCATTCACAATTGATATCAGAGCCTGTGTACTCATTTAAATTGAAGTGTTTTTACTTCAGAGTTAACGATCCATGGCTAGTATGTTGGCTCCAGGCTTGGTTGAAGGGCAAAGCAACACCAGACCGCCTCACTTTGATGGGAAGGAATACAATATATGAAAAAAACTGAAGGCATTCCTAAGATCGAAAGACCCTCTTGAATGGGATGTGGTAGACAAAGGAATTATTCCTAAAACTACAACAGTCTCAGAAAGGGGAAAAGAAGCTGTTGAGTCCAGCGAGATGACTTAAGAAGAGATAACCAAGAGACAAGCTCTTGATGCAAAAGCAATTTATTCTTTATATTGTGCATTATCTCCTACTGAATATAACATAATATCTTCTTGTGAAACAGCTAAAGAAGTCTGGGATAGATTGCACATCACCTATGAAGGAACCGATCGAGTGAAAGAAACCAGAATCAATATTCTGCTCGGTCAATATGAAGCATTCAAGATGAAACAAGGAGAATCTATCACTAACATGTTTAGTCGTTTTACAGAAATCGTGAATGGTCTTGAGTATCAAGGTCAACCAATCTCTTGACCCATGAAGGTTAACAAGTTACTGCGTGGACTTTCCAAAGATTGGAATCACGTAAAGACCTCAATAAGGGAGACACAAAAAATCATGCCACTATCTGTTGACGAATTGGTTGGCACTCTTCAGTCTTATGAAGTGGAGCAAATCAATGAAGATGAAGATCCCAAAGGTAAAAAATCCATTGCATTAAAATCTAATGATGATTCTGATGTTACAGATTCTGAAGACGATATGGACGATGAAGAGCTTGCCCTCATGATAAGAAGGTTCAGAAAACTGAACAAAAAAGGAAGAAGATTCAATTCGAAGAAACAAAGTGCTCAAAAGTTTCAAAATAAATCAGTTGAGGATGATGATTCCAATAGAGATGTGATTTGTTTTGAATGCAAGAAAAAGGGATACATCAGACCCAACTGTCCCTTACTGAAGAAAAAGAAAGGAAAAGTTAAGAAATACAGAAAGGCTCTCAAAGTAGAAACTTGGAGTGATACTGAATGTGAAGAGAGTAATGATGATTATGCTAATATTTGTCTAATGACACAATCAGAAACAGATTCAGACTCCGAGACAAACTCAGACTTAGATAGTGAAATCGAGGTAAATAATTTAAAAATTTCTACTAAAGTCTCTAAATATATTGATGAATTGTGTCTTAGTCTCAAAACCTTTCTCAAAAGAATTTCCGAACTAAAAAGGGAAAATTCTGCATTGAAGCAACGGGAGATTGTTCGGAAAGAAAAAGTCGAAAATTTGGATAAAAGTGTTATTACCTTGAAAGAAAATGCAGACTCACTTTCTAAAGAAAATGCACTTTTGAAAAATGATATTTCAAGTATTTCAACAAGGTTTTCAATAGGTTCTGAGAAATTAGAAAAGATTCTTTCAGCACAAAAACCTTACTTTAACAAATCAGGCTTGGGAATGACTGCTGAAACCATCCATCTAATTGATTTTCCAAAAGTAAAGGAAAGAATTAAACAAAGACCTACAAAAGATTTTTATAGAAATCATTTTCAAAAAGTCTTTGTAAAACTTGTAGGCCGCAGTGCTCTTAAATGTTATAAGTGCAACAGCTCAGAACATTTTGAGAAAGAATGTCCTTTGGTTTGGAAACCCGTTAAGAAGGTTTGGGCAAAGACTGTATATTGCACTAACTCCATTGGACCCAAGAAAGTATGGGTACCAAAGAAAGCTTGAGTTTATTTTTTAAATGCAGGTCACTATCAATAAAAAGGTTAAATGGTACTTGGATAGTGGATGCTCAAGAAATATGACAGGAGACTCAAGTTGTTTCATAAAGCTTATGCAAGTTAATAGTGGAAAAGTTTCTTTTGGAGGAAATAGCAAAGGCAGAATTGTGGGATACGGAACCGTAAAGATTGGAAGTCTCACAATCAGTAACGTTTCCTTAGTGGAAGGACTCAACTACAACTTGCTGAGTATCGGCCAACTGTGCGACATAGGTTACAAAATCAACTTTCAAGAAGGAATATGTTTAGGAACCAGTAAAGACTCCTCTCAGACATTCACGGGGCGAAGACATAGGAATATATATCTCTTGGATATCAAACTAGAAAAATCCCAATGTCTAATTTCAATTCAAGAGGAAGCTAATCTCTGGCATAGAAAACTTGGCCACATTAACATGAAGCAAATAGCCAAGATCTCTGCAAAGAAGCTTGTTCGTGGACTACCCAACTTGACATATCAAAAATCTGAATTATGCACACCATGTGTATTGGGAAAACAGGTTAGAAACTCTTTCAAACCAATAAATCAAGTGTCCACTAATCGTGTACTGCAGCTCTTGCATATGGATCTCTTTGGACCAACCAGAACCCAGAGTATTGGAGGTAAGAAATATTGCCTAGTAATAGTGGATGATTATTAACGATTCACTTGGGTATATTTCCTAGGAAGTAAGTCTGAAACCTTTTCTTATTTTATAAAATTTTCTAAGAAAGTTCAAAATGAGAAATGGTATGTTATTTCAAGTATACAGACAGACCATGGAGGTGAGTTTGAAAATCAAGACTTTACTAAATTCTGTGATGAATCTGGTTTACAGCATGTGTTCTCCTCACCATACACTCCAGAACAGAATGGAATTGTAGAAAGGAAGAATAGATCGTTACAAGAAATGGCTAGAACATTATTAATTGAAAGTAACATTTCCTCTCATTTTTGGGCTGAAGCAGTTTCTACAGCGTGTTATATTATTAATAGAGTCTTCTTAAGGCCTATTCTAGAGAAAACTCCCTATGAGTTGTTCAAAGGAAAGAAGCCAATTATTTCTTATTTTCATGTGTTTAGATGCAAATGTTTCATATTGAAAAATGCAAATGATCGAATTGGTAAGTTTGAAGAAAAATCAGACGAATGCATCTTCCTTGGATATTCAAACACCAGCAAAGCTTACAGAGTATACAACAAAAAGACTCAGTCTGTGGAGGAATCGATGAATGTCAAATTTCAAGACTTTATACAAAATCAATCGATTCAGACTCAACCTGAAGAATCTGAACCTACTCCAGACTCTACAAAGTCTAAATCTCCAGAAGCAGCTCAGACTTCAGAAGATCAGCAACGAACGATCGCTGCAGAATCAAATGAAGAAAAAGATCAACAGTTTGACAAGCCAATCAGCAACTGGAAGCATAAGTCTAGTCATCCCAAAGAACTCATTATTGGTGACATTAATGAAGGAATTCGTACAAGCTCCAAAAGGCGTGAAGAGTCTAGTGCTGTGGCTCTTATTTCTGAAATAGAACCCAAGAGCATAGAAGAAGCTTTAACTAATGAAAGCTGGATTGAAGCTATACAAGAAGAACTTAGGCAATTCAGTATCAATGATGTCTGGGAATTGACTCCTAAACCAAAAGGTAAATCTATCATTGGAGCTAAATGGGTTTTCAAGAACAAGATGAACGAGAAAGGAAAAGTCATAAGGAACAAAGCAAGACTCGTGGCCAAAGGATATACGCAAGAAGAAGGGATAGACTATAATGAGACTTACGCACCAGTAGCAAGGTTAGAAGCAATTAGATTATTACTTGCTTTTGCTTGTTATAAGAATTTCAGGTTATTTCAAATGGACGTCAAAAGTGCTTTCCTAAATGGATTTATCCAAGAGGAAGTCTATGTGGAACAACCTCCCGGTTTTGAAGACTTAAGGAAACCATACTCTGTATTCAGACTGAAAAAGGTGCTATACGGTTTAAAGCAAGCACCTCGAGCTTGGTACGACAGGTTAAGTAAGTTTTTAATTCAAAATGGCTTTGTTAAAGGTAAAGTAGACACTACCTTGTTTATCAAAAAAGAAAGCAAAAACTTTTTACTTGTTCAAATCTATGTTGATGATATTATTTTTGAATCACCTAACGAAAATATGTGCAAGAAATTCTCTAAGACTATCCAGGATGAGTTTGAAATGAGCATGATGGGTGAACTATCCTTCTTTCTCGGACTTCAAGTAAAACAATTGAAGGAATGAACTTTCATTCACCATGAAAAATATGATAAAGAACTTGTTAAAAAGTTCGGTTTGGAGAATTGCAAAAAGACTGATATACCAATGTCAAGTTCCTCGAAGCTGGACAAAGATGAATGAGGAAAGAAAGTTGACCAGAAGCTATACAGGAGTATTATTGGTTCACTTCTTTATCTTACTGCTTCTAGACCTGACATTTTGTTTAGTGTTTGTATTTGTGCCAGATTTCAATCAAATCCCAAAGAATCTCATTTAAGTGCTGTAAAACGTATCATCAAATACGTTGCATCAACCTCTAATTTGGGTCTCTGGTATCTTAAAGAATGAGACTTTACTCTCCTTGGATATTCAGACGCTGACCTAGCAGGATGCAGAGTTGATAGAAAGAGCACCTTGGGAACTTGTCAATTACTTGGGATCAGGACAGTATCTTGGTTTTCAAGAAAGCAAAGTACTGTAGCTCTTTCAACAGCAGAAGCAGAGTATGTGGCTCTTGGAAGTTGTTGTTCACAAATTTTGTGGATAAAGCAACAGCTAAGAGACTTTGGAATCGAAGACTCATGCACTGAGATCAAATGTGACAACACCAGCGCAATTAATCTTACCAAGAATCCAATTCTTCATTCAAGAGCAAAGCATATAGAGATTCGACATCATTTCATTAGAGACCATGTTCAAAATGGAGAAGTCTTGATTCAATTCATTGACTCAAAGAATCAACTAGCGGACATTTTTACAAAGCCTCTGGAGAAAAGTCAATTCGAGCTTATTCGTTCCAGACTCAATATCTTAAAGTCTGAAGAAGTTCAGACTCAGGGATAAAAGTCTACAGATTCTCAGACTCAGAAGATCAAGAATCGCGACTGTAAGTTATTTCTGTTTTAGAATTCTATCTTTCGGATAAAATCTCGAAAATGTACGTTCATCTATTAATCCGTAATTGATTGATGTTATCTTCCCCAGTTCTCGTAATTATTGCAATCATTCCTTTTCGAAAAAGAAGTTATCTTTTGAAATGACGGTTATCTATTTTTCAAAAAGGCAGTTATTTTTCGAAAAGACATTTTCTATTTTTCCTTTTATGTCGTTCCGTATACCTCGTTTCGACTGCCTTATATACTGATCGTCTTCCTCACAAACCCTAAAAGCACATAACATCACTTTGTTACTTTTACTCTCTAGTTTAATCTTCAAAGCTCCCATCTTTCTCGTGAATCGAGTTTGGAATCTCTTAAAGACTGTGAGAATGGCTTCCCAAAGAAAGTCTTCAAGGATCGCGAACAAGGGACCACAACACATGCGTGAGGGTCCTACACATTTTGACCTCACCGAGGAAGAAGAATCTCCAAGACAGCAGCAGAACCCACAACATTCTCAACCGCATCAATCTCCTCAAGCTAGACCTCAGGATATTGATCATCGAGCAGAGGAAGAAATCATTGAAGACGCAGAACCCGTAAGAACTCAAAAGCCCGCTTTCATCTTTAAACTTTACTCCGCCTTGAAGAAGGGAGGTACTCCCTTGAACTTTATTGATGAATTTTTGAAAGAGAAAGGGTATCGAAATGAAACCCATTTCTTGCGAACAATGGAACGATTGGGAGTTGCTCCTGCGGGGTCGGCAGAAAGAGCATTTGCGAATATTCCAAGCGATCCACGTGTTGGAGGTCTTAGTCAGCCTGATGGGAATGATGATGACAAAATGTACACTCATTTTAAGCCTAGAATGGGTGTTGCGGCGAATATTCGAAGCAAAAGGACAGATTTATTTCGCTCGGAGGAACACAAGCGACTTTACTCTAAGTTGCTAAAGCAAGGGGTGATCAACCCAAGAAGTGTGGACTTTGATTTTCTTGACTCTTTGAATGTAAAGCTGCGAGAGAAATTCACTCTACTTCAACTTGAACAATTTTGCTCTGAAACAACGGTGGCTCATCCAGAACTTACTGTGTACTTCTATTCTAATCTAAGTTTCTTGGATGCAAATAGATTTTCTTTTAGTGTTCGAGACCAGGACTATATCGTTGATATGGACACATTGGCGGATGTGATTGGAGTAGAGCGAGGGGCATTCCAATCAATTAGTGTGTCTATTGGTCGTGCGACGGTAGAGCTTGTTCGGGATGGAATGGCAGAAGGACGAATTTCGTACTTGAGGATGAATGCCTAAAATATTTTGCTTCACAAGATCGTGATCAATTGCCTTATACCCAAATCGACTTCGAAGACTGACATCTCCAACTCAGAAGCAAAGCTGATGTATGCTATCAACGCTGGCAAAAAGTTCTCTCTGCCTCATACTATCATGTTTCACATGTATAGAACGATGGTGAAAGACAAGGGCCAACTTCCTTACTCAGCGCTTATTACAAAGTTATTCAGACATTTAAATATTCAGCCTCCCAAGATTCTATGTGTTCGTACCTGTGATCAAATGGTGGTGGGACTGAAAATGGTTTCCAAAATGCGTCTGAAGGAGCTGAACAAAGCTTTGGAGCGATTTAAGGAGAAAACCCCTGTCAAGACTCACCAAGTTTCTTCGGCTGCAAAACGGAAAGGGAAAGAGCCATTGACTGCTCCATCCAAGAAAAGAAGAGCACTCATCTTGGATGATGAAGAAGATGAGGAAGATATCACCATTTCCGCTCTTGCATTGAGGAACTTACATCGTTCTGTTCTAGAGACAGAGGAGAGAGAGGATCAAGGCAGAGAAGAGTCCGAGCAAAGAAGTGGAGAGAGAGATTCGATGAGAAAAGAAGCAGAGGAAGAAAGGACTGCAGAAGAAGAAGAGGGCAGAGGTGAACAAGAAGAGATAGAGCATGAAGAGTACTTCTCACCGCCTGAAGGCAATGAAACAGGGGGAGTTGCTGAGAAAAGAGGTACCTCTTCAATTGCTTTTACTAGTGAAGATGTTAGCCGTTCACCCGCAGATCCAGAAGACATCTATGCCTCTCAATTTCCTGAGGAAGGTCATGAGGTTTCATCTCCAAATCTGGGTGCTCATGCTGAAATGCCATCATCTGCCAATACTCCTACTGATCATGCAGAAGCAAGCACTCAGACTGATAACTCAGCAGACTTTCGAAGACTGCTTGATATTCTTATGGAGATGCGAGGCCAGATTTATGCCCTGGGATGCGAAGTTTAGAACTTGCAGAATGCCGGTCAAGCCTCTTCAGTTTCCTTGCATGATCAAATTCATGCCCTTGCTCTTCAAGTTCAAGCAAATGCCAAGGGTGAAGAAGTGGCTCAACTGAAGGAGGATTTGAAAAAGCTGGAAGGGATTGTCCAGTCGATGGGAGATTTCCAGCTTGTTCGCGTTCCAAAGCAATCCTAATTCCATTCTCTTTTCGTCTCTACCTTTTTAATGCTGACAAAAAAAGGGAGATGGTGCAG
This sequence comes from Eucalyptus guilfoylei, assembly GCA_016097605.1. Lineage (NCBI taxonomy): Eukaryota > Viridiplantae > Streptophyta > Magnoliopsida > Myrtales > Myrtaceae > Eucalyptus > Eucalyptus guilfoylei. The sequence goes on from CM027860.1 coordinate 17,954,018, forward strand.
ATTTGAGATTTAACTTTTGTTTGATATGACTTTTTGACTTTTGATTGACTTTACTTTTGTTTGGTTGTGGTTGTGACTGGTTTGGATTTGGATTGCTTGATCGTTTAATGTTTGCAGTATCTTAAGTGCTGTTGGTATTCATGGCAAAGATAGTTGTTTTTAACAGGACTAACTTATTTCCTGTGGATGCAGATTTATTACTATCTTTACTAAACCAATTATCTTCTATGAGATATCCATGTTTGCTTGAGTATTGTCTTGCAGGTCAAAAATATCCAAATCTGCAGGAAAGTTTTGTCACCATCAAAAAGGGGAAGATTGTTGGAGAAAACTTCCTTGCGTGTTTTGAAGCTGACAAAACATTTCCATCAGTCTAGTCTGAAGACTTGCAGACTCTTTCGTCAAAGTCTGAAGATCGCCGGACCACCAGACTCAAGATTCAAAGTCTACCCTCATTGACAGCTTCTAGACCGTCGAAGAAGACTTATCCAGAATTGAGTATTTCTTTAAGGATTTGATTCTATCGACTAAAGAAGATCTCTCTGCTGGATATAGCATCTCGGAATCTATTATTCGTCTTGAAATTAATTCGAGTATTTTGGATCCGTTGATTGGCGAAGCATACTTGGAAGGTTCTACTTATGGAAACCTAGATCCTAATTGTATGAGCGAGCAGGATTGGTGGGCTATCGTCATATTCCTTAAATAACTCGAAATCTCTCTAATTGATTCTGTCCAACGGGTAGATTGGAAGAGCTCCTTTGGAAAGTGCCAACGGTTATGAAGGCATGGAGGAGTATATAAGGAAGATGTTCTAGTTATTCGAGTAAGTGCGCGATAGAGAAATTCCAAAGTCTGAAGCTCCTTGTTCTTTGTCAATTCAATTGTTGAGCGTAAACTTGTACTCAAAAGAGAGTTTATACATTTGTGAGACCTTGAGGAAGTGTAGCAGAGTCTCTACACTGTGGAATCAAGGACGTGATACTGTAACGACTCTTTTGATTCATAGTGAAATCCAGCCAGTGGGCTGTCAGTGCGGGAGAGTGGACATAAGCTTGGATTAAGCCAAACCATTATAAACCTTGTGTTCTTATTCTCTTCCCTAAACTCTTTTACTTTACTCGTAACTTTATTTAATTGTTAGAATCTCATTTCTATTTTAAAGTCTACTGTTAAACAGACTCAGGTTAAAAGTAAAGTTTTACTCTATACTTCTCAAAAGTTTGTTTTCGCACCTATTCACCCCCTCTAGGTGCTCGTACTAGCATTCACACCAGGTACTGTAAAAGCTGCAGCAAAAGCTACTGTAATAATAAGAGTTGCGACGAAGCTACAAGATGATGATGTATCTTTCATCCATTGCCCAGCCTCTTTGAGCAAATCTTGACGTTGTTCTACAAATACTTCCCAATATGTTTTCCCTCTCCTTTCTTCTGTTTTCTCCAATTTCGTACTCTTAAAAGAAGGATCCCTCCTATCTTCCCCTTTCAGCACCTTCAGAAAAATAAACGACATCTGTCAATGTAAATATAAATTAAAGAGCACAAAAAGGTGGCAAACAAATGAGAGGAACCAACGTTAAATTTCAGACTTTTTAAAGAAGGATCGCTCATATCTTCCACTACCTTAAAAAAAATAACGGACGCCGGTTGATGTAGTTGTAAATTAAAAAACACAAAAGGGTGGCAGGCAAATAGGTCAACAAACCTTGAACCACTGAAGTTCCCTTTGTGTCAAAAAAAGCTGCTCCAGAAGCATCTGCTGATACACATCCTGGTGACCATTCTACTACTGCTTCTATCAGGTCGCATCTCGTCAGCTTATCATCATTCAAATATGGAGTTGTGTTGTGTGCATTTACTAGTCTAAACAACTCGACATGACGTCCCTTCACAACTTCTTTTATTAGTTCTTTTGTGAAATTCTGTTCCCACATCAACTCCGGAAAATACTCAAGACATAACTTGACAAATTCAGAAATTCCACGAGATGCAGCGTCAAGAACAATGTCTGAAGTCAATAAAAACTCTAGTATTTTGGGAGTTTCCATGATAGTCATCTTCTTGATAAGAGCTAGATTTCCATATGCAATCAACCATTCATGCCTCAGCTTTGATTCTACAATCCTTCGGATGAAAGGTGCTGCACGTAACATCAAATAAGCAATTTACCCAAAAAAGAGTTTTTTTTTTTTTTTTTAATGAAATGAGAAGATTTAGCGACGGATCGATAGATATATCTTCGATTGAGTATTTTTACATATTCACCTAAAGGATATATATCATTTAGACTTTGAATTGAATTGATGCTAATTGAATCGTTCACAACACACGAATGGAGAGTCGGTCAATATTAATACCTGTGATCTCAAGGGATTCCTGAAATTATCAAGTTACACTTTAAATTAAGAGATCTCTACCCATGGATGAAATAAGTCCTTTTTCTGTTGATAACATGGCAGTTTCCTATACCTATTTTAGTGGCAAAATTCAAGAGTGATATTACGAACTGCATTGCTACCACCACGAAAAGGAGAGAAGAATCATACCAACAATTAGGAAGAAGATACATATCAGACCCATGAAATGAAAATTGCACATGTAATGAAATTTGATAATGCTTGAACGTGTTAGAAAACAACTTGGATCAATCAACGTTTGTAATTTGAAATCCAAATCTACAGTTCTCAATAATTTTACATGGCAATTTGACATTTGAATAAGCCTTCTCGACCTACTTTATAAATATATTTTTTTATTAATTTGTGATTTACCTCATGGGTTATATATTAAATTGTATACATAGATGTAGTCTTTAATCCTTAAATTTTTTGACAGTAGGATCTCTCTTTTTGTCATGTTAGTCCAACAATTAAGCAGGTTGCCAGAAATACCTCGAGCCATCTTCATGGATTTGGAGTTGCCAAATGACATATCGACCAAGCGTTTTGGGATACCTAAAAATGGTAACAGATAAAGTGAATTCCATGGGGATAGAGTTGCTCGAATTGTACATAGCTAACAAAAGAAATGCAAGAAGTACCTACATTTGTAGATAGATTTTTCCCAAAAACTGAGTCTAGCTCTACTACGGAAGCAAGACATCATAGGCGCCAAATATCTCAACGATCTATCGAGTTCGGTATCTTCGGTTGTCTCTAATCCACCGCATCGCAAAGTTAAATAGTAGACTATGTCTTTTAGGACACGAAACAAAAAAGTTAAGTCAAGTAAAGAGTGAAGGAACTGAGATAAGATGAGTGAGTGTGAAATCCTACCCAAATGGCCGGCCATAATAAGGCTGCTCATGGTATCATCATCTGGGCTGGATGTATGCTTGACCAGGTACCATATAACCTCCTTTTGCATAGGAGCCCATGAAATTGCTGTCGATAGGGCAAGGGCTATGCTTTCAGAATCAGCATAATTTTTTTTACTTATAACTTTACCATCCTTATTCTTCCTCCCCGAGCAGCATTTCAGAGAGCCCTCCTAAAAATAAGATCATCATAATTTCGAGGCAAGAGCTTGACGAGGTTCTCAACCAGTTGATCTTGTGCGGCAATAACCGCAACTTCGAGCAAAGTAACGGATTCATCTTTTACTCTCATAATTTCGGCCGTCATTGCTTTGCTATCGCCGTTCATGATATGCTCGACATGTTTCCATTGACCACGCAGTGCAGCTTTAAACAATTGTCGATAATTTTCATTGACCACCGCTGTTGGCGCGACTGCCAAACATTAAAAATCCTCAGGCTTTTGCACTTCTAGATTGTTAGGTCAATTGTAACCGTTGCACTTGCTCAAAGTTTCGATGAACCACAGATGCAAGCCAAGGGGCAGTCGTATACCCAACATATTATTTTCTATGAGGGCATTTGTTTACCTTGAAGTTTTTTTTTTTTTTTTTTTTTTGGGGGGGGGGGGCGCTTTCTCAATTATAATTCAAGATATTGATCAGATTTTAACAATTATGAAAAGATTATATTTGAAGTTACACGTCAGCTTTTGTATGATTAAAATTTAAATTATTGCGGACTAAAAAATGTCAAAATGCATGAAAGGCAAGATTTATCATAAACGAAGATTAAAAGTTCAAACGGACAAACCTTTATTTTCTAATTGATTGATGGACTTCGGGTAGTGTCCATAAGAAGTTGGTCTACGACGGTCTCGGGAAGCTTTATCAGCTGCCGTGCCTATGCGCCCTTCTTCGTCAGCCACTTTGTTATCCAAAAAAGAAATGAACATAAATAACCTCAGATGAAACTTTGTATGCTTTAGATCGTCGATACGTGACTAGCATCAAGCTTATTCATTGCATGGAATTTCTGTGTTAAACTTTTAAACGAAAATTTTTTAGTATTATACTTGATAGAGATTATGAGTTTTTTTCGATATAGGCATTATATCACGAATTAGTTTTATGGGCCTCCTAACTTTCGTACCTTGGTCAATGTGCTTTTTAGTGAGTTTTTATTTCTTGTAGTCAATGATTTTATCTGCGACATTATTCATAAATTAAGTCTATACAAAATTTTATCTATCTCCACAATTTCACTTATCAATCATAATATAATTTATATACAAATATAAATAAAAGAATTAACTTAAGCACATCTATTTCATCCATTAATACAATAAATTTGTAAGTTATAATTGAGGAAAAGAACATTATAAGTGTTATAACTTTCGTATGGCACTCACTTGAGTGTCATATTTTTTTGTAGATATAACTTTTTAATTGATCACTTAAGCGCCAATACCTTTTTAAATGTTCACCCCATGTGTTATACCATGTTAGATTTTTGGTTCTTGGGCAGATGCCTTTTAAAAGTTATGACATATAAGTGATTGATTGAAATTTATAGCATTCAAATGAATGTGTTATCATGGTGCTCAAGTAAGTCACTTTGTCAAAATTACAAGGACAAATGTGTTATTTGCCCAAATAATTCTAAAGCAAGTCTTTTCCAAAAAGAATAGTTTCAATTTCTAATGATTCAGTTGAACTTTCCAAATTTTAAAAAAATCATTTTCCATTGGTGTAGCTTTTCAAAGCAATTCTGGTACAAAATAATATCAATTTTGGTCTTGTTCATTTTTAAGGTTTAAATTTTGAAAACACGGAAACCAAAATTTCTGCCAAACGTATTCTCATTGAGAATTTTTGGAAATGAAAACAAGAAATCGCAAAATTTCCTTGTACCATTTTATTAAAAAAAAAATGTCCGGACACTTATTAAGTAAAAAAATAAAGAAATACTACAATTTTCAATACATTTACTGTCCCTGACGTTGCTTATATTACTTTGAAATTAACACTCAAAAAGCGTAATTTTTCCGATTTTGCCATTGCCTTGTGGGATCAAATCAGAACAACAAAGGAAAGAAAGGAACATGCCTGGCGGTGGTGGCAACTTCGACCCGCTGCTTTGGAGATCCATGGAGGATTCTTTGCCGTGAATTCTGAGGAGCACTGTAGCTGAAGCAGAGAAAGTGTATTTTTACGTGGTTGAAGCCGAACTTATTTTGTGTTCTCATGGAGATCTCCTTTTATAGATGGACTTGTGGATGGAGCCAAAGCTCCTGCCGGCGATGATGTACCATTGTCTTTTCCTGAATGGCGTCTTCATTTCCGAATTTTATGACATCAGAAATTTTATGGAAATTCCTTTTATTCACAAAAGTGTAAATTTGGAAAATTCACTTGAAAAAAATACAAGCGACACAGTATTACTCTTTTCTTTTCTTCCACCATCCCATGCTTTGCAAACAACATATTTCTAAGGATTTTTTTTCCAAGTGCACTAAAGGTATAAAAATTTATTTGCATAAGCAGGTTTTTTAAAATGACACATATACAATTTTAGTTTCAGCATGTAGATTTATTCCATGAACAGATTTATACCTCCATTCTAAGACTGCTTGTGTAAAAAAAAGGGGAAAAAGGACTTTCACACTGACGGTGTATGACATATGAATCTATTTCAACAGGCTTTATTCTCATTTTCTTCAAACAAGCAGGTTTTGAATAATGAAACATAACCAATTATTTTGTAAGTAACTTAATTATTGGAAAAATAAGGAATGAAGAGGAAAAATTTAGATGGAAAGTTAATTAATGGAATTAGTAAAAACAAAGGAGGGAACGTTTTTCATCTGCATCGTGAGACAAGCACGTTTGAAAGTATGAATTCGTGTATGAAATTATTGAGGACTCTTCTCAAATTGTATACATGTCACGCAAGAGGATGGAGAGAAAAGAGATTTATAAGGTCATTGGCATATGGCAATTGACTCTTAGGCAACTCTTATTCTACGGTAAGCAGAAATTACTCTTATTCTAGTGACAAGTTTATTTAAAAAATAATTTTTATGATGGAAAAAAAACTTAATCGTTGGAAATATAAGGAATGAAGAGGAAAATTTTAGATGGAAAGTTAATTAATGGAATTAGTAAAAACAAAGAGGAAACGTTTTTCATCTGCATTGTGAGATAAGCACGTTTGAAAGTGTGAATTCGTGTATGAAATTATTGAGGACTCATCTCAAATTGTATATATGTCACGCAAGAGGAAGGAGTGAAAAGAGATTTACAAGGTCATTGGTATATGGCAATTGACTCTTAGTCAACTCTTATTCTACAGTAGGCAGAAATTACTCTTGTGCAGTGTAGATTGAGGATATTCAAAACTTTTACATGATCCAATAATTGCGAGCATTTATAGAATGCTTTACAGATCGGCACGATGTAACTGGCCAAAAGTAATGGCCCCCATAAAAGTAAAAGAGCACAATAACACAAGCCAAATAGCCGACAGAAGATGTCATTGGAGCGGAGACTGCTGCCAGAGTTCCTCAATAAAAGGACGCGACACTCTTGCCTCTTTTCAAATCCAAAGCAGAGAAATAGCTTTCACGTGGATGAAGACTTAAAGTCAATTTGTGTCGTCACGGACTTTCTCTGTTTATACATACACTTCCACACGGAGCCAAAGTTCCAGCCGCACGTGATGTACCCATTTTCTTTTTCCCGACGCTTCGTCTGTTTTGCGAATTTGTAGCGTTTTTTAAAATTATTTTTCAAAAAGCAATTATATATTTTTTGGTATTCAACTAAAACTTTAAAATGAACTAGAAAATATTTTCCATCATTCGGCATAGAAAATTCGATCCAATTTTCCTCTGTGCACTCATTTAATAAATATGTTTTATTTTATTTTCTATTTTTTCTAAAATTTGATTTTAAATTTTTTAAATTTTAATTTTCTTTCTACTTTTTCTTTTTATTTTTTTCTTTTATTTTTCATTTTCCTTCTTCTTCTTTGGTCGATCGCCGGCCATGGCAATGGCCGGCGACCACCCACAATCAAGCCTCGAGCTCAAGGCTCGTTGATTTGGCAAGGCCCGAGGCCGGTGACCTTGAGCCTGTGGTGAGGCTCGCGCTTGCCAATCGAGCAAGCCTCGAGCTTGACACTCACCAGAGGTCGACGATTTTGAGGCTTGCCTATGGCTGGTCGCGGCCATCGCCATGATCGGCAATCAGCCAAGAAAGAAGAAAAGCAAAAAGAAAAAAAAAATGAAAAGATTTTTTTTTTTTGAATTTTTAAGAAAATAATAAAATAAAAAGAAAGAAATGGGGGCTAGTAGGGGTGCGAGATAAGAGAGAGTGAGTGAAGAAAATATTTTCCCTTATTTGGAATGTAAAAAACATTTTCCCTTATTTTAGAAGACTTTTTTCTCCTTTCATGGGAATTTTTTTCTCAATCAATTCATTTTCCGTGAAATAAATGCTGGAAAATCAGAAAAATATTTTCTTGGAAATTGATTTCCACGAAACGAATGGAATGTGAATGACAACGGCTTTTCCAAAATTTATGACACCAGAAACATTATGGAAATTCCTTTTGTTTACAAAAGTGTAAATTTGGAAAATTTACTAAAAGAAGATACAAGTGCAATTTCACATAATCATTTTTTTCCCTCTTCGATCCTTGCTTTGCAAACAACATATTTTATTGAACTTTATTCAGTGCACTTGCGGTGTAAAGTTTTCTTTATATAAGTAGGTTTTATAGAATGACACATACGATTTTAATTTTTAGCAAGTAGGTTTAATCCACAAATAGGTTTTTCCATTTTGAGACTGCTTGTGTAAAAAAGACTCATACTGACAGCGTATGTAACATGAATCCTATTTCGATTGATTTTTATTATGTAAAGGCCGGTTCGTACAAGCAGGTTTTAGATAATGACACATAATCAATTTAAATTTTTTGCACGCAACAATCTTCAATAAATAGATTTATATTACCATTCTGAGACATTTTTGGGCAAAAAACTTTTATGATGCCGATGTATATAATATTTTTATTCATCATCGCTTGATTTTTACTTTCAGAATATCATGGAAAAAATCATTTTCTTCACCTCTGTTTTTCGTGTTTTTTTTTTCATTGGGAGACTTTTTATGATGCCGATGTATATAATAAAACAAAGTTTGAAACGAGAATGGCCAACAGCAATTTGGTATTTTTCCAAGAACTCTCAAATTGAAAACAATCAAAAATAAAGACTGTATCTTTTAAGGAAGAAAAATTTAGAAAGAATTAAAAGTATTGAAACAAAAACATCAAGTCGAAACTATAACAGTGTTTGAATAGATACAACCTTTTCTCTGATACGTTGCATTTTTAACATATACCATTTCAAAAGACAAACTGTAAATTCAGATAAAATTTTAAAGAATTAACTTTATCTAATTAATTGATTTTTTTTTTTTTTTAGTTTTTTCCCTAATTTTATAACTTATGAAAAGATGCAACCTCTCAAAGGTTGTAAGTCAATCAGCAATTGTTGGCCAAAAAGAAAAGGAAAAGAAAAAGAAAAAGAAAACCATCACTCATATATTTTCGATATGGGACAAGGTGCTTTTTTTAGTTTGTAACCGTCACTCATATCTTTGCAATATGACAAAAGACCCCTCTTAGTTTGTATCAACAAAATGGACTCCCACTTAGATGCTCTATGAAATTATCTTTTTCTTTTGGGCTTGACAAAAGTGAGGTGCTCATTTTGCTGATAAATTATACGACTAAAGACTTGCAAATTAAGTTGCTCAAATAGCTTTTACAAGCCCAAAAAGCAATTTAACTTGGTAAGGACTCGACTTGATCATGGTGTCAACTATCAAGGGATGGAATGAACTATATATAAGAAAGAGGGATAAAGTCATCAAATTGAAGTTCTCTACTTTAGTTTTTGGGTTGACAAAAGTGAGGTGTTCATTTTGCTGATGAATTATACGACTACAAGCTTGCAAATTAAGTTGCCCGAATAGCTTTTCCTAGCCCAAGAAGCAACTTAACTAGGTAAAGACTCAACTTGATCATGGTGTCGACTGTCAAGGGATGGAATGAACTCTGTAGTAAGAAAAAGGGATAGAGTCATCGAATTGAAGTTCTTTACTTTTGCTTTCAGGCTTGACAAAAGTGAGATGCTCATTTTGTTGATGAATTATACAACTAAAGGCTTTCGAATAGCTTTCCCAATCCCAAGAAGCAACTTAACTTGATAAAGACTCAACTTGATCATGGTGTCAACTGTCAAGGGATGGAATGAACTCTATGGTAAGAAAGAAGGACAAGGTCATCAAATTGAAGCTCTCTACTTTTGCTTTTGGGCATGACAAAAGTGAGGTGCTCATTTTGGTGATGGATTATATGACTATATGCTTGCAAATAAAGTTGCCCGAATAGCTTTCCCTAGCCCAAGAAACAACGTAACTTGGTAAAGACTCAACTTGATTATAGTGTCAACTGTCAATGGATGAAATGTACTCTATAGTAAGGAAGAGGGTCATAATCATCATATTGAAGTTCTTTACTTTTGCTTTCGAGCTTGACAAAAGTGAGGTGCTCATTTTGTTAATGAATTATACAATTAAAGGCTTGCAAATTAAGTTGCCCGAATAGCTTTCCTAAGCCCAAGAAGCATCTTAACTTGGTAAAAACTCAACTTGATCATGGTGTCAACTATCAAGGGATGGAATGAACTTTATAGTAAGAAAGAGGGATAGAGTCATCAAATTGAAGTTCTTTACTTTTGCTAAGAAAGAGGGATAGAGGCATCAAATTAAAGTTCTTTATTTTTGCTTTTGAGCCTGACAAAAGTGAGGTTCTCATTTTACTAATGAATTATACAATTGAAGGCTTGCAAATTAAGTTGCCTGAATCGCTTTTCCAAGCCCAAGAAACTAATTAATTTGGTAAAGACTCAACTTGGTCATAGTGTCAATTGTCAAGAGATGCAATGAACTCTATAGTAAGAAAGAGGAACATAGTCATCAAATTGAAGTTCTTTACTTTTACTTTTGGGCTTGACAAAAGTGAGGTGCTCATTTTGATGATGAATTATAAAACGAAAGACTTGCAAATTAAGTTGCCCAAATAGCTTTACCAAGCCCCAGATGCAACTTAACTCAGTAAAGACTCAACTTGATCATGGTATCAATTGTCAAGGGATGTAATGAACGCTATAAAAAGAAAGAGGGACAAAGTCATCTTAATGTAGTAGTTTCATTACTGGGGACTCAACCTAAGGGTCTGTGGCACTAGAACCTGAGGCTACTTGCTCGCTAGTATAGGTCTAGTTTATATACCCAGAGATAAACTTTTTTACACTCAAGTAATCCAATCACTATAAAGTGGAAAAAATATATGCTTGCTTGTTGTAATTGTAGAGTTTCACCTTTACTTTAAGGGAGGTACTTGTATATGAGGAAGGCATGGACTCCCCCTAGTGGAGGGTAAAATTCTTTGATAACTAAATATCTTACCCATTTTTGCACTCTCCCTTTACATCGTTGTTGAAAGACTCTACCGAGGAGAGCAAGCCAAGGTGACGACCAAGTGAAAAACAAGGGATTTCGAATTATGCAAAACAACCTGTGGGTACATGTTCATGTTCCGACTGAGGAAAAAAATTAGATATAGGCGATGCGGTCTTAAAATATGCCAAAACTTGTATTTTCTCATGGTTCTTTTCTTTGGTTTATCATTGAACAAACATAACCCTGACCTTGGCTATGAAAAAGAAAAAAATTAGTCAGTATGGGAAGGTTTTTGTGCTCACTCTCTCTTACATATATTGAAGACGTTCGTTTAAGCATTGTATCAGCTCCTTCTCAATCCAGAGGTGTTCCAGGTGCGTTGTTCCTCAAAAGAGTTATTTCATTGAGAAATTAATTACCTGCGGCAGATCTTCATCAAATTGTTCTTTTCTGGGACTCTTCTCAGTGTCTGCAAGGAGAACTTACTAACAAAATGGCCTGAAAAGTTTGCATATATTGCAGAAATATCGGAAGAGGAATTAAATGGACGCTATCACCAACCATTCTTACAAGCTGCATTCAAGGGTAATTGGAAATCTGCTAAAAGATTTTTTCGAACAATTTTCTGCTTAAATACGACCAAAATAACAAGCAGATCAGAAACAAGCTTCAGATAGCCACTTTGACTGCACAAGACCAATTTGTTGAGAACCTGGTTGAGCTCTTGTCTCCACATTGTTGTCCTGTATAGAAGGATAAGGATGGTCAAGGCATCAGTAGTTACAAGCAATGCTAGGGTGACGCAACTTATAGATAATAGAGGACGTGCTCCTTTGGAAATATCCGCTCAGGAAGCTTCTAAGCATAAGGAGATCGCCCGGTTCCTGGTGAAAAGTACAACAGACGATGGGCCAAGTCATCCCTTCACTTGTCCATCTGCAATTTTCCCCATTACTGCTCGCATCATCGTTGGTCATCATAGTAAGATCACTATCACTCTTTGTCGCAATTCCATCTGTTTTTTCGTTCATTCTTCACTTACCATTTCCCGATCAATTTTACTGGTGAATTCGGACAGATATCACCCTTTATCTTGTCGGGTGGTCCCCTCACTTAATTACCATGAAAAGAAGAAACTTTGATGGATGCTATTCTATACCGGACGCTTTGCCGAGGATGGAGTCTTTCATTCCCACCGGAACCAGGCTTACTGTTGTGGAAGCAATGATATACAAATGGCAATAGTTTCTGCACTCGCAAAATGGGTCTAGTATCTTCTGACTAAAATAAAAAAAGAGTCTAGAATCCATACTTTAACCTATATATAATGGTGTTTGTCATAAATGGTTGCCTTAAATTTTAAAAATAAGCTTAAGTGGTCATAAATAAATTAGTTAACAAATTAATGGGTCTTAAATGGGTTTTGAATGGGCCATAAATAGGTTAGTTATTTATTAAGTTTGAGTGAGTTATGGATAGACAAGTCATTTTTAATTTTGTTTTAAATTTTCAGGTTTTTCATGATTTTTTATATTTTATTCTATTTCTTTTCCTTAAGGGTCACAGATCACCGTCGATCATCACTAGTCATTGGTCGTCGATTGTTGGTGGTTGCCGATCGTCAATTGCTGGCTAGTCATTAATCATTGGTCACCAACTATCGTCAGTCGTCGCTGAATGCTGCCAATTGCCCGTGGCCGCCGGCTGCCGCCAATTGTTAGTTGTTATCGATCATGGACGTAGAAGAAAACCAAAGAAAAAAAAAAAAAATATTAAAAATTTTAGAATCTTTTTGAAAATTATAAAAATTGTCTACAATATATGAGCTATATATAAATTTACAAGAAACAAATTTTTTCTAAATTGAGTCGAGTCGGGTATGAGTTGATTTGACCCGCCCATTTGATAGATTTATCAATGTCCCAAGGGTGAAGGCTTGGCTCTCGTAGCATTATGAACACTATGACTCTGTTTTGGAAATTGGGATTTTGGGGGCAAAGATAATTGGAGTGGAAAATTTGGAACTGTGAGAACCTTTTTGGCATTTTTCATTCGCTCATGCTTCCAAGCATAGTGTAAGGCACTCGCTGCAAGGGGATGTGTTAATGAAATCAGGAGCAAGATATTTGCCATGTGGTTGAGTGGTTAATGGAGATAAATACCAATGTTGTTTATCCACGACTATATTTTGTTTTTAACTTGTACAGATTAACATGCTGGAATATGGGAAAATTGTCCAAAAAGTTTTAAATCTATTGCATTTTAACCAATTTAATTATAAACCTTTCAATTTTACAATTGAGTCCATTTGTTCAATTTTAGCTAAAAATTGTTGACATGGATGCGATCGCTCTACATGATATAGTGGCTGACGTGGACATTTTTTAAATATTTTTTAATATATTTTGAAAATATTAACTAATTTTTTTTCTTTTTCTTTTTTCTTTTTTTGTTTCCCGTTGTGGCCGACGATCACTGGAGCTCACGAGCCCTTGGGCAAGGGCCATGAAGACCTCGTCAACCGTCAGTGATTGTCGCAACCCTCACCCAACCTCCCCCAAATTTGGGCTAGGCCATTGCAGCTGCAGGCAAGGCCGCCTCGCCCAAATGTAGGCAAGTTTAGCCTTGTCGGCCACAAGCAAATGCCACCTCACTTGTGGCTAGCAAGGCCATGGTTACCTTCGTCTACGGCCGGCAAGACAGCTAGCTTGTGCTCATGTCTCACGATGGTTTGGGCGAGGTTGCCTTGCGATGGTCTAGGCAAGGTCATCCTTGTTGGTCGCAGGCGAAGGTGGCCATGGCCTCACCAGCGGTGGGCAAAGTCATGCAAGGGCTTCACGACCCTTACCCCATGGCCACCAAGCTCTAGTGGCCCTCACCTGTCATAATGGGAAATAAAAAAGGAAAAGAAGGAAGGAAAAGAACAAAGAAAAGAAAAAACAAAACAAAAGATTAATAAAAACTAATAAAATTTTGAAAAAAAAAAATCATCCTTGTTAGCATCAGCTATACCACGTAGGATAGTTGGCGTTCATATAAGCAATTTCAAGCTAAAATTGGCTAAATTGACTTAATTGGTAAAACATGAAAATATTTATGTTTCAATTAGCAAAATTGAAAGGTTAAAAATTGAATTGGCCAAAATGTAATAGATTTAGGATTTTTTGGATAATTTTCCCGCTGAAATAGAAATAGAAGAGATTGGATATGGAACCTATGAAACTTGAGATGTATCTCCCACCAACAAGGAAGAACCTGCACTCTTTGGAGTTTAGGAGGGTTCGGCAAAGGAGTTTTTGATGACAAAATGGGTCCACGCTCCCGAAGCATTTCGAGAGTGACAGAGAATGGGTACTATCTGATCACTCCCCTTATGCTAATTTCTGATGACCCCGAAAGGTAATCGTTCTTGTTCTAATCCTCAAGGAGATGTGAATTGAATTGTGACTGATATATGGAAATTTGGTTCATTTGTAAATTTTTTCTCTCCCAACTCAAATGCCCATTACTGAAAAAGGATGGTCAAGGCATTAGTTAGAATTAATCCTAGGTTGACGCAACTTGACGATAAGGAAGGACGTGTTCCTTCAGAAATATCTGCTTGGGAAGCTTATATGCATAAGGATATTGCCTGGTTCCTGGCGAAAAATACAACAGACGCGGAAAGTCGGCCCTTCAGCGGTCCCTATGCATTTTTCCTCATTTATGGTCTCACCGTCGCTGGTCACCATGGTAAGATCACCATCACCCTTTATCTCAATTCCATCTGTTTTTTCCTTCATTCTAGACTTGGCTTCTTTTCGTGATCGACTCTTCTGGTGAATTTGGATAGATATAACCCTTTATCTACTAGGGCAGTACCCTTACCTAATTACCTTGAAATACTCGCGTATACTGGACAAGTTGGCGATAGTGAAGTCTAACTTTCCCAGCGGAACCAGGCTCAGTATTATGGAAGCATTGATATACAAATGTTCGTCCTTTCTGCACTCGCGTCCCTTCATTACTGATTCCCTTCAAGACGATCATACCCACCTCATCACCTGTTCTTTTGTTTCTCTGAACTGAAGGTCTTCCGGTGGACTTGAGCTACAAACCAACAGATGAAAATTCAGATCCAGGTAAGCCACAAATTTTGTAGTTGGGCATCATCTAATTTAAGACATTCCAAGATTTTTTTACTTAAGCAGTTTTCTTATATTAGCAAAGGAAACCAAAAATGACTTTCTTTGAAGGATATATTCTGGTTCCTTGACCAAGTTTGACTCGAATCGAAACTACTTCATGGATCAACTATCTGGTGTGAATCACATATGATTTAACCAGGTGCATAAGTATTGTATAACTTATTTAATAGACAACAAAATGAGCGAATTATGACGCAACTAGTATAGGAGGAGCTGCAAAACGAAGCAGAGCTAAACTGATTAATCCATGTGAATGCGAATGCTGTTTGTTTCGATCTCTGTGGCTATCAACCATTGAGATTGTCAAGACACCAGTAATTATAATCTATGTAGTAAAGTATCTTCATTCCACCTACACTCAGTGATTTCTTATCCACTTACCTGGTTCTCTCTACAACCTAATTGTAGCATTTCAACGTCTTACAAGGTCACTTTAGAATGCTACCAAATTTGTAAGTATGCTTTCATTCTATGAAGATACTGTCTCTTGTCTCTATCTCTCAGTGATTTCATATCCACTTACTTGGTTCTCTCTACAACCTAATTGTAGCATTTCAACATCCTACAAGGTCAATTTGGAATGCTGCCAAATTTGTAGGTATGCTTTCATTCTATGAAGATACTGTCTCTTGTCTCTATCTCTCTCTCTCTCTCTCCCCTTCATTCTATGAAGATACTGTCTCTTGTCTCTATCTCTCTATCTCCCGCCCCCCCCCCCCCCCCCCCCCCGCGCCGACTAAAAGTCTATTTCCTGTTTGTTTTTTAACTTCTTCTATAAGTAGAAAAACGTTCTGATTAATATTATGGCCCTAATTTGAAAGGGATTTTAATTGGGTCCATTGTCTATGTAGAAAAGTCTTTACACAGTCCTGTCGAATAAGTGACATGTGTGTTTGAAGTTTAGTTTTCTAGTTACATTTTTCCATATATCAACCATCCAGCAATGGATGTATAACTTATTCTTTTGCACCACATTGGATTCTAATAAAAATCTTTTATATATGTGGTTCTATGATTCCCTATGTCAATGCTTGTATATTTTTAAAGATCTCAGGTATCCACCATTGCAAGAGTAGCGTTTTTTAAAATAAAAATTAAAAAACAAAATCTTTAAAATTGCAAAATGGGGCGAGATTTGATGTTAACTTAGGAATTTATCTTGCTTATGGCTAATTGAATGAGAGATACATAAACCTGGGACTTCCCCTTCAATCTTGATAAATGTTCGCTTCATCAATCTCTACAAAGCGTCTAAATCTTTGTGAAAAAATAAGAACAGTAAACCCAAATGTAATTGTTTCCTCCCTTATGGGTGAAGTGCTTAATCCTAAATATTATTTTCTCTAAGTGCTACTTTATCTCAATTCAACACGATATGATATGTTCAGAGGGTGCAGGAATCAAGCGTGGGACCAGGGGCAAGCCCCTAGCATCATTGACTACAAAATTAGCTTGCAATAGATGAAGGCACGGTGTATCCTTTACACGCATTTAATACATATATATTTACACTTTAATTTGGCAACCTTAAATAGGCGTGAAGAATAGGAAATGGGCAATAAAACGGATAGGAAAAATCAAAATGATTTGTTTGGAAGGGCTTCGAATAGAAGAATATGTAGGGGAAGCAATTTTATTGGGCCAGGACAAAACCGAGCATCCCAGAAATCCACTGGTTGTTATATATCCTATACCAATAAGCTGTTAGCTAGATGGTAAGGAACTTTGCTCTTCTATTATAATCTTGTATTTTGTTGGAAGATTCTAGAAATAAATCCTAAGTACACCAGATCAACACGAAGGAGTAACCTCTTGAGGTGTGCGAAAGCTAACCCAAATATTGTCTGACCATTATGAAACAATCCTATAGTTTTCAAAACTTATTCACAACTTTTGCCCAAAGTTAGACTCACCTTGTCATCTCGTCCTTAATTATTCTATTTTTATCGAAGAACAAGAAGGAAAAAGGCCGTTGCATATTTTTATCAAATAAAAAATTGCTTTAGAATAAAGCCGAGTTAGCTATACTCGCTATATCATGGAGGTGCAACAAATAAACTTGAACTTGACATACCAGTGTGCGACCTCACGTGGAAGTCTTGATTTTATACGATAGAATGGAGAAAAGCAATATTTTTGCTATCGCACTGAGTGCAACTAACAACACAAAGGATCGTACGACTTCTTACAAGCTGCTATGCACATATGAATAATATTGTTTAAAGTAATTATATATGCACATATTACTGTGATTTACTCTAGCTAGAAACGTGTAATTAGCATGGTTACTTTCAGAGTCTTAATCACGATTTGCATTATAAAGCCTCGTCTGAATTTCCTTATCTTCGGTAATAAATGAAGATCTAGTCATTTCCTTCATCCCTTCTTTCTACCCTCGCAGAACAACTTCAAGAAAGATCACTTTCTTCACTTACCCTCTCATCTGTTCTGCTTTTTCACATCCTATTATTTTTCTCTATTAAGACATTATATAACCTTTTTTGGAAAAAGTTTTAAAAATGAGTATACCTTTTTTTGTACTTTGCATCAGCAATTTCTAAAACCCACACTTTGCATCTGAGGACAGAATCCCGAAAGAAAAAGAAGATCAAAATATATTCCAGAAAGATAAAAAAATAAATGACATCGTTTTCCCAATGTACCACCCAGGTACCCAACCCAAGCTCTCAGTGTGCTAGGGTTTTTGTGGGAAAATACGACAATTAGCAAAATGTTGCTAGAAGCACTTTGGTGTCTGATAAAAAACTTGGAGAAGTTTTTTTTAGCGCAATTCAACTTCCGCCTCTTCTTTTTTTATTTTCATTTAACATTTTGTAGTTCCTACAATCAAGAGGATTCACGAGGTGAAGCTGAGACATGTGTCGGCCGTTGAGTTAGCTGAAAATGTTTGCACTGAGGTCTCTCGTAAGACAACTACTGAGATTACCGAGTTTTTCAAAGAGCAGGAGCTGCTTGCCGGAGCTGTATCCAGGGGAATCCCTGAACTCGTGAAGCTATGGATTAAGTTTTTCCCGGAGCGTATTTGGCTTCCGGATTATGGTGCGTCGTTGAGGACATTTGCTGTGGTGCATCGCCAAGAAAGCATCCTCAGACTCTTTCTGAAGGGAAACTCAACCAATGAGTTGTCATTCATTCCAGCGCCCAATCCAAAAGAATCGCAGCAAATTTTGCTCGCAGTAGTAAAGTACAGCCCTAATTTACGTGGTGTAAATGAAGTCTCCGGGGCAGCTTTTAAAATGCAAAGAGAACTCCAATGGTTTAGGGTAAGTATCTTTCTTTTCATATACTCAATAACCGCTTTTAATGATAATTATCATATCTTCTTGCCAAATTTCTTAAACTATGATGGCTATATCTTTATTTGGATAGTTTTGGGAACATATGTAGTTACTTTCTTTAATAGCAGTCAGGCGATATTTTGGTAAGTTCTCATACACCTCAGTTGGTCCATCTCCCCGATCAATTTTAGGGGCACACTAGCCCTAGGGCAAGTCGTGCCATCGTACTTCTCAAACTCAAGCATTTTGAATTTTTCCGGCATTTTGACATTGGAATAAATGGAGAGGTCTGTCAAAGTAGGATCTTGGAGGCCTTGCAGTTGTTTCAGCTTCTCCTCAAGCTTTTCGAGGCGTTTGTCATGCTCAGTTTTAGACAAACTGTCTGGCCTAGCTTTCTCGATCATGGTTGGGTGCAGATCATCCTCCAATTCGGGCATGTTATCGTCGGTATCTCCACCTTGATCACCCCTAGTAGATGATTGTGGCAACAATACCTCGATTGAAGCCGGGGCGGGAGTGAGTTTGCCCTGGATGGAGTCTATCTGCTTTGAAAGTTGTTGAAGCACATTGAAGACTTGCTTCATGTCACTTTCCACGACCGCAATACAGCTTGGTACATTTTCTTCGGCCATTCTTGCTCTTGCTTTTGAACGAGTCTGGATCAGCGAACGTTGACGTTCCGTGATTACCTGGTCATGAATAAACGAACGCGTGTGAATACAAGGCGTAAATAGGGAGTCAGTCCATGATGACGACCTAATCCTACCCTTTTGTTTGTTTATGAAAAGTTTGTACATGTAGATGATTTCCTAAGCATAGATTGAAAAAAAGGCATGTGACATGTTTGCATAGACTAAAAAGATACTCAATTTGAAAGGTGAAGAAAGTATGAATTGCAACAAATTTTGAAAAAGACTTCTATCCCTTTTGAAGCAAATGAAAATTCTTGTGGAAAAGAACTTTGTAACATTCTTGAGAATAAAAACATCAACTGAAAGTAATTTCTTTTGCAAAAGTTTTTTTTTTTAAAAAAACTTTATGACAATTACTTCCAAATTTAAATGACCGTGATATTAAATCCTAGACTAATCATGGACCGCTCAATATATGCGGGAAGGTAAGTAAATTCAAAGTACACGAAAAAACTTACTTCACACGAGAAAAATGATGACAATTACATAGACATGCGCATGATATGTGCAACTCGATTTCTAACTGAGAAGGTTTGTTGAAATTAAAAAGGTATCCGCCTGTCACAGTCTCGCGTTAGCAGCGTACCCTCTTAACCTCGGCTAGAGAAATTCGAGGAAAAGAAAGGCAACCTCATGACGCAGTCTCGCGTCCGAAGCCGTATCTTTCTTAACACCATCCTAAATATCCTATGGCGGCCCAGGTCCGGCGGCCGGGTTGTGTGTGCCATGTGTAGTGTTAAAACAATAAAGCATGCACAATAGTTTATAATCACAAGACATTTTATTTTAACGAAAATTAAAATAAACCTCTAAGCTACCGACCGCATAAAGAAAAAAACAAAACAAGTCAGTAAAGTGCTTAAACAAGATAATACGGCCTAAGTCCTCAAAAATCTCCCCAGCGGAGTCGCCAAGCTATCGCGACCTCTTTTTTCGGCGCCCGATCGGGGCGGGCGCCTTATGGAGGCTAATGGTTCGGCTAGGTTTATTAAGCGTAGCCCGGACTCTCCCAAGTCCACCAATTCACGACTTAATAGTTCAAGTTTTTAACCTGTAAGTTAATTTTAAAATGGAGTCGTCACTAATCAATTTGTGGTGGGTCAATTAGAAACCCAAGCGAAGTATCGGGAGAAATACTCGCTCATGCGCAATCGAGAAATTAGGATCGGAGACTTGATTACACTAGTTAATCACTAATGCCCTTTCGGTACCTAATCTTGTTTAAACCTTAAGGCTTTTTGGATGTTTGGGGGTTTTTCCATGCATTTTGTGGAGAAAAACATTTTTTGGACCTTTTTCTATTTTTTGGACATAAAAAGCATTTTTTGATTTTTTGGAAATATAAATCATTTTTTGGCTTTTTCTGACTTTTTGGCTTTTTTGGGAAAATATGGACATTTTTGATTTTTTTTTGAAAATAAATTATTTTTTTTATTTTTTACTTTAAATATATTATATTATATTATATTATATTATTAAAATGCGACCCGAGTCGAATCCCCGGGTTGGGTCCAACTCAGGTCATCGACTTGCGACCTGCAGGCCCGGCCCAGGACTTTTTTCTTTTTTCTTTTTTAAGCAATCGCAGTCCAAAAACAAAGCGAAATAGGCCCATTTCTCTTAGGCCTGTGCAAATTCGGCCCGCGTGACTAAACCCTAGGGGAACCGGGTCATGCACCCGACCCGATTCCACCCGGTTCGCGGCGCTCTCTCTCTCCTTTGCTCCTTTGCGGCACAGGTGAGGGAGACCGAAACGTCACCGGACAGACGGCGACGGTGGCGACAACGACAGGTGACGGATCTGAGACGCGGTGGTGACGACGGGCGACGGATCTGCGATGCGGCGGCGACAACGAAGACAGCAGCAGCCGACTACTCGACAGGACGCGGTCTGGCAGCAACGCGGAGTCTCTCGGCCAAAACGGGACCGAGGCCGAGACTAGGGTTTCAAAAGAAGAGGGGCGAAACGATGGTGACGACGCGGAGGAACCCACCGTTACCTGTCTGCAGCAACTGTGTGATACGGCGGCGAACGGTGGTGGTGCGTGTCGGGATGGCGGCGGCTCTGCTCAAGACGACGGCTCTCTCTCCTCCGACTGACTTTGTTCAACCCCCTCACGCTCAGATCTGCCCCCTTTACTCCGGTTTCCCTCTCGCTCAGCCTCCACCCACTCGGATCTCTCCCCCTCGGGCTCGCTTGCCGCCGGCCTCCCCCGAAGTCTCTCTGAGGGAGGTCGTTCGAGCTTCGCGACCCGATCTCTCGCGTGCTCACTCTTTGATTCTCCCCTGAAGTCTCTCAAGGGAAGATCTCCGAGTTCGCCGTGCTTTGCCATCGTCGAGAGAAGCCTATTTATAGGCGAGGGGGCGGCCGGTCGACGGAGCTTCGACTGCCGATCTTCGCAAACTGAACCGGCGTCCCATCCGCCGAGGTGGCTCTAGCTAGGCCACCTTGCATTGAAGATGCGTCCACTCCATTGTACGCTGCCGTCTCCCTCTCCATTCCGGCGTCGCGCGCGTCCTCGTCTCCGGCGCGTGCTGCTTATCTGGTTGGGGAAGAAGACAAATGAGGAAGAAGACAAAGGGCAAAAAGGGGGCCGGGCTGTGGGGGGCCTGCGCGAGAAAAGAAGAAGAAGAAGAGGGGGCTAGGCGCGAAGGCCCAGCCCTGATGGGCGGCTTCTTTTTTTTGTTTTTTCTTGTTTTTATTTGTTTTTTGTTGTTTTCTTTTGTTATTATCTATTTATCCGAAAAAAGAGGAAAAATACATAAATAAAGAAACTAAGGCCTAATTAAAAAACCTAATCAAAATTTAGGTGTCAACAGCTAATATTACACATCTGCTAGCATTAGAGGTTTGCTAAACTGACCTCAAAAGCAAATCAGTGCATAAAGCTTGCACAAGAGTGTGCCACGTGAAATGTTAGGATCATTTCTTTGGATTACCTCATCTCACTCCGAAATTTCGAGAGCACCTAATTTTATTGTAACCTTTCCAATAAGACATCATTCACCCGACACCCTTGTTTGTCTCAAATGATATTGCCACCTTTTCGGTGAAAACACATTGGTGAAATTAAAACCTAAGGATCTAAACTAAACAATACCTATACCTGACAATAGTGAGTAGAGCTTTCCGGTGGCATGAGGGTCGCAAGATTCCCAAAAATGGGTTTAAACAGTACTTGAATTTGAAATTTTATGAGCTTATGGCAAAAAAATTAATCATACGCAGCATCTCAACACTTTTAAGGAACATCGTCTTGTAGAAGAAAAAAATCTTAGATGCACCCGGTGCATGTGAGCCGTTGGATGAAATTCAACCCATGTGGAACCCACTAATCTAACAATGGATGTGAGCTACGTTCATGATCCGGATGCATCCATTACTAGCTCATTGTACAAGTGATCGTGACAAGATTCTAGTGTATTTAGAAAAAAAGAAACAAGTCCAAAGCCAGGCTCTTAAATAGAATCTACCTAGCTCACATGTTAATCCTCGTCAATTAAGTCATGCATAGAAAAGTTCACGTCAATGAATTGGTCCAATTGGCCTTGTACAATACTAAATGAACGTATTGAATGTGTTGACATGACGCGCCATTACTAAATAATGCTTTGGTTGGGTCAAAAACCCGGCACGACATGAGCCATCATTATATGAATGCACTACCAAATGTTAGTTTATCCCTTTGTAGATAGGATCCAAATTCTACTGTAATCTCATCTATAATTGGGTGGATGATATTATTACATCACTTGACTTATCAAGCACTTTTTTTTTCTAGATGAAAATTAGCTCTCAAGGAATTGATGAAGCAACATACTTTTATTCATCTACTCAAAATTTGATGAAAAGAGGGAGGCGTTTTGCTCCATAGTCTAAACAGGACAAGTTAGAAAGCACTAATAATCAAATCTCTACTCCAACGACTCACTTCAACACACAAGCAAACCAAATACAACCTTACAAGAAAAATCCATGGAAAGCCATTGAAGACAAGCAGATAAGCTGAATTAATTTACTTTCATTTTGAAGAGACTTCAAATGGTGGTGATTGTTAATGGATGGATTCTCAATGAATGAAATTAGCCACTTAGCTAGTGCCGCCAAGAACCCCCTTTAGCTTCTTCACCTGGGCATCATCGAAGGAAAGTGATGGCCTCCACAAACTCAGAAGGCAAATCATTAACGAACGGAGCAAAGTCCAGGATTTGAAGCCCAGGGCTCGGACTGCTGAAGCAGATCATGGCAAGAACTGGACCTTTACCAGCATTTAATTGGAAGTGCAATAGCCCCTGATGGAAAATCATGCTGTCCCCTTTGTTGAGGTTCTTCAAGTAGACGGTGTTCACTGACGACGAGATGGACCCAGCACAGATCGACCCTTGGAGGACAAGGAGGACCTCCGAGCTGCCCGGGTGCGTGTGCATCAAGGCGACTCTGCCGGGGGCCCTATTGAAATTAACGGCTACAGCCAATCTGTATATGAAAGGGATTATATAGCTACTGGGAAAATTCACAGCTTATCTTAAAGGTGGCAAAGAATGTTTATGAGTTTTATTTTAGAAGTTTACTTAACTATAATTGAGCACTACATCACCACTAAACCAATAAGTACATAGGATACTTTACTTGTCACTCATGATGCTTCTCAATCTCTAATAGAAGGAATCTTCTGTCAATATATATGCAGTGGTTTTTCTCATAATTTTACGCAAAAAAATTCATCCATTTTGATAAAAACACAAATAAAACTTATCTCTCTCCTTGAAACTTGAATTTTCGTTGGCAAATCGGGCATGCACTTTTGTAAAAATAAGAAATATATGGAATTAATAAAAAATACTAAAATAAAATTTCGGCGCATCTCACTACAGCCTCGCGTCCACATATACGTATTTCTAACATATGCGCAATCGGCGGGGTAGAATAAAGCAGAGAGAACGCACAAACACAGAGCTCAGCAAATTCTGTCTCTCATCATCAATTTCCAGGAGCCTCTACGTCGCGATTCCCTCTTCATACTCGGCCACCTCCAGTACGCCAGCAGCCGCCGCTCGTCTCCAATCGCCGACCACCGCAGAGAAGAAAGTATAGGGAAGGAATTCTCATGTTTAGTTGTAATTCTCTCTTGATTTCCTCTATGAATCCTCACCTCTCTCTCTCTGTCACTGATTGCCTTAGCAGGCCACTTCCCCAGCACCACCAGCTTCGTAGCCACAGTAAGTGCTCTGTTCGCCCCTAATTCGCATGCTCTGTTTCTGCTGAAGGTAGGGGCCGAGTGCTTGATTACGCCTGCATGAAATTCGGTCGCGTTTGAGCCTCTGTGATAAGTCTGGATATGACCTCTCTCTTATTTCTGCATCTAGATCCGTTGGCCGAAATGTCTACCACCTGTTTGATAAAATTCCTGAACTAGATCAGTGCGTGTTTTGATTCTGATTCTGACGTAGGGCTTTCCATTGCTTAATCAATTCATTATTTTTGTCCTATAAAATTTACTTTTGTTTTGTTTCCTCTCATTTCAGAATTTAGTAGTTATACGTTTTGGGATTTGTTCTTGGAATTCTTGGATTAGACGCATATCCAATGTGTACGCAAGATGAATCTGATGCTGACTACTCCAGAACTTGACCGAGGGCCCCTTAAACGAAAATGAATTGATCCATGCACCTTTACTTCTTATACTTCAGTATATGTCGTTTTGTGTTTATTGTGCCCAATCGCAAACATATTATGAAAAAATGTTGCTGGTTAGCTCGCTGCACATGTTGAAATCGCAAGTGTATTGAGCGAATGCTACCATCTCGAATACCGAGTGCATGCTGCGAGACCATTGAGTTGCTGCATTAGTCATCGTATGCCCATTCATTTGAGTGCGCTGTGTTACTGATTGGTTCATCAGCTGTATGTCCATTTCGAATACGTTGAGTTGCTGATGTGGTTACTGTGTTGTGTTCGTACCAATGTGTAGAGTTACGGGTTATGTCTATACTGTGTGTGCTTGCTGTTCGTATGTTCTGGTATGTGTAATCATGTGATTATGTTATTGATGTGCTGTTTGTTGATGCTAAGTACTTGCTGTCCTGATCTTCTCTTTCATTGTTTTCTGTTCTAGTTGAGAGCATTTCTTTCATTACTGAAGTTGACTAACATTATTGGAGCCTCTAGTGTCGTGCTCGTGACCGAAGGATTCAGAGTTATAACAGCCCAGTATGAGGAGACCATTGTTCAAATTCTTTTAGACTATGTTTATTTCGTGAAAAATAAATGTTTTGAATATATTTCTTAAAAATAATTGCTTATCTAGAATAAAATAATTAGTTAATGAAAAATATTTACAATATTGACACTAATTTATATCTAAATATTTTCGTGAACCATTCATTTTTGTAAGCAATACAAACAATTATTTTTGGTAATGATTTTCAAATTATTCATTTTCCGCAAGAAAAATAATCACTTATATCTTTTACGAAAATGAATGATATTGTCCACAAAATATTAGAAAATTCAGAAAAAAAAATTTCATGTCAACATCGGTCGTGTCATGTAGGACACATGGCATCCATGTGACCGCTTGGCAAATTGTTAAAAGATTTAGGACTCAATTGGTATAATTAAAAGATTTAGAACTAAATTGCCGTAAATGTAATAGATTTAAGACTTTTTTGGTACTTTCCCCTCAGATAATTAATGTGGTATGGAGCAATTAATGTATCCTAGTTAGCTCATAACTCAATGGCTTAAGTTTTTGAATGAATGTTGGTTCAACTAAATATGTTGACTGGCTCGGACTTTGGACTCTCCCTTAGCTATCTTCCCAAGTAAAGCTCTCCCTTGGTGATCTCCCTGGATTAGCCTCTTGCAGCATGATCGCAAATGTTGTTTATCAAGTTCAATTGGGCTACCTGACCATGTGTTTGTATAAGAACAATTGCAGATTATAATCAGATATTTTTCAGACACTAGGAACTTGGTCAATAAGTGTTTGCCCAACAATAGTTTCTCCATGTGATGCTTGTGTTGTTTGTGCTAGCCAGGAGTTTAATTACGTGCTCAAACTATTTTCCTTATTTTCACAACCAATATTCCTTAAACCTATACAGACTTCCAATGATGCTTGCAGAGTTCTTCGAAGATAACTTCCTTTGCATTCCTCTCGGTCAACCCCTCACACATTCACACGAGCACTCCGTTTTTGTTCTATTCTAGCATACTCACATAACACACGAACACAACTTTATTTTCGTCTTTATATGATTTGGCTGCATGCGTCTGCTTCTTTATTCTGCATTTGCCCATGCTTTTAGGAAGAGGAATATAACTCTTCTTTTCATCAAGGCAGGGGATGGAATGGAGGAAACCTGAATAAGGGGGGATTAAGCTAAACTCGGACAGAGCAATTAATGTCTGTAGAGAACGGAGAAGCAGAAACTGGAGCTCTTGTGGGAGACCATCAGGCGAACTAAATAGCCAGTTTTCCTCCAAACACAGGAAGAGCGAATGCTTTTATTGCTGAGATTTGGACGTTAGGAGGCAAAATTAGACCCAGTGTTTCGAATAGTGCTCTTCATTTCCATAATGAATTAGATGCTTTAGCAGTTATTTATGCTCTTAAGAACAAACAGTCTCGCAATCTTCTCATAGAACCTCTCCTTGTGGAGTGCAGGAACTTGCAAGGAAAGAATACAGGCACAATGTGAATTGAGCGTGTATACAGAGAAGCAAACGGGAGCACCCCATGCTCTGGCTAGATTGGGAAAGGAGCAGCATATGCAGCTTACTATTTTCACTAGTATTACAGATGTTATCGAAGATACTTCGTGTAAGGATGCACTTTATAGTATTTCGACTACGAGTGATGTAACTTGGCTGGTTTAATTTCTGAACGATGGTCTTCGTCTCACCAAAAGAAAAAGAAAACTTAACACCCCCCTGCGGATTTATCTGAATATGATCCAGACCATTATGAAATGGCCGAACTCATAAGTCCAACAATTTGGATAGTGGGCCTAAAATCTGAAACATTTCTGAGTTAGGTTTTATGAAGATCTTGGTAATTTTCAATATACACATATCCGTAATATTTTTATTCCCCACCTTAGACGAGTAGCAAAAATCATTCTTTTTTACCTCTTTTTATATTATTTTAATCGAAACTCAAAAAACCTTCTAAAAAAGTGTGGATTGCGCTAATAGCGACCTTTGCGTAAAAGAGACACATGAACATCTTTAACCTTATCTCATAAGTTGAGAACATCGTCATCCTCAGTTATTAAAGTTTTTATATGCATTTAGCTTAATGTGAGTATTTTCAAAAGCTCAATATCAGAATTTTTTTCTTAAGAAAAAACAATAATTAACTGAGTAG
Organism: Eucalyptus guilfoylei; assembly: GCA_016097605.1. Taxonomy (NCBI): domain Eukaryota; kingdom Viridiplantae; phylum Streptophyta; class Magnoliopsida; order Myrtales; family Myrtaceae; genus Eucalyptus; species Eucalyptus guilfoylei. Next base: position 17,981,403 of record CM027860.1, read on the forward strand.
GGAATTTATTTAGTCTTTGAGAAACTAAGGAAAATGGGGAGGATAAAGATTTAGATGGGAAGTCAATAACTGAAATTAGCTCTTATTTACAAAAAAAAAAAAAAACATAAAATAAAGATAGAACGTTTTTCGCGTGCGCCGTGGGACAAGGGCATGTGCGAAAGTGTGAAACCGCGTACGTATGAAATTATTGAGGGCTGTTCTCAAGTTGTACACGTCAGGAAAGAGGATGGAGAGGAGAGATTTCCGGAGAGTGTGGATACGGCCATTGACTCTTAGTCCATCTAAAATATCACATTTCTAGATTCCTGCACAAGTCAATCGTTTCAACCTTTATGCACCGACCCAAAAAAAAAAAAAAACCTTTATGCATTTTTTCACACTTTAATTTGATGTCACCAAACCCCACTCTTCAACCCAGGTCACTTTTCAACCCATGTGGATCTGGGAGAAAGTTGGTCCGTAATAATCCAGACTTTTAAATGACCAAATAATAGTAAACAAAAAGAGAAGAAAATTTTCAAATCCAACCTATGAATGCACTTGATCAATGCAGCCCAAGTCCGAGACAGCTGGAAACATCAAACGATTTTCATTAAAAAATAATAAAACATGTGCATGCTCTCCAGCTACTTTTCTTTTGCTAAAAGCATAAGATGGCTACTTAAAATCATAACAACCAATTAATTTGAGGCGTCTCTTTCTTCTTCTTGTTTTTTTAGCCATTCTAGCCTTTTATGGTGGCTCAAGAAAAAGTGACTCTTTTATCATTCTTTTATAGACGACAACAAACACTTGGTTCTCCATATAGACATGATATAGTATTATATACATCTCCATCCATATAAACATAGACATGTAAGACATGTATGTACACTTCAAGCCTTAATTAAATTGGAACTAGAATTATCAAGTCACTTAGGTTTAATAGTTTTTTGTTCACAATTTACTTATGATAATGCAAACGCATGGGCTGTGCTGAAAGATTATAAACGAGTGGAATCCTAATGATGAGCAAAATGGTGATGGGAGCTGTCTAGACTCACTCTTCTCTGAGGTCCATACATATGCAAGCATACTTCTGACTTCTAAGATCATATTGCTCTAAGCAAAAAATAATAATAGCCATTGTTATAGTGATTATTGAGTTGCTGTGCAAAAATTACAATAATATTCATAGTTACAGCGAATAAGGTAAGTTTACTATGTTTGGCTTGAAAGAGATGAGATGACCCATAAAGCCACAAAGGCTGCAACTCTAGTGCACTATGCAAAAAGAATTATCATATTTGTTCAATTAAGGGCGCCAAAAAAAAAAAAAAAAAAAAATATATATATATATATATTTTGACATCCAGGCCGGAAGCCGCTATTTAGATGTTAGTACCTAGAGGGGGTTGGCCCAGGACCCCCAACACCAGGACCCCTCACTTAAGATACTTTAGCAACAAGAGGGTTTGAATCCTCAACCTCAGCGACGAGGGAGAGAATGCACACCAATTACGCTGCTCGTGGTTGAGTGCCAAAAATAAATAATTAGTCACTCTAGAATCTAGAATTTTCGAATGGATACCTATCAACGAACCAGTTTGGTCTGTGTATACAAGCTGAGGGGCCGTATCAGCTGGTGTTCAACACCAGGGGAATTTGCTGGATTTGCACCTTGTTTGGTTACCATTTTTCCACTCATATTTGCTGGGTTGAGTTTAAAGTGAGTCAATTCAATTTTATGAATGGATTAAAATTAGTAGTATGAAACGAAGACGAGTAAAAATAGGTGTAAATGGATATGACTGATACTCATAACGGTGATGAAGATGAAATAAAACAAATAAGCGCACTACCTCCATCAAATTAGTCATACGACTAGAATTTAATTTGGGGAGTCATCCTGGGCTACTCCTTGCTTTCAAGGAAAACCGTCGCCTAACTGGTTGTTCAAGCTTTCTTGGAGCGCCTTTTCATACTGAATATGGATGACTCGGAACTAAGTGCTGGCAAAATGCTCCATTTGTTGTAAATCTTTCTGAAAGTAGAGTTAACGCAAATAACCTTTCTGAAACTATATGTTTGTTCCATTTAGGAAACTACTATATGTTTGTTCAATTAAGGGAGCCAAAACATAAATAGCCACTAGGATAGGGTTATTTACTTCTCCGGGAAAGCTAAAGCATTCATGTTGAACAACACTGCTTATATCTACCAAGCTCATGGGCTGGAATTTTCCATTTACACCATGTGTAAGTAACTGACAAAGCGCATATAATTATCTACTCTAAGACATCCTTTTTTTTTAAAAATAAAATAAAATAGAATAAAAGAGAAATGAAAATATTTTCAAATTTGGCAGGTGGATGCACTTGATCAATGCGGCCAAAGTTAGAATAGGCGAGGAAAACATAAATATTCACATCTTGACAAATTGATGTAAAAATATCAAAATCAGTTAATGGGAAAAAACAAATCTGCATCTAGCAGACGTTGGAAAATCTATTACTTGACTAATTTTCTGATAAAATGCCAACCATAGAAGGTAAAATATTGGAATGAAACAAATCTAAACTAGGTTGAGAATGATATGAGTTCATTAAATTAGCAATTTTCGCAATTTCCTGTGGAATTCCCATATGAGAGCCGCCCAGAAACATCGTAGAATATTAGCAGATGATGGGAAGGACTCTTCCACATCGGTGGGCTGGTGATGAACTATACAGGTCAAGTTGTTCAAATGTAATATATGCAGGACACCGAATCAATATTTGGCTGCTAGCCATTAGTCATCATCTGCAGAAAGAATCAAATTCATAACAAGTGGAGTCTCTGGCCAGAGAGAATTCAATACGGAATGTAATAATTTTTGTTATTGTTTATGTCCAGGGTTCATAAATCACTATGCTCATTGTGAAAAGGATCCACCAGCCACGGCGACTCAGTAGATGAGTAATATTAAAGTCAACATAACAACCACATGACTTGAGGCATGAGAAAAATAACTTACCTACCGCGTGCTATCTTATTATAATTCATACTATCTTTCTTCAGCAAAAGAATGTTGACTCAAGAAAAATAGCAATTCCAACCTCCTAACATTTGTAAAATTTTGTGAGAGCATTACTAAATGTTGGAATGAAAGAAAGAAATTTACATGATTCAGTTGATGACCTCCGTTCATGGGACAACAATAAGTGCAAATATTTACCTCTCAAAATACAATGAAAGAGAAACAACTGTCAATATATAGATATACACACACACACCTTGATATTCCTGATATATCTCACATACTCTAAAATAATATTTATATTATAGCTCTAAGGCTTTCGAGAAAATGTGATATTTCTAGAAAATATTCCCTAAGAAGTTGTTTTTCAAGAAAATGATAATAATTTTTGGTGTTTGGACCTAAAAATGAACTAGAAAATATTTTCTACTATTTGATATTAATCAGATTTTCCTCCTTGCAATCATTTAAAAAAAATTATATTTTTCGATGTTTGATTAAAACTTGAAAATGAATTAGAAAATATTTTTCATTGTTTGGTAAAGGAAAAGCTTGATGTCAAACTGCACGACTTTGTAATTACTAATCTCATGGGCTAGAATCTTACATATATATTATGTGTAAATAATGAGACAAGGCGTAGGTGGTTAGCTGCTCCACATATTTCCTCTTTTTCAAAAATAAAATAAAATAACGGACGGGAGAAAATTTGAAATCTGGCGAAAGAATGCACGTGATGCGGAAAAAGTGCCCCCGAGGTCGACATATATAATTCACAGAGTGTAAACAATAAACATCCCCATGCTTCATCGAACTAGCGGAGTCTCCGGTCAGGGAGAAGTCAATAAATATTGAAGTCAACATAACTGACACATGACACGAGGCATAAGTGAAAAAACAGTACGAACCATGTGCTGTGTTAACTCAGGACAAAATAGCAATTCGAAATTCGCAACGTAGGACCATCACCCAAACTGAATCTCTGAATAGTCATATATTGACAAGCAGTGAGGACATGCATGTGGTCCGCGATACCGTGCTTCAACAAAAGCTGGCTACTCAAAATATCAAAATCAGTTTATGGGGAAAAGCATTTAGAAATCTATTTCATTACTCATCTTCTGAGGAGATGATGAGTCGAATAAACGCAAAATCTAAGCAATTTCTTAGCTATTACAAATATATTAGAGTATCATTCATATTACTTATCAACAAGAAGACATAGGAAGGCATGGGGGTCTTGCTCCTAAATGAGGGGCGGGGCTACCCCAATTGGGTTGCGAGGGCAATGCCCTTAAGTCGTCGAATAGTTCTTATAATTTGAATTTATATTTTATTAGTAATTTGGGTTTAAGTCCATGAATAGTTACTGGGTATATATAATCTCTTTCTCTTATAATTGAGAAATATAATAGAGATGTGTAAAGTGCTAATTATAGTGAAATCCTCTATTGGATGTAGACATAATTTAAGAGTGAATCAGGATAAAACAGTGTCTTGAATTTCTTTTTCTTGCTTTTATTATCTATTTCCTAATGATTTTATGTCGAATTCTAACAAAAGATTCCTGAGAAGTTAAGATCAATACCTAAATGATAAAATGCAATCCATAGAAAAGTTTAATATAAGAATGAAATACATCACAGTCGGGTTGAGAACGAAACATACATTTATGATGCGTTCGATAACATTTCTATTCTTGAGAATATTTTTGTTTAGAAATATTTTTTCATTTCTATTTCCTAAACACGTTTTTGAACAAAAGAATGCATTTGGTATGACCCTAAAATTTCTATTCTCGAGAAAGAAAAAGAATATAAAAGCATTTAGTACGATCCTCAATTTTTTTTTGTGGCCTTAAAATTTTTTAAAATTTTTAATAATTTTCTAAGATTTTTCTAATCTTTAAAATATTTTTTTTTCTCCCTTCTTCTTCCTCTTATGACCGATCACTAGGCCTCGGCAATGACCGGCGACTAGCCAAAGACGAGGGCGGGAGAGGTCGACCTTGCTAAGTCACTAGCGAGGCTCGACCTCGCCCAGCCACCAAGAGGTTAACTTCGACTAGCCATGGCGAGGCTTGCCCAACCCTTGTTTTTGACTGGTTGCCGGTCATCTTTGAGGCTCGATGACTAGCTATAGGAAAAAAAGAAGAAGGAAAAAAGAAAAATAAAAGAAAATGACACTGTTTTAGAATTTGTTCCAGGAAACAAATTTTTTCTTTTTTACATCTTATTTCTGTTTCAAATCTATTCACTAACTGCTTTTCTATTCCAAATAATAGAAAAATTAATTGACATTATCAAATGAATTTATGTTCTTTTTTCTTTTCTTTTTTATAGCCATATAGGGGCCTTGTCACGAGCTGGGCTCGAACCAAGGACAGGAGAATCACTTCAGTCCCCGCGAATTCCCTTTATTCTGATCGTGACTTTTATTTACCCAGTTCACCATGCAGTAAATGGCTAGTCCGGAGTTGATCTTGATCTTGATCAACTCTAACTCCCTTTCAATAGAAAAAGAGGCCGTCAATAACCATGAACTAAGACAAGAAAGGGTTTCGCTATATTTTAATAGCTTGAATCAAGCCATTATGGTCGACGAAGATAGATCATACCCCCTGAGTAGTCAATTCCTGCGTTTCCCGATGATATACATATAAGGCACCCGTACAATCCTAGCTTTGTTACCTTATAATGTCAATAAGTTTGTTTAGAACATTAGTGGATTGTCCTACATTGATAGGAACAAAAGATCTAATGGTAATAACGAATGAGCGACTGGAATGGTGGAAAAGCGGGCTTTGAAGACCCTATTGAATTCATTCAGTAAAGAATTTAATAAGATTGGAGTCAGAGTTGCACCATAAGGTGGAATTCCCACTTTGTATGATCCAGCATATGGCCCTTCCTTGGTTAAGCTTTCCCTTAGTAAGTACCGTCTTTAGGGCTTACCCGTTGATCAACCTTGTGCCAACCATGGCCTTATATGCCCAAGCATTGATACCTATAGATGTCCTGAACCGGTTAAAACCATCGGGAATGAAATGAAATGTGAATCAAAGAGTCTGAGTTCAACCTCGAGGCCAGGGGAAGAAAAAGAAGGCTGAGGGGGAAGAAATGCTTTACATTCCATTCTCATATTCTCTATAGCTTGCATAAGCTATGGAGAATCGATCATATATGAAGTGTTGTTATGCTTTTTATCACGTAACACTACTTGTATTGGCAAGCTTATTAGCGGGGTATTCCCTATATATCTCGTAAAAATAATAGACAATGCCCAAATGATCAACTACTTTAGATATATTCTTTTTTGTTAAAAAATAATAAAATAAAACGAGAGAAGAAAATTTTCAAATCTAGCATGTGAACGCACGTAATAAAATCACAAGTGGGCTGAAAAACAAATACCATTCACTGTCAATGAACTTTTATTCACATCTTTGACAAAACATCGGAAACATGTGCATGCTCCCGTGTATCATTCTTAAATAAAAGATGGGCTACTTTCTTTTCTTTTTTTTTTAATATTTTGCTAAAGGCAAAAGATGGGCTACTTATAATCGTAACAACCGACCAATTCAAGGGGTCTTTTCCTTCTTTTTTCTAATGTAAAGTATTCAAGCTATGCTAGCCTTTTTTGGTGGCTCAAGAAAAAAGTCTCTTTTATCATCTATTTATGAACGGACGACGAACACTTGCGTCTCCATATAGACATGATGCAGTATTAAATACATCTTTATCCATATACACATAGACATATATGTACACTTCAATCCTTAATCAAATCGGAACTAGAATTATCAAGTCACTTAGGTTTAATAGTTTTTGGTTCACAGTTAACTTATGATAAAAGCAAACACATATGCGGTGCTGAAAAATTGAAAAACATACAGATGGTCAGCCACTTTAGGTATATCCCTTTTTTATTAAAAGATTATAAAGCGAAAAGAGAGGAGAAAATTTACAAATCTAACATGTGAATGCTCTTGATGGATGCAACTCAAGTCAGAGATGGCTGGAAACGACAAATATTTTTTATTGAAAAATAATAAAAATTTGCATGCTCCCCAATACTACTCTTAAACAAAAGATGATTACTTTTCTTTTGCCAAAGGCACATGCTCGTGATACCATTCTTAAATAAAAGATGGGATGGCTGTTTAAAATCATGACAAGCAGGGTCACCGGCCAGCGAGAGGTCAATACACAAGTCAATAAATATTGAAGTTACGGCCACTCGGCAGGTGATAAACATCGCCAAATAAATAAATAAATAAAATTATAATTCCATTGTACTAAATAAAACAAGAGAGAAAATAAATCTTAATTATTTGTGTCGAAAAAATTATCTAAAACCTATTTGTGCCAAAGAAAAATTATTTTGCCATTGTACAAAATAAAAGCCCTTTGAAGAGGATATATATTACATACACGGTCAATGGACGCTTTTTTTTTTTTTTTTACACAAATAATCTCAGAATGGGAGTATAAACTATTTATGAAATATATCTACACGCTAAAAGTAAAAATTGAATATGTGTCATTCTATAAAAACCAGCTTATATAAAGAAACTGCGACAATGTTATTGCACTGATTAAAAATTTTATTAACACATGTTGTTTGGAAAGAAGGGGATGGTGGAAGAAAAATTGCAGCAGGGGATAAACATAGGAAGGGCAATGCTGTGATTTTGGCACTTTTGAGTGCCCAATTCCACAAGTTTTCCACCAACGGGAGGGATCCAGAAACGCTGACAATACGCATTAATGGAACGGCTGATAATTAAACCGCTTGAATCCAACGGCTAAGGATAAACATGACATGGTTGTCATGCGCAAAAGCGCGGGATTGCAGAAATGGCCCTCGCACCACCTTTTTTTCTTGGCTTCCTCATATCAAATCAAATTAGTAAATCACCAACTTCTTCGAAATTTTACAAGTACCTAGTAGATTACCAAAGTTATAATGAATATATTCGATTTTCCATTTAAGTCTTAGCAATTTATCTTTTTATCATGTCTTTGTAAAACTCCCGAATGTAACATTTGAAACCTTATAACTCAGATTGACACCAAACAAATTTTTATTCCAAATCTACTCTTGGAAATAAAAGAATAGAAATTTTTACTATTTGATAAGTTACCAAACACACCTTAAATTAATATAAAAACAAGCAAGGTTCAAGGCATTACTCTGGAAGTGGTCGAAAACCCGAGCTTAGTTATAAGAGGCCCTGCAACTTTAGCCGATTGGCATCACAGCTTCAACTTTCTAGGAAAGTAGAAAGTCTCTTTTGGATTCTTCGTTTATTTTGTTGTTGAAAGACCATAACTGGGAGAGCAACCCAATGGCGACGCAACCAAGTGAACACCATGGGAACTCGAATCATACAGAACCAGGTATATGTTCAAGATCCAACTGAGAAAAAAATCTGGTATAACCGATTTGGTCTTAAAATATGCTCGAATTTGTATATTCTCATGGTTCTTTTTCTTTGCTTTATCATTGAACAAACATAGCCGTGACCTTGGCTAGGAAAAAAAGTAAAAAAAATTAGTATGAGGACTTTGTGCTCACTCTTTCTTCTGCATATGTCGAAGATGTTCGTGTAAACGTTGGATCAGCTCCTTCTCAATCCAGAGGTGGCCCAGGTGTGGTATCCCCTGAAAGAGTTATTACATTGTGAAATTGGTATTTCGGGTGGATCTTGATGAAAATTTTCGTTTCTGGGACAATTCTCAATGTTTGTAAGGAAAAAAGTATTAACAAAATGGTCTGAAAAGTTCGCATTGATTGCAGAATTATCGGAAAACGTAGTGGATGAACTGTATTACCAGACATTGATGCAAGATGCATTGAAGGGCGATTGGGAATCTGCTGAAAGATTTTTCGGACAAAATTTTGCTTCAAAGACAGCCAAAATAACAAGCAGATCAGAAACAGTGCTTCACATAGCCGCATTGAGTGCACAAGACCAATTTTTGGAGAAGCTGGTTGAGCTCTTGTCTCCAAATCCAAAGGCGCTTGAAGAGGTTGATTGTGATGGCCGTACAGCCCTCCACAATGCTGTCCTGTGTGGAAGTATAAGGATGGTCAAGGCATTAGTTAAAAGTAATCCTAAGTTGACACAACTTGCAGATAATAAAGGGCGCATTCCTTTGGGAATAGCTGCTCTGGAAGCTTCTATGCATAAGGAGGTTGCCTGGTTCCTGGCCAAAAATACAACAGACGATGGACCAAGTAATCCCTTCAGCAGTCCCTCTGCGATTGAGATCATTATAGATCTCACCTACGCAGGTCATCATGGTAAGATCACTATCACTCTGTCTTATTTCCATCTGTCTATTTTTTTCTTCATTCTAGACTTTGCTTATTTTACTGATCAACTTTGCTTGTGAATTCGGACAGATATCACCCTTTATCTAGTTGGGCAGTACCCTCACTTAATCACCATGAGAAGCACTAAGGACAAATCTATACTGGACGTGCTAGCGCTGATGCCGTCTCACTTTCGCAGCGGAACCAGGCTCGGTGATTTGGAAGCATTGATATACATATGTCCGTACTTTCTGGACGCGCATCCCTTCATTTCTGATTCCCTTAAAGATGATCATACGTGGCTCATCACCTGCTCTTTTGTTTCTGAACCGTAGGTATTCCAGTGAACTTGAGCTGCAAAGCAACAGATAAAAATTCGGATCCGGGATGCATTTTTGCTGTTGGGCATTATCTTAGGACCTTTCATGATTTTGAACTTTTAAGTCATTTACTCAAGATTGATTCCCTCCCTACCAGCAAAAGAAACTAAAATTAATTGTTTTCTTAGGATATATTCTGGTTTCCGGGTCTAAATTTACTTGAATAATGGCCTGAAATCAAACTACTTTATGGATTAGCTATCCCTAGAAATCATATATGATTCAACCAAGTGCATAAGTATTGTATAACTTATTTAATTCGACAATGTAACTAATGAATTAAGGGATCTTATGATGATTTCATATCTAGTGACCGGGTTCTTTCTGCAATCTGATTGTAGTGCTTCAATCTCGTACAAGGCCATTTTGGAATGCTGCCAAAAGTGTAGGTACGCTTCCATTTTATCCACGTAACGCCTCTATCTCTTTCTTTTCTCTCCAACTAAGAGTCTATGGCTTGTTTGTTTTTTTGACTTCTTTTATAAGTAGAAAAAGCTCCAATCTTTGCCATAATTTGGAAAAGAATTTGTGCTAGGCCTATTACCTGTGTGAAAAAAACCGCTACACATCTATAATTGGATGAGCGATATGCGTGTTTGAAGTTAGTTTTGTAATGGAATTTTTCCATGTATCAACCATCCAACAGTGAATACATAAGTTATTCTATACACCATCAATGGACCTAATAAAAAATCCTTCAAAGATTGTTCAAACTCAAATAAAGAATGAAAAAAGAAACTTGAAACTGCAAATTGAGGCGAGATTTGATACTAACCGAGAAATTTCTTGCTTATGGCTATTTCTAAGCAAAAAAATTGAATAAGAGTTACGTAAATCTATGACTTTGCTTCAATCTTGATTGGTAAAATCACGTTCGCTTCATCATTCTCTATGAGCATGTAAATCTTTCTGGAAAAATAAGAATAATGAACACATATGTATTTGTTTACTCCATTACAAGTGAAGCCTAAACATTATTTTCTTTAACTGCTATTTCATTTCAATACAGCACAAAAGAATACATTGAGAGGGTGTAAGAATTGGGCATGGGACTAGGGGCAAGCCCCTCATTTCATTGACTATGAAATAAGGTTTCAAAAGATGAAGGCATGGGTGAAGGCATGGGTTTATCATTTAATGGCATTTAACATAGTAAATTTACTCTTTTAATTGGCAACTTCAATAGGCGTGAAGAATAGCAATGGGAGCTGGTAGGAAAAATCAAAATAATTTGTTTGGGAGGGCTTGGAATAGAAGAATATCTTTAGTGCCAGCGAATTTCGTGGGTTCCAACAAAATTGTGCATCCTAGAATTCCGCTCTAAATTATACATCCAATACCAACAAGCTGTTAGTTAGATAATAAAGAAGTTTTCTCCTCTTCTTATTACTAGCTGTTATGCATATTTAAACAATATTATCTAAAATAATCTTATATATGCAAAGATTACTATGATTTACTCTAGCTAGACAAATGTCATTAGCGTGGTTATTTTTAGAGTTGTTCTATCAGGTTAAGTCTTATAATTATATTCTCTTAATAATGATTAACATTATAAAGCCTCCTTTGAATTTCAAGGAAGATCACTTCTACTTTCACATCCGTTTTTCTTTCAGCCATACATGATATAAACCTTTTCTCGGAAAATGCCAGAAATGATTATATGCCTTTTTTTTTTTTTTTTTTTTTTTTTTGCATCAGCAATTACTAAAACTCACACTTTGAAACCGAGGATTGAATCCCAAAGGAGAAAAAGAAATCAAAATAGCTTTCCTAAAAGATAAAAGAAAAAGAATGAGATTGTTTTCCCAATCACCCACCAACCCGAGCTCTAAATGTGGTAGGGGTTTTGAGGGAAATTATGACAATTAGTTTTCTGTTGTTAGATGCAATCTGGTGTCTAAAAAAATTGGGACCCAGAGTTCGACAACTCTTTTTTCTTAATCCAATCCCCCCCGGGGCCTTCGTTTTTCATTTTCTTTTTCTTCTTTTATGACATTTTGTAGTTCCAACTATCGAAAGAGTTCACGAGATAAAACTGAGACACGTGGTGGCAGTTGAGTTGGCAAAAAAAGTTTGCATTGCGATATCTTGTATGAATACTACTGAGATAGCCGATTTTTTCCGAGAGGGGGACCTGCTGTTTCAAGTTACAGTCAACGGAATCAGTGAACTCATGAGGCTCTGTATTCAGTTTTTCCCGAAATTTATTCGTATTTCGCCTAATGGTAAGAGGTTGACGACACATGCGGTGGAGTTTCGCCAAGAAAGGATTCTCAGACTCTTTTTGAAGAGAAGCTCAACCTATGAAGGGTCATTAGTTCCAGTGGCTACATGGGAAGAATCAGAGGATATGATGCTTGCAGCAGCAAATTACACACCTAATTTGGACGCTGAAACTAATTTCGCCGGAGCAGTTTTCCAGATGCAAAGAGAACTCCAGTGGTTTAAGGTAAGTATATTTGTCTTCATGTATTTAATAATTGCGCTTAATGTGAAAAATTATATTTCCTAGACAAGTTTCTTAAAAATATGATAGCTAGAACTTTTCTAGATAATTTTGAGAATATGCATGAAACATTTTCGTTACAGCAGTTGGGCAATATCCGGCCAAACTTCTGCGCACCACGAAGTCTACCTTCCTGGGTGATTTTCAGGGTGGACTACCCCACATCGGTCTAGTGCAGTCGGGACTTTACTCCTAAAATGCTTTTAATATGACTTGAATCAAGACCATAATGAGAAGAAGAAACTCTTTTGCCTTCTAAGCCAGCACTTTGTTAGTACCTAGAACTTTTAAATTCCACATGCTAAACTCAAATTAATAAGGTAAATTGAGAAACAACACTACATCCTTAAAACAAATTATAGAAAATAAGGGAGACTAATTAGAGAGATTCGGGCATGGAAATCTGATTGAGATTAATCATAATTAAATTTCATTTCAATTTTACTAATATAACTAGGATCCATCAATCAATTTAATTCAAGTGACTCTTTCTTAAGTCTGACCAACTCTTTATATAGGTTTCTGCCATAATGCAATTGGGGGAATTTTATGCAAATCATTTCATTTACCACCCATTTATATTAACGAGGAGCCCAAAAAACATTTAAATTAGCTTTGCTGATAGATTCATAATAGGGGAAATTACTTTTAAAAAAGTCATAATCCTATTGTAATTATGTCAATTTAGTCATAAATTTTTTTCTGGCCAATTTAGTCATAAACATTTTGTATTTATGCTAATTCATTCATTCCGGCCACTTTTGGCTAGCTGACATTGATGTGGATGCTCAGTGGTGCCAGCTATTTGGCCGACATAAACGTGAACAATTTTTAATAATATTTTTTTTTTCAAATCTTTTACTTAGTTTTTTCTTTTTCCTTTTTTTCCTCTCTTTTTTTCCCCCTTCCTCCTTCCTTCTTGCTCTGGCCGGCAGCAACTAGCTAAAGGCAAGGGCCGGCACGGTTAGCCCCACCAGTCAATGGCGAGGCTTGCCTCTGCTAGCCAACAGCAAGGCTCGACCTGGCGGGGGTGAGCCTCCCCGTTATTGGTTGGTAGGGGCGAGCTTCTCAATTGGCCAGTGGGGCTGACCTCGTCGGCCCTCGCCTATCGGCTAGAAGAAGAAGATAGGAGGAGGAGAAAAAGAAGAGAAAAGAAAAAAATGAAAAAATAAAATAAAAGTTAATAAAAATAAAATATTATTAAAAATTATCTATGTTAGTGTTAGCTAGCGCCCATGTCAACACCGGTTGGCCAAAAGTAGTCGAATGAACTGAATACGCAAAAAAATTTAGGATTAAATTGACACAATTGCGATAGGTTTAAGACTTTTTAAATAATTCTCCCTTCATGGTAGCTTTGCTTGTTCCGTTGTATCATGTTTTTCATTTAAGATTATAGTGTAGTTTAGATATAATTAAATATATGTAGATTGATAATGATTTAAGTAAAGTAATATGAATTGAATCTTCTCTTTTTCAGTCAAAAGACTAGCTAAATTCATTTATGGCCACTATTTTCATTTGAATAGCTATTCAAGAACACTTCTCATTAGTTAATTTAGCTACTAACTAAAATTTACTCATGCAAACCATTATCTACCAAAAAATGACGCTTTTACTATGTATTTACCTTTATTTCGTTTCAACTTTCTATTCCTCTTTGTCATTAAAAAAGAACTTTGGACAATTACGTAAAGTCCTGAAGCTTCAAATTGATTCTCAATAAGTCCTAAAGCTTGGCACTATCATTCATGTTAGCCTTTCGTTAGCTCTGTCAATTTTTAATGGATGGGAATATTTATAATGGTAGTTTTTATTAGTTTTCTTTTATGTCTTGCGCAAGTGACTGATATTGCGCAAATAGGCTCCAAATCTGAAAAACTAAACATCAAGAGGACTAGAGTATTTTTATTTTTTATTTTGCTTTAAAAGGTCAAAGAATAGAGAGAGATAGTCGAAGGAGAACAAGAAGGAGCCACCCCCTTTGTCACTAGCAAGATTTGGGGACCCTCGTCAGGGTCACTTGGAGTGCAATTACCCACGCTGGACCTCTGATTAATGGTCGGCAGCCCTCGCTCAAATGACTCTAGAATCTAAGTACAACGCATAGGACTCAACAAAGCACATCGAAGTACTAAATGACTCCTCGGATTTCTTGACTAGTTCTTAATATTTTTTCCAAAAATTCCTCTTGAAGACTCCAAATTGGATGAAACTTGATTCTTTTGAAAGTAGAAACACAGTGCTTTCCATACATATATTTTTGGCTACATTGAACCACGAAATCATCATCGAAGCTTAGAAGAAGGTGTCCCTTGGAATTTTTCCAGTAAAGATGGACTTTAACTAGTAAGCAATTTCGCAATAAGTGTTAAATAAGTCTTAATTTCCTTGAGAAGTTCCTTTGTAAGTTTTATCTCAAATTTTCAATAACGAATCCACTTATTGTAACTCATGTTTCTGACTCTTATGCATAGTTTGCGGCAAAGTGGAGTATCCCGGCTGTAAGAACTAGCAAATGTGATGGCAGAACATATTGGGAAATATTTGTGGAGAAGCACAAAAAGTTGCTTGAGAATGGAGAGAAGTGGATGAAGGACTCAGTAGAAAAATGTATGCTTGTCTCGACTCTAATCGCCACAGTATTATTCACAGCTGCTTTTACTGTCCCTGGAGGCAATGACAACAATACAGGAGTCCCATTGTTGATAGGACAGAACCCTTTTCCGGTTTTCGCAATCTCGGATGGTTTAGGTTTGTTTGCATCTGTGATGGCCATCTTGGTATTCCTACACATCTCAATTTCAAGGCATGAGCCGCAAGATTTTCTCATGTTGTTGCCTAAGAAGGTCATATTGGGCCAGTATGCTCTCTTCGTCTCCTTGGGTTGCATGCTGGTGACCTTCTCTGCAGCTCTCACAATTGCGCTAGATAAGAAAGGGAAGTGGGTTCCCTTTGCCATCACTTTGGTGGCCTTTCCCCTCGTAGCTTTATCCGTAGTACTGCAGCTTCCCCTGCTATTTCAAATGGTTAAATTCACTTATGGACCAAGCCTCTTTGGTGCCGAGAGCATTTGGAAGTGAGTCATAATTATTGGATGAAATCATGTGACTGAGGAAATTGAGTTGAGCATATAGGTTTTCGTTATAGTTGGTTGTGGTGGGGCCAATATGATAATGTATTTCCTTAAAGCATATGGACATTTTCTATGCAAAGTTATGTTTCCCTCTTTTGTTACCAAACATCTATTTATAAAATGATCTAATCAATTTAAAATTTCATCCGATGGATATTTCAAAATAGAATATATATATATATACACACACACACACACACACACAGGCAATTGTGTTTAAACATTTAGTACAAAGAATATGCTCAATTCAAGGAATATAACTTTCAAAAAATTAGTTTTTTTTTAGTTTGTCTTCATATAATTTTGATGCAGGAATTTCTTCCATCAACTTAAATGTCCAGCCTCTATGTATTTCAAAATAGAATCTAAATGTTATATAAAGTATTATTTTAATCATCTATTACCAAAACATGTGCAATCGGGAAATATAACTCTTTTAACAGCTTAAGTGCATGGATTCTTCCATCAACTTAAGAGTGTAAACTCAAGGTCAGTCTAAATTTTTTTTATAGATACTTCAAAATAAAACCTATACATTCATAAACAATTATTTTGAACGATTTACTA
Source organism: Eucalyptus guilfoylei (assembly GCA_016097605.1). NCBI lineage: Eukaryota > Viridiplantae > Streptophyta > Magnoliopsida > Myrtales > Myrtaceae > Eucalyptus > Eucalyptus guilfoylei. The sequence continues at coordinate 17,997,320 of CM027860.1, forward strand.
TCCAGAATTCGCTTCATGTATTATAACTTTCATCACAGAAATAAAATTTTAAACATTTATTTTGTTTGTATAGTTACACTTGAGATGAACAATTTGATAATGGAAAAAAAATAAAATAAAAATATGAAAAACTCTAAACTATGTCTACCGTAACACGTTTCTCTAAATCAAAGCCTCAAATTTATGCCATGTGACACATTACCCTTACACTTACGTGGATAACGGTGATGATGTAATGCCTTAAGCGAAACCCTGTTTTGATCATGAAATTATTTGACTTGGCTGAAGTTACAAGAGCAACACCGTTCGCCTGACTTTCTCTTACTCGATCTGGGGCTTTAGTTGCTCAATTCTCTCTCAAGGAAGCTCGATTTGTTGCTGAAGTTGCTAAATGAAGGCAAGTTGGGGCGTTTAGGATGTCGCTCGATTCTGATATGGTAATTCTCTGAATCTGCCATGTCACATCCTTGAGTTTCTCTAGAACATGACATGTCGAACCGAAATGAAAAGGGATTTGGTCGATGGTGAGCAGCAGTTCATGCTGCTTTCTAGATGCTTCTTTATCTCGATTTTGTACCCAGACATATCCATTTCATCTAAAGACTTCAAAGGGCCCTTCGAATATCAGTATTTTGTCAAGCATATTGTCCTGTAGAATCTATCCTTTTCAAATATGCTGAAAATGCAATTCTTAAGTTATGCGCATCATGTCCTATTCCCGTTGATGTGAGCGTTCGCATTGTGCTTTTTTTAGTTGGTAATTCTGAACTAGCAAGGGTGTTTTATTGTTAGTCACTGATGTATAATTCAATTAGCTAAATTGAAGGAATGATCTCAAATTTCTTCCATTTACCTATTTTTGTGGTATGTTCGTGGAGAAGCACAAAGGGTTCCTTGAGAATGATGGGAAGTGGGTGAAGGAAATGATGGGTTTTTTATAAGTTGGGCCAAACTAGGTCCATCCGCCCATGTTGAGCCAAACTCAGTCGGTAAGAGAAGGACCCATAAGGGAGGGAGAGAGATCGAGAGAGCAGTTATTTTTTGAGTAAAAATAACTATTGTATAAAAAGAAAAAGAAAAGGGAAACGTTAATTGAACATAGATAAAACGTACATTTTCCCTTTTGACAACAGTAAATTCTCTCGAAGAACGGAACTCCAAAGGCTTTGATCGATTCCTCCGAGACTATAACAAGTATCTAATCTATGACAAATAAGGTATGTCCGTTTTCATGATGTCCCTTTCGATCAGTGTTACATGTATCCTCGAGCCGTTTCCTCGTTTATTTTTGGTATTCAATCGTCTGAGTATCGGTTCATTTTTTAGAAATCCATTTCTGTCATTGGCATTAGAGCAAAGTGTTGAAGTTTCTTGATCATTGTTGTAGCTTATATTTGGTTTTTTGGCCGAATTTCAAGAATTGTTGCTGAAGGACGTTCGGAAACGGAAATCCCAACACCTGCGTACTATTTGACCCTCTTTTTTTAATTTTCCATGAGTCAAAATTTATTTTTGAACCTTACCAAAAAAAAAATTATTTTTGAAAGTGTAAGGTCATAGTTCTCATCGAGAGGAGAAAAACAATTAGTGGTCGTCAGACGTGCCTCCATGCGCAACTGGAAGGTGCAGGGGCATCGGTACGTGCACAGCACTCACGCAGCAACTGCATGTGCATGCACAATATGCGCGCAACAACCACTGCCATGTGCATGGTAAGGGCTTGTCGTGAATTTACACTTTTGCCCCAGTATTTTTCATAAATTTACGGTTTTGCCCCTCGGTCGACTCGACCTGATTGGACCGACCCGTTAACCCGACTCAGTCATTCGTTGATCGTTGACTATCATTGACCACTGTTGACCGGCGTTGACTGGCGTTAACCAAAAAAAAAAACATAAAATTTGTTTTTCAATTATATTCACTATGGATTATATGTAATCCTTTTTGTTCTACTTTTATTGCAAGAACAATGCCTCCTTGTCATATGCATATACCTATTTGTGCATTGTCAGAAGGACAAAATGTGAGACTTGCAAAGATGATAGCTTAGTTGGCTAATCATCAATGGGAAAGTGGTGATATAATTGAACATGTGCTCGAGGTCAATAAGATGATATAAGGAGACATTTGGAATAGTTATCTCGTGCCGGCTTTCTGAGATGGTGCGGTCCTTGATTAACACTCTTCCATCTGAATGGCAAGTAGTGTTGAATCGCCTACAAGAAATCAAGGTAGTTCCGGAATATAAGAAGCTTGTAGTGGCCTTTTTGAATGAATACTATAGGATTGAAGCCACAAAGACTTCGACCCTAGGAATGAGTTCAACCCGGTGGGAAATGAATGTGCGACGGAGAAACCCTAAAGGATTTCTATCTATTTTTCCATGACTGCCCAATGTACCTTTAAAATACATGGAGAAATTTACTAAGAAATTAGATAAATCTTTCTTCGTTCATAAATTAACTTGGAGTTAGTTGAATTTGTGTTTATTTAGGATGTTTTATGGATATCTTATGTAGATAGTTTCTTCCATATTGATGTTGTCATAGTTTCTGATGTATTGGCTACATTATGTAAATAAGTGTTTTTTACGTTAATGGATATTCAATGTTGATTGCTTTTGTTATTATTAATTCTTGTGGGTAGTTCAAAGAAGTTTTAATAGCTTCAAAATGACTTATTTTGCATAAAATACTATATTAATGACAATTTCAATTTAGGATTTTAGATGATGATTGGAAACAATAGTGACATTTTGATTCTTAAACTTTATATGAACTTATTCATTAATATGATTAGTTTATGCAAAATAGATGCATAAATGATAAGCATTAATAATTCGTGTATGTGTGTCTAATATGTTCAGAACCAATGGCTTTAGCAACTTAGAGCATAGTCACTAAATTGAACAAAGTAGAGAAGTTTAACGGCGATAATTATAAAATATGACATATGAAAATTCAATGTGCTGGAAGAGTAAGAGGCGCTAGAAGCTCTTAACCAGGTTATAGAAGAGCCTGAAGATGGAAACACTACATAATGCAAAAGAGATAATGAGGATTTGCTGTATGGAAAATAAAGAATTCGCTTGCTTGCAGTATGTTGCTGAGTAACATAGAGAATGATCTCACGTAAGAGTTTAGGTGTTTTGAGAATGCCAAAGAAATGTGGGAAACATTGACAGTGAGATTTGGTCATACATCAGTGATCAAGCTGAGACAACTCACTATAAATTTTGACTCGTGCAAGAAGCCTCATGGTCAGACCATGAAACAACACCTAAGAAAGATGCTAAACATGATCAATAAGTTGACAAATGTTGGCTATGTTTGACTAACGAGTAGCAAGTGCAAGCAATGATCTATTCATTACCTTAAATTTGGGAGTATATGAAGGTGCATCTCACCCATAATGAGAACATCAAAACCTTTGAGACGTAGTGCGCCACCTTGACCTAAAAGAAGATTGTCTTTTGGTGGCTAAGCCAGAAACTGATATCTATTATGTTGTTCTTGCTCATAAAGAGCTTTGAGCTCTAGCAGAAGTGTCCTGATTCGTTTAAAGGGTGGAAAGACAAGGGAATGGGCTCTTCAGGGAAGAAACCAAGAGTTAACCAACATGAGAGAGGAAAGCGCCCTTGTGTGAAGAGAATGTCAAGAGTGAAATGTTACAATTGTAACAAGAATGATCACTGTGCTCACAACTGTCGCAAGCCAAAGAAGGGAAACACCCATTGCATTCTTAAGAGCTTTGCTTAAGTATCATTTTTAACTAAATATAATCCTTTGTGGATTGTAAATTTGAGAGCAATAGACCATGTAGCTAAAGATAGAGAAGCTTTCATGGAATTCTGATGAGTACAGATTGGAACAAAGTGGATCTATGTAAGGAATAATTCCATAGTTGAAGTTATAGGGATTGGTACCTGCCAATTAGTTATGCGTGGTGGACGCACTTTATTCCACATGATGTACTATATGCTCTAGAGATTCATCAGAATTTAGTGTCTATATTACTGTTGATTTAACTTGGTTTCAGTTTAAACTTCCATAATGATGGTGTGGATTTGTATTTGGATACAAATTACTATGATTATGGTTACTTTCTAGATGATTTTATCGTGTTGGATGTTGACTATTGTAACGGCAATGTTTGTTATTCCCTCTTCACGTCTTCTGATTCATATGATAATGATTTAAATGTGTGACATGCTAGATTTGGTCATATTGGCCAACAACAAATGAATAAACTAGCCGAAAAGGGCTTATTGGGCAGTATTGAAAATGTCGATTTGCCCATATGCGAGCATTGCCTAACAGGAAAAACAACAAGAAACCATTTAGAAAAGAAATAAGAGCTGAATTTCCTTAGCAATTAATCCATTTTGACATATGTGGTCCAATGAATGTGAAAGCAAGGCATGGCGTTGTTTATTTCATTACCTTTAATAAATGATTATACTCGACTTGGATATATCTATTCGATTTCTCATAAATCCGAAGCATTAAGTTATTTCAAGAAATTTATGAGCTTGGTAGAAAATCACTTAAATAAGAAAAATAAAAGCATTAAGATTCGATTGAGGTCGAGAATATATATATGATGAGTTTAGAAATTTATGTGATGAAAAATAAATAGAAAGACGGTTGTCTATTCACTATACTCTTAAACAAAATAGTGTTATAAAAAGGAGAAATAGAACCCTACGAGAAATTATTAGGTCCATGATGGTGCATGCTAACTTACATATTGCTTTTTGGGGTGATACTTGTTGATATACTTAACTGTATGTCTTCCAAACCAGTTATTTCTACTCCATATGAGTTATGGATAAATAGAAAACCTGACTTAAATTTTTTTAAATCGTGAGGTTATGCTGCCTATACTCACGAACCTTCTCACAAGTATGAGAAATTTGGTCCCAAAGGTAAAAAGAGTATTTTCATAAGATACTCAGAATACTCAAAAGAGTATGTATTTATAGATGAGCAGGAAAGTGGGAGTATAACTAAATTTGAAACACGGGATATCGCATTCTTAGATAATAAATTTCCTAAGAAGGACAAAATAGATGAGGACTACTTCATATTTGAAACTTTGATCAAGATAATGAACTTAATGGAATTGATCCAAGTGGGAGTAATGCAAATAATGAGGAATTAAATTCGACTCAGTCTCAGTTACAACCACTTGATAAAATGATATCGTTATTATCTAATCTGAGTGAGAGCATAATAAAGAATAATGTGCAAAGTGTACAATCTCCCGTACGACATACAAGTCACAAAAGTATTTACTGTTGACATTTTGACATTGAAGGGGAAATTTTCATGATTGCTCCACAAGATAAAGATCAGTTAAGAAATGTAAATGAGGCTTTAAATTGCCCTAATAAGGAAAAAAAATGATGCGTGCAATGGAAGAATAAATAGAGCCAATGAAGTCAAATCATATTTAGGAACTGGTTGATCTTCCAAAAGGATACAAAGTCATTGAGAACAGGTGTGTTCTCAAGATACAACGTACAACTGATGGCTCAATAGAGAGATATAATGCTCGCCTTATGGCAAAATAGTATAATCAATAGAAATGAATTGATTATGAGGAAACATTTTCTCCTACAATCAGATTTACCTCAATTTGCCTTATTTTGAAAATAATGGCTACTATGGATCTTGAACTACATTAAATGGATGTAAATACTACTTTTCTCAATAGAGAATTGGAGAAAGAAATTTATATGGAATAGCCCATTAGTTTCATTTCGAAAGGTCAAGAACAAAAGATATGTCAAATTCTGAGATCAATATATGGCGTTAAGCAGTTATCAAGATAATAATATATACGTTTTCATAATGCTATAATGGCTTATAACTTTATCATGATTGATGACGATCATTACATATATATCCAAAGATCCAAAGATCAATTTGTGATCATATCGTTATATGTTAATGATATACTAATTGTTGAAAGTAATATAGAGCTTATTAGTATTGTTAATAGTTCTAATTTTGAGATGAAAGACATAGGTGATGCTGTATATATTCTTGGAGTTAAGATTTCAAGAGATCGTTCAAAAAGATTATTGTTTCTTTTGCAAGAAACTTATATGGACAAAATTCTTGAACGATTTGTATGCAAGATTGCAAACCCATATATACGATAATTGCAAAAGGTGAAGATTGAGCTATAAATTGTATCCAAAGACTCCACAAGAGAATTAACTAATGCAACATGTTCCTTATGCTAGTATTGTTGGAAGTTTAATGTATGATATGATGTGTACAAGACCTACTTATGTTTTGCAGTTGGAATAGTAAGTAGGTACCAATCCAATCCAGGACAAACACATTGGACAACCATCAAAAGAATACTAAGATATTTTAAGGGAACTATTAATTATATACTAAGTTATCAATGAAAGGATTTGTAGTTTGAAGGCTACTCAGATACTGATTGATGAGGAAATTTAGATGAAATGAAATCTACATTTGGATTTGTTTTTTAACTAACTAATGGTAATGTATCTTAGAGTAGTAGGAAACAAACATGTATAGCATTGTCCGCGATGGAAGCTAAGTTCGTGACATTATCAACAGCCGTGCAAGAGAGTGTTTGGCTTAAGAGATTTTTAGATCATTTAGGTATTACTAAGAATGTTGTAAACTCATTATTGGTTAATTGTAATAGCCAGCGATAACGTATACCAAAGATTCGAAATATCATGACAAGATCAGACATATAGATACCGAGTATAATTTTGTCGAAGATATAGTTACACGAATACATATCTATGCATCGAATGATAGTAAATCCCGACGAAACCAATACCTAGAGATGTGTTTTATGGCTATGTAAAATCTCTAGGACTGCGTAGAAGCTGATGTACTGAATATTGTAATTTCCTTATGTGTTCACATTTAATGAAATTGTCTTTCATTATCAATGCCGATGAGATTTTGGTTAATGTTTATGCATCTTAATGCTTAGTGCATTATATATTGAGAAAGTATGTCAAACAAATAAGAGATTAGCCCACTCACACGGGTAATCGCCTCTATTTACTATGTGATAAATAGAGATGATGCAGTTTTTAAGCTTATTATATAAGTGATAATCAAGAGCTCAAGTTTAAAATATAAATGTTGCGTTAACTGAATGTTAAGATAAGAACATAATATTTACTATTCCAAAAGTAAAATATGTGACATCCTGAAATTTCAATTCTGTTTTTAATTAGATAAATCGGACCTTTCATCAACGCGCCTATAGTGTTATTCTCTGAGCTGATCACTCCTAAGATAACTAGACTATCTAGGGAAGTCATTTAAGGGATTTTAATGCAATAGACTCGAGAATTCGACTAGGAATCGACTACTCAACCGTACTCATTTGCAGAGATCATTACGGCACAGTAAAGATTGATTAGAGATCAGAGATAGGTTGATTTGATTTAGAAGTGTGGCTAAACGTGGGTGATTCCACCAAATTACAAAATTCTTGTCGATTGACACTAGACTGATTTTTCTGTCGTTTTGGTACCCTATGTCCGTATTTGAAATCTCGAGATTTTCACGACCACCAAGAGTCGCCAATGTGTCGAAGAGGTACATTGTGGCTCGAAGAAAATCGACCACGGGTCAATTGCACCAAAAATTTCTAAAAGCTACCCGGTAGGTTAGGTCACGCTAAAATCACGCCAGATTGAAATTAATCGCGAATTTGAATCCGATTTCAGAAATTGAAATTCCTGTCATGTCATGAATCATTTTAGGAATGTTGACTCATCCTTCGAAGATTTTTCTGCAAATCGAGATTTTTGGCGAAAAGTCAAATTAGGGCCGTTTTTGTCCGAAAAATTTAGGAGACCGTTTTTGATCGCGTTTTTGGGATACAAGTTGGTTCTATTGGTGAGGAAAAATGTCAATTTGATCGTGGACATGATGGTGGAATTTATGGGGATTGAATTGGACTAATTCAAGAGGAAATTGAAGTAGTTTTGGAGGAAAATTGTGCAAATTCGTAGCCCCCCATGCCTCTCAACCTTTGGACCATCTCCAAGGCTTTCTAAGCAAGCTTGTTGGTCTGCTATTGGCTCAGGAAGCCAACCCATCCATAGTGGGGCCTCTTCAAGGAGACAAGAGGATAGAAGTGAAGCATGAGGGACCCTCCAAGCTTTGTTGTCCCCTCTTCTTCTCCATTCGGTCAACCTCCCCATTTCCAGACCAGAAAAAGCTCTAAAAATTGCAGAGAAGGAAGCCAGCAGCCTCCCCTAGCTGTCGAGTAGCCCGTTGAACCGCCGGAGCCCCGCTGCATCACCGTCGCACCCCGCACGCCAGCCTGCGCGTCCCGCGCCCGTTCTGCCCTTCTCACGAACTAAGCTAGCTCCGACTGCCTCCTGCTCACTGTCTTAAGCCCATCCAACCGCTGTGCATCGCTGTTCTACCGTCCGCCGCCCCTGCCTGCTATCGTAACCTCACTTGGACCGCTGTTGCCTGTCCGTGCCATTTCTGCCCGCACCAAGCCTCTGTTCAGCCTCCTTCGGCCCAACAACAGAATTTGAACCTAGCAAGGGTCTTGAACCTTCAAGGCCCATTTAGGACCGCTTTAGGGCCTCACTTGGTGCCCCCATTTTGGAGTTTATGGCCCGCCTTCGCGTCCCCGTCGTAGTGAACTCACCGGCTCGCAAATCCAGTGAGTTTACTCACTAATCTCCGCTTAAGGAGTTAATTATGCTTAAGGGTTGATTAGTTTAGGTTAAGTGTGGATTAGGTGGTTAGTTAGAATGGATTAGCAATTTAATTAATCGTTATTGCATGTTAGGTGGTTAGAGCAGTGTAATTAGAGACTAGATAAGCTGTAATATTTATCTAGTTAGGTTTGAAATTTTTCCGGGCCCGTTTCGGTATTTAATTAGGCTTTTCCATCCTAAGTTGCATTTATTGGTATTTATTAATTAATTTTTGGTAATTATTTAATTAATTATTATTTTTTGGAAATTAGATCAGGATAGCTGGTGATCGGAATTTTGTGCTAATTGCAATGGTATGATTGGTTTATTTCATTGAGTGCTGATTTGTGCAATTTGAGTGTGAATTGTAATTTTGGGGTATTTATCTCAAAATTTAATAATTTTGGTATTTAATTAGAAAATACGGGGCACCGGTTTATAACGCCAAAAATGTGTTTGTGAACTATTGGAATTAGTGGGATTTTCAAAAGCGAAAATATTATATTTTGGCTAAGGCCGACCGTGTACCCACGCACAATTATCTTTATCGGGTATGATAAAAGTGGTGAAATTGTCAAATGATCAGGATGATATACTATATCAACCTACGGGCCTTGATATGTCAGCTTTTGGTGAGCAATATACCGATATACTATATCAGCCTACGAGTTTCGATATATCAGCTTTGGGTGAGCAGTATACCTTAGCAACTTTTGGTGAGCATTGTGAGTATACTATATCAGCCTGCGGGCCTTGATATATTAGCTTAGGGTGAGCAGTATACTCTGTTATTAGCTTCTGGCGAGCTATACTATCTATCTTCAGCTTAGGGTGAGTAGTTCTTCTTGTGATTAATCTTGATAGATAGTATTGAATGAGTTGACCGAGAGATGGTCTTGATGGCATGGAATCGACTAGGTCGATTGATCGATGACTCGATTTGATTTGATGACTTGATTTGATTTGAGTTGAATTGATTGGTTGAGTAGTTGAATTGTACTAACTTGCAGGAAGGAATAGAGGCAAAGGTAAGCCCTCTGACTTGTGCTTGTGCTTAGGCAGCCCTTGGGGCGTATTTTTTTCCTAGTCGGGGCTTTGGGGGTGAACTTGCTGAGACGTCGTCTCACCCCGTTGTGTAATAACATTTTCAGGTCCTTAGATGGCAGCTCCTCCTGAGCATTTTGGTCAGCTGAAGAAGGTCACCAAGTAGGTATCTTATATTCTGCTTCATGGGAACCCAAGGGAATGGGTCTATGAACTTGTGAGGTCTGTGGTCTGGGTCGATGCGGGTCTACCCCATAAGGTACCCCATCAATACAGATCGTGGTACTGTCGTGAGCGAAATGGACAAAGAGAAGGTTCCATACCGGAATCCGATATCCTTATGTCGGTGCTAGAGGTTGCTTTTGTAAAAGGCACGGTAGACCCTCTTGGTGGTTCAGTGGTGGACCCGAGTCTGTCGGATCCATGGTCCCAAGAGTATTCAGTTGAAGACTCAAATGCTTAGAGGATCTATAGCACTCTAAACCCTTTAAACCTTGTATATATTGGCTAATATTGTCTATGACATAGTTTGATATGTGTATATTAAGTGCTGATGTGGTTTTCAAAAATTGTGGCCCTACTGTTCTATCACAACTTTCCGTTGTCTGTGGATTTATTTATTCATTTCCGCATGTGCATTAAAATGAATGGGTCGGCGACACGTCCTGGGACGTCGCTATTTAATCGACCACCGAGGGATGGGCACGCGCTTGGAGGATCGGGGCGTGACAAAATAACCCACATATCTTGCTTTATCTGTCTTTGACGCTAGATGTGAGTTTTGATAGATTCAATAAAAGAGTGTTACATCCATCTTTGTGATGTCCCTTTCGATCAGTGTTACATGTATCCTCGAGCTCATTTCCATGTTTATTTTTTGTAGTCGATCGTTTGAGTATCGGTTCATTTTTAGGAATCCGTTACCGTTAGGAAACAACAAATTCGTTGTGTCCAGAGGCAATCGCAACAATAATGAAGTTCCTTATTATTAGGACAGGACTCTTTACTTGCGATTTCTGATGCTTAGGTTCGTTCTCATCCGAGATGACCATCTAGCTTTTCCAAGCCATCTTAACTAGTCACAAGATTTCTTGACTCGTTTCCTAAGAAAATCATAATGGGGTTTTCTTTTCTCTTCTTATCTTTGGTTGTCGTGCCGATGGCCTTCACTGCAACTCTCACAATTAAGCTGGATAAGAGACTAGAGTGGGCATTCCTATCACTTTGCTGGCCTCTGTTGCCGTGGCTTTAATCGCAGTACTGCAGCTTCCCTTGCTATTCCAAATGGTCAAATCCACTTATGGAGTCACATATATTGAACAAGATAAGTGATTGACCAATTTGAATTGAGGGAATAAGGGTGCGTTTGGGACTTGCTTTGCAAATGGGCTTTGGCCACCTAAAGGCCTTTTGGCAAAATATTGAGTGTTTGGGAAAGGTTTTACAAACCCCATTAGGGGAAGGCTGGCCTTCTGAACGCTGAAAGCCCAAGGCTGGTCTGGGGGTGCCTTGAGCTTTCAGCCTTCAAGAAAGGCTTGCGAAACACTGTTCATCTTCTTCATTGAGGCGGACGTTTGGGTTGAGCAGGTTTGTGAATGGCCGACGACGGAGTAGAGAGAGGCTGGCGACGGTCACAATGACCCACGTGACGGTCACCGGTGGGTCATGCGACCTTCAGCGGTATCTGGACCGCGTGACCCTTGCCGAGACCCTCGCTTGAGGTCATTGGGGTCGCACGACCCCCGGCGCAGCGGCCCTCGCCAAAGGTCTCGCCTGGGTCTCGCGACCCACGGCGAGATCGTCGCCTGAGGTCACGCGCCAGGCAGCCCTCGGGCCACGTGACCTCAGGCGAGGGTCTCGCCGAGGGTTGGGAGACCCAGGCGAGACCTTTGGCAAGGGCCACTGCGCCCGAGGTCGCGCAACCCCAGCCGAGACCTCACTGAGGTCATCGACCACAGGCGAGCTGACCGAGGCCATACAACCTCAGGCAAGGGTCTCGCTTGTGGTCAGCGACCTCAACGAGGGTCTCAGCCGGCGTCGTGCGACCCTTGCTAGGGGTTGCCCGACCGCAGGCGACCCTCGCCAAGGCCACGCGACCTCAGGCGAGACCCTCGCTGAGGTCACCAGTGGTCGCCCGACCCCAGGCGGCCCTCGCCGGTGGTCTCTAGGGGCCGCCTGAGGTCCGGTAACCTCAGATGATGGATGTCGGTGGCCGCCGGAGGCCGTTGCCCTTCACCGGTCAGTTTTTTTTTTTAATAATAAAGACTTTTGTAAATATAACTTATCCAAACGCAATTTTGGTTAAAGGTATTTCGCAAGGGACTTTCAGGTTACGATTTACCAAACGCAATTTACATTTTGAAACACCCCTTTGACTTAAAGTCCTTTACATTTTTCAAAGGACTTTTCGCAAAAGTCTAACCAAATGCACCCTAAGTCTTCATTAAAGTCGGTTGTAGCCGTTCTAGTGCGATGCTTAATGTAATTTCTCAAAGCATATGAACAATTACTATGCAAATTTATGTTTTCATGCCTTGTTACCGGAGATCCGATCAATTTAAAGTGTCATCCTATAGATATATCAAAGTAAGAGCTACTTGATAGAGACTATATAGCTGCTAAGCATATTCACAACTCATCTTGAAAGCGGCAAAGGAGGTTCAATCTACACTAGAATAGTTATAAGTTCTATTTTGGAAGTTTACTTAAACTACAACTGAGCAGTACACCACCAAAAAACCAATAAGTTTGCAATATTACTTGTCACTTGTGATGCTTCTCTATCTCTAATTGAACGAATCTCTCCTCCCGTCAAAATGATAATAGCGGTTTTTCTCATAAATTTGATGCAGAAATTTTCATCCATTCAATAAAAACACAAATAAAGGTCTTTTTATTGCTGACAACTGAAATTTTTGGTGGCAAATGTTGTTGGTAAAAATAAGAAGTATGTGAAAATAATAAAAAATACTAAATAAAATTTCGGCTCATCTCACTACAGCCTCCCGTCCCCATATATGTATCTTATACATATATGCATTCGGCGGGGTAGAATGGAACAGAGAGAACGCACATACACGGAGCTCAGCAAATTCTCTCTCGCGTGTCATTTTCCAACACCTTCTAGGTCGCCATTTCCTCTTCATACTCGGCCACCTCCATCCACCAGTAGCTGCTGCTCGCCTCCGATCACCGACCACCATAGGCTCTTCGCATTTGAACGTAAGAGAACAGAGCACAGAGCATAAGAATCTTAATAGCATTTAATTTCTTTAATGTTAAAAACGTGTTTGAAACTCTTTTTTTTTTTTTTTTTGGTGATAAATTTTCCTATAGATGTTTGAGGAACTCAAAAATGAAGAAAGTAGAAACAACCTTATAACATCGACTACAAGCATATAAGCGTCTTACTTCCTGTATTTCCTAGTGCATTGAAAATGGTTCTTTATGGAAGATGAGCTAGTAAAGTAATTATATACCGAAGCGATTAAAGGTCAAAAATGTTAATTATGAAAACTTAATATCGATTGAGGAAATAGAATTTACTTACTCATAAACCAAAATTAGACCAGAATTATTCGTACAAACATGCAAGTGTACATACAAACTTAGTCTTTACGGACAGCAAAATACCCTATAGGCGCATCATACAAATATCATACATATCTTCATTGCATAGTGTATTTTCCCAACAATGAATATGTTTTCTCTGAAGGGACTGTATGATGGATTATACATCTTGTCGATATTATATTAAGCTGTTTTTTTAATATATATATATATATATATATATATATATATATATATATATATAGACACACACACACACAGAAGTTGTAATTAACTAAGTAGTACTGACACTTACACGCGACACACAACACAACACAACATGACACGCTAACACATCTTTTCTAAAAAAATAGACAATTCCGACACGTTGAGACACATTGTATATTAAATGTATATTTATATATATGTAATAAATTATCATTTTTATGATTATTTTAATCAAATTAATTTAATTTAAATTCACAAATAAATAAATAATAGAAAAAGAGCCTATATAAATTTATACTAAAAATATTAATCCGTCATTTGTTAATATCATTCATTATTTCAGTTTGACAAATTCAACTCCATTCCAATAATTCATAAAAATTGGATGGAAAAAAACAAGCTATCCACATTCTAGACTCGCGTGTTAGAGTGTATCGGAAGAGAAGATAAAAAAACAAATTTGAGGGATGAATTGTATGTCACAGGAAGTGAAAGTTAAAAAAAAAAAAAAAAAGAATACTAGATTTTTCATCTTTCTCCATTTTTTTATTTTTATTATTTTTATTATTTTACATATTTACATTTTGACTCCTCATTTATTGAAAATTTCTAAAATTAACCTATGCATGTTAGAATCATGTGTCGGAATTCCGAACTTACATGTCGAAATTTTGGATTCAAGTGTTGGAGAGTGTCTAGAGAGTTGATTAGATATCGGATTTTCTGACACTTGTTGATCGAGTGTCGGCGAGTTCGATACAACATGAAGGCTCCCGGAGAGTGTCGATACTTCTTAGCTGATTAGACTATAGTATGTCCAAATATTCAAAAATATTATCTTTATTACAAAATATAAAGAACACAAGGACATGTATGGAACCATAAACTCGCGTGACGTTGGGGTATTTTCAATAATTTTGCACAAAAGGAGTCGCCACTAGCCTATTGGGGTCGGCTAGAAACCAAGCGAGGCATGGGAGTGTATCTCATTTCCTACGCAATTAGAGAATATAAGGTCGGGGACTTGATTACACTAATTGACCAATTAGTGTCCTTTCGATACCTAATCTTGTTCATTTTAACGAAATGATTTTTGGCAGGCAGTTTGGATGGATTTTATACCTATCCACTAACATGGGAGGTGATCATACAGGTGCACAGTCATTATAATAACAATCATAGCTACAATTGCCCTAATTGCAATAAAATTGAACATGTGCAATTAAACATAATTAAATATGCTAGTTAAACAAGCAATATAGTTAATATACAAGAAAATAAAAGCCTAATTACACTAAAAAGGCAAGACATGGCAATTCCTAACCAAACCCCATCATTTTTGGATTTTTTTAATTATTTTAATAATAAAATATTATTATTTTTGGGCCGGACCGGATCCGGCCCGATCGGCACGAATTAGGTTCGGTCCAATTGGGGGCTAGGCCGACCGGCCCACCCGAAAAAACAAGGCTCGACCAGCCTCGGTCGGTCCTTTCCTTGATCTAGATTGGGCCCAACCAATGGGCCCAATCTCCTGCAAAAAAAAGAAAGCCTACACAAGTGGGCCCAAGCCTAAAAAAAAAGGGCCCAACTTACCTAAAGCCCGAAAAACCCACTCAAAACCCTACCCGATTTACGACCCGCGCCCGACCTGGTTCGCCTCCTCTTTCTCCTGCTGTTTTGCGGCGTCGAAGAAGGGCTATCGAGACGCCGGCGACTCGGCGGCGGCGGCATGGTGGGCGGCGGATGATAGCAGCAGTAGCAGGAATGGCAACAACAGCACGAACGGCGTTGGGTTGAAACAGCGAGCTCGAACGGCGGCGAGCAAGAGGGTGGCGGCTCGGAACGGCGGTAGCGACTCAGGCGACGTCTAGAGCTGGAGGGCAATGGTTCGGATGCCGTCGGGGTTGAACGGCGACAGCTCGGATGGCGTTTGGAGCTGGATGGTAGCGGCGGCTGGCCTGGTGATGCGGCGAAGCTCGATCTACTCCCAGATCTGGGTCTTTGGCCGACCGCCCCTGCCTCGGATCTTCGAATTTGAGGGGCTCTGAGTTCGTCCTCCTTCTCCCTCTGGTCTTGGCTGGCTCGACGGCAGCAACAACGGGTGCTGCAGCTGCTGGCGTCGGCAGCAGTGGCATCGAGTGTTGGGAGTCGGAAGGCAGGAGCTCGAACGATGTCGGGCTCGGAGGGCATTGGCACAGACGGCGTCAGGCAACGCCGCTGCTGCCCTCCTCCCCTCCTTTCCTTCTCTCTCTTCTCTAGTTTTCTCAGTTTCTCCAGCCTCCTCTCGTTGCTGCTTTCTCCCTTTTTGTCCTCCTGCTTTTTTCACTGTGTTTCCCCCCTCTTTTCTGCTTGCAGGTTGTGTGCGAAGGACGTTAAGGAGGAGGAAAATCATTGGGTCAGGCCCCCGCGCGAGAGAGAGAAAAAGGTGGGCCAAGCCAAGGCCGAATCCGGCCTGACCCAACCCTAAGCCTTTTTCCTTTCTCTTTTTTTGTTTTGTTTTTGTTTTTGTTGTCTTTTTTTCTTTTTCTTTTTTTTGCTTCTTTTTCTATTTTAAATTTTAATTAATGAATTTTTTAATAAATTTTTTTATACGCACATGAAAATTAGGTGTCAACAGTTTGTCTCTCTTTGAATGTATCCTCAAAGAGGTTGCATTCAAAGACAGAAGACACCAAAATTATTTTGGCGATAGAGAGATCCTAGGTGCATAGGCACACATCAAGTCGATGGAAAAGGACTCATAACTATGGAAGCGCACGGCATGATAAAAAGAATGAGAGGGACTCCAGGCTACACAAACACACCGGGTCATAAGAAGAATGAGAAAACTCCGAGCTATAGAAGCCTACCGGGTCATAAGAAGAAGGAGAGGAAGACTCCGGGCTACAAAAGCCCACCGGGTCATAAGAAGAAGATAAAGACTCCGGGCTACAAAAGCCCACCAAGTCATAAGAAGAAGAGGAAGACTCCGGGCTACAGAAGCCCACCGGGTCATAAGAAGAAGAGAAAGACTCCGGGCTACAGAAGCCCACCAAGTCAAGAAGAGAGGGAGACTTCAGGCTACGGAAAGCCCACCGAGTTATAAGAAGAGAGGAAGACTCCGGGCTACAGAAGCCCACCGGGTCATAAGAAAAGAAGAAGATTTCGGGCAACGGAAAGCCCACCGAGTCATAAGAGGAGAGAGGAAGACTCCGGGTTACAGAAAGCCCATAGGGTCATAAGAAGAGAGGAAGACTCCGGGCTACGGAAAGCCCACCGGGTCATAAGAAGAGAGAGGAAAACTCCGGGCTACGGAAAGCCCACCGGGTCATAAGAAGAGAGGAAGATTCCTGGCTACAGAAGCTCATTGGGTCATAAGAAGAGAAGAAGACTCCGGGTTACGGAAAGCCCACCAGGTCATAAGAAGAGAGAAAGACTCCGGGTTACAGAAGCCCATCGGATCATAAGAAGATTGAGGAAGACTTTGGGCTATGAAAAGCCCACCAGGTCATAAGAAGAGAGGAAGACTTCGGGCTACGGAAAGCCCGCCGGGTCATAAGAAGAGAGAGGAAGACTCCGAGCTATGGAAAGCCCACCTCGTCATAAGAAGAGAGGAAGACTTCGGGCTACAGAAGCCCACCAGGTCATAAGAAGAGAAGAAAACTCCGGGTTACGGAAAACCCACTAGTTTATAAGAAGAGAGAGGAAGACTCCGGGCTACGGAAAGCCCACCGAGTTATAAGAAGAGAGGAAGACTCCGGGCTACAGAAGCTCACCGGGTTATAAGAAGAGAGGAAGACTCCGGGTTACGAAAAACCCATCGAGTCATAAGAAGAGAGAGGAAGACTCCGGGCTACGGAAAGCCCACCGGGTCATAAGAAGAGAGGAAGACTCCGGGCTACAAAAGCCCACCGGGTCATAAGAAGAAGAGAAAGATTCCGTGCTACAGAAGCCCACCGTGTCATAAGAAAAAGAGAAAGACTCCGAGCTACAGAAGCCCACAGGGTTATAAGAAGAAGAGAAAGACTCCGGGCTACAGAAGCCCACTAAGTCATAAGAAGAGAGGGAGACTCCGGGCTATAGAAGCCCACCGGGTCATAAAAAGAAGAGAAAGACTCCGGGCTACAGAAGCCCACCGAGTCATAAAAAGAAAGGAATGAGGTCTCATCGTGTAAGAATGGGTTTCGACTGGGAGGAAGGTCTCACTGTGTACGAACGAGTTTCGACCGAGTATGATAGTATCACCATGTACGAACGGGTTTCGACTGGGAGGAAGGCCTCACTGTGTACGAACGGGTTTCGACCAAGTATGATAGTCTCATCGTGTACGAACGAGTTTCGACTTGGAGGAAGGTCTCACCGTATACGAACGGGTTTCGACTAGGTATGATAGTCTCACCGTGTACGAACGGGTTTCGACCAAGTGTAATAGTCTCACCGTGTACGAACGGGTTTTGATCGAGTATGAAGGTCTCACCGTGTACGAATAGGTTTTGACCGGGTATGATAGTCTCACCATGTACGAATGGGTTTCGACTGGGTATGAAGGTCTCACCGTGTACGAATAGGTTTCGACCAGGTATGATAGTCTCACCGTGTACGAACGGGTTTCGACTAGGAGGAAGGTCTCATCATGTATGAACGAGTTTCGACCGGGTATGATAGTCTCACCGTGTACGAATGGGTTTTGACTGGATATGGACAAACGTGGTTTACGGATGAACCCACAAGCCATGTGGTTTAGGAAAAGCCACAAATCCCATGGTTTTAAGGATAGACCCACCAACCTTGTGAAATTGCATGATTTAAGGCTAACCATGATCCTTGTAGATGACATGGTTTGAGATTCACCATGAACCTTTGGAAATGACATGGTTTAAGGCTGACCATGAACCTTTGGAGATGGTATGGTTTAAGGCTGACCTTAAACCTTTGGTTTTTAGGGAAGCAGCCGCTAACCCCTTGAAAACTGCATGGCGTCACTGAGGAATCCTGTCAAACTCAACTTGAGCAAATGTCATTAGAGACGTCATCAAGAGACGTATTGGCAATATTGCAGCATTAATTGAACAAGCTAATCGAGCTAAGTCTGACTGCCTTAGAAATCATTCGATGTCAATCAGCATCCTGTGGCGCAAAACTATCTTCTTGCTCGGGGATGTATCATTAATTATCAAATTATTCGGGAGTCAAGTTCTTATCAGAACGGCTACGACTCGTGAAAATGCTCATTAATCATGCCAAACTAGAGTTTCTTAGTCAGAAGGAGTTTCTCACACACTCTCAATAAAGTGGCTGCTTGATCCCATCCATTCATTTGGGAAGTAACTGATTGCGGAGGGTATCTCACATAACCCATATCAAAGGCTTTCAGAAACATTCGCGATGAGCATAATCTGATCGATCAAAAAGGTCTTTTGAAAGAACCGCAATATAGATTTGGTCATGAGCTTACACAAATGGATTATTGCTTTGAGGCCAATAAAGGAACATTTGTCGCTATCTTCATTGGGTTTACAAGTTGAGAACTTGGAAGATAAGATAAGATAGAATTACTTTCACTCCTTCAAGCGGTAGCTTCTTTCTGGCTTTCTCATTTTCACTTAAACCATCCCAATCAGAAGAGACTTCGGAAGAGGGTTGTAATGTTGGCTCGGGAGAGGCTTAAAAGGCTTAAAATTTTCAAGAGGGTTTTTAAGAGTCGGTTATCAACATGGCATCGTAACTAGGTCACTCGACCTTTCGAAAGCACTTGGCTTTTGAAACGCTGCACATCCCGAAAGTCCCTTGACTAATCATTTCTGCATGGGAGCTTTGCTCCTCTCTCTAATTTCCTTTGCTCTTGCGATGATTTTTTTTTTTTTTTTTTTTTTTTTTTTTTTTTTTACGCAGGCACTTGAACTTTGATAATTTTTCTTTCATATAAGATGCAGCCTTTTGGGTCTTTTTCTTGACAGGCATTGGCCTTGCTCTTATCAGGGACACTGCTTTTTCATGCCCCCTAGTTTGTCGAACATTTTGTTCTTTGAACTTTTGTAGCTCTTATGACTTTCGAGATGCTTCACATTTTCTCGTAATTGTCAATTGTATTTTGGTCAATTCTTATGACTTGCCCCAGTGAAGGGAGATGATCACCGCTCGGGGTTCAGAAATGAATAATCAGGCCCAAATTGATTAAAGCAATGGGTATCAGTGTTTGGGTAGAGAAGAAAATGCTCTTCTTCACCTTGGGATGAGTCAAGCTTTGGTGAGAATTCCTCTGAAGCTACCACCAGAAGATTGATGCAAGTGAAAATAATAGAATATTTCTCAATATTTTGCTCTACAACACGACCATAACCTCTTATGCTACCCCAATGTAGGGTTGTTCTCGACAAGGGTACTTTGAAGGATCATCTTTTTTTTTTTTCGGCCCAAAGGGGTAGCAAGAGATTAGTTCAATGCTTGGGATTGATGAAGGAAACGCCTTTATCATTTTGATCTTTGCGCTCAATACGAATGAATCATTCGTCCTAAAAGAATGTCGCTTTTCACTCAACTCTCAAAAGTGTTTAAAGGATGTGTTTGGAAATGGCTTGCCTTTCTTCATCCTAAGCACTTTCTGTTTGGCATGGTTACCATCTCCATTTCACTCTACCGAGATCATCTGAGTAGATCAATCTCCATAGGGAATTTTGATTCAAAATGAATAATCCATAAAACGAGAAAACAATTTTAAGATAAAAATGATGTTCAAAAAGCTTGTAGAAAGTTTTTTTTTTCCAATTATTCATTTTTGTGCTTGTCTCTAGGAAAGCGCAAAATGTTTTATTTTTAATGGAAATTCTCCGTTTTTTTTTTTTTTTTGAGAAGAAGAGTACTTACCTATGGCATGGCGACCCAGTAGCCCTGTAAAGAATGTAAAAGAATATGTTAGTGCAAAAATCTTTAGAGATTGAAATGTTGGAAGCGATACATTTTACCCTTCATTCGCTTTCATCCTTTGGGCGCTAACATCTCTTGGATTCACCTTCGTGGATATTTGATAACTCGACATTACCCTTCACTTGCATTTGCCTTTAAGAGTTTGAAGTCTTCTTTGAAAGGAGAGTGGGTGCTCCATGTTTCCACACTTGGGGACATTGTTCTTTAGATGCTTTGCCCCATTTATTGCCTGCAAAGAAAAAATTGGACATGTTATTTCCATACTCGATTGGAAATCATTTAGGAACTATATACATCCTTTTACGCCAAATGGATGGTCAAGTCTCGGAATGTTTTCTTGTTAGAAGGCAATACTTCTACAGTCAAGGTGCACCTTTTCCCCCATTTATCTCCTATCAGAAGAGGAGATGAAACGAGTTATCTCCATACTTAATTAGGTTCAATTTAGAAACGATACATCCTTTTTTGATAAATTTGACAATGTTGTTCCAACACACTTCATTGGTGGGGAGATGAGAGATTTTTTTCTAAATCAAACATTGCTCTCCCACTCTTTATTTGACAAACCTTTGTCCTGTTCGAATCCATCATGTATCAAAGAAAAGGACATGTCATTTTTTATGCTGAAGAGAATCAAGTTTAGGAACAAGATACATCCTTTTCAAAGTCGGGCGATCAACACCCCAAGGTATCTCTCATGGAGGAAGGAACAATATTTTCCATCTATTTCATTTGAATCTTTCTTTGTTTAAGATGAACATGACTTAATAACTCTCCATCGCATTTGTTGGAACGTTACAAAACTTGGTACTCTTGATGATTCCTTGACAATGAAAAGAAAGTCATGGTAGAAACGGTATCAGAAACGGGTAATTGGAATCGATACAGTTTACTTTTCCTTTGAATTCGCCCTTTTGGATGTTTGGCAACTCCCTTCATTTGTCTCGTCATGCAAAGTGAACGAGATTAATGGGTTATTTTGGCACCTAAGGCATTTGCGTCATTTCCTCAACTTCTTATAACGGAATTCAACTTCGTTCCACCTCTATGGAAGATTGGTGCTGACGAAGCCTCGACGCACGCTTGCTCCTCGAGTTCCATGAGCCTACACTTTTATCTTTTTAGAACAGGCAAATGCCGATCTCAAATAAACTCGTCCTGAGAAAGCAACCACGTGAAGAGAGGGCCTTAAGCAAAGCTTTCTTTAAATTCATTTTCAAAACATTTTGAAGGTAAAGGTAAGGATTCGCTTGAAACACTTCTGATTTTTTTTTTAAGGATGATTTTCACGAAATCGAATTCCATCATTAAAAAATGTGAGTCGCATGATTTACAAAAGAATCAATTGGATTCGCAATCAAAACCCAAAATGGAAAACATGATTTTTAACAAGAATAAGAACAATGATAGAATACAAGAAACTCTTGTATAGATAATGGTAAAAATCAAATCTTGTCCTAACTCTAAAATTCACTTCTCTATGTGGTCCAACACGAGAATGTCAAAGAGCATCACGCATAACCTGCAAAAAGACAACAATGTCAGTACGTGAATGAGAGAAAATGATATCTCAATGAGGTCGCTTCTTATAATAAAATCGAGGCGACGGTACATGCTCCACAGTTCTTATTACGGGGTTTTAGTATTTCGCCAAGATTTTATCATAAGAGAAGACATCATTAAAATAATCAATCCACGGCCATCAATCGAATGTCCACTTTTATTCCAAAAGTTTCGTATGCAAAAGTGTTATTGAATTTTGAAAGATTGATTTGTGATTTTACTCCTAGAAAAATGAAGTAACTTCTATTTTGAGAAATTTGTACACAAAATGATTTGCATTTTAATCCCAAAATGTGAGAATGAGAGATTTGATAAAAAAAAATGCAATTTCAATTTTTGTATCCTAATATAAAATCACAACTTAGAAGTTTTTTTTTTTTTTCAAAATGATTTCAAGCCTATAACTAGAAATTTAAACAAAACCCTTTGTTCAATAGGGCCAAATCAAAGTGTTTAGAACTTGCACTCAATGTTCACTTGTCAACAATGATTGCCAATTTTTTCAATTATAAGCCTGCAGCACCAATGGCAATCAATTGATGTTTGCGAATTTCAAGATGGAAGTTCAATACAAAATGAGCAAATAAGAAAGGAAAATGATACTTAGAATGGGTACCGACCTTTATCTCTCTCTTTTTTTTTTTTAAATTACATAGACATGCACATGGGATGTGGTTCAATTTCTACTCTATACGGCTCAAAATGGAGTCATACGATCACCGGATTGAACCAACAAAATTGCGGTTAGGTTATGTTACCCATGACTCCGGCTTTGTCAAAGAACTGACCCGTGTCGCACGGTTGCAGACTGGGGTGGGTACCTTCGACATGAAGAAAGAAATTTCGGGGTTGAGATGGGCGACTCGTACTACACGGTTGTAGTCGGAGTGGTATCCACCTCAGCACCATCCTAGGTGATCCTATGCAGCCTAGGTCCGATGGCAGGTAGTGTGTGCCATGGTGTAGTGCAACGTAGGAAACGCAGGCATGGCAATTTATAGGCAAGCAACACTTCATACATGAAAAATACACCATACATGCTTACACGTCCCTACAATATAAAGGTGAGCAAACACTTCCCCTTATACCTCCTATTCTGCAAAAACATTTAACACCTTTAAAGTTAGGGGCGTACCTGGAATCCTTGCTGCCAAACAAAAAATTTTTTTGAAAAAGATTAATTTCGGCCTAAATTCTCTAAGGTCTAAAACTAGTCCCCAGCGGAGTCACCAAGCTGTCACGACTTATCCCTCGGGGGGAGGGAGTAGGTTTAGGGATATCGCCTAAATGACGGGCTTAAGACCGATGATTAGGCGCAGGCTCTCCCAAACTCATACCTCGCGTGACGTTGGGGTATTTTCAATAATTTTGCACAAAAGGAGTCGCCACTAGCCTATTGGGGTCGGCTAGAAACCAAGCGAGGCATGGGAGTGTACCTCATTTCCTATGCAACCAGAGAATCTAAAGTCGGGGACTTGATTACACTAATTGACCAATTAGTGCCCTTTCGGTACCTAATCTTGTTCATTATAACGAAATGATTTTTGGCAGGTAGTTTTGAATGATTTTATACCTATCCACTAACATAGGAGGTGATCATACAGATGCACAGTCATTATAATAACAATCATAGCTACAATTGTCCTAATTGCAATAAAATTGAACATGTGCAATTAAACATAATTAAATATGACAGTTAAACATGCAATATACTTAATATACGAGCAAATAAAAGCCTAATTACACTAAAAAGGCAAGACATGGCAATTCCTAACCAAACCCCATCATTTTTGGATTTTCGAAATTTTTTATTTTTTTATTTTTTTTAAAATAATAATATTTTATTATTTTTGGGCCGGTTGGGGGCCGGGCCGACCGGCCCACCCGAAAAACAAGGCCCGACCAGCCTTGGTCAGGCCTTTCCTTGATCTGGATTGGGCCCAACCAATGGGCCCAATCTCCCGCAAAAAAAAGGAAGCCTACACACGCGGGCCCAAGACCAAAAAAATGGCCCAACTGGCCTAAAGCCCGAAAAGCCCACTCAAAACCCTACCCGATTTACGACCCGTGCCTGACCCGGTTCGCCTCCTCTTTCTCCTGCTAATTTGCGACGCCAAAGAAGGACTATCAAGACGCCGGTGACTCGGCGACGGTGGCGCGGTGGGCGACAGACAACAACAGTGGCAACAGGAATGGCGACGGCGGCTCAAACGGCGTCGGGTTGAAATAGCGAGCTCAAACTATGGCGAGCAGGAGGGCAGTGGCTCGGAACGGCGGCAGCGACTCGAGCGGCGCCTAGAGCTGGAGGGCAACGGCTCAAATGGCGTCGGGGTCGGACGGCGACGGCTCGGACGGCGTCTGCAGCTGGATGGCAGCGGCGGCCAGCCTGGTGATGCGGCGAAGCTCGATCTACTCCCAAATCTGGGCCTTTGGCCGACCCCCTGCCTCGAATCTTCGGATTTGAGGGGCTTTAAGTTCGTCCTCCCTCTCCCTCTGGTCTCGGCTGGCTCGGCGTCGGGTGCTACAGCTGCTGGCGTCGACAACAGTGGTGTTGAGTGCTGGGAGTCAAATGGCGGGAGCTCGAACGGCGTCGGGCTCAGAGGGCGGCGGCTCGAACGACGTCGGTTTGAGGTGGCATTGCAACTTCGAGCTGCAGGGAGCGGCGTTTGGAGGGCAGCGGCGCGGACGGCGTCGGGTAGCGCCGCCGTTGCCCTCATCCCCTCCTTTCCTTCTCTCTCTTCTCTAGTTTTCTCAGTTTCTCCCGCCTTCTCTCGTTGCTGCTTTCTCCCTTTCTGTCCTCCTCCTTTTTTCACTGTGTTTCCCCTCTCTTTTCTGCTTGCAGGTCGTGTGTGAAGGACGCCGAGGAGGAGGAAAATCATTGGGCTGGGCCAAGGCCGGATCCGGCCCGACCCGACCCGACCCTAAGCCTTTTTCCTTTCTCTTTTTTTTTTTTTTTTTTTTTTTTTTGTTGTCTTTTTTCTTTATCTTTTTTTTTTGCTTCTTTTTTCTATTTTAAATTTTAATTAATTAATTTTTTAAATAATTTTTTTATACGCACTTGAAAATTTGGTGTCAACAAGTTGGCAATAGTTCTACAAAGTTTTATAAAAGTATAAAAAAGTTCGTTGCAAATACCGATAAATAACAATATACTCGTACATCTACATAAATAAATCACTTTATTAAAAAAATGAATATTAAGCTCGAAATGCTGGTTAAGTACGATAAATAGAACTAATGCCTCATTTCAACTTTGGGATGGCAATTTTACCCAACATACCGAATACTCTCGCTACGTCACCTAAAATGGGGTGGATAAAACCAGCAAACATGGAGAGTTCTAGTATTACCCTCATGCTTTATATAAGTTGTATTACTTTGGTAATATAAAGTTTCTTATTTTCAACATAGATTTCAATATAAGATGAATATTTCCTATACTTCATTCCCTATTCTCATCAATTTATCATGGAAAATTTCCAAACTAAATTATATTCTAAAGGATCTAAGAATCCCAAATTCGTTTTTTGTTTTTTTTTGCATAAATGATTTTTTTTCAACTTCGAAAATTTTCGGAGAGGCTTGTTGAAGAAATAATTTTTAATCTAGAAATCATTATCAAGTAAGCAAGTGTAACAGGGAAATCCGTATTCTTGCTCAGGGTTGGGTATGGAGCTTGTAGATGTCCCCGCACAAGACATGGGCCGATGATAGGGCATCTCTAATAATAGTGGAGCTAGGATGCAATCCCCCGCAACCGCTTCGCAATCATGCACCTGTCCAGTCCCATTGCCACCCCTAATTTTTTTTTTTTGGGTCGAAAACAAGACGATAATATTAATACTAAAGAGTTCTTAAACTAAAGACTCATTGGGGCATCCAAGCAAAGCAAATCCCAAAGATGCTGGGGAGGCCGGACTACCCAAGAATGAGACAAAGAATTCATTCTACGGGCCTTAGCTACCCAATCTGCTACACAATTTGTGGATCGACTACAATGGGCAAAGGAGATATTTTCAAAAGTGCCCAACAAGACTTTAGCTTCGTCCACTATAGGCTTAATTTCCCACCGCACGTGGTCTTCTTTGACCATTGCATCTAGAAGCTCGCAGCAATCACTTTCCAGTTGCAGTTGCAGGTTTTTCTCTTTCTTCGACTGAAGCAGCTTCAAAGCTTCGACCTTGGCCAGTGCCTCCGTTTGGATTGCCGATGAAGTTGGAACAATTTTTGCAAACCCATCAAGAAAGGTCCCTGTAGCATCTTCGATAACCCCCGCGACGGCACCTTCTGTAGCTCCCTCAACATAAGCTCCATCAATGTTCATTTTTAAGGTATGCGCTGTGACATCCTGAAAATTCAGTTCTAATTTCGATTGGATAAGTTGGGCCTTTCATCGATGCGACTATAGTGCTTTTCTCTGAGATGGCCACTCATGAGATAACTAGACTATCAGGTAAAGTCGTTAAGTGATTTTAACGCAATAGACTTGAGAATTCAACTAGGAATCGACTACTCGACCATGTTGGTCTGCAAGGGTCATTATGGCACGGTCGAAAACCTATCAGAGATCGAAGATAGGTCGGTTCGACTGAGATGTGTGGCTAAACGTGGGTGATTCCACTAATTTACAAAATTCTTGTCGATCGGCACTAGACTGATTTTTCTGTTATTTTGGCGCCCTTTGTCCATATTTGAAACCTTGAGATTTTCACGACAATCGAGAGTCGTCAATGTGTCGAAGAGGTACATGTGGTTCGAAAAAAATCGACCACAGGTCAATTGCATCAAAAAATTCCTAAAAGCTACTCGGTAGATTAGATCACGCTAAAATCGTGTCAGATTGAAATTAACCGTGAATTTGAACCCGATTTCATAAATTGAAAGTTTTGTCATATCACGAGTCATATTAGGAACATCGACTTACTTTTTTGAGGAATTTTTTGCGAATTTGGGATTTTTACGGAAAATCGATTTGGACGTTTCGAAAACGAACGGAAATTCAGATTGGCCGAATTGAAGGGATTTTTAACTTACAAACCGAGCTACTTGGCGAAAGGAAATTGTAGAAATTATGTGGGCTTTTTCTACATCAAAATTGGACATCAATTGTGGAATTTGTTGAAGAAATTGAAATCCAAGAATGAGTAAATTTGGAGCTTGTAGGGGCAGCAATTTTGGGCTTCAAAATTTGATTAATTGTGGAAATTACTTTACAAGGAAGTATTATGAGACCAAGGAATAAGATTGAAGATTTTTGGGGGAGCAAGCATTTAAGTTTGGATTGGTTTTATTGACTTTTTGCCCATTTCTCTTCAAAGCTTTCTTGGCACACCTCACCGATTCCCCCTCCCTTCACGCGTCGTCTTCCTCGGCCTCTCCTTTGTTTGTCTGTTCTCTTTCATTTTCCTTTCGTCGACGCATCCAGCCCCATTTCCTCTCTCTGCCACCTGCTCCCTCCACCAATATTTGTCCCATTTGGTCAACTTCAGCACTCAACAACACTTTGTTATTGACCCTTGCAGCCCATCCTCTTGCCAGCTGTCCTTAATCCATTTCCTTGAAGCCAACTCCTCCTCCCTTTGACTGAAGCAGCGACCGAAACTGCTGCCTATTTGTCCGTCTCCACCGAGAATTCTTCAAGCTACGAGTCCCACCGAAGCTGCTGCATCGTGGCCATCTTCAACAACCAATCACCCACGTGATCAAGCCCAGCAATCTTTCGAGCCGAAGTCCAGCCGCAAGTGTAGTCCTACCGAGCAGAAACCGTGGGCTTCCTCGGGCCATTTTTCGGGCCTGATCCGTGCCCTGTTGGCGTCGCCGTTTTGGAACTTGTCGATCCTTGCCGCATCCCCGTCGTTTTGATTTTTGCGGATCATTAAACAAGTGAGTTTAACTCACTAATCCCTTCTTAGTAAGTTAATGACGCTTAAGGGTTGATTAGTTTATACTAAGCTTGGTTTAGTGGATAGTTATAATGGTTTAGTGAATTAGTTAATTATCGATGCATGTTAGGTGGTTAGAGTAGTGTAGTTAGGGCCTAGACAAGCTCTAGAATTTATCTAGAGTAGTTCAAAAATTTTCTGGGTTTGTCTCGGCTTCCAATTAGGCTTTACGGGCCTAAGTTTGCAATTTTAGCATTTAATAATTATTTTACGTAATTATTTAATTATTTCTTTATTTTCAGGAAATTAGATCGGGATAGTCGATAACCTAATTTTATCTTTGATTGCAATGGTGTGGTTGGTTTATTTGATTGACTATTATTTTGTACAAATTGAGTGTGATTGGTGATTTTGGGATTTTATCCCAAAATTTTATAATTTTAGTATTTGATTAGAAAATCACCAGATGTCGGTTTACAGCGCAAAAAATGTTTTTATCGATTATATAAATAGTGGGAATTATGAAAGTAAAAATATTATATTTTTGGCTGAGGCCGACCGTGTACCTACACACAATTATTTTATCGGATACCTTTAATATGAGGGAATTAGGCCAAGATGCTTTGTTAATTGAGGGATTCAAGAGTGGAATGCCACGTCCTTGGCCGTAGGTAATTAATCGTGTGGTAGTTTGTAGTCGTAATAAGACGGCTATTGAAAGTTGTTGGGCATAAGGTTATGAGTTAGATCAAGTCAACCGCCGAAGTATGGCCGTGCCCATTAGGCCATAATTAACCACCTCATAGAGGTTGTGCCCATTGGGTCGTAATCAATCGCCGAAGTATGGCTGTGCCCTTTGGGCCATAATTAATTGCCAAAGTGTGGTCGTGCCTGTTAGGCCGTAATCTACCATCGAACTTGGAATCGCATGTGCCCATCAGGCCGTAATCCACCACCGAAGATTTAGTAGGCCGTGCCCGCTGACCATGTGATGGTCCTGTTGACATGGAATCGACTAGGTCGATTGATCGATGATTCGATCTAAATTCTTGATTTGATGTGATGATATGATTCGATGATTGTATGAATATAATTGACTAGCAAGAAGGAACTGAGGCCAAGGTAAGTCATCTGACTCGTGTTTGTGCTTAGGCAACCCTCAGGGCGTATTTTCTTCCTAGTCGGGTCTTAGGGGGTTGAATTTACTGAGACGTCGTCTCACCCGGTTATGGGATAACATTTTCAGGTCCCTAGTTGACAGTGGTGGAGGACCCGAAGCCCGGAGTTTAGAAGGTGAAGCCCGAAGAATCGGCGAACTTGTCTGACTAGTTAGTCATAGGACAATTCTCTTTTGTTGAAAGCCAATCCCTTTTTCTAGGCTTCCGTGTATAAACTTGTGTTTATAAAAAGGTATTTTGTGAAAAATGGACCCTATTTTTCTATCCCATCTTGTTGGCGTATGGGGACTTATTAATTGCTTCCACATGCGTATTAAATTGAATGGGTCAGCGATGCGTTCTGAGATGTCGTTATTATATCGACCAAGCAGGGATGGGCACATGCTCGGAGGATCGGGATGTGGCATGCGCCTTCGGTGGTATCCACATTTTGGTCGATTGAGCTGATTCTAAGTAAAGTTTCAAGCTTTGATGGTTCCATTTGCTGAAATTTCTGAGTGACGCTTTTGCTGAGCTGATTAGGGCTTTCGGATTTGGGGTAAGCCTCCAAAACACGAAGTGATTCCTCGCTTTCCACATAAACCACAAGAGGGTTGCAATTTCTTCAAAGGCCAGTGAGTTTTGTTGGTGTTCAATCAAGTCTTGAAGCCAAATTTCTATTCACGTGATATTGTGACGCGATACTTGAATGTTAACCTCAGGGTCCAACCAAATTGAACTAGTCCAGCAACAGAGCAAGAAGAGGTGTTCTATAGATTCCACTTCCTGGTCACAAAAAGGACATGTTGGCCGAGGTATAATTTTCCTCTGATAAAGATTCTCCATTGTAGGGAGTGCATTTTGATATATGCTCCACATAAAGATCTTAACTTTAGGGGGTGTCTTCATACTCCAAATATGATTCCATAATTTACAGGGCAGTAGGAAAGAAGATGTTGCTTTCATGATATTTTGTGGCTTGTCTGTTTTTCGGATCATATTATAGGCACTTTTCATTGAGTAGATACCTGATTTGGAAGCCATCCACATCAATTTATCTTGCGTGGCACGAGAACTGAGTGGCATTGCAAGAATTTCATTCATTGTTTGTTCATCGAACACTCCTATGAGCATGTGAACATCCCACTTTCTCTCATTTTGTATAATCAAATCAGCAACTTTAATTGGGTCACTAGAGTTGGTTGGTCCCCCGATAATACCTCATTTTAGCCACCTGTCTTCTCCGATATTGGTATTTTCTCATGTACCTACTGACCATATAACTGAATTTGAAATAGTATCTCTTCCCATCAACAAACTCTACCAACCCCAAGAGGGGTGGGATCCCTTCCCAGCATGCCAAAATGCTCTCGTAGGAAAATAAATTCCCTTGAGAATTTTGCACCATAAGGATGACTGATTTTGAGATAGCCTCCATGCTTGCTTCCTAAGCATTGCTCTATTAAAATCCAATAAGTCTCTAAAGCCCATTCCCCCACTATCTTTTCTACTTTTAAGCACTTCCCATCTTTTCCAATGTAGACCACTTCTTGATTCGCTGTTCTTCCACCAAAACACGGCAATTCTTTTCTCTATAGATTGGCAAATTGACACTGGGATTTTAGAAATAGACATCGCATATTGAGGAATAGCTTGAATCACAGCTTTAATCAAAGTCTCATTTTCTGCCTTCGAAATCAAGTTTTCTTTCCAAGTTTCATATTCACTCTTGCTAAAATCCATGCAAACATTTGTTTCTTAGAGGCTCCCCAATTAGAAGGTATCCCTAAATAATTTACAGACCTAAAAAATGACTACACTTCCTCAAAGATACTCCTTTTGATATCCTCCCAATGATGTTGATAAAATTGTCCATTTAAACCATCAGGTCCTAGCGCCTTCAAAGATCCCAATTGAAAAACAACATCTTGTACTTCTTCCATTGTGATCGCTGCAAATAGTTGATGGTTTATTTCTGGAGTTACTATATTTGGGCATTGTTGCAAAAGAGGGTCAAAATTCCGGGGACCCATTGACTTATGAAGTTCTTCAAAGAAGTCTACTGTCATTTGTTTTAGAACCCCTATATCTCGCACCCATGAGTCCTCAGTGTTCTTAAGCATGGAAATTTTGTTCCTCTATCTCCTTTGAATAGTTGTTGCATGAAAATTTTTTGTGTTTTTGTCCTCCCACTGAAGCCATCTAATTCTTGATCTTAGTCCCCAATACATTTCCTCTTAACGCCACAAGTTTTCGATCTGTCCGTTAAGTTCCTTTCTCCTATGCAAGTCTGCCTCCAAATCCTGATTATTCATTATCCCTTGCAGTTCCTCTTTCAACATCTTTAGCTTCTTTTGACTGTTTTGAAATGTTTTTTTACTCCACATTGACAAATTCCAGGATACTTCTCTGATTTTCTGTGCAAGATCAACCTCTTTCAAGCTAGATAGGTGCCATGATCTTTTAATAATATCTCCACACTCCTCATGCTCTAGCCAAAAGGCTTCGAATTTAAAAGTCTTTTTTTCTTTTCACCTTGTCAGCTGACAATGACAACAAGAGAGGACTATGATTGGAGCCTATAGCGGGTAATGCGAAGGCTTCCGCTTCTAGAAATAACACTCTCCACTCGATGCTACAAACTGCTCTATCAAGCCTCTTTTTTACATACTCTTGTCCTTCACGATTACTCGCCCATGTAAATGCACAGCCTTTACTCTCTAAATCCATCAAACCACAAGCATTGAGGAAATCTCTAAATGCGCTAATACGATATTGCTCAGCCAGTCTCTTTCCCACCTTTTCCCAATGATACAATGTTTCATTAAAGTCACCAACACAAACCCAAGGTAGGGAATTCACGTTACTCAACTGATGTATTTGTTCCCATAACCTCAATCTTTCTTGGAATATGGTTGGTGCATAAACAAAGGTAGTTCTAAAAAGTCTCCTCATTTCATCATCCTCCAGTATTACATCAATGAAGTCATTTGTAGCTAAATTCAAAGATACAGAAATCCCATCCTTCCATAGCAAAGCGAAACCCCCACCACTCCACCTTGGATTTATGACAAAGTAATTTTGAAAGTCTAGTTTTCTGCTTGTTCTACGAACCACTAATTCCTGGTTTCTTGTTTCCATTAAGAACACCACCTCGGGCCTATCTTGAGCCACAAAGGCTCTTAAAGCTTGGATTGTTAAGGGTGTGCCCAACCCTTGACAGTTCCAACATAATAACTTCATTTGTAACCCGGTGGCTTATTCGGGCTTGCCACCAAAGCCCATCTTCTGGATTCTTCAACCATATGAACTGATGTTTCCTGTAGTTTGGTCTCATCTAACATTTGATACCCTGACGACTGTTCATCATAAGGATTGTATCTTCTGCCCTTTTTAATGTCCCTGCCCTTTGACCTTCTTTGCTTTTCTTGCCTAAGCAATCCGGCTTTTTGTGATGAATGGAGCTCTATCATTAGGGGAAGCATAGAATCTGAATCAATCTCCTCCTCCCTCTCTTGAGGGTTGGAATCAGCCACGTCACCTTTGTCTGATAGCTTTCTTTTTCCTCTATCTTCTTGCACATTACCCAAACCGGTCTGAGGTCTGTTGGATTCTCTTTGGACCACAATAATATGTCCATCATTCACTGGAGTTTCTAGTATTACTTCATCCTCAACCTCCTCCTATTTGAAGGTGTCTTTTTTTATATTTTGATGCCATCGTGCTTCTTGATTTTATGTAAACAAATCTTTGCATCTCTCTCATTTCGGTATCTTTCATATCTCATTCTACTTAAAACTGTCTTTCTGGTTACTTTGATCCGCTACTTACCAGCATCTAAATGGCCTTTTTGGATCTTGCAAATATAAGCATTATCATGTTTATAACTCTCATTTATTACTTCGTAAGTGTGAACTTTCACAATCACAACAAACTCAATTATAATAATTGTTAAAAAGAACTCTAGAGGCATGGCGTGATATTTGTCTTATACATTTGCACCCCAAAATCAATCCAAATTGGTCTCTCATGACCCATTTATTAAAACTAATTTTCGTTTGACAAAAAAAAATCCAATATTGATAACCCATGACACATTTACCCTAAATCAATCTTTCGTTAGTAGTTTGGAGTATGATGTGAAGAGTAAATTTAGATTAAAAGTACTAGTTTGAGATTTTTCATAAGACGAATATTAGTTTGGATAGAAATCTAATTTGGAGTAAATATGTCATGAATTATCAGTTTGAAATTTTTAGTGATATTAATCCTTTCTTGAAATGGTAATAGCTTCCATTGACATATTCATAATTAATTTGGCCCAACTGGGAAGCTATAATTACTCAGTGCACAGACAGTAAAATCAACATTGTTTTGGCCGAGTAAACAATTTTCCCTCTTTCGTCAAAACTCGTTCGTACTCGTAGTCTCGTAGTATATAATCCAAACGATGCGAACCCCAAATTACCCGGGTACCGCCATCATTTTTGACTGTCATAGCTGCGAACTTCATCCCCCATTTTTTTACTTCGCCATTCAACCGCAGTTCTATAGGCGCCAACAGAGTCCTGTTCTTCTAGTTTCGAAGGTATGCTTCACACTCTTATCGCTTGTTTTGATGCGAATTGTGAGGTTAATTTGACAGATGCAGAGCAGCTCAGTTCATGTCAAAGCACCCAGAAAACGACTCCACATGGACCGTGTTATCTCCGAAGATGTGTCGGATTAGTGACGAGTGTCGAATTCTCGATTTTGAGAGTTGGGTCTTGAGTAAGGCGTTGGCGATTTTTGTATGGTGAAAAAGGACTGTTCTTTATTGATTTTTTGCAGTGTTGGGAGCTTGAACATGGAGACGAGTCCAGCCGGCGAAGAACCCACCTCGTGGGACGAACGGTACAATATCAATTTGATGCCCTCCGAGTTGTTCCTCAAGTTTCGGAAAGAAATTCAGGGAATCCGAGTCGGTGTTAATCTGGTTCTGATGTACCTAAATTTTGCTTGCCTTTGTGTTGCCACGTATTTGAAGTTTGGTCTCTAGCAAGTATGATTGGCCTGGATGAATGAAAAAGGGTGATCTAGTGGCTTAATTTTGTTGAGAGAGGTGTGGAAAGATGAACCAAACCATTAAGGCTTGGAAGGAGTGAATGAAATGTTTCGTTTTGAGGTCATCTGCATATGGTATCTGAAGCTTGGGTCAATTTTAATGTGAATAACTTGTTCGTTCTAATTTAATTCTTATGTTGCTGACTTGGATTGGGTATGCATATTGGATGTGGTTCCTGTCTAATTTGATACGGCATACTCTGTTCTTTGGTCTTGAAGACAAGTGCCGGATATTTCAGTGTGCGGATGGCACAACTTCGCTGTTTAATTTAATGTCAGAGATTGCAGCACTGGCTGCCTAAATTACTGACTACTCTTCTAACATGCATGAGGGATAGAATTTGAAATTTTAAAAGGATTTTTAGTGATGCTTCTGTCTAGTTTAAGTTTAAAGATAGATTGACCTGAAAAATTGACATCGCAACTTCATGAGTTATACATACTTGAGGCCTTCTTGTTTGCTTCCGTGCATAGAAGTCCATTTTAGGGCTCTTTGTTAAGTCAATATGTCAGTCCATATGTGAGGGAGAATCCGGAGAGTGTTGAACTATTTGCATATCAATCCATGCCCTCATGGGAGATAAAAGAGGTTTTGTTAGAGTTTTCACTGATGTTTGACTAGTGAAGATGTTAGAAGTTGAGTAGATTGAAGGGAGCACTTTTATGTATTTATTTTTTTTCTGTGATCTCCATGGGTTTGAACCTCACTCGGCTGAGCATGTTGATCAGACTTGTATAAGATCTGTCATGCAGGATGTTACAGCCTTACAGTTATTCGCATAGATTCCATTGACATATGCTAATCAATATAATTTCCGTGAATCCATTGCTTGGCTTGGCATTGTGTTCACTGTTTCGTCCTTATTGACCTAATACAGCTTCTGTCAGTAATAGTTGCATAATGAAGTACATGAACATAGACTTCCTTTTTATTGTTGTCTCTTTTGTTCTTCTATAAGCTCTGACTGCGATTTTAATTCATTGGATATTTTGATTTTTGTATCTTCATTCACCATACTTCAGCTTAAGTAGTACAGCAATTAAGAAAATATTTGTGTTTAATGTCTGTGTATTCATGGTTCTCAAAACTTTGGGTCTGTCTTATAGTGCCCCAACGATTGACCATAAGCATAATTTTTGTTCGAGCCTTTAATGCCTCGTGTAATTCTGCTTGTTCAGTTAATGCAGTTATGGAATATAGCCTCATTATGACATCTTGATTTAATATTTTAATCCAGTTTTACAATGCTCCAAGGAATGATTTTCAATCGAAGCTTGTGTTCAAGCCTCTAGCCCCAGATCGTATGTGGAAGTTTGTCTATGAACCCATACATCAAGACGTGCGCATTCTCTCGAAAAAGATTCCTGTCACAAAATTCTTAAATCTCCAGGTTTGAGGCTTCTTTGATTTCACCTCTGTTTTGTGCTGGTGTGGCTGACTATTCTCAATCATCAATAAGTCTGTTACCTTCTTTGGGTATGGAGCGATAAATGTTAAAGCTTTTGGATTTACCAAAAAAGAAATGTTAAAGCTTTTGGGGAGTCAGCTTGGTGTGCTTTGAAAATTACAGGTTGGTGTAGGCCACAATTTTCAGTTAAATGCAATTAGTTGGAAATGGAAGCTCACCACATGTTTGGGTGGAGACGGTGTATCCCGAATTAGAAATAAGACCCCTCTTGGACTTTGTCCAGGTGTAGATTTTCGATTTGGGTTGAGGGCTGATTATGTTCTTCCAGAAATCACGGGGTAAGTTTCTTCCTTCTCAATTCCATCATTTCACTCTTGGAAGAAACTAGATGAGCTGTAACACCGAAAAAGGTTTTAATTGTATCATCTATTTGGTTTCATGAATTAAAACTTTGCTAGTACAAAGCATGATGATTACAACATAGTGTGAACTTATGGGTGTGCGTCATGTGCTTCTGTGATTTATGTGACTGTTTTATTAAGTTTTTCTGTGGTTCAAGTTGTGTGTTTCATGTAACAGGGGTCTTGGTACTGATGAGCCTCTATTCAATATGAACTCTGGCCAGTTGCAAGCATCGCTGGATAGAGTGGAAGCCATTTTAAGCTATCCAGCTACTGTTTAGAAAATATTGGTGAACATATGGTATGTTAATTGGTTGGCTCCTTTGAACTGCATTGAGATGAGAAGTACTAGCATGTAAATGAATACTATTAGGCAAAGAATTGTTCTGCTCAGAAGTTGCCTGTTCTCAGGTAGTGGGATCTAATGTTGTTTTTGTTCACACGCATTTGTGATATGTTATTGAGTGGCATTATTTATCATGCTTTTGATAAGTTACGTGATTATACCATTTCTTGGTTTACATTTTTTTCTGAGTCGTGAACTTTAGCACATTCTTTTGCATTCAGATCATAGATTGTAATGGCCTGATGATATGAGTTTCTCTTAACAGTTATTCATACTTAATTGCAGCATAAACTGTTTGCCTAAATTCTGTAATTAGCTGGAGAAGCAGGATTATAGGGAGGGACAATGAGGCTCAGTGGCGCAGTGGAGAATGAGTTATGTCTTCCAATTTCATCAGTTTTGTTTGACAATGTCGATGTATATAAGTGAAGTATTGAGGTGTTAAAGTATATGCAAATCTGCTTCATCAGCGGTTTTTAGTCTTCATTTTCACATACATTCAAAGGAAATATTTGTAGAAACAAAAAAGTCCTGTCACGATCAATGGGATAAATTTCATGTCAAGGCAGATGAATTGGAACAGTGTTTAGACATTTTTCCTCATATCCTATCAAGCAATGTCCATGCACATTTCATACACTATGATCATACAATTGAGCAATCACTTCACTGCTTTCGAAAATGCTGTACGATGGCATATGCTTTCTATGGATGTTATCTCTTCATTTTTATTTTATGTTTCTGGCTTTTGCTCGAGTGGGGAGATGCACTAGACGTGCTAGCCAAATTGCTCAGGATTTACTATCGAGGACGAATCATATCGTGGCTATTACTTTGGCCTTGTTCATTTATTCTACTTTACAATGTATTCTCAGAAGTTACAACTCAATATTCAAGTGAAATGCAAAATGTAGCCTTTGATACAGTTATCATGTCATTTTGTAGAAAGAGAAAGGGCTTAATCTTTCAAAATCTTCTGCTGTAAGTTTTTTTTGTTGGAAATTCTTCTCTTTGGTATGAAAGCCTTATTGGCAATTCTCTGACTTTTCGGCTTTTGAAACGCAGAGAATGGGCTTAATCTTTCAAAATCTTCTGCTGTAAATTTTTTTGTTGGAAATTCTTCTCTTTGGTATGAAAGCCTTATTGGCAATTCTCTGACTTTTGGCTTTTGAAACGCATGGGAGGGAGCGAAATGAGGGATGCCCAGCCATTGTACAACCCAAGACGAGAAATAAAATAAAGCTGGGCCGTCTCCAACCTTTGTCCAAGCCGTTGAACCTGAAACTTTACCTTTCTTTAACATTCAAATTCTCACCTCTTGCTGTAGATAAATCCACCAACAAGTAGACCCCCCCAAGAACAAAAGAGAACGCCTGCTGTAAAGTTGAGAAGTTCTTGTTCATTCCCGAACTGTCATTAAAGTGAGTGTCCATATTTTGCACAAATCTGATCATGTTTGTGCTTGAAGCATGAGAACAGTGACTGAGAAGTCCGAATATTCTCCCACTCAAGTTTCACTCAATATCGGAGTAAGAAAACCCGACAGGATTTACAGGTGAACTATTTAACAGATATAAAAATTTACTCGAGGCTTAAGGTAGTGTGATGAACTTATTCCGATTGCTGCCTATGCATGCTTCAATGAAAAAAAAAAAAAGGTTCATGGATAAACTTTTTTTTTTTTGGTAAAGAAAGGTTCATGAATAAACTTTTTCTGCACAGTATAGGCAAAAAGAACATATCACCCTCGAAAAGATTTTCTCCTTTACACTACCATTATCATCAAATTTAAGAAAAGACCACAAGGAGCTGTCCGAATATCATACCCACTTCAAAGTTGCTACCAGTACAATTTACAGAAGTCTTATCAACCTTCCACTAAACTCAATTTGCATTCTCCAATCACAATTCACCGGCCAAAACACTAGCTTTGTCATTAGATATGTTAAGAGCGCACAGCAGAAACTTGATGCTTTTTTCCGAGGAGATCACCAAGAGGGAGCCCAAGTTCGAGCTCTTTAATATATCAAGTTGGATCCACTTTTGCTCAAAAACTTAAACCAATGAATTATGAGCTAATTAAGATATATTAACTGCTTTACACCACATTAATTTTTCGATATAGGATTTCTCTAATACAACTTACTCATACGTGCATCATCACAAGATATACTAGATCTTATGCACATTTCCACTATTTCTAAAATGTAAACTGAACATGGGCCAAAACAGATCAAGAACTTGCTTGTACGCATCGGAGAGCTGGAGAGTCCAACAATCATGGTCAGCGAGGAAGATGTCGGGCTCTTTGCCCATGAAGTCCAAAGTGAGGACGAGCCTACTCTGACGCCCACCCTTGCATGGCTCGATTTGGAAGCACGCGCCGCTGTGGAAGGTATCGCTCGACAGCTTCTTGAAAAGCTGCTCGTGCAGCGGCTGTGGCAACCCGGAAGCTGTCAGCAGCAGGCCATGAACTTTCACGACGTCTTCGATGGTCTCAATCTTTGACATTGCAGCGAGCTTCAACTCGGACCGTGTGAAATTGCTTTGCCTTGCTTTGGCGGGATTCATTATGCTTGCTTCCATTGGTGTTCGTCGGTCATTCGATGTTCTTCTGAGGTTTATGACGATGATTTG
Organism: Eucalyptus guilfoylei; assembly: GCA_016097605.1. Lineage (NCBI taxonomy): Eukaryota > Viridiplantae > Streptophyta > Magnoliopsida > Myrtales > Myrtaceae > Eucalyptus > Eucalyptus guilfoylei. The sequence goes on from CM027860.1 coordinate 18,036,279, forward strand.
GGTCGATGAGCCCGAATCCATATCTACAAACCTTGGGCCTAGAGAAATTAAGTGGATCTGCCATTCTCCTAACGTATTAATCATATTCATGGCAATTTCTCGCATTATTTTGTTTGGTTAGTGAAATGTTTCAACGTGATTATAATGTTTCTTTTCTTTTTTTTGGAAATAGGGGATTTACATCGTGTGGGACTTTCTCTTAATAAAGTGGGGTCGCCATGGCTACTGTTAGTAATATGTCCAAGACTGAAAGTTCAGCTTTTGGTTTCATCTTGAAGCTCAATTTCTTCATAATTTCATCCTTAAGCCCAGTTCAATGATTAAGATAATGGTAAAAAACTCACTTTCCCCCCCCCAAAAGTTTTTGGCTCTCTCTCCCTCTCTCCCTCCCTCACCCATGAATTTAAGAGTTGGGAGCTGCCAACGACCCCTCTAAATGTTATTATAAGATCACGCACTCGTCACGAAATATACAAATTGAGCCATAATTACCCTCCAGGACCTAAGCTTCGAAGGTTTAGGTAGGCAAGTCCGTCAATGTAAACTCTCCAAAATGCTAGCATTAAAAAGTATTCATGCTCAGGTAGAAAGCACGGGATGCCTTTACCATAAGCCCAACGAGAAAATATTGATTGCCAGCATAACAAATATGAAGGGTTATGAGGATGCGACACGTGTCCAAAATGGGCCCAAATTTCAGACTCTCTTCTATCTCCTCTGCATGCTCAGACTCTTTCTTCTCTCTCTCCTCTCCCCTGCACGCTCTCTCAGACCCCACCACCCTAGCAAGAGCAACTAAGAAGCTGTTCACTCGTTCAGCGATTCCAGCAGAGTCATTTGGCAATGGCGGACGATGGGTTTGGATGGAACTGCGGCCGAAGTTGTTTTCTGTTCTCATGGATCTTCTCTTTATACATCGAGTTGCGGATGAAGCCAAAGTTCCAGCTGTAGATGTCATATTTGAAAAATAAGGTTGGTACGTCTTTGACGCGCATTGCGGGAACAACACTTTCTTCTATTGACTAATTTCTCTTTTTGAATTGTTCACATATTAAGCAAGGAACAACACCCATTCTCCTCTCTTCCTAAACGATGATTTTAGGATGCATTTATTTCACCGAAAATTAGTGATTTGGAAAATATTTTTTTAAAAATAATCACTTATGAAAATAAATAAATGGCAATTTTTTTTATTGCCCTAGTTGGACATAGATTATTATTGATGATGAAACCATTTTTCATTGGCTAATTTTCCTAAACGATAGAAGCAATCATTTTTTAGAAAATGATTTTCTAAATTACTCATTTTCCATTAAACAAACACGTTCATTCTCAAAATTTTATGAAACCAAAAAATCAATGGAAATTCCTTTTATTTACAGAAGTGTAAAAATTTTACTAAAAGAAGATACAAGTGTCGCGTAATTGTGTTTTCCTTTTGTTCCACCATCCCCTACTTGGCAAATAACGCATTCCAGTGGATTTTTATTAAGTGCACTAGCGAAGTAAAAATTTCTTTATATAAGCAGCTTATACAACTTTTTTATTTTAAGCACGTAGATTTACTCCATAAACAGGTTTTTGTTTCCATTCCAAAACTGCTTGTGTGAAAAGGACTTTTACACTTATGGTCTATAAAATATAAATCCTGTTTTGATAGGCTTTTATTCTGTACAATGACGGTGTAAAACTTTGTTCCGACAGGCAGATTTTAGATAAAAGGTAAGGCATCGGTGTGGAAGAGATGAGAGGGGGGGGGGTTGTTCATCTTTTTTTTTTGGTATGAAATGTAGCATTTCATTCAAGGAGGTAAAGTATTACAACCTTAGATAGGGCTTCAGTACATAGCAAATCCAAGAGAATTTGGGGAGGTGAAAAGGCCCATTGTGGAGAAAGGATTCCACAGCCATGGGCCTTGGCAGCCCAATCAGCTATGGAATTGGCTTCATGTCTACAATGCTGGATGCGCAGATGGGGAAAACAGGGGATCGGCGATGCAGCGTCGGCGAACAACGCTCGACACTCCCATGGCGGTAAACGGCGATGAGTGACAGTTTGCACAAGCACAAGGCAATCGAATTCAACCAGTAGGTGAGCGTTGGCCTTTCCCCTCTGCAGCAAATATTTGAGTGTGAGTATTAAGGCTTGGATCTTAGTTTGCAGTGGGGAGGATGTTGGGACACTACTGGAAAAGCCGTCGATCAAAATGGCTGAGTGATCTCTGCAAACACACGTGATGGCACCCGTGTGACACGCTATTGGAAATGCCCCATCAATGTTGATTTTGATGATGCTAGGTTTCGGGGGAGTCCACACCCGATTAGGGTTCAATAAAGGTTGCCCTATATCCGACGACGGCTGCAGGGTGTTGCTTATAAGCGTTGCATTGGTAAGAGCCAGATCCACAAGCTAATCAGGGTTGGTGCGTTGATGTCGGAAAGTGAAGTGGTTGCACGCCTTCCAGATCTGCCAAAGAAGGGATGCGATGGTCTCCAAAACAGGTAAGTTGGTCCTATTCCCAAGTAGATCTTCTAGCCAAGCATCCATTCTATGTGTTCTGTAAGCTGATATATCAATCTTTACTCTGGGGTGAGACCAAATATCCTTTTTCCATGGGCATAATAGAAATATATGTTCAGTTGTTTCGGGGGTATTAGATGGACATAGCTGACATACTGGGTCTGGGATGATGTGTCGCCAAAATAGGTTGTCCTTGGTAGAGAGGGCGTTGTGGCATAAGGACCACATAAAAATTCGAATTTTTGGGGCGGTCTTTGCTTTCCAAACCTATCGCCATAATTGGGGTGGCGTTTGGTATGATGAGGAAGCACCGGTGTTGGCAAAGCTGCGAGCTGAATGTCTGAGGTAGTTATAGCCGCTTTTCACTGTATATATACCTGCCTGTGTCTCTGTCTAGCTAAGGTGGTCTATGGTGGAAGCAGGCCGTAACTATAGGGCGACAATGTCCTCAACTATTTGATTATCAAAGCTACGTCTAAGTAGGGGAACATTCCAAGTGTTCTGTTATGAAATTATAAAACTGGCTGTAACATCCCGGGCCCCACTGTGTAATATTGTCCGCTTTGGGTCACCCATCCTGGCGCGGACGAACCGCCATCCCAGCCACGGTCTTTTCCCTCACGGCTTTAAAACGCGTTACACAGGTTAGAGGGACCCAAGCCTTATAAGCTGACCAAGATCTCCCTCCCTAGGCGATGTGGGTTCGTCCGCGCCAGGACGGGTGACCCAAAGCGGAAAATATTACACAGTGGGGCCCGGGATGTTACACTAGCCACCTTCTCGGGCTCTCCTCTAGGTTCTAGTCTGCCAATGATTCCTCTTGTGAGCCATTTATCCTCACGGACTCGTATCCTCTGCCCATTACATACAGACCACTGAAGCTAGTTTAAAATAGAATCTCTGCCTAAAAGTAAACTTTGCCAGCCCCAGGATGGTCTAGTTCCCTTTTCTGCATGCCAGAAATCTTTAGAGTGAAAATATAGTCCCTTGAAAACTCGACCCCATAAGGATAATGGGTTTTGGAAAAGTCTCCATGCTTGTTTACCCAAAAGGGCTTTGTTATATGTGAGTAAGTCTCGAAATCCAAGCCCCCCCTTATTCTTCCATTCTTTAAGTAAGTCCCAAGCCTTCTAGTGTATTCCCGACCTAGTACTATTATTTTGCCACCAAAACTTGGCTGTTTTCTGCTCAATGGACTTGCAAATAGATACAAGAAGTTTAAATATTGACATGGCATACTGTGGGAGTGCCTGTACCACCGTTTTTAACAGGATTTCCTTTCCTCCTTTGGATATGAGGTTCTCTTTCCACCCTTCCAGCTTTGCATTCACTCGCCCCAGAATCCAAGCAAACATATCTTTTTTGGAAACCCCACAATCAGATGGTATACCCAAGTATTTCCCAGTCTTTTCAAGCACAGGTACTCTCAATTCTCTAGCTAGATTTTGCTTTAAATTGATAGGACAATCTCTACTGAGGAAGAGTCCTGATTTGTTTCTATTCACGGCTTGGCCTGTGGCTACATAGTATTGCTGCAATATATTCGCTAAATTTTGGCATTCTAGGAGCCGTCCATCTAAGAAAAATATCGCATCATTTGCAAAAAATAGATGAGATAGGGTAGGACACCACCTGTTAAGTTTGATCCCCGTTAGGTTTCCCACGTCGACAGCTTGCTGGATAAGAGTAGATAAGACATTAGCCAAAAGGATGAACAGATATGGAGAGAAGGGATCTCCCTGTCAAAGCCCCCTTGTTGGATGAAAATAAGGTAATGATTCACCATTTAATTTAACACTGAGGGAGACCGTGGTAATATATTGCATCACCCAATGTCCCCATTTACCATGAAATCCCAGTTTTCTAAGATAGGCCTCTAGAAAATCCCACTCAACCTGATCATATGCTTTCTGCATATCCAGCTTTAACATTGCCTGAAATTTTTTCTTCCTTTCCCTGATTTTAAGTTGATGTAAGACCTCTTGGACAACCAAAATGTTATCTTGTATTTGTCTACCCGTCACAGAGGCACTCTGTTCCATTGAAATCAACCTAGGTAACCATGTCTTCAGACGATTTGCTAGCACTTTGGATATGATTTTATAGATAAAGTTGCAGAGACTAATGGGTATATATTGATCTAACCTCTCGGGGTGCGGTATCTTTGGGATCAGAGAAATGAGTGTTCTGTTAAAAGCGGGGGGCAGCATTCCTGAGTTGAAAAAATCTTGTACCAAGATAAAGATATCTTCCTGAAGAATATCCCAGTGAGTTTGGTAGAATAGCCCATTCAAGCCATCGGGTCCTGGGGTTTTAGTAGCCCCTAATTGGAAAGCTGCTTGCTTGATTTCCTCCCGAGAGACCTCTGCTGTTAAAACTGTATTCATTTCTACTGTGACCACTTGGGAACACTGTGTAAGTATAGGGCCATAATCACGGTAGCCAATCGAACTATAGAGATGTTGAAAGTAATTCAGCGTCATATTCTTCAGTTGATCGGAATCTCGGATCCACCCATGATGTTCATCCTGCAACATGCTGATTCGGTTTCGATGTCTCCGTTGTATAGTAGTCGCATGAAAAAACTTGGTGTTCTTATCCCCCCATCGCAGCCAGTTAATCCGTGATCTCATCGCCCAATATTGTTCCTCCTATTGCCATATGTGTTGGACTTCATCTTTCAGGCTAGTTACATGTGCTTTATCATAGTAGTGACCGGGTTGATTGATATGATTCTGTATTTGTTGCTGTAACAGGTGAATTTGTTTCTGGCCATTGGAGGATTTTGATTTACTCCACCTAGTGAGTGCTAAAGAAGTAACTTGAAGCTTGCGGGATAGAGAGGAGTCCGGTAGCAATACAGAGGCCCAAGCATCTCTTATAACCATGCGGCAGTCCTTGTCTTGTATCCAAAAGGCTTCGAAAGTGAAAGTCTTCCTCTTCCTTGGTGGTTTGAGTTCAGTAGTTAGCAAAAATGGGCTATGATCTGAAGCTAGAGCAGGAGAGGCAAAGACTTCAGCTTCCGGGTAAGTCAATCTCCAATCCATAGTACACAGCGCCCTATCAAGTCTTTCTTTAACCACCTCATTGCCATCTCTATTGTTCATCCACGAAAAGGCACAACCCTTGCTTTCAATATCCAGCAGCGAACAGTCATTTAAAAATTCCCTAAAGGAGTGCAATCTATAAGGCTCAGCTATCTTCTTACCCGCTTTCTCCCAATGATATACAATCTCATTGAAGTCATCAATGCACACCCATGGCAGGGTATTGGAAAAACTAAGTTGTCTCAAATCTGCCCATAATTGCTGTCTGTGTTGATAAACCGATGGCGCATGAAGGCAGGTGAGGCGCATTGGATATCAACTCGGTACATTGGTACAGATCATGTCAATGAAATGTATAGTGTGTCGCTCCACGCGCAAAGAGACCTGATCATTCCAGAAAACCACCATCCCTCCAGCCAAACCCATGGGACTCACCACAAAACAGCTTGGATATTTCAACTTCCACTTAATTTTCTGGATCACTATGTTCTGATTTTTGGTTTCCATCAAAAAAACTACCTCAGGCTTTTCATGGACCACTAGGGCCCTTAGTGCTTGAACTGTCAAGGAATTGCCCAGTTCCTGATAGTTCCAGCTAATGATCTTCATTTGTCACTTGGTGGCTTGTTTGGGCAAGCCACCACAGCCCAACTACCGACCCTTTCGGCTGCAAAGATTGGGGTATCCATAAGATGAGATTCATCAAGGCCTTCGTTTACAGTAGAGCGCGACCCATAAGGAGTATATCTCTTAGCTTTCTTGAGGGGACTCGCTTTGGTGTTTATTCTGGGGCTCTTTAGTTTCTTATTTTTGGAAGAACCTTCAGCTGAATCTCTAAGTACTGTATACTGTTCCATTGCAGGGGACTTCAGTTTAGGCTCTACAGTTCCTTTCGGATAATCATTGAGGGAAGGACGCTTCAAGATTGGTTCTATAGTACAATCAATGGGTTGTTCTGTGCTGACCTCCATGATTGCTGGTTGCTGATTAGGGCTGTGAGGTGCAGTAGGTAGTAAGAGAGTCAAATAATGTGGAGTTTCAGGTATGGTCTCTTCGACATCATCTTGTTTAGGTTGCGTCTCATAAAAAACTCGCCAAAATGGGCCGTGTTCTCTGACTTCAGCTCTTAGCCACTGACCATAAGATAGCTTGTCTTTCCCTTCTATTTTTGCCTCATCAAAAGGAATGTCTTTACAGTACATTGCATAATGGCCTAAGATGCCACATGAGTAGCAATAGTGGGATAAGCGTTTGTATCGGAAGTTGAGCCATATGTTCTTCCCTTCTAATCTAATCAGTTTACCAGGTTTAAGCGGTTCTTGCAAATTGATTTCGACTCTAGCCCTCCCCGCCCTAAGTGTGGGGCCTTCTTTAGACTCAATCCTAACTTCCTGCACCTTGCCAATATGTCTCACAGCTTTACTTATCGTATTCGTTGTACATCTTTCCATGGGAAGCCCAAAAACTTGCACCCAGAAGGCGCAGGTTGTAAAGTCATAGCAATGTAGAGGTGTGTTTGGTACCCAAGGCTTCACAATAACCAGGTGACTCGAGAACAACCAAGGACCATTGTCTAAAACTTGCTGTTTTTCCCCTTTTGAACTGAATTTAAATACATAGAGCCACGCTTCACGTTGAGAAATTTCGACTTGGTCATTGCGCCAATCTCTTTTTAAAGTATTCTGAAACGCTTGAAAGTTAACAGAAGGGTTAGACATGATTTTACCCACTAAGATCAACTTACATTCTTCGAGCTTCTCTGCTGGGACTGCTTCATTCGAAATGTCTACTTCCTGTTCGGACCAGAGTCGACCTAGTCTGTTGTAGAGCGCAGCAAGATGGGCATCCTCTTCGTGGCCAGTACTATCCATCAGAAAGCATGCCAAAGGGAGGTGGCAGAAAAGGTAGGTGTGTTTCGCATGCAACGCACCAATGAAAATGACCAGAACAGAGGAAAGCAACCGGGAACACAACAAGACGAAGCAAAAGAGGCAGACCTGGTCGGGATTGTGGACACAGGACTATACAGGTCAATCGGTGAGATTAGAGGGAGTCACCCAGACGGTCAATTGAGGTGAAGATGGGCGACAATTGGGAAGATGTCACAGCGTGTGTAACAGGGTTAGGGGCGGAGATTACAATGATGATATGGGGGTATCGGGTGGATGAAAGCCATGGCGAAATTGGGAAGAAGCTCCTGGGAATTAAGGGAATACGAAGATTGCGATGGACAGTGGTTGTGGGTTTGAGGGTTTAGTTGAAGAAGAAAACTACCAGATGGTAGAGAGAAACTCTACATGAGAGAATTTTGCAAAAAAAAAGGGGGGTTGTTCATCTTTGAGCTTTGCTACATGGACCGACAATGAAGTGAAAAGAAAAGAAAAGAAAAAAGGTGTTCTATGGTTAACGGTGACAAGGAAAGGCGCAAAAGTAGGAAAAAGGAATAAATTAACGAAGGCAGAAGAAGACTGACAGAGCTTAGTATAGAAATTAATTTAAATTATCACTGGTTGTAAAGCTTCAATTCGAATATATAATATATGGTAGAGATTTTTGTAAAATCATAAATTTGTGGATCTTTGTAGATTACAATTTTGACCGCTGTTTAATATAGATGGTTATTGTTCACTAATTTTCAGTTATAGATATTTTTTCGAAATTTTGGGCCGAGAATGGTATTGCATTACTTTATAATGCGGAGATGGTGCACTGCCAAAAGAGTGAGGTGTTGATAGTTTCGGATAAGGAGAAATTTCATTTGACAAATGAGAGAAAGCCTTGCCCGTCTTTAGAAATTATGCTTGAATATCTGAAAAACAATATAGATCAACCTGCACAACCTAGAAATCCAACTTTACTAGTTCTCCTGCCTACATTTGGCAATATAATTTCTACTAAGGAAATGTTTTCCTCCATCGTTGATCAGAAAAAATTTCCTCCTATCAGTTCATGTGGGTGTTACATGCTTGAACGATACCCGTATACAACTCTAAAATATAACGAAAAATAAAGAAAGGGAACAGAGAAAACCAAAATCAGCCCACCCGCTCTTTCTTCCTTTCTTCTACTTGTTCAACCAGGCTGCAGCACTATCACCTTACTCCACCTTGCCATCTCCGGCGCTTGGGTCGCTGCATCCACTGGCGTCTCTACTGTGGTTCCATCGCAGCAAAATCGTTACCGACCAGGCCCCGGTGGAAAAATTGGCAGCAGTGAACGGCGGGCTCGAAAGAACAACTATAATGAATTCAGACAATTTCTCTATTTTCGAAAGACCAAAGGAACTATCAATTATCTCGTATATAGCATCATAATTAAAATAAAGATATAAGATATTGTAATCGGGTTAATGAAATCAAAAGTGCTAAATTTTTCCGAATTATCTATTGTCCATAATCATTTTTTTAATCAAATGGATTCCTATATTATTTACTTTTTTTTCATTAATTAGATAATGAAATTCGAAGGCTCTGATTTTTTACCAATCATTTGACATCGTCCTTAAACTCTTTTTATTGATTGGATTTGTGAATGATATGTTTTTCCTGTTATGGTAGTTTTTATTTACAGAATAAGTGCGAATGCTGAAGCGGTAATCAAGTTATCACTATATGTCAAGTTGACACCCCATGTGGCTACTAAAAACTTAAGAAATCTGATTTTTTTTTTGTCAATTTCCTTGATATGTTCCCTCGTTTGTTTTTTGAAAATTTTCGATACTTTATCCACTTATTGAAACTCCTATTTGTGAGTTTTATGCAGACTGTGGAAAGCTGCGTTATGAGCTATGTAGTGAAAGTCAAATGGTTCCAAGAAAACCCCACGGACATTGCGATAATACATTGGCATGCATTCGTGGAAGGCCACAAAGAATTGCTTGAGAAAGGAGAGAAGTGGGTGAAGGACACAGCAAATTCATGTATGCTCGTCTCAACTCTAATTGCCACAATATTGTTCGCTGTTGCTTTCACTGTGCCTGGAGGAAATGACAACAATACCGGAATCCCATTGTTGTTAGGACAGGACTCTCTCCTAGTTTTTACAATTTCGGATGCGTTAGGTTTATTCTCCTCTGTGACAGCCATCTTGCTATTCCTAGCCATTCTAACTTCGTGGTATGAGGCACAAGACTTTCTCTACTTGTTGCCTAAGCAATCTTAATGGGCCTTTGTTTTCTCTTCCTCTCCTTGGCTTTCATGCTAGTGACCTTCGCTACAACTCTCACAATGGAGCTGGATAAGAGACTAGAGTGGGTTCTCATTCCAATTATTTTGCTGGCCTCTATCCCTGTGGCTTTATTCGCAATACTGCAACTTCCCTTGCTATTCCAAATGGTTAAATCCACTTATGGATCTAGCATCTTTCGTCTCGAGGGCATTTGGGATGGAGTCAATTATACTTAACAAGATCAATGATTGGCAAATTTGATTTGAGGGTGCTTGTCTTCATTACAGTTGGTTGGTTGTAGGGGGGCCAATGCGATATTGAATGTATTTCTTCGAAGTATTTGAACAATTACTATACTTTACATTTCCCTACCTTGTTATGAAAGATCTATTTATAGAATGATCCAATCATTTTAAAATTTTAGCCTATAGATACTTCAAAATTGAATCTGCACATACATAAACAATTTTTTTTTTTAACATTCAGTACCAAAGTATGCTCAATCTTGGAATATAACTTTTTAAAAATTAGTTTTTCTAGCTTTTTGTTTTATAATTTAGATTCAGAATTTTTTCTTTCTTCCAGCTTAAACATTCAAATCTAGGTATTTCAAAAAATAATCTATTATAAAAAAAATTAACTTCAATGTTTATTACCAAAATACATGCTATCATGTAATATATCTTTCATCATGGAATGAGAGATGAACGATTATTTATAGAAAAAAATCTATAGATAAAATTTTTGGTGGTAAGAACAATACCAAATGTAGAGTTTATTCTTGTGAACCATTAAGTAATTGGAATGATACCAGTTATGATACATTTGTATCAATTGTGAAGTAGATGGAAGAAAACCTACCATAAATCTTTGCCTCAGTGGTCATTGTTGACACATAAAATTTGATTAAATATTTAGATATTTATTTCATAGAAAATTAGACAGCAGTATGGTCCTAGAAAAGCAATCCTCACTGTCAAGGCAATTGGAGATTGCTCTGACTCCTTTGCGAAAATGTGTTGCTTTAATAAGCAACCGAAGACATGTCCAAGTCCCGAAAAAGCAGCTCCCTTGCATCATCAAGTAAGATGATACCCTGATACTTGCCAAAAACTTGGGATCGCGCCCCGTATCATTCATTCCCGATAAGTAACTATAGGTATATTCTTATTTGTCTTAGTACGTATTATGTTATATTGCCCTTTTTGCATAAGACATCTAATCTCAAATAAGATATTATCTACGGCATATGCATGGACAAAATTTAGGGATCAATTCCTCTTTAAATGCAACCTTTGCAAGCTTAACTTTAAATAGGGGTAACCATTGACACATAAATTGTGTGTGTGTGTGTGTGTGTGTATTGAATAGAATATTGGTGACAAATTTGGTCATAATAAAAATGATTTTCACATCACCTAGGCATTAATATTATTTGCAACTACAAAGATTTATTTTTATTTCATTTCCCTTTATTTTACCCTATAGATAAAACTATATTTAAAAAAAAAAATGGAGGAAAAGGGAAGAAAAGGCTTTGGCCCAGCCCCGCTTTTTCTTTTCGCCTGTCTTCGCCCAGGACCGGGCCCAGCTTCCCCCACATGGCCCGGCCCGGCCCGACCCCTCCTTCTTCCTCTTTCTTCCTTCCTCCTTCCTTCTCCCTCCCTGCAACTCACGTGAGCGGCTCTCCCTTCTCTCCTCCTCTCCTCCTCTTCTCCCTTTCTCACGCAACAAGGACAGCGTGCTGCGGAAATCAAGGAGCAGAGCAGGCGGAAGTAATGACTGATGGGGCGCCGGTTTGGCCGGGGGAGGCCGGTCGGCGCCCCAAGGACCGGCAGCCGAAGCCTCCGTTGAGCGGCCTTCTCGGCCTATAAATAGGATAGCGCGAGCTCAGTAGAAGGGGGAGCCAAAGAGAGAGAAAAGAAGGGTGGAGGAGAGAGAGCGGAGGGGTTTCTTCGGAGAGACATCCGAGAAGCCCGAGAAAGTGAGCGGAGGGGGAGAAGGTAGAGGGAGAGCACCGAAATGGCGGAGGTCGGAGAGAGAGAGAGAGAGAGAGAGAGAGAGAGAGAGCCTTCCCTCGGCCAAGCCACGGAGACCCTCGCCGCACGAGACCCCCGACGTGTCGCCGCCGCCCGACGCCGCCTGTTGCTGCCGCGGCGTCGCCTGATGCGCCCAAATCAAGTCGCGCCATCGCTGTACCCGACGGTCGTTGCTGGCACGACACTGCTGCTCGCTGCTTCGCCGATCTGCCCCCAATCCTGCTCGCTGCGCCACCGCGACCAAGAAGTCTGGGCCAACCGCCGTCGCTCGCCGCGGCCGCCTCCGTCAGGGTTCGCGGTGGGGGAGGAGAAGAGGCTACCAACGGGGTCTGGCGCGGGTCGTATTCGGGTAGGGTTTCGGTTGTTCGAGTCGGCTGGGTCTGGGTGTTCATGGGCTTGCGAGATCGTGGGCCTGGCTTTCCTTTCAACTGAAATTTGAGCCTGATAAGAATTAATTCGAACTGGGCTCTTGATAGAGCCTGGTCCGGCCAAACTCAAGCCCGAGATAGGACTCCTCCGTCCGCTTCGTCCAGCCTCTGTGCGTACGATGGATGACTTCCGTGTCTCTGGGGGAAAGTGCTCGAAGTCTAACGTTGTCGTCCGCTGAGAATAACATCCGGCGAACTTCGAATTGATGGACTTAAGGTGAGAGAGAAAAAATCGTCAGGATTCTCTGTTCCGTCGGATGAAGCTCAGGGGATTGTTTGATTTTAAAGCTTAAATGGGTTGGGCATAACATTTCCATGTCGTAATTCCTAATTTGTGAATTAATTTTTATTGGCGAAATTCTAATGTCAAGTAACTCAATTGGTAAAATCAGAAAGTTTATGTTTGAATTGGCCTCCTTATTATAAGTTTAGAACTGACTTTACCACTCTCCCTAAATATCTTATTTCAGCATTTATTTCTTCTAAATCAGTAATAATTTATTATAAAAGTTCTCATCAAAATTAGATATGCAAAATTTAGATATTTGCTAGAATTAGACATCAGCTCACATTTTTATAGGTTTGCTAACTGACATAAAAAGCAAATCAGTGCATGGAGCTTGCACAAGAGTGTGCCACGTGAGTCATCATCATTCGAGTTTTACCCCCTTTTATATCCATGGATAGATAGATTGAGATTGAAATGCTAGTATTATTTCCTTGAATTACCTCATCTCACCCCGAAACTTCATGAGCAACTACATTTATTACAAGCTTTCCAATAAGATATCATTTGCCTGACACCCTTGTTGGTCTCAAATCGAATAGCCACCTTTTTGGAGAAAACACATGATCAAATAAATACTCAAGGATCTAAATTAAACAATACTTAAACCTAACGATAGTGAGTCAAGCTTTCAGGCGGCATTAGAGTTGTAAGAATCCAAAAATGGATTTAAAAGGTCATTCTTTCTAAATTTTATGATCTTATGGTCAAACAACTAATTAAACGCTACACCTCCACAATTTTAAGGCACATTGAGTCCTGTAGAAGGAAAAAAAAAATCTTAAATATACCCGATGCATATGAGCCCATCTCACATGTATCATTGGATGAAGTGGGCCCCATGTGGAACCCATTGATCTAATGGTAGCGTGAGTTAGATTTACATGATCCAGACGGATCCATTACCGGCTCATTGTACAAGTGATTCCGACAAGATTCTAGTGTATTTAGAAAAAATGAAACAAGTCCAAAGCTAGGCTCTCAAACAGAACAAATGACAATCCTCCATAACTAAGTCATGTGTAGAAAAGTTCGGACCAATGAATTGGTCTAGTTGGCCTTGTAAAATACTCGATGAATGTATTGAACGTGTTGGCATGACGCGCCATTACTAATAATACTTTGATTGGGTCAAACACATGGCATGATGTGAGCCATCATTATATGAATGTAGTGCCAATCATTAGTTTATCCCTATGTAGATAGGATTCAAATTCTGCTGTAATCTCATCTATAATGGGTGGATGATATTACTACATCACTTGACTTGTCAAGCATATTTTTTCTGATATGAACATTAGCTCTCAAAGAATTGACGAAGCAACATACTTCTATTCATCTACTCAAAATTCGACGAGCATATTTTTTCTGATATGAACATTAGCTCTCAAAGAATTGACGAAACAACATACTTCTATTCATCTACTCAAAATTCGACGAAGAGAGGGAGCCGTTTTGCTGCATAGTCTGAACAGAACAACAAGTCAGAAAGCACTAAAATTCAAATCTCCACTCCAATGACTCACTTCAACACACTAACAAACCAAATACAACCTCACAAGAAAAATCCATGGAAAGCCATTATTGATGAGCATATAAGCCGAATTATTATTTCCTTTCATTTTTTTTTTTTGAAGAGGCTTGTTAAGGTGATGATTGTTAATGGATGGATTCTCGATGAAAATGAAATTAACCACTTAGCCAGTGCCACCAAGAACGCCCTTGAGCTTCTTGACCTGAGCATCATCAAGGAAAGAGGTGGCCTCCACCAACTCAGAAGGAAAATTATTAGCGAACAGAGCAAAGTCCAAGATTTGAAGCCCAGGGCTCGGACTGTTGAAGCTGACTATCGCAAGTGCTGGACTTTTACCAGCATTCAATTGGAAGTGCAATAGGCTGAGGGAAAGTCACGTTATCCCCTTTTTGAGGTTCTTCAAGTAGACGGTGTTTGCTGATGACGAGATGAACTCGGCACAAATCGACCCTTGGAGGACAAGGAGGACCTCCAAGGCGCCTGAGTGCATGTGCGTCAGGATGACCCTGCCAGGGGGCCATATCGAAATTAATGGTTGCAACCAATCTGTATATGATGGGGACCATATAGCTTATGGGCATTTTCACAACTTTTTTAAAGGTGGCATTTTCACAACTTCATAAGTTTTATTTTAGAAGTTTACTTAACTATAATTAAGCACTACATCATCAATAAACAAATAAGTACATAGCATACATCACTTGTCACTCATGATGCTTCTTTATCTCTAATTAAAGGAATTTCTCCTCCTGTAAGTATGTATGTGGTGGGTTTTTCTCATTAATTTTGCGCAAAAAATTTCATCCATTATGATAAAACCACAAATGAAAGTCTTATTCATTTGATAAAAACACAGATAAAACTTATCTCTCCCTCTCTCTCTCTCGTTGCGACCTAGCAAATCGAGCATGCATTTTTGTAAAAATAAGAAATATGTGAAAATAATAAAAAAAACTAAATGAAATTTCGGCGCATCTCACGGCAGCCTCGCGTCCACATATACGTATTTCTAACATATACGCATTCGGCGGGGTAGAATAAAGCAGAGAGAACGCATGTACACGGTGCTCAGCAAATTCTGTCTCGTATCGTCAATTTCCAGGAGCTTCTAGGCTATGTAGCATGGACACTCTTCGGAAGCCTTCGTGTCGTGTCCGACACTCCGACACGTGTCCGACACGCTCCGACACGTCCCAACACGGTCCGACACGCGGTCAATGAGTGTCGAAAAATCCGACACGTGGTCAACTCTCTCCGACACGTTCCAACACGTGAGTCCAGAATTCCGACACGCGATTCCGACACGCACGGGGTCAATTTTAAAAATTTCTAATACTTGTGGGGTCAAAATATAAATATACACAAAAGAAGTAATAAAAGAAGTAATAAAAATGCTATAAATATACACGCATGGGGTCAATTTTTTTTTTTTTTCAGTTTTATTTTTTTGAGAATTGTTTTAGTTTTTTAAAAAGTCTTTTACTATGAAAGAATTAATAAAAAAATGCTATATATGATAAATAAATAAATTTAAAAATATCATTTCAGCATTTTTCTTTAAACAATGTTTCTTTCCTCTAAGTTTTATGTATTATTATAACAAATTAAAATAATGAATGATATTATTTAATATTTTTCGTGTAAGTTAATTCTAGGCTATTTTTATTATTATATATAAAAATATATTTAATATATAACGTGTCGGAACGTGTCGAAATTCTCTATTTTTAAGAAATGACGTGTTGGCGTATCGTGTCGTGTCGTGTCGCGTGTCGCGTGTCCATGTCGGTGCTACATAGCTTCTAGGTTCCGATTCCCTCTTCATACTCGGCCCCCTCCAGTCCACCGGTAGCCGCTGCTCGTCTCCTACCGCCGACCACCATAGTCTTTTCGCATTTAAACCCCAGAGAATAGAACGGAGAGTACAGGGAAGGAATTCTTATGTTTATTTGTGATTCTCTCTTGCTGTCCTCTATGAATCCTCACCTCTCTCTCTGTCACTGATTGCCTTCGCAGGTTACTTCCCCAACACCACCACCTTCGCAGCCCCAGTAAGTGCTCTGTGCTCCCCTAATTCGCATGCTCTGTTTCTGCTGAAGGTAGGGGCCGAGTGCTCAATCACACCAGCATGAAATCCGGTCGCGTTCCAGCCTTAGCGATAAATTTAAATATGACCCCTCTCTTATTTTTGCATCTAGATCCTTTGGCCGTTTGATAAAACTCCTGAACTAGACCAGTGCGTTTTTCGATTTAGATTCTGACTTAGGGCTTTCCTTTGGTTAGTCGATTCATTATTTTCGTCATATAAACTCTACCTTTTTTTCGTTTCCTTTCATTTCAGAATTTAGTAGCTATACGTTTTAGGATTTGTTCTTGGAGTTCTCAGATTAGATGCATATCCAGTGCGTACGCAAGATGAATCTGATACTGACTACTCCAGAACTTGACCGAGGGCTCCTTAAACGAAAATGAATTGATCCATGCACGTTTGCTTCTTATACTTCACTATATGTCGTTCTGTGTTTATTGTGCCGAATTGGAAACATATTATGAAAAAATGTCGCTGGTTAGCTCTCTGTACGTGTTGAAATCGCAAGTTTATTGAGCGAATGCTACCATCTCGAATACCGAGTGCATGCTGCGAAAGCATTGAGTTGCTGCTCCAGTCATCGTATGCGCTGTGACTGGTTGGTTCATCAGTTGTATGCCCATTTCGAATATGTTGAGTTGCTGACGTGGTTACTGTGTTGTGTTCGTACCAATGTGGTGAGTTACGGAATATGTCTATACTGTGCGTGCTGGCTGTTCGTATGTTCTGGTATGCGTAATCATGTAATTGTGTCATTGATGTGCTGTTCGTTGATGCTAAGTACTTGCTGTCCAGATCTTCTCTTTCATTTTTTTCTGTTCTTGTTTTGTGCGTTTCATTCATTACTGAGGTTGACTACATTATTGGAACCTCTAGTGTCGTGCTTCTGACTGAAGGATTCAGAGTTATAACGGCCCAGTATGATGAGACGATTGTTCAAATTCTTTTAGGCTATTTTTTTTTTTTTTTTTTTTTTTTTTGCAAAAAATAAATAGTTTGGATAATATTTTCCAAGAAATAATCGTTTGTATCAACTAAAATAATTAGTTAATGAAAAATAATATTAATATTGAAAATAATTTATATCTAAATATTTTCATGAACCATTCATCTTCATAACCGATACAAACAATCATTTTATATAAAATGATTTACAAATCATTCATTTTCCGCAAAGCAAAAATAATAATTTATTTCTCTTACAAAAATGAATGAATGAAAATATTCTAATCGTCCACGAAAATATTAGAAAATTCAGAAAAGAATTTCTATGTTAACACTGGTTTGCATAGCATCCATGTTAGCGATTTTTTAGACTACATTGACAAATCGTTAAAAGATTTACGACTCAATTGATATAATTAAAAGATTGAAAACTGAATTGTCATAAATGTAATAGGTTTAAGACTTTTTTGGTACTTTTCCCTTGGATAATTAGTGAAGTGTGGAGCAATTAATATATACTAGTTGGCTTCTCCTTATGTTGAGCAATCCCAACAGTTGTTTATCAAGTTCAATTGGGCTAACTGACCGTGTTTGTACAAGAACAATTGCAGATCAAAATCAGATACGTTCCGGACGGTAGGAACCTGGTCAATAAGTGTTTGCCCAACAACAGTTTCTCCATGTGATGCTTGTGTTATTTGTGCTAGCCAGGAGTTTAATCGCGCTCAAACGAATGCTTGCAGTGTTCTTCGAAGATAACTTCCTCTGCATCCCTCTCCGTCAACCCCAGACACATTCACACGAGCACTCTGTTTTTGTTCTATTCTAGCGTACTCACGTAACACGAAGGCAACTTCCTTTTCGTCTTTCTATGATTTGTCTGCATGCGTCCGCTTCTTCATTCTTTATTTGCCCATGCCTTTAGGAGGAGGAAAATAACTCTTCTTTTCATCAAGGCAGGGAATGGAATGGAGGAAACCTGAATAATGGGAAATTAAGCTTAACTCCGACAGAGCAATTTATGTCTGTGGAGAACAGAGAAGCAGGAACGAGAGTTCTTTCGAGAGACCATCAGGGGAGCTGGATAGCCAGTTTTCCTCGAAACACAGGAAGAATGAATGCTTTTATTGCTGAGATTTGGACGTTAGGAGGCAAAATTAGACCTAGTGTTTCGAATAGTGCTATTCATTTGCATAACGAATTAGATGCTTTAGCGGTTATTCATGCTCTTGAGAACAAACAGTCTCACAATCTTCTCATAGAACCTCTCCTTGTGAGTGCAGGAACTTGCAAGGAAAGAATGCAGGCATACCGTGAATTGAGCATTATATATACAGAGAAGCAAACGGATGCACCGCATGCTCTGGCTAGTTTGGGAAAGGAGCAGCATATGCAGTTGACTATTTTCACAAGTATTCCAAACGTTATCGAAGATACTTTGTGTAAGGATGCACTTGACAGTATTTCAACTACGAGTGATGTAACCTGACTGGTTTAATTTCTGAACGATGGTCTTCGTTTCACCAAAAGAAAAAGGAAACTTAATCCCCTTGGGTTTAACTGAATATGATCCAGACCATCATGAAATGGCCGAACTCATAAGTCCAACAATTTGGATAGTGGGCCTTAAATCTGAAACATTTCTGGGTTAGGTCTATGAAGATGTAGGTAATTTCCAATATGTACATATCCGTAATATTTTTATTCACCACCTTAGATAAGTACTTTCTGAGCACCATGGCAAAAATCATTCTTTTTACCTCTTTTTTCTTGTCTTTTCACCGACAACTAAAAAAACCATCCAAAAGTGTGGCTTGCGCTAATGTAACCTTCGCGTAAAAGAGATACATGAACATCTTTAAACTTATCTCATAAATTGAGATTATCATCCTTAGTTATTAAATTTTTTATATGTATTTAACTTAATGTGAGTATTTTCAAAAGCTCAATATCAGAATTTTTTTTTCTTAAAAAAATAATTAACTGAATAGGGAAATTATTTAGTCGTTGAGAAAGTAAGGAAAATGGGGAGGATATAGATTTAGATGGAAAGTCAATCGCTGAAATGAGCTCATATTTGCAAATAACATAAAATAAAGATGGAACGTTTTTCGTGTGCCCCGTGGGATGAGGGCTCTTCTCAAGTTGTACACGTCACGAAAGAGAGGAAAGAGACAAAAGAGATTTCTAGAGAGTGTGGATATGGCCATTGACTCTTGGTCATCTCTTATCTACTGAGCCTCCAAAATTTCACATTTCTAGATTCCTGCACAAATCAATCGTTTCAACCTTCATGCACCGACATTTTGTTTTTAATGGAAACAAAGAACCAGGAAACAATGCTACTTAACTTATAGCGGAAACTCAGATTCTCAGATGCTTTTCTAGAAAATCCAGTTGGTTTGGCAGGAGGTTTAGCACTATTTTGGACTGACCGAGTGACCTTGGATGTAGTCTATCACTCTTCAGCAATGCTTGACTTGAAATGCACTGATCTGGAAGTAGGAAAAACAATGCGTCTCACCTGCATACATGCTCCAGCTAGTTATCACCTTCGGCAACATTTTTGGGCTGAATTACGACAAAACAGTACATTGCAAAACTTACCTTGGCTATGTGCAGGGGACTTTAATGAAGTTTTGTATCCATGGGAGAAAGTTGGGAAGCAACTAGCTGAGCCTCATCGTATCACTTCTTTCCGCGAAATCCTTAATGATTGCTCTCTTATGGACCTTGGCAACAAAGGCTGTGCTTTCACCTGGACGAACAATAGAAATGGGGAAGACATTGTGAAGGAAAGGATAGATTGCATGCTCTGTACAAAGGAATGGAGAGTTACCTATCCCCTTGCTGAAGTGTTCGCTCTTCCAGCTCTTGGCTCTGATCACAGCCCACTCCTTTTGAATTCGGTACCGGCACATCGACCTAAACGGCACCGATCTTTCTATTTCGAAACCTACTGGTTACAAGATGTAGAGTGTCGATCCATTATTGCAACTTCTTGGAATACTCATCAGCTTGGAGTAGTGACTTTTCTCCAAAAGCTACGTGCTGTCTCCGATGCTCTCTGTCAGTGGAACAGATCAAAATTCACCAACGCCAGACTTCAGATTAAGACTCTCAAGGATAAGCTTCAAATTCTGACGAATCAGCCTATACGCCACTCTGATAAGGCGGTAATGAATGACCTGAAAGATAAAATTCATCAGTTATGGCAGCGGGAGGAAAGTTTCGGGCAATGAGATCTAGAATTAATTGGCTTCGATGGGGGATAGGAACACGAAATTTTTCCATGCAACTACCATTCAACGACGACAACATAACAGGATTAGTATGCTGTATGATGCCGATCGAATTGGGTACGTGACCCTAATCGACTAAAAGAGATGACTTCTACTTTTTTCAGGAGTTTATATACATCTGCAGGAAATAGAGATTATAGGCCAACTCTTGGCCTATGCCACCATATTGTGACAGCAGAGATGAATGCAAGTTTAATCACAGAAGTCAGTCCTGAGGAAATCAAAACAGCAGTTTTCCAGTTAGGGGCAACAAAAGCACCCGGCCCTGACGGGTTGAATGGTCAGTTTTATCAAACCTACTGGGATATTTTGCATGATGATATCTATAATGCTGTTCATCATTTCTTTCAAACAGGGGTTTTGTTACCTGAATATAACCGGACCTATATCTCTTTGATCCCAAAAATCTCACACCCCGAAAGATTGGATCAATTTCGCCCTATTAGCCTTTGCAACTTCATATATAAAATTATATCTAAGATTCTAGCTAACCGTCTCAAGCCTATGCTCCCAACTGATTGCGCCGGAACAAAGCGCTTTTGTCGGTGGCGAGTGCAAATACAAGACAACATCATTGTGGTACAAGAGGTTCTTCACCAAATCAGAATTCGAAAAGAAAGAAGCATTTTCAAGCTGTACTCAAACTAGATATGCAAAAGGCCTATGATAGGGTGGAATGAGATTTCCTAAGGGACTATCTCCTAAAGATAGGGTTTCATACACAATGGGTTAAATGGATTTTACAGTGTGTGACTACAGTTTCTTTTAGTATAAAGTTCAATGGAGAAACATTACCCTATTTTCAGCCAACCAGAGGACTGAGGCAAGGCGATCCTCTATCCCCGTACCTGTTCATCTTAATGGCCAATGCTTTAACAAGTCTTATCAACAATGCACTTCACTTGGGCCATCTATCAGGTATACAATTAAAT
This sequence comes from Eucalyptus guilfoylei, assembly GCA_016097605.1. Classification (NCBI taxonomy): domain Eukaryota; kingdom Viridiplantae; phylum Streptophyta; class Magnoliopsida; order Myrtales; family Myrtaceae; genus Eucalyptus; species Eucalyptus guilfoylei. The sequence continues at coordinate 18,057,568 of CM027860.1, forward strand.
CGATGGTGTCCCACCCTTTCCCATTTATTCTTCGCAGATGACGCCATTTTTTTTCTAGATGCAACGCTCACTGAATGTTAGAATTTATCTATGGTTCTGAATGAATATTGCTTAGCTACAGGACAAGCTGTGAATAGAAATAAATCAGGGTTATTTTGTGGCCGAGACTGTCCTGTATGCTTACAAGAGCACCTAGCCCAGGAACTTCGAGTACCGGTATTACAGAAAACTGGCAAGTATCTTGGAATTCCTTCGACAAAATCTAAGAGGGAAATGTTTGCGTGGATCTTGGGCCGTGTTCATTCAAAGCTGGAGGGTTGGAAAGAGAAGCTTATTTCTAAAGGGGGAAAGGAAATTCTGATTAAAACCGTTGTGCAAGCAATTCCTCAATATGTGATGTCTATATTTAAACTCCCGGTTGCTATTTGTAAAAAAATAGAGCAAAGGATAGCGAGGTTCTGGTGGCAAACTAATAACAGTAAATCTGGCATACATTGGCAGAAATGGGAAGATCTAAAGAGAAGGAAGGATGCTGGGGGAATGGGCTTTAGAGATCTTATTGCGTTTAATAGGGCTTTACTTGGAAAACAAGCTTGGCGAATGTTTCAACAACCATCTTCTCTTTATAGCAGAGTTTTAAAAGGCTTATACTTCCATTCTCATGATTTCTGGCATGCAACAAAAGGGGCACGACCCTCTTGTGGTTGGCAAAGTATACTGTTGGGTCGGGACTCTATCGGTGATAATATATTATGGTCTGTTGGTGATGGAACTAATATTAAAATACGCAAGGACAGATGGCTGCAGTAGGGAGTTATTGGAGGCCCTGCCCCTCAAGATGAACCAGCACTAGTTGCTGAATTTATAATTCCAGAACAGAATGCTTGGAATAGTTCCTTACTTTGCCAGAGTTTTGACAATCAAATGGTGGAAGAAATTGTTTCAATTCCTTTAAGAACTCAATTTACGAAAGACAGGGTAATATGGCAAAGAAAACATACGGAAGGTTTATAGTGAAGAGTTGCTACAACGTTCTCAGAGCACAACAAACCAGCAACAATAACAGCCATGCATCTACTTCTTTTCAGGTACCTCGCACTCTATGGAATGCAATATGGCGTATGAATACAATGCCTAAATTACGATCCTTTCTCTGGTCAGTTTGCAATAATGCAATGGCAACTAGAGCCAATCTTTTTAATAGGCATATATTGTCAGATCCGCTATGTTGTTTATGCAATCAACGAGACTCCGAGAGACGACAGAACATTTGTTCTTGTTCTGTCCATGGACAAAAGGAGTGTGGGATCACTCAGCAATCAACATCACATATTCTTTAACAGGAGTGCAAAAATGGATAGAATGCTGGTTAATTGCTATAATGGAAAAAACGGATGCCTTACCAGATCCGGAATCAATCTCCTCTCTCCTTTGGCACATTTGGAAAGCTAGAAATACCTTTATCTTTCGCCAGCAAGCTACCAAATGCCGAACTTGTGGTGCAAGCGGCCCTCGCATCTCGCGATCCAACCGATCTTTCAATGATACTCGAAGAAGAGGGGTTCACAACAAATCAAGAACAGATCTAAGATGGATTCCACCGGATAAAGGAGTAATCAAGATAAATATCGACGCGGCTTACCAACCTCTTGGCAGCGAAGCTTCACTTGCTTGTGTGTGCAGAGATTCCTCGGGCATCTTAGTCGATGGATTTGCGAAATCTGTCTCTACATCTTCGGCCCCGCAAGCGGAGGTGATTGCTTTCAACCTCACAATGAAATTCGTGATACGAACGGATCGGAAATGGATCGAATCGACTCGGAATCGGACTGCTTAACTTTGGTGAACGCCATCCGTAATCCGACTCTCGCGCCATGGGAGCTCCGCTCTATCTTCGACGAAAATGCAGACCTGCTCCTTCGATGCCCAAATCTTAGGGTTTCCCATTGCAAAAGGGAGGCAAACGTCGTAGCGGACCGGGCTGCGAAAGCCCATGGAGTTAACCTACTATCTGCCAACTGGGTTTTTTACCCACCTTCGTTTATGCGAGATCTTTTGTATGCTGATTATATGCATGATGTAATTTCTACAGCTAAATATATCAGTTTCTATTTCGACCAACAAAAAAAAAAAAAAACCTTCATGCACCGACCAAAAAAAAAACCTTCATGCATTTTTTCACACTTCAATTTGATGTCACCAAAGCCCCACTCTTCAACCCAAGTCACTTTTCAACCCATGTGGAGATGGGAGAAAGTTCGTAATAATGCAGATTTTTAGATGACCAAATAATAGTCAACAAAAAGAGAGAAGAATAATAAAACATGTGCATGCTACCCAGCTACTTTTCTTTTGCTAAAAGCAAAAGATGGCTACTTAAAATCATAACAACCGATTAATTTGAGGCTTCTCTTTCTTCTTCTTCTTGTTTTTTTAGTCATTCTAGCCTTTTATGGTGGCTCAAGAAAAAGTGACTCTTTATTAATTCGTTTATAAACCGACGATGAACAATTGGTCTTTCATATATATGTACCCTTCAAGCCTTAATTAAATTGGAACTAGAATTATCAAGTCACTTAGGTTTAATAGTTTTTGTTCACAATTTACTTTTGATAATGCAAACGCATGGGCTGTGCTGAAAGATTATAAACGAGTGGAATCCTAATGATGAGCAAAATGGTGATGAGAGCTAGCTAGACTCACTCTTCTCTGAGGTCTATATATATGCAAGCATACTTCTGACTTCTAAGATTATATTTCTCTAAGATAAAAATAATAATAGCCATTGTTATAGTGATTATTGAGTTGCTGTGCAAAAATTACAATAATATTCATAGTTACAGTGAATAAGGTAAGTTTACTATGTTTGGCTTGAAAGAGATGAGATGATCCGTAAAGCCACAGGGGGCCAACAAGAATTATCGTATTTGTTCAATTAAGGGGGGCAAAAATAAATAATTAGTCACTCAAGAATCTAGAATTTTCGAATGGAGACCTATAAACGAACCAGTTTGGTCTGTGTATACAAGCTGAGGGGCCGTATCAGCTGACCAGGGAATTTGCTGGATTTGCACCTTGTTTGGTTACCTTTTTTCCACTCATATCTGCTGGGTTGAGTTTAAAGTGAGTCAATTCAATTTTATGAATGGATTAAAATTAGTAGTAAGAAACAAAGACAGAGTAAAAATGGGTGTAAATGGATATGACTGAGACTCAACGGCGATGGAGATGAAATAAAACAAATAAGAGCACTACCTCCATCAGATTAGTCATGCGCCTAGAAATTAGTTTGGGGAGTCATCCCGGGCTATGTCTTGCTTTCAAGGAAAACCGTTGCCTCACTGCTTGTTCAAGCTTTCTTGGAGCGCCATTTCATATTGTATATGGATGACTCGAAACGAAGTGCTTGCAAAATGCTCCATTTGTTGTAAATCTTGATGCCAAATCTGATGATAATTAGGATGAAAATAGTTCAGCCAATTTTTTCTTGAGTCACCAAATATTAGGGATTGCATAAACGAAAACGAGCATTATTTCAGCTCCGGCTTTTAACTGCATATGATAGATAATATTTTTATGTGCAAGATGAAAATGTTGAGTGTATCAAATGTATAAACAACGTACCTTTTACTGATATACTTACTTTAGTCTCTTATGAAAATAGGATGTTTGAAACATAAGCTTAAATATGGCATCGTGAAATAGATTATAATTGAATGCACGGTAAACAAGCGAAGAACAAGATCATGAATTGAAGAAAAAAATGGCATGTAATATAGAAATTTTCAAGAACTCAAATTCTCTCTGTTTTTTTTTTGGTAGGTAAGTTAATCCTTTCATTGCTCAACTTGTGAGGTAAACTGGGTGGACTAAACCCAACTGCATTTTTAAGCAGAAATTTCCCCTTACAAGTTCGAAGAATCCATTCAAACTCAATATCCCATGCACCAAAGCTCCTATGAAATCCCAGCAGCTCCAGAAGATGACTCCATTGTTCATACAGCCTTAGAGAAAGCACATTAGAAGACCAGATGGTTCCTAAGACTCGGGAAAAGAGGAACACAGGATGCACTTATCATCAATTGAAGTCCACTTTCTCATTCTATCAAATGTTTGCAGCCTATTTAATATAACAAGCCACATAATGAATTCAAATTTCCGGAGGTTTGGAGTAAACCGGATAATCTTATGCCAAACCATCTTTTGCTTCTTTTCTCGTACCTATTTCCAACATAAGCATCACCTGCGTAAACTGACCGGAAGAATTTCTTGTGAAAAGAACTCTATCCTCAGAAGAACTTCAAAGAGAGAGTATCCCACAAAGGCTGCATGAATCTGGACTATAGATTTATCCCAAGTCAATCTTCGTTAGCAATATAGAATATAATGTGGAGAGTAAAATTATATCAAAAGTATTAATTTGAGATTTTTTATAAGACAAATATTAGTTTGGATAGAAATCTAATTTGGAGTAAATATGTCATGAATTATCAGTTTGAAATTTTTAGTGATATTAATCCTTTCTTGAAATGCTAATAGCTTCCATTGACATATTCATAATTAATTTGGCCCAACTTAGAAACTATAATTACTCAGTGCATAGACAGTAAAATCAACATTTTTTTTGGCTGAGTGAACAATTTTCCCTCTTTCAGCGAAACTCGTTCGTACTCGTAGTCTCGTAGTATATAATCCAAACGATGCGAACCCCAAATTGCCCGGGTACCGCCATCATTTTTGACTGTCATAGCTGCGAACTTCATCCCCATTTTTTACTTCGCCATTCAACCACACTTCTATAGGCGCCAACAGAGTCCTGTTCTTCTAGTTTCGAAGGTATGCTTTACACTCTTATCGCTTGTTTTGATGCGAATTGTGAGGTTAATTTGACAGATGCAGAGCAGCTCAGTTCATGCCAAGGCACCCAGAAACGGACTCCACATGGACTGTGTCATCTCCGAAGATGTGTCGGATTAGTGATGAGTGTCGAATTCTCGATTTTGAGAGTTGGGTCTTGAGTGAAACGCGTTGGCGATTTTTGTATGGTGGAAAAGAACTGTTCTTTATTGATTTTTTGCAGTGTTGGGAGCTTGAACATGGAGACGAGTCCAGCCGGCGAAGAACCCACCTCGTGGGACGAACGGTACAACATCAATTTGATGCCCTCCGAGTTGTTCCTCAAGTTTCGGAAAGGAATTCAGGGAATCCGAGTCGGTGTTAATCTGGAGGTGTTTCTTCTGATGTGCCTAAATTTTGCTTGCCTTTGTGTTGCCACGTATTTGAAGTTTGGTCTCTAGCAAATATGATTGGCCTGGGTGAATGAAGAAGGATGATCTAGTGACTTAATTTTGTTGAGAGAGCTGTGGAAAGATGAGCCAAACCATTTTCGGCAAAGGCTTGAAAGGAATGAATGAAATGTTTCCTTTTGAGGTCATCTGCATAGGGTATCTGAAGCTTGGGTCAATTTTAATGTGAATAACTTGTTCGTTCTTATTTTAATTTTCATGTTGCTGACCTGGATTGGGTATGCGTATTGGATGTGGTTCCTTTCTAATTTGATACGGCGTACTCTGTTCTTTGGTGCTGAAGACAAGTGCCGGATATTTCAGTGTGCGGATGGCACAACTTCGCTGTTTAATTTAATGTCAGAGATTGCAGCACTGGCTGCCTAAATTACTGACTACTCTTCTAACATGCATGAGGGAGAGAATTTAAAATGTTAAACGGATTTTTAGTGATGCTTCTGTCTAGTTTAAGTTTAAAGATAGATTGACCTGAAAAATTGACATCGCAACTTCATGAGTTATACATACTCGAGGCCTTCTCAATTGCTTCCATGCATAGATATCCACTTTAGGGCTCTTTGTTATGTCAATATGTCAGTCCACATGTAACAGAGAATCCGGAGAGTGTTGAACTATTCGGATATCAATCCAAGCTCTCATGGGAGATAAAAGAGGTTTTGTTGCAGTATTCACTGATGTTTGACCAGTGAAGATGTTAGAAGTTGAGTAGATTAACAGGAGCACTTTAATTTATTTTTTTCTGTGATCTCCGTGGGTTTGAACCTCACTTGGATGAGCATGTTGATCAGACTTGTATAAGATCTGTCATGCAGGATGTTACAGCCTTAGAGTTATTCGCATAGATTCCATTGACATATGCTAATCAATATAATTTCTGTGAATCCATTGCTTGGCTTGGCTTTGTGTTCACTGTTTCGTCCTTATTGACCTAATACAGCTTTTGTCAGTAATAGTCGCATAATGAAGTAGATGAACATAGACTTTCTTTTTCTTGTTGTCTCTTTTGTTCTTCTATAAGTTCTGACTGCGATTTTAATTCATCGGATATTTTGATTTTTGTGTCCTCATTCACCATACTTCAGCTTAAGTATAACAACAATTAAGAACATATTTGTGTTTAATGTCCGTCTATTCATGGTTCTCAAAACTTTGGGTCTGTCTTATAGTGCTCCAACGATTGACCATCAAGCAAAATTTTTGTTGGATGCCTGGTGTAACTCTGCTTGTTCAGTTAATGCAGTTATGGAATATAGCCTCATTATGACATCTTGATTTAATATTTTAATTCAGTTTTACAATGCTCCAAGGAATGATTTTCAAGCAAAGCTTGTGTTCAAGCCTCTATCCCCAGATCGTATGTGGAAGTTTGTCTATGAACCCATACATCAAGACGTGCGCATTCTCTCGAAAAAGATTCCTGTCACAAATTCTTAAATCTCCAGGTTTGAGGCTTCTTTGATTTCACCTCTGTTTTGTGCTGGTGTGGCTGGCTATTCTCAATCATCAATAAGTCTGTTAACTTCTTTGGGTACGGAGCGATAAATGGTAAAGCTTTTGGGGAGTCAGCTTGGTGTGCTTTGAAAATTACAGGTTGGTGTAGGCCACAATTTTCAGTTAAATGCAATTAGTTGGAAATGGAAGCTCACCACATGTTTGGGTGGAGACGGTGTATCCCGAATTAGAAATAAGACCAGTCTTGGACTTTGTCCAGGTGTAGATTTTCGATTTGGGTTGAGGGCTGATTACGTTCTTCCAGAAATCACGGGGTAAGTTTCTTCCTTCTCAATTCCACCACTCTTGGAAGAAACTAGATGAGCTGTAACACCAAGACAAGTTCTAATTGTATCAACTTTTTGGTGTCATTAATTAAAATTTTGCTAGTACAAACATGATGATTACAACAGTGTGAACTTATGGGTGTGGGTCATGTGCTTCTGTGATTTATGTGACTCTGTTTTATTAAGTTTTTCTGTGGTTCAAGTTGTGTGTTTCATGTAACAGGGGTCTTGGTACTGATGAGCCTCTATTCAACATGAACTCTGGCCAGTTGCAAGCATCGCTAGATAGAGTGGAAGCCATTTTAAGCTATCCAGATACTGTTTAGAGGATATTGGTGAACATATGGTATGTTAATTGGTTGGCTCCTTTGAACTGCATTGAGATGAGAACTACTAGTATTAAATGAGTACTACTAGGCAAAGAATTGTTCTGCTCAGAATTTGCCTGTTCTCAGGTAGTGGGGTCTAATGTTGTTTTTGTTCACACGCATTTGTGACATGTTATTGACTGGCATTATTTATCATGCTTTTAACCATTTAGTTACGTGATTATACCATTTCTGGGTTTACATTTTTTTTTCTGAGTGGTGAAGTTTAGCACATTCTTTTGCATTCAGATCATAGATTGTAATGGCTTGATGATTTGAGTTTCTCTTAGCAGTTATTCATATTTAATTGCAGCATAAACTGTTTGCCTAAATTCTGTATTCAGCTGGAGAAGCAGGATTATAGGGAGGGACAACAAGGCTCAGTGGCGCAGTGGAGAATGAGTTATGTCTTCCAATTTCATCAGTTTTGTTTGACAATGTCGATGTATATAAGTGAAATATTGTGGTGTTAAAGTATATGCAATTCTGCTTCATCAGTGGTTTTTAATCTTCATTTTCACATACATTCAAAGGAAATATTTGTAGAAATAAAAAGTCCTGTCATGATCAATGGGATTAATTTCATGTCAAGGCAGATGAATTGGAACACTGTTTAGGCATTTTTCCTCACATCATATCAAGTAATGTCCATGCACATTTCCTACACTATGATCATACAATTGAGCACTCACTTCACTGCTTTTGAAAATGCTGTACGATGGCATACGCTTTCGAGTCCCCGTAGCATCTTTTGCTCCCATGACCCTCCACAGAATACCCCAACTTCGCTCGGCTTCATGTTCCTCTTAATATTGTCCATGTCGCTCGTCTCCTCTTAGTGAGCATCTATTCTTAGCTCACTAGCTTCTGCTTCACAACCCAAGTCTGAATCCTCCTTGGTTCGCTGTCCGGCCAAGTGCTTGGCGTCCTGGCGCTATTCACCAAAGAAACGTCAACCCTTTCGCTGCTGAGATCACAGAGAGACCCGGAAGTGGCTAAAGTCCTGGTAAGGCTGGAGTGCGGGGTTTTGATGGTTATGTTGCTGATGTGCACTGTGCATGGTTGCTGGGTGATGGAGCATGAAGGGTTGGGCGCAGAGAGGGACACAGTGGCGAGGAAGCAGAGAATGATGGGATCGATGGCCAACGCGGCTAAGATCGCGGAGGTCAAACCCAAAGAGTTGGATGAGAGGATATGGTGCAAGTATGGGTAGTCGGTGAAGACTGATTTCAAAGGCTGACCTTCTACTGAGTTGAAATTATTGTTTTGCTCAGTTGGCTACATCAGAAGTTCCTCGTATAGGGCCACCGGGGGCGCGCATGATAACCATTTTGTTCCAAAAATCATTTTCTACCCATCTATTTCTAATCCCCATACGAATTTCCTAGCAAAAATATGCATTTGGTAAAGATACAAAACTTTTGCTTTTTGAATAGAAATTTGTTTGGTAACGACACAAAATTTCTCCTCCCAATTGGTGGCGATCATCTATTGGGCAACCGGCAGTGAACGTGAGAAAAGTTTTTATTTCTCTTTTGTTCCATAAATAGAAAAATAAAAAATTTTAACTTATCATTTTTAGTTCAAATCTATTTCTAAAATAAAATTTTGTTTTAAAAATAGAACAAATGAAATCATATTACTAAATGGATTTCTATTTCAAACTTGCTTTAAAAAAAAAAAAAAAAAGAAAAATAGATTGGTTATAATGCGTGCCCCAGTTGGTTTGTGGCTATCTTATGTAGTATGGAGAATTTGTATGGATCGTTGCTTTATTTCAATGGATGAACACCTATTGAATATTGACAGTGACGTTGGTAATTCTTTGAAAACTTGGGTTAATCTTAATACGAAAAATTTGGTTCATCTTAATACGACGATGAGTTATGAAGTATACAAATAATACATGGAGACAAGCTGTGCACTTGGCAGCATACATTTAACTTTAGTATAAGTGTCACTGACGTCACACATTAAAAGTCTTAAAACATAGTAAACAGCGTAGTAGTCGCAAGTCACACACAATAACAAGTGCAAATGAAGATAATCGCAAATGTCTTTGTCCACAAATGAGGCAGGACTATTCCCAAAGCTTCAGGGAACGGTAGAGGCGAGGCCAATAAGTGGATTCAACCATTTCAATATACAAGGGGAGATGTAGGATTGCGGACAATACGACTGGGATGGCAGCCAAGAAAGTAATTGGGATGTAAATCCAATCCACTGTTTTGCCTAGGACGATGGTAAGAGCAGAGCCGAATGCCACCAGCATAAAGGCCAAAGAGAGGAAGAGAAAAGTGAGGCCTAGTATCATTTTTGTCGGTAGTGAGTTTAGGAAATCTTCTGCACCATAGCGTGAAGTTAAGATAGCCAAGAACATCAAGGTGGCAGTGACAGAGGAGAAAAGAGCGAGCGCGTTGGCAACTGCGAATATCATGAAGGAGCTCTTTTTATCAGAGATCTCGATCCCTATATCACGATGATCTTTTCCTGGTGCTGTAAAAGCCGTAGCAAAAGCTACCGTAATAATGAGAGTCGAGACGAGGCTACAAGATGCTGATGTATGTTTCATCCATTGCCCTGCCTCTTCGAGCAATTTTTTGCGTTTGTCTACAAACTCATCCCAGTATGATTTTTTATCTTCTGACAATTTAAGACTTTTTGAAGTAGAACTGATCCTCGACAGAATGTTCTGAAAAATTAAGGACGGCTGTCAATATAAATATAAATAAAAAAGCACAAAAGGTTGCAAACAAATAGGGTGAACCGACCTTAATTTGCAGACTTTTGGAAGATGGATCGCTCATATCTTGCAGTACCTTCAGAAAAATAAAGGATGCCTATCAATGTAAATATGAATGAAAAGCAAAAATGAATGGTAAACAAATACGGTGAACCGACCATAAACCATTGGAGTTCCCTCTGCATCAGAAAAGGAGCTCCGGAAACATCTTTCGGTAGACATGTTTCTGACCATTCTACCAGAACGTTCATCAGTTCTCTCCTCATCTCATCAGTCAACAATGGAATTGTGCTGGGTCCGTTCACTAGTCTAAACAACTCCACATGCCGTCCTTTCACAACATTTTTCATCAGTTTTTCTATGAAATTTTCATTCCACGTCAACTCCGGAAAATGCTCAAAGGATGACTTGACAATTTCAGAGATTCCGCGAGATGCAGCATCGAGGACAATGCTTGGAAGGAGCTTAAGTAATTTGGGAGTTTCCATTTGCTTCTTCATCTCGCTAAGAACTCGATTTGCAAACTTGAGCGAGCATTTGTGCCTCAATCCAGTCCTTTTGGTTAGAAAAGCTGCATGTACATCAAATAAACAAATTTCCAAGCGATGAAGAATCAAAAAGTCAAAGACGCTTTCACGGTTGTGCCGTGTTCTTATGTCTATAAAATAATAGAAAAGAAAATCATGGATTTAAGATGGGATGAGTGTATTGGAAATTCTAAAATATGTCAAAAAAGTGCAATTGAGTCATAAAACTTGTCAAATTAGTCCAAAAAATTCTTTATGTTGATTGTACTTTTTAAAAATTTTATAAACCAATTGTACTTTCGATAAGTTTTAGAATTTGATTGCACTTTAGTGATAAGTTTTATGACTAAACTGCACTTCTTGATAATTTTAGGGCTTCATTACACTTTTGCGATAAGTTTTGGGATTACCAATGCACTTATCCTAATATAAAATAGTAATCAAGAAAGCAAACTATATATGGCTTGAAAATCAAAAGGCATGCATTAGAGAACATATGGATTTGTCGATGAACACCCAATATCATTAGAAAAAAAGATTTTTTTTTAAATGAAAAATTGGTAGATTCAGCAACAGATCAATAGATCCAATTTTGATTGATTATTTTTACAAATTCCCCTGATAGGTATATACAGTTCAGATTTAGAATGGGATCTTATCAAATCGTATTATCATATTACCTATGATCTCAAAGGGATACGCCAAAAATATCAATTTACACTTTAAATTTAGGGATCTCTAACCATGGATGAAATAAGGTCTTTCTTCTGTATGTACCATGGCAGTTTCGTATACCTGGCATTGTGGCATAAGTCGAGAGTGATATCTTGAACCCCTTAGCTGCCACCACAAAGAGGAGACGAGCATCGTGTCGGCAAAGTAGATAATGATGATGAACAAAAATATATATAGTAGACAATAACAAAATTTAATAGTGCTTAAATATGCTAGACAACTAGGATCATCAACCTTTATGATATGAAATCCAATGCTACAATTCTAAATAATTCTACTTGGCAATTTGACATTGACTAAAATTTCTCAACTAACTTTACAAATGATACATTATACATTAATTTGTGACATACATCATGGTTTAGATATTAAATTGTGCTTATAGATGTATTCCTTGTCCCTTAGCGTTTTTGTCGACGGGATCCCTTAATGATATGATGTTTGCCTTGTTAGTCTAACCATTAAACAGATTAATAGAAATACCTTGAGACGTCTTCGTTTCTTTGGAGTTGTCAAATGGTGTATCAACCAGACATAGAGGGATCCCTATAACTGAGGATAGACAGATTGATTAGAGGCTCTATATTGGATGGAGAGTTGCTTGAATTGTGCGCACTAGATTAAAAAAAAGGGGGAAGAATTACCCACATTTATCAATGGATTTTTCCCAAAAATTAAGTCTAGCTCCACTACGAAAGTTAGACTCCATCTTCGCCAAGCATTCCAAAATGAACTTGTTTTCTTCACTTGACGTCGAGACTTGGTATCGGTGAGCTAAATACAAGGCTATGTCTATGGGGACACAACAACAAAGAGTTAATCCAAGTAAAAAGTGAAGGAAATGCGATGAGCGAGTGTAATTTCTTACCGAAATGGCCGGCCTTAGCAAGTCCTGACATGGTATGCTCTATTGGGGGGCGTTTTGTACGTTTGGCCAGACACCAAATAACCTCCTTTTGCTTAGGAGCAAATGTAGTAGCATTGGAGATGGCATGGTATACACTTTCAGATTTAGCATCAAGTTCGTTTACTAATGCCTCTACTATTCTTTTCCTTCCTGTCGAGGCAGCTTTCTTAAGGGGAATACTGAAATCGAAATATTTATCTCTTGGAGGGAAATGCTTGATCAGGTTCTTGACCAATTGATCTTGTGAGGCCAGAATCGCAACATCGAGCACACTAACGGGTTCATTATCTACAGTCATAATTACGGCCGTCATTGCTTCGCGATGTTCATTGAGGAATTTCTTAGCACTTTTCCAATCACCTTTCTGTGCAGCTACAAGCAATGCTTGATAACCTTCAATGACCACTGGTGTAGGCATATCTGCAAAAATGGTACATCAAAAGTCCTCAGGCTTTCGTACTTCTATGACCATCGCACCTGCTCAAAGTTCTTAATGAAACGCAAATGCAAGCAAAGGGACTGTTGTTTACTCAGCATACCTTTTCCTATTAGCACGTCCGTTTAATCTTTGATAGTGAAAAGTGTAAAATTATGAAAAAAACATTATATGTGAATTGCAATGTCAGCATTTCTATACTATGAAATTTAACATGTTTATTTAAAAAAATTCAAAATGCATGAAACACGAGATTTAGGAAGAACGGAAATTAAAATTTCAAAGTGACAAACCTTCAGTTGGTGTTCCTCGATCCTGGGATCCTTCTGAACTTATGTCTACACGAGTCTCTGTCACAAAAAGAGAAGTGATCATAAATAACCTCGGAAATATAATCATACTTTGTATGCTTCATCTCATGAATTTTTTTTTTGTTAAACTTAAATGGTAAACTTTAAAACCAAAAAAATAAAAATGTTAACGTTAACCTTTAGCTTTTGATTGATTCTTGATTATCAGGTACGCTTCAAACATAGTTGGTCTGCGACCACCTTGAGTAGCTTTATCAATTGAATAGTTTGAGGATCATGTCTTCAAAGATTAGTCTCGTGCACTTTCTTAATGACAAGTAATTGACTATTCAAAACCCATCTGCTTTGCGCTCAGTCCTTAAGATGTGATTGTTTGGGTAAAACTCCCTGATAAGAGGAAATCTTCTGGTAATTAATTTTAATGAACTGGATTTTATGTGAGGAAAATTACACAATTAGTTTTAAACTTATTGTACGAATACCAATTCAATCTTAAACTTTTCTTCTTCTTTTTTCAATTTAGTCATAGGTCTTTACGCAAATTTCCAATTTAATCATTCTAATCAATTTTAGCCAACAATCGCTGATATGATAGTCTAATCATTGTCAGCCGCCCAATCTAGTACACTAATATGTTAGCAATTTTTGATGAAAATTGGTATGAATGACTATTGAAATTTTACGTAAAGATTGAGGACTAAATTGGAAAAATTGAATGGTTTATAATTAAATTGACATTAATATAATAGATTTAGGACTGATTTGATAATTTTCTCACATTAAGTGCTCATAAGTAACAAAACTGTGATTGACAAAAAGCAGTTGTATCATCATCAACAACTGTAAAGGAACTTGTAGAGCCAAGTCAATACCAAATTAGGAGAATCTGACTTTGAGTAATACATTTTGCTAGTGTTTACTGGAAAGGAATAGTCATGCCATGGGCCCGAGAAAATGAATTAATTGGCCACACGTTGCTTCTGCATATTTAGTTTGGAGAAATTAAATTATCTCAGTCCCTGTAGGTAGGAAATCTCACTTTAGTCTCTGTATTATTTGGTTATAATTCCAGTCCTTATACTGGTCTGTGGTGACAATTGTGTCACTTGTCAAAATCACAGGGACAGAAAGTGTTATTTGCCTGAATAATTTAAAGCAATTTTTTTTTTCAAAAAGGATAGTTTTAATTTCTGATGATTTAGTTGGAAACCAAATTATTTAAAAGTCATTTGTTTGTTGGCTCGCCCTTTTAAAGCAATCCTTGTACAGAATAATGTCATTTTGGTTATTTTCAGTTTTAAGGTTCAAATTTTTTAAAACATGGCAACCAAAATCTCTAACAAAAGTATTTCGATTAAGTACTTTGGAAATAAAAACAAGAAATTGGAAGATTTCCTCGTACCAGAAATTATCTTAGGTTCAACTTTGTTAAGCAATGAAATGAAGAAATATTGTAATTTTAAACAATTTAATTTCGAAATTAAAACACAAAAAGAGAAACTTTCCCCATTTTTCCCTTGCCTTATGGGATCAAATCAGAACAACAAAGGAAAGAACAGAACAAACCTGCCAATTGTCCCGAAACCGAACTGTCTTGGGAATCCATAGTGGAATCTTTGCCGTCCAGAGAAGTATTTTATGGGGTTGAAGTCGAAGTTGAGTTTTATTCTCGTGGATCTTCTCTATTTATACATGGGCTCGTGGACGGAGCCAAGTTCCAGCTGTCGATGATGTACCATTCTCTTTTTCCGGAATGACGTCTTCATTTCCCAATATTATGACATCATAAATATAATGAAAATTCATTTGATTCACAAAAGTGTAAATTTGGAAATTTAACTTGAAAAAAAACAAGTGTCACAGTATTTCTTTTTTCTTTTCTTCCACCATCCCCTGTTTTGCAAATAACATATTTATAAGGGTTTTTTTCCAAGTGCACTAACGGTATAAAAATTTCTTTACATAAGTAGGATTTATAAAATGACACATATACAATCTTATTTTCAGTATGTAGATTTATTCCATGAACAGATTTATATCTCCATTCCATGACTATTTGTGTAAAAAAAAGGAAAAAAAAAAAAAAGACTTTTACACCAACGGTGTATGTAACATGAATCTATTTCAAAAAGCTTTATTCTATACAATGGCGATGTACAATTTCTTCACATAAGCAGGTTTTAGCTAATGACACTTAACCAATTATTTTGCATGTAACTCTATTCCATTCACAAGTTTATATTTCATTCTAGGACAGTTTATGTTAAAAAAAAAAAGTTTTTACAAATCATGATGTAGGTAATATATATCTATAAAAAAAAATTTCACTGTCGTTAGGTCCGTACTTTCTAAATAACACGGGGAAAATCATTCTTTGCACCTCTTTTTTCTTTATTTTTATTTTTTATCGCCAACCCAAAAAAGTCTTCCAAACATAATTTGAGTCCGTTTGGGCTAGTACGTCCTTCTTATAAAGGTGATACATTGACATAATTAAGTTTACCTTGAAAAATGAGAACAGCGTTATCTTCACTTGATTAAACTTTTTTTTTATATTCATTTAGCTTAATGTGGGTACTCTCAGTAGATTATCGGAATTTCTTCTAACAAAAGAATAATGAACCGAATATGAAATTCATTTCATCATTGGAAAAATAAGGAACGAAGAGGAAAAATTTAAATGGAAAGTCAATTAATGGAATTAGTAAAAAAAACAAAGAGGAAACGTTTTTTTTTTCTTTACCCAAAAAAAAGAGAGAAAAAAAAGGAAACGTTTTTCATCTGCACTGTGAGACGAGCACGTTTGAAAGTGTGAAATCGTGTATGAAATTATTGAGCACTCTTCTCGAATTGTATACATGTCCCGCAAGAGCAAAAAGAGAAAAGTGATCTAGAAGATCATTAGTATATGGCAATTGACTCTTAGTCAACTATTATATTGGCAGAAGTTAATCTTATATATTTAGGATTTTCCAAACTTTTACATGATCCAATAATAGCGAGCATTCATAGAATGCTTTACAGATAGGTACGATGTAATTAGCTAAAAGTAATGGCCCATGAAAGTAAAATAGCACAATAATACAAGCCGAATGGCCGACAGAAGATGTCATTAGAGTGAAGAATGCTGCCAAAGTTCGTCACCAGAAGGATGTGACACTCTTGCTTCTTTTTGAAACAAAGAATAGTGAAAGTGCCATAACTTTCGAAAGACGCTCACTTGAGTGTCATGACTTTTTTTGCTCACTTAAGTGTTACAAATTTGAAAAATTGATCACTTAAATACCATTGGCGATTTGCATCGCCAAAAATCTGATATGGATGTTGGTCATCTTACGTGGCATTGCAGGCATCAACATGTACAATTTTTGTAATTTTTTTTACTCATTACCACAAATTTGAAAAATCGATAACTAAAATTCCACAAATTTGAAGAGTCAATCACTTCATGCCCTCGCCTGTGGCTGGTGAGGACACCATGGCCCTAGGTGAGGCCATCGCGGCCTCATCGCAAAGGCCCTTGCCCGCAACCGACTATGGCCTTGCCCAGGACCTTTGTGGCCCTACCGGCTGAGAGCAAGGCCTTTGTGGCCGGCACACAAAAAAAAAAAAAAAAAAATTAAAGAAAAATAAGAAAATAAAAAATCAAAAAATAATAAAAAATATTTTTTAAAAAAATTGTAAAAAATCCACATATGACTATTTGTCGAAAGTGGCACTCAAATAATCGATTAGTGCTTAAGTGATTGAAAAAAAAAGTTATAGCACTCGAATATGCATCGTACGAAAGTTATGACACTCTTGTTATACTTATCCCCTTCTTTTGAAATCTAAAGCAGAGAAGTACTTTCACGTGGATAGAGACTTGAAGTAAATTTCAAATCTAATGGAAAATTAATTAATGGAATTAGTAAAAATAAAGAGGAATCGTTTTTCAGCTGCACCGTGAGACATGAGCACGTTTGAAAGTATAAAATCATTTATGAAAATATCGAGAACCCTTCTCGAATTGTATACATGTCACGCAAGACCAAAGAGAGAAGAGATTTGGAAGATCATTGGTATATGGCAATTGACTCTTAGTCAACTCTTATTCTACTTTTGGCAGAAATTAATCTTATGTAGTGTGGATTGAGGATATTCCAAACTTTTACATGATCCAATAATAGTGAGCATCTATAGAATGCTTTACAGATAGGTAAGATGTAACTAGATATAAGTAATGGCCCATAAAAGTAAAAAGAGCACAATAATACAAGCTAAACGAGGACAGAAGAGAGAAAATATTAAGTGCGTCTAATATGCCACATGGGATATGTGTTGATCCGGGCCCACATGCCAAATTATTCATCACTCAAAATATCTGGTAGACCTCGCTTTCCTCCCCCCTGGTTAAGCTTCAATATAGGACGGAAAAAAAATTGCCCAGTGGATTGCAGCATCACCGACCAGCCATGACGACCTGCTCATGAGCATGCCGACGCTAATCCATGGCCATCATGTGCGTCATTCGAGCATGCTATTGATGTTAGCAATATGCCCTAAAGCAACCATGTAGTAGTTACATGTTGGGGATTCTTTAATGGTAAAGAAATATTCATTCACTGTTCTATTTATATGAATGAGTTCATAAGATCAGTTGTGATTGAACCTATTTTTAAGGTATTAAGAATATGTGTGATAAGTTTACAGTTATGTTGAATTTTTAAACTATTCCTGGTCGATGGAGCATTGAGAGAATATTGATGATCCTGATGAGACTGATGTGTTCTCAAGCTTCACCATTTAGTGTAGGTACCTAAGAGGATGATGAGTCACAAGCCATTGGGTATTGTGATCTTCAAGCTAGAACATAGGTGCTTGTCTTAGACAAGTTTATTGAACGTGACATACATGGAATAATTAGCAACTAGAAAGCTTTTAGCGGAGTCAATGACTAATCGTTCATGCTTTGGTTAGGTGTAAGATCCTTAAACCTAAGGCACAATACTGACTTTTATGTTGGATGGCTATGATTCATAAGTGTGCTATTGACGCTTCGTCGTCTTTGTACTTGATGGTCATAGTTCATTCACATACGAAGGCACATGCGTGCGCAATATGGAATCTGTCTTCATCTATGCAAGATTGATGTCCTATGAAATCTAATCGTGACTTTGTATTGAAATCCTTGGTTGGGGTTGTAACTGAGAACGAATAATTCATGTCTCATAGAATACACGTCAATTAGATTTGGACATATGATCAAATTGGTGGCTTGACTAATAATTCCATGGTCTTTGTCCAATCGGGACATGGTGAGACAAAATGATCAAATTTCATGGTCATCAAGGCTGACGGGTTCATTATGTTCTTGAAACATTCACACTGTTTATATAGCCATGATATATTACTAGATATCATTCATGGTTTGTAGGAACAAGAGATTGATATGGACAATCAGTTCTCTTGGTTGTGCTAATATGTTAGTATAAATCTTATTCCCAACTCAATGATTAATCTAGGGATGTCACACACCATAACAAATTAGAATAACATTTGAAAGAGAGAGACAATATTGCAAATGTGTTTGCAAATGAGCCAATCAAATTGAGTCGAAGTAAAAACAATAGATCTGAAAGGGGCTTCAGACTTTACAAAGATCTTAAGTGGATTTCAGACTTTATGGCCAAATCAAAGATTTAAAGCGCATTCAGATTCAATGACCGTATTAATAATCCCAAGTGAGTTCAGAATTAATAGCCATATTAATGATCTGAAGTGAGTTCAGAATCAATGGCATCATTTAATCTAAAGTGAGTTCAGAATCAATAGTCAAATTAATGATCTAGAACGGTTTTAGACTTAACGGCTAAATTAAAGATCTGAAACAGTTTCAGATTTAATGGTCACATTAATATTTTGAAACAGTTTCAAACTTAATGGCCATATTAATGATTTGAAATGGTTTCGGACTTAACAGTCACATGAATTATCTAAAATGGTTTTAGAATCAATCTGATAGTTTAATGATCTAAAACGACTTCAGATTCAAATGATCAATTAATTTTCTAAAATGGTTTCAAACGTAACAGTCAAATTAAATATTTGTAATAGTTACAAAGTTAATGCCCAGAATAAAGTCTTGCAATGGTTACAAACTAATGCATGAAATAATGCTCTGTAATGGTTATAGAATTAATGCCCGAATTAATGTCTGAAACGGTCTTAGAATTTACATCCATTAGACGTTACGGTCGAATTAATTCTCTGAAATGGCTTTAGAGTTAATGAGCCAATTTAAATGTGATTTGGGACTAGTTATAAAAGGATAGTTGAGAGAGCGGATCGCAAGATGATCAATAATCGACAATTGAGAGTGTTGATAGTAATCAACTAAGTCATTCATACACGAGAACAATTGCTAGCACAATTGTAGTGGTGAGATCTCTCAATTTCTCTCTACCATTTGACATGAGATTGGTGGCGTGTCTGAACTAGAGGCTCGACACTTGTGGGGTTAAATTTAAAGAGCATCAGAACCTGCGTTATGAGGAGATCAGACGTCCGTGGTCTAGATCTAAAGAATGTCAGAACCAGTGTTATCAGAAGACATCAAACGTTCGTGGCCAGAATTCCAAGAATGTTAGAGTCAATGTTACTAGGAAGTCAAACGTTTGCAATTAGAATTCGAAAAATGTCAGAACCAACACTGCAAGGACATTAGACATTCATGGTCAGAATATGAAGAACATTAGAACCAAAATTTTAGAGCACGGTACAAGGGTAATGTGATTAGCCCCTTTATCACTTCTAGGTGCTTTTATTAAAAATTCATAAACAATGCTATGGAAGTACGTGTATAGGCTTTTTTTACTTCCATTGTGATTAGAATTTGATTCTAATTTACCTATGCACGTATTATTGTTTATCGAAACAAACACTATTAGTGGTATCAAAGCCAATCCTTAGACATTTTTGTACTTTTAATTGTTGATTGGTTCATGTTGTTTGTATGATCTTATTATCAATTCTGATTTGTGAAGATAATTTTTTTTCAAAGTGGCCTTCAGATTTTTAATTCAGATGCATATTAATTGGTTAATATGTAAAGTGAGACAGTTGATAACAAAGAAAATCTCCTTATATGTGATGTTAAGTTTTAACGGGTGTTTGAGCTTGTAGCCTACCATCGTCGTGGTTTGTTCCTATGTTCAGATGGTTGATTGCCCAATTATGGATTCATTAGGGTCAATTGCTATTCAAGAATATAGGACCACTCTATTAAACATATGATGGTGCAGGGTTTAGGCCGAATGATTTCCAATAACTGTTAGGTGATAAATCATTTGTGTTATAAATACTTGCATGAAATGATGGGATGGACTTAACTATGATCATGAAGCCAATAACCATAAGGTGAGGCTTTCATGATCTATAGGCCGAAGTATGATTAAGACTCGCATGTGATCCACTCACTAAGTTCACATGACACCAATAACTATTAGGTGAGGTGGATTATAAACTTGTGAGACTTCAAGCCCCACTAGTGATCTTTTCCCAATGAAGATTACCTTCCCACCCTAAAGAGTATGGAATCCAAAAAGAATAGTGGTATAATATTTCATTCAAAGGCCAAAATGAAATATTTGTTGAAAGTCAATGGCTAACAATTTATTTTTCTGCACTTTACCAAAAAAAACCAATTTATTTTTTTGCATAGATAATTTTAAAACTTTGAAAATGGTTATGACAAACCCACTTGCTTCTATTCTTGTTAAAAAAAAATATTTGTCTAACGGGACCCAACTATACTGATTGGGTAAGGAATTTGAGAATTGTTTTTCAATTCAGAGAAAATCGATATGTGCTTGATTAGAACTTGCCATGAGACTTTCTAGGTGGTACCCAAGAAGAATGAGAAACTTATGAAAAGTGGCATGAAGATGACCTAAAAGTTATGTCACATACACTTGCTTCTATGAATAATGAGTTTCAGAGAAGTATGAGAACACGGAAAGTGCTTACTCGATCATCGTGCATCTGAAAGATTTTTTGATGAGAACGGTCAAATCACTAGATATGAGATATCTAATGGATTGTACCATATAAGAGTGGTTGAGGGATCATCGGTGAATGATCATGTTCTGAAGATGATTTGGCACATTGAGGAGTTAACCAGGCTAAATCTTATTATGAATAATGAATTAGCCATGGATCTAATATTCCAATCTTTGCCCGATTTCTTCTCTAGATTTGTCCAAAACTTCCACATGCATAAGATGAAGAAAACTCTTACTGAGTTACATGGTATGCTAGTGGTTTGTGAGAAGGAAATGCATAATACAATGTGTGACATCCAGATTTTCCCCTATAGCCAATATTATTATTTAGGATAATTTCCTCGACTAGATCACTAGGAGTCAAAGGCATTAGAATAAAGTTGATAGATTTGGATGTGTGAGTTGGTTGTGTGAAGCGACAATGTTGAATTCACCACCAAATCATTGGTAGAATTAGGCTAGTATGTTCATAACTTTATGTTTGAAGATATTCGAGTTTTAAATTTATTATCTTGGGATTTTTCTAATTTATATATCTTTCATATATTATTTTAGTGCATTTAAATGTTTTCAGATTTATGAGTATTCAACATTAGGTATTTTGAGAGAAAATGTCTTCGAATTTATGAGAGTTCCACATCAAATGTTCCGAACTAAAATGTTTTCAGATTTATAAATGTTCAAAAATCAAATGTTCAAAAGGAGAATGTTTTCAAACTTTCGAACATTTAAAATCAGATGTTTATAACAAAAATATTTTCAGTTTGTCAAATGTTCTAAACGAAACAAATGTTTTGAACGAAAATCTGATTTCCTAAATCACTATTATTTCTCCACCTACTCGCCACTTTCCATTTTTCTATCAAGATTTTTAAGCACATGCATCAATTTAATTCATTGCATTTAACCACCATGACATCATGTATGAGATCATCAATCTTAAACTATGCTCATTAATACATCGATGACTCATGCCCTTATTTGGCTCAATGAGAAGAAGTCTAATCTCAACCCTTCCAAAATATCTTCTCATGTCAACATTTCATTGGACCACTTGTTTATTAGCTAGATTAATATGGGACACTTGAAGTTTATTTATTGGAATACTTGGCAACTTAACCCAAGGAGATTATGACTTTAACCTTAGTTACTCCCTTTCTTTCTCCTACAAATTCTTACGCCATGTAGAAGGAATCCTCAAAGACTACCGATCATCAACTCCCTCTTCTTCCTCTCCAATCTTTCACTTTCAAAAAAAGACAAACAATGGTCCCACTCTTAAGATGCCAAGATTTTTTTTCTTGGTTCTAGTTCAGACAAGGTAATTCTAATACTTTTAACCAAAGGATTATGTTGTTTTTGAAAATCAAACTTTATTATTTTTGGTTGTGTTTATTTTGTTTGAAAGAGACTTAGATTCTAAAATCGAAGTTGCTTTCGAGGTAAGTGAAAACCCTAGGTGCTAAGTTGGGTTGATCTACCGAGTACTCTTGACTTGGTTGGTTGTTGTATGACTTTATTCAATAATGGTGTGTTGATATGATTTGTATTGATGTTTACACGCCTAATAATGTCCAAGGGAGGTGGTAACATGTAGCACTTTGGATCTGATTGGTTGGTCGAGATGTGTAATTTTGATGTGTAATAACGTGGTGATTGTTGGATTTGCCTTATTCATCTTGTGTATGTTTAGAAGGCGTGTCGTCAGTTTTCTTAAAATGCGGTGCAACTAGTTAGTGGAAATGCTTAATCGGAATCTATTCATTTGTTCTATCAAAGTTTACTTGGCAAAATCTATTCAATCATTCTATTAGAATTTACTTGATCAAAATCTGTTTCTTCGTTCTATTAGAGTTTACTTTGTCAAAATCTATTTATTTGTTCTATTAGAGTTCATTTGGTCAGAATCTGTTCAATCGTTCTATCAAAATTTACTTGGTCACAATCTGTTCATTCGTTCTATCAAAGTTTACTTTGTCAGAATCTATTAATTTATTCTATCAAAGTTTACTTGGTCAAAATCTGTTTAATCACTCTATCAGAATTTATTTAGTCAAAATATGTTCATTCGTTCTATCAGAGTTTACTTTATTAGAATATGTTCATTTATTCTATTAGAGTTTATTTAGTCAGAATCTGCTCAATCGTTCTATTAGAATTTATTTGGTCAGAATCTGTTCATTCGTTTTATCAGAGTTTACTTGGTCAGAATCTGTTCATTCGTTCTTTGGAGTTTAATTAGTTAAAATCCGATTCGCTTATATACCTGATATTTTCTAAGTTGGATTTTCTCTGAGTCTGATTCGCTTTTGAGTCTGATAGGCCATCTAAATCCGTGTCGTTTTGATATGATACATTCTTTAAGTCTGATACTTTCTAACATGTTTTCAAAGTCTAATTCGCTTCTAAGTCTGATGTGCTCTCTAATTCTGATTTTATTTTCGAAGTTTGATGTGCTCATTTAGTTTGATTCGCTTTCAACAGGGGTAAGTACACTAAAAGTGTCAAAAGTCGTGTACGATGCTCACTTTGGTGCCAAAAGTTTATTTTGGATCACTTAAGTGCAACAAATTTGAAAAACGATCATTTCAGTGCCAACGCCGATCTAATTGGTCGAAAATCCAACGTGACACTTTTTTATTAATTTTTTAAGCTAACGTGACTCGTCGGAGAGTACAGTTAGCATCCAAACAACAAAACAACGCCGTTTGGCATCTTTCCCCCAAGTAAGAACCCTAAATCCCCAAATTGAGAGAGAGAGAGAGAGAGAGAGAGAGAGAGAGAGAGAGAGAGAGAGAAGGCATGGGCTTCCTCCTCGTCTTCTTCCCCGAAGAACAACACCAGTAGCGGCATCAGCAACGGCACCAGCAGTGCCACCTTCGACTCCCCTTCTTCGTCCTCTTCTTTCGCCCTCGCCTCCTATTCTTCCCACCACTTCTTGCCTGAGCAACAACCTCAGTCTCTCCTTGCTCACCTAGTCAAGCAACTACGATGCTGGCCGAGCGACGACGAGCGAACGCTGGGCGAGGAGAACCCTAATTTCAGTCCCCATATGAGCTATACGGCATCATTTTTGTGAGGCTGTCCACGTACGACAGCAAAACGACATCGTTTCTTAAAGAGGATGGAAAACGACATCGTTTAAAAGCCACCACAATTTTTTTTTAAAATATAAAAGTAACGTAATTAATTTGGCCGAAATCTCTCGCCGATGGCACCAAAGTGATTGTTTTTTCTCTGATTTGGCACTTAAGTGATCCGACAGAAACTTTTGGCACCAAAATGAACGTCGTACACAACTTTTGGTACTTCTAGTGTACTTTCCTTGCTTTCAACATATGATTTCGTTTCTAAGTCTAATTCACTATCAGAACCATTTCTTTATGTCAGACTTTCCCAATCAAAGCCATTTCCCTTACGATCAAATTTTCCTTTTCAAAGTCACTTCTATGTGTTTCGGACTTTCTGTTATGAATCACTTCTTTGTGTTTCATACCTTCTTTCTAAATTACTTATGTTTTAGACTTTCCGGTTCATAATCGCTTATGTATGTGTTTCAAACTTTATGTTCTAAATCACTTCCTTATACTTCAGATTTTCTGTTCAGGATCACTTTCTTATACTTCAAACTTTCTAGTTCAAAAACCATTCTTTTCAATGTTCAAATGTTTCATTCATAATCATTATTTGCTCCTCAGATTGATTATTAAGCATGCTAAATGTTGAGTATTGAATGTGTTTGTATAAGTGACAAGTGAGAAGTAAGTGTATGGTTATCACTAACGATGAATGCGATCAATGAAAGAATGAGGTAAGGATATATTTATATATATGAAAATGTGTTGTGAAATGGATGTCGATTGTTGATGGATGTGAGACCAAATAAGAAATATGTTATACATGAACTGATTTATTAAAAATGAAGGTATACATGTTAAAACACATGACAAGTATGAACTCATCTATGTATGAGCTTCATGACTAGTGTGAAGTCACCTGTATAAAGTATTGGTGAGCTTCATGATCTGTATGAACTCATTTGGATATTAATGAGCTTCGTGACTAGTACAAAGTCACTTATGTAAGTGTTAGTGAGCTTCATGACCCGTATGAACTCATTCATTTGAATATTAATGAGCTTCATGACCAGTATGAATTCACCTGTGAGTACGGGTGAAATTCATGACAAGTACAAACTTGCCTATATACGTAGGTAAGTTTCATGACGAGTTGGTGAAATGTATGACAAGGATGAACTTGCCTATGCTTAATTATGTGCATGGTAGTGAGTTACTAGGTGATACTGGTGCACATATTATATGCCATCCATTTGCCTTTGAGTGAATGAACCTATAATTTTATTTGATGGATCTTATTGGCATGTCATGATAGAAAGAAAAGAGAACTTGTATATGCATGATCATCCTGTCTTGAGCTCATGCTTTTTGATTGTTTGATTTGTATAAGGTTAAGTATTAAAATGATCTCTTACTTTAGACCTAGGAATTTATTTACTGAGCTTTGGCTCACTCCTTATTTTTTAGTGTGTGGGATGGTCCCTTTGTACGTGACAGTGGAAGGGACAAGGTGTTGCTTGAGACCATCAACTTCTGAGTGGATGGTTTGTCATTTATACATGCAATCTTTTGGGCAAGAATAGTATGAGAGATAGGTTGTGTTAACCCTTACCAAGTCTTATGTATTTTTTGTGCTGTATAAGATATTGTATTAAGTTGTAATATAAGTTAACATAATAAGATATATGTGTAATAGTTAACCCTTCTTGGGTATTGTGATATCTGAATTAGAACACCTGTGCTTATCTCGGATAAGTCTACTGAACGTAACATTAATAGAACAATTAGCAACATGGAAGCTTTTAGCAGGGTCACTGACTAATCATTCATGCTTTGGTCTGGTGTAATATCCTTAGACCTAAGGCACGGTATTGAATTTAATGTTGGATGTTTGTGGTTCATAAGTACGCATATTGACACTTCGTCGAACCATCTATGTACTTGATGATTATAGTTTGTTCACATATGAAGGCACATGCGTGCGCAATATGGAATTTGTCTTCTTGCTATATATAAATATATACGATTTGATGTCATATACAATCTAATCGTGATTTTGTATTGAAATCCTCGACCGGGGTACGTGTCGATTAGATTTGCGCATATGATCGAATTGATGGCTTGACCAAGAATTCCATGGTCTTTGTTCAATCGGGACATGATGAGAGAAAATGATCAATTACACAGTCACCAAAGCTGATAGGTTCATTATGTTTTTGAAACATTTACACTGTTTGGATAGTTATGACATTATTGCTAGATGTCCCTAATGGTTTATAGGAACAAAAGATTGATCTGAACAATTAGTTCTCTTAGTTGTGCTAATGTGTTAGTACAAGTCTTACTGCCGACTCAATGGTAAACCTAGGGATGTCACACACCATAACTAATTAGAATGATGTTTAAACTAGAGACACAATATTGCAAATGTGTTTGCAGTTGAGCTATCAGATTGAGTCAAGCTAAAAATAAAAGATCTGAAAAGGGCTTCAGACTTTACAAAGATATGAAATGAGCTTCAGACTTTACAAAGATTTGACGTAGGTTTCAGACTTTACTGCCGAATCAAAGATATGAAGTGGGTTCAAATTCAATGACCAAATTAATAATCCGAAGTGAGTTCAGAATTAATAGCCACATTAATGATCTGAAGTGAGTTCAGAATCAATAGCATCATTCATAATTCGAAGTGAGTTCAGAATCAACAACCAAATTAATGATCTGAAACGATTTTAGACTTAACGGTTAAATTAAAGATCTAAAACGGTTTCGGATTTAACATTCACATTAATTTTCTGAAATGGTTTCAGACTTAACGGTCACATTAATGATCTGAAATGGTTTCAGAATCAATGGATAGTTTAATGATTTGGAACGGTTTTAGACTCAAATGACCAATTAATGTTTTGCAACGGTTTCACATGTAACGGTAAAATTAAATATTAGTAATGGTTATAAAGTTAATGCCGAGAATAAAGTCTTGTAACGGTTACAAATTAATGCCTAGAATAATGCTTTATAACGGTTACAAAATCAATGCCTGAATTAGTGTCTGAAATGGTCTTAGAAGTTACATTCATCAGACTTCACGGTCAAATTAATTCTCTGAAACGGCTTTAGAGTTAATGAGTCGATTTAAATGTGATCTGAGATTGGTTATAAAAAGACATTTGAGAGAGCAGATCACAAAATGATCGACAATTGACAATTGAGAGTGTTGATAATAATCAACTAAGTCATTCACACATGAAAGCAATTACTAGCACAATTGTAGTGGTGAGATCTCTCAATTTCTTTCTAACGTTCAACTTGAGATTGGTGGTGTGTTTGAACTAGAGGCTTGACATTATGGAGTTGGATCTAAAGAACGTCAAGACCTGCGATGCAAGGAGATCAAATGTTTGTGGTCCGGATCTAAAGAACGTGAGAACCAGTATTACCTAAAGACATCATACGTTCATGGTCAAAATTCCAAGAACGTTAGAGTCAGTGTTTCTAGGTGACCAAACGTTCACACTTAGAATCTAAAAAATGGCGAAACTAAAGCTACAAGGACATCAGACATTCATAGTCAGAATCTAAAGAAGGTCAGAACCAAAATTTTTGGAGCACGGTACAGGGGTAATGTGATTAGACCCTTATCACTTCCAAGTGCTTATATTAAAAATGCACAAACAATCCAATGGAAATACGTGTATGGGCGTTTTTACTTCCGCTGCAATAAGACTTTGAGTCTAATTTACCTACGCATGTATTCTTGTTTATCGAACCGAATACCAACAATTGATCCCTTGGGTATCCATCTTTCCCATCCACCATGGATGTCAGCCATGGACGACGCTTGCGGCCAACCATGAACGACGCTCATCCATGTCCATGGCTGTCGTTGACATTGAGCAATGCCAGAAAGGGCGGCTCGTTTTGGATGTTTGGCCAAATCTTGAGCCCTTGCTCATGGCCACATTGCAGAGATTATGGCCTAAAAAATAACAGAAGAAACAAAAATGAAGCTCTGCTTCTGCATTGTGGTTGATGCTATGCTTCTAGTATGTGTACCACAAGAAGAAGATGGTGAAAAGTGGGTGAGAGAGAGAGGGTAACGGCAGGGAGAAAATATTCAGGGCGAGAAAGTAAAAGAGAAGAGAGAGGAACAGAGGAACCGTGAAAGAAGATAGGAAGACAGGGGGCAACGAAGGAGAGAAAAGATCGGAAAGTAGGGCCATTATTGCCACGTGTTGATCTCTAGATGGTTTGTTATATATCCTACATGGCACATTAAATATACTAAATATATTCTTGATTGGAGATGTCAATGGAGTGGAGAATGTTGCTGAAGTTCCTCACCAGAAGGACGGGACACTCTTGCCTCTTTTCAAATTTAAAGCAGAGAAGTATACCTTTCACATGGATAAAGACGTGAATGTAAGAGTTTTTCTGATGTTGGTTATATTAATTGATATTATAATTTACTGTTTTATGGAAGTTATTTTATAATGTGAGATATAAGGTTTCTTAATTAGTTTACTATGGGAATGGCTAATGTGGACTGAATTAAGCATGGCCTGTGATGAGAGGGCCTAGCTAAAAATACTATAAATAGTGCTCAAGTCCTTCCTCTAATCCGAACACAAATTATCCTCACATAAGGAGCATTTACTAAACGCTAAAGATGAGGGACAATTTCATTGAGCTAGTGATACATAAGATAATAGATGAGAAGCTCTTGAGAATGATGGAACAAATCTCTTTACTTGATTATATATGTGTTCTTGATTCTAATTACGGAGATCTTGGATTGTGCTTTCACAGCTTATAGTGAAGTTTAAGTCAACTTGTGTTGTCATGGATTTTCTCTGTTTATACATATAAACCAGCCGCAGATGATGTACCATTCTCTTTTTACTGAATGACGACTTCTTTTCCAAAATTTATGAAACCAGAAATTTTACGGGAACTCATTTTGATTACAAAAGTGTAAATTTGGAAAATTTACTTAAAGAAGATACAAGTGCAATTTTGAATAATCATTTTTTTTTTCTCTTCTTGCATGATCCCCTGCTTTGCAAACAGCATATTTCAATGGACTTTATTTTATTTATATAAGCAGGTTTTATAGAATGACCCATACGATTTTCATTTTTAGCAAGGAGGTTTAATCCATAAATAGGTTTTTCCATTTTGAGACTGCTTTGTATAAAAGACTTTTACACTTACAACATAAGTAACGCGGATCCTATTTTGACTGATTTTTATCATGTAAAAGGCCGATTTGCACAAGCGTGTTTTAGATAATGACACATAATTGATTTTTGTTTCTGCATGTTTCTGAATATCAATGGAATTAGTAAAAACAAAGCGGAAACGTTCTTCAGCTGCACCGTGAGACATGTGCACGTTTGAAAGTTTGAAATCATGTATGAAATTGTTGAAGACTCTTCTCGAATTGTATACATGTCACGCAACAGAAAAGGAGATTTAGAAGATCATTGGTATGTGGCATTTAACTCTTTGTCAACTCTTATTCTCCTCTTGGCTGAAGTTAACCTTATGTGGTGTAGATTGAGGATATTCCAAAAGACTAAAGGAACTATTGATTAACTCATATATTAAGCATCATCATTACAATGGACATATAAGATATTGCAATCGGGATAAAGAAACCAAAGGTGCAGAACTTTTACCAGTTATCTTTCGTCCGTGATCATTTTTTTTTAATCAATTGGATTCCTAAATTAGATATTTTTTTTTATCAATTAGTTACTAGGGGTCACAAGTGTAATTTGACATAATAATGTTCTTTCTTTTCTTCTCCATTCCCTGCTTTGCAAACGACGCATTTCATTGGCTTTTATTCGGCGGTTTTATAGAATGATTTATTTTTAGCAAGTACAGAGTAAGTTTAATCAATAATAGGTTTTTCCATTTTGAGACTGCTTATGTAATATATATATATAACTTTGACAAAGTATGTAATGTGAATCCTATTTCGATAGACTTTTATTCTATAAAATAGGGGTGTCAAATTTTCTTCGAAGCAATCATGGATGCTCAGTGTCAAAGCCGTGGCATTGCATCGCAATCGTTGGATTCCCATCCATAAGTAGTTCTCATCTTAGGATCTACCGAGTCCATACATTGGAGTCAATTCTATCCAGAAAATTGAAATTAATAGATCAATCTCAAAGGAAGTCTCGGCCACATCAAACGAAAGAACTACTTCACATGACGTATCGATATGATATCAAACATCAAACAGAGCATCTTGATTGCTTCGATTCTTTAAGAAGATAAAGATATTTAATTGCCCCGAATTGGCCCACCAAGTAAATATGTTAGTATTTTTCCAAAACAAATCCACGTAAGAATGGTGGATGCCGAGTTCGTAAGTCGATTTATCCACCACCGATAATTTAGGGCATGATCTACTCTTTATCTGCGAGGACTCTTCGAAGTCCATGGGGAATCCATCCAACATACATGAGATGCTGTCACGATACGGCATGACTCATGAGAAAAAGAACATCTCGTCTCATTGTTCTAAAATGCACTCTACTTAGGACGCGTATGATAACCATTCTATTTTTATTTGAAAACTATTTTTCTATTCTAGACTTGTTTCTGGAATAGAAATTCATTTGGTAATGCAATTTAATTTTTCTATTTTTACAATAAATTTTTAGTTCAAAAATAAGAAGTAAAGATTTTATACTTCTCTATTTCTAGAATATAAATGAGAAATAAAAACTTTTATCATTACTAATCTTCGCCCACCTGTCAGCCACCTGCCACCTGCAACTGCTGGTCACCGCCAATCGCCATCACCCCTGCCAACCGCCACCGCCGTCGGTAGACACCAGTGGCCGCTGGCCGTCATCCGCTGTCGCTGCTGGGGGTCGCCGGCTACTAATCGTTGTCGTCCGCCGTCACCTGGGAGAGAGAAATTCTGTGTTATTATCAAACGAATTTCTATTTTGAGAATATAAATTTTGTATCGTTATCAAATGTGTATTTTTGCTAAAAAACTCATCCAAGAATAGAAATAGAAAAATCAATTTGTGGCCAGAATGATTATCATTCGCACCCTTAGATGCCCTGTCATATCAACTTCTTTCGCCAATGGGAAAGAAAAACATCAACATGTCAAGAAAGAGCGGCGCTTGTTTAATAGAAACCTTAACTTTGCCCAAACTTGCCGTGGACAATAATGTTAAGTGTTCACATAAAGCATTAATTTTTTTGCTCCTCTCAAGTAAGAGTTTGCACGCGACATGAGATTGACTCTTACTCTAAAGATATGAATATTGGATAAGATTTTACCTAAGTTTGAATTTGAATTTCGAATTGTGTTAGGTGCTCTAATTTGTGCGCTCATGCTGATTTATAAAAGCTTCCCAGTCGTGTTTTGTATGCTTTTTAATTTCTCTACGCACTTCAATCATCTTCATTAGCAGTTTAGGTTCAAGTTTGGTCATAGCGCAAACATAGCCTCCAAAATGTAAGCTATATGTTCTAATTTAATAAAATTTCTTGCAAATTCTTAATTGTTTCCAATATACTATTTGCGCATTGATTAGTAATTCGAATTTTGTTAAGTTTTTTAGGTTTCCAGGCATATTAAATTCATTTACTTTTTATTCGATGTCATATTTAATGATTTAACTGGCCATCAATAGTGCTCCATTGGACTTTATTTACTAATTAATTCATTGAGTTTTTGGCAATCAGGACGTGGCAAAATTTACGCGCGACTCTTTTTTTATGTGACCACGAAAGGGGAATACGATGTCTCACCGGATTACTAGTAATGTGGCTGGTCATTAGGATTCCGAAGCCAATGACTCCAATGATCAAGAGTTGAGTCCTAACCCATCAAGAGCCTCTGCTAGGCATGATCCTAGGGATCGAACACTACCGTCTCGCAGGCATGGAAAAAATCTGACGCAGAGAAGTATTTTTACGTGGGTCAATTCGAAGTTATTTTCTGATCTCTTGGATCTTCCCTTTTTATACATCGACTTGTGGATATATATAATATATCCAAATTTATGACCTTAAAATTTTTATGGAAATTCCTTTAATTTACAATAGTGTAAATTTGGAAAATTTAATGAAAAAGATATAAGTGTAATTTCACATAATTATCCTTTTTGTCTCCTTCCACCATCTCCCTCTTTGCAAACAACATATTTTAATGGTTTTTTTATTCTGTGTACTGGCGGTGTAAAATTTTCTTTAAAAAAAATAAGTTTAATAGTACGAACTTATATAATTTTTTTTAGCATGTAGATTTATCCCATAAACAGGTTAATGTTTTTATTTTAAGACTGTGTAAAAAAGAGTTTTATACTGACAATTTGTGTAGCATAAATGTTATTTCAACAGGCTTCTCTTCTGTACATTAGTGACGTAAACAAGCAAGTTTTATATAAAAGCTTTTCCAATTGTGTTTTGTCAGCTTTTTACTTTCTCTACGGACTCCAATCATCTCCGCTAGCGGTTTGTGTTCAACTTCAATCGTCGAGCAAACATGCTCAGCAAGATTGTGGAACCAGGTTATCTACCGCTTTTAAGCCTGTTTGCATAGGCTCGTGCACAGATTTACGTTCAATAATCCTAGGGGCTTTCACTTCGACACGCCTTCCTTCGTGATCGCTTAGAGCCCCTCTTTCATTAATAGGTACTCCCAAGGCGTCGACGAAACGGCCTAAGATAGCCTTTGGGATGATTTTGAAATTTTTTCTATTAGGGAATCTAGTATCCTTATGCATGAACATAATAAATTCGGTTGTTATGGTCGGACTCTCTTATGAATGAATTAGTAACCGCATTCAATCTTCAAAAAAATTCCAATTGTTTCGAACTTTCTATTTTTGGAATGGAATATTTATGGAATCCCCATTAATAGGATCAAACCTTATTCCATGATATGTACATGAGATTCCTCTTTCTTATTCTTAAGCAAGCCCTCGTTACATGATTTCTTATTTATATAGATGGATATAGGATTTATGGGGCAATTACTTAGAAGTACGTTTTGTGCAACAGCCCTTCCTATCTGATAGAAAAGAATCCCATGATCTTGAACCGATCTTACTTGAGATCGCAAATCCGAAGTTTGTTAATGAAGAGCAAATCTAATTGTATTAGTGTCTAGAATTGACACTACTAAAACACAAAAGAATTGAAATCTTATATCAAAACACTATGTATGGATAATATGAACTGCCTAAATAAGAATTTTTGAACAGCGAATAATCAAAGCTATTACTTACTACATAAAAAAAAATCCATTAATGAAAGATGTAAATCCACTAAATAGAACCCATCCTTGATTTAAGATATTGATAAGGTGAATACCCAGTATATTCAATGCTAGGCTTATAATGAGTATAAGGACCTCCAAAAATTCTCTTTTCTCCCTATGAACTTTAAGGTGTATGTCGCGACCAAATTTTTTCGGGTGAACCACCTAAGGTTTAGGCTAATGGATTGTTAAGTCTAAACTTAACTCAGACTCTCCCAAGCCCATATCAATTCGCGACTTAAGGTTCAAATATTTAACATGCGAATAATTTTTATCTAGGAGTCGCCACTAATCTATTTTTTGGTGGGTCGATTAGAAACCCAAGTAAAGTAACGGGAGTTTTACTTTACTCCTACGAACCAGAGATTAAGGGTACGGGGACTTGGTTACACTAGATTTCTCTAATGCCCTATCGGTACCATTTCTTTTTTATTTTCAAAAAAATGTTTTTGCAGGCAACTTTAATTTATTTTAACCTAAATTACTATCATGCAATTGGGTGATCACACAGATGCTCAAACATTCAATAAATAAATTGCATCACACAAAGCAAACAATTTTTTTGGTTTTCTTGAAAATTAGAATTTTTTATAAAACATGCATTTTAACTACATGACCTGATTTTACTAATATGCAAATTCTAATTAAATGGGTCTATTATGCAAACTAGTTAACATGCACCTAGTATTTTTTTATTTTTTTTATTGAAATTCGGAATTAATAAAAACTAAACTATCTAAAAAGGGATAATTTTCTAATTTATTCTAGGGATTAATTTGACTTAAACCCTATCCTATCTTAGAAAACCATGTTTTTTGAAAAATGAGATAATTAAAATGTGCGATCATTATTTGAAAAATTAATTTAGGTCAAACCCTAACTTATTTCTAAAAATGCAACCCTAAAAATGTAATCCTAAGAAAATTCTAATTTACTAAACCTACTAAACCTACATGTCCGGTTTACTAAACCTATATGCTCATGCAGAATTCCGATTTTTTTGATTTTCTGATTTTTTTATTTTTTTTAAAAAAGATAAGTAATTATTAAATAAATATTAAATCTAAGCTATCAACAAAATAAAGGATTAAAATAATCGAAAAAATAACCTGTTGTCTCACAGGTCAAATTAACGATTATCTTAACCCTAATTATCACGACAAAGAGATCAAAATAATTAAAAATCTGATCCGAAGTCTTACGGATCAAATTAATAATTATAATGATTTAACAATTAAAATTCTACCAAAAAGCCCAAAAATTAATATAATTAAAAAATGATCGGACGTCTCTTGGATCAAATTAATAATTACAATAATTCCGGGCAAAATCCTATGGATAATGCCTACAAAATGCACAAATATTAACATTGACAAACCATATTCTAACTTAAACAATAATAACAAAATTTAAAACACTATAAAATAACATAAAATAAACAAAAGAAAGAAATAAAAATAAAACTAAAACTAAACTACTTAAAGGAGGGGACTTGCAGCTGGGGGTGCTCGGCACGGCTCGTCATTTGACTGAAGGAAAGGGCTGCTCACGGTGTAGACACGTGTGCCGAGAGGTTGCTCACGATGCTACAAGGACGAACCAGTGAGCCCTTGGTGCTGTTGACTTGTGTTTTCGGTAAATTTTCTGCACTTTATTCTCTTGGTAATATCTACTGCGCCATGTCCAATGTAGTAAGCAAAGGCGTGAACATAGAGGTGCTCTGTGGTATGATGATGGTGAAGAATGTAACGTGACCAAGATGAGGTCTAATGGTGATCATAAAAAATTTCCTCCATGTGGAGATATCAATGCCTGCAGAGGCAAAGAGAAATTGACTTTGAAGACGTCGTTTTGATACTCTTCTCCTTCTTGATGTGAATCCCCCACTTCTCATGATTTTCTTTTCCGCATGGACGATCTCTCTTTTTAAGAGCTTATTCTGGACAAGAAGCAGAAACACAATTGGATTAGTTCAAATAGCTAAATGGAATAGTACACAATCAAATTAAAGAAAAATATGCTCGACTTAGCTTTAATGATTGTAGTCAAGGTCCACGAAGCAAGATCAAGCAGGACGTCAAGAAGATTTTGGATGACTGCTGAGATCGTTGGAGTTGCTCTCTCTCTGCTGTACGTTTTTTTTTTTTGCTTTGAAGTATTTGTTCTCGCGCTATGAACTTTTCAAAAATCGCCCTCCGTTACGAAAAAATGAACCTCTCTTTTATAATGATTCCAAGCGATCGCTTTGTATGGCATTTTTTAAGTTTCCATCTCCTAGCACATTAAATCAGATCTGTAAATTAGGGCATAATTTCGCAATCAGCTCGATCTTGCTCAGAATTCTTCCATTTTACAAAAATTCTTGCCCCTTATTTACTTGATTTTTAAATTGCTTCCGCATTTAACAAAATCCGAATACCCATCAGAATTTCATATTTCCATGCATAATCAATCAAATCAATTGCCCCCATTTTCTTTCATTTTTTCCTTTTATTTGTTCAAAATGTAATTTTTATTTTCTTTATTTTCCTAGGTTTGCTAAAATTAGGTGTCAACAGTGTATGAGGTTTTATATTTGGTTCTTTAAGCAGGGCCGATAGAGACCGTACATGAATGGCTATCATAGAGTTTCTCTTATTTGTATTAACAGCTACTCTAGGATGAATGTTTTTATGCGGTGCTAATGATTTAATAACTATCTTTGTAGCTCCAATGTAAGCCATCTACTGTAGTTCAATAAAATCTCATGCAAATTCCTTGTTGTCTCCAATAAATTATTTTTGTGTCATTAAGTATTTCAAATTTTTTTGAGTCCTTGAGTCCATTTACTTTTGACTCAAAGACATATGTAACGATTTAATTAGCCATCAATCATCCTCATTTGGACTTTAATAACTAAGTGAAACCATTGCGTTTCTGGCGACCATAACCTTGCGAAAATACGTGAAACAGTTAATTACATAGGTTTTTCAATACAACCCACATAATTAATAGTTCAAGTAGTCTTCATCCATGTAATTTACAGATCACGTAATAAGAAATTTATCGTCTGAAATCAGATCCTTTATATTTGAATCACAAAAATTCACAATCGTTATGTGAATGGATCTCACAAAATCAAACCATTGTGATGCATTTGATCCACTGAACTCGTTTTCAGGCAAGAAATATCTTGGATTATAACTTCTCATCAGAATTATGCGGTCATCATTAATTTTAATTGTTTATTTATTTCTCCTATTAGATTTGGACAGAGGTCCACTCCTTTATTGTCTCTTTTCTTTTGTTTAATCTTAACGCCATCCGATTCTAGTGTTTTAATACTGGCCGTATGATCAGTGCGTGTTGTCTGCAATTCGATTATAAACTTGTCATTGCGTCGAACCAGTACGGCAAAATTACAGTGCTCGAGGCCTTTTGACTGTAGCAAAGGCGTGGGAAAAAAATTATTAAACAAGCCTTAAATTTATTATAACTGTACTAATTCAATTATAATATTTTTTTATCAATTCAATTTTAAATATTTTATATTTGTGTCAATTTAGTCCATCCAATCATTTTTAGGTAGTCGATGTTGACATAGACGCCAATCGATGTCAACCGTTCAATTGATGCTAATGTTGACAATTTTTTAATTAATTTTAATTTTAATTTTTTTTCCTTTTTCTTTCGTCTTCCTTCTTCCATCGGCCAGTTGTTGCCGCCCAGATATAAGGGCAACGTGAGGTTAGCCTTGTTGGCCAATGGCCAGGCTCGCCCTTGCTGACCACAGTCCAACAACTGAACATGGAATCTATGTTATCTTTCAAATAGCAAGGAAAATGGGGAGGGTACAAATTTTAGATGGGAAAGTTAAGTAATGAAATTAGCTCATAATTAAAAAAAAAAAAATAAAGATGGAACGTTTTTCACGTGCATCGTGAGACAAAGCCATGTTTGAACAAATGCAATTATGTATGGAAATTATTGGGACCTTATCTTCTCTAATTGTACACGTGTCATGCAACGACGTCTTTTGTGCAACCCTTTTGGCCTCGAATTGGGCGACTTAAAGATGTCCTTGAAGTCAAGGATGCTGCCCCCACAAGGATGTGACATTCTTACTTCGTCTCCCAGGTTCGTGTCGCGTCATTGCTTATATCATCATATCATCAAGAGGAAAATTGGGTCGTATCCTGACATGGATTTGGACACTTGCCAGGTGTCTCGCATGAAAAGATATGGAAGAGACAGGAACAAACATTATCAAGAGGAAAGAGGAAAAGTTGGGTCGATAGGGACAACCATTATCAAGAGGAAAGAGGAAAAGTTGGGTCGTATCCTAGCATGGATTTTGACACTTGCGAGGGGTCTCGCATGAAAAGATATGGAAGAGATAGGGACAAACATTATCAAGAGGAAAGAGGAAAAGTTGGGTCGTATCCTAGCATGGATTTTGACACTTTTCGAGGTGTCTCGCATGAAAAGATATGGAAGAGATGGGGACAACCATTATCAAGAGGAAAGAGGAAAAGTTGGGTCGTATCCTAGCATGGATTTTGACACTTGCGAGGTGTCTCGCATGAAAAGATATGGAAGAGATGGAGATAGAGACAAACAAGGCATCTGCATGGAAGGGACAAGAGAGAGACAGGTTTCATCTTTAAGCTTTGCTACGTAGTCTTAAAACATTTTGACTTCCACGCAACGGCACCCCAGTAATTTTTATGAACTTCGAGGGTGATTTTTTGGAGGGAGAGAGATAGAGTCTGATCATCTTCGGTCCACCAGTTTGGGACGAGGTTAATTTAATGACTTTCTGATTGTCGAAAGATAGACATGGTCTCATTCAAAGTAGAAACTACTATCACTGGATGCCTGAATTTCATTCGTAAGAACAACGTCAGTGAGCTTTTTACTTTAGGGCGCAACGATGCGAAGATAACCTCTTCCCACCAACTGATCTAGCAAGAATTCTAGAAAAGTATTCTTAACCACGGTCCGTCTCAAGCCTTTTTCGCCACCAAAAAAATTCTCCCAAATCACCATTCAGAAACAAGCCATTCAAGGTACCAAATGTACAGTTAGAGGATGCACACTCTCGAAATAAGCCAACATAAATTATGCCAGACTCCCTCTTATCTTTCTTAAGAATGGAGCAGAGGAACAAAAATCATGTAAAGGAAACCAATTTTGTAGAGGTTGAATACGATAATCGGGTGAACTTCTTAGCAGTTTGTTGCTGTTTATCAAGTTCAACTGGGGCTACCTGATCACATTTGTTTGTCCAACAATAGTTGCAGAACATCAGATCTCTCTTGGACAGCAGATGTCTGGTTGGTAAGTGATTTCCAATTGCTCCATGTAATGCGTTTCTTCCACCATCCCCTTCTTTGCAAACAACATATTTCAGTCGATTTTTGTTTAGTGCTCTAACATTGTCAAAATTTCTTCACATAAGTAGGTTTTACATATTCAGCTTTTATTGTTAGGATGTATATTTATTTCATAAATAGGTTTATGTTCTAATTTTGAGACTACCTATGTAAAAAGGACCTTTAAACCGACAATTTGTTTAAAATAAATCCTACTTCAAAGGGCTTTTTGTCTCTTTGCCAATTCAAAAAATCTTTGGGACATAATTTGAGTTTGAATCGCGCATGTGTGCCTTCTCGTACAAGAGATACATTGATATCTTTGACTTTACCTAATAAAATTAGAACATTGTCATTCTCAATCAATAAATTTTTTACATATGTTTAGGTTTACATGGGTCTTCTCGAAAGCTTAACATCACAATTTCTTCTAAGGAAAATAACTAGTTGAAAATGCAATTTATGTTATCCTTGAAATAGCTAGGGAAATGGGGGAGGATAAGAGTTCAGATGGGGGTCTTAAGTATGACCTAAACTCTGGTTTAATAGATGAAATTAGTTCATATTCTAGTGTGC
The DNA here is from genome assembly GCA_016097605.1 of Eucalyptus guilfoylei. Classification (NCBI taxonomy): domain Eukaryota; kingdom Viridiplantae; phylum Streptophyta; class Magnoliopsida; order Myrtales; family Myrtaceae; genus Eucalyptus; species Eucalyptus guilfoylei. The sequence continues at coordinate 18,097,032 of CM027860.1, forward strand.
AATTATGTATGAAAATATCGAATACCTCATCTTCTCGATTGGACACGTCACATAAGGACGTCTTTCGTAGAAGCCCCTTTTGGCCTCGCGTTGGACGACTTTAAAGATGTCATTGAAGTCAAGAATGCCGCCAAAGTTCCTGGACGAGGATGTCACACTCTTGCCTTTCATAAAAAGTACGTATGTCCTGACATGGATTCCGACGCTTGATAGGTGTCTCGAAGTCAACATGAAAGGACATGGAAGAGATTGAGAGGGATAAGAGAGAGAGAGAGAGAGAGAGAGAGAGAGAGGTTTCACCTTTGTGCTTTGGGTACATATACCACGCACAAATAGAGCCTGAAAACATTTTCGACTCCCTCGCATTGTCACCCCAGTAATTTTTATGTACTTCTAGGGCCATTTTTTGGTGTGAGAGAGAGACGTATCCTTTTTAGTTCTTTTTCCTTTCATGTCTATGTGGCCTAGGCAAGAAGATATATATTCTTTTTGTCAAATCTAAAACCAGATATGTACTGAAAATTTTCGTTTACACCTTCGGTTAAGAAATCCCCGCACTTTGCTTAAATAAGGTCCCAATTTTGCACACCTGATTTTATGGGGAAAAGTGCCAAAAAAGTCTTAAACTTTTTGCTTTTATGCCAATTTAGTTCTAAACTTTTTTTGGTGCCGATTTAGCCATAAACTTTGTTACGTTGTGTCAATTCAGTTCTTTCTGGTCAATTTTGATAGGATTTTGCTGACTGGACGCCGCCGGCAGACATGGATAATTTTTAATAATATTTTAATATTTTTGAATATTTTTCTTTTTTTTCTTCTCCTCTTCTTCCTCTAGTAGGTTGCCGAACCTCGGCGACCGGCCAGAGGCGACGGTCGGCGAGGTCGACGTCGACCTTGCCAGCCACCTCGCCAGTGGTGGCAAGGGCGGCCTCGTGCCGAGCGGGCGAGGCTCGCCCTCGCTGGATCTGGCGAGGGTGGAGCCTCGCCCATGGTCGGCGAGGGCGAGGGCGAGGAGGCGGCCTTGCTGCAGTTGCGTCGTCCCTTGCTTGCGCGCCTGTCCGCGCGTCTTCGTCGTTCGCGCTTGTCACCCACGCCCTGCTCGCCGTCCATCGGAGCTAATCCAGCCACCTGCCGTCGCCGTCGCCGTCGCCGTCGAGCTGGCCTTGCGCCGAGCTGGCGGGGCTCGCCCTCGCCGCCCAGGCCTCGAGGGCGGCCTTGCGCCGGGCGGGCGAGGCTCGCCCTTGTCGAATCTGGCAAGGCCTCGACCTCGTCGGCCGTCGCCTCTGGCCGGTCGCCGAGGTCCGGCGACCGGCTGGAGGAAGAAGAGGAGAAGAAAAAAGAAAAGGAAAAAGAAAAAAGAAAAATAAAAAAGAAAAATAAAAAATAAAAAATAAAAAAAATAAAAATAAAAAAGAAAAAATAAAAAAATAAAAAGGAAAAAGAAAAAAATATTAAAATATTAAAAATATTAAAATATTATTAAAAATTATTTACGTCGTCGCCGATCGACCACGTCACCGGGCGGTGTCCAGTTAGCAAAATCCGGCCAAAATTGATCGGAAAGGACTGAATTGACATAATGTAAAAATGTTTAGGACTAAATCGGTACCAAAAAGAGGTTTAAGACTAAATCGGCATAAAGATAAAAGGTTTAGGACTTTTTTGGCACTTTTCCCTGATTTTATGGCAGCATTCCAAAGTGTTATATTGAACCACTGACGTGCTGCTATCATGAAGGAGGAGAGAAGAATCATATCGGTAAGATTTGAAGCATTAAAATTGCGCAATGTAACTCAATTTTGTTGGTTAGATTTATATGCAAGTGATACATGGATTGTGAGAACACTGCCAGAAAAAGGGACCACGCATGTGGGTGAGCAAAGATAGAAAAAAAGAAAAAAGTTAATCAAGGAAGAAGAAGAGCAATAGACTTTATTATAGAAATCAATTCAAATTGGCCGAGGATGGAAAATCTTCAATTTATATTTATAGTTATTGTAGAGATATCTGTAATAACACAATTTTCAGGTGGACTTTCCAAAATCACCATTTTGATCATTGTCTAAAATACATCGTTATTGTTCATTAGTTTGCAGTTAGGGAATTGCAGGCCAAAGTTCAGAATGGTATTGGATTTACTTTATAATGCAGAGATGGTATATTGAACTTTTGAGAATACCCACATTAAGCTAAATGTATATGAAAAAATCTATTAATTGATGATGACAATGTTCTCATTATATAAGGTAAAGTTAAAGATGTCAATTTATCTTTTGTATGAGGACAAATTAGTGCAATTTAGACTCAAACCTGCTTGTGCGAACCGGCCTTTCACATAATAAAAGTCCATTGCAATGGGATTCCCATTACATACGCTGTCAATATTAAATTTTCTTTATACATAAGCGATCTCAGAATGCAAAAACCTACTTAGGGATTATACCTACTTGCTAAAAATGAAAATTGTTCGCGTTATTCTATAAAACCTGCTTATATAAAGAAGTTTTTACACCGCCAGTACATTCATTGAAAAACGTCGTTGGCAATGCTAGGGATGGTGGAAGAAAAAAAAAGATTATGTAAAATTACATTTATCGGTATCAAATATGCGCTTGTTCAACGTGTTTTGGTTTAAAGTTTTAGCACTTTACATTGTCTACAAAACTTGCTTTCACAGGTATCATATCTGAGCTTTTTCAACATATTATGATGGTGTTGAGAATGCCAAACTCAGGCACACACTGCTGAAAACCAAAGCTGTAACTACATAAAGAGATCTCGACGTGTGTTAGTCATTGATGATGCTATGTGATTCGATGAACAGTCGCCATCACAGAACTATTCTTGAAGGACGAGCTTGTGATTATTCCTATGCCCATGCTTTGATTTCTAGTTTTTGGTTTGTTTTGGAACTCTATGGACTTGTCTTGTTATCGTGACTTTTGAGATTTTATATTATGTATCATTTTGATGATGAATGAAATTTTTTTTGGTAAAAAAAAGATAATTGGTAAAAGTTCAGTACCTTTGATTTCGTTATCCCGATTGCAATATCTTAAATGTCCATTTTAATGATGAGTACTTAATATATGAGTTAATTGATAGTTCCTTTAGTCTTTTGAAAATAGAGAAATTGTCAAAGTTTGACATATGTGTCCTTTCGAGCCCGCCTTTCTCTGCTCCCTTTGCCGTTGTTGGCAACGATTAGCTCACGGTGGATGGACCCACATTGGAGACACCGGTGGATGCAATGAGGCCGACCACCGGATGGGTGGGTGGAGTGCGATGATAGTGCGGCGGCCATGGTTGAACCAGTGAAAGAAGGGAAGAAAGAGAGGATGGGCAGATTTTGCCTTTCTCTGATCCTTTTCTTTATTTTTTTGTTATATTAGAGTTTATGTGTGGGTGACATTCAAGTTTGTAATCCACCGATCGTAAATTGATAGGAGGAAACTAGTGAAGTTGGACTTCTAGGTCGCCAGGTTGATCTAACTTGTTCTTTAGATATTCGAGCATGATTAGCATAACGGGCAAGACCGTCTCTTAAGTTTCCCATGAAATTTTTCCTTGTTCGAGACCATCAACTGCTCTTTGTTAGCTAAAAATAAAAAGTGATAAGTGCATTAGAAGTCCTAAAACTTATCATGAAAATGCAATTGAATCCTAAAACTTTCAAAAAATGCAATTAAGTCCTAAAATTTGTTACGAAAGTTCAATCAAATCCTAAAACTTTCAAAAGGTTCGATAAAATCATAAAACTTGTCTCGAAAGTGCAATTGAGTCCTAAAACTTTCAAAAATGTAATCAATGGAAGGACTTAGATTGAACCACTTTGATAAGTTTTAGGACTTGATTGTCTTTTTTGAAAATTTTAGTACTTAATTGCACTTTATGACAAGTTTTAGGACTTAATTGCACTTTTTGAAAGTTTTAAGACTTAATTGTATTTTCATGATAAATTTTAGGACTTCCAATGCATCTATTCTAAAAAAAAAAATAAAGATGGACTGTTTTTCACGTGAATTGTGGGATAGAGACATGTCTGAAAAAGTGCAATTATGTATGAAATTATTGAGCACCTTATCTTTTCTAATTGTAGACGTGTCACGCAAGGACGTCTTTAGGACAACCACTTTTTGGCCCAACATGAGGGCGACTTAAAGATGTCATCGAAGTCAAGGGGTTCTATTAAAGGTCGTCGCCCGCAAGGATGCGACACTCTTGTGTTTTCTAAAATGTTCATGTGACGTCATTGCTTACATCCTCAAGAGGAAAGTCTGGGTCGTGTCCGACGTGGATTTTGACACTTGCTACTTGCTAGGTGTCTCGCATGAACCTCGCATGAAAAGATGTGGAAGAGATGGAGACAAGGTATCCGGACGGAAGGGATAACAGAGAAACAGATTCCATCTTTGAGCTTTGCTTCATGGTACCGACAAATAGTGTCTGAAAACATTTCGACTCCCGCGGAATGGCACTCCAGTAAATTTTATAAACTGCGAGGGTTTTTTTGCCAGGTTTCGATGAGGTATTCCTTTAATCTTGTGAAAATTTCCAATAAGATACTAAAATACTTTCATTTTTTTTTAATTAAAGACTCAAAGTGAATATTATTTCATTTGAAGTAGGCAAATCATTTTAAATAAACATTTAGAGTGGTTAAGTCGTCTCAAATAAGGACTTTTGGCCAGTCAGTAACTATTCCGGCCATCGGAGAAGGGACATTTTAATCAAAAAAATTCCAAGTATATTTTTAAAATTTTCTTTCTATCTTTTTCTTTTTCTTTTCTTTTATCCTCTTCCCTCCATCGGCCATCACCATGCCTTGTCCGCTGGCCACATCCGGCGTCGAGTGAGGGTCACCTCAATTGGGCTAGGTGGGTCAAGGCGACCCTCACTACCCTCGATCCTCACTTGAGTCCGACAACCTCCACCATGGCCGGTAGAGGGAAAAGGGAAAAGGAAAAAAGGAAAAAAGGAAACAAGGAAGAGAAGATAAAAGACAAAAATGCTCTTCCATCGGCTAGGTTAAAATCTTCTTTGAGACTGATATGGCAACTTTAAACCTTTATTTGAAACAAATTCCACTTTATATCCTTATTCTTATTTGAAATAATATCAACTTTAGATCTTTATTTGAAAAAATGAAAGCACTTCATATTGTTATTTGGAATTTTTCCTTTTATCTTTCAAGTCTACGTGGCCTTAGCATCATCTCAAGAAGATATATATATATATATAAGGTCTCAATTTTGCGCCCTTGATTTTGTGGTAGCATTCCAAAGTGTTATATTCAACCACTGATTTACTGCAACCACAAAAGAGAAGAGAAGAATTGTGCCGATAAAATTTGAAATATTAAAATTGTGCAATGTAACTCAATTTTGTTGGTTAGAATTATATGCAAGCTAAGAATGAGTTATCCATGGAATGTGAGAACGCCACCGAAAAAAGGGTGCGCGAAGATAGAGAAAAGAAAAGAAAAAGGTTAATCAAGGAAGAAGAAAAGCGATAGAGTTTACTATAGAAATCAATTTAAATTGCCCGAGGATGGAAAAACTTCATTTTAAATTTATAGCCTATTGTAGAGATGTTTATAATAACACAATTTGTAGGTGGATCTTTGAAAGTTACCATTTTAACCATTGTTTAAAATACTTGGTTATTGTTCTTTAGTTTTCCGTTAGGGAATTGCAGGCCAAAGTTCAGAGTGGCATTGGATTTACTTTATAATGCAGAGATGATGCACTACCAAAACAGTGAGTAGTTGATGGTCTCGAACAAGGAAAAATTTCATGGGAAACTTAAGATTAGGTCTTGCCCGTCTATGCTAATTATGCTTGAATATCTAAAGAACAAGTTAGATCAACCTGGCGACCCAGAAGTCCAACTTCAGTACTTCACTAGTTTCCGCAACAACATTTGCCAATTTTAAAAATTACTAGGGATGTGTTTTCCGACCACCATCCTTGGTCGGAAAAATTTCCTCCTATCAGTTCACGATTAGTGGATTACAAGCTTCAATGTCGCTCGCACATAAACTCTAATATAACAAAAAATAGAGAAAAGGATCAGAGAAAACCAAAATCTGCTCACCCCCTCTTTCTTCCTTCCTTTCTGCTGGTTCTATCACCGCACTCTACTGGGGTCTCTTGGGTTTCGTCCACCTAAGCGAATTGTCGCCAACCATGGCAAGGTTAGATTTCGCCGCACAATCACCAAAAAAAAAAAAAAAAAAAAAAAAAACATATATAGAGAGAGAAATTAAAAAACAGAATTTGAGATGCAAGATTTTATCGTGGTTTATCCTTAGACTAGGGATACGTCCAGCTGATGATTCAACTATAATTAGCACCTCATACTACTCTATTACATTCCTCAAATTACATAAGAAAAATTATATATATATATATATATATATATATATATATATTCAAACAGAATATATATGTCTAGTAGCTATTCATGAGTTCAAGCTCAAATTATCAATAAAATATAAAAAAAAATGTTGATATATACATCTAAATAGAATATTTATTTATTTAGTAGCTATTCATAAGCCCAAGCTCAAATTATCAGTAAAATATAAGCTCAACCTCTAGAGTTGCATGGCACTACCCCGACAAAATTGATGGTGAGTATGAATCACATCATAACAGGTAGAGGGAGCAGAGAATGGTGGGCTCGAAAGAATAAATTTATCGGACCTGACAATTTCCTTATTTTCAAAAAGACTAAAGGAACTATTAATTGACTCATAGTCACATTCTTTTTTTTTTTCTCCCACCATTTCCTGCTTTGCAAGTGGCATATTTCACTCGACTTTTATTCAATGTAGTGACGGCGTAAAGATTTCTTTATATAAGCAGGTTTTATAGAATGACACGTACGGTTATCATTGTCAACAAGTAGGTTTAATACATAAATAAGTCTTTTCATTTTGAGAAGGCTTACGTATAAAAGATTTTCACGCTGACAGTATATGTAATATGAATCCTATTTGCTGGACTTTTATTCTGTAAAATGCAGGTTCATACAAGCATAATTTAGATAATGACACATAACCTATCTATATTTTCTACATGTAACTTTATGTAATAGACAGATTTAAATTTCCATTCTAAGACTTTTTTTTTTTTTTGTAAAATGGCTCTTATGATGACGATGGATGTATATATAAATCCATAATATTTTCGTTCACCGCCATTAGATTTGCTTAAGGGCCCAATCATTCTCTTCACCTCTTTTTCCCCCATTGGGAGACTTTTGGCCACTCCCACACTAGAAAATCATGAAATTGCTATTTTGATTGGCACTGATAAAGGGGTGCCATTGCATCACAATGGTTTGATTCCTATCTATAAGTAGTTATCATTTTTAAAATTCCCCAAGTCCCTTCATCGGAATCTTTGTCTAGCAAATTGAAATTAATGGTTCAATCTCAAGGACATCTCGGCCACACCAAACCGAAGAGTCTAGCTTCTTCACGTAACCTATTGATGTAATATTATACATCAAATCGAGTGTCCTCAGGGGTTACGATTCTTTAAGAGACATTTAATTAAGTCCATGACGCCAAATCAGCACTCTTTTGCTGGCGCTGCTCACCGTGCCTTGCTGCCTCACGCCCTTGCCAAGCCACCCTTACCACCAAGCCGCCACCATCATGTTGTCCTTTTCCGTGAGCCCTCTTCACCGAGCCAGCACCATGAGTCGTGAGCCTTGCCACCACCGCTCACCGTCAAGACTTGAAGACCAAACCGCGAGTAACTTCCTAACCCTTATTTAGGGCGGTGTTTATGCTTAGGATTAGGATTATGACTAGGATTGATGATACTTAGATTATATGATAAGTGAGTTAGAGTGATTGCTTATCATTGATAAGTGATAAGCTAAGTGATAGATTATTGTGAATAGTGATAAGTACAAGTGATAGGTTATCGTGAATAGTGATAAGTACATGTGATAACTTATCATGAATAGTGATAAGTACAAATGATAGATTATCATGGATACCTATAAGTACATGTGATAACCTATTGTGAATGGTAATAAGCACTTATTAAATTCCAATTTTCAAGGTGATAATTATTTATTAAATTCAAATTTTAAAAGTGATAAGTGCTTGTGAAATATTAGTTTGAAAGGTGAGGTCCTAAGTTGATAAATGAACTCATGATGTAATATTATATGCTATGAGGTTAATACATGATTATCTTGTTGGATGAATAACCAATTGGTGATCACGTGGAATTTTTTTATGGCACTTTTGTGTGTAAAAATTTCTAGTATATAATGTATAAGTATTAAACACTCTTGCATTGGCTAATAAGAAATATAAAAATTCGCTTAAGTGGTAATGTGCTCATGTGATCACATAATGATTCCATACTCATATGATTATGCCTGATAGATTTCGGATGTCCCCACGTCAATGGGATGTTGTTCGCTAATGGATTTTAGATCGAAACTCCTTAAATGAAATGATGTCTTCAAGTGAAGTCAAGATGTTACTGTACTCAATAGGGCGGAAAGATACCCGGTTATGCCGGAAGACCACCGATGCGAGTGTCGATCGTGACCGTGAGCGGTTGTAATAATCTATACTCGTGTGAATGTGTTGTGCATGAAAGTGATAATATTATGTCTGGATTATTATTCATGATTGTCATATGTTTGCTGAAATTGTGTGCCCACATGGTGATATATATATGTGTGTGTGCATGTGTGTGTAATATATATATGGATATTAGATATTGTGTCAGGGTGTTGTATGGTGGGTAGCGCATTTCATACTTATAGATAATGCAAAGTAAGACTTTACTATTTATCTGCCATCAATAATTAAGTGGCCCCCCATCCACTCGAGGGATGGACGTGGTTTAAAAGAAGCATGCGTCCATCATCTGGGTGGATGAGGGGCTAGCTAACCTAGCGCCCCATAAGTTTATGGCTTGGTATGTCTAATTTGGAGGGGAGCTATTCAGCCCTCTCCGGGGATTTTGACGGACTGCCAAGCGGGGGGATCCTTAGGGGCCATTTGGGACCCCATGGTTGTGGACACCCCCCCCCCCCCCGATGGTGCCATTATTGACTCGGAGACGGATCCGGATTAGGAGTTGAACCCCGAGCTTGAAGTCTGGTACTATAACATGGATGCATAGTAGATGCATATGAGATATCACTTTTTGAGGTTACCCTTGTAGGATAGAGGTACTAAACTAACCCAAACCCCCTTTTGACGAGCCGAAAGGAATCCACATTGTGGATATGCAAATGTGAAGCTTCTGAAGTGTTAAGCTAGTGTGTACATGTAAATATATATGTATATAAGTATTTGTTGATGTGTTCTATGCTATTCCTATCGATGTGAATGATTGGGTGGAGTTAATTCCGCTTTCATTTGTGTATAATTAAAAGATAAATTGAATGGGTTGGTGACATATCTTGAGACATTATAATAAATGACCAAAGAGAAAGAGGGTTGACCTGGGTCGGGGCATGACATATTGTATGGTAATATTATTCAATGTACTAATGGAGTAAAAATTTCTTTATATAACTAGGTTTTATAGAATGAAGGAAAAATTATCCAAAAAGTTGTAAACTTATTGTATGGTGGCCAATTCAATTATAAACATTTCAGTTGTGTCAATTTATCTCTAAATTTTTTGACGATTTACCAATATGATTCTTTAGTGATTTCTAGCCAAACTTACTCGAAATGACTATATTGTCAAATCATTAAAAATCTTATGACTAAATTAGCATATTTGAAAGGATTAAGATTGAATTGACCGTTATGCAATATGTTTAAGGCTGAATCGACACCATTGAAAGGCACAATTGAAAGGTTTTGGATCAAATTGGCTGCCTTACAATAAGTTTAGAACTTTTTAGACAATTATTCCATATATTGACACATACGGTTTTCATTTTTAGCAAGTAGGTTTCATCCATAAATAAGTTTTTCTATTTTGAGTCAGCTTATGTAGAAAACACTTTCATGCCGATAGATTATGTAACATGAATCCTATTTCGACAGATTTTTTATTCTGTAAAATGCAGGTTCATACAAGCAGAATTAGATAATGACATATAACCTATTTATATTTTCTCCACGTATTGCTCAAGGGTCGATCATTCTTTTCACCTCTTTTTTCTTTCGGCGTTGGGAGACTTTTGGCCACTACCACGCTAGAAAATCATGGAATTGCTCCTCTGATTTGCACTGAGAAACGTGTGACATTGCCTCGCAATTGTTGGATTCCTGTCCATAAGTTGTTCTTATAAAATCACCTAAGTCCATTTATTGGAATCTATGTCTAGGAAGTTGAAGTTAATGGTTCAATTTCTAGGACGTCTTGTCCACACCAAACCAAAGAGTCTAGTTCCTTCTTCATATAAAGTATCGATATAATATCATATATCGAATAGAGTATCCTCAATTGTCTCGATTCTTTAAGAAGATGGAGATATTTAATTGAGTCCGTGACACCAAATCGGCACTCCATGTAATACGTTAGGATTTTTCCAAAACAAGGTTACGTTTGAATGGTAGATGCCTAGTCACCGGTTAGGTTTCAGTCGATTCATTCACTACCAATAATTTAGGGCATGAGCCACTCTTAATCTCGGAGCACTTTTGCGAGTCTATGGGGGCATCCAACCAAACACACACGAGATGACTCTGGAGGCAAAGAACTTCTTGTCTCATTGTCCTAAAACGGACTCCACTTGGGTGCTCTATCATAGCATCTTCTTTCGCTAACGGGAAAAGAAAAATATAAAAAAAAATGTCAAGAAAGAGCAGCGCTAGTTAGTTTAAGAAACCCTGACTTTGCCCAAACTAGCCGTAAACGACAATCTTGCGCGTTCACGTAAAGCATTATTATTATTATTATTTTTGTTACTCTCAAGTAAGACTTTGCACGCGACACGAGATTGACTCTAAAGACATAAAGATGAGAAGATCATTTGTAAGAGATCAATTTGGATAAGATTTTGCCTGTGTTTGTTTGAACGAAAATATTTTTCAAAAATTAGTTGTCCGGGCTTTCATCTATTTGGTTCGCTGAAAATGATTGGTCAATAAAAACAATTTCCATTCAATCAAAATATTAATGCATAAAATTAGAAAAGTAAATTCCTAAATCTTTCAAAAAAAAATCCTAAATCTTTCGATAAAAAAAAAATCTTGGATCTCAGAAGGCGAAACTTTCTGAAATTGAGCAAATACTTTTTTTTTCCCTCAAATATATGTAAAAAATGTTATTATAAAAAAATTGAAAATTACAAAGATTGCATATCGAACAGCATCTCCTTGTAATGAATCATAATCGAGTTTCGAATACCGAACGAAGTGCTCTCGCTCTCAATCCGCAAGCTCCGAAACGACCTGGAGCATGGAAATGCGGTACGGTTTGGCTAAAATCACCGACATTGTTTAAAGAACAGAAGAGGTCGAAGGTACATACCTCACTGCCCCTTGACTCCCTGGCACCGGAAACGGCTGCCTTGACTATCCCGGCCCAGAAGCAAGTTCGTTCACCATGTTGACTATCATGGGCTTAAGCACTCTTGCGAGATGATTAACCATGATTAGCCCAATCATTTAGTTGTTCCTCAAACATCCTTCTCACAATCGCTACTATCACCAGCTTTGGCTCCAATCTCTCCTCTCTTCATTAGTGAGATTTCGTAGAATATTCGCTAAATTCTCATCATATTTGTCATCTCCCACCGCATTAGCGGATGATGACTCTAATCGAGCAAGCCTCTCATTGACTAGTTGCGGGGATTGACTCTCCTTGCCAGCGACATTTCGAGGCTCTTGATTCCTCGTTTTCACCATTTGCGCTTATTCAAATTGACCTCAATGGTCCCATAAAATGTGTCAAAAAGATGTTCCATCGAAAATGTTTCTCGTTGAAATACGTTTACCAAAAGATATATTTTTCGGTTTTTTAAAGTGAATCTGGTTGTGTGGTGACTTGGACAAGAACAATAAGTATGAAGCGAACTATGGAAACTAAAATGGTAAAGAATAAAGAATTGCAAGTAAAGAATTGATAAGTAAATTGCAGAAAAATTAATAAGTGTTATTACTTGGTCGGATCCTTTACAATTGTCTTCCTTGGCCTTTTATAGCCTTGCACCAACTGTAACTGTCAAGAGTTGTTATTTTTTAAATTCCAAATCCTAATAACTCCCAAGTTTCCAGGGCTCAACTGTATTAATTTATAACCGTATGTTCTCATCTTTAACCAATTACGATTCGGCTTCGTCTCTACTTCTGAATTTCCATCGATCTCGTAATCAGCGAGCGGCTCTTCCTCGTATGTCGATTTCTAGCTTTCACCGATTTTCTCCCATCGACGACGACTGCCTTTCTCAGTTGCCGATTTGTAATATTAGACTACAGCTATCCTGTCGACAACGCAGCACGGACTTTCATTGATCCATCATGACTCAACACAAACTAAGCATCAAAGTGACAGGCATCAAAATAAAATAAAATAAAATAAAAACATACTTGTTGTGAAAGAAGACAGCTACTATTATCCAGCTACATTTATCAAACGAAGCATCAAAGTAACATGCGTCAAAGTTGAGGAATGTATAATCCCCATGACGCTTTGGTCCAAAAGATTCTAAAATTAAAGTCCCGCCCTCTTTTCTTCCTAAGCTTCAGCGGACGATAGAGGCGAGGCCAGTAGATGTATACGACCATTTCAACATACAAGGGAAACTGTACGTTTAAAAAGAAATAGGTAGGGATGGCAGCCAGCAAAGTAAGTAGGACATAAATCCACTTCAATCATTCGCTTAGGACGATTGTAAGAGCAGAGCCGAATGCCACCAACATAAAGGCCAAAGAGAGGAAGAGAAAAGTGACGCCTATTATCATTTTTCTTGGTAGTGAATGGAGAATATCTTCAATTGTGTAGCATAGGGTTACGATAGCCAAGAACATCAAGGTGGCAGTTACAAAAAAGAAGAGAGCGAGAGCATCTGCAACAGCGAATATAAAAAATGAACCCTTCTTCATAAAGATCAGGATTTCCGTACTGCGGTCATTGCCTCCAGGTATTGTCAAAGCCGCAGTGAAAGCTATTGTAATGATGAGAGTCGTGACGACACGACAAACATGATGTATCCTTCATCCATTGCCCTGCTTCTTTGAGCAAATCTTTGCGTTGTTCTACAAAAATTTCCCGACATGTTTTCCCATTCCTTTCTTCTGTTTTCACCAATTTCAGAATTTTAAAAGAATGATCGCTCTTATCTTCCAATACCTTCAGAAAAATAAAGGACGCCTATCAATGTCATTATAAATTAAAGAGCACAAAAGGGTGGCAAACATATAAGATGAACCGACCTTAAATTTCACACTTTTCAAAGAAGGATTGCTCCTTTCTTCCAGTACCTTCAGAAAAATAAAGGACGCCTATGAATGTGAATGTAAGTAAATTGAAGAACACTTGAGTGTAGCAGACAACTAAAGTAAACCAACCTTGAACCACCGAAATTCCCTCTGCATAAGAACAACTGCTCCAGGAACATTTGCCGGTACACATTCTGGTTGCCATGCTACTATTGCCTCCATCAGGTCGTCGTACATATTATGTTTACTCAAATTTACGGCTCTGTTGTATGCGTTCACTAGTCTAAACAACTCAACTTGTCGTCCGAGCACCATTTCTTTCATTAGTTCTTCTAGGGAACGGGAGTCCCACATCAATTCCGGAAATTGGTCAAGATAACTCCACAATTTCAAGGATTCTGCTATATGCAGAGTCATGGACAATGCCTGATACCTTTAAAAATTTGACTATTTCTGAGGTTCTCATAGCCTTCTTCTTCTCGTTAAGAGCGAGGTTTACAAACTCAACCGAGCATTCATGCCTCAACTTCATTTCTCTAATCCTTTTGATGAAAGGTGCTGCACGTAACGTTAAACAGTTTTCCCACGATAAAGAATCAAAAGGTTGAAGAGGCTTTTACATTTGTGCCGAGTTCTTATGTATATATAGTAGTTAAGAAGAAAATGATAGATTTAAGATATTTATCGAGAAAGTAAACTTCATGTGGCTTGAAAATTAAAATGCATGCATTGGAGAAGAGATGGATCTATCGATGACAAACGATGTCATAGGAAAAAAAGAATTCCTTTTTTAATGGAAAATGGGTAGATTTAGTGTCAGATCAATAGGTCTTTTCTTTATTGGTAATTTATCCAAATTCACCTAATAAATACATATTATTTAGACTATGAATTGAATCGAATCAAATCGAATCGAGTCATATCATAATATACGAATTGGTAGCCAGTCCATATTAATAAAAAGTATGATCTCAAAGGAACATATTGAAAATATCAATTGACACTTTAATTTATAGAGATCTCTACCCATGGATGAAATAAGGTCTTTTTCTGCAGATACCATGGCAATATCATGTACCTGATTTTGTGGCGAGAATCCAAAGTGATGTCTTGAACCACTTAAGTGCTGGTTGGACGACTACAAAGAGGAAAGAAGAATCATGTCGGCAAATTAGGAAGTGATCGAGAACAAAAAGATACATGTGAATCTCATGAAATGAAGATTGCGCATGTAATTAAATTTATTAGTGCTTGAATATGATAGAAAAAAAACTGGGATCAATCCACCTCTATAACTTGAAATCCAATAATTTCGGATTATTCTTTGGCAGTGTGACATTGAGTAAGACTTCTCAGCTAACTTCACAGATGTTATATTAGATATTAGTTTGTGGCATACATCATCGTTTAGATATTTATTTGTATACATAGATGTAGTCCTTGTCCCTTAATTTAGATATTAAGCAGATTAACAAAAAGACCTCGAGCCATCTTCATGTCTTTGATGGCCCTGTGCGATTTTCTTTCTACGAAATGTAGAGCGCTTCTACCTTCGTGGTAGTTCTTTCGTTCTAAAATCTCCCCAGTTTTTACAGACACTTCTCGAAGCTCACCCAGTTGGATCTCTTTTCCCAGAACAGTACACTCGCTAATCTCTAATCGGAACAATTATTCATCTCCATCTCACTCCCTTCTTTCATCCCCATCTTCAACGGCCTTTACCGACCCTTTTTTGCGGCCTGCATGTCAAGATCGGGTTGATCGACGGTAGGCTTTTCCTTCGTTTTTCCTTATTTCTTCTCTCGTCTGGTCGAAGAGAGGGTTTGACTAGCTGTTTCTTTTAATTCCACTGCTGGATCTTGTTCTGCTAAGGGTTTCCTCAGAATTTGTTTGGTCTCCAAGCCAATTATGAATCGCTGGACTGCTGATGATGAAGCTCGCCTGGGGGCTTTATGCAATCGAATGGGTCGCCTATGGTCGGAGCACGCAGTGGAGGTCTGGGACGACGCAGCACCTGTTGACAAAATTGAGGAATGTCGGTTAGTTTTAGTCGGTAAGATACTCAATAATCCTACAATCAACTTTCAGGCATTTCAGAATACTATGAAACGGGTCTGGCGCACTAAACTTGTGGACATCTCTCTAGGCGACTCCGGTTTATATATAGTAAAATTTAAATCTGAGGAGGTAAAACAGAGGGTTCAAGAAAATGGACCTTGGTTATTTGCTCATCATCTGGTTATGTTAAAGCCCTGGATTGCGAATACACCTCTGCATTGCTACGACTTCAACACCTGCGAGTTTTGGGTCCAAGTTTATGGTTTGCCATTGGAAAGATGTACTGAAACCATGATAAGTAAGGTTGCTGCTCATATAGGGAGAGTAACAGATGTGCGAATAGAGAATAAGGATGGATCTATGCTAAGAACTGGGAGGGCTTGGGTAGAATTCAATCTTCAACAGCCGCTTATGACAGGGATACTAATCAAAATTGAAGGAAAGAATTTCTGGATTGATTTCAAATATGAACGACTTTCTCACTATTGTTATTCCTGTGGTAAGCTTGGCCACTATGCCATGCATTGTGCATAATTTCCTTACGATGAGAGTAACATGGATAAGCATGATTGTTTCCTATATGGCTCATGGCTAAAAGCAGAGGTCCGGGACCATAGCCCGTTCTGGCGTACGTTTTATGAGACAAATCCATCCCAAGATGCCGTTGACGAGACTATCCCGGAGACTCCTCCATCCCCTTCGGCAATCATCCCTGTTCAAAAAGACAAAGGAAAGCAGACCATGGAGGCAATGGAGCCTGATCATTCTATCATTGCTGCAACTCCTATTAAGTGGCAATCTATGGTACCGAATTCATCAGCGAGTTTGACTGTTCAAAAGAAACTTTTGGATAGTAGCATAGCAGCAGGTACTATACAGTCCAAGAAGGTTAAGCACTCACGCCTTACCGCACGCTCTGGACCTATTAAGAAGGCAAAAAAACTCATTAGCCCTGACGTTCGTACTCAAATCCAAGAGAACCTTGATGAATTTGTTTTGCAGGAGACTCCTAACTATGAGGCAGATGGTTTTGCCTATTGGGCCCTGGTGGCTGGCCCTAAAAAGCCACCAGGTGAACAATGAAAATAATAAGTTAGAACTGCCAGGGGCTGGGCAACCCCCTGACAATTCAAGCACTCAGGGTCTTAGTGACCCATGAACGGCCCGATCTGGTATTTTTGATGGAAACGAAACATCAGGAACAAAAGCTTATCTATTTGCAAAGGAAACTTGGATTCTCAGCTAGTTATATTGAAAATCCAATGGGACTAGCAGGAGGTGTAGCACTTTTTTGGACTGCTAGAGTGGATGTGAAAGTCATCTATAATTCTAAGGACATGATTGACTCTATTTGTACTGACCTAGATTTGGGGATCACTATACGTCTCACCTGCCTCCATGCTCCTGTAAGTTACCAGCTTCGACAACACCTGTGGACAGCATTAAGGCATATCAGTAGTTTTAATACCCTGCCTTGGCTGTGTCTAGGTGATTTTAATGTGGTAATGTATCCTTGGGAAAAAGTAGGGAAGCGACCTGCTGAGACTTATCGCATGCATTCGTTCCGTGATCTAATTAATGATTGCTATCTAATGGATCTGGGAAACAAAGGCTGCGCCTTTACCTGGTCTAACAATCGGACTGGCGACGACATGGTCAAGGAACGAATAGATAGGATACTGTGCACTAAGGACTGAAGACTTACCTACCCCCTGGTTGAAGTGTTGGCCTTACTAGCCCTAGGATCTGACCATAGTCCTCTTCTTTTGTCTACTGCAACAACTCAGCGATCCAAAAGGGCAAGATCTTTCTACTTTGAAGCTTATTGGTTACAAGATCTAGAATGTCGTACCACAATTATTGACTCTTGGACATCTTATAAACCCGGAGAGGCGACGCTCCCCCAGAAGTTAAAAGTTGTCTCAGTGGCTCTTTTAAAATGGAGCAGATCCAGATTTAGCAATGCCAAGGATCAGATTTATTACCTTAAATACCGGCTTCAAGCTCTGACAAATCAACCTCATGGCCATTACGATAAAGCTGAGATATCAGACCTGAAAGAGAAAATATATTTGTTATGGCAGCAGGAAGAGAAATTTTGGGCTATGCGATCACGTGTTAATTGGCTTCAATGGGGGGATAGGAACACCAAATTTTTCCATGCAACCACTGTTCAAAGAAGACAGAATAACAAAATCAGTATGCTGCAGGATGATCAACAAACTTGGGTACGTGACCCGACTTCCCTCAAGGAGATGACTTCTAGTTTTTTCAGGACTTTATATACTTCTACAGGGTCTAGAGATTATAGCCCAACTTTGAATATTTGTAAGCATGTGGTGACTGCAGAAATGAATGACACTCTTATTGCTGAAGTTACATATGAGGAGGTCCAGAAAGTAGTGTTCTAGCTAGGTGCAATTAAAGCACCGGGCCCAGACGGACTTAATGGTCAATTTTATCAGGCACACTGGGACATCTTACAAGAAGATATAGTGGCAGCCGTGCAACAATTCTTTCGCACAGGAATTTTGCTGCCTGAATATAACCGCACTTATATTTCTTTGATCCCAAAAATCCCTCACCCAGAAAGATTAGATCAATATAGACCTATTAGCCTTTGTAACTATATTTATAAAGCCATTACTAAAATCCTGGCCAATCGTCTCAAACCCTGGCTGCCAGAATTGATAGCCCCAGAACAAAGTGCTTTCGTAGGTGGTTGGCAAATCCAGGACAATATTATTGTGGTTTAGGAGGTACTTCATCAAATTAGAATATGGAAAATAAAGAAGCATTTTCAGGCAGTACTTAAACTGGACATGGCAAAGGCTTATGATCGGGTAGAGTGGGACTTTCTTGGAGCATATCTTCTAAAGCTAGGCTTTCATACTCGATGGATTAATTGGATTTTGCAATGTGTGACTACAGTCTCTTACAGTGTGAAATTTAATGGCGAATCTCTGCCCTATTTTCATCCAACCCGAGGTTTGAGGCAAGGTGACCCTTTATCACCGTACTTGTTCATCCTGATGGCCAATGTCTTAACAAGCTTAATCAACAATGCAGTGGCTATTGGAAATCTTAAAGGTATTAAGCTAAATAGATGGTGTCCCACCTTATCTCATTTATTTTTCGCAGATGATGCTATCTTCTTCCTTGATGCGAAGCTTATTGAATGTCAGAACTTAGCTTCTATCCTGAATGAATATTGTTTAGCTAAAGGACAAGCTGTCAATAGGAATAAATTCGGTCTGTTTTTTAGTACATATTGTCCTAGCATCTTGAAAGAGAATCTAGCCAGTGAACTTAGAGTCCCTATATTGCAAAAAACTGGCAAGTATCTTGGCATTCCTTCAGACTGGGGGAAATCTAAGAGCGACATGTTTAAATGGATTATGAGTCGTGTGAATTCAAAGCTAGAAGGTTGGAAGGAAAAGCTTATCTCAAAAGGGGGTAAGGAAGTCTTACTAAAAACGGTGGTGCAAGCAATTCCTCAATATGCTATGTCATTATTTAAAATCCCTACTGCGTTGTGTAAGTTAATTGAAAAGAGGATAGCTAGATTCTGGTGGCAGTCTAATTACAGCAAGCAAGGTATACACTGGAAGAACTGGGAGTCTATTAAGAGTAGGAAAGATGAAGGGGGTTTAGGTTTTCGTGATCTTTTGGATTTCAACAGAGCTTTACTAGGAAAACAAGCTTGGCGGCTAGCTCAACAACCACGTTCTCTGCCTAGCAGAATACTTAAAGGCTTATATTTTCACTCTCGGGATTTCTGGAATGCCACTAAAGGGGCTAGACCCTCTTGGGGTTGGCAAAGCATTTTGCTAGGCCGGGAATCTATTGCCGATAAGGTCTTATGGTTTGTTGGGGACGGTACACAAATCAAAATAAGAGAGGACAGATGGCTGGCTAGGGGTGTAATAGGGGGCCCTGCTCCCAGAGATGAACCATAGCGAGTAGCAGATTTTATTATCTCAGAACAGCACGCATGGAATACTGCACTATTATGCCAGAGTTTTGATAGTAAACTAGTCAAAGAAATTCTATCTATTTCTATTCGGCCTCAACACATGCAAGACAAACTTGTCTGGACAGGAAAACAGAATGGACAGTTTACAATAAAGAGCTGTTATAATCAAATCAGAGCTTAGCAGACACGTCACAACAACAATCAAGCCTCTTCATCTTTTCAGCCGCCTCGCAAATTATGGAATGCAATATGGAAAATCACTACTATGCCTAAATTAAGACCATTCCTGTGGTCAATTTGTAGCAATGCACTGCCGACTAGAGAAAACCCATATCGTCGACACATCATCTCAGACCCTACTTGCTGTATGTGTACAATGCAGGTACCCGAAACACTAGAGCATTTATTTTTGTTATGCCCGTGGACTTTAAATGTGTGGTTACACTCAGAACTCGACCTCCAGCATCTTCCTACAGGTGTGAATCGAATAGAAAGCTGGTTGGTTGCTGTTATTGAGAAACAAATGGCTTACCAGAGCTTGAAACTGTTGCGGCTATTCTCTGGCATATATGGAAAGCCAGAAACAACTTCTTATTCCGTCAGCAACGTCCCAATGTGGAGCAGGTTGTGCAATTAGCGTTAGTCGACACCCGATCCGGTTGGAGATTCAGCCAGCAGAGGCAGCGGTGTGGGATAAATCAAAATGATTCGAATCATCGGTGGCATCCACCAGCCAAAGGCTTTCTAAAAGTCAATATTGATGCGGCTTACCTTTCCCATTGCAACGACGCTTCGGTGGCCTGCGTGTGTAGAGATTCCTCCGGCGTCTTGCTTGATGGTTTCGCGCGATCAGTGTTTGCATCATCGGCACTGCAGGCTGAGGTGCTCGGTTTAAATCAAACCTTGAAGTTCCTGCTCCAGAGAGGGCGAGGATCAGATCAGATTGAAGTGGAATCCAACTGCTTGACTCTTGTAGACGCCATCAACGATCCTGCCCTAACGCCGTGGGAGCACAGAGCCATTCTTCACGAGATACTGGATATGAAGCTTCGATGCCCTAATCTCACAATCGTTTACTGCAATAGGGCAGCGAATTCTATTGCGGACCGGGCTGCAAAGGCCCATCGGGCTTCTCTGCTTTCCTCAGATTGGGTGCAACATCCTCCTTCTTATTTACAAGATCTTTTGTATTCCGAAATGCCTGTTAATGTAACTTCAACTCAAAGCATATAATATATTTCTGTTTCTGACCAAAAAAAAAGAAAATCTTCATGTCTTTGGAATTGTCAAATGATGTATTGCAGAAGCATGAGGGGAAACCTAAAAATAGGAACAAATAGAGTGAATACCATGTGGATAGAGTTGCTCGAATTGTGCATATATAAAAAAAGAAGTGCAAGAAATACTACATTCGTAAATACAATTTTCCCAAAAATTGATTCTAGCTGCTCTAAGACTTCATCTTTGCCAAGTCTCCCAATAGGCTATGTTCTTTCTTATCCATGGATGTGGCTACATCGGAGTATTGGTGAGCTAAAAAAAAAGCTTATTTCTTTGGGGACACAAGAACAAAAAAGTTCATTAAAGCAAACAATCAAGGAAATGAAATAAGATAAGTAAGTGCGAAATCCTACCCAAATGTCCGGCTAGAATACGGCACCTCATGGTATTAATATATGGGGCGGATGTTGTTTGCCTGGCCAGGTCCCAGATAATCTTCTTTTGCATAGGAGCATATCTAATAGCATGTAACAGGGCAGGGGGCATAATATCAGATTTGGAATCAACGGTTTCTACCAATACCGTTACCATCATCATTCTTCCTTTCTGAACAGCATCGTAGAGGGCGCTCCTCAAAATGGAATTTTTATATTCTTTAGATTTACCGGGCAAGCACTTGAGACGGGTTCTCGACCAAGTGATGTTGATCTTGTGCAGCCATAACTGCATATTCGAGCGCGTTAAGGGATTCATTCGTAACATTTGCCATCATTGCTTCGTCATCTTTATGGAGGATTGTCTTGACAGTTGTCCAATCAGCTTTCACCATGGCTTCAAATAGTGGTCGATACTTTTCATCGACCTCCGCTTCCGGCATGACTGCAAAAATTGCACTTTAAAAGTCATACGGTCTTTCGCACTTCTTGTTTTTTAGGTCAAGTAATGAAACGGGGATGCAGGCGAAGGGGAGGTCGTTTACTCAACTCACCTTTTTCACCTTTTCCTTTGAGCGCCTTTTTTTCTCTCTTTGGAAGTAAAAGACCTTTTTTTTTTTTTTTCAATTATGAAAAGATAATATTTGAATTTATATGTCAGTATTTGTATGCTATGAAATTTAAGATATTTCGAATTATAAAAAATCAATATGCTTGAAACACAAGGTTTATGAATAACAAAAATTAAAAGTTCAAAGTGACAAACCTTCAGTGAGTGTACGGCTGTTTTGGGAAGCTTTCTCATTTGTCATGCCAAAGTATTACCAAGTCAATCCTACTTTCAGTAATTAGTAACTTTATTCCATAAAAATTGTCTCGCCAACAACTATAACAGAACTTGTGGAGCCAAGCCACACCAAATTAGGAGATTTGACTTTGAGTAATACATTTTACGTGTTTACTTTTTAATTGAAAGGAATAGTGATGCCCATGGGTCTGAGACAATGAACAATTAAGCTGTATTTGGTGGCCACACATTACTTTTGCATTTTTTGTCCGGGGAAATTGAATTTTTTCGGTCCCTACATAGGTTGGGAAAAATAACTTTAATCTGAATATTATGTTTGGTTATAATTACAGTCCTCATACTGTTCTGTGGTGGCAAATAAGTCACGTTGTCATGATTATATGGACAATAAGTGTCATCTGCCCAAATAAACGTAAAGCCAGGTTCTTTAAAGCATCCTTGTACAAAATAATGTCATTCTTGGCCTTTTTCAGTTTTAAGATTCAAATTTTGAAAACACAGCAACCATAATATCTACCGAAGGTATTTTCATTGAGAATTTTGGAAAGAAAAATAGGAAATTAGAAAATTTCTTGTGCCAAAAATGCCCTCAGGTTCTGTGCAAATTATATTTCTTCCGTACTCTCTCCCTTTCTTTTTAAGGATTTTGCCCAAATTATCCGGAGTGTTGAACAATAAATAAAGAAGTGTGCAACTCTCAATGCATGATCTATCCAAGTTATTGTTCATAATATTGCTTATATTACTTCAAAATTAACACACAAAAACCGAATTTTTTGCAATTTTTTCCTTGCCTTATCATTATGGGATCGCATCTGAACAACAAAGGAAAGAATGGGACATGCCCGCCAATGGTTCCAAAACCAAATTGTCTTGGGTATTTATGGAGGATTCTTTGCCAAGCCGTCGCTGGAGCATTGTAAAAGATCAAAGCAGAGAAGTATTTTTACGTGGTCAAAGTCAAAGTTATTTTCTGTTCTCATCGATCTACTCTATTTATGCATGGACTTGCGGATGGAGCCAAAGTTCCAGCTGGAGCTGTTGTATCATTCTCTGTTCCTGAATGACGACTTCCTTTCCAAATTTTATGACATCAAAAATTTATAAAAATTCCTTTTATTTACAAAGGTGCAAATTTGAAATTTTACTAAAGAAAAAACATTTAAGTGCTATCTCACATAATTATCTTCTTTTTCTTTCTTCCATCATCCCCTTCCTTGCAAACAACATATTTCAACGGATTTTATCTGATGCACGGACGGTGTGAAATTTTATTCACACTGGCAGGTTTTAGATAATAACGCATGCGCAATTTTTATTTTTTGCAATCTAATATTATTTCATCAACTGATTTATGTTTCCATTCTGAGTCTGCTTGCGTAAGAAAGACTTTTACACTTACTATGATGCACAATATATCCCATTTTAAAGGGCTTTTATTTTGTACAATGGCGATGCAAAATTTTCTTCACACAAACAGGTTTTAGATAATGACACATAATCAAATTTTATCTTTTGCATGTAACTTTATTAGATAAACAGGTTTGTATTTCCATTATGAGACTATTTACGTAAATAACACTTTTATAGTTGCAATGTATGTAATATTTGTCAGTTATATTTTGAACAGTTGTTAGATTTGTATTTTTTGAGCAGTAAGGGAAAATCTTTCTTTTCACTTCTTTGTTTTTGTACTTTTATTTCATAGCGAACTCAAAGAATATTCCAAACACACTTTGAGTCTAAATTACACTAATGTGTCCTCATAAAAGAGATGCATTGACATCTTAACTTTACCTTATAAAATGAGAACATCGCCCCCCTCAATTAATAGGATTCTTATATACATTTTATACATTTAACTTAATCTGGGTATTCTCAAAAGCTTAATTTAAGATCACAATTCTCTTCTAAGAAAAAATAATTAACTGAATATGGAATTTAAGTTATATTTGAAAAAGTAAAGAAAATGGGGCGCACACGTTTAGATGGAAACTTAATCAATAACTCAGCTCATATTTAAAAAATAAAGACGGAACGTGTTTCATATGCTTGAGTTGGACGCGTGTCGCTCAAGGACATCTTTTGCACAGCACTTTTGTGGCCCAACATTGGCCGACTAGAGGATGTCGTTGAAGTCAAGAATGCTGCCAAGTACATCATTGCTTTTATTATACCGATGCATTGCATAGATATTTTGCCAAATAAAGTCGATTAAACTTTATTGATAGACTTACCGTTGGGAAAAATAATTGATATATTTTTTCTTACAAAATCCATATAATTTGTTCTTAATTTTCTGACAAGTAGATTCCACCATTCATGTACATTGGACGATGTTTTGTTAGGGAATTTTCTTCTTTAATTTTAATTTAACAATTTGTCATAATTGTGACAATATTCCTATATGACAATTTATCTTTGGCTAGAATAACATTACATGATTTATTTTTTTGGAGATGACTAATGGTGAATTGACTGGTTTGAGGATCATGTCTTCAAAGGATTAGTCCCATGTAGCCACTCAATGATAAGCATCTACTTATTAGAACCCATTTGTTTTGCCCTCGGTTCTTGATGAAATTGGTTTCTAGGACAATAAACTGCAAATTCAATTTGCATATTAAGCAAACATTGAAAATAGATAGTCCTCAAGAGCCAAGAGGTAATTGTTTAGACAGAACTCTCGGATAAGAGGAAATTTCTGGTAATTAATTTTAATGAAGTAGTCATCGAGTGCTTCTAATCATCGAGTGCTTCTTAATAATGAAAGTAGGAATGACTTGGTTATACTTAGAGTTAGATTTTAAACTTTAAATATTCAAGAAAAAGAACAAGCGTTAAAAATGAAAAGCACACCAGACATCCTCGTGGTCATCACCAACAAACTATAAGGGAACTTGTGGAGCCAAATCATGCCAAATTAGGAGATTCCACTTTGAGTAATACATTTTGCGTGTGTACTGTTTACTTGAAAGGAATGGTCATGCCCATGTGCCCGATAAATTGAATCGATCAGCTGTATTTGGTGGCCGCGCATTGCTTATTATAAGCAAAAAAAAAAAAAAAAAAAAACCATAATTTGCAATGCATTAACAGTCCATGATATTGATTGTATTGCTTCAAGATTAACACACAAAAAGAGAAACTTTTCCAATTTTTCCATCGACTTATGGGATCAATTTAGACAAACAAAGGAACGAATAGAACATACCAGTTGCCGTGCCTTCTGGACGAACATTTATGCAAACCTTTTTGTTACCTAAAAAAGAAATCAACATAAAAACCTTAGGAGAAGTTAATTACACTTTGTATGCTTTAGATCAGCTATACATGACAAGTATCAAGCTCAATTGTTGCATGGAATTTTCTGCATTAAACTTGGATAGCAAACTTTTAAACAAAAAGAAAAAAAACATCAAACTTAACCAAGATCATGAATCTTTTCGAGATAGCATTGTATAATACATTAGTTTTGTGGGCCTCTCTTTCGTATCTTGGACAATGTGTTTTTAAGTGAATTTTTATTTCTTGTTGCCATTTATCTTATCTGCGATATCATTCATAAATTATGAGTGCCTTCTTTTACTCTTTGCAAGTAAAAAAGTATTTCTTTTTTGGCCTACTCAATTTATAATTGAAGATATTATTCAGATTTTAAAAATTATCAAAAAAATTATATCTATATTTATATGTCAGCAATTGTGTGCTGTGAAATTTAAAATGTTTCGGATTGAAAAAGGGAAAGATGCGTGAAACATGAAATTTTACGTAAAAGGAAAATTAAAAGTTCAAAGTGACAGACCTTCAGCTGGTCTGAGACCGTCCTGCGAAGCTTTATCAATCGGCATGCCTTTTGACCTCATGTCTTCATGAACCTCTTTGTTATCGAGAAGAGATAAATCATAGATAACTTTATAAAAATCAACCGTACTTTCTATAGTTCCAGTCCTTATACTAAAAGTTCAAAGTGACAGACCTTCACCGGATGACAAGTATCAGGTTCATTCATTGCATAAAATTTTCAATATTGAACTTATATTCAACTTTGTTGTAAATTAAATCCGATCGAATTAATCACAACGGAATTCTAACTGTCAGAATTGCGCAATATATAGAACGTAAATAACACAGTAGATGAGAGAAAAGAAGAACGACACCAAAAAAAATTTTACGTGGAAAAACCCAAGATGGGAAAAATCACAGGACGCTAATGTAGGAATTCTCTACTATAATAAAAGGATTACAATTAACACTCAAATGGTATTTTTTTCACATAAATCCTCACAACTATCACAAAATACATCATCTCTTAAAAACTCTAAAGAACTCTCGTATTTATTCACATTGTTGAAGACTCATGTGATCTCTCTAGAGTATTTTTTTGGTGCTCTTTAAATCTCTATCCAATCCTTCTATTTATAGTGGTAGACCTCAACCCAAATTAGGAATCCTGCCCAATTGGTAATCACCTCTCAATTAGAAACTTTCCTAATTTATTGAATTCCTCTAATTTAGGCAATCATAATAATTTCATCTTAGTATTCTTCTTAAATAAAACTAATTCTTATTTATATTTCTTCCTTTTCAGAGGCCTACCATAATAAGACTATCTTCCTATTATGTAATCTTGATGAGCAATCTTCAAGATATTCCACATCGACTCCCAAATTGGGTTGCTCCCAACAAAGTTTGAGTAAGACATTTTGCGTGTTTATTGTGTACTTAAAAGAAATAGTGATGCCCATGGGCCGAGAAAATGAACTAATTAACTGTATTTGATAGCCACCCGTTGCTTCTGCATTTTGAGTTCAGGGAAGTTGAAATTCTTTCGGTCCCCGTAGGATCTCACTTTTGATCATGTACTTTGTTTGGTTATAGTTCCAGTCCTTATACTATTCTTTGATGACACCTAATTCACTTTATGAAAATTACAGGGACAAAAAGCATTATTTAGTCCTTGGGGGATAACTAGAAACAAAGGAAAATTGACAGAGTTCTTGTGAACACCCAGTAGAGTAGAATTTTCTCCTTTTCTGAGGTTTCTTTCGTGCCATCCGGTGTTTCTAACCATTCTCCCATGGTTATAAGAATCCTTCACTCTCCAAACTCACGAAAGCCATTTAAATTTTTCAACTTCTGGATGACTCACCTGTCTTTCAAGTCGATAGTCCAGCAAGCTTAGGACTCCTCGGTGACGGGATCGCCTATGTATATATTATACAGCAAACTCAAATTGCTGAAATTGAGGCTTAAACACCTCAACAAGGACTCTTTTTTTGACATCTCCTCTAGGACAGTGGAAGCTAGGACTGCTCTAGATTCAATCCAGGATGCTCTTCTTATGGACCCTTTCAACCAGGCCTTGGCTGATAGGGAGAGGGACCAAGTCTGGGCTTTCTCGGATCTCCGCCTCCAGGAGGAATTGTTCTATAAACAGAAATCCAGAATTCGGTGGTCAAAGAGGGAGACCTTAATACCAAGTTCTTCCATCATTTCGTTGATAAGAGGCACCTCCAAAACAGAATCCTATCGGTGATGGATGATGAAGGGACCCTGATTTCAGACCCTACTAGTGTGAGACAGAAATTTGTTTCTCATTTTGAAGATCTATTGGCGCCTTCCGCCCTAGATCCCTTACCCTCAGTACAGGATATTAAAGCGATGCTGAACCGTGTTCTTATTGAGGATCAAATGCGATCAGTGGCCAGGCCTATTACGGATGTAGAAATACACGACTCCATGTTCTCACTGCCGGCAGGAAAGGCTCCAGGCCCAGACGGTTTTGGCGCCGAGTTTTCAAACAAAGTTGGGATGTAGTCGGCCCGTTGGTGATCCTGGCGGTCAGGGACTTCTTTAGTTCAGGTAAAATCCTTGAGGAGATCAACAATACTATCTTAGTCCTTGTACCTAAACATCCCAACGCAACTTCCGTAAACAATTATAGGCCAATTGCCTCTTGCAATACTATCGATAGATGCATCACAAAGATATTGGCTAATAGGTTAGCTTCCATTTTGCCTTCTATTATCAGTCCTCCCTAAAATGCTTTTGTTAAGGGAAGGCACATTAGTGATAATATTTTGCTAACTCAGGAGCTTTTTGCTGGTTTTCATCTACAACCCCAAGTGTGTTATCAAGGTAGACTTCCGCAAGGTGTATGATACGGTTAACTGGGACTTCCTAGATCTAACATTGTAAGCCTTTGGAATACCCGAGCACTTGGTTAAACTCATGATGGTGTGTGTTCGAACGCCTAAATTTTTTGTCTCTCTAAATGGAGAGCTTCATGGTTTTTTCCCGAGTGGCAGGGGACTCCAACAGGGGGATCCCATGTCCCCATACCCGTTCACGTTGGTAATGGAGGTATTCACAGGGATCCTTAATCTCCATACCCGGCAGCCTGAGTTCAAGTTCTTCTAGAGGTGCAAGCACCCTCGGCTGTCCCACCTTTGCAAATGATGTTCTACTCTTCTCGGAGGCGAATATGCCCTCCTTATCCCTGCTTAAGGATGGTATTACTTGGTTCTCTCAGTGGAGTGGCCTAGTCCCGAACTTGGACAAGAGCGAGATTTTCCTCTCTGGCATCCCATCTCATTCTCGGTCCAGCTTCAAGAACTTCATTGGTTTCCAGGAAGGTTCCCTACCATTTCGGTATTTGGGAGTGCCTATTATTGCATCTAGGTTATCTAAGACTGACTATACATCGTTGATTAATGCAATCACGTTGAGAGTGCAATCATGGACCCAACGCTTCCTCTCGTTTGTAGGCCACCTCCAGCTGATCAGGTCAATTCTTCACTCGATCCAAGTTTACTGGGCGAACGTTTTTATTTTGCCTAGGTCTGCTCTCGATACTATAGAATGGATCCTTAGGCAATTCCTTTGGAAGGGTCCTGAGCTTGGACCAGGAGGTGCAAAAGTTGCCTGGACCGATGTGTGCCTCCCAAAGGATGAAGGTGGCCTAGGCATTCATAGATTGCGGGAGTGCAAGAAAGCAGCTATGCTCAAACACATATGGAACCTATTCACGGATAAGGAGTCTTTGTGGTGTATATGGATCCACTCGAATTTCTTGAAGAAAAAGAATTTTTAGATAGCGGGTAAACCAACTTGTTGTTCGTGGTCGTGGAAGAAGATATTGGACCTCGGGCAGGACTTTCGCCACTTGTTTGGGTGGCGAGTGGGAAATGGTTGTTCTGCCTCGTTTTGGTTTGATAATTGGCACCCCAGAGGCCCTTTGAGCTTGGTTTTTTCTAACTTGGACATTTATCGCTCAGGTATTCCTAGGAATGCCACAGTTGCTGACTTCTTTACTCACTCATCCTCAAAATCTAGGGTCCATGACACGCTAGCTTCTTGGCATGTGCTGCTTCCTGTGTTAAGCCAAGACGATGATTGCTTTCGGTGGATCGGACACCCGTTGAAGTTTTTACAGCCGCCTCTGCTTGGGACAGTATTCGGCCAAGAGGCCGATCGATGCCTTGGGCGTCTTTTATATGGAACCGCGTGTTGATTCCCCGATTCCAATTTCACCTTTGGTTAATTACTAGAAATAGCTGCCCACCCAGATCTTGCTTCTAAACTATGGCAGAATTTCGGATGTTAGATGTGTTTTTTGTGAATATCGGCCAGATTCTGTTGATCACCTCTTTTTTGGTTGTCGCATCATGGGTGCTTGTGCTATCTACTAGGCTACGAGATGCAACCTACCTTGGCGTAACAATTCCTGGTTGGATAACCTTCAATGGGCCATAAAGTACCTATCGGGAGATTCCTTCCACCAATCTCTTGCTCAGTATGCTTTTGGAGCATTATGCAATATTATATGGAAGGAAAGGAATAACATCCTCTTCCGTGATTGCAAACCTTCTTTGCCGACTATGAAGAAGTGTGACATCCCGATTTTCCAATTCTGGTTTCAATTGAATAAGTCGGGCATTTCATCTTCGCGTCTATAGCTCTCTTCTCTGAGTTGGCCACTCACGAGATAACTAGTCTATCAGGTGAAGCCGTTAAGGAATCTAAACGCAATAGGCTTGAGAATTCGACCAGGAAACGACTGCTCGACCGTACTAATATGCAAGGGTCATTACGACACAGACCGATTAGAGACCGGAGATAGGTCGATTCAACAGAACCATGTAATTCAGTGTGGGTGATTCCACCTAATTGCACAATTCTTGTTGATCGGCACTAGACCGATTTCTCTGTCGTTTTGGTACCCTGTGTTCATATTTGAAACCTTGAGATTTCTACGACAATCGAGAGTTGCCAATGTGTCGAAGATGCACTTTGTGGCTTGAAAATAATCAACCACGGAGTCAATTGCACGTAAAATTCCTAAAAGCCACCCGGTAGATTAGGACGCGCTAAAGTCGCGCCGATTGAAATTAACCGTGAAATTGAACCCGATTACAGAAATTGGAAGTTCTGTCAAGTCACAATTCATTTTAGGAATGTCAACTCATCTCCAGAAGATTTTTCTATAAACCGAGATTTTTCACAGAAAAGCAAAGTCAGGCCGTTTTTGTCTGGGATTGTCAGAGGGCCGTTTTTGATCGAATCTATGGGATGCAAGTTGGATCATTTGACGGGGAAATGTCATGAGAAGGCCGAGGACACATGGGTTGATTTAATTGAGCTTCAATTGGATGGAATTGAGAGAGAATTGAATGGATTGAATGGGGGAATGTCCAAAATTCGTAACTCCCATGGCACACCACATTTTGCACCTATTGCCAAGCTTGTAGAGGAAGATTAGAGGAGAGAGAGTGGCGGAGGTCATGTGGTGTCATGGTGGGGGCAAAGCCAATGAGAAGATGGCAAGTGTTGAGCTCTAGAGAGCCCAAGGAGACCCCCCACTCTTCAGCAGCTTCTTCTCCCTTAATTCATGGCTTTCTCCATGGTTGAGGCTTAGGAAAAGCTCAAGAGAACCAGAGGAAACCGAGCTCACCAGCCCCTCCATCGTCGCACACCCGGAAGGCCATCGTCGGCCGTTTTCCTCCCCTGTTTTCTCCTCGTTCCAGGTTCTGCTCCAACCGACCTTTCACCAAAGATCCGAGTAAAAAGTTAACTTACCGGTTGAATCAGCAAACGAGCCACCCATTGTCGCGAATAAGACATCCAGCCCGTTCCGGAGCACCTCGCCGCTCGCCGGAACAATTCTCCGGCCGTCCCGTACGGCGGCGCGAAGCCACCGCTTGCCGGACCGTCTGGACTCGCCCGTTCCGCCTGTTTCGCGTTTTTCGCGAGTTCCTTCCAATTCCGACCCTTCCTTTGGCCGTCCCATCCACCTACAAGACCCCCAAGACCCCCGGGAGCTGCCGGTTGCCAACCACCCGCTCGCCGGAGCTCCGATCGGCCCGTTTTCGCCGTTGAAGTTACTGGTTTATTCTCTCGCAGTTCAGCCAAGAATGAAGCAAAACCAGCAAGGTTTTGGAAACTTTGTGGCCCGTTTTCAAGCCCTTCCCGGCCTTGGTTGGTGTCGCTGCCTTGAGGTTTATCGCCCGCCTTGGTGTCGCCTTCGCCGTGGACTCGCCGGAACGTTAATCCGGTGAGTTTATCCTCTAATCCCTGCTTAGTAAGTTAATTATGCTTAAGGGGTGTTTAGATTAGTCTTATTAGGTTTAGGTGGTTAGATTAGATTATTTTAATGTAAATTAGATTAGTTGTATGATTAGTTTAATGGATGTTTAATTAGGGCTAATTGTATGATTAAATTAGTGTAATCTTGTTTAAGCCCTAATTAATTATTTTTAATTGATAATTATTTCGAATTTATAAATATTATTTTATTAAATTATATTATTATAATAGAATATTTAATTATTTAATTTTCGGAATTAAATTTAATTATTTAATAATTTTGAAAATTTTTTCCGGATGGCCTCGTTAGAATTTCGCGCGATCGCAAAGATGATGGTCGTTTTGTGCTAATTGTATGTTAAATTGAGAAATTGAGTGGAAATGATGATTATGGTTGATTATTCCAAAAGTGTGGAATTGAGTGATATTGATGAAGTTGTGGTATTTAACTTGAAAATACCCGGTGTTGGCTTTTAGCACCGTAATTGGTTTGTATGACTAGTTTGAATCGTTGGCTGTTATTGGATTGAATATCCAGTTCTATGGTTTATTATTGAATGATCAGCTTTGGCGAGCATTTGTTTATATATATGTATCAGCTTGGGCAAGCAATTATGATATATATATATATATATATATATATATATATATATATATATATATTGCAGCTTTTGGTGAGCTATTATATGAGCATCATTGTCAGCTTGTGTGAGCACTATATATCAGCTTGTGAGAGCAATGATAGTTTATCAGCTTGTGAGAGCAACGATCCATATATCAGCTTGTGTGAGCTATCATCTATGTATATATCAGCTTGTGAGAGCATTGCATCCAATTCAGCTTGTGCGAGCCGTAATTGTATTGATGGATGAATAGATGGTATGGTTTAATAGATGATATGAATTGATAGATGTGTGGATTGTATGATATCAATTGGATTGACTGAATTGATAGACCGATGGGTATGTTAGTAGTTTCAGCTTGTGCGAGCATTGTTGAATATGAATTGTACTGACGTGCAGGAAAGGACTGAGGCAAGGTAAGTCCTCCATCCTATTTGTGTGGCTAGAGCGCCCTGAGGCGTATTTTCTTCCTAATCGGGTCTTAGAGGGTAGGACTCGCTGAGACATTGTCTCATCCCGGTTTGGGGAAAATATTTTCAGGTCCTTAGATGGCGGTCGTGGAGGACTCGAAGCCATGGACATTTGTGGAGGTGGAGACCGAAGAATCGGCGAACGTGTCTGACAAGTTGGTCATAGGACAGTTCCCTTTTTGTTGAGCCGGTCTATTTTGTAGACAATCCAGTGTTGTATATAAACCTATGTGTTTATAGGAAAGCTTGTTTGGTTGTGATTAATTGCCTGCTTTTTTTTATCCCAAGTTAAATGTTGTCAGGGGATTTGTTTCGCTTCCGCATGTGCAATAAAAATGAATGGGTCGGCGACGTGTCCTTGGAAGTCGCATTTTTATCGACCGTAGTGGGATGTGCGCGTGCTCGAGGTTCGGGGCGTGACATCCCCGTTTAAGTGGTATCAGAGCAGGTCTGTGAATGGAGTGATAAGGTGCGATGGTTTATGGGATAGTTAGTAGGAATGGCTTTTATTTCATGCTGGTGCATGTGACTGATAGTTGTTTGGTAAATTGTTTGGTGTGGATCACTCAAATTCTAATCTGGGATTAGAATTGGGAAACGGGTTTCTGTAAAGATCCTGTAGATGAGTGATCAGGAGCTGAGGACTCCTAGAGAAAGAACCTTTAGACCAGTTACATGGGGTGGAATGCCGACATGGATCGGTAACCGAGGTGGTCGTGGTGGAGCACTGGCTCAGACCAGCGCGAGTGTAAGAGTACCGCTGCAGGTCGGTACTAGTGTAGCAGCATCGAGCGATCCTAGGTCCGACGGGATTGTTCAGGCGCTAGTGTTCCTTGGAAGTTTGTTGGGTTAGTAAGCTCGGGAACGAGCCGCCGCTGTTGCCTCTGTTACTAGTGCCGCCAGTGTTGTAACCGTTGTTGTTACTGCGCCTATTGAGGCCCAAGCTGGAGTTGTGATATAGGAACAAGCCGTTGCATCCGAGTCGAGGTTCAGATTCAGTAGAGATGGAAACCAGTTTGGGAAGGAGTCTATGATTGGAGAAAAGTATCCCATTTCCATCCAACTGGAAAAGTGGGATGGTTAGGTCAGTAATGAATCAGATTAGAGTGTGTCGTGCTGACAGAAGCGACTGGATCAGCCCCGTGTCCTGGTAAGACGGGTGCTTGTTCTGTGTGTGACCATCAGGGTTACCTGGCCAGAAACGGTATTAGAAAGCCGATGGGACAGATCGAAAGGAATGCGCCATAGAACGCATCGTGGGGTTGTTAGAGCAAGCCTTCAGTACAAGAAAGAGTGCATGCTGTTACCTGACAGTAGGCAGGGGACTCACTGATTGTGTGTCAAGTTTGAGAAAAGAAATATGAGTCAGCCCGGTGACCAAGCTTAACGGGAGCATGCTTTGAATGTGGCCAGCACGGCCATTGGGCTAGGAACTGTTCGTGTAAGTCCAAGAGGACTCAAGCATCGCTACCGCCGACAGGACGCCACTAGGATGGCGAAAGGAATAGGAGTGGATTGACCATGCATTGATCAAGGGAAGAATGTTTTTGAGGAGTTATTATTAGAGTAGCGCAGCTGGATTTTGAGTGAAAGTTGTGGAGTTTCCATTGTTGTAATAAAGTAAAATGAAGATGAATCTCTGACTATAGTTGTACCTGAAGGGTTTGCTTATATATGACCTGGAAGTCATTTATAAAAAGGTTTGACTCAAGGAGCTTTCTGTTGTTTTGAATCATGGTAGTGATATAATTCAGTTTGTTCAGCTAGCATACGAAAGTTTTGAATTACTGAAAGTCAGAAAGGACCTTCGATCCCTGTTATTCGTCACTGAGGACGACTTGGATCTGGTTGTAGGTTGCCAAATCTATATAGCAACTGTAGTGGATGCAACAGACGAGGGATGGCCAAGGTTACTTGGCGACTATCATGGATATGACAGTGGAGGAACAGAAGATCGAGGAGATTGTAGTAGTGCAAGAGTTTCCAGACTTATTTCTAAAGGATCTGCCAGGTTTGCTGTCAGAAAGAGAAATAAAGTGCGTGATTGAATTAGCAATCGAATCAGAGCCCATCCCTATGGCTCCTTACCGGATGGCTTTATATGAGTTGAAAGAACTGAAGGCGGAGATGCATGAATTGTTAGATAAGGGATTCTTACGTGCCAGTGCATCACCTTGGAGAGCACTGTTCTGTTCGTGAAGAAGAAAGATGGTTTGTTGTGTTTATACATCGATATTCTCCAAGATCGACTTGAGGACAGGGTATCATCAGTTGAGAATCAGGAAGAAAGACATACCGAAGTTGGCATTTCGCACATGATACGGCAATTGTGAGTTCACTGTATTATCGTTCGGTTTGACGAACCCTCCAGCTGTTTGTATGGATCTGATGAACAGAGTGTTCATTGGGTACTTGGATTAGTTTCGAGATCGGGTTCATTGACGTTATCCCGGTGTGTTCAAAGAGTGCTGAGGAGCACGAGAGACATTTGAGGATGGTACTTTAGACCTTGAGAACTTTTGGATTTTATGATAAGTTTAGTGAGTGTGAGTTTTGGATGACTCGTGTTGTGTTCCTAGGTCATGTGATTTCAGGAGAAGGAATCTCCGTGGACCCCGTCCAAGATTGAAGCAGTGAACAGTTGGCCGAGATTGACTACAGTGAGAGAGATAAGAAGTTTTCTGAGTTTAGCAGAGTGTTACAGAAGGTTTGTGGAAGGGTTTTCAGCCTTAGCTTTGCCATTGATTCAATTACTGAAGAAAGAAAAGAAGTTCATGTGGACAGACAAGTGCGAGCGTAGTTTTCAAGAGCTTAAGAAGAGGCTGACTACCGCACTTGTGTTGATCATACCGTTTGATCCCGGAGGTTATGAGATCTATAGTGATGCGTCGTTTAGAAGACTGGGTTGCATGCTAATGCAGCATGGCAGGGTTGTTGCATACGCGTCCCGTCAAGTTGAGACCTCATGAATTGAATTACCCGACACATGACTTAGAACTCGCAGCAATAATGTTCGTTCTGAAGATTTAGAGATATTGTTGGTGTGAAGAAAGACTCCAGATCTTCGCTGACCGTTAAAGTCTCAAAGTATTTATTCTCTCAGAAGGAATTGAATATGAGATAGTGTTGTGAACCAGATCTTTTGAAGGACTAGGATGGTAGTATCTGGTATCACCCTGGAACGATGAAAGAAGTCACTGATGCGTTGAGTCGAGAGTCTTCATTTATGCATATGCTGGTTAAAGTATGGACCTTACTTGAGAAAGTTCAAAATTCGGTTTTCAAATCTGAGGTAGGCCACCTTCGAATTTTATGGTCACCCTCTGAATTGAACCGAATATTCCGGTTAGAATCAGATGCTTCAGTGGACAGATTCAAAAATTCAGAAGATTCTGTAAGAGAATACAGATGAGAGAAATGTTGATTTTCAGATTTCTGAGAATGAAACACTAAGGTTCCGAGGACGATTGTGTGTACCTGATGGTACAGTGATTAAAGAAGAGATCTTATCAGAAACTCGTCGTAGTAGCTTCAGCGTTGTCCAGACAGTACGAAGATGAGTCAGAATTTGCATCAACAGGATTAGTAGACCGTTGTAAAGACAGATATCACTGACAGGTTGCAAGTGTCAGATATGCTATCAAGAGAAAGCACGGTTTTGCAATTCGAGAGGACCTTTATAATCTCTCAATATCTCTGTGAGGAAGTGGGAACACATCACAATAGATTTTTGTGACAGATTTATCGAAGAGTCAATGTGTTAATAATTTCATTTCGGGTAGTAATTGACAGACTGATGAAATCAGCCAATCTTGTGGCTGTGTGGAAGGATCTTGATTTGATTAAGCATGCAGAAGTGTATGTGTGTCAAATAGTTCATCTGCTTAGAGTGACAGTGACTGAGTTATATCAGATCTAGACCAGAGTTATCAGTTTTAGCAGATCAGTTAGATAGTTCCTTTTTGAGGTAGTGCAGATCAGAGTGTACAGAACTTTAGTGCTGAGTTGAGGTCAGAGAATGAAAGGTCACAGCCCAGAGTCAAATTAGCAGTCAGTGGATGCAGTTGCGAACATCGGTGACAGATTAAGGACCGCTCAGAGCCGCAAGGAAATTTACGCAATTAAGCGTCGAAAACCTTTGAATTTTCAGGTTGAGAATCCTGTTCATCCTTGGATGTCGCCAAGAATAGGGACATCTCAAATTGTTAAGAAAGGAGAGCCGGAATTGTTTAATGGTGGAATATTTCACGTTTGGGTTCAAATAGGAAATTTGGCCTTAAATAGAAAAAGAAAGCAGTTTGAAGCACCGTCGGCGCCTCTAGCCGAGTGGTACCCGGGATGAAGCCGCAGGTCCGAAGTCGGAGTTCGAATCCCCGACGCGGCGGTTAGCCGCTTTGTCGAAAAAAAAAAAAAAAAAAAAAAAAAAAGAACCAAAACTTTTGCAACTTTCATTTTTGTAAAGATGGACAAGTGCTTAGCCTTTTTGGGAATCAAGAATTGGTCTCGGTCAATTTGGAAATGTTTCGTCGGCACCGAGGATCTTGGATAGCAAAGGTGCGGCGAATGAAGGAGCAGAATTGATGAGACGACAATACCCCACCATTTTGAAGAAGAATTTTAATGGTTTAAATTTCGAGGACGAAATTTTTATAAGAGGGGAAGAGTTGTGACATCCCGATTTTCCAATTCTGGTTTCAATTGAATAAGTCGGGCATTTCATCTTCGCGTCTATAGCTCTCTTCTCTGAGTTGGCCACTCACGAGATAACTAGTCTATCAGGTGAAGCCGTTAAGGAATCTAAACGCAATAGGCTTGAGAATTCGACCAGGAAATGACTGCTCGACCGTACTAATCTGCAAAGGTCATTACGACACAGACCGATTAGAGACCGGAGATAGGTCGATTCAACAGAACCATGTAATTCAGTGTGGGTGATTCCACCTAATTGCACAATTCTTGTTGATCGGCACTAGACCGATTTATCTGTCCTTTTGGTACCCTGTGTTCGTATTTAAAACCTTGAGATTTCTACGACAATCGAGAGTTGCCAATGTGTTGAAGATGCACTTTGTGGCTTGAAAATAATCAACCGCAGGTCAATTGCACAGAAAATTCCTAAAAGCCACCCGGTAGATTAGGACGCGCTAAAGTCGCGCCAGATTGAAATTAACCGTGAAATTGAACCCGATTACAGAAATTGGAAGTTCTGTCAAGTCACAATTCATTTTAGGAATGTCAACTCATCTCCAGAAGATTTTTCTATAAACCGAGATTTTTCGCAGAAAAGCAAAGTCAGGCCGTTTTTGTCTGGGATTGTCAGAGGGCCGTTTTTGATCGAATCTATGGGATGCAAGTTGGATCATTTGACGGGAAATGTCATGAGAAGGCCGAGGACACATGGGTTGATTTAATTGAGCTTCAATTGGATGGAATTGAGAGAGAATTGAATGGATTGAATGGGGGAATGTCCAAAATTCGTAACTCCCATGGCACACCACATTTTGCACCTATTGCCAAGCTTGTAGAGGAAGATTAGAGGAGAGAGAGTGGCGGAGGTCATGTGGTGTCATGGTGGGGGCAAAGCCAATGAGAAGATGGCAAGTGTTGAGCTCTAGAGAGCCCAAGGAGACCCCCCACTCTTCAGCAGCTTCTTCTCCCTTAATTCATGGCTTTCTCCATGGTTGAGGCTTAGGAAAAGCTCAAGAGAACCAGAGGAAACCGAGCTCACCAGCCCCTCCATCGTCGCATGCCCGGAAGGCCATCGTCGGCCGTTTTCCTCCCCTGTTTTCTCCTCGTTCCAGTTTCTGCTCCAGCCGACCTTTCACCAAAGATCCGAGTAAAAAGTTAACTTCCCGGTTGAATCAGCAAACGAGCCACCCATCGTCGCGAAGAAGACATCCAGCCAGTTTCGGAGTACCTCGCCGCTCGCCGGAATGATTCTCCGGCCATCCCGTACGGCGGCGCGAAGCCACCGCTCGCCGGACCGTCTGGACTCGCCCGTTCCGCCTGTTTCGCGTTTTTCGCGAGTTCCTTCCAATTCCGACCCTTCCTTTGGCCGTCCCATCCACCTACAAGACCCCCAAGACCCCCGGGAGCTGCCGGTTGCCAACCACCCGCTCGCCGGAGCTCCGATCGGCCCATTTTCGCCGTTGAAGTTAATGGTTTATTCTCTGCAGTTCAGCCAAGAACAGAAGCAGAAACCAGCAAGGTTTTGGAAACTTTGTAGCCCGTTTTCAAGCCCTTCCCGGCCTTGGTTGGTGTCGCCGCCTTGAGGTTTATCGCCCGCCTTGGCGTCGCCTTCGCCGTGGACTCGCCGGAACGTTAATCCGGTGAGTTTATCCTCTAATCCCTGCTTAGTAAGTTAATTATGCTTAAGGGGTGTTTAGATTAGTCTAATTATGTTTAGGTGGTTAGATTAGATTATTTTAATGTAAATTAGATTAGTTGTATGATTAGTTTAACGGATGTTTAATTAGGGCTAATTGTATGATTAAAGTAGTGTAATCTTGTTTAAGCCCTAATTAATTATTTTTAATTGATAATTATTTCGAATTTATAAATATTATTTTATTAAATTATATTATTATAATAGAATATTTAATTATTTAATTTTCGGAATTAAATTTAATTATTTAATAATTTCGAAAATTTTGCCGGGATGGCCGGTCGTTAGAATTTCGCGATCGCAGGTATGGTCGGTTTGTGCTAATTGTATGTTAAATTGAGAAATTGAGTGGAAATGATGATTATGGTTGATTATTCCAAAAGTGTGGAATTGAGTGATATTGATGAAGTTGTGGTATTTAACTTGAAAATACCCGGTGTTGGCTTTTAGCACCGTAATTGGTTTGTATGACTAGTTTGAATCGTTGGCTGTTATTGGATTGAATATCCAGTTCTATGGTTTATTATTGAATGATCAGCTTTGGCGAGCATTTGTTTATATATATGTATCAGCTTGGGCGAGCAATTATGATATACATATATATATATATATATATATATATATATATATATTGCAGCTTTTGGTGAGCTATTATATGAGCATCATTGTCATCTTGTGTGAGCACTATATATCAGCTTGTGAGAGCAATGATCGTTTATCAGCTTGTGAGAGCAACGATCCATATATCAGCTTGTGCGAGCTATCATCTATGTATATATCAGCTTGTGCGAGCTATCATCTATGTATATATCAGCTTGTGCGAGCTATCATCTATATCAGCTTGTGAGAGCATTGCATCCAATTCAGCTTGTGCGAGCCGTAATTGTATTGATGGATGAATAGATGGTATGGTTTAATAGATGATATGAATTGATAGATGTGTGTATCGTATGATATCAATTGGATTGACTGAATTGATAGACCGATGGGTATGTCAGTAGTTTCAGCTTGTGCGAGCATTGTTGAATATGAATTGTACTGACGTGCAGGAAAGGACTGAGGCAAGGTAAGTCCTCCATCCTATTTGTGTGGCTAGAGCACCCTGAGGCGTATTTTCTTCCTAATCGGGTCTTAGAGGGTAGGACTCGCTGAGACATTGTCTCATCCCGGTTTGGGGAAAATATTTTCAGGTCCTTAGATGGCGGTCGTGGAGGACTCGAAGCCATGGACATTTGTGGAGGTGGAGACCGAAGAATCGGCGAACGTGTCTGACAAGTTGGTCATAGGACAGTTCCCTTTTTGTTGAGCCGGTCTATTTTGTAGACAATCCAGTGTTGTATATAAACCTATGTGTTTATAGGAAAGCTTGTTTGGTTGTGATTGATTGCCTGCTTTTTTTTATCCCAAGTTAAATGTTGTCAGGGGATTTGTTTCGCTTCCGCATGTGCAATAAAAATGAATCGGTCGGCGACGTGTCCTGGGAAGTCGCATTTTTATCGACCGCAGTGGGATGTGCGCATGCTCGAGGTTCGGGGCGTGACATCCCCGTTTAAGCGCCTAGACAAAGTCGTTAGGGACAAAGCTATGACCTTCCTATAGGTCCCAGATAACCCCACCAATAGGAGGATGCAACAATGCTGGATTCTTAGTCCTTCTATCTTTTCAGCCTGAGCTGTGTTTGCCTTAGTGTTCTCCTCCTTGGCTGAGGTGTCAGGGCTTCCCTAGAGCTTGCTGGAGGGTTGCCTATGTCTTCGGTTGCGGGTGGGAGCACTCATCGAAGCCGGAGACTGGATCTAGCTTTTTCTCTTCTGAGTTGTTAACGCTGGGTGGCTGTTTGGTTGCCGTAGGTTGGCTTTTGTTGTTCTTCTTTTCTCTCGACACCCTTCCACTCATTTTGACATGTTTGTCTTTATGAGTGTAAGTTTTTTGGTGCCGAGAACCCTCTGTTGTCTAGTTTGTGGTTTAAAGTCAATATACTACTTACCTTACGAAAAAAAAGAAGTATTATTTAGTTAAATAATTTTCAAGCAAGTTTTTTTTTTTTTTCAAAAGGAATAATATTGTTTTGTAATGATTTAGTTCGGCTTGCCAAATATTTTAGAAGTCATTTTCCGTTGGTGTAGTTTTTTTAAAGCAATCCTTGTAAATAATAATGTCCATTTTGGCCGAATTCAGCTTTAAGGTAAAAATTTGAAAACACGGCAACCAAAATTTCTGCCTAATGTATATTCGTTGGAAATTTTGAAAGGAAAACACGAAATTGGAAATTTTCATTGTACCAAACATGCCCTCGAACTCTATGGAAATTTATTCTTCTTTCACTCACACTCTCTCCTTTTTGTCCTTTCTAAGACTCTGAAAAAAGTGTGCGAACACTTATTAAGCAATAAATAAGGAAATGTTTGAAATTTCATCGCATTATCTATCCATGATGTTGTTCATGATATTGCTCATATTAGTTCGAAATTAACACTCGGAAAGTGAAAAAATTTCAGATTTTTTCATAGCCTTATGCCGAATGGATCAAATCGAACAACAAAGCAAAGGACAGAACATACCTGGCGATGGATCAATTACAATTTCTGGGTTTGAAGTCGAAGTTGTTGCCATCTCCTTTTTTTATGAGACCCCTTTGCTCTGCTGTCTCGCGAGCAGGTAATA
Organism: Eucalyptus guilfoylei; assembly: GCA_016097605.1. Taxonomy (NCBI): domain Eukaryota; kingdom Viridiplantae; phylum Streptophyta; class Magnoliopsida; order Myrtales; family Myrtaceae; genus Eucalyptus; species Eucalyptus guilfoylei. The sequence continues at coordinate 18,138,643 of CM027860.1, forward strand.
ATCTGAAAGCAGAGAGAGTATTTTTACGGGGTTGAAGTCGAAGTTACTTCCTGTTCTCATGGATCTTCTGTTTTTATACACCGAATGATGGACAAGGCCAAAGTTCCAGCTGTAGATGATGGACCACGCCCTTTTCCTGAATGACGTCTTCATTTCCAAATTTTATGACATCAGAAATTTTATGGGAATTCCTTTTATTTAAAATGCGTGAATTTGGTAAATTTACTAAGAAAAAGATACAAGTGTAACACATAATTATTATTTTTTATTTCTTTAACCATTCCCTTCTGTGCAAACAATATTTCAGCGGGTTGTTACCGAATTGGGTTAATGTGTCCTTCTCATGAAAAAGATACATGCAAAAATTTTAAAGAAAAGCCCGAAATACCCTCAATTTCTCGAACAAAGACCTAAAGTGCTTTCATTTACTTTTTCTTACCTTTCATCCTTCCCTTTTTCTATTTTTTTTTTCAAAATTAACAAACTTAAAAAAGAAAAATAGGCTAAAACTTAAAAAAAAAAAAACTACAAGCGGGAAGGTGGCGGCAAGCCCTCCCCACCTGTGGCTATCACCCCAATGCCTGTGGGGCGTCAGCCATGGCTAACAACCTCACTGACAAGAGACAAGAGCTAGCTTGCCCTACCTAGGACCGAGAGAGGGTCATGACCCTCTCCCAAATCTAGACAGGTGTCGTTGACTCTCTTTTCACAAGGATGTGACATTTTGGCCAAATGAAAATTACTTCGCATCCTGACATGGATTATGATGCTTGCTAGGTGTTTTCATTGGGAGTGCACAACAAAAGTCCAACGCCTTCACTTAGGGAAATTTCGAAGAAGGAGCCCAAGTTCCAATCAGTTAATATATTCAATTAGACCCAATTTTACTAAAATATTTAAGTTAATGAATTATGAACCAACTAGAATATATATTAATTGTTTAACATCACATCAATTCTCAATTGTAGGATTTCTTTAACACAACTCATACGTGTATCCCAACAATATTTCCCTCATGTGTGAGCTTTAATGTTAGATTTGCTCTCTCTCAATTCACGTATTCTTCTACATCAACTTATCTGTACTTGAATCTCCAACGTCCAAATTCATCTTGGTCTCTTTTTTTGAACTAAACCATAAAGTCTATCATTGGGCTCGCGTTGCTACACCACAATACTCACTTGCTCAAAAACCAAGTTGGTCACCAAATTCTTTCATTGAGATATTCATCGAATACTAATAAACATTCAGAGTGGGCCACCAATCAACCACTGGCTTTGATACCATTTATTGGGAATGCATAGTAAAAATTCAATATCTTCACCTAGGAAGATCTCCAAGAGAGAGACTATATCCGAGCCCGTCAATATATCCAGTTAAATTCACATAAATTTGAGCTATGAACCAACCATAATATATTAACTGCTCAACACCATATCAACTCTCCGATGTGAGATTTTTTTAATACAACTCACACGTATATCTTAACAATTTCAACGTTAAAAATGAGGCATAATCTTTAGATCATATAAATTTATGTCCAGCTGAATTGTTAATATTGACATCAGGATCGTAATTATGACCTGAACATAAAAAAAATATTGAGCAAAATCAAGTTAAGTGTTTTACATTTCTTTTCTTTTCTTTTTCATCTTCCTTGACCAGTTGTTGGCCTTGTTGTGAGCTCAAGCCTTGCTGCCAGAGGCCGCGAGCTCACCCAATCTAGTGAGGCCCAAGCTCACTGGCCTCAAGCAAGCTTGCCAAATCTGGTAAGACTCAAGCTCGCTAGCTGTCACCATGGCCTTTGTAGAAGAAAAGAAAAAGAAAATAAATTAAATTAAAAATCGATTTTTTAAAAAATAAAAAACAATTAAAAATTCTAATTTTTTTTAAAAATAATGTATGAATAAATGTTTCATTAACCAAGGGTCTGAGCCTGAGCATCAAAGACTCGCACATGGCCTTTGTAGACTAGGCCTAAAAGTCAAGACTAGAGCTCGAGCGTTAGAGACCTGAGCACAACCTTTGTAAACTCGAGTTCAGATGCTAGAGCATTGAATATGAGCACCAGGAGTTTGGCTGGCCTTAATGGACTCAGGCATGAGCACTAGGGGCCCGGGCCTAAGACATTGAGGTCCCAGGCTTGGCCTCGATGGACCTAAGCTTAGCCACTAGAGACCTAGCCTTGAATGTTGGGATTGATGGGGTTTCCGTGCCCAAGCTTGTTTCGATTTTAAGTGCCGATAGTTAATCATATTTTAAAAATGCTTTTTAGTTCTTTCAAAGGGAAAATTATTTTCTTGAATTCACATATTTGTGGGAAAAGTTTTTCTATTGACTATTAAAATATATTCCGTTGACTCATTTTTCTAAGCTAACTAAACACCAGAAAATGAGCAAAATGTTTTCCCAAAAAATATTTTCTGTGAAACAAAGGGATCTTAAGACAATATACTTAACCCATAAAGCCAAATCGATAGAATGCTTGACAATTTCGTTGATAAATTATTAAAATACAATAATCCCTGAATGTTGACTTCACTTCCAAATTTTGTGTCCTTAAAAATTTAAAGAAAATTCCTTTTATTACAAAAGTGTAAATTTGAAAATTTTTACTAAAAAAGATAGGATGGTAATTTCACATACTGATCCTTTTTTGTTTTCTTCCACCATCCCTTTCTTTGCAAACAGTATATTTTTCAATGGATTTTTATTCCTTGTACTGGTGGTGTAAAAGTTTCCTAGGTTTAGTAAGATGAACATATATAGTTTTTATCTTTAGCGTCTGGATTTATTCCATAAACGGGTTAATGTTTTTATTTTGAGATTGTTTGTGTAAAAAAGACTCTTATACTAACAATTTATGTAGTATAGATTTCATTTGAACAAGCTTTTATTTTGTACAGTAGCGATGTAAAATTTTCTTTGCACAAGCAAGTCTTAGATAATGACACATAATCAATTCTATTTTTTACATGATTTTTTTAGATATTTATTTGGCAAAGTGCTGGCTTTTTTTTTTCCTGAAATTTCGATCTATTCTGCATAATATTTTAAGAGGAAGGCCTCGGCAAAGAAAACTGTGCCGAAAATAAGAGAAACGACCTAGTAGCAACATTTTTTGCAATTATATGCACTTTTGCATTGAGTATGAGTAGGTATATCTTATGAATGCAGCATCTCCACTTTCCGACTGGCTTTTTTCTTGAAATTTCTATCCATTATGCATAATATTTCAAAAGGAAGGCCTCGGAAAGAAAACTGTGTGGAAAATAAGAGGAACGACACAGTATCAACATTTTTTTGCAGTTATATACACTTTTGCATTGAGTATGAGTAGGCATATCTTATGGATGTGGCATCTCCACTTTCCGGCGGGCTTTTTTCCTGAAATTTCGATCTATTCTGCATAATATTTCGAGAGGAAGGCCTTGGGAAAAAAAAACTGTATGGAAAATAAGAGGAATGACACAGGTTTGGTTCGAGATTAACCCGAGACTAATCGATAATTTTTTTGTTTCATTTTTTGTGCTCCTTGAAAAGGCAAACCTACCATTTCAAATTACATAATCCATTAACACTACAGTATTGTGCAACCAAACTATAAATATCAATACATATTCAATAAATTAAAATAAGACAACAATAGAAATTTCACATTTACTAAAAGCAAGAAACCATAAAAATGATTAAGACTGCTCATAGAGATATCGGATAAGATGGAAAGTTGAGCGGCGAGCAGGGAAGTTGAGCGGGGCTAGTGTCAAGTAGCAAGCGAGAAAGTTGGTCACTTCCCCCTACAGCCTTGTTTGATTTAATATGCGCTGATGTTCTTGATGTAATCACTCCGAACTTTCTGAAGTAAATGAAAAATCAACGTATTTTCGACCAAAAAAAAAAAACTTGTTTGAATAAAAGTATAAAAAAGAAATTAGCAAAAATGAAAAAAAGGGCAAATAAATAAATAAATAAGGCAAAAGAAAATGCTTAAAAAGGCCCAGCATCGAGTCCTCCCAAGGTTCTATTTTTCAAGATCTGAAGCGTGAGGCGAGGCCTGGCGTCACAAGACAAAAAGAAAAGGTGGCAATTTTAAGGAAGCAAGGAAAATCGCTCCATCTTGAGTCTTCTTAGTCAAATACTTCAAGCTCGGCAATGGCTACTGGCCTCCATTGCTAACCACCATAAATTCACGCTTCATCGACTCTCACCACTTCAACTTTCCTCAGCCGCTGCTCCCCTTTTCTTCCTTCCCCCGATTTTTTTAGGAAGAAACGCATACTATACACTGAGAGATTTGAGTATTTGAGGGCGAAAATTCGTAGGAAATCGATTCTAGAAGCTTGCTCTTCGTTTTTGAGGTCGCTTATCACCATTCGCCATTGCCAGGTAACAATTTTGGAAGAGTACAGAAGGTACTCTGTTTTACCTTGTTTCTGGCCGAGAAGGTCCGAAGAAAGCATATCTAGTCTGAACCTCGTCTACTCGTCTTAGCTTCGTTCGTGAGTGTAGTAGTATTTTAGCTGGTACGTCCATGATGAGGTACGATTGGAAAGACACTAATGGAGGGGTGCGAAGGGAGACGTATAAAAGTCTCCCGAACACAACCGTTGAAAGGTTGGCAGATCATTTGCACCATTTTTCTCTCCATTTTCCATCAAGAAATAAGAAAGCATTTCAATTTCAATTTTTGCAAGAACAATCGACATTTACGCCGTGGAAATCGGGTGTTTTCCTTGTGATTGCATCCAGACCAACGTGAGGTATTGTTGTTCGTGATTCATCCGCAATTCAGTGTTCGTTCCGAGGCTATTTGCTGTTTGCGCATCGGAATCAGGTAAGTCGTCTTCCACTGACATGAATTCCATCATTGGTATCAGAGCCCAATCGTAGTTTCTGCCTTGTTTTTTATTGAATTTTTCTAGTACACCATTTGATATCGAGATTAAGAGTATGATATCTACACTGGTTGGATGTTTATTAAGCGAAATTGATATGTGAATCGTCGAAAAATCGAACCAAAGTGAAAAATGGGTTCGAGGTCGCGCGCATCCGTGCGGTTTTGGCCAATTTTCGAAATATTTTTTGGGCCAAAATCAACTTTTGAATATACAGGGTGAAAGAGCTCGTTGAGACGAGTCCGGCGATGGGTCGATCGCCGTCGGAAGACGCTGGACGCGCCCACACGCGCGGCCAGAAGCCGCTGCGCGTGGGCGCCACGCGCCTAAAGCGCTGGCAAAGCCAGCGCCTGCGCCACACGCGCGGTCGGCGAACCGGCACGTGTGCGACGCACGCTGGCCGGCGAACCGGCGCGTGATGACGTCACTGTGACGTCATCCAACGGTCGGTAACCGTTTGGATGACGTCATCGATGACGTCAGTGCTCCGACCCGTCGACCTGACCCGACCCGGGATCCGACCCGACCCGACCCGACCCGGTTGACCCGACCCGACCCGACCGACCGTTGACCGGTCAACCGGTCCGGCGGTCGAACCGGTCGGACTGGTCGAACCGGCCAGGAGCCATTTGGCTCGCTGGCGCGTGCGCCACACGCGCCGCGCACTCAGGCGGCGCATGTAGGCGTGTGCGAGCTCCGATGGGAGCGTGGTCGGCGGCGTTTGGTTCGTATGAGTGTCCTCTACACTGTGGTATAATTATTTAATATTTTTGAATTTTATAAATGTATGAAAATGCATAGGAAATCCTATGTACGCGTATTTTTGGGGTTTAATGCATAGTTTATTCATTTGTAGCTTGTATTTTCTTGTGTTTTAGAAAATACAGTAGCTAGCTTGTGTGGAAATGATGTCATATATGCTGTGTAGAGCTTGGTTCGATGATATCATGTATATAGTTTGATATACTTGCAATTATCTAGTTACTAGAAAATTCGAACAATGGTAGGAAATCCATTACATGTTGAATTGCGATTATGATTATAGTTGAAGCATGATTGTTGTTTATATGTTGGTTATTATCATGCTATATTTTTTTGTATTAAGGAAAAATGTAGAAATTACATAAGGTCATGTAATTATTTTTCCTAGTAGGAGTTCGTAGGTTGGTAGAATTTGAAATAGTTCTCACCTAGAACTTAAAATTTGCGCAAATTAAACTAATTAATGATAATAGAACAATTGTACATAGAAGTTGATTGGGAACATGGTGAACTTTTGTTTCTGTGTCTTTTGTTGAATTATCATTAATTTAGTTTGTTTTTGCTGCAAATTAAATATGTGTGTTACTCTGGAAAATGTGCTAGTATTGATTCTGCGTTTATTATGTCAATGTGTTATAGCAATTGATTATGGCTTCGGCATCCAAGACCATTGTGGCTGACCTCAATAAGGGTGAGAAGCTGAACGGTGACAATTATGATATTTGGCATCGAAAGGTTCAAGACATCCTTGAGGAGCAAGAGGTTTTGGAAACCCTCAACCACACCATGGATCAACTCCGAGCATGGAACTTCAGCTCAACACGGGGAGATCTGAAAACTTATCAAGCTTGGAAAAAGAAAAATAGCATTGCTCGCATCACGTTCTTGAGCTGTATGCAAGATGATCTCATGTGTGAGTTTGAAAGTTATGATAAAGCTCAAGCTATGTGGGTTGCCTTGAAAGATAAGTTTGGGGGTACATCTCGCCACTAAGCCGAGGAGACTCACCATCAAGTTTGACACATTCGAAAGCGCCCAAATGTAACGATGAGGCAACATCTTCGGGAGATGTCAAACATGATCCGTGAGCTGAAGACGGCAGTCACTCCTTGCGATGAACAGCAAGTTCAGGCTGTTATAAGGTCTCTTTCTGACAATTGGGAGCATATGAAGATCAATATGACGCATAATGAGAATATTGTCACTTTTGATGATATTGCGCGTCATTTGGAATTAGAGGATGAGCGCCTAGAGGCTACGAGATCCTCTACCCATGCTTATGTTGCTGAATCGAGTTCGCGCAAGGCTTCGAGCTTCAAGCGCAAATGGAATTCTCAATTTAACAACAAAGGGAAGAAGACTGATCAGGCACCTAAGAGGGCTAAGACCTTCCGACGCAAGAAGCGTGGCGGAAAGAAGGACAAGGCCAAGATGGAGTGCCACAATTGTGGCAAGCTGGGTCACTTTGCTCGTGAATGCACTGAGCCGAAAAAGGTACCCTATTACTCCATTACTTTAATTAATGCTTTTGTTTCTAGTACTGTAATGCTTGCTGAAACTCATCCAATGTGGACTGTAGACTCAGGAGCAACAGACCATGTAGCTAGAGACCGAGAAGCATTTTTGGAGTATCGTCGGATACCACCTGGAAGAAGATGGATATATGTTGGGAATAACTCAAGAGTTGAAGTGAAGGGTATCGGCACATGTAAATTAATCTTACGTGGTGGTCGAAACCTGTTCCTGCATGATGTCCTTTATGCTCCAGATATTCGACGAAATTTGGTCTCTGTAGTTGTTCTTCTTAGCTTAGGTTATGTATTGAATTTCCATGGTGATTGTGTTGACATTATGTATGGAACATTTTATTATGGTTCAGGTCATGTATCGAATGGTTTTATGGTGTTAGACATTGACTATGATCAGTACAATGTTAATGTTGATGGTTGTTTTTCTTTAATTGCATCTTCTAATAACGTTGAGATTGATGCAAGTACTTGGCATGCTAGATTAGGTCACATTGGATTGCAAAGAATGCAAAGATTAGCTAAAGAAGTCCTTTTAGGGTCACTCACTAATGTTAGTCTATCCGTATGTGAACATTGTCTAGCGGGAAAAGCAACTAGAAAACCATTCGGTAAAGGGACTAGAGCTGAATTTCCATTGCATCTCATACATTCTGACATTTGTGGTCCTTTGAATGTGAGGGCGAGGCATGGAGCCTCATATTTCATCACTTTCATAGATGACTTCACACGTTTCGGTTATGTCTTTCTGATCTCCCATAAGTCGAAGCATTAAACTTGCTTTAGACGATATATAGCGATGGTAGAGAATCAATTGAACAAGACAATAAAGGCATTGAGAACCGATCGTGGACGTGAGTATCTATCGGAGCAATTCAAGGCTCTTTGTGATGAAAAGGGAATTGTACGACAATTGACTATTCCTGGTACTCCACAACAAAATGGGGTAGCTGAGAGAAGGAATAGAACCCTATTGGAAATGGTTAGATCTATGATGGCGCAAGCAAATTTACCTATCTCCTATTGAGGAGATGTGTTATTGACTGCTGCCTATATACTTAACCGAGTGCCCTCAAAATCGGTCACTTCCACCCCTTATGAATTATGGACTGGTAGGAAACCAGACTTGAGTAGTCTACATCCATGGGGATGTGCAGCTTATGTTCATGATTCTTCCCATAAACATGGCAAATTAGGTCCTAGAGGGAAGAAATGTATCTTTATAAGATATTCCGAACACTCCAAAGGGTACGTGTTCATAGGTGAACAAGCTGATGGAAGTGTGACCGAAATGGAGTCACAAGATGTCACGTTCTTGGAGAACGATTTTCCTAATAGAGGTGAGATTGATAAGGATTTCCAATTATATGAGATGGAAGATCCTAATAACACACCCGCTAATGTTGTAGAGAGAAATGAAGATTTACCTCAACATATAAGACCTAGTGGGAGTGTTGCATCGCCTGATGAATTGAATTCAAGAGAAATTCAATTGCATAAAAGTAATCGTAAAAGCATTCACCGTCGTCGTTTTGAGATTGAAGGGGAAGCATTTATGATTGCTCAAAAGGACGATGCCGAGCCTAAGACTGTTCAAGAGGCTCTCTCATCCTCTGATAAGGAAGAATGGAGAAAAGCTTTGGAAGATGAAATGGAGTCAATGAGGGCAAATCATGTCTGGGACTTGGTTGATCTACCACCCAATCGCAAAGCCATTGGAAACAAATGGGTCTTCAAGATTAAGCGTAAGGTGGATGGATCCATTGAAAAGTATAAGGCTCGCCTTGTGGCAAAAGGTTATACTCAACAAGAGGGTATAGACTATGAGGAAACTTTTTCACCAGTTATAAGGTTTGCTTCAATACGCCTTATTCTAGCCATCGTTGCACATTTGGACCTTGAATTACATCAAATGGATGTAAATACGGCATTTCTCAATGGAGAATTAGATGAGGAAATCTATATGAAACAACCAATAGGTTTCATAGCTAAAGGTCAAGAGCATAAAGTTTGCAAGCTTCATCGCTCAATACATGGTCTTAAGCAATCATCTAGACAGTGGTATCTTCGTTTTCATCAAGCCATAACCACTTTTGGTTTCACGATGATCGAGGAAGATCACTATGTATATGTCAAGCGGTCCAAAGATAAATTTGTGATTTTATCACTTTATGTGGACAATATTCCGTTGGCTGGAAATGACAAGGTTTTGGTTATCACCATAAAAGAATGGTTGTCATCTAATTTTGAAATGAAGGACATGGGAGAAGCTGCTTATATATTAGGAGTTAAGATCGAAAGAGATCGATCAAGGAAACTCCTTACTTTATCACATGAGTCTTATATTATGAAGATTCTTGAACATTTTAATATGCAGCACTGTAATCCCATTGATACCCCTGTCATGCAAGGTGAAGGCTTAAGTACTGAGATGTGTCCTAAGACTACAGAAGAAATTAGAGCAATGGAAACTGTTTCTTACGCTAGTGCGGTCAGAAGTTTGATATATGCCATGATGTGTACTCGACCCGACATATGTTATGCCGTGGGATTGGTGATCCGATATCAATCAAATCCCGGTCAAGCACACTGGAAAGCAGTGAAGAGGATCTTAAGATACTTGAAGGGCACTATGGACTATCGACTTTGTTCTCAGGGGAGTGATTTACGCCTATTAGGCTATTCAGATGCTGATTGGGGTGGAGACCTGGATGAGCGTAAATCGACTTCTGGATATACGTTCTTGCTCAATGGAGGTGCAATTTCTTGGAATAGCAAGAAACAGACATGCACGGCCTTGTCTACGATGGAGGCAGAATTTATTGCATGTTCTGCTGCAGTGCAAGAAGCAGTCTGGCTAAAACGTTTCTTGGAAAATTTAGCCACTGTCACTGAGGTTCCAAGACCGGTGATAGTTTATTGCGATAGTTAAGCAGCCATTGCCTATATGAAGGACCCCAAGTATCATGGAAGGACGAAGCACATTGACATAAAGAACAACTTCATCAGAGAAATTATAGCGTAGAAAGAAGTGATCCTACAATACGTTTCAACCAATAGAATGGTTGCTGATCCATTTACGAAGGCTATTCCTAGAGACATATTCTTGACCCACAGAATGTCACTAGGATTGCGTAGAATGTGATATGTGTTATTGTAGAGGATTATTGGTTTATGTATTTGTGAACATATGTATTGTACTTGTTTGTTTATTAGTGAATTGATATTTTATCAATAAGTACGAATACAGTATGAGACTAGCATTACACACATATATTATTGGGAAGTATGTCAGCAGGCAATGATTGGCTCACTCACACGAGCAATCGCCTCAAGTGCTATAGATAGCACGTTGAGATGAGACGTTATGTAGAAATAAATACTGAGGAGCAAGTTTAGTACATAAAATGATATGTCGCCTTGATTAGAGTCAAGATGAGGTTTGTGATTTATTTATAATACGACCGAACATGATAGTCCCATAATCATGTATGCCTGTAAGATGCCGGATGCGAGTACTTAATTGGGTGCTATAGGAAGCGAGCTAATTTAGCACTCGAGCTAAACATGAGTACGTGAGAAGCACGTGACTATGTTTAGGCTAAGATCCGTATAGTGGATATAATTAATAAATGACATACGCTCTTATAGAAAGAGAAGTCCACTATAACATGTAATTCATACTACATGTGCATTGTACGACCGACAAGGGAATGTGAGTAAAATTATCCCTATTTACTCATCGTGTGAGTCCTTGAGGTAATTTATAATTTACCTCATTTTGTGCCCTATGTTACTTCTGACTATGTTCTCGAAGTGAAAGATCAATGTTGCTACTTTAGCATGTTATCGGCGGTCATGAATGGATATGGCCTTATGGGACGTGTCTAGGAAAGCAGTTGTTCTGAAATAGAGAGAGACATGAGTGCGAAGGAAGACTATTGTTGTTTTACATCTATCACATGTATTTACTGGTCGACCAATTATATCGTCCTTATGTGGTTGCGGATATAATTGTAAATACATGGTGTTTTGAGTATAGTCAAGTATAGCCTTTAAGGGATAGGTATACTTGGACTGATGTAACAAAATATGTCTGGGGCACTGTGAGACATCGATTGTTTATTTCTTTTCAGGGTTGTAGCCATTATGTCATCCCTAACAGGTGCATAATTTGAGCTCCTAAGTGCAGGTGTACTCACTGGTCTCACGGCTTATTTGCCAGTATGAATTGTTTTGTAAAGTTGATGAATATTGAATGCTTTATATTCTTGATAGAGCGCTATCAAGCCCATCATGTCCGAGTGGGAGATGTAGTAGTATTTTAGCTGGTACGTCCATGATGAGGTACGATTGGAAAGACACTAATGGAGGGGTGCGAAGGGAGACGTATAAAAGCCTCCCGAACACAACCGTTGAAAGGTTGGCAGATCATTTGCACCAGTTTTCTCTCCATTTTCCATCAAGAAATAAGAAAGCATTTCAATTTCAATTTTTGCAAGAACAATCGACATTTACGCCGTGGAAATCAGGTGTTTTCCTTGTGATTGCATCCAGACCAACGTGAGGTATTGTTGTTCGTGATTCATCCGCAATTCAGTGTTCGTTCCGGGGCTATTTGCTGTTTGCGCATCGGAATCAGGTAAGTCGTCTTCCGCCGACATGAATTCCATCAGTGAGCGATCGTAGGAGCCCCTATTCTTGACTCGTATGCTCGTTGTAGCTCCGGAATCGCTGATAAAACAGGTTATTACGTCCTCTATTGTCTACCCTATTTTGGCAAGGTGCGAGGCCGAGTTGTATTCATTCTACTCATACGTAAATCACAGTGCACCGAAGCTGTTTCTTGATAAGCTGGGATGATACCTTTGCCTCATTGCGGATTTTAAACTAAAAACCACTCAGGTTGCATAAGCTAGATTAGACAATTACAATGACACACACTATTTGTCGAAAATCCAAGTGTCTATTTTTTTTACCCGGTTTCTACGCTCTGTTTTGCAAATTTTCCGACGGTATCTTTGTGGTGCTCGTCGGAGAGGAAATGTTTGGAGTCTATGACCGGAGTGTCCATCCTATGAGATATCCATGCCGTTTTGTTTTTCCAATTCCTGTTCTCCATAGTTCTGTTGTTGTGTGATTGCGAATATGGGATGCCCGGTGACTGGCAATGATGGGCAATGCTGTGGTGGACGATCGCTAGTGACGGTGTTTGTTAGTAAGGGTGGTGCTCGGTGATGGACAGGTGGTGGTGGACCGACTGAACTCACTGTGGAGTCTTGTTTGAGCTGTTCTCGGTACACTTTAAGAAACCTCTGGGTTGCTGAAGAAGACAACAGGAGCTGGAAAAAGTAATCAAGAAAAGAGGACGATATTATCCCCACCACCTCACGACTAAATCCATATAGGTGGTTTCAAATTTATTTACTTTCATTTGTTTTAGATTTTTCAATATCTATGTAAGATCCACCTACCATAATTAAGAATTTCATATATTTAGTTTCTTATTTATTGTAAATTTTCCAAGTGTATTAAGGGTACTATGTTTTTTCTTATTATTAGATATTACTTCCATAAAAAGAAATTTGTAAGAAATCTAGTTCTTTTTTATGCTGTTGATTAAATTTATAAATAAATTATTAAGCAAATGAAATTTAATTAAATCATAACATTATATAAAGTAATGAATATTTTTTTAAAAATACCAGCGAAATATCATTACTTTAGATTGATAAAGTACCTCATTGTGCATATTACTTTTAGTGTATTATTAGATATTCTTCTAAACTCTTACATGCCCTGCATAAAGTATCTCACCAACATAATAAGAAAAAAGATAATTACTTTGATATAGTAAATAAAGAGTCTACATATATATTTTTAGCTAATGAAATTAACAAAAGTTTACCAAGAAAGTGAGCTTTTATAAAAGAGAGAAAAAATAGATAAGTTGATATAAATTCAAGAATGGAGAAGAGATTTTTCAATTTTATACTATATCAAAGAATGCATTTTTTTCCTTACTATTAGACCCGAAATACTTATTATGGTAACCATCCTAAATGGAAAAAAGTAAAAAATAGGGGGAAAAATAGTGGGGCCTTCACTTTATATTGTAAGTGAAAGATTCGTGACAGTTTTATCTTTTTAATGTAAATAAGGTAGATTTAGTCATTAGAAGTATAAATTGATAAAAGGAAATAACAAGGGTGGGCTTACTTAGGATTTATGAACTTTGGGCAATGGGTTAAGTTTTGTGCTTAAGGTGAGCTTAGTGCGATTATAGTAAAAATGGGATTAATGCAGCTATAACAACAAAATAGGTTTGACTTGTGTTTTAGTGAGTTTGCGCTTGATTTAGTTTAAGTGTTTAGAGTTAGTCTTTGGAGGTTTGGGTTTAATTCTATTGAAGGGGTTTGTTATAGAAAGCCCAATTCATGCATCCGATCCAGACCCGCGAATCTCATGTGTAAGTAATAGACAAAGTTAAGAGTAGCCCTAAAAAATTTCATGGAATCCTACAAGCGATGTGTAAGTAATGAAAAACTAACTGTATGTGATGGTGTTCCGCGAATCCTACGAGCTTAAGGTGGCTAACTGTATGTGCTTTTGTCTATTACTTACACATGATAGTTATGTATGATTCCACAGTTAGCCACCTTAAGCATTTCCTTTTGATCAACACAACCAAAGTTAAGAGTCAGTGAGGAAAACATAAATAACTCACATCTTGACAAAGTGATGTAAACATACACCTGCTTCCTAACGTTATTCTTAACCAAAAGATGGCAAATTAGAATATCAAAATCAGTTAATGGGAAAAAAATAAAATCTTAAAAAATAAAATCGTGTCGGGTATGCATCTAAATTCTACTTCATGACTCATTTTTTTGGATGCGAAAAGTTAAACAAACATAAAATCTGAACAGTTTGTTAGCTGCTTTAAAGATTCCGGAGAAGTTAGGGTCAATAAGTAAACAATAAAATGCCAATCAAAGAAGATAAAATATTGGAATGAAACACATTATAGTTATGTTGAGAATAAGACAGATAAACTTAATTAGAAAATTTTCACAATTTCTCATGGCATTCCCATACGAGAGCCGCCCAGAAACAACGGAGAACTGTAGCGTACGACGTGAAGGACTCCTCCACATTGGTGTGCCTGTGATGTACTAAGGTCAAAGTTGCTCAAGTACATTATTTGTAGGATAGCGACTCAATTATCGGCTGCTATCCTTTAGTCATCATCTACAAATAAAATCAACTTCATAACAAGCGGAATCTCTGGCAAGAAAGAAGTTAAAATAGAACGTCTATAATCGTCATTTTCCAACACTAAAGACTTTTCATCAACGTATACATCATAAATACATACTTTCAACCGAAACATGCTGCGCAGACTGGAACTATAGAAGTATTCGAGTCAACAAAATAAGTTTTTGGCCAAAGGGTGTAATCCCCCATCATTCTATCCTAAATATGTGATTATCTACTTATGATTATCTATGTTTCGGTAATTTATTTGCTCTAGAATTATTCATTTCCTTATGTCGCTTTTTCTTGCTTCATATTCAAGGAATCTTGTTTTGTGGCATTTAAGGAAATACCTTCAGGCAAGAGTTTCCAATTCTAATCTTCCCAAGTTAACTGGTTAAAAAAGTTAGAGCGGTTTCCTAGGGAAGAATAGAGGTGGAGATGTCACGTCTCGATCCTCTGGACTCGTGCCTATCCCTGCTTTGTCGATATAATAGCGATGTCCTAGGACGCATCGCCGATCCATTCATTTTAATATATGTATACGGAAGCAGATGAAAATCCCCAGACAATAAAACAATGGGATAGGAAAGCAGGGCCGACATTTTTCACCTTTCAAAAAAAACCACACTTATATATATTGCAAACAATAATGCAAATATATACAATGTTAACTATTAAACCAAATCCTAGACCACACGTTCACAAAACAAGTCTAAGGACAGGGGTGGGGTTTCAATCCTCCTCTGGATCCTCCTCTTCCTCGGCGATCTCTCCTTCTTTCTCACTCCAGTTGACGCCCTCGGCTGAGTACACCGGAGAGTCACAATCGTCCTCGAGCTTGGAATCCTTAGCATCCACCACTGATCCACCCTTAAGATCTGCTGTACCATTATCAAGCACAACCTCCAAAACGTACCGAGGTACATCAGATTCCAGCACAGGACCTTCTCTTCGCCCATCATGATAGTGACGATACCATGATCGGTACTTATGAGGCACATTTTCGAGTCCACCCACATCAACCCAGATGGTGGATTTCACTATTACATACTCCAAACCTTCAGGGTGGGGGTGTATCAGAATATGATAACATATTTCTGTAATATTTTTGGTTTACCAAAATGCTCGGGAGGAGCTGGAGGTGCTACCATCCATGGGCTTGAAATGTTATCCCACAACGGGGTGAGACTACGTCTCAGCAAGTTCTACCTCTTAAGACCCGATTAGGAAGCCAATATGCCCTAAGGGCTACCTAAGCATAACACGAGTCAGAGGACTTACCTTGGCCTCAGTCTTTCCCTGCAAATCAGTTCAATTCATAAATACTGACAACCATAACACCCAATCAAATCAGATCGAATCATCGATTAGTCGACTCAGTCGATTACATGTCAACAAGACCACTCCCAAGTCATTTCAATCATTCAATCACAATTCTTACTCACGGCTCAACGAGCATAGACTACCAAATTCTTTGCTATAAATCCCGGTTCAAAGGACACAACCTATCTTTAGATGGTAACCATGGCCCAATGAGCGCAACCTTTAATAGGTGGCAGATCTCGGCCCGATGGGCACGACCTCTATCAAGTGGTGGATCACGTCTCAATGAGCACGACCTCTAACAGGTGGCAAATCACAGCCCGATGGGCATGACTTCTAACAGGTGGCAAATAATAGCCCAATAGGCATGACCGATCCCAATTGAGTGGCAAATCTCGGCTCAATTAATACAGCTATACTTCGGCGGTTTTTTTCTAGGTCCACTCACAAGCTTTCACGATCAATTTCCAATTGAATACCGACACTATCCAATTTTGGGATAAATCCCCATATAATCACCAATTCACTCAATTTTCACAAAATAGTGCTCAATTAAATAAACAGAAAGCACCACTGAAATCAACACAAAATTCCGGTCACTGACCATCCCAGTTGAATTTCTGGAAAATAAATAAATAATTAAATAATTACAGAAATAAATAAATAAATGTCAATAAATCAACTTAGGCCCAGAAATGCCTAATTGGAAGCTGAGACGGGTCCGGAAAATTACCGAACCACTCTAGTTAAATACTAGAGCTTGCTAGGCTCTAATTGCACTAACTATCCACCTAACATGCACCGGTAACTAATTAAATTCACTAATTTAATCTAATCTAACCACATAATCCATCTTAGTCTAATCTAATACATTACTAAGCATAATTAACCTACTAATAAAGGATTAGTGAGTTAAACTCACTTGATTGGCTATCTAATCGGTTCAAAACGTCGGGGACGCAACGGGGGACAACTCTCTCCAAAGCATGCCTAACTTCCGGGCCAGAAAGCGGGCCAAAACAGGCCAACAAGCTGCTGGAAAACCCACAATTCCAGCTTCTATTTTGGGCTAAAATAGAAAGAAATAAAGCTAGTTATGGCGAAACAAGACCGGTGGATGCGGCTAGGGTGTTCGGTGGCCAACGACGACAACTCACGGCAGCTAAACGGAGGTGGGACGACTCCGGTTGAGCTCCACAAGACACAGAACAGTGGCTGGAATGGCGTGAGGGTGAGAGGGAGGCAGAGGCACACACGGCGAAGGTGGAGCAGCGTTGGGCTGGCGCGGGGGCAGGGAACGGCCACGGCGGTGTGCGGCAGCGTCGTGCAGCTCCTTCAGTGGCTTGCTGGTTCTTCTGCAGGTTTTTAGAAGCTTGCAAAGCACAATGAAGAAGATGAGAAGGGGCTGGCCAGCGGTAGGGGTAAGGAGGGGCAAGGGGGCCACTTTGGCTCTTGTTTTCTCCCATCTTGTCCCCTTGACTCAATCTCAGCCAAGGCTGGCTTCTTTAGCCTCAATTCAGCCAACAAGGCTCCTCTCACCACCTTTGAAATGGTCCAAAATGGTTAGGCAAGGGGGAGCTACGAATTTTAAGCATTTTCCTTCCAATTGGACACTTAATCCTTCTTAATTCAACATCATTCGGCCTCAATAAAATCATCTGACACCTTAATGATCAAATTGATATTTTTCCTCAAAAATTGGTCCCACTTGCTTTCCAATTGTGCGATAAAAAACGACCCCCGACTTTTTTGGACAAAAACGGCCCTAGGACGACTTTTTCCCAAAAAGTCTCGGGTTGCAGAAAAATCTTCTAAAACTGAGTCGACATTCCTATAATTTATTGTGACATGAAAGAACCTTCAATTTTTGAAATTGGATTCAAATTCACGGTTAATTTCACTCCGGTGCGTTTTTAGCGTGACCTAAGTTATC
The DNA here is from genome assembly GCA_016097605.1 of Eucalyptus guilfoylei. NCBI lineage: Eukaryota > Viridiplantae > Streptophyta > Magnoliopsida > Myrtales > Myrtaceae > Eucalyptus > Eucalyptus guilfoylei. Next base: position 18,156,342 of record CM027860.1, read on the forward strand.
GGGTAGCTTTTAGAACTTTTTAGAGCAAATGACCCGTGGTCGATTTTCTTTGAGCCACTATGAATTTCTTCGACACACTGGCGACTCTCGGTGGTCGTGAAAAGCTCGAGATTTCAAATACGGACACAGGGTACCAAAACAACAAAAAAATCAAACTAGTGCCGATCGTTGAGAATTTTGCAATTTAGTGGGATCACCCACGTTTAACCACTCATCTCAGTCAAACCAACCTATCTCTGATCTCTAATCGATTTATATATGTGCCGTAATGTTCTCAGCAGATGAGCACGGTCGAGCAGCCGATTCCAGGTCGAATCCTCAAGTCTATTTGCCTTAAAATCCTTAATGGCTTCCATAGATAGTCTATTCATCTCACGAGTGATCATTTCTGAGAATAGCACTATAGACGCGTTGATGAAATGCCCGATTTATTGAATTGAAAGCAGAGTCGAAAATCTAGGATGTCACAGGAGAAGCCGTCGTGTATATTTGATATAGCTCGGCTTGGTTAGCTCATCTTTATTCTGAAATAAAATAAAATAAAATAAAAAAGATACAAGAAAATTTTCAAATCTGGCAAGTGACTGCATTTAATCAATGCAACCAAAGTTAGAGCTGGCGAGGAAAACATATATGTTCACATCTTGACAAAACAAGGTAAACATGCATATACTCTCTGCACCATTCTTAACTAAAACCTGGGTCTCAAAATATCAAATCAATTAATGGGTGTCTAGTACGTGATTAAAAAACTATTTCATAACTCATTGTTTATGTAGGTGCTTTTGAGACAAAGAACTCAATAATAGATAAGATCTACATACGAAGAATACCAGTGATGCAAATTACACCAAATATAGGACTTTATGCTAGTGAACAATAATGTAATCGATATTATACCAGATATAATACTTTGTTCATGTTAATTGTGAAAAAGATGGAATTATACCAGCCATCAATGTTGATCATTAGTTTAGCTACATATTGACTTTCATAATAGAATCGACATAAAAATGTTGTATGAAACATTGCCTTGAAGCTGGAAAAGTAGAGGAGGTCGGAATAGAGGCAAGAACAATAATTCACGAAAAAATGGGAGAGTAAAAGTTCAGCTAGACCTAACTTGCCCACTGAAAATAGAAACGATAATTGAGTTGAGATGTAGAAAGTGGTGGATTGATTTTAAATATGAGAGGTTACCTCATTTCTACTATTCATGCAGTTGTATGGGACATTATGCCAACTTTTGTCCAAAAATATTTTTATGAGGAGACAAGATTAGCTCAAGACAAACTTGGTAGGTATGGTTCATTATTGAAGGCTGAAGTGAAAGAGTATAGAATGTGTTGGAAGACTTTTTATGGGAAAATAGATCCAAACCTTGAGGAAGAGGAAATGGTACTAGCAACACCTATCGCTCCGGAAGATATGGACTTGCAAAAAGATCAAACAGGGCTGAATAAGGCTATGATGGTTCACAACTCAGTAGCCAATGTGACAGTATATGATGAAAAAATGGAGGAAGATGCAGCCCTGTATAAAGGGAAAAGACCATAGCAAATCAAGTACCATCTCTTCCTTTAACAAAAAGTTATAAAAGTGTAGGGACATCAAAGAAGGAGAAGATAGGACTTAAAAAACCAGCAGCAAAAAAACAGAAATATTTCACTCCATATGAGAAGAGAGGGATACCAGAGAATTTGCTGGATGAAAAGAATCTACTAGATACCCCAGTCTAGGTGTTGAAAGGGGTAAATGAACGGGCTTTAGTGGCTAGCCCTAATAAGCCACTAGGGGATACAAGAAGTTGTTGAGCTGGAATTGTCAATGGTTGGGCAATCCCTTGATAGACCAGCATCTTCGAGCCTTAGTAACTCGAGAAAGGCCCAATTTGGTCTTTCTTATGGAAACTAAGAATGAGGAAAATGTCATCAAAAGAGTTAGAAAATATCTTTAGTTTAAATATGTTGTTATAATTAATCCAGTTGGAATTGGGAGTGGATTGGCTTTTATGTGGGATGAGGAGCTTCAAGTGAATTTGGAAACAAGTACTGAAGAACTCATTGATGTTAGATGAAGGATCTAAATAGCAGAGTCATATGAATATCTCTTTCATTCATGCATCTACTAATTACCAAGAAAGGTTAAAATTATGGCAAACTTTGTGGTCTATCTATGTCTCAAATTGTCTCCCACGGCTATGTATTGGAGATCTCAATGAAGTTCTATATAAGTGAGAAAAAGTCAGAAAATGTTAACTAGATCATTATAGAATGGTTGCGTTTTGAAATTTTTTGAATTATTGTTCATTAATGGATATAGAGAGCAATGGATGTACTTACACATGGACTAATAACCAAAAAGGCACAGAACTTGTTAAAAGAGACTTGATAGGGCTCTTTGAAACTTTGATTGGAGAGTCTCATTCCCTAATGCGGAGGCATATGCATGTCCAACAATTGGTTCGGATTTTTCTACAAACAGATTAAGTTGGGGGTGAGGAAAAAGAAGATGTTTAGATTTGAAGCTTTCTGGATAGAAAATTGAGAATGTCAAAAAGTGGTCCAAAGAGCCTGGAGAGATGAGGAAGGCTATCAGCTGGATATTGTGGGCAAAACAAGGAAGGTAAATGAAGAAATAAGGTGATGGAGCAGCAAAAAACTCATAAACGTATCCCATGAAATCCTCTCTCTATAGGGAAGAATCACCGAGTTAATGAATAGGGCCGAAGGAAGTCAAAACCAGGAGGAATATCGCCAAATAGTCCAACATATCAAAAGCCTGTGGAGACAAGAAGAAATGTACTCGACATGAGATCCAAGATTAATTAGATCAAATGGGGGGGATAAAAAAACGAAATACTTCCATGTAACCACAATACAAAGGAGACAACGAAATAAAATCTCTATGCTATAAATTGATAATCACAATTGGAGTCGGGACCCCTTGATTCTTAAGCAACACATATCAAGCTTCTACTAGGTTCTATATACTATGGTGGGGAATAGAGAATATCAGCCGGTGGTAGACCAATATCAAGAAGTGATTGCTCTGACGATGAATGAAGCTTTAACAGGGGCCTATTATAGGGAAAGAATTGAAACTTGCAATTTTTCAAATGGGCGCAACAAAGGCACTAGGACCAGATGGACTTAATGAATTATTCTACCAAAGTAACTGGTTAGAAATTCATGAAGATATATTCAACATTGTAGATAATTTCTTCAGCCAAGATATACTTGATCCTGAACTTAATAGGACTCATCTTACTCTCATCCCAAAAGTTTCAAACCCAGAAAGCATTACTTAGTATAAGCCTATTAGTCTCTGCATTTTCAATTATAAAATCATCGCAAAGGTAATAGCCAATAGATTAAACCCCCGGCTCCCAGAGATTATATCCTAGGAACAAAGCGCCTTTGTCAGAGGCCGACAAATTCATGCTAATATTTTCATCGTCCAGGAATGCTACATAAGTTTAGAGTCATAAAAAGAAAGCAGAATTTCAAGCGATCCTAAAATTGGATATGCAAAAGGTCTATGATAGGGTTGAATGGGACTTCCTATGTGATCGTATGTTGAAAATGGGATTTTGTGTGAAATGAGTTACTTTGGTTAAAACTTGTATTTCCTTGGTATCCTTTAGTATCCAAGTAAATTGGGAGTCATGTGATTATTTCAAACCAACTAGAGGGATTAGACAAGGCGATCCACTTTCTTCCTATCTATTCATTCTGTGGCAAATGTCCTATCCTCTTTGTTATTAAAAGCTATAAGAGATGGAAGCTTAAAGGGCATTCAGCTGAACACACATTGCCCAACACCATCACACCACTTATTCACAGACAATTCCATATTTTTCCTGGATGGTACAAGTATTGAGGCTCAAAATTGAGCAAATACTTTGAATCAGTATTGCTTTGCGTTGGGATAGTCCATTAATTTCAACAAGTTTGAAGTTTTCTTTGAAAGAAACTGCCTTCAAGGATTAAAACAGAACATAGCAGCTGAATTAAGGGTGCCAATCATTGAAAAAACAGGTAAATATCTAGGAGTACCTTCAGATTAGGGACAAACAAAGAATCAAATGTTTTCCTAGATTCTAGTAAGAGCTGAGAGGAAATAAGAAGGGTGGAAAGAAAAGCTTATGTCTAAGGTAGGAAAAGAAATACTGATCAAGACAGTAGTCCAAACATTACCTCAATTTGCCTTGTTGATTTTCAAAATTCCTATATCAATTTGTAAAGCTATTGAAAAGAGAGTACCATCTTTCTAGTGGAAACAAATTGCTGCGGGAAAGGGTATCCATTGGAAAAGATGGGATATTTGAAAAAAAAGAAGAAGGGAAGATTGTAGGGGGTTAGACTTCAAAGACTTAGTTGATTTCAATAAAGCACTATTGGAGAGACAAGCTTGGAGATTTATACAAGACGAAACAATCATATGGAGTAATTTGCTGAGAGTTATTTGCTTTCCTAGAGGCGATTTTTGGACAGCCAAAAAAGGCCCCCGACCTTCGTGGGGGTGGCAAAGCTTCCTAATGGGAAGAGATACAATTGAGCAAGAAGTAAAATGGGAGGCTGAGGATGATAGTAAGATCAGAATTAGAGAGGATAGATAGCCAATTTCACGCAAGATAGGCGGTCCAACAATCAGCTAGTAGCAGAATTTATCAATCAAACTAAACGGGAATGGAATTTTCAACTACTACAGGAGACTTACAAAGAAAGAATTGCTAAGGAAGTTGCAGCTACGCCTCTAAGCCTAACACCTGGCCCAGACAAGATGATATGGACAATGAATCATTCAGATGCCTACACGGTAAAGAGCTGGTACAACAAACTTCAAGACTCCAAAAGACTCCAAATGATAAATCAACCATCCTCATGATACTAGTCTCCTAAAAAACTATGGACAGAAATTGGGAAACTCAAAACCTACCCCAAGGTCAGATTTTTCATAGGAAGTGCATGTAATAATGCTTTACCTACAAAAGGAAGATTTTACCTAAACAAGAGTGCTCTTTTTGTGGCCAAGTTCCTAAATCGACTGAGCACATATTTATCCACCATCCTTGGACAAAGACGGTATGGTCGGATTAGAGAATCGTGGCCAACACTTCTCTAGATATTAATAATCGAATAGATAAATGGGTATGGGAGAATCTTACTGTAAGGAAAAACCTACAAGCCAAAGCTGAGTTTGCCGAAGCTATTTGGAGGGTATGGAAGGCTCGGAAAAACTGGATCTTCAAGCAAAAGACCCCAAACCAAGCTTGATAATTGAAGAACAATATATTCAACACAATTACAAGCGCAACAGGGGAGGAACAACACTAATTGAGCAGACGAGAGATCCTCGGCTGCAGCGCGAGTAGAGGGGAGGTCTTCAGCAGCAACGGGAGGTGGCTCGACAAACCAATTCCTCTACAAAATCTATGTGGAAATGCATGGAACAACTCAAATCTGGAGGCATCGGTAGCAGGGGTGAGCAGAAACAGAGATGAAGTCCTCCTCGACGGATTTGCGAAACGGATTCCCATCCACGCTCGTGGCCGAAACCCTAGCTATTTGTGAGGCACTGAACCGGTGGAAAGAGAAAAGGGATGCACGAAGTGAACGAGCTGAAGGCAGTCTTCCAACTAATTTGTGCATGCACGTATCAAGTGATCTAAGCATGGTCCTATTGTCCCACAGCTTATCAACGGTGGAATGCATCCTAGGCTGGGCCGAAGCACCTTAGGCCGCACGATCTATCATCCATGACTACATTAGTTTGCTGGGCCAGCTTAAAGAAATTAAACTATGCTTTGAACCGAGAGAATATAATCGAGCCATTGATTGGGTTGCTAAGGCACACCGAGCTGGTTCTCTCCTGATGAACTAGATTATTAATCCCCTCATCCTCCTTGGTTGATTTTATGTTTAGACATCGAACCATTTTGTAACCCATCAGTCTTGGGCTAGTAATGGAATATTGTTAATTTTTTACCAAAAAAAACTTGTTTTGACCAAAATATGCACATTAAAATTTTCTTTTTACAACTCAGATATAGGAATTTGTTGCACCCCCTTAGAAATCCAACAATATTTTTATATTAGCAAAATATAGGCAATCGTCGGATATTATCTTTTGAACATTTAATTTTTCTTTATAGATGCTATCGAGATGAATGGTTTCATACTCAAAACAATCTATATATGAAGAGTACCCTTAATATTCATTGTACTAAATGCACGACTTTATTCGTCTGAACTACAAAATCAGATATAGGACTCCGTTCGCATAAAATGTGACGCACATAGAACATTACCCGCCATATATCTTTCATCATTCATCCAATTTTGTATAGGTTTCAAGATAGAACCCACATAGACATAAACAATTATATATATATAATTTCTTCTAAAAAGATAGCAATTTATTATCACAATATGCATATAAATCAGAGACGGTGAATTAGATATTTGCTAAGATTAGATATCTGCTAGCTTAGAGGTTTGCTGCATTGACTATCAAAAGCAAATTACTAGATAAAAACTTGCACATAAGTATGCCACATGAGTGAGCCTCATACGAATTTTACCCACTTTTATATATAATACAAAGATAGATAACGAACCCATCCTGAAATGTTCTTTGCTAGTATAATTTCCTTGAAGTAGCTCATCTCACCCTGAAACTTCTTGAGCACTGAGGTTTACCGTAAGCTATCCAAAAAGGCATCTCTCGCCCAACACCCCTCTTTCGTCTCAAACGAACATAGCCACCTTTTGTAGGAAAACATTCGTAAAATCAAAACCCAAAGATCTAAACTGAACCAACTATGAGACAAGAGCTTTTCAACGGTATTATGACACTTGCAAAATGTCTCAGCATGAAAAAAATTTGGCAATCTTTAGATCATAAATCTAAGTCCAACCGAATTGTTAAAATTTACACAGGTAAAACATTTGGACCTAAACGTAAGGAAACTAATTGTCAAAACCAGGTCATGACAATACACTTAATCCACAAAGCCTTATCAATGGAATGTCTGCTAAGATCATATCATGAAGGCCATGGCAATACAGTTGAATCACAAGGGCCATCGACGGAATGAATGATTAGCTCATTGATCATGAGTTTCCAATGGACAGCATGGGATGGGCGATGATAGCTTGACTCAATTTATGCACCGAAGTTGAAGATTGAATCAAAGATAATCCATTAATAAGGGATCAGAAGTAGTTACAAATCACCCTAGAGTAGAGCGCAAGTCAAAACAGTTATAGATTTATGCTGAGAATAACCAAAACTCATAACAGAATGGCCATTGAAAGACACAAAAAGGGTCCAGGAAAAGAGGGGAATCATCAACTATCAAGACATTGGAAAAATCACAACGACACATTGGATTTGACTTTGAAGAATATGAAGATGAGAAGATCATTCATAATGGATCAATTTATTTTAGATTTTGCCTAAGTTTGAATTTTAATTTCGAATTAGATTAGGTTTACCATTTTCAGTGCTAATCTTTGTCTGTAAAAGTTTTCCAGTCGTGCTTTGTAAGCTTTTTACTTTTTCTCAGCACTCTACTCATCTCCATCAGCAATTTATATTCAACTCTAGTCGTTGAGCAAACATGACCTCCACGAATGTAGGTCATTTGTTTCAGTTCAATAAAATTTCACTGAAAGTCCGCGTCGTCTCAAATCCACTCCTAGCATATTCTTTATTTCTTTGAATTTTGCAAAGTCGTTGAGGCTTCAAGGCATATTAGAATATATTTAATTTTGATTCGAAGTCATATTTAAGAATTTATGGATAATATCCTGTCAGAAACTTATATGTTCGTTCAATTTACGGGGCGAAAAACATAAATAGTCACTCCAGATAGGGTTATTTGCTTCTACAGAAAAGCTGAAGCACTCATGTTGAACAACACTACTTGTCTTTACCAAGCTCATGGGCTGGGATCTTCCTTTCACATCATCTATAAAATAACTGAGCGCAAATGTTTAGTCCCTCTAAGCATTTCATTTAAAAAAAATGAAAAAAATAATAAAAGTAAAATAAAAGAGAGACGAAAATTTTCAGGTGGTTGAATTAACAGTAAGTGAATAATTTTACCAAAAAAAAAATTCAAATCTAGCAGGTAAATGCACATGATGAATGCAACCAAAGTTAGAGCATGTGAAGAAAATATAAGTATTCACGTCTTGACAAAATGATGTGAACATGCACCTGCTCCCTCATACCATTCTTAACCAAAAGATGACTACTTAAAATATCAAAACCGGGAAAAATTATCTGCATCAGGTACACGTTTAAAAAACTATTTCATGACTCATTTTATGATAAAATGCCATCTGTAGAAGATAAAATATTGAAATGAAACACGTGAGAGTTAGGTTGAGAATGTGACGGATACATTTAATTAGCAAAATTATTGAAAAGAAATACATCAGAGTTAGGTTGAGAACGAGACGGATACATTTAATAAGCAAAATTATTGAAAAGAAATACATCAGAGTTAGGTTGAGAACAAGACGGATACATTTAATTAGCAAAATTATTAAAATGAAATACATCGGAGTTAGGTGAGAATGAGACAGATACATTTTTTTTTTTTTTTGGTCAGTATAAAACAGATACATTTGATTAGCAATTTTCGCAATTTCTTATGGGAATCCCACATGGGAGCTTCCCAAAGACATCGGAGAGTATTAGTATATGATGGGAAGGACTTTTCCATATTGGTGGGCTTGTGATGAACAATATTTGGCCGGCAGCCATTCTCTATATAAAAATTTGTGTTATTGTTTATGTCCAGGGTTCACCATTCACCATGCCCATTGTGAAGAGGATCCACCGGCCATGGCGGCTCAACCACGTGCTATGCCATATTCCATCAAATTATTTTTCTTCAGGAAAAGAATGTTAACTCGGGAGAAATAGCAATTCGAACTTCTTAACATGACCATCAGCAAACAGAGTCTCAACCTTGTGCTATCAAAAAGCCTAAAAAGTAGAAGAGAGCCAAAAGACAACACAAGAAATTTATGTGATTCGATTGATGGCCTGCATTCATGGGCGGACAATAACTGTAAAGATTTACCTCTCAAAATACAGTGAAAGAGAAAGAACTATAAACGCCTCTATGCCCTAATAATCCCGATATCTCCCACATACTCTCTCTAAAATAAAATACTAAAGTTAAACAATTTCGTCTAACGAGTGGAGACTCACTCTAAGCCCTCACATGTTCAGTCTCGCCCTTTGCTCCCACCATAGATAGATTTCGTGAAATATTTTGAATCAAGTTAGTTGCGGAATTAATCTATGAGGGGTAAATTGTTGGGGTTTATCCAATATTAATTGCAGAAAGGGCTGGTGGTCAAATTATAAGTATGAGAGAAAACCTTATCTTTTAAGCTAGTTTTTTGAGTGGGAGGAACTCAAGATTATCCAACAATAAGTTATGATTTACTAGTCTAATTCCCATGGGTTGTATAGCTATTTATAAATATTAGATTTCCATGTATTAAATAACGGTTCAAATTTTTTTAATTAACCAATAAAACCGACTAGTTGGTTTAAGTTGTAGCAATTATAAGATTGTTTTAGAAAATAAAAATTAATTTCCATTGCTTTATACTTTTGTATACATCTCAATCCATTCCCTTTTAGTTGTAAGCTCATTACATATTTCCGATGATTGACTTGGTACGAAGGAGAGAGAACTGTGAATCATATTTGAAAAGAAGCACTCTATATATTCAATTCGGTTAAAGTTGGAATTGGGATAAGTTTAAGGGCCCATTTGGTTCAACTTTTGGGGAATGCATTTGCCAAAATGCAAATACCTTTGGGCGAATGGGGTTTTCCGAAATGCAAATATCATTTGGTAAAATTTGCATTGAGATACAACTTTGGCCAAAATACCATTTGGTAAAATTTGCATCTGTAAAGGACTTTTATTAAATTGAAAAAACAAAAAAAAACATTTGTATTTTTTTTTTGAAGTCCGGCCACCGGACCGCCGGATCTGGTGGCCGGATGGCCGGATCTAGCGGCGCGACCCCAGGCGACCGTTGCCTAGGTTGCACGACCTCGGCAACAGCCGCCTGAGGTCGCGCGACCTCAGGCGGCTGCTTGGGTCGTGCGACCCAGGCGTCGCCTGAGGTCCGGTGACGATCGCCGGGGTCGGGTGACCCTCAGGCGGCGATCGCCGACACGCGCGACCCCTTGGCCAGCGGTCGTCGGCCTCCGGTCAGCTTCTTCCGGTGGTGTGCGGTGGTTTTGGAGAAGATGAACAATATCGGGACTTGCATTTCGGAGATGCAACTTCCCAAAGTACCTCCAGAGCTGCATTGGACTAAAGGCCCTTAAAGCCACTTGGAGATGCAATTCCATCTCGCCAAAGTCGCCTAAAAAAACAAACAAACATCTTTGCATTTGGCCAAGGGACTTTAGAGTCCCGAAGGGCTTTCCAAATGCCCAACCAAACAGGGCCTAAGTAGCTTAAGCGGGGTAAGTACACTATTAGTGTCAAAAGTTGTGTACGGCATTAGTGCCAAAAGTTTATTTTGGATCACTTAAGTGTTAAAAAGTTTGAAAAATGATCATTTTAGTGCCAACTTCGATCTGATTGACCGGAAATTCGATGTGACACTTTTTTTATTAATTTTTGAAGCTGATGTGGCTCGCCAGAAAGTACAGTCAGCATCTTAACCACAAAACGACGTTGTTTGGTGTCTTTCCCCCAAGTCAGAACCCTAAATCCCCAAATTGAGAGAGAGAGAGAGAGAGAGAGAAGGCATGGCAAGGCTTCCCTGTCTTCTTCCCCGAAGAACAACACCAACACCAACACTAGCAGCAACAACTGCAGTGGCACCAGCACCAGCACCAGCACAACTCCGCCTCCAGTTCGTTCGACATTGTTGACAAACCCAAGCTCTTCTCCTCCTCCTCTCCACCTCCTTCTCCTTCCCCCTTTAGAAGGACCCACTTCAGCCGCTCCCTGAGCAGAGCCCAATCCAGCATCTCCATCTACACCCTCCTTGTTTCCCTCGCCCTCCTCGTCTTCTCTCTCTCCACCTTCGACCCCCCCTTCTTCCTCCTCCTCCTCTGCCCTCACCTCCTATTCTTCCCATTGCTTCTTGCCCGAGAAACAATCTCAGCCTCTCCTTGCTCACCTAGTCGAGCAATTACGACGGAGGCCGAGCGACGTGGGCCAAGCGAGCTAGGTCGGCATTTGGCGAGGATCGGACAAAAAAACCCTAATTTCAATCCCATATGAGCTATGCGGCGTCGTTTTTGTGAGGCCATCCACATATGACAGCAAAACGACGTCGTTTTCTTAAGGAGGACAAAAAACACATTGTTTAAAAGCCATTTCGATTTTTTTTTTTTAAATATAAAAGTCACGTAATCATTTTGGCCGGAATCTCTCGCCGATGGTACCAAAGTGATCGTTTTTCCTCCGACTTGGCACTTAAGTGATCCGATGGAAACTTTTGGCACTAAAGTGAGCGCAGTACACAACTTTTGGCACTTATAGTGTACTTACCCCTAGCTTAAGCTTTTGGTTTTAGTATATAAGAGCGGCTAAAAGAGAACTAAGTATATAAGAGCGGCTAAAAGAGAACTAAGGTAAGATCCTTTTAAGATGAGGAGAATGTCACTTTAACACCCATGGTTGTTTTTAACACAAATAGCTAATTAATATTTTGTTAACAAATAATCTTTCTACGATAATGAAAATAAGCGCATACCTGTCTCAAAAGCAAATACTTTTAAAGGCAATTCGAACTTCTGTTAAACAATCTGGGGAATTGTCACTTGCCATATGAAACGATCCTAAGATCCATCATAGTAGCTACAATGACAATTCGAACTTCTCGTGCCTCGTACATTAAATGACTCGGACCCTAACTCTTGTGTAAAAATGAACATCGAAAGAAGATGGAATAAAAGTGCATTATCGACGCGATAATGAATGTCAGGCGTAAAATCTACAATGATGGAAGATTAGGTGGAGAATGTAGAAACATAACTTAGGGGAGGCAACATGAAGTAAACTCCAATACCTATGTAATGATTTGGTCTGGAGTGGACAACAGAGATAGAGGGCTTGGATAAGGAGCTGCTCTTAGGATGGCGAATGGGGTAGGAATGAACTAAAACATGCAATGAATATAGGATGAGTGATTTTGGAATATATATGTGAAAATTATAATCAAGTCACAAAAATGCCTTTTGCGTAGCGGTAATGTTTAGCTTTGGAACTCCAAAATTAAGCGTACTAAGATAAGAGCACTCCTAGAATGGATGACATCCTGAAAGGTGGTGACTTTTATGCCGAAGGACAAAACCTTGAGACAGGTCAAAGTAGATAGTAGTTCAGTAAGTTAATTCAGAGATGTCACAACCTAGCTATAAGAGTGGAATATAAAACTTTTATATGATGATTTCATAATTATGATATATATTTGATAAAAGTCAGACTGAAAAACCAAGAGGCCCTGAGGGGCGGCGGTCCCCATCCCTGTCAACCCAAGCACACAATTAATTGACAATAACCAAAGATTTGGATTACCAAATATTGAGTCGCCCGCATTATGACCTGGGAATCTTCATCGTTATATCCGGGAGCCTTGTTTTTACTTACACCACAGTCTAGTCTAACTTCAATTTTAAGGGAAAATCAAAATGTCTCCAATTGCCCAGCCAGCTTATCAAAGACCCACATAAAGGCCTTGTGAAAAGACCTGCAAAATTGCTTGTGAGGCTGAGGATTTGATGCCACTCGATTTTGCACTTTTAGCATAGGAGAGAGTTTATTGGTGGTGGGAATAGGGATTCAGCAAAAGTCTTCTCTGAAAGGTCTGTTGCTGGATTCACATAGACTTCTAACTTCCCCTCCCAGTGGATTCCCATGTAAAAACGTGCTGCTTTGTCTAAAGTAAACAAAGTTTAGAAAAGCAAAAATAAAGCAACGGGAAAAGGAAATGGCCTTCCAAATGACCAGAAAAGGACGTTAAGACAGAAATGAATATCACCTTTGTCTTTCGAGTGATTTTTACCCGCTAAAATTAGAAAACAAAAGTTCAACAGAAAAACTTGCCATGACATGGTCTTAAATAGACCGGACCATATTCCTTGGTACTTTCTTTATTATTTTTGTAGATACTAAATTCACGTTCATGGATGAGCCAAAAAGAAAAGAAATGAAATCATCCTTCAAAATAAGTTCAACAAGTGATGTCTTTTGTCCACAATCAAAATGGAAAATGTGTTTCAACTTCGAATCACCCAAAAATATATTCCCTGTTGGCAGGATTATGTCTAAATCAAACATCTCTTTTTGGTTGAAAATGCAAGAGAAAAATATGGAAAATCCACCCAACCGTGGGCAGCTGCGTTGGTACTAGAGTCCCTCCTTCATCGCCGAGGTCGAGAGTTCGAATCTAGGTGTTGCTAAACGCGTTGTAAGTGGGGGGCCATGGTGTTGGGGTCCTGTGCTAGTCTCCCTCAAGTTATATGCACCGTCCTTGTGTGCCGGTCGAGCACCGGCGGGAAGTGGTGGATTCCTCGGTCATTAAAAAAAAAAAAAAAAAACTGTAGAAAATCGACATAATCTCACAGTAGCGTCCAAGTTCTGATTGAATATGATACCGATACTTTTCATTCGAATTGCCCACTTTTTTCTTTCCTATTTTGCTTCTGATAATGTTCATAGTCGTATTGCTACGTGTCACTAACAAAGATAAAGAATTTTATGGATCACATTACTAATGAAAAGGACATGCCAAAATGTGGCCAAAATTTTGAGGGTCATGATAATAAGAACTACTATACGTTTTGGCTTGATTATTGCACTTTCAATGTAAAAAATATCTTAACGGTCTTAAAAGATTCATTTTACATTAATGCGTACAAAAGAGATTTTGTTGTTCCAGGTGTAACAATTTGCAGAGAGATGCACCCAAAAGAGACATCATCACTTCTTTCGTGATATCCCACCAAAGTGGGTGATCAAACAATTTTCAAGCAAATGTTCATGTTACATTACATAATCATTTTTGCATGTAGGAATTAACATCGCACCATCAAATTATTGATAGTGAAGTAATCTAATGCATGTTCGGTCACATGTAGATTAGGATTGGTTTTCGGCTTTATTACATTAAGTCAACAAAGAAAAGTACCAGAAACAGTTAGATTAGTGCTTCATATAAATTGCATTTACAATCTGCTATCATGCTTTGCATGTTGCACGGTGTTAGGGAGTCACATATCCTTAGGATTTAATTGCATGTAGGTTGCATTTAACTAATTATAGTGAAATGAGGAATATCGATGCCTCTACGATGTTGTCATTTTTATACAATATCTCGAAGCAAGAATAAACCAAAATTTCACCATAGAAGATCTTAACCGAAATTGTTGCTGATCTCTCCTACCAATATGGTGGAACCAGTTGACACTATAAGATAGTGGAGAAATTCTTGTCATTTATAACTTGGTGCGTGATGACTCTTGCTGTATAAAATGAAATTAATCAGGCTACAGATTCATTGTGTGTGTTATGATTGTATGCGAAATCCTATTTTCTCACTCACGATTTAAAGAAAATTTTTGTAAGTTAGAAGAAGAAATGACTGATCTCATATATATATTAGGTATGTCCATTAAATAACTGTTAAGATCAGCTCTGGAGACTATACATATGTTATTTCCGTATATCTTTATTTGTTAATGGCCAAATCACCTCTCTCTATAATAAGGGTGTGTTCCACAAGAGAGGTGGCCTCACTGTGAAGGCCCTCGCCTACAGCTATCAATGGCCTCACCCAGGGCCTTCATGGCCCCGCTGGCCAAGGGTGAGGCCTTTGCAATCGACGCACAAAAAAAGAAATAAAGAAAAAAAGGAAAATAAAAATATAAACTAAAAAATTCAAAAATTTAGAAAAATTCAAATTTTTAAAAATGCAAAAAAAATATGTAAGACAATTTGCAAGCGATGGCACTCAAATGATTGATTTTACTCCGACATGGCACTTAAGTAAGTGAAAAAAACAAAAAAGTTATGCCAAGTGATCAAAGTTATGGCACTCTTGCTACACTTGTTCTGATTTGTAACAGTTTTCAATTTAATGCAAGAATTGATGATAGAAAAACGGCTTTCTCTTTCATTTATTGTTACTCAAAACATAGTTAAAAAAAAACATACAAAAGCAAGAACATCTTTACTGTTCTTCTTATATTTCATTTCTTTGTTGTGTTTAACATACAAATTTGTTGTCGTGTTTCCTCTATTATTCAATGCATAGTAAAGAGCAATGTTTGTTTTATCCCGAGAGGATATTCATTAGAGTCGGTTGCATCGAGTTTTATACTTTGAGATCCAGAATTATTGTGAAGGACGATGTTTCCACATCTCAAACAGTAGATCTCATTTTCAAATTCTCCAACTTTCTTTTACAACAATAATAACCTACCAACACTATTAGGAATTTACTAACTTCCAAATAAGTTGTTGGATTATCAAATCTTCAGAAAAATTTTGCAAGCATCGTAAGTAGATAATCCTCATTATAGTATATATGTCAACATTTTAGTAATCTATTTATTTATCAACTTCTTTGAAGCGCTACCATCACATCGCTACAAGCTTTAGAATGTTCAGTGATAGTAGGGTTCCCACTTTGAATGGACCAAAAAACTCATCATTAGTTTGATACCAGGTAAAAATTGAAGCGGGGGTATAGACAAAGGAAAGGGTGTAAACCAAAATTTTCAATGCATATCCAGTTTTATTTTTGACAAAACAAAAAATCTTCTTCAGGGCATGCCAAGGCCACATACACAATACCTCAATTTTGAATGGCTCACATTCACATAATGCAATTAGCCACTCTCTCTCACCGAAAAACAACCCTCAAAGTTCATAAACGATACTGGGGTGCCATTGTTGGGCTAGTCGAAAAGGCTTTCGTTCTCTCTCTTATCCCTTCCTTGCAGATGTCTTGTCTCTATCTCTTCGATCCTTTCATGCTGAGACACTAGCCAGCGTCATAATCCATGTCAGGACGCCACCCAGACTTTCCTCTTGAGGATGGAAGCAATGACGTCATACAAACTTGGAGATGACGCAAGAATGTGACATCATCGTGGGCGTAGAAACTCTGGCAGCATCCTTGAAGAGGATACATATTACATACACGGTCAGTGTTAGTCTTTTTTTATACAAATAATCTCAGAATAGGAGCATAACCTGTTTATGAAATATATCTACATGCTAAAAATAAAAATTGAATGTGTCATTTTATAAAAACCAGCTTATGTAAAGAAATTGTGACAATGTTAGTGCACTGATTAAGCAATGATGTCATACAAACTTGGAGATGACGCAAGAATGTGACATCATTGTGGGCGTAGAAACTTTGGCAGCATCCTTGAAGAGGATACATATTACATACACGGTCGGTGTTAGTCTTTTTTTATACAAATAATCTCAGAATAGGAGCATAACCTGTTTATGATATATATCTACATACTAAAAATAAAAATTGAATATGTGTCATTCTATAAAAACCAGCTTATGTAAAGAAATTGTGACAATGTTAGTGCACTGATTAAAAATTTTATTATCGTATGTTGTTTGGAAATAAGGGGATGGTGCAAGAAAAATTGGAGCAGGGGATAAACAAACGGCAAAGTACGATAAGGACAGCGGACGATACGGACGGGCAGCGGGGAAATGTCGCGCGGTACGACCGGCCTGCAGCTGGCGACGCTGTTTAAAAGGGAGGAGAGGTTGGACCGAGAGGCGGGCTCTTCGGCTGAAAAATCCAGAGAGAGAGAGGGAGAGAGATCCAACGAGAAAGCCGCGAGTGAGAGCGAGTGAAGAGAGTCGGAGGGAGAGACCGCCGGCCACCACGCCTGAATCGCTGCCGACTACCCGGCGCCGTGCCTCCTTTCCCGCGCCGAAGCTCCGGTAAGCCTCGACCCTATTTTGGCCCTGTTTTCGGGCGTGCCGGGGCGGAGCTCGCGGTCGTCCAGCTCACACGAGCTCCAGCCCCGACCATCCTTTGTCCAGCTACTGTGTGTATCGTTGTCTGTTTGTCGAGAGTTCCGTCGAGAATCCCGGTTGAAGTTGAGCCGGAAACCTCATAATTCGCGAGCCCCCTTCACCCGTTCGACGAAATGCTAAGCGAGATCTAGTTTTCATTCTCCCGTTTTTGGCCGAAATCGAGTCGGCCGTGCACGCCGTGATCTATGGGAACGTTCCAGTGGTGTTGGGCGGCCTTGGGCGTCGGCCGTGTAGTCGTTCGCCACGTTTCCATCGTCGCCCTAGTTTGTTCGGTGTTTGGCCGTGATGTGGCTCTCGACCGGCGGCGGGGAGGTCGACCGAGGAGTAGTGTTCGGAGTGGACGACGCTGGGTGGTAGCGCGGCGGTGTCCTGAGCGCCGGCGAGGGCTTGTCTAAGTGGCGTCGGTTCGGCTGAGGAGCTTCGGTGAAGGAGAGCGCAAGGGGGAGGCGTGCTTCGGAAAGGAGAGAACAGGGAGAAGAAGAGAAAATAGAAAAATAAAAGAATAAAAAATAATTAAAATAATGAATTAAAAAAGATTTTAAAAATTAGTTTTTAATTTGAAGCCGGTCATACCCCACTAGGCGGATCGGGTTATCAGCTCGGACCGGGTTTACGGTCCGAATCCCTGTTCCCAAATATAATAAAAAAAATTTAATTAAAAAATTAGTTTAAAATATATAGTTGCTATTCATTTTTATGTGAGTCCCATCCATCGTGAGAGAATCGTTGCCGACCACAGTCGACTTCGGTCAGCAGTGGAAACAGAGGGAGGAGAGAGGCAAGCTCGAAAAAACTCAGATAATTTCTCTACTTTTTTATTTTTAATACTATAAAAAATCTAAAGTTCATGAATTTATGCCATATTTAACTTAAATTAATTTTCATGTAACAAGAGTTATATTTTTCTGTCACTGACGGACTTTTCATCAATGAGAACCACATGGTATAACAGGCCCTTGCAGCTTAAGCTGATTAACATGGGAGCTTCCACTTTCTAGGAAAATTGAAAGCCTCTTATTGCATTCTCCGTTTACTTTGTTGTTGAAAGACTGTGACCAGGAGAGCAACCCAATGGCGCCGCAACCAAGTGAAGAACAAGGAAATCCGAATCAAGCAGAACCAGCAGCAGGTACATGTTCATGTTCCAACCGAGAAAGAATATGGCATAATCGATGGAGTCCCAAATATGCTGGAACTTGTATTTTCTCATGGTTTTTTTTTTTTTAAATTAAAATTTTTTATTTTCTTTATCACCAAACACACATAATGCTGACCTTGGCTAGAAAAAAGGGAAAAAAAAACAGTATGCGAAGGACTAACTGCTCACTCTTTCTCCTACAGATATTGAAAATGTTTGTGTAAGCATTGGATCAGCTCCTTCTAAATCCAGAGGTGCTCCAGGTGCGTTATCCCTCGAAAGTGTTATTTCATTGTGAAATCTCAATCTTCATGAAATTGGTATTTTCTGGATTCTTCTCAATATCTGCAAGGAAAACGTATTGACAAAATGGCTTGAAATCTTTGGATCTATTGCAGAAATATCGAAAGAGGAAGTGGATGGACACAATTACCGACCATTGTTGCAATCTGCATTTTGGGAATCTGCTAAAAGATTTCTCGAACGAGATTCCGCTTCAAAGACGGCCAAAATAACAAGCAGATCAGAAACAGTGCTTCACAGAGCCACTTCGAGTGCGCACGACCAATTTTTCGAGAACCTGGTTGAGCTCTATTCTCCGGACACGGAAGCACTTGAAATGGTTGATTGTGATGACCGCACAGCGCTCCACATTGCTGTCCTACGTGGAAGGATAAGGATGGTCAAGGCATTAGTTAGAAGTGATCCTAAGTTGACGCAACTTGCGGATAATGAAGGACGTGTTCCTTTGGAAATATCTGCTCTGGAAGCTTCTATGCATAAGGAGATCACCTGGTTCCTGGCGAAAAATACGATAGACGATGGGCCAAGTCATCCCTTCAGCAGTCCCGATGCAATTGACACATTTATAGATCTCACCGACGCTGGTCATCATGGTAAGATCATCATGACCATTTATCTCAATTCCATCTATTTTTAGCTTCGTTCTAGACTGGCTTAGTTTCCTGATCAACTTTGCTGGTGAATGCCAATAGATGTTATCCTTTATCTAGTCGGGCGGTACCCTCACATTTT
Source organism: Eucalyptus guilfoylei (assembly GCA_016097605.1). NCBI lineage: Eukaryota > Viridiplantae > Streptophyta > Magnoliopsida > Myrtales > Myrtaceae > Eucalyptus > Eucalyptus guilfoylei. Next base: position 18,175,601 of record CM027860.1, read on the forward strand.
GACCATGAAAAGTACAAAGAGCAAGCATGGAAGCGTTAATATACTGTGGGCGTTGGCGATGACGGAATCCCACTTTCGCAGCGGAACCAGGCTCAGTGTTGTGGACGCATTTATATACCGATGTCCGTACTTTCTGCACTCGCATTCATTACTGATTCCCTTCAAAAAGATCATACCTGGCTCATCACCTGCTCTTTTGTTTCTGAACTAAAGGTATTCCGGTGGATTTGAACAACAAACCAACAGATAAAAATTCGGATCCGGGTGGGTATGCATTTTTGCTGTTGGGCATTCTTTTAGGACCTTTCATGATTTTGAGCTTTTAGTCATTAGACTGATTCCCTCCGTACTAGCAAAAGAAACCAGAAATGATTGTTTCTTTAGGATGTATTCTGGTTCCTTATCGTAGCTTTACTTGAACAATGGCTTGAAATTGAACCATCAATTAGTTATCTCCTGAGGACCACATATGATTCAACAAAGTGCATAAGTATCATATGACTTAATTGACTGGACAATGTAACGAATGAATTACGAGGTCTTACAATGATTTCATATCCAATGACCGGATTTTCTTTGCAACTTGATTGTAGGACTTCAATGTCTTACAAGGTCACTTTGGAATACCGTCAAAATTGTAGGTATGCTTCCATATTATCAAGATACCGTCTCTATATTTGTCCCTCTCTCTCCAACTAAAAGTCTATGGCTTGTTTGTTTTGACTTCTTTTATAAGTAGAAAAAAGCTCCTACTTAGTTCTTTGCCAAAAATAAAAATAAATCCTTTATTATAATTTGGAAAATAATTTGTGTTAGGCCCACTGCATGTCTCAGAGAATTGTTACACATTAATCATTGAATGAGTAACATATATATTTTGAGTTAGTTTTGTAATTTAGTTTTTCCATGTATCAACCACCCAACAATAAATGTGTAACTTATTCTCTACACCGTCGATGGATCTAATAAAAACCTTTAAAAAAAATTATTCAACCTCAAACAAAATTATATATGATTTTCCTTGTTAATACTTTTGTACTTTGAAAGATTTCAGATATTCATCAAATTCTAATTGCAAGAGTGGCAAAATTGTAAAAAAAGAAAAAGAAAAAAAGAAGTGAAGAAATACGTGGCTATGACATATCAAAGAAATTTTTTTTTTTAAATGATCGCTTATGTTGCAAATTAAAATGAATGAATGAATGAATGACAAATATTTTTATCATTCATGAAAATGTTTAGATATAACTTATCGTTGATAAAGAAAACATTTTCCAGTGACTAAATATTTCAAACAGTACGAGGGATCAATTTTAGGAAAATATTTTTCAAACCATTCATTTTCCACGAAACAAACATAATTTAAATATTATTTTCTTTGAGTGCTACTTCATCTCAATACAACATGAAATAATATGTTGGGAGGGTGCAGAAATTGGGCATGAGATCGGAGGCAAGCCCCTCACGTTATTGATTTTGTTAGAGACAGATAGAATGGAGAAAGATTTTTTTTTTTTTTTTGCTGCATAAATAACAATTCAAGGGATTGTACGATGAATATGATCTTTTTTGTTACTAGTTGCTACGCGTATTTGAATAATATTATCTAAGTTAATCTGATATATGTAAAGACTACTGTGATTTACTTTAGCTTGATATCGTCATTAGTGTGGTTATTTTCAGAGTTGTTCTATCAGGTTATCTCATATAATTATATTCTCTTTATTATGATTAAAATTATAAAGCCTTGTTTGAACTTCAAGGAAGATTGCTTTCTTCAGTTACCTTCTAATCACTTCTACTATCTACACATCTAATTTTTTTTTTTTTCATCCAGACTTGATATAAGCCTTTTCTTGGAAAATTCCAAAAATAATTTTATACCTTTTTGTTTTTACTTTGCATCATCAATTACTTAAACATCCACTTTGAAATTGAGGACTGAATCCCAAAGGTGTAAAAGAACTGAGGAATTTTTGAATGAGAATTCCGTCCTTCATTACCACAGAAACATAACATATATACAAGAAGATACAGCTATTAAACAATCTCCTAATTAGGCTAAACTACCAAAAATACAAGGACAATGCAATAAATGAATAAAAAGATATGCACACAAAACTTCCTAAGTAAACGGCTTAAATAAAAGCATATCACAGTTGCCTTTCTTCCAATATATTTGCCTTTCCAATACCCTCCTTCAAGTTGGAGCATGGAGATCTCGAATGCCCAACTTGCGAAGAAGAAAGTTAAATTGATCCTTTCCCAACGCCTTTGTGAAGATATCAGCTAGCTGCATTGAACTACGTACATAATCTGTTTGAATGTTACCATTAAGTATCTCATTACGAATAAAATGACAATCCACTTTAATATGCTTAGTACGCTCATGATAAATAGGATTAGCAGCTATATGTAAAGCTGCCCAACTGTTGCAATACAGGTGCATAGGTTGAGAATGTGCCACACCAAGAGAATCCAATAATCCTTTCAACCACTTAAGTTCACAAACTGTAGTACTCATAGACCTATATTCAGCTTCAGCGGATGAGCGAGACACTGTCTGTTGCTTCTTAGTCTTCCACGAGATAGGTGATTCTCCCAAAAGAACAAAGTAACCAGTCAAAGATCGTATCATCAAAGGAGAACTAGCCCAATCAGAATCGTAAGCAGACAATTTGAGGTCACAATTGGCACGCAACATAATACCCTGACCTGGATTTCCTTTCAAATAACGCATAACTCTCACAGCTGCCTTCCAATGAGCTTTCTTTGGCCGCTGCATGAACTGTGCAAGAATATGCACATAGTAAGACAATTCAGGTCGAGTTATTGTTAGATAAATAAGCCGACCCACTAGGCGCCTATACTGAGTAGGGTTGTCTACATCATCACTCTCAGTAAGAGCCAGCTGGTGATTTTGTTCAAGAGGAGTTTTAGCCGGCTTGGAACTCAGCAATTCGACCTCAGAAATCATATCCAACGCATACTTACGTTGACATAAGAAAATACCATATGAGTTTCTCGCCACTTCAATCCTCAAGAAAAATTTCAGCTTCCCCAAGTCTTTCATATGAAAACAATGACTTAAATAGTTCTTGAACTTTTGCATAGCGGATATATCATTACCGGAGATGATGAGATCATCAACATAAATAAGCACATTCAATTGAGCAGTCCCAACTCGAAAAGTGAACAAGGAGTAATCTGAATATGACTGTTGAAATCCATAAGCTTTCAAAGATGCAGCCAATTTCGCAAACCAACATCTAGGTGCTTGCCGCAAACCGTATAGAGATTTCCGAAGTCTACATACCTTCCTTGATGATTGAGAGGCAAATCCAGGCGGCATCTTCATGTAAACCTCTTCCTCTAAATCGCCATGTAAGAAAGCATTTTGAACATCCATCTGATGAAATTCCCAATTCTTTGCAGTTGCAACGGCAAGAAAGGTGCGTAAAGTGCACATTTTTGCCGTAGGAGCAAAAGTCTCTTGATAATCTATGCCTTCAACTTGTTTATTTCCTAGTATCACCAACCGCGCTTTGTATCGTTCAACGCTTCCATCAGAATTGTACTTAATTTTATACACTCACTTGCTCCCAATTGCTTTCTTCCCAGGCGGCAAATTTTCGACTGTCCATGTGCCATTATCTTCTAAAGCTTGTATTTCTTTGCTCATGGCTTCTCTCCACCGTTCATCTTTAATTGCTTATGCATAAGAGTTTGGTTCATGTCCTACAGTAATTGCTGCCAAGAAACACCGGTGTTGTGCAAAAAAATTTTCATAACTCACATAATGTGCTATAGAATAAGGCATACCTGAGAAATCGGATTGGGCAGATGAGCATGTCGAGGGGCTTATTCTGATGGCGTTTGTCACATAATCTTTCAAACGAACAAACGGTTGCTTGACCCTTTGTCCCTTGCCTAGCTGCTCTTTTACAACTTCACTTCTTTCCACGTCCTCATTGTTTGTGTGGATCAATTCCTCCATTTCATGATTCACCTTATTTTCTCTATCTACACTTTCGGCGTGCTCCTCTCTCAAGTCACTTTCTAAATCATTAACTTCATCACCCAACTCCATAACTCTATTTTTAATGAGTCCATCACTTACAATTTTCTCATCAGCATATGGAAATTTTGTTTCAGCAAACACTATATCTCTTGATACAAAGTATTCACTAGCTTCTAAATCATACAATCTCCACCCCTTCTTTCCCAACGGATAACCAACAAAAACACACCGACGACTTCTACTAGCAAATTTATCGTTATCCCGATTCTGATTATGCGCATAGCACAAACAACCAAAAATCCGAATATGTTTGTAAGAAGGAGTTTGGCCAAAAATAATCTCATATGGGGTTTTACCCTTCAATAATATATATAGAGTCCTGTTTATCAAATACCCAACTGCGAGTACACATTCTCCCCAAAATTCTATGGGTAAATTTGCTTGGAAACGCAAAGCTCTTGCAACATTAAGGATATGGCGATGCTTTCTTTCCACTCGGCCATTTTGTTGAGGTGTTCCAACACAAGAAGTCTGATGTAAAATCCCATGTTCATCAAAATATTCTTTCAAACACAGAAATTCACTTCCGTTATCACTTCTAACGATTTTCACATTTTTCTCGAATTGGCATCTAACCATCGCAATAAACTTTCTAAGAACACAAGCCACTTCCTTTTTTCCATTCAGCAAATATATCCACACAGCACGAGAGTAATCATCAACAATTGTCAAGAAATAAATTGCTCCACATGAAGCTGGAACTCTATAAGGTCCCCACAAATCACAATGTATCGATTCAAAACAATCTTTAGCTTTATTGTCACTAGAAAAGAAGATCTCTCTTGTTTGTTTTGCTCTAAAACAAACCTCACAAGTTTTATTGGTTTTCCTAACCAGTTTGCCAACTTCTAGAATTAACTCCACCACCTTAGAAGAAGGATGACCCATTCTTTTATGCCAAAGCTCAAAGGATTCCTTATCAACCACCGTGCAAGCATGTACTGAAGTCACTCCCTTGAGAAAGTAAAGCCCCTCGCGTTGCTCACCCGCTCCAATTAGGTTCCTCGAATTTAGGTCCTGTATAGCACATATTTTGTTAGTGAGTTGAATAACCAAATTTGAATCATTAAGAAGTTGTGATACATAAATCAGATTGCATTTCAAATTTGGCACAAAGAAAACTCGTCGCAATTTCAAGTCTCCTCCAAGCAACACAGTTCCTTCTTTCATTGCTATTGTCTTTTCTCCATCAGGTAACTCGACTGAGCATGGCACAATATCACACAATTCTCTCAAAAACGCCAACGTTCCTATCATATGGTGGGAAGCTCCTGTGTCAATAATCCAAGGAAAAATACTCTGTTTACCTGTCAGCCTCTCATGGCCACCATTCTGATGAGAACTTAACATTCCCAATAAAGTTGCCCACTGCTCATCATTCAATCCATTAAGACCCTTTCGATCTGAATCCATCACAACTTTTCGCCCACCATCAACTCCAGTTGCCTGTGAGACGTTGGCACGAGCACCTACTCCGTTGTTACGTCCACCTCTATTATTACGCTTTTGACCACTACCTTGTCCAACAAAGGTTCCACATGGTCTATTACCCCACCATTCTGGATATCCTATTAGCGGGAAACAACTTTCAGCATCATGTCCCTCTTGGTTGCAATTAAAACAAAACGGGATTTTATCTTCCCCCCCCCCCCCTTGAATTTTGACCACCTGCCTGGATTGCAAAACTCATGGGATTGCCTCTTTCATCCTTGGTTTGCGTCATAGTTCGCACTCGCTCTTGCTGAACAACCATAGCATAGACACGATTCAGATTAGGCAAAGGTTCAGTGCTCAAAATATTAGCGCGCATTGTTCCATATCCTTCTTCATCTAAGCCCATCAAAAACTGATGAACTCTCTCTTCACGCTTTCTTTCCAATTCAATGGTAAAATTGCATCTGCAACTTGTACAAACACACACTGGTATCTGATCATAATTATTTATTTCATCCCACAAGATTTTGAGTTTACCGAAATAGGACACGATAGGTTGACTATTCTGCCTACAATTGGCCAAATCCGATCTCAGTTGCTGCATCCGTGGACCATTCCCAATTGAGAATCTCTGTTTGATATCCTCCCACAGATCTTTCGCGTTCTCCATGTGAGAGATAGTCGAGCAAAGTGTCAGTTCAATGGTATTAAACGCCCAAGAAACCAACATGGAATTAATTGTCCACCAATCTTCAAGTTCCAGCGAATCATCTGCTGGTTGCTTGACAGATCCATCAATAAAACCATATTTCTTCTTGGCTCGTAATGCAGTCCGCATAGCTCGTGCCCATTCTTCATAATTCTCGCCCTTCAACTGAACTTGGGTAATCAGGTTACCCGGGTTGTCATTCGAATTCAGTGTGTAAGGGCTAGAGGTTTTCTTGTCCGTTCCAGAACTCTCCTCACTTTTTTTTTCATTAGCCATGGCTCCGATACCATGTAAAAGAACTGAGGAATTTTGGAATAAGAATCCTGTCCTTCATTACCACAAAAACGTAACATATATATAAGAAGATACAGCTATCAAACAATCTCCTAATTAGGCTAAACTACCAAAAATATAAGGACAACGCAATAAATAAATAAAAAGATATGCACACAAAACTTCCTAAGTAAACGGCCTAAATAAAAGCATATCACAGCTATCTTTCTTCCAATATATTTGCCTTTCCAATAGGAGAAAAATAAAATCAAAATAGCTTACCTAAAAGATTAAAAAAAAGAAGAAGAATGAGATCGTTTTCCCAATCACCCGGCAACCCAAGCTCTAAATGAGGGAAATTATGACAATTAGTAAACTGTCGTTAGATGCAATTTGGTGTCTAAAAAACAATTTGGGACCCAGAGCTGGAGAACTTTTTTCCTAATCCAATGGCCGCCCCTTTGTTTTTAATTTTCATTTTCTTGCTTTTTTGTTGACATTTTGTAGTTCCTACGATCAAGAGAGTTCACGAGGTGAAGATGAGACACAAGACAGCAGTCGAGTTGGCAAAACAAGTTTGCATGGCCATGTCTTGCATGAAGACAACTGAGATCACTGATTTTTTCCGAGGGGGGGTGGGGGTGGACGCGCTGGATCAAGCTACAGCCAAGGGAATCAGTGAAATCGTGAAGCTATGTATTCAATTTTTTCCACAACTTTTTCGGATTTCGCCTTCTTGTAAGAGTTTGATGACTCGTGCGATCGAGTGTCGCCAAGAAAGGATTCTCAGACTCTTTTTGAAGTTAAGCTCGACCGCTGAGTCCTGGGGCCTACACGGGGAGATTCATCAGATATGATGGCTGCAGCAGCATCGTCCCTTGTTTTGATGCTATGGCTAACGTGGCCGGAGCAGCTTTTCAAATGCAAAGAGAAATCCAATGGTACGAGGTAAGTATCTTTCATTTCATATATTTAATAACAATGCTTGATGATAATTATCAGAGTCACGTTTTTTTCACTCATATTTTGATTAAGACATTCCTTTTTTTAATTGTCGGAGCAAAATATCCCCCTCTTCAATGTAATGTTTCTTTCCCTTCAATCTAATTACACCTTCTTCAATTTCAGACTCATATTAAAATATTTCAGAAGAAAATTTTAAGTATATTCTAAAATTTTGATCCTTTTGTTATAAGATTGAATCTATTATCAATATTAATTACTCTCCTCATGGTAAAAGTAGTACAGTAAGAAGTTTTCTTCTTTTCTTTTTTTCTTTCCTTTTTGTGCTTATCTTTTGTTTCGGCGTGATCTAGATATAAACATGTGACTTGACCTTTAAGCAATTTTGCATCGAGTGTTTGTTAAGTCATAATCTCCTTGATATATTCCCTTGTTTGTTCTTTTGAAAATTTTCAATACTTTATCCACTTACCGAAACTCATCTGAAACTCCTATTTGTGAGTTATATGCATAGGCTGTGCAAAGTTGGGTTACACCTAGGATGAGAACCGCCTACTTCTGGGATGACACTGAGAAGAGGACGAAAACATATTGGACTAAATTCATGGAGAACCACAAAAACTTGCTTGAGAATGGAGGGAAATGGGTAAAGGACACAGCAAATTCATGTATGCTCGTCTCAACTCTAATTGCCACAGTATTATTCGCTGCTGCATTCACTATACTTGGAGGCAATGACAGCAATACTGGAGTACCCTATTGTTAGGATAGGACTCTCTCTTGGTTTTCGCAATTTCGGATTCGTTAGGTTTGTTCTCCTCTGTGACGGCTATCTTGCTATTTCTAGCCATCTTAAATTTTCGCGGTATGAGACACAAGATTTTCTCTACTCATTGCCTAAGAAGATCATTATGGGCCTTGTTTTTCTCTTCCTCTCCTTGGCTTTCATGCTGGTGGCCTTCGCGGCAACTCTCACAATTTTGCTAGATAAAAGACTGGAGTGGATTCTCATTCCCATAATTTTGCTGACCTCTATCCCCATGGCTTTATTCTTAGTACTACAACTTCCCCTGCTATATCAAATGATTATATCCACTTATGGACGAAGCATCCTTCGTCCCGAGAGAATTTGATAGTGAGGTGTAATTATTGGACGTGATCATGTGATTGACAAATTTGATTTGAGGGTTTATGTCTTCATTATAATTGGTTGTTTAGAGCGGGGCCAATGCAATACTGAATGTATTTCCTCAAAGTATTTCAACAACTACTATGCATTATGTTTCCTACCTTGTTACCAAAGATCCATCTATAGAATGAAATGATCAATCTAAAATTTCAGCTTATAGATACTTCAAAATTGAATCTTCATATACATAAACATTTTTTTTTATTTTTAATTCAGTACCAAAATATGCTCAATCTTGGAATATAAATTTTTAATAATTAGTTCTTTTTAGCCTTTTGTTTTAAAATTTAGATGCAGAATTTTTTTCTATCAGCTTAAACGTCCAGCTTCTAGGTATTTCAAAACATAATCTATATAAACAATTAACTTCAATGTCTATTACCAATATATGCGCGATCATGTAATATAGCTTTCATAATGGAATGAGAGATGAACAATTAGTTATAGATAAAACATATACACATTTTCAGTGATAAGAATGATACCAAATGTAGACTTTATTCTTGTGAACTATCAAGTAATTGGAATCGTACCAGTTATAATATTTTGTTTGTACTAAGGGTTTTGCTAGGACAATAATTTGTAGGTTACTATGAGGATAATAATTTATTATAAGTCACAAATTCTTGAAGGAGTAAGTTCCACAATAATTTATAGTTATTTGTTATTTGATTTTTTGTGGTCCATAGACTATTATTCTCACGATAGATTAAGAATTATCACTCAATCATTTATCTTGTATTAATTGTGAAATAGATGGAATAAAACCTACTATGAATCTTTCTCCATTCATCAGTTACATATAGATCTTTCATAATAGAATCTAGGTATACATTAACAATTACTTTTAAACATTTATTACAAAGTTCGTGCAATCATGTAATATAACTTTGGTCACGGAATGACTTTTTGAGCATTTGATTTTCTTTATAAGTGCTCTTCAGATGAAAGGTTGGATAATCAAAATAATCTACATATGAAGAATACTGATGATAGAAATGATACAAAATGTACTACTTTATTATGAAGAACTATAGAATTGGAAATATACCAATTACAGAACTTTGTCCACATAAATTGTGAGATAAGAAAAATGGAAGATGAGATAAGACTCCTCCGTTTTTCGTCCAGCCTCTGTGCGTATGATGGATGACCTCCGTATCTCTAGAGGAGAGTGCTCGAAGTCTATGGTTGTCGTCGGCTGAGAATAACCTCCGGCGAACCGCATATCGATGGACTTCTGGCGAGAGAGGAAAAATCGTTAGGATTCCATATGCCGCTGGATGAAGCTCAGGGGATTATTGATTTTGAAGCTTAAATGGGTTGGGCATAACAAATCTATGTCATAATCCCTAATTTGTGATTTAATTTTTATCGGCAAAATTCTAGTGTCAAGTAACTCAATGGGCAAAATAGGAAAATTTAGGTTTGAATTGACCTCCGCACAATAAGTTTAGGACTGACTTGATAACTGCTCCTAAATAACTTATTTCAACATTTATTTCTTCTAAATTAGTAACAATTTATTATAAAAATTCTCATAAGAATTAGATATGCAAAATTTAAATATTTGCTAGAATTAGACCTCTGCTCACATTATAGGTTTGCTAACTGACATCAAAAGCAAATCAGTGCATGGAGCTTGCACGAGAGTGTGCCACGTGAGTCATCATCATGCTAGTTTTACCCACTTTTATATTCATTGACAGATAGATTAATATTGAAATGCTAGTATCATTTCCTTGAATTACCTCATCTCATCCTCATGAGCACCTAAGTTTATCGTAAGCTTTTCAATAAGATATCATTTGGCCAACACCCTTGTTGGTCTCAAACGAAAGAGCATCCTTTTCGTGGAAAACACATGACGAAATTAAAACCTAAGGATCTAAACTAAATAATACTTATACCTAACAATAGTGAGTCGAGCTTTCCGGTGGCATGAGAGTCGCAAGAATCCAAAAATGGGTTGTAATAGTACTTGAATTCTACATTTTATAAACTTATGGTCAAAAAAATAATCATACGCAGCACCTCAACACTTTTAAGGCACATTGAGTCTTGTAGAAGAAAAAAAAAACCTTAGATGCACCCAATGCATGTGAGCCCCTTTCACATGTACCATTGGATGAAGTGGACCTCATGTGGAACCCACTGGTCTAACGGTAAATGTGAGCTAAGTTCACATGATTTGAACGCATCCATTATTGGTTCATTGCACAAGTGATCGTGACAAGATTCTAGTGTATTTCGAAAAAAAAAAAAAACAAGTCCAAAGTTAGGCTCTAAAACAGAATCTGAGTAGCTCACATGACAATCCTTATTAATTATGTCATGTGTAGAAAAGTTGCATCAATGAATTGGTCCAGTTAGCCTCGTACAATACTAAATGAACATATTGAATGTGTTGGCACGATGTGTTATTACTAAATAATGCTTTGATTGGGTCAAAGACACGGCACGACATGAGCCGTCATTATACGAATGCAGTACCAAATGTTAGTTTATCCCTCTATAGATAGGATCTCAAATCTATTGTAATCACATCCACGATGGGTGGATGATATTACTACATCACTTGATTTATCGAGAACGTTTTTTCCCAGATGAACATTGGCTCTTAAGTAGCATGGACACGCGACACGGATACGTGACACGAAAAGATACGACACGTCGACACGTCATTTCTCAAAAATAGAGAATTCCGACACGTTGGGACACGTTATTATTAAATAAATATTTTTATTTTTAATTAATTTGATTCAAATTCACAAATAAATAAATAAATAAATAAAGAGTTAACAATGAATTTATACTAATAATATTAATAAATCTATTCATAGAAAATTTGAAAAACATATTCATAGTTAATGCGTAACCATATTTGGAAACATGTTTTTAACTTTAATAAAAATTATGAATAAGACTAATGACTAACAAAAAAATAAAATCAACTTTATTTAAATAAATTTATGATATTCTATAATCATCAAAATTGATTATTATTTAACATTCAATATTTTTTTTTTGAAATAACCTTTTAACTCATTTATTTATTTTTATAACAAAAATAATTTTACCTTTCAAAATTATTTCCCCCTCTTTTCTCTCTAAACCCTTGTCCTCCCCTATCCCCCACGCCACCCCAAAATCTTCCCCTCGATTTCTCCCTGCTCTCTCTCTCTTCCTCCCGCACGACAGGCCACCCCCAAGATCTTTCCCATGATTTCTTCCCAGCTCTGTCTCTCTCCCCAAGATCTTCCCCTTGATTTCTTCCATGCTCTCCCTCTCTCTCCCCCTCCCCCCTTGATAGCACGTGCTCCCCCTGCTCCCCGCCCCCATCAATCATCCCCAACCCCCGTCCCCATCAATCACCCCCATCCCCCTCCTTCCCCCCCCTCAGTTTCTTCCCCCACCCTCCCCCCCTCGGTTTATCTCTTCCCCCACCCCACGCCACCTCCCCTCTCCGGCCCCGATTTCTTTTCATTGTCACGCCACCCCCTCTCCACCCCAAGTTCCTTTCCATCGTCCCCCACCACCCTCCCCCTCGATAAAACCCTAATCACGGCCTCTTCTTCCTCCTCGTCACACAACTCTCTCCCAGTTGTCTCATCGCAATCGCTCACCGGAAGGGCCCTCTTTCGCAACTGCAGCCTCATCGCCGGCCCTCCATCATAACGTCGCAAACGTGGCCCTCTGGATCGTCTGCTCTTCCTTCGGCTCTCCCTCGCCTCCGCTCCCTTGGCCTCATCTCCACCCTCCATCGTCATCCTCTCTCTCGGACACACGCGTCGGAGCGTGTTGAGAAAGGTTGACCACGTGTCGGAAAATCCAACACGTGTTGACCGCGTGTCCGAGTGTGTCCGACACGTCAACACGTGTCGGACACGACACGGAAGCTCCGGCAATGTGTCGGTGCTTCATAGATTGGCTCTCAGGGAACTGACGAAGCAACATACTTTTATTCATCTACTCAAAATTCGACGAAGAGAGGGAGGTGCCTTGCTCCATAGTCCAAACAGAACAAGAAGTCAGAAAGCACTAATAATCATATCTCTACGCCTATGACTCACTTCAACACACAAGCAAACCAAATACAAGCTTACAAGAAAAATCCATGGAAAACCATTGACGAGCATATAAGCCAAATTGTTATTTCCTTTCATTTTTTTGAAGAGGCTTATTTTATTTTATTTTTTGGTCATGTTTTGAAGAGGCCTGAAAAGGTAATGATTGTTAATGGATGGATTCTCCACCAAAATGAAATTAACCACTTCGCCAGTGCCACCAAGAACCCCCTTTAGCTTCTTAACCTGGGCATCATCAAGGAAAGTGGTGCCCTCCACCACCTCCGAAGGAAAATTATTAGCGAACAGAGCAAAGTCTAAGATTTGAAACCCAGGGCTCGGACTGCTAAAGCAGACTATGGCAGGAGTTGGACCTGTGCCAGCATTCAAATGGAAGTGCAATAGCCCCGAGGGAAAATCATGCTGTCCCCTTTGTCGAGGTTCTTCAAGTAGACATGTTCACTAATGACAAGATGAACCTGGCACAGATCGACCCTTGGAGGACGAGGAGGACCTCCGAGGCACCTGATTGCGTGTGTGTCAAGATGACCTTCTTGGGGCCATATCGAAATTAATGGTTGCAACCAATCTATATATGATAGAGACTATACAGCTGCTGAGCATATTCACAACTTATCTTGAAAGTGGCAAAGAAGGTTCAGTCTACGCTAGATTGTTTGTAAGTTCTATTTTGGAAGTTTACTTAACTACAATAGAGCACTACACCACCTATAAACCAATAAGTACATAACATTATTTGTCACTCGCAATACTTCTCTATCTCTCATCGAATGAGATTCTCGTCCTGTCAATACAAAAATACTGGATTTTTTTCATAAATTTTACACATAATTTTTATTCCATTTGAAAAAAAAAACAAATAAAAGTCGTTCTTTTATTGATACCTAAATTTTAGTCGGCAAGTCCAACATGCATTTTTTGTAAAAACAAGAAGTATATGAAAATAATAATAAAATACTAAATAAAAGTTCGATCCATCTCACTACAGCCTCGCGTCCATATATACGTATCTTATACATATATGCATTCGGCGGGGTAGAGTAGAATCGAGAGAATGCACATACACGGAACTCATCAAATTCTCTCTCGCATCATCAATTTCCAGGAGCTTCTAGGTCGCCATTCCCTCTTCATACTCGGCCACCTCCACTCCACTGGTGGCCGGCCTCGTCTCCGATCGCCGACCGCTTTATTCTCTGAGGTTCCCGCTATAGTCTCTTCGCATTTGAACCTCAGAGAATAAAGCAGAGAGTAGAGGGAAGGAGTTCTCATGTTCAGTTGTGATTCTCTCTCGGTTTCCTCTATGCATCCTTATCCCTCTCTCCGTCACCAATTGTCGTCGCAGGCCACTTCCCCAACACCACCAGCTTTGCAGCCACAGGAAGAGCTCTGTTCGCTTCCGTTTTTGGGGCCAACTTCAACGAAGTGCTTGATTCTCCTTCTCCCTCCTTTAGCCTGTTCCAGTCTTTGGTGCTACAATTCCAGAAGCTTCACTCCTCTGATTTGATCACCAATTGCAGTCAGCTATTACTCTTCGTCAAGGTAAATCCACATACTCTGTTTCTGTTGAAGGTAAAGACCAAGTACTCAATTCCGCCAGCGTGAAATCTGGTCGCGTTTGAGGCTTTCCTGATGACTTTCAGCATGCTGCGTTGCCTCTTTGTGATAACACCTTTCTCTTATTTCTGCATCTAGATCCTTTGACAGAAATATCTACCACCTGTTTGATAAAATTCCTGAACTAGATCAGTGTGTGCTTCAATTCAGATTCTGACTGAGAGCTTCCCTTTGCTTGATCGATATATTAGCTTTGTTGTATAGACTCTACTTGTATTTCGTTTCCTTTCATTTCAGAATTTAGTAGCTATTCGTTTTAGGATTTGTTATTGAAATTCTCGGATTAGATGCATATCCAGTGTGTACATTAGATGAATCTGATAACTAGGTATTCTAGAACTTAGACAGGCAATCTTGAACGAAAATGAATTGATCCATGCACATTTACTTCTTATGCTTCACAATATGTTGATCTATGTTTGCTGTGCCCAATTGCAAACACATTATGAAAAAATATTGCGGGTTTTTTCTGTATGTGTTGAAATTGCAAGCGTATTGAACAAATGCTAATATCTTGAATCCTGAGTGCATCTTGCAAGAGCATTGATCTGCTGCTCTAGCCATCATATACGCATTCATTTTGGGTGGGCAGTGTTACAGATTGGTTCATCTTCGTATGTGTTGAGTTGCTGATGTGCTCACTGTCTTGTGTTCGTACTGATGTGTTGTATCATGTATTATGTCTATTCTGTGCGTGCTTGCTGCTCGTATGTCCTGGTATATGTAACTGTGTCATTGATGTGCTGTTCGTTGATGCCAAATACTTGCTGTCCAGATTTCCTCATTCATTTTTTTTCCTGTTCTATTATTGTAGCCTAGTGTCGTGACCGAAGAATTCAGAGTTCTAATGGCCCAGCCTGAGGAGATCATTGGTCATATGCTTTTTACGTTCTTTTTGTTTCGTAAAAAAAAATTATTTGAAAATCATTTTCTTAAAAATTTTGGTGCGTCTCAAGACATTTAGGGGAAGGAATAAAAATTTTCTTGTAGAAAGTGGGTCATTGGCTACATTTCGTATGTGAAATTTCAATCTAAGATATCATTTTCTGAAAAGTTTTCACCAAATAAATGTCTGGCATAGCAAAATCTTTTTCGTTCAAACAATCGTAAAAGAAAAATACAATATGATTTATTCATATCCGCTCATTTTACCAATGATATCTCGAAATTTGACCCATTTTGAAATATATGAAATGATTATTTCATCAATACACTAATAGTTAATTTACTCTAAACTGATCACTTATGAGTTAATTAATCTATTTTGTAAAGTCGTAAAGGATTAAAATGTGAAAAATTAGAGAATTCAATCATGGATTAATTGTTCGACCATAAGGATTGATAAGGGTCAATATTAAGCTGTTATAAGTCAATTAGTGAACAAATATAAATAAATTTAACAGGAGTACATAATAGGTTTGCGGGTGATTACAATTATGATACTCTCTGCGAATGATGATAAACATATTTTCTATTGGTTTTGTATTCAATGTACGTAATTGAATCCTCGCGATTATATGACAACCGAGGATCATCCACGATTCAAAGAGGCACAAACGTGGATAAAAAATTATCAACCATGGGTCAAACGCGCGAAAACCCCTAAAAGCTACACAATAGTTTAGGTTGTACAAAAGTCGCATTTGATCGATTTTAACCATGTAATTTAATTCCATTTCGAAGATTGAACCTTCGAGGATTTTAAGATTAACTTATTGGACGTTGCCTTATTTGTCCAGCAATTTATTGGTAGGCTGTAAATTTTTGGAAAAATGTCCAATCGGACGAGAATTGGAAGCCAGAAACGGAACAGACCTAGTGGCAAAATTGTAAATTTTGGCCAAAAGGTTGACTTTTAAGAAAAAAAAAACGAAAAGGAAATAAATGAAGGGATGAGAGGGTTTTAGGGGTTTATGTTGGATTTTCATCATGAAATTTTAGGGAAAATCTAAACAATATATATCTCTCTCTCTCTCTCCTTTCCCTTCTGCCCACCTCACCCGTTTTGTCTTCCCTCACTCTTTCTTTCCACTAAGCTGGCCGAACCTCCTCAACCTCCATCTCCCTCATTTCTTCATCTTTTTCTTCTTTCTTTTTTCCTCATTTTATCACATCAAGGCCGCCCCCTTGCCGCCCTTTTGCCGTGCTCTCACTGCTGTAAGCTGCCGCCCGCCACCCAAGCCGAGACACCAACACAAGCCACCTTCATCACCACCATTGAGAACCCTCCCCCTAGGTGGTTGTGAGCCTTGAGAGCCGAACCACTGCCGTTTGCATTGCCGTTCAAGCCTCAAGCCCTGTGTCCTCGATGCCATCGCGTTGCCGTCACGATGAACTCGTCGCCTCCAAAAAACCGTGAGTTAACTTTCTAATCGTGGATTAAGGTGTTAATTATGTTTAGGGATAGGATTAAATTAAGGCTTGGGAATTAGTCTTAATTAAGGATGGTTAGGTTAATTAATTATAGTTATTTTAAAGTAACAGTTGTTAGGTAAATTAACTGTGGTTATTTTAATTAACCGTAGTTAGTTTAAACTAACTGTGGTTAGTGTAATTAAGCATAGTTAGTTTAATTAATTGCAGTTAATCTTAGTTAATCGTAGTTAGATTAATTAACAATGATTAGTCTTGAGTAATTATAGTTGTATTAATTAATGACAATTAGCCTTAATTAATCGTGGTTAGTGTAATTAATCATTGTTAGCTTAATTAATCACATTTATCACTACTTAATCGTGATTAGTGAAATTTAATAATGGATAAGTCGTTAAGCAGAATTTTATGCTTAATTTACTGGATGAAAATTTGTGCATAATTTCGATTGTTTGAGCTTGTTATGTCATATTATTGATTGCCCCAAATTATAATCCTTAATTACTATATTTAAAGATGGTTTTACTGGCAAGAAAATGGAAAATTTGAGGTGTCATGTTTGGACGCCATGTTTTACATGTTAAATGGGGCAGTGGGGTTTTAAAATGTACGTGTGCAAAATTTGATGGATTGATTTTAAGTACGTGACCATGTGTGAATATTTTACTACAATTTTTAGTGTAAAAATTTCTGATATTTGTTGTTTGAGCACGAACCCTTTTGTATTGGGCTAATTGATGGCAAATAAAATTGGCTTAAGTGTTGACGGGCTTGAGTGGTCATTTAATTGAACCCGTCACTCAATGGGAGTTGGGGGCGATGCCCAATTTTTATCGAATGCCTAGTGGGGGTTCAGATGCCAAGTCGCGGTTGAGGCTAGACGGATGCTCTTTTATGGAATACCATCTAGGTAGGAGTTCAAGACGATGCTGTGCTTAATAGGGCGGGACGATGTCCAGTCATGCCGGAAGACCGCCAACCCTTGTGGTGGCTGTGGCCTGAGGAGTTGTAATAATTGGAACACATGTGTTGGTAATGTACATGGATATTATGGAATGTGTTCTGATTATTTGGTATGCTTAATGCATTGATATTGACATATGTGATTTACTAATATGCAAGGATATGCCAAGGTGAGGTAAGATTATATGCCGTTGCATGTTTTGGCTACCTCCGAGGCAAATTAGCGTCCTAATTGAGGTTTAGGAGATTGACTGCTGAGATTTATCTCACCCCATTTTTATTAAATATTTTTAGGCCCGTAGTATAAAAAACTGCAGATTTGGGGTCTTGATGGACCAAGACGTGGGTGTGCCTGGCGTCCCTTTCGGTTGGCCTCATTGTTAGTGAAGTTTAGGTTAATCTTGATCCTACGGGTTTTTGAGATGGTTGGTATGAAGTGTCCGTGAAAAGCCTTGTAATTACTAAATTTCCTAGGGTTAACAGTTCATAAATGAAAGTGTTGCTTTTGGGAATGTTGCTATGTTTATACTATCCCTATTTGTTTATGATTGACTGGGTGTTGTTTATATTAAAAAATTCTGCTTGCGTTTAATCGAAAGATAAAAGAGAATGGGTCAGCAACACATCTTGGAATATCGCAACTAATCGACTATTGTGGAATGTTTGCGCGCTCGGGATTTGAGGCGTGACATTACCAATAAAGAAATGAAGTACATTGCAGAGATATGTATGGGCTGTATAGTAAACGTCTTTTGTTGACATATACCACGCAAAGAAAAAATTATGACGTTTTTTGTGTTTTTTTTTTTCAATTTTCAATGATAATAGCGACCAAAGAAAGTTGGCAAGAGTCACAACTCACAAGACCATTGGTTAACGTTTATGCCCGAAGTCATTATATTAGCCACATGGCTCGTAATGGCATTTAATGTTTGAAACTTTTTTTGTTATAAACATCCCTAAATCACAGCTACATTTTGAATTTTAATTTTCCCCTCAAATAAGCAAATCATTTCAGTTTTTCCTTTCCAATTTTCTCACACGTGTTTGTGCCCTTCTGCTAGTGTTTAGAAAGAATATACTATTCCTATGGTTAGCTAATATCTATCAAGTGTTCTGACATCAATGTGATGAATGAGACAAGAGTAGAAAAGAGGGGAAAAAAAGGCAGCAACCCTCTTTATCTCCTCCTAGAAAATACCCGGGGAGCAAAAATTACGAAGACGTGACAAAATGGACACATTACATTGTCCCTAGACTTGATGGCCATTCTGGAATTGATAAAAATAAAGTCGATAATGATAGATCAAGAACATGGCCACTTTCATGATTGTTGCATGTCAAAATTGGGATGGAGTGAGTTTCTTCGAGCTTTCATCGCTCACGGCCTATAAAAATGAAAACATAACATTAAATGAAATCAATGATTGCTTCATAGTATTCACTAACTTAGTAAGAACATAATTAGGAGGATTGACGTGAATTAAAATCCAATCTAATATTTGACATTGCATGATTGGTAACTAATCCAACCCATTTGGAGTCATAATTAGGTTGGCATATTATCTAGCTTGGTGATAGATAAGCGCATAGATCAGCGATATTATCTTATTCTAGTAACGAGTGATTCATAGGCTATAAATACGAATGATTTCCATCAAACTGATCATTCACCAAAGCAAAAGAAAGGTGCTATTCAAGCAAAGTGACTAGAGATGGACCTTTGTTCGGGCAGTGATCTACCAAAAAAATTCTTCTCAAAGCAAATTTTGCTTTGCTTATTTTTTTGGTAAATCACTGATCCAATCAGAGTTCATTCCTTTTTGTCAATATCAACACAACATGGGTGAAAAGATATTGTGTAATTATTTACTGATTTTCTTGCTCAGCTTCTTCTGTTTCTTATCGATTCCCTTTCTTTATCATGAGTGATTTTTCCTTTTTTGTTTCTTCTTTGTTGCAGGTAGACATGTTTAAGATGCACGTGACTAGAAGATCGAAAAATTCATAAGATATGCCAAGCATTATTATGGATAGATGAGATTCTTGTGTTAATTCTTGTAGTAGAAGTTAAGTTTACTTGTAGTTTTCTTTTTTGATCTTTTGGTAAAGATCAAAAGAGATTGTTCTCTAGGCAAGAACAAATTTTTATGACCATGATTATAATTTTGCATCTTGCGTGTCCCAGCTCAGAAGCAGCCTATCCCGACGCTTGCCGCACGGAGCCGCGACCTAGCGAGCTCTGGGATGTCGGCCCGGAGGGCCGCGTTGTGGATGGGATCGAAGAAAGTGCACTAGTCGTCATGCACAGTCGCCAAGAGCGACGTGCTAGGCCGGAAGAGGTCGGCTGAGGGAGGCAGGGGGCGGAGGACGGGGTTGGTGATGGACTACCATGACGTGCACACCCGTCGGAAGGAGGAAATGTCCGAGCTGAAAGGCGCAACTGACACCAAATCGAGTAGATCGAGAGGGAGATCACCATGGACTCTTTTCCTCTTCTTGTTCTTCTTCTCCTCCTCGCACAATATCAGGAATGTAGTCTTCCATGGTGGTCGTGTTTTCAATCGCCAGTCATGTGGAGGCGGCCGCCAGAATTTCTAGATCTAGGGTTTTTCCATAACTTTTAATAAATTGAATTTTCTAATTTAATTGAAATTTTTATTATTATTATTTTTTTATCTTATCTTGAAGTGTACCAGACACTCTATAAGATTAGATATGTCCATCTTTATTATCCGGATGATTTGGTATTTCACTTTTATCTCATCCTATCTCAATCTTTATCTCGATGAACAAACGCAACCTAAGACGTATGATCGAGAAGACAAGTTTTATATGGCAATTGTATATAATGCTGGAAAAATAAAAATAAACTCGGAAACACATGTCCTTAATTATGGTGCTCAATTATTAGAAAAATATGAATAACTACTAACTTGAGAACCATATATTAGGGCACGTGTTTTCAACTTTATATTATTGTCTTTTTTTTTTTTTTTTTTTGGGTCTGAACTTTATATTATTGTCAAACATTATAAACACTTGCTATGTAAAACATTCTCTTCTTAGTTATAAAATCTTAAAGAAATTTTCTTCCAATTATACAGAATGTCTCAATCTTAATGCTTGTAGTTTGTTATTATGAACTCATGAAAATTTTAGTCATCACAATTGGCTTGCCTATACAATATATAATTTGGCTTTTCGATGTCACATCTGGTTTTGCTGGAATTGATTCCGTAATGAAATATCTTTCATCGAAAACGACTTTTTCAATTGAAGGAAACGGGTTTTGTGGCTACTTTGGACAAATTATATCACAAGTGAATAAGGAAATCAAAGACTTTACTTTAGACAAAACTGTACAAATAGAAACCGTGCTATAATTTAATTGACGACAAAGCTTGGAATATAACCATTGCAACAAACTGAATGCAAACAAACCATGCTAGAATTTAATTGAAGATGTAACACCCAAGATAAAAATACACGTCGGAATTCAATTAAGGATGTGAGTCTACAAACTATAAGTACAGTGCAAGAATGTAAAGATAATTGAAAGATTGCATTTTTGTTTGTTTGTGCATGGGCTTTCAACAAGACAAACAATAGTATTTATAACGGTCGTGCCATAATCATCCTAAGAAGTTTTGTAACGGTTGTAGCCATGCTCTTCCATCTCTGAAAATTTTGTATCCAAATTATCATGATGCCGTGATCTCATTTTCAAACGATTGTTCCTTTAAAATCGCATGATAGTTTCTCCACAACCTCCTTTGCTTGATTCTCTAGTGATTTAAAATCCATAACAGCTCTTTGATGCCCTTAACACATCCAACTTCCTTTTGAGCTTTAACTAGTAATCTATTGTCCTCATTATTCTTGTCAATTATCGTTAACCATATGTCGTCGTATATTGACAACTAATTAGCAGTGCCACCGATGTACGCTGATATTGACATTAATCCCTGAAGTTGTGGCAATTGATCATACTGAAGCTTAGGGTCCTAATATTGACATCGATCCCTGAAATGGTGGCTTAGGGTCCTAAATCATTGGTCGAGTGAGGAACTAGGGTTGTCCACCGGTCCTCAATTGACATTCAACCAAGAGTAAGCTAATCTTTCTAATTAGTCTTGATTTCATTTTGGGATTGAGTACGATAAAATTGAGGATGATAGATCAAGACCACGAAGCTTTTCATGCCTATTTCAAATGAAGTGAGTTTCTTCGCACTTACATCACCCTTGACTAACAAAATGTGAACCAAATATTAAACAAAATCGATCATTACTTGTATATATCATGCTTAATTTAGAAAAGCATTTATTTTGGAGGATTGACATGAATTAAAATCCCACCAACTATTTGACCTGGCATTATGGGCAACTGATCCAAAGTCATAATAACATGATAGAATGTAAAGGGCATAGGTCGGCGACACTATTTTCATTCAAGAAAAGAATGATTTACAGGCTATAAATATAGATGATTCCCATAAAATTGATCATTCATAAAAGTAAAAGAAAGGCTCTATTTAGGCAAAGTAATTAAAGATGTACCTCTGTTCAAGTAGTTTTTTTTTTTTTTTAAAGAATTTCTTTGGATATCGTTTTTTGCTTTTCCTATTTTCTGGTAAATCATTGATCCGATTAGAGGTCGTTCCTTTTGTCTACATTAGCACAGCAGCTTGGAAAGATGTGTGATGTACCTTAGTAATCTGCAACTAGAGAGCATGCTAATTGAGCAGTTATTGATCTTCTCATCATTTCCATAGGTTCTTCTATTTCTTATCCTATTCTCTTCCATTGCAGTGAACGATTTCCCTTGTTGCAGGTAGAACTATCCAATATGCACGTGGCTTGAGGATCGAAAAATTCACAGGATATGCCAAACATCGCCGTGGATAAACAAGATCATTGTATTATTCTTATTGTAGAAGTTAAGTTCATCTGTCTTCTTTTATGATTGTTTCGTGAAGATTAAGAGAAGTCATAAACTAGGCAAGAGCGACTTTTTATTACCATGATTGAAATTTTTTATTTTACGATATTTTTCTGTTTGTCCGATGTTTGTGCTAAGTCAGTGCCCACTTTTAACTTTATTGCACGTCGCGAATGTTTTCAATGGTCTCCATTTCCGGCATCCAAGAAGGACGATGCTCTTGTAGTTCCAATTCCCAAAGGCCTGATTGATGTGTTGAAGATCCAGTTAAAACTTAAACGAGCTTCTGTAAGCACCGTAAAAACTACATTAATATACTTTTCACTTATTTCTGCCAAGGAAAAGGAAAGAAAAATATGAATATTTACTAATCCAGCATCAGATTAAATACTGTCTTTCCCAGTTCATTTTATTTTTTATTTTTTATTTCCAAGCATTATATACACTTGCCATGTAAAACGCTTTCTTCTTGGTCAAAAATGTTAAGAGAAATTTTCTTCCAATCACACTGGATATTTCAACCTTAGTGCTTGTAATTTGATGATTTGAACTTTTGAAAATTTTAGTTGTCGCTATTTGCCTGCCTATGCAATTTGTAATATAGTGTTTTGAGCTCATATCCAGACTTACTCAAAAGTTGAAAAAAGAACACACAACTAAGAAAACTTCAATCGACAAATTGTGCTCAATCATAATCTTTCTAATCCACTTGTCACGTGGTAAAAACCACTGGTGGTACAAACCCTTAAAACATCCTGTCCAAAGACATAACTACCCACTCTATCATTACCAATCAACTCAATAATGTACAAAATCGCTTCTCGAAATTTTATATTTACACTTGTGGTATATGCTTAAAAAATTTTGTTTTTTTGTTCCTTCTTTTTTCCCCATTTCTCCCCTTTCTTCTTAAGGCATTGACAAATTCTATCACCACTATTATTGTTGTCATTCATCACTTCTACCTTTCGATGACTTGCGGCCACGACATCACAATGACCACCGCAAAGCATTCTCTCTCTCTCTCTCTCTCTCTCTCTCTCTCTCTCTCTCTTAAACATAATTGATTTTTTCCGTCCCTCTCTAAAGGTTTGTCACCTCAAACCTAAGGCAATGGTGACGTCTAAAAGGTTGCAACTGCCTTAGATATCAGAGCGTGCCCCTAATCAGAGAGAGATTACTACCGTGGATGGACCATTATTAAAATCAGACGGCAAGTTAACATCGCTAGCATCCACGTTAGCTTATCTCCGCATCACGGCCTCTTTTCATTTTGACTTTAGTTTTATCAAAGATAAACATAATAATTTATTATACCCATTTTCGATGGGATATGATGATGTTTTCTAAAATTTTCTTTCAACTGTATACTAATGAATATTTACTTTTTTATTCAGTGTAAGCTTGAGGATTGCTTTACTTAGTATGAGTTTGAGACTAGTGGTTACAAATTGACCCAAATCGAGAACAAAATTCAAACTTCAAGAATAAAATGGGTTGTGGACGTTTTGCTGTAATTTTGTTTGGTTGTATAGATCTTCAAATAGACAAAGTTAAGTTTAATCCAAGGAGAACCTTATTAAAGCCGTACCCGTGAAATGGACGTGGTATTATCCCTGTACGCTTAATAAACTCTCTTAGATGGGTATGAAGAAAATAGAAGTGGAAGTAGGATAGTTATCACTAAAAATTGTGTCGATTAGTCCAAAATGGAGGTTATGGTCCTCGGCCACTGGTTGACCGAGGAATTTGGATTGCCCATTGGTCCACAATAGACATTCGACCAAGAGGGAGCTAAACTTTTCCTTGGCGTGACTTGCATTTTGAAATTGAGGACAATAATCGATGGTAATACATTAAGAACATGGTCCTTTTCATGGCTATTACATGTCAAATTTAAATAGAGCAACTTTTTTCGCACTTGCATCATGACTAAACAAATGAAACATAATATTGAACTTAATTGATGATTACCTGCGTATTCATTGACTTTAAAGCATTTATTTCGGAGGATCGATGTGAATTAAAACCAAACCAATAATTTGGCATGAGCTTCGTTAAATAAAAAACTTCCCAACGTCCAACGGAATTTAAGGCTCGTTTTATATCTAATACCTTTTCCTTCGGTCCTTGGGGATTTATAGTTGCACCTTAAGGTCAGTCAATGCCAAGAGCTGCCAATCAACCAGACTTCCTCAAGCAAAGTCACCAGACCATCTTTTTCGTTATTGCTTAATGGTACTTCCATTTGCGACCTATGATTTAATGCGTTTCGCATGGCATCAAGAACTCATGCGATGCATGCAAAGCTCTCCTCCCCTCTAATCTAACGAGCTACATTTTGTCGATAAACAGGGATCTCGATCAAGCTAATTAACTGGCCCTTGACTGGAACAAAGACGATTAACTGAACTTTGAACCAAGACACAGAGCTTTCATTTGTCACCTAAATTTGCAATTTTGCATGGTCGATGAAATGAAATGCTGGGGGTGCCACCAGAGGGATAGTAATGGTCGTTGCTACTTAACTCAACGAGCACGTCAAACACTCGAAGTGCTTCTTCAAACACCAATGTGCAAGTTCGAATTCCTCCACCCAAATACCGACGACGCCTCGCTACCAACCATCACCACCATCACCCATCACCTGCTCTGCTCTCGCTTCTCGCCTCCCTTTTGCTTTAGTTCTCACTCTCTGCGAACTCAGAACCATCCCAAAACATAGCTTTCACTAGCTTCCTCATTATCTTAGACTTCGTTCGTTTCGCGAAAAATGTGGCATTGTGAGAAGTCATTTTTTCAGAAAAATGCAATTATTATCTGATGTTCAAATGATAAGAAAAATCTTTTTCTATGTACACTCTTTTTCATTTATTTTAATTTTTAAAGTCGATTTTTCATTTTTCTTAAAAAATCGATTTTTAATTATTTTTTATTTTTAAGAAATTGATTATTAAATTATTTTTTATTTTATTTTATTTTTGTTTTTCTTTTCTTTGTTTTCCTCCTCTTCATCTTGCCCGGTTGCCGGCGCCGTCGCCCATGACCGGCGACCGGTCACAGGCGAGCCTCAGGCTCGCGAGCTCAGGGTGGTCGCTCGCGAAAAACAGTTCTTGCAGGTCGTGTGGGGTCTCTTTGGCTTGCCACACTCAAGCGAGAGAGAGAGAGAGAGGAGAATAGAATCCCGAAGCTGTGTTTCATTATTTGTGTTCGCCTTTTCGTCGAACACTTCATGTGCATTCTCGTTCCCCACGCATATATTATGCTCGCTGCAAGTTCTCCACTCTCTCCCCCTCATTTCGCCTTTGCCTTCGTTTCCCTTCCTGCTACGAAAGATCAGTGTTCATGGCTGCTTGCGCTTTGCTGAGTGGTGTCGACAATGGCAGCAACACCGACGACAGCAACAGCTGCTGCGAGAGCCTGAACTTCATGAGTTCCTCCAACATCGTCTTTGGTGGGGATGGTAAGGACAAAGAGGAGGGACAGTGCTTGCCAACGACGGAGATTGTCTGTAGCGGTCGAACCAGAGAGAGAGAGAGACAGAGAAGAGAAGAGCCAATCGTGAGACTTGTTTAATGTAATTCTAGTATTTTGGGTTGAAAGTGGATCCATAATAGACCCACTAAAATCCATATTCTTTCTAGGCTTTTCTCTATGGACCCATTTATGACCTATCTTCTACATTTTATGTGACTCATCTAACCCATTTCAACAAACTTGAGTCAAAATATGGGTCTGTCTTAGGTGGAATGTATCACCTGTTGGCACCTGCAAAAAACAGAACACGTTTGTTTTTTTTTTTCTTTGGTAACACGATTGTAGATCCAGCAAAATCATGCTTCTTCATGCAGATCGTGGTGAAAATCGTGTCTTAACGTATTGTTCATGCTGTTTTACTTGTTTAATTAATGTTTCGCCTTTCTCTGTCAAAGATGCTACATGACTATTTTCCTGTCCTGAGGTGACTGTGTGGCACTCTTCATTTGAAAATAAGTGATTATCACGTAGCAGCACAAATTATTAGCCCTAGCTAATTCAGACAGTTTGGAATTTCGCTTCAACAAAAATCTAGTTTTGCCTGTATAATTGGACGTGTACTGCTAGAATTGAACTTTTTTTGAGGTGGTCATTAGCTAGGCGGTTTTACAGAGCCTAGGAATGGAAAATTTGACTTTAACAATTTCTTGTCTTCCTGTGATTTATTAAGCTTCAAAAGAGGCCTTGATGTGCTGATAACACATCATCTGAATGGAATCTTGTCTGTTAGAACGTGGACAATCAAGTAATCTTAATCATCGAAATGGAAGTACTTGATCATCGGTTCATTTTTTCCTGCCAAATATTCCGGTGACTTAGAAACTTCCATATCTGTGTTAGTGTTGGTTCATTACTTTGCTGAAAGAAAGGTTTTAAGCGCTTGACTATAAAGTCTTCAGACACAAGCTCCCCAAATGCTCTTTTGCAAGTTCTATAGTGCATTAAGTGACTGATTACAGACTTCATGACATCCAATATCAAAATCTGCTTGTTCTGTCGTCTAAGATTGCAGTATTATCTGATTAATATTGTAAAATTGCTTGCTGTGAAGTATGATTTTTACACTTTTTGGTTGTATTATGTTGTTCTAACTTGGTTTGCCAAAATCTGTAGCTTGATCTTTGACAAAGTACCAAGTTTTAACTTATAAGCAATATGGCCTTGATTGTTTGCCTAAAAAAGATACTGCTATGCTGGGCTGGCATTTAAAAAGCAAACATACAAAAAAGGAAAAATAAATTCCCAATCCTATCACCCTTAAATATCTTATATCTTGGTAGGGGTGAGTATGGTCCGGGTTGGTCCGGGCCACCCCCTAACCCTAGAACCAACCCGTACAGTGTCGGTCCTCAATTTTTAGGACCGAGGACCGACCCTATTGAGCCTGGGACCAAGGACCGGACTGACCCAATGGGTTTGGTCCGGTTCCAGGGTCAACCCGAGACCGATCGATAATTTTTTTCGTCTTGTTTTTTATACTCCCTAAAAAAGCAAACCTACAAATTCAAATTACACATCCATCGGCAATGCGGCATTGTGCAACTAAACTATAAATACCAATACATATTCACCAAAATTTCCTTTCTCTTCCCACCAAAGCTTTGGCATTTTTTACCTAATTTCAGCTCATAAATTACAAGCTCGTGTCTTTATCGAGCTTGTTGTTCCAACGTGCAACGATCTAAATTTTAAAAACATGACATCAATATGGTTCGATTGCTACTTCAGGAAAAATCACGATGGATGATGAGCATGATTTGGTTCTCCAATCAAAGCTAAAACCAATCTCCAAAAAAGGAAAGAACAGCCCAAAAAGAACACATCGGATGCAATTGCCCCCGTCAATCGAGGGTCCAAAAGGGGAGGTCACGAGGACTAATACCTAGCCAAACTGATCACGTACGCAAAGCAAACGTGGAAAAATAAAAATTCAACACAAATCAAGAGCATTGAAGATCTTAAATGAAGCACAAAGTAGAACTCACTAGCCAAGTTGTGTTCGGAAAGCAAGGGTGAGCCGAGCGTTAGGGTTTCTAGTTAGGGCTTTTTTTTTTCCTTCTGATTTACTCGGTGATAAGTGAGGCAACCGGCGTGAGTGGCGAGTGGCAAGTGTTGAGCGTCGAGTGGGGCGAGCGTCAATTGGCGAGCGGCAAGCGTTGAGTGAGGCCAGCAGCAAGCGGCGAGTGTTGATCGAGGCTAGTGGTGAGTGGCGAGCGTTGAGCGAGGCCAGCGACGACAACAAAGGGCGAGTGGTGAGCGGCGAGCGGCGAGTGGTGCGAGTGGCACGCACGGTTAAAGGTGAGCGGCGTGGGCAACCAGAGGCGAGTGGGATGTTGCTACTTTTGATTTTGGCAAATTGAAGAACAAGGAAGACAGAATGGAAGAGAACATACTTTGGGGAAGGAAGCTGTGAGGAGATTTACGGCGTAAACTTCGCGCCGTTTTGGACGTCGCGAGTTCATGACTGTGAGGACTCCTTGGTCCTCACGGTGAAGATTGAAGAACATACTCTGGACTGTGGAGGATGCCGTGAAGATCTTTACGGCGTAAACTTCACGCCTTTTGGAATTGGATGCCGTCTATTCGTGACTGTGAGCCTGAGGAGTCAACAGCTTTAACATCATTTTACTTAGGTTTGAATATATAAAATAATTATAAATAATATAAATAATATAATATAATATAATATAACAGACATTTTACTTAGGTTTGAATATATAAAAAAATTATAAATAATATAACATAATATATAGGGTTGGTTCAGGGTTGAACCGACCAAAAACTCTCAGGACCGAGGATCAACTCGCACAGTATTGGTCATGGAATTTCAAGACCAAGGATCGACCCAGTTCCCTTGGGAACCATACCAGGACTGGCAGGGTTGGGTTGGTCTAGGGTTGGTCCAGGGTCGACCCTAGACCGCTGCTCACCCCTATATCTTGGTGTGATCGTGCCTGCAATTTGTTGGAAGCTTATGAAGAGATGCTCCATCATGAATGTGTGAACTGGTTAATTTATTTAATTTCAGTCGATTAGTAACCATTCTAGGGCTATACCTCCTGGACTAGCCCAATGCTCATCCCAATGAGAAAATTGGATAACGGTGGGAACTTTTGAAGCGTTTTTCCGGTTGCTAGAAGCAGTTCTAAATGTTTTGGGTGGTGGAATGCACATAATTTGGATGTCCATGTGTAACATCATTAAGTTTAGCTTGTTAGGATGGTGAGAGCCAGTTTTTTCTTCTCTTTTTCCTTTTAACATAGGCAGCCACTTTTTGTCTAGCTACCAAATATAAATTCCAAAGTCTGGTCCAAAATCCGAACTTTAGCTGTAAAGGTATCTCTAAGAAGCACAGCATCATGGTGTTCAATCTCTGTCAGTAAAGGAAAAAAGAAGCTGTTAAAATTTGCGGTACTCAGAAGCGAAACATCCATTTTGCAGCATAGGAAAACCCCTGATATGAGTGTATGGTATAAAAGTAAATTGTGTATGGATTCTATAATGCTCGATGACTATCTCGATCTCGATCTCTGTATATGTTCCATCTAACGCAATGCTTTAAGCAATTTATGATTGTGACCTCCAAGTAGTCAGATTTATGGTCAAATGATGGTTTTTGAAGCCCTATCCTTTCTTTCTGTGATTTTTCAGGAGAGACATATCGAAGTATTCTAGTGGTCAGGCAAAGTTCTTCACGAGCCTTGCAGAGGCCTCGGCCTATTCCTCAATTAAAGACCTTGCAAAACCTGATAATCCCTACAACAGGAAATGCAAGATCTCACTAGCTCACAGTAATCTTGCATTTCAGCTTCAAGAATCATGGCTATGCTTTCAGAAACAGTGGCAGGAGTGGGATACAGAAAAGACCAGTTAACTCCAGTCAGAGTGCATTACCGAGTACAAATTGTAGTAACACGAATAATTTTAACACAATGTCTACATTGCCATCTTGTGTTCTTCCACCAGTATATCCACAAAGGAGAATACCGGAGGACAATGGGGCATCAACACAGTCTCGGGTGGTGGAATCTGTGCTGGTCCCTATCTCTGGCTGACCTACAAGCCATGGCAGCTCCGATGCCTAATGTGTCTGCATTGGCAATTCACCATGAAGACAGGGACAAGAGAATAGGCTGATTGGCCAAATGGAGCTCATCTTGGAGGTTCAATAATGTAAGGAGATTGTGAAACACCAAGTAGCCAATTAATACTCTGCATCTTTAAGAAGGTAGATTGTATGTTTGCAGATAGAAATTTTTGTTTCTTTTTTGTTAACCTGAATACCCCCACCCTTCTTCCATTTGTGTGTTTTTCGCTCTTCGCCACCTTCCATATCTCATATCTCATGCTATTTGAAGGTGTCTTTTTTGATATTTTGATGCCATCGTTCTTCTTGATTTTATGTAAATAGATCTTCGCATCTCTCTTATTTCTGTATCTTTCATATCTCATTCTACTTAAAACTACCTTTTTGGTTACTTTGATCCGCTACTTGCCAGCATCTAAATGGCCTTTCTGGATCTTGCAAATGTAAGCATTATCATGTTTATAACTCTCATTTATTACTTCGTAAGTGTGAACTTTCACAATCGCAACAAACTCAATTAGAAGAATTGTTAAAAAGAACTCTAGAGACATGGCGTGATATTTGTCTTATACATTTGCACCCCAAAATCAATCCAAATTGGTCTCTCATGACCCATTTACTAAAACTAATTTTTGTTTGACAAAAAAAATCCAAATTGATAACTCATGACACATTTATCCTAAATCAATCCTTCTTTAGTAGTTTGGAATGTAATGTGGAGTGTAAATTTAGATTAAAATTACCAATTTGAGATTTTTCATAAGACAAATATTAGTTTGCATATAAATCTAATTTGGAGTAAATATGTCTGAATTATCAGTTTGAAATTTTTAGTGATATTAATCCTTTCTGGAAATGCTAATAGCTTCCATTGAGATATTCATAATTAACTTGGCCCAACGGAGAAAACTATAATTACTCGGTGCATAGACAGTAAAATCAACATTTTTTTTGGCCGAGTGAACAATTTTCCCTCTTTCGGCAAAACTCGTTCGTACTCGTTAGTCTTGTAGTATATAATCCAAACGATGCGAACCCCAAGTTGCCCGGGTACCGCCATCATTTTTTACTGTCATAGCTGCGAACTTCATCCCCATTTTTTACTTAGCCATTCAACCACAGTTCTATAGGCGCCAACAGAGTCCTGTTCTTCTAGTTTCGAAGGTATGCTTCACACTCTTATCGCTTGTTTTGATGCGAATTGTGAGTTTAATTTGACAGATGCAGAGCAGCTCAGTTCATGTCAAGGCACCCAGAAACCGACTCCTCATGGACTGTGTTATCTCTGAAGATGTGTCGGATTAGTGATGAGTGTCGAATTCTCGATTTTGAGAGTTGGGTCTTGAGTGAAACACGTTGGCGATTTTTGTATGGTGGAAAAGAACCGTTCTTTATTGATCTTTTGCAGTGTTGGGAGCTTGAACATGGAGACGAGTCCAGCCGGCGAAGAACCCACCTCGTGGGACGAACGGTACAACATCAATTTGATGCCCTCCGAGTTGTTCCTCAAGTTTCGGAAAGAAATTCAGGGAATCCGACTCGGTGTTAATCTGGAGGTGTCTCTTCTGATGCGTCTAGGTTTTGCTTGCCTTTGTGTTGCCACGTATTTGACGTTTGTTCTCTAGCAAGAATGATTGGCCTGGTGAATTAAAAAGGGTGATCTAGCGGCTAGATTTTGTTGAGAGAGCTGTGGATAGATGAATCAAACCACTTTTGCGAAAGGCTTGGAAGGAGTGAATGAAATGTTTTGTTTTGAGGTCATCTGCATATGGTATCTGGAGCTTGGGTAAATTTTAATTGGAATAACTTGTTCGTTCTTAATTTAATTGTTATGTTGCTGACTTGGATTGGGTATACATATTGGATGTGGTTCCTGTCTAATTTGAGATGGCATACTCGGTCTTCGGTCTTGAAGACAAGTGCTGGATATTTCAGTTTGCAGATGGCACAACTTTGCTGTTTAATTAATGTCAGAGATTGTGGCACTGGCTGCCTAAATTACTGTCCACTCTTCTAACATGCATGTGGGAGAGAATTTAAGGTGTTAAAGGATTTTTAGTGATGTTTCTGTCTAGTTTAAGTTTTAAGATAGATTGACCTGAAAAATTGAGATGGCAACTTCATGAGTTATACATACTCAAGGGCCTCTCGTTTGCTCCTGTGCATAGAATTCCACATGTAAGGGAGAATTGGAGAGTTTTGAACTATTCAGATATCAATCCATGCTCTCATGGGAGATAGAAGAGGTTTTGTTACAGTTTTCATTGATGTATGATTAGTGAAGATGTTAGGAGTTGAGTAGATTACGGGAGCACTTTTATGTTTTTTTTTTTTTCCATGATCTCCATGAGTTTGAACCTCACTTGGCTGAGCATGTTGATCGGACTTGTGTAAGATCTGTTGCACAGGTTGTTACGGCCTTACAGTTGTTCGCATAGATTATATTGACATATGCTGATCAATATAATTTCCATGAATCCATTGCTTGGTTTGGCTTGGCTTTGTGTTCACTGTTTCATCCTTATTGACCTAATGCAGCTTCTGTCAGTAATAGCCACATACTGAAGTAGATGAACATAGACTTCCTTTTTCTTGTTGTCTCTTTTGTTCTTTTATAAGCTCTGACTGCGATTTTAATTCATTGGATATTTTGATTTTTGTGTCTGTCTTCACCATACTTCAGCTTAAGTGGTACAATTAAAAATATATTTGTGTTTAACATTTGTGTATGTATCTATGATTCACAGTTCTCAAAACTTTGGGTCTGTCTTATAGTGCTCCAACAATTGACTGTCAAGCAAAATTTTTGTTGGGGCCTTTAAGGCCTGGTGTAACTTTGCTTGTCCAGTTAATGCAGTTATGGAATGTAGCCTCATTATGACATCTTGATTTAATATTTTAATTCAGTTTTACAATGCTCCAAGGAATGATTTTCAAGTGAAGCTTGTGCTGAAGCCTCTATCCCCAGATCGTCTGTGGAAGTTCGTCTATGAACCCATACATCAAGACGTGCGCATTCTCTCAAAGAAGATTCCTGTCACAAATTTCTTAAATCTCCAGGTTTGAGGCTTCTTTGATTTTACCTCTGTTTTGTGCTGGCATGGCTAACTATTCTCAATCATCAATAAGTCTGTTAACTTCTGTGGGTATCGAGCGATAATTTGTAAAGCTTTTAGGGAGTCAGCTTGGTGTGCTTTGAAATTACAGGTTGGTGGAGGACACAATTTTCAGTTAAATGCAATTAGTTGGAAATGGAAGCTTACCACATGTTTGGGTGGAGATGGTGTATCTCGAATTAGAAATAAGACCACTCTTGGACTTTGTCCAGGTGTAGATTTCCGATTTGGGTGGAGGGCTGATTACGTTCTTCCAGAGATCACAGGGTAAGTTTCTTCCTTCTCAATTCCACTATTTCGCTCTTGGAAGAAACTAGATGAGCTATAACACCAAAACAAGTTCTAATTGTATAGACTATTTGCTTCATGAATTAAAATTTTGCTTGTACAAAGCACGATGATGATGATATACAGTGAACTTACAGGTGTGGGTCATGTGCTTCCGTGATTTATGTCCCTCTGTTTTATTAAGTTTTTCTGTGGTTCAAGTTGTGTGTTTCATGTAACAGGGGCCTTGGTACTGATGAGCCACTATTCAACATGAACTCTGGGCAGTTGCAGGCAACGTTAGATAGAGTGGAAGCCATTTTAAGCCATTTAAGCTATCCAG
This sequence comes from Eucalyptus guilfoylei, assembly GCA_016097605.1. NCBI lineage: Eukaryota > Viridiplantae > Streptophyta > Magnoliopsida > Myrtales > Myrtaceae > Eucalyptus > Eucalyptus guilfoylei. The sequence continues at coordinate 18,209,585 of CM027860.1, forward strand.
ATACTGTTTAGAGGATATTGGTGAAGAGATGGTGAGTTTATTGGTTGGCTCCTTCAAACTGCATTGAGATGAGAATTACTAGCATCTAAATGAGTATGACTAGGCAAAGAATTGTTTTTCTCAGAAGTTGCCTGTTCTCACTTAGTGGGGTCTAATGTCGTTTTTGTTCACGCGCACTTGTGATATGTTATTGACTGGCATTATTTATCATGCTTTTGACCATTTAGTTACATGATTATACCATTTCTGGGTTAACATTTTTTTCTGATTCATGGACTCTAGCACATTCTTTTGCATTCAGATCATAGATAGTAATGGCTTGATGATTTAAGTTTTTCTCTTAGTAGATATTCATATATAATTGCAGCATAAACTGTTTGCCTGGATTCCGTATTCAGCTGGAGAAGCAGGATTATAGAGAGGGACGATGAGGCTAAGTGGCACAGTGGATAATGAGTCATGCCTTCAGATTTCATCAGTTTTGTTTGACAATGTTGATGTATAGAAGTGAAGTAATGTGGTGCTAAAGTATATATGCAAATCTGCTTGATCAGCAGTTTTTAGTCTTCATTTTCACATCCATTCCTTTTCTCTAAATGTAGAGGAAAGGAAATATTTGTAGAAGCAAAAAAGTACTGTCATTATCAATGGGATTTATTTCATGTCAAGGCAGATGAATTGGAACAATGTTTAGGCTTTTTTCCTCACATCCTATCAAGAAATGTCTATGCGCATTTCCTCCACTACTTTGATCATACAATTGAGCAATCACTTCACTGCTTTAAAAAATGCTGTACATTGGCATTCGCTTTCTATGGATGTTATCTCCTCTTCATTTTTGTTTTATGTTTCTGGCATTGGCTCAAGTCGGGAGATGTGCATGCTAGGGAAATTGCTCGGGATATACTACTGAGGGTGAATCATGTCATGTCATTTGGTGGAAAGGGAAAGGGCTTAATCTTTCGAAATCTTCTGTCGTAAATTTTTTTGTTGGAAACTCTTCTCTTTGATGTGAAAGCCTTATTAACAATTCTGTGCCTTTAGGCTTTTGAGCCGCATGGGAGGGAGCGAAATGAGGGATGCCCAGCCATTGTACACAACCCGAGAGGAGAAATAAATAAAGCTGGGCCATCTCCAACCTTTGTCCAAGCCGTTGAACCTGAAACTTTGCCTTCCTTTGACGTTCAAATTCCCTCCTCTTGATGTATATAAATCCACCAAATAAATACGCCCAAGTAGAGCCCCCAAGAAGAAAAAAGAATGTCTGCCGTAAAGTTGAGAAGTTCTTGTTCATTCCCGAACTTTGTCATTAAAGAAGTACCCATATTTTGCACAAATCAGATGATGTCTTTTCTTGAAGCATGAGAACAGTGACTGAGCAGGCAGTCGGCAGTCCTAAGATTCTCACTTAAACTTTCACTCAATGTCAAAGTAGGAAAACCTGACAGGATTTACAGGTGAACTATATAATAGAAATATAAATTTACTCGAGGCACGAGACAGTGTGATGAACTTATTCCGATTGCTGCCTATGCATCTTTCAATAAAAAAAAAAAAGGTTCAGGAGTAAATTTATTCTACATATTATAGGCACAAAGAACATATCGCCCTCAAAAAGATTCTCTTTCACATTATCACTGTCATTAAATTTAAGAAAGCCACAAGGAATTGTCCCAATATCATACCGACTTCAAACTTTCTACTCGTCCAATTTACAGAAGTCTTATCAATCTTCCACTAAACCCAATTTGCATTCTCCAATCAAAATTCACAGGTCAAAACACTAGCTTTGTCATTAGATAGACCCAAAAAACCGATGCTCATTTCCACAATTTCTAAAAAGTAAACTAAACATGGGCCAAAATAGATCAAGAACCTGCCTGTACGCATCTGAGAGCTAGGAAGTCCAGCAAGCATGGCCGGCGAGGAAGACGGCGGACTCTTTGCCCATGAAGTCCAAAGTCAGGACAAGCCTACTTTGACGCCCATCCTTGCTAGGGGTGTGCAAAAGAACTGAGATCCGCCTGGACTACCCGTAATTGGACCGGAACCGCTCGGAACCTGACCAAAATCGCCTGGAACCGATGGTTATTGAGGGAACCAGTCCGGCTCCTAGTTCCAATTTATGGGAACCGGTGGGTACCGGTTCGGTTTGCGGTTTCAATTTATGGGAACCGGTGGGTACCGGTCCGGTTCCCAGTTCCATGAACGGATCCGTCCACTTGCCCACCCGGACCGGACCTATTAATTTTTAATATTAAAAAAATTGAAATTACTAATTAACAAACCCAGCATCAAAAGGATCAACAAAGTTCTAAGATCCACCATCTTTGTCACATTGCTGGTTGGGGTTGGTGTGTTATCATGAAACTTCCCACCGTCAGCACCATGTGTTCGTCTACTCTGCTGTAAAGATTCATTTACTTCTTTTTCAGAGGATTCATTAGCATTCGAATCTCGACTCTTACCTTTAATTTTAAAGAGTAGCATTGTATCCATCATCTCGGATAGCTCAGTGTTGATGTCATCAACATACACTGCTGTCTGCTTGTTACTCCTCTCATCTTCAAATTCTGAATCCTCCCTCTGGTGGTTCTTCTTTCCCCTAATTCCACTAAGAGGCAAAAGGTCACTTTCATCCTCCTCCAAGTTAACCACATTCAATGATTTCTTTTCCTTAGACCATGAATTTACTAGAAACTTTCTAGTATATTACTCGATATGATGAGTTCTCATTGTGGGATTTAGAAAGTGATATTATTATTATTATTATTGTGAGATCAGTTCCATAGATCCACCCTGGAATTGGACCGGACCGGCGGTCTAGTTCTCAGGTGGATTCATACAACAAACGGGTGGATCTTGGTTCCAATTTTTCGGAACTGGTCCTTAGCGGCCGGTTCTTGGTTCTAGGTCGGGAACCGCCCGCCCGGACTATGCACACCTCTAATCCTTGCACAGCTCGATTTGGCAGCATGCGCCACTGTGGAAGGTGTGGGTCGACAGCCTCTTGAAAAGCTGCTCCTGCAGCGGGTGTGGCAACCAGGAAGCTGTCGGCAGCTGGCCATGAACTTTCACGAAGTCTTCGAAGGTCTCAATCTTTGACATTGCATCGAGCTTTAATTTTCCTTCTTTTTTTTCGTCGAATAGAGCTTTAATTCAGACCGTGTGTAATTGCTTTGCCTTGCTTCGGCCGGGATTGATTATACTAAGCTTCAATTGGCGTTCGTCGGTCATCCGATGTTCTTCTGAGGCTTGTGACGATTATTTGGGTCGATGGGCTCCGATCCATATCTACACACACTGGGCCTGGCAAAATTAGGTGGATCTGCAATACTCCTATCATATGATCATATGCACTGTGAATTTTTTGCATTATTTTGTTTGGTTAGTAAAACGTTTCAACGTGACTATGAAGTTTTTTTTCTGAAAACAGGGGATTTACATCGTGTTCGACTTTCTATTAGTAAAGTGGAGTCATGTGCCGGCCGCGGCTACTGTTAGTGATGTCTCCAAGACTGAAAATTCAGTTTTTGGTTTCATCTTTAAGCTCAATTTCTTCATAATTTCAACCTTAAGCCCTTTTCCCGTTTCATTGATTGAGATACTGGTAGAAAAATGCTCTCTCTCTCTCTTGGGTGACGAAAATGAGCCCCTCTAAATGTTATTCTAGGATTACACACTCGTCACAAAATATTTGAATTGAACCATAATTACTCTCTATCACCTAAGATTCAAATGTTTGAAGTTGGCGAGTCCATCAATGTAACCTCTCCAAAATGCTAGCATCAAAACGTACTCATACTCAAGTAGAAAATAGGAGATGACTTTACCTTAAGGTCAACTACCTTGATGATAATTCAACCTTAATTCAAACCCAACTTTGTCACCTTTCCTATTATAAGTTATCGCTGCATCACACAAAACATTATTTTCAAAGATGGCATAGAAAGAATCTATATTATTTTCTCTCTATGTTATAAAGCACATTCAAACGATCTTTTAACCTCAAACATTGTACAAAATGACTATACTCGATAATGGTGAAAATGCATTTTGAAAGGGCCAACACAAGCCCTTTGTACTCCCTAAATCACAGCTACATTTCAGATTTTAATTTCCCCCCTAAAAATAAGCAAATCGTGTAAGCTTTTTCTTTAAAATTTTCTCGCGCGTGTTTGTGCCCTTTTTCTAGTGGTTAGAAAGAATATATTTTGCTTATGGTTAGCTAATATCGATCTAGTGCTCTGAGATCGATGTACTCAATGATACAAGAGTAGAAAAGAGGGAATAAGGGAGAAACCCTCTTCGTCTTCTCCTAGAAAATACCCGCAGGAGCAAAATTTACCAAGACGTGAGAAAATGGACACATTATATCGGCCTTAAATTTCATGTCCATTTATCGAACAAAAAATAAAATAAAATTCATGACCATTTTGGAATGGAGCGATAAAATCGATGATAATAGATCAAGAGGATGGCCATTTTCATGCTTATTACATGTCAAAATTGGAATGGAGTGAGTTTCTTTGCACTTTCATCTCTCGCTATTGATAAAAATGTGGACCTAATATTAAACGAAATCAATGATTGCTTGATTATGACTTAGCAAGCATTTAATTAAGAGGATCAACATGAATGAAAATCCAACTAAATATTTGACATTGTATGATTGACAACTAATTGAATCCATTTTGAGTCAAAATTAGGTTGGCAAATCGTCCAATCTGATGAAATGTAAGCACATATGTCAATGATTTCTTATTTTGGTAATGAGTGAGTCATAAGCATTTAATTATGAGGATTGACTTGAATTAAAACCCAAACAAATATTTGACATTGTATGATTGGCAACTAATCCAACGCATTTTGAGTCATAATTTGTTAGGCATATTGTCCAACATAATGAAATGTAAGCGTATGTTGTCCAACGTGATAAAATGTAGGCGTATAGGTCAGCAAGCACTATCCTTATTCTGTTAATGAGTGAGTCATAAACATTTACTTAAGAGGATCAACATTAATTAAAACCCAACCAAATATTTGACATTGTATTTTTATTTTTTTCTCAAAAAATATTTGACATTGTATGATTGGCAACAAATTTAACCCTTTTTGAGTTGTGGTTAGGTTGGAATTTTATCCAACATGATGAAATGGAAACACATAGGTCAGCGACACTATTCTTATTCTAGTGATGAGGGAGTCATAAGCTGTGAATATGGATGATTTCATTCAAATTGATCATTCAAAAAAGTGAAAAAAAAGGGCTCTATTCAAGCAAAATCATTAGGGATATACCTCTAGTTGGGCAGTGATCTACCAAAAAATTTCTTTGGACAGCAAATGTTGCTTTGCTTATTTTTGGGTAAATCACTGATCTGACCAGAGTTCATTCCCTTTGTCAATATCAACACGATAATGGCAAAAAGATGTCGAGTGATGGACCTTGGTGTTGAAGAAACCTTTCCAAGTGATTTTATTGATTTCAAGACTATCATTAGCATAATAATTACTATGATAAATGTAGATGTTCATGACAAGTATTAAAAACCACATGATATACATGGTGTGTTCCATGTGGTAAAAGATCACAATATGTCTTGATATGGTTTTCCATAAACAACACCAACATACCTAAAGATCACCTTATGTCAATGTTTGTATTCAAGGCTGTACATATTAGGTAACTGGTACTGTGACAACAACATTCATTTTATAATGTTCATTGGTTCAATAATTTAGCTATTGTGAAAGTGGATATGCACAATAGCAGAATCTTAATGATAATAGAAATCAAGAACCTAGGCTGTCTGATAGGTCTGTTAGAAGTTATAGCGAAAGGATAGCAGCACAAGCTATTTTTAGGTAGTCTGCAAATGTTCAGGAAAAGGATTGTATGGTCAGTTCTATCTTTGGACAACAGTATCAACGGTAACTCCAATGGCTCTTTACTTCGCCAATCCATCTCCAATGGATAATTAAAAGATGGTTATAAAAGAGAAGATCTTGGAAGCCAAATGAGAAACATGTGAAAATCATAAGACTAAAAATCTACTATACACTATGTCTCAAGTAAAATGCTCTCTTTTGATTGTTTCTGTTAGTGTTGTATTCTTGCTATCTAAGTAATTGTGCTAAAGATTACGTTTATAAGAGTAAGAGCAATAGTTGAATCTTAATAGTATGATCTATTGTGTAAAAGGATCAGTACTTACCGATTACAACTTTATGAGTAGATTGCTAGTGTAATCCAATCCAACTTGTGACTATTAGTCTAAGGAGTCGATGTGGGCTTGGAGATAAAGCCAAACCACAGTAGAAGGACACTCCAAGTGTCACAACTTGGTATGGGAGGACATATAAGTGCCAAAACTTCCAAAAGGTACATGTAATTGCCAAAACTTCTAAAAGGTACAATTAAACGTCACTTTTTTTTTAAAAAAAATTGGACACTTAAGTGTTGACTCTAGCGAGGCTTGCCAAAAATCCGACGTGGTGTTATTTTTATTAATAAAATCGGTCTATGTGGTTCGCCGGAATGTCCACTTAGCAATCCTTATCTAAAATGAGGTCGTCCTCCTTGTTTAAGCCGCCAAGATTACCCTAAAACAACGTCATCCACTTCTATCATCATCGTCGCCCATCATCAAAGCGGCCAGCTACTATCATTGGCCTTAGGTGAGGGTGGTCGGCCTTGCTCGATGCTAAGTGAGGATCTGTAACCTCGCAAGGCTTGAGCACTCAAATCTAGGGCACGCTGACCTTCACCTAAGGCTGATGACCATTGCTTGGCCAGGGCGACGCCTCATCGGCCCTAAGTGAAGGCCGGCGACCCTTGCCAATGCTTGCTTGGGGCTGACAAGGCTCGCCAGATTTGGGTGAGCCTTATCGACCCTAAGTGAGGGCTAACAAGGCCTTGCCTGGCCTAGCGAGGGTCGCAGGCCCTCGCCTGGGACCAACGAGGCCTCGCCCTAGCCGGGCGATGGTCACTGGCATCCCCTAGATCTGAGCGCTCAAGCCTAAGCTCGGCGAGGGTTGTCAGCCTTTGCCTGGGGCTAGTGAGGCCGACCACCCTTGCTGAGGGCTAGCGATGATCATTGGCCCCTCTGGCGATGGGTAGCGGTAAAAGCGCTAGCGGGTGAGCCCAGCCTTTTTTTAGTTTTTAAAAAAAATTAAAGTTTGGCTTTTCTTTTTTATTTTCTAATGTGATTTAAAAATTGAATGAAAAATTAAAAGAAATGCCCTGTGGATAAAATATTTTCAAGAAATGCCATGTCATTTAAAATTCTCACCAGAAAAAGCCACATTAATTGTTTAGCTAGAAATTTTGGCCATTGGCACTTAAATATTTATTTTTTCTCCGATTTTGATATTTAAGTATACATTTCAAAAGTTTTGGCACTTATGTGTCCCCCTTTGTCAAGTTGTGGTACATGGGGTGTTCTTTTGGGATGTTCTTATGCCGTCAAACTACTATACATCATTGTGTGCTACCACTTTTCTCTCTTATCTCTTCCATAAGTACACAATACGACCACGACCTTTGAAGCATCACCATGACCGGATCTTTACTTTGCACTAGCTATTTTCTGCAAAAGATTGTTAATATTTCTAAAACAACCTATTCAACCCTATTAGTTGTATTGTTATCCCCCAACAATTGGTATTAGAGTCTTGTTGCTCGTTATTTGAAGTGTATTTTTTGTAGTATAAAGATTTTCTCTTATAGCTAACTTTGGTAGTTTCTTTACCAAACGATGCTCAACCTCCTAACAAGTTGCCTTACTTTGATGGAAGCAACTATGGAAACTAGAAGCAAATGATGCAATCCTACATTGAAGCTACAAATCTCAAAATGTGGAGTGTAGTTGATAATGGCATAGATGTACCGGCTCTTGCCTAGGCTCCTTCTCGATAGGAAGCTCAAGTTGCAGATTTTGCTATTAATCATATAGAAGAAGCATGAAAAAGAGCTACTCTAAATGCCAAAGCTAAACATTTATTCTATTGCGCTTTGTCCATCTAAAATTTAACATAATTTCTTCTTGTGTTACAGCCAAAGACATCTGGATCGTCTCTTATTGACATTTGAAGGAAGCGACAGGGTAAAGGAAAAACAAAATGAATATCCTACTTGGAAATTATGAACCATTCAAGATGAAGTCTAATGAGACAAAAACATAGATGTTCACTCGATTCACTAAAATAGTGAATGACCTTGCACATCAAGGAAAGATAGTCACTAATGCAGGAAGGTGAACAAGCTATTAAAGGCTTTACTGAAGAAATGGAGCACAGTAAATACATCACTACAAGAAACAATGAGGATTCAACCAATCACAATGGATGAACTGCTAAGAGCATTATGTCCTATGAAGTTGAATATTTGAATGAGGAAAACAAATCAAAAAGTAAGAAGGCAATTGCTTTTAAAGCTATTTAGGATGATGCAGATGAACAAATATCCTTAGAAGGCGAGGACAGTGATGAAGACGTGGCACTGTTGACAAAAAAGATTCAAAAACTTCATGAGATAAGGAGGAAACTACAAAGGAAAAAGACAAACGAAGTCTTAGATGACATAAGACCATACAAGAACAAAAAAGAATCCAAATGTAAGGATATTTGTTACATACCTGATCCTCAAGCGCACGCCCATCTCTCACTGGTCGATTGAATAGCAACATTCCAGGATGCATCGCCGACCCTTTCATTTTAATACGCATGTGGAAGCATATATATAAATTCCTAGACAACAACCATATGGGATAGAAAAGTAAGTCCATAATTTTGAAAACCAACCTCACACTTATATATACACATCACAACCAATTATATATAATACAAACTGATATATATGTCTATGTAAGTTCTACATAACAGGGTTGAGGGTTTCAGAAAAACTAAGGGTCCTCGTCCTCCTCCCCATCATCGTCCACACTCCAACTAGAGTCTTCAGCAGACTGCACCGGACTTCTGAGATCTTCAAAATCCAGGTCTATCGCACCTACGACCGAGCCTTGAGGAGGATCTATGGTGCCCTTTCCAAAAGTGACCTCCAGAACATATAGAGGTATCTCAGACTCCGGTAGGGGACCCTCTCTCTAGCCATCCTGAGCTTGGCGGTACCACGATCTGTATTGGTGGGGCACCTTGTGGGTGAGACCCGCATTGACCTAAACTATAGATCTTACCAGCTCATAGGTCCAGCCCCTAGGGCTCCCATGCAATGGAAAGTGAGGTCTGCTCTGTACTCTTCTTAGGCCATCCCAAAAACTCATGAGCTGCCATCTAGGAACTTGAAATGTTATCCCATAAGGGGGTGAGATGACGTCTCAGTGAGTTCAACCTCCTAAGACCCGATTAGGAAGAAAATACGCCTTAAAGCTGCCTAGGCACAATCACGAGTCAAAGGACTTACATTGGCTTTAGTTCCTTCTTGCAAGTCAATTCAATATGCACTTCATTGAATCAAACAACAAATCAATTCATCACAACAGATCGAGTCATCGATCAATCGACTCAGTTGATTTCATAACATGGGACCATCACCTGGTCAAATCCATACTATATATAAAGTTTGACCACCTTGCGGACAGCTTACTCTAAGATAAAAAAAATAGATAGTAGCTTGCCTCAAAGGCTAATAGATAGTATATTGTTAATTCTTTAAGATGACATATTGAGTCATCGAGCTTATATATAGTATACTATTCCTTCTCTAAGATGACACATCGAGTCATTGAGCATATATAATATACTATCCCTTCTCCAAGATGACATATCGAGTCATCGAGCATATATAGTATATTGTTCCTTCTCTAGGATGACATATTGAGTCATCGAGCATATATAGTATACTGTTCCTTCTCTAAGATGACATATCAAGTCATCGAGACTATTCATTCTCTAAGATGACATATCGAGTCACCGAGCTTATATCATACCCGATAAAATACTCGTGTGTGGTTACACGGTTGGCCTTAGCCACAATATAGTAATTTCCTTTCCATAAATCCCACCATTTTATATGGTCCACCAAAATATTTTTGGCGTTGTAAACCAACGCTTGGTTATTTTCCAATCAATTACTGAAATTAAATGAATTTAAGAATAAATTCCAAAACTACAAATCATGCACAATCATCACAATTTAGAGCTCAATTAAATAAACAGATCATACCACAGTAATCAGCATATAATTCCGGTTACCAGCTATTCCGGTCTAATTTCCAAAAAATAAATAACTAATTAAATAATTGCAAAAAATAATTAATAAATGCAATTAAATCAACCTTAGGCCCGTAAAGCCTAATTGAACGCCGAGACAGACTCGGAAAATTTCCGAATCACTCTAGGTAAATACTAGAGCTTGTCTAGGCCCTAATTACACTAACTATCCACCTAACATACATCGGTAATTAATTAAATTCACTAATAAAATCTAACTAACCACCTAATCATACTTAGTCTAAACTAATCAGCCATTAAGTGTCATTAACATACTAAGCAAGGATTAGTGAGTTAAACTCATTTGTTAATTGATTCACTCGGATCAATTCGACGAGGACGCAACGGGGCTCGACCTTCTTCAAAGCTGACTAAGCTTTCAGGGTTGGGAACACCTCCAAAACGGGCCTATACCATTCTGGAATACCAATTGGTTTGCTCTTTGTTTGGGACTGGTTGTTGGTTGAAAAGGCAAGATGGTGGCTCGGTTGAGGCGGGGATGGACTGAGGGGGCAAAATCGGACTTATGCGGGACTAAGTGGAGCTCGAACGGCGACCGGCAGTAACTCACAGCGGTCCAGGCATCCTCGGCAACTCGTTGGGCTCAAGCACGAGGTGGGGCTGACGTCGGTGAGGGCGGATGGTGCGAAGACGTGCATGGCATGCATGCGCGGCAAAAACGGCGAACGGCGGCGGCATGCGGTCCCGACGACATGCTGGCTTGTTCCACAACTTCTCTGCTGGCGGAGGGGTTCGAATAATTGAAAGAGAGGAGGAGGAGGGAGTGTTGGCCGGTTGGAGGGAGAAATGAAAGAAATGAGGGAACAAGGGAGGTCCACCTCTCTCTTAGCCTCATCTTCTTGGTCCCCTTGACCCTTGTCCACCACTAGCTGTCCCTTGGCCACAAATCAGCCACCGAAGCTCACTTCTAGAAGCCTGTGATGGTCCAAATGTCGCGGGTGGTGGGGCACACAAATTTAGCTCGGTTTCTCTTCAACTGGATACTCAACCCTTCTTGAATCAATCCAATTTGGCCTCTATAAATTCAACTGACACCTCATCGACCCAATTGGTATTTTTCCTCACCAATTGATCCCATTTGTATCCCAATTGCACGATCAAAAACGGTCTTCGACATTTTCTGGACAAAATGACCCTATCCGACTTTTTCCCAAAAGGTCTCGGTTTGCAGAAAATTTTCGGAGATTGAGTTGATGTTCCTAAAATGACTCGTGACATGACAACTTTCAATTTCTGAAATTGGATTTAAATTCGCGGTTAATTTCAATCCGGCATGATTTTAGTGTGACCTAGGCTATCGGGTAGCTTTTAGAAATTTTTAGTGCAAATGACCTGTGGTCGATTTTCTTCGAGCCACAATGAACCCACTCGACACATTGGTGACTCTTGGTTGTCGTGAAAATCTCGAGTATTCAAATACAGACACAGGGTACCAAAACGATAGAAAAATCAGTCTAGTGCCGGTCGACGAGAATTTTCCAATTTAGTGGAGTCACCCACGTTTAGCCACACATCTCAGTCGAACCGACCTATCTCTGATCTCGAATCGACTTATATCTGTGCCGTAATGATCTCTACAGATGAGCACGGTCGAGTAGCTGATTCCTAGTTGAATTCTCAAGTCTATTGCATTGGAATTTCTTAATTACTTCTCCAGATGCGTCGATGAAAGACCTGATTAATTTAATTGAAAGCAGAAGTGAAAAATCCAGGATGTCACAATATTGTTTGTTATGAATGTAGGAAGCCATGTTACATAAAACTAGAATGCTCATCTCTCAAGAAAAAGAAGTGAAAATATCAAAAGAAGAAGAAAACACTGAAGACTGAATCTTGGAGTGATGTTGAATGTGATCCAACGATAAAGAAGAAACAAATCTCTATCTACTGGCCAACTTAGACCATGAGGATGAAAATGAGGTAAATGATTATGAACTATCTTATCAAGAACTAAATGATTTTTTAGGTAAATGTTTGGGGAACATATAATAGCTTCAAAAAGAATTTTTATTTTGAAAAAGGAAGTTTATGATCTCACCACTGAAAATCTTGCATGCAAAGTTGCTGTCGACGACTTGAAGAAGGATTGTGATCTCTTCATGAGGGAAGCAAAAGTTTCTTGAGCTAAGAGTAGCACCTCAAGGAACAAGTTTCAAACATCAACATTGAGTTTTTACTAGGTTCAAAAACCTTGAAACACATTCTCTCAATTCAAATTCCTCGCTACAACAAATATGGTTTAGGACACAAGCGAGATGAAGATGAGAAGAATCCTTTTTCCAAATCAAGGATAGATTGAAAAATAAACCTCGTGTGACATCCTGAAATTCGAGTCCTTTGAGGAATGAATGGATGTGAATTTCGTCAATGCATTGTTGGTTGATCTCACTCGGAATTGATCACTCCTGAGATACTGACCTTGAGGGGAAAGGCTAATGAGAACAGAACTCGTGCGACTAAAGGACTCGACCTGGGAAAACGACTTGACCATGAGACTTGCGTGAGGGCGATCCTGTAGATAGGCATGCCGATTTCAAGGATGACTAGGAGTCGATCCGTGGACAGAACATAATGGAACGACGGATGATTCCATTTACCATTATCGAACCCGCGAATGACCCTATGTCGATCCTCAGTAATCGTGTACTTTGAAAAAAGAATCTATCCTCTGTAATCTCATGTGATCAAGGACGTCCATGCATGGAGATATCTTGAACGTGGTTTGGCACGAGTTGGTCACGCATGAATCCTTAAAGCCACCCGTCAGTCTGAGTTGTTACCAAAATGGCATTTGGTGAAATTGACATGGCTTGAGGACTAAAGATTGAGATTTGAATTATCAGGAATGTCCGAATCAGACTTTGGATGAAGCTGCATCAAACAGTCGACAGAGCTAGTTAAGCCGAGCATTTGGAAAAGGGATTTTCGGACCGAGGAAGCAAGCCTGTGAGGACGTGGGCCGGGTCAAGCGTGTGGGCCTTAGGCCCAAGGTGGGAAAGCCACCATGGTGGGCCTAAGAAAAACAAATGAGCCCATTGGGCCAAACCAACTATTCATCTTCTAAGCCCATGGGCCAATTCTTATCCATTTCAAGCCCAACAAATTCCCAAGCCCATTCCTATTTAAGGCCAAGCCCAATCCTTAGGCCCATCCACCAATTTTAGCCCAAGGACAGAATGGTAATTGTGCAAGGTGAAATGACCAAAATACCCTTAGTTGTAGGGAGAAAAAGGCTAGAGAAGAGAGAGAATGTGATGTCATCTTGCATGGGGAATTGAAGTGGCCATTTAATGGCTTTAATGAGGAGTGCAACAGCTCTCCCATCACCCTCTCTCTCCCTCATTCAGTCCCCATCTCGAATGGAGCTTCTCTCTCCTCCATTTTCTTCTTCTCCAGTTTCTACTCCAGTTGACCCTTCGGTGAAGAATTGAGTCAAAAGTGGTCTTCCTGTGTGAATCAACTCACAAAACACCCACCATTCTCTTCATTACATCTAGGCCGTTCCAACAAGCCTGGTTTCGCCTCGAACTAAGCCATCGGCCGGCCTGGGCGCCGCCGTGAAGGAACCGGTCGCCAGTTTGTCGGTCCGCCTGCAGCTTGCACTGTTTCGCGTTTTCGGCCATTTTTCTCCCATTCCGGTCCTTCCTCCGCCCATCCCAACCACCCACAGGATCCCCAAGACCCCTGGGAGCCGCCGGTTGTCGGCCAAACCCCTCGTCGGAGCTCCGGCCAAGCCGTTCAACTCAGTTTCTCCTCTAGCAGGGCTGTTTTTCAGTGTTTTCAGTGGGAGTCCAAGCTGTGGTTGCTGTGTTGTGCTTGGGACCACCTTGGAGCATCGTTGTTGAGGTCCCGGTGCGTAGCCACCGTCGTCGCCGCCGCGTCAGTGTCTCCGACCCGCTTAACGGGTGAGTTTAGCTCCTAATCCTTCGATTAGTGCCTAAACTTGCTTAGGGTTGGTTTAGTTAGATTTAATTATAGTTTAGATGATTTAATTAAGTTGTATTAGCCCTAAGATAGGTGGTTAGATGGATGGATTAGATTGGTTTAGCTTAATTGTACTTTATTAGCTTAATGATGCTTATGTGGTTAATTAAGCATGTTTATCTTAATTGATTAGTTTCCTTAATTTAATCATTGTTTTAATGATTTCTAAATATAATTTATTATTTAGTGAATTCTGGAAATTTACTGTTCATGCGACACTATTCACAAAATACTGTTCACGAGCACTGTTCATCCAGAAGTGAAAATTGGTCTAATTTTATGTGTGTTTAATCCTATGAAGTGATTGGATGTGTTATAGCATAAACATCCGCATGAATTGTATTTTTTCCACAGAGGGGAAAATGGATTGTTCGAGGGACATGGGTGATGGACCACTTTTATGAAAAAGTTGGTTGTGTTGAGAGAACCGATTGGTCGTGAGTCGGAAAAGAACTAAGTGCTACACGATAATGAAACCTCGTATGAGCCACCTCTAGTACCTTATACCGTTGCTTATAATAGTGAAGGTCTAAGTGCTACATGGTGACTTGAGTCACATGGGAGCCACCTCTAGAAGCCTTGCAATGCATAGTATAGGGGCTAAGTGCTACAGATAGTGAGACTTCGTGTGAGTTACCTCTAGAACTTTATACTAGTGCTTTTCGTGGCCAAGAACTAAGTACTACGCGATAATGGAAATTCGTGGGAGCCACCTCTAGTACCTTGAGGTATTGCTTAATATAGTCGAGAACTAAGTGCTACACGGCAGCATGATTGTGTGGGAGCCACCTCTAGTAACTCGAACTATGACTAATTGAGATTAGGGACTAAGTGCCACACGAGATCGGAACTTCGTGAGGAGAGGGCACCTCTAGAACCTTGAGCCTGGTATGAAGTATTGATGTGTGATAGGTGACGCACTAATGTGCAAGAACGCATGAGAATCATGGCATCTGTGATTTCGGTCATGCATGAGTTAAGCACATTGTTTATGGCACGTAGGCATGAATCGATAACATGCAGGGTGTGGCAATGGCCAAGTGAGATCGCTTGTGATGCGACTCATATGTGATTGATGAAATGTATAATCTAATGGCCATGTGTATTTTGTGTATCGCGCTGAATGATATATTGCAGGGTATGGCATACCAGGTAAGGTTGTATGCGAATCGACTATTGGTTGTTGCTTGTGGTGGGGTAGTTCTGGATAGATACCCTGAGTTGAGTTGGTGTACTAACTGGGGCTTAGGGGTGGAACTCGCTGAGATTTATATCTCACTGGTTATTGAATAACCATTTTCAGGTCCCTAGTGTGAAGAGTCAGGAGCTTGAAGCGGAAGGGTTAGGAGCATAGGTGGCTCAGTAGTTCTTTATGACATAGACCTTATGTATTAGCTTGAAGTGTTTATAAAAGTGTATTTGATTTGAAGTTGGTTGTCCTGTTTTTCTATCCCATGTTTGTCGTTGTCAGGGGATTAGTTAATTCGCTTTCGCATGTGTAATAAAATGGAAAGGATCGGTGATGAGTCCTAGGAACGTCGCGAAATTCTATCGACCACCGAGGGTTGTGCGCGCGCTCGAGATTTGGGGCGTGACACCTTGTGTATGTTTTCACAAGCATCATCATGCAAGACGTTTCACAAAATCTATCGGCGAGCAATTTTTTTGATTGCTCAATCTGCAATGAATGTGGTCATTTCAAGCTAGAACGTGCAAAAGAGCAAGCCCAAAAAGATTCACAGGATTTTTGATACTAAATCAAAGACTAACAAAAAGGGACCTAAGCTTATGTAGGCACCAAATAAAAGATGAGAATCTCTTTGATTGCAGGTAATTTTGAAGAAAAATAAGATAGCAGGACATGACTAGAGATAGTACCAAGTTCATATATTTCATCACCACAGATGGAGGAAATGTCACTTTTGGAGGGAAAAAAAGAAGAAGAATAATTGACAAAGTAAACATCAAGTTAGGAAATCTAATAATTGAAGATGTTTAACTTATCAAGGGATTGAAGCATAATCTCATAAGCATAAGCCAGCTATATGATTGGGACACAAAATTAATTTCGAAGAAGGTAAGTGCATTGGCACCAAGATGGATAAGTCACAATCTTTTACCAAAAAAATATATGGCAATATCAATTTGCTTAACATCAACTTTGAGGAAGCTTCCTACATAATGTCTGTCAAAGATAAGTGTGGTCTATGCCATAAGAGATTAGGACACATAAATGCAAAGTAGATCCACATGATATCTTCAAAAGATCTCATTTGTGTTTTACTAAAGATCAACTACAACAAATGTTAACTATGCAATGCATGTACTTTAGAAATCATGTTAGACACTCTTTCAAATCAATAAAATTCATTGTGACTAACAAATCTTTGCAACTACTGCATATGGACTTATTTGGACCAACAAAGATAGTCAGTCTTGGTGGAAGCAAATAATGCTTAATGATTGTTGATAACTACCCACAATTCATTTGGGTAATGTTTTTATCTCACAAGAATGAGGCATTTCATTCATTCGAGAAATTTGCTCGACAAATGAAAAATGAAAAGGGATACAACATCACAACAATTAAGACCGACTGTAGAAGAGAATTGGACAACTAAAGTTTTGCAAAATACCATGGCGAAAGTGGAGTGGGATATAATTTCTATTGTATACACTAGCAAAATGGTGTCGTTGAAAGAAGAAATCGATCATGACAAGAATTGGCTAGAACCATGATGATCGAAAGTGACATTCCTATTTACTTCTAGGCTGAAGTTATTACTACTCCGTGTTACACACTAAACAAAGTACTATTGAGACCTCTAGTGGAAACAACTCCATACGAAATCTTCAAAGGAAGAAAGCCTAATATGTTTTACTTTCATGTTTTCAAATGCACATGTTTCATTCTCAAGAATTTGAATGACAACATTAAGAAGTTTGGTGCAAGGGTTAGTGAAAGTATTTTCCTCGGATACTCAACAACTAGTAAAGCTTACCATGTGTTCAATGAAGATTCACAGGTAGTAGATGAATCCATAAATGTGATGGTTAAGATCAAAGAGGAATGCAAGGTGATAATTGCAAGAACGTCATGCAAATCTCTGCTAATCATTGACAAACAACAATAATCGCAAAATTAAGAAGCTTACCTCCTATTGTCTTTCTTTACTATAAGCTCTCTATCATACTATTTTGATATTCATGTTGTTTGGTAATTGTGCAAACAATTAAATGTACAAGTGTAAAAGCAGCAGCCTAGTCCAAATAGTAATATCTATTGTGAAAAGGATCAATACTAGCCATTTGTAACTTTCCAAATAAATTGCTAGTGGAATCTAGTCCGTCTTGAGGCTGTCGGTATGAAGAGTGGACGTAAGCTTGTGGATAAAACTGAACTACTATAACTCACTATATGCCACTATTTTTCTTCTGCTTACATACATTTGCAAACAGTTGGTTTATGCTCCTTTTCTTAAACATTAGGTTGAGATTATATTTAATTAGTAACTAGCCAATTTTCGTAAAAGATCATCAAAATTTGAAAACAACATATTTACCCCCCTTTAGGTTGTATTGTTAGCCACCAATAATTGGTATCAAAGCCCTATTGCTTGTTATTTGAAGTGTATTTCTTTTTAATATAAAGATCTTCTATCATGGCTAACCTTGGCAGCTTCTTTACCAACAATGCTCAAGCTTCCAACGAGCCACCATACTTTGACTTAAGCAACTATGGCTACTGGAAGTAAAAAATGAAATCATACATTGGGGCCGTAGATCTGGATATGTGGGATGTAGTTGCAAATGGGACAAAAGTACTAGCTCCTACACAAGCTCTTGCTCAACAAGATGGTCAAGAAGCAATTGCTGTCAACAATAAAGAAGAAGCTCAAAAAGGAGTTGCTCTTAACACTAAAGCCAAACACCTCCTGTATTGTGCATTGTCACCATATGAGTTTAACAGAATTTCTTCTTGTGACATAGTAAAGGAAATTTGGGACTGCATCGTGCTGACATTTGAAGGAAAAGAAAGAGTGAAAGAAACAAAGTTAAATATCCTACTTGGGAATTACGAGCTATTCAAGATGAAGTTTAATGATAAAATTATACAAATGTTCATGCGGTTCACTGAGACGGTGAATGGCCTTGCTCTCCAAGGAAAAGTTTACACTGATGTTGAAAAGGTGAATAAGCTATTACGAGTCATGCCCAAAGAATGGAGTATCGTGAAGACCTCATTATGAGAAACTATGAGGATTCAACTAATTATAATGGATGAACTAATAAGAACCTTTATGTCCTATGAAGTTAAGCTTCAAAATGAGAAAAACAACTTAAAAAGCAAGAAAATTATGGCATTTAAAACTGCTCACGATGATACAAGTATACAAGTAGAGAAATATTCTCAGATAAGAAGAAAGTGATGAAGATATGACATTGTTAACGAAGAGGTCCTAGAACTTCATGAGGAAATGAGGAAACTACAAGGTAAAAGATCAACTAAGCATTTTGATAGCAAGAAGCCTTACAGGAACAAAGAAGAATCCAAAGGTAAAGATATCTTGTGCTATAAATGCAGGAAATCATGGCATATAAAACCAGATTGTCTATCCATCAAGAAAAAGAAAGGAAAGTTTGAAAAGAAGAAAAATGCGCTGAAAGTTGAAACATAGAGTGACACCGCCTATGAGTCGAGTGATGAAGAAGAACCAAATCTTTATCCCATGGCTGACTCAGATCTAGAGGAAGAGGATGAGCAAAGGATTCTGAACTATCTTATTAAGAGTTATAAGATTTGCTAAGAGAAATGTTTGAGGAACACCAAAAAGCTTCAAAAAGAATTTATGTCTTGAAAAATGAGGTTTTTGATCTTACTACTGAAAACCTCATTGGCAAAACTCTCATTTACAAGCTGAAGAAAGAAATTGGTCTTCAAATAAATGAGGTGAAGCTTTTGCAAGTCAAAAATGAAAATATCAAAGATGAGATTTCAAAATTCATCACCAAATTTCTCTTGGTTCAAAAACATTAGGGCACATTCTCTCAATTTAAATTTCTCAGTACAACAAGAGTGGTCTAGGACATGATGGAAATGAAAATGAAAAGAATCTGTTTCCAAAAACAAAAGATAAATTAAAGCACATACCTTCTGTACATTATTACAAGTCTCATTTCGATAAATAATTCACTAGAGCCACTGCCAAGAATTTTCCCAAGTGCTCAAATTGTGAAAGGTATGATCATTTCAAAATGGACTGTCCAAAATAGCAAAAGTGATTTAGGAAGACTGGCTAGTCTTTTGGCCCTGAAAGACCTAACCATAAGGGACCGAAGCTTATATGGGTAACAAAGAAAATATGAGATTTTCTTTGATTTTAGGTAATCTTGAAGAAAAACAAGTAGTACTTGAACATCGGGTGTTCAAGCTACATGACTATGGATAACAAGAAGTTTGTAACACTCATGACCATAGATGGAAGAATAGTCACCTTTGAAGAAAAAGACAAAGGAAGAATCATCGGGAAAAGAAACATCAGGTTAGGAAATCTATTTGTTGAAAATGTTTCACTTATCCAAGAGCTAAAGCACAATCTCCTAGGCATTATCTAACTTTGAGACAAAGGATACAAAATAAACTTTGAGAAGGTAAGTGCATTGGCACCGGTAAGGATAAATCATAAACATTAACTGGAAATAGGTGTGGTAATATCTACTTACTTGACATTAACTTTGAAGAGTCTTACTGTCTAATGTCAATCAAGAAAGAATGTAATCTATGGCACAAGAAATTAGCTCACATCAATGCAAAGCAAATTTACAAAATATCCTCTAAATATCTTGTTTGTGGTTTACCAAAAATCAACTACAGCAAATGTGACTTTCGCAATGCATGCACATTAAGAAAACATGTAAGAAACTCCTTCAAATCTACAAAAGTTATTGCGACTAACAGATTTTTGCAGTTGTTGCATATGGACCTGTTAGAACCTACACGAACAACAAGTCTGGGTGGAAGGAAAAATTGTCTTGTAGTGATTGATGATTTCTTAAAGTTCACATGGGTAATGTTTTTATCACACAAAAATGAGGCATTTTATTCTTTTGAGAAATTTGCTAGACAAGTCCAAAATGAAAAGGAATATAGTATCACCACCATTAGAACTGATCATGGAGGAGAATTTGACAATCGAAACTTTACCAAGTATTGTGATGAGAATGAGGTGGAATTCAACTTCTCTATTGCCTATACTCCTCAACAAAATGAAGTAGTAGAAAATAAAAAAAATTGATTACTTTAAGAAATGACCAAAAACATGATGATTGAAAGTAGTGTACCCTCGTACTTCTGGGCTGAAGCTGTTGTCAGTGCATGCTACACACTCAATAGAGTACTACTAAGACTTATGGTAGAAAAGCCTCCATATGAAGTCTTCAAAGGAAGAAAGCCCACTCTACACTACTTCCTTGTGCTCAGATGCAAATGTTTCACCCTAAAAAATACAAACGATAACGTTGAAAAGTTTGATGCATGAGTTAATGAAGGTATTTTCTTGGATACTCAACTACTAGTAAAGCTTGTCGAGTTTTCAATAAAAATTCAAAAGTACCAGAGGAATCCATAAATATGAAGTTCAATGATGATCAAAAAGGAGTACAAGCTGATGACTGCGAAAACACCATACAAATATCTGCACTAGCCACTTATAAATAGCAGCAACTACAACCATCAGTTGATCTTTTGAATCGAGTACAACCTTCTAAAGATTGGAGATTTAAGATTGAGCATCCTAAGGAACAGATTATCGAAAAAGTGGATGAAGGAATCAAAATTAGATCATCTCTCAAAAACATGTTGAATTCCTTCGCTCTCATATCCCAACTAGAGCCCAAATAAGTGGAAGATGCTCTCACAGATGAAAAATGGATTGAAGCTATGCAAGATGAATTACATCAATTCAAAATTAATGATGGGTGGGAACTAGTTGTTAGACCAAAGATCAAACAATAATTGGAACCAAATGGGTATTTTAAAACAAACTTGATGAGATAGGTAATGTTGTTCGCAACAAAGCAAGGTTAGTTGCTAAAGGATATATACAGGAAGAAGGTATCGATTTTGATATAACTTATGCTTCTATTGCTAGAATAGAAGCATACGTCGGTTATTAGTCTATGCATGCTTTCATAATTTCATATTACGTCAAATGGATGTCAAAAGTGCATTTCTGAATGGTTATGTCAAAGAAAAAATGTATGTTGAGCAACCTCTAGGTTTTGAAGAATCAGAAAGATCAAGTGATGTTTATCGTCTCAAAAAGGTTCTTTATGGATTGAAACAAGCACTAAGAGCATAGTATGAAAGACTAAGTAATTTCTTGATTGATTTGAAAAATGTAAGGTACACACTACTCTTTTTATCAAGAGAAAAGGTAAAGACTTGCTCATTGTTCAAATATATGTTGATGATATTATTGTTGGAGCCACTGATGATATCATGTGCAAGGATTTTGCAAATATGATGAAAATTGAGTTCAAGATGAGCTTGATTGAAGAACTATATTTCTTTCTCAGACTTCAAATTAAGTAAACTCCTGAAGGCACCTTCATACATCAAAAGAAGTATGCAAAGGAGATAGTAAAGAAACTTGGTTTAGAAGGATGCAAGAAAATCGAGATACCTATATCATGCTCTATTAAATTAGACAAAGATGAGAAAGGTTAGTCTATCGACCCCAAACTTTATAGAAGTATGATAAGGTCATTACTGTAACTAACAACATCTAGACTTGATATTTTATTTAGCACATATTTGTGTATTCGCTTTCAATCTGATCCAAAGGAATCTCATTTATCTACTATTAAGCGAATCATTCAAGGCATTGGATCTTTCCTAAAAGTAGGGATTTGGTACCCAAAAAATATAGATTTTATGCTGCTTGGGTACTCGAACGCTGACTTTGTAGGATGTAAAATCGATAGAAAGAGTACATGAGATACTTGCCAATTGTTAGGCAATATGCTGATCTCTTGGTTCTCAAAGAAGCAAAGCTTAGTTGCTTTTTCAACTACTGAAGCTGAATACATTGCGCTCAGAAGTTGTTGTGCACAACTCATTTTGATGAAGCAACAACTAAGTGACTATGGAGAAGATGGGGAATGTATTCCTATTATGTGTGATAACACTAGCACTATAAATCTCATTAAAAACCCAATTTTACATTCAAGAACGAAACACATCACGGTAAGATATCATTTTGTTAGAGATCATGTTAGCAATTGTGATGTTTGCATATAGTTTGTAGAATCAAAACAGTAGTTAGCAGACATTTTTGTCAAGCCACTAATTTTGGACAAACTAGCCTTTGAATATATTCGTGGAGAACTAGGAATCTGCAATGCAATAGAATAATATCCTTCGGGTAATATTTCATTTTTTCTTTTTGCTAACAATGATTAAAACATCAGCTACGATGAAAAATCTAGATACGCACTTACTGTTTTATTTCAAAAAGTTATCATTGCAGTATCGTCTTGTTACCGTTTTGACTACCAATATACTCTACCTCTGTTTGTCACGTTTGTTTTAATAAGATCTCCGAGTGTAATTTCATTGTTCAAATGCTAAATATTTAAATTTGAATACAACAAATAATCACAGATACGAAAGTTACTACTGAAAGACAACGGCTAACTCTCTCTGTGCAATTGACTGCTTCTATTTATGGAGTAGTATTCACATTTTTACTTACCCAGCTCATACACTCATATTCTCTCTTATACCGTCTACTCAAAAAACTCTCGCTCTCCAACACACACACACACACACACACACACACACACACTCTCTCTCTCTCTCTCTCTCTCTCTCTCTCTCTCTCTCTCTCTCTCTCCACTTAAAAACTATGGCACCCAAAGCTCATCCTACCTCTTCTCGTCCCACTAGATGAACGTCCAAAGCCTCTAAGGGGGAGGTCTCTCAGCAAGAAGGATCGCTTAAAGCCAATCAAAGTTAAAGTGTTGCTCAAGCTGGTGGATGGACAACTGTTAGCACCGCATTGCCCACATCTAGTGATAAGGAAACACCTATAGGAAAAACACCATAATCAAGGTTGCCAGTAGAAAAGGATACAGCAGGTGTACCACCTATAGCACTATTGGTCACAGCCATTCCATCACCATCAGCTCCTGCTCAATCTCTTCTTGGAGATCTGCTGAAGGGTTTAGCTGCTTTCATGAAAACTCATGGATCCGGACTAAATAAGCTACTAATGTTTAAAGCCGCAAGCTCACAAGCCTTGCAAATCGAATAAGTACTGACAGCCCAAGAATAAACAGCCGCTGAACCATCACATTCAGCTGCTCGGCCCTTTCAACGCTCTTCTAAAAATCTCCAACGAAGGAAGAAGGAACCTCAGAACCTGTCATTGCCAAAGACAAAGGCAAATAGGTCATTGAAAAACCTGAAGTAATCCTTGAACCGATTGTCTCACAACCTAAAGGAAGCGAAGCCACAAAGGAAACTGAGGAAGCATTTTGAACCCACTATTAGTTTTAGAAAAGATAAAACCTTTGAGCCACAACTTGTTTCTTTCTTAAGATCATGAAAATGCAAACCATGCCTTTTATGATGGGGGCATTATTCCTCATTGCTTTGTTGATTTTGAATTTTGACAATCATGGAATTTTTCTGAGTTTTTTGAGACCTTTCAACTCAAGTTCTTTTGCTCAATGAAAAAGGAGGTTCACTCTGCCTTAGTGGCAATGTTTTTATTCAAACTTGTACTTTCCAAACAGAGACTCTTTTGTCTTCACCTTTTGAAACCAGAACTATGTTGTCACATTGGATGAACTTGCTGAAATCATCCACACTGAATACAATGTTTTCAAAAAGATTCCAATAGAGCCTGATGAGGTCTACAGCTTTGTCTTGGAAACTCTAAACTTTTCTCAAAATTCTAGAGAAATTGTACCTTTAAGCCTTCTCTCTCTCAAAATGAATTTTTCTCAAAAGAGCCTCATTCTATGCCTCCGTTCAAAAACATCTTCTATGAATGTCTCTTGTTACAAGGTAAAAGTTATCTGGGCCATTCTCAACAAATTCAATGAGTTTTCCTTCTCCTATATGATCTTCATCCACATGTACTACATGGCGAAGAGAAAGACAAGAAAACTACCTTATGGTGCCTTGGTCACACGCATCATCAAGCATTTCAAGATTGATTTCTCTGACACTACACCACTTGTCATGTCAAATGTTGAGATTGGAAAGAAAACCCTAGACAAAATGATGTTGAGAATGGCACCAGAAGGATAGGTCAATCATAGAGGAGAAATTGTCCCTATTGGTATTGGAAATCATGTCAAAACTATGGCAAAGCTCCAAGAAAGACTCGCTGAATTGATTGAACCAAAAAAGAGAAAGCATGCTAAGACACCAGTACCACCCGAGGCCCCTAGTCTACCTAGGCCAGAAAGATCACAATCACCTGTTGTGGATGTCTCTGCCTCTCTTGCCAGCCTTAATCAATTTCAAGTAAATGTTCAGGAAATCAAGACCACCCTCTTATCTTTGACTTGATACATGGTGAAGATTGAGCGTACTCTCCTTAACTTGGATTGCTACAACCCAGTAAGACTAGACCTAGAGACTGTCACACCCCGATCCTTAGGCACGCGCACATCCCTTACCTTTGGTCGATTTTAAAATGCGATATCCCAGGACTATGTATCACCGACCCTTTCATTATTCTATGCACATGCGAAGTAGTTATAAATCCCCAGACAATAAAATAATGGGATAGAAAAGTAGGGTTATATTTTTCATACTGAAAATTCACAACCACACCTTTTTGCACACATCTCATAGTATTCTACAATACTATATATACATAAGTCTGATCTAACATCTATTCACATGCAGACAAGGTTTAACAAGACAGGATGGGATCTTAGTCTTCATCCGGGTCGTACTCAGGGTCATCCTCGGGGTCCTCCTCCAGGTACTCCTCTTCGGGCTCTTTCTCCTCTTCTTCCTCATCAGGGTTCTCCTCGTCAGATTCCTCCTCCATAGGCTCCTCATCCGGGTCCTGAAATGGTTATTCAATAACCATTGAGACAATGTCTCAGCAAGTTTTACTCCCTAAGACCCGATTAGTAAACCAATACACCATCCAGGTTGCCTATGCACAGCACGAGTCAGGGGACTTACCTTAGTCTCAAATTTCACCTGCATATTAGCACAGATCAAATAGGCACCCAAGCAATCACATCCCTGATCGAAGCATCGATCAAATCGACCTAGTCGATTACACGCCACAAGACTACTCACGGTCATTCCCATTCAATCAATCAATTCGCAACATCAAATCAATGCAATGATCAATCAACCTAGTCGATTATGTCTCAATCAACCATTCACCGATCATTCCATTTAATCAATCAATTCACAACATCAAATCAAGGCAATGATCAATCGACCTAGTCGATTACGTATCAACAAGACCACTTCCGGTCATTTCAAATTTTCCAACTTGCTTCCCAATTATGAATCATGGTCCTTAGGATACAACTTATCTATAGGTGGTAATCACGGCCCCACCAAGCAACTTTCTTAGATTTAGTGGCTTTACGGTCCCACCCGACCCTTTCAAGATCCGATGGCTTTACGGTCCCACCCGACCCTTTCAAGATCCGATGGCTTTACGGTCCCACCCGACCCTTTCAAGATCAAGTGGCTTTATGGTCCCACCCGACCCTTTCAAGATCCAGTGGCTTTATGGTCCTACCCAACCCTTTCAACCCTTTCAACTGCGGCCAACGATATTGCACATCGTAATTAAATTCCTCAATTTCATAATATCTTGGCCTAATTTGATGGTATCAAAGATACTCGATAAAATATCGTGTGTGGGTACACGATCGGCCTTAACCAAAATAGAATAATTTCCTTTCTATAAATCCCACCATTTTCTGTAGTCTACCAAAATATTTTTGGCATTGTCAACCGATGCCCGGTTATTTTTCAATTAATAACCAAAGGTTATTCAATTAAAGAATAATTCTCAATTTCACAAATAATTCAATTCAACACAAAATAAAACTCAATTGAATAAATGGACTGCGCCACAACAATCAGCATAAAATCCCTGGTCCACCGGCCATCCAAATTGAATTTCAGAAAAATAAATAATTAAATAATTAATTTCAAAAAAAATAAATAAATACAATAAATTCAATTTAGCACAATATAAAGCTCAATTAAATAAACAGGCTACACCACGATCATCAGCATAAAATCTCGATCACTGACCATCCCAGTTGAATTTCCGGAAAATAAATAATTAAACAATAAATTTCGAAAATTAATATTTTATTCCTAAAAATTCCATTTAGGCCCGAATTGCCTAATTAACACCCGATAAGGGTCGGGAAAAATTCCCAAGAAGCATCTAATAAATACTATAGGCAATTCTCTAGTTAAGTACACAACCTATTTCACTAATATGCAATGCAATTAACTAATAATCGCTAATCCATTCTAATCTAACCACCTAATTACACTTAACTAACACTAATCAACCTTTAAGTATAATCAGCAAACTAAGAAGGTATTAGTGAGTAAAACTCACTCAAAACGACGGGATCGATGCGAGGATCGACTTTCCTCAAGGCGGGCCGAGCATCCGGGGTCGGGAACACGGCCAAAACGGGCCAAAACGCTGCTGTCATACCCATTTTCCAACTCTCTGTTCGTTGCTAGTTGAGGGTGAATCCGGCGTCGGTTGAGGTGGCCAAGGGCGGCTAGGGCTAAGCGGAGCTCCGGTGAGGCTGACGGTGGCCGGAGGTGGTCGGGCGACGGTCTATGCTGGCCGAACAAGATTGGGCAGAGGCGGCAACTCGACTGGACGGGGTGGACGGCATTCGAGCGGGCGAGAGGGAGACAGACGGCAGCACGACGGCGAGGCGACGGGGGGCGAGGACGGCGTGCGGCGTGCGACGGCTCTTGGTGATGTCGGCTGCTGCTTTTGCTCGGTGTCCTACCAGATTTGGGATCTCGAGCAGCAGACGGAGGGGGAGAAAGAAGGCAATCGCGCGACTAGTGCAGGCGAAGATGACACGACTCCGGCGAGGCTGCAATGGTGTGCAGCGGCGGTGACTCTAGCTTCGGCTGCTGGCTACGGCGGCGACTCCAGCTTCAGCTGTTGGCTGGGACGGCGAGCTGCTTCTGCTTTGCTGGTCTTCGGCTTCCATGGAGGCCAAACCGAAGAGGAAGATGAGGGAAAGAGAGGCAGCGACAGGAGAGAGAAGGGAAGGAGGGGAACTGATTCTCTCTTTCTCTCTCATGGCCCACCACCAGCTGTCCACCACCTACATTTTCAAGCCCCAAAATGCCCCTTCTAGAAGCTTTAAGGTGGTCCAAAGTGTTGGGTAAATGTGGCATACGAATTTGCTACTTTTCCCTCTTCAATCTTATTCAAATTTGTTCACTTCTCAACAAACAAATTTCAATTGAAGCCTAAATAAATCCATCAAGGTATCCTCGTCCATTTCATGACTTTTCCCGTCATATAATCCAACTTGCATCCTAAGGATGCGATCAAAAACGGTCATCTGCAAATTCTGATAAAAATGGCACGGACTCAACTTTTTCCCAAAAAGTCTCGGTTGTCAGAAAAAAATCTTCTGAGACTGATTCAACGTTCCTAAAATTTATTGTGACATGATAGACTCTTCAATTTCTGAAATCGGACTTAGATTGTCAGTTAATTTCACTCAGACGCGTTTTTAGCGTGACATAGGCTACCGGGTAGTTTTTAGAACTTTTTAGGACAAATGACCCGTGGTCGATTTTCTTCGAGCCACGATGAACCCACTCGACACATTGGCGACTCTCGGTTGTCGTGAAAATCTCGAGGATTCAAATACGGATACAGGATACCAAAACGACAGTAAAATCAAATTAGTGCCGGTCGACGAGAGTTTTCCAATTTAGTGGAGTCACCCATGATCGGTCATTCATCTCAGTCGAACCAACCTATCTCTAATTTCAAATTGATTTTATACTGTGCCGTAATGATCTCTAAAGATGAGCACGGTCGAGAAGTCGATTCCTGGTCGAATTCTCAAGTCTATTTGCCTTAAAGTCCTTAATAGCTTACCAAGCTAGTTTAGTTACCTTGTGAGTGGCCAACTCAGAGAAAAACACTCTAGTAGCGCTGATGAAATGCCCAATTTATCTAATCGAAATCAGAACTCGAAAATCTGGATGTCACAGAGACTTTCGAACTTAAACCCCCCCAACTTCGTCACAACAATGCAAATGCCCTCGTACCTAATCATTTTCAAATCCTTATGTGCTCATGTTTTGCTGTTTTATTATTTAGATCTTAATCATTCACTACTTAGGTCATTCTCTTGTATCAGCCTATCATTTGCCATTAATGAAGCTAACCTTTTTTCTATCGTTCCGCTTGATGATAAAAATGGGGAGAGTAACTTAATGTGAAATATGCTTTACTTATTTGCCCATAACATTTGCTCCTGATAATGTCTAATAATGTTTGCAAAATTGCCTATTTGCTCATGACATTTGCTCTTAATAATGTTTGCAAATCTGCTAATATCTACTCATAATATTTTTCTCATGATAACTAAGCATAAATATATTTGCTTGGTTGTATATGACAAATCTCACTAAGTATATTAAATCGCCTGGAATTGAATTGCTCTTCAAAACATGGGGAGCATGCAAATGTATCATCAAAATTGGGGGAGAATTCAATTGTTATACTTTGAACTCCAAAATACTTGATGACACACTCTTGATTGAAGATCTTTGCGCAACCATGATTCTATCTCGTTAAAGATCATCTAAGTTCATATCTCCAAGCTTTACTGCAAAACATACTAAGGAGATCCTGTTTAAATTTTTGCAAATTCTTTCAAACAACATCTATTGTTTTTTCACATCTGCAGGATAGTTTTGTTATCATAAAAAAATTGGAGATTATTGGAAAAATATCTTCACGTGATTTTAATGATATCCAAACTATGCTTAGTATATTATCTACTATGGTGTATACAGATGTTGGAACAAACGACTATGTTATATCCATGATATGATTTATTGGAAAGATGTTCACAAATGTGCTGCTATGGCAAACGGTACCAATCAGCTGATGATGTATGTGTTGAAGTTGTAAAGATCAGGTTGATGATACTATAACAACCAAGTGCATCTAATGACGTTCATTGGATCAGCTAAATAGCAGTTGAAAGACTTGGATTCGCACAGTAGCTAAATCCAGATAAAGCATGTAATAGAGCAGCTAGGTCGTCTAACAGGCTAGTCAGAGAATGCAGCAAGAAGACAACAACAGTTGCCATTTTTTATTAATCTCCAAAGGTTCAAGGAAAGAAACTGTATAGGTAGTAGAAGGAAAACTCTCCAACGGCTGTTTGCTTCTCTAATTCATCTTCAATGGGTAGATTGAAGAAGTATATAAAAGGAAAGACCCCAGAAAACTAAAAGAGAGAATATGCTACTTAAAAATCAAGAAGCTTACCTCTTATTGTCTTTCTTAGCTATAAGCTCAACGAAAACTCTCCAATGGCTATTTGCTTCTCTAATTCATCTTCAATGGATAGATTGAAGAAGTATATAAAAGGGAACACCCCAGAAAACTAAAAGAGAGAATATGCGACTTAAAAATCAAGAAGCTTACCTCTTATTGTCTTTCTTAGCTATAAGCTCAATGAAAACTCTCCAACGGCTATTTGCTTCTCTAATTCATCTTCAATGGATAGATTGAAGAAGTACATAAAAGGGAAGACCCCAGAAAACTAAAAGAGAGAATATGCGACTTAAAAATCAAGAAGCTTACCTCTTATTGTCTTTCTTAGCTATAAGCTCTCTGTCAAACTGTTTTGATATTCGTGCTGTTTAGTAATTGTGCAAAAGATTAATAGTACAAGTGTAAGATCAACAACAGAGTCCAGGTAGTGGTATTTGTTGTGACATCCTGATTTTTCAAGTTCTGATTTCGATTAAATAAGTTAAGGCATTTCGTCAACGCGACTATAGTGCTTTTCTCTAAGAAGGCTACTCATAAGATAACCGACCTATCAGGTGAAGCCATTAAGGAATTTTAATGTAATAGACTTGAGAACTTGACCAAGAATCGACTACTCGATCGTGCTAGTCTGCAAGGGTCATTACAGCACAATTAAAAATTGATCGAAGACCGGAGATAGGTCGATTTGACTGAGATGGGTAATCAGAGTGTGGGTGATTCCACCTGATTGCAAAATTCTCGTCGAACGGCACTAGATCGATTTTATTTCATTTTGAGTACCTTGTATCCGTATTTGAAACCTCGAGATTTTCACAACCACCGAGAGTCGCCAATGTGTCGAAGAGGTACGTGTGGCTCAAAGAAAATCGACCACGGGTCAATTGCAACAAAATTTTTTAAAAGCTACCCGATAGGCTAGGTCACGCTAAAACCGCATTTGATTGAAATGAATCGCGAATTTGAATTCGATTTCGGAAATTAAAAGTCATGTCATGTCATGAGTCATTCTAGGAACGTTGACTCACCTTTCAAGGAAATTCCGACGAGTTCGGGATTTTTTACGGAAAACCGAATCGGACAATTCGAAAAACGAACAGAAATTCGAATTAGCCAATTTGAAGGGATTTTTGGCATCTGGTGTGTGTAAATTAGTGAACAGGAAATTTCGTGGGCTTTTTTCGCAGCAAATCGGACCCCTATCGGAGAAGTTTGTTCAAAAAAATCGGATTCCGAGAAAAATTAAAGAGAATTCGGATTTGAATGAAATTTGTGGAATAAAGGGACCGCCTTTTGATCTTCTTTTGGACTTCAATTGTTGAAGTTGGTGAAAAAATTGGCCTTGGGATGACCAATTGGCAAAGTTGTGAAGTTGATTAAAAATTTTAGTGTTTTATTTTATTTTCTTTTCCCTTCCCTTTGGTCCCACATCCAATTGCGCACACCCCTCCCCTTTTTGGCCAACGTTTATCCCTTCTATGGTCTTCTCTGTGCCTTTATTTCTTTGACTTTTGGTCAAAGCTGAGCCCCCTTTTTCTGCTTATCCATGCACGTGCATGTCTCCCCCTCAATCTCTTTTACAATTCTCCCTCCCAGCTGACCAAGTCTGCATCATTATCTTCAATTTGTTTCTTTTTGTTTCTTCTTTGGGCCTTCCTCTCCCTGGCTTCAATGACACCCCCACCTCTTGGACTCACTCGGTTAAATTCGTTGCTAGCTAACCCGATTTTCTTCCTCATTTTTCGGTCTCATTTTGCTGTACACGAGCAGCGATCAACAGCCCCTTTTTGGCTGCTTTAGCCTCATCTTTTCCCTCTCACGATCCTGCAAGCTTTACCGACGCCCCACCGACACCACAGCTTCATGTGCTGCTCATCTTCAGGTCAACGACAGTATCTATTCTGGATCGAATTTGCTGCCACAATCGGGCCCGTCTCTATTGCATCGAAGCCGCCCTTTCATCTATAGACTTTGGCCCATCTTTAAAGCCCACCATTGCAGCCTAACAACAGCGATCACGTGGTCAAATTCCAGCAAATCCAGCAACCAACTTGGCCCAGGTCACGGCCATTTCAATCACGGCCCGCACCACCACTCACGGCCGTCGAATCTAACCCAAGCCGTGCCCGAACCAGCCCCGTTTCAGCACTTTGGGCCCATTTTCCAGCAAGGGTTGTGGGCCTTGTGTAGCTATTTTGGGGCCCATCCCGGCCCCACTTGGTGGGCCCGCTTTGGAGAGAATCATCCCCTGTCGCGTCCCCGTCAAATTGCACCAATCGAATCATCAAACAAGTGAGTTTAACTCAATAATCCTCGCTTAGTAGGTTAATGATGCTTAGGGGTTGTTTAGATTTAATTAAGTGTGATTAGGTGGATAGATTAGACTAGAACAATTAATTTAATGCTTTACCGATGCATGTTAGGTGGTTAGTTATGGCAATTAGCAAGAAAATAGGTTCTAGTATTTATTGAACGATCCTTGGAATTTTTTAGGGCTTGTCTCGCTTCCAATTGGACTATAACGGGCCTAAGTTGGATTTATTACATTTATTTAATATTTTTTCATAATTATTTAATTATTTTCCGAAAATTAGACCGGGATAGCTGGTGATTGGAATTTTATGCTAATTATTGTGGTATAATCCGTTTATTTATTTGAGTGCTAAATTGTGCTGAATTGATTTAATTGTGATTTTAGGATTTATTTCCTAAATTAATAAACTTTTGTAATTAATTGGAAAATTACCGAGCGTCGATTTACAGCGTAAAAACTATGTTTATGGGCTGTTGAAACTAGTGAGATGTTCGAAAGTGAAATTATGATATTTTGGCTCAGGCCGACTGTATACTTACACACAGCTAGTTTTATCGGGTGTGATAAAAATGAGGAATTGATTTCATGTTGAGATGGTATACTATATTGGCCAGGGGGTCCTAATTTATCAGCTTTGGGTGAGCATATATGTATATAGTATACCACATTATCAGCTTTGGGCGAGCATATTATTATCAGCTTTGGGTGAGCATATATAGTATACTGAAATGGCCAGGGGGCCATAATCTATCAGCTTTAGATGAGCATATATATATAGTATACTATATTATCAGCTTTGGGTGACCTATACTATCTATTTTCAGTTTTGGGTGAGCAATCCTAGATTATGGTCGGACTTTATAGATAGTATTGATTTGACCAGGTGATGGTCTGATGACATGGAATCGACTGAGTTGATTGATCAATGATTCGTTATGTGGTAATTGATTGGATGCCTATTTGAATTGACCTGATTTGTAGGGAGGAACTGAGGCCAAGGTAAGTCCTCTAACTCATGTTGTGCTTAGGCAGCCCTTAAGGTGTATTGGCTTCCTAATCGAGTCTTAGGGGGTAGAACTCGCTGAGACATCGTCTCACCCCGTTGCAGGATAACATTTTTAGGTTCACCGATGGAGACTTGCCTTGGACGACGTGGTCATCCCATGAGAATAACCGAGCAGGTCTCTGTTTTCCCTGATCCCAGAAGCGATTGGACTTACGAGTTGGTGGTGACCACAGTCTGGGTTGAAGAGGCCCCACACCAGGAGACACCCGATCAATTCAAAGCCTGGTTCCACACCACTTCTTACGGTCTTAGGATAGGTCCCCTTAGAGGCTATGATATCCCTGCTGAGGTGATTGATGCTATCTAGGATGAGGATCCAACAGACCTACCTGATGGTGAAGTGGAAGACCCGCCGTCCTGCCTGGATCCCGTGGACTCTGAAGGTTCAGTAATTGGGTCTGAATAGTTGGTCCTAGGACAACTAATTTTGAGAATCAACATTTTTTGATAGACCTTGTAAATATCGGTTAGTAATGTATATGAATTAGTCTAATATGTACAAAGGTGTGTTTTGGTTTTCGATAAGTTATGGTCTTGCTTTTCTATCTCATTGAATTGTTGTCTGTGGATTTATTATCTGCTTCCGAATGTGCTCATTAAAATGAATGGGTCGGTGATGCGTCCTAGGACGTTGCAATTTAATCGACCAAGGAGGGATGGGCACGTGCTTGGAGGATCAGGACGTGACATTAATCGTGGAAAGGATCAATGTTAACCAATTGTAACTTTCCAAGCAAATTGCTAGTAGAATCCAGACCGTTTTAAGGCTGTGAGTCTAAAAAGTGGACGTAGGCTTCTGGATAAAGCCGAACCACTATAACTCACTGTGTCCCACTGTTTTTCTTCTACTTACATACATTTGCATACAGTTGGTTTACACTCCTCTCAAATATTAGGTTGAGCTTATCTTTATTTAGCAATTGGCTAATTTCCACAAAAGATTATCAAAGTTCAAAAGAAATCTATTCACTCCCCCCTCTAGGTTGTATTATTAGCCACCAACATCCTTGGCTCTAATATCTAAAGTGGAACCAAAAGGAGTTGAAGAAGCCATCACTAATGAATGCTAAATTACAGCTATGCAAGATGAGCTACACCAATTCAAGTCAATGATGTTTGGGAATTAATCTCAAGACCCAAAATCATTCCATCGTAGGAATCAAATGGGTATTTTGAAACAAGCTTAATAAGAAAGGTAACGTGATTCATTATAACACAAGATTAGTTGCAATATTCATAGGAGGAAGGTATTGATTTTGATAAAACATATGTCCTCTTGCTAGGCTTGAAGCTATATGATTACTACTAGCCTATGCTTGTTTTCATAATTTCATGTTATATCAAATGGATGTGGAAAAATGAACAGAGTTTTGCCATTTTCCCCTTCTCGGATTATTGTTCACATATGCTCTCTAGAGGTCGACTCCTGCACTGTTCCTGCGATCTAGTCTGCTAATGATTCCGGGAGCTTTGCCTGTTGGTTGGAGCCGATTTTTGGAGGGAAGCACCTCCTGTTAGCTTTCTACAAAACCCTTGTCAAGCTAGCCTGGTACGTTTCAATTTGGGGCCATTATGTTCGTTTGTGGCTAGGGTTTATTTTCGTCTACTCTTTGGTGCTTGCAGCTTCTTGCTGTGATGTCTTTTAAGCTCGTTCTGGCCCATAACTTTGGGGAAGGGCCTAGTGCTCAAAGCCCATCCCCTCCCGTACAAGGCCATTCGACTCAGTTGGATTCCTCGAAGGAGGACGCGGATCGTTCGGCCTCGGCTGTGACTGCGAAGGTTGCTCACCTGCCTCAACCCCCTCGTGTTTCCGTTGGGCCTCGAGGGAGGAGTCGTGCAAGGTCTCGTTCTAAGCTTCCACAACTGAGAGATGGCTCGACCAACCCAAATGTGTGCACTTGGGTTGCTGTGAAAGGTTATGACTTGGAGTTTTTTCCTCCTGTTTATATAAACAATAAACCTGTTGTTGAGCTCTTTGATGATATATTACAAGCTGCTGATCCCAAGTTAGAGGAGTGCCTAGTGGGATACTTCATTGGTAGGCGATTACCTTTTAAGGTGACTAAGACGGCCCTTAAGAAAGCTTAGGGCCTGAACTTGTTGGAAGTGATGTTGAATGGTCAAGGTTTTTTCTTCTTCCATGTACCTGATAGGGAGTTCCGCAGGAAGGTATTGGATGGGGGTCCAATCACAGTGTCAAGAGTACCATTAGTGTTGCAGTAGTGGAAGTCCTCGTTGGAACTGAGAAAGGACAGCCACTTAACAGTGTCTGTGTGGATTAGGCTGAGGAACCTTCCTCTTGTATTCTGGTCCTCTTAAGGGATCAGTAAAGTTGCGAGCGCCGTAGGCAAGCCGCTGTACGTGGACCAAAGGACATAACATTTGAAGATGCTGGCCTTTGCCAGAGTTTGTGTAGAGATCACAGCAAATAAGCCAACTTGTGAGGCAGTAGAAGTTGTGCTTAACGAGGAATCGTGCTCGGTGGGAGTGGAGTACGAGTGGAGACCTATTGCTTGTCTAAGGTATGGCATCTTTGGCCACAAATGCCCCCTGCTCCTATTCGTTCTCCTAATGCAGGAGCTGTCCAACAGACTCCGGGTGCTGCTCCTGCTCGTCCCCAGGGTAAGGTTCCTTCTTCTCCTATGTTGAACATTGTCCTTCCTACTGTCTAAAGGCATGAAGAAAATGTGTTAGTTAATGTGTCTGAAGCTAGTAGTTCTGGTGCTAGTGAGACTTGGTTGGTTCCTTCGACTAAAACTATGGCTACTGTAGCCGTTCTTACTCCTATTGACAATTTATGTGATGTTTCTGAAGGTGTTTGAGCCCAAACGCTAGAAATGTCTAATCCTCCTGCTGCTATTCTTCCTCAAGAGGCTAATCTAGGTTGGAAGCAAGCCAAAGGCAAGAAGAAAAAGCCTCCAACTGGCAAGGATGCTGCATCCTCTCAACTGGCTCCTCCTAGTGATGGTGGTCAGTTTTTGAAGCTTAAGGATTTTGCTTTAGGTAATTTGTTGCTTGCGAAACTGCTTGGAAGTTCCAAGAATCTCTTAGGATCAGCTTGGTGCTAGATGAAGGCCGGTCCTCGGCAGGGGCAGTTCTGGCCGAGCCTCCCTCTTCTTTGGTTCTCCATTCTAGCTCGGGGGAGGACATAGACGGGTCCTTTGTTTGTACGGATGATGAAGATTTACTTTCTACCTGTCCTTCTTCCCCAAAAGTCCCTCCTATTCTTGGGAATTCTAAATCTATGCAAGACAAATTATTGAAGCTGTACCTCAATCCGCCCCTTTTGGTATTACCTACTCCGGCCTCTGGTCGACGTAAGACTACTAAGAAGAGGTAATCTCCTCTCCTTCTTACTATTATGTATATAGGTATATGGAATATTATGGGCCTTGTTGACCTCATAAGGCGTGCTGAAGTTAGAAGATTCATTTTTTCAAATAATTTGAGTTTTGTTGGTCTTTTTGAGACGAAAGTCCCTAAATCTCGTTTCCACTCTTTCTCTTCAAACCTTTTGGTGGGTTAGAATTGGGTTGCTAACTATGACTTCTCCCCTCAGGGTAGAATATGGGTTGGCTAGAATCCGAACTTGGTTAGTTTTGAACCTATTGCTATTAATGATCAGGCTATTTATGGCCACCTAAAGTTTATTCTGTCGGGGCAAGCTTGTTGTACTTCAATCATTTATGGAGAGCATACTTTTATTCGTCGTCGCCCCCTTTAGGGAGACCTGGTTCGGATGAACAGCTTAGTACAGGACTCGGCCTGGTTGGTTGTTGGTGATTTCAATGCCATAAAAGACCTGACTAACTTGGTGGGGGATCCTACTACATGGATCCCGTACTTCGACGAATTTAGTCTTTGCTTAGCCCGCACGGATTTGGAAGACCTAAGATATTTTGGCCTTCATTTTACTTGGTCCACATCCTCGAGTGCCAATAGGAAAATGAGGAAGATTGACCATGTGCTGGTGAATGCCAAGTGGAATGTGGATTTTTCCTTTTTTGAGGCTTCCTTTCTCAACTCGGGTATATATGATCATTCCCCCATGATGGTCAAAGTCCTTAACCATGTTTTTAGGAGGAAACCTTTCAAATTTTTTTGATTTTTGGATGAAACACTCGGCTTTTCCATCTATTGTTCAACAGGTTTGGGAGAGTCCGGTGCAAGGGGTTCCCATGTTCAAACTTATTTGCAAGTTGAAGGCCCTAAAAGGTCGCCTCAAGCGGCTCAATAGAGAGGAGTTCTCAGACATTTCAATGAGGGCTAATGAAGCTAGGAATGCTCTTCGTTGTACCCAGATTGGTCTCCAGCAGAATCCAGGCAACTTTACTCTTGCGGAACTGGAAAAGTCACAGCGTAGGCTATTTGTGGATCTACGAGCTCATGAAGAGTCTTTCTACGAAAAAAATCAAGAGTTAGGTGGCTCTAGGAAGGTGATAGGAACACCAAGTTTTTCCATCACTCGGTTAAGAGAAGATAACTTAGGAACAGGATCCTCTTAGTCAAGGATCCTTTGGGTTCTTTGGTCACGGATCCCACTTTGGTGCCTCCTGTTTTTGTCTCTTTCTTCAAGGACCTTTTATCTCCACAGGCAGCCCTCGCTGCAGGAGCTGAAGGAGTGCATTCGGCAGCCGCTCTCGATGGATCAGGTTGGTTTCTTCTCTACTTCGATCCTGGACTCTGAGATTCGTGATACTCTATTTTCTCTCGCTTGTGGAAAAGCTCATGGGCCTGATGGTTTTACTGTTGAGTTTTATAAGTACAAATGGGAGATTGTGGGTCCTTTGGTGGTAGAGGCGGTGAATGATTTCTTTTCCTCGGGTCGGTTGCTTAGAGAGGTAAACAACACGATCTTAACTCTGGTGCCAAAGGTTCCAAACGCTTGTGCTATCTTAGATTTTCGGCCCATAACTTGTTGTAACACCATTTACAAAGTCATTACTAAGATTTTGGCTAACCGCCTAGCGGCTGTCTTGAATGACCTGATTAGTCTGTCTCAGAATGCTTTTGTGAAGGGAAGAAGAATCAGGGACAATATTCTCTTAGCCCAAGAATTGTTTGCAGGTTTCCACCTAGAGCCGTATCTACCTAAATATGCTATTAAGGTGAATTTTCAGAAGGCCTACGATATGGTAGATTAGGATTTCCTCGAGCTTACCCTCTTAGTTTTTGGTTTCCCAGAGTGGATGATCAGACTCATCATGGTTTGTGTTCGCACTCCAAAGTTTTCCATCTCGATCAATGGTGAGCTTCATGGTTTATTCTTAGGTGGGCGTGGCCTTCGGCAGGGGGACCCAATGTCTCCATATCTTTTTACCCTCGTAATGGAGATTTTTTCTGGGATCCTAGTTTCTTGCACTTCACATAATGACTTCAAGTATTTCTGGAGGTGTAAAGCCATGAAACTATCTCATCTTTTTAGTAAGGCTGATTGGGCGACGATGTCCCTCCTTAAAAGAGACCTTGAAATGGTTTGCTACCTAACAAGAACAAGAGTGAAGTTTTTCTTGCAGGGGGTTCTGATTCCGTTCGAAGGAACATTCTTTTGGCGTTTGGCTTCCAGGAAGGAAAGCTTCCAGTACGCTACCTGGGGGTACCCATTATTTCCAAGAGGCTTGGGAAGGCAGATTGTGTGACTCTTATTGACCAAATCATAGCCAGGGTCTAGTCGTGGGCTCAACAGTTTCTTTCCTTCGCTAGAAGACTTCAGTTGATCGGGTTAGTGCTTCATTCTATCCAAGCTTTCTGGGCTAGTGTTTTTACCCTTCCCTATTTGGTGTTAGACCATATTGAGTGTCTCTTAAGACAGTTCCTTTGGAAGGGGCTTACCCTAGGTCGGGCGGAGCTAAAGTTTCTTGGGAAGATGTTTGTGCTCCTAAGGAGGAAGGTGGACTAGGTATTCAATGATTGCGAGATTGCAATAAAGTAGCCATGGTGAAATATATTTGGATTTTGTTTACTGATAAAGAGTCCTTGTGGTGTCGGTGAATTCACTCTAATTTTTAAAGAGGGGAAATTTTTGGGTCTGCACCCTTCCTACCTTGTGCTCTTGGGCGTGGAGGAAAATCCTGCAGCTGATGAGGGATTTTAGGTCATACTTTATTTAGGAAGTGGGTGATGGTCGCTCTGTTTCTCTATGGTTCGATAACTGGCATATATAAGGCCCTTTGTGTTTTTTATTCCGGTTTCTCTTATTGAGGGCTCTAGCCTCTCGAAGCTTGCAATGGTGGCAGACCTTACTTCTTTGGCGGGGCAGGTCTTCAGGTCGCTCTTGGAGTGTTGGGATTTTTCCATCCCGGTTCTTACTCGGGTGCCTGACCAGTTCTCTTGGCGCAGTTCCTCTTTTGGTATTTTCTCGGTGGCCTTTGCTTGGGATGCCATAAGAAGCAAAAAGAATCGGGTCCCTTGGGCTAAGTTTATCTGGAACAATGCCATTGCTCTCAGATTTCAATTCCACCTTTGGTTAATCACTAGGAATCGCCTACCAACGTAGGCTTTCCTCCTATCTTATAGTATAATTGACCATGAAGTATGCGCTTTTTACAATGTCACTCCAGACTCTATTGACCATCTCTTCTTTGCTTGTCCCATCTTGGCGACTCTTGCTTTTTTTTAGGCCAGTAGATGTAATCTTCCATGGCGCAATAGATCTTGGGCGGAAAATCTCCTTTGAGCTTTGAATTTCCTAATTGGTAAGGATTTTTTCCATTCCATTACTCGATTCTCTTTTGGGGCCATGTGCCATTTAATTTGGAAAAAAAAGAAATAGCATCATTTTCCGGGGTGAAACGCTTGAGGTTTTGGCTTTGAAGAATCATCTTGTCAAAGTTTTTAAAGATAAAGTGTTGACCTCTAGCAATGTGTCGGACAACCTTCATAACAGGCGTCTTCAACGAGGGTGGGGCTTTGACCCTTCTGTTTTTGTTGGCGAGCCTGGCCATTCTCCTTAGTGGTGCCATTTCCTTAAGGTGTTCTACTCCCGTCTTCAACTAGGGTTGGTTAGTCGGTGCTGTTCCTTCTAGGTTTGTGGCCCCGTTGCTGTGTTGTGCTGCCTTGCTGACTTTTTTTTTTTTTTTTTTTTTTGCTGTGGTGGTGGTTTTCTTTTGTTTGCTGATCTGTTTCGACTTCCCTGTTTTTCCATTGCTTTTGTTTTTCTTTTATATCGGCTCCCTTCCCTCATTTTGCTCATGCACTATGAGTGAAAGTTTTTG
This sequence comes from Eucalyptus guilfoylei, assembly GCA_016097605.1. Lineage (NCBI taxonomy): Eukaryota > Viridiplantae > Streptophyta > Magnoliopsida > Myrtales > Myrtaceae > Eucalyptus > Eucalyptus guilfoylei. The sequence continues at coordinate 18,249,995 of CM027860.1, forward strand.
GCACTGGTTTTTTTGTATAGTTGGCTAAAACTCTATATATTCTTACCTTACGAAAAAAAAAATTGGATGTGAAAAATTCTTTCTTAAATGGATTAAAAAAAGAGAGTATTTATTGAGCAATCTCCAAGTTTCGAAGACCCAGGAAGACCTGAAGATGTGTACCAACTAAAGAAAGCATTATGCGGACTGAAGCAAGCACCAAGAGCCTATATGAAATAAAAAAGGTAAAGACTTACTTATTATTCAAATATTCTTTTCACAATATATATATATATATATATTGCAATTTTTGTTAAACCACTAAGGCACTGTTTGGTAACCATCCAAACAGTGCTTGATTCTGATTTTTTGTTCTTGGGATCAGTTTGGGAACAAAATCACGTTTGGTAAAATTTTTGTTCCCAAGAACAAATTTAGAGTAGAATCAAGAATAAAAAAAATTTGATTCTTGTTCCGGGAACCAAAAAAAAAAAAAAAAAAATCAAAACCAACTTTTCTTCTTCTCTTTTCTTCTTCTTCATGGATCGCCATCCCATGGTTGCCGTCCGCCATCCGCCACCGCCAGCAACTGGTCCGGCGAGCTCGCCGAAGGCTCGCCAGGCTAGGGTGAGGTTCAGCGAGCTCGCTAGAGGCAAGCCTAGCTACCAGTGAGGCTCAGCCTCGCCCACCCCTGGCGAGGCTCACCTCACTGGGGCTAGGCAAGCCTCGCGACGCCCAGCCCCAACGAGGCCGAGCCTTGGTGAGATGGGCGAGCCTCGCTGGCAACTCGCCCAACTGCTGACGAGGCTCGGCCGATGAGGGCCGGCGACGCTCCAGTGAGGTTGTCGGCCCTCGTCTGGCCAGTCGCCGGTCCAGCGACCGGCCACAAGAAGAAGAAGAAGAATATGAGAAAAAAAGGAAAAAAATGAAAAAAAAAGTAAAAAAATTATTTAATTATTAAAAGAAATTGATTTGGCAAATTATTAACACGGTACCAAACGCAATTCTATTCCAGAATCATAAATTTTGGACAGTTACCAAACAGCTTAAAATGCTTAGGAATTGTTCCCGGGAACAGAATAAAAAAGAATCATTTGTGATTAGAATCTGTTCCTAGGAACATAATCGTTACCAAACGCGCCCTAATCCAATCAGAATTCGTTCCTTTTGTCAACATGTCAAGGTAGTGTGAAAAGATGTCAGTGACGTGTGCCGATAATTTGCAACTGGAGAGAAACTCGTTCACGCTCGTAGTATATATAATCCAGCCAACGCAACCGCAAATTCCCAGGCACCGCCATCTTCATCCCAATTTTAATTCGCCATTCAACAACAGTTCGATTGGCGCCAAAAAAAGTCCTGTTTTTTCAGTTTCGAAGGTATGCTTTAGACCGTTATCATTTGTTTCGATGCGAATTGTGAGATCAAACCGACAGACGCAGCTTCGTTCATGTCAAGACGCCCACAAACTGGCCCCACGCGGACTGTATTATCTCCAAAGAGGGTCGGATTAGTGATGAGTTGACAATTATCGATTTTAAGAGATGGGTCTAAAGTGAAATTGTGTTGGCCGTTTTTGTATTGTTAAAAAGAACAGCTCTTCATTGATTTTTGAGGTGTCGAGAGCCTAAGTATGGAGACAAGCACTTCGTGGGACGAATTGCACAACATCAATTTGATGCCCTCCGAGTTGTTCCTCAAGTTTCGTATTGAAATTCAGGGACTCCGAGTCGGAGTTAATCTGGAGGTGTCCCTTCGGATTTTTCAAAATTTTGCTTGCGTTTATGTTGCCACATGTTTGAAGTTTGTTCTTTGGCGAGTATAATTGGCCTGGATGAATGAGAAAGGGTGATCTACTTGCTAAATTTTGTCGACTGTCCTGTAAATAGTGTTGGGACTAGAGCTATCACCTAAAAGGGGGTGAATAGGTGATTATGCACAATTTAAAGTGGAATTTAAGACAATCAAGTTCCATATAGCGAATGAAGAACATCTAAAGAAAAATTATGCACTAATCAGACTTTACTATATGCAATAAACTAGCAAATAGATTAAATGAGAGATTAAAGGATAGAGAAACTTGCACACAACAGTTATAGTAGCCGACTTATAATAAGCCTACATTCACTCTTCTGCACTGACAGCCTATTGGCTAAATTTCACTAACGAATCAATCAGAGGTTACAAAGTCTGGGTTCTCTCAACAATGTGTTGTCATATCTTATGATCTCTCACAACCACTCTAAACAACAACCTCTCAAACATTACAGTTTCAGCTCATTGAGACAAGTATGAAGATGTCTAAACTCTCTTTGAACTTTGGAATTTTAGATTTCAGATCTTGTTCTCGCTTTAGCACCATGATCTCCTTTTATATTCCTCGATTTCCTAGTTGATCATTGAACAGAACTTCTAAGATCATTCATCCAATCAATCCGTTGGACTTGAATGATTTGAGAAGATCTTATTGTTGCTTTGTTTGCAAGATTAGCCATCCTTGATTCTTTAGAGATGTTGGGTTTCCATAAGTAGAGATCCTTGTTAGGAAAGAACGTCTCATCTCTAGAAAATTGTCTCACGAATCACGAATCCTTATTATAGACGGATGACATTTATATTCATCCTTCAAAGATAGATAGACTATCAATATGTTTAGGAAGAAATCTGAGCCAAATACTAGCCATTGCACTCTATATAATTCACATCGATTATGAATATCTAGATATTTCTCATAACATCCAAAAGTGTACGTCATCTTGACAATCGTCACACAAACTTTACTGTAGTCCTCATGTGACTTGATTATCATGACATAACATTATATTTGACTTAGAGCTTCAGAGCTTTTAGAGTAGTCGATTAAGTCTCTGAGTCTAGTGATAAATAAAATCTGAACCAAGTTGCTCCAAGAATATCACTTGGAAATCTTATCATCATAATCATTAAGCATATATGGAAGGCTTTGCCATTTCTCAAAACATAATAGGAAGTTTTCTTAATAGATAAATGAACCAAACCGTTTTGGCCATTACTTTCGTTTTGCAGTCATTGTATGGGATATTTGAATCTTGGGTCAATTTTAAACTGCCATTACTCTTTCAAGTGGTTCTATTAGATTAGTGAGCAATTCATGTCAAATTTTGATCGTGAGTATTTTGTGTTAGTAGTTTATTTGTAAAATAAACTAAAAAGTTCCTTGTCCCACATCGAAAAGATGTAAGTGCGCATATGAATGAGATTTGGCATTAATTAACAACCATTGTTTTTTATTTATTAAAAAATTCAGATTTATAATTATAAAAATTAACCATAGTGTCCAATTGAGACAGTGCACTTGTTCACAAAGGAGCTACAATTATTTTTATTTATTATTTATTAATTTCTGAATTTTGTTTCTTTGGTTGCCATTATTTCAGAGATCATATCTATTTGGACATAACTTCTTAATCTTTGGAAGGTTATGTCTGTTAAGATATATCTTCTTATCTTTTACCATTGATTTGAACATGTTTCTCAATACTTATCTTCTTCTTCCATTTTTATGTCTTTCCAAAAAGAAAAATACAGCCATTATTTCCGATTATTTCCTTTTGAGAGATCTTGGATGAATACCAAATTACTATATGGTATTTCTCATCGAGATTTTGTTGTTTCCTAGAGGCTGTTTTCCAATAATTAGTAGCAATGTTGTGAAGCAAATAATTCCTTAATGAGTGTTAACATCTAAATGTTGATGAACCGCCATTCATTAATCGCATAAAAAATTAGGAATTAATGTTTAACCCTAAATAAAAACATCAAAATTAATTTGCATAGTATATAGTTTTAGGAGCATTTATTATTTAGTGTAAATTTTCATTAATTGCATAAGCATTGGACTGATGATAGATGGTTTTTGAGTTTAAAATTTAATAAATTGAGCCTGCAAAAGGAGGGAAAATTTGGCTAAAGCTAGGGGACTAGGTGGCCAAAAATCACATGGAGAATGGGTTTTAATAGCCCTAATTTGAGCTTAATTCAGCCCATTGGGAGTTTGATTAGGGACTAACATTAGGTTATTAGAGCCCATCACATTGAACAAATTGAAAAGGCTTAAGTTAATCTTAGTACAAATATGTTTATGACCCACAAATTAGAGGTCGGCAACCATAATCTCAGAGGGCACACAATTCGATGCACGGCCGCAAGGTACAAGAAGAAAACTCATTCATCACACTGCAGAATACGACAAAAGTGGCTCATAAATTGTCGGAGGAGAATACATGCACATGTGAAGGTCGACGTCGTGGCACCACGCCTCTGTCCTGCGCAATTTCAAGCTGCGCCTGGTGTCCTAGCTCCGATCCACATCACACCGGTTGCTGCTGCTCTCGCACGATTTGGCGGTTTGTCTTGCTGCCACGACACTAACTTCATCAAAACAGCCCTCTTCTCCTCTTGCATTGCGTCTAGCAGCCACGAAGCAGCCCCAACGAGCCCTCACCGCACTTCAATCCTCTTGCAGCCGTGACGAGCCCTTGCCGCTGCCATACTGCGTCGCCGCTGCCGTCGACGCCGAGCTGCTAACTTGTGACGTCCCTGCTGCAACACCCTTAGCCACTTGCTAACGACGTGTCCCGCTGCCAACTGCTGTCCCAACGATCACAGCGACACCTCGACGCTGTCCTTGCCACTGTGCTGAGCCCCTTGGCCGCGTCCCTGCTGCTGAGTGTCCTTTGCCGCCACGCCTGAGCTGCCTGTGACGTCCCTGCCATACCCAACGTGAGCCGAGCTCAGCCCTGACGTGAGCCACCCTCCCGCCGCCATTCCCGTCATCGACACCGCCGCTAATCCAGCGCTGACTTGACATGATTTATCATTGTTTCGCATGTTTCCGACGAGAAGGTCGTGTCGCCATTGATCATGCTGTGCTGTGCCATCCTGCTGTGCCAAGCTGTGCCATCGTTGCCACAGCTTTCTGTCCCGCCTCGAGTTATCGGTTGCAATACTGGTCCGATTGCCAAATTTGGAAAGTGAATCTTCAAATTAGGTAAGATCCTTATCTTTATTTGATTTGAGATATTTACTTTCCTGTTTTACTTAGATGGGGTATATCCATAAAATCTTAAGAAAATACCCTAAGTTAGGAAACTTCCTAACTTAACAACATGCTTGGACGGCTGTCCGATCTCTAACTACACGATACGATCATCTAATCTCTAATTACAAGATACAATGTCTGGCGGCATGGAAAATCTTCCATCCAATCCATAATCATTTGGGCACAATCGTTGATTTATTCGTTTCCTAATTTAAACGAATTACTTTCCATAAATATCTATAACCACTTGGATGATTGTTAATTTATCGCATTTCCAAATTTAAGATAGATAATATAAGTTTATGGTTTATCTAACCAAATATTTATCCATTATTTGATCGCTTTCCATTAAAAAAAAAAACTCAAAAAGTATAGATAGATTTTGATTTGATTTTTGCTAGAATACTACTTGTTTTAGACTACATTGTATGTTCAATTAGGTAATTTATTTATTCCCAATTTCAAAATAAAAACCCAAACACATTGCTCTAAATTAAATTAGGTATGCTTTTCTTTGTTTAAATTGCTTGTTTAAATATATAATACTTTTAATTAAAAAGAAAGCACAAAAAATATCATACACATATCACCTAGAATTAGGTCATCTATTGTACATCATTTAGCAGTTGCATATTTAGGGTCATTTAGATTTAAGTGTGTGACATGCTAGAATAGTTGCATTAACTTTTGCCCGTCTTTGAATTAGATCATTTAATTAATGTCCCATGACATCTAGTTTGCATGTTGCATGTTATTTTAGCATAGGCATTTTTGTACTTGCATAGTTATTCGGTTTCATTGAATTAAGTGAAAACCCCAAAGAAATTGAGTGATTGAATGTTAATTAGAAGTCATATCAATGATTGTTGATGTGGGTTCCGAGCTAACATTGTAGATGCTTTCGTTGTATTGAGATAAGTCATGCAATTTGTTTACCACTTTATTGGATGTTAAATTGGTGATTTGCATACCCGCATGGTCATCTCACAAATTAAGAAGTAATAAAATTGATTTAAGCTATCTGCCAAATATTTTTTTCATAAAAAGAACGATACTAAAAGGGCATTAAAGAAGTCTAATGTGACCAAATTCCCATACCCAAAATCTCTTATTCGTAGGAATAATGTATATCTCCCAATTCTTTATTTGGGTTTCTAATCGAGCCATCATAAACTGATTAGTGGCGACTCCTGAATAAAAATGGTTTGCATGTTAAGAATTTAAATCCTAAGTTGTGAAATGGTATGGGCTTAGGAGAACCCCAGTCAAGCATAATCGGACCCCTAAGCGATGCACCTGCGTAGGGTGGGGTCGCAACGACGAGAGTGTTATCATGCGTTAAAGTTTGATTCCATTGGTATTCCGTTTGATTGATTTTCCCCAAAAATTTTAAGGAATTATTTGTGCAACAATGGAGTCGGAGTCAATCGCTAGAAGTAGAAGTTCCTGGAGACGCTTCAATTCTTGGTGTATGTGGCCCGGCTATGCCTCGATCGCTCACAAGGCATGCTCGGTGGACGATCTATTGCCAGTGATATGAGCACTGCAAGATGATTTGGTTCTCCTTAAGTTGGCCTCGATCTAGTCAGCGGAGATGGTGGGCTTAGGTTAGGAGTGAAGGACGCGGTTGATTGCGGGGGTTAAGCATATAAAAGTTTTCCTAATGTGGACTACATTTATTCATATTATAATTTACCATTTTACGGGGTTGATCTAAGGTAAGATAAAAGGTTTCCTAATTAGTCTAATATGGGGTTAGTTAGTGTGGGCTGAATTGAGCCTGGCCCGTAATGAAAGGGTTTAGTTAAAAACTCTATAAATTAGTGCTCAAGCAAGTCTCTCCTCTAACTCTAATTCTCACCAATATCATCACAAAATGAGTGTTTACCTAGCGCTAAAGGGTGAGGGGGCCGTCTCATTGAGCCAGTGATACATAGAGTAATAGAGGAGAAGGAATTGTGGATGGATCATCACTTTTCCGCTTCTGTATTAAGAATGATGGATTCCAAAACAGGTGCGTTAATCTTTCTATGAAAGTTGTAAGCTGTGTTCGAGGGGGGGGGAGTTATTGTCTATTGTTGGCCTCTGGATCGGAAAAAAAAAGGATTCTAGTTGTAAGATATCTAATGAAACCGTCCTAAATTATCTATGTTCTTGTTCTAGTTATGGAGATCATGAGATTGCACGTTTTGCATCTTACATGTAATATCATAGCAACCATAACCTAGAACTCGAATGCATAGAATTTTCACTCTATTTTTCGTGATTTTCATGATTTTTTTGTTCAATAAAAAGCAAGTTTGATTATAAATTCGGACTGGGCTTGTCGAGATGAGCAAAACCATCAATGGCGCATCGTCGGGGGAGGCGCCACGCACTTCCACGTGCTTCCATGCACGGCCACGCGCCGCCAGGGCATCGAGCACACGCAGTCATGCGCTCCCACGCGCGAGGCGCCACTCGCGCGTGTGTTGTACGCGTGAGGGTTGACGTCACAATAACGTCAGCGACTCGCGCCCGACCTGACTCGACACGCAACCCGACCCGACCCGCCTGAACCGATCAATCGGTCGGACCGGACGGTCGAACCGGGAATCGATCGAACTGCTACTAGTTAGACCGGATCAACTAGTTAGTATGCTCGCGCGTGAGCTCCACACGCCGCGCACTTAAGCGGCGCGTGCGGGCGCGTGGAGGCTCCGATTGGCGCGTGGGTGGCGGCTACAGGTTCGTATGACCATTCTCTATGTTGTGGTATATTTATTTTACATGTTTGATAATTTTATGAATGTAAAAATACATACGAAACTCTAAATACATGTATTTTAAGTATATTTTCGTGTATTTTTCTTGTATTTTTTCGTGATTTGGGAGATAAATGTATTGGTTTATAGGTATGTTATCACATAAAAATTATAAACAAATGATTCATTGATAATATATATAAAGTTTAACTTTTATTCATGAATAAAGCAGTGTAGTCAGCATGATATTTGATTTTAGTGATATATTGCCCCTATCACTAAAGTTAAAATCACATGTATATGGTGTATGTGAGAAGTAAAGTTTATATCCCTAGTATGAGAGAGTTTCAAGGATTCAATTGAGTTGTGACCATCAAAGTAGTACTCTTGATTGGGTTTGAGAAATATCGGTCTCGTATAATGATTGAGATGTCTAACGGTCTAATGCATAGTCATACTCCCAAAGGAGGTGATTGAGTATTAGTTCATGAAGGGATACATGATGGTGTGGTAAATGAGTGACTGATCCTAATGGTTCATATGCCCAAAAGTGATGAATTCACAAATGTTAGAATATATCCTCATAACCGCTATCATGTGAGGAGTGTACAACTGCATGTCATGTATTCTGCCTAAAAGTAATTATATGATTTTGCATGTAACTCTCTAGATGTGTACTTGTACGTAAAGTTACATAGTGCTCATATGATGCTAATTATATACATAACTTGTTTTTCAATCACTTTTTCTGTAAATGGTAAATCCGTCACAATTGATGTTTTTGCTGGTTCAAACATTAAGAAATTGAGAGAAGATTGTTTGCTATGGAGATGGCAAATGTTCATATGGCTCTCACTACCGATCGGCCAACAGATCTTACTGCCAAGAGTACAAAAGCTCAGAAAACACATTTTACTGCTAGGGAAAAGAGTAAGAGAATTTGCTTACTATCCATGAAGCATTCCATTCGGAAACACTTAAAAAATGGTTTGCCTGCGGACTGCACTACTAGGCAAATGATGAAAGCCTTGGTGGCTAGAAACTGTGTCTCATTTAATGCTGAGATAGGGACACACCTGCAAATATTATTTAATATGAAGTATGATGGTTCTGGTGGAGTTAGAGATTATGTTCTGATGATGGTAGATTTGTAGGCAAAGCTTCAAGCTCAATGTTGTTATTCCCACTGCTTGCATTGTGCATCAAGCTCTAAATACTCTTCCTCCTGATTTTGGAATTATCAAGACCAATTATAATTTCCAAGATGGAAACCTGGTCAACTAATGACCTGATTGTAAGGGTAGTGGCAGAGGAAGAAAAATTGAAAAAAGATAAAGGACACATTGCCCTTTATGCTTCTAGTTTTGATAGTGACAAGAGTAAGAAGTTGGAAAATTATACTCATAAGCACAATTCTGAAGCTGCTGGTCCTTCCAACAATAAAGGAAATTCTGAAGTTGTTGGTCCTTCTAACAGTTTGGGTTCTAAAAAAGTATTCTTCAAGAAGGACTGTGTTATTTGCTACTTTTGTAAGGAGAGAGGGCACGTAAAGAAATGCCACAATAAGTATAAAGCTTGGTTGTCCAAGAGAACTAAGAGTGAGCCTAAATGTAATGATTATTTGGTATTTGTTTGTGAATAAAATCTATCTGAAATCCCAACCAATTCTTGATGGCTAGATAGCGGTGCAACTAATCATGTTGCGTTTACCATATAGGGGTTCATAAACCGAAGGACACCAAGTTAGGATGAATCAAAGCTCACCGTGGGAGATGTTATTTTAATTTTAGATTTTAGTTTTAGTATGATGCTGAGAAACACTTTTTGTGTACCTTCTTTTAGGCGGAATTTAGTTTCAATGTCTTGTTTGGACATGTGTAGATACTCTTTTGAAATAAAGAGTAATAATATTTCTATGTTTTATAATTCAAATCAAGTTGTGAGTTGCAGTTTATCCAATGGATTGTATCGATTGAGTTTATCTCCCAACGATATGTACGTTGCTTATTCAGCTGAAAAAGTTATTTCCAAAAAGCCTCTACCTAAGGAACAATCTTATGCATTGTGGCATAAACGTCTTGGTCACATCTCTAGAGAAAGAATAGAAAGGCTTATAAATGCTAACATCTTGCCTACTCTTGAAAGTGATCTAGAAACTTGCGTAGACTGTTGTAAAGGTAAGATGACTAAGATAAAGAAGAAATTTGCAGTACAAAATTTTGACTTATTGAAGGTTATTCACACTGATATTAGTGGACCATACATGGCTACTTTGTCCCGAAATTTTTATTTCATCACATTTATTAACGACCATTCCCAATATGGATACTTACACTTGATTAAAGAAAAGTTTGAGTCTTTTGACAAATTCAAGATTTTTCAGACTGAAGTAGAGAAACAATTGGGAAAAGTTATAAATGTTGTCAGATCTAATCATGGTGGTGAGTATTTTGGTAAGTATGGTGATGCTAGACAACTTAAAGGGTTGTTTGCTAAATACTTAGAGGATTCTAGGATAATAGGTCAATTTCCTATACTTGGAAATCCTGAACAAAATGGTGTGGCTGAAGGCGTAATCGCACTCTTATGGGCATGGTGAGAAGTATGATTAGTAGGATCAACTTACCTGATTTTCTATGGGGTGAAGCTTTGAAAACAGCTCTTTATATTCTAAATCGTGTCCTTACTAAAGCAGTTCCATTGACTCATTTTGAGTCGTGGATTGGACGTAAACTTAGCTTGAATCATCTTAAAGTTTGGGGATGTCCGGCAGAAGTGGAGTTATATAATCCAACATTAAGTTGGATTTCAAAACTACTCGGTGTTACTTTGTATCTTACCCATATCATTTAAAGGGGTATCAATTTTATAACCTTAATGGAAGTACAAGAATTGTGAAATCTCAGACGGAAAATTTTTTGGAATTTGATGTAACCGAAAAAGGTAACTACTCACAAACTATTGAAGATGACAGTTTAGTGGGGAATACTGGATCCTTATCTCATCATGTGCAGAAGATTATGGACCCTCCTACACCACAAACTGAGCCTGTTACGGCTCAGGATCCTATTGTTGAGGCGGTTCCTGATGAAATTCCTCAAGTCCCTCAGATTCAGAATGAGGTTGTAGTAGCTCCACTCAGAAGATCGACTAGGAAAAGACATTTGGCTATACCACCAGACTATGTAGTCTACCTAGGAGATCATGATTATGATATTGGTTATGTTGTTGATCATATGACTTATATGGATGCGATTTCATGTTCTCAATCAGATTTATGGTTAGATGCGATGAAAGATGATATGCAATCTATAAAACACAGTAGTGTTTGAGAGCTTGCTGAATTGCGTGAAAGTTATAAGCTTATCGGCTGCAAATGGGTATACAAGACTAAAAGGGATTCCAAATGGAAGATTGAAAAGTTTAAAGCCAAACTGATAGTTAAGGCTTTTACTCAAGGAGAAGATATAGATTATGAGAACGAAGCAAATGTATGTAGATTGAAAAAGTTTATTTATGGCCTTAAGTAAGCTTTTAGACAGTGGTATTTAAAGTTTCATAGTGTTGTCATTTCATTTGGATTTATTGAGAACGAAGTAAATCGGTATATATATTGCAAGGTTAGTGGGAGGATATATTTTTCTCATATTTTATGAGGATGATATCTTACTTCCAAGTAGTAACATTTGATTACTGCATGAGACAAAGCGGATGTTATTAAAAAAATTTGACAAAAAACCTTGGTGAGGTGTCTTTTGTTCTTGGCATTAAGTTCCATAAAGATCATTTTTGCTGTTCATTGGGTTTATCTCAGAGGGCATATATTAATCGTATTTTCGAAAGATTCAATATGGAGCATTACAAATCAGGAAATGCTCCTATTTTTAAGGGTGATAAATTGAGTCTTTTACAATGTCCTAATTCAGATTTTAAGAAAACTCAAAAGAAGAACGTACATTATGCTAGTGTGCTTGGAAGTATTATGTATGCTCAAATTTGCACTAGACCAGATATTGCCTTTGCGACAGGACTTTTAGATAGATATTAGTCAAATCCAATACATGATCACTGGGTTGCTATCAAGAAGGTTTGAAGGTAATTAAAGAGGATAAGACATTATATGCTGATTTATAGACATGTTCCTGACTTGCAACTAGTAGGGTATTCAGATGCAGATTTTGCTGGCCGTTAAGATGATAAGAAGTCAAAGACAAGATATATATTTATGTTGGCAGGAGGTGCAGTATCATGGAAGAGCGAGAAACAGAAATATATATCTTCTTCTACCATGCAAGCGGAGATTGTAGCATGTTTTTCAGCAGTTATTCAGGCTATTTGGTTCCGGAACCTCATTTGAGAGTTAACAATTTTTGATTTTGTGGATAGGCCCATAAAGTTATATTGTGACAATAACTCTACAATGTTGTTTATTAATAAAAATAGAAGTCTCAATGGGTCTAAGCACATAGAGGTCAAGTTTTTCACCATAAAAGAATCGGCATAGAATAGGGACGTTGCAGTAAATCATATTCCTATAGATGATATGGTTGTAGATCCACTAACTAAAGGCCTATGCCCTTGTATGTTTGAGTAATATGTTATTAGCATGGGTTTAGGAGCATCTTGGGATATTGTTATTTAGTGGGAGCTTTTTTTACTTTTCCTCTAATAAAGTTTACATCTATATTTGTTACATTTAATAACATTTTGATATGTGTGTGCGCGCGCGCGTGTATCAACTTTTACATTTAATAAAATATTATTTGAATGAATTGTTATTATGATGAACACGGAAATCAATTTAATTTGTACACGAATGAAAAAGCCACAATTTTTAGGCTTAATTTATTTTACGAAAAGAATGTAATATTTCAAAAATTATTTTTTTAAAAAACTTATCTTTGAGGAAAATAATAGTATTTTTAAATATTTAGCTGAAATCTAAAAATAAATTGGAAAAAAAATTTCGATCGTTTTGTATGAAAAACCTGATTTGATTTTCTTAAATAGACATACATTATTCAAGCAATAGTAACTTGTGCATGAGTAGTTGAGAAATCGGATTTGAGCACTACAGTCTCGGGTTCGGCCTTGGTGAACCCTGACCTAAGCGTCGAGGTCCAAGCCCAATATAGATGGACCGAGGCGCAGGCGCTAAGGTCTTGGTCCTAGCCTCGATGGACTTGAGTGTGAGTGTCGGGATCCTAGGCCCAAGTCCATTAAGGTCGAGGCCTGACCCCAAACCCCTACACTCGTGTTTGGATCCCCTACACTTGACCTTGGGTCCATCAAGGATGAGGCCAGGCTCGGGACTTGAATGTCTATGCCTAGGCCCATCAAGGTCACACGCACAAAGGCCGGGTTCGGTTCCATTGTGGTCAAGCCCAATACCTTAATGCTCATGCTTGGATCCCCCACGTTCGAGCCCAAGTTCATCAAGGCCTAGCTGACCTTGTTGCCCGGGTCCAGCGAAGCTGAGGTCAGGGATCCGGGCATGAACACTAGGGTCCCAAGCTTGAATTTTGTGCACCTACTCTTAGGCACTGGGAACTAGAAAACTAGCACTAGGTTCCCAGCCAAGAGTGCAGAAGACCAAAGCATGAGCACCACAGACCCACGCACGATTGTCAGGACCTGAGCATGGGCATTGGGGTCCTTGGCCCAACCTCAATGGACCAGGGCTAGGGCACAAGAGATCCAAGCCCAACCGTCATGTACTTGAGAGGGAGCACCTGAGCCTCAATGTACCCCAGCTTACGATGTCTTTCTTTTTCTGTGAAGTATGCGAACATAGTCTCAGCAGTTTACTTTCACGGCAAGTTTTTGCAGCTTGGAGCATGCCATCACCAAGCGGGCTTTGTAGCCGGGTCGAATAAAAAGAATAAAAATGAAAGAAAGAATCCAAAAGATCAAAAATTTCCAAAAAGAAAGGGAGAGCAATCCTGAAATCTCTCAAGTATATCTTTGGATTGTTCTGCATTTTTTACCTTTGCGCTATTTCACCTCTTTCAACGAAATTCGGGTACTTTTTACTTATAAAAGGAGCTCCTTGGGCTGCCTTTCAAAGAGAGGCAATTCTCGACACCTGAACTTGTTCTTATAAAAGTATAAAAATAGGAAGTAGCAAAAAGAAAAAGAAAAAGGGGGGCAAATAAATAAATAAGGCGACAGAAAATGCTTAGTCGCACCGGCCACTTGCATTTCTTGGACTGCTTAAAAGCCAATAAGTTAGGCCACTATCCGATTTCGGTGTCGTTTAAGCCCATTCGGACGTGCAGCCCATGGAGTTTAGAAAAGGCCCAGCATCGAGTCCTCCTAGGTTCTTTTTTCACAATCTGAAGCGTGAGAAGGCGAGCTCTTTTAAGGAAGTAAGGAAAATCGCTCCATCTTGAATTATTTTAAGTCAAATAATTCAAGCTCAGCAATGGCTACTGGCTTCCATTGCTGACCACCATAAATTCACACTGCATCGACTCTCACCACTTCAACTTCCTCAGCTGCTGCTCCCCTTTTCTTCCTTCCACCGATTTTTTCCTGGAAGAAACGCATACTATACATTGAGAGATTTGAGTATTCGAGGACAAAAATTCGTAGGAAATCGATTTTAGAAGTTTGCTCTTCGTTTCCGAGGTCGCTCATCATCGTTCGCCATTGCCAGGTAACGATTTTAAGAGAGTACAGAACGTACTCTGTTCTACCCTGTTTCTGGCCGAGAAGGTCTGAAGAAAGCATATCTAGTCTGAACCTCGTCTGCTTGTCTTAGCTTCGTTCGTGAGCGGTCGTAGGAGCCCCAATCCTTGACTCGTATGCTCGTCATGGGAGATAAAAGAGGTTTTGTTACAGTTTTCACTGATGTTCGATTGGCGAAGATGTTAGAAGTAGAGTAGATTAACGGGAGCACTTTTTTTTCCCCCGTAATCTCCATGAGTTTGAACCTCACTTGGCTGAGCATGTTGATCAGACTTGTATAAGATCTGTCACGCAGGAAGTTACAACCTTACAATTATTCGCATAGATTCCATCGACATATGCTAATCAGCATACTTTCCGTGAATCATTGCTTGGCTTGGCTTGGCTTGGCTTTGCTTTGTGTTCACTGTTTCGTCCTTCTTGACCTAATACAGGTTCTGTCAGTAATAGTCGCATAATGAAGTAGATAAACATAGACTTTCTTTTTCATGTTGTCTCTCTTGTCCCTTTATAAGCTTTGACTGCGATTTTAATTCATCGGATATTTTGATTTTTGTGTCCTGATTCACCATACTTCAGCTTAAGTGGAACAATTAAGATATATTTGTGTTTAATGTTTGTGTATGTATCTATGATTCATGGTCCTCAAAACTTTGGTCTGTCTTATAGTGCTCCAACGATTGACCATCAAGCAAAGTGTTTGTTGGAGCCTTTAAGGCCTGGTGTAACTCTGCTTGTTCATTTAATGTAGTTATGAAATATAGCCTCATTTTGACATCTTGATTTAATATTTTATTTCAGTTTTACAATGCTCCAAGGAATGATTTTCAAGCGAAGCTTGTGTTCAAGCCTCTATCCCCAGATCGTCGGTGGAAGTCTGTATATGAATCCATTCATCAAGACGAGCGCATTCTCTCGAAAAAGATTCCTGTCACAAAATTCTTAAATCTCCAGGTTTGAGGCTTCTTTGATTTCACCTCTGTTTTGTGCTGGCGTGGCTGACTATTCTCAATCATCAATAAGTCTGTTAACTTCTGTGGGTATTGAGCGATAATTGGTAAAGCTTTTGGGGAGTCAGCTAGGTGTGCTTTGAAAATTACAGGTTGGCGTAGGCCACAATTTTCAGTTAAATGCAATTAGTTGGAAATGGAAGCTCACCACATGTTTGGGTGGAGACGGTGTATCTCGAATTGGAAATAACACCACTCTTGGACTTTGTCAAGGTGTAGATTTTCGACTTGGGTGGAGGGCTGTTTACGTTCTTCCAGAAATCACAGGGTAAGTTTCTTCCTTCTCAATTCCACTATTTCACTCTTGGAAGAAGCTAGATGAGCTATAACGCCAAAACAAGTTCTAATTGTATCAACTATTTGGTGTCATGAATTAAAATTTTGCTAGTGCAAAGCATGATGATTGTAACATACAGTGAACTTACGGGTGTGTGCTTCTGTGATTTATGTCACTCTGTTTTATTAAGTTTTCTGTGGTTCAAGTTGTGTGTTTCACGTTACAGGGGTGTTGGTACTGATGAGCCACTATTCAACATGAACTCTGGGCAGTTGCAGGCATCGCAAGATAGAGTGGAAGCCATTTTAAGCTATCCAGATACAGTTTCGTGGACATTGGTGAAGAGATGGTATGTCAATTGGTTGGCTCCTTTGAACTGCATTGAGATGAGAACTACTAGCATTTGAATGAGTACTACTAGGCAAAAAATTGGTTTGGTCAGAAGTTGCCTGTTCTCGGGTAGTGGGGTCTAATGTTGTTTTTGTTCACACGCATTTGTGATATGTTATTGACTGGCATTATTTATCATGCTTTTGACTTTTTAGTTACATGATTTTACCATTTCTAGGTTCACACTTTTTTCTGAGTAATGGCTTGATGAGTTGAGTTTTTCTCTTAGCAGATATTCGTATTTAATTGCAGCACAAACTGTTTGCCTGAATTCCGTCCGGCTGGAGAAGCAGGATTAAAGGGAGGGACGACGAGGCTTAATGGCGCGGTGGAGAATGAGTTATGCCTATAAATTTCATCAGTTTTGTTTGACAATGTTGATCTATGTAAGTGCAGTTTTGTGGTGTTAAAAAGTTATGTAAATCTGCTTCATGAGCGGTTTTAGTCTTCATTTTCACATCCATTCTTTATCTCTACATTTACTAATGTAGTGAAAAGTCCTGTTAGCATCAATGGGATTTATTTCATGTCAAGGCAGATGAATTGGAACAGTGTTTAGGTTCAATCATAGGGATTGTTCACAAGCTGAAGGCAATTCAAGATCAACGTTGTGATAAACCAAAGTAATCGATCATGAAAGGACCGTTTGACCATAACGATCGCTATGAATGATCATGTGCCGTCATGAGTTAGTCAATGGATGGGTGTAGATCGATTCAGCTCAAGTATATGCCGGTCGCGGGTGACATTGCACGTTCAATGTACTATTTGTTAACAACCTTAATCCGATTCCGAATGACCGTGAGTCAGGGCAAGCTAGGCTAATTTATCATATTCGATGACATGACAATCGAGGGTCATGCATGGATTGACCAAGCTCAACTTAAAGTCACGCTTAAAACCATGGACAAGCGTCAAACTTAGTTCGAGTCTAGTCGCACGAATTCTACCAATGCCACCTAAATTCGTGTAGGTTGCATTAAAGCTGATTCCGATCGAAACTTAGCCACAAGCCTTGGTCCAATTGTAAGTATCGACTGTAGATGTTATCAAGGCATCCCTTTCAATTGAAATGATTTTTGTGAGCGAGGAAATGCGATAATTTGAGGATATCGACTTTAATGGACCTAGAGGTGAGACTAATTTAGCCTATTAAGATTTAAATTGAAGTGAGACAAACTTTGTTAAGCCATGGACATTGAGGTTGGTGCCACTTTTGGATAGGATGAGTGGAATGGACCAAATTACCCTTTGAGTCAGGCCAATAATTGCAGTTTCAAGAAGCCATCCTAACCCTTGATGTTGGATAAGGCACATGGCTTGATGAATGGCCAAGATTTGCTCTTGCTCTCCAAATTTGGAGTAATGATGAGAGAAGGACAATAATGCATGAAGCATGCGATGCTTGATGGGCAAGCTTCCCTCTTAAGTTACTTATTCTTTTACTTCTTCTCTCTCCCTCATTCACCCTCGGCCAAATCCCCTCTCTCCCTGTTCTTTCTCTTTTTCCTCTTCTTTTCCCTTCCTTTCCCTCACCGCTCGTGCCTCATCACTTGCTCACGCTGTCGCTGCCGTCCGTGCGTCGCTTGGATGCCGTCCCTGTGCCACGCTGTGCTGCCATTGCCGCTCGTCCGCCATCCTAAGCCGTTTGGAGTTGCTACCTACTCGCTCGCCGCCCTTAAGCAACCCCTAAAAACCCCTTGTCCTCTCCCGGTTGTTTGTAAGTAGATTTCCTATATGTCGGTCATGCCGTTGTGTTATGTGACTCGGATTTAAGACCCTCTCTAGTGTCGTAGGACTATCTTAGGTTGAGGAACCTCATGTGATTAATTTTGTATGGTTTGCTCATGGTATGCGTGAGATATATGGTTCTGGATTGATCGAGGAGCAAGTTTGGGAGAGTTAAGGTTGCTTGGGTTTGGCATGAGTTGTATAAATGATTCACTTAGGTTAGGTTTGTTGTGATTGTTGTTATGGATCGTTTGCTATGGCTACTTATGCTTGATCTTCTTATTTGAATGCCACGTATGGTCGTATAAGTGTTAGATGAAGTGATCTTTGCATATTGATGTCCATAGGTCATGGTCGATGCTTGAGTTCACATCGAGCCGCCAAATCTAGAACTACGTTGGTTCTTGGACGTGCGTGAAAGTGCGTCAGGCCGAGTCACTCTCTTGGTTCGGCAATATTGAGGCGTATCATTCGATCTAAGTTTGATCTAGACCAGTACTTGAGTGTTACAAGTCAAGCCTCGATTCTAGTTCCGTGCTTGACATACTTTATTGTCACATATACAATAGGGCATGAGTTACACATTACTTGGCACACCATTGGGGCAATCATACTTTGATTAATGAGAAAAATAAAACAAATTGTTTGAATGTTTGATTCGTGTGGTCACACGAGGAATACCATCACCGATGGATTTCGGGACGATGCCCCCACGTCAACGGGATGCCTCGTTAGTGAGAATGAGATGATGCCCCCATGTCAATGGGTTGCCTTCACGACAACAGGATGCCATTCGTGGGATGTGTTATAATCGAAATGATGCCCGATGAATTTCAGATGTCATGCTTGAGGGAGCGAGACGGTGTCCCAAAGGTTTCCAGAAAAGCCGTAGGATTTCGGCTATGTGTGATTAATAACTGGACTCAAGATAGTATGGTAGTATGGGATGCCATGTGATTCTTGAGATGCTGAATGTGTGCGAAATGTTCCAATGCTATATGCATTCTTTGAAAGTGTTTTTGTGACTCATGCATATTTGACATTGACTTCTATGAGATGCATGAGATAAGTGCATGATTTAAATGTCATTTGAGTGACTTAAAAGACACGTGCATGCTATGATTGACTTTGTTTACGAATTGAGAGACGTGTGGATGTCCTGAAGGTTGTTTAAGTCTCGAAGGCTTTGATAATGTTGAGGATGCTTATATCCGTTACGTATGAATATTCTTGCTATTATTTGCACTAATTATGACATGTGTGGGTGTATATACCTTTGTTTATTACTCGAGCGACTTAGGTTGAAGATAGATTCCATCATGTATAGTTAAGGCAAATCTTAGGCTTTACTATTGATCTGCCATCGATATGTATGGGTCAGGAAATCGTAAGGCTCCGATGCAAGGGACTAGCCTATACAAGGTTTAGGATCTTTACTTATTGGGTTTTCAACTCACTATTGTTATTTAACCTTTTCAAGACCAAAGGTATGAGTTGTCCAAAAAAAAAGACCAAAGGTATGAGCCCACCACCTTCCCGTTTTGGACTTCCTACGCACATGAATGTCATGGTGATAGACATTGAGGACATTACCATTGACATCCTTTTCTAATGCCACACCACAACTATGTGGGTGGATGAGGGTGTGGGATATCTAGTCTCCCATTTGTTCGTGGCTTGGTTCACCTAGGTCGATGATGACTTCTACGGTCTTTTGTATGGGTTTGACGTCCCACTCGGGGACACTAACAGGTCGGTGTTGCCCCCTATTGATGGTACTGTGGACAACCCCAATCCAACCCCGACTACGATCTAGAGCCCAAGCTCGAGCCATGAAGATACCAGCAAAAAATGGGAAACATTTTTGGTAGTTGCCTTGGTAAAAGGAGCTAGGACTAAACTCTCCCCCCTCCCTCTTTTTTTGATATCTTTCTGGTATGAGGGGATGACCACTTACTGAACGGCCCTAAGGTTGGGCTTGTAAATTTGTGATTGTTCTACGTAGATAAATAAAGCTAGGAAGTTATGCAATATGTATGTGAATGTGTTTTCTCCCTAACTATTCATTGTTTGTTATTGATTGATTAGGTGAATGGAGATTGCACACTTTCGCATGTGCTTAATGAAAGATAAAAATCAATGGGACGGCGACGTCTCCTGGGACGTTGCAACTTAATTCCATTGTTGCGACCTATTTTTTTGGTGCACCACCTAAAACTAGGTTAGTGGACTGCTAAGTTTTTAAACTTAGCTCGGGCTCTCCCAAGCCCATACCAAATCGCGACTTAAGTCTAAATTTTTAAACATGCAAAAAATTATTAACTAGGAGTCGCCACTAACCGGTTTACGGTAGGTCGATTAGACACCTAAGTAAAATAAAGGGAGATTTATTTTACTCATACGAACCAGAGACTATGGGTACGGGGACTTGGTTACACTAGACTTCTCTAATGCCCTTTTAGTACCATTTCTTTTATTTTTCAAAAAATATTTTTGCAGGCATCTAAGATTTATTTTAACCAAAATTACTATCATACAAATATGGAGACCACACGAGTGCTCATCCACTATTAAACATCCAAATAAATAAATAAATCACACAAAGCAAACAATTATTTTTTTGGGTTTTTTTGAAAATAGAATTTTATCGTGCATTCTAACTATATGACCTAATTTTACTAATAAACAAATTCTAATTAAATGATCCTATTATGCAAACTAATTAACATGCACCTAGTATTTTTGTATTTTTTTAGAAATTAGGAAATACTAAAAACCCTAATTAAGCTATCTAAAGTGAACAATTTTCTAATTTATTTTAGGGATTAATTTGACTTAAATCCTATCCTATATTAGAAAATTATTATTATTTTTAAAAAATGGTTATTAAAATATGCAACTTTATCTAAGACTCAAATTTAAAAAAAAAAAAAAAAGGTTATTTAGGTCCAACCCTAACCTATTTCAAAAAATTTATCTTAAAAAGCAATCCTAAAAAATATAATCCTAAAAAATCTAATTTACTTAAATCTACATGTCTGATTTACTAAACCTATAAGCATGCAAGATTTTGATTTTTTTAGTTTTTTTTAAGATAAGTAATTATTAAATAAATATTAAATCTAAATTATCAACAAAATAAAGCATTAAAATAATCTAAAAAATAACATGTTGTCTCACAGTCAAATTAACGATTATCTTAACCCTAATTATCATAACAAAGAGTTCAAAATAATTAAAAATCTAATCCGAAGTCTTACGGATCAAATTAATAATTATAATGATAAAACAATTAAAATTCTACCAAAAAGCCCAAAAATTAATATAATTAAAAAAATGATCCGATGTCTCTTAGATCAAATTAATAATTACAATAATTTCGGACAAAATCCCTGTGGATAATGCCTACAAAATTTATGAAGATTAACATTCAATATTACAACTTAAATAACTAAACTAAAAAAAAAAATATGCTATCAAACAAAATAGGTAGAAAAATGACATAAAAAATAAATAAATAAATAATGCACTAAACTAAAAAACGAAAAGTAAAAATAAAAAATAAATAAAAGTAAAAACTACCTAGGGGAAACAACAGTGGGTGGTGTCGGGCGGTAGTTAACTGGTCGTCGGAGCTTCGGCGGGGAGCGGTTGCAGGTGGACGGCGGCGGGCTCAAGCTCGGGGCAGCGGTGGAGGCAGAGCTGGATCGCGGGTTGCTGGGCGGCGACGACGGTAGCGATGCAGGGCTCGACTGGTGTCGGGCCGTCGCAGATTGTTGGGCGGCGACGGTGTCGAGCTTCGACATAGGGGTGCAGCGAATCACGAGCAGAAGGCAGCAAGTGCAACGGAGGCTGAGTGTCAGGCAGGGGCAGCATTCGAGCGGTGGGCAAAGACGCTCGGACAGAGGTAGAGACGGAGGCACGGGTTTCTGGGCGTTCGGCGCGGTTGGATCGGACAGGCGGAGGCGCAGGCACGGCGGCTGTGGCAGTGTCGTGGGCGATGGAGGTTTCCGGAGCAGAGGTGTTAGAGTCGGGGCTTCTGGGTGGAGACAGGGTTGGTAGTGGCAAAGCAGGAACGCCGGGAGGGCGAGCAGGGCTCGATCGGTGTCGCTGGGCCGAGGGAAGATCTCGAGCGCGAGCGTCGAGGAGCGGACGATTGGGCTGGCGTGGCGAATCTCGAACCGGTGGTGACTAGTAGATCCGGACGGGATAGGGGCAGCAACGTCGTCGTGGATTGGCTTCGTGGGTTGCTGGAGTCGCGGCCACCGGCGTGAAGAAATGAGTGGCAGTCGCAGTGCTGCACGTCAAGGGGGGGAGGGGGCGGATTCGGCAGGACAACGATGGCGGAGGTGTGGGGCCGTCGCAGGTCAGTGGACGCGCGGGTGTGAGATCGGAGCAGCACCGACAGGAGGGTGGCGGACGACTGGGCTACAGCGGCTTTGCAGCTTAGGCGGTGAAGCGGACGCGCAAGTCGCCGGCGAGACAGGTGCGGGTCGCCGGCGAGACAGACGCGGGTCGTCGGATGAAAAAGATGATCAATCTTTTTTTTTTTTTTTTTTTTTTCACTTCTAACTTTTTCCCACTTGCCCACCGGTCAAACCTCCCTCTTTTCTTTCTCTCTCTCTTTTTTTTTTTTTTTTAAATTTTCACACAAAAATTTTCTACTCTTTGAATTTGCTCTCAATTTTTTTGAAAAAAAGCTCCCCCTGTCACAAAAAATGAAGCTCTCTTTTATAGTGATTCCCAAATGACCGCTTTGTATGGCATTTTTTGAGTTTCCATCTCCAGTCACATTAAATCAAAGCTATAAATCATAGCATGATTTCGTAATCAACTCGATTTTGCTCAGATTTCTTCCATTTTACAAAAATTCTTGCCCTTTATTCACTTGATTTTTAAATTGCTTCTACATTTAACAAAACCCGAATATTCATCAGAATTTCAAATTTCCATGCATAATCAATCAAATCAATTTCCCCCATTTTTTTCATTTTTTTCATTTTATTTATTTAAATGAAAATTTTATTTTCCTTATTTCCCTAGATTTGCTAAAATTAAGTGTCAACAGCTGCCCCTCTTTAAAGGTGAGCTCATAGAGGTTGCCTTCAAAGACAAGTTGAGACCTAAATTTTGATCATGCACATGCACTGAATGACTTTTTGTTGGAAAATGAATTCTATTTTGAAATGCAATTTATGTGATGTATGAAAATACTAATGCAAATAATAAAGGAATTTACCTGGAATTACTTACCTTCGAGGAGGGTAGAGTAACTCAAGATAAATTGGCGTTACATGTCCAGGACTCGTACCATTCTACGGTCGCCCAGAATAGTAACATGACTTCGCAAAGAGATTGCTTTCCCAGGACCCGTACCATTCTACGGTTACCCAGTATGACAGTGTTTGGTTGTGTCTAGGACCCGTACATTTCTACGGTCGCCTAAACGGGGATTCATTTTCCAGGACCCGTACCATTCTACGGTCGCCTGAATAGGTGTTGTCTAGGACTCGTACCATTCTACTGTTGCCTAAACTAGGATTCATTTTCTAGGACCCGCACCATTCTACGGTCGCCTGAATAGGTGTTGTCTAGGACCCATACCATTTTACGGTCGCCTAAACTGGGATTCATTTTCCATGACCCGTACCATTCTGCGATCGCCTGAATAGGTGTGAATCTGGAAAAAATCTTTGGAGGGCGACTCCATCAGGCGCCGGTGCTTGAAAAGGAATACCTGTACAGTGACAAGTATTTAAGATATGGATAAAAATATACTTACCTGCTGACATCTTTGTTCCTTGGAGATACGTTTCCTGCAAAACATAATTGTAGGAAAGGCAATATGCATTTACAGACATGCATTAATTCAAATGAAGTTCATGCGTGATGATTTCTATTAATCTTGCATCGCCTAATTCCCATCGGGAAATATCTGGAAAGAATATTCCAATCTGAACACATGAGTGTCATGGATGTGGCAAATAAGGGATCCTTCGGTCTGAGAGAACTTTACACTCATCCTCATTAAAAATGATCATTTCATCCTGACCTTTGATGCAGGATTTGGCAATTGCTCTGTCTCACTGTCATCATGCCAAACAAGGGTATGTGCAATCTCGCAAGTGGTACGACCTTACCAATATGAGAGGTCTTTTACAGGGACCGTAATATGGGCCTGGTCAACGGCTTAACAAAAGGGACTCTTTGAGTCCAGGCTATTGAAAGAATGAATGATATTATGTAATCATTTCTAGGTTTACAAGTCAAGAACCCTGCAAAATGAGAAAGAAATAATCTTGCTCACACTTCTTCGAGCGATGCTTAAAACATGTGAACCCTTAAGTTAATTCAAGTGCACTAATCAGAAGAGACTTTACAAGGGACGTAACATAGGCTTGGTTCATGGGTTAAGAAATGAAAGGATCAGTAGGCTCAAAAAGTGTTTAGGGGGTTAAAATTGGTGATCATCTTGACATTTCCACCACTTTCCTTCTCCATTGCCGAAGATTTTTTTATATCACAACTCCATTGATTGCAATAGCATTCCATTTTTAGTATTGCCTTGTTGGGGAAACGACTCATTATATCAAGAGTTTGATTTTTCTCCTTTCTGGGCATTGGCCTTGCTTTTACCAAGCACACTGCTTTTTCATGCCCCATTTTTTGCACTTATTTTTTGGACAGAGTTTCCATTCTTTTTCAGCATTCTAAGCCATGTTACTTGAATGGTTCTTTTGCCTTGCCCTAGTGTGGGGGATGATCACCAACTGGGTTTAACATGGAACGAATTCGTAGGCTCAAGTGGGCTATGCAACGGATGAAAGTGTATAGGATAAAGAAAGAACTGCTCTTCGTCATCCTAAGGCACTTTAAACTACCGTATAAGTTACACTGTGAAAGCAATACTTGAAGATTGATGCAAGTGCGAGCAACAAGATTCCTACCATTCATTTCAAATTTGTCCCAATATGGGATGATTCTTGATAGGGATGATTTAAAAAGAATCTCCATAAGCGTATGGGGCTCAAAGGGGTTAAACAATGGATCACTTGTAGTGTTTGGGATAGAGAAAAGAATGCCTCTCATCATGTCGGTTGTTGTACCATTTGCGAGATCAACTTTCCCTTGCAAGCACGGAATTTTTCCACACAACTCACTAGGGATTAGTGTACGAAATAGTGTATGGAACAAGGCCTGCCTATCATTCCAAAGTATCTCATTTGACACATTCAATTCATCTCACACAATTCATCAAGGAAGGGAAATGCAAGATTTGCAACAAATTTGAACAATTCAACTCATTGAAGCAATTTATTCATCATAGAAATGCTTGCAGTTCAAAATATGTCATGGCAAATTCTATCATGGGTAATACTTCTTGACAGCATCTAAATTAACTGGAGTGGAGAACTCACGACCATCCATTTCTGCCAAGATCAAGGCTCTACCAAGAAGTACCTTCTTCACCACATATGATCTGTTGTAATTTGGAGCAAACTTTCCCTCAGGATCTGGAAAAATTGGTAGCAACTTCCTTAGAACAAGATCATTTACCTCGAAATGTCTTGGCCGTACCTTCCGATTGAAAGATCTGGCTACTCTCTGTTGATAAGTTTGGCCATGGCAGAGAGCCTTCAGTCTTTTCTTGTTGATCAAGTTCAACTGCTCGAATCTTTGCTGCAACCATTCTGCCTCAGACAACTCCACTTGGGATAAAACTCTCAAATGAGGAATCTCCATTTCCACGGGCAGAATTGACTCCATGCCGTACACTAGAGCAAAAGGGGTTGCCTCAATGGAAGTGCGGATTGATGTCCAGTACGCCATCAATGCGAAGGGTAACCTGTCATGCTAATCTCGATAATTCTCGGCTGTCTTGGCCAAGATCTTCTTAATGTTCTTATTGGCCACTTCAACAGCCCCGTTCATCTGAGGGCGATAAGGAGACGAATTCAGATGCTTGATCTTGAACTCGCTAAACAACCCATCAACAAGTTTGTTGTTCAAATTTGTCCCATTATCAGTGATGATTGCTTTAAGGACGCCATAGCGAGCAATTATATCTCGTTTTACAAACTTCGCAACATTGCGAGCAGTGACACTTACAAATGGTGTAGCTTCGATCCATTTGGAGAAATAGTCTATCGCCACCAAAATGAATCGATGCCCATTTGAAGCCTTGGGTTTGATTGGGCCAATCACATCAATGCCCCACGTCGAGAAAGGCCATGGCTCAGAAAACTAGTGCAGTTCAATTGGAGGAATATTCATCTTATTCCCATGAATCTGGCAATGGTGACAACTCTGAACATGTTGGATGCAGTCACTTTCCAGTGTGAGCCAGTAGTAGCCTAATCTCATAATCTTCTTGGCTAACATGTGTCCATTCATATGAGGGCCACATACTCCTTCGTGCACTTCTTGCATGATTTGAGTGGCTTTGGCTGCATCTACACACCGCAACAAGACCGAATCGTAAGATCTTTTATACAAATTCTTGCCACTAACAAAGAACTTCGAGGCCATCTTCATGATGTACTTCCTATCAGTCTGAGTGCTTCCTTCAGGAAATTCTTGTTTCTGAATGTAATTCATGATATTGTAATACCATGGATTTCCATTAGGTTCTTTAGTCACAATTATACAATAAGCTGGCTTCGACAAAACCTCTATTTTCAAAGGTTCGACCTCTAACCCATCAGTGACTTGCAGCATAGAAGACAATGTCACAAGTGCATCTACAAATTGATTATGAGACCTTGCCCAATATTCAAACGAAACTTTTTCGAACTTTTTCACCAGATCTTCTAAATACTTGTGGTATGGGAGCAACTTGGCCTCCTTGGTCTTCCATTCACCTACGGTCTGCATTATGATTAGTGCGGAATCTCTGAACACTTTTAACTTGGCCACACCTATCTCAATTTTGGCCTGAAGCCCGAGAATGCAAGCTTTATACTCGGCCACATTGTTAGTGCACGGAAATATCAATTTTGCAGCTACCGGATGGTGTTGTCAATCTGGAGATATCAGAATTGCCCCAGTACCCGAACCAGATAGGTTTACAACTCCATCAAAGAACATCTTCCATGAGTCTTCATTTACACTCAAGACACGACCATCCAAGAAACTGTCATCATCATTTGAGACTCCTGAATTCTCAGCCAATAGATCAGCGATCGCTCTACCCTTAATCGACTTTTGTGGCATGAATTGAACATCAAATTCGGAGATTAAAATTTGCTATTTGGCCAACTTACCCACCAAAGCTGGTCAATCAAGTAAGTACTTGATGGGGTCGTTCTCAGTCACGAGGAATGTCTGGTAATGCAGTATGTATTGTCGCAATCTATGCAATACCCACACCAAAACCACACAAGTCTTTTCAACATCAGGATACTTCAGCTCTGATACAATGAACTTCTTACTCAGATAATAAATGGCTCATTCTTTTTTATCAACAGGACTTTCCTGAGCCAATATTGCACCCAACGATTCACTATGGATGGTGAGGTAGAGAAATAAGGGATGCCCCAGTGACGGCGAGACAAGAACTGGTGGATTCATTAGGTACTGCTTTAGCTTGTCGAATGCTTCTCGACACTCATCATCCCAGTTGACTCGTGCATTCTTCTTTAGGAGCTTGAAGAACGGCTTGGCAGTTTCAAAGAATTGGAAAATGAATCGAGCTATGTAATTCAGTCTTCCCAAAAGGCTCCGGACTTCTTTCACCGTTGACGAAGGTTGCAACTCGCATATGGCCTTAGCCTTAGATGGGTCGATCTCAATACCTTTACTACTCACAATAAATCCGAGTAACTTACCGGATGTTGCTCCGAACACGCATTTAACGGGATTTAGATGAAGCTTGAACTCACGGAGTCGATCGAACAACTTCTTCAGGGTTTCCACATGGCTTCTTCCTGGTCAGGTCTTTGCAATCATATCATCAACATAGACCTCTATCTCCTGGTGCAACATGTCATGAAATAATGCGACCATGGCTCGTTGGTAGGTTGCCCCTCCATTCTTGAGTCCAAAGGGCATGACCTTATAATGGAAAGTTCCCCACGGGGTAACAAATGCAGTCTTCTCCTTGTCTTCCTCCTTCATCCTTATCTGATTGTACCCGAAAAGACTGTCCATAAATGAGAATAGTTCAAAACCAGCGGTACTATCCACAAGGACATCTATGTGTGGTAATGGGAAATCATCCTTTGGACTAGCCTTGTTCAGATCCTGATAGTCAACACAAACTTGAACTCAACCGTCCTTCTTTATCACCGGCACGATATTAGCCACCCATTCGAGGTACTGTGAGACTTCGATGAATCCCACCTTCAAAAGCTTCATCACCTCTTCCTCTATCATCTTTGAGAGTTCGGGCTTAGTTCTCCGCAACCTTTGTTTCTTAGGTGGCACGTCCAGATTAGTAGGTAGGCAATGCTCCACAATTGACGGGTCTAGCCCGAGCATGTCAGCGTAGTTCCATGCAAAGATGTCTTGATATTCCTTCAGTAACTGAATTAGGCGCTCAGCCTCGTCTTTGGGGAGACTCGCCTCAATTTTCACCTCTTTGGCTTCTTCAGTGTCACTTAAAGTAATAGTGACGGTCTGCTCGGATGTGAGAGCCTTAGCTTTTTCATGTTGTTCCCAGCTACGTTGCACCTCAATGGAGTCTTCAATCAATTCTTCAGGATCATCATTATCAACACTTGTTGCATTGGATTGGGCCATTTCCACACCTTTGCATGCCATAAGATTGTTCCTGAAACATGAAGTAGATAAATCAAAAAGACAAACAGAGTAATCTACATTTTTTTTTAAAATTCTTTGGCAAAAATATTTTTTGAAACATTTTGACACGAGGAAGCATGATGAAGCCCAAGCCTTAAAATTCTCCTTGGATTTTTCTTTTCTTTTATCGGCTGGATACCATCACCGGGCTGGTTTAGTGTACTTCATCATGCCCTCAAAATAAAACTTGTAATTTCATTGAAATTCATCAATGAATTACATTTATTGAATGGAAAAATGCAACACTCAAGAATTAAAAGAAAAGGAAACTGAAAACATCTTTCATAAAACAATAAAAATTCCCACGTAAGGGAATGTGCAAAAGCATTAAAAGAGTTACTCTTGTGGGCCAAGGCCCATCTCTTCAGGGGGTCCTTCATCAATGGTTCCTATGATGAGATCGTCGAATAAGCTTACAACTCCTTCCAACTCATCATCAGGGTTTTCCATCTTCGGGGGTGTCGGATCATCCATGCCACCCCATCCATATGGGACTATCTCACGAGGATCAATGAAGTAGCTGGGAGGAGCCGAATACTTCACCAAGTAATCAAACTTGCCACTAGGCTGCCCTAGAGTGTCTATCACTTCCACTTCATCATGCATCATTCTTGGAGGACTGGGGAATGTCTCCTGAATGCCTGAGGGTAGTGGGTTTTGCCTCCCTCGCCCTTGGTCAAGTGGCGAGTTCCGCCTTTCCTGTCTTCGTCCTTCAGAACTTCCCCCACCTCTTCCATGGTACCCTAAACCAGCAGAACGGGACCTCTGAAGGGCTTCAATGGGGCTTCGAATGCCTTGACCATTTCTTCAAAGACCATTGCTAAGAACAAAACCATTCCCAACCATTACTCTTCCCACCATGAGGGCAGCATCTGAAACTTCAGGAGTGGGCGGCGATGACCCTCGAGAAGTATGTATGGTGGAGACCAACTCAAATGAGTGGTAACTTGATTTGAACTCAGAATCCGGCTCTACATAAGGGATAGCCGTCTCATGATAGATCCGGTGGTCTTCCTCACCATACCCAGTGATTAGCTTCCTTTCGATCACATATTTCACAGATTGATGTAGACTTGAAGGCACTGCTCCAGCAGTGTGTATCCAGGGATGACCCAACAGGAAATTGAATGCGGTAGGGATGTCCAGCACTTGGAAGGGAATGTTGAAGACGACCGGCCCTATTTGCATGTCGAGATGGATTTCCCCTATCACCTCATTTTTTGTTCCACCAAAAGCTCGCACCGAAGTCTTCGCAGCATGTATCCTCGACGGGCCTACCTTGAGGCGGTGAAGAGTGGCCAACGAACATATGTTCAGAGCGAACCCATTATCGATGGGCACTCGGGACACATGAGAAGACTTGTGCTTGACAGATATATAGAGTGCTTTGTTATGTCCCCTACCTTCAAGAAGGAATTCCTCATCAGAAAAGGCAATCAAATCTTTGAGAAGGACCGATCTCACAAATTCTTCTAGCTTGTCCACCTCAACCGTCCCGGTACACGAATTTCACTCAACACCTTCATTAGTGACTTTTGATGCACGGGGGAGGTCAACAAGAGCTCGAGTAAGGATATTTGGGCGGGTATTTTTCGCAACTGGTCGACCACATTATACTCGCTTGCTTTGATCATGACCAGAAACTCCTTAGCCTCTTCA
Organism: Eucalyptus guilfoylei; assembly: GCA_016097605.1. Lineage (NCBI taxonomy): Eukaryota > Viridiplantae > Streptophyta > Magnoliopsida > Myrtales > Myrtaceae > Eucalyptus > Eucalyptus guilfoylei. The sequence goes on from CM027860.1 coordinate 18,280,355, forward strand.
TCGGTGACAGGTTTTGCAGGTTGAGTGCTAGCTTGAGCATAAGTCCGACCATAGCTTGTAACGAGGTTGACATCTAGGTCATAGGACCAAGGTATCGCCTTATTGTTAACATACTCATATGGTTAAGGCATTTCAATCGCTATCTCCTCGTCGGATGCATCTTCAAGTGGGAGCATGTCCACGAGCGAAGGATCAACTTCTTCCTCACCAGCATCAAGCGCAGCCTGCTCTTCTTCCTAATCGATAACGATGTGGGAAATAGTGGAAACTATGCAGTTATGGTCAGCATATACGATGATGCCATCATCCACCATCTTGGTGACTCTTTCTCTCATCAGTGATAGGGAAATATCCTCATGACTTGGATAATATCTAGCTCTCACCAGCCCGTTGTAAGCATCTGCCACGTGCACCTTCGAGTTCTTGATCTAACCGACTTCAGGTTCCAGGATAACATTCACCGTACCCTCATGCTCCGATAGCAAATTTTTCTGGGCGTTCGGCCGAGCAGTTTGAAATGAAAAGGCCTTCGTGTCCAAGAGATTTTGATCTTGTGCTTGCGGGTGAAACATTCATCAGTCGAATGTCCCAGTTCGCCGCTATGGTAATCACACTTCTTCATCGGGTCATAGCCTCGAATGCTTTCACGGTTAGGATGCTTCGGTTCACTAGTAAGCAAACCTTTCTTTCTTAGGTGATGTGGACATCAAGCCATATCGAGGAGGAGGTGCTAAGGACCCATTGTCTATCCTTACTGGTTCGATCACTCGAGCGCGGGCCAAGCAATTTAGGCAAGCTATTGGTATCATGGTTCGTGATCTTTGGTGTGGAGATGACCTTGGATCGGATCTTGAAGAATCTTGGAAATCTTGGCGCAATTTGATTATCTGGTCACCAAATATTTGACCAAGTCAAATAGGAATATTCTTCTTGTTTAGGAATATTCTAGAATATGACGCATTAGATTTTTAGGGTTTGTGTGGCTGCTAGAAGGCCTATATATTAAAGATTGATTGAATTTCTTTGAGACAGATAGATTTTTTATTTTTACTTTGAGAAAAAGAATTGAGAGGTTCTCTTTTACTGTTCTTTTGAGGACTAGACCTAATCAAGATTCTCTTATGGCGGTCGATTCGACTTATCGAGCGAGATAGCGAATTCTTTCGCTCGTGGCGTCTATAACGTTGGTTGGTTGACACGCGTTCGTCAACAGGTCACGTTCATACCGAGGTTGCCAGTCACAGGTTTGATTGGAGGTCGAGGTTTGCAATTCGCACCATCTGGGCTTTTGTAGAACGATCCTTCCGCAACGATTCACATCAGTTGGTATCAGAGCTTGTTTCTACAGGGTCTATTTATCTTCAATTTTCTTTTTACATTAAGCAATTTGAAATTTATTGAGCTAGGGTTTCGATTGTAGTTGATTTAGGGATCTAATTGCTTTTGCTCTTCCATACGTAGTTGTTTACTGTTAGTTTTAATTTTTTTTCTAGCATCTTAAATTGTATCTGAGTTTGTAAAAAAAAAGAAAAAAAAAAGAAAGTTCGTCAAAAAAAAAAAGAAGAGAAAGAAAACGCACCCAAAAAAAAAAGTGCGCAAGAAAAAAAACAGATTCGGCAAAAAAAATTAGCCGAACAAAAAAAAATCAAGAAGGCGACTCGTTTGTTAGTAGACTGAATTGAAACAAAATCAGTAGTGATTTGCGTTTCAATTGGAATTTCGAAAGTTATACTTGTTGGTTTGAAATTGTTACTTGCTGAAACAAAATCAATAGTGATCTAATTTTGTTTGATTAGTTTGATTGATTGTCGTGAGGGGGTTGAGAGATAGGTTTTGAGTCCAATAAAGAGTTTGTGAAAAGAGAATACGAGAGGGAAAAGGCAAGAGTGTGTAAGCTTAATTAAGGGTGGAAAAAGCCTAGACTTGAGTTAAACACGAGGGGAGTGACAAACACCTTGAGAGAAACACGTGAGGGAGCGATTGGTGAGGATTTTTCTGACTAATGTTTACTTGCAGGTCTAAAATATGTCGCGCGAAGAAAGCGTGAATCAAAGGGAGGTTGACTCCATACGAAGGGATGAAGCGCTCGTGGAAACCATCTAGCAATTGAGGGCCGTTGTGGAGGAGCTTAGTGGCCGAATGATGGGGAATGGCATGAGGGTTGATGGTGACCGAGAGCTACCCCGGGGAAAGCCGCAACATCATCGAGACACCTCTAGAACACGACATAGAAGGCATCGGCATTATGATGATGATGAGACCAACATGGAGGATGATCGAAATGCTCGATTTGGAAGGTGGAATGGAGCCCGAGGGTTTAGACACCGAGAAGATAATGAATTTAGCAATATTAAGATGAAGATTCCTTCTTTCCAAGGGAAGAATGATCCTGATGCATATCTAGAATGGGAGAAACGCATGGAGATGGTATTTGATTGCCAACGATACTCCGAGCTCAAAAAGGTAAAAATTACAGCTGTTGAATTTACTGATTATGCTATAATTTGGTGGGATCAACTTGTGACTAGTAGGAGGCGCAATGGTGAAAGACTGATAAAGACGTGGGATGAGATGAAAGCGATGATGAGGAGGCGTTTTGTACCTAGTCATTACCACCGAGATTTGTTTCAAAAGTTACAAAATCTTACACAAGGCAATAAGAGCGTGGAAGAGTATCACAAGGAGATGGAGATTGCAATGATCCGTGCTAATGTGGTGGAGGATCGTGAGGCCACAATGTCAAGATTTTTGAGTGGTTTAAGCCGAGACATAGCAAGGGTGGCGGAGCTGCAACACTATATTGAATTGGAGGAATTGGTGGACAAAGCCATCAAAGTTGAGCGGCAATTGAAGTTGGACCGAAATCACAAGAATGGAGGAGGTTCAAATCAGAATTGGAGATCCAATTGGAAGAGAGATGAGAAGCCAAATTGGAGAGGAAACAACACTAAAATCGAAACCTCAAAGGAGAAGGAGAGGGACGGTAAAGTTGGAACGAATCCGGCTTTAGGTAAAACCGAAAACCCTAACACTAGAACTCATGAGATTAAATGTTTTAAGTGTTTGGGCAAGGGTCATATGGCGAATCAATGCCCTGATAGGAGGGTGATGATCATGATTGGACATGGCGTTATTGAGTCCGAAAGTGAAAGGGAAGAAGAGGATGATGAGATGCCACCATTGGAGGATTGTAGTGATGGATAAGTGGCTATAAAAGGAGACTTATTGGTGGTTAGGCGTTCTCTGAGTGTGCAAGTAAAGGAGGAGGAGCATCACCAACAAAGAGATAAATTGTTTCATACAAGATGTGTGGTGAATGGTAAGATCTGTAGTATGATAATTGATGGAGGTAGTTGTGCGAATGTGGCAAGTTGTACTATGGTGGATAAGTTGGGTTTGAAAACGACAAAGCACCCTAGGCCTTATAGACTTCAATGGTTAAATGATAGTGGTGAGGTGAAAGTGTCGAAGCAAGTTCGTATCCCATTTGAGACAGGGAGATATAAGAACGAGGTAGAGTGTGATGTTGTACCTATGCAAGTGGGTCATATCTTACTTGGAAGACCATGGCAATATGATCAAAAGGTACATCATGATGGGTATACTAATCATTATTCATTGGTGATGAATCAAAAGACTTATACCTTGGTACCAATGACACCTAGTGAGGTGTATCAAGATCAATTAAAGTTACAACGAGAAGCCGAGAGAGAGAGAAAATGTGAGAAATCTGAGGGCTTGCGTGATGTGTCTAAGACGCAAGGAAAAGGAGAGGCCGATAAAAAGATTGTGGTAAAAACCGAGGGAAAAGAAGAGAGGAAAGAAAATAGGCAAAATAATTTTTATGCAAAATCAAGTGAAGTGAGGAGAGCTTTAGTTCTAGATCGACCAATGCTTGTACTTGTGTACAAGGAAGTTTTGTTTTCTACTAACGATCTTGACCCAAGTTTGCCTAGTCCTATTGTGTCTTTATTACAGGAATTTGAAGATGTCTTTCCTGATGAACTTCCTGGAGGGATACCACCGATTCGAGGCATAGAACATCAAATTGACTTGATTCCTAGTGCGCCATTACCTAACCGACCCGCATATCGAAGCAATCCCAAGGAGACAAAGGAACTTCAGTAGCAAGTTAGCGAACTATTGGAGCGAGGGTATGTGAGAGAGAGTCTTAGCCCGTGCGCTGTCCCTGTTTTGTTGGTGCCAAAGAAGGATGGAACTTGGCGAATGTGTGTCGATTGCCGAGCAATCAATAACATTACGGTAAAGTATCGACATCCTATTCCTAGGTTAGATGACATGTTGGATGAGTTGCATGGTTCTTGCATTTTCACTAAGATCGATTTGAAAAGTGGCTATCATCAAATTAGGATGAAAGAAGGTGATGAATGGAAAACTGCATTTAAGACCAAGTATGGATTATATGAGTGGTTAGTCATGCCATTTGGATTAACTAATGCACCGAGCATGTTTATGCGACTTATGAATCATGTTTTGCGTGCTTTTATTGGTCGATTTGTGGTTGTCTATTTCGATGACATCTTGATTTATAGCCGAAGTCCTGATGACCATATTGAGCATGTGCGAGATTTCTTGCAGGTTTTAAGGGCCGAGCAATTATACGCTAATCTAAAGAAGTGCTCTTTTGTTACCAACAAATTAGTATTTCTAGGATTTGTTGTTAGTGCTAATGGTATACAGGTTGATGAAGAAAAAGTCAAAGCAATCCGTGAATGGCCAACGCCTAAGACCGTGGGAGAGGTGCGTAGCTTTCATGGATTGGCGAGTTTTTATCGACGATTTGTGAGAAATTTCAGCACCATTGCTGCACCTTTAACTTAGGTTATCAAGAAGCACGTGGGTTTCGTGTGGGGAGAAGAGCAAGAGAAAGCATTTAATCTGCCAAAAGATAAGTTAACTAATGCTCCTTTGTTATCTTTACCGAACTTCAGTGCTACTTTTGAGATAGAGTGCGATGCTTCTAGTACAGGAATTGGAGCCGTGTTGATGCAAGGAGGGCGTCCCATAGCTTATTTCAGCGAGAAATTGAGTGGAGCAACATTGAATTATCCTACCTACGATAAGGAGATGTATGCTTTAGTGCGAGCTTTGGAGACTTGGCACCATTATCTATGGCCGAAGGAGTTTGTGATCCACACCGATCATGAGACCTTAAAGTACTTGAAAGGGCAGCAAAAGTTGAATAAAAGACATGCCAAATGGATGGAGTTCATCGAGACTTTTCCATATGTGATCAAGTACAAGAAAGGTAAGGAGAATGTGATAGTCGATGCACTTTCTCGAAGGTATGTGATTCTAACTATTTTAGAAGCAAAGTGTCTAGGTTTGAGCATATCAAGGGCTTATATACTGATGATGATGACTTTGGGAGAGTGTATGAAGCATGTGAACACGCTGCATTTGATAAATTCTATAGACATGAAGGTTATCTTTTCCGTGAAAACAAACTATGTTTGCCTAAATGTTCTTTGCGTGAATTGTTGGTGCGAGAAGCGCATAGTGGTGGTTTAATGGGGCATTTTGGTATTAATAAGACTTATGAAGTGTTGCATGAACATTTTTATTGGCCACATATGAAGAGAGATGTCACACGTGTCTGTGAGAGATGCATTGCTTGTAAGCAATCAAAGTCTACAACTAAACCGCATGGCTTGTATACACCATTACCTATTCCAATGCATCCTTGGACTGATATTTCTATGGATTTTGTGTTAAGATTGCCTAGGTCTAAGAATGGTAGAGATTCTATTTATGTGGTTGTTGATCGGTTTTCAAAGATGGCTCATTTTATACCTTGTCATAAAACTGATGATGCATCTCATGTTGCTGATCTGTTCTTGAGGGAGGTCGTACATTTGCATGGCATACCTAGATCGATTGTTTCAGATCTAGATTCTAAATTTCTTAGCTACTTTTGGAAAACATTGTGGAAAAAACTAGGGACACGGTTGTTATTTTCTACTACTTGTCATCCACAAACTAATGGTCAAACCGAGGTAGTTAATAGAACTTTAGAGGTATTGTTACGTGCTATTATTAAAAAGAACATAAAATCTTGAGTTGTCTGCCACATGTTGAGTTTGCATATAATAGGAGCATGCATTATGCTACTAAATTTACACCATTTGAAGTTATCTATAAGTTTAATTCGTTAACTCCGTTAGATTTAACCCATTTACCTGTTAATGAGCATGTGGATTTAGATGGAGCAAAGAAAGTTGAATTTGTCAAGGTGTTGCATGAGAAGACGTGCGCAAATATTGAGCGCAAGATTGAGCAATATGCAAGGCAAGCCAACAAAGGGCACAAGGAAGTGGTGTTTGAACCCGGTGATTGGGTTTGGGTTCATATGCGCAAAGAGAGATTTCCTGAGCAGCGACATTCTAAGTTATTACCACGAGGGGATGGACCATTCATGGTTTTGGAAAGAGTTAACAATAATGCCTACAAGCTTGATCTTCCAACTAAGTATGACGTTAGTGCCACATTTAATGTTTCTGACTTGACTCTTTTTTATGCCAGTGATGATTTGAGGGCAAATCCTTTGCACGGGGGAGGGAATGATGTGGACATCGAGCCATATCGAGGACGAGGTGCTAAGGACCCATTGTCTATTCCTACTGGTTCGATCACTCGAGCGCGGGCCAAGCAATTTAGGCAAGCTGTTGGTGTCATGGTTCGTGATCTTTGGCGTGGAGATAACCTTGGATCAGATCTTGAAGAATCTTGAAAATCTTGGCGCAATTTGATTATCTGGTCACCAAATATTTGACCAAGTCAAATAGGAATATTCTTCTTGTTTAGGAATATTCTAGAATATGACGCATTAGATTTTTAGGGTTTGTGTGGCTACTAGAAGGCCTATATATTAAAGATTGACTGAATTTCTTTGAGACAAATAGATTTTTTTTTACTTTGAGAAAAAGAATTGAGAGGTTCTCTTTTACTGTTCTTTTGAGGACTAGACCTAATCAAGATTCTCTTTTGGCGGTCGATTCGACTTATCGAGCGAGATAGCGAATTCTTTCGCTCGTGGCGTCTATAACGTTGGTTGGTTGACACGCGTTCGTCAACAGGTCACGTTCATACCGAGGTTGCCAATCACAGGTTTGATTGGAGGTCGAGGTTTGCAATTCGCACCATCTGGGCCTTCGTAGAACGATCCTTCTGCAACAATTCACATCATTAGGATTGCCAACACTTGGGATGGAGATCCAGGGAGAGGGGTGAACTGTCTTCTTGCTTGGGCAAATGGTTGACGGCTAGCAGTTTGTTGTTGCCTTTGATTTGTCTGGATAGCCGGGGCATGATTGGTACCTACTTGGCCATAAGCCACATTCACGTCTACAGCAACTTCCTTCTCCCTCTTGGCAGAGAATCTTCTAGTTGATGGTTCAGTAAACCATCATTCTCTTATCCCCATCTCGATTTGTTCTCCCACGGGAATAAGCTGATTGAAGTTTTCAACATACGTGCTGGCCATCCGGTTACGAAACTCAGACGGGAGGGTTTTGATAAACAACTTCATTAGATCCTTGTCAGTAGGCTCAGGAGTGATTTGAGCTGCCAGATTTCTGAACGACTCGTTCCTCTTTTTCTCCATCCTCTCAAGATCCTCTCGGGAAGGTGCAATATCCATGTTGAACTTGTACTGCTTGAGAAATGCGTCGGCCACTTCATTCCAGGTGTCAAGAAGGTTCACATTCTTCATGACATACCAGTTCAGTGCAGGCCCCGTCAAACTCGCATGGAACGATTGGGTCATGAGGGGCTCGTTCTTGACATATTGGGCCATACGCACTTGGTACATCTGCAAATGAGATTTTGGGCAAGATGTACCATTGTACTTCTCGAACTCCAACATTTTGAACTTGCTCAGCATTTTGATCTTCTCATAGACCGAGAGGTCGAACGGGAGTGAGCTTTGAGACTCCTACAGCTGCCTCACTTTCTTTTCCAGCTTTGCAACGCGCTCATCCTGATCTGTCTTGGGAACGCTACTAGGTTTGGCCTTTCCAACAAGGACCAGGTCATCTTCCAACTCGGGCATTTCGTCATCATTCATTTGGGCCCTGTTTGCAGACTTTGGGGCTACTATTTCGGGGAGAGCGGGTGTAGGATTCGGATTCACCCGAAGGAATTGAAGTTGAGCTGTTATAAGCTGCATAGAGACAGCTAGCTGTTGGAGTTGCTCTTCCATGGAGGACATTCGATCGCACATCTCATTTTGGTCAGCCATTTTAGCCCTTGACCGCGTAATAATAGGCGAGTGCTGTAGATCCGTTGTCACCTAAAGAAAAGAAGTAATGTAAGAACCAATGACAAGATAGGAAAATGGCCCATGACAATGGTCTAATCACCTAATTTTATTCAAAATTCACTCGAAACATTGAACCAAACAATGAACTAAGAATTGAAACTCAAGTCCCTAAACATTGAACTAAAAATTAAAAATATTAAAAACATCTCATTTTATATGCTTTCAGGATTCCAACGCTTTGTGAAGCTTCTTATTTTTAGCTTCAATCATTTCCACTTTCCATTTAAGATGCTCAATTTGTGCTCTTTGAGTTGGCTTCTCAGTCACATCAGGGATCACTAGACGTAAGGCGGCAGGAATCCGGTGTTGCTGGATGTAGAATGTCGACACATGGTGGATCTCCTCCTCGCCTTTCCGTCTCTTGGGTACCAAAATCTTCTCTAGATGGCATTCATTCCATGCAGCAATGATCATCTAGATCTCGTTGAAGTAGTCATAGTCCGTACGAGCAAAACGAACTTGGAACAATTCCGTCTTGAGGGGCAGAGGAACTTCTTGAAGAGCTCTGTACTAACGGGCCACCCTATATGGATAGTAGGAGGTAGCACCAAAAAGGCCCAACAACGGGATCGGCTCATCATACTTGTGAGAGAGACGAGCCTTCTCAACATGTAGCCATTTAGTATGCCATAAGAATGCCTTAGGATTAGGATTTTTCAAAAAATTAATCCAATGAGCATACTGTTTATTTGGAGAAAAGCGTTCCAAAACTGCAAATTTTTGTATGGGGTGCCTCAGATCATCAAGTTTGAATTGTTTCATGAGGTGCCCAAAGCCTCTTATGTGTGAGAAAAAACCATATTTGCAAAAGTTCAAGGAGGGCACGCATGGTCCTTTCTTCATTTTGTTTGAAACGGTTTAATGACAAAAATGTTTCAGCTAAAACCATATTAACATAATTTAACCCGTCACAAACACGATTAACCACCCATGAAATTGAAGGATTAATGGCATTTTTTCGATAAGGAAAAACGATTAGCCCGAAAAATGCCAACATGAAAATCCTAGCTTTTGAAAGCATTGATTAATTTGCAAAATATTCTTCCAAAAATGAAAATGGACATGCAAAACAATTGGCTTTGACAATTTTTCTCATTTTTTTCAGCTTCGATTTCTAAAAACCGAGATAATTCAAAAATAGAATCTATACCGATAGGCGGTCTAATAAGTTCCTTTTCCAGGGGCATTCCAATGGCAATACTATACTCTTCTAATGTTGGAGTTAGCTAGTACTCACCAAATATGAATGTGGAAGTTTGTGGACACCAGAAGTGAGGGAGCGCCTGTATCACACTAGAGTGGATGTTGATCTCTAATAGTGGGAGAAGTCGGGCAATCCTAGCCTTCACATACCTCTGGCCCTCTTTATCTAACTTATCCAGCCATATTTTGAGCTCTTTTTTTGGGAGTGGAAATGAATTGTACGTCGGTTCTCCCCATTGCATATAAAACAAGACCGGTGACGAAACATATTGTCATGGACCGACAAAATCGCAATAAAGTAAGTAAATTACGAAGTAAGAATTTAGACAACTTACTTTCACCAGAGGGGATGCCAATCACATAGACACACGCATGAAATGTGAGGCTCGATTTCTATTTAGATGGCTTAACAAGTGAAGCTAAGAGAATGATATGACCGTTGCAGTCTCGCATTAACGTGTCCGGTCCCCTTAACTCCGGCTCAGTCGAATGAAATGTCCAATAGTCACGCAGTCTCGCGGATATGGACAAACACATTCGACACCATGAAGAGACTTTCGAGGAAGAGAATGTCAACCTCTACATAGCGGTCTTGCTTTAGAGGAAGTATCCTTCTCAACATCATCCTAAATATCCTATTGTAGCCCAGGTCCGGCCACAGGTTGTGTGTGCAATAATGTAGTGCCAAAAACAATATAACATGCACAACAGTTTAAATGCAAACAACACTTCTAATTAGGGAAAAATAAATCATTCATCCCACACTCTAACCTGCAAGACAAAGGTTAGCAAAGACTACTCCCCTTATACCTCCCATCTGCAAAAACATTTAACACCTTAGATATGTTAAGAACGTACCTAGTGGCCTCGCTGCCAAACAAAAACATTTTTAAAAGAAAAGAAAAATTGGCATAAGTCCATTAAGTGTTAAAACACAGGTCCCCAACGAAGTCGCCAAGCTGTCGCGACCTATTTTTTTGGTGCACCACCTAAAACTAGGTTAATGGACTGCTAAGTTTTTAAACTTAGCTCAGGCTCTCCCAAGCTCATACCAAATTGCGACTTAAGACTAAATTTTTAAACATGCAAAAAATTATTAGCTCGGGTTTTTCCAAGCCCATACCAAGTCGCCACTAATCGGTTTATGGTAGGTCGATTAGACACCTAAGTAAAATAAAGGAAGATTTATTTTACTCCTACGAACCAGAGACTATGGGTACGAGGACTTAGTTACACTAGACTTCTCTAATGCCCTTTCGGTACCATTTCTTTTATTTTTCAAAATATGTTTTTGCAAGCAACTAAGATTTATTTTAACCAAAATTACTATCATGCAAATATGGTGACCACACGAGTGCTCATCCACTATTAAACATCCAAATAAATAAATAAATTGCATCACACAAAGCAAACAATTATTTTTTTGGGTTTTTTTGAAAATAGAATTTTATCGTGCATTCTAACTATATGACATAATTTTACTAATAAAAAAATTCTAATTAAATGATCCTATTATGCAAACTAATTAACATGCACCTAGTATTTTTGTATTTTTTTTAGAAATTCGGAATTAATAAAAACCCTAATTAAGCTATCTAAAGTGAACAATTTTCTAATTTATTTTAGGGATTAATTTGACTTAAACCCTATCCTATATTAGAAAATTATTATTATTTTTAAAAAATGATTATTAAAATATGCAACTTTATCTAAGACTCAATTTAAAAAAAAAAAAGGTTATTTAGGTCCAACCCTAGCCTATTTCAAAAAAATTATCTAAAAATGCAATCCTAAAAAATATAATCCTAAAAAAAATCTAATTTACTTAAACCTACATGTCTGATTTACTAAACCTATATGCATGCAAGATTTTGATTTTTTTAGTTTTTTTTAAGATAAGTAATTATTAAATAAATATTAAATCTAAACTATCAACAAAATAAAGGATTAAAATAATCGAAAAAATAACCCGTTGTCTCACAGTCAAATTAACGATTATCCTAACCCTAATTATCACGACAAAGAGTTCAAAATAATTAAAAATCTAATCCGAAGTCTTACGGATCAAATTAATAATTATAATGATTTAACAATTAAAATTCTACCAAAAAGCCCAAAAATTAATATAATTAAAAAAATGATCCGATGTCTCTCGATCAAATTAATAATTACAATAATTTTGGACAAAATCCCTATGGATAATGCTTACAAAATTTATGAAGATTAACATTCAATATTACAACTTAACTAACTAAACTAAAAAAAAAAATGCTATCAAACAAAATAGGTAGAAAAATAACATAAAAAATAAATAAATAAATAATGCACTAAACTAAAAAAATGAAAAGTAAAAGTAAAAAAAATAAAAATAAAAACCTAGGGGAAACAACGGTGGGTGGCGTCGGGCGGTAGTTGATCGATCGTTGGAGCTCCGGCGGGGAGCGGCTACAAGTGGACGACGGCGAGCTCAAGCTCGGGGCAGCGGCGGAGGTGGAGCTGGATCGCGGGTTGCTGGGCGGCGACATCGGCAGCAGTGCAGGGCTTGGCTGGCATCGGGCCGTCACGGATTGCTAGGCGGCGACGGCGTCGAGCTTCAGCGCAGGGGTGCAGCGAATTGCAGGTAGAAGGCGGCAGGCGCGACGGAGGCTGAGCGTCGAGTAGGGGCGGCATTCGAGCGGTGGGCAGAGATGGTAGAACAGAGGCAGAGACAAAGGCACAGGTTTCTGGGCATCCGGCGCAGTTGGATCGGACAGGCACAAGCACAGGCACAGCGGCTGTGGCAGCGTCGCGGGCAATAGAGGTTTTCAAAGCAAAGGCGCCAGAGTCGGGCCTTCTGGGTGGAGACACGGCAGAGGTAAAGTAGGAGCGCCGGGAGGGCAAGCAGGGCTCGATCGACGCCACTGGGTCGAGGGAAGATCTCGAGCACGGGCGTCGAGGAGCGGACGGTTGGGCTAGCGCGGTGGATCTCGGACCGGCGGTGACTAGTAGATCTGAATGGGATAGGGGCAGCAACATCGTCGTGGATTGGCTTCGTGGGTTGCTGGAGTCGCGGCCACCGACGTGAAGAAACGAGCGGCGGTCGCGGTGCTGCACGTCAGGGGGGGCGAATCCGGCAGGACGACGATGGCAGAGGTGCGGGGCCATCGCAGGTCGGCGGACGTGCGGGTGTGAGATAGGACCGGCGCCGGCAAGAGGGTGGCGGACGACTGGGCTACAGTGGCTTCGCGGCTCGAGCGGTGAAGCAGATGCGCAGGTTGCCGGTGAGGTAGGTGCAGATCGTCGGTGAGACAGGCACGGGTCGTCGGATGAAGAAGATGAACAGTCTTTTTTTTTTTCACTTCTAACTTTTTTCCACCTACCCACCAGTCAAACCACCCTCTTTTCTTTCTCTCTTTTTTTTCTTTTTTTTTTTTTTGAATTTTCACACGAAAATTTTCTACTCTTTGAATTTGCTCTCAATTTTTTCAAAAAAAGTTCCCCCTTTCACAAAAAATGAAGCTCTCTTTTATAGTGATTCCAGACAACCGCTTTGTATGGCATTTTCTGAGTTTCCATCTCCAGTCACATTAAATCAAAGCTATAAATCAGAGTATGATTTCGCAATCAGCTCGATTTTGCTCAGATTTCTTCTATTTTACAAAAATTGTTGCCCTTTATTCACTTGATTTTTAAATTGCTTCTGCATTTAACAAAATTCGAATATTCATCAGAATTTCAAATTTCCATGCATAATCAATCAAATCAATTTCCCTCTTCTTTTTTTCATTTTTTTCCTTTTATTTATTCAAATGAAATTTTTATTTTCCTTATTTCTCTAGATTTGCTAAAATTAGGTGTCAACACCGACGAAGAGGAGGATGTCACGTTCCCACAGCAAGGGTAGGGCTCAGGGCGTGACAATGGCATACGCTTTCTAGGGACGTTATCTCCTCTTCATTTTTGTTTTATGTTTCTGGCTTTTGCTTGAGTGGGGAAATGCGCTAGACATGCTAGAAAAATTGCTTAGGATGTACTACGGAGGGCAAATCATACTGTGGTTATAACTTTGCCTGTGTTAATTTAATCTACTTTACGATGTATTCTCAAAAGTTACAAATGCATATTCAAGTGAAATGGTTATAACTTTGGCTGTGTTAATTTAATCTACTTTACGATGTATTCTCAAAAGTTACAAATGCATATTCCAATGAAATGCAAAATATAGTCTTTGATACGGTTATCATATTATTTTGTAGAAAGAGAAAGGGCTTAATATTTTAAAAAAAAAATTGTCATAATTTGTTTTTTGTTGGATCTTCTTTTTGATATGAAAAGCCTTTAATCAACAATTCTGTGTCTCTAGGCTTTTGAGACGCATGGAAGAGAGTGAAATGAGGAGTGCCTGGCCATTGTACAACCCAAGACAAGAGAAATAAATTGTTGCTTGGGTCCACCTTCATGTGGGGCCCAACCAGCATTAAATAAAATAAAATAAAATAAAATAAAATAAAAGAACATAAAGAAAGTGTGCGTGGGGGTGTGCGCCCAAAGTGAGGAAAAAGAGAGAACCAAAAAACCACCGAAGCAAGGGAGGAGAAGAAAAGAAGAGGCTTGCAAATTTGTGGTCCAGATTCGAAGGCCAAACGTTAAGGGAATCAGCTCAAATTTGAGTATGTTGTTCGCAAGACCGAGGGCTACGAGTTGATGGTTTTCGTTCATCGAGAACTGCCTCTGAATTCTCCAGTCACACTTAAGGTTTTCTTGCCCTGAATTTATTTATCAATCTATGTAGTAATGAAATGATATTATAATGTTGATGTTGAACCTCTAGTGTGTAACTAGAAAAAACATAGTTTGCGTATCCTACTATTCTTGGTGATTAGTGGATGTTTTTGGGTAGTCCATGATTTTTCCCGCATCGGGTTTTCCACGTTATATTTTTGGTGTCGTAATTTGCTTTGTCTATTTATCATTTTAGCATTATATTGGTATATTGTGAGGCTATACATTGCTGGTTGTTGCTGAAGGTTAAGAAAATTTTAGTTGATTTAGTTTGAGGGAGAGAAGTTGATCCTAGATTATGTTTGGCTCGTGGTGAATTATTGTCTCGGTTCTCCCCAACAAAGTAGTATCAGAGCTAAGGTTGAAATTCTAGTGTTAAATGGAAGAAACTAGCAACATCATATTTAAGTTAAATGCCTCAAATTATTCTATTTGGAAGCCTTGGATGAAAGACATGTTATATTGCAAAGAGTTGTTTGATCAATTGAGGGTGATGAAGCCAAATGAGATAAAGAAGACAAAGAATGAGAGAGAATGAATCAAAAAAAAAAAAAAAAAAAAAAAACGGTTGGGTTTATCCGACAATGGATTGATGATAATGCGTTTCATCATGTTGCTCATGACACGAAAGCGGACACTTTATGGAATAAATTATAAGTTCTCTATGAGAGGAAAACTCCATAAAATAAAGCTCTTCTAGTTAAATGACTTGTGAATTTGAGATACGAGGAAAGTAATATGACGGAATATTTGAGTGAATTTCAAGATGTTGTAAATCCATTGACAAATCTTGAGATTGACCTTGGAGATGAATTGCAAGCATACTTATTACTTGTTACTCTTCTCGATAATTGAGACACCTTGGTTGTAGAGTTAAACAACTCGGCTCATTTTTTGATGTGTTTTTTATGAATATGGTTAAAGAAAGCTTGTTCAATGAAGAAACAAGAAGAAAAGGCTTGAATTATGCTTCTACATTGGATGCTATTGTCATAGAAAACAGGATGAGAAGTCAATTAAGAAGGTTTCAAAGAAATGATAACCGGGGAAAGTCAAGAGGAAGGTCGAAATCAAGACCGAGGAGGAGTGTGAAGTGCTATAATTGCGGCAAAATGGGACATTATACAAAAACTGTTGGTCGCCAAAGAGAAATAGATCTCATGATAGAAATGGAGATCTAAAGAAAGAAGTGAAATAAGTTACGACGACGGTTGCATCCGATGGCGATATTGTATTCGTATGTGACGATGGATGTGTAAACCTTACATGCCAAGACCCTATGTGGGTCGTTGATTCCGCAATTTCTTTTCATGTCACCTCACATTATGACTATTTTACTTCTTATCATGGCGGTGATTTTGGTTATGTTAGCATGGGAAATAGTTGGTGTTTCCAAGGTTATTGGCATGAGAGATGTTTATTTGGAAATCGATGTCGGATGTATTTTATTTTTGAAAAATGTGAGACATGTTTCGGATATTTGACTTCACTTGATTTCTGCGTGTGCTTTAGATGATGATGGTTATTGCAATTCCTTCTTTGATGGCAAATGGAAGTTGACTAAAGGTTCTATGGTAGTGACAAAGGGTAAGAAGAGAGGCTCTTTTTACATCACGCAAGCTAACTTGTTTAAAGAAGAAGTGAAAGGCAGTGAAGGATTCATCGGTTGATTTATGGCATATGAGACTTGGTCATCTTAGCGAGAAAGGGCTTGATATTCTTGCTAGAAAAAACCTTCTGCCTTTGAAGGAGAAAAACATAAAGGAATGTACCCATTGCCTTATAGGTAACCAATATAGATTCTCATTTCATAATTATTCTCCTCACATGAAATCAAATGTACTTGATTTAGTTCGCACTGATGTTTGTTGCATGGATGCTATAACCCTTGGAGGTGCATTATATTTTGTAACATTATTGATGACTATTCTATAAAAGTGTGGGCTATTGGATTAGGTGCTTGCGACTTTCAAATAATTCCATGTCAACATGGAAAAGGAAACCGGGAAGAAACTTAAATGTGTTCGAGCTGACAACGTTGGTGAATATAGAGGCCCGTTTGAACATTATTGTAGAGATTATGGTATTAAGCTTGAGAAGACAGTTCCAAAGACACCACAACAAAATGAAATAGCGGAGAGAATGAACCAAATAATAAATGATCGGATTCGATGTATGCTCTCTCATGTGAGGTTACCTAAGCCATTTTGGGATGAAGTGATGAGAACAGCAGTGGACTTGATAAATCTTTCTCCATCAGTTCCTCTTAAGGGGGATGTTTTGGAAAAAGTTTGGAGTGACAAAGATGTTTCCTATAACCATCTAAAGTGTTCGATTGTCGAGCATTTATGCATGTTCCAAGAGATGAAAGATCCAAGCTTGATGACAAGTCTAAACAGTGTATCTTTTTAGGTTATGGACATGAAGAGTTTGGCTGCAAGTTATGGGATCTAGTTGCAAAGAAAGTCATTAGAAGTCGAGATGTGGTGTTTTGTGAGTATCAAACTATTGAAGACATCGACAAGGCGAAGAGACCAAAGAACATAGCCCGATGTTTGGTTAGTTTCAGCCCAAACCCTCTTATTGTGGGTGGAAATCATGGGAGAGAAGTGCATGGAAATCATGAAGATGGTGAATCCTCACATAATGTTGATTCTTCAGCTGAGATAGGTGAAATACTTGAGCAAAAGTAGCTCGTTAAGCCAATTAAGCAAGAGCAATCTATTCTACCTCAAGTTAGAAGATTTGAAAGAGAGCATAGGCCTTCTCAAAAATATTTATCGCATGAGTATGTGTTACTCACTGATGCAGGAGAGCTAGAAACTTATAAAGAAGCTATGTCATGTAAACAAAAGAATGACTGGCATGAAGCCATGCAAAATAAGCTTAAATCCTTGTATAAGAACCACACATTTGAATTGGTGAACTTGCCTAAGGGTAAGAGAATACTCACAAATAAGTAGGTGTACAAGTTGAAGATGGAAGAAAATAGTTGGCAACCACGATACAAAGCTAGGCTTGTTATGAGCGGTTTTCATCAAAAGAAGAAAATTGACTTTGAAGAGATTTTTTCATCAGCTGTAAAGATGTCTTCCTTCCGACTTGTTCTTAGGTTGGTCGTCAATATCAATTTAGAAATTGAACAACTTGATTTAAAGATGGCTTTTCTTCGTGGAAACCTACAAGAAAAAATATAAATGGAGCAACCGGAGGGTTTTGAAGTTGAAGGCAGTGAGAGGTACATTGAAAAGGTGCTCGAAAGATTCAACATGAGCATATGTAAACCGGTAAGTACTTCACTTGCAAGCGATTTCAAGTTGAGTGGTAATGAATGTCCTTCAAGTGAGAAAGAGAATGAAGAAATGATGAAAATTCCTTACACATCGACAGTGAGTAGTTTAATGTATTCCATAGTTTGTACAAGACCTAATATTACTCATGCAGTTGGTGTTGTGAGTAGGTTTCTCTCAAATCCAGGTAAGGAACATTGGACCGATGTTATATAGATTTTGAGATATCTTAGAGGCACTTCTACAATTTACTTGTGTTATGAAAATGCGAAGCCTGAGTCAAGTGGACTATGCTGGTGATGTTGATTTTCGAAAATCCACATCGGGTTACATAATGATCTTTGCAAGGGGAGCTGTTTGATGGCAATCGAGATTGCAAAAATGTATTGCTTTGTCTACAACTAAAAACGGAGTATATTGCTATTACTGAAGGAGGTAAAAAAACTCTTGTGAATGCAAAAATTCCTACAAGAGTTAGGCTTTAAGTAAGGAAATTTTTTTCTATATTGCGATAGCATGAGTGCTATCTATCTTAGCAAGAATCCGTTGTTGCATTCAAGATCAAAGCATGTTGATGTGAAATATTATTGGATCCGAGAGAAGTTAGAAGAGAAGCTTTTCCTACTTAAGAAAGTTCACACCGACAACAATAGATCTGACATGATGACCAAGGCATTGCTTGTGGTGAAGCTCGACGCTTGTAGAAGAAAAATGGGCATGACAGACCTTCCCACATAAGGTGGAGGGGGAGATTTATTAGTTGGATCTACTTTCATGTGGGGCCCAACCAGCATTAAATAAAAGAAAAGAAAAAATAAATAAAAGAGAAGAACAAAAAGAAAGTGGTGGCTTCATGTGTGCGCCCAAAGTGAGGAGAAAGAGAGAGAACCAAAAAACCACCCAAGCAAGGGAGGAGAAGAAAAAAAGAGGGCTCGAACTTGGTGATCCAAATTCGAAGGCCAAATGTTGACGGAATCGGCTCAAATTTCAATATGTTGTTCATGAGACTGAGGGTTATGAGTTGATGGTTTTTGTTCGTCAAAAACCACCTCCGAATTCTCCAGTCGTGCTTAAGATTTCCTTACTCCAAATTTATTTATCGACCTATGTGGTAATGAAATGAGATTGTAATATTGATATTGAGACTCTAGTGTGTGACTAGATAATAATACTTTGTATATCCTGCTATTCTTGGTGATTAGTTGATGTTTTTGGGTAGTTTATGATTTTTCCCGCATTGGGTTTTCCACGTTACATCATTGGTGTCGTGATTTTCTTTGTTTACTTATCATTTCGGCATTATATTTGCATATTGTGAGGCTACATATTGTTGGTTGTTGCTGGAGGTTAAAAGAATTTTGTTTGATTTAGTTTTAGTGGGGGGGGGGGGAATTGATCCTAAATTGTGTTTGACTCGTGGTAAATTATTGGCTTGGAGTGAGTTATTGTCTCAGTTCTCCCCGACATAAATAAAGCGGGGCATCTCCAACTCATGTCCCTACCGTTCAACTTGAAACTTTGCCTTTCTTTAACGTTCAAATTCTCACCTCTTGTTGTATATAAATCCATCAATCAAATAGACCCCCAAAAACAAATAAGAACATATGCCATGAAGTTGAGAAGCTTTTGTCCATTCCCGAATCGCCTTCTCTTTTGCTTGAACTTCATGCTGTTCATGCCCTCCGCAACATCTTTTGCTCCCATAATCCTCCTTAGACTACCCCCAACTTCGCTTAGCCTTGTATTCCTCATAATATTTGTCCATGTCGCTCTGTCTCCTCTTAAATGGGCTTCTAGTTTCTGTTGGGAAATACGGCTTCGAATTGGGTAGAATAATGAAGTCATATCTTTAGAGTAATCAAGTCGGACTTTAAGGCGTGATATCACTTTCTTTAAGGATTTATTTACCTTACAAAGTTGCTAATGGTCACCGGAAAATATCCTCAGGATACAACAATGTCTCAAAATGAGAATACTAGATAGCAATTCTAGTATTTCTCCAGGGTCTCTCTAGGAAATAATCAAAAAGATGGCTATAGTTTTTTTTTTCCAAAAAGAATGCTTGAAAATATAAAAATGATCACTCACACTTCTTCTAGAAAACTGACATGTATATATAAATCAGTCTTAAAAATGTAGGCACCTCTTTGTGAAAAATTGCAAAGTGAACAAATGTATATTTTCGAAAATTGCCCAAATAAACAAAGGCGTCCATTCGGAAGAAGTTAAAAAAAAAAAAAAAAAAAAGAACAAATGCAGCCCTTAGGGAAAAGTTGCAAACTGAACAATATCTTTTTCAAATATTGCCTTGAAAAGACACAAACAAAAAATTCGGAATAATTTAAAAAATTATTATAATAATTATTTTTTTAATAAATAAAATTTCGCTTTTTTTTAAAAATTTCCGAAAATTCTCAATAAACAAAATAATCTTTGAATTGATTAAATTTAATAAGATAACCAAAAAATAAAATAAAATAAAATAAAATAAAATAAAATAAAGGGGTTTGTGCTAATTAAACTGCGGGCACACAAAGTGCTAAGTAAGCCTAATATTCACGCAGTCGCACGCAGGTATGGTGGGGTCGAGCCCACACCCAATCATATCCTTTAGTATACCAAAGAAACTTCACACTTATTAATTGGCACACTTCCTCCCACTTTTCCTTATGTGGGACAAAAAAGCATACACTTAATTTGTTTTACAAACAAACTTCCAA
Organism: Eucalyptus guilfoylei; assembly: GCA_016097605.1. Lineage (NCBI taxonomy): Eukaryota > Viridiplantae > Streptophyta > Magnoliopsida > Myrtales > Myrtaceae > Eucalyptus > Eucalyptus guilfoylei. Next base: position 18,300,670 of record CM027860.1, read on the forward strand.
CAGTTCCTCCCTAGCTTTTGCTTCATGACCCGTATCTCGATCCTCCTCGCTTTGCCATCTGGCCAGGTGCTCAGTGTCCTGGTGCTGTTCACCAAAGAAATGTCAAGCCTTTCTCTGCTGAGATCATAGAGAGACCCAACCGAGGCCACAGTCCTGGTGAGGCTGGAGTGCGGAGTTCTGATGACTATGTTGTTGATGGAGTTGGTGGTGCTGGCATTGATGTGCACTGTGCACAGTTGGGTGAGGGAGTATGGAGGATCGGGCGCAGAGAGGGATACCATGGAGAAGTGGAGAATGAGGATCACAAAAAGTGCAGGAGGAATCGATGGCCAATGCCAAAGAGTTGGGTGAGAGGATGAGGTGCAAGTATTGGGCAGTGGGTGAAGACTCATTTTGAAAGCTGAGCTTCCATTAAACTGAAACTGCCATTTGCTCGGCTTGCTACATTGTAAGTTCCTTGTGTTGGGCCCCTAATTGGGTGGCCATCTTGTGTAGTATAATTAATTATGCATATGTTGAATACGTTGATCGACTGAACTTCTTAGCAGTTTCTTGTTGTTCATCAAGTTCAACTGGGCTTCCTGACCACGCGTTTGTCCAACAACAATTGCATATCATCATCAGATCTTTCCCGGACAGTAAATGCCTGGTCGATAAGTGTTTGTCCAACTATAGTTGCTCCATAAAATGCTCCGTGTTATTCACGCTAGTCAGAAGTGTAATCACGCACTCAAACTAACATCCGTATTTCCACTACCAATATGCTCTTGATCTATACGAACTTCCAATGATGCTCGCAGCGATCTTTGGAGATAATTTCCTTGGGATTCCTCTCGGTCGACCCCACCAACATTCCCTTGAGCAGTCTGTTTTTGTTCTTTTCTCGCAAACTCACACAACCAACGAACACAACTTCCCTTTTCTTTTATATATCATTTGTCTGCATGTGTCTGCTTCTTTAATGTGCACTTGCGCATGCCTTTAGAAAAGGAAAATAACTCCTCTTTTCATCAAGGATACCTGGGGGCGGATTGAGCATAATGTTAAAAGCAAGGCAGGGGTCGAAATGGAGGAAATCTGAACAAGGGTGGATTAAGCTTTAACTCAGACGGAGCAATTAACATCTGTAGAGAACAGAGAAGCAGGAAAAGGAGGTCTCTTGAGAGATTATCGGGGAATCTGAATAGCCAGTTCATACCGGAAGAACGAATGCTTCCGTAGCTGAGATTTGGACGTTAAGAGACGGAATTAGACTTCCTATTGAGAATAATGTCATTGATTTGCATGTCAAATTAGATGTATTAGCGGTTTTTCAAGCTCTTAATAACAGTAAATCTCATAATCTTCTCAAAGAACCTCTCCTTGTCCGAGTGCAGGAACTTGCTGGAAGGAATGCAGGCGTATCGAATTTAGGATAGCTGGTTTACGGATGCACGGATGCTCTGGCTAGATCAGGAAAGGAGCAGCTTGTGCAGTTTACTGTTTTCACTAGTATTCCAGATGTTATCAAAGAAATTTTCATCTTGACAACATTTCAAGTATAAAATGAAAAATAACTCCTTTTAACTCCCCTTGGGATTATCTGAATATGATGGAATGGCCCAACTCAAAAGTCCAACAATTTGGGGATAAACAATGGAATCTGCAGCATCACGAACAACTTCTAAGTTGGTAGGTTTTTAAAGATATTGATATTTTTCAATTTTGTTGGTAAGAATATTTGATTGATAAGTTGCTTGTCAGGTATCCTGTTAATAAGTCATCAACATTATCATGATTTTACCAACGTCCAAATGAGTTAGGAAAGTACTAAATCTTTTGAACTTGCACAAGCATCGAAGAAATTTACCAATACCATAACGAATTTACCAACATTCCATTCATTTAATAACTTACCAACAACTCCTTTGAAATTTTATAAGCACGAGTAGTAAAGTATCGGCCCTTTACCAACATCGTAATAATTTAGCAACAGGTTACCAACTTCTTCTAAATTTAACTAGACGGTGTAAGGAATCTACCATCCTCCTAGTAAATTAATAAATTACCAATTTCTTTTAAATTTTTAAGTATAACTAGTAGATTACCAATGTTGTAATGAATTATTCTTATTTTCCGTTTTTAAGTCTTGGCAATTCATTATTGTTTTTTTTTTTATTCAAGCCTTGCAACATCTGAAGCTCGGTAACTTGGATCGACCCAAAACTTTCAAGGGCCTATTTGTTTGTGCTATTCAAAAAGTGAGAAAACACTTTTTACTTTTGTGCAAGAATTTGAATTTGAATATTATATATATATATATATTATATAATATTGTGAAAAAATTACATATGAGTCTACGTGTCAACATCTATATTGTGAAAATTATTAAAAAATTAAAAGAAATTCTATGTCACCAAAAAAAAAATCGAGGGTCATATCAAATACATTTATGTTTTTTTCTATTTGGAGAATAGACAGTCACAAAATGCTTTCGAATGCTCAAAAACTTCTCTAAGGAATATAATTAGAAAAAAACTATTTTTGAGTAGAAATTATTCCTAATAACAGAATGGTTACCAAATGAATTCTAGTTGGGTGGTAATCTTGTGCGGTACAAAGAATTTGTGTGGATCATCTATTTATTTGAAGGGATGAACTCTATCCTTGAATATCGATGGCAATGTCACCAATTCTTTGAAAATTGGGTTCACCTTAATACAACAATGAGCAATGAAGTATTTCGCTCACCGTTTGAGGAAAAAATATCAAATAACACATTGAGACAAAGCGTGCACTTGACAACATACATTAAACTCTAGTATAAATATGGCTGAACTCCCACTTCAAAAGTCTTAAAACATGAGTACACACTATGATAGTTGCATTTTACACATAATAAGAATTGCGAACAAAGATCAGATCATAGATGTCCTCATCCAATAATAGCAGAGATCATTTCCAAAGCTTCTTGGGACGGTAGAGGCGAGGCCAAAAGGTAGATTTAACCATTTCAAAATACAATGGAAGCTGTAGCATTGCGAACAATATGATAGGCAAGCTAATCAGTAAATAAATTGGGATGTCAATCCACTTCAATCGTTCTTTTAGGACCATCGTAAGAGCAGAACCGAACGCCACCAGCATAGAGCCCAAAGAGAGGAAGAGAAAAGTGAGGCCCACTATCATTTTAATCGGTAGTGAATGGAGGAAATCTTCAATTGCGTAGCGTGAAATTAGGATAGCCAAGAACATTAAAGTGGCAGTGACTGAAGAGAAGAGAGCAAGAGCATCGGCAATCACGAATACCATGAATGAGCTCTTCTTAAAAAAGATAGGGATCCCCGTACTTCCATCGTTGCCTCCAGGTGCTGTGAAGGCTCCAGCAAAAGCAACTGTAATGATGAGAGTTGCGACAAGGCTACATGATGATGACGTGTCCTTCATCCATTGCCCTGCCTCCTTATGCAAATCTCGACGTTGCTCTACAAAAACTTCCCAGTATGTTTTTTCTTTTGATTCCATTTTCAAATTTTTCATAGAAGGTTCAGTCCTATCTTCAATTACCTTTTAGAAAAATAAAGGACGCCTATCAATATATATGCAAATTAAAGAGCATAAGAAGATGACAACCAGATAAGGTGAACTGACCTTATACCATTGCAGTTCTCTCTGCAATAGAAAAGCTTCTCCAGAAACATCCAGGGATACACATCTTGGTGTCCAGTTGATCACATCTTTCATCAAGCCTTTTTTGGTCAAACCACCGTCACTCAAATGCGCATCTGCTAGTCTAAATAACTCAACCCGCCGTCCGTTTACAATTTCTTGTATTAGTTTTTTTGCAAATTCTTTATCCCACATCAACTCTGGAAAATGCTCCAGACACAGCTTGACAATTTCGGAGATTCCATGAGATGCAGCTTCAAGGACAACTTCTGAAGTCAATTTGAGTATTTCGGGAGTAATTATACAAGTCTCTTTCTTGGGAAGAGCTTGAGCTGCAAACTGATGTGAGTATTGATGCCTCAACTTTGATTCTCCAATCTTTTTTATGAAAGGTGCTGCGAGTATCATCAAATAAGCAATTTCCCAACGATGACGAATCAAAAGATAAAAAGACTTTCAAATAAGCAAAAAAAAAAAAAACGATATATATAAGAAAATTATGAATGTAAGATATTAATCATAAAGCAAACTCCATATGGCTTGAAAATCAAAATGCATGCATTAGAGACCATATGGATCTAGCAACAAATACAAACAATGTCACGAGAAAAAAAGAGTTCTTTGTTTTTTTTTTTGTTGGAAAAATGGGTAGATCCAACGAACTGATTGATAGGTATTTTTCGATTCGTAATTTTTATAGATTTACGTAATAGATACATATTTTTTCGACTTTGAATTGAATTATATCGAATTGAATTGTATCATAATGTACGAATCAATAGCCGGTCCATAAATATAACTATGATTACAACAGTTCTACCAAAATAAGCAATTTACACTTTAAATTTAGAGATCTCTACCCATAGATAAAATAATGTCCTTTTTCTATAGATGACATGACAGTTTCCTGTACCTGGTTTTGTAGCAAGATTCCAGAGTGATATCTTCAACCCCATAAATGCTGATGATTCTAACATGAAGAGGAGAGAAGACTCATGTCATTAAATTAGGAATTGATGACGAACAAAAAGATACATATCATACTCAAGGACTTTGCACATGTAGTTAAATTTAATAATGCTAGAATATGTTAGAAAACAACTTGGATCAATCAACCTGTACGACTTGAATCCAAATCTATTTTCTCAATAATTCTACTTAGCAATTTGACATTGAGAAAGATTTCTCGATCAATTTTACAAACTTTATATTAGATATTGCTTTTTGACACGCATTATTCTTTAGATATAAAATTTTTATACATAGATATAGTCATTGCCCCTTAACTTTTTTCTGAATAGGATTTTGTGAATGATATGCTATTTGTCGTGTTAGTCCATCCATTGAGAAGATTAATAGAAATACCTTGAGCCATCTCGATGTCTTTTTGATTGTCAGACGATGAGGCAACCAAGCATAGAGGAATGCCTAAAAAAGGGAACAGATAGAGTAAACACTATGGGGAGAGTTGCTCAAACTGTATATATATGTCAAAAGAAGTGCAAGAGTACCTACATTTGTAAATGCATTTTTCCAAAAAAGAGAGTCTTGTTCCACTACGGAAATAAGAGTCCATCTTCGCTAAGTTTCTCAACAATCTCATATTTTCGATATTTCTGGATGTCGTTGAGCTGTCGTATAGGGGAGCAAAATGCAAGACTATGTCTTTTGGGACAAAAAAAAAATGTTAACTTAGGTAAACGGTGAAGGAAATGAGATAAGATGAGTAATTGTGAAGCCCTACCCAAATGGCCAGCCATAATGAGTTTGGTCATGCTAGTATAAGTTGGGACCGTACGCCTGGCCAGGCACCAGATAACCTCCTTTCGAGTAGGAGCATATGAAATAGCCTTGTTCAGGGCATGGAGTACACTCTGAGATGCAACATCAACTTTTTCTAGTAACGCCTTTACCATCCTTATTCTTCCTCTCGAGGCAGCTTTCTTGAGGGCACTCCCGAGAATGTCGACCCCAAATTCTGGAGACAAGCGCTCGACCAGGTTCTGAACAAATTGATCTTGTGCGGCCATAACCGCAACTTCAAGCACAGTAGTGGCTTTTCCTTCTACGGTAATAACTTCTTCCACCATTGCTTTGCTATCTTTATTGAGGATTTTCTCGGCAACTTCCCATTCACCTTTTACCGCGGCTTCAAACAATTGTCGATAGATTCCATTTGGCTTTATTTTGACTGCAAAAATTGCGCATTAAAAGTCGTCAGGCTTTCACCATTCTTGTTTTTTAGGTCAAGTGGAATGAATGCACGTGCTCAAAGTTCCGATAAAACGTGGATGCAAGGGAAGGGACTATCGTGTACTCAACACACTTCTTTCCATAAGAGTGTTTGTTTACTCTCTCTCTCTCTCTCTCTCTCTCCTTTTGGCTTTCTCAATTACAATTCCAGAAATTATTCAGATTATAAAAAACTGAAAAGATTATATTTGAATTTACATGTCTATATTTGTATGTGGTAAAATTTAAAATATTTAAAATTTTAAAAGGTCAAAATGCATAAAAATTTATGAAGAACGAAAATCATAAGTTCAATGTGACAAACATGCGGTCCGTCTACAACCGTCATTGGGAAGCCTTGTCAGTGTCGTGCCTTGTGAACTCATGTTTAGGGGAACCTCTTTGTTACCAAAAAGAAAAATGAACATAAACAACATTAGAAAATTTAATTACACTTTGTATGCTTTAGATCATCTATACACGACTAGTAAGAGGCTCATTCATTGCATGCAATTTATTATATTAAAATTAGATGGTAAAAGTTTAAACGAAAACAAGTTTAACATTAAGCTTGAAGGAGATCATAGGTTTCTCTTTGAGATAAGTATTGCATCATTAATTAGTTTTGTGGACCTTCTAACTTTCAAATCTTCGAATTTGTGTTGTTAAGTGAGGTTTTATTTCTCGTTTACTCAAGGGAGAATTATCAAAAAAGTTCTAAATCTATTCAATTCTTTTTTTTTTTTACCAATTCAGTCCTAAACCTTTTACAATTGTGCAAATTCAGTTCATCTTGCTAAATTTGCCTGACCGACATTGACCTGGACACCAACCGAGGCCGACCATTTAGCGAACACTGACGTGACAATTTTTAAATATTTTTTATTTTTAAATAATTTTTCTAATTTTTTTCCTTTTAAAAAAAATCAATTTTTTCCATCTTCCTCCTTCCTCTGGCCAGTCGCTAAAGGCAAGGGTCAACCAGGCTAGCCTTGCCCCCACCAGCCATTGGTGAGGGCAAGGCCTTGCTAGATTTGGTGAGGCCGAGCCCAACCAAGGTAAAGCTCAACCTTGCTAGTGATTGACAAGGCTCCTCACCTAGAGATGGCAAAGCTTGACCTCACCATGGCCACCAGATATGGCCATGGCGAGCCTGGCGACAGCAAGGCCGGCCTTGCCATGTTTGGGCTAGGCTGAGGCTCACCAAATCTGGCAAGGCTCGCCCTTGCCAATGGCTAGTAAGGTCCTCACCTCTGGTTGGCAACAACCGGCCAAAGGAAGGAGGAAGAAGGGGGCAAAAAAAAAAAGGAAAAAAATTATTAACAAAATTCAATAAAATAAAAAGATTTAAAATTGTCACGTCGGCATTCATCATAAACCGGCGCCAGCCGACTTCCATGTCAATGCCCGCTAGCCAAATTTAGCCGGATGAACTAAATTAACATAATTGCAAAAGGTTTATGACTGAATTAGTAAAAAAAAAAATTACGACTGAATTTGCACAATTACAATAAATTTAAGACATTTTCCCTTTACTTAACATACCTTTTTCTATGAGCGTGTTCATGTACTATTTGGAAGTAAAAAAGTATTTCTTTGGTCTTCTAGATTATAATTCAACATATTATCCAATGTTTAAAAATTATGAAAAGATTAAATTTGATTTTATATATCAGTGTTTCTATGCAGCAAAATTTAAAATGTTCTGCAATAAAAGTGACAAACCTTCAGCTGGTCCGCAATCGTCTTGAGAAGCTTTATCATTAGACGTGTTTTCTGAACTCGCGTGTTTTCTGAACCCGCTGCCTTCTGACCTCACGTCTATGCGAACCTCTTTGTTACCAAAAAGAGAAATAAACATAAAAAATTTTGTCCATCTCCGCAATTTTACGTTAAATATAACGGATAAAACTATGAGTTAACTCTATACACAATTTTGTCCATCTCCGCAATTTCACGTAATAATTATAACAAAACTATACATAAATAGATTAATGAATAACAAAGGAAAGCAAAACTTTTCCAGTTTTTCCATCGCCTTATGGGATCAAATCAGAACAACAAAGGAAAGAATGGAACATACCTGCCAAGGGTATATAGAACGAACTACCTTGAGTATCCATGGAGGATTCTCTGCCGTTCCGCCTCGTGAGAATGAAAAAAAATCTAAAGCGGAGAAGTAATTTGTTCCAATGGATCTTCCCTTTTTATACAAGGACTCTTGGATGGAGCCAAACTTCCTGCTGTCGATTTCATGTTTAGAAAATAAAGTTGCAATATTTTTTATGTGCACCGTGGGACGTGCACATGTCTGGAAATGTGGAACTAAATATGAAATTATTGAGGACTTTCTCATCCACAAGAGGAAAGTCACGTTATTGGACATTTTCATATCAGAAACTCTATTGAACATATATTAAAAGTTCATGAATTATATTATATAAATTAAAAGTTCAAGGATCAAGTTATACATTGAGCTAAAACTCATGGACCACTTTGAACAAATTAAAATTTTAAGAACCAAATTGCAAATTGAGTCAAAATTCAGAGACAGTGTCATTTTCCCTTATCTTATTGACTACTTACTCTATTTGAATTGTTCACATACCGTACAAGGAAGGACACTCATATCATTCTCTTTTCCTGAATGACAAGTTCATTCTCAAATTATATGACATCAACAAATTAACGGAAATTCCTTTTATTTACAGAAGTGTAAATTTGGAAATTTTAATAAGAGAAGATACAAGTGTCGCCTAATTATTTTTTGCTTTTCTTCCACCGTCCCCTGCTTTGCAAACAACACATTTTAATGGATTTTTTTTTTTTGTGTACTTGTGGTATAAATTTTCTTTACATAAATAGGTTTAATAGTATGAACATATATCATTTTTGTCTTTAGCATTTAGAATTATTCAATAAACAAGTTAATGTTTTTATTTTGAGACTATTTGTGTGTTAAAAACTTTTATACTGACAATTTCTGTAGTATAAATTTTATTCCAACGGGCTTTATTCTGTATAGTAGCGATGTAAAATTTTCTTTGCACAAGCAAGTTTTAGATAATGACACATAATGTATTTATGTTTTTTGCACATAACTTTATTCAGTAAATATGTTTATATTTTCCTTTGAAGACTATTTGTGTTCAAAAAAACTTTGAGGATGATGAAGTATGTAATATTATATTAATTAACTTTCCATCTAAATTTGTATTCTCACCATTTTCCTTGCCTTTTCGAAGATAACATAAATTCCATATTTAGTTAATTTTTTATTTTAACTTAGAAAGACTTGTGACGTTAAGCTTTTGAGAATATCCACATTAAGCTAACTGTATATAAAAATTAAATTAGTTGATGATGACAATATTCTCATTCTATTAAGTAAAGTTTAAGATGTCAATGTATCTCTTTTACAAGAATGACACATTAGCGCAATTGAAGCTCACATTATGTTTCGAAGATTTCTTGACTTGGCAACGCAAATAATAATAGAATAAAGTTATGAAATAAAGTTATGGCCTACACAAATCAGTCCCATATTAGACTAATTAAGAATATTTACATCTCACCTTATTAGACTAATTTAGTAAAAAGGTAAATTACAATGTCAATTAATATAAACCATATTAAAAAAAAACTCTTAGAAACATAAAACAATTAATTGCAAAACACCACGGAAAAATTTAGTTTAAATCTTTAAGTGATCCCAGTAGGGTTGTCTTAAGCCGATGGTTAATTTAATGACTTTTGGATAGTTGAAAGATAGACATGGTCTCATTCAAAGTAGAAACCCTACCGTCACTAGATATCTGGATTTCATCCGCAAGAAAAAAGTTAGCGAGCATTAACTTTAGGCCACAACGATGTGAAGATAACCTCTTTCCTCCATCAAATCTAGCAAGAATTCTAGTAAAGAATTCTAAACCACCGCGACCAACTAGCCGGTCCCCTTGTCTCAAGCCGTCTTCAAGTGCAGATCATCATATCTCTCTCGGACAGAAGATGCCTGGTCGATGAGTGATCTACCGTTGCTCCATGTAATGCTTTTCTTCCACCATCTCCTTCTTTGCAAACAAAATATTTCAATGGATTTTTGTTTAGTGCTCTAACATTGTCAAAATTCTTTACACGAGCAGGTTTCTTTGAATGACACATATTCAATTTTTATTTTTAGGATGTTCATTTATTTCACAAAATAGATTTGCGTTCTCATTCTTGAGACTGCTTTTGTTAAAAAGATTCTAAACTGACAATTTGTGTAGTATAAATCCTACTTCAAAGGCCAATTATCTCATTGCCAATTCGAAAAGTGTTTCCGACATAATTTAAGTTTGAATTGCGCTGATATGTCCTTCTCCTAAAAGAGATACATTCACATCTTTAACCTTATCTAATAAAATTAAAACATCGTCAAAAGCTTTACATACATTTTTTCAGCTCAGCTTTATGTGCGTATTCTCAAAAGCTTCACATCGCAATTTCTTCCAAGTAAAATAATTAATTGAAAATGGAATTTATGTCATATTTAAAATAAAATAAAAAAGGGAAAATGGGGAGGACAAGAGTTTAGATGGAATGTTAATTGAGGAAATTAGATCATATTTAAAAATAGAGATGGAACGTTTTTCCATGTGCATGGAGAGACGGACATGTTTGAAAAAGTGCAATTACGTATGAAATTATTGAGTACCTTATCTTCTCGAATTGGACACATGTGACGCAAGGACAACCTCTGTACAAAACTTTTTCATCCCGACATTGAGCGACTTAAGGACGTCATTGAAGTCAAGAATGCAGCCAAAGTTCCTTAACCCTAGTGACGTGACATTCTTGCCCCGTCTCCAAAGTTCGGATGATGCCATTGCCAACATCCTCAAAAGTTGCATCGCATCCACGTAAAAATATTAGAAGCGTCGAAAGTTATATATAATACTCATTTTAGTGTCAAAATTTCTCATCAAATTACTTGAATGTTAAATTGGAGAAAAAATGATCAAATGTCAACGACAAAAAATTTTGACTAAAAATAAGACGTGACTTTTATAATTAAAATTTTATATGACTTGACATATTATTCAAAAAAATCCAATCCACGTGGCATTCCCACATGACGTACTTGGCATTGAAGTAATCATTTTTAACAATTGACAACGAAGCGGTCACTTCAAACAAAATTTGACATTCAAACAATCATTATTTACAACTTTTAAACAACATCGTTTAGGGTCACGTAGGACTGAGAATTTAATAAAATATGACCATGTCGGATTTCTGTTTGTTAGCACTTAAATGATTTTTTTTCTAAATGGTACTTAAGTAATTCGAAAAAAAACTTTTGATACTAAAATGAGTCGTACGCAATTTTTAACACTTCGACTGTTTGACAACTTGCCAAATAGTGAAATTTTCCGTTATTTTGTTCCCAGAAATAGATTTGAAACAGAAATCCGTTTGATAAAGTTTTTGTTCCCGGAAATAGATTTGGAGTAGAATCAAGAAGTAAAAAAAAGTTGATCATTTGTTCTCAAAAACAATTCCAAAACTAATTAATGAAATCTTTTCTTTTCTTTTCTTTTCTTTTCTTTTTTCTTCTTCTTCCACCATCGCCACCGCCATCAGCTGCCATTGTCACTGCTGCCGACTAGTTGGGCAAGGTCTGGCTCGCCAGAGGCCCGCCCAACCACCGGCAAGCCTCGCCTTCGGGCAAGCCTTGGCTGGACTAGGCAAGGCTCGCCCTCGCCCAAATCTAGCAAGGCCGAGCTCGCCCAGCCGCTAGTGGGGCTCGACCTCGCCGAGCCACCGCGAGATCAGCATGGCCCAAGCCAACCAAGGCTTGGCTGAGCCTTGCCGGGGGCCTGCAACCCTCCAACAAGGTCGTCGGTCACCCCAAGGCCGGCAACTAGCTAAGGAAGAAGAGTGAGAGAAGAAAAAAAGAAAAGAAGAAAAAAGAAAAAAATTATAAAATTATTTAAAAATTAAAAGAAAATTATTCATAGTAGAAATTTTGAGGAAGATACCAAACGCAATTCTATTTCGGGAATATAAATTTTGAACAGTTACCAAATGTCTTAAAATGCATAGAAATTATTTTTTTTTTGGTAAAGTAAACTAAATTGTCCCCACCCTAACAATGCTTAGAAATTGTTCCCTGGAACAGAATTAAAAAAAAAAATTGATCAAAAATTACTTTTGGGAACAGAAACATTACTAAATGCAGCCTAAGGAGGTGTTTGGCAGTTAGTCAAATAGGTATAATTTATGTTCTTTTGTTCTCAAGAGTAGATTTGGAACAAAAATTTGTTTGATAAATTTTTTTTTCTCGAAAATAAATTTCTTTTTTTTTTTTGTTCTCGAAAGTAAATTTGGAACAGAATCGAGAAGCAAAAAAAAAAACATTGATTCTTTATTCTGGGAAACAATTCCAGAGTCAAGCCAATTAATTTTTTCTCTTTTCTCTTCGTGTTCTTCTTTCCTCTCTTCTTCTTCAACCGCTGTCGCGACCTCCCCGAAGCGGGTTGGACCACCTGAGGGTTTGGCTAATGGATTGCTAAGCCTGGACTTAACTCGGGCTCTCCCAGGCCCATACCAATTCGCGACTTAAGTTCAAATTTTTTAACATGCAAATAATTTTTCAATTAGGAGTCGCCACTAATCTATTTTTTGGTGGGTCGATTAGAAACCCAAGTAAAGCAATGGGAGAATTACTTCACTCCTACGAACCAGAGATTAAATGAGTTCGGGGACTTGATTACGCTAGATTTCTCTAACGCCCTTTCGGTACCTTTCTCTTTTATATTTAGAAAAAATGTTTGGCAGGCAGCTTGAATTGATTTTAATTTATCTCCCTAACATGTGAAGCGATCACGCGGGTGCACAAACCACCAATTTAACACCCAGATAAAGCAACGAATAAATTGCAGGACTTACCTCCTAGCAACGAAAGCATCTGCGTTGTTAGATCAAAATTCACATCAGCAGTCCTAAATATGATTTCTAATTAACACGCAATTTCCTTTTTTTCTTTTTCTGTTTTCGCTTATTTAATGAAAATCATGCAATATGCAATGCAATATAACTAAATGACCTAATTCTAATGACATGTAATTTGTATGGTCCTAACAACAACTACCACATGACAGGCGTTTCATGAATCTAATTATATATGACGTGCACATGACATTTTTTTTTTTTTCATAAAAGATGCACTTTATCCTAGAAGACAAAACTAACTTATTCTAAGACACATTTTTTTGTATTTTTCATGAAATTCGGAATAAAGTTGCGAATTAAGTGGTACGTTGGGGATTTTCAAATGTGCATTAAGAACTAATTCACATAAAGAAACGAAATTAAAAATAACATAAAATAAAATGAAATAAATCTACCTAATAAAATAAAATAAACCTACCTAATTTGAACTTTTTCCAAGCTTGCCTTAAGGAGTGGTGCTTTGTGGACCACGATGGAAACTCAGCTCACGGCTGGGGTGGCTGCTGCAGCTGCGATGGGCAACCGTGTGTGGTGGGCACGGTCGTCGGAGCTCCGGCGAGGGACAGCAAGCTCGGAACGGGCCGCGAGCTGCTGTGGTGGCGTTGCTCGGAAGGGGACGACGGCTGGCGGAGCTAGGCAGGCTCGAGCGGCTGCTGCAACAGCGTACAGCGGAGTCGGGCAGAGGAAGGCACGGCAGCAAAGGGATGGAACCTCGGTGACTGACGAAACGGCAAGGGCAACGGCGACGGAGCTTCAGCGAGGGGACCAGCGGGCGAGGCAACCGCAGCGGGCGAGGGCGGAGCAGCCTTGGGACGCCGGGCGGAGGTGCGAGAACGGGCGAGGAGATGGTGGCGTCACAGGGCCGCTGGTGTTCGAGCAAAGACGGTGGCGCGCTCGGAGCTCGCTGGAAGGAGATGCTGACGCCGGGCAGAGGTGCAGCGACGGGCGCGGCGATGGGCTGGGTGCGGCGGCGGACTAAAAGGCAGCGGCGCGGGCAGCAGCAGCGACGGCGTTCAAGCGGGCTGCTACAACGGTTGCTGCGGTGGTGGCGACAAGCAGAGGTGGCTGCTGGTTGCAGGTGTCTGGGACGGTGGCGAGCAGGCTGAGGTGCAGCTGTGGAGTTGCAGACGTCGCTGGTGGCGGGCAGAGGCCGGCACGGCGACCAACGGCCGCGGGCGGAGCAGGAGCAGTGTCCGGTGGTCGCGGGTAGGCGAGGCGGGACGCGACGGTGGCTGGTGATGCGGCGACCGGCTCGTCGACGCTCGGGCGGAGGGGCAGGTTGCAGCAGCGGCGGGCGAAGAAGGAGCAGCGGGTCGTCGTGGGGCTTCTAGCGCTGCAGATCGGCGACAGCAGAGGCGGAGCAGGGGCGTCGGCGTCGGGAACAGGCAGAGAGGAGCGTCGTCAGGTGCTGGCTTGAGCGGAGGCGGTGGGCGACGGCGGCAGCAGGTGTTGGTGACGGGCAGGGCGCAACGACAGGGGCTCGGAGCTCTGGCGATGGGCGTTGCAGGGACAAATGGAGGCGCGGCTACAGGTGTGCGGGCAAGGAACTCCCGAAGAAGAAGACCCCCTAGGCCCAAGACACCCTCTCCCCTTTTTTAATCTTTTATGTCCTTTCTCTTTCTCTGTTGCCCTCTCTGACTTCACATTCTTTTTGGTTTTTCTCGACACACTCCTTCCCTTCACTCGTCGACCGAAGGAGAAGCCCTTCACAAAAATTTTTCTTTTTCGCTCCCCGACAAACCTCTCGAACGGCTCCCCTTTTTTAATAGCTCTCACAAACCTCTCCCCGTGAATTTTTTCGTTTTTGCCCACCCTCCGTGCGGCTTCTTGCGGTCTTATTTATAGGCGTTCCATGGCCTCTTGAAGATAGCCGACTTTAGTGTGAAAAGATCCAGCCGCAACTTTTCCAAAATCTAAGCTGAACTTTGCTTTTTTTCTTCTCTAGACCTTTCTTTCGGTGGCTCCAACAAGGAAAATATTATAAAACTGTTAGCCCATCCTCTTGCGGCGCCGTAGAATTTTCACGTCCCCCATTTCGTGTGTGCATGTGCATGCATTAATGAGGGGGAGAAAATGGACGTTCATGGATCTTTCTTTCTTCTTCATGCTTGGGGTTTCTTATATGGCTATTTGTCCCTCCCTCCTATAGGATAGCCGCAACCTCTGACTTTTCTTGCTTCTTTCTTCAGCAAATTTGTCGTTGCTTCACTAAAGTTAACATCCACACTTGAGAGAGCATATTATATAATATATCATGGGCTCATTTTGCTTCTCTCGAGGATTCCTCTCGGACTCCGCACGTCCGCCGAATTTGTGCATGCATGCGCATGCATTAATGAGGGAGAGACAACGGACTTGCAAGAACTTCCTTCCTCTTTTTTTGACTTTCGCTCTTTTGCGTGTCCAGACCAGCAAAGAGAGACCATCCTTTTGTGCATGTAATTGACTGCGAGCCGCTGCTTCTTGTTGTGTTTTGGTACCGATGCAAATGCGACTACATGAAATGCAATTTTACTTACTTTTTTTTTTTTTATATATGCAACTAATTACTAAATGATTAGGTAAAAATTTAGGTGTCAACAGCTGCCCCTCTTTGAAGGTGAGCTCGCAGAGGTTGCATTCAAAGACAATATGATACCTAAATTTTGACCTTGCACATGCAATTGATGGTATTTTGGCGAGATCATGGATCCTTTTTTTTTTTTTTTTATACATGCAATGTCATGAAAATGGTAATGCAAATGTGAGATGTTGAAAAGGAGAGCATACCAGTAATTACTTACCAGTCAGAGCATTGGGACGAATTTTCATCTGCTCAACCAGTGTCCAGTTTTCATTTCAGGTTCCCTGAAGAGTCCACGTGAATTTATCCAACAGACGCTCAATGTTAGGTGAGATGCCTTGTTGAATTCAGATGACTCGAAATACCTAGATCCATACTAAGGTATAGCGAGTAAGATCGATGAGATTTGAGACATCCAGATCCAGACTGAGATGTCAAGAAATTGGGGACTTAACCAATAGACACTCAATGTTAGGTGAGATGAATATTGGATTAAGGGGATTCGAAATACCTAGATCCAGACTAAGGTATAACGAGAAAGATCGAAAAGCATTCATATCCAGAATGAAATGCTTTAACGAAGATTTTTGGAACTTAACCAATATACACTCAATGTTAGGTGAGATGTATATTGGATTAAGAGGATTGGGAACTTAACCAATAGACACTCAATGTTAGGTGAGATGAATATTGGATTAAGAGGATTGGGAACTTAACCAATGGACTCTCAATGTTAGATGAGATGAATATTGGATTAAGAGGATTGGGAACTTAACCAATAGACTCTCAATGTTAGGTGAGATGAATATTGGATTAAGAGGATTCGAGATACCTAGATCCAGACTAAGGTATAACGAAAAACTCGGAAAGCATTCATATCCAAAATGAAATGCTTAACAAAGGGTTTGAGACATCCAGATCCGACTGAAATGTCAAGAAATTGGGAACTTAACCAATAGACACTCAATGTTAGGTGAGATGAATATTGGATTAAGAGGATTCGAAATACCTAGATCCAAACTAAGGTATAACGAAAAGATCGAAAGCATTCATATCCAGAATGAAATGCTTAATGAACAGTTTTGAAACATTCATCAAGAATTTGGGAATACCTAGGACAAACCTGGGATATTCGTGAAGGTTACTTACCTCTTGGTAGAAAGAAGTTTTGAGACATCGACGATGTACCTGTTAGACATGAAGGTTTCTCACCTCGGGGCTTTTGAAAGCAACATAAATGTCAGGAGCTCTTGGGTCTTCAAGGAAACATTACCTGTTAGACATGATTAGAGCAAAAATACATGCATTTACCAAAAAAAGTGAGCAATTCAGCATACTCCAAAGTCCACTGAAGTTTTTTATCCATTCAATCAAGATTTATGAATGATGGTTTTACCATATTTGCACCACCGAATTTCCACTGGGGAGAATCATCGTTTAAGACAATTTTCACTCATGACATGGAATTTCAAGAATACCAAATGAGAGATCTTCAGTTAGAAAGGACTTTCACTCGCTCTCATTAAGAAGGTTATTTTGTCCCAACCATTAATGTGGGATCACAGGAATCACTCCATCTTATCATCATCATGTTGACAAGGGTTTGAGTATTCTCGCAAGCGGTACGACCTTATCAATCCGAGAGGTCTTTTCCAGACTGTAATGTAGGCTTGGTCAATGGCTCAAAAAATAGGACCCTTCGAGTCAAGGCTAATGAAAGAATAATACTTCGCAATCATCTTCGGGTTTACAAGTCAAGGAACCTGCGAAATGAGATAGAAATGGTCTTGCTCGCACTTCTTCGAGCGATGCTTATAAGCATATGAATCCCTACATTAATTTCAGTGCCCTAATATGAAGAGACTTCGTAAGGGACGTAACGTAGGTTAAGTTCATGGGTTGAGAAATGAATGGATCATTAGGCTCAAAATGTGTATAGGGGGATGAGAATTGATGATCATCTTGGCATTGTCACCGGTCTTCTTCTTCACCATTGGGATTTTCCTCATAGGTACTATAAAAACTTGGCATTTGAGTTCTTTGAGTACCACTGCATTGGGAATACTCCCTTTTACAACTGATAATTATATATCTTGACTCTTTCTTTCATTTTCTATGGGCATTGGCCTTGCTTTTACCAGGCACACTGCTTTTTTATGCCCATCATTTTTTTTTTTTTGCACACTACATGCATTGAATAACCACGTAATGCTTTAACATTTGGACTCTTGGAGATTTTCAATTTTTCCAATGCTCTGGACTCGGCTGCTTGAGCCTTTGCCTTTTTGCCTTGCCCTAGTGTGGGGGATGATCACCAATTGGGTTTAAATGAAATGACTTTACAGGCTCAAGGGGCTATGCAATGGATAAAGTGTGTAGGATAAAGAAAGAAATGCTCTTCATCATCCTAAGGCACTTAAATTACTGTATGAATTCAATGTAATAGCAACACTTGAAGATTGATGCGAGTGAGAGCAAGAATATTCCTATCAATTTCCTCACCCCATGATGTCGTCTTTCCTCCAGTCTGCCCCAACGTAGGGTGGTTTTTGACAGGGGTAATTTAAAAATTATCCACATCTGTGGGGCTCAAAAGGGTTTAAACAATGGATATGCATGTAGTATTTGGGATAGAGAATGAACTGCCTCTCATCATTTTGATGACCGTACCTTTTGCGAGAAAACTCTTTACCTTACGAACATGGAACTTCCTACACTCATCTCACCAATATATGAGCAAGGGACTGTGTATAGGATAAGGCTTGCCTTTCATCATCCTGACATGTCTCATTTGGCATGTTCAATCCATTCCACATCATTCATTATCTTGATCTGCTGATAATCCCTAGTGGAATTGGTAAATTAAACAGGTAAAACTATAATGCAAAATTCTCCTTTGAAAGGTCGCAATCACTTCATGAACTTATCAGCTTTGAACACAAAGAGTTTGCAGCTCAAAAAGAAAGAAAAGGATTGAAAAAAAAAAATTTTGTTTTTTTGTTTTTTTGTTTTTTTTGTTTTTTTTTTTTGTGTGGCAAACTTGTTGCCGTTTCCAGGGATCGAACCCTGGTCGTTCTCGGACCCTTTCATTCCCCATGCCACCAGGCCGAGGCGCTGGTGGTGTCCTCAAGGCATTTCTTTTTTCATTTAATTGAGCCGAACTGCGGGTCAACATGTCGATATGCCGAATCAAATGAATTCGATATGTGTATGGAACAAGGCATACTTTTCATCTCATTCAATTCATTCCCACATAATTCAATGAAGAAATGAGTACCTTCAATTCACAACAAATTCTATCAAGGGTAATATTTCTTCACAAATCGAGTTAACGGGATTAGAAAACTCACGACCATCCATTTCTGTAAGGATTAAAGCACCTCCGGGGAGTACCCTCTTTACCATATACGGGCCGCTATAATTTGGAGCAAATTTGCCTCCAGGATCAGGAAAAATCGGCAACACCTTTCTTAGAACTAGATCATTCACTTCGAAGTGTCTCGGCCGTACCTTCCGATTGAAAGACCTGGCTACTCTTTGTTGATACGCCTGACCATGGCAAAGAGCTCTTAACCTTTTCTCATCGATCAGGTTCAACTGCTCAAACCTTTGTTGTGTCCATTCTGCCTTGGACAATTCCACCTGGGATAAGATTCTCAGAGAGGGGATTTGTACTTCCACAGGTAAGACTGCCTCCATGCCATAAACTAAGGAGAAAGGAGTTGCCCCGGTAGATGTTCGGATTGATGTCCGATATGCCATTAGAGCAAAGGGTAACCTGTCATGCCAATCTCGATAATTCTCAGCCGTCTTAGCCAGGATCTTCTTGATGTTCTTATTAGCTGCCTCAACAGCTCCATTCATTTGTGGGCGGTATGGTGATGAATTCAAATGCCTGATTTTGAACTCACTGAACAACTCATCGACGAATTTGTTATTCAGATTTGTCCCATTGTCAGTGACAATTGCTTCGGGGACACCGTAACGGGCGATTATGTCACGCCTAATAAACTTCACAACGTTTCGGGCCGTGACATTAGCATATGATGCGGCTTCAATCCATTTTGAAAAATAATCTATTACCACCGATATGAATCGGTGCCCATTTGAAGCTTTGGGATTTATCGGGCCAATCACATCGATCCCCCACTTTGAGAAAGGCCATGGCTCAGATAACTGGTGTAATTCCGTTGGAGGAAGATTTATTTTATCTCCATGAATTTGGCAACGATGGCAACTTCTTACATGCTGTATGCAGTCACTTTCCAGTGCAAGCCAATAGTAACCTAGCCTCATAATCTTCTTGGCTAACATGTGCCCATTCATGTGTGGGCCACAAACTCCTTCATGTACTTCTTGCATGATTTGGATGGCTTCTGCTTCATCTATGCATCTCAACAAGACTGAATCATAAGATCTCTTGTATAAATTCTTACCACTGACGAAGAACTTTGAGGCCATCTTCATTATGTATTTTCTATCTGCTGGAGTACTCCCTTCAGGAAATTCCTGCTTTTGAATATAGTTCATGATGTCGTAATACCATGGCTTCTCATCAAGCTCTTCATTCACGACCATACAATAAGAAGGTTTGGCTAGAACCTCAATTTTCAAAGGCTCGACTTCTAAACCATCAGTAACTTGCAACATAGATGACAACGTTGCCAGGGCATCGGCGAACTGATTATGAGATCTAGCCAAGTAGTCAAACGAGATTTCATCGAACTCCTTCACCAACTCCTCGAGGTACTTGTGATACGGCAGTAATTTGGCATCCCTGGTCTTCCATTCACCTACAGTCTGGAGTATAATCAGTGCAGAATCTCCAACTTTCAATTTGGCCACTCCCATTTCAATTGCTGCTTGAAGTCCGAGAATACAAGCTTCATATTCAGCTATATTGTTAGTGCATGGGAATATTAATTTCGCGGCCACTGGGTAGTGTTGTCCGTCTGGGATATCGATCGCCCACACGGACCGGACAAGTTCACAGCTCCATCAAAGAACATAGACCATGCATCCTCATTTATGGCCAAAATACGATCATCCAGAGGACAATCATCATCATCCGAGGTTCTAGGATTCTCAGCCAATATATCAGCAATTACTCGGCCTTTAACTGATTTTTGTGGCATGAACTGCACGTCGAATTCCGAAATCAAGACCTGCCATTTAGCGAGCTTACCCACCAAAGCTGGTTGATTAAATAAATACTTGATGGGATCGTTCTCCGTCACAAGAAACATCTGGTAATGCAAGGTGTACTGTCGCAGTCTATGCAATACCCAGACTAACGCAGCACAAGTTTTTTCAGCATCAAAATATTTTAGCTCTGAGACAGTGAACTTTTACTTAGGTAATAAATGGCCCGTTCCCTATGATCCACGGGACTTTTCTGAGCTAACATCGCACCCAGTGACTCACTATGGATTGTGAGGTACAAAATCAAAGGATGCCCCGATATTGGTGGGACAAGAACGGGTGGATTCATCAAATATTGCTTCAGCTTGTCGAACGCTTCTCGACATTCATCATTCCAATCAACTTGTGCGTTTTTCTTCAAGAGTTTGAAGAACGGTTTAGCGGTCTTAGAGAGTTGGGAGATGAATCGTGCAATGTAATTCAGTCTCCCTAGGAGACTCCGGACTTCTTTCACTGTCGACGGAGGTTGTAGCTCACATATTGCCTTGGCTTTAGATGGGTCAATCTCAATTCCTTTACTACTCACAATGAACCCAAGTAATTTTCCTAACGCTGCCCCGAACACGCACTTGGCAGGATTTAAACGAAGCTTGAATTCACGGAGCCGATCAAATAACTTCCTGAGGGTTTTGACATGACTTCTCCCAGGTCGGGTTTTTGCAATCATATCATCAACATATACCTCAATTTCTTCATGCATCATGTCATGGAACAACGTAACCATGGCTCGTTGGTAAGTTGCTCCTGCATTTTTGAGTCCGAAGGGCATGACCTTATAATGAAAGGTTCCCCACGGGGTGATAAATGCTGTCTTCTCTTTGTCTTCATCCTTCATTCTTATCTGGTTGTATCCAGAAAAACCATCCATGAAAGAGAATAATTCAAATCCGGCAGTACTATCCACGAGAACATCGATATGTGGCAATGGGAAATCGTCCTTTGGGCTGGCCTTGTTCAGATCCCGATAATCAACACACACTCGTACTCGACCGTCCTTCTTCATGACGGGCACTATATTGGCCACCCATTCAGGGTATTGCGAGACTTCGATGAATCCCACTTTGAGGAGTTTCATTACTTCCTCTTCTATCTTCTTTGAGAGCTCCGGTTTAGTCCTCCGAAGCTTCTGCTTCTTAGGGCGTACGTCTGGATTAGTGGGCAAACAATGTTCCACAATTGACGGATCTAAACCTGGCATATCAGCATACGTCCAGGCAAAGATATCCTGATATTCTTTTAGCAACTAAGTCAGGTGTTCGGCCTCATCTTTGGGAAGATTTGCCCCAATTTTTATCTCCTTGGGCTCCTCAGCATCACTCAAATTGATAGTGACGGTTTGCTCGGAGGTGAGAACTTTGGGTTTTTCATGCTGCTCCCAACTATGTTGCACTTCAATGGAGTCACCATTTGGATCATCAGGGTCATCATTGTCATCGCTCATTGCATTGGATTCGACCATTTTCACCTCTTTGCTTGCCATAAGGTTGCTCCTGAAACGTAAAATAGATAATTCAGAAAGACAAACAGGGCTCAACAGCATGGATTTCTTATCTATTATTTTTTTTTTTTTTGAATTTTTCTTCCTTTTGATTTTTTTTTTTCAAAATTTTTATTTTTTTCTTAAAAAAAATTTGGCAAAACATTTTGGAAAACTTTTTGACACAAGGAAGCATGATGAAGCCCGGCCTCGAAATTCTCCTTGGATTTTTCTCTTCTTTCGTTGGTTGGATATCATCACCGGGCTGGTTTGGTATACCTCATCATGCCCTCAAAATAAAGTTTGTAATTGTAATTGATATTCATCAATCAAATTACATTTATTGGAATGGAAAGTACGACAATCAAAGTGAAATGAAACATCGACTCCTAACAAACGATATGCAACATGCAATAATCAAAGCGAAAGCAAACCCTAGAAAACATAAAATCCTGAAAACGATAAGATTCCCGCGCAGGGGAGTGCAGAAAAGTAAACATGTTACTCTTGTGGGCTAGCACCCATTTCTTCCGATGGTTCTTCATCAATGGCACCTATAAGGAGATCATCGAATAGGGTCGTGATCCCTTCCATCCCATCATCCGGATCCTCTGTCTTTGAGGTTGTCGGGTCATCCATGCCACTCCATCCATCGGGCATGATACCTCGGGTGTTGATCACTCCTCCTTCATCATGCATCATTCTAGCAGGGCCGAGGAATGTCTCACGGATATCGAGGAGTAATGAGTTTTTCCTCTCTTGCTCATGTCCTCCACCTCTTCCATGGTACCCTAATCCGGTGGAACGAGACCTTCGAGGGGCTTCAATAGGATTCCGAGTACCCTGTTCTCTTTTACCAAGTCCACGGCCAGGAATAAAGCCGTTTCCAACCATCACTCTTGCTACCATAACTGCTGCATTCGACACATCAGGGATGAGTGCTGTCGATCCTTGAGATGCATGAATAGTGGATACGAGCTCAAACGATTGGTAGCTCGACTCCTCCTTACGTTCCGGCTCGACATAGGGGATGGCTGTCTCATGATAAATTCGATGATCCTCCTCGCCATGAACAATGACTAGCTTTCCTTCGACAACAAATTTCACGCTTTGGTGGAGACTTGATGGCACAGCTCCTGCAGTATGGATCCAGGGACGACCCAATAGGAAATTGAATGCTGTAGGAATGTCCATCACCTGGAAAAGGACGTTGAACATCACCGGCCCTATTTGCAAATCAAGGTGGGTCTCCCCTACCACCTCCTTTCTTGTACCATCAAAAGCTCGGACGGAGGTCTTTGCAGCATTTATTTTTGAAGGATCTATTTTAAGGCGGTGAAGAGTTGCCAATGGACAAATATTCAGGGCAGAGCCATTATCAATGAGTACTCGAGCCACATGGGAAGCCTTGCACTTGACAGATATGTATAATGCCTTAGTATGTCCCCTCCCTTCAAGAGGGAATTCTTCATCAGAAAAGGCTATTAAATCTTTGAGGAGGATTGACCCTACAAATTCCTCCAACCTGTTTTCCTCGATTGTCTCCGGTACACGAACTTCGCTCAAAACCTTCATTAGGGACTTTTGATGCGTAGGAGACGTTTGCAGGAGTTCAAGTAAAGAGATTTGAGCGGGCAATTTCCGCAACTGGTCGACCACGTTATACTCACTTGCTTTGATTATAGCCAGAAATTCTTTAGCCTCTTCATCGATGAATCGGCTTTGCCGGTTGGGTATTGGTTTGAGCATAGGTCCGACCAGACCTTGTAATCGTGTCAACATCTAGCTCGTAGGACCGGGGACCGCTTTGTTATCCTTGTACTCATACAACTGGGGCATCTAAATTATTATCTCTTTATCAGTTGAAGGCACTTCCACTATCAGTCCTTCATGGTCAGAGGCGTCCTTAAGTGGGGGCATGTCCTCGATCAATGGATCTGGTTCACTCTTTCCAGTACTCAGCTCAGCAAATTCTTTCTCCCAATCAATGACGACTTCAGAGATAGTTGACACTATTCCAGCTTGGTCAGCATACACGATCACGCCAGCCTTAACCATTTCTTGAACCCTTTCCTTCATGGTAAGCAAGGGAGGATTCTCATCTATCAGATAGTAACCAACTCTAACTAATCCGCTGTAGATATCTTTGACAGACACCTTCAAGTTCATCTTTTTGCCAGCATTGAACTCAAAGATTGTATTCACGTTTCCCTCATGTTCCGGCAACGGATTCTTCTTGACATTCGGTTGGGTGGTACGAAAAGAGAATGCCTTGGTATCCAATAAATTTTGGATCTTATGCTTCAAAGTCATACAATCATCAGTCGAATGGCCCACCTCTCCCATATGATACTCACATTTTTTGGAGGGATCATAGTTGAAGAATTTTTCAGCATTGGGCCGCTTTGGTTCGTTGGAGATCAATCCCTTCTTTTGGAGTATCGGCAGGACCTGAGATAGAGGGCCAGGAAGAGGAGAGAACTGTCGTTTTGTGAATTGCCGCGGTGCAGGCACTCGACCTCCATCTTGCTGATTCCCGGGGACACGAACCATCGGAGGCTTACTAGAGGCTGGTTGCGCATATGCAACATTAACTTCAGTGATTGGTTCTTTGTCTTTCTTTGCAGTAAATCTTTTGCCAGCAGTGGTTGGTTCATTAAACCAGCCATCTCTCAATCCTGTCTCGATTTGTTCACCCACTGGGATGAGTTGATTGAAGTTCTCAACATACGTGCTGGACATCCGATTGCGAAACTCGAATGGGAGAGTCTTGACAAACAACTTCATCAATTCTTTGTCAGTAGGTTCGGGAGTGATTTGGGCAGCTAGATTCCGCCATCTTATGGCATATTCTTTAAATGATTCACTCCTCTTTTTCTCCATTCGTTCGAGATCCTCTCGTGAAGGTGCAATATCCATATTGAACTTGTACTGCTTGAGAAATGCATCGGCCACCTCATTCCAAGTGTTGAGGAGGTTTATATTTTTCATAATATACCAGTTCAGTGCGGGCCCGACCAGACTCATTTGGAATGACTGGATCATAAGGGGCTCATTTTTGACATGCTGAGCCATCCTTACATGGTACATCTGCATGTGAGCTTTCGGGCAGGAAGTACCATCATACTTCTCGAACTCTGGCATTTTAAACTTATTTGGCATTTTGACCTTCTCATAAACCGACAAGTCGAACAGGAATGAATTCCGCGACTCTTGCAATTGTTTCATTTTCTCTTCAAGTTTGGCGACGCGTTCATCTTGCTCCGCCTTAGGGACATTGTCAGGCTTAGCCTTTTCGGCAATGACGAACAATGGGTCATCTTCTAGCTCGGGCATGTCGTTGTCATCCATTTGGGCCTTGTTCGTCTGCTTTGGGACTATTATCTCGGGGAGAGCGGGTGCAAGAGTCTGGTTCACTTGGAGGGATTGCATCTGATCTGTCATAAGTTGCATAGAGGTGAGCAACTGCTGGAGTTGGTTTTCCATAGCGGTCATATGATCACGCATTTCGGTTTGGTCGGCCATTTTTGCTCTTGATCGTGTGATGATGGGCGAACGTGGCGGATCCGTTATCACCTAATTTGGAGAAATGAATACACATAAGCATTTCATATAAAACATGTCAGTCCATGACGAAAGTCTAACTGCTTTTATTTAATGAAATTGTTTGACATTGACAATGTAAAAACTTGAAAGGCCCTAAACAAAAAACTAATCAAGTAAAATGACTCAACTTCCTAAACATTAAGCTAAAGTAAAAAGATTAAATAGATTCAAGCCACTTTATTTGGCCTGATCTATAAACAAATGGGAAGCCAACGCTCGACGTAATTGCCTCTTCTCTTTAGCGTCCTTCTTGGCTTGCTTCTCAAGTTCTTCAATCTTCCTTTTGTGACGATTAAGCTCTGCTTGTCGAGTGGGCTTTTCAGTCACATCCGGCACTTTTGGGAGAAACTCGGTTGGGATCTTGTGCTGACGGATGTACCGAGCCGTGGCGTAGTAAGTCTTTTCCTTCCCCTCAAGCTCATTTTCAGGCAAGCTCAACTTTTGTTCATGACATGCGAGCCAAGCTTGTTCGATGCAGCGAAGCTCCTTTTTGTGATCATCCTTGGCAGTGAATCGGACTTGGAACATACCCAGCTTAAGAGGGGGCGGTAGGTCCTGCACAACTCGATATCGAAGAGGAAAAATAATAAACCCGAAGAAGGCTAAAAGGAAAATCTTGCTTTTTAAAAGAGTGTTAGCCTTAGCAAAACTTTGATCTAGGAAAGAGAAAGGACATGCATGACAATTATCTTTTAACACTCTTTTTATTTGATTTTTATCCATCCTAAGAAAATCCGACAAAATTGATTCAGGTTCTAATCCAAGGGGTGGATTTATTAATTCCAATTCCAAAGGTTTTCCTATGGCAATGCTGTATTCTTCCGTCGGAGTCAACTCGTGCTTACCAAATATGAACGTTGATGTTTGGGGACACCGAAATGAGCAAGTGCTTGCATGATGCCGCTTTGGACATCGATGTCAAGGAGGGGAACAAGGCGACCAAGTCTGCTTTCCACATAACTTTGACCATCGGGGCCGAGACGATCCCACCATGATTTGAGTTCAACCTTTGGTGCAGGCACGAATCGAATGTCAGACATTCCCATTGTTTATAGACCGAGACTCGACCAACCTAATGTCATGGACCGACCAAAGACATAATAAGGTAAGTAAATTGGAAAGAGTAAAGGGTAGAGAACTTACTTTACTAGGCGATTAAAGCAACCACATAGACAAGCACATGACATGTGAGGTTCGATTTCTATCTAAAGCGGCTAAGCAAAGTGGACTTAAAAGGGTGGGATGACTAGTCGCAGCCTCGCGTACTAAGTCAAGTCCTCTTAACTCCGGCTCAGTCAAGAATGATACCCCAATGCGGCGCGTCTCGCGGGCGAGAGGTAAACATTCTTGACACCAAGAAAGAAGTTTTCGGGATTGAGTTGGGCAACCTCTACTACGCGGCCTCGCGGTCGAAGTCGTATCCAACTCAATACCATCCTAAGTGTCCTAGTGCGGCCCAGGTCCGGCGGCGGGTCGTGTGTGCAATAGTGTAGTGTTAAATGCAAGGCATGCACAACAGTTTATATCAAACAACACTTCGTTCATGAAAATAAACCATACATTCCTACACCTCCCTGCAAAACAAAGGTCAGCAAACACTTCCCCTTATACCTCCCATCCTGCAAGACCATTTAACACCTTAAATGTTAGGGACGTACCTGGGATCCTCGCTGTCAAACAAAAACATTTTTTCAAATACAAGAGAAAATTGGCCTAAGTCCACTAAGAAATTTAACTCAAGTTCCCAGTGGAGTCGCCAAGCTGTCGCGACCTCCCCGAAGCGGGTTGGACCACCTAAGGGTTCGGCTAATGGATTGCTAAGCCTGGACTTAACTCGGGCTCTCCCAGGCCCATACCAATTCGCGACTTAAGTTCAAATTTTTTAACATGCAAATAATTTTTCAATTAGGAGTCGCCACTAATCTATTTTTTGGTGGGTCGATTAGAAACCCAAGTAAAGCAATGGGAGAATTACTTCACTCCTACGAACCAGAGATTAAATGAGTTCGGGGGACTTGATTACGCTAGATTTCTCTAACGCCCTTTCGGTACCTTTCTCTTTTATATTTAGAAAAAATGTTTGGCGGGCAGCTTGAATTGATTTTAATTTATCTCCCTAACATGTGAAGGGATCACGCGGGTGCACAAACCACCAATTTAACACCCGAGATAAAGCAACGAATAAATTGCGGGACTTACCTCCTAGCAACGAAAGCATCTGCGTTGTTAGATCAAAATTCACATCGCAGTCCTAAATATGATTTCTAATTAACACGCAATTTCTTTTTTTTCTTTTTCTGTTTTCGCTTATTTAATGAAAATCATGCAATATGCAATGCAATATAACTAAATGACCTAATTCTAATGACATGTAATTTGTATGGTCCTAACAACAACTACCACATGACAAAGCGTTTCATGAATCTAATTATATATGACGTGCACATGACATTTTTTTTTTTTTCATAAAAGATGCACTTTATCCTAGAAGACAAAACTAACTTATTCTAAGACACATTTTTTTGTATTTTTCATGAAATTCGGAATAAAAAAATTGTGAAAATTATCTATCTAAATTAAAATATCATCTAATATGTATTAGGAATGAGGTTAAGCCAAATCCTAATTTAGACTAGAATGTTATCATAACTTAGACATCCCTAACTAAAATGCAATCTATCTACAAAATTTATCTAAACTTATAATAAATGAAAAATATTATATAGAATTAAACTATATGAAATTTTACCCTAAAATGCAATGACATGCAAAGAATGCCATCATTCTAATTTTTTTATTAATTTCGAAATTAAAGATTGTCAAGTAATCAAACATGAAACCTAAGTTAAAAAACTAGCAACCTAAATTGATTGATTTGATTTTTTTTATTTTTTTATTTTTAATTCGAAATAAAATTCATATTCTAAATATACAAACCCTAAAACAGGAAATAAACCTAATTCTAACCTACACTTTTTTTTTTTTGATATTTCTTTGATATTTGATTTTTTTATTTTTTGAAAATTCGTAATTAAAAATGCTAAAAAAAAAAACTAGTTAAAGTGACATATTATCTATTTTAAGTTAGGAATAGACTAATCTAAATCCTATCTTAACTTAGAAAATTACCTCGTCATGCCATTTAATTCAAAAGATATTATCTAAGCCTAGATACCATGTAAACATGCATTTTTACAAAAAAAGAAAAAAACTATTTTATCATGCAATTTTATCTAGGAAAATCAATTCTAATTTACGTGAAATGCAAATGCAGTTTTTTTTTGTATTTTCGGGATAAACAGAACAATTAAAAGTTAAACACCAAATCATCCATGGTCATCAAAAATGTTATCCATCATTCGAATTTAGATTCAAAATTAATTATTTCGCTAATAAAATCGATAAATTGATCTTAAGCCTTAAAGATCAAGATATCAATTTTACTCCCGCGTGATTAATTATTCCATCTAAAGCCTTATAGATGGAATAAAAATTCGTGTGCGGTTGCGAATTAAGTGGTACGTTGGGGATTTTCAAACGTGCATTAAGAACTAATTCACATAAAGAAACGAAATTAAAAATAACATAAAATAAGATGAAATAAATCTACCTAATAAAATAAAATAAACCTACCTAATTTGAACTTTTTCCAAGCTTGCCTTAAGGAGTGGTGCTTTGTGGACCACGATGGAAACTCAGCTCACGGCTGGGGTGGCTGCTGCAGCTGCGATGGGCAACCGTGTGCGGTGGGCACGGTCGTCGGAGCTCCGGCGAGGGACAGCAAGCTCGGAACGGGCCGCGAGCTGCTGTGGTGGCGTTGCTCGGAAGGGGACGGCGGCTGGCGAAGCTAGGCAGGCCCGAGCGGCTGCTGCAATAGCGTGCAGCGGAGTCGGGCAGAGGAAGGCGCGGCAGCAAAGGGATGGAACCTCGGCGACTGACGAAACGGCAAGGGCAACGGCGACGGAGCTTCAGGCGAGGGGACCAGCGGCGGGCAGAGGCAACTGCAGCGGTAGAGGGCGGAGCAGCTTGGGACGCCGGGGCGGAGGTGCAGGAACGGGCAAAGATGGTGGCGTCACGGGCTGCTGGTGTTCGAGCAAAGACGGTGGCGCGCTCGGAGCTCGCTGGAAGGAGATGCTGACGCCGGGCAGAGGTGCAGCGACGGGCGCGGCGATGGGCTGGGTGCGGCGGCGGATCGAAAGCGACGCGCGGGGCAGCAGCAGCGCGACGGCGTTCAGGCGGGCTGCTACAACGGTTCTTTGCGGTGGTGGCGACAAGCGAGGGTGGCTGCTGGTTGTAGGTGTCTGCGGGACGGTGGCGAGCGGGCGAGGTGCAGGCTCGTGGAGTTGCGTACGTCGCGGTGGCGGGCGAGGCCGGCACGGCGACCAACGGCCGCGGCGGAGCGGAGCAAAGATGTCCGGTGGTCGCGGGTAGGCGAGGCCGGACGCGACGGTGGCTGGTGATGCGGCGACCGGCTCGTCGACGCTCGGGCGGAGGGGCGAGGTTGCGCCGGCGGGCGAAGAAGGAGCAGCGGGTCGTCGTGGGGCTTCGGCGCTGCGGACGGCGACGGCGAGGCGGAGCAGGGCGTCGGCGCGTCGGAAACAGAGCGAGAGGAGCGTCGTCGGTGCTGGCTTGAGCGGAGGCGGTGGCGGCAGCAGCGCGAGCGTTGGTGACGGGCGGCGCAACGACGGGGGCTCGGAGCTCGCGATGGGCGTTGCAGGGACAAATGGAGGCGCGGCTACAGGTGTGCGGGCAAGGAACTCCCGAAGAAGAAGACCCCCTAGGCCCAAGACACCCTCTCCCCTTTTTTAATCTTTTATGTCCTTTCTCTTTCTCTGTTGCCCTCTCTGACTTCACATTCTTTTTGGTTTTTCTCTGACACACTCCCTTCCCTTCACTCGTCTGACCGAAGGAGAAGCCCTTCACAAAAAATTTTCTTTTTCGCTCCCCTGACAAACCTCTCGAACGGCTCCCCTTTTTTAATAGCTCTCACAAACCTCTCCTGTGAATTTTTTCGTTTTTTGCCCCCCCTCCGTGCGGCTTCTTGCGGTCTTATTTATAGGCGTTCCATGGCCTCTTGAAGATAGCCGACTTTAGTGTGAAAAGATCCAGCCGCAACTTTTCCAAAATCTAAGCTGAACTTTGCTTTTTTTCTTCTCTAGACCTTTCTTTCGGTGGCTCCAACAAGGAAACTATTATAAAACTGTTAGCCCATCCTCTTGCAGGCGCCTGTAGAATTTTCACGTCCCCCATTTCGTGTGTGCATGTGCATGCATTAATGAGGGTGAGAAAATGGACGTTCATGGATCTTTCTTTCTTCTTCATGCTTGGGGTTTCTTATACGGCTATTTGTCCCTCCCTCCTATAGGATAGCCGCAACCTCTGACTTTTCTTGCTTCTTTCTTCAGCAAATTTGTCGTTGCTTCACTAAAGTTAACATCCACACTTGAGAGAGCATATTATATAATATATCATGGGCTCATTTTGCTTCTCTGAGGATTCCTCTGGACTCCGCACGTCCGCCGAATTTGTGCATGCATGCGCATGCATTAATGAGGGAGAGACAACGGACGTGCAAGAACTTCCTTCTTCTTTTTTTGACTTTCGCTCTTTTGCGTGTCCAGACCAGCAAAGAGAGACCATCCTTTTGTGCATGTAATTGACTGCGAGCCGCTGCTTCTTGTTGTGTTTTGGTACCGATGCAAATGCGACTACATGAAATGCAATTTTACTTACTTTTTTTTTTTTTTATATGCAACTAATTACTAAATGATTAGGTAAAAATTTAGGTGTCAACAACCGCCGCCATTGCTATCACCATCCACTGTGGTCCACCGCCGCCGTCTGTCACCAGCAATTGGTTTGGCGAGCTCGCCGAACCACAAGTGAGATCGAGCCTTGCCAATGGCTAGGTAGGCCTCCCCGGGCCACCGGCAAGTCTCACTTGACCAGGCAAGGCTCATCCTGACCCAGCTATGGTGACGCCAAGCTCGCCCAGTCACCGACAAGGCTCCACCTTACCGAGCCACCGCGAGGTTGGCGTCGCCTGACCAAGGCAAGGCCAACTTCACGGTGGCCCGTCGAGATCAAGCCCCACCGGCAATTAGGTGAGCTCGGCCTTGCCAAATTTGGGCAAGGTCACTCTCCTACCCAAGGCTCGGCTGGCGAGGCCGTGGGCTAACAAGGCACGGCCTCATCGAAGGCCAGTGAGGTCGCCGGCCCTTATCTAGCTTGTCACCAGTCAACAATTGGCAGCTCTTGAAGAAGAAGAAGAAGAAGAGAAAGAAAATAAAAAAAATTAATAAAAATTAAAAGAAAATTATTTGGATTAGAAATTTTTAGAACAAGTACCAAACAGCTTAAAATGTTTAAAAATTATTTTCGAAAATAAAATAAAAAACCATTTCTAATCGGAAATTGTTTTCGAAATAGGATGGTTAGTAAACGCCCATTTAAAGATATTACCGAAGTCAAGATATGAAAGTTCGTATGACGTCATTGTTTACATCCTTAAGACGAAAATTACGTCGCGTCCCGTCATGGATTGTGACACTTGCTAGGTGTCTTAACGTGGAAAGACAGAGACAAGGCATCGGCATGGAAGAGACGAGAGAGACTGAAAACCTTGAAATTTCCTCGGTGGCTTTTTGTCACTCAAATTGGGACGATGGAGTGCCTTTCCATTTGGGTCTAGGATGTCCTGCGGTTAATAGTTTTATGCGAATGTGAGCCATTCAAATTTGAGAGTGGCGTTGGTATCATCTCAAGAAGATAATTTATTTTTTTATTTTTTGTCAAATCTCGAACAGGATAATGAAAGCAAGGTCCTGGTTTTGCGTACCTAGTTTTATGATAGCAATCCGAACTTTACTTATCTTCTAGAGACTACATTGTAAGCTACAAGAAAAACACTCTAAAATCTCTATAACTAGAATCTAAAAGATATGTACATATAATCGAGAAAAAGATATTAAGGCTGGTTTGAAATTTATCATTCTTGATAGACATCAAATACTTGTTCTATAAGTGATTTATAGTTGCTCCACGTAATGCTTTTTACCATCCCATTCTTTGCAAACAACATATTTCATAGGATTTTTATTCAGTGCACTAGCAAGGTAAAAATTTCTATACATAAGTTAAGAATAGATATACAATTTTCATTTATTAACATGTAGATTTATGTCATAAAAAGGTTTACCTTCCCAGTTTAAGATTGTTTGTGTAAAAAATGCTTCTATACTAATGGTGTATGTAACAAATATCCAGCTTCTAAGGGCTTTATTCTGTACAACAGTGATGTAAATTTTTCTTCACACAAGCATGTTCTAGATAAAGACACATAATCAATTTTTAATTTTTGCATGTAACTTTATTCCATAAACGGGTTTGTATTTCCATTCTGAAACTATTTGTATAAATAATTCTTTTATGATGACGATGTAGGTATATATATATGTTATATATCCATAATATTTTCATTTACCGCTGCTAGATTTATATTTCTGAGCAACATGGGGAAAATCTTTCTCTTCACCTCTTTTTTTCACCTCTCATCATCAACTCAAAAAATATTCCACACATAATTTGAGCCTGTATCTCGCTAATGTGTCCTCTTCAAGAAAGAGACATATCAACATTTTATAACTTTACCTCATAAGATGAGAACATTGTCATCATCGATTTTTTTTTTTTTTACATTCATTTAGCTTAACATAGGTATTCGCAAAAGCTCAATATGACCAAAAAAAAAAATTTAATTCACCGAATATGGAATTTATGTTATCCTCAACATCATTCCGAAATGATGGAAGGGATAAGAGAGAAGGCGGCCGCACGGAGGGGATAAGAGAGTGGCCGAAAACCTGGCGACTCCCTCACAATGGCACCCTAGTGATTTTTTATGAACTTCAAGGGTGGATACCAATTGATATTTTTTCCACAAATAAATGAAATTCAATTTCTTGATATGTATCTTCAATTTTTAGAAACTTATAAAGTTCTTCTATTAAGTCTTGATCAATGAATCCATAAAATCCTTCAAATTATATCTGATTAAATCAGGATATTGTAGACATTCTCTCGTTTCCATCCCCGAGCATTTTGAATTTCCCTTTTTTCAAAAAAGTTCATTTTGACCCATTCTTCATCTTAGTGAGAGAGAATCGGATCGTTTTCGATCCCAAGGCCGGCACAATAGGAGCGAGGAAAGGCCACGCGCGCCCATGTGTGCGCAAAAAATAGGAAAAGGAAAAAGTTAACGGAGGGAGAAGAAAAGCGGTGGAGCTTAACATGGAAATCAATTTAAATTGTACGGGGATGGAAAAGCTGCAATTTAAACTCCATTAATTTCATGAAAAAATACAATATTTTCGGAAAGCATTTTTTGGAAAACTTAATTTTCAGGAATATAATAATATTGTAAGTATTTAACTGAAATCTAAAAATGAATTGGAAAAAATTTTCAATCATTTAGTACGAAAAATCTGATTTGATTTTCTTAAATAGGCATACACTATTCGAGCACTAATAATTTGTGCATGGATAGTTGGAGAATTGGGTACGAACACCAGGGTTGTGGGTTCGGCCTTAATGGAGACCTGAGTACTGAGTTCCTAGGCTCAACATAGATGGACCTAGGTGCTGCTAGGGACCTTATCCTAAATGCTAGGACCTACGAACTAATGTTGGGATTTAGCATAAAGTTTCAGGTCTAAGTGCCAATAGCTAATTATATTTCAGAAAATGTTTTCTAGTTCTTTTAAAGGGAAAATCATTATCCTAAATTTAAACTTTGGTAAGATCTATAAAAATATTTTCCGCTGACTCATTTTCCTAATAAGTAAACCAAATGCCGGAAAGTGAGGAAAATGTTTTCCGCAAAACAAACGGATCTTAAAAAAAATACTTAACCCATAAAGCCAAATCGATAGAACGCCTAACAATTTCCTTGATAAATCATGACAATACAATAATTCCTGAATTTTGTGACCTTAAAAATTTAAAGAAAAGTATTTACAACAGTTTAAATTTGGAAAAATTTACTAAAAAAGATATGATCGTAATTTCACATACTTGTCCTTTTTTGTTTTCTTCCACCATCCCCTTCTTTGCAAACAACATATTTTTCAATGGATTTTTATCCCGTGTACTGGTGGTGTAAAAGTTTCCTAGGTTTAGTGGAATGAACATATATAGTTTTTATTTTTAGCATCTAGATTTATTCCATGAACGGGTTAATGTTTTTATTTTGAGATTGTTTGTGTAAAACAGACTTTTATACTAACAATTTATCTAGTATAAATTTTATTTTAACAAGCTTTTATTCTGTAAAGTGTTGATGTAAAAAAATTTTCACACAAGCAAGTCTTAGATAATGACACATAATCAAGTATATTTTTTACATGTAACTTTATTCAGAAAATGGGTTCATATTTCCATTTGAAGAATATTTGCGTAAAAAAAAAAATTTGACGATGTATGTAATATATATATAGCCATAATATTTCAATTCACCGCAATTATATCCGTACTTTCTATATATATAAATAAAGCCATAATATTTCAATTCACCGCAATTATATCCGTACTTTCTAAACATGGGGGAAATCATCATCTTCGCCTCTTTTTACTCTACTATTATTTTCATCGCCAACTCGAAAAATCTTGGAAGCATAATTTGAGTCTGAATCGCGCTAACGTGTCATTCTCGCAAAAGACATATAACGACATCTTTAACTTTATCTAATAGATTGAGAACATTGTCATCGTCATTTAATAAATTTTTTATATATATTTAGCTTAACGCGGGTATTCTCAATAGGTTAATATCACAACTTTTTCTAAGAAAAAAATAATTAACTACATATGGAATTGATGCTTTCTTTGAAAAAACAAGGAATATGGGGGAAAATACCAATTTAGATGGAAAGTTAATCAATAAAATTAGCTCATAAAAAAAATAGGGACCGAACATTTTTCATGTGCATTGCGAGACATGGACATGTCTAAAAATGTGCAATTATGTATGGAAATTATTGAGGGCCTTATCTTCTCCAATTGTACTTGTGTCACGCAGGGACGTGTTTCGTACAGCACTCTTTTGGCCCAAGATGGGGCGACTTAGACATTATTTGGCAATCATCCCCAGAATAATTAATTCTATTCTTTTGTTCGGGGAACCAAAAAACAATTGAAACTCGTTTGGTAAAATTTTTATTCTCGGAAACAAAAATCTACTTTTTTGTTCTCGGGAATATATTTGGAATAGAATCAAGAAGCTAAAAAAATTTACTTTTTGTTCCCGAAACATTTCCTAAAATCAAATCTAATTTGTTTCTTCTCTTTCCTTTTCTTCTTCTTCCTTTTGGCCGGTCGCCAACCTTGTCCATGGCCGGCGACCTCATTGGAGCATCGCCGGCCCTCGATGACACTGAGCGAGGAGCTCGCCTAGCCGCAACGAGGCCAGCCTCGTCGGGCCACCGCTAGGTTGACAAGGCGAGGCCGAGCCTCACCCCGCCATGGCGAGGCTTGAGCTCGCAGGCCTGCGCGAGGCTTGAGCTCGCAGGCCGGCGTGAGGCTTGGCCGCGCTAGGTTAGGGCAAGGCCGACCTCGCGTCGCTTGGACGAGGTTAAATCTCGCCAGTGGCCAGGCGAGCCTCCAGCGAGCTCACCAAACCTCCTCCAGCCAGTTGCCAGCTACCACTGCTGCCGACGACCGGCCATAAAGAAGAAGGAAGAAGAAGAGAAAAAAGAAAAGAAAAATATAATAAAAGTATTATAAATTAAAATGAACAAAAAAAATTAAGCGTCGTATCAAACACATTTCTATCTCGAGTAGAGAATTTTGTGCGATTATTAAATACGTTCTTTCACTTAAAATCGTTTTTGAGAACAGAATTAGAAAAAATCATTTCTAATTAAAAATTGTTTTCAGGAATAGAATCGTTATTAAATAAGTCTTGAAGATGTCTTCGAAGTCAAGAAATAAAGCCAAAGTTCGTATGACGTCATTGTATACATCCTCAAGAGGAAAATTTCATCGCGCATCCCGTCACACTTGCTAGGTGTCTCAACATGAAAACACATGGGAGAGAGAGACCAGGCATCGGCATGGAAGAGATAAGAGAGAGACAGAAAACTTTAAAACTCCCTCACAATGGCTTTTTGTCCCTAACCTCAAATTAGGACAATGGAGTCCTTTTTCCTTTTGGGTCCAGGGTGTTCTGCGATTGATAGTTTTAGGTGAACGTGAACCATTCAAATTTGAGAGTGGCGTTTGCATCATATCAAGAAGATAATTTGCTTTTTTTTGGTCAGATCTTGAACGGGATAATAAAAATAAGGTCCCAGTTTTGTGTACCTATTTTTATGGTAGCAGTCCAAACTTTTACTTTTCTTATGGAGACAACATTATAAGTTGCGAAAACAACACCCTAAGAACTCCATAATTAGAATATAGAATATATAATCGGAAAAAAAAAGATTTGTACATCTAATTTGGAATCAATCGTTCTTGATGAACAACAGATGCTTGGTTAATAAGTGATTTACAATTGCTCCATGTAATGCTTTTCACCGTCCCATTTTTGGCAAACAACATATTTCAATGGATTTTTATTCAGTGCCCTAGCAAGGTTAAAATCTCTATACATAAGTTAATAATAGATATACAATTTTCATTTATTAGCATGTAGATTTATTTCATAGAAAGGTTTACGTTCCCATTTTAAGATTGTTTGTGTAAAAAATACTTTTATACTAACGGTATATGTAACAAATATCCAACTTCTAAGGGTGTTTATCTAGTACAATAGCGAGGTAATTTTTTCTCCACACAAGCATATTCTAGATAATGACACATAATCAATTGTTAATTTTTGCATGTAAACGGGTTTGTATTTCCATTCTGACACTGTATAAAAACAAAAAATCTTTTATGATGATGATGTAGGTATGTCTATGTTATATATGTTGAGGAAAATTTCCTTATTGATTTTGAAGATTGACAAAACTTTCTTTGATTCTGATGGTAAACTTTTCCAAGTACAAACTCTCTTGAGTATCACCAGACACACTTACTCCTCAGACTTAAAGACATAGGCAAGATCTTATCCTTTATGCTCAATGTCAATGGAATAAGGATATTGATCTACCTTATGCTAATGGCTAGAAAATTTGCATGGATTTCCCACCTTATACACTTTGATTGTCCGAAAGGAAATTATCGAAAATGATTTTATTTCTTTTGAAGTGTTTCAATCTATCAACGAAACAATCATTGAAGACAAAATGTTCTCCAAATGAATGATTCAACTTATAGAAACCCAATCTGCTGTATGGGTGGCAGATCTTAAGGGAATTTATTTTTCGACAATTTAGAAGCAATTAGATCTTCCTGTAGATTCAAGTCCAATGGAATGATTAGATGGTTAATCCTTGAGTAGGTCCAACAACCAGCTTGGACACAAAGGAGTATAAAAGGAGGTTGCACCGCTGACGGACGCAACGGTGCATACATAAGTTCTGAATTTCAGAATTCACAAAAGTCTTATCATAAATACTTTCGTCTGACTTGAGCTAACATTGTAATCTCTTAGAGGTCATAAGTGTGAGATTAGTAGATCTTTCACACGAGCTTGAGTCGCACTTACTCATTCCTTGTAATCTCTTATTAATTCATACTAGTGGAATCTAGCCGATCGGCTGTCAGCACGGGAGAGTGGACGTAAATTTGTTAAAGCCGAACCACTATAATTTTGTTGTGTGCAATTTCTCTATCCCCTAAACTCATGTTTATATTTTGTGATAGATATTGCACATCGATAAAATCTGAACACAACACAGTTTATCTTCAAACGTTGTCCTTTTGTAATATTATCTTAATTTTGTTTAAATTCCGCATTGTCACCTATTCATCCCCTCTAGGTAATAGATTTAGTCCTAACAATATATTCATAATATTTTTATTTACTGCTGTTAGATCTGTATTTTCTCAGCAACGTGGGGAAAATCTTTCTGTTCACCTCTTTTTCTTTTTCTTTTTCATCTCTCATTGTCAACTTAAAAAATATTCCATGCATAATTTGAGCCTGAATTATCGCTAATGTATCCTCTTCGTAAAAGGGATATATTGACATTTTTAACTTTACCTCATAAGATGAGAACATTGTCATCATCGATTAATAAATTTTGTATATACATTCAGCTTAACACGGATATTGACAAAAGCTCAATATCACGAGAGAAAATAATTAACTAAAATGGAATTTATGTTATCTTTGAAAAAAGCAAGGCAAATTGGGAGGATACAAATTTAGATGGGAAGTTAAATAATGAAATAGGTCATGTTTAATAATAATAATAATAATAATAATAAAGATGGAACGTTTTTCACGAGGATCGAAGGACAGAGACCTGTCTGAAAATGTGTGGTCATGAACGAAATTATTGAGCACCATATCTTCTATAACTGTACACCCGTCACATGAGGACGTCTATTGTATAACACTCTTTTTGGCCCAACATCGGGTGACTTGGAAAATGTCAATGAATCCAAGAGGACCTTTTTGGCACCACATCCTTGTCTCTTCTCTTCTCGAAATTTTGCATGACGTTGCTGCTTACCATCCTCAAGAGGGCTACACCTGCTTGGTGTCTCAACATCAATCCGAAATGACGGAAGGGATAAGAGAGAAGGCAGCCGCATGGAAGGGATAAGAGAGTGGGCGAAAACCTGGCGACTCCATCGTGATGGCACCCCAGTGACTTTTGTGAACTTTGATGGTGATTTCTTATGGTGTATTTGTTAATATTTGAATAATTTTTTTAGAATTAATTTTTTTTTATTTCTATTCCTTAAAATAATTTATGAATAAAATAATGATTTGATAACTATACAAAATTTATATTCTCGAGAATAGAAAAAAATAAAATGGATTTGAGATCCATAAATTTTTTTATGCCATAGAATTTCCTTTAATATTTTAATTTTTTTAGATTTTTCTTTTTTTTTTCCTCTCTTATTTCTTCTCCTATAATCAGCGATGGTAGTGACAGCTGCCGACGAGTCTCCATCGACAAATTAGAAAAGCAAGAAGAAAAAAAAAAATGATTTATTTCTAGAAATTAGTCTTGAAAATAAAAAGTTATTTTTTTCTATTTCTTATTTCTATTCCAAATCTATTCCCTTAGCCAATTTTTTATTACGGAGAATATAAAAATTGATTGACGTTACTAAATAAATTTCTTTTTTTTTTTTTTATTTCAAGGAACAAAAGAATAAAAAGTAAAGAAACAAGAATGGTACCATGCAAGTCCTTAATGAGAGAGAATCGGATCATTTTCGATCCCAAGTTTGGACACAACAGGAGCGAGGAAAGGTCATGCGTGCAAAAGTAGGAAAAGGAAAAAGTTAATAGAGGGAGAGGAGGAGAAATGGAGCTTAACATTGAAATCAATTTAACTTGTCCGAGGATGGAAAAGTTGCAATTTAGACGTCGTTCATTTCACAAAAGAAAAAAATATATATAACATTTCAGAAAAATATTTTAAAAAAACTTATTTTTCAGGAAAATAATAATACTTTTTAGTATTTGGCTTAAATGTAAAAATGAACTGGAAAATATTTTCGGTCGTTTGGTATGAAAAATTTGATTTGATTATCCTGAATAAATATACACTATTCAAGTGTCAATAACTTATACATGAATAATTGGGGAATTGGGTACAAACACCAGAGTCCCGGTTCAGCCTTGACAAACCCGACCTAAGTGCTGAGGCTCGAGCCTGGCATAGATTGACCAGGGGCACAAGTGCTGGGGTCTCAAGCCCGGCCTTGATGGACTCGAGTGCGAGCATTAGGGTCTTAGGCCCGAGTCCCTCGAGATCAAGGCCTGGCCCTAAACCCCTACACTCGTAGTTGGATCCCTTGTGCTTGAGCTTGGGTCCAATAAGGATGAGGCCGAGCCTAGGACTCCGATGCCCATGTCTGGTCCATCAAGGTCGTGTGCATAGAGGTTGGCTCCGATCATAAAGGTCGAGCCCAAGACTTTAATGCTCGTGCTAGGATCCTCCACGTTCAAGCCCAAGTTCATCAAGGCCTAGCTTGGGACCCATGCTTGGGTCCATCGAAGCCAACGCCAGGGATCCGGGCATGGGCATGGGGTCCTCGAATTTTGTGGGCCTACTCCTAGGCACCGAGGATCTGAAAACTAGCATCAAGGTCTCGGGCTCAAGTGCGGACGATCAAAGCATGGGCACCACAGACCAAAGCATGGGTGTTGGCGACCTCAACATGGGCACCAGGATCCTTGGCCCAACCTCGATGGACCAAGACTGGGGCGCAAGACATCCAAGCCCGACCTCAATGGACCTGATTGCAAGCACCTGAGCCTCGATCGACCCCAGCCCGTGATGTCTTTCTTATTCCGTTTAGGATGCGAATACAGCATCAGAATTTTATTTGCACAGTAAGTTTTTGCAGTCTGCAGCATGCCATCACTTAGCGGGCTTTTGTAGCCCAAAGTTGAATAAAAGAAATGAAAATTCCAAAATAAAGGGAGAGCAATCTTAAAATCTCGCACGAATGTCTTTGGATCGTTTTGCATTTTTGACCTCCGCGC
Source organism: Eucalyptus guilfoylei (assembly GCA_016097605.1). NCBI lineage: Eukaryota > Viridiplantae > Streptophyta > Magnoliopsida > Myrtales > Myrtaceae > Eucalyptus > Eucalyptus guilfoylei. The sequence continues at coordinate 18,342,013 of CM027860.1, forward strand.
TATTTCACCCCTATCGACGAAATTCGGGTACTCTTTACTTTTAAAAGGAGCTCTTTGAGCTCTCTTTCAAAGAGAGGCAACTCTCGACACTTAAACTTGTTCTTATAAAAGTATAAAAATAGAAAATAGCAAAAACAAAAAAAAAAAGGGGCAAATAAATAAAAAGGCGAAAGAAAATGCTTGGTCGCACCAGCCCACCCATTTAGTCCATCTTGCATTGTGTGGACCAACTTGCATTACTTGGACCGCTAGAAAGCCCATAAGTTAGGCCACTATCCGATTCGGTGTCATCGACTCTCACCACTTCAACTTTCCTGAGCCGCTGCTCCCCTTTTCTTCCTTCCACCGATTTTTTCAGGAAGAAACGCATACCATACACTGAGGGATTTGAGCATTCGAGGACAAAAATTCGTAGGAAATCGATTCTAGAAGCTTGCTCTTCGTTTCTGATGTCGCTCATTATTGTTCGCCATTGCCAGGTAACGATTTTGGAACAGTAAAGAACGTACTCTGTTTTACCCTGTTTTTGGCCAAGAAGGTCCGAAGAAAGCATATCCAGTCTGAACCTCGTCTGCTTGTCTTAGCTTCGTTTGCGAGTGATCGTAGGAGCCCCAATCCTTGACTCGCACGCTAGTCGCAGCTCCGGAATCGCTGATAAAACAGGTAATTACGTCCTCTTTTGTATACCCTATTCCAGCAAGGTGCGAGGCCGAGTTGTATTCATTCTATTCATACGTAAATCACTATGCACCGAAGCCAATGATGGACAATGCTTTAGTAGACGATGACCAGTGACGGTGTTCGTTAGTAAGGCTGGTGCTCGGTGGTGGCCAGGTGGTGATAGACCGACTAAACTCACGGTGGGGTCTCGTCTGTGCTGTTCTCGGTACGCTTTAAGAAAGCCTGGGTTGCTGGAAGAAGACAACAGGAGCAGGAAGAAGTAATGAAAAAAGAAAAGAGCGACATTATTTCCACCTCATGACTAAATCCACATAAGTGGTTTCAAATTTATTTACTTTCATTTTTTAAGATTTTTCTATATCCATGTAATATCTACTTACATAATTATTATTTATTGTAAATTTTTCATGTATATTAAAGGAACTAGATATTATTTCCATAGAAATTTGTTTTGTCCAAAAAAGAAATTTTAAGAAATCTAATTCTTTTTACGTTATTGATCAAATTTATAAATAAATTGTTGAATAGATGAAATTTAATTAAATCAAAACATTGTATAAAGTAATAGAAATTCTTTTTTTGAAAATGCCAACGAAATATCATTATTTTAGATTGACAAAATGCCTCATCGTACATAATATTTTTAGTGTATTATTAGACATTCCTCTAATGTTTCACATGCTCTGTATACAATATCTCACCAATAAAGTATCTCAAGAGCTAATGACTTTCGCTAGGCCAGGTGATTCTGGTTCTAGGCAAGGCCTTGCCAACCCTAACGAGTGTTGGTATCCCCCAGATCTAGGTGCCCTCAGTCGGGCCTAGTGAGGGTCGTCGGCAGTGGCTTGGGGCCAGTGCGGTCTTGCCCAAGGTTGGTGACATCCGTCAGCCCCACCAACATGGCTCTATCAAGTCAGTATTTTCTATTAGTTACATGAACGGTATTAAGGAAATAATTGCACTTCTTAAAATTTTTAGGATTACATTTTTATTATAAATTTTAGAATTTTTAATGTGCTTATCCCATTGAAAAAATTATCTCACTTCAGGGATTCTTTTGAATTTTTTCCTTCGTTTGTTTTTTACCTTACTTATTTGATTGTGTCAAAATCATTTATAGTACCTTAGAAAGGACAAGAACCTTCCATGCCTAAATGAATTGAGCAATCTAACCATCATCAACGTATCTATTCATCATGTTGGCTAATGTATTATCCACTCTTATCAAGCAAGCCATCGACATGGGAAATATCAAGGGAATCAAACTAAATAGGTGGTGTCCTATCCTATCTTATCTATTTTTTGCAGATGATTCTATCTTTTTCTTAAATGGAAAACTCCAGGAATGTCAGAATCTAGCAAATGTGCTGAATCAATACTGTTTAGCTACAGGACAAGCTGTGGACCTGAACAAATCTGGAATCTTTTTCAGTAAAGATTGTCCTCTTAGGTTGCAGGAAAACATAGCGAGAGAATTAAGAGTACCTGTACTTGCTAAGACTGGTAAATACCTAGGCATTCCGTCTGATTGGGGGGCTCCAAAAAGGAGATGTTTGCATGGATTCTTGGCAGAGTGAATGCTAAGTTGGAAGGGTGAATGGAGAATTTAATTTCCAAAGGAGGAAAAGAAATCTTGATTAAGACAGTAGTATAGGCACTTCCGTAGTATGCCATGTCGATATTTAGAATTCCTGTGTCCATCTACAAATCCATTGAACAGAAAATTGCAAGATTTTGGTGGAAAAATAATTGTAACATTGGAAGAAATGGGAACTACTCAAAAGCATAAAGGACTCAAGGGGGCTTGATTTTAGAGACTTAATCGCTTTCAACAAAGCATTGCTAGGCAAACAAGCGTGGAGACTTATCTAGCACCCATCTTCACTGTGGAGCAAAATATTTAAATGAGTTTATTTCCATTCTAAGGAATTCTGGTATGCGGAAAAAGGAGCTAGATCCTCTTGGGGTTGGCAAAGTTTATTGGTGGGCAGGGACTCAATATCAAATAAACTGCAGTGGTCAGTAGGTGATTGGCAAAGGATACGAGTTAGAGAAGACAAGTGGCTATCGAAAGGCATTATAGGAGGGCCTACACCTAGAGGAGAACTTGTGAAGGTGGCGGATTTCATCATTCCAGAACAGAATATATGGAATGTTCCCCTACTTCAGGAAAGTTTTGACGACCAAACTATTGAGGAAATTCTCACAATTCATGTAAGACCCCAGTCCACATCTAACCAAATCATATGGACAGGGACGCAAATAGGCACATATTCAGTGAAGAGTGGGTATAATTGCATCAAAACAATAGAAAACAACAACAATCACAACCTCACCTCCTCATCCTATCAAACCCCTTGCAGGCTATGGAGACAGATCTGGACTATGAAAACAACTCCTAAACTTCACATTTTCATGCGGTCCTTATGCCACAATGCTTTATCCACAAAGCAAAATCTGTTTAACAGAAAAATCTTGCCTGATCCGGTCTGTACCTTGTGTAAAGATCAGGTCCCAGAAACAGCTGAACACATCTTTCTATTATGCCCTTGGATGAAAGTTATTTGGTTGCACCCACAGCTCAATATCAAGATACCACAACAGGGATTATCAAGAATTGATGCCTGGCGTGCAGATTTGAGAGGGAACAGAGCCATCTTACCTGACTTGGAGATTCTCGCATCCCTCCTTTGGCAGATCTGGAAGGCACGTATCACTTTGTCTTCCCAAATCAATGCCCAGATCCAGCGACTGTAGTGGAAACGGCATTAGCAAATGCAAGGATCGCCCGCTTCTGGGATCGGCAATCTTTGAAAACAGAGCAGCTGATTCCCAGGTCGAATCTGGTTTGGCATCCACCGGAGCCTGGAATATTGAAAGTCAATGTCAATGGGGCTTTTCCAACTGCAAGAAATGAGAGCGCGATGGCTTGCGTGTGCCGTGACCACTCGGGAAGACTCATCGACGACTTCTCCAGTGGCGTTCAAGCTACTTCAACACTGCAAGCAGAGGTACAAGCGTTAACCCTTACCCTAAAACATCTTCTGCAGAAAGGGAAAGAGAAAACAAACTTACTGCTTGAGTCAGACTGTCTGGCACTAGTTACTGCAGTGCACAACCCAAGTTTGACGCCGTGGGAGATTCGCGTCCTGTTTGCTGAGTTTGCGAAGCTAATCCCACAATTCTCAAACCTTCGGATTCAACACTGTAGGAGAGAAGCCAATTGTATTGCCGGCTGGGCTGCTAAAGCCCACGGTCGCAATGCCCTTCCCCCAAACTGGCCTGTTTCACCTCCCTAACCTCTTTTAGATCTCTTATGTTATGAAGCCCTGGGTACGGGATGTTTTGTTTTTCCAATATAAATAAAACTCTCCGTTTTAGACCCAAAAAAAAAAAAAAATCTAACCATCATCAACGCATCTTCTGGCTTTCATAAACACAATTCTCTAAAAATTTGTCGGTCTCTTCATCTGTTTTACCCGAACCAGAAATAGCAATGACAGACCTCTTCAGTCCATACAAGACGGGCAAATTCAACCTCTCACACAGGTGTGTATTGGTACTCTACATCTGGTTCTAGTTGCTCTTGCTCTCCATTTTCAATTCGAAACCAAGTCACGTTTGGTGTGGCGACGCAGGGTGGTGCTCGCGCCTCTGACGAGATGCCGAGCCTTGAATAGAGTGCCGCAGCCGGCACTCGCTGAGTACTATGGACAGCGGTCGACAGAGGGAGGTCTTCTCATTACTGAAGCCACGATCATCGCTCACGGGGGAGCTGGGTACTTTTCATGTTTATACTTTTTTTCTCAATTAAATTTCAGACCGTAGCCGCTTATTTTGCTACGTATGTACACTGATGACATGACGTGTGACGATCCCTCATAATTTTCTCCTTCTCTATATGGCTTGACATTCAAGTGGATCTTAGAACGTCCTGTAATTTTCTGTGAGAAAAAGTGAGATTAAATCAGATTATTGGGAGAGTTTGGAATAGAGCCAAATAAAGATGTACAGGTTGACTGGGTCGGTTTGTTTCAAACCCAGTTTCAGTTTAAGATCTAATTGACTTCACTAATTACTCACATGAGAAAACTATATTCTCTTTAAGTGAAAAATATATAATTAACTATATAGTACTCCTTAGATTCAGTTTATAATTTTGGTTCAGTATAGAAAAATTACATTGGATTTAGGGATCCACATGTTCCCAGAATTTACACCAAAGAACAAATTGAAGCATTGAAGAAGGTGGTGGATGCTGTTCGCACCGAGTGCGGTCTAATTTTCTGTCAATTACGGCATGCCGGTCGGGCATCCCATAGAAGTAATTTCTTTAATTTTTCACTATATACTAAATTTCTCTCTCGATCGATCCATTTTACTATGTTAGCATCTTGTGAATTAGAGTTATATTATTGCTTAATCATAATTTATTTCAAATTTATTAGTATATCAGCCTGGTGAGGGTGCGTCAATTTCCTCAACCAACCGGTCCATATCGGAGAACTGGAAAATATTCACGCTTGACGGAACCAGAGACTACTACCCCAAACGTCGAGCCTTGGAAACATCTAAAATTCCGAAGGTTGTCGAGAAATATCGTCAGGCAGCTATCAACTCCATCCGACCGGGTTAGGCAACGAGACTATTTGTTTTAATTCACTCATTTTAATTTCGATATCCCATGATATTCAGATTTTTCAGCTTATATTTTTTTCTCATTAAAGGGCATCGAATAAAGATTCATGTACAATTTACATCGAAAGGTGACTTAAAAAATCAAATTGAAAATTCCGTCAAAAACGTGATTTGGTGCACTTAAAGAAGAAAAATTATTCTCGTAGTTAAAGTTGAATATATCATTCAAGAAACATATGGATTCTTGATATTCTATTGTGAGAAACGTTAAATCTAAAAGTTTAAATATTTAGATATAGGGGACTATGTGAATACAAAAAAATAAAAGTTCACATAGTCAAGTGATGAGAGATACTTAAAAGCTCTATTAATGTTGGCTACCTTAAAGCCACAATGCACGTTACCACGATCATATTGATTAATCCACATAGTTCCCATCCAACTTGATTGTGACTATATGCCTATTAGACATTGCCTAGTCCATCTATAGAAGTATTTTGCATCCTGACAACCTATAGGAATATGAGCAAATCATGATGTTATAACATTTCGTAAGTTGATAATATGGCGTTCATTTGACATCAATGCTGGACAAATGTTAGGTTTCTATGGGATCGAGTTCTATGCGGCACATGGCTATCTCATCGATCAATTCTTGAAGGATGGAATCAATGATAGGACAGATGCATATGGTGGTTCAATTGAAAATAGGTACAGGTTCTTGATGGAGATCATTTAAGCGGTAGTTGCAGCTATTGGCAGTGATGGAGTTACAGTTAGAATTTCGCCTATGATCGATTATAATGATGCCACGGATTCTGGTCCACTCAACCTGGGACTCGCGGTGATTGAACAACTCAATACATTCCAGGGAGATATGCGACGATTCATGTCATCTCTTGAAGAAATTGGTACAGAAAATGAAGAAGCCAATATAATGTGGACTCTAAGAAGAGCTTATCGAGGTACATTTATGCCAGCCAGTGGGTTCACTCGAGAGACAGGTATGAAAGTCGTGACCGACGATGATGTGGATTTGATATTGTACGGTTGACCTTTCCTTTCTGATCCCGATTTAGTGCATGGGTTCAAGATCAATGCACTATTAAATAAGTACATCTGAGAGACGTTTTATACTCATGACCTATTGTTGGATACACAAATTATCCTTTCCTTAACTAAGAAAGTAATGAAGAGGACGCTCATATAACAAAAGTATGTTCTTGAGAGATTAGAAAAATATTAAGAGTATGAATGAGGGGAGCTGGTATTTGGTGTTTTTTGTGTGTTTTTTTTAGGGAAAATTCCAAATAAGGACCCGGATTGAATCTATTTTCTCAAATAAGGACCTAAAGTGAACTTTGTGTTAAATAAAGACTCGAAGTGGACCCATTATTTCAAATAAGGATCCAAAATGAATTTTGTGTCAAATAAGGACCCAAAGTGATCAAGTTAATCTCTATTGAGGACCTTAGTTTGACAATTAAAATATGGGCAATTTTGTCAGAAATTTGTGATTGGAAAAAAAGGGAAAATTCTAAATTAATTAAGTTTAGGTTATTCATTTAGATGTTTGCGTTTTTTTCTTTCTTCTCCCCCACTGCTCCTCGACCAAATCACTGCCCAATCATCGTCGAGACTCGATTCTCGTCGCTCCTCACCTTGCTTGACCGGTGGAGAATTTGGGTCTTCGACTTTGCGGAGGATGGGTACAAGTAATGGGGAAAACTTTGGTCTTTGTTTTTGTAGAGGATGGGTACAAGGAACGGGGAGACCGTAGAAAACCTAGGGTTTTTTGTTTTTGTTTTAGGATTTGTTAATTTTCCCTATTATTTTTTTGGACAAACTTGTCCCAACTTCGGTCGTCGGAAATGTCACATGCTTGATAGCCGACGAACATTTGGCTGACCAGCAAGCTCGGGTTCTTATTTGGAATTGATTTAACTACTTCGAGTCCTTATTTGAGACAATAGGTCAACTTTAGGTCTTTATTTGACACAAAATTCATTTTGGGTCATTATTTGAGAAATTTGATCAACTTCGGGTCTTATTTGGAATTTTCCCTTTTTTTATTTTTGTCTATCCTATCTATAACTCTCATCTTACTATTAGAATTTTGCTTCATCCCTTTATAAAGCACAAGAATCAAACCTCGCACCTATGCTAGTAGCGTCCCCACCCCCCAGTTCCCTTACCACTCGACTGCGTTAGTGGCTAGGATTTGCTGTACTGATGGATGCTTGAATTGGTGGAATTGGTGAATGAAATAAGGGCATCTATTTTGTTATTTGCACTTCTTTTTGTATTTTACATTAAGTAAAAATCTAGAGTGGGAATTTCCACTTCATACAAAAATGCTACATGCGGATTCATTAATTTCTTTTGAACTGTGTTTCCTTTTCTCTGATCAGATATCCGATTGATATGCTACAAATATTGAGTATTATCCAAATGTGACAGGTAGGCGATCTTCTTATTTTTATCCACTAATAATAAGCCTGGTCGAAGCCTTGAAGGATGTTTCCTTCAACCAGGTATGAAGAAAATATTTTAGGCTGTGATTTCCTCCTTCCTCCGGTTGGTATAAATTTGCATATCACTTGCATGCAAACTTAACTAAAAGTAATATGGATGCTGTCAATATTTGTAACCCATCAATAAAAAGTTCTTACTATGACCCTTTTGATTTTGGTCCTATGATATGCCTTAGCAAGTCAAAAAGATGAACCGTGCTCTCCTCTAACCAAGTCGCAGATTGATAGGCCATAAGTACGAATATTACCTACATTTGAACTTAATCAAAAATAAAGGTAGATGATATCCATATTAGTAATCCATCAATAAAAAATTTCACTTCAAATGTTTCCTTTAATCAAAGGTGGGGGAAAACAAGATGAGATATAGTTCTTTTTCTTGATGATGTGCATAAACAATAGACTATGGGTTAGGAAATTTTTTGGATGGAATTAGGAATGAGTGGGACTAAAATTTCATTTCCGTCTCAAGCTTATTTGAGAAAAATAAATCCCTTTACTTTTGATACAGGAAACAATTGCTAATTTTCTGTGTTAATAAGTGGTCTATTTTACTGGCCAAGTGTTTATTTTTTTCTTTTTTGGGTCAAGAACTGGCCAAGTTTGTTTACTAGGAACTAAGAGAGTGGAAAATCAAATATGCCTAATTCATGTTCATTATGATGTTTGGTAACTTGGAATAAGAATGAATGGAAATGGACATTAGAAATGAAAAAGGCTTCTTTACCTTTTTTCGGTCAATGTGGAGAAGGAATTAGCAAAAGTTTGATCTTTAATATCAAAATCATCAGGAAGAGGGGATTCCCCTCTTTGCCGCCATAATCAGATTTCTAATTACGAAGACCTTGTATACCAATTCAAGGTGTTAACATACATGATAATTCAAATTTTTTTTACTATTCACGATTGCCAATTCATTCCAAATTCCTTTTAATTCACGTAATTTGTTCATCCCAATTAACAAAATGGGAGCTATGAATATTTAAAAATAATAATAATTGTCGTGACCTCATCGAGAGCCCTCCCGCAAGTGTGCAGAGCATAGAGGCTAATGGCTGGCGCTAAGCCTAGCCCACGCTCTCCTAAACCCACTAATTCTTGACTTATGTTCTGAGTATTTTAACCTACAAGTCAAATTTCATTTAGGAGTCGCGATTAATTGATTTGGGATTAATCGATTAAGAACCTACGTAAAATATTAAGAGAAATAGTTTACTCATATGCAATCAAAGAAATTAGGATGGAGGACTTGATTATACTAGTTAATCAACCAATATCCTTTTAGTACCTAATATTTCTTAAACATCAAGTAAAACATTTATGTAATTTTTAATTCCAATCACGAGTCCTAAGATTTAATTCCTAACCAGGTTGAGGAAATAACGATCCAAACATGGTAAGGGCATAACTGGAATAAAGAAAATGTGCAAATAACAATCCAACACTTGTTTACAAGGATTTACATGCAATTTACCTTTTTGTTTTCTTTCAAAGATTTTCACACTTTTTTAGAAAAAAAAAACTCTAAGACCATTTTTAAAGCTTTTTCTGGTTTTTGGCAAAATAATTTTTTTTCGGAATTTTTAATTTTTAAAATATTTTTTAATATGAAAATAATAATATTATATTATATTATAAATAAATGAACCCGGGTCGAAGCCAGCCCGGGCCTCCCGGCCCGGATTGCGAGACCCCAGCCGGACAGGACATGATTTGCAGGCCCAGTCCAGTTGAGAAGAAATGGGTTCCTCCCTAAAAAGTCAATAAACTAAATCGAGCCCAAGAAAACAAAATAAGCCCAACATGCCTAATTCATCTCAGCCCAGAGACCAAACCCTAAAGACCGACTGGATCCGACCCGGAAACCCCCTGCCGTTCTCCTCGCTCCTTGCGGCACCCTCTGCCCTCCGCGGTTTCGCCGGCCGAGACAGCGGCGCCGCTCTCCTTGGCCGGGCTACACGCCCACTCGGGCGTCGCCTTGGCTGGCCCAAGCCGTGGGCTTGGTCTTTTGGCCGAGTCGCCGCTCCTCAACCGGCGTTCTCGTCGCCGGTGTCCTCGGCCGGAGACACGGTAACAACGACGGAGGCAACGGAACAAATGAACGGCCAACACTCGGAGAATCCGGCATCGTAGGAATGCCACCGGGGAGCATGACTCGCACGGACGACTCAGCTCTGGCCAAAACGGGGAAATAAAACCCAGATCTCATTGTGGCATTTTGTCGAACGGCTCAAGTGCACTACCGAAACGAGAGAACCTGCGACGACGCTCTCGTCGACGAACCAGAATACACACGATTGCGTAACGAGGGACGCCCAAGGGCCGGAGCTCGCCTTAACTGGGTGGCCGCGAGCTCCGGTCCAGAGCGCCCCAAAGATAGGGTAGGCAAATGGCAGGGCTTACTCGTTCGGGGAGGGTGTCGACCCAGAGAGGTTGTCGGACTTGGGTTCGCGTGCGGCTGAGATGTCGGCCAAGGCTCTCTAGTTCGTGGTCTCTCTCTCTCTCGGCTCCGAGCCCGTCGAAACGAGCCCGACCCCGCCCCGAACGGAGCTGCCGGCCATCCTGTTCGGCCACCGTAAGCCGCCGGTCGCCGATCCGCTGGTCTGCTGCCCGCCTGCATTGTTTTGCATTTTTCTCCCAATCCGACCCTTCCTTTGCCCATCCCAACCACCAACAAGTTCCCCTAGACCCTCGGGAGCCTCCAATTGCCAACCACCCGCTCGCCGAAGCTCCGATTAGCCCGTTTTCACCATTGAAGCTGCTGGTTTCTTCTCTGAAGTTCAGCCCAAAAAGAAGCAGAAACTAGCAAGGGTTTTCAGACTTCGTGGCTCATTTTCGAGCCCTTCCCGGCCGCTTGGCATCGCCACTAGGAGGATTTTCGCTCGCCTCTGCGTCGCCGTCGCCGTGGACTCGCCGAATCGCTAAACAAGTGAGTTTAACTTACTAATCCTCACTTAGTAGGTTAATAACGCTTAATGTTTGATTAGATTAACTTAAGTATGGTTAGGTGGTTAGTTAGATTAGATTAGTGAAATTTAATTATTTACCGATGCATGTTAGGTTGATAGTTAGTGCAATTAGGGCCTAGACGAGCTCTAGTATTTATCTAGAGTGATTCGAAAATTTTCCGGGTCCGTCTCAGCGTCCAATTAGGCATTACGGGCCTAAGTTGGAGTTATTAGCATTTATTTAATATTTTCCGTATTTATTTATTTATTTATTTATTTTTCAAAAATTAGACCGAGATAGCCTGACCAAAATTTTATATTGATTGTAGTGGTGCAACCTTGTTTATTTAATTGAGCGTTAATGGGTGCCGATTGTGCATGAATTGCATTTTTGGAATTTATTCTTAAATTTATTTAATTTCAGTAATTTATTTGGTGGACCATATAAATGGTGGGATTTTCAAGGGTGAAAATACTGTATTTTGGTTAAGGCCGACCGTGTAACTACACACGATAATTTTTATCGAGTACCTTTAATACGAGGGAAAGAGGCCAATTATTACTTTGATTGAGGATTCGAAGTGTGAAGCACACAGTCCTTGGCCGAGAGTAATTAATCATGTGAGAGTTATTAGTCGCATTGAGAAGACTATTGAATGATGAAATGATGTATGTTGGGTGTGTGACGGTGTGGAATAGGGCATGGAAACCACCGAACTTGGAATCGATTGTGCCCATTGGGCCATAATCCATCGTCGAAGATTTAGTAAGCCGTGCTTGCTGAGCTGCAATTCAGCATTACCACCTAATCTAGGTTGTGCTCGCTGAGCCGTAATTCAGCATTAACACCAAAGTATGGTTGTGTCCACTAGACCATAATCTACCACCAAATTTGGAATCAGTTGTGCCTGCTGAGCCGTAATTCAGCATTACCGCCAAGATTTAGTAGGCCGTGCTCACTGAGCCGTAATTCAGCGTTGGGGTTGAGTAAGTGAGATGATTGGAGAAAGGTCTCATTGACATGTAATCGACTGAGTCGATTGATTGATGATTCAATCTGAATTCTTGATTGATGTAATGATGTGATTCAATGATTGTTTATTGAATTGACTGGCAGGAAGGAACTGAGGCCAAGGTAAGTCTTCTGGCTCGTGTTTATGCTTAGGTAGCCCTTAGGGCGTATTTTCTTCCTTATCGAGTCTTAGGGGGTTGAACTTGCTAAGACATTGTCTCACTGGTTATTGTATAACCATTTTCAGGTTCCTAGATGATGTTGGTGGAAGATCGGAAGCTCCGGAGTTTGGAAAGGTGGATAGACCAAAATTGGCGAATGGGTCTAACTAGTAGGTCATAGGACCGTTCCTTTTGGAATGAGCCAACCTTTTGTAAATAGTCTGGTCTTGTAAATAAACCTGGTTGTTATAAAAGGTTTGTTTTGGTTTGAAAAATTGGTCATACTTTTCTATCCCATTGAATTGTTGTCTAGGGATTATTTATCTACTTCCGCATGTGCATTTAAAAATGAATGGGTCGGCGATATGTCCTGGGACGTCGCTAATTAAATCGACCAAGGAGGGATGGGCACGCGCTCGAAGGATCGGGGCGTGACACTCTCGGCTCCCGGTTTCCCTCTTTGAAAAGCTCCCAGATCTCTCCTACTCTTAGCCCCGATTTCTCTCTCATCCACCGCTCTGCCGTCAACTGGGCTCGCGGACATCCTATTTATAGGCCTTGGAGGCCAGTCGATGAAGGCTTCGGCCGCAGATCCTTGGTGCGCCGACCAGCCCTAATGCGGCCGAACCGACGTCCCCTCGCCATCCACTTGCAGAGCAGGTCTCCTCTACTCTCCTCCTCAGTTTGGCGGCATTGAAGATGCTTTACTTTGCCATCCCATCCTTTGTCGCCCTACCCTCCTCTCCCTACTGTAAGGCGTCCTCCGCACGTCGTCGGCGTCTGCGCACGTGGTGTGCAACGCGAGGAAGAAGAAGGAAGGGGAAGGCGGCGGAGGGGCCAGGCTTGGGGAAGATTGAGGGTGAATGGGCCCAAGCCCGTGTGCAGGGAAGAGAAAACCAAAGGGGGCTAGGGCGAAAGCTGAGCCCCCGAGCCCCCCCTTCTTTCAAAGCTCTTTATTTTTTTGGGAAAAAGCCACCAAAAACCCCAAACTTTGCCAACTGTGACACATTTACCCCAAACTTTTTTTTGTGACACTAAAAACTCCAAACTTTAGACTGCGTGACACATCCACCCTCTATTAGGGTTCCATGAAAATACACAGTTAAAAATCCTACGTGGCCGCTGACGTGGATGACGGAATGCGAACGGCGCTCACGTGACACCCACATGGCATTTAAGAAGTAAAACAGTGTCGTTTTATATCTGACATAGCTGAAGAAATAAAAAAGCCATTGTGTGTCCCACCCTCTCTGAGTAGCTTCTCGTTCAAAACTCCATGCTCCATGTTTAAGAGCTCTTTGAAGCTCAACTGTTCTACATCTCCACGAGGGAGCCCTTTCCTTGTGCTCCATGCCTCTCTCGGTTACTTTACTTGAAAGCTCCATTGCTCCACTATTCCCTCCCCCCTCTTTCTGCCTCTCTTGTTGAATTGAAAAACACATTTGCCCCAAATTCTAGGGTTTGTTCATCATATCTCTCTCTGAAAAATCTCATATGCTCTCTTGATCGGTTCCTCCACATTCTCTAGTGGTCAATGTTCCCTCTCCATCTCTCTGAAAAATCTCATATGTTCCCTCTCCATCTCTCTGAAGCTTTGTTCGTTGGTCGGCTCATTGCTCCATACGAGACTTGCTCGATTTGGGACTCGCTCAAAGAAGCTCGATTCTAACTTGGTAATCCTCTGAATTTGACTAATCATAGCTTTTGGAGTGTTTGTGGTGTTTTTTGTACCTTGGTTTATCTAATAAAGTTGACGGGAGAATGGTCAAAAAATAGAGTTGAAGAGCTTGTGGTGCCATCCGTCGACAAGACAACGCTGATTTGGCGTTAGGCGGGTTGATTTTCAGGGCCAAAATGGCTGAGCTGGGAAGTGCTCCATCTAAACCACTTAAGAAGGGACGACACGTCGGTTTCGGATTCTCCCTCTGATAATATATTCTCCTTTCTTTTGCTCCCTGATATCGAGGTGTATCAAGAGGCTCTAGGTAAGAAGTGTATCAAGAAAACCTCAAAAGGAAATGGTGGATGCTGAGAGTTTCTGGGGTGATCTGCTTATTGGGTCTAGGAATTTAAAGTTGGGAAGAAGGACGAGAGGGGTGGATTCGTAGATGGGGTTAGATCATTTCCTCTCTCTCTTCTCCATCTCAAAATTCGCATTGGGTCTTAAAAATGTTTGCTCAGGAAAAAATTGACATGCCGAATTCATATTGCTTTAGAACTGACATGTCGAATCTCTCTCTAGTGACTACTTTTTGTATCTTGAGTCAGAGCATATCCATTAACAAGTGCATATAAATTGAACGCTGCCATGTTGGCCGTAAGGTTAGCCATAGGCAGCGAGACAATGCCTTGAACTAACTAGTAGGAATTAAATTGGTAGTCTCGAGCCTTGACCAGTGAATTTGAGCATAAATTTGCAATCATAAGAGACATTAGACATTGTGTTGAATTGGGTGCAGTGATTTAGTAGAGTACATATACCTTGCCATGGTGTCAATTGCTTTGTTGTTATTATTATTATGAGACAACTTAGATCATATCCTCAGATGATTTTCATCATTAACCATCACAAGCTTTAAATTTTCAAATATAGAAAGTAGACCAATTTTTGCTTTCAGTCAAACAAAAAATATCAATGTTGTGTTGTGAATTTGTTGTGGTTAGATTACAAATATAGCTGCGCAAACACACCATTTGGTCCTTAACATCTCACCTTTCTTTCTTCCAATAATTCTCTATTTGTTCTCTTGTTAGGATTTGGAGGACAAACTCCACCAAGGTGGTCCATTTGACCCGTCGGGTCTTGCTAAGGACTTGGACTAGGCTACCATCCTCAAGGTGAAGGAGATAAAGAATAGCCACCTCGTCATGTTGTCCATGCTCGGTTTCTTCTTGCAAGCATACGTTACCGGGGAGGAACTTGTCGAGAATCTTGCGAAGCATCTCAGCAACCCATTCAAAAACAACTTGCTCACTATGATTGCCAGAATAACAGAAAAAACTCATACCCTGTGATTTTAGCTCGAGATTATCCTCTTAAATATGGGAATGAGTTGTACATCTTAATGAGACAGCTTGAGGCATTAATCAGAATTTTTACTTGGAACTTTCTCTCTTGGGATCTATGTAGAGGGCTTGATCAAGTTGGCCCTGAAGATTGTAACATCTTGAATATTCTTTTGTCATCGTATGTACAAAATCTTCTTTAGCACACTAATGTACAATTGTTTTTCACTTTTATTGTCATGACCCGATTGAACTTTGAAGTACTCATCCTACATATAATTAAGATTGCTCAAACTAAGTGTCTCTTGTAGTTGCCACATATCATTCTTGTCATATCTCAACATTTATCCTATTACGGCATCAGTTAGTTTCTTGGCTTTAGTCTCCTGCACACAAAGATAATGACGCTAAAGTAGGTCCCTCACTCTGCAGATTCTCATTTCCTTCACACACTTTATCGTCAATCCTGAAGAGAAGTGAAAGTGATAGAAGAAACGAGGGAAAGTGGAAGTCTCAACTGAAAGCAAAATAAATAATCTAATCACATCAACATATCCACAATTGTATAATGATTCATAATTAGTGTTTAACTTGGATTACAACAAAAACTGAACTCTTGCAGTTCAACCAAAAAGGAATTTGGATTACAATCAAAAGGCTTGCACTCTTTGTTTTCATTTACAACCAAACAAGCACAAGCAGCCGAGATTCTGTGTTAGTGTTGAATTCAGATTACAACCAAAAAGGAACAAGCAACAGCTTCTTGGCTATGAACAATTGGATGGAATTCACATCTACTTCAATGTGGAGCATTACTTGTAGATTCTTGAGTTCCACATGGTCCAAAAGCCTCAGTTGAGACATGGTCGGTCTGACTTGTAGATTCTTGTGTTCTTGTATCTCCTTGTCTAGTAGATATCCTTTTCACCATGGCTGGTCTCGGATGTTTTCTTGGTCTCCCCCTTTTACCTTGCATAGAAAAGCATGAGTAAGTTACAATAAGTATTGTCATGAGACCATGTTAGTATCGAAGGCTTGGGCCTATATAAGTTTTCTTGGTCTTCCTTTTTTCTCTTACCGGAGGTTTGATTTGTGTTGTTGCTAGAGACTTCGGACATGTTCTCTTGTTGTGTCCCAAGTCCTGACAGTTTGAGCATGAGATGATTACCCCGACTTTTGCCAATTTATTCGAATTAGTATTTGGATTAACCATGGCCTTCCCCTTTCTTGTCCTTTTCTCAACATTCTCACTTTGCTTATTGCATTGTCTCTTGGGTCTCCTTGGAAGGTTTCTAAATGGTGGAGGCAATATTGGCTCTTCAGTGGATAGTGGCCACATTTTCTTCCCATTCAATGTCGGTAATGGAAATTGGTAGCATCTTTTGTAAGCATCCTTTTTGAAACAATCATCAACATACCGATTAATCTCATACTTCATATAATTAATGCATGAGATAGCATGGCTACAGGGTATTCCTGAGATATCCCATTGCCTACAAGCACACGTCCTCCCTCTCAAGTCTATTTCAAATCAATCATCATTGACTTCAACTTTTCAAATTTTTCCCCAATACATGGTTTGGTAACATAATACCTAGACTTCATCTTTGCTTCCTCGACCTTTGCCCTAATTCGTGGACGTAATTCATCTTGAGAACCCATCATCAACTGGCTTTTCTCATACATTCTCACCATCAAAGCTGTTATTATTGCCTCTAACATATCAACAATTGGCATCTCTCTTTGCTTGCAAATGTATGCATTGAAAGTTTCACTCAAATTATTCTCAATGGCATCACATTTTCGCCCAGCCTTTATGAATGTCTTGCAGAAATGCTCCGATCCTTGTTGTGACATCCCGATTTTCATGTTCTGATTTCGATTGGATAAGTTGGGCCTTTTATCGATGCGCCAATAGTGCTTTTCTCTGAGATGGCCACTCACGAGATAACTAGCATATCAGGTGAAGCCGTTAAGGAATATAAACGCAATAGACTTGAGAATTCGACCAGGTTTCGACTGCTCGACCGTGCTAATCTGCAAGGGTTATTATGACATAGTTAAAAATCAATCAGAAATCAGAGATAGGTCGGTTCGACTGAGATGTGTGGCTAAACGTGGGTGATTCCACTAATTTGTAAAATTCTCGTCGATCGACACTAGACCGATTTTTCTGTCGTTTTGGCGTCCTGTGTCCGTATTTGAAACCTTGGGGTTTTCACGATAACTGAGAGTCACCAATGTGTCGAAGAGGTACGTGTGGTTCAAAGAAAATCGATCATGGGTCAATTGCACAAAAAATTCCTAAAAGCTACCCGGTAGGTTAGGTCACACTAAAACCGCATTCGGTTGAAATTAACCGCGAATTTGAATCCGATTTCAGAAATTGAAGGTTCGGTCATGTCACGATTTATTTAAGAAATGTCGACTCATATTTTGAGGAATTTTCGGCGAGTTCGGGATTTTTACGGAAATCGGTTTGGACGTTTCGGAAAAGAACGAAAATTCAGATGAGCTAATTTGAAGGGATTTTTGGTCTCTTGTGTGAGCTACTTGGTAAAAGGGAATTGTGTGGGCTTTTTCTTCAACAAAATTGAACATCAATCGGAGAGATTTGTTAAAAAATCGGATTCCAGGAAAAAGGAAATAGAATTCGGAATTGAGGGAAATTCGTAGGTTTGAGGGGCTGTCGCATTTTGATCCTTATTTGGACTTCAATTGGGACAAGTTGGTGTGGAAATTGGCCTTGGATGATCAATTGTTAATGTTGTGTGAAGTTGAGCTAAATATATTGGTGTTTTAATTATTTTTCTTCCTCTCCCTCACCGGACCCTCCAATTCACACGTTTCTCTCTCTCTTGCATGTCCTCCCCCTAGCCAACAGTCCCTTGTAGCTTGGTCTCCTTTTTGCTTTATCTTCTTTGACCTTGACTTTCATCCTTATCTCTCTCTCTCTCGTACATCCCCTCCCCCTTGGCCGACACTTCTTTTTCTCTCCCCCCCCCCCTTTTCTCGAGCAAATCTGCCAGCTGCTTCCCATCTTCACGCCTCTGCCCCATTTTTCCCAGCAGCTTCTGTTTTCCTTTCATCCTCCTTCGAAGACGCTAGCAATAGCACCGCCGAAGCTGCTTCTTCCCTGCAACTCGTCCACGTACCCCACCGGTCAACCTAGCAACGCTTTCCCCTTGGTGTTGACCAGCAGCAGCGCCCCATCTCCCCCGAAGCTGCCTCACGTCCGCATGCCTCCACCCGACAGCACCCAATATCTTCCTCACTCACCAAACAGCTCAACAAAATGATGCTTGCAGGCCCAGTTCCACCGTTCAAGCCCACGACCTACTCTTGCTTCCACTGACATTCGCAACTCAACTTATGCATTGCCAGTCCTCTTGAAGCCACGACCACCAAGACCTGCAACGAAGAAGCAGAAACTCAGCCCAACCGTGGGCTTGTGTGGCCAATTTCGGCCCAATCCAGGCTCCCGTTGGTGTCGCCGCTTTGGGGTTTGTCCCTCGCCGTTGCGTCGCCGTCGCCGTGAACCGGTTTTCCCACCAATCCACTGAGTTTACTCACTAATCCCTGCTTAGGAAGTTAATTATGCTTAAGGGTTGATTAGTTTAGACTAAGTATAGATTAGGTGAATAATTAGAATAGATTAGCAATTTA
Source organism: Eucalyptus guilfoylei (assembly GCA_016097605.1). NCBI lineage: Eukaryota > Viridiplantae > Streptophyta > Magnoliopsida > Myrtales > Myrtaceae > Eucalyptus > Eucalyptus guilfoylei. Next base: position 18,360,659 of record CM027860.1, read on the forward strand.
ATCGTTCGATATTGCATGTTAGGTGGTTAGAGTAGTGTAATTAGAGTCTAGATAAGCTCTAGTATTTATCTAGAGTGGTTCAGAAATTTTCTAGGCCTGTCTCGGCTTTTAATTAGGCTCTTTCGGCTTAAGTGTGCATTTTTGCTATTTATTGATATTTATTAATTAATTTTCGTAATTATTTAATTAATTATTATTTTCTAGAAATTAGACCGAGATATCCGTGACCGGAATTTCGTGCTGATTGCAATCGTGTGGTTGGATTATTTAATTGACGGTTATTTTGTGCAAATTGAGTGTGCTTTGTAATTTTGGGTATTATCCCAAAATTTATTATTTTCAATATTTAATTAAAAAATACTCAAGGCGTCGGTTTACAATGCCAAAAATGTGTTTATGGATCATTGGAATTAGTGGGATTTTCTAAAAGGGAAAATATTATATTTTGGTTAAGGCCGACCGTGTACCCACACACGATTATTTTTATTTTTATTTTTTTGGTAAAGAACGATTATTTTTATTGGGTATGATAAAAATGGTAAAATTGTTAGATGATCAGGATGGTATACTATATCAGCCTACGGGTTGATATGTCAATTTAGCGCAAGCAGTATACCGGTATACTATATCAGCCTGAGGGCTCTGATATGTTAGCTTAGCGCGAGCAATATACATTATCAGCTTAGAGTGAGCAGTGTCAGTATAATATATCAGCCTGAGGGCCTCGATATGTCAGCTTAGCACGAGCAGTATACTTTATCAGCTTAGTGCGAGCTATACTATCTATCTTCAGCTTAGAGTGAGCAATCCTTGATATGATCGGACTTTATAGATAGTATTGAATGAATTGACCAAGTGATGGTCTTGATGACATGGAATCGACTAAGTCGATTAATCGATGGTTCGATCTGATTTGGTGCCTTGATGTGCTGAAATGATTCATTGAATTTATAAATTATACTGATTTGCAAGAAGAAATGGAGGCAAAGGTAAGTTCTTTGACTTGTGTTTGTGCTTAGGCAGCCCTAGGGGCGTATTTTCCTCCTAGTTGGGTCTTAGGGGGTGAACTTGTTGAGACGTCGTCTCACCCCGTTGTGGGATAACATTTTCAGGTCCCTAGGGTGAAGAAACCGGAGCTTAAGGCGGAAAGGTCAGGAGCATGGATGGCTCAGAAGTTCTTTTTGAAAATAGATCTCCTGTACTTAGACCCTAGAGTTGACCTCTATTTGTAAACCAGATCGTTTGTAAAAGTTGTGTTAATTGATTTGAAAATTGTGGTCCTACTTTTCTATCACATCTTTGTGTTGTCTGGGAATTAATTATTCGCTTTCACATGTGCATTAAAATGAATGGGTTGGCGACACGTCTTGGGATGTTGCTAGTCAATCGACCACAGAGGGATGGGCATGCGCTCGGAGGATCGGGGTGTGACACTTGCCTCATGAAATCTTCATAGGCATCAACAGACTCCCTCTTCATTCCTTCAATTGCTATATTGAATTCAACCTCGTATGTGGCATATGTAGCTCTCCAGAATTAATTTCGAAATGTTTCTCCCTTGTACAATTTTTTCCAGTTTGCATAAATGTGCCTTGAACAATTCCTATGTTCTACACAATGAGCCAATGAAGAAATTGCATTGATAAGACCCTGCAAAACATAATTGAAATGCATTAATAATGTGACAGCCTGATTTTCTGATTCTTTTTTCGATTGAATGAGTTGGGCTTTTCATCGACGCGCCTATAGTCTTTTTCTCTAAGTTAGCCACTCACGAGATAACTAGCTTATCAGGTGAAGCCGTTAAGGAATATAAATGCAACCGACTTGAGAATTCGATTAGGAATCGACTGCTCAACCGTGCTAATCAGTAAGGGTTATTACGGCACAGTTAAAAATCGATTAGAGACCGAAGATAAGTCGATTCGACATAACCATGTGATTAAGTGTGGGTGATTTCATCTAATTGCAAAATTCTTGTCAATCGGCATTAAACCGATTTTTCTGTCATTTTGGTACCATGTGTCCATATTTGAAATCTCGAGATTTTTACGACAACCAAGAGTTGCCAATGTGTCGAAGATCTACAATGTGGTTCGAAAATAATCGACCACGGGTCAATTGCGCTAAAAATTCCTAAAAACTACTCGGTAGGTTAGGTCACGCTAAAATTGCGTCCGGTTCAAATTAACTACGAAATTGAACACAATTTTAGAAATTAAAAGTTCTGGCATGTCACGATTTATTTTAGGAATGTCGACTTATCCTCCAAAGAATTTTCAGCAAATTGAGATTTTCGGCGAAAAATCAAAGTTGGGTTATTTTGGACTGGGAAATTCGAGGGACCGTTTTTGGGTGAATTTTTGGGGTTCAAGTTGGTTCAATTGAGGAGGAAAATTGAGGATTTGAGTGTGGACATCCTCCTTGGCAAGTTGGCCATTAAATTGAAGCCAATTAGACTTGAATTGAAGTGGACTTGAGTTGAAATTGAAGAGGAAATGTTGCAAATTCGTATGCCTTGGTGGGGTGCAACATTTGGGCACCATGTGAGGCTTATTGGAGAAGCTTGAGGAGAGAGAATGGCTGAGGTGAGGGCTGTGGACTTTGGGGGCAAAACACTAAAGTGTTTGAGATATTTTGGGTAGACTTTGGGGTCCCTTGGTTCCCTCTTGTCCCCTCTCCTTTGACCTTGCTCGACCGCACCCCCTTGCAGCCCTATCTTCTCCTTCTTCATCTTCTTCTTCATTTGTTATTCCATCAAACTCCATTTCCAGAGCTCAACCAGCCAGCACCTCTCTAAAGCCTTCAGCCTTTGTCGAACCAGCCAACAACCGCCATTGCACCGCCCGAGACCAACCCCGCGCCTCTTGTCCAGCTTGCTCGCCCGTTGCAATCACTCGCGTGACCGCCGTGCTTCGCGAGTCCCTGGCCTACGCCCCTGGCCGCTCGTCGCCGTCCGCCTGGCCACCATCGTTATCATCCCTGAGCAGCCAGTCGCCTCCGCCTGCCCGCCTGGCCCTACCTGGCCCATCTCCAGCCAAGCCGACCACTCAACTAGCTCATTTGGCCCTTGGATAGAACCGACTCTCAACTTTAGCTTCGTGGCCCATTTTAGGCCCCGCTCGGATCTCCGTTGGTGTCGCTCCAAGCTTGGTTCTCGCTCGCCTTGGCATTGTCGTCGCCATGAACTCATCGGCCTGCAAAACCAGTGAGTTTACTCATTAAACCTCACTTAGGAGGTTAATTATGCTTAAGGGTTAATAAGCTTAGGCTAAGTATAGCTTAGGCGGTTAGTTTAGATGGATTAGTGATTTAGTTGGTTAATTAGGATTGTTAGGTGGTTAGATTAGATTAATTAAGGGCTAGATAGATTGTACTAATTATGCGGATAGGTGCGTTATTTTTCTAGGCCCATTTAGGTGGTTAAATTAACGTTTCCAGCCTAGGTTTGTATTTATTGGATTAATTGGTATTTATTTAATTATTTTTGCTATTTATTCAATTATTTAATAGTTTTCGAAAATTATACCAGGATAGCTGGTGACCGGAATTTCGTGCCGATTGCAGTGGTATGCTTAGTTTATGCAATTGAGTGATAAATTATGTAATTGAGTGGTGATTGTGATTTTGAATTATTATTTCAAAATTAGGAAATTTTGGTATTCAATTAGAAAATACCGGGTGTCGGGTTTTAACATTGAAAATGTTTTTAGATACTATATTAACTAGTGGGATTTTAAAAGAAAGGATAATAATTTTTCTGGTTCAATCTAACCGTGTACCCACACACCAATATTTTTACTTGGTGTTTTTAATAAGAAGAAAATAGGCCAAGCACATCATTTTAATTGAGGCATTTGAGTGTGATGCATGATGTCCTTAGTTGGGATTGGATGGTCGTGTGCTGGTTATGAGAACCAGTCACCCGATGTGCGTTGGGTGGACGGTGCTCCTATGTGGAACGCCCCTAATAATGAATGTCGGTCGCAGTAAAGGCTGGGCCGATGCTCCTATGTGGAACGCCCCTAGTAACGGATGTCGGTCGCAATAAAGGCTGGGCCGATGCTCCTATGTGGAATGCCATCTTGAGGTAGACGTTGCCGTGCTCGATGGTGCGAGACGACGCTCGGCTATGCCGGAAGACCACTATGTGTTGGGTAGATCGTGCCTGTGTGGGTAGTAATCAATTGGAACGCGTGATTGATTGAAATAAACGCGCCTGATTATGGGATAAAATTGTGTGGCATGGAATGGGACGTGTTATAACAATTTGGCTTTATAATCGGGACCCCTGTGATTGATTGAGCTGTGTGAGACGTTCCAATTGATGTGTGTATTTATTATATGCATCTGTGATATGAACTGTACTGACGTGTAGGAAGAAACTGAGGTGAGGTGAGTCTTCTGTGCTGTGTGGTTAGGCTATCTCTAGGCGTATTTCCTTCCTAATTGGGGTTTAGGGCATGAACTCGTTCAGACATTGTCTCACCCCGTCGTGGGCTTAATCAGGTCTGTAGATGGAGGCACATCATGTGCACTACGAGGTTCCGAGGGAGGTAGATTTCCAGCGCTCCTATTTCCCAATTTCCGAGACCAACCTGACCCGTGAGCTTGTTGAGTCCATTGTTTGGGTCAATGAGGGCCTATCCCACCTAGTACCCCATCGTTTCAAGGCGTGGTATCTCCACAAGCCCGATGGGAGTCGGGAGGGTCCCATAGGTGGTTTTGACAGGCCTCTTGTTGGGACCAATGAATGGGAGATAAGGCACCCTTTGGACATCAACACTCCGGATGTTGCCATGGAAGACCCGGAGTCGGGGACTGGAGAACCTAGGGTTTAGGTTGCTTCGTAGCCCTTTTTGACCTTGGCCTCTGTACATAAACCTTAGTGTTGGCCTCTGTATATAAACTCGTTGTGTTTATAAAGTGTGGCTTTTGTGAATTGGTTGTCTTGCTTTTCTATCCCATGTTGAGTGTTGTCTGGGGATTGATTTTTATTACGCTTCCGCATGTGCATTAAAATGAATGGGTCGGCGACGCGTCCTTATACATCGCATTTTTATCGACCACCGAGGGATGTGCGCACGCTCGAGATTTGGGGCGTGACAAATAAAGCCTTGCAAGACATAATTCAACGAATATTATAAAAGAATTGATAAATTTTTTTAGACTCATTCTACCTTTTGTTGATCACTTATGAATGTCCAATCATCACCTCTACCTACTTGAAGGTCTGTAAATAGAAACTTGAGGAACCAAGTCCAATTGTCTTGTGTTTCCGCTTCAACAATAGCCCATGCGACTAGAAACATCTGATTATTTCCATCTCTTCCAACAACACAAAGTAGCATTTGCTTTACTACGGCTTTAATAAAACAACTATCTAGTCCAATTACTTTCCCACAACCTTCTAGACAACCCTTTTTCAGCCCTTCGAAGCCCACATACAATCTCTTAAACATGTTTTGTGGTTGTCTAAGTAAAAGATGAAATGTGTTGTTCTTACTAGATTGCTCCAATTGAGCTTTATAAGATGCCAACAACTTATATTGCTCAACAAATGGACCCCGAATAGTCTTAAGAGCTCTATTAATTGCTCTATAACAGGTTCTTCTGTTAAGCATGAGTCCCCACATCTCCATTGCATCTGCTTGCAATTGTGCCATGGTATATTTCAAATTAGCTCTGATCTTAGGCAAGAACTCTTCTGCAAGCCATATGTAAGATGCACTTCTATTTCCCATGCTTCTAGGGCAAGTATGTTTTTTTCCAATAATCTTGACAACAAATGTTTTCTCTTTGTTGAGCCAACTACCATAAAGGGACCATTTACATCCGGTCACACACTTTGTGTGCATCTTTTTAAATTCGCTTTTCTTCCACCTAATATTGTAACCATTTGTGATTGCATACTTCTGCACTACCCTCTTAAATTGAGTATGAGACTCAAATCTCATGCCTACTTGAAATTACAATTCTCTATGATTGCAGCTAGGGTCATATCTAATTGTTAAAGGTCTTGTTTGGTCACATACTTCCTCATCTCTAGAGTTAAGAGGATTGAGATTTTCATGCCCTTCAATGTCCTCATCATTTTCATCCTCATTCATGCCTTCTTGTTCATCATCAATAGCAAATGTCGCCTCCCTCACCATCCCCACCTCATGTATCCCTTCCTCATCTCTAGATATAATGTGTTCATCACACATCCAGCTTAATAAATCAATCTCAGTATCATCACTCTCAAAATAAAAGCCATCATCACTCTCACTATCTCCACTTTGGCTAGCACAAACATAATCAAGCCTCGCCTCAGGCCTAAACACCAATTCAGTTCCAACTTCATCGCTTAATTTAACTCTAGCCTCATTATCTCCACCCTGGCTAGCACCCCATGTTCCACCCCAAATCTCAGCCTCGAAGTCATCCACTATTTCAATATTCACTATATTTGTCATTCCCCTTATACGACGTTTCATCTCTTTTTATGCAAGAGACTAAAGTCAGAAGACTCCTATATTTCCCTGCAAAGATAAGGTTACCTGCTTTAACGGTATATCATGTTCTAAAGAAATATGAACTTGACATGTTAGTTTTTCTACTCAAACATGCTTAAGACCCAATGCGACAGCATTATTAAAGGCAAACAACTCTTCGATTTACCACAAGCTCTTCAACTCTCTTTTTTTTTACCATTTTTCCCATCAACTTTATTAGACAAACGAGGTATGAAAAAAACAACAAGCACTCCAAAAGCTATGATTAATCAAATTCAGAGAATTACCGAGCTAAAATCGAGGTTCTTCGAGCGAGTCCCAAATCAAGCGAGTCTCGTATGGAGCAATGAGCCGACCAATGAACGAAGCTTCAGAGAGATGAAGAGAGAACATCGACCACCAGAGAACGTGGAGAAACAAATCGAGAGAGCAAATGAGATTTTCCAAAGAGAGATAGCATGAACAAACCCTAGAATTTGGGGCAAATGTGCTCTTCAATTCAATGAGAGAGGAAGAGGGGGGGGGGACAGTGGAGCAATGGAAGTTTCAAGCATAGCAAGTGAGAGAGATACAAAGCACAAGTAAAGGGCTCATTCATGGAGATGTAAGAGAGTCAAGCTTCAAAGAACTCTTTGACATGGAGGATGGAGTTTTGAACGAAAAGCTTTTGAGAGAGAGGGGCACACGTTGGCGTTTTTATTTCTTTAGCCACGTCAGATGTAAAATGATGCCGTTTTATTTCTTAAACGGGTGCCACGTCAGCACCGTTTGCTTTCGGTCATCCACGTCAGCGGCCACATAGGATTTTTAATTGTGTTTTTTCATGGAACCCAAGCAGAGGGTAGATGTGTCACGCGGGCTAAAGTTTGGGGTTTTTAGTGTCACAAAAAAAAGTTTGGGGTAAATGTGTCACAGTTGGCAAAGTTTAGGGTTTCTCGTGGCTTTTTCCCTTTTTTTTTCCTTTTTAATATTCTATTTATCTGAAAATAGGTAAAATAAAGGGAAAATAAAATAAAAATAAAACTTAGTGGATGCAAATAACGTTAATGCCTAGATGATGTGAAAATCCTTTTTGTTAGGGCCAAATTAGTCCCTAATTTTCTTACACAATTTTATCCTAAATATTTAGCCAAAATTTAAGTGTTAATATTAATGCCTTGCTACTCTTATAGAAATTCAAACTTAAAATGGAACAAAGGATAGCACAAACAATAGCAATGATCAACTACCATATGTCATTATAATCAAGAATGCCGTCTCTTGTCAAAAGTCTGTATGATAGACAAAAGAATATTAGAAGTACCAAAAGTTGTGTACAACGTTTACTTTAATGTCAAAAGTTTCTACCAAATCACTTAAGTGCCAAATCGAAGAAAAACGATCACTTAAATGCTAATGGCGACAAATTCTGGCAAAAAATAATACATGACTTTTATAATTAAAAAATTCTGGGTAAGTACACTATTAGTGCCAAAAAGTTGTGTACGGCGCTCACTTTGGTGCCAAAAGTTTATGTCGGATCACTTAAGTGCCAAATCGGAGGAAAACGGTCACTTTGGTGCCACCGGTAGAGATTCCGGCCAAAATGATTACGTGGCTTTTATATTTAAAAAAAGAAATAGACATGGCTTTTAAACGACGTCGTTTTCCGTCCGCCTTAAGAAAACGACGTCATTTTGCCATCCTAAGTGGATGGCCTCACAAAAATGACGCCGCACAACTTATTTGGGGATTTTTTTTTATTGGGAGAATGAAATTAGGGTTTTTTTTGTTCGATCCTCGACCAACACCGACCTAGCTCACTCGGCTGCCGTCATCGCTGATGCTCAACGACTTGCGATTGCATTTGAGCACGAGCTTCGTGACCGAGTCGAACCGCGCGAACAGCGCTGAGACCACGTCCAGCAGCTCCGAGTGGGCGTGGAGGGCGAGCCTTTGGCGGCTCTGGCCTTCAATTGCGAGCTAGCGGCAGAACACGAGGGAGCACCAGCCTCGGTCGCCAGAGCCTAGGTACTGGAAAACGCAGGCCAGGCACTCGTCGGGGAGATTGGAGATGGAGAGGGAGAGATCGGGGGTGGCGCACTCGTCGGCGGCCTCCCTGAGCACCGACCAGATCACGGCCTTCAACTTGGCCGCCAAGTGGCTGTCATCGGGGTCAGGGTCGGGGTCGGAGCCGCGGCCGTCGAGCGCGGGGGCCTTCGAGGACGGCGATTGGCCCATCACAGGCTTATCTTCTCTCTCTCTCTCTCTCTCTCTCTCTCTCTCTCTCTCTCAATTTGGGGATTTAGGGTTTTGAATTGGGGGAGAGACACCAAACGGCGTCGTTTTGTTGTTTAAATACTGACTGTACTCTCCGGTGTGCCACATCAACTTCAAAAATTTATAAAAAGTGCCACGTCGGATTCCTGGCCAACCAGATCGGAGTTGGCACTAAAATGATCGTTTTTCAAACTTTTTGGCATTTAAGTGATCCAAAATAAACTTTTGGCACCAAAGTGAGCGCCGTACACAACTTTTGGCACTGATAGTGTACTTACCCCTTAAAAATTCTATATGACTTGGCATATTATTTAAAAAATTTAGTCCATGTGGCATTGCCACGTGATGAGCTTAGCACTGAAGTAATCACTTTTTAATAATGATTGACACAAAAATGATCACTTTAAACAAAATTTGACACTCAAGTAATTATTATTTACAACTTTTAGACGACGTCGTTTAGAGGTTCTAAGTTGATTGGGTATGCCGGCATGCCATGTAGGACTGAGAAATTAATAAAATATGGTCATGTCAGATTTCCAGTGACTTAGATCCAAGTTAGCACTTAAGTAATCCAAAAAAAGAAAAACTTTTCGCACTCAAATGAGCGTTGTATACAACTTTTGGCACTTCTAGTGTCATTCTCCCAATGTTCTCACCTACATCCTCAGGAGTAAAGTTCAATCATGTCCCACCACAAATATTATCGTACTTACTAGGTGGCTCAACATGAAAAAATATATATAGAATGACTTTTAGATGACATAAATCTGACTTTTAACTGAATTAATTGACATTGGACATGAAATTTGAACTCAAAATTAAAGAAACTAATGACTAAAACCAAGCCATGATAATATGTTTAACGTATAAGACTTTGTCGATGGTATGCTGGATGAGTTTATTGATCATAAAGGCATGGCTCATTCAATGAAATGTCTAAAGAGCATTTTAGTTATAAATTTCCAATGGAGTAAGGACTAAACCGATTGATTACTAATACAAGGAGTTCGTGTTTCCCATATAAGCCAACTTCGAGCTTTGTCTTCATTGAGGAGTCTTTCTTGAGAAGGCTAGCATTTCTTTGTTGAAGTCTGAAAGAAACGGGAATCCTCCCATGCTAGTGAGGTGAAAATTCATGTAAAGATAAGAAGATTGATTTTGCATATGTTGGACGAGTGAACTTCTTAGCAGTTTGTTGTTGTTTATCAAGTTCAGTTGGGCTACCTGACCACATGTGTTTGTCCGACCACAATAGTAGATCATCATCAGATCTATCTCGAACAGTGGATGCCTGGTCTGTAAGTGTTTGGCCAACAACAATTGCTCATGTAATGCCTGTGTCATTTGTGCTAATCAAATGTGTAAATCATGCACTCGGAATAATATCCGTATTCCGACAGCCAATATGCCCTTCATCTAAACAAACTTGGGAGATAACTTCCTTTGTATTCCTCTCAGTCAACCTCGCACACATTTGCATGAGCGCTTTGTGTTTGTTCTTTTCTCGCGAGTTCACATGGCACAACGAAAACAACTTCCTTCGTGTCTTTATATTATTTGTTGGTATGCGTCTGCTTCTTTGTACTTCATTTGCCCATGCTTTTAGGAAGAGGAAAATAACTCCTCTTTTCATCAATGTAAGGGGGCGAACGGAGGAAACCTTAATAAGGGTGGATTAAGCTTAACTCGGACGGAACAATTAATGTTTGTGGAGAACAGAGAAGGAGGAACAAGTAGTCTTTTGAGAGATCACCAGGGAAACTGGCTAGAAGGTTTCTCTCGAAACACAGGGAAAACAAATGCTTTCATTGCTAAATTTTGGGAGTTAAAAGATGGAACTAGACTTATTGTTGCGAATAGTGTAGGAATTTCTCTAGGATATTTTCCTGTGTCAAAGATATTTCGATAATTTTGTTCATTCTCTGCATCTCTCAAAATTGCGTGCATATCTCACTTTGATTATGCATATTTTGATTAATATGTTATAGATAGTCATCCAACAGATCCTATATATAGGCTCTTGTATTTTTCTTCAAGATACATTGAAATATATAGAAAATTCCATAATTCTCTCTTAAGAACAAACAGTCTCACGATCTTTGTAGTGAACCTCTCCTTGTCAATGTGCAAGAAATAGGAAGGAATGTCGGTGTAACAAATTGAACATATGTACCGAGAAGCAAACAGATGTGCAGATGCTGTCGATAGATTGGAAAAAGAGAAGCATGTGCAGTTTACCATGTTCATTACCATCTGTAATAACCTGCCAAACCCATAAAACTTGTGATCTCTGTCATTATAGTTGGTCCTGGCCAATTGATCACAGCTTCTATCTTGCTCGAGTCCACAGAAATTCCTTCACCTGAGATTACATGCCCTAAGAAAGCAACACGAGTCAACTAAAACTCACACTTGCTAAACTTGGCATACGACTAATGAACTCTTAGCTTTTGCAGCACTAATCTCAGATGATTCTCATGCTCTTCGTCACTCCTCGAATATACCAGGATATCATCAACGAACACAATCACAAATCGATCCAGATATTCCTTGAATACTTTGTTCATCAAATCCATGAAAGCGGCTGGAGCGTTCGTCAACCCAAATGGCATCACTGTGAACTCATAGTGACCATACCGAGTACGAAATGCTGACTTAGGAACATACTATTTCCTAATTCCCAGTTGATGATATCCTGTCCTAAAGTCGATCTTCGAGAATATCGACGCTCCTTGCAATTGGTCGAACAGGTCATTGATCCTTGGGAGTGGATACTTATTCTTGATTGTTACTTCATTGATTTGCCGATAGTCAATGTACAAGCGCAACGAACCATCTTTCTTCATTACAAATAGAATTGGTGCTCCCTAAGGTGATGCACTGGGACGAATAAATCCCTTATCCGAAAGTTCTTGCATCTGCACCTTCAGTTCTTTCAACTCAGATAACGCCATTCGGTAAGGAGCCTTAGAATTGGCTCTGTCCTGGGTGCTAGCTCATTAACAAATTCGATTTCTCTCTCTGGCGGTAATCCTGGCAATTCCTTTGGAAAGACATCTGGACATTCTTGCACCATAGCAATGTCTTCCATCTTCAGCTCCTCAACTGTCGTATCCACGACAGTTGCTAGGTAACCTTGGCAACCCTCATCTAACAAACGAGTTGCCTCTGGCGACGAGATCAAGGTAATCGAGGGTCCTCCTCGATTCCCAACGAACTCAAAGCTCTCACCCCCTATCGGGTCAAACTGAATTGCTTTGCGATAATAGTCCATTTTAGCTACTTGATTAGTGAGGCAGTCCATGCCAATAATTAAATCGAAATCATACATGGCTAGGACTAACAGATCAATTTTCCCCACTCGCTCACCAATCTCTAACTTGCACCCCGAACAACCCAAAGCAGCAATGACTTTATCTTTCAAGGGTGTAGATATGCAAATTGCCGACTCCAATAATATAGGACTGACTCCTATCAACTTAACGTATTGTTCGGCAATGAAGGAATGGGTTGCTCCCGGATCAAACAAAGCATAAGCAAGATGGTCCTTCAGTGAAACCATACTGGTGATCACGTCAGGCGCAGCTTCTGCCTGACCTTGTGTAAGGGCATACACCATGCCTTGAACTGGTGGTCTCAGCTGACCTCCTTGCGGCACATTCTGAGGGGCGTATCCTCTAATTTGACCCATAGGTGGCGGCGGTGGCAACTATGGTTGTCCTCTTGATCGCCTGGGACAATCTTTAGCTAGGTGGCCCTGCTGACCACACTCAAAACAGGCGCCCGTCTTTCTAGGGCACTGATTCACAGCATGTCGTCTTCCACACAGACGATATGCGATGTTTTGACTTGATCCCGATTTTCCTACTCCACCCTTCCTATTGGGGGGAACTGGAAATCTACTCCTAGGCATGGGTCTCTTCCCTTGGCGGATTCCTTCTCTATAAGAGTTGAACCTCGATCCAGATGAGGCAGCTTGCTCATTCAAGCCTCTCTCTATAATCTGAGCTCGACGATAGACTTCTCGGTAACTTGTCAAATCCGAAGGCAGCAGAGGTTATTTCAGCTCAGAACGAAAACCATTTCTGAATCTTCGAGCTTTCTCTTCTGGGTCCTCGACTAACCTTGGAGCATACTGAGCTAGTTCCGCAAACTTGACCTCATATTGGTCAACTGTCATACTCCCTTGGCGAAGACGCTGGAACTCCTCCATCTTTTATTCTCAAGCCATACACGAGAAATACTTATCATTAAAAACTCCGAGGAAGGCATCCCACAACGAGATCACTCCTTTAGGAAATATTGTATCCTTGGTGCCTCTCCACTAGACATTGGCATTGCCTTGCAACTGGTAGACGGCTAGGGTTACCTTTTCAGCTTCCGTGCACATCAGAAGTGCAAAAGTTTTCTCCAAATCCTATATCCATAGCGAAGCGGCTTCGGGGTCTCCAACACCCGTGAATCTCGACGGACTCAATTTCAGGAATTACTCCACTAGCTTGTGGATTAGCCTTTCCCTCTGTGCCACAATGTTCTCAGGTAGAACTTCTACAAGTGTAGCAACAGGTGCGGCTGCAAGTGCAGCAGCAGCAGCTTGATTCTGTGCCTGCTATGTCACCACATCTCTCAAGGTCTTTAGTGCCTACATGATCCCTTTTATCCTGGGATCACCAGGGGCTGCTACCCCGGCACCCACTACAGGTGGTGCCATTCCACTTGCGCTAGCTTGAGCTGGCGCTCGACCTCGGCCTCCTCGGGCACCGACCCTGGTCGGCGATCTACCCCGAGTCACAGCACGAATGGTTCTTTTTGTAGGAGTTCTTTGCTCTTGATCGCTCATAGCTCAGCTTTATCAATTGATACCTATTTCCAATTCCACACCGAATTAAAAACAGAGCGATCTAAAAAATAAGCAATTCTAGCACTCAGCTAACACAGACATGCACCGGCATGAATTTAAAAGCCTTCCTACTACTATCCCATGAACCATCGCTCCTTATCACTCCAATCTTGAACTTCGCTCTAATACCACTTAAACGGGATGTCATGCCCGATCCTCGAGCACGCGCCCAGCCCTTACCAATTCGATTAATAGCGACGTCCCAGGATGCATCGCCGACCCTGTTCATTTATAATGCGCATGCAGAAGCAGATATAAAATCCCCAGACAATAAAGTAATGGGATAGAAAAGTAGGGCCATATTTTTCATCACTGAAAAACCACAACCACACTTTTATACAAAGCAAACTCATAGTATATATTACAATACTATTAGCAAGTTAGATCTATCACACATCAGATCATAACTCAGGGTTTGTAAAATAAGGCGGAGGTCTCAGTCTTTGACGAGGTCATACTCTAGATCCTCCTTGAGGTCATCCTCCGACACCCCTTCAAGTTCTTCTTCTTCTTCTTCAGGCTCCTCAACAGGGTCTTCCAACTCTTGGTCCTCCTCCGGTTCCTCCTCTTTAGGCTCCTCCTCTAGCTCTTCTTCCCATGGCTCATCCTGTTCGACGATTTCCCCTTCCACTTCGCTCCAATTAGCGCCCTCAACTGAGTATACTGGTGACTTAGGATCGCCCTCGAGCTTGGGATCCTTAGCATCCACTGCTAACCCACCCTTAGGGTCTGTCGTCCCCTGCCCGAATGCTGCCTCCAGAACATATAGAGGCACATCACCTTCCACGACGGGACCTTCTCTTCATCCATCATGGTAGTGACGATACCATGATCGATACTCGTGGGGTACCGGGTCGTTTCTATTCACATCCACCCAAACCTTGGACTCTATCAACACATACTCTAGCCCCTCTAGGTGGTGGTATATTGGGAAGTGGTATCCTACCTCGGTGATCTCTTCAGGAATACCATAATGCATCGGAGGACGAGGAGGTGGAGGTGCTACCATCTACAGGCCTGAAATGTTGTCCCATATCGGGGTGAGACTACGTCTTAGCAAGTTCTACTCCCTAAGACCCGATTAGGAAACCAATATGCCATTCTTTCCAAAGCGCGAAGTTCCTCTCATGGGTGACACATTTAGAAAAACGTGATCACCAACTTGGAATTCCAATAACCTCCGACGCTTGTCTGCGTAACTTTTCTGTCTGCTCTATGCGGTCTTTAATCTACCTCTGATTACTGCCATGGCATCCACTGATTGCTGGACCAACTCTAGGCCTGTGATCTTCCTTTCCCCAACTTCATCCTAACACACTAGTGTTCTACACACTCTGCCATACAACGCTTCGAATGGAGCCATTTGGATGCTCTGTTGATAACTATTGTTGTAGGCAAATTCCACTAGGTGAAGCTGATCTTCCCAACTTCCTTTGAAGTCGAGTACACAAGCTTTATCCTCGAGGGTCTGAATTGTCCTCTCAGATTGGCCATCCATCTGAGGATGATACGCCGTATTGTACTGAAGCTTTGTACCTAGAGCACTCTGTAAGCTCTTCCAAAAGGCGGCTGTTAACCTTGGGTCTCTATCTATGGTTATCGTAACTGGCACTCCATGCATTCGAACCACCTGACGCACGTACAGGTCTGCGTGTCTATCTAAACTTAGCTCTTTTCGAACTGCAATGAAGTGAGCCGACTTTGTCAGTCTGTCAACTACCACCCAAATCGAATCATTTCCTCTTTGACTCCTTGGTAGTCCAGTCACGAAATCCATCGTGATATGCTCCCATTTCCATTCTGAGATCGAGAGAGGTTGCAGGAGTCCTCCCGGCTTGCAATGCTAGGTTTTTACTTACTGACATGTCAAACACTTGGCGATGTCCACCTCCATACCTGACCACCAATAGTGTTGACGCAGATTCTGATACATCTTGGTACTTCCAGGATGAATGTTGTAACTGCTATGATGTGCTTCGGATAAAATATCCTCTCTAAGCTCCACATCGTCAGGTACAACCAAACGTCCTCGGAACCTTAGTGTTCCATCATTAGAAATCTGAAAGTCAGCCTTTCTTTTCTCAATGTCCTCCTGAAGAATTTTCTGTACAACTGGATCTGTCGGTTGGAGTAGCTAGATTCTGACTTGGACATCCGGTTCAGTTCTGAGAGTGGCCATAAGACTTGAAAGGTGGCCTACCTCAAATTTGAATACCGAATCTCGAGCTCTCTCGATTAAGTTCCATTCCTTAATCAGTATGTGAGCTACTGATGACTTTGGACTCAAAGCATCGGCGACTTTATTCACCTTTCCCGGGTGATATAAAATATCACAGTCGTAGTCCTTTAGCAATTCAATATATCAGTGTTGTCTTATGTTCAACTCCTTCTGAGAGAACAGGTATTTCAGACTCTGGTGGTCTGTGAAGATCTGGAATTTTTCTCCGCACAAATAATGTCTCCAAATCTTAAAGGCAAAAATGATTGCCGCGAGCTCTAAGTCATGCGTCAGGTTGTTCTGTTCATGGGTCCTCAACTGATGGGAGGCGTATGCAACAACTCTGCCATGTTGCATTAGCACACAACCCAACCCTCCAAATGACGCATCACTATAGATCTCGAATTCTCCGGGACCAGATGGAATGGTTAATACAGGAGCCGTAGTCAGCTTTTCCTTTAGCTCTTGGAAACTACGCTCACACTTGTCCGCCCAAACAAATTTCTCTTCTTTCTTCAAGAGTCTTGTCAGAGGCGATGCTAATGATGAGAACCCTTCCACAAACCGTCTGTAATAACCTACCAAACCTAGAAAACTTATGATCTCTGTCACTATAGTCGGTCGTGGCCAATTGATCACGGCTTCTTTCTTGCTCGGGTCCACAGAAATTCCTTCACCTGAGATTACATGCCTTAAGGAAACAACACGAGTCAACCAAAACTCGCACTTGCTAAACTTCGCATACAACTGATGAACTCTCAGCTTTTGCAGCATTAATCTCAGATGATTCTCATGCTCTTCGTCACTCCTCGAATATACCAGGATATCATCGACGAACACGATCACAAACTAATCCAGATATTCCTTAAATACTCTATTCATCAAATCCATGAAAGTGGCTAGAGCATTCGTCAACCCGAATGGCATCACTATGAACTCATAGTGACCATACCGAGTACGAAATGCTAACTTAGGAACATCCTATTTCCTAATTCTCAGTTGATGATATCCTGTCCTTAAGTCGATCTTCAAGAATATCGACGCTCCTTGCAATTGATCGAACAGGTCATCGATCCTTGGGAGTGAATACTTATTCTTGATCATTACCTAATTGATTTGCCGATAGTCGATGCACAAGCGCAATGAACCATCTTTCTTCTTTACAAACAGAATTGGTGCTCCCCAAGGTGATGCACTGGGACAAATAAATCCCTTATCCAAAAGTTCTTGCATCTGCACCTTCAGTTCTTTCAACTCAGATAACGCCATCTGATAAGGAGCCTTAGAAATTGGCTCTGTCCCGGGTGCTAGTTCAATAACAAATTCAATTTCTCTCTCTAGCGGTAATCTTGGCAATTCCTTTGGAAAGACATCTGGAAATTCTTGCACCACAGCAATGTCTTCCATCTTCAGCTCCTCAACTGTCGTATCCACGACAGTTGCTAGGTAACCTTGGCAACCCTCATCTAACAAACGAGTTGCCTCTGGCGACGAGATCAAGGTAATCGAGGGTCCTCCTCGATTCCCGATGAACTCGAAGCTCTCACCCTCTATCGGGTCAAACTGAATCGCTTTGCGATAACAGTCCATTTTAGCTCATTGCTTGATGAGCCAGTCCATGCCAATAATTAAATTGAAATCATACATGGCTAGGACTAATAGATCAATTTTCCCCACTCGCTCACCAATCTCTACCTTGCACCCCGAACAACCCAAAGCAACAATGACTTTATCTTTCAAGGGTGTAGATATGCAAATTGCCGACTCCAATAATATAGGACTGACTCCTATCAACTTAACGTATTGCTTGGCAATGAAGGAATGGGTTGCTCCTAGATCAAACAAAGCATAAATAGGATGGTCATTCAGTGAAACCATACCTGTGATCACGTCAGGCGCAGCTTCTGCCTGACCTTGTGTAAAGGCATACACTGTGTCCTGAACTGGTGGTCTCAGCTAACCTCCTTGCGGCACATTCTGAGGGGCGTATCCTCTAATCTAACCCATAGGTGGCGGCGGTGGCAACTGTGGTTGTCCTCTTGGTTGCCTAGGACAATCTCTAGCTAGGTGGCCCTGCTGACCACACTCAAAACAAGCGCCTGTCCTTCTAGGGCACTGATTCACAGCATGTCCTCTTCCACATAGACGACAAGCGATGTGTTGACTCAATCCTGATTTTCCTACTCCACCCTTCCTATTGGGGGGAAATGAAAGTCTACTCCCAGGCATGGGTGTCTTCCCCTGTGGATTCCTTCTCTATGAGAGCTAAACCTCGATCCAGATGAGGCAGCCTGCTCATTCAAGCCTCTCTCTATCATCTGATTTCAACAATAGACTTCTCGGTAACTTGTCAAATCCAAAGGTAGCAGAGGTTGTTTCAGCTCAGAATGAAGACCATTTCTGAATCTTCGGGCTTTCTCTTATGGGTCCTCAACTAACCTTAGAGCATACTGAGCTAGCTCCGCAAACTTGACCCCATCTTGGTTAACTATCATACTCCCTTGGCGGAGACGCTGGAACTCCTCCATCTTTTGTTCTCGGGCCATACCCAAGAAATACTTATCATTAAAAGCTCTGAGGAAGGCATCCCACACTGGGATCACACCTTTAGGAAATATTGTATCCTTGGTGGCTCTCCACTAGACATTGGCATTGCCCTACAACTGGTATACGACTAGGGTTACCTTTTCAGCTTCTGTGCACATCAGGAGTGCAAAAGTTTTCTCCAGATCTTGTATCCATAGTGAAGTGGCTTCGGGGTCTTCGGCACCCGTGAATCTCGGTGGACTCAACTTCAGGAATTGCTCCGCTAGCTTATGGATCCGCCTTTCCCTCTGTGCCACAATGTTCACAAGTAGAACTTCTACAGGTGCAGCAACAGGAGCGGTGGTAGGTGCAGCAACAGCAGCAGCTTGATTCTGTACCTGCTGTGTCACCACTTCTCTTAGGGTCTCTAGCGCCTGCATGATCCCTTCTATCCTGGGATCACCAGGGGCTACTACCCCGGCACCCACTACAGGTGGTGCCATTCCACTTGCGCTAGCTTGAGCTGGCGCTCGACCTCGGCCTCCTCGGGCACCGACCCTGGTCGGCGATCTACCCCGAGTCACAGCACGAATGGTTCTTTTTGTAGGAGTTCTTTGCTCTTGATCGCTCATAGCTCAGCTTTATCAACTAATACATATTTCCAATTCCACACCGAATTAAAAACAGAGCGATCTAAAAAATAAGCAATTCTAGCACTCAGCTAACACAGACATGCACCGGCATGAATTTAAAGGCCTTCCTACTACTATCCCATGAACCATCGCTCCTTATCACTCCAATCTTGAACTTCGCTCTGATACCACTTAAACGGGATGTCATGCCCCGATCCTCGAGCACACACCCATCATTTACCAATTCAATTAATAGCGACGTCCCAGGACGCATCGCCAACCATGTTCATTTATAATGCGCATGCGGAAGCAGATATAAAATCCCTAGACAATAAAGCAATTAGATAGAAAAGTAGGGCCATATTTTTCACAACTAAAAAACCACAACCGCACTTTTATACAGAGCAAACTCATAGTATATATTACAATACTATTAGCAAGTTAGATCTATCACTAGATCTATCACACATCAGATCATAACTCAAGGTTTGCAAAACAAGGCGGAGGTCTCAGTCTTCGTCGGGGTCATACTCTGGATCCTCCTCAAGGTCATCCTCCGACTCCTCTTCAAGTTCTTCTTCTTCTTCTTCTTCTTCTTCTTCTTCTTCTTCTTCTTCTTCTTCAGACTCCTCATCAGGGTCTTCCAACTCCTAGTCCTCCTCCGGTTCCTCCACCTCAGGCTCCTCCTTTGGCTCTTCTTCCCATGGCTCATCTTGTTCGACAATTTCCCCTTCCTCTGCGCTCCAATTAGTGCCCTCAGCTGAGTATACTGGTGACTTAGGATCCCCCTCAAGCTTGGGATCCTTAGCATCCACTACCGACCCACCTTTAGGGTTTGCCGTCCCTAGCCTGAATGCTGCCTCTAAAACGTACAGAGGCACATCACCTTCCGAGACGGGACCTTCTCTTCGTCCATCATGGTAGTGACGATACCATGATCGATACTCGTGGGGTACCAGGTCGTTTCTATTCACATCCACCCAGACCTTGGACTTTATCAACACATACTCTAGCCCCTCTAGGTGGTGGTATATTGGGAAGTGGTATCCTACCTCGGTGATCTCTTTAGGAATACCATAATGCATCTGAGGACGAGGAGGTGGAGGTGTTGCCATCTACGAGCCTGAAATATTGTCGCACATCGGGGTGAGACTACGCCTCAGCAAGTTCTACTCCCTAAGACCCGATTAGGAAACCAATATGCCATAAGGGCTGCCTATGCACAACACGGGTCAGAGGACTTACCTTGGCCTCAGTTCCACCCTGCAATTCAATACAGTTCGAATAGGCACCCAATCAATCAATTCACCACATCGGATCAAGTCATTGATTAATCGACCTAGTCGATTACATGTCACCACAACCTCCCTCCGGTTGGCATATTCAATACTATTTATAATATCCTATCAAGTCAGGACCCGCTCGCTCTAAGCTAAAGATAAATAATATAGCTCACACTAAGCTGATAAATAGTGTACTGCTCGCAATCTAAGCTAACATGTCAGAGCTCGTAGGATGATATAGTACACTAATAATGCTCCCTCTAAGCTGATAAAGTATACTGCTCGCAATCTAAGCTGATATATCAGAGCCCGTAGGATGATATAGTATATTGTTAGTGCTCTCTCAAAGCTGATAAGGTATACTACTCGCAATCTAAGTTGACATATCAGAGCCCGTAGGATGATATAGTATACTGATATACTGCTCGCAATCTAAGTTGACATATCGCCCGTAGGCTGATATAGTATACCACACCCAACCGTTCATTCAATTTACCGTTTTTATCATTCCCGATAAAAATACATGTGTGTGGATACACGGCCGGCCTTAGCCAAAATACTATAATTTCTTTTCCACAAATCCCACCATTTTCTGTAATTCACCAAAATATTTTTGGCGCTGTCAACCGACGCCCGGTTATTTTTCAATTAATTAACGAATTAATTAATTAATTAATTAAATCCTAAAATCACTAATAAATTAATTCAGCACAATTTAGCACTCAATAAATTAAACAGACTGCACCACAATAATCAGCATAAAATTCCATCGTCGACCATCCTGGTCTAATTTCCGGAAAATAAATAATTAATTAAATAATTACGGAAAATATTAAATAAATGCAATAAATCCAATTTAGGCCCGTAATGCCTAATTAGAAGCCGAGACGGACCCGAAAAATTTTCGAGACTCGTTCAATAATTACCCAAGCCTATCTACTCGTTAATTACACTAACCATTTGCCTAACATGCATAAGTATATCCCTAATTTAATTATTCTAATCTAATCTATCCACCTAATTGCGCTTAACTAAATCTAATCAACTCCTAAGCATCATTAGTCTACTAAGTAGGGATTAGTGAATTAAACTCACTTGTTAATCGAATCGCTCGGTTCAATTCGACGGGAACATGACGAGGGCTGACTTTCTCCAAAGCGGGCCTAGGTTTCGAGGCCTGAAATGCCTCCAAAATGGGCCTACAAGCTGCTGCAATACCCACAAATCCAACTTCTATTTAAAGCTGAAACAGAAGGAAATAAGGCTGGTTATGGTGAAGCAAGACTCGTGGAGGAGGCTTGGGTGTTCAGTGACCAACGGCGAGGACTCCGGCGGCCTTGGCTAACTCCAGTGGTGGCTGGCACGGCTGGATAGCACCCCTGGACACACGGATAGAGGCTGGAACGGCAGTGGTTCGTGCGACACGCGGGTGGGAGCAGTGGCAGCAAACGGCGATGGTGTGGGCGATCCTAACTCCAGCGATGGTTGTTGCTTGCTCCGACGGCTTGCTGGTCTTCTTCAGCTGCTGTAGTGTCCGAAAATGCACAATGGAGAAGAAAATAGGGGTGGTTGGCCAAGCAAGGAAGAAGAGACGGAGAGGATAAGGAGACAAAGGCTCCACCAAGCCTTATTTTCAACACTATTGTCTCCCTTGACCATTCCTAGCCAAGTATACTTCCTTGGCCCTCAATGAGCCACCAAGACCTTCACTTTACAACCTTGAAATGGTCTAAAGACCATAGGAAGAGGGGGCATACGAATTTTATACACATTTCTCTCAATTAGACACCCGATCGAGCTTGATCCCATCCAATTTGGTCCTAATAAATTCAATCGATCCTCCATCGATCATCTTGACATTTTTCTTTACCAATACAACCCACTTACTTCCCAAATTTGTAATCAAAAATGGTCCCGGCCTTTTTCTGAACAAAACAGCCTTATGACGACTTTTTCCCAAAAAATCTCGGGTTGCAGAAAAATCTTCTGAGACTGAGTTGATGCTCCTAGAATTTATTGTGACATGACAGAATCTTCAATTTTTGAAATCGGACTCGAATTCGCGGTTAATTTCCATTTGGCGCGTTTTTTGCGTGACCTAGGCTATCGAGTAACTTTCAGAAATTTTTAGTGCAAATGACCCATGGTTGATTTTCTTCGAGCCATAATGAACCCACTCGACTCATTGGCAACTCTCGGTTGTTGTAAAAATCTCGAGGATTCAAATACGAATACAGGGTACCAAAATAATAAGAAAATCAGTCTAATGCTGGTCAACGAGAATTTTTCAATTCAGTGATGTCACCCACGATTAGCCACACATCTCAGTCGAATGAATCTATCTCTGATTTCAAATCGATTTTATACTTTGCCGTAATGGCCTCTAAAGATGAGCACAGTTGAGAAGCCGATTTCTAGTCGAATTCTCAAGTCTATTGCATTAAAATCCTTAATGGTTTTCCCAGACAGTCTAGTTATCTCGAGAGTGATCAGCTTTGAGAATAGCCTTATAGGCGTGTCAATGAAATGCTCGATTTATTCAGTAGAAAACATGGTTGAAAATCTAGGATGTCACAGACCCAAACTTTTCAAGGGTTTGTTTGTTCTTGTTCTTCAAAAAGTGTAAAAAAGAACCCTGTGATTGTCCACCAAAAGTAAAGACTTGCAAATTAAGTTGCCCAAAAGCTTTTGCAAGCCTAAGAAGCAACTTACTTGGTAAAGACTCAACTTGATCATGGTGTCAACTATCAAGGGATGGAATGAACTCTATAGTAAGAAAGAGATATAGAGTCATCAAATTGAAGTTCTTTACTTTCTTTTTTGTGCTTGACAAAAGTGAGGTCCTCGTTTTGTTGATGAATTACACAACTAAAGACTTGCAAATTAAGTTGTCGGAATAGCTTTTCCAAGCCCAAGGAGCAACTTAACTTGGTAAAGAATCAACTTGTTGTTCATGGTGTCAACTGTCAAGGGATAGAATGAACTCTATAGTAAGAAAGAGAGACAAAGTCATCAAATTGCAATTCTTTACTTTCGATTTTGGTCTCGACAAAAGTGAGGTGCTCATTTTGCTAATGAGTTATGCAACTAAAGGCTTGCAAATTGAGTTGTCCAAATAGCTTTTGTAAGCCCAAGAAGCAACTTGACTTGGTAAAGACTCAACTTAATCTAGGTGTCAATTGTCAAGGGATGGAATGAAATCCATAGTAAGAAAGAGGGATGGAGTCATCAAATTAAAGTTATTTACTTTTGCTTTCAGGCTTGACAAAGTGAGGTGCTCATTTTGCTGATGAATTATACGACTAAAGGCTTGCAATTTAAGTTGTCCGAATAGCTTTCCAAGCCCAAGAAGCAACTTAACTTGGTAAAGACTCAACTTGATCATGATGTCAACTATCAATTGATGAAATGAAGTCTATAGTAAGAAAGAGAGACAGAGTCATCAAATTGAAGTTCTTTACTTTTGCTTTTGGGCTTGACAAAAGTGAGATGCTCATTTTGCTGATGAATTATAAGACTAAAAGCTTGCAAATTAAGTTGCCCAAACAGCTTTCCCAAGCCCAAGAAGCAACTTACCTTGGTAAAAACTCAACTTGATCATGGTGTCAACTGTCAATGGATAGAATGAACTCTATAGGAAGAAAGAGGGACAGTCATCTTAAAGTATTGGTTTCATTACTAAGGACTAAACCTAATGGTTTGTGGCACCAGAACATAAGGCTACTTGCCCACTAGTCATCTTAAAGTAAGTTATTATCTATATTTGATGTGAGAAAGCGATATCATTGTTGAAAAACTATTAATAAATAAATCTCTTTTGTAGTAATTTTTTTTTCAAAAGATTGAAAAAGAAATAATACGATTTATTCGTATCCACTCATCTCACCCATAAAGACATGAAGGACATCACAGAGATTTGTATATGCTATAAGGTAAACATTTTTTATTGACAAATACTATGTAAAGAAAGAATTATGTCAATTTGTTTTCACTTTATAATGATAATTATGACCAAAGAAACGTGCCAAGAGTCACCCGACTGTTGGCTAACGTTTATGCCTGGACTCATTATACTAGCCACACCGCTCTCGCTTTAATAGACGAGTATTAATAAGTATCATAATAGCATTTATTTTCTTCAACGTTAAGAGCATGTTTGAAACTTTTGTTTATTAATAAACTTTCCTATAGATGTTTAAGGAAACTTAATAAATGAAGAATTAAAACAACCTATAATTTTTTACATCAATTACAGGCATGTAAGCGTGTTTCTACTTTAATTTTCTTGTGCATTGGAAAAGGTTCATTTTGAAAGCTAAGCTAGTAAGGTAATTATACCTCTACGTAATTATAGGGTAAAATTGTTGATTACGAAAACTTAACATTGATGGAGAAAATAAAATAAAATTACTCATTCATCAAAATTAGACAAGATTAATACATACACACACACATACACCCACATACACACACATACATACATAGAGAAAATACCAACTAATGCGTGTGTATGTATTACTCTCGTCTAATTTTGATTTATGAGAATCACATTACAAGTATCACAAAGATCTTCACCATATAATATAATTTTTAATAATCAATTTGCTTTCTCTAGCTGTTCTGTAACATAATACAAGGTGGTAGTTGTAAATAGGATATAGATATCCAAATAATTAAAAGATTAACTTTATTGCGAAAATATAAAAAATAAGAGGATGTGTATCAAAACCATAAATTCCAATTTAAAGATCTCTACCATGTGGGAACACAAGTTGTCAAAATATTTAAATATATTCATCTATTTGTTTAAGTTTTTGAAATAAGCAGCACTGCTCCCTTAAATTTTTTTGTGACATCAAAATTTCACATTTTGAGTTCAAATTTTTTTAGAATCTCTGCTACCATATATATACATGTTTTAATCTTAGGCCAAAGTCCAACTTACACTTGAGGGAAATATTTGAATGTTTATATATTAAACAATAGCTCCATTTATCTACATACACTTTTTCATTTGAATAGTTGGTAGTGGTTTTACAAGATACTATAGAGGTGTAAAAAAAAGTTCATTGCAAATACAAACAAATGACATGTACATAGAGATAAATAGATCACTTCATTAAAAAGATTACTATATTAATTTTGAAGTCATGATTAAATGCCACAAATGGAACTGGTGTGTTGATTCACATTAAGTATGGCAAGTCACTCGCCCTACCAAAGAGTTTTGAGTGGAGATGGGATGAAACTTCCTATTCCGCCTGTAGGGCGAAGGAATATGCTCTGCCCCGCCTCAAGAACTGGCCCAAAGGGTGATCCTATATCTAAAACATGGAGATTTCTAGTATTAACCTTGTTCCTTTACATCAATTGTATTATTATTGTAATATAATGTTTCTCGTTTTCAAAATTGATTTCAATATAATTTAAATACTTCAAAGCCTTTTCTTATCAATTTTTCGTGGAAATATTCCAAACTAAACTTTATGGTAATGGATCTAAGTATTCCAAATTCATATATATATTGCTCATATGATTTATTCAACTTGCAATTTTTTTCGACAGTTCATATAATTATGCTTGTTAAAGAATTTAATTGAAAATTTCTTATCTTGAAATTAATCGAACCTGCCCTGTCTTCTCCCAGCGCCACCCACCCCTATTTTACATATAGCAGTATTTCCCGTTCCAACTAATAATTCAAAAATTTTAAAGAAAATTCACGGAGTAATTACAGCTTACACCGGTGGAGTAAAAGAAATTTTCCACATGAGACCTTATACAACCGTCGGTTTTGATGGTTAGTAAAGAGAGTAGGTGGTTAAAACTCTTAAATCAAGGATGGACAAAGATTGTTTGCGTAATTTTTTATTTTTTATTTTACACTCGCACTACATTCGCTAACATTTCATATAAATGATATAACTACTTATCAAAAGAAGAGTGAAAAAAAAACCAAAGAGCACCTCATTTACTTCTAATTTATATATGTTTTGCCACGTTGAACTTGTAAATAATACCATCATTAATAATACCATACAAGCAATGAATATCTCCTACTGAGATCAGGTATTCAATAATAAATCAATGATGATATCCACCACGCGAATAAAATTGCAAATATACAACCACAATAACACATAAATCAACTACAACACAGTGCTAACATTTGCTTATGATTCATTTTTTTCCCCATATTGAACTTGTAAAAGATAATACCACACAAGCAATGAATATCTCCTACTGAGATTAGGTATTCACAAAGCATAATTGTGAAAAGATATAGATCACTTTAACCATGGGAACATTATTTATCGAATCTCACTCCGGATAAACATTAGCTCATCCTCACAAAAACGGGGCATGAAAAGAAACGGTGACCAAGTGATGAAATTTGTGGAAAAAAAAAAGTAGGGCGCATAGTAAAGGAAGATTTCATGAAAAAAGAGTCGCCTTTTCATGAGCCACAATTGACTGCACCTATGAAAGCTAAACCAGGAAGGAAATCGCAAACCTTGTAAGTGTGCGAATATCAATGCAAAGAGAGAGATGAAATCTTGCAAGAAAGTAGAATCGTCGTGGCTCCTTGCCGGAGATGGTGCTTGAATTCATTTGATTAGAGCTACCAAGAAAAAGATGTGTTTTTTGTGAGAGGAGTCATGCGTGTGAGAAAAGGAGAAGGAAAAAGGAGAATGTAAGGTTTTTTAATATATATCGACAAGAGAAATCCTATCCGCATCTATCCCACTCCTTTCCCTCGGATTTTTTTATCCGGGCTATATCCCCTCTATATCTGACCTTATCTTATCTTAGCCAGTTACCAAACACAGGATAGGATAAAACATATCATATCCAGATTTTTATTTGGTCGACCAAACACAGTCTAACAAAATTTCTAGAAAGGTCTTTTCTTTGTGATTGGACTATTGTAATTTTTTCCTTGTACTAATAAGAATCACACAATGAAGGAAAGTGTGCTTATATTTGTTTAATGCAACGGATTTAAACAATTCATTGATATGATAGCTGTGTAACAAATGTATCTTAAATTCATAGTGTTGCTTGTCAATATTTATAACCATTTCACATCAAGTACTAGTAAAATGGTAAGTTTCGCGAGAAAATATTGAGTACGGCTTAGATTCCACCGTGTCAAAATCCATATCTACTCATTGGGCAACATGCGTCGTTCGGGTCCCACCGCGCCAGAACCTCTTACACCCTCAACCTCTGGCCTCTCTTCTCTCTCATCTTCTTTCCTTTATTTCTCTGCTCTTGCTATCTCTCTCCTCTCTCGATCACGCCTGCGACGACGCCCTTCTCTCCCTCTCCCGATTATCATCAGACCGACACCAGAGAAAATAACATAAATTCACAACCGAACTCTTAAACAAGATGATTGAGAGACTATTAGTTTCCTTACTTCTTGTTTTCTCTGGTTCTTTTCGGCTGATGAAGCTTTAACGTTTCACGCCCAGTTCCGAATCTCCCCTTTTTGCTCGCAATTTTTCTCATTGTTGGTTGATGATTCCTTTGGAAAACTGTTTTTCTGCATTTCTAAATTTGGTGGGTATCTGTGTTGCATTTGGTACTTTTACGTGGGAAGAAGAGGACTAGGGTTTTCATAACGACAGAAGCAATTCATAAGTTTTTGTGTATTAGTTTCCAGGACTGGAGCACTTCGATGTTGAGCTAATGCGATCCTTTTGTGCTTTTACCAACGATTGTTTACTTCATTCCGGGATTAACTGGCGACTCAGGATACTTCATATGTGCAGAGTCTATGAAAAAGTTTCGTCTTTTAAGAGTTATCGATGCTAATAAGCAGGTCTTGGAGCAATTGCTGCCATGGACGAAGATCCAGATGATCTTAGGCCGAATACTCTTGATGAGGATGGGGATACTTTTATGAGTCTTGAATTCCCCTCTCTCTACCGGAGAAGATGTTGGAAGTAGATGTCCTTGATTCCTCGAGGCAGAAGCGACGATGGAGGTGACGGACGAGGCGGGGCGGAGACAGCAGGGTGGGTCATCGATTGAGAGAAAGGAGGGGAGATAGAGAAGGGCATTGTCACAGGCATGAACAAGAGAGTAGGGATGATCGGTTCCTAGTCCAGTCTGGCTCCACCTAAGAATCAGGAACTGGACTAGAAGGACCAGTCCCTAATTTTTGGAATCGAGGACTGGACCAGACGGTCCTAGGATCAGGAACCGGACTGGTCCCATAGAACAAATCACTTGGTAAAAAAAATTAAAAATTAAAAAAATACTAGAGTTGTTACTATTTTAGGGTTTATTGCTATTTTTAATAAATTTAAAAATATATATATTTTTAAATTAGTTGGTCCATCCGTTGTCCGGTTCCCCCAAAACCAAGAACCAGACCAATGATCATTGGTTCCATTTTTATGGAATCAGGAACTAGACCGATCCCTTCGAAACTAGACCAAATCGATCAATCCGGTCCAATCCGGGCGGTTCTCGATTTGGGCGGTCTGATATGCTCACCCCTACGAGAGAGGGGAGAGAGGGGATAGAGAGCAAGAGCGGAGAAATAAAGAAAAAAAGAAGAGAGGGAAGAAAAAGAGAGATAGGCAAGAGGGTGAGGGTGTCAGAAGTTCTAGCGCGGTGGGGCCCGGGTGACACGTCGCCCAGTGAGTGGACTCAAATTTTAACACGGTGGAATCTGAGCGCTATCAAATATTATCTCAAGTTTCACAAGATGTGCTAAAAAAAATTAAATTCAACTAGTTTCTTTTTCCCGAATTTTCCATATCTGCAGCTAGCATCAAACAATTCATTGATACAATGAGTGCCCATGACCAATTATCATAGCCACAATTGAACAATTATTCATCGTTGAATCTAAAGGCATCTCGATTGTCAAAAAGCGTTGAAAGTGTACTTTGGATTACAACCAAAAAGAACAAGCAGCCGAGATTCTACCATTTTGGAATCAAAAGTTGTGGCTACCAGGAATCCTATTCTCGAAAAATGAAGGAATTCTGCAACCACAAAGAATTCATATTATTCTTGTTATATCATTCTGGATCAGCAGGCACATTCGCCTCTTTACTCTCAGTCTGAAATAGCCTTAGGGAAGCCCTAATAATATCTGCAAACAATTATGAAAGATCACTACAAAGCAAAAGAGATTCAATAATAGAATGTTATTGTCAAAAGGAACTACAGCGAGCGTAAACACACACGGAGAGCAGAAGATGAAGAAAGATTGGGTTTGGGGAAAAGCGAGACACAATCAAAGGAAGAATAGAGCTGGACAAAATCAGATTCAGATAAGTAAGTCGCTCATCATTATGAATCGTAATTAGACATTATCTTTTCTTTTTTACTTCGACAAGTAAGATTTTATTCAGTGAATAACACATAAGCAGGGAGCAATCCCGTTACAAGATTAAATATACAAGCTGAGGCACTAGGAAGCACAAGGAACTCTATCAATAAGATAAAGTTGAAGAACAGTGTCATTATCCTACTTATGTCCTTACCAGACAAAGAGATGAGTATCCTGCTTTTTGGAACAGCTGAACTTGATACTTGTACAAATTGTCCAAGTTCTGACCACAACTTAGGCTATTCTAAATGTTTGGATAGCATTGTTACGATCATAACAGAGGCAGCTTGCAGGAATTGATCTACTGCAACTAACGAATACTCCTAATCAAGGGTAAGAGAAAAACTTACACATGACAATGGACATGGAAAATGGTAGTTGATTCGTCGAGAAGCCTGCCAGAGGAAATGCGAGAACTCCAAGACGAAACTATGATGTGATGACTTTGGTTAAATCAAGCTTCAGCAACCGCTTCACCTCTCATCTCTGATTCTTCTCCAACAATCGTGAACTATTCTTGAAGAAATGCCCCCCATGCCATATGTCTTGTTACATCTTTGCATCAACAAAATCCCTGTTCATTTGGTTCTACATGTCATGTTCTTAGAAAAAATGTTGCCTTCGCAGATTCAGAGAATTGCCGAATTAGAATTGACCGAATGTAGCAGAAAACCCCCAAAAAAGCCGCAAATCTCCTTCAGCAAGCAAACGAGCCTCGGCCTAATCGAGCTTCCTCGACACAAAGAGAGAATCGAGCAACATACTAAACCCTAATGCCCCAAATCGCCTTCAGCGAGTGTACGAGCTTCGAACAAATCGAGCTTTGGCAATGCATCGAGCTTCCTTGAGAGAGAGAATCGATCGGCATTAACCCTAAAACCCTAAATCAATTTTTGTGGAGGAACAAAGAGAGACACTGGTAAATGCCCTCATCCTTGTAACTTCAGCCACGTCAGATAATTTCACCGCCAAAACGGTTCCACATCACTACCGATTACCTTTCATTATCCGCGTAAGTCGCCACGTATAATTTTTAACAGCGTTGATTAATGGAATCCTAAACTATAAGAAAAGGAAAAAAAAATTAATGAAGGAAGAAGTAGAGCAAGAGAGCTCCGCATAAAAATTAATTTATATTGTCCGTGGATGGAAAACCTTCAATATAACTTTTGATCTATGGTAGAGATTTTTGTGATAACATAACATAAAAATTTATGTGTGTACCATTTCAACCATTGTTTAAAATGCATGGTTAATATTTCAATCGGGCTTGCCTGTCTTTGCTAATCGTGCTTGGACAGCCAAAAGTCAACTTGGAACCACCTCTATCGCCTAGAAATCCAACTTTAGTAATTTTCGTACCCATAATTGGCAAATTGATTTTGAGTGGAGAGATGAATCGGAATACATCAAACAAAAACAAAAAAAAAAAAAGAGAACTGAAATTAGCGCAGGCCATCTCTCTTTCTTCCTTTTAGAGGAACTATAGTTTAACTCATATATTAAGCATCATCATTAAAATGCACATTTAAGATATTGCATTCGGGATAATTAGACGAAAGGTGCTGAACATTTACCGATTACCTATCGTCCATTATCTTTCTTTTTTCAATCAATTGGGTTTCTAAATTTTATTTCAATTAGACTATGCAAATCAGAGGCTTTAATTTTTGTATTGATAACTTGATAGCGTCCTTAAACTCATTTTAATCAAATGGATTTTTAATTATGTATTTCTTGTTCATGCTAGCTTTTGTATTCAACGAATAAACAGAAATGTTCGAAGTGATCGTCAAATTATCATTGCATGTATGTTGGCAACTTACGCCATAGCCGAGGGTGGCCGGACCTTGTCCAGCTTGCTACACGTACTCAAGAGTGTGGGCCAGGCAAGCGATGACAATGGTCGTGAGCGAGACCCTAGCCAGCCTCTCTCTACAGTGTCTCGGCTTGAGCCCCATGACGGATGTCGAGCCATTGCTGAAGGTTGGGCAATGGCGCCACTACCATGTAGCCACGCCCAGCCCTAGTTTGCCACTCTCACTCGCGCGCGCTCTCATAGATACAGAGTTGTGGGAGGTCAGTATCCTTTTCCCTCTCAACTATAAGATTAACGCGTAAGTATCATGATAGATAATAATTCTGTTTAGTCCTGAATTTGGTGGAAAAGAGAATGAAAGAAAAAGGAAAAAGTGCATGCTGTTTATAGACAAAGATCGGCACTTTGGCGCTTTGCACCTGGCAAAATGAAGATGGTAATTTTTGGAAATAAAAAATCCCGAAAAAATGATCTTTATATTTTCAGGTTTATTAATATTTATATTAACCTAGAAAATCACTTTGTGACTGGGGGATATGACCGTTGATTCGAAAAAGAGGCATGATTGTTCGCATCTCCTCTTTCATAATTGCTGTTTATGTTTTCAAGTGTTTTTCTGAATCACTTTTCTTTCCCTTCAGCCTCGTTTTTTGTATTTTGTTTGAGAGACCATGGGAAGAAGTTTAAGAACCTTGTCGGATGGCTCTACGTATTCCTTACTGCAGCATTTACGATGTAGGAACAGTATTTATTCACGAACAGAATCGCAAATTTCAGTTCGAGTTTTCTTCTCTTCGTCCCCAGTTCTCCTATACCAAGTGTGGGTGCAAAAAAAGTGGTGAAGATTCTGCAGAAATCATAAGAAATGAACTGATATACCAAGTCCTCTCACTGTCCCTGTTTTCTGTGTGCGTTTTCTTTTTCTTGTATCTTCTGTTTCTCTCCAGATTTGGTTTAATTGTTGCTTTCCATCCCAGCGAATGTTCAGTTTTGAGCAATCAACGATGGTGGCAAGCCGGGCGTTCTATACTCACAACAACAGGGCGAAACGGAGCAGCGACACAGAAACAGAGCAGAGCAGAGCAGAGTAATACCGTGGCTATTCAAGGCCAATGCGACGATTACAAGAGGTGCCACTGTATGTGGGAGTACCATCGGGATAAAGGCACGACAACGGAGCACCGCCGTGAGGTGAGTCCCCGGCGGAAGCCTCGAATCAAGGAAAAACGCCAAGACAGGGAGCTGTCAAGTCCGTCTCTGCAAGGGCAGTTTTAGGCGAAACCAGTGCTTCCATGGCAGCCACTGAGGCGTGGCATGAGCGTCTGGAACTTCAGGAATGGATGAATAAAGGTTTGAACGAGAAAAGCAAGCTCTTGAACGGCGAAAATTTAGGGTCCGAAAACAGAGCTTCTCGGCCAAACTCGTCGGAGCCGACACCGGCTGTCACCTGAGGTCGAGTAGGTGTCGGCAACTGTGGGACGTTGTTTTAGAGGGTCAGATAGTGTTGCAGTGAGGGAGCTCGTTAGGATGGTTAGGTGAGGGAGAGGAATCGTGAGAGCTCCCTGAAACCAGAGAGGGGAACCTTCGGTCCTGTGGGCGTGTATAGAGGAATCCAGGCGTGACGAAGGTGTAGGTAACCAGCAGAGGACTGGGATAAACTATTTTACACTCAAGTAATCCTAATGTCATAAAGTGGAAAAAAAGAAGATATGCTTGCTTGTTGAAATTGTAGAGGCTCACCTTTAAGTTAAGGAAGGAAATTGTATATAAAGGACTAAACTCCCCTTAGAGAAACTAAAACTCCTTGATAACTGAATATCTTACCCATTTTTCGCATTCTCTGTTTACTTCGTTGTTCAAAGACTCCAACCAGGAGAGCAATCCAATGGCAACGCAACCAAGTAAAGAACAAGGTAAGTCGAATCATGCAAAACCAACAGGTATCTGTTCAAGTTCCAAGCGAGAAAAATTAGGGTATAGGCAATATAGTCTTAAAATATTCCACAACTTGTATTTTCTTCATAATTCTATTTCTTTGCTTTGTCATCGAACAAATATAACCCTGACCTTGGCTAAGAAAATCGATTTGAGAAGGACTTTGTGCTCACTTTTTCTACTACATTTATTGAAGATGTTCGTGTAAGCGTTCCATCAGATCCTCCTCAAACAAGAGGTGCTCCAGGTGCGTTATCCCTCAGAAGGGTTATTCCATTTTGAAATTAATATTTGGAGCGGATCTTCATGAAATTGTTCCTTTCTGGGACACTTCTCACCGTGAGCAAGAAAAAAAAGTATTAACTTGGCTTGAAAGTTCTCATCCATTGCAGAAATACTGGAAAACGGAGTGGATACACACTATTACCGACCATTGATCCAAGCTGCATTCAGGGGCGATTGGGAATTTGCTAAAAGATTTTTCGAACGAGATGCTGCTTCAAGGACGGCCAAAATAACAAGCAGATCAGAAAGAGTGCTTCACATAGCCGCTTGGAGTGCACAAGACCAATTTTTGGAGAACCTGGTTGAGCTCTTTTCTCCACATCCGGAAGAGCTTGAAATGGTTGATTGTAACGGCCGCACAGCCCTCCACATTGCTGTCCTGTGTGGAAGGATAAGGATGGTCAAGGCATTAGTTAGAAGTAATCCTAGGTTGACGCAACTCGCAGATAATTAAAAACGCATTCCTTTGGGAATATCTGCTACGGAAGCTTCTATGCATAAGGAGATTGCCTGGTTCCTGGCGAAAAACACAACAGACGATGGGCCAAGTCAACCCTCCAGCATTCCCATCTCGATCGACATCATTCTAGAGCTTAGCGACGCTGGTCATCATGGTAAGATCACCGTCGCTCTTTATCTCAATTCCATATGTTTCTTCTTTCACTTATTAGGCTCCGTTTGTTTCGTGGAAGATATAATACTTCTGTAAAATGTTTTCCAAAAATCATTTTCCAGGAAAATAATAATATTTTCTGGCGTTTGGCTGAAACTTGAAAATGAATAAGAAAACATTTATGCCGTCGGTATAGATGATTTGAATTTCCTCCGTGCACTCCTTTTGATAAATATATTTTTATTTTATTTTATTTAAAAAAATTAATTATTTTTTTTTTTTTTTTCCTCTTTTTTGGTTGGTTGCTAGCCACAACGATGGCTGGCAATCGGCTAAAGGCGAGCTTGAGCTCGCTGGCCTCAAGCCTCGTCGAATAAACAAGCCAGAGGCTCACGCTCGCCGATTTGGCGAGTGACTAGCTCGAGCTCGCCGATTTGGCGAGTGGCTAGCTTGAGGCTTTCCTATGGTAAGTTGCCGTGTTTGAAACAAGAAAGAAAGAAATGAAAAAGAAAAAAAAGAAAAAGAAAAAAATTAAAAATTCGGATTTTTTTGAGAGAGAGAGAGAGAGAATTGAAGGCTAGAGATAAGAGAGATTGAGTAAGAAAATGTTTTCCCCTACTTGAAAAATGGAAAACATTTTCCTCTATTTTAGAAGACTTTTTTGCATTAATAGAAAATATTTTCGCCAACCAGTTCATTTTGTCGTGAAAATGAAAGTCGGAAAATCTGAAAAACATTTTTTTAGAAGTTATTTTCTGCAAAATGAGCGGAGATTTAGACTTAGCTTTTTTACCCGATCAACATTGCTGGTGAATTCGGATAGATATCACCCTTTATCTAGTTGGGCGATACGAGCACTTACTTACCATGAGAAGCACACGATCCGAGCGAACATTACTGGACGCGTTGGCGAAGAATGAGGCTCACTTTCCCAGCGGAACAAGGCTGAATGTTATGGAAGCATTGATATACAAATGTCCGTACTTTCTGCACTCGCATCCCCCTTCATTACTGATTCCCCTTCAAGAAGATCAACCTGTTTACCTGCTTCTTTGTCTCTGAACTGAAGGTATCCCGGTGGACTTGAACTCCAAACCAAAAGATAAAAATTCAGATCCGGGTGGGTATGCATTTTTGCTGTTGGGCATTATCTTAGGACATTTCATGATTTTGAACTTTCAATCAATTTTCTTAGATTGATTCCCTCCATACTAGGAAAAGAAACTGGAGAAGATCGTTTCTTTGCAAGATATATTCTGGTTCCTTGAGCCAATGTTACTTGAATAATGGCTTGAAATCGAACTACTTTACGGATCAGCTATCCTCTTGAAACCAAATATGATTCAACCAAATGCATAAGTATCATATAACTTAATTGATTGGACAATGTAAGGAATGAATTACAAGGTCTTACAATGATTTCATATCTAGTGATTGAGCTCTCTTTGCAATTTGTTTGTAGCGCTTCAATGTCTTACAAGGTCACTTTGGAATGCCACCAAAATTGCAGGTACACTTCCATTTTATCAAGATACAATCTCTATCTCTATCCACTTCTCTCCAACTAAAAGTCTATGGCTTGTTTGTTTTTGACTTCTTTTACAATTAGAAAGAAGTTCCCACTTAATTCTTTGCCATAATTTGGAAAAGAAGTTGTGTTAGGCCCACTGCTTGTGTGAAAGTACACATTCACGGTTGGATGAGTGACGTGTGAAGTTAGTTTTGAAATTAAATTTTTCAACAGGTCAATTGTCCAACAGTAAATGTGTAACTTATTCTTTACAACATCGATGGACCTAATAAAAATCCTTCAAAAAATTATTCAAACTCAAACAAAGTTATATATGATTTTTTGTGTTAATATTTAATATTTTGAAAGCTTTTAGGTATTCATCAAATTATAATTGCAAGAGTAGCAAAATTTATTGTTAAAAAAAAAAAAAAATGTTAAAAAAATACTTGAAACTGAATATTGAGCGAGATGATCTAAGCCGAAGATATGGATAAGAGTTACCTAAACCTAGGAATTTCT
Organism: Eucalyptus guilfoylei; assembly: GCA_016097605.1. Classification (NCBI taxonomy): domain Eukaryota; kingdom Viridiplantae; phylum Streptophyta; class Magnoliopsida; order Myrtales; family Myrtaceae; genus Eucalyptus; species Eucalyptus guilfoylei. The sequence goes on from CM027860.1 coordinate 18,397,016, forward strand.
TGTTTATGGCTAAATGATCTAAGCCGAAGATATGGATAAGAGTTACCTAAACCTAGCACTTCTCCTTCTTTCTTGATAAGTGAATTATCTCTATCAAAGCATGCAAATCTTTCTGGAAAAATTAGAACAATGAACCCATTATGTATTTGTTTCCTCCATAACGGGAGAAGTACAACACGAAAGAACACATTGAGAGGGTGCAGGAAGTGGGCGTGAGAACGGGGCCAAGCCCCTCACGTCATTGCCTATGAAATAAGGTTGCAATAGATGAAGGCATGAGTTTGTCATTTAATCGCATTTAACATAGTAAATTTACATTGTTATTTGGCAACTTTAAAAGGGCGTGAAGAATAGGGATAGGAGTATGTAGGAAAAATCAAAATAATTTGCGTAGGAGGGCTTGGAATGGAAGAATATTTCAGCAGCAGCTAATTTTGTGGGTCTCAACAAAATCAAGCATCACAAAATTCCACTCCAAGTTATATATCCTGTACCAACAAGCTAATGATTAAAGGAGTTTTCTCCTCTTCTTATAATCTTGTATTTCAGATTTGTTGGAAGCACTCCAAAAAATAAGATCCCGAATACATTAGGCCGATATGGGAGAATCGATCTTAAGATTACCCGAGACTGAGAAGGTGGACCATTCAATGTGTGCAAATCTGAGCCCAAACACCACCTCACCACCAAAAAAAACTGCAGTTTGCAAAACTTATTCACAACTTTTGCCCATAGTTGCATTTGTCATCTTGACCCAACCTTTGGATGCACCCGAAATACTCTTGAGCCTTGTCCCTAATTCTTCTATTTTTGTCAAAGAACAAAAAGGAAACAGAAGTATAGTGTTGTTGCGTATTTTTATTAAATTAGAAGTTTTTTTTTAGAATAGACTCAAGTTAACTCTACTCACTATGTCATTTAGGTGTGACAAGTAAACTCGAACGTCACATACCATTAAGTGACCTCATGTGGAAGTTTTGATTTTATTAGAGAGATAGAATGGAGAAAGAAAAAAAAAATTGCTCTTGTGCTGAGCATGACTAACAATACAATGGATTGTGCGTATAATATGATTTTTTTTTATCACTAGCTGCTATGCATAATTGCATATTATTATCTAAAATAATCTTATATATGCAAAGACTACTGTGATTTGCTCTAGCTGGACAGATGTCATTGGCGTGGCTATTTTTAGAGTTGTTCTATCAGGTTAAGTCTCATAATTAATTCTCTTAATTATGATTGACATTATAAAGCCTCGTTTGAACTTCAAGGAAGATAACTTTCTTCAGTTGCCCTCTAATCACTTCTACTTTCTTCACATCCAATTTTTTTTTTTTTAGCATCCAGACATGATATAAACATTTTCTTGGAAAATTCCAAAAATGACTTTATACCTTTTTAGTACTTTGCATCAGCAATTACTAACTCACACTTTGCACTGAATCCCAATGAAGAAAAAAGATCAAAATAGCTTTTCTAAAAGAGTAAAAAAATATAAATAGAATGATATCGTTTTCCCTATCTCCCGCCAACCCAAGCTAATGTGGTAGGCGCTTTTGTGAGAAAATATGACAATTAGTAAACTGTTGGGACGCCAAGCTGGACTACTTTTTCTTTTCAAGTAAAATCCAATCGCCGACTCTTCGTTTTTCGTTTTCATTTTTTCTTTAATATTTTGTAGTTCCTATAATCAAGAGGATTCACGAGGTCAAGCTAAGACACGTGGCGGCTGTCAAGTTGGCAAAAGTGTTTGCATTGCGATCTCTCATGGGACATCTACCGAGATCACCAATTTTTTACATGAGCAGAAAGTTTGAGGGAAGCAACAGGAAGGGGAATCACTGAAATCGTGAAGCCATGTATTCAATTTTTCCCGGAGCTTATTTGGATTTCTCCTTGCGATAAAAGTGGTAAGAGGTTGACGTCAGTGGCTGTGAAGTATCGCCAAGAAAGGACTCTCGATCTCTTTTTGAAGGTAAGCTCAACCAATGAGTTGTCGTTAGTTCCAGGGCCTACAGGAAGAATCGAAGGAGATGATGAAGGCAGCAGCAGATTATGCAGCGGCAGAGTACCAACCTAGTTTCGATGCGGTAACTAACGTGGCTGGAGCAGCATTTCAAATGCAAAGAGAAATCCAATGGTACAAGGTAGAAATCTTTCCTTTCATATATCTAATAGCTGCGCTTAATGATAATTCTCATTATCATATCTTGTTAAATTTTTAAAATACGATGACTGGAACTTTATTTGGATAGTCTTGAGAATATACATAGAACATTTCTTTACGAGAGTCGTACGATATCTAGCCCAGCTCTTATGCACCACAAGGTTCACCTTCCTAGGTGAAGGGCAAAGCCCCACATCGGTTTGGTGTATTCTGAACTTTACCCTTGAAATTATTCCAATACGACTTGTATCCAAGATCACAATGAGAAGAAGAAACTCTTTCGCCATCTAGGCTAACACTTTGTTGTACATAGAACTTATATATTCTGCATGCTAAACATAAATTAAATTGAGATACAGAGTTAACGAAACTCTAATCCAATTGTTTACTTCCAAAAATTCAGAAAACATTCACTCACCGTTAATGGAGCCTTAGAGGGGTTTGTCCACATTTACAACTTGAATCAACCATCTAAGTACCGGCAAATCCCAAGACATTTACCTTCTATTTCCAAGAAAAGACCAACAACCCTAGACATATTGTAAATGCTACCACTGACTCATGACTCAAAGGACTTTAGAAACAAAATACAATGCATAGGGTTCAATAAAGCACATAGAAGTACTAAAAGACTCAATCTCAGATTTCTTGACCAGCTCTTAATATTTTTTGGGATAATTATTTTAAAAAAAAAACTAAATCTTTTATATGATAGTCAATTTAGTCATAAACAATTTTATTATGTCAATTTAGTCATAAATCTTTTGATCATTTGCCACTTTTTAATTTAATTTTTAAATCTTTTGATGATTTGTCAATTTTAAGCCTCCCAGCCAAATTTTGATTAAAAAAAAAAAAAAATCGCTAACATGGACGTCAATGTTGATGTAAACAAATTTTTTTATATTTTTTTTATCTTTTTTTAAATTTTCTAATTTTTTATTGCTTTTATTTTTTTTTTATTTTATTTATTTTTTCTAGGTCAGCAAGGTCACTAGCCAACCCTTGTTGGCCATAGGCAAGGGCCACGACACCCTTGCATGTGGCAAGCAAGCGCATAGAGGCCCTCGCCTTTAGGCCAGCAAGGGCTGCAATGCCCGCACCCAAACCAAGCAAGAGTCGGTTGGGGACCTTGCTAGCCTAGAGTCCAAAATAAAATGAAAAGAAAGAGAAAAAAATTAAAAAAGATTGTAAAAATTGTCCATGTCTATACCGATGGTGCCACATAGAACCGTTGACGCTGACTAGATCATCATGTTAGTGACTTTCGAGGTCAAGATTGGCTAGAAAGATTAAATTGACAAATCATCAAAAGTTTTAGAACTAAATTGACACAATTAAAAGGTTTAAGATTGAATTAGCCATTGTACAAGTGATTTAGGATTTTTTGGATAATTTTTCCAATATTTTTCCATAAATTCTTCTTGAAGGATCCAAATTCCATGAAACTTGATTCTTTAGAAAGTAGAAACATAGTGCTTTCCATGTATATATTATTTGACTAAATGAAGCACAAAATCATCGTTGAAGCTTTGAAGAAAGTGACCTTTGAAATTCTACCAGCAAAGATGGACTTTACTTCTAAAAAATTTCGCATCAAGTATTGGATATGTCTTAATCTCCTTGAGATGTGCCCTCGTCAGTTTTTTTGAAAATTTTCATTACACCGTCCACTTATCGAAACTCCTATTTGTGGGTTTTATGCGTAGGCTGTGGAAAGTTGGATTATCCCTTGCGTGGCATCTTTCTACGATGACAATAAAACATATTGGACTAAATTCGTGGAGAACCACAAAGAGTTGACTGAGAAAGGAGAGGAGTGGGTGAAGGACACAGCAAATTCATGTATGCTTGTGTCAACTCTAATTGCCACAGTATTGTTTGCAGCTGCTTTCACCGTTGTACCGGAGGAAATGACGATAAAATTGGAGTGCCATTGTTGTTAGGACAAGATTCTTTCCATATTTTTGCAATTTCGGATGCGTTAGGTTTGTTCTCCTCCATGATGGCCATCTTGCTATTCTTAGCCATTTTAACTTCACGCTATGAAGCGCAAGATTTTCTCTACTCATTGCCTAAGAAGATCATAATGGGCCTCTCTTTACTCTTCCTCTCCTTGGCTTTCATGTTGGTGGCCTTTGCTGCAACTCTCACAATGGTGCTTGATAAGAGACTGGAGTGGGCTCTCATTCCCATCACTTTGCTGGCCTTTGTCCCCGTAGCTTTGTTCGTAGTACTACCACTTCCCCTGCTATTCCAAATGGTTAAATCCACTTATGGACCCAGCATCTTTCGTCCCAAGGGCATTTGGGATGAAGTCAAATATACAAAACAAGATCAAGGATTGATGAATTTAATTTGAGGGTGTATATCTTCATTATAGTTGGTTGTTTATAGTAGAGCCAATGCAATATTGAATGTATTTCCTCAAAGTATATGACCAATTACCATTTCCTTGCCTTGTTACCAAAGATCTATTTATGGAATGATTTAATCAATTTAAAATTTCAGCCTATAGATACTTCAAATTCAATCGGCACATACATAAGCAGTTTCTTTTAACATTCATGACCAAAGTATGCTCAATCTTGGAATATAACATTTTAAAAATTAGCTTTTTAAGCTTTTTTTTATAATTTAGATTCAGAATTTTTTTTTCCTTTAGCTTAAACATTCAGCCTTCAAGTATTTCAAAATATAATCTATATGAAAAATCTATATCTTCAACGTTTATTACCAAAATACACGCGATCATGTAATATATCTTTCATCATGGAATGAGAGATGAACAATTATTTATAGAAAAAATCTATAGATACAAAATTTCAGCGGTAAGAATATACCAAGTGTAGACTTTATTCTTGTGAAATATAAAGTAATTGGAATCATACCAGGTTATGATACTTTGTTTGTATCAATTATGAAATAGATGGAATAAAACCTATCATAATCTTTGCCCCATTAGTCACTATTGACACCTAAATTTTGATTAAATATTTAGATATTTATTGCATAAAAAGTTAGACACCAATTTTGGTCTTGGAAAAGCAACCATCAAGGCGACCGAAGATAGCTCCAGCTCCTTGGTGACTATTCGTTGCTCCAATAGGCAACCGGAGACATGTCTGAGTCTTGAAAAAGTAACTTCCCTACGTCATCAGGTAAAATGATACCTTGGTATTTGCCAAAAACTTGGGGTTCTCAATCTGTATCACTCCTTCCTAATAAGTAACTATGGCTATTTTCATATCCGTCTTAGTATGTATTATGCTATATTGCCCTTTTTATATAGGACACCTAATCCCAAACAAGATATTATCTATTACATATGCATGGATAAAATTTACGTATTAATTTTTCTTTGAATGGAACCTTTACAAGTTTATTTTCAAATATGGGTAGTTATTGACACCTAAATTTTGATTAAATATTTGAATATTTATTGCATAGAAAATTATGGACCAATTTGGCTCTAACAAAAATGATTTTCGCATCACCTAGGAATTAATATTATTTGCATCTACTAAGATTTATTTTTATTTTAATTCCCCCTTTATTTTACCCTATAGATATAAAACTATATTAAAAAAATAAAATAAAAAGGGGAAAAGGCTTTGGGGCTGGACTTGAGCCCAGGCCCCCTTTTATTTCGCCTGTCTTTGCCCAGGACCAAGCCCAGCTCCCCCCTCATGGCCCGGCCCAGCCCCTCCTTCTTCCTCCTTCCTTCTCCTACTCTGCAACTCCCGTGGGCGGCTCTCCCTTCACTCATTCTCTTCTCCCTTTCTCACGCAACAAGGACAGCGTGCTGCGGAAATGAAGGAGCAGAGCAGGCGGAAGTAATGACTGATGGGACGCCGGTTTGGCGGGGGGAGGCCGGTCGGCACGCCAAGGACCGGCGGCCGAAGCCTCCGTCGATGGGCCTCCTTGGCCTATAAATAGGACAGCGCGAGCTTAGTAGAAGGGGGAGCCAAATAGAGAGAAAAGAAGGGTGGAGGAGAGAGAGCGGAGGGGTTTCTTTGGAGAGACATCCGAGAAGCCCAAGAGACTGAGCGGAGGGGGTGAAGGTAGAGGGAGAGCACCAAGAGGGCGGAGGTCAGAGAGAGAGAGAGAGAGAAAGAGACCTCTCTTGGCCAAGCCACGGAGACCCAGGCCACACGAGTGCTGGGGTTTCATGAGTTATGTATAGGTAAAATTAACAAAAAGAACGCAGCGGAAACAAAAAGATATATTTTATACATGATTCTCCAAATGCGTTGTTCGTGCGTTTTAATCAAAAATCTGAATATAAAAAGGAAGTTAAACGAATTACCTCTTGAAGCGCGCCTTATACAAATTGGTTCGAATGTTCTACAGTTCGAGCCCCACAAACGTCGGACCTCTAGTTCAGACACACCAACAATGGACGTCGAACAGAAGAGAGAACTTTCGGATATTCACCACTATGATCGTGCTAGCAATCTCGTGGAGACAATCCACCGTATCCTTGATGTTTCTAGTCACAGCCCGAATGAGAGAGAATCCCTCTTTTTCTCGCGTCTCAAAAAACACAAGAACACCCTCGAATTTCTCTATTTTCTGCAACCCCTTGTTATATCTCAAAACCAGCATTTTTAAATGAAAATATAAACCAATCAGCAACGAATTCTTTGATCGATGGACGATCAAGAACCGTTGCGATCGTCCGCTTTATTCACAAACGATCGTGCATGAGCAGTTGCTCATCCACGACCATCGTGCATGTGCACGAATTCAAGCTTCAATCTTTTTTATTAGTTATTAATTAATTAATTAATTAATTAATTAATTAATTAATTAAACGAATAAATAATTAATTAATCAATCCCCTTTAAAAATAAAAAGAACATAATCTTTATATGTACAAATGGAATACATTAATATGTATCCACTTTGGGCATGCGTGTGCATCATATGCAAGTAGGCTCGTGACTATAATACAAATTAAATTAAATCTCATTTAATGATTTAATTTAATTTCAAACCGACTCAATTCGATTGTAGTAATTGCAAACACATTTGCAACAATATTTCTCTCTTGTTCCACGTTATCCTAATTGTTTATGGTGTATGACATCCCTAGGTTCATCACTAAGCTGGTAGTAAGATTTGTACTAATACATTAGTACTCCCAAAAGAATTAATTGTCCCGATTAATCTTTGGGTCCTACAAGCCATGATTGACATCTAGCAATATGTCATGACTACCTAGATAGTGTGAATGCTTTAAGAACATAATGAACCTGTTAGTTTTGGCTATAGTGTAATTCAATCCCTCTGTCTTACTATGTCCCGATCAAATAAAGACCATGGAATATTTGTCAAGTCACCAATTCGATCATATGTACAAATCTAATTGACATGCATTTTATTCGAGACATAAACAATTTATTCTCGATTACAACCCTAGCTAAGGATTTCAATGCAGTGTCATAATTAGATCGTATAGGACATCATTGTTCTACCTTGCATGTAACAAGGAGACAGATTCCATATTGCGTACACGTGCAACTTCGTATATGAACAAACTATGATCATCAGGTATAAAGATGGATCAACGACCCGGCATTATGTGCACCCGTGAACCATAGTTGTTCGACACACAAGTTAACACTGTGCCTCAAGTCTAAGGATTATTTACACAAGACCAAAGCATGAACAATTAGACATTGACTACGCTAAAAGCTTCCATGTCACTAATCGTTCCATATGTGTCACGTTCAGTGAACTTGTCTAATACAAACACCTGTGTTCTAACTCAGGCATCATAATACCCAATGACATGTGACTCATCATTCCCTTAAGTATCCAATACTTAATGGCGAAGTTATGAACACACCGGTCTCAACAGGATTATTAATATCTACTCAATAATCCATCGACCGGGAACGATTTAAAGATTCAATATAACTATGAACCCGTCACATATATTATTAACGTCTCAAGAATAGGTCTAGTTGCAACTGATCTTATGGAATCATTCATAAATATAAAATAATTGGACAAATGAATGAATACGTTATTGCCATTAATTAAATATCAATAATGATAGGACAACTGAAATCCCTAATATGTAACTATTACATAGTAGCTTTAGGGCATACATCCAACAATGAGACCTCCGCCGTGTTGCAGCCGATGATCGCTATTGCCACGACACTGCTACTCGCTGCTTCGCTGATCTGCCCCTGATCCAACTCGCTACACCACCGTGACCAAGAAGTCTGGGCCAGCCACCGTCGCTCGCTGCGGCCGCCTCCGTCGGGGTTCGCGATGGGGGAGCAGAAGAGGCTACGAACCGGGTCGAGCACGAGTCGTATTCGAGTAGGGTTTCGGTTGTTCGAGCTGGCTGGGTCTGGGTGTTCATGGGCTTGCAAAGTCTTGGGCCTGGCTTTTCTTTCAAGTGAAATTTGGGCCTAAGAAGAATTAATTCGAACTGGGCTCTTGACAGAGCCTGGTCCGGCCAAACTCAAGCCCGAGATAGGACTCCTCCGTCCGCTTCGTCCAGCCTCTGTGCGTATGAGTGGATGACCTTCGTATCTCTTGGGGAGAGTGCTCGAACTCTATTCTGTTGGATGAAGCTCAGGGGATTATTGATTTTGAAGCTTAAATGGGTTGGGCATAACATATCTAAGTCATAATCCCTAATTTTGTGAATTAATTTTTATCAGCAAAATTCATGTTAAGTAACTCAATTGATAAAATCAGAAAGTTTAGGGGCATAATAAGTTTAGGACTGACTTGATAATTGCCCATAAATAACTTTTTCAATATTTCTTCTAAATCAATAATAATTCATTATAAAAATAAAATTTTAGATATTTGCTAGAATTAGACATCAGTTCAGATTATAGGTTTGCTAACTGAAGTCAAAAGCAAATCAGTGCATCGAGCTCGCACAAGAGTGTGCTATGTGAGTCATCATCGTGCGAGTTTGACCCACTTTTATATCCATTGACAAATAGATAGAGATTGAAATGCTAGCATCATTTCCTTGAATTACGTCGTGAGCACCTAAGTTCATTGTAAGCTTTTCAACAAGATATCATTTGGCCGACACCCTTGTTGGTCTCAAATCACATAGCCACCTTTTCGGGGAAAACACATGATCAAATAAATACCCAAGGATCTAAATCCAACAATACTTACACCTAACAATAGTGAGTCGAGCTTTCCAGCGGCATTAGAGTTGTAGGAATCCAAATATGGATTTAAAAGATAATTGTTTTGAAATTTTATGAAGTAATGGTTAAACAACTAATCAAATGCCACACCTCAACATTTTTAATGCAGAACGAGTACTGTAGAAGAAAAAAATTCTTAGATGCCCTCGGTGCATGTGAGCTCATCTCACATGTACCATTGGATGAAGTGGGCCCATGTAGAACCCACTAATCTAACAGTAGTGTGAGCTAGGTTCACATGATCCGGACGCATACATTACTGGCTTATTGTACAAATGATCGTGACAAGATTCTAGTGTATTTAGAAAAAATGAAACAAGTCCAAAGCTAGGCTCTAAAACAGAATCTGCGTCCATAATTAAGTCATGTGTAGAAAAGTCTACATCAATGAATTGGTCCACTTGGCCTAAATACTAAATGAACATATTGAAAGTGTTGGCATGACGCGCCATTACTAAATAATGCTTTGATTGGCATGACGTGAGCCGTCATTATATGAATGCAACACCGAATGTTAGTTTATCCCTCTGTAGATAGGATCCAAATTCTACTGTAATCTCATCTATAATGGGTGGATGATATTACTGCATCACTTTTGTCAATCACATTTTTCTAGGTGAACATTAGCTCTCAAGGAATTGACGAAGCAACATACTTTTATTCATCTACTCAAAATTCGATGAAGGGAGGCGTTTTGCTCCATAGTCCGAACAGAACAAGTTAGAAAGCACTAAAAATCAAATCTCCACTCCAACGAGTCACTTCAACACACTAACAAACCAAATACAACCTCACAAGAAAAATCCATGGAAAGCCATTGACGACGAGCATATAAGCCGAATTATTATTTCCTTTCATTTTTTTGAAGAGGCTTGAAAAGGTGGTGATTCTTAATGGATGGATTCTCGACGAAAATGAAATTAACCACTTAGCCAGTGCCACCAAGAACGCCCTTGAGCTTCTTGACCTGAGCATCATCAAGGAAAGTGGTGGCCTCCACCAACTCAGAAGGAAAATTATTAGCGAACAGAGCAAAGTCCAAGATTTGAAGCCCAGGGCTCGGACTGCTGAAGCTGACTATGGCAAGTGCTGAACCTTTACCAGCATTCAATTGGAAGTGCAATAGCCCCTGAGGGAAAATCATGCTATCCCCTTTGTTGAGGGTCTTCAAGAGACGGTGTTCGCTGATGATGAGATGAACCCCGCACAAATCGACCCTTGGAGGACAAGGAGGACCTCCGAGCCACCCGGGTGCATGTGCAATGGAATGACCCCACCAGGGGCTAAGTCCAGGCGGGCCAAGGAGATGCCGAGCCCATTCAGGCCAGGGAACTGGGTTACAAATGCCGGGGTCACCGCAGCCTTGATGAGGTTCGAGGTGTTCCCAGCCACGCCGAGGCCCGAGAAGACAAAGTCATTGACGGTGACTGCTGAGACCTTCTTGCTGGAGTAGCCCGCGGGGCCCTCGGGGGCCGAGAGGTCTCCAACGCAGAAGTCCTGGACCGCCGCGTGGGAGGCGGAGAGGAGGAAGGAGAACAGAATTAAGGTTTGGAGTATTGACATCTTTATGCCAACTCTTTAATTTCTTGGGAGAAGGATTTCCTTTCGAATGTGTGTTTGAGGGATTCTAAGGGAGGTATATATAGAGCGGCACATTGTGGGATGTTCCGAGGCATTGGTGATTGGCTGAGAGGATAAGAGACCCCATGCAGGGTTTCACGTGCATGGCAATGCAGGAAAGGGGTACCTTGGAAGCAGACAGATTGCGATTCGTGACATCTGTCGGAGGGTAATCTCTTCACAAAAAAGAAGAAGGAGGTTCTTTTAGTATGGAAATAGAGGACCATGAGAAAATATCTTTAGATATTTTTGGGCTTCGTAGAAAAATATTCGTCTCTTTAAAGAATATGAACTCCAAATACATTTCCAATTGGAAGAACTCAATAAGAAGTTCAAAACTTGCATTTTTCGCTAGAAGTACCGTATTATCTTAAAAGTGGCCTTATCATCTTTCCAAACCCCTAAAGTGCTGTGGAATCGTCGGCACAAACACAACCCAAATTCAAGCATTTCCTTTGGCAGGTTTGCAACAACGCACTGGCAACCACGGAAAATCTTAAAAGAAGAAGAATATTACCGGATGATATCTGTCCTCTCGGTCAACGACATCTCGAAACTATAGAAAACTTCTTCCTTCTTTGCCCTTGGACGAAACAGGTTTGGGAACATACAGCAGTTAAAATCAAGATCAACACAAACGACGTGACTAGAATGGAAGCTTGGCTCGCGTACTTTAACCATATCTCAGTATCCTTTGAGTTCTTGACCCTACTGCTGTGGCAAAGTTGGAAAGCCCGGAACGATTTTGTGTTCCGAACTCTACCACCGAAGCCCCAACTCCTCATAGATGTGGCCTTGGCAAAAAATCAAAGCGTCAGCAGATGGGTAAGTGGAAAGCAAGCAGATCTAAACCAGCGGACAGGCATACCTTCAGCTTGGAAGCCCCTTGCTCGCGGCGTGCTCAAGTTAAACGTGGATGGATCATTCGTTGAAGAGACGGGAGATGGCGCAATCGCCTGCTTATGCCGAGACAGCACTGGAAAGTTGATCGCTGGGTTCGCCTACTCGGTGCGCATGGCTTCGGCTCTCCAAGCGGAGGCCATGGCTATCATGGAAACCCTAAGGAGATTGCAGAAACAGAACGCAACAGAGTTTGAGTTAGAAACAGATAACTTCAAACTGTGGACGGAACTAAGGGCGCAAATGATAACTATCTTGACTAGAAATTGATTATTGAAAGAGAAATAGATTTTTCTATTTCTATTTCTAGATGACTTTCTAAACAAAAATAACCATTTGATAACGATATAAACTTTCTATTCCAAAAATAGAAATTCGTTTGATAACGACAAAAAATTTCTTCATTTCGGACGGCAAACCGGCGGACGGCGGTGGACCAGCAATTGGCAGCGGCGGTGGGCGACCCGCGATCGGCGACAGAGGGCGGCAGCCGTCGATGATGGACGGTGGTCGATGGCAACGGATGGAGGACACAATAAGAAAAATTTTTATTTCTTATTTCTATTTCAGAAATAGAGAAGTATAAAATTTTTACTTCTAATTTTTATTCCAAACCTATTTTTGGAACAAAAATCTATTTCGGAAATAGAAAAATAGAATAATTTTACCAAACGGATTTCTATTTTAGAAATAAATCTGGAATTGAAAAATTATTTACGGACAGAAATTACTAGTTGTCATACACCCCCTAAGTACACTTGCAGGTCAACCGGTTTGGAGTCAGAGCACTCATCTTCGAGGCCCAGGCCTGTTTGAAGAATTTCCAATCCCTAAAGCTGGCCCATTGCAAAAGGGAATCTAATAGGGTGGCAAATTGGGTCGTCAACGCAATAATACCCTTCCGTTGAATTAGGTCTCCTACCCCCCACCCCCCCCCCCCCCCCCCCCTCCCCCCACCCCAAACAAAATCCAATCCTCTTGGAGTTGTTATGTTCTGAAGTAACTACTTTGTATTCGCAGTCTACTGCTAAATGAAAGTTATGAAGTTTTTTGACCCAAAAAAAATGAAGAAGAAAACATTTGACCTTGAACGTAAAGAAAAAGTTGCCAAGATCAGGTCTTGACAATACACTTAATCCACAAAGCCCTATCAATGGAACGTCTGATAAGATCATTAATCATGAAGGCCATGGCAATACAATTGGACCACAAGGCCCATTGATGGAATGAATGATCAGCTCATTGATCAAAAGTTTCCAATGGGCAGCATGAAACAGGCAATAATAGATTGACTCGATATATGCACAGTTTTTGAAGACTGAATCAAAGATAAACCATCAATATGGGATTAGTAGTAGTTACAAATCATGTTAGAGTAGAGCGCAAGTCAAAACAGTGCGAGATTCATGCCGAGAATAACCAAAACTCATAAGAGGACGGCCATTGAATGACCCAGAAAGAGTCAAGAAAAAGAGGGGAATCATCAACTATCAATACATTGGATTAAGTGAGAAGATGAGAAGATCATTCATAATGGATCGATTTATTTTAGATTTTGCTTAAGTTTGAATTTTAATTTCGAATTAGATTAGGTTTACCATTTTCAGTGCTCATCTTTGTCTATAAAAGTTTACCAGTCGTGCTTTATAAGCTTTTTACTTTTTCTACGCACTCTACTTATCTACATTAGCAATTTATATTCAACTTTAGTCGTTGAGCAAAATGACCTCCAAGAATGTAGGTCATTTGTTTTAATTTAATAAAATTTCATTGAAAGTCCTTGTCGTCTCAAATCCACTCCTAGCATATTATTTATTTCTTGGAATTTTGTAAAGTCATTGAGGCTTCAAGGCATATTAAATTTACTTTTGATTTGAAGTCATATTTAAGAATTTATGGATAATATCCTTTCAGAAACTTATAAGTTCGTCTAATTTGGGGGGCCAAAAACATAAATAGTCACTCTAGTTAGGGTTATTTGCTTTTATAGAAAAGTTAAAGCGTCCATGTTGAACAACACTACTTGTATTTACCAAGCTCAAGGGCTGGAATCTTCCATTTACGTCATGTGTAAATAACCGACAAAGCGCATATGGTTAGCCGCTCTAAGCATTTCCTTTTAAAAAAATAAAATAAAAGAGAGACGAAAATTTTCAAATCTAGCAGGTGAATGCAATGGTGATTGCAACCAAAGTTAAGAGTATGCGAAGGAAATATAAGTATTTACATTTTGACAAAATGATGTAACATGCACCTGCTCCCTCGTGCCATTCTAAACCAAAAGATGATTACTTACAATATCAAAATCAAGGAAAAAATATGCATCCGCTACACGTTTAAAAATCTATTTCATGACTCATTTTCTAATAAAATGCCATCCATAGAAGATAAAATATTGGAAAGAAACTGTCACGCCTCGATCCTCGGGCACGCACACATTCTTCTACTTGTTAAATTTTATAATGCGATATCCTAGGACTATGTATCACCGACCCTTTAATTTTTAATAGCACATACGGAAGCAGGTATAAACCCCCAGACAATAAAGCAATGGGATAGAAAGGTAGGGCCATATTTTTCATATTGAAATTCACGACCAAAGTTTTATACAACCACACCTCAAAGTATTTTACCATACTATTAAAAAAGGTCTAGTCTCACACTCAAGCACCTATAAACAAGGTTCACAAAAGAGGGTGGGATCTCAGTCCTCATCCGGGTCATACTCGGGATCATCATCGAGATTCTCCTCCAGGTACTCCTCTTCGGGTTCTTTCTCCTCAGGCTCCTCATCAGGGTCCTGAAAATGTTGTCCCACAACCGGGATGAAACTACACCTCAGCAAGTTCTACCCCCTAAAACCCAATTAGTAAACAAATACGCTATCTAGGCTGCCTATGCACGCACGGGTCAAAGGACTTACCTTGGCCTCAGATTCCACCTGCGTATTAGCATAGTTCAATAGGCACCCAAGCAATCACATTACAGATCGATATCTCGATCAATTGACTTAGTCGATTACATGTCAATCGGACCATTTATCGGTCATTTCAATTCAATCAATCAATTCACGACATCAGATCAAAGCAATGATCAGTCGACCTAGTCGATTACATATCATCTCGACCCTTTCTTGGTTGGCTCATTTCATACTATCTATAAGTCCGTTTATATCAGGACTGCTCACTACTAAGCTGGTAAATATATAGTATAGCTCGCTTATGAGATAATCGGGTATATTACTCTCTGCTAAGTTGCCATATCGCCCTTAGGCTGATATAGTATATCGACATTGCTCAATCAAAGTTGATAAGGTATACTGCTCTTTGCTAAACTGACATATTGCCCATAGGCTGATATAGTATACCGACATATTCCATAGATATACTGCTCTCTGCTAAGCTGGCATATCGCCCGTAGGCTGATATCATATACCGGTATACTACTCTCTGCTAAGCTGACATATCGTCCGTAGGTCGATATTGTATACCATCCCAATCATACAATCAATTTCATCTTTTTATCATTCTTGATAAAGTAGCCGTGTGTGAGAACACGATCGGCCTTAGCCAAAATATAATATTTTCATTTCCATAACTCTCACATTTTCTGTAGTCCACTCAAATATTTTTGGCATTATCAACCGATGCCTGGTTATTTTTCAATTAATAACCAATGATTATCCAATGAAAGAATAATTCTCACTTTCACAAATAATTCAATTCAGCATGAAATAAAGCTCACTTAAATAAACGGACTGTGCCACGACAATCAGTATAAAATTTCGGTCGTCGGTTATCCCATCCTAATTTCCGAAAAATAAGTAATTAATTAAATTAATTTCGAAAATTAATAAATAAATAGTAAAAATCCAATTTATGTCCGTAATGCCTAATTGAAGGCCAGAATGGATCAGGAAAAATCCCGAGATGCATTCAATAAATAGAAGTACGTCTCTATTGGCTAATTACATGAACCAAACACCTAACATGCATCATTAAGTCACTAATTAAATTACTCTAAACTAATCTAACCACCTAATTGCAATTAATTAAATCTAATCAACCCTTAAGAATAATTAGCAAACTAAGAAAGCATTAGTGAGTAAAACTCACTTGATTGAAAGCGGAGACCGGATCACTGCGACGGCGGCCGAAATCTGAATTTTCGGCGACGTCGACGGGCACTTGGGCTGGGCTCAAAAGCCTCGCAAGCTCACAACAAAAGCTGGGCTTGGGCCGAACTTGGGCCAACTTGCTTCGCGGGCTGGGCTTGCTTCACGGGCCCAAGATGGGCTGAACTTCAAGTGGGCCTGAAATCTAGGCCAAATTGCAAGCTTCAATGGACTGAGAATGGGCTGAGCTGGGCTGGCTTCTTGGGCTGCGGCAATTTTCGTGGGCCTCAAATGTAAGTGGACTGAGCTGAGGAAATGAAGACGGGCTGAAGATGCGCGGACAGTGATGCTGGGCCAGAAGACACGGTTGGCTGATCGTGGACCGCTTCGTGAAGATCAATGGCGAAGGAGCAGCTGCTTCGTGTGGTTTCGGTTCGGTGGAAAACGCCTGGCAGCTCACGTGGATGCTGGCAGCGGCAAAGAGGAACGGAGGGGGTGGACGTTGAGCCAGGTGGCGTCGCTGGCGAGGAGGGGAGTCAAACAAGGGCTTCGGTGGCCTTGAAGATTGACCGGAGGAGACAACCGGTGGTGGAGAGGGCAGACGTGAGCTGGCTTCGGTGGAGTCTTCAACGTGGAGAGGTATCAGTGGAGTGAGGTCAACGTTGGTGAGCTGAGGGCTTCTTCGGTTGGCTGAATGGAGCTGGCGGTTGACTGAGACGCTCGGTAGCACCGTCTTCGAAGATGGGAGCTGCTCGAAGAAGATGCAAAGGGGAAGCAGCTGTCGGTGAGTGGGGTGTTGGCGTGCGGCGTTGAAGACGGCCTCGGTGGACTGAAGACGTGGCAGCAAGGTGAGGTTTCGGTGGAGATGGGATACACGCTGGGGAAATTTGGCAATGGAGTCAACAAACCGCCTGGGTGCCTTGCTTTGTTGACTTTTTGAGGGGGGTTTCGTTCAGTGGAGAGATGGTGCAGATTTGCGGGCTGTCGAAAAATGAAGAAAAAGAGATGAAAGAAGGCAGAAACAGAGAGGGGTCGATGGAGAGTGCTGCACGAAGATGAAGGGAGTAGCCGGTCTCTCTTGTTGGAGAAGTTGGAGATGAGGGCCCCAAAGTCAAAGAGCTTATCTCCCATTAACTCTATGTCCCCTTAATACTTTCCAATAAGATAAGTCCATAATTCAATTCAAATGGAAGCCAAAATTGAAAACCCTCTCATTATTTCGAATTTTCACTATATTAAATTCAATTTCCTTATTCAATTTCCCAAATTGAGGTCCGATTCGATGAAGAAAAATCCCAAACAATTTTTCTGTAAATCCCCGACACTTTCAAAGCGCCGAACTTGGAAATCCAAATTTCCTTTAATTTGGCCCATCCGAATTTCTGTTAATTTTCCGCGATGTCCGAACTGACTTTCCGTAAAAATCTCGGAATCTCTGAAAATTCTTCGGAGGATGAGTCGACGTTCCTAAAATAAGTCGTAACACGACAGAACTTTCAATTTCTGAAATCGAACTCGAATTAGCGGCTAATTTCCATTCGGCGCGTTTTTATCGTGACCTAGGCTACCGGGTAACTTTCAGAACTTTTCAATGCAAATGACTCGTGGTCGATTTTTTTCGAACCACTATGAATCCACTTAACACATTGACGACTCTCGATGGTCGTGAAAATCTCAATATTTCAATTACGGGCATAGAGTACCCAAAACAACAGAAAATCAGTGTAGTGCCGATCGACGAGAATTTTGCAATCGGGTGGAATCACTCACACTTTGATCACACCTCTCAGTCGAATCAACCTATCTCTGATTTCTGATCGATTTTGACAATGTCGTAATGACATTTGCAAACTAGCACGGTCAAGCAATCGACTTCTGGTCGAATTCTCAAGTCCATTGCATTAAAATCTCTTAATGACTTCCCCAGATAGTCTAGTTATCTCACGAGTGATCAGTTCTGAGAATAGCACTATAGACACGTCGATGAAAGGCCCAATTTATTCAATTGAAAACAGTACTGGAAATTCAGGATGTCACAGAAACACATCAGAGTTAGGTTCAGAATGAGACAACACATTTAAAGAGCAAAATTATTGAAATGAAATACATTAGAGTTAGGTCGAGAATGAGACGGATGCATTTCATTAGCAATTTTCGCAATTTCGTATGGGATTCCCATATGAGTGTGCCCAAAGACATCGGAGAGAATTAGCATATGATGGCAAGGAATCCTCTTCACAATGGGCATGGTGATTGGTGAAACCCGGACACAAACAACAACAAGAATTATTACATGCAGATGATATCTAGACGCTGCTGGCCATGGTGGCTCAACAGGTCAATAATATTGAAGTCGGCACGACACCTCTGACTTGAGGTGTAAGAAAAAGAAACGTACCAACAACGCGCTATGCTATATTCCATCAAATTATTGTTCTTCAGCAAAAGAATGTTGACTCAGGAGAAATAGCGATTCGAACTTCACGACATGACCATCAGCAAACCAATTCTCAACCTTGTGCTATCAAACAGCCCAAGAAGTAGAATTAATAGCCAAAAGACAACACGATAAATTTACGTGATTTAGTCGATGGCCAGCATTCATGGGTGAACAATAGTTGCGCAGATTTACGTCTCAAAATACAATGAAAGAGAAAGAACCATAAACATCTCTATACCCTAATAACAGGAAACCGCATTATTTCTATGTATTAGTAAATAAACTAACGCAAAAACGGCCAAATTATTCTGGAAATGGTCGACCTCTGAGCTTAGTTATAAGAGGCCCTGCAATATAAGCCGATTGATACCCCATTAGTAAAATAACAGGAAACCACATTATTTCTATATATTAGTAGATAAACTAATGCAAAAACGGCCAAATTATTCTGGAAATGGTCGACCTCGAAGCTTAGTTATAAGAGGCCCTCCAATATAAGCCGATTGACATCACACATTAACTTTTTAGGAAAGTAGAAAACCGCACGCTCCGTTTACTTTGTTGTTGAAAGACTGCAACCAGGACAGCAACCCAATGGCAGCGTATCCATATGTTCAACCACCAGGTACATGTTCATGTTCCAGCCTAGATAAAATATGGCATAGGCGATGTGGCGTTAAAATATGCTAGAACTTGCCTTTTCTCGTGGTTTCTTTTCTTTGCTTTATATTGAACAAACATACCCCTGACCTTGACTAGGAAAAAGAGAAAAAAATCAGCATGAGAAGGACTTTGTGCTCACTCCTCCTACATATATTGAAGATGTTCATGGAAGCGATGACCAAATCGAAGTGTTATTTCATTGTGAAATTAATAGTTGGGGCGGATCTTGATGAATCGTTCTTATCTGGGACGCTTCTCTATGTCTATAAGGAAAAAGTATTAACAAAATAGCCTGAAAAATTTGCATCCAATGCAGGAAATATGGAAGAGATGGTGGATGGACCCTATTACCGACCACTGTTGGCAGCAGTATTCAAGGGTGACTGAGAATATGCTAGCAAATTTTTTGATCGAGAACCTGCTTCATTGACGGCCAGAATAACAAGCAGATTCGAAACAGTGCTTCACATAGCCACTTTGAGTGCGCAAGACCAATTTGTTGAGAAACTGCTTGAACGCTTGAGTCCAGATGCTCTTTTAATGGTTGATTCTGATGGCTGCACGGCCCTCCACAATGCTGTCCATTGTGGAAGGATAAAGATGGTCAAGGCATTAGTTAGAAAGGATCGTAGATTGACGCAGTGTCCAGATTATAAAGGACGTGTTCCTTTAATAATATCTACTCTGAAAGCTTCTACGCATAAGGAGATTGTTGACCTTTAACTCTCTCTCGGCCTCACCATCGAATCTCCATCAAGCTGGGCGTTCTGCACCTCCTTCCATGGTCGATTCCAGCAACATCAATCTCCCTGCTGTCGTGCTTCAGTCTGACGTCCAGCGAGCGACCTGCCAGCGCCGACTACATAGCCGTTGTCTGTGTATCATCATCCATAGCCACGCCTACAAGCTCCTGGCGATAATCCGCACCTGTGCCTCTGTATCAGCCTTTGTGGAGCCAGTTCTCAGCCCCTACCGTGAGCCACACCAGCGTGGCCGATCCTTGGGTCTTGCACAGCTATTTAAGGACCACCCAAGGCCTTGATCTTTCTCTGTTGGTTTTTCCGACTCTCCAATTCAATCCATCCGCCCAATCTAGTGCATAGGTTCAAGATCAATGCATCATTAAATAAGTACATCCGAGAGACGTTTTATTGACCCTGTTGTTGGATACATGGACTATTCTTTTCTTAACCAAGAAACTAATGACAAGGACGCTTATATGACAAAAGTATGTTCTTGAGAAAACTAGATCTGTATTAAGTGTTTGAATGAGGGGAGCTAGTATTTGGTGTATTTTTTTTTCTTTTTGGCCTGTCATATCTATAACTCTTATCTCACTCTCAAACTTTTGTTCTATCTTGTTATAAACCATAAGAGTCAAACCCTGTCGTCCCCACCTCACAATTCCTTTAGCACGAGGCCACGAGCCCAGTGGCTAGTATTTGGTGTATATGACAGATGCTTGAATTGGTGGAATTGGTGAATGAAATAAATGCATCTATTTTGTCATTTACACTTCTTGTATTGTATATTAAGTAAAAATCTAGAGTGAGAATTTCAACTTCATACAAAAATGCTACATATGGATTCATTAGTTTCTTTTGAATTGTGTTTCCTTCATTTCTCTACCAGACATCTGATCGATATGCTACAAATATGAGTATTATCCGCATGCGACCTTAATTAGAAATACAGGTAGGCCATGTTCTTATTTTTATCTACTTATATTAAGCTTGGTCGAAGCCTTGGAGAATGTTTCCTTCAACCAGGGATGAAGAAAATATGACTCATTTTTTAGGCTATGATTTCCTTCTTCCTCCGGTTGGTATAGATTTGCTATCACCCACGTGCTATCTTAACTAAAAGTAACATGGGTGCTCTTAATATTTGTAACCCATCAATAAAAAGATCTTAGTATGAACCTTTTGATTTTGGTCCTATGATATGCCTTAGTAAGTCAAAAAGATGAACTATGTTCTCCTCTAACCGAGTCTCATATTTATAGGCCAAAATTCGAACATTACATACATGTGAACTTAACCAAAAATAAAGATAGATAATATCCATATTTGTAATCCATCAATAAAAAATTTGATTTCAAATGTTTCCTTTAATCAGAGGTGGAGGAAAACAAGATGAGATATAGTTCTTCTCCTTGATAAAGTACATAAAAAATATACTATGGGTTAGGAAAAATTTTGGAAGGAAATAGGAATAAGGGGGACTAAAATTTCATTTCCTACTCAAAGTTATTTGAGAAAAATAAATCCCTTGCTTTTGATACAGGAAACAATTGCTTCTGTTTTAAAAGGCGGTCTAATCTACTGGCCAAGTGTTTTTGTTTTGTTTTCTTTTCTTTTTTGGTCAATAACTGGCCAAGTTTGCTTACTAGGAACTAGGAAAGTGGAAAATCAAAATGCCTAATTCATGTTCATTATGATGTTTGGTAACTTGGAATAAAAATGAATGGAAATGGACATTGGAAATGGAAAAGGCTTCTTCACCTTTTTTCCGTCCATGTGGGAAGAGATGAGAATGAATAAGAAGGATTAGCAAAAGAAGGATTTTTAATATCAAAATCATCAGGAAGAGGGGATTCCCCTCTTTGCCGCCATAATCAGATTTCTAATTACGAAGGCCTTGTATTCCAATTCAAGGTATTACCATACATGATAATTCAAATTTTATTTACCATTCATGATTGCCAATTCATTCCAAATTGCTTTTAATTCACTTAATTTGTTTCATCCCAAGGAGCTATGGATATTTAAAAAAGAAAAACTAATAGTCGTGACCTCCCCGAGAGCCCTCCCACGAGCGTGCAGAGGCTAATGGCTAGCGTTGAGCCTAAAATTAACCTAGGCTCTCTTAAACCCACCAATTCACAACTTATGTTCAAGTTTTTTAACTTGCAAGTCAAATTTCATTTAGAAGTCGATACTAATCAATTTTAGGTAGGTCGATTAGGAACTTGAGTAAAATATTAAGAAAAATATTTTACTCTTGCGCAACTAGAGAAATTAGTATTAGGTACTTAACTACACCATTAATCAACTAATACTCTTTTGGTACCTAATCTTATTTAAACATCAAGTAAAACATTTGTGTGGTATTTTATTCCAATCACGAGTCCTAAGATTCAATTAATAACCAGGTTGAGGAAATAACCATCCAAACAACATAAAGGCATAACTAGAATAAAGAAAATGCGCAAATAACGATCCAACACTTGTTTATAGGGATTTAAACACAATTTTCCTTTTTGTTTTCTTTTAAAGATTTTCACACATTTTTTAGGAAAAATCACTCATAGACCTTTTTTGAAGCTTTTTCTGGTTTTTGGAAAAAAAAAATAAACAATTTTAGGAAATTTTAATTTTTTTTAAAAATATTATTAATATTAAAATAATAATGTAATATTATATTATAAAATAAATGAACCCGGGTCGGACCTTCGCCTCCTACCAGGGTCGAAGCCAGCCCGGGCCCGCCGGCCCGGGTTGCGAGACCCCCAGCCGGACAGGACCTGATTTGCGGGCCCAGTCCAGTTGAGAAGAAATGGGTTGCCCCCCTAAAAAGTCAATAAACTAAATCTAGCCCAAGAAAACAAAATAAGCCCAACATGCCTAATTCATCTCAGCCCAGAGACCAAACCCTAAAGACCGACCGGATCCGACCCGGGACCCCCTGGCCTTCTCCTCGCTCCTCGCGGCACCCTCTGCCCTCCGCGGTTTGGCCGGCCGAGACAGCGGCGCCGCTCTCCTTGGCCCGGCTACACGCCCACTCGAGCGTCGCCTTGGCTAGCCCAAGCCGCGGGCTTGGTCTTTTGCCCGAGTCGCCGCTCCTCAACCGGCGTTCTTGTCGCCGGTGTCCTCGGCCGGAGACACAGTAACAACGACAGAGGCAACGGAACAAATGAACGGCCAACACACGGGGAATCCGGCATCGCAGGAACGCCACCGGGGAGCATGACACGCACGGACGACTCAGCTCCGGCCAAAACAGAAATAAAACCCAGATCTCATTGTGGCATTTTGTCGAACGACTCAAGTGCACTACCGAAACGAGAGAACCTGCAACGACGCTCTCGTCGACGAACCAGAATACGCACGATGGCGTAACGAGGGAAGGCCAGGGGCCGGAGCTCGCCTTAACCGGGTGGCCGCCAGCTCCGGCCCAGCACGCCCAAAAGAAAGGGTAGGCAAATAGCAGGGCTTACTCGTTCGGGGAGGGTGTCGGCCGAGAGAGGTCGTCGGACTTGGGTCCGCGTGCGGCTGAGATGTCGGCCAAGGCTCTCTAGTTCGCGGTCTCTCTCTCTCTCTCTCTCTCTCTCTCGGCTCCCGGTTTATCTCTCTGAAAAGCTCCCGAGATCTCTCCTACTTTCAGCCCCGATTTCTCTCTCATCCATCGCTCTGCCCTCAACTGGGCTCGCGGACGTCCTATTTATAGGCCGAGGAGGCCGGTCGACGGAGGCTTCGGCCGCCGGTCCTTGGCGCGCCGACCAGCCCAGGTGCGGCCGAACCGACGTCCCCTCGCCGTCCAGTCGCAAACCAGGTCTCCTCTGCTCTGCTCCTCAGTTCGGCGGCATTGAGGACGTTTGCTCTGCCGTCCCATCCGTCGCCGGCCTACTCTCCTCTCTCTGCTGTAGCTGTAGGGCGTCCTCCGCGCGTCGTCGGCCTCTGCGCGCGTGGTGTGCAGCGCGAGGAAGAAGAAGGAAGGGGAAGGAGGCGGAGGGGCCGGGCCTGGGGAAGATTGAGGGTGAATGGGCCCGCGCCTGTGCAAGGGGAACAGAAAACCAAAGGGGGCTGGGGCGAAAGCCGAGTCCCCGAAGCCCCCCCTTTCAAATCTGACTTTTAACTGAATTAATTGACATCGGACACGAAATTTGAACTCAAACTTAAAGAACCTAACGACTAAAACCAAGCCATGATAATACGTTTAACGCATAAGACTTTGTCGATGGTATGCTGGATGAGTTTATTGATCATGAAGGCATGGCTCATTGACTGAAATGTCTAAAGAGCATATTAGTTATAAATTTCCAATGGATAGAGTAAGGACTAAACCGATTAATTACTAATACAAGGAGTTCGTGTTTCCCATAAAAGCCAACTTCGAGCTTTGTCTTCATTGAGGAGTCTTTCTTGAGAAGGCTGGCATTTCTTTGTTGAATTCTGAAAGAAACGGGAATCGTCCTAGGCTAGAGAGGAGGAAATTCATGTAAAGATAAGGAAATTGATTTTGCATATGTTGGACGAGTGAACTTCTTAGCAGTTTGTTGTTGTTTATCAAGTTCAGTTGGGCTACCTGACCACATGCGTTTGTCCGACCACAATAGCAGATCGTCATCAGATCTATCTCGAACAGTAGATGCCTGGTCTGTAAGTGTTCGGCCAACAACAATTGCTCATGTAATGCCTGTGTCATTCGTGCTAATCAAATGTGTAAATCACGCACTCGGAATAATATCCGTATTCCGAAAGCCAATATGCCCGTCATCTAAACAAACTTGGGATATAACTTCCTTTATATTCCTCTCAGTCAACCTCGCACACATTTACACAAGCGCTTTGTGTTTGTTCTTTTCTCACGAGTTCACATGGCACAATGAAAACAACTTCCTTCGTGTCTATATATCATTGGTTAGAATGCGTCTGCTTCTTTGTACTTCATTTGCCCATGCTTTTAGGAAGAGGAAAATAACTCCTCTTTTCATCAAGGCAAGGGGGCGAACGGAGGAAACCTTAATAAGGGTGGATTAAGCTTAACTCGGACGGAGCAATTAATGTTTGTGGAGAACAGAGAAGGAGGAACGAGTAGTCTGTTGAGAGATCACCTGGGAAACTGGCTAGCTGGTTTCTCTCGAAACACGGAAAACAAACGCTTTCATTGCTGAGATTTGGGAGTTAAAAGATGGAACTAGACTTATTGTTGCGAATAGTGTAGGGATTTCTCTAGGATATTTTCTTGTGTCAGAGATATTTCAATAATTTTGTTCATTCTCCGCATCTCTCAAAACTGTGCGCATGTCTCGCTTTGATTATGCATATTTTGATTAATATGTTATAGATAGTCATCTAACAAAACCTATATATAGGCTCCTATATCTTTCTTCAAGATACATTGAAATATATGAAAAATTCCATAATTCTCTCTTAAGAACAAACAGTGTCACGATCTTTGCAGAGAACCTTCCTTGTTAATGTGCAAGAAACAGGAAGGAACGTCGGCGTAACAAATTGAACATATATACTGAGAAGCAAACGGATGTGCGGATGCTGTCGATAGACTGGGAAAAAGAGAAGCATGTGCAGTTTACCATGTTCATTAGCTCTCCCGATGTTACTGAAGATTTTTTGTATAAGATGCACTTGACAGAACTTCAACTACAAAAATAAAACAACTCCTCTTAACACCCCTTGGGATTTTTTGAAAATGATGGAACGGCCCAACTCAGAAGTCCAACAAGTTGTATAAACAAAGGAACCTGAACAGCGGATAGGTTTCCGAAGATGTTGGCAATTTAAAATACTGCTGGTAAGAAAATTTAATTCAGGATTTTAGCAACGTCCAAAAGAATTGGTAAATGACCAACTCCTCTAGAATTGTACGAGGACGGTTAGCGATTTAGCAACACTATAATAAGTTTATCATCAATCTATTTAATTAACAACTTACCAACTTCTTCAAAATTTTACGAGCGCGGTTAGTAAAATGCCAGTATTTTACCAACATCGTAATAAATTAATAACAAGTCACTGACTTCTTTTAAATCATATAAGCCTGAATTTACTATCTTCCTAATAAATTAGTAAATTACCAACTTCGTTAAAATTTTACAAGTACAGTTAGTAGATTGACAATGTAATGATTAATTTATCTGATTTTACATTTTATTTCTTTACAATTAATTTTTTTAGAATTACTCCTTCGCAAGCCTTTGGCGAATGTGACATTTGAAGCCCGATAATCTGGATTGACCCAAACTTTTCAAAATATAGTTATATGCAAAAAAATGTTAGATGTTAACCTTTTGAGAATACCTTGTCAAGCTATATATAAATAAAAATTTTATTGATTGAGGATGCCGATGTTCTAATTTAATGAGGTAAAATTAAAAATGTCAATGTATCTTTTTGAACGAGAAGGGCACACCAATGCAATTTAGATTCAAATTATATTGAGAAGACGTGTTGAATTGACGATGAGAAGTGAAGAGAAAGATTTTCCCTTGCTGCTTAGAAAGTACTGATCTAAGGCAGTAAATAAAAATATTACGGATATATATATATATATATGTATAGTACATACCTCATCATCAAAAAAAAAAAATGTTGGACATATGATCTCATGATGCATACAAACCTATTTATAAAATATAGTTACATGCAAAAAATAAATGTTAATTATGTATCATTATCTAAAACTTATTTGTGCAAAGAAATTTTTATTTCGTGGATGTACGAAATAAAAGCATTTTGAAGAGGATGTATGTTTTTTTTTTTTTTTTAGATACATGGTCGGTATGTCTTTTTTCCTGGACGGCAAACGACGTGCGAAAAAGGACGGTGGACAACGAGGACGGGCAGCGGGGAAATGTCGCGCGGTACGACCGGGCTGGGCAAAGCTGGCAGCAGCTGGCGACGCTGCTTAAAAGGGAGGAGAGGTTGGACCGAGAGGCGGGGTTCTTAGGCCGAAAAATCCAGAGAGATGGAGAGTTCCGACGAGAGAGCCGCGAGCGAGAGCGAGGGAAGAGATTTGGAGCAGAGACCGCCGGCCACCGCGCCTGAATAGCTAGATTCACATAGACTTCCGACTTGCCCTCCCAGTGGATTCCCATGTAAAAGCGTGCTAATTTGTCTAAAGTAAACAAAGTTTAGAAAAGCAAAAATAAAGCAACGGGAAAAGGAAATGGCCTTCCAAATGACCAGAAAAGGACGTTAAGATAGAATGGAATATCACCTTTGTCTTTCGAGTGATTTTAGCCGCTAAAATTAGAAAACAAGTTCAATAGAAAACCTTGCCATGAAATGGTCTTAATAGACTGGACCATATTCCTAGGTACTTTCCTTATTATTTTCATAGATACTAAATTCACGTTCACGGATGAGCCCAAAAGAAATGTAATGAATTCATCCTTCAAAATAAGTTCAACAAGTGATGTCTTTTGTCCACACTCAAATTGGAAAAGGTGTTTCAACTTCGAATCACTCAAAAATATATTCCCTTTTGGCAGGAGTATGTCTAAATCAAACCTCTCTTCTCGGTTGAAAATGCAAGACAAAAATGTAGAAAATCGACATAATCTCACGTTAGCATCCAAGTTCTGAATGCATAGTATATCGATAATTTTCATTCGAATTCCTCACTTTTTTCTTTCCTATTTTGCTTTTGATAATGTTCATAGTTGTATTGATACGTGTCACTAACAAAGATAAAGAATTTTATGGATCACATTACTAATGAAAAGAAACAATGCCGAAATGTGGCCAAAATTTTAAGGGTCATGATAATAAGAACTACTCTACGTTTTGGCTTGATTATTGCACTTTCAATGTAAAAAATATATTAACGGTCTTAAAAGATTCATTTTACATTAATGCGTACAAAATATATTTTGTTGTTCCCGGTGTAGCAATTTGCAGAGAGATGCACCCAAAAGAGATGGCATCACTTCTTTCGTGATATCCCAGCAAAGTGGGTGATCAAACAATTTTCAAGCAAATCTTCATATTGCATTACATAATCATTTTTGCATGGAGGAATTAACATCGCACCATCAAATTATTGATAGTGAAGTAATTCAATGCATGTTCGGTCACATGTAGATTGGGATTGATTTTTGGCTTTATTACATTAACTCAACAAAGAAAAGTACCAAAAAGAGTTAGATTAGTGCTTCATATAAATTGCATTTATAATCCGTTTTCATGCTATGCATGTTGCATGGTATTAGGGGCCACATATCCTTAGGATTTAATTGCATGTAGGTTGTATTTAACTAATTATAGTGAAATGAGGAATATCAATGCCTCTATGATGTTGTCATTTTTATACAATATCTCGAACCAAGAATAAACCAAAATATCACCATAGAACATCTTAACCGAAATTGTTGCCCATCTCTCCTACCAACACGGTGGAACTAGTTGACACTATAAGATAGTGGAGAAATTCTTGTTGTTTATAACTCGATGCTTCTTGCGCTATAAAATAAAATTAATCAGGTTACAGATTCACATTTTCCAATGGCAAGATTTGAGATTTCACACATAACTTTTTTTTTTTTTGTGTGATAGTAAGTACCAATCAATCGATTTTTGTGCCATTGAGATAATGACTTGTTGAGACACATTACAATTGAGGAGAAGGCCATGAGTACGCATGTTTGCAGGCAGATGCGACAAATATTCACTCTGAGAATGGTTTTCGTACCTCATTCTGCATAATTGCTTGAGAGGCCGAGGACCTGATGCCATCTCATTTTGCACTTATCAAATACCTGCATAAACATATACTACATATTCCGAGTGCTTTCACCGAAGGCTACTTTGTCAAAAGTAAAGAAAGTTTTGTCGAAGGTAAAGAAAGTTCAGAAAAGCAGGCATCGGCCTTCCAATTGGCCTTCCTGCGTAGATGGGATTGGATTCTAGCTTCGTCAAAAGTAAAGAAGGTTAAGGAAAGCGAAAGTAAAGCAGCAGGAAATGACCTTCCAAATGATCAGAAAAGGACGTTAGGATAGAATTGAATAGTTCATCTCCTTTATCTTTTTTGTGACTTTTACCCGCTAACCTTGCCATGAAATGGTCTTAATTAGACTGGACAATGCTCCTGGATACTTTTTTTTTCCATCAACACTAAAGTCACATTCACATTGAACCATAAAGAAATGAAATGAAATCATCCTTCGCTTTAATAAGTAATGTCTTTTGTCCACAATCAGAAGGGAAAATGCGCCGCTATTCAAATCACCCAAAAGTAAATTCCCTTTCGGGAAGACTATGTTTTAGTCGAACCTCTCTTTTTTGTAGAAAATGCGAGACAAAAATGTAGGTAATCCATACCATCTCTCGTTGGCATCTGAGTCCTGATTGCCTATGATTCCTACAGCTTTTAGAATTGATTCCTAGTCGTTCTTTCTTTGCAAAACCTCAAATTTCTATTAATTCTCTTAATTGAATTTATTAAGCCTTTGAGTACCCTCAAATTGGGATTTTCTTTCTCTGTCGACTCCATCTTCATTGTGTTCGCTCTTTGTGATGGGAGAGTGTGACTTTTGTTTAATAGGTAATGGTCCGCTGATCATTTAAACACTTGTTTTGAATTATCCAGCAAATAATAGGGATTGCACTTTTTCTTGGATGAAAAATTATTCATGCCTTTTCATTTATAAACTTTGGATGTAATTTAGGATTACTAAAATATTAACCAATGGAGAATCAATCACATATGAAGTGTTGTTATGCTTTTTGTCACTTTAATGTAATACTACTTATATTAGCAAGCTTATGGGCTGGAATATTTCTTGTATATTCCGTAAAAATCATAGATAACGCACAGATGATCAACTGCTTTAGATATATCCTTTTTTTGTTAAAAAAAATAAAACAAGAAGAGAGTAGAAAATTTTCAAATTTGGCATGTCAACGCACTTAATAAACTGAGAAACGGGATAAAAAACAAATACCATTTACTGTCAATGAACTCTGATTCACATCTTTGACTAAACAACGGAAACATGCGCATCCTCCCAAATATCATTCTTAAATAAAAGATGGGCTACTTTTTATTTTTATTTTTGCTAAAGGAAAAAGATGGGCTACCTATAATCATAACAACCAGTTAATTGAAGGGGTCTCTTTCCTTCTTTTTTCTAAAGTCATTCAAGCCATGCTAGCCTTTTCTGGTGGCTCAAGAAAAAAGTGACTTTTTTATCATCGGTTTATGAGCCGCCGACCAACACTTGGTTCTCCATATAGACATGATACATTATTAAATACATCTACATCCATATAAACATAGACATATATGTACATTTCAATCCTTAATTAAATCGGAACTAGAATGATGAAGTCACTAAGTTTAATAGTTTTTTGTTCAAAGTTAACTTATGATAAAAGCAAACACATGGATGGTGCAGAAAAATTGAAGAACGTACATATTGTCAGTCACTTTAGATATTTCCCTTTTTTTATTTAAAAAAATCATAAAGCAAAAAGAGAGGAGAAAATTTACAAATCTAACATGTGAATGCACTTGATCGATGTAACTCAAGTCAAAGAGACCGCTGGAAACAATAAATATTTTTAATTAAAAAATAATAAAAATGTGCATGCTCCCCAATACCATTCTTAAACAAAAGATGGTTACTTTTCTTTTGCTAAGGGCACATGCTTGTGATACCATTCTTAAATAAAAGATGGGATGGCTGCTTAAAATCATGACAAGCAGGGTCACCGGCCAGCGAGAAGTCAATACACAAGTCAACAAATATTGAAGTCACGGCCACTCGGCAAGTGATAAACATTGCCAAAAAATATGCATATATATCGCCATTGTACAAAATAAAACAAGAGAGAAAATAAATCTTAATTATTTGTGCTAAAAATAAAAATTGAATATGTGTCATTCTATAAAAACCAGCTTATATAAAGAAACTGCGACAATGTTAATGTACTGATTAAAAATTTTATTAACGTACGTTGTCTGGAAAGAAGGGGACGGTGGAAGAAAAATTGAAGTAGGCGATAAACAAAGGAAGGGCAATACCGTGATTTTGGTACCTTTGAGTGGGCAATTCCACGAGTTTTCCACCAACGGGAGTGATCCAGAAACGCTGACAACACATATTAATCGAACAGCTGATATTAAATCACTTGAATCCAACGGCTAAGGAGAAACGTGACAAAGTTGTCGTGCGCAAAAGCACGGGATTGCAGAAATGGCCCTCGCTCCACTTTTTTTTCTTGGCCTCCACGTATCAAATCAAATTAGCAAATCACCAACTTCTTCGAAATTTTACAAGTACTTAAAAGATTACCAATGTTATAATGAATATATTCGATTTTCCATTTAAGTCTTAGCAATTTATCTTTTTATCACGCCTTTGTAAGCCTCTGCGGAATGTAACATTTGAAATTCTTTAATTTATATTGACCCAAACTTTTCAAAAGCTGTTCTATTCGTGTTATTCAAAAAGTAAAAAAGAATATATATTTTTCCACCAAAAGTTAAATATAATCAAACTTATAAAAGGTCATGAAAATTTTTACATATGATCCAAATAACGTCTATATATTGTCAAAATATCAAGTGTTACGAGTTGGAAAATGCCAAAATGCATTATCACAATATATAAATTAAGTAAAAAGAGAGAAGTAAAAATCTATGTAGACATGCCCAAAGAGAATTGAGATGGACCCAAGGCAATCCCAACCTAAAAATAAGGTCCAAAGTGGCTAGGCTAGTCGGATTTTCTCCCTCGGAAAAAAGAAATTGGTTAGCCAATATGTAAGATTATTCACATTTTTGTTAAATTTAAAGAAAAAAATAATTGCATGAGTAAAATCACTTATTTTCCACAAAATGAACTTACCTAAAGAGTTGGATCATTTTTAGTCCGCCGAATTCTCACCGTGTAGTTTTTTTCCTTCTATATCTAGGTGTTCTGTGGTTAATAGTTTTATGTCAATGTGAGCCTTCAAACTTTGAGATAATGTCTATGCCCAATCATCTCAAGAAGATGTACATTCAAATTATATATATGTATATATATTGACACATAAATTTTTTGTATTTATTTAGGATTTAATCGCAAAGAAAATTAAGAATTAATTTCTAATCCCTAAACAAAAAATAATTTTTATTAAATTGCATCGTATATAGACATTAGGAACATATGCATTGCTGGTATTAACTGTTAGAAATTTTTTGAAAAAACTTAAAAAAATTAATTAATTCAAATTAAAAATAATAATAATAATGCGGCAGGGCCGGGCTAGACTTCAGACTTAGCCCGGCCCCTTTTTCTTTTCTTCTCTCCACAAGGACGGCGTACGACGAGCACGCGCAGCGGGGGAATGTCGCGCGGTACGACCGGCCTGGGCAAGCTGGCAGCAGCTGGCGACGCTGCTTAAAAGGGGAGAGGTTGGACCGAGAAGGGGGGGTTCTTCGGCTGAAAGATCCAGAAAGAGAGGGAGAGATCCGACGAGAGAGCCGCTAGTGAGAGCGAGGGAAGAGAGTCGGAGCAGAGACCGCCGGCCACCGCGCCTGAATCGCGGCCGACTACCCGCCGCCGTGCCTCCTTTCCCGCGCCGAAGCTCCGGTAAGCCCCGACCCTATTTTGGCCCTGTTTTCGGGCGTGCCGGGCCGGAGCTCGCGGTCGTCCAGCTCACACGAGCTCCAGCCCGGACCATCCTTTGTCCAGCTACTGTGTGTTTCGTTGTCTGTTTGTTGAGAGTTCCGTCGAGAATCCCCGTTGAAGTTGAGCCGGAAACCTCATGATTCGCGAGCGCCCTTCACCCGTTCGACGAAATGCTTAGGCGAGATCTAGTTTTCATCCTCCCGTTTTTGGCCGAAATCGAGTCCTCCGTGCACGCCGTGATCTATGGGAATGTTCCAGTGGTGTCGGGCGACCTTGGGCGTCGGCCGTGTAGTCGTTCGCCACGTTTCCATCGTCGCCGTAGTTTGTTCGGTGTTTGGCCGTGGTGTGGCTCTCGGAAGGCGGCGGGGAGGTCGGCCGACGAGTGGCGTTCGGAGTGGACGACGCTGGGTGGTAGCTCGGCGGTGTCCTGAGCGCCGGCGAGGGCGTGTCTAAGTGGCGTCCGTTCGGGTGAGGAGCTTCGGTGAAGAAGAGCCCAAGGGGGAGGCGTGCTTCGGGAAGGAGAGAACAGGGAGAAGAAGAGAAAATAGAAAAATAAAAGAATTAAAAAGAATTAAAATAATGAATTAAAAAAGGATTAAAATTTTAGTTTTTAATTTGAAGCGGGTCATATTCGGGTTTAGCCGGTCCGAATCCCTTTTTCCGAATATAATAATAATTTTTTTAATTAAAAGGTAAGTTTAAAATATATAATTGCTACTCATTTTTATGTGGGTCCCATCCACCGTGAGAGAATCATTGCCGACCACAGTCAACTTCGGTCAGCAGTGGAAACAGAGGGAGGCGATGGAGGAAAGCTCGAAAGAGCTCAAACAATTTCTCTATTTTTTAATTTTTAATACTATAAAAAATCTAAAATTTATAAATTTGTGTCATATTTAACCTAAATTAATTTTCGTGTAACTAGAGTTATATTTTTCCATCGCTGATAGACTTTTCATCGACGAGAACCACATGGTATAAGGCCCCTGCAACTTAAGCTGTTGACATTAGAGCTTCAACTTTCTAAGAAAGTCAAAAGTCTCTTTACTTTGTTGTTGAAAGACTTTAAGTCTGTAACCAGGAGAGCAACCCAATGGCGACGCAACCAAGTGAAGAACAAGGAAATTCGAATCATGCAGAACCAGCAGTAGGTACATGTTCAAGTTCCAACCGACAAAGAATATGCTGGAACTTGTATTTTCTCACGGTTCTTTTTATCTTCTTTATCACCAAACAAACATAATGCTGACCTTGGCTAGAATAAAGAGGGGGAAAAAGTATGCGAAGGACTTAGTGCTCACTCTTTCTCCAACAGATATTGAAAATGTTTTAGCAAGCGTTGGATCAGCTTCTTCCCAATCTGGAGGTGCTTCAGGTGCGTTATCCTTCAAAAGAGTTATTTTCAGTTTGAAATTAATATCTGGGGCAGATCTTCATGAATTTTTTTTTGGACACTTCTTAGGGCTCATATGGTAACATTTCTATTTCTTTTGATTTTGTTCTTTTTTTGTTTCCTAACAAAAAAAAGAAAAAAACATAAATTTGTTTGGTAACGCTAACTTATTTTTTTATTCCCCGAAATAAAAAAGTGGCCAAGGAACAAAAATAAGAAACAAAAAAAAAGTAGTTATTATTCTCGGGAATAATTTTTAGAAATAAGCCATTTTTTTTCTATTTTTCTTTTGTTTTTCTTCCTTGTTTGTGGCCATCGCCAACCACCTCACCACCCGCCAACCGGGGCGGCGGCCGGCGGTAGTAGGGGCGGCGGCGGTCGAGGGCGGCGGCCGGTGGGCTATGGCGTGGTCCCGCGGGCGGGGTCGGTGGTGACGATTGGTGGTCGTGCGGCGACAAGCGGCGAGCAACGGTTGGTAGTCGGCGGTCCGTGAGTAAGAATAAAAAACGAATAAATACAAAAATATATAAATTGTACCAAACGCATTTCTATTTTTTTTTTCTATTTAAAAAATAGAAATTTTGTATAGTTCCCAAACGCCTTATTTTACTTAGAAATTGTTTCTCGGAGTAAAAATAGAAAAGAACTATTTCTAAAAAGAAATTGTTCACCGGAGTAGAAATGTTACCATGCATGCCCTTAATGTCAGCAAGGATAAAAGTATTAATTGAATGATCTGAAAAGTTTGCGTCTATTGTAGAAAATTCCGAAGAGGAAGTGGACGAACCCTATTACCGACCACTGTTGCGAGCTGCATTCTGGGGCGATTGGGAATTTGCTACAAGATTTTTCGAACAAGATCCTGCTTCAAAGATGGCCAAAATAACAAGCAGATCAGAGACACTGCTTCACATAGCTGCTTTGAGTGCACATGACCAATTTTTGGAGAACCTGGTTGAGCTCTTGTCTCCGAATCCAGTAGCGCTTGAAATGGTTGATTGTGATGGCCGCACAGCCCTCCACAATGCTGTTGTGTGTGGAAGGATAAGGATGGTGAAGGCATTAGTTAGAAGTAATCCTACGTTGACGCAACTTGCAGATAAGGAAGGATGCGTTCCTTTGGGAATATCTGCCCTGGAAGCTTCTATGCATAAGGATATTGTCTGGTTCCTGGCGAAAAGTACAACAGACGAAGGGCCAAATCAGCCCTTCAGCAGTTCCTCTGCGATTGACACCATGATTGGACTCACCTACGCTAGTCATCATGGTAAGATCACCATCCCTATTTATCTCAATTCCATCTGTTTTTCCCTTCATTCTAGACTTGGCTTGTTTTCCTGATCAACGTTGCTGGTGAATTCGGACAGATATCGCCCTTTACCTAGCTGGGCGGTACCCTCACTTACTTACCATGAAAAGCAC
Organism: Eucalyptus guilfoylei; assembly: GCA_016097605.1. Taxonomy (NCBI): domain Eukaryota; kingdom Viridiplantae; phylum Streptophyta; class Magnoliopsida; order Myrtales; family Myrtaceae; genus Eucalyptus; species Eucalyptus guilfoylei. Next base: position 18,432,300 of record CM027860.1, read on the forward strand.
AATGTATGAAGGCGCATCTATATTGCGGGCGTTGGCGGCGATGAGATCTGACTCTCCCAGCGGAACCAGGCTCAGTGTTTTGGAAGCACTGATATACAAATGTCCGTTCTTTCTACACTCGCATCTCTTCATTACTGATTCCCTTCAAGATCATACCTGGCTCACCGCCTACTCTTTTGTTTTTGAACTGAAGGTATACCAGTGAACTTGAGCTACAAACCGACAAATGAAAATTCGGATCCAGGTGGGTATGCATTTTTGTTGTTTGGTCATTATCTTCGGATCTGCCATGATTTTGAACTTTTAGTCAATTTTCTTAAATTGATTCCCTCCGTACTAGCAAAAGAAACGGGAAATGGTTGTTTCTTTGTAAGATATATTCTGGTTCCTTGACTTAGTTTTACTTAAATAATGGCGAACTACTTTTTGGATCAGCTATCTCTTGGGAACCACATACGATTCAACCAAGTGCATAAGTGCCGTATAACTTAATTGATTTTGGACAATGTAACGAATGAATTACAAGGTTTTACAATGATTTCATATCCAGTGACCGGATTTACTTTGCAACTTGATTGTAGCACTTCGATGTCCTTTAAGGTCACTTTGGAATGCTGCCAAATCTGTAGGTATGCTTCCATTTTATCAAGATACCATCTCTATCTTTGTCCCAATCTCTCCTATTAAAAGTCTATGACTTGTTTGTTTTTGACTTTCTTTATAAGTAAAAAAAAGCTCCTACTTAGTTCTTCGCCATAATTTGGAAAAGAATTTGTGTTAGGTCCTTTGCATGCATAAAAATAATTGTTACACATTTGTCATCAGATGAGTGACGTGTATGCTGAAGTTAATTTTGTAATTCAATTTTTCCTTGTCAACTGACAATGGATATGTAACTTATTTTTTCATGTCGACGAAACTAATAAAAATCATTTACAAGAATGTTCAAACTCAAACAAAGTCATATATGATTTTCCATGTCAATATTCTTAAATTTGGAAAGATTTCTGAAATTCACCAAATTCTAATTGCACGAATCGTAAAATTGTATATTGAGGCAATATTTGATGATAACCTAAGAATTTCTTTCATATGGCTAAATGAACTAAGCATAAGATATGGTATAAGGTTTACGTAAACACAGGATTTCTCCTTCAGTCTTGATTGGTGAAATCATGCTCACTTCATCATCTCAATCAAGCATGTAAATCTTTCTGGAAAAATAAGAACAATGAACCCATATGTATTTGTTTCCTCCATTACGAGTGAAGTGCTTAAAGCCTAAGTATTATTTTCTTTGACTGCTACTTCATCTCAATGCCACACGAAAGAAAACATTGAGAGGATGCAGGAATTGGGCACGGGACTAGGGGCAAGCCCCTCGCGTGAATAACGTTACAATACCTGAAGCATGGGCTTATCAATTAATCGTACTAAACATAATAAATTTACACTTTTATTTGGCGACTTTTGGCGTGAAGAATAGGAATAAAAATAGGTAGTAAAAATCCAAAAAATTTGTTTGGGAGGGCTTGTAATAGAAGACTATTTCAGTGGGAGCGAATTTCGTAGGCCCCAACAAAATGGTGCATCCTAGCCATTCCACATCCAAGTGATATATCCTGTACCAACAAGCCGTTTGTTAGATAATAAAGGAGTTTTCTCCTCTTCTTATAATCCTATATTTCAGATTTGTTGGAAGCACTCCAGAAAATAAGATCCGGAATACATTAGGCCAATATAGAAGAATGTGCTCTTATCATTATCCTAAAAGGTGGAGTGCTTGAAGTGTGCGAAAATTAGCCCAAACACCACCTGACCGCTACAAAAAGATCATATAGTTTAGGAAGTATTGACGCTTTCCAAAAACCTTTGTGTCATGTCGAATATTCGACACATGTCTAACACTTTTCAACAATCTTTGACACTCGGTCAATAATTGTTAGACTCTCCCGACACTCTTTGACACGTGATTCCAGAATTTCGACATTGGAATTCCATCATGTGATTCTAACACGCATGGGTCAATTTTAAAATTTTTTAATAAATGAGAGGTCAAAATATAAATATGTAAAAAATAAACAAATGATAAAAATAATAAAAGGAGAAAAAAAAAAAACCTAGTCTTCTCTTCTCTTCTCTTCTCTCCTGACTCTCACTTCCCGTGACACACAATTCACCTCGAAATTTGTTTTTTTCTCTTCTCTTCCAACACGTTCTAACATGCAAATCCATTATGTGGATTATTGGAATGGAATTGAATTTGTTAAATTAAAACAATGAATGATATTAATAGATGGTGAATTAATGTTTTTAGTGTAAATTTATTCTAGATTTTTTATTATTTATTTATTTTTGAATTTTTTGTCGAATATTTGTGAATTTGTATCAAATTAATTTAATGATGATGAATCCCAATGTGTCGGAATTATTTATTTTTTAAGAAATAATGTGTCGGTGTGTCGTGTCTTATTGTGTCGCTTATCACGTGTCGATGTCGATGCTACTTAGCTTATAGTTCCCAAAACTTATTCACAACTTCTGCCCGTAGTTACATTCGTCATCTTCATGCAACTTTTTTATGCCCCCAAAATACCCTTTAGCCTTGTCCCTAATTCTTCTATTTGTGTCAAAGAATAAAAAAGGAAACAGAATACTGTTGTTGCGTATTTTCATCAGATTTAAAGTTATTAGAGGATAAAGTCAAGTTAATTCTACTCACTGTCATTTAGGTGTAACAAGTACAGTCAAATGTCACATACCGTTGTGCGATGGAAATTTTGATTTTGTTAGAGACGGACAAAATTTGCTATTGTACTGAGCATGTAACAAGTACAGTCAAATGTCACATACCGTCATTTAGGTGTAACAAGTACAGTCAAATGTCACACGATAGTTTGTTCGATTAATATGATTTTTTTTTAATTACTAGCTGCTTTGCATCTTTGAGTAATATTGTCTAAAATAATCTTACATATGCAAAGACTAATGTGATTTACTCTAGCTAGACAATGTAATTAGCGTGGTTATTTTCAGAGTTGTTCTATCAGATTAACTCTTATGATTATGCTCTCTTAATTATGATTAACATTATAAAACCTCGTTTGAACTTCGAGGAAAATACCGACCAAAAAAAAAAAAAAGTACTTCAGGAAAGATCACTTTCTTCAGTTACCCTCTAATTGCTTCTACTTTCTTCACATCCCACTCTTTTTTCATCCAGACATGATATAAACTCACTGTTTGCATTTGACGACTGAATTCCAAAGGAGAAAAAAAAATCAAAATAGCTTTCCTAAAAGATATATAAAAGAATGAGACCGTTTTCCCAATCACCTGCCAACCCAAGCTCTGAATTTGGGAAATTATGACAATTAGTAAACTGTTTGTTAGATGCAATTTGGTGTCTACAAAAATTGGGGACCCAGAGTTGGGGAACCTTTTTCTTGGTCCAATTGCCGGCCCTTCGTTTTTCATTTTCTTTTTCCTTTTATTTTTGACATTTTGTAGTTCCTATAATCAAGAGAGTTCATGAGGTGAAGCTAAGAAACATGGCAGCAATCGAGTTGGCAAAACAAGTTTGCATGGCGATCTCTTACATGAATATTACCGAGATCATCAAATTTTTCCAAAACGGGGACACGGATGACTTGCTGTTTCAAGCTACAGTCCATGGAATCAGTGAAATCGTGAAGCTCTTTATTCAATTTTTCCCGCAGCTTATTCATTTTAGGCCTTTTGGTCAGAGTTTGCCGACACACGCAGTGGCGTTTCGCCAAGCAAGGACTTTCAGACTCTTTTTGAAATTAAGCTCAACCGCTCAGCCGTCATTAGTCTTAAGGCCTACATGGAAGGATTCCATAGAGATGATGGGTGCAGTAGCATCCTACTCCCCTAGGTTCGAAACTGTAACTACGGTGGGTGGAGCAGCTTTTGGAATGCAAAAAGAACTCCAATGGTGTAAGGTAAGTATCTTTCTTTTCATCTATTTAATAACCGTGCTTAATGATAATTATCACAAATACATGCTATTGTTACTCCTATCTTAGCTAAGGCACTCCTTTTTCTAATTAATTGACCAAAATATCCCTCTCTTTAATGTAATGTCTCTCTCTCTCTTCAATCTAATTACACCTTCTCTTTTAGACTCACATTAGTATACTTCAGAGGAAAATTTTAAGTATGGTCTAAAATTTTGATCCTCTTGCTATGAGATTGAATCTATTATTGATATTCATTACTTTCTTCATGGTAGAAGTCGTACAGTAAAATGTTCATTTTCTTTCCTTTTTGTGCTTATCCTTTGTTTTGACATGATCTAGATATAAATATGTAACTTGACCTTTAAGCAACTTCGCATAAAAAATTGGATAAGTCTTAATTTCCTTGATATGTTCCCTCGTTTGCTTTTTGAAAATTTTCGATACTTTATCCACTTATCGAAACTCCTATTTGTGAGTTTTATGCAGATTGTGGAAAGCTGCATTGAGAGCTATTTAGTGAAAATCCAATGGTTCAATAGACAACCCGGGGAGATTGCAATAACACATTGGAATGCATTCGTGGAAAAACACAAAGAATTGCTTGAGAAAGGAGAGAAATGGGTGAAGGACACAGCAAATTCATGTATGCTCGTCTCAACTCTAATTACCACAGTATTGTTCGCTGCTGCTTTCACTGTGCCTGGAGGCAATGACAACAATACCGGAATCCCATTGTTGTTAGGACAAGACTCTCTCCTAGTTTTTGCAATTTCGGATGCGTTAGGTTTGTTCTCCTCTGTGACGGCCATCTTGCTATTCCTAGCCATTCTAACTTCGCGGTATGAAGCACAAGACTTTCTCCGCTCGTTGCCTAAGAAGATCTTAATGGACCTTTGTTTTCTATTCCTCTCCTTGGCTTTCATGCTAGTGACCTTCGCTGCAACTCTCACAATGGTGCTTGATAAGAGACTGGAGTGGGTTCTCATTCCCATTATTTTGCTAGCCTCTATCCTTGTGGCTTTATTCGCAATACTGCAACTTCCCTTACTATTCCAAATGGTTAAATCCACTTATGGATCCAACATCTTTCGTCCCGAGGGCATTTGGGATGGAGTCAATTATACTGAACAAGATCAATGATTGACAAATTTGATTTGAGGGTGCATGTCTTCATTACAGTTGGTTGGTTGTAGCGGGCCAATGCGAAACTGAATGTATTTCCTTGAAGTATTTCAACAATTACTGCACCTTATGTTTCCCTACCTTGTTATGAAAGATCTAGTGATAGAATGATCCAATCATTTTAAAATTTCAGCCTATAGATACTTCAAAATTGAATCTGCACATACATAAACAATTTTATTTTTTTAACTTTCAGTACCAAAGTATGCTTAATCTTGGAATATAACTTTTTTAAAAATGAGTTTTTCTAGCTTTTTTTGTTTTATAATTTAGATTCGAATTTTTTTTTTCTTTCAGCTTAAACATTCAGCCTCTAGGTATTTCAAAAAATAATCTATTATAAAAAAATTAACTTCGATGTTTATTACCAAAATACACGCTATCATGTAATATATCTTTCATCATGGAATGAGAGCCGAACGATTATTTATAGAAAAAATCTATAGATAAAATTTTTGGTGGTAAGAACAATACCAAATGTAGACTTTATTCTTGTGAACTATAAAGTAATTGGAATCATACCAATTATGATACATTTGTATCAATTGTGAAGTAGATGGAAGAAAACCTACCATAAATCTTTGCCTCAGTGGTCGCTTTGTTGACATCTAAAATTTGATTAAATATCTAGATATTTATTACATAGAAAATTAGACAACAATGTGGTCCTGGAAAAGCAATCCTCACTGTCAAGGCGACTGGAGATTGCTCCGACTCCTTGGTGAAAATTTGTAGCTTTAATAAGCAACCGGAGACATGTCCAAGTCCTGAAAAAGCAGCTCCCCTGTGTCATCAAGTAAGATGATACCATGGCACTTGCCAAAAACTTGGGATCGCACCCCATATCACTCATTTTTGATAAGTAACTACATGTATATTTTTATTTGTCTATGTGTATATTATGTTATATTGCTCTTTTTGCATAAGACACCAGGTCTCAAATAAGATATTATATACGGCACATGCATAGATAAAATTTGAGGATCAATTCCTCTTTAAATGCAACATTTGCAAGCTCAATTTCAAAGAGGAGCAGCTTTGTTGACACCTAAATTTTATATAAATATATAGATATTTATTGAAAAAAATTTATTTTTATTTTATTCCCCTTTATTTTACCCTATAGATGTAAAACTATATTTAAAAAAAAATGGAGGAAAAGGGGCGAAAAGAGCCCAGCCCCTTTTTCTTTTCGCCTGTCTTCGCACAGGATGGGGCCCAGCTCCCCCCTCATGGCCCGGCCCGGCCCGGCCCGACCCCTCCTTCTTCCTCTTTCTTCCTTCCTCCTTCCTTCTCCCTCCCTGCAACTCACGTGGATGGCTCTCCTTCTCTCCTTCTCTCCTTCTCCTCCCTTTCTCACGCAACAAGGATAGCGTGCTGCGGAAATGAAGGAGCAGAGTAGGTGGAAGTAACGACTGATGGGACGCCGGTTTTGGCGGGGGGAGGCCGGTCGGCGCGCCAAGCACCGGCGGCCGAAGCCTCCGTCGATCGGCCTCCTCGGCCTATAAATAGGACAGCGCGAGCTCAGTAGAAGGGGGAGCCAAGGAGAGAGAGAAGAAGGGTGGAGGAGAGAGAGCGGAGGGGTTTCTTCGGAGAGACATCCGAGAAGCCGGAGAGAGTGAGCGGAGGGGGTGAAGGTAGAGGGAGAGCACCGAGAGGGCGGAGGTCGGAGAGGAGATCTGAGAGAGAGAGAGAGAGAGAGAGCCCTCTCTTGGTCAAGCCACAGAGACCCAGGCTGCACGAGACCTACGCCGTGTTGCAGCCGACGGTTGTTGCTGGCACGACACTACTGCTCGCTGCTTCGCCGATCTGCCCCCGATCCTGCTCGCTGCACTACTGCGACCAAGAAGTCTGGGCCAGTCGCCGTCGCTCGCCGCAGCCGCCTCCGTCGGGGTTCGCAGTGGGGGAGCAGAGGAGGCTATGAACTGGGTCGAGCACGGGTCGTATTCGGGTAGGGTTTCGGTTGACCGAGCTGGCTGGGTTTGGGTGTTCATGGGCTTGCAAGGTCGTGGGCCTGGCTTTTCTTTCAAGTGAAATTTGGGCCTGATAAGAATTAATTCGAACTGGGCTCCTTGGTAGAGCCTGGTCCGTCCAAACTCAAGCTCGAGATGTGACTCCTCCGTCCGCTTCGTCCGGCCTCTGTGCGTATGATGGATGACCTCCGTATCTCTAGGGGAGGGTGCTCGAAGTCTATTCTGTTGGATGAAGCTAAGGGGATTATTGATTTTGAAGCTTGAATGGGTTGGGCATAACAAATCTAAGTCATAATTCCTAATTTTGTGAATTAATTTTTATCGGCAAAATTCATGTTAAGTAACTCAATTGATAAAATCGGAAAGTTTAGATTTGAATTGGCATAATAAGTTTAGGACCGACTTGATAATTGTCCCTAAATAACTTATTTCAATATTTCTTCTAAATCGGTAATAATTCATTATAAAAATTAAATTTTAGATATTTGCTAGAATTAGACATTAGTTTAGATTATAAGTTTGCTAACTGACGTCAAAAGAAAATCAGTGCATCGAGCTCGAGAGTGTCCTACGTGAGTCATCATTGTGCGAGTTTGATCCACTTTTATATCCATTGACAGATAGATAGAGACTGAAATGCTAGCATCATTTCCTTGAATTACGTCATCTCACCCCGGAACTTCGTGAGCACCTAAGTTCATTGTAAGCTTTCCAACAAGATATCATTTGGCCGACACCCTTTTTGGTCTCAAATCACATAGCCTCCTTTTCGGGGAAAACACATGATCAAATAAATACCCAAGGATCTAAATCAAACAATACTTACACTTAATAATAGTGAGTCGAACTTTCCGGCGGCATTAGAGTTGTAGGAATCCAAATATGGATTTAAAAGATAATTATTTCAAAATTTTATGATATAATGGTTAAACAACTAATCAAATGCCACACCTCAACAATAAGGCAAAACAAATACTGTAGAAGAAAAAAAATTCTTAGATGCCCTTGGTGCATGTGAGCTCATCTCACATGTACCATTGGATGAAGTGGGCCCATGTAGAACCTACCAATCTAATAGTAGCGTGAGCTAGGTTCACATGATCCGGACGCATACATTATTAGCTTATTGTACAAATGATTGCGACAAGATTCTAGTGTATTTAGAAAAAATGAAACAAGTCCAAAGCTAGGCTCTAAAACAGAATCTGCATCCATAAATAAGTCATGTATAGACAAGTCCACATCAATGAATTGGTCCACTTGGCCTTGGACAATACTAAATGAACATATTGAAAGTGTTGGCATGACGCACCATTACTAAATAATGCTTTGAATGGCATGACGTGAGCCGTCATTATATGAATGCAACACCGAATGTTAGTTTATCCCTCTGTAGATAGGATCCAAATTCTACTGTAATCTCATCTATAATGGGTGGATCATATTACTGCATCACTTGATTTATCAAGCACATTTTTCCAGATGAACATTAGCTCTCAAGGAATTGACGAAGCAACATACTTTTATTCATCTACTCAAAATTCGATGAAGAAGGGGAGGCATTTTGCTCCATAGTCCGAACATAACAACAAGTCAGAAAGCACTAATAATCAAATCTCCACTCCAATGACTCACTTCAACACACTAGCAAACCAAATACAACTTAACAAGAAAAATCCATGGAAAGCCATTGACAATGATCATATAAGCTGAATTATTATTTCCTTTCATTTTTTTTGAAGAGGCTTGAAAAGGTGGTGATTCTTAATGGATGGATTCTTGACGAAAATGAAATTAGCCACTTAGCTGTGCCACCAAGAACGCCCTCGAGCTTCTTGACATGAGCATCATCAAGGAAAGTGGTGGCCTCCACCAACTCAGAAGGAAAATTATTAGCGAACAGAGCAAAGTCCACGATTTGAAGCCCAGGGCTCGGACTGCTGAAGCTGACTATGGCAAGTCCTGGACCTTTACCAGCATTCAATTGGAAGTGCAATAGGCCGAGGGAAAGTCACGCTATCCTCTTTGTTGAGGGTATTCAAGTAGACGATGTTAGCTGATGACGAGATGAACTCGGCACAGATCGACCCTTGGAGGACAAGGTGGACCTCCGAGGTGCCTGGGTGCATGTGCGTCAGGATGACCCTGCCGGGGGGCCATATCGAAATTAATGGTTGCAACCAATCTGTATATATGGAGACCATTTAGCTCCTGGGCATTTTCACAACTTATTTTAAAGGTGGCAAAGAATGTTCATAAGTTTTATTTTGGAAGTTTACGTAACTATAAGTAAGCACTACATAACCAATAAACCGATAAGTACATAGGATACATCACTTGTCACTCATGATGCTTCTCTATCTCTAATTAAAGGAATTTCTCCGTGCCAGTATGTATGTGGTGGGTTTTTTTCATTAATTTTGTGCAAAAAATCTCCTTCATTTTGATAAAACCACAAATGAAAGTCTTATCCATTTGATAAAAACACAAATAAAACTTATCTCTCTCTCTCTCGTTGCGACCTAAATTTTCGTCGGCAAATCGAGCATGCATTTTTGTAAAAATAAGAAATATGTGAAAATAATAAAAAAAACTAAATGAAATTTCGGCGCATCACGCGGCAGCCTCGCGTCCACATATACGTATTTCTAACATGCACGCATTCGGCGGGGTAGAATAAAGCAGAGAGAACGCACGTACACGGTGCTCAGCAAATTCTGTCTCGTATCGTCAATTTCCAGGAGCTTCTAGGTTGCGATTCCCTCTTCATACTCGGCCCCCTCCAGTCCACCGGTAGCCGCTGCTCGTCTCCTACCGCCGACCACCATAGTCTTTCCGCATTTAAACCCCAGAGAATAGAACAGAGAGTACAAGGAAGGAATTCTTATGTTTATTTGTGATTCTCTCTTGCTGTCCTCTATGAATCCTCACCTCTCTCTCTGTCACTGATTGCCTTCGCAGGCTACTTCCCCAACACCACCAGCTTCGCAGCCACAGTAAGTGCTCTGTTCTCCCCTAATTCGCATGCTCTGTTTCTGCTGAAGGTAGGGGCCGAGTGCTCGATTACACCAGCATGAAATCCGGTCGCGTTCGAGCCTTAGCGATAAATTTAGATATGACCCCTCTCTTATTTTTGTATCTTGATCCTTTGGCCGTTTGATAAAATTCCTGAACTAGACCAGTGCGTTTTTCGATTTAGATTCTGACTTAGGGCTTTCCTTTGGTTAGTCGATTCATTATTTTCGTCATATAAACTTTACCTTTTTTTCGTTTCCTTTCATTTCAGAATTTAGTAGCTATACGTTTTAGGATTATGTCATTATCTTAATCCCGAACTAAACCTAGTCCAATAATATGAAAAAAGTTCAAATTTATAAAAAAGAAATTTCAAGAATCTATTCCTTTTTTTATATTAAAAGAAGGAATAATTTTTAGTAAATAAGCCTTTTGAAAATTATGTAAGTACGAAAAAATTTCGATTGATGCACTCGTAATAAATTTACCAAAAATTGATTTTTTTACTACCAAAAACTCCAAACTAAGATAATTTTGTGATAATTTTACGCTTCATTATTTTTTTAAATTTTACTGTCAAATTACTAAATTAAATTAAACATGATAGTCATGAGTCTACAAGTTTGAGTTTGTCTCAAATGTGCCACTTTGCCGTTTTTTGTGATATTAATTTAATTTAACGAAAATTAACGGAGGGTAATTAAAATTTTTGATAGTCAAAGTGTAGCAATTTGGGAATTTTCAACGGTATTAGTCGTAAATTATATTAAAGTTCGGGGGTATTACTTTTATCGAGTGAGCAACCGATGAAAAGCGCAAAGATCCCTCTTTCTTAAAAAAATGGACTCCCGTCAGTCGCCGTCAAAGTCAGGTCCAATGAGAGTGAGAGGAGTCGTCCTGTTGCGAGAACGAGCGCGAGAGCTTCGCTGGCTCATTACCTCGATCACTTCTCCGACGAAACAGAGAGAGACGGAGACGACGCCGCCATGGATCTCGCTGCTCTCCTTCCCGCTCTGATCCCTTCCTGGAGCTCCGTGAGCAAACCTTCTCCCTCTCCTCCGCACTCGCATTTTTCCTCCGCCTCCGATCCCGTCTTCTCATCATCCATTTTGCAGGTCGTCCTGCTGGGGACGTTCTTCGCTTACTTGGCCGCCGCCGGCTCCATCCTCCCCGGGAAGGTCGTCCCCGGCGCGGCGCTGCCGGACGGCTCTCGGCTCCGCTATCGCTGCAATGGTCTGTCTGTCTTCTTCTTCTTTCGTCGAGCTTTTCCTTTGTTTGTTGCTGAGGCGCGGTTCTCGTGGTCTTTAGATTCGTGATGCTCCATTGCCTCGTTTGTTTATGCAGGTTTGGTGTCTCTTCTTCTCCTGGTCGCTTTGCTCGGGCTCGGTGCTTGGATGGACTTCCTTCGACCCACTGTATGTCCTGATTGCTCGCGCATTCTTTGGTGTTGCTTTAGAACTAGGATTTAGGCGTTCGCGATCGCTTTGTCCTTTTTGGACTATGCATTTGAAAGATTGTTAGTGATCGAAGATCAGATGAAACAGAGAAGGAGATGTTGAAGCGCCTGAAATATGGATCTATCTGTGCCATTTTATGAAAAATCTCGGACACCTAGCAGTTCTGATTTATTTGCGGGAAGGGCATTGTATGTCATTGGCATGGATGATGGTAGATGCAGGGGGTGCTTGTGCATTTACGTGTGTATAATTGAATGTTTGCAGATAATAGCAGAAAGGGGACTTGAGCTGCTGTCGACGACTTTCATATTCAGCATTCTTGTAAGTTGCAGAAATTTCAGTTGCTTTTGTCTGTTAATAGCGTAATTATATTGATGTTGTTGTGAATGTAGTTAGTTACATCTTCTGTGCATCTCCGCTGCCCTCTCTGACTCTTTCCTCTAGGCCTAAAGTTCTTCATGATGGTGAGCTCTGGACCAGCTTTCGTTCCGATGCCCCTCTCTGATACAGTTCTTCTCCCATAAAGAGCATGTGCATGAACATACTATGTGGAGATAAGGGTAAATATGCATGAACACTTTGCGGATGCGAAACTTAGAATGAGAATGCTTATGCTCCCGCTCATCAATTAATTTTCAGTTTGTTTTAATGAAAATAAAAGGCTTACAGAATCCTTTTTTTTGTTGAACTTTCTGCAACAAAAGAAAGACCATAGGAAGTAATTTAGTGTCAAAACATTGGATTTGCTCGCATATGCTTGTGATTGGTAATTGCGTTCTTCCTTGAAATGGCATCCTAAACAATGACGAGCACCTTTTTTAAGTGACGCATATGCCATTGTGCACCAAAAGTTCATAGATTGGTGGGTGCATCAACACAGCACCTTATCAAGTGATATATACGGGGAAGGAAGACACTCAGTAGCACAACAATACCGTTGGTTTGAGCCAGAAATGAATCAGTATGTGCTGAACCTCCATTTAAGCAAAGTAATTTTGTACAACATCATGTTCATCATGTAAAATAAGGTGCATAATCAACCATGAGTTTTCATATGGATAATTGTTTCTAGCAATGCTTATATTATCAGTAGAAATGGAAACTAGGAAATAACCTTTTCTGATCTCTAATATATGCTAGGAAAAGAAAGAAAGAAAGCTAGGAAATTACCTTTTCTGATGTTCTCTGAAATATGCATAGGGTACAATTTAGCTAGAGTAAAAATAAGTTTCCATTGATTGTAAACTTTAATGGAGTTATATCAACACATGTACGCGTGTTTTAGGTTAAAAGCAAATGAAAGGATTTGGATGGAATTTGTATTTGAAAATGATAAATAGAATACCAAAATTGCCTAATGACATCTGCATATGTGTGGGCCTCCGTTAATTACCAAAGCACAAAAGGAAGTGCTCCAATGCCAGAAGATATTTGAGCTTTCATTAAGTTTGTTGAGTTTGTCAATTAATTGATTGTTCAAGCTACACTCAAGAATTTCCTTGTCTTGCTCTTTTAGATGTTAAACCATGGCAATACAGAAATTGTCTGCATTTCTTCTTGCTTATGCTGCTTCTGAAAGGCAGTTTTAGCAGTTTAAATCTCTCTTCTTGTTTCCACTTAGAAAATTGTTCTATTTATCCGGACATGAAAGAGGGAATAGCTGTTTTGTCTCCTAATCATTTTGCTATGCACAATGTTTTGTGATTCCTGTTGCCAGGTTACATTAGTACTCTATGCTGCTGGGTGCAATTCGGGGAGTAACAGTTCCTCCCTAAAGCCTCACCTGGCAGGAAACCTCATTCATGACTTGTATGTGTTTTTCAGTTCAGAAATTGTGGCCTGATAATTAATTTGATTTGCCATCTATTCTACTAATTTCGAGTCTATCATATCACTATGATATTCTTATCTTCTAAAAAACACGATTGCCACTTGTAAGTTGTAAGGACACAAGGGATAGATAAATTCTAGGAAGTATTCCTCCTTTCTTTGCACCTAAGATGCAACAGTTGTCGTCATATTCTAGTAATTATACTCTACAAGTACGAGGATTAAAAACCAGTGATCTAGCTTAGTTCTCTAAATTTTTTTTATCACAATTTTCATGACTGTTGATTTCTTTATTCTGTATGTACGAAAATTGCCACCTTATGAGATTAAAGTATGATGTTGAGGTGCCATTTTCTGTTGGTATCTTGCATGAACAAAAACAAAATTCATCTTTTGTTCATGTCCATGGTCATGTATTTGAATGACTTGGTAAATTGCGCAGGTTTCCATTATAGCTTCACCTGAAAATTATTCTTGATGAAGAAATATCATGTTTTGTATTGGTCTTCTGTGAAATGTGTGGCTGTTTCCATATTTGTTTTCTTGAATAGCATACTGGTCACCATCTGATGTTGCTAATGATATAATTTACAGGTGGTTTGGAATACAGCTGAATCCTCAATTTATTGGGATAGACCTCAAGTATGCAAACTTTTCCAGTCATTTTCATCGTTATTCTGATATTTAAACTACTTATATATGTCCATGCACATAACCTCTTGTGTGGACTGACTTATGATCACATCATTAGTGTTTTCCAGACCACATGTCACCTTTCATAAGTCTGTGAGGTTCAGCATTCCTCTGTTCTGTCACTTGACTGTCAGAGGCTGCTAATAGCACCAGAAATATCCTTTTTCATAACATGAAACTGCATGGATGCTTATGTGGATCTTACTGTGAATTTAATCTCACTTTAACATCATATATACAGTTGTTGATCTTTCCGTCGCTGGTATTAGATGTTTTAGCTTTAATTTGTAAAATGTCTTTCTGTAGGTTTTTCTTTGTTCGAGCAGGTATGATGGGATGGCTTCTTATCAATTTGTCAGTTCTAGCTAGAAGTGTCCCAGATGGCAACTTGAGCCTATCAATGGTCCTTTATCAACTATTCTGTGTGGTAATTTTATGATGATTTTTTTAGCATCTTTTGACAAAGTCAGTTATATGAGTTCCTTCGTCTAAGAATTCTTGTCTTTTTTACAGTTATATATCCTGGACTACTTTGTGCACGAGGAGTATATGACTTCCACGTGAGTGCATAACTTGTCTGTCTGTGCAATCCTTCAACTGCACACTGAAGTTGTCTCCGGGTCATTAAACCTGGTTTTTTCTTTTTTAAGAAACCGCATTGCTGCTAAAAAGTAGGAACTTTTATCTTCACTTACGACTCTGCTCAACCGTATTATAGGCTAATACTGCGTCTCTTTAGAGCATTTAGGAAATGCTGCTATGCTTATGTATGAACTGGCCTGCTATATGGGCTGCTTTAGTTTAGCAAACAGTTATGCTGCTAAACTTTCTTCATTGTGGCCATGTATTCTTCCAACCTTTAGTGTACTGGGCTTGGGCCATGGAACCTGTTAACTTGGAACTTTGACCCAAATTAGGTGACACCTAATGGACTGATTGGAAATCGTAACCGTAGTCTTTATTTGTCCTACATTGCTAGTGTTTATTGTGCTGAGATCAATGAATGAATCTTATTATAATACTTTTAAAATAAAATATTAACTGAGCAATGTGGGTGTTGGAAAGATTTAGGTTCCTTTTTGTAGTGACCAATAATACTGCAGTAATGTTGGTAGTCATGCCCTGCCCTCCAGTACCTCTCTCCCACAACCTCTAAACACTAGCCAACAAAGAGAAAAGAAAGAAAGGATGCTGCTCTGTGGAATTATCATATGTAATTGGAGCACTCTACGGCTGATTTTGCTAGTAATACAAGGGTGTTCTTCTTCAGCTTTGAAACAAAAAGTCTTCTGTTTGTTGATTTTCAGACTTAATTACAGGAGTGTTTGCCATTAATTGTATGCATCATATGCTATTCACTGCTGCACAGGAGGCCAGACTCCTCACAACAGTAGAAGCTATAATAGAAGGAAATGTTGTTCAACTAATTGGCAATCTCATGTTTTATTGCAACCAGTCAACTAAGTGCTTTTCTTTGGGAGGATGCCAGGCAAATGTTTGCTGCCTGGTATTTAAAATTTAAACTTGAGTGATCTACTGTACAAGTGAAAACATCTATTGTAGTAAAGTCTGCAGCACATTCAAAACAATTTCATGATCCACTTTTCCACATTTGAGCCAAGACAAGTAAGACCTGAGCTACTGAAAAGAACAACGAAAAAATTCATCCTTCTTTTCTGAGTAAGGGAGGGAGAATGTCTCATGGGCATATAATACGAGCTTCTCTAGAGTCTTTGATACAGTACCTGTCATTTTATGTGTTCTACTGAAGAAGATTCATTTTAAACTCTACTTAGAGGTTCTACTTTAAAACTTTGTCTTCTAGTGTATCTGTGCCTTTGATAGATCATAAGCTTGTGTCTCATTTAAATATTAGCTTCCTTGTACCTGAATTGATTGATACATGTATAGACTCTTCAACAATCTCATTTAGGATGAGTTGCTTTGGTGAATATCACTTACCTATTCCTGTAGAATCCCATATATGTGTACTCTATTTTGTCATTTGGTCTCTTTTCTAGATGGGACATTATTGCAGAGAGATTGGGCTTCATGTTGGTATTTGGAGATCTAGTGTGGATTCCCTTCACATTTAGCATTCAGGTATGCCATCTAGAGAAGATGAACAGACAGTACGTTTGGTCATCAGGACTGTTTTTTTCCTTAGCTATCAATCATCACATTATCACACCATCCGTACCCCTATTTTTCTCTATACTTGCACATGGAGGGGGAGGGACCTTGTTTGTGTTTTATTTGGGGACAGGTCACTACTGAGTTTTTTCTTTCTCAATCTGATGCTTAGATTGATGGTTAATGCGCATTGCTTATCAACATGATGGGCAAGCCAATTAAGTTTATGATAAGCTCCATTCATGCGTAGCAAACATACATATTCTAAATCTCTGGATGCTGTGATTAGTGTTCTTTTGTTCTTTTGGTGTTCAGTGAATTATTGACAGTTAATACAACATCTCTCTGCTTTATAGTTGTTCACTTCTTCTCTTAGGACTAGAAAAGTTGCCTTATTATACAAAATTGATTGCCTTTGAAGCATTGCAACCCTAAGTATCCGCATCTCACTATGTTAGTAGTTGTACACTCTGGATACAAGATTGCATCTACTTGGAACCATTTATCAGATAAATATGCAGTTTGGAAGATTATTTGAGGCATGTTTATATGCCTACATGAGTAATTGACATCTCTGATACAGGGTTGGTGGCTTTTGAGGAATAACGTAGAGTTAACAACAATTGCTGCCATTGCTAATTGTTTTGTATTTCTGATTGGGTAGGCTTTATGTTGTCCTTTGCTGATGAACCTAATATTGCCTGCCACCTTTACTAAGAATTCATTTCCTTTGCCTAAAAACTATGTAGATATATGGTGTTCCGAGGCGCTAACAAGCAAAAGCATGTGTTCAAAAGGAATCCCAAAGCACTTATATGGGGTCATCCTCCAAAAGTTGTGGGGGGGAAGTTGCTTGCTTCTGGTTATTGGTAAAATAACAGTCTCCTCCTACTCTTGCTGTGACTTATGGTCATGTTAGTGTTATGAAGGTCATAAATGGAATCCAAGTCTAAGATGAATGGATCAAACCACCAAGTATGAGTAATGTAATGTGCTTGGAGCCTTGCACACCTACTTCAATAGCTTCAACTTGTATTGTTGGATTTATCAGCTTGCTCCTTTGCAGTTTAATGTCAATAAAAATGCTGTTAGCCTGGCTTTCACATCCTATACATATCAAAACTTCTCTATCGTCTGTACTTAAACGATTGTGAGACTGCTGTCACAGAACTCACTGATAGTCAATTCTTTCTGTTTCTTTGACACTTGGTGTACATATAATTTGTTTCTCCTATACCCACTTCCATTTATCTCTGTGAAGATGCACAATTTTTCAAATAAGGCATATTCATATAGAAAAGGAAAAAGGTAGTTTGATCGTCTCCATCAATATGCTTTGTGAATGTGAATGTAATTTGGTAGAACTTAAATGGAGAAGGCTAAAAGTGTGGTAAACGACGAATCTTATGTTTCTCTGATTCTGTTTCCCAAAAGTTCGCTTTGCTTCTCCTGCTACTCATGCAATTTTGACTTCACGTATCCTGTGGTTGAAGGAATTGCAAGGCACTGTAACTACCTTGGTGACTTGCTGCTGGCACTGTCCTTCAGCTTGCCTTGTGGACTAAGGTGATTTTTGACTTCACCCAACTCTATTATGATTTGCCATGCATACCAAAATTAAGTAGATCACAGTTTTGAAGAGCTACTTCTCTTTTGCAGATCGCCAGTACCTTATTTCTACCCAATTTATCTCCTGATTCTGCTGATATGGAGAGAGAGAAGAGACGGGGCTCGTTGTGCAGAAAAGTACAGAGAGATTTGGGCAGAATACTGCAGACTAGTACCTTGGAGGATATTCCCCTATATTTATTAGATGTACAGTAGTTCATCTAGTAATGTTAGATCCTACTTTCATAAGAAAAAAATCAGAGTGGGAGATTGAGGGTCATTTGTTTTCTGTACTTGTTTTCTTAATCTTGGAAGTTGTAATTTCTTGGGAGGGTGGTATTACTTTTTCCTTAGTTCTTTTCTTATTTGAAAAAAAGAGAAATTTTGGGAGACCCTGGTAGGGTGGTGTTCTCTTTACCGCGATGAACTTTCTGGGGAAAAGCCCACATATGGTCTTTCTGTTGCTTTTGCGATTCGATCTTTTCCCAGTTATGCGATATTGAGTACTCTTGCTTCGCCAGTGTATGATGAAGTCCTTTCATCGCTTGCCATTACTATTAGTAACCTCGTCCAATCTTGTTCTTTTGCTTTGTTTTGTGGTGCCTCGTCCCCATGATTCCCAAAAAAAGAGGATCGGCATGCTTTCCTTCTGTATGGGCTATACTATTGGGGTGCATCATTCACTTTGCAGTGTAGACAGAAGGATGTTGAAGCATAGGCTTGTTATGAGAAGGATATGCAATAGATGGAAGGATCAATCGCGAGTAAAAATCTTCATTTTTTTTTCTTTATAGTATTTTCTGAAGGTTGAGCATTAGCCAAATAGAGCATTAGCCAAATAACTGTTGACTAGATTTTGCTAAGGAGCATTCGTACTTACAAGCTACAAAGAGTAAGATGCGGAAATTTTTTGAAGTGTTTCGAATACTTACATTTTTCGCAACGTTTCAAATTATTGCTTGTACAATCTTTACGGAGGGAGATATATGTGCCAGCTAAAGAGGGTTATGGGGAAAAGATAACATATCAAAACTCAATGCCATAGATTTCATTCTCCAGCTTTAGATAGATCTTGACGAGTGTCTTCAAAATGCTCATCCAGTGTATGTTAATGAAAATACTTCTGATTTATAAGAAATCGATTATAGTAATACATAACACGAGAAAAATAACGTGTTAAAAAATCGTCAATTTTCCTTAATAGATCGCAGGATCTTTATTAATAAAATCTGACTTAGGATTAGCATAAACTATTTCCACTATCCACTTGCCTTTTGCAGCGGTGACTTCTAGTGTCCAGAGTCTATGTATAGCTTGCTTGAATCGACAAGATGGACTTTCGAACCTTCAAACACTAATCCAAGCCTTAATCGACAAGAAGAGATAGTTTTTTTTTTTTTGTCGGTGACAAGAAGAGATAGTTGAAAATTGTTTTTTACTCCCACAAACTTAAGGAAAAAAAAAGATCAAAACCCTTAATCATGCGGTTAGCATTAGTCCAGGCCTCCTTCAGTAAATAATCACGTCTCCCACTCATTAGTGCTCATTCATTAATGTGCGATCGATATTTTACAAGTTCACGCTTATGACATCATCGAAGGGTTAGCTAAGAGGTCGAGTGCTTGATTTTGGGGAAGCAAATCTCCGTTCAAATTGTAACGACTACCACTTTAAGAATTTAGCCTTCCTTTGGTTTTTCCAGGGACCGACCCATCAAATCAAATATGGATGCTGGATTTAAGCGTGTCAAAGGGGCATTAATTTTAGGGGAGCCGATTTATGGGCATTAACTAGTACTCCAAAGTGCAAAGCTAGGATCAGATAATGAGTTTTATACACTTTCGGACCTATCGACATTGTGTTTGAGAGAAATCTCTCAATACCGCCAGGCTTAGAGTAAAAGAAGTTGCCAATCATGAATAATGTGAGGCCAAAATCAAACAAGAATTGAGCATATAGTGTACGAGAATGTGTGAGCTTTATTTTTCTTGATCATATCGACGAATTATCAACTTTAGCATTGGGATTACCTATATCTATAATCGTGAACATTTATCGACCACTGCCAAGGGTTCGTTCTACTTTCGTAAATCTATGGATGCCATTATTAATTGTCTCTGCTTATTAAGCTCGTCTTCGGTTGCCTTCTATTGCTACTTTTTTCTTAAAACTCTCGACCGTCATAAAAAGCCTCAACTCGATGCTTTTGTCGGGAGCCCACGTTCATGTTTTGAAAATGACACATAAATCCTGAAAGCAGACAAATGGACACCTCCATTCCAATCTGTCCAAGCTCACCATAACATAATCCTAACCTTTTGTCAGTTTTCAGATACATGACCTTTCTTCTGATGTGCTTTCGATCATCGTCTTCGACAATTTGAACCAACCAAGTCCATCCCTCTTATGTTTAAGAAGATAGGTCCAGACTTCCCTCGAAATGTCATCAACAATGAACAACACATACCAGGCACCAACCTTGGCGAGAACTTGAGAGGTCCTTATATATCTGAGTGTATGCGGCCTGCGATCTCTAAGGTCTACTGAATTGCCTTTATGAAGTTTACTCTTCGCTAGCTACCCATATCATAGTATTTATAGGAGTTTAGCTTCTCAATGCTGCATCGTTTTGAGCACTTCAATCAACCACTCATTTGATAAATCTAAGAGAATTATGCTTTTTGCCTTCTCCATCAACTTCACCCTATGAGCCTCTTTTAGTGTTTATGGTAATATATCTTTGCCATCCAATGCTTTCGTCAAAACTTGAATTGTTAATAGGACACAAATCTTTATATTGCACAACAGAAAGTTGTTCCTCCTGTTCAATTTCTCAATTTCAACTTTAACTTCGGACATGTTTGCAACAACATAATTTCCAAACTGTTTTTAGACAAACAAAAGTCCCAAGTTAACTCTAGAAACCTTAACCCTAGTTCTAATATCGATTGTTATGAAATAACACAGAAGTGATCTTACAATTTGCATCCTGCGCGAGAGGAGAAAATTACTAAAGAAATCAAGGAAAAATCATCAAAGCACTAAGAATTTATGTGGTTTAGTCTAAGTTTGGTACATATTTCATGGAGAGAGCTAGTAGAAAATATCCACTATGAATTTGAAGAATTGTAACATTCACAATTGCTCAATTGTTAAAGTGCTTCCTAACACTAAATTACACCCAAAGCAAAACTTACAAGTTTTTGTAACACAATCTCTCATAAAGAATTCGCCTCAGAAAATTTATAAAGAAAAAGCCCTAAAAATCATCTTGCTTGCTCTAGCGGACAAACAAACAAGTGGAATTTCCTTTGTATATGTTCTTATTTGACTTGCTGATTAAAATTATGAAATCTATTCAAACTAGGAATCCAACTTCAATATAGAAAGTATTTCATTAATTTCTTACTTGTTCGGAAGTGAAACTATAAATCCTATTTGAATTTGAATTTTTAATTAATTCAAATTTTCTTTTTTTCCCGGACTCAAACTTAAAAAATTCTCAACAACAAATTTTATCAACAATAATAAATAAATAAATAAAATGCTAAGATTTGAGATCCTTATTAAGTAAGCACCGAAGATTGAGGTGCAAATATCTGAAGTGTTAAAACTTGGCACGGTATGACATTTAAATACCAAAAGTTTGGAAAGGTATATTTAAGTGTCAAAATCGGAGCAAAATGAATTAGTTAAGTGCCAACGGCAAGAAATTTTAGTGAAAAATACTAATGCGGGCTGGTGAGAAAAGTGTAAAATGACATTGTTTTACACACTAATGTGGCTAAATTGTTCGCATGCCGACGTGGATAGATAAGTCGAAAACGACGTCGTTTTATCTCCAATATGAATTTTAATATAAATATTAATTAAATTAAATTTAAAGCTAAATAAATAAATAAATGAAAGAAGAAGAAGAAGATTACAAAAGGCTTGTTCGGCGAGGGCTGTGCAAGCCCTTGCCGCCACCTCCCAACCGTCACCGGGGACCCCGCCGACCCTCCCCTATCATTGCCGGCCCTTCCCAGCGACGGTGGGGAGGCAAAAAGTGGTGAGGCCGATCTACAATCTTCTTTTTCTTTTTCATGTTCTTTTCTTCTTTTTTAAATTTAGTTTTAAATTTAAATTAATTAATACTTATATTAAAATTTAAATAGGAGGCAAAATGGTGTTATTTTCACTCTTCTTTTGCTAAGTCAACTTTCCGGCGAGTCACATAGGCCAGTTAAATTATTAAAAGAATGTCATGTAAGATTTCTGGGACTCTTCACCAGAGTTTGCACTAAAATGTTCCAATTTACAAAAAAAGTGGCACTTATTTATATATTTTGTAACTTTTAGCATTTAAGTTTCTCCCTGTTAAGTTTTGACATTTGCACTGTACTTCTGCCTTGAAGATTATCACGTTTAGATCTTGTCCTAGAATTGTCACCATCTAAGTCGGGTAAGGCTGGCTCTTTTTTCACATTTTCAATCCAACATATGTCCCTTTTCACCGAGATAATATCACATGTTTGTGACGCGTTGCTAACGGATAACTTACTGGATGGTAACAGGTCGAGATTAATTAGGTTCCTAATTAGCTCGTCACAATCAAATTTCGAGTTATGGAGAGGATTTCGGGTCCAATCATGCAACGAACTTTCAGATAGCGTTCGATATAAGTTAAAAGACATGATTGGTAGATACTGTCAAACTCAAACCCAACCATCTGATCCAAAGAATATCCTGGTCAAGTTCTTGAAGGCAATAAGAGATTTCTTTTTCTTCTCAAGTAATATTCCGAAAAATTCCAAATCGATATGTTTATAATAAGTTTACCAAAAATTAATTTTTTGACCTAAAAAACTCAAAACTAGTACATTTGTGATAGATTTATTATAAACTAATGTTGCAAATTTACCTCATTAGTAATAAATTTATCCTCCATTAGTTTTCGTTAAATTGAGTTTATGTTATGAATACAAACTGATACACTTATGACAAATGGAGAGTAAAATTCTAAATTGGTACACTCGGTAAAATTTAATGAAAATTAGATGGTAAATTTGTTACAAGCATATTATTTTGAGGTTTTTCATTGTATTAACCATTTTCTAGTTTTGCGCTTCTCTGCATTTGGATCTCTTTATACCAACCAGAACTCAAAGTATTGGTGGAAAGAGATATTGCGTAGTAATTGTGGATGATTATTCTCGCTTTACATGAGTATACTTCTTGTCAAGTAAATTTGAAACCTTTTCTTATTTTTCAAAATTTGCAAAGAAAGTTCAGAATGAAAAAAGATATGATATTTCGAGTATTAGGACAGACCATGGAGGTGAGTTTGAAAATCAAGATTTTGCAAAATTCTATGATGACTTTGGTTTTCAGCATGTTTTCTCTTCTCCATATACTCCAGAACAAAATGGAGTTGTGGAAAGAAAGAATAGATCTTTACAGGAAATGACTAGAACACTCTTAATTGAAAGTAATATTTCTTCTCGTTTTTGGACTGAAGCAGTTTCTACAGCTTGTTATATCATTAACAGAGTATTCTTAAGGCATATTCTGGATAAAACTCCTTATGAGTTATTCAAAGAAAAGAAGCCAATTGTTCCTTATTTCCATGTGTTTGGTTGCAAGTGTTTTATTTTAAAGAATGCAAATGATCGAACCGGTAAGTTTGAAGAAAGATCGACAAATGAATTTTTCTTGGCTACTCAACCTCAAGCAAAGCCTACGAGTATTCAACAAGAAGAGTCGATGCAGGGAAGAATCTATGAACGTCAAGTTTCAAGACTCAATGCGAGAATCAAATGAATCAGGCTCAACTTGAAGAATCTGAACCTACTCCAAATCCTACAAAGTCTACTTTCCCCGAAGTGGCTCAAACTCCTGAAGTTCAACAACAAGATGAACCAGAAGATTCAACTGAAATAGAGGATCGGCAGACTCATAAACCAACCAGCAATTGGAAGCATAAGTCAAGTCATCCTAAGGAACTCATCATTGGCAACATCGATGAAGGAATTCGCACCAGATCCAAAAGGCGTGAAGAGTCTAGTGCTTTAGCACTTGTTTCTGAAATTGAACCCAAAACTGTAGAAGAAGCCTTGGCTGATGAAAGTTGGATTAAAGCTATGCAAGAAGAGCTCAGATAGTTCAGCATTAATGATGTTTGGGAACTTATTCCTAAACCTAAAGGTAAGTCTATTATTGGAACTAAATGGGTCTTCAGGAACAAGATGGACGAGAAAGGAAAAGTGGTTAGGAACAAAGCAAGACTCATAGCCAAAGGATATACGCAAGAAGAATGGATAGACTATGACGAGACATATACACCAGTAGCGAGGTTAGAAGCAATTAGATTATTACTTGCTTTTGATTGCTATAAAAATTTCAGGTTATTCCAAATGGACGTAAAAAGTGCATTCCTAAATGGATTTATCCAAGAAAAAGTATATGTGGAACAACCACCTGGTTTTGAAGATCCAAGAAAGCCGACTCAATCTTCGATGAAAAAATGCTCTTTATGGATTAAATGAGGCACATCGGGCTTGGTATGACAGTTAAGTAAATTTCTAATTCAAAATGGTTTTAATAAAGGTAAAGTAGATACTACCTTGTTCATTAAGAGAGAATGTAAAGATTTTCTACTCGCTCAAATTTATGTTGATGATATCATTTTCGGATCACCTAATGAAAATCAGGCAAGAAGTTTTCTAAGTCTATGATGAATTCGAGATGAGCATGATGGGTGAATTAACCTTCTTTCTTGGATTACAAGTCAAACAATTGAAGAAGGGAATTTTCATTCACCAAGAGAAATATGCGAAAGATCTCATCAAAAAGTTCGGTTTGGAAAATTGCAAAAAGACTAAGATACCTATGTCAAGCTCTTCAAAGCTGGATAAAGATAAAGAAGGAAAGAGTGTAGACTAGAAGCTATATAGGAGCATAATTGGTTCACTTCTTTACTTTACTGCTTCTAGACCTGATATTTTGTTTAGTGTTTGCTTTTGTGCTAGGTTCTAATCAAATCCCAAAAGATCTCACTTAACTGCTGCAAAGCGCATTATCAAATACATTGCAACAACTCCAAAGCTAGAACTGTGGTATCCAAAAGAAGGAGACTTTACTCTCTTTGGATATTCAGACGCAGACTTAGCAGGTTGCAAAGTGGACATAAAGAGTACTTCTGGTACTTGTCAATTGCTTGGAAACAAGCTAGTATCATAATTTTCAAGAAAAGAAAGTACTGTGGCTCTTTCAATAGCTAAAGCAGAATATATAGCTCTTGGAAGTTGCTGCTCTCAAATTTTGTGGATTCGACAACAGCTAAGAGACTTTGGAATTGAAGAATCATGCACCGAGATCAAATGTGACTACACCAGCGCCATAAATCTTACAAAGAATCCAATTATGCATTCAATGGCAAAGCATATAGAGATTCGACATCACTTTATTAGAGATCATGTTCAAAATGGAGAAGTTATGATTCAGTTCATTGACTCAAAGAATCAACTAGCAAACATATTTACAAAGTCACTGGAGAAAAGTCTATTTGAGTTTATTCGCACCAGACTGAACATCACATCTTTTATCGAGTAAAGTCTAGAATTGTTCAAGACTCAGAGGTAAAGTCTCAAGGTATTCAAATTCGTAATGACTAAGAGTTACGATTGTAAATTATTTCAGTACTAGCGATTTAATTTTTAGATAAAAATTTAAAAAGGTACGATTACTTTTTGAATCGCTACTTTCTTATTTATTTTTAGCAACTATCTTTTCGTTTTTAAAATTATGGCAGTTTTTCATTTTCAAAAAGACAGTTTTATTTTTCCTTTATGACGATTCATTTACCCCACTTCATTTGCTTTATATATTGTTGAGATTCTTCTTCTCCGCTTTCACTCTCAAACCCTAGAATACAAAAATCACACTTGCTCCCACTTTCCCTGTAGTTTATTTCAAAATTTTTCACCTTTCTCGGCGATCGAGTTCGAGATTTCTCCCATAAAGCGACAATGTCTTCAAGAAAGTCTTCTAGAATCGCAAGTAGGGGACCACGACACATGTTTGAGGGTCCTACGCACTTCGATTTGACCGAGGAAAAATACTCTTCTCATTAGCAGCAACCAAGTCAGCATTAACCTTCTCAACAGCATCAATCTCCTCCACCGACTCAACCAGAAGAAGAAATAATTGAAGAAATTGAACCTGTAAGAACACTGACACCTAAAGTCGCTTTCAAGCTTTATTCTAAGTTGAAAGAATGAGGTACTGCTATGTCTTTGATCGATGAGTATCTGAGAGAGAGAGAGAGAGAGGCTACAAGAATGAAACTCTATTCTTGAGTGATATGGAGAAGATGGGCATTGCAGAAAAAAGGGTCGGCTAAAAAGACTTTTGCTAACTTTCCTAGTAACCCGTATTATGGCACGTTTAATCAGCCAGAAGGAAAGGACGATGACGAACGAATGTTCACACATTTCCAGCCTTGGATGGGAGTGGTTGCAAATGTTGATGGTGATGGAGCGAGTTTATTTCAGTCTAAGGACCACAAGAAGGTTTATTCAAAACTGATGAAGAGAGGGCTTATGAACCCTAGAAGCGTTGATTTTGATTTTCTTGATTCTGTGCAAGTAAATCTGAGGGAGAAGTTTGCACTTCTTTAATTGGAGCGTTTTTGTTCTGAGTCTACAATTGCTTATCCAGAACTCACAGCTTACTTCTATTCGAATCTATCCTTTTTGGATGCAAATAGATTCTCTTTCACAGTCAGGGATAAGGAGTTTTTGGTGGATATGGACACTTTGGCTGACTTGATTGGGGTGGAAAGAGCGTGTTTCCAACCAATCAGTGTGTCCGTTGCTCACGCTACTCTGGCATTGGTGAAAGACAGGTTTGCTGAAGGCAAGATTTACTACTCTAGGATGAATGCCTCCAACATCTTGCTGCATAAAATCTTGATCAACTGCATCCGTCCAAAATCAACATCAAAGACTGATGTGTCTCATTCTGAAGCAAAGCTAATGTATGTCATCAATGCTAGCTACAAATTCTCTCTACCTCACACCATCCTGTTTTACATGTACATGATAGTAGTGAAAGATAAGGGACAACTCCCTTATTCTGCTCTTATCACGAGCCTTTTTAGAAATTTCAAAATTCACATTCCTGCACCTTTGTGTTTGACAAGCATTACTCCAATGGTGATTGGATTTAAAATGGTCACCAAGATGCGTTTGAAAGAGCTTAACAAGGTGTTAGAGCGCATGAAGGAGAAGTCTCCCGTCAAGGCGAAACAAGACTCTGCAGCGGCCAAAAGGAAAGGCAAGGAGCTCATGGATGCTCCAGTAAAAAAGAAGAGAACTCTCATCTTGCAGGATGAAGAAGATGAGGATGAGATGACTCTTTCAGCTTTAAGGAACTTGAAGAGTTTTGTCAGCTTTCAAGAGACAGATGAACGAGAGACCAGAGAAGAGACAGAGAAAAGAGATGAAGGAAGAAGAGAAGAAGAAGAAGGGAAAGAGGAAGAAGAGACTCGAGATGATTCCTTTGAGCCTACCTTGGCTGTATCCTTGTCAAGCAACTCAGAACAAACAAGGAGTGAAACTGCTGGAATGAAAGGAAAAGAAAAACACCACTCCCTTGTTGAAGCAGAACAGGAAAAAGAATTCACTTCTCCACCTGAAGGCACACAAACAGGGGGAGCTGCTGAAAAACGAGATATTTCTTCACATGTTATAACTAGTGATGTTAGTCGATCTGCAGCAGATCCAGAGGATGTATATGACTCTCACCATCCAGAACCAGACCTTGAGGCATTCACTCCTAGTCATAGTAGATGAACTGCTGAAGAACCCTCCCATCTCAAAACTCCAGGAACAGATTCAGCTGGACCCAGTGCTGCACTAGCACAATCAGCGGACTTTTCACAAATGATGGATATCATGTTGGATTTAAAGAAACATTAATATGGTTTGGAGTATGAGATAAAAGATCTCGAAAAGGCTTTCTTGGCTGCTTCAGTTTCATTGCAAGAACAATTACTCGCCCTAAAGAATCAAGTGCAAGATACTGTGAAGGGTGAAGATTTACAGCAACTGAAGGAGACTCTTGGAAAGCTTGAGAAGACAGTGAGTTGTATGGGGGAATTCCAGCTTGTTCGCTTGCCAAAACAGCCATGATTTTCACACCACTCTTTTTGTTTATTCTCCACTTTTTGCTGTTGACAAAAAAAGGGGAGAAGTCATGGTAGATTTGTTTTTCTTTTGATGACTTTTAGACTTTGGTATTTTTGTTTGATTGTGGATTTTTGACTTTGGATCTTGACTCGCTTGACTATTATTGTGATTTGAATCTTTGATGCTTGCAATAACTTAGGCTGAGATACTAATTGTGGATGGATTATCTTGCAGGGTTAACATGTTTTCTGTGGTTGCAGAATTGATACTATCCAAGTCCTAATCAACTTATTTTTATAAGTTATCATGTATTGCTTAAGTTTTGTTTTGCAGGACAAAAATCTTCAAATCTAAAGGAAAGTTTTGTCACCATAAAAAATGGAGAGATTGTTGGAGAAAACTCCCTTATTGTTTTGAAGTTGACAAAGCGTTTCCATCAGTCTAGTCTGAAAATTTCTAGACTCAAGTGTTAAAGTCTGAAGACTTCCAGACTTTGTCGTCAAAGTCTAAAGACCACCAGACTCAAGACTCAAAGTTTGCCCTCACTGACAGCTTTCAGACCGAAGATTGAAGACTTATTCAAATGCAAGTTTATCTTTGAGGATTCGGTTCGTATGATTTTGAAAGACCTTATGGCTGGAGATATCATCTACTTGATTAATTATTGGATCAAATCCGATATGTAAATCTTTTGGATGGCGAAGTATACTTGGAAGGTTATACTTATGGAAACCAAGATTTTGATTGTATGAGCGAGCAGGATTGATTGGCTATCATCACATTCCTTAAAGGGCTCGAGATCTCCTTAATTGATTCTGTCCAATGGGAAGATTGGAAGATCTCCTTTGGAAAGTGCCAACGGTCGTAAAGGTATGGAGGAGTATTTAAGGATAATTTTTCGGTTGTTCAAGAGAGTGTGCATGAGAGAAAGATTTCAAAGTCTGAAGCTTTCTATTTCTTTGCTATTTCAAATGTTGAGCTTTACTTGTACTCAAAAAAGAGAGCAAACACTTGTGAGACTTTGAAGAAGTGTAGTAGAGTCTTTACACTGTAAAGTCAAGGACGTAAGACTGTAACATCTCTTTTGATCCTTAGTGAAATCCAGCCAGTGGGCTATCAGCGCGGGAGAGTGGACGTAGGCTTGATCAAAGCCGAACCACTATAAACATTATGTTTCTATTCTCTTTTTCCTAAACTCCTTATTTCAATTTACAGCTTCATATAATTGTTTACTACTGTTTATGTTGCTAGCAAATTGTTCTGAAGTTTTGTAAAAATTTCTTTATCACCTATTCATCCCCCTCTAGGTGATCTTACTAGCCCTTTCAGATCTTTCCATCACTGCTACCAAATGAAAATGAGTGATTTAACAAACATTTTTCTAACAATATTTTTCAAACAATGATTGTTGATATTGTTTAGAAAAATAAATGAATGGAAAATTTTTTCATCGCTCATGAAAATAGTTAGGCATAGATTGTTATCAATGATAAAGATGTTTTCAATTGAATAATTTTTTTAAACAATCCAATTAATCATTTTTTGGAAATATTTTTCAAATCACTTATTTCTTGTGAAATTAATCGCCCTAAAACTCGTAAAATTTGTCTTTTGTCAATTTTTCTTTGTACGAGCAAGTATAATGGGATGGCTTTTTCTCAACCTGTCGATTCTAATAAGTGTCCAAGATGGCAACTTGAGACTTGTTGGGATATAATATGCGGAAACGACAGGATTTTACAATTTACGTAGGGTGAATAGGTGTAAATAAAATTTTCTCCAATATTTAGAAATAGTGTGTTGCCTTTTGAAGATAAATAACAAGAAATGTAAACAGTTTTAAACAATTATATAAAGCAATACAACTAAGAAGTTAAGGAGAGAGAATTGAACACGAGGTTTATAGTGGTTCGGCTTAATTCAAGTCTACGTCCACTCTCCCGCACTGACAGCCCACTGGTTGGTTTTCACTATGAATCAAAAGAGATTTTACAGCTCGTGATCTCGACTCTCTCAGTGAAGAGTTTATGCTGATCTCTCCCAGAGTCTTTCTATGTATTTCTCTCTTTTGTGTACAACTTTTAAGCTTGACGAATGAAAGAACAAGGAACTATGGAGATTCAGACTTTGAAATTCTTCTTTCACGCATACCCTCGAACAACCGGAAAGTCATCCTTAAATACTCCTTCATGCCTTCACAATCGTTGGCACTTTCTAAAGGAGTTCTTCCAATCTACCCTTTGGACAGAATCAATTAAGGTGATCTTGAGTCGTTGAATGATTTGTGATGAAAGCCCGCCAATCATGTTCGCCCATACAATCAGGATTTTGGTTTCCATAAGTAAAATCTTCCAAGTTTGCTCGCCTTTAAAAAAGATCTTCGTATCAAAGTAAATTCCAATAAGAATATCCAAATGATTAGATGTTATATCCAGCCAAAGGTCTTCCAAAACCATACGAATCGAATCCTTAAAGATAGCAGCTGGATAGGTCTTCATTCTTCGATTTGGAAACTATCAGTGAGGGCATACTTTGAGACTTAAGTCTGGTGGTCTTCAGATTTTGACAGTAGAATCTGGAGTTCTTTAAACTATACCACTTGAGTCTAGAAGTCTTCAAACTAGATTTTTGGAAATGTTTTGTCGCTTCAAAACAAAATGAGTTTTCTCCAACAATCTCCCTATTTTTTATGGTAACAAAATTTTCCCGCAGATTTGAAAACTTTTGTCCCGCAAAGAATACATGATATCTCATAAAAATAATTTGATTAGAACCTGGATAGTGTCAATTCCGCAACCACGCTGTAAAAAACATGTTAATCCCGCAAAATAAATTAACTATCCACCACAATCGCATCACAAAATTAGTTACCGCAGGCATCAAAAGGATTCAAAATTAAATAACAGTCCAAAGTTTAGAAATATTAAAGTCCAAACAAACCAAACAAAAAGTCATTAAAACCAAAGTCAAACCAAGCAAAAAGATGCCGTGCTCAAAAGATAAGTCGTCAAGGTCAAATCTACACAAATTCTCCCCATTTTTGTCAACAGTAAAAAGTGGAGAATAATAAAGAGTGGGGTAAAGAAAAATCATGGCTGCTTGGGGATTCGAACGAGCTAGAATTCCCCCATGGATTTGACAGTGTCCTCCAACTTCTTCAGCGACTCCTTCAGCTGTCTAATGTCCTCACCTTTGGCATTGTCTTCCACTTGAAACTTCAGGGCTTGTAGCTGTTGTTGTAGAGATTCTGCTGTTGTCTTTAGAATTGTCACCATATTCTTTATCTCAAACTCGAAAGCATATTGCTGACCCTTTAAATCCAAAAGGATATCCAGCAACCTTTGAAAGTCTGTTGTTGGTTCTGAAGTAGCGCTGGGTCCAGCCAAGTCAATTCCATGAGTCTTGAGATGTGAGGGAACATTCGCTGTTCGATCACCAGTACTTGGAGAGGATGCCTCAAGATCAGCTTCTGGATGTTGAGAGACATAAACATCCTCTAAGTCTACCGGAGATCGACTAACATCACTAGTAAATATAGGTAAAGAAATACCTTTTTTATCAGCAGCTCTCCCTATTTATGTGCCTTTAGATGGAGAAAATAATTCTTCTTCCTGTTCTTCTTCAACTCCTGAGTGATGTTTAGTTTTTTCTGTCTCCTATAGTTCCACTCCTTGACTTCTCCGAGTCTTTTGTCAAGGATACACCAAGTGTTGGCTTAATCGAGTCATCTTGACCATCTTCTTCTTGTTGTTCTCTTCCTCTCTCTTCTTCCTCTGTTCTTCCTTCCTTTTTTCCTCTGTTCTCCTCTCTTCTCTCCTTCTTTGCTCTATTTCTTCTCTCTCTTTCTGCTCTCGTTCCTCTGGCTCTTTAAAGCTGACATAACTCTATAAATTCCTCAAGGCAAAGGCAAAGAGAGTGATGTCGTCCTCATCCTCTTCATCCTGCAAGATGAGGGCTCTCCGCTTCTTAATAAGTTTGCTGATGGGCTCTTTGCCTTTTCTTTTTCCTGCTGCAGAGTCTTGTCGTGCCTTGACAAGGGATTTCTCCTTAATGCTCTCCAAAACCTTGTTCAGCTCCTTCAGATGCATCTTTGAGACCATTGTCAGTCCAATCACCATTGGAGCAATGGTTCAGACACATAGAATAGCAGGAGGCTGAATATTGAAATGTCTGAAAAGTCGAGTGACTAGAGCAGCGTAAGGAAGTTACCCCTTGTCCTTCACCACTGTCCTATACATA
Organism: Eucalyptus guilfoylei; assembly: GCA_016097605.1. Taxonomy (NCBI): domain Eukaryota; kingdom Viridiplantae; phylum Streptophyta; class Magnoliopsida; order Myrtales; family Myrtaceae; genus Eucalyptus; species Eucalyptus guilfoylei. The sequence goes on from CM027860.1 coordinate 18,464,585, forward strand.
TGCATGAGGATGGTGTGAGACAGAGAGAACTTAAAGCCAATGTTGATAGCGTACATCAACTTCGATTCCGAATGAGAGACATCAGTCTTTGACGTTGATTTAGGTCTAATGCAGTTGAGCACGATCTTGTGAAGCAAGATATTGGAGGTAGTCATTCTAGAGTAAGAAATCTTGCCCTCAGCAAGTCTATCTCGAACAAGTTCCAAAGTAGCATGAGCAATAGACACATTGATTGGTTGGAAACGCCCTATTTCCACCCCAATCACATCAGCCAATGTGTCTACATCGACCACAAATTCTTCATCCCTAATAGTAAAGGAAAATCTATTCGTATCTAGAAAAGATAGATTTGAATAGAAGTAAGCGGTAAGCTCTAGGTAGGCGATAGTCGTCTCAGAGCAAAAACGTTCGAGTTGAAGGAGTGCAAACTTCTCCCTCAGTTTCACTTTCAATGAATCAAGAAAATCAAAGTCAACACTTCTAGGGTTCATCACCCCTCGCTTCAGCAGTTTCGAATAAGTCCTCCTGTGATCCTTAGACCGAAATAAATCCGTCCTCTCACCACGAATATTTGCAACAACTCCCATCCTAGGCTGAAAATTCGTGAACATCCTTTCATCGTCATCTTTCCCTTCAGGCTGATTAAAAGTACCAAAACGTGGATCGCTTGGAAAGTTGGCAAATGCCCTTGCTGCCGTGCCTACAAGCTCAATGCCCATACTCTCTATTGTTCTCAAAAAATTAGTCTCATTCTTATACCCTCTTTTGCTCAAGAACTCATCAATAAAAGTCATCGCCGTTCCACCCTCTTTTAACTTAGAGTAAAGTTTGTAGAGAAATTCGGGTTTCAGCGTTCTTACAGGTTCCACGTCCTCCAAAACTTCTTCTTCTGGTTGTTGCTGTAAAGGATCTTGAGTCTTGTGTTGAGAAGCGTGGCGCAGTTGAGAATGTTGTTGTTGACGTTGCTGTTGCTATTGAGGAGAGTTTTCTTCCTCAGTTAGATCAAAGTGCGTAGGACCCTCACGCATATACTGTGGTCCCCTGCTCACAATTCTAGAAGACTTTCTTTGAGAAGACATTGTCACTTCCTTCGGGGGAATCCTCGAACTCGATCGTGTAAAAATGTGAAAACTTTTTGGATTAAACTAGAGAGAAAGTGTGAGAAAGTGAAGTTCTGTATTCTATGGTTTGTGAGTGAAAATTGAGAAGAAGAAAATCGACAGTATATAAAGCAAGTGAACCGAGGTATTCCAATCGTCACAAAGGAAAAATAAAAACTGCCTTTTTGAAAATGTAAAACTGTCGTTTTTGAAAAAGAAAAACTGCCATAAATTCAAAACTCGAGAAAGACAATTTCTAAAGATAAATAAGTAACATTTGAAAACGTACCTTTTCAAGACTTCTTCCTAAAATTAAATTACTTGCAATGAAGAATTAACTTACAATCATATCATTTGGACATTCTGAGTCTAACCATCTTCAGACTTTACTCGTTAGAAGATATTATGTTCAGTCTGGTGCGGATAGACTTAAATAAACTTTTCTCCAATGGCTTTGTAAATATGTCTGCTAACTGATTCTTCGAGTCAATGGACTGAATCATGACTTTTCCATTTTGAACATGATCTCTAGTGAAGTGATGTCGAATTTCTATATGCTTTGCTCTTGAATGAAGAATTGGATTCTTTGTAAGATTGATAGTGCTAGTGTTGTCACATCTGATTTCAGTGCATGATTCTTCAATTCCAAAGTCTCTTAGCTATTACCTTATCCACAAGATTTGAGAACAACAACTTCCAAGAGCCACATATTCTGCTTCAGTCGTTGAAAGAGCTACGGTACTCTGTTTTCTTGAGAACCAAGATACCAGCTTGTTGCTCAGCAATTGACAAGTGCCAGAAGTACTATTTATATCAAATCTACAACCTGCTGAATCTGCGTCTGAATATCCAAGGAGAGTAAAGTCTCATTCTTTTGGATACTACAAACCTAGCTTTGGAGTAGTCGCAACATATTTAATAGTGCGTTTTGCAGCACTTAGATGTGATTATTTGGGATCTGATTGGAATCTAGCACAAATACAAACACTAAACAAAATGTCAGGTCTAGAAGCAGTAAGATAAAAAAGTGAACCAATAATACTCCTGTGGAGCTTTTGGTCAACTTTCTTTCCTCCTTCATCTTTGTCCAGCTTCAAGAACTTCACATTGGTATCTCGCCTTTTGTAATTTTCTAATCCAAATTTCTTGATGAGATCTTTCGTATATTTTTCTTGATGAATGAAAATTCCTTTCTTCAATTGTTTGACTTGTAATCTGAGAAAGAAGGTTAATTCACCCATCATGCTCATCTCAAATTTATCCTGCATAGACTTAGAAAACTTATTGCATAGATTTTCATTAGGTGATCCAAAAATAATATCATCAACATAAATTTGGACAAGTAGAAAATATTTACCTTCTCTTTTAATGAACAAAGTAGTATCTAACCACCACCCACGGTGGCCGCAATGGCTAGAACTTTACTCCCCCGGGGGTTCGAAACCCCGCGTCCCCATTGCGCGACTCCCTCGTGGCTGGGCCTGTGGTGGTGGCTCAATTTGCCCTGAGTTTACGCCACCGGCTGCCGACGTACGATGGTTCCCGGGTGACCAAAAAAAAAAAAATAAAAAATAAAAAAAAAAAAACAAAGTAGTATCTACATTTCCTTTAACAAAACCGTTTTGAGTAAGAAAATTACTTAACATTTCATATCAGGCTCGAGGTGCTTGCTTCAATCCATATAGGGCCTTTTTCAGTCTGAAGACTGAGTTTGGCTTTATTAGATCTTCAAATCCAGGTAGTTGATCCACATAGACTTCTTCTTGGATAAATCTATTTATGAATGCACTTTTCACATCCATTTGGAATAGCCTGAAATTTTTTTAGCAAGCAAAAGCAAGTAATAATATAATTGCTTCTAACCTCGCTACTGGTGCATAGATCTCATCATAGTCTATCCCTTCTTCTTGCGTATATCATTTAGCCACAAGTTTTGCTTTGTTCCTGACCACTTTTCCTTTCCCGTCCACCTTGTTCCTGAAAACCCATTTAGTTCCAATAATAGACTTACCTTTAGGTTTAGGAATTAGCTCCCAAACATCATTAATGCTGAATTGTCTGAGCTCTTCTTACATAACTTCAATCCAACTTTCATCGGCCAAGGCTTCTTCTATACTTTTGGGTTCAATTTTAGAAACAAGTGCCAAAGCACTAGACTCTTCTCGCCTTTTGGATCCGGTGCGAATTCCTTCATCAATGTTGCCAATGATGAGTTCCTAGGAATGACTAGACTTATGCTTCCAGTTACTGGTTGGTCTTGAAATCTGCTGATCCTCTGTTTCAGTTGAATCTTCTGGTTCTACTTGTTGTTTATCTTCATAAGTTTTAACCACTTCAGGGATAGTAGACTTTGTAAAGTTTGGAGCAGGTTCAGATTCTTCAAGTTGAGTCTAATCTAGTTGATTCTGTATAGATTATTGCAACTTGACATTTATCGATTCTTCCACAAATTGAGTCTTTTTGTTGAAAACTCTGTATGCTTTGCTCGAGGTAGAGTAGCCAAGGAAAATTGCTTCATCTGACTTTTCTTCAAACTTACCAATTCGATCATTTGCATTTTTCAAAACAAAACACTTACAACCAAACACATGAAAATAAGAAACATTTGGTTTTTTCCCTTTAGACAATTCATAAGGAGTTTTCTCTAGAATAGGTCTTAAAAACACTATATTAATGATATAGCAAGCTGTAGAGACGGCTTCAGCCTAAAAACGAAAAGAAATATTACTCTCAATTAAGATTGTTCTTGCTATTTCTTGCAAAGATCTATTCTTTCTTTCCATAACCCCATTCTGTTCTCGAGTATATGGAGAAGAAAAAACATGTTGAAAACTAGATTCATCACAGAATTTTGCAAAATCTTGATTTTCAAACTCACCTCCATAGTCTGTCCGTATGCTTGAAATAGCATAACATTTCTCATTCTAAACCTTCTTTGCAAATTTTGAAAAGTAAGAGAATGCTTCAGACTTACTTACTAGGAAATATACCCATGTGAAGCAAGAGTAGTCATCCACGATTACTAGACAGTATCTCTTTCCACCAATGCTTTGCGTTCTAGTTGGTCCAAAGAGATCCATGTGCGAAGCTGCAAAACTTGATTAATAGAAACTCGATTTATAGGTTTAAAAGAACTTCTAACCTGTTTTCCCAAAACACAAGGTGTGCATAAGTCAAACTTTTGATAAGTCAAACTTGGAAGTTCACAAACAAGCTTCTTTGAAGAGATTTTGGCAATTTTCTTTATGTTAACATGGCCAAGCTTCCTATGCCAAAGATTTGCTTCATCTTGAATAGAGATTAGACACTGAGAACTTTCCGGTTTTATATCCAGGAGGTAAATATTCCCATGTCTTTGTTCAGTGAAAGATTGAGTGAGATCTTTACTAGTTCCCGAGCAAATGCCTTCTTGAAAATTGATTCTGAAACCAGTGTCACACAGTTGACTGATGCTTAGTAGAATGTAGTTTAAACCTTCCACCAAGGAAACATTATTGATTGTAAGGCTTCCAATTTTCACAGTTCCGCATCCAACAATCCTTCCTTTGTTGTTTCCTCCAAATGAAACTTTTCCACCATTTATTTGTATAAGCTTTATAAAACAACTTGAATCTCCTATCATGTGTCTAGAGCAGGCACTATCCAAATACCATTTGATCTTTTTCTTAATAGTGACCTGCAATTATAAAAGAACTCAAGCTTTCTTTGGTAACCACATTTTCTTGGGTCTAGGGAAGTTAGTATTAAATACAGTCTTTGCCCAATCCTTCTTAACAGGTCTCCAAACCTTGGGACATTCTTTCTCGAAATGTTCTGAGCTATTACACTTTGAACATTTGAGAGCATTTCGGCCAATAAGTTTTACAAATACTCTTTGAAAATGGTTCTTGTAAAGTGTTTTTGTAAGCCTTTGTTTGATTCTTTCCTTCACTTTTGGAAAATCAATTAAAGGTATGGTTTCTAGTGTCATACCCAAACCAGATTTGTTAAAATAAGGTTTTTGTACCGAAATAATCTTTTCCAACTTCTCGATCCTATTGAAAACCTTTTTGTGATATTTGAAATGTCATTTTTCAAAAAGTTATTTTCCTTCGAAAGAGAATCTGCATTTTCTTTTAAGTTAATAAAACTTTTGTCTAAATTTTCAAAATTTTCTTTCCAAGTAGTTTCATGTTGCTTCAGTTTAGAATTCTCCCTTTTTAGCTCGAAAATCCTTTTAAGAGAGGTTTTGAGACTAAGACAAAGTTCATCTATGTACTTCAAAACCTTAATAGGAATTTTTAAATTGTTAACCTCGATTTCATTGTCTGAGTCCGAATCTGAGTCTGTCTCAGAGTCTGAGTCTGAATTGGCCATTAGACATATGCGAGCATACTCTTCATCACTTTCCTCACATTCAGTATCGCTCCATGTTTCTGCTTTGAGAGCCTTCTTGAATTTCTCAATTCTTCCTTTCTTTCTTTTCAACAGAGGGCAGTTGGGTCTGATGTGTCCCTTTTTTCTTGCATTCAAAGAAGACCACATCTTTGTTGACTTCATCATCCTCAGTTGATTTGTTCTAGTATTTTTGAGTGCCTTGCTTCTTCCAGTTAAATCTTCTTCCATTTCTGTTCAGCTTTCTGAATCTTCTTATTATAAGTGCTAGCTCTTCATCGTCCATGTCATCTTCTGAATCTGTATCATCAGAATCATCATTAGATTTTAAAGCAATTGACTTCTTACCTTTAGGATCTTCTTCCTCATTGATTTGTTCTACTTCATATGATTGAAATGTCCCAACTAATTCATCTACTGAAAGGGGCATGATCCTTTAGGTTTCTCTTATAGAAGTTTTCACGTTATTCCAGTCTTTGGAGAGTCCATACAGCAATTTATTAACCTTCATTGGTCCTGAGATTGGATGTCCTTGATATGCTAGACCATTTACAATCTCTGTGAAGCGACTAAACATGTTAGTAATGTATTCTCCTGGTTTCATCTTGAAAGCTTCACACTGTCCGAGTAAGATGTTGATTTTAGTAAGATGTTGATTTTTGTTTCTTTAACTCGATCAGTTCCTTCATAAGTCATGTGCAATCTATCCCAAACTTCTTTTGCTGTTTCACAAGATGAAATTTTGTTATACTCAGTAGGAGATAAAGCACAATATAAGGAATAAATGGCTTTAGCATCAAGAGCTTGTCTCTTGGTTATTTCTTCTTGTGCCATTCCGCTTGCATCTGCAACTTCTTTTCCTCTTTCTAAGACTGATGTAGCTTTGGGAATAATCCATTTTTCTACCACATTCCATTCTAGGGGATCTTTTGATCTCATGAATGCTTTCATCATGTTTTTCCACACACTGTATTCCTTTCCATCAAAGTAAGGAGGTTTGGTGTTGCTTTGGCCTTCAACCAAACCTGGAGCCAAAATAATAGCCATAGATCTTTAGCTCAGAAGTAAATAACACTTCAATAAAATGAGCACACAAGCTCTGATACCAATTGTAAAGGGCTAGTACAACACCTAGAGGGGGGTAAATAGGTGTAAATAAAATTTTCTCCAAGATTTAGAAATAGTGCATTGCCTTTTGAAGATAAATAACAAGAAATGTAAACAGCTTTAAAAAATTATATAAAGCAATAAAACTAAGAAGTTAAGGAGAGAGAATTGAATACGAGGTTTATAGTGGTTCGGCTTAATTTAAGCCTACATCCACTCTCCTGTGCTGACAGCCCACTGGTTGGTTTTCACTATAAATCAAAAGAGATTTTACAGCTCGTGACCTCGACTCTCTCAGTGAAGAGTTTATGATGATCTCTCCCGAGTCTCTCTATGTATTTCTCTTTTTGTGTACAACTTTTAAGCTTGACGAATGAAAGAACAAGGAACTATGGAGATTTAGACTTTGAAATTATTCTTTCACGCACACCCTTGAACAACCGGAAAGTCATCCTTAAATACTCCTTCATGCCTTCACAACCATTGGCACTTTCCAAATGAGTTCTTCCAATCTACCCGTTGGACAGAATCAATTAAGGTGATCTCAAGTCATTGAATGATTTGTGATGAAAGCCCGTTAATCATGTTCGCCCATACAATCAGGATTTTGGTTTCCATAAGTAGAACCTTCCAAGTTTGCTCGCCTTTCAAAAAGATCTTCGTATCAAAGTAAATTCCAATAAGAATATCCAAATGATTAGATGCTATATCCTGCCGAAGGTCTTCCAAAACCATACGAATCGAATCCTTGAAGATAATCCAGCATCTAGATAGGTCTTCATTCTTTGGTCTGGAAACTGTCAGTGAGGGCAAACTTTGAGACTTAAGTCTAGTGGTCTTCAGACTTTGACAGTAGAATTTGGAGTTCTTTAGACTATACCACTTGAGTATGGAAGTCTTCTAACTAGACTTTTGGAAACGTTTTGTCAACTTCAAAACAGTAAAGGAGTTTTCTCCAACAACGTCAACGCAAAATCACCAAAGAAATAAACGAGAAATAATAAGGACACCAGAAATTTATGTGGTCGATCTGAGTATCAGTACCTACGTCCACGGGGAGAGCCAGCATAAAATAATCCACTATAATCGAAGAATCAGAGTTTACAATCACTCACACGCTCAAGTGTTTCCCACACCTAGATTTAATCCCAAACCCAAAGTGTTTATAAATAAACAACTCACTTGGACATAAACTCACTGCACAAAATTACCACGCGTTCAAGTCGTACGCCAAAAAGAAAAGATCTCCAGCGTCTTTTCTTTCTTTCGTGCATCTCCTCTCTTGGCGTGGATGTGCGGCTTCTCTCGGCTTTCTTCTACGTAGGGCTTTAGCCGCTCTACGCACGCATTCTGTTCATATATATCCAGCATCTTTTCTTTCTTTCGTGCAGCTCCTCTCTTGGTGTGGACGTGCGGCTTCTCACAGCTTTCTTCTACGTAGGGCTCTCCACGCACGCATTTTGTTCATATATATATATATATATACTTTGACTCTAGGCCCCAACGTTACTTTCCTTCTTTAATGGCTAAGGAAAGTGGGATGCTGCAGAGCTTCTTTCATAGCTTTGTGTGTGTGCCCAAAAGTCAAGATTTTGACTTTGGGCCCCACGTGAATAACCATTTTCGGATTCTGTAGCAAATAAAGGAAGAGAAAAACCTTTGCTCCTTTTTTTTTTTTTTTTTATCCTTCATGCTGTCCCACAATCAAATAATAAAAATTTCATCCAAGCGAATCACGTTTTTTTGCAAACGCTCAAACTCGAGACATAATTTAACAATTCTCCAGATTGGCTCGATGTTTGAAGCCAAGTTATAGCGGCCATCATCCATGCTGCTCTCCCAACGCCCCGATGGGTGCTCACTCTCCACAAACGCTAATAGAGCTCAAGCAGAGCTTGAGCTTCGTCAAAGGAACAAACTTAGTCATCATGTTTGCCGAGTTATCTGCTGTAGCAATCTTTTTGACAATAACATTACCCTTAGCTAAGACATCTCAGATGAAGTGGTACCTGATGTTGATATGCTTCGTTCGCTCGTGATAAACTAGATTATATGCCAAATATATCGCACCTTGGTTATCACAGTGTATATCCACACTTTTCTGTTTTAACCCAAAGTCCGAGAGCAAACTTTGTAACCATATCGCCTCCTTCGCTACAAAGGGGGACAAGTACACTATCAGTGCCAAAAGTTGTGTACGGTGCTCACTTTGGTGCCAAAAGTTTCCGACGAATCACTTAAGTGCCAAATCGGAGAAAAAACAATCACTTTGGTGCCACCGGCGAGAGATTCCGGCCAAAATGATTACGTGGCTTTTATATTTTTTAAAAAAAAAAATCGACTGTCCACAGTGGATGGCATAAAATGACGCCGTTTTCATTTCTTCGTAAGAAATGACGTCATTTACCATTCCACATGGATCACTTACAAAACGACCGTCGTTTTGTAAAATAGAGTGGATTCACTACAGTGAAAAATGACATGGATTCACTACGGCCAAAAATGGTGTCGCTAAAGAGGGAGTAAAATAGGGTTCGTATACGATTCTTGCTTGATGCTGGCCGTAGCTCGCTCACCCACCGTCATTCGTTCACCCGTCATTGCTCGGCCACTGCTGTAATTGCGCCATTGTTCACGGTCGTTCGCTGCTTGCGTCCCCAACTCTCGCTCACTTTGGTTTGTCATGTTCTCTACGTGGGTCAATTTAGTGAATAATTTAGGGTTCTGATGAGCAAGTTAGGGCGCGGAGGGCAAATTGAGGGCTCGACTCAAGGGGAAAGTGGTGGGGACCGAATAAAAAAATTGAGGGTTCCGTCATTTGGTCGCTTTCTTTAGTGGGGACCAAATAGAAAAATAGGGCGCGGAGGGAAAAATGGGGCTCGACTCGGAGGAAAACAGTAGTGGGACCTTACTTTGTTTAATTAATTGGATTGCTTCTGTAGGGACCGAATGTGATTGAATTGAAAAATGGGTGGTGGGGACCTCACTTTGTTTATTCAATTCGGTTTCCTTTGTTTCTATAAAAGCACCAAATTGAATGGCTGACCTCACATTTGTTTCTTGACAACAAAATGACAAGGACCTGCATGTGAAGTTGTTAATTCTGTCATGTAGTCCCGAAAACTACTGACTTTTTTTTTCTATTGGGTGCAGCATCGACATGGACGAGAATCAAGTAGGCGTCATTGTTTGCTTTGGTGGAGAGTTTGTTATTGGCTTCGAGGATTGGGAATATAGTGGTGGAAATGAAGGTACTATCTATGTCAATATTCGGAAGCCATCATATATTGATTTTCTGAGGGATTTGGTGTATTTTTTACGATGCAAAGTGCAAAAACTATATTACTGTGTTCCTAGAAAGGAATTGAAGGATGGCTTGAGATTTTTTAATGACGATGATGGTATTAAGGATATCCTTTACCATTATCTTCACGGCGAAGAAGTTATGGTATATGTTGAGTATTATAGTGAGGATGAGGATGAGGATGAGGATGGGGATGAGCAGACCACCACTGAAAAAGGAGAAGGGAGGGATCCTATTCAAGCGAGTAATCAGGTCGAGGATGAATTTAGGTTAAATGAAGGGCAAAATGAGAGGGAGGGAAGTCATATTGATAGAGATGAACAGACAAAGAGATGTCCTAAAATCTTGGGAGAAGATGTGGGCGATGAAGACTTCATTGGATTAGAATGGGAAATTTCTATATCCAGTGAATCGGAAGATGAATATTTGACTTCAAAAGAAGTTTCCCAAGTGACAAAGATGATGATGAACTCGCATAGTTAAGACAAAAGCAAAGAGAATTTCTCAGAAAAAAAGTTGCAGCTTCAGCAAAGAGGCCCAAGCCAGTAAATAGGGATGGAACTCTAGCTGAAGGTAATAGAAGTGAAGATGAAGAAAGCTGCGGCGATGAAGTTGTTGGTTCGGAGAATGAGCTTGATAATTATGATGAAGAACCTGCTCGTGGAAGAAAAAGTAAGTACCCTTGCTATGATCCGACTGTTGATAAACCTGTTTTGTCTGTGAGCATGAGATTTGACGATGCCAAACAGTTCAAGGAAGCTGTTGTGAAGAACTCCATTGTTGAACAGAGGAGCATTGATTTCATTAGAAACACGAAGGAATTTGTGAGAGCTAAGTGCTGACAACCCAATTATTCATGGAAGCTTTATGGCGTGCTAAGTAAGAAGGGGTCATTCTAGATTAGGTCCTTCCAGGAGGAGCATACTTGTCTAATTATCCTTAACAATAAAAGGGTAACAAGTGTGTGGTTATCGAAGCATTTTTTCAATACTATCAAAGCAATGCCCGAGATCAAGAGTCCTCAATTTCAATTGTTAGTGAAGGAGCAATTAGGGGTTAATGTGTCAACGAATCAATGCAAGAGAGCTAAGATGATGGTGATGAAAATATTGATGGGTGGGTATAAGGAAGAATATGTGCAGGTATGGGATTACGCTGGCGAATGCATGTTTCAAAACCCATCTAGTAGGGTATATGTAGAGGTTGTGGAGAGGCAACTCCTTGATCTTGGGACTAGATTTGATAGATTTTATGTCTGTTTTGATGCATGCAAACGGGGCTTCTTGGCTGGTTGTAGAAGAGTTATAGGATTAGATGGATGCTTTCTAAAGGGTTTATGCAAGGGGGAATTGTTGGCTGCTGTGGGTAGAGATGCCAATAATCAAATGTTTCCGATAGCTTGGGCAGTGGTGAATATAAAGAATAAGGATATTTGGTCCTGGTTCCTCAAAAATTTGATGGCTGACCTTGAGATAACCGATGGGGGAGGATGGGCATTCATGAGTGACCAACAGAAAGTAATTCCATTATCAATTAATTCATTTCCTTTTAATATTAATCACTTGCATATTTTTCCTGACTTATATTTATTGGTTTGAATTTTTGTAGGGACTTATTCCTGCATTGGCTGAGTTGATGCCACATGCTGAGCATAGAATGTGCACGAGGCACATATATGCAAATTGGTCAAGGAACTTCAAATGAGATAGGTTGTAGAAGCAGTTCTAGTAGATAGTGAAGAGTACCAACATGGCTGATTTCAGATTAGCCAAACAAGGATTGTTGCAGTTGATAAATGAAGGTTTTGATGCACTCTTCCAAATAGAAACTAAGCACTGGTGTCGGGCCTTCTTCAGCGAAGAGTTCAAATGCGATATAATTGATAACAACCTCAGTGAAGCTTTTAATGGCAGAATTTTAGAGGCTAGGTGCAAACCAATCATCAGCATGGTTGATGATATTCGAGTTATGGTGATGACTAGACTACATAGGCAAAGAGATGAGGCTACGAAATGGACTAGAGACTATGGCCCTAGGATTGTGAAGAGATTAGATGCAAACATTGCTACTAGTAGGTTCTGCCATCCAGTTTGGAATGGAAATAATGGATATGAGATTATTCAAAATCAGGATAAGTATGTTGTCAACCTAGGTAGAATAAAGTGTTCATGCCGAACCTGGCAACTGATGGAATTCCCAGTGCCCATGTCAATTGTGCTATTCAGATGAAGGAAGAAAACCCAAATGATTACCTAGATGATCGGTACAAAAAAAGCTCATACCTTGCTTCATACTAATTCATGATGCAGCCTATTAGAAGCAGCAAATTTTTGGAGCCAACAAATTATAAAAGCCCTCTACCTTTGCCATTGAAGAAGCAAATAGGAAGGCCAAAGAGGAGACGAAGAATGCAGCAGGAAGATGCATCAAGTCAGAGAATGAGTAGGATTGGGGCAAATATGAAATGCTCCTGTTGCCGCAAGGAAGGGCACAATAAGAAAGGCTGTGAACTGAAAAAGCAGCATCAACAGAAAGCTGATTTAGTGCCAGGGACAAGACCTACTAAAGAGTTTCTTCTTCGGCTTATTGAAAGGAGGACAGAAGGCCCTGTTGTAATGCTTACTGAAGGGCAAACAGAAAGTCCTACTGTAAGGTAAGTATCCTCTTTACCTTAGTAACTTTTTAGTTCATAGTCGATAGAGTTTGATGGTTGACCAAGTGTACTGGCTTCTCTTGTGCTTTTCCTCTGTCATGCACTTGTAATTTGAGAAGTTTTCTCCATTTGTTTCCCACTATGAAAATGGGCAGATGTCTAATTATTCAAATCATTATAGTTAGTCATAATCCCGATACAGTACATTGTTGTAAGGCCTACTAAAGGGCCAGAAACAGGCCCTGTTGTAAGCTCAAGTGCAGGAATAAGGACTGGAACAGGCAGGACAGCAACAACAATAACAACTGAGTCCATTGTTGAGCAAACGAGAAAAAAATATCATGTAAGTTGTACATCGCTGTGTTTGTCTTTTATGGGCTGAAATTTAAATTTGTTATGTGTTTCTCAGGTGAGAAAACAAGCAACTGCACAAGTTGTAGAGGTTGCTCCCCATTTGTTGCTGTTGAAAATGATGCACCACAGCGAACAAGAGGGGCTCTTGGAAAAAAGATTAAGGCAATATGGTTATGGGATTTACACATATGAATATACTGGAATGACTATTTTGAATGTAAGATTTGTAGGCCTCATGCATTTAATTTGTTGTACTTCAATTCATTTGGTTGACAATATCGCTATGTTCTTGTAGCCTAGGAGAACTTCAAAGGTACTTCTCTCTCAAGGTGGGCCAACTCAAGAATTAAGGGCGCAGCCAAAGAAGAGTGCTCCAAAGAAGAAGACAACGGCGGGTATAGCTGCAAAACAGCATCCAAAAAGAACCTAGCACTAGTTCCATCTCAACTAACGATTGGGAGCAATAGTAATGATATGGACCAACACATGACACGCGCTAGAACAAAAATAGCCGCTGTCAATAACAAGGAAAAGGAGGTGATAGAAAGCCTAGTTAAAGAACCTGCACATCTAGTTTGAAAGAGTGCTCAGATTATGAATCAATTCAAACCTCCAAGAGGAAAAGGAGATCGGGGTGTTGTCCATATTGACTGATGGGAGGGTGCTGGACATGGTCTCTTTTTATATGGTGCTGGACATGGTCTCTTTTCATGTTTTCTTTTTTTAGGAGGGTGCTGGATATTATATCATTGATGGTAGTTGTTGCCTGCATATTGCCATTGTTTTTTTTTAAGAGGGTGCTGAACCTTCAGTGATTGGGGAGTGAAGTTAGACATGTTTTTCTTTTGTAAACAATCAATCAATGTCAATGGCAATATCTGTTTTTGTTATTTTCTCTTGTGTTGGTTGTTTTGGCTAGTAATGCTAGCAAGACAGTTATTAGTTATGCTATATATTTTTTTGTTATTGGTGCAATGTTCTTATGAGGTTGATATTATTTTTAGATGTGTGCATATACTGTTGGTGGTTGAAGTTATGGATGCTAATAAATTTGTGGGGTTCTGGTTGTATGCGCTGGTGTAAGAATAAGATGCAATTTTGGGTGCCGGTGCATCTTGTTACATCAACACTTATATGAGCTAGTACAAAAAGATGCACCAACAACTCAACTAGTGCAATAAGATGTAAGATGCACCACGATTGGTGCGAGTCAAGTGACGTTTGAAACTAACATGTTCTTTTTTAAAAAAACTTGTGCAACACAAGTGATCACTTTGTAATCGCGACTGGCACTTAAATGATCACTTTTATAAAAACTTGGCACTCAAGTGATCACTATTTACAACTTATGGCACTGAAATGGTCAATCGTGAATTTGCCACCATCCCTTAATTTCGCCATGGTTTGCAGTTGCAGCAAACCAGCAAACTAGCAAATCATTACCAAATAAAAAATGTAGCAAACCATTATAATTAGAGCAAAAACTAATCAAAATAAACATTGACAATACACAACTAAACAATAAAACTTTTAAATGCTCACAACTAATGCATTCCAAAAGCATCTTCCATTTCGCCATAGTTTGCAGTTGCAGCATACCAGCAAACGAGCAAACCATTACCAAATAAAAAATGCAGCAAATCATTATATTTGAAGCAAAAATTAACCAAAACAAATAATGACAATATACAACTAAACAATAAAACTTTTAAGTGCTCAGAACTAATGCATTCCAACTCCAACCTTCCATTTCTACCATAGATTACAATAAAACCTTATGTTCTATACAAAAATTGTAGCAAACCAAAAACACATTTTACTTATAAATAATTCAATATAAGTGCATATTCCACGTCTTCGACTATGGTAGACATACAAACTTCTTCTCATTACTCACTTCACATTTGAATAAATTACCCAAGAGAATAAGAACACAATCAATGCTCGATAAAAGTTTCTTTCAATTTTCAGCCTTGAAACCTCCCTTTTCAAATGGTCGACCAGAAATGTTAAACCCTTCATTTGAGCTTGTATTGAGTCGACATCCTCTAACTCGTCCATTAACATAGGTGGAGGTTGATTTTGGCCTTCAAGTAACTCTAAGATCACCTCTGTCGCTTGATCAAAGAATTTCCTATGAACCCATTTGAAATATTTACACTTCGAGCCTTCTCTATATCTGCCGCACCCATGGAATCTTCTCCAGGGATTCAACCGAGTCCAAGATGTTCTTCTCGGACTTGGTAACCCACAATAACAATAACACTCACCATCTAATTCGCTTTTTTGATAGGAATGTGAGCCGCTGCTGAAGCTTCTGCCCTCCATTTGCAAGAGCGAGCTCATAACTTTGGGAGAAAATCGAAGTATGCACTCGAATTGGTTTAATTGGGGATTTAGGGTTTTCAACTTCCGCCTGGTCGAATTTAGGGATTAGGGTTTCTTATTTGGGGGAAAAGACGCTAAACGGCGTCATTTTGTTGTTTGCATGCTGATTGCACTCTCCGGCGATCCACGTCGGCTTTAAATATTAATAAAAAAAAAAACTGTCACGTCGGATTTCCGACCAACCAGATCGACGTTGGCAATGAAATGAACGTTTTCAAAATTTTTGGCACTTAAGTGATCCGACTAAAACTTTTTGCACCAAAGTGAGCGCCGTACACAACTTTTAGCACCAAAGTGAGCACTGTACACAACTTTTGGCACTGATAGTGTACTTACCCCTAGTATAGAGGAGCAAGGTTGCCCTGAAACCCCTTTATAAGAAATGTGTACGGTTGCACTTTTGAAATGTGTATGAAGTGGCGTAGTGTGTGATCCTTACGTTTGTGAGGAAATATGTTGTGGCAACCCCTAACGGCCCCCAATCCGTTAGGGTCGCAACCTCACATCCTTGTCCTGGATATCCTTACTTCCAGCTCGATGGATTTCAGGAAATCTATGAGGGGGTTTTATCACTTATTTCATTGGTCCCTGCGCAATGTATATGGCAGAAGCGTATCCAACAACTCCATTTCCTACACATATAAATGATGCACAATAAATACACATATAGATATTAACCGGGCACTTTTTATTTACACACATACCAGATGGACATAGTTGGTCGGTAATCAAAAGGCCACAATTTCCTATATCCAGCTATATTTCAAAAGTAAACCGACATCTTCCACAGCTATCTACATAGAGTCCATCATTCACTACCGGCGTCCAAAAATTTTCCTTGCCGTCCTCACCACCATGGTCACTCCACGCCACTCGATCCCCCGTCGTCGTCGTCCTCTGGTGGCGGTGGCAACGACCCCAGAGTCCATCCGTTCCTACGGATGTACAGGACAACGTATTCCTGTCGTATAGGACCTGAGGGAAGACCGGTATCGATCATCACTTTCACCCTCACTCGAATGAACGTCAGCCCCAGCATATCAGGATCCTCATGCTCTGATTGCTCCCACTGTAAATCAATAAGGATCCCATAGAATGTACCAGGAGGTGCGAGCAGCAGAGGCATCTTCCTTACTCTGAAATATGTTAGTCCCATAAGGGGTGAATACGACTACTCAGCAGTTAAAGATCTACTAAACTATATTAGGTAAGACTATCATCATCTAATTTCATGCAAAATACACAAAACAGATAACTGAAGGAATAAGTATGCATTAAATCAATAAAGTTTTCCAACGCTATGGCATAACACAACAGAACAATCAAGTTCTAGAATCCGACAGATTTTTGATTCACTACCACCATCTTCCGAAGGACTAGTGTTTGCGTCTCTCCAGGCATTTCGCACCCTACCTGGCATTGCGAAGGCCTCTGGTTCCATATCTTAGTCACTGGGCATCCGGAGCATGTTACGTCACATCTCTAGGCATCTCGTACCTCACCTAGCATCACGAGGAACCTCCGGGGCTCATCATGTCAATGATGTCCCATGAGCATCCGGTACGTGTTATGTCACACTTCCCAGGCATCTCGACACTCCCGAGGAACCTCTGGGGCTCACCAGTCCCTAGGCATCCAGAGGCATCGCCACTACGATTCTCTAGGCAACCCAACTCCCAGGGCTTCGTCGTCCCGAGGGTCTGACGGCAGCAATAACACATCAACCATGGCGTAGTAATTAAATCATTTCAAAGCCAAAACGATTTCGAATCATCAATATGGAAAATCCCTTGGATTTTTCCCCCGAAAATCCCACTTTCACAAATACTTTCCAATTATTTTCGAATCCATATAAAGAAACTTGAATGGTAATCGCCCTTCTCGGCTTGGAACAAAACAATTTATCGAGATCTATAAATATATTTGAAATAGGCATGTCGATAAATCCAAATCTTAATCCCAACTCAAATAGTTTAGAATACTTTCTATAAAAAGTTCCGAAATTTGAAAGTGCAACACATTTCTTAAAACATTTGAGAACGGTGCCACAGTACATCTGAATTTTGATGCAAATCGGGAGATTTCTAAAATAGTTTACGAACAAAATTCTCAAGGTTTCATCACCGCAAAGTGTAGTGTACAACCGAAGTCCAAAACTGAAATGCTCATGAAGATTTCTCAATTTCCTAACCCCAAATCGATTCAGTCATCCTAGAAGTCACCATCCATCATCAAAATTCAAATCCTTCTAATCTAACAGCAATTCCTCAGGCAACAACAGCATTACATTATATAGGCTAATAGACTTTCTGTCACGCCCCGATCCTCGAGCGTGTGCCCATCCCTTGGTGGTCGATTAAATTGCGACGTCCCAGGACGCGTCGCCGACCCAATCATTTTAATGCGCATGCGGAAGCGTATAAATAAGTCCCCAAACAACATAAAGATGTGATAGAAAAGCAGGGCCACAAATTCACAAACCACAACACACTTTTATACAAAGTTGACTAGTTTATTTATAATACTAGTCTATGCACAAAGGTCTACAAAGCTGACAAGCCTACAGGTCTTCTAAGCACACGACTCCCCAACTGAAAACTCTGAACTCTCCTGGGGACTTGGGTCCACCACTGTCTCACCAAGAGGGTCAGATGTACCTGTGCCAAAAGCGATCTCTAACACCGACACAGGGACATTAGTATCCTGCAGGGGACCTTCCCTAGGTCCATGTTGCTCGTAACGATACCACGCTCTGTATTGATGGGGTACCCTCTGAGGTAGACCCGCATCAACTCAAACGACGGTCCTCAGGCATTCGTAGACCCAGGTTCCTTGGCCCCTGGGAAGAGGAATCTGCATGACCTGTTCAGTGACCTTTTTGGGTTGGCCAAAACGCTCAGGAGAAGCAGCCATCTACGAACCTGATAAAGGTTGAGCCCACGACGGAGTGAGACAATGTCTCAGCAAGTTCACTCCCTAAACTCCGACTAGGAAGGAAGTACGCTTGAAGGTTGTCTATGCACACACCATACAAAGGACTTACCTGGCCTCAGTTCCTTCCTGCACGTTAGCATAAATCACATACACAATTAATTCAACTCAACCCATCGATCAATCGAATCACTCAATTCAATACATTCAATACCATCTATAAAATTCGATTAATTCGAATACTGCTCACCCAAGGTGAAATAGATAGTATAGCTCACCAAAACTGATAGATATATAATAATGCTCATCGAAGCTGTTATATACCTATATTGCTCACCGAAGCTGCTAGATATCTATATATTACTCACCAAAGCTGATAGATATTTATATATTGCTCATCGAAGCTGTTAGATATCTATATATTGCTCACCGAAGTTGAACTATGATAAATTACTCCTGGCCAAGGATCTTGTGCTTTGCACATTAATTCATCAATTAAATACTCAACTTGGCCTAATTTCATCGTATTAAAATATACCCGGTAAAAATAATAGTGTGTGGGCACATGGTCGGCCTGAGCCAAAAATATAATATCTTTACTTTATAAAATCCCATTATTTATACAATGTCTGAAAACGTTTTTGGCGTTGTAAACCGACGCCCCGGTAATTTCTAGTTAATTACTAAAATTACTCAATTTTGGGAATAATTACCCAAAATTACAATCATCATTTAAATTACACAAATTAGCATTTAGTTAAATAAACACGCATACCATTGCAATTAGTACGAAATTTCGGTCACCGACTATCCCGGTTTAATTTCCGGAAAATAATAAATAATTAAATAATTACCAAAAATAATTAAATAAATGCATTTAATTATCAAAAATAGAAACCTAGGTCGGAAACGCTTAATTATATACCGAAACAGGCCTGGAAAATTTCCGAACCAATCTAGAAAAATACTACGACTTATCCAGTCTCTAATTACGCTACTCTAACCACTTAACATGCATAAACGAATAATTAAATTGCTAATCCATTTTAACTAACCACATAATCTCTAATTAGCCTAAACTAATCAACCATTAAGCATCATTAACTCCCTAAGCGGAGATTAGTGAGTAAACTCACCGGTTTAGCGATCCGGTGAGTCCACGGTGACAGCAACGCGGAGACGGGCGACAAACTCCAAAGCGGCGACATTTGATGAGACTTGGAAGGGGTCCGAAACGGGCCTAACAATACACGGTTTGGGCCGAAAGGTTGAGCTAGGCGACGGTTTGGGCTGGAACGGCGAAGATGGGCAGCAGCGGTCCAAGCGGGTAGCAGTAAGGCTTCACGGCGGCGGGACGGGCGGCTAGGCGGCTCGGCGGCTTGCGACGATGGCTTGAAAGCTTCGGGGGACAGGCTGGGGTCGTGGCTGAAGCGGAACGACGGTAGACTGGTGCGGGACGCGCGAGGCTCGTGCGGGGGACGCGACGCGGTAGGGCTCTGGTGGCCTTGACGGGCTACTCAACGGCAAGGGGGACTTAGGCTTGGTTTTTTGCAACTTTTGGGAGCTCAAAAGGCCAACAATGGAGAAAGTGAAGCTTGGGGAGGAAGAAGGGGTGGTTAAAGGCTTGGAGGGTCCCTCCATGCCTCTAAAGTCTTCATTCCTACCCCTTTGTCCCTTGAAGAGGCCCCACCAGCCCTTGGCTGTCTTCCATTGCTCTTTGGCAGCCACCAAGCTTCCCTTGCAAGCTAATGAAGTGGTCCAAAAGTCCCTCCTCCCATGGCCTACGAATTTGTAACGTAAACTCTCCCAAATTGAACCAAATCTCCCTCAATTGGATTCAATTTGGTCCCCATAAATTCCACCAAATTGTCCTCGACCAAATTGACATTTTTCCTCACCAATAGAACCAACTTACATCCTAAAAAAGCGATAAAAAACGGTCCCCTGAATTTTTTGGTAAAAAACGCCCTTACTTCGAATTTTCGCCAAAAATCTCGATTTGCAGAAAAATCTTCGGAGGATGAGTTGACATTTCTAAAATGACTTATAACATGACAGAACTTTCAATTTCTGAAATCGGATTCAAATTCGCGATTAACTTCAATCTGGCGCGATTTTAGCGTAACCTAGCCTACCGAGTAGCTTTTAAAAAATTTTAGCGCATTTGACCCGTGGTTAATTATTTTCAAGCCACGTCGTATATCTTCAACACACTGGCAACTCTCGGTTGTCGTGAAAATCTCAAGATTTCAAATACGGACACATGGTACATAAATGACAGAAAAATCGATCTAGTGCCGATCGATAGAAATTTTACAATTAGGTGGAATCACCCGCACACTAATCACAACCTCTATTGAATCGACCTATCTCCAGTCTCTAATCAATTTTGACAGTGCCGTAATAACCATTGCAGACTAGCACGGTCGAGTAGTCGATTCATAGTCGAATTCTCAAGTCTATTGCATTAAAATCCCTTAACGGCTTCACCTAATAAACTAGTTATTCCATGAGTGATCAGTTCAAGGAAAAGAACTATAGGCGCGTCGATGAAAAGCCCAACTTATTCAATCGAAGACAGAATCTAAAATTCTCGATGTCACACTTTCACTTGCCTTAAGTCCAACGGCGTCGACGTCGAGCAAATCCAAGAACTCGTAGGTCATGAGTGCGGCTAGAGTGGCTGGACGGCAGTAACCGCGGCGATACGCGACTAGTGCGGCGATATGGTGCGGGTGGTGCGGCTGTTGACAGCGAGGCGCGATTGGTGGTGGCTGTGGCGC
Source organism: Eucalyptus guilfoylei (assembly GCA_016097605.1). Lineage (NCBI taxonomy): Eukaryota > Viridiplantae > Streptophyta > Magnoliopsida > Myrtales > Myrtaceae > Eucalyptus > Eucalyptus guilfoylei. The sequence continues at coordinate 18,485,579 of CM027860.1, forward strand.
GCGCGAGAAGCTGAACCGGCAGTGAGGAAGAATGGTTACTTCTCCCTCCTTCTCTCTTCCTCTCGCTCGCTCACTCACTCTCTCGCTCACTCGCTCTCTCTCTCTCTCTCTGCCTACTATTCCATTCTTCATCGAAGGCTTGCATGTTGACTTCCCTAGTCAACAACTGAAGACACCGGTGGCAAAAGGGGGCAGGGACAGGTGGGGGAAAATGTGGCCTCTTTCTTCGGATGAATGGGGCCTCGACAGCCTTTCTTCCAATAACTCATGCTCCGGTCAACTGCTCCCTCGGGTTGACTACCGAGCGCACATCGCATGGAGGGAGCAACGTGTGTGCATGCATGGGGCTTCAGTCTTCATGCAAGCGAGGAATTAGACAGCTCGAGGGGCCGATCCGTGGGTGTCCCTTCATCAGCGTATTTAGATCAGTAGGGTCGAGAAATATGATGGTTCAATGGAAGGGACAGCTGAAGTTGGTGTGATATGTAACTTGTCAACACATCGTTTTGAAATGAACCTCAATCTTGCTAGAAATGTTACATAGGGACGATCTTCGATAGGACTATAATTTATTCGATGATCGGACCATTACCAAACGTACTTCTCGGTCCGGCGATGATGATGATGAAGCGGCGTCTGCAAATGGTGTCAATGACACAGTCCAATAGCAAATTCGTCGATCCGTGACGGATCATTACGTTTCCAAGGTTTGGCGAAATTTGGATGTCACAATTCTCCCCTCCTTAGAGAATTTCATCCTCGAAATTGTACATCTCTTACATGCCATTGAAAAGATGAGGATACCTCTACCTCATTTCCTTTTCACTTTCCCATGTGGCCTCTTCCACATCGTGGTGTCGCCATAAGACCTTGACTAACAGGATTTTCTTTGTTCGAAGAACTTGATCCTTTCGATCTAGTACCCAGATTGGCTCTTCTAGATACCTCACTTTCTCATCCACTCTGATGGCTTCATGATCGAGTATGTGACCAGGATTAGGCTGGTACTTCCTCAATAACGACACATGGAATACATCATGTAAATTTTCTAGCTTAGAAGGTAGTGCTAGCCGATAAGCTACGTCCCTTATCCTTTCAAGGATCTCAAAGGGTCCAACACATCTAGGGCTCAACTTACCCTTCATTCCGAATCGTGATATTCCTTTCATCGGGGATACCTTAAGAAATACGTGGTCTCCTACGTTAAATTCCAAGGGTCTTGTACGCTTATCCGCGTAGCTAGTCTCGTTGACTCGGGCTACCTTAAGCCTTTTCCCCGATGATCTCGACAGCCTTGGTAGTAATTTGTATCGCCGAGTCCCGTCGCTTTTCTTTCACCTACCTCGTTCCAAGATCGGGGTCATACATCTCCTCCCGTACAATGCTTCATAGGGAGCCATGCCTATACTTTTCTGGAAACTATTATTATACACAAATTCTACCAGGTGTAACTTTTCATCCCAACTTCCTTCAAAGTCCATGACGCAAGCTCTTAACAAGTCTTCTAAGGTCTGGATCACCCTTTCTGTTTGCTCGTCCGTTTGCGGGTGAAAAGCAGTATTGAACTGGAGCTTGGTCCCTAAGGCGGTTTGAAGACTTTGCCAAAGGTTTGAAGTAAATCTTGAATCTCGATCCGACGTAATAGTTACATGAGCACCATGTAAGCGTACCACTTCGCTTACATATATATCAACATATTTATCCATCAGATAATCTACACGGACTGCTAGGAAATGGGCAAACTTAGTCAGGCGATCTACTATAACCCAAATAGAGTCGTGACCACTCGATGTCCTTAGTAATCCCTACACGAAGTCCATTGTCACATGTTCCCATTTCCATTCTTGTATGTCCAACGGTCTCGACAGTCTTGCTGGTTTTCGATGTGCCACTTTCATTTGTTGGCAAGTCAAGCATTGGGAGACATGCTTAGCTATATCTATTTTCATACCATTCCACCAGTACTGTGGACGTAAATTCTAATACATCTTTGTACTACCCGGATGAATACTATAGTTACTCCTATGTGCCTCTGATAGAATTTCCCTCCTTAATTCTTCCTGGTCAAGAACACATAGTCGTCCCTGGCATCTTACTATTCCATCCTTAAAGACTTGGAATTCTGGTCTTTTCCCTAAAGACACTTCGTGTCGTAATTTCACAATTTTCAGGTCGGATTCTTGCAGAATTCTAATTTTCTGAATAATTTCTAGTTCAATCCTTAATGCGATAAGCATACCGGTAATGTGGTCTATTTCCAATTTAAATTCTAAATTTGCCATCATCTCCAATAGATTCCATTCTGTTACTCTTACATTGGCCATGTCTATAGCCGACTTACGACTAAGAGCATCTGCCACTTTATTTGCCTTTCCTGGATGGTACCATATTTCACAATCATAGTCCTTTAACAACTCCATCCATCTTCTCTATCTCATGTTCAGTTCCTTTTACGAAAACAAATATTTCAAACTCTTATGATCTGTATAGATTTCAAATTTCTCTCCATACAGATAATGCTTCCATATTTTCAATGCAAAGATTATAGCTGCCAATTCTAAATCATGAGTTGGGTAGTTCACTTCATAAGGTTTCAACTGTCTCAATGCATAGGCTATGACCTTGCCATGCTGCATCAGAACGCATCATAATCCTTTGTGAGACGCATCACTATACACTGTAAATCCACCAGATCCAGATGGTATAGTTAGGATTGGAGCCGTGGTCAGTTTTATTTTAAGTTCCTGGAAGCTTCTTTCACACTCCCCATTCCATTCGAACCTTATGTTCTTCCGAGTCAATTTCATCAATGGACTTGCAAGTCGGGAGAATCCTTCAATAAATCTTCTATAATAACCTGCTAGTCCCAAGAAACTCCGTATCTCAGTTGGCGTTGTCGATCTCGGCCAATTTACTACCATCTCAACTTTCATTGGGTCTATCGAAATTCCTTCTCCTAACACCACATGTCCTAAGAATATTATCCGGTCCAGCCAAAATTCACACTTACTGAATTTGGCTGATAATTTATGGTCTCTAAGGGTTTGCAACACTATCTTTAGGTGTTGCTCATGCTCTTCCGGTCCATTGGAGTATATCAGAATATCATCAATGAAGACAATCACAAATTGATCCAAAGAGGGCTTAAATATCCTAGTCATCAGATTCATGAATGCAGCCAGAGCATTCGTTAGTCCAAATGGCATTACTAGGAACTCATAGTGTCCACAACGAGTCCTAAATGCAGTCTTAGGAATGTCTTCTTTCTTAATCCTTAATTGATGATATCCCGACCTCAAGTCAATTTTAGAAAAGACCGAACTTCCTTGCAGTTGGTCAAATAGGTCATCAATTCTAGGCAATGGGTACTTATTCTTAACGGTCACCTAATTCAATTGCTTGTAGTCAATGCACAAACGCATCAACCTATCCTTCTTTTTTACAAACAGGACCAGTGCACCCCAAGGAGACGCACTTGGCCTAATAAATCCTTTGTCGGGCAACTCTTGTAGTTGCACCTTCAATTCCTTTAGTTCCATCAAGGCCATCCTATACGGGGCTTTCGATATCAATTCTGTTCCAAGCATTAGTTCGATCTCGAACTCGATTTCCCATTTTGGTGGCAACCCAGGCAGTTCCTCAGGAAATACATCCTGAAATCCTCGAACTACTCTAATTTCATCGAGTTTAGCCTCCTCCCTCGCATAATCCTTTACTATTGTCAGGTATCCTTGACATTCTTTGTCAAGAAGAGCATGGGCTTCCACTACCGAAATAAGAGCTATGGAGGGTTTTATCTGACCTCCGAAAAATTCAAAACTAAACCAGTCAGGTGAAATAAACTGAATCGAAAGAACAACATGGCCACAATGAAGAGATTTGAGCAGCAGAACTGTTTGCCAAACTACAGCAGTGCATACGGTAGGACATCTCACATGTGAGAATCGCAGCGTTTCCTAAATCATCTGAAGAGAAGCATTATTCGCGTAGAGTACAGTCAAGTAGAGTCGTAAGTGAAGATAAAAGCTCCTAGATTTTAGCAGCAAATTAGTTGCTTGCAAAAGAAAGAATCAGATTTAACATTTGGAGAAAACTTCACTTTGCAATATTATGGAGAGTGATATACTCATCGGACACAAAGCAGTCCAAGCTATATAACTGGATAAAAGAGAGGAAATAGTTCTTCGATGAAGGAACTCGTAAAACTGACTTTATTAAAAGCTGCTAAGGAGATTATCATATATTATCTCGCAGAATAGTTGATAAAGGATTATTGATAGGCTTGTTAAATTATGTCTCGAGTTTGAGCGTTTGCAAAAAAACGCGATTTGCTTGGATAAAATTTTTATTATTTGATTATGGGACTGCATGAAGGATTACAAAAGAGGAAATAATAGAATAAAGAAAAAAAAGGAGCAAAGGTTTTTCTCTTCCTTTATTTGCTGCAGAATCCGAAAGTGGTTATTCACGTGGGGCCCAAAGTCAAAATCTTGACTTTTGGGCACACACACAAAGCTACGAAAGAAGCTCTGCAGCATCCCACTTCCTTAGCCATTGAAGAAGGAAAGTAACGATGGGGCCCAGAGTCAAAGTTTGACTCTGGGCACACATATATATATGAACATAATGCATGCGTGGAGTGGCTAAAGCCCTACGTAGAAGAAAGCTGCGAGAAGCCGCACGTCCACGTCGAGAGAAGAGCTGCATGAAGGAAAGAAAAGACGCTGGAGATCTTTTCTTTTTGGCGTACGACTTGAACGTGTGGTAATTTTGTGCAGTGAGTTTATGTCCAAGTAAGTTGTTTATTTATAAACACTTTGGGTTTGGGGTTAAATCTAGGTGTGGGAAACACTTGAGCGTGTGAGTGATTGTAAACTCTGAATCTCCGATTATAGTGGATTATTTGCTGCTGGCTTTCCCCGTGGACGTAAGTACTAATACTCGGACCGAACCACGTAAATGTCTGGTGTCCTTATTATTTCTTGTTTATTTCTCTGGTGATTTCGCGATGACGTAAATTGCAAGATCATGTCATTTTCGCATATTAAATCCCAACAATTGGTATCAGAGCTTGGATCAGATTTCTTGATTGTGATTTGGAGCTTTTGCTTGTCTGATTACTATCTGGAAATTATGTTATTGCAATTATGTCTGAGAGAAAATATGAAATTGAGAAGTTTAACGGGAGCACCAACTTTGTGTTATGGAGCATCAATATGCGAGCTTTATTAACAACCCAAGGTTTAGCCAAGGCACTAGATGGTGAAGATGAGCTGCCTATTATAATGAAAGCCTCTGAGAGGGTAGAGATAATGGAAAGAGCAAAGAGCACAATCCTGTTAAATTTGTCAGATGAGGTTTTAATAGAGGTTGCTGAGGAGAAGGATGCCACAGCATTATGGGCAAAACTTCAAGCACTCTATGTGAAGAAAGGTTTGAACAATCACTTGTACATGTTGAAGAATATGTTTCAATTTAGATATATTGAAGGTATGTCTATCAAAATCCACCTAGATGAATTTAATAAACTTATGATGGATCTGAAGAACGTCGGTAAGATACTTGATGATGAAGAACATGGCATGATATTGTTAGCCTCTTTACCAGAGACATGGGAGCACTGTACTGATTCACTGTTGTAGGGGCGTACTACAATTAATTCAGAAGATGTAAAGTCCGCCTTATTCTCTAAGGAGTGGTAGAGAAAGTTGCATGATGACGGTCTAGCGCAAGGAGTAGTGTAAGCATTGACGATTCAGGGTAGAGAACAATATTGAGGGCCTAGTAGCAGCAGAGGTAAAAGCAAATCAAAATCACGCCATAGAAAGTCCAAGGGATGCATGAAGTGCTTTAAGTGTCACGAGGAGGGGCACATTAGGAGAGATTGTCCAAAGTGCAAGAATAAAGTTGATAGGCAGAATGCCACAAGCAGTGCGGCAAACGTTGCTGAGGGGAGCAATAGTGATGCATAAGCTGTTTTATATGTGACTACTACTTCGTGAGAAGACGAATGGGTGCTAGGTTCGAGGTGTTCTTATCATATGACGCCTCATAAGAACTGGTTTACTACTTACCAGACTACAGATGGTGGTAGAGTTCTTTTGGGGAATAACGCAGTATGTAAGGCAGTAGGGATAGAGACAATTCAAATTCGGATGCATGATGGGGTGGTGCGCACATTGACAGATGTGAGGCATGTACCGGAGCTCAAGAAGAACCTTATTTCTCTAGGGACACTCGATGACATCGGGTATAGATACATCGCTGAAGGTGGAGTACTGAAGATCTCTCGAGGTGCCATGACAGTGATGAAGGGGAAGAAAGTGAATACTCTCTATCATCTACTAGGAGAGACCGTGACCGAAACCGCTGCAATTTCATCAGGTGAGTCGGACTCTAACTTGACTCAATTATGGCATATGCGTTTAGGGCATATGAGCGAGGTAGGTATTACGATGCTGAATGAAAGGGGGTTATTAAAGGGTTAGAAAACAGGGAAGTTGAACTTATATGAGCACTGCATCTTTGGGAAGCAACACCGAGTTAAGTTTACTACAACTATTCATTTGACCAAACGACCAGTTGAATATATTCATTCAGACGTCTGGGACCCGTCTTCAGTTCCTTCGAAAGAAGGTGTCCAATATATGCTGACATTTATCGATGATTATTTGAGGAAGGTATGGGTATATTTTCTGAAGCACAAATATGATGTGTTCGATCGATTCAAGAAATTTAAGGCATTGATTGAGAAGAAGTCAGATAAACAAATCAAGTGCCCGAGAACTTATAATCGCATGGAATTCTGTGGCAAAAATTTTACCGAGTTCTGCGAGAAAGAAGGTATTGTGAGACATTACACAATACCTAGGACACCATAACAGAATGGCGTGGCAGAACAGAAGAACATAACTCTACTTGAGTGAACTCGAAGCATGCTTTCGCATGCAGGACTTGGCAAGGAATTTTAGGCTGAAGCAGTGAACATGGCATGTTATCTGGTTAATCGATCTCCATCATCTACTATCGAATGGAAGACTCCTGAGGAAGTATGGTCGGGGAAACCTGTTGATTACTCCGAATTACGTATATTCAGATGTCCTGCGTATGTTCATGCGAGTGATGGTAAGTTTGAGCCGAGGGCGAAGAAGTGCATATTTCGGGGTTATGTACATGAGATGAAAGGTTACCGATTGTGGTGTATTGATCCCAGATCACCCGGTTTTCTAATTAGCAAAGACATGATCTTCGACAAGACTGCAATGCTTCAACGGAAGAGTTCTGAGACACAACCAGCAGAGAAGACAAATCATGGTGTCATTAGTGAGGTGGAGCTTCAAGTGGAGACTCTAGAGACCTCGAAGGTAACAGAAGTTGAGACTGTAGATGAGGCTGCAGTTCTTGAAGTTGGTGATAATGAACAATCAGCACAACTGGAGCACATTATAGCCGCAAATAGACAGAAAAGACAAATTAAATCACCGGTACGTTATGGTTATACAAATATTGCTTATGCATTGATTGTAGGTAATGAGGTGGAGACATATGAGCCTTTATCTTATTTTGAGGCGATGGCTAGTTCTGAATCATCGCAGTGGCTAGGGGCTATGAGTAAAGAGATGGAATCACTCCATCGAAATCAAACATGGGAGTTGGTTAAGATACCCAGGAGTCAAAAGATTGTCGGAAGTAAATGGGTTTTCAAACGAAAAGAAGGTATTCCTAGTGTCGAGGCAGCGAGGTATAATGCGAGACTTGTGGCGAAAGGATATACACAGCGTGAGGGCATTGACTACAATGAGGTGTTCTCTCATGTGGTAAGACATACTTCTATTCGTGTTTTACTTGCCTTAGTTGCTTCGCAGGATCTCGAGTTAGAGCAATTAAATGTAAAAACCGTGTTTCTTCACAGTGAGTTAGAGGAGCAGATTTACATGAGGTAACCAAAGGGATTTGCTATTCCGAGTAAAGAATATCATGTTTGCTTGTTGAAGAAATCTTTGTATGGCCTGAAACAGTATCCTAGGCAATGGTATAAACGTTTTAGTGCTTTCATGGCTAGTCAAAACTATTCAAAAAGTCAGATGGATAGTTGCGTTTACTTTAGGAGATTAGAGAATGGTTCTTTGATTTATCTACTCTTATATGTTGATAATATGCTAATAACAGCTAAGAATATGTCTGATATTGATGTACTAAAGAGGCGGTTAAATGCTGAATTTGAGATGAAAGATTTAGGTGCTGCAAAGAAAATATTTAGCATGGAGATTTTGCATGATAGGACTGTAGGAGTTTTACGTTTATCTCAAAAGAAATATATTGAGAAGATCGTGGCACGTTTTAATATGCAATCGGCAAAATCTGTAAGTACACCTTTAGCGAAGTACTTTAAACTTTCAGATAAATTATTACCGCAGACTGAGGAGGAGGAGGAGCATATGTCTCGTGTTCCTTATTCTAGTGCCGTGGGTAGTATTATGTATGCTATGGTGTGCACTAGGCTTGATATTTCACAAGCTGTGAGTGTAGTTAATCACTATATGAAGCGTCATAGTAAAGCTCATTGGGAAGCTGTGAAGTGGATCCTAAGATATTTGAAGGGGACAACAGATGTGGGTATACTATACCGGAGGGACAACAATGGCAGTGAGACCACTAACTTTGTGGATTCGGATCACGCCGGTGACTTAGATGATCACAGATCTTTAGCAGGGTATGTGTTTATGCTAGCGGGTGGTGCAGTTAGTTGGAAAGCATTCTTACAGGATTATATTGCCTTGTCTTCGATTGAGGCAGAGTACACGGCACTAACCTTTGTAGGGGATAAGTACACTATCAGTGCCATAAGTTGTGTACGGCGCTCACTTTGGTGCCAAAAGTTTCTATCGGATCACTTAAGTGCCAAAAAGTTTGAAAAACGATCATTTTAGTACCAACTCCGATCTGGTTGGCCGGAAATCCGATGTGGCACTTTTTTATTAATTTTTGAAGCTGATGTGGCTCGCCGGAGAGTACAGTCAGCATCCTAACACCAAAACGACACCGTTTGGTGTCTCCCCCAATTCAAAACCCTAAATCTCTAGCCAGTCACCGTCCTCAACGGCCCCCGCGCTCGGCGGCCACGACTCCGACCCCGACCCTGACCCTGACCCCGACCCTGACCTCGACGATGGCCACTCGGCGGCCACGGCTCCGACCCCGACCCCAACCTCGACCCCGACGATAGCCACTAAGTGGCCACGGCTCCGACCCCAACCCCCGACCCCGACCCCAACCCCGACAACGACCATTCGGTGGCCAAGTCCAAGGCTCGGGGAGGCCACCGACGAGTGCGCCGCCATTGATGTCTCCCTCTCCATCTCCAATCTCCCCGACGAGTGCCTAGCCTGCGTCTTCCAGTACCTAGGCTCCGGCAACCGGGGCTGGTACTCCCTCATGTGCCGTCGAGGGCGTCTGAACAGCACCGAGCAACGGCGACCCAGCGACGACGGCCGAGCAAGCTAGGTCGGAAAAAACCCTAATTTCAATCCCTAAATAAAAAAAAAAAAAATCCCCAAATGAGTTAAACGGCATCGTTTTTGTGAGGCCATCCACGTAGGACAGCAAAATGATGTCGTTTTCTAAGGAGGACCGAAAACGACGTCGTTTTAAAACAACCGGAACTTTTTTTTTTAAATATAAAAGCCACATAATTAATCTGGCCGGAATCTCTCGCCGTGACACTAAAGTAATCGTTTTTTCTCCGATTTGGTACTTAAGTGATCCAACGGAAATTTTTGGCACCAAAGTGAGCGCCATACACAACTTATGGCACTGATAGTGTACTTCCCCTATAATTATGAGATAACCACCAGCGTGCAAATGTCTACTATAAATGATAAACAAGAATAAAGGAATAGAGAAAATTGCACATGAAACTTATAGTGGTTCAACTTAAATCGGACCTACGTCCACTCTCCCACACTGATAGCCTATTAATTGAATTCCACCAGATAATCAATGAAAGGTTACAATCAAGTTGCATTACTTATATCCAAGCGCTTCCACCCAAATTTGGTGTTGCCTATACCCAAACTGATAGATCTCACTATCTCACACGGTCACATCTAAACACAAACTATAACACCGCCAGCACCTTCTCAAATGATTACAATTGTAAGCTTAAGAAAGACAAGTATCAAAGTACTCTCAGACTTAGGAATTTTTTATTCTAGACTTCTCTATTTTCTTCTGTACCTTGGTCTCCTTTTATATTTCTTCACTTCCAAATTAACTGTTAAACAATCTTTAGAGGATCACTCTCCAATCAACCCATTGGATGAGATTACATAATGAGGATTGAGTAGTTGTTGAGAAATAAGATCCGAATCCCCGTCGATTGGGTCGCTCATACAAGCAAATCTTTAATTTCCATAAGTGGAATTCTTCAAATAAAGAAGATCGCTTGTCTTTGAAATGATTATCAATCAATCCCGATGTCTTGCGTTGATTAATACCATTGCAAAACAATCTTTAAGATTGAAGATCAATCATTATTATCTATAAGTGAAATCTGAGCCAAACTACTAGTTGTATAGTTATAAGAATTGGAGTTTGCGTCTGAATTGGTCTGTGAGTTTGATGATATTCAGAACAAAGTTTGAACAAGTCTTGAAGTCTTAATAGACTTCTTGATAAGATGATACTATTTGAGTCTAAATACTTCTTGAGTCTGAAGATCCCAAACGTCTTGACAATATTCGTGTACAAGGTTTGCTAATGATAACCTTGATGTGAATGATCAGAACTTCATATGCAATATCCAACATTGTTTCTTCATGATTATCACCTACAAATACTTTGGTCAGATTCCAAAAACACTTATGGAAGGTTTTGTCAATCTTGAAAACATATTAAGAAGTTTTCTCGGCACTCTCTTCTTCTCTTTTCATACGCACAATTTTATTAACACATTCAAAATAAAATTCCAAGAGAAAAATGAATAATTGTTGAACTCACTACTCTGCAACTTTGGTGTATATCTTAGAGGCATATTTGTTGTAAACCCAATAACAACAAATGAAGGGACAAATAATACCTTACAACAGTGATCATCATCACGCATCAAAGATTTATATCAACTGCTCTTTTTCGTTTATGAGCCAAGACAAGTAAACTTGAGCTACTGAAAAGAAAAATATAATAAATCATATTTATTTTCTCAGCATCAGAGAATCTGACTCATGTTTCATGCAAACCTTCTCTAGAGTCTTTGATTCACGACTTGTTGGAATTCAAGTCGGTGGAAGACGACTTACCTTTTACAATGCACAGTCAACAATTTATCCCGGAACGATCATTGAATTTGCGGATGAATCACGAACAATATTACCTCACGTTGGTCTGAATGTAATCACGAAAAAAAACATCCGATTCCACAGCGTAAATGCCAATTGTTCTTGTAAAGAAGAAATGGAGCGCTTTCTTTCTTTTGATGGAAAGGGGACAAGAAATGGAGAGGAAATTCTGAGTGTATGTTCTGCCAACCGTGCCAATGGTTGTCTTCAGGAGTCTTTTATATGACTCCATCACACCCTTTCAAAAGGTGCCTTTCCATCGTATCATATCAAGACAAAACGGTGCGTTCCAATCGCACCCTATCATGGACGTACTGATTAAGTACAACATCTCCCACTCGGACATGATGGACTTGATAGCGCTCTTTCAAGAATATAAGGCATTCAACATTCATCATAGTACCCCAGACATATTTTGTTATATCAGTCCAAGTATACATATCCCTTAAAGGCTATACTTGACTATTCTCAAAACACCATGTACTTACAATTATATCCGCAATCACAGAAGGCGATATAATTGGTCGACCAGTAAATACATATGATGGATGTAAAACAACAATAGTCTTCCTTTGCACTCATGTCTTTCTCCATTTTAGAACGACTGCTTTCCTAGACACGTCCCATAAGGCCATATCCATTCATGACCGCCGGTAACATGCTAAAGTAGCAACATTGATCTTTCACTTCGAGAACATAGTCAGAAGTAACATAGGACACAAAATGAGGTAAATTATAAATTACCTCAAGAGCTCACACGATGAGTAAATAGGGATAATTTTACTCATATTCCTTTATCGGTCGAACAATGCACATGTAGTTAGAATTACATGCTATAGTGGATTTCTCTTTCTATAAGAGTATATGTCATTTATTAAATATATCCACTATACAGATCTTAACCTAAACATAGTCACGTGCTTCTCACGTACTCATGTTTAGTTCGAGTGCTATATCAGCTCGCTTTCTATAGCGCACAATTAAGTACTCGCATCCGGCATCTTTTAGGCATACATGATTGTGGGACTATCATGTTCGGTCTTATTATAAACAAATCACAGGCCTCATCTTGACTCCAATTAAGGCGACATATCATTTTATGTACCAAACTTGCTCCTCAGCGTTTGTTTGTACATAACGTCTCATCTCAACGTGCCAACTATAGCACTTGAGGCGATTGCTCGTATGAGTAAGCCAATCATTGCTTGCTGACATACTTTTCAATAATATATGTGTGTATGTGCTAGTCTCATAATAGATTTGTACTTATTGATAAAACATCAAGTCACTAATAAACAAACAAGTACAATACATATGTCCACATATACATAAACCAATGATCCTCTATAATAACACATATCACATTCTACGCAATTCTAGTGACATCCTGTGGGTCAAGAATATGTCTCTAGAAATAGCCTTTATAAATGGATTAGCAACCATTCTATTGGTTGAAATGTATTATAGGATCACTTCTTTCTGCGCTATTATATCTCTTATGAAGTTGTTCTTTATGTCAATGTGCTTCGTCCTTCCATGATACTTAGGATCCTTCATATAGGCAATGGATGCTTGACTATCGCAATAAATTATCACCAGTCTTGGAACCTCAGTGATAGTGGCTAAATTTTCCAAGAAACGTTTTAGCCATACTGCTTCTTGCACTACAGTAGAACATGCAATAAATTCTACCTCCATCGTAGACAAGGCCATGCATGTCTGTTTCTTGCTATTCCAAGAAATTACACCTCCATTAAGCAAGAACGCATATCCAAAAGTTGATTTACGCTCATCCAGGTCTCCACCCCAATCGGCATCTGAATAGCCTAATAGTCATAAATCATTCCCTTGATAACAAAGTCGATAGTCCATAATGCCTTTCAAGTATCTCAGGATCCTCCTCACTGCTTTCTAGTGTGCTTGACCGGAATTTGATTGATATCGGCTCACCAATCCCACGGCATAACATATGTCGGATCGAGTACACATCATAGCATACATCAAACTTCCGACTGCACTAGCGTAAGGAACAATTTCCATCACTTTAATTTCTTTTGGAGTCTTAGGACACATCTTAGTATTTAAGCCTTCACCTTGCATGACATGGGTATCAATGGGATTACAATGCTGCATATTGAAACGCTCAAGAATCTTCATTATATAAGATTCTTGTGATAAAGCAAGGAGTTTCGTTGATCGATCTCTTTCGATCTTCACTCCTAATATATAAGCAACTTCCCACATGTCCTTCATTTCAAAAATTAGAGGATAACCACTATTTTATGGTGATAACCAAAACCTTGTCATTTTCAGCCAATAGAATATCGTCCATATAAAGTGATAAAATCACAAATTTATCTTCGAACCGCTTGACATATACACAGTGATCTTCTTCGATCATCGTGAAACCAAAAGTTGTTATGGCTCGATAAAAACGAAAATATCATGATTGCTTAAGGCCATATATTGAGCGATGAAGTTTGCAAACTTTATGCTCTTGATCTTTAGCTATGAAACATATTGGTTGTTTCATATATATTTTTCCATCTAGTTCTCCATTGAGAAATGCCGTCTTTACATCCATTTGATGTAATTCAAGGTCCAAATGTGCAACGATGGCTAGGATAAGGCGTATTGAGGCAAATCTTACAACTGGTGAAAAGGTTTCCTCATAGTCTATACCCTCTTGTTGAGTATAACCTTTCGCCACAAGATGAGCCTTAAACTTTTCAATGGATCCATGCGCCCTTCACTTAATCTTAAAGACCCATTTGTTTCCAATGGCCTTACGATTGGGTGGTAGATCAACCAAGTCCCAAACATGATTTGCCCTCATTAACTCCATTTCATCTTCCAAAGCTTTTCTCCATTCTTCCTTATCAGAGGATGAGAGAGCCTTTTGAACAGTCTTAGGCTCGGCATCGTCTTTCTGAGCAATCATAAATGCTTCTCCTTCAATCTCAAAACGACGACAATGAATACTTTTACGATTACTTTTACGCAACTAAATTTCTCTTGAATTCGGTTCGCCAGGCGATAGAACACTCCCACTAGGTCTAGTATGTTGAGGTAAATCTTCATTTCCCTCTACAACATTAGTGGGTGTGTTATTAGGATCTTCCATCTCATATAATTGGAAGTCAATCAATCTCACCTCTACTAGGAAAATCGTTCTCCAAAAACGTGACATCTCGTGACTTCATTTCGGTCACACTTCCATCAACTTGTTCACCTATGAACACGTACCCTTTGGAGTGTTCAAAATATCTTATAAAGATACATTTCTTTCCTCTATGACCTAATTTGCCATATTTATAGGAAGAATCATGAATATAAGCTGCACATCCCCATGAACGTAGACTACTTAAGTCTAGTTTCCTACCAGTCTATAATTCATAAGGGGTGGAAGTAACCGATTTTGAGGATACTCGGTTAAGTATTATAGGCAACAGTCAACAACGCATCTCCCCAATAGGAGATAGGTAAATTTGCTTACGCCATTATAGATCTAACCATTTCCAATAGGGTTCTATTCATTCTCTCAGCTACCCCATTTTGTTGTAGAGTACTAGGAATAGTCAATTGTCGTACAATTCCCTTTTCATCACAAAGAGCCTTGAATTACTCAGATAGATACTCACATCCGCGATCGGTTCTCAATGCCTTTATTGTTTTGTTCAACTGATTATCTACCATCACTATATATCGTTTAAAGCAATCTAATGCTTTTGACTTAAGGGAGATCAGAAAGACATAACCGAAACGCGTGAAGTCATCTATGAAAGTGATGAAATATGAGGAAATGTCAAAATGTATGAGTTGCAATGGAAATTCGGCTCTAGTTCCTTTACCGAATGGTTTTCTAGTTGTTTTTCCTGCTAGATAATGTTCACATATTGGTAGATTAACATTAGTGAGTGACCCTAAAAGACCTTCTCTAGCTAATCTTTGCATTCTTTGCAACCCAATGTGACCTAATCTAGCATGTCAAGTACTTGCACCAATCTCAACATTATTAGAAGATGCAATTAAAGAAAAACAACCATTGACATTAACATTATACTGATCATAGTCAATGTCTAACACCATAAAACCATTCGATACATAACCTGAACCATAATAAACTATTCCAAACAAAATGTCAACACAATCACCATGGAAATTCAATACATAATATAAGCTAAGAAGAACAACTACAGAGACCAAGTTTCGTCGAATATCTGGAGCATAAAGGACATCATGTAGGAATAGGTTTCAACCACCACGTAAAATTAATTTACATGTGCCAATACCCTTTACTTCAATTCTTGAGTTATTCCCAACATATATTCATCTTTTTCCAAGCTGTATCCGATGATACTCCACAAATGCTTCTCGATCTCTAGTTACGTGATCTGTTGCTCCTAAGTCTACAGTCCACATTGGATGAGATTCAGCAAGCATTACAATGCTAGAAACAAAAGCATTACTTAAAGTAATGGAGTAATAGGGTACCTCTTTCGGCTCAATGCATTCACGAGCAAAGTGACCCATCTTGCCATAATTGTAGCACTTCATCTTGGCCTTGTCCTTCTTCCCACCACGCTTCTTGCGTTGGAAGGTCTTAGCTCTTTTAGGTGCCTGATCAGTCTTCTTCTCTTTGTTGTCGAATTGATAATTCCTTTTGTGCTTTAAGCCCGAAGCCTTGCGCGAACTCAATTCAGCAACATAAGCATGGGTAGAGGATCCCACAGCCTCTAGGCGCTCATCCTCTAATTCCAAATGACGCGCAATATTATTAAAAGTGACAATATTTTCATTATGCGTCATATTGATTTTCATATGCTCCCAATTGTCAGGAAGAGACCTTATAATAGCCTAAACTTGTTATTCTTCAGTAAGGGAGTGACCTGCCGACTTCAGCTCACGAATCATGTTTGACATCTCCTAAAGATGCTACCTCATCGCTACATTTGGGTGCTTTCGGTATGTGTCAAACTTGATGGTGAGTTTCCTCAGCTTAGTGGCAGATGTACCCCAAAACTTATCTTTCAAGGCAACCCACATAACTTGAGCTTTATCATAACTTTCAAACTCACACATGAGATCATCTTGCATACAGCTCAGCAACGTGATGCGAGCAATGCTATTTTTCTTTTTCCAAGCTTGATAAGCTTCTAGATCTCTCATGTATTGAGCTGAAGTTCCATGCTCAGGTTCATCCATGGTGTAGTTGAGGGTTTCCAAAATTTCTTGCTCCTCAAGGATGTACTGAACCTTTCGGTACCAAATATCATAATTGTCACCATTCAGCTTCTCACCCTTATTGAGGTCAGCAACAATGGTCTTGGATGCCGAAGCCATAATCAATTGCTATAACACATTGACATAATAAACATAAAATCAATACTAGCACACTTTTCAGAGTAACGCACATATTTAATTTGCAGCAAAGACAAACTAAATCAATGATAATTCAACAAAAGACACAAAAACGAAAGTTCACTATGTTCCCAATCAACTCCTATGTACAATTGTTATATTATCATTAATTAGTTTAATTTGCGCAAATTTTAAGTTCTAGGTGAGAACTCCTTCGAATTCTACCAACCTACGAACTCCCACTAGGAAAAATAATTACATGACCTCATGTAATTTCTACATTTTTCCATTAACACAAAAACAAAGCATGATGTGAACCAACGTACAAAAAACAATCATGCTACAACTACAATCAAAACCGCAATTCAACATGTAACGGAAAAACAAGAATTTCCTACCATTGTTCGAATTTTATTAAAATTAAAAAATTGCAAGTATATTAAACTATATACATGCTACCATCAAATCAAGCTCTACTCAGCATATATGACATCATTTTCATATAGGCTAGCTACTATATTTCCTAAAACATAAGAAAATACAAGCTGAAAATGAATAAACTATGCATTAAACCCCCAAAAATACGCGTACTTAGGGTTTTCTACACATTTTTATACATTATAAAACTCAAAATAAAAAATAAATATATCACAGTGTAGATCACATCCATACGAACCAAACGCCACTGACTACGCTCCAATCGGAGCTCACACGCGCTCACACGCGCCACCTAAGTGTGCGGCGCGTGTGGCGCACGCACCAGCGAGCCTTACAGGCTCCTGGCCGGTCCAACCGATTTGGCCCCCGGACCGGTTGACCGGTCAACGGTCGGGTCGGGTCAACCTCGAGTTGGTCGCCGGCCAACGGTTACCGACCGTTGGATGACGTCAACACGCGTCACTTCGCCGACGCGCGCATGACGTTCACACGCTGGCGTACCCAGCACGTCAAGCGCGTGGTGCCCACGCGCAGCGGCTTCTAGCCGTGCGTGTGGATGCGTCCAGTGTCCTCCAACGGCGCTCGACCCATCGTCGGACTCATCTCGACGAGAACTTTCACCCTGTATATTTAAAAAATGATTTTGGCTGAAAAATATTTCGAAAAATAGCCAAAAGTGTACGGGTGTACCCAAACCCGTTCTTCGCTTCGGTTCGTTTTTGACAATTCAGATAGCAATTCCGACCATTAGACATCCAAATAGTGTAGATTTCATACTCTTGATCTCGATATCAAATGGTAAATGAGAAAATTCAATGAAAAACAAGGCAGAAATCACGACTGGGCTCTGATACCAATGTTGGAATTCAAGTCATCGACGAAGATGACTTACATTTTACAATGCGCATTCAACAATTTACCCCGAACGATCGTTGAATTTGCGGATGAATCACGAACAATATTACCTTACATTGGTCTGAATATAATCACGAGGATAACATCCGATTTCCACAGCGTAAATGCCAATTGTTCTTGTAAAGAAGAAATGGAACGCTTTCTTTATTTTGATGGAAAGGGGACAAGAAATGGAGAGAAAATTCTGAGCGTATGTTCTGCCAACCGTGCCAACGGTTGTCTTCAGAAGTTTTTTATATGATTCCATCACACCCTTTCAAAAGGTGTCTTTCCATCGTAGCATATCAAGACGAAACGGTGCGTTCCAATCGCACCCCATCATGGACGTACTGATTAAATACAACACGACTTATCATTTTCGATTTTGTACAAAAGAAAAGTCATTTGGAACGCTACTCTCAAATTCTACTTTAAAACTCCTTCTTCGAGTTTATCCCTACCTTCCGATCCTTCATAAATTTCCCTCATGCCCAATATTAGCTTCATTGTACTTGTATGAATTAATATATGCTTCAGCAGTCTCATTTAGTCTTGCTTAAGTTCATCTCCTTTGGGATGAGTTGCTTTGGTGAACATCGCTTACATATTCCTGTAGAATTCCCATATATGTGTACTCTATTCTTTCATTTGGTCTCTTTTCTAGATGGGACATTATTGTAAAAAGATTGGACTTCATGTTTTGGTATTTGGAGATCTAGTGTGGATTCCCTTCACATTTAGCATTCAGGTGTGTGATCTAGAGAAGATGAATATAAAATAAGTTTGGTTATCATATCTGTCTATTTTTTTATAGCTGTCCATCGTCAGATTATCTCACTATCCATGAACTTATTTTTTCCCTACTTTCCTCCTGCAGCCTGCTGCACAGGGAGGGGGGAGGCACTTGTTTGTGTTTTCTTTCTGGGGGCGGGTGGCTATTGAGTTTTCATTCTTAATCTGATGCTTAGATTGATGGTTAATGCGCATTGCTTATCTAGTATCATGTGCAAGCCATACTATTTTATGATAAGCTCCAACTGACGCCTAGAAAATATACATATTCTAAATCTCTGGATGCTGCGATTAGTATTCTTTGTTCTTTTGGTGTTCAGTGAATTGTTATTGATTGTTCATGCAACATCTCTCTGTTTTATAATTGTTCACTTCTAGTTCTCTTGGAAGAATAACAAAAGTTGCCGTACTATACAAATATTGATTGCTTTGGAAAGATTGCACCCCTAAGTGTCCACATATCACTATGTTAGTTGTTGTACAGCCTCAATAGAAGATTGCATCTTTAAGGGTCATTAGGAACCATCTATTAGATAAATATGCAGTTCTGAAGATTATTTGAGGCATTCTTGTATGCCTACATGAGTCATTATCATCTCTGATACAGAATTGGTGGCTTCTGAGGAATAACGAAGAGCTAACATCAACTGCTGCCATTACTGATCATTTCGTATGTCTAAGTGGGTAGGCTTCTTTGAAGTTATATTGTCCTTTTGCCGATGAACTTCATATTTCCTGCCACCTTTACTAAGGATTCATTTCCTTTGCCTAAAAAACTACGTAGATATAAGGTGTTCCGAAAAGCTAACAAGCAAAAGCATATGAAACAATTAGCAAAACAACAGTTGCTTGCTGTGATTTATGGTTCAATGTAAGTGACGTGAAGTTCATGAAGGGAACCAAGTCTAAGATGAACAACCAAAAGAATCTAGTATGCGTAATGTTAAACATGCCGTTAGCAAGGTTTTCATCCTATGCATATCATACCTTCTCGATCGTCTAAAGTTACACAACAGTGAAAGTGCTGTCACTGAACTCAGCGATAGTTAGTTCTTTCTGTATCTACGAAGCTTGTTATGCATCTATTTTGCTTCTCTTATGCCTCACTTCATCGATCTCTGTGAAGATGCATGATTTTTCAACACGTTCATGTAGAAAAGAAAAAGGGTAGCTTAATCGCCTCGCATAAGTGAATGTACTTTTGGTAAAACATAAAATGGTGAGGGCCATGAAGCGCAGTAAATAACGAGTCTTATGTTCCTCTGATTCTGCTCCCCAAAATATTTACTTTGCTTCCCCCTGCTACCCTCGCAAATTTTGACTTCGTGTATCCTATTGTTGAATGGGAATCGCGAGGCACTGTAACTACCTAGGCGGCTGTTGGGGAGAATTCAGGGACACAATTCACCACGGCCAAACACAATCCAGGATCAATTTCTCCCCCAATAATAAATCAACTTAAAATCTCTTCACCCCCAACAACAACCAACAATGTATAGCCTCACAATATGCAAATATAATGCCGAAATGATAAGTAGACAAAGCAAATAGCGACACCAAGATTTAACGTGGAAAACCCGGATCGGGAAAAATCACGGACCGCCCAAAAACATCCACTAATCACCAAGAATAGCAGGATATACAAAGTATTCTTCTCTAGTCACACTAGAGACTCAACATCAACATTACAATAATCTTTTTCTCACCACATAGGTAGACAAACAAGTTTGGAGCAAGAAAACCTTAACCGCAACTTGTAACCCTCGGTCTCACGAACAACATACTGAAATTTGAGCCGATTTCGTCAATTTTTGGCCTTCGAATCGGAGCCGCAAAGTTGCTGCTCTCTTCCTTTTTTCTCTTCTCTTCTCCCTTGCTTGTACAGTTTTTTTTTTCTCTCTCCTCTCCTTTCTTTTTTGATGGACACCCACCACGACCACTCCACTTCTTTTTGTTCTTTTCTTTTCTTTTTTGTTTTTTTATTTAATGTTGGCTGGGCCCCACATGAAGGTGGACCCAGCCAACAAATCTCTCCCTCCACCTCATGTGGGAAGGTTCGTCATGCCCACTTTTCTTCTACAAGCGTCAAACTTCACCACGGGCAAGGCCTTGGTCATCATGTCGGACCTATTGTTGTCGGTATGAACTTTCTCAAATAGAAAGAGTTTCTCTTCTAGCTTTTCTCGGATCCAATGGTACTTCACATCAACATGCTTCGATCTTGAATGCAACACCGGATTCTTGCTAAGATGAATGGCACTCATGCTATCGCAATATAGAACAAACTTCTCTTGCTTCAAGCCTAACTTTTGTAGGAATTTTTGCATCCACAAAAGTTCTTTACCTCCTTCGGTTATAGCAATATACTCCGCTTCAGTTGTAGACAAAACAATACATTTTTGCAATCTCGATTGCCATGAAACAGCTCCCCCCGCTAAGATTATTATATAACCCGACACAGCCCTTCCAGTTTGCCTTGTGTACTAAGGTGAATTTTGACTTCATGCAACTCTATTATGATTTGCCATGCATGCCAAGATCAAGCAGATCGCAGTTTCTAAGAGCTACTTCTTTTTTCGCAGCTCTCCTGATTCTGCTGATATAGAGAGAGAGAGAAGAGACGAAGTTGGTTGTGCTGAATACAGTAGACTAATTCCTTGGAGGATACTTCCCTATATTTATTACATGTACAATAGTTCATCTAGTACTCTTATGTTAGATCATGCAACTTCGACGAGTCAAATCCAAAGTGGGAAATTTCGTGGCCATTTGTTCTCTGTATTAGTTTCCTGCGTCTTACAAGTAGGCCTGTCATTAAATGGGTTTTAGACCCATTCGACAGGTCTACAAAGACCCATTTAATGACAAGCCTACTTACGAGTTGTGATTTCTTATCAGGGTGCTGTTACATTTTCTTTCGTTCTCTTCCTATTAAAAAAGGAGAAATTTTGGTGAATCCTGGTAGACTGGTGTTCTATCTCATGAACTTTCTGGGGACCGGCCCAGATTTGATTTTTCTCTTGTTTTTGCGTTTCGATCTTTTCTTCGTCGAAGTAATGCCGAGTACCCTTAACTCATCAATGTACAATGAACTCCTTTCATCTCGTCCCACCTTTGCTTTGGGCCGTGGCAATTATGGACGAGAGTTGATTCGATGCCTGGAACGACCCATGTAAGAGAACGGCGCTGTTTGCTCACCAAGCCCCTCTCAACAAAAACCCTCTTGCTTAGTTTGGTCGATTACTAGGGTCGCTATGCAATGCGTGACGCTACAAACAGGATATGGGTCGGAGTTCCCCTCCGAGCACGGCAACCCTTTCGTCCTGATTACCTCGTACGTCGATCTTTTGACCATAAGATCAACCGTCGATGTGGGTAAATCGAATCTGCATGGGACAAATCCTCGCAAGTGAGAACAGAGGAGACATCAAGATCAATCTCCAATCACCCAAAATAGTGAAAACGAAACAGCTGTTCAAGATTCAATCACATGGGATGCTGATGAGTACACGGCAACACAGTCAAAGCGATGAGCATGCAAGTGCGGTCATCTCCAACCAATAATTCATGCCAAGAAAAGGGAGTTAACCTGAAATCCAAGCTAAGCCCCAACCAAACGCCTTTTTTCTTCATAAGGTTGTCGGGCAGTGTGATTTCGTTTAGGGCGGTAGGTGAGTGGAATTACTTTGGGTTGCGCGGAGTCAAAAGAATAGACGAAATAATAACAAATAACAATAATAATAATTAATAATATTATTGTTGTCAATAATAGTAATAAGTAGAGAGAGGTCTTGGTGGTCTTGGTGGTCCCATCTCTCCCTCTCTCGTCCTCTCCTTGTAGTCACCTTCTTTTGCTTTGGGTGATGGGTGCCTTGTCCTTATCATTCAGAAAAAAGAGGGAGGACCAGCACGCTTTCCGTTTGTGTAGGCTTTTATCATTGAGGTGCATCATTCGCCACGCAGGGGTATGGACAGAAGGGTATCATATCATGCCAAGGGCTCCTTCGGGAAGGCCTCGGGCGACGGATGGAACCAATCACCGAGTAAAAAAAATCTTCATGATTTTTCGGGTTTTTTCTGAAGGTCGAGCTCAATGTTGATTGGATTTGTCAGCGAGCATCCATGCTCACGAACTTTTGAGTTTTTTTCTGAAGGTCGAGCTCACTGTTGATTGGATTATGTCAGCGAGCATCCATGTTTCCAAGTTACGATTTATATTATTCCGGATGGTGTTGCGAACATTACGAGATATTGAATTCGACGTACTTCGTTGACTTGTTCAATGTATCTGGACCGCTCTTTGACAAGTCCATATTTATAAATGTCTCCATAAATTTGTAAATGGGGAGAGGGAGAGGGAGAGGGAGAGAGAGAGTGAGAGAGGAGCTCTCAAGCAATTGAATTTTCCACCCCTTATCTAGCTTATAAACTCTTTTTACTCTCCTCCAAAATTATATGTTAATATACACTTAAATGCATAATTATTTCTCTCAAGCAATTAAATTTTCCACCCTTTATCTAGCATATAAACTTTTTTACTCTCCCCCAAAGTTATATGTTAATATACACTTAAATGCATAATTATTTCTCCTCTGTCTCTCTCTCTAAGAAAATTTTTTACCAACTCTTGTAACTCTCATTCACCTGTCCCCTTCTAGAGAAAGGAGATCTGGTTTGGTTGGTAGCGGATTTAAATATGGGGTAGCTTTGTCCTCCCAATACTGACCATAAATAAGAGTTTGGGGTCCCCATCGCTTCTGAGGTTTTTTTTCCCAGAGGAGTCACATAATGACTGATAGACTTCAACTGCCATCGGAGGTACCTTTACCTTTTCCTTTTCCTTTCTCTTTCCTTTTCCTAGAAAATTTAGCCAAGAAGACGCCGGTGGCCAGTGAAAAAGCTGATTGGAAAGTGAAGCTGGCAGGAACTTTCGTCGTATTCATCCTGGTTCCTAATAGTTTTGAGTGCTTGTAATAACTGAGCAGCTCTGTTAGAAGTTGTTCGTGTATTAAAGCCTTTGTTTTCCTTTAAAAAATATCTCAACTCCAGCGCTCTACTTATATTATTTGGTAAAGATGACTTGTGCGCAGATTTCCATTGTGAGAAATCATTTATTCAGTCGTTCTTTTTTTTCCTCAAGATTCTCAATTTAACCATGTGATGCTATTTTGTTGAAATTTAATCGATAGCGAAATGCCTTTCACCAAAATTCTTTATTTGGTTTTTATTATTAGGAAATGGGTTTTGTGGTGCGTACGAACATTAGTATTATCAATGGAGCACAAGGAGGCAAATAGATACATTCTGACAGAATTTAATCAATGTCAAATTATACAAAACATTGCTGGAATATAGTCAGTGACAAAATCCATGTAAAATACAACTTCAAAATTTAATTGACAACAAAGACTTGAAAGCTACAATTAAGATGCACACCAGAATCTAATCGACAGCTAATATATATATATATGGAAACTACAATTAGGATACAAGAATTGAAAGATAGTAGGTTTTGTCTGTTTGTTTGGGGGCATTACAAAGAGTGAGATGTGGTTATTTAAAGCCTATAATTGACAATTATAAAGCGAGGAACAATTACAAACAAGAAATAACCTCCTTATTGAAATATTTAAATAATAAATTATGCATTCATCTAACCGCTTAAGTTTTTAGAACAGTTTGTTGTAATCTCATAAAATCTCATATGGTATTAGAGCCGGAAGTCCTCAATCCGAATCTTTTCCAACCTCATTTACCACCCTAAGGCAAAGGACTAGACTAAGCATGAGTATTGGAATATTTAAATTAATAACTACGCCTTAATGTAACAGCTTAAACTTTTAAAACAGTTAATTATAGTCTCACAAAATTCCACACTCCTAATGGTTACTAGAAGTCACATTACCCACAAGAACTACCCAATGGTTATCTCCGTGTCAATTGCTCGTTGTCCATACTATAATGACTTTGTCTATCAACTTTAAGGTTCTCATCAATAACTTCACATCGTTAATGACTTCACTGGCGAGTTGTCGATTTTCTTCAAATTGCTAATAATTTTGTTCGTAAATGACAAAAATCTACTACCATCGACTAAGTTTATCAAATGTAATAACTAAAAGTCGGTCATTTTTGTGTGCATACAACTAGGTATCTTCTTTTAAAAAGTACTAGCAAATGTGCATGCCTATCACGTATATGTCAGAAAGTGAAATATGCAAAAATAAGTAAAAGCATTTTATTACGAAATATTTGAATCATTGATTAAAAAATGCACAATTGGAAGAAACTGCATGAATAGAAGTGAAAAGAGCAAAATACATTTTGAGATTGAACTTTTTTAATATAGGAATGTTGTTGTGGGATCAAAAAGATTCAAATTTCATATAAAAGCACATGAGAGATAAGATACTATCATCAACTTATCCACTTACCCATAGATATAATTTTTGAAAATTAAATAAATGAGAATATTTGAGGAAAAATTGATTGATATTCCTTGAAAGTACGAGGTCTTCTTTACACAATAATATAGATTTTCTTTGTTTCCTTCAAGATTATCTCCTCAAATTAGGCTTTCATGCTACATGGGTACAGTGGGTGATGCAATGTATTACGACAGTATCTTTCAGTGTCAAATTCAATGGTGAACACTTAAATTATTTCCAACCGACCTGAGGACTTAGACAGGGCGATCCTCTCCTCTTACTTATTCATCCTGCTAGCGAACGTCTTATCACATCTTATACATCAAGCAGTCGACATGGGCAATCTCCACAGCATCAAGCTGAACAGGTGGTGTCCTATCCTATCTCACCTGTTTTTTGCGGATGATGCCATATTTTTTTAGATTGTAAACTACTTGAATGTCAGAATCTAGTAAATATAGTGAATCAATATTGTTTAGCTACTGGACAGGCTGTTAATCGGAACAAATCGGGCATATTCTTCAGTAAAGGTTGCCCTCTTAGCCTACAGGAAAACTTAGCGAGGGAATTTCGAATACCTATGCTCGAACGGACTGGGAAGTATCTAAGTATACCATCTAATTGGGGAAGATCAAAAAGGGAGATGTTCGCTTGGCTTCTAGGGAGAGTGAATGCCAAATTGGAAGAATGGAAAGAAAATCTCATCTCTAAGGGTGGAAAGGAAATTTTGCTAAAGACTATTGTACAGGCAATCCCACAATATGCCATGTCCATCTTTAAACTTCTTGTGTCTATTTGCAAATCCATTGAACAGAAAATTGCTAGGTTCTGGTGGCAAAGTGACTGTCGTAAATCAGCCATACACTGGAAGCATTGGGACGTTCTCAAGCACAGGAAGGACAATGGGGGCCTCGGATTTCGTGATCTAATTGACTTTAACAAAGCCATGCTTGGGAAACAAGTGTGGCAATTAATCAAGCACCCAACATCTCTATGGAGCACCCTCTTTAAAGGGCTTTATTTTCACTCACAAGACTTCAGGTATGCCGATAGGGGCGCTAGACCATCCTGGGGTTGGCAAAGTCTACTGCTCGGGAGGGATTCAATATTACCTAACCTTCAGTGGTTAGTTAGCGATAGACGAAATATTAGAATCTGGGAAGATTGATGGCTACCTAGAGGGATCCTAGGTGAACCTGCTGCTAGAGGTGAACCTGTGATAGTGGCTGATCTTTTGTACCTGGACAACAACATCTAGAATGTTCCCCTACTTAACTAGCATTTCAATGCTTCCACAGTAGCAGAAATAATTACCATTCCGGTACGACCTCACTACACCGATGATCAATTTATGTGGACAGTGACACAACATGGTCAATACACTGTGAAGAGCGACTATCACACTATCCGACAAGCAGCTACCAGTTATAGGCAGAACCGTGCCTCGTCTTCCTATCAAACCCTAGGGCTACTATGGAAAAGAATTTGGACCATGAAACTTGCCCCCAAAGTTCGTACCTTCCTCTAGTCCTTATGCCACAACGCACTGTCAACAAAAGATAATCTATTTAACCGATGCATAACCATAGATCCAATATGTCATCTCTGCTCTCAACACACACCCGAAACAATGGAACATCTCTTTCTATTATGTCCATGGACACACCAAATATGGTCACACCCTCAGGTTAGTATTCAAATTCTACCACAGGCAGTACAAAGGTTAGATGCTTGGCTAGCAGCAAGGATTGAGAAACAGCATATCTCACCTGGACTGGAGACCATTGCCTTAATCTTATGGCAAATCTGGAAGGCGCGAAACAATTTCATCTTCCGCCGACAACGCCCAGATCCGACGCAAGTAGTGGAGGTGGCCCTCACCCATGTCCGAATAGCTCAAACCTCCACTCGAACACTATCGCGAACAGGGCAACTTCCTCCCCATTCCGAACTACTATGGCGGCCACCAGATCCTGAAGTGGTGAAGATCAACATAGACGAGGCGTATCAACTAGAAAGCACTATAGGCACTATGGCGTGTATGTGCCGAGATCATACAGGAAAATTGATAGATGACTTTACCTACGATTTCCCAACATCCTCGACCTTGCAGGCCGAGATCCAGGCGCTCCTCCTCACCCTCCACAATTTGTTGCAACACGGTAAAGCTCATGATTCCCTTTTGATCGAATCTGACTGTCTTGTACTGGTGAAAGCTGTACACGACCCTCGGTTGACACCATGGGAGGCTCGAGCTTTGTTTGCAAAAGCGACGACCAAGCTCCCCCGTTTCCCTAACCTACACATTCAACACTGAGAGCGTGAGGTGAACTTTGTTGCCGATTGGGCCGCCAAGGCCCATAGGAGTGGCACTTTAACACCAAACTAGGCTAATTCCCCTCCCCATACGCTTTTGGATCTTCTGTATTCTGAAGCCCTAGCCACGGGCTGCTCTGGTACTATGACTTGAATATATGAAATTATTTCTGCCGACCAAAAAAAAAAAAAAAAAAAACAGATCTGGACGACTTTAGTTGCATGAACCGAGCTTAAGGGAAAAACTCAAGCAAAAGGGCATGGTGGTGCGGTGCGCCCGTTTCCACTTTGAGCATGATGCGATGTTTGAATATTGGACGCCCTTGACCAGGAGGAGAAGTATTCATTTAAGTGGTGAGGATATGTGCACCTTAAAATTGATTGCTCGTGCCACCCATGATAATTTTTTATTATCAACCTCACTTTAACTCTCTTCTCTATCTGGCTTTTACTCTGCCTCTTTGTAGAGTGTGGAAATTGAACTCTACACCTAAAAACTAAACGTCCTCACCCCACCCAATTCGCTTACCACTAGGCCTTGTGCCTAATAGATGCTAAACACCATGGTTGGCAAGCTAATTGTCACCACTATAATAAGGATTTGTTGTGGTAAAAATATTTCACTTTTTCTAATGGGCTCGGATCCAATTTAGTAGGCCCATTAAGAACATGGCCCAAAAAAAGATATCTCCGAGAGGAATATCCGACCATGAATGGCTTGAGCCGCACGCTATGCTTTGGGGCCTACGCACCCCTTACCCGGATCTTAGGGGCTGCGGAAGGCAGTAGCCCCCGTACAACACCCGCGGGTTAGCCCCACCCGCCTTCTTGTCAAGTATCTGGCAATATTTTGACCCCGCAAGGTCTTTAGAGGACAAGACCCACCAAGGATTTCTTAACCCTATTTGGGGAGCACATTGACTGTGGTCTAAGGAGGTAGTGATACTGACTTGAAAGTTAAGTCTCATAATTTTTTTGCCTCTTGGGCTCTCTCCTATCAAATGATTCGGTTTTCTCTTCTATCTCTATTCCTCATAAGACTTAAGTATCGGACGGTCCTCCTAAAGTCAAGTTAGGAGGTTTCTTTCATTTTGCGATGTGTATCCAGATCCATTCCTCCAATGATTCGAGGCAGGCCAAAAGAAACCAAGAAAGCTGTCCATCAACAAGGTTGATATATTTTTAAAAATATAAAAATAAGAAAAAATTATGACAATTTTATATGATTTCAGTCTAATTATCTCCATTTGTCAGTGTTTATAAATGTATAGTATTATGAAGCGTGGAAGCAACTAAATACCCGATCAATATTCATGCACACCCAGGTGCAAACATCACGCGTAGGCAAAGGTGATTAATGGACCTTTGAGATAATCTCTTACAATATTTTGAAGGTGACAAATTAATTAAACGCTACTAATGTGTGTATTTAGATGTGAAGAATAACTTCTATATACACAATTCAAATGTCATAAGTGTCCACGACAGCACGTCTAAAGGTATGGAAAGGCTTTGGTTCTACAAAACAGAACGAGTTATTGAACCAGAATGTGCCTAAATCTGGAAAAAAAACCTTTGAAAAATGTGAACAAACTGGGTAAGGACAGTTCGTTAAAGCTTGGATGAACCAATAGAAGGTGAATAGATTATAGAACATGAGAATGTCGATTTGCTTCAAATGAACTATTTGCGGAAGATGACAGACCATTCAGCAAAAATCCATGAAATTGTCAAGAAGGACCGCTTAGAAAAATCAGGTCATGCTATAGACGATGTAGATTGAATTACGAGGTCCTTTTTACTTTTTTTGGTGCAATTTAATATATCTAGTAATAGATATTAAAGTTTCTTTGTGAAAATATGTCTAAACAGATGTAAATGACCCAAGTCAGGCAAACCGAGCTCAAGAAGAAAACAACTCAAGTAAAAGGTTGGTAGGGTGATGCGATCATTCACCCTTGCAACATGATGTTATCTAGTTATGGAAATTGATAAAATATTTAAATATTAAACAACATCTTCATCTAACGGCTTAAATTTCAATAATCATATCAAAATCTCACATGATATTAAAATATAATGTCTTAAATTTTTCATATAATAACTTAAACTATCAAGATAGTTAGCAGGGAAATGCAATGGTACCACCAAAATATCAGGTCTTTCTATTATCTTTTGCATCATTATCAGCATTTTTCTGCAGCAACAGAATGCCCCATACCCTTGAAGCGAATGAGGAAAGTGAACCAAGTAAACCTCAAAGTAGTGGTGGTCTAGCATTCTTTATTTCACTTAGTTGACCTCCAAGTGGAGTTATTAGTGTGGAAGGTTTGCTTGCACCGCACTCAAATGCTCTTCGAAAGATGGAAAACCCTCATTTTCTGAGCGTGCTGAACACTTTTCAAAGTCTACTGCGAAGTATTTGATGCTCTTTGTTTGCTTTTCTTTAATGGAGTGCTGTCAGATATTCTTTAGAATCTCTGAGAACAAGAAAGAAAGGTTACGCAACTAGTTACATTAGATTGACATGCTTGACAGATCAGATGGTGATTCACCCGAGCTGGTATTACACGATATATAGGCCATGCAGGCTAATAAGATCATCTGGATTTTTTTATCTGTGAGTCCCATGAATATGATCGACATATCATATATAATTTATTTTTTCATTAATTCAACAATTGTGCACTCTTATGATAGGGCAAACAATCATCTAAATTGATTTTTTGGGATAATTGTAAATTATAAAAAAAAAAAATAAGAAGAAACCACTAAACTTGTTGAGAAATCTTGATTAGGCAAGAAAAAGCATTTTAGGGGACAAAAAACTTGCCGAATAAGCAAAAATATATATAAAGAGTCTGAAAATAAGAAGGTTTTATTTTCCTTTGAGTAAAAACGTGGGAAAAATAAATTAATAAATAAAAAGAAATGCAAACCTTGTCTTTATCCACTTGTCCCGGTTGCTCTCCAATCTTTGAAAGTTAGTTGGGGAAAAGGCAAAAGTCATTTCTTCATCGCCATGGTTGTCCGGCCTTCCTAATAGTCATAATGATGGACTCTCTCTCCCTTCTTCATTAGCCTACTTCAGGAAACTTTCAATTCCCAGGACCTCAAGCATTCCAAGAACTTCCAATCGAAGACTTACCATCAAAGAGGTTCGTTTACGAGAGTATTTGCACAAAAATCTTTGAAAAAATAGAAAGAAGTTTAAATTAAAGGATTTTGGATAAATGAAAATAGTGTTTGGTAAACACTCAAATCTTGTAAAGGGCTTTCGTTAAAAATTTTAAAAATAATAGAAGAATGAGTGAGCTCGGGCAACTCTTGACAACCGTTGGGATGGCTAAAAGCTCCACTGGTAACCCGTTGCTAAGATCGCTCGACCTTAGGCAACATTAATTGGGAGATAGAGGCTTGGTGACCCTCAACACCAAAGGAAAGGCTGAAAGCTTTGGCAGCCGCCCGTCGCATGACCTTGGTCAACATAGATCTGGAGATAAAGGCTTGGCGACCCTCAACTTGGGGAGCCTCAACCTCGGTGACACTAAACACAATGACCTTTGACCTCGACAACCCTTGGGGACCCTCATCGACACTCACAATGTCTCACTTAAATTGCAACCCTCCAGATCTTGGCTAACAAAATTGTGGCCCTTGGCTACCCTTGACGACCGTTGGCAACAATTGGATAGACTCTCACAACCCTCGACGGCACTTCACACCGATAAACTAGATTTACAACATCAATTTCAAAGAGGGAAAGGATTGTTCATGAGGGCAAGATTGGAATGTGAAAATGTTGGTATGGGCAAAGTTGGAAGAAAAAAGTTTATTTAACCCTAAAAGCAACATTTCAAAAATGCACATGTCAATGTCGGGTCAGACTTGCATTGAGATAAGGTACATTTGTTAGTACGAATTTAAGTCTCAATATTTGGTGACGTCCTCGGACCAAATAAATCCAAATATATCCTAATAAAATGTTGAATAGGAAATCCGGGCAGTGAAGGGATAAACTCGGATTGGAAAAAAAAATAACTTAACAAACTTTGTTATCTTCCAATGATTGAGTGATTGAGCGATGCATCCAATATTTTGCTTCACCACCATCGCAACAGCATGGTGGAGGAGAGAGGGATTGGTGGGTAAAGGAAGAGTAGAACTAGATTTTAGCTAATTTAATGAGGGCTTAATGGGAGAAAATATCATTAACCCCTAGATTTGGCTTTTCGTCAATGCAAAAGCCCAAGGTAGTCCCGGGCAATGGACTTTAAGGCTTTCGAAATATAATGGCATCTCCTCAAAACTCTTAAAGAAAGGATTAATATCACGAAAAACGTTAAATCGATATACTTGTAATAAATTTACCCAAACTAATTTATTGACCATCAAAAATCTCAAAATAGATATATATATGATAACTTTATCTCAAACTAATTTTTTTATTACCAAAAACCCCACAAACAGGTACATTGTGACAAATTTTCCCTCTATTAATTTCCGTCAAATTGAATTAATATTGTAAAAAATCATAAACTAATATACTCGTGACAACCTAAAACCAATAAACTCGTCAACTGTCACATGTTATCCAACTCAGCAATTTGAATATAAAATTTAATGAAAATTAACAGCAAATAAATTTATCACATATATATCAATTTAGATGCCACAAATTAATTTGAGGTAACTCATGTTAATTTTGGATTTTTCATGTTATTAACCTAATTGGCAAGCACTACTCATATTTGTCTAAAGACCTTTGGAGCCCCAAGTCCATTTACATAGTCCAATCAAACGCAGCGTGAGACAAAAGAATCACGTAACAATTGACCATGAAGAGCGGCTTGTATACTCATGAAGCCTACGATCTAGCATAGATGACCAGTTCCAATAATAATCTTCGATAATTGCATCAACATTCGAGTGAAAAGGCAGACCACGTTCCCTGAGGGCATTAATGAAACAAAAAGTATTATTATTAATTTCCTAAGATGACTGAATTTCTAAATGATAATATTCATATGCGAATTGCTTGCTGATGTATTAAAATCATGTCTTCTCTCTATTTTACCGAAAGATAAATTCATGGCTGCAACAAGCGTACATTTGCCACATTAACTTCTTTGCATAATTCTTCCTGAATTATTTGCATTCCTATGATGAAGGAGAGATTTTGCAGAAATATAAAGGATTTTAGGTTAAAAGATTTTTTCGAAATGCAATAATATTTAGTAAAGTGTAATTAAAACACGCATTAAAAATCAACTTTGGTTTAAGTGCTATTTGGAAAAAACTACAATTATAAAAGACTTAGTTATATTTTTCATTTAATAAAAAGAAAATTGAAGCTTAATAATCGACTAGGCTCAAGCGACGATTGGGTGCCAACAAGTTAGATCTTACGACGGCAACCCTCGTTAAAGTCATGCGACCCCAACCAACCCTCGCGCTGAAGTTATACAACCTCAAGCGAGGGCTGCCAATGCCAAATCTAGCATTGGCTCATTGGCGATTAGATTTGCCCCTGCTGCCATCACACATAAGTAAGGGTAAAAATAAATTTTCGAAAGTATAGCAAGAACAAAGTTAGAAGAAAAAAAATTAGCTAGCATTCTAAAAATGATCAAAGTCAAAGCTGGGTAGGATTTGCATTAGACTAAGGAAAACACCTTAACTTTGGCTCGAAGGCTTTTAGAGGCCTAAATTTTAATTCCAAAGACCAACCAAACGCAAGCCGAAGTATACTTTCACTTTTAAAAAAATTATTTTTCCAATTATCACCTAGGAAATAATAAGAATCATGATACAAACTAAAAAAGTATTTTCAATACACGGAAATATAGAACTCCATGAAAGTGCTATAGAATGATCTTTTTAAATTTGAACTCAATGTTGGAATTCACTAGAACATCTCATTTTATGAACTGAATTAGCGAGCGTATTTTATGAATTAACTATGATTGTCGTTTTGATGGAATTAGTCGCGCATCACATTGGTGCTTTTTTTAAATTGCACTTGACTCATATTATTGAATGTAATTCGATTTTTGAAAAATCGATATATGTATATATACACGTAGATAGATAAAAGTAAAAAGTACGGGAGCTACAGCCACTCTCACCGGAAAGTCGCAGGACCATTTAATGACGAATTATAGAATTCCAAGGAAGAACCTGAACCTATTTGTGATTGACTGTGTGAGAGAATCTAGGCCCCAAAGTTACCCAGGATGTGACTCATCACACTGATTTTCGAGGCTCTTGTCCCACCCATGTTGGGTTACCAACAACAGTTCCATAAGCACTAAAATTAAAACTTAATAAAAATATATATAAAAAAAAGTACATATTATCAAGGGTAGATACAGAACGTTTATAAGTAGGGAAATGGCGCTTATGAGATAATGATACCATAATTTTTTTTGTCATGATAATGATACCATAATAACTAATTATAGAATATGAATTAAGTTTAAAATTTGCACAATTTATGACTATCATGAAAATTCTAATTAATATTATATTTTAACATAGAGTTAATATCATGAAAATCTTAAATTGATCCATTTATGACAAATATATACCATGTTAACTTCTATTAAATTTTATTATCAAATTGTTGAGTTAGATGATATGTGACAATTGGCAGACATGCCAATATGAAGCTTTATCCTCCATTTTATTAATTTGTAGCTTTCCATGATATTCATATAATTTAACGAAAACTAATGGAAAATAAATGTATCACAAATGTATCGAGTTTAGAATTTTTGATAATCGAAAAATTAATTTGTAGATAAATTTGTCGCAAACTTACCGGTTTAGTATTTTTGTGGTCAAAAAAATTAATTTTAGATGACATTGTCACAAGCATATTAGTTTAGAGTTTTTGTAATATTAACCCTTTAATATAAAATTTCAAAGAGTTTATGAAAGTTTTTCCTCACATACCTAGCGAGGACATGCACACCTTGCACAATTTCAAGGTGGCAATAGGGTAGTGATGCACCTCACAAGATGGGAACGAGAAATATAATCCTTAGCCCCGTGTTATAGACCTGTCAAAATTGATCATAAACCTAGTTCTTAACCTATATTTGGGTCTAAAATTGATCATAAACCTAGTTCTTAACCTATATTTGATTGGTTGTGTTATTATATGAGTTAGTTATATTCAATAAATATGTCATAAATAAATTTAGACCCCACTTTATAGGGTTTAACATGAGTATTAAGTGGGTTCACAATTTACATATAGATCTCATACTTGCTTACTTCGTGTTTTCACGTCAATTTGAAAATGAATTTTCTTAAATTGAATTAAACATAAAAGTATTTTAGTAATATGAATATGAATCTTTATATTTATATTGCATTAAAATAGGTTAAAACATATTAAAATGGATCGATTTGAATTGGATCATTTTCGATTCATCCCGACTTGATCCATCCGTTTGATAAGTTTGCCAGCCTATGGAGCGTGTCCATTCCAAATGGTTTAACCTTGAAAGATAATTTGGTGAAAAGTTTATTCTAACGCCTATCTAAATAGAAAATATACGGTTTCCGGTAAAGTCAACATTTTGACTCCAATTATGGAGCGAGTAACATGTTTTTTGGTTACTCTCGAGGCGCGTGTAAGGTTTGCGTGTGGCAGCGTGTGCGTGCATCCGTCTCTGAGAGAGAGAGAGGGTGGTGGGTCAATGGGTCCCGCAAAAAAAGTGAGAAAAGAGTAAAATAAAAACTTTAATGGGACCCACATGACAATACAGGAAAAAAAAACCCATGAAATTAGATCTCCCACCAAAAATAAAAACTCTTTCACATCAATGCCTATTTCAAAAAAAAAAAAATAGAGTAGATATTATTGTCTATATCAGATAGCATGGAAATTGTGTTATCTCTTAGCATATATTTTATTGGTTAAAGGCAAAAAAGTTAGGAAAAGAAAAACATATTGTAGAAGTACTTAATGGATTTATGACAAAACATACAAAAACATGCATGAAAGAAAATTACCATATGCCAAAAAGTTCTCAAAATTTGTGCTTTATGAGAATATATTTTTCTATTACATTAAATAAAAAGCATATCTTGGTTAGATAAATCGAGAAATTGTTGATTTCCTTACCTATTGATTGTGAAGTTAGCAAAATTAGCCATTTAGATAGAAAAGACTGTATGTCATCAAAGGAAAATTTATGTGGGGCTAATTTTATTTTCGTTAATTTCAAGTAGTAATTAGAGATGCAAAATAATAGATAAACAAAACGATGGATTGTTTGATTTTAATTTTAATAAGAATAATGCTATAATTAACCCATCATGTTATTTCAAATCTTAAAACACCTGCTTTTTTTGTAAAAAATCATTACCAAATTGACACGATAGTTCCAACTTAATTATGTAGAAAATTGTATTATTTTCGTGCACGTGGCACGGGCCAAATTTCGATATTGATAACTAAGGACAATCTTTCAAACACGTGTGGGTACCCTACATATCCCCTTTTTTGTCTCCCAATGTGGGGATTCTTGTCCCACATTTGATTTCCCCCTCCCTTAAGTGTGACTATGTCCCAATATGGATAATGGTATAAATGGTTTATGAATTTTCACCTAATATGTAATAAGATCTTTAAATTTTAACTCGATGTGTAATTTTATCCTTGAATTTTTAATTTGTTCAATTCCAATATGCAATGTGATCCTTGAACTTTAATTAATGTATAATAATTTCTTCCTTGAATTTTTAATTTATTTAGTGTAATTTCTAAATTTTGGCCCAATGAACAATGTCATCCATGAACTAGCACAATGTGTAATTTTGTCTCTGAATTTTTAATTTATTTAATGTGATACATAAATTCTTTGTAAAAGTTCAAATTAGTCCATGAACTATATGAAAATATCTAATGTTATCCTTTAATTAATTTGAGTTTAGAGATAATGTTAAACATTTTCATATAGTCCATTGACTAGTTGAAACTTGTACTAAAAGTTCAAGGACCACTATATTACACATTGGGTTAAAATCAAACAACACGTGGTAAAAATTAAAAATTCAGCGGCCGAATGGCATATTAAATCAAAGTTTAAAAATTATTTGTGTCATTTTCCCAATCCAACGTCATACCGAAGCCATTCAATGTCTATCGGTAGGTTTTTTGTTGTCATGTGTAGGATGAAAGGGTTTTTATCCATAACTTAGACTACACTTTTTAATAATAAACTAAAATCACCTGAACTACCGTAAATTATTGAATTCGGTGCCTAATTGCGGACTTCTGCCATGAAAAGTTACCCACTGAAAC
This sequence comes from Eucalyptus guilfoylei, assembly GCA_016097605.1. Taxonomy (NCBI): domain Eukaryota; kingdom Viridiplantae; phylum Streptophyta; class Magnoliopsida; order Myrtales; family Myrtaceae; genus Eucalyptus; species Eucalyptus guilfoylei. Next base: position 18,522,463 of record CM027860.1, read on the forward strand.
TAGGTGCATTTTTTCCGACCAAGAAAACTAGGTGCATTTTGGCTTTTGAAGTGTAATTTCTTTAAATCAATGAATTTAAAAAAGATGGACGTTTGTGAAAAAATTCCACTGCAAACACAATTTTTTTCTAAACAAAAGGTGTTGTCAGAGACCTTTGCTCTCACGTCATGGGGACTAGAGATGGAGAAAGGACCAGAAAGGAAGCAAGCAAAGACAAGATTCCCCGAGAGTCACGAGCCTCAGCGACCGACAGTTCAGTGCGGACAATTCAGCTGACTCACCCAGAAAAGCCAAGGCGATAAAATAAGAATAAAAATTGGGAAACGCGAAGGGGTGAAGGCGAAGTTTCAGATGCAATGGCCAAAGCGGTTTTGTCCTCTCCGATTGCGATTCACCAGCCTTTTTCCCCCTTCGAATCCGGTCACGATGGAGCTGACGCACGATGCGTGCGTGAGACTCGCTCGCCTCGCCTAGCCTCGCGTCGCGTGCATTTCTGCATTCCAGGTTTAGCTAAACAAGATCATCATGCATGGTCGGATGCTGAGCTTTTGGTCAGAGAGGTGCGAGCTAACGATCTGGTTAGACCTAAATTGAATTTTTCTTGATAGTATAGTAGATATGAATAATATTAACATAGGATACCTAGCTATCAGGCGAAAGGGAAGGGCCGATGCCGGCGCATATTCCTTGGGACGTGTCTTTGGTCGCAAAGTAGTAGTTGAAAATTTGAGAAACCATTTTTGACTTTGGTTTGCACAAAATGCCATTAATGCTTTGTTCTGGTCATTAGTTGCTCGTGTATGATGTGTTTCTCATGGAACAACCCTGATAAAGTAGGAGCAACTGTAGCTTTGTACAAGTACATAATCATCTCTATGTGATGATGTAAAAGGATTATTTGTTTTCATTTTCTTATGACGAAGAAGTTGAGTTAAGATGAGATGGGTTTTGAACTTACTAAATCTTTTGTCAGCACAAAAGAGGCTAGTCAAAATTTGAGCAGTTAGTCCAAGCACTGAATTGTTTACACCTAGTGATTTAGGAAACTGCATTTATGTCGTGTGACTAATCCACGTAGAAGTTCAATCTTTAGCTAGTAAGCCAACCAATAGAACTTCATTTTCAATTTTTTTTATATTTGTTATGCTTTTTTCTTAAAGAGGATATTTAAAAGCATATTTAGAGAGAGTATAAAGCAATCACAGTGAGTATATAACTAATACAGCGAATGCATGAACCCTCTTAAGAGGTTGTGGGCACCATTGACTCCCCATTTCCCAGGCAAATAATTTTTAAGGATGATCCCACCAAAAATCCTAATATCCCAAATTTTTGTTTGTTTTTTATATCAGTGACCCAAAAGTACCTTCCATCCAAGTGGCCATTTGAAAATTCGGCATGACGGCATGCATGGCTGTTGAAATGACCTAGCTGCGCTCTTGGTCAACATGGTAGTATGCGTCCATCACCACGTCAAATCCATTTGCTTGACGTTGTCCACGAAAGCTCTCACATCGGATTTTTAACGGTCACTGTGGATTGAACTTTAACGAGGGGTATCTTTGACTCAATGGTATAAGTTTAGGGTATTAGTGAGACCAAAAAAAAAGTTTAGAGTATTGATATCTCATAGGGAAAAAAATATGATTTTCTGTGAAATCATCCCTTTTTGTTTAATGTAAGCAAAGCTATCAGACCCCCACTAATAGAAATGAAACCCATCAACGACATTTCTTACGGACAATCAAATTATTTTGGTTTGTATCATCCTATAATTAGGTTGTGATCCACTAAAATTAGGAGGTAAGTTAACATTTTAAAACTTTTATTCTAACATACCTCCCATATGCATCTCAACAATCTCTCCCTCACATGTCAATTTAATATTAACTCTGCTCCCTTTAGCTCAAGTATCCTTCTATATGATGTGGTCCTAGGGAAACAACCTTGGCAAAGTAGGAGCAACCATAGCTTTGCACAAGTACGTAATCATCTCTACGTGACAATGTAAAAGAATTATTAATTTTCGTTTTCTTATGACAAAGAAGTTGAGTTAGGATGACATGAGTTTTGAACTTATTAAACATTTCGTTAGCATGGAAGAGACAAGTCAAAATTTGAGCAATTAATCCAAGTATGGAATTGTTTGCACCTACTGATTTAGGCAACTTAATTTAGGTCGTGTGACTAATCCATGTAAAAGTTCGATCTTTAGCTAGTAAGCCAGCTACTACAACTTTATTTTCAATTTTTATATTATTTATGCTTTTTCCCTAAAGAGGGTATATAGAAGCATATTTAGAGAGCATAAAGCAATCATGGTAAGTATATAACTAATATAGTGGATGCATGAACCCTCTTGAGAGGTTGTGAGCACCGTTGACTCCCCATTTCCCGGGCAAATAATTTTTTAAGGATAATCCCACCAAAAATCCAAATATCCCAAATTTTTATTCATTTTCTATACTGATGACCCAAAAATACCTTCCATCCAAATTGCCATTAAAAACTTCGGCATGACAACATGCATGGCTGTTGAAATGTCCTAGCTACACTCTTGGTCAATGTGGTAGCATGCATTTATCATCACGTCAAATATGTTTGCTTGACGTTGCCCACGAAAGCTCTCACATCAAATTTTTTAATGGCCATTGTAGATTGAACTTTAACGAGAGGCATCTTTGACTCAATGGTATAAGTTTAGGGGATTAGTGAGACAAAAAAAGTTTAGAGTATTGTACGATTTTTTGTGAAATCATCCCTTTTTGTTTAATGTAAGCAGAGCTATTAAACCTCTTAACATAAATGAGACCCGTCAAAGACATTTGTTACAAACAATTGAATTATTTTTGTTTGTATCATCCTATAATTAGGTTTCTAATCCACTAAAATTAGCTGGTAAGTTAACATTTTGAAACTTTTATTCTAACATATCTCACACATGCATCTCAACAATCTCTCCCTCACACATTAGTTTGGTGTTAGCTTTACTCCTCTTTAGCTCAGGTATTCTTCTGTATGATGTGGTCCTAGAGGAGCAACCATAGCTTTGCACAAGTACGTAATCATCTCTACCTGACGAATGTGAATGGATTATATGTTATTGTTTTCTTATATGTAATCATCTCTACCTGACGAAGAAGTTGAGTTAGGATGAGATAAGTTTTGAACTTACTAAATCTTTCGTTAGTGTGGAAGAGACAAGTCAAAATCTGAGCAATTAATCCAAGCATAGAATTGTTCGCACATAGTGATTTTGGCAACTTAATTTATGTTGCACAACTCCACTAATAGAACTTTATTTTCACATTTTATGTTATCTATGTTTTTTTCCTAGGGAGTGTCTTTAGAAGCAGATTTAGAGAGAGTATGAAACAATCACGGTGAGTATATAAGAGCGGATGCACAAACCCTCTTAACAGGTTGTGGGCATCGTTCTCTCCCCATTTACCATGCAAATATTTTTTTTAAATAATCCAACCAAAAATCCTAGTATCCCATATTTTTGTTCATTTTTCCAATGTCTTAACCTTACCTCAATAACCCAAAAGTACCTTTCATCCGTGTGGCCATTAAAAAATTCAACATGATAGCTAACATGGCTGTTGAAAATTTGACCTGGCTAAGCTCTTGGTCAACGTGGCGGCGTGCGTCCATTATCATGTCAAATCTGTTTGCCTAATGTTGTCCACAAAAGCTACCACATCAAAATTTTAATAGCCATTGTCGATTGAAGTTTAATGGAAGGTAATTTTGAAACGCTAGTATAAGTTTGTAGTATTAGTGAGATATAAAAAATAAAAAATAAAAATTGGAGTATTTGTATCCCACAAGAAATAGGATTTTTCGCGAAATTATCCATTTTTATTTCATGTAAGCAAAGCTATTAGACCTCTTCTAACAGAAAATCAGACACGTCAAATACCTTTCTTACAGACAATTGAATTATTTTGGTATGTATTGTCATATAATTAAGATTGCGGTCCACTAAATTTAGGTGGTAAGTTAACATTTTGAAACTTTTTCCTAACATAACTCACATGTGTATGTCAACAATCTCTTCATCATGTGTCAGCTCAACGTTAAATCTACTCCCCATTAACTCAAGTATCCTTATGCATCGACAAGTTTCCAACTAATTACACAACACCAATTTTCTATTGTAAGACTTTTACTAACATCTCAATAATTTCTCCCCATACGTCAACTCAGTGTTAAGTTTGTTCTCTCTTAATTCAAATATCTTTCTATGTCAACATGTCTCAACTTGAATCTCCAATGCTTACCTTCATTCTAATCTCTTTCTCCAAGCTGAACCTTCAAGACCTCATTGCAACATCATAATGCCCACTTTCAACCAGACTTCTTTCGCTAGGACAAACCATAAGGCTACTACACCATAACACTCACTTTCGTCTAGTCCATTTCATCAGACTGAACGATAAAGCTATCCGGAAACTACACCGATTACAAGATCCCTTCCTTGAAATATCATTACACATTAGGAGGAGTCACCAATCAACTATCGACATTATTAGGAGGGCACAGTAAAAATTTGATACATACATTCATTCTAGTCTTTCCATGCTAAACCATGAAAACTACCATCGAAACAGCATTGCTACTACACCACAACACCCACTTTCAATCAGGTCTCTTTTGTCAAACCAAATCATAAGGCTACTACACAACACCTCTCACTTTTAATCCGGTCTCGTTTGTTAGACTGAATCATCAGACTATCTGAAAACCACATTGATTACAGACTGCGTTACTACGTCACAACGCCCACTTCCAATCAGGTCTCTTTTGTCGGACTGAACCATAAGGCTACTACACCACGACGCTCACTTTCAATCCGATCTATTTCACCAGACCAAACCACAAGGTTGTCCGAAAATTGCGTTGATTACAGACAACGACGTCATATCACAACACCCACTTTCAGCCAGCTCTCTTTTGCCAAACCAAACCATAAGGCTACTGCACCAAAACACTCATTTTCAATCTGGTCTCTATCGCCAAACCGAATCATAAAGGCTGTTCACAAACCATGTTGATCACGAGATTCCTTCCTTGAGGTATTCACCTAATACGGTTACACATTGGGAAGAGTCGCCAATAAAAATATTCAGTCAAATCCACTTTCACTCAAAGTTGCCCCCTTAATTCAAATATCTTTCTACGTTAACAGGTTTTCAACTAAGTTACATTAAGTCCATGTCACATAAGCGCATGCATCTCAACGAATTAACGACCTTAGATGACAGTTGCCCTTATAAAATTTAGCAAATCGGTCTCCATCCTAATTCGACATCAGCTTTAGTTTTATTTTTCTAACGAGAAAAATGGACACGCTTATCATTCGATCCGACGTGGATTCCAGGTGACTTTTATCGAAGTTGCCCCCCAAATCGCAAAACAGTGCTCCGCCGCAAAGCGGGCAGGGAGCTCCACTAATCGGGAGGGTTTGACCGGTCGCGCAAGCGCGAATGAGAGGGAGCAATTAGTAAAGGGGACGAGGCCTTGGCGAACGGGGAGGGACAAGTGTCAGGCTGGAGAGGACAAGTGTTGAGCGGGAGGGGTGAACGTGGTCGATGGAGCGGACAGCAGACAACGCGAGACCGACCCTCCCTCACGGGTTAAACCCCTTCCCCTCTTATCTAATTCCATAATTATACCCACTAATTAACCCAAAAATATTTTATTTACTTATTGCATGTATGCATGTATATCGATTACTTGGAGTTTCTTTTTTTCTTTTTTTTAACACGCTTTTTTTAATTTTTTTTAAACGGGGAAAAAGGGGGGGGTTATCGCTTTAAAGAGCCCCACCTAAATAAAATAACAGCTTCTTTTCTTTCTGGGTTCGGTTTCTTCTGCTACTGCCTGCTGCTTTCTCGGTCTTGGTCTCGCACGAGAGCCGTTTTTGCTTCTTCTTCTTCTCTTCCGTTCCCAGCTGCTCCCGATCTCCGGCATTTACTAGTTTTCCAGTAAGTTTGTGATTTTTTTCATCTTTTTTTCTCAAAAAAAGGGAAAATTTTTTAGGGGGGGATTAATTATTTTTTGGGCTGGCATTTTTGGGTGTGGGAGTCACGAGTAAAATGTAGCAACAGTAGAGGATAAAGTGGCATTTTCTGAGGGGGGGTTGGAGAAATACGTGGGGGATTTTTCTGTTTCTCCTACCTACTCGAATTAAAGAGACAGACGGAGAGAGAGAGAAGCCCTTCTTCTTCAGCTCCCCCTTTCTTGTCTTCATCAGTTTGCTTCCCGCTGTATCCTTCGCCGGAATTAGTAACGACCCATTTCGTTTTTTCCTCTGAATTTTCTCTTTTCTGGGGGCGTTTCAGGGGGTTCTTCTTGATCTTGAGGAGGTGATTCTGGAGGTGATTCTGGAGCAGATCAGCTCAGCTCTTTCGGCCCCCGTTGGTGTCTTGTCTGTAAAAAGCTTCGGTTCGTGATCTTGTTCTTACCCTTTCATGGTGGACTCGTAGATTCTGCAGCTTAGTTGCTCGGTTCCCGAGAAGCTGAATTTAACTGCAGAAATTTCGAACGGCTTACCTGAAACTGTGGATTATATGGAGGACCCGGGGGAGAAGGACATCGGAGCTCAGAGCTCGTGGATCCCGGCGACCCCGGCCAAGCCCATTTTGCCGCGGCCGGGGCCGGTCTGCGTGGAGGCGCGAGAGACCGAGGCGAACGGCGAGGACTCGTCGGAATCGGACGAATTCCCGCCCGGTTTCGCCCCGATTTGGCGGGCCGGCGGGGCCGGTCCATCCAGCAGCTCGGGCCGTGGCCGCGGCAGTGGCGGTGGCGGCGGCGGTGGCGCGGAGACCAAGGGGGGAGGCCTAGACGATCTGGCGGCCGCCGGCTTCTACGGCCAGGAGGAGACCGCTGGGATGTGGCCGAATCTGTCGGTCTCGGCTGGCCTTGGGGTGGAGAGCGGTCACTTCCAGGGCCTGTTGGCCCTGGTGGATGCTGCGGCCATGGGAGGGCCGCCGGACGAACGCCCAAGGAGCTCTTACATCTCCTTCTCCGATCCACACGGAAGCGGTCCGTGGCCGTCTTCGAGCCGCGCGGACTTCAGGGCCGCCGAGCCCGATCCTCCACACCGTCCATGGGTCGATGGAAGCCAGTGGGCAAGTTTTCCGGGTGAGTTCGGACTGATCTTCTTTGGGACTTGTGCGTCTGCTTCTTTTTCAACTGATTTAAACTGACACGACATGACACGTCGTCATAATTGATCTATTTGTCAGTGTAACTGACTAGCCCGACGAATCATGTGGACCCACGTCGGCGCCTGGATCCACTTGCATATGTGCACGTGGATCCATAGGCCCGTCGAGATCTATTTATTTATTTATTTTTAATATAATCTTTTTATGATCAATCGAAATTCGACTTTATTTTATATTCGATTGGTATACACCACGTCATCACTTGACACGTGAGTCTTGGTCAAATATTCGATACGGTCCAACTTTTTAGAATTTCACATAAGTTTTAGGTATTCAATATAAAATATCACCCGGGCCCACCAACACAGGCTCCCCCAAATCAAACCCTTTATCGATTAAAAGGTGTATTAATATATTAATTAATCAAAATTTGACTTTTTCCATTGTTTAACAATTGCCTTAATATCTTGTCGTCCTATGGCTTATCCACTAAAATGCTATAACTACGCCATGCTTAACTTTTTGGGTCGTTTCTGGTACGCCTATAGGCTATAACCCCACCATACTTCTTAACGTATAATATATTTATGCTACCCAGTTCACATGGTACAGTGAAAACATATCCAAGCTAAAGAAAATATAAGTGACAAGAGCTGATGCAAAGAAACGGTTGAGTGAGTGATTCATCTTGACCGTGTATGAGGATGTCGGACTCGAGAAGGTAGAGATTAGTAGTTAGCACGGCGATGACTGAGAAGGACGCGAATATGGAGTCATGCGGTACTGAAGATGTTTCACAACCGCAATCTAGTCCTTTCACATGCACTTGCATATTAGTCAGATTGCATCATCTCCATTGATTGCTTGATCTGAAACTTATGCATCACCATATCGTGCAGATGGGCTTGCAAATGCTCAAATACACGCATACGACCTGAACTTGCCACCCTCGGCGGCTGAAGATGCAATGTCGAAAGGATCAATCCATTTTGCGCCGATTACCCCGGAAAAGGCTCTTGGAGCGGAAAAGAGAATTGCTTCTCAAATGCCCAGCATATGCATGTATGAGAGGCGGAGGCTTGAGCATAACACAGAGGAGGTGGAGGACAGAGATGTCACCAAGAAGCTTGGACCTGAGAATGGTCAACAAGATAAAGAGCTCCAAGAGCCGGTGATGGGGTCGCCATCTTCTGCTGTTTCCACATTCATGGAGAATCACGACCCTGAGAAGGGAGACGCCCAGATCATGAACAAAACTCCGCAACAGAAGTCGAGAAGGAAAAAACACAGGCCGAAGGTAGTGAAAGAGGTAAAGCCGAAAAGGACTCCAAAATCTACGGCTTCAAAGCCTGCTGATGGGGGGAAGACCACGGTTAAGAGAAAATACGTGAGGAGAAAAGGAGTTGAGAAAACACCAGCTTTACCCAAGGAAGGGGCTGAGAACTCCTCCGTTGATCCAAAAGTACGCCAGCCGCCCAAAAAGTCCTGCAGGAAGGCCTTGAACTTCGACATCGAAGAACAGCCAATGGAAAAGACACTTCACTCGTCAGCATCTGTTTCAGAATCACCAGCACAGGATCTCCAGGAAACTAGAAGCATTCAGCAGAACGTAAGGGAGCAGCTTGCCCAAGAATTTGAGGTCTTTCTAGAAAACAGAAACAAAAGTGAACTTGACTGCAGCACAGATCCAAAGAAGAAAGACTACATTTCAACAACCGAACAGGGCATGGTAGATATGAGTTTTGTCCAAGATAACCATAATCCAGAACACTCAGATGCTGGTTATGCAAGGAGGATCCTCAACAAGAAAGACCAATTGACCAGCAACAATGGATGCGAAACCATTGCACAGGTCATCCCAAGAGCCTATCCAGAAGCATGGGGAAAAGTTCAGGAGGCTTCCTACTGCAGCGAGGGCACAACTTTGGTGGGGGAATACGAAGCACAATGTAAGAGGAAATTAGATAATTGTGAACTTTCAAAATTCGGCAGCACAAATTTTGTCGGAGCCCAATACAATAGCTTAGAAGCATACATGGCAACGTCTTGGGTCCACTTCCCGGTGATACATAAGAGGAAAAGAACGGAGAAGGTGCAGCAAAATACGGGGACAGCTCACACTTCCACAGCTAAAGTTACTGACTGGAGCACTCCACCCCAACCCAATTCCTTTTATACAGCTACAACTAGAGAGTTAGGAGCAGAACTCGAGAATAGCCAACATAGTGTCGGATGTCTCCTAGAAATTAATCAAAGAAACAAGACGACCAAAAAGAGATCCAGGGCTCCAACTCGGGTACGAGATTTTGCCTCATTAATCAGGCTCCTACCAGATGATTCCCACAAACAAGCAGAATACAGCTACTCACAGAAATCGCACTCTTGCATAGAAGCCCTTCTAGAGGAGATACAATCGACACTGTCAAGAAAGAAGCGGACTAAGAAGAGACTCTCTCTTGTTACTTCAGCCTATGGCAGTGCATTGCAAATGCATGGACCACTTATCATGCACAATAACCAAAGCACTCTTAACAGATCATCAGGTACCTAAGCAAAAAGTCACCCATCCTTTGGGTTGGCTGGTCCAATCGTGTTCAAGAGACCCTAATCTATAAACTGATTGATTTCTTATTTCTTGCAGGGGCTCAAACAGAGTTATTGTGGAGACAGATGACCTCTTTAGATGCGATCATCAAACAATTGGAGCACTTAGATATCAACAGAGAGACAGACGGAATTCAAAATTCATTAGCATCGTATGAAATGATGAATCACGAGCACAATGCACTTGTTCTCTATAAGAGGGATGGGACCGTCGTGCCTTTCGACAATTCATTTGGTCCAATGAAGAAACGACGCCCACGACCAAAAGTTGACCTTGATGAAGAAACCGGCCGAGTGTGGAAGCTTCTTTTGGAAAATATAAATAGTGAAGGTATTGATGGAACAGATGAAGAGAAGGCAAGATGGTGGGAGGAAGAACGGAGAGTCTTCCAGGGGCGTGCAGACTCATTTATCGCACGTATGCATCTTGTTCAAGGTATGTATCTATATTCAAAGGATCCATGTGACCCCCAAAAACCAATCTGCCCATTAGGTGGATAATGATCTAGTCCACAGTACTACCAAAATTTAAGATGGCTGATTAAGTTGTTCCTCATCAAAGCCCAACTAATCTATTTCCCCAACTGCCTCGTGAGAGAAACAGAGCATTATTCACATTAGAGCACAAATGGAACTTACCCCAACTGGATCCCCTCATTCTGTGCTGACCTGAGCCATGTGATTAACATGGACCAGGTCTATAACTTGCTAAGCTTCAAAAGTGCCAAGAGATTTCTCCAATGACCTTTTAGATTAAGTGATGACAATACCTACTAAACCCTTTGCTAAATGACACTAAGTGGGAGAATTCGAGAGGATAACAGAGAAGTTGCAAATTCTCTGATAAAGCAGTTAAAGCACGGTGTTGACTGTAGAAATCACAGTTACCTGTCAAGTAATAGAAGCGGTGCAGCAAATAAGGATTACAAACAGACTATATAAAAAGTTTCTCTTAAAGCAATTGTAATAATTATTCACCAAGTCCATACAAAATTCAAAGTGCTGATACTAACACATGTCGTTCAAGAAGTTCACTGCGCTTATGTGACAGCTCACATGTTGTTCAAGAAGTTCACTGCACCTATGTGACAGCCCTCAGCCATTACTTATCGACTTCACCAACTGCTTAAAGAAGATAAACGTGATGTATCTCTGCAGGTGACAGACGCTTTTCTCCATGGAAAGGATCAGTGGTTGATTCAGTTGTAGGAGTTTTTCTAACTCAAAATGTATCAGACCATCTGTCTAGGTAAATTGGCATTTCTGATACAATATACTTGACATCTTCCTATTTTTCACTGAGAATGATTCTCTCTCCCATTTTCTTGCTTTTGCAGTTCAGCATTCATGTCAATGGCATCACGTTTTCCCCAAAAACCAATCCCCAAAATGTGCTCTGATGAAGGAACTGCAATAATTATCAATGAACCAGACACGGACATCTTGGAGATGGAGTACCCCTTGAGTGAAAAAGATCTAAACGAAACAGTGTGTGGCCAGAGCTCAATCACTAACAATGAATATGAGAAGAATGAAACAAAAGAGGTTGTCAACAGCGATAATTTTGTCAGAAGCAAACCTTGTAGCATTAGAATAGCAGATGAGCCAAAATGCCAGATGTCAAATTCAAGTACAAGTGTTTCAGAGAAGTTCTCTTCTTTTATTGAAGATATTTCAACTGCTGAAATAACCCAAATAGATGAGGGTCATATCAAAGGAGATGGGAAAGCAGAAAGTTCGTCTCCAAATTCAGTAATATCATCTCAAAGTTCTGTGGACTCGCCACCACCTCAGGCTGCTGAAAGGACAGGATCAAGTTCGGATGTTTTGATGAATACTTTTTTCAAAACCGACAGCTTGGCAGGTCTACAGTCATTTATGCAGCTATTGGATATGGCTGGCTCAAATGTTCCACTAGAGGCGTCTGTTCGTGAAATTGAAGATGTGTCAGTTAACAAGAACATGGAGAATGTAGTGAGTAAATCCAGTGAGATGGAGGATGGTGAGGAAACGCCACAAACAGACACTTCATGTAGAAGATCTGCCTCAAATTTCACCAGCTGTCTGGGATTTTCAGAAGTTGAGTGCCCTAAAAAGGTCATACAAGAAACCAACTCTTCTGAGAGTTCCAAAAATGAGGAGCAAATTATCCAGGATGAAGCAGCAATAAGTTTCGCTATAACAGACAGTAAGACAACAGAGATTTGTGAAGAAACGCGTGAGCATTCAGTCAAGAATAATCAACCATGCAACAGCTGTCTAGGAGATAGGCCTGCTGTGGACCGTGAGATTGTACCTGAAGCAGCGTGTCAAGGGGAAACCAATAAAATACAGACAAATGTGTACTTCTCAGAACTTTCAGGGGAAAAAGAAAGCACAGGCACAAGGGACATTTCAAAAAGTGCTGATCAAGAATCTGCAGATGCACACCCTTCTAAGCATGGTCTTTCGCTAACTGACGAATCAAACAAGATGAATATAAGAAATACGAAAGGAAAGAGTCGCGGTGCTGGTAAGGAGAAAAAAGAAGATTTCGACTGGGATAGCTTAAGAAGACAGGCAGAATCCAAAGGAAGGAAAAGAGTAAGGACGCCAAACACAATGGACTCTGTGGACTGGGAAGCTGTCAGATGTGCAGATGTCAATGAAATTGCTGATGCCATCAAGGAACGAGGAATGAATAATGTACTTGCAGGAAGAATCAAGGTACTACACAAAACATTAGTTAAATTACCATTAGTTACACGAAGGAGGCTTCATATGATATCATGAGCCTGGACAATGTGCAGGATTTCCTCAATCGGCTTGCGAGAGAACATGGAAGCGTTGATCTAGAATGGCTCAGGGATGTTCCACCTGACAAAGCAAAGTATGGTCTAAAACACTTCTGGTTTCATTTGCACATCATGGCAAAATCATTCATAGACAAGTGTCTTTCTATCGAAGTCAAATGCTTGTTATCTTTTATCATAAACATGAGTTTCATATGTTTTCCCCAGTAACTGTTATTATAAAGGTACTCTGATGTGAGGCAATGTCGGTTCTTCAGTCATACAAATGGAACTTTCTTTAATCCTCACATCTAGCTTGGGTTTTGTAGAGAATTTCTGCTCAGCATGAGAGGCTTGGGGTTGAAGAGCGTCGAGTGTGTGCGGCTTTTAACACTCCACCACCTTGCTTTTCCGGTAAGTTTAAGCCATAACCAGATAATTCGTCATTGTTTTGACAGATGATGTCAGCTAGCTGCCATTGTGAACAGGTAGACACAAATGTTGGACGAATAGCTGTAAGGCTTGGATGGGTACCACTGCAACCATTGCCCGAGTCACTTCAATTGCATCTCTTAGAACTGTATGTATCATCCAGCCACTTATTAACCGATTCGACAAACCTGCTATGCACATACTAATCTATGGGTTTGTACAGCTATCCTGTCTTGGAATCTATTCAACAATATCTATGGCCAAGATTGTGCAAGCTCGATCAGAGAACATTGTAAGGATACTATTTCCTAATTTGGTGCACAGGACCTACTCTAGATGGAATTTACAACAATCAGTAAAGTAACAAAATCTTTGCATGCAGGTATGAGCTGCATTACCAGATGATAACATTTGGAAAGGTATGATATTATTCAGTTCCAGGTTCTCTTTTTTGTTCTCCCCTTTTATGCCACTCCGGATTAAGTATTCAGTTACAGTACCCATGGCAGTTCAGAATGATCAACAGATGTGAAATTAATGCAGGTCTTCTGCACAAAAAGCAAGCCAAATTGCAATGCCTGTCCTATGAGGGGAGAATGCAGACACTTTGCAAGTGCTTTTGCAAGGTATCATCATCTCCAGCAATTATGTTCCTGTCCTGTGTGAACACAGCCATATTGAAGTTCCACACAAACAGGACCACTGCTTCCAAAATAACTTTGTTTTAGATGCATAAAATTTAAAGCTGAAAAGTATGGCCTAGGCAAAAAGTACAGCAATAGATGCATAGTTTAAGGAAGATGTTTAATTCTAGAAAATGTAACTTTCCACATCCAATTATAACTTCTTCTTCTTCTTCTTTTTTTTCCGGGGGGGTGGCAATTCTAATTAGTTGAGGACCAATTATTGTTTTCTTTTCTTGTGATGATGATACTTCAATAGCAATAGGTAGAGTGAATGTCATTATCACAGTGCTGCAAATAGTACCAGAGAAGAACACATGTTTATCTGTATATTGAGCACTCATATTTTGTGCAGTGCAAGGCTTGCTTTACCCGGGCCGGAGGAAAAGAGCATAGTGAGTGCAATGGGAAGAAATATAGCCAGCCAAAACATTGGCGAGACATTGCCTCTGTCTTTACCACCGGCAAAGGAGAACTTAGAAGAACAGCAAGAAGCAAGACCCAGAGCAACTAACTGTCAACCTATCATAGAGGAACCTGCAACCCCAGAACCAGACTGCACTCAGATAGCAGAAAATGACATGGAGGATATGTTTTCAGATGATTTCAACGACATTCCTACGATCAAACTTAACATGGAAGAGTTCACCCAGAATTTGCAGAAGTACATGCAGCACAACATGGACCTTCAAGAAGATGACATGTCAAAAGCTTTAGTTGCTCTAACCCCCGAAGCTGCCTCCATTCCTGTGCCTAAGCTTAAAAATGTGAGCCGGCTACGGACAGAGCACCTAGTGTAAGTCTAAACTTCTTGACCACTCAAGTGACTCACATATGATTCTCATTCTTTGAATGTAATAAAACCTTCCATGGTGGCGAGACATTTTAGTAGACAATGATAATGGCATTTTCTATTTCTGCCCTATAATCTTTCCAAATCAATTCAACCTATTTCAAATAACTGTCAGATATGATATTCCATGAGACCTAGACCAGCCAAGGACATCAAAGTATAAGAGAAAACAAGAGTCTTGATGAGGATAGCCTTAGATCCAGATGGAAGAAAAGTCTCAATTTACTATCACATCAAGTGAAACGTATATAGGAGTCAAATGGTTCTCTACAATCTTATAGTTTTTTTTTACTGTCTTGCAGGTATGAAATACCAGAGGGACACCCTCTTATGCATGGGGTCAGTTAAAATTGCATCGTCTTGGAAATATAACAGTGTGCATTTACTTTGTGTTAATGTCATTTTCCCATATGCAGCTGGACAAGCTAGAAGCGGATGATCCATCCAAATACCTCCTTGCAATATGGACACCAGGTGAGTAAAAATAATAAACAAGCTTAAAGAGTCCAAGTTCATGACATTTTGATGGCTGTTTGCAGTGATATCAACAATAAAAAATAGAAAATTTTGGGCCAAGTTGACTCTAGTGTATTTGTTTGGGTGTTTGAAATGGTTTCATAATCAGGTGAAACAGCTTCTTCTGTTCAACCACCTGAACATAGGTGCAATTCCCAAGCGTTTGGCACGCTTTGCAATGAAATAACTTGTGTGTCGTGTAACAGTATAAGAGAAGCAAATTCGCAGACTGTTCGTGGGACATTTCTGGTTAGAATAGCCATAATCTCAGTATCTATTCTGTACATAGCAGTATCTCAGTTAATGAAATCCATCTGATTGGAGTATACCTGATTAAGCAGATACCATGCCGTACAGCAATGAGGGGGAGTTTTCCGCTAAATGGCACATATTTTCAAGTTAATGAGGTCGATTATGCTCTGATGTCTACATTACTGAACACCTTCCCTTAAGGTCATGCTAACAGTGACTGCTATAACGCAGGTATTTGCTGACCATGAGACAAGTATAAATCCTATAGATGTTCCTAGGAGTTTGTTGTGGAAACTTCAAAGGAGGACTGTGTACTTTGGAACCTCTATACCGACAATATTCAAGGGTAAACAATGAAAAACAATTGCTGAGTACCACAATGTCTTAATGGCTTCTAAAAGCTGGTCTTTGTATTATAGGTTTGTCAACAGAAGGCATTCAGCACTGCTTCTGGAGAGGTATGTAAATGGCCAATCCACTTTTTACGATATTGTGCTAATTATTATATTTAATTAACTGCTTTCTTGGATTTTTAATGAATATGCAGAACTCTCAGATTTAGGAAGAAAAAAGTGCACTTATTTTTGCTTCAATCTTAAAGGCATCTGAAATCAGTAGACCAAAGAAGTCAGTTTTACATACGGCAATTAGCGGCAGGGCCCACAAGACTCTGAATAGTGTCTGACTAATCAGGCCAAAGCATGACTAGCAATGGTTTCTGATGGCTAGCTGACAATATTTTCTATTTCTACTATAATAGGTGAAAGGCAACAATATGCATCATCATCTCTATAGTCTCTACAAAGAATTATATGATCATTATCATAGATGATTCTATATTCACACAGTCAAGTATCACTTTAAGTGATCTGAAGACCTGATCCTGACAGGGGTTAGGAATGCCATCCTCTAAACCTCCGATTCCCCACTCACCCTGCATCCCCATCCCCATCTTTGCAGTCATATCTCCTTGCGCCTCCATTATAGTATACCTTGACTTAGTAAGCTCCTTTGGAACTCATGCCCAGCTTCAATATTTTAGATGCTTTAGACATCCAATAAAAATCTAAGAAAAAAATTGCCAGTGTTGGCTATATAGTAGTTAGTAAGTGTGACAACTTGAGTTCTCATCCTTTCAAATCAGCTTCAATATTTAAGATGCTTTAGACATCTAATAAAACTCTCAGAAAAAATTGTCAGCATTGTCTATATAATTGTTAGTAAATGTGACAACTTGAGTTCTCATCTTTTCAGATCATGTATTCCTATGAAAAGGAGTCATATACACGATCAACTGGCTGCCCATTTGAGATTAGCAGTGTCTTCACCAAGGGCTTCCTAAAGCCTTGTGAAGGATTCGTGAAGCATTTAGTCTGTTAAATCTTTCTAAGTGCTTCATTTCCAAATGTCTCTCTTCCAGAGAATCTAGGTCTACATAGGTTTATTGTCTATTTAATGTTTCTTACGCAGCCAACAAAGAACATATGAGAAGAAAATCAACGTTGAAACATGATGCAATACAGAATCATGACAATGCCCAGTAGGATGGCTGAAAAAGTGATCCTCTCTATAAGTGGAAAAAGTCGAGAAGATGTTCAATCAGCTCTGGAATGTCGAGCATCTCTGACAATAAATGTCTTGGAAAATGGATATATCAAGAATGACACGAGCTCTCATGTCCTCAAATAAATTGACTGGAGTTCCTTCACTCCAGACGAAATAATGCATCCTAAGGGGTTGGAGCTGCCTAGACCAGAGATTCTTTACTTCGTAATATATCCAAGGCAAATAGTGCATACTGACAAAATACTTCGTAGGCAATGTCTATTAGGCATAAACGTCTTGTTCTATGAGCATCTTCCATGCAATCACGTGCATTGGAAGAAAATGCTACAATAGCAATTAACTACTGTGCTGACAAGGAATTTGCAATTTGCAGGATTTGTTTGTGTGCGGGGATTTGATAGGAAAACACGGGCACCCCGTCCATTGATGGCCAGGCTGCACTTTCCGGCTAGTAAGTTACCTAAGAACAAAGGTAAGAAGAACGATGGTCAATAATGCACACTATATCAGGTGCCGGCAAGAGCAGATCAATAACCATGTTAGGCGAAGCATTTGAGGAACCATGCCTTGGATAGCGAATTCCGGCAACTGTGCAAACCATGGCCAGAAGTTCCGCAAAGCAGAGATTTTAGGGATTAATGAGGTTGTTGTAGTTACTCATCTCGTGCTCGTGTTTGAGCCATTCTTTCATGTCAGTATACAACTCTGGAAGCTTTGGACTATGGAAGATTTTTTACAGGGCTTTATGCAAAAGCGGGGAGATAGTTTTAAGCTATAGAATTCCAGCTACAGTGTACAGAAGCATTGCTTGAGAGAGAAGCTGGCGGCTTGTACTTTCAAAGGCTGTGAGGTCCATTTAGGAAGTATCCCATCACACATCTCTTCATCCTCTTCACATGGGAGCTCCTTTACTCATCATATATTTATCACAAGAATGGTGAAAGAAATTTAAAAAAAAAAAAAATTAGAATTACATACCCTCTACGCAGGGGACAATTTGGGCGGGGTAAAAAGGCTGGTAAGAAATTTGTCACTTACAATTTCCGTCTAGCAAAAGCCTCGCCCTGGACGTGTGCTTACTGATTAAGCCCATCTTCATCATTGCTGTATGCACTTGTGCCTACTTTTCGGAAGCCTCTGCGAACAAAACACACATCAGAATAACACTCATGACCCTACATTTCCTACACTAACATGAAGTAGGATGTCACAGTGAGCCCACGAGTTTTTCATAAGCTTGGAGACGTACCTTCGCCATTCACCCCCACTGGCATTGCACAACTACTAGGAGTAATTAGACCCAAGATATAAGAAACATCTTAGGAGTTTAGAATTGTTTCTCTATCACACAACTAGATCTTCTCATGTGCCTTTCGTCGAACGCCCTCGAAGAAGAAAAATATCAGCAACAGAATAGAATCTCACTATGAATATCCGGACCGTGTACTTATCTTACCGAGGGAAACATTGAGACACGGCGTAATGTCTACACTGCAGAGACAGATTAGAAACCCAAGCCCGTCCGCACAATCAGACAGATAAAACTTCAATATGGATGAATCATCCATATGGCCTTATAAACGATCTGGACGAACGACCTTCATCCAACCAATTCACCTGGAGAAAAATGCCAGATCCCAACATGAATCGACATCGACCGAGTACCGGTAGATCTTGCGCGCCATAGATCGATCCAAAGCGTAGTCATGGCCGCGTGACATTATAGAACGGCGGAAATCAGTCGCGCGACGAGGCGAAACAAGCAGGAAGAACAATCCAGGCATTTGACACAGCCTCGATTTCGCGATTAAGCTCCCGATCTCGACACGATTCGAATCGCCCCGAGCCGAGACGTATCGGTTCGACCCCGACGATCGGACGACCAGTCGAATCCGAGCGCGTGCAAGATCGCAGATTCGGAAGCTTACCGGATCCGGAAGACGAATCGCGGCGGCCGGCGGCGGATGGAGGAACCGCTCGCCGGAAGAGTCGCCGGGAGGCGGCGCGCTCCGCGATGTTTCTCCCATTTTCCCGATCTCTTTCCCTCCTCCTTCGTCGCTTTTTCCCTCGTGATTTTTGGTTTTTCGCGGCCGGGCGCGCTCGAAATGGCGCGAAACGGGAATCTGGGGCTTTAAGTACGGCGCCCCGAATTTTATTTTATTTTTTTTAGCGCTTTATATGGACTTTGAAATTGCTTTCAAATATTATGAATAATTTACAAGTGAGGCTCTCTATATGTTTTGCAGGAAAATGAATTATTTTGAAATTATTTTCTGAAAATGATCACTTGTGTTATTTTAAAAAAATTAATTAATTGAATATGTATTTTTTTTTTTATGACCCAAGTAACCCCGTAGAAGCCGATAAGTGGCGAGTAAATCTTAAGGTGACGCTAGTGGAAGACCCACCACTCGAACAAACTCTAGGATGACGCTAGCGGAGGACCCACCACCCCGACGCCACACTTAAGATACCAAATACCTCCATTGGGTTTTGAACCCCTCACATTTGAGAAAGGATCAACGGAGCTTCTTTTATCAAATGGAGCCTATCACTATGGTCGGTGGTAATTGAATATATATTTATCTTTTATAAAAGTATTTAAACAGGAAGTGTTGTCAATGAAGAAAATATTTTTCATTAACTAATTATTTGATCTATAAGCAATTATTTTTAGGAAATTATTTTACAAATCATTCATTACCACGAAAACAAATTAAGCCTTTAAAATAAGCGAATCATGCTTCGCCATTAATTCCCTTTCTTTGATGGATGGGTACATCGAAGTTGAACGGCCTCTTCTTCTTTTTTCCATTATATATCTTACCAGAAAAAGCAGTTCTCAAAATAGTTCTCTCTCAAGATGATTTTTTTCCAAATCGTACTAATCTTATATTTAAAACACGTATATACAAAATTTCCATGAATTATGTCAGCCTCATGTCTTGATAGCTATACAGCTCTTGCCAGTCAAGGGGGAGCGTAGTTAATTTATCCAACCGATCCTTTTTCTAGACTAATCTTATATTGAAAAAACATATAAATGGCTTAAGAACATGTATTGAAACTAATTTTTTAATAAGTCTGTTTTATTGCAAGCTAAGTAGAATTTAACAAGTCCCTCCCCCTCCCTCTCCCTCCCTTTCTTGATTTTAGCCTCTCTTTTTCTCTTTAACTTTTGGAGAAGAGAGATTTAATCTCTCCCTACCCTCTCTCATTGTTTTTCCTTTTATTGCCTCGTTTCTTTCCTCAGATCTAGTTTTTGATGTAGAAGCTTTGCTCTCCAGATCTTTTGTTTGTGAGTTTTTCTGTCCGATCTAATTCTAAATTTGGTAATTTGAATGAATAAGCATTCCTCCTTCAATTTTAATAGTGTTCACCGTAATTTTGGTGCAAAACCCATGCTCATCCAACTTGTTATTGTTAAAAGCTTTTATGTTTTGCACTTGCTAGAGGATTTGCTCCCACGAGTGTCAAATATGAGCCCTTTTAACATGTTTATGTTTTCTTCGTGTGATGATCGTGTTAGGGTCACCGAACCTAGATGCATACTATGCCAAAGGTAAAGCTTTAACCACAATTAAAGATCTCAATGTGTGATCATCACAAATAATAACGTGTGATTCGATAATTGACCATTGATAATTTTGCGTTAATGCAATCACATATTTGTTTATGAAGGATAAGAATATGATTATCTTTAGCAATGCTCTAATGATATATCTTGATTTCCTAGTTTGTATTGGAGCTCTACAGGCTGGCCTTGTTATGGCCACCTTCAAAATTTCCCATAAATATTTTCATGTATTATTTTGATAATAAATGGAAATTTCTTTTGACAAAAAAAGAGAGTAAAACTTAACAAAATATATGACAAATACTGTTTCTTAGGCATAATATATATTTACAATAGACATACCGATATCTTGATCAAATGAAATTGCACTCAAAGTATCAAATGAAATTCGAAATATCACAAATAAATTAAATATCGAATAATAAAAAGGTACGTATCCTATTTTACGTCGTTTTCTATCGAGATTAAAGTAGTTTATTGTGTTATTTTGTTCCCGGTGCTAAAGCTTGAGTTTTTTTTTTTTTTCCTTTTTCGTTTGAAAAGGTTAGGCTTTTCTTGGATTTTGCGAATGAGAACCTGACTTGCGTTTTCAAATTGACGAACTCAAAACTCCAACCTCCAACTCAGCATACCAATTATTAAATCTAATCAAAGGATAATCTTGGATTGGAAAAAAAAAAAAAAGTACACAGGCGATACTGGTTTTGAGGTAAGAATACAAGTACCATGGGCGTCACTATATCTTAAAAAAATCTGTAAAATTTAAAGTTGTCGAGATTATATATATATATAACCAATACTCATTAAAATAACTGGGATGATTATTATATTAACGAGAAGATTATAACTAATTGTCCAATTTTAGATGATCGTGTTTAAGATTCAATTAATTAACAAAAAAAGTACATACTTATTGATGATCATGCTAATTTTGGTGTTACGAATAAAAATTAAAACGATATAAATTTATCAATTATGAAGATATGATAGGTTCTTGTATAGGTTATTCACATATTTATTGATGATCTATGTATTGTCATGTTTGATATACAATTAATAAAAAAAAAAGTACATACTTATATCGAGATAATTAACCAATGATTATTAACTAATAATATTGTAGTAAATATGTCAATGACAGAATTCCTTAATAATCTTAACTATACTATTATCTTTTTTAATTATAATTAACATTATCTTACATCAATAGAGGAAACAATATGTGACACATGACTATTTCGAGATTAACTGATGTTGTTGCCATAATGAGTGCGATTTCAAATTCTATACAGGTTATATCCAAGACCTACCCACTGCCCATTAGAACAGGTTCATTATGTTTTTGAACCTAGAACCTACCATTCTAGGGACTTGGAATCTACTCTATCGCATGTTCCAAAGCCAATTTCATGTTATATCTTTATTATTAATTGAACAATTATAATGAATCATTATTTTTAGGGTTAATATCATCAAAAAAAATCATAAATTGGTACATATGTGATAAATCTATAAAAAAATAAATTTTTTGACTACTTTAACAAATTTATTCCAAATCAGTATACTTGTAACAAATTTACCCTATATTAATTTCCGTTGAATTTTACTATCAAGTTGTAATGTTAGATGACGTATACACGTGTTAGACGGTGTCTTAATTTGAGATTTTACTCTCCATTTATACAATTGTACTAGTTTTGTATTTTTCGTGGTATTATTCCAATTTAACGAAGGGTATATTCGTGACAAATGTACTAGTTTATGGTTTATGGAGTTAAAAATAATAATTTTGGATAAATTTATTACAAGTGTATCAATTTAGGGTTTGTTGTGATCATTTAGGATAAATTTGTCATCGATGTACTAATTCATAAATTTTTGTAGTAAAAAAAATTAGTTTTTGGTAAATTTGTTACGTGTATATCAATTTTGGGTTTTTCGCGATAATAACCGTTATTTTTAATGACCACAATTTGCTGTTACAATCCACTGACTATAACTTATATTTAGACACATGAAACATAAGAAACATTAATAATGTAAAAGTCTCAGCCATAAAATTAAAATTAAGACTAGTGGTGTCATGAATTACCGTAGAATTGGAAACATAGATTGAGAAAAATACAAAAACTTATTTCATGTTTTAGATTTCAAGTTTCATCTACCTAAATACTATAACTTATCCAGTGAAATAGGTTTCCTAATGTTTTGAACTTATAACCCACCTTGCATAACTTAGAACTTGGAATTGGACAGGTTCCCTTTGGTCCAATTTTATATTATTTTTTTGTTTCAAATCTTATCCTGAAACCATACTTACTCCTAAGTCCTAATCACCAATTCACCATAATAAACATTACACGACCCTATTGTCCATGGCTATTGCAATTGTTGTTAAAAACCTGTGATGTAATAATGTCAATGTTAAAATTATGAACATTGAAAAAAAGACATATAAATGTTACAATCGAACTTTATCATAAGGTCATTTAACACTTTCACCATCTCGAATGTTCTTTTGAATATTTTAGGATGCGTTTATTTCGCGAAAAAATAAATTATTAAAAGAAATGATCGTCATATCATTTACAAAAATGAACGAATAGAAAATATTTCATTATCAAAGAAAACATTTAGGTATAAATTATTATCGGTAATGAAAATATTCTTTATTGATAAATATATTAAGTGATATAAATGATCATTTATAGTAAAATAATATTTAAATTACTTATTTTCTACAAAACAAACAGAGCTTTAGGGTATATATTTCATGGAAAATTAATGATTTGCGAGATATTTTCCGAAAATGATTGATGAATGAACAAGAAATATTTTCCTCGCTTGCAAAAGTATATTGATGTAAAATTAATGATTTTTGAAACATTTTTCTGAAAATAATTATTTGTATAGCTTACAAAATGCATTGATGTAAATTATCTCTGATAATAAAAATAAATTTTATTGAATAATTATCTCGAGTGGCACGAGCTATCATAATATATTTGTAAAATTATTAATTTTTCATGAAATAAATAGGATGTTAATCTTCCCCTCATTTCAGCCATGGGAGGATTGTCGGCGTTGGTAGTCCCTTCTCATCTTAATCGTCCCCCTCATTTCAGCCATGGAAGGTGTTGCTGCCGACACGTAAGGCGGCTTAAGAGCCCCGCGCGCCCCCATTCGATAGCTGGGGGCGGGTAACGAGGGGCATATTTGACTTTCTTTCCCATCGCACGTATCCAACTTAGAAATCGCCTCCTCTCTCATTGGTCAGTCCGCTTGCCTTCCTCGCTAAGCAATTTCACTAATCATGACAAGGACATGCGAACACGGTTTTAAATTTGCATTTTTTTAATAGTAAGCGACGCTCACCACAAAAAATAATAAAGTTGGGATTATCCATTTTGCACGTACTCCAAATTAATTTTCACGTGACAAGAAATCTAAAAACTAGTAATATTCATAACATACATTACACCAATCAAGTTGCATTGAAGTAATTTTTGTGTAAAAAAAAATTAAGAATTTTGGTAGATTTATAATACTTGAGGGAGCTGTTGGGGTAAAACTTAAGCGGATTTCTCAATCCAATATTTCGGTGATTTGGTATTTTGTGTGATATTAAAATTAATCCTGAGTAATTATGACGGTAGCTACTATTTTGGGAGTTATATGACAAGAAAATTAATTTGGGATTGATATAGCGTGTATCTACTTAGAGCTATTCTTGTGATACAAAAATTAGTTGAAGGTAAATACGGTATACGTACAATTGACTAGTTTGAGATTCCTTATGGTATTAGCCTTCAATAGACATTTAATGAGTTTATTTCTAAAATTAATCAAACGTAAATTTATTTTTAGTGGATTTAACTAATATATTAGGAACACAGTTGTCCACAGTATGAATCGCCATCTGGAAAAAGGCCAAAGAGATGTAAAAAAAAAAAGTAGAAAAACAAAAAGAAAAGCCAACCTGGACAAAAATATCTTCTCTTGCGCCCACCTCTGCGACACAACACCACAAAAAAAAATATCTAAAGAAAGGAAAGAAAAAACAACACAAATACAAAACGCAAGCAGAGACAAAACATGACACAAATCTTAACGGGCGTAACTACCAGGAAGCTTTCCCCAGGATTCAGCTCGAGGTCGGTGCCCCTCTCCCTCTGTCTCTGTCTCCCTATTCAATTCGGAAGCAACACAACACGCGAAACCGGAACCCCCACCACCCCAATGGACCGATCCGTCGCTCTCAGCCGTCGATCCCCGCGCAGCGACCCTTCACCGCCTTACTGTTCTTCCTGGGATTTTTCTCGAGCACCTTGTCGGCATAAGCCCCCCCCAAACCCATATAAGCTCCCCTGCACTGCCACTCGCCGACCATTTTACACATTTTGTCGCTCAGTCTCTCTCTGTTTCTGTCTCTGTCTTTGTCTCTCTCTCTCTAGTGCTTCTCGCTGAGAGAGGTGAAAAATTCGATGAACCCAGAAGAGGAGGAGCGATACCCGAAATCTCCTCCCGGTTCTTCTGACCGAGGAAGAGGTAAAGGCAAGGCTCCTGCCGGTGCCGGGTCGTCTTCTTCGGCCGCGTTGCAGTCCGAAACGCCGTCGTTCGTGATGGGTTCGGAGGCATTGCCTTCTGGGTCGTTCTTCGATATGGAGAGCATTGGCCTCTCCGGGTCTCCTTTGCCTCTCATGGAGTTCGAGGCGTTCTCTCCTTTGAACACGTCCTCGTCGTTCGACTTGTTTTTCGAGGTGAAACCGGAACCTGTTCTCGAAACGACCCATCATCCTCTCGGGCCTCCGTTTGATGCTGGTGTAGCAGAAACAGAGGAGGCAGGATTTCCGGCGAGAGGCGGTGACATGGAGACTACTGTCGGTGCTCCTCAGCCTCTGGAGAGCCTACAGGGTACTCCAGTCCCACCGTTTCTTTCGAAGACCTTCGATTTGGTCGATGACCGATCGTTGGATCCAATCATATCGTGGGGGTCGAGCGGCGAGAGCTTCGTGGTGTGGGACCCTGTTGAATTTGCCAGGAGTGTACTCCCAAGGAACTTCAAGCACGGCAATTTTTCCAGTTTTGTTCGGCAGCTAAATACTTATGTGGGTATTTGCTGGAACACGGCCTTCATTGGCTGCTGTTCCCTTTCTGTAAATGCTTTTTTTTCCCTCTGCCTCTTTTTGCTTTTATATTTTGATGTATTTCTTTTTCATTTTTTGCTGCACCGCTGTGCCTTTTCCTTTGTTTCCTGCTTGACTTTGTTGTAAATCAGGTTCGGCGCATGTTTAGTTGTAGTTCCACTGTATAAAGAGGGCATAATGGAGGCATTCTTGATGCTGTAATCTCTAGCGAGAGCTTGTAAATGACTTTGAAATTAATGAGTACTTTGTTTACATATGTTTCTAATTCTTTAATCCTCTGGATGTCAGTTCTTTTTTTACAGATTATGTTAACTTATCCCATGTCTTTTCAATGGGTCGCAATTCTTGTCCACGTGCTGTTTTATTTGATCGTATTTCCTTTAGACTTTCCCCCCTCAGGTTTGGTGCTAGTTTTAGGTGCTTCTAGACATGAAAAATAAGCTTCTTTCTTCACTCATCCTTAAGTTCGAGGCTGGTTTTCTGTCTTGCTACTCCTGATGAAAGAATGTCTCCCACGAGTTTTCTCCGCAGCCGGGATTTCATTCATCTCCTGCAGGTAGAAATTCTCAGGTTTTGGTATATTGTTGGTAACCAGTCAATGTATAGGTTCCCATGATGGGTTATATTTTATTCCTTATGCAGATTATCCAGCTAAAAGATTTTCTATGTACCGAAGTGCAGCTTCTCCTGTTTATGAAGACTGTTCATTTTTGGCTTGTATGCATGAATGATACATGCTAATCTTTCAGACTATAATTTCTCCTTTTGGTCTTTTGGTGATTTTTACAAAATTCCATTCCCTATTCATTCTTGGACTTTCATATAATGTGTTCAGGGGTTCCGCAAGATCGACACTGATAGATGGGAGTTTGCTAATGAAGCTTTTCAGAGAGGGAAGAGCCAACTTCTAAAGAACATTCAAAGACGTAAGTCGCCTCAGACACAGCAGATTGAAAGCTACTTTGGACCTTCCAGTGAAGCAGTGAATCCTGGGTTGGAAGCTGAAGTGGAGATGTTAAAGAAGGAGAAGAGTATGTTGATGCAGGAGGTAGTTGAACTGCAGCAGCAGCACTGTGGAACAGCTCAACATGCAGAAGCAGTACATCAGAGACTTCAAGCTGCTGAGCAAAGACAAAAGCAGATGGTTTCGTTCATGGCAAAATTGCTTCAAAACCCATCCTTTGTAGCGCACTTGAGGGAAAAGAAGGAACAGAGAGAAATCGGTTCTTCAAGGGTGAGGAGGAAGTTTCTCAAGCATCATCAGCCAGAGGATGTTGAAGCAGTCCCCTCCAGGGAAGGGCAGATGGTCAAGCACAGACATGATACGGGGACTCTTGATGCATCTTCCGGATCTCCTATTTTGAATCCTATTCCTGTCGAAAACCCTAGATATCTCCCTGAAGTTTCAACTGGCACAGGTTTAGGTGAAGAGAAGATTCTGCCTCAAGTTGAGGATGTCCTGTCAAGAGAACCAAGGGCGCCACATGATATAGCATCTGTACAGGGCTATCTCAAAACTCGGGATCTGCTTAGAGAGGGGTCATCAAGCTTGGGAGCTGATCCCCAACTCAAGGGGAAGAGTGTCAGTGAGAGCCCAGGGCAAGAGTTCACTCCTCATTACTTTGTCTCTTTCCCAGAGGAATCGGCAGAGAGGAAGGACTTTCCAGATTTCTCATCAGGGTTCGAAAGCATGATTAAGCAAGAGGAGGTATGGGGCATGGGTTTTGATGTGAGTGCTGGTATGTCTAGTTCTAGTGGTGTGGAATGG
The DNA here is from genome assembly GCA_016097605.1 of Eucalyptus guilfoylei. NCBI lineage: Eukaryota > Viridiplantae > Streptophyta > Magnoliopsida > Myrtales > Myrtaceae > Eucalyptus > Eucalyptus guilfoylei. Next base: position 18,549,810 of record CM027860.1, read on the forward strand.
GGTAATCTTGCTCAATATGATGCACTGGAAGTGGGAGTTACTGGTGGGCTATCTGATATATGGGATTTAAGATCAATGCAAGCATCTGGGCGTTCAGACATTGATAAGTGGCCGGCTGATGAATCAACCTGTGATGAGCATGAGGGTCAAGCTGGCCAGCATAAAGATGATATACATAGGAAAATGGATCCATAGGTTGCCCTTTATGTTGCCAATTGATGATTATATGGATTTTAGTAATTGTTAGTTGATGGCGTCTATGCTCCTAGATGAAAAGTATAGACACTTATTGATTAGTAAAAGCTTCCATTCTTGATTGATTCGAGTCTTTGTTCTCGGCGAGGTTTCTGGTTCAGCTGATTCTCTAATACAAGTTTATGTCCTTATGAGCTGCACTAGAGTTGCAGGGCTTTCCTTGGCTCACAATGTCCTTTTCTTTTGAGTTGTGAAATTGCAGGTACCTGACCTTGGATGGAGATGGACGCTTCCATGGGAGTTTGGTTGCTTTTCTGAACCTGGACTGCACTGTAATGGTTCACAAACTTGGTGAGTTGATTTTCTTCATGCCACTTGATCCTTTGCCCTGATTTACGAGACCAGTCTTTCACGGTGATATGACATTCTAGCACCCCTTTTTCACCCATTCAAATTTGATCACGGAGGCAATTTTATCAACTGGGCACATTGATACAAGTGTTCACAGTACTTTCACGTGACACGAGATGGTTGCTCTTTCTAGGTCTAACCGTATTGATAGACTCTGCAATAGTCCATTGCGGTGATTGCAAAAGCCGCATTTCAGACATTTCATATCTGAAATGCTTCTCCCTGGATAGGCAACTGAAATGAGATGGAAGACAAAGCATAGGGAGATACTGAGATTAGCTAACCAAACAGAGCATTTGTTCAGCCATACCAGAGAATGCTTGCTCGGCCAATATGTTATCTGATCAAATATTCCTGAAGTCGATGAAGACTAGATAGGATGTAGTAACCAGGAAGTCATGTTAGTTGATACATCATCGAAACTTACTGAATGGAAGTTGGCTCTAGGGAATCGGACAGGTGACAAACTGAATAAATAGCTCTTCAAAAGTTTGCAGAATTATATATATTTAACTGTGTCTAATGAACCCATTAGCTTACTGCATATGCAGAAAACCATCTGAAGGTACGATTCTTGCCAATTCAAAGGGACTATCAGTTGGTTTTTTGGTTGGCAATGACATAATATGAGACCCAAACCGAGATCCTATCAGACGGATGTTTGTGAGGTTAACATAGTATAGAGAAGAGATTCTATCGTGCCCCAACTTGCTATGATGACCTGCTAACCACAGATCAAACTTTCAGTGTAATTCGAACGGGACAATGTTGGACCCACTACAGAGGAAATCATTGTAGGAACATTTCTTTACTTGGGAACTATTCAAAGTTTGTTTGAGAAAGTATCTTTACTGCTAGGATGGTTGTCAAATGGAAAGAAAAAGAAGGTTGGCTTCTGAAGCTAGTTTGTAACTTTCACTTGACTTCTACTGTCTCACAGAGTTACTATTAGAAGTAATTATTTTTATATGCTGTGTTTTTCTTGAATTATTTTGGCCAGGAAGCGCTTTGTTCTGCATTCTATTCTTCCTAGATTCCCTACTAACATACGAATTAACAGAAGTCTCCATGCTCCCTGTGATTCTTTCTTATACTGAACTCGTTTTGTGAGCTTATGTGAACAAGCTTGTATGCTCGTGTGCAGGTTCTGATGAAGGTGAGCTTCAATCTATACAAATCTCTTTATCAGAATCCGTGTCATGGTGCATGTGCAACTGCATCAACGAAGATCATCCCTATTTGGCCCACCTTTGAGCATGGCACTTTACTCTCCCACCATCCTTTAGATACATATTTTTCATGTAGCTTGATGGAGAGCGAAAAACACAGTCTGCATGCATACTCACTATATTCAATATGAATTTATTTGGACTTGCCTTCTAACCGATCCACTCGTAGTTGATTCTTGAGTCAGTTATGAAGCTATTGACAGTGATGGTAGTGTGTTACTCCTAATCTCTTCTCGGAGCGCTGTTAGATCAGGTGGGTCTCAGGCTTGCTTATTTGATAAATCAGATAAACCCGGTTGGTCCACATGAACCTTGTCCATGGAAGAAATACAGAATAACCCAATCTTACGCAGGGGTCAACCACCATCATTGTTAGCAGTTTTCGTAGCAGAGTTTGGAATACGGCGAGGCAGCACGTTGGGACAATAACAGTATAAAAGGTCATTTTTTTAAATTGGAAAAAAAAGTTGTATAAATAGGAATTGAGAAGGTGTGATGTTGTAAGAAATTTAAAGAAAAATTGCCCCTGATAGAAGAACGCATTCCCTATAAACAATGAAATCATTTATTTTTATTTTTCTAATTTAAACATTTCTTAAGTTAAAAGCTATGCTTGGTCATATGTTTTACTAATAAATACCTGTTTAAAATCATTTTCATTTGATGAAGATTGTCACGTCTAACTTTTCTTTTTTAGAAAAATATCTAAGAGAGTACCTCACATTTTACCATGACTGGTCGATAAATCTTCAAGCTCAAAAATTATGAAAGCTCCATCAGATGTTGCTTTTAAGATAATAAATTCATTCACAATTATTTTTAAAGTAACAGATCTCATTTATAGCATTTTAAACAGTATTTTTATATGAGAAAATTATTTTTTTGTTTTTAAAACTAATTTCGTATAAATGCAATCAAACGGCCTCTCCAACGGCCTCTCCGGTGTCATTTGGATACATTTACTTTTGTTTTCATTTAGAACTAACAAAAGCATATAACACTTTTTTAGTTTATTTATTTAAACATTTTTTAATTTAAAACAATTTTTGATTGTGGCTTATACTAATTGTTCATTTATATTCGTTTTTTTTTTAAATAACGTTTACCATGTTTAGTTATTAATTATATTTTTCTTGTATTTTATTGCTCCATTAGACTCTTTACTCATAAACTATAATCCTAACAAATATCAATTAATCAAAATAAACAAAAGAAACGCATGTTAATATAAAGATGCAATATGAAAAAAGTATGGATATACAATATACTATCTGTCATGTACATATTTAAAGGACAAGATAAAAAGAAGAAAATTAAAGTATCACGATTGTATGAATTTTAGTGCAACAGATTAGAACCAAGATGAATACAAGCATTTTGTTAATTCTATAAACTTATTGGGCCTGCATGGTAAAAAGTGTTTCTGTTCCCAGGAACACAAATTTTTGTTTTTTTGTTTTTGGGAACAAAAAAGGAACAGAAACTCGTTTGTTTGCGTTTTTGTTCCAAAATTATTTTTTTATTCCCGAAACACATCCTGGAACGGAAACAAAGCAAAAAAAAAAAGTTGTTTCTTGTTTTAACAAAATTTAAGAACACTTTTTCTCTCTATTCCATTTTCTTTGCTCTTTTTTCTTCTTCTTTTCTTCTTCTTTTTTCTTTCTTTTTTCTTTGGCCGGTTGCCGGCCTCGGCCATGGCCGGCGACCGGCCGTCGAGGGCCGGTGACCTCACCGGAGCGTCGCCGGCTCTCAGCGAGGCTCGGCCTCGCGCTGGGCTGGGCGAGCTCGATCTCGCCCAGATCCGGCGAGGCCGAGCTCGCCTAGCGGCCGGTGACGCTTGGCCTCGCCGGGCCACCGTTAGGTCAACGTCGCTTGGCGGTGGCCCGACGACGCCGAGCCTCGCCGGCCGCTGGGCGAGCTCGAGCTCGCCCAGCCAAGGCGAGGCCGAGCCTTGCCCGGCCGGCGAGCCTCGCCGTGGGCCGGGCGAGGCCGCCGGCCAAAAGAAGAAAAAAAGAAAAAAAAGGAAAAAAATAAGAAAGAAAATAGAAAAATAAAAATATTAAAAAATTAAAAGAAATAAAAAAATTATACAAATTTACTAAACGTGTTTCTATTCTTTTTATATTTCTGAAACAGATTTCCTAAACGCGTTTTTTGTTCAAAAATTGTTCCTGAAGCAAAAATACTTTTTTCTATTTCTGTTCCCAAAAACAATTTTTAAATAGAAATGTTACCAAACGCACCCATTACTTACCGCAGACAAGTATTAAATTAGAAAAACGCAATCTGATAAGTGATTCTAAGAAAAGTTTTGAGGAATTTTGATCAATTTCGTTATAAAGAAGGAAAAAAAATGCACATTCTTGAATAGAAGGGATTTGCAGCCTTTCGGGATGAAAATTTTCCTCCACTAATATGATATTGTGGGAAAGTTCCAAATAAGAATTCGAAATGTCTTCATTTTTTCAAATAAGGGCTCAAGATGAACCTTATGTCAAATAAGAACCCGACGTTACCATGGTTATTTCAAATAGAGCCTTCAAATGGCTATGGTTATTTCAAAAGAGGATTTGACTTCGCTAGTCTGCTAAATATTCCAACTAGTCAAATGGCGTTTTTGTCCAAATACAAATTTAATTTTAAATTATATTTTATTTCTTAGTTTTAAAGTTTCACTTGAAAGAAACTAAAATTCCTTCTCTAAGGCCTTATTTGGTTCCATGACAAATGATTTCTTGAGGCAGTCCCTCATTTGGAATGATGTTCCATTCTAAACATTTGGATCTTACAAAGTTAAAGGTCTTCTAGGGAGGTATCCTCCTCATTGGCATGAGCATTGATCAACATCGATGTCGACCATTGGTGACCCACAGCGGTAGCATCCGACGATGGTGGCGACGAGGGTGATAGACATGGGCTTTTGATAATGGTGTTGAGAACGAGAATTTAGAATCTTAACGTTAGCTAATCCTGAACAATCCAATTCCGCACTTTTTGAGGAATGTCATTCACTGTGTAAAAAACCCAGTTCGCCATTTTAATCGAATGCAAGCTCCTATGGAACTGTTCGGGTTTGGTGGAATTGAATCAAGAGTACCACTTCCAATTGAATCAGGAACCGCCTTCCTCTGGACGTGACAAACGTAGGAATTGAAATTCCTCTCCATATTGAACCAAACGAGGCCTAAATATTTTCAAACTAACAACCCGTTAGAACAACTCACACTAGCTTATTTCGAAGTTTGCCTTTTTTGTCAGAAAATTTTCCAGCTAAGTACATTGGCATGATCCGTTCTTGTAACTTTAGAACGAAGACAAGATGCAGCAATTCAATATCTTCAGGCTCAATTGCAATCGCCATTTGCCACTGGAGTGGCGCTCGCAATACAGCAAACAGAGCACGAGCCAGCTATAGGTCGAGATTCACCAGCTCTGTGTATGCAAGGGTATCTCACATCAAGAGATGAACTAGCCTCCTGGTCGAACGATTCATACCAAGATGTTTACAGCTACAACCCAAAGAAGAAGAATTCATGTCGAATCCCAAAGGCAACATCATGTCCTTGCATTGAGGACCTTGCCATACATTGCCAATGACTAAAGGCTAGGAAATGTAGCACTAGCTATAGTTCCTAATAGCCAATCTACTAACATGGAGGATGAAAAACATGCATCCCATTTTGAAAGATGATGTAGACGTAAAGATAAAGGGCCTGCCACCTACCTCTCTTTGCGTGAGTGGCAAAGAAATTTCCTGAACGCACATGTAGTGCCATGAAAAAAGAAATACATAAATGTATTGCATAAGAGTAGAAAAAGAATCTGGTCAGGCTGACAGAAGGATTCAATCAACAATAACTCATTTAACTGAGCAAAGGTGATAATCATCTATAACAGAGAACAAAATTGCAAGCGCCTCTTTAACGGCACGGGACTAAAACAAAAATGATCGCCACAAAGAAGGCAACTACAGACGAGAAAGTAAGATAAATTAGTTAGAACCTCCCTTCTGCTTTTTTGATGCATGTCCATTCGCTTGTTTGTTCATTTTAGCTTCGCGACGCTCTCTCTTCACTCCTTTCGCTTTATTCGGTAGATTCATGTCTCCAAGCTACAAGAGAACAAATTAACAAACACAATTACATCACCATAGGAAAGTGAGGCAAATCTATGTGTCCTAAAGTTTGTTTTTTATAGCTCTTCCTATTTGTTCTACTCCCGTTTCTTCTTTTACATTGAGCATAAGGGAGGACTACAGGAAAGAGTGGGGATGTAAGGAGGGTAATATAGGATGGTAGCTCCATAAGACTATTATGAAACTCAATAATATGATAGAAGCACTCACCTGTTGATCAGGTATATAAACCTTCCCGATCTTCCCTTGTATAACATCGCGGCCAACATTCTTTTCCTACAAAGATGATACATTCGAGATCGTCATGTCGGTTCATTCCACTAGAAAATAATAAAGGAGATAAAACTGGAGAATAACATGTGATTAGCCAACCTTCTTTTTAGGCTTGTCCGCAGCTGTTTTCATGGCCTCTTTTCTTAAACCATCATTAGGAAGCCGATGCCTACGCAATACCAAGTCCATCGAGGGACCAACTTCCACCAGTTCCATCCTTGGAACAATCGTACCAGACTTCTTAAGTCGCAAAGCACAATGCGCGAAGACAACCCGATTAGAAGACAGAGCTGTGCAAACATAAGCATGGTCTATGCCGGCAAGATTCACATTCTCCACAACCTGCATAATTAACATGATAAATCTTGTTGACGACATCTCTACCGAATTTAGAAAGAGAAAACTTCAAAGATATTAGACCCACCTCTCCTCGAAACAACTCAAGTAGAACTTCCTTCAAATGCTTCAATTCTTCAACGCTCTCGAATCCTTCTCCAATAAATGCAATAAAAGGTTTAGAGCCCATCTTTGGAGCCAGCTTCTTATCATATACAAAAGACTCCATAGATTTGAAATTTTCTACGCCAACTTCGACAAGGTCGTAGATGTGATGATCATACATTCGCCCTATAATGAGATTGTCTGGTCGCTTCTTGGAGTGAGAGCCAAACTGCGATCAAAGAAAGCCACTAAAAACCATCAGACAAAAAAGATATCTTTTAGACAGATGATCAGTCTAAAGTAGTCTCTTTTCCAGAACAGAGCTAAGCACATTCACAATTCCATGCCAAATGCATAAGGCATCTTAACTTCCTAACACCCAGCTTGTAAAAAATTAGAAGTGGTCAACCCTGATTGAAATACCGAGAAACCCCAGATGTATTTCAGACATCAGTTGCTTCTCTTCAACAAAGCAAGAATGAGTAACCAACGGAGCAACTTTCTCACGTCATCATGCTGTTGCTGATCGAATCAGACTTGCTATTGCACAATGAAAACAAGCAATTAAAAAGGTAAAGGCAGGCTGGACATTCATCAACTCCCAAAATCGAAAGAAAGGAAGCTGTGGAGTCCATATTCAAGGAAGCAACTCATGCTGCTCAAAAGGCAATGGAGAAAACATTCATCAACACCCGCAATCTCCGCATAATCCGCTATTGACAGGACTACAAAATCAGCACAGCATAATCCATCGAGCGCAACAGAAACCGAAAGCCCAAGCTCACCACAAACATGCTGCAATCGGTCTTTTGAGAGAAGAACTCCAAGGAGGTCTCCCCGCCGCTCTCGAACGGCCTGACGTTGTCGTTCTTCCGCGTGTACCTCACCGAGCTCCCCTTCTTCAGGTGACAGAGTTCGGTCAGCACGGAGTTCAGCAGCCCGCTGGTCTTCGTGCCTTGCAATATCAGCGTCTTCCTCCCAGTCTCGACCTGCGACGACATCGCCGCCCCCAAAATCCAAAACCCAACCGAAAAAACTCGTCATTCATTCAGACAATAAAACATGGTAAAAGAAAAAAAAATCCGAACTTTCTGCGTTTTTTCCATATTTTTCGATGAACGAAAGGAACCCGAGAAAGAGGAAGAGCTACTCAGGGACTCACGATCCTGGGGGCGCGCTTCTCGAGCTCTCGCCTGATCCTCCCTTTCTTCGGAGTCTTGAACTTCATCATGATTACCTGCGAACTGAAACTGCGAGCTCCGTCAAACGCTTCGTCGCGTTGAATGGAGGAAAAAGGGAAGAAGACGAGCTTGTACGCACTTGCGACAATAAGGAGGAGGAAGAAGAAGAAGAGGAAGCGGCAGCAAAGTAGAAGTTGCAGAGACAGCGGTTTTCCTAGGGTTTTGCCGCGGAGGAGAAGAAGGTGTGAATCGAGGAAATGGGTCATCCGACCCGATTTTTGGACCCGACCCAATGGGGCGGCTCGGTCTTGTCTAGGCCCGGCCCATTCTCACCCAATGGGCTGGACCAAGGCGGCCCGGAGAAATATGAAAAAGGCTCGGACCGAGATTTCTCAGTTCAGTCCGGACCGATTCAGACTTTAGCTTGGATCTTTTTCTTTAGTTTTTGAATTTCGTTTCTCAAAGTTTCAAATCTCAACGTTCGATTATCGAAAAATTTTACTCACGATCCAATAAATTTCATCAAAGGGGCGAACCTGGTATATTTCCACTTGAACATGGCATAACTATTAGGTTACATTTGGCTGTCTGGATTTCTAATCAGGACAAAACTGAATATAATAAGATATGAACTCCAGAAATTTTGTTATGTCCTATCCACTATTTATCGATTATAATAATAAAGTCAGATATATTAACATCATATTATATATGTTGTCAGCCATAAACACCTATATGAATCACAAATTTTATAAATGAAGATGGTAAAAATTTCTCACGACATTTTTGTCTACTTTACTTTTATTTTTTTATTTTCTCTTTTTTAATTAATTTTTTTATTTCTTTCTTCCCCTTCCATCATTATCTAATAAAATTTTATTACATAGAAAATTATACTAATATACCTAAAATACTAAAACACCTAAATATGTAATAAATATATATTTATATATTGAATTTATATTATAAGATAGAATTAAATTCGAATATACAAATAAAAATAAGATTAAATAAAAAATAAATTTTATTTTTCATTAGTCTGAATTCTTATATTAGAATTCAAATATTATTTATATTGAAATATAATTTTAATTTGTTAACGTAATAAATTTGTTATTTGAGAAAAAACTTTCCTAGTATGGATATAAGAATTTTTATCTACTTTTATCTCACATTCTTCATAAAATAATTTTATCCGGTCTAATCCCATTTATATCCAACTCTATCCTATCTTGAGTAGGCATTAAACACAAGATATAGTAAATTTGATCATATCCTGAATATTATCTTAACTGCCTAGCATAGCTAGACTCATGAGCTTGGACGATTGATTTCATATTTTTATGACTTTACTGAGATTTATAAATAAGTGACAAAGACACTATTAGTCCTCAAGCATTTTCAATTTGTTCAATCCTGTCCTTCTATTGCTTTTATACCGTTTTGATCCCCAAATCATGTGTTTCGTTATCCAAATTAGTCTTTTCATTAGAATTACAAACAGAATTGTTGACGTAGAAGACTACTTCAAAATCATATCCACGTCAATGCTAACCGAACAACTTGTGCTAAACTATACTAAAATATCAAAATTTCTTTTAAAAAAAAAAAAAAACCTCCAACTTGAGAGGGGTTTTAGTGTCGCCGGTGGCTCCGTCCAACCACCTATGAGCACTACTAAAAGAAAATAAAGAATTAGAGAGTGATGGAAGGGGAATAAATAAATAAAAAATAAATCAATTAAAAGAGAGAAAAAATAAGATAAAAAATAAAATAAAAATAAAATAGACAAAAATGTTGCGGGAGATTTTTACCATATCTATTTGTAAATTTTGTAGTTTATTTACATTAATGTCGTTAATATCAAATAATATATATAATAAAATGTGAATATATCTAACTTTATTATCAAGAGTTACTAAATAGTTGATAGGATATGAAATAAGAAATAACAAAATTTATTGAATTTCGTATCCTAATCTGTCTAATCCTATCATTATTATAAATCCAAACGAGACAGAGGATGAGAGAAAATGATTGAGAGAGAAGTGACAACTGATGGTGGCTAGTGATCGCCGCCTAGCTTGATTGAAGGGGGGTCAAGCAATGTTGCAAGCGTCTCCTAAATAAGAGTGGACAACGGGGCTATATTGAAATGGATTATCCATTTCTTCTTCTTTTTAATTGAATTAATTAAATAATACACTCAAAAAATAAAAATTTCAAAAACAACGTAAGATGCTACATCAATGCCATTTATAGTTTAACAATCACTGGCCACTCTATGCTCATTAAAATTCCCACGAAATGAATTGGGGTGAACTTTAATTGCTACCCTTAACTCTCGACCCTATATTTTATGGTTCTGATATTAAAGTCCATCTCCTAAATAAGACTGGACAACGGGGCTATATTGAAAGAATTAAACTTACTAGCGACGTAATCACAAAAGAAGCGATCCATGCACGAGAACGGAAGAATCTAGGGTAATCAATGACCCCGATGCTCGGACAGTCTCAACTTGACTAGCTCGTTACCATAGCTCATCAGGTATACCTCCTATTCTTCTTCGAATATCGACCTCCATTTTCTACCTCCCCTCTTCTATAATAACGAAATCGCATATCTTGTTCCGTCGTCAATGGATTCTCGACACTCCGACACTCCATTTCTGTAATGTCTCGACTAAAGAAGATGATCAATATACAAAATATCAAATATTTTCAAGGCATTGGCGAGCCTGTCACCGCAGTCCGATGGTTCGCCGGGATCGAGATTTGACTCGACACAGTCGAGCCAGCTCCCCCAACCGTCCCCACCCCCACGCCCCCTTTCGCCACTGTTATAAAAACGGCGCTCTGCCAGCTCTGCGCACAAGGCACAAACGAAAATCCCAAACCCTACCCCCCCCCCCGCGCTCGACCAGAGAACGCTCTACGCTCGCTGGCCATCGAGGAGCTCGCTCCCCCTTCTCACTCTCCTCTTCTCACTCTCGCCCTCGCTCTCTCCGCGCAATCCATCGCGCGCTTCGACCTCGAAGTCGCGGCCCTCTCGGGCTCGTTCTCCGCGCACCGTTTCGATTTCCGCGTCCCCCGTCTCGCCATCGGTTTCGGGTTCCCTTTTCGCGTCCCTTTTTCGGTTTCCCGATGTGTAATTAGGGCCGCGGTCGTGCCGTAGGAATAGGGGGTTTTCCGATTGTAAGATCTCGGTGTTTTTTTTTTTTTTTTTTTGGTGTCGAATTGGGTTGTGGGATAGTGGGGCGGAATGATCGAGCTTTTTCTCGTTTGTTGATTTCGTGTTGTAATGGAGAAAGGGGTAGTTTTTTGATTAGGGTTTTTTTTTTTTTTTTTTTTTCTGTGGGGGAGATGGATGGCATGCGTAGATCGTTCGATAGATCCAGGGAATTGGTCTCGAAGAAGCCGCGGCTGGCGGCGGAGGAGCTGGGCGGGCGGCCCTACGCTCTGAGGCCGGGGGCGCCGGTCGCGAACCCGGCGCTGGTGCAGCAGCAGCAGCAGAGGTTCAAATTGGCCGATAGAGAAGTGGTGGAGGGCAATGATCCGAGCAGCGAGGGGTACCAGCCGCAGCCCCTGCCGCAGCACCAGCAGCAACAGCAGCACCAGGAGCTGGTGGAGCAGTACAGGACCGCGCTCGCGGAGCTCACCTTCAATTCGAAGCCGATAATCACCAACCTGACGATCATAGCCGGGGAGAATTTGCACGCCGCCAAGGCGATTGCGGGCACTGTGTGCACGAACATTATCGAGGTGAAAATCCAGTTTTACGATCACTATGTCGCTGTTTGTTCGATTGATCTTTTTCTTTTTTCTTTTTTTCTTTTGCTCGAATTTGTACCAGGAAAGCCAACAAATAGTAAAAGGTGTCTCTTTTTAGCTTGTAGTAGAAAAGGATAAGCGAAACATGACAACTGTTTGAAGTTTCTCCTTTACCTTTTCCCCTCTTTCTCTTTGTGGAGTGGATGCTCATGCTCTAACTTGCCAACCTTATACGACTTTAATCTACGCACTGACTCAATAAAATTACCACCTTTACGAGTATTTCAGTGTCCCTTGAGGAATGGACTGCTCTGACATATATGGTGTGGAATTACTTAGTGGAGATATATTGCATTTTGTTCCTTTCTCTCCTGTACCTCTCCCCCTCTCTAACCAAAAGAGAAAAAGATGAAGAAAGAAAGAAGGAAAAGGGTTCTTCCATCTTTCAGGGGATATATTGCTAAAAAGCAAAGTATGATCAACTTCGATCTTCCATGGGAGATGTGGTCCAAAATGGGCTCTTCAATGCTGGACTTGGGAGAGCTGATTAGTGCTTTGAGATTCCTGGTGTCTTGTCCTTATTCTTTGGACCGCGGACATATGTTATCAAGCAGCAATTGGGGTTTCAGTTGAAGTTAGGATAATCGTTGTTTGAAGTACTGTGTTAACATCTCTTGAATTAGTAGCTAAGTTTGTGATGCACTGTCTTCTATACAGACAGAAGATTGGAAAATCTCCTTTTGTTTCCTTAAGATTTCCGGAGCTAGTCAACAGGATGTCATTCAACAAGAAGTTTAGGATTCTGTAACAACTCTATTTTTATGCCTATGAAGGTTCTGTGTACCAGCAATTTTATGGTACATTTTAATGCCTATGAAGGTTCCGTGTACCGACAATTATATGGTCTCTTACTTGACTGTCTTCATTTGTTAAGATGATGTAGAGGACTATGGCTTAGATATTACATAGTCCTTTTTCATTTTCTTTTTGGGATTGGTTTTAACTTTTACTCTCTATGCACCATTAAGGGAAATTGGACCTGCAGTTTTCCATATACCCAAAAAGGAGAGTATATCTGATTGTACTAATAATGTGCAGGTTCCAAGTGACCAAAAGCTTCCATCACTTTATCTGTTAGACAGCATTGTAAAGAATATTGGGAGGGACTACATTAAGCATTTTGCAGACAAAATACACGAGGTAAGAATCTTTCTGCTATAGTCTTCATTTACAATTGTTATGATTTTAGTTTCATATTAGAATGGTTATTAATTTTTGGTTTTGATGTAAAAAATTGAAATAATTGACGAGTATATTATGAATTGACTTTCCATTAACTTGCGCCTTATTGATTTCATCGTTATTGATAGTCTGATTGTTTTGCATAGTTCTAGTCGTCACTCTATTTTTTAATCCTGTATGAATATTAGGTTTTCTGCAAGGCATATAGGCAAGTTGATTCTTCAGTACATTCAGCCATGAGACACCTTTTCGGGACCTGGAAAGGAGTCTTTCATCCTCGAACTCTTCAAAACATCGAAAGACAACTTGGCTTTGGCTCTACGGGTAACGGTTCGTTGGCATCTACAACATCTAGGTCTGATTCACAGTCTCAACGCCCAGCACATAGTATTCATGTTAACCCCAAATATCTAGAGAGGCAGCGGCTTCAGCAGTCAAGCGGAGTAAGTGCAGTAGCAGTTTAAATGAAGGAATGGACTTTGAATTGAACATGCTTTACATTTGCTTTCTTTTACAACGATCATGGAAATAAAAGGGATAGCTTATTATGGTCAGTGAAGGATGATGCTAGTTCTAATGTATTATGTACTGGAAGAGAATTTCTGCTTATTTTGTGTTTTCCATTTTCTATTAAGGCAAAGGTAAATGATGTAGCTGGTGCTTTGGCAAGCTCATCTGAGGATTTAGAGAGGCTGGATGGAGCACCTAGTGTTAGTGGTGGACATACATGGGAGGATCCGCCAGTGAAAACGCAAGTAAGTCTAATAGCTCGAACAATGCCGTTTTAGTTTTTTTAAAAACTTTTATGCTTTTACCCCTTTGGTTGGTGTCTTGATACATAAAGTTATCTCCAGAGCATTCAACGGTTGCAGAGAGATTCTCTTGGTGAAGCAGTTCAAGAAAAGAGGATAGGTGTAGTTTATGGAAATTATGACTATGGTTCTGATACGTCAAGAAATTCAGCACTAGGAGCTGGAAGAATTACTGGAAAGATTAGTGAACAGGGACTTAGCAAGCCTTGGTATGGAACTGGAGGTAGTGTTGCCCAATCAGCATCCAGCCAAAGAAATGGTTTTAGTGGGAAGCATGGGATTTCGAGTTACCAGCCATCGAAAACTGCTAGCGTCGATTCTCATCTTCAGCCATCACATGGCATCACAAATAGAAGTGGTGGGATCTCTAGTAGCTGGAAGCACTCTGAGGAAGAAGAATTCGTGTGGGATTCTGTGGACCCTGGATCTATGGAGCGAGATGTAACCAACGTCCCTAGTATCTCAAGAAAAGATCGTTGGACTCTCGATGGTGCAGAGGAAATGGTAAGCTCATGGATGTGGATACTTTTTTGAATTTCAATTTCTTGTGCTTATTTTATGTAATTGATTTTCCCCATATAGCATCTTCATCACGTCCTACTAGCAAGTATGGGCGAAGTAAGAAGCATGAGACTTCATTATTTTATGAAGAAATCTTGCTTTTTGCTCAAATTGATGTCCGTTTGTAACCACAAGTAAAGTCAGTATAGGTTATTACTAATATGTAGGAATTGGAAAGAAGTCTCTTATGGTTTTATGAAGTACGTGCCATTGAGGATCAAAAGTTAGTACTTTTACCTAAAGAAAATGGTTTACTCGTCTGATAGAGAAGAGAGGAAAAATTTATGTTCATTGAGTCCTGTAATATTGCGAATCATTTTCTTGGACTAGCGTTTTTTCTCGTCTCTAGTACTCTGATTTATGAATCCTAGTTTTGTATCCGAAGATGATTTGCTAACTGTAAATAAATCCTTTCTACATCAAACCCTGTTGCAATTGGATTGTTTTGTGTTGAAATTTACCAAAATGATCCTAAAGGTTGTAATTTTGGATTGTGCTCACCTTTGCTGTTGTACTTCTCGATTGGCTCCATGGGGCAAATATATTGTTGAAGAGAGGAGAAATCCTAGGTTGGTTCATGTACACTAGCCGGTATTGTATCTGGTGACTAGGACACATTTTTACTGTACCATAAAGTTCTGTTAGAGATGAAGGGGATAATATGCTGTCTCTTTTCCTCCATTCCTCTAAGAGTTTTGCCTAGGTTTATGTTTTATTTTGCTTTTTAGTGGAATGAAGATGTAGTGTTACACCTTTTTGTCTAGGAACTTGTGTTCGATTCCTGATCTATCATTCTCTTAACAATACTCATATGGTGCATGCCTGCTGGCTAGTGGCCCAATGCAATTTCAGTTTTTCAGTGCTTCTCAGGATTTGAATTTTGCAAATGTTAGGACACACGTCCAGGTGCAGACTTATGAGCAAAATTTTCCATTTGCTATGCCCTAACTATAAAAATGGGGTTCTAAATGGCAAGGATGCCTTACTTTCGATGTTTTTTCCTTTGGTGCGCTTCTTTGCTATTTATTTTTCTGACTTCTAATTTGCAATTATAATGTGTAGGGATCAATATCTAACCTTGCAAAACCACTTTCAAAGGATGGGTTTATACATACTGGAACTAATTTAGGTGTGTCAGAGGGTTACCCTGGTAGAGTTGGTGGACTGTCATCAAGTATGGCTTCCTTTTCAAGGAGGGAAGTTGGATCAGAGATGAGATCTCCTAACGTCAAACAAATAGGCCCCGGCTTTTCTCCTAGCACAGTCTCCTCAGGATCCACAGAAAGCCAACGTACACAGTCTCTAGGGCCTGCATCACCTTCTGGACGGTCATTAGCATACCAGCCTGTTTCTACTTCTGATACACGCCTCACCCATCAAAAGTTGCAAAATTTGTCCGACCCGCGAGTACATATGTTGCCTCGCACCGAGTTTAAGACAGCTCATCTGCCAGAAAAGTCAAGTGTAGGGCCAAATAACCTTTATAATCAGGATTCCTTGTCTAAGTTTCGCCTCAAGGAATTGAAGCCTTCTCCTCCTTCTACATTTCCTCTTCAAACAAGGCACCATCGTCCTCAATTGCAGCAGGCACGATCAGAACCTGCAATGCCAGAGATATTAGGTCAGAGCAAGAAGCCACCTCAATCCCAAGTTTCTGAACGTGATGCTTCTTCTGCCTCAGAAACGGCAGGACAATCAAGTAAGGGTAGTTTTTTGGCTACCGAGATTGAAGGTGGAGCTGTCTCTAGTGATGCTGCTGCTAGGCCACCAAGCCTGAGTGCTGTGGACACGAGGTCTCTGCCATCACGAGTACGTACCAAGCCTCCATCATTGACTGGGCCTCCCCCCATCGATTTGGTCTCCCCTGATTTGGGTGCTTCATTGTCAACTCTCTTAGCATCTCGTCGTGATGACTCATCTATTTCAAGAGATGCATCTAAAGTGAAGGCGGGACTGCCCCCAGTGCCACCAGTTCCTCCTCCAACCACCGTTGATAATGCCGCTGACAGGAGTTCTAGTGCAGTAGAAACAACCTTAAATCCAGTGTCGAGTCTCTTGAGCACATTAGTTGCAAGGGGTCTGATAAAGCCAGAGTCAACTTCCGTGCCTTCCCAAATGCCTATGCAAGTGCAGGACGAGGCCAAAGATGATGCTACTGCTGGATTTGGCCCAGATTCTTCAGCTTCAGTTTCAACAGCTGTGCCGCTATCCTCGACTGAAGACGAGGTACCTATTGTGAAGCAAGTTACTGAGAGCTCTGCTCCCTTGCCTCATTCGCCTAGGGAAATAAAGAACCTCATAGGTTTTGAGTTTAAGCCATCTGTTGTTCGAGAGTTCAGTGAATCTGTGATCAGTGAACTATTCGAGGACTTTCCACATAGGTGTGGCATCTGTGGTGTGCAATTAAAATTTCAAGAGCACCTGGATCAACATTTGGCTTGGCATGATGCAAAAGGTGTACTTTTTGGTTCGAGGGGCTGGTATTTAAACTTAACAGACTGGGTAGCTCGGAAAGAATATCTTCCATCTGGATCTGAAAATATTGTTTCAGAAGAAAAGAGTGGTGAGACGACTGAGATGCATGGCCCGATGGTTCCTGCAGATGAATATCAGTGTGCTTGCATCTTATGTGGTGAGCTCTTTGATGAGGTTTATAGCCTTGAAAGGGATGAGTGGATGTTCAAGGGAGCAGTCCACATGGATATCCCACCTGCTAGCGGTACTATGATCGGCATAAAAAACCAGAGTTCTCCCCAGGGTCTCATTGTCCATGCATCTTGCGTATCAGAAAGTTCACTGCAGGACCTGGGATTGGCAAATGACATAAAGCTGGTGAGCTTCTCTATATTCTGTCTCTTAGATTGGGACATATGCATTTTGTGTCACAGTTGCATGGGGTTCAGTTGTTGGATCTGTCTTCTGTCCTAAACGTGTAAAAAGCCTCTGCCAGCTGATCTTTGCAATACTCCCTTGGTGTCAGTGGACCTTAAGATCCAGCCCTAGCTTATATCTTTGATCATCTATTTCTGAACCAGCTTTCTCAGATATAAAATGCGTTGCCCCTCCACATGCATAATAGACTGAGATAATTATATGCATATCTGCTTATGGGGGTCAATGTATCTCACTCTCACATGGTTATCATTGCTTTTGCTAGGAGAAAATTGCATAATGTGCGGGTTGTAGGAGCTGTCTGTAGTGCACTGTTGCCAAATGAAGCCAATTGAGGGAAATCAGGTTTGCTCATTGTGGGCCAGGAACTATGGCTTGCATTAAGCTAAATTTTGTTATGTTCCAAATGGTGCTGAGATCTGTTTCTTCCGCATTGAAATTTTCTTGCCTGTAATGTTTATAGTCTGAAGGAAATACACAGAGATATTTGTTTGCGCCTCAATTTTTCCTTCACTAAAGTGGTTTTTATGTGTTTTCCTCTCTCTCTCTCTCTCTCTCTCTCTCTTAACTATATGGAGGGGCTGTGCGGTTGGGGACTTGCATCCGATGCTTTATGCCTGGCACTTTGAGCCCTCTTGATTATCCTCAAGTTGGATGGAATGTGAGCTTCAAGGCACCCATTGCGCTGTCCCTTCTTTTCTGCAAAGATCATAGATCCTGTATCAATACATTCAGCAGTTTCTGAGGTTCTTTTTTTTTTCTTTTTTCCTTTTCCTTTTTTCTTACATTTGCTAGTTTCATCTTCTTTTAGTTGTATACAATGTTTCGTCTCCTAGACCAATGGGGACCGGAGGTTTTTTAACCCTTGATGGAAGAATGAAGTGCCGTCAAATTGATCATGTACTGTTTTTCCCTTCTACTTTTACTTTTCGATGTAGAATTGCCAATAAGGACTTATATAAGCTTCACTTTAGCGCACAATGCTAAGGTGGCTCTACAAGTTGAATGGCTTTCTCCGTGCTTGAGAATTTTTAAGCAGCATTTATGTTCTGTTGTCAGATTGATCACATATATTCACCATTCTTCGTAGATGCTGTGTTAATGAGAAGGAACCAGATTGATGTCTGAAAATTCAGTTGTTGTTGTATTATGATTGCGACATTATGGTTCTTGAAAGAGTTGCGATGTTAGCATCCTTGAGAGGCGGCTACTTCAAGCTTCGTCAGTCCTTTCTTGGATCAATTAGTTGGTCTTTGATATATGGAGATATGGGGAGCAGTAACTTTTGTAGTTGCTCCTTCGAAGCATATAAATTTGAAGCTTCTTAGATACTTTTGCCTAATGTATTGCATGAACGACTTTCTGGCACTTTGCTGGTCGGACGCATCTCGTCTTACAGGGTTAGCATTGATTCTCATAGCTTGTACGAATTAGCTTTTGCTTTAGGTTTTTGTGACCCTGGACCGAATGCGACCTTGTACTTGTACCACGATCACATCATCATATATGACTGATAGGTAAATGAGCACATTTCTGATTAGGTTGAGTAAGGAAAAATATTCTAAATTTCTGATGATGTCTTGAATCTGACCATTTGAGCCCAGAAAACCAATTAGAAACTCAAAGCTTTAGATGCCTGCGGTAATGAATTGGTCGTAGGTTTTCGAAGTAGAACGTGGTGAACTTGTACCGGTCGATCACATAGTCAGGCGAGAGCAAAGTGCGAGTGCAATCGACCCTCAGTCCCCTCGAGTTTACTCTTGCAGTACATAGTGTATGGTTCTCTGAAATATGTAGAACTTCTCAACTACAAATCCGTATAGAGCAAAGTAGTGACTTGGTGAGAGCTTTCGGGTGGAGTACAGACGAAAGCATCTCACCAATCGAAGGTAGCAGATAACGAAAGAAAGCAGAAACAGCACGAGACGATGGCAAAATCATGTGCGGAGGGCAGGGACACGAAAGGGAAGGACGAGCTACAGAGGTTTGGTCGGTGGACATATTTGCTTTGGGAAGCGTAAAATATAAGGCATTTTCACTTGCTCTCTCCTCAAATGGAATCTTTCTTACAATCAATATCTTTATTGCTTTTGTGCATAAGAAGCCAAATCCTCCTGTCTTCAGGATTCCTTACCAACACAAATATAATATGCACAGGCCAACTGGTAGTAACTAGTGATACAAAGTGTAGATCCAAATCTTTTTTGCTTATTTTTTGGTCCTTTTTTTTCCTTTTCTTTTTTGATGACATAAGCTAGATTTTTTTTTTCCGCACAACTAGGCTTTCCTCTTTTCTTCTTTCGAGCTTTTAGATACAGCCCATGAATATCACTGATTGGAGTAGTAAATCAAGGCTTGTGCTTCTGGGTGTAGATGTAATCCAAGTGAGCCTCTGCAATCATCCTCCTCTTGAGGCATTCTTCATCTTGGTCGCCACATGACTCCTCCTCTGCCTCCATCCCCATAAGCTGCAAAACTCAAATCCAAGCACCAGCAAGGCAAAAACAAGAAGGATGGAATTAAGAGGGGAGCCATTAAAGAGGAGAAACTAAGGGAAACGAACTGCGGAAAATCGATTATTATTGATTCTTACATCTGAGAGATCAGTTGCTTCTATGACTAGGTTGCCATCGGCCTCAGGTTTTCCTCCACCCAGGACGACTGAGACAAGTTCAAGAAACAAAGTACGGTGAGCACTTTTTGTTGTGGTGGTCATGAGAATAGGAGCGGAAAAGAAGATAAGAAGATGGTACAGGACAGTAGGCTTTTTACCTTGTGTATTAGTAGTCGATAAGGGGCGAGCGAACGAGGAGGAGAAGAGAAGAAAAGCGAAGAGAAGCAAAGCGAGTCCACCACTGGCCTTCATCTTCCCCTTCACAATCGTCTTCAAGCTCTCGAGCGGGTCTTGAACGGTATGGAAACTTCGTGTTGCCGTGAGCAGAGAGAGAGAGAGAGAGAGAGAGAGAGAGAGAGAGCGACGATGAGGTTGGAGGTTGGAGGAAGTGAAGCTTTTTGGTCGTATAAATAACATGAAAATTCAGGCTGTCCCTCTCTGTCCGTCCTACCACTTTCCTTTTTACCTTTGCTTTCCTTTTTCTTTAGCTTTTTTCTTTTGATTTAGAGATTACAACGAGAAAGAGACATGCCTCAATTACCACTAAGAAGAAAATTACAAAGTCGGGTTGCTCGTGGATAATTACTTGATGAACTTAGTAGGCGCGTTTAAATAAAATTAAAGAGTCACATGTGTCGATACAACTGAAATGTTATTGGATCCGATAATTCAAATATAATTTATTTAGTTTTTTCTTGTGAGTGCTATTTCATATGTTATGAATCTATAACGAATTTATGGTGGAGGTTGTGCTGGAGTCGTAGAACAGACGAAATTCAAGAAAGTTTTTGATTTTTTAAAGGAATCGTCACGTCTCATTCTATCTTGGGTCTAATCTTAAATCTAGACCTAAACTTTTAATTTTTTTATCTCTTGTGAGCATCTACTAAAGTTAGAAAAAGTAAAAACAAAAAACGGAGAAAAGGAGGATTGTATGCGAGTGCGCTTACATGCGTCAACAAGTCAACCCTACAGACCGTCAATGGCCGACAGCTGTTTTGCATACTCCCGCATAAATTCTCGCATGTTTTGCACGGCTTCTATTGCCTTTCAGTTTCTGTTTTCCTCAATTCTAGCTTTTGTTCGACCAAAAAAAAAAAAAAAAAAAAAAATCTAGCTTTTGTTTCAAATTTTTCTTCTGTTTATTTTAGGCGATTTGCCAACTTTGATTTCAAAATCCTTGCCAGAAGACCTTAATTGGTGCACAAGGTCTAACAACACATGAGTAGAAAACTCACTGATTCTTTTCATACATGGTCAAAAGATTAACGAGGTTGGTGGGTCTTAAATGCCTCTCTCTCTCTCTTCTTCTTCTTCTTCTTCTTCTTATTTTTTTAAGTGTAGGAAAAATTTGTCAATGATTATTTACTAATTAATATAGTAGTGTATCTTGCGCTTAGAAATATGGTGGAAATCAATATTGTTAATAGAAACTACATTTTCATTACACTCTAATCGGCCCTTGAACTTCATCAATTCATGGGAGAAAATTGAAATTGCGCTTAGTGATTGAGCTTAGTGAAAAGAACAGAAAAAATTAATTGAGCATAATGACAGGATTCATCCATATATTGATACGTATACCTATTCTAATTTCAATGATATTTCTCGTACGTATGTATATAAAAATATTCATCATTCTTGCCACGCAATACGTCTAAATAATGGTTTTTATTCTCTCTCTATCTCTTTTCTAAAAATGCTAGTTGAAGTGGGAAGCTAGCTAACTATTTTTGGTCATGTTCGCTTCTTTCTTCTGAGGATATTAGTGTGAAACCATGAGTCTCACGCACGATGCGACCAGACGTAATATATGTCCGCTCAAACCCTGATTCGCGATCGACTCCCTTTAGGTTTTACTTCATATCTACGTCATCTTGACATGGCAACCCCTCTTGCGAAAGTTTTTACCGTAAGACCTAATTTATTTGCTTCCCAGGACGCTAAAAGAGTTCGTTCGTTGCTCGATACTTTGGAGCAAAAGAAGCTGTTGGGGCCATCTTGCTTCTGAATTTGGAAGAACCTTTTAGAGACATTGCGATGCTTCTACGCATGTTCAAGATGCCCAATAGAACCGAATGACGAATCTTTTTTTGGGTCGGTAACCAAATGACACGCTATATTTTTATTCCAGATTGCGAAAGGGCATGCTCGAGAATGATGCTTGTGGAGAGAGAGAGAGAGAGAGAGAGAGAGAGAGAGAGCTAATGATGGCTTTATCAGTACATGCCCTCTATTATGAAGTTTCAAATGAGTGGTCATTCTCCTCATAAACCAACTCCTCATCTTTCATTATTGGTGGTCGCATCGAGGGCTACTACGTTGCATGAATGCATTTATCACGTTTAGACGAACTGGCTTTGGGATAACTTGGGAAATCTAAATCTTCGGCTGGACTAACGGATGTAGAAATTTTTTGTATCTCAGTGAATTGGTTTCCATCCAAAAGAAGGAACACTTAGCCCGTAAAGTGGCGGTCATTATAACTTGAATGTAAATTGAGCCGAACTTTGATGATTGCGTAACTTGGAACCTGTAAAATCTCTATTGTAAATTTTCTTTAGGTTCCCTAAAATAGTGTGAAAATTAGGGTTTATGTTGCGTGTTTGATTATTCATCTCTACTCAATATGGATATCTTATGGCATGCCAGGCACTAATTTTATTTTTATGGTAATTTATGGCATAAGCATGGATGGGAGACTCATGAAGTACCTTACGAATCTCATGAACTAGTTTAATGCAATTCTTCGGCTTGCGCTAGTGGTCCTACTGCGACGCAGTTAGTGAAGTTTCAGCCGATGACTTCCGGTTTTTTAATTGCAAATCCCCCTAACACCCCAGCCCTACGAGTTATCCTTGTTCTGGTTTTCACATATTAAACCATTAATATTATCACCAAAGGTCAGACCTGTATAATAAGTTCATGAAATAGTCGACAGGTCATTTTCAATTATTAAATTCGGCGACTGGCTGATTGATTTGCTTGGGCTCTAGTGTATGTGTTCATTCATACACCAGAGGAGCGAAATATAATAGGGTTTCGCTTTCTTTGACTATGCCGGATCAAGACAACCACGTACCGCAAAATTTCTGGACTTAATGTGACAAAACGACCGACGGAATCTGAAATGAAGGTTTCCATTCGCCTGCTTTCAGGATCCATGTGTCACGTTGAAATATAAACGTGAAGCTCCGGGCAAAGGCATCGAGTTTGGACTTATCCGGCAATTGAGAGAGTTCACAGAAAAGTAGCAACAGAAGGGAATCACAGACAAACTTGACAAACAGAGACAGTTAGTAATGTGATCCATAGATTCACACTAAAGTGGATTGAACCCTTGGCAGTTGTTGACACAGTGTTTACGATTACAGATACAGGTAATCCAAGAGAAGTTCAAAAGCAAAACACCGAGTGTGTGCCTTCTCTCGTGATCGGTGGCTTTGTTGTATCTTAGAAGTGGCTTTGCCCTAATGCAAAAGCCACATAGTGAGGGCAGATATCACCTTGATTAATTGTACGTTTCAAAATTATTGATCTTCATGCACCCCGCATTTAACTCGTGATTACTTAGCGGCGATTAAATATTTTTAAAATACTTTTTACGGACCAAATAAACGAGTTCTAGCCATTACATCATCATCGTTGATGCCCATCTTTTCACAAAAGGGGGTAAATTCAAGATGTTAATTTCCATGGACATAAACACTATTGGCTACTTCATCACGCATGACCAGTGCATGATGTGTGTAGTACGTGCACGAAATTTCACAGCAATCAAACGCCTCGAAACCCTAAAAAGAACACACACACTCTGATTGTGCAAGCCGACATGAATAAACTAATGTATGAAAAGAATGCCACCACCATGAAAAGAAGAACGACTTTCGTCCCGACGTCTTTGTCGCGGCTGACTAGGTCTCCCCTAGTCTCCCCCATCATTCACATTTCTTAAGTCATCCGATGGGGTCGCCAAAAGGGTGGAAAAAGAATAATCAAAACCACGGCCGGACCCGCACGTAAATTGATGTTTTCTGGGGGTCGTCAATTATTCACACTCCGCTGTCGTCTAACGCTCCATTGAACCCCACCAGCACGAAAACCATGTTTGATGTGAGACCAACGACCGGCGGACATTGATCTGTACCTTATTCATCACGAAAGCAGTGACATTAGCATTAATAATTTAACTGGCTTGGAGGGCGACAAGTGCATTTCACGTCATGAGCGATGAGATGTTTTGGTCCTCCACATCGTCAATTGGAGATCTTCTCCTAACTTTGATGCAATAATGGAGTAACTTTCTCTAGAAATAAATCAAATCTGAGAAGGTTCTTTTGGGATGTTGTGAAGAGTCTAGGGGCTAAATCTTTTCGGGACTCGCGCACGAAAATTCGCAAGTGCTTTTCCTGGATACATAATGGAGATGACTGTAAAAATTCTAAAATTTTTCTAATGGCATGTCGTTATCACCATCGTGCGGATGCATGAATCTGCGTCAGCTTATCTTTGTAGAGCAAACAAGACACACTTTGACCCGCACATTGGTAATTGCGAATTTGCGGGTGTTCTCTCCCCATCGGAGGGGGACGAATACATCAATGATGAATGAAAAGGTGAGATTGAGATAATCTTGCGCAATTTTCGCAAGTGGTTGTAGCACTTTTGGGTCATTTTTGTCTAGGTCACTGAATTATGATTTGATTCTGGATAACTTAATTTATTTAGCAATAACTCGATTTAGCTAATTAGTATTAGTATCCGTCTATCATCACACAGGCAA
Organism: Eucalyptus guilfoylei; assembly: GCA_016097605.1. NCBI lineage: Eukaryota > Viridiplantae > Streptophyta > Magnoliopsida > Myrtales > Myrtaceae > Eucalyptus > Eucalyptus guilfoylei. The sequence continues at coordinate 18,574,352 of CM027860.1, forward strand.
ACGAATGAAGCTCCGGTGCCACATCACTCCTATCCTTCACAAAATAGTTGAAAAGAAGGAGAAACTTAAAAAAATAAAAACAGGAGGAAAAAGAAAGGAGCCCTTGATGGAGGCAGAGGCCTTTAGCTTTGGCGGTGCAACCCAGACTACGGTTCAATCTATTTCTTGATTCTATTTCTCCAAAGAAAGTGGAAAACATGCTACTTAAAAGGATGGAATCTAGATTGACTTGAGACACTTGTCATATATCATATATAAATCCAACATCTTGGAGTATATTCCAAACTCAAATCAAACACCAATAGGGTTTCTCGATCGAAAATTCCAAATCTGACTCAATCAAATATAAGTGATCTCGGATATATATGATCTGGACTCATCGCATCATACTATTTTCTATAAAACCATCATGTCTTTGTAGAAATTCTATATGTATAGATATTTAAAACATCATATCACCAACATTTGCCAGCCTAGTCCAACCTCGGAGGAGCTGTCGTCTTTGCCAAGTGAAGTAAGAGAGACTATAGAGTGAGAAGATGAAGACGAAGGAGAAGAAGGAAAATACTATTTAGTGTTGAGGAAAAATTAAACGTGCTTAAAAGATGAAAATATGTCAAGGGTTTGACTAAAATTTACTAATGAGTAATATTTTTCGTAGTTTTAGAACTTAAGCACGATATTTTTGGAATTAGTTAGCCGGGTTTGGGTTTCATCATATCAACTGAACATATCTTTGACCCATACCGAACCCTATCTAGTGTTCCTTGCATACATGGGACCCCAAATCCTTTCCACACCTTGAATTTCGATAATGACTCATTAAAGTGCGAGCTAGCAAGGGACCTCATCAATCTGGACCTGTTTTACCATCCCTAGTACGTAATACATTAGCACCACGTGGCAAACACAATCCGAGTTAGGTGTTGACTTTTCGAAGGACAAGATCAAGACGTGACAATCATTCGCGCTTGGCTTAATTAATTAGGACTGGGGATGAGGTCTCTTCCTCATATCTAAACGTTTCTCCGATTGCTAAGACACGTTTTGATGAGCTCTTGATTACATGCGCTTAGCTGCACAAGTGATTTTGTATCCACGCGTGATGATATGCCCATGCACGCCGGACCCCCGCATCCTTCTTGTTCTCACCCAGAATTGTCTTCCGGGTTTTCGAGAGAGTGCGCCGAAAAATTAAACTTAAAACAGTAGATAGATTATAGAGCTGCTTTATGGAATGCGCATGATGGGACACAGCAAATCAGAACGATTGCAATGCGTGTCGGAAAACTAGAGTGTATTTTAATTCCACGATGGATGTAGTTGGTCAGATACGGAGGATTGCCAACTCAACGATTAAAGGTCGCTTGTTCAAATCTCAAATTATATGCACTCTCTTGAATTTAGATCATATGCTCAAAAGTCAGATTCTGAATATAATCTATTTATGAGACTTGTGAGGGTGCTCACGAGTCTCTAGATAGACAATTCTTTGCACTGATGCCTTGAATTATTAAATGATTCGAGTATTTTTATCCTGATCTTATCGAGTCTATGTTCCTTTTGTAGATGTAATTGACTCTTTGAGTATAAGGAGAGGGAGGCTTGTCACCATGTTTTGCGCCTCTCTTCTGAAGCCTAATGTCCTTAAAATTTATCATAATGTATACTTTTAGAATATTTAAATATTAAATTACGCTTATATTTAACAGCTTAAATTTTCAGAATAGTTGATAGTTGTTCCATAAAATCTCACATAATATTAATGTATGAGGCCTTGAATTCAAATATTTCTAGGCTTATATATATTTCCACACTTTAAGTTTAGGTCAAAGTCTAGTTTACATGTGAGGGGGGTGTTTAAAATATTTAAATATAGACCATAGCTTCATTTAATAAAATTTTCAGAATAATTGATAAAAGTCTCACAAAATCACACATATTAAATGTGTCCACTTTGGCTTAATAATCACAAAATTACAAATTACTTCAAATTTATCGTTGAATGCACTCTATGCATCCCCCTTGGATTTTGTAGTGAATCTCGAGCACAGAGCATGCGAACTTGAACTCATAGGGCAATGAACCCTATATTGAACCAGTTTGCCGACCTGAGCTAGGCAAGTGGTTACCGTCTCTAGTCCAAATTTGGTTGACGATATGCATCCCCCTTGGATTTAATTTTTCATATCTTTTTTTTTTTGGTGACCGAAGACTCTGCCACATGCCCCCGTGCCCGAACAGCTCTTGAGGACCGGGCCCCTGTACCTCGGGGAAGACTAACACAGCAACCTACCGCCATAGCCCCCCACTTAAATCGCTAGCAACGCAGGGTTTCGAACTCTCGACTTCAGCGATAAGGGAGGGACTCTTAACCAACTACGCTATCCACGGATGGGTATCATATCTTTGGATTGTGCATAACACATATCTATGATTTATTCTGTTAAATAGTCATCTAAGAAAGCCTATGTTCATGTACTCATCATTATAAAACACACAAAAATCAAGTGGTAACAAGCTAATATAGGCTCCGTTATCCTGATACCCAAAATCAAGGTGACTTATAAAAAATCAAGTGGAGTATGAAATAATCGATTTGATTTAGAGCCATTCGCTTTACTTGTAGGTGTACAAGTTCATTATTGCGTAAGTCCCACAGGCATGCGTGTGTGATAGGTATGAAATCTCTTCACATGCGATAACAAATACCCAATGGACAAGTGACTGAGAGTTTTGCACACAACATAACTTGAGTTGCTCATCTCAAGAACGACTGTGTAAATTCTTCATCATTGAGCTACCACACTCCGCGATAGGTTCAAAGAAGTAGATTATTTAGAGAATTTGCAAAACTTATGGCGTTGACAGTAAAAATTGATTTGATCATTGATATGCACGTGTTTGACACGAGGGTGAGAAATATATAGCATATAGGTAAAGATAAGTGGCAGTCACATGCATAACGCATAGGTGTCATCTTGTATGTACTGAGCCATCAATAAGTATAGGAGTTAACATGTGACGATCAATGGCAATATTCTTTAATATCACGTGCTCAGTTATCGAAATATGATGACGGACGGTTGGTGACTGCCTATGTGAGCATTGGCGGCAAGTTTTCATCGGAAGTATTACAAATACTGCTCAAATCACTAAGACGGTTAGCATCAAGAATCCAGGTTGTGGAGGGAGCACTTGCCATTCAAGGACCCAATCATGGAACGGTTGTCGATAACTGCAAACCATCGACACGCAATGAAGATAGTTATATGAAACATGGGCAAAGGAAGTTTGCAAGAATAAACGAGTATGGACGAGGCCAATGGAAGTTACATGGAGAAAGACAACCACTGAGCATAATCAAAGAATAGTTACTCCACCTTCACTATAAATACCAACGGCTATCCAACAAGAGACCCTTCCCGCACAAATCAAGAAAATGTTATCTTTCAATTATCTTTACTTTTTTGCACTATACTTTTAATTTCCTTAGCTATAGTTTTTGAATTCGCGTTGTCGATTAGATTCTAGTGTGCATCTTTATCCCAATACCTCGATGTTATAACTTTTGAGTCTTGTTGTTGATTAAATTTCAACTTGATTTGAGATTATACAGTGTTGTTTGGATTAAAGAAATCCGATTTCTTATTGAATGAGATATTTTTTATTCAGAATTGGAGAAAATTCGGGTCTCCTTTAAAAAAATCGAAAGACTTCTGGTGAAAAATATTACGTTGCGGGAGCAATACGAGAGCAATACGAGAGCAATACCGGCGCGACAACCGGATATAATATGATGGGAAAAACAGTCACCTTGACCAAACGTGTTGCTCCCACTACTAGTTTCTCGACGGCCTATTTCCCATGCCTTCCGGAAGACTATATTTAATGAAGGGACGGGTGTCAAGTTTGACTATAAAAAGAGGGTTCTCGACGTCCGGGCTCATCCATCGCGAGAACCATACATCCCACACTCCACATGCGATGCGCATGTTGGTCCTACGTAGTCTTTCTTGCCTCAACGCATCGACATGCTTGTCACGATGCACAAGTCTCCTCGAGATCTCAGGGCAAAGCCCATGTAAGACCAACGTGTTTCATGCGATGATCTTCAAAGCCACTACTAGGGTTTGACTGCCACAAGCCGACTCGATTTAACTAACATCAAAAGCTTTCTTTTCTGAGGTAGGCGAAGACGGCAGAGAACTTGAAGAATAGGATTCATGCATGGGCATAACCCACCACGAAGTTAAAGTAAATAAAGGCGCCTTATATCGTGGCAAAATGCACCTCGTGCACGTTTGATTGGCTTATTACGCGAGCACGCATACATTCTTCTGGATAAGTTCGGGCGATTTAATCTTTATAGAAGAGGTGGATTAACGATAGCTAATTTATTGGTCAAACCATGGACGAGATCAATGTGAACGGAATGCTGAAAAAAGCAGAACTCATGTCGGACTTAGCTACTTACACCTTTTATCTTTCTCCGTCCCCCACGCAAAATCTAGATAGTTTGAATATGAGCACATAGTTGTTTCCACTATGCGTGTTCAATATCCTTGCGACGCAAGCATCTACTATATGGTGACGATATTTTATCAAACCATGTCTTTTTCACTATAGTAGAATGAGGTTCTTGAAAAGCTGACTAAGGTTCACTTTGGAGGCACCCTTATCTGCACTCCGGAAAGGCTGGGGGGGGGGGGGGGCGGGAGAATCTTACAAGCGCTTAGTCTAATTACTCACATTTGTATTGAACATTAGCGCATAATTAACAGTGCAAGAAATACTAATCACTTAGGGCTTTATTCGCACTGTCTTGGTTTTGATTGTCTCATGGGTTTGGAAAGCTGATGATTTGGTCAAAGGACATAGTCAAAAATAAAATACCATTCGTTTTGAATTGTCAGTTTGTCGATTTTATTTTCTAGATTCCCTAGAACATGGATCTCTAGGCTTGGTTCTGGAGGATGATCAAGTTTACTTCTACTGTTCCAGGCGGCCAATTCTGGAAAAAACATACATCAGATCAGACTTCTCAACCCTTAATTTCAACCTTGATGGTCTGTTGAAGAATGTCGTCATGTGTGATAGTTATGGTTAGACAAGGAACCCAAAAGCCAAAATAGGTTTCAAAGAGAGAATTGTCAAAGAAAAGTATAGACCGCCTAACTGTTGTCTCAAACGAAATGACAACCGCAAAGATACAACACAATTGTATCAGAAATACTGAAATCCAGGATCTCAGGATCCGTAGCAGTAGCGAATCCACTAAACGGATATTTAAAAGAGACCAACTTCATCAGAATTCCGTGTTTCCTCCTTCCCAGACGAATGGAAGACACTGTTTCTCCTTTTCTTTTCCTTTCAGTGGGAAATTTTTATTATGGAAAACATATGTTTACTAAGGAACTAACAAAATGTGCTGATATCCATCGACCTCCACCACCAGCCACCTGTTATAGTTGTAATGCCTAGATCTGCTTTATGCTGGTCCAATCTCCAAAAAGAGTACTCAAGATGATGACTATTTGAGAATATATGATGGTAATACTGTGTCAAGCCATAAGCTTTCTCCCATCTAATGATGTAGTGCCATCTGATATAAATCTTAGAACCAGATCCACGTGGGTCAAGTCTTAAAAGGAAAATTTAAGGTTTCGACTATCTAGACCGACTCTATTCTTATGTATCAAGGTACAAGTTCTTTCCATCCAAGATGGAATCTGGGGGTACTATAATTGGTAACGATTCCATCAATCTGAGGGATAAAGCTCTTAGGAGAATTCAAATGTTCTACGGAGCCATGGATGGGTAAGCAAATTTCGTTGCCCCCTTAGCAGTTAGAACTTGTTATGATAACTATTAAAACTTTCCACCGTTCCCCCCTCCGCCCCTAAAAAACCTAGATATATTACCCTTAAATTTCATATTGATGGCCGTGTCAAGCCATTCTGTATTTTTTCCTTTGTAACTCTGCTATCGAACTTTTGACTCTATCTATTCGTTAAATTTACTTGATTTTCATTTTTTTTTTCCATTTTTTATATGCTAGTCAATACAAAATAGTTTCAATTAAGTTTATCATGGTTGATGATCATAAGGAAAACATCAATTTTCTAAAACGATCGGTGTTGAATGATTAGGGATGGGAGAATCGAGGGTGTGGGTAGTGAGAGGCGTTGGCAAAGGCTAATGTTCCAAAGAATCTCAATAACAAGCTCAACAACACTTCTTAAGATCAACAATCCTTTAGCTTGATCATATGGGCGACGGTCTCAAAGGGAACTGGATCAAAGGAGTGGGACAGAAAGAGGGTGCAAAAATTAAATCGAGCAGAGGTTGAAGATGAATGAGGAGAAGATGTGGACGTAGGCAGACAAGGAGTTGGGGTCCAAGAAAGGCTGAAAGGGGAGAAGTTCCTCCTTATTCTTAATGAGGTATGGGAAGCCAGTGACTTGGATGAATCAGACATCTTTGACTCCACAACCACTAGGGTTCTAAGATCATATTTACTTCACGATATTTAGAAGTTTTAAGGGAAATAATGACTAATGTCTAATTTAAGGTGGAGGTCCTGACTCCTAACGGATGAAGAAGCTTTGGGAATTATTCACTAAGCAAGTTTGTTTATTAGAGAGCATCAAACCATTAGCTGAGGACGTCTGCAACAAATATGGTAGTTTGCCCTTGGCTCTAATTGTCATGGTTTCGGTGCTGAGGGCAAAGGAGAGATGTTTTTTGGAGACACGTCTTAAGTGAGCTGCACATGTCGAGGCCATCTATTTATGGCATCAAACCTCAGGTCTACAACTAAATTAAGGTTGAGTTATTACTTGCTACATGATCATCTGAAAACCTTGCTTTCCTGGCACTGCTTGTGTTGCGAGGACTACACCATTCTTGATAATGAAATAGTATGAGATTGGTGAGTTGAAGGTCTTATGGGTGAATTGACTTATGATGGTGCAGTTGTTAGGGGTAATACTTTGATGGCTGATTTGGCCGAAACCTGCTTACTGGAAGAAGTGAGTTTCTTGAAGCCATAATATGATGTGGTATGCAATGTTGCTATGCAGATTTCAACCTCCTTAACCAAGAAGGTAAGTTCCATGTTCGAGCAAGAGATGGGCTAACTGAAATCCCAAGCGTTGGAGTGTGAAAACTTGGAAAAGGTTTCGTCTATGGATTGTGAGATAGTAGGATTTTTTGACTGTGAGGCGAGTTGTTCGAAAGTCAAAACTCTCCTTCAAGGTAATTGTTGCCCGAGTTGTGTTACAGAGACATTTGCACACAGATCGGGAGCAGTTGAAGTACTGAATTTAAGTGACACTCTATTAACATCACTCCCCGTTCTCTTCTTTATGCTTCTAGCTTAGCAGAATGCACACAGCTTCAATAGTTGCAGCCATTGATATGCCTAGAAAAACTCACAATCCTCGATCTTTTAAATTTCATATGACTAAAGGGATGGGACGATTTGCTAATCTACAAGTGTTATCTTCTTACAGATGGCCAATAGTGCATACAGATCATCCACATCACTTTCATGAGGAAAACCATCAAAGCGTCCATGAGCCTCCTATAGAAAGGAGGGCAACATTTGATGAGCTGCAGTCTCTGATGAAGTCATCCGTTTTATGCGTGGATTTATGTGATACACCCAAGGCATCCAAAATTGCGACATTTGCTGGACTAAGAGATTGACAATGTGTCAATATGGTTCGGGTTTGACTACTGCCAGACAAATAGCTTACAAGCATATGGAGAGAGATGTTCATGGGGCCCAAGTCGAATGGTTCATCTTCCATGGAGAATCATTATTGTTGGATGATCAGCCCAATCTTTAATGAACTTTAAAAATTCTGGTGGGGAAAAGAGATGGTTGCTTCTCTCAGTTGAAGCTTCTATAGATTGGACTAATAAAGATAGAGTAGGAAGTAACTCGCAATTTCACAACTTGATCACCTTCTGCATAACAAAAGTACTTCTACGGTCCTTTGGACAACCTAGTGTTAACAAAAACTGCATTTGTTGATCGAATGAAGAAGCAAAACTATTTTTGCATAGTCATACAAACACATCAGTAAACTCCCCACGTTGATAGATTTACCGTGTAGAACTTTATACCTAAGTCGGGTGCTTCAGTATGATCTCCTTGAGAAGGCTACAGAAAGCAACCAGATCTGGTGAGGCTTTTGCTATCACATATCTTATTCTGTTTCTTCCGTCAAGATCTGCCCCTACAGCTTGTTTGCGTTTTGTAGTGGGCTCGAAATCTATGATTGGAGGTTGTTAAAGTTTAGATTTCTCCGCTTTAGAAAGGTTTCAAAATCAAATTATAATATGGGAAAATACCAAGGACCATCTTGAGTTTTCATTTCAATGCTACTTCCCATCCTTTATTTTCAAGCAATACATATTTACATCCTTCCTTCTTAGTTTAGACTTTAGACACCACATCCCATCTCAAAACAAGTATTTATCTATCAAGTTTCGATTTTCCAATACCTCTTTCATTTTCCCAAGGTTTCACCCATCCGGTTAGAAGAACCCTAGACCCACTATCCAAACCTTTACCAGCAGCAGTTGCTGTCTGTCATGTCCGCCTTGCGGCCGCCTGCTTACCCCCCTTCTCTGTGTTGTGTGTTTGTCTTTCTCCCTCTCTCGATTGCCAGAGCGGTCGGAGTGAGGTTGTGGAAGTCATGGACAACCTTTGCAAACTTGCCAAGGTCACCGAACCTCTCATCGCCACCACAGAGAGAGAGAGAGAGAGTGGTGAAGGATGCTTGGTAGGCGGTGGCGGCTCTCCTGGAGATGAGGACGGGGAGGTGGTCAATGGTGTTCAACAACGATGGCCAGTGGTAGGTAGAAGAAGATGGGGTTGGGACTTGTGGTGGGCTTGAAGATCTGGATCTGGATAGTGGCGTTTATGTTAGGTGAATCAAGAGTTAGGGTGGTGGTTATGAAGGAGGGGGAAATCTGGTCTTTCTACATTGAGATTCATCTAGTTGAGATGGGGAGATGAGATTACGGAATGATGAAAAAACGTACGAAAGAACAAACCATCTTTCTTTCATAGAATGGTAAGCAGCAACAACATCTTCGATGCCACTAGTAACCAACCGTCCCATGGTGGCCCTGCCACTAGATGAGCATTGTCAGAATTTCAAAGAAGGAATATGATATCGTACCAAATTCTATCATACCCAAGTCAAACTATATAATTACCAAATCTAAGGGTTACTGAATGTAAAACCTTTATATGCAGAAGGCTTTCTAGACAATTTCCGATGCAAACGCCGCGAAAGTCCAATGGTTAATTGGATGTGGACAGTACATGGACGCACGGTGTGGGAATAGACCTCTGCACACCCGATTATTTATGAGTCTATGTTTCTTGTTCTTTGTTTTAATTAGAGATTATCATGAAGTCACGCCTTTCTTTGCTAAACGTTTCAGCAACCTGTGACCTTGATTAAAACAGAAACGAGGAGTTGGTCAACCCAAAATGGTTGGACAACTGCCTAAAATTGAAGTGTAGATCAGGATCTTCCCATCTGTCGTCCTGACTCCGGGCATTACAAAGAGAGAATAATATGAGAGACCGTCTCTCGCCTTGCTGACTGACTTAGATGGAAGGGGCAGCGCATCGTGCTTTTTTAGTTAGGTTCTCCCTTTCTTGCATGTGTAAAGATTGAGCTGACAATTTTTTGCTCACTGAGAAGTAACATGGGAAGAATAAAAAAGGCCCAAAAAGTCAAACATGTGCGCGCTGGCTTATCGTTGACACTTCTCGTCTAGACAATTTCCCTCCTCCCCCTTTTCGCGGCAAAATTATCAAAACAGTCCTAAACCTATCAGTAATTTTTCCATTTCAATCCTAAATATATATATATATATATATATATATATTTTTATTAATCCAATCCTAAATCTTTTATATTTGTACTGATTCAGTTCATCTGATCAATTTTGGCCGATTGATACCGACGTGGATACTGATAGCTGAAGTGTCATTTTTTAAATTTTAAATTTTTTTCTCTTTTCTTCTTCTGCGATTGACTAGAGGCTAGGGCCGGCAAAGTAGACCTCACCAACCACTGGGGAGGCTAGCCCTCGGCGGCATTGGCAAGGGTGAGCCTCAGCCACCCCCGGCGAGGACTCGTTGTCGTAGGCGAGGGTTGCTGGGCGACTCGACCTTGCCTAGCTACCCTTGGTTGCGATGGCGACTCCGTGCTAGGGGTGGCCAAGGCTTGCGGACACCAAAGCTTGCCCTCGCTCGGGCTAGATCTAGGCTAGGTGAGCCTCAGCCAACGTCACTTGCCCTTGCTTGCAACAGCGCGTTCTTGCTAGGGATGGCCAAGGCTTGTGGATGGCAAGGCTTGCCCTCACCCTTGCCAAATCTGGGCTGGGTGAGCCTCAGCTAGTGCTACTCGCCCTCGTCCTCGCCCTCGCTAGATCTGGGCTGGGTGAGCCTCGGCTAGTGCCATTTGCCCTCGCCTACAATGGTGAGTCCTTGCCACGGGTGGCCAAGGCTTGCCCTTGCCAATGCCGGCGAGGACGAGCCTCCCCAATGGTCGGCAAGGTCAACCTCGTCAACATTAGCCTTGGACTGATCGCCGGACTGGCCATAGGAAGATGAAAAGAGGAAAAAGGAAAAAAAATGAAAATATATATTTATAAAATTGACACGTCAGCGTCGGTTGGATGGCCGATGTTGGTCAACGTTTATGTCAGTACCGGCTTGTCAAAATTGATCGGATGAACGGAATCGGCACAAACGCAAAATGTTTATGACTGAATTGAAAAAATTACAATAGGTTTAAAATTGTTTTGGTAATTTTTCCCGCTTTTGGCCTCACCGGATGAGATCCCATCACTTGTTATCTAGTTGAATTTTTGTGGAATAAGAAATATTTTCTGGGAGATTGGGGTGCTCAAAGAAGGGAGGGGAAGGAAAATCAACCTTAACGTATGGTTGATTTAAAGTTAATTCGATGAGATAAAATGATATCACTACTTCTCGTATGGTTGATTTAATAGCATGAAATGGAGGGGACGTAAATGTCAAACTTGGGGAGAAAAAGTGTCTTATTACCTTAATTTTCATTTACCATTAAAAAGAATTAAGAAATTACGTCAAATAACATATATTGTTAAGGGGAGCTTGTCTAGGTTGATTTCTTACTGTCAACTAACGTACGAATTTCCATTAAAGGAAGAGAGGTGACCCACTGAACTTAGTAAAAAATCTTGCCTTTAAAATATGGTTGGTCAACGGTCAACGTTTCACATGCCATGCTAGTCTCGACCTCTCGACAGATCTCACATTAATTGCTGAGAAATGGTATCCCCTTTTCTCATTATTATTATCGTGGTCCGCTCCTGAGCATGTGTCCGCTTCCATTTTAAAAAAATCCCTTCAAAAGATGCGAACTTAAATAAATATTTTGAACTTTAAAACCTTTGCATAAAGCAGATTCAACTGCCATATGTTCTGAAAGATCTTAGGCATTCCACATTTAAATAAAAGTCAAGTTGGAGAGTTATGACAAAGAAGAGACAAGCACAGGAAAGTCACCCCGAATTAACCAAAAGTTCTTACATGCATGCGAGCGCATGTAAGCCTAAGATATATTAGCTATTAGATTTAGTGGGTGCCACTCGAGGTCGACATGATCGGTGTCTTATACTGTGTTAGGTCTGCATGCACCAAATGAAGGTAAGATTAGCTTACCAAACGCAGAGTACTTACCCGTTTTCTAAGCTTGAACTTTAGGCTAGATGATTTATTTATGTTGATCACATTCATTCTGTTTGATATTCTTACATGTTTTTCCTCTCTATCTATCCTGTCATGTCAGCCGGGTCCATATCTTGCATTTCATGTTGCGAGTTGACTTATACACGAGGCAAATATTAAGAAATATGCTGGTCTATTTCTTGATATACGAAAATTTTGAGATAAACAATTCATCTAGATACACTGCTAAGCAAAAGCGGGGAAACGAGTGAGAGTCTCATGGTTAGGTGCCCTACTCAAAGGCTGCTTTATGTTTTCTTTAATCCAAGCACTACTCTCTAGATTTGAAGAAGTCAAAGACTTCATCCTCAAGATACAAGAAAACTGATTTATCAATATGCCACGTCACATAATCACCTAAAGTCCTACATCAAGTAAATCTCTAGCACTTCTGATATCAAGAAGCTGATGCAACTTGCTAGTTGCTACATCGTTCTTTTCGCACTTCTTTATTGTTTGACCCGCAAAGTTCTGATCTTCCAATGGTCTGAGAAGTACCTCTACGGACGAGTTAAGCCCCGACCCTATCTGCACTTGAAGAAGATATATTATAAGGACAGTACGTGAAAAATGAAGACAGTTATCATTATAAGCGCACCTACATCTAGTGGAAATAAACCAATCTTAACGTTTTTTTTTTTAATATTTGATTAAATTAAGACATGTAGCCAGAAGTTGCGTCGAGCTGCGGCTGCGCAAGTTGCACCAACCCACGACTCCACGTCGGACTTGTGATGTCTGGAATCTGAATTCATTCATTTACTTTCGGTGGGTGGAGGGACGCACGCCTTGCTCTTGCAATAAACTAGCAAATACTAAACAATACCCTCGACCTTCTCGATCTTCTCGAAGCGCAAAAGATCTATCTGTCTGGTGTTCCCCAGTCCATGCCTCAGATAAGCACTCCAAAAAACCATTGTTTTGTCGATTGAAAAAGGGAAACTTTCGCGTTCATACGATAATAAATTAATAAGTGAGTGGCATTTCGGCTGTGCCCGTGAATGGCCCCATGCAGAAGTCCCTCAATCTCGATCCGCTCTCCGGCTTCTCAAACCTCCGCAGCAACGTTGATCCGATCATGAGGATCGGACCATCCCTTCTCGACGCGTTCGCTCGGCTCGCGATCCTCGCGATGCTCTGCTTTCTCCGAGCCAGCTCGCAGAAGCTCCTCAGGGGCTTCGAAGCCGCCCCGAAACCTTCCGTCTCTGGTTTCCAGCCCTTACTCACCGACCCCACCGGCAACTTCTCGCTGAGCTTCCTCCGAGTCAACGGCACGAGGCTCGCCCTCGCCGTCGTCCATGTGCCCTCCTCGCAGCCCCTCTGGGTCGCCGACCCGCCCCGGCCGGCCCGGTGGTCCGACCGCAGCACGCGGCTCTCCTTCAACGGCAGCCTCGTCATCTCAGACCCCTCGTCGGGGGTGTTCTGGTCGACGGGCACCGACGGCGACCGGGTCGTGCTCCTGAACAGCTCGAATCTTCAGGTCCAGAAACAGAGTGACGGCGGCGGCGGGACCCCTGTCGTTGTATGGCAGAGCTTCGACTTTCCGGCGGACACCCTCGTGGAGAACCAGAACTTCACGGCCGCCATGTCGCTGACGTCGTCGAACGGGCTCTACTCGATGCGCATGGGGAGAGACTTCTTCGCCCTCTACGCGAACTTCGGCGGCGATTCGGACCAAATGTATTGGGAGCACAAGGCGATGGAGGCGAAGGCGCAGGTGGTCGACGGGGCCGGCGCGGTCTACGCCCGGGTCGACCCGGGCGGGTTCATAGCCATGTACCAGAACGGCAGCGTCCCGGTCGACGTCGAGGCCTTCAACAGCTTCCAGAAGTCGATCGACTCCTTCCTCCTGCTCCGGCTGGAATCGGACGGGAACCTCAAGGGCTACTACTGGACCGGGTCGACCTGGGCCACGAACTACCGTGCCATCTCGGGCTCCTGCGAGCTGCCGAGCCCGTGCGGCCCGTACAGCCTGTGCTCGGCGGACGGAACCTGCTCGTGCCTGGACAACCGGACCGAGGCACGTCCCGGTTCGTGCTCCTCCGCGCCGGGTTCCGGCAACTTCTGCGGAGGAGGAGCAGGGTCGGGAAGCGGCGGCTTCTCGGTGCTGCGGCGTGACCGCGTGGAGCTGCCGTACAAGGAGCTGATGGGGTACTCGTCGGTGCCGTCCCTAGACGGCTGCGAGCGCGCGTGCGAGAGCAACTGCAGCTGCTGGGGCGCCGTGTACAGCAACGCCACGCGGTTCTGCTACACGATAGATTACCCGATCCAGACGCTGCTCGAGGTCGCGGACGAGACCAAGATCGGGTACTTCAAGGTGAAGCCCGCGCCGGCCGGGAAGGGCAAGGGCTACGAGGTCGGGTTCGGGGTCGGGGTCCTGATGTGGGTCCTGATTGGGGTCGCGGCGGCGGGCGTGGTGGGGCTGGTGGGTTATCGGGTGTGGAGGAGGAGGAGGGGAGGGTTCAAGGGGCATCTGGCGGGCGAAGACGGGCTGGCCGCTGGCCCGTACAAGGATCTCGGGTCGGCGAGCTTCCGGTCGATCGAGCTGAGTAGTAGATGATCCGACCGACCCCGCACGAAAAGCGGACAACGGTCTAGACAAAATCATTGATGTTTGGTCACTGGGACCGGTCGAAAAAGTCGTGGACAGTCGATACAAACTTTTTTTTTATTTTTTTGTGTGGTTAATTTCTACTTTTTAGAACCAAATGGGGACGTCGTGTAGGTCTTTAGGATTGATTCAATTGACTTAGATGGGACAATACAATAGTGCAAGTTGAGACAAGAGTGCGAGACAAAAGAGGAAGCAGTTCGGGGAGGTGTGACGTAAGACATGACGATATTTGGTTGGCTTTGGTCGGCGGCAGATAGCGGGGGGTTTGACCGACTGCAAGTGGAAAACGAGTGGCATAACGATGCCACGTGGAAGCGAAGATAACATGGAGATTTGAGTTTCTTTTTTTCATTTTCTTTTTTTGGGGACATGGTGGGTGGGTGGACTGATGTGTGCGCAGAAGTTGGGCGGCGTGCCGGATCGGAGAGATCGATGCCAGCACACGTGCGCCGCGTGAGAGGCGGAGCCACCGCCGACCTCAGTCGTTGCCGTTCTTTGACATGTTCGAGACCTCTCCAAGGGAAGAAAAAAAGGGCAAATGTCAAAGATAGTAATGGCGTTTGCGAACTTACCCCGACTTCTTGGGAAAATCTTAGTTCCTTGTGAAGTGAATTTATTTGTTGTTGACTTTAATGAATTCGCGTTTGTGAATTATGACAGTGAAACCACATAGGAGGTCAATGGAGGTCCTGCGTTCATGTATCCACAGCTTCTTCTATTGATTGAGAGTAAAGTCTATAATATCCGGAGCTTTAGCATGTGATCGGAACCGTTCAACTTGATTTGTATAAATTTCATAAGACGAGCGACCTCTAAGTTTGATTGTGCCTAAAATCAAGTTCATTCACTAGATTGGGACTTGTTATTTTGTCTCATATTAGATTCGTCATATTCATTTGAACCCAATTTCCAAATACACAAATACTCTCTCTTGGGGAGGGGTTGCAAATGAGAATATGATGTTTTGTCCACTTTACATAAGACGAGCGACTTCTAAGTTTGATTGTGCCTAGGATCAAGCTCATTCATTAGATTGGGACTTGTTATTTTGTCTATGTTAGATTTGTCATATTCATTTGAACCCAATTTCCAAATACACAAGTACTCTCTCTTGGGGAGGGGTTGCAAATGAGAATATGATGTTTTGTCCACTTTACAATTCTCACTTAGGGACTTGATATATATTAAAATGTTCAACATTAGCTTTTCAACAATGGAAGGGTTTTTAGTGACAAAACTCATTACCAAGAAGGAAAACAACGGATTTTTAATGACAAGACTAATTCAACACCAGCAAGGAAAACAACAAATTCTCCCTCCTCGACATCTTTATTTCTATGGAACCTTTAAATCAGATGAAATGAAAAAACGAAGGATAATTGTTCACTATGCTTCAAACGAGAACACCAAATTCTCCCTACTTTGTACTAGCGAAAACCGTGTATTTTGACCCGATGCTAAGTAAATGAGAACGTCTACGAAAGGTGAGCAATTGAAGCGAAAATTATTTAGTTAAAGTGAATAATACAAAGAGGCTCTATTTATTTCATGAAAAATGAATGATTTAAAAAATATTTTATAAAATAATCGCTTATATTATATGAAATAATTAGTTAATGAAAAATATTTTCTTTATCCACAATAATTTATGTATAAACATTTTCATTGACGATGCAAAATTTTTCATTCATTCATTTTTGTAAGCAATGCAAGTGATCATTTTTATGAAAACGTTTTTCAAATCATTCATTTTTTACTAAATAAATGCACCCATTGCAAGTTCAATTATATATCACATTCACATCAACCAAATCCGCACATACAATTTTCTTCATCTGACATTGTGTCTCCTTAGATTGGTGCATGCTTCAACAAATTCCACTAAAAATAAATGAGATGACGCCGTTGGACACATTGAAATAGTTTAGGATCTAGTTGAATCGATTTGAAATTTCAATCATAACATGTTACACATCAAACTAAATTCCACAAACATAATTAAATTAATTGAAATTCAATGATGGCGTCAATTAATCCGAGCAGGAAGTGGAATTGAGAGAAAGGCCTGCAATTGGAGAAAGGGGAGGAAAATTGTTTGTTTCGTGAAAAATAAATGACTTGAAAAATATTTTTCTGAAAAATGATGACTTGTATTACTTACAAAAATGAATGGATAAACAAATATTTTTATTATTCACAAAAATGTTTAGATATAAATTACTGTGGTAATAAAAATAATTTTTATCTATTAATTATTTCAAGTGATATAATAGATTACTTTTATGAATTTTTTTTTCATGTTATTTATTTTTCACAAAATAAACGGGACCAATATAGTAAGAAAGGGAAGGAAGTTTGGACATAAGAATTTCACTCAAGAAGGGAAAGTTTTATGTCAATGAATCCATAATGGGTTCAATTGTCAGACTTTTCTCTCTTCTCGCACTGCTTTGTTAGTTCTTTTTGCAAGCCATGGACGACCTCTCTCCTTCCTTTGGTCCTCTCCCTCACTTGCACGGGGTGCGACAACGTCATTTACTTGCCTTGTCCCTCACTTGAGCTCAACCTTTGCGCCTCCCCCATCGCCGATGGCTCCATCATTGAAATTGTTCGCCGGCTGGCGGCCCTCGGGTCCAAGAACAAGCCCAAGTCCCCCATTCTTGTCGTCATCACTCGTGATCTCGAGCCCTTGCATCCTTAAGATCCTTCGCACTCCGAGTTTTCGCCTCCCTCCACAGCTTCTGAATCTGACAAGGGCTTGCTAGATTCGGCATAGGTGAGTCGACCCTTGGCTGAATTCTCTCGTCGGATTCGGCGAGGGAAACCCTAGACTGTAGCCGGTCGCCAGCCATGGTTGAGTATCGGTTATAGGCCAAAGGGAAAGAAAGTAAATAAAAAAAAAGAGGGAGCAACAGCGAAGAAAACTAAGAGAAACATAGATGCGAGTCTGCGACAAAAGGAGAAAGATTTGACAATGGGCTCATGAGGGACATGTGTTGTGCGATGGGTGGATTAATGATTTGTTGAGTTGGCACATTTTATGTATCCTATATTTTGTCGTATTTATAGAGCTACTTGCACCTAACCCCTGATTTTAGTAAATTATAATTTGCTAGATAAATCAGAAATGAGAAGGACATCCTCTAACGAAATTGGAAATTAATAAACATACAGAATTCCAAATTAAACATTTTTATCCATTCTCTGTCACATACGCCATGGATCACGACCATTTGGAGGCTCGAGTAAATGTACACGGACTGATATCTTACCAGATATCCCTTAATATAACATCTAGAACGAACTTGCTAATTAGAAAAGTATTTATATCTCTATCCAGCCTGACAAAAGCGAAAGCTACGTTTATCAGTCTTGAAACCCTCATAAAGAGCCATTGACTTTGGCTTGTTCAATCTGCCAGTGAGTAGCAAAGTCCAATAGTCAAAAATTTACATCGATTTAAGTAGAAGCAACTGTTGTTGCAGCTTTGGATGATGCAACTTCTTGGTTAGTGGTTCTTAGGTTTCCATGAATTTGAAAATGATTTCTTGAGTTGGGGAAATAACATATCATCATACAGGAGTTTGCCTATTCGGATCTCTCGCTCGGGCCATGCCTGTGCCTTGCCAGGTGCACACGGTCGATCAACAATGATCATGGAGTTCACCTATTTAAGGCAGATTTCCTCGTCCAAATAGATTAACGTTATTTCGCTTATTATATCAATTCCATAAATAAACCTTAATATTCTTAACATTTTGTTAGCTAAAGAGAGAAGTAATGTTGAGCATCCCAACCATTTAATCACACCTACATGATAAGAAGAGTTTCAATTGTCAAAACCGGGATTCGGCATTGCAAGATCAAATCGTCAAATACCCTTGTTTGCTTATCTAGTAAGTGCTCAAGCGACACTTCTCAGCAAAATTCTTCGCAAAACATTGAAGGGCACGCATGCGAGTTTCGACTGCTCTTTAATATAGAATTTCTCTGTTGCTCATGTTAAGTGCATCCAAGGGAAAGTCTTGCCTTCAGCAAGTAAAAATGCACTTTCCCTTTGTCAATTGCAAGTAGAGTGGACTTTAAGATTGAAATAGCGAATTCCCAAGAGTTTCAGCTGTTCTTTTCTGAACAATATAACAAAGCAACAGGTTGTTTTTCTTAACAAACAAAAAAAAGCTAGATGGCCTTTCCAAGTGATAATAGCAAAGAAATTCATTAGCGTAATCCAGATTTGCAAAAGTGTCAAATTGATTGCATTCGTGGTTGCAGTAAATTCACACAAAATATGGAAAAACTTCCGTATCGGTAAAATATATCTATTACGTAATAAAATCAAGCGATGTTTGCTTATTTTCAGCAATGTATGTGAAACATTGAGACCTCAAACACATTGTAGAAAACTTCCTTACTGAATATGTCATCCGAGTATAGTACTAATTGAGATACGATGGCTGTGACTCATTTTTTGAACTCCTAGAAAACAGTGATTATTCGTATTCTTTCGTTCCAGCCTAGCCATCATCAACAGAAAGGTAGAAGACTCCTCAAAACCGTGGACTTCTATTGTTCTTGAGAGCCCAAATACTCAAAAAGGGGCTCAGGACCATTTCCATTTCATTGCATGGGCCTGTAAACCCTAATGCCATCTACTTCAGCTATAAAAGCTCACTCCGAGCTAGTTCGTCTCAAGCTGGTAATCATCTTTGAGAGGAGTCATTGAAACCCTGGATTTCCATGAGGTAACGAGACTTACACCGAGCATGTTCCTAATTCGCGACTGCTTTCTCAGTTTCTCTGTGTTCATATTCTTGTTCCTTTGGTAGGTCCCCTGCGCTCGTGCTAGCTACTGTTTCGTTGTCCTCGTTGTGTAGTCACTTAGGCTTGACTTTTCTGCTCTATGCTGTATGATTTTGGCTTTTCAGTCTCCATGGTGGATAGTTTTTTGAGCGTAAGGAAAGAGCAAAAGAGAGAGGGGAAGAAATGGTTGTCGTTGCAACATAGTATCTGGTTGCTCCGTCTAGGCGTCAATTTGGGTACTGTGATGTTTGATGAGAGCTCAGTAAGGATCTTTGAGATGGAGTGGATGAGATGAAAGCCAAGAGTGGGGCCTTCCGTTGGTGAGGCCGAGTTGATGTTAAGAAATGGTCGGGTAGTGTGGGGGCGCATCACCATGGATTCAGAAAACCCACTGCAATTCGAGGGAAGTGGTAAGGATCTTTGCTCGCTCTGGTGGTTTCCGAACCCCATGGCCCGATTCTTGATTGGTATGGATTGGAGGAAGATGATTTGGGTCTTTATGGGGCTTTCTGTGGAAAGCTGGAAGAGTTGCTTCCAGAAGTTTTACCAGTGTACTCCATATGGGATGGTCATTGGCATCGCTTTTGCCGCAAGATCAGATGCTTTGGAGTCAAGGACAGCAATCAACAGTGTCATTGTGATGGGAGTGTATCGACAGCTCCTGGATGATGTGGAAAGGCTACTTAAGGAAGAGAATCTGTTCGATGTTTTTGTTGAGGTGACTTTATTACTTCACAGATGTGCTGTTCTTAAAGGGACTTGTGGAGAATTCGCTTATGCATTGAGCTTGAAGCTGATTAATGATGAAACTGCACTTGGAACTGTGGATCTTCTTCAGAAGAAGTTTGAAGATGAGTCGATGAGAAAAATGCTCATCATGTATCAGCATCTAGTAAGGGAAGAGAAGTCGTTTGATGTGAAAGAGAAGTCGTTTGATGTTCAATATGGATGTCAAGGCAACTTTACCACATCACAGACGTGTGGAATGTATAGAATTCATGGAGAACTCCTTTTATGCATTGGATTTGAAGTTGACTAATGAGGAAACTGCACTTGGAATTGCGGATCTTCTTCGAAAGAGCTTAGAAGATGATCCGAAATTGAAAATTGTCATCATTTAGATGACATAGGAAGATCCTATAAATAAAGGACGAGGATGCAAGTTGTTGTTGACATGTAGAGATAGATAAATTACTCGTCCTTTGGCTTGAAGTTGGTTAATAAGGAAAACGTATTCGGATTTATGGATCTTCTACGTAAGAGGTTAGAGAGTGATTATAAGAAGAAAACTCTAATTATTTTTGATAATTTGTACACTAAAGTACCACTAAAATCCCTTCAGGAGATGATAGAAAAGTAGGTTGTAAGTTATTGCGATATGGTGAAATCTAGATGTTTTGTGTATTGATGTGGGCTCTTGGACCAACAGTTCATACTCCATGAGTTGAAGGATATTAGCAATGATTACGAGTCGAAACACATTGCTCAAGAATTGTGCAAGCATGCTTTTGGCGGCATAAACATTGAAGCATGGGAGTCCAGTTGCTCAGAGGATAGATGTAAACTCGATAGTAGTACTGAGCTAGAAGGATTTGGAAGATGGGAGTGCCAAAATATTGTTCTTAAGCATTGGCCTTCCTGGTGGAACAACCTCAATCAGGATCCTATCATCCATTGCATGGCTTTGGACCATTTAAAGATTTCAATAATAGCAATAGCATAGAGGGGGCACTAGGTATAAGCCGACTGAAGATCTAAACACCTTGCCGGCCTCTTCTTTGTTGCCTGGATAATGATGACAGGTGAGGAGGAATGATCATGGGGGTAAAGAGTCGCCAAACGATGAAGCTCAAAGAAATGCACTGGGATACTTCCTCTTCTGTACAGAAGTTACTTATGTCTGGCTTTTTCAGGTTTCCTTGTTGTGTTTGAGTCTTTGGCATTGTTTGAGCTTCCCAAACTGAAAGGGATGTGGAAACTATTGATTTGCATCAGATTTTACAATGTGCAATTGCCGTTGCAAATTTTGGGTTTGCCATTGCCTTGACTTCATTTTTCAAGTGAAAGGCATGAAAAGGCAATGTATTAGCTCAGATAGTGTCATGCTTACATTTTCTTTCTTTCTGGTTTTTTGGCAATTTTTCAGTTTGATCAGATACCTTAGAGAGCGTTTGAACTCTTTCTTTCTGAATTAGATCATCGGATTCTGTTGTTTTGTACTCAAGATCATTGAAAGCTGATGCACACATAGCCCTTATAAACATGAGGGCATATAAGCACATTCCTGGTGTGAGGAAAATATTCTGCAGATTTGCCATTTAAACATTCATCTGAATGCCTGATAATTGTGAACGTAAGCTTGTCGCTGAGTACTTTCTCATTTTGAGATCTCGCGCACAGCTGCGAGACTCGGACACACTAGTACGAGCGACCCAATTCAAGTGGGCTTGCCAACGCATGTAAGTCAAGTTCTAAGTTTTTGCAAACTTCGATTTTCGAACCGCTTTGAGAATGTCTGAACGTCCGTCCAACCCATCATCTAAGTAGACGAGCGGCAATCTATTCGAGAGAGGCAAACTAATCGAGATTTAGGAAACCACGGAATCTTCCACGAGGAAACGATTCCTCACGGACCCTCCAATCTCGGCATGGATAATCTACATTTGATCGGACTGAGAAGGTGGATTGGATCTATACGTGAAAGCTGATCCGAATGTCTTGAGAGCTATCTACCTAAGATGGTCTTCCTCGTAGTAAGAAAAAGAAAAAGAAAAAGAAAAAGAAAATAATAAGGAATTTTAGGTACCGGGTACTCTTCTCGTGCTGTCAGGACACCGCTTACCACCCGACGAAATGGACACGCTACTTGTTCGAGACAAATCACATCACAATTTGTTTGCGGTACTAAAAAATACGTGAGAATCATTCTAACACCGAGATTGTTGGTGAGCATAATGTGGGAATCATTTCGGAATCAAATTCCGAAAAAGCAGATAGCTTTATATCGGCGAATCATTCTTACACAGAAAGATGCTAGGGTTCGGATTTACCCACTCCACATGGTACCATCAAAGCAGGGCATGTCAACGTAATTTGCTGCTCAAGTTGGACTGGGATGAAACTCACTCCATCTTGTTTTTCAATATTGAGTTTAGGTGTGTGCAGTTTGAGGTTCCATTCATAATTCACTTCCTTACTCAGGTTCACTTGGAACTCAAAATCTAATTGTTAAAATAAGTTCCTTAATTTTTGGAACTTAGAACTTATCCTGTATACTTAGAAACCTTGATCTTACTTTATTACAAGTTCCGGGATTTATTTAGATTTCACTTGTACTCTCAATTGAAGTATTACAGTAATCATCACATCTAATAACTACTATTTGTTACAATTCACTAATTACAACTCAAATTTTGACATATGAAAATTATGAAATATTAACAATATAAAAAGTATAGGTCATGGATATTGTTAGAATTGAAAGCTTAGAGTAATGGTTTCAAATTACACACACATACATTGAACGCCACAAAATTGCTGCACGATCGTGCCAAAACATAAAATAAGAAATATAAATAAACTTGTTCTAGGTTCCACCTAAAATCTACTAGTTAATATAGGTTTCCCAATTTTTAGAATGTCAAATCTACTTTGCATATATTAGAACTTGGAACCGGACCGACTCCTATCGGTCCGGTTAGGAGATTCCCATTCTACTTGGGATCATGTTGTCCCAGTTGACAATGAGCCTCCCAGCTGCAGCAGTCTGCGCTATCAACCTCCGTCAACGTGATCTTTGACCGGTCAGTGGGAAGCTAAATGCAGCGGCTAATCGACTGTTGTTGAAGAAGCATATGTTCACGTGACTTCTCGACATATAGATCTGATCTGATCCGACGTGCGTGCTCATGTGTATGCGACGAAGCTGTGATTAAGCGGACATGGTCCTGAGCTGCACTGAGAATACTTTAATTGGTGCCGTAACAGTTGGTAGCACCTGTCCGGCGACCATTACTACAGTTGAAGGTTGGACCGCTAAAAAAGAAAAAAAGATAAAAAGCATTGGCATAAAGGCTTAACCGAAATCTCCCCCTCCCCCCACCAAAAGAGGAAGAGAATTTCATAAAATAAATTCTTTATGAGCTTAGACATGGCGATCCGGAATATCCTCCTAGATGCAGCATCTATGTCGAATATTCTAGAGGAGGGGTAAACGGTACATCTATCTTTATTAGATATCAGACTTTCAAAACTCTTGATTGGACGAGGGGTAGAGCACTTTAATTTATAGTCGCATCCTACTAAAAAAGGAAAATGATTGCATTTAGTTCGGAGTTGTGTTTCGTTGTCAGAATTTTGGATATAGCAAGAAACTTAGATAATGGAAAAAACCCTTGAATTGCAAGTATGGTTGACTTTTGTCTGAATCAAATCCTCTATAAAAGTAATTCTCAAATAACCTTTCAAAAAATAATCTCCCAAACTTTGACTCCTCATCGCCAAATCAATGCTAAAATTTTACCTTTCCTAAAATATTTTTAAAAAAATTCAAGATTTGGCACAAAATTTATCATTTTTAGAATTAATCCATTTTGCAGATAATTAAAATCGACAAATAGATTGTTGACAATCCAAACCTAATTTTAAAATTTTCTTAGTCCAAAAATTTAGTATCTTATTTAGTTAAAATCATAAAAATAGGTAAGAACCTTTAGATCATGAAATTATAAATCAGTGTCGAGTATGATTACGAAAGAGCTGTAAATTTACCAATTCACCTCGGATTAAATCAAAACAATAAGATATTAAAAACAATAAGATATTTTGACTAGCACGTGAAATTACACAAATTCGAAGTGTCCAATCATTTTGCTCATTACATCGAAGTTTACGAGCACATTGAATTCTTTTTTTTTTTTTTTTACGGGGGTTGGACTATAAGACATATTGGATTAATACGTGAAATTATACAAAAAAGAAAAAAGAGAAAGGTCCGAAATTTGAGTTGGCTTTGCGAGTAGGCACGGAAAAGGGCGTTCGGCTTCGGGACCCGCCAACCAACCTTTTCGCCACTCCAATCGAAGAAGGGCCGCTGGTTTCTACCCAACCTGGGCACCTAGAAAAATCAGGAGGCGCAACGGATAGGAGGAAAGGCAGGTGGCACCCACTCAAAACCACCATTGAATACAGCCGAGGATTGAGCCGACTTCTTGTTACTTACAATTTCTTTTTAAATTAAAAAAAATGTGTCAATTTCATGAAAAATAAACAATTTTATAAATATATTTTAAAATGATTTCTCATATGACTCATTTATAAAAATGAACAAACCAAATATTTTCGCACGAAAATATTTAGACATACATTATCGCCAATAAAAAGAACTTTTCGTTGATTAATTATTTCGAACAATATAATTAATTATTTTTAGCTGGAATACTATTAAAATTATTTATTTTTGCAAAACACAGAAAACCCTTGATCTACAAAAATGACGCGACTAATTTCAATGGAATGTTAGGACAAAAAAAAATCGATAGAGTGTGAGAAAACCATGCGGAAAGGATTTTCTTTTATCTTTTTTTTTTTTGCTCAAATTTTTTCTTTTTATCTTGAGGTTGGGGGGGGGGGGTGGTTCGTTATAACAAACGAACCAATTTTTTTTTCCTTATTTTCTAGAAAAAAAGGGATTAAAAAAAGGAAGAAAAGGAAGAGGAGATGGAAGGAATGATGAAGAAGACAAGACCGGCGTGGAGCGGCTACTGGTTTGACGTCGCCGTCGTTCCTCGGAACTAACGTCGCCACCAGAATTTAGTTCGGCCGGCTGTCTTCCTTGTCTCCCCACCTTCCTTCTTCTTCTGCTCTTTTCGCCCACCTAATCACGAGCATCCGGTTTTTGAATTAGACTTTACGCGAATTACCGATTATACCCCTTCACTGCCGTCGAAGGGAAAAAAATATCAATTAGCCGATTTAAATTTATAATATCCACCGAAAAATCCGAATCTTCACTGCCGTCGAAGGGAAAAAAATATCAACTAGCCGATTTAAATTTATAATATCCATCACCCAAAAATCCGAATCTTTTTCTAGTCCCCTTCACTGCCGTCGAAGGAAAAAAATATCAATTAGCCGATTTAAATTTATAATATCCATCATGAAATATTCAAATCTTTTTCTAGTCCCCTTCACTGCCGTCGGAGGTAAAAAAATATTAATTAGCCGATTTAAATTTATAATATCCATCACCGAAAAATCCGAATCTTTTTCTAGTATTTCGTGGGGTCCAATCAATCTTCCGAGACCATCACGGAACGCGAGTGAAACCAAATGAGAGAGAATCTCCTCCTTTTAGCTCCCATTTCCTCGCTATGCACAAAACATAAAATGGTCTTAAAATCGTTTTTTTTTTTTTTCCTTTTGTACCAATTTTGGCGACAATATTCATAAGAAAATTCTGCAGGGTCACCTTAGTCAGGAGATGTCGTGGGACGGGTCGAAACTCCAAGACCCGACCCGACCCGACCCGACCCGAAAACGAAGAAGAGGAGGAGGGGGGAAAACAGTAAATTCCGAAAGCCAACGGACTGCGTGCGGGGAACGACGGCGACAAACTCGAGGCCACTCGGAGTCGCTCCCCCGCTTTTTCGATTTACTCGTTTCTTTTTTATATATTTTTTTTGTAGAAATTTTCATCGATTTTTTTTTTTTTCCCCTTCCCTTTTCGTGTATCACTCAACCACCACTTCATGACCTCCTTTCGAATATTATATATAAAAAGGCTTCGGCCCTGCTCTTTCTCTCTCTAACTTCAATCCCTTCGTCAAATCTCTTCTCTCGTTTTCTCCGTCATCTCAAGCCGCCTCCTCTCTCAGTCCCTCAGATCGCCCGAAACTAGCGAAAACCATGTCTTGCTACAAGGGCAAATACACCGGTACTCTCTCTCTCTCTCTCTCTCTCTCTCTCTTTTCTCTGGTTCCTTTTGGAAGAATATATCGGGTTTGATCTCCATGTGGCATGCCGGTTTGGTGGAAAGTCTTTGCTTTTCGTGGCTTGGCTCCTTTCTTTCGAAGTGGGTTTGATCCGTCTCGTCTGCTTGATCTGGGGCTTTCTCGGTTGATCTGCTGATGCCCGTTTGAATCTGGAGAGTGTCTCCTCGTTTTTTCGTTTGCTGTATGCTGATTTTCTTGCTACTGAATTGGATTCGGAGGTTGATCCCGTTTACCCATGTCGAAGTTCGGCTGGCGAATATATATCTGTGTTGAAAAGTGGGTGTCTGGTTTGATCTGCTCTGGTTTGGCCCTTACTTATCTGGATCTCTGGCTGACCAATTAGTTTGCGAGGACTCTTACTGGTAGGTGTGGATTTGATGGTGTGGATTCGAGTTCTACGTCACTGTTATTTGGAGGACGTCGTAGATCTAGCCAATCCTGACAATTTAATTGTATCTGTTTTTTCTTTTGCGCAAAGGGTTTTCGTTGACTACTCATGAATCGTGATGCCGTTCTTCCTAGATGATAAAATGATTCGACCTTTTTTTTTTTTTTTTTTTTTCCGGGATTTGATTTTGTTTCATTGGCGATGGAATGCTTCTTTGCGGGACTTTCTAGTCGGATCTTTTTCGCATAATTATTCTTGCCATGTATCCATTTTAGAGACGGTGGTGATGGACAGGGGTATAATAGTTCTAACGCGTGATGAATTTTTGGGATTTATGTAGATGAGCTCATTGCCAATGCTGCCTACATCGGCACCCCTGGGAAGGGTATTCTAGCTGCTGATGAATCGACTGGCACCATTGGCAAGCGGTTGGCCAGCATCAATGTTGAAAATGTCGAGACCAACAGGCGCATCCTCCGCGAACTCCTCTTCACTGCTCCTGGAGCTCTCCCGTGCCTTAGTGGTGTGATTCTGTTTGAGGAAACTCTCTATCAGAAGACCGCCAATGGTCAGTGTTCTCAATAGTAGCTAATTTAACTAATCGTTTTAGCTGTATGTTACCCTTGATCCATTTATCAATGCAAAATTCAGTTGTCTCGAAATGAGTAGATGAGAAGCTCATCATTATGTTGAGTCTGGGGTTATTTCCTCATTCACTGAATGATTGTATTTATGCAGGTAAGCCCTTTGTTGATGTCCTGAAGGAAGGTGGAGTCCTTCCTGGCATTAAGGTTGACAAGGGCACAGTTGTGCTCGCTGGCACAAATGGTGAGACCACCACTCAGGGTCTTGATGGCCTTGCTCAGCGATGCCAACAATACTACACAGCAGGTGCTCGCTTTGCCAAATGGCGTGCTGTGCTCAAGATTAGCCCAACCGAGCCATCTCAGCTTTCTATCAATGAGAACGCAAATGGATTGGCAAGGTACGCCATTATCTGCCAGGAGAACGGTCTGGTCCCCATTGTGGAGCCCGAGATCTTGGTTGATGGTCCCCACAGCATTGACAAGTGTGCTGATGTGACTGAGCGTGTTCTTGCCGCTTGCTACAAGGCCCTAAATGACCACCATGTGCTCCTCGAGGGAACCTTGTTGAAGCCCAACATGGTCACCCCCGGATCAGATGCCCCCAAGGTTACTCCAGAGGTCATTGCTGAGTACACCGTCCGTGCCCTGCAGCGAACAGTGCCTCCTGCTGTTCCGGCCATTGTCTTCTTGTCCGGTGGGCAGAGTGAGGAGGAGGCCACTCTGAACCTCAATGCCATGAACAAGCTCAAGGGCAAGAAGCCATGGAGCCTCTCCTTCTCCTTTGGTCGGGCCCTACAGCAGAGCACCTTGAAGGCGTGGGCTGGAAAGGAAGAGAACATTCCCAAGGCACAGGCTGCACTTCTCAGAAGATGCAAGGCCAACTCGGACGCAACTCTTGGAACATACAAGGGTGATGCTCAACTTGGCGACGGCGCTTCCGAGTCTCTCCATGTTAAGGACTACAAGTACTGACTGGCGGATCTAGGCTTTGCTGCGATACTAGTACTTGTGCTTCGTTTCTTTCGAGGATTACTGACCGTGCAAAATAAGGTTTGAGTTTTTGGCAATGGGAGTTAATATGGCTTTTCATTGTTGATTTTTAGAACTCTTGGCCCTTTTCTTCTGGCTTGCTTTATGTTTATGGATGCTTTTGAGAAAGAATACATCTTGTGCGTTGTTGAGAGACCATGCTTGCAGTGGTTGATGTCTCTTTAGACATTCGATGCTCATTCAGTCATGTAATGTAGTGTGAGCGCATGCCGTCAACATCAGGTGTGGCTGGAAGAACGTCAGTTCCACTAATCTTTCTGGTCCCAGTAAAATGGACATGATGTTTGAGTCTCTTCATGGCCTAGTCCTTGTTACATAATTAAGGACAGAGTATTTATT
Organism: Eucalyptus guilfoylei; assembly: GCA_016097605.1. Classification (NCBI taxonomy): domain Eukaryota; kingdom Viridiplantae; phylum Streptophyta; class Magnoliopsida; order Myrtales; family Myrtaceae; genus Eucalyptus; species Eucalyptus guilfoylei. The sequence goes on from CM027860.1 coordinate 18,602,934, forward strand.
TAGATTCAGCATCAATTGTTGGACATGGATCTACATAAGATCATAGCACGCTAGAAATGTTAGCGTGCGCATCTTCACTACACCAGGGCTATTGAAATGTTAAAACTAGATGGAGTATAATTAAACCGAGTTCGTACCCCTTAGTAACCAAAATAGGGTGTATTAATAGTGAGAATTTAACTCGCAGAATTGGGCCAGACGAAAGAGGGGAAGCAATAGCATAAGCCAGAATTCATCTCTGCAGCACTCGTCTTATTATCCTATCGTCTTCCTCAAACCCCAAGCCAGAATTTTCTAGCATCGATAAAATTGAGTTTGTTTGTCCTAAAAAATTTGTTTTGCTGACCCCATCCCGTCTCCGGAAGCTCTGTTGTCAAAAGTGTCCATTTTCTGGGATTCAACTTGGAGAAGCATTAACAAGAGAAGTTGCTAGGAGATAAGACCTTTCTTTCAGACGTGTAGTTGTAGTATTGTCTGTGTTTGACTTGAATTTCCATTTGTAGTTCGCCTAAAAATTGGTGTTGTGTAGTGTGTGGTACGAGTTTCTCACAAACTATGTATTGGTCTATTGTTTTTAACGTGTAATTGTAATTTACTTTTCTTTTCTTCTTTGTACCTTTAATTTGTGTAAATGTTTCGACGAAATACCTTTCGAACTATGGATCGATGAATTGATCAACAAAAGATGTGAAGGGCCATTTATTGATTCTTCAGTAGAAAATGCAAACTGATAGGAAAATTTTTCTACAAACTGATACGAAAATTAAATGTACTAAGATCAAAGAAAATCGTGTCAAGCCATGTAAAAAGGGTACTAAAATGTAAAAATAAATTGGAAGCAAGACTGAACAACTGGTCCTTTGCACAAATTACAATTCCAATATATATAGCTACTATCGACAGTTAATAACAATAATGAAAAAATCAAAGCTTATCTTATGTGATTCCTAAAATTTAGCAATTTATATTTACAAACGATTAGATGACTGGATTACTCAACATTTATTTTACCTGGACTCTTTCATGCTGGCATAATCAATTACTTTCAAAGCTCCTCATTACATCGCTCGATGGTTGCCATAACCCATGTTTATTGGCCCCTAGATCCATAATTCCACAATCTGATGACTATGGCTGCATATGGCCCTTTATCGATCAGGTGCTCGTGTTTTGAGACTTAGTTTTTCATTCATAGTGTCCGTCGGCTAAAACAAATCATCTTGTTGACTGGTTGTACTTACCGAATAAGAGCCTTCAACACTCGTAAAGTTTGCTTCTGTTGCATCTTGCTTTTCGTCTTTAACTTGGGTTGACACTTTCTGATGAGTATTTTTCTCTTTTATGTCAATAGTTACGTAGATTGAATATAGTAAGAAAATACACAACCGTCGCAACCATTATAGAGGAGAGTGGTGAAGATTCATACTCAAGAAGACATCTTCTCTCATATTAAATCAATAATGGCTTTCTTTGATTAGCGTACACTATATTTATTAATTTGATCTCATATTCATGTGATTGAAAGATCCTATTATCTTAACATGTGATATCATAGCATTGGTTTATTCAATGCATGAATATGGTTATAATGTTCATTATGATTTTTTGGTTTTTATTTTTTTATTTTTTTATGATTGATTCATGGTATTTCGTTGAAGATGGAATAAATATATGATGATAATCAATTTTTTGAATGTCTTATGGCATAAATAGTGAAAATTGGGCTTACAGAATTGGGCTAGACGAAAGAGGGGAAGCAATAGCATAAGCCACGATTCATCTTTGCAGCACTCGTCTTATTATTCTACCGTCTTCCTCAATTTAATCAAGTTAAAAGACTTTTTTAGAGAATAGAGAGAGAAAGAGTGTCACCGGGGACGTGCATAGGTGTTGGCCCCTTAAAACCCCATGTCAGAATATTCCAGCATTGATAAAATTAAGTTTGTTTGTCCTAAAAATTTTGTTTTGCTGACCCCATCCCGTCCCCGGAAGCTCTGTTGTCAAGCATTGTCTGGCCAAAAAAAAAAAAAAACTTAGATAAGCATTGACAAAAAAGTTGCTAGCAGATAATATCTTATTTCTTGTTTCTTTCAAACGCGTAGCAGTTGTTGTATTGTATTGTGTTCGACTCGAATTTCCACTTGTAGTTGCCTATTTATAGGTGTCATGAAGCATGTGGTACGGCTTCCTCACAGACTACGTATCGGTCTATTATTATTTTTGTGTTGTTGCAATTTACTTTTGCCTTTTCTTTTCTTCTTGTACCTTTACTTTATTGTGCTCGATTTGTCGAAAAGTTTTAACGAAATACCTTGACAAAGGATGTGAAGGACCATTTGTTGATTTTCCAATGAGAAATGCAAATTAATGAGAAAATAAATATGTAAGATTGGAGAAAATTGTGTCCAGCCATATAAAAAGGTATTAAAATGAAAAAAAGAAAGAAAAACTAGAAGTAAAACTGCACAATTGGTTCTCTGCACAAACTACAATTCAATGTTCATAGCTACTACTGATAGTTAACAATAGTTATGAAAAAAATAAATTCATCCTACACGACTCCTATTATTTAGCAACTTGTATTTACAAACGATTAGATGACTACATTACTTGACGTTTATTTTTCCTCGACTCTTTCGCACCTAGCATAATCAGTTACTTTCAAAGCTCCTCATTCCACCACTCGATGGTTGCCATAACCCACGTTTATTGACCCTTATCGTTCGTGGCTTCCGAGATCCACGATTCCATAATCTGATGATTATGTTGACTTCACCTCTTCACGGCTGCATCCGAAATTGTAGGTTTCACGACTTAAATAATTACTATATTTTCAGCTCGTCGTGAGTCATGTTAGTTGTGCCCTTTGTCGATTAGGTGAGGCCTTACTTATTGATGCTCATATTCTACGATCTAGCTTTCCTTTCGTATTTTTCGTTAAAACTAATCACCTTATCACTGGTTGCACTTACTGACTAAGAGCTTGCTTCCGCTGCATCTTGCTTTGTCTCTTTAACCTGAGTCGACGCTTAAAGTCGGTTTTTGTTTGGTCAACAGTACCGTATATTCAATATAGTCAAAATAGCATTGAACGTGGTGATGGGACACACACCGAAGAAGAGGTTGAACGTGGAACTCCAATTACAGTTAATCAGTATGGCATGGCAAGAAGACCCTGAAATAGCATTGTCACGAAAGATTAAGTGGTGATGGGCATGAAGAATCTTGACACTTCCCTATGAGCTTCCATATGAGACTCTGCAATCCCTTGGCATGTATTCGAACGATGACATCTCGTTGATTAGGAAAAAACTCAGGCAACAAAATGCGCCTTATCTTTCGCAGGGCAAGTGCTACAATTTAAGTGTGTCGTGGACGCAAGCTAAAACTATGGGTGATATTCCTAAACTGTATCGGTCTCTTGGATTTCCTATGGACCATGTTGGCGTTGGAATTTGGGCCAACGATTCATGTTTGGCCACAGTCGAACTATATTCGAGGATACATTGTGGCGTTAAATGCAAGCAATGACTCTAAGCTGATTGACTTAATCCAGTTAATTGCAGTTGGCCAAGTGAAATCGTTACAATAAATTGTTACAAATTTGATGAGAAACTACTCTCATTATAGAAAATTGCGATGCATGGATGTATATTATAATGTCATCTCGATATGTTGTTACTTTAATTTTTCTGTTGTTCAATTTCTTAAATTTGATGGAGTAAAAACCCAATTTCTTGCTCAAGATGCCATTCCCTTTGAGAACTCGGGATTGGTCGAGGAGCTCACCTCGATAACCCAATATTGAGTTCGCGTTCCTTTCTCGATTGTTGGTCCTTTTTTAACACACAAGCACTGGATTCATTTCAAAGTTTTCGATTAAGTGAAGTCGAGCAACAATCAATGAGTTTGGGACACTTGGAGTGCCAAAACTTGGCACGGGGGACACTTAAGTGTTAAAACTTCGAAAATGTACATTTAAGTGTCAGTTTCGAAGTTAAATGGAACACTTAGGTGCCACTTCGGTCAAAATCCGGCCAAATGGCTGACGTGGCAATTTTCCGGCGAGTTTGGTCCAAAACGATGTTGTTTTGCATGCTAACGTGACGAGAAAATGCAAAAACGACACCGTTTCGTGTCTGATGTATAAATAATAATATAAAAATTAATTAAATTAAATTTAAACTTAATTTTATTTAAAATATTCTAAAAATTAAAAAACTTAAAATTTAAAAGGGGGGTGGGGGGGGGGGGGGCTAAGCCCTCGTCGCTACCGCCTCCCCGCCGTCGCTGGGAAGGGCCGGCAACGGTGGGGGGAGGGTTGGTCGGGGTCGCTGACCCCCAGCTGACTGGCGGCGAGGGCCACAAGCCCTCGTTGCCTCCCCGCTGCCGCCGGGAAGGGCCAGCGACAAAGGGGGGAGGGTTGGTCGGGGTCGTCGGGCCCTAGCCAGGGGCTAGTGACGTCTACTGATCGGTGGCGAGGGCCCACGAGCCCTTGCCCAGATCTGGGGCGAGGGTCATGGCCCTTGCCGCTATCCGGTGAGGGCTTGCGGCCCTCGCTGCCGGTCAGCTGGGGGCCGGCGACCCCGACCGACCCTCCCCCCTCCGTCGCCGGCCCTTCTCGGCAACGGCGGGGAGGCAGTGGTGGCGAGGGCTCAGCCCTCAGCCGCCCCCTTCGGCACCCCCCCTTTTTTTTAAATTTTTAGAATGTTTTAAATAAAATTAAGTTTAAATTTAATTTAATTAATTTTTGTATTATTATTTACACATCGATACGAAACGGTGTCGTTTTTGCATTTTCTCGCCACGTCAGCGTGCAAAACGACGCCGTTTTAGACCAAACTTGCTGGAAAATTGCCACATCATCCATTTGGCCGGATTTTGGCCGAAGTGGCACTTGAGTGTTCCATTTAACTTCGAAACTGGCACTTAAGTGTATCTTTTCGAAGTTTTGGCACTTAAGTGTCCCTCCGTGCTAAGTTTTGGCACTTGGGCTATTTTTCTGCGAACAATCAACATGGTACGCCTCGTATTTTCATTTCAGTAGTTTTAGCCCATTCAATTGGCCCAAGTTAATGTTAGGGTTCCGATCTCTTAGTTTTTCTTTTTTCAGTAAGCATCATCCTAAAACGTAAACTTTAATCCTGTCATTATTACATTGCTTTATATCACCTGTTTGCATTAGTATGATATTCTCAGATGTCAGATTCGTGGCAAGGTGACCCCGACAAGCTAACTCTATGGAAATATATCCAACAGCTGTCTCATAAAATGTCCTCATTATGCACTAATTCCATTTTCCAAAATCCATCTGTTTAACATTTTTGGTAGGGTCGCTAATAAATTAATAAAAGAATCCACGCATTCACGTCCATTTCCTCTTAAAAAAAAAAAAAAAAAAAAACCAAAAAGGCAGAAAAGATCTCAGATTTGTTCCCATATATGAGTAAAAATAAAAAAAGAGACCTAATTACTTTCTCTCCCTGATGCCTATAAAATGCGCCATCCTACACACAAGATTCATTCGGATATAAATTACGTCTGCAATAGAGCCGATTGAACCTGATGGAGAGGAGTTCATCATCCAAGATAGCTCTCGCGCTCATGCTCGTCTCCGTTTTGCTGTGGGCAAGTCTGCCATCTTCAATGGCCGCGTTTGGTGAGTGCCACAGTAACGAGGATTGTCGCACCATTTGCGCCTCAGGCTCTGGACTTTGCACCAATACCCAATGCAATTGCTTCGACGGGCCGAGTTGCAATAGCCGTTACTGCCTTCGAAAAATAAACACTCCTTGATCATGCCATATGGGAACTTTTACTTGGATTCATAATTATGTCCTTATCATGAAATAAAATATTATCACGCGATGATATTTAAGTGAATTATTGTTCCTCTCTTTGTGATTTTGCCGCTCTTTTGGTCCGCAGAGAAATAACCACACAGATCAAGCGAATTTTTGCACCTTATAACTCACAAAACTCATGAAATTTATCTGAAAGCAACCTAAGAATAACTTTGCTGACATATACTCCTAAATTGTACATTAGTACATGGATGCTTCAAGTTTCAATTCGTCTTCTCAAAGAAGAGTCTCTATGGAGCTTTCAAGAGCATCAAGCCCGAGGTGGCTACTGCTAGGCGAGGTGTAGAGAGGGTAGACGCTCACAGTAAGTTCCTAATTCCCAAAAAAGGCACAAACTTTAAATTGAGTGGCAAATCTGGCATAATTTTTCTTTTCTCATAAAACAACACAAACTTTAGGTTGAGTGATGAATTTACCCCAACTTTTTTTTACCTCAAAAAAATCACCAACTCTCACTTAAATCCCAAATATGGCTCCCTTTAACGTATATTCATTGATTGTCCTTAGCAATAAATCCAGGTGCACTTGTTGGCCAATTTTAAAACACTATTCATTTTCTTCTTGTTTGAGCCACAACTTGAAAAATAATAGTAAAGCTATTCATTGTTTCTTACACTTTACTGGAAAGTCAAAAAGATCTCCATATTAAGTTTCTCTGGTTAGACTTTGCCGCTTTGTCGTAATATGAAGTTGTAGACCACCGCCTGATAAAGAGACACCATGGACGAGATCTGCCAACCTCACGACTAGAACCTTTTTTTCTAAAACAAAGTTGACTTCAGATAGAGAGTTAATGGTAGGGGCTAGATTTGAGATAAGGTAAAAATTTGTGATTTTTTACGAGATACAAAAAAGTTGGGGCTAGAATTGTCATTCGACTTAAAGTTGGTATTTTTTTACAAGACAACAAAAAGTTTAGGCTAATTTTGTTACTCCACTTAAAGTTGGTGTTTTTTTACGAGATAAAAAAAGTTTAGGCTAGATTTATCACTTGATCTGAAATTGGTGCTTTTTTTTTGGAATTAGCCCCATAGTAAGAGATAGATCTCAGGAGCCACTACTAACTTAAAGTCGGAATGGGCCTCGACGAAAGAGGGGAAGAATTGGCAGAAGCCATAATTCATCTTTGCCGCACTCTTGTCTTATTAGTCTTTTTGTCTTGCTCGATTTAATCAAATTAAAGACTTTGTTAGAGGATAGAGTATATCCCCGGGCACATGTATAGGTGTTGGCATCTTAAAACCCCAAGTCTGGAATTTTCTGATCCTCGTAACATTGAGTTTGTTTGGATTCCAAAATCTAATGTTCAAGCTTTAAAGCTTATTCTAGAACTTACCTTTACACTCGTTCACGGGGTTCGCATGTTTTCTGGGACACCCTTTTAAATCAATGAAAGAACGGTTGGACAATCAAGATTTTTATTTAGATAAAAAAAAAATTAAGATTTTAAGTCATCAAAATTGTGTGAAGAATTTTAATTAGATGTTCTAAAGTTCTGGATGATATCCCCACAATAATTCAAAAGAAGAAAAGCTCACGAGTAGTGCAGTGCTCTTTATTTAATACTATAACATGGTGAATAATCACTTCATAGTGGGCAGGACCTCTATATATATCATGGAATCAATTGAGCAGCTCAAAATTCTAATTTCTTTACATATGATTGTACCGGGCGTTTGTGGGATTTGATCCCACAAATATGAACTTATTAGAGATTGAAATATCCAAAGCATAGATTACGTGCAAAGTCATTCAATATATTTTCAGTATCATTGACAATTTTCTTAGACTAACTATGAATAAAATTCGAAATCTTATACTAAACAAATAGGTAAGTATTATCTTTGTGGTACCATACACTATTTTATGTTAGGGAACAAAGTGGCTTATATCCTTGAAATTTCTCTCTCTAACTCTAGCTACAATTGTCAAATCGAGATACCGAATTGTACATTTAGATCATAAATTCACGAGAACCAAATTGTAAAAATACAGTAAAATAATGAAATTTCCCAAATTTGGGTGCACCTTTTTTTGCCAATTTCACCAGTACTTTGTTAAAATATATACAAAATTCTCATTTGTTCCCTCATCGATAAAACCTAAATGATGAAATGTTCTAACTCAGATTTGATTTCCATAAATGAATAAATGTGAAAAATAAAAAGTAATTACTGTTTTTCCCCTCAATGACGCCTATAAAATTCACCACCTTACAACGCAAAGATTCATTCGAGTGAATAATACATCTGCAACAGGGCTGATCGATCGTGATGGAGAGGAGATCATCATCCAAGTTAGCTTTCGTGCTCATGCTCGTGTTCGTTTTGCAATGGGCAAGTTTGCCATCTTCAATGGCCGTGCCTGGTGAGTGCAACAAGAATGAGGATTGTCGCGTTATCTGCGCCTCAGGCTGTGGGCTTTGCAGCGAAACTGAATGCAATTGTTTCGACGGGACGCCGCCGGGTTGCAGTAGCCATTACCGCCTTCGAAGTGTAAACACTCCCTGATGAAGTCAAATGAGAATATCTACTTACTTTGATTCATACTTATGTCCCTATTATGATATAAAACATGATTATATGATGATTTTTTCGTGAAAGATGGCTTCTCTCTTCATGATATTGCTGTACTTTTGTATTGCTTATAAGTGATTGCCCAGTTAACTTATTTTTTTCGGCATTTATAACTAAGAAAATTGACGAACTTTATTTGACAAAACCGAAGAACAATGTCGCTGAAAAATATACTCATCTTCAAGAACAGCTTATTCTTAATCATATTTATCGATGATAAAAATTTCTTGCGTTAATTCACTTTTGTAAACCTTACGAGCAAGCATATTTCAATTTTGCACGAAATAAAGGCATCAGTCCTCAAGAATTTCCATTAGTGAAGGATTGGCAATGTTTTGATGTTGGAACACTAAAATTTTGTTCGTTGGAATTAATCGATTGGCTCACAAATTCTGATTTCTCTAATTACATATGATTTTACGTGTTCACAAATATGAGCTTATTAGAGATTGAAACATCTAAAGAATGGATTACTTGCAAGGTCATTCAACATATTTTCGGTATCTATCAGAGACCATTGTCTTGGACTAAGTATAAAAAAAGTTCCAAGTCTTATACTGAAAGAATAGATTAGTATTATCTTTTGGGGTATCATACACAATTTCATTTCAGGAACAAAGTGGAGTATAGCTCTGGAGTTTCCCTCTCTAACTCTAACTATAATTGGCAAATCGAGATACTGAATCGTGAATTTAAATCATAAATTCACGAATACCAAATCGAGAATCCAATTGTATAAATGCGGTAACATAATTTCAATAAACTTTTTTGCCAAATACGTGTATACTTCGCATGAAGAATCAATGCAATTGTTTCTCGGCAATGCTGCTGAGTTGCATTAGCTGTTACCGCCTTCAAAGCAGAAATAGTCCTTGATGAAGCCATATGAGATTATCTAATTACTTTGATCATACTTAAATCATTCCGAAGATCACTCATAAAGAACTTTTAAGTTTTGTATAAAATTTGCCATGATTGATTAGTAAGTAGAGGTCATACTTTTAAAATTTGAAGACAAAGAGATGATAATCTGCACCCTATTGAATTGATACCACCGATTGATAATCAACTGTCAATACTCATCCTAAGCTAATCTGAATTTCTTTCATTGTAAAATAAACGGATATTAATTTTATAATCTTTAACAAGATAACATTACGCCGTGCATTTGTTTAATCTGTTGAGCCCGTTGGTTATAGGTGTGCCTGAACTATAGTTGTTCTGAGATTATACTGCGAAGTGTTGTTATATATTTAATAAGTGATATTCTTAATTTTGACATTACTTTAAAACCTGTAAAACAGGTCTTTGTTTGAAAAGTTACCAAAAGATAAGAAGGGCGTTGGAATATATATCTCTCTCTCTCTCTCTCTCTCTCTCTCTCTCTCTCTCTCTCTACCCAATTCTTATTTATTTTAGACCCATAAATTTGTGTATTTGCTTTATTATTCTATATCTTTCTTTCTAGCACATCATGATTTGCCAGAGGAGCTCAGCAAATGGAAGAGGGTATAATTTGGTAGGAAAAGTGCTTTGTGGGTGAAATCAAAGATCTTTTATCTATTATGCATTCTATCTAAATCTTAGCGATTTAAAGTTGCGTAACTTTACATACACATAAATGGAGTTACATGAATATTAAAAGAATATATTAGAGACGTGGATAATACGGTGTTAAGAAAATCCATGTGGACATATGACGAGAGCAGAACAAATTTTGGTTCATCAACGAGAAGTTACTTTTGGAAATAGATAGCTTCCTTATACATGAAGTATATTTTTGTAGCCACTCGCATAGGCGTTATATGCAACTGCTAGTATAAAAAATCAACCATGCATGCCCATAAGTGGATGGCCGAGACTTGGAGACCTAGTCCAATTTCAAGCAAGATAAGTGTCGCTTCGCAAAACTTGCAAAACCATTTAGGTCATAACTCTTGCATGTGATTGAACTTGATCGCCCAATAGGCAATAACATCATTGACATAATTCGCCCAAAAGCTAATTAAAAAAAGGGTCTTGTTATTTGTTATCGACTGACTTCAGGTAAATACACATAAAAACAAACGTTTGAATTTTTACTTCATCAATTACACATACCATGAGATATGTAATAGATATATATATATATATGTATGTGTATATATATTATGTGTGATTGCAAAAAAAGTGCCTCAAGACACTCGTTAATAAAAATTAACTTAAAAGTATCCTTCAAATATAGTGAAAATCACTGTCATGCGAGGACGAAAACTTGAGAACTAAAATTTCAACTTCATGAAGTTTATTTTCGTGAAAGTGATTATATCGATTTCCTTTAAAGTTTGACTTTCTCACTGTTACTTTTAGTGAGGTCAATTTTGTTGTTTAAAAATGTACCGAGTAGGGTTGATCGGTTCCCCATCCGGTCTGGACCGGTTCCGTGAAGCCTATCACTTAGCCAAATTTTTTTTTAAATTTTTAAAAATACTAGAATTTTTACTATTTTAGGGTTTTGCTACTATTTTCAAGAAATTAAAATATATATTTAAAAAAAGAGTTAGTCCGGTCGGTTCTCTCCTTCCCGCCCTCACCCTCGGTGAATCAGGAAACAAACCGAAAATCATTGGTTCCATCTTATGGAATTGGGAACTGGACTGACCCCCTGTTAATGATTTGGTCTAGTCCAGGCGATTCCCGGTTTGGATGGTCTGACATGCTTACCCTAGTAACAATCGTCATGACATAGAATTTCTTGGGTTTTCGATTAGTCCATGCTTAGAATATTTTGGTAAGACTTTTGCAAATTTGAGCCAAAACTTCGAGATTAGTGGGGTCACTTGATTAATACTTAGAATATTATGCTAATGATCAAATATTTACTGTTTGATTGCTACCCTCTTATAAAGCGGTGCCGCCATTGGACATAGCCCTCGGGAAAGAAGGAGGGGGGGGGGGTAGAAGGGGTTGGGGGCGCGGGGGTGTTTTGGAGACTTTCTTTTTTCGGATGGGGTTAAAGTTCGCTACTTAGTTAGGGTTTTCAGACTTTTACATGCGAAAATACTAATAAGAGAAAAATAATCTCAGATAAATAAGTAATTATAGATTTTCGTAATCAATATTACAAAAAGGTACTATCTACTTTTCAACTAAGTATCCTGCACATAATACAGGGTTAATTTTGATCGTGTACTCACATATTTTGAAATTTTAGATTCTAAAATCAAATGTGCAAGCTTTAAGGCTTATTCTAGAACTTACCATTATGCTGGTTCGTAGGGTTTGCATGCATGTTCTCCGGGACACCCTTAGCATAGGATGAGGTTAATAAATGGAAGATTGGCTGGACAATGAAGATTTTCAGTTAGATAAAAAAAAAATCAAAATTTTAAGTTATCAAAAGAATGTGAAGAATTTTAATTAGATACTCTAAAGTTCTGGATGATATCCCCATAATAATTCAGAAGAAGAAAAGCTCACGAGTACCACAGTGCTCTTTATTTAATAATTTAACACGGTGAATATAATCACTTCATAATGGGCATGACCTCTATATACACCATGGAATCAACTAAAAAGCTTATAATTACAATTTCTTTAATTACATAGATGTTGCCAGTCATTTGTGGGATTTGATCCCACAAATATGAACATATTAGAGGTTGAAACATCAAGAGCATAGATTACATGCAAGGTCATTCGATATATTTTCAGTATCATAGACAATTTTCATAGACTAACTATAAATAAAGTTCGAAATCTTATACTAAAACAAAATACGTAAATATTATCTTTGGGGTACCATACGCAACTTTATAAGGAACTCTATGTGGCTTAAATCCCTGAAATTTCCCCCTCTAACTCTAACTACAATTGTCAAATCGAGATACCGAATCGTATACTTAGATCACAAATTCACGAAAATCGAATTGTAAAAATGCGGCAAAATAATTATAATTTTTACCAAATATGTGTGTTACCATTTTTGCCAATTTCACTAATACTTTGTTAAAAGATCTACAACATTCACATTTGTTTCCTTGTCAAGAGAACCTAAATGACGAAAGGTTCTAACTTAGGGTCCGTTCGTTTCATGGAAAATATCATGTTTTCGGAAAACATTTTCTTAGAAGTCATTTTCTAGGAAAATGACTCTATTTTCCGGTGTTCGGCGAAACCTAAACTTCAAGTGGAAAATATTTTCCACCGTTCGTTAGCTAATTTATTTGGGAAAAATTATCAGAAATTGAATTTTAATATTTTTAATTGACCAAAAAATTAGTTTTATTTTTTTAAATATTTTTTTAGAAATGAATTTTTAATTATTTGTATTTTTAAAAAATTGAAATTTTTATTATTTTTTATTATTTCATTCCTTTTCTTTTCCTTCCTCCTTCCTCCTCCTTCCTCCACCGCCGCATGCTTGATGATGGCCAGCTGCCTGGCGGCCGACCAAGACCCGATCGCCAGATTCGGCGAGCTGGGTGAGGCTCGCTTGAGCTTGCCAGAGTTTTGCCAGGCTTTGGCGAGCTGCGAGCTCGCCGAATCTGGCGGCGGAGCTTGGGTTCCCGATCTAGGCAAGCTCGAGCTCCGCCGCCAAATCTGGCGAGCTCGCGGCTCGCCAGAGCTCGACGAACCTCCTGCGAGCTCTGGTGAGGCCCAAGTCCCGCCCAGCACGTCGGATTTGGCCAGGCCTGAGCTCCGCCTCAGGTCGGCGGGGCGATCTGGCGAGGCCCAAGCTTGGCTTTGCCAGATCGGGCTAGGCGGAGCCTCGCCTATCTTTCGCAAGGCAAGCGCTACAATTTAAGTGTGTCGTGGACGCAAACTAAAACTGTGGGTGATATTCCTGAACTGTATCGGTCTCTTGGATTTCCTACGACCATGTTGGTGTTGGAATTCGGGCCAACGATTCATGTTCGGCCACAGTTGAACTATATTCGAGGATACATTGTGGCGTTAAATGCAAGCAATGACTGTAAGCTGATTGGCTTTGATCCAGTTAATTGTAGTTGGCCAAGTGAAATTGTTACAATAAATTGTTACAAATTTGATGAGAAACTACTCCCATCGTAAAAAATTGCGATGCATAGATGTATATTATAATGTCATCTCGATATGTTGTTACTTTAATTTTTCCGTTGTTCAATTTCTTAAATTTGGTGGAGTAAAAACCCAATTTCTTGCTCAAGATGCCATTCCCTTTGAGAACTCGGGATTGATTTGGGAGCTCACCTCAACGATCCTATATTGAGTTCGCGTTCCTTTCTCGATTGTTGGTCTTTTTTCAACACACAAGCACTGGATTCATTTCAAAGTTTTCGATTAAGTGAAGTCGAGCAACAATCAAAATGGTACGCCTCGTATTTTCATTTCAGTAGTTTTAGCCCATTCAATTGGCCCAAGTTAATGTTAGGGTTCCAATCTCTTAGTTTTTCTTTTTTCAGTAAGCATCATCCAAAAACGTAAACTTTAATCCTGTCATTATTACATTGCTTTCTATCACCTGTTTGCATTAGTATGATATCCTCAGATGTCAGATTCGTGGCAAGGTGACCCCGACAAGCTAACTCTATGGAAATATATCCAACAGCTGTCTCATAAAATGTCCTCATTATGCACTAATTCCATTTTCCAAAATCCATCTGTTTAACATTTTTGGTAGGGTCGCTAATAAATTAATAAAAGAATCCACGCATTCACGTCCATTTCCTCTTAAAAAAAAAAAACCAAAAAGGCAGAAAAGATCTCAGATTTGTTCCCATATATGAGTAAAAATAAAAAAAGAGACCTAATTACTTTCTCTCCCTGATGCCTATAAAATGCGCCATCCTACACACAAGATTCATTCGGATATAAATTACGTCTGCAATAGAGCCGATTGAACCTGATGGAGAGGAGTTCATCATCCAAGATAGCTCTCGCGCTCATGCTCGTCTCCGTTTTGCTGTGGGCAAGTCTGCCATCTTCAATGGCCGCGCTTGGTGAGTGCCACAGTAACGAGGATTGTCGCACCATTTGCACCTCAGGCTTTGGACTTTGCATCAATACCCAATGCAATTGCTCCGAGGGGACGCTGCCGAGTTGCAATAGCCGTTACTGCTTTCGAAAAATAAACACTCCTTGATGATGTCATATGGAAACTTTTACTTACTTGGATTCGTATTTTTGTCCTTATCATGAAATAAAATATTATCACACGATGATATTTAAGCGAATTATCGTTCCTCTCTTTGTGATTTTGCCGCTCTTTTGGTCCGCAGAGAAATAACTGCACAGATCAAACGAATTTTTGCGCCTTATAACTAACAAAACTCATGAAATTTATCTGAAAGCAACCTAAGAATAACTTTGCTGACATATACTCCTAAATTGTACATTAGTACATGGATGCTTCAAGTTTCAATTCGTCTTCTCAAAGAAGAGTCTCTATGGAGCTTTCAAGAGCATCAAGCCCGAGGTGGCTACTGCTAGGCGAGGTGTAGAGAGGGTAGACGCTCACAGTAAGTTTCTAATTCCCAAAAAAGGCACAAACTTTAAATTGAGTGGCAAATCTGGCATAATTTTTTTTTTGTCTCATAAAACAACATGAACTTTAGGTTGAGTGATGAATTTAGCCCAACTTTTTTTTGTCTCGAAAAAATCACCAACTCTCACTTAAATCCCAAATATGGCTCCCTTTAACGTAGATTCATTGATTGTCCTCAGCAATAAATCCATCTGCACTTGTTGGCTAGTTTTAAAACACTATTCATTGTCTTCTTGTCTGAGCCACAACTTGAAAAATAGCAGTAAAGCTATTCATTGTTTCTTACACTTTACTGGAAAGTCAAAAAGATCTCCATGTTAAGTTTCTCTTGTTAGACTTTGCCGCTTTGTCGTAATATGAAGTTGTAGACCACCGCCTATTAAAGGGACACCATGGACGAGATCTGCCAACCTCATGACTAGAGCCTTTTTTCTTAAACAAAGTTGACTTCAGATAGAGAGTTAACGGTAGAGGCCAGATTTGAGATAAGGTAAAAATTTGTGATTTTTTACTAGATACAAAAAAGTTGGGGCTAGAATTGTCATTCGACTTAAAGTTGGTATTTTTTTACAAGACAACAAAAAGTTTAGGCTAATTTTGTTACTCCACTTAAAGTTGGTGTTTTTTTATGAGATAAAAAAAGTTTAGGCTAGATTTATCACTTGACCTAAAATTGGTATTTTCTTTTTGGAATTAGCCCCATAGTAAGAGATAGATCTCAGGAGCCACTACTAACTTAAAGTCGGAATGGGCCTTGACGAAAGAGGGGAAGCAATGGCAGAAGCCATAATTCATCTTTGCCGCACTCTTGTCTTATTAGTCTTTTGTCTTGCTCGATTTAATCAAATTAAATACTTTGTTAGAGGATAGAATATATCCCTGGGCACATGTATAGGTGTTGGCATCTTAAAACCCCAAGTCTGGAATTTTCTGATCCTCGTAACATTGAGTTTGTTTGTCCTAAGTTTGTTTGGATTCCAAAATCTAATGTTCAAGCTTTAAAGCTTATTCTAGAACTTACCTTTACACTCGTTCACGGGGTTCGCATGTTTTCCGGGACACCCTTTTAAATCAATGGAAGAGTGGTTGGACAACCAAGATTTTCATTTAGATAAAAAGAAAAAATTAAGATTTTAAGTCATCAAAAGTGTGTGAAGAATTTTAATTAGATGTTCTAAAGTTTTGGATGATATCCCCACAATAATTCAAAAGAAGAAAAGCTCACGAGTAGTGCAGTGCTCTTTATTTAATACTATAACATGGTGAATAATCACTTCATAGTGGGCAGGACCTCTATATATTGAAGAAGCTCACAATTTGTGGATGATTTTTCATATCACATAATTTACAGATTGTACACGCTTATAAAGAGAAGGAAAAATACAATCTTTGACAGAGCAAGAATCATGGAATACCAACTCATCTACAGTTGGTATGCTAATATGAAAATCAAAAAGATATCAAAAGATTTCATATTCAAAAAATAATATCAGAAAAAAGATTTCATATCTTAACACGCCCCCGCAAGATGGACGTTCCATCGGAAACGCTCATCTTGTTTCGTAATTGTATTGTCCGCAGCCTTGATAACGGTTTTGTGAGAATGTCGGTAAGTTGATCATGGGCGGAAATATGAGAGACTCGCATCTTGCCGGCTTTAACAAGTTCCCGAACAAAATGGTAATCTATCTCAATGTGTTTCATTCGGGAAGGGAAGACGGGATTTGCACAAACATAAGTAGCACCTATGTTGTTGCAATACAAGCTTGGTGCCATGTCCATGTGAATGCCAAGTTCTTGAAGCAAAGATTTTACCCAAATAGTTCCGCCAAGGCCGTGGCAATGGCTTGATATTCTGCTTCAGTAGACGACTGTGCAACCGATCGTTGCTTTCGAGAACTCCAAGAGATAGGATTGGCCCTTATATAAATCACAAAACCCGAAGTAGATGTGCGATCATCAATGTTACCTGCCCAATTTGCATCGGTGTAGGCATGAAGCACAGGTTGTGTGTCGCGTCGCAAGTGCAACCCATGGAATAATGTTCCCTTAAGATAGCGTAAAAGCCTTTTTGCAGCTGTCCAATGGGTTGTGGTCGGCTTATGCATGAATTGAGATAGCTTGTTTACTGCAAAACCAAGATCCGGGCGAGTGATGTTGAGGTATTGAAGTGCGCCAATGAGGCTTCGAAATTTTGTAGCATTGGCTGGTGATTGTTTGTCATGAACTGAAAGAGATTGACCCGTGGCTAATGGTGTCGCTACCTCTTTTGCATCTCCCATTTTGAAGCGCTCAAGTAGCTCTCTTATGTATTTATGTTGAGAAAGAAGTAAGCCAGTCTTTGTAGGAATGACTTCAATTCCCAAAAAGAAATGCAGTGGCCCCAAGTCTTTAATTGAGAACCGATTAGAGAGAGCGTTGATGAAGTCTGAAACAAACTTTTGGTTACTTCCTGTGATAATGAGATCATCCACGTACACTAAAAAATAGGCTTGAATTGTTTGGGCTTGAAAATATTATTTTGGGATCTAGTGGTCATGTTGTGAGTTCTTGTAGGTGGATTTTTGGGGGTTGATGTTTGCTCATTATTGATAGTGGCAATTCGCTAGGATCAACTCTGATACCATGAAGAAGCTCACAATTTGTGGATGATTTTTCATATCACATAATTTACAGATTGTACACGCTTATAAAGAGAAGGAAAAATACAATCTTTGACAGAGCAAGAATCAAGGAATACCAACTCATCTATAATTGGTATGCTAATATGAAAATAAAAAAGATATCAAAAAGATTTCATATTCAAAAAATAATATCAGAAAAAAGATTTCATATTTTAACATATATATCATGGAATCAATTGAGCAGCTCAAAATTCTAATTTCTTTACATATGATTGTACCGGGCGTTTGTGGGATTTGATCGCACAAATATGAACTTATTAGAGATTGAAATATCCAAAGCATAGATTACGTGCAAAGTCATTCAATATATTTTCAGTATCATTGACAATTTTCTTAGACTAACTATGAATAAAATTCGAAATCTTATACTGAACAAATAGGTAAGTATTATCTTTGTGGTACCATACACTATTTTATTTTAGGGAACAAAGTGGCTTATATCCTTGAAATTTCTCTCTCTAACTCTAACTACAATTGTCAAATCGAGATACCGAATTGTACATTTAGATCACAAATTCACGAGAACCAAATTGTAAAAATGCAGTAAAATAATGAAATTTCCCAAATTTGGGTGCACCTTTTTTTGCCAATTTCACCAGTACTTTGTTAAAATATATACAAAATTCTCATTTGTTCCCTCATCGATAAAACCTAAATGATGAAATGTTCTAACTCAGATTTGATTTCCATAAATGAATAAATGTGAAAAATAAAATGTAATTACTGTTTTTCCCCTCAATGACGCCTATAAAATGCACCACCTTACAACGCAAAGATGCATTCGAGTGAATAATACATCTGCAACAGGGCTGATCGATCGTGATGGAGAGGAGATCATCATCCAAGTTAGCTCTCGTGCTCATGCTCGTGTTCGTTTTGCAATGGGCAAGTTTGCCATCTTCAATGGCCGTGCCTGGTGAGTGCAGCAAGAATGAGGATTGTCGCGTTATCTGCGCCTCAGGCTGTGGGCTTTGCAGCGAAACTGAATGCAATTGTTTCGACGGGACGCCGCCGGGTTGCAGTAGCCATTACCGCCTTCGAAGTGTAAACACTCCCTGATGAAGTCAAATGAGAATATCTACTTACTTTGATTCATACTTATGTCCCTATTATGATATAAAACATGATTATATGATGATTTTTTCGTGAAAGATGGCTTCTCTCTTCATGATATTGCTGTACTTTTGTATTGCTTATAAGTGATTGCCCAGTTAACTTATTTTTTTCGGCATTTATAACTAAGAAAATTGACGAACTTTATTTGACAAAACTGAAGAACAATGTCGCTGAAAAATATACTCATCTTCAAGAACAGCTTATTCTTAATCATATTTATCGATGATAAAAATTTCTCGCGTTAATTCACTTTTGTAAACCTTACGAGCAAGCATATTTCAATTTTGCACGAAATAAAGGCATCAGTCCTCAAGAATTTCCATTAGTGAAGGATTGGCAATGTTTTGATGTTGGAACACTAAAATTTTGTTCGTTGGAATCAATCGATTCGCTCACAAATTCTGATTTCTCTAATTACATATGATTTTACGTGTTCACAAATATGAGCTTATTAGAGATTGAAACATCTAAAGCATGGATTACTTGCAAGGTCATTCAACATAATTTTGGTATCTATCATAGACCATTGTCTTGGACTAAGTATAAAAAAAGTTTCAAGTCTTATACTGAGAATATATTAGTATTATCTTTTGGGGTATCATACACAATTTCATTTCAGGAACAAAGTGGAGTATAGCTCTAGAGTTTCCCTCTCTAACTCTAACTATAATTGGCAAATCGAGATATTGAATTGTGAATTTAAATCATAAATTCACGAATACCAAATCGAGAATCCAATTGTGTAAATGCGGTAACATAATTTCAATAAACTTTTTTGCCAAATACGTGTATACTTTACATCAAGAATCAATGCAATTGTTTCTCGGCAATGCTGCTGAGTTGCATTAGCTGTTACCGCCTTCAAAGCAGAAACAGTCCTTGATGAAGCCATATGAGATTATCTAATTACTTTGATTCATACTTAAATCATTCTGAAGATCACTCATAGAGAACTTTTAAGTTTGGTATAAAATTTGCCATGATTGATTAGTAAGTAGAGGTCATACTTTTAGAATTTGAAGAAAAAGTTATGATAATCTGCACCCTATTGAATTGATACCACCGATTGATAATCAACTGTCAATACTCAGCCTAAGCTAATCTGAATTTCTTTTATTGTAAAATAAACGGATATTAATTTTATAATCTTTAACAAGATAACATTACGCCGTGCTTTTGTTTAATCTGTTGAGCCCGTTGGTTATAGGTGTGCCTGAACTATAGTTGTTCTGAAATTATACTGCGAATTGTTGTTATATATTTAATAAGTGATATTCTTAATTTTGACATTACTTTAAAACCTGTAAAACAGGTCTTTGTTTGAAAAGTTACCAAAAGATAAGAAGGGCGTTGGAATATATATATATATATATATATATATATATATATATATATATATATATATATATATATATATATATATATATCTCTCTCTCTCTCTCTCTCTTTCTGTACCCAATTCTTATTTATTTTAGACCCATAAATTTGTGTATTTGCTTTATTATTCTATTTCTTTCTTTCTAGCACATCATGATTTACCACGAGCTCATTAAATGGAAGAGGGAATAATTTGGTAGAAAAAAGTGCTTTGTGGGTGAAATCAAAGATCTTTTATCTATTATGCATTCTATCTAAATCTTAGCGATTTAAAGTTGTGTAACTTTACATACACATAAATGGAGTTACATGAATATTAAAAGAATATATTAGAGACGTGGATAATACGGTGTTAAGAAAATCCGTGTGGACATATGACGAGAGCAGAACAAATTTTGGTTCATCAACGAGAAGTTACTTTTGGAAATAGATAGCTTCCTTATACATGAAGTATATTTTTGTAGCCACTCGCATAGGCGTTATATGCAACTGCTAGTATAAAAAATCAACCATGCATGCCCATAAGTGGATGGCCGAGACTTGGAGACCTAGTCCAATTTCAAGCAAGATAAGTGTCGCTTCACAAAACTTGCAAAATCATTTAGGTCATAACTCTTGCATGTGATTGAACTTGAATGCCCAACATGTAATAACATCATTGACATAATTCGCCCAACAGCTAATTAAAAAAAAGGGTCTTGTTATTTGTTATCGACTGACTTCAGGTAAATACACATAAAAACAAACGTTTGAATTTTTATTTC
This sequence comes from Eucalyptus guilfoylei, assembly GCA_016097605.1. NCBI lineage: Eukaryota > Viridiplantae > Streptophyta > Magnoliopsida > Myrtales > Myrtaceae > Eucalyptus > Eucalyptus guilfoylei. The sequence goes on from CM027860.1 coordinate 18,623,820, forward strand.
ATCAATTACACATACCATGAAATATTTAATAGATATGTATATATATTATGTGTGATTGCAAAAACAGTGCCTCAGGACACTCGTTAATAAAAATTAACTTAAAAGTATCCTTCAAATATAGTGAAAATCACTGTCATGTGAGGACGAAAACTTGAGAACTAAAATTTCAACTTTCATGAAGTTTATTTTCCTGAAAGTGATTATATCGACTTCCTTTAAAGTTTGACTTTCTCATTGTTACTTTTAGTGAGGTCAATTTTGTTGTTTAAAAATGTACCGAGTAGGGATGATCGGTTCCCTATCCGGTCCGGACCGGTTCCATAAAGCCTATCACTTATCCAAAAAATTTATAAAAATTTTAAAAATACTAGAGTTTTTACTAATTTAGGGTTTTGCTACTATTTTCAAGAAATTAAACTATATATATTTAAAAAAACAGTCAGTCTGGTCCGGTTCTCTCCTTTCCCCCGCCCTCGCCCCCGGTGAATCAGGAAACAAATCGAAAATTATTGGTTCCATCTTATGAAATTGGGAACTGGACCGATCCCCCTGTTAACGATTTGGTCTGGGCTAGGCGATTCCCTGATTTGGACGGTCCGACATGCTTACCCTAGTAACAATCGTCATAACATAGAATTTCTTGGGTTTTCGAATTAGTCCATGCTTAGAATATTTATGGTGAGACTTTTGCAAATTTGAGCCAAAACTTCGAGATTAGTGGGGTCAATTGATTAATATTTAGAATATTATGCTAATGATCAAATATTTACTGTTTGATTGCTACCCTCTTATAAAGCGGTGCCACCATTGGACATAGCCCTCGGGAAAGAAGGAGGGGGGGGGGTGGGGAGGGGTTGAGGGCGCGGGGTGGTTGGGTTTGGAGACTTTCTTCTTTCGGATGGGGTTAAAGTTCGCTAATTAGTTAGGGTTTTCAGACGTTTATATGCGAAAATACTAATAAGAGAAAAATAATCTCAGATAAATAAGCAATTATAAATTTTCGTAATCAATATTACAAAAAGGTACCATCTACTTTTCAACTAAGTATCCTGCACATAATACAGGGTTAATATAAGCTCAGCATCACATAAATTTTGATCGTGTACTCACATATATTGAAATTTTAGATTCTAAAATCAAATGTGCAAGCTTTAAGGCTTATTCTACAACTTACCATTATGCTGGTTCGTAGGGTTTGCGTGCATGTTCTCCGGGACACCCTTAGCATAGGATGAGGTCAATAAATGGAAGATTGGTTGGACAATGAAGATTTTCAGTTAGATAAAAAAAAAATCAAAATTTTAAGTTATCAAAAAATGTGAAGAGTTTTAATTAGATACTCTAAAGTTCTGGATGATATCCCCATAATAATTCAGAAGAAGAAAAGCTCACGAGTACCACAGTGCTCTTTATTTAATAATTTAACACGGTGAATATAATCACTTCATAATGGGCATGACCTCTATATATACCATGGAATCAACTAAGCAGCTTAAAATTACAATTTCTTTAAATACATAGATGTTGCCGGTCATTTGAGGGATTTGATCACACATAAATGAACATATTAGAGGTTGAAACATCAAGAGCATAGATTACATGCAAGGTCATTCGATATATTTTCAGTATCATAGACAATTTTCATAGACTAACTATAAATAAAGTTCGAAATCTTATACTAAAACAAAATAGGTAAATATTATCTTTGGGGTACCATATGCAATTTTATAAGGAACTCTATGTGGCTTAAATCCCTGAAATTTCCCCCTCTAACTCTAACTACAGTTGTCAAATCGAGATACTGAATCGTATACTTAGATCACAAATTTACGAAAATCGAATTGTAAAATTTTGGCAAAATAATTATAATTTTTACCAAATATGTGTGTACCATTTTTGCCAATTTCACTAATACTTTGTTAAAAGATCCACAACATTCACATTTGTTTCCTCGTCAAGAGAACCTAAATGACGAAAGATTCTAACTTAGATCTAATTTCCATAAATGACTAAATATGAAAAATAAAATGTAATTACTTTTCCCCTCAATGACGCCTATAAAATGCACCATCCTACAACGCAAAGATTCATTCGGGTGAATACTACATCTGCAATAGAGCCGATCGATCGTGATGGAGAGGAGATCATCATCCAAGTTAGCTCTTGTGCTCGTGCTTGTATTCATTTTGCTGGGGGCAAGTTTGCCATCTTCAATGGCCGTGCCTGGTGAGTGCAGCAAGAATGAGGATTGTCGCGTCATCTGTGCCTCAGGCTGTGGACTTTGCAGTAAAACTGAATGCAATTGTTTTGACGGGACGCCGCCAGGTTGCAGTAGGCGTTACCACCTTCGAGGCATAAACACTCCTTGATGAAGCCATATAAGAATATCTACTTGTTTTGATTCATACTTACGTCCTTAATATGAAATAAAATATGATTATATGATGATATTTTAGTGAGATATTGCTCCTCTCTTCGTGATATTGCTGCATTTTTGTTTTGCGTAGAAATAATTGCACAAGTTAATTTAATTTTTTTCGGCTTGTATAACTAATATAACTAATGAACTTTAATTGACAAAACCGAAGAGGCTTAGCAGTGCGTTTATATCGCATTTGCTATTGTCTAGAATAAACATTGAATAGACTATACTCATTATCAACAACAGTTAATGCTTAATCATATTCAGTGATCATAAAAACACCTTGAATCAATTCACTTTTGTGTACCATACGAGCAAACATATTTCGATTTTTCTCAAAACAAGGCATTAGTCCGCCAGAATTTCCATTAGTAAAGGATTGTCTATGTTTTTTTATTTTGGAGCATGAACTTCTTTGTTTGCTAGAATCAATGGGTTGGCCACAAAAATCTGATTTCTCTAATTACATATGATTCGATGTTCACAAGTGTGAGCTTATTAGAGACCAGGACATGTAAAGCATGCATTAACTGCAAGGTAATTCAACATATTTTCGGTATCATAGACAATTTTCTTGGACTAATTCTAGATGAAGTTCAAAATCTTACACTAAAAAAATTGGTAAGTATTATCTTTGGGGTGACATATACAATTTTATTTAAGGAACAAAGTGGAATTTAGCTCTAAAATTTCCCTCTCTTACTCTAACTATAATTGGCAAATTGAGATACTGAATCATGAATTTAAATCATAGATTCATGAATGTGAAATCGAGAATCAAATTTTATTAAGGCGGTGAAATAATTTCTATAATTTTTTTTGTCCATACATGTGTACCGATGCAGTTGTTTCTCAGCGACGTTGGGTTGTGTTAGCTTTTGCAGCCTTCAAAGCATAAACACTCGAAATAAAACTTGAAATAAAACATGATAATATGATGATGACTAATTTGGAAATTTTTTTTTCAAAAAATAATTGCTTTTATTGTTTAGAAAAAGTAGTCATGCCTAACTATTTTGGTAGATAATGAAAAAAATTTATATGCATTTATTTTCGAAAGCGATACAAACAATTATTTGTTGGAAAATATTTTCGAAATCACATATTTATGCAAAACAAATGCACCCTTGTTATATTGCTCCTCTCTTTATGATTATATTGTACTTTTGGTTCGCAATAGAAATAGTTGCATAATTTAACTTAATTTTTTTGGCCATTTATAACTAATGTAGCTCATGAACTTTATGTGAAAAAACTGAATAATGACTATATTAACTTAGATCTACAGTGACATATCCGTTGATGATGAAAATATCTTGGGGAGATAACGTAGACACCGGTCGATACCAGTCATTTAGCTGATGCCGACGTGGACAAATTTTAATAAATTTTTTGAATTTTTTGAATTTTTTATATTTCTTTTCCTTTTCTTTTTCTTTTCCTTCCTTCTTCCTCTAGTCTATCGGCCAGAGGTGAGGGCTGATGAGGTTAGTCTTGTTGGCCAATGGCAAGGCTCAACCCTATCGGCTATTGGCAAGGGCAAGCCTCGCTTCACCATGGCGAGGCTAGCCTCGCCGTCCTTAGGTGAGGCCTTGCTAGATTTGGCGAGGCTTGGCCTTGCCGTCATCGAATGAGGCTTGCCCTCACTAATGGTCGATGGGGGTGAGCCTTGCCATTGGTTGGTGAGATCAGCGAGTAGAGGAAGAAGGAAGAAGCAAGAAGGAGGAAAAGAAAAGAAAAGAAAAAATAAAATATTATTAAAAAATTATCAATGTCGGCCAGTTAAAATTGACCGAATAGATTGAATTGACACAAATATAAGATAATAAAGTGTATTCACTATTATTTTTAAAGCAACAAATCCCATTTGCAGTGTTTTAAATGGTTTTTATATGAAAATTGTTTATACAATCTAACCAAACTATAATTAACTAATTAATTATGCAGATATTCTTATTCATCAATTCGTGTATCTTTTTTTCCCCCCGAAACACTGAAAAAGCAAACGATTCACTCAAGAAGCCGTATCGTCGACGTCGTGTTCGCACTCAAATCACTTTACTCTTTATATATATATAATTAATTAATTAACTAACCACTTCGATATATTTGAATCCTTCTGTTAATTATGTCGTTTTTAATTTAACGAAAAATGCCGCACTACCTTTTTTATTTACTTTTTTAATGCTACATGGTGAGTAATAACGGAGGCCATGTGCATTCAGATCCATTCAAACTAAACAGAGTCGAGAAAAGGAGTAAAGTGGATAATGGCGATGAGCTTATAAGACTTAAATGCAAAAATCAAAGTATATTATGGTGACGAGTTTTAAGACCCTTGTTGTAATTGTCCCGTTATAAACAAACAGCTGAATTTATACTCAAAAAAATTCAGAAGTAATCGTCAATGGGCCACCAATGTTTTCAAGCTGTAAAAATATTGTATGAATAAATTATTACCAGAACAAGCGAAAAATTCTGCGGTTCAGTTGGATGAGCAATTCTTGCGTATTCTTTCTTTAATGACGAGATTCGGTTCACTCCAGCACCTCTTCTTCAATGTCCAGTTCGATTTTGCAAAAACTAGAAGCTACATACATTACTATTCAAAATCAGTACATTTCATAGGCATATTCCTAAAGTAATTTTACGGTGGAATTAAAAAAAATTAAAATTTAGTAAGTGCGAGAATAGAAAATGGAAAATCAAGAAGAAAATAGCGACGTGCCTTATTACTTATTCACTAATTGAATCCACTTGATTTTGTATATTTTGAAACATTTTTCCAACAGTGATAGTAATTGATGAAAAAACAAAAAAATTAATGTAAATTCCTCGAGAAGTCGCTCTATTTATATATTGCTAAGTTGATCACTTGACAATTTCCCAACAATGTCTATGGCCTCTACAAAAAAAAAAAAAAAAAAAAAAAAAAAAAAAAAAAAAAAAAAAGGTCCATCTTACAAGCAGCTTAGCTTTTGGCAAATAATGAATTATCCTACATTTTAAGCCCAATGCATTTTCGATAAAATGCTCGTCTCAACCCGAATTCACATGGATCGAGTCCATGCTGAAGACGCGACGAGGGTGTCACCCGATTAGGTGAAGGAGCATATCACGACTTGATAAATTGATGCATTCCAGAAGTTTCCCGAACGAAGGGCCGTGGCCCATCCATGAGCAAGTGACCTTCTAGCTTCCCGAAGCCTTAGAGTTTTTTGAGTATTCTAGAACACTCCTCGAAAATGGGCAATGTGGTAATTATACATCTATGTAATGATTATGGAAGATTTAAACCCATCATTAGATTAAAGAGAAGATATACGGCTATGGTTAATTCTGTACTTGTACATATAGGGGCCTCCTCCCCCTAAATTGTATTATTATATTCACAAGTCAAATACAAGAAGAGCATCCCTCTTTAGAGTTCCTCTCTACAAGTCGAGTATAAATAAGGTTTATTTGGGGTTTTAATTGAAGTAATATTGTAATATTTTCTATAAGTTTGACTTGGGATTTAATAAGTCGAGTTCCTCTCTACGATTCTTGATAACACAAATCGTGATTTAAGTAATATTGTGATATTTTTTATTTGTGATTGCTCAATTAGTGTCTCAAGGCACTCGTCAATAAAATGTAACTTATAAATGTCCTTCAAATTTAACTCAATTGATTATATCGCAATATGTTTTCAACTTTCACTATGCTTATTTCGGTCAAAGTGAATAGACCGAGTTGGTTTATAAGTTTGACCTTGTCATTGTTACTTTAGCGAGGCCAATTTTGTTGTTTAGAAAAATATATTGGTGGTCAAAACACACAATTTAGTGGGTTTCAAATAAGGCCATGCTCCGATCAAAAAATAAATAAATAATGTCCGTGCATAGAATACTTATGGTAAGACTTCTGCAATTCGAGTGGGGGCAATAGTCACGCCAACTTTATAGTTCAAACAAACTTAAACGGGCCAAAGCTTGGAAATTAGTGGGGTCAAATTGATTAATGCTTGAGTATTTATGCTAATAATCATAATATTTAATATTTGTTTGCTCAACTCTATATAAAGTGGTGCCGCCATTGTGTGATGTGTAGGTTTTAAGAAATTTATCTCATTCGAAATTTTGGATTCTAAAATCTAACGTGCAAGCTTTAAACCTTATTCTAGAACTTACCGTCAGGCTTGTTCGCGGGGTTTGCATGTTCTCCGGGACATCCTTCGCATAGGGTGAGGTTAAATCAATGCAAGAGTGGCTGGGCAATGAAGATTTTCGTTTAGATAAAAAAAAAAAAAATCAAGATTTTCAGTTATCGAAAGAATGTGAAGAATTTTAATTAGATATCCTAAAGTTCTGGATGATATCCCCATAATAATTCATAATAAGAAAATCTCACGAGTATTACAGTGCTCTTTGTTTAATAATTTAACATGGTGAATAATCACTTGATAATGGGCATGACCTCTATATATTCCTTGGAATCAATTGAGCAGCTCAAAATTCTAATTTCTATAATTACATATGATCTTACCGTTCATTTGTGGGATTTGATCCCACAAATATGAACTTATTAGAGATTGAAACATCCAACGCATAGAGTGCAAGGTCATTCAATATTATTTTCAGTATCATAGACAATTTTTTTAGACAAACTATAGATGAAGTTTGAAATCTTATACTAAAACAAAATAGGTAAGTATTGTATTTGGGGTATCATAAACACTTTTATTTAACGAACAAGGTGGTTTATATCCCTGAAATTTCCCACTCTAACTCTAACTACAATTGTCAAATCGAGATACCGAATCGTATATTTAGATCACAATTCAACAGAATCGAATTTTAAAAATGCAGCAAAATAATTATAATAAAATTTTCCCAAATATGTGTGTGCCATTTTTGCCAATTTCACTAATACTTTGTTGAAATATATAAAAAAATTGACATATGTTTCCTCATCAGGAAAACCTAAATGACGAAAGGTTCTCACTCATATTTGATTTCCATAAATGACTAAGTATGAAATGTAAGATGTAATTACTTTTATCCTTCAATGACGCCTATAAAATGCATCGTCCTGCACGGCAAAGATCCATTCAGGTGAATACTACATCTGTAACAGAGCCGATCTATTGTGATGGAGAGGAGATCATCATCCAAGTTAGCTCTTGTGCTCATGCTTGTCTTTGTTATGTCGTGGGCAAGTCTGCCATCTTCAATGGCCGTGACTGGTGAGTGCACTAAGAACGAGGATTGTCGCACCATCTTTGCTTCAGGCTGTGGACTTTGTAGCCAAACCGAATGCAATTGTTTCGATGGGACACCACCAGATTGTAAAAGCCGTTATAGGCTTTGAAGTATGAACACTCCTTAATGGAGCCATATGAGAATATTTACTTACTTTTTGGTTGAAAGGATAAAATTCATTCATGAAAAGTTAAGAGCACAACCGGCAGCCAAAGCATCCGAATACAGTATGTCTAACAAAGCAGAAGGAGGTGAAACAGGCCAATTAAAGGGAAGTGTGCCATTTTTGTGGGCCTTTGCAGCCTAGTCGGCCACAAAATTAGCCCCCCTTCGACAAAACCTAATTTGCAGATTGGAGAAGCCGTGAAGGAGAGCCGCCGCTTCAGCGAAGATGGATCTGACCTCCCATGGTGTAGATCTTAAACCTTGGATTGTTTCCACCAGAATTTTTGAGTCAAATTCGAGCACCATCTGGTCGTGCGCCTTGCTATGCTCTAGCAGGTAGTGAAGAGTGATTGTTAATGCTTGAAATTCCGCCTGCAAAGGTGACAATGCGACAAAACTCCTGGTAAGGCCATCTATCAGTTTTCCATTTCGATCGCGACAGATGCACGCCATAGTCCCTTCATTACCCTCTAATTGAAACGCTCTGTCTATATTCACCTTTAGGAATCCGGGATCTAGAGGTCTCCATAAATCGTCCTACTTGAGACGGTGGCGTCCAGTGCCTCCTCCACCGGAGTTGGAAAGCTGTGCCATCCGGACAAAAGCCAATGCTAGATCAACGACCCGAATTGGATTAAGTTGCCGTTGCCGAAAAACGTAATTATTTCTAGTCTTCCAAATATGCCACAAGACTGTAACTACAGCTTCGAAATCAGGTGAGTCATGATTCTGTTCAATTTTGTTTGCCATCCAAGCTCCGAGATTTTGTATACCCTGTGTTGCTATCTGATTATTAAGCGTTGGATGTGACCAAATAGTTGCTGTCCATGGACAAAGTAGAAAGGTATGTATTGCAGTCTCTGGTGCGTTGGTAGGACAGATTGGGTAGATTGGATCTAAGGTGATGTGGCGATGAAAAATATTAGCTTTGGTTGGTAGAGCATCATGGCTTAAGGACCACAGGAATAGCCATATTTTTGGGGAAATCTTCAGCTTCCAGATTTTCTTCCACAGAACATCTGGGGCTTGAACAGAAGTAGTTGCTCTGTTTTGAGTACTACTGAGGGCTGCTGTTTTGACTGATTGGTAGCCACTTTTTACGGTGTATTTGCCGTCTGTAGAGTCAGTCCAAATAAGTTGATCATTTATGTAAGTGGGTCTTATCGGAATGGTAAGAATTTCACTAACAGTGGAGTCATCAAAGTACCTGTTTAAGAGAGGAACGTTCCATGTGTTGTTGTTGGGGTCAATATAATCAGTCACCAGCAAGGGTTCATCTTGATGAGCTGGACCGCCCAAAATTCCTTTTGGTAACCAACGATCTTCCCTAGTTCTGATTTTTCTCCCATCACCCACTGCCCATTGTAGTCTCGGTAAAATTAAATCTCTTCCTACCAACAGGCTCTGCCAACCCCACGACGGTCTAGTTCCTTTCTCAGCATGTCTAAATTCACATGAATGAAAATAAATACCTTTGAATAGCATGCTCCAAAGGGAGGAGGGTCGCTGGATTAAACGCCAGGCTTGCTTCTCGAGCATTGCCCTATTAAAATCCATAAGATCTCTAAAACGGAGTCCTCCTTTACTCTTACTAGTTTTGAGCTCCTCCCAACTCTTCCAGTGGATATCAGGTTTTGTACTATTATTCTGCCACCAGAATTGAGCAATCTTCTTCTCAACTGATTTGCAAATAAATGCAGGAATTTTAAAGATAGACATAGCATACTGAGGGATCGCTTGGACAACAGACTTAATCAGAATTTCCTTGCCGCCCTTTGATATTAACTTTTCTTTCCATCCTTCTAACTCCGGAGAAGTACACTATCAGTGTCATAAGTTGTGGATGGCGCTCACTTTGGTGCCAAAAGTTTATGTCGGATCACTCAAGTGCCAAAAAGTTTGAAAAATGATCATTTTAGTGCCAACTCTGATCTGGTTGGCCGGAAATCTGACGTGGCACTTTTTTATTAATTTTTGAAGCTGATGTGGCTCACCGGAGTGTACAGTCAGCATTTAAACAACAAAATTTGTCTTCTCCAATTCAAAATCCTAAATCTCCAACTAGTCGCCGTCCTTGATGGCCCCCGCGCTCGGTGGCCGTGGCTTCGACCCTGACCCCGACGATGGCCACTCGGCGGCCAAGTCGAAGGCCATGATCTGGCCAGTGCTTGGGGAGGCTGCCGACGAGTGTGCTGCCCCTGATCTCTCCCTCTCCATCTCTGATCTCCCTGACAAGTGCTTGGTTTGCGTCTTCCGGTACCTAGGCTACGGCGACCCGGGCCGGTGCTCCCTCGTGTGCCGCCACTGGCTCATGATTGAAGGCCAAAGCCGCTAGAGGCTCGCCCTCCACACCCACTCGGAGCTGCTAGACGCGGTCCCAGCTCGAAGAATGTGAGGATGTTGAAGTTGGTGAAATGTTACTAAGATTGGGACACGGTGCTATTACGATGGAGGTTGAGTGACGACAGCCAAGCGACGGAGGCTGAGCGACTTTGGTCGAGCGATGGTGGCCGAGCGACGGAGGCTGAGCGACTTTGGTTGAGCAATGGCGGCCGAGCAACAGAGGCTGAGCGACTTTGGCCGAGCGATAGTGGCCGAGTGACAGAGGTTGAGCGACTTTGGACGAGCGACGGCGGTCGAGCGACGACGGCTAGTGTTGGGCGATGATCAGACAAAAAAACCCTAATTTCAATCCCCCCTCCAAAAAAAAAACCCAAATGAGTTGTGCGACGTCGTTTTCTCGAGGCCATTAACTTAGGACGGGAAAACGACGTCGTTTAAAGGTCTTGTCGATTCTTTTTTTTAAAAAAAAAGCCACATAATCATTTTGGCTGGAATCTCTCGCCGGTGGCACCAAAGTGATCGTTTTTCCTCCGATTTGGCACTTAAGTGATTCGACGGAAACTTTTGGCACCAAAGTGAGCGCCGTACACAACTTATGGCACTGATAGTGTACTTCACCCTTTTAAATTTTAATGAACTTTTCCCATTATCCAGGCAAACATTTCTCCTTTTGATCTACCCCAGTCTGAGGGAATTCCTACATATTTGCTTGTTTTAACCATCAGAGGTACTCTGAATTCATTGGCCAAATTTTCTTGTAGGCCAATAGGGTAATCTTTACTGACAAATATTCCAGATTTATTCTTGTTTACTTCTTGTCATGTTGCCAAACAGTATTGATTTATAATATTGGAGAGATTTTGACATTCCAGCAACTTACCATCTAAGAAAAATTTGTCATCATCTGCAAAGAATAAATGAGATAGGGTAGGACATCACCTGTTGAGCTTGATGCCTCTAATGTTTCCCACATCGAGAGCTTGATGAATAAGGTTGGACAGGACATTTGCCAGCAAAATAAACAAATAAGGAGAAAGTGGGTCTCCTTGTCTTAAGCCGTGTGTTGGATGGAAGTAGTTTAAAAGTTTGCCATTGAATCTAATACTGAAAGAGATTGTTGTGATACATTGCATCACCCATCGGACCCAAGTGGTGTGAAATCCTATCTTTAGGAGATAATCTTCAAGAAAATCCCATTCCACTCGGTCGTATGCTTTCTTCATATCCATTTTGCGAACTGCCTTAAGATCCCTTTTTCGTTTCCGAATCTGTAACTGATAAAGCATCTCTTGGACTATGAGAATATTATCTTGGATTTGACGGCCACTCACAAAGGCACTTTGTTCAATTGAAATTAGATCTGAAAGCCAGGGTTTGAGCCTATTAGCAAGTATCTTGGAAATAATTTTATAGGCATAATTACATAAGCTTATAGGGTGATATTGATCTAAACGTTCTGGATGTGCTACCTTGGGAATTAGAGCGATGATGGTCTTATTAAGCTCCGTTGGCATAACTTCCCTTTTGAAGAAATCCTGCATTGACAGAAAAATATCCTCCTTTAAAATATCCCAGTGCGTTTGATAAAAGAGGCCATTTAAGCCGTCTGGTTCTGGGGCTTTAGTTGACCCCAATTGAAAGGCTGCTCTTTGAACCTCTTCCTGAGTTAGTTCCACCGTCAGACCCTCATTCATCTCTGTCGTGACCACTAGCGGGCATTGATTAAGGATGAGCCATAGTTGGGATGGCCCGTTGATTGATAAAAGTTGGAATAGAAGCTTACCATCATAGCCTTTAAACCATTCTCGTTGCGAACCCAACTATTGTCATCAGTCTGAAGCATTCTGATTCTATTTTGCTGCCTTCGTTGGAGAGTAATTGCATGGAAGAATTTAGTATTTTTGTCGCCCCACTTTAGCCAATTGATTATGGATCTCATCGCCCAAAATTGTTCTTCTTGCTGCCATAGTCTTTGAATCTCTGCCTTTAGATAGTGAATTTGTTGTGTTTCAGTGTTTCTATTTGGTTGATTAACAATTGTTTGAAGCTGATACTGTATATGGGAGATTTGATGATGAGCTGCAGAAAATTTCGATCTACTCCACTTCGCAAGTGCTGTAGAGACTATTCGTAGTCTGAGGTAGATTGTACCTAGATGTCTGGACTGAATTCCAGGATTCAAAAATAACCTCACGGCACTCCTTATCCTGCAACTAGAACGCCTAGAAAGAAAAGTGCTTAGGTCGACGCTTTGGAAGAGTTTCAGTAGATAGAAATAACGGGTTGTGATCCGAGCCCACTACAAGTAAAGCTATAACCTCAGCTTCTGGATAAGTCACCTGCCAGTCCAAATTACAGAGAACTTGATCTAACCTTTCTTTCACCAATTCCTCTCCCTCCCGATTATTCATCCAAGTAAAGGCTTAGCCCTTACTAACTATATCCATCAGCGAACAGTCATATAAAACATCTCTAAAAGATTGCATTATGTTCGGGTCAGCTAATCGTTTACCTTCTTTTTCCTAGTGGTAGAGAACTTCGTTAAAATCACCGACACAAATCCAAGGCAATGTGTTAGATAGTGCGATCTGTCTCAGTTCGTTCCAAAAAAGTTGACGTACTTGATAGATTGAAGGTGCGTGGATGTAGGTAAGATGCATAGTCTCACCAGTTCTTGTATCCATACAAAAGAAATCAAACATGTTCTGGTCTGACCGATTCATCAGAATATTGATGTGAGCAAGCCAAAATAAGGCCATACCTCCTGCTAGGCCTAGTAGGTTGAGCACGAAAGAGTTCTGAAACTTAAGACGGTAGTGCAATCTTTGTAAAACTGTATCTTGATTTTTGGTCTCCATAAAAAAAAACAAGATCGGGCTCTTCTTTTGCCACAAGGGCCTTTAGGGCTCAAACTGTCGGGGTCGAACCCAAGCCCTGACAGTTCCAACTAAGTAGTTTCATTTGTCACTGGGTGGCTGTTGAGGGCCAGCCACAAAAGCCTGCTGCTCTATTTCCTCGGCCAACACAACAGGTGTTTCCATTAGCTGTCTTTCATCCAGATTTTCCACTATGGTAGTAGGCATCTCATATGGAGTGTATCTTTTTATTTTCTTTGAAATGCTTGCGTTGGTCGATAGTTTGGTGTTCTTCTGCTTCTTGGGATTGAGATTGACTCTCGTTTGTTCATGTAGGTGCTTGTGCTGCTCTGTACCTAAATTTAGTTTGCCCTTCAGTAAAGGTAAAGGGAGAATACCTTCAGAAACTTGAGGCTTGGTAGGTTGAAGAGCAGAACTGATAACAGGGGTTGCTGCTTGTTGCTGAATTCCTTCGTCCAACTTGCTGTTGATGTCTGCATCATACTGAAGACCTTTTATTTTTAACGGTAACATATTCTTTGCACTTACTAATGTGTCAGCCCGTCGTGTATTCTCTGGGATGTGGTGCTGAAAAGGTTGCTACAATTCTTCCATGTTTGTTTCAGTGCAAGGGGGAAGTGCAGGGATCAAAGGAGTAGAAGAAGTTGGTGTCTCTGGTACCACCTCATTAGTCTGTTTATCCTTGGGCTCATAATAGGTAATCTAGTAGGGGCTTTACTCTTTTACCTTTGCGCGCAACCACTGGCCATACGCCATTTTTTCCTTTCCTTCCATCTTGGCTTCTATAAATGGGATATCTTTGCAATACGTTGCGTAATGGCCAATCTTGCCACATGAATAGCAAAAATGAGGTAGTCTTTCATATCGAAAATCCAGCTAGATTACTTTGCCTGCTATATGTATGAGTTGTCCTATTTTCAGTGGCTCTTTTAAGTTGAATTCTACGCGTACCCTGCTTGCTTTAAAGGTTGAGTTTTCTTTAGTATCGAGCTTGACTTCCATCACCTTTCCCACATTCTTAACAGCCTTACAAAGCATATCAACGGAGCACCATTCCAACGGCAAGCCATATACTCACACCTGGAGAGCACAAGTGGAGAACTCATAACAATGCAGGGGGGTATTTGGTTTCCAAGGCTTAAATATGATCAAATGACTAGAAAACAACCAAGGTCCGCCCTCTAAAATCCTATTTTTCTTGCTTTCTAAATTGAACTTGGCTACATATATACCTGCTTCCCGCTGAGTAATTTCTACTTGCTCTGTTTGCCAAGCCCGTTTTAAAGTATTCTGAAGAGCCTGGAAATTTATGGAGGGATTTGAGAATATTTTACCTACTAACATGACTTTACATTCTTCCACTTTTTCCAGGGGCGGCGAATCTTCCCAATCTTCGATTTCCTGTTCAGACCAAAGACGCCCCATCCTATGGCAGAGAGCAGCAAGTCGGGAGCTGTCTTCTTGGTCTTGGGTATCCATTAATGCAAAATCCAACGTAATTGACGCTACAAGTTGAGGTTAATAGAGACAAGGTAGTGCATCCATCAGGGATAGTCGAGCCATGCAGGGGTCTTCGAGAGGGATGTAAGCGTAACCAAAGTTGGTGAAATAGGGTTCTGTATATAGACCATATGCATGTCGAGAGAAGGTTGGAGATTAGAAAGGGTGATCGAGGAAGCTAATTTCCTTCGCAATACTTGATAGCCTAAGGTATTAGGGTTTGATTGTATGGGTAATTGTTGTATACTGGAATTGCGATGGAGAAGACAGGGATGAGGCATGGAGATTAAAGAAGTTATCTCCGAAAAAAACCGAAGACAATTCCAAAAGAAGATATGGAGAAGGAGAAGGAGGGGAAGGGAGGAGATTGGGATAGAGGATCACGAGAATTCTGGATAATTAGGGTTTAGAACAGGGGAATCTTCACAATTAGGGTTGAAAACCTGGACTACCATGGTGGTATGAAGATAGCTCTGCATGTTGAGAGAAGAAAGTAGCCGGAATTTTTATTTTATCATGAAATACAATATGATTGTATGATGATCCTTATCATGAAATAAAATATGATCTCATGAAGATATTTCAGTGAAATTTTGCTCCTCTTTATGATATTAATGCATTTTTGGTTTGCGTAGATATAATTGCACATGTTACTTTAATTTTTTCAGCATGTATAATTACCAAAGAACTTATTCTTTGGATTATATTGCAAAGAAGCAGTGATTTGCATCGCTTATAATAATAATTAAAAGAAAATAAGTTCTTTATTAACAAAAGTTTAGTCCTAAAAATATTTATTGATGATAAAAATATCTTGCATCAATTCATTTTTGTAAACGGTACAGACATATTTCGATTTTCGATGAACAAAAACACATCGGTATGCAAGAATTTTCCTTAGTGAGGGAATGCCGATGTTTTGATGTTGGAACATGAACTCCTTTGTTGCCTTGTTTACTTGAACTTGACTATTCCTCGAGCAAGAAAAATACTCAAATTATGGCAAGAGAATTCCAATAGACTCAATTCACACTCATGATGGGTCACTAATAGACTCAAAACTGAAAAGTACACTTGAGTTGTTACAATAACTCATCAACACTAACGAAGATAAGATCACTCATGGAGAACTTTCAAGTTCTTATAAAATTTGAAAGGATTGACTAATATGTAGAGGTCATTCAGTTGAAAAATGAAAATTAGCAACCCTATTTGATGGGTCGCTTATTGATAATCGGCCGTCGATGCTATCATTAACTAAAAGAAATTTATTTCCTAGTGTCCAACACATATTACTGTCCTAGTCCTTTATACATGACATCACATTGTGCATTTGTTTAATCCGTTGAGCCCATTTGTTACAGGCGTGGCTAAACTGTATTTGCGTCCTAACTATATTGTAAAGTGTCGTTATGTATTTAGTAAATTATATTTTAAAATTGGAACATCTTAAAACTGGATAAAGTATGACTCTATTCGCTAGAAGAAAATAAATTATCAAGAGATAAAAAGGGTGTTAAAATATTTGTCATTATATCATTCATCTCTCTCTCTCTCTCTCTCTCTCAACTTCTGTTTTTTTTTTTTTTTTTTAGGACACAAGAACGTGCGCATTTCCCTTATTATTCTATATCCACCTATAAATTATACATTCTATTTAAATCTAAGTGATGTTAAGTTGTGTAATTGTACATATGAAATATTTTTCTGTAGTCACACATATTTCCATAATACGCAACTGTTGTCGGTAAAAATTAACTCGGCTTATTAATTAAGCAGGCTCAACCATTTGAGCCAAATTCCTAAATTACTATATCTTGTGTATATTTAGTTCAACTATGCATGCCTATAAGTGGTTGCCCAAACTTGGAGACGTAGTCCAATTTCCACACTATAAATGCCAGAGACCAAATCTCCTTCAGAAGATAGGACCCCTTATGGCCTAACAACAATGACTTTTTTCACTTTGTCAATTTTTTTTGTCTTCTTACTCAAGAATCGGAGTGTCCTCCTCTTTGTGGTGCGTAGATCTGATCGTCGCCGGAAGAGCTTATAAGCTCATCAACATCAAGGAATTACTTTTTAAATCCTCGAAACATTTGTAGCTTTGATTATTTTGCAAAAAATTGACAAATTAAAAGCAAAATTGGTTAATTGTTATCATCTATATTGGTCAGAAAAATCAGTAATTGTAAAATGTTTTCATTATCAACAAAAGTATTTGTGCACAAGTTGATTTTAATAATGGAAACATTTTTCACTATCTAATTTTATTTATGAAGAACAAAAAAGAACAAGATTAAGAAAAAATGTTTCGGATTTGCTATTTACCCTGTGACAAATCACAAAAAGCATTCAGTGATTGTGCGCAACAATGTTGAAAAATATTTTCTGACACCTAGAATTTACCAAATTTACAAAGAGAAAATCAAGGAAAGAGCCTACAACGAGAAAATTTTAAAGGCAAGCCCTAAGCCCATGAATTCATATATTTGTTACCGGATTTTTTGTTAAAAACTATACAGCTTGAGAGTCCTTATTCTATTGGTAGAACGAGATAGATCATTAACTGAGACCGAAGCCCGATCCATCTGGCTGGCCGCCAGTCAACCTCACCGAGAAAACCTTGAAGGCACGCCCCCGCGCCCTTGAATTATTTATTTTTCAATTTCTCATTTTCCTTTTTCTTTTCTGCTTCCCTTCTTCCCCTGACTGGTCGCTGATCGACCTCATCAGCCACTGGTGAGGGCAAGGTCGATGGCCTCATCCTCACCTTTTGCTGGTTGTTGAGGTCCAATAACCAACTAGAGGAAGAAGGGAAGGAAATAAAAAGAAAGAGAAGAAAAATTAAAAAGAAAAATTAAAAAAATTAAAATATTATTAAGAATTATCCATAGTAAAGTCAATTGCGTCACATGAAACAACTCATTGTCAATGATTTTTAATCAAAATTGGCCGAATGAAATGAATTTGTACAAATACAAAAAGTTTGAGACTCAATTAGTTAAAAAAGGGTTATAACTAAATTGATATAATTGCAATTGATTTATGACTTTTTTGATAATTTTTCCTATATATCAGTGTTCATGTAAGGGTGAGTGCATATAAAAGCTAATGTGTCTTTCTTTCTTTCTTTCTAGATCAAATATATGGACCAAATCATTGATTGTGATTGTGAAATCTATGGTTTTGCATCACATTGAGCAACGAGATGCTCTAAATGGTATTGATATTACTACAATCAAAATATCTTGTTCACAACTTTTTCAAAGTCAATATTGTGGTTGGTGTAATTTACCCTTAAAGCTCCACAATCTCCATGAAGATTCTTGAAAAAATATGACAGAAATAAGATATACTAATTAGGCAACATTCAATTAAGTCCAAGTGTTTTTTATTTTGTTTATACTATTTATAAAAGTATTGTTTATTGATTATATCATATTATAGTTTTAAAGAAACATGTCTATCTCTATCAATGTAGTAGGTGATTTTAATTTTAATTTTAATTATTTTCAGTGGAAATCTTATTTTTATAGTTACATTTCATATTTATAATAGGCTATTTAAAATAAACTATAAACTCCCAACTAGTATATATGTTTAAATAATTTTTTAATAAAATTATTCATTAATATAAAGTGAATATATTTAGTGAGTTTAATTCATTCACTTACTGAAATAAAATATGATCATTTTATGTAAATATATGTTTTAGATTTTTTTTTCATTTTCTTCATTTTAAATTCGTAATATATCCCATTTAAATAGTTTTTTTTTTATTTTTATGGGAATTTTGATTAAGAATGTAATTGTTAAGTGCAACATATTCACATAATCAAATAAAGTGCTTTAAAATTACAAATAATTTATCTTCTAAGAAGATAAGTTTTTAAGTTTGTCGAATTTTTGTTCAATTTACTAAATTACATTTTTTTTATTTATTCAAAAATTAATTTTATTATGGTATCTTAAATACAAGTGAAACTTACTCGTGTTATGAAGTAAGGTATATTAGTAAAATAAAAGAGCAAGCTGTAATTCAAACTATAAAATTAGACCTCTCGTATTATTCTATTTTACATTTTAATTTCATTGCAATTTCAATACAACTCCTTAATTTTTATTATGACAAACTATTTTCTCATTCCCAGTAAACAAATTTGGCCTTATTTCCTTGGAAAAGCTCATTGTCATTACTAATTTGTACGTGTGTGAGTTGTGTCCGATCAACTTTTGCGCACTTCAATAGCTCCACCTCTGCCAACATCAATTTGGTGCATTCAAGTTTTTAATTCTATAGTGCTACCGATGAGGCTTGAACCGTAGACCATAAGGAAAGGAGCAAAGTCCCTTACCATCTAACCAACACCTTGTTGGTTAGAACCATGCTTTAAGCCTAGAATTAAGCATATGTTAGTGTGTGTTCTTGGGCATAGAATGGTCTCAAAGCTTTATTTATATATTTTATTATAAATGACGCTATAAGTGAGTTTTTTTCCATTGATAACTTGAAACCATTGGGGGTTCGCCCCAGTGGCCACCCTTCCAACTTGAAAGGGGGAGGTGGGGGGTTCAAATCCCCACTTTCTCAGGGGGGATTGGGGTGGGGACGATTTCATTTCAGGAGTGGGTTTTGATTCCCACGCCCTGCAAGGAGGCAGGGCAAAAAGTCTGAGAGTGAGTGTTAGAATAGGATTATAGTATGACTGACAAAAAAAAAATTGATAACTTGAATGCTTTTACTGTTTAGAAAAGTCTCGGGAGAAGTACACTATCAGTGCCATAAGTTGTGTACGACGCTCACTTTGGTGCCAAAAGTTTCAATCGGATCACTTAAGTGCCAAATCGGAGGAAAAACTATCACTTTGGTGCCACCGGCGAGAGATTCTGGCTAAAATGATGATGTGGCTTTTATATTTAAAAAAAAAAAATCGACATGGCTTGAGAAACGACGTCGTTTTGCCGTTCTAAGTGGATGGCCTCACAAAAACGATGCCGCACAACTCATTTTGGGATTATTTATTTATTTATTTGGAGATTGAAATTAGGGTTCTGATCCTCGTCGGCCGTTGACGTAGCTCGCTCGGCCGCCGTCGCTTGGCGACGTGAGGTTTGCACTTGAGCAAGATCACAACCTTCGAATTGGTTGCCGAGTGGCCAAGTTGGGGTCGGAGCCGCGGCAGTCAAGCGGGGGCCGTCAAGGACGGCGACTAGCCCATCACCAGCGGAGGCGGAGGTGAGGGATGTGGTCGACGAGCAGGTCGAGCTCCTCGGGGAGGTACTCGGCGATGTCGCCGTGGTTGAGGTCGACCCCAGCGACGGTGCGGACATCGGGGTCGTTGGGGGCGGGGGAGCATAAGACGTTGGAGTAGCCGCTGGGTCGGAGAGGATGGCTTGCTTCAAGGCTTGGAGGGCGACGTAGGCGTTGCGGAGGCATGGGTTCTCAAAGGAGGCAGAGGGGTCGACGGCGACTTACTCGCCATGGTCGCCGAACTCGTTGAGATAGTGGAGGAGGTGGTGGTGCTTGGCGGCGCCATGGGCGGCGGTGGCTGAGATTATCCGGCAGATTTAGGGTTTAGGGTTTTGAATCGGGGGAGAGACACCAAACGACGTTGTTTTGTGGTTTACATGCTAACTATACTCTTTGGCAAGCTATATCAGCGTAAAAAATAAAGAAAAAAGTGCCACGTCGGATTTTCGGTCAATCTGATCGGAGTTGGCACCAAAATAATCGTTTTTCAAATTTTTTGGCACTTAAGTGATCCGACGGAAACTTTTGACACCAAAGTGAGCGTCGTACATAACTTATGGCACTGATAGTGTACTTCTCCCGAAAAGTCTCACTTGAATGATATAATTTTTCAATTCGATTACTTGAATGGTATAACAATAGACAAACGTTCACTACAAGTGTCAATGTCATGTCGAATTTTCAACGAACTTTTCAAAAATATACCCAAGATCATATGACTAAATAAAATTTTGGACTTACATTAATACAAAACACCTAGGATAGGGAAATACGATGGCAAGTACTCCGCTTAGAAAATAAAGTTCTATTAAATCAGTGAAGGAGCCAAAAATATACCAGAGGGGGTAAAATGTTTTATGTACTTGACCTTAAGCCAGCGAAGTTCCAATTGTATACACCATAAGTAAATCATATTGAGAAAAAACACGTTTATCTCTTTGTTTTCCGGCAAAATCACTTTCTATATTCTGGCCAAACATTTATAAGTCATATGACTACTACTCTTATTTCTTTCCATCACTTATTCTTGAGTGATTTTACAGTATGGAGAGTACATTCATGGATGCACTCAGAAGATTGCGAATCTAGCCTATTTGGCCATGAATGTCCACCTAAGAAAATAATAGCATAAATTCATGTTTTCTTTTTCCAGTAATTTCGAATTCGACACTCAAATATATGAATGTTTTTGCGTGTTAGCTCAGATTGCTATAATATGCTTCGGATTATTACGTCGTAATTCCCACACCGCTGTAGTTAATAATATCGCCTTCCTTGGTATTGTATGTGAGCTAAGAGAAGTCTACATTATGTAATAATGCACAATAATTTGAAAAATAATTTCTCTTGGCTAGGGTTCACAAAACTTATAAAATGGGATCGTATGCCATATATCTAGATTGAGATGTTTTTAT
Organism: Eucalyptus guilfoylei; assembly: GCA_016097605.1. Lineage (NCBI taxonomy): Eukaryota > Viridiplantae > Streptophyta > Magnoliopsida > Myrtales > Myrtaceae > Eucalyptus > Eucalyptus guilfoylei. The sequence continues at coordinate 18,645,038 of CM027860.1, forward strand.
TCCGACACAAACATATTTATAAGCCTTACTTTGCATGTGTTCATTACTCTCCAATAAAATATAATCAATTAAAGAAACCCAATCTTATCATATCAAAATTAACTTTAATTACATGAAATGTGGACAGGAACGTAAACTATTTGCCATTACGATAATATTAAATCCATAGGCAGACAGAACCTTATTCTTCGTGAGACACTTGGCTACACTTTTACCCGCAACAGCCGCGATAAGTGTATTAGAGCGTAACGACTAGAAGGACGAGAGAGAGAGAGAGAGAGAGACCTTTGTCCTAGCTCTTCCCCTTCGATGTCGACCTCCGCTTCGATGTGGAGTTCTCATGGACGCTCACATTAGCAGCGGTGCCCCGTGCCTGACGGAGGATGTAAGTGCCGCTTTCGCCGTTGTAGCTTTTTGTACGTACTATAAGGTTACTGGTAGAAGATGGTGGGCCAAGTGGGCTAGGACTCACGATGCCCATGCTGTGGGCACGCACTTGTCAGATGAATCTGGGCTAGCATGTAGAAGTCTCGGGCTTAGGCGTTGAGGACTCCGCCTGCTAGCTAGAGCTCAGAAGCAAGGATTAAGTATGTAGTCATTTTTCATAATTTAAGCTTTGATAGAAAAATATTTTTTTGGGAAATGTTTTCTACAAAACAAACATAGCCTAAAGTCCCATTTATTTTTCTTTTCATGTTATGCAAAAGTATCCTGGAAAAAACAACACGGTATCCCCAATATTGAGGTTTTGACTTCAAATGAGTCCAAATTGTTACTTTCCTCCGTTTTGACTTCAAGTTTGCCAAATTGTTACTTTTCGACCCATCTTCGATTTTGTTGTTGGAGGAAGGATAATTAAGTTTCTAGGGTAGCCTACAATACCAATTGAGGGTTTTAAAAGTCAACGATGGAAAGTATTACACACATATATACATATATACATATATATATACATATATATACATATATACATATATGATACACCGCATGTTCCGCGAGGTGGGGAATGTGCTCCAACGTGCAGCTGCCGTTGCCCTTATCTCCTATTCGGAGTTTGATCCCGAGCCCCTCACGGCTGACCTTAAGTCCAAGTTCAGCATTTTGCTCCACTTGGGCTGTTTGACGCCAGGCCCCCCTGCCTCAGACAAGACCGGCTGCTTGACCTGGCTAGACTTGCAAGGCCCCCAAACAAGGTATACATATCCTTCGGGTCCGGAAGCTTGACGAACCCGACGCCTGATGAGATAACGGCCCTTGCTGAAGCCCTAGAGTCCACTCGAACCCCATTCATGTGGTCTATAAACGACCAGCTGAAGGCCCGATGCCTCCCCGGAGGATTCGAGGAGCGGACAAGCAAGTACGGGAGGATTGTGCCGTGGGCCCCTCAGAGGGAGGTGCTCAGCCACCCGGCCTGTGGGGCCTTTGTGATGCAATGCGGTTACAACTCGGTGTTCGAGAGTGTCGCGGGGGGCGTGCCGATGATATGCCGGCCTGTGGCAGTGGACCAGATGATGACTGCAAGGGCCGTGGAGGAAGTGTGGGTGATCGGAATTGGAGTGGAGAGGCGGGTCATAACAAAGAGTGGAATGGTTAAGGCGCTGGAGGTGGTGCTGAGGAGTGAGGAAGGGAAGGAGATGAGGAAGAAGATTGGTGAGTTTAGGCAGAGGCTGCTGGTGGCTGCTGGGCCTGAAGGGCGAGGTGAAGCTGATTTCAAGACTCTCGCGGAGCTCATCTCTACCTTGTGAAGCCAAGTAATAAATTGGAAAATTATTATTAAATAGCTCTTCTCTAAGCGTGTTTGATTTTTCCAACTTCAATAATTGCATTACTATAGAAAAATGTGATAGATATTCGCGAAACCTTAGGAGCTGCTGATGACGGGATGGAGTCCTGATGTCTACGTATTCGAACGATTCTGGTCACGTTGAAGCTTCCGGCGACGGTCTGTTACGTCAGCTCCTAGATAAATTCTATAAAATAAGAATTTTTGTATTTCTCATATTTATCATCTCCAAATCAGACACTGTTATCATTTGTAATGACCTTATGAACAATAGTGCACAGCTTGAGGTCTATGCATGACCTTCTACTAATAAGGAGAAGGATTTCAGAATGCACGCTGTGGTTTAGTTCGACCTCTTAAATTCATGATTTAACATACTTCGATGCATCCAATGACTACTCTTGGTGAATTTTTAATCTAGAATTTGTCGCCAACCAGCAACTTACTTTGGGACTAGCTTTTAATACGTTTGAGAGTGAATGTATACATGACACATCCTACTGACTTTTGGGCTGGAGGGGGCGAAAGAGATGGGGGATATAGCATTTATTGTCAAAATCATTCTATTGGTTTCGTAGGTAGTCCTAATTCTAGGAAGTCTTGCTTGGTGGAATTACTTCCACGTGATTTGTTCGTCCTCTCCTCAACTGTTTATCTTTAAATTCCTCGACGCTAGTACTTGTGATTGGGTTTCAGCTGGTGGTCCCTAGCACATTAATCACTAACCCTCAGTTCTTTGTCCATGGCAGTTCAATCTTCAAGCTGAGAAGATGAGTTCTGTTCTGGCTTGTATCAAATTTCGTGTTAACTTCATGTCTCAAGTTTAAACAGTTTATAGAGATAGATGGTTTCTTAAAGAAAATGAAAAATCTTGAAAAATATGCAAGGTTTGACCGATTAAGAAGTGGGTTCTTTAAATGTCGTGCAATATTGGACATTACAGGACAAAATAAGGGGCACATGTTATAACTAGGAAGGGCACAAAAATAAAAGCTCCTCAAGAAAGCAACTACAGGACAATTTATATATATATATATTTATTTATGGGTTGAAAAGAACTTTGTCCAAGGAAGAAACAAAGAGCAAGAGTTTTTGTTTTTGTTCTAATCGAGCCGCAGATTTGTGGCATCTCGATTTTCCAATTCTATTTTCAGTAAAATGAGACGGGTATTTTGTCTGCACGCATATAGTTCTTTTCTCTGAGTTGGCCACTCATGAGAAGACTACTCTATCAGGTGAAGCCGTTAAGAGATTTTAATGCATCAGACTTGAGAATTTGACTAGGAAGCGACCTTTCGACCGAGCTAATCTGCAAGGGTCATTACGGCACAATTAAAAATCAATTAAAGACCGGAGATATGTCAACTCGACAAAGTCGTGTGATCCAGTGTGGGTGATTCCACCAGATCGCACAATTCTCGTTGATTGGCATTGGACTGACTTTTATGTTGTTTGGGTACCCTGTGTCCGTATTTGAAACCTTGAGATTACCATGACAACCGAGAGTCGCCAATGTGTCAAAGATGTACATTGTGGCTTGAATTGATCAACCACAGGTCAAATGCATGAAAATTTCTAAAAGATACCCGGTAGATTAGGACGCGCTAGTATCGTGCCGGAGTGAAATTAACTGTGAAATTGAGACTGAATTAAAAAATTGGAAGTCCTGGTGTGTCACAAATCATTTTAGGAACGTTGACTTATCTTCAAAAGATTTTTCATGCGAGCCGAGTTTTTAGTGAAGAATCAGCATATGGTTAATTTGGTTCGAAAAATTGGTAGGCCTGCTTTTGGTCGTACTTTTGGGACTCAATATGGATCTATGGTCAAGTAAAGATGTGAATTAAAGTGTGGTGACATTGGATTAATTTTATAAACTTTAAATTGGCTCAATTGGAAGTGGATTAAATGAAATTGAAGAATTTGATGTACAAGATTTGCAAAATTCGTATGCCACAGCGGAGGAAGAAATTGGACCCATTGAAGATAGTTGTGGAGGATTTGAGTTAGTGGAAGATGACCTCATGTGATGTCATGGTGGTGGGGCCTAAGTTGAGGAGATTTTGACAAGTGTAAGGTGTGGATTAGCCCTAAAAAAGGTGAGACTTCACTTCAACCAATCACCATCATTGTCTTCCTTGGTTGGGCTTTTTGAAAATTGGAGGAGAGAGAGAGGCACCATAAGACCAAACCAGGCAAGCCTGACGCTGCCCCCTTCGCTCGCTCGACGTCGCCACTCGTCGCCGTCGCTGTCACGGTCGCCACCCGTTCGTGCGCGAAGGCCCGCGCGCACCTAGCCGGCCAGCTCGCGCGGCCCTAAGCCTCCAGCCCTTTCGTCTGCTGCTGCTCCTGGTTGTCAGCCACTGCCGGAGTCTCCATCGCCGCCGTACATCGCTGACCAGCGCCGCCCCGAACCGCGGTTGCTGCCCGCCTCTTCTCTTCGCCGTTCCAGCTCGAGTCTTCTTTGGTTCAGCCAGCAACAACAGCCACGAACTAGCAAGGCCAAGGAATCTTCAAGGCCCATTTCAGGTGCCTTCTAGTCTTCTTTTGGTGCCGCCCCGAGGAGGTTTTCCAACCACCTTGCCGTTGTCTTTACTGGGGACTCATCGGAAAGCGATTCTAGTGAGTTTAACTCACTAAACCTCGATTAGAGGGTTAATGATACTTTAGGTGTGCTTAGTTTATGTTAAGTGTTATTAGGTGGTTAGTTTAATTTATTTAAGAGTAGATTAGATTAAGGTGATGCTTAGTGTAAAGTATGCTTAATTAAGGCTAAGTAGGTTTATTTTAGAATAAGCCTTGATTTGACTTTATTGAAGTATTTTTGTATTAAATAAATATTTCGAAATTATTTAATAAATAATAATATATTATTATTCGAAATTATTAAAATATTATTATTTAATTAATTTTCATAATTATTTATTATTTTCGGAAAATTATTTCGGGACCTTAAATTCTCAGAATTTCATGCTGATCGCTGCTGTGCATTCAAATTATTACTTTGATGGATGGATATTATAAATTGAATGTTGATTGTGAAAAATATGGATTTATTCAGAAAAATCCCTAGTGTTAGGTTTGACACTGAAATTGGATTTTAAGGATTATTATTTTAATGGAAGCCTTGAGTGAAATGCAAAGTGCCTTGGGTTGAATATGAATTGTTGTGTGATAATTAAGAGGAATTGTCTTGAGCTGTTAAGCTGAACTTGCCCCTATATGGGAGGCCCCACGCAATGGGCTTGGGTCGTAGTTAATTCTAGGCCTATACTCCTTCGGGAACGCCGTCGACGTAGTGACGAAGCCACGCTCCAATGTGGGAAGGCGATGCCTGGCATTAATGTCAGTAGATAGCCGAACTGTGAGTAGACTATGCCCTTGTGTGGCAGTGTATAACAATTGGAACACATGTTGGGTGTTGATTGACGCGCTGAATTATGGGATGGAATTGTGTGGTATGGAATGGAACGTGTCATAACGGTTCGGCCTTATAATCAAGACCCCTGTGATTGTTGTTTATATGAAAGTGATTGCATTCCAGTTGGTTAAAATTCTTATTACTGCACGTGATTGAGTGATACGAACTGTGCTACCTGTAGGGAGGGAATTGAGGCAAAGGTGAGTCTCATTGTTCTGATGACGTGGCTAGGCCACCCTTGGGTGTATTTTCTTTCTAATAGGGGTTTAGGGGGTGACCTTGCTGAAACAATGTCTCACCCCGTTGTGGGCCAATATTTTCAGGTCCCTAGTGGATAGAGCGACAAGATCGCTTTGGTTGGCCTTGAGGAGTTGCAGAGTTGAAGTCAGGAGGATTAGAGAACATGTCCGACTTCTAGGTCGTAGGACAATTCCTTTTTAAGAGTCAGTCTTTTGTAGACTTTTGGCTGTAGGCCTTCGTTTGTAACTCCGTTGATTTATGAAAGTGTTATGTTGTGGAATTGCTTCCTGCTTTTCTATCACGTATTTTATTGTCGGGGTTTTATAATACGTTCCGCCTATGCATTAAAGTGAAAAATGGGTCTGCGACGTGTCCCAAGAACGTCGCATTTGCATGACCATGGTGGGATGTTCGCATGCTCGGGGTTCGGGGCGTGACAGGATTCATATAGAGCCACCGTACAAAGCAGGGAAAATGAGTAACACCCAACGTTCTTGATTTTCGACTGTACGCAGAAAGCTTTTGCTTTTGCATTCAATTGGTTAGACTTTGCTGCTTTGTTATAATATGAAGCTGTAAACCACCGCCCAATGAGAGACCCCATGGGCGAGACCTGCCAAGCTCACGACTAGAACCCTTTTTCTAAAGCAAGGTCGACTTCAGATAGAGAGTTAACAGTAAGGGCCAAATTTGGGATAAAGTGAAAATTTGTAAATTTTTACGAGATAAAAAAAGTTGGGGCTAGAATTGTCATTCGACTTAAAGTTGGTACTTTTTTACAAGACAACAAAAAGTTTAGGCTAATTTTGTTACTCCACTTAAAGTTGGTGTTTTTTTACGAGATAAAAAAAGTTCAAGCTAAATTTATCACTTGACCTGAAATTTGTGCTTTTTTTTTTTTTCGAATTAGCCCCCATAGTAAGAGATAGAAAGTTCAGCAAACATCTCAGGAGCCACTACTAACTTACAGTCGGAATGGGCCTCGATGAAAGAGGGGAAGCAATGGCAGAAGCCATAATTCATCTTTGCCGAACTCTTGTCTTATTAGTCTTTTGACTTGCTCGATTTAATCAAATTAAAGACTTTGTTAGAGGATAGAGTATATCCCCGGGCACATGTTTAGGTGTTGGCATCTTAAAACCCCAAGTCTGGAATTTTCTGATCCTCGTAACATTGAGTTTGTTTGTCCTAAGTTTGTTTGGATTCGAAAATCTAATGTTCAAGCTTTAAAGTTTATTCTAGAACGTACCATTACACTCGTTCATGGGGTTCGCATGTTCTCCGGGACACCCTTTTAAATCAATGGAAGAGTGGTTGGACAATCAAGACTTTCATTTAGATAAAAAAAAGAAAATTAAGATTTTAAGTCATCAAAAGTATGCGAAGAAACCTACCTATAGACAGCCGTGATGGTTGGGCTTGACTACTTCATCGCCGAGGGAATGAGTTCAAATCTCCGGATGCTCGGGACTTAAGTGGGGGTCCCAGGGGTAGTTTACTGGGCCAGCCCCCGAGGGTTTATGTCTAAATAGCGGCTTGCAGCGAGGCCCCCACCAGTGCTACTGAGCACCGGAGGGTCGTGTGATCCTCGAAGGGTGATTTCCGGCGGTCCCTCGGTCATCATAAAAAAAAAAGTATGTGAAGAATTTTAATTAGATGTTCTAAAGTTCTAGATGATATCCCCACAATAATTCAAAAGAAGAAAAGCTCACAAGTACTCTCTAGTGCTCTTTATTTAATAATATAACATGGTGAATAATCACTTCATAGTGGGCAGGACCTCTATATATATCATGGAATCAATTGAGCAACTCAAAATTCTAATTTCTCTACATATGATTGTACCAGGCGTTTGTGGGATTTGATCCCACAAATATGAACTTATTAGAGATTTAAATATCCAAAGCATAGATTACGTGCAAAGTCATTCAATATATTTTCAGTATATAGACAATTTTCTTAGACTAACTATGAATAAAATTCGAAATCTTATACTAAACAAATAGGTAAGTATTATCTTTGTGGTACATACACTATTTTATTTTAGGGAACAAAGTGGCTTATATCCTTGATATTTCTCTCTCTAACTCTAACTACAATTGTCAAATCGAGATACCGAATTGCACATTTAGATCACAAATTCACGAGAACCAAATTGTAAAAATACAGTAAAATAATGGAATTTCCCAAATTTGGGTGCACCTTTTTTGCCAATTTCACTAGTTCTTTGTTAAAATATATACAAAATTCTCATTTGTTCCCTCATCGATAAAACCTAAATGATGAAATGTTCTAACTCAGATTTGATTTCCATAAATGAATAAATGTGAAAAATAAAATGTAATTACTGTTTTTCCCCTCAATGACGCCTATCAAATGCACCACCTTACAACGCAAAGATTCATTCGAGTGAATAATACATCTGCAACAGGGCTGATCGATCGTGATGTAGAGGAGATCATCATCCAAGTTAGCTCTCGTGCTCATGCTCGTGTTCGTTTTGCGATGGGCAAGTTTGCCATCTTCAATGGCCGTGCCTGGTGAGTGCAACAAGAATGAGGATTGTCGCGTTATCTGCGCCTCAGGCTGTGGGCTTTGCAGCGAAACTGAATGCAATTGTTTCGACGGGACGCCGCCGGGTTGCAGTAGCCATTACCGCCTTCGAAGTGTAAACACTCCCTGATGAAGTCAAATGAGAATATCTACTTACTTTGATTCATACTTATGTCCCCATTATGATATAAAACATGATTATATGATGATTTTTTCGTGAAAGATGGCTTCTCTCTTCATGATATTGCCGTACTTTTGCATTGCTTATAAGTGATTGCCCAGTTAACTTATTTTTTTCGGCATGTATAACTAAGAAAATTGACGAACTTTATTTGACAAAACCGAAGAACAAGGTCGCTGAAAAATATACTCATCTTCAAGAACAGCTTATTCTTAATCATATTTATCGATGATAAAAATTTCTCATGTTAATTCACTTTTGTAAACCTTACGAGCAAGCATATTTCAATTTTGCACGAAATAAAGGCATCAGTCCTCAAGAATTTCCATTAGTGAAGGATTGGCAATGTTTTGATGTTGGAACACTAAAATTTTGTTCGTTGGAATTAATCGATTGGCTCACAAATTCTGATTTCTCTAATTACATATGATTTTACGTGTTCACAAATATGAGCTTATTAGAGATTGAAACATCTAAAGAATGGATTACTTGCAAGGTCATTCAACATATTTTCGGTATCTATCAGAGACCATTGTCTTGGACTAAGTATAAAAAAAGTTCCAAGTCTTATACTGAAAGAATAGATTAGTATTATCTTTTGGGGTATCATACACAATTTCATTTCAGGAACAAAGTGGAGTATAGCTCTGGAGTTTCCCTCTCTAACTCTAACTATAATTGGCAAATCGAGATACTGAATCGTGAATTTAAATCATAAATTCACGAATACCAAATCGAGAATCCAATTGTATAAATGCGGTAACATAATTTCAATAAACTTTTTTGCCAAATACGTGTATACTTTGCATCAAGAATCAATGCAATTGTTTCTCGGCAATGCTGCTGAGTTGCATTAGCTGTTACCGCCTTCAAAGCAGAAACAGTCCTTGATGAAGCCATATGAGATTATCTAATTACTTTGATTCATACTTAAATCATTCCGAAGATCACTCATAGAGAACTTTTAAGTTTTTTATAAAATTTGCCATGATTGATTAGTAAGTAGAGGTCATACTTTTAGAATTTGAAGAAAAAGAGATGATAATCTGCACCCTATTGAATTGATACCACCGATTGATAATCAACTGTCAATACTCATCCTAAGCTAATCTGAATTTCTTTCATTGTAAAATAAACGGATATTAATTTTATAATCTTTAACAAGATAACATTACGCCGTGCTTTTGTTTAATCTGTTGAGCCCGTTGGTTATAGGTGTGCCTGAACTATAGTTGCTCTGAAATTATACTGCGAAGTGTTGTTATATATTTAATAAGTGATATTCTTAATTTTGACATTACTTTAAAACCTGTAAAACAGGTCTTTGTTTGAAAAGTTACCAAAAGATAAGAAGGGCGTTGGAATATATATATATATATATATCTCTCTCTCTCTCTCTCTCTCTCTCTCTCTCTCTCTCTCTACCCAATTCTTATTTATTTTAGACCCATAAATTTGTGTATTTGCTTTATTATTCTATATCTTTCTTTCTAGCACATCATGATTTACCACAAGAGCTCATTAAATGGAAGAGGGAATAATTTGGTAGAAAAAAGTGCTTTGTGGGTGAAATCAAAGATCTTTTATCTATTATGCATTCTATCTAAATCTTAGTGATTTAAAGTTGTGTAACTTTACATACACATAAATGAAGTTACATGAATATTAAAAAGATATATTAGAGACGTGGATAATACGGTGTTAAGAAAATCCGTGTGGACATATGACGAGAGCAGAACAAATTTTGGTTCATCAACGAGAAGTTACTTTTGGAAATAGATAGCTTCCTTATACATGAAGTATATTTTTGTAGCCACTCGCATAGGCGTTATATGCAACTGCTAGTATAAAAAATCAACCATGCATGCCCATAAGTGGATGGCCGAGACTTGGAGACCTAGTCCAATTTCAAGCAAGATAAGTGTCGCTTCGCAAAACTTGCAAAACCATTTAGGTCATAACTCTTGCATGTGATTGAACTTGATCGCCCGACAGGCAATAACATCATTGACATAATTCACCCAACAGCTAATTAAAAAAAAGGTCTTGTTATTTGTTATCGACTGACTTCAGGTAAATACACATAAAAACAAACGTTTAAATTTTTACTTCATCAATTACACATACCATGAGATATGTAATAAATATGTATATATATTATGTGTGATTGCAAAAAAAGTGCCTCAGGACACTCGTTAATAAAAATTAACTTAAAAGTATCCTTCAAATATAGTGAAAATCATGTTCATGCGAGGACGAAAACTTGAGAACTAAAATTTCAACTTTCATTAAGTTTATTTTCGTGAAAGTGATTATATCAACTTCCTTTAAAGTTTGACTTTCTCACTATTACTTTTAGTGAGGTCAATTTTGTTGTTTAAAAATGTACCGAGTAGGGTTGATCGGTTCCCTATCCGGTCCGGACTGGTTCCTTGAAGCCTATCACTTAGCCAAAAAAATTTAAATTTTTTTTAAAAATACTAGAGTTTTTACTATTTTAGGGTTTTGCTACTATTTTCAAGAAATTAAAATATATATTTAAAAAAAGAGTCAGTCCGGTCCGATTCTCTCCTTCCCGCCCTCACCCCCGGTGAATCAGGAAACAAACCGAAGATCATTGGTTCCATCTTATGGAATTGGGAACTGGACCGATCCCCCTGTTAACGATGTGGTCCAGTCCAGGTGATTCCCGGTTTGGATGGTCTAACATGCTTCCCCTAGTAACAATCGTCATGACATAGAATTTCTTGGGTTTTCGATTAGTCCATGCTTAGAATATTTATGGTAAGACTTTTGCAAATTTGAGCCAAAACTTCGAGATTAGTGGGGTCACTTGATTAATACTTAGAATATTATGCTAATGATCAAATATTTACTGTTTGATTGCTACCCTCTTATAAAGCGGTGCCGCCATTGCACATAGCCCTCGGGAAAGAAGGAGAGGGGGGGGGGGGAGGGGTTGAGGGCGCGGGGTGGTTGGGTTTGGAGACTTTCTTCTTTAGGATGGGGTTAAAGTTCGCTAATTAGTTAGGGTTTTCAGACGTTTAGATGCGAAAATACTAATAAGAGAAAAATAATCTCAGATAAATAAGTAATTATATATATATATATATATATTTTATATTTTTTGTAAGAAGTAATTATATATTTTCGTAATCAATATTACAAAAAGGTACCATCTACTTTTCAACTAAGTATCCTGCACATAATACAGGGTTAACATAAGCTCAGCATCGCATAAATTTTGATCGTGTACTCACATGTTTTGAAATTTTAGATTCTAAAATCAAATGTGCAAGCTTTAAGGCTTATTCTAGAACTTATCATTATGCTGGTTCGTAGGGTTTGCATGCATGTTCTCCGGGACACCCTTAGCATAGGATGAGGTTAATAAATGGAAGATTGGTTGGACAATGAAGATTTTCAGTTAGATAAAAAGAAATAAAATTTAAGTTATCAAAAGAATGTGAAGAATTTTAATTAGATACTCTAAAGTTCTGGACGATATCCCCATAATAATTCAGAAGAAGAAAAGCTCACGAGTACCACAGTGATCCTTATTTAATAATTTAACACGGTGAATATAATCACTTCATAATGGGCATGACCTCTATATATACCATGGAATCAACTAAGCAACTTAATATTACAATTTCTTTAATTAAATAGATGTTGCCAGTCATGTGAGGGATTTGATCCCACAAATATGAACATATTAGAGGTTGAAACATCAAGAGCATAGATTACATGCAAGGTCATTCGATATATTTTCAGTATCATAGACAATTTTCATAGACTAACTATAAATAAAGTTCGAAATCTTATCCTAAAACAAAATAGGTAAATATTATCTTTGGGGTACCATACGCAATTTTATAAGGAACTCTATGTGGCTTAAATCCCTGAAATTTCCCCCTCTAACTCTAACTACAATTGTCAAATCCAGATACCGAATCGTATACTTAGATCACAAATTTACGAAAATCGAATTGTAAAATTTTGGCAAAATAATTATAATTTTTACCAAATATGTGTGTACCATTTTTGCCAATTTCACTAATACTTTGTTAAAAGATCCACAACATTCACATTTGTTTCCTCGTCAAGAGAACCTAAATGACGAAAGATTCTAACTTAGATCTAATTTCCTTAAATGACTAAATATGAAAAATAAAATGTAATTACTTTTTCCCTCAATGACGCCTATAAAATGCACCATCCTACAACGCAAAGATTCATTCGGGTGAATACTACATCTGCAATAGAGCCGATCGATCGTGATGGAGAGGAGATCATCATCCAAGTTAGCTCTTGTGCTCGTGCTTGTATTCATTTTGCTGGGGGCAAGTTTGCCATCTTCAATGGCCGTGCCTGGTGAGTGCAGCAAGAATGAGGATTGTCGCGTCATCTGTACCTCAGGCTGTGGACTTTGCAGTAAAACTGAATGCAATTGTTTTGACGGGACGCCGCCAGGTTGCAGTAGGCGTTACCACCTTCGAGGCATAAACACTCCTTGATGAAGCCATATAAGAATATCTACTTGTTTTGATTCATACTTACGTCCTTAATATGAAATAAAATATGATTATATGATGATATTTTCGTGAGATATTGCTCCTCTCTTCGTGATATTGCTGTATTTTTGTTTTGCGTAGAAATAATTGCACGAGTTAATTTAATTTTTTTCGGCTTGTATAACTATATAACTAATGAACTTTATTTGACGAAACCGAAGAGGCTTAGCAGTGCGTTTATATCGCATTTGCTGTCGCGTACTAGATCTCGCAGTGCGTTTATATCGCATTTGCTATTGTCTAGAATAAACATTGAATAGACTATACTCATTATCAACAACAGTTAATGCTTAATCATATTCAGTGATCATAAAAACACCTTGAATCAATTTACTTTTGTGTACCATACGAGCAAACATATTTCGATTTTTCTCAAAACAAGGCATTAGTCCGCCAGAATTTCCATTAGTAAAGGATTGTCTATGTTTTTTATTTTGGAGCATGAACTTCTTTATTTGCTAGAATCAATGGGTTGGCCACAAAAATCTGATTTCTCTAATTACATATGATTCGATGTTCACAAGTATGAGCTTATTAGAGACCGAGACATGTAAAGCATGCATTACATACAAGGTAATTCAACATATTTTCGGTATCATAGACAATTTTCTTGGACTAATTCTAGATGAAGTTCAAAATCTTACACTAAAAAAATTGGTAAGTATTATCTTTGGGGTGACATATACAATTTTATTTAAGGAACAAAGTGGAATTTAGCTCTAAAATTTCCCTCTCTTACTCTAACTATAATTGGCAAATTGAGATACTGAATCATGAATTTAAATCATAGATTCATGAATGTGAAATCGAGAATCAAATTGTATTAATGCGGTGAAATAATTTCTATGATTTTTTTTGTCCATATATGTGTGTACCAATGCAATTGTTTCTCAGCGACGTTGGGTTGTGTTAGCTTTTGCAGCCTTCAAAGCATAAACACTCGAAATAAAACTTGAAATAAAACATGATAATATGATGATGACTAATTTGGAACTTTTTTTTCAAAAAATAATTGCTTTTATTGTTTAGAAAAAGTAGTCATGCCTAACTATTTTCGTAGATAATGAAAAAAAATTTATATGCATTTATTTTTGTAAGCGATACAAACAATTATTTGTTGGAAAATATTTTCGAAATCACATATTTATGCAAAACAAATGCACCCTTGTTATATTGCTCCTCTCTTTATGATTATATTGTACTTTTGGTTCGCAATAGAAATAGTTGCATAATTTAACTTAATTTTTTTGGCCATTTATTACAAATGTAGCTCATGAACTTTATGTGAAAAAACTGAATAATGACTATATTAACTTAGATCTACAGTGACATATCTGTTGATGATGAAAATATCTTGGGGAGAATTACCAATTTAATCTTAAATCTTTTGTATTTATGCCAATTTAGTCTTTTTGGTAAATATTAGCTAGCTGACACTGACATAGACACCGGTCGATGCCAGTCATTTAGCTGATGTTGACGTGGACAAATTTTAATAATTTTTTACTATTTTTTGAATTTTTTATATTTCTTTTTCATTTCCTTTTGTTCCTTCCTTCTTCCTCTCGCCAACCGGCTAGAGGTGAGGGCTGATGAGGTTAGCCTTGTTGGCCAATGGCAAGGGCAAGCCTCACTTCACCATGGTGAGGCCAGCCTCACCGTCCTTAGGCTCGGCCTTGCTAGATTTGGCGAGGCTCGGCCTTGCCTAGCCATGGCAAGGTGGCCTTGCCGTCATCGAATGAGGTTTGTCCTCACTAATGGTCGATGGGGTGAGCCTTGCCATTGGTTGGTGAGATTAGCAAGTAGAGGTGAGAAGGAAGAAGCAAGAAGGAGGAAAAGAAAAGAAAAGAAAAAATAAAATATTATTAAAAAATTATCCATGTTGACCAGTCAAAATTGACCGAATAGATTGAATTGACACAAATATAAGATAATAAAGTGTATTCACTATTATTTTTAAAGCAACAAATCCCATTTGCAGTGTTTGAAATGGTATTTTTATATGTATTCATCAATTCGTGTATCTTTTTTCCCCCGAAACACTGAAAAAGCAAAGAATTCACTCAAGAAGCCGTATCGTCGACGTCGTGTTCACACTCAAATCACTTTACTCTTTATATATATATAATTAATTAACTAGCCACTTCGATATATTTGAATCCTTCTATTAATTATGTCGTTTTTAATTTAACGAAAAATGCCACACTACCTTTTTTTATATACTTTTTTAATGCTACATGGTGAGTAATAACGGAGGCCATGTGCATTCAGATCCATTCAAACTCAACAGAGTCGAGAAAAGGAGTAAAGTGGATAATGGCGATGAGCTTATAAGACTTAAATGCAAAAATCAAATTATATTATGGTGACAAGTTTTAAGACCCTTGTTGTAATTGTCCCGTTATAAACAAACAGCTGAATTTATACTCATAAAAAAATTCAGAAGTAATCGTCAATGGGCCACCAATGTTTTCAAGCTGTAAAAATATTGTCTGAATATATTATTACCAGAACAAGCGGAAAATTCTGCGGTTCAGTTGGATGAGCAATTCTTGCGTATTCTTTCTTTAATGACAAGATTCGGTTCACTCCAGCACCTCTTCTTCAATGTCCAGTTCGATTTTCCAAAAACTAGAATCTACATACGTTACTATTCAAAATCAGTACATTTCATAGGCATATTCCTAAAGTAATTTTACGGTGGAATTAAAAAAAATTAAAATTTAGTAAGTGCGAGAATAGAAAACGGAAAATCAAGAAGAAAATAGCGACATGCCTTATCACTTATACACTAATTGAATCCACTTGATTTAGTATATTTTCAAACATTTTTCCAAAAGTGATAGTAATTGATGAAAAAACAAAAAAATTAATGTAAATTCCTCGAGAAGTCGCACTATTTATATATTGCTAAGTCGATCACTTGACAATTTCCCAACAATGTCTATGGCCTCTACAAAAAAAAAAAAAAAAAAAATAGGTCCATCTTACAAGCAGCTTAGCTTTTGGCAAATAATGAATTATCCTACATTTTAAGCCCAATGCATTTTCGATAAAATGCTTGTCTCAACCCAAATTCACATGGATCGAGTCCATGCTGAAAACACGACGAGGGTGTCACCCGATTAGGTGAAGGTGAATGTCACGGCTTGATAAATTGATGCATTCCAGAAGTTTCCCGAACAAAGAGTCGTGGCCCATCCATGAGCAAGTGACCTTCTAGCTTCCCGAAGCCTTAGGGTTTTTTGAGTATTCTAGAACACTCCTCGAAAATGGGCGATGTGGTAATTATACATCTACGTAATGATTATGGAAGATTTAAACCCATCATTAGATTAAAGAGAAGATCTACTGCTATGGTTAATTCTGTACTTGTACATATAGGGGCCTCTTCCCCCTAAATTGTATTATTATATTCACAAGTCAAATACAAGAAGAGCATCTTGGGGTTTTAATTGAAGTAATATTGTAATATTTTCTATAAGTTTGACTTGGGATTTAATAAGTCGAGTTCCTCTCTACGATCCTTGATAACACAAATCGTGATTTAAGTAATATTGTGATATTTTTTATTTGTGATTGCTCAATTAGTGTCTCAAGGCACTCGTCAATAAAATGTAACTTATAAATGTCCTTCAAATTTAACTCAATTGATTATATCGCAATATGTTTTCGACTTTCACTATGCTTATTTCGGTCAAAGTGAATAGACCGAGTTCGTTTATAAGTTTGACCTTGTCGTTGTTACTTTAGCGAGGCCAATTTTGTTGTTTAGAAAAATATATTGGTGGTCAAAACACACAATTTAGTGGGTTTCAAATAAGTCCATGCTCCGATCAAAAAATAAATAAATAATGTCCGTGCATAGAATACTTATGGTAAGACTTCTGCAATTCGAGTGGGGGCAATAGTCACGCCAACTTTATAGTTCAAACAAACTTAAACGGGCCAAAGCTTGGAAATTAGTGGGGTCAAATTGATTAATGCTTGAGTATTTATGCTAATAATCATAATAAATAATATTTGTTTGCTCAACTCTATATAAAGTGGTGCCGCCATTGTGTGATGTGTAGGTTTTAAGAAATTTATCTCATTCGAAATTTTGGATTCTAAAATCTAACGTGCAAGCTTTAAACCTTATTCTAGAACTGACCGTCAGGCTTGTTCGCGGGGTTTGCATGTTCTCCGGGACATCCTTCGCATAGGGTGAGGTTAAATCAATGCAAGAGTGGCTGGACAATGAAGATTTTCGTTTAGATAAAAAAAAAAATCAAGATTTTCAGTTATCGAAAGAATGTGAAGAATTTTAATTAGATATTCTAAAGTTCTGGATGATATCCCCATAATAATTCATAATAAGAAAATTCACGAGTATTACAGTGCTCTTTGTTTAATAATTTAACATGGTGAATAATCACTTGATAATGGGCATGACCTCTATATATTCCTTGGAATCAATTGAGCAGCTCAAAATTCTAATTTCTATAATTACATATGATCTTACCGTTCATTTGTGGGATTTGATCCCACAAATATGAACTTATTAGAGATTGAAACATCCAACGCATAGAGTGCAAGGTCATTCAATATTATTTTCAGTATCATAGACAATTTTTTTAGACAAACTATAGATGAAGTTTGAAATCTTATACTAAAACAAAATAGGTAAGTATTGTATTTGGGGTATCATAAACACTTTTATTTAACGAACAAGGTGGTTTATATCCCTGAAATTTCCCACTCTAACTCTAACTACAATTGTCAAATTGAGATACCGAATCGTATATTTAGATCACAATTCAATAGAATCGAATTTTAAAAATGCAGCAAAATAATTATAATAAAATTTTCCCAAATATATGTGTGCCATTTTTGCCAATTTCACTAATACTTTGTTGAAATATATAAAAAAATTGACATCTGTTTCCTCATCAGGAAAACTTAAATGACGAAAGGTTCTAACTCATATTTGATTTCCATAAATGACTAAGTATGAAATGTAAGATGTAATTACTTTTACCTTCAATGACGCCTATAAAATGCATCGTCCTGCAAGGCAAAGATCCATTCAAGTGAATACTACATATGTAATAGAGCCGATCTATTGTGATGGAGAGGAGATCATCATCCAAGTTAGCTCTTGTGCTCATGCTTGTCTTTGTTATGTCGTGGGCAAGTTTGCCATCTTCAATGGCCATGACTAGTGAGTGCACTAAGAACGAGGATTGTCGCACCATCTGTGCTTCAGGCTGTGGACTTTGTAGCAAACCGAATGCAATTGTTTCGATGGGACACCACCAGATTGCAAAAGTCGTTACAGCCTTCGAAGTATGAACACTCCTTAATGGAGCCATACGAGAATATTTACTTACTTTTTGGTCTAAAGGATAAAATTCATTCATGAACGTTAAGAGCACAATCGGCAGCCAATGCATCCGAATACATTATGTCTAACAAAGCAGAAGGAGGAGAAACAGGCCAGTCAAGGGGAAGTGTGCCATTTTTGTTGGCCTTTGCAGCCCAGTCGGCCACAAAATTAGCCCCCCTTCGACAAAACCTAATTTGCAGATTGGAGAAGCTGTGAAGGAGAGCCACCGCTTCAGCGAAGATGGATTTGACTTCCCATGGTGTAGATCTTAAACCTTGGATTGTTTCCACCAGAATTTTTGAGTCAGATTCGAGCACCATCCGATCGTGCGCCTTGCTCTGCTCCAGCAGGTAGTGAAGAGTGATTGTTAATGCTTGAAATTCCACCTGCAAAGGCGACGATGCGACAAAACTCCTGGTAAGGCCATCTATCAGTTTTCCATTTCGATCGCGACAGATGCACGCCATAGTCCCTTCATTACCCTCTAATTGAAACGCTTCGTCGATATTCACCTTCAGGAATCCGGGAACTGGAGGTCTCCATAAATCGTCCTGCTTGAGACGGTGGCGTCCAGTGCCTCCTCCGTCGGAGTTGGAAAGTTGTGCCATCTGGACAAAAGCCAATGCTAGATCAACGACTCGAATTGGATGAGGTTGCTGTCGCCAAAAAACGAAATTATTTCTAGTCTTTCAAATATGCCACAAGACTGTAACTATAGCTTCGAAGTCAGGTGAGTCATGATTCTATTCAATTCTGTTTGCCATCCAAGCTCTGAGATTTTGTATACCCTATGTTGATATCTTATTATTAAGCGTTGGATGTGACCAAATAGTTGCTGTCCATGGACAAAGTAGAAAGGTATGTATTGCAGTCTCTGGTGCGTTGGTAGGACAGATTGGGCAAATTGGATCTGAGGTGATGTGGCAATGAAAAGATTAGCTTTGGTTGGTAGAGCATCATGGCTTAGGGACCACAAGAATAGCCGTATTTTTGGGGAAATCTTCAGCTTCCAGATTTTCTTCCACAAAACATCCGGGCTTGAACAGAAGTAGTTGCTCTGTTTTGAGTACTACTGAGGGCTGCTGTTCTGACTGATTGGTAGCCACTTTTTACGGTGTATTTGTTGTCTGTAGAGTCAGTCCAAATAAGTTGATCATTTATGTAAGTGGGTCTTATCGAAATGGTAAGAATTTCACTAATAGTGGAGTCATCAAAGTACCTGTTTAAGAGAGGAACGTTCCATGTGTTGTTGTTGGGGTCAATATAATCAGCCACCAGCAGGGGTTCATTTCGATGAGCTGGACCGCCCAAAATTCCTTTTGGTAACCAACAATCTTCCCTAGTTATGATTTTTCTCCCATCACCCACCGCCCATTGTAGTCTCGGTAAAATTAAATCTCTTCCTACCAACAAGCTCTGCCAACCCCACGACGGTTTAGTTCCTTTCTCAGCATGTCTAAATTCACATGAATGAAAATAAATACCTGAATAGCATGCTCCAAAGGGAGGAGGGTCGCTTGATTAAACGCCAGGCTTGCTTTTCGAGCATTGCCCTATTAAAATCCATAAGATCTCTAAAGCGGAGTCCTCCTTTACTCTTACTAGTTTTGAGCTCCTCCCAACTCTTCCAGTGGATACTAGGTTTTGTACTATTATTCTGCCACCATAATCGGGCAATCTTCTTCTCAACGGATTTGCAAATAGATGTAGGAATTTTAAAGATAGACATAGCATACTGAAGGATCGCTTGGACAACAGACTTAATCAAAATTTCCTTGCCGCCCTTTGATATTAACTTTTCTTTCCATCTTTCTAACTTGTGAGAAGTACACTATCAGTGCCATAAGTTATGTACAACGCTCACTTTGGTGCCAAAAGTTTCTGTCGGATCACTTAGGCAGCGCATGGTAACGCTCCTGTTTCTCCCAATTTCTATCCTTTTGTTCCACGGAACAAAAAAAGAACAGAAACCTGTTTGGTAAAACATTTGTTCTCGGGAACAATTTCTCAAATTTTTTGTTCCCGGGAACAGTTTTAAGAAGCAAAAAAAGAGTTGATTCTTGTTCCCGGAAACAATTTATAGAAATAAGCCAAGTTTTTTCTTTTGTTTCTCTCTCTTGCCGCGGCCACCTCCAATCGCCTGGAGCCATCGCTGCCACTCGCCGTCGTCGGCCCCCGCCCGCCGCCGCCGTCGCGCAGACGGCCGGCCGCAGGAGGTGGCGGCTGATGGGCTTTGTGGCGGCGGTCGCCGGTGATGGCCGACGGTGGGCAGTCGGCGGTGGCGGCAGCGACCGACGGTCGGCGATCAGTGAGCAAGAATAAAAAATGAATAAATACAAAAAAGAAATTGTTGCGTTACCAAACACATTTCTATTCTTTTTCTATTCCAAGAGTAGAAATTTTGTATAGTTATCAAACAGGTTCTTTTACTCAGAAATTGTTCCCTGGAATAGAAATAGAAAAGAACTATTTCTGAAAAAAAAAACTCTTCCCCGGAACAGAAGCGTTGTCATGCGCAGCCTTAAGTGCCAAAAAGTTTGAAAAACGATCATTTTAGTGCCAACTCTGATCTGATTGGCCGGAAATCCGACGTGGCACTTTTTTTATTAATTTTTGAAGCTGATGTGACTCGCCGGAGTGTACAGTCAACATTTAAACAACAAAACGATGTCGTTTGGTGTGTCTCTCCCAATTCAAAACCCTAAATCTCAAACTAGTCGCCGTCCTTGACGGCCCCCGCGCTCGGCGGCTGCGACTCCGCTCCCGACCCCGACCCTGACGATGGCCACTCGGCGGCCAAGTCGAAGGCCATGATCTGGCCAGTGCTCGGGGAGGCCGCCGACGAGTGTGCCGCCCTCGATCTCTCCCTCTCCATCTCTGATCTCCCCGACAAGTGCCTGGTTTGCGTCTTCCGGTACCTAAGCTCCGGCGACCCGGGCTGGTGCTCCCTCATGTGCCGCCACTAGCTCGTGGTCGAAGGCCAGAGCCGCAAGAGGCTCGCCCTCCACACCTACTCGGAGCTGCTGGACACGGTCCTAGCTCGAAGAATTTGAGGATGTTGAAGCTGGTGAAATGTTACTAAGATTGGGACACGGTGCTACTACGATGGAGGCTGAGCGATGATGGCCAAGCGACAGAGGCTGAGCGACGGCAGCCGAGCGAGGGAGGCTGAGTGACTTTGGCCGAGCGATAGTAGCCGAGCGGCGGAGGTTGAGCTTTGGACGAGCGACGGCGGCCGAGTGACGGAGGCCAAGCGATGGCGGCCGAGCGACGGTGGCAGGCGTTGGGCGATGATCGGACAAAAAAACCCTAATTTCAATCCCAAAAAAAAAAAAAAAAAAACCCAAATGAGTTGTGCGACGTCGTTTTCTCATGGCCATTCACTTAGGATGGCAAAACAACGTCATTTAAAGGCCTAGTCAAATTTTTTTTTTTTAAAAGCCATGTAATCATTTTGGCTAGAATCTCTCGCCGGTGGCACTAAAGTGATCGTTTTTTCTCCGATTTGGCACTTAAGTGATCCGACGGAAATTTTTTGCACAAAAATGAGCGCCGTACACAACTTATGGCACTGATAGTGTACTTCTTCCTTCTAACTTTGAATGAACTTTTCCCATTATCCAGACAAACATTTCTCTTTTTGATCTACCCCAGTCTGAGGGAATCCCTAGATATTTGCCTGTTTTAACCATCAGAGGTACTCTGAATTCATTGGCCAAATTTTCTTGTAGGCCAATAAGGCAATCTTTACTGACAAATATTCCAGATTTATTCATGTTTACTTCTTGTCCTATTGCCAAACAGTATTGATTTATAATATTAGAGAGATTTTGACATTCCAGCAACTTACCATCTAAGAAAAATATGGCATCATTTGCAAATAATAAATGAGATAGGGTAGGACAGCACCTGTTGAGCTTGATGCCTATAATGTTTCCTATATCGAGAGCCTGATGAATAAGGTTGGACAGGACATTTGTCAGCAAAATAAACAAATAAGGAGAAAGTGGGTCTCCCTGTTTTAGGCCGCGTGTTGGATGGAAGTAGTTTAAAAGTTCGCCATTGAATATGATATTGAAAGAAACTGTTGTGATACATTGCATCACCCATCGGACCCAAGTGGTGTGAAATCCTATCTTTAGGAGATAATCTTTAAGACCATTCCACTCGGTCGCATGCTTTCTTCATATCCATTTTCAGAACTGCCTTAAAATCCCTCTTTCGTTTCCAAATCCGTAACTGATGAAGCACCTCCTGGACTATGAGAATATTATCCTGGATTTGATGGCCACTCACAAAGGCACTTTGTTCAATGGAAATTAGATCCGAAAGCCAGCGTTTGAGCCTATTAGAAAGTATCTTGGAAATAATTTTATAGGCATAATTACATAAGCTTATAAGGCGATATTGATCTAAACGTTCTGGATGTGGTACCTTGGGAGTTAGAGCGATGATGATCTTATTAAGCTCCGTTGGCATAACTCCCCTTTTGAAGAAATCCTGCACTGACAGAAAAATATCCTCCTTTAAAGTATCCCAGTGCGTTTAATAAAAGTGGCCATTTAAGCCGTCTGGTCCCAGGGCTTTAGTTGACCCCAATTGAAAGGCTGCTCTTTGAACCTCTTCTTGAGTTAGTTCCGCCGTTAGACCCTCATTCATCTCTGTCGTGACCACTAGCAGGCATTGATTAAGGATAGAGCCATAGTTGCGATGACCTGTTGATTGATAAAGGTTGGAATAGAAGCTTACCATCATAGCCTTTAAACCATTCTCATCACGAACCCAACTATTGTCATCAGTCTGAAGCATTCTGATTCTATTTTGCTGCCTTCGTTGGAGAGTAATTGCATGGAAGAATTTGGTATTTTTGTCGCCCCACTTTAGCCAATTGATTCTGGATCTCATCGTCCAAAATTGTTCCTCTTGCTGCCATAGTCTTTGAATCTCTGCCTTTAGATAGTGAATTTGTTGTGTATTAGTGTTTCTATTTGGTTGATTAATAATTGTTTGAAGCTGATACTGTATATGGGAGATTTGATGACGAGCTGCAGAAAATTTCGATCTACTCCACTTCGCAAGTGCTGTAGAGACTATTCGTAGTCTTTGAGGTAGATTGTACCTAGATGTTTGGACTGAATTCCAGGATTCAAAAATAACCTCACGGCATTCCTTATCTTGCAACCAGAACGCCTCGAAAGAAAAGCGCTTTAGTTGACGCTTTGGAAGAGCTTCAGTAGATAGAAATAACAGGCTATGATCCGAGCCCACTGCAGGTAAAGCTATAACCTCAGCTTCTGGATAAGTCACCTGCCAGTCCAAATTACAGACAACCCGATCTAACCTTTCTTTCACCAATTCCTCTCCCTCCCGATTATTCATCCAAGTAAAGGCGCAGCCCTTACTAACTATATCCATCAGCGAACAGTCATATAAAACGTCTCTAAAAGATTGCATTCTGTTCGGGTCAGCTAGTCGTTTACCTTCTTTTTCCCAGTGGTAGAGAACTTCGTTAAAATCATCGACACAAATCCAGGGCAATGTGTTAGATAGTGTGATCTGTCTCAGTTTGTTCCAAAAAAGTTGACGTACCTGATAGATTGAAGGTGCGTGGATGCAGGTAAGATGCATAGTCTCACTAGTTCTTGTATCCATACAAAAGAAATCAAACATGTTATGGTCTGACCGATTCATCAGAATATTGATGTGAGCAAGCCAAAATAAGGCCATACCTCCTGCTAGGCCTAGTGGGTTGAGCACGAAAGAGTTTTGAAACTTAAGACGATATTGCAATCTTTGTAAAACTACCTCTTGATTTTTGGTCTCCATAAAAAAAACAAGATCAGGCTCTTCTTTTGCCACAAGGGCCTTTAGGGCTCGAACTATCAGGGCCGAACCCAAGCCCTAATAGTTCCAACTAAGTAGTTTCATTTGTTACTGGGTGGCTGTTGAGGGCCAGCCACCAAAGCCCGATGCTCTATTTCCTCGGCCAACATAACAGGTGTTTCCATTAGCTGTCTTTCATCTAGATTTTCCACTATTGTAGTACGCATCTCATATGGAGTGTATCTTTTTATTTTCTTTGAAATGCTTGCCTTGGTCGATAGTCTGGTGTTCTTCTGCTTCTTGGGATTGAGATTGACTCTCATTTGTTCATGTAGGTGCTTGTTGTCACGCCCTGATCCTCAGGCACGCGCACATCCCTTACCTTTGGTCGATTTTAAAATGCGATATCCCTGGACTATGTATCGCCGACCCTTTCATTTATATATGCACATGCGGAAGCAGTTATAAATCCTCAGACAATAAAACAATGAGATAGAAAAGCAGGCTATATTTTTCATATTGAAATTCACAACCACACATGTACAGGGTTCACAAAAGAGGATAGGATCTCAGTCCTCATCCAAATCATGCGCGGGATCATCATCCCGATCCTCCTTAGATCTTTCCCACTAGGCTCATTTTCTTCAAACTCTTCATCTTCTTCTTCTCACTCATCCTTGGCTTCAAATGTCGGCTCGTCTTCGAGAAATCTAGGGGCCTGAAATATTATCTCACAACCGGGATGAGACTACGTCTCAGCAAGTTCTACCCTCTAAGACCCGATTAGTAAACTAATACACCTTAGGTCTGCCTATGCACAACATGAGTCAGAGGACTTACCTTGGTCTCAGATTCCACCTGCACATTAGCACAAATCAAATAGGCATCCAAGCAATCACATCACTGATCGAAGCATCGATCAAATCGACTTAGTCGATTACATGCCAACAAGACCACTCACGGTCATTTTCAATTCAATCAATCCATTCACAACATCAGATCAAAATAATGATAAATCGACCTTGTCGATTACATCCCAAGCCGACCATTCTCCGGTCGTCTCGCTTATTCAGTCTCAAATCTTCTCACGGCTCAACGAGCATAGCCTATTGAATTTCTTGGCTACAAATTGCGGTCCAAAGGACACGACCTAACTTTAGGTGGCAAATTACGACCCAATGGGTGCAACCTTTAATAGGTGGCAGATTACGGCCTTATTAGGCGCGACCTTTATCAGGTAGCAATTTACGGCCCAACGGGCGTGACCTCTATCTGGTGGCAATATACGGCCCCACGGGCGCGACCTATATCAGGTGGCGCGATAGATTCCAAATTCGGTGGCAAAACTCAGCCTTACTAGTACAGCCATACTTTGGCGGCTTTCGAGGTTCATCTCACAACCTCTCACAGTCAAATTCTAATTGAAGACCAACACTGATCAAATTTGGGACAAATCCCCACATACTCATCAACTCACTCAATTTCCACAAACTAGTACTCAATTAAATAAACAGAAAGCACCACTGAAATCAGCACGAAATTCCGGTCACCGGTCATCCCGGTTGAATTTCCGGAAAATAAATAATTAAATAATTAATTTCGAAGATTAAATAAATAAATACAATGATTCCAATTTAGCACAACATAAAGCTTAATTAAATAAACGGACTGCGTCACTAGCCATCCCAGTTGAATTTCTGGAAAGTAAATAATTAAATAATTAATTTCAAAAATTAATATTTAATTACTAAAAATTCCATTTAGGCCCGAATTGCCTAATTAAAACCCAATAAGGGTCGAGAAAAATCTCGAGAAGCATTCAATAAATACTATAGGCCATTCTCTAGTTAAGTACACTAACTATTTCACTAATATGCAATGCAATTAACTAATAATCGCTAATTCATTCTAATCTAACCACTTAATTACACTTAACTAATACTAATCAACCTTTAAGTATAATTAGCAGACTAAGAAGGCATTAGTGATCAAAACTCACACACAACGACGGGATCGACGCGAGGATCGACTTTCCTCAAGATGGGCTGAGCATCCGGGCTCGAGAAGCCGGCCAAAACGGGCCACGAAGCTGCTGCCATACCCATTTTTCTCCTCTCTGTTCGCTGCTGGTTGAGGCCGAATTCAGGGCTGAGATGGCGAGGCAAGGCTAGTGGAGGGCAAGGGGACTTCGGTGGGTTGAGGTGGCGGCGTACGGTGGCCGAAGGTGGCCGAACCGTGGCCTGTGCTAGCCAAAACGGAGCTGGACAATAGCTTTGGAATAGCGAGTTGGGTGAGAGGGTGGCCAAGGCGCGTGAAGCGGCGATGAGGCGATGGCGTGAGTCGGCGACGACGGCCTTGGCTCTGGTGGTGGCTGCGACGGCGATGGCAGCTCCGGTTCGGCTGCTGGTTGCGACGGCAAGCTGTTGTCTCTGTTTCTGCTGTCTTCGAACAAGCCAAGAGGGAGAGGAAGAGAGAGAGTGTCGAGCAGATGAGGGAGGGTACCGAGAGAGTGAGAGAGATGAAGATAAGGATAAGAGAGAGAGAGAGAGAGAGTGGGTGTTGAAAAGTCAAGAAGAAAAAAGGGGAGGAAGCCAAGTTGGAAGACAGCCGTGTATTCGGTGGAAAGGGGGGCATTTTGCACGAGGGGGAAAAGAGAGAGGGAGAGAGAGAGAAAAAGAAAAAGAAAGAAAGAAAGAAAGAAAGAAAGAAAGGAGAGAGAGCTTGTGGGGAAAAAGGTGTTTGGCCAAATGGGGAAAAGGAAATGGGAATAAATTCAAAAGAAAAGAATTTCCTCAAATATAAAATTCTTATTTCATTTTCTTTTGAATAAGCTCATAGATTTCCAAAAGAATGTCAGATTAGAGTACTTGGTTCCCACTTGCATTTCTGCATCCAATTTCCCTCTTGAATTTCTCTGAAATGACTCTTATAAAATCAATCAATGTCTCACTTATCAAATTGATTATTTTCCTCATCCAAGAATCCCTCATGCTTCTCAATTTCACAATCCCCGGCTTCAACTGAACGAAAACGGCCATAAACTGACTTTTTCCCAAAAAGTCTCGGTTGTCAGAAAAATCTTTTGAGACTAAGTCGACGTTCCTAAATTTTATTGTGACATGACAAAATCTCCAATTTCTAAAATCGGATTCAAATTGGCGGTTAATTTCACTCGGACGCGTTTTTAGCGTGACCTAGACTACTAGGTAGTTTTCAGAACTTTTTAGGACAAATGACCTATGATCGATTTTCTTCGAGCCACAATGAATCCACTCGACCCATTGGCGACTCTCGGTTGTCGTGAAAATTTTGAGGATTCAAATACGGACACAGGGTATCAAAACGATAGAAAAATCAAATTAGTGTCGGTCGACGAGAGTTTTCCAATTTAGTGGAGTCACCCACAATCGGTTATTCATCTCAATCGAACCGATCTATCTCTGATCTTAATTCGATTTTTAACTGTGCCATAATGATCTCTAAAGATGAGCACGGTCAAGAAGTCGATTAATGGTCGAATTCTCAAGTCTATCTGCCTTAAAGTCCTTAATAGCTTACCCAGCTAGTCTAGTTATCTCATGAGTGGCCAACTCAGAGAAAAACACTATAGTCACGTCGATGAAATGCACAATTTATCTAATTGGAATTAGAATCCAAAAATCTGGATGTCACACTTGTGCTACTTTGTACCTGAATTTAGTTTACCCTACAGTAAAGGTAAAGGGAGAATACCTTCAGAAACTTGAGGCTTGGTAGGTTGAAGAGCAGAACTGATAACAGGGGTTGTTGCTTGTTGCTGAATTCCTTTGTCCAGCTCGCTGTTGATGTCTGCATCATACTGAAGACCCTTCATTTTTAACGGTAACATATTCTTTGCACTTACTGATGTGTCAGCCCGTTGTGTATTCTCTGGGATGTGGTGCTAAAAAAGTTGCGACAATTCTTCCATGTTTGTTTCAGTGCAAGGGGGAAGTATAGGGATCAAAGGAGTAGAAGAAGTTGGTGTCTCTTGTACCAGCTCATCAGTCTGTTTATCCTTGGGCTCATAAAAGGTAATCTAGTAGGGGCTATACTCTTTTACCTTTGCGTGCAACTGAAAGTGCTAGTATGAACATCTAGAGGGGGGGTGAATAGGTGTTTAAAATAAACCTTGGCAAATATATGCAGAATAAAATAAACTTCGAACAAAACAAAGGAGTTAAGGAAGAGAATAAAAACACAAGGTTTATAGTGGTTCGGCTTAATCCAAGCCTACGTCCATTCTCCCATGCTAACAGCCTTCTTGCTGGATTCCACTATGCAATCAACAAGAGATTACAACTTTGAGTACAAACACTTAGTAGTAGATCACACTATCTCACTAAGTCACTCTTTTGGTATTTCTCGCAAGATCACAAGCGTTTAAGCTCACCAAAGACAAGTGTATGATCGAAGTTCGCTCAGATTTTGGAATTATAAATTCTACGCTCCGTCTCTTACTTGCTCATCGGTCCTTCATCTCCTTAAATACTCCTCCACTTCTAAACTAGCCGTTGGACAGTATCTTGAGGATCGTCTTCCAATATACCCATTGGATAGCACTGTATCTAGAAGATTTGGTAGCCGTTGAGTGACAAAGGTAGAATCCCAAATTGATTCCGATCGCCCATACAAACGAAATCTTGGTTTCCATAAGTAAAGCTTCTTCGTATAGAAAGTTCTTGTCTTCAAGATCCAATCGTCAATCAAATAGATTGAGTCAATCAAATCAATCTTGATGTGGAATCCAAACCAGATTACTAGCTGTTGTATGATTGGGCTCGAGTTACGTTCTGTCGAATCTGGATGTAAAGTCTGAGTGCGATAGACTTTACAATCTGAGTCTGAGTGCAATAGATTTTACAATCTGAGTTTGAACATATTCTGCTTCAGCATAGAGTTTGTCTTCTGGTTCAGCTTCAGCATAGAGTATGTCTTCTAGTTCTTCCAAGAATAGACTTTGATAATATCTTTTACATGTTCTATCATCTGCATAGTCTATTACTCAACCATCAAACATGTTAGTAGCCTTTGATTTATTTTGTCATCTTCAAAACATCATAAGGGATTTCCCTAACAATCTCCCCCTTTTTGATGATAACAAAACAATCTCTGAATATGCAAATTTGTAAACATACTTTTAAAGATATTAATTTAAATCAAAGGATGTTAGAAGATAGCAAATAGATTGAGCATAACAATATATAGAAAAATAATCGCGGCTCAATATTATGCAATAAATAATATCAACCAATCAACACATATGCATATTCATATCTTCTCCCCCTTTTTGTCATAATCAAAAAGCGATAATAATGGAAAAAGTATCACGTAGAGAATGATAACAAATATCTTGCATAGTCATATCTTCTCTCCCTTTTTATCAAAAGTGTGAAGGACAAAGCTGCAAGTTTTTCTAATATCCCTGATATCCCGAGGAATAGACGTCTCCAACGGAGTTGGGGCTTCCACCCAGCTATCTTTAGCGATCGACAGGAGCATGCTTAGATCGACGTCCTTCAACATCCTGCCTCTTCGGTATCCGGACGTTGGCTCCTCTTCTGGCAGCGGAGGGTCTTTGCTAGTCTTAGCTCTTTGTTGTCTCTCCTGGACATTTAGTCCTTGCTCTGTTTAGTCCGTGTTGTTCTTCTTTTCCTGTTTCTTGATTGTGCTCCCTTCCACTCTCCCTGCATTTGTATCGAGAGTGCAAGATTAGGAGCCGGTCGAGTTTTCTTGTAAATTTGTTCAAAGCTATAATACCACTTACCTTACCAAAAAAAAAAAAAAAAACAAATATCTTGCATGAATCACAATTTCCAAAAATAAGCTTTTATAAAGTAAATCAAATATTAAAGATATGCACTATAGCTCACTTCGATCATATATATCAGCAAATATCCAATAAAAATCACGGATGCATCATGAAATTCACGTACCCTTTTTGTCATAACAAAATGATAATATCAATACAAGATTTATTAATGACAAAAAGTAATAAAAGATGCACTAACCGGATTTTTTAGAACAAATTCTAACACATTTACCTTTCATTCCATCCATAATAAGATCACGATCAATCCAAAAAGATTTTTCCATAATTGATCAATGCCCCCCCTCAATTTGTTGCCTTTTTGAGATGATCACGATTCTTTTCCTTTTCTTTTGGATTTGCTTTCTCCCCCTGTCATCATGACAATATTTGCGAATAGAAACAATTGTTGCTTGTGCACGTTGAGCAGAATATTTTTCCATTATATCCTTCGTAACAACAATATCCACAACGATCATTTACATTTTGAAATTCGAGGCAAAATTTTTTTCTTCAATCAAGCTCGTCTCGAATTCAACCTGCATCAACTTAACAAACTTTTTGTACAAATAAGCTGTAATAATATCCACATAATATATAATGCCCTTTCTTCAAATAAATAAATTGAATAGCATATATAAAATTACCAATTATTAAAATTCAGAACTACTCAACCTTTTGTACGACGCATTTAGGGATTTCCATAACAATTTGCAAAAACTTTGCACAAGGAAGGGAATTTTTGAACCTCCAAAAGATAGTATAGAATCTCTATGATTTTCTGATCGAGCTTTCCAAAATTCATATGGAAGATTCTTTTGTCACCTGCAAATTCTTGTATAATAGATAATAATCTTTGCAAAAATGTCACGTAATATCTTCCTTTGATTTGCGGATCAAACTTGCTAGATATAATATATCTTCTAAGAATATAGCAAGAGTATCCATATATATGCAATAATATCTTTTGAGATCAAAGAGATTTTCTTGAGCATAAATTTCAGATATGCATTTTGCAAAAGGAAAATAGATATTTCCGTCACGTGCCAAAATTGCTTTACCTTATATTTATGACAAAAGATATTTGCAATATAATAATCAATCATCCAAAGTTATGATAAATGCATGTAGAAATTTGTAAGGCGGGATGATAAAAAATATTCTCTTACCCATGGTATATGTTTGAAATATACCATTGAAAAAACATTACCAATCTTCGCTTGAGATTCTTTTCTTATTGCACCAAAATCTGCGTAGATTTGCAATCATTCTTGCCTCATTGAATTTCGTGCAATCAATTCATTTCCTTTTTGGTATCCATCAATTTGGATCCTTCCATTCCGTTAGAGCAAAAATATGAAATCTCCATAATCAAATATTCTTTCTTTATTTAACATAACAAAGTATTCAAAGAAAGAATATTATGCACAATGATATTTTGAAAAATAAATTCTCACTTAGTCATAGTACAATAAAATCAGGGAGAATGAAATCATTGAGTATTTAAGAAAGAATATTTTGCATAATAAATTAATATCACGTAAAACAGATTTCTATTTGGCAAAATATGATAAAATCTGATAGTATAAAATCAAGCCAAATAAATTCATTTGTCTCTAAGCAAAATATCAAAAATAACCACACGTATCAAATCTCAACTCTCGAATAATAAATCACACGATTCTTTCTTCAATAAAGCAAATCAAAAAATATGATCATTATAAAATCTGAATCAACCAATGATATATCGAATTTCAAGCATAATGAGAATTATGTGCCCAAAAACATTCCTTACCAATTTCTTCTTTTCCTTTATTTCCTGCAAAAAAGAACTCATCTTTTCTTTGGTACCTATTTTTTCTTGGGTCCATGAGAGTTAGTAGAGTATGCTGTTTTTATCCAATCTTTCTTGACAGATCTCCAGACTTTAGGACATTCTTTCTCAAAGTGTTCCAAATCTCCACAATTTGAACACTTGAGGGCATTTCCACCAATAGGTTTTACAAACACTTTTTGAAAATGATTTTTGTAAAATGCCTTTGGAGGTCTTTGACTAAGTCTCTCCTTGACTTTAGGAAAATCAATTAGATAATCACTTTCCTTATTGAAACCAAGTCCTGACTTATTATAGTAAGGTACTTGTATAGAAAGGATATGCTCTAATGTTTTTGAACCATTTGAAAATCTTGTCGAAATATTTGAAAATTCTTTCTTCAAAGAATCATTTTCTTTGACAAGTAAATCTCGATTTTCTTTTGTTTGTAGAAAATCTTTTTGCACAATTTCAAAATTTTCTTTTTGAGAAAGATCATGTTGCCTAAGCCGAGAATTCTCCTTTTTAAGTTCGGAGATTCTTTTAAGAGAAGATTTGAGATTTAAGCACAGCTCATTTATATACTTTGAAACTTTGATAGGAATTTTTGAATAGCTTACCTCGATTTCCTCATCGGATTCTGAGTCTATGTCTGAGTCAGACTCTGATTCTGAGTCTGTGTCTAAGTCAAACTCAGATTCTGAATGTGCCATCAAACATATATTTCCTTGCTCATCATCTTCTGTCATTGTTCTTTTATGCCCATTCTGCTTGTATTGTCTTCTTCCATCAAATTTCCTTCCTTTTCTACTCAGCTTTTTGAATTTCTTGATCATAAAAGCAAGTTCTTCGCCGTCCATGTCATTTTCTGAGTCTGTATCATCGGAATCAGCATTAGATATTAAAGCGATGGACTTCTTACCTTCGGGATCTTCGTCGTGGATTTGTTCCACTTCATAGGATTGAAGAGTGCCAATCAATTCATCAACGGAGAGTGGCATAATCCTCTGAGTCTCCCGGATTGAGGTCTTAACATGGTTCCAATCTTTTGAGAGACCTCGCAAGAGTTTGTTGACCTTCATTGGGGCAGAAATTTGCTGACCTTGATATGCTAAACCATTTACAATTTCTGTAAAACGGCTGAACATATCTCCAATCGACTCTCCTTGCTTCATCTTGAAGGATTCATATTTGCCGAGCAGGAAGTTTACTTTTGTCTCTTTTACACGATCGGTTCCTTCATATGTAACATGAAGTCTTTCCCAAACTTCTTTTGCTGTTTCACATGAAGAAATTCTGTTATATTCAACAGGAGACAAAGCGCAATATAAAGAATAAATGTCTTTAGCATCAAGTGCTTCTCTTTTGGACAACTCCGTCCGAGACATAGGAGCGGGGGGTTTGGTTTCTTTGTCTTTGCCAATCTTATTTGATGTAGATGCAGCAGTGGGATTGATTCCTTTTTCCACAACATCCCATTGCAAGGGATCTCTGGTGTTGCTTTGCCCTTCCATTCTGTTTTTCCAAACGTTGTATTCCTTTCCATCAAAATATGGTGGCTTGGTGTTGCTTTGCCCTTCCATAAGTCCTGGTGCCAAGATACTAGCCATAGAAGATCTTTAGCTCAAAAGTAAAAACACTTTTATAAACCGAGCACTTGGCTCTAATACCAATTGAAAGTGCTAGTATTAACACCTAGATGGGGGTGAATAGGTGTTTAAAATAAACCTTGGCAAATATATGCAGAATAAAATAAACTTCGAACAAAACAAAGGAGTTAAGGAAGAGAATAAGAACACAAGGTTTATAGTGGTTCGGCTTAATCCAAGTCTACGTCCATTCTCCCACGCTAACACCCTTCTTGCTGGATTCCACTATGCAATCAACAAGAGATTACAACTTTGAGTGCAAACACTTAGTAGTAGAACACACTATCTCACTAAGTCACTCTTTTGGTATTTCTCTCAAGATCACAAGCGTTTAAGCTCACCAAAGACAAGTGTATGATCGAAGTTTGCTCAGACTTTGGAATTATAAATTCTACGCTCCGTCTCTTACTTGCTCATCGGTCCTTCATCTCCTTAAATACTCCTCCACTTCCAAACTAGCCGTTGGACAGTATCTTGAGGATCGTCTTCCAATATACCCATTGGACAACACTGTATCTAGAAGATTTGGTAGCCGTTGAGTGACAAAGGTAGAATCCCAAATTGATTCTGATCGCCCATACAAACGAAATCTTGGTTTCCATAAGTAAAGCTTCTTCGTATAGAAAATTCTTGTCTTCAAGATCCAATCGTCAATCAAATAGATTGAGTCAATCAAATCAATCTTGATGTGGAATCCAAACCAGATTACTAGCTGTTGTATGATTGGGCTCGAGTTACGTTCTGTCGAATCTGGATGTAAAGTCTGAGTGCAATAGACTTTACAATCTGAGTCTGAGTGCAATAGACTTTACAATCTGAGTCTGAACATATTCTGCTTCAGCAAAGAGTCTGTCTTCTGGTTCAGCTTCAGCATAGAGTCTGTCGTCTAGTTCTTCCAAGAATAGACTTTGATAATATCTTTTACACGTTCTATCATCTGCATAGTCTATTACTCAACCATCAAACATGTTAGTAGCCTTTGATTTATTTTGTCATCTTCAAAACATCATAAGGGATTTCCCTAACAACAACCACTGGCGATACACCATTTTTTCCTTTCCTTCCATCTTGGCTTCTGTAAATGGGATATCCTTGCAATACATTGCATAATAGCCAATCTTGCCACATGAATAGCAAAAATAAGGTAGTCTTTTGTATCGAAAATCCAGCCAGATTACTTTGCCTGCTATACGTATGAGCTGTCCTATTTTCAGTGGCTCTTTTAAGTTGAATTCTACGCGTACCCTGCCTGCTTTAAAGGTTGAGTTTTCTTTAGTATCGAGCTTGACTTCCATCACCTTGCCCACATTCTTAATAGCCTTACAAAGCATATCAACGGAGCACCATTCCAACGGCAAGCCATATACTTGCACCCAGAGAGCACAAGTGGAGAACTCATAACAATGCATGGGGGGTATTTGGTTTCCAGGGCTTAAATATGATCAAATGACTAGAAAGCAACCAAGGTCTGCCCTCTTAAATCCTATTTTTCTCGCTTTCTGAATTGAACTTGGCTACATATATACCCGCTTCTCGCTGAGTAATTTCTACTTGCTCTGTTCGCCAAGCCCGTTTTAAAGTATTCTGAAGAGCTTGGAAATTTATGGAGGGATTTGAGAATATTTTACCTACTAACATGAGTTTACATTTTTCCGCTTTTTCCAGGGGCGGCGAATCTTCCCAATCTTTGATTTCCTGTTCAGACCAAAGACGCCCCATCCTATGGCAGAAAGCAGCAAGTCGGGAGCTGTCTTCTTGGTCTTGGGTATCCATGAATGCAAAATCCAGAGTAACTGACGCTACAAGTTGAGGTTAATAGAGACAAGGTAGTGCATCCATCAGGGATAGTCGAGCCATGCAGGGGTCTCCAAGAGGGATGTAAGCGTAACCAAAGTTGGTGAAATAGGGTTCTGTATATAGACCATATGCATGTCGAGAGAAGGTTGGAGATTAGAAAAGGTGATGGAGGAAGCTAATTTCCTTCGCAATACTTGATAGCCTAGGGTGTTAGGGTTTGATTGTATAGGTAATTGTTGTATACTGGAATTGCGATGGAGAAGACAGGGATGAGGAATGGAGATTAAAGAAGTTATCTAAAAAAAAAACCGAAGACAATTCCAAAAGAAGATACGGAGAAGGAGAAGGAGGGGAAGGGAGGAGATTGGGATGGAGGATCACGAGAATTCTGGATAATTAGGGTTTAGAACAGGGGAATCTTCACAATTAGGGTTGAAAACCTGGACTACCATGGTGGTATGAAGATAGCTCTGCATGTCGAGAGAAGAAAGTAGCCGGATTTTTTATTTTATCATGAAATACAATATGATTGTAGGACGATCCTTATCATGAAATAAAATATGATCTCATGAAGATATTTCAGTGAAATTTTGCTCCTCTTTATGATATTAATGCATTTTTGGTTTGCGTAGATATAATTGCACATGTTACTTTAATTTTTTCAGCATGTATAATTACCGAAGAACTTATTCTTTGGATTATATTGCAAAGAAGCAGTGATTTGCATCGCTTATAATAATAATTAAAAGAAAATAAGTTCTTTATTAACAACAGTTTAGTCCTAAAAATATTTATTGATGATAAATACAT
Source organism: Eucalyptus guilfoylei (assembly GCA_016097605.1). NCBI lineage: Eukaryota > Viridiplantae > Streptophyta > Magnoliopsida > Myrtales > Myrtaceae > Eucalyptus > Eucalyptus guilfoylei. Next base: position 18,680,877 of record CM027860.1, read on the forward strand.
CTTGCATCAATTCATTTTTGTAAATGGTACAGATATATTTCGATTTTCGATGAACAAAAACACATCAGTCTGCAAGAATTTTCCTTAGTGAGGGAATGCCGGTGTTTTGATGTTGGAACAAGAACTCCTTTGTTGCCTTGTTTACTTGAACTTGACTATTCCTCGAGCAAGAAAAATACTCAAATTATGGCAAGAGAATTCCAATAGACTCAATTCACACTCATGATGGGTCACTAATAGACTCAAAACTGAAAAGTACACGTGAGTAGTTACAATAACTCATCAACACTAACGATGATAAGATCACTCGTGGAGAACTTTCAAGTTCTTATAAAATTTGAAAGGATTGACAAATATGTAGAGGTCATTCAGTTGAAAAATGAAAATTAGCAACCCTATTTGATGGGTCGCTAATTGATAATCGGCTGTCGATGCTATCATTAACTAAAAGAAATTTATTTCCTAGTGTCCAACACATAGTACTGTCCTAGTCCTTTATACATGACATCACATTGTGCATTTGTTTAATCCGTTGAGCCCATTTGTTACAGGCGTGGCTAAACTGTATTTGCGTCCTAACTATATTGTAAAGTGTCGTTATGTATTTAGTAAATTATATTTTAAAAGTGGAACATCTTAAAACTGGATAAAGTATGTCTCTATTCGCTAGAAGAAAATAAATTATCAAGAGATAAAAAGGGTGTTAAAATATTTGTCATTATATCATTCATCTCTCTCTCTCTCTCTCTCTCTCAATTTCTGTTTTTTTTTTTTTTTTTTTAAGACACAAGAACGTGCGCATTTCCCTTATTATTCTATATCCACCTATAAATTATACATTCTATTTAAATCTAAGTGATGTTAAGTTGTGTAATTGTACATATGAAATATTTTTCTGTAGTCACTCATATTTCCATAATACGCAACTGTTGTCGGTAAAAATTAACTCGGCTTATTAATTAAGCAGGCTCAACCATTTGAGCCAAATTCCTAAATTACTATATCTTGTGTATATTTAGTTCAACTATGCATGCCTATAAGTGGTTGCCCAAACTTGGAGACGTAGTCCAATTTCCACACTATAAATGCCAGAGACCATATCTCCTTCAGAAGATAGGACCCCTTATGGCCTAACAACAATGACTTTTTTCACTTTGTCAATTTTTTTGTCTTCTTACTCAAGAATCGGAGTGTCCTCCTCTTTGTGGTGCGTAGATCTGATCGTCGCCGGAAGAGCTTATAAGCTCATCAACATCAAGGAATTACTTTTTAAATCCTCGAAACATTTGTAGCTTTGATTATTTTGCAAAAAATTGACAAATTAAAAGCAAAATTGGTTAATTGTTATCATCTATATTGGTCAGAAAAATCAGTAATTGTAAAATGTTTTCATTATCAACAAAAGTATTTGTGCACAAGTTGATTTTAATAATGGAAACATTTTTCACTATCTAATTTTATTTATGAAGAACAAAAAAGAACAAGATTAAGAAAAAATGTTTCGGATTTGCTATTTACCCTGTGACAAATCACAAAAAGCATTCAGTGATTGTGCGCAACAATGTTGAAAAATATTTTCTGACACCTAGAATTTACCAAATTTACAAAGAGAAAATCAAGGAAAGAGCCTACAACGAGAAAATTTTAAAGGCAAGCCCTAAGCCCATGAATTCATATATTTGTTACCGGATTTTTTGTTAAAAACTATACAGCTTGAGAGTCCTTATTCTATTGGTAGAACGAGATAGATCATTAACTGAGACCGAAGCCCGATCCATCTGGCTGGCCGCCAGTCAACCTCACCGAGAAAACCTTGAAGGCACGCCCCCGCGCCCTTGAATTATTTATTTTTCAATTTCTCATTTTCCTTTTTCTTTTCTGCTTCCCTTCTTCCCCTGACTGGTCGCTGATCGACCTCATCAGCCACTGGTGAGGGCAAGGTCGATGGCCTCATCCTCACCTTTTGCTGGTTGTTGAGGTCCAATAACCAACTAGAGGAAGAAGGGAAGGAAATAAAAAGAAAGAGAAGAAAAATTAAAAAGAAAAATTAAAAAAATTAAAATATTATTAAGAATTATCCATAGTAAAGTCAATTGCGTCACATGAAACAACTCATTGTCAATGATTTTTAATCAAAATTGGCCGAATGAAATGAATTTGTACAAATACAAAAAGTTTGAGACTCAATTAGTAAAAAAAAGGGTTATAACTAAATTGATATAATTGCAATTGATTTATGACTTTTTTGATAATTTTTCCTATATATCAGTGTTCATGTAAGGGCGAGTGCATATAAAAGCTAATGTGTCTTTCTTTCTTTCTTTCTAGATCAAATATATGGACCAGATCATTTGTTGTGATTGTGAAATCTATGGTTTTGCATCACATTGAGCAACGAGATGCTCTAAATGGTATTGATATTACTACAATCAAAATATCTTGTTCACAACTTTTTCAAAGTCAATATTGTGGTTCGTGTAATTTACCCTTAAAGCTCCACAATCTCCATGAAGATTCTTGAAAAAATATGACAGAAATAAGATATACTAATTAGGCAACATTCAATTAAGTCCAAGTGTTTTTTCTTTTGTTTATACTATTTATAAAAGTATTGTTTATTGATTATATCATATTGTAGTTTTAAAGAAACATGTCTATCTCTATCAATGTAGTAGGTGATTTTAATTTTAATTTTTTTCAGTGGAAATTTTATTTTTATAGTTACATTTCATATTTATAATGCGCTATTTAAAATAAACTATAAACTCCCAACTAGTATATATGTTTAAATAATTTTTTAATAAAATTATTCATTAATATAAAGTGAATATATTTAGTGAGTTTAATTCATTCACTTACTGAAATAAAATATGATCATTTTATGTAAATATATGTTTTAGATTTTTTTTTTTCATTTTCTTCATTTTAAATTCGTAATATATCCCATTTAAATAGTTTTTATTTTTATTTTTATGGGAATTTTGATTAAGAATGTAATTGTTAAGTGCAACATATTCACATAATCAAATAAAGTGCTTTAAAACTACAAATAATTTATCTTCTAAGAAGATAAGTTTTTAAGTTTGTCGAATTTTCGTTCAATTTACTAAATTACATTTTTTTCTTCAAAAATTAATTTTATTATGGTATCTTAAATACAAGTGAAACTTACTCGTGTTATGAAGTAAGGTATATTAGTAAAATAAAAGAGCAAGCTATAATTCAAACTATAAAATTAGACCTCTCGTATTATTCTATTTTACATTTTAATTTCATTGCAATTTCAATACAACTCCTTAATTTTATTATGACAAACTATTTTCTCATTCCCAGTAAACAAATTTGGCCTTATTTCCTTGGAAAAGCTCATTGTCATTACTAATTTGTACGTGTGTGGATTGTGTCCGATCAACTTTTGCGCACTTCAATAGCTCCACCTCTGCCAACATCAATTTGGTGCATTCAAGTTTTTAATTCTATAGTGCTACCGATGAGGCTTGAACCGTAGACCATAAGGAAAGGAGCAAAGTCCCTTACCATCCAACCAACACCTTGTTGGTTAGAACCATGCTTTAAGCCTAGGAGTAAGCATATGTTAGTGTGTGTTCTTGGGCATAGAATGGTCTCAAAGCTTTATTTATATATTTTATTATGAATGACGCTATAAGTGAGTTTTTTTTTTTAACTTTTCAATTGATAACTTGAAACCACTGGGGGTTCGCCCCAGTGGCCACCCTTCCAACTTGGAAGGGGGAGGTGGGGGGTTCAAATCCCCACCTTCTCAGGGGGGATTGGGGTGGGGACGATTTCATTTCAGGAGTGGGTTTCGACTCCCACGCCCTGCAAGGAGGCAGGGCAAAAAGTCTGAGAGTGAGTGTTAGAATAGGATTAGAGTAGGACTGACAAAAAAAAATTGATAACTTGAATGCTTTTACTGTTTAGAAAAGTCTCGAGAGAAGTAAACTATCAGTGCCATAAGTTGTGTACGGCGCTCACTTTGGTGCCAAAAGTTTCAATCGGATCACTTAAGTGCCAAATCGGAGGAAAAACAATCACTTTGGTGCCACCGGCGAGAGATTCTGGCTAAAATGATGACGTGGCTTTTATATTTTAAAAAAAAATCGACATGGCTTGAGAAACGACGTTGTTTTCCGTCCTCCTTAAGAAAACAACGTCGTTTTGCCGTCCTAAGTGGATGGCCTCACAAAAACGACGCCGCACAACTCATTTTGGGATTATTTATTTATTTATTTGGAGATTGAAATTAGGGTTCCGATCCTCGTTGGCTGCCGACCTAGCTCGCTCGGCCGCCGTTGCTTGGCGATGTGAGGTTCGCACTTGAGCAAGATCACGACCTTCGAATTGGCTACTGAGTGGCCAAGTCGGGGTCGGAGCCGCGGCCGTCAAGCGTGGGGGCCGTCAAGGACGGCGACTAGCCCATCACCGGCGGAGGCGGAGGTGAGGGATGTGGTCGACGAGCAGGCCGAGCTCCTCGGGGAGGTACCCGGTGATGTTGCCGTGGTTGAGGTCGACCCCAGCGACGGTGCGGACGACGGGGTCATTGGGGGCGGGGGAGCATAAGACGTTGGAGTAGTCGCTGGGTCGGAGAGGATGGCTTGCTTCAGGGCTTGGAGGGCGACGTAGGCGCTATGGAGGCATGGGTTCTCAAAGGAGGCGGAGGGGTCGACGGCGACTCACTCGCCATGGTCGCCGAACTCGTTGAGGTAGTGGAGGAGGTGGTGGTGCTTGGCGGCGCCATGGGCGGCGGAGGAGAGGATGGCAAGGGAGGGGAAGAGGACGAAGAGGGCGGCGGTGGCTGAGATTATTCGGCAGATTTAGGGTTTAGGGTTTTGAATCGGGGGAGAGACACCAAACGACGTCGTTTTGTGGTTTACATGCTGACTGTACTCTCCGGCAAGCCATATCAGCGTAAAAAATAAAGAAAAAAGTGCCGCGTCGGATTTCCGGTCAATCTGATCGGAGTTGGCACAAAATGATCGTTTTTCGAACTTTTTGGCATTTAAGTGATCCGACGGAAATTTTTGGCACCAAAGTGAGCGTCGTACGTAATTTATGGCACTGATAGTGTACTTCTCCCGAAAAGTCTCACTTGAATGATATAATTTTTCAATTCGATTACTCGAATGGTATAACAATTGACAAACGTTCATTACAAGTGTCATGTCACGTTGAATTTTCAAAGAACTTTTCAAAAATATACCCAAGATCATATGACTAAATAAAATTTTGGACTTACATTAATACAAAACACCTAGGATAGGGAAATACGATGGCAAGTACTCCGCTTAGAAAATAAAGTTCTATTAAATTAGTGAAGGAGCCAAAAATATACCAGAGGGGGTGAAATGTTTTATGTACTTGACCTTAAACCAGCGAAGTTCCAATTGTATACACCATAAGTAAATCATATTGAGAAAAAACACGTTTATCTCTTTGTTTTCCGGCAAAATCACTTTCTATATTCTGGCCAAACATTTATAAGTCATATGACTACTTCTCTTATTTCGTTCCATCACTTATTCTTGAGTGATTTTACAGTATGGAGAGTACATTCATGGATGCACTCAGAAGATTGCGAATCTAGCCTATTTGGCCATGAATGTCCACCTAAGAAAATAATAGCATAAATTCATGTTTTCTTTTTCCAGTAATTTCGAATTCGACACTCAAATATATGAATGCTTTTGCGTGTTAAATATATGAATGCTTTTGCGTGTTAGCTCAGATTGCTATAATATGCTTCGGATTATTACGTCCTAATTCCCACACCGCTGTAGTTAATAATATCGTCTTCCTTGGTATTGTATGGGAGCTAAGAGAATTCTACATTATGTAATAATGCACAATGATTTGAAAAATAATTTCTCTTGGCTAGGGTTCACAAAACTTATAAAATGGGATCGTATGTCATATATCTAGATTGAGATGTTTTTATTCCGGCACAAACATATTTATAAGCCTTACTTTGCATGTGTTCATTACTCTCCAATAAAATATAATCAATTAAAGAAACCCAATCTTATCATATCAAAATTAACTTTAATTACATGAAATGTGGACAGGAACGTAAACTATTTGCCATTACGATAATATTAAATCCATAGGCAGACAGAACCTTATTCTTCGTGAGACACTTGGCTACACTTTTACCCGCAACAGCCGCGATAAGTGTATTAGAGCGTAACGACTAGAAGGACGAGAGAGAGAGAGAGAGAGACCTTTGTCCTGGCTCTTCCCCTTCGATGTGGAGTTCTCATGGACGCTCACATTAGCAGCGGTGCCCCGTGCCTGACGGAGGATGTAAGTGCCGCTTTCGCCGTTGTAGCTTTTTGTACGTACTATAAGGTTACTGGTAGAAGATGGTGGGCCAAGTGGGCTAGGACTCACGATGCCCATGCTGTGGGCACGCACTTGTCAGATGAATCTGGGCTAGCATGTAGAAGTCTCGGGCTTAGGCGTTGAGGACTCCGCCTGCTAGCTAGAGCTCAGAAGCAAGGATTAAGTATGTAATCATTTTTCATAATTTAAGCTTTGATAGAAAAATATTTTTTTGGGAAATGTTTTCTACAAAACAAACATAGCCTAAAGTCCCATTTATTTTTCTTTTCATGTTATGCAAAAGTATCCTGGAAAAAACAACACGGTATCCCCAATATTGAGGTTTTGACTTCAAATGAGTCCAAATTGTTACTTTCCTCCGTTTTGACTTCAAGTTTGCCAAATTGTTACTTTTCGACCCATCTTCGATTTTGTTGTTGGAGGAAGGATAATTAAGTTTCTAGGGTAGCCTACAATACCAATTGAGGGTTTTAAAAGTCAACGATGGAAAGTATTACACACACACATATATACATACATACATATATATATACATACATACATATATATACATACATACATATATGATACACCGCATGTTCCGCGAGGTGGGGAATGTGCTCCAACGTGCAGCTGCCGTTGCCCTTATCTCCTATTCGGAGTTTGATCCCGAGCCCCTCACGGCTGACCTTAAGTCCAAGTTCAGCATTTTGCTCCACTTGGGCTGTTTGACGCCAGGCCCCCCTGCCTCAGACAAGACCGGCTGCTTGACCTGGCTAGACTTGCAAGGCCCCCAAACAGTGGTGTACATATCCTTCGGGTCCGGAAGCTTGACGAACCCGACGCCTGATGAGATAACGGCCCTTGCTGAAGCCCTAGAGTCCACTCGAACCCCATTCATGTGGTCTATAAACGACCAGCTGAAGGCCCGATGCCTCCCCGGAGGATTCGAGGAGCGGACAAGCAAGTACGGGAGGATTGTGCCGTGGGCCCCTCAGAGGGAGGTGCTCAGCCACCCGGCCTGTGGGGCCTTTGTGATGCAATGCGGTTACAACTCGGTGTTCGAGAGTGTCGCGGGGGGCGTGCCGATGATATGCCGGCCTGTGGCAGTGGACCAGATGATGACCGCAAGGGCCGTGGAGGAAGTGTGGGTGATCGGAATTGGAGTGGAGAGGCGGGTCATAACAAAGAGTGGGATGGTTAAGGCGCTGGAGGTGGTGCTGAGGAGTGAGGAAGGGAAGGAGATGAGGAAGAAGATTGGTGAGTTTAGGCAGAGGCTGTTGGTGGCTGCTGGGCCTGAAGGGCGAGCTGAAGCTGATTTCAAGACTCTCGCGGAGCTCATCTCTACCTTGTGAAGCCAAGTGATAAATTGGAAAATTATTACTGAAAAGCTCTTCTCTAAGCGTGTTTGATTTTTCCAACTTCAATAATTGCATTACTATGGAAAAATGTGATGGATATCCGTGAAACCTTAGGAGCTGCTGATGACGGGATGGAGTCCTGATGGCTACGTATTCGAACGATTCTGGTTTGCATCCATGCATATTCCGGCCTAAGCATTCGAGCAAGCCCGGGAATGAGTTTGGTCTATAAAAAAAAAAAAATTCACATCATAGATGGACGAGGGAAAGAAGGGGGTAGGGGTGTGGGGGCTTTTTTCTTAAACGGAAAAACAAATAAATGAGATTAAAAATTAATTTTGAAAAATAAAAGTACTGCATTTTGAATAATGATAAATTTTGGTCATTTGTAGAAGATCATGGATTTATTTAAATACATTGATTCTAATTTCTTATTAATCATTAGTTTCATCAATAACTTTTGTTAAAGTTAAAAACATGTTTCCAAATATGGATACATGTTAACTATGAATATATTTTTCAAATTTTCAATGAATTAATTTATTAATATTATTAGTGTAAATTCATTGTAGGATCTTTTTTAATTATTTATGAATTTGAATCAAATTAATTAAAAATAAAAATATTTAATTCATATACAACATGTCCCAACGTGTCGGAATTCTCTATTTTTGAGAAATGACATGTTAACGTGTCGTGTCGCGTGTCGGTGCTACTTAGGTTGAGACAATCATTCTACAGTAAATTTCGATTGCCCCAATGGTCATTGGACACGGTGGTTGATTAAACGGAAGCTGACAATGTAAGTCTGTCTAGGCGATCTTAGTTACCAAGTCTGGCCTGACCATCCCCAAATATTCTAGTCATTTTTTTAACAAAAGGTAGAATATTTTGAGAATAATAACTTATGATGAGTCATGTATTGTGAAGAAATGGATTTCATAATAATTTATATATTTTTTTATTTTTGATCTTTTATACTAAAAAACGGACTGTTATTTTTTACTAGTTAAAAAATTGTTACCTAATTTATATTACAAAGGAATGATGAATGATATGCGGTTGCGATTATGATGCGCAACCTAATTTGAATTTTCTTGCACATCATTTCCTGTGTCGACAGACGAGAACAGAAGACACACCGTGGCTTGTGGCCTCCAGGACACCACGCGGTGCTTATTTCAGTAATAAATCTCAATCGTCCATGGAGAACTCTATTTTCTTGACTAGATGGTCGGAGCAGGGACTCCGGCACGTCCTCTCTTACTGAAACTTTTCTCTATAAATCAATGATAGAACGCAACGTAGGTTTCTGAAGCTATCTCTGTCCCTCTCTCTCTCTCTCTCTCTCTCTCTCTCTCTCCACTTCTAAGTTATTCATGAAAAATACACAACCAAATCCAACCATCATGCAGTCAGAGAAACACGTTGCAGTCTGCAATTTCCCGTTCAGCAGCCACCCAAGGACTCTCGCCAAACTGGTCTGCAAGCTTGCGGCCGTCGCCCCGAACGTCCGCTTTTCTTTCCTGAGCACGGCCAAGTCCAACGATTCCGTTTTCCCTCCTCCGTCCAGAGCCGCTTTATTGCCGTCCAACCTCAGAGTGTACGATGTCGGCGATGGGTTGCCAGCTGGCGACAACAAGGTGGCTGACGACCCACGAGTGGAAGCCGAGCTGTTCCTTAGAGCAGCGCCAGTGAATTTTCTAGCCGGTGTCGATACTGCCGTACGAGATGCGGAAAGCAAAGTGAGTCTCTTGCTAACCGATGGTTTGGCATCGTTGGTCGTATGCGAAGTGGCGGACAAATTGCACGTCCCGTGGGTCGCGTTCTGGGCTGCCGCTCCGTATTCTCTATCCATGCACCTCCACGCTGACCTTATCCTCCAGCTGAGGCAAAACGCCGCCGACGAAGAAAAGACCCTGGACATGATCCCAGGACTCTCCATGATGCGCATTGCGGATTTGCCTGAGGAACTAGTGAAGGCCCCAGACACGTCGATGATATACCGCATGTTCCGCGAGGTGGGGAATGTGCTCCAACGTGCAGCTGCCGTTGCCCTTATCTCCTACTCGGAGTTTGATCCCGAGCCCCTCACGGCTGACCTTAAGTCCAAGTTCAGCATTTTGCTCTACTTGGGCTGTTTGACGCCAGGCCCCCCTGCCTCAGACAAGACCGGCTGCTTGACCTGGCTAGACTTGCAAGGCCCCCAAACAGTGGTGTACATATCCTTCGGGTCCGGAAGCTTGACGAACCCGACGCCTGACGAGATAACGGCCCTTGCCGAAGCCCTAGAGTCCACTCGGACCCCATTCCTGTGGTCTATAAACGACCAGCTGAAGGCCCGATGCCTCCCCGGAGGATTCGAGGAGCGAACAAGCACGTACGGGAGGATTGTGCCGTGGGCCCCTCAGAGGGAGGTGCTTAGCCACTTGGCCTGTGGGGCCTTTGTGATGCAATGCGGTTACAACTCGGTGTTCGAGAGTGTCGTGGGGGGCGTGCCGATGATATGCCGGCCCGTGGCAGTGGACCAGATGATGACCGCAAGGGCCGTGGAGGAAGTGTGGGCGATCGGAATTGGAGTGGAGAGGCGGTTCATAAGAAAGAGTGAAATGGTTAAGGCGATGGAGGTGGTGCTGAGGAGTGAGGAAGGGAAGGAGATGAGGAAGAAGATTGGTGAGTTTAGGCAGAGGCTGCTGGTGGCTGCTGGGCTTGAAGGGCAAGCTGAAGCTGATTTCAAGACTCTCGCAGAGCTCATCTCTACCTTGTGAAGCCAAGCGATAAATTGGAAAATTATTACTGAAAAGCTCTTCTCTAAGCGTGTTTGATTTTTCCAACTTCAATAATTGCATTACTATGGAAAAATGTGATGGATATCCGTGAAACCTTAGGAGCTGCTGATGACGGGATGGAGTCCTGATGGCTACGTATTCGAACGATTCTGGTCACGTTCAAGCTTCCGGCGACGGTCTGTTAAGTCAGCTCCTAGATAAATTCTATAAAATAAGAATTTTTGTATTTCTCATATTAATCTTCTCCAAATCAGACACTGTTGTCATTTGTAATGACCCTATGAACTACAGTGCACTGCTTGAGGTCTATGCATGGCCTTCTACTAATAAGGAGAAGGATTTCAGAATGCACGCTGTGGTTTAGTTCGACCTCTTAGATTCATGATTTAACATACATTCGATGCATCCAATGACTACTCTTGGTGAATTTTTAATCTAGAATTTGTCGCCAACCAGCAACTTACTTTGGGACTAGCTTTGAATACGTTTGAGAGTGAATGTATGCATGACACATCCTACTGACTTTTGGGCTGGAGGGGGCGAAAGAGATGGGGGATATAGCATTTATTGTCAAAATCATTCTATTGATTTCGTAGGTAGTCCTAATTCTAGGAAGTCTTGCTTGGTGGAATTACTTCCACGTGATTTGTTCGTCCTCTCCTCAACTGTTTATCTTTAAATTCCTCGACGCTAGTACTTGTGATTGGGTTTCAGCTGGTGGTCCCTAGCACATTAATCACTAACCTTCAGTTCTTTGTCCATGGCAGTTTAATCTTCAAGCTGAGAAGATGAGTTCTGTTCTGGCTTGTATCAAATTTCGTGTTAACTTCATGTCTCAAGTTTAAACAGTTTATAAAGATAGATGGGTTTCTTAAAGAAAATGAAAAATCTTGAAAAATATGCAAGGTTTGACCGATTAAGAAGTGGGTTCTTTAAATGTCGTGCAATATTGGACATTACAGGACAAAATAAGGGGCACATGTTATAACTAGGAAGGGCACAAAAATAAAAGCTCCTCAAGAAAGCAACTACAAGACAATTTATGTTATATGTTTATTTATTTATTTATGGGTTGAAAAGAACTTTGTCCAAGGAAGAAACAAAGAGCAAGAGTTTTTGTTTTTGTTCTAATCGAGCCGCGGACTTGTGACATCTCGATTTTCCAATTCTATTTTTAATAAAATGAGACGGGCATTGAATGGACCTAGACTTACAACTAGGGAGAACAAAGTCAGTTTCCTGCAGTATGCCTTCCCACAGTGGACGAACAACACTATATATCAAGCCATTCAGGGACAGCCTTTTAGCAAAAAACCACTATGCTCTTTAGTTCAGAGCCTAGAGACACCCAAGTAAAACCAAGATGGTAACATTTCTAACTATCTGAGTTGCATTTCTCAGAGGATCCTACCAGGCTGTAGAAGAAGAGAGGTTTAGAAAGCCATAGAAAGAATTACACAAAGCACTCACTTTACTCAAGGGACTCTGCCCAACACAATACATCGTCCTCGCCTTTTATAGGCAATTAGAGGTTATAAACAAGCAAGGACCAAAACACATGGGTCCTGAACAGACAAAGGCTTTCGAAAATTTCGGTCGGGAATTATTTGCACAGTATGAACAGTGACAGTGAACATTGATTTCCCTAGCCTGCTGCTACAGTAAATGTGAACAATAACTTGCTACAGTAACTTGTACGGACATTGGTTTTTCAGCGGTCTCGTCCGTCACGAGCATTATAACTGTAGTCTGAGTCATCTGAGCTGTGTTCCGTTGCTAGAAGATGTGCATCATATTTTTGTTCAAGTGCCTCAAGATCCTCTGGTGTAAGGATTTGGTTCAGCTGATGGGATGAGGATGCTTCTTCTTGAGGATATGTTGTAGATGCCAGTTCTTGCTCCCAATCTGTATTGTCATCTGTTGTGTTGGTAGGAAGATTTGGCTGAGGCCAATTGGATGGCTGTGCATAGAAGAATGTGTCCATGCCTTGAGATAAGGACAAAGGTCCTTGATCATAGGGGTCTTGGGAAAGAGGACCTCCCCATGTAGCATAGGGGTCTTGAGAAGACTGTGCAGTATCATCCTTGTCTGACAACTGGTGATCTTGTGATGATGCAGCTTGTCTGAATTCTTCGAGCGCTTCTTTGGCTTCTGGTGCGAGGCTATAATGATCCCATGCTGTGGGTACATCATAATTCCATGCATTTGGAGGAATGGTCTTGTTTTCCTAGCATAAGATTCTCTGGAGTTCTCGATATTGGTGCTCACAGCAACCAATAGGACCTGGATAAGATTTGTGAACTCGAGTGTCTTTGTTGTCTAGCCGAGGTTTATAGGATGTGGTACCTATATTCTGAGGAGCATCGATAATGTGGCCATTATTTGTGAAAAAATGCCATGGATGTCAAAAGAATAGAATAGTGTGAACTTCGGGGTTTGGTTGTGTGGTTCTCAGTTCTTTCTCGAGGAGCCATTTCCAGTGAGTTGGAGGATAAAACCAATTGAGGAAATCTAAAAGATTTTTGTCATTTTCATCTTTAATCTTACCTCTGTCGAGTCCAAATATTTTGGTGAGGTTGGCGATGAATCTTCTAGTTGGAATTTCAATAGCTATTAAGTACTTATTGGTTAAGTACCATAATAACCATCGAAGTTGGTCAGGAAAATCATTTTCTTTCCAGATTAGAGGATGTATGAACGGATAATCTGCATTTAATTCAAAAGGATAAAGAATCAAACCTCCATTAAACCTGAACAAATCTGCGTGGCATTGCCACATGAGTTTATCCAGATTTTTAGTGAGACTGTCATTCTGGATATATTCAATGATTTCTTGGGGATACTTCCAACTTGGCCAATCTTTGATCTTCTCGATCTTGTATTTTTCACCATATTGACGCATATGAAAAGCACGTCTCATGACGTACATGTTAATTTCAACTGGTGCTTTTGGTCTTGAGAGGAAATCAGCAAGCACATTTTTGTCTCCAGCAATATGTTTGGTCTCAAAAGAATATTTTGAAAACCATTCAGCCCATCGAAGCAGCTGAGAATTTGGAACCTGCTTCTGTTTGAATTTGGTCATCTGAGGGAAAGATGCCATATCCAATTCAACTAGGAAGTGATGGCCAATAGGATGGAATTCAAAATTTTTTATTCCATTTTTTACCGCCAGGATTTTCTTAAAAGTGGAATGATAATGCATTTCAGCTTGAGAAAATTTTCCACTTTTATATGCACACAGATGTCTCTTACTATCAATTTCTTCGAATAGGACGGCAGCCCAATATTCATCACTAGCATCAGTCTGGATAATTCTTTTTCCTGTTGATGGAATTTGCAATGGAGGAAGAGATTGCATGATCTCTTTAAGTTCAGCGACTGCACTAGTCTGAGATTTTCCCCAAGTTGGGGAATTCTCTTTCAGCATTGTCTGCAATGGGATTAGCAGCTTTGCAATGTGTGGAACAAAATCCCTGAGATAATTAATTATCCCAAAAAATTGTTGAACTTGCTTTCTTGTAAAGTTTTCTTCAGGAAATTTCAGCAATTCCTGAGCAATATGTGGCCCTGGATAGTATGTCCCTTTGTTAAGGTGCATACCAAGAAATTCAATTTCCATTTGGGCGATATTCATCTTTCTTTGGGAAAGCATGATGCTGTGCTTTTTTACAATTTCTGCAAACTGCTCAAGAAGTTGGCAGTGTGATTGTTCATCAGGACTGTAGAGTAAGATATCATCAATATAAACTATTGCGCTTGCCAGGATTGGCTGGAAAATTCGACACATTGCCTTTTGAAAGAGGGATGGAGCAACCTTTAGGCCGAAAGGAAGAATTTTCCATTGGAAATGCTGGTTTGGGGTACAAAACCCTGTCTTGGGTCTGTCTTCAGGATAAATGCCTAATTGCCAAAATCTAGCTTTGAGGTCAAATTTGGAATAGATTTGGACTTTGGATAATCCAGCAAAAAGAGAGTTTCTGGATGATAAAGGGAATTTATCATCTTGGAGAAAAAGATTAAGTGGCTGGTAATTAATTACCAGTCTCATTTTTCCTCTGGTTTGCTCAGCACGCTTGTTGACATAAAAAGCTTCACAAGCCCATTGAGCGTGTGAAACCTCAATAAGGCCTTGTTGCAGTAATTCTGAGCATTCCCTTTGAGCCAAAATCAGGTGTTCTAGATTCATTCCCATATGACTCGCCTTGGTTGGATTAATATCTTCATTTTTCTTGAAAGGAAGGCGAACAAAGAATTCTAGGTTTTTTCATAAAGGATGGGAACATTTCTGAGCAAATTTAGAATGAGATTCCGAATAGGATTCCGGCAACTTTTGCATGATTGGATCTAGCAAACTCATTTCAATGGAGAAAAGTCTTTGAATATTGATAAATTCAAAGAATTGGTCTTTATACTTAAGACCTTTTCCAAGGATGATGCGAAGTTGAGAAATTTGAGTCATGATATCCCAACCAATGATCAAATCTTTGTTGGGAAGACTAGAGCCAAAGATTTTTGTGGTTATGGAACACTGTGGGAAAAACTGAACAGTTATAGGAGTAGTTCTTACATTTGTAGAGAAAGTATCTCCTGAGGCAGAATTGAAATACCGGACGCAAGAAGTCCAATATTCTTCAGGAAGAACTTTAGTGTCTAAAATTGAAGAAGCAGCTCCAGTGTGTATGAGAGCAATGACAGTGATTGGTTTAGCAAACTTTGAAGTGAATATTTTCACAGGAAAATGAGGACAATGAGTTTGGCTTGAAAATATGTTAGTGCTTTCTTCTGAAGGGGTGAGAGATATGTGAAAGATATCTTCAGGATCTGAATCTGAATCAGTATCACTGGGTGTTTGATAACAAGGGATAACACAAAGAGCTTGTTCACATGGTTCTTCATCCGCAGAAAATAAAGATTCGATATCATCATTTCCAAGAGAAATACCAGTTTCATTCTCTATATGATGTATCAAATGATTCTAACATTTTTTCGCCAGGGGACAGTTTTTGGCAAAATGTCCTTTTTTGTTACAAATGAAACATCGGTTCGACTTTTTGTGACCTGAGCGATCCTTTCTTTTGTGTAGAGACTCAAGGCCCAATAAAAGTTGCTTGGTGTATGTTCTCATAACCGGTTCAGGGAATGGTCCGAATTTCCCCAGCAATGATGATATAGATCCATCGAGAACAAATTCCAACAAAATATTTAAAGAGTCTTCCTCCCTTACTCAAAGATCCATATGGACCAATAGGACTAAAAACCGTTCGATCAGGATTGATGCCCATTCCAAGCTGCTGAGGTATTGGAGTAACATCAAATTTGCCCGTCCAATCGATAGAAGGCTCACTTATGGGGTTAAAGCTCTTGTAAATATTATCAGGAGATCTGCCTATGGAGTCAATCTCATCATCGATCAGACACATATCATCATCACTTCCATTTGCCTACCAGCAACCACTTTCTGCCATCGACCCTCGTCGACGGAATGTTGAGCAGCTCATAGAATCCATGTTAGTAATATCCGCTCCCAAGTTCATTGACATTTGAATGGTTTTTCCATTTGCCATGGAAGATGCTGAAGGAATGTTAGACTTCTCCATGCCAAAAGTAGAAAAACTAGAATGAGAATCCTCATGTTCTCCTGTGACAAAGTGATGCTGCAGCAGCTGGGATGCTGTTCGCCTAGCATGGGGTTCCTTCTGTAAACACTGTAGCAAAAAATCTTTTGCCTCTTTTGAGAGATGATCAGGAATCGGAGGATGAGATTTTGTAGTCCCTATGTAGAAGAGAGCAGCAACCTCTTGGTATTGTTCGCTCCATGGAGGCTTTCCAGTCGCCACGCATATAGTTCTTTTCTCTGAGTTGGCCACTCACGAGAAGACTAGTCTATCAGGTGAAGCCGTTAAGAGATTCTAATGCATCAGACTCGAGAATTTGACCAGGAAGCGACCTTTCGACCGAGCTAATCTGCAAGGGTCATTACAGCATAGTTAAAAATCGATTAGAGATTGGAGATATGTCGACTCGACAAAGGCGTGTGATCCAGTGTGCGTGATTCGACCAGATCGTACAATTCTCGGGCTTAGGCGTTGAGGACTCCGCCCGCTAGCTAGAGCTCAGAAGCAAGGATTAAGTATATAACAATTTTTCATAATTTAAGCTTTGATAGAAAAATATTTTTTCGGGAAATGTTTTCTACATAACAAACATAGCCTAAAGTCCCATTTATTTTTCTTTTCATGTTATGCAAAAGTATCCTGGAAAAAACAACACGGTATCCCCAATATTGAGGTTTTGACTTCAAATGAGTCCAAATTGTTACTTTCCTCCGTTTTGACTTCAAGTTTGCCAAATTGTTACTTTTCGACCCATCTTCGATTTTGTTGTTGGAGGAAGGGTAATTAAGTTTCTAGGGTAGCCTACAATACCAATTGAGGGTTTTAAAAGTCAACGATGGAAAGTATTACACACACACAGATATATATGTGGGCAAATTGTGAGGTTTTGACATGAAAAACAACACTAACAAACAAAATTCACGTCAAAATAAGCGTTATCTATTTCTCTTTCTCCCATCCTCCCAATCGCAACACTTGATCGTAGTTAGCAAATTCTGAGATGCTTGAAGTAGAAGTTCAAAAAGATAAAGCTGCAGAACTTCTTGGTTTGCATCCATGCATATTCCGGCCTAAGCATTCGACCAAGACCGGGAATGAGTTTGGTCTATAAAAAAAAAAAATTCACATCATAGATGTGATAGGGCTAGTATAAGCACCTAGAGGGGGGTGAATAGGTGTAAAAACAATATTTTCGAGATAAGTGTGCAGCATTCAATAATAGATAAAGAGATGAGAGTTTTTCTCTTAACAAGATACGATCAAAGTAAAAGAGAGTAGGGAAGAGAATATGAACACAGAGATTATAGTAGTTCGGCTTATTCCAAGCTTACGTCCACTCTTCCGCACTGACAGCCCACTGGCTGGATTTCACTATGAACAAAAGAGATGTTACAGTAGCTCTTCCTTGATTCCACAAAGTAGAGACTCTACTACCCTTCCTCAAGGTCTCTCAAAGATATAGACTCTCTTTTATGTACAAGATTACGCTCAACAGTTTAATTGACTAAGAACAAGGAGCTTCAGACTTTGGAATTCTTCTATCGCGCACACCTTCAAACGACTAGAACGTCTTCCTTATATACTCCTTTATGCCATCATACCCGTTGGCACTTACCAAAGGAATTCTTCCAATCTACCCGTTGGACAGAATCAATTAGGAAGATCTTCGAGCTATTTAAGGAACATGACGATAGCCCATCAATCCTGCTCGCCCATACAATCAGGATCTTGGTTTCCATAAGCAGAACCTTCCAAGAATACTTCGTCAATCATCGGATCCAATCATCCCTGAATCAATCTTGATTTGAGTAAAGGATTCCGACATGCTATATCCAGCCAAGAGATTTAATCCTGTCGATAAGGTCAAATCTTTAACGAAACATCCAGTTCTGGATAAGCCTTCTTCGACGGTCTAGAGACTGTCAATGGGATAGACTTTGAGTCTTGAGTTTGGTGGTTCGGAGGTCTTCAGACTTTGATGGAAGAGTCTACAAGTCTTCAGACTAGACTGATGGAAACGTTTTGTCAGCTTCAAAATATTTTAAGGACGATTTCTCCAACAAGATGGACGAGGGAAAGAAGGGAGTAGGGGTGTGGGGACTTTTTTCTTAAATGGAAAAAATAAATAAATGAGATTAAAAATTAATTTTGAAAAATAAAAGTATTGAATTTTGAATAATGATAAATTTTGGTCATTTGTAGAACATCATGGATTTATTTAAATAAATTGATTTTAATTTTTTATTAATCATTAGTTTCATCAATAACTTTTGTTAAAGTTAAAAACATCTTTCCAAACATGGATACACGTTAACTATGAATATATTTTTCAAATTTTCAATGAATTGATTTATTAATATTATTAGTGTAAATTCATTGTAGGCTCTTTTTTAATTAATTATTTATTTATGAATTTGAATCAAATTAATTAAAAATAAAAATATTCATTTAATATACAACGTGTCCCAACGTGTCAGAATTCTCTATTTTTGAGAAATGATGTGTTAACGTGTCGTGTCGCATGTCCATGTCGCGTATCAGTGCTACTTAGGTTGAGACAATCATTCTATAGTAAATTTCGATTGCCCCAATGGTCATTGGACACGATGGTTGATTAAACGGAAGCTGACAATGTAAGTCTGTCTAGGTGATCTTAGTTACCAAGTTTGGCCTGACCATCCCCAAATATTCTAGTCATTGTTTTAGCAAAAGGTAGAATATTTTGAGAATAATAACTTATGATGAGTCATGTATTGTAAAGAAATGGATTTCATAATAATTTATATATATTTTTTAATTTTTTTATCTTTTATACTAAAAAACGGACTGTTATTTTTTACTAGTTTAAAAATTGTTACCTAATTTATATTACAAAGGAATGATGAATGATATGGGGTTGCGATTATGATACGCAACCTAATTTGAATTTTCTTGCACATCATTTCCTGTGTCGACAGACGAGAACAGAAGACACACCGTGGCTTGTGGCCTCCAGGACACCACGCGGTGCTTATTTCAGTAATAAATCTCAATCGTCCATGGAGAACTCTATTTTCTTGACTAGATGGTCGGAGCAGGGACTCCGGCACGTCCTCTCTTTCTGAAACTTTTCTCTATAAATCAATGATAGAACGCAATGTAGGTTTCTGAAGCAATCTCTGTCCCTCTCTCTCTCTCTCTCTCTCTCTCTCTCTCTCTCTCTCCACTTCTAAGTTCTTCATGAAAAATACACAACCAAATCCAACCATCATGCAGTCAGAGAAACACGTTGCAGTCTGCAATTTCCCGTTCAGCAGCCACCCAAGGACCCTCGCCAAACTGGTCTGCAAGCTTGCGGCCGTCGCCCCGAACGTCCGCTTTTCTTTCCTGAGCACGGCCAAGTCCAACGATTCCGTTTTCCCTCCTCCGTCCAGAGCCGCTTTATTGCCGTCCAACCTCAGAGTGTACGATGTCAGCGATGGGTTGCCAGCTGGCCACAACAAGGTGGCTGACGACCCACGAGTGGAAGCCGAAATGTTCCTTAGAGCAGCGCCAGTGAATTTTCTAGCCGGTGTCGATACTGTCGTACGAGATGCGGAAAGCAAAGTGAGTCTCTTGCTAACCGATGGTTTGGCATCGTTGGTCGTATGCGAAGTGGCGGACAAATTGCACGTCCCGTGGGTCGCGTTCTGGGCTGCCGCTCCGTATTCTCTATCCATGCACCTCCACGCTGACCTTATCCTCCAGCTGAGGCAAAACGCCGCCGACGAAGAAAAGACCCTGGACATGATCCCAGGACTCTCCATGATGCGCATTGCGGATTTGCCTGAGGAACTAGTGAAGGCCCCAGACACATCAATGATATACCGCATGTTCCGCGAGGTGGGGAATGTGCTCCAACGTGCAGCTGCCGTTGCCCTTATCTCCTACTCGGAGTTTGATCCCGAGCCCCTCACGGCTGACCTTAAGTCCAAGTTCAGCATTTTGCTCCACTTGGGCTGTTTGACGCCAGGCCTCCCTGCCTCAGACAAGACCGGCTGCTTGACCTGGCTAGACTTGCAAGGCCCCCAAACAGTGGTGTACATATCCTTCGGGTCCGGTAGCTTGACGAACCCGACGCCTGACGAGGTAACGGCCCTTGCCGAAGCCCTAGAGTCCACTCGGACCCCATTCCTGTGGTCTATAAACGACCAGCTGAAGGCTCGATGCCTCCCCGGAGGATTCGAGGAGCGGACAAGCACGTACGGGAGGATTGTGTCGTGGGCCCCTCAGAGGGAGGTGCTCAGCCACCTGGCCTGTGGGGCCTTTCTGATGCAATGTGGTTACAACTCGGTGTTCGAGAGTGTCGCGGGGGGCGTGCCGATGATATGCCGGCCCGTGGCAGTGGACCAGATGATGACCGCAAGGGCCGTGGAGGAAGTGTGGGCAATCGGAATTGGAGTGGAGAGGCGGGTCATAACAAAGAGTGGGATGGTTAAGGCGCTGGAGGTGGTGCTGAGGACTGAGGAAGGGAAGGAGATGAGGAAAAAGATTGGTGAGTTTAGGCAGAGGCTGCTGGTGGCTGCTGGGCCTGAAGGGCGAGCTGAAGCTGATTTCAAGACTCTCGCGGAGCTCATCTCTATCTTGTGAAGCCAAGTGATAAATTGGAAAATTATTACTGAAAAGCTCTTCTCTAAGCGTGTTTGATTTTTCCAACTTCAATAATTGCATTACTATGGAAAAATGTGATAGATATCCGTGAAACCTTAGGAGCTGTTGATGACGGGATGGAGTCCTGATGGCTACGTATTCGAACGATTCTAGTCACGTTCAAGCTTCCGGCGACGGTCTGTTATGTCAGCTCCTAGATAAATTCTATAAAATAAGAATTTTTGTATTTCTCATATTAATCATCTCCAAATTAGACATTATTGTCATTTGTAATGACCCTATGAACTACAGTGCATTGGTTGAGGTCTATGCATGGCCTTCTACTAATAAGGAGAAGGATTTCAGAATGCACGCTGTGGTTTAGTTCGACCTCGTAAATTCATGATTTAACATACATTCGATGCATCCAATGACTACTCTTGGTGAACTTTTAATCTAGAATTTGTCGCCAACGAGCAACTTACTTTGGGACTAGCTTTTAATACGTTTGAGAGTGAATGTATACATGACACATCCTACTGACTTTTGGGCTGGAGGGGACGAAAGAGATGGGGGATATAGCATTTATTGTCAAAATCATTGTATTGGTTTCGTAGGTAGTCCTAATTCTAGGAAGTCTTGCTTGGTGGAATTACTTCCACGTGATTTGTTCGTCTTCTCCTCAACTGTTTATCTTTAAATTCCTCGACGCGAGTACTTGTGATTGGGTTTCAGCTGGTGGTCCCTAGCACATTAATCACTAACCCTCAGTTCTTTGTCCATGGCAGTTCAATCTTCAAGCTGAGAAGATGAATTCTGTTCTGGCTTGTATCAAATTTCGTGTTAACTTCATGTCTCAAGTTTAAACAGTTTATAGAGATAGATGGGTTTCTTAAAGAAAATGAAAAATCTTGAAAAATATGCAACGTTTGACCGATTAAGAAGTGGGTTCTTTAAATGTCGTGCAATATTGGACATTACAGGACAAAATAAGGGGCACATGTTATAACTAGGAAGGGCACAAAAATAAAAGCTCCTCAAGAAAGCAACTACAAGACAATTTATGTTATATGTTTATTTATTTATTTATGGGTTGAAAAGAACTTTGTCCAAGGAAGAAACAAAGAGCAAGAGTTTTTGTTTTTGTTCTAATCGAGCCGCGGACTTGTGACATCTCGATTTTCCAATTCTATTTTCAGTAAAATGAGATGGGCATTTCGTCTGCACGCATTTAGTTCTTTTCTCTGAGTTGGCCACTCACGAGAAGACTAGTTTATCAGGTGAAGCCGTTAAGAGATTCTAATGCATTAGACTCGAGAATTTGACTAGGAAGTGACCTTTCGACCGAGCTAATCTGCAATGGTCATTACGGCATAGTTAAAAATCGATTAGAGACTGGTGATAAGTTGACTCTACAAAGGCATGTGATCCAGTGTGGGTGATTCCACCAGATCGCACAATTCTTGTTGATCGGCACTAGACCGACTTTTATGTCGTTTGGGTATCCTGTGTCCGTATTTGAAACCTTGAGATTACTACGACAACCGAGAGTCGCCAATGTGTCACATATGTACATTGTGACTTGAATTGATCAACTACATGTCAAATGCATGAAAATTTCTAAAAGCTACCCGGTAGATCGGGATGTGCTAGTATTGTGTCTGAGTAAAATTAACTGTAAAATTGAGACCGAATTTAGAAATTGGAAGTCCTGGTGTGTTACAAATCATTTTAGAAACGTTGACTTATCTTCAGAAGATTTTTCATGTGAGCCGAGTTTTTAGTGAAGAATCAACATATGGTTAATTTGGTTTGGAAAATTGGTAGGCCCGCTTTTGGTCGTACTTTTGGGACTCAAGATGGATCTATGGTCAAGTAAAGATGTGAATTAAAGTGCGGTGACATTGGATTAATTTTATGAACTTCAAATTGGCTCAATTGGAAGTGGATTAAATGAAATTGAAGAATTTGATGTACAAGATTTGCAAAATTCGTATGCCATGGTGGAGGAAGAAATTCGACCCATTGAAGATAGTTGTGGAGGATTTGAGTTAGTGGAAGATGACCTCATGTGATGTCATGGTGGTGGGGCCTAAGTTGAGGAGATTTTGACAAGTGTAGGGTGTGGATTAGCCCTAAAAAAGGTGGGACTTCACTTCAACCAATCACCATCATCTTCTTCCTTGGTTGGGCTTTTTGAAAATTGGAGGAGAGAGAGAGGCACCGTGCGACCGAACTAGCAAGCCCAATGCCGCCCCCTTCCCCCGCTTGACACCGCCGCTAGTCGCCGTCGCCGTCACAGTCGCCACCCGTCCGCGCGCGAAGGCCCGCGTGCGCCTTGCCGGCCAGCTCGCGCGCTACTCTGCCCTGCTCGCTCGGCCCCGAGCCTCCAACCCTTTCGTCCGCTGCTGCTCCTGGTCGCCAGCCACCGCCGGAGTCTCCATCGCTGCCGTACGTCGCCGACCAGCGCCACCCCGAACCGCAGTTGCTGCCCGCCTCTTCCCTTCGCCGTTCCAGCTTGAGTCTTCTTCGGTTCAACCAGCAACAACAGCCACGAACCAGCAAGGCCGGGGAATCTTCAAGGCCCGTTTCGAGTGCCTTCTGATCTTCTTTTGGTGCCGCCCTGAGGAGGTTTTCCCACCACCTCGCCGTTGTCTTTGCCGAGGACTCATCGGAAAGCGATTCTAGTGAGTTTAACTCACTAAACCTCAATTAGAGGGTTAATGATATTTTAGGTGTGCTTAGTTTATGTTAAGTGTTATTAGGTGGTTAGTTTAATTTATTTAAGAGTAGATTATATTAAGGTGGTGCTTAGTGTAAAGTATGTTTAATTAAGGCTAAGTAGGTTTATTTTAGAATAAGCCTTGATTTGACTTTATTGAAGCATTTTAGGATTAAATAAATATTTCGAAATTATTTAATTATTTAATAATATATTATTCGAAATTATTAAAATATTATTATTTAATTAATTTTCGGAATAAATTTAATTATTTATTATTTTCGGAAAATTATTTCGGGACCTTAAATTCTCAGAATTTCGTGCTGATCGCTGCTGTGCATTCAAATTATTACTTTGATGGTTGGATATTGCAAATTGAATGTTGATTGTGAAAAATATGGATTCATTTAGAAAAATCTCTGGTGTCGGGTTTGACACCGAAATTGGATCTTAAGGATTATTATTTTAATGGAAGCCTTGAGTGAAATGCAAAGTACCTTGGGCTGAGTATGAATTGTTGTGTGATAATTAAGAGGAATTGTCTTGAGCTGTTGAGTTGAACTTGCCCCTATATGGGAGGCCCCACGCAACGGGCTTGGGTCGTAGTTGATTCTGGGCCTATACTCCTTCGGGAACGCCGTCGACGTAGTGATGAAGCCGCGCTCCAAGGTGGGGAGGCGATGCTTGGCATTAATGTCACTAGATAGTCGAACTGCGAGTAGGCTATGCCCTTGTGTGGCAGTGTATAACAATTGGAACATATGTTGGGTGTTGATTGACGCGCCGCATTATGGGACGGAATTGTGTGGAATGAAATGAGACGTGTCATAACGGTTTGATCTTATAATCAGGACCCCTGTGATTGTTGTTTATATGAAAGTGATTGCATTCCGATTGGTTAAAATTCTTATTATTGCATGTGATTGAGTGATACGAACTGTGCTAACCTGCAGGGAGGGAATTGAGGCAAAGGTGAGTCTCATTGTTCTGATGACATGGCTAGGCCACCCTTGGGTGTATTTTCTTTCTAATAGGGGTTTAGGGGGTGACCTTGCTGAGACAATGTCTCACCCCGTTATGGGCCAATATTTTCAAGTCCCTAGTGGATAAAGCAGCCAGATCGCTTTAGTTGGCCTTGAGGAGTTGCAGAGTTGAAGTCAGGAGGATTAGAGAACGAGTCCGACTTCTAGGTCGTAGGACAGTTCCTTTTTAAGAGCCAATCTTTTGTAGACTTTTGGCTGTAGGCCTTCGTTTGTAACTTCGTTGATTTATGAAAGTGTTATGTTGTGGAATTGCTTCCTGCTTTTCTATCACGTATTTCATTGTCAAGGGTTTTATAATACGTTCCGCTTATGCATTAAAGTGAAGAATGGGTTTGCGATGCGTCTTGGGAACGTCGCATTTGCATGACCATGGTGGGATGTTTGCGTGTACGGGGTTCGGGGCGTGACAGGACTCATATAGAGCCACCGTACAAAGCAAGGAAAATAAGTAACACCCAACGTTCTTGATTTTCGACTGTACGCGGAAAGCTTTTGCTTTTGCATTCAATTGGTTAGACTTTGCTGCTTTGTTATAATATGAAGCTATAAACCATCGCCCATTGAGAGACCCCATGGGCGAGATCTGCCAAGCTCACGACTAGAACCCTTTTTCTAAAACAAGGTCGACTTCAGATAGAGAGTTAACAGTAGGGGCCAGATTTGGGATAAAGTGAAAATTTGTAAATTTTTACGAGATAAAAAAAGTTGGGGCTAGAATTGTCATTCGACTTAAAGTTGGTACTTTTTTACAAGACCACAAAAAGTTTAGGCTAATTTTGTTACTCCACTTAAAGTTGGTGTTTTTTTACGAGATAAAAAAAGTTCATGCTAGATTTATCACTTGACCTGAAATTGGTGTTTTATTTTTTTTTTCGAATTAGCCCCAATAGTAAGAGATAGAAAGTTCAGCAAACATCTCAGGAGCCACTACTAACTTACAGTCGGAATGGGCCTCGACGAAAAAGGGGAAGCAATGGCAGAAGCCATAATTCATCTTTGCCGCACTCTTGTCTTATTAGTCTTTTGTCTTGCTCGATTTAATCAAATTAAAGACTTTGTTAGAGGATAGAGTATATCCCCGGGCACATGTTTAGGTGTTGGCATCTTAAAACCCCAAGTCTGGAACTTTCTGATCCTCGTAACATTGAGTTTGTTTGTCCTAAGTTTGTTTGGATTCCAAAATCTAAAGTTCAAGCTTTAAAGCTTATTCTAGAACGTACCATTACACTGGTTCACGGGGTTCGCATGTTCTCCGGGACACCCTTTTAAATCAATGGAAGAGTGGTTGGACAATCAAGATTTTCATTTAGATAAAAAAAAAAAAGAAAATTAAGATTTTAAGTCATCAAAAGTATGCGAAGAAACCTACGTATAGATAGCCGTGATGGTTGGGCTTGACTACTTCATCACCGAGGGAACGAGTTCGAATCTCCGGATGCTCGCGACTTAAGTGGGGGTCCCAAGGGTAGTTTACTGGGCCAGCCCCCGAGGGTTTACGTCTAAATAGCGGCTTGCGGCGATGCCCCCACTAGTGCTACCGAGCACCGGAGGGTCGTGTGATTCCCGAAGGGTGATTTCCGGCGGTCCCTCGATCATCATAAAAAAAAAAAAGTATGTGAAGAATTTTAATTAGATGTTCTAAAGTTCTGGATGATATCCCCACAATAATTCAAAAGAAGAAAAGCTCACGAGTACTCTAGTGCTCTTTATTTAATAATATAACATGGTGAATAATCACTTCATAGTGGGCAGGACCTCTATATATATCATGGAATCAATTGAGCAACTCAAAATTCTAATTTCTCTACATATGATTGTACCGGGCGTTTGTGGGATTTGATCCCACAAATATGAACTTATTAGAGATTTAAATATCCAAAGCATAGATTACGTGCAAAGTCATTCAATATATTTTCAGTATCATAGACAATTTTCTTAGACTAACTATGAATAAAATTCGAAATCTTATACTAAACAAATAGGTAAGTATTATCTTTGTGGTACATACACTATTTTATTTTAGGGAAAAAAGTGGCTTATATCCTTGAAATTTCTCTCTCTAACTCTAAGTACAATTGTCAAATCGAGATACCGAATTGTACATTTAGATCACAAATTCACGAGAACCAAATTGTAAAAATACAGTAAAATAATGAAATTTCCCAAATTTGGGTGCACCTTTTTTGCCAATTTCACTAGTACTTTGTTAAAATATATACAAAATTCTCATTTGTTCCCTCATCGATAAAACCTAAATGATGAAATGTTCTAACTCAGATTTGATTTCCATAAATGAATAAATGTGAAAAATAAAATGTAATTACTGTTTTTCCCCTCAATGACGCCTATCAAATGCACCACCTTACAACGCAAAGATTCATTCGAGTGAATAATACATCTGCAACAGGGCTGATCGATCGTGATGGAGAGGAGATCATCATCCAAGTTAGCTCTCGTGCTCATGCTCGTGTTCGTTTTGCAATGGGCAAGTTTGCCATCTTCAATGGCCGTGCCTGGTGAGTGCAACAAGAATGAGGATTGTCGCGTTATCTGCGCCTCAGGCTGTGGGCTTTGCAGCGAAACTGAATGCAATTGTTTCGACGGGACGCCGCCGGGTTGCAGTAGCCATTACCGCCTTCGAAGTGTAAACACTCCCTGATGAAGTCAAATGAGAATATCTACTTACTTTGATTCATACTTATGTCCCTATTATGATATAAAACATGATTATATGATGATTTTTTCGTAAAAGATGGCTTCTCTCTTCATGATATTGCTGTACTTTTGTATCGCTTATAAGTGATTGCCCAGTTAACTTATTTATTTCGGCATGTATAACTAAGAAAATTGACGAACTTTATTTGACAAAACCGAAGAACAACGTCACTGAAAAATATACTCATTTTCAAGAACAGCTTATTCTTAATCATATTTATCGATAATAAAAACTTCTCCCGTTAATTCACTTTTGTAAACCTTACGAGCAAGCATATTTCAATTTTGCAGGAAATAAAGGCATCAGTCCTGAAGAATTTCCATTAGTGAAGGATTGGCAATGTTTTAATGTTGGAACACTAAAATTTTGTTCGTTGGAATCAATCGATTCGCTCACAAATTCTGATTTCTCTAATTACATATGATTTTACGTGTTCACAAATATGAGCTTATTAGAGATTGAAACATCTAAAGCATGGATTACTTGCAAGGTCATTCAACATATTTTTGGTATCTATCATAGACCATTGTCTTGGACTAAGTATAAAAAAAGTTTCAAGTCTTATACTGAAAGAATAGATTAGTATTATCTTTTGGGGTATCATACACAATTTCATTTCAGGAACAAAGTGGAGTATAGCTTTGGAGTTTCCCTCTCTAACTCTAACTATAATTGGCAAATCGAGATACTGAATCGTGAATTTAAATCATAAATTCACGAATACCAAATCGAGAATCTAATTGTATAAATGTGGTAACATAATTTCAATAAACTTTTTTGCTAAATACGTGTATACTTTGCATCAAGAATCAATGCAATTGTTTCTCGGCAATGCTGCTGAGTTGCATTAGCTGTTACCGCCTTCAAAGCAGAAACAGTCCTTGATGAAGCCATATGAGATATCTAATTACTTTGATTCATACTTAAATCATTCCGAAGATCACTAGAACTTTTAAGTTTGGTAGTATAAAATTTGCCATGATTGATTAGTAAGTAGAGGTCATACTTTTAGAATTTGAAGAAAAAGAGATGATAATCTGCACCCTATTGAATTGATACCACCGATTGATAATCAACTGTCAATACTCATCCTAAGCTAATCTGAATTTCTTTCATTGTAAAATAAACGGATATTTATTTTATAATCTTTAACAAGATAACATTACGCCGTGCTTTTGTTTAATCTGTTGAGCCCGTTGGTTATAGGTGTGCCTGAACTATAGTTGTTCTGAAATTATACTGCGAAGTGTTGTTATATATTTAATAAGTGATATTCTTAATTTTGACATTACTTTAAAACCTGTAAAACCGGTCTTTGTTTGAAAAGTTACCAAAAGATAAGAAGGGCGTTGGAATCTCTCTCTCTCTCTCTCTCTCTCTACCCAATTCTTATTTATTTTAGACCCATAAATTTGTGTATTTGCTTTATTATTCTAAATCTTTCTTTCTAGCACATCATGATTTACCACAAGAGCTCATTAAATGGAAGAGGGAATAATTTGGTAGAAAAAAGTGCTTTGTGGGTGAAATCAAAGATCTTTTATCTATTATGCATTCTATCTAAATCTTAGCGATTTAAAGTTGTGTAACTTTACATACACATAAATGGAGTTACATGAATATTAAAAGAATATATTAGAGACGTGGATAATACGGTGTTAAGAAAATCCGTGTGGACATATGACGAGAGCAGAACAAATTTTGGTTCATCAACGAGAAGTTACTTTTGGAAATAGATAGCTTCCTTATACATGAAGTATATTTTTGTAGCCACTCGCATAAGCGTTATATGCAACTGCTAGTATAAAAAAATCAACCATGCATGCCCATAAGTGGATGGCCGAGACTTGGAGACCTAGTCCAATTTCAAGCAAGATAAGTGTCGCTTCGCAAAACTTGCAAAACCATTTAGGTCATAACTCTTGCATGTGATTGAACTTGATCGCCCAACAGGCAATAATATCATCGACATATTTCGCCCAACAGCTAATTAGAAAAAAAAAAAAAAAGGTCTTGTTATTTGTTATCGACTGACTTCAGGTAAATACACATAAAAACAAACGTTTGAATTTTTACTTCATCAATTACACATACCATGAGATATGTAATAGATATGTATATATATTATGTGTGATTGCAAAAAAAGTGCCTTAGGACACTCGTTAATAAAAATTAACTTAAAAGTATCCTTCAAATATAGTGAAAATCACTGTCATGCGAGGACGAAAATTTGAGAACTAAAATTTCAACTTTATGAAGTTTATTTTCCTGAAAGTGATTATATTGACTTCCTTTAAAGTTTGACTTTCTCATTGTTACTTTTAGTGAGGTCAATTTTGTTGTTTAAAAATGTACCGAGTAGGGATGATCGGTTCCCTATCTGGTCCGGACCGGTTCCATAAAGCCTATCACTTATTCGAAAAATTTATAAAAATTTTAAAAATACTAGAGTTTTTACTAATTTAGGGTTTTGCTACTATTTTCAAGAAATTAAACTATATATATATTTAAAAAAACAGTCAGTCCGGTCCGGTTCTCTCCTTTCCCCCGCCCTCCCCCCGGTGAATCAGGAAACAAACCGAAAATTATTGGTTCCATCTTATGAAATTGGGAACTGGACCGATCCCCCTGTTAACGATTTGGTCTGGTCCAGGCGATTCCCTGATTTGGACGGTCCGACATGCTTACCCTAGTAACAATCGTCATAACATAGAATTTCTTGGGTTTTCGAATTAGTCCATGCTTAGAATATTTATGGTGAGACTTTTGCAAATTTGAGCCAAAACTTCGAGATTAGTGGGGTCAATTGATTAATATTTAGAATATTATGCTAATGATCAAATATTTACTGTTTGATTGCTACCCTCTTATAAAGCGGTGCCACCATTGGACATAGCCCTCGGGAAAGAAGGAGGGGGGGGTGGGGAGGGGTTGAGGGCGCGGGGTGGTTGGGTTTGGAGACTTTCTTCTTTCGGATGGGGTTAAAGTTCGCTAATTAGTTAGGGTTTTCAGACGTTTATATGCGAAAATACTAATAAGAGAAAAATAATCTCAGATAAATAAGCAATTATATATTTTCGTAATCAATATTACAAAAAGGTACCATCTACTTTTCAACTAAGTATCCTGCACATAATACAGGGTTAATATAAGCTCAGCATCACATAAATTTTGATCGTGTACTCACATATATTGAAATTTTAGATTCTAAAATCAAATGTGCAAGCTTTAAGGCTTATTCTACAACTTACCATTATGCTGGTTCGTAGGGTTTGCGTGCATGTTCTCCGGGACACCCTTAGCATAGGATGAGGTCAATAAATGGAAGATTGGTTGGACAATGAAGATTTTCAGTTAGATAGAAAAAAAATCAAAATTTTAAGTTATCAAAAAATGTGAAGAGTTTTAATTAGATACTCTAAAGTTCTGGATGATATCCCCATAATAATTCAGAAGAAGAAAAGCTCACGAGTACCACAGTGCTCTTTATTTAATAATTTAACACGGTGAATATAATCACTTCATAATGGGCATGCCCTCTATATATACCATGGAATCAACTAAGCAGGTTAAAATTACAATTTCTTTAATTACATAGATGTTGCCGGTCATTTGAGGGATTTGATCACACATAAATGAACATATTAGAGGTTGAAACATCAAGAGCATAGATTACATGCAAGGTCATTCGATATATTTTCAGTATCATAGACAATTTTCATAGACTAACTATAAATAAAGTTCGAAATCTTATACTAAAACAAAATAGGTAAATATTATCTTTGGGGTACCATACGCAATTTTATAAGGAACTCTATGTGGCTTAAATCCCTGAAATTTCCCCCTCTAACTCTAAATACAGTTGTCAAATCGAGATACTGAATCGTATACTTAGATCACAAATTTACGAAAATCGAATTGTAAAATTTTGGCAAAATAATTATAATTTTTACCAAATATGTGTGTACCATTTTTGCCAATTTCACTAATACTTTGTTAAAAGATCCACAACATTCACATTTGTTTCCTCGTCAAGAGAACCTAAATGACGAAAGATTCTAACTTAGATCTAATTTCCATAAATGACTAAATATGAAAAATAAAATGTAATTACTTTTTCCCTCAATGACGCCTATAAAATGCACCATCCTACAACGCAAAGATTCATTCGGGTGAATACTACATCTGCAATAGAGCCGATCGATCGTGATGGAGAGGAGATCATCATCCAAGTTAGCTCTTGTGCTCGTGCTTGTATTCATTTTGCTGGGGGCAAGTTTGCCATCTTCAATGGCCGTGCCTGGTGAGTGCAGCAAGAATGAGGATTGTCGCGTCATCTGTGCCTCAGGCTGTGGACTTTGCAGTAAAACTGAATGCAATTGTTTTGACGGGACGCCGCCAGGTTGCAGTAGGCGTTACCACCTTCGAGGCATAAACACTCCTTGATGAAGCCATATAAGAATATCTACTTGTTTTGATTCATACTTACGTCCTTAATATGAAATAAAATATGATTATATGATGATATTTTAGTGAGATATTGCTCCTCTCTTCGTGATATTGCTGTATTTTTGTTTTGCGTAGAAATAATTGCACAAGTTAATTTAATTTTTTTCGGCTTGTATAACTAATATAACTAATGAACTTTATTTGACAAAACCGAAGAGGCTTAGCAGTGCGTTTATATCGCATTTGCTGTTGCTTACTAGATCTCGCATTGAATTTGCTGTTGCTTACTAGATCTCGCATTGCGTTTATATCGCATTTGCTATTGTCTAGAATAAACATTAAATAGACTATACTCATTATCAACAACAGTTAATGCTTAATCATATTCACTGATCATAATCAATTCACTTTTGTGTACCATACGAGCAAACATATTTCGATTTTTCTCAAAACAAGGCATTAGTCCGCCAGAATTTCCATTAGTAAAGGATTGTCTATGTTTTTTATTTTGGAGCATGAAACTTCTTTATTTGCTAGAATCAATGGGTTGGCCACAAAAATCTGATTTCTCTAATTACATATGATTCGATGTTCAACATATTTTCGGTATCATAGACAATTTTCTTGAATTCTAGATGAAGTTCAAAATCTTACACTAAAAAAATTGGTAAGTATTATCTTTGGGGTGACATATACAATTTTATTTAAGGAACAAAGTGGAATTTAGCTCTAAAATTTCCCTCTCTTACTCTAACTATAATTGGCAAATTGAGATACTGAATCATGAATTTAAATCATAGATTCATGAATGTGAAATTGAGAATCAAATTGTATTAATGTGGTCAAATAATTTCTATAATTTTTTTTGTCCATATATGTGTGTACCGATGCAATTGTTTCTCAGCGACGTTGGGTTGTGTTAGCTTTTGCAGCCTTCAAAGCATAAACACTCGAAATAAAACTTGAAATAAAACATGACAATATGATGATGACTAATTTGGAATTTTTTTTCAAAAAATAATTGCTGTTATTGTTTAGAAAAAGTAGTCATGCCTAACTATTTTCGTAGATAATGAAAAAAATTTATATGCATTTATTTTTGTAAGCGATACAAACAATTATTTGTTGGAAAATATTTTCGAAATCACATATTTATGCAAAACAAATGCACCCTTGTTATATTGCTCCTCTCTTTATGATTATATTGTACTTTTGGTTCGCAATAGAAATAGTTGCATAATTTAACTTAATTTTTTTGGCCATTTATAACTAATGTAGCTCATGAACTTTATGTGAAAAAACTGAATAATGACTATATTAACTTAGATCTACAGTGACATATCTGTTGATGATGAAAATATCTTGGGGAGAATTACCAATTTAGTCTTAAATATTTTGTATTTATGCCAATTTAGTCTTTTTGGTCAATATTAGCTGGCTGACGTAGACACCGGTCGATGCCAGTCATTTAGTTGATGTCGACGTTGACAAATTTTAATAATTTTTTACTATTTTTTGAATTTTTTATATTTCTTTTCCTTTTCCTTTTTTTTTTTCCTTCCTTCTTCCTCTGCTTACCGGCCAGAGGTGAGGGTTGATGAGGTTAGCCTTGTTGGCCAATGGCAAGGCTCAACCCTTTCGGCCATTGGCGAGGGCAAGCCTCGCTTCACCATGGCGAGGCCAGCCTCGCCGTCCTTAGGTGAGGCCTTGCTAGATTTGGCGAGGCTCGGCCTTGCCTAGCCATGGCAAGGTGGCCTTGCCGTCATCGAATGAGGCTTGCCCTCACTAATGGTCGATGGGGGTGAGCCTTGCCATTGGTTGGTGAGATTAGCGAGTAGAGGAAGAAGGAAGAAGCAAGAAGCAAGAAGGAGGAAAAGAAAAGAAAAGAAAAAATAAAATATTATTAAAAAATTATCCATGTCGGCCAGTCAAAATTGACCTAATAGATTGAATTGACACAAATATAAGATAATATAGTGTATTCACTATTATTTTTAAAGCAACAAATCCCATTTGCAGTGTTTTAAATGGTATTTTTATATGAAAACTGTTTATACAATCTAACCAAACTATAATTAACTAATTAATTATGCAGATATTCTTATTCATCAATTCGTGTATCTTTTTCCCCCCCGAAACACTGAAAAAGCAAACAATTCACTCAAGAAGCCGTATCGTCGACGTCGTGTTCACACTCAAATCACTTTACTCTTTATATATATATATATAATTAACTAGCCACTTCGATATATTTGAATCCTTCTGTTAATTATGTCGTTTTTAATTTAACGAAAAATGCCGCACTACTTTTTTTATATACTTTTTTAATGCTACATGGTGAGTAATAACGGAGGCCATGTGCATTCAGATCCATTCAAACTAAACAGAGTCGAGAAAAGGAGTAAAGTGGATAATGGCGATGAGCTTATAAGACTTAAATGCAAAAATCAAAGTATATTTTGGTGATAAGTTTTAAGACCCTTGTTGTAATTGTCCCGTTATAAACAAACAGCTGAATTTATACTCATAAAAAATTCAGAAGTAATCGTCAATGGGCCACCAATGTTTTCAAGCTGTAAAAATATTGTCTGAATATATTATTACCAGAACAAGCGAAAAATTCTGCGGTTCAGTTGGATGAGCGATTCTTGCGTATTCTTTCTTTAATGACAAGATTCGGTTCACTCCAGCACCTCTTCTTCAATGTCCAGTTCGATTTTCCAAAAACTAGAAGCTACATACGTTACTATTCAAAATCAGTACATTTCATAGGCATATTCCTAAAGTAATTTTACGGTGGAATTAAAAAAAATTAAAATTTAGTAAGTGTGAGAATAGAAAACGGAAAATCAAGAAGAAAATAGCGACGTGCCTTATCACTTATTCACTAATTGAATCCACTTGATTTAGTATATTTTGAAACATTTTTCCAAAAGTGATAGTAATTGATGAAAAAAAAAAATTAATGTAAATTCCTCGAGAAGTCGCACTATTTATATATTGCTAAGTCGATCACTTGACAATTTCCCAACAATGTCTATGGCCTCTACAAAAAAAAAAAAAAAAAAAAAAAAAAAAAAAAAAAAAAAAAATAGGTCCATCTTACAAGCAGCTTAGCTTTTGGCAAATAATGAATTATCCTACATTTTAAGCCCAATGCATTTTCGATAAAATGCTTGTCTCAACCCGAATTCACATGGATCGAGTCCATGCTGAAGACGTGACGAGGGTGTCACCCGATTAGGTGAAGGAGAATGTCACGGCTTGATAAATTGATGCATTCTAGAAGTTTCCCGAACAAAGGGTTGTGGCCCATCCATGAGCAAGTGACCTTCTAGCTTCCCGAAGCCTTAGGGTTTTTTGAGTATTCTAGAACACTCCTAAAAATGGGCAATGTAGTAATTATACATCTACGCAATGATTATGGAAGATTGAAACCCATCATTAGATTAAAGAGAAGATCTAAGGCTATGGTTAATTCTGTACTTGTACATATAGGGACCTCCTCCCCCTAAATTGTATTATTATATTCACAAGTCAAATACAAGAAGAGCATCCCTCTTTAGAGTTCCTCTCTACGAGTCGAGT
The DNA here is from genome assembly GCA_016097605.1 of Eucalyptus guilfoylei. Lineage (NCBI taxonomy): Eukaryota > Viridiplantae > Streptophyta > Magnoliopsida > Myrtales > Myrtaceae > Eucalyptus > Eucalyptus guilfoylei. The sequence goes on from CM027860.1 coordinate 18,716,110, forward strand.
ATAAATAAGGTTTCTTTGGGGTTTTAATTGAAGTAATATTGTAATATTTTCTATAAGTTTGATTTGGGATTTAATAAGTCGAGTTCCTCTCTACAATCCTTGATAACACAAATCGTGATTTAAGTAATATTGTGATATTTTTTATTTGTGATTGCTCAATTAGTGTCTCAAGGCACTTGTCAATAAAATGTAACTTATAAATGTCCTTCAAATTTAACTCAATTGATTATATCGCAATATGTTTTCAACTTTCACTATGCTTATTTCTGTCAAAGTGAATAGACCGAGTTGGTTTATAAGTTTGACCTTGTCATTGTTACTTTAGCGAGGCCAATTTTGTCGTTTAGAAACATATATTGGTGGTCAAAACACACAATTTAGTGGGTTTCAAATAAGTCCATGCTCCGATCAAAAAAAAAAAAAAAAAAAAAAAAATGTCCGTGCATAGAATACTTATGGTAAGACTTCTGCAATTCGAGTGGGGGCAATAGTCACGCCAACTTTATAGTTCAAACAAACTTAAACGGGCCAAAGCTTGGAAATTAGTGGGGTCAAATTGATTAATGCTTGCGTATTTATGCTAATAATCATAATATTTAATATTTGTTTGCTCAACTCTATATAAAGTGGTGCCGCCATTGTGTGATGTGTAGGTTTTAAGAAATTTGTCTCATTCGAAATTTCGGATTCTAAAATCTAACGTGCAAGCTTTAAACCTTATTCTAGAACTTACCTTCAGGCTTGTTCGCGGGGTTTGCATGTTCTCCGGGACATCCTTCGCATAGGGTGAGGTTTTTTTTGTTTTTTTAATTGGTTCTACTCTAATCCTACTCTAACACTCACTCTCAGACTTTTGCCTTGCCTCCTTGCAGGGCGAGAGAGTCGAAACCCACTCCCGAAATGAAATCGTCCTCACCCCAATCCCCCCTGAGAAGGTAGGGATTTGAACCCATAGGGTAAGGTTAAATCAATGCAAGAGTGGCTGGACAATGAAGATTTTGGTTTAGATAAAAAAAAAAACAAGATTTTCAGTTATCAAAAGAATGTGAAGAATTTTAATTAGATATTATAAAGTTCTGGATGATATCCCCATAATAATTCATAATAAGAAAATCTCACGAGTATTTGTTTAATAATTTAACATGGTGAATAATCACTTGATAATGGGCATGACCTCTATATATTTCTTGGAATCAATTGAGCAGCTCAAAATTCTAATTTCTATAATTACATATGATCTTACCGTTCATTTGTGGGATTTGATCCCACAAATATGAACTTATTAGAGATTGAAACATCCAACGCATAGAGTGCAAGGTCATTTAATATTATTTTCAGTATCATAGACAATTTTTTTAGACAAACTATAGATGAAGTTTGAAATCTTATACTAAAAGAAAATAGGTAAGTATTGTATTTGGAGTATCATAAACACTTTTATTTAAGGAACAAGGTGGTTTATATCCCTAAAATTTCCCACTCTAACTCTAACTACAATTGTCAAATCGAGATACCAAATTGTATATTTAGATCACAATTCAACAGAATCGAATTTTAAAAAAATGCAGCAAAATAATTATAATAAAATTTTCCCAAATATGTGTGTGCCATTTTTGCCAATTTCACTAATACTTTGTTGAAATATATAAAATAATTGACATCTGTTTCCTCATCAGGAAAACCTAAATGACGAAAGGTTCTAACTGATATTTGATTTCCATAAATGACTAAGTATGAGATGTAAGATGTAATTACTTTTATCCTTCAATGACGCCTATAAAATGCACCGTCTTGCCAGGCAAAGATCCATTCAAGTGAATACTACATCTGTAACAGAGCCGATCTATTGTGATGGAGAGGAGATCATCATCCAAGTTAGCTCTCGTGCTCATGCTTGTCTTTGTTATGTCGTGGGCAAGTCTGCCATCTTCAGTGGCCGTGACTAGTGAGTGCACTAAGAACGAGGATTGTCGCACCATCTGTGCTTCAGGCTGTGGACTTTGTAGCCAAACTGAATGCAATTGTTTCGATGGGACACCACTAGATTGCAAAAGCCGTTACAGCCTTCGAAGTACGAACACTCCTTAATGGAGCCATACGAGAATATTTACTTACTTTTTGGTCGAAAGGATAAAATTCATTCATGAAAGTTAAGAGCACAACCGGTAGCCAAAGCATCCGAATACAGTATGTCTAACAAAGCAGAAGGAGGTGAAACAGGCTAGTTAAGGGGAAGTGTGCCATTTTTGTGGGCCTTTGCAGCCTAGTCGGCCACAAAATTAGCCCCCCTTCAACAAAACCTAATTTGCAGATTGGAGAAGCCGTGAAGGAGAGTCGCCGTTTCAGCGAAGATGGATCTGACCTCCCATGGTGTAGATCTTAAACCTTGGATTGTTTCCACCGGAATTTTTGAGTTAGATTCAAGCACCATCCGATTGTGCGCCTTGCTCTGCTCTAGCAGGTAGTGAAGAGTGATTGTTAATGCTTGAAATTCCGCTTGCAAAGGCGACGATGCAACAAAACTCCTGGTAAGGCCATCTATCAGTTTTCCATTTCGTTCGCGACAGATGCATGCCATAGTCCCTTCATTACCCTCTAATTGAAACGCTCCGTCGATATTCACCTTCAGGAATCCGGGATCTGGAGGTCTCCATAAATCGTCCTGCTTGAGATGGTGGCGTCTAGTGCCTCCTCTGTCGGAGTTGGAAAGCTGTGCCATCCGGACAGAAGCCAATGCTAGATCAACAACCCGAATTGGATTAGGTTGCTGTCACCGAAAAACGACATTATTTCTAGTCTTCCAAATATGCCACAAGACTGTAACTATAGCTTTGAAATCAGGTGAGTCATGATTCTGTTCAATTCTGTTTGCCATCCAAGCTCCGAGATTTTGTATACCTTGTGTTGATATATGAATATTAAGCGTTGGATGTGACCAAATAGTTGCTGTCCATGGACAAAGTAGAAAGGTATGTATTGTAGTCTCTGGTGCGTTGGTAGGACAGATTGGGCAGATTGGATCTGAGGTGATGTGGCAATGAAAAAGATTAGCTTTGGTTGGTAGAGCATCATGGCTTAGGGATCATAGGAATAGCCGTATTTTTGGGGAAATCTTCAGCTTCCAAATTTTCTTCCACAGAACATCTAGGGGTTGAACAGAAGTAGTTGCTCTGTTTTGAGTACTACTGAGGGCTGCTGTTCTGACTGATTGGTAGCCACTTTTAACGGTGTATTTGCCATCTGTAGAGTCAGTCCAAATAAGTTGATCATTTATGTAAGTGGGTCTTATCGGAATGGTAAAAATTTCACTAACAGTGGAGTCATCAAAGTACCTATTTAAGAGAGGAATGTTCCATGTGTTGTTGTTGGGGTCAATATAATCAGCCACAGGCAGGGGTTCATCGATGAGCTGGACCGCTCAAAATTCCTTTTGGTAACCAACGATCTTCCCTAGTTCTGATTTTTCTCCCATCACCCACCGCCCATTGTAGTCTCGGTAAAATTAAATCTCTTCCTACCAACAGGCTTTGCCAACCCCACAATGGTCTAGTTCCTTTCTCAGCATGTCTAAATTCACATGAATGAAAATAAATACCTTTGAATAGAATGCTCCAAAGGGAGGAGGGTCGCTGGATTAAACGCCAGGCTTGCTTCCCGAGCATTGCCTAATTAAAATCCATAAGATCTCTAAAGCCGAGTCCTCCTTTACTCTTACTAGTTTTGAGCTCCTCCCAACTCTTCCAGTGGATACTGGGTTTTGTACTATTATTCTGCCACCAGAATCGAGCAATCTTCTTCTCAACGGATTTGCAAATAGATGCAGGAATTTTAAAGATAGACACAGCATACTGAGGGATCGCTTGGACAACAGACTTAATCAGAATTTCCTTGTCGCCCTTTGATATTAACTTTTCTTTCCATCCTTCTAACTTGGGAGAAGTACACTATCAGTGCCATAAGTTGTGTACGGCGCTCACTTTGGTGCCAAAAGTTTCTATCGGATCACTTAAGTGCCAAAAAGTTTGAAAAATGATCATTTTAGTGCCAACTCCGATCTGGTTGGCTAGAAATCCGACGTGGTACTTTTTTTATTAATTTTTGAAGCTGATGTGGCTCGCCGGAGTGTACAGTCAGCATTTAAACAACAAAACAATGTCGTTTGGTGTGTCTCCCCCAATTCAAAACCCTAAATCTCCAACTAGTCGCCGTCCTTGACGGCCCCCGCGCTCAGTGGCCACGGCTCCAACCCCGATCCTGACCCCGACGATGGCCACTCGGTGGCCAAGTCGAAGGCCATGATCTGGCCAGTGCTCGGGGAGGCCGCCGATGAGTGTGCCACCCCCGATCTCTCCCTCTCCATCTCTGATCTCCCCAACAAGTGCCTGGTTTGTGTCTTCCGGTACCTAGGCTCCGGCGACTCGGGCCGGTGCTCCCTCGTGTGCCGCCATTGGCTCGTGATCGAAGGCCAGAGCCGCCAGAGGCTCGCCCTCCACACCCACTCGGAGCTACTGGACGCGATCCCGGCTCGAAGAATTTGAGGACGTTGAAGCTGGTGAAATGTTACTGAGATTGGGACATGGTGCTACTACGATGGAGGCTAAGCGACGATGGTCGAGCGACGTAAGCTGAGCGACTTTGGTTGAGCGATGGCGGCCGAGCGATGGAGGCCGAGCGACTTTGGCCGTGCGATAGCGGCCGAGCGACGGAGGTTGAGCGACGGAGGCCGAGCGACGGAGGCCGAGCGACGACGGCCGGCGTTAGGCGATGATCGGACAAAAAAACCCTAATTTCAATCCCAAAAAAAAAAAAAAAAAAAAAAACCCAATGAGTTGTGCGACGTCATTTTCTCAAGGCCATTCATTTAGGACGGCAAAACGATGTCGTTTAAAGGCCTTGTCAATTTTTTTTTTGAAAAAAAAATAACGTAATCATTTTGGCCGGAATCTCTCGCCGGTGGCACCAAAGTGATTGTTTTTCCTCCGATTTGGTACTTAAGTGATCCGACGGAAACTTTTGGCATCAAAGTGAGCGCCGTACACAACTTATGGCACTGATAGTGTACTTCTCCCTTCTAACTTTGAATGAACTTTTTCCATTATCCAGGCAAACATTTCTCTTTTTGATCTACCCTAGTCTAAGGGAATCCCTAGATATTTGCCTATTTTAACCATCAGAGGTACTCTGAATTCATTGGCCAAATTTTCTTGTAGGCTAATGGGGCAATCTTTACTGACAAATATTCCAGATTTATTCCTATTTACTTCTTGTCCTGTTGTCAAATAGTATTGATTTCTAATATTGGAGAGATTTTGACATTCTAGCAACTTACCATCTAAGAAAAATATGGCATCATCTGCAAAGAATAAATGAGATAAGGTAGGACAGCACCTGTTGAGCTTGATGCCTCTAATGTTTCGCATATTGAGAGCCTGATGAATAAGGTTGGACAGGACATTTGCCAGCAAAATAAACAAATAAGGAGAAAATGGGTCTCCTTGTCTTAGGCCGTGTGTTGGATGGAAGTAGTTTAAAAGTTCGCCATTAAATCTGATACTGAAAGAGACTGTTGTGATACATTGCATCACCCATCGGACCCAAGTGGTGTGAAATCCTATCTTTAGGAGATAATCTTCAAGAAAATCCCATTCCACTCGATCGTATACTTTCTTCATATCCATTTTCAGAACTGCCTTAAAATCCCTTTTTCGTTTTCGAATTCGTAACTGATGAAGCACCTCCTGGACTATGAGAATATTATCCTGGATTTGACGGCTACTCACAAAGGCACTTTGTTCAATGGAAATTAGATCTGAAAGCCAGGGTTTGAGCCTATTAGCAAGTATCTTGGAAATAATTTTATGGGCATAATTACATAAGCTTATAGGGCAATATTGATCTAAACGTTCTGGATGTGGTACCTTGGGAATTAGAGCGATGATGGTCTTATTAAGCTCCGTTGGCATAACTCCCCTTTTGAAGAAATCCTGCACTGACGGAAAAATATCCTCCTTTAAAATATCCCAATGCATTTGATAAAAGAGGCCATTTAAGCCGTCTGGTCCCGAGGCTTTAGTTGACCCCAATTGAAAGGCTACTCTTTGAACCTCTTCCTGAGTTAGTTCTGCCGTCAGACCCTCATTCATATCTGTCGTGACCACTAGCGGGCAGTGATTAAGGATAGAGCCATAGTTGCGATGACCCGTTGATTGATAAAGGTTGGAATAGAAGCTTACCATCATAGCCTTTAAACCACTCTCGTCGCGAACCCAATTATTGTCATTAGTCTGAAGCATTTTGATTCTATTTTGCTACCTTCGTTGGAGAGTAATTGCATGGAAGAATTTGGTATTTTTGTCGCCCCACTTTAGCCAATTGATTATGGATCTCATCGCCCAAAATTGTTCCTCTTGCTGCCATAGTCTTTGAATCTTTGCCTTTAGATAGTGAATTTGTTGTGTATCAGTGTTTTTGTTTGGTTGATTAACAATTGTTTGAAGCTGATACTGTATATGGGAGATTTGATGACGAGCTGTAGAAAATTTCGATCTACTCCACTTCGCAAGTGATGTAGAGACTATTTGTAGTCTTTGAGGTAGATTGTACCTAGATGTCTGGACTGAATTCTAGGATTCAAAAATAACCTCACGACATTCCTTATCCTGCAACCAAAACGCCTCGAAAGAAAAGCGCTTAAGTCGACGCTTAGGAAGAGCTTTAGTAGATAGAAATAACGGGCTGTGATCTGAGCCCACTGCAAATAAAGCTATAACCTCAGCTTCTGGATAAGTCACCTGCTAGTCCAAATTACAGAGAACCCGATCTAACATTTCTTTCACCAAGTCCTCTCCCTCCCGATTATTCATCCAAGTAAAGGCGCAGCCCTTACTAATTATATCCATCAGCGAATAGTCATATAAAACGTCTCTAAAAGATTGCATTCTGTTCGGGTCAGCTAGTCGTTTACCTTCTTTTTCCCAGTGGTAGAGAACTTCGTTAAAATCACTGACACAAATCCAAGGCAATGTGTTAGATAGTGCAATCTGTCTCAGTTCGTTCCAAAAAAGTTGACGTACTTGATAGATTGAAGGTGCGTGGATGCATGTAAGATGCATAGTCTCACCAGTTCTTGTATCCATACAAAAGAAATCAAATATGTTCTGGTTTGACTGATTCATCAGAATATTGATGTGAGCAAGCCAAAATAAGGCCATACCTTCTGCTTGGCCTAGTGGGTTGAGCACGAAAGAATTTTGAAACTTAAGACGATACTGCAATCTTTGTAAAACTGCCTCTTGATTTTTGGTCTCCATCAAAAAAACAAGATCGGGCTCTTCTTTTGCCACAAGGGCCTTTAGGGCTCGAACTGTCAGGGCCGAACCCAAGCCCTGACAGTTACAACTAAGTAGTTTCATTTGTCACTGGGTGGCTGTTGAGAGCCAGCCACCAAAGCCCGCTGCTCTATTTCCTCGGCCAACATAACAGGTGTTTCAATTAGCTATCTTTCATCCAGATTTTCCACTATTGTAGTAGGCATCTCATATGGAGTGTATCTTTTTAGTTTCTTTGAAATGCTTGCCTTGGTCGATAGTCTGGTGTTCTTCTGCTTCTTGGGATTGATATTGACTCTCGTTTGTTCATGTAGGTGCTTGTGCTGCTTTGTACCTGAATTTAGTTTGCCCTTCAGTAAAGGTAAAGGGAGAATACCTTCAGAAACTTGAGGCTTGGTAGGTTGAAGAGCAGAACTAATAGCAGGGGTTGCTGCTTGTTGCTGAATTCCTCTATCCAACTCGTTGTTGATGTCTGCATCATACTGAAGACCCTTCATTTTTAACGGTAACATATTCTCTGCACTTACTGATGTGTCTGTCCGTTGTGTATTCTCTGGGATGTGGTGCTGAAAAGGTTGCGACAATTCTTCCATGTTTGTTTCAGTGCAAGGGGGAAGTGCAGGGATCAAAGGAGTAGAAGAAGTTGGTGTCTCTAGTACCACCTCATCAGTCTGTTTATCCTTGGGCTCATAAAAGGTAATCCAGTAGGGGCTATACTCTTTTACCCCTGCGCGCAACCACTGGCCATATGCCATTTTTTCCTTTCCTTCCATCTTGGCTTCTGTAAATGGGATATCCTTGCAATATGTTGCGTAATGGCCAATCTTGCCACATGAATAGCAAAAATGAGGTAGTCTTTTGTATCGAAAATCCAGCCAATTTACTTTGCCTGCTATACGTATGAGCTGTCCTTTTTTCAGTGGCTCTTTTAAGTTGAATTCTACGTGTACCCTGCCTGCTTTAAAGGTTGAGTTTTCTTTAGTATCGAGCTTGACTTCCATCACCTTTCCCACATTCTTAACAGCCTTACAAAGCATATCAACGGAGCACCATTCCAACGGCAAGCCATATACTTGCACCCAGAGAGCACAAGTGGAGAACTCATAACAATGCAGGGGGTATTTGGTTTCTAGGGCTTAAATATGATCAAATGACTAGAAAACAACCAAGGTCCGCCCTCTAAAATCCTATTTTTCTTGCTTTCGGAATTGAACTTGGCTACATATATACCCGCTTCCCGCTGAGTAATTTCTACTTGCTCTGTTCGCCAAGCCCATTTTAAAGTATTCTGAAGAGCCTGGAAATTTATGGAGGGATTTGAGAATATTTTACCTACTAACGTGAGTTTACATTCTTCCACTTTTTCCAAGGGCGGCGAATCTTCCCAATCTTTGATTTCCTGTTCAGACCAAAGACACCCCATCCTATGGCAGAGAGCAGCAAGTCGGGAGTTGTCTTCTTGGTCTTGGGTATCCATTAATGCAAAATCCAGAGTAATTGACGCTACAAGTTGAGGTTAATAAAGACAAGGTAGTGCATCCATCAGGGATAGTCGAGCCATGCAGGGGTCTCCGAGAGGGATGTAAGCGTAACCAAAGTTGGTGAAATAGGGTTCTGTATATAGACCATATGCATGTTGAGAGAAGGTTGGAGATTAGAAAGGGTGATGGAGGAAGCTAATTTCCTTCGTAATACTTGATAGCCTAGGATATTAGGGTTTGATTGTATGGGTAATTGTTGTATACTGGAATTGCGATGGAGAAGACAGGGATGAGGAATGGAGATTAAAGAAGTTATCTCCGAAAAAAACCGAAGACAATTCCAAAAGAAGATACGGAGAAGGAGAAGGAGGGGAAGGGAGGAGATTGGGATGGAGGATCACGAGAATTCTGGATAATTAGGGTTTAGAACAGGGGAATCTTCACAATTAGGGTTGAAAACCTAGACTACCATGGTGGTATGAAGAGAGCTCTGCATGTCGAGAGAAGAAAGTAGCTGGAATTTTTATTTTATCATGAAATACAATATGATTGTATGACGATCCTTATCATGAAATAAAATATGATCTCATGAAGATATTTCAGTGAAATTTTGCTCCTCTTTATGATATTAATGCATTTTTGGTTTGCGTAGATATAATTGCACATGTTACTTTAATTTTTTCAGCATGTATAATTACCGAAGAACTTATTCTTTGGATTATATTGCAAAGAAGCAGTGATTTGCATCGCTTATAATAATAATTAAAAGAAAATAAGTTCTTTATTAACAACAGTTTAGTCCTAAAAATATTTATTGATGATAAATACATCTTGCATCAATTCATTTTTGTAAACGGTACAGACATATTTCGATTTTCGATGAACAAAAACACATCAGTATGCAAGAATTTTCCTTAGTGAGGGAATGCCGATGTTTTGATGTTGGAACATGAACTCCTTTGTTGTCTTGTTTACTTGAACTTGACTATTCCTCGAGCAAGAAAAATACTCAAATTATGGCAAGAGAATTCCAATAGACTCAATTCACACTCATGATGGGTCACCAATAGACTCAAAACTGAAAAGTACACGTGAGTAGTTACAATAACTCATCAACACTAACGAAGATAAGATCACTCATGGAGAACTTTCAAGTTCTTATAAAATTTGAAAGGATTGACTAATATGTAGAGGTCATTCAGTTGAAAAATGAAAATTAGCAACCCTATTTGATGGGTCGCTAATTGATAATCGGCCGTCGATGCTATCATTAACTAAAAGAAATTTATTTCCTAGTGTCCAACACATATTACTGTCCTAGTCCTTTATACATGACATCACATTGTGCATTTGTTTATCCGTTGAGCCCATTTGTTACAGGCGTGGCTAAACTGTATTTGCGTCCTAACTACATTGTAAAGTGTCGTTATGTATTTAGTAAATTATATTTTAAAATTGGAACATCTTAAAACTGGATAAAGTATGACTATTCGCCAGAAGAAAATAAATTATCAAGATATAAAAAGGGTGTTAAAATATTTGTCATTATATCATTCATCTCTCTCTCTCTCTCTCTCTCTCTCTCTCTCTCTCTCTCTCTCTCTCTCTCTCTCTCTCTCTCTCAATTTCTGTTTTTTTTTTTTTTAGGACACAAGAACGTGCGCATTTCCCTTATTATTCTATATCCACCTATAAATTATACATTCTATTTAAATCTAAGTGATGTTAAGTTGTTTAATTGTACATATGAAATATTTTTCTGTAGTCACTCATATTTCCATAATACGCAACTGTTGTCGGTAAAAATTAACTCGGCTTATTAATTAAGCAGGCTTTACCATTTGAGCCAAATTCCTAAATTACTATATCTTGTGTATATTTAGTTCAACTATGCATGCCTATAAGTGGTTGCCCAAACTTGGAGACGTAGTCCAATTTCCACACTATAAATGCCAGAGACCATATCTCCTTCAGAAGATAGGACCCCTTATGGCCTAACAACAATGACTTTTTTCACTTTGTCAATTTTTCTTGTCTTCTTACTCAAGAATCGGAGTGTCCTCTTTGTGGTGCGTAGATCTGATCGTCGCCGGAAGAGCTTATAAGCTCATCAACATCAAGGAATTACTTTTTAAATCCTCGAAACATTTGTAGCTTTGATTATTTTGCAAAAAATTGACAAATTAAAAGCAAAATTGGTTAATTGTTATCATCTATATTGGTTAGAAAAATCAGTAATTGTAAAATGTTTTCATTATCAACAAAGTATTTGTGCACAAGTTGATTTTAATAATGAAAACATTTTTCACTATCTAATTTTATTTATGAAGAACAAAAAAGAACAAGATTAAGAAAAAATGTTTCGGATTTGCTACTTACCCTGTGACAAATCACAAAAAGCATTCAGTGATTGTGCGCAATAATGTTGAAAAATATTTTCTGACACCTAGAATTTACCAAATTTACAAAGAGAAAATCAAGGAAAGAGCCTACAACGAGAAAACTTTAAAGGCAAGCCCTAAGCCCATGAATTCATATATTTGTTACCGGATTTTTTGTTAAAAACTATACAGCTTGAGAGTCCTTATTCTATTGGTAGAACGAGATAGATCATTAACTGAGACCGAAGCCCGATCCATCTGGCTGGCCGCCAGTCAACCTCACCGAGAAAACCTTGAAGGCACGCCCCCGCGTCCTTGAATTATTTATTTTTCAATTTCTCATTTTCCTTTTTCTTTTTGGCTTCCCTTCTTCCCCTGACTGGTCGCTGATTGACCTCGTCAGCCACTGGTGAGGGCAAGGTTGATGGCCTCATCCTCACCTCTTGCTGGTTGTTCAGGTCCAATAACCAACTAGAGGAAGAAGGGAAGGAAATAAAAAGAAAGAGAAGGAAAATTAAAAAAAAAATTAAAAAAATTAAAATATTATTAAGAATTATCCATAGTAAAGCCAATTGCATCACATGAAACAACTCATTGTCAATGATTTTTAATCAAAATTGGCTGAATGAAATGAATTTGTACAAATACAAAAAGTTTGAGACTCAATTAGTAAAAAAAAAAAGGGTTATAACTAAATTGATATAATTGCAATTGATTTATGACTTTTTTGATAATTTTTCCTATATATCAGTGTTCATGTAATGGGCGAGTGCATATAAAAGCTAATGTGTCTTTCTTTCTTTGTTTCTAGATCAAATATATGGACCAGATCATTGATTGTGATTGTGAAATCTATGGTTTTGCATCACATTGAGCAACGAGATGCTCTAATTGGTATTGATATTACTACAATCAAAATATCTTGTTCACAACTTTTTCAAAGTCAATATTGTGGTTGGTGTAATTTACCGTTAAAGCTCCACAATCTCCATGAAGATTCTTGAAAAAATATGACAGAAATAAGATATACTAATTAGGCAACATTCAATTAAGTCCAAGTGTTTTTTCTTTTGTTTATACTATTTATAAAAGTATTGCTTATTGATTGTATCATATTATAGTTTTAAAGAAACATGTCTATCTCTATCAATGTAGTAGGTGATTTTAATTTTAATTTTTTTCAGTGGAAATTTTATTTTTATAGTTACATTTCATATTTATAATACGCTATTTAAAATAAACTATAAGCTCCCAACTAGTATATATGTTTAAATAATTTTTTAATAAAATTATTCATTAATATAAAGTGAATATATTTAGTGAGTTTAATTCATTCACTTACTGAAATAAAATATGATCATTTTATGTAAATATATGTTTTAGATTTTTTTTTCATTTTCTTCATTTTAAATTCGTAATATATCCCATTTAAATAGTTTTTATTTTTATTTCTATGGGAATTTTGATTGATTAAGAATGTAATTGTTAAGTGCAACATATTCACATAATCAAATAAAGTGCTTTAAAACTACAAATAATTTATCTTCTAAGAAGATAAGTTTTTAAGTTTGTCGAATTTTTGTTCAATTTACTAAATTACATTTTTTTATTTATTCAAAAATTAATTTTATTATGGTATCTTAAATACAAGTGAAACTTACTCGTGTTATGAAGTAAGGTATATTAGTAAAATAAAAGAGCAAGCTATAATTCAAACTATAAAATTAGACCTCTCGTATTATTCTATTTTACATTTTAATTTCATTGCAATTTCAATACAACTCCTTAATTTTATTATGACAAACTATTTTCTCATTCCCAGTAAACAAATTTGGCCTTATTTCCTTGGAAAAGCTCATTGTCATTACTAATTTGTACGTGTGTGGATTGTGTCCGATCAACTTTTGCGCACTTCAATAGCTCCACCTCTGCCAACATCAATTTGGTGCATTCAAGTTTTTAATTCTATAGTGCTACCGATGAGGCTTGAACCGTAGACCATAAGGAAAGGAGCAAAGTCCCTTACCATCTAACCAACACCTTGGTTAGAACCATGCTTTAAGCCTAGGAGTAAGCATATGTTAGTGTGTGTTCTTGGGCATAGAATGGTCTCAAAGCTTTATTTATATATTTTATTATAAATGACGCTATAAGTGAGTTTTTTAACTTTTCAATTGATAACTTGAATGCTTTTACTGTTTAGAGAAGTCTCGAGAGAAGTACACTATTAGTGCCATAAGTTATGTACGGCGCTCACTTTGGTGCCAAAAGTTTCAATCAGATCACTTAAGTGCCAAATCGGAGGAAAAACGATCACTTTGGTGCCACCGGCGAGAGATTCCGGCCAAAATGATGACGTGGCTTTTATATTTAAAAAAAAAACGACATGGCTTGAGAAACGACGTCGTATTCCGTCCTCCTTAAGAAAACGACGTCGTTTTGCCGTCCTAAGTGGATGGCCTCACAAAAACGACGCTGCACAACTCATTTTGAGATTTTTTTTATTTTATTAGGGTTCCGATCCTCGTTGGCCACCAACCTAGGTCGCTCGCCGCCGTCGCTCAGCCGTCGACCTAGCTCGCTCGACCGCCGTTTGGCGACATGAGGTTCACACTTGAGCGAGTTCACGGCCTTTGAATTGGCCATCGAGTGGCCAAGTCGGGGTCGGACCGCGGCTGTCAAGCGCGGGGGCCGTCAAGGACGGCGACTAGCCCATCACCGGTGGAGGCAGAGGTGAGGGATGTGGTCGACGAGCAGGCCAAGCTCCTTGGGGAGGTACCCGGCGATGTCACTGTGGTTGAGGTCGACGCTAGCGACGATGCGGACATCGGGGTTGTAGGGGGTGAGGGAGCAGAAGACGTTAGAGTAGCCGCAGACGTTGGGGCCGACCCAGTTGGCGGTGAAGTTGTTTAGTTGGAGAGGATGGCCTGCTTCAGGGCTTGGAGGGTGATGTAGGCGTTGCGGAGGCGCGGGTTCTCGAAGGAGGCGGAGGGGTCGACGGCGACTTGCTCGCCGAACTCGTTGAGGTAGTGGAGGAGGTGGTGGTGCTTGGCAGCGCCATGGGTGGCAGCGTAGAGGACGGCAAGGGAGGAGAAGAGGACGAAGAGGGCGGCGGTGGCCGAGATTATCCAGCAGATTTAGGGTTTAGGGTTTTGAATTGGGGGAGAGACACCAAACGACGTCGTTTTGTGGTTTACATGCTGACTGTATTCTCCGGCGAGCCACATCAGCGTCAAAAATTAATAAAAAAAGTGCCACGTCGGATTTCCGGTCAATCTGATCGGAGTTGGCACCAAAATGATCATTTTTCAAACATTTTGGCACTTAAGTGATCCGACGGAAACTTTTGGCACCAAAGTGAGCGTCGTACATAACTTATGGCACTGATAGTGTACTTCTCCCGAAAAGTCTCACTTGAATGATATAATTTTTCAATTCGATTACTTGAATGGTATAACAATTGACAAACGTTCACTACAAGTGTCATGTCACGTCGAATTTTCAAAGAACTTTTCAAAAATATACGCAAGATCATATGACTAAATAAAATTTTGGACTTACATTAATACAAAACACCTAGGATAGGGAAATACGATGGCAAGTACTCCGCTTAGAAAATAAAGTTCTATTAAATCAGTGAAGGAGCCAAAAATATACTAGAGGGGGTGAAATGTTTTATGTACTTGACCTTAAACCAGCGAAGTTCCAATTGTATACACCATAAGTAAATCATATTGAGAAAAAACACGTTTATCTCTTTGTTTTCCGGCAAAATCACTTTCTATATTCTGGCCAAACATTTATAAGTCATATGACTACTACTCTTATTTCTTTCCATCACTTATTCTTGAGTGATTTTACAGTATGGAGAGTACATTCATGGATGCACTCAGAAGATTGCGAATCTAGGCTATTTGGCCATGAATGTCCACCTAAGAAAATAATAGCATAAATTCATGTTTTCTTTTTCCAGTAATTTCGAATTCGACACTCAAATATATGAATGCTTTTGCGTGTTAGCTCAGATTGCTATAATATGCTTCGGATTATTACGTCCTAATTCCCACACCGCTGTAGTTAATAATATCGTCTTCCTTGGTATTGTATGGGAGCTAAGAGAAGTCTACATTATGTAATAATGCACAATGATTTGAAAAATAATTTCTCTTGGCTAGGGTTCACAAAACTTATAAAATGGGATCGTATGCCATATATCTAGATTGAGATGTTTTTATTCCGGCACAAACATATTTATAAGCCTTACTTTGCATGTGTTCATTACTCTCCAATAAAATATAATCAATTAAAGAAACCCAATCTTATCATATCAAAATTAACTTTAATTACATGAAATGTGGACAGGAACGTAAACTATTTGCCATTACGATAATATTAAATCCATAGGCAGACAGAACCTTATTCTTCGTGAGACACTTGGCTACACTTTTACCCGCAACAGCCGCGATAAGTGTATTAGAGCGTAACGACTAGAAGGAGGAGAGAGAGAGAGAGAGAGAGAGAGAGAGAGAGAGACCTTTGTCCTGGCTCTTCCCCTTCGATGTGGAGTTCTCATGGACGCTCACATTAGCAGCGGTGCCCCGTGCCTGACGGAGGATGTAAGTGCCGCTTTCGCCGTTGTAGCTTTTTGTACGTACTATAAGGTTACTGGTAGAAGATGGTGGGCCAAGTGGGCTAGGACTCACGATGCCCATGCTGTGGGCACGCACTTGTCAGATGAATCTGGGCTAGCATGTAGAAGTCTCGGGCTTAGGCGTTGAGGACTCCGCGCGCTAGCTAGAGCTCAGAAGCAAGGATTAAGTATATAATCATTTTTCATAATTTAAGCTTTGATAGAAAAATATTTTTTTGGGAAATGTTTTCTACAAAACAAACATAGCCTAAAGTCCCATTTATTTTTCTTTTCATGTTATGCAAAAGTATCCTGGAAAAAACAACACGGTATCCCCAATATTGAGGTTTTGACTTCAAATGAGTCCAAATTGTTACTTTCCTCCGTTTTGACTTCAAGTTTGCCAAATTGTTACTTTTCGACCCATCTTCGATTTTGTTGTTGGAGGAAGGATAATTAAGTTTCTAGGGTAGCCTACAATACCAATTGAGGGTTTTAAAAGTCAACGATGGAAATATTACACACACATATATATATATACATATATATACATATATACATATATGATACACCGCATGTTCCGCGAGGTGGGGAATGTGCTCCAACGTGCAGCTGCCGTTGCCCTTATCTCCTATTCGGAGTTTGATCCCGAGCCCCTCACGGCTAACCTTAAGTCCAAGTTCAGCATTTTGCTCCACTTGGGCTGTTTGACGCCAGGCCCCCCTGCCTCAGACAAGACCGGCTGCTTGACCTGGCTAGACTTGCAAGGCCCCCAAACAGTGTTGTACATATCCTTCGGGTCCGGAAGCTTGACGAACCCGACGCCTGATGAGATAACGGCCCTTGCCGAAGCCCTAGAGTCCACTCGAACCCCATTCCTGTGGTCTATAAACGACCAGCTGAAGGCCCGATGCCTCCCCGGAGGATTTGAGGAGCGAACAAGCACGTACGGGAGGATTGTGCCGTGGGCCCCTCAGAGGGAGGTGCTTAGCCACCTGGCCTGTGGGGCCTTTGTGATGCAATGCGGTTATAACTCGGTGTTCGAGAGTGTCGCGGTGGGTGTGCCGATGATATGTCGGCCCGTGGCAGTGGACCAGATGATGACCGCAAGGGCCGTGGAGGAAGTGTGGGCGATCGGAATTGGAGTGGAGAGGCGGGTCATAACAAAGAGTGGGATGGTTAAGGCGATGGAGGTGGTGTTGAGGAGTGAGGAAGGGAAGGAGATGAGGAAGAAGATTGGTGAGTTTAGGCAAAGGCTGCTGGGCCTGAAGGGCGAGCTCAAGCTGATTTCAAGACTCTCATGGAGCTCATCTCTACCTTGTGAAGCCAAGTGATAAATTGGAAAATTATTACTGAAAAGCTCTTCTCTAAGCGTGTTTGATTTTTCCAACTTCAATAATTGCATTACTATGGAAAAATGTGATAGATATCCGTGAAACCCTAGGGGCTGCTGATGACGGGATGGAGTCCTGATGGCTACGTATTCGAAAGATTCTGGTCACGTTCAAGTTTCTGGCCACAATCTGTTACGTCAGCTCCTAGATAAATTCTATAAAATAAGAATTTTTGTATTTCTCATATTAATCATCTCCAAATCAGACATTGTTGTCATTTGTAATGACCCTATGAACTATAGTGCACTGCTTGAGGTCTATGCATGGCCTACTACTAATAAGGAGAAGGATTTCAGAATGGACGCTGTGATTTAGTTCGACCTCTTAAATTCATGATTTAACATACATTCGATGCATCCAATGACTACTCTTGGTGAATTTTTAATCTAGAATTTGTCGTCAACCAGCAACTTACTTTGGGACTAGCTTTTAATACGTTTGAGAGTGAATGTATACATGACACATCCTACTGACTTTTGGGCTGGAGGGGGCGAAAGAGATGGGGGATATAGCATTTATTGTCAAAATCATTCTATTGGTTTCGTAGGTAGTCCTAATTCTAGGAAGTCTTGC
The DNA here is from genome assembly GCA_016097605.1 of Eucalyptus guilfoylei. NCBI lineage: Eukaryota > Viridiplantae > Streptophyta > Magnoliopsida > Myrtales > Myrtaceae > Eucalyptus > Eucalyptus guilfoylei. Next base: position 18,733,897 of record CM027860.1, read on the forward strand.
TTGGTGGAATTACTTCCACGTGATTTGTTCGTCCTCTCCTCAACTGTTTATCTTTAAATTCCTCGACGCTAGTACTTGTGATTGGGTTTCAGCTGGTGGTCCCTAGCACATTAATCACTAACCCTCAGTTCTTTGTCCATGGCAGTTCAATCTTCAAGCTGAGAAGATGAGTTCTGTTCTGGCTTGTATCAAATTTCGTGTTAACTTCATGTCTCAAGTTTAAACAGTTTATAGAGATAGATGTTTTTCTAAAAGAAAATGAAAAATCTTGAAAAATATGCAAGGTTTGACCGATTAAGAAGTGGGTTCTTTAAATGTCGTGCAATATTGGACATTACAGGACAAAATAAGGGGCACATGTTATAACTAGGAAGGGCACAAAAATAAAAGCTCCTCAAGAAAGCAACTACAGGACAATTTATGTTATATATATCTATATATATATTTATTTATGGGTTGAAAAGAACTTTGTCCAAGGAAGAAACAAAGAGCAGGAGTTTTTGTTTTTGTTCTAATCGAGCCGCGGACTCATATAGAGCCACCGTACAAAGCAGGGAAAATAAGTAACGCCCAACGTTCTTGATTTTCGATTGTACGCGGAAAGCTTTTGCTTTTGCATTCAATTGAGTTATTTACTTATACAAAGTTTGAATTTGGATTTAAATTTAAGTTTGAAAAACACCCAAGTATGTGAACGATTGTAACTTGAATTCTCTAATTATTAGTGAATTATTTGCTACTATCTGTCATTTTCATGTTAATATTTATTTACAGCACTTTGTTTACAATCTACAACTAACGACAAAATAAGCTCTAAACTATATTGGTGCTCCAATAAATCTTATTTTGTATATGGATAACGTAATTCATGTAGACACGGGATCTTGTTAGAATATGTGTGGAGGTTCCTCTTGATTCCCAGTTGGTTCAATTCCTGTTATTCTTGAAGATGACACTTCCTTGGAGTGAAACCCGAGTTCTTACGGAAGTCTTATCACTTGTAAGAGATGAAATGAGATTGGGCATGATGTTGATGTTTGTAGAAAGAAGAGATTTGACATTGATTAAGAAAATGCAAAGGCTCGGAATGCTGTTTGGTGACCTAGATACACATATTTCTCAATCAGTTGAAACTAGGTAAGCACTAAGCAGGGCGAGACATGTATGAGAACTGCCTTCTCCTGTTTGGATTCAAGTAATGATGCTGAGATGGTAAATATGGTAGATCAGACATAGCTTAGACCTTCGAACAATAGGGTGTCATCTCCTGTTACCTTTGCCAACGTAACTGATCCTGTTCTAACTTTTGTCACTTTTAAGTTGGTGTGTTCTGTTACATCTATGGTGGGTTAATGGATCAACAAAAGTGAGCAAAACGAGATACGTTGTTTTCGTTCATGTATCCCATTAATTCGTGTATCTACTTAGTTCGCGATTTATTTATCTCTTGGATTCTTATATCCATTTAATTCATGTAACTTCTATATTCTTGTGTCTATTTAATTAATGGTTCATATATTGCTTTTGTACATGGATTCCAAAACTCTATAAAAAGACTTTAAAATTTTCATTCCAAGAAGAAGTGAAAAACCTACATCTTCTCTCTTCAAGTTTCTCTAAGTGTGCTAGTTTTAAGAAGTGTTTGACAGAGTCCTGTTCATATAGTGTCAATACTAACAGATTCAAGGTGTTATATATTGAGAGCCGAAATTCGTGAAATTGCTTAGCATCGTTGGTAGAAACTAATTGTCTTAAGGAGATTCGATTAGCGATACCTCTCTTTCAATTCTTATTTATTTTGTTATCACTTTCTCGAATTAATTTTCTAGTTGTAACTAACAATGTCACGTATTCTTTCCCCAATACTTTTTTTTTTCCTTCTTTTGCTCCTTTCTAATTTCCAATAATCTTAAGACGATTAATGTTCCCACTATTTGTTGGGTTTATCACAATATTAAGATAGCTGATAACATTGACGTCTGAAATATTCATGGAGGCATTCCTATGGTCATTTCGACCGATGAGTGATAACTCTATAATAATAGAGTCATTTTACCCATTTTAGGAAACAAATAATGCAATATTTATGAGAAAATACTTGAATTTCCTTCTAATTATTTGAATTTTCTTTATTTATGCAACATAATGAGATATGAAGAAGATAAGGAAAAGATTGGCAAAAATGAAGGGATAGTTGACAAGACACCACAGACCCACATACTACTTGCCTTGTATAAAATTACCAAGTGAAAGCTAAAAGACCATAGAAAGTCGAAGGATCAAAGCATGACTGTTCCGGCATGGATAGGATTAACATACTAAATAACCTTGAGGTTCTACTTCAGGAAAATAGTTCAACTTTAAGGGGACAGAGGTGATATGGCTTCCAAACAGCAATAGCTTCTGTAACTGGCCGTTAGGGAGACGGTATATGTCAAAATGCCGAACAGGAAAGGATACCCCAATTTAAAGTTTGCTTCGGTAATATGGTACCTTGAAAACAACTTACTATTCCAAAGAGGAATCTTATTTAAATGATTTAGCAAGTGGACGTCGAACTCTGACATGACCATCGCATTTGCACGGTTGGCATTGAGCCATTTACCCTCTCGCATCTTTCGAATGACAGGGTACAAACACTTCCCACAGTAAAGCACGGCGAAACATGACCATCGCATTTGCAAGGGTGGCATTGCGTTTGATACGATCCACACTTTTTTTATAATGAAAAATTTCTTTTAATTTTTTATAATTTTTAGAGATTTTTTTTCTTATTCTTCCTTGCCACTGCCGTCGCCACCGTTGGCGGGTGACAACCAGATAGCAAGGGGCAGCAGCGAGGGTGGGGGCGGCAAGGAAGAAGAAAAGAAAAGAAGAAGAAGAAAAAATAACTCATTTTTAGATTTTATTCCCGAGAATAAAAAATTATTTTTTTCCACTTCTTGTTTATGTTCCAAATCTATTACCTGGTCATTTTTCTATTCCGAGGAATAGAAAAATCAATTGACATTACTAAATGGATTCCTATTCTTTTTCTACTTCAGAAAGAGAAGAACAGAAAACCAAAAAAATAGAAACGTTGCCAAACAGGCAGTAAGTGAGCCAAAGAAAAGTTATGACACTAAAGTGAGCACCGTACACAAATTAAGGTACTTCTAATATACTTTCCCCTTCATGTTGAGATACATTACATAACACATATCATTTTCTTTTGTAAATTTGCCATTGTTCTTAGTAAAATCATGATTTTCTTTAATCCAACAATGGAATAGCAAAGACTCCAAACAATTTCCTAATCTCGATTTTCAATCCCTTATGAATCTCAAATTGTCGGACTATCCATGGACACAATTTGATTTGATTAATCACAAAAAGAGACGAAAGGTAAAACCATGAAAAAGGCTAACATATTGAACGCGTAGAAAGTGGGAAAAGGCGAAAGAGATCTAGATAATGAACTCGACTATCCATTTTCACAAATGTGATTCCAAAAGTGAACAATGAATTACGATCTCGTTACACTTTATACAGATCGATAATATATGCACCGCACATTCGCTTGATATTAACTACGAGAACGGAGGAGCCCTCCCAAGAAATAAACAACTGATGAGATTGATTAGGATGAACTAACATCATTTGCCACAGACGGTGGTGAAAATGAAGCACCATCCACGAATCCTTTGCTTCAATCTCCCCCCCAAGTTCCAAGTTTCAATCTCTCGATTAACATTCTACGCGCGCAAGCTTGCTATGTTGCTGCACCAATCTCTTTAAGTTATGCTGAAGCCAAGGGACGTTTAGGCTTAATGAAAGTTTGAAATAATGCTGCCCGATTAAAAGCAGTAAGAAGTTCCAAATCTCAATAGAAGTTGCACCATCAAAATCTTATGGAAATGAAATCATAAAGAAAAAAAGAAACGTCCAGCAACTCATAGCATCGAATAAAGCTGCAAGTCATTACGATCAACTAAAATATTACAAGAACGGGGAAGAGCGAGTTACGCATAACCTATACAATCCCTTTCACCAAAAGCAATGAGATCACCAACCAAGACCCTCGTTATTAGAGAAGCCTCTATTGGACTGCTAACATCTCCACAGTAATATCCTAGAGGCCTGATCACATATCACATATCATCTAGATCATACTCAATGAAAAGAGGAGGTTTAAAATAAGAAATCGGAAACACAAAATGAACAAAATGGGAGCCTAAAGGCAGTACTAATACTAGATTGAGTTTTCATTAATTGTAAGTAAAAGCTAATAATCTGTGCAACGATAATTTCTCTCAACAACTATTTTATCGTTCAATAGCATTCTTCTCCTCAATTTCCTATCTACAGATCTCTCAATGTGGTAATACTGCAAATGTCACTTGATAAAGAGGAGAATCTGTGACAGTCTTAAATCTTTAGTGCTGTCAGAGAAGAACAATTTTGTAGCCACCTGGGCAATACACTAAAGTTGGGACAATTCTCAATTGTTATCCTCTACAATGTATCTGCAAAACCTTCGAGCTACTCAGGGAAAGAAACTAGTTCTAGTAATCTCTCAAAACTTAAGAAATGAAACTTTGACGTGGAGTGTATTTCATCACATTCACCTTCTAGTAACTTCAACCTCGTGCAGTCCTCAATACAAAGTGTTCTAACAATGCCTTCATATTTTTGAAGCCTTATGGTAAGGATACCAACTTCGGACAATCTCCAATGGACAACGAGTGAAGCGACATGCACAATTGGATATCAACGAACAAGGCCTCCAAATTCTTGTAGCCTCGTGTGTATAGCTTCCAGGGAGAGGGCAAACATCCTATTCCACTCTTTGGAAGACGTTTCGTGGTTATCGCCATAATGCAAAGGCTGATCATATTTTTTTATGTTTGCCGGCAATTCCTCAAGTTCCATGCACCCAACAAGATGTAATTCTTGTAGATTGTGAAGCTTGTAGACCGATTCGGGGAGTTTCTTGATATTAGAAATTTCCATGGACTAAAAAAGCTCAAATGCTTTAGACCACCAATTGAACTAGGCAATCGACCAAAGCTAGACCGATTTATCCATAGCACTTACAAGTACTCGAATTGTGAAAGGCAAGCCTCCAAAAAGAATGCCCCAAAGGAACCTTCGTCAAAAGAGATTGTACGAACACGTCTGAGTTTGTTTAAGCAGCTGCGTAGTTCATCTTTTGATAGAAGAGATAGGTTTGGAAATGATATATGCCGAGTTGTCGGGATATATCTTGTCCTGCGTTCACTTTCAATATAGACCATTCGGTTTGTGCCACTAAAATGGCAAGTTCCTGAATGAGGTTGGGCATCCGCACGTACGGTACCGGATAAGGTTCCACACTAACAAGGAAGAAAGATCTTGAACGCAGCTCCATCATTTATTGCCACGCAATCTCTTCCCGTTCTTGATTAGTTTTGCTGCACTGGATAAGCCCATTTGAGATTAACAGTGAGATCATATCATAATTGCTGATAGTGTCGTTTTGAAGAAATAAAGAGCAATAAGCGAAACATTGTTTCAGAGATATGATGGCATTATATCATAGCTTATCCTCAGTGAAGAAAAAATATCTGTTTGTAGTTGTCACATCTCACTATCTCTTGCACATTTCCAGTTGCTTCGATCGAATTTTGAATACAACAAGCTCCTCAAAATCTTCACCGCCAAAGGATTTCCCATGCACTTGGTCACTATTTCCTTGGCAATTGCCATAAGATCTGGATGACTCTTCTCTTTTCCTTGATTGAACATGCACCTCACAAACAAAGTCAAAAAATCCTCTCATGTAAGTTTGGCCAAATTAAGTGTGCAGACAATGCCCATAATTAAGGCGATCGAGGTATTGTGCGACGTCACGATGACTTTACTCCCCTCAAGAACACCTCCTAACAAATCTCCCAGTCCCAACCAATCCTCCCACCTAACTTCCCATACATGGTCCATTACAAACAAATACCATTTGTTCTCCATGGTGTTTCTTAGGCCTTTTTTGCAGCATTTCCAGGCTTTGATTTATCCTTTGTGGCCAAGACGCTCGAGGATGCCTCTTATTATCTTCTTAAATAGCATGGATAACCAAACTTTGGGATCAAAATGTTTGTTTACCCAATCATTGTTGTATACCAATTGAATAATCGTCTTGCCACTGCCCCTCATTCCAATAATAAGAATGACTCATATCCTTCCATTTCCACCATCACTATCATCAGATCTTCTCAACAATTCTATCATCATTACCTTTTCTTCGTTTTTTACAATCACATCTAAAGGGGATAAAAAAGAATGACTTTCCTTCCGGGGAACTATGATCTTATCACGAACATCGCTTGACAATTTGAACGGATTTTTCTCTTCATTAATTTCATCTATTCTCTTTCTAAGTTTTATCATACTAGTTCCTATCTTGTATTGGAAAATAAAGTTGGATATCGATCCACATATATAACACATATCCTTTTCTTTTTAAATTTTCCATTGCTTTCAGTAAAATCACGATTTGCTTTAATCCAACAGTAGAATAGCGAAGACTCCAAACAATTTGCTAATCTCGATCTTCAATCCCTTATGAACCTTAAATTGTTGGACTATCCATGGACACATTTTGATTTGATTAATCAAAAAATGAGACGAAAAGTAAAAAACCACGGAAAACATGAACATATTGAACATGTAGAAAGTGGGAAAATCGTGATGTGCTTTAACCCAACGGTGGAACAGCAAAGATTCCAAACAATTTCCTAAGCTCGATTTTTAATCCCTTATGAATCTTAAATTGCTAGACTATCCATGGACATATTTTGATTCGATTAATCACAAAATGAGACGAAAGGTAAAAAACCACGAAAAAGATTAACATATCGAACGCATAGAGAGTGGGAAAATGCAAAAGAGATCTAGATGATGAAGCGAACTATCCATTTTCACAAATGCGATTCCAAAAGCGAACAACGAATTATGATCCCGTTGCACCTTATATGCATAGATAGTACACACACCACCCATTCGCTTGATATTAACTACGCGAACTGAGGAGCCCTCCTAAGAAATAAACAAATGATGATATCAATTAGGATGAGCTAACATCATTTGCCAAAGAAGGTGGCGAAAATGAAGCACCGTGAATGAATCATTTGCCTCAATCATCCATCCAATTTCCAAGTTTCAATTTTTTGGCTATCATCCTGTGTGCGCAAGCTTGCTATGATGCTCTACCAATCTCTTTAAGTTATGCTGAAGCTAGAGGACGTTCGGGCTAAATGAAAGTTCGAAACAATGCTGCCCGATCAAGAACAACAAGAAGTTCCAAATCTCGACAAAAGTTGCACCATCAAAATCTTATGGAAATAGAATCATAAAAAAAAAAACGAAAATGTCCAGCAACTCATAGCATCAAATAAAGATGCAAGATCATAGCTAAAATATAATAATAATGGGGAAGAGCGAGTTATGCATAGCTTGTACAATCCTTTCCACAAAAAGCAACGGAATCATCGACCAGGACTCGCTATTAGAGAAGCCTCTATGGATTGCTACCATCTCCACAGCAACGTCCTGGAGGCCTAATCATCAACAAGCTGTCAATTGGATCTTTGCGTAAGTTCAACATGTGGAGGATGATCACATCTCGCACATCGTTTGGATCGCACTTAATGTAAAGAAGAGGTTTAAAATAAGAAAATCGGAAATACAGAATGAACACAATGGGAGCGTTAAGGTGGTACTAATACTAGATTGAGTTTTGATGATATGTAAGTAGAAGCTAGTAATTTGTGTAATGATCATTTCTCTCAGCAACTATTTTCTCCTTCAACAGCATTCTCCTCCTCAATTTCCCCGCAATCAATTATCTGCAGATCTCTCAATGTGGCAATGCTATAAATGCCACCTAGTAAAGGTGAGAATCTAGGACAATCTTGAATCTTTAGTGCTCTCAGAGAGAAAAATTTGCAGTAGTACATGGGCAAAACACTAAAGTTGGGACAATTCTCAATTCTTATCCTTTACAATGTACTTGCAGAACCTTCGAGCCACTCGAGGAAAGAAACTAGTTCTAGTAGTCCCTCAAAAATGAAGAAATGAAACCTTGGCGTGGAGTGTGGTTCATCACATTCGCCTTCTGGCAGCTTCAAGCTCGCGCAGTCCTCAATATAGAGTGTTCTAGTAATGCCTTTATATTCTTGAAGCCTTGTGATAAGGAGGCCGATTTCGGACAATCTCTAATGGCCAATGAACGGAGCGATGTGCGCAATTGGATATCATCGAACAAGGCCTCCAAATTCTCACAGCTTCGTATGTATAGCTTCCACGAAGAGGTCAAGCATCCTATTCCACTCTCCGGGAGACGCTGCTATGTCGTGGTTATCGCCAAAACGCGCAGGTTGACCATATTCTTGATGTTTGCGGCAATTCCTCGAGTTCCATGCACCCAAAAAGACGTAATTCTTGCAGATTACGAAGCTCGCAGATTGATTCGGGGAGTTTCTTCATATCACAGTTTTCCGATGAAATAAGAAATCTCAGATGCTTTAAAGCACCAATGAAAATTGGCAGTCAGCCAAAGCTTGATTGATTTATCCATAGCACTCGCAAGTGCTTGAATTATGAAAAGTATCTCTTAAAAAAGAATGCCCCAAAGGAACACTCCTCAAAAGAGATTGTACAAACACGGTTGAGTTTGATTAAGTAGCCGCGTATTCCATCATCTGATAGAATAGATGGGTTCGGAAATGATACATGTCAAGTTGTCTGGGATATATCCTTTGCTACGCTCACTTTCAATATGGACCATTCAATTTGTGCCACCAAAGTGACAAGTTCTTGAATGAGTTTGGGCATTCGCACATACAACACCGAATAAGGTTCCATCCTAACAAGGAAGAAGGATTTTGAGCACAGCTTTATGATTTATTACCATGCAATCTCTTCCAGCTCTTGATTAGTTTCGTTGGACTGGATAAGCCCATTCGAGATCCACAATGAGATCATATCATAATCACCGATAATGCCGTTTTAAAAAAATAAAGAGCAATAAGCGAAGCATTGTTTTAGAAGTATGATGGTATTAGATCGTAGCATATTCTCGGTGAAGGTAAAATATCGGCTTATAGTTGCCACATCTCACAATCTCTTGCATATTCCCAGTCGCTTTAGTCAAATTTTGAATATAACAAGCTTGCAAGAGTCTTCACCTCCATAGGATTTCCCATGCACTTAGTCACTATTTCCTTGGTGATTACCATAAGATGCGGGCGACTCTTTTCTTTTCCTTGATCAAACACGCACTTCACAAATAAAGTCAAGGAATCCTTCCACGTAAGTCTGGCCAAATTAAGTGTGCGGAAAGTGCCCATGATTGAAATGACCAAGGTATTTCACGACGTCACAATGACTTTGCTCCCCTCAGACACACCTCCTAACAAATCTCCCAGTCCCAACCAATCCTCCCGTCTAACTTCCCACACATGGTCCATTACAAACAAACACCGTTTGTTCTCCACAGTGCTTGTTAGGTCATTTTGCAGCATTTCAAGGCTTTGATATTGTCCTTTGTAGCCAAGGGACTCAAGGATGCTCTTATTATCTTCTTAACTTCAAATCCTAATGGCATGAATAACCAACTTTGGGATCAAAATGTTTATTTACCCAATTATCATTGTATATCAATTGAGCGATAGTCGTCTTGCCGCTATCCCTCATTCCAATAATAGAAATGACCCCTATGATTCCATCTCCATAATCACCATCACCATCACCGTCATCTGATCTTCTCAACAGTTCTTTTATCATTTCATTTTCTTTGTTTCTTCCAATCACATCTAAAGGGGATACAAAAGAATGACTTTCCCTTTTGGGAACTATGATCCTATCATGAACATCGCTTGATAATTTCAACTGATTTTTCTCTTCAATGATTCCATCTATTCTTGTCACGCCCCGATCCTCGAGCACGCACCCATCTCTCACTGGCCGATTAAATAGCGACGTTCCAAGACGCATCGCCAACCCTTTCATTTTAGTACGCATGCGGAAGTATATAAATAATCCGCAGACAATAAAACAATGGGATAGGAAAGTAGGACCATAAATTTTGAACCTGAAACAGCCACACATATATACATTGCACACCATAATGTATATAGTACGATACAAACTATTAAAGTCCGGTTCTACTCAAGCCAGTTTAAAAACAAAGTCTACAAGCAAGGGTGGGGGTTTCCGATCTACTCCGGGTCATCATCATCCTTAATCTCTCATTTTTCCACACTCTAGCTAGAGCCTTCAGCAGACTACACTGGGGACTCTAGTACCGCAAGAGCCGGGTCTACTGCATCTACTATCGAGCCTTGAGGAGGATCAACTGTGCCCTTCCCAAAAGCGACTTCCAAAGCGTACAGAGGAATCTCAAACTCCGGAATAGGACCATCTCTCTAGCCATCTTGAGCCTGGCGGTATCACGATTTGTATCGGTGAGGCACCTTATGGGTGAGACCCGCATCGACCCAGACTACGGACCATACCAACTCGTAGTCCCAACCCCTAGGGCCCTGATTCATCAGAATATAGGATGTCTGCTCTATAACACTCTTGGGTCGTCCAAAAAACTCAAGAGCGGCCATCTAAGGACCTGAAATGTTATCCCACAATGGGGTGAGACGACGGCTCAGCGAGTTCTACCCCCTAAGACCCGACTAGGAAGAAAATATGTCCTGAGGGCTGCCTATGCACAAACACGAGTCAGAGGACTTACTTTGGCCTCAGTTCCTTCCTGTCAGACAATACAATTCAAACAATTATTCAATCAAATCGAATTATCGATCAATCGACTCAGTCGATTCCATGTCATCACGACCTTCCCTTGGTCGGTATACTCAATAATATCTATAAGGTCCTATCCAACCAGGACTGCTCACCCAAAGCTGAAGATAGATAGTATAGCTCACCCAAAGCTGATAATATAGTATACTGCTCGCCTAAAGCTAATATATTAGGGCCTCCCAGGCCAATATAGTATACTAATAATGCTCACCCAAAGCTGATAAATTATTACTCACCAAAAGTTGACCAAATCACCATTTTTATCATACCCGATAAAAATTATCGTGTGTGGGTATATGGTCGGCCTTAGCCAAAATATAATATTTTCACACTTGAAAATCCCACTAATTTCACTAATCCATAAACTCATTTTTGGCATTGTAAACCGACGCGAGATAATTTTCCATTTAATTACTGAAATTAAATAAATTTAGGAATAAATTCATAAAATACAAATCACACCAAATCAGCACAAATTCGAGCTCAATTAAATAAACAGATCACACCATCACAATCAGCATAAAATTCCGGTCACCAGCTATCCTGGTCTAATTTCTGGAAAATAATTAAATAATTACGGAAATTAATTAATAAATGCAATAAATAGCAACTTAGGCTCATAAAGCCCAATTAAACACCGAGACTGACCCAGAAAATTTTCGAATCACTCTAGATAAATGCTAGAGCTTGTCTAGGCCCTAATTGTACTAATTATCCACCTAACGTGCATCGGTAATTAATTAAATTCACTAATCAAATCTAACTAACCACCTAATCCTAGCTTAGTGTAAACTAATAAATCCTTAAGCGTCATTAACCTACTAAGCGAGGATTAGCAAGTTAAACTCACTTGTTTATCGAACCGCTCGGTTCAATTCAACGGGAACGCGACGGGGCTCGATCTTCTCCAAAGCGGGCTTGGCTTTCGAGGTCGGGAAGTAGGCCAAAACGGGCCTAAACAGTGCCGGGATATCCACTGGTTCAGGTTCTGTTCGGGGCTGGTTGAGGCGGCTTCAGTGGCTGGCTTGGGTCGGAAACGGGCGGAGGAGCTGCAGCGGGGTCGGGTGGCCAACGGCGGGGACTCACGGCGGTTGGAGGCAGTTGAACGGCGGCTTGTGCTGGCCAAAGGGCCTCCTGGATGCATGAAAAAGTTGAGACGGCCTGCTGGAACGGCGGGGAACGCGGCTGGAACGTCGGAGTCGTGCGGGCTAGGCGCGACAACGTGTGTGAGGCGGGGCGACGAACGGTGATTCGGCGGTGGCGTGTGATTGCGCGGGAAGCAGCTGGCTGGTTCGTTGGCTCCTCTGGCTTTGCTGAAGCTTCGAGGGGCATAATGAAGAGGGAGGATGGGCGGTCGACCGGCCTTGAGGGAGAGAGGGAGGAGATGAGGGAGCAAGGGGGCCTACCAAGCCTTCAAGTCCATCTCTTGTCCCCTTGACCATTCCCTTCCACCAGTTGCATCCTTTGGCCAAAATTCAGCCACCAAGGTCCCTTCTAGAAGGCTTGAAAGGGTCCATAAGTCATGGGTGGTGGGTGGGTGTGGGGGGGGGGGGGCTACGAATTTGTAAGGATTTCCCCTCAATTGGACACTCAATCCTTCTTAAATCAACCCAATTTGGCCTCTATAATTTCAACCAAGACCTCATTGATTCAATTAGTATTTTTCCTCACCAATTGATATTACATGCATACCAACTTCATGATAAAAAACGGTCCCTGACATTTTCTGAACAAAAACGGCCATACGATGACTTTTTCCCAAAAAGTGTCGGTTTGCAGAAAAATCTTCGGAGACTGAGTCGACGTTCCTAAAATGATTTATGACATGACAAAACTTTCAATTTCTGAAATTGAATTCAAATTCGCGGTTAATTTCACTCTAGCGCATTTTTAGCGTGATCTAGGCTACCGGATAACTTTTAGAAATTTTTAGTCCAAATGACCCATGGTCGATTTCCTTCGAGCCACAATGAACCTATCTGACACATTGGTGACTCTCGGTTGTCGTGAAAATCTCGATGATTCAATTACGGACATAGGGTACCAAAACGATAGAAGAATCAGTTTAGTGTCAGTCGACGAGAATTTCTCAATTTGATGGAATCACCCACGTTCAACCACACATCTCAGTCGAACTGACCTATTTTTGATTTCAAATCGATTTATATCTGTGCCGCAATGATCTCTGCAGATGAGCACGGTCGAGTAGTCTAGTTATCTCGAGAGTGATCAGCTCTGAGAACAGCCTTATAAGCGCGTCGATGAAATGCCTGATTAATTTAATTGAAAGCATGACTGAAAATTCAGGATGTCACAATTCTCTTTCTAAATTCTTTCATACTATGTACTATCTTGTACTTGAAAATGAAGTTGGATATCGACACACTCATACAATACATATAATTTTCTTTTTCAATTTTTCCATTATTCTCAGTAAAATCACGATTTGCTTTTAGTTCATAGTGGAATAGTGAACACTTCAAATAATTTCCTAATCCCAATAGCCAATCCCTTATGAATCTTAAATTGTCGGATTATGAACAGACACATTTTGATTCGATTAAACACAAAATGAGACGAAAGGTAAAAAACCACGGAAAAGGTTAACATATTGAATGCGTAAAAAGGGACAAAGTATACCCTAAGTGTCAAAACTTGGGACAGAGAGACACTTAATTGCCAAAAGTTTAGAAAGTGACACTTAAGTGCCAAAATCGAAGTAAAATGGATGACTTAAGTGCCACTCCGGCCAAAATCCGGCCAAAATGCCAATGTCGCGATTTTCCGACGAAGGAAGTGCAAAATGACGTTATTTTGCACGCTGATGTGGCTAGACAATACAAAAACAGCGTCGTTTTTGTGCTGACGTGGTTAAGAAATTAATATAAAAATTAATAAAATTAAATTTAAAACTAAATTTATTTAAAACATTTAAAAATAAAATAAAATATTTTAAAACAAAAAATAAAAATAAATAAATAAATAAATAAATAAAAGGGGGTGGCGAGGACTCAGCCCTCATCCACCTACCCCCCTTTTTTTAATTTAGTTTTTTTAACATTTTTATTTTATTTTTGAATGTTTTAAATAAAGTTAGTTTTAAATTTAATTTTATTAATTATTATATTAATTTTTTTACCATATCAGCACCAAAACGGCATCGTTTTACACTTCCTTCGCCGAAAAATCATCACGTCGGCATTTTGACCGAAGTGACACTGAAGTGATCCATTTTGCTCCGATTTTGATCCTTAAGTGTCACATTCCAAATTTTTGACACTTAAGTGTCCCTTTGTGCCAAGTTTTGGCACTCCAAGTGTCCGTACCTCTCGTAAAAAGTGAGAAAATCACGATTTGCTTTAACCCAATAGTGGACCGACCGAAAAAAAAAAAAAAACCCAATGGTGGAGTAGCGAACACTCCAAATAATTTCCTAATCTTGATCTTCAATCCCTTATGAATTTTAAATTGTCGGACTATCCATGGACACATTTTGATTCGATTAATCACAAAATAAGAAGAAAGGTAAACAAACACAGACAAGGTTTACATATTGAACGCATAGAAAGTGGGAAAAGGCGAAAGAGATCCAGATGGTGATGGACTATATATTTTCACAAATGCGATTCTAAAAGCAAAAAACGAATTACGATCTCGTTGTACCTTATACACATCAATAATGCATGCACCACACATTCGCTTGATATTAACCGCGAGAACCGAGAAGCCCTCCCAAGAAATAAACAACCAATGAGATTGATTAGAATGAGTTAACATCAGCTGCTAGACAAGGTGGCGAAAATGAAGCACCGGCGATGAATCCTTCACTTCAATCTCCCACACAAATTCCAAGTTTCAATCTCTCGGCTACCATCCTACGTGTGCATGCTTGCTATGATGCTCTGCCAATCTCCCCAAGTTTTGCTAGAAGCCAGGGAACATTTAGGCTAAATGGAGGTTCGAAATAATGCTGCTTGATTAAGAACAGCAAGAAGTTTTCAATCTCGATAGAAGTTGCACCATCAAAATCTTATGGAAATGAAATCATAACTAAAAAGGAAATGTCCAGCAACTCATAGCATCAAATAAAGCTGCAAGTCATTGCGATCAGCTAAAATATAACAAGAACGGGGAAGAGCGAGATACGCATACCCTGTACGATCCCTTCCCTATAAAGCAGTGGGATCACCGACCAAGACCCTCACTATTAGAGAAGCCTCTACTGGACTACTACCATCTCGACAGCAAAAGAGAAAATATTCAGTGGTACGTGCACGCCACGTCATCCGCTGACCTGATGCGCACAAATCAATGAAATACTGGCACGTGTCCCGAAGTAGGACCCGCTGAAAAAGGAAGGTGTTGACTTTTGGTTGGCTTGGCTTGGCTCGGCTCCACGCAAAAGAAAGGACTGTCAGCGTATTCCTCCCACTCAAAATTTTCTCTTCTCACTTGAATTGGCGGGTTCTCTCTCCTCACTTGAACATGTAGAGTCTTCCTGTGTTTCCTTCTCCGCGCATCCCACCTCTCTTTGCCTTCGCCTACCCAAAAGCCTCGCTGATCATCTGCCTCTGGCATCTCGGTCTCGTTCCCGAGCGGCACTAGGCTCCCTGCCGCTGACCGGGCGCTGTCCCTGACATTGGCCTACTCGGTCGTGAGGGAGATCTCGGCGGACTTGGGCGGGGTCGCTAGCGCGGCGAAAAAGGAGAGGCCTGCTGCATTTTCTCTCTCTTTTTTTCTTCCTGCTTCTGCTTCTCTCTTCCTCAAGCACTCCACTCCTCTCTGTCCCGAGCCCTCTCACTCACCCCAAGCGCCCCCCTCCTCTCTATCTCGAGCCCTCTCACTCACCCTAAGCGCTTCTCTCCTTGCCTCTATCCTCGTCGCCGTCATCGACTTTCTAGCTGCGGCTCCAGAAATCGCCGGCTGCCGACTGGCCTCTCGAGCTTCTTTGTCTTCTACTCCTTAGTCGGTCCCGATTTCGGGCTCGAGTATGTAGCCAAGGATTTAGAAGCAAAAGAGGTTTGCGAGGCTTAGATATACTGGTGGCGGTGCTAAGTTTTGGGGTTTCGGCGACACCGTGACGGCCGCGAGGGATATTGTGGTGGAGGAGAGAGAGGCGTATGGGTTGTTGGAACCAAAAAAATGACAATAAACTTTGGAAACTTGGAATAAGAACACTAGAAATTTGAGGGAGAAATTTGTATTGAGAATGCTTTCTCTTATTTGTGTCTTCGTGGACTATGGCTTGTGGCTTGTGGCTTGTGGCTTAGATTACAACTCACGACTTCATCCCTTTATATAGGAATTGAAGTTTACAAACGCCAACGATTACATAACAACCCACAAATTTAATGACTAAAACAAAACAGCCTCATACAATCAAAACACACAATAAAGTAACAGACGTCTTCAATAACTTCCATTCTTTAAATCCATGTAGCCTACCATAAAGTTTTTATGGCTCCTTCAATGCTTGTAGGTTTCTCATTTGGCAATCGTTCTGATAATCAATTTTATTTTATTTCAACAGCTTCCCTTAAAATTGATTTTGGAATTCAACAACTCCAAGCATCATCTTCAAATTTTCAAACAAATCTGTCTTCAATGGTTTAGTCAAAATATTTGCAATCTGATCTTCCGATTTGCAGAAGTTAAGCTCAATTTCGCCATCTTTGACTTGCTCGCGAATATAGTGATACTTGATATCGATGTGTTTGCTCCTGCCATGAAAAACAGGATTCTTGGCCAAAGCCATAGCCAATTTGTTATCACACATTATTTTCGTAGAACCTGCCTGTTCATGCATCAATTCACATAGCATCCTACAAAGCCAAATTGCTTGACATGCCGCCGAAGCTAACGCTATGTATTCTGCTTCAGCAGTCGAGAGTGCAACAACTTGTTGTTTTTTCGAGGACCAAGAAATTACTCCTGATCCGAGAGAAAAAGTATATCCAGAAGTACTCTTCCGAGTCTCAGTATCACTTGCCCAATCACTGTCTGTGTATCCCACCAAACTGAAATTGTCAGTATGAGAATATTAAATCCCATGATCACGAGTTCCACTGACATACCGTATAATTCTTTTTGCTTCTTGCAAATGTGATTGGTATGGTTTCTCCATAAATTGACTAATAATTCCCACACCATAAGTTATATCTGGCCTTGTAGAAGCCAAATATCTTAAACTGCCAACAATGCTTTTGAAATAAGTGGGGTTCACTACTTCACCGATTCCTTCTTTATTCAACTGCAACCGTTCTACTACGGGAGTTCATATTGGTTTGAGTGATTCCATCTTGAATCGCTTTAGAATATCATTAGCATATTTCTGCTGTGAAATAAATATGCCATCATTTGTCTGCTTCACTTCAAGGCCTAGAAAATAGGACATTAATCCTAAATCTGTCATCTCGAAATGACTAGTCATAGCCTCCCTGAATTCAGCAAACATCTCTTCACAACTCCCTGTAAATATCAAATCATCAACATAAAGGCACACAACTATTATGTCACCGTTAGTGTTTGACTTGATATACAATGTAGGCTCATGTGGGCATTTTCGAAAACCATGCTCTAACAGGTACGTGTCAATTCTTGTGTACCATGCTCGAGGTGCCTGTTTTAGCCCATACAATGCTTTCTTTAGTTTATAAACTTGATTTTCATGCCCTTTCTTCTCATAACCTCGTGGTTGCTCCACGTAGACTTCCTCTTCAAGAACACCATTAAGAAACACTGATTTCACATCCATTTGGTGGATCTTCCAACAATTTTGAGCTATGAGTGCTAAAATCATCCGAATGGTATCCATTCGAGCCATAGGTGCAAATACTTCAAAATAATCAATACCTGGCTTTTGCTTGTAGCCTTTTACAACTAGCCTAGCTTTATATCGGTCCACCTGACCGTCTGGCTTGTACTTTGTCTTGTACACCCACTTGACACGAATGAGCTTCTTATCAGGTGGTAGAGAAGTTAGCTCCCATGTGTCATTCTTTTCAATGGAGCGGATTTCTTCATCCATTGCTTGGATCCACTTCTCATCTATTGCTGCATCATCATAGGATATAGGGTCACATTCAGCAAATAAACAAAAATTTATCATAGTTTCATCAGTGATTCCTTCATTATCACTATCATCATCTCTTGTGATTACATAATCCTTGAATCTTGATGGTGTCTCCCGCAATCACTGTGAACGACGTATCGGTGGTTCTGAAACTGCTCTTGGTGAAGAAATTGAACTACTAGGAAAAAATGATGGATCTTCAGTTGAAGATTTTTTTGTCTCTCTCGCCAATGATTCATCTTCAATGGTGATGCTTTTCTGGTCAATCTTCTGGTTCCAGTCCCAGGCTTCATCTTCAAGAAACTGGACATCCCTGCTGATGATAACTTTCTCAATGACTGGATTATATAGCTTATAACCCTTAGTCATATCACTGTAGCCGATGAAGATGCACTTTTGGCTTTTGTCATCCAATTTTTTCCTCCGTTCGTCTGGTATATGGGGATATGCTACACACCCAAATACTCGTAGGAACGAAACATCTAGCTTGTTGCCACTCCAAGCCTCTTCCGGTGTTCTTCCAAGAACACTCCTTGTTGGACACCTGTTTAGCAGAAATACAGTACATGCAACGACTTCTGCCCAAAACTTCTTGGGCAAATTTTTAGCCTTTAGTATACTTCTTGCCATTTCAAATATTGTCCTATTCTTTCTTTCTGCTATACCATTTTGTTGGCGAGTATAGTGGTCAATTGACATTTCACTCCATGAATTTTACAAACATTTATCAAATTCATTCGAAGTGAATTCTCCTCCTCTATCTGATCTCAACGTCTTTAAAATAAAGCCACTAGACTTTTCAACATAGACTTTAAATTCTTTAAACTTCGAAAAAGCTTCAGATTTTTCTCTAAGAAAATATACCCATGTTTTTCTAGTAAAATCATCCACAAAAATTAATGTATACCTTTTTTGTGTGAATGATTCCACCTCAACAAGGCCACATATGTCTATATGTACCAACTCCAAAGGTTGTTTTGCTCTTTTGGCTTTTCCAACTGGAAAGGATTCTCGATGTTGTTTTCCAACAAGACATCCTTCGCATGGGCGATCTAGAATGTCAATCGAAGGCATGCCGGTCACCATCTTTTTCTGGACCAGTAATTTTAGTCCACGAAAATTTAAATGACCAAATTGAAGATGCCATAACCAGTTGCTATCTTTCATCACCGCTTGAAAGTTCAAAAGATTCTTTGTCTGAAGAGTAAGAGGGAACATCCGGTTCTTTGTCATCCACACTGTCGTGATCAATTTATTGTTTACACCCATAACAATGCAAACTCCATTTTCAATATGGACTTTGTGGCCTCTTTCTGAAAGTTGCCCGACACTTAATAAGTTCCTACAAAGTCCTGGCACAAAATAAACATCTGCAACAGTAACATTAGTACCATCTTTTGAGTTGATATTAACATCACCTTTGCCCATTACAAGAACTTTGGATTTGTTCCCAAAATTAACTTCACCGCGAACCGTCTCATCCAAGTGTGAGAATAACTCCTTTCGGCCAGTCATATGATTACTGCACCCAGTATCAAGGTACCAAAGGTTGGTGTCCACGATGCTTGAGTCATCCTTCTTGCATGCCAGCACCACATTTTCCTTAGCATTAATGGTATGCGCTTGTTCTGCCTGTTCATATGCCACCTTTGCTTGACATTCGGATTTGTAATGTTCGAATTTGTTACACCTAAAACACTTGACCTTTGATTTGTCACGTGTTTTATATTTTCCGATGGAATTGAAATTTCCACGTCCGCGTCCTCGACCACCTCCACGACCTCGGCCAGCTTGATGGCCTCCTCGACTTGATTGAGCGACCCGACTTTGCAATGCTTGCTCGGAATTCGAACCGATGGACTTTTGATTCATTCTTTGCTCATGCGAGCATAATGAACCCATCAACTGCTCCAAGGTCATGGTTGACACATCTTGCGCTTCTTCAATCGCCGTGACTACGTAGTCAAATCTTTCTGTCAAAGACCTCAAGATCTTTTCTACGATTTGAACATCTTGGAGTTCTTCACCATTAACCCTCAGTTGGTTAACAATGGTTTGCACGCGATCAAAGTAAACCGAGATTGATTCAGAGTCATGCATGTATAAAGACTCAAAATCACCTTGAAGTGTTTGAAGCCGCATCTGTTTGATGCGATCATCGCCTTTGTAGGATTGTTGCAAAATATCCCACGCTCCTTTCGCAGTCTCCGCCCTTGATATTTTTTCAAATATAACTTCCTCTACGGATTGAAAGATCGCAAACAATGCCTTTTGATCTTTCTTCCTAGATTCCACCAAGATATCTTTCTCCTCCCTTCTTAAAGCATCGAATGCTTAAGCATCAGCCACTTTAGTATAGCCATTCTCCACAAGATTCCACAAATCTTGCGATTTGAAAAGAACCTTCATCTGGACATACCAATTATTGAAATTCTTTCCGTTCAATTTTGGAAGTTGCATTTGAACAGAACTAGTGGATGCCATTTCTAGCTCTGATACCAAATGTTGGAACCAAAAGAATGACAATAAACTTTGGAAACTTGGGATAAGAACACTAGAAATTTGAGGGAGAAATTTGTTTTGAGAATGCTTTCTCTAATTTGTATCTTCGTGGACTATGGCTTGTGGCTTGTGGCTTAGATTACAACTCATGACTTCATCCCTTTATATAGGAATTGAAGTTTACAAACGCCAAGAATTACATAACAACCCACAAATTTAATGACTAAAACAAAACAGCCTCATACAATCAAAACGCACAATAAAGTAACAGAAGTCTTCAATAACTTCCATTCTTTAAATCCATGTACCCTACCATAAAGTTTTATGGCTCCTTCAATGCTTTTAGGTTTCTCATTCGGCAATCGTTCCAATAATCAATTTTATTTTATTTCAACATGGGTACCGTGAGACCTCTCTTTCTCCTTTGCCTTTTTTCTCTTTTCTATCGCCTCTGTCTCGCCGGAGTAAGAGCGCGAAGTAGAACGTCGAGCGCAGCGAGGCGAAGCGGGAGAGAGGCAATGTCTACTTCGCCCGATGCAGATTCAGTCGACGCCCTTCGCTCCCAGATCCATTTTCTCCAGACGACAATCCACGTACTCCTCTCTCTCTCTCTCTCTCTAGCGCGCGCGCGCCATTGGAAACGCTTCTTCCTCCTTTCTTTTCTATTTAAAATTCGATTGCGATTTCCTTGAAGCTGTAACTCGATCGAGCGGTGCGTACCCGCACGTGTGTGTGGGAGTTTCGATTGCCTGTACGAGCTGCCGCGTGCTAACTCTGTCGGTTTCGCGACTTGGCCCCCATTGCATTTCAGGAGCTGGAGAAGCAGAACGCCGACCTTTCTTCTCGACTCTCTGGATGTTGCTGTCAAAAGGTGAGCCATTTCGATTCTCCCTTTTCACTTTTCGAGAGGATTTCACTGTCTTTACGACTTCTCGAATGAATCTTGATATCTTTGTAGCAGCCCGAAGCTGGTTTCGGTGTTGGGTCGAGCGCTCGTTTGAGTTGGGCATGCATTGTTTGTCGGTGGTTTGAGTGAATGCACGCATCTTTTGGTTGGCGCTTCTTTGTTATTGGCCATGCATGTAGGGGATAAGCGAAATTCAATGTTCCGTGCTGAATGCGATGTACTTGAGCTTATTGCTTCATTTTGTGCAGATGGAAGACAAGATTGGTTGTGTCGTAGAGGGAGGCGGAGTGGTCGATGGGAATGGCAAATCAATGAAGCTGGACAAGAAGACTAGGAAGAAAAAAGGTGCTACTGGTCAAACTTTTTGAGCTCCAATTGCATGTTTAATCTGAACCACCGAGATCTTGTATGTTTATTGCTCTTCAAGTTCCAGTCGAGGGTTTTTCAGTGACTTGTGAGGTCAGTCTGTTTTCAGGAACGGGAGGAACGGTTTAAGTTCAAAAGTCAAACAATAATTAAGTGGCCTTCTTGCAAATTTTGAGAGGTTACAGGATACTATAGTGGTGAAGTTTCGTGGAGTTGCGTAGCAGGCTGTGTTAGTTGTGACTCCAAACAGTCTAAAGAAAAACAAGCGACCCTAAGCGCTAAGACTAGACATAATCAAAGCATCAATATTGTTGTGCGAATAGTTTTTAATACTAAGTTTTATAGGGTTCAAGTTAGTAATTTCTTACAACCCTGTTTCCATAGAGATGAGCATGCTGTTCGGCTAAAGTTCTTTCAATGTGCAGCCATAGTTTAGTGAATGTTGTGATAACTCCTGCTGCAGATTTCAAAACAGGAATTCTCGAACACCATCCAAGGCGATATGTTGCTCTAAGATTGATGTATTTTGGGCAAAGGTACAGATTGTAGCCATTGTACTGTTTGTCATACAATGCAACTGTTGCATCATAAAACAATTTTAATCTGGTGTAGTATATTATCTTTCCCTTTGTCTTGATTTTGTCTGTTCTTAAGAGGCAGCATGGAATATAAAATACTCTAGAAATTGTGAAAGTTTAGCTGTTATTAATAGTTTGAGGATATTTCTGCTATGGAAGCATTCATGTTCTAAAAAAAAATGAAATGCTAGGCTGTCACTGCAGAAATCTCTTAAGTTGCAGAATCTGTCACAAGTAAATGTGTAGTGGATGTGATTCGTGAAATATGTGACTAATTTTCTGTTACACCACATGGCAAGTCTGACTAATTTCCTAGACATATGAAATCCTGAATGTGTTGTGCCTTAGGCCATTGAATGTACTGTGGCTTTTCTTTGGCACAATGAAATCGCTTCACTTTTGCTTTATTTTACAGGTTTTATGGTTTTGCCTCTGAAGCACAATTGGATCCAACTGTCGAGGTCCGGTCCTACATTCCATCTTCTCCTCAAAATTTTCATTCATTTCAGCATTGGAACTAATGGCAAATATGTGCTATAAAAGAGGGTTCTACTTCTTCATAAGATTTAAATTTATGTTTTCAGTAAGGACACCTATCTTTCAGTACACTAGTAGATCAGTCTGTACCATGCAAGCAAAGTCACTGAGTTTCTGCTTATTATCAAAGATACATGGAAGAGTTCTTTAATATTGTGCAATGCGAATGTTTAAATCATGGATGCTATCGATTTAAAATCAGCAGATGTTCCATTTTGGCATTTTTGACATTCTTGGCAGACACCTACCTAATTCATTTTGATCCGAATCCCATCATATTGATTTTGGTGTCATGCAGTCTGAAATTTTTAAAGCTCTTGAGAAGACTAAGCTTGTAGTTGGTGACAAGAAAAAGTCACAGTACTCAAGATGTGGCAGAATAGACAAAGGAGTTTCATCTTTTGGACAAGTAAGTTCAAAAACTGCTACTCCGCTTCTAAGTTTCTTGATGGATCGGTAGATTGTTATTTTGTTCACAGACGCTAGATTGGGTTTTATCTTTGGCTCACTATTCCGTGCAATCACCATTTCCTTGCAGAGAGAATGTGGGTCTTTGTTTCAACCTGTATTAAATGTTGAGCATTTTCTTGCAAAAACACATGTCAACTTATATTTAGTAGACGAACACAATCTCAGTTGTAATTTGCAATTTTTAATTATTTCTTAAACTTGGAAAAACAGATGACAAGGCTACTCAGAAACATGTTTAAGGGCTTCTGGAAAAAGATGGTTAACTGTTGCATGTGTACTACTTAGTACTTTTAACTACTAAAATGCAATTGTGGAAGTATGGGCACAAGGGGCAATTATCAGAGTTTTTCCTTATAACAACCATATATTTCCATCCTCGTGATAGATGTGATTACTGTGAATATTCATGATGATGTTCCTTTCGCGAGAGCTTTTGTTGATTATAATCTTACTGTATAAGAATCGGTTAGGAGCAATATGTGAAGCTTGATTTTCTCAAGGAATTTGAGATTGGGTGTTAATTAGATCATAGAATATTGTAATTGGAGTGCAAGTTCTGAAGTGAATTTTTGTTAGAGAAGCAATGATGTGAATTGGAGATGAGAAAGTACCAAAGAGCGAGAGTTCTGATAGCTGGGAGTCTCTTTGCAAGATGATTGAAATGTTGATAGAGATACCACCACAAGATACAAGAAGGTTTTATGACGTGGACAAGTGTCTAGTATCAATTGTCATTTTACCTAGGATAATTATGTTTGCAGTAGGCTCTTTCTTTTATGATTCATGTTGTTGTTCTATTATCTCCTGTTTGCTTCTTTTCTTAGGTGCATCATGAGTAGGCTATGGTTTGCTTTCTGATGCAGGTCATTTCCCTGTTTCTACCATCAAACCTGCGACCTAAGAACACAGATGATGTAAACAATTGGGGACTTTCTATAGATAGAGATGGTATGTTGTTTGAGTGACTGATCTTTAATTGTTTTGAGCTCTATTTTATTGCTATGAGTCTTTAAATTGCTTTTGAATGATGAAGTTTGAACTTCACTGGAAATTTGTGACTCAATTCAATTGCTACAGACCCATTAAAGAGAAAAAGATTAATTGTTAAAAATCGGTGTATTTTGTGCAAGGCTGATGTCCAAGCTGGAAATAAACTGCTGGTACGGTAATAAAGCATCCGTTAAATATACATATTCCTATACATACGTGTACACATCACACTGCTTTCCTAATCAAAAGTGGCTTATTTCAGACTAAGTGGTTAGCATTTCCAAGTTAGCAGGGTATTCTGCAGGAAAGTGCATATATGTTGGGATTATGCAATCATTACAGTTTCTTACTTTATTTGATTTGCTGCAACGAATTATTTATGATGAAAAATTATCAAGTTTAATATGATGCTTACTTTCATTTATATGTCAGTCTTAGACGCAGAAATTGATTATGTGAGAGTGTTGAATTGAGTCTTACCCAAAGATATCCGAGTAACTGGCTGGTGTCCTGTTCCAATTGATTTTAGTGCAAGGTTGTTTTCCTTCTCATGGTGTACTTCATTTTGATTCGATATGATGGGATTCTGTTGATGAAATGCGTTAGAGATGCCTCCAATTTGTTGATTTTATGATGTTAATGATTGCGGAAACGTAGGTGGGGTTTGCCTTTTCACATGATTCTGTCTTCCTCAATATCTTGCAGGTTTAGCTGTATGAGCAGGGAGTACAAATATTTTGGAGAGATAATTTGGATATTAGGGTATCTCTTCATTTGATAGTTTATGACTATTTCATTTCATAAACTACTTTATGCTGATTTTGAACCAAAATTTTGATATTATGACTATTTCATTTCATCTGATAAAAGTCCTTTCTCTGTTTTTATGCTAGGCAATGGAGAGTGCAGGCCAAAAGTTTGTTGGGGATCATGATTTCAGAAATTTTTGTAAGATGGATGCATTTAATGTCCACAACTACAAGCGTCATATAACATCCTTTGAACTCTCTTCTTGTGATAAGAGGTTGGTTCTGGTAGATGTTTTTTTGAGATCTTTATAAGTTAAGAAAAGATGCAAAGATGCATCTATATTTTTTGTTGGTATGACGAAAGAGAAATCAATAGGCAAAAAAAGGGCCTTTTCATTTTGGCTAGTTTCTCTCATGTACAAGTTATTATATTAATAAGACCAATCTAGTTTGCAGTGTCTTTTCTGATTTTAATGAACTTCCTTTTATGCAGGTTGGAAAGTAATAAACTGTGGCGTTTCAAAATTACGGGCAGTGCATTTTTGTGGCGGCAAGTTCGTTGCATGGTTGCTGTGATGTTTATGGTTGGCCAAGGTCTTGAATCTCCTGATGTACGTAATATAAGATACTTCGCCATTCTCTGTCTTGGTTACCATAAGTTGAACGTAGGAAATGGGTGAGAGATAGTTTGTTTGATATCTATTAGTTAATGCAACAAAATGCACGGGGCTACCAATATTGGACAAGACATTATGGAGAAAAGGCTTTATATGAGATGACACTGTGCGATCTGCATAACCATATGGTGACACAAACTAATCCTTTTTTAGTGAGTCTGTTGTTTGGCATGTAGAAAATAAAGATGTAATGTTCAAATGCTTTGCTAACACTAATTGGCATGAGCAAGAAACATGCTATTAAAAATTGAAGGCTCTGGAAAAAGGAATGCAAAATGCATAAGAGAAAAATTCTCAATGTTCTGATGGATTCAATAGTCCAGATGGTCAAGCTGCTCTCGGAATTGGTGCTAGTAAAAGGCTTTCAATTCTCCACTCAAACACCTTCCCAGACCTGTGATCCGTCTCATCACCTGCTACGGTCATTCCTCTGATCTCTACCCCGCCATCTGCAAAAAGTTCACCATTTAATGCTGCAGCAACTTGATAGCAAGTTTTAGAGGATGCATTAGTGCTTCAACATAATTTATCTTGTGACTCCATACTCCTAATACAAAGAAATAACACCATAAGAGAGAAGATATATCTTGCCGAAATCCTATCTCTTCCGCGCATTTATTGTCATAACTAATAAAAAACAATCAGTTCTGATGGCTACAGCACACGGAAGGGAAAATATCCATTTCTTAAGCACCGTTAACTCAAACCGAAGCAAAACTTGCGGACCAAATGGTCAAATGGCAGATATCCCGACTCTTGCACACCAATGACCATATCCAAGCCAAATCAGCAGGTCAAATGAGCCTAATATGGAAGTTTTGCATACGTTTGGGGTTGCATTGTGGAGCAAGGAGGAAAATAAGCAACAGCTTCTTACCCCATAACAACTGAGTAAGATCTGGCAAAGAACTGGGACTACTATATAGAGCAAATATTAACTTTGGCCATCAGGAACTTACTATCTCTTCTCACCTAGTGGAAGAGCCTCTGGAACAGGGAAGGGTCAGACTCTACAATGTCCATGTTAAGGATACTCACGGGTCTTGTCCGCGATGCACTTCTGCCTTGCTCTATATGCTGATTCAGGGACTGCACAGTTCCTACTAGCAAAGTTGTATTTGTTTTATATAGTAGTTACATGCTTTGCCAGATTTAGCTTGGTCTCGTAGAGAGCAGTTAATTACTAAGTTTCCTCTGTGTTTACAGAGAAATCAGATTCTGTGAGCGTATTGTAGGTGCCACAGATGAAAGCCATTCCAACAAAATCCATAACGTCCACTGATGCTGTAATCCTTATTTTGGTTATTATCCTTTATTGGTGCATGTACCAAAACGACTTGCATAAATCACAACGAGAAACATTTCTGCAAACAAATCACAAAAAGATGAAATTTCTTTGTGCAATTTGATAGTTTCCCTAACTGGCAATACAAGGAAACAAGAAACAAGTAGAGGCTTTACCAAGTTTGGCTCTAAAAGTGTGAAAGGTAGGAGCTGAGTCAACGGTTTATATAGGTAGGCATATGCTTAGGTCAACAAGTGGCACATACTACTCACAGTATGTTCTGAAAATGTTGAAACATAAATGAGGGTAGCTAGTTAATCTTAGAGAAAGGAATTTTATAATAATTCCAGAAGATCTCGGAATTAATCACACAATCACCGAATGAATGGAGACAGTCTGTGAATTTGAATGTGGCCCTTTGGAGAGCATCAAGCAATTGCAATGGAGAGATTTAAAGAATGCTAACAACCAGAAGAACCATGCATCATGGTCATGCGAAACTGCCTTGAACTCATATATCGATGTGACTTGGAGAGCATAAAGAGGGACTAGCCAGAACTCAAGACCCAATACAATATCCAGATAATCTATGAATATATGAAAAAAGATGCATGAAAGCCCAATGTCAAACCGACCAAAACAATACCTGCATCATTTTAATATAGTAATCGAGACAAGTTCAATAGATATTAATGAATAACAAATCACGAAATGGTAGAACATACAACAGTGAGATGAAAAGAATAGTTTTAGAATTATCAATTCCAAGTAAAGAGAAAAGCCATTACCAGGTATGTTTAACATTACTTTTTTCGAACAAGTACTTCATTAGAACTGCACACAGGAATTCTACTTGCGTATTCCATAAAGTCTGAGCTGCCTGACAGTCATCTGGTATTGATAAGCTTCTTGACAGCTCCCTTCAAGATCCCATCCGCACCAAAGTTGAGGTTTGTTGGGATGAACAGCAGGTGGAAGGAGAGAGTCACGTGTCCTGATTGATGAAGGTTTTCTGTTCTTGCTTCTCCTTCAATCAAGACCTCACTGTCCGTGTCGAGTTCACAACTAAATGCGGCAGCATAAAAGCAAAATTCAAAGAATGTGTCATTACCTTCAGATCACCATATGAATTGAAAGTCTCGAGAATGAAGAAATAACACCATACAAGAAAAAGAAAATATCTTTCTGGATTCCTCACTCTGGTGAATATTAGTTGTTATCATGACTTTGTTGAGTACCTATTAAGTTGGGTACTAGGTACGTACTGGATATTTTCTTGCCCCTGGCAGAGACACCCGGCACAGGTAAGAGTCTTGGGACTCTGCAAGGTCCACTTTAGCAGATCCTATCGGCCCTATAAATAGTTAGGAGAATGATCACTTTCAAAATGAGCAGAAGTGAGAATTTAAGACAATCAAATCTATAACATGCAACGTACGTCATTAATGTTCATGCAATATATCTGCTGCCAATGACATGCTTGATTTGTAATCAAAAGCTAACGAATAAAGAACTAGCCAAGAAATCAAATTAACGTATCACATAACTGTCAATGTGCTATACGCAATCTATACAACTTAACCGAAGGAAAACCAATTTTCGGCTGCAAAAGAGAAATGATCCAACCAAATTATGCATGAGCATAAAGTGTTATTGCAATAACCTCTGGTCTGAGGAGAGAGATACTCCGGTTGTCCATAAATATGATGTTATTGCCATGAATTTCTCTCTGAAACGTCAGATGGGGTGCAGGTCGGTAGGAAAGATAGGCTCAGTATAGATTGGCTGGTCTTCCTCGGTGCAAGTGCATTACTTGCACCACCATCATCTGGGACTCGACTAGCTGACTGGGACAATATTGTAGCAATTTCTCAGCAGTTCTTTGCTCTGCAGACGTATGGGAGGCCTCTCTGCTTTGAGGTATTGCTTTAGAGCGCGTCCAGCAGGTGTATACTCCCGTTCTGGCTCTTGCTCTGGCACCCGTTCCTCTTCGTCACCACTCTGCTTTATGTTTCAAAGGTAAACCAATAAATAATGAAATTATGACGCTATATAAGTGCAAGTCAATGCATGAAAAACCTCAGCACCATTGAGATCAGGAACAAATTTGATTTTATTGCCCATAAATTTTCTAATGGATCAAATAGCTTAATATACTCAGTGAAAAACTCAAAATACAGACCAGCATCCTACCTTCAAGGATGTCGGCAATTCAAGCTAAAAGCAACATTAGGACAAGATGAAGAGAAAAATATATCTTTGGATAGGAATTTGAAAGCAAACTCGTGCATGCACAAAAGTTAAGGAGGAAAATAAGCAGTATGTTCAATGCATGAGTCCTCCTTACAAGTGTTTGCGACTGAACTTTCCTTCATTAGTGGAATAATAACAAATTTAAAAAGGAAAGACATTTGCAACTTCATAATCCAAATTTCAACTCCCAGGACCAGAATAAATAAAGAACAATGACAAAGGGATTTCTTTAGTTGCCCTTTCCATCAAAGGAGCATGGTTAAAAGTGAATCCATGAAGTTGCTCTTTAGCACAACAGAGAGTTTCTTCAGCATATCAAAGAAATAACCATTAGATCACCATCATAATCCCTTGGTCAATATTTAACACCATCAGGTGCACTCTTATTCTAAAGTTTCCAGCCCTAACAGCATAAGAGAAGGCAATTCAAATAAAATACCTCGTTGGCCATTTTACTTGGATGTGCTGCCTATGCTTCTCTGTAAGAAACAGCTTTTTTGACACGCTTTCCCCAACCAAAAGCCGATTCCTTCTCACTTTGATATTTCTCTCATCTACAAAACACAAGTGATCATAAAAAGCATTAAGAGCAAGAATCTTGAAAGATGGAGGCCCATATTTTCTCCTTACTTATAGTTACATAACAGTCATTCTAATAAAGAATTTATTCCTCCTACCAAAGAAAAGGAGAAAGAATCTGGAAATGCAGCAGGGTTGTTCTTCACCTGTAAAAGAAACGAGTTATTTTCGCTGCACAGGACTACAAAAGGCAAGAACCATCCTTTGATCAGTATCGGTAGAGAAGCCACTCAGATAGCTACGGAAAACTATTGATATTGCTTATGTTGTAACTTCTTCTTCTTTTGTGTGGGTGTTTTCGTTTTTTTTGTGTTTTTTTTTGTTTTTTGCACCGGGGGAGGGGGGATGATAGGGACTGCACATCAAGTATTATGGCTTTTGGTCACTAAAAGTTATTATATGCTTCATTTTAGAAGTAAAATTATCCAAGAATCCAAACATCTAGAATTTAAGGTTCAGCTGTTAGTACTATTAAATTCTCAAAATGAGCCAGTCACTTTCAAGTTAGAAGTTATGTCTTCTACAAACTTCATTTCTTTAAAGTCAAAGCTAAAGCCAAAAACTCAAACCCAAAGCTAAAACCAGAAAGGCAAGCTGAAACTCACTATGACATCCCAGATTTTCAGTTTTGTTTTCTATTGAATAAATTGGGCATTTCATTGACGTGTCTATAGGGTTGTTCTCAGAGCTGATCACTCTCGAGATAACTAGATTATCCAGGGAAGCCATTAAGGAATTTTAAGGCGATAGATTTGAGAATTCGACCAGGAATCAACTTCTCGACCGTGCTCATCTTTAGAGGCCATTACAGCACAGTATAAAATCGATTTGAAATCAGAGATAGATTGGTTCAACTGAGATGTGTGGCTAATCATGGGTGACACCACTAAATTGAAAAATTCTCGTCGGCCGGCACTAGACTGATTTCTCTATCGTTTTGGTACCTTGTGTCCGTATTTGAATCCTCGAGATTTTCATGACAACTGAGAGTCGCCATTGTGTCGAGTGGGTTCATTGTGACTCGAAGAAAATCGACCGCGGGTCATTTGCACTAAATTTTTTTGAAAACTACTCGGTAGCCTAGGTCACTCTAAAAACGCGCCTGAGTGAAATTAACTGCAAAATTGAGTCCGATTTCGGGAATTGAAGATTTTGTCATGTCATAATAAATTCTAGGAACGTCAACTTAGTCTCAGAAGATTTTTCTGCAACCTGAAACTTTTTGGGAAAAAGTCGGCATAGGATCTTTTTGTTCAAAAAAAGACAGGGATCGTTTTTGATCGTGAAATAGGGATGCAAGATGGATGAATTGGTGAGGAAAAATATCGATTTGATCTAGGACTTGACAATGGTATTTGTTGAGGCCGAATTAGATTAAATTAAGTACGAACGGGTGTCCAATTGAGAGAGATTTGTATCAAATTCGTAGCTCCCCCCCTTGCCTAGCAAAAATGGACCATCTTAAGGGTTGTGGGTGAGCATTGGTGGCCTAAGGACAGCCAAGGAACTATACTTGGCCATGGATGGTCAAAGGGGACAAAGACTTGGAAGAAATTGGCCATGGTGGCCCCCCCCTCTTGCTCTCTCTTCTTCTCCAAGCCAACCGGCCACCATTCCCCCTTTATCCACTTCATTTTCACACACCAGTAGCCAAGGAGAAGCTGCCGTCCACGCCGCACGAAGCCACCATCGCCGGATCGCCGCTCGCCTCCACCATTCGCCCTCCCCGCACGCACCTCTTGGACCATCACTGCTCACGCGTCTCCACCTCCCCCACGCCATCCATCAGCCTTGTCTGCCTATGTTTGAGCACCCAGGTGGCTGTCCAGCTGCCGTGAGTGGTTGTGGAAGCCCGCCGGAGCCGCCGTTCAACTCGCTTAACACCCTAGCCGCCTCCATCGGTCTTGTTTCGCCATAACCCGCCTTGTTTCTTTTTGTTTCAGCTCAAATCAGAAGCTGAAATTGTGGGTATTCTAGCTTAGGTTTGGCCCGTTTTGAGGTGCTTCCCGACCTTGAAACCTAGGCCCGCTTTGAAAAGAATCGTCTCTCGCGATGTTCCTGTCGGTTTGATCCGACCTGTTCGTTAATCAATTGAGTTTTGCTCACTAATCCCTACATAGTAGGCTAATGATGCTTATGAGTTGATTAGATTTAATTAAGTGTGATTAGGTGGATAGATTAGAGTAGAGCAATTAAATTAGTGCCTTATCAATGCATGTTAGGCAAATGGTTAGTGCTATTAGCTAGTGAATAGTCTCTATTATTTATTAAACGAGTCTCGAAAATTTTCTGGATCCGTTTCGGCTTCCAATTAGGCATTGCAGGCCTAAATTAGATTTATTGCATTTATTTAATATTTTTCGTAATTAATTAATAATTAATTATTTTCCAGAAATTAGGCTAGGATAGCCGACGACCGGAATTTTATGTTGATTGTTATGGTGCAGTCTGTTTATTTATTTGAGTGCTAAATCATGTCGAATTGATTAAATTCTGATTTTAGGATTTTATTCCTAAATTGATTAATTTTGGTAATTGATTGGAAAATTATTGGACGTTAGTTTACAGCGCCAAAAATATGTAATGGGCTGTTGAAACTGGTGAGATATTCGAAAAGGTGAAATTATTATATTTTGGCTAAGGCCGACTGTGTACCCACACACAGTTATTTTTTATCAGGTATGATAAAAATGATGAATTGTTATATGGTGAAAATGGTATACTATATTGGCTTGGGGGCCATAATTTATCAGCTTTGAGCGAGCATGTAAATAGTATACCAAATGATTAGTTTTGGGTGAGCATGAATTATCAGCTTTGGGTGAGCAAGTATTATCAGTTTTGGGCTAGCATATAAATAGTATACCAAATGATCAGCTTTAGGTGAGCATGAATTATCAGCTTTGGGTAAGCATGTATTATTAGCTTTGGGCGAGCATATGTAGTATACTATGATGGCCTGGGGGCCCTAACCAATCAGTTTTGGGCGAGCATGTATACAGTATACTATATTATCAGCTTTGGGCGAGCTATACTATTTATTATCAGCTTTTGGTGAGCAGTCCTGAATTAATAGGACTTTATAGATAGTATTAAATGTACCGACCGGGGAAGGTCGTGGTGACATGTAATCAACTAGGTCGATTGATCAATGATTTGATCTGATGCTGTGAGTTAATGTGGTTCCTGTATATCTGATATATACTGACTTGCAGGAAGGAATTGAGGCCAAGGTAAGCCCTCCGACTCGTATTGTGCTTAAGCAGCCTCTAGAGTTTATTGGCTTCCTAATCGGGTCTTAAGGAGTAGAACTTGCTAAGACGTAGTCTCACCCCGTTGTGGGACAACATTTTAGCTCCCTAGATGGCAACACCTCCACCTCCTTGTCCTCCCATGCATTTTGGTATACCCGAAGAGATCATTGATATAGGATACCACTTCCCAATACACCCCCACCTGAAAGGTCTAGAGTGTGTTTTGGTGAAATCCATTGTCTGGGTGGATGTGGGTAGAGACAGCTTGAGGGCCCACGAGTATAGGTCGTGGTATTGTCACTACCATGATGGGCGAAGAGAGAGTCCGTACCGGAAGGTGATGTGCTTTTGTACGTCTTAGAGGCAACATTTGGAAAAGGGACTACAGATCCCAAGGACGGAGCAGTGACCGATGCCAAAGACCCTAAGCTCGTGGGTGACCTTGATACTCCCGTGCATTCAGCCGATGGCGCTAACTGGAGTAAAGGAGAAGAGGGAGAGATCGTTGAGGAGGAGTACCCAGAGGGGAACTTGGAGGAGGAACCTGGAGAAGAGGACCTTGAAGAAGAACCTGAAGAGGAGTCGGAGGAGGATCCCGAAGATGATCCTGAGTATGATCCTGATGAGGATTGAGACCCCACTCTTGTCTGATGACTCGTTACCATAGAACCTGTTTGAGTAGAAACTGACTTTCTAGTATGGCTTGTATATGTATATATATGACTGAGTTGTTATATATGTATATAAGTGTGTTGGTTTTCAGGTTCGAGTTTTTAGTCCTACTTTCCTATCTCATTGTTTTATTGTTTGGGGATTATTTTATATGCTTCTGCATGTGTATTAAAATGAAAGGGTTGCAATGCGTCCTGGGACATTGCTTTTAAATTGACCAGTGAGGGATGGGTGCGTGCTCGAGAATCGAGGCGTGACACTCACAACCACCCTAAATAGGCCTTGACAAAAGTAGTACAATGATAAGTTACTTGCCAAAGGATTTACAATCTAGGAAGCACATACAGTGTGGACATGCTAAGTTAATCTACAGTTCCTACATCAATGTTTCTGTGGATCTTCTGACACAACATACACGTTAGCAATATCTTGGACAAGAAAGCATAATTAATTCCCAGACTTACATGGGACTGTATCCTTAAAGAGAATTTTATTTGCTGCCAGATTTAATACTACAAGCAAAGAAAGGAATTACAATCTAGGAATGCAAACAATGTGGACATGTTATCAGTCCCTAAATGAACATTTATCCATAGCTTGTAACTTAAATCTAATGTGCAAAATCTACAATTTACTAGCGCCTTTCAAATTCCGAATCAAAAGACGAAGACAAAAGACCATTGCACATAAGTGAATCAAGCAGCATATACACTTGCTCCAGATAATGGAGGAGAAACGTAAGCAAATATGATAGCAAATCGATTCAAAAGAAAAGAAAAGAAAAATGCAAGGAACTACAGCCTCTTTTACCACACGGAGAGCAACAACAACCGGAATTCCAGAACTGACCTTACCGCGCTGACCAAGTCAGTAGCGAAGTTGCAGATGACATCAAGCGTGTTCTCAATCTGCGCCTTCAAGAACCAAGTCGGCGCGAGCTCCGAATT
Organism: Eucalyptus guilfoylei; assembly: GCA_016097605.1. Lineage (NCBI taxonomy): Eukaryota > Viridiplantae > Streptophyta > Magnoliopsida > Myrtales > Myrtaceae > Eucalyptus > Eucalyptus guilfoylei. The sequence continues at coordinate 18,768,566 of CM027860.1, forward strand.
CCTCAACCAGTAGTGCCCGACCATGCGGCCCTTGTCTAGGTTGGCGATCGCGCCCTTCTCCAGCTCCTCCATCACCTCAAACGCGGCCTGGAACCAGGGCTCCATCTCCTCCATCAACTCGTCAGTGAACTCGATATGGCTCACATCCAGGAAAAGCCCTAGCTCTCAGTGCTGGTACAACCAATCCATGTACCTCCCCCACAACGAGTAGGAATCCTTCTCTAGCCCGTGCCTCTCTTTCTTTGCCGCGCCGTTCGCCCTGCTCAGGTCCGCTGAGATCTCCCCTGCGACCGAGCGGGCTAGCGTTAGGGACAGCGCTCGCTGGGGAACGAGACCGAGGCCGTCTCCCTCAGGCTGGAGGTCGACAGCTTTGCGGCGAAGGCTGGTGGCGTCTTCAGCCTGAGGGACGGGGAGGATGAGAAGATGCCAGAGATGGAGGACGCCATCGGCGGCGGCGGCACGGAGTCGTAGCTGATAACGAGTTCGTCAGAGGGACGCAATCGGACGGAGGTCCAGAAGTTGCCGAGAGACCAACGCGAGCACAAAACTTGTGATCGATCTCCTCGTTGGAAATGATCGGAGGTGGAGGGGCTTGGGACCAGCTATGACTGACGGCGCTCTTGGACAAGGCGACGTGCCAAAGGCAAATGGCGGTGAGGCTTTTGGGGAGGCGAAGGCGGAGCTGGAGTCGGAGATGGAGGCGAAAGTGGAAGGGGTGGGATGTGCGGAGAAGAAATAGAGTAAGTCTCGATTGTTCTCTATTTGTGAGGAGAGAGGAGAGAGAGAAAAAACCCAGCAAATTCAAGTGAGGAGAGAGATTTTTTGAGTGGGAGTGTTACGCATTTATTAACCCATTGAGCTGTCTGTCCTTTCTTCGACTAGCGAGCTGAGCCAAGCCAGCTGAGAGAACCAGCCTCTCCATTTTCCAACGGGTCCCTCAGAGGACACGTGTCGATATTTCATTGGTATGTGCGCACCAAGTCAGCAGATGACGTGGCGTGCACATACCACTAAATATTTTCTCGAAGATAGGGGAGAAGAGGGAAAAAGGAAAAAAACTGACAAGACACGTACTGTTCATCTTCTCTAGGAGTCCCTTTACTACACCATTGTTCGCCGTTGCTGGTCTTCGGGCTGCCCTGCCGGAGCTCCGAACAGCAACGCTGCCTCTGCTTCGTTTCCGCTGCTGCCCGAGCTGCTTTGACCTACGACGACCCAGGCCGCTCGATTCGACCGCATCACCAAATCCGAACTCGTCGCGCTGCTTAACGACGACCTGACGAGATCCATCTCTCTTCCTCTGGTGAGCTTGACCCACGGCCACCAAGCGTTGTTCACCAGCCTCGACGAGCTGCTGCTGCTTGCCGCCTCTGCTTGCCACCGTTGCTGCCGTCGACTAGCCCCACCCTGTGCCTTGCCGAACCTTTGCCGTGTCTCCCCCTGTGACCTGATGCTGAAAGCCTCCGCCGCGGCTGCGAACACTACCGGTCTACCCTTGCTGCCCGCGCCGGACGTGCTGCTCGCCCTTGACTCCCTTCGCCGGAGCTCTGAACCGGCTGCCAAGCTTTGTTCGAGAAAAAAGAAAAAGAAAAAGAATCAAATTAGGTATATTTGCTTTGTTTTATTAGGCAATTTTATTTTATTTTTATTTTATTTCTTGTTTTCTTATTTGAAATATTTCTCTATTGTGTAATTGAAAATTCTGACATGCCACTTGATTCACAAGCATGGGTTTTTTATTCCATCTATAAGGCTTTAGATGGAATAATTAATCAAGTGGGAATAGAATTGATATTTTGATCTTTAAGGCTTAAGATCAATTTATCGATTTTATTAGCGAGATATTATCCCTTGATCTAAACGATATATGATATCTTTGATGATTCTGAATGGCTTGGTGCTTGTCTTGTCTTGATTGCTTTATTTATCTTGAAATATGTTTGAGCTAGATTAGGTTCAAATAAGAATGTCGCATGCTTTAGGGTAATCTGCATATTTAGGCTAAGCATTTTTTTTATTCTGAATTTTGGAAATAAAAAAATACCAAAAACATGAATTTAGGATGTCAGATTTTCGTTTCATTAATTTAAATTGCATGTTTAATTGTTTGACAATTTTAATTTCGAATTTTATAAAAAAGAAAAAGAAAAAAGAAAACCTAGAATTAGGGCATTCTTCGTACGTCATTGCATAGCTAGATAATATTTTATAATTTACTATAGGTTTAGATATTTTTTAGGTAGATTGCACTAGGGATTAGGGTTTCGCTTAACCTAATTCCTAATATAAATTGGATGATATCACAATTTTGATAGACCTTTTTTTTAGCAATATTCTAATTTCGAATTTCATGAAAAATACCAAAAAAAAAAAAATCATCTTAGAATAAATTAATTCCATTCTCTAGGATAGATTGCATACTTATTAAGAAAACACAAAAAATATTATGTTTACGTCATCTAAAATTAGATTCATGAAATGCACGTCATTTAGTGATTGTCTCTAGGTCCATTCAGTTAAAAATTGCCCGTCATTAGAACTAGGTCATTTAGTTATATTGCATTGCATATAGATTAGATTTTATTAAACAAGAGAAAATTCTTATAAAAATTGAGTGACTGCGTGTTAATTAAGAAACCTAGGGCTTTTTGATGTGAATTTTGAATTAACCTCACAGATGCTTTCGTTGCTACAAGGTAAGTCCCGTAATTTATTATTATTATTTTTTATTATTTTTTGGTGACCCAGGAACCCCGTACAACCGGCAGCCAGCGAGTAAACCTGGGGGGACACGTAAGCGGGAGGACCCACCACCCCTGGCGTCCCACTTAAGACCCCAAGCGACCGTGAGGGGATTTGAACTCCTCCCCTTCGTGAGGGGGAGAGAGCCCAAACCATTGCGGCCACCAAGGCGGTGGTGTAGGTCCCGTAATTTATTCATTGCTTTCTTGGGTGTTAAATTGGTGGTTTGCGCATCCGTATGATCACTTCACATATTAGGGAAATAGATTTAAAATCAATCCAAGCTGCCTGCAAAAAAAAAATATTTTAGAAAATAAAAAGAAATGGTACCGAAAGGGCATTAGAGAAGTCTAGTGTAACCAAGTCCCCGTAAAAGTCTCTGGTTCGTAGGAGTAAAATAATTCTCCCATTATTTTACTTAGGTGTCTAATCGACCTACCATAAACTGATTAGTGACGACTCCTAGATAAAATCTATTTGCATGTTAAAAAACTTAAACCTAAGCCACGAATTGGTATGGGCTTGGGAGAGCCCGAGTTAAGTTTAGGCTTAACAATCTATTAGCCAAATTTTAGGTGATTCACCCGAAATTTTGGTCACGGCAAAGTGGCTTATATCCTTGAAATTTTCTTCTCTAACTCTAACTACATCTACAATTGTCAAATCGAGATACTGAATTGTACATTTAGATCACAAATTCACGAGAACCAAATTGTAAAAATGCAGTAAAATAATAAAATTTCCCAAATCTGCGTGCACCATTTTTGCCAATTTCACTAGTACTTTGTTAAAAAATATACATAATTCTCATTTTTTCCCTCATCGATAAAGCCTAAATGACGAAAGGTTTTAACTTAGTTTTGATTTCCATAAATGAATAAATATGAAAAATAAAATGTAATTGCTTTTTTCCCTCAATAACGCCTATAAAATGCACCATCCTACAACGCAAAGATTCATTCGAGTGGATAATACATCTGCAACAAAGCTGATCGATCGTGATGGAGAGGAGATCATCATCCAAGTTAGATCTCGTGCTCATGCTCGTGTTTGTTTTGTAGTAGGCAAGTGTCACGGGCCGAGAGTTTCCTTGGCCTCGGAACGACCCGCGGGTGTCTGACGAGCGGAATTCGCCAGGCCAGCCTTCCTTCTGTAGCTGTTCCACGAACAATACGGTGAATGCTTTTTCGTGCGAGATCCTACCACGCCCAACTTCGCTCGGGCGTCTAGTCCATCAAGTGAGACAGCAGATCTCTTTAGGCACAACAACTGGTTTCGGCCTGCCATGGCCTCGTTAAGAGAGCGGCATCAGCTCTCGACCAATTTGTGCACGGGAGGCCTACCCCGTCTTCAGAGCTCCTAAGTGATGTAATCCTTCTATCCTAGAACTCCTAGCACCAACCGTCCTGACGCCACTCCCACGAACCAGTTGTGTTCTACCCTTCTGCCTCCTCACTCTTCACCCGATAACCCCAAGCGCCACTCACAAGTGTTACGAGTACGGGAAGATTCACGGACTGTGACATTCTCCCCCACTCAAATTCGCAACGTCCTCGTTGCGATCTGTTCTGTCGCTTCCTTGCGTCCATTGACCATTGATGTACCACTTTTGGGATTTCACATCGAATAGTCACGCTTGCCCAACAAAACAGGTTTTGCTCCATCTGTAGCCTCTTTTGATCTTTGCCGCTCGGTCATTCTCAGTCACCTACACTTTCTGGCAAGTGTGGCATTTTTCGCCAACCGCATCTTTTGGCAGTACCATTTTAGCCTATCCAGCTTCTTTGACCCCAGCAAACCAATGGAGGTTCTTTCCTTGTTGAAAACGCGGCAGTAGACTTCTTCTTCGTATTCACCGATCGATCCAGGAACGTTATCCCCATTCAGTAAGGGTTCAGTTCATCTCGAACTCCCTATCGGCTCGGTGGTAAACAAACTCATCCCAGTACCCATTGTCATCCTAGGAGCAGAGAGCCCCTCTACGTTTGGGCATCTTTTGGCCTCGGCAGATTCCTCTCCGCCCACTAGGACCGGTCCCACTAGGACTTATCTGTTCGACCCGCACTAGAGTGAGAAGCCCGATTCTCTAACTCGCTCACTCGCTTACTAGAGGGATTCCTGCTCTGATACCACTTGTCACAGGCCATGTTGGCGTTGGAATTTGGGCCAACGATTCATGTTTGGCCACAATCGAACTATACTTGAGGATACATTGTTGGCGTTAAATGCGAGCAATGACTCTAAGTTGATTGACTTTAATCCTGTTAATTGTAGTTGGCCAAGTGAAATTGTTACGATAAATTGTTACAAATTTGATGAGAAACTACTCCCATGGTAAAAAATTATGATGCATGGATGTATATTATCATGTCATCTCAATATGTTGTTACTTTGATTTTTCGGTTGTTCAATTTCTTAAATTTAATGGAGTAAAAACTCAACTTCTTGCTCAAGATGCCATTCCCTTTGAGAACTCGGGATTGATTTGGGAGCTCACCTCAACGACCCAATATTGAGTTCGCGTTCCTTTCTCGATTGTTGGTCTTTTTTTAACACACAAGCTTTGCATACGCTTCAAAGTTTTCGATTAAGTGAAGTCGAGGGGCAATCAACATGGCATGCCTCGTATTTATATTTCAGTAGTTTTAGCCCAATCAATTGGCCCAAGTTATTGTTAGGGATCCAATCTCTTAGTTTTTCTTTTTTCAGCAAGCATCATCCAAAAACGTGAACTTTAATCCTGTCATTATTCATTGCTCTATATCACTTGTTTGCATTAGTATGATACCCTCAAATGTCAGATTCGTGGCAAGGTGACCCCCGACAAGCTAACTCTATGGAAATATATCCAACAGCTGTCTCATAAAATGTCCTCATTATGCACTAATTCCATTTTCCAAAATCTATCTGTGTAACGTTTTTGGTAGGGTCGCTAATATATTAATAAAAGAATCCACACATTCACGTCCATTTCCTCTTAAAAAAAAAAAAACCAAAACGGCCGAAAAGAGCTCGGATTTGTTCCCATATATGAGTAAAAATAAAAAACGAAACCTAATTACTTTCTCTCCCAATGATGCCTATAAAATGCGCCATCCTACACACAAGATTCATTCGGATATAAATTACATCTGCAGTAGAGCCGATTAAACCTGATGGAGAGGAGTTCATCATCCAAGATAGCTCTCGCGCTCATGCTCGTCTCTGTTTTGCTGTGGGCAAGTCTGCCATCTTCAATGGCCGCGCTTGGGGAGTGCCACAGTAATGGGGATTGTCGCACCATTTGCGCCTCAGGCTGTGGACTTTGCACCAACACCGAATGCAATTGCTTCGACGGGACGCCACCGAGTTGCAATAGCCATTACCGCCTTCGAAAAATAAACACTCCTTGATGATGCCATATGGGAACTTTTACTTACTTGGATTCATATTTATATCATGAAATAAAAATATTATCACGCGATGATATTTAAGTGAATTATCGTTCCTCTCTTTGTGATTTTGCCACACTTTTGGTCCACAGAGAAATAACTGCACAGATCAAGCTAATTTTTGCGCCTTATAACTAACAAAACTCATAGAAATTTATCTGAAAGCAACCTAAGAATAACTTTGCTGACATATACTCATAAATTGTACATTAGTACATGGATGCTTCAAATTTCAATTCGTCTTTGTGACAGCCCGAATTTTCAGATTTCGTTTTCGATTAAATAAATCGGACCTTTCATTGATGCGCCTATAGTGCTATTTTCTGAGCCGATCACTCACGAGATAACTAGACTATCTGGAGAAGCCATTAAAGAATTTTAATGCAATAGACTTGAGAATTCAATCAGGAATCGGTTACTCGACCGTGCTCATCTGCCGAGATCATTACGGCACAGATATAAATCGATTAGAGATTAGAGATAGGTCGGTTCGACTGAGATGAGTGGTTAAACGTGGGTGATCCTACTAAATTACAAAATTCTCATCGACTGGCTCTAGACTGATTCTTATGTCGTTTTGGTACCCTGTGTCCGTATTTGAATCCTCGAGATTTTCACGACAATCAAGAGTCACCAATGTGTCAAGTGGGTTCATAGTGGCTTGAAGAAAATCGACCACATGTCATTTGTACTAAAAATCTTTGAAAACTACTCGGTAACCTAGATCACGTTAAAAATGCGCCGAATGGAAATTAATGGTGAAAATCGAGTCCGATTTCAGAAATTGAAGATTCTGTCATGTCACAATAAATTCTAGGAGCATCGACTCAGTCTCAGAAGATTTTTCTGCAACTCGAGACTTTTTGGGAAAAAGTCGTCGCAGAACCGTTTTTATTTAGAAAAAGGCCGGGATTGTTTTTGATCGCAAAATTGGGAAGCATGATGGATATATGGGTGAGGAAAAATATCGATTTGATCGATGGAGAGTCAATTGAAATTATGAGGGCCAACTGAGGCTGAATTGAAGTGTATCAAGTGTCCAATTGATGGTGAATTATAACGAATTCGTATGCCCCCCTTAGCCTAGCAAAAATGCACCATTTCATGAGTTGTGGGTGAGCATTGGTGGCTCAATGGCAGCCAAGGAAGATACTTGGCTAGGGAAGGTCTTGGGGGACAAGCTTGTGGAAGAAATAGCCATGGTGGCCCCAACCTTATCTCTTCCTCTTCCATCTCTCTCTTCCCTTTCCCTCTCCCTGAAGCTGCCGTGGACTGCTTCTCCTCCTCCCAGCTTGTTCGACAACCAGCAAGAAGCCAGCGGCTTCAATCATCCCACACGTTGCTTCAATCCACGTGTCTTCAGCACTTCGGTCAAGATTTCCCAGCTGAAGACCATCGAAGATTGACCGAAGCCTCTATGCATTCTCCAGCAATTTCGGTTCCTTCAGTCAACATTAAAATCCCCACCGAGCTTCTATCTTCACACGAGGCTGCTCAGTTTGCCATCTGCTCCATCTTGGTTCTGCTTCTCCACTGGATCAGCGCCAACAGCTGCTTCCTCATTTGTTTCTTTTCCACTGAGCACTCTAGCGAACTTCTTCCAAGACGTGGACTTCCGCGGCTTCTTGGACGTGTACCTCTCCACCAGCTCGCCAGCTGCCCACATGAAGAAGCTGCTGCTCCAACATTGCCTTGCGTCTTCATCTTCAGCAAGTGAAGCCTCCAGCGTTGACCCAGCAGATCCCAGCGTGCGCCAGCTACCACCAACGTTGACTACGCTGCTTCTGCTTTCTGCCAGCCCCATTTCCGTGTGAACCAAAGCCCATCTCGAGGCCCAGCATCTTCGCATGTTCAGCCCACGATATTCCTGCAGCAGCCCAAGTCTTCAGCCCATTTTCTCTTCAGCCTTTGAAGCCCAGCAGTTCCTTTGAGCTCGTGTAGCGGCCCATCTTCAGTTGAGCCCAGCAAGCCTGCGATTTTGAGGCCCAAGCCCAGCGTCTGCAGCGAGCCTAGTCCAACGCAAAAACAAATCTCAGATTGGGCTGAGATTTGTTGGGCCAAGTTTAGGCCTGGTCCAAGCCCGTGAGTGTCGTTGCGAGCCCAAGTACGGCCGTCATCGCGCCGTCGTCGTGGTGAACTGGTCTTCGCTTTAAACCAAGTGAGTTTTACTCACTAATCCTTAGTTCGCTAATGATGCTTAGGGGTTGATTAGATTTAATTAAGTGCAATTAGGTGGATAGATTAGATTAGAATAATTTAATTAGGGATTTACCTATGCATGTTAGGCAAATTGTTAGTGTACTTAGCAAGTAGACAAGTCCTATTATTTATTGAATGAGTCTCGGTAATTTTCCGGGCTCGTCTCGGCTTCCAATTAGGCATTACGGGCCTAAGTTGGATTTATTACATTTATTTAATTATTTAATTAATTATTTATTTTCTGAACATTAGGCTGGGATAGTCGAGGACCGGAATTTTGTGCTGATTGCAGTAATGCTCTCTGTTTATTTAATTGAGTACCTGATTATGCAAATTGAGTGCAAATAGTAGTTATGGGTATTTATTTCAGAAATTGAATAACTTTGGTAATTGAGTGGAAAATTACTGAGCGTCGGTCTACAGCGTCAAAAATCTTTTTTTTTTGTACTGCTAAAAGGAGTGGGTGAATAAAAAGGAAATTATTATATTTTGGCTAAGGCTGACCGTGTGCCCACACACATGTACTTTTATCAAGAATGATAAAAATAGTAAAATTGATTATGTCTTCGGAACAAAAATACTATAACGGCTCGATGATTCATATGTCATCTGGAGAATGGACGTTATACTATTATAGCTCGATGACTCTCCTGTCATCTTGAGAAAGAATTGCTTGTATACTGGCTCGATGACCCTATAGGTCATCTTGGAGAATGGATGGTATGAAATGTCGGCTCGGTGATTCTATAGATCATCTTGGAGAATGGACGACATGCCATAATGGCTCGGTGACTCAACATGTCATCTTGGAGAATGTACGTTATGATGAATATACTCGATGACTCTATATGTCATCTCGGAGAATGTATATTATAATATACTAGCTCGGTTACTCAATAGGTTATCTTGGAGAATGAATAGTATGTTATAGCGGTTCGGTGACTTAGTATGTAATCTCGGAGAATGAACTGTATAGTATACTGGCTCGGTAACTCGATAGGTTATCTTGGAGAATGGATAATATTGAATAAAACGACCAGGAAATGGTCTGATTGACATGTAATCGACTAGGTCGATTGATCGATACTTCGATCTGTTGTGATTGATTGGGTGCCTATTAAACTGTATTGAATTGCAGATGGAATCTGAGGCCAAGGTAAGCCCTTTGACTCGTGTTGTGCTTAGGAAGTCTCTAAAGTATATTGGCCTACTAATCGAGTCTTAGGGGGTAGAACTTGTTGAGACGTTGTCTTACTGGTTATTGAATAACCATTTTCAGGTCCTTAGATGGCATTGGTGAAGGACTGAAGGCCTGAAGTGTGGAAGGGGAAGCCTGAAGAATTGACGATCCTATTGGACTAGCTAGTCATAGGGCAATTCTCTTTTGATAGAAGTCGATTCCATTTTGTAGACTCTGTTTTAGAAACTTGTGGTTTAAACCTGAATTAACAATTCAACTTGTATATATTTGCACCATGATTGGCAGTGTATATAAGTGTGGTTGCTTTTAACGTGGAAATTTGGAATCCTACTTTCCTATCCCATTGTTTTATTGTCTGGAGATTTTATATGCTTCCGCATGCGTATATTAAATGAATGGGTCGGCGATGCATCCTGGGACATTGCTATTAATGGACCAAGGTAAGGGATGGGTGCGTACTTAAGGATCGGAGCATGACAGTCTTCTCAAAGAAGAGTCTCTATAGAGCTTTTAAGAGCGTCAAGCCTGAGGTGGCTACTACTAGGCGAGGTGTAGAGAGGGTAGACGCTCATAGTAAGTTCCTATTTCCCAAAAAAGGCACAAACTTTAAATTGAGTGGCAAATCTGGCATAAATTTTTTTTGTCTCATAAAACAACATGAACTTTAGGTTGAGTGATGAATTTACCCCAACTTTGTTTTGCCTCGAAAAAATCACCAACTCTCACTTAAATCCCAAATATGGCTCCCTTTAACTTAGATTCATTGATTGTCCTCAGCAATAAATCCATGTTCACTTGTTGGCCAGATTTAAAACACTATTCATTGTCTTCTTGTCTAAGCCACAACTTGAAGAATAACAGTAAAGCTATTCATTGTTTCTTACACTTTACTGGAAAGTCAAAAAGATCTCTAGATTAAATTTCTCTGGTTAGACTTTGCCGCTTTGTCGTAATATGAATTTGTAGACCACCGCCTATTAAGAGACACCATGGACAAGATATGCCAACCTTATGACTATATCCTTTTTTCTGAAACAAGGTCGACTTCAGATAGAGAGTTAACAGTAGGGACTAGATTTGGGATAAAGTAAAAATTTGCGATTTTTTACGAGATACAAAAAAGTTGGGGCTAGAATTGTCATTCGACTTAAAGTTGATACTTTTTTACAAAACAACAAAAAGTTTAGGCTAATTTTGTTACTCCACTTAAAGTTGGTGTTTTTTTACGAGATAAAAAAAGTTCAGGCTAGATTTATCATTTGACCTGAAATTGGTGCTTTTTTTTGGAATTAGCCCCATAGTAAGAGATAGAAAGTTCAGCAAACATCTCAGGAGCCACTACTAACTTACAGTCGGAATGGGCCTCGACGAAAGAGGGGAAGCAATGGCAGAAGCCATAATTCATCTTGCCGCACTCTTGTCTTATAGTCTTTTGTCTTGCTCAATTTAATCAAATTAAAGACTTTGTTAGAGGATAGCGTATATCCCTTTTTTTTTATTCACCAAATCAGTCGCTCAATCAGCCCCCTTTAGCCGAGGAACCCAAGCAGAAAATCGGAAGCTTTGCAGGCCATTTTTCAGGCCTGATCCGTGCCCCGTTGGTGTCGCTGCTTTGGAGAAGATCGAGCCCTGTCGCGTCCCCGTCAATTTGATCCGAGTGAATCGATAAACAAGTGAGTTTAACTCACTAATCCTCGCTTAGTAAGTTAATGACGTTTAAGGGTTGTTTAGTTTAGACTAAACTTAGTTTAGTGGATAATTAGAACAGCTTAGTAAATTAGTTAATTATCGATGCATGTTAGGTGGATAATTTAGTGTAATTAGGGCTTAGACAAGCTCTAGTATTTATCTAGAGTGGTTCAGGAATTTTCGGGGACCGTCTCGGCTTCCAATTAGGCTTTACGGGCCTAAGTTTGTATTTTTAGTATTTAATAATTATTTTCTGTAATTATTTAATTATTTATTTATCTTCTGGAAATTAGACCGGAAAGCTAGTGACCGGAATTTCGTGCTGATTGCAATGGTGTAATTTGTTTATTTAATTGAGCATTCGATTGTACTATTTGTGTGTGATTTGTGAATTTGGGAATTTATTCCTAAATTTATTTAATTTTAGTATTTAATTAGATATAACCGGGTGTCGGCTTATAGCGCCAAAAATGTTTCCATAGACTATATAAATGGTGTGAATTTTGAAAGTAAAGATATAATATTTTTGGCTAAGGCCAACCGTGTGCTCATAGATGATTATTTTATCAGATACCCTTAATATGAGGGAAATAGGCCAAGAGGTCTTGTTAATTGAGGAATCAAGTTGAGAAGTGTAATGTTGTTGGCCGTAGGTGAATAATCGTTTGATGATGTGGGTTAGATCAATAATACCCCCTAATCTAGGTTGTGCTCGCTGAGCCGTAATTCAACATTACCACCAAACTTGGAGTCGGTTGTGCCCACTGAGCCGTAATTCAATATTACCACCGAACTTAGAGTTGGTTGTGCCCACTGAGCCGTAATTCAACATTACCGCCAAAGATTTAGTAGGCCGTGCTCGTTGAGCCGTAATTCAGCATTGGGGTTGAGTAAGTGAAATGACTAGGGAATGATCATCGTTGACATGTAATCAACCTAGTCTATTGATCGATGATTCGATCTGAATTCTTGATTAATGGAATGATGTGCTTCGATGATTGTTTATTGAATTGACTTGCAGGAAGAAATTGAAGCCAATGTAAGTCCTTTGACTCGTGATTGTGCTTAAGTAGCCCTTTTGGCGTATTTTTTTCCTAGTCGGGTCTTATGAGATTGAACTTGTTGATGATAGTGCTAGTACGAACACCTAGAGGGGGTGAATAGGTGTAAAAATTTTTTTACAAGACTTAGCAACTTAATTCGATTTTTAAGAAAAATCGAAGACTTAAGATATAGAAGATTTGTAGTAATATATAAGGCTGTGAATTACATAAAGAGATAACGGAAAGAGAATTGGAACACGAAATTTATAGTGATTCGGCTTAGACCAAGCCTACGTCCACTCTCCCGCACTGACAGCCTATCGGTTGGATTTCACTATGAATCAAAAGAGATGTTACAGTCGCACGTCCTTGATTCCATAGTGTAGAGACTTTGCTACACTTCCTCAAGGTCTCACAAGTATATAGACACTCTTTTGAATGTAAAATCATGCTCAACAAATGAACTAGCAAACAATAAGGAGCTTCAGACTTTGGAATTCTTCTATCTCGCACTACCTCGAATAACTAGAGAGTCTTCCTTATATACTCCTCCATGCTTTCATAATCGTTGGCACCTTCCAAAGGAGTTCTTCCAATCTACCCGTTGGACAAAATCAATTGGAGGGATCTCGAGTCACTTAAGGAAAATGAAGATAGCCCACCAATCCCGCTCGCCCATATAATCGGGATCTAGGTTTCCATAAGTAGAACCTTCCAAGTATACTTTGCCAATCAACGAATCTAAATTACTCGAATCATTTGTAATACGAATAATAGATCTTAAGATGCTATCTCCAGCCATGAGATAATCTTCAACCAAACGAACCAAATCCTTAAGGAAATACTCGTATCTGAATAAGACTTCTTCGTCGGTCTAGGAACTATCAATGAGGGTAGATTTTATGTCTTGAGTCTGGAGGTCTTCAGACTTTAACAAAAGAGTCTGCTTGACTTCAGACTAGACTGAAGGAAACATTTTGTCAACTTCAAAACAATTAAAAAAGATTTCTCGAACAATCTCCCCCTTTTTGATGGTGACAAAACTTTTCTACAGATTTGGGTATATTTGACCTGCAAGACAATACTCAAGCAAACAAGATAGCTTACAAAGGATAAATGAATTAGGATAAAGATAGTATCGTATCTGCAACCACAGAAAACAAGTTAGTTTGCAAAAACAACTACCTTTACCATAATTAACAATCCTTAAAGTACTGCAAGCATTAAACGATCAAAACATAGTCCAAATCAATCAACAGTCATAAACAGTCCAAAAGAAATCAAATCTGCACCAACTTCTCCCCCTATTTTTGTGCCTTCAGGTGGAGAGAAGTATTCTTCATGCTTTGCCTCTTCTTCTGCTGGAGAATCACCACTTTCTCCTTCTAGATGTTCTTCTTCATGCTCTTCCTCTGCATCTCTTTCTTCTCCTTCCTTCCTCATCGCTTCTCTCTCTTCACTCCTCTGCTCTGTTTCCTCTCGATCTTGGTTCGCTCTAACCTCTGTCTCTGGAACAAGACGCTGTAACTTCTTTAAGGCAAGAGCAGAAATGGTGACGTCATCCTCATCTTCTTCATCCTGTAAGATGAGTGCTCTCCTCTTCTTAGATGGAGCTCTCATGGGCTCCTTGCCTTTCCGTTTTGCAACCATAGAGTCTTGTCGAGTCTTGACAGGGGTCTTTTCCTTAACACGCTCCAAAGCCTTATTTAGCTCCTTTAGACACATCTTTGAAACCATCTTCAGTCCCACCACCATTTGATCATAGGGTTGAATACACAGAATTTTGGGAGGTTGAATATTAAGATGTCTGAATAGCCGAGTAATAAGAGTTGAATAAGGAAGTTGGCCCTTGTCCTTTACCATTGACCTATACATGTGAAACATGATAGTGTGTGGCAGAGAGAACTTGTAGCCAGTGTTGATGGCATACATAAGCTTTGCTTCAAATTGGAGACATCAGTCTTTGAAGTGGACTTGGGTTGAGACAGTTTATCACAATCTTATGGAGCAGGACATTTGAGGCACCCATCCTCAAGTACGAAATTTGTCCTTCGACAACTCTGTCTCGAACAAGCTCCATAGTAGCACGACCAATAGACACACTAATTGATTGGAATTTCCCTCTCTCCACTCCAATCACATCAGCCAGAGTGTCCATATCAACCACATAATCCTGATCTCTAACATTGAAAGAAAATCTATTCGCATCTAAAAAGCTTAGATTGGAATAGAAATACGCTGTAAGTTCTGCATGAGCTACGGCTGTCTTAGAGCAAAAACGTTTAAGTTGGAGTAAAGAAAATTTTTCCCACAACTTTATGTTTATAGAATCAAGAAAATCAAAATCCACACTCCTTGGATTCATCACCCCTCGCTTCAGCAGTTTAGAGTAAACTTGCTTATGTTCTTCAGAACGAAACAGATCCACCCTCCTTCCTCGAGTTCTCACAGCAACACCCATTCTAGGCTTAAAATGAGTGTACATTTTCTCATCGTCATCTTTTCCCTCTTGTTGACTAAATCCCCCAAAATGTGGATCACTAGGGAAGTTCGCAAACGCCCTTTCTGCCGAACCAGTAGGGGCAATTCCCAAGCGTTCCATCGTTCTAAAAAAGTAAGACTCATTTCGGTACCCTTTTTCTTTCAGAAATTCATTAATAAAGGTCATGGCAGAACCTCCTTCCTTCAGGGCAGTATAGAGTTTGAAACTAAATGCAGGCTTAAGAGTCCTTACAGGTTCTACATCTTCAAGAATTTCTTCCTCCTCTTGATGTTGCTGAGATTCATGTGATCTAGCCTGAGAAGAATGGCACGGTTGAGAATGTTGTGGGCTTTGTTGTTGCCTCGAAGAATCTTCTTTCTCGGTCAAGTCAAAAAGCGTAGGACCCTCACGCATATGCTGTGGTCCCCTGCTTGCAATCCTTGAAGACTTTCTTTGGGAAGACATTGTCACAGTCTTTGAGAGAAATTTTCGAACTTGATTCGTGAGAAAGATGAAAACTTTATGGGTTAAACTAGAAAAATTAAGAAGGTGAAGTTCTGTGCTCTAGGGTTTGTGAGTAAAAACGAAGAAGAAAAGACTGTATATAAAGCAATCGAAGCGAGGTATACGAATCGTCATAAAGGAATAAAAAAAATGCCTTTTCAAAAATGAATAACTGCCTTTTTGAAAAATGGATAACTATATTTTTAAAAATAACTTCCTTTTTGAAAAAGAATAAATGCTATGATTTCAAAAATTATGGGAAGTTAGCATCAATCAAACGGCGGTAAATGAGTAATCATACCTTTTTGAGTTTCAAATAAATTGCTTAAATAGGATTAACTTACAGTCGAAATTCTCTATCTTCTGAGTCCGAAAACCTTCGGACTTTTATCTCTTACCCTAAACTTCTTCAAACTTTAAAATATTAAGTCTGGAGCGAATAGACTCAAATAGACTTTTCTCCAATGGCTTTGTAAATATGTCCGCTAGCTAATTCTTAGAGTCAATGAACTGGATCATTACTTCTCCATTCTAAACATGATCTCTAATAAAATGATGTCGAATTTCTATATGCTTTGCTCTTGAATGTAGAATTGGATTCTTGGTAAGATTAATCGCGCTGGTGTTGTCACATTTGATCTCGGTGCAAGAGTCTTCGATTCCAAAGTCTCTCAGTTGTTGTTTTATCCATAAGATTTGAGAACAACAACTTCCAAGAGCTACGTATTCTGCTTCTGCTATTGAAAGAGTTACTGTACTTTGCTTCCTTGAAAACCAAGATACTGTTCTGTTACCAAGCAATTGACAAGTACCAGAAGTACTCTTTCTTTCAACTCTGCATCTTGCTAGATCTGCGTCTGAATATCCAAGGAGAGTAAAGTCTCATTCTTTAGGATACCATAGACCTAACTTTGAAGTTGTTGCAACGTATTTGATGATGCGTTTCGTAGTACTTAGATGAGATTCTTTTGGATCTGACTGAAATCTAGCACAAATGCAAACAATAAACAAAATATCAGGTCTAGAAGCTGTAAGATAAAGAAGTGAACCAATAATACTCCTGTAAAGTTTCTGGTCAACTTTCTTTCCTCCTTCATCTTTATCCAGCTTTGAAGAACTAGACATTGGTATTTCAGTCTTTTTGCAATTTTCTAATCCGAACTTTTTAACAAGTTCCTTTGCATTTTCTTGATGAATGAAAATCCCTTCATTCAATTGTTTTACTTGAAGTCCAAGGAAGAAAGACAATTCACCCATCATGCTCATTTCAAATTCATCCTACATAGACTTAGAGAATTTCTTGCATAGATTTTCGTTAGAAGATCCAAATATTATGTCATCAACATAAATTTGAACAAGTAAAAAGTTTTTACCTTCCCATTTGATAAACGGGGTAGTGTCCACTTTACCTTTGGTAAAACCATTTTGAATTAAAAACGTACTTAACCTGTCATACCAAGCTCGAGGTGCTTGCTTTAAGCCATATAGAGCCTTTTTCAGTCTAAATATAGAGTCTGGTTTCCTTGAGTCTTCAAATCCGGCAGGTTGTTCCACATAGACTTCCTCTTGGATAAATCCATTCAGGAATGCACTTTTGACGTCCATTTGGAATAACCTGAAATTCTTATAACAAGCAAAAGCAAGTAATAATCTAATTGCTTCTAACCTTGCTACTGGTGCGTAAGTCTCATCATAGTCTATCCCTTCTTCTTGTGTATATCCTTTGGCCACGAGTCTTGCTTTGTTTCTTACAACTTTTCCTTTTTTGTCCATCTTGTTCCTGAAAACCTATTTAGCTCCAATAACAGATTTTCCTTTTGGTTTAGGAGTTAATTCTCAAACATCGTTAACACTAAACTGCCTGAGCTCTCCTTGCATGGCTTTAATCCAGCTTTCATCAGTTAAGGCTTCTTCTATGCTTTTGGGTTCTATTTCAGAAATAAGAGCCACAGCACTAGACTCTTCATGCATTTTGGATCTTGTACGGATTCCTTCATCAATGTTACCAATGATGAGTTCTTTGGGATGACTAGACTTGTGCTTCCAGTTGCTGGTTGGTCTGATAGATTGTTGAACTTCTTCTGCAATTGATTCTTCAATATTCATTTGTTGTTGTCCTTCTATAGTCTGAGCTACTTCAGGAGAAGTAGACTTTGTAGAGTCTGGAGCAGGTTCAGATTCTTCAAGTTGAGTCTGAATTGATTGATTTTGCATAGAGTCTTGAAATTTGACATTCATCGATTCTTCCACAGACTGAGTCTTCTTGATGTATACTCTGTATGCTTTGCTGGAAGTTGAATATCCAAGGAAGATTCCTTCGTCTGATTTTTCTTCAAACTTACCAATTCGATCATTTGCATTTTTCAAGATAAAACATTTGCAATAAAATACATGAAAATAAGAAACAATTGGCTTCTTTTCTTTGAACAATTCATAAGGAGTTTTCTCCAGAATAGGCCTTAAGAAAACTCTGTTAATAATATAACATGCTGTAGAAACTGCTTCAGTCCAAAAACGAGAAGAAATATTGCTTTCAATTAAAAGAGTTCTAGCCATTTCTTGCAAAGATCTATTTTTCCTTTCCACAACTCCGTTTTGTTCGGGAGTGTATAGAGAGGAGAACATATGCTGAAAACCAGATTTATCACAAAGTTTAGCAAAGTCTTGATTTTCAAACTCACCTCCATGATCCGTCCGTATGTTTGAAATAACATACCCTTTTTCATTCTGCACTTTCTTGGCAAACTTAGTGAAATAAGAGAAGGTCTTAGACTTACTTGCCAAAAAGTAGACGTAAGTAAATCGTGAATAATCATCCACTATTACTAGGCAATATCTCTTTCCACCAATGCTTTGAGTTCTAGTTGGTCCAAATAGATCCATATGCAGGAGCTGCAGTACACGATTAGTGGAAACTTGATTTATTGGTTTGAAGGAATTTCTAACCTGTTTTCCCAATACACATGGTGTGCATAAGTCAGATTTTTGGTACTTCAGGTTGGGTAGTCCACGAACAAGCTTCTTTGAAGAGATCTTGGCAATTTGCTTCATGTTGATATGGCCAAGCTTTCGATGCTAGAGATTTGCTTCATCTTGTATTGAAATTAGACATTGAAATCTTTCTGGATTGATATCCAAAAGATAGATATTCCCATGTCTTCGCCCAGTAAAGGATTGTGAAAGATCTTTACTAGTGCCCGAACATATTCCTTCTTGAAAATTGATCTTGAATCCAATGTCGCACAATTGGCTGATGCTGAACAAGTTGTAGTTAAGTCCTTCCACTAAGGAGACGTTGTTGATTGTGAGACTTCCAATTTTTACAGTTCCACATCCAATAATTCTTCCCTTGATGTTTCCGCCAAAGGAGACTTTTCCACCGGTTACTTGTGTTAATTTAATAAAACAATTTGAATCTCCAGTCATATGTCTTGAATAGCCACTATCCAAATACCATTTGACCTTTTTCTTGATAGTGACCTACAATTAAAAGGAGGACTCAAGCTTTCTTTAGTACCCACACTTTCTTGGGTCCAGTAGAGTTAGTGCAATAAACTGTCTTTGCCCAATCCTTCTTAGCAGGCTTCTAAACCATAGGACATTCTTTCTCAAAGTGTTCTGAGCTATTACACTTAGAACATCTAAGAGCAATTCAGCCAACAGGTTTTACAAAGACTTTTTGAAAATGATTCTTGTAAAAGGCTTTTGTAGGTTTTTTGTTTGATTCTTTCCTTTACTTTTGGAAAATCAATTAAAGGAATGGTTTCAAAGGTCATTCCCAAGCCTGATTTGTTAAAGTAAGGTCTTTGTACTGAAAGAATCTTTTCCAATTTCTCAGATCCCATAGAAAACATTTTTGAAATGCTTGAAATATCATTTTTCAAAAGTGTGTTTTCTTTTGAAAGAGAGTTTGCATCTTCTTTTAAAGTAATGAAACTTTTATCCAAATTTTCAAACCTTTCTTTCCATAAAGTTTACTGTTGCTTCAGTGTAATATTCTCCCTTTTTCAGCTCGGAAATCCTCTTAAGAGAGGTTTTGAGACTAAGACATAGTTCATCAATGTACTTTGAGACTTGTTGACACCTGATTTTTACTCGATAAAAAATAAATAAAAAATAAAAAATAAAAAAAATAGAGAGAAAACCCCCAATTAGTTTGCAATTAATCGTCGCCGTTCATCAATAATGCATCATGGCCGTTGAAATAGGCATGTGCTCAATTAGGGGAACTCTTAAACTAGGAAGATCAAATCCTAGCCTTTAGTTCAATCCAAGGGCTAAGATTTGATCTGGATATAAAGAGAAAAAAAAAGGGGGGGCATTCGAATGCATTTTTTCTCTCTCTCTCTCTCTCTCCCTCTCTCCCGCGCTCGCTCGAGGACTCTAGGGGCTTTCTCTGCTAAACGGCCGAACGGACTTTCTCTCTCGAGGGGATTCTCTCTAGGACTCTCTCTCTACAGCTGTTCTTCCCCTCTGAGATCCAATCGTCTCAGAAAAAACCGATCGTCTCCAAAACCCTAGCTCAGCTCCCGATTTCGCCGCCGATCGAGACAATCTGATCACTGCTGCTTCTGGTCCACAGATCTTCTTGAGCGATCTCCACCGAATTCGCTGGTTAGAGACTTTGCTTGAAGCGCGAAGTTCAGATTCGCGCCGAGTTCAGAGGAATTGGCTCGGTTCCAAGGATCGAGCCCCGAAGCCGATGGCGACAATGTCGACAACAGTGACAGCTTCCGATCCTTCGCCGATTCATTCAAGTTACAGGCGTCAATCTTCATCGCCGACACGTCTAGGACCTCCATTCTCCAATCGCAGTCAGATATTACTCTTTGTCAAGGTAAATCCACATACTCTGTTTCCGCTAAAGGTAAAACCGAGTACTCAACTCCACCAATGAAATTTAGTCACGTTTGAGGCTTTCCTGATGACCTTGAGCATGCTGCATTGCCTCTTTGTGATAAGATGTCTTTCTTATTTTTGCATCTAGATCCTTTGACGGAAATATCTACCACCTGTTTGATAAAATTCCCGAACTAGATTAGTGTGTGTTTCAATTCAGATTCTGATCGAGAGCTTCCCTTTGCTTGATCGATACATTAGTTTTGTTGTGTAGACTTTACTTGTATTTCGTTTCCTTTCATTTCAGAACTTAGTAGCTATTCGTTTTAGGATTTGTTATTGAAATTCTCGGATTAGATGCATATCTAGTGCAAATCAAGCTGCGCAAACAGGACATGCACAAGAAGAAAGTTGATTTGTTTTAGTAAAAATTGATCTTCTGCTGCTGCTGTTTTCATTTTTTTAGAGTTCCTTGTTCACGATATTGAATGTGTTCTCTGCCAAAAAGTTGTGAATTCATTGGTGCACTTCAATCTGGACTGCTGTCTGGCAGTTTGCCCCCTTAATGTG
Source organism: Eucalyptus guilfoylei (assembly GCA_016097605.1). NCBI lineage: Eukaryota > Viridiplantae > Streptophyta > Magnoliopsida > Myrtales > Myrtaceae > Eucalyptus > Eucalyptus guilfoylei. The sequence continues at coordinate 18,789,266 of CM027860.1, forward strand.
TTTGTAGCTGTCGGTAGACTGGAATGAGTTATGCCTGAGGTTCACCTTAGTGAAGAAACAGTTCCTCAGTAATAAATGATGAGTTGTACAAAAGCTATTGGAAAGGGAACCTAGAAAGGAAAATTAATGGAATAGTCACAGGATATGATTTCCTTAATACAAATTTTATTAACTTCAATGTGAGCATATGGTATGACTCAACCTATAAGAATGAAGTAGCAAATGATTTTATATCAGGAAAGGTTTTTAATATCCTTGGTGCGTGTTGGATGATCTGGGAATCTGGCATATAATGTTTACATTCAGCTTTTGCTAGGGCCAGCAACAACAATGCTGTTTGAGTTTGTCAAAGAAATGCCTAAACTTGAAACTGAATGGAGGCTGGACTTCGCTGCTCTTTTAGGCGTATTTTTCTTTACATGGGTTATCATTCAACTATTTCCTATTGTCTTGACAGATCTGGTTTATGAGAAAGAGCAGAAGCTAAGGATTACGATGAAAATGCATGGGTTTAGTGATGCATATTGGCTGATTTCCTATGCTTATTTTCTCTCCTTATCTTCAATCTACATGCTGTGCTTTGTGATTTTTGGCTTAGTCATAAATAGTTAATTCCTATTGCATTATGTTTACCTACGTTCTGATGTCCCATTGAAGTTGCACTGCTTGTGTCTTACTGCATTACTTTCCTCTCTACCTATATAGAGTAGTAGGTGGATCATGTAAATATCATTCTTGTTGCTTAGATTCTTGACCGTTCATGCTTTACTCTATAGAGTTCATATTGCTGATTTGAGTGTCTCGATTCTTTGGTATTAATCAAATCATGCAATCTGGATTCAAGAGTAGATTCCTTCATAATAGCTGTAAGTTTCATGTCTTGATATGACTACTCTATTATGATGTTTGCTTGACTGACTCACCTAAGGGTTTTGTTTTGAAATGCATTTGCTTGCTGGTTTTGCAATCTATGTCCTACAGAGTACTTCGAACGTATTAGTTGAGCCTTGCTGTAATTGTTCTCCTGACACTGAATGGAATGAATAGTGCCAGCATGAGACTATTACTTTTTCATAGGTAAAGATAGCAAGGTTATTGGCGATATGCATTTTGTAAATGTTTGTTTAGAAGAGAAAGATGGACAGGATCACGAGACCTTTTGGTCCAAATGTTATATTGATTTCTTGATTTGAGATGTTGCTGTTGTGATTGTTGGATATGTTAGACCTTTTTTCAGAATTTTTGGAGTTGATTCGATTAGGGAAATGTTGTCTTTTCTGTGGCTTGTTGCTGTTAGTCTTGAAATGAGACAGTAGATGTGTCCAATCACCTTCAATATGTTGTAGAATGCTTGTGTTACATGTTACCCCATTCTATTATAGACCGACTAGTTCATGTTCTAGTATTTTTTGGAAATTCATGTGTTGATAAGATCATAGTGTCTTTATGAAATTTGCTTGGGATATGCTGAACCTAGAATTTGATCTAGAGACTTTGTGACTTTAGTCACTCTTTTTGAACACAAAAGATGTCTTGCTTTTGATTGTTTTGATATGTGATGTTTGTTTCTCCCATTTGTATGTACCTAGTTATTAGTTTCTTTGATTAGGTTTAGAATAGGATCCTGAACATGGATAAAGCGTGAAGATGGTGGAGGTCGATGTCCATTCCGACCATTGTCGTGTACTATTTGTTTTCCCGACATATGTCCCGGGTTCCTTGTGTTGTATAAAACCCGACGAGTTGCGGGTTTTCTCTTTTTTCTTAATTGTGTTCTCTCTTTTATATTCTTAGGATTACATGATAGATTTATCGCTTTTCTTGATTGTTTACTTCATGGTCTTGCAATTTTAATTTCATTGATTGTTTTCCTTTCATTTTTTTAGGAATATAATAGAATGAAAGTAATCCACCATGCATGATCACTTAGTTTAGAACTAATGATCCCTAAAAAATGTAAAAAGAAACGCATGGACATGTTAGGAAAAACACAACATACTATTTAGGTACCGAAAGGGCGTTAATAGAAATATTAGCGTAATCCAAGTCCCCGAACCTAGATATCTGGTTGTGTAGGAATCGAGGGAACATTCCCGACCCTCGATTGGGTTTTCTAGCCGACCCCCAAAATGAGGCTAGTGGCGACTCCTGTCTATCTTTAGGTTGTCATAAACACCTAGATCGCATAAATAAACCTGCTGTCGCGCGGGGTACGAGCTTGGGAGAGCTCGTGATCTTGAGATCAAGTACCCCTAAACCCGACTTTTCCCACCTTGGACATTTCGAGGGCGGCGAGATCGAGTCGCGACAGGCTTTAATAGGGTTTTTGAATTACTTACCTCGACTTCAATAGACTTTCTCAACTTTTCCTTTCTTTTTCTTTAAAAAGGAACAGTTGGGTCTGATGTGTCCCTTTTTCTTGCATTCAAAGCAAATCACATCTTTATTGGTATCATCATCCTCAGCTGATTTGTTTTGAAATATTTGAGAACTTTGTTTCTTCCAATTGAATCTTCTTCCCTTTTTGTTTAGTTTCCTGAACCTTCTTATCATGAGAGCAAGTTCTTCATCGTCCATGTCGTCTTCAGAGTCTGTAACATCAGAATCTTCATTAGATTTTAAAGCAATATACTTTTTACCTTTGGGATCTTCTTTTTCATTGATTTGCTCCACTTCATAGGACTGAAGTGTTCCAACCAATTCGTCAATGGGGAGTGGTATGATCCTTTGTGTTTCCCTTATTGAAGTCTTTATGTGATTCCACTCTTTGGAAAGTCCATGCAGCAATTTGTTAACTTTCATGGGTCCTGAGATTGGTTGACCTTGATACTCAAGACCATTTACAATCTCTGTAAAATGGCTAAACATGTCAGTAATAGATTCTCCTGGCTTCATCTTGAAGGCTTCATATTGTCCGACCAGAATATTAATTCTGGTTTCTTTCACTCGATCTGTTCCTTCATAGGTGATGCGCAGTCTATCCCATACTTCTTTAGCTGTTTCACAAGAGGATATTATGTTATATTCAGTAGGAGATAACACACAATATAAGGAGTAAATAGCTTTTGCATCAAGAGCTTGTCTCTTGGTTATCTCTTCTTGAGTCATGTTGCTAGCCTCTGCAACTTCTTTCCCTCTTTCTAAGACTGTTGTAGCTTTAGGAATGATTTCTTTGTCTACCACATCCCATTCCAGAGGATCTTTCGATCTTAAGAATGCTTTCATCTTGTTTTTCCATATGCTGTATTCCTTTCCATCGAAATAAGGCGGTCTTGTGTTGCTTTGACCTTCAACCAACCCTGGAGCCAACATACTAGCCATGGATTTTTAACTCTGAAGTAAAAACACTTCAATTAAATGAGTACACAGGCTCTGATACCAATTGATAATGCTAGTACGAACACCTAGAGGCGGGGTGAATAGGTGTAAAAACAAACTTAATTCGATTTTTAAGAAAAATCGAAGACTTAAGATATAGAAGATTTGCAATAATATATAAGGCTGTGAATTAAATAAAGAGATAAGGGAAAGAGAATTGGAACACGAAGTTTATAGTGGTTCGGCTTAGACCAAGCCTACGTCCACTCTCCCGCACTGACAGCCCACCGGCTGGATTTCACTATGAATCAAAAGAGATGTTACAGTCGCACGTCATTGATTCCACAGTGTAGAGACTCTACTACACTTCATCAAGGTCTCACAAGTATATAGACACTCTTTTGAATGTAAAATCACGCTCAACAAATGAACTAGCAAACAACAAGGAGCTTCAGACTTTGGAATTCTTCTATCTCGCACTACCTCGAATAACTAGAGAGTCTTCCTTATATACTCCTCCATGCCTTCATAATCGTTGGCACCTTCCAAAGGAGTTCTTCCAATCTACCCGTTGGATAAAATCAATTAGAGAGATCTCGAGTCACTTAAGGAAAATGAAGATAGCCCACCAATCCTGCTCGCCCATACAATCAGGATCTAGGTTTCCATAAGTAGAACCTTCCAAGTATACTTTGCCAATCAACGGATCTAAATTACTCGAATCATTTGTAATACGAATAATAGATCTTAAGATGCTATCTCCAAATGTGAGATAATCTTCAACCAAACGAACCAAATCCTTAAAGAAATACTCGCATCTAAATAAGACTTCTTCGTCGGTCTAGGAACTGTCAATGAGGGTAGACTTTAAGTCTTGAGTTTGGAGGTCTTTAGACTTTAACAGAAGAGTTTGCACGACTTCAAACTAGACTGAAGGAAACGTTTTGTCAACTTCAAAATAATTATGAAAGATTTCTCCAACAGCTAAGACATTGTCTCATTGGTTATTGTATAACCATTTTCAGGTTCCTAGGGCGAAGAACCCGGAACTTGAGGCAGAAGGGTCAGGAGCAGGGATGGCTTAGAAATCCTTTTTGAAGATAAACTTACTAGACCTTAGTGTTGACCTCTGTTTGTAAACCAAATTATGGTTTTTATTAATGTGGTGATTTGAAAGTTGTTGTCCTGCTTTTCTATCCCACATTTGTTATTGTCAGGGGATTAGTAATTAATTGCTTTCGCATGCGCATTAAAAAGAATGAGTTGGCGACACGTCCTGTAACGTCGCAATTTAATTGACCAATGAGGGATGGGCACGTGCTCAGAGGATTGGGGTGTGACATAGATTATGTGCAAAGTCATTCAATATATTTTTAGTATCATAGACAATTTTCTTAGACTAACTATGAATAAAATTCGAAATCTTAGACTAAATAAATAGGTAAGTATTATCTTTGTGGTACCATACACTATTTTATTTTAGGGAACAAAGTGGCTTATATCCTTGAAATTTCTCTCTCTAACTCTAACTACAATTGTCAAATCGAGATACCGAATTGTACATTTAGATCACAAATTCACAAGAACCAAATTGTAAAAATACAGTAAAATAATGAAATTTCCCAAATTTGGGTGCACCTTTTTTGCCAATTTCACTAGTACTTTGTTAAAATATATACATGTTGACACCTAATTTTGGCAATCCTAAGGGAATAAAAAATAAAAATCGCATCAGAACAAATAAAAGGAAAAATAGGGGAAAATCAATCTGATTGATTATGCATGGATGTTGGAAATTCTGATGAATATTCAGATTTTGATAAATGTAAAAACAATTAAGAAATCAGGTGAGTAAAGAGCAGGAATTTTTATAAAATGAAAGGAATTGAAACAAGATCGAGCTGATCGCGAAATCACGCTTTAATTTGTAATTATGAATTAATGCGACAGAAGATGGAAACTCGAAAGTTGCCATGGAAAGCGGCCGTCTGGAATCACTATAAAAGAGAGCCACTTTTTTCGTGAACGGAGGGAGAGATTTCAAAAAAATTGGTGCAAAAAGAGAAAGCAGGTGTGAAAAAAAAAAAAGCCTTCGTCCATTCAAACAAGGCCAACAAAAGGGGCAGAAGGTACAACAATGCTCAGTGAGAGGACGTGAGGCAGAGAGAAAAAGGAAAAAAAACAAAGAGAAAAAAGGAAAAGAAGAAGATGAACTATTCATCTTCTTCGTGAAAGTCTCTGTTTGCGTTTGCTGCTGTCCGCCTCTTTTGCGCCGACCACTGCGTCTCGCGACCCAGCCGGGACGCCAACGACCACCGTTGCCGACTCCAGCGCCTTCGGCCGCTTGTCCCCCCACGGAGCTACCGCTCTCTCGCCGGTCACTGCTGATCTGCCCGTGACGACACTACTGCCCCTGCTCTGTTCGCGATCTGGCATAGCCCAGCGCCTCGCCTGCACCATGTGAGATCTCATCCGCCACCGCGCCTCCACCCGACACCACTCTATTGATCTCGCCCGCGACGCCCGCTGCTCCGCCTCGCCGCTCCGCTCTTGCAGCTAGCCCTGTCGCCTGCAGCTACCTGAGCCTTCCTCTATCAGCCACCGCGATGCTGCCTCTGCACTTGCTCTACATTTAGCTCGTCCGTCTCCGCCTCTACAGCAACCGACGTCGCCACGCCGATCTCCTTCGCCGAGCCCCTACCGCGTCTCCGTTCACCACTGCACCTCACCCGCGACCTGCAACTCACCCCGCAGCAGCCCACTCACCACCGTCCTCCTTCCAGCAACCTAGTGCCCAACGCCTGTGCCAGTAGCCCGCGCTGCTCCGCGACCGCCCGGTGTCCAGCGCCCCCTTCTCTGCGCGACGATTCTACAACAGCTCTATGCCTGCTGCTGCGGCACCACCGCCCGCGACGTCCCTCACCGTCGCTGCCTGCCAGCCCTCACCGGAGCTCCGACGCCGATCATCCTCCACCTGGCGCCGACCAACCTGCTGCCCCCCTTTCCTTAGGTTGCTTACTTTTATTTTTATTTTTATCTGTCATTTATTTTATGTTATTTTATTTTATTTACTTTTTTATAAGTTTTGCTATTATTGTACCAATTGGAACATTGGGAGTTGATTTTCGTTTTATTGCAGTCATTATTCGCTGGAGTTTTGCCCAAAATTATTGTAATTATTTAATTTGATCCATAAGACGTCGGATCATTTTTTTAATTATATTAATTTTTGGGGCATTTTGATAGTATTTTAATTGTTAAATTATTATAATTATTAATTTGATCCGTAAAACTTTGGATAAGATTTTTAATTATTTTGAACTTTATTTCGTGGTGTTTAGGGTTAGAGTAATCGTTAATTTAACCCGTGAGACAACAGATTATTTTTTCGATTATTTTAATCCTTTATTTGATGAATATCTTGATTGTTTAGATATAATGTTTATCTGATAATTACTTGTTTTGAAAAGCACAAAAAAATAAAATCAGAGTGTGTTGGTTTAGTAAATTAGGATTGCATATTTATAATTGCACTTTTAGATAATTTTTTCGAATAGATTAGAATTGGATTTAAATAACTTTTCTTTTTATATAAGATAGGGTCTTCCATAATGTTTGCATATTTTAATAATCTATTTTTTTTTTCAAAAAATAGTTTTCTAAGATAGGATAGGGTTTAAGTCAAATTAATCCCTAAAATAAATTAGAAAATTATTCACTTTAGATAGTTTAATTAGGGTTTTTATTAATTCCGAATTTCAATAAAAAATACCAAAAAATGTTAGGTGCATGTCAAATAGTTTGCATAATAGGTTCATTTAATTAGAATTAGCTTGTTAGTAAAATTAGGTCATGTAGTTAAAGTGCATTTTTTAATTTCGAGATAAAAGATAACCACAAAAAATTGTTTGCTTTGTGCATTTAATTCTTTTGATGCAATTTGTTTGATTCATTGAATGTTTAATAATGATTGAGCACACGTGTGGTCACCCTATTGCATGATAGTGATTTAGGTTAAAATAAATCCAAGTTGCTTGTAAAAACATTTTTGAAAAAAAAAATGGTACTGAAAGGGTATTAGAGAAATCTAGTGTAACCACTCAAAAGTCTCTGGTTCGTAGGAGTAAAATGATTATCCCATTATTTTACTTAGGTGTCTAATCGACCTACCGAAAATTGATTAGTGGCGACTCCTAGATAGAATTCATTTGCATGCTAAAAACTTGAACCTAAGTCGCGAATTGGTATGGGCTTGGGAGAGCCCGAGCTAAGTTTGAAAGTTAGTAGTCCATTAGCCTAAACCCCAGGTGGTGCACCCAGAATTTAGGTCACGACAATACAAAATTCTCATTTGTTCCCTCATCAATAAAACCTAAATGATGAAATGTTCTAACTCAGATTTGATTTCCATAAATGAATAAATGTGAAAAATAAAATGTAATTACTGTTTTTCCCCTCAATGACGCCTATAAAATGCACCACCTTACAACACAAAGATTCATTCGAGTGAATAATACATCTGCAACAGGGCTGATCGATCGTCATGGAGAGGAGATCATCATCCAAGTAAGTTAGCTCTCGTGCTCATGCTCGTGTTCGTTTTGCAATGGGCAAGTTTGCCATCTTCAATGGCCGTGCCTGGTGAGTGTAACAAGAATGAGGACTGTCGCGTTATCTAAGCCTCAGGCTGTGGGCTTTGCAGCGAAACTGAATGCAATTGTTTCGACGGGACGCCGCCGGGTTGCAGCCTTCGAAGTGTAAACACTCCCTGATGAAGTCAAATGAGAATATCTACTTACTTTGATTCATACTTATGTCCCTATTATGAAATAAAACATGATTATATGATGATTTTTTCGTGAAAGATGGCTTCTCTCTTCATGATATTGCTGTACTTTTGTATTGCTTATAAGTGATTGCCCAGTTAACTTATTTTTTTCGGCATGTATAACTAAGGAAATTGATGAACTTTATTTGACAAAACCAAAGAACAACGTCGCTGAAAAATACTCATTTTCAAGAACAGCTTATTCTTAATCATATTTATCGATGATAAAAACTTCTTGCATTAATTCACTTTTGTAAACCTTACGAGCAAGCATATTTCAATTTTGCACGAAATAAAGGCATCAGTCCTCAAGAATTTCCATTAGTGAAGGATTGGCAATGTTTTGATGTTGGAACACTAAAATTTTGTTCGTTGGAATCAATCGATTGGCTCACAAATTCTAATTTCTCTAATTACATATAATTTTACGTGTTCACAAATATGAGCTTATTAGAGATTGAAACATCTAAAGCATGGATTACTTGCAAGGTCATTCAACATATTTTTGGTATCTATCATAGACCATTGTCTTGGACCCAGTATAAAAAAAGTTCCAAGTCATATTTTCGGCTGGGTCGAGCGAGGGCTTCCCTCGTCCAGCGCCGGCGAGGGCGCTCCTCGCTCGAAGCAGGGGAGGGTGGTCCTTGCCGGTGTCGGGCGAGGGTCGTCCTCGCCCGACGTAGGCAAGGGCAGCCCTCGTCAGTGTTAAGGGAGGGCCTCCCTCGCTAGATCTGGCGAGGGCACCCCTTGCCCGACGCCTACGAGGGCAGCCCTTGTTGGACGTCGGCTTCCCTTTGCCAGCCATGGCGGAGGGAATAGAGAAGAAGGAAAAAAAGAAAAGAAAAGGAAAAACAGAAAAAAAAAGAAGACAAAAATGCCTTTGATGAGGTAAATGTGTCACATTTGCAAAGTTGTGGGCTTTTCATGTCACCAAAAAAAAAATTGGGGTAAATTTGTCACTTTAGGCAAAGTTTGGGGTTTTTATGGTCTTTTCCCTTAATTTTTTGACTACGAAAAATCTCAAACCAATACATTTATGATAAATTTACTCCAAACTAATTTATTGATCGCAAAAAATCTCAACCTAGTTCATTTGTGACAAATATACAATTATGAAAAACGGATGATAAAATCTCTAAGTGCTATACTGTTTAACTAATATATGTCATTTAACTTAATAATTTAACAGTAAAATTTAATAAAAATTAATAAATAATAAATTTATCATAAATGTACCATCTGAGATTTTTCATGATTTTAATTTATAAAGTAAATGAAAAAAGAAAACCCTAGCTTTTCCTACCGGTAGTAGCCGCACGGTGAAGAGCGTGGGTTCCAAGGAAAGAGCACGGTAGCTCTCCTTGAGGAGCCCCACATTTCGGTTGTTGAAGGAAGCCGCCCGAGGACGCTGAGCAAGCAGCCGCACTGTTGAACTCCTCGAAATCTGTGAGTTGAGTTCTTTTCTTTTGGTTGGTCGCGAAGCAGGACCGAAATACCCGAACCTTGTGCCGCAACTCTTTGTTCCCACTGAGCTGTTTATTTATACACGGTGTAGATTTTAGTTTAATTTAGGTATGGGAAATATATGATTGTGTGAATGATTATAAATTTAGATTCTTCGATTATTAGTGAATTATTTGCTGCGAGCTCTTCTTATTAATATAAATACCAAACCACGTAAATATTTGACATATTTTATTGTTCCTCATTTAGTTTCTTTGGCTCTTTCACATTTACATAAATTGCGTGATATTGGGTAACTTCCGCTTTAATAAATTATAACAAAAAATCCTCATTATCTTTTACCCAAAATAAAACCTTCATTGTCCAGCCACTCTTCGCTTGATTTTACCTCCTCCTATAGTATGGGCCTCCCTTCGACCAATTGTCCCTTCGATGAATAATATATGTATATATAACGTAAGGGTGTAACCTACAAAACTAGCATAGTATATAAAATATTTTTATGGAAATAGACATGTACTTAATTTTTTATGACTTTTTTTTCTTAATGAAATTTCACATATAAATGTAAGACAACCCTCAATAATCAATAAACTTGACCCATTTAAAAAAAAAAAACTCCTCTTAATTTTTTTATGGTAAAAATTCCAAATAAGGATATTAAGTATCCTCATTTTTTCAAATAAGGGTATGAAATAGATTTTATTTCAAATAAGGGTTTAAGGTACATATATTAGTCTTGAAGAATAGCCTCAATGTTTATAGCCATTTCAAATAAGAGCCCAGCCTATTAGCTGACAAAAAATTTCAACCAATTAGGGGTATTTTCATCCAAATACAATTTAAATTAAATTGGATTAGATTATAAATTAAAAAATAAAAAATAGAAGGGAAAAAAGAAGAAGAAGAGAAAACACAATGTTGGGCGAGGGCCACTAGGCTTGTGGGACGGCCGGTGACCCTCACTTAGACCGGGTGGGTGGGCAACCCTCGCCCAGATCTAGGAGAGGGTCACCGCCCTCTCCGGTCACGCCCTAATCCTTGAGCGCGCGCCCATCCCTCACTGGTCGATAAATATGCAACTTCTTAGGACACGTCGCCGACCCATTCATTTTTAATATGCATGCGGAAGCGAAATAATAACCCCTGACAACAAACAACATGAGATAGGAAAGTAGGTAACAAATCACAACCAAAACAAGCCTTTTATAAACACTCCGGGTTTAAACACAATACAAGGCTATTTAAAAAAGATTAGCTCAACAAAAAAGGAACTGTTCTATGACCCACTAGTCAGACACGTTTGCCGATTCGTCGGTCTCCTCCACGACTCCATGGCTTCGGGTCCTCCATAACCGCCATCTAAGGACTTGAAAATGTTGAGCCCACGACGGTGAGACAATGTCTCAGCAAGTTCACCCCCTAAACTCCTATTAGGAAGGAAATATGCTTAGAGGCCTAGCCACACACAATAGAGGACTTACCTTGCTTCAGTTCTTTTCTATACGTTAGCACAATTCATATCTCATATACATGCAATCATCACTCAGCAATTGGAACGCATCATACTATATCTCAATCAATCACTCGTTCCAACTAGATTAATCATGGCCCATTGGCATAGCCTACTAAATGTTCGGCGGTAAATCACGGCTCAATGAGCACAGCCTACTTCGGTGGTTAATCACGGCTCAATGAGCACAGCCATACTTCGACGGTTAATCACGGCTCAATGAGCACAACCATACTTCAGCGGTTAATCACGGCTCAATGGGCACAGCCTATTCCAAGTTAGGCGGTTCTCTAGCTTAGCCAAGTGTCGTAACCAAAAGCTCACAATTCATAATCAACACACAATTTTACAAATCATCACTCAATTAATTAATCCAACAATCAGTTGCATAATTCAACTAATTCACAACTACCACACAATTGCACAATCATCAACCAACTGACCAATCCAGCTGTCAAATGCGTATTCTAAACATACCATAGTGATCAGCTTGAAATTCTATCGAGCGACTCTCCCTAAATAATTTCTGAAAAATATTAATTAATTAATAATTAAATAAATTCCGAAAATTAATTTAATTTTAATAATAAATAATATAACTTAAATAATATTTAATTTAAATAAATAATTTAATAAATAGAATAATTAATTAAAAGTCTAATCATGCTTACACTAATCTAATTGCATAATTAGACTAATTAAACCATCCACTAAATTAATCATTCATCTAATCTAATTAACATTTAAATAAACTAATCTAACCACCTAAATATCCTTAGACTAATCTAATCACCCCTTAAGCATCATTAACTCCCCAAGCGAAGATTAGTGAGTAAACTCACCGGTTTAGCATTCCGGCGAGTCCACAGCGACGGTGATGCGAAGGCGGTTGACAATCCTCCTAGTGGCGACACCAAGCGAAGCTGGGAAGGGCTCGGAAATGGGCCATAAAAACCTCACGGCTTGTTGGTTTCCGGTTCTATTCTAGGCTAAACTGCAGAGAGAGAACCAGCGGTTGAACGGCGAGGAAATGGGCTGATCGGAGTTTCGGCGAGTAGGTGGTTGGCAACCAATGGCTCCTAGGGGTCAAGGGGGTCTTGTTGGTGGATGGAAAGGCAAAGGAAGGGCTGAAATGGGAGAAAAACGAAGAAAAACGTGAAACAATGCAAGTGGGCAGCAGATTGGTAGACCGGCGACTAAGGGCTTCTCGCCAGCGGACGGGACGGCCGGCGAGTTGTTCCGGTGAATGGCAAAGTGCCCCTGTACAGTCTAGATGTGCTGGTCATGGTGGTGAGTGGAGCGTTAGCTGATTCTCACTGGAGGATAACTTTTAACTCAACTTTTTGATGAAAGGTCAGTTGGAGCAGAAACTGGAACGAAGAGAAAATAGGGGGGGGGAATGGGGTCGACGGGCTTGCAACTGTGGAAGGGGTTGTTGGCTTCCTTTCTCTGGTTTCTCTAAGTTCTTTAATGGCTCAACAATGGAGAAAGGAGGGGGAAAGAGGAAGAAGAAGCAGCTGGCCAAGGATGGGGGGTCCCATTTGCCTCCAAAGTCTTCCTTCTCTATCTTTTTGTCCCCCTTGAAAAGGCCCACCATTTGGTTGTCATCCTCAGCCAATTTTCAGCCACAAAGCTTCCTCAACACACCATTGAAGTAGTCCAAATGTTCCTCCCCTCATGGCCTACGAATTTGCACATTTGTTCCTTCAATTTCATTCAATTTCACTTAATTTCTCTTCAAATAGAATACTAAGATATCTGAGGGGAACTGCTGATTACAAGCTGAATTACCAAGGAAAGGATCTGTGGCTTGAAGGCTATTCAGATGCTGATTGGGGAGGAGATTTAGATGAAAGGAAATCTACCTCCGGTTTTGCTTTCTTACTGAACAATGGCGCCATATCATGGAGTAGTAAGAAGCAAACGTGTATAGCCTTGTCCACGATGGAAGCTGAGTTCGTGGCATTATCAGCAGCAGTACAAGAAGGTATTTGGCTTAAGAGATTTTTGGATCATTTAGGTGTTATTGGGTATGCTGCAAATCCATTATTGGTTAACTGTGATAGCCAAGCAGCTATAGCGTACACCAAAGATCCAAAATATCATGGCAAGACCAAACATATAGATACCAAGTATAATTTTGTCAAGGATATGGTTGCACGAAAAGGTGTGAACTTACAGTACATATCTACGCATAGAATGGTAGCAGATCCTATGACAAAGCCAATACCTAGAGATGTGTTTTGTGGTCATGTAAGATCTCTAGGATTGCGTAGAGGTTGATGTACTGAATATTGTAATTTCCCTGAAGTGTTCACGTTTAATGAATTTGTGTTTTTTCATCATTAATGCCTATGAATCTTTGTTTGACGTTTATGCATCTTAATGCTCAGTGCATTATATTAAGTTGAGAAAGTATGTCGGACAGATAAAAGATTAGCCCACTCACACGGGTAATCGCCTCTATTTACTGTGTGATAAATAGAGATTAGACGATTTTTAAGCTTATTATCTAGGTGATAATCGAGAGCTCAGCTTAAAATATATATGTCACCTTAACTGAGTGTTAAGATGAGGACATGATATTGACTATGTCTGAAAGTAAAATAACCCACATATTTTACTTTATCTGTCTATAATGCCAGATGTGAGTTCTGATGAATTCTGTGTAAGAGTAGATATGTGAACTCAAGTTAGACATTTGGAATGTCTGAACTATCATCTGTACGGTACGAAAAGTGTAGACATACGCTCTATGGGAAAGGAGTTAAATACCGTAATACGTATTTCATACTACGTATGCATGATACGACCAATAAGAGTGGCAAAAGTTTGATCTCAACTTTTATGCCGTGTGAGACTCTTGAGGAAAAGAGTTCCTCAATTTAATGCCCTCATGACTCTTACTTATTCTCAAGATTTCTATTCGGTGTTTGTTATCTTAGGATATTGCCAATGATCATGAATAGATTCGATCTAATGGGACATTTCTAGAAAAGCAAGCTGAACTGAAATTGAGAGTTTGAAGGAAAGAGAAAGATCGAATATGTAGAATCACATATTAGTTTTGTGTTCACTGGTCGACCAATTATGACTGTCTTTGGGATAATCATAATTGTGAATACAATATATCATTGTTTTAAAAGGAGATCAAGAGAGATATAAATGTGATCGATCGATCTAGGATACTCCATACTAAATCTACTCAAAGTGTGATGCCCATTATGAGCTGCTATATATTCCTAACAGATGTATGGCAACAAGCTCTTAAAGTATGTTGGTCGCACGGATTATTCACCGATATAAATGTTGTAGAGAGGTAAAGAGGATCCTGTTCAGCCCACCATGTGCGAGTGGGAGATGATGGTTTTATTTATGTAGATGGGCCTAAGTTGGCCCGTCCGCCCATGTTGGGCCTAAGAACCCGGCCCGCAAGATTAGGGCCCATGCGTGAAAGGATGCGTTGAGGGGTTATGTCTTTTGGGATAGATGTTACGTTGAGGGGTTGCGTCCTTTGGATGAGACGCTTCGAGGGAAAGTTAAAAAGAAAAAGGAACGTACCTTTTCAACGTACGTGAAGACGCTCTCTCTCCCCCCTCCAAACAACGTAAAAAACAGAAAGGAACAGTACGCTCTGTTTTCCTTTTTCTCCCCCTAATAGCAACAGCACGCTCCTCGGTAGAACGGGATCAAAATTTCTTCCTCGATCTTCAGCATTGGTGTTTAATCTGTGGACAATAAGGTACGCTCGATTATGTAGTGTAACTTTTGATCGGTGATACATGTTCTTCCTGGGCTCGTCTTCCGCATTCGTTTTAGGGGTTCGATTGAGTGTCGAACCGGTTTTAGGGAATCAGAAATTCCCAACAGGAAGGAATATAATAAAGCATCGAGCATACTCCAAAAAGGGTGATAAAGAACTGCAGCAATTCATAGCTATAACATCTCTGCAAATGAAAGACAACAAACCAAGAAATTAGGTTAAAGGTTCCACAGAGGACTCACAGTCGACAGATACCTGTAAGTGAAAGCAAGTAAGCGTTTGACTGCGAGAGGAAAGAATGGTTTGAGCTACTGTCTCCAAGCACTGCCCACCCTGTGTTTTATAAAGAAGGGAATCAAAATGTGTGCGGCCGATAATGGAAAGAGATACATAAGAGTTTCCACTAAAGGATCTTCCGGTTCTGGGAAAAGATAAGACATTGTAAGCATAGAATAGGGAGGCCTAAGCATTTATAGCTCACGAGGCCACATAGACCTACCATGTACGGAGGATCTGCACCTATAACTTGGTAAGCACGCTTCATTTCAGTTGGCAACTCTTCCAGTTGGTTGTAGTCATAAAACGTGAAGTCACTTCCGTATTTTTTCCAAACGATTATTGTACTCGAGCGGTTGCACAAAGACACAGAGATCGATTCTCTGAGATGATACCACAGATAAGTTACTTCAATAATATTTCTCTTAATGACGCGCCAATGACATGCACATTTCATAATCTAAGAAACGAGTGTTGATGGAAAGAGTAAACCATTCCAATAGTTGATAAGATAGCTACTACTAATAATCTCATTATGCCCGGATCTTCTCTTAGAAGTCAAGGCTGGCCTAAATCATAGGTTTGACAAGCGTGTGACTGCGCTGCACAGAATCGGGGGAACAATTCTAGCCTGCGGTTTTGTGCAGTGCCATAAGGCGCGGTAGAACTACTGTGGGCTTTTCACCTACCCTCACTTATCCCAAGCGCGGGTGGTTACTATACCAACCTACTCAGCGATAGCTAGTGCATGTGAGCATGTCCCGATGTGGAGTTTACCTTTCTCACCATTAGGCTCCAAAATTCCTTGTCTATCTTTGTCTTCCCGACAGAGAGGGGATATGGAGGACAATGCAATATCTCCCACCCCAGGGTAGTTTTCCCACCTGTTTCCTCTTTGAGCCTTTTAAGGACCTACTCAGGTCCATAAATATATTGCTAGTAATGCAACAAATGGCATAACGCAACACATGTCGATTGTTCACACATTTGACAAAACTATCTTCGCTTGATAGTTGACAAGACACCACAGACCCACGTACTACTTGCCTTATATAAAATAACCAAGTGAAAGCCGAAAGACCATAGAAAGTCGAAGGCTCAAAGCATGACTGTTCTGACATGGATAGGATTAACATACTAAACAACCTTGAGGCTCTACTTCAGGAAAATAGTTCAACAAGGGTACAAAGGTGATATGGCTTCCAAATAGCTTCTATAACTGGCCGTTAGGGAGATGGAATATGTCAAAATGCCGAACAGGAAAGGATACCCCAGTTTAAAATTTGCTTCAGTAATACGGTAGCTTGAAAACAACTTACTTATTCCAAAGAGGAATCTTATTTAAATGATTTAGCAAAGGGACGTCGAACTCTGACATGACCATCGCATTTGCATGGGTGGCATCGAGCCATTTACTCTCTCGCATCTTTCGAATGACAGGGTACAAACACTCCCCACAGTAAAGCTCGGCGAAATATGACGGGAAGGCATTGACCAGAAGAAGCCGGAAGGCAGTAACAAGAATATCAACCAGAGGCTCGCGCTGGTCCTTTGCAGTTACAAGAAGCAACAGGAACATTGGAAAAAGCATAAAACAGAAGCTCACTGTTTCAGTAGAAACGCAAAGCGTAGTTCATGAAATCAAAGTCGATCAGTTCGTCAATCACATTTCATAATTTTTGCAATGGAGGCCTGAGCTGTCGTGTGGGGCAACCCACGCTAGAGTGAGTGCCCGAACAGAAAGCGAGGACCTCACTGGCCATTGTCTCGGCCGTCTCGTGGTTGCACTAGAATTGGCTTAGCCACCGGTCCTACGCCACTGAAGCCACCTCCGACTGGTCCACCAGCGACTGGTTCTGCTCGGGTAGGAATTCCTGGAGAGCCGTGAGGGCTTTGAGAGCTAAGCATCGGCGCAGGCGTTGCCATCTGCGAGTTTTTCCGTGGCTTGGAAAGGGATGGCAACCCGAGGAGCGCGGGCGGGGTCGAGTAGCTACGACACTAATATCCATAGAAGGCGCACTCCTCTTGCATTTTCTCTTTTTTCTTAATATATTGTCTGCAATTTCTAAATCCTGGAGTGAAAATTGGGTGGACAATTTTTTGCTTTCTTCAGATTTTCCAAGTCCCGTAATTTAAATTTTATTTGATTCGAAATACTTAAATACATTCGTGTTGGGAAGAAGCATACTAGAAGTGCCTTGACTCATGTACGGCATTCATTTTAGTGCCACAACTTTTCCATGGCTCATTTAAATGCCACCTAAAAAAAAAAAAACGATTATTTATGTGCCAACTCTAATACGAGTTGCCAGAATTCTGACGTGATAATATTTTATTAATTTCTCAATCCTACCGATGTTTCCAGTCCGCATATAATCTCTAAATGATGTCGCATAGCAAGTTAAAAAGTGATTATTTTGGTGCCAGTCATTGTAAAAAAAGATCATTTTAATGCCTATTATTGTTAAAACGTAATCACTTTAGTATCAATCTTAATGAAAAAGCAATCACTTTAATACTAGAAGTGCCTTGACTCATGTACAGCAATCACTTTAGTGCCACAACTTTTCCGTGGCTCATTTAAATGCCACTTAAAAAAAAATGATTATTTACGTGACAACTCTGATTCGAGTTGCCAGAATTCTAATGTGATAATATTTTATTAATTTCTCAATCCTACCGATGTGTCCAGTCGGCATATAATCTCTAAATGATGTCGCATAGCAAGTCAAAAAGTGATTATTTTAATGCCAGTCAACTCTCGAGGCAAATGGAGTCCATTCAAACCAAGTCCAACTCCGTAGCCACTTTAAACACACTCATGACACCTGCGAATTTGCCAAAGCATAACCAACAAAATAGATAGTTTGTAAAGCTCATGAAGAAGCTGAGCTAGTTGCAGGGGCAAGATCCCATGGGCTTGTCTAATTATGCCGACGTCAAGATCCCTAAAGAGCTCAAAGTGCCTGAATGCGAGGGGTACGCCAATACCTCTCGCCCAGAGGCCTACTTGCAGGCCTTCTTGGTCTGAATGATGATTCAATCATACCAATCAAACCTGATTGGCCCTAACCTACGGTGGTACATTGTAAGGAAGATTAGTCTCCTTAAGACCTTGGGGAAACTAACTGATGCCTTCCGCCAAGAATATAATGTTGACATCAACGCCGACATCGCTCTGTCTTACGAAGAGCCGATAGTTGTAGAGTATGAAGAGCCAATGGGTAATATGTTTTTAAGAACACATGCCATGTCAGAAAGGAGCCTGATCGCCTCATTTGACCTGTAGCCCGCGGAAGAAAATATCAATGTAGCCTTGCGTGATAAATGGACGACCAAGCAATATCCTATTACCAAGAAGTTTCCTACTAGGAAAGGCAAGGAGCCCGCAGACGAAGTCAACACCATAGAACCTATTTAGAACCGAAGCATGACAAGGCAACTACCCAAAGTCCAGTTGGTGAAACAAAGGACTTTACTTAAAAGGTCCGAACCAGGAGTCAAGAAAAGAAAGCCTAAGCAATTCGAGCCCATGCATGCCACTGAACGCAGGCAAAACCCGACAGTTAGTGGGCCGCCATGTGACATCCTGAATTTTAGGTTATGCTTTCGACTGATTGAGTTGGGCTTTTCATCGACAAGCCTATAGTTCTTTTCTCTGAGTAGGCCACTCACGAGATAACTAGCCTATCAGGTGAAACCATTAAAGAATCTAAACGCAATAGACTTGAGAATTCGACCAGGAATCGACTGCTTGACTGCGCTAATCTGTAAGGGTCATTACGGCATAGATCAATTAGAGATCGGAGATAGGTCGACTCGACAAAGGTATGTAATTAAATGTGGGTGATTCCACCTAATTGTAAAATTCTTGTTGATCGGCACTAAACCGATTTCTCTGTCGTTTTGGTACCCTGTATCGGTATTTGAAATCTCGAGATTTTCACGACAACCGAGAGTCGCTAATGTATTGAAGATGTACTTTATGGCTTGAAAATAATCAACTATAGGTCAATTGCACGAAAAATTCCTAAAAGCTACCTGGTAGGTTAGGACTTGCTAAAATCGCGTAAGATTGAAATTAACCGAGAAATTGAACTCGATTTTAGAAATTAAAAGTTCTGTCATGTCATAAATCATTTTAGGACCATCAACTCATCCTTCAAAGATTTTGCAAACCGAGATTTTCGGCGAAAAATCCAAAGTAAGGGTATTTTGGATCGAGAAATCCATGGGACCGTTTTTTAGCGCACCCATGGCTGTCAAGTTGGACTAATTGGTGAGGAAAAATGTTGGTTGGGATGATGGCACCTTGGTTAGATTTATGGACATCAAATTGAGTCTAGTTGGAGAGGAACTGAAGGAGGATTGAATTGAATTTGGTGGCCAAGAGTCCAAAATTCGTAGCCCCCATGGCCCTCAACCTTTTGGATCCTTTGGGAGGCTTGTTTGAGAAGTCAAGGAGTTGCAAGTGGCTGAGGATGACAGCCCATGTGGTGGGGCATGTTGGTTGAGCTCAAAGGGGACAAGAAAGTCATCTAGAAGGTTTGGTGGCCCCCCTTCAAGCTTTAAGCCCTATCTTCTTCCTCCCAAGCCTTACTTTATCAATTGTTGAAGCTTTTTGAAAGCTTAAAGAACTAGAGAAACCAGCCCTCACTTCTCTCTCTCTCCCCTCTTCAACCGAAGCAAATTTGTAGCATTTTCTCCCCTATTTTCTTTCTCTGCCAGCTTTTGTTCTAGCTGACCTTTCTCCAAAAACCCGAGTTAAAAGTTACATTCCCGGACGAATTAGCTCACGCTCTACCCTTCTTCTTCTCTGGATCGGTCCTTGGAGCAGAAGTCGGACCAGCAAGGGTCTTGAAACTTCGTGGCCCATTTCCGAGCCCTTCCCAGCCTCCGTTGGTGTCGCCTCTAGGAGGATTGTCGCCCTCCTCCGCGTTGTCGTTGCCGTGGACTCACCGGAACGCTAAACCAATGAGTTTACTCACTAATCTCCGCTTATGGAGTTAATTATGCTTAAAGAGTATTAGATTAGCCTAATGATGGTTTAGATGGTTAGATTAGTTTATTTAAATGTTAATTAGATTAGATGAATGATTAGATTAAGGGATGGTTTATTTAGTCTAATTATGCAATTAGATTAATGTTAAGCATAATTAGACTTTTAATTAATTATTTAAATTATATTATTTATTATTTAAATTAACTTAATTTTCAGAATTTATTTAATTATTAATTAATTAATATTTTTTCCGGAAATTATAATGGGAGAGGCGTGTGTCGGTGGATATTACCGTCGGCGATGTGTGTCGGTGGACGTCACTTATCCGCGGTGTGTGTTGGTGGATAGAGGACAGGCATGTGTCGGGTAAAACTGCCTGTGCGGGTAGTATTAATTAATTGGAACGCATGTTGAGTGAAATTGATGAACCGATGTATGTCGGTAATTCTTACTCGTGTGAGCAGTGATTGATTTAGATATCCCAATTGATGGGTGAATTTGCTATATACACATGATTGTGATATGAATCTTGCTAACCTGTAGGGAGGATTTGAGACAAGGTAAGTCTCTGTGGTTATGTGGTTGTGTGATTAGGACGCTTTAGGCATATTACCTTCCTAATAGGAGTTTATGGGGTGAACTTGCTGAGATATCGTCTCACCCCGTTGTGGGCTTAAATTTTCAGGTCGCTAGAAGACGGAGCGGCCAGTTCGTTTTGGTTGGTCTTGAGGAGTTGCAGAGGTGATGTTTGAAGGAGTGGAGAACGTGTCCGACTAGTAGGTCGTAGGACAGTTCCTTTTTTTGAGAACCGATTTTTTGTAAACTTTTGGTTGTAGACCTCTGTTTGTAAACTCCGTTGGTTTTTAAAAGTGTTTTGGTTGTGAATTTGTTGTCCTGCTTTCTATTCCTGCCGTTTGTCATCAAGGGTATTAATTATTCGCTTCCGCATGCGTACTAAAATGAATGGGTCGGCGATGTGTCTTGGTAACGTCACAAATTTTATCGACCAAGGAAGGGGATGCGCTCGCGCTCGAGGTTCGGGGCGTGACACGCCACACCAAGACTTTGAGCACCCCCTAAAGTACAATCCTGAAAGCTACCGGTATTATACAGATGAAGTCAGCCATTCATCGAATGACTGCCTTCCACCTACACATAGGATCCAAAGCCTATTAGAAGAGGGAACTTTCACCCTTCATGACTTATCTCCCAATGAGCTGCCAAATTTGTTACCCGACCATGAGGATGACATAAACGCCTCATCCTCAATTGGAAATTTTGACTTGAAAGAATGTGACGTCCTGAATTTCGACCCCGTCCTGAATATATGAAATGGGCATCTCGTCGGCGTGCCTATGGTCCTTTTTCTCTAAGCTGATCACTCATGAGTTAACCAATCTATTGGGTAAAGCCGTTAAGGGATATAACCGCGGTAAAATCCCTAAAAACTACTCGATAGGTCGGATTGGACTAAAATCACATTCGGTTGATTTTAACCGTGAAATTGAATTCGGAGTCGGAAATCGGATATTCGAGCATGTCATGGTTCATTTATAGGACGTCATCTTGTCTTTCGGAGAAATTCCATCGAGTTCGGAATTTTTGCGGAAAATCACTTCAGACGATTCGGAAAATGAACAGAAAATCGGATGGGCCAAATTGAATGGATTTTTGGCTTCCAAACCGAGCTACTTGGTGATGGGGACTTGTGGAATTGATGTGGGCTTCTTCCTTGGCGAAATTGGACATCGATTGGGGAAATTTGTGTTAGAAATTGAAGCTCACTTTTAAGAAATTCGGAGCTAGGTGGGGGGTGCAACATTAGTCATCAAATTGGATTTTTTCTTGTGGATTAATTTGCAAGATTTAATTATGGGGGACAAGGGGATAATCTTGTGCACATGTGGGACCATTTCATGATGAATTTAGGATAATTACATTGACTTTCAGCCCCATCCGTGGCTTCCTCCCCACGCCGAGCTTGTCGCCGCCCTCCTTCTTCGTGCGGATGCCATACCACAAAGCCAGCGTTCTTTTCCCTTTTGATGGTTTTATATGATGGGCTTAAGGCCCGTCCGCCCATGTTGGGCCTGAAAGCCCGGCCCACAGGATTAGGGCCCATACAATGAAGGGGTACGTTTCTGTTTATGAGGGAACGTATATAAGGGAGGAAAGAGAGAGACGAAGATACCTTTTGGCATTTTAACGTACGTACGTCTCTCCTCTCTCCCTCCAAAAAGAAAACCAAGACGCCGTCTTTCCTTCAAGGCTAATCGACGTCATCGGACTGAACAGGATCGTTTTACTCTTCCTCTTATCGGCGACGGTGTTTAATCTGTGGCTAACAAGGTACGCTCGAATCCGTGGTGTGCTTTACGATCGGTGATACGTGATTTTCCCGGGCTTGTCTTCCGCATTTGTTTTAGGGTTATCGATTTAGTGTCGAATCCGTTTTTTAGGAATCCGTTAAACCCTACACCTTTTGATGCCCGTAGCTTCTCCATTTTTCTCTCTCTCTCTTGCTACCCATCTTCTCCACTCATTCTCTCTCTCGCTGCTGCCGCCCCACTTCGTTTCCTCATAGCTTTGCTCCACGGAGTCAACCCAACAGAGACCGAAATCCCTTGGTGTTGACTCCGCAAGCCTACTCCACCATCCTTGGTCCACCTCCCTTCGAATTCTGCTGCTCCATTTCATGCTGCCACCTTTCATTTTCTCCCAACGTCAACCCCTCCTCTCTTTGTTCGTTTCCCTCTTCAAGTCGGCCTCACGCTACCACTCGTCCAACGCCGCACGTCCTCGAGTCAATAATCCAGCGAAGCCCCTTCACGCTGACTTCAACCCATCGAATTGAAACCCATCTCCACCGAGCGCCCATCTTCTTCGACGATTCCTTTTGCTCCAGCTGCCAGGGAATCGAGCAGAACCAAGGCAACCTCCACGATTTTTCGTCGCCAGCACATCCGCATCTTCGGTCCAGCAAAGCCGAGTCCACCATCCAGCAAAGTCAGCCCGTCTTCTCGCGCACGAGCCCAGCAGCTCTCCAACGAAGCTGCTCCTTTCGAAGCCCATCTTCAACCGCGAGATTCAGTTCAGTTCAGCCCATGAATTGAGTCTTCAGCCCATTCGAGTTTTGGTCCATTTGAAGCCCAAGTCCACAAGTGCAACCCATCTTCAGTTTTTGGCCCAGTCCAGCGAAGCCCAACAAAATCAAAAGCCCGGTCCGACGCAAAAACAAATCTCAGTTGGGCTGAGATTTGTTGGGCCTGTTTTAGGCCCGGTCCAAGTGTTCGTTGACGTCGCCGAAAATTTGGAATTCGGCCGCCGTCGCGTCACCGTCGCGGTGATCTGGTCCCCGCTTTTAATCAAGTGAGTAATCTCACTAATCCTTGCTTAGTAGACTAATTATGCTTAAGGATTGATTATATTTAATTAAGTGCAATTATGTGGTTAGATTAGAATGGATTAGTGATTATTAGTTAATTACATTGCATATTAGTTAGGTGGTTAGTGTACCTAGTTGGAGAATTGCCTATAGTATTTATTGAATGCATCTCGGGATTTTTCTCGACCCTTATCGGGCTTCAATTAGGCATTACGGGCCTAAATTGGATTTTTAGTATTTATTTATTAATTTTCGAAATTAATTATTTAATTATTTATTTTTCGGAAATTAGGCAAGGATAGCCGATGACCGAAATTTCGTGCTGATTGTCGTGGTGCAGTCCGTTTATTTATTTGAGCTCTACGTTGTGCTGAATTGAATTAATTGTGCAATTTGAGGAATTATTCCTAAATTGATTGAAATTGAGTGAAATTGAATGATTGATCGGTAGATAGCCGAGTATGGTTATTTAGCATTTTTAATGCTTTGATGAGTTGTAAAGCAGAAGGAATCGGGAGATTGAACTAAGAATACTCTTGGCCGAGACCGATCAGGTACGAGGTATAGACATACGTGGTTCGGTGATAAGGAAATCACTGGTGAAAACAACGCCTTAAAGAACGCACGAGTGCTGTCTATTACCTGCATCAGTATAGATATACGTGGTTCGGTGATAAGGAAATCACTAGTGAAAACGGCGCCTTAAAGAACGCACGAGTGCTGTCTACTGCATGCATCATTATGGACATACGTGGTTCGGTGATTAACAATATCACTGGTGAAAATGGCGCCTTAAAGAATGCACGAGTGTTGTCCAGTATATACGTCACCTTGGCGAAAACGACGCCCGAGAGCATTACTGTAGCTCTATGACTGAGAGTACAATTGGAGGTTTTATATTGAGGAGTGATTTGACCTTGAATGATCCGATTGACATGTAATCGACTAGGTCGATTGATCGAGATATCGATATGTGATGTGATTGCTAGGGTGCCTATTGAATTATGCTTATATGCAGGTGGAATCTGAGGCCAAGGTAAGTCCTCTGACCCGTGCGTGTATAGGCAGCCCGGTTAGCGTATTGGTTTCCTAATCGAGTCTTAGTGGGGTAGAACTTGTTGAGACGTAGTCTCATCCCGGTTGTGGGACAATATTTCAGGCCCGAAGATGAGCCTGAGGAGGAGGAACCAGAAGAGGACGATGAGCCAGAAAAAGATGAAGAGCTCGAAGGAAATTTAGTGAAGAAGAGTTAGAAGAGGATCAGGATGATCCTGAGTACGACCCAGATGAGGACTGAGATCCCATCCTCTTTTGTGAATCCTATCTATATGTGAATAGAGTGAAATTAGAAGGTCATGAATAGTTTGTGAAATTCTGTGAGTTATGCTCTATATAAAAGTATGGTTGTGAATTTTAAGTATGAAAAATATGACCCTGCTTTTGTATCCTATCGTTTTATTGTCTGGGGATTTATAACTGCTTCCGCATGTGCTATTATAAATGAAAGGGTCGGCGATACTTAGTCATTGGATATCGCATTATAAAATCGACCAAGTAGAAGGATGTATGCGTGCCCGAGGATCGGGGCGTGACAAAGAAAGCAATGAAATGATCTCGGTAGAGTCTATCTTTCCTGAAGCTGCAGAATTTACCACCGCAATGAATACGCAATGGGAAAACCAGTTGCCTAACCAAGACCCGGTGGATCCATCTTGCCTTCATAGGATTATGACCTCTAGAGAAATGAGGCCACCTAATCTCCGCAAGTATAATGGCACAACTTGTCCCGTGGTCCACCGGCAATATTTCCACGCTGAAATGAGTTAGCATTACAACACAACGTCATTCACAACTCAATCCTTCCAAAAAAGTCTTATAGGGCCTACATTGCAATGGTTTTTCTTGGCAAGGGTCCACCTCATGAGGGATTGGAATGAGCTATCTCCACATTCCTACATCAATACCAAAACCAGACTGGAACTGAATTGCCTTGCGAAGTTTTGGTTCACATTGGAAGAAGACCAATGGAGGATTTTTGAGCATATGCAGAAAGGGGGAGGTTCTCATGATGCAAACCAACCCTCAACTGGCCGAAGAAGAAATAATGAAGCTATTCATAAAAGCCTTACCTTGCAAGCATTGTTGTTGGTTGCACGGATTACATTTCTGTAGCTTCAATTAAGTGGTCCTCTCATGCGAATACTTCGAGTCTACTGGAGGCGAAAAACTCAAAGGCGCTTGATTTCAGGACCAACGCTACCAAAGTGCTCCTTTTCATAGGAGTTTTCATGGGTTTTGGTTGTTTTATAATCTCATGTTTTCTATCATGTCTAGTATGTTACTGTTGCATTTTCCATTCTACTAATCTAATGTACAGTTCTAATATTTTGTTTTGAGAGCATGAGGTGGGACTCTAAACCAGCCGGTGATGTTATCCAACCATGAAAAGAAAATACCATCTAAGGAGAATATTGAGGGCTAGGCTTCCTCATGCTTTCTCCCCCCCCAAAAAAATATGTACTTTCGAAAACAAAGAATATTTCATTACCAAAAGCTTTTGTGTTAAATTTAATCCTGTTTATTTTTCTGACTTACTCACTTCATGTCTCAGAAATATTATCCCTTTTGACTTAGCGTGACGGGGGGCATATGAAGCTGGCACATCATGTGAACTTGCCGAATTCAAAGACACTCTTTCAAAAAGCAGGGGCAAACATAAAAGATCACCTCGCTGCAAAAAGGGTATGCCTTATTTCCTGAACATAACTTTGGAAATGGCATCCCCTCTTTTCTATTTACAGGAAACGAAAGATAGGATGTAATAGGCACATTCATACAATTGAATTCAAAGCATGCATACCATGGTAGGTTAGGGCAGGGTAACCCTTTCCATGCTGCTCTCAGCCTTCCCATTTTGCGAGCCGTCCTCTGAGCTCTATGCACTCCACCTCACATCTACACAACTTCATTTCAAGTCCGAGCAATATCTACTTTGCACAACGTGCCCGAGCAACTAGATGTTGTGGTTTCATTAATAAGATTTCCAGCTACGACAAACCAAGAAGCACAAGGAATGAATTTCATCTCTTCCTTTGAATTGGCTATTGTAAACAAGGAGAAAATCTAGACACTTGAAGCGATTTCTAGCCCCCTATTCCAGATGATAACTTTAGAACCTGGAAACTTCACTTCTTGCTCCAAGCACATACTCTCCCAAGAAACGATTGCCATCAGAAAACTGGAAATTTTAATTGTCCATCTCAGATTCTATGGAAGTTTGACGTACATGACTTTGCCTAATGCTGCTAATGTTCATATGATCAAAGACAGAAGAAAAATTCCACGGAAGGAATGCGTTGAAGATGAATCAACAACCATCACTTGTGCACACACGGCCACAAATGAGGAGGGCCAATCAAAAGAAACGTCGAACTATGTCAAGACAAAAAGGCCGTCATCAACATTCGAATAAACCCTAGGAATTATCAAATACAAATTTTGGGGAAAGGTAATTTGGTATTGTTTCCAATACTCCCCCTTTATAAATTCATTTTTGACATATTCCCCCTATTGACAGGAAGTATTGGGATTCAAGAACCAAACTTAATGGTTAAATTTGGCAAATCAATATTGGCCAAGCAAGTAATGGGAGTGACTCATATCAAATTCACCTAACTTGGTGTGAAATGACGTGTTGTTCAGGAGCGAATTCAATTAAATGGAAAAATAAATGCTTCATGAACACTACCAGTGCTGCGGCTTGGTGGTATAGAGAATGAAATGATCCAGAGGCATTGGGGTTCAATCCTCAGAAACGGCAACTAGTTGCCACGTGTAAATACTAATAAAAATTTTTTGCTTCTTTTGCAACCGCAAAAAGGGAGAATATTTGACCTCACGAAACGAAAGGTGAAGGACTTCGTGTCCTTTTCGAACTTCATATCTATTCAATCATTAACAAACTAGTGAAGGGTAATGTTGTATCGCTTCCAGTTGTTCGACTCTTGAAAGAGTTCGTGACTAACACGTTCCCTTTTGTCTATTGTAGGATCACCTGACCGTCAAAGATACGGATAACAAATCAATGAGAAGGATGTCAAACTCTGATAGCTCTCCTAAGCAAAATGACTTCCCAAGTATTGCCAAAGTAGATGACAGAAACCCTTCAGACCTCAATTCACATTTGATTTTGGCTAGACTAATTGATTTATTTTTACATCTTCTCTTCTGCAGGGGCAAAAACAGAGATGCCTATCAAATCAATGATCAGATTCTCAACCTCGGCTGATCATTCATGTGTCATCACCCTATTCAATAGGGACAGTTCATTGACACCCATTGAATAACTCCTTTGATATTCAAAATTTAACATATTTGTAAATACAATTATGTTAAATAAATACCTCAAAAGCTGTTAATAGAATATTTTTGAGTAAATTCAATTATTTGTACAAAATCTCTCATATTTAAAATGTTGCATGCCTTTTCCAAATGGATTTTGCATGATGATTTTGTCTATCTAAATCACTTATTCCGTTGAGGATTATCAAAATAGACAGCTAAATGAAGGATACAAGATTAATCGAGCATGCTGGGTGAGGCGCATCAGGATGATGGAAGGCAAACCATATCATACACACAATCCTCTATCTATAGGGTAAAGGGTGCTCTTGCGAATGGTACGATAACCAAAACAGTAAGAGGCATTTCATTTCTCTACCTAAACACTATAGGTCATCCATTACTTACCCCTTTTGAGCCCCATACACTTGTGAAGCTTCTTTTATACCCCTGTCAAGAACCACCCCACACTGGGACAAGATTGGAGGCGAGGCAGCATTACAAAGGTAAGAAAGGGGATAGAATTTTTCTTGTTCGCAATTACATCAATTCTTCAGGTGTCTTTATTTGAACACCCACGATAATTTAAGTGCCCTAGAATGATGAAGAGCAATTCTTTCTCTATGCATTTGTATTCATTGTACAGACCAATTGAGTCTGTAATTTCACCCTCACATTGAGGCAAAGCAGAAGTTATTGCCATTTAATGCAGCATAAGTCGGAGCGTCAACCGAAGATGAAGACTCAAGAGTCTAAAGATAGTGTTTTGTTCAAACTTGCCTGAGCCAATTCCTCAAACAACAAAAATGAAAAAAAAATTAGGGGCATGAAAAAGCAGTGTACCTGGTAAAAGCAAGGTTAATGGCCATAGATGAGAAAATTGGAATTAAAAGAACTAAGGGCATGAAAAAGTAGTGTGCCTAGTAAAAGCAAGGCCGATGCCCTCAGACAAAAAGTGAATTTTAGCCATTGGTACTCCCAAGCGAAGCAGCTATTGTGGTTCAAATAATAGAGCCTCCATAGAGATAATTTCCGACAATGAGAAGAAAGATTGGTGATAATGCCAAGGCAATCACCAACTCTCACCCGTTCACACATGAATCAAGCCTATGTTACATCCCTTTTGTAAAAGTCTTTTCAGAGTAGAGCACTTCAATTAACGTAGGATTTCATATGTTTATAAGCATCACTCGAAGAAGTACGAGCAAGATTACTCTATCTCTTTTCGCAGGGTTCTTGACTTGTAAACCTGGAGATGATCGTGCAACACTTCTTTCATAAGCCTTAACCTTGATGGTCCCCTTTGATAAGCCATTGACCAAGCTTACACTACAGCCTCGACAAAGACCTCTCATATTGGTAAAGTCGTACCGCTTGCGAGAATACTCGAACCCCTGCTGACATGATGACGGTGAAATGGTGAGGTCCTTATAAATCATGCATCAATAGTCAGGATAAAACAACCTTTTCCATGAGAGTGAGCAAAAAGTCCTTTCAGACTGAAAGTCCCTCATCTGGCATGTTCATGACATCTACAGTTTGAGTAAAGATTGTCTTTAAAAATTTTCCCCAGTGGAACTCGGATGATGCGAAACCAACAAAATTATCATGCATGAATCCCATTCGAACTCATGAATTTATAGCATATACAATCATGCGTGTATATTGTGCAAATAGTAGACATACTCTCAGAGATCATAGATATTACCAGGTAAGCATATCCCTATCCCCATTTGTCTTTGAGTACCTACCACTGGCTAGGTACTCTCTTATTGACACTCGACCTGTTCAAGTCATCCTCAGAATATTGATACTTGCGGCTATCCAAGTATTCCTTTGTCTTTAGGTGCCTATCACTATCTAGGTACTCTCCTATCGCACTCAACTTGTTTGAGTTGTCTTTAGAGTTTGGATGCTTGCAACTGTCTAGGTATCCCCTTGTCTTTGAGTATCTACTACTGTCCAGATACTCCCTCCTATCGACACTCGACCTGTTTGAGTCGTCTTTAGAATTTAGATGCTTGCGACCGACCAAGTATCCCATCATCCATGAGTGCCTATCACCATTTGGGTACTCTCTCTTATCAACACTCGACTTGTTCGAGTTGTCCTCAAAGTATTGATATTGGTAACTGCTCAAGTATCCCGTTGTTTTCAAGTATCTGACGCCATCTAGGTACTCCCTTCCCGTGATACTCGACCTGTCTGAGTTGCTCTTAAATCGTATCATTAAATACTTGTGTTCTTCCAAGTATTCCGCTACTTTGTATGTTTGCGGCTACCCAGGTGTTCCAGCCCTTTTAAGTGCCTATAGCCATCTAAGTAAGCCTTGTGCTACATTTAAATTTATGTTACCAGGAGGTAGGAGACCTTCACGAATAGCTGAGGCGCGTCCTCGATATTCCACGAACCAGAAGGTGGGAGACCTTCACGAATATTCGAGGTGCGTCCTTGATATTCCAACTACCAGAAGGTGGGAGACCTTTACGAACATTCGAGGTGCGTCCTCGATATTCTAGTTACCATAAGGTGGGAGACCTTCACGAATATTTAAGGCGCGTCCTCGATATTGCAACTACCAGAAGGTAGGAGACCTTTACGTTATTTGAGGTACATTATCGATATTCCAACTACTAGGAGGTGGGAAACCTTCACGAATAGCTGAGGCGCGTCATTGATATTCCAACTACTAGGAGGTGGGAGACCTTCATGAATATTTGAGGCGCATCCTCGATATTCCAGTTACCAGAAGGTGGGAGACCTTCATGAATATTCGAGGCGCGTCCTTGATATTCTAACTACCAGAAGGTGGGAGACCTTCACAAATTTTTGAGGTACATCCTCGATATTCCAACTACTGGGAGGTGGGAGACATTCACGAATATCATAAGTACGTCCTTGATATTCCATTTACCAGAAGGTGGGAAACCTTCACAAATATTTAAGGAAATGGGAGACTTTCACGAAGGCGTCTCCTCAATATCACAACTTCTTTCCCCCTAGGGGTGAAAGACCTTTACGAATAATCCTAGGTATCCCCCAAGGTTTCGTACTTGTGATCATCCAAGTACTTCTTCGATGCCTACGAATGACTAGGTATCTTCTAAGGTTCGTATTTGTGGTCATCAAAGTACTCTTTCAAAGCCTATGAATAACCAAGTACCCCTTTGATGCCTGCAAAGGTCCAGATATCCTTTAGGTTAGTACTCATGAATATCCAGATACTCTTTCAATGCCTGCGAATGTCCAAGTATTTTCCAAAACATATGCCCTGAGAAAGGTCGACGTATCTCCTGAGAAAGGTCGGCTAACCATCCGATGTCCTTGACAAAGATTAGGCACCCCAACAAACAGTTGCCCTAAGAAAAGTTGGCACATCCCCCGAGAAAGGTCGGGTAACCATCCAATGTTCTTGACAAAGATTAGGTACTCCAACAAACAAATGCCCTGAGAAAGGTCGGCACATCCCCCGAGAAAGGTCGGTTAACCATCCAATGTTCTTGACAAAGATTAGGTACTCCAACAAACAAATGCCTTGAGAAAGGTTGGCGCATCCCTCGAGAAAGGTTGGGTAACCAACTAGTGTCCTTGACAAAGATCAGGCACCCAACAAATAAATTCCCTAAGAAAGGTCGACGCATCCCCCGAGAAAGGTCGGGTAAACAACTCATTGCTCTAACAGGTGACCAAAGAAAGGTTTGAGTCTTGAGAAAGCAATTTCCCATCAAGGCGACCGAAGAAAGATTCCGGTCTTGGAAAAGCGATTTTCTTACATCATCAGGTAATATGGTACCTTAATACTTGCCAAACCCGGGGCTTGCGCCCTATCTCACTCATTCCGAGTAAGTAACTATAGATATCTTCTTATCTATCTTAGTATGTATAATGTTATATTGCTCTTTTGCTACATAGGACACTTGGTCCCAAATAGGATATAATCTACTGCATATGCATGGATAAAATTTAGGTATCAGTTCTGTTGGAGATAACTCCTTTAAAGGTTTTGAAGCTAACAAAACTTAGCCAAAGTCTATTCTAAAGGTTTTCAAACTTAGTGTCAAAGTCTGAAGCTACTAGACTTTAGTGTCAAAGTCTGCTCACTCTAACAAATTCTAGACTGAATGCTAAAGAACGAAAATTTATCCAGATGTGAGATTTTCTTCAAGTGTTTC
The DNA here is from genome assembly GCA_016097605.1 of Eucalyptus guilfoylei. NCBI lineage: Eukaryota > Viridiplantae > Streptophyta > Magnoliopsida > Myrtales > Myrtaceae > Eucalyptus > Eucalyptus guilfoylei. Next base: position 18,821,328 of record CM027860.1, read on the forward strand.
GATTCGTATGGCTTATGGATGCCTTTCTGGTTGGATATAGCACTTCCACGATTGGCTATCTTTATTGGAATCAATTTCGATACTCCAATCTTTTCGAAGACAAGTAAACTTGGAAAGTATCTACTTATGGAAACCAATATCCTGATTGTATGGGCAAACATGATTGACGGGCTTTCATCACAATCCTCAAATGACTCGAGATCTCCTTGATTGATTCTGTCCAACGGATTGATTGCAAGAATTCTTTTGGAAAGTGCCAACGGTCGAGAAGACATGAAGGAGCATTTAAAGGAGATGACTTTAGTCATTTGAGTAGTGCGTAAAAGAAAAATTCCAAAGTCTGAAGCTTCCCAGTTCCTTGCTATTTCATTCACTGAGCTCATAATTGTACTCAAAAGAGAGGGCAAATTTTTGTAAGACTTCATGAGAGAGTAGTAGAGACTCTTCACCTCGAAGTTGAGATCATGAGGCTGTAAAATCTCTTTTGATTCTTAGTGGAATCCAACCAGTAGGCTATCAGCGTGGGAGAGTGAACGTAAACTTGATCTAAGCTAAACCACTATAATTTTTATATCTTTGTTCTCTTTCCTAAACTCTTTTATTTATTCGTAATTTTATTTGACTGCTAGAAATCCAAACTCGCTCTAAGTCTGTTGTTTTTCAGACTCTGTCTCAAAAGAAAAATATTTTACTACGTTCCACGAAAATTTCTTTTAACACCTATTCACCCCCCTCTAGGTGTTGATACTAGCCCTTTCAAGTTCGTCTAATGCAACCTCTGTGAGCTCACCGTCAAAGATGGACAGCTTTTGACACCTAAATTTTGGCTAAATACTTAGTATTAAATTTCATAAGAAAATTAGAATCAATTTGACTCTAACAAAAATATTTCTTGCATCAATTAGGGCTTAATTTTTATTTGTCTTTTTTTCCTTTTTTTATAATTTAATAACGATGATGATGATGATGATAATAATAATAACAAAAAAACAAAAACAAAAACAAAAGCAGCAGCTGCTGGGGCTGGGCCTTTGAGCCTTGCCCCTTTCCTTTTTGTTCTCTCTTGTGTGGGCCCCCAAGGCCTAGCCTTTGTGACCCGGCCCAGCCCCCTTCTCCTCCTTCCTTCCCCCTTCTTCCTTGGCACTATGCCTCACGCGCATAGGCTGCTGACACGTGTAAGGACAACGACGCCGACGTACGGTGCAGGCAGTGGGGACATGACTTTAGTGCAAAACAAAGCACGCAGGTGGGTGGCTAAGGCGACACTAGTCCGACCACACCAAGGGCGGTCGTGATGCCGAAAACTGTGGCACCCCTCAACGGCCCCCGATCCGTTAGGGTCGCCACATTTTGCTTACCTTTCACTTTCCCTAATAACATGTCACTCTGATACCATTTCAATTTCAGTGGGTCCATACAACCTGGGGGTTTACATCTTTTAGATCGGACCCTTGCGCAATTCATATATGGAAGCACATCCAACAACTCCCTTCATTATATTCAGAAAACGATGCACGCCAACTAAACATCTTATATAAGTTAAAGTCGAACACTTTTATTTACATAAAGCAGATGGATATCTTTAGTCGGTACATCGAAATGCCATGGTTTTCTACACTTGGCTATACTTCAAAAGATGACCGACATCTCCTCCAACAGTCATATACTCAAAGTCCATTGATCAATGTCGGCGTCCAAAAGTTCCTTCCTTTGCTATCCTCCTCCTCGCGATCATATCCGACCACTTGATCCATCTACCGGTGGCAGTAGCAGCAAATGTATCTTGTCTAGTTTGAAATGTTGGTCCCCAGAGGGGTGAGTACAGCCACTCAGCAGGTAAAAGATCCATTAAATTACTCAATGCATCACACAATACAATCATAACACCATAGCATAGTAAATATCAATTCATGCATCCAAGCATAACTTACCTCGCAACCATGCATATGTCATCATATCATATGTACATACACCATCATGCACTCATCATCAAGTATTCATACATATACATACCTCATGTGCACATACCACAATGCACTCACACACATCATATCATACAGCCATGCATATGTCATCATACCATATGTACATACATCCTCATGTACTCATCAGCATCATGTCATACATATACCATGCCTCATGTACACATACCATCGTGCCATAGGTGCACATAAAACCATGCACTCATCATCATCATGTCATACATGTATCATCATGCCATAGGTGCACACACAACTATGCACTCATCATCATCATGTCATAGTCATGTACCATCATGCCATATGTGCATGATTCAATTTCCACGTTTATCTTTCAATTTGATCACCACATCTTTCATTCCCGGGATCAGTAATTGCATCCCACATTTTATCACTCGCACCCCAATTCAGGCATCGCGAGAAAACCTCCGGCACTCACCACCAGGCATCCGGCACCCCCACATTCCAGGCATCTCGCATCCCAACTAGCATCACGAGGCATTCCCCGGGCACAAACCTCCGAGGCTTCCGGCACCCAACCATTCCGGGCATCCTGACACTCCTAGGGCATTATCGACCCACCTCCAACAGTTTCCTCATTCATCACAATTCATATTCACCAATATATGTCTCACAATCAACATGGCACATGATGTAATGGCAACAAAGTCAAATTCAGCATTTGATTCAATATACAATGCCAAATTTCATCACATGCTCATCAAGATTCAATCACCTCAATCAATATAATTAATAGGGCTCATCCAAAACAGAAACAATCATAAACTTCAGCATTTGAAATTCGCACAATCCAGCTTGCACAGTTTTAGAAAATATTTCCATTAAATACCCAAATGGTCTCTAAAAATTATGAAATTTGAACACGTGATATTCAAGAAATAATGGCAGATATTTCATGCAGAACACTTTGCCAAAAGAGCTTCATATAAAATGATATGACCCATGCATTGAAACTGATTAAGTCCAAACGCGTCAGATTATAGGGCTTTAGAAATATTTCCGATTAAATACCCTAATAACCTTCAAAATTCATGAAATTCGACTATGTTGTAGTCAAGGTCCTAAGGTAGGTTTTTCATGAAGAAACCAAAGTCAAATTCATTCTGGATAATTTAGTATAAACAGTTGAAGCTTCCGTTTCAATACCAAAAGTTCCCAGATTCAACACCCTCCGAAAAACCACGAATTCACCTATCTATTATCGTTGGTTTTCTCTAAATTTCTGATATGTTAATCCTCAAGATGTCATTTACAACTTTCATTAAGAAATCAAGGTGAGATTTTCAAAGGAAAGTCACTTTATAGTACACGAAGTCACTGGAGTCCAGTACAATACTTCCAGATCTATCGTCTTCAAAAGAGAAAACGTTTCACTAGGCTATACTTGTTCGTTTTACTTCAAATTTGATTATATTAGTCTTCAGGATGTTCTCTACAACTTTTGTGAAGAAGTCGAAGTGAAATGCTTAGTAAAAAGTGACATGCAACACACAAAACTACCAAGAGGTCGACAAAACAGTTTCAGATCTAGCGTTTTCGTAGAGGAAGGGTTTCATCCCTTAAAACTCAGCCATTTTGCCTCAAATTTTATTATGTTATACTTTAAGATGTTATCTACAACTTTCATGAAGAAGTGGAAGCCAAAATCGGACTCAAAACCCGCATGCAAGCCTATACAACATTCTGGGTCAGGCGGTATACTCGAAAACAGAATGCTATTTCAAAAACAACACACTCAAGCTTCGGTTTCTCACACCCTAAACGTCCGAGATCCATCACCATTCAAACACACATGCTAGATACAACATGCAAGAGCAGAATATAGATCCCAACTTGCCTCTAAACCAAGCAAACAGCAAGCACAACGGCGGCGAACGACGGACGAGCGGCTTCCTTCTTCTTCGCGCGACCTCTTCCTCCTCTCTCTCGGTTTCCCTCACTCTCTCGGTAGCTCTCTCTCTCTCTCTCACTTCTGGTCGAAATCCCCCTCCCCCTTTTCCTTTTTGTTGAACAAAACCCTTGCATGCTTCACTTCTAGCATGAGGGACACTTGGATAACCCTTCATGCCACTTGTCGATCTTCATGCAAGGCTAATGGGCCTCATTTGGGCCGGGCTTGGTCGACCAAATGGGGGGAATCGGTGGGCTGGTTTTTGGGCTGGTTTGGGCTTAAGAAAATCAGCCCAAACCTTCTCCTATTTTTCCATTTAATCGCCACTTATATAAATACCTAATTACAAATTAATATGGCCATAAAACTTTGTAACATAAATCAATAAAAATCCAGCTTATAAAGTTCATGGCCAAGAACAAAATTTCCTTATTTAATTCATCCTCCAATACAATCCTTAATCTCACATGGACATAGGTTATATTTCCAATAAAATAATTGTCCATTCATTGCTCGGCCTTGATCTATTGTAATTCATTGGTCTAATGACTATAATATAGTCCAGTGGCGCTTCCATCACCTATTCATGGTTCATGGTATATCCAGGAGTTGCTATGAAATTTTAGGATGCCACAATTCTCCCCTCCTTAGAGAATTTTGTCCTCGAAATTAGACATCACTTATGTCTCCTTAAACAAGTATGGGTACTTTTCCTTCCTCGATTTCTCACTTTCCCATGTGGCTTCCTCCATACCGTGATGTTGCCATAATATTTTAACCAGTGGGATTTTTTTTTTTTTTTTTTTTGGTTCTAAGAATCTATTCCTTTTGATCCAACACTTGCACAGGCTCTTCAATGTACCTCACTTTCTCATCCACTTTGATGGCTTCATGATCGAGTATGTGTCATGGATAAGGCTGGTACTTCCTCTAAAGACAAGGATGCAAGCTCTTAACATATCTTAATTTATCTCAACACCAAAAACAGTTTTAAAACAACAACTACCTCTGAAATTCCTTTTGAACGCTTGAAAATCTTCCTTCATGAAATCAAACAATGCAAACTGAGGTTTTCAAAAGCATTCAACAACAACAGCAAGCTTTGAAATCATATGTCATTTCCATGTCAAAACGTTTTCGAATCACCAATGTGGAGAATCCTTTGGGTTCTCGAAAATCCCACTTTATGATATCAAATAATGTAAAATAGGGATTTCAAAGACACAACAATATAACAATAATAGTCTTTGAAAATTGGTAAATCTCATATTGTTGAAACCAATTCATAAAATCAAAAGCATGATACCAAATCCATAAAATCCATTTTCATGTTTAAATTTCAAATGTTTTTCGAAATTCACATGTAAAGCCTCGAGTCGCACTTGCATCATGGCGCGAAATAAAATACTTTATCAAAACCCTTAGTAAATTTAAAACGGTACGTTGGCAAATTCAAATCTTAATCCCAACTCCAATAGGTTGGAATGTTTTCTATAAAAAGTTCAGAAATCTTTAAAATATAAAACATTTCTTAAAACACTTGGGTACGGTGTCAAGTACCCATAAATTTTGATGCAATTCAAGAGATTTTTCTAAAACAGTTCATAATCAAAATCTGCTTTTCGATTGAGGTTCAAAAACTTGGAATGTACAGGTGATAATTTTCTCCAAAAATCATAAGCATTTCTTGAAGTATTGGAAACCATAGTTTGGCATGTCGATAATATTGGTCCCGTCGTAAGGATTTTTTTTTTTTTGAAATACCAAAACCCTAAGCCTTTCTTGAAATATCAAAATTGACGCGTCAGCGAGTCATCAAACTCGGTCCCGACCTTAAGATTTTCAAAGTAGTTTGCATGTAAAAATCTTAGAGCTTTGCAAACATCCAAACTCAAGTATTTCCAATCTAACTGCATTACGTCAAACGACAATGGCAGTGCATTACATATGTTAGTAGACTTTCACTTGCTGGCATGTTAAACACTAGGAAACGTGTTTAGCTACATCCGCATTCATGCCATTCCACCAAAACTGTTGGCGTAAATTTCTGTACATCTTTGTACTACCTGGATGAACACTATAATTACTCCTATGTGCCTCCGACAAAATTTCCCTCTTTACTTCTTCACTGTCGGGAACACAAAGTCGTCCTTGATATCTTACTACTCCATCTTCAGAGACTTGGAACTCTGGTCTTTTCCCTAAAGACACAGCATTTCGTATCTTCACAATTTCCGGATCAGATTCTTGCATAATCTTAACTTTCTGAATATTTTCGGGTTCAATCCTTAATGCAGTAAGCATACCGTTGAGGTGGTCTACTTCCAACTTAAAGTCTGAATCTGCTATTGACTTTAACAGATTCCACTCTGTTATCCTTAGATTAGCCATGTTCATAACTGACTTTCAACTAAGGCATCTGCCACCTTATTCGCCTTTCCTGAGTGGTACCGTAATAGTCAAAATCTTTTAATAATTCCATCCACCTCCTCTGTCTCATATTCAATTTCTTTTGTGAAAACATATATTTCAAGCTCTATCCTAAGTGCAACGATCAATCAAATTCAAATTTAAAGAATTCCACCTCTCGGCTCAATCGAACACACCATTTAGCCAGATTATTCCTATACCTTTGTCACCACCAATTCAAGCCTAGAACCATCAGAATTGACACCACCAATAACTCATCCGGTACAGTCCAACAGAGACATTCACTGCGCTTTCACTACAACATAGATTCAAGCCTAAAATATAGCATCATTCCTTTGATTCAAATATCGATAGTTCACCAGGACTTATTCAATTCAAAAATTGGCAACCCACCATGATAAGAACTTGTCTAATTTCCATCGAGTATATCTCATGTCTCACCCTAAAAGATCGTCACTTAAACTAATCACTCATCAAATCCACAACTTGAACTTTCACCATTTCACCTTGGAAAGACTATAACCACAATTGATCATATCCACTAATTCCACAAAACCTTCTCAAACTGAGATCATCACCAAAATTAAAAGTTGACCATCATCAATTAAACCTATTATTCCGACATATAAACCACAGATAATTTCATGTCTCATATGACCACTCAAACTCATGACTTCCAAGATCAATCTATACATACTAAATGCCTCCATGTAACGCATCAAGACTTCCAATAAGATCCTCAAATAGGAAGTCACTACTTAGTTCAAATGATCATAACTTAATCCTCAAATTCATAACTCACTCTCCATAATTCACTTCTTAAGCCTTGTTTGCAGCACTACGCTTAGATGTTGCGCATGTTCTTTAGGTCCTTTAGAATATATCAGGATATCATCAAATGAAGACAATCACAATTTGATCCAAATAAGGCTTAAATATACTATTCATTAAATCCATGAATGCAGCTAAGGCATTCGTCAATCCAAATGGCATAACTAGGAACTCATAGTGTCCATAGCGAGTCCTAAATGCGGTCTTAGGATGCCTTCCTTCTTGATCCTTAGTTGGTGATATCCCGACCTTAAGTCAATCTTGGAATAGACCGAACTTCCTTGCAGCTGATCAAATAAATCATCAATTCTAGGTAATGAGTACTTACTCTTAACAATTACATGATTCAATTGCCTATTATCAATGCACAAACGCATCGACCTGTCCTTCTTTTTCACAAACAAGAGTTCTACAAGCTTAACCATGTTTCCGCTACGCCACTCTGATAGAATTATCCCAGAAACATTGCCTTCCCAGTTCAGTTCATAGTTCGGTTCATTCCTGCCCTCTTTTGCCATCCTAGAAGCTTGCCAGGAGCCGCTCCTTGTTCAGGTCCTCTGACCTCGGCGTCCACTCCCCGCGCTCATCAGATCGGGTCGTTATAGGTACACCAGCTTTCACCTGGTTCGAACCCAAACTACACATTCATTGGAGAGTCTTGTTTCAATAGGGACTAACTTACAGAGATATTATCCGCTTTGGCCTATTCCATTCTTAGCCTCACGGTTTTATCCTTAGCACGCGGGTAAGTACTATCTCAGGAGATCATTCATCCTAGTCCATTGCTTACGGAGCTAGCCCATTCACATGATGACATCGAGGTCATACATAACCATCACTACCAAGTCCATTTCCAGACTTCGTCTCCTTAGGGTTATCTTACACTTCTCACACTAACTACTAGGGATCTACGAGTGAATATCCATCACCCGTTATTCAAAGTTAATATCCTATGGTGTGCATTGTCATCATATTCCTCAATTTCCAAATGAGGCTCCTTATTACTCCAAACAGACCATAGCTCTGATACCAATAAAGACTGTGGCACCCCTCGACGGCCCCCGATCCGTTAGGGTCACCACAGTTTGCTTACCTTTCACTTTCCCTAATAACATGTCACTCTGATACCATTTCAATTTCAGCGGGTCCATACAACCTGGGGGTTTACATCTTTTAGATCGGTCCCTTGCGCAGTTTATATATGGAAGCACATCCAACAACTCCCTTCATTATATTCAGAAAACGATGCACGCCAACTAAACATCTTATGTAAGTTAAAGCCGAACACTTTTATTTACATAAAGCAGATGGATATCTTTAGTCGGTACATCGAAATGCCATGGTTTTCTACACTTGGCTATACTTCAAAAGATGACCGACATCTCCTCCAACAGTCGTATACTTAAAGTCCATTGATCGGTGTCGGCGTCCAAAAGTTCCTTCCTTTGCTATCCTCCTCCTCGCGATCATATCCGACCACTTGATCCATCTACGGTGGCGTAGCAGCGGATGTATCTTATCTAGTCTGAAATGTTGGTCCCCGTAGAGGGGTGAGTACAGCCACTCGGCGGTAAAAGATCCATTAAACTACTCAATGCATCACACAATACAATCATAACACCATAGCATAGTACATATCAATTCATGCATCCAAGCATAACTTACCTCGCAGCCATGCATATGTCATCATACCATATGTACATACACCATCATGCACTCATCATCAAGTATCCATACATATACATACCTCATGTGCACATACCACAATGCACTCACACACATCATATCATATAGCCATGCATACGTCATCATACCATATGTACATACATCCTCATGTACTCATCACCATCATGTCATACATATACCATGCCTCATGTACACATACCATCGTGCCACAGGTGCACATACAACCATGCACTCATCATCATCATGTCATACATGTATCATCATGCCATAGGTGCACACACAACTATGCACTCATCATCATCATGTCATAGTCATGTACCATCATGCCATATGTGCATGATTCAATTTCCATGTTTATCTTTCAATTTGATCACCACATCTTTCATTCCGGGGATCAGTAATTGCATCCCACATTTTATCACTCGCACCCCAATTCAGGCATCGCGAGAAAACCTCCGGGACTCACCACCGGGCATCCAGCACCCCCACATTCCAGGCATCTCGAATCCCAACTAGCATCACGAGGCATTCCCCGGGCACAAACCTCTGAGGCTTCCGGCACCCAACCATTCCGGGCATCTTGACACTCACAGGGCATTATCGACCCACCTCCAACAGTTTCCTCATTCATCACAATTCATATTCACCAATATATGTCTCACAATCAACATGGCACATGATGTAATGGCAACAAAGTCAAATTCAGCATTTGATTCTATATACAATGCCAAATTTCATCACATGCTCATCAAGATTCAATCACCTCAATCAATATAATTAATAGGGCTCATCCAAAACAGAAACAATCATAAACTTCAGCATTTGAAATTCGCACAATCCAGCTTGCACAGTTTTAGAAAATATTTCCATTAAATACCCAAATGGTCTCTAAAAATTATGAAATTTGAACACGTGATATTCAAGAAATAATGGCAGATATTTCATGAAAACACTTTGCCAAAAGAGCTTCATATAAAATGATATGACCCATGCATTGAAACTGATTAAGTCCAAACGCGTCAGATTATAGGGCTTTAGAAATATTTCCGATTAAATACCCTAATAACCTTCAAAATTCATGAAATTCGACTATGTTGTAGTCAAGGTCCTAAGGTAGGTTTTTCATGAAGAAACCAAAGTCAAATTCATTCTGGATAATTTAGTATAAACAGTTGAAGCTTCCGTTTCAATACCGAAAGTTCCCAGATTCAACACCCTCCGAAAAACCACAAATTCACCTATCTATTCTCGTTGGTTTTCTCTAAATTTCTGATATGTTAATCCTCAAGATGTCATTTACAACTTTCATTAAGAAATCAAGGTGATATTTTCAAAGGAAAGTCACTTTATAGTCAACGAAGTCACTGGAGTCCAGTACAATACTTCCAGATCTATCGTCTTCAAAAGAGAAAACATTTAGCTAGGCTATACTTGTTAGTTTTACCTCAAATTTGAGTATGTTAGTCTTCAGTATGTTCTCTACAACTTTCGTGAAGAAGTCGAAGTGAAATTCGTAGTAAAAAGTGACATGCAACACACAAAACTACCAAGAGGTCGACAAAACAGTTTCAGATCTAGCGTTTTCGTAGAGGAAGGGTTTCATCCCTTAAAACTCAGCCATTTTGTCTCAAATTTTATTATGTTATACTTTAAGATGTTATCTACAACTTTCAGAAGAAGTCGAAGCCAAAATCCGACTCAAAACCCGCATGCAAGCCTCTACAACATTCTGGGTCAGGCGGTATACTCGAAAACAGAATGCTATTTCAAAAACAACACACTCAAGCTTCGGTTTCTCACACCCTAAACGTCCGAGATTCATCACCATTCAAACACACATGCTAGATACAACATGCAAGAGCAGAATATAGATCCCAACTTGCCTCTAAACCAAGCAAACAGCAAGCACAACGGCGGCGAACGACGGACGAGCGGCTTCCTTCTTCTTCGCGTGACCTCTTCCTCCTCTCTCTCGGTTTCCCTCACTCTCTCGGTAGCTCTCTCTCTCTCTCTCTCTCTCACTTCTGGTCGAAATCCCCCTCCCCCTTTGCCTTTTTGTTGAACAAAACCCTTGCATGCTTCACTTCTTGCATGAGGGACACTTGGATAACCCTTCATGCCACTTGTCGATCTTCATGCAAGGCTAATGGGCCTCATTTGGGCCGGGCTTGGTCGACCAAATGGGGGGAAACGGTGGGCTGGTTTTTGGGCTGGTTTGGGCTTAAGAAAATCAGCCCAAACCTTCTCCTATTTTTCCATTTAATCCCCACTTATATAAATACCTATTACAAATTAATATGGCCATAAAACTTTGTAACATAAATCAATAAAAATCCAGCTTATAAAGTTCATGGCCAAGAACAAAATTTCCTTATTTAATTCATCCTCCAATACAATCCTTAATCTCACATGGACATAGGTTATATTTCCAATAAAATAATTGTCATTCATTGCTCGGCCTTGATCTATTGTAATTCATTGGTCTAATGACTATAATATAGTCCAGTGGCGCTTCCATCACCTATTCATGGTTCATGGTATTTCTAGGAGTTGCTATGAAATTTTAGGATGCCACAAAAACCGCCAGCCGAATCTCCATTGATCGGCACCCCTCCGCCTATAAATAGGCCTTCTAGCGAAGGCTAAGAACACACACAACACAAAGCAAGATCGAAAGCATGCGAGACTTAAAAGCTTCCCCCGAGAGACTTCAGGGGAGGCCCGAATGCTTGCAAGTCGAGATCTGAGAGCTCGCAAGTGTAGCAGGGTTTAGATCTAGAGGAGAGGGGCTGAGCAGGAGAAGTTGAGGCCAAAGGGAGAAAGATCCGTGGGAGGCTAGTCGATCTGGAGAAGGAAGGCGAGATCTGAGCAATCACTGTGTTTGTGTTTCCACTATACTAGGTGGGGGACACCGCTAGCTACCTCTTCCCTCCTCCCCTTCCGCGATGTGCTATATTTCTCTTGTTCTGTTATGTGCGTCCTGTCGCTGCCGTCGTCGTAACTCATGTAGTTAGGGACTCCGGAGGTGAGGACACCGGCTGGGGAATGGCGGCTCGGCCAAGGATCGAGCCTGCAATTGGGGCTAGGCAAGGCGACGCTGGAGTGAGCGGGTATCTCAGCCGAGACAAGCTACGCCATGGTCTTGGTCGATCAAGCTGTGAAAACAGAGGGTGGAGAAGGTGAATAGATCGAGCTACGTCTTGGCAAACAATGGCGGTTGGCTAGACGAAGGCCAGATCATGGGTCTTCGTAGGTCGAGGTGGCGCCGATGGACCCCACAGCAGGGCAAAGGCGGACAATGTTGTCGCGGCTGCTGAGCTGCAGAAGGGCAGCAGTGGCTGCGAAACTGAGTCGGCCAAGTCGGGCATGTGACCCGATCGCCCCTATGGTTTGGGCATGGCGGGCCGAGTTTGGAACTCAGGCCGGGCGTCCCATTTTTATTAAAAGTGGGCCTGATCTTGTCTTGTGGACCGAGCATTTCTTTTAAAAAGAGTGAGGCCTAGTCTAGGCCAGTGCTTCAGGCCCATCCAGGCAAGTTGCTAGCGACCCGGGTCGATCCCAACCCGGGAATCTGACCCGGGTCGTTTTATATGTATAATATTATATTATTATAATAAAAATAATATCTTAATAATAAAATAAAAATATATATTTTTTAGAAAATAAAAAAAAAAACAAAAAATATCCCATGTTTTCCTAAAGAGTCCAAAAATCAGAAAAAACCAAAAAAACAAAAATTGATTTATATTTTCAAAAAAGATCAAAAATCCAAAAAATGCTTTTTATGTTAAAAAATAGAAAAAGACCCAAAAAATGTTTTCCCTCCACAAAATGCATGAAAAACCTCTCAAAAATCCAAAAAACCTTAGGGTTTAAATAAGATTAGATAATGGAAGGGCATTAGTGATTAACTAGTGTAATCAAGTACCCGATCCTAGTTTCTCTGGTCGCACAAGAGTGAATATTCCTCCTAATATTTCACTTGAGTTTCTAATCAACCCTCCACAATTTGATTAGTGGCGACTCCTTTTTTATTAACTAACTTATAGGTTAAAATATCAAACTATTAAGTTGTGAATTTGTGGGCTTGGGAGAGTCCAGGCTAAGCCTAATAGACCTAACTAAACCATTAGCCTCTGCAGGTGCCCATCCTTAATTGGGCACCGAAAAAAAGAGGCCGCGACAGCCCACTGCAAAATGAAGACAGGCATGAGTACAAGAGCTAACTTGGATGATGATCTCTTCTCCATCACAATCGATGGGCTCTGTTGCAGATATAATATTCACTTGAATAAATCTTTGCCTTGTAGGATGGTGCATTTTATAGGTGTCAAGGGAAAAAAGTATTTACATTTTATATTTCTTATTTAATCATTTATGAAAATTGAATTTGAGTCGGAACTTTTCATCCTTTAGGTTTTATTGACTTGGGAATGGAAGAGAATTTTTTTATTGCCTTTTTACAATTAGGTTCTCATGAATTTGTGATCTAGATGTACGATTCAATTTCTCAATTTGACAATTGTAATTAGAGTTAGGGAGGGAAATTTCAGGGACATAAGCCACTCTGTTCTCGAAAATATAATGGTGTACGGTACCCCAAAGATACTACTTACCTATTTGTTGGGCTTCCTAATGCTTCCTCACAAAAAAAAAATTCAAAAAGAAAATCATTTTGAATCTATTTCCCAAAGCACGCACCAAGTTAACCTATTTATTTTTCTAGCTCATTTACTTCATGTCTCTGAGTATAATTTTCTTAAATCCATTGATAATCAACAAATTTGGAAACATACATCCGAAGGAAAAATTGATGTGGGGGTAAAGAATCACTTCCTCACTAATTGTGATAGCATCTTTAAAAAGTGAAGAAGGCATTTAACACTTTCTACCTCCCTACTTGTCCCAAGTTGTTTCCTAGCTCTTTATTAAGAAATTGGGGGCAAGCCAAAAGAAAGTCATCTAGCTTCCAAAGTGTGATGTGGGGCACATCTCATTACTATTTGCGTGAGATGTCATCCCCGAATAGCCAAATGAAGTATTCCACATTCCTCATCTTCACGAGAAAAAGAGGTGCAAGTCAAAAAGAGGATCATTCATCTTGGATGAAAGGGGTACATCTCACTCCTTAATATAATTAATTTTAGAAATGACACTATGTTCTTTTCCTTGTAGATGATGGATTGGGGTATGATAGATTCTAGTAGTCACCCGATTGAGATAGAATCTCAATTTGAGCCAAAATGGATTTCACTTTGCATTTGCTTTTGTGTTGCATAGTATCCTATTCATGCACACTCTCTTCTGCAGGGGCAAATGCAAAACTGGAGCCTTTATCAAATCAAAGATTGGATTTTCAGTCTATATTGATCAATTTGGGTGTTCATTCCCTTTATATAGGGCCAATCTAAGGACACCCATTGCTGAAGCAATCCTTTTGTGTTTGGTACTCCTAACATTTCTCGTTAGGGCTATTCCTTGAATGAATGCTCAAAATTATGTTTATCATGCTTTCACTAACATTTTTCGAGCATGATAAATTGTTTGATTTGAATTTGCACACTTTTTCGTGCTTAAGGCTGATAAGTTCATAAAAAGTCAAATTTCTAAAAAGGATTTGGTATGATAATTTTTACATGTTTAGTTCACCAATTCTACTAAGTAGTGTCCAGATGGACCAACTTAATGAATGACTTAGAATGCTTGAGCGTGCTAATTGCGATGTATCACAATAAAGAAAGGCAATCTCTATCCTATACATAGTCCCTTGTTTATATAGTGTGAGGGGAGTGTGGAAAAATCCCATGTTTGTAAGATAAAGGGTTTTCTCGTGAAAGGTATTATGACCAAAATGATGAGAGGCGATTCATTTCTCTATCATAAACCCTATAGGTAACCATTTGCATACCCCTTTTGAGCTCACACATGTGGAGAATTTTTTTCAGATCACCCAATCAAGAACCACCCCACATTGGGGCAAACTAGAGGTAGGATAATCTCGTGAGGTAAGAAAATAGATAGGAACTTTCTTATTCGCACTTGCATTAATCTTCGGGTATTGCTATTATAGATGAATTCATTTGGTAATTTAAGTGCCTTAAGGTGATGAAGGACAGTTCTTTCTCTATCCTATACATTCGTATCTTTGTATAGCCCACTTGAGCCTGTATGTTATTTCCTACAAAACCAGTTGGCAATTATCCCCCATATTTGGATAAGGCAAAAGACAGTCATTCAAGCAGCATTGTCTAGAGCGCTGATAGAAGATGAAGACCTTGAGAGTCCAAATGTTGAATCATTCCATAGACACAAACCAAAGTGCAGTTGTTCAATGTATACATCATAGACAGTGTGTCAAAAGTCAAAAGTTGAAATCAAAATTGAACTAGGGGCATGAAAAAGCAGTGTGCTTGATAAATTAAGCCAAATTCCTGTGAAAAAAAGAAGTGAAGAAGAAAATAAATGAAAACTAGGGGTACGAAAAAGCAATGTGCCTGATAAAAATATGGCCAATGCTTACACGAAAAAATAAAAAAAGACTAAAGATAGACGATTATCAGTTGTAAAAGTTGTATATATCCCTAGTGGGGCACTACTCCAAGAACTCAAATGCCAATGTGTTGCAGTCAATGGAGTATTGTGAAGGCAATTCCCAATGGAAAAGAAGACCGATTGTAATGTTAAGATGATCGCCAACCCTCACATCTCTATACACATTTTGAGCCTGACAATCCATTCATTCCTCAACCTATGAATCTAGTCTACGTTACATCCCTTACAAAATCTCTTTGGATTAGGACACTTGGATCAACATAGGAATTCATATGTCCATAAGCATTGCTAAAAAAAGTGTGAGCAAGACTATTTCTTTCTCATTTTGCAGGGTTCTTGATGTGTAAATCAGGAGATGTTTGCAGATTATTGTTTTTACAATAGACTTGAATCGAAAAGTCCCCACTGTTAAGTCGTTGACCAACTCGCATTACGATCCTTGACAAAAACCTCTCAGATTCGTAAAATAGTATCATTTACGAGAAAACTTGGACCCTTGTCAACATGATGATGGTAAGATTGAGCGATTTTGATATTCCCACTTTAATGGTCGAGACAAATAGTCATTCTAAATGAGAGTGAGTGAAAGCCCTTTCTAACTGAAAGTCTCTCATTTTGCATTTTTTTAAGAAATCTACATTATAAGTGAAAATTGTCTTGATTGCTGATTCTCACAAGTGAAAATTTGGAGATGCAAAAATGGTAAACCATATGCATAAACCTCAAATGAAACGTGCATTTCCTTGAAAAATGCTTGCATATTTGCTCTAGCCACGTCTGATGGGTAATGTTTCCTCGAAGACTAAAGAGTACCTAACATTCGAGTTGCTCTCCAAAGCCTAATGATTCATCTTAAGTTTTAAGAAGCTTTGCTGAGGAGGAACCACCTGGTAATTCATCAAACCTTCAAGTGAAGAATTGCGGACTGTGTTTAATAGAGATATACCCTCAAGAATTAGAAACGTTTGTCAGGTAAGTGCATCGTCACCTGAGTTCATTTCATGATTAAGTACTCGTGATCAATCAAGTATTCCCATTAGTTGAGTACTTGTAATCATCCAAGTATTCTCCTTTTGAGTGATGTGAAAATCTAGGTATTCTAGTGCTCTTGAGTGCTCGTGATCGTCTAGGTATTCTTTGACTATTGATTCGTTTGAGTTGTCCCCATAGTTTGCTAATATGAGAATTATTTGAGTGTAAGTCTAGCTATTCCCTTCGAGAAGTTTTATTGCCATGTGGTGTGTCTAGAGGTACATCCGAGTACTAATCAAGCCACCTTCCATTGTCTTATGGTGTGTCGAAGAAAGGCGCGAGCATTGAACAGACATTCACCATCACCCTATCATGCGTCTGAACGAAGGTCCAGGCAAACACTTAAGCCCTTTCGGACCAAAGACTCTCATTCATCATGTTCAAGACATTTGCATCCAGAGTTTGGATTGTCTTTCTGTGATTCTCCCCAGTGGAAGACAAGAGACACACCTTCAAGGATCAAAGTTACCACCAGACATCCTCTAGGGCATGAATACTTATGACCGTCCAACTATTCCATTCTTTTATGTGCTTGTGATTGTCCAAGCAATTCAAAATCCACCATTTCATCGACCCAGTGAGTTTCTGTAGCTTGGAGTCTCTTTTCATTGACTTAGCATACTTTTGTAGCTCGGAATCCCCCCTATTTTCAAAGAACAATAAGAGTTGGGTCCTTTAAGGATTGAAGAAGTTTGCACATTAGCCAGTTAAGTACATTACTACCTAGACTAATATTCCTTAACACTCGGCCCTACTCAGGTTGTCCCTTTATCTCAGGTATCTTGCCCTACTCAAGTCGTCCCTATATATTTGCAAAGAATTCTGAGTGCCTGAGGCGAAATCCAAGTATTTTATCCAAGTGTCTGAGGCAAAATCCAGGTATCTCACCAGGATTATTTTCAAGTTTTTGAGGTAAAATCTGAATGTCCATATTTTATTCAAGCATCTGAGTTGAAACCCAGGTATCTCATAATGACTTCCTCCGAGTGCCTGAGACGAAATCCAGGTATCTCATCCGAGTGTCCGAGATAAAATCTAGATATCTTATTACATTTTTTCAACATGTCCAAGGTGAAATCCGAATATCTTACCCCACTTTTTCCGAGTATCTAAAGGGAAATCTGGATATCTCACAATGACTTTTTCTGAGTGCCTAAGGTGAAATCCAAGTATCTCATCCGAGTGTCCAAGGGGAAATGTGGATATCTCACAATGACTTTTTCCGAGTGCGAAAGGTGAAATCCATGTATCTCGTTCGAGTGTCCAAGACAAAATCTATATATCTCACCCAATATCTTACAACCAATTATTGACATTTCAGTCTGGATCTAAATATCTCAAATCTTTTTGTTAAACATTTCATTCTCGATATAATGTTTTCCGGTCTTGCTCGTTGTACTTTAGTTTGAATCTAGGTATTTCAAATTGTCTTAATCCAATATTTGACTCACCTAACATTTATCATCTATTGGTCAAGCTTTCTTAATTGAATATTCATCTCACCTAACATTGAGTATCTATTGGTTAAATTCCTCAATTCTTGACATTTCAGTCTAGATCTAAATGTCTCAGATCTTTTCATTGAACATTTTATTCTGGATATGAATGTTTTCCAATTTTTCTTGTTACGCCTTAGTTTGGATCTAAGTATTTCGA
This sequence comes from Eucalyptus guilfoylei, assembly GCA_016097605.1. NCBI lineage: Eukaryota > Viridiplantae > Streptophyta > Magnoliopsida > Myrtales > Myrtaceae > Eucalyptus > Eucalyptus guilfoylei. The sequence continues at coordinate 18,839,406 of CM027860.1, forward strand.
ATTATCTTAATCCAATACTTGACTCACCTAACATCGAGCATCTATTGTTTAAGCTGTCTTAATCCAATATTCATCCCGTGGTTAAGCTTCCCAATTCTTAACATCTCAGTTTGGAGCTAGATGTCTCAAATCTTTTTGTTAAATATTTCATTCCGAATAGAATGATTTTCGATCTTTCTAGTTACACCTTAGTCTGGATCTAGATATTTCGAACTATCTTTATCCAATATTTGACTCACCTAACATTGGGCATTTATTGGTTAAGCTCTTTTAATCCAACATCCATCTCACCTTAAATTGAGTGCCTATTGGTTAAGGTCCCCAAATCTTGACATTTGAGTTTGGATTTGAATGTCTTGCATCCTGTCGCTAAGCATTTCATTCTAAGTATGAATGTTTTTTAATCTACTTCATTATACCTTTGTTTGGATCTGGTATTTAGCATTATCTTAACCCGATACCTAACCTAACACTGAGCACGTACTGGTTAAGCCATCTTAATTGGATAGCTACCTTACTTAACATTGAGCATCTATTAGTTAAATTCACCAAATTCTAAATATCAATTTGGATCTAGATATCTTGAATCCTTGTGTTAAAAATTTCATTTTGATATGAATGTTTCTCTCAACCTCTTTTGTTTTGCCTTAGTTTGAATCTAGGCATTTCATTGAGTGTCGGTTAAAATCACACCATCAATGTAAACTAAGCGAGACGACACTAAACAATGTCGTTTTGGCGTGATTCATTAAGCAACGTCGTTTAACCTCTTGACCTGATTGTGCAACACCAACAACGATGTATAGTCAAACACAATCCACAGCTTGCCGTTCTTTCCCATGCTAGCCCTTCACGCTCGGTCGCCGTTCTCGCTGATATTCCTTCTCGCGCTCGCCTTTCACGCTCGGTCGCCGTTCACCATTCGCTGAGGCTCCATCACTGCTCACCGCTCGCCATTCCTTCAGTGGTGTAATTTGGAGCAAGCCGAAATTAGGGCTCGCAGGCCTTCACTTGGGGATTTTGGCAGATTTAGAGTTTTTAATTTGGGGAACATAGAGGATGGTGTCGTTTTAGACAATGATTGTTGAGTGGACATTCCGATGAGTCACGTAGATTGGTTTTATTGATAAAATGACACCACATCGGATTTCTGGCAAAACTCGTTGGAGTTGGCACTTAAGTATACATTTTGAAAGTTTTGGCACTTATATGTCCTCTCGTGCCAAGTTGTGACACTTGGAATGTTCCTATCCCCATAATAGTCATAATAATCAATTGAATAAAATTTCTCACATGTGACATTGATCGCAACCTAATTTCTAGGTATCAATAAATGTAAGAATTTTCAGATGTTACATTTTCCTAGCAAATATTATAGTTTTACAAATTTTAGGAGCACATCTAGAAGCGATAATGGGAGCATTGAGACGGAGAATATCTCTAGGTTTTGCTCACGGTTTCTTATTCATCGAAATAGAAAACATTAGTGGCGAATTTAAGATTATTTTTGAGTGGGACTGATTAGAAAAATTGCTAAATTACTTTTGATATAAGAAAATTTATACACATATATGACGATTTGTTCATCTCTATAATTTTACACATGGACATTATAATTTTTAGGCTTAATAAATTCTATCTAGAACCTTCATTTGTGTTGAATACATTTCGTGATTCTTGCTCATGATCGAAGTCAGTAACGACATTACTATCTACCCTTCTTCTCCCAAACTACTTTCCCTCGAGGAAATTCTCGTGCCGGCTCTTAACTTCAATTTCTAAAGCTGGGAGCCTGTTTTGCTCTAATTTTCTTTTCAAAGCCTTGATTCCCTTTTTTTCCTCTCCTGATCTAATCTAGAAATCTTATTTCTCTTGTTCAGTGCTCATTGTTGTTGCTTTTCTTTGCTCGCCATAGTGAATAAATCTGCTTGCAACTGCAAATTTGTGAGAACATCATCACTAATCTAGCTAGTAGTATGTCAGAGATATGATTCTATGACTTCTCCAAGATTCGTTAGAAACTCTCGTCTCCTGATTTAGGTGTAGATCTAAATTTAGGAGCTTTTCCTTCTTGATCCAAATCTAGATTTGGGCATTTCTTAAAAATGTTTGATCTGTGGTTGTTCAAAATGTTATTATTGTTATCGTTGTCTCCCTATGGCGATGGTGTTGGGGATGCCGAACCTAGACGCACAGTACAATTCATTGTTTTTGGATAGAAAGATCTCAATGTGTGCCTATCACCGACAATTCCAATGATCGACTACCGATTGTTTTTTGATGTTGTAACAGATTCGGTCTTTTTCGATGACAGCGTGCTTAGTGCTGTACTCTTTCGTTTTTTGGGCTTTGTTTTATTTTGCAGTCATTTCAGGATTCGCTTTCCTTGGAAGCTTGCTATGTTCCTCTTATGATTAATTCTAATAAATGAATGAAATTTCTTTCTAATGAAAAAAAATGAAAAACGACATAGCTATTTACTTAAATTGTACAAATAGTCTAAAACTAACTAATGAACGTCCTTAAGACTCAGGTCGCGCACACACATAAGAATTGTGGCAAGAAATTACATGCAAGTGTCACTACACAAAACTTGCAGAATGATTTAAGTCACTAACTATGACATCCCAAATTTTACCGACCTTCATTAGTGTAATTAGATCATTAGGAACTTAGATTAATTAGATTGGGCCAGAAAGTGAACCCGATGGATCGTGAGAAATGTGTGGGCTTGAGAAATAAGTGGGCCACACGAATTGGACTCGAGAAGTCTAATGAGAGATTATGGGCTTGGACTTGGCTTGAAGTGGGCCAAGGTTCGGAATTATCAGATTTGTAGATTTAGTTTAGTGGGCCGGATTGTTATAGATTAAGTTTATTGGGCCGGAAATGAATATTTAGGCCCGAGTGATTTTATTTTATAGATTATAGTTATGATCATTTGATTAATGTTTATAATATTAATATCAATTGCTAACTTTAGCATTTTTGTGATGAATTCTTTATAGATTAACATCGACTAGTCAATATGTTATATATATGTCATGACTTTGTATAATTATAAGAGGATTGAAATCAAGTAGAAACAAAAGGAAATTAATTGAAAAACATAAGACATTAATGAATCAACTAATGACATGGATTAGAAACAAATTGAATTTGAGGCAACAAACTTGGAGGCCACAACATTACTCTCTCTCTTTTCTCCTTGCATGCGACACCCATGGTTTTCTTTCCTCTAGAAACCGAAACTAGCAACTTCAAGAAACACAATCATTAGTAAAAATCTCATCATTGCTTTAGCCTAGGAATTAGCTATGTAGATCTACTTCCATCTTAAGTTTCGGAACCCTCTTTCTCTCTCCATATAAAACCGAGCAACCCATCTTCATCTTCTTCTTTCTTTTTCTCTCGGTCGAGCGGTGAAACCAGAAGCAAACCAGAAGCAAACCAGCGATTTCTTCTTCTTGCATGCGAGATTTTGGTGTTGATCTTGAAGCATCTTTGTGTTATTTAGTAGCTGAAGCAAGGTAAGGAAATATATAACTCTAAATTGAAAGTTATCCATTGTTCTATCAAGAAAGCTTGCGGGTCAATCCAAACAGTGAAGGATTTAGTTTGTAGTTGCTGTTTTGTGGTTAATCTAAGCTGAGTAAGTGTTAGATTAAAGGTAGAAGCCATTGCATGTTGTTTTTGAGCCTTGCATGTTTTGAAATCCAAGTGTGGGTATGCTGTTTTGTTGAGTGAAGTGATGAAATGGATGCCGAGTGGATGGATATGGTGTATACTGTGATGAGTGAACTCATGGATGCATTTATACTACGAGCCGAGTTGTGGAATGATTATTTGTTAGAGAAAGACATGCCGAAGGTGCCTTAAGTTACTGTGATCAGGCATTGAAGTATTGTAGAAGAAGTTTGTGAAAAGATACATGGTTTAGTTGGGTTAGAAGCAAAGGAAATCGTGTACCTATTCTGTTCTAGGTGAAAACGGTTATGGAGTCTTCTGTTTGTATTTATTTTCTTTGTGTATGTTAATGGAAATAAGAAAGAAACCATTCTATATGATAGAGCATTTAGGAGATCGAGTTATACACGTAGCTATAACCATATGAATATAAAAACATAGAGATAGAACTGAATTTGGTAAAAACTAGTATACTGTTTTGTGAGAAACGGTTTGACCATTATTGATTATACGAATTTTCTGTATCTACCTAGTTATATTTGGAGTTTGAATCCTTAATGAAAATTGTAGAACACATCTTAAGGAATAACATGTCAAAATTTGAGATTAAATGGATAAGAATTGGCTAGTGAAACAACTTTCTTTGTAGATAAAGAATCTGGACGTCGGTACAGAGTACTAGTAAAGATTATGGCAATTGTTACTCTTAATACAGTGAGAATTAGACTTAAGTTTCTTCACGAAAAATTTCAATCTATGTCTCTAGTTTAACATACTAAAATTTTGTAGTATTTTGATAATAATTGATATACCTTCTGTGTTCGAAATCGAAACTGTTCATTTAACTAGTAAACTGTTTAAACCCGAGAACTTATAATAGATGTTGGGTCTTTTATATTAGACTTGCATGACACACATAGAGTCTAATAAGCTCATAATGAATATTAGTTGTGTAAGAATAAGTCTCATATATCATTTGAAGTGTAGGTACATATAGTATCATGCGTGTGCAATGAGTGCGATGCATAGTGCTTAATTATGGGATAAATATTTGTTCGGCATGGTATGGGACATGTCGTAATGGGTTTTATCTTATAATTTGGACACGCACGTGTGCTAGGTTCATGAGAGTTAGATATATAGTTAGATACTTTGGAGTCTTTTCTTTTGCATACGATAAATGCATTAATCAAAGGTGTGGTGGTGTCAAACGTGTGCATAAGTGAGTGAATGAACCCATCGGTACAGAGATACCGGTATGTCCCCGGAAGTTTGGGATGCCCTTGCTGAGTGGTCTTGGATGCCTCAGTGGAGAGATATCGAGATGCCTCAGAGTGAGATGCCCTTGTGTTTGATCAAGGATGCCTTAGTTGTGTGATACTAAGATGCCTCGGAGTGAGATGCCCCTTGCTGAGTGGTCTTGGGAGGACCTCGGTTGTGTGATATTGAGATGCCTCGGAGTGAGATGCCCATGATAGAAATATTGTGGAAGTCCGGATAAGGTAATTTCCGGAAGTGACTCGATCGGGCCGGTTGAATTCCGGTTAGTGTTTGATCGAGGGTGGATCATATGTACACTAAATATAATTCTACTTGGCGAGTGAGTCCATTTAGTATTGTTGCATTACATCTTGATATGAGATTGAGCTTGAGAAAGGTAAGCATAGAAATGGATGCTCATAAGGTGATTATATACATAATGTGTTAACATCCAATTGTTTATGCTTGTGATATACTTCCTTTAGCATCCTAAATTGTTTGATGATTCTCTTGAAATATTGATGGCTGTGGATTATTTAAGTTAGAGTTTTATCATTCTTTACTGGGCAAGGTTGTTTGCCCATACCTTACATTTTCAGATTGATAGCATGGATGTACCGCTAGTAGCTCGATATGGGGCGGTAGTGAGTCTTGATGTTTCTCTTCATGACGTGTATGATCCCGACATTGACATGATTTTCTCTCGATATGAGGCGACTTTATGGCTGGATGACGGTAGTGCTGTCTTGATATCGATGACGTTCGTTGCATGGTTTATCAACCATGAAGGGGAGATATTCGGACCTTTACCCTTTGGAGCAGGAGGACCAGGAGGACCTGGAGCGGGTATGGACGACGCCTAGACGCCTTGGATCTCATAGAAGCTTACTAGCTTTTGTTTTTCTTTTGTTAGATGCGGGCTTGTGTGGGAACTCGTGGAGTAGATACCCTCACCCTTTATCCCTGACTTTTGTTACGCCTGACTTTTGTTATGTACATGTTGTATATATAGGCGATGAACATGGAAAGAGTTCAGGTTGATAAATTTTGTAAGCCCTGATGATGAAAAGAAGTAATGAAGTTTCTCACGTTCTTGTTTATGTGCATGAATGTTTTGGCCAATGTTTGAATTTGAAGGTAGAGTGATTGTAAGATGACCTCATAATATAAACTTGAGATTTTAAATAATCCATGTTATACATGCTAACCTTCAATGGTAAATACTATAGATTATCATAAGGAGGCTACAAGTTTAGTAAGATGATAATAATAATCATAATTCCGCTTGCGCTTAGTACGTGACGCCCTGGGATGTCACACTAACTCTTGCAAGTGATTCAACTAGATCACCGCGACAAGCAATTCCATTACGGACATAAGTTGCCTAAAAGCTAATTTAAAAAAAAAAAAAAAAAAAGTTCTCGTGAGCATCTGACTTCGGCTATACATGCATAATGCCAAATGTTCAAATTTTCAATACATTGACTCCACATAATATAAGAGAAGTATATCTGTAAAATTTTTATGGGTGATTTCTTAATAATCAAGGCACTCATTACTAAAATGCAACTTAAATATATCCTTTATGTTTAGCACAGTTGAATGTATTGCGACATGAATTCAATGCCAATAAGAGCCAAAATCAGTCATTAAAAAATGAATATTTGAAAACTAAATTTCAACTTTCATTATATTTATTTTCGTCAAAGTAATTTCAACATATCGAGTTGGCTTTTAAGTTTTATTTTTTCATTGTACTTTCAGTGAGGCCAATTATGTTGATCAAAAGAACGTATTAGGGTGAAAACGTAGAACTTAGTGCGATCAAATTAACCTATTCTTAGAATATGCTAATAAAATAAAAAAATTGCTACTTGAGTGGGTTATCGTAAAAATATATTATATAAGCGATGCCCTTGACCTTTCAATGGGGTATCCGCACATTTACATGGATTGTACAAGGTCGGGATGATTTTATTTTGGGTAAAAGACAACCAAGATCTTTTCACATAACATGACGTGAAGAATTTTCAATTATAACAATGTGTTTGCGAGGTATTCTAAAGTTGCGCAAGATAGTACCAACATAATTCAGAAGAAGAAGAGCTAATGACTACTGCAGTGCTCTTAATTTAGTAATTTATCACGCTGATTAATCACTTGATTATTGGCACGATGCTCCATGTATACTATGGAATCAATTGATCAGTTCCAGATTTCGATCATATATGGTTTGACCCGTGAACCAAATCATGGATTAAGGCCAAGGAATTTTTTTTTTTTTTTTGGGCAGTAATCCAAGACAATTTTTCTTCGACTAATTAAATTTCAAATGAAGGATGCTAGAAATCTTATAAGAAACTAACTTGGGTAAGTATTAATTTTTCAGTTTCGTAGACAATTATATCTAAGGAACAAAGTGAATTATAGCCTTGAGATTTCCCTTTCCATCTCTAACCATGGTTCCCAAATCGGGACACCGAATCATGAATTGAAGAATAGGCAAATCGAGAATCAATTCATAAGATGCGGTCAAATAATTATAATAAAATTGTCTGGAGATAGACTCATAGTAGACAAAACTACTAAAAAAAAAAAAAACCTTTGCATACACTATTAAAGGAAGAGATAACTTGTCTTCGAGTACATTTTAAGCATTTTTTACTGACCGTAAAATGTAAACGTACAAAGTTTGTGCGATATTTTTTATGATTGGTTTTTAATTAAAAATTTGTATATAAATTATTGGGACATTGTAATAGATAATATATACAGTATGAAGTTGGACGAAACCTGTTGTATTTGACCTAGGCAAGGTATAAAGAATTAGTAATCAATCAAATTGATAGCGACGGGTCAAATCAAATCGATATATTTAATGATGAGTTGGTATATCATAGGATTTCATTTCACACAATGACCATCGATTCGATACGATCTGGTCCATGAATCGTGGTGCAGAAAAAATGATACGGTGGAGAACTTATAGGCATATGCATGAAGAAAGATATACGCAGTCGCCATTGCACGAGACACGCGCACGCTTATAAATAAGAAGTGAAGAGAAAGCAGAGGGTCGCGCGCTGCTGGGTCCCTCCTCTGAATTCGTTTTTCGCTTGTTTCATTCAAGAGGCCAATGGAGAGAAAACGTAGGGGGCGCCCCCCAGATGCTAAACCAATCTTAGTCTACCACGGTCCTGGAAATGAAGAGAGAATGAGCGAAGAAGAATTCAGGGCAAGGCCTCAAGAGCATTTAGAACCCGACTACCATTATAAGTATGAGATGATAGGTGGCTACGCTGGCGAAAGCAACACCCTCAAGTACCGTTCGGCATGGGGCGGTGATGTTGCCAAAGCAAGCATTCATGAGAGCTCGACACAGGGTGCTGTCGCCGGTGTGACAATTCATGAAAGCTCGACACAAGGTGCTGTCGCCAGTGTGAAAATTCATGAAAGCTCGGAGTCGAAGCCAGGCTCGAGCTCGAAGGGGAGCTCGGCATCGGAGCAGGGCTTGAGGTCGAAGGGGAAGAGCCAGATGAAAAATGCAGAGTCAGACTCCGAAGGGGAAGGGCCACATCAAAAGTCTCTCTCTCTCTCTCTCTCTCTCTCTCTCCCTCTAGTCGTTAAGCTCTAATATACATATCTCGACCGTTGCTGGTAAAAAGTGAAGCCAAGTGAAAAATGGTTACGAGAAACTCAGTTGGTCTGACGAAGAATAAAGTCCGGTCTATCTATAGATTTAATATTATCGTAATGGCAAATGGTTTACATTCATGTCTACAGTTCATGTAATTCAAGTCAATTTCCATATTATAAGATTGGGTTTTCTTTAATTGATTATATTTTGTTAGAGACTTGGACCCGAGCAAGTCCTTAAACTGCTCTCCCAAGCCCGTGCGGGGTTAACCACCGGGGATGGAGTTATATCCTAGGGGTCTCCCAAAAACCCCAAGGAACAAGCTAGGCCGTTGGCAATGAAGGGACCCTCCCTGGGGTAGGGAGGGTCAGCTGAGCTGGGACTTGGCCCAAGTTCCTCCTGAGCAGGAGGCTAAAAAGTGCTGACCACTGGGAAAGTCCGGGTAGAGGCAAGTTGGGACCTCGAAAAATATTCCCTCCCCAAGGGAGGGTCAGCCAACTTCGAAAGGAGTTGCCCCTCGGCTAGAGGGGCAAGTCCAGTCTATCTATAGATTTAATATTATCGTAATGGCAAATGGTTTACATTCATGTCTACAGTTCATATAATTCAAGTAAATTTCCATATTATAAGATTGGGTTTTCTTTAATTGATTATATTTTGTTAGAGACTAATGAACACACGCAAAATAAGGCTTTTGATTGTCGCGACCTCTTTTTCGGTGCCTGATTAGAGACGGGCACCTGCGGAGGCTAATGGTTTGGCTAGGTCTATTAGGTATAGCCCGGGCTCTCGCAAGCCCACTAATTCACGACTTAATGGTTTGATATATTTTACCTATAAGTTAAGGAGCCGCCACTAATCAATTTGGGGTGGGTCGATTAGAAACCCGAGCGAAGTATCGGGAGAAGTACTTGCTCCTACGCAACTGGAGAAACTAGGTTTGCGGAATTGATTATACTAGTTAATCACTAATACCCTTCCGGTACCTAATCTTGTTTAAATCCTAAGGCTTTTTGGATTTTTGAAGGGTCTTCCATGCAATTTGTGGGAAACACATTTTTTTTCTTTGGGTCTTTTTCTCTTTTTTATGGACATAAAAGCATTTGTTGATTTTTTGATCTTTTTTCTGAAAATATAAATCATTTTTTGGCTTCTTTTTTTTTTTTGTGTGGCTTTTTCGGGAAAATATGGGATATTTTTCAGTTTTATTTTATTTTATGGAAAATAAATTATTTTTTTATAATAATTTTCTTTTTATCATTATAATATATTAAAATGATTGGGGTCCGATCCCCAAATTGGGTCTGACCCGGTTCGTCGGCGGCTGGCCCGGGTGGCCCTAAGGTGTAGGCCTGGCCCGGAATTCCCTTTTCTTTTGGTATTTTAGTCAAGGCCCACTCAAATAAACAAAAGGCCCATCTATCCTCCAACTCTCGTGAAACTAGCCTGTGTGAGGTGTGACATCCCAAAATTTGGCTCTGTTTCGAATATATGAAATTGTTGTTTCGTCAACGCACTTATAGTCATTTTACTTGGAACTGATCACTCGCGAGTTAACTAATCTATTTGGTGAGGTCGTTAAGGGATATAAACGCGACAAACTAGAAAATTCGATCAGAAATCGACCGCTCAACCATAATGATTGGCAAGGGTCAATATGACACCATAGTAAATCAATTAGCGAACGGATATAAGTCGATTCGATGGAATTACGTAGTCAGATTGCGGGTGGTTCGCACGATACGATATTTGCGTTGAACGGTAATAAACCCATTTTCTATCGATATTATATTCGGGACACGTAATTGAAACCTCGCGATATTATGACAATCGAGAGCCATCTACGATTCGGAGATGCACAAACATGGATCGAAAATTATCAACCACGGGTCGAACGCGCTAAAATCCCTAAAAGCTACTTGATAGGTTAGGTCGTACTAAAATCGCGTTCAATCGATTTTAATCACGAAATTGAATTTGGTTTCGGGAATCCGACGTTCGAGCATGTCATGATTCATTTATAATACGTCGTCTCATCTTTCAGAGAAATTTCGTCAAGTTCGAAATTTTGCGGAAAAATGGTTTTTGGACAAAAAGAAAAAAGAAAAAGGAAATTCGGATGGGGATGAAGAATTGCATTTTCTACACCAAAAATGGCTTAATTAGAGAAATTATAGCTATTTTGCGAGTGGTTGGACACTTTACCTTGAAGGATGAAGACTTTGGGGTAATTGAAATGAGTGAGTAGATATTTGTCCTAAGTTGTGATTGGTTGTTAAATTGACTTCTTTGTTCTCTCTTCTCTCTCCCTCTTTCCTCTCTATCTTTCATGCGTGCATCCCCACCCTTAGCCCATCCTCCCTCCTGTTTCTTCTTCCCAATTTTCTTTCCCTTACGTCCCCATTCCCCTTCCTTCTGCTAGCGCCATCTTCATTCACCACCTCATCCCATCATCATTTCATCCTCACCACCCACACTCACCCACAGCCACCATCCCCATCCATCTCACGCCATCACCACCGCCAGAACAGCCCCTCCACCTCTAGCTTCTTTCTTTTGACAACTGTTGCACCACCACCGGAATTCCACCACAAGCTCACCCTCACGCCTTTAGCAGCTCACCATTCAACCGTCCAACACCCAGCTCCGCCCAGCTCCACCCAGCTCCTTCATCACCTCAGCGCCACCACTGAAGCCCCGCACCACCACCAACTCAGCCCATGAGCAGCCACCGACTAGCCTTCCAGCAGACAAGCTCCCCCCTGGCCGTGAGCTTATAGGGCCGCCGTAGCCTCCATTCGAGATGCATTAGTCTCGAGTTCTCATCCCTGTTGCGTTGCCGTCGCCACGAGCTCACTGCCGTAAAAAAAATGTGAATTAACTCCCTAATCCTTGATTAGGCCGTTAATTGCGCTTAGGGGGTGTTTAGATTAGTGCTAATAATGATTAGATTAGTGCTAATGAGGGTTAGTTTAATTAATCCTAGATTAGTGGTAATTAACCTTGGTTAGGTTAGTTAACCTTGATTAGATTAATTATGTCACGTCTCGAACCTTGAGCATGTGCCCATCCCTCAGTGGTCGATACAATTGCGATGTCTTAGGACGCATCGCCGACCCATTCATTTTATTGCACATGTGGAAGCGAACAAACAAATCCCTTGACATCAAACAGCATGGGATAGAAAAGCAAGAAAACAAATTCACAAATAAAACACGCTTTTATATACACACTAAGTAATATACAAAAGTCAGCAAAAAGGTCTATCTCCAAAAGGTGTCCTAACTGACCTACACCTCGGATCCCCTCAGCTCGGCTCCAGATCCTCCACTCTACGGTGTTGAAAAGAATTGAGCCCACGACGGAGTGAGATATAAATCTCAGCGAGTTCACGCTCTAAACCCCAATTAGGAGGGTAATACGCCTAAAGGCGTTCTAACCAGACAACTAGACAACCACACAACCATACAACCATATGAACTTACCTCGCCTCAGATCCTTCCTGTATGTCAGCACAATTCATATCACAGATGCATATAACAAATACACACATCAATTGGAACGTCTCATTTGGTTTCAAACAATCACAGTGGTCCTGATTATAGGGCTAAATCTTTATGACACATCCCATATCATGCCACACAATTTTGTTCCGTGATCCGGCACGTTTAACTCAATTAATCACGCGCTCCTAATTTTGATCTTGGCTCAATGGGCATCGCCTACTTGATGTTCGGCGGTCTTCTGGCATAGCCAGGCGTCATCTTACCCCATTGAGCACGGCTACATCTTTCCTAGACGGTTTTCCCGAAGGAGCATAAGTCCAGAATCTACTATGACCCGCTTCCGTTGTCCAGGGGTGTCCCATATAGGGGTACATCTGACGTAAACGCTTGCGACGGGTTTTCTTAACCAACATACGATCACTCGATTACGGCCAAGGATATCATGCATTGCACTCAAATGTCTTAATTAAGATAATGCGTTTGGCCCATTTTCTTCGTATTAAAAACACACGGTGAAAATAATCATGTGTGGATACACGATCAGATTGAACCCAAAAACTTGATATCCTCCTTTTTAAAATTCCACTATTTTATATAATATATAAAACCATTTTCGTGTCAAAACCTGACACTTGGGATTGTCTAATTAAATATTAAAAATTCACAATTTTGGAATAAATAACCAAAAATCCAATCACCACTCAATTTGCACAAATTAACATTCAATTATAGAAACTAAGCACACCATTGCAATTAGCTCGAAATTCCAAATCACCGACTATCCCGGTATAATTTCCAGAAAATATTAAATAATTAAATAAATTCCAAAAATAATTAAATAATTCAATTTAAATTCCATAAATACTAACTTAGGCTGGAAATGATAATCTAACCACCTAAACAAGCCTAGAAAATTTCCGAACCTATCTAAATAAATAATACATCATATCTAGTCCTTAATTAATCTAATCGAACCACCTAACATACATAAATACTAATCTAATCTAACTAACCACCTAATCCCTAATTAGCCTAAAATAATCACCACTTAAGCATAATTAACTCCCTAAGTAGAGTTTCGCAAGTAAACTCATCGGTTTTGCGATTCGATGAGTCCACGGCGATAGCAATGTGGAGGCAAGCGATAAACAAGCTTGCGACGACACCAAACGAGGTTCAGAAGGGCTCGAAAAAGCCACACGAAGTTCTCAGCTAGGCTGAGAGGTTTGGTTCTATCCAAGGCCGAACCGGAGGGGCTTCATAGCTGAAACGGGCTGGAACGGCAAGGAGGTGGACCAGCGGCTACATTTGGCGACGGCGGCTCTTGGACGGCGATGGAGACGACTCAGGCAACCTTGACGGTGACCAGGGAGGCTTGGGGAATGGCGAAGAGGCGCAGGACCACGGGACGAGTTGGAACGGGCGAACGGCGACTAGCGGCTCAAGTGCGAGCAGGGTGCTCCAGTGGGCGAGCGGCGGTCGGACGGCGAGCAAGGGGCTGTCGACGGGCAAGGGGCTGGTTCTCTGGAGTTTTTTTAGCTCAAAACACTTTGAACATGGATAAAGTGAAGCCAAGGAAGAAGAAGAAGTGAGCTAAAGAGAGAGGGACCCATTTGGCCACAAAAGTCTTCAAATCCTATCCAAAGCACTTGAGTTCATGCCCCACCACCTTGGCTACCATCCATGGCCTCTTTTTTCCCTCACAAAATGTGGCATCCGAAAACTCCAACAACCCTTAAATATCTAACGGCCATATTTTCTTTTATCTATTGGACCGACCAACAGTGCAACAAGAGAAGTCTTTAGACTTTGAGATTGATTGATGGAATTTGGCCATGCATGAGGAACACACATGCCGAATTTAAGAATAAAATTAAGGGCCGTGTGGCCACAAACCCACGGGCCCATGCAACTCTATTCTTCCTCTTAAATTGTCGATGAATGAGGAAGAATAGGGTCAACACTTCTCAAGGATTCCTCCATCTTTGTTGACCAAGAGTGACCAGTGGAGGCCACGTGGCTCTTTGTCTAGTGGCCAGTACAGGAGGAGGGATTGAGCAAGGGAACCACGCCTCCACCAATTGTCTCCAATTCCTGCTGCCACCAAATAACCTGCATGCAAGAAAATTAATTAACCAATTAAGTAAGGAGCAAAAGGGGCGGATTAGTCGAGAAGAGAGAGAAGGAGCCGAGTGAAATTTGGACAGAGAGAGAGAGTGAGCGATCGAGAGGGCTGTGGGCGAGAGAAGTGCGAGCAGCGAGCGGGTACATGGCGTGAGGAAGGAGGAGGTCGCCCTCGGTCGAGCATGGTGCTGCCGCCGTCGACGCCGCCTGTCTTCGCCGCCGATTGAGTCACGCACAAGGTCCCGAGCTTCCTATTTTGTCTGCCGATTGAGCTTAGGAGTGAGGCAAGTAGAAGTTCATTGATCTATGTTATGCATGCTGTGATTATCTGGTGAAGTGCTGGTAGATTTGAGAAAATGCTGAAATGAAAACTGCATGTTGGGTTTTTGGATGATTGAGGCAGATTAGGACCATAAGATTGAGGAAGGGCAGAATTATTGCTATGTGGTTTCGGTTCTTGCTGAAGTATGGATTGAAAGGTCTACTCATGGTGAATTTTTTAAATGAAATAGCTGCGGTATAGGCGCGTGATCCTATTGGGTCTGTGGTGCTCGAATTCGGTTAACTGGAATTCAGCAGTTTTGTAAATTTTCTAGGGATAATTCTAGTGTGATTTTGGTTTCGACTTCTTCATGAATGTTGTAAAGGATTGTTTAATCTATATCATATAATTTTCTTAGATTTTTCGGAATCCCTATAGTTGCATAAGTTTTCTGTTAATGAACGGTATTTTCTGATAGTGTGCGAATTCGGTAAATATAGGAAATCTGGAATCGAGTTGCGTGATTTATTACTCTTTATACACAACGAATCTGACTTAGTATCCTTCACAAAATTTCTTCCTTTAGATCTCATCTATAACATACCAAAAGTTTAGAATTTTCTGAGTTCATTTAGTGGTTATTCCGAAATTTTCATAAAAACTGTGCATTCTGGTTTTTGAGCTGTTTTACTCCGATTTTGCTCAATTGGTTCCAAAAAGTGAATGCATCTTGGGTTGTTATTTGACATGATGATATCAGCATTCAGCATATCATGCAATATTGAGATTTGATGAGACTCAAGGGACATCTTGTCATTGCATTGAAAAGTGTTTTTGGAAATTAAGATGTTAATTGTTACCGTTGGACCCTCGAGTCAACGATGCCTCGGGAGTCGGGATTGCCAAAGGATCGAATGTATAGATGCCTTGTGGATGCTTGGTTGTATTATGAATACATGCCCAGAGGTTTTTCCCCGGGAGCATCGGGATGCCTAGTGGTATGTCGGTACATAATTCTAGAGGTTAGGGGTAACCATGTCTATGGCCCCAGTGTTTCCTTGTGACGCCAAGTGGGGTGCGAGATGCCCGTAGATTGAGTCAACACTCTGGATGCCTGGTGGCCCTTGTGGCTAGATGCCGGAGGCTTTCGCGACACTAGGTTGGGTGCGCAATCCCAGAAGGATGCAAACATTGGTCCTCTGGGGGGATAAAACCATTTGAATGATTAAAAATTGTGATTATATTAAGTGTGAGTGTGGTCTGGTTATGGGACTAAATTGTATGGTATGGAATGGGACGTGTCATAACAGTTTGGCCCTATGATTGAGACTTGTGTTACTGGACATGATGCATCTTGTTTGTTGGAACTACACTAGTCATTGCATTGAGGAGTTATATGGTTTAGATTGATACTCATTCATTGATTGTCTATCATGTCTATCTTGCATAAAACTGGATCGTGATGGCTTGCATAGTATAGTTTGATGGGTCTTTTACTGCTGAGTGATTGTACTCACCCCGTTTGGAGACTAACATTTCAGACTAGAAGACATGCCTCTGCTACTAGTCACCCCCGGCACATTCTATGGTATACCGGTCGACATTGAGTGTGAGTGTATGGAGCATCACCATCCTGAGATACGATGGTTGGTTTTTGTTCGGGTGTGGGTACTAATCATGTTTGACATTGGACCTCCCGCTAGCCTAGTGATTCAGGAGTTTCTAACTGTGTACGTCCGACGAGATAGGAGCATGTTGGAGCCGTTGCCGCCGCCGCCAGCTGATGGACCGGGCTGGGTGTGACCAAGAGTGACGGTTAGCAGATGAAGCATTTTTTGGACCGCCGACATTGACTGATAGACTTATGTAAATGACTATTTGGAAAGAAAAGAAAAAGGGAGTCAGTTATCTTTTGGCATGTAGCCGGGTATAGAAAACCACGGCAAATTTTGGTGTACCGACTGATGATGTCTATCAAGTTTATATAAATAAAAGTGTTCGGCTTTGACTTATAAACATGTCTAGTAGGTATGCATTGTTTCTAATTTTGGGATAGGGAGATGCTGATTTTGCTTCTGCCATATATATACTGCGTAGGGACCGATCCAAAAGAATAAACCTCCAAGATTGATAAACCTTCAGGTCAAGCAAGAGAAAGGTAAGCGAACTGTGGCGACCCCAACGGATCGGGGGCCGTTGGGGGTGCCACACAAAACTTCCCCGACAAACCTTAGCTGAGGCTGAAATGTTGCACCCCCTTTAGGCCTACGAATTTTGTACATTTAGCCCTTCAATTTCATTCAATTCCCCTCCAATTGAGTTCAATTGAAGCCCAAAAAATTTAGCCAAAGTGCCATTGTCCCTCTTACAATTTTTCCTCATCAATTCATCTAACTTGAATCCCAAAAACGCGACCAAAAATGGCCGTCTAATTTTCCCGATCCAAAACAACCCTACTTTGACTTTTCGCCAAAATCCCGATTTGCCAAAAAATATTCAAAGGATGAGTCAATGTTCCTAAAATGAATCGTGACATGATAGAACTTTGAATTTCTGAAATCGGGTTCAAATTCGCAGTTAATTTCAATTTGACGGGATTTTAACGTGACCTAACCTAGGGAGTTGCTTTTAGGAATTTTCAGCGCATTTGATCCATGATCGATTATTTTCAATCCACATTGTGCATCTTCGACACATTGGTGACTCTCGGTTGTCGTGAAAATCTCAAGGTTTCAAATACGGATACAGGGTACAGAAATGATAGAAAAATCGGTCTAGTGCCGTTCGACAGAAATTTTGCAATCAAGTGGAATCACCCACACACTAATCACATGCCTCTGTCGAATCGACCTATCTCCGGTCTCTGATCGATTTTGACTGTGCCGTAATGACCCTTGCAGATTAGCACGGTCGAGTAGTCAATTCCTAGTCGAATTCTCAAGTCTATTGCGTTTAGATTCTTTAACGGCTTCACCTGATAGACTAGTTATCCCGTGAGTGATCAGCTCAAGAAAAAGAACTATAGGCGTGTTGATGAAAAGCCTAATTTATTCAATTAAAAACAGAACCTGAAAATCAGGATGTCACAACTCTTCCTCTCTTATAAAAATTTCGTCCTCGAAATTTAAACAATTACAAATCTTTAAACAAAAAGGTGGGGGTATAGTCGTCTAATTGAATCATCACTTTCCCAGGTTGCTCTTTCAGTACTGTGGTGTTGCCAAACCTTTTTAACCAACAGGATTGTCTTGGTGCACAGAATCTATTTTTTCCGATCCACAATCTGAACCGGTCTTTCCACATACGACACTCTGTCGTCCACCTCTAATTCCTCAAAATTTAGCACGTAGGTTAGGTCAGGCTCATACTTCCTTAAGATTAACACGTGAAAGACGTCATGCACTTGCACCAACCTCGGTGGTAATGCAAGACGATACGCTAGAATGCCTATCCTTTCCAAAATCTCAAAGGGACCTATGTATCTCGGACTCAGTTTTCCCATCTTGCCGAAGCGCGAAGTACCCCTCATCGGCGACACTTTCCGAAAAACGTGCTCACTAACTTGGAATTCTAATGGCCTTCGACGCTTATCTACATAGCTTTTCTGGCGACTTTGAGCAGTCTTTAATCTGTCTTTAATAACGGCAACTGCATCCACTGACTGCTAGACTAACTCTAGGCCTGTGATCTTTCGTTCTCCGACCTCATCCCAACAAACTAGCGTTCTGCACGCTCTGCCATACAATGCTTCGAAAGGAGCCATTTGAATGCTCTACTGGTAGTTATTGTTATAAGCGAACTCGACAAGATGAAGCCGTTCCTCCCAGCTTCCCTTGAAATCCAATACGTAAGCTCGCAACTTGTCTTTGAGGGTTTGAATCGTCCTCTTAGACTGACTATCCGTTTGAGGATGATAAGCCGTACTGTAGTGCAGCTTCGTTCCTACGGCGGTCAGCAAACTTTTCCAAAAGGCAGCTGTGAACCTCGGTCTCGGTCTGATGTAATTGTCACCAGCACTCCATGCAAATGAACAATCTAACGCTCATACAACTCTGCATGCCTATCCAAATCAAGGTCCTTTCATACGGCGATGAAATGAGCCGACTTCGTCGGTCTGTCAACCATTACCCAAATGGAATCATTACCCCTCTGACTCCTTGGTAAGCCCGTCACAAAATCCATTGTGATGTGTTCCCATTTTCATTCGGGAATCTCAAGAGGTTGTAGAAGTCCTCCCGGCTTACAATGTTGTGCGCTCACTTGCTGACATGTCAAACACTTGGCGACATGCTTGGCCGTGTCTGCTTTCATACTGGACCACCAATAGTGTTGACACAGATTCTGATACATCTTTGTACTGCTAGGATGAATGCTATAACTGCTACAATGAGCTTCTGACAAGATCTCTTCCTTAAGCTCTGCATCGTCAGGTACACACAATTGTCCTCGGACCCTTAGTGTTCCCTCCTAAAAAATCTGAAAGTGAGCCTTCCTCTTTTCGGTATCCTCTTGTAGGATCTTCTGAATTTCTAGGCCTATCAGCTAAAGCGTCTTAATCCTTATCTGCACTTCCGATTTAATTCTGAGGGTGGCCATGTGGCATCCGAGAATTTCAACTACACCAATTAAGTATATCTGGAACAAGAGAGGAATATTGACATTGGTCAAATTAAATTTTGTACCGAAGGAGTGGAATTCGGTTTTTGCTTGAAAAATCGTGTAATGTCTCTTGTTTGTGCGATTCGATGAGAAAGGAAAAGAAACCTTGTCACTTGATCGAAAATGTTTCATGTAAAGATTTTGATTATATATATATAAGAGTATAGATTTATTTCTTTGGTTATATATTTATGCTTCATAATTATGGGCCTATATTTTTGGGGACCATGGGCCATTTTAGTTTGGACTTTTGGCCTCAGAATTTTGGGCCCAAGCAGGCCCAAAGAGCCCCCAAGAGTGTCGACCAAAAGAGAAGGGGAAGAGGAAGGAACCGGATGGAGAGAAGACTATGCCACCCTCTCTACTTGTAATCATCATGAAGCCACTTGTCCATCTCACAAGAACACTTGTCCTGGGATTGCACCATTAATTTTCCACTTGTTCTCCTCATGAGAACACTTGTCCCTTACATGCAAAAATAGAGATTAATTGTTAATCAAAGAGCAAAAAGGGAGGGGGGTTTCGGAAGTGAGACGGAGAGAGAGAAAGGGGGGTGAGCCGAGCAAGTGAGTAAGAGAGAGAGAGGGTCGAGTGAGAGACCGAGAGAGGGGAAGCCGAGCGTGAGCCGTGAAGGGGAGAGGAGACCGTCGACGCCGCCTTGCGCCGCCGTGTGTTTGCTGTGATTTTTGCTTGGATTTAAGGCGAGTAGAGTCCATTGATCTACCCTTTTCTTGCTGTGATTGTGATGTTGAATGCTGGAAATGCTTGAGCTATGATGTTGAATGCTGGAAACTCGAATGAATGGCGGTAGTGTTCCAAGTGAGTTGTTGCATGTAGAAACAGTCCGACCTTTGGTTATTTCGTCAGTTGCATGCGATGTTCTAGTTGGAATCTGACTTCGACTTCTTGATGAAAATTGTAGAGAACTTCTTGTAGAATAACATATCAAAATTTGAGAGGAAACTAACAAGTATAGGTCAGTGAAACCATTTTTCTTTGAAAGTGATGAAGCTGGACAGTGAACCGAGAGTTAGGGAGAATTTCAAAAATTATATCTTTTTATCCAGAAGGAATTTAACTTCGATTTCTTCATGAGACTTTTACCACTAGATCTCAGCTATAACATATTAAAATATCAGAATTTTCGGAGTTCATTTAAGGGCTTAATCGAAATTATTTCCGAAACTGTGCAAAAGTGGTGCTGGGATTTTCTTTTTGCTGTGATGTATGGACTTATGTAATTGATGTGAAACCTCCTTGACATGGTGTTCTTCACGAAATATCTTCATCTGGATCTTGTTTACCTCATGTTAAATTTTCAGACTTTATTGAGATTGTTTACTAATTTTCCAAGAAATTTTACTAAAGAGGTGCATTCTGTTTTACCCGAAAATTGGTTCTATTTTCAAAAAAACCAATGAACTGCTTTATGAAATGTGATATCGTGGGTGTTATGTGTACTGCATATATGGTGACGTTTGGCATATCATATGACATCAAAAGCTGGTTTAGACCTTTGATATTGTTGCATCAAATGCCATGTTGAAAATGAGACATATATGTGAATATACATTGTGATAATGATGATACCGTCGGAGGTGTGAGCCGACGATGCCCCGAGAGTCGGGATGCCCAAAGGTTCGAATGAGTCGATGCCCTTTGGATGCCTGGTTGTATTATGAATACATGCCCAGAGGTTTTCCCCGGGAGTGTCGGGATGCCCGGTTGTATTATGATACATGCCCGGAGGGTGAGGGGTTGTATTATGATGCATGCCCGGAGGGTAGGGGTAACCATTTTCATGGCGAGCCCCGGAGATTCCTCGTGATGCCAGGTGGGATGCGAGATGCTCGGAGGTGTGTGGCGGATGCCCGGAGGTGTGTGCGGGAGGTTCCTCGTGATGCTAGGTTGGGTGCGAGCGATAAATGAGGGATGCAAACATTGGTCCCTGGAAAGAAAAATGATGAGATCATTGTGAAAGATAAAATTGAGAATTGAATCATGCGCATGGATGTGTGCATATGGCAAGGGATGAACCTCATGGAAATGCAAGCATGCAGTGCATGGTGGTATATGCACGTTGCATGGTGATATATGCATGGCTGCTTGATGATATATGTACAAGTGCATGGTGGTATATGCACGTTGCATGGTGATATATGCTTGGCTGCCTGATGATATATGTACAAGTGCATGGTGGTATATGAACGTTGCATGGTGATATATGCTTGGCTGCCTGATGCTATATGTACAAGTGCATGGTGGTATATGCATGTTGCATGGTGATATATGCATGGCTGCTTGATGGTATATGTACAAGTGCATGGTGGTATATGCACATTGTATGGTGATATATGCATGGCTGTATGGTGAGGTATGTTCGAATGCATGGATGATATGTGATTTATTCGTGATACCTTGATTGTTCTGTCTGACGCATCGTGTAGTTTGGTGGATCTTTACTGCTGAGTGGTTGTACTCACCCCGTTTGGGGACTAACATTTCAGACTAGATAAGATATCTTTGCTGCCACTGCCACCGGTAGATGGATCGAGTGGTTGGATATGACTGCGAGGAGGAGGATAGCAAAGGAAGAAACTTTTGGACGCCAACACTAATCGATGGACTTTAAGTATACGACTATTGGAGGAGATGTCGGTCATCTTTTGAAGTATAGCCGAGTATAGAAGACCTTGGCATTTTGATGTACCGATGAATGATGTCCATCTAATTTAAGTAAATAAAAGTGTTCGGCTTTTACTTATAAATGTTTAGTAGGTGTGCATCGTTTTCTGAATATAAGGAAGGGAGTTGATGGATGTGCTTCCGCCATATAAATTGCGCAGGGACCAATCTAAAAGATGTAAACCCCCAGGATTTATGAATTTTAATGAAATTCCTTGGTATCAGAGTATTATATTATCGGTCAAGTGAAGGGTAAGCGGATTGTGGCGACCCTAACGGTTCGGGGGCCGTCGAGGGGTGCCACAATTAGTGGTATCAGAGCTATGGTCTATTTGGAGTGATAAGGTGCCTCAGATGGAAATGAGGATAGAATGATGCACACCATAGGATACTAACTGGAATGGTTGACTAACTTTGAACAACGGGTGATGGATATTCACTCGTAGATCCCTGGTAACTAGTGTGATGTTGCTTTTGTGTGTCAGTAACATTTTATGTTACTTATGTGACTTTAGTCATAACCTTAATTAATGATCTGACTAGTGACACCAAGTTGCAAATTATTCTTGAGGCAAATGCTTGGAAATCTGATGGAAAAACAAGCACAGCAACAACCCGGAGTGGAACATCGCCCTCAAGGACTGGTGGAACAATTTCTGAAGTTGAAACCACCTAAGTTTAGTGGAATGGGAAGTCCTAAGGAGGCAGAGCAATGGATTGACAGAATGGAACGGATTTTTCGGTTGTTGAATTGTAGCGATGCTGAAAAGATAACCTTCGCAGAGTACCAACTAGAAGGAAATGCAAAGTTTTGGTGGAGAGCTTCAAGAGACATAATCTTTCCACCAGGTACTGATATAAACTGGGATGAGTTTGTTAGGGCTTTCAATAGGAAGCATTTCTCTGATTGTGCCAAGGATGGGAAGATCACTGAATTTGTTCAGTTAGAACAAAGGGAGCTGACAGTGGATCAGTATGAGGCAAAATTTTCTGAATTGTCTAGGTATGCTCCTAGGTTGCTTGAGGATCGAGAGGAAAATGCTAAGAGATTCCTGAAAGGGCTAAGGACTGATATCAGGAAACAATTAGTGCCTCTGAATATAAGGGATTATAATGAGATTTATGAGAGGGCACAGTTGGTGGAGCAAGAGTTAGTGAGAGAGCAATCAGAATCTAAGAGGCAGATGGCCTTTAATGATGTTCGAAGGGGTAAGAGACCTTATCCTGATCAAGGACAGCCTTGGGAATCTAAGAAGAGGAATAATTTTGGGAATTCTGGAAAAGTCAGGAGTGGCTCGGTTCTAGGGAGAGTACCCTACCAAAGTAATATTTGTCAGAGATGTGGTGGACAACATGGACTAGGACGCTGTAATGATCGACTGAAATGTTTTGGTTGTGGGCAGAGAGGTCACTTTAAGAAAGATTGTCCACAAGAGAGGTCGCAGCTGAGTGTTGGCTCGGTGCGACAGGTACAACAAAGTACTGGTGGACCAAACCTACCAAGGAATCCATAGAGGCCACCAGCACAAGGAAGGGTGTATGCGGTCACCCAAGAGGAAGCGGAAGCTTCCGAAAATGTTATCTCAGGTACGATTTTGATAGAGGGATAAGAAGGTATATGCATTATTTGATATGAGTGACACACATTCATTTGTGTCTGAGAAATATAGATGATTGTGAGAAGTAGGAACCAAATCTTTAGATATGCCTCTTCGTATTTCTACATCACTGAAGGACGTGTTGTTATCTACGTTAGCATGTGAGATGTGTGAGATAACCCTAGGGGAATGAGATCTGGAAATGGACTTGATAATGATAGTTATGTATGACTTTGACGTCATCGTAGGAATGGACTAGCTCCGTAAGCAATGGACTAGGATGAATGATCTCCTGAGATAGTACTTACCCATGCACTAAGGATAAAACCGTGAGGCTAAGAATGGGATAGGCCAAAGCAGATAATATCTCTATAAGTTAGTCCCTATCGAAACGAGACCCTCCAATGGATGTGTAGTTTGGGTTCGAACTAGGCGAAAGCTGGTGTACCTATAACGACCCGGTCCGATGAGGGCGGGGAGTGGACGCCGAGGTCAGAGGACTTGAACAAGGAGTGGCTCCTGGCAGGCTTCTAGGATGGAAAAAGGGGGCAGGAATGAACCGAACTATGAACGGAACTGGGAAGGCAGTGTTTCTGGGATAATTCTATCAGAGTGGCGCAGCGGAAGCATGGTTAAGCTTGTAGCACTCTTGTTTGTGAAAAAGAAGGACGGGTCGATGCGTTTGTGCATTAATCATAGGCAATTGAATCATGTGATCATTAAGAATAAGTACTCATTACCTAGAATTGATGATCTATTTGACCAACTGCAAGGAATTTTGGTCTTTTCTAAACTTGACTTGAGGTCAAGATACCATCAGTTAAGGATCGAGAAAGAAGACATCCTTAAGACCGCATTTAGGACTCGCTATGGACACTATGAGTTCCTAGTTATGCTATTTGGATTGACGAACGCCTTAGCTGCATTCATGGATTTAATGAATAGGATAATTAAGCCTTATTTGGATCAAATTGTGATTGTCTTCATTTGATGATATCCTGATATTTTCTAAAGGACCTGAAGAACATGCGTAACATCTAAGCGTAGTGCTGCAAACAAGGCTTAAGAAGTGAATTATGGAGAGTGAGTTATGAATTTGAGGATTAAGTTATGATCATTTGAGCTAAGTAGTGACTTCCTATTAGAAGATCTCATTGGAAGTCTTGATGCGTTACATGGAGGCATTTAGTATGTATAGATTGATCTTGGAAGTCATGAGTTTGAGTGGTCATATGAGACATGAAATTATTTGTGGTTTATATGTCGGAATAATAGGTTTAATTGATGATGGTCAACTTTTAATTTTGGTGATGATCTCAGTTTGAGAAGGTTTTGTGGAATTAGTGGATATGATCAATTGTGGTTATAGTCTTTCCAAGGTGAAAAGGTGAAAGTTCAAGTTGTAGATTTGATGAGTGATTAGTCCAAGTGATGATCCTTTAGGGTGAGACATGAGATATACTCGATGGAAACTAGACAAGTTCTTATCTTGGTGGATTGTCAATCTTTGAATTGAATAAGTTTTGGTGGACTATCAATATTTGAACCCAATGAATGGTGTTGTATTTTAGGCTTGAATTTATGTTGCAGTGAAAGCGTAGTGAATGCTTTGTTGGACTGAACCAGATGAGTTGTTAATGGTGTCGATTTTGATGGTTCTAGGCTTGAATTGATGGCGACAAAGGTATAGGAATAATTTGGCTAAATGGTGTGTTCAATTGAGATCGTTAGATATACTAGAGTGGAAATGAGATCATGTGATGATGGATTTTGTGCGAGGATTACCAAGGACATTAAGTGGTCACGACCCTATTTGGGTGATAGCAGATTGCTTGACTAAGTCTACCCATTTCCTAGTAGTTCGCGTGGACTATCCAAAGGGAAAATTTGCTGAGATATATATGTAACCCAAGTGGTACGCTTACATGATGTTCCTGTAACTATCACGTCGAATCGAGACTCAAGATTTACTTCAAAACCTTTGGCGAAGTCTTCAAACCGCCTTAGGGACTAAGCTCTAATTCAATACTGCTCTTCATCCACAGACGGATGGACAAACGAAAAGAGTGATCCAAGCATTAGAGGACATGTTAAGAGCCTGCTTCCTTGACTTTAAAGGAAGTTGAGATGAAAAGTTATACCTGGTAGAATTTGTGTATAACAATAGTTTTCAGAAAAGCATAGGTATGGCTCCCTATGAAGCGTTGTATTGGAGGAGATGTAGAACTCCTGTTTGTTGGAATGAAGTAGGTGAAAGAAAACATACAGGACCTGAATTGGTGCAAATTACTACTGAGGCTGTTGAAATTATCAGGAAAAGACTTAAAACAGCCTAGAGTAGGCAAAAAGACTACGCAGATAAGCGTAGAAAACCTTTTGAGTTTAATGTAAGAGATCTTGTATTTCTTAAAGTATCCCCTATGAAAGGAATATCTCGATTTGGAATGAAGGGTAAGTTCAGCCCTAGATTTGTTGGACCCTTTGAGATACTTGAAAGAATAGGAGACGTAGCTTATCGTTTGGCGCTGCCTCCTAAATTGGGAAATTTACATGATGTGTTCCATGTGTCGATGCTAAAGAGATATCGACTGGATCCTAGTCACATACTCGATCATGAAGCCATCAAAGTGATGAGAAAGTGAGGTACATAGAAGAGCCAATACGGATATTAGATCGAAAAGAACAAGTTCTATGGACGAAGAAAATTCCTTTGGTTAAGATATTATGGCAACATCATGATGTGGAGTAAGCCACATGGGAAAGTGAAAATGAGACGAGGGAAAGATACCCTCACTTGTTTATAGAAACATGAGTAATGTCCAATTTCGAGGACGAAATTCTCTAAGGAGGGGAGAATTGTGCCATCCGAGAATTTCAACTACACCAATTAAGTATATATGGAACAAGAGAGGAATATTGACATTGGTCAAATTAAATTTTGTACCGAAGGAGTGGAATTCGGTTTTTGCTTGAAAAATCGTGTAATGTCTCTTGTTTGTGCGATTCGACGAGAAAGGAAAAGAAACCTTGTCACTTGATCAAAAATGTTTCATGTAAAGATTTTGGTTATATATATATATAAGAGTATAGATATATTTCTTTGGTTATATATTTATGCTTCATAATTATGGGCCTATATTTTTGGGGACCATGGGCCATTTTAGTTTGGACTTTTGGCCTCAGAATTTTGGGCCCAAGCAGGCCCAAAGAGCCCCCAAGAGTGTCGACCAAAAGAGAAGGGGGAGAGGAAGGAACCGGATGGAGAGAAGACTATGCCACCCTCTCCACTTGTAATCATCATGAAGCCACTTGTCCATCTCACAAGAACACTTGTCCTTGGATTGCCCCATTAATTTTCCACTTGTTCTCCTCATGAGAACACTTGTCCCTTACATGCAAAAATAGAGATTAATTGTTAATCAAAGAGCAAAAAGGGAGGGGGGTTTCGGAAGTGAGACGGAGAGAGAGAAAGGGGGGTGAGCCGAGCAAGTGAGTGAGAGAGAGAGAGGGTCGAGTGAGAGACCGAGAGAGGGGAAGCCGAGCGTGAGCCGTGAAGGGGAGAGGAGACTGTCGACGCCGCCTTGCCCCGCCGTGTGTTTGCTGTGATTTTTGCTTGGATTTAAGGCAAGTAGAGTCCATTGATCTAGCCTTTGCTTGCTGTGATTGTGATGTTGAATGCTGGAAATGCTTGAGCTATGATGTTGAATGCTGGAAACTCGAATGAATGGCGGTAGTGTTCCAAGTGAGTTGTTGCATGTAGAAACAGTCCGACCTTTGGTGATTTCGTCAGTTGCATGCGATGTTCTAGTTGGAATCTGACTTCGACTTCTGAATGAAAGTTGTAGAGGACTTCTTGGAGAATAACATATCAAAATTTGAGAGGAAACGAACAAGTATAGGTCAGTGAAACCATATTTCTTTGAAAGTGATGAATCTGGACAGTGAACCGAGAGTTAGGGAGAATTTCAAAAATTATATCTTTTTATCCAGAAGGAATTTAACTTAGATTTCTTCATGAGACTTTTACCACTAGATCTCAGCTATAACATATTAAAATATCAGAATTTTCGAAGTTCATTTAAGGGCTTAATCGAAATTATTTCCGAAACTGTGCAAAAGTGGTGCTGGGATTTTCTTTTTGCTGTGATGTATGGACTTATGTGATTGATGTGAAACCTCCTTGACATGGTGTTCTTCACGAAATATCTTCATCTGGATCTTTTTTACCTCATGTTAAATTTTCAGAATTTATTAAGATTTTTTACTAATTTTCCAAGAAATTTTACTAAAGAGGTGCATTCTGTTTTACCCGAAAATTGGTTCTATTTTCAAAAAAGCCAATGAACTGCTTTATGAAATGTGATATCGTGGGTGTTATGTGTACTGCATATATGGTGACGTTTGGCATATCATATGACATCAAAAGCTGGTTTAGACCTTTGATATTGTTGCATCAAATGCCATGTTGAAAATGAGACATATATGTGAATATACATTGTGATAATGATGATACCGTCGGAGGTGTGAGCCGACGATGCCCGGGGAGTCGGGATGCCCAAAGGTCGAATGAGTCGATGCCCTTTGGATGCCTGGTTGTATTATGAATACATGCCCAGAGGTTTTCCCCGGGAGTGTCGGGATGCCCGGTTGTATTATGATACATGCCCAGAGGGTGAGGGGTTGTATTATGATGCATGCCCGGAGGGTAGGGGTAACCATTTTCATGGCGAGCCCCGGAGATTCCTCGTGATGCCAGGTGGGATGTGAGATGCCCGGAGGTGTGTGCCGGATGCCCGGAGGTGTGTGCCGGAGGTTCCTCGTGATGCCAGGTTAGGTGCGAGCGATAAATGAGGGATGCAAACATTGGTCCCTGGAAAGAAAAATGATGAGATCATTGTGAAAGATAAAATTGAGAATTGAATCATGCGTCGGATAATTCAGCTTGTGAGGTCTCAACTGACGAGACGCGTATGCAACAACCCTACCATGTTGCATTAACACTCAACCCAATCCTCTAAATGACGCATCACGATAGATCTCGTATCCTCCAGGACCAGATGGAATAGTCAACACGGGTGTGGTAGTCAGCTTCTGCTTAAGTTCTTCGAAACTACACTCGCACTTGTTTGTTCACACAAATTTCTCTTCCTTCTTCAGTAGTCGAGTCAACGGCGAGGCTAACGCTGAAAAACCCTCCACAAACCTTCTGTAGTATCTTGCTAAACCCAAGAAATTTCTGATCTTTGTCACAGTTGTCGGTCTTGGCCAGTTGATAACTAATTCAATCTTAATTAGGTCTACGGAGATTCTTTTGCCTGAAATCACGTGACCTAGAAACGCCACACGAGTCAACCAAAACTCGCACTTACTGAACTTGGCGTACAACTCATGATTTCTCAAGGTCTGAAGTACCATCTTCAAATGCCTTTCGTGCTCTTTTGAATTTCTCAAATACACCAGGATATCGTCAATGAACACGATCACGAACTGATCTAGATATTCTCTGAACACTCGGTTCATCAGATCCATAAAAGCAGCTGGGGTGTTCGTCAAACTAAACGGCATTACAATGAACTCATAATGGCCATATCAAGTACAAAATGCTGACTTAGGCATGTCCTCATTTCTGATCCTCAGCTAATGATACCATGTCCTTAAGTTGATATTTGAAAATATCGACGCTCCTTGCAGCTGGTCAAACAAGTCGTTGATCCTCGGCAATGGATACTTGTTTTTTATCGTCACCTGATTGAGTTGACGATAGTCGATGCACAGACGCAATGAACCATTTATTTTTTTCACGAAGAGAATTGGTACTCCCCAAGGTGATGCACTGGGACGTATGAATCCCTTATCCAAGAACTCCTGGATCTGCACCTTCAGTTCCTTCAACTCAGACAATGTCATTCGGTAAGGAGCCTTAAAGATTGGCTCCGTCCCGGGTGCTGATTCATTCACAAACTTTATCTCCCTCTCTGGCGGCAGACCTGCCAATTCCTTCGGAAACACATTTGGAAACTCTTATACTACAGTGATGTCGTCGATCTTCAGCTTATCAACTATCGTTTCCACGATAGTTGCCAAGTAACCTTGGCAACCCCCGTCTAACAAACGGGTTGCCTCTAGCGACGAGATTAAGGTAATCGAGAGTTTTCCTCGACTTCCGATAAATTCGAAACTTTCATCTGTCGACGGGTCAAACTGTATTACATTACAACAACAATACATTACAACAAAAAGCTCCTCGAGCCAAACCCTTTTTTTATTCATTTATATGTGATGTTACAGTCATACATAAGCAAACTAGTCAAGTACAACTCTAGCTAGTGATTCTTCTTTCTATAGCTTTATTACAACAAACTAAAATTCAACAAACTTAACCAAAACTCCGATGTGCTACTCTGATAAAATCGCCCCAAAACATTCTTCTTCTAATCGGGCATGCTTCGGTTTCTTCCTGTCCCTTTTGCCACCCTAGTGGTGTCCTATCTATGGTAGCGGTGCTTATGCTCTCCTGAATCTACGCGGACAATTCCTCACCCGATGGCCATGCTAGCCACATTCATAGCACACTCTCGTTATACCAGGACACTGGATTGATCCATGCTTTGTGATATCCTAATTTTCAACCTTGTTTTGATGAGATGAAATGGGCTTTTCATCGAAGTGCCTATGGCCTTATTCTCTAAGTTGGCCACTCACGGGATAACTAGTCTATCAGGTGAAGCCATTAAGGAATATAAGCGCGACTAACTTGAGAATACGACTAGAAAACGACTGCTCGACAGTACTAATCTATAAGTTTATACTATAGTTTATTATTTCATATTTAATAAAATTTGGATTAGTTAATATTTTGATTACTTAATATAAATATAATTAATCAATAGAATTTCTATGATTTGATAGAATTTTCGAATGGAATAGAATTCCAAATTCGAATTCTTTTGAAATTGAAAAGAAAATATAATAAAATATAATATGAATAACAATTAGAGAGTGGAGATAGGTCGATTCGACAAAGAAATGTAATTAAGAGTGGGTGATTCCACATAATTGCAAAATTCATGTCGAACGGCACTAGACTAACTTTCTATCAATTTTGTACCATGTGCCCGTATTTGAGATCTTGAGATTTTTACGACAACCGAGAGTCTCCTATGAGTCGAAGATACACATTGTGGATCGAAATTAATCGACCACGGGTCAAATGCACTCAAATTCCTGAAAGCTACCCGGTAGGTTAGACCACGCTAAAATCGCGTTTGATTGAAATTAACCACGAAATTGAATTCGGTTTCAGAAATCGAAAGTTATGGTGTGTCACATTTTATTTTTGGAACGTCGACTCATCCTCCGAAGATTATTCGGCAAGTTCGGATTTTCGGCGAAAAAACAAGAATTGACGGAATTCGATCGGGAAATTCGGGTAGGCCAAATTGGGTGCGTTTTTAGCCGTCGAGATGGATTAATTGGCAAGGAAAAATGTTGATTTAAGTGTGGACACATTGGATGAATTTTTGGGCTTCGATTGGATGGAATTGAAGAGGAATTGAATGAAATTGGAGGTCAATGTCACAAAATTCGTAGCCTTGGAGGGGTGCAACATTTCAGCCATGTTGGGAAGTTTCCTAGGGAAGATTAAGGAGAGAGAAGTGGCTGAGGTCAAGGGCTGTCATGGTGGGGGATTGTAATAAGTGTTCGGGGGTAAGGTTGAAGACTTTTGAGGCCAATTGGGCCCCTCCAACCTTGAGCAACCTTCTTCCTCATTGCTTCTAACTTTCTCCATTGTTGAAGTATTCGGAACTCAAAAAAACCAGAGGAAAGCCAGCAGTAAGCCACCGAGCACCTCTGACTCCCGTCGAACATCGTCGCTGCCAACCGAAGTTGTGCCCGCGCACCCTCGAGCCGCTCGCCGCCCACACGGCGTCCGCCGTCCAACGCCTGTGCGTCGCCCTCCATCACGCCTTAGTCGCCATCTCTACTCATCCAGCCACCATACGTCGCCACCTCCACCACCATCCAAGCCCGTCGTAGCTCGCCTAGCCCCATAGCCACTTGTCTTCGCCGTTTCCAACCCACCGAGTCGCTCAGTTCAGCCCCTTGACCAGCAAAGTAGAATCGGAAGCCCAGCAAGCCGTGAGGCTTTGTTGCCCGTTTTTGAGCACTTTCGAACCTCGCTTGGTGTCGCTGCAAGCTTGTTTGTCGGCCACCTTGGCGTTGCCGTCGCCATGGACTCACCAGCTCACAAATCCGGTGCGTTTACTCACTAAACCTTACTTAGGAGGTTAATTATGCTTAAGGGTTGTTTAGATTAGGTTAATCATGGTTTAGGTGGCTAGATTAGTTTAGTAGAAGTTAATTAGATTATGTGGCTTGATTAGTTTAGTAGATAATTAATTACGGCTAATTAGGTAATTAGATTAGTGTAAGCTTACTTAGGCACTTAATTAATTATTTTGCATTATTTAATTTTTCGAATTTATTTAATTAATTTATAATTAATTAATATTTATTTTCGGAAATTACACCGGGATAGCCGGTTGTTAGAATTTCTTGCTGACTGCTGTGGTATGGTTAGATTATGCAATTGATTGCTAGATTGTAAAAATTGAGTGGTGACTGTAAAAATTGGTATTTAATTAGAAAAATGCCAGGTGTCGGGTTTTGACACCGAAAATGATTTTTAAGTACTATATCAAATAATGGGACTTTAAAATGGAAAGATATCACTTTTCAAGGTTCGATCTAACCGTGTAACCACACATGACTATTTCCCTAGATGTTTTTAATACGAAGAAAATAGGCGAAGTACATTATCTTAATTGAGACATTTGAGTGCAATGCACGATGTCTTGGCCGTAATTGATTGGTCATGTGTTGGTGATGAGAACCCGTCACGAGTGTTTACGCCGGACGTTTGATGCCCTTGACAACAGGGTGTGGGTAGTAGTAGATTCTGGATTTATACTCCTTCGGGAAAAGCGTCTTTAAGAGACGTACTCGTGCTTAATGGGTTGAGACAATGCCTGGCTACGACAGCAGACCGCCGAACATCAAGTAGGTCGTGATTAACAATTGGAACGCATGATTAATTGAGTTAGATGCGCTTGATTATGAGACAAAACTATGTGGCACGATATGGGATGTGTCATAACGGTTTGGCCTTATAATCAGGACCTTTGTGAATGATTGAGTTGATGAGGCATTTCAATTGTCGTGTGTTGTGATTATATGCATTGTGTATATGAACTGTGCTAACGTGTAGGAGGGAACTGAGGCAAGGTAAGTTCTCTATATTGTGTGGCTAGACCACCCTTGGGTGTATTTCCTTCCTAATAAGGGTTTAGGGGGTGAACTTACTGAGACAACATCTCACCTTGTCATGGGCTTAACTTTTTAGGTCCTTAGATGGTGGTTGTGGAGGACCCGAAGCCCCAGAGTCTATGGAGGTGGAGTCCGAAGGATCAACGTATGTGTCCAACTAGTATATCGTAGGACAGCTTCTTTTTTAGAACCGATCTTTTCTAGACTTTTGACTAGACTTTTGTATCTAAACCCAGTGTGTTTATAAAAGGTGTTTTGTGGAAATTTGTGTCCTGCTATTTCTGTCCCATGTTGAATGTTGTTTGAGGATTTTCATTTTACGCTTCTACATGTGCATAAATGAATTAGGTCGGCGACGAGTCCTAAGAACGTCGCATTTGTAACGACCATCGAGGGATGTGCACGCGCTCAAGGATCGGGGCGTGACATCCCCATTTAAGTGGTATCAGAGCAGGTTAGTGTTTAAAGTGATAAGGTGCGATGGGTCATGGGATAGTTAGTAGGAAATGTCGTTTTAATATGCTGATCCATGTGATTGATAACTGATCGGTAGCTTGTTTGTGTGGTCACTCAATTTCTAATTCAATATAGAATTGGAAAGTGGGTTTTTGTAAATAATCTACAAGTTGAGTGATTAGGAGCAAAGGACTCCTAGGAAGAGGGCAGTAGGCCCTATTGCTCGGGGTAGGACGTCGACAAGAGTCGGTACCTGAGGTGCCTAGAGTAGAGCGTAGGTTGAGGCCAGCGCGAGTGGAGTAGCACCGTCGTTGGTTGGTGCTGGGGTAGCAGCCTCTAGTGATCCCAGAATCGACGGGATCATGCAGGCGCTAGAGATGATTGGAACCTTGATGGGGCTGCAGGCTTAGAATCAAGCCGCCGCTACTGCTGTAGCCATTGCCGCACCTGTTGAGGTTCCACCTGGGAACGTGGTTGCCGAGAGGCCAATGCATAAGCTCGTTGAGCAGTTCCTAAAGTTAAACCCGCCGAGGTTCATAGGAATAGGAGATCCCGAGGCTGCAGCCCTCTGGATCCAAGACTTGGAGAAAGCGTTTGCACTACTGAGGTGCACAGAGGAAGAAAAGGTGGTCCTTGCAGTATATCAACTGCAGAGTAATGCAAGTACTTAGTGGAGGGCCACCAGAGAAAGTATTTTCCCAAAAGGCGTGGTTCCAGTGTGGAACGCCTTCGTTGGAGCGTTCAATGGTAAGTATTTCTCCAGTTGTGCCAAGGAACGGAAGATGGTGGAATTTCAACGCATTCGTTAAGGTCTAATGACTGTGGACCAGTACAAGGCAAAGTTCGTTGAGTTATCGCAATATGCTCCTAAGTTGATCAAGGATCCCGAGGACAAAGTGAGGAGGTTTAGGGATAGCCTCCGACCGAAGCTGAAAAATCCGCTGGTACCACTCGATCTAAAGAATTATAATGAGCTATACGGATGAACCCAACTGATAGAGAGGAATCTGAACAAACAAGCCACCGCATCTGGGTTGCGGTTTGGTCTAACCGTGATGGGAATCGGTTTGGGAAGAGACCGATGATTGGAGGAAGGTATCATGTTCCACCCAACAGGAAGGGTGGGATATGAAAGTCAACGTCGAGTCATAATGGAGTGTGTCATGCTTGTGAAAGACGACATGGATCAGCCTCGTACCCTGTTAGGACAGGTGCTTGTTTTATGTGTGACCAGCAGGGTCACATAGCCAGGAACTGTCCCAGAAGACAAATGGGACCGCAGTTACCACCGCCGCCACCGTTGGGTCAAAACCGAGGAATCGCGCCTCCGAATGTGCCGTAAGGTGGTTTGAACCGACCTCCAGCTCAAGGAAGGGTGTATGCCATTACTAGAGGACAGGCTGAGGACTCGCCTAATGTGGTCACAATTACGGTTTCGCTAAACGACAACGTTACTTATACTTTATTCGACTCTGGTGCAACTCATTCGTTTATAGCTGAGCAATTTGTTAAGTTGATAGAATTGAGTCCTGAGTTGTTGGAGTTAGTGGTTAGTATATTGACACCGTTAAAGGATAAGGTGTTATTTACGATGGGTTGTCCTGGCTGCAAGTTAGTGATTAGTGAGCGAGAGGGGAAGACAAACTTGATAGTCTTAGCCATGTATGATTTCGATGTGATAATTGGTATAAATTGGCTCACCAAGCAACGAGCTAAGATGGACTGCTATGGTAAAGCGATTCAGTTTAACCCATCAGCCAGTGAGAGCTTCGAGTTTATTAAGAGTCAATGAGGAGCCTTGATTACCTTAATCTCGTCGCTTGAGGCAACCCATTTGTTAAACGAGGGTTGTCAAGGTTACTTGGCAACTATCGTGGAAGCTTACTTGGCAACTATCTGAAGATTAAAGACATCGCAGTAATCTAAGAGTTTCCAAACGTGTTTCCAAAAAAATTGTCAGGTCTGCCGCCAGAGAGGGAGATATAGTTCATGATTGAGTTAGCCCCCGGGACAGAGCCAATCTCTAAGACTCCTTACCGGATGTCGTTGTCTAAGTTGAAAGAACTGAAGGTGCAGATGTAGGAGTTGTTGGATAAGAGATTCATACATCCCAGTGCATCGCCTTGGAGAGCACCAATTCTATTCGTGAAAAAGAAAGATGGTTCGTTGCGTCTGTGCATCGACTATCGTCAACTCAATCAGGTGACAATCAAGAACAAGTATCCACTGCCGAGGATCGACGACTTGTTTGATCAATTGTAAGGAGCGTCAATATTTTCTAAAATCAACTTGAGGACGGGGTATCATTAGCTGAGGATCAGGAAGAAGGACATACCAAATTCAGCGTTTCACACTCGATACGGCCATTATGAGTTTACTGTAATAACGTTTGGTTTGACGAACGCCCCAGCTGCTTTCATGGATTTGATGAACCGTGTGTTCAAGGAGTACCTAGATCATCTTGTAATTTTTTTCATCGACGATATCCTAGTGTACTCAAGAAGTCCTAAGGAGCACGAGAGGCATTTGAGGATGGTACTCCAGACCTTGAGAAATCACTAGCTGTACGCGAAGTTCAATAAGTGCGAGTTTTGGTTGACTTATGTTTCTTTTCTTGGTCACGTGATTTCAGGCGAAGGAATCTCCGTAGATCCGACCAAGATCGAAGCAGTGATCAACTGGCCAAGACCGATGACAGTGACAGAGATCGGAAGTTTTCTAGGTTTAGTAGGGTATTACAGAAGGTTCGTAAAAGGGTTTCCAGCCTTAGCTCTGCCGTTGACTCGACTACTGAAGAAGGAAGAAAAGCTCGTGTGGACAAACAAGTGCGAGCATAGTTTCCAAGAGTTTAAGCATAAGCTGACTACTGCACTAGTACTGACCATTCCATCTAGTCTTGGAGGATACAAGATTTACAGTGATGCGTCATTAAGAGAACTGGGTTGCGTGTTGATGCAGCATGGTAGAGTTGTTGCATACACGTCCCGTCAGTTAGACCTCATGAGCTAAATTATCTTACGCATGACTTAGAACTCGTCGCGATTATTTTTGCTCTGAAAATTTATAGACACTATTTGTGCGAAGAAAGATTCCAGATCTTCATGGACCATCAAAGTCTCAAATACCTATTCTCTCAGAAGGAGTTGAATATGAAACAGCGTCGCTAGATGGAACTCCTGAAGGACTATGATTGTGATATCTTATATTACCCTGGAAAGGCGAATAAAGTCACAGATGCATTGAGTTGGAAGTCATCGGTTGCACAGACGATGATCAAAGAATGGATCTTACTCGAGAGAGCTCAAGATTTAGTTTTCAAATTTGAGATAGGCCACCTTTCAAATCTTATGGCCACCCTTAGAATTAAGCCAGATGTTCAGATCAAAATCAAGACGCTTCAATTGGCAGACCCGGATATTCATAAAATCCTACAAGAGGATACAGAGAAGAGAAATACTAACTTTCAGATTTCTGAGGACGAAACACTAAGGTTCCGAGGATGATTGTGTGTACTCGACAATGCAGCACTTAAGGAAGAGATCTTGTCAGAAGCTCATCGTAATAGTTACAGCATTCATCTTGGTTGTATGAAGATGTATCAGATCTGCATCAACACTATTGGTGGTCCAGTATGAAGGCAGACATCACCAAGTATGTCACCAAGTGTCTGACGTGCCAGCAAGTGAAGGCACAGGATTGTAAGCCAGGAGGACTTCTGCAACTTCTCCAGATTCCCGAGTGGAAATGAGAACACATTGCCAACCTCTTAAAGCGGTAATGATTCCATTTGGGTAGTGATCAACAGACTGACGAAGTCGACTCACTTCATTGCAGTACGAAAGGACCTTCATTTGGATAGGCACACGGAGTTGTACGTGCGTTAGATTGTTCGTCTGTATGTAGTACTGGTAACAATTACTTCAGACAGAGACCCGAGGATTACTGCTACCTTTGAAAAAGTTTGCAGGTTGCCTTAAGAACGAAGCTGCAGTACAGTACGGCCTATCATCCTCAGACGGATAGCCAGTCGAAGAGGACGATTCAAACCCTCGAAGACATGCTGCAAGCTTGAATATTGGACTTCAAAGGAAGCTGGGTGGAACATCTTCATCTTGTTGAGTTCGCCAACAACAACTACCAGTAGAGCATTCAGATGGCCCCTTTTAAAGAATTGTATGACAGAGCGTGCAGAACGCCACTGTGTTGGATGAGGTCGGAGAACGGAAGATCACAGGCCCAGAGTTAGTTCAGCAGTCAATGGATGCAGTTGTAGTTATCAGAGATAGATTAAAGACCGCTCAGAGTCTTCCAGAAAAGCTACGCCGATAAGCATCGAAGGCCCATTGGAATTCCAAGTCGGTGATCATGTCTTTCTGAAGGTGTAACCAATGAGGGGTACTTCGCACTTTGGCAAGAAGGGAAAGCTGAGTTCGAGGTACATAGGTCCCTTTGAGATTTTGGAAAGAATCGAGATTCTAGCGTATCGTCTTGCATTGCCACCAAGGTTGGCGCAAATGCATGACGTCTTTCACGTGTCGATGTTGAGGAAGTATGAGCCTGACCCAACCCACGTGCTAAATTTTGAAGAATTAGACGTGGACGACAGAGTGTCGTACGTGGAAAGCCTAATTTAGATTGTGGATCGCAAGGAACAGATTCTGCGCTCCAAGACGATCCTGTTGGTCAAAGTGGTTTGGTAACACCACGGCACTGAAGGAGCAACCTGGGAAAGTAAAGATTCAATGAGACGACTGTACCCCCACCTTTTTGTTTAAGATTTGTAATAGGTTTAAATTTCGAGGACGAAATTTTTATAAGATAGGAAGAGTTGTGACATCTTGATTTTCAACCCTGTTTTCGATGAGATGAAATAGGTTTTTCATCGACGCGCCTATGGTCTTATTCTTTGAGTTGGCCACTCACAATATAACTAGTCTATCGGGTGAAGCTGTTAAGGAATATAAACGCGACTAACTTGAGAATTCGACCAGAAAACGATTGCTCGACCGTACAAATCTATAAGGGTCAATATGGCACCGTTAAATTTGATTAGAGAGTGGAGATAGGTCGATTCGACAGAGACATATAATTAAGAGTGGGTGATTCCACTTAATTGCAAAATTCATGTCGAATGGTACTAGACTGACTTTCTATTAATTTTGTACCCCGTTCCCATATTTGAGATGTTGAGATTTTTACGACAATCAAGAGTCGCCTATGAGTCGAAGATACACATTGTGGATCGAAAATAATCGACTACAGGTCGAATGCGCTAAAATTCCTAAAACCTACCCGGTAGGTTAAGTCATGCTAAAATCGCATTCGGTTGAAATTAACCACGAAAGTGAACTCGGTTTCAGAAATCGAAAGTTGTGGTGTGTCACAATTTAATTTAGGATCGTCGACTCATCCTCTGAAGATTTTTTGGAAAATTCGGATTTTCGGCGAAAAATCAAGAATTGACGGAATTGGATCGGGAAATTTGAGTAGGCCAAATTGGGTACGTTTTTGGCCGTCAAGATGGATTAATTGGCAAGGAAAAATATGGAGTTAAGTGTGGACACATTGGATGAATTTTTGGGCTTCGATTGGATGGAATTGAAGAGGAATTGAATGAAATTGGAGGCCAATGTCACAAAATTCGTAGCCTTGGAGGAGTGCAACATTTCAGCCGTGTTGGGAAGCTTCCTAGGGAAGATTGAGGAGAGAGAAGTGGCTGAGGTCAAGGGCTGTCATGGTGGGGGATTGTAATAAGTGTTTGGGGCTAAGGTTGAAGACTTTTGAGGCCAATTGGGCCACTCCAACCTTGAGTAGCCTTCTTCTTCCTCATTGCCTCTCACTTTCTCCATTATTGAAGTATTGGGAACTCAAGAAAACCATAGGAAAGCCAGCAGCAAGCCACCGAGCACCCCTGCCTCCCATTAAACGCCGTCGCTACTAGCCGAAGTCGCACTCGCGCGCCCGCGAGCCACTGGCCGCCCGCCCGTCGTCCGCCGTCCAACGCCTGTGCGTCGCCCTCCATCACGCCTTGGTTGCCGTCTCTGGTCATCCAGCCACCGTACGTCACCACCTCCACCGCAATCTAAGCCCGCTATTGCTCGCCTAGCCCCTTAGCCACCCGTCTTCGCTGTTTCTAGCCCACCGAGTCACTCAGTTCAACCCCTCAACTAGTAAAGCAGAACCGGAAGCCCAGCAAGCCGTGAGGCTTTGTGGCCCATTTTTGAGCCATTCCAGACCTCGCTTGGTGTCGCCGTAAGCTTGTTTGTCGCCCGTCTTGTCATTGCCGTCACCGTGGACTCATCGGCCCGCAAATCCAGTGAGTTTACTCATTAAACCTTGCTTAGGAGGTTAATTATGCTTTAGGGTTGTTTAGATTAGGTTAAGCATGGTTTAGGTGGCTAGATTAGTTTAATAGAAGTTAATTAGATTATGTGGCTTGTTTAGTTTAGTAGATAATTAATTAAGGTTAATTAGGCAATTAGATTAGTGTAAGCTTAATTAGGCACTTAATTAATTTTTTTGCATTATTTAATTTTTTCGAATTTATATTAATTTATATTATAGTTAATTAATTAATATTTATTTAATTAATTTTCAGAAATTATTTATTTATTTATTATTTTTCAGAAATTATGCCGGATAGTCAGTTGTTAGAATTTCGTGCTAACTGCTGTGGGGTGGTTAGATTGTGTAATTGATTACCATATTGTGAAATTGAGTGGTGACTATGAAAATTGGTATTTAATTAGAAAAATGTCGAGTGTCGGGTTTTGACATCGAAAATGGTTTTTAAGTACTATATTAAATAGTGGGACTTTAAAATGAAGGATATCACTTTTCAACGTTCGATCTGACCGTGTACCTATACACGACTATTTTCCTGGATGTTTTTAAGACGAAGAAAATTGGCCAAATGCATTATCTTAATTGAGACATTTGAGTGCAATACATGATATATTGGCCGTAATTGATTGGCCATGTGTTGGTTATGAGAACCCATCACGAGCGTATAGGCCGGATGTTGTCCCTATATGGGATGCCCCTGACAACAGGGTGTGGGTCGCAGTAGATTCTGGACCTATAGTCCTTCGGGAAAGCCGTCTTTGAGAGATGTACACGTGCTCAATGGGGTGAGACGATCTCTGGCTACGCCAGTAGTCCGCCGAACATCAAGTAGGCCGTGCCCTAGAGGGGCATAATTAACAATTGGAACGCATGATTGATTGAGTTAGATGCACTTGATTATGAGACAAAACTGTGTGGCACGGTATGGAACGTGTCATAATGGTTTGGTCTTATAATCGGGACCCCTGTGATTGATTGAGTTGATGAGGCGTTTCAATTGTTGTGTGTTGTGATTATATGCCTTGTGTATATGAACTGTGCTAACATGCAAGAGGGAACTGAGGCGAGGTAAGTTCTCTGTATTGTGTGGCTAGGCCACCCTTGGGTGTATTTCCTTCCTAATAGGGCTTTAGGGAGTGAACTTGCTGAGACAACGTCTCACCCCATCATGAGCTTAACTTTTCAGGTCCTTAGATGGTGGTTGTGGAGGACCCGAAGCCCCGGAGTCTGTGGAGGTGGAGTTTGAAGGATTGGTGTATGTGTCCGACTAGTATGTCGTAGGATAGCTTTTTTTTTTTTAGCCGATCTTTTGTAGACTTTTGACTAGACTCTCTTTGTATCTAAACCCAGTGTGTTTATAAAAAGTGTTTTGTGGAAATTTGTGTCCTGCTATTTCTATCCCATGTTGAGTGTTGTCTAGGGATTTTTATTTTATGCTTTCGCATGTGCATAAACGAATTGGGTCGGCGACGAGTCTTAGGAACATTGCATTTGTAATGACCACCGAGGGATGTGCGCGTGCTTGAAGATCGGGGCGTGACATGCTTCCTTCTACAAACTCGGCACACATCCGGTGAGTCCTCTGCCTCCTGTTAGGTGACAGAACACACCCTTTCTTGCACCGGAGGCCTATCCAAATTACCCTATTGTGTGTTCTGCGGCGCATTCCCTCTTCTCTGTCTCATCGGTGATGGCGGCGGCAACTGCTGTGGTTCCATCTACTCGTGCGGACAATCCTTGATCAAGTGGCCGTACTGGCGACACCTGTAACAAGCCCTTGTCTTTTTAAAACACGGGGTGGATCCATGTCTTTTCTTACAGACACGACACACGCCCTTCTAGTTAGGTGTTGGCTTTTCAAATATACTCCTTCGAGTGGGACAACTTGGGGCACCCCCTCCCTTGACAACCCCCGATCCGCTGGGGTCGCCACAGCATTTCCTTATTCTGGATGTCCTTTATTCTGATACCAATGGATTTCAGTGAATCCGCGAATTTAAGGGTCTATTAAAAAAAAAAATCTCATTGGTCCCTGCACAATAATATGGCGGAAGCGAATCCATCGACTCCCTTCCTTAAACTTCCAAATGATGCACGCTAGACATACACATTAACCAGACACCTTTTTATTTACATATATTTAACATATGTCGCTTGTCGATACATCAAAAGCCAACGTTTTCTATCTTAGCTATATATCCAAAAAAAAGACCTACTATTTCATTAGTCATTTATAGCGTCATCTGTCATCAGGTGCCAGTGTCCAAAAATTTCCTGCTGGCCTCTCGTCCCCCTTCACTCTATCCCACTGGATCCTCCATCATCGTCCTCTAGCGGTGGCGGCAACGGTCCCATCATGTGTCCGTCCCTCCTAACATACAGGACGACAAAATCCAAGAATACAGGACCCGAGGGAAGGCCGACATCGAATGTCAGGATCACTTGCACTCGGATAAAAGTCAGGCCTAGCATGTCCGGATCTGGATGCTCTAATTATTCCCACCTCAGATCGATGGGAACGCCATAGAAGGTACCGGGGGATAGGGGCAACAACGGCATCTTTCCAACTCTAAAATATGTTAACCCCACGAGGGGTGAGTACGACTACTCAGCAATCAAAAGTTTACTAAACTATATTACGTTATACTATCATCATCAGATTCCATATGATCCAAGATAGAGTACATGGCCAAAATAATGAGTATGCATAAGTTTAAGAGGATCTTAAACAGTATAATACAATTAAAACATGTAGATGTTTAAAACTCGGTCTATCACGACTCACTATCACCATCTTCCGAAGGACCAGTGTTTGCATCCCTCCAGGCATATTGCACCCTACCTGGCATCACGAAGGCCTCCTGTTCCATATTTCAGTCTCCGGGCATCCGGAGAATGTTACATCACACCTCCAGACATCTTGCACCCTACCTAGCATCACGAGGAACCTCAGAGGCTCACCATGTCAATGATGTCCCCAGGCATCCGGTACGTGTTACGTCACACTCCCGTTCATCCCAACACTCCCAAGGAACCTCTGGGGCTCACCAGTCCCCAGGCATCCAGAGACATCGCCATCACGACCCTCCAGGCAACCCAACACCCGGGGCATCATTGACTCGAGGGTTCGACGACATCAATGATGCATCAGCCATGGTGTAGCAGTCTCAAGTTTTAAAACCAACACATGCTAACCTCAATATTATAACCGTTGCTTTGATTTCAAAATCTCAAGCCCGAAACTTAAGCCAAAACAAACAGACCTTTTAGGGATATCAACTACATAGTAAACAAAACGTTTTATGAAGTATAGAGATTAAAAATACCAGAACGGATCGATATTTAAATCGTACCCTTCCATACCCTGTCATTTTCCTAAAATTCACGAGCATAAATCTGAAAGATTTTCATGTTTCAAAAATTGAAATATATTTATGAAATCATGGTATAAGTTTTTCTTTTGTTATCAAAGCCGTGAGTAAATATCGAAATCGACGTATTGGCGAGTCAACATCTTGGTCCCGATCTTGAGATTTTATAAATAATTTTCATGTAAAGTCTCAAAATTTCAAAGATATCAAACGTTTATGAAATATTGTAGCAGTACATCAGCAATTAGAAATCCCAACACAGTTCTTAAAAATTTTCTCGAAATAGTTTACGAGTAGTGTTGCCAAAATTTCCATAAACACTAAGATTTGATGCATAAACCGATGTTGAAATTGCATTCAACTATACGAAAGGTCAGAAACCACGGAAAACGTTAACATATCGAATGCATAAAAAGTGAGAAAATGCGAAAGAGATTTAGATGTTGAAGCCAACTATCCATTTTCACAAATGCGATTCCAAGAGCGAACAAATTACGATCCCATTGCACCCTATATGCATCATTAGTGTTGGAGAAATCTTCCTTCTATATTTTGAAGTTGACAAAACGTTTCTTAGTCTGAAGACTTCCAGACTCATCTATCAAAGTTTGAGAACTTCCAAACTGAAGATCGCCAGACTCAAGATTTAAAGTCTGCCCTCGTTGACAGTTTCTAGATCATCGAAGAAGTCTTATCCAGAAATGAGGATATCCTTAAGGATTTGATTCGATTGGTCGAAGATTATCACATGGTTGGAGAAAGCATTTAAAGATCTATTATTCGTATGACAAGTAAATCGAGTAAGACAGATCCGTTGATTGGCAAAGTATACTTGGTAGGTTCTACTTATCGAAATCTAGATCTTATTTGTATGGGTGAACATAATTGATGGGCTATCTTCATATTCCGTAAATAACGCGAGATCTCCTTGATTGATTCGGTCCAACGAGTAGATTGGACGAACTCCTTTGGAAGGTGCCAACGGTTATGTAAGCATGGAGGAGTATAAAAGGAAGACGCTCTAGTTGTTCGAGAGAGTACGAGATAGTAAAATTCCAAAGTCTGAAGCTCCTTACTCTTTGCTATTTCATTTGTTGAGCATACAACTGTACTCAAAAGAGAGAATTTTGTGAGACATCGAGGAAGTGCAGTAGAGTCTCTGCACTGTGGAATCGAGGACGTGAGATTGTAACATCTCTTTTGATTCTTAGTGAAATCCAGCCGTGGGCTGTTAGCGTGAGAGAGTAGACGTAGGCTTGGTCTAAGCCGAACCACTATAAACTCTGTCTT
The DNA here is from genome assembly GCA_016097605.1 of Eucalyptus guilfoylei. Classification (NCBI taxonomy): domain Eukaryota; kingdom Viridiplantae; phylum Streptophyta; class Magnoliopsida; order Myrtales; family Myrtaceae; genus Eucalyptus; species Eucalyptus guilfoylei. The sequence goes on from CM027860.1 coordinate 18,883,613, forward strand.
TCAATTCTTTTTCCTTATCTCTTTACGTATTTCGTATTTTAATCTGTTTAATTATATTCTTGTTTTGGTTCAAGTCTTAAAGGAAAGAAATAATTTGTTTTTACACCAATTCACCCTCCTCTAGGTGTTCATACTAGAACTCTCAATTGGTATCAGAGCATGTGTACTTATTTATTTGAAGTGTTTTTACTTCAGAGTTAAAGATCCATAGCTAGTATGTTGGCTCCAGGGTTGGTTAAAGGTCAAAGTAACACAAGACCGCCTTATTTCGATGGAAAGGAATACAACATATGGAAAAACAAGATGAAGGCATTCCTGCGATCGAAAGATCCTCTGGAATGGCATGTGGTAGACAAAAGAATCGTTCCTAAAGCTACAATTTCAGAAAGAGGGAAAGAAATTGCAGAAGCTAGCGACATGACTCAAGAAGAGATAACCAAGAGACAAGCTCTTGATGCAAAAGCAATTTACTCCTTATATTGTGCATTATCTCCTACTGAATATAACATAATATCTTCCTGTGAAACAACTAAAGAAGTCTGGGATAGACTGCACATTACTTATGAAGGAACAGATCGAGTAAAAGAAACTAGAATCAACATTCTGCTTGGTCAATATGAAGCCTTCAAAATGAAGCCAGCAGAATCTATTACTGACATGTTTAGCCGTTTTACAGAAATTGTGAATGGTCTTGAATATCAAGGTCAACCAATCTCAAGACCTGTAAAGGTTAACAAATTGCTGCGTGGACTCTCCAAAGAATGGAATCACATAAAAACTTCAATAAGGGAAACACAAAAGATTATACCACTCTCCGTTGACGAATTGGTTGGAACACTTCAGTCCTATGAAGAAGAGCAAATCAATGAAGAAGAAGATCCTAAAGGTAAGAAGTCTATTACTTTAAAATCTAACGAAGATTCTGATATTACAGATTTTGAAGAAGATATGGACGATGAAGAACTTGCTCTCATGATAAGAAGATTTAGGAAACTGAATAAAAAGGGAAGACGATTCAATTGGAAGAAACAAAGTTCTCAAAAATTTCAAAACAAACCAGCTGAGGATGATGATTCAAATAAAGATGTGATTTATTTTGAATGCAAGAAAAATGGGCATATCAGACCCAACTGTCCCTTGCTGAAAAAAAAAAGAAAGGAAAAGTTGAGAAATACAGAAAGGCACTCAAAGCAGAAACTTGGAGTGATACAGAATACGAGGAGAGTGATGATGATTATGCCAACATTTGTTTAATGGCAAAATCAGAATCAGACTCAGATTCTGAAATTGATATAGACCCAAATTCAGATAGTGAAATCGAGGTAAGTAATTCAAAGATTCCTATTAAAGTCTCAAAGTAAATTGATGAACTATGTCTTAGTCTCAAAGTCTCTCTTAAGAGGATTTCCGAACTAAAAAGGGAAAATATTACACTGAAGCAACAGGGAACTCTTTGGAAAGAAAAATTTGAAAATCTGGATAAAAGTTTTGTTACTCTAAAAGAAAATACATATTCTCTTTCAAAAGAAAACATAGTTTTGAAAAATGACATTTCAAGTATTTCAAAAAGGTTTTCTATGGGATCTCGAGAAATTGGAACAGCATTCTTTCAAGACAAAAAGACCTTACTTTAATAAATCTGGATTGGGAATGACCTCTGAAACCATTCCTTTAATTGATTTTCCAAAAGTAAAAGAAAGAATCAAACAAAGACCTACAAAAATCTTTTACAAGAATCATTTTCAAAAAGTCTTTGTAAAACCTGTTGGCCGAAGTGCTCCTAAATGTTCTAAGTGTAATAGCTCAGAACACTTTGAGAAAGAATGTCTTATAGTTTGGAAGCCTGTTAAGAAGGTTTGGGCAAAAACTGTTTAATGGACTAACTCTACTGGACCCAAGAAAGTGTGGGTACCAAAGAAAGCTTGAGTTTCTTTTTTAAATGCAAGTCACTATCAAGAGAAAGGTAAAATGGTATTTGGATAGTGGTTGCTCAAGACATATGACTGGAGATTCAAATTGTTTTATCAATCTTACACAAGTAACAGGTGAAAAGGTCTCTTTTGGCGGAAATAGCAAAGGAAGAATTGTTGGAAGAGGAACTGTAAAAATTGAAAGTCTCATAATCAACAATGTTTCCTTAGTGGAAGGACTTAACTACAACTTGCTCAGTATCAACCAATTGTGCGACACTAGATTCAAGATCAACTTTCAAGAAGGGATATGTTCAGGCACTAGTAAAGATCTTTCACAATCCTTTACTGGGCGAAGATATGGGAATATTTATTTTTTGGATATCAATCCAGAAAGATTTCAATGTCTAATCTCAATCAAAGATGAAGCAAATCTCTGGCATCATAAGCTTGGCCATATCAACATGAAGCAAATTGCCAAAATCTCTTCAAAGAAGATTGTTCGTGGACTTCCCAACCTAAAGTATCAAAAATCTGATCTATGCACACCATGTGTATTGGGAAAACAGGTTAGAAATTCCTTTAAACCAATAAATCAAGTTTCCACTAATCGTATACTGCAGCTCCTGCATATGGATCTATTTGGACCAACGAGATCTCAAAGCATTAGTGGAAAGAAATTTTGCCTAGTAATAGTGGATGATTATTCACGATTTACTTGGGTCTACTTTTTGGCAAGTAAGTCTGAAACCTTCTCCTACTTTTCAAAGTTTGCCAAGAAAATTCAGAATGAGAAAGGATATGCTATTTCAAGCATTCGGACAAACCATGGAGGTGAGTTTGAAAATCAAGACTTTACTACATTTTGTGAAGAATCTGGTTTTTAGCATATGTTCTCTTCTCCCTACACTCCTGACCAAAATGGAGTTGTGGAAAGAAAGAACAGATCTTTGCAAGAAATGGCTAGAACTCTTTTAATTGAAAATAATATTTCTTCTCGTTTTTGGCCTGAAGCTGTTTCTACAGCTTGTTATATTATAAATAGAATTGTCTTAAGGCCAATTTTGGAGAAAACTCCCTATGAGCTTTTCAAAGGAAAGAAGCCAATTGTTTTTTACTTTCATCTGTTTGGTTGCAAATGTTTTATTTTGAAAAATGCAAATGATCGAATTGGTAAGTTTGAAGAAAAGTCAGACAAAGGAATCTTCCTTGGATATTCAACTTCCAACAAAGCATACAGAGTATACAAGAAGAAATCTCAATTTGTGGAAGAATCAATGAATGTCAAATTTCAAGATTCTATGCAAAATCAATCAATCCAGACTCAACTTGAAGAATCTGAATCTGCTCCAAACTCTACAAAGTCTACTTCCTCTGAAGCAGCTTAGACTATAGAAGGACAACAACAATCGAATGCTGAAGAATCAACTGAAAAGGAAGATGAACAATCTGACAAACCTATTAGCAACTGGAAGCACAAGTCTAGTCATCCCAAAGAACTCATCATTGGTAACATTGATGAATGAATTCGTACAAGATCCAAAAGGCGTGAAGAGTCTAGTGCTGTGGCTTTTATTTCTAAAATAGAACCCAAAAGCATAGAAGAAACTTTATTTGATGAAAGCTGGATTGAAGCTATGCAAGTAGAGCTCAGACAGTTCAGTGTTAATGATGTTTGGGAATTAACTCTTATACCAAAAGGAAAATCTGTTATTGGAGCAAAATGGGTTTTCAGGAACAAGATGGACGAAAAAAGAAAAGTTGTAAGGAACAAAGCAAGACTCGTGGCCAAAGGATATACGCAAGAAGAAGGAATAGACTTTGATGAGACTTATGCACTAGTAGCAAGGTTAGAAGCAATTAGATTATTACTTACTTTTGCTTGTTACAAAAATTTCAAGTTATTCCAAATGGACGTCAAAAGCGCATTCCTAAATGGATTTATTCAAGAAGAAGTCTATGTGGAACAACCTCCCGGTTTTGAAGGCCCAAAGAAACCAGATTCTGTATTCAGACTGAAAAAGGCTCTATATGGTTTAAAGCAAGCACCTCGAGCTTGGTATGATAGGTTAAGTAATTTCTTAACTCGAAATAGTTTTGCCAAAGGTAAGGTGGATACAACTCTGTTTATCAAAATGGAAGGTAAAAATTTTTTGCTTGTTCAAATTTATGTTGACGATATAATTTTTGGCTCTCCTAACGAAAGTCTATGCAATAAATTCTCTAAGACTATGCAGGATGAATTTGAAATGAGCATGATGGGTGAATTATCCTTCTTTCTTGGTTTACAAGTAAAGCAATTGAAGGAAGGAATTTTCATTCACGAAGAAAAATATACAAAAGAACTTTTTAACAAGTTCTGTTTAGAAAATTGCAAAAATGTTGAAATTCCAATATCTAGCTCTTTGAAGCTTGATAAAGATGAAGGAGGAAAGAAAGTTGACCAGAAACTTTATAGGAGTATTATTGGTTCACTTCTTTATCTTACTGCTTCTAAACCTAGCATTTTGTTTAATGTTTGCATGTGTGCCAGATTTCAATCAGATCCAAAAGAATCTCATCTAAGTGCTGCAAAATGCATCATCAAATATGTTGCAACTTCTTCAAAGTTAGGTCTATGGTATTCTAAAGAATGAGACATTATTCTCCTTGGATATTCAGACGCAAATCTAGCAGGCTGCAGAGTTGAAAGGAAGAGCACTTCCGGTACTTGTCAAATACTCGGCAATAGGACAGTATCCTGGTTCTCAAGGAAGCAAAGTATGGTAGCCCTTTCAACAGCAGAAGCAGGATATGTGGCTCTTGGAAGTTGCTGTTCTCAAATCTTATGGATAAAACAACAACTGAGAGACTTTGGAGTCAAAGATTCTTGCACGGAGATCAAATGTGACAACACCAGCGCGATTAATCTTGCCAAGAATCATATTCTTCATTCAAGAGCAAAGCATATAGAGATTCAACATCATTTTATTAGAGATCATGTTCAAAATGGAGAAATATTGATCCAGTTCATTGACTCCAAGAATCACCTAGCGGATATATCTACAAAGCCACTGGATAAAAATCTATTTGAGTCTATTCGTACCAGACTTAATATCATATCTCTTACTTAGCAAAGTCCGGATACTTTCAAGACTTAAAGTTAGAAGTCTTTAAATGCTCAGACTCAGAAGACCTCAAATCTCGACTAAAGTTGTTTCTAATTTTTAATTTGAAAAGGTACGATTATCTATTGGCTGTTAGTCGATTGGTTTTATCTTTCTTAAATTACTCCTTATTTCAAAAAGGCAGTTATCGATTTTTTAAAAATTCAGTTAATTTCATAAAGGGAAGTTATTATTTATGAAAATACATCTTTTTTATTTCATTTTATGACGCTTCGATTACCCCGCTTTACTTGCTTTATATACCACTGTGTTTCGTCTTATTCACTTTTACTCCAAAACCCTAGAATACAAAATTCCTATTTTCTTTCACTTTCACCCTCGATTCGTTCGAAAGTTTTCATCTTTTTCGAAACAAGTTGGTGATTCTCTCCATTGGAGTGTCAATGTCTTCAAGAAAGTCTTCGAGGATTGCAAGCAGGGGACCACGTTCATGCCTGAGGGTCCTACCCATTTTGACTTAACGGAAGAAGAAGATTCTCCTCCAATGCGTCCAAGTCAGCAACAACCTTCTCAACAGCGTCAACCTTCTCCAAATCGACCAGCGGATGAAGTCATAGAAGAGGCTGAACCTATAAGTACTCTAACTCCAAAGAATGCGTACAAACTCTACTCGAATTTGAAGAAATGAGGGACGCCAATGTCTCTTATTGATGAGTTCTTAAAAGATAGAGGGTTTAAGAATGAAACCCTGTTTTTGAGAGAGTTGTAGAGGTTAGGAGTTGTGGAGCAAGGATCGACTGAGAAAGCGTATGCGAACATTCCAAGTGACCCCCAATATGGCACTGCGAATCAACCGCAAACTCTGGATGATGATGAAAGGTTGTACTCTCACTTTCAACCTAGATCTGGGGTGGCTGCAAACATTACTGATGGTTCAAACCTTTTTAGATCTAAGAATCATAAAAAGGTTTATGCAACTCTGTTGAAGAGAGGGGTGATGAACCCTAGAACTGTTGATTTCGATTTCCTGGATTCGATAAAAGTAAATCTGAGAGAGAAGTTTGCTCTTTTACAATTGAAAAAGTTCTGTTCTGAATCCACTGTTGCATTTCCAGAGCTTACTGCTTACTTTTATTCGAATCTATCTTTCTTGGATGCACAAAGTTTTATCTTCACTGTGAAGGAGAGGGAATTTTTGGTGACTACAGACATTTTGCGTGACATAATCGGGGTGGAAAGAAGGAGTTTCCAGCCGATTAGTGTGTCCATTGCTCATGCTATACTTTCTTTGGCAAGAGATAGAGATGTGGAAAGAAAACTTTCTTATTCAAGGATGAGTGCCTCTAACATTTTGCTGCACAAAATTGTGATTAATTGCATCCGTCCTAAATCGACATCCAAGACTGATGTTTCTCGATCTGAAGCCAAATTGATGTGTGCAATCAATACTCGTTTTAAGTTCTCTCTGCCTCACACCATACTGTTCCACATGTATCGAACTGTGACGAAGGATAAGGGACAGCTTCCTTATTCTGCTCTTATCACAAGACTCTTCAAGCACTTCAAAATTCATATCTCTGCACCATTAAGTCTGAAAGCCATCGCTCCGATGGTAATTGGGTTCAAAATGGTGACAAAGATGCGTTTAAAGGAGCTGAACAAAGTGCTGGAACGTATGAAGGAGAAATCTCCTCTCAAGGCAAGGTAAGACTCTGCTGCGGCAAAAAGAAAAGGCAAGGAGCCCATGGTTGCTCTTGTAAATAAGAAAAGAGCTCTCATTCTGGAAGATGAAGACGATGAGGATGAGCTTACTATATCTGCCTTGAAAAATTTAAAGACCTTTGTCAGCTTTCGTGAGAGAAGAGAAGAGTCAGAGGAAGGAAGAGAGAGAGAAGAATCTGAGAAAGAAGAAGAACAGAGGAAAACAGAAGAAAGAAGAAGAGAAGAAGCAGAAGCAGAGGAAGAAGAGGGACAAGAAGAATCGGAGAAAGAAGAAGTGGAGGAAGCAGAAGAAGAAGTGGAAGAAGGAGAAGAAGTAGCAGAAGAAGAAGAGAGAGAAGGAGATCAGGGTGCAGAAGACTCCTTCGAGCCAACTTTGGCTATCTCTCTGTCTAGTCATTCTGAGATAAGAGGAGATGAATTTGTTGGAGCGCATCACTCTGAGGCTGAGGAAGCATTACCTACTCCACCTGAGGGCATTAAAACAGGGAGAGCTGATGGACAAAAAGGTACTTCTTCACCTTTATTTGCTAGTGATGTAAGTCGTTCTGCAGCAGACCCAGAAGAAGTGTATGCCTCCCATTATCCAGAAGAGAGTCATGGTGGACCATCCACTGAGGCCCCAGCATTTCTCAAATTCCCCGAATTTCACTCTGCTGGTCCAAGTGATACAACTGCTCAAACAGCAGACTTTTCAAGACTGCTGGAAATTCTATTAGATGTGCGGAATCAGCAATATGCTATGAGTTTTGAGATGCTGGATCTCAAGAATGCTGTTAACACCACTTCAGTGTCTCTTCATGAACAGTTAAATACCCTGAAGAATCAAGTTCAGTCTAACGTGCAGGGTGAAGAATTTCAGGTGCTGAAGCAAAGTTTCGACAAACTTGAAAAGACTGTGCACTCAATGGGAGAATACGAGCTTATTCGTTTGTCCAAGAAGCCTTAACTCTCGTTCTTTTTCAAATCATCGTTTGGTCGATCTCCACTTTTTGCTATTGCCAAAAAGGGGGAGAAGTTTATGCAGATTTATGTTTTCGTGTTGACATTATCTTTGTTTGATTTGGACTTTATATTTGTTTGGTGTGATTTTGTTTTGGACTGGTTTAGACTATTAAGGCTTGCTAAAGTAACTTAAGCTATTATTGATTATGCTAAAGATAGTTGTGTTTTCAGGACTAACATGTTTTCTGTGATTGCAGATTTACAGATTCACTACTATCTTTCTCTAATCTTTAATAATATTTGTACAAGAAAATCTTGGTTTGCTTGAGTGTTGTTTTGCAGGTCAAAATGTCTAAATCTGTAGGAAATTTTTGTCACCACCAAAAAGGGGGAGATTGTTGGAGAAATCTTCCTTCTGTATTTTGAAGTTGACAAAACATTTCTTAGTCTGAAGACTTCCAGACTCATCTATCAAAGTCTGAGGACTTCTAGACTGAAGATCGCCGAACTCAATATTTAAAGTCTGCCTCGTTGATAGTTTCTAGATCATCGAAGAAGTCTTATCCTGAAATGAGGATATCCTTAAGGATTTGATTCAATTGGTCGAAGATTATCACACGGTTGGAGAAAGCATTTAAAGATCTATTATTCGTATGACAAGTAAATCGAGTAAGACAGATCCGTTGATTGGCGAAGTATACTTGGTAGGTTCTACTTATGGAAACCTAGATCCTATTTGTATGGGCAAACAGAATTGATGGGCTATCTTCATATTCCTTAAATAACGCGAGATCTCCCTGATTGATTCGGTCCAATGGGTAGATTGGACGAACTCCTTTGGAAGGTGCCAACGGTTATGTAGGCATGGAGAAGTATAAAAGGAAGACGCTTTAGTTGTTCGAGAGAGTACGAGATAGAAAAATTCCAAAGTCTGAAGCTCCTTACTCTTTGCTATTTCATTTGTTGAGCATACAACTGTACTCAAAAGAGAATTTTGTGAGACCTCGAGGAAGTGTAGTAGAGTCTTTGCACTGTGGAATCGAGGACATGAGATTGTAACATCTCTTTTGATTCTTAGTAAAATCCAGCCGGTAAGCTATTAGGGTGGGAGAGTGGACGTAGGCTTGGTCTAAGCCGAACCACTATAAACTCTGTGTTTCAATTCTCTTTCCTTATCTCTTTACGTATTTCGTATTTTAATCTGTTTAATTATATTCTTGTTCTGGTTCAAGTCTTAAAGGAAAGAAAGAATTTATTTTTACACCTATTCACCCCCCTCTAGGTGTTCATACTAGCACTCTCAGTTAGTACACACACCACACATATGCTTGATATTAACTACGAGAACCGAGGAGCCCTACCAAGAAATAAACAACTGATGATATCATTAGGATGAGCCAACATCATCTACCAAAGAAGGTGGCGAAAATGAAGCACCATCAATGAATCCTTTGCTTCAATCACCCACCCAAGTTTCAAGTTTCAATCTTTCGGCTATCATCCTACGTGCATAAGCTTGCTATGATGCTTCGCCAATCTCTTTAAGCTATACTGAAGCTAGGGGATGTTCAGGCTAAATGGAAGTTCAAAACAATGCTGCCCGATCAAGAACAGCAAGAAGTTCCAAATCTCGACAGAAGTTGCACCATCAAGATCTTATGGAAATAGAATCATAAAGAAAAAGAAAACGTCCAACAACTCATATCATCAAATAAAGCTGCAAGTCATTGTGATTAAAAGATAATAATAATGTGGAAGAGCGAGTTACACATAGCTTGTACAATCCTTTCCACAAAAAGCAATGGAATCACCGACCAGGACTTTCGCTATTAGAGAAGCCTCTGTGGATTGCTGCCATCTCCACAGCAACGCCCTGGAGGCCTAATCATCAACAAGCTATCAATTGGATTTTTGTGTAAGTTTCAACATGTGGAGGATGATCACATCTCGCACATCGTCTGGATCACACTTAATGTAAAGAAGAGATTTAAAATATGAAAATCGGAAATACAGAATGAACAAAATGGGAGCGTTGAGGCAGTATTAATTCCAAATTGCGTTTTGATAATATGTAAGTAAAAGCTAGTAATTTGTGCAATGATAATTTCTCTCAGTTACTATTTTCTCCTTCAACGGCATTCTCCTCCTCAATTTCCCTGCAATTAATTATCTGTAGATCTCTCAATGTAGCAATACTATAAATGCCACCTAGTAAAGAGGAGAATATGGGATAGTCTTGAATCTTCGGTGCTCTTAGAGAAGAACAATTTTGCAATCACATGGGCAATACACTAAAGTTGGGACAATTCTCAATTCCTATCCTCTGCAATGTACTTGCAAAACCTTCGAGCCACTCGAGGAAAGAAACTAGTTCTAGTAGTCCCTCGAAACTGAAGAAACGAAACCTTGGCATGGAGTGCGGTTCATCACATTCACCTTCTGGCAGCTTCAAGCTCGCGCAGTCCTCAATACAGAGTGTTCCAGCAATGCCTTCATATTCTTGAAGCCTTATGGTAAAAGGGCCAATTTCTGACAATCTCCAATGGACAATGAATGGAGCAACGAGCGCAATTGGATATCATCGAACAAGGCCTCCAATTCTCGCAGCCTCGTATGTAAAACTTCCATGAAGAGGTCAAGCATCCTATTCCACTCTCTAGGAGACACTGCTATGTCGTGGTTATCGCCAAAACGCGCAGGCTGACCATATTCTTGATGTTTGTGGCAATTCCTCGAGTTCCATGCACCCAACAAGACGTAATTCTTGCAGATTACGAACCTCGCAGATCGATTCGGGGAGTTAGTTCATATCACAGTTTCCGACGAACTAAGAAATCTCAAATGCTTTAGACCACCAATGGAACTTGGCAGTCGGCCAAAGCTAGACCGATTTATCCATAGCACTCAAAGTGCTTGAATTATGAAAGGTATCTCTCCCAAAAAAAACGCCCCAAAGGAACTTGTGACATCCTGAAGTTTTAATCCTACTTTCAATTGAATGAATGGGGCCTTTCATCGACGCGCCTATAGTACTATTCTCTGAACTGATCACTCATGAGATAACTAGACTATCTGAGGAAGTCATTAAGGGATTTTAACGCAATAGACTTGAGAATTCGACTAGGAATCGACTACTCGACCGTGCTAATTTGCAAGGGTCATTATGGCACAATTAAAAATCGATCAGAGATCGGAGATAGGTCGATTCGATAGAGGTGTGTGATTAGGTGTGGGTGATTCCACCTAATTGCAAAATTCTCATCAATCGGCACTAGATCGATTTTCTATTGTTTTGGGTACCCTGTGTCCGTATTTGAATCACAACAACTGAGAGTTGCTAAAGAGTCGAAGACGTACGTTGTGGCTCGAAAATAATCGACCACCAGTCAATTGCACTAAAAAGTCCTAAAAGCTATCCGGTAGGTTAGGTCACACTAAAATCGTGTCAGATTGAAATTAACCGCGAATTTGAACCCAATTTCAGAAATTTAAAATTCTGCCATGTCACGACTTATTTTAGGAATGTCTACTCATCCTCTGAAAAATTTTTGGCAAATTCGGGATTTTTACGGAAAATCGATTCGGATGTTTCGAAAAAGAACGGAAATTCGAATTAGCCGAATTGAAGGGATTTTTGACTTCCAAACCAAGCTACTTGGTGAAAGAGAATTTTAGAAATGGCGTGGGCCTCTTCTTCATTAAAATTGGACATCAAATTGGGAAATTTGATGAACATTTGAAGCTCAAAATGAGGGAATTCGGAGCTAGGAAGAGGGTTGCATTTTTGGCTTCAAAATTGGATAATTTGGGGTATATATTTGCAAGAAAGTAATAGGGGGACCAAGTAGATAAGCTTGAAGAATTTTGGACCAAGTGATAATGATTTTTTAGTTTTTTTAAAATTGATCTTTCTTCCTCTCCCCCACCGGTCTCTCTCTCTCTCTCTCTCCCTCTCTCTCTCTCTCTCCCTCTCGCACACCCCCATCCGACAATCCCCTACAACTTTCTTCTTTGGTTTTGTTTCTTTGACCAAGTGGGCCCATTCTTATCTCCCCTTCCTCATATGTTACCCTCTGTCTCTCCCTTTTTTCCTTTTAGCTTTCTCGCATGTTTCTTTTTCTTTCTCTTCCTCATCTCTTTCCCTTCTACTAGCTGCTTCCCTCTTAGTTGCCAGCTACCGCACGCCCCAGCAGCAGGACCGTCGAAGCTGCTTCTTCCCCTTTGCAGCTCCATCATCCCTCATGACCAAAGCAACTCCTTCGGTCTCTCTTCATGTTGCCACTCGTCGATTCCTCCTCCACCGAAGTCAACTCCCAGCAGCACAGCCACCACCGAAACTGCTCCTCCGTCCATTTCCCTTCTCCTCAATAGTCGACGCCAGCCTTGCTCCACCATCTCTTGTCTCTCCACATCCGCAAGCCCTATTTCCTCTTGTCGCTAGCTGCACCGAGTCAAAGCTAGCCACTCCTTCTCACTTCTTCATTCGGCCCGGCCCAGGCTCTATGTCCAACGCCAGAAGTTGACTCCTCCGTTCGTCCCTACTCCCTGCAGCAGACGCCACCGCACGTCCCAACTTCCATCCGCTCGTGTTCCCCTCCACCAAAGCCGCTGGTTTCATCTGCTTGAAGCCGCAAGTCCAGCCCGCTTCATCCCCACCGAAGCAGTCGTTCGAAGTCAGCTCAGTAGCCACGCAAGTCCAGCCGCAAGTTCAGTCGAACCGAGTAGCAATCGTTGGCTTCCTTAGGACATTTTTTGGGCCCAGTCCAAGCCGTGTTGGCGTCACCACTTTGGTATTTATCGCTCGCCGTCATGCCGCCATCGCCGAGAATTCACCGGCTTGCAAATCCAGTGAGTTAACTCACTAAACTTCGCTTAGTAGGTTAATTATGCAATAGGGTAATTAGTTTAAGTTAATTAAGGTTTATGTGATTAGTTAGATTATATTAGTGATTTAATTATCCAATTTTGCATGTTAGGTGGTTAGATTAGATTAATTAAGCCCTAGATAGGTTGTATCAATTATCTAGATTGGTTCGGGAATTTTCCGGGCCTGTCTCAATATTTAATTAGGCATTTCCGGCCTAAGTTAGCAATTTTTGCATTTAATGGTATTATTTAATTAATTTTGATAATTATTAGATTATTAAATATTTTCCAAAAATTAGACCGGGATAGTCGATGACTGGAATTTCGTGCTGATTACAATGGAGTGTTTAGTTTATGCAATTGGATGTTAATTTGTGCAAATTAAGTGCTGATTGATTTTTTGGTAATTTATTCTAAAAATTGTGAATTTCAATATTTATTCAGAAAATCCCAAGTATCAGATTTTAACATCGAAAATGGTTTTATGTACTATATAAAACGGTGGGATTTTAAATTGGAAGTTATGAATTTTTCGGGCTCAATCTGACCGTGTACCCATACACGACTATTTTCACCGAGTGTTTTTAATATGAAGAAAATAGGCCAGGATCACTATTTTAATTGAGACATTTGAGTGCAATGCACGGTATCCTGGGTCGAGATTGACTGGTCGTGTGTTGATTAATGAGAACCCGTCACGAGCTTTTAAGCCGGACGTTACCCTATATGGGATACCCATTCATTGGGACTCGAGTCGAAGTAAATTCTGGACCTACGCCCCTTCGAGGAAGCCGTTTATTAAGATATAGACGTCACTGTGCTCAATGGTGGTGAGACGAAGCCTATCTACGCCAGAAGATATCGAACTTATGAGTAGATCGTACTCAAGTCGCTGTAGATTCTGGACCTACGCCCCTTCAAGGAAGCCGTCTATTAAGATATAGACGTCGTCCTGCTCAATGGCGGTGAGGCAATGCCTGGCTATGCTAGTAGACACCGAACTTATGAGTAGGTGGTACCCTTAAGGGGCAAATTTAACAATTGGAACGCATGACTAATTGAGTTGATGGGACGTTTCAATTGTTATGTGCCTTGAATATATGCATTTGAGATATAAATTGTGCTGACGTGCAGGAAAAAACTGAGGCGAGGTAAGTGCCCTGTTCTCATTATGTGATGGTGTGGTTGTGTGGCTAGAGCGCCCTGAAGCGTATTTCCTTCCTAATAAGGGTTTAAGGGGTGGACTTGCTGAGACATTGTCTCACTGGTTATTGTATAACTATTTTCAGGTTCTTAGATGGTGGTCGTGGAAGACCGAAGCCCGGAGTCTGTGGAGGTGGAGTTTGAAGGATCGACGTGTGTGTCCTATTAGCATGTTGTAGGACAGCCTCTTTGAGAGTTGACCTTTTTGTAGGCCTTTACCTAGACTCTTCTTATACATAAACCCAATTTTTATAAAATTGTGCTTTTGTGAAATGTACCCTGCTTTCCTATCCCATGTTGTTTGCTGTGAGGGGTTATTGTTTCGCTTCCGCATGTGCATTAAAAATGAAAGGGTCGGTGACTAGTCCTGGGAAGTCGCAAAATTTTAACGACCACAGAGGGATGGGCATGCACTCGAGGATCGGGGCGTGACATCCCCATTTAAGTGGTATCAGAGCGGGTCTGTGTTTGGAGTGATAAGGTGCGATGAGTCATGGGATAGTTAGTAGGATAAGCCACTTTTAATTTGCTAATGCATGTAATTGATAACTTATTGGTAACTTGTTTGTGGGGTCACTCAAATTCTAATCTGGTATTGGAATTGGAAAGCAAGTTTCTATAAAGAATTTGCGTGATGAGTGATCAGGAGTGGAGAGCTCCTTAGAGGAGGTCAGCAGGACTTGTAACTCGGGGTAAGACGCTGACAAGGATCGATACCCAAGGCAGAGCGCAAGCTCAGGCCAGCGCAAGTGTAAGAGTACCGCCGTAGACCGGTACTAAGCGTGTAGCAGCATTGAGCGATCCTAGGTTCAACGGGATCGTTCAGGCGCTAGAAACTTTGGTAAGCATTTTGGGTCAACAAGCACAGAATCAAGCCACCGCTGTTGCCGCTATCATGGCTGCCACCAATGCTATAACCGCCATTGTTGCTACACTTGTTGAGGCCCAACCTGAAATTGTGATCGGGGAACAAGCCTCTGCATCGGGGTCATGGTTTGGTTCTCATAGATATGGGAATCGGTTTGGGAAGAGACCGATGACAGGAGGAAGAATCCGGTTCCACCCAACAGGAAGGGTGGGATAGGAAAGTCAGTGAGTCAATTTAGAGTGTGTCGTTCCTACGAAGGACAGCATGGATCAACCCCGTGTCCTGTTAGGGTGGGTCCTTGTTTGTGTGTGATTAGCAGGGTCACCTGGCCAGAAACTGTCTGCACAGGCAAGTAGGATCACAACAACTGCCGCCACCACCGCTGATGGAATAGAATGTAGAGAATGCACCACAAGACGCGCAGTAGGGTATTTGGATTACGCCTCCGGTACAAGAAAGGGTGCGTACGGTCACCCAACAGGAGGCAGAGGACTTACCAGATATGTGTCAAGTTCATAGCAGGGAGCATGGGCCAACCTAGTGTCTAGGTTTCACGGGAGTGCGCTTTGGATGTGGCTAGCATGGCCATTAAGTGAGGAATTATCCTTGTAGGTCCGAGAGAGTACAAGCACCACTATCGCAGATAAGACGCCACTAGGATGGCGAAAGGGACAGGAATGAACCGAACCATGCACCAATCAGAGGAAGAATGTTTTTGAGGTGATTTTATCAAAGTAGCGCAACGGGATTTTTGGTGAAGGTTCTAGAATTTCCGTTGTTGTAATAAAGTAGTAGAAAGAATAATCTCTCACTATAATTGTACTTGACTAGTTTGCTTCTATATAACTTTGACGTCATGTATAAAAAGGTTTGGCTCGAGGAGCTTTTTGTTGTAATGACTTGTTGTCATAACGTAATACAGTTTGACCCGTCGACGGATGAAAGTTTCGAATATATCGGAAATCGAGAATGACCCTCGATCCCTTTAATCTCGTCACTTGAGGCAACCCATTTGTTAGATGGGGGTTGTCAAGGTTACTTGGCGATTGTCATAGATAAGACAGTTGAGAAACTAAAGAGTGAGGACATCGCAGTAGTTCAAGAATTTCTAGATGTGTTTCCACAGGAATTGTCAGGCCTGTCGTCAAAAAAAGAGATAGAAGTCACGATCGAGTTAGCACCCAGGACAGAGCCAATCTCTAAGACTCCTTACCGGATGTCGTTATCTGAGTTGAAAAAGCTAAAGGTGCAGATGTAAGAATTGTTGGATAAGGGATTCGTGCGTCTCAGTGCATCACCTTGGGGAGCATCAGTTATGTTCGTAAAGCAGAAGGATGGTTCGTTGCGCTTGTGCATCGACTATCGCCAACTCAATCAAGTGACGATTAAGAACATGTATCCACTCTCGAGGATCGACGACATCTTGTTGTACTTGAGAAGTCCTGAGGAGCACAAGAGACATTTGAGGATGGTACTTCATACTCTAAGGACTCATGAGTTGTATGCCAAGTTTAGCAAGTGCGAGTTTTGGTTGACTCGTGTTGCTTTTCTAGGTCACGTGATTTCAGGAGAAGGAATCTCTGTGGACCCCCCTAAGATTAAAGTAGTGAATAACTGGCCAAGACCGATTATTGTGACAGAGATCAGAAGTTTTCTAGGTTTAGCAAGGTATTACAAAAGATTCGTAGAAGGGTTTTCAGCCTTAGCTTCGCTTTTGACTTGACTATTAACGAAGGAAGAGAAGTTTGTATGGACAGATAAGTGCGAGTGTAGTTTCAAAGAGATTAAACAGAAGTTGACTACCGCACATGTATTAACCATACCATCTAGTCTTGGAGGATACAAGATCTACAGTGATGTGTCATTCAGATGACCGGGTTGCGTGTTGATGCAGCATGGTAGAATTGTTGCATACGCGTCTCGTTAGCTGAGACCTTATGACCTGAACTACCCGACGCATGACTTGGAACTCGCAGCGACGCATGACTTGGAACTCGCAGTGATTATTTTCACTCTGAAGATTTGGAGACAATACTTGTGCGGAGAAAAATTCCAGATCTTTACTGATTATCAAATTCTCAAGTATCTATTCTCTCAGAATGAGTTGAATATGAGACGGCTTTGTTAGATGGAACTCTTAAAGAACTATGATTGCGATATCTTGTATCACCCTGGTAAAGCGAATAAGATCGCAGATGTGCTAAGTCGGAAATCTTCAGTAGCGCATATGGTACTCAAAGAATGGACTTTACTTTAGAAGGCTTGAGATTCGATTTTCAAGTTTGAGGTAGGCCACATTTCAAGTCTTATGGCCACCCTCAGAATTGAGCCGGATGTTCAGATCAGAATCAAGGCATTTCAGTCGACAGATACAGATGTTCAAAAAATCCTACAAGAGGATACTAAGAAGAGGAAGACTAACTTTCAAATTTCTGATGATGGAACACTGAGGTTCCGAGGACGATTGTGTGTACCCGACGATGCAGTACTTAAGGAAGAGATTTTGTCAGAAGCTCATCATAGCAGTTACAGCATTCATCTTGATAGCACGAAAATGTATCAGAATTTATGTCAACATTATTGGTGGTCCGGTATAAAGGCAGACATCATCAAGCATGTCGCCAAGTGTTTGACATGTCAGCAGGTAAAGGCACAGCATTATAAGCCAGGAGGATTTCTGCAATCGCTCGAGATTCCCGAGTAGAAATGGGAACATGTCACAATGGACTCTATGACGGGCTTACCAAGGAGTCAAAGAGGAAATGATTACATTTGGGTAGTGGTCAACAGACTGACGAAGTCAGCTCACTTCATCACAATACGAAAGGACCTTGATTTGGATAGGCATGCAAAGTTGTACGTGCGTTAGATAGTTCGTCTACATGAAGTGCCGATGACGATTCCATCAAACCGAGACCCGAGGTTCACGGCTACCTTTTGGAAAAGTTTGCAGGCTGTTTTAGGAACAAATCTGTAGTACAGTACGGCATATCATCCTCAGACGGATGGCCAATCTGAGAGGACGATTCAAACTCTCGAAGACATGCTGTGAGCTTGTGTGTTGGATTTCAAGGGAAGCTGGGAGGAACAACTTCACCTTGTCGAGTTCACCTACAACAACAGTTATGAGTACAGCATTCAGATAGCTCCCTTTGAAGCGTTGTATGGTAGAGCGTGCAGAATGCCAGTGTGTTGGCATGAAGTCGGGGAAAGAAATATCACAGGCCCAAAGTTAGTCCAGCAGTCAGTGGATGCAGTTGCCGTCATCAGAGACAGATTAAAGACCGCTCAGAGTCGCTTGAAAAGCTACGCCGATAAGCGTCGAAGGCCCATTAGAATTCCAAGTCGGTGATCACGTCTTTCTGAAGGTGTCACCAATGAGGGGTACTTCGCGCTTTGGCGAGAAAGGAAAGCTGAGTCCGAGGTACGTAGGTCCATTTGAGATTCTTGAAAGAATCGGGATCCTAGCATATCGTATTGCATTACCACCGAAGCTGGCGCAAGTGCATGACGTCTTTCACATGTCGATGTTGAGGAAATATGAGCCTGACCTAACCCACGTGCTAAATTTTGAAGAATTGGACGTGGACGATAAAGTGTCGTATGTTGAAAGCCTGGTTCAGATTGTGGATCACAAGGAGCAGGTTCTGTGCACCAAGACCATCCCATTGATCAAAGTGGTCTGGCAACACCATGGCACTGAAGGAGTAACCTAGGAAAATGAAGATTCGATGAGATGACTATACCCCCACCTTTTTGTTTAAAGATTTGTAATGGTTTAAACTTCAAGGATAAAATTTTTACAAGAGGGGAAGAATTGTGACATCCTAAAATTTCAATCCTGCTTTCAATTAAATAAATTGGGCCTTTCATCGATGCACCTATAGTGCTATTCTCTGAACTGATCACTCATGAGATAACTAGATTATCTAGGGAAGTCATTAAGGGATTTTAACGCAATAGACTTGAGAATTCGACCAGGAATCGACTACTCGACTGTGCTAATCTGCAAGAGTCATTATGGCACAATTAAAAATCGATCAGAGACTAGAGATAGGTCGATTCGACAGAGGTGTGTGATTAGGTGTGGGTGATTTCACCTGATTGCAAAATTCTCGTCGATTGACACTAGACTGATTTTTTATCGTTTTGGGTACCCTACGTCTGGATTTGAAACCTCAAGATTTTTACAACTACCAAGAGTTGCTAATGAGTCGAAGATGTACATTGTGGCTCAAAAATAATCGACTACGGGTCAATTGCACTAAAAATTTCCAAAAGCTACCCGGTAGGTTAGGTCACGCTAAAATAGCATCAGATTGAAATTAACTGTGAATTTGAACCTAATTTCAAAAATTGAAAGTTTTGCCATGTCATGACTTATTTTTGGAACATCTACTCATCCTCCGAAGAATTTTTGGCAAGTTTGGGATTTTTACGGAAAATCGATTTGGACGTTTTGGAAAGGAACAGAAATTCGGATTGGCCGAATTGAAGGGACTTTTGACTTCCAAACCGAGCTACTTGGTGAAAGAGAATTTTAGAAATGGTGTGGGCTTCTTCTTCGTTAAAATTTGACATCAAATTGGGAAATTTGATGAACATTTGAAGCTCAAAATGAGGAAATTCGGAGCTAGGAAGAGGGCTGCATTTTTTGCTTCAAAATTGGATTATTTGGGGTATTTACTTGCAAGAAAGTAATGGGGGACCAAATAGATAAGCTTGAAAACTTTTGGATCAAGTGATAATGATTTTTTAGTTTATTTTTAATTGATCTTTCTTCCTCTCCCCCACCAATTTCTCTCTCTCTCTCTCTCTCTCTCTCTCTCCCCTCTCGCACACCCCCATCCGACAATCCCCTGCAACTTTCTTCTTTGGTTTTGTTTCTTTGACCAAGCGGGCCCATTCTTATCCCCCCTTCCTCATACGTTACCCTCTCTCTCTCTCTCTCTCTCTCTCATTTTTTCCTTTTAGCTTTCTCGCACATTTCTTTTTCTTTCTCTCCCTCATCTCTTCCCCTTTTGCCAGCTGCTTCCCTCTTAGTTGCCAGCTGCCGCACACCCCAACAGCAGGACCGTCGAAGTTGCTTCTCCCCCTTTGCAACTCCATCATCTCTCACGACCAGAGCAACTCCTTCGGTATCTCTTCACGTTGCCACTCGTCGATTCCTCCTCCACCAAAGTCAACTCACAGCAGCACAGCCACCACCGAAACTGCTCTTTCATCCATTTCCCTTCTCCTCAATAGTCGACGCCAGCCTTGCTCCACCATCCCTTGTCTCTCCCTGTCCGCAAGCCCCATTTCCTCCTATCGCCAGCTGCACCGAGTCAAAGCCGGCCGCTCCTTCTCACTTCTTCATTCGGCCCGGCCCAAGCTCCGTGTCCAACGCCAGATGCTGACTCCGCCATTCGTCCCTTCTCCCTGCAGTAGACGCCACCACACGTCCCAACTTCCATCCGCTCGTGTTCTCCTCCATCGAAGCCACTGGTTTCATCTGCTTGAAGTCGCAAGTCCAGCCCGCTTCATCCCCACCGAAGCAGCCGTTCGAAGTCAGCTCAACAGCCGCACAAGTCAAGCCGCAAGTTCGGCCGAATCGAGCAGCAATCGTGGGCTTCCTCGGGCCATTTTTCGGGCCCGGTCCAAGCCTCGTTGGCATTGCCGCTTTGGTATTTATCGCTCTCCATCGTGCCGCCATCGTCGTGAACTCACCAGCTCGCAAATCCAGTGAGTTAACTCACTAAACCTCATTTAGTAGGTTAATTATGCTTATGGGGTAAATAGTTTAAGTTAATTTAGGTTAAGTGATTAGTTAGATTAAATTAGTGATTTAATTATCCAATTTTGCATGTTAGGTGGTTAGATTAGATTAATTAAGGCCTAAATAGGTTGTATTAATTATCTAGATTGATTCGGAAATTTTCCGGGCCCTTCTCGGTATTTAATTAGGCATTTCCGGCCTAAGTTAGCAATATTAGCATTTAATGGTATTATTTAATTAATTTTGATCATTATTTAATTATTAAATATTTTCCGGAAATTAGACCGGGATAGTTGGTGACCAAATTTTTGTCTTGATTGCAATGGTGTGTTCAGTTTATGCAATTGGATGTTAATTTGTGCAAATTGAGTGATGATTGGATTTTTGGTAATTTATTCCAAAAATTGTGAATTTCAATATTTATTCAGAAAATCCCGGATGTCGGATTTTAACACCGAAAATGGTTTTATGTACTATATAAAATGGTGGGATTTTAAATTGGAGGTTATGAATTTTCCGGGCTCAATATGACCGTGTACCCACACACGATTATTTTCACCGGGTGTTTTTAATATAAAGAAAATAGACCAGGATCACTATTTTAATTGAGACATTTGAGTGCAATGCACGGTGTCTTGGGCCGAGATTAATTGGTCGTGTGTTGGTTAATGAGAACCCGTCCCGAGCTTTTAAGCCAAACGTTACCCTATATGGGATACCCATTCATTGGGACTCAGGTCACAGTATATCCTAGACCTACGCCCCTTCGGGGAAGCCGTCTATTAAGATATAGACGTCGCCGTGCTCAATGGTGGTGAGACGGAGCCTGGCTACACCAGAAGATACCGAACTTATGAGTAGGTCGTACTCGGGTCGCAGTAGATTCTGGACCTATGTCCTTTTGGGGAAGCCATCTATTAAGATATAGACGTCATCGTGCTCAATGGCGGTGAGACGATGCCTGGCTATACTAGTAAACACCGAACTTATGAGTAGGTGATACCCTTAAGGGACAAATTTAACAATTGGAACGCATGATTAATTGAGTTGATTAAATGTTTCAATTGTTGTGTGCCTTAAATATATGCATTTGAGATATGAACTGTGCTAACGTGCAAGAAGAAACTGAGGCGAAGTAAGTCCCCTATTCTCATTGCGTGATGGTGTGGTTGTGTGGCTAGAGTGCCCTAAAGCGTATTTCCTTCCTAATAAGGGTTTAGGGGGTGGACTTGCTGAGACATTGTCTCACTGGTTATTGTATAACCATTTCAAGGTCCTTAGATGGTGGTTGTGGAAGACCGAAGCCCGGAGTCTGTGGAGGTGGAGTCTGAAGAATCGGCGTATGTGTCCTATTAGCATATTGTAGGACAGCCTCTTTGAGAGTTGACCTTTTTGTAGGCCTTTACCTAGACTCTTCTTGTACCTAAACCCAATTGTTTATAAAAGTGTGCTTTTGTGAAATGTACCCTGCTTTCCTATCCCATGTTATTTGTTGTCGGGGGTTATTGTTCTGCTTCCGCATGTGCATTAAAAATGAAAGGGTCGGCAACTAGTCCTGGAAAATCGCAAAATTTTAACAACCATAGAAGGATGGGCACGCACTTGAGGATCGAGGCGTGACAGAACCCTCGTCAAAAGTGATTGTACGAACACGGTTGAGTTTGCTTAAGCAGTTGTGTTGTCCATCTTCTGATAGAAGAGATGGGTTCGAAAAATGATACATGCCAAGTTGTTGGGGATATATCCTTTGCTACGCTCACTTTCAACATGGACCATCCTATTTGTGCCACCAAAATGGCAGGTTCTTGAATGAGTCTAGGCATTCACATGTATAGCACCGAATAAGGATCTTGAGCGCAACTCCATCATTTATAGCCATGCAATCTCTTCCAACTCTTTGTTAGTTTCGTTGGACTAGATAAGCCCATTCGAGATCCACAGTGAGATCATATCATAATCGCCGATAGTGTCGTTCTAAAGAAATAATGAGCAATAAGCAAAACATTGTTTAAGAAGTATGATGGAATTATATCGTAGCACATTCTCGAGAATGTAAAATATCGGTTTATAGTTGCCACATCTCACTATCTCTTGCATATTCTCAGTTGCTTCAGTCAAATTTTGAATATAACAAGCTTGCAAAAGTCTTCATCTCCATAGGATTTCCCATGCACTTGGTCACTATTTCCTCAGCCATAAGATGTGGGCGACTCTTTTCTTTCCCTTGATCGAACACACACTTCACAAACAAAGTCAAAGAATCCTTCCACGTAAGTCTGGCCAAATTATGTGTGCGGATAGTCCCCATGATTGAGGCAACCAAGGTATTTCACGACGTCACAATGACTTTGCTCCCCTCAGACACACCCTTCTAACAAATCTCCCAGTCCCAACCAATCCTCCCATCTAACTTCCCACACATGGTCCATTACAAACAAACAAACACCGTTTGTTCTCCCCAGTGCTTCGTAGGTCATTTTGCAACATTTCAAGGTTTTGATATTGTCCTTTATAGCCAAGGGACTCAAAGGATGCCTCTTATTATCTTCTTAACTTCAAATCCTAATGGCATGAATAATGAACTTCGGGATCAGAATGTTTATTTACCCAATTATCGTTGTATACCAATTGAGCGATAGTTGTTTTGCCACTATCCCTCATTCCAATCACATCTAAAGGGGATACAAAAGAATGACTTTCCCTTCTGGGAACTATGATCCTATCATGAACATCATTTGATAATTTCAACTAATTTTTCTCTTCAATGATTCCATCTATTCTCTTTCTAAGTTCTTTCATACTATGTACTATCTTGTACTCAAAAACAAAGTTGGATATCGATACACTTATACAACACATATCATTTTCGTTTTTAAGTTTTCCATTGTTCTCAGTAAAATCACAATTTGCTTTAATTCAACGGTGGAATAACGAACACTCCAAATAATTTCCTAATCTCGATCTTCGATCCCTTATGAATTTTAAATTGGTGGACTATCCATCGACACATTTTGATTCAATTAATCACAAAATAAGACAAAAAAAAATTTTAAAAAAAACACGGATAAGGTTTACATATCAAACGCGTAGAAAGTGGGAAAATGCAAAAGAGATCCAGATGATGAACTCGACTATCCATTTTCACAGATGCGAATCCAAAAGCGAAAAACGATTACGATCTAGTTGTACCTTATACACATCGATAATGCATGCACCACACATTCGCATGATATTAACTGCGAGAATCGAGGAACCCTCCCAAGAAATAAACAACCAATGAGATCAATTAGGAGGAGCTAACATCAGCTGCCAGAGAAGCGGCCAAAATGAAGCACCATCGATGAATCATTTGCTTCAATCTCCCACACAAGTTCCAAGTTTCAATCTCTCGACTACCATCCTATGTGCTCACGCTTGCTATGATGCTCTTCCAATCTCTCCAGGTTTTGCTGAAGCGAAGGGATGTTTAGGCTAAATGGAAGTTCGAAATAATGCTGCCCGATTAAGAACGGCAAGAAGTTTTAAATCTCGATAGAAGTTGCACCATCAAAATCTTTTGGAAATGAAATCATAACTAAAATGGGAACGTCCAGCAACTCATAGCATCAAATAAAGCTACAAGTCATTGCGATAAGCTAAAATATAACAAGAACGGGGAAGAGAGAGATAGGCATAGCCTGTATGATCCCTTCCATAAAAAGCAGTGGGATCACCGACCATGACCCTCGCTATTAAAGAAGCCTCTGCCGGACTAATGCCATCTCCACAGCAATGTCTTGGAGGCCTAATAATCAGCAAGCTGTTAATTGGATCTTTGTATAAGTTTCAACATGTGGAGGATAATTAATTCTCTTATATCGTCTGGATCACACTCAATATAAAGAAGAGGTTTAAAATAAGAAAATCAGAAATACAGAATGGACAAAATGGAAGCGTTAAGGTAGCACTAATACTAGATTGAGTTTTGATTAACTATAAGTAAAAGCTAGTAATGTGTGCAATGATAATTTCTCTCAACAACTACTTTCTCCTTCAACAGCATTCTCCTCCTCAATTTCTCCGCAATTAATTATCTGCAGATCTCTCAATGTGGCAATGCTACAAATGCCACCTCGTAAAGAGGAGAATTTGATTGCAGTGAACGAGTATCAACTCCCTTCAATTATCTCTAGACATGCAGAGCTTCGTCTACCTCCGATGGTAGTTTAACTGTTCACCAAAGCCCTAATCTCCCAATACACCCCTCCCCCTCATTGCCCACCCTTTTTCTATTGCCCTATCTTTCCGTATTTACCCAGCGAAGCTTTCACCCATGGCTTCTTTTCTAGGCTGCTTTTCCCTGATGGTATTTGCATCTCAGTCGGAACCCCCAGCGACCTAGCAGTCTTCTATCCTTCGCTATTGGACGGTTGCATGCCTCATCTTTTTGCGCAATTCACTTCAGAGGTGACTCAATTCCATCTGTCGTACTATGTTTCTTGCCTTGTTCTGCTTGATCACTGTCTTTCTATCTATTAGTACCAATTTTTTCCAAAGAACAATGGGTAGCTAGTACCATGGTATCTGCTCTATTCAATTCGAATTAGGATAGGTTTGCCTTGAGCTTTTTTCGTCCCATGGCTTCGGATGACCAGGATGAATCCTTGCAACTGGCTACCTTGTGTCAACGCTTGGGACGCCTCTATTCTGCACAAGATCTAGAGATATGGGAGGAGGAACCCCCACCAGAAAAATTGGAGTGTCGTTTGATACTAGTGGGTAAAGTCCTATCAAACTCTTCTATTAACTTCCAAGCCTTCCAGAGTACCTTAAAGCGCGTTTGGCGGACTGACCAAGTCGACATTTCTCAGAGAGAGGGTGGACTGTACATAGCAAAATTCCAGTCAGAGAATGAGAAACAAAGAGTACTAGAAGGTGGTCGGTGGCTCTTTTCAAGTCATTTAGTAATTTTTAAGCCGTGGATTCCTAATACGCCTTTACACTGTTATGATTTTACCCACTGTGCTTTCTAGGTGCAAGTTTTTGGACTGCCTTTGGAACGGACTGCAGAACAGATGATTAGAAAGGCGGTGAAACAGATCGACGAAGTTTTAGAAGTTAGAGTTGATTTTAAAGAGGGCTCAGCCTTAAGGACTGGGAGGGTAAGGGTAGAAATAAATCTGGACGAACCTTTAAAGACTGGAAAACTTATTCGTATAGATGGGAGGACGATGTGGCTCGACTTCCGATATGAATGGTTATCTCATTTCTATTATTCCTGCGGGAAACTAGGCCATTATGCCACGTATTACAAAGAATACCCTTTTGATGAAGTGAAAATGGATGGTAAAGACAAAATGGCTTACGGTCAATGGTTACGAGCGGAGGTCAGAGAATATAGTCCTTATTGGCAAGCGTTCTATAACCCCCTGAGAATAAGGAGCAAAATGAAGAGACAGTACTTGAGACGCCTCCAGCTTTACTGCCGACTGTACCATTGTTGCCTACAACAGATAATGCCGAAGAAGTAACCTTGCCCAAACCAGCAACACAGCGCAACTCTGTCACAGTAGCAACTCATCAGCAAATCCCACAGCCTCCGTTAATACAGGGGCATACTCTAACAACAGCTTTGATTCCTACACAAGCCAAGAAGAAGGGCATTATAAGTCATTCCATGGAAATGCAGCAACCAAAGAAGCAAAAGGGTACCAGAGCCATTCCAAAAATGGGATCAGCCAAAAAACAGAAAAGGTATTCTCCCTATGACATGAGGCACTTAGCATCCAATGACTTCGATGATACTCAATTTATGGATACACCAGTATTAGAAGCAAATGAAGCGGATCACTAGGCTTTGGTGGTTGGCCCCAAACAGCCACCCACACACAAATCAAGATACTTTGCTGGAACTATTAGGGTTTGGGCAATCCCCTAATAGTTCAAGCTCTAAAGGCCTTGACGGCCAAGGAAAAGCCCGACTTACTATTCTTAATGGAAACAAAGAACAATGAGACTATGCTTCAACGCTTGCGGCGACGGTTACATTTCAGTAGCTCTTTTGTGCGAAACTCAGCAGATCTAAGAGGGGGTTTGGCGGTTTTTTGGAATGATAGTATATCATTAGAGATAGAACAATTTTCGAAGGGCTATTTTGATATGATCTATTGAGATTTAATGGAAGATAGGCTGATGCGCATCACCTGTCTTCATGCTCCATCATCCTACCATAATAGATAGCTGCTATGGGAGGAACTTCGAACGATCAGCGACTCGAACACTCTATCCTTGGGAAAAGGTAGGCAAGCGTCCTTCAGACCGGTATCGTCTTCACTCCTTTCGAGCTATCATAAATGACTATGCCCTGATGGAATTAGAAAGCAAGGGATGGGGATGTGCTTTTACTTGGATGAATAATCGAGACGGCATTGAACTAGTAAAAGAACTTTTGGACCGTGTTATGTGTACGATAGATTGGCAACTTTTATATCCTGAGGCGGAGGTGTTTGCTTTGCCAGCCCTGGGGTTTGACCATAGCCCCCTTCTTTTGTCCACATCAGCAGCCTATAGAAAACGCTGAAGGCATTTCATTTTTGAAGCTTATTGGAACCAAGATCAAGAGTGCTGAGCAATCATCTCTAATGCATGGAACTCAGTTCAGGTAAGAAATTCCAGCCTTTTGCACAAACTAAGGATTGTTTCTAATGCTTTACAAGTTTGGAGCCGCTCAAAATTTGTGGCACCCCTCGACGGCCCCCGAACCGTTAGGGCCACCACAGTTCAATTACCATTCTCTTGCTTGACCTTAAGGTCTATCAATCCTGGGGATTTATATCTTTTAGGTCGGTCCCTGCGCGATTTATATGGCAGAAGCGTATCCAACAACTCCCTTCCCTATATTCAGAAAACAGTGCACACCAACTAAAACTTTTATAAGTTAAAGCCGAGCACTTTTATTTACATAACTAGATGGACATCATTCGTCGGTACACCAAAATGCCATAGTCTTCTATACTCGGCTATACTTCAAAAGATGACTGATATCCTTTTTTTGCAACTGTCGTATACTTAAAGTCCATCGATCAGTGTCGGCGTCCAAAAGTTCCTTCCTCTGCTGTCCTCCTCCTCGCGGCCATATCCAACCACTCGGTCCATCTACTGGTGGCAGTGGCAGCAGAAGTATCTTGTCTAGTCTGAAATGTTAGTCCCCAAACGGGGTGAGTACAACCACTCAGCAGTAAAAGATTCATCAAGCTATATCAAGCAGTACCATCAATATCTAGACTCATGCAGGATAGACAAAATCAGGTAGTCGATGGATCAATATACATCAAAATCATGAAATCCTTTAATGCAATGGTGAATGCAATTTCAAAAGATTCAGATGCATCATGTCCAGTTACACCAGTCCCGATCATAGGGCCAAACTATAATGACATGTCTCATTCCATGCCATACAATTTAGTCCCATAACCAAACCACACTCACACTTAATATAATCATCCGTTTTATCATTCAAAAGGTTTTATTCCCCCAGAGGACCAGTGTTTGCATCCTTCTAGGATTCCACACCCATCCCTGGCATCGCGGAAGCCTCCGAGCATGCATTCAAAATATAACCGGGCATCCAAAGGGCATCGACTCATTCGAACCTTTGGGCATCTCGCACCCCACCTGGCATCACGAGGAATCACTGGGGACCATAGACATGGTTACCCCTAACCTCCGGGCATGCATCATAATACAACCCCTCACCCTCCGGGCATGTATCATAATACAACCGGGCATCCTGACACTCCCGGGGAAAAACCTCTGGGCATGTATTCATAATACAACCAGGCATCCAGAGGGCATTGACTCATTCGAACCTTTGGGCATCCCGACTCCCGGGGCATCGTTGACCCGAGGGTCCAACGGAAACATTAACATTTTAAATTTACAAGAATACTTTCAAATGCCAAAAACAATAGGTCTCATGGACTCTCTGTCTAATCTTAATATTGCACAAATATCCACAACCGGTACCATCATATCACATAGCCATTCAAAACATATTCACCTTTGGGACACTTTGTGGAAATTCGAAAATAAAACAGCTCGATTTTACAATGCACAGTTCTGGTAAAATTTTCGAAATAAATACTAAACGAGCTTGGAAAATTATGAAATTTTGACATGTTATCAATGAGACCTAGAGGAAAAATTTTCATGAAGAACACAAAGTCAAATTCCTTACGTATTAAGAGTAAAAATTTCAGTATTCCTTGCTAACGTTCTGTAAAATTTCCAGATTTAGCATCTTCGTAGAAAAATCATTTCGTCAACTAAACCTTGTCCATTTATCCTAAATTTTTTATATGTTATTCCTACAGATGTGCTCTCCAACTTTCATTAAGGATTCGAAGTCAAATTTTGGCTAGATAAATACAGAAAATTCATGAAATCACTGAAGGTCATACTGTCTTCTGCAAAAACAGTCTACTGTCCTGAAGAGAACTACTCCTACTCTTTGAATCTCAGCATCCAACGTCCACAGCCAAGTGTTTACAAGTGTATTACACCATCTTACAGCCTCTTCACTTCCAAAAATCCACCATAGCTAGATCCTTGAGTTCTTATTTCAATTCAAAAACCGAAATCCATAGAACATACTCTGTTTTTGCTCAGTTTCTTAGTCCAGCTTCATCTCATTCATCTAAAATCAACATGCAGCTCCAAATTCTGCATTTTCTCTCATCTATCAGCACTTCACTAGATAAATATGGCAAGCAAAACATAGATCGATGAACTTTCACTTGCCTTAGGTCCTACGGTGTTAACGGCGAGAAATCGGGGAGCTCGCGGTCACGGACACGACTCGGCAACACCAGGTGCGAGTGGCATCAGCATCGGCAGCATGCGTGCACGGCAAGAGGAAGCAATCCTTCTCTTCCTCTTTCTCTCGCTGCCCACTCTCTCGCAAATCTCTCTCTCGCTCGCTGTTTCGCTCGGTCAGTCTCTCTCTTACTTACGGTTACGAGCATTTTGTTCCTTCACTAATCGACTAACTTAGTCAATGCATGCAGGTTGCGGTGGCAGAAGAAGGCGAGGACAGGTGGGGGATTAGGTGGCCATCGTTCGGCCTTCTCTTGCCATTTCAAGACCGTTGCTGCGTGTCTTCACCGGGTGTATACTTCTGTCATGACTTATTGACCGAAGAAACGCCGTAGCTCACGCATGCACACGCCAGCTCAACCCCTTCATGCACTGGACGAAGGAAGGCTAAAGCCTTCTCGTTGTTGACTTTTGCAGTCAACAATTGGAGTCTCTCGGTGTCCATTTGAGCGAGCAGCAGCTGGTGAAGACGTGGCCCTTCACCGAATGTCCATCTCCACGTATCTCTTCCATGCAATGAGCGTGGCCGCTGCATGCTTCAAATTTTCCCTTGCATTTTACGATTGACACGTCTTCGTCAATCTGTCAAACTTTGGGACTTCGGCTTGCTGAGTAGGGTGGAAAAACGTGGCTGCACTTCTTGGTTGAGCGTCCCTTTTAGTCGACTCCCACGAGGGACATGTGCACGAGCTGAAAATGTAACCACGTGCATTGCTGTGCATGGGTCAATACTCCTCTTTTCGTTGACCATTATATGTACGTGCATATGGCTGAAGAATTCAATGTCTTCATGTCTTCACAAGGAGAGTAACGGACGTGACTGCGGCTTTGCATGGCCAACTCCTCCATTTGTTGACCAACAAAAAGAAAGGAACGTGCATGGGAATTTAGGGTCAATGGTCCACATTTCCTTGGCTGTCCATGAAGAAGATAACGTGGTGGTGTGTGGCTAAGGTCTTTGCATGGAATTGCATGGTCTAATGTGACTGAAGTTTTGGAGGTCTACGTTTCCGCGTTTATGAAAGGTTCACTTGGTAAGGTATCGATGCCGAAGATGTTAGCCTTGCAAGCAACGTCGCGTGAAGAAATGTCTAGATGAGATACTATCGAAAGAACGTGACGAAACGTGACGTTTCATTACGGCGAGTGTGGTGATGAAACGGTGACTGAAAGCGGTGCCTACGACACAGTTCGATGACAAATTCGTCGACCCGTCACAGACCGTTAATTATTCGAGGTCTGACGAAAACCCGGATGCCACAAATTTCCATAACGGCCACCTAAGAGTGCAAGTCTTATAGAATCAGCTTCAACTTATTATAAACAAACCATACAATACCAGCACTGATAAATAGGAAGCATCTCATCTTTGGGAGGAAATCAGACATATATGGCAGCAAGAAGAACAGTTTTGGGCTATGCGATCCAGGATTAACTGGTTGAGATGGGGGGACAGGAATAGCAAATTTTTTCATGCAACTACCATCCAACGGTGGTAGAGAAACAGAATTAGTATGTTACAGGATGATAATCACAACTGAGTGCGGGAAAATCAGGCCCTGAAGGAGATGACGTGTGCTTTTTTCTCACAATTATATACAATTGTTGGTTATCGTGACTATAGACCAATTCTGGATCAATGTCGACAGAGGTTAATTAAATTCATTACTTCTCATGTTACTCCCACTTGGATGAACTCCACTAAATTCATTATCTGGATCCAAGGTTTCAAATAGGGAGTAATCCTCACCTATTTCGCCCTTCTTAGGAAATTCATTCTCTAAGAATGTGACATCTCGTTATTCGAATTCAATTATACTTCTACTTTCCTGCTCATCTATGAACACATACCCTTTCGAGTGTTCAGAGTATCTTATGAAAATACTCTTCTTTCCTCTGGGACCTAATTTCCCAAACTTATGAGAGGACTCATGAGTATAGGCAGCACAACCCCATGGCTTAAGAAAACTTAAGTCCGGTTTTCTACCTGTCCATAACTCATATGGAGTGGAAGTAACTGATTTGGAGGGCACCCGGTCAAATATATAGGCAGCAGTTAATAACGCATCACTCCAAAAAGTGATAGGTAAGTTAGCATGCGCCATCATGGACCTAACCATTTCTAGTAGGGTTCTGTTCCTTCTCTCCGCAACACCATTTTGTTGAGGAGTATATGGAATAGACAACTGTCTTTCTATTCCTTTTTAATCACATAATTTTCTAAACTCATCAGATAAATATTTTCGACCTCGATCGGATCTTGATACTTTTATTTTCTTGTCTAATTGATTTTCTACCAAGTTCATAAACCTTTTGAAACAACTCAATGCTTCAGATTTATGAGAAATCAAATAGATATATCCAAATCGAGTATAATCATCTATAAATGTGACGAAATAAATAGCCCCATGCCTTCCTCTCACATTCATCGAACCACAGACGTCAGAATGGATTAAATGCAAAGGAAATTCAGCTCTTTTATCTTTTCCAAATGGTTTCCTTGTCGTTTTCCCTACTAGGCAATGCTCACATATGGGCAAATCGACCTTTTCAATATTGCCCAACAAGCCCTCTTTGGCTAGCCTATTCATACGTTGTTGGCCAATATGACCAAGTCTAGTATGCCACACATTCACATCATTATCATATGAATTAGGAGATGTGAAAAGGGAATAACAAATATTGGCATTACCATAATCAATATTTAATACAATGAAACCATCTAGAAAATAACCACAACCATAGTAATTTGTATCCAAATACAAATCCACACCACTATTATGGAAGTTCATATTAAAACCAAGCTTAACCAACACTAAAACAGACACTAAATTCCGACGAATCTCCGGAGCATACAACACATCATGTAGGAACAAAGTGCGTCCACCACGCATGTTCAATTGACAGATGCCAATTCCTTTTACTTCTGCTCTGGAGTTGTTTCCTACATAGATCTACTTAGTTCCAGTTGTTTCCTACATAGATCTACAAAGGATTCTCTATCCTTCGCTACATGGTCTGTTGCTCTTGAATCTACAGTCCACAAAGGATTAGACTCAATTAAGAATACAAAACTTGACACATAAGCAAAATTCTGAAATGTACGGGTATGTACCTTCTTTGGCTCGCGACAATCGCGAGCATAGTGACCCTTCTTGTCACAATTGTAACACTTCACCCTTGTTAGCTTCTTTATTCAAGGACGCTTTCCTCTTTCATGTTGGTCAACCTTTGCTTTCTTCCTTGAAGCACTTGCTCCCTTGCCTTTCATTTTATTAAACCAGTCAGGACGTTTGCGCTTGGAGCTCGAAGCTCCATCTGAGCTGGAACCAGCATGATAAATTTCAGTTTCCGGCTTAGCCGCCAAGAGGTAGTCCTCTTCCAGCTCAAGATGACGCACTGCATCCTCAAAGGTTTTGATATTCTCATTATGAGTCAGGTGCACCTTCATATGCTCCAGACTCTGAGACAAGGAACGAATCACTGCTTGCACTTGCTGCTCATCAGTCAGGACATGGCCAGCATCTTTCAGCTCATTAATCATGTTTGACATCTTTCTAAGGTGTTGCTTCATGGTCTGACCATGAGGCTTCTTGTAAGAGTCAAACCTAATAGTAAGCTGTCTTAGTCTGGTCACCGAAGTATGTCCAAATCTTGCTGCCAACGCTTCCCACATTTCCTTGGCATTCTCAAAACGCATGAACTCTCGCATGACATCATTTTCCATGCTACTCAGCAACGTAATGCAAGCAAGAGAGTTCTTTCTTTCCATGCAGCAAATGCATCCTTATCTCTCTTATGTTGTGCAGTGTTTCCTTCTTCAGGTTCTTCCATGGTTAGGTTAAAAGTTTCTAGTGCCTCTTGCTCTTCCAACACATATTGAATTTTCATGTGCCATATTTCATAGTTATCATCATTGAGCTTCTCACCTTTATTTAACTCAGTGACTATGCTCTTTGTGGCTGAAGCCATCGATTTGAACATATCAGACATATATGCATGAATTATTAATGCCTATCATTTATGCATCCATTTTGCACAAAACCATCATATTAATGAATAATTTCAAGTAAGGTTTCAAAATCAAAAGGTCACTATGTTTCCAATCATCATCTAAAATCCTAACTTGGAATTATTATTAATATAATATTCTATGCAAAATAAATTCTTTGAAATTACAAAAAATTTCTATGAACTACCCACAACAGTTAACAAGAACAAAAGTAAATAATATTTGATATCAAACAATGATATAATAATAATGCTTTCACATAATACAACTAACATATCAGTTGCTACACCAACAACAACTAGGTAGAAAACATTTACATAATATGTCCATAAAACATACTAAATAAAGACTAGTCAAAACATCTAACACCAAGTCAATATATGAACTGGGAAAGATCCTTTTTTGTTCAATTTCTTGATCTTTTCTTTTGTAACAATCCAGTAATGTTCATCTATAAAAGCCATCACAAGTCTCCTATATGAAGTAGCTATGTTCCCATAGGCGATTCAACACTCCTTGCCATATCGGTGGTAGAGTGTTCATGAAGAATCGCACCATCTCAGATTGTGGTATAGTACGACCATTCCATATGACCTTTTGTATTTTCCCGTTGACTTCAAGAACATGATTAATTAAGTCACTACTCTCCCATCGATAATCGGTCAGCTCAGCTATCAACCTAGAAAGCATTTCCTTTTGTTCATCGGTAATTGCGCGAATAGGTGTGCGTAACTTAAGGGGAGGCATTGTTCCTGCAATAAATGCAGAACAAGTAAGGGGATTACATATAATCCACATTGACTTAATTGGGAAAAAAGAAAACACATTCCTTTTTTTTTTTAAAGGTCAAAGTCAACAATCAAAGTCAACGGTCAGACAAGTCGAGGTCATCCGGGTCGGAGTCAACGGGCGGTCGAGTCGGACCGGTTGGGCTGGTCAAGCCAGGTCGAACGAACCGACCGGCACATGCCACGCATGTGCGGGGCTGACGTCACGATGACGTCAGTAGGCGCGTGCCCCACGCGTGCACGGCTAACGTCACGATGACGTCAGCTGGCGCCTGCCGCGCATGCGCCAGCGACCGCACGCGTGCGTTGCAGGCGCCGACGACCCCTGTTCACTCTAGCGGCGCATGGCAACGTGTCCGGCGGCCCCCGGCAATGATCCACCACTCGTTTTTCTCATATCGACGAGACCTTCAACTCTAACCTACTAGAAAAAAACTTTGATTTACAAAAAATAAAAAATAAAATAAAAACTAGGGGAAACAGTACGATGTCAAGATTTTCCATCCCCGATCGACTAGAGGCGGCTTTTCTCAAAATTCGACCAAAAAACAAATTTACATACACGAAAAGGGGATCGGGAAACATGAACTCTTGCTCTGATACCAATGTTGGGAATAACCGATTCCCTAAAACGGATTCAACACTAAATCGAACCCCTAAAACGAATGCGGAGGACGAGCCCAAGAATCACATGTATCACCGATCAAAGATACACCACGGAATCGAGCATAACTTATTGTCTATAGATTAAACACCAATGTTGAAGTTCAAGGAAGAATCTTGATCCTGTTCTAATGAGAAGCGTACTATTGTTTCAAGGGGGAGGAAAAAACAGAGCATAATTTTCTTTTCGCTTCTTGGAGAGAGAGAGACTGAAAACGTACGTATATTGAAAAGGTACGTTCCCTTTTCTTTTCTCTCTTACGTCTTCTCCAAAAGATGTATCTTTTCAACGTAAAACGTTTCCCCAATAGACACAACCCTTCCTCCATGGGCCCTTAATCTGCGGGCCGGGTTCTTAGGTCCAACATGGGCGGACAGGCCTACTTAAGCCCATCATCATATATAAAAAAACCCATCAATTTTCAAAACGCAACATCGATTGATCAACAATTTTCTTTGACTTTTCTTTTGAGAAAGAGAGAGCGAGTCTCATGCCAATAATGCATAGTGGACTCAATAATGCAGGCTTCTGGGGCATTGTGCAAGATGCCTTACACAATACAGTGTGGTCCTTGTGTTCACTCGAAGTACTTGTTGAACTGTCAAAATTTTCGTCCTTTTTTCTTTCAAATTTCTTGATGAGCTGTTCCATTTCCCACTCGTCAAAAGTCTATCCTGATGGATCCGGGAGGATCGTGTTATTGATCTTTTTCAATGCACTCGGATGGTCGCACCTTTTGAGGATTCTTGGACAAATGCATCTTCTTCGGCGAAGACTAATAGAAACTTGATGGTAACATCAACGGAGCTCAAAGGGACAAGTGCTGGCATTGGCCCACAAAGTAGAAGTAGTTTGCAGACTCTGCACATCATGCACGAATCAATAAGGCAGCATGTGAAATAAAGCTGTTCTAGACACTTCATCGCCAAAACGTGTGTACCTCCAATGGTGCTCAATAATATCTTGTAAGTTGCGATGCATATTTTAGCAAAGACCAATAAACAAAACTGTTTTCTTTTTTTTCTTTTTTTATGACCCGAGAACCCCCGTACAGCCGGCAGCCGGCGAGGTAAACCCGGGGTGACGCTAGCGGAAGACCCACCACCCCGACGTCACACTTAAGATCCCGTGCGGCCAGCGGGATTCGAACTCCTCTCCTCCTCACAAAGGATCATGGGAGCCTTATCCAACTGGGCCACCACAGACTTAAACTGTTTTCATTCATTGCATTTTCCAAAAAAAAAGATGATGGCTCGAACTAGTTTTGGAGTGGGATTTGATAATTAATAAGGGATTTAGGCATCGTAGTAACTGAATCCTTTGCTAAAATTATCAGTAGGTCATTAAACTCTTTTTTTGTCAATTGCGTACATACATTATATATGTATATATAATTCTTTCAAATTCTTTTTGTCAAACATGCAAACGGAGTTAATGATGATGTGGACCATATACATGGGATGTAGATTGTCTAGTGTGAAATGTGCCCGCGTCGTATGCCTACCGTGTCATTGGGACGATAGAAGGAAGGAGGAGCAGATGTTGAAGAAAAATGAGGAAGGAGGGGGAAGAGTGGTTATGCTGAGAAGAAGAAAGAGTGAAACGGTGCAAGAACGAAGAGGGACAGAGGGGAGGGCGGCGTCAAAACACAGCAACTTTTTACTGGAAAAAGTCGATAATGTCTGAGTGGTTGCTTGCTGCATGAGGCGTGCTGGGACCTAACAATCAAAGCTGGGATCTAACAATCAAACTTTCATGATTCCTCTGCATATTTTGCTGCCAAAGATCTTGTTATAATCACTTTGACTTATCATTAATTTATTAATTTATTTCCACATTGTAGCCAAAATCTCGAGTTTGATGCTCCGCTTTTGTCTATTTAGCTTTTCCAAAAAAACATCTTGGACTGATGGTGCATCACACTATTTAATCTCTAGTTAAATTATTACTTCTTTTGGCCTGAGCAATGTGCAAAGCTATTTTCTAACGAGAGAGCTCTATCGAACAAAAGAGTACATACCCCACTTTTGCATGCATGGTTCAATGATGGGATTGTGGTAATATATGCATGGTTGCCTTCTTGAAATGATAACTTTAATAATGATGTCATAGAAAACAAATTTATAGACTAAGAGTACTGAATGCTATCATCAAATCTTTCGATATGTAATGCTTATTATTTATAGGATCTCATTTTTTTAAGTATCTGCCATTTGTAAAAATGTGAGTTAATTAAACACCGGTTAAAAGATTGCAACGCGAGAAAATACATTACTTATAAAATTGTAAGAAACGCTACAAAACTCTTGTGATTGCGGTTCGGACTTGGCAGAGAACAAGGTAAATGCAATGTAGTCCTCATTTTTTTTTTGACAAGATGTGATGGATCTTCGGCTTCACCTTGCACGATCTATCTACATGCCTAAGAGTTGCAATTTGATTTTTTCATCGATTTATCCCTCGAAAAATGCAAAGAGAATTGTATGCTCACATGGATATTTGAACAAGCAATGTATGAATTGAAAGCCCATAATATAAGTACATAGAATGAGAGAGCACAATATATATATTCTAGAGTTATAACCTATAGCCTTAACCATATGATAGGGTGCATAACCCGAAAGTCATCTATCTTAGCCTGCAAAATTTGTGTCTTAGCCTATACATCTCGCACATGATATAATCTCAAGTCAAATTACTAATGAATGAGGTAGTAGTAGATCCAATCACACCTTTATTAAATGGGGACACGAGAGGGAGTGGGGACACCCCATTTACTTAATGTCTAATCAAATCATTGCATCTTCCAAGACCGGAGCAACACATGTAGCTTTTTTTCAATGACTGAGTCTATCAGACAAAAGAATACATGTGGACCCCAT
This sequence comes from Eucalyptus guilfoylei, assembly GCA_016097605.1. Classification (NCBI taxonomy): domain Eukaryota; kingdom Viridiplantae; phylum Streptophyta; class Magnoliopsida; order Myrtales; family Myrtaceae; genus Eucalyptus; species Eucalyptus guilfoylei. The sequence continues at coordinate 18,921,188 of CM027860.1, forward strand.
CTTTTCATGAATGGTTCAATCATGGCATTGGGTTAGTAATGCATGACTGTTTTCTTGGAAATAATAATTTAAATAAGAATATAATAGAAACGAAAGTATAGAGTAAGAGTTTCGAATGTTATCATCGTATCATTCCCTACATAGGGAACATGTATTATCAAATAAATCCCTATCGTAGTATTCGCTTGTGTGCCCTTTTGCAAGCCCTGCCTTTTGATTCGCTGCTTAGCCCGTTAGTTTCTCCAATATACCATGTAGAGAGTTCATTCATGTCATAAGTTAGACATTACTTGATATTTTTTTTTCTAATGCTATAATAAAAATAAAGAAAACATTTAATAAAACATAAAATGGCCAGGTTATATATTCTATCTTTATTGACTTTTGATAATGTTCTACCTATTGACATATTAGACTTAAACTAACTTAGACTCTTATATCTTATTAATGTTGACTATCATTGGAAAATAAGTCTTGACATTTCATGTACTACCTCTCCAATTTTCACATATTTCAAATCATCCTTTCAGATGAAAAAAAAAAAAAGCTTAGTTTATGAGAAAAATTTGAAGTTGTTTATTTTTTTATCAACAATAATTGTAAGAATAAACTCAAAAATTCCAGCAAGAATTTTAAGCAATCGTAGTACGGATTAATGTGGAATCATACCATAATTGAGCATGATTCCTTGCTTAAGCAAAGTTCGAATCAAGGATCGTAGTCCACATTGCTGTTTTTTGATATACTTAAATGACCTTGCAGGGAAGTAAAATTGAATGATGGGGTGCCATTATTTTGGAACTACACAGTCAATCTAGGCTAATCTCACTTAATAAATATCCGATTCCATGCCGATGTTTGTTTGAATTCATGCACGTATTAAGTAGCCTTTGGAATGTTCACAATTTCACCGAACTGCATGCTTAATTTAAATTAGTGATTGCATTGTTGTACAATTGTACGTCATAATGATATCTCTAAAGTACTCTTGTTAAATAATATTAAGCGAAAAGAGGAGTTTCCTTTATATTTGAAAATTATGAGGTGAACATGACCAATGGAGTAATGCTTCGTGAATCCCGGCACCCTTTGTTATTGTTTTGCTTTTCTAGTTCTATTGTCTAGGTTGAACTAGCCGGAGATTTGATGTTGGACTATTTAAATTTTAAACCATGTATTCATCTAATAGATTAAGCTTTTGGCAGTGGTTCCACAGAATCTTACATGATATTAAAGTAGGAGGTCTTGAGTTTAAATCTTTCCAAGCCCTTATTTGCATCCTCAATTATATATTTCAACGCCTTTAGTCTAGCCTACGCATGAGAAGGAGTGTTGGAATAATTAAATATTAAACCACGCATTTATGTAACGGTTTAAGCTTTTAGAACAGTTGGCAATAGTCCCACAAAATTTCACATGGTATCAAAACTGGAGGTCCTGAGTTCAAATCTGCCCGTTTGCCTCTCCAATTAAATTTCCACGCTTAGTATTAGGTAAAAGACCAAACTAAGTGTATGGGAGAGTATTATAATATTTAAATAATAAACCACGATTTCATCTTATAACTTAAGCTTTTAAAGTAGTTGACAGTGGTCTTACAAAATTTCACATGAGTAAAAAAGTTGTCTTGATATTTTTCATAAGGGCGAAGTTGGCATACGTTGCCGGTGCATCAAGACTTTTTTGAAGTTGGAACAATTCGAGGAGTCAATTGTGTTCTCATATATGGTGAAGAGAGAGTCACAAAAGTGAGTTAGGTTTGTGTAAACTGTGAACCCAATTAACACTCATATTTTTGGACTTTGGTATTCTAAACCTGTTTATATCTCATTTATTGAACATAGCTAACCCATACAATGATTTGCCTATCAAATATTGGTCCATTTTGATAGGTCTACTAAATTGCATGCTTAGTTTATTTTAGTGATTGCGTTTTTCTATAACTGTATGTCATCATAATATCTATGAAGCACTCTTGGTGAATAATATTAGATGAAAAGAGGAGTTCCCTTTATATTTGAAAACTATGAGGTGAACATGATCAATAAACTTATACTCTATGATTTCCCACCACCCTTTCCACAGCGAAACCATTTCATTGTTTCGCTTTTCTAGTTCTATAAGCTAAATTGAACCGGCCGTGACTTTGAGAAGCACCGAGCTCGAGAGATCTTTTCAATAGCTTCTCAAGAAACTTGTCGGAATTAACTATTTAATATATAAAAAAAAGCTACAAGTCCATAACAATAACTCGTCATAGTCAAACCGAAGTGCACAAAGAAAAGGAAGAGAAATTGGGAAGTCTAAATTTCTGCAACATAGATGCAAGATCAATTTCCATAAGCAGTGTGCTTCAGGATGGGTGCGCATTGGATTTTAGTGATAATTGTTTCATTTTGCAAGTGTAAAGCCAGAGAATCCAAACTACAGTTTACACACTGATTAGTGCAATATTGGTATGGCATAGCTTATTGTTTTTGACGTGAGGCATGGGACAGTGGGGATTGGCAGGACAAAATGGTCATGCCAAATCCAACAGCTCACATCAATTTTCTTTTATTCAATGGCCGATATCGTGCATGCAACTTTGAGCCCATTACTTTGTCACATCAATTTCTGTCAGTTAAAGTTGTGTGTTCACGTGCAGCTACTCTTCTTTTCAGAATAGTAAATAATGGTGGAAAAGATGTTATGGAAACTTGAATCAAGCATAGTACACTTTATCATGATTGGTGCAATACAATCGATTACGAATCATATAATTGAAGTCTGAAAAGAATAGACAAATTGCTCGGTGACCGAGGCAAAAAAACTTGACCATGCGTCACTAAAGCATAGTGACAAAAGGAGTAATGAGGGGTTTGAGAAATGTGCGAAGTTATTTTCCAATCATAGAGCTTTATAAGACAAAAGAGTCCGTATGGACCTCACTTTTCCAAGGCATGGTACAATCATGGGATTGTAGTAATAATGCATGGTTGCCTTCTTGAAAATAATAACTTCAATAATCAAATCATTCACCATTTAATGCCTATTGTTAATAGGAACTCATATTTTCAAGTACCTGCCATTTGTAAAAGATGTGATTTAATTAAACACCACTTAAAAAATCACAATGTGAGAAAAGACATGGCTTATAAAACTACAAGCGAAATTACCAAGCTCTTGTGATTGCGGGTCAGAGTTGGTAGAGAACAAGGCAAACGTAATTTAGTCTTCATCTTTTTTATAAGATATGGTGGATCCTCAGTTTCATCGTGTACAATGTTTGAATGACTTAGAGTTGCAATTCGATTATTTCCCTCATTATATCCCTAGAATAATATAAAGAGAATTGTCTCCCCACATGCATATTTAAACAAGCAATGCATGAATAAGAAAGACCATAATTTAAGCACATAGAACGAGAGAACATATTTACAGACTTAACTATATGAATGTGGACTCAAGAGGGAGTAGGGACACCCCATTTATCTAATGTCTAGTCAAATTATTGCATATCGTGGACCTGAGCAACATGCATAGCTTTTTTCCAATAACAGAGCTCTATCAATTGAGAATCCTATGAAGATATTCAAACCATTATAGTTTGAAAAAAGGAAAAATAGATTGCTTGGTGACCGAGGCAAACATACTTGATAGTAAGACACTAAAAGGAAGTGAAAAAAGGAGTGATGGTGGTTCCAAGAACACAGGCCACCGTGAAGCGATATGTGGAAGTTGCTTCACAGGAGCACTTTAGGTTGTTTTTCATCTGGGAGATATTTAGTCCAATTCACTTTGTCGATTCTCATTGGATGAGCTAAAGACATAAAAAAAAAAAAAAGGATGTAATATTAAATTATTAAATCATATAGATCTTATGAAACATTTTATGTAATTGATATGGCTAACTATTTGGCAGATCTCATGTGCTCCCAAATGAAGTTAAGTGCTTTAGTGCATCTGCTATTGTCAGATCTTTTTTTTTTTTTTTTGGCAATAATTTGCGAGTGTAGTGCATCCAAATCTATGTTGAGTTAGCATACCTTGGATGAACTCAAACTGTTCATTCTATTTGTATTGCTCGATTATGTGTATACTTGAATATTATGATTTGTCCAATACAATACAACTTAACGTAATAGCTATGATAAAACATTTTTTTAAGCGCTCATGAATTATCTAGTGCTAAGCTAACAAAGGAATGCATAGGAGTTCCTCTACATTAGATCATACTCTTCCATTTTTTCTGAGTATTCATGACTTTTTTGGCCGGATCATATCCAGATTTCTAAATGACTAAACTAAAGGGCTCATTTCATGCTGGCAACATGGCAATTTTGTTATGTACCTTAATTTCTTGGCTATAACTTTTTCCCAAATTGTCTAACGAAAAAAGAAACGAGGACATTAAAAGACTATTCGGTAAGGTTTTTTTTCTGACAATTTCATCTATGAAAATGAATTATGCATATCTCAACAAGGTGCTTGACAAACAACTCAAAATTGCAATGCCCCTAACAATCGTTAACAACAGGTCCGACAACTTTTAGAAAACTACTCTGGCCTGTTTCAATGTGGTTCATGTTCCCAACATGTATCACTAAGTAGTTAATTAGTTATGATACTACACTGCACCATTTTTGTGCACATAGGCATGGCGCAACTACAGCATAGCCAGATGAACTCGGATACTGGTCTACTTAAAAATGTGGTACGCACCGAGTCATATGATCAGTTGTTTATTAGGTGTTATTCATCATGATTGATTTTTTTAGACGCCTAATTACACGTCACATTACTCAATTAAGTTATTATGTTTTCAAACTCCATATAACTAATTCGTTGAGTTCATTTACTTCAATCTGGCTATATAAATGATTAATATAATAAGACGTTGATTAATTTTATATGTGCATGATTATCCAATCATTTTATTCGACAAAATTCTCATGGAGCGCACGAAACCATCTGATCATGTTTATAATTACTAGCCGTGTTCCGATGTATATGCATCTGAACAGGTGAATATGCATATGCTTTTGAAATCAATTTTCGACTTGGGAAACAAATACTACTAAGTAACTCAAAGATTGTGCAAACACCCCTCGCGGAGATTAGAATATTCTCGTCGGTTTACCCTTTTGTCTCCCTAGCAAGAAGCAACAGGTCATTGGTGGATGACGCCAAAGTGGAAGGAAATGAAAATGATCTTTTTACATCAATTTCCAAATTTAAGTATTCAATTGAATTAAAATAAATTTTTAATACCTAAATTTTGACTCTTCATTTAGATTTTAAATTGCAAAGAAAATTAGAGATTAATTTTTAATTTCTAGTAAAAATAATTTTCATTAAATTGCATCGCGTATAAATATTAGGAGTATTGACATTAATAGTATTAAAACAAAAAAATTATTATATTTATGTTATTTTTAAAATTATTAAAAAAAGAGAAGCAGCGAGGGGGCAGGCTGGCCCATCTCTTCTTTCCGGCCTGGCCCGCTCATCTCGTTTCTTCTTATTCTTCTCCTTCTCCCCCACCCTTGGACGATGGCCTCCTGACAAAGGAAGCAAGGACACAGGACGGTACATTGTAGGGACACCATAGCAGCTGGCATCGTCCTCGAGGCTAAGAACGAGATAAAGGGGGAGAGGCTAGTCTTCGGCAAGAAAACCAGGAAAAAACCAGAGGAAGAGGGAGCTCGAGAGAAAAAAGAAAAAGTTTTCTAGAAAAGGAGAAGGTGAGCGAGAGCTAAAGGAGGCGTTGTTCGGGAGAGAGAGAGAGCTCGAGAGAGGAGATCCAGGAGAAGAGGTTCTTCTTCGACGAGGGTGAAAGAGAGAGACCGAGAGGGGCAGAGAGAGAGGGCGGACGGAGAAGGAGAGATCCTAGCGACTGAGAGAGCAAGAGAGGGAGCCTCGGCCGCACGCGGACCCGTCCGACGACCTTCCCCGGCGACGTCCTCAAGCCGAACAGGTAGGCTCTGCTTTGCACTTGCCCTGTTTTGGGCGCGACGGGCCGAGAACCCCTCGTTCAAGTAGCGTATCCCGACTGTTTGTTAGAATGCCTGCATGAGATCTGAATTTAGTTGGTTTTACTAAGCCATTATTTATGATTTCGAGCATGTCTGGGTGATCCCTTTCAAATCTGGATCCGGTATATTTTTGTTGTTTTGTCGCCATGGCTCGATATGCCTTTTCTTTTCCGAGTCTTGGTTAATGTTTCTGTGGTATTGTGCTGGTAAACGGGGATCGTCTGGGAATGGCTGGCGGCCGCCGATGTCGCGGCCTGGATGGGATTCCGGGGTGTGTCTGTGTGGTGAATGTTGAGTTCGTCCGTAGAGGAAGATCGGCGAAGAAGGTGCATGGTTTGGGGTGTGAAGAAGAAAGGAAAAAATAAGAATAATAAAAAAAAAAACAGAGAGAGAGAAAAAAGAAAAATCAAAAGAAAAGAGAAAATTATAAAAAAGGAAAATGGGGCTGGTTTTGCTTAAGTGCTGGGCTGATTCTTTTGTGGACTAGAGAGGGCTGGGCCAAGAATAGAAGACAGGAGGGGGGCTGGAGAATGCGAATGGGCCAGAAAGAACTTCATGGGCTAATTCGAAGTAGGCCTTAGAGCGGCCCTGTTTTTAATCCAACCCGGACCAATTAGGTCCTGGTCTACTTAGTCGGGCCGGGTCACTAGACCCGGTCCGAGTTTCTTTTTTAAATAATATTAAAATTAAATTTAAATTATTTAAAAAATCATAAAAATTCTAAAAATTAATTAATTTAAATTTTTAAAAAAATATTAAAAATTCTTTAAAAATTCAGATTTTTTTTTAAAAATTTGGAAAATCATAAAAAAAATTAGAATTCATTGGAAAAAGGTTTGAAATAGCTTTGGGGTAATTTTCTTTTCAAAAGTGGAAGCCTTTTGATATCAACTTGTGCTCTTAATTGAACAAATCTTTAGGGCTCTACTTTAGGGTTTCGTTTGTCCTTAGAGACGAATGCTCTTGATTGCGCACCTTCCATATGTTGATTATGATTTCCCTTTAGCTTAGTTATAGATGACATGCCCCTTATTTGGTAGTGCTAGGTTCTTCCTCTTCTTATGCAATTTATTTAACGTCACCTTAGTTGTCAATTGTTATTTTAATTATTGTACACTCGCATGATTACTCACATGTTAGTGGATAGGTCTAAAATCAAACCAAACTACCTGATAGACATCTTTTTGAAATAAACAAGATTTAGGTACCAAAATGGCACTAATCGACAAGTTAGTATAATTAAGGCCCTGACTTAGATTCTCTGGTTGCGTAAAAAATGAAGTACATTCCTATACTTCACTTAATTTCCAACCAACCCTAATAGGCTAATGGTGACTCCTCATTAGAAAATTTTTATAAAGTCAATTTGAATATCCAATGTCGTGCGGAGTATGAGTTTAAGAGAGCCTGCGTCTAAAATTAGGATTAGAGCCCTATCTTTTATGTAATACCACTAAACCTATTGTCCTTTTCCCTCCGAACGTAAAGGGGAGGTCTTGACAATAGTAAGGACTTCAACTATTATAATTTTCATTAGCCCTATATGAAAAGCCAAGAGACTAATATTTTGAAGGAATCTATAAGAATAAAATGTTTCTAAGAAAATCACATGAAAAAACTTTATTTGTTTGTAAGCATGCAGACCGATTCCAAGGTCGGAACTAGAAACTAAATCAGTCCCCTGCTAATTTCATGTTGTTGGAAGCAGGACCGAATCCTACTTCGGAAGTCAACCAACGAAGCCGGTTTCAAGATTGAACTTGACCAGATGCTCGTTTCTAGTCACTAGCACTAGCCACCCACCCAGTGTGCAGATGCTCGTTTCTGGTCACTAGCACTGGCCACCCACCCAGAGTCCCTATTGATGGTTAAAAAGAAATAAAGTCGAGGCCAGCTAGCTAGCTACCCACTTATGCATGATCGTTTCTACTTTTGCTGTGGAACCATTATGTGGGGAATGTTTCGGCGTTTTTGCCGCCGTTGATTGCTCCTTCCAGCCAACTCCCTCTATCCACAAAGGTCTCTCTTTAGCCAAAAAGTCTTACTCCAGTCTTCCATGCTCCCTTTCCTTCATCCTTTTTGGCACCCAAATCTTTTGCCTTCTTCGTGTCTCATCATTCCTGCTCTGTTTCGCTCTTGGTACAACCATTCTTCCTTCCTCCTCCTCCTCTTCTTCAGTATCTGCTGCTCTTTTTCAGCATTCTCTTTTCCCCATTTTAATATTTTCTCTCTCCTTGTTTCTCAGGAAAAAAAGAATCAAAGAAAAATGTCGATCGAGGAAATCTCCTTCAGCGATCCTGCTCCAGGGAATGTCGCTGCTCGGACTCCAGCAAGGACAGAAGGCAAAGAGGTTGTCCCATTGATCAAGCTTAGGGATGATGGCATCTTCGAACCCACAGTTTCGATCCCACGGGACATCATTAACGCTCTTGCCAAGGACATTCAGCAATTCAAGGACATCGTCTTCAGCGATCCTGCTCCAGGTAAGGTCGCTGCTCTGGCCTGGGCTTGGAGAGAAGGCAAAGATGTCATCCCGTCGATTAAGCATCGATTCGGATATATGATGTCCTCCAAGAGCTACGGCTAGGATCTTCAGAAAGAAATTCGGAATCTGGAGAACGAGACTGAGAGGGTCAATAATGCCGTGGAAGAGGCCATAAACAACCTTCGGAATGTTTATAGTCACGTCACTGAGTGGCAGGCAAGTGCTGAGAAGGCTCTGAAGGAGGCCCAAGACTTGCTGGGCGACTTCGAAGAGGGGAGCGGGACTTGTTGCTATGGGACTCTTCCTAGCCCCAATTTTAGCTATCAGTTCAGCAGGAAGGCCAAGGACAAGATCGAGGACATTCAGAAACTCGCTCTAGAAAGCGGTAAATTTAAGGAATTATACGATATCTTCAGCTCTCCTGCTCCAGGGAATATCACTGGTCCGACTCCAGCCAGGAGAGAGGGCAAAGATGTCGTTCAGTCGATCACTGTGACAGCCTCCACTCCTGCCTCTGTGTTGACTAAGCTTAGGGACGATGGCGTCTTCGAATCTAGAGCTGCGATCATATGGGAAATCATTGACGCTCTTGCTGATAACCGCAATAGCGTGGTCGGGGTTCACGGAATGGGCGGAGTTGGCAAGTCCACCCTTGTGGTGGATGCCGAAAGGAGAATAAAGGAAGAGAAGTCATTTGATTGGGTAGCTAAGGTCGACGTGTCGGAAAATCCAGACATCAAGAGGATTCAAGAAGAGATTGCAGATGCATTGGGCCTAAGTGACATAAAGAAAAAAGAGTCCCTCAGCGGGCGAGCAGAACTTCTGCACAGGAGATTGGAATATGAGGAGAGGGAGAAAAAGAAGGTCCTCAAAATACTGGACAATCTATGGAAGGGGCTCGACTTGAAATCAGTCGGCATTCCTTGCGGACATGACAATAAAGTCAAAGGGTGCAAGTTGCTGTTGACGTCAAGAGATCGTGACGTTCTAAAAAGTGAAATGGGCTGCGACAAGGACTTCTACCTTGGTGAGCTGGAGGAGAAAGAGGCAAAAAGATTATTTGAGGGGCTGGTGGGAGAAAAGGTTCATGATGATGACTTCGCACCCTTGGTGGATGAAGCACTCCACAAATGTGCAGGTTTGCCTTTCCTAATTGTCACTATGGCAAAATATTTTAAGCACGCTAGTTTACCTGGATGGAGGGTTGCTTTAAATCAAATTAAGAAGTGTACAAACGAAGGAATAAGTGCAAAGATAAATAAGGTGTTGCAAGCAAGTTATAATAATTTAGAAATTGAGGATGCAAAAAGTTTGTTACAACTGTGTGCTGCTTATGCTGTCCTTGAGCCTTCCTTTGAAAACTTGGTGAGGTATGGCTTTGGTTTGGGGATATTTCAAAAAGATAGCAGCATGAAAAAAGCCAGAGATAGGTTGAGCACACTCATAAGCACTCTTCAAGCCTCCTCCCTTCTATTAGACAATGGAGGTACATATGCTTTCAAGATACATGACTTGGTTCGTGACTTTGTTGCCTCATTCATTTTGAGAGATCGCCCTCTTCTTGTGTTGAAAGATGAAGACGAGTGGGTAACAAAGTTGCTGAAGGACAGGCTCAAAAGTTGTAGCGCAATATGCTTTTCCTATATTGACATGAAGGAGCTTCCCAAAGAATTAGAGTGTCCTGAATTGCGCATGTTTTTGCTTTTCACCGACAATGAATCTTTTGAGGTTCCAGATTCATATTTCAACTCCATGAGGAAACTTGCAATTCTAAATCTTACTAGCGTATGTCTCACTAGTTCGCCAATGCCATTTCAGTTCTTGGAGAACTTACGTACTAAGTCTTCAGAATTGTTTGCTTGAGGATGTGGCTATCCTTGGCAAGCTAAAAGGGCTTCAAATTCTCAACTTTGCGAACTCCAAAATTGAACAATTGCCAAAAGAAATTGGGCAATTGGCAGAGTTGATGTTGTTAGACTTGAACTATTGTTCACGTCTTCGGATAATTGAACCAGGGATGCTTGGAAGATTGATTAAATTGGAGGAGTTGTATATGGAAAATAGCTTTAATCAGTGGAATGCCGTGGAGCAAACTCAACCAACTAATGCAAATCTAATTGAGTTGAATCTTATGAAGAATCTCCGCACTTTGTATGTATGCATTCCCAATCCAACTATGCTCCCAGAGGATCTACAAGTTGAGAAATTAACAAAGTATGGAATCCAAATAGGTGGTAGGTGCTGGTCAAGCCACAAAGGATCGAGGACAATGGAGCTCAAGTTGAACCCAGAAAGGGATATTCTTCGGAAAGGATGGATACAAACTGCCTTAGCCAAAGCTGACGATTTGTTTTTAGACAAGTTGAACGGGATCGAGCAAAGTATTTGCGAATTATCCCAAAAAGGTTTTCCAAACTTAAAGCATCTACATGTCGAGAATAGTCCCTCCATACATTACATCCTTCGACAGACTTCCCTTCATGCTTTAAGGATGTTGGAGTCGTTATGTCTCGCAAATCTCATCAATTTGGAGAAGATATGCCATGCTCATGTCTCCTCCAAGTCCTTCAGCACATTGAAAGTAGTACTAATCGAAAGGTGTGACAAGATGGAAGTCCTATTTCCTCTTTCATTAATGAGAGAACTTCCACGGCTAGAAGAGATCCAAATTGTCCATTGCAATTTAATGTGGGAAATTGTAGAAGCTGACGATCATGGCGAAGTTAAGTTACATAATTTACATGTATTGAAGTTGCGTGATTTGCCAAATATCAAGAACTTTATCACTGCCAGGATCCTTTGAGTAGTACATCAGATGACCAAGTTGGCACTCAACTTGCATTCTTCAGTGGACAACAGGTAACTTTCTATCAAAAGAGTATAGTATCTATTAATCTTTGCTTCCGTTGCTCATTAGACGCAACATGGATTATAACGTTTATTCATTTTGTTATTTTCTATTCATTTTCTTCCTATCCATTCATGCCTTCTCCGTAATCAGGTAAAGCAATCTTCTGTTTCTCTTCATTGTGTGGAAATCCAACTATTTTCAGGCAAATTCAGTTTGTGATAAGTCGTGTTGTTTTCAACTTCCCTGCTCTGCTACGTGTACCTATATTAATAGGGTTTCATAAAGCAAAATCGAAGAGAATTTTGGCAATAAAATAATTCCATAATAAAATAATTTCGTAATCCCGTGAAATGGTTCCTCTGAAGTTTGGTTCCACTAAATTTAGTTACCTATCTTTGGCATTATCTAAAAACAATAATAAAGGTGACTCTAGTAAAAACCAATACGAAGAGCAGGGGTAAGAGGACTGGATTTTTAAATAAAAGCAATTATGTTAATCTAATTGATGCACGTCTTTCGTATCTTGTGTTTTTAGATGGAGCACTCAGTCATTGAATTGGACTTATAATTATAAAAGAACATAAAACCTGCAACCTGTGTTAAATATCTCGTGGTTGTAGGCATTAGTAAGCGACTTTGAGGAAAAATTACATGAAATTTCCCATGAAAATTTAGAGCTGTTATTTACTCGCGAAATTTCAACTTTTACCAAGACCCCTTGAGTCGTTAACCCTTCGTCCTTCTTGCCATTTGAGAGTGCCCGACAATGTGAGTTTTTCAATGGTAAGATTGTAATTCTTCTCTATTTTTATTAAAATTACTCCCTTGCCACTAATGATTCTTCTCCATCATGGCAACTCTCTCTCTCTCTCTCTGTATTTATTTTGGAACATTATAATTTATTTTAACGGATCCGGAGGCCGAAGGATGATTTGACTAAAACAAATACAGAAGAATTGTCACATGGCGGTTAAAAGATCACATGTAAAGCACATGCAAATGATAAAATGCACGAAGGGTGGACGTCCACAATAAGGTCACAGTTGAAGGAACACCAAAGTTTAGGAGTAAAGGTGCATTACCCCCAAAGTTCATGAAGGGTTTGTGTAATTTCCCTTTTAACTTCTAATTTTTTTTTAGTAAATAAATGTTATATTGATATAAATATATGGAGAAAAAGCATAGCCACAATAAAAACTAACTAAATTACTTACAAAGTGTACTTTGATTAAAATAATTTAAAAGAAAATGAGTGGCATAAAAGCATAAGAGTTGAGAGTTGTCAACATTTATGAGTTGCAATTTCTTACTTTTGATTTATCTGGAAATACTTTTCATAAAGATGGTCGAATGTCTCTTGTGGTACCTGCACAAAGCATAAACAGGTAATATAATTGCCGAACAGCATCACTGGAAGCTTTCCAATTTTCATATGAAACTTAGAACTGTCAGCACCCTCACATCCATGGCTTAGACATTGCACGCATGTGCATTGAAAGCAATTGAAAAGACAATTGATTGGAAAGTGAGCAGTAGGGTTCAAGAGGCTGGAGATGAAGGGCCTTTGAGGCACTCATTCGACTTCATTTGCACTTACAAGATCTCTGGAGTCTAAGCCCTCTCCATCGCCAAACTAGGCAACATCTCTAGGATTCGGGGTTTCAAAAAGTACCTCTTTTAGTTTTTACATTAATTGCTTGACCATTTTATAAAACTATTGTTAAATGAATAAAATATATTTCGCAGGTCTGCCACTTGAGTCCAAGTTATTTGACTCCTCGAATGGACGGTGGAAGTTAAACTTTCCAAAATGAAATCCGAAACTACTTTTAACAAAATGAAAAAAGAAAATTGCCCAATATGGACAAAAATCATTTTGAGGTTGTCAAAGATATGGACTCCTCGAATTACTATTTTGCCCGTTGTCAAAGATATGGACCCTGGCTATGCATATTATTTTAACTTGCTGGACCAAAATTTGAGGTCGATGGTATTGTTGGGTTTGCTTTGTTATATAGAGTAATAAGTACTGCTCCGCTCGCCAACCCATTTCTGAAGGATCAGATGGAATTTTTTTACTCCTTTCTTATTTTATTCTTTTTATTTTCCTTATGTGCCACTTAATAATCTCCCTATTCCCTTGACACTCATCTATATTTACATCTTAGAACTTCATGAATTAATAATTTAACTACATCACCAATTCTGTGAGTGAATTCCGCAGGTTACGTTTCCTAGCCTAGAGAAATTGGAAATCTTTACAATGGGTAACATCGAGACGATATGGGACAATTAAGTATATTTTCCCCATTTGAAGATTCTTGATGTGTCATTTTGTGATGGTTTATCACATGCTGTCACACCGACAATAGCTCGAAATTTGGTGGAACTCACAAAATTAACAATAATTTGGTGGGAGGGCCATGTGCGGACAGAAATTCTAGATATAAATGTTCGTAATGTCAATCATCAATACTTTGTTCAAATTTAATCAGGACTCACGTTTATACCAAAACAAAGACGAACAGAATAATTACCTCCCCACAACAGTCCATGATCACATCCATGGATTTTTAATGCAAAACAATTCAGACATCAATGGGTATGTACGGATTCAAAATCATCTAATTATAAGTAAATTTCTGGTAACCAGTAGAATTCCCATGTTTTGTACGGATTTATGTAGACAATCTTTTAATATTTAGTATGAAGATTAAAAATTTTCTAATCTTCAATAACCTTAACTTGTACATCTCCATATCTTTTTAGAAGTATTAGTTTTGTGTCAGCTCATAAAATCACATCATCCGCAGTACTTTATATTTTCTCGTGTAGAAGGAAACTTGCCTCGTTCTATTGAAATGTAACCTGCAAATGCACTTCAAATATCTTTTTTTCAAGCTGTGAGAGATTGTAGTGATATGTAGTAAACTCAAAACGAAGGGCAGACAATTGGAGAGAGAGGGACCTTTGTAATTGGAGTGCGCTGAAGTAAAATGGTCCATTTATTTGTGATCGGCAAACCTGAAAGTTCAAAATTTAGAGGAGAGGGCGTTTTTCTATTGATTATAAATTATAACAAAACACCATTTTAAGATTAAATTATTATTTTATTGATTTGATAGAATTTAGGAAAGTTTGCCATCGAAGTAGAATAATAAGGAATGTACATGCGCACACCATCGTCTCATTTTTTTTTAAGTGTCGCGATCTAATTTTTCAGGTGCACCATCTAAAACTAGGTTAATGGACTGTCGAGTTTTTTAAACTTAACTCAGGCTCTCCTAAGCCCATACCAATTCGCGACTTAAGTCTAAATTTTTAAACATGCAAAAAATTATTAACTAGGAGTCGCCACTAATCAATTCACGGTAGGTCGATTAGACACCTAAGTAAAATAAAGGGAGATTTATTTTACTTCTACAAACCAAAGACTAAGGGTACGGGGACTTGGTTACACTAGAATTTTCTAATACCCTTTCGGTACCATTTCTTTTTCTTTTCTTTTTTAAAATGTTTTTACAAGCAACTTAGATTTATTTTAACCTAAATTACTATCATGCAAGTATGGTGACCACACGGATGCTCATCCACTATTAAACACTCAAATAAAATAAATAGATAATCAAATTGCATCACACAAAGCAAACAATCAATTTTTTTGAGTTTTCTTGAAATTAGAATTCTTTTATAAAAATGCATTTTTAACTAAATAACTTAATCTTATTAATATGCAAATTCTAATTAAATGGGCCTATTATGCAAACTAGTTATTATGCACCTCATGACCTAACTTCATTAATGAATGAATTCTGATTAAATGATCCTATTATGCGAACTAATTAACATGCACCTAGTATTTTTTATTTTTTTTATTGAAATTCGGAATTAATAAAAACCTTAATTAAACTATCTAAAAAGGGATAATTTTCTAATTTATTCTAGGGATTAATCTGACTTAAATCCTATCATATCTTAGAAAATTACTTTAAAAAAATGAAATTTAAGATGTGCGAACATTATCTAAAACTCTATTTTTTTTTTAAAGTTATTTAGTTTTAACTATAACTTATTTCTAAAAATGTAATCCTAAGAAAATTCTAATTTTCTAAACCTACACCTATATGCTCATGCAGAATTTTTGAATTTTTGAATTTCTGATTTTTTTAGTTTTTTTTTAAAGATAAGTAATTATTAAATAAATATTAAATCTAAACTATCAACAAAATAAAGGATTAAAATAATCGAAAAAATAACATGTTGTCTCACAAGGTCAAATTAACGATTATCCTAACCCTAATTATCACGACAAAAGGATCAGAATAATTAAAAATCTGATCCGAAATCTTACGATCAAATTAATAATTATAATATTTTAAAATTCTACCAAAAAGCCCAAAAATTAATATAATTAAAAAATAATCCGATGTCTCTGATTAAATTAATAATTACAATAATTCCGGACAAAACCCTAGAGGATAATGCCTACAAAATGCACAAATATTAACATTGACAAACCATATTCTAACTTAAACAATAATAACAAAATTTAAAATGGATAAATAAATGAGAATAGAGTAAAAAAAATGAAAAATAAACTACCAAAAGGAGGAGAGCAGTGGCGTCGACACGGGCGCGGGACAACCAACAGAGCTGGGCGTGGGATTCGGGCAGCAGGTTGGTCGGCGCCGGGCGGAGGGTGGTGCGGCGTCGGCGTCAGTACTACTGGACGGAGGCCGGCGGGCGCGGCGGATGATCAACAGACGGCTGGTGACGGGCAGCTGCGGGTGTCGAGCGCCGGGGGGGCAGCGGCAGCAGGCAGTGACGTCGCGGAGGGCTCGACTGCTGGTGTCGTTGGTGCTCGAACAGGGTTGGCGACGGAGGTGGTGCTCGCAGATGAGCGACGCGAGCGCAGCGATTGGCGGCTGAGCGGGTGTCGGCGTTGGCAGAGCGACGATGATCAGCGAGGCGAGGTGCGAGATCTGCAGGTTGCAGGCGAGGTGGAGGCGCGGTAGCTGAGGTGCGATCGCGTCGGGCTTCAGTGAATCGGCGAGCAGAGCGACGAGGAGTGCGAGCGTCGGCGAAGGTGTTGCGCGGTGGAGGTGCAGGCACGGGCATCGAGTCGAGCAGGGACAATGGTGCAATGTCGGACGGAAGCAGAGGCGTGGTCGTCAGAGCTCTGGCGTTCGGCGCTGCTGGTGTGGGCGGAGAGAGGCGGAGCGAGCGATGCAGTGGCGGCGAGCGCGGCGATGACGGAGCTCTGGCGTTCCGTGTTGTTGGTGCGAGCACAGAGATGCGGAAGTGATCGGAGGCTCAGGGTGACGTGCAGTCGGAGGCCAGCGAAGCAGCGGTAGCGGAGGCGAGCAGAGCGGCGAGTTGGCGAGGCGCGATTGGGGGAGCTCTTCGGAGAAGACGACACTGTTGACGACACTCTTTTTCCCTTTTTTTTTTTTTCTCTCTCTCCTTCTCTCACGTCACTCTCTCACCGGTTTTCTCTCTCTCCTTTCTCTGTTCTGCAGCTGACTTTACCCTTTTCTTGTCAGGGAAAGAAAAGGGAAAAAGCTTTCTCTTTGACCAAGGCAAACGAGGCCCTCTTTCTACACGGATTTTTTTGAATGTTCTTTACTTTTCTTCGAATTTTCTCTCTCGAATTTTTTCCTGAATTTGCTCCCACTGTCATGAAAAATGAGCCTCTCTTTTATAGTGAATCGAAACAGTCTCTTTACATGACATTTCCCAAGTTACCATTTCTTGTCACATTACATCAAATCTGTATGATTTGGCAATCAGCTCAATTCTTGCCCATTTTTCACTTGATTTCAAAATTGTTGCTGCATTTAACAGAATCCGAATACCATAAGAATTCCAATTTTCCATGCATAAACAATCAAATCAATTTCCTCTAATTTTTTCATTTTTTCCTTTTATTTGTTCAAAATGCAATTTTTATTTTCCTTATTTCCCTAAGCTTGCTAAAATTAGGTGTCAACAGCTGTCCCTCTTTGAAGGTGAACTCGTAGAGGTTGCCTTCAAAGACAAATTGATACCTAATTTTTTAATCATGCACATATACTAAATGACTCTTTTTTTTTTTTTTTTTGGAATATGAATCCCATTTTGAAATGAAATTTATATGATGTATGGAAATGCTAATGCAAATGATAAAGGAACTTACTTGGAATTACTTACCTTCGAGGATGGTAGAGTAATTCGAGATAGATTGGTGTTACATGTCCAGGACCCGTACCATTCTACGGTCGCCTAGAATAGTAACATGGCTTCGCAAAGAGACTGTTTTCCCAGGACCCGTACTATTCTACGGTCGCCTGAATGAAAAAATGATTTTCCAAGACTCGTACCATTCTACAGTCGCCTGAACTGAGGTTGTCTAGGACCCGTACCATTCTACGATCGCCTAAACAGGGATTTATTTTCCAGGACCCGTACCATTCTACGGTCGTCTGAACTGAGGTTGTCTAGGACCCATACCATTCTACGGTCACCTTGACGAAAAAATGATTTTTCCAGGACCCGTACCATTCTACAGTCGCCTGAACTGAGGTTGTCTAAGACCCGTACCATTCTACGGTCACCTTGATGAAAAATGTGATTTTCCAGGACCCGTACCATTCTACGGTCGCCTGAACTGAGGAATCTGGGAAAAATCTTTGGGGGGGCGACTCCATTGAGCGCCGGTGCTTGAAAAGGAATACCTGTACAATGATAAGTATTTAAGCTATGGATAGAGATAGACTTACTTGGTGACATCTCTGTTCATTGAGGATATGTTTCCTGCAAAACACAGTTGTAGGAAAGGCAATATGCATTGAGAGACATGCATTAATTCAAATGAGGCTCATGCGTGACGATTTCTATCAATCTTGCATCGCCTGATTTTCATCAAGAAATATCTTCAAAAGAATATTCCAATCTGAACATATGTGTCATGGATGTATCAAATGAGGGATCTTTTGGTTTGAAAGGACTTTTCTCTCATCCTCATTAAAAGAGTCGTTTCATCCTAACCTTTTACACAGGGTTTTAGCAATCACTATATCTCACTGTCATCATGCCAAACAAGGGTTTGTGCAATCTCGCAAGCGGTACGACCTTACCAGTCTGAGAGGTCTTTAACAGGGACCATTATGTGGGCCTAGTCAAAGGCTTAACAAAAGGGACTCTTCGAGTCGAGGCTTTTGAAAGAATGAGTGATATTCTGTAATCATCTCTGGGTTTACAAGTCAAGAACCCTACGAAATGAGAAAGAAATAATATTGCTCGCACTTCTTCGAGCGATGCTTAAAACATGTGAACCCTTAGGTTAATTCAAGTGCCCTAATCTGAAGAGACTTTGCAAGGACGTAATGCAGGCTTAGCTCATGGGTTGAGAAATGAAAGGATCATTAGGCTCAAAAAGTGTTTAAGGGGGGTCAAAGCTGGTGATCATCTTGACATTTCCACCACTTTCCTTTTCGACTGTCGAAGATTTTTTTTCATATCACAACTCCGTTGATTGTGACAGCATTTGAGTTTTTAGTATCGCCTTGTTGGGGATACGACTCACTATATCAAGAGTTTGATTTTTTTTTTTTTTTTCTGGGCATTGGCCTTACTTTTACCAGGCATACTGCTTTTTTATGCCCAATTTTGCACTTATTTTCTTTGGACAAAGTCAGCATTCTAAGCCATGTTACTTGAATGGTTCTTTTTGCCTTGCCCCAGTGTGGGGGATGATCACCAACTGGGTTTAACATGAAACGAATTCATAGGCTCAAGTGGGCTATGCAATGGATGAAAGTGTGTAGGATAAAGAAAGAACTACTCTTCGTCATCTTAAGGCACTTCAAATTACCGTACGAGTCACACTGCAAAAGCAATATTCGAAGATTGATGCAAGTGAGAGCAAGAAGATTCCTACCATTCATTTCAAATTTGTCCCAATGTGGGATGATCCTTGACAGGGATAATTTAAAAAGAATCTCCATAAGCGTATGGGGCTCAAAGGGGTTAAACAATGGATCACCTGTAGTGTTTGGGATAGAGAAAAAAAAACCTCTCATCACTTTAGTTGACGTACCCTTTGCGAGATCAACTTTTCCTTGCAAGCACGTAATTTTTCCACACAACTCACTGGGAATTAGTGTATGAAAAAGTGTATGGAACAAGGCCTGCCTTTCATCATTTCAAAATATCTCATTTGACACATTCAATTTATCTTACACAATTCATCAAGGAAGAAACATGCAAGATTTGCAACAAAATTCAACTCATTGAAGCAATTTATTCATCATAGAAATGCTTTGTAGTTCAAAACATGACATGGAAAATTCTATCATGGGTAGTACTTCTTGACGGCATCTGAATTAACTGGAGTGGAAAACTCACGACCATCCATTTCTGCCAAGATCAAGGCACCGCCAGGAAGTACCTTCTTTACCACGTATGGGCCATTGTAGTTTGGAGCAAACTTGCCTCCAGGATCCGGAAAGATCGGCAACAACTTCCTTAGGACTAGGTCACTTACCTCGAAATGCCTTGGCCGTACCTTCCGGTTGAAAGATCTGGCTACTCTCTGTTGATATGTTTGGCCATGGCAAAGAGCTTTCAGTCTTTTCTCGTCGATCAAGTTCAACTACTCGAATCTTTGTTGTGACCATTCTGCTTTAGACAACCCCACTTGAGATAAAACTCTCAAAGAAGGAATTTCCACTTCGACAGGCAGAACTGCCTCCATGCTGTACACCAGGGCAAAAGGGGTTGCTCTAATGGAAGTACGAATCGATGTCCGATACGCCATCAGTGCGAAGGGTAACCTGTCATGCCAATCTCGATAATTCTCAGCTGTTTTAGCCAAGATCTTCTTAATGTTCTTATTGGCTGCTTCAACAGCCCCGTTCATTTGAGGGCGGTAAGGAGACGAATTCAAATGCTTGATTTTGAACTCGCTGAACAACCCATCAACAAGTTTGTTGTTCAAATTGGTCCCGTTATCAGTGATGATTGCTTCAGGGACGTCATAGCGAGCAATTATGTCCCGTTTGCCAAACTTCACAACATTACGAGCAGTGACACTTGCAAAGGATGTAGCTTCGATCCATTTGGAAAAATAGTCTATCGCCACCAAAATGAATCGATGCCCATTTGAAGCCATGGGATTGATTGGGCCAATCACATCAATACCCCACATCGTGAAAGGCCATGGCTCAGAAAACTGATGTAGTTCAGTTGGAGGAACATTTATTTTATTCCCATGAATCTGACAGCGGTGACAACTCAGAACATGCTGGATGCAGTCACTTTCTAATGTGAGCTAGTAGTAGCCTAATCTCATAATCTTCTTGGCTAACATGTGTCCATTCATATGAGGGCTACATACTCCTTCGTGCACTTCTTGCATGATTTGAATGGCTTCGACTGTATCTACACACCGCAACAAGACTGAATCGTAAGATCTCCTGTACAAATTCTCGCCATTGACGAAGAATTTCGATGCCATCTTCGTGATATATTTCCTATCAACCTGAGTGCTTCCTTCGGGGAATTCCTGTTTTTGAATGTAATTCATGATATCGTAATACCATGGTTTTCCATTAGGTTCTTCAGTCACGATCATACAATAAGCCGGCTTTGGCAAAACTTCTATTTTTAGAGGTTCGACCTCCAACCCATCAGTGACTTGCAGCATAGAAGACAATGTTGCAAGTGCATCCGCAAATTGATTATGAGACCTTGGCAACTATTCAAACGAAATTTCCTCGAACTCTTTTACCAGACCTTCTATGTACTCGTGGTATGGGAGCAACTTGGCATCCTTGGTCTTCCATTCACCTACAGTTTGCAGTATGATTAGTGCGGAATCTCCGAACACTTTTAACTTAGCAACATCCATCTCGATTGCAGGCTAAAGCCCGAGAATGCAAGCTTCATACTCGGCCACATTGTTAGTGCATGGGAATATCAATTTCGCAGCTACCGGATGGTGCTGACCATCTAGGGATATCAAAACTGCCCCAGTACCCGAACTAGACAAGTTTACAGCTCCATCAAAGAACATCTTCCATGAGTCTTCATTTACACTCAAGACACGGTCATCAAGGAAACCATCATCGTCATTAGGGACTCCTGAATTCTCGGCCAATAGATCAACGATTGCTCGGCCTTTAACCGACTTTTGTGGCATGAATTGCACATCAAATTCGGAAATCAAAATTTGCCATTTGGCCAACTTACCTACCAAAGCTGGCCGATCAAGTAAGTACTTGATAGGGTCGTTCTTAGTCACGAGGAATGTCTGGTAATGCAGTGTGTATTGTCGCAATCTATGAAATATCCACACCAATGCCGCACAAGTCTTTTCAACATCAGAATACTTCAACTCTGATACAGTGAACTTCTTGCTCAGGTAATAAATGGCTCGTTCTCTTCTGTCGACAGGACTTTCTTGAGCCAATATATCACCCAATGACTCATTATGAATAGTGGGGTAGAGAATCAAAGGATGCCCCGGCAATGGTGGGACAAGAACTGGTGGATTCATCAAGTATTGCTTCAGCTTGTTGAACGCTTCTCGACACTCATCATCCTAGTTGACTTGTGCATTCTTCTTTAGAAGTTTAAAGAACGGCTTGGCAGTTTTAGAGAGTTGGGAAATGAATCAAGCTATGTAATTCAATCTCCCTAAGAGGCTCCGGACTTCTTTCACCATTGACGGAGGTTGCAATTCACATATGGCCTTAGCCTTGGAAGGGTCGATCTTAATTCCTTTACTGCTCACAATAAATCCGAGTAATTTACCGGATGTTGCTCCAAACACGCATTTAGTGGGATTTAGACGAAGCTTGAACTTACGGAGTCAATCGAACAACTTCTTCAAGGTTTCGATGTGGCTTCTTCCTGGTCGGGTCTTTGCAATCATATCATCAACATAGACTTCAATCTCCTGGTGCATCATGTCATGTAATAATGCGACCATGGCTCGCTAGTATGTTGCCGCTGCATTCTTGAGTCCGAAGGGCATGACCTTATAATGAAATGTTCCCCACAGGGTGATGAATGCAGTTTTCCCCTTGTCTTCCTCCTTCATCCTTATCTGATTGTACCCAGAAAAACCAACCATAAATGAGAATAGTTCAAAACCAACGGTACTATCCATAAGGACATCTATGTGTGGTAATGGGAAATCATCCTTTGGACTAGCTTTGTTTAGATCCCGATAATCAACACAAACTCGAACTCGACCATCTTTCTTCATCACCGGCACAATATTAGCCACCCATTCGGGGTACTGTGAGACTTCAATGAATCCCACTTTCAAAAGCTTCATCACCTCTTCCTCTATCTTCTTCGAGAGTTCGGGTTTAGTCCTCCGTAGCTTTTGCTTCTTAGGTGGCACGTCCAGATTAGTGGGTAGGCAATGCTCCACGATTGATGGGTCTAGCCTAGGCATGTCAGTGTAGGTCCATGCGAAAATGTCTTGATATTCCTTCAATAACTGAATTAGGCACTTAGCCTCGTCTTTCAGGAGACTTGGCCCAATTTTCACCTCTTTGGCTTCTTCAGCGTCACTTAAATTAATAGTGACAATTTGCTCGGATGTAAGAGCCTTGGCTTTTTCATGTTGTTCCCAGCTTCGCTGCACCTCAATGGAGTCTTCGATCGAGTCTTCAGGATCATCATTATCAACACTTGTTGCATTGGATTGGACCATTTCCACACCTTTGCATGCCATAAGATTGTCCTCTTGTGGGCCAAGGCCCATCTCTTCAAGGGGTGCTTCATCAATGGCTCCTATGATAAGGTCGTCGAATAAGCTTGCAAGTCCTTCCAGCTCATCATTAGGGTTCTCCGTCTTCGGGGGTGTCGGATCATCCATGCCACCCCATCCATCTGGGACTATCTGAATAGGGTCAATGTAGTAGCTGGGAAGGGCCGAATACTTCACCAGGTAATCAAACTTGCCACTAGGCTGCCCCAGAGTGTCTATCACTTCATCCTGCATCATTCTTGGAGGACCTGGGAATGTCTCGTGAATGCTCGGGGATAGTGGGTTTTGCCTCCCTTGCCTTTGGTCAAGTGGCGAGTTCCACCTTTCCTGTCTTCGCCCTTCAGAACTTCCCCCACCTCTTCCATGGTACCCTAAACCAGCAGTGCGGGACCTCTGAGGGGCTTCAATGGGATTTCGAATGCTCTGACCATTTCTTCCAAGACCATTGCTGGGAACAAAACCACTCCCAACCATTACTCTTCCCACCATGAGGGCAGCGTCTGAAACTCCAGGAGTGGGTGGCGATGAACCTCAAGAAGCGTGTATGGTGGATACCAACTCGAATGAATGATAACTTGATTCAAACTGGGAATCCGGCTCTACATAGGGGATAGCCGTCTCATGATAAATCCGGTGGTCTTCCTCACCATACACAGTGACCAACTTCCTTTCGATCACAAATTTCACAACTTGATGTAGACTTGAGGGCACTGCTCCAGCAGTGTGTATCCAGGGACGACCTAGCAGGAAATTGAATGCAGTAGGGATATCCAGTACTTGGAAGGGAACGTTGAAGACGACCAGCCCTATTTGTACGTCAAGATGAACTTCCCCGATCACCTCCTTCTTTGTTCCATCAAAAGCTCGCACCGAAGTCTTCGCAACATGTACCCTTGATGGGTCTACCTTGAGGCGGTGAAGAGTGGCCAACGGACATATGTTCAGAGCGGACCTATTATCGATGAGCACTCGAGATACATGGGAAGACTTGTGCTTAATAGATATATAGAGTGTTTTGTTATGTCCCCTGCCTTCGAGAGGGAATTCCTCATCAGAGAAGGCAATCAAATCCTTGAGAAGGACCGATCCCACAAATTCTTCCAGCTTGTCTGCCTCAACTGTTTCTGGCACCCGAATTTCACTTAGCACCTTCATTAGCGACTTTTGATGCACGGGGGATGTCAGCAAAAGCTCGAGTAAAGAGATCTGAGCGGGCATCTTTCGTAATTGGTCAACCACGTTGTACTCGCTTGCTTTGATTACGGCCAGGAACTCCTTAGCCTCTTCATCGGTGACCGGCTTTGCAGGTTGAGCAGTGGCTTGACCATAGGTTCGACCAGACCTTGTAAAAAGGTCAACATCCAGGTCATAGGACCAAGGCACCGCCTTGTTGTTGACATACTCATACGGCTGAGGCACCTCTATCATTATCTCCTCGTCGGATGCATCCTCTAATGGGGGCATGTCCACCAGCGAAGGATCAACCTCTTTCTTGTCAGCATCAAGTGCGGCCTGCTCCTCCTCCCAATCGATGATGAGGTGGGAGATAGTAGAAATTATGCAGTTACGATCAGCATACACAATGATGCCGTCATCCACCATTTTGGTAACTCTTTCTCTCATTACTGATAGAGGGACATCTTCCTGACCTCGGTAATACCCAACTCTCACTAGCCCGTTGTAGGCATCTGCCGCGTGCACCTTTGAGTTCCTGATCCGTCCGACTTCAGGTTCCAGGATAGCATTCACCGTACCCTCATGCTCTGGTAGTGGATTTTTCTGGACATTCGGTCAAGTAGTTTGGAATGAAAAGGCTTTTTGTCTAGGAGATTTTAGATCTTGTGCTTGACGGTGAAACATTCATCAGTTGAATGGCCCAGTTCACCGTTATGGTAGTCACATTTTTTTGTCGGGTCGTAACCGCGGATGCCTTCATAGTTAGGGCGCTTTGGTTCACTAGTAAGCAAACCCTTCTTTCGGAGGATTGTCAGCACTTGGGATGGAGACCCAGGGAGAGGGGAGAACTGCCTTCTATTATTCGCTTGGGTGAATGGTTGACGGCCAGCGGGTTGTTGCTGTCTTGGGCTCATTTGGATCGCTAGGGCACGTTTGGCACTTTCTTGGCTATAAGCCACATTCACATCGACGGCCGCTTCTTTCTCTTTCTTGGCAGAGAATCTTTTACTAGATGGTTCAGCAAACCATCCTTCCCTTATCCCCATCTCGATCTTCTCTCCTACAGGAATAAGCTGATTGAAGCTCTCAACATACGTACTAGCCATTCGGTTACGAAACTCAGATGTAAGGGTTTTCACGAACAACTTCATCAACTCCTTGTTGGTAGGCTCAGGAGTGATTTGAGCCGCAAGGTTTCTCCATCTCACAGCATACTCTTTAAATGACTCGCTCCTTTTCTTTTCCATCCGCTCTAGGTCTTCTCGGGAAGGTTCGATGTCCATGTTGAACTTGTACTGTTTGAGGAACGCGTCTGCCACTTTGTTCTAGGTTTCGAGGAGGTTCACGTTTTTCATCACATACCAGTTTAGTGCGGGTCCGGTCAAACTCGCATGAAATGATTGGATCATGAGGGGCTCATTTTTGACATGCTGGGCCATGCGCACGTGGTATATCTACAAATGAGATTTCGGACAAGATATCCCATCATACTTCTCAAACTCCGGCATTTTGAACTTGCTCGGCATTTTGACATTCTCATAGACCGAGAGATCAAATGGGAGTGAGCTTTAAGACTCCTGCAGCTGTCTCACTTTCTCTTCTAGCTTTGCAACGCGCTCATCCTGATCTGTCTTGGGAACACTGTCAAACTTGGCCTTTCCAACAAGGACCATATCATCTTCCAGCTCGGGCATTTCATCATCACTCATTTGGGCCATGTTCCTCCAGACTACTATCTCAGGGAGAACGGGTGGAGGATTTGGATTCATCTGGAGGGATTGAAGTTGAGCTGTTATAAGCTGCATGGAGGTGGCTAACTGTTTGAGTTGATCTTCCACGGAGGACATGTGATAGCGCATCTCACTTTGGTTGGCCATTTTAGCCTTTGATCGCATAATGATAGGAGAGCATGGAGGATCCATTATCACCAAATGGAAAAAGAGATAATGTAAGAACCAATTGCGAGATAAGAAAATGGCCCATGACAATGGTCTAATCGCCTCATTTTATTGAAAATTTATTTGAAATTTGAACCAAGTTCCCTAATAATGAACTAAGAATTGAAATCCAAAGTCCCTAAACATTGAATCTAGAAATTGAAAACATTGTACTAGAATCAAAGTCCTTAAACATTGAACTAGGAATCAAAATTCAAGACATCTCATTTTATATGCTTTCGGGACCCCAACGCCTTGCGAAGCTTCTTATTTTCAGCTTCTTATTTTCAGTTTCAAGCCTTTCCACTTTCCGCTTAAGATGCTCAATTTGTGTATGTTGGGTCGGCTTCTCAATCACATCAGGGACCACCGGACGGAAGGCGGCAGGAATCCGGTGTTGTTGGATGTAGAATGCCGACGCATGGTGAATCTCTTCCTCGCCTTTCAGTCTCTTGGGCACCAAAATTTTCTTTGGGTGGCATTCACTCCATGCAGCAATGATCATCTGGATCTCGTTGAAGTAGTCATAGTCTATTTGAATAAAACGAACTTGGAACAACTCTGTCTTAAGTGGCGGAGGAACTTCTTGAAGAGCTTTGTACTGACGAGCTACCCTATACGGGTAATAAGAAGTCGCACCAAAAAGGCCCAGCAACAGGATTGGCTCATCATGCTTGTGTGAGAAACGAGCCTCCTCAACTCAGAACCATTTAGTGTGCCATAAGAATGCCTTAGGATTAGGATCTTTCAAAAAATTAATCCAACGGGCGTACTGTTTATCTGGAGAAAAATGTTCTAGGACCACAAATTTTTGTAAGGGGTGCCTCAAATCATCAATCTTAAATTGTTTCATAAAATGCCCAAAACCTCTTATGTGTGAGAAAAACCATATTTGTAAAAGTTCAGGAAGGGCACGCAAGGTCTTTTCTTCATTTTGTTTGAAACAGTTTAATGACAAAAATGTTTCAGCTAAAACCATATTGACATAATTTACCCCGTTACAAACACGATTAACCACCCATGAAATTGAAGGATTAATTGCATTTCTTCGATAAGGAAAAACGATTAGCCTGGAAAATGCTAAAATGAAAATCCTAGCTTTTGAAATCATTGATGGATTTGCAAAACCTTCTTCCAAAAGTGAAAATGGGCATGCAAAACAATTGGCTTTGACAACTTTTTTCACCCTTTCGGCTTTGATTTCTAAAAACTGTGATAATTCAGAAATAGAATCCATACCGATAGGCGGTCTAATAAGCTCCTTTTCCAGGGGCATTCCAATGGCAACACTATACTCTTCTAGTGTTGGGGTTAGTTCAAACTCACCAAACATGAATGTTGAAGTTTGTGGACACCAGAAGTGAGGGAGTGCCTGTATCATACCAAAGTGGATACTGATCTCTAACAGTGGGAGAAATCAGGCGATCCTGGCTTTCACATATCTCTGGCCATCTTGGTCTAACTGGTCCAACCACATTTTGAGCTCTTTTTTGGGAGTGGAAATGACTTGTAAGTCGGTTTTCCCCATAGCATATAAAACAAGATTGACGACGCAACCTATTGTCATGGACCGACAAAATTTCAATAAAGTAAGTAAATTGCGAAGAATTTAGATAACTTACTTTTCACCAAAAAGGGATGACAATCACATAGACACATGCATGAAATATGAGGTTCAATTTCTATCTAAATGGCTTAACAAAGTGGAGCTAAGAGGATGATCTGACCGTTGCAGTCTCGCATTAACGTGTCAGGTCCTCCTAACCCTGGCTCAGTCGAATGGAATACCCAATAATCACACAGTCTCGCGGATATGGGCAAACACATTCAACACCATGAAAGAAATTTCGGGGAAGAGAAGGTCAACCTCCATATAGCAGTCTCGCTTTGGAGGAAGTATCATTTTCAACACCATCCTAGAAATCCTATCGCAACCCAGGTCCGGCCACAGGTTGTGTATGCAATAGTGTAGTGCTAAAGCAATAAAGTATGCATAATAGTTTAAATGCAAACAACACTTCTAATCAGGGAAAAAAAATCATTAATCCCAACACCTCCCTGCAAGACAAATGTTAGCATAGACTACTCCATTTATACCTCCCATCTGCAAGAACATTTAACACCTTAGAAATGTTAGGGACGTACCTGGGATCCTCGCTGCCAAACAAAAACATTTTAAAAGAAAAAGAAAAATTGGCCTAAGTCCACTAAGTGTTTTAACACAAGTTCTCAGTCGAGTCGCCAAGCTGTCGCGACCTAATTTTTCGAGTGCACCACCTAAAACTAGGTTAATGGACTGTTAAGTTTTTTAAACTTAACTCGGGCTCTCCCAAGCTCATACCAATTCGCGATTTAAGTCTAAATTTTTAAACATGCAAAAAATTATTAACTAGGAGTTGCCACTAATCAATTCACGGTAGGTCGGTTAGACACCTAAGTAAAATAAAGGGAGATTTATTTTACTCCTACGAACCAAAGACTAAGGGTACGGGGACTTGGTTACACTAGAATTTTCTAATGCCCTTTCGGTACCATTTCTTTTCTTTTTTTAAATGTTTTTGCAAGCAACTTAGATTTATTTTAACCTAAATTACTATCATGCAAGTATGGTGACCACACGGATGCTCATCCACTATTAAACACTCAAATAAAATAAATAAATTATCAAATTGCATCACACAAAGAAAACAATCAATTTTTTTTAGTTTTCTTGAAATTAGAATTCTTTTATAAAAATGCATTTTTAACTAAATGACTTAATCTTATTAATATGCAAATTCTAATTAAATGGGCCTATTATGCAAACTAGTTATTATGCACCTCATGACCTAACTTCACTAATGAATGAATTCTGATTAACTGATCCTATTATGCGAACTAATTAACATGCACCTAGTATTTTTTATTTTTTATTGAAATTCGGAATTAATAAAAACCTTAATTAAACTATCTAAAAAGGGATAATTTTCTAATTTATTCTAGGGATTAATCTGACTTAAATCATATCCTATCTTAGAAAATTACTTTTAAAAAAATGAAATTTAAGATGTGCGAACTTTATTTAAAAATCTATTTTTTTTTTAAGTTATTTAGTTTCAACCCTAACTTATTTCTAAAAATGCAATCCTAAAAATGTAATCCTAAGAAAATTCTAATTTTCTAAACCTACACCTATATGCTCATGCAGAATTTTTGAATTTTTGATTTTCTGATTTTTTTAGTTTTTTTTAAAAGATAAGTAATTATTAAATAAATATTAAATCTAAACTATCAACAAAATAAAGGATTAAAATAATCGAAAAAATAACATGTTGTCTCACAGGTCAAATTAACGATTATCCTAATCCTAATTATCACGACAAAAGGATCAGAATAATTAAAAATCTGATCCGAAGTCTTACGGATCAAATTAATAATTATAATGATTTAAAATTCTACCAAAAAGCCCAAAAATTAATATAATTAAAAAAATAATCCGATGTCTCTCGGATTAAATTAATAATTACAATAATTCCGGACAAAACTTTAGAGGATAATGCTTACAAAATGCACAAATATTAACATTGACAAACCGTATTCTAACTTAAACAATAATAACAAAATTTAAAATGGATAAATAAATGACAATAAAGTAAAAAAAATGAAAAATAAACTACCAAAAGGAGGAGAGCAGCAGCGTCGACACGGGCGCGGGACAACCAACAGAGCTGGGCGTGGGATTCGGGCAGCAGGTTGGTTGGTGCCGGGCGGAGGGTGGCGCGGCGTCGGCATCAGTACTACTGGACTGAGGCCAGCAGGCGTGGCGGACGATCAACAGACCGCTGGTGACGGGCAGCTGAACGGCATCGGGCAATGACGTCGCGGAGGGCTCGACTACTGGCGTCGTTGGTGCTCGGACAGGCGTCGTTGGTGCTCGGACAGGGGTGGTGACGGAGGTGGTGCTCGTAGATGAGCGACGCAGGCACAGCGATTGGCGGCTGAGCAGGCATCGGCGTTGGCAGAGTGACGATGATCAGCAAGGCGAGGCGCGAGATCTGCAGGTTGCAGGCGAGGTGGAGGCGCGGTAGCTGAGGTGCGGTCGCGTCGGGCTTCAGCGAATCGACGAGCAGAGCGGCGAGGAGTGCGGGTGTCGGCGAAGGTGTTGCGCGGTGGAGGTGCAAGCACGGGCGTCAGGTCGAGCAGGGACAATGGTGCAGTGTCGGACGGAAGCAGAGGCGTGGTCGTCGGAGCTCTGGCGTTCAGCGCTGCTGGTGTGGGCGGAGAGAGGTGGAGCGAGCGATGTAGTGGCGGCGAGCGCGGTGACAACAGAGCTCTGGCATTTGGTGATGTTGGTGCGAGCACAGAGACGCGGAAGTGATCGGAGGCTCGGGGTGACGTGCAGTCGGAGGCCGGCGGAGCAGCGGTAGCGGAGGCGAGCGGAGCGGCGAGTTGGCGAGGCGCGATCGGGGGAGCTCTTCGGAGAAGATGACACCGTAGACGACACTCTTTTTCCCTTTTTTTTTTTCTCTCTCTCCTTCTCTCACGTCACTCTCTCACCGGTTTTCTCTCTCCTTTCTCTGTTCTGCAGTTGACTTTTCCCTTTTCTTGTCAGGGAAAGAAAAGGGAAAAAGCTTTCTCTTTGACCAAGGCAGACGAGGCCTTCTTTCTACACGGATTTTTTTGAATTTTCTTTGCTTTTCTTCGAATTTTCTCTCTCGAATTTTTTCCTGAATTCGCTCCCACTGTCATGAAAAATGAGCCTCTCTTTTATAGTGATGCGAAACGATCTCTATACATGGCATTTCCCGAGTTACCATTTCTTGTCACATTAAATCAAATCTGTATGATTTAAGAATCAATCATTCCAATTTTCGCCCATTTTTCACTTGATTTCAAAATTGTTGCTGCATTTAACAAAATCTGAATATCCATAAGAATTCCAATTTTCCATGCATAAACAATCAAATCAATTTCCTCTAATTCTTTTCATTTTTTCCTTTTATTTGTTCAAAATGCAATTTTTATTTTCCTTATTTCCCTAGGCTTGCTAAAATTAGGTGTCAACATTAAGGATAAAAATTAATTTTTAATTTTATTTTGATGGAATTCAGTGAACACAAGCTAACAATTTTACCAAATTTTGATTTACATAACTTCCTAACAAGGCAATTAACACATACAACTGATCAGGCCACTCTTTTCCCCCCTTATTTTTGGCCTTTTTTGTTGCGGATTCTTTACAGGTTTTTCTTATTGCTTTCCTTTCTGATGGAGGAAATGCTTGTGTTCTTCCTTATTTTAATGTTTCTGCCCAATATCTTTATTGTTATTTGTGAGTTGAATGATTCATCATAACAAGTATTCACACAATAATTTAATCCATAATCATAAGAGTTATCACTAATTATATGTTTACTTCTAATGTCATTTATTTGTCATACATGAGCTGTCCTGTAATAATAGGTATCCCCAAATTATTCAAATAATTCAACCCTAATACTCAGTTTAGAATACTGATAGATTTATGAAAGTATGATAATAGTCATCTGATTTTTTTGGACGTAAGAAGTTGTAATAGAGTTAATTTATTATGTCAAGAAAGATGATTAATGCTCTCCTTGCTAACCCTTTTTTTACCTCCATATCTCTGCTAACCAGATTTTTCTTTTTCAAGGAAAAAATCTGCAATGCAAAGTTATTTTCTGAAGGAAAGACTGGAGAACGATTCTTTATATTTTTTTATCAGTTTTGAATTTTTTTTTTTTTTTGGTAATTCTATCAAATACTCAGGGAAATTAGAAACGACATTAGTGTGGAGTTTTCACTACTTTGATTTCATTGTCTTTTCTCCTTTGGTGCAACTTAATAATTTGTTCGCAAAGGAACACGAAACTCTGTTCCTTCATTGTGGAGGGCTGTGCTTGCATGACGGTTTCGTTACCACCAAAGAAAATTAGCATGCACCATGATTTTTACAATTTATTCATTTGGAGCGACTATATGGAAAGATCAATGGAAGCATGCTATAATTGATATCATCATCTCAAGTTCTTAGCGATTATTTAGTGTATAATATTGACTGTTTTTAACCTTTGAGGTGTGATTTTATCTCATACTTTTGATAATTACGTAAGCAAATTCTGCAGGTTGTGTTTCCTAACTTGGAGACATTAAATATCACCGGCACGAATAGCATTGAGATGATATGGGACAATCAAGTATATTTTCAACAACTAAAGACTCTTGATGTGTCACATTGTCATCGGTTAACAAATGTGTTCACACCGACAATAGCAAGACAATTGGTGGCACTCACAATATTGAGGATAAGTAATTGTAAAATGCTGATAGAAGTCTTTAGTAATGAGGGAGGTAAGGAAGGGCATGCAGTGGTTTTCAACCAATTGAAGTCTATGGAGCTTGATGGGTTGATAGGGTTGAGATGTTTCAGCTCAAGTGGATACACTTTGATGTTCCCTCTCTTGGAAGATGTCATTGTGACTAGATGTCTCAACATGAAGTTCTTCTCTATGGGACCAATAGAGGCGCCAAAGCTAGAGAAAGTACAAGTATCAACAGAAGCATGTTCTTGGAAGGGAAACCTCAACATAACCATCCAAAAAAATGTATGAAGAAATGGTATGCATCAATTATTAAATTTTGTGCAATTGGATGATTTTTAACTATTAATAGAGTAATTGTTTTTTGTTAACTAGAAGTTTACGTTTAATTATGCATTTTGTAATAGGCTACAATTGCTGGAGGAGGGGTTATAAGGCTATCCAAGTCTCCCGAGTTGATTGGAAAATGGCACGACAAACTTATTCCCCTTGAACCATTTTTGAAATTAGAGTTACTAGTGGTGGATAAATGTCCATCATTCATTAATGTTATTCCATCGAGATTGATGCTTGCTTTACATAATATGAGAATCTTGCAAGTGTGTGATTGCGAGTCGCTAGAAGAAATATTTGATCTTGAAGGGCTAGGGGTTGTGGAGAGCACTCAAGTGCTACCTCAGTTATGGTATCTAGGGTTGGTTGATCTACCAAAGTTGAGGCAACCATGGAACAAAAATTTTCAAGGGAGGCTGCGCTTCAATTCTCCAAGTCATCTGACCCTTTATAAATGCAGCAACTTGAGACATGCACTTGCTCCATCAATGATTCAGTGCTTTGCCACTCTTGAATATATGGAAATAAATGAGTGTGGTCATATAGAAGTAGTGGTCACAGAGGAAGAAGGGCATGATAGTACAATGGAGAAGATTACATTCCCGAATCTCTGGAGAATGGAGCTGCACTACTTGCCCAATTTGACTAGTTTCCTTTTAGGGAAGAATCATACTCTGGAATGTCCCGACTTAAAATGGCTAATTATTATCCATTACCCCAGCATGAGAAGTTTCAGTGGGCAATCATTGGTGGAGATTGATCATGGTACTCCTTCACTTTTCACATCACAGGTGAGTCTTTTATTAATATTAATCATTTTGTCAAATTGAAGCTGCGCATATTTAAAATCAACGAATCATGAATCAAACATTAAAGTAAATGACATCGTCAGATTTGGTAAAGTAAATTAAAATTGGTTTTCCTTGATAAAGATACTTATTTAGGAGAAAAACTACAAATTAATTACTTTTCACTGAGCTTGATACCAAAAATGTAACAATTGCTATGTGCACTAGCTATTTCATCTTTGTGTCCAGAAGACGTATTGCAATTTCCTCGAAGAATTTCATCCATATTGTAACTCAAATAACCGTGTCTAACTGTATCACGATTTCTACTTATACTAGCTATGTCATTTTTGGACTAGCAAAAAAGGCACACATATATGTGAGTGCAGAAATGAAGAAAAATAAAAAAATAAATACAGAATACAGAATACAAATTATTAAGTGTGAGTTGATTATTTTAGGAAACGCCATTATTACTAACTATGAGAAACTGACGTGAATATAAGATTGTTATGTGAGAATATCCAAAATTACCATTTTGCCCATTGTCAAAAATATATGTTTAGTTTTCATTAGACGTTGGCCACGCATAATATTTGAGCTTTTGGGCCAAAATTCGACGTTGATAGTATTTTTGGGTTTTGCTTTGTTAGATAGAGAGATAATTAATCATTCACTTGCTAACCCCATTTCTGACCTTAATATTTCTACTGACCAGATTTTTTTTTTAATTTTTAAGGAAAATTCTTCTGATGGAATAAAACTAGCTCACTAATCAAATTAAGCTTAGCAATGCAAAGTTATTTTCCGAAGGAAAGACTAGAGAAAAGTTCCTTATCTTTTTCAGTGTGGAGATTTTTACTACTCCTTTTGATTTTCTTTTTTTTTTCTTTTTTCCTTTTGTACAAGTTAATAAGTAATTCTGTTTTTTTTTTTTTTTGTCTTTTTTTTGGACCTGTAATAAGTAATTCTATAGCAAAGGATCGCGAGTCTCTTCTGTCATTGTAAATTAGCATGCACCACGGTTTAGTCGCCACGAATGTTAATCAGCAGGCACCACGATTTTACAACTTGTTATTTGTCTTGAGCAATCACATGGAAAAACGAATATTTTTTTATTATTTAAGGCATAAAATTGACGTTTCTTTTAACCTTTGAGGTGTGATTTAATCAAATAGTGAATGCCTCAAATCTTCAATAATCTAGACAAGTGAAGTGAAAGGTCATTCGATTCATTGGAAATGTTTACCTAATAAATTCAATATAAACTAATTTTATAAGTTTTTGAACATAAGCCAAACCAACTAGGGGCGAGCACAGGTCGGTCACTCGTCAACACCTTAACTTTTGCCTTTAAGTATCAAACAACCATGAGTATGTTATAATAATCCATAAAATATAAACAAATCTCACAAGTCAATGTGGGATCTCACCCTTCGCTTTATTTTGTTTCTTTCACTTTGTCTCATCCTGAAAAGTGTTCCACATCGATTCTAGTTAGACAACAAAAGGTGGACAGCTGTGTTTCGTCCTGGTTCTCAAGAACTAGTGTCTGGTTCTCGGCTTCAAACTTTTGGAATCGAGAGCCAAAGGGACAACTCCCAATTCCAGGCCAAGGATTGGCCCACCTAGGAATTGATTACCCTTAAAATCAACATGCCCCGTTTACTTGTTTGCTGATGCAGAAGTTATTATGGTGCCATTTTCTTTCTCTTGGATTACCTTTCTCGCAGAAGTTATTATGGCACTCTTCTACATTTACTTCTTGGAAATTCATGAATTTGTAGTTTAACATAACTACCAATTTTGTGAACGAACACTGCAGATTGCGTTTCCTAGCTTGGAGACATTACATATCACTGGCTTGAATAACATCGAGATGATATGGGATACTCAAGTTGTTGCAAATTCTTTCCCCAATCTAAAAGTGCTTTGTATTCAAGAATGCAAAAAGCTAAAGTGTATATGGGATAAGGAATTGCATCGTGAAGTTATACTCCAATGTCTACATTCTGTTAGTATTTTTAGATGTCAGAGCCTCATCTCTTTATACATTCTGTTAGTATTTTTAGATGTCAGAGCCTCATCTCTTTATGTCCAGCCTCAGTAGCTAGAGATTTAATCCACCTTGACGAGTTGCATATTGATGGATGTGGCATTGTGGAACTCATCGAGAAGGAAGAAGGACCGGTTCCCACATTTGTGTTCCCTAAGTTAACCTTCCTCAGGCTTAAGGATCTAACAGTGCTTAAGTGCATCTACATTGGAACACAATTACATTGGCCAGCATTGAAGACCTTGGAGGTGCATGGTTGTAACAAAGTGGAGATACTTGCTTCCCAACCTAAGAATGAGATGCCACTTCATAAACAGCCTCTCTTCTTGATGGAAAAGGTATGACCCAAGATTATTTGTTTTGCTTTGATTGCTAATATTTGAAGTGATGATTGAGGTCAAGACCAATCATCTCATACAAGTAGCTCTATATAGGAAGATATAAACTGTACAACTCCCCTTGAATCCACATGAATATCACAATGTTGAACATCATATGTTCTTCAAGTATTGACTAAACGTTCTTGTCAATGTCTAACGTATAAGATGCATACTTATTGATCCCCCTTTAAAAAAGGTTTTGGTTAATTCCGATGGTTTAGCTCTCTAAAGTACCACAAAGATTGAAAGCATGTGGCATGTAGGGTGATCTTACCATGGCACTAGTGAGTTTCTATTTTGACCTTTATAAAGATCACTAATGTTATGCCAAAAAGGGAAAGATGAGACATTTTCGTTGACATTTGATACAGGATACAGAGCGTGATTTGATAATTTTAGGAAATGGACTAAATTGAAAAGAGGGAAAGATTTAATTTTAACTTTAGAATCTTTGAGAGACTAATGTGATTAGATGAGTACTCTAGTAGCATATCCCAAAAAACATTTTTCCCATTGTCAAATACATATATGGCTAGTTCTCACTGGCCATGCATATAATTTGAACTTTTTGGGCCAAAATTTGATGTTAAAAGTATTGCTGGGTTTGCTTTATTATGTAGAGAGAGATAAGTAATGCTCCATTTGCTTAACCCATTCCTTGTCTCAGTATCTCTACTAACGAGAGCTTTTTTTTAAGTGAAAAATCTGCATTGCGAAGTCATTTTCTGAAGGAAAGACTGGAGAACGATTCCTTATCTTAATAGTTTTAATAAACTTTTTGAAATTTTATCAAATACTCAAGGAAATTAGAAATGACATTAGTATGGATATATTTTTTACTCCTTTTGATTTCATTCTCATTTCTCCTCTGGTGCAAGTTAATAATAAGCAAAGGAACGGACGACTCTGTTCCTTCATTGTAGAGGGCATTACTTGCGCAACAGTTTAGTTACCACCGATGAAAATTAACATGC
This sequence comes from Eucalyptus guilfoylei, assembly GCA_016097605.1. NCBI lineage: Eukaryota > Viridiplantae > Streptophyta > Magnoliopsida > Myrtales > Myrtaceae > Eucalyptus > Eucalyptus guilfoylei. The sequence goes on from CM027860.1 coordinate 18,958,269, forward strand.
ACCAGGATTTTATCACTTATTTATCTTGAGCGACCACATGGAGAAATGAATTGTATCATGTCATAATTAATATTGTCATCTCTAGTGCTAAGTGATTACTTAGGGTATAAAATGGACTTCTTTGTTAAATTCGAGGTGTCATTTTATCCAAAATTGAATTCCTCAAATATTTGAAAAAACTAATTAAGTGAAATGAAAGGCCATCTGACTCATTGAAAATGTTTACGTTGTTCTTTTAATATAAAATAATTTAATAAGTTTTTGAACATGACCCAAACCAACATGCTGTATTTTACTTGCTTGAAGACCCTGGGATTATTATGGCCCCGTCTTTCTTTTTTTGATAACCTTCCTCAATCAGCAGAGACCCACAACAATTACTAGAGTAAGACGAGCTCCATACTACACCCCCCCCCCTCCCCCTCGCCCTCATCCTCCCCCTATATTTATGCATTCGTAATATAACTGTAAAAAATCAACAATTCCATGAAAATACTGCAGGATGGATTTCCTAGATTGGAGACATTACATATCACTCACATGGACAACATCGAGATGATATGGGACAATTTTCAACATCTAAAGACTCTAGTTGTGTCCCATTGTAATGGCTTATCATATATGTTCATGCCAACAATAACTGAAATGTTGGTGGAATTGGCGGAATTGAGGATAAGCAATTGTGAAATGTTAACAGAAGTCATTAGCGATGAGGGAGGTAAGAAGGAGCATGAAGGGGCTTCCAGTGAATGGAAGAATATGGGGCTTGATTGGTTGACAAGGTTGGAATGTTTCACACAGAAAGAAGGGCAGGGAAGCACTATGGAGACAATTAGATTCCCAAATCTTCTTCGGATAGAGCTGGAATGTTTGCCCAAGTTGAATAGTTTCCTCTCGGGGAACAATCATATGTTGGAATGGCCCAAATTAGAAGAGATAACCATCGCCAATTGCCCCAAGATGACAAGGATTCAAATGCTTTTTCCAGGACCTCCATCTTTTATCTCCCGTCTTTGTACAAATATACAAAATATCTGATAATTGTCCATTACCTCAAGATGAGAAGTATGACTTGGCAATTTTCGATGGAGATGGACCCAAACATCCCTTCACTTTTCACTTCACAGGTCAGTCTTTTTTCAAATTAATCATCTTGTCACATCGAATTACAAATATCATGAATCCAATGCCAAAGTAAATGAAACTGTAAGTTTCGGCCAAATAACATTCAGTAAAGTAAACTAAAAGTAGTTTCTCTCGACAAAGATACATATCAAGTAGAAAAAAATACAAAATAATAAGCTTTCACTTAGTTCACTGAGTTCTAAACAAAAAATGTACCGCACACTCTTATTCCAAGACTTGATGCAAAGAGCCCATGAAAGAACCATCTAAGAAGAGGAGAGCACTCATCTTGCAGAATGAAGAAGATGAGGATGACATTACTCTCTCTGCTTTTGCCTTGAAAAATTTACAGAGTTATGTTAGCTTTCTAGTGACAGAGGATCGAGAGAACCGAGACAGAGATGAGACAGAGCAGAGAGATGAAGAAAGAGAAGCGATGAGGACAGAGGAAGAAGAAGGAAGAATAGAAGAAGAAGAAGAGAGCGGAAGAGAACAAGTAGAAAAAGAGGATCATGATGATTATCATGCAGAGGAAGAAGGACAACATCCCCAAGATGCTAAAGAAGAGCAAGAGCAAGAAAAAGCATACTTTTCTCCACTCGAAGGCACTGAAACAGGGGGAGCTGCTAAAAAAAGAGATACTTCTTCACTTGCTTTTACTAGTGATGATATTAGTCGTTCTCCTGCCGATCCAAAGGATGTGTATGCCTCTCAATTTCCTAAAGATGTTAATGAGGCTTCATCTCCAAGTCTGGATGATCGTGCTAAAGTTCCATCATCAGTAAACACTCCTTAAACTGATCATTCTGAAGCGAGTACTCAAACTGATAATACAGCAGATTTTAAGAGACTGCTCGAGCTTCTTGTAGATATCAAAGCTCAGGTTTATGGATTGGAGTGTGATTTTAAGAACATGCAATCCGCTCATCAAGCCACTTCAGTTTCTTTGCACGACCAAGTACAAGCCCTTAATCTTCAAGTTCAAGCAACTGCAAAGAGTGAGGATATTGAACAACTGAAAGAGGACCTGAGGAAGCTGGAGGAGACTATCAAGTCTATGGGGGATTTCTAGCTTGTTTGCATCCCCAAGCAGCCCTGATTTTATCCAAACTTTTTCATGTTCTCCACTTTTTGCTGTTGACAAAAAGGGGGAGAAAATTTGTGCAGATTTGATTTGATCTTTTGAATTTGATTGCCTTTGCCTGATTTGATCTTTTGATGGCCTGATTTAGATTTGATTTGATCTTTTGATGGCCTGATTTAGATTTGATTTTGGTTTGCTTTCGGACTGATGAACTTTAGACATTTGACTATTATTTGGATTGGATTTGGATTTTTCTTGCGGCAACTAAGATTGTGATTTTAATTATGGCTGGGTAGTTATTTATTACGCAGTATTAACACGTTTTCTGTGATTGCAAAATCAATACTTCCAAGCCTTAATTAGTTTATCTTTATAAGACATCACGATTTGTTTAAGTGTTGCAGGTTAAAATTTTTGCAAATCTACAAGAAAGTTTTGTCACCATCAAAAAGGGGGAAATTGTTAGAGAAAACTCCTTAATTGTTTTGAAGCTAACAAAACCTTTCCAAAGTCTAGTTTGAAGACTTGTAGACTCAAGTGTTATAGTCTGAAGAATTCAAGACTCAACTGTCAAAGTCTGAAGACCGATTATACTTTGTTCTTAAAGTCTAACCTCATTGACAAATTCCAAACCGACGAAGAGAAGACTTATCCAGATGCGAGTTTATTTGCAAGGATTTGGTTCGTACGGTTGAAGATCTTTCGGCTGGAGATAGCACCTAGTGATCAATTATTCTTATCAAAATCAATTTGGATAATCAGATATTTTGAAAGGCGAAGTATACTTGGAAAGTTCTACTTATGGAAACCTAGATCCTGATTGTATGGGTGAGCAGGATTAGTGGGCTATCATCACATTCCTTAAATGACTCGAGATCTCCTTGATTGATTCTGTCCAACGGGTAGATTGGAAGAACTCATTTGGAAAGTGCCAACGGTTATAGAGACATGAAGGAGTATATAAGGAAGACGCTCAAGTTATTCGAGTATATGCATGAAAGAAAAATTCCAAAGCCTTAAGCTCTTAGTTCTTTGCTTTTTCAATCGTTGAGCTTATCATGTACTCAAAAGAGAGATCAAACACTTGTGAGACCTTGAGGAAGTATAGTAGAGTTTCTACATTGTAGAGTCAAGGACGTGAGACTGTAAAATCTCTTTTGGTTCATAGTGAAATCCAGCCAGTGGGCTGTCAGTGCAGGAGAGTGGACGTAAGCTTAATCTAAGCCAAACCACTATAAATCTTGTGTTTCAATTCTCTTTCCCTGAACTATTTACTTTAATTCGTAGCTTTATATAACTACTTATAGTCGTTTACATCTTCAGTCCATTATCCTCTAAAGACGAGCTAAATTGTTAAGTCTTGCGAAAATTTCTTTTAACACCTATTCACCCCCCCCTCTAGGTGTTCTTACTAGCCCTATTAGAGTCAACGAGGATATATCCTTCGCTGCACTCACTTTCAATATGGACCATTCCGTTTGTGCCAACCAAATGGCAGGTTCTTGAATGAGGTTAGGCATTCGCACGTACAGCCTCGGATAAGGTTCCACACTAATAAGGAAGAAGGATCTTGAACGCAGCTCCATCATTTACTGCCATGCAATCTCTTCCAACTCCTTATTAGTTCTATTGGACTAGATAAGCCCATTCGAGATCCGCAGTGAGATCATATCATAATCGCCGATAGTGCCGTTATGAAGAAATAACGAGCAATAAGGGAAACATTGTTTCAGAAGTATGATGGCATTAGATCGTAACTTACCCTTGGTGAAGGTAAAATATCAGTTTGTAGTTGCCACATCTCACTATCTCTTACATATTTCCAGTCACTTTGGTTGAATTTTGAATACAACATGTTGGATGCAAATTACGCAACCCCAAGATCTCCATAACTAGAACAAGAACATGCATAATAGATCAGAAAGATTTACACACCTGTTTTAGGATCCATTGTACTTGAAGCGGAAGCGGAAACACAATGTTCCACGCACAAGTCCTTCTCCTCTATTACCCTCCGTATCACTGGCTCAATGAGGCAACCCCCCTCACGTTTAGTGTTAGGTAAACACTCCTTAGGTGAGGATACATGTGAGAATTAGGGTTAGAGGAGATACTTTAGCACTATTTATAGAGTTTCCAGCCAGTCCCCCTCATTACGGGCTAGGCTCAACTTGGCCCACACTAGCCAGCCCATATTAGACTAATTAAGAAACCTTCTATCTCACCTTAGACCAAACCCCGTAAAACGGTAAATGTTAAACGGTAAATAACAATATCAATTAATGTAGTCCAAATTAGGCAAACTCTTACATTCTCCCACTTGGACTATATTAATTGAAATCGTGCTGTATGTGCGCACTTTGGTCCAGAGATAATTCTTAATAGTCAATCCTATTCCATAAAGTCTTAAACACCGAATCATGGCGGTAACTGCATGTATACACACAAAGCCTTCCATGGTCACGAATGTTCTTAACTTTATTGATATGGATTCAATATGGTAGTGTAGCAAAAGGATAACATCTCTCATAGAGAAATCCCATTTGTCAGTCACCATTCTCTTAACTTTAGGTGTCACAAAACTTGTGCCACGAGAGAATGTTTTATGGTTCTAATGAACCCACATATGTCTTGTCCTTACGGTTAACCTTTCTTTATGTATCACAAGACATATGCACAAGGCTAATAACTGGATGCCCCTAGCCTTCACTCAAAGATTTAGCAATACCTTGAGACTTTTAACAATATATATATTTAATATAATAACAATCCATTCAAAAATATCTATTGAATGCAAAAAAGTTGACATATATATATATATCAAAGTGTTACTAAATTGTAATAAAAACAAATGTAAACTTTATTCAAAGAAAAATAAAACACAGCTCCCACTAAATAACAGCATCCCAAGATGCTCCTAGGCCCATGCTAATGACATGTTGATCAAATACACACAGGCGTGGGCCTTTAGTCAGTGGATCTACTATCATATCATCTGTAGGAACATAATTTACTGCAACGTCACCATTCTGCACTGATTCCTTTATAGTCAAAAATTTGACCTCCAAGTGTTTAGACCCCTTGAGACTTCTGTTGTTATTAATAAACAACACTGCAGAGTTATTGTCACAATATAGCTGTATGGGCCTAGTCATAAAATCAAAAACTGATAACTCCCTAATGAGGTTCCGGAGCCAAATAGCTTGAGTAGCCGCTGAAAAACATGCTACAAACTCCGCTTGCATGGTAAAAGAAGATATGGATTTCTATTTTTCGCTCTTCCATGATACTGCACCTCCTGCCAACATAAATATATATCCTGTCGTCGACTTCTTATCATCTTAACAACCAGCAAAATCTACATCTGAATACCCTACTAGTTGCAAGTCTGGAACATATCTATAAAACAGCATATAATCTTTTGTTCTCTTTAAGTACCTTAAAACCTTCTTGGCAGCAATCTAGTGATCATGACCTGGATTTGACTGATATCTGCCTAGAAGCCCTGTTGCAAAAGCAATATCTGGTCTAGTGCAAACTTGAGCATACATAATACTTCCAAGCACACTAGCATAAGGTATATCCATCATTTGAGCTTTCTCAAAATCTGAATTAGGGCATTGTGAAAGACTCAACTTATCACCCTTAACAACAGAAGCAATTCCCGGTTTGCAATCCTGCATATTGAATCTTTCTAAAATGCGATCAATATATGCCCTCTAAGACAAACTCAATGAACGGCGTGAGCGATCCCTATGGATCTCAATGCCAAGAACAAAAGACGCCTCACCAAGGTCTTTCATATCAAAATTTTACGATAACATCCGCTTTGTCTCATGTAGTAAACCAATGTCATTACTAGCAAGCAAGATATCATCCACATAAGTATGAGAAAAATATATCTCCTCCCACTGACCTTGGTGTATATATACTGATCTACTTTGTCCTCAATAAATCTTAATGAAATGACAACACTATGAAACTTGAAATACCACTGTCTAGAAGCTTGCTTAAGGCCATAAATAGACTTTTGTAATTTACAAACAAGCTTACCTGAGTCATCTACTGCAAAACCTTCAGGCTGCACCATATAAACCTCTTCATCAAGGTCTCCATTTAAAAAAGCAGTGTTAACATCCATCTGGTGTAACTCCATATCAAAATGAGCTACAAATGCCAGGATCACTCTAAATGAATCTTTAGAAGAAACTGGAGAAAAAGTTGCTTCATAATCTATTCCTTCTCTTTGAGTGAAACCCTTAGCTACCAGTCTGGCTTACTTTTCAATTTTTCCTTTGGAATCCCTTTTAGGTTTGAATACCCATTTGCAGCCAATAGGTTTATAACTTTCAAGCAATTCAACAAGCTCCCAAACACCATTGTGTTTCATAAATTGCATCTCATCTTTCATCTCATCTATCCATAAATCTGATTGAGGACATGAGATGGCATCCGTATAAGTTACCGGATCAACAACACAGCCAATATCATAATCATGCTCTCCTAGGTAGACAAGATAGTCTGGTGGTATAGCTGAACGTCTTTCCCTAGTCGATCTTCTAAGTGGAGCTATTTCAACCTCATTCTGAATTTGAGGGACTTGAGGAATTTCTTCAGGAACTGTCTCAACAACAGGATCTTGAGCCGCAACAGGCTCAGTTTGTGGTGCAGGAGGTTCCATAATTGTTTGCACAGGATGAGACAGTGATCCAGTAATCCCCACCATATTATCATCTTCAATAGCTTGTGCGCAGCTACCCTTTTCAGCTACATCAAATTCTAGAAATTTTGCAGTCTGAGATTCTACAATTCTTGTACCTCTATTAGGGTTATAAAACCGATACCCCTTTGAATGATTTGGGTAGGATACAAAGTAACACCGAATAGTTTTATAATCCAACTTACTCAATGTCGGATTATATAACTTCACCTCTGCAGGACATCCCCAAACTTTAAGGTGATTCAAGCTAGGCTTACATCTAGTCCACAATTCAAAATGAGTCAATGGAACTACTTTAGTAGGAACAAGATTTAGAATATAAAGAGCTGTTTTCAAAGCTTCACCCCATAGAAAATTAGGCAAATTGGTCCTGCTAATCATACTTCTCATCATGTCCATAAAAGTACGATGGCGCCTTTCAGCTACACCATTTTGTTCAGGACTTCCGGGCATAGTAAATTGACCTACTATTCCAAAATCCTCTAGGTATCTAGTAAACGGCCCTTTAAGTTGTCCAGCATCACCGTGCCTACCAAAATACTCACCACCACGATCAGATCTAACGATATTTATAACTTTTCCCAACTGTTTTTCCACTTCAGTCCGAAAAATCTTTTCTTTAATCAAGTATAAGTATCCATATTGGGAATAGTCATCAATAAATGTGAAATAAAAATTTCTGCACAAAGTAGCCGTGTATGGTCCACTGATATCGGTGTGAACAACCTCCAACAAGTCAGAACTTCGTACGGCGGATTTCTTCTTTATTTTAGTCATCTTACCTCTACAACAGTCTATGCACGCCTCTAAATCACCTTTAAGAGTAGGCAATATGTCAGCCTTCATAAGCCTTTCTACTCTTTCTTTAGAGATGTGACCAAGACGTTTATACCACAACGCATAAGACTGTTCCTTAGGTAGAGACCTTTTGGAAATAACTTTTTCAGCTGAATAAGCAACGTACATGTCATTGGGAGATAAACTCAATCGATATAATCCATTGGATAAATTGCAACACCCAATCTTATTTGAATCATAAAACATGGAAATAGTATTACTCTTTATTTCAAAAGAGTATCCACACATGTCCAAACAAGACACTAAAACTAAATTCCGCCTAAAAGAAGGTACGTAAAAAGTGTTTCTCAACACCATCCTAAAACCATAATCTAAAATCAAAATAACATCTCCCACGAACTCGACGTCAACTCCAACGCCGTTCCCAACAGTGAGCTTTAATTCATCCTTATTTGGTGTCCTTCGGTTTATGAACCCCTGTATGGTAAATGCAACATGATTAGTTGCACCACTATCTAGCCACCACAAATTGGTCGGGACTTCAGATAGATTGGATTCATAAATAAATGCCAAAGAATTATTACCTTTAGGCTTCTTGTTTCTCTTAGACAACCAAATCTTAAATTTGTTGCAGCGTTTCTTTACGTGTCCTCTCTCCTTACAAAAGTAGCAAAGAACACCATCCTTCTTGGTGAATGCTTTCTTAGGACCCAAACTATTAGAGGGTCCAGCACCTTCAAAATTTCCTTTATAGTTGGAAGGTCCAGCAACTTCAGAATTGCTCTTATTAGAATAATTTCTCACCTTCTTACCCTTATCACTGCAAGAACTAGAAACATAAAGAGCAATATGCCCTTTATCTTTCTTCAATTTCTCTTCCTCTGCCACCACCCTTGCAATCAGGTCATTAACTGACCAGGTTTCATCTTGGGAATTATAATTGGTCTTGATAATCCCAAAATCAAGAGGAATATTATTTAGAGCTTGATGCACAATGCAAGTAGTTGGAATAACAACATTGAGAGCCTCAAGCTTTGTCTGCAAATCCACCATCCTCATAACATAATCTCTAACTCCACCAGAACCATCAAACTTCATAGTAAATAATGTTTGTAGGTGTGTTCCTATCTCAGCATTAGGTGAAACACGGTTTCTAGCCATCAAAGCCTCCATCATCTGCCTAGTAGTGTAGTCTGTAGGCAAACCACTTTTCAAGTGTTCCTGAATGGAACGCTTCATTGACAATAAGCAAATTATATTGCTCTTTTCCCAGGCAGTAAAATAAGCTTTCTGAGCTTCTGTACTCTCTGCAGTAAGATCTACCGGCCGATCGACAGTAAGAGCAATATGAACATCTGCCATCTCCATAGCAAACAGAAAATCTTCTCCATTTCTTAAAGTTTGAACCAGCAAGAACCTCAATAGTGACGAAATTACCGTTTACAGAAAAAGTGACTGTAAAAATAAGCATATTATATATAATTAGCATCATGTGAGTATTGTGTAACTTGACAAACAAGTACACATCCAGAGAGTTACATGCAAAATTACATAATCGCCTTTGGGCAGAATACATAACATGCAATTGTATACTCCCCACATGATAGCGGTTATGAGAATATATTTCAATCTTTTGTGAATTCATCACCTTTGGGCATATGAACCATTAGGATCAGTCACTCCTCCACCGCACTATCATGTATCCCTCCATGAACTAATACACAATCACCCCCTTTGGGAGTATGACTATGCATTAGATCAGGAGACATCCCAATTAATATACGAGACCGAAATTTCTCAAACCCAATCAAGTGTGCCACTTTGGCGGTCACAACTCAATTGAATCTTTGAAACTCTCTCATGCCAGGGATATAAAATTACATCTCACATAAACCATACATATGTGATTTTAACTTTAGTGACAGGGGCAGTAAATCACTAAAATCACATATCATGCTAATTACATTACTTTATTGATTAATAAAATATAAATTTTATTGTATATTATTAATGAATAACACTCATAAAGTTCATGTGATAACATACCAGTAACCCAGCACTTGTATTTCCAAAATCACAGAAAAATGCAAGAAAAATACGCAAAAAATACACTAAAAAAGCACGTAGTTAGGGTTCCGTATGTATTTTCACATCCATAAAATTATCAAACATATAAAATAAATACACCACAAGATAGAGGACAATCATACGAGTCCAACGCCGCCGGCCACGCGCCGATACGACGCTCCACGCGCCCGCACGCGCCGCCTGAGTGCGCGGCGCGTGGAGCCCACGTGCGGGCGTCAGTTGGGGCCAACTCCGGGTCGCTGACGTCACGTGACGTCAGCACCCGAGAACCGGATCGGGTTGGTTCCGGGTCCGGGTCGCTGACGTCACGTGACGTTAGCACCCGCGTGCTTCGCACGCACAAGCCGCGCCCCGCGCGTGGGAGCGCGTGGGGCCTCCCCCGGCATCACGCCGCCCACGGTTTTGCTCGTCTCACCAATTCCAATCCAAATATATAATTTAATTATATTTTTATTTTACGAAAAATCTCGAAAATCACAAATTAGGGCAAAATCCTTTGCGTTCGAGTTCTAGGCTCTGATACCACATGTTGGATGCAAATTACACAACCCCAAGATCTCCATAACTAGAACAAGAACATGCATAATAGATCAGAAAGATTTACGCACCTGTTTTAGGATCCATTATACTTGAAGCGGAAATGGAAACACAATGTTCCACGCGCAAGTCATTCTCCTCTATTGCCCTCCGTATCACTGGCTCAATGAGGCAACCCCCTCACGTTTAGTGTTAGGTAAACACTCCTTAGGTGAGGATACATGTGAGAATTAGGGTTAGAGGAGATACTTGAGCACTATTTATAGAGTTTCCAGCCAGTCCCCCTCGTTACGGGCCAGGCTCCACTCGGCCCACACTAGCCAGCCCATATTAGACTAATTAAGAAACATTTTATCTCACATTAGACCAAACCCCGTAAAACGGTAAATGTTAAACGGTAAATAACAATATCAATTAATGTAGTCCAAATTAGACAAACTCTTACACAACAAGCTTCTCAAAGTCTTTACCGCCATAAGATTGCCCATGCACTTGGTCACTATTTCCTCGGTGATTATCATAAAGTTCGGGTGACTCTTCTCTTTCTGTTGATCGAACGCGTACTTCACGAACAAAGTCAAATAATCCTCCCACGTAAGTATGGCCAATTTAAGCGTCTAGACAGTGCCCATGATTGAGGTGACCGAGGTATTTCGCGACACCACAATGACTTTACTCCCCTCAGGAACACCTCCTAACAAATTTCTCAATCCCAACCAATCTTCCCGCCTAACTTTCCACACATGGTCCATTACAAACAAAAATCGTTTGTTCTCCACGGTGCTTCTCAGGCCATTTTGCATCATTTCAAGGCTTTGAAATTGTCCTTTGTGGCCAAGAGGCTCGAGGGTGCCTCTTATTATCTTCTTAACTTCAAATCCTAATGGTATGGATTACTAAACTCTGGGATAAAAATGCTTATTTTCCCAATCATTGTTATATACCAATTGAGTGATAGTCATCTTGTCGCTATCCCCCATTCCAATAATAGGAATGACTCCTATTATTCCATCTCCACAATTACCATCACTATCATATAATCTATGTAGCACGGACACTCTCCGGAAGCCTTCGTGTCGTGTCCGACACGTGTCCGACACGCTCCGACACGTCCCGACACGCTCCGACACGCGGTCAACGAGTATCGAAAAATCCGACACGTGGTCAACTCTCTCCGACACACTCCGACACGCGAGTCTAGAATTCCGACACGCGATTCCAACTCGCACGGGGTCAATTTTAAAAATTTCTAATACTTGAGGGGTCAAAATATAAATACACACAAAAGAAGTAATAAAAGAAGTAATAAAATTGCTATAAATATACACGCATGGGGTCAATTTTTTTTTTTCAGTTTTGTTTTTTTAGAATTGTTTTATTTTTTTTAAAAGTATTTTACTATGAAAGAAGTAATAAAAAATGCTATACATGATAAATAAATAAATTTAAAAATATCATTTCAGCATTTTTCTTTAAACAATGTTTTTTTCCTCTAAGTTTTGTGTATTATTGTAACAAATTAAAATAATGAATGATATTATTTAATATTTTTCATGTAAATTAATTCTAGGCTATTATTATTATTATTTATTTATGTATTTATATATAAAAATATATTTAATATATAACGTGTCGAAACGTGTCGAAATTCTCTATTTTTAAAAAATGACGTGTCGGCGTGTCGTGTCGTGTCGTGTCGCGTGTCGCGTGTCCGTGTCGGTGCTACATAGCATCTGATCTTCTCAATAGTTCTATTATCATTTCCTTTTCTTTGTTTCTTCCAATTACATCTAAAGGGGATAAAAAAGAATGACTTTCCCTCCTAGGAACTATGATCCTATCACGAACATTGCTTGACAATTTAAACTGATTTTTCTCTTCAATGATTCCATCTATTATCTTTCTAAGTTCTTTCTTATTATGTACATCTTGTACTGGAAAATAAAGTTGGATATCGATACACTTATACAGCACATCATTTCTTTCTTTAAGTTTTCCAGTGTTCTCAGTAAAATCACGATTTGCTTTATTTCAACAGTGGAACAGCGAACACTCCAAACAATTTCCTAATCTTGATCGCCCATCCGTTATGAATCTTAAATTGTCGGACTATCAACGGATACATTTTGATTCGATTAAACACAAAATGAGACGAAAGGTAAAAAACCACAGAAAAGGTTAACATATTGAACCCGTGCAAAGTGGGAAAATCGCAATTTGCTTTAACTCAACGATGGAACAACGAACACTCCAAATAATTTCCTAATCTCGATCTTCAATCCCTTATGAATCTTAAAATGCCGGACCATCCATGGACACATTTTGATACGATTAATCACAAAATGAGACGAAACGTGAAAAACCACAGAAAAGGTGGACATATCGAACGCGTAAAAAGTAGGAAAAGGTGAAAGAGATCCAGATGATGAACTCGACTATCCATTTTCACAAATGCGATTCCAAAAGTGAACAATGAATTACGATCCCGTTGCACCTTATACGTATCGATAACTCAGGCGCCACACATTTGCTTGATATTACTTGCGAGAACCGAGGAGCCATCCTAAGAAATAAATGATCGATGAGATCAATTAGGATGAGTTAACATCATATGCTAGAGAAGGTGGCGAAAATGAAGTACCAACGATGAATCCTTTCCTTCAATCACCCGCCCAAGTTCCAAGCTTCAATCTCTCGGCGACCATCCTACGCGCGCAAGCTTGCTATGATGCTCCGCTGATCTCTTTAAGTTATGATGAAGCCGGGGGACGTTTAGGCCAAATGGAAGTTCGAAACAATGCTGTCCAATTAAGAACAACAAGAAGTTCCGAATCTTGACAGAAGTTATGAAAGGGCTAGTACGAGCACCTAGTGGTGGGGTGAATAGGTGTTAAGAGAAATTTTTGCAAAAACATTTGTAAAATACTTTTCTTTTGAAACAAAGTCTGAAAGCCAACGAACTTGAGTGAGTTTTGAATCTATAATGATTAAACAGAATTACAAATAAGTAAAGGAGTTTAGGGAAGAGAATAAAAACACAAGGTTTATAGTGGTTTGGCTTAGATCAAGCCTACGTTCACTCTTCAGCGCTGACAACCTACTGGCTGAATTCTACTATGAATCAAAAGAGATCTTACAGTCACACGATCTTGACTTCACAATGCAAAGACTTTACCTACACTCTTCCAAAGTCTCACAAATGTTTGCTCTCTTTCTTGAGTACAATTTGAGCTTCGGCAAATGAAATAGCAAAAAACTAGGAAGCTTTTAACTTTGAAATTTTTCTTTCACACACTCTATCAAACAACTTGAGAGTCCACCTTAAATACTCCTCCATGCCTTCTCGACAGTTAGCACGTTCTAAAGGAGTTCTTCCAATCTACCCGTTAGACAGAATCAATTAAGGACATCTCGAGTTGTTTTAAGAATGTAATAAAAGCCCGTTAATCATGTTCGCCCATACAATCAAGATCTTGGTTTCCATAAATAGAACATTCCAAGTTTGTTTGCCTTCCAAAAGATTTGATTATCAGAATTGATTCCAATAAGGACAATCAATTACATAAGTGATATATCCAACCATAAGATCATCCAAAAGCCATACAAATCAAATCATTGAAGAAATAAAGATAATCTCGCATCTGAGTAAGTCTTCATTCTTCAGTGTCGTTCAGTCTGGAATTTGTCAACGTGAGTAGACTTTGATCCTAAAGTCTATCGATCTTCTGACTTTGACCTTAAAGTCTTGGAGTCTTCAGATTAGACTGTGGAAAGGTTTTGTCAACTTCAAAATAATAACAGAGTTTTCTCCAACAAGTTGCACTATCAAAATCTTATGGAAATGAAATCATAAAGAAAAAGGAAACGTCGAGCAACTCATAGCATCAAATAAAGCCGCAAGTCATTGCGATTAACTAAAATATAACAAGAACGAGGAAGAATGAGTTACGCATAGTCTATATAATTCCTTCCACAAAAAGCAGCGGGATCACTGACCAAGACTCTCGCTATTAAAGAAGCCTATGTTGGATTGTTACCATCTCCATAGCAATGTCATGGAGGCCTAATCATCAACAAACTGTCAATTGGATCTTTGTGTAAGTTTCAACATGTGGAGGATGATCACATCTCGCATATCATTTGGATCACACTCAATGTGAAGAAAAGGTTTAAAATAAGAAAATCAGAAACACATAATGAACAAAATGGGAGCGTTAAGGTAGTACTAATAGTAGATTGAGTTTTGATTAATTGTAAGTAAAAGCTAGTAATCTTTACAATGATAATTTATCTCAGCAACTATTTTCTTCTTCAACAGCATTCTCCTCCTCAATTTCTCAGCAATTAATTGTTTGTTGATCTCTTAATGTGGCAATGCTACAAATGCCACCTGATAAAGAGCATAATCTAGAACAATCTTGGATCTTCAGTGCTTTCAGAGAAGAGCAATTTTGCAGTCACTTGGGCAATACATTCAGGGTCCGTTCGTTTCGTGGAAAATAGATCATTTCCGGAAAATATTTTCCGAGAAATCATTTTCCAGAAAAATGACTATATTTTGCGATGTTCGGCTGAAACCTGAACTTTGAGTGGTAAATATTTTCCACCGTTCGTTAGCTAATTTAATTGTTTGGGAAAAATTATAAAAAAAAATTAAATTTTAATATTTTTAATTGACCAAAAAATTATTTTTATTTTTTATATTTTTTAATGAATTTTTAATTATTTGTATTTTTAAAAAATTGAAATTTTATTCTTTTTTTCTTTTTCTTTTTTTTTTTTTTTCTTTTTCTTTCTTTGTCTTTTTCTTTTTTTCTTTTCCTTCCTCCTTCCTCCTCCTTCTTCCTCCTTCCTCCTTCCTCCACCACCGCACGCCTAACGATGGCCGGTTGCCCGGTAGCCGACCAAGACCTAGTCGCCAGATCCAGCGAGCTTAAGGCTCGGCCGATCTCACCCGAGCTCGCCAGAGGTTTGTCAGGCTCTAGCAAGCCGCAAGCTCGCCGGATCTAGCGGCGGAGCTCAAGCTCTCGATCCAAGCGAGCCCAAGCTCTGCCGCCAGATCCAGCGAGTTCACGGCTCGCCAGAGCCCGCCGAACCTCTAGCGAGCTCTGGCAAGGCCTGAGCCCCACCCAGCTCGCCGGATCTGGCGAGTTCGCTGAGCTCTGGCGAGGCCAGAGCTCCGCCTCGCCCAATCTGACGAGGCCCGAGCTCGCCGGGCTCGGGCGAGCTTGACTTCCCCAGATCGGGATAGGCAAAGCCTCGCCGGCCTGGGGCAGAGCTCGAGCTAGCTCACGGCCACGACCGGTTGCCGACTGCCATCGTGGCCGGCGACCGGCCAAGTCTAAGGAAGAAAGATGAAAAGGAAAGAAACAAAAGAAAAAAAGAAAAGGAAAGGAAAAAAAGAAAAAAAAGAAAAGAAAAAGAAAGTATAAAAATAAAACAAAAATGTGTTTGTGAAAAGAAGGGAAGAAGTTATGGAAAATGTTTTCCACTTTTGAAAAGCAGAAAACATTTTCCTCATCTTTGAAGGTTGTTTTTTCCAATGGTGGAAAATATTTTCCTTAAGTAGTTTATTTTCCGTGAAACGAACACCGAAAAATCCGAAAAATATATTCCTGAAAGTCATTTTCTGCGAAACGAAGGGACCCTAATGTTGGGACAATTCTCAATTCTTATCCTTTACAGTGTACTTGCAAAACCTTCGAGCCAAACGGGGAAAGAAACTAGTTCTAGTAATCCCTCGAAACTGAAGAAGCGAAACCTTGGCGTGGAGTGTGGTTCATCACATTCGCCTTCTGGCAGCTTCAAGTAAGCATAGTCCTCGATACAAAGTGTTCCGGCAATGCCATCATATTCTTGAAACCTTGTGGTAAGGAGGCCAACTTCAGACAATATCCAATGGACAATGAGGGAAGCGACGTGCGCGATTGGATATCATCGAAAAAGGCCTTCAAATTCTTACAAAGTCGTATTTTTTATCTTTCGCGGAGAAGTCGAGCATCCTATTCCACTCTCCGGGAGACATTGTTTTTTTTGGTAAAAGCAATAGATATATAGAGGAAAGGTCAAATGTACAAAAGATCATAGCATCACAAACTTGCACTCAAGATGAGAAACATTATGAGTGAAAGGATGCCATGATGTAAAAGCCGCAGCCACGGCGTCCAAATACAAGGACTAGGAAAACAACAACAAAAGCAAGCACGGCGGAAATACAACCGGCTAGACACAACCCCTCAGCAAAGGAGGAGAGGACTTCCTCAAGCGTCCGGGAGACATTGTTACTTCATGGTTATCGCCGAAACGTGAAGGCTAACCATATTCTTAATGTTTACCGGCAATTCCTCATGTTCCATGCTCCCACTAAAACGTAATTCCTACAGATTGCAAAGCTTGCAAATCGATTCGGGGATTTTCTTAATATCACAATTTTCCGATGAACTAAGAAACCTCAAATGTTTAAGACCACCAATGGAAATAGGCGATCGGCCAAGGCTAGACTGATTTATCCATAGCACTTGCAAATGCTTGAATAGTAAAAGGAACTCTCCAAAAAGAACTCCCCAAAGGAACCCTCTCAAAAGAGATTGTACGAACGCGATTGAGTTTGCTTAAGCAGCCACGTAGTTCATCTTCTGATAGAAGAGATTGATTCGAAAATGATACATGTTGAGTTGTCAGGGATATATCCTGTGCTGCACTCACTTTCAACTTGTACCATTCGGTTTGTACCACCGAAATGGTAAGTTCTTGAATGAGGTTGGGCATTTACACGCACAGCACCAGATGAGGTTCCACACTAACAAGGAAGAAGGATCATGAGCGCAGCCCCATCATTTACTGCCATGCAATATCTTCCAACTCTTGATTAGTTCGACTGGACTGGATAAGCCCATTCGAGATCCACGGTGACATCATATCATAATCGCCAATAGTGCCATTTTGAAGAAAACGAGCAAATAAGCGAAACATTATTTCAGAATTATGATGGCATTAGATCACAACTTATCCTCGGTGAAAGTAAAATATCAGTTTGTAATTTTCACATCTCACTATCTCTTCCATATTCCCAATCGCTTAAGTTGAATCTGAGTCCAACAAGCTTCCCAAAGTCTTCACCTCCATAAGATTTCCTATGCACTTGGTCACTATTCCTCGGCAATTACCATAAGATCTAGGCGACTCTTCTCTTTCCCTTGATCGAATGTGCACTTCACGAACAAAGTCAAAGAATCTTCCCCACATAGGTCTGGCCAAATTAAGTGTGTGGACAGTGCCCATGATTGAGGCGATCGAGGTATTTTGCAACATCACGATGACTTTACTCTCCTTAGAGACACCTCCTAACAAATCTCTCAATCCCAACCAATCCTCCCACCTAACTTCCTACACATGGTCCATTACAAACAAATGCCGTTTATTCTCCACGGTGCTTCTTAGGCCATTTTCCAGCATTTCAAGGCTTTGATATTGTCCTTTATGGCCAAGAGACTCAAGGATGCCTCTTATTATCTTCTTAACTTCGAATCCTATTGGCATGGATAACCAAACTTTGAGGTTAAAATGTTTGTTTACCCAATCATCGTTGTATACCAATTGAGCAAAAGTCGTCTTGCCACTATTCCCCATTCCAATAATAGATATGACTCCTATAATTCTATCTCCACCATCACCACCATCTAATCTTCTCAACAATATTTCCTTTTCTTCGTTTCTTCTAATCACATCTAAAGGGGATACAAAAGAATGACTTTCCCTCTAGGGAACTATGATCTCATCACGAACATTGCTTGACAATTTGAACTGATTTTTCTCTTCACTAATTCTATCTATTATCTTTTTAAGTTCTTTCTTATTATGTGCTATCTTGTACTAGAAAATAAAATTGGATATCGATACATGTTTATAACACATATCATTTTCTTTCTAAGTTTCTCATTATTCTCAGTAAAATCACGATTTGCTTTAATCTAACGGTGGAACCGCAAAGTCTCCAGCCAATTTCTTAATCTCGATCTTCAATCCTTTATGAATCTTAAATTGTCAGACTATCCACAAACACATTTTGATTCGATTAATCACAAAATGAGACGAAAGATAAAAAGCCACGGAAAATGTTGACATATTGAACGAGTAGAAAGTGGAAAAATTACGATTTGCTTTAACACAATAGTGGAACAGCGAAGATTCCAAATAATTTCCTAATCTCGATCTTCAATCCCTTATGAATCTTAAAATTATTGAACTATCCATAGACACATTTTGATTCAATTAATCAAAAAATGAGATGAAAGGTAAAAAAACCATGGAAAATGTTAACATATTGAACGCATAGAAAGTGGGAAAAGGCGAAAGAGATCCAAATGATGAACTCAATTATCCATTTTCACAAATGCAATTCCAAAGGCGAACAACGAATTACGATCTTGTTGCACCTTATATGCATCGATAATACATGCACCACACATTCGCTTAATATTAACTGCGAGAATCAAGAAGCACTCCCAAGAAATAAACAACCGATGAGATCGATTAGGATGAGTTAACATCATCTGCTAGAGAGGGTGGCGAAAATGAAGCACCATCAATGAATCCTTTGCTTTCAATCACCCACCCAAGTTCCAAGTTTCAATCTCTCGGCTACCCTCTAGCTTAAGCTGAAGCTAGGGGACATTTAGGCTAAATGGAAGTTCAAAATAATGCTGCCCGATTAAGAACAGCAAGAAGTTCCAAATCTCGATAGAAGTTGCACCATCAAAATCTTACGGAAATGAAATAATAAAGAAAAGGAAACGTCCAGCAACGTAGAGCATCAATTAAAATTTGCAAGTCATTGCGATAAACTGAAATATAACAAGAATAGGGAAGGCCAAGTTACGCATAGCCTGTATAATCCCTCCCACAAAAAGTAATGGGATTACCAACCAGGACTCTCGCTATTAGAGAAGCCTCTGCTGGACTGCGACGTCTCCACGGCAACGTCTTGGAGGCCTAATTATCAACAAGCTGTCAATTGGATCTTTGTAAGTTTCAACATGCAGAGGATGATCACATCTCCCATATCGTTCGGATCACAGTCAATGTAAAGAAGAGATTTAAAATAAGAAAATTGGAAACACAGAACGAACAAAATTGGAGTGTTAAGGCAGTACTAATACTAGATTAAGTTTTGATTAAGTGTAAGTAAAAGGTAGTAATCTATGCAATGATAATTTCTCTTAGCAACTATTTTCTCTTTCAACAACATTCTTCTCCTCAATTTCCCCACAGTTAATTATATGCAGATCTCTCAATGTGGCAATGCTGCAAATGCCACCTGGTAAATAGGAGAAACTGAGATAGTCTGGAATCTTCAGTGCTCTTAGAGAAGAACAATTTTGCAGCCACCTGGGCAATATGCTAAAGTTGGGACAATTCTCAATTCTTATCCTCTGCAGTGTACCTACAGAACATTCGAGCCACTCGGGGAAAGAAACTAGTTCAAGTAATCCCTTGAAACTGAAGAATTAAACCTTGGTGTGTAGTGTGGTTCATCACGTTCGCCTTCTAATAGCTTCAAGTTCGCGCAATCCTCAATAAAGAGTGTTCCAGCAATGCCTTCATATTCTTAAAGCCCTGTGATAAGGAGGTCAACTTCGCACAATCTCCAACGGACAATGAATGGAGCAATGTGTGCGATTGGATATCATCGAAGAAGGCCTCCAAATTCTTGCAGCCCCGTATAGCTTCCGCGGAGAGGTCAAGCATCCGATGCCACTCTCCGAGAGATGCTATTTTGTGGTTATTGCCAAAACACGAAAGCTGACCATATTCTTGATATTTGCCAGCAATTCCTCAATTTCCATGCACTTGCGAAGCTCCCAAGCCAATTTAAGGAGTTTCTTGATATCACAGTTTTCGGATGAACTAAGGAACCTCAAATGCTTTAGACCACCAATGGAATTAGGCAGTCGGCCAAAGTTAGATCAATTTATCTATAGCACTTGCAAGTGCTTGAATTATGAAAGGCACATCTCCAAAAAGAACGCCCCAAAGGAACCCTCCTTAAAAGAGATTATACGAACACAGTTGAGTTTGCTTAAGCAGCTGTGTAGTTCATTTTCTGATAGAAGAGATGGGTTCGGAAATAAGACATGCCAAGTCGTCGAGGATCTATCTTGTGTTACACTCACTTTCAATATGGACCATTCGGTTTGTGCCATCGAAATAGCAATTTCTTCAATGAGGTCGGGCATTTGCACGTATAGCACCGGATAAGGTTCCAAACTAACGAAGAAGAAGGATCTTAAACGCAACTCCATCATTTACTGGCATGCTATCTCTTCCAACTCCCGAATAATTCTGCTACACTGGATAAGCTCATTTGAGGTCCACAGTGAGATCATAATTTAATCGTCGGCAGTACCATTCTAAATAAATAACGAGCAATGAGCGAAACATTATTTCAAAAGTAGGATGGCATTGGATGTAGCTTATCCTCGATGAAGGTAAACTATTAGTTTGTAGTTGCCACATTTCACTATCTCTTACATATTCTCAGCCGCTTCAGTCGAATTTTGAATACAACAAGCTTCCCATAGTCTTTACTGCTATAGGATTTCCCATGCACTTGGTCACTATTTCCCTTGATCGATCGTGCACTTCACAAACGAGGTCAAAGAATCCTCTCGTGTAAGTCCGGCCAAATTAAGTGTGCGAACAGTGTCTATGATTAAGGCAACCGAGGTATTTTGTGACGTCACGATGACTTTACTCCCCTCAGAAACATCACCTAACAAATCTCTTAGTCCCAACCAATCCTCCCACCTAACTTCCCACACATGGTCCATCACAAATAATAAACACTATTTGTTTTCCACGGTGCTTCTTAGGCCATTTTGCAGCATTTCAAGGCTTTGATAGTGTCCTTTGTTGCCAAGAGACTCGAGGATGCCTCTAATTATCTTCTTAACTTCAAATCCTACCGGCATGGATAATCAAACTTTGGGATCAAAATGCTTATTTACCCATTCATTGTTGTACACCAATTGAGCGATAGTCGTCTTACCGCTACCCCCATTTCTATAATAGAAATGATTCCTATCATTCCATCTCCACAATCACCATCACCATCATCTAATCTTCTCAACAGTTCTATTATCATTTCCTTGTTTTCGTTTCTTCCAATCACATCTAAATGGGATACAAAAGAATAACTTTCCCTTTAGGGAACTATAATCTTTTCACGAACATAGCTTGGCAATTTGAACTGATTTTTCTCTTCATTGATTCCACCTATTCTCTTGTACTCGAAAATAAAGTTGGATGTCCCCGAGAATGAGTACCGTACCTTCATTTTGAGGGTCAATTGTTCGGTGAAGCTTGTCGGCCTCCACAATGCCCCGGCTTTGAATTCATCTAGCACGTCCTCGGCATCATAGCAGAAGTCTTTCAGCTTCGACAGCTAAATCCTTACCGCTTCATCTTTAGCTTGCCTCTGCTCAGCATCAGCAAGCACCCTCTGGATCGTCTCTAGCGTATTCGTGAGTTTCTCTTGGTCATTCTTGACTCCACATAGCAATTGAAATTCTTCAAAAGCTGATGAAGCTAATTTTTGCACAATAGGTCTAATGACACTAGAGATGACGGCAGTAGTCATGGTTTATCGTAACCGCTATGCAGAAAACAAACTTGTTATTAGACAGATATCGGAAGACAAATGGTGTCAAAAAGAACACCAAAAGAGCATTAAAACACTGCGAGACAACGAAAATCACACAACAACGAACTCCAATACAAGAAATTACGAGAAAAATCAAGGGGAAGGCAAAAGAAACTCGCAATCCATCAGCATGACAAAACCAAAGATATGAGTCAGAATGCGTGACGAGCTAGGCCGACGATACTGACTTGACCAAAATCTCTCAAACCAAAAGAGAAAAGCTTCGAGAAAATGGCTGGTCTCGGGATCACTAAGGAAGAAGATGATACTTTCTCACTCTTCGAAAGCAATGACTTGAATAGGACACTGTTTCTCAAAGATCACACATTCGTCTGCGATCATAATCCCAGATCAACGATTCAAACGCCCAAATCGATACAAATTCAATTCAAACTACATAAAAAAAAAATAAGGGTAGAGTAAGAGCAATTACACACTGAGTTGATGTGCGAACTCGGAGATGGAGAGCGAGTCTCAATTCGGCAAGCAAGAAGTGGGACTCCAAAACCCTAGCAGAGAGAGGGGAAGAAATGACAAAGAGCCCGTCTGGTTCGGCTTTTGAGAATGCATTTGCAAAAATGCAAATACCTTTGGATGAATGGGGTTTTCCGAAATGCAAGTAAAATTTACATTAAGAAATAACTTTAGCCAAAATACCGTTTGGTAAAATTTACATTTGTAAATGACTTTTATTAAATTAAAAAAACAAAAAAAATTATGTTTTCTTTTTAGAAGTCCGGCCACTAGACCGCCGAATCCGACAACCGGACCGCCAGATCTGGTGGCCGGATGGCCAGATCTGGTCGCCGAGGTTGCGCCACCCCAGGCGACAGTCGTCGGGGTCGGGCGACCCTTGGCCAGCAGTCATTAGCCTCCGATCGGCTTCCGTGTGGTGGTTTTGGAGAAGATGAACAGTACCGAGAACTTGCATTCCGAAAATGCAACTTCCCAAAGTACCTCCGAACCTGTTTTGGGCTAAGAGCCCTTAGAGCCATTTGGAGATGCAATTGCATCTTGCCAAAATCGCCCAAAAAAATCGAACCAAACACGTTTACATTTGACCAAGAGACTTTAGAGTCCAAAAGCCCATTTGAAAGGCCGAACCAAATAGGGCCATGAATTTAGGGTTTGGTCCTCGACATAGCCCTCGTGAGAGAAAGAGAGGGCTAGAGACTTTCTTTTTTCTGGTGGGTTTATAATAATCTATCAAAATAAACTATAAACTCCCAACTAACATGTACGTTTCAATAAATTTTTAATAAACTTATCCATTAAAATAAATTGAATAAATTTATTAAGTTCAATTCATTCAATTACTGAAATAACATGTGATAATTTTATGTAAATATGTGTTTTAGATTTTCTATTTCATTCCCTCATTTTAAATTAGTAAGATATCCCATTTCAACAATTTTATTTTTTTATTTTCACAGGAATTTTGATTAAAAATGTAATTGTTAAATGCAACCTATTCACATAATCAAATAAAGTGCTTTAAAATTATGGATAATTTATCTTCTAAGAAGACAAGTATTTAAGTCATTCGAATTTTCATTCAATTTACTAAATTGCATTTTTTTATTTGTTCAAAAATTAATTTTATTATATTATTTTAAATACATGTGAAATTTAATTATACTACGTGAAACTTACTCATGCTATGAAGTAGGGAATATTAATAAATAAATAAAAAGGAATTAGCTATAATTCAAACTACAACAATAGACCTATCATTATATTCTATTTTACATTTTAGTTTCATTGTAATTTCAATATAACCTCTTAATTTTATTATGATAAACTATTTTTCTCATTCCCGGTAAGCAAATATGGCCTTAGTTCCCAAGAAAAGCTCATTGTCATTACTAATTTGTAAGTGTGTTCTTTTGCATTACTTAATTTAAGTGCATAACCGTGCTTTTTTTTTTTTTTTTTTTTGCTTTTGCTCTTAGTAATTAGGGTTGTCTCCGAGTCAGTTTTCGGGCATTTCGACAAGTCCACCACTCCCAACAACAATCTAGTGCATTCAAGTTTTTACTTCTAGAGTGCTGCCAAATAAGCCCGAGACCATGAGGAAATGAACAAAGTCCTTTACCAGCTTAATCAACACTTAACCATGCTTTAAGAATGAGAGTAAGCATGCCTTAGTGAGAGTGCTAGTATAGACACCTAGAGGGGAGTGAATAGGTGTAAAAACAAATTCTTCTTTTCTTAAAGACTTAATTCAAGACAAGGATGCGAAATAGTATAGACAAACATACAATGCTACGAATTAAGTAAAGAGATAAGGAAAGAGAATTGAAACACAGAGATTATAGTGGTTCGGCTTAGACCAAGCCTACGTCCACTCTCCCACGCTAACAGCCCACCGGCTAGATTTCACTATGAATCAAAAGAGATGTTACAATCTCACGTCCTCGATTCCACGGTGTAGATACTCTACTACACTTCCTCGAGGTCTCACAGAATTTTCTCTTTTGAGTACAGATGTATGCTCAACAAATGAAATGGCAAAGAGTAAGGAACTTCAGACTTTTGAATTTTTTTATCCCGCACACTCTCGAACAACTAGAGCGTCTTCCTTTTATACTCCCCCATGCCTACATAACCGTTGGCACCTTCCGAAAGAGTTCGTCCAATCTACCCGTTGGACCGAATCAATTAAGAAGATCTCGCTTTATCAAAGGAATATGAAAATAGCCTATCAATCATGTTCGCCCATACAATCAGGATTTAGGTTTCCATAAGTAGAACCTTCCAAATATACTTCGCTAATCCACAGATTTGTCTTACTCGATTTACTTGTCACACGAATAATAGATCTTTATATGCATTCTCCAACCGAGAGATAATCTTTGACCAATCGAATCAAATCCCCAAAGGATAACCTTGTATCTAGATAAGATTACTTCCACGATCTATAAACTGTCAATGAGGGCAGACTTTGAATCTTGAGTCTAGCGATCTTCAGTCTGGAAGTCTTCAGACTTTGATAGATAAGACTAAAAGTCTTTAGACTTAGGAAGCGTTTTGTCAGCTTTAAAATACCGAAAGAAGATTTCACCAACACTTAGTCTGTATTCTTGGGGTGATTGGTATCAAAGCTTTGTTTATATATTTTGTTATATGTCAATGCATGAATAAAAATGCCAAAAGAGAATGTCATAACTTCTCAATTGACTAGTTGAATAACTTGATTTTTTTAAAAAAGTTCACTTAAATGATACACAATTAGTCAGATCACTTAAGGGGTATAACTCTTAAAAAACGTTCACCACAGGTACCATATCACGTCAAATTTTCAAATGCTTACATTATTACGAAACACTTTGGACAAGGAAATTTTGCACGACATATATTCTAGAGATTTTCTAACGCTTTTTGAACCCTCCATCGACCGGACCCTCCTCCCCTATAAATAGGCAGGCTGTGAGCTCGGTTAAGACGGGCAGTGAGCTTAGAGGACTTCCGCGGGGAGACATCAGGGAAGGTTCAAGAGTGAGCACACGAAGAGAGAGATCTGAGGATTTCTTCAGAGAGACGTCCAAGAAGTCTGAGAGATCTGAGCGAGCGAGAGAGGGAGATCGAAGAGAGATCTGTGAGGGGTCGAGTAGAGAGATATATCTGCGAGAGGAGAGCTGAAGAGAGAGAAAAATCGTGAGAAAGGGGGCAGAAACCAGCAGAGAGAGAGAGAGACAGAGAGAGCTTGTGGGAGAGAGCTCCGAGAAAGTGGCCGAGAGAAAGCGAGCTGAGAGCGAGGGAGTTCCCCACCACAACCAATACCTCGGCCGGCCGCCGATATGTCCGAAGCCCTCGAGCCAACCCCGTAAACCTTCGACCACTTTTGCCTGTTTCAGGCATGCCGGGCCGGAGCTCGCCGACCAGCTCACGCCAGATCCGGCCCTCGTCCGCCCGTTCCTTGGTCGCTGCGTGTGTTGTAGTTTGCTGGGCGAAAGCCTCGGCCCGGGTTTGAGTCTCGACGGGGCCAAAACCGCTCGCCTCGGTCGCGTACTCCACATGTTCGATGAAATGCCCAAACGAGAGCTGGCTTCGTTTAGTTGCTTCTGGCCAAAACCGAATGTCCTTCGGTTGATCCACGCTGTTAGGGCGATGTTGCTGTGATTGGCTTGCCGGGTGTTGCTAGTTTCGCCGAGTCCCGGCCGAGGCCCTCGCTGTCGTACTTCCTCTAGTTGTCTATTGCTTGTTTACAGGGGAAGGGACCCTTAGCCGGCGGTGTCACAGCCGCCCCGGAGACGAAGGCCCGAATTGAGACGACGCTCGGAGGTGCCCTTGACCCGACGGAGACAGGCGGCGTCCCTCGCCGTGGCCGTCTTCGTCGCGGCAGACAAGCCGCTGGGCGGAGGAACGCGAGGAGCAGGGAAAGAGCCACGAGTCGGGTGGAGCGGGTTGGTTCGCGGGTTTGACCGACCCGGTTCTTTTTTGTTTTCGGGCTAGGGTGTTTCTCTGATGGGCCGGATTCGGTTTAGTTTGAATTGTGGGCTGCTGGCTGGGTTTTCCGTTTTTTTGTTTCTCAATTGGGCCTCTATTTTGGGGGAGGGAAGACCGGTTTGGGCCCGCACTTTAAGCCCAGTAACGAGGTGGACTGGCTATTCTGGGTGTGGAACCGGTTCAGCCCTGACCCGGGCCGGACCGGAGATCCGAACCGGGTCCGCTTTTTATAATACAATAATATATTATTATTTTAATATTAGAAAAATATTTTAATAAAAAAATCTATTATAATAAAAATCTAAGAATATTTTATAATATCTATAAAAAAATCAGAAAAAGCTTAACAATAGCATTGGAGTGGTTTTCCCTTAAAACGTATGAAAATCCTTAAAAGAAAAAAAAATCATGTTTAACTTCTTGGAAGCAAATATTGACTTATTTTCCTTATTCCAATTGCGCATTTGTGATGGATGGACTTCTTTTTCCTCTGTAGGAATTGAATCTAGAACTTGTAATTGGTATAAAATGCAGCATAAATGCTTTATTGGAAAACACTATTATGTATCAAAAGGGCATTGGTGATCAACTAATGTAATTAAGTCCTCAATTCTAATTTCTCTAATTACGTAATAAAATATTTCTCTTAATATTTTACTTGGGTTTCTAATCGACCCACCTCAAATCAATAAGTAGCTACTCCTATTTGAAATTAACTTGCAGATTAAGAAACTCGAATCATAAGATGTGAATTGATGGGCTTGAAAGAACCCTAACACTTAATCGAACCATTAGTCTCCATCAACCCCACACATAAGGGCTCCTAAAGGGAGGTCGCGACGACCACACAATAATTTATAATTATTTTTATTTGATTTTTTGCGGTCAAGAACCAACTATTATTCCTATAGTAGATTAAAGATTGTTGCAAAATCACTTCTCTTAATATTTTTGTTTAATCTGCATCTATCTCCAAACAGATTTATTGTAATCATTTGACCATATCTGACAATTTGATTATCAATTTACCTATTCTTGAATTCATGATTCGGTGTCCCGATTCGACAACTATGGTTAGAGACAAGAGAGGGAAATATCCGGGCTATAATCCACTTTGTTACTTAAATATAATTATTGTCTATGAATCTGAAAAAATAATACTTACCTAATTTATTAGTATAAAATTTCTAATTTTCTTTATTTGAAAAATAATTAGTCAAAGAAATTGTCTATGATACTGAAAAAAAAAATTAAATTACCTTTGACGTAATCTATAATTTAGATTCTTCAATCTTTGATAAGTTCATGACCCCACAAATAACGGGGGCAAACCATATATGATCAGGGTAATCAAAATTTAGAGCTGATCAATTCATTCCATAGTATATATGGAGTGTCGTGCCTATCATCAAGTGATTGTTTAGCATGACAAATTACTAAATTAATAGCACTTTAGTACTTTTTAGGTCTTCTTCTTCTTAATTGTTTTGGTAATATCTTACGGAATTTTAGAATACCTTGCAATCACATTGTTAAAGTTAAAATTCTTCACATTATTTTTTTGTCAAAAAATCTTTCTTGTCTTTTACCCAAAATAGAATCATCTTGACCTTGTACTTGTTATGGCTAAAATATCACCTACAAAGGGGTGATTAGGCAATTCTACGGAAACAAAGTAATTTAAATAGCTATTGCAATGAGACAACTTCTGATGAAGTGATCAGATCTTATTAGTGCATAATTCTATTAGAAAATTAAAAGAGTGAGGAATAGAGAATTGCACACTCAAAATTATAGTGGTTCGACTTTTGCAAGTCTACGTCCACTCTCCCGTTCTACAGCCAATTGGCTGGAATCCACTAATAAGAACCGATCAGAGGTTACACGATCTGAGTACCGAACACTCAGGCTCATGGGTAAAACTCCTCACACCCTTCGACCTCTAAAAGGTTACACAATTTTGCTCAATAAATCAAATGTAAATGATCACAAACACCATTCAGACTTAAGAATTAAAAGTAGGGGTGATCGGTTCCCGGTTCGGTCCGGTTCCAAGGTGGAACCGGGAACCGGACCAGGAAAACCGGTTCCCAATTTTGGGAACCGTGGACCGGACCATCGGTTCCGGTCCGGTCCGGTTCGGTCCAATAGGATCGGCACTTTCTTTTTTCACTAAATAACGACCATTTATTAAAGAACGACCATGCTCCGGACCGATCAATCCAATTTGGTTCCCGGGCGATCTAATAAAACTACTCACACATGTTTTCACGTGCAAAATATTTAAACTTCACTTGCATAAATATTAATCATAATTTATGTGTTTCACTCTTAATTTTAAGCATAAAAGCCATGAACAATTTGAGTAAAATATGTGCTTGGCTTAGGTTTTATAGACAATCTCTCTTCTATGCTTTGAATGTTTAGTCGATGTTAGACTCTTTGAGGCTTGAAGTGCCTTGTCGTTTGCAAGTGAGGGGAGCAAGAGAGAGAGTGAGCATGAGGAACTCCTAGAGCCTTATCCCACATCGAGGAGAAGATAAAACTAACAAATAAGTTTTCTAAGAGCTTTGGTGGTCTCTTGGCCACATAAGAGATTGTTACCTCAATTGCAATTCCGATTGCAACAAGTTTCATATATAATATTCATATATTATATGTGTTTATATATTATATGTATATAAATTATATATAAAAAATTTGGTCCGGTCCGGTCGGTCCGGTTGGTCCGGTTCCCACCTTGGAACCGGGAACCGGACCGCCGACGGTGGGAACCGCCCAAAACCGGCCGGTCCGGTCCGGTCCGGTCCGGTCCCGGTTCGGGCGGTTTCCGTTGCACACCCCTAATTAAAAGCTCCAATACTCGTGAAAGTGAATTATTTTCCTTCTGCTTTGAGACCTCCTCTTATACCCTTCTAGTCCAAGCTGATCGTTGGACATATTTCCAGAAGGATTATCCAGTCAATCCACCCGTTGGTCCTAAATCTGGTTGAGAAGATCTAATGGCATGGGATCGCCGAGATTGAAGCTTCCCGTAAAATTTGCTGCCCATACAGCAAGTCGCTTTCCAAAAGTTGATTGTTTATGTTTATAAAGAATAGCTTGCCTTCGAAGTTTGAGGAAAGTTTAGAAACTTGAAGATTTTTATGAAAACTTTCCATTTAAAGCTCCTCCAAAATGTAGCAAGTAATCCAGTCAATTTTCCACTAGTCGTTGCACAAGAGATTTATTCCTTCCTAGCCGATTGATTAGATATCTGAATAAAGAAATATCATCCATGACTTTGATTCTGATTGCAATCATTAGACTTTCCTTTCTGAAAAATGCTTTTAATCAAAATCCAAAGTCAGTAAGTTTTATCAATCATCGAAACCACTGAGGAAATGTTTTCTCAACAATCTCCCCATTTTTTATGATGACAAAACTTTGTTCAATCAGAACTTTTAAGAAAAATTACAAGAGATGAAAATTAAATAGCTTCTTAAACTTTTTCAAGAAGAAGAACCTCGGGATCTGCTAATTATGAATAAATAAAAGAGTGATGAGGAGAGTATGGGTTATCAAAGTTTTGTTCATTTTGATCTTGTTGATAAATAGGCCTAAGAATTCCAGACCGATTATCAAGACCACTAAAACTAGGATTATTAGGCTGGTTTGAAGTTGTAGCCCTATCATGATTTTTTGGTGGAAGAGTAATGATAGATGGGAGGTTTGGAAGGAGATCAACTGATCTCCTAGAGGAAGAGGAATCAATAGATCTTATATCAAATGATCTTCTTGGGAATTGAATGGTTACTTTTCCTTCAAGATGTTGAACTATGTTTGTTGGTTCATTATCATGAACAACCTTCGGAGGAGTTTGGTCTTCTAACTCCCATTGTTCAGGTAAAACAATATCATTCCAATTTATAGATCTAGGAATAATAATATTAGCTCTAGTGATATCAGCTTGGAGTAAAAGAGTTTCTCCTTTTGGACTATGTTTAAAAGCATTAATCCCAAAATATGATATCATTGCTTTATAATGGATTCTGTAAACAAGAGCTAAAGGAATTGATCCTTCAGCTATTTTGTAATTATGTGTTTGACTCGGAGAGTTAGAGATTTAATAATATTTAGATCTTTGAGTGATACAGAAAAATTTGGATAACAGTCAAAATGAATTGTGCCATTACAAAGGCTTGTTTCAACTATTCCTAAAAGATAATTTTCGAAAATTAATAATCTAGCATCACGTAAGACTAGTAAAATAGAAGTATTTAAGCCTTCTTTGGTAAGAGGCTTAATACCTACTCGTACTAACCCTATGTGAATATAATTATATTTTTGCACGTGTTTGTTAAGAAAATTTTGATTTAATAGTTTAATAGTTTCAAAAGATCTGGAAAGGGGTAAATCTCTTTCTTTAGTGGTGATAACGTAATCTGATCTTTTCAAGTTGTAATTTAGGAATTTTCCAAGTTGATTTAATAGTTTAATAGTTTCAAAAGATTTGGAAAGGGGTAAATCTCTTTCTTCAGTGGTGATAACGTAATCTAAACTTTGATTGTTTATAAATTTGATCAAGTTGTAATTTAGGAATTTTCCAATTTTCTATAGATTTATTGAAATTTTTTATGTTTATTTCTTCCCCATGTATAGGACCTTAATCTGAAGACATATGTGATATAGAACTAGAGGAAGATGTTGATCTTCTTAATAAATCCATTTTAATAAGTTTGTTTTCACACTTTCTAAGCTACCAACCAGAGCTTACCAATGGACTAACTACCCTACTGGGTTTTACTACTTGGACCACTACTGGTTCGACACACCTCACCTAAAGAAAGTTCCAACCAAACTGGACAAACCTATTAAAAGAAAATATTAAGATAACTAATATATCTCCCCCCTGGCTCTATTACTAGATAGCCCTCAGGATCTGGGGTTCTATAAAAATGATAAGAAATAATGAAATGATATGGAAAGTAATTAAAATTATAATGTGACCTCATTATAATGTGACCTCATGCAAGGATGGTAGTCCACACTCAAGCAGAGATCTCACTTATATGCGTAAACGGTAATTAAAATAACAATGTGACCTCACGTAGGGGTGGTAGTCTGCATTCGAGCAGAAATCTCACTAATATGCGTAATAAATGAAGATGTGACCTTCTACAAGGGCAGTAGTCCGCTCACAAGTAGAGATCCCACTTAAAATAAAAGTGAAAGAAGGCTAATAATATGAAGTGATAATGCCAACCAAAACTTGGTTGGTTATATTATTTAGTATAGAAGACTTACTGATTACAAGTGATCGGAGATATCTTAAATTAAGTGATTACAAGTGTTTGAAATGTGATTACAAGAGGATACAAGTGATGGATAGATGAAAGTGAAGGATTGTAATCAAAAGAGGCTATTGGAAGTAAGGAGGCAAGAGCACAAGAGAGCAAGTAAGCTAAAGGCAAGCTGTGCCCCTCCTCTTCTTTTGCTCTTCCTTTTATAAGTAAAATTTGGACGATTTTTTTTTTTTTGCTATATATATATATGTCCAAGCGGTTTGATTCTACACCTAGAACTGGGAACCAGACTGAGGACTATTAGTTTCAAATTTTGGGAACTGAATCGGTTCCTAGATATCGATGCTCATCCCTAATATTTGCTACCTAGGAGTACGAGGATTATTGTTAAGGTTAGATTTTTTTTTTTTTTTGGTCGATAAAAGGTTGTATTCATAGAGTGAAAAGAGTACAACCAGATGCTATAGCATCTGCATACACGAGATCCTGCAAAACAAAAGGAGGAAATACATTCCAATTGCGAGCCAGTTCATATTTGCCGTGGGCTTTCGCAGCCCAATCTGCTACACCATTAGCCTCCCGTCTACAGTGTCGAAGGTGGAGATTAGGGTAAAGGGACAACAGATCGTTGACTTCAGTGAACAGGGCTCTTTCTTCCCACGGCAGCAATCTCCGTTCTGTGACGATTTCGATCAGTCGAAGGCAATCCAATTCAATCAGCAGATGCTCTTTGTGAAGCCCTTAGTGTAGCAGATGATGAAGCGTCAAGATAAGCACTTGAATCTCCGCTTGAAAAGCTGAAGCAGCTGGGAATCTTCGTGTAAAAACATCAGTAAGTATTCCTTGACGATTTCAACAAACACATGCCATGGTGCCTTCATTACTTCCAGGCTGAAAAGCTCCGTCGATGTTGCATTTCAATATGCCATAATCAGAAGGTCTCCACAACTGAGCAGGGTTGAGGACAGAACGATCTAATCAGTTAAGATTAGGGTCGGAGATCTGGTGGATCTGGGTCTGTGCGATGGCGTCCTCCACTGCAAGGCTTGGATTTGGTCTCTGACGGCGGAATATGTAGCTATTGCGCATACGCCATATCTGCCATAACACATTGGCTATCGTTTCCAATCCAGGTAAGGGATTCGAAATTGTTACCTTTTCTATTACCCATGCATCAAGACACTGCAGCGAGTGAGGTGAGATGTGGACATTGATCTGAGGATGGCGCCAAACTTCTCTGGTCCATGTACAAAAGAAAAGCAGGTGCTCTATAGTTTCTAGCATGTCTTGATTGCATAGACTACACATATAGGATCAGGGATAATATGTTTGTGAAATAGGTTGGCCTTGGTTGCAAGTGCGTTTTGGCATGCTGTCCACAGAAATGTGCGAACCTTGGGTGCTATTTTCATATTCCATATTCTTCGCCATAAAATTATGGGGTTTTGGTGAGAAGTCAGGGCAGGTGGATTGGTTGGTGAGGTTACTGTATTGGTGAGTCAATGGTAATTACTTTTAACTGTATAACAACCAGTAGTAGTGGCCATCTAGACGAGTTGATCAGTAGCATGTAAAGGACTAACAAGAATTGTAAGAATTTCTGCATTGACCTGTTCATCAAAAAGTTTTTTAATAAGAGGGGAGTTCCAGGTATGGTGGATATGATCAATAAGATCGGCCACCAAAACTGGTTCTTCTCATGCTACTGGTCCTATTATTCCCCATAGGTAACCACCCGCCTTCACGTATCCTAATCTTTTTACCATCACCAACAGACCATTTGACATTCGGAAGAATGGCTTCTCTCCCAATCAAAAGGCTCTACCATCCCTAGGATGGACGAGTCCCTATTTCTGCTGACTTAAAATCGTTTGATCTGAAATACAGCCCTTTAAATAGTTGACTCCATAGAGCTTGAGGTTTTTGAAGTAAATGCCAAGCTTGCTTACCAAGCATTGCCCTGTTAAAATTAATAAGGCCTCGAAATCCCATACCTCCATTATCTTTGCTTGATTTTAGAACTACCCATTTTTGCCAATAAATGCTTGCCTTACTCTTGTCATTGCTCCACCAAAATGCTGAAATTCTATGTTCTATTAATCTACAAAGAGATAGGGGAAGCTTGAAGATCGACATGGCATATTGTGGTAAAGCCTGTACAACAGATTTAAGTAAGATTTCCTTTCCACTCTTGAAAGTAATCTTCCTTTCCAACCCTCTAACTTAGCATTAACTCTCCCTAATATCCAAGAAAACATCTCTCGCTTTGATCGCCCCCAGTCTGAAGGAATTCCCAAATATTTATCGTACCGTTGTAACACGGGTATTCTGAATTCTTTCGCCAAGTTTTCCTAAAGACTCAAAGGGCAGTGTTTACTGAAAAACAATCTAGATTTATTTCTATTTATGACCTGTCCCATAGCCACACAATACTGATCCAAGATATTAGCGAGGTTCTGGCATTCCTTAATGTTAGCTTCTAGGAAGAAAATAGAATCATCAGCGAAAAAAGGTGGGATAGAGTTGGACACCACCTATTGATTTTAATACCTTTAAGATGTCCCATGTCCACTGCTTGGTTAATAAGGGTTGATAACACATTTGCCATCAAGATAAAAATATATGGAGAGAGTGGATCACCTTGTCAAAGACCTCTTGATGGCTGAAAATAATCAAGTTGATCGCCATTGAATCGAACACTAAAAGAAGTTGTTGTGATGCATTGCATCACCAACTGAACCCATCTTTGATGGACCCCATTTTAAGCAAATAATCTTGAAGGAAATCCCATTCAACTCTGTCATACACCTTTTGCATATTAGTCTTGAGAAGTACATTGAACTTTCTCTTTCTCTTTCTTACTTTAAATTGGTGAAGCACCTCCTGGACAATCATTATATTGTCTTGAATCTGTCTGTCACTCACAAATGTAGCCTGTTCTATAGAGATCAGATTGGGTAGCCAAGGTTTCAGTCGATTAGCAATGACCTTTGAAATAATTTTATAGGCAAAGGTGCAAAGGCTTATTGGTTGATACTGATCAAGTCTTTCTGGGTGATTGACTTTGGGGATCAAAGCAATAATGGTCCTGTTTAGATTGCGAGGCATCACACTTGAGCTAAAAAAATCTTGCACTGATTTAACAACATCATCCTTAATTATATCCTAGTGTGTCCAAAAGAATAACCCATTCAAACCATCAAGACCTGGGGCCTTTGTTGTCCCCAACTGGAAAGTTGCCTAGCAGACCTCCTCATCAGTAACTAAAGTCATCAACTTATCATTCATTTATGTAGAAATGACTTGAGGGCATTGATCTAAAATTGGGCCATAGTCACGATAACCAACTGTAGTATATAAAGTGGAAAAGAAACTGGACGTCATCTCCCTTAACGTCGCAGGGTCCCTCACCCAGTTCTGATCGTTGTCTTGTAACATACAGATTTTGTTCCTTTGCCTTCGTTGTAATGTGTTGGCGTGAAAAAACTTTGTATTCTTGTCACCCCATCGCAGCCAATTTATTCTAGAACGCATAGCCTAGAATTGTTCTTCTTGTTGCCATATTCGTCTAATTTCATCTCACAAAGTAGATGCTACCACTCTGTCGTTGATGTTGTTAAGTGGGTTGTTTATGATAAGCTGAAGCTGATTTTGTAAATGAAGTACTCTAAGGTGGCCATTTTGAAATTTTGATCTACTCCAATTTGCTAAAGCAGTAGAGACAACCTTTATTTTATGTAAAAGATTAGGATTGCTTACCCGGGCTGAATTCCATGAGTTATAGATGATCTCTTTGCATTGCTGATCTTGATTCCAAAAAGCTTCATAAATGAAAGTCTTTTTTCGTTTTTGAAACTCTACTGTTGTATTCAGAAGAAGAGGACAATGGTCAAACCCCAGTGATGAGAGTGCCGATACTTCAGCCGCAGGATATATAAGACGCCAATCCATGGAACACATAATCCGATCTAACCTTTCCTTCACTAACTCGTCCTCTTCTCGGTTATTCATCTAGGTAAATGCGTGCCCTTTGCTTTCTAACTCCATCAGAGAACAGTCATTTATGATGGCACAAAATGAGAATAGACGATATGAGTCTGCTGGTCGCTTCCCAACCTTTTCCCATGGGTAGATAATCTCGTTAAAATCGCCGGCACATAACCAGGGTAATGTGTTTGAAATGCTGATTTCCCGAAGCTTGTCCCATAGTAGCTGTCAAGATTGGTAGTTTGAGGGAGCATGAAGACAGGTAATTTGCATTGTTCTGTCCTCCATCAAATCACGACAAACCATATCAAAGTAGTCCTCCAAGGATCTCATAATATTTAAAGTCAAGTTTTCATTCCAAAAAACTGCTAGTCCTCCTGCCACTCCCACTGGGTTTCGAACGAAGGAACTATGAAAATGTAAACGACGTTGTAATCGATAAATCACTGACTCATGATTTTTTGTCTCCATTAAAAAGACTAGATCGGGCTTTTCTTTGGCTAAAATGGCCTTAAGGGCTTGAACTGTTAGGGGATTGCCCAAACCCTAACAATTCCAACAAATCAGCTTCATTTGTCTTTTGGTGGCTGTTGAGGGCCAGCCGCCAAAGCCCAATGTCCCGTTTCTTCCACTGTTAAAACTGGTGTGTCCATGAGAAAGGTGTCATCAAAGTCCTCTAAAGTTAAGTTCCACATCTCATAGGGAGCATACTGTTTATGTTTTTTGGCTACCAAAACTTTTGGAGCAGATCTTGTATTCTTCAGTTTTTTTTGCTGCTGTATTTCCATCTGTTGAGGCTGAGTTCCCTTCATTTTAGCTGATGCAAGTATCAAATCAGTTGATAGAGAAGTACCCTGTTTCATAGCATTCTGATGGAAATGCTGCTGATTCTCAGGTTCTGAAGGGAGGTGCAAATTTCTTGGTCTCGGCATGGGGTTTGCGTCACCATCAACTAGTGGGAGCTTGAAAGGAACAATTGGTAGCAAAGCAGGAGGGGTTTTAGGTACCGTCTCTTGTAAATCCTCTGTGGTTGATGGCGGATTATAAAAAGTCTGCCGGTAGGGACTATACTCTCGTACCTCCGCACACAACCATTGACCATAGGCCATCTTGTCTTTTCCGTCTATCTTTGCTTCTTCAAATGGATAGTCTTTACAATACATAGCGTAGTGTCCTAGTTTGCCACAGGAATAACAAAAGTGACTTCAACGTTCATATCGAAAATCTAGCCACAAAGTTTTGCCATTGATGCATATAAGTTTCCCTGTCTTTAAAGGTTCTTGGAGATTTAATTCCACTCTTGCTCTGCCAGCCCTTAAGGCTGAGCCCTCTTTAGAATCAGCTTTAACTTCCAAAACCTTACCAATGTGATTGACTGCCTTTCTGATCATTTGCTTAGTACTCCATTCCAATGGCAATCCAAACACTTGAACCCAGAAAGCACAGCTTGAGAAATCATAGCAATGTAACGGCGTATTTGGAATCCAAGACTTAAAAATGACTAGATGGCTTGAAAACTGCCAAGGGCCACCTTGTAAAACTCGTTGTTTGTCTGACTCTGATTGGAATTTTGCAACGTATAAGCCAGTATCTCGCTGGAAAATCTCGACTTGGTCTGTTTGCCAAGCTCACTTTAAGGTGCTCTGGAAAGCCTGCAAGTTTATAGTGGGGTTTGAGAGAAGTTTCCCTATTAACATTAACCTGCATTCTTCCAATTTTTCAGGTGGGGGTTCCTCTTCCCAGATGTCTATCTCCTGCTCGGAACAAAGTCGACCCAGTCTTTGACACAGAGTAGCCAGTCGCAACGAGCCATCCGGGTCGTTTGAAGCCATTTGATAGGCAAAATACAAGTTATGCCAAACCAAAATTATTCTGAAGTACGTTGATGCCAGAACCAAAAACGAGATGCATGTAGGTACACACCAAATGGCAATTCAACGAATGGAACAGACCCAGCTCGATAAAAGTTGGAGAGAAGTCACCTTTGAACCAAATGAGGGAGCCGTCAAGCCATGCAATCCCTCCAAGTACGAGAACGGAAGAGAACGAGATGGCCGGAATTGCGGATTTGGGGTTGATTGTCGTCCGATAGAACCGAAGTCAAGGAGAAGCGACAGTGTTGCGCTACGAGAAAGAAAATGAGAAATGGTGGAACAGAGGTACGAGGTGGGGAAGAAATTGGGGATAGGTAGCGTATAGAGATGATGGTGGGTGTTAAGAGGGATTAAGGTTAGGGTTGATGGAAACTACCATTAGAGGTAGATAGAGCTCTACATATCGAGAGGATTTTGAGAACTTTTTCGCGACATGCGACCTGATCTAGTTCGGCTTAATGATTTTTGTTAAGGTTAGATTGATCTCCTCATCCAAGTAAAATTTCCTTAATAGTTACTCAGCCTCTATATGAATATCTTGTGGACAGGTGTTCATTGTGATCCGTATAGTTTTACCCTAATCTCAATTTCCCCTGTTCTTTGCTCGTCCAAGTATCTATTCGAAGGTTCCGCCCAAATTCTCTCGCTTTCAACTACGGGAAGGATTTTTAAACTAGATTGATTCTTCATTAGTGCTTAAATTGCTTGCCGGAGCTAATTGACGACGCTCTAGGAGTTTAACTTGATTGAAAGAAGGTCTATCTAATTGTTCGTTTTATTGTCTCTACTATATATGAAGCAAACTCAATATAAGATTTCAGCTTTAAACTTTTACTCGACAATTCTGTAAAAATGTCTGTTTTTTGAAAAGATGCATTTAAAAAACATGACATAGTATAGAGTGACTAAAATAACAATTTAAATAGTACAACTAGTTATTGTATAACTAATTTCATATTACTCAGTTTGTTCCACAAAAAATAAATAATTTAAAAAATATTTTCATAGAAATGATCGTTTGTATCGATTAATATAGTTAGCTAATGAATAATATTTTTATGATCGATAACAATTTGTATCTAAATAATTTTGCAAACAATGAAAATATTTTTCATTCATTCATTTTAGTAAGTGATTTGAGCAATTTTTTTTAATATATTCTAAATCATTCATTTTCCACTTAATAAACACACCCTGAAACTTAAAATTTTTCTAAATTGAATTTAAGTCTATCTCATCAAGCAACCATCTCCCATACTAATTAAATTTTTAAAGTTAAATCTCTCTCTCTCTCTCTCTCTCTCTCTCTCTCTCTCTCTCTCTCTCTCTCTCTCTCTCTCTCTCTCTCTCTCTCTCTCTCTATACAATCCACCAACATTTGATTCATTGATTCATTTTCTCCTTTTATATTTTCACGATACTGCGTGTGCTCTTCAGCTAGAATTTAGAAAACAGTTCCTTCTCGAGCCAAGTTTCCAGACCATTCGATCATCTCCACTCATTATCTCTAGTTCCATCCATTACACCATTGAAAACTTAAAGGAC
This sequence comes from Eucalyptus guilfoylei, assembly GCA_016097605.1. Taxonomy (NCBI): domain Eukaryota; kingdom Viridiplantae; phylum Streptophyta; class Magnoliopsida; order Myrtales; family Myrtaceae; genus Eucalyptus; species Eucalyptus guilfoylei. Next base: position 18,997,462 of record CM027860.1, read on the forward strand.
AGTGATTCGGCTTTCTCCATCAGAAAACGCTGTGCTTGACACTTGATCCCTAAACTGTGTAATGAACCTCAGCTTTCATTTATGTCCTTGATCTGTTTCTGTCTCTTTCCAACGTGACTCCATTCAACTCTAGTGGGTGGTTGCCACACCTAACAGCACCGGCGAAACATCTGTCTATTCACTTTTTTTTTTTTAATGGAGGCGAGGTGGTCCAGCACTCCCATACATGAGATTACGTTTGCTTCCGTGATTCCATCAATTGCAAAATGTTCACTTAGTGATTCGGAGATTTGTCAAATAGTACTTTCTTCTGAAGGATCGGGGAGTTGCTTTCTGAAGCCCGCACCAATTGACAAATAAGCATATGCGATGGCTATATAGAGAACTTCGGTATGATATGTAGGCTGTAAAGATTGGTTTCCACAGGACACATTTTTTATTAGTAAATTTATATGATTATAATTACTTGTTTCAATGGTGATGAAGATAACTTGTGCGAAAGGGAATCTTAAACAATTTATGTCCCAAAGATTGTTGCAATCGAAAAAGTTCGATCCGCGTTTGTGACCTCGTACGGCCTCAGCCGACCCTAGACTGGAGATTACCTTCAGATTCATCGGTTGACTAATATCACGGCGGAGGGAGGGAGGGAGGGAGGGAGGGAGGGTGGTTGAGGCGGCGGTGAAAGGCAAGCGACGTTGTGCAGAGGAGAGGGGAGAGAGAGAGAGAGCACAGAGAGGAAAGAGGAGATGTGGACTGATGCCATAGGCATTGCTAGGGTTAGGTTTTTATTGTTATTATTCATCTTTTTCGGTTTTTTTTATCATGCCATAGGCTGAGCATGTAAGTAGCAACGAAAAGTCTAGTCACAGGATATTTCCTCCAATAGGGATGAAACACGACCCTCTCCCAGATATCATCAGTTTGTGAAAATATTTACTGAACGTATATGCAAGATATAGAGAACGAGATTTGGCTCAGACATGTACATCCGCTTTACTTTCTTTTATGAGCTCATCAAGTCACTTGCCTGTAGTTACAACTAACAAATTTCGCCTCCATGTACAATTTTGGCTTCATAGAAAGTGTTCCGTAGCTCCTATTTAGCACGACCCAAGTTTTTTTAGTCAAAATGCCTTCTCTATGATTGTCGAAATAGAAAAGGGTGTGGATCACAAAGTCATCAAAGATTTGGTAAGAAGTATTGGGAGCACCAAGGGAGGTCTCTCCCGCGATAGTAGTAATAAATTATTTGCTCATTTTACTAGACTCAATGAACATGATGTCTAGCAACAATAAAATAAAATTAAGTAAATAATAATAATGATAATAATAATAATAATAATTTGTTTCATGTCTACGGTCACATTATGAGATTTTATGAGACTATTATTAATTATTTTAAAGGCTTGTGTTGTTAAGTGAAAGCGTGATTTATTTATATATTCTAACATACATACACGTGCATCAACACTAATTTATATAGGGTAATTAGCAAAGGGACAAAAGAGAAGATTATAAACCATGACAATGGTCGTGAAACATTGATTCCATTACAGATTTGCAAGTGCGTTATAGTCCTTCCTTCTTCTCACTGGGCCTGACATTTCTGTTTAGTTGAGAAGATGGTTAAGTGTCACCATCAAGCCAAATAACATTGAAATTAGGGTTTTGGTGCTAAAAAGGGCATTACAACCCAGACCCCCAACATAGCATTCTGGCATACAACCCCGCTCTCTTCAGATTGCAGTTCATCCACAACTGGTTTGCATCTCCTCACTCTGCTCAAGTTTTCGCCAGCACAACCCATCTACCATTAAAATGGCTCCTCCCATCGTCGGCCACCACCGCATCCCTCTCACCGTCCAGCACCTCGAATCTCCACCGTTGCTTTTTCCAACTCACAATAACCTCAATGAGTTCTTCGCGTTCAAAAAATGCCTCCAGCTCCTCGGGCCACCGCCCGCCTTACAAAGGAGTGCGCTGCCGCAGCAGCGGGAAATGGGTTTCAGAGATCCGTGAGCCCAGGAAGCCCACTAGGATATGGCTCGGGACCTTCCCAACTCCCGAGATGGCGGCGATCGCCTACGACGTTGCCGCCCTAGCGCTCAAGGGCCAAGACGCCGAGCTGAACTTCCCTAATTGCGCGGCTTCGCTGCCGGTCCCTGCCTCTGCCTCATCCCGCGACATCCAGGCGGCAGCTGCCAGTGCCGCCGCCGCGGCCGGGGCGGCTGGGGACGGTTTGCTTTGGAGCAGAGCGGGCGAGAGGAGTGGGAATAATCATGCGTTGGTGGAAGGGGTTGATTCCGGGGCTGTTGATGATGATTGTTTTGTTGACGAGGAAATGCTATTCAACATGCCTAGTGTTATCGCTAACATGGCGGAGGGGATGCTTCTTAGCCCTCCTCATTTGGATGTTTCCAAGGAAGACGGCAGCTCCGACGGCGGCGGCTCTCACAACCTGTGGAAGTTCCCTTAATTAATATCCAAAAAAAGAAATGCTTCATTATATATGCTTTTCCATGGAAATAATTAGTCTGTTCAAGAGTAATATTGATAGAGTGACAGATCGCGCAAGATAACAATGCGTGCATGTTATACTATTGGTATTGCTTGTGGAAACTAATTTTTCCATGGGAAACATATGAAAATGAAGAAAAAACCAATTACTTGTCTCCATAAAAATATATAATATAACTAAAAACCTATAACGATAAGAATAATAGAAGTAAAATGGTACCTATAGCTATCCCTCTATCGAAAAGTCGAATGTAGGAGAAGCTTTGCCTCTCTGAATCGCTTGTCCATAGACGTTTCTTCGCTCGCTGTGGGGAGTGGCTCTTTTTAGTATCTTAATTTCTTGATATCTTGAAATGTTGTGGGGAAAATGGGGAAAATATCGCGATGTAAATATAAGTACCTGAATTGCTATTATTGAACACTTTGTGGTATAAATATGTATGTTGTGTTGTCAACCCTCTATGCTGTACAATGATACATGCATATATAGTTATTATGTTAATTGCCATTGATGTTATTTTATCCTTTACTTTGGAAAAGACTGTAAGGTGGAATATAAGAGCCTTCAGCATCAATCTTATCTAAGCCTTAAGCAACCATTATATTTAGGGTTTACTTAAAGTGGAAACATAAGGTAGTGGTACGATCTTTAGGTGTGCGAAAAGGAAGGCAACGGACTTTAGTCCCGAAATTAGTCAAGGATCTATAATCGAAGCGTTGAAGTTAGGGTTTGACAGTTTCCTTATGAAGCTGTGGCGCAAATTCATTCTTAGCTTAAGCAAATTCACTGGCCCTAATCCCATTAGCAATTTCATTGGTGAATACACTCTCGTTTGCCAATTTCTTTGTGGCGTTTCAGCAAATTCTTGGGCCATGTATTGTTACAAGGACATGATAGATTAGACCCAGAAAATTATGACGGGTCATCTTCCCCTGGTCCTTCGATATTGAGCAATTGTGGTATATTTTGGAGTCGAGATACTCTTTGCTTCAGACCCTAATTTCTTTTTCCCATCGGATTTTGGTAGTATGGTATTATCGCAACAAAAACCAGTGCCCAAGAGCATGAGAACTGAAAGATATCGACTTGAAATGTACCAGATTTTCACCGTAATCTAAATTAGCATCATTCTTTTGAGATTTCCTCCATCAGCAGTAAATCACTTGGATCATATATAAAATTAAAATGAAGATCTGAGCTTTCCTGGGCTAAGAAAATAGATCAGGCCAATGGTATGTCCTGATGATACGAAGGAGGTAGGCCATTAAAAGAGAAAAAACAGAACCTCCAAATTCTAGAAGCGAGTCATTGTCTCAACAGAGAAAAAACTCAGTACCACAAAATCTGATTTAATTCTTTGTTTCGTGTGTGATCCTCGCGGAAAATTGGGTGGTTATACTATCGCAAGTCCAAAAAAGCGGAAGTGTTTCTAGTGTCGGTAGAGCTCTAGAGAATTTGATGAGTGCAAAACCTGTTGACAAAAATAATTACCATTTAATTTCTTTCCGATAATAGTAAATCATTGAAACTTTTACAAACTTACCAAACTCTCTCTGACGGTTTACAAGTTGCGTGAAAAATCAAAATAAGTCGGTAACTCAATTGGAAAAAGTTGACAAATCAGTTAAACTGAAGTTGCCAATTTCATGCAGGAATTGATAAATTTAACGCATGGTTGGAAATGTAAGTAAAAGAGGAAAATTGTAAATTTAGTCCTAAATCCGTACATATTCAAATCAATTCTTAAATCTTTTAATTGGACTAATATAGTTCTAAGCATGTGAGTAAAAATGTGACCAAATCAACTTGGCCAAGCCTTGTTGGAAAAATTTCTAACTTGACGTTCCAGTCGTCATCGTACAACCGTAACATATAAGTTGGTCATTTGCTGTTTGTCGGCAATGTATCGTGGACAAATTTGCTAGAAATGACACCACTTTCTTTCTGTCTCTTGCAAAGTGCGTAGGGATCTTTAACTGCTTCGTGTGAGCCGGAGTGGAAGACATGACGGATGAAGACCTCTTCTTGATCGTCAAGCGGCGATGAGGGAAGAGAAAGCAACCTTCCTAGCCACTTCCTCAAACTAAAAACCATATGTCTCTCTCTCTGTCTCTCACAAACCAAATCCAATTGCAGAATCCGTAATCGCCACCGCAGAAATCCCCTCAACCGATCTCGACAATCAACAATGTAGACCTAGGCCAGACGGCCCGCAATCCATCCAGATTTAGGCTTGACGGCAAGCCGTTGAACCTCCCGATGTGGGACCTCGGCCCTTGGCCCTCGAGTTCACCGAAATGTCGATGGCCACAAGCTCGACGGCCACAGAGGAGGAGTGGCCGAGCTCACTGAGATCTAGGGGCTCAACCCATGGCCGTCGAGCTCTCAGACCATCTTCATTGTCAAGCAACGGAGGGAAGAGAAAAGACAGGTGTAAGCACAAAAAAGAAGGAAAGAAGAAGAAAAAAACAGAAAATTTAACATGGCATTCTAATCACATCATTGCCGTTACATGTGGCATAACTAGCAATGAGCGGATAGGAGGACTTGATTGCTTTTTTACTAGAAGGTTTAGAACTGCACTAATTCAATTGAAAAGTTTAGTACTGAATTTGAACTATACAACAAGTTTACAACCGAATTTGCAATTCCCCCTAAAATAGAAGTTAGTAAAAGGAAAGAAATTTTGGTGACTGAAGAAATATAAACTCGATAAATAACTTCAATAGGAGTTGATAATCCAAAACAAGTCGATAACTTTGTTTATACCAAAAATTGAGCAACTTTTGGTTATTTCATAACAAGTGATAGTCTTAATCATGAGAGCAGAATTTGGCAAATAACAAAAGTCATCGATAAAAAGAGCATAGTTTAATGAATAGCAAAAGTAATTGATGAAAAGAACAGTCGACAACTTACTAAGTAGCGATAAAGTTATTTAGATAAATGTTAACATCTTGAAGAGCATCGATAACCAAGGAACCCATCGATAGCAAATGTCAATTATCTAGAATAAAGTCATCTATATCAATATTAACATGTAGCTGCCCAGTAGCTATACTTTCGGATATTTGAGCTTCTTGTGAATAAGTGTTGTTACGACTTCTTGTACCCACAAATGATGAAGTTATTGATCTGAATTTTAATAACCACCTAGTTATGAGAAGTCGTTGAGACAAGAAGATGTGGAACCGGAAGCTCTAGAGATGTGAAGGCATGACTAAAATTGATGAAGAGCATCTTATAGTAGTTATTTTGTGAACACAATAAATACTAGAGTTTGTGTACAATAGAAGCCCCCATCAATCAATAAAAATAACTTGTTCTCTTTCACTTCATGTGTTGTAGTTTTAGCTGTAATTTCCATATATCTCATTGTCAATTAAATTCTAGTGTATATCTAAATTATAGTTTTTAAATACATTGTTGTCGATTAAATATCAACATGTATCTCTATTGTAATTTCGGAATATGTCATCATCAATTAAATTCCATTAAAGTATACATATTGATTTCCTTGTGTATATAATGTTTTCTGTTTGAAGTCACGATAGAGCCCATCTCCTTTAATGAAAAACTTAAGTATGACTATTTTGTTATTGAGGTAAATTCCAACGAAACAAATTTATCCTAACAAAAGTCAGCAAATTACTCTAAATTAAGTCGATAAGTTATTTAATTTAAGAGCTAGTAAGCTTGAAGGGCCCAATCCCCTCAAAAAATCTCTAACTTTAGGTTAAGTTCTAATTATATTATAAACTTTTTTCCATCTCATAAAAATCTTCCAACTTTTGGTTTAGTCTCAGTTCAATCCTAAACTTTTTTTGTCTCATAAAAAACTAAATTTAGGTGTAGCCCCAATTCTATCTCGAACTTTTTTTTGGCTCATAAAAATTACCAACTTTTGCTTGAGTTCCATATCTCCCTCCATCTAAAATTGCCCTTAGTGATGTTGTATTTCCATGTCATTGCTTTTGTTTTTTCCCAAATTTCATATCCAAGAAGACGTCATTTGGAGATGAATTTCCATATTAGTGCAAACAAAATCTTATTGAATCTAAAATTTGGGTAAAAACTAAAGCAATTAGAGTTGGCTTTCTTCAATTACTCTCGCTCTTAAGAAAGTTTTCCTTCTATCTCACTCAAGGATCTTCAATTTTGCGCTCAATCTTCAGCCTCTCGTGCTCGAGAGTCTTTTATCTCTTGCAGTCGAAGAGCTTTGCTTGATACACGCGGCTTGGGATGCTAGAATAGTTAGCGCTTAGGTGATTTCCATCTCTCGGTTATCAAGAGTAATTTTAGTTGGAAAGTTAATGAGGGCATATTTGACTCAAAGAAAAGCTCGTGGTTTTATGAGATAAAAAATTTTTAGAATAGAATTGGGACAAGACTAAAAGTTAAGAGCTTTCTATGAGACGAAAAAAGGTTTGTAATAGAATAGGAATTAGAGCGAAAATTGTGCTTTTGTATGAAACAAAAATTTTAAAATAGAATTAGGATTGGAGCTAAAGTTGAGGGTGTTTAGGGTATTAGGCCAAATTTGAAGCTCCATATGTTGTGCAAATAAGGAGTGATGAGTTTAGACAAAATTAGTACTTTGCAAATTATAAAATAAGTTGGCAATTTTCCAAAAGTGTCCCTAGTAACTTTTAAACAAGTTACCTGCCAAAAAGAAAAAAAATCGTCGGTCACTGTTTTGCCAACAATTGTTTGACACTTACATAAACACATTGAAATACACAGCACAAAAGAAATCGGTACGTTTTACCCTATTGAATGTGGAAAAATTGACTTCTATTGTCAGCTAAACAAAAGTCATCTTTTGCCAACAATTGTTTGACACTTATCAAAGTACACTAAAGACGTCTTTTGAAGATAAATTTCCATATCAACTTGGACCCGAAATTGGGTAAAATTTAGAAAAATTAGGGTTGGTTTTCTTCAATTACTTACTCTTAAGATAGTCTTCCTTCTATCTCACTCGGGATATTCGATTTTATGCTTAGTCTTCAAACTTTAGTGCTCGAGAGTCTTCCATCTCTCGCAGCTAAAATGCTCTCGCTTAAAACACTCGATTTGAGATGCTCAAATAGCCTGAGCTCGCATGCCATCTCTTGGTTGTCAAGAGTAATTTTTTAGGGTGAGTTAATGAGAGCAGATTTGACTCAAATAAAAGCTTTTGATTTTTTATGAGACAAAAAAAAGTTTAGGGTAAACCCAACCACGGGTAACGCAGTTGGTATGCATTCTCCCTTCCATCGCAGAGGTCGGGAGTTCAAGCCCTCTCGTTGCTAAAATGTTTTAAGTGGGGGTCCTAGTGTTGGGGTCCCGGGCTAACCTCTCCCGAGGTATTGACGCTTGGTCCGAGGTGTACCGGCACTGTATGGGCCGTAGGTTGCCAAATAGCGTAAGCGAAAAGCGGGCCTGGCGGATCCTCGGTTATCAAAAACAAAAAAAGTTTAGGGTAGAGTAGAAACGAGACCAAAAGTTGGAAATTTTTTATGAGATGGAAAAAATTTAGAATAAAAGTGAGACTAGAGCTAAAGTTATGGATTTTTAATGAGACGCACAAAAATTAAAATAGACTAAGGACTTGCGTTTTTTAGGAAATAGGCCAAATCTGAAGCGTCCATATGTTACGCAAATAAAGGGTGATGAGTTTATAGAAAATTGGTATTCTGCAAATTATAAATACCTTGGCAATTTCACAAAAGCGTGAGTAGTAACTTAAACAAGTTACCTGAAAAAAAAAATCATTTGTTATATTTTTTCCAGCAATTGTTTGACACTAATTATAATACATTGAAATTTACAGCACGAAAAAATCAGTCCGTTTTACCACGGATCACTAGAATATCTGCTAAAACCTGATGCTGATAGTAGAAAAATCAACTTCTATTGTGGGTCGATGATTTCGAAGTTCTTCTCCAACGCGTGTCAAAGGGGATTTTGGTTTTCCTCCCTTTGCTTTGAAACTCGCTCTCGGTTCCTAATTCCTTCGCAGCGTGTCCTGCGCGAGGATGAGATTGTCGGAAATCATCCAAGTGATTGTTAGAAGCTTAAACTTATTCGAGTGACAAAAAGAGCAGAAGCTGAACAATGTTGCAGAAGCACTCTCCATTCTGCACCTTTTCACGCAAGTGAAAAACGATAAGCGATTGCATTCGTGAAAAGCAAGCAGCCAACCGACAACCATGCCAACCTGGACTATACATATAAGGCTTTCATGAACGCTGGAGCTTCAAATTTGAAGAGCCGGGTCTTTCACCATTGAAATAGCAATCCAAAAGTGTACTAGGCAAAATTCACGGGTTGAGTCTCACATTGGAGGTTGATGAGATTGTGGGACCAAAACCTGTCTTGTATAAAAGATCTTGTTGATATCCCAAGCTGAGGAAAAGATCTGCGTGTGTTTTACGAAGAATTTGACCATAATTTTTTGGTGGAGCGACAGAAGTGATACAAGTTAATCTGCTGAACAATGACGTTGGACGTACGTTAAAAGCGTAACGAATTGGAAATCTGAGAGAGGTTTCGAGTAACGCTATTTGCAACTGGACTATAGCTTATTTACCGTGAATCACCGTCTAGTTTTGAGCTTGTTATTTCAATTGTAAACGCGCGAAAGAATGCACTTTGTACTTAGACACATTAAGCTTTTGTCTGGCGATAGACAGTTTGTGCGAGGGACCCTCTGCAAATACACGATAGGTTTTGTTCTGTAGATTGGAACAGTGATGCGATTTTGATTTGGGTGAAGGATGTGCTTAATTTGTTGCAAGGGTTCAGCAGGTTTAGTTTCTCTGTTCATGGGGTAAATGCTAAACAAGCAAAGAAGCCCAAATATCAATGATAAGTTCTGTACCGAAACCCAAGGGATGATATATACATGTGTACAGAACAACCTGAATTACTGCATGTCATGCCTCTCAGCATTCATATCACATTCTCCATTGCTTAACTATTAATATATATACATAGATGGCCCAAAAAGGTACATACGTACACATACTACACCAATTTAAGATCCTCTCATTTCAGTAAATGTCTCTCTTTTCTTTCTTGTTTCCTTCTGTTTTCTTTTTCAGATGATCTCTCCACGGTTAATCTCTATCCCTCCAAAGGCGCGCAAGTTAGGCTACACCCCTCCAAACCAGATGCTTCAGTTTTCGAATCCTCTTCAAGTGAATGCCAACCAGGATTCAACTCAACAAGGCGGGTGGGATTTACCTGCAGCATTTCAAATAAAGTTTCCACCTTTCCTAGAACTTGACGCCCAAACCACATGATAGTTCCTCTGTCAGTTCTTGTACCAAGGACCCAAAAATGGCAAGCTCTATCTCTACTGCAGTGTCCCCCACCTGGTCCTTGTTATTGCTTCTCTTCCACAACCCATCAGCCTCATCTCTAACAAAATCTTGATCCACCATCGTATCAATGGTACTAAAATCCACCCCTTTCCATGACCCCACCACATAAACCTGCTTCCCTTGCTCATCCTCATTGATGATTAGCCTTCTCATCTCACTTGGGACTCTCACATTCCTCAGAACACAAAGGTTCGGCCTGATCAGCGATCGTTTGGCACTGCCTTTTTCTATTATATTCATGGATTCAAAATCGTCATCACGATCCTCAGACATCACCTCTTCTGGGCCATCTTCCTCATCGCTGATCTGTTCCAGCATTCGCTTCTCCAGCTCAACTGGGTCTAGCTCCGCGAGCCTCTCAAATCTGTAAAGCTTCTGCAGGAGCTGCTGCTTTGTTCCTGAAATTTAATTAGTTTGTTAATTTCACATGATTTAGAAATAATTGACTCTCTGGGTTTAGGAAGATTCTGAACAGGATTCCCAGTACAGGGTCCTAACATGAGTGGCCCTCTACAATTAAGACTGACAACTTTGGAAATTCCTTCAATTTTAGAGTACAGTACAGGATTCAACAGGATTCAAGTACAGAGTAATCAAATCCACCACACATGAGGCCCATCTCTAAATTTGAATCTTCCTGTGAAGTCCAAATTAACCCAATGCACACCAAAGATATAATAATAATAATAATAATAATAATAATAATAATAATCATTATTGTTGTTGTTATCCAGTACTTTCATTTTTCAAAAAAAGGGACACGAAAATTAGCAAAACGGGTTCCACAGTATTTATGTGCTGCTGACAGATGATCAGAATTAAAGCAGAGCACCACCAATTATGTGGTGAGGACCACTCCTCATTTTGAGGATATGTTTCCGAAGAGATGAGAAATAGTGATTGCAGGGTTGCATGTCCATACAAAGTAACTGGAAATGATTAATAAAGATTATAACTAAGGGCTTGTGGGACTGGCACAGTAATGATTATAACTAAGGACATCAGAATCATTCAAGGATTTCTTCGGCTGCAACTTTGGCTTTTGGAGGTGAAAGTGAAGCAAAAGCCTGGTGTAAAAGTGGGCTAGGCTAGGATGTAAAGATGATACGTGTGATAAAAAATGAATGATGTTCTGAAGGATGCAACTTTAGAAGAATTCCTAAGGAAAATTGAAAAGGAACCGGCTCATTTTCTTTCTTATGACTGTCAAGGCATTTCAATCTCAGTATTCTAATTAAGAAAAATGGAAGACACAGTTTTACGCTAACACACGGACTCAAAATTCTCCAATTTTCTCCAATTAACAAAAATGGAGTTATGTCCGATGATCATGTGGCAGGGCTTGATGCTCTTGTCCGATTCATGCGTGCACATAGTAGTCCAAATTCGATCCGAAACGCAAGACGACGACCGAAAGGCTCACGCCCCCGAAGAGACAACAATCCGCACGTCAGACCCCACCCCAGATACGGCGGTTCAAACATCAACTCGGTCGTATGAAAATGACCCGCCAATGCAGCGCAAGGCGACAATCAGATGAACCCAAAAGAACCCGAAAACAGAGCACCCCATTTGCCCATCACGTACGAACGCCTAGAGGTTGACGGATGGTGACCACACAACCAATTCGCGAAACGTACAAAACTTGATAAGATTAATGTTACTGATTAGTAGAATTGTACGTGAGACAGAGAGACAGAGAACCACAGAGAGAGAGAGAGAGAGAGAGAGAGAAATAGTGCTTTGATACGTACTCTGTACCAGGGCGTAGCTGCTCTCGTAGTCGAAAACGTATTCTTCATCGCCATCGTAGTAATCCTCGGTGGTGTGCTCGTCATCGTCGTCATCCTCGAAGGGACGGTCCAACACAGACACCGGACTGCACTGTTCCTTCTCTTCCTCTTCCCCCGCCTCTGCCACCGCTTCTCGTGCTTCAAATTTCTTCAAGCTCATCGCCTCGTGATCGTCCTTGTCCTGGTCGGACAAACAGTCGTTAGTTCGTGTTACTTTTCGTTCGCATCTATATACAAACGCTGTTCATGAAAAAAACTAAAACTTTACACCAAATCCACCATCGAAGCAAGAAATAAAAGATTATAAACATAGTCAACAGTTATTGCACGGTAATATAAAATGTTGGGATGAATTTGTATGGTAGCATTTCGCATCAATTACACGAATCATATCTCGTATAAGCTTCAATGATTTATTACCTAAGTCATTAACTACGGTTTCTTCAACTAGTGGACGAACGACCCTTATGGATCTACACATGCATGTTCGATTCTCTGCGCCCAAAAGACATGGAGAAGACAAATTTGGCATCGCAGCTTCGACTCGATCAAGTAGTGGTTGGATCGGATGTTGACTATTCCTCTAATCATGCTCATCTGATTAACCTTGACAAAACACTAGATCAAGAAAAACCTAATGGCGTTATGGCAAGCGGATGTCGGAATCCGACACAGGAAATTAGATTCGAAACTAAAAAAAGAAAACAGCCGAACTTGTCGCTTTCAAGAAAACGAATTTCTAGACAAAACGGGGCTTTCAAATACCGTTTTGCATGGGCCGAGCACGATGCAAAGTACGATTTACATCTAATTGCAAGCAAGAAGGATTTCCCACTTTCGACCACCAAAGCAAATGCTTGTGCTCGACCGGGAAAATTGACTATTCACGATTTTCGTGTCCTGCAATCGGCAGAGCGCGATAGAAAAAACCATCTGCCGACACTCCCAATTTTTTTCTCTTCTGATTAGCCCCGTTAGAAAAGTCCAAACGCCTAGGATGCTTTGTCACCACTCGCGAGATGACTCGGCAGAGTCACGGGTCAACTCCGGCAGGCTCGAATTATAAATTCGTGTACAGTAAACGCAACTGAATTGCTGAGATAAAGCATGATTGATGTTATTGTATTTAAAAGTAATGCGATGGTGTGACACGAACGCGAACCTTCGGGTGGTCGTGGAGTCTCGGCGATGCCGCCGGCGACCGGAACTCCGGAGTGCGGCAACCGGACGGCGGGCTCTTCCGGAACAAAACGGGACGGGGGCTGTCGCTTTCGCTTGACGATAGATTATCAAAGCGCCGAGGAGACTGTGCATCTGCCCTTGATTTGGCGACAAAAGCGACCTGTTTTTCTGCTGATAATGTACCCGTGAACGCTCCGTCGTCTTCTTTGCTCGTGCGGAAAGATCTTCTCTGCCTCAGAATGTCCTTCACCGAGAGCTTCGACCCATGACCGCCGGCTTCCTCCCCCGCCTGTCCTCTGATCTTCCGCTGCTTCGACAGCCTCCTCAGTAGCGAGCTGAAGATCCCAACGCCTGGGGGTTTTGCGGAAGCAAGATTGTTCTTGAAGTTGTTCTTGCTCTTGCTCTTGCTCTCGCTCTCGGTGTGGTTGTGAATTCTGAGGGCTGCTTCAAGAAGCAGAGCGGCTGTTTTAGCCGGTACGTGGAGAAAGATGGCATTTTTATCAGTCGGGCCTCGAGTCCGAGGATCGAAGAGCGGGGATTTTGTTGGGTCCGCAGAGGAGGCGAAGAAGCACGGGTTCTTGCAGAAGCTATGACCGAAGTTGGAGTTTTGCGAGATGGGTCTTCGTTTCTTGGGGCTCTTGAGCAGGCAATTCTTGCGCCTGTCCGAGACGTGGTTCTTGAGATGGAAGGGCTCTTGGTCCTCTCGGAGCAACTCGTGCAGGAGCTTCTCGGCCATCAATTTGGTCGTGGACATCAGAGAGACTCTGCGAGAAATGCTTATGCAGAGACACACAGAGAGAGAGGGTTTTGCAAGAAAGGAGGAACTGATATAGGGAAAGAGAGAAAGGGATTGCTGGAAAGCTGTGGAGGAGGCGTATAAATTTCAGCACCGGAAAGGAGGAGGAGGTAGTTGCGACTGTGGGGCAAAAGGTGGAAGCTGGAAAGGGGAGAATGAAGGCGAAAGGAGTTGCGTACATATATGGGAAGCTGCGAGAAGAGAGAGAGAGAAGAGAGAGAGGAGGGAGGGAGGGAGTGACGGAGGGAGATGATGATTCAAAAGACAAAAAGTAAAGTTCGAGTCGATCTGTAAAATAATGCACGGTCGTAAGTGACATGATAATGTATTTGTAATTGAATATAGTAAAGTTGAGGTCTTCGGCTGTAGTTTTTTCTGGAGGGACCAATCTGTCCTGTATCTGTAGTATTTCAAGTTCTTTTTTTTGGTAATTTTCATATAATATCATTAATAAGTGCATTTGCTTCTAAAAGAAAGAATTTTGGAGGAACTATACAACAACTGGAGACAAAACAAATTGATTATATTTAGTGCTGAGTTAAACTAACATCATTTTCGCTTGGTAATAGAAATTGCGAAATCTCATGGTTGGAAAATCAAGGGGGAAAGGGGTTGGTGATTAGGATGAAATTATTAAAGAACAAAGGGAGGCAGATTAATAAGTGCACGCATCTAAATTTTCGCACTAGAGTTATGGAAAAAAAAATTCTTGAGATAGACGGATTGATTATATTTAATGCTAAATTAAGCTAACATTATTTTTTCACTTAATTATAGAAAATGCGAAACCTGATGGTTGGAAAAACAAGGGGGGGAAGGGGTTGGTGATTAGGATGAAATTATTAAAGAATTATGATGGGGGAAAAGATTAATTAAAGGGGACCGTGCGGGGGTGTAGCGGACAAGACTAGTGGAGGATCCGGTACCTAATTGCAATGTCCATTGCCTGTCTCATGTCTATTCGCGTTGATTCGTCCGCGAGTTAAAGAAGCTCATGCACCGCCGAATTCGGAAGATAAAGAAAATATATATTATAAAGAAATAAAATATTTAATGGGTGGATTCTAAATTTTTATGTTTTTTTAATTTTGGAAGGGCGACTTAAGGTTTTGGCTTTGCCACTAGGTGGATGAGCTAGTAATTAGTTATAGGTAACAGCTAGTGTATACAAATATTGGGTTTTGTGCTTGCATAAGCATGTTTATAGGTTTTTTCTATTGCGGCCGTCCCATTAGTGATGCAAAAAAAAAAAATTTGGGAGAAGAGAATAGTTACTAACGTTTGATAAAGTGATCATGCTTTACCAAATATCTTTGTTGATTCAAAAATCTTAAGTATCTGTGTTTATCCGATAAATTCATTTAGGCATAACAAAATTGTCCTTGTTTAGATTTATAATGCATAATTTTTTTTAGCATAATTGCAGAAATAGTTGGAAACACAATGTCAATTCACAGCAAGAATTAAGTACATAATTCGATTGGGCACGGAGAGTCTAGGTTCAAATGTCTTTCGATCTTAGTCTCAAAGTGAATTCAAATCAAATAGGGATTATTCCAAACATAAATACAAATCTCCACCTTAGCTCGAATTCAACTATAAGTTCATCAATTTTCAAAATTCTGGTCAACTCCAAGCAGCGCTTAAACTTGATCAAAGAAATATGATTCATCGACATATCCATTGGATATTTGTCCTTAGACCAGTTTGCCAAAGCATCGAAACCTTCAGAGTGTGTACTCATGACAACACTGTAGACATATTACTCTGAATCTCTATACCAAGTTATCTTCTTAGTTGTCCCAAATCTTTCCTAATAAGTTTTCATTTCAGCTGATCAATTTCTAAGTACACCTTTTGCTACAACCAACATGCCATGAACACGCATTAATATAAATAGACATCGGCACTATTTCCAACCTTAGGACCATGTTGACTGGTCATTGCACCAGACCTTTCATGCGAACAACCAGAAGATCTTTTAGTGCTTTTAAAGAAATTTCCTTCGCAAGAACTACTCGGCCTCCCTTGCTTGAACCGACAAATCCCTCCCGTTACTTGATGTAGATACGCTTCTCCAACTTATAGTGCAGAAAAGTTATCTCCATCCCAGTTCTCAAACCCTGAAAGTACTTGTATCAATCTATGTTTCACCGAGGAATAGAAGATCCCATTATAGTCTGGAAATTTTATATTGAAGTATTTCAATTGATACTATTAAGTCCTAAATCTTTTTCAAAAAGCTTATCAACTTGTTTTTTTAAATAACTCCCGAAATTGTCCATGCAGCAATTAAAAAAATACACAATTGACATATTAAAATGTACTACAAATATAGTTTTAGGATTCGACTGTATTTTAAAATAATGGCTTGGGACTTGATAATGTTTAGAATTTGATTGAGGACGTTTCATGCAATTCTTCCAATCTTAGTCAATGCCTTATGTTGCGTGCACCTTTGATCCTAACGCCGCCTCTAAATTTACTAGTGTAGCAAATAACTAGACAAAAGCAACAAAGCGTAAAATGATCATCGTAGTTCACTGAATTAATCTATGCTACGGCATGTGGCTATGATGTATGGCGCCCATTGCTCCACCTTACTACCCGTATCATCCTCATTCTAGTTTTCCTAGGACCCTCATCTAAACTAGCACCCATATAGAAAAGTTAACTTGTTTCTTAACGCCCTAATCCATCTAATTTACTTGAGTAGCCTTACTACCTCATGGCATCGCCAGCTTATCAAGTATGACACGTTCACTGACCCAGAATCCAGATGATTAGAGATCTTACGGTCGACCATCGATAACCTTTCATTCCCGATGCAAATCTTGGGAATGTGCATTTCTTCGCCATTTACTCAGTTTGCAGAATTCGCATAAGCACACGCGGGACATGCAAACACTCACTAGCTCGAGCAATCAGGAGGTTTATTTGTCCAAAGCTCCTGTTACCACACTCCATAGTTGAAGAAGATATGTCAACAAAACAACAAACCATATCCACTGCCTTGACCCAAAAGTCTCATCACAAAGCAACATTTTGTGTAAACATCAGTGCGTTTGTTTAATTGGGAAGGAAAATTTACTTCTTATGACAATTGAAAAGTTAATTGATATATTTAATATCAAACAAATTAGAGAAAAATTATATATGATCGTACGTATCAATAATATTTAGATATTTTAAAAGACTTTTAGGGGTTTCGTGCTAACTAAAATTGTAATCATGCCTGCTGTAAAATTTGTGAAAAGTAAAGAAATTTAAAAGCGGAAATAAACCAAGTTTACATAAATGCCATGTGACGCGAGCTGCAAAAAGAAAATATCTGACTCGAAAAATTAACTATTCGATTTTTATGTAGTCCTATGTTATTGAGAGACTTGCCAAGCACCCTATTTATTGTCCTATATTTTTTGACAGAGGAAACACTTCCTTCGGTTCACCTTTAGGACCCTCTCAGCCGGACGAATGAACGCAAATAATTACCATTTCGTTGAACGATAGAAATGTGAACATATGATTTTTTGTTTGAGAAGAGAGACAAGTATGTTTCACGGGGAAATGTGCCAAAAAAGTCCTAAACCTTTTGTCTTTGTGCCGATTTAGTCCTAAATCTTTTTTTGGTGCCGAAAAAGCCCTAAACCTTTTTTTGGTGCCGATTTAGTCTTAAACATTTTTACGTTATGCCAATTTAGTCTTTTCCGGTCAATTTTAGCCGGATTTTACTGATTGGATGCCGGCCGACCGATGTGGCCTATCGGCGCTAATGTGGACAACTTTTAATAATATTTTAAATTTTTTTCAATATTTTTCTCTTTTTTTTCTCTTTTTCTTTTTTTTTTTTTTTTTCTTCCCTTTTTTTCTTCCCTCTTCTTCCTCCGGTAGGCAACGGCCGGTCGCACCCTCAAGGCCACCTTGCTAGTGGCCGCAAGGCCACCCTCAAGGCCTGGGCGGTGAGGCTCGCCCTAGCCGGATCTAGCGAGGGTCGAGCCTCGCCTAATGGATCGCCGCCATGGGGGAAACTAGGCGAAAATCCGGGGCTAGAGCCACACGACCGAGGACACCCATGAGCACCGTAAAACCCTAGAGACAACAACGACGAGCGGAGGGAGGAAATTTCTAGGGCGAGATTGGGATCGGGGAACGGAGTGGGGAGAGCTGGCCTCGTGCCGAGCTGGCCGGCGAGGCTTGACCTGGCCGGCCATCGCCTCTGCCGATCGCCGAGGTTCGGCAACCGGCCGAAGGAAGAAGAGGGAAGAAAAAAAAAAATAAAAAAGAAAATAAAAATTCAAAAATAAAAATTCAAAAATTCAAAAATATTAAAATATTATTAAATGTTGTCCACATCGCGCCGATCATGCTACATCAGCCGACCGACATCCAGTTAGCAAAATCTGGTCAAAATTGACCGGAAAAGACTGAATTAGCACAACATAAAAAGGTTAGGACTAAATCGGCACCAAAAAAAGGTTTAGAACTAAATCGACACAAAGACAAAAGATTTAGGACTTTTTTAGCACTTTTCCCTGTTACACATGATTTTATTTTTGAATACCCTGAGAGAAATTGTTAAGCACCCGTTGACAAAAAAATATATATCCAAGATTTTTGTCAACAACTTGATCGGCGGAAGCCAATTCTGAGGGTGATAGAAGCAGAAAACCGCTAAAATGCTGGGAATAGTTAGCTGACATGAAAACCCAGTTTTAATTGATGGAGATATGGGTGAAAATGGCTAAGTATTGGAGCAAAGAGTTGACAAATGAATACCACCTCGGTCGATTAAAGAGATGTTCATAATGTAACTATCAATGAAATAGAGACAATGTAACTATCAAATAGTAAAGCTACAATCCTCGGTCGATTAAAGAGATGTTCATGATGTAACTGTCAATGAAATAGAGACAATGTAACTGTCAAATAGTTAAGCTACAATCTCATACGTACTTTTTTGTAGAGAAGGATTGTGAATTATAGGAGCCATCTACTGCACATTTTGCTCTTAGTAATCGCTTATGTAACCATCTGTTGTAGGTATAAGTACTTGGATTGTAACCTCTACAAAAGACCGTCAATCTATCCAAGAGCACATGTTATTCCTCATTATTTTCACCTTATTGTACATTTCAAGCATCATTTACATCGCTGGCTACAATTATTTCTAGTATTCTTACCTCTAAATTTCTTGTAATTTACATTTCCTGTTAAAACATCAACAGAGGACCTTTCAAACCCTTATCGATCTAGTGAAATCGTTTTATTTAAATGGTAATTCACCAATTTGGTGAAGAAGCACATGAATAAAGAAATATTGTCATTTTGAATACATATTTTTTCGTGTTATGCGCAATTTTGTGTTATGCGCAATTAATGCATTGGGAATAGCAACACTTTTTTATTGAATATGATCAACAAGCGCCATCCGAAGCACTCGGTAACATAACTCTAAAAGAAACTTTGATTTATTATCTCAAAGAATAAGATGGAACTACTACACGAAACCCCTTCATAAAGGTTGGGCTTAACCTCCAAAACTCTCTCCCCAACAATATAAATTCCACTGCCGGCTGACTGATGGAGGGTAGCTTCCCCCGTTGTTCACTCGAACATCTTCAAGTAAAATAATCCGGAATAGACCTACCTACTCTTTGCATGCTGATTCTTCTGTCGAGGAGCTTTTATCAAGTTGACCAAAGACCTCTTGCCCATCATCCGGAGATCATAATGGGGTTAACAAAGACTCACATGAACTAATATTTTTAAATTTGTTCAGAACAACACCGTTTGTCACGAAATAGATCATAGGCAACATATTGTCCCTCGAAATCAAAATGAGGGATGTGCATGCTAAGGTACATGAAGCATTAGGTTACCGAATCAATTCTCCAAATTGGGTTACTCTACAGAATCCTTATATACTCCACCACCTCACTTTATAAATCGATATTGGGAAACTGCTTTTGTTAGCATCATAACTCCGATTGAAATTCAAATCAGTGGCACAGTAGCATTGCAGTGGAGAGAAGGAGGGAGAGAGTGGGAAGGAATGGTTTAAATGTGTGCAAGAGAAAAAAACATCCTCGAGCTGTCCGTGGCCAACCTTGCCTAAGAGATCGGGAAGTGAATCCGTCCACGGCCAAAAGACATTCAATGAACAAGATTACCTCTGTCGGTACATGCGCTGAAAAGTATATCGGAAGACCGAGAACCGGGCTCCCCAGGCATCTCAGGAAGTTTGACCCACCCCTAAGGGAGTCAGACGCACGAGAGACCACAGAATCAGACATTATACGAGACATTAATTTTTCTGTCGTCTTCCTTACATCTCTGCAAGTTTGCTTTTGCAGGACCTAGAGAGCAATGTCATTTGCAGTTATTTGAAGGTTTATTTCTGTAGAGTAGCCAGCAGCATACCTCTAGCTACTCATGGGGCATAAAAATCATAACCCACCCTATCAAATTAAGCGAATTCAGTAGCTGACAACAAAAAAGAAAAAAAAAATCCAGGAAATAGAAATACCCATGTTTTATATTTACAAAATCCTATAACTACGCATAACTATAGTATATAGCAGGACAAAAAAGCGATTTATGACTCTTAAATTCAGAATAATTATTTAGCATTCCGTAAATCTCGCATCTTTCCTTTGACGACATAGAGATAATATTCCAGAATGCAATCAAACCTTTTTGTACTTCTTTAATTTGAATTTTTTTAATATTTCCTTTCACGACATGGAGATAATATTCTAGAATGCATCCAAACCTTTTCGTACTTCTTTAATTTGAAATTTTTAAATTTTTCTTTACATATAAGGTGTGTGCTCTTTTTTTATTGTAGATAATTCATTTAGGAATTCATGAGGAATTGTTAACTTTTTTGACCAATTAGTGCATATTATTCTTTTGATATGCCTTTTGTTTGTAATTTCATTTGGATTAAATTTTGAACAAGAAAAGGTTGGCTTAGCTATAATTTCATGTATTTTTTATTTACTAGTTGGTTTCTCTTTTCATCCTTTTACATATAAGATTCTGGTAATTATCCTGTGGATCAACAAGGGTCCCCAAGCATTTTATGCATACTTAATTTGAATGTCCACTTACCAACTGGGTTGAATCATTTAACAGATTAATTTAATGAACCAATCTTTATTTTTCTTCTTTAGGTAATTTAGTAATTGCTTCTAAGGACAGGCGTACAGGCGTTTACCTAACTATTTTTTATTTTAAATTTTGGTCACTGTTTGCTTGTTATAGGACACGAAGTGCGGTCCACTGAAGGGTTCACTTTACAGCTGGAGCTGCAGTTTCTAGTGTGCACGTAAGAGCGCCTTGAAGTCGGTAAAAAAAAAAAAATCCGCTAGTCATTCTTATGTCTTTTTGCTAGGCTGGTCCTTTTTATAAAATAAAATGATGAGAATGATAATAATTGAAAGTCAACTAGTAACCGATTACTTAATTGAATATTATCTTGGATTAGTGACTGATCAATGCCCCTATAAAGGGCTTTGAGTTGCATTTGCCAGCTACCATTATAAACTTCTCATGATAAATTAGTTTTGTTTATGATCGATTTCTCTTTTAGAAGAAAATGAATCGATTTAATTTATTTAGGCTTTGAGAATCCATATTTGAAACAAGTATCCAATATCCCTCATTTACATGCTCTCTATACTGATAAACTCTCTCTACCAATTAGTTTAACTTTTTAGGTTAGATATTCCAATCAAGCATGAGAGTCGAGTTTTGCCCAAAATTTATTTCTTGTCCACAGCCTCCTAATTCGTTAAATTTCATGTGTTATTCCTAACTCGGCTTGGACATGAGAGGGAGGGTTTTAAAGTTTTTCACGTCACTTTTCTATGGATTTATATGCTTTTTTGTGTTCATCTAATTTTTTTAACAAAAAGAAAAAGGTCTGATGAAACTCAAAGCTCGTACACATAAATCTTGTCAAAATTGGAGGGAATCCCAATTCCAATTACCGTTCTATAAGTGATGATGTGACTGGGGGGAGGGGGGTCAACTCTTTTTATTTCATCATTAAATTGCAAGTAGAATAACATTTGAGATCGTCATGAAATTCAAGTAATCTTAGTCATTCTTGTGGTCTCTAGGTGGACTCAATTATTGAGAAAGGGTGTGGTGGGATCATCTTGGAATTTTGAAATGCTTGATGGTCCCAATAATTGCCGGGCGTGCATTAACTCCATATCAAATTAAAAGCTTTATCCAAGATCAGATTAATTGATCGCCGTACCCATCTTTGCCTTTCGAAAAGCAATTGGAGCAATTTTTTTAGAGTGGATATTTTGGTCCCTCTTTTTAATTAGGCAAAACCCAACTTTAATTTATGTTCGCCGGCAGGACAACAATAAAAGTTGTCTTTCCGTATAATTTACCATCTTTTAACGTACAACTGAATTCCCTCTAATGATTAGTCCAGCTGCATTTAGCCATTGATAATGGGGTCCAATATCAAAGAATTCCCTATATTGTCAATCAAATGTTGTTGATGCTCGAAGGTGGGGTTCGAGCTTCCACTAGCATGAAATTTCAATATACTAGTACAGTAATACTGGATGAGTTTGCAAAATAAAATATGGTGAAATGATTATAGTATAGCAGGTATCTAAATAAGCAGGCTATATTCAAACACCTCGTAAAATTTTGTCACTTTACTTTATAAGTCAATTTTGGGTGTGCTTGATAACCACATTAATTTTTCAGCACTTAACATCACTAGAATGCGTTAGATGATACCTTAAGTCAAAAATAACTTAATACGTTAAGAGAGAGGGCTCATTTTATTGATTAACCGGGTACAATATTCAATGGAAAATGAAAACGTACTAATTACATTGTAAAAACCTTCTAATAATAGTCCCTATTTTTCATTTTCCATAATTGAAAACTTCAACCGTTAGTATTATGCACTTACTTTTCAATTTTATCAAGCCTTTATACACACATTATACATATCTTTGTGAATACTAGAATATTTCCTGTGCGATCCACAGGATGAATTAGGCTTTAAAGAAAGTCTAATTATCTTGTCGTAGCGAAAAACCAAATAATTTGTCAATAGAAGAGCGAATCCACCTATTGCCTCTTAAATTTTTATTTTTACTAAGCTAAAGTCTGCATAATCCAACCAAATATAATTTCTAATTGTAATGTTTTAATTGTGTTTAAATTATCGTTCATATGACTTCTCATATACATAGTGCTAGAGTGTAAAAGGACTCGGGATTGATCATGTTTTTGCATTGTATCTGAAACATGCAGAGGTCAATTATAAATATCGGTGGACCAAACTAGGTTGGGCAAGGTATCAAACTATCATGATATAGATATAATGTGACATTCTTTTTATGCAAGACATGAAGAGAATACATGTATAATTAAAAGAAATACTTTCCGATTCTAAATGAAAATATAAAAAGAGAAAATTTAACCAATAACTAAAAAGTTACACCACCATATTGCATTCAAATTTTGTCATGGAATTGAGAAAAAAGAAAATCAAGTTATATTTTTTTGAAGATCACATCAATAGAATGTGATTCATACTCCCCATTTCATCTTAATTGAATAAATTTTGTTTAATATGTGTTGGAATAGAAATTTTAGGTTAGAAATCTTGATTAATAGTGTAATTAAAAAAATCAAAATTTCATAAAATCCTCAAGAGGCGAGATAGTATTTTTATTGTTCAAATCCTCTCCATCTAATATATATATAATAACATAATAGTGGTATTAGGTTAGGTAAGAAGTAAGAATAAAGTGATAAATGATAACATGGTTGAAACCATTGGAAATTTATCCAAGCGGCCACATCACCCATTCCCTATTCACAATACATTCATATTAATATACATAGAATGAGCTTTTATTTGGTACATTAGCGGCACAAAGGGATAATTATACCTAGTAGGGTTTAGATGCTCCTATGTACGCATTTTTTTAACTTTGTTAAATAATTTCATTCCATTAGTAGAAGACACTTTTTCTTTCTTTTTTTGGTTGGTCGTACTCTATTCCGAGAGTTGAAACCCACACTTGAAACTAAATAATTCCCATCCCAACCCCCGAGAAGATGATGATTCAAACCTCCCACCTCCCTCTTCTATGTTGGAAATGTGGCCATTAGGACAAACCCCAATGGTTGAAGAGAGTTTTCATTTCATGACTTTTCATGTAAAGCCTATTTATACCAGCGGTAGACCTTATATAGAACGACCTCGGATTCAAGCCCCAACCAAAAAAAAAAAAAAAAATTGAATATGACCTTAGGATGGTCCTTTAGGTTTTGAAGGGATATATAACAAAAGGAATTGGCAAAAAAAGTCATCTCAAATGTCATGCGATGTTGCCTACAAAAACTAAAACATTTTTGCTTGTTATCAATGTCTACAATGAGGAGCATGCCTTTAGTAGATAAAGTTCAAACATATGAAATATGTCACTTATCTAATAAGATGCAAGATAAAAATAATTTAGATAAATAGCAAGAACATGGAATTATTTGTACTTCATGGCACAGAGATTCAATGTGCCTAATCCACAAATATAAATCTATTTCTCAGCCACAAAATTATGGACCTTATTTGTTGTCATTCAAACATATGCGTCCGAAAAATAGCTTGGTTACTTAATAGAAAAAAAAAAACATTTTTATTTCAATAATGCAGTGCAGCCCATTACATGAAAGGGTTTTTTTTTTAAAGGGATAGCTAATAAGAATAATTTCGAGAAGACGCTAAAAAGAAGCCTTGTCGGCCAAAGTTTTCCCACAAAAAGTTAATAGGAGCACAGTTATGGCCCTCTAAATCGCTGGAGTAAATTAATGTCTTATAAGATTATTGCAAAGCTCCTTTAAGCCCCTTATCCTACCTTTTCAAAAGCTTAAACTTGAAACGACTACTCGGCTGCTTTCATTCATAGTCTAACACTACATTATGATTAAAGTTTTCCTAATTTCACACTATATCGCTTGCCTTCTAGAAGTAATATTCCGTACAATAGAGAGACATTTCATTGTCATTATTGGTCATCATAGGAAGGAAAACCACATTGGCATGTTTGGTAGCCCCAGACCATATATAGTATGAATTACCTCATCCAATATGTATTGACATACCACGGATGGGACAAGGTTGAATAAACCCGAAAAATTTAAGGTCCTTGGATTACATATGAAAAAAAAAACGAGAAAAAAGCTTCCAACTTCCGAAAACAATGAAGTGTTGGGGAAGAGAGGAAGCGGGTGACACCAAGTGCTTGGTTATGAAAAAAGTGAATTATCCTTTTATATCGCCGGAAACTCCGAAAGATGGCTTTCCGTTCTATACAGAATTTGTCCCATATGGGTCCGGTAATGAATAGATCCGCTCCCTCCTCCTCTCTCTCCATCAAACTCAAAGCGAATTAGATCTAGGGTTGCAACCATCTAATCTCAAGGTCGCCAGGGAACACCACGAGCCAATCGCAGCTCCTGAACGACAATGTTCACCATGTAGTGTTCACGATCCTCTCTCTTTTTATGAATAATCAGATCCGTGATGGTTCTTGAGCGACCACCACAATTGTGACAACCACCATTATAGTAGTCATTGTACAAGCAAATAGGTAGTTATCGTACAAGCGACTACTGTTATGGTAGTTACCATTGACAAGGGCGACAGTGGCGTATGCAGCAGTTGCGGCAATTGATGCCCTATAGATCCAAGTTTGGTTAATTCGTTTTTCTTTTCAATTTTTACGAGTCTATGAGTTATTTATCCGACCCACCTTATATTAGGTAATTTATCAAACCAACGACATGATAAAATGAAGCTCAAAAGATTTTTTTTTTATCTCGTTCTATTATGTCCTTTCTAGTTCCGTGACCCGATGATCAAACACCGCATTCTATACTAACATACTTTTCCTAAAGAAAACTTCTAGTAAAAATGTGACCACCTTAAAGAACATACAAGGGTTAAAAATTATAAGAATCTATACTCTCGAGTTAATATGGTCGATGTGATCATCAAATTATAACTGGATCATGTGATTAGATCGTTGATATATACTAAAATCTCACATTCTCATTATGAAATTCACCAAAATATCCCAACAATGAAAATGCGTCCAACTTTTTAGATATCGTAACATAATTACACAATCGCCACATCAGTATTTTCCAGTAATATCAGCAAGATTCTAGACAAGGCGCATCAATTATATACAAACAAAAGCTTATGATCAAGGCCCCAGGCCAAAATCCATCCAAAACCAGGAACGGACCGCGAAATTTATTTATGTCTCCCTCTCTCAACGTGCCACGCCGGTGGTCATGGCGATGACTCGAGCCTAGGATCCTGAGCTTTCCCCTCGGAACTTGTCTTCCCACCCAAATTAAAAATCCTCCAACCGCATCCCAAACGCTTGACGCTTTCCTCCGCTAGACTCCAAAACTGCGATGGAGGCAAAAACACATGAGATGCGAGGCTTGTCGGATGCGAAATCCTACGGCAGACGGTGCACCGTCCGCCCACCACCACGTACGACAAAACGCAGCGAATCGATCCGTAAAATTACCTTCGCACGTTTCGCTATGCAACAGCATCCACGCGTCAGGAGCGGTCGGATCGCTGTCCGTCCCATGTTGCGGACTTCGGACCGAGCACTCCGATTTTTTATGGTTTAGCCCCGTAAGGTCCTCTTCTACATGAAAAATGTGTTTGTTAGCAGATAATGATTGCGGTCGGATCGCATCCACGCGTGTGGTCCGTTTTTTCCGTCCAGGATCAATTCACTATTTTCAAGATAATGATGGACTGGAATAATCAATTTCAGAAGATATCTTCTTGTATGAAGTTTTTTATTCTCTTAATTTGTATCTTATTTCGAAAGTGCTCACCATTCCCTCCGTATACAAAATGCTATAGGGTTTGAAGTCGACCTCATGTCTTACTATGTGTTTGGCAATGTAGTAGTAAAAATACAGAATACTATGCGTTATAATGTAGTGTAATTTTAGAAAATCTCTTCTCAAATGTAGAGGCATGTTAAGTCCGATGATAACTTCTGCAAGCCACCTTACTTAAAGCTTTTATCCATGAGTATGTTTCTTCTTGGGTGTGATGGATGTTTTGAGGTTACTTGGAATAAGTTATTCTCAAATATGGATAAATAGGTCAATCTGGGTTGGATCCGTTCCCACTCAAATCCACTCCGATTCACCCATTCGACAAGTTTAGAGAATTAGAAATATATATATTCCGAAATAGGAAATGATCTCCATTCAATGTACACAAGTGTATGGTTTTATAATCTAAGAATAATCTACTTTGTCCACACCTCATGAGAATGTAAGGGAAATTCAATTTGGCCTCGTTGTCCTCATTCTCAAATTCTTTATTCTAGTAGTGACCTCACCTCAACGAGCAAAAACAGATTCTCCTTGCCACAAAACAATAAAAATATGTCCATTTTATCTAACTTAGGATGCTACTAATGAGTGGACCGACAAGTTTGTTTATGCAGGAGTGGGACAAGGATGGTGATCATGTCACTGCATGTTCGTGCGGATCAAATCGAGTCCTTGTCTAGACCTTTCCAGCAAGCAATTAATCAAATTGTAGTTGTGAAGCCCTCGTTCACTGAACCTTCCTCCCGACAGAAAGGATTAATCTTTTGGATCAGTACTAATCTTCAGATTAACACGAGCATCGTCCGAGGAGGAAACCTCGTGGAAGTAGCATGAAACGTGGGTAAACGACGGATCGTCACATCGTCGACCTCAAGTACTTTTTGGCCATGTTTGACTGCTATTTGCTTTAACTTTGCTTTATAACTTTTTACTTTCTCCTATTGTTACTTTCTCCTATTTGCAAAGTGAAAATGGCTAAGTCTTGGGTGGAGGTGAAGTGACTACCCACCGCTTTACCAAATCATTTCATGAGTTGAACTTGGATTTATCGATTTATCTATAAGTACTGATTTTCTCCATCGCCGTGAAAATCCACATGCGGCGTCAAGATCCGACCATCCGTGCAATTGTGAAATAGGTCTCGCACCGACAGCAGATGAACAATAATCCTTTGTGCATTACATTGTGCAGAGATCATCCAAGAATTCAAACCAGAGAAAAGTAATCTAGCCAAAAGGATCAGATTAAAACTTAAACGAACGGTATTCGACCCAAAAAAAAAAAACTTAAATGAACGGTAATAAACCTGTCAGTGGGCTTTTGAAGGCCGACATGTGCAAAGGGAATTGGGCCAACGAACTTGTTATTTTTGCTTCATTCTCGACTGGGCCCATCGCGCGATCCAGTTCGGTCTGCTTTCTCTTCTCGTCGAGTCCCATTTTACATCTTCTTTTTCTTGCATTCCTTCTTGATCATGTCTACAATCTGAGCTCGTATTTGATTTTTGGCAAAAGAGAAAATTTTTGGATAATCCCACTGAAAATCCTAAATTTTTCCCTATGGTACACGTATACCCAATTTTATTTTATTTTTTCTTTCTCACTAATAATCCAAACTTGTACCAATGACCCAATAAAACATTAGACTTCCATCCGGCTCATCGGATTTTTACCAGCTATTATGGACAAAACTGCGATAGAAGGTATTTTTGGATCATTGATACAATTTTGGGATATTGATGAGATAAAAAAAAAAAAAATGGGTATCGTTGTTATATCTCTAGGAAAAGTTTAGGACTTTGGTGGGATTTTCTCTATACGATGTGATTTTTGACAGATTAATATTTTCTTCTTTTTAATTTATTTTATTTCAGAATAGTTTCAGAGTATCGCCGAAGTAATCTTAAAAGAAGTAGATAAGATGCTATCCCTCTTTATTCAAAGGGAAAAGTTGTAAGTTAAAGTTTACAGTTTCTACTTTAAGAATATTTCATCTACTATGCGAGCTAAAAAGGAATTTTCTGAAATACATATCCTCTTTAAGCTTTTATGTATCAAAAGTGAGACCAAGGCCGCTTCTTCTTATACCTTTACTTCTTCTTCTTTTTTCTCTTTTTAAATTTAGGTGGAACGATAAAGAGAAGAAATAAAGAAGAAAGAAGTTCTTTTTTTTGCTTTTTGTTAAAAGAAAAGAAAGAAGTCCAATCATACCATATTCTCACACTATTAGTTCCTAATTTATGTTTTGGGTCGTATAGTTACTTTTTAATTTACTCATTTACTTTCGGCTCACAGTTATGGTGGCAAAGTGTAAAGATTCTACTTTTGCAAGAAGAGCATAAATTTGCATGTACATAAATAACGTCAAAACACACCTAATGATGTTCTCGACACATTGGAGGTAAATATGAAATTGTTGCACCGATAAATATGAAGTTTATAAGCATGCGTGATGAATGATTTGTGCTACCAAACGTAGAACTAAGCTATGAAACAATCTGAGTTTCTATTTTTGTTAAGACTAAAGGTTGCTGCATGTTTCATACATGAATATTGGCCATAAGGTATATATGATCGAAGAAATTTATAACTTTCGTGGGCAAATAACCAATTTTTAATGTTGTAACATACTAACGGTGATAACAAAGATTATGCAACAAAGTCCATAGTTTTAGTAATTGGCGAAATATTTCCCTAGAAAGAAAAATTGAGACTAATCCTGCTTTAAACCCCAACCTCTCCCCCCCCGGGGGTACATTGCATCAATTTCCAACAGTTGGGGTGGCCTTCAAAAAATTGAATGATATGGGGATAAATTGAGGATATCCAAAAACTCGAGGGTGGGCAAATGGTGATTTTGTCTGAAAACATTTTGTAATGAATTTAATTACACACTAATTAAACTATCGGCGCAAAAGCTTACTGGACAAAAACTAGTAGCATATGAATCTCCCCGAAAGACAAAAGGAGATATTTGCGCCACTGGCCCCTCCCTATTATTTTATTTGTAAAAGAAACATCGGAATAGAAAAACAAAATGGTCTACGTTTTCACGAAGGGAAAAATAGAATCGATTTAAAATTAAAGAGTTGCACATGGTTACCGGTGGATGCTACAAAAGCTGGTACTGGGGGAAAAGAGCAACGAAAGATATTTTAGGGAGAATTGCCATTTAAATTGCATTTATTTCGCCAAAACATTAATTCCATTGAGTTTCAGTAACAGAATAATAAATTACTTCAATGGTGATTATGACGTGCATTAATAAATTACTTCAATGCGTTTCTCATGTGATTCATAAATATTGGGATCACATAAATTGGGGGCACAAGTTAAATTTTTAATTGGGTACCTTCATTTTTTGCATTTTATCTGTTCACAACTCTTCTTAGTTTCGTTTATAACCAAAAAAAAAAAAATCAAAGGTACATTTGTTTCGCAACAACATAATAATTAGAATTTTATCTTTTTATAACTTTGGCCTTTTATACTGCTTAAGAAAATGGGTTAGTAAGAAAATCTTTTATCAACAATAACGATATGTCCAAACATTTTTACTAATAATGACATTATTTTTTGCTAACTCATTTTCTCAAGTGATGTAAACGACAAGATTTAGAAATATCTTTTCTAAAGATTTTCTAGTGGAACAAAAGCACTTTTGCAGAAAATCAACAACTTGAGAAACATTTTTCTACAATTATCGTTTGCATCGCCCATAAAAATAAGTAAACAAAAAATAATTCCATCATCAAAAGAAATATTTAGGCCTAAATTATTGTGCATAATAAAAAAATTTCCCATTGATTAATTTTTTTAAAGCAATATAGATAAGGTACTTCACATCATTTATTTTTCGTGAATGAACGAACCCTAAATTTCAGTCAATATTAGGGGGCTAGGCTCCTGCTTGGTCTCATATTCATCCTCGTATGGACCTAGGGAAGATATAAAATACAAAGCAAAAATTCATAAATGTCTTTTTTTCCTCATATTTTGAGTTATGGACAAAATATATCAATCCGTCTTTTGAATCTGAAATCCTGGCACCGATGAAATAAAGATCCATATATTTACTACATGCTCACCTAACCCCACGTTCTCCTTATGTGTATGCTGAGCCAATAATTGTTGCCAGCGCCCAGCAATAATTTCACTTTTGGCCAAATTCAATAACAATTATTAAAATAGTTCTCACTCACAAGTACAAAGAAAGTTGTGGACGATGGGGACCGGAACTGAGCTTTTGAAATAGTAACGGTCCACTTGGAATTTTGTCAATGTATCCTCGAAGGAGAACTATTCTTTTGAGCCGCCTCTTCGACTTGCAGTATTGCCTCTAAAATCCTAGTCATGAAATGCAAGTCCAGGCTATACGAATCAACGCAACGCTCCATGCCACGCATTGTATGGGGAAAGCTTGTGGAGTCGTAGTACCATTGCTCAATAATAGATCCATCCTAAAAGGTCATCGCTTAAAATACACATTTGGGAAGCTTGTCTTATGTAGATCGCGTGAAATTTTTGGAAAACATAGATCATTACGATGGCCGAAACTATCAAATCTGAATGTGATGCGAGAAGACGTGTGCAATGCTGTGGAAGCCATTTCCTGGAACTGTGGATTGCCTCCCCTGGGCTACTTTTTGTTTCTTCTATACTTCCCTTCATTGACAAGAAAGAATGATTCTTCTTGTTCGATATTCATCAAATCTTTACGCCAAGGAAAAAGCCCTTCTTCTCTTTAAATCTTTGCTCCATTTATTTTTGGCATCAATTGGTGCTTTTCGGGGCAGTTTCCTAAAGATTGCATTAGATCGAGTGCTTCTGGTTCAAGCTTCCTATGCAGTATGCACCATAATTTAAATTAATTCAAGAATTTGATCGTTATTAATGTTGTTATCAGAAAAAATTTAATTCATCTCGTTCCCTAATAACTTAAACATTTAGAATAAATAGGAAAAAAAACTGTACATGACTCTTGCAACGGTCACCGGACTCGTCAAATTTCACGTGCGTGGAAAATGAATGCTCGTCTGCATTGTTCTCTGCTAATAATATATATCTTCTTAGAAAAACAGCTCTACATTTGGAGGCTTAAAAGAATTCACAAAGAGTTTCTACGTATTTCGAGAATACAATATTATTATTTAATCAGACCAATCATCACATGTCTAGTGTTTTTGAATTTCTTTATTTCTTTTCCAATCGATGAAATTAATGCTTGATTTTCTACTTCTTAGATATTTTCATATATTTTTTTGACTCGTCAGATTTTCTACCTCTTAATTACTATAAGTTGTCAATTATATAGAAGAATTAAATATTTATCTATAGATTCATATTTCATTGGATTTTCTCTTAAAATTTTACTGCTGTTGGAAAAAAAATTTGAACTTTTATTTGAAAAGGAAAAAACTCATGCGTTGCAATGGTATCTTTCTTTCAGAATAATGAAAAATGTGAAATTAGAAAAAAAATTCTTCCCATATATAATATATATCTTATGTAATAGATTTATATATTTATATTTAAATTAAGGTTTCCGAGATTTTTTACTGAATTTCTGTAGGAGAAAAGGGAGACTTTTTATTAATGAACACCCACATTCAATGTACTAAAGTCAATTTCAATAAGTTAGATTAGATATTTAGATATCTGCTCTGGGGAACCTTTAGCAACTAAGGTCGTTGAGACTTGCTTTTCTTCTTTCTTTGATGAGCTAAGGGTTGTTGAGATTTCATTACCACAAGATTGCGACGATTCAACCCTAATTGCGCAGTAGTTTAACTCATCTCTCTAAGGAGAAAAGACTACTTGAACACAACCACCACTACCATCTTGAGAGCATAAACATTAGGAAGAGTGCATCTCTTCGAATCTCAACCTCAATATATCCAACAACTTCGGTATTTTGTATCAATTTCAATGTCAATCACATACTATAACGAATAAAATTCAAAAGGCTCAACATGGCGACGAAGATATCCTAATAAACACATTTTCTAAAAAGATAAAGATGATAGTTTTTCAGCCCTCACAAAATTGGCCAAGCAATAATCGCTATGTTCGGATGTGAGAAACTTCTCGTTGCACGATGTATTCCATTTAGATTAACCTCCTAGAGCTTATTTTGCTAAAGTGAGTGAAGCAATTTGCACGCATTTAAAAAAAAAAGGATAAATATATAAAAAAAATCTTAAAACTTGTCATGAAAATATAATTAAGTCGAAAAATTTAAAAAATACAATCAAATCCTAAAATTTATCATAAAAATGCAATTAAATCTTATAACTTTCAAAAAATACAATCATATCCAAAAGCTTTTCAAATTAATATAATCAAGTCAATGTAATCAAGTAATTTCATTAATTCCGTCCAACTTAAATGGTCAATAACCTCATATTTTATAACTATAAAATATTAGTCGAGGTGTGTTTTTTTTTTTTTTTTTGTCGTCCGAGGCGTGGTTCGAATGCCTGAAAAAAGCATGAACACTATGACTGTTCTTTTTATTTTATTTTATTTTTTGTACATACATGTGTTGTTTGGCAGTCACAGCCATACTGCCATAGGCCAATCCTTATTATCATTACCTGTATTGACGTGCTCCACACTGCCCCCTTCGCTTATCATGATTTTCAGAAATTTGCGCAGCAAGACGGGCCGAGGGCACATGATCCTCTGCACTGACAACTGCTTCTCCTCCTCATTCCTTGAACAGAAAGGAAAGTTTGAAAGGAGAGTCTCCTTCAAGGACGGCAACAAGCGGTCGCAACGGACGACGTCCTTCTCCACGGTTTCTCAAGAACGATGTATTTTTTTAACATTTACTTTTGGTGTGATTGTGGTCATTCCCCGTGACAATCGTGCTGCTTTATTGCTTCCAATGTATTATTCTTCTGCAGTAAAATCCAAGCGCTTCGTGCGTTCCGAAAGGGTACTTTACGAGGTTGTCTTCTTCAACCCTCCTATCCTCCTTCCTTTTACCTGGTCCATCCTCGGCAGCGACGCCCTTCTTCAATGAACCAGTTTTTTTTTTTTTTTTTCCTGAAAAGATCACTCATTCTCACGCTTTATGCATGCTAAAACGGATTAGTTTTGCGAACATAGTTTACAATATTCTATGCAAAGACCTTTTTCTCTGACCCACAGCGTTGCCCGAGAGATTCTGATTTGGGTTGCTACCGACATGCTCTAGCCTCTAGGCTATCATGAGAAGCTGCACTAAATTATCTTGACAAATCACCAAATCATCAGATGCTCTAGAATTGCAGTTTCCCCCTCTGTATATTACAGAGATAAGCATTCACCACTTTTGTGGATACTTATCCTAATAGCTTTTTCCTCGTTTAGCTCTGTACACTCCCTGACCAGAAGGAGAAAGAGACCCCCGCGTTGTATTCATCCTCCAAGTACCCAGCACATAAAAGTGACAGAAGGTGGCCAAGAATGGCCTTCCTCAGAGAGACAAGCCAGGCTCGGCAACAGGTCGAAAAATAAGAAAGTAAAAAGACACTGCAGTGTTGATGGACAGTTCAGTTCTACGCATCTGTCTTCTTTTTTGGGGGGATTATTCCCTTCCTAAATTAGTTAATTGTAGGCACATCAAATGCTAATGTAGAGAAAAAGCAAACAAAGACATCAGAAAAATCAATCATACAAACAAACCCAAAAGCACCCACCTAATGATTTGAAAATTAAACACCATTTTACATACATATCATCACAAGGAGACCTAATCAAATCAGTCATCAACGTCAAGGCTATGCCCTCATTGTAGGGTTTCTATGCTCTTAGCCAGCTCCTCCAGCTTCTTCATCCTCGACTTCTCACTTTCACCCACCAGCTGAACAAAATGAAAACGCCCAAAGAAAAAACAAACGTTTTCTCAGATAGGCATATATTGAAAAGAGTCCCCTGTTTTTACCAAAAAAAAAAAGAGCCCTCTGCCTTTCACATGCTTTACGGTATCAATCCATATAGATCTAAGTGCGGGACTAACCTCCATTAACTTGTTAACGAGCTGTACTTTCTCCTTGTTCTTTTCATTGTAGGCCTCAAGGGCTTCCTTGTACTCTCTCTCCTGCGACAAATCAGGACACCAAGGAGATTCAGCGACCCCATTTTGGATCCAGACAAGGATCAATTGCAAGAATGTGTAAGTTTCGCGAAAACGATGGTATGTGGATGGGCAGAGAGAGAGAGAATCACCTTCTTCTGGCAGGTGTGTCCCAGCGGTTTTAATTCCTTATTGACTGCATCGATCTTCTTTCGGACAAGTGCAACTTCCTTCCTCATTGGATCTGACAATGCTTCTAGTTCCTGGCATATTGCCAATCGAATTTTAGCCACCGGGATGTTAGATTCGTACCATCTCCAATTGAAAGACTCTAATTTTGCTTACTGTTTACAGCCAGGACCATAATTATTAAACCCAGATTCAGAGGCACAAGTTGACTCGAGTCAAGAGATGTGAAAGGATCTTCACGGGGTCTCTCAAAAGACTACCCCATTCCTTAATCAACTGCCTTAATGTATTAGTCAAACCATGTATATCTGGGCGTTGATTCCACATAAGAATGGAAAATACATTGCCCAAAAGTGGGGAAAATTACACTAAGCAGAGCCCCAAAAGGTGAAAAAAGAACGAAGAAAGAGAGAAGCTTCCTTGGTTTCAACAAACAAACAAAAAAACAGCATCATTGATGTATAATTAAAGTAATTACCAGGCAAAAAGGAGGGAGGACGGAGAAAAAAAACAGAAGAAATGAGAGATTTGTGGAAATCTGCATCTCAGTTCAGCCTAATCCAGCAATTCTTGACCTATACTTTTCTAAAAAAAAACCAAAATTCACGAACAAAAAGCTCGATTTTTTATTAAAAAAACACAAACCCAAGCCTTCATCTTTCAAGAAGTATCAAGCTCAAATCCAAGATCGAGCTAATTCTGCAGAAAACTACCAGAAAAGAAAAATGAAAGAACCCCTCGAAGCTAAAGACTTGTTTTTTCGTGCACTGACCTCTCGAATCGTGGCGAGCCTCTTGGTCTCCTCCTCGACGCGACCCAGATGCGACATGACCTTCTCCCTGACCTCCAGCTTCCTCTTCTCGATCTCCTCCTCCTTGGCCCTGAAGGTGGACAGGGCCGATCTCGACATCTCCTCGTCCTCGCCGGACATGGACAGGTTGCTGCCGAAGCTCAGGCTCCCCGACAGATGCTGCGCCAGCTGCTGCCGGGCGGGCTGCGGCTGCTGCTCCGGTGCCTCCATCGACATTATCTCAACGAGCCTCTTGCCCCGCGGAACCCCTGCTGCTCCTTCCTCTATCTTCTCTCTCTCTCTCTAGCTAATACTCTCTTCTTCTGTCTTTTCTCTCTCTCTCTCTCTCTCTCTCTCTCTCTCTCTCTCTCTCTCTCTCTCGAAATGCGTAGCGTGTGGGTGTGCGAGGAGTCTCTGTCTCTCGGCGGTCGCGAAGTGGGTGTGAGAGAAGGACCAGGCTGGCTGGCCACGGAAGTTTTATAGGAAGTGTGAACGGGGAGCGAAGCGAACCCACCTTATCTCTCTCTCTCTCTCTCTCGCTCGCTCGCTGGGATCGAAGGGGAAAACAGGGGAAATTGGAAGAAAAAAAAGGATGAGAGGGAGGAAAATATTGGGGGAAAGTGAGGGTCGAAATGGCGCATTTGCCACTCCCTGTTGTGGAAAATTCTCTACTGGAGTTTTCCTGGGTAAATATTGGAGGCCTGCTTTGGGTCTGAATGATAGGTTCAAGAACCCAAGATTGACTTTTCCTCTTTCTTTTTCTTTTTGTTTACTTCCCCAGTTAGGGAGTTTTCCTTTCAATTTAGTCCATAGGACGAGGGTAGTATTTTGTCAACATTGTGTAGATCAAGTCTTTGCCAACGGTGATTCTTCTAGATTACATGCAATTACAGGAAGGCATCAAAAGCCTTAAATACATACCATAAGTGAAAATTCAATTTTTGCATGACATTTTTGTTCTCGCCCTTTGACTCGCCTTTTAAATAGCAAATGTGGAGTCTTTCCTTTTAAAGTTGAATCTCATGATTTCTCCGATAGTATTGCAATGAATAGTGTCGTTGTCAAATGTCATTAAGGCGAGCGTTTTTATGAGAGTTGAAATAAGCAACTAGTGTAACAGGTTTTTGTGACCTCTAAAACCTTATCATTAAGGTCATACGTGTCAAGTATCTTGGTGTTTACAAAATAATGATAATAACGTGTTAAACTCATAAAAATGTCCATGTAAATTGGGAATAATCATTAATATGATGTAATAGTTACTATCCAATGAGCTTTTGAGAGCACTTTCAATGGCCTCATTTACATAGCATATCACAAGTATTAAAGTGGTTTTTTTTTTTTCATTTTTATTTTGGTATGTTTTTCAATAACACAACTCGTCGCTGCTGCTAGCTTATCAAGACATTATGAAAATGCCAACTGCGGCCAAATTAGCAGTCACGCATAATCGTTTGTCAAATCAACTCGAATTAAGTGTTCACAAATAATTGTAATCAAAGTAGCGTGGTCATACGAAAGAGTCAGCACCAATTAGACCTTTGGTACTTTGACATGACAAATAATGATGTCAACGAGCTTCTTTACCTATAAAAATAAATAAGAAATTGCAATCTCTTCTTTTAAGAGAATTTATTCAGAGTCCCGATGCACCTGCCAATTTGCAATTTTCTTAATTTTGGCAGACGCTTGACTTCTACCAACTCCGACATGAACGGCATCCACATGCGATGAACGAGATGACCACTTTAATCTCTATCTATCGAAAAATATATATGTGCAAATTGAATCAAACATATCAGTTAATGGAATCCAATCTATTTTTTGGCCTAAAAAAAATTTAATATTATTAATGCCACATGTTGAAAGGAAATTAGATGTGAGTCACTATCGTCTAGAGATAAGCACACTTCCTTCTATTTAGTATTTTCGTTAGTGTCCTTGTCGATTAGGGTGAGTTTGGTGGAATGTGTCAACTTCCTCGACCCTAGTATTTTAGATTTTAATTCGGTACAATTTTTTTAGTATTTATGAAATTGGATAAGTAAAGACTTGGAATCCATTCCGTCCTCCAGAAGGCAAAGAACGGAATGCACGTCAAACGTGCTATCTTTCAACTAAAATTCAAGGTGCCAAAGGAGGTTTTGGAGAGTAACTATAGCAAGCAAACATGGTACAATTCTTTCTCCTTTTAACAAGTAGCTTTTGTAGAATGGAAATGTTTATGTGACTTTATGGAGTGCCAAACATGATAGCGATCAAGATCTCTAGAAGTATCATTGAAATCTTCTATCGACCCAAGATACTTTTATTTTATTATGGTTACTATGCACATAAGAGAACTAGAATATAAGCATGGATGTAATTTATTCTATTTGGAATCTAAATACTAAAAGAATCAGATTTATGTTTGGCTGCACTGAGACAGAAGTATTCTCGGATCAGATAAGTTCTAAACATAATGAAAAGATTAGAAAAGGGGAAGGAGAAATGGAATTGATGAAATTAGGTTTTAGCAACGTGCTTATTTGATTTTCCTATTATGAAACTTTTTCAATTTTACATCTTCATCCACACGTAGATTTAAAAAAGGAAAAGTAGAGCACTTTGAAATTAAAAAAAGAAAAAAGAAGAAAAAAGGGAAACAGGTACCTAGAAAATACAAACTACTCCTACCCTTTGTACAATGATATATGATTGTTTATTCGGTTTGGAAGACAATAATTTAAAGATAATGTAATCTTAGGTTTCGACATAAAAAATTTCAGTTTGCTCATTTCGTAATAAACGGTAAAGGCAGAGGACATATCTGTAAATTCACACAAAGAGAGGTTTTGCTTAACTTTGACGTTTGGGGAGTGGAGTGGACGGAAAGGATCACCTGACCGTCTCACCACACTCGCCCAAACATTAGACAAAACCAGAAGGAGAGCCGTGATAACGAAGGCATTTGCAGAAAGTAATTTAGTATTTTAAAAGATCGGCACAAAATCGAGAGCTGATCTGACTTTTTCGAACAAATTCGACCAAACTTTAACCGAGTTCATGCATTGTCGTAAGCCCTTTTGATCAATCATTGACCCCTTTTTCGCGTCATAAATTTCCACATTACATTTAATATTTTGGAAGTCACATTACCATTATTAAGTCAATGGACGCTTCAGAAACTTATTGTAATTATCCTTTGGAATGACATGATCACTTGATAATTGCTATGGCTTTTTGTGGGATGTGAAGGGACCATTTGACACGTTCGAAAGGTTTTTACAAGCGAACCCCAGCAAGAACTACCTAAAACTTGAATAATTTATGGTCATCAATCGAATCTATGATGGCCCTAAGAATCTTTTTGGTGGGTCCACTAATTCTTGTTCCTAAGTGCATAGCATATTCAACCGGAAAAAAAGAAAAGAAAAGTGCATAGCATCAATATTGTTAGCATGGCATACCCAAAGCACTTGCTAATGACCATCTAATTTAGGGATTTCCACCCTATAAGAACCTAAATATTTCCAAATTGTTCCGTTTGGTTTTCAATTAAGCACCTAACTTTTCGAGATCAGATGGCAAAAACCTGAATATCATTTTGAGCGCCTTACCATTTTCTCGGTTTAAGCTAAAAAAATCGTCCTATAGGGGTATTGATGGGTTCAAATCAAATAGGTCAACCTGCAGTGCGGAGCTGATTAGCAAGCCATGCTCAATGTACTTTCTCAATTAAATCGTTTGCCAGAGCACAAGTTTATTGCCGACATGCATTGTCAACTCAAGCTCCAACTAGGCAAAAATTGCCACATCGAATGTGACGTTGCTTTATGTTTTCCAGCTCAGCCAGAAAAAACAAATTCCCATTTCTTTATTTTTTTTTTCCATTTTTTTTCCCATCCTTGGTTGACTATCGCTATCATCGATGCCATTGCGGCGAAATCCGCGGGACCTTACCGCAATTACGGTTGTCGCCACCACCTAAACTCAGCTCCACCACACCTTCAACGTCTTGTCTAAGGTACCACTAGGTCAAGGTCGTACAATGACCCGCATGCTCAAAAAAAGATGATAAGGATATCACAAATATCATAACTTTTGTATGATATTCAGTTAAATGACATCATTTTTTTTCTTTTTTCCTTTTTTACTCATTTGAGTGGCATGTTGATGTAAAATCCTTCGCCTGAGTACTCATTCTAGCAACTCATCTATGTGGCCTCTTTACTTAAATTCTCACACCGGTATAGTCTTTTAAAAAGAAATTGAAGTCCAACGTCAAAATTCTTCGCCCAACATGGTAAAAGTAACGAATAAGTCATCATTTCTCTCTTTCTCTCTCTAAATGCTTTGTCCACAAAAATAAAATAAAAAAGTGTCAAAAAAGCCTTAAACCTATTACATTTATCCAATTTAGTCCTATATTGTTTGATTTAGTGTCAATTCAGTCATTTCGCTAATTTTTTTTTTTAGATATTGCTGACGTTGACATTTTCAATAATTTTTTAATAATTTTTTAATTTTATTATTATTTTTTTAATTTCTTTTTCCTTTTTTTCACTCTCCTCCCTTTTTTTCTTCCTTTTGCCCACAGCAAGGCTCCCTTCACGCGGGCCCTCACCAAGCATCACCCACATGAAGGCGATGCTTGATGAGGTCACCCTTGTTGGGGCAAGGGTTGGGTTTGCCTTGTTAGGCCTCGTCCAAGCCAAATATGGCGGAAGCCAACCCTCACCAAAGCTCAACCTCACCGTGGCCGGGCAAGGCCAACCCACCAAGCCACCGCCTAAAGGAAGAATGAGAGAAAAAAAAAAGTAGAAAGATAATAAAAAATAAAATATTATTAAAAATTATCTACGTCAACGCTAACAATATCATGAAGCGGACCAGTGTTCACGTCAGTAATATCTAACCAAAATTAGCCAGAATAACTGAATTGACATCAAATTAAAAAATTTATAACTAAATCGATATCGTTAAAAAGTTTATGAAAATTAGTATAAATGCAATAGATTTATAATTCTTCTGACACTTTTCCCACAAAAATGACGACCTCTCTCATAGTATTTCTCTAATTGCT
This sequence comes from Eucalyptus guilfoylei, assembly GCA_016097605.1. Taxonomy (NCBI): domain Eukaryota; kingdom Viridiplantae; phylum Streptophyta; class Magnoliopsida; order Myrtales; family Myrtaceae; genus Eucalyptus; species Eucalyptus guilfoylei. The sequence continues at coordinate 19,038,159 of CM027860.1, forward strand.
TCACTTCTAGTGTTATTATTTATATATGGTGTGCTGAGTTCGATGTTGAAGTGCCATTGTTTGGAAAATGTAATCATGGTTGTGATCGAGGCGGTCGAAGCTTTGTGTGAGTATGCGTGGGGAAAACAATTATCGAGCGTCCATAGAGAATTTTTTGGCCGCCCAGGACTTTTCTCTTTCTTTTTGTTAAAGTTATTTTCACAAAAGGCTGCGCTATCATAGTTTCCACCCATGTGCAAAACATTTTATCTTATTCCTGTTGCACTCGCACTCATGTTCTGGACATGGGAGTACTTGAGCACCCGACGTTTCGTGTGATGAGGTTGTTCAGATATAAAGTTTGCGACACGTCGTTCTCGATGAATTTAAGCTTTTGAGTGATCCATCATTGCCATCATATCAAATTTAGCTATTTTGAATTTAATTTTGCCCACATTATTTACGGAATAATTATCTAAAAGGTCTTAAACCTATTATATAATGATTAATTCAATTTTAAACCTTTTACTTATAACAATTAAGTTCTAAATTTGGACGATTTGCCAAAGTACTAATAACCCTTTTAAGAATGTAGTACTTTCAACTAATTTCGATCGAAATCGCCGACACAGTGGTCCAAGCATCACCGGCCAACACTAGGATGATTTTTACAAAATTTTTTCAATTACGGTAAACGGAGGGAAATAGGGGAAAAGGAAAAATGAGAAAAGGAAATAAAGAAAGAAAAAAAGTGAAAAGGAAAGAAAGAAATAATAAAGAAAGAATTGAAAAAAAAATTAAATTCGATCATATCACATAGAACGGCGGAAGCTCACGTTAGCAATTTCCATCCAAAATTGGCCTAAAGAGCTACATTGAAGGTTTATGATTAAATTGACACAATTGAAATATTTAGAATTGAATTAGCCGTTGTATATAAGGGTGATCTATTCCCAGTTTGGTCCAGTCCCACCTAAGAATCAGGATCTGGATCGGAGGGACCAGTCCCAAGAATTCGGAATTGTGGATTGAATTGCCACTTCTTGGGACTGAATTGGACCGACCAGTCTAATCCGATCTCGGGCAGTCTAATAGAATCAATCATTCAAAGGCATACACTATTGTATTGCAAAATTTAGTAGGAAGAGCCACATTCCATTTTCTCATGAGCTTTATCTCTATCGCGTTCTATAGCCATACTATAACTATTAGCCATTCCCATGACCTGTTGCCTCATCTTTTTCATAAGCTTCATCTGAATTGCAGATTCCATATTAACCATCTTCATTTACTAAACCTTCAAACATAAAATACTGAAATAGAACTCAGAAAAACAACATCATCATGGGCAAAATACCAAATCATCACACAACCTTGATCATTTAAAGGCAATGAAGCATCATGGGCATTTAGGAAGAGCGTTAAACACCCATGCATGAGTCCACCTCGGCCCTCCAAAAATTTACGGGGTGCCGAGCGTGAGCTAAAGTGAAGAGAGGACATCGGTGGCCGAGCGTTTGTAAATTAAGTTTACACTAAAATTAAAAAAATTTAAAATATACATAAATTGGTCCACTCCAAGCAGTCCGATCAATCCGGTTCATGCCCTAGAAATGGGAAGTGGACCGAAAGCCACAACTTCTAATTTTATGGAATTGGGAACCGGACTAATGTCCCCTAACTAATCAAATCTCGTCTAGGCAATTCCTAGCTAGTCGGTTCTGTTGCACACCCCTAGCTGTACAATAAATTTAAGACTTTTTGGATAATTTCCCATCACCTGTTTTCATGATTTTCTTCTTTATACATTTTGGATTTCGACCTATAGCTTTATCTCCTCTATCGAGTTTCGCACTTTTCAGGCTTCAGTCCTTCTACTAAACCTTGTCTGGGGATAACAATCAACTCCCAATGGTCCCCCATATCCTTTCAAGCAATTGAATATCATCCTGCCATGTCTTGGGGTCCCAACATAGGGCATTTAGAAAGAGAATTCGTCAGCAGAGCAATTCTGTCTATGATTTCATCTTGATCCCAGCTGTCTATTCCCCAATCCTGCAGGGATCCTTTGGAGCATCATGGCCTCTGGGATCTCTTAGGACTGAGCATATATATAGATATACACGACGATACATGACGGCCAAGCGAAGATTTCTTGACGACACTTGTATTATTGTAACTGATGAATCGGCTATTGCCGTCCCCATTCGATAGAATATGCTTCTCCTGTTCTCACCCCATTTATAATTTTTGCTGGTTTTAATGCATTGCTTCAAATGGATGGCCCTCTGTAAGAAGTCGAAGGAAAATAGAGAGGAAGAGATCGAAGACGTAGAGAGAGAGAGTTTTGTATGTTGTATTGTCTTCAATAATCAATCTGTTGTACAACCTTAGTAGATATAATACAAGGTGTAAGAAAGAAAGGAAATTAATGATCCTATGAATCAATCTAAATCAATCACTCTAATCTAGATCTAATCTTAAATTGATCTGTACAAATCGTAATCAGATCGTAATCGGATCTCAATCGGATCAAATCCTCTGTCAAAGCCACATATCTTTCAATATTCCCCCTTAAGCTGGTGGCTTGTATATGTCTAAGACACCTAACTTGTTCAAAAGATATGTGTGCTGTCTATGACACAGAGGTTTGGTGAAGATGTCCGCAGGTTGTTCTATCGTCCCAATCCCTCTTGTTTCAATGACTCCTTCTAAGATTTTATTTTGTGTAAAGTGACAATCCACCTTTATATGCTTGGTTCTCTCGTGCATTATAGGGTTTGCTGCAAGTTTTAGAGCTGCATCATTGTCACAGAATAGCTTCGTTGCCCCTTGTACCTGTATTCCAAGATCCTTAAGAAGACCTCGTAACCATACTATCTGACAAGTAATTTTAGCCATAGCTCGATATTCTGCTTCAGCTGAAGATAGAGATACAGTGGGTTGCTTCTTAGTCTTCCATGAGAGTAAGGAATCACTCAATTTAATGCAGAGAGAGAGAGAGTTTTGTATATTGTATTGTATTGTACAGCTTAGTAGATATAATGCAAGGTGTAAGAAAGAAAGGAAATTAATGACCCCATGAATCAATCTAAATCAATCAATCTAATGTAGATCTAATCTTAAACTGATATGTACAAATCATAATCGGATCGTAATCGGATCTCAATCAGATCAAATCCTCTGTCAAAGCCACATATCTTTCAACACCCTCTCCCTCAAATATATGCCATACTCTCTCCCTCAATTAATTTATGCCATACTTACATCTTTCCATTGCATACGTATATCATCATCGCCACAAACTTATATAAGGTTTCTAGTTGCACTTTTAGTCTTAGAGTAACCAATAAAATCTACTATTTTGTTCTCAACTACTATGTATAATTGATTTTTGTGAAGAACAGGTTGCTGTTAAGTATAATAAAATATACAAGGCAATGCTTACAAGCCCGAATACTATTATGTGATCAATTTATGTTGGCCGTCGCACATCTCCATTCAGTAATGATATGTCATTGGAAGGTCGGTATAGGTCAGTATTTTAGCGGTGACTCATGATGGATTGACTTGTTAGAGTGCACACTATAAGTAGGCTATGACCTCTCCTCTAAGCCTCATTTCATCCATCGAGGCCGTCTATAAAGAAGAAGAAGAAGAGGAAGACCAAGTCACCAATTCATATGGCTTCGCATGTATTGAACGATGCAATGACAATGACTTAGCAAGGCCAAATAAGGTACATAATTTTGATTCAAACCTAGTATTTCAAACTCCACATATGAGTATTAGATTGTTGATTAATAAAAAACAATACTTCCAATCATAACGCTTCGCTTTTTAGACATTTTCTTGTGAATATGGCATTCGGTATCTCACACAATAATTTAGTTCACATATAGATACTAGAGTACCAATTCGAGTGTTATTTCTTCTTTATGGGAAATATTCTCTTTGAAACCTATGGTGGATTAATTTATATGAAAAAAGTATAGTTAATCAATGGACAATCTAATACATACAAGTATTAGATTGTTGATTAATCAAAAAAATACTTCTAATCATAGCGCTTTGGTATTTAGACAATTTCTTGTGAATATGACGTTCGGTATCTCACACAATAATTTATTTCGCATATAGATACCAGAGTACCAATTCAAGTGTCATTTCTTCTTTTTGGGAAATATTTTCTTTGAAACCTATGGTGGTTTAATTTATATAAAAAAAAAAGTATAGTTAATCAATGGACAAATGTAAACCCCTTCCCACTATTTTCTACGGAAAAAAAAAAAAAAGCAACTGCCTTGCTTGTTATTAAAGATCATGAAAATTGTTTTGAACTAGTAAAGAATAAGATTATCTGCAACGGGAACTATAACTTTGAATTGTTAAAATTTAAAAAAAAAAAATGAAAGGTTTACCAGAATATTTGACAATTATTTTAAATTCAAAGTTGGAAGGTCAGAGATTCGTGCACTTCTTAACAATTGTCTAGATTATTAAAAATTGTGAATTCTCTGTCAATAGTTATTCAAAATTAATGTTAATTATAGACCTAAGCATGGAACTTCTCATTAAATAGTTGAGGTTGATGTTGCTATTGCGTTTGTGCTATTAAAAGTTGAGATGCATCTCATTCCGATATATTAGATACCCAAAGTTCAAATACGAAAGCCTTTTAAACGCAAATTTATGTCAAGATTCTCGATCATCGTTACATCACAAAAATAGTAGATTTCCATCCATTCATCGGAACTTTTTTGAAGTTTCTACATATTAAAATTATGACGTTTTGTATGGGAATAACAATAATTTGTAAGTCCAAAAAGTCATAATCCTTTCGATTTTGCGAATTGAGTTCCAAACATTTTTACATTTTGTCAATTAAGTCCATTTAATAGATTTTGGCCAACTATTACCGATATGAATGTCGGCCGTTCTATGTGGCATGACCGATGCTAACATGGATAATTTTTAATAATATTTTATTTTTTTTAGAATTTTTTATCGCCTTTTCTTTTCTTTTCGTATTCCTTTTTTTCTTTTTACTTTTTATTTTTATTTTTTACTTGTGGCTAGTGAAGGTCGTCGAACCCTTGTTGACCACATAGCAATGGTAGTCAAGCCCTCACTGGCCTTGCCTATATTTGGGTGAGGCCATCGCAGTCACAGGCTAGGTTGGCCTTGCTCATGGATGCCAAATCTCAAGCTTGCAGCTACCATTGCCACTCAAGCTCGAGCATGAGATCCGGTAACCATGGCTATGAGTGGAGCTTAAGCAACCTCACCAGTTCGTGGACACCATGGCCATGAACCCAAAGCTTGAGTTTGAGCAGCCATGGTAGGTGCAAGCTCGAGATCTAGCAGCCAAGGGCATGGTAGCCTCGCCCATAGCCAAGAGGTCAAGCGAGGGCGTCATGACCCTCGCCGACCACAAAATAAATAGAAAGATTGAAAGGAGGCAGTTGCAAGCTTGAGATTTGGTGGCTAGCGTTTGAGCTCGAGTGACCATGGCAATTGTAAGCTCAAGACATGGCAACCATTGCGGCGAGTCGAGCTCAAGCAACCTCATCAGTTCGTGGCTACCATGGCCATGAACCTAGAGCTTGAGCTTGAGAGCGGCCATAGCAATTGCAAGCTCGAGATTTTGGCCGCAAGGCCATGCAAGGGCGTCATGACTCTCGTCAGCCATAAGTTAAAAAAAAAAAAAGAAGTTAGAAAGATTAGAGGGAGAGGGTGTTGTGACCCTCGCCAACCACTAGTGAGGGCTTTGTTGCCCTCATCCAATGGCTAGTGAGGGTTCCCATGTAAAAAGAAAAAAGAGAGAGAGAGAGAGAGAGAGAGAGAGAGAGAGAGAGAGAGAGAGAGAGAGAGAGAGAGAGAGAGAGAGAGAGAGAGAGAGAGAGAGAGGGAAAAGAGAAGGAAACAAAAGGAAAATAAAACCAAAAATTAATTAAAAATAAAAAAATTACTAAAATATTATTAAAATTTATTCATGTCGGGGTCACATAAAACAACCGGCGTCTACATTAGTGATTTTCGGCCAGAATCGATTAGTTAATTTTGTCGAGTTTAGAACACTCAATTGACAAAACTCAAAAAGGTTGAGGACTGAATTGTTAAAGGTTTGTTTGGTAATGTTTTTGTTTAAAAATTGTTCCAGGAAACAGAAATAGAAAAAAGCTATTTCTGTTCTGGGGCACAATTTTTTAACAGAAGAACGTGTTTGGTAAACTTGTTCCTGGAATAGAAAAAGAACATAAACATGTTTAATAAACTTGTATAATTTTTTTGCTTTTTTTAATTTTTTAATTTTTTAATTTTTTAATTCTTTTTTTTTTTTTTTTTTTTTTCTTTTTTTTCTTCCTTTTGGCGATCGCCGGTCTCGGCCATGGCCGGCGACGGCCGGCGAGGCCGAGCCTCACTAAATCTTGGTGAGCTTGAGCCCGGCCTCACCGGGGCCGGCGACGCTCCGACGAGGTTGCCGGCCGCCGACTATGGCCGAGGCTGACAACCGGCCAAAGAAAAAAAATAGGAAAAAAATAGGAGAGAGAAAATTTGTTTCTCGGAAGTGTTTCGGGAACAAGAAACAAGTTTTCTTGTTTCTTGTTTCTGTTCCAAATTTGTTCCCTAGAACAAAAACAAGTCCCGAGAATAAAAACGTAAACAAACGCGTTTCTGTTCTTTTTTTCTTCCCCCGAACAAAAAAAACAGAAATTGTGCTCATGACCAGAAAGAAAGAACACAAACAAACAGCCCCTAAAAGTGTAATAGATTTAGGACTCTTCGACAATTTTCTCTGAGGACCACTCAATACTTCTATGATATGAAGTCAAACCACCTTATTAAAACTCACAAAATTCCATGATGCAAAATAGAGATAGAGTACTTATAGTTGCACATGACAACATTTCTTGACTGGGGAAGAGTTTTTTTTTTCAGAAATAGTTCTTTTCTATTTCTATTCCGAGGAACAATTTCTGAGTAAAATAAGGTGTTTGGTAACTATACAAAATTTCTATTCCAGAAATAGAAAAAGAATAGAAATGCGTTTGGTACGAAACAGTTTCTTTTTTGTATTTATTCTTTTTTTATTCTTGCTCATGGATCGCTCGTCGTCGCCCGTTGGCCGCCAACCGCCCGCCGGCCGCCGACCGCCTGTCGCCGCCTGCCGTCACTACTACATGAATGCCGACCGCCAACCGTCACCGCCAACCACCGCCGCATAGGCCATCGGCAATCAGCGGTGACGGTCGGCGGCTGGCGTTCATGCAGCGGTGGTGGCGGGCGACAACGGGCGGTTTGCGGCTGACGGTCAACGGTCAACGGTTGGCGATCGGCGGCGGCCGACGGCAGCCAGCAGTCGGCAGCGGCGGTGGCAGTCGACGGCGACATCGGCAGCGGCGTCAGCGGTCAATGGCGGTGGCAGCGATTAGCGGTGGCTCCGAGCGGTTGGAGGTGGCCATGGCAAGAGAGAGAAACAAAAGAAAATTGGCTTATTTCTAGAAATTGTTCTCGATAACAAGAAGCTACTTTTTTTTGTTTCTCGTTTCTATTCCAAAACTGTTCCCGGGAACAAAAAATAGAGAAATTGTTCCCGAAACAAAAGTTTAACCAAACGGATTTCGGTTATTTTTGTTTCGGAGAACAAAAAAAAAAAAATTGGGAGAAACGAAACGTTGTCGTACGCAGATCCTATATCACCACCAAAATAGTCTCAATTCCTACTTTTCCCATAAATTCTAAAATGATTCTAAATTTCGCAAAACTAACTATGCAGATTTCTTGTATTTTTTTATTTTTATTTTTATTTTTATAGAGGAGAAAGGCCGTAAGGATCTAAAGCTAAATCTGCGGATCGACAATTTGGCTATCGTCATCGATCGCTTTCACCAAGACAAGAATCTGAACAGGATTGGCAAGCATTCTGTTGTCATTTAGCACGAGATTTTGTCCATTGGGGTGGGATTGGACCGATTGGAGTAGGTCGTGCCTTCTTGTCGAGAAAGGGATATGTAAGGTAGGCAAAGTTGGTTGTTGTTACCTAGGGTTTCGTCACGTTTTGTAAATTTTGCTTGGCTCTTTCTCAATCTATTCGAAGGGAACTAAACGTTGTTGTAGCTAATTTAAGTTACAAGAAAGGTGAGACGTTTAAAATGCACTTAACTTCGATGAGTTCAAAACATGATTTAAGACGAAGAAAGTCACTCTTATATAGGCATCTTTCAATATATATATATACAGCCAAAACAAGGGTAGCATCTTCCTCCGTCCCCAATTGGTCCAATTGTGTCTATGATTAGAGGGTCACAAATATGAACAGTCAAATATGTTATTCAAGGCCATATTCCTCCGTACATCAAGAAAATTGTCCAAAAAAACCTAAATTAATGGTACGGTGATGGGAAAAATATCAAAAAAGCTCTAAACTTATTGTTTTGGTACAAATACAATTTTAAACTGTTCAATTTGATCTATTTAGTCTTAAATATTTTCACATTGTATCAATTTAGTCTATCCGATCAACTTTGGCTAAAAATCGCTAACGTAGACATCAGTCATCCTATGTGACAAGGCTAATGTTAATGTTGATAATTTTTTCAATTTTTTAGAAAAATTTTGAATTATTTTTCTTTCCTTCCTTCCTTTAATTTTGGCCAGCGAAGGCCTGCTAGTGGGGCCACAAAGGCCCTAGGCAAGGCAAATCTTGCAAGTGGCTAGCGAGGGCTTCCTAGCCCTTGCCCAATGATCGTTAGGGGTCACCAACCAAAATGAAGGGAAAAAAGAAAAGAAAAGAAAGGAATAAAATAGTATAAAAAAAACTCAAAATATAATTTAGTAATATCCATGTCAGCGCCAACCGTACCACGTAAAATGTCTGACTTCCAAGCCAATATTTCCAGCTAAAATTAGTTAGAAGACTCAATTGGCAAAATATGAAATGGCTTAGAACTAAATTGATTCAACTGAAAAATACTAAATTACCACCAATACAATAATAGGTTTACTTATTTTTTGATACTTTCCTCGTATGGTGCATAATTCAATCATAGACTTTTCAAATTTGCCAATTTAGTCTTAATTTTTTTATTTTATATAATTTGCTAGTGTAATTTTTTCGGTCACCATTATGTCATTATCCCTTAAAAATTACAAACTCTACCAACTTCGATGCGCCTCTGAAATAGAAGTTATAAAGTAATCTATAAAAAGAAATTGAACTTTGACGCAACGTATAATGTGGTTCTTGAACTTTAATTTGTTTAATATAATTTCTAAATTTTACCCCAAAGTGTAATATGGTTCCTGAACTTTTAATTTGTTTAATGTGATCATAAAATTATATGAAGATATTTAATGTTATCCTTCTATTAATTCACGTTCAAGAACAATATCGAATGTTTTCATATAATCTATGAAGTAAATTGTCCAAGGACTAAATTGAATATGTAAGAAAAATCTATGAATCACGTTGAACAAATTAAAAGTATAAGAATCACATAAAATATTTGACCAAAGTTTAAAGACTGTTTGTATCATTTTTTCCAATTTTTAAAAACGGAAAATGCAAATTGAGAGGACAAAACATTCTTCTTTGCATTTTGTTGGCACGGCATTTATTTGTAAGGAATTGATAACGGTACTTTCAACAAACAGATTCATGAAACAAGAGCCCGATGAAGACTCGCCAAACCACGGCAATATCCCTGCGCATGCAAATGCATGTAAGCGAAGTGACATAAAAAAACATACTCAATAGGTTCATCGGCAATGAATTGATGTTCGGAGGTGCGCGAAGCCAGATTCAACCAAAAAGCAGGGACGCCAACGAAGCCGAGACCGATGAGTTCGGCTGCTCAGAGAGCCACTGGAGATGGGCGGTGGCAAAGCTAGAGATAGGTGGTGCTGGCAGTAACGCTGATCAGTCGAGATCAAAGACAGGGAGAGAGAGAAGAGATTAGTGAAGAACCAAGATGGACTATACCTGTTTTCTTTTTAACTTTTAAATCAGTTAAAAGTGCGTTATAATAAACCCAGAGTCCAAATTTGGGATTGTACTCGTCAGCAATCACCAATCCAATTTCATCTAGCCCTTTACACAGTATGTTCTCTATCGCCTAAATGCTCAATCGACAGTGGGTTCATCACTGTGCATTCGGCTCAACACAAGCATGTACTGTCTCCACGACAAGCACCAGCACACGATGAAACTAGAGAAACACGAGGCACAAGACACTGGCCATTTCGGACAAAGGCTGAGAGACTCAGAAACTCAGAAGCAGCTTGTTTCTAGCGCCATGTCAAACGACATGGACACCACATATGGGGCCAAAACTCAGCCTCGACTGGCTTTCTGATAAGGACATGGCTTAACCTAGCTAGACTCTGTGACTTTCTGATCTACGGCAGGAGAGGCAGGAAAAATGCCAGCTTCCATGGGAGACCCAGGATTCGATTCTTCTTGAGTCGAGTCATTAAGAAGCACCACAAGCATATGATCCAACCCATTCTTGCGTGCGCCTGCAGTGTGTATGCCCAATCAATCTCAACCGTTAAATAATGTGAGTCTTATGCGACACTCGCATGCTATGACGGTTGAGATCGATTGGTCTCGCATGCTCCACGTGCAAATCCCATAGGGTTTTAGGCCCAGTCATGATTGTATGGACTCCACTCTTCTGAGTAATGAGCAAACCTTATCATTTGAGTGATGCTGCATAAACATCATTGGACCAGGGTAAAACAAAGTCGCGAGTATACCGATTCAAGGTGACGACTACAGATGATTATCTTTCCTTCAAGCTTTGTAGAGATTAAAATTAGCAATGGAAGTCATATACATCAGCTTGATCATCTTTGCAGGTTTTGCCATAGGCACATCACTACTTTCAACTTCTCACTTTAAAAATGACCGACAATCGTTCTAAGGACAAATGTCTCTGAAAAAAGTGGTGCTACATGGACAGATTTTCGAATCCCACTCCAAGAGGCCGGCTAAGTGTCATTTTCAGAAAATTAATTCAAGAAAAATTCTTCCACTCAAACAAACACACCATTATTTCGTTTTGAACTCGTGAGTCTTCAACGTTGTGCAAGGATGGTGCCACCACCCCCTAGACATCAATCCAATGGTTGTCTTCGGGCCTCTTCTGATTTAGATTTCAGCTTTACCCTTTCGGCAATACGGGTTGAAAACGGGTACATCGCATACCCATTAAAACAGTTGCGCTTTGCTACTCTAAATGCACAACAACCCGTTTTTTAAACTATTGACTAACTCACGTACAATCCACTCCACCAATTACGAGTCTTCGACCCATTTCGCCATCTCTAAAAGTCAGGTCCAAGGATCCAGCAAGCCCTATCTAAGACTAAGTTCTAAGCCATTGGACTGACGATCCAATCTGTTCCAATCTTATGATCCAATCATAAAATAAAAATGTTGGGCTTGATGGGCCGGATCGAGCTTGTAAAGAGAGCCATTCCCAAGCCCTTTTGCCCTGGGAACACAAAGAAGAATTCAAAGGGTCATTGTTTGACAAGTACTCAATTACAATGGAAAGAGCAATGAACATCAAAACCATGCATTCTCTTTTTCAAGTTCTGAACTTTGAGAACCTCACTTAGTTGAGATGAATTCACCCTTCTTCTTCTTGTTTCGTAGGTATAATCAAGCCATAATCAAGATTTTTTTTTTTTTTTTGTCGGGCAAGAATTTCAATAGCATGAGGAGTGTCGGGTTTTTCTATGTTGTACCAAGGCGCCATTCATCGCAAAGCACACCCACCTAGAAATTTGATAAACGAAAATCAATGTGAAGAATTGTGCATTAGTTGGAATAACATACCTTGAAAACGCATTTGTCATATTTGATCCTACCATTATGTGCTATCACTTGTCCAAACTTGTGTAATTTAGTAATCATATACATGTCGGGCGGAGCATAAAATAAATAATATAAAACTAGGAAAAAGAACTTGTGTCCTAAGAAGCTTGGACCAGCGAAAAGAAACAACCATGTTTTTTATCGATGGGTTACAACTGTTGGACATCACTTGTATGCAAAAACAACTAAAAATAGATTTGTGATGTCTATTGATTGGAGGGAGTTTCATTTTTGTCAGAAATGGAGGGAAATATGGCTCGATTCTAAACATGAGTTTCATAACTTGAATTATGATTGCGTAGCTCCAAAACTCCGCCTTATCTATGAAGTCGCTATCTGAAAAATAAGGTTTTCCTATGAGTTCCGGTCCAAAAGGTCAATTGTGGTGTCTCTCATCATGTAAGACTTTCGGAAAATGATCGACAAGCGTGTTATTAGGATGTGGTTGGGTCAAAAAGAAAAGAGACCGATAAGTTTTGACCAAAATAATATATCGAGGATTGCTCCGACAGCAGTATTTCACCATCCAACACATCATAAACAAATGACATGGTATTTGAATATGATAGATACGAATAATGTGGCAATTATGTCATGTCTTGTGCATATGACACTGTAATAATGTGAAAATTGAATATGTTGCGTATGTAGGATATACAAATGACGTGGCAATTAAATATGACAAGTGCGTACAACATGTGAATGACATGACAATTGAATATGATATGTGCAAATCATACAAATGATGATGTGGCAATTGAATATATGCGTATCATGCATTTGTGACATGGCAATTGAATACAACCTGTATGTATGGACATGCATTTGTGATATTAACATTGACTATGACATAAGTTAATTTGATATGTGTAACGTGTCAAATGATTACTTGGAAGACGTTAAAGATGCATGGACACAATTTTAAAATCCATGTGTAGTCACCTTTTCAGATTAAATTTTTGAACAATAATGATTCCTATTAGGGATGAGCAAGACGGACTCAAATTGGAAATCATCCGGACCGAACCAACTAATTATGGGTGGTTCCAGGGATGCTAGTTTAGTTCTTGTTTCCATGAAAACGAAACCAGTGATTTTTCATCAGATTCCATTCCAGTGTGGCAATTAGACCGACGAGCTATATTATTTAAATTTCTTAAAGAAAACAAATAAACCCTAATCGGCCTTTAGTCTTTCCCTCTCGCACCCCCTTGCTCCTCATTTTAGTCTCTCCCTCACGCCTTGCTCTTCACTCTCTAGTCTTTCGGCTCTCACTCGACAAATAGATCTCACTGATCAATAGCTTGGTTTCCACTCTTCAGTCTCAAACCGCCTCTCCCTCTAACAAAGTAGTCCTCCATCAAGAAACATCCAATTTTTCTACCTATTCCAAGTTTCCTATTTCGCTCTTTACTCTTTGGTCTCTTGGCTCTTGCTCTTACTTCAGCCTATTTCACTCTCGAGGTCTCTCTCTTCACTCTTAGGTAATGCTCTAAATGACCACTTTTTCAAATGATGCCAATAATTTAGCAGTTTAGCTTTAAGTGCGAAAGCGGCCGTATGTTTGTTTGTACACATGAAGATTACATGTTGGATCTCTAATTCACATATCCCTTGCTTAGTGGAGCCTCTCATTGCAAGCATTCCTTATTCTTTTTGCACACTTGAGGATGAGAAGCACCAATGCCTGTGTCATTACATGTTCATCAGATGATTGCTAAGTGACTAGTTCCACCGGACCGAACTAGTTCGGTCCAATTCCCAATTCTTAGTTAAGATCAGATAGAATAAAAAATAATCACCCTTAATTCCCACATGATGGGCCTTAATTCATGAACTTGGTACAAATGGCTACTAATCTTTGACCTATTAGTATAACCTAACCATACACCTAAGACTAATACATTTGATAATGGTAGGCTTGAAAATAAGGGGTTTATTCACACCAATGCCTATCTCATTGCATGGTCATCAGATGATTACTAAGTGACTAGTTCCATCATACTGGACCAGTTCGGTCTAATTTCCGATTCCTAGATAGGATTGGACGAAACCAAGAACGATCACCCCTAATTCCCAGCATTGGGCCTTCATTTGTGAACTTGGTATGAATGGCTACTAATCTTTAACCAATCAATGTAACCTAACCACACACCTAAGACTAATCCCTTTAATAGTGGCAGCCTTGAAAATAAGGATTTTATTCTAATGCTTCACACATCAAACACCTTATTCTTTTTGCACCCTTGAGGAAGAGGAGTGTCAATGCCTCTCTCATTGCATGGTCATATGATAATTGCCAAGTGACTAGTTCCATCAGACCAATTCGGTCTGATTCTTGATTCCTAGATAGAATCGGACAAAACTAGGAATGATAATCCCTAATTCCCATGCAATGGGCCTTAATTCGTGAACTTGGTACAAATGGCTACCAATCTTTCACCCGTCAATAATACTAACTAGACACTTAAGACTAATCCTTTTTATAATAGTAGGCTTGAAAATAAGGGGTTTATTCTAACACTTCACATATCAAACACCTTATGTATACATTTAAGAGAGTAGTTGCCCAAAATCTTTGCATTGATGGAGACCAAAGATTCTCACGAATTATAATTAGTGTTTGGTAAACACTATTTGCATAACAATCATAAAGAACTTTAGTGCCATTTTTCAAAGGAATTAAATATGAGCTCAGTTGACCCTTGACATCTTAAGCAACAGCTTGTCCTCAAGGTCACGTGACCATAGGTGAAGTGAAAGTCTCAAAACCCTAGACAAGGCAACGCCAAGGTTGTGGAACCTCAAACGACCCTAATATGGCAATTGAGCATTGAAAGACAACCTAGGTGATTGTCGTCATGGTCACACTATGCCAATGGAATAAGCATCAGGGTTGCTCAACCTCAAGCAACATAGATTTGGAGATTAAGCATCGGAGGATAGCCTAAGCAAGAGTAGCTAAGGCTGCACAACCCTTGGTAAGTGTCGCTGAGGTCATAAGCTGATGTCAAGGTCGCACAACCTTAATTGACCCGAATTTCATCTTATCTATTAAGTCATAAATTAAAAAAAAAAATGATAAAAACATAACTTTCATATGATGCTCAATTAAATGTCATTACTATTGTTTACCATTTGATGCCATAACTTTTCCTATAACTTTTTAATACCATTTATTCAAGTGCTATAAATTTGATGTGACATAACAGTTATCATGAACATTTTTGAAAACTTGTGACATTTAAGTGATTGAAAAAGTTATTTGATACTTAATGAGTTTTGTATGCAAGTTATGATACTTAGATAAACGATAAAAATATTATGTTATTCAAATGGATATTATGTAAAAGTTAAGATTAATACCCTAAAAAACTTCAAACTGATACATATGTGACAAATTTATCTCAAACTATTTTGTTACCATGAAAAATCTCAAACTGGTATACCAGTGATAAATTTATCTCAATTAACCATAAAAAATCTTGAACTATATTTATGACAAATTTACATCAAACTAATTTATTCAACTATCAAAAATCTCAAATTAATACATTTATGATAAATATACCCATGTTAAATTGGATTGATACTACAAAAAAATAAAAAGAAATTATAAACTATGACAAACGAAGAATAAAATCCCAAATTTGTATACTAATCAACTGTCATGTATCATTTAACTTAATAATTTGACAGTAACATTTAACAAAAACTAACATAGGATAAATTTGTCGCAAATGTATCAATTTTGGGTAAATTTATCAAATATGTATCAGTTTGAGATTTTTAGTGATCAAAAAATTAGTTCGAGATAAATTTATCATAAGTGTATCAGTTTTAGATTTTTTAATATTTATGATACTTATGGTGCCTGTTTTTCCGAAGAAGGGAGGAGAGAGAGGGTGAGGGTAAAACCTCGAGAAGAGAGGAGTCATGTGAAGGCACGTGAGGGAGGGGGGGTGCAATAGGCATCGCGTGCCGGCGTGCTCTCGACCGAAAAACGTTAAGAAAAAGGAAAGGGGGAGGGAGGGGGGTGGGGATGGAGGAGGGGCCCACGTGAGCGACCTGTCCGCTTCGGACCGTCTTTTACTGACACCCCCCGCTCCCCACTGTGACCTTGTCAGTTGACGTGTGTGGTGTGGTGGCCACCCCCACATGTGACCCCTCTCTCTTTCTCTCTCTCTCTCTTCTTTTTCACCCAATTTTTTTTTTTATTACCCTGCCAAAAAAAGACGAACTAGCTGACGTGTACTCTAGGCCAGGTGGGCCCCCACCAGTTCCCCCAAATCCGTACCGAGCATCATTTGATCCGAGATCCATATGTGTCTCTGGCTTTGGTCTTGGTCCTCGATGCTTTTGAGGCTCTTCTTGCCTTTGCCTCCCTCCTAGTCCTACCCTTCCTTCCCCACCTTTGTCCCTTTCGGCTTTCTTGCAAGCTGCCACATTTCCTAAATCTTGAAGAAAAGATTGCATGTGGTTCTCTCTTCTTCTTCCTTCTTTCGGTTTTTTTATGTTTCTCTCTTTTGTAGGTTCATAGCTCAAAGAAAGTTGGTCAAACTAGAAAGTTTGGGTCGAAAGGATCTCGCGCAAGTTGGTGGGAGCATCTCCTTTTACAGCCTGGGGGGGGTTAAGTTGGTGCTTTGCTTGTCTCTGTGTTTTCCATGTGGGTGAATAAAGAATTAGGGTCTTATGCGTCCTAACTTAATAATCTTGCGATCACGTGTCGTGCAAGTCAAAGTTCTGAGTGAGATGTCTTCTTTTCCAATCAAAGAGCGTATATTTAGTTGTGCTCGCTAGGAAACGAGCATGATTTTAGAATAAAATCGGAACCTGAGAACTAGACTGGTAAAAATTGATACAATTCCATGTTCTACAATATATATTGTAGATTTTAGGTTCCAAAAATTGGACATGTTCTAACGGACAGGTGGAACCAAGATCTTGGAATCTACAATAAGTTTTTCTATTTTTCTTATATATCTTCATGTGATCCTCTAACATTCCATGACGTCAATGATGAGTGTGTAATTTATAACCGCTATATTAAATTTTCATTTCCAACAACATCCATAATTAAGACTTTTACTTTGTTAATAGTTTATAATCTTCAAGTATTTAGATATGAGTTGTGGTAAGTTGATTGTAATAAATGGTGGTCATTAGAGGCAATAATTCACTGCAATTGCTCAATTAAGAGTCGGATGGCACTTGGGTGGATCTTGAAACCTGTAATAAGGTAAGTTCCAAGTTCTTGACTATGTAGAGTAGATTCTAAGTTACAAAAATTAGGGAACTTGTTCAAACGGACAAGTTCTAATGGAACCTAGAATAATTTTTTATTTTTTTCTTGTTCTATATCTTCACATGATCAAGCGATATTCCATGATGTCCAATGACGAGTGTATAATCCAAAACCACTCTATTAAATTTCTATTTCCAATAATATCCATGATTTGTCAATATTTCATAATTTTTTGTGCATCTAAATATGAGCTGTTGTTAGTGAATTATCGCAAATTGTGGTCATTAGAGGTGATGATTTACTGCAATCGCTTAATTAAGAGTCGGGTGGAATTGGAGTAAACTCCGTAACCAGTAACAAGGTAGGTCCAGATCCTGAATATGCGGAATAGTTTTAGGTTCAAAAAATTAGGGAATTTGTGCCAATAGATAAGTTTCAGGTGGAATCTTAAGGTACGTTTGGTAACGTTTCTGTTCTCGGGAACAATTTTTGATTAGAAATATTTTTTTTATTCGTTTTACGAGAACAATTTCTAAAAATTTTAAGCCATTTGGTAATCGTCCAAAATTTCAATTCTCGAAATAGAATTGCGTTTGGCATTGTTCTCAAAATTTCTACTTCAAATAATTTTCTTACGTTTTTTTTTTTTTCTTTCTCCTTTTTTCTCCTTTTCTTCTTCAAGGGCTGCTGGTTGCGAGCCTTGGGATGACTGGCGATCGGCTAAACAAGGGCCGGCGACCTCGCCGGAGCATCGCTGGCCCTCGCTGAGACCGCGCCTCATCGGCTGAGCCTTGGTAGCAATTGGACGAGGCTCGGCCGAAACCTTGGCTGGGTGAGCGACCTCATCAGATCTGTGAGAGGTCGAGCCTCGCTCGGTCAAGCGAGGCTCGCCGAATTGGTCAACGGCGACTGGTAACGGCAGCAGCGGCAGCAGTTGAAGAAGAGAAGAGAGGGAAGAAGAACAAGAAGAAAGAAGAGAAAAGAGCAAAAAAAAAAGGGGTTGGTTTGATTATGAAATTGTTCCTAGGAACAAAAAATCAATTTTTTTTTACTTCTCGATTTTATTCCAAATCTACTTCTGAGAACAAAAAAATAGAAATTTGTTCATGGCAATAAAAGTTTTACCAAACAAATTTTTGTTTCAAATCTACTCCCGAGAACAAAATAACATAAAATTGTTACTATTTGACAAGTTGTCAAACGCACCTTTAGTAGAATCTGAAACCGCTTACCTTTAGCACTCGTTAATTGTTCTAAAGAATGCAAAAGTCCACTTTTTTTAAAACAATTTATATGCGCTTCCTAGTGATCCAGACGACAAGATGACCGCAAGAGAAAATTTAATGTAGTGTAGGAGGCTGCAAACGACTTTTATCTATATGCGATAAAAGCTTTTGTCATTAGTGTTGCGAGAATGAAACGTGGATTATACTTACTAAGTGCCCTTGGCGAATCACTATTAAAACTCTCGACAGGAGCATGAAATATATTTCGCAATACAAATTAACTCTGAGAAATGCTAGAACGATATGTGAAGTCTTTTTACAAAATTACGAAATCCAATCTACTAAATGGCACGATTTTACGATTTTTTTTTCTCACGAGAAAGTACAAATCGGATAAATTGAATTTCGAGCTATACAAATAATCAGTATACATGCATTTGATATCGGGGAGATCGAATTCGTGTCGGATGGTAGGGAGCTAGGGCTCTTCGCTGGTGGGCACGACCAGAAAAGACGAAATTGCCTTATGCAAAAGGGAAATTACGACAACAGTCATAAAGTACCAAAAATATGATGCTTTAGGCCCAACATATATTAGGCTTTGTCTGATAATTCCCAATTCCGTTGAATATGAATAGCAATTTTTGCAGTAGGTCAACCAGACTTACAAATGAGATGCATTATCATACAACTTTTCAAATTAATTTGGAAATATAATTAGGATTTATATCTTGTCCCTGAATTATTATTTGCAAAAGAGTTGTCAACAAAGTAAAGTCAAAAAAAAAAAAAATTAATGTCACATCGAGTTTGAGCACAAGTTAATTGCACTTGCTAACATTTATGAAAGGCCCCAAATTGGAATATTGCGACAAATTTATCCCAAATTAATTTTATAATCACGAAAAATCTTAAATCAATATACATGTGACAAATTTATCCAAACCGGTATATGTATAATAAATTTACTCCCAACTTGTTTTTTGACCGCCAAAAAGTCCAAATTAATATATTTGTGACAAATATGTCATCCGTTAATTGGATTAATATCACGAAAAATTACAAAATTAGTACATTTGTGTTGTACACTCATGTTATCTAACTCAGCAATTTAATCATAAAATTTGACAGAAAATAATAGATAATAAATTTATCACAAATGTACTAATTTGAGGTTTTTAGTTGTGGTCTAAATTTGTCATAGATATATAAGTTTGGATTTCGTGATCAAAAAATTAATTTTGAGTAAATTTATTACATATATTCTAGTTTGTGGTTTTTTTTATAGTATAATGTTAGCAAAAAGTAAAAAACTTGGTTATAATTTTTAGTTATTACACACAAAAACGCGCTAAGTTGTTACTATTAAAGAGATATATAGTGGGGATAATGACACAAATAATTTCTAAATTTCGGTTGAATATATAATATGATCCTTAAAATTTTACTTTTTTTAATATGATCTATGAAATTTAGTTCAATATGCAATACGGTTCTGAACCTTTTCGGTATATATTTAATGTACTCCATGAATTAATTTAAGTAGGAATTTGGACAATTATAAGTTTAGAAATGATATTATAAATTGAATTAAATTTTAAAAATTATGTTAAATGAATTAAAAATTCAGACATCGTATGATATATATAAAGCTAAAATTCAGCCGTCATTTATGTCATTTTTTTCCTACGAACGGTGACCTGATTATCCAAATGATGATATGGGAGAGGCAAAGCGCAAGGAAAAGTGAGCCCCGGGTGGCAAAGAATAGTCAAGTCACCTCGTCTTCTCACACACAAAACGACAGGCAGTTCTAGTTAGTCATATCTGCTTCGTCTTCTTCTTCTTCTCTCCTCTTCATCTCGCCCTCCCAGCATCGTACATATTTCGAAAATGCCCTGTCAAACTAGGTAAAAAACGAAATAAAAATTTCAGAAACCCAACCATATGGTTGGTTGGGACCTCTGCACGATGCTCTGACAACACTTTCATGGAAATGTCTGATCGTCCTTCGCTTCCGCTTCTGTCATCGCCCTGTTCATCCCGACTTTTGCTCCCTTTGTCCCCTCCCCAGAAGATCTTCGTGGCACTGCCCTGCCCTTTCGGTAAAATACGTCTATGAACGGATGGTGTACCTGTCACTTGGGCTTCCCCAGTATAGTTGGAATGCACAGTGCGTGCGTGCGTGCTTGTGCGCTCACTCGTCTGCAACCTCCTGTCGACCCCCAGTTTTTCAAAGTACTAAGATAATCTTTTCTGTGTAGTGGCTGTAGAAAGAAAGAATTTTACGTTAGATGCATAGTTAGAAAGAGGAAATCCCACGAACAACTTCGATCTCGCGATAAGCTAAAAGTTAAAATTTATTACGGTCATTGAATGAACCACGAAAATAAGAAGAGCAATGGACATGAATTGAGTGAGGATATGATCACGAGATATCGGGCGTGATTGTCATAGTCACTCTAAGTGGAAAATTCTGTGATCAAAGTAGAGGATCGACATGATTCAACTAAAACTTTTAACTATGATGTATATGTGTATTTCAAGTTTGGATCATAGAGCAATGGACACAACACTAATTTATCCCATACAATTATTGAAGCCATCCATATAGTCGCACCAATCATTTTTTCTTAGTACATTTGTCGCATTACTTGTATACTTATTGGAAAAGTTAACACAACGATTCTTCATATATGACATTGCTAAAGTATAATATGGAGTATTTCTCGATGCATGCAACTAATTATTTTAATCATGCAATTGACTATCTAATCCTTTAGAATCTCAACTCACACAAATATTCAAAGCTAAAAAAATTCATGGATGAATACCAATTTAATAGATACGTTAAGAGTAACACTAAAAATATAAAATGTGTAAAACTTGCAAATGATGTAGTCACGTGATACAATCACGTTCCACCAATAGCTACTTGACTTGTATACTATATGGAGTAACGCCATTATCTTGCGTTTGTTGACCCAATATTCCTTAATGTGCTTTTAGAATTTTATTTTTTATTTTTTGTTTTCCTTGGAAAGATTTCCCCTACGAAGAATATATTGTTTTCATGCTATTATAGAGTTACTGGATTAAAACTTAAGCTCCATTTCACAAAAAATTTAAAATCTAAAAAATATTTTCTTTAAAATGATTGATTATATCGCTTAGAAAAATTAATGAATGAAAAATGGTTTTATTATTGATAATAATTTATATCTAACTATTTTTATGGTAATGAAAATATTTCATACTAAATCTTGAATTTTCTGTAAAACAAACTCACCTTTAAGAAGGAAATACTTTAGCATCTCCCTCTTTGAACTTCGGTAGCAAAAGGCAACTTCCTGGGGTCACGCCTAGTGCTCGTCTGATAAATTACCTAGTTAAGAAGAAAGAAATGAAAGAAATGTCAGGCTCTCATTAGTCATGAACTATAAGAAGCCCGCGCACTTGACGAGAAAATATAAAAAGTTACATTTCATAAGTCAGTTTTCAAAGTATGGGACAACGTCATTGGTGGGCTCTCTCTCTCTCTCTCTCTCCTTCCACATTTTCAGCGTCTGCAGAGAGTCGAAGCTTTTGCCTAGAATCAATTGGAGTTCTTCTTTCACTTTCCCTAGACATCTTCAACTTCAAAATCCCGAGCCGACCCTCAAACGATCTCAATGTCTTCTCATTTTGCAGCAATGGCTGCTGAATTCCGAGTCTCATGACCAACAACTCGGAACCTATCTAATCAGGGAATCGAGTCATGAGTTTTATTTTCCCCATCCATAAAATATGTTAAACTTATTTTAAACTCAATTGGCACATTATATTCCCTCGACAGAGACGATGTAGCACTTCAAAGCTCCTTGATCCTCATAGGAGCAAATCTCTTCTCAATTCTATATATACTTTTTACATTAGATGAAAGCCAATTAAAAGCTGTCCGGCCTTGATAGAGTAGTTTGCAAGTAGAACCAATGTTTTAGAGCATTAATCCAGACTAAATCGGCCTTTGCCAGTTCTTAGGATTAATTTAACCTGGTGGGTTCACTTAAAAAGCATCATTGAATTGGCTAATTTAATTAGATTCAACCAGATTCCGGATACATCCTGAATTAAGTTGGACTGATGCTCACCCCAAGCTTGGATATAACACGTAGCATTTTCATACTCTTTTTTGTTGTGTGAATCAATGACAAATTAAGGAGCCTCTGCTGGTAAGAACTATCGTCCCTTGATTGCTTGGTGCTTGGGCAATTTTTTTAAGCACTCGAGTCAATTTTTATCACAGTCATTTAAATCTCAACACTTTCAATAAAATGCTATTGATGAATTTTGTTTTGTTTTTTTTTTTTATCGGTCTTACTCTAATCCTACTCTAATACTCACTCTCAGACTTTTGTCCTGCCTCCTTGCAGGGCGTGGGAGTCGAAATCCACTCCTGAAATGAAATCGTCCCCATCCCAATCCATCCTGAGAAGATAGGGATTTAAACCCCCCACCTCCCCCTTCCAAATTTGAAGGGTGGCCACTGGGGCGAACCCACAGTGATTGATGAATTTTGTTAACTTGGTTAGTTTTTGTTAGATGGAAAATTTAGCCTACGATTTTAATTAGCTTTCTCGTCTTGACTCAACATCGAAAAAGACTGAAATTTAGAGAGAGAGAGAGAGAGAGAGAGGGGGGGGGGGGGGAAGATCACAGCTGGGGGAGGGGACAGCACCGGGGCCTCACTGAGAGGAACCAACGGTCGATCAGCAAAGATGGGGGGCAATACCGCTACCTCCTATGGAACCCCCGTTATTGATCTCTTTCTCTCTTTCTATATCTTTCGATTTTCGGTTGCTTTTTCCCTCACATAACACTTCCTTCGCACCTCATGTCAATAAAAGAAAGTGAAAATTAATACAAAAGAATGCTACGAAAATTTTCAATCGAACAACAACCAAAGCATGAATGATAACCATTCTCTTTTGGGAAATAATTTATGCCTCTATTCCCTAAATGAGTTTCTCAGTAAAAGACAAGTGTTTGATAATAATATATATTTTCTATTCTTGTAATAGAAATTCATTTGATACACCTTAAAATTTTTGGATTGCCAGAGGCAAAGGGTGGGTTGTGAGGGTGGGCACTAAGAGATGTTTTTATTTTTGTTTCTATTGCAAAAATAGAAAAGTAGAAGAATTTGTACTCCTCATTTAGGGCCTATTTGGGAACATTTCTGTTATGTTGCTTTTTTTTGTTTTTTTTTTCGTTTCCCGGAACAATAAAAGAATAGAAATCCGTTTGATAACACCAACTTATTTTTTTATTTCCCGGAATAGAAAAGTAGCTAGGGAATAGATTTGGAATAAAAACAAAAACAAAAAAAAGTAACTTTTGTTATTCCAGGGAACAATTTCTAAAAATAAGTTAATTTTCTTTTTAATTTTTCTTTTGTTCTTCTCTTTTGTCGCGGGCCCACGACCACTACCGGCCACCCAGGGCCATCACCGATCGTCGGTTGCCAACCGACGCCGCTGCAGCCATCGACTGCCAACCGGTGTCACCATCACCGGCAAATGTCGTTGGCCACCACCGTCCTCTGATCGTTGGCCATTGTCGCCGGCAACTGCCGCTGGCCACCATCGTCCTTTGATTGCCAGTTGCCTTCGCCGCTTGCTGATTGTTGCCGATCGCCGACTGTCGGTGTCTGGCACTGCCGTCCTCCGACCGCCTATCGTCATCGCCGCCGCCGCCCACTGCCACCACCCACCGCCGTTGCCCGACCACCGCCCACCCGCCACAGGAGGGGGCGGCCGGTGGGCGATGGTCGAGCAGCAACAAGCGGCGATCAGGCGACAGCGAGCAGCGGTCGGTGGTCGGCGTTTGGCTGTCCGTGAGTAAGCAGAAAAAATGAAAAAATACAAAAATTTGTGGATCGTATCAAACGCATTATATTATTTTTCTGTTCTAAGAATATAAATATTACAAATGCCTTATTTTATTCAGAAGTTATTTTAGCGAGTAGAAATAGAAAAGAACTATTTCTCAAAAGAAATTGCTTATCGGAACAAAAACGTTACCAAATAGACTCTTATGTTCCAAATTTATTTCTAGGTTAAAAATTTGTCTCGCGAATTGAAAAATGAAATTGTATTATCAAATGGATTTCTATTGTTAATTTGTTCCTAGAAATAGAAAAATAAAAAAATAAAAACATGATAGTTATCATTCATGCCCTAAAGAGCTCATATGAATGATTGCACAAGCGAAGTAAAAGTTTTAGCACTCAAATGCAAGACAATAACAGATTTTAACACTGTTAAGATGATTATCCCTTTCCTTTTGGCTTGAGAATATTGAGGCTCAAAATTCGTTTCCTTTGGCAGCACTCATGTAAGCCCAAACTCAAGACCCTCTCACTGGTTTTGCCGAAGAGATCATTATCTTCTGGCCAAGGCACTTGAATTCGGTTTGGGACCAAAACGGAGCAAAAGAAACACAAACGGGTCCTTCGTATTTTCCATGCATATTCCCTCAGCAGCAGTACGGTACAGGAATTAGAGATCCTGCAAAAAACAGACATATTCTTTCGGTGCAATGGCCGATATATAAATGCGATGTCTTGGCCCTTCTTCCCCCTGATGGCAAGTTGGCAAACCGGCTGAGAAAAGAACCAGAAAAAGAGAATGATAAAAGCCTGAGTCGCCACTGAAATGGAACTGTGCCGTGTCAGCTCGAGCCTCCTCCTCCTCCCTCCCTCTGATCTGACCCCAACCCAATGTAAATGCCCCCTAGATTTTCACATAATCGAAAAACGCGAAGCCCAAAAGAAAAATGGATTCGAGAAAATACACACGCCAAGAGATCAAAGCGTATATATGCTCTCTCTCTCTTGCTCAGAGCCCCATGCATTACTACCTGATTCTTTTCCTTTTATATTTCCAAAGCAAGAAACACTAGAGAGAGAGAGAGAGAGAGAGAGAGAGAGAGGGTAGTAGCTCTGCAGGTTGTTTCTTGTTCTCCCTCAATCTAATCTACTCGTTAATTTGTCGTCTTTTTCTCTCTCTGATTTTCTTTCTTTGGCTGGGGTTTGTCTTTAAGTTTATTATATTCTTAGGCCTCTTTGTTTTATTTTTTTTTACCTCTTCTCAACTGTCTTGTCTGAGAGTGTCTTTTCTCAAGTGCCCTAGCCCTTCCCCCACTAGCCCTTGGAAAAAAAACAAAACTTTGCAGGCTTTTCATGTCAGAAACCATCCCCCTCTCTCTCTCTCTCTCTCTCCCTCCCTCCTGCGTGAGGGGAGGTTGCTGCTTGAGAAATAAAAGAACCTACAGGAACAGAAGTCACTGCAAAAGCCTTTTAGTTGCATCTTTTTCCCCTCTATACCACTCCACTCGCATACCAACTCACCAAGCAGAACGAGGACCTTCAGACCAGAAAAAGAAAAGCAAAACAAAACAAGGAGCTTTTAGCTATTAAAACCCAACAAAACAAAAACCCCCGTTAAAAGCAAACCCCAACCAATCTCCTGTCCCTCTCTCTCTCTCTCTCTCCATGGACTTGCAACTGAAGCAATGGAGGAAGCAGCAGGACGGGTCAGAACCACTATCAGAAGCAGCAGTGGCAGCAGAAGCGCCCTCTGCAAAGTTGCCAAGGCTCGTTCTTGACGAGCCCCATCACCCGCAATCCCAATCACAATCGCAACCAATGCAATCTCTCGCTGCTGCCTCCTCCACTCTCCCTCTGTTTGTTCCCGATAAACTCAGCAGCAACATGTCAGCAGCCGGGTTCCCAGATTCT
Source organism: Eucalyptus guilfoylei (assembly GCA_016097605.1). Lineage (NCBI taxonomy): Eukaryota > Viridiplantae > Streptophyta > Magnoliopsida > Myrtales > Myrtaceae > Eucalyptus > Eucalyptus guilfoylei. Next base: position 19,064,276 of record CM027860.1, read on the forward strand.
GCTCCTGCTGCCCCCAGATCCTTCCCCAGTAAGCTGCTTCTTTTCCCTCTCCTCCTCCTGCGCTCTCTCTTCGTAACCGCCTCAAACATAAGAAAATGAGGAAAAATAGAAATAATGATGTTTTATTGCAATAAAGCTCCAAGCTTTGATTGGATCTGTTCTTGGTTCCTGCTTGATTGAGTTTTATGTTTGTGTGGTTTTGGTTTTTTGCTCTCTTGGTGGGTCATTTGATTCCCTTCTCTTTTCTTTATTTGCGAAACAAGCAAAAGCTAAATTTGCTTCTTTTGGGCAGGGATGGGGAGCTATTTCAGCTTGGCTCAGTGGCAGGAGCTGGAACTTCAGGCTCTGATCTACAGATACATGTTAGCTGGAGCCACCGTCCCGGCCGAGCTGCTCCAGCCGATCAAGAAGAGCCTCCTTCAGGCCCCTTATTTCCTCCACCACCCTCTTGGCCATTTGCAACATTACCAATATCAGCCTGCTTGTAAGATTTCTTTTTTAAATTTCTTTTGACACTCCATCAATTAGCCTGTTGTTTCTGCTTTTCTGGGTTCTGTTTTCTTTTCCATCTGGTGAAGATGATCAAGCATTGGTTTCCCCACCGTCTCATATTTTGGTTGTTGTGACTGTTGTATTACCACCCTTGCCTTGCTGATACAGTGAATAAGCGGTCTTCTTGATTACTAAAATGACATGTTTCTTGAAACGTTTTGTTGCGGGCACTGTTATTGTTGTGTAGACTCGGATCTTTCAAAAGTGTCTTGGACTCCTTGATATTTAATCTCCTCTTATGTCCCTTTTCGGGTTTCTCGCCAGTGTTGCAGGCAGGGTGCTGGGGCAGAGCCTCCATGGATCCGGAGCCCGGGAGGTGCCGCCGCACCGACGGCAAGAAGTGGCGGTGCTCGAGGGATGTGGTGCCCGGCCAGAAGTACTGCGAGCGCCACATGCACCGCGGACGTAACCGTTCAAGAAAGCCTGTGGAAATCCCCACGCCTGCCGCCGCCGCCAATGGTGGTGGCGCCGCCAGGGGCTTTAGTGGGACTAGTCTCAAATCTGCCGATCCCGCCGTGGTCGCCGCCGCTGCCGCCCCTCTAGCGGCGGTGGCCGGGGGCGGCGGCCATTTCTCGCTCTCGGGGCCTTCGTCCTCGATCGATCTCTTCCAAAGGTAAAACTTTCCCAACACCCCTTTTACTAAATAAATGAAGAGAAGGTACTAATTATAGACATGCTTGGCTTAGAGAAGAAAAATAGTCATCACTGGCATGTTTTGCTTTGTACTAATTGGTGGGGCATCTTTCCATATGGTCATTTGATGTTACAAAATAGAGTAACTCTGGATTTGGTGGGATCTGAATGGGGTCTCTGCTCAAGGTCGGATTGATATTTTTAACTGGGTAGGTCCCAAATAAAGCTATCGTCCCCATTTATATGCCTCAAATTTGGAACGGAGCTCTTAGATTCTGCATTAGCTGATCCCAACCATTTCCTTTTTGAAGCATTGGACCCCATTAAGATTTTGCTTGCGTTCCATTGTTTTCAAACTTATTCTTTGCTTAATACTCTTGCTTTTTCCTGTGTCTTTCCTGTGCCTCTGTGCTTTTCTCTTTTCGACAGTTACTCCGAGCCCAAGAGCGATGGCAACAAGCACCTCTTTGAATCCCAGGGCGAGGCGAACGGTGGTAGCAGATCCGACGGGCACATATTGAGGCACTTCTTCGATGACTGGCCGCGGTCGCTCCAGGATTCTGACAACTCCTCGAGCAACGCCAGCCCGATGAGCTCGTCAACCTGCCTGTCCATCTCCATCCCTGGCAACCCCTCCTCTGACGTGTCGCTGAAGCTGTCCACAGGCCACGGCGACGAGCCCAGCGCGAACGACAGGGACGCCGCCGCTGCCGAGAGGGACCGCCCGCCCCAGCTCGGCAACTGGGGCACTGGCTGGTCGCCAAACCAGGTGGCTTCGATGGGGGGTCCATTGGCCGAGGCGCTGAGGTCGTCCACGAGCCACTCATCGTCTCCCACGAGCGTCCTGCATCAGGTGCCCCGCGGTTTGGCCTCGGAAGCAAGCTACGTTAGCACCTAATCCGGGGTCATTGGTGGTCTTAAAACAAGTGGGGTAACAAAAGATATAGTGGTGTCCTGTCTTCTGTGCTGGTTTTGTTTGGTCACTCTTCCCTACTCACATCACTCATATGATATTTCTCTGTAAATCGGGCGTGTTTGTGTGGTCCTACGCCACGTTATCTTTTTCTGAACTGATCTTTCCATTAACCCCAAAATGTTCATTGGGAAACAAGAAAGGGAGAGAGTGTACTATGCACCTGAAGGTGCTGATTTCATGCATCGAGATCCGATGTGGCCAATCGATGAGATTTCTCTATACCCCTTGCCTTTTTTGTCTTTTCGGGCGGGAGAATATATTCTCGTGCCTAGGCCGAACTGAAAATGTGGCGTTCATGAAGAATACCGATGCGGTCGCAAAGAGCGCATGCAATGGCTTTGTATTGTGCGTCGATTCTGTGCAGAACTCCAAGACCGCATTGACCGTACCATGATGGGGGGGCATATATTCCTGTTGTCTCGCGTTCGCGATGAAGCTTTTTCCGCATGTTGTTCAATGTAAGAGAGCGCTTCGTTGCAGAGAATACAGTTCGCCTCGGAAGGGTCAAAAGCAAAGCATAATCGTACTGCTGCTGCAACTCAAAGAATGCCGTGGGACATCTCGCTCCAAAGATTTCATATGCATGTGGGTACTTTTAGAAAATGCCAATTTCTCATCGGCCAACCTTTCCCCTTCCTTTTTTCAAGAGTAGCCGTGATTTTAGCTCTTGAACTTAATTGGAGTCTTCAATATTTCACAATGCTGTAACCACTTAAATTCGCTGAACAAATAAGCAAATCGCATTCGAAGTTCTTATTGTATTTTCTTCAAAACTACATGTAGAAAACTAATTCCATGGTTGAGGGATTGGTAACTCAGCACCTAACTTGCATCTCCCGTGCCAATTAAAGTCCTAAGTTAGGCTATCCTCCCCAGAGTCCATCGCGGCCTAGTTTTCTTGGAGTAAAAGCTTTTACGTTCATTATGCAAAAAATACTTGCATCTCCCGTGCTAATTAAAGTCCTAAGTTAGGCTATCATCCCTAGAGTCCATCGCGGCCTAGTTTTCTTAAGGTAAAAGCTTTTACGTTCATTATGCGAAAAATCCGAACAATAACGCCGTAATTTTTACGGGTTTTCACTTCGTTATAATCCATCACATAAGTTACTCTCTCTGGAAAGACTCGTGTAATGGATCGCAAAGATTAACTCGCTCCAGTGCTGCAGTCGTGAACCATGGCTGCAAGGGTCGATATTTAACTCAATGTCCATCCAGACATTGGGAAGGTACATTTTGCTGCTCCCATGCTGTTCTTGGGAAGTAAATGGAACGGAATTCTTCAAGCCAAATTACCTCGCCGCGTTATTTCCGAAGAAACGACTCAACTATAGCAGGATCATCCCTGTGGCTGTAACGCTAAGGGGTTCCACTCCATTCTCTCAGAAAAAAAGGATTGAGAGAGAGAGAGAGAGAGAGAGAGAGAGAGAGAAATGACTACTGCGGAGCTTCTGGATCAGCATAACTCATGCCTGCACCATGATACGGTTGGTTATGCAGTCGAATTTGGGACATAATCAGGCAGAAAAGGAACATTAGTCAAAGGGCTGAAAAAAATCAAGTAGAGAATTGAAGAGCTTGGGATGATAAACTATAATCACTGTCTACTGTACATCATTGATATCTATCCCATATACAGAGCCATTACGCCTGTCAAGCACTAGTCATCTGCTATTGCATTGAAATACTTCCCACATACTTTACAAAAAGGTTGTTTCTCGATGCCGCGCATAACCCCGAAAAGCATCACACTTCATTCAGCGATCGTTCTATTCCTCTCATCTGTTGTCTCTAGAATGGTGGACCTTTGACGGTATGACCACAAGGGCTCCTGCACCTCTTTTTGCCTAGATGCACTCTGCATGGACTTGCCCATGTACATGTCGGTCGTACATTAGACTGAGCATTTCAAGATTTATCCAAGGCTTTGACAGGTAGCTGCTCATCCTCCACAAGGGCGTAGACTATGGCTGTTCTGGAAGGTGCATACACCGAGAAGGAACAGGGTCGGTCGTCATACCACCCGTCCTGCATTCCACAGACCAGAAATTAAGATTGCTTAATTCAAATTAATGAGCTCCTGAGGGGAAAAGAGAAAAAAACAAAACAAAAGCTGTTGTGCGAAGCTTGAGTGGAATTCTTACAAAGGTGAAGTACTCCGCTGATGGATCAATCCTACTATACCCTCCAAACAAGGCATCATCTGAATTTAAGACAATCTGAACGAAGAAACGACATAATTTAGACACACTCAAGCAAACTTATCCAGAGGGGAAGATCTAAAGTCCAGTTTAACATGGGGGAAGAAAAAGAAAGAGCAATGAAAAAAATAGATTGGTGAAATTCCTTCGGTTGATCTTTTAACATCCCGGATGAAATCGGATTATCTGAGAACACTATAACGTGAGGGCATGCTGATGACCAAAGTAGTCAAAGCTCAAACCAGAGGGTAACAATCTGAGGTATCTATATTGAGATTAAGAATGAAACACAAAATGCCGGAGATACAAAATCACAGGTACGTGCAGGACAAGACAGCCTAATATATCAGTGAAATCACCAACATGCAAGCAGAGATTTAGCATGTGTTGGAACCGCCATAGAAAATTTAATATGGGGGACGAAAAAGAAAGAGCAACGAAAAAAATAAATTGGTGAAATTCCTTCTGCTTGATCTTTTAGCGTCCTGGAGGAAATTGGATATCTGAGAACACTATAATGTGAGGGCATGCTGATGACAGAAGTAGTCAAAGCTCAAAGCAGAGGGTAGAACAATCTGAGGCATTTATATTGAGAATTAAGAATGAAACACAAAATACAGAGATATAAAATCACAGGTACATGCAGGACAAGACAGCCTAACATATCAGTGAAATCACCAACATGCAAGCAGAGATTTAGCATGTGTTGGAACCGCCATAGGAAATTTACAAGGAGATACCTTATACTTTCCAGGCTTCAAGCAGCCTACACGGTAGTCCGTGTAGCTATTATTCCAATGAAAATTGAAGACAAACACAAGGTTTCCCCTTTCAAAGACGACGACCCTGTCTCCTTCATCTTTTCTGGATATGTATTGGTGCTCAGAAGTCATGAACTGCAGCACATCAAAATTAGTGTTCATTGTTGTTTTCTAGATGATAAGTGTCACGACCACAAGAAAAATATTGGAGGATCAAAAACAAAATCATAGAAAGTGGAAGCATACTCTTTTATTGAACAAACAGAAGAATATCAGCTCTATCCCAAAAAGGGCATTGTCCTTACGAAAACAGAACCTCCTAAAACGGGCAAAATTGGTTTAAATTTTTATACTTTTGGTGAATGGATGTAAATGCTTTCATTGAGCTCTTTCTGTTACTAGTTTGGCACCCCCTTGGTAACAGTGAAATCCTCTTATCAAATGAAAAACATACTCAGGCAGACAAATTGCAAAAGGCCATTATTTAATCCAAGATTGGCCTTCTCTGACTGTTGAAAATTCTTAATGGAACTCTAGGTTCTGGTGAGAATTGATGTACAAGGTCACAGAGGTGAATATATCCTTCAGAAGAGCCTGAGGAATGAAAGCTAGAGCAGTGTCTTATCATCTCTTCAACTAGAACATAATCTACAGAAAAACCAGTGGTGCATTCGCAAATGGAAATTCTTAAGTTCCTTCATATCACACACTATTCCTCCATACCCCTGGGCCAATTCTACTCATATTTCACATATCTCAATGATATCCAAAATGTAAATTGTGACTGCAGCATTTTACATGATATAGAACAACCTCACAAAAGTAATGGAATAATCTAGTTATTAAAAACTTACGCCATAAGCTTCTTCAACATGCTGCATAGCCTGATCAAATTCTTGCATTCCCCGGTATCTTAGATAATTTGCATCTCCCTACACAAGTAGGGACATTAGTTTGCAAGAATAACAGCAAAACAAGGGGTAATATCAATGGCCCTATGTTAGTCAACAAAAGAAAAATAAAAATAGAACAACAGATAAGATAACATATGTACATGAACAGAAACTTAGACGCAAGTCAGGCTAGTTAAGCAAAGTGTTTATGCCCCCAGTAGATCAGGAATTACTGTTTCAAGTTCAAAATGATCCAATTGATAGTAGCTTGAACGTTCAAAAATCTATAGCCAGCTTGGACTTTTGATAGAAATGTGATAATCAGCATGCAGAGCTGACTCCATGAAGCCAATAGAGTGCAGCAAAGAAACTAGCTTCATTCTCTGGAACATTCATGATTTCTTTTTCCAGACCGTGTTTGCCTTCTATAATGGTTTTGCAGTACTTGCACAAAGTAAATCCTCTCCCTTGTGCTATGTTGCCTATTTAAGTCCACAAGAGCTCCATGCAAAATTTTGTGATGGAACAGGGACAAGAAACAGAGGGGCAATGTAAGAAGTGATTGGGCACCTATGTCCATATCAAGCAGTTAAATGGAGCTGATACAGTTGGTTTGGATGCTAAAGAGTGAAGACAGGTTTAAAAATGCTACAAACATGTTGGTAGACAGGATCTAACAAGAGGAAGGTGCACTAGAACACTGGTATTTTTAGAATCTTCTCTGGACACTAAAGCAAAGCTTATTGAATTACCTACATGTCATAAAGAAGTGAGGCTGACATATGAAGTGTAGAACTTACAGCAAGACTTTCTAACCACCAAAAACAAAAAAATCAGGCACCTGCTATTCTTGGCTTATTTCTGTTCTGTAGTCTATCTACAATATTTTGAGCCTAATTGATGACTGGAGTTGAATAACAAGTTGTTCTACTTGAAATTGCGTATATATCTTCTTGATTTTGAAAACAAGCATGGCTATATTGGTTTGGAGGCTGATAAAAAACTTACTAGATCAAATCTTCGCCGGCATTTATCATAACTGAAACCGTTCCCTTCCCTTGGAAAGTCCATCCATTCTACTCAAGAAAAAGTAACAAGCAGCCCTTGTTATTGCAGAACCATCAAGAGGTGTAGCAGGCAACATTAGAAAGAGAATCCTTGAACATGATTCTCAAATATATGAAAAAGAAAGACAACTCACCAGGATGTCCAAATTCATTTCCCATGAAATTTAAATATCCCTCCCCCCCTAATCCCATAGTAATGAGCCTGATCATCTTGTGTAATGCTATTCCGCGATCTATAACAGGAGTTGACGGTCCATCCAGTGCCATGAAATCATACATATCCTGAAACAAAACCATGAGAATGATGAATTATCGGAAGATGCAATTGTTCATTCATAACTGTCAATCATGTACATTCACATTTCCACTACAATGAAAAATGATGTTCATAAGAAGCTATCTAATTAACGTCCAAACGCAGTAATTTTAACCACAAATCATTTGCACAATTATACACACATTTTTAGCACCCAATCCCTCTGAACTTGCAGCAGATGCACACGTGGCGACATTTAATTGGCAAATATGTCTCTAAACACCGCATAACTTACATAAGATCAAGTTGAATCAGCATACTAGACGACATAAGTATCAATCAAACCATTTAGACAATAAAGGGGAAAAGTATTATATAGGAATTTTAATGTCCAAGCAAAATAAACAGAAGTAGCAGACCCATCACCGGAGTAAATGTAGGCTAGCTTAGATAAGATTTTGTCTGACCTTGTCCATCAACCAGAAAGCAATGGTTTTATCACCAACCAGAGCTTGATCATGACTCTCTGCATAGGAAACACACTTTTCCAACCACCTTCTGTTGGTAAGTGTGTGAGTAATGTCACACATTCTCCAGTCTTCATCTCTCTTTCTGCAAGAAGTTCTTGATCAGACGTATCCAAAGCAAAGACGATAATTCTTATTCATGTTATGAATATCTTTCAGTACAAATTTGTTTATCAGGACATTCAATACAAGGAAAGAGCATTCATTGTCCAGTTGCACAATATAAATAGGGAATGTGGTGCTGGTAATTAAAAAAAATCACAAACAGGTGAGGAATGTCAGTGTTGTCCAAATCAGAATGGACGGACAAACTGCACATAAATGTTACCATGAATTGACTATGATAGCACACAGAGAAAGCCTAACTTCTTATAGAGAATATATTGTATCAAAAGCAAACTTTTGGCTTAAACAACATTCTTGAAATGAATGATAAGTAACATTGGTGCTCCAAAATCTAAGAAATATAGCCATTTGGATAACATTTTCTCAAAGTGAACGCAAAAGTTTAGCTTTCAGGACATTCTTGAAATGAGTAACCAATAAGATCACGAAACACTAGCTTTAACTTGTTTAGAATTGAAAACAGGGAAACCAACAAAACAAAATGTATGTGGGGCAGGGCTAGGGATAGAGTCCCCATTCGAACCTCACCCGATCACAAAGATTATTCCCTACCAAGAACCCCCCACCCCAACCCACCCAACAAAAGAATAAAATAAAAGAAATAGAAATAACACCCTATGGTGAATAGCGCAGGGGAGAGCCAGCAGGGACAGTTTTAATTGACCACCATAGCAGAACTAAAAGCCGGCAGTTAATAATCCAACAGCACAATCCATGTCCTTATCATTTTTTAACCCGATAAAGAAAACACTAAGAATACATGCTCATGTCATTTTTTTCTCCTTCACTTACTTTATCTTGACCTTGAGATGTCTCGGACAGATTCTTTCTTAATGTTTTGTAAGATACAAACCACCATGGAGAGAAATGTGAAATATTTCATTCTTATTCACCAATTTTTCTACTAGGATCACTGATAATGAAAAAGTTTACCCCCATTTAATTCTACCTCGTGTCGGATGAATCCAAAAGTTTTTGAATCAATGTCATCCTCATTAGAAACTAAAGAATGGGACATGCGTAAAGATTGGCAGTCAATTTCTCCTTCACTTACTTTATCTTGACCTTGAATTGTCTCGGACAGATTCTTTGTTAATGTTTTGTAAGATAACAACCACCGTGGAGAGAAATATGGAGTATTTCATTCTTATTCATCAATTTTTCTACTAGGATCACTGATAATGGAAAAGTATACCACCATTTAATTCTACCTTGTGTTGGATTTTGGATCAATGTCATCCTCATTAGAAACTAAAGAATGGGACATGAATAAAGATTGGCAGTCAATTGACCCTCTATAGTTCAAAAACTACAGCGCATTCCTTAGTTAATATTTTTTAGTGTTATGCATTATGTCCTGTTCTTCTTCAGATGCTTTAATTTGCTTCCTCGCATGGATATGCAAACTCTACGCCATGAATAAGAAATCTATCTGAGAGACTGACTTTATCTTTCATTGTGGATCTTTACCCTACATATTTGTCGGGCAAATTCAACTACCATCTTGTCGAAATTTTCTACTTCCCATGCATGGACTAGATACTCATGCAAATGACTTTAGCATCTACATGCACATTATTGTGCACACATGCAATTAGAGGTTAGAAAAGAAGATAGCAACATACTTGAGCATTTCAATCCATTTATCAGCTATTGCCATATGCAAGCGATAATCAAATCCAACACCACCATCCTGGACAGGAATGCAAAAAGTTGGCATTCCACTGACCTGTAAGGACAGTCAACCAAAGATGAGTTAAAAAAATTTAGAAACTCAGTGCCTCATTGACCAATTAACTAATTAAAGCCAAGTAAAAGCTGAAGATAGTTTCTCACAATGATATTCCAGTATAGAAGAAACAAAGTAGAACCACCGCTTTGAAGAGTTTTTCAATGTTAAACTTGGATGCAAAACTCTTAAAGTGCGACTAACATTCCATAAAAAAAGATGCACAAAAAAAAAAAAAAAACAGCGATTTCAGTCTGCAAATTCAAAGAGGTAAAGTTATCATCATCTTTTATATTCATCTCACAAAACTGTGATAAATGGAACAGAAAGCTAAGCTTCCACAGAGAATTTCTTCAGCAAATAATTTAACCCATCATTCTCAATCCTCTAAGCACTTGATGAGAAGGTTAAAACTCTTTGGAATTAGGTAAACATACCCAATGCTTAGCAACTGTATCTTAAGAAATGCCAACAACTACTGCCTATAATTTAATTCTTTTTTTATATCAATGTTTTTGACAGTCAGTCATTCATTAACAGCTGCACGTTAAGAAATATTTCTCACACTGTCTCACCATCTCAAGAGAAGCCACCTGCCTAAGGATGGTCCCAACATTGCACATTAGTATATGTTGAGGGAGGTAGAACCAATTACTTGGAATAGATTCCACAGTCAAATTCAACAATAAATATCTCATATGTGGTTCGCATATAATAAACCGTTGAAGAAAATAATTTAGTCAGGCAATTAGATTGCTAAGAAGCTTTCACCAGCTGAATCTAATTAGTATAAGTTTTGCACTTTCTTAACAGACTATATTTCACTGTTGATACATAAGCTAGATTAGGTTCACAATCATGCAAGAATATAGAAGAGTTAGAACTGACTTAGAGCTACCAAATTGATGTGAACATTATACCGTTTTTAGGTTCACAATTCCTTGAAGCAATGCATTTTAAAAAGTGGGTTCCATATCATGGATGCATATCATGGAGCACCACAACTAAATGGCAGTTTTGATCCAACGACGACTAAAAGAAAGGAAGATAAAGGGGAGGAGAATGTAACATATACAAATCGTCTCAGTCTTCAGGAGGCATGGATCAGACAGTAGTTCGGAGATGAATCAGAATCCAAACCAGTCAACAACAATGATTTCATACTGCTTATGCTAAGCCGCGAAAGTGTCAGTTGAGAGATAACAAAATTGTAGAGCAAGAGAATTCACATACATCTTCTCCAATAGTAACAGCCTCCGGGAAAAGCCCATGAATGAGATCATTCACAAGCATTAGATAAATCACAGCATCCACATCAGTGGCAAATCCAAAGTACTCGTTGTAATTTCCAGTAAATGCTACCTGAAAAATACCAAGTCATTAGTAAATTGTGCTTCACTACAAGAAAGCAAGAGTGAAGTGAACTGAATGGCAAAAAACAAACTGTTACGACAAATCAAAGTAAATATAAACGGCAAACGTGCAAGATACATTTAAGTAAATGGAAAATAATTTCAACAAAAACATAAAAGGAAACATTAGCATCATGCTTGTTACATTTGATTTATAGCTGAGGTTCAAAATAATGCAGCGCACTTAAGAAATTTGGCCTGAACAGTTTCAGTCATGTGGCCCTCAACCTTCAAAAAAGAGTGTATCATCAAGAAATGGAGGAAATATTTTCAGGTGACTTTTCAAATTTATTTTTCTATGGTAGTGAGGTCGGCAACATACAATCTATAATATCACCTTGTCATATTTTTGGTTAAACAGTGAGTCCTTCAAAAACCCAAGATTGGATTCCTATTATGGGCTGCCTCACGATGGAAAATCTTAAGTCATTTGTAATCAAGCTATACTTAATTTTTTTTTTTTTTAATCCTAAGTTTGGCTAAGTAACTCTACGATGATTTAGACTCACAGTATTTTTGCAATAAACAATTTTCCAGCTTGAGATGAACTTTCCCATGCCCACACCCACACCACACCAATGTCATACCCATAAATATCCGTCTGTTGCTTAGATACAGAATAATGTAGGCCAAAGTGGTGCAAGTTGGAAATCACCAGTCATATAAAAGTCTGACCTTTGGTAGTCACTTAAAAAAATAGGGTTGTCCTAGGTTTCCATTCAACTCGTGGGTCCTTTTGGAGTGACTGTTTTTTTTTTCAAAGAACTTTTTGCGCTTGTTTTTGTTCTGGTTGCATTAAAAAATTTTGAATCCCTAAAACTTCTCAAATTGTTCAAGTATTGAAATGTAGGATTTATTTACCAAAAACTCTGTCAATCAACCAGATCTTAATAGGCTATCTATCAATCAGTATGAAATATTATGATCCAAACAGTTGTCCTATCCATAAAACAAATAGGTAAGAAGATACATCAATTCAGCATTGGTACAATCTTCTCAGTCGGCTATTGGACTGCTCGATATAATTCGTTTTCAAAAGTCTGGAGGGTACAAAAGCCAGAAGAAACAGATTTGAAGGTAACTTTAACAGGAGATTGTTTGATACATGTCTCAAAAGCATTTTGCAACTCCAATTTTACATTTTAAGACTCGAGTTTAAGCTTTAATTAATTCTTGACTCATACTTCAGCACAGTTATTGATACTAGATTGAGCTTAAGTTGAGCTTTAAGCATGAGTTTTTGAGTCAAGTCAAGCTCATCTGGAGGTAAAGCGGCTCAACTGAAGTCGATGGTGCTCCTGTCAACACCACATATTCTCCAAGGAACCATACAGGAATGCTTAGTGAAAAAGAGAGTAGCCTTAACTTTCAAACTAGATTTTTAGCTTTAGTTGCGGTGTAGAATGCAAGTAGCTTGCGTATACTTAAAGCATATATAACATGCATGCGCACACAAACACATGCACATATAATTACCTAACAGTGCCAATACTGATTACTGTAAATCTGGATGTTACCTGCAAACCATGGTGAGTATACATCATTGATGTCACACCATCAAACCTAAATCCATCAAATCTGTATTCCTCAAGCCACCACCTTGCATTTGAAAGGAGATACCTCAATACCTGGATCAAAAAGGATTTAACATTATTAGGCACAAGTCTTCTTCTAAGAAGATGTCTCCCATGAGGCAAAGGAAAATGGGTGAGGGAAGGGGGGAGAAGAAGGGAGAAAGGAGGGGGAGAAGAAGTGACACAACACATTCCCGAGTCAGAGCGAAATCAAGTTTGTACAAATTTAGTTACAAATAATACTAATTCGCTAGAAGATCACAAAGGAGAACATACCTCCCAACTTCCATAATTGAAAAGGCGAGAATCCCACATCCAATGATAACCTCGTGACCCAGAGTGGAAATAGTGACTGTCGGTTCCATCAAACATATTCAACCCATCTAACACGTTATTTGATGCATGGCTGTAGGCAATAAAACAAGCAATCAGGGAGAGTATAAAAGGAGCAGTATTAAAGTATAGTACAAAGTAAATAGACATTTTATAAGATGAATGTGAGACAACTGGCAGATGATATGAAGAGGATAATGAAGAGATTAATGTCACAAAAACAAGTGAATTCAGAAATGACGACATCATTACTGTAGAGCAGATTCACTTGCAATGCTAAGGGTGTCAACAATGTACAGATCTGTCTCGTATTCAACAATAAAGATCAACTAACCACTCTCTCTTATTCAATACCACACCGATTCAACTACAGTAATTGATATTGGCCTATTCATTTCATGCAAATGAAAATCTGATGGACTTCAATGTTACTCAAAAATATAAGTAACGAAATGATGCCCCAGTACAGTCAAATCAAATTGCACAGTTATTGAGACAGATTCACCTAGTAATAACTTTCTTCTAGAAAGCAGCTCTTGCATGCTTCATGTTTTGTCGTGTTTTGAATTTGACTTACAAAATGACAAAATTAACAAGAATCCCAGCCAATGCAATAAAACTGAAATTCACCAGATACCTGTGGACAATGTCCATGAGAACAAGGAGACCCAGCTCATGGGCTTTATCTATTAGAGATTTGAGATCATCAGGGGTTCCAAAACGGCTGCTGGGAGCAAAGAAGTTTGTGACATGATACCTGCAACAGAAAGAGTTGGAATTACAGTGAACAAAATTCAAACATGATTGGCAACCTGCCACTTATGTACCGCACGGTAGATTTCATTCAGAAATAACCATAAAAATCAGAATATACATGGCAATTCCAGGAGAAAAGCAATTTACCCAAAACTTGCATAATATGAATGTTCTTGAATCGCCATGATCTGAACTGCATTGTAACCAAGTCTTTTAATACGAGGAAGAACTTCATCTCTGAAGTTGGCATAAGTATTAATTACTGGCTCCTGCATCAAACCACAGAACTGATCATCAGTGAAGAGCAGTAAAGGAAAAGGGAAAGGTCTCGACTTGGAAAACAAGAAAAAACCCAAGAAGGATTAAGATCATTCTTAATCACTACATATACGCAACATTGAATTGTATTCTCAAAGAAGAAACCAGACAAATCTTTAAAGTTAAGAAATTTGGCATGTCTATGATAGAAATAGGGCAATGTGGATTTTCTTAATAAGGAACCAAACAAAACATTGTTTGCTACAAAGAATATAGCCATTGAAAGCAATTACCATGCATATATTTACTCTTAAGTCCATAAGCCATAGATGTAAAACAAAACGACTGAAAGAACTGGCCTCAGGGTCATGCAATGAGAAATGACATTAAATATAAATTGTCATGACTCCACATAGCTAGCGAGGAGAAAAAAGTACCAACTCAGAAAGAATAAAAGGCACTCTAGGCTCAAGAAAGAGATTGAAAGAAGAACTTCACCGTGCTGCTCATTCCGACGTGTGTTTCATAGATCCTAAGTGAATTTGGCCTTTTTGGTCTGGAATGCTTGAAAACATACTTCATCTGTAAAGATAATCACAAATTTACTGTTACCTCTGCAGATAAACACAAACTAGTAATGACTTGACTTCGCAAGTATCACATCAACCCAATACATTGTACTGAATCCTGCATTATTTTTGTTTATATCGAGAACCATATCCAGCATTATTGATTTTGCATTTGCTAGTCACATACGGATTCACAACAATCATCTCATTCACATGACCCTTCAGGTATTCAAGCATCAGTCAGATGTAAATGAGATATTCCAAAGAATAAAATTGTTTTAGTCTACCATACTCACAAACTATATTCCGTATAGGGAACTGAATCAGTATCAGTGGTGGGTTATCCAGATATACTCATCATTGCAAGAAATAAAGATGTTCTCATCCCCCCAACCATGAATAACAAGGGAGTTGTAAGATAGAATATGCTATTTGACAGAGCCTCCTGAGTGGGATGGAACATAAGTATCAATAAAAAGTTGCTTCAGTATGCAACACAAAGTATCCTTCAATTATCTCAGACCTGAAAACCTCTAGTGCTCTTGGCAAGAGATTTGTTGGAATGTATTAGGAAATCTTCTAGAATTTCTCCCTGATTATATTACGTGATTATATTACGTGATATTATGTGATTTGATTTTGTTAGCTGTAAATTAGATATTGATAGAAATTAGAGACTACTTAGGATCTTTACCTAAATAGGTTTCTTACCTAATTTAGGTTCTCTGTTCATGTATTTATACTCATTGTAATCACTCTATGAGAAATAAGAAAACAGATTCTTTTCTTCATGGTATCAGAGCCCAAAGGTCCTTTATCTATTCACCTCGAGTAATTTTTTTTATCGTTCGATCACTATGTCGGACGAATCATCAACCACCCGAGTCTAACCCCCATCACTTCTCACAAAGTCCACCGTACCTCATCCCATTCAGATCACTTCCATAAAGCTGAATGGTGATAATTTTTCCGGTGGTCTCAATCCGTTCGAATGTATATACGGGGTAGAGGAAAAATTAGCTATCCGGACTGGAGATAACGCAGAACCAGCGACGATGACCCCACTTGGGCTGTCCGGGATGCGAGAATTCAGCGATTATGACGTGGCTGACCAACTCCATGGAAGAAGATATTGGTGCAAATTATCTGGGCTATTATACCGCAAAGGAACTCGGGATGCGGTGTGTGAGATGTATTCAGATTTGGGTAATCAATCTCAAATCTATGAGTTAACCTTGAAGTTGGGGAAGATGCGACAAGGAGAGGAAACTGTCACGAAATACTTTCACTCTTTGAAACGTTTGTGGCGGGAGTTGGATGTATTCAATGATCATGAGTGGACGTGTATTGAAGATGGTAATCGATACGGGAAAATTGTAGAAGCGAACGTATTTACGCTTTCCTAGCGGGGCTTAGAGATGAGTTTGATGAGGTACGCGGCAGAATACTTGGGAAGCAGCCTCTTCCACCTATTGGAGAGGTCTTCTCGAGGTTCGGAGAGAAGAAAGTAGACGGGGAATAATGCTGGGCAAGTCAGCTACCGCCGGAAAGGATGGATCATCGGAAGGTTCAGCATTGACTATATTCGAAAACAAGAAGGGCCATGTTCCCGCAACAATAGTCTCCGAGGCAAATGTAAGCAAGATCCCCATTAACTTGCGAAGATCGGATGGGAAACCCCGTATTTGGTGTGATTTCTGCAACAAACCCCGTCATACACGGGAGACCCGTTGGAGGATTCATGGCCGTCCGGCTTCTACAACTAGTGAGGCAAGGAGACCAACTTCATTCAGCCGTGATAATACGTCATCTCGCGTATGCCTCCTACAGCTAATGAGGCCACTGCATTCCCTTTCAGCAAAGAACAATTAAACCATCTTTTGCAGCTACTTCGGGTTGGGTCCGTATCGGGTAATCCTACGCTTCGATTGCCCACCAAGGTAGAAATCTAAATGCCCTCTCCCGTAGTTCACAATCTGTTCCTTGGATCATTGATTCGGGGGCATCCGATCATATGACTAATATTCCATATATGTTCAAATCCTATATTCCTTGTCCCGGCAACCAAAAAATTCGGATTGCCGATGGGAGTTTTTCATCTATTGCGGCAAAGGATCGGTTCCACTTTCTGATTCTATTAAACTTCATAATGTACTGCATGTTCCTAAGTTAGCTTGCAGCCTCTTGTCTCGTTAGTAAACTTTCTAAAGAGTCTAACTGCCGTGTTGTCTTTTTTGCTTCCCATTGTGAGTTTCGGATCGATCTCGGGGAAGACGATTGGCAATGCTAGGATGAGGGATGGTCTCTACTATTTTGAAGAGTTTATCTTTGATAAAAAAGCTCGGCGTATGGAACTTTCAGTTCTTCCCCGTTCAAGAACAAATAATGGTTTGGCATCATAGATTAGGCCATCCTAGCTTTGGATATTTAAAACATTTGTTTTCTCATTTATTCAAGGATGTGGATGTTTCTTCACTACATTGTGACAATTGTCTTTTTTCTAAAAGTCATCGTACTCATTATAGTCCAAAACAAGATCGTGCATCATCCCCTTTTTACTTAATCCATAGTGATGTTTGGGGTCCTTCACCCATGCCAACAAAAACCGGAAAACGATGGTTTGTTACCTTTATAGATGATCATACCCGTTTATGTTGGACATACTTGATGAGCGCCAAGTCTGAAGTTGAATCCTTGTTCAAAAATTTTTATCAAATGGTTATGACTCAATTCCGCACTACTATTAGTATTCTTCGTGCGATAATGGTACTGAATATTATAACCAGTTTTTGGGGAGTTTTTTGAAAGAAAAAGGCATCCTTCACCAGTCAACTTGCCGAACTACACCTCAACAATGGTATTGCGGAACGCAAAATCGCCATCTTCTTGAAGTATCGCGTGCCCTCTGTTTTTCAATGCATGTACCTAAATACTTATGGGGGAAGCTGTGCTAACAGCATCTTATCTAATTAATAGGTTGCCTACTCGTGTATTAAACTACACTACTCCCTTAGATTGTTTCAAAAAGGTGTACCCCACAGCCCGTATTTTTCCGACATTCCTCTAAGGGTGTTTGGTTGCACTACATTTGTCCATCTCCCAATTCAATGTCGATCAAAATTAGATCCTCGTGCTGAAAAGTGTGTGTTTATAGGGTATGCACCTAATCAAAGAGGTTACAAGTGTTACAATCCTCATACCGGTAAAACTCATATCACTATGGATGTAACCTTTATTGAGTCACAACCGTTTTTTCTAACAAATCTCTTCGGGGAGAATGGCGAAGTTAGTGAAGAGATTAACTCTCCCGTCCTTCCTACTCCTTTGTTTGAATCTTCTAAAACACTTCGCCGAATCTTGATGTGTCAAGGATAGGGGGAGAAAAAAGTTAAAGATCACAATGTGATCAACAAGCCCGAGCTTCGGGTTTATACTAGAAGAAAAACTCTTCAAAAGGTTGCAGATCGAACTTTGTCTTGGAGCCTCATCCGTCTGCAGCCCGAGAGATGATCTCTTGCCTTCGTCATCAGGTGATCCTAGTAGTACTCATTTTCCCTCCATTCCTATCTTAAATTCTGATACTAATGCTTCTAATCTTGATATGCCTATAGCTCTTAGAAAAGGAGTTAGATCATGTACTCAGTATCCTATATCAAAACATGTGTCATTCCAAAAGTTGTCTCATCATCATAGAGCATTTGTGTCAAATCTGTCTCACATATCTATTCCTAGAAATATTCATGAAGCTGTGAAGGATCCAAAGTGGAAGATGGCAGTTGAGGATGAAATGCTTGCACTTAAGAAGAATGGCACATGGGAATTGGTTGATGCACCGAAGGAAAAAAAGATTGTTGGCTGTAAATGGGTATTTACTATAAAATGTAAACCTGATGGGAGTGTTGAACGATATAAAGCAAGGCTAGTGGCAAAGGGGTTCACTCAGACTTATGGAGTGGACTATCAGGAGACTTTTGCCCCGGTTGCCAAGATAAATTCTGTTCGGATTTTACTATCTTTGGCTGCTGCATTTGATTGGCCCTTACATCAGTTAGACGTGAAGAATGCATTCTTGAATGGTGACTTGGAGGAAGAAGTGTTTATGAGTTTACCACCAGGTTTTGCGAAACGAAGGCAAAGTCTGCAGATTAAAAAAGTCGCTGTATGGACTTAAACAATCTCCAAGAGCGTGGTTTGAACGGTTCGGGAATGTGGTTAAAAGGTTTGGCTATCTCCAAAATCAAGGAGATCACACTCTATTCTATAAACACTCAAAGGAAGGTAAGTGTGCAATTCTAATCATCTATGTTGATGATATAATATTGACTCGGTGATGACAAAGTTGAGTTGGAAAGCTTGCGAGGGAAGCTGGGCCGAGGAGTTTGAGGTTAAGGATTTGGGTGTCTTGAAATATTTTCTTGGAATAGAATTTGCGAGATCCAAGAAGGGCATTTTTATAAACCAACGCAAATATGTTCTCGATTTGCTCAAAGAGACAGGTCTATTAGGATGTAAAGCGCGAGACCCCCCCGTGGAACCAAATATGAAGCTTGAACTTGCCAAGGCTGAAGAAGTGATAGACCGAGAAAGGTATCAAAGGCTTGTTGGTCGACTTATTTACTTATCTCATACTCGACCTGATATATCGTTTGCTGTAAGTATGGTGAGCCAATTCATGCACTCACCGGGGCCAAGGCATTTTGAAGCAAGTATATAGAATTCTACGCTACTTGAAGGGAAGTCCTGGTAAGGGTCTAATGTTTGAAAAACATGGACATCTGGAAATTGAGGTGTTCACCGATGCAGATTGGGCTGGAAGCAATATGGATAGGAGATCTACTTCAGGCTACTGCACGTTTGTTGGTGGTAATTTAGTCACTTGGAAGAGTAAAAAGCGGAGCGTGGTGGCAAGAAGCAAGTGCTGAAGCTGAATTTCGGTCAGTAGCACATGGTGTATGCGAAGTTATGTGGATTAAAGGCATCTTGGATGAACTACAGATCCCAAGTTCCATACCAATGAAAGTGTATTGCGACAATAAGGCAGCAATTGCAATTGCTCATAATCCCGTGTTACATGAACGGACAAAGCATGTGGAAGTTGATAAACACTTCATCAAAGAAAAACTTGATAGCGGACTAATTTGTATGCCGTATATTTCAAGTGATGATCAGGCTGCTGACATTCTGACCAAGGGATTACATAAAAAGCAATTCGTTCGTCTAGTGAACAAGCTGTCTATGGAAGACATCTTCAAGCCAGCTTGAGGGGGAGTGTTGGAATGTATTAGGAAATCTTCTAGAATTTCTCCCTGATTATATTACGTGATTATATTACGTGATATTATGTGATTTGATTTTGTTAGCTGTAAATTAGATATTGATAGAAATTAGAGACTACTTAGGATCTTTACCTAAATAGGTTTCTTACCTAATTTAGGTTCTCTGTTCATGTATTTATACTCATTGTAATCACTCTATGAGAAATAAGAAAACAGATTCTTTTCTTCAAGATTTATGAACGATTATATGATTATTTCATCACAGCATTCTAAAGATTTTTTACAGGAAGCAGACAGCTTTCCACTAAAAATCTAAAGATGGAAAATCAAGTCCCTGAACTGGCTATTCTAGGCGTGGAAGTTTCTATGACAGAATGATTTGACTCTGAATAATCTGCAAAATGAGAAGCAAAGAATACCCTAGGGAATAAAGCTTCAGTCCAGGATAAAATATGCGTTATGTTCCAGCCAGAGGCAACTAGGACAGACTGTCAGACTCAGGTTGTGAGAAGGCGAGCTATTGTACTTCTGCAACCTAAGTATGTTGTCCCTACTGCTTATTCAACAACCAGTAGGTCAAGAGTGGTCCCAGGTTTTCACAGATAGTAACATGGGATGTTCCAAAGACAGGCTAACATAAGAAAAGTTATCTGAATCATCCAAAGATACCTATATCTATATGGAAAGAAAACAATATTAGATTTTGGAGGAGAAAAGGCATTTACTACAAAGCTGGATTGGTTAACACTGTATAATTTGGTCTAAAAAGAGCTAGTTCATTGCAAGATGCATTACGTTTACATGATAGTCATGCTAGCATTGATTATTCTTTTCATGAAAGAGAGGGAAAAAAAGACATGAAATGTTACTGAAGTCATGCAAAGTAGTAGAATACTCAAATTCTATTAGTGAGATTGGCATGCCACAAGTTATTCCACCAAACAGAAAATGAAGACTACCAAAGGCCAGGAGAAAGGGCCATTCATCCCTTTGATTTGATATAAATTACTTCAATAAATGAATTGGATGCAACAACAAAAGTAAATAACATTCCCACCACAAAAAGAGAGCCCTCCTCATACAAGTAGTGAAAAATTATATGACATACCTCATCTGGGGGATCGTAGTATATCCCATTGTATGGAATTTCACCTGGAGCTTGTACAGAGAACTTGATCCAAGCAGGAATTGAATCTTTGAGACCAGATGGTGTATCCATTCGAATCTACATCTCCATTAAAGAAATAATAATTACCGGAATGCACTTTGATGGAGAATCTATATTTTGCATTGAGCTGAATATTTAATGAACAACTGCAAAAAATTGAGCTTTAATTCATTTTTATTCATTCTTGACCAAATAGGTTATTCAGAATATGAAACAATAGGAGAATGGCCTCATGCTTCCAAAAAGACAATCTAACGAAAAAGGTTGATTTCGTTACAATATTCATAGTTAAATAAAGTGGTACTGCATGGCACATTCGTCTCATTAGGTGGCTCACAGCCTTATAACCGCTGTCAATATAGGTAATATCTACTCCACTAAAATAAGAGGATGTATCCCGAAAGCAGCATTAGAAATTATTCATTCCATCAAACGGCAGAAATTAGAGGTTGCTCTGATCTAACCAATGGACTACACTAGGAGTACAAGCATAGCCCAAAAGTTAAAAAAGAGAAGTTCAAATGAAGATTAGAAAGTTGGACACATTAATATCTTCCGAAGGGAAGTACTTTAATCTTATCCTGATACTTTCTCAAGTTCAGCTGTATCAAATGTGTTCAAGCAATTCTTTCCCTTCCCCTTCTGAAAGAGATGAAGCACTTATCCTTTAAATGAAAATAAACTAACTTGCAGGGCACTCGTGTCAGATAATTCATCTTCTTTAACAGTCATTGACAACTACATGGCCCTGAAAGGATTTACCGAACGTCATGGTGGAAATTACTCAAGTCAAGAGTCTTAATGGAACAAAACGATAGAATACAGCCAAGAAAGGGAACCACAGTCGGCGTGCGGAAGTAAATAAGCCATAAGCAGGACAGCACACACTTGCTTATTTAGGTAATAAATTTGTCCACAAGTTGAAGGTGCATCCTACTACAGGAAGAGCTCTTGACTTATATCAAGTTTCCATTGTCTATATTAAACACACGAGCAGGAGGAGTACAATGATGATACATTAAAAGTGAGTAGTATGTAGATCTAACATGGGGCTAACTCATTCAGGTAATCATAAGCTTTTTTTTTTTTTTTTCAGGCAATTTAAAGGAGCGACAATGATTATGAACTTCAATCTCCAAATATCGCAATGGTGCTTTGAGCCATAGGAGATGGAGAATATGCGTTTCAAAGTTTTGAATGGAACAGTGAAAGCCTTCTAGGAGTATATAACTAATATAAGCAGCCTTTTTGCTGTGACTTGTTTTAGTTTTAGCTATTGCTTTACTGTTTGGAACTTGCAACTTAGATTATTCCAGTTTAAGGCAATATTTCAATAATTTAATAGACAATTTTTCTCAAAAACCATAAGCACAACAAATCTTGAACAACTTCTGCTTCAGACTTTTACATATCAGACTTGGATGAAATTATCATGTAAAAACAGTAATTGATTGAATACCCTAAGGCAGAAGAGAAAGTTTGCCTACCAGTAATTGTTGGAACCAGTTTTTGGCAACAAAGCATTTTAAAAGATAAGTCAAGCATGGTAGAAAACTAAAGAGATGTGTATAAGTTTCATAACAAGTAGCACTTTCATTATATGTGTATTAGTTCCAGGCCTGTGATTGCAAAAACAAGTCATATAATTCGAAATTGAAGAACAATATATGCTAATTTCAAAAAAAAAAAAAAAAAAAAACTCAATCTTCCCATATGAAGCAAAAAATAACAGTCATTATTTACAGAATTAACTTTGTCATAATCAAATTTCATTAGAAGTAACTATTAACTAACAATTCATCTACCAAATCACTATAATAAATCATGGACTATCTTCATTAGTGATGCTTGAAGAATCACCGAGTCTATGTGAAACGATATGGTTTCTTAATTTGTATTCTGAGCATTCTTAATCAACCCACATATCAATCCTACATTAAACAATTCCTCTAGGAGTGGCTCTACTTATTTCATAATAAATGGCATCAGCAACTTGGATGTATGAATGGAATATGACCTACTTCAGATAGCATAGGAGCCCATTCCGATCGTTCCTTCACAGCCTGAAACTACTCTTAAAAATTTGTGTATACCACATAATTCTTAAGCAAGAGTTTTGCTGTAAGATCAATAACTATATCCTATAAAAGAATCTCACATCCCGAGTTCCTAAACTCCAAATTAAACTGAGAGGATTGGGTAAAGATCAACTATATGATCTGAATTGAAATCCTTTTCACAAAGCTGTCCCATCCTTGTATCTATTTTAAGGGTGGAAATTCAATTAGCTGCATGGCATTCGCTGCTGAGACTTGATTACATCTAGATATCCATTTCCAGGAAATAAGGTCATGCTACTCTCATGAATCACCCAACTTGATGAAGGCAGATAAAGAGTTCATGCGAAAGGAAACTACCTTTACTCGAGAACCATGAGGAATTGCTGGGGAACCATCTGCATTGTTAGGTAAAAAGATCTCCCAGATGCCAAATTCGTTCTGTTTGCAAATTAGTAATGCATTTAAGCATCAGATTAGATGACTATTAGCATAAAATTGAAAAACAAATATGTTCTATTACAACTAAGTTATTGTACCATCAAGATTCTTACACAAATATCTTAACAAAGCAAAATGACCTATATCACCCATTTATCAGATCATGTCTACTTCACACAATACAACACAGTGCATCCATGAAAAAATCATTCCTTACTAGCAAGAGAAAATTATCATTGTCATAAGAAAACCCTTAAAACATTCTTGTGAAACCAAGATAGTATATAAACAAAAGCAAATTTGAAGTTCATAATTTCTATCACAAAAGAATCCAAAAGACAATTTGTCTATTTTATGCACATGTTATCAGACAGATATGGTCATGCATCCTCTAACACATTAAACAGCAAGAGATCTGCTGTGCTTCCTACATATCATCAAGTGAAAAGCTTCAGTTACTCGAAAGCCTTGCCTCACATATTTTCTGCATTAAATACCACTGTCCTCAAGAACATGAAGAAGCTACATATAAACATAACACAAAGGAAGTACAGAAACAAACAAGATGATGTGATGCATGAAGTCATTCCCCTTGCAGCAAAAGAAAATCTGTAACACTCTTAACATTCTCATCCCTTCACTTAAATTTGACAGAGCAATCCTTATTCACCAGCATCAGCTGAGAGAGAAAACAATTTATATCCATAACATATGATAATGCAATAAAAAAGCAAAAAGAGCATACCCGAGTCATAACATCTGCATTTGGATTCCAATTGTTAAAATCTCCAATCAATGCCGCCCACTGAAAATATAAGAACCAACATGCTTCAGAATTACAGCAAAAAAGGTGATCAACATTTCAGCCAAAGCATTGATGAAGAAAAAAAATAAAAAACACACAATCAAAGTGCACATCTAAGATCAGTGAGGGAGCATTCATTGAAAGTAGAAAACACAATGGGTGACTCGAGGTTTGGTGTTGTCGTCAAGCCATAAAAAGGACTAAGTAGTTCTAGAGATATAAGGAAGTCGAACTTGGTCTTTTAGAATATTTCAGCTAGTCTCAGAGAGAAACAAATAGGAGAGTCTCGAGGGAGAGGGCATCTTGATATCCTGCAACTATAAGTATGGAGTTGCATTTTGAAACTTTTAACATTGATACGAAAATAATGCATAGGTATTCCTTGATTGTGTCATAGATAGTATGTAATTCGCTATTCATTATAATTTATTAAGAACAGTGAAGAGAAGGGACAAGCACAAACAAACCTTGGCTCCAGGTGCCCACTCCCTATATGTTATGCCATCAGCACTGGAAAATTTTAATAGACCATGTTAAATTACTGCCAGGTCCTCTTGTAGACGAAGCATGTAGATGCATACAACATAAGTACATACATACATCAATGATCAGGGACAACATGAATGCTGTGAACAATATAAATGCTTACCAATTGCACAGATAATAAGTTTATGAATATGCATGCAATATCTTACTTTTTGGTACTTCCTATTGAGTCAATATTTCCTTTATGCTCTATTACATATAGTTCATAAGAAGCCACTGAGGGTCATGAGAAAGAATAAGACATTGGTGCATCCAGGTATCAAAATGCCAGAGAGCTGCATATGCAGAACATATTGCACCAAAACAAAAACTGAGACCTGCGAGTAAAGCCAAACTTTTCGTAACCCCGAGAGAATGCCTCCAGCCCACCTTCATATTTGTCAATTGCTTCACGCATTTTTCGATATTGTCCAAAACTGAAATTATGAAATGCAAAATTTAGAATTGACAGAAGAGTGCTTACTATGAACTTAACCTGAATCAACATAACCAAATATGTATGTACTATGGAATTCACGAGTGAAGACTGCAACACTGCAAGTAATTTGTTTCTTTCCTTAAGCACTCCCTTTTGACGTGAGAAATGAGCTTCATAAGAAGAAAAAGTCGCTAACTCCATATATTGGAGACAAACACTGATTTTTCCAGAAGTGATTGTCATCACAAGATTCAAACGATCCATAAACGCAAAGTGTAAGCTGTTACTTTTTCCAGTAAAGATCCATTCATTATGATCATTGACTGCTAAATCAAACTAAGCATTCGACCAAAAAAAAAAAATCAAACTAAGCAATGAAAGAATAATAATACGTCCCAATAAAACAAGTTATCCTGCTTTCTATCCCAAGTCAAGTCAATGATGAAGATGCTGTGATAGATTTAACTGGTGCAAATTCACAAAAAAATAATTTTTTTCTGTACATTGAAATTATTTTTAAATCTTTAATCACTCTTCAAACATCCTATCTATTGAAATTTTTATTGAGTTTATCGTCTGCCACTTTACTTATTTTTTTCTCTATAATCCTCTCTACTTCTCCATTCTTCCATCTACATGACTTCTACCTGGCCAATCGTTTCAGTTACAAAATACAATTACAGACTCAAAATAAAGAATTAGATAGAGTTACAGCTAGTTGATAGTAAGCACGGGAACGTCCAAAAATACCACTTACAGGAAAAAATGGTGAAGAGGGTAATGAAAATCCGCAATTACCCTCAAATAACAATTAACGGGAGATAAGTCATTGCCGAGTGGGTCAAGTATGCCCGGTGGCACATGGGAATTATGAGTTATTTTAACTTCAATGCAACAAAAATTAAAAAGTAAATGCATACTTTAGGATTAGGACATTGCGTATTACATAATTATAGGTAGAGAGCCAGAGCATCTCACCGGTAGTCCAGATGCTCACGATAACCCAGCAAAAGTGAGTCTATTTCATATATTCTTTGGCCAGAGCCAGGCGGAGGGATTGTCCTTTCCCTTACTTCCTCTTTCTCAATTACTGCAACATCTTGTAAGGGAGCAGATTTCTCTGAAGCGTCTCCATCACCTATAACTGATGAAGAAACAGAATCTTGCTCCTCTTTCACCTCAATCTCCTCTTCAGCTTCCATAGTCAGATCATTGGAATCATGAATCACCTAAAAGAACAGCATAGAGGGGAGAAAAGGGTATTTAAACACCTCCAAATCAAATCCAAAATTTAATTTTAGTTCGAGCACAATCAAAGACTGAGACATGAGGTTATTTTGGGTTTTGGATGTCATAATGAGTATAAGATATACTGATCACTATCCATGTCTGCAAGAAAAATTAAGCATGATAGTTCACCTGGCATCACAGATTTCAATCTACAAATCCATAATTATATAATTCTTTCATCAAAATTCATACAATGGTTGCATCTCAATTGTGAGCCCATAAACATAGGGGGAAAGCTATTAGCCTATCTGTAGTAATTTTGATTGGGAGCCTATAGAAAGTGCAGTAGTTCCACTGTAAAGAACTTTCTAATCACATAAATGACAATCTGACCCGAGGAATAGCAACCTTTGGCCGTTGTTATGAGAAGATGCGACTCTAGGATGGAATGTGGGTTAAAAGAGGTTAAGAAAAGGCTAAAAGGACGTAAAAAGGAGAATAAAAGGAAAGATCTTGAGTTTGGGAGCTTGTGGAAAATTTCACACGGAACATAGAACATGTACATATAAAGTTCCATAAAATCAAACTGGTGGGAAAGGCTTGGTTTTCTGTTGTACAACGACTGGCATTCCATACATGTCATGCACCAGTTAAAGTAATATTATTCTAGTGAAAGAACATATTTGAGGATCAGCCTTCACTACTAAATATGACAGGTAAAAACTCTGAAAAACCATATTATCAATTTTCCCTAAACAGCAGAGTATGCTGTAGCTCCTAAAAAAAATGTAATGTGCTCACATGCCCCCTCCCCCTCCTCCTTCTCTCCCCTTTCTCCCCTCAAAAGGAAAAAAAACCCAACCCAACCCCACCCCCGACACACAGACACATACACAAAAACAAAGAGAAGACACGCCCATAGATGGATGACAAACACATGGTCCTGCCCATGCAATTACATGGGAGAATGAACACATTTACATCTACGCAATTACACCCGCCCACCTATACCCACAGACACAAACCTGCACCAAGACACATGTACAGCTTGCAGGAGTGACAGCAAGTTCACCATGCATGACAAAAACTCAGTTTATACAGAGATGTAAATGGTAACTTTTAGTGAGATATTATGATTTTTTAACTTTGAAATGGCAGAGGGCATTCTTAATCAATTCAGAAGTCTGAAGTGCACACCTCTCATTTGTTTTTCTTTTAAAAATGTCTAATATCCATATGCATTCAGATGCATGGCAAAATAGAAAAGAAAAGGAAAAAAAAAGCATTCAGATTGAGGCAGTCTTGAGCAGAAAATTATCTGCATAGAAATTTTAGATAGTTGAACCAACACATGAGGTCTTAAGAATTAAGTAGCCTAGACTCTAGATTGATCATTAGGCAACATACACTCAACAGCTTTTCATAGTCCCCCTCTGTAACGTCACTATGAACCCTCCAAAATTTGGCCTTGTAGTCCAAATTGCTATCTCATATTGTTCTTTATAAGTGCCAAATTACTTTTCGACCCAAAAAAAAAAAAAAAAAGTGCCAACTTACTACCATATTATCACCACAAAACAATATATACATGATGGAAGAAGAATGACATTCCAGCAATGTCACTTAAATGAGGCTCCATTACTCAATACATTCAACATGGACTAGCATGTTGATCACGAACCTGGGAATCAGCAACTGCTTCTGAAGTTTCCACTTGATCTGTTGAGGAAGTAGGGACATCACTGTAGCCACCAGGAACAAGTACTCTCTCAGATGCAGCTAAGGATAAGGATGAGGTGTCAGAATCATAAGAAGACTTTCCAGCGAATATCTTCCCTACAAATAGGCACCAGGTTAGCTTCATATGTAAGCTAAGAAACCAGTCATCACTCATAGATGGAAGACTATCTTTGGGAAATAGCAGAGCTCCTGATAAGAAAATCAGCCTTCACAATTTAGAAAGTCATTGATCTATGAATACAGACCGTAAGGTTGAAGCACCATTGCTTGGGAACTAGACTCGAGAATCTTCATCATTACATATAATCACGATACAATCAGTATCCACATATCATGAGGAAGTTTTAGCATGCAATCTAAGTCATCTAGCCCGACTTTTTCTAATTATATTCTCTGGCCAAACTTTTTCTTTTCCTTTTCGAACCACCGCCGACATACTTACAATGAATCACGTTCGATCGATTCCATTCCCAATATGCGGAGACAAAGAGTCCATCTCTGCAGACCGAGGTCCAGTAAATTTATGACGTCGAGCTCTAAAATCGTATCTAAAGAAGTTTCAAGCAATGGTTCTCCAGGAAAGATGATTTGAGCCGAGTCGAGAGAAGTTAAAGGTTCGAATAAAACCGCCCGAGATCCAAACTACCGGTACGCTAAGCTCTCCGGCAATGGCGACGGGAAGCAAGAACATTGCCATATATTTCTCAAATTAGTAACATACAAAATAATCAGAACAAAGGCATGCATCGCACAACACGTACGCGTTGCAAAATTAAGCAGGCAGAGCAGGGGCGGTTAAGCATTCGATCAGTCGAACCATTCTATTTCACTTCACTCGCGCTACATTCTCGATCGACTTCGGGCACATTGCAATAACAACCGCAACCAAAAAAAAAAAAAAAATCACTTGAGCTTTATCACTCCACCGCGAAGGAAACACGAGGAAAAGGCGATCCCGAATCAGCAAAAAGCCCAAAAAAAAAACATCGAGCGAGAGAGAGAGAGAGTATACGTGAGAGAGGGGCCTTGTTGTTGAGCAAGAGCGAGACGCCGCCGGAGCTCCGGCGGTCGCCATTGAAGCCGGAGGGAGAGGGGGAGACGCAGACCGACGGTGCGGAGGGGAACCGTATCCCCGAGAGCGTACACACCATCTCCTCTTCCCCCCTTTTTCCTAATCCTCTCGTGACAGCCTGAAAACCGGAGTGACCAGAACGCAGCGAGAGAGAGAGAGAGAGAGAGAGAGAGAGAACAGATCTAGAAACTGAAAGACTGCTTAGAGAAGAGGGAGGGAGGGTGAAGAAACGGAAAAAGAGACGATTTTTAACGATTCTTGAAGGAAACTGTGAAGGACTAGGCGACAAGAACCGAGCAATAGCAGAAGCGCGCAGAGAGAGAAAGAGAGATTTTGTCGAGAGTAGAGGGTAAGGAAGGGAAGGGGTGGAGTACGTGTGCAGTCGGGCGTTGCATGGAGATTGCTGCTGCGTTCTTCGGTCGAGAAATTAATATCATCCCATGTTATCAAATTAACATTCCGAGTCCAACACGGATTATGATTAAATAACGTGTTTCGTTTCTATTTATCTAGCCAAAAAGATAAATAATTATTATATTTTCTTTAAAAATAGTCACTTGTAATAATTAATTAATAAAAAAATATCTACGTTATTGATAATGGTTTGTGTTTAAATATTTTGTGAAGCAGGGATTCATTTTTTTAAGCAATTTTTTTAAGCATTGTTTCTCAACCTTAGCAAGTCCCTCGTACGTTAATTCATCATAGCGGTGGGACCCAGCTCGGGGGGGTCAAGGATCTTTCTGCGCCGTTGATTTTTTTTATCCCCCCCACCCCGATTTTTATGGGGGGCCCGTGGGCCGCCACATGGCGAGGGGGATGGGAGATCCCCGTGTGTGGTTGACATTATCGGGGATAGCTATAGTTTCCTCTTCTTTTTTTCCTTCCTTTTTTCTTATTTTTATGGACCTTTTCTGCCAAGGCTTTGGTTGCCCTCTTTTCTATCTTGTCATGTCACGGAAAATGCAAGTTGAGATAGAGAGAGAGAGAGAGAGAGAGGCCCTTCCCTTTTTGTGGTGGCTGACTATGATATAATATATGGTATTGGCCTTCATGTCATTATTTATCACCCAACTGGCCACATGATTGATCCCCCCATCGTACGATAAACAAATTATAATTCATTTTAATAGAAGCAACTTTTCAAAAAATCTGGATTCCTATTCGAGATGATATGACAACCTTACAATCTAGACCATTAGCTTAAGAGTATGAATTTCAATCATTGGCCACGATTTGAAGATGTCATTTCATGAAATATTTAAAAAGAATTACCGATCGCAGAATTATTGATGTTGTTGTCGGTTAATTGAAAAAGGAATGTCACGATTATTAAGGCAAGTTAAGAGCGGGGGAAAATCAATTAAATATAAGTTGTTTATGATATTTCATGAGAAATTTATGAACATCAGAAAATTCAGCCTCACAAGAGTTTATGATAACTTATTGTTTTCTTAAGGATAATTACTAACTTGTCATTTATAAGGATTTACATTCTAATTCTAGTTAATGAGGAAGATTACTAAGTACACAAGCTATCATCAGTCACAATTTGTGGTATTCTATCATCAACGGCCATTTGTGGTATTATGCTATTAAATAATTACTAAGTGTTGACATTGCCACGTTACAAACTACGACAATTTGTGGCATTATGCTATTGAACAACTACTAGGTGTTAACATTGTCATGTTACGAACTCTATAGTGCAAATAATGTCTGTAAAGATGAATTGCTAATGATAACTAAAAATGACTTACAGTCCATAAGTTTATATTACAAATCCATGATGTTTTTAATAAATCACGGCAAATTTAGGAATTTATGGCTCATGGACTAAATCCCACTTTTTTTCCCATCAAGCATGACAAGATTAATTATATTTTTTTTTGGTAACGATGACAAGATTAATTATATTAACTTCTATTTGTTTTGGGAAATGATTTGAAAAATATATTCATAAAGATGACTGCTTGAAAGTCAATAAAAAATTATTCACTATTGACAACAATTTATGTCTAATATTTTCAGGTCATTTTTTTTAAGTGATATGATTTGACTTTTTAAGGAAAGATTTTTTAAATTATCCATTTTTTGTTATCGAAAGAAACGCACCATTAATAAGAAAAGCTTTTACTGACCAAAAAAAAAAGCTTTTGGAATCCTTGATCAAAGGTAGAAGAAGCTTAATTCAGATTCCCCCAAGACTACCATCATTCTGTTAATGATTCTACTAATCCCGTGCCTCAATAGAGCACATCTATTTAATGAATTCTTCACAAGGACTTGTTAAAAATCAAATGCAAATTTTGGTTGGATGAATGTTCATTTTCATAGTTGCGTTTAGTGAAAATTCTAGTTTACTTTGAGATAAAATATGCATAGACTCAAATCAAAAAATGAAATTCTTTCTCTAATGGCAAGTAAATATCTATGAGACTGCCAAGGTATTAATAGCCCTTTTGGTAAAGAGGTCACGAGTTTGATTTAAGTGGTACGAATCCCAAACGGCTCGCGTTACATAGCCTAACTGCAGTATGGCTTATGAAAAAATTTATTGGAAGTAAGCATCTATTCAAATAAGATACCTGGAAATCGGATTAAATAAAGAGGTTTTTCCTATGTTACCAACTAGGACTATTTCACATAACAAAAGAAAAATACATTCATGGCTAGAGCTCTTACTCAAGTTAAAAGACACTGCCTTTCTGCAGGCAAGTAGGGAGACTAAAACACACTACATTAGAGAGGTTAACCAGGTTCAATCACTAGCCTTACCGCCGAGAATAGACCGACATACTCTATTACTTTATTACGTCCATCATAAAAATCGGACAAGTTTGACCCATCCCTCGCAAAAATTAGGCATAAATTTGGGTCCTTTGCTGATCTCAAACTTTCGAATCATAGGCAAAATAACTGTGCCTCAATTCATACATTCCCTAACATATGTCATTATCTTAAGATGAGTTTCAGATGGGGTCGCTAGCCTGCATTAGTAACTCTCCATTCACTATTTTCACAAATATCACTCGAATTCTTTTCTGACAACCAAGAAACGAAGCTGGAGATGCTCTTTTTTCTCCTCAAATTCATTTTCTAGTTCACTCCATAGCATCAAAGGAATATGCTTTAAAAAGCCAAATGAATCCCAAAGGCACCTTGTTCTTTTGGGAAACAGAGATAGTTCACCCAATCTGGACAGAAATATGGACAGACAGCATCATGCATCATGGTTCACACACGGACCCGGACCAAAACAAAGTGCGAAACGACAACGCCAATTGATGGGGAGGAGTCCTTGGCCTGAAAAATCAATGACAAGATATTTCCTCCTCTCCCGCTGGCCAGGTCCACCCCAAAAACTGGACATTTTCTAGTGGACACGACCCACAAATGATGTTGGTATTTTAAATGGGTCATTTCGTGACGAAAATCCGGGTCTTCACATACAGTGAAACATATTTTGTACAATTGTACTTAAGGAATTCACGTCTTAAATGTATTAATCGCGCCATGTCACTTATAGGATTTCACAGTTGTTATGTGAATAATAAACCCACCATGTCCGAATCAGATCTAAATGTAATGCTATGCCGATATGATACATCACAATTTCGACAAGAAGACACGATTTGCCATATCACAATTTTTCTAAAAGATTGAATGGATACCCCCAAGCTAATCATTTGCAAATTCTTCCTTTTGGCCAAAATAATTAACAGAAGTTTTTATATCGATGTAAATAATTGGAAGTATGAATCACACATTTGGGAGTCTGGTTAATTTTTAGCCCAGTTCTAGCTCAACCTTTCCAAATACTCTCTTAAATCCCAAACAGTGTGTCCAGGTACATACGTTACAACTATTCCTTACTATACTTAATCATCGTATATAATTACCGGAACCAATTACTGTTAATCCGATCACTCTATCAAAAGAACGTCAGTGTTGCGTATGATCTTCAGTGAAGGGAGGACAACGGCCGCCGCAGGTTTATCCGGAGAACCATCACCTTTGTCGATTATCAGTTGAAGACCTTGAATGTGAAGCTTTTCCATGATGACCACTCACCACAATCGTTGGAGGTCCGATTAGCTCCCAATCAAGACCACAAAACAAGCATCAGAAGTGCATCCCGAGGAGCCAAATTCCCCAGTGAAGAAGGCTTGCAAGAATTTCTACTTCTTTTACCCAGAAATGCTACGCTGGATTGCTATAATATAAGTCACGAGATTCATCACCTCCTCAGGAATGTCCTAGTCATTTTTCCTTCCAGCGATGGCCAGTATCTTTGCGATCCGACCGTCCTTGGCTTGCAGCGGTTTCAGCATTTGAACAGCAGCCGGCGTCCCTTGCCGACCACAAGTGGGGGCTGCAACCCTCTGCCGGATTTGGGCGAGTTTGGCCAAGGGTTGCCGGCCATGGCTGGCGCCCCACCAGCAACAGGGCAGCTGGAGGGCTGGGCCGCTTGTATTTATTTATCTTTTTTTTTTTTTTTTTAAAAAACTAGTTTATTATTTTTAATCTAGTTTAACTATCCTGACAAAAACAAATCTAAATTTAACTAAAATTTAGGTAAAAAAAATGATATTTTGATCAAAACGACGTCCAGTAAAGTGTTTTAGTTAACCTTAATGTCACACAGGAGAAAAAAATTTTAAGACTTATTTTTACTTTTGCAATAAATTTCTGAATTTTTACTGCATATATCCCATGCAGTAAAGACAACAAGCTACTGAGCTACATACTGAATCAAATGAACTGCACAAAATTTTCATATTCAGCATGATTCAATCACAACTGAAACTCCACATTCAAATCACCATCTAAAAAAAGAAAAAAAAACTGTCCCTTCGGCCTTGTTGAACCTGGCTTTGATCTTCCCGGCCCACCTCCTCGCCGGCAAGTGCATGTTCTTGCACCCCTCGCCTCTACCAGCCCTTGCTCTCCTCGTACAAGTCACACATGTTCCACCCCTCCCTGAAAGTCTCCGGTGTCGCCAGAAACGGTGCCGACCAAGGTGGCAAAGGCGAAGTCATGGATGCAGGCAAGGAAACTTGGCAGGTGACGAGGCCATGGTCGCAGTAGTCGCCTAGGGAGATGACAAGGGCGGTGCAGAAGTCAAGCTTGCCCAAAGGGCACAAAGCTCGGTGAAGTGGCCATGGACGTCGCCGACGCAGATGACAGTTTGCGTCAATGCCATGGCCGGGTTCGGATTGGGAGAGTTTCATTATTTCGTGCCGTCAATTAGCTCGACCAACATCTTAAGTGCCGAACTAGTTCAATTACTACAATTGTCGCCCCATGATTTTCAACCTTAGTCAGCCTAGAGGATGATGATGCCTAGTCCAACTCCAACTCCAGCTTCAACATCAATAATACTCAAAGCGAGCTCCGCGTGATGGTTTTGGTTGTGGACTTTTACTCCAGTCGCAGTCTTTGCACGAGAGTATTCAATTTGCAGTCACTAGACTCCTGTAGCAAACCGCATGGCCCAAATCGTGCGCCACTGTGAAATTCAACGCATAGTTTGATTCTCTCACGGGTGGAATACGGTGCAGAGAAGCCAAGGGGTCAAGAATGATGACCAAGATGACATGCCCAAATGAAAATGATGATACGGTGCAGAGAAGCCAAGGGGGCAAGAACGATGACCAAGATGACATGCCGAAATGAAAATAATGATACGGTGATCAGCACATGGCATTGGTGAAAGCTATAGATTAGACAGTGTCAACGCAGTCTAGCAACTTCTGTCAGATGGGCTTTCATCAGAAGCTGGAACCGTTCGTTAACCAAAACCATTCGTTACTGCATAATCCTAGATCAAAAGGAGTAGGCATCATCAGAATTCGTCAAATCCAAATCCCAAATTGACTCTACGGCCACAAGGTCTCGATCACATGTGCCAAATAGAAAAGGAAAATATGCTAGTCCTATTATCAAACACCGACTCGTACTTGCGAGCGTGTGCTGCAGTCAGCTGCACCCGATAACTTGGATCACGACAGCAAGATTTATGGAAGAAAGCATGCCATGAATTAGACAAATAGTGGAAGGGCGATTCCATATCAATCTTATTATGCCTCAAAATGGAACAAAAAACCATCTCACATTCAATACTACCATGTACCGCCAGAGGAACCAAAATCCAAGTCAGTAGCTCTGTACACAGGCCATCATATATGCTACAAAACTACCGAACCAAGAAGGAACAGTGAAATGATACTTACTATTTGCTTAGTGGGATTGCTCGATAAGACCATATGTAGCCGGATTCTAGAATTATCGCAGAAAGCATCACCTTGTTCTACTTGAATATTTGTATTTTGTGCTGGTTTTATTAAGTAGCAGCGCCTCTGCTACATAGCTGACTGAAAGACTCGAATGTGCACAAACATCACAGAATTTCTAAAAATTCTGTCCACCCATGTCAATGCATCTTTAAAATATGAAGAATCCAAGGAAGCATCAATGCCATTTATTAGTATAAATATTAATAAAATAAAAGATTTAAGGTGTCCCCAGTACGACTGCTTACAAAATAGATGAAAAAGATTACAATCAAAGATGGATACCATCTCACGCCCACCTTCAAGAAGAGAAATTATTATTATTTTATTCCTTGCTATTCCTAATCACTGTAAATAATTATGCAAACCATTTACTGTTAATTCAGTTACTCTGTTGGCAGAATGTCAGTGTCACGTATGATCTTCAGTGAAGGGAGCACAACAGCCGCCACAGGTTTATCCGGATACCCACCGCCTTCGTCAATTATCAGTCTAAGACCTTGAATGTGAAGCTTTCCATGATGCCCACTCACCACAATCGTTGGAGGTTCAATTAGCTCCTGAAGAAGATTACAAACCAAGCATCAGACCAACCGATACATTACTTGTAACAACCTCAAACAAACTTCAGCTGGTGAAAGCAAATTTCTACTCTACAATATTCAAGAAAATGCATCTTCAGAAACAAAATTTCTGAATGAAGAAGGGTTGCTAAAATTCTAATTCTTAAGCCCAGAATGCTATGCTAAAATGCTTCATCATAAGTTTTAAAATTCATCACCTCTGGAATGTCCCAGACATTTTTCCTTCCAGCAATAGCCTCTATCTTCGCCATCCGAGTGTCCTTGGCTTTCAGCGATCTCAGTTGCTCCCCAACATCTTTTCCCTCTAGCCCAGCATGGACAGCAATTAATCTACAGTGCTTAGTTCCTTCCGGAGTTGTTATACAAACATCATCCTGTCCAAAGAAAGAGCACTTAATTTTGGTTTTCGACAGTAATATTATGTACAGTAAGAAACTCATGACAAAGAAAAGAAAAAACCCAGTGACTAATCCTTGTAATTCTGCAGAAGGAGAGAAAACAAAATTGAATCGATCCCGACCTCTTCATGGACCAAAACCATATTGGCAAGAAACTTTTTATGTTCTTCTGGAATCGCCTTAATCAAATCTGTCAAGAAAACCAACTTAGTCTTTAGCGTTCTAATAATTAAATTAAGAAAACCATGGCCTAATTACCATGAAGCAACACAGATCACCCTTGCTAGTCCCTAACCACAAAACCAGGACATGGAGTACAATCAAAGCATCCGAAACTGGTCTACCTTAATAATGCACTAAACACAACATCCACGACCAGCTGCATACTAATTACTAACCGATATGAACTGCCAAGAACTGAATCGAGCAACACTCGAGTTTCACATTCAAGATGCAACAACCCCTTTGAGCGGCAACAAGCATTTCTTTACAAATCAAACAGTGAACACCATCAGCTCCATTTCCCCAACCACCAGCGGTCAAGAAGCACACATCACTCAAGCAATCCAGCTAAAACATATCGAATCAATCGATTTTAACGGTGCACTGAACACAACAAAGACAACCAGCTGCATATCGAATCAAACGAACAGCACAAGATATCCAATTTCAGCATGAATCCAGCATCACTGATACTCCCCTTCAATTCCCCATCCGTGCACCCGGGAGTCATACCTGCAGATCCATGCGCCACGCCATACGATTCGAAAGTCGGGGCGGCGTCGAAGATCGAGCCCTTGTACTCCGTCCCTTTGGCCTCGTTGAACCTGGCCTTGATCTTCCCGGCCCACCGCCTGCCCTGCAGGTGCATGTTCTCGAACCCCTCGCCCCGGTACCACCCCTCGCTCTCCTCGTACGACTCGTACACCTTCCACCCCTCCCGGAACGACGCGGCGTCGCCGGGGACGGCGCCGACGAAGGCGGCGAAGGCGAAGTCGTGGTTGCCGGCGAGGAAGACGTGGGTCTGGCCCGGGTAGGCGGAGGGGAGGGAGAGGAAGAAGTCGATGACGCGGCGGGTGTCGGGGCCGCGGTCGCAGTAGTCGCCCAGGAAGATGACGAGGGCGGCGCGGAAGGCGCGGGGCGGGATGGAGGACTCGAGGTTGGCCCAGAGGGCGCGGAGCTTGGTGAAGTGGCCGTGGACGTCGCCGACGCAGACGACGGTCCGCGGCGGCGGCGGCGGCGCGGCCGGGTTCGGATCCGGGTCGGGAGCGCTCGTCGCTGTTTCCGGGTTCCCGCTGGCCATTGATGACCCGATGAGTCTCAATTCGGCGACGATGAAGCCTATTTGTCTTGTTTCAGAAATCATAGATACCGCATATTTTATTTTAAGAAAAATTTCAAATAAAAGAGTGAACCACCTTTATTTTTCTTTTATTTTTCCAAATAAGAGTTTGAAAATGATTTGAAATGAACATGACAATTTCAATTAAGAGTCTAACCTCGCTGGTTAGCTAAATGTTCGAGTCTAATCTCGCTGGTTAGCTAAATGTTCCGGACGATCAAGAGCATTTCTGTCAAAAAATAATTTAATCTAAATTTTAGTTAAATTAGATTAAAAATTAAGAAAAGCTAAAAGTTTTTAAACAAGAAAAAGAAAAATCGGCTAGCCCTCCTACATGTGGCCACTGCCTTAACACTGGTGGGATGCCATGTGAGAGAGATAAAATATTAAAAGAAACATATCATCACTTTTCATTATCTAGTCATTGGCAATGATCGACTTGCCCAAGTCCTTATTGGTTGCGAGTAAGGGTTTGACGAGGGCTAACCTTGCCTATGTTAGGCGAGGGTCGTCTAGATGAGGTTGGCCTTCGCCTGTGGCTTTTGAGGGCAACCGCACCCAGGTAGGTTGAGTAAAATAAATCACCCAAGTTGGATTGAATGGACCAATTCCATCTAGCTCTCGCAAGAGCCGGTACGACTTCTAATTACAGAAAATTGGGATCGGTGAATATCGATCTAGTTTCCAATTCCCGATGTGGACTCACCCATCCAAATCACTTGAACATGACTGAATTATTATTCTTTTTTTAAATTCTTACAAATCCTTATTAGATAGATTTTTCCTTTCACGTTCACAAACTCACGGCTCTTGTTCACAACTTCACAAACTTATGACTCGACGCCTCCCTCTCACTCAACTATCGAGGTCTCCCTCTCGCCCTATAGTTTAAAGTACAATCCTTTTTCATGTCTGTAGCTCTCATTTTGTTCCGTCTTCTTAGGTTGCAAGCTTGACATTTCAGTAGTTTGGAAATATAGAAAGCTATTAATTTTTGTAACAATTTTTTACCATTATCAATTTGTAATAATTTTTGTCTGCCATTAATATAAAACGGTTTTGTAATGATTTATAACCGTATAATGACTTTCTAAATCATATAATGGCTTTATCATATTTAATTTATTTCTTCATAAATCCTCCATTATTTTATAATAGTTATATGACAGTCATTTTCTTCTTTAATAACAAATTTATTTATAACTGTTTCTTAACAACTCTCCTTTTCTTTTATTTATAAATTGTTACTTTGAAGATAATTGGAAAGTGATATCAATATATCAAACCATTATATTTATATTTCTCTTTTCCTATCTCTATTTTTCCTTTCTTTGTTGGGTTATACACTTAAACTTGTGCCGTTCCTTCTAATATTTAGTATGGGGTACTCTTGAAGGTTTACGCACCGAGTTTCGTACTCCGAGGGACAAAATTATCCTTAAAAACAATGCTTACATGCCTCAGGCATTTGTTTTTATTTTCTAATCTTTTGCAATGTATTTCCAACATTTTTTTATTATTTATATGTATTCTAATATTTTTCCAACAATCTTAAGGATAATACCTATGAATTTCCAAGTTGAAACTGTTGCTGCCGCTGCCATTGCAATTGGAATTGAAAGAATGATCGAAGATGGGGTTGGACAAGAATTGTGTATTCATGGGCGATTTGTCATGGAACATTACCGAACATCAACATAAAAAAGCTTTTGGTCGTTTTGATAAGGTTATTTAGTGCTAGGTAATCGTTCTTTGAGGCTTTGATATCTATTTTTTTTTTTTTTTTTTTGCGAGAGGAACTTGGACGTTTGTAGGTGTTTTCTCTCTCAAATTTGTGATTATTATTTTGTAAGCGTGCATCTAGAATTGGAGTTCGGGGTACTCAATAACTTTCTATTTTTTATTGATGGATTCACCGGTCAGTGTCTAGAATTTCACTTTTGGAGTGATCAATCCGTCTGGTGCTGG
The DNA here is from genome assembly GCA_016097605.1 of Eucalyptus guilfoylei. Lineage (NCBI taxonomy): Eukaryota > Viridiplantae > Streptophyta > Magnoliopsida > Myrtales > Myrtaceae > Eucalyptus > Eucalyptus guilfoylei. Next base: position 19,104,237 of record CM027860.1, read on the forward strand.
ATTTGAGTGGTACTCATTGGGAGGCAATCTTTGAGAATGCTTGTGAGATTGTGTTTCTAGATAATTTATCAGATGAATTTTGGTAAATCCCAATTTCATCCTCGAAACGCAATACCGCAGTTTGGTAAACGATGCTTCTTTGTTTTCAACTTTGATTGATTGCGCGATCTAGTGTTTCGTGGCTGATTGGGCTGCGCATATTTGGATTGTTTTAATTTGATGTACACTGCACGTGTTGAGGCATTCGATCTGAAACTTTTCAGATCGTTTTGCTTCCTTGAGATCCGGGAGTAAAGAGAAGTTTTAGTTGGTTTGATCTGGTGGCTATTTGACTTGTATAGGCATTCTCTTTTTCGGATCTGTGCTCTTCGTCTATCGTTGCATTGTGTCAGTTTGTGGTGAAAGCTTATGGTCTGGTGATCTTGGTATGGGTCGTGAATTAGCATGATTATTCGATATGATATGTTGATGCATCACTTTTGGCATTTTATGTGAAATTGGTTGTTCTTTATGTCAATTTGTATACAAATTTAAGTAAAAACACAAGCGCATACTTCTTTTATGAATAACTCGAGAACGTTCCTTTCTTTTTATTGGCAATTATTCACCTTTCTAGCTAATTGGGTGTCCATTGCCCTTATTTCGTGGGTAGAGATCTCTGTCTATCACTATTTGTTTTTTTAATTTGACAAATTGCTCTTGTTGATATCTTTTCTCTCAATCTTGTGACCACGTTTTGTCCTCTGGCTCTCCGAGGGTGCTTACTAATTTGATGCTCGAGTCAATCTCGTGAAGCTTACCTGGCTAGTGAAAGAGAAGAAAGAGTGTGACTAAAGAATGCAGACCAGAGTGTGACTAAAGAATGTAGACCAATAGTTACTCTTCAGGCAAATTAGAGCTCCCAATTATTAGATCTAAGATGAGAGTCTAAATGAAATAGAGTTAGTAGGATATTTGTGTGCAATACACTGCTTGCGCATGTCACCGGCATGCCTTCGCCGTGGTAAGTGGTAAGATTATTACAAGAAGCCGAGGGGCATGTGTGCTATCATACATACTCGCATTTCCAAAGACATTCCATTGAAGTTAGAATTTTTAAACTTTAGTCTTATTGCTCTATTTCATAAATTCTCTTCTATGTTATAGTTCTCTAGTCTTTGATAAATTTTAAGCGTAAGTGGTTGACAGCGAATATTAAGTTGCATCTATCTGTTATGGGGAAGGAAAATTTTAGCCATTATTCATGACAATGGTGATGGTTGACTACTGTGTGGATATATTGATGGATAATGTTGCTGGTTAGACATTTTATTTATTAGAGAAGTATATTTCCTGGCTACTCACTATTGTTAACAGAGACTTTCTAACGTACAATAAAGTTATTAGATAAACGTAAAAAAATATGCATTGCAAGTTTTTGTATGAGCTTGTATGGCCTGTTTTGATCTTTATTGAAAAATAAGCAATAAATACTTTGATGCACCCATTATTGATATGTGTGATTCGTGCATACTTGTCTATGCTTTAAATTTTAAAGTGGTGTTTTTGTGCATCCACTCACGTGCTTGCAAGTTGTTAGGGTGTCTCGATATAAGCAGATTCATAAGTTGTGCAGTCCCTAGCATTATGATGCACTTGAGGCATAGAATTCACCTTTCAAGGTTTTCTCTTCATGCATATTCAACATGTGACCATTAAGGCAGAATTTTATTAATACTTAGAACTTGTTGAATTTCTTGTCACAATTGCTTTTCACGTCTTGAATTGGTTGGATTCATAATTATACCAGCCATTCATGGTTCGAATATATTTGATAGGTGTTTATGCTTGCTATCTGTATTCATTTTTGGTTCAAATAATGAGGGTTTGGTCTCATTTGGCTATTGTTTTGGTAACATTGGCAAATATATTCACTTAGGAGGAAATCAAGTAGAATTTATACTGCTCCTTTGCTGAATATTTGTGTTTCTGTAGCTTGAACACGTCAATTTTGAAATAGAAATAAATTGGTTAAGGCGTTCTAGGATTGGATTTTTATATTATTCGAGGAACCATAAGTTATGGCACATACATAGTGGATTTTCGGTTGTATTAAAATGATACAATGATGTTAACTGGATCTCGAATTCAAATGAGACAAAATCCACTATAAGATGTGTGTTCATCCTTGGTGGAGATGATGTAACTTTGAAATCAGCCAAACAAAATTGTGGGGGAAATGACAATCATACTAACCAAAATTTGACTTGGTTGAAGCAAATGATCTGATGATGTAACTATTGTAGTCATTTTCCAAGCCAATATTTTGACAAATGCAAAATAACTGGAGTTAGACTCAGGTGCTACTGGGCATATATGTTAAAAACATAATGCCTAAGCTCTAATAAGAAAGGAGAAGAAAAATATTTATCTTGGTGATGAAGAACTACTCATGTTCTTGGGAAGAAGAAAAATTTCTCAAACTCATTAAAATTTAGGTTGAGTAATTGAGAAATTTATTAGTATATGTTCCTTTGGAAATGAAACAATACTAATGTCTAGACATTGTGATTGCCAAAAGACAATAGCCACTATAAAAAATGGAACTTTCAAAGATAAAAAGAGACGTTTGGTTAAGACGTGATGTGATAAAATAATTCCTTAAAATAGGATTTATATCGATCGATTATGTTAAGTTAGAAGTGATTTTGGCTGATCCTTTAACTATACATCAAGGGGAATGAGACAAGCCAATTGAAAAAAAAAAAAAATTCAACAATGATGATAACCCAATCTATGTAATTGATGATCTCATGAATTAGGTTCTTATGGGTAATACTAGTGCACTATTAAAATTTTTGTATTCCTCCTAAGATGAAAATAGTGCAAAACTACAAGGAAAAAAAGGTTGAACTAAGCTCTTAATGAAATTCCATAGCCATTGTTGGTGATGTATTAAGGTGCAGAATACACTAATGAATCACGTATATAAGTGTGGAGTGCAGCCGTTCTTATGAGAATTATTGGCGATGATCTCTAGAGCACTTATGAATAAACCAAGTACGTGCATGGCCTATTAGTACAAAACCGCTTGAACAACAAAATTTGTGGAAGTGTAATGTGATTAGTGAAAATTACAATTCACTAGAAGAAATTCTTAGTTCACAAAAGTTTCAAACTTTACCAATGATTTCATAAATTATATTTCATTTTTTCTAGCACTGGTTCATAGCCTAACAAGCACTAGTTCCAATGCATTAACTATCATTATTCTATTTTTTCTTTTCAAAACTTTTTGAAATATGTCAGGATTGTTGGTTTTTGTCTATCATTATTATAAAACGGTTTTGTAACATTTTATAACAATTATTTAACGGTTATGTAATGACTGTATAACGAATTTCTAACCATTTTATCACGTTTCATTTATTTCTACATAAACCCTTCATTATTTTATAATGGTTATTTTCTTCTTTAATTACTGATTTATTTATAACTGTTTCTTAACGGCTCTCTTTTTCTTTTACCTATAAATTGTTATCGCGAATATAATTGGAAGGTGATATCAATATATCAAAACCAGAATATTGATATTTCTTTTTGTCTATCTCGTTACATATTTTTCCTTTTTTTGCTAGGTTATACACTTAACCTTGTTCTATTCCTTCCAATATTCAGTGCGTAGTATAGAAGAAGATCTATTGTATCTTGAGAGGATAGTCGCCGAAGCTTTACGCATGAAGTTTCATACTCCGAGGGACAAAATTATTCTTAAGGATAATGCTTGCACGTCTCAGATATTTGTTTTTATTTTCTAATATTTTACAATGTATTTTCAACAGTTATTATTATTTTGATGTATTTTAATATTTTTCCAACGGTTTTGCAATCCTTCGTTGCTTCATGCGTGATTCGCCTCTCCTTAATGTGTGATCGAGGTATTATTCGTTTTTTCTGCTGGACTTCTCTTCCGCTATACACCTCCTCAAGCTCCTACTTCTACATAATGCTTCTCTCGTCTTCCTTTTTCTTTCTTTTTTGCTCTTCCTCTCGTCTCGATTCGTTTTTTATTTTTATTTTTTTAATTATGCCTATGAATTGGTGTTAGGGAGTGACGTGGTGGGAATGCTGATCGGATTGTGATGCTCATTCGCGCAGGCGAGTAGTTCTTAGGTAGTCAGTACAACGTTCTTGCTGCAACAGCAATGCTCTGCAAGATGAGGTTGTTACCGTGTGGTGGGTATCGCATTGGCTATGGTGGAGCTAGTTTTTTTAATTTGGTCGATGAAATCCGCTTGTTCCAAGAAAAAAAAGACGTAGAAGTGATCGGTTCTAGTTTGGGAGCAAGATCGGTTGGTTAGGTCCAAGTTAGTTTAAGGATCAAGTGGGCTGGTTCCTAGTCCCACAAACTGGAAACCAGCCTCTTTGGTTTGATTCCTGATTTTAGGATGAGAATTGGCCCACTTAGAATCGATCACCTCTACTTTTTATGTGTAGAACTTTTATCTTAGAAGACTGAAGAATTTATATTTTGTTTTTTTTTCTAGCATTGAGCATTTTAGAATTTGATTAATGTTGATTCAAAAGGGTAATGACATGGGATATCGTCATGTCACATTTACTTTTTGATGTGGGGCACCATGATGGTATCTATGGGGCACCATGATGATGGTATCTATTAGGGCATAATAATTATGTGGAGTGCCATGTCGTTTTCTTAAGATAGCTATCTCTTTTTTTCTTTTATTTTTTCCTTGATTTAAGTCACTCACCACCGTCTATTTAATTTTTCAACTCTGCCAACTAGTCCATAAGTAAGGGTAATAGGTTTTAGGGTAGGTCGGTCACAAACTTGGACGGATCCTTTGTCCCGGTCCATTACTTTTTAGGAACCTGGGATTGACCTTTTTTTTTAAAGGTTTCTTCTATTTCTTCTATTCGTGACTATTTGCAGATGCCTTCTCAAGAGAACAATTGTGACATAAACATGCCCAGTCCTCCAATAAAATGGCTTTAAGTTTAGGATGGTGTTCGTTTAAACTAGGAGGAGAAAGTAAAGCGCATGAATCTTTATTGTCCTCTCTCTTCTTACTTCATTATGTATCACGCTAACACCAAATTGTCTTGAGTAGCCGCCGGAATATGAAGGAGATATTGAATATTTGGTTGTTTGGCGCTAGGAAGTGTTCAAAACAAAACGATAAAGGAGGGTTTGTCTATGATGAACCACTTACGTGCATGTTCAGTGTCCCCTCCCAAAAAAATAAAATAAAAATACACACATGTGTGCACATATAATTGGGCCGGTTTCGTCAATTCGGTTCCTGCATGATTCCCTAGAACTGGCCGATTCAATTTGGTTCCTAGATTGACTCGGGTGCAGTGCTTACTCCTATTAATAAGGGTAGAGGGGAAGTTCTTATTCTCGACATGAAGTGAAAGAACCCTCATTGTTTTAGCTAGACTAAAAAAAAATTAATCAAATTGATTTATGATACGATAAACTTACCAAATAAGGGTTGATAATTTCCTGAAAGCTTAGTAGCTTCATATGTTGGTAGATCATTGAAATAATTGGTAATTACCAAACAATAAAATAAATGGTAACTGATGTAATTGAAGCTAGTAAATTAATGTCCAATAGAGATTTAGTAAGCCTTAAAACGATGATAGAAGCTTACTTAGAAGTACTCAAAAAACTAATTGTTACCTATGCTTATGACTTTCCCTCTAAATTTTGAAAATAAAAAGCTATTACAAATATTAGAAATTCATGAAAAACATATATATGATTCTGCATGTCTAAAATTTTAGATTTTTCAAATTAAGTGAAAGTCAAAGTATGAGAGATGTAAGATATTAAGAGAGAAAAAAAAAGAGCATAAGGCTCTGTTTGTTTCGCAGAAAATAACTTTTAAGAAAAAACATTTTTCAGATTTTTTGGCGTTGAATATGAACTAATCTAGGAAAATATTTTCTATCAACTGGAAAAAGGTTTTCCACAATAGGGGAAAATATTTTCCACTTTTCAAGTGGGGGAAACCATTTTACATATCTTCTTTCACCTCACTTTCTTTCATTAGGCACCTTTTCATTTCATTTTTATTTTTTTAAATCAATTTTTTTATTATTTTTTCTTTTCTTTCTTTTTTTCTTCTTCTACCTCGACCGATCACCGTCCATGGCGGTGGTTGTCGATTGGCCAAAAGCGAGGTTGAGGCTTACCGGCCTATGGCAAGGCAGGCAAGCTCAAGCCCCGCTAGATTCGGTGCCTAGGTAGGGCAAAGCCTTGCCACAGGTTGGCGACCAATTGAGGAAGAAGAAGAAAAAGAAAAATAATTAAATATAGAATTTAAAATAATAAATAAAAAAAATTTCAAAAGGAGTGCATGGGGGAAAAGATTTTCTGTCATAAGATTTTCCTTATCAAATGACAGAAAATATTTTCTAGTTCAATTTTAGATTTCAACGAGCACCGGAAGATATTGTCATTTCCTGGAAAATATTTTCTAAAAACGCCACATTTTCTGTGAAACGAAAGGAGCTTACCCCAAATTTTAGAGTAGAAGTCATCACACTCTAAAAACAAATGATAATTACCCATTCAATCCTAAATCTATTATTTGAATGTTAAATAGTGCCAAACTTTTCATATTTGCCAATGTAGTTCTTAAACTTTGCATGAAAATCAAATGTAGTATTTCCAACAAATTGCCCCTTTCAACGATTTTTTGCGGCAAGTGACCTTGAAAGATTATATTGAAATTTTGTGCAAATGTTTATGACTACATTGGTAAAATTGCAAAATATTTAAAACTTAATCCATACAATAGGTTCATAACTAAATTGGTAATTTGTTCTTGAGAAGTATCGATAATATATTTCTAATTTTTCTTGTCCTTCACTTCTATTATTATCGAATATATTTATTAACATTTTTAGCTCTGTTTTATACTTTATGGAAAAAAATACACGAATAAAATGAAACAATGATAAAAATAAAAGATGCTACATGGGGCCAGTGGAATTTGATTCCACCTTATTGTGGGAGTGACTCCGCTGTAAAGCCAACTGGATTATTCTCTAATGAACTAAGGTATTACACCTTTAACTTTTGTAAACATGATTAAAGACAGTGGTTTTGTCCTACCAATGTGCCGATGACACGTGGCTTCCCGATGGAGAAGATCCGCACGTGCAAGCGCTTTAATGTATTGTAAAGTCGATATTCCTAAAGCTCCGCAAATAAATCTTAGTAGAGTTTATGACTTTAATCTATTTCCAAATAAATGTTTGTAAATGATTAAAATAGTGGGTACTTTAGAAACGATTAATAAACGTTGGCAAGTGCAGTCAAATAAGAGTTGATGATTTCGTATAGGAGTTAGTAGTTTTATAAGTTGTAACTTGCGCAAATAAATTTTGAAAATTGTTGGAACTAGTGATAGTTAAAAAATAATTGAAGAAATATCGGTAATTGACTCAAATGAGAGTTAGTAGTATATCATAAGACTTGGTAACTTAAGCGCCTTAAAAGATTGTTGAAGTTAGTGAAGTAGTAAGTAGTTTTCAAAGAAAGAAGTTTCCAAAAAGTGTTGGAAATTTTGTATAGAAGTTTTGTCACTTTAACTCGTTGGTAAACTTCGCAAATAATTAGTTAGAGAGTTGAAACAGATGGTTCTTTTGAAACAATCAAATAAATATTGGTAAGTGGAGTCAAATAAGGGTTAGTGACGGTATATAGAAGTCGGTGTCTCTATAATGTCTGTAAGTTGTGCAAATATAAATTGATAAGTTATTTGAATGGTAGGCAATAAATGTTGTTATTTGGCTCAAAAAGGACTTGGTAATTTCATATCATAATTGTTAATTTCAGGTCTGCAAATAATTTATAATTATTGAAATAGCTATTAATCTCGAAAGGAACAATTTCTTAAAATGTTAGGCCTTTAGCCCGTTGATAAGATCCCGAACAAATGTTGTTAAGATAACTGGAACGTTGGTAAGTGATATCAAAAAAGAGTCGGTGATTTCATATAAAAGATAGTAGCTTTATTAGTTGGTAAGCTACACAAACAATTATTGGTAACTTACAATGGATGGTAATTTAGAAATAATCTAATATACCTTGGTAACTGACTCAAATAAAAACTTATAATTTGATAAAAGAGTTGTTTACTTAAACTTCACAAAATTATCTCGGCTAATTATTAGACTAGTCGTTATTATGAAACAAGTTGAAAATTTTGTCTAAAAGTTATTCATTTTGATTCGTTATAATCTCTCAAATTATTGGGACAGTTGATGACTTGAACATTTGCCATCAAAGAAGTGATGGCGATTTACATAATAACTTTTGGCTTCTTGAACATACTAGTAAATTGTGCAAATAAAAATTGGTAAATTATTGAAAAGCGGTAACTAACTTAAATAAAAGTGAGTAATTAGATAAAAGAGTTGGCAAAGAAATGTTTTTACATTATAAGATAGTCAATAATTTTAGAATATACTGGTATCTTCATATAAAAGTTGGTCTCTTTAACCCATTTGCTAAGCTCCGCAGATAATCATGTGCAAATTATCGAAACAGTTGGCAGTTTTGAGAAAATATGATAAAAATTGGTACTTGGATTCAAAAATAAAAAGATTGATAATTTCATATAACATTTTGCGGCTTTAACACATCAATCAAGCTGCCCAATTATATGCTGGTAATTATAGTAAAAGTTGGTAATTTTGAAACAATAAATAAAAGTTGGTAATTTCTTATAAAAATTGTTAACCTAGACTTTGCAAATACATGTTGGCAAATAATTGGAATAGTCAGTAATTTTGAAAAGAATCAATAATTTTTTAGAAAAGTTGACAAATACATGTTAGAAAATATAGCTTCAAATTGGATAGAACAATCAAGTCAAATTTTAAGATGTTATATCACTTTCTTTATAAATTTATTTGCCCCACAATATCGCTAATGATCATCGGCAAATATCCTTCGGGATATAATAAAGTCTCGATTGAGAATACTAGATAACAAATTTAGCATTTTTCCTGGGTCTTTCTAGAAAACAATTGAAATTATGGCCGTACTTTAAAAAAAAAAAAAGATTTGAAAAGACTTTATTCTCATTTATGCCCAAAACTGACATTTATATAAATATCGGTCTTAAAAAACATAAGCAACTCTTCGGAAAAGGTTACAAAGTGAACAAAGGTATCTTTTTGTATATTATATGGATGATCTGATCACTCTATTCTATTACACGAATTAGAAGCAATACGAAGAACATAAGCCAAATGACAGAATGGAAAGACCTAGGATGTAGAAGATCATAACATGAGTGATTCGGCATATTTGATTCCTACATGAAATGCACCAAACCCAAAACAAGCCACTCTTGAAAGAAATAAATGGATTTCAAAAAATTTTGGCAAATCCAAAGAAGGTTTTACCGGTATGCTTATCACAAAAAATTTCTAAATCCTAATACACCCAATGCTAGATAGCTACCAAGAAGCACAAGCCATAAAACACAATATGTGCATCGGCCACACCTTCGTAATTCCAAATACCCAGATTTGTTATAGTCCCTCCTGTAATATTCCAACCATCCCATGAATTGGTTATTCCTAAATGAGTTATGAAGGGTATAACGAACATACTTTGTCTCCACATTGGATCAAGAACGGGATCAAAGGGATTGGAAACTACCAATTCATATAGAGCCATCGAACCAGCCCAATTAGCAACCAAAGCTGTATGCATTATATGGACAGAAAGCAAATGGCCAAGATAATTTAATATGACAATATGAACACGATACCAAGGCAAACCCATCGTGATAGTGGAAAAGTTGATAAATAAGTCACCCTTACCGTTACTCTATAGAACCATTCATGAGATTTTCGCCTCATATGGCTCCTCATTAAATTCTTTCAAAGTCATTGAGTCATTTTCCTTGTTTGATAATCTTCTCCCTTCTTCCACTTCATCTCGAAGAGTAATTATGACCAATTCAATTACGTTTTCATGTTCCAATTGAACACTTATCATTTTGGATCATTCTCAAAAGAGAAATTCTTCTTTTTACCAAACATTTGCGAATCCAATCACAATCTTATAATAAGAACAAGAGATCTTTCTTGATCAATCTCTCTGCTCCCCATTCTTCGAGAATTAGAAAGATCATTTTCAAGTTTGAATTTGTTCATTTGAAATCTGGGTTTTTCTACTTTATTTTTATTTACTTATTTTTATTATTATTTTTCCCTCTCTTTTTTTTTTATTATGTCTTTTCTTTTTATATTCCCTTCCGTCATTCCTTAAGTCCCATAGGTTTGATCTGGTAGAATTTGACCCATTTTCTCATTGAGTGAAGGGTACAAAAGATTGACTTTTCGATCAAAATACTATGTGAGTGAAATCTTATGTTTTTTCCTTAAGAAAATCGATTTATGAATGGAATCAAATATGCAGTTTTTACAGACAAAAGTATTCAATTATTGGAGAAAAATCAATATACTTTTAATGTCGAATCAGAATCAACTAGGACAGAAATAAAGCATTGGGCCGAACTCTTATTCGGTGTCAAGGTAAAAGCTATGAATAGTCATCGACTTTCGAGAAATGATAGAAGAATGGGACCTATTCTAGGACATACAAACATGGGTTTGATTCACACTCCATGTTCTGATAAATATTTACCATATGAAAAGAGGAAACCTTCGTGAGAAGTTGTAAAGTGAACCAAGGCAACCTTTTGGGAAAGATTGCAAAATAAACAAATACAACCCTTCAGGAAATGTTGCAAACTGAACATGTATAATTTCAAAAGTTATCTTGAAAAAACACATATAAAATTGAGAATAAAATAATTTAATAATAATAAAATAATAATTTTTAATAAAATAAAATTATGAATTTCATAATTTCTAAAAATATCGATTGAACAAATACAACCTTTTGACTAACGAATGTTAACAAGATAACCACACAAAATATAATAAAAATAAAAATAAAGAGGATACTCTTAGAGGTGCAAATAAATCTCGCTATTTTCAAATACCTCTTTTTAACTTACCAACGACTTACATGCTGAAGTCATTAGATCATATTGCTCTCTCTTTTTTTTGGCCAAAAGCATGTCAATCTGCGATTAGCCCCCGACGCTTGAGTTCACTCCAGTTTGATTCTTGACCGGACTTTTGGAATGTACTTCATTCGAAAGGCCTCTTCGACCTTTATTTTGCAAGGAATCTGGTACAGAAGGACTGCAATTCTCAGCTCAAATCAGGAGAAGTAAGAAAACCACACCACTCGTTTGCATTTCAAACAAATTATTTGTCTCTTACAATTAACAAGAACTGACGCTCTAAGTCCAGTGAAGCAGCGGTGACAAAGAATGCTAATGTTACAAAAGCAAAACTTACTAAAAAGTGAAGAAAACAGGAGGAGGGAGACCCTTTAGTCGCCTATCATCCTTAATTTACATAATGGGCCTACGTTTAATGTTTCAAAATCTAGCCAGAATGTGAGAACTATTTGCCATCGGTTTTATCGCCTCTGGAAATTGAGGAACTTGATGCCGTAAGCGAAGACAAAGAAGAAGAGAAGGACCCAGCCGATGTGAGCAACCGCGACAGCTGGGAGGAAGCTGTAGTCAAAACCCAGTTCTACCTTCAGGAACTGCTTCAACGGCATGTTGCCGGCTCCTGGTATTTCGAGATTGCCATTCTTGTCGCCCACTTGGGAGGTGACAAGACCGTACAGCGTCCATGCCACTGGTGAAGCCCAGTAATACCACCTCCACCATACAGGAATTTGCTGCATTTGTTAAAATGAAACAGAAAAATAGATCAACACAGTGTTCTCATGTTGCTGATGATACTGAACTCTAAAGTATGTTTCTTTTTCCATGAGCTAAAGAATCTACTGCACAGAAAGAAGCTCGCAATGTGGAATAAGCTTCAGATTGTGATGTTTTGTTCCGAAAGCTGCTGTCCTTTGACAGGATTATGCCATCAAGACTAGGAAGAAATAAGTTTTGTCCAAAAACTCCGTACTTAATTTGACAAGCTAGAACTTCTCGAAAGTGAGCTACTGAAAATGCCTTCAGGACATACGTAATGCGCAAAATTACGAAGTGAAAGCTGACATACCGGCCTAGGGATAAGGAAGCCAGAGAACAAGTTCCAGAAGCTCAGGAAGAAGGACATCACAATGGCAGCGATCTGGTGGCCTGGTGTCAATGCTACAACCATCATTCCATACATCGTGAAGTAGATGAAGCACATCAGTATGTAGTAGTAGAACCACAAGAACTTCCCCGCCTTCCACTCGAACCCAATCATTGAGTAAAGGAGAAGACTGTAGACCAATGTCTGAATCGCTACATAAATTGTCTCAATAGCCACCTGCAAAAAATCATCTCATGCTCTTCAGCCTTTACATCATAGGGGTGGTAATTGTTTTCTTCTATTTTATTATGCTTCAAAGAGGACTCAGCCTTGATAATTACCGTGTTCATACCTGAGCAAATGCGTATGGCAGCGGAGAGTACATTCCAGCCGCTCGTTCACGGTAGAAGACTGTCCTCTCAATGGCGACTATAGACTGCACAGCAGAAGCATTTGTGGCCCCAAGGAAAAGCACAGCCGCGTACATGGCTCCCAAAAGATTCATCAGGTCTTGTTGCTTGGTCCTGTCAAGAGATTTATCTTAGCCAAAGTTTCAAAGTGCAGGTACAATAAATGGCTTGCATTTCTATCATCTAATGATGTGGAATCTATTTCTGTTTGGTCATTTTGAAGAATTTACTTGGCAAAACACATACGAAAGAACTGAGAACTTACGTCTGCTGTCCTTTATCCCAGAATATTAAACCAAACAAAATGGCAATGACTATGGTCATGAAGAACCGGATGGCGTTGTACTGAGGATTTCTCCAGTAAGACCAGTGCTGTTTCCAGAAACAAGCCTTGCACTGAGTGAGGAAAGGTTGTGAGTACTCGGTAGGGAAGTGGAGATCTTTGGAGCCTGGGGCTGGGGCACTAAGCTCTTTGATCAGTTCTTGGTTCCGCCTGAAATTGATTCAAAGAACATGCAATTATTAAATTGACACTGGCCTTTGCAAGCAACGTTATTTTCAATTACGAGTTTGAAACTTGAATCTTTAAGAAACTTACTTATAAAGGTCAGAGTTTGGGTAAATATCTGCGAAGTCGACCTCAAGCTGAGCCTCAACTGCCGGAGCACTCACTTCGAGCATCCATGTGGCCGGATTGTGACCATCCCTGATCTTCGGAACCCCTGGGACAGCCTGGTGTAATACAAATGTTTAGCAGAATTCAAGAATAAACTCAAGATTCCGAGGGAAAGTGGCGAACAGGAAGAGGCTAGGTATTTTGGAAACAGAATAAGCTCACCTCAAAATATTCTACGAGCTTGTGGGAATGGCGACCAAGAGGGCCAGCATAAATGACCCGCCCGCCTCTTTTCATTAATAGCAACTGCAATCGGCACGTTTCTGAGTCAATTACACAAGAGCAAGGCATTTTAAACAATAAATATAATAACATGGAAGGATTAGCAATCAAACCTCATCAAAAGCTTCAAAAATGTCAATGCTCGGCTGGTGAATCGTGCAAACAACAGTCCTCCCTGTATCCACCGTGTTCCTCACCGTACGCATCACGATGGCAGCTGCTCTAGCATCAAGGCCGGAGGTTGGTTCGTCCATAAAGATAATAGATGGATTAGCCACCAACTCTACAGCTATTGTCAGCCGCTTTCTTTGCTCAGTCGAAAGGCCATCGACACCAGGAAGCCCGACAAGCGCGTTTCTGATAGGGTTGAGCTCAACCAACTCCATAACTTCTTCCACAAACATCTGTTATGAAATTAGAAGCACAAGACCAAAATTAAAAGACTATTAAACTATCTGATTTCAAGTTTTTCCACAGGAGAGTGTGAACTAGGGCCTAACAAAGGTTGGACGTGTCGAGAGACAAATATTCCCTACCTTGCGAGTTTGAGTCTTAATGTCGGAAGAAAGACGAAGCCAGGCTGAGTATAGGAGGGATTCATAGACAGTGACGTTAGGCGAGTGAATGTCGTTCTGTTCACAGTAACCACTGACCCGAGCAAACGTCGATTGGTTTTTAGGGTATCCGGAGATGCTAATACTTCCTTCTGTGTAACCACCTGTCTTTCTTCCGGCTAGCACATCCATGAGGGTTGTCTTTCCAGCACCACTAACCCCAACCAGTGCTGTGAGTACCCCTGGTCTGAAAGCGCCACTGACATCTCTCAACAGTTGGAGACGGTCTTCCTCAACTCCTTGACTCTTCATTTCCTGGTATCACGAAACATATTAGCTATTATCTCTACTCTTTTGCCTGATGATGATAAGAACACAGTCCAGCAAAATCACAGTCTAAGTAAAATTAGACAAGAGTGACACCAGACAAAAGAAAAAGAATGACAAGGAACAATGATATGCAGGACTACAGATTCGCACGAGATCATGGCTACTTTTAGGAAGAAGTTACTACTCCCAATAAAAGAATAGATCGTTTAGGATTAAGAGACTCACTGCAGGCATATCCACATAGTAGTTCACATGGTTGAACGCAAGGGAAAGGGGTTGGAATGGCAGAACCATCCCTCTTCTCTGTTTATTCTCTGAAGTGCTAACGATTTCAGAAGAACCTCTCACTTGCATGTCGATTCCTGGAATTTCATGACAAGAGTCAGAGATTAGGCAACTCTTTTTCTTGACAACTAATCGGGCTACCTAATTTGGAAGTCAATTATAGAGATTCCTTGACCCTACTTTTCTGGAATTGCTCCATCAGCTATATGATCGTGACCAGAGTCTAGCAAGTTTATCAACTAAAGTAGCATAAAGAAAAAAAGCATCGAGCAACTAATGAATTTTGAAAATGTGCAGACCTTCTTTCGCAAGTTGCGAAGACAATGATTTGTTTTTCTTCTTATCCGCCTCTTCATCCGAGACAACTGCTTTTGCATCTCCCAAAGCTGCAAGCAATTTCACAAAGGGAATGTCAACACTATCGCATCACTTACGTATAAGACTCTGGTTAGCACGGATATTCTAATTTAGCCGACTTACGATTTAACCAAGTCAATGCTGCAATAAACAAGATGTTGAAGAGGAGTGAAAACCCAAACAGTGCTCCAATGCAGATCCAATACCAATATTCTTGTACGAAGAAACCTCGAGACTTCAAAAGCACTCTTCCAACTGTGGGCTCATTAATTCTAGTATCCATGTTAGGCTGCAGTTCGTAAGATGGCAATCAGGTTTCGATAATGCATTACCTGCGTATTATGAAGGACAACTGATTTGCGAAAGAATAAACTGATTTTACCGTGCTCCATCTTTTGTCGAGGAATTCATTCATCACTATAGCATTTTGCCCATACATCATAGGAGATGCGTAATATCCCCATATCATCCATGGCTCGATGTCGTCTGCAAATGCGAGGAAAAGAAACATGTCCACATTAAATTAAATATTATTGTAGGTGCGAGAGAACTGGTAGAATCGATTTAATGGCACACGAGAATCGACGAGCCACTCAGAAACAAATGCTTTACTCAACAAATAGACACGGCGGCAAAAGTATAAGGTAACTTGTACTTACTTTTGGAAACAATAAATCCTCCAAGAACGAAAACCATTAGCAAAGTGAAGGTTCCCAGGGTGTTTGCGACAACCTGAGTTCTCCCAAGTGCAGCAATGAACCGAAAGAGGGACAGTGCCATCTGATGGATGCCAAAGAATGCCAAGAATTGCTTGAAGAACCTGATAAGAGTAAGATTGATGAGTTCCCTGGACATTTCCTTCTTATCAAGCACAGCGCCCAGATATTATGAGTAAATATCACAAGAAACATTAGCTCGAAATAACTATCTACGATGGAGAACCCAATACGAAATTTCCACATACCTGCTGGCCGCTGGAGCGAAACCAATGGTGTAGTATGTTAAGATGATCCATATCCCTGATTCCATGAATGACAATGGAATTCGGAGGACCCAAATAGGCAAGCCGAAAGCCCAAGCGGGGTAAAACAAGAAATCTCTCTGCTTATAGAACACAGGAAGCCTGAAAACGGTCATTGCAAGTTCCGCCATTCCATTGAACATGACATTGATCAAGCTGAAGAAAAGTGCTCCAAAAAACTTCCCTCCATCTTGCACTGACCCTACTGGCATTTCAGTCCTAAGGAACACCGTCAGAGCAATAAGCGACATGATAGTGATCTGGGTGGTCTTGAATATGTAAACGAAGGAGTTTCGCTTCATTAGTAGCCATTCTCTGGCAAAGCATGCCTTGAACAGCTCCATATTTGAAATCCCGTATTTCTCTCTGACTAGTGCAGCTGGGTGAGTTTTTGATTTGTCATAAGGAATCCTAAGATCGGATGAGAGCTGTTGGCCAATGTGAAAAGATTTGAATCCATGCACGAAATCATCTGCAGAAACGTATTGGAAAGGTTGGTTCTTCTTGAACCAATACTGTTCTTGATCTTTCTTAGATGTCACTTCTTGCAAGAAGTCGGCAACTCCTTTCCTTTCAGGGCACTTGAATCCCATGTGCTCGAAAAACTCGAGGACGTTCTCTCGAGGACCTTGGTAGATGACTTGACCCTCCGAGAGAAGGATAATGTCATCGAAGAGATCATAAGTCTCAGGAGCCGGCTGAAGCAATGAGATGATCATAGTGACATCCATAATATGAACCATCTGCCTCATGAATTTGCAAATTTGAAAAGTAGTGGAACTGTCCAACCCTGTGGATATTTCATCCATAAAAAGAGCCTTTGCTGGTCCTACTAACATCTCTCCTGCAAGTAACCAACAAAGAAGCCTTAAGTGTGGAGAATGGTGCAAGGAGGAGCATGAGCAATGTAACGCCAGCAAAATCCCAAAATTTTAGCAGTTGCCATTTCATAAACCAATAGGAACCTCAAAGGTTATTAATCACCAGCTTAAACTAACAAATCCTAAGGAAAATTGATAAACGGAGAACTATTGTAGGAAATGGAACAGAAACTCCAAAGACATACCGGTTGTAAGACGCTTTTTTTGTCCACCTGAAATGCCCCTTCGCATCTCATCTCCGACCATAATGTCTGCACAGATATCCATTCCAAGAATCTGCGACATGTAACTTGGGAGGTTGGTTTTCATGAAGCGCCTCCTACCAAGAAGGAATCAACTATAAAAAGAGACTTTAGAAAACCAACCTTGAGTATATAATCAGTGACCAAGCTTGTCTCTTGACCCGACAGAGCTGTGGCCTTCATAAAAGCGTCAATTTCGGGATCAGGTTTGATTCCGGCTTGCCTCTCTCGCCTGGAGAGTTCTGCAAGCATCTCATACCTTGTCCCTACACCCAAACAGCGACCCGAGAAGTCCAACGTCTCTCTAACTGTCATTTCTCCATAGTGAAGATCATGTTGGCTGATATAAGCGCAAGTCCTTTGAGGAACAAATTCGTTTAGCTCGTGACCACAGTAGGTGACTTTTCCCGTTACCTGTCAAAAGTTTAAACAGATGGATGTGACAAAAAGGATAGTATTTGTTGGAATTCCATGCTAATCATATGGGACAGAAATCAGAAATGGCACCCTCAGATCGCTGTCTAGTTTCCCAGCAAGTGCCAGCAACAATGTTGTCTTCCCAGCTCCCGGTGGACCCAAAAGTAGGGTCATCCTGAATTAGCAGCATCAATTGAGGATTGATCACAAGGCATCAAAATTGAAACATGACAAAAGAATGAGCGAAAAGATAAAATACTTTGCCTAATGACAGAATGAGAAAAGAACACAGAATTTGATATTCTAGTTAGTGCAGACTTGAGGCACATTCGACCGGTAACTGGCCCCATGAGACCATTTAAGATGTTTCGCTTTTCCAATCGTTGGTCTAATGCGTCCAAAAAGGATTCTGTAATGTTGGTAAAAGCATGAACATACCTCAAAGGCCTGACTAATCCGTTCACGTCCTTAAGTATCTGAATTTTTCTCTTCTTCGATGGGGCTAGCCGAATGAGTCCAAGAACACTCTGTTGCCACACACAAGATGGGAAAGGGTCATCGACAAATTCAAATATTTCCAGTCATATGATGACTACAGCACTAAACCAGGCAAACCAATTGTCTGGTCAGTTGAATGTAAAAGCTCATCCTGAAAATGCTAAACTATCAAGAACACATACACAAGGTTTAACTTCAGAAATTCCAGAAGCCATCTCTATGCAATTCTTTTTGCCAGCTCCAAAAACTACCACCAGACTATGAAATCACAAAATTTGAACTTGAAAATTGATTAAAACAGAGTACCTCTATTGCGTTCATAGTGGCATTGAGAAGGGTAGGGAGCGCTCTGCTTCCAACGTACACGTCTCCTTCCACAGATAAATGCTCGCACCGGACTTCGATCTTCGGAATTTCGATCCCGACCCTGCACTCAATAATGAAGTGTCACGCCCCAATTCAATCCCAAAACATGCAAAAAGAACAACACTGAACAAAATTCATATATGATCAACCCCAAAAAACAATTCGCTGACCTGTCAGTCCTGTCTCTCAATCTCCTCAAGAACCTCTCATTGTCTTCTTCCGCAACCTTAAGGATGCTCTCCATCAACTGCTTCTTGTCCTGCATTCCGAGGTTGGTCACATCCACTTCATGCTGGACCACCCTCCCAGTATCAAGTACTTGCTTCAGCATGCCTTTTCGGAGGCGGTCATACGTTGGCAGCCGTTCGAGGGCGGCCCACTGGAGCTCCTCCTCGTCGTCCTGCCTCCCGCTCCGCGCGAACACATCTGGCGGGGCGTTCCACGCCTCCCGGAAGCTCGTGGAGGCCCAGCTCCGGTGGCTCCCCGAGGCCCAGCTCCGCCGGCTGCTCGTGGATCTAGCCAAATCATCGCCGGCTAGAGCCGACGCCATTGCCAGATCACGAAGAACTCACCGACGCAAAGCCAGGAAACTCCTGAGTTGCCTAACTGATCAATGGACCAAATGGCCAAGTGAATGGAGATGCACAAAAAGTACCAGCTTTGCTTGCGTTGCAGCCGACGGATCTTTCTCTCCTTTATCTCCGCTTCAGTAAAGACTATACGTTCATTGAAGCTTTGACGGCCCGAGCTGATGCTTTCTCTCTGGAAGAAGAATCCTGACCACTCCAAGCCCCTCTTTCACGTACTCAGAACGCTAAAGAAATAAAAAAAAAAAAAGGCATCGAATCTTGATCCGAGAGAACCAACAACAATGCGAACTTCTCTCAAGTGGCTAAATTCATGTTTTCTCGGAAGACCCTTTTCAAGTAAACAGGCGCAGGTTGCAATGAGAATGAACTCAAAGCACCCTGCGTGAGCTTTGTCAGAGAAAGGAAATCCGGAAGCCAGAGACAGACGGTGGTCGAGGAAGTGGAGGAGAGAGGAGGATACACCATAAGATAAAGGAGGAGAGACAGAGAGGGAGGGAGAAGTATGCACGCATTTTGCGGTCAAATCATGGGCATCAGGTCAAATTCACGGAGCTGAGCGAGGGTGGTGATGGCGGCACCTCAGAGTTTGAGCCGTGAACATCATGGATGATTGCTGTTGTGCTATTTTAGACAAGTGGGGGCAACTCCAAAAGCCCATGCCTCTTGGCTGTTCCGATCTTTCTGATTATGTTATCGGTACGATTGGTAAGTAACGAGTTTCTTAGATTGGAAAACTATGAGTGTTTCGCTATCGAAATTGCGTATGCTTTAATGAAAAGATTTCATTTGTAAATTGATTGACAAATTGCGTCTTTCGATTGAGTGATATAAACTAAGGTAGAAGATCGGGTTGGATCAAGTTGTTTTTTTATTTTATTTTTTATTTTTACAAAAATTGCAACGCTTGGGGTTTGCCCCTTTTCCTATTCAAAATCAAAAATAAAAAAAAAATTGCGTTAGTGGGATAGTGGGATAAATCCGATGATAATTGGGGAATATAACGAAAGCTGCTTTAATGTGTGTTCGTCAAACGTGTCGGATACCCCTCAAAGTCCTCAATTGATCCCTGACTTGTGGAAACTATTCTATACCCATTTTTTTCTTTTTTTTTTTAATTCTTAAATAATTTATCTTAAAATGGGCACGAATAATTATGCTTTGAGTAGGGCTTAAGCATTGTCATTTAAATTAATGAGAGGCATTACAATATAGGAATAGAAATTCCCTATGATTTGAATCCAACTATTTTCAATAAATTAAAACTCAAATGTTTTTGAATATACCCAATCAACATAACTCAAAACAATCAGACCTTTGATTGGCCAAGCAACAGTGTTTTCGACTTGAGAACCGATAATTATGCTTCTAATTATAAATTAATAACTCCAGCTTTTGCTTGACTATATAAACTTTATTGTGATTTTGAACGATCGGTAGTATGTATCTTCCATCTTGATTGTGCAAGACAGTGGAACAAGAGGTTTTATTGAGGTAAAACACAAGTTTGAAAACCCATTTTGGTCCAAATTATAAAATCGTTCAACTTGCATTCCCAATCCAAAATTTTTTTTCCACGATTTTTTCCCATCCTAACTTTTCGAGAAATCATTTGAATTTAGTAGCTGTTTTTTTTTTTTTTTTTGTCGAAAGGGATCACTATTATTTATATTATAACGGCTCCAGCAGTCCAGCAAAATCAAGGATGGGTTTCAGAGGTAAACAGCGAGTATCTTCTGGAGATCCGACTGAGAAAATGATTGAAACACGTGGTGAAAGACCTACTTTCCCTTCTAGAAGTCAAGAGAGATGGTCGAAACCTTAAAGGCTGTTCGATAATTGCTTGTATGGCGCACTCCGTAAAGTCGCACGGAACCGAAATCCCCAGCTGTGCTTGCTTCCTTCTAGAAGCTCACGACCTCACCACCATTCAAAGCGTTCCTCCAACCGGATTTGCGGCGCGGCTGGAATCCTCATTTAATAGGGGGTGGGTCGACACCTAAGCGTCATGTCATCTAAGTGTTTTCTTGGCCTACGATATCTAAGGATGCACCGAATGCGTATAAACCCAGGGGCGGACCATATCCCGATTCCATTTGAAAACTTTTGATATCGAATGTTCGAATGCATTGGTTATGTGTATTGGGATCACTTGGTCTTTTTCATGTGTCACTTAGCACCAATCTAATTCATGTGATCCTAATCTTAAGTTCCATTTATTTCACGAAAAATGCATAATTATAAATACATCACTTTAAATAATTAATGATAAAAAATATTTCTCTTATTGACAATAATTTATGATAAAATATTTCTATGGACTGTTGTGGAAAAAAATCAAATAATAAATAGACAAAATAAGGAAATAGATCGAACATAGGATTTACATGATTTAATCAATGGGACATGTATCTACGAGGAGAGCAGCACAAATTACACAAAATCTTAATATAAGATTTTCATGGCTACAAACCCTCGGGGTGTAATTTACGAGCATGAGCTCCTTTTGAATGCTTTTCATGAAGAAAACTCGCTTCTTATGTAGAAGAAAATTGGCTCCACAATAGGAAACTTTCTTTAGGAAACCACCTAAACTTGGCCACCTTTTCAATTAAGAACCCTACTTGGATTAGGAAAAATTATTTTTCAGGCTCAAGCTTGAGTCATACTTTTAATAGATGACAGAAATATTTTTGTTCAATCATATTTTCATACAATACAAGCGATTATTTTTAGGAAAACATTTCAAAATCATTCATTTTTTTTTTTTGCAAAACAAATACACTCTTAAATCAAGAGATATATTGTTCCTTGTAATGGCCTTTTTACCTTTTTTTTTGGCAAAACATTCATTTTTATTAGTCAGTAGCTTCACATGTTACTCTTATATAAGTGTCATAAAAAGTCCGTTCGCAAACTCTAGAGGTAGATATCTATCTCCTTACCTTACCTCGCATGTCTTCAACCTAAAGTGTAATAGTTAGCTTTTCAGCTTATCTTGTGAAATTTTATAGGACCACTATAAATATTATGAAATTCTAAGCTATTAAATGAAAACAATATTTTTTTTATAGATATTTTAACACTCCCCTCATGTATAGGTCAGACTTTGATCTATGCTTAAAACATAAAAATATATAATTAGGGAGGTAACTTGAAAATATTTGAATTCGAGACCTCCTGTTCTAATAACATGTGAAATTATATTCGATCATTGCCAATTGTTCTAAAAATTGAAGCTGTTAAATGAATACGTGATTTATTATTTAAATATCCTAATACATTTTGCTCATCGCAAATGATTTGAATGAGTCTCATGATGTCCTACATGATTGGGCAACACTCTACACTTAGAATTTTGCTTGGAAGCGGTGGCATATTGCTATGAATGCAGCTAATTATTAATTCAAAGTGAAAGAATTGAAGCAAATTGGCAATAGTAAGAAAAGAGAAGGGCAATTTACACCACAATTCCTAATTTTGGTGTACAAAATGCAGTCGAGATCTAGGTTTTCAATTTGATTCAATCAAGTCATAAGACTTTATCACTACCTATAAGGAGTATCCATGAAGTACAATCTCTAGATTGGGTCTTTATTTGTGACAAATATAATGAATCCTCTATACTTCGATATGGGTGGCTCCTATTATGTCTCATTTTATCCAAATTGGCAAGAGAGAGTGCCTTCATACTGGTCTAGTATCATCTGTAATAACCCCATCTATGCCATGCAGTCGAGCCTCCCAAAAAGAGAACTCAAGTGTTGAGCATTTGGATGTGGCTGGCCTTTTTTTTTTCTCCTTTAATTGCATCACAAGTGATCTTTAATGTGAAGGAGAGTCAAGGTGTAGAAAAATGACAAAACTTCTCAAAGAAATGAGATAAACCGTTGGGAGAAGTATATTCTTCACACTAGTCATTAATTTACAACCATAGCCAAGGAAATAATAGTGGCACACGCAACCATATTAAGCAACGCCTATAATATAGGCAGAAATGTTGGTTGGGCATCCCTACGGACGCTGACATCGTTGGACATTGACGTCCGAGACACAAAGTAGTGCGGCCTCTTTCTCGCGGCAGGCTCAGGATCACTTTCTTCTCACGAAACCGTCTTTTTCTTTTTTTTAGTAACTTGATAGCGTAAACGGGACGTGTCAGGGACGTACAACTGCCGTTCACACGTCTCCCGATATTTTATGCACCTCCTACGATTCGTTTGCCGGTCTTCATGCGATGGCATGTCCGGGTCAAGATAACATAGCACGACGCTTTAGTTGGCATTTGCGGATTCTGCTTCTGACGATGTTCATGGGAGATTTTAAGAAGATACTCGAAACGTTTTGAGATCATCAATTATCTATAATTTAATGAGCTCATCTTCATCTAGAACATCATTTGACATGCACTCTACGTATATTAATTTCATGTATGGTCTTTTTGATATGTGGATATCCTCACTATAAGGAGAATCATCTCATATTTAGTCTTTGGCTGTGCTTGATTGTTTAAATATTTTTAATGAATAGAAAAATTAGATAGAATTGTTTACAATTTTGATTATTATCGACAAGCAATAGCATTAATTAATGAGAGTAAATTTTGGTCATTTATAAATAAAATTATCAACAACTTGATGAATCGAAAAAAAGTAGAGTTGAAAATCTCAGATACAACCCTTACCCAAAAAAAATCTCAGATACAACTAAAAAAAAAACCGTCAACATAATGGAATAAAACAACTGTTGAGATAGTGGAGTTGAAAAAACCGTCAAGGTAGTGAAGTTCATGCAATTGTCGATGTAACTGCTTGATAATATGGACGTCATATGATTGATTAGAAGGATGCGTTTTAGTATATCATTATTGGAAACAATCTATTAAGGGAAGGTTGGTCTGGTGTCTTGGCTCATCAAGCGTCATTCAAACTTGTATTTGGCTAGGAAGCTTTCAACCCATGACAAATGGTATTAAAGAAGGTATTCCAAGTTGTATGGACGTATGTTAAGAAAAAATTTGTTGTCACATTTCCCACAATAAAAGAAACCTTTGATGGTTTGCTAAGTTCAAGAGAAGTCTAGTAGGTGGAATAATTTGGTAAGGGAGTATAATTGGCTCAGGATGCCACACTTGTCAAAGAGAGCATGAGTGACTGGAATATGGCAAACAACTTTGATCAAGGGAAGCAATTGATGGAGTGGAGTGGCAAAATTCTAGTGGGTGAGCGTTTGTCATTCATATAAGTCCTAAAGGAGTGTAGGGCTGATGATTGAAGAACACAAGGAAGTGACAAAATAGCCTGCCACAAGGGTGTTTGGTAATTGGGTCGAGAGAACATCAGGGTTTGATTTCTTCCATACTCATGAGGACTAAAAAGTGGGGTAGCATGAAGATGAAGTGTGAAGTTATAAAAAGTTGAGACAACTGATTCGTAAAAGTGGCGTTGGTATGTTTATGCTAGAGATTCAAGGATGGTAAGACGATCATCTTAGAGGAACTCTGAAAGTAAGATTGGCCTCTCATGCACAATTGATTAGGAGCTTAAGCCACTTCCTTGATGATGGTCGAAACCTATTATTGTGCGAAAGTTATATGTATATCTCACTCAAGAAATTGGATGCCTAAACTAACATGAACGAGGTATGTTTACATTATAGGACATGATTCACCATAATGTCTTTGGAAATGACCAACTAAAGGAAGGCTAGCCTTATGTTTCGGCTCATCAAGCTTCACATAGGCTCATCTTAAGCCAAGAAAGTTTTGGCGGCCAAATCTAGCTACCCAACGAGGGCTTGTTGGGTTGGATAACACCTCGAACCTAGGACCATGAACTCCAATATACATTACATTCCCATCATAGTAGGAATGGTCTAAAAAATTGTACCTCACTTCACTTTTGAGGGGTCATTGAGGGCTAAAAAACTCTTTGTAGGTTATTGCCGCATCTCAGCTCAGAAGAAGCCAATTACGTCAAACCCAACTTGTATGGTTAGCTTTTGGGAAAATTACCAAAAAAGTCTAAAACTTATTACAATTATGCCAATTTAGTCATAAATTTATTTTTTGGGTTAATTGAGTTTTAAATATTTTGCAATTGTGTTAGTTCGTCATTCCAAACCAAAATTGACCCGTCGGCGCTAATGTGGCCTTCGGTCGGTGCCGATGACAAATTTTTAGTAATACTTTATTTTTTGAAATTTTTATTAATTTTTTATCCTTTTTTTCTCTCTTTTTTCTTTTTCCCCTCCTCCTTCCTCCTTCTTCCCTTGGCTTTAGCGATCGGGCGAACCCCCACCAAATCTGGTGAGGGCTTGCCTCGCTACTGGCTGGGTGAGCAGCTTGCCTAGCGACGGCGAGGCAAGCCCTCGCCGGAGCCAAAGGAAGAAGGAGGGAAGAGGAGGGAGAAGGAAAAAAACAAAAAGAGAAAAAAAAAAAGGAAAAAAAGAGATAAATAAATTAATAAATAAATTCAAAAAATTAAAAATATTATTATTAAAATCGTTGTTGGTGCTAGCCGGTGGTCATGCGGCCACGTCAACGCCAGCCGGCCAATTTTAGTCGGAAACGCTGTGATTGCAAAAGATTTAGGATTTAATTAATCAAAAAAATAAATTTAGAATTAAATTGACACAATTATAATAAATTTATGATTTTTTTGATAATTTTCCCGTCATCTTTTGCTATATTAATTGCCGTAGTGTGATACAACTAATTACCTCGTGATCAAACATTCCACCTCCCTTTCTCTGTTCATCTTGAACAGGGGCGCGTATTTATTGGCTTCAAAACATATTTTCTATAAACTCTCTCTCTCTCTCTCCCAAAAGCTTGCATTTATTCATCTTGAACAACGGCTAGGCTTCGAACATATTTTGTATAAACGCATATATCACATAAGGTATTGGTTCGGTGATATAGACCCAACGAGATAACTTTTAATATTGTAATATAAAGCGGGGACTCCACTTTAGCAGGTGCATCGAAAGGCAGGTTTGTTCAATGTTTCCAGGAAAGACGTTCCTTGCGTTTTCTTTTGTTCTTTCTAGAAGCAGATCGACAGCTGAAGCGTTGACGTTGAGCGACTGTGGAGTGATCTTCGAACTTGGCCCAGCGTGGCTCGACAGCAAATTGTTGATGCTTTTCGGGGCTGGGGGCGGGGGGTGGTGGCGCCGCATCCTGACTGTTCAGTGACGTAGGTATCAGGTAAAGCCGAAGGAAGAGACGGGCACGATCCGCTTCTTGACTATCTCTCCTTCAACCACATTCTCTCTTCCATCCGAAGTTCAACTGTAAACCACTCCCATAAAAATTTGAATTTCAAATCTCGTCCCGACACCCGTAAAAAGTTCAAAAGAATTCGAAGCTGAGAGAAAAAAAAGCGGTCGATCTTTAATCGAGAAAGGAAATCGTGAGTCCGACATCTTGATGGATTTAGCCGGTTGTATTGTGGACACAGGACGGAAGAACAAGCTTCTCCAATAGGGTTGTTCCGAATTAAATAGTGTCGGACCGAGATAACCTAGCCTCGAGGGACAAATTCAATGTGAAAGAGAAGGAAACTAAAGTAACCCGTATTTGAAAATCTGGTGCAGCACCCAAAACCGTTAGCTATAAGGTAATGTTCCAAACGCAGGAACCCTTAATTAATCAAGAAATGTTCGAGATTTGGTCCGTGAAAGATTGACCACATTTTAGGATTTGATTCTGTTGCCAGTGTGAATGGTGGCTAGCGACCCCGTTCGTCTTTGATAATATATTAATCAATAAAATCTCAAAAAGTGGTTGTGGATATCAAAAAAGATTCGCTTTTGAGCTTAGGTCTTCATCTTTAAAATATAAAGAAAAGTGGGATATAAAAATTGGTTGCGGCCATCCATATTTGAAAAACAGCTAAGATGAGATGACCATGCAAAATCGAGGAAAAATGTATATAATATATACATTGTGCACGAGATTGGCAGCTAGCACTTTACTCAACCCCTCATTATTTTTATTCAGCAAAGATGAAAAAGGTAGCCGTTGATTTAATTGGATTTATTTTTATTAAGTCGAGATGGCTGAGAAAAAAAAAACTCAAAGAATATGCTTAATTCAAATCAAACTCAAAGAATATGCTTAATTCAAATCTTTGTCATCCTACTGATGAAAGCATTTCAAAAAAGTTAGTTTAAAATATCACTAGATCGCTATATGAAAATTTAGGGCTTTTTTTCCCTTTCACATAAGATTGAATAAAGCCTACTCTATACAACTCATAAGGGTTTGGCCATATGGGTTTTCTTGTCCAAGTGAATCTTGGTCTTTTGCTTTCTCATTGAATTTTAAAAGTAAAAAATATACATATATGAGGCTCTATAAAAATAGGGAAGGAGTTCTAAATAATTTTATATGTCAATGTTTCTATATTTAGAATTATGCCTCGGATTTGAACCTGTGAATGAAATTCGATTAAGAAGGAATTGTGAGGGTTAAATACTGTAAGTATAGTTAGGATTGGGAAATGCCGAGAGCATTTGAGTTACTTGATTTCAATTATAATGTACGATATATCACTTGATACATAGTGAACTCGTGTGCTCTTCTCTTCATTGAGTAAATCGCATTGATTGAATCACATTAATGTAGCATGCAATCCATCTCCTTAATTTGTTTATTATTGTCTTCCATCACTTGTGTGCAATATAACGACCTCCTTGGAGCATTACTAAAACAAGGGCAAAAAGAAAGAATTACAAGACCCGAAAAGAAAGGAAAGGAGAGGGGGACAACTCAAAAATCGACACCCAACTTTTAGCACGTCAAGTGTGACCAAATTGGAAAGTAGGCCGAGGAAGTCACTCAGAGAAAAAGGAAAAAAAGGAGGTCTGCTAAATTGCACCTCCCATCATTTACTGGCTATGAAAAAGTGGAACCCTTCGAAACTATTTTGTTTATGAACTTCAGCTGCCCAGCAAGTCAATTAGAAAAGGAAGAAAAGGGGGAAGGGAGAGAGAGAGAGAGAGAGAGAGAGAGAGAGAGAAGAATAAGGGGCTACACAAGTACTCATTTGCAGCTCGAATCTGGTTTATTTCGAAATTTGTCTAATTTTTATATATGTTATTATTATTAAATTATTATGGTAGTGGAGTGCTGAGTTTGAGCAAGAGTCAAGTTGCGGAATGTGGTCTCTTTAGGTCTCTGTTTTTTGGGTGGTTGTGGGGACGATGAAGTGGTGTGCACACTCACCCAACATTGACTGCTTTGATTAGCAGGAAATGGGCGAGTGGAGGAGGCCAATAACTTTCTCTGTTCCTTCTCTCTATCTTGTGCGCACTTCTTTCCTTTTTTCCACTGGACGGAGAAAAAATGGGGTGCTTCATAGTTGATCCTTTCTTTTCAACTGGATCAGTTTGGTCTCCAACTCAGAGGACTTTCTTCTAATAAGGTAGTTTCCTGACAACTTCATCTTGCGTAAGGACGCCACCTCAGCAGCAATAATACCCTTTGACTTGCATCGCTATTAACAGGAACTGGGGATGTCCTTTCTCCTGTCGCGCCTCCCCCCCGGCCCGCGTTCGTCGTGTGGCGATTCGGAAGCAAAGACGCGAAGATAATTCGCAACCTCGGCTATGAATTTATGGGACATGGGTTCTAAGTTCCGATGAATATGATTTTTTTTTCTTTTTTAGGAATCCAGAGCGCTCTTGCCTCGGCGAAAAGAGGACCACAAACTACGAAGACCCGATTGAATTAATCACCTGCTCTTAGAGGTCCCAACCAATAAATGTTAGCACCGGCAAAACAAGTGAATTTCCTCCCCACTTGTACTATAAAAGCCAAAAAATTACTAAAAAAAGGTCATAAAGCTATTATAATTTTTCAAAATTAGTCTTAAATTTTTTTTTTATTCAATCCTAAACTTTTCAATTCAGTCCATCCGGCCATGGCCTTAGTAGCCACGAGCGAGGTTGGGGGAGGGCTATCAGTCGCTAGCAAGGGCTTTGCAGCCCTGGCAAGCCTCGTGGGCCAATGTGGGGGGAGAAGAAGAAAAGTCAGAAGAAAAGGAAAAAAAAATTAAAAAATTAAAAATGAAATGAAATATAATATAATATAATATAATATTATTAATAAATTGCCATGCTAGCATTTGCCAGCTGGCTGTGTCCATGGCAGCTTCTGTCGGCCAAAATTGATCGAATTGATTGAATTAGTACAATTTAAAATGTTTATGATTAAATGGAAAAAAAGGTTTTAGACTCATTTGGAAAAATTGCAGTAGATTCGGGGTTTTTATGGTAATTTTCCCTCGTAAAAGCACTTGCATAACAAATTTGGGTTGATGCCAGACAGTGCAGAACAGGCTTCTGGCCCAACCAAACTAGGAATGAGGCCATGTGTTCAGCTTTAATGAACTAATCCTTCATGCATGGCTGAAGAACTAAAAGGGATTAAGGTAAATTTCCAGTCAATTTCTGGATTGGTAGCGTAAAAACTTAAACATCTGCATTCATATATTGTTAAATTTGTACATACGTTATATCCATAATCTGTAGCCCGTCGCTCCTGTAATTTAAGAAAGAAAAAAAAATCTTTCAACCAAAGATCAAAGGACAAAAAACCCAAAACAAATGCTAAAAACTTAATGCGCACGCACTCCTGGGCCTGGAGAAATAAACAAAATGAACAATCTCAGCTGAATTCCCGACTTACGCCCTTCCCGACAAGTCCCTCCTTAACCGGAAGAAATGAACAAAATGGCCCTGTCGTGAGCAAGATTACAATATGGATTTCATTGTTATTTATAATAAGCACTTCCAAGAAGAATTGATATTCTGCGAATCGGAAGGAGTGAGAGAAGACAAGCAGGACAAAGTCAATTGAGTTTGTCTCGGGACGGTCCACAGTTATATGCTAAGCACACACCACTCCATTTACTGGAGAGTTTCACGGAGATAAACATAAACACTGAAACCCCAGAAGAATGAGAAGAGGATGCCACATTTTTGTTAAAAAGACAATTTATGAGATGGGAAATGTTTAAATCCAGAATGCTGCCTTCACCATGGAATAATATTGACACATTTCCCAAATGAGCAGAAATCAAATTTGCCATAGAGAGCAAGACAGGAAAGAAAGATTTGAAAAAAAAAGGTTCTGATTTATAATTGAAATTACCCTCTATCTTGCATTCATCTCTTTCTTTCACGACAATGTTTCCCAATCATATTATCTCAAGGCACGTCATAAACTCATCGCCTATAATTACTAATTTATCGCAGATACATAAGACTAAGCTGTCATCAGTTTATAAACATATAAATCAGGTCCTCAGCAATCACGAAATGCATGCAACAAAAGACTCGAAAAAAGAGAATGTTCAACAAATGACTACACAATTCAAACCAAACAATCACGAGCAGAAAACACCAGCCACATTAGTATGGGATGAAGCAAGACCAACCTTCTTCCATTTAGCAATCAGGTTTTTATCCGCATATCCTTGGTCCAAGCAGAACTCGTACAATTTTTTTGAGATTTCTTGCCTCTGATAATACAGATCGTATATGTGCTGGCCTTTCTGATGAGCAATCTTGAAAATAAGCCACAGAGCCTCACATTTTCTCTTTCCATCATGAGGGTCATTTTCAGCTGCCATAACACATAAATCAGCGTAAAGATGTCAACTTCACAAGGAACCACATAAGTCCTTCTGGGTATTTGGCACGGTTGGTCTTCACTTTAGGCGTACTTATACCTGCATCAAATGCAACAGCAAATCATCAAGGGATTCATCCTCTCAACTTCCTTCTGTGTCACCTCTAGATTGACTAACACAAAGTTCACAGGAACTTCCGCATATCAATCCTCTATGTAGAAAAAACTGAACTAATTTCCACATTCTTTCCACCATGTACTGAATGAAAAGATTGTAGAGTGACATCACAATCAACAGTTATCAAGTTGAAAGCCGTCCTGACATTTTTTTCATCACATATTTGGGTGCTGTGCATGACCATATGCGTCTGCACATGTGTGGCATGGATGAGAGAGAGAGAGAGAGAGAGAGAGAGAGAGAGAGTGTTAATGCAACAACACAATAACACATGAAGTGCTTTCTTGCGGGAGAAGTATATCAAAAGTGCCTTAACTTACCCATCCCGCTGTGGGCGTGCTGGCTTGGGCCTTTCCCCCTCTAATTGCGGTAGGGGGGAGGTTCGAATCCCGGCGTGCGTATTGCGCGATTCACCTGCGACCGGGTCAGGTGGGTGGGCTCGGTTCGCCCCGGGTTTACGCCACCGGCTGCCGGCTGTACGGTGGTTCTCGGGTCACCAAAAAAAAAAAATGCTTTAACTTGTGTACGGCATTCACTTAACTGCTTCAACGGCATGTTGCCTGCTTCTGGTATTTCGAGATTGGGATTCTCATCACCCACTTGGGAGGTGATGAGACCGTACAGCATCCACGCCACTGGTGAAGCCCAGTAATACCACCTCCACCATATAGGAATTTGCTGCATTTGTTAAAATGAAACAGAAAGATCAACACAATGTTCTCAGGTTGCTCATGATACTGAACTCTGAAGTATGTTTCTTTTTCCATGTGCCAAAGAATCTACTGCACAGAAAGAAGCTCGAAATGTGGAAAAAGCTTCAGATTGTGATCTTTTGCCCCAAAAGCTGCTGTCCTTTGACAGAATTATGCCACCAATACCAGGAAGAACTATGTTTTGTCCAGAAACTCCTAAGTTTGAAAAGCTAAAACTTCTTGAAAGTGAACTCTTGAAAATGCCTACAGGACATATGTAATGCACCAAATTACCAACTGAAAGCTGACATACTGGCCTAGGGATAAGGAAGCGAGCGGACAAGTTCCAGAAGATCGGGAAGAAGGACATCACAATGGCAGCAGTCTGGTGGCCCGGCGTCAACGCTACAACCATCATCCCATACATCGTGAAGTAGACGAAGCACATTAGTATGTAGTAGTAGAACCATAAGAACTTCCCTGCCTTCCACTCGAACCTGATCATCAAGTATAGGAGAAGACTTTAGACCAATGTATGAATCGGGGATAAGTACACTAGAAGTGCCAAAAGTTATATACGACACTCATTTTAGTGCCAAAAGTTTTTTTTTTGGATCACTTAAGTGCTACTTTAAAAAAAAATGATCATTTAAGTGCCAACTTCAATCCGGATTGCCGGAAACCGACGTGGCTTTATTTTATTAATTTCTTAGTCCTACGTGGCATGTTGGCATGCCTAGGCAGCATATAACCTCTAATGATGTCGTCCAGAAGTTATAAATAGTAATAATTTAAGTGCCAAATTTTATTAAAAGTGATCATTTGAGTGCTAAATTATATTTAAAGTGATCACTTCAAGTGCTAATCATTGTTAAAAAACGATCACTCCAATGTTAAGCATGCCACATGGAAATGCCACGTGGACTTGATTTTTAAAAAAATTTCCAAGTCATATTGTAATTTAATTATAAATGACACGTAATCAATTTTGTCGGAATTTCTCGTCATTGACACTAAAATGATCGTTTTTTCTCCAATTTAGCACTTAAATGAGCAGGTGAAAAATTTTGACATTAAAGTGAGTGTTGTACACAACTTTTAGCACTTTAGTGTACTTATCCTATTTGAATCACTACGTAAATTGTGTCAATGGCCACCCACAAAAAATCATCTTATACTCTTCAGCCTTCACATCGTAAGGGTGGTAATTGTTTTCTTCTATCCAATTATGCTTCAAAAAGGACTCGGCCTTGCCAATTACTGTGTTTGTGCCTGAGCAAATACGTATGGCAGCGGAGAGTACATTCTGGCCACTCGTTCACGGTAGAAGACCATCCTCTCAATGGCGACAATAGACTGCATAGCAGAAGCATTCATGGCCCCAAGGTAAAGCACAGCTGCATACATGGCTCCAAAAAGATTCATCAGGTCTTGTTGCTTTGTCCTGCCAAGAGATTAATCTTAGGCAAAGTTTGAAAATGCAAGTACAATGAATGCCTTGCATTTCTATCATCTAATGATGTATGTAGAAAATTATTCACATGAATAATTAATCAATCAAGAAAAAAACGGATCCATATATGATTGTAAAACACATTTATTAATAAATACAGCGGAATTAAAGCGTACCTGTTTGAGCCATTACTTTACGAAAAGTAGATCACTCTGATAATCAGGGATCTATTAGAATGCCAGATCTTCCTCTCTATGACCTATTTCGATATAGCAGCTTTCAATGGGATTAAAGCAACTGATAGGTATAACCTACCCTTTTATAGGCTAGAGAGGACCTAAGAAACCCTAATCAACAACATCAATGGGCCCTTCCCATTACGGGCTTCGATCAAACACAATTGCCTACACTTTGCTGCTCAACTAGGCCCGTTATCAATAGATGCCAATACCCAATTCAATCGGATCACTTTGTAGGGTTCAACAAATATTGGAATATCCATTAACCCGATTATTTAAAATAGAAAATCAATTAATTAATGTAAGCCCATATTATAGGAAATTTCCAACATTCTCCCACCTGGGCTACATTAATTAACTTATTTTATTTTGAAAAAGATTTTATATTGAAAACGACACTATCGGGTTAATAACTGAAAATTTTGTTTTATGTGGCCACAACTTTAAAAAATAATATTCCAATAACGGCATCTCAAAACCAATCCAATCCTATATAACCTCACTATAGGACTATGGAGATCAATGTGTTAAGAAAATGCCACAACACAAGACCTTCCATAATCACATATAATAAGCATTATATTTTCATGAATCATGGGCCTAGTAGTGTAGTAAGAAATAGTGCCAACATGTGATCAAAATATACACTATTTCTTATCGGTCCTTAATGCAATTTCTCAACGACATGAAACTACATTAACGCAATTTCTAAACAACATGAAATTGCACGACTATGTCACAGTCCAACATGAGATCTCATAATCAGTGACATCCAGTCATCTTTAAACTAAAATTTGTTTAAAGATACTGTTTTATACTTCCTTTTCTCAGTCAACAGGAGAAATGATAACAATAGAATCAATAACAACAATTATCAAAATAAATGTTTTAATAAACATCATAAAAGCATTATCAATCTGCATATAACTATAGTATCCAGAAATATAATTTGTATTACTCCCACTAACAAAAGAAATCAAAAGAATCTAAAACACCCATATTCTTTACATGTTTCTTTAAACAAAATGGGTCGCAAACCTTTTGTTAGAGGATCAGCCAACATGGACTCAATTATAATATTTTCAATTACAATATCTCCCTTTTTGACCAAGTCCTTAACAGTATAATATTTGATTTCCATGTGTTTGGACGCATTGATAATCTTGTCATTCTTAAAATAACACACAATTGTAGTGTTATCATATATAATGCAATAAGATCAATTACGGGCAATGAGCAATTCAACAAAATAATTAGCACATCATAAACTCCCCTTTGGGCAGAGTGTATAATGTACCATTATTTTCCACAACATGAAGATTATGAAATGATAACAAGGAGAATTACACATAATTGTCAATGATCCATCCCCTTTGGGCAGACAAATCATTTAAATTATACATCTCCATGATATCAATATATAGAGACAATAAAGGAGAATTACATATAATCTTCAAGGATCAATCCCCTTTGGGTAGACAAATCCTTTAAATTATACATCTCCATTATCTCAACATAGAGGGGAATTATATATAACTCTAAAAAATTTATCCCCTTTAGGCAGATAAATCTTTTGGGTCACACATCCCCATCATTCATCTCTAATATATCAATATAGAGGGGAATTACATATAACTTTAAAAAATTTATCCCCTTTGGGCAGATAAATCTTTTTGAGTCATACATCCCCATCTTTTAATTTTGGAATTTATCTTCATGCAATTTTCAAATTAATATACACAATAACTCCCTTTGGGCGAGTAATTGTATATACTAATTTTTATCAATAGGAAACTCCAAAAAAATATATGCCCAAAATTCATCTAACAATATGAAGCATTTTACAACATGTGCTTCCCAAGATCATATTGCATTTATCAAACAACAATTTTTGCCACAATTTCATTTATTTATTTATTTATTAGTGTGCAGCATCCAATCTAAGCTTACACCCATAATTCACCACAATTCCAACTATTCCTAAATATATCACTAACCTGTCACACACAAGAAAAACTCGTACTTTTCTGAGCCATGAATTCTAGAAATAAATTTGAATCAACCGAGCAACTTGATGACAATCGGGAAAGAAAGGCAGCCCAAAAATATATATATATATATATATATATATATATATATATATATATATATATATATATATATATATGTGATGAAAACTTAGATGACAGAAGATTGTAAATCCACAAAACGCAATAGAACTAAACACATTAAGCATTTCTCGTTGTTGTGCTATTATGAACCAATCCAAACACAATAACTCAAAAGGAAACACTCGGAATAAAAGATTATGCAATATATCTCATATGAACAATGAGACATGGTAATTTTATGATGAAACAAAGTAATTTATGAAAAACCACTCAAAGCACCTTTAAGTAAATGCCAAAGGAAGTCTTGTTTCATCATCTTTCAAAGTCATAGTGAAGATTTCATACCCCAACAAGCATCTGTTTAAAGATATCATTTAACCTCTAAGAGTTTGCTCCTTAGTATAGATGAGGGCGCTTTGACAAACCACTCGGGAAACTTGATCATCATTATGATTTTTCAGGATTAACCAAGATTCATGAAACTTTGATGAACAGAGGAAAACATGGTCGCATTGAGGATAAGTCAAACACGCTGCGTAAGATTGGACAATAATAACAGAAGCTTGGAATGTAAAAACTGCAACAGCATAGCAAGCAAAGGGCTAACGTAGGAAATTCAGAACTCAAGGAGAATGTATAATGCAGGCGATGAGAATAATTGTCTCAAGTCATACTACTCTTAAAGTACATTAGACTTCTCCTTCAAGTTAAGCATGCCGACACAACAACTCATGTATCAGTAGTTTCCAGTGCATTGGCATAAGACTAAATTATCACTCATCAAAAGCACCTTTCCTGGGCATCCATGAATGCATGATAGCACATTGGTAAGCCCAGAAAGGCCAAGATAATGAATGAGCAGCTTCCATGGCAATACACGGCATCAGAAAATCTCTATTCTAATGGGGCGGATTGTATTATTTTTCACGCCAAAGGAGTCAAGGAAACAATAATGAGCTGCCCAGTAGCATATGGTCAAAAGAATGGCAGTTCATACTCCAAAAACAGATTTTGACAAGAGGAACGACCCGGGTAGCAAAATAAATTTGCGCACTTCCAAGGTATATGCAACTGGCTTAAAGGTACTTTCAATAGAATTGAACACACCATGCATGCCCGAGAGCTGAGCCAACCGTCGACCATCACACCTCAAATTCGCAAGCAGGGGCAGGATCAAAACACCGCGAGCCGGGTGATTTGCACATCGAATAGATTTACATGTCATATATGTGCTCAGCCTCGATCTTTCATGAAGAAATAATGCAAAAGAGCCCAAGTCAATTCGACAGTTGACTCCAACATAGTCGGAACCAATGGATCGTTTCCCCAAAACAAACTCAAAATTAAGCATTATCCTACTCTTGTATGTGGAAAGTACCATTCTTTATCTTTCAACAAATTTCCTCGAGTTGACAATTCAAGTCAAAAGTCTAGCCCGCAGTTTTCCTGTGTATTCGATATCATAAACCTTAATAATATTGAAAAAATTAAACCAAACCACGCCCATAGGATTCTGATTTCCTCCAGGTTTCCTTCTCTTTCCCTTCCCTTTCAGTTACACACTAAGACCATTAGATCATCAGAACTTATGCGAATATTACCATCCAAGAACCTTCACTGGATAAGATAGTAGAACACTTCACCCAATTGAGCACTTACAACAAAATAAGTGCCAATAATAGTAAATGCTAAATTTCTGGACAAAAGAAAGGCACATACACTAATTTCCATGACTAGTTTACCAACAATGAACAAATGAATTGTTACGATTTCTATTTTCTTCCAGGGTAAACAACCATCAATTAGAAAATCGATTTCTAGAATAGGGACTGGCTTCACTTTTTACTTCTCCCTTCTTACTTTTCCCTTCTTACTTTTCTTGTAGAGTTTGAAACTGGACTTTGATTCACAGTCAAAGCGTGCTGCAACATCATAACCAGATGATTAACATATAAGTGGAGATCTTAAAGCTCCATATATCAGTAAGACTTGCTTGCACAAGAACACTGTGAGCTTGTAGAGAAAAGCATGTCATGTAATTTCAACGACAAAACCTTTTTTTTTTTTTTTTTGGCTAACATGACCTAACCGTAATTGGCCTCTGCCACCCCGCCTAGAATCCAAAACTCATGTAACTTTACATCATGAAGAGAATCTCCAAACCCCAAAAAAAAAAAAAAACCATAAGACCATCACCACAACGAGAAAAACCATCACTAATGGTCTCCGATTCCCACGGAATCATCCACTTCCATCTAGCTACAAATGCCTCACACGAAACCAGAACTACTCAAGAAGCCATCGTTCCGACTACATTTCCCTACTGCTTAGCCAAAACGGAGATCCCATAAAGAACTATCAAATCATACACTCAATTCACACACAAATCACTATCCCCGGCAAGCATGCCACTTATTCTCATGCAAAACCACCTGAAGTAATAAAATCCCTAGTCCCAGCAGCATTAAAGTGCCAAAGAAGAACAATACTCAAAAGTAAATCCACATCCGCACGCCACATTGCAAACGAAGAACCACCTCAACGAATCACGTTTCAATCGAATCCGAACTCAAACAAAAAACCCCAACAACTCCCTGACACCCGAAACAGGAGCCCTAGGGCTTCCCGAGGGGGCGCGGGACCGCGCCCAATCACGCCGTCCTTCTCGTGCGGTGAATCGGACGTGCTCGTCATCGGTGGGTTTCTGGCGTTTCATGCATGGATCATCAGGAAATCTAATATTTCGATGTCCAATCTACTCAATGTGAATGCATTATTTTTATTCAATTAAAAACACCGTCAGCTCCTCCCCCGCCATAAACACAGCCCCAGGGCATAAAAGAAGGAAGACCCTTCATTCCACAGTTTCCAGAACATTACTTAAAAAAAAAAAAAAAAAAAATTCTGATTCAAGAGATCAACTTAACCCTTGAACAGGCTCACAAAAGAAAAGAATCTTGGCAAACCCATGATCCAAAAACACCGAATATCAGCATCTAACAGGGTCATTGCACCAAAACAAGAATGCGAAACATGCGCATAAGAGGCTATCAATAGCAAAGCAATCCAAATCCATACTCGTACCCCTCCCATACCAATCCATCCGAGAAAAACCAAATCGATTATCGAACCGATCACGCCAAAACAATCATGTCACTGAAGGAACGAACATGAAGCAATGGTTTTCCAAATTAAGATTTTGAAATCTAGAGAACGGAGAGGAAGATGGGGGCTTACTTTAATGCAACAAAAGGATGCTAAAACATATATATAACAATACCCATGTAACGATTTACAACGAACATCAATCGATTGCAAGTAATTTGAAAATTCTAGAACTTTTTTATGTATAAACCCTAGAATTTCAAATTAAAATTCTCTCTCAATTCTCAACGAAATTATGCAAATTATATATGGTTGGAAAGATCTCGACATGTAGAATAAAAGCCCTAAGGTTTCAAGATCAATCGAGCAAAAAATTCACATGAAAAAATAACGCTCATATTCGGCTCAAAAAGGAAAATTTCGAATTTTGTTTATAAAAAAAAATTTGGGTTCTACAATCATATATGACTCGCTCTGATACCACATGTAGAAAATTATTCACATGAATAATTAATCAATCAAGAAAAAACGGATCCATATATGATTGTAAAACACCTTTATTAATAAATACAAATGAATTAAAGCGTACTGTTTGAGCCATTACTTTACGAAAAGTAGATCACTCGATAATCGGGGATCTATTAGAATGCCAGATCTTCCTCTCTATGACCTATTTCGATATAGCGGCTTTCAGGTGGGATTAAAGAATCGATAGGTATAACTTACCCTTTTATAGGCTAGAGAGGACCTAGCAAACCCTAATCAACAAGTTAAGCTGGGCCCCTTCCCATTACGGGCTTCAAATAAACACAATTGCTACACTTTCTTGCTCAACTAGGCCCGTTATCAATAGATGCCAATACCTAATTCAATCAGATCACTGTAGGGTTCAACAAATATTGGAATATCCATTAACCCGATTATTTAAAATAGAAAATCAATTAATTGATGTAAGCCCATATTATAGGAAATTTCCAACAGTGGAATCTATTTCTGTTTGGTCACTTTGAAGAATTTACTTAGCAAAACACATAAGACAAAAGAACTCAGAACTTACGTCTGCTGTCCTTTATTCCAGAGTATTAAACCGAACAAAACGCCGATGACTATGGTCAAGAAGAACTGGATGGCATTGTACTGAGGATTTCTCCAGTAAGACCAATGCTGTTTCCAGAAACAAGCCTTGCACTCAGTGAGGAAAGGTTGTGAGTACTCGGTCAGGAAGTAGAGATCTTTGGAGCCTGGAGCTGGCATGCTAAGCTCTTTGATCAGTCCTTGGTTCCTCCTAAAGTTGATTCAAAGAAAACACAATTATTAAATTGACTCTGGCCTTGATGAGCAACATTAGTTTCAATTACGCGTTTGAAACTTGAATCTTTAAAAACTTACTTATGAAGGTCAGAGTTCACGTAAGTATCTGCGAAGTCGACGTCGAGCTGAGCCTTGACTGCCGAATCACTCACTTCAAGCATCCACGTGGCTGGATTATGACCATCCCTCATCTTCGGAACCCCTGGGACAGCCTTTTGTAATACACTTGTTTAGCAGAATTCAAGAATAACCTCAAGATTTCGAGGGAAAGTGGCGAACAGCTAGACGCTAGGCAATTTGGAAACAGAAAAAGCTCACCTCAAAATATTCTATGGGCTTGTGGGAATGGCGGCCAAGAGGTCAAGCATAAATGACCCGCCCGCCTCTTTCCATTAATAGCAACTGCAATAGGCACGTTTTTGAGTCAATTTCACAAGATCAAGGCATCTTAAACAACAAAGATAATAAAATCAAAGGATTAGCAATCAAACCTCATCAAAAGCTTAAAAAATGTCAATGCTCGGCTGCTGAATTGTGCAACCAGCAATCCTCCCTGTATCCACCGTGTTCCTCACCGTACGCATCACGATGGCGGCTGCTCTAGTATCAAGGCCGGAGGTTGGTTCGTCCATAAAGATAACAGATGGATTCGCCACCAACTCTACAGCTACCATCAGCCACTTTCTTTGCTCAGTTGAAAGGCCATCGACACCAGGAAGTCCGACAAGTGCATTTCTGATGGGGTTGAGCTCAACCAACTCCATAACTTCTTGCACAATCTGTTATGAAATTAGAAGCACGAGACAAAAATAGAAAGACTGTAAAGCCATCTGATTTCAAGTTTTTTCCACAGGATAGGATGTGAACTAGGCCCTAGCAAAGGTTAGGAGTGTTGAGAGACAAATATTTCCTACCTTGCGAGTTTTAGTCTTAGGTTCTGTTTGGTAAAATCTATTTCTGTTTCTCGGAACAAAAATTTCTGTTCTTTTGTTCCGTGGAACGAAAAAATAATAAAAACGTGTTTGTTAAAACTTTTGTTCTCGGGAATAGATTTGGAACAGAAATAAGAAGTAGAAAAAATTAGCTTCTTGTTTCCGGAAAAAAAAAATCTTGAATCAAAATTTCCCTCTCTTATTTTTTCTTTTCTTGTCTTCTTCTTCTTCCTTTTGGCTGGTTGCCGACCTTGGCTATGGCCAGCGTCGATGACCGGCCGATGAGGGTCGGTGACCTTGCCGAAGCGTCGCCGACCCCTGGAGACGTCGAGTCACAACGAGGCTCGTCGGCCCGAGCCTCATCATGGCCTTGCGAGGCTCAGCCTTGCCTGGGCTGGGCGAGGTCGACCTTGCCCAGCCACCGGCGAGGCTTGGCCTTGCTGAGCCACCTCCAGGATGGCATCGCTTGGCGGTGGCCTGGCAATGCTCGCTGGATGTCACCCAGCTGGTCGTCGGCCACGGTGGTGGCTAGCGACCGGCCAAAGAGAAAAAGAAAAAGGAAAAAATAATAAAAGAATTAAAAAATTAAAAAATAAAAGAAATAAAAAACCTAAGAATTTTACTAAACATATTTCTATCCTAGGAATAGAAATTTTGGTGAGTTATCAAACGTGTTCTTTTACTCAGAAATTGTTCCCGAGAACGGAAATAGAATAAATAATTTTTCATAAAAAATTGTTCTTCGGAACATAATGGTTATTGAACACGCCCTTAACGTCAGAAGAAAGATGAAGCCAAGCTGAGTACAAGAGGGATTCGTAGACAGTGACGTTAGGTGAGTGAATGTCGTTCTGTATGACCCGAGCAAATGTCGATTGGTTTTTGGGGTATCCAGAGATGCTAATATTTCCTTCTGTGTAACCAACTGTCTTCCTTCCGGCTAGCACATCCATGAGGGTTGTCTTTCCAGCACCACTAACCCCGACTAGTGCAGTTAGTACCCCTGGTCTGAAAGCACCGCTGACATCTCTCAACAGTTGGAGATGGTCTTTTTCGACTCCTCGACTCTTCAGTTCCTGGTATCATGAAACATATTAGCTATTATCCCTACTCTTTTGCCTTATGATGA
The DNA here is from genome assembly GCA_016097605.1 of Eucalyptus guilfoylei. Lineage (NCBI taxonomy): Eukaryota > Viridiplantae > Streptophyta > Magnoliopsida > Myrtales > Myrtaceae > Eucalyptus > Eucalyptus guilfoylei. The sequence continues at coordinate 19,146,027 of CM027860.1, forward strand.
TAAGAACAGAAAGTTCAGTCCAGCAAAATCACAATTTAACTAAAGTTGGACAAGAGTGACACCAGACAAAAGAAACGACAAGGAACGATAATATGTGATACTACAGATTCACATGAGATCATGGTTACTTTTAGGAAGAAGTTACTACTCCAAAAGAATAGATTGTTTAGGATAAAGGGACTCACTGCAGGCATATCCACGCAGTAGCTCACGTGGTCGAATGCAAGAGAAAGGGGTTGGGATGGCAGAACCATCCCTCTTCTCTGTATATTCTCCGAAGTGCTAACGATTTCTGAAGAACTTCTCACTTGCATGTCGATTCCTGGGATTTCATGACAAATGTCAAAGACCAGGCAACTCTTTTTCTTCACCACTAATCAGGCAACTTATTTTGGAAGTCAATTATAGAGATTCCTTGACCCTACTTTTCTAGGGGAATTGCTCCAACAGCTATACCATCGTGACTAGGGTCTAGCAAGTTCATCAACTAAAGTAGCCTCGAAAGAAAAGCATGGAACAACTGATAATTTTCAAAATGCGGAAACCTTCTTTCGCAAGTTGAGAAGACAATGATTTGTTTTTTCTTCTTATCTGCCTCTTCATCCGAGACAACTGCTTTTGTATCTCCCAAAGCTGCAAGCAATTTCATGTAGGGAGTGTCAACGCTATTGCATCACTTGCGCATTAGACTCTGGTTAGCACTGACATTCTAATTTAGCCGGCTTACGATTTAACCAAGTCGATGCTGCAATAAACAAGATGTTGAAGAGGAGTGAAAACCCAAACAGTGCTCCGATGCAGATCCAATGCCAATATTATTGAACAAAGAAACCTCGAGACTTCAAAAGCAATCTTCCAACTGTGGGCTCATTAATTCTAGCATCCATGTTAGGCTGCAGTTCGTACGATGGCAATCAGGTTTCGATAATGCATTACCTGTGTATTATGAAGGAGAACTGATTCGCGAAAGAATAAACAGATTTTACCTTGCTCCGTCTTTTGTCGAGGAATTCATTCGTCCCTATAACATTTTGCCCATACATCACAAGAGATATGAAATATCCCCATATCATCCATGGCTTGATCTCGACTGTAAATGCGAGGAGAAGAAACATGTCCACATTAAATTAAATATCATTGTAGGCGCGAGAAAACTGGTAGAATTGATTTAACGGCACACGAGAATTGATAAGCAGCTCGGGAACAAATGCTTTAGCCAACAAATAGACATGGCGACAAAAGTATAAGGTAATTTGTACTTACTTTTGTCTACAATAAATCCTCCAAGAACGAAAACCATTAATAAAGTGAAGGTTCCCGGGGTGTTTGCCACATCCTGAGTTCGCTCAAGTGCAGCATTGAACCGAAAGAGGGACAGTGCCATCTGATGGATACCAAAAAATGCCAAGAATTGCTTGAAGAACCTAATAAGAGTAAGATTGAAAAATTCCCTGGATCTTTCTTTTTATCAAGCACAGTGCCCAAATATTACCAGTAAATATCACAAGAAACATTAGCTAGAGATAACTATCCAGATGGAGAACTCAATAGCAAATTTCCATGTACTGCTGACAGCTCGAGTGAAACCAATGGTGTAGTGTTACGAAATCGCACACCGATTCTAGAAAAATAACGCCCACAAACAATCCACCGGGTAGAATATAATAATAAAATAACAGAATCAAAAGAATACGCTAAAAAATTTGTTATCGAAGTTCATCTTGTTGGCGAAATCTTCCTTTCAGTATTTTGAAGCTGACAAAACGTTTCCTAAAGTCTGAAGACTTTTAGTCTCATCTATTAAAGTTTGAAGACTTCCAGATCAAGATCACCAGACTCAAGATTCAAAGTCTGCCCTCGTTGACAGTTTCTAGATCGTCGAATTAATCTTATCCAGATACAAGGTTATTCTTTAAGGATTTGATTCGATTGGTCAAAGATTATCTCTCGGTTGGAAAAGGCATATAACGATCTATTATTTGTGTGACAAGTAAATCGAGTAAGACAGATTGGTGGATTGGCGAAGTATATTTGGGAGGTTCTACTTATGGAAACCTAGATCCTGATTGTATGGACGAACATGATTGATGGGCTATCTTCATGTTCCTTTGATAACGCGAGATCTTCTTAATTGATTCGGTCCAACGGGTAGATTGGACGAACTCTTTCGGAAGGTGCCAACGGTTATGTAGGCATGGGGGAGTATAAAAGGAAGACGCTCTAGTTGTTCAAGTGTGTGCGAGATAGAAAAATTCAAAAGCCTGAAGTTCCTTACTCTTTGCTATTTCATTTGTTGAGCATACATCTGTATTCAAAAGAGAAAATTCTGTGAGACCTCGAGGGAGTGTAGTATCTACACCATGGAATTGAGGACATGAGATTGTAACATCTCTTTTGATTCATAGTAAAATCCAGCCGGTGGGCTGTTAGCGTGGGAGAGTGGACGTAGGCTTGGTCTAAGCCGAACCACTATAATTTCTGTGTTTCAATTCTCTTTTCTTATCTCTTTACTTAATTCGTAGCATTGTATGTTTGTCTTTACTATTTCGCATCCTTGTCTTGAATTAAGACTTTAAGAAAAGACGAATTTGTTTTTACACCTATTCACCCCCCTCTAGGTGTCTATACTAGCACTTTCAATTGGTATCAAAGCCCGTGTACTCATTCATTTGAAGTGTTTTTACTTCAGAGTTAAAGATCTATGGCTAGTATGTTGGCTCCAGGTTTGGTTGAAGGACAAAGCAACACAAGACCGCCATACTTCGATGGAAAAGAGTACAACATATGGAAAAACAAGATGAAGGCATTCCTAAGATCGAAAGATCCTATGGAATGGAATGTGGTAGATAAATGAATCATTCCTAAAGCTACCATCTCAGATAGAGGGAAAGAGATTACAGAGGCTAGCAACATGACTCAAGAAGAGATAACCAAGAGACAAACTCTTGATGTAAAAGCTATTTACTCCTTATATTGTGCTATATCTTCTACTGAATATAACAGAATATCTTCCTGTGAAACAGCTAAAGAAGTTTGGGATAGACTGCATATTACTTATGAAGGAACATATCGTGTGAAAGAAACAAGAATCAATATTTTGCTCGGTCAATATAAAGCCTTCAAAATGAAGCCAGCAAAATCTATTACTGACATGTTCAGTCGTTTTACAGAAATTGTGAATGGTCTTGAATATCAAGGTTAACCAATTTCAGGACCCATGAAGGTTAACAAATTGCTGCTGGACTCTCCAAGGAATGGAATCATATAAAGACTTCAATAAGGGAAACACAAAGGATCATACCACTTTCTGTTGATGAATTGGTTGGAACACTTCAGTCCTATGAAGTAGAGCAAATCAATGAAGAAGAAGATCACAAAGGTAAGAAGTCTATTGCTTTAAAATCTAACGAAGATTTTGATGATACAGATTCTGAAGATGATATGGACGATGAAGATCTTGCTCTCATGATAAGGAAATTCAGAAAACTGAATAAAAAGGGAAGAAGATTCAATTGGAAGAAACAAAGCTCTCAAAAGTTTCAAAACAAGCCAGATGAGGATGATGATTCAAATAAAGATATGATCTGTTTTGAATGTAAAAAAAAGGGACACATCGGACCCAACTGTCATTTGTCAAGAAAAAGAGAGAAAAAGCTGAGAAATTCGAGAAAGGCACCGAAAGCGTAAACTTGGAGTGATACGTAATGCGAAGAGAGTGATGATGATTATGCCAATATTTGTTTAATGGCAAAATCAGAATCAGACTCGACTCTGAAATTGATACAAACTCATATTCGACGGTGAAATTGAGGTAAGTAATTCAAAAATTCTTGTTAAAGTCTCGAAATACATTAGTTAACTATGTCTTAGTCTCAAAGTTCTCTTAAAAAGGTTTTCGAACTGAAAAAGGGAAATATCATTCTAAAGCAACAAGAAACTTTGTGGAAAGAAAAGTTTGAAAACATGAACAGAAGTTTCATTATTCTAAAAGAAAATACAGATACTCTTTCAAAAGAAAACACAGTTCTGAAAAATGACATTTCATGTATTTCAAAAAGGTTTTCTATGGGTTTTGAAAAATTAGAAAAGATTCTTTCAGTTCAAAGACCTTACTTTAATAAATCAAGATTAGGAATGACCATCGAAACCATTCCTTTAATTGATTTTCCAAAAGTAAAGGAAAGAATCAAATAAAGACCAACAAAAGCTTTTTACAAGAATCATTTTCAAAAGGTCTTTGTAAGACCTGTTGGTCGAAGTGCTCTTAAATGTTCTAAGTGTAGTAGCTCAAAACACTTTGAGAAAGATTGCCCTATGGTTTGGAAGCCTGTAAAAAAGGATTGGGCAAAAACTGTTTATAGTACTAACTCTACTGGACCCAAGAAAATGTGGGTACTAAAGAAAGCTTGAGTTTCCTTTTTAATTGCAGGTCACTATCAAGAAAAAGGTAAAATGGTATTTGGATAGTGGTTGCTCAAGACATATAACTGGAGATTCAAATTGTTTTATCAAGCTTACACAAGTAACAGGTGGAAAAGTTTCCTTTGGTGGAAACAGCAAAGGAAGAATTATTGGAAGTGGAACTGTAAAAATTGGAAGTCTCATCATCAACAACGTCTCTTTAGTGGAAGGACTCAATTACAACTTGCTTAGTATCAGCCAATTATGCGACACTGGATTCAAGATTAATTTTCAAAAAGGAATATGTTCTGGCACTAGCAAAGATCTTTCACAATCTTTTACTGGGCGAAGACATGGGAATATCTATCTCTTGGATATCAATTCAAAAAGATTTCAATGTCTAATCTCAATCCAAGATGAAGCAAATGTTTGGCATCGAAAGCTTGGTCACATCAACATAAAGCGAATTGCCAAGATTTCTTCAAAGAAGCTTGTTCGTGGACTTCCTAATCAAGTATCAAAATCTGACTTATGTACACCTTGTGTATTGGGAAAACAGGTGAGAAATTCCTTTAAACCAATAAATCAAGTTTCCACTAATCGTGTTTTGCAACTCCTGCATTTGGATTTATTTGGACCAACAAGATCTCAAAGCATTGGTGGAAGGAAATTTTGCCTAGTAATAGTGGATGATTATTCACGATTTACTTGGGTTTACTTCTTGACAAGTAAGTCTGAAACCTTCTCATACTTTTCAAAATTTGCCAAGAAAATTTAGAACGAGAAAGGGTATGCTATTTCAAGCATTCGGACAGACCATGGAGGTGAGTTTGAAAATCAAGACTTTGCTAAATTCTGTGATGAATCTGGTTTTCAGCATATGTTCTCTTCTCCTTACACTCCTGAACAAAATGGAGTTGTAGAAAGGAAAAATAGATCCTTGCAAGAAATTGCTAGAACTCTTTTAATTGAAAGCAATATTTCTTCTCGCTCTGGGCTGAAGTCGTTTCTACAAATTTGTTATATTATTAACAGAGTTGTCTCTAGGCCAATTCTGGAGAAAACTCCTTATGAGTTATTCAAAGGAAAAAAGCCAATTGTTTCTTACTTTCATGTGTTTGGCTGCAAATGTTTTATCTTGAAAAATGCAAATGATCGAATTGGTAAGTTTGAAGAAAAGTCAGATGAAGGAATCTTCCTTGGATATTCAACTTCCAGTAAAGCATACAGAGTATACAACAAGAATTCTCAAACTGTGGAAGAATCAATGAATGTCAAATTTCAAGATTCATTGCAAAATCAAACAATCCAGACTCAAATCGAAGATTCTGAACCCACTCCAAACTCCATAAAGTCTACCCTTCCTGAAGCAGCTCAGACTATAGAAGGTCATCATGATTCAATTATTGAAGGATCAAAAGAAGACGAAGATCTGCAATCTGTCAAATCAACCAGCAACTGGAAGCACAAGTCAAGTCATCCCAAAGATCTCATCATTGGTAACATTGATGAAGGAATCCGTACAAGATCCAAAAGACATGAAGAGTCTAGCGCTGTGGCTCTTATTTCTGAAATAGAACCCAAAAGCATAGAAGAAGCTTTATCAGATGAAAGCTAGATTTAAGCTATGCAAGAAGAGCTCAGACAGTTCAGTGTTAACGACGTTTGGAAATTAATTTCTAAACCAAAAGGAAAATATGTTATTGGAGCAAAATGGGTTTTCAGAAACAAGATGGACGAAAGAGGAAAAGTCATAAGAAATAAAGCAAGACTCGTGGCCAAAGGATATACACAAGAAGAAGGGATAGACTATGATGAGACCTATGCACCAGTAGCAAGGTTAGAAGCAATAAGATTATTACTTGCTTTTGCTTGTTATATGAATTTCAGGTTATTCCAAATGGATGTTAAAAGTGCATTCCTGAATGGATTTATCCAAGAAGAAGTCTATGTGGAACAACATCCCGGTTTTGAAGATCCAAAGAAGTCAGATTCAGTATTCATACTGAAAAAGGCTTTGTATGGTTTAAAGCAAGCACCTCGAGCTTGGTACGACAGATTAAGTAATTTCCTAACTAAAAATGGATATGCTAAAGGTAAAGTGGATACAACTTTGTTTATCATAAGAGAAGGTAAAAATTTTCTGCTTGTTCAAATTTATGTTGATGATATAATTTTTGGCTCTTCTAACGAAAGTCTTTGCAAGAATTTCTCTAAGACTATGCAGGATGAATTTGAAATGAGCATGATGGGTGAATTATCATTTTTTCTCGGTTTACAAGTAAAACAATTGAAGGAAGGAATTTTCATTTACCAAGAAAAATATGCTAAAGAACTTGTTAAAAAGTTCGGTTTAGAGAATTGCAAAAAGATTGAAATTCCCATGTCTAGTTCTTTAAAGCTGGATAAAGATGAAGGAGGAAAGAAAGTTGACCAGAAACTTTACAAGAGTATTATTGGTTCACTTCTTTATCTTACTGCTTCTGGACCTGACATTTTGTTTAGTGTTTGCATGTGTGCCAGATTTCAATTAGACCCAAAAGAATCTCATCTAAGTGCTGCTAAACGCATCATCAAATATGTTGCAACATCTTCAAAAATAGATCTATGGTATCCCAAAGAAGGAGACTTTACTCTCCTTGGATATTTAGATGCAGATCTAGCAGGTTGCAGAGTTGAAATGAAGAGTACTTCCGGTACTTGTCAACTGCTCGGTAATAGAACAGTATCTTGGTTTTCAAGGAAACAAAATACAGTTGCCCTTTCAATAGCAGAAGCAGAATATGTGGCTCTTGGAAGTTGCTATTCACAAATCTTATGGATAAAACAACAACTAAGAGATTTTGGAGTCAAAGATTCTTGCACAGAGATCAAGTGTGACAACACCGGCGCTATTAATCTTACCAAGAATTCTATTCTTCGTTCAAGAGCAAAGCATATAGAGATTCGACATCATTTTATTAGAATCACATTCAAAATGGAGAAGTAATGATCCAGTTCATTGACTCTAAGAATCAACTAGCAGACATATTTACAAAGCCTCTGGAGAAAAATCAATTTGAGTCTATTCGTACCAGACTTAATATCATATCTCTTACTCAGCAAAGTTTGGATGCTTTCAAGACTTAGAGTAAGAAGTTTCTTTTATGCTCAGACTCAGAAGATCTAAAGCCTCGATTTTGTAAGTGTTTACTAATTTTAAATTCTGAAAAGGTAAATTTATTTATTGGTCATTGGATGATTGATTTATCTTTCTTAATTTAATCATTTTTTAAAAAAAGGCAGTTATTGATTTTTATGGAATTCGGTTAAATTCATAAAAGGAAGTTATTATTTTGAAAAGTCATATTTTTTATTTCCTTTTATGACGTTTTGTTTAACCCGCTTCACTTGCTTTATATACCACTGTGTATCGTCTTCTTCACTTTTACTCCAAAACCCTAGAATACAAAATTCTTATTTTCTTCACTTTCACTCTCGATTCATTCGAAAGCTCTCTCTTTTCGAACAAGTTGGTTATTCCCTATTGGAGTGTCAATGTCTTCAAGAAAGTCTTCGAGGATTGCAAGCAGGGGACCACGTCGTATGCCTGAGGGTCCTACCCACTTTGACTTAACCGAAGAAGAAGATTCTCCTATGCATCCAAGTCAGCACCAACCTTCTCAACAGTGTCAACCTTCCTCGAATCAACCAGGCGATGAAGTTATAGAAGGGGTTGAACCTGTAAGAACTCTAACTCCAAAAAATGCTTTCAAACTCTACTCAAATTTGAAGAAAGGAGGATCGCCATTGTCTTTGATTAATGAGTTCTTGAAAGATAGAGGGTTCAAAAATGAAACGTTGTTCTTAAGAGAGTTAGAGAGGCAAGGAATTGTGGAGAAAGGATCGGCTGAGAAAGCATTTAAGAATATACCAAGTGACCCACAATATGGCACGGCGAATCAACCACAATCTCTGGATGATGATGAGAGGTTGTTTTCTCACTTTCAACCTAGGTCTGGGGTGGCTGCAAGCATCACTGATGGTTCGAACCTTTTTAGATCCAAAAATCATAAAAAAGGTTTATGCAAGTCTTTTGAAAAGAGGGGTGATGAACCCTAGAACTGTTGATTTCAATTTCCTGGATTCGATAAAAGTTAATTTGAGGGAAAAGTTTGCTTTATTGCAATTGGAGCAATTCCGTTCTGAATCCTCTCCTGCATTTCCGGAGCTTACTGCTTACTTTTATTCGAACCTATCTTTTATGGATGCACAAAGCTTTGTCTTCACTGTGAAGGACAGGGAATTTTTGGTGACCACAGACATTTTGGCTGACATAATCGGGGTGGAAAGAACGAGTTTCCAGCCGATTAATGTGTCCATTGCTCATGCTATTCTGTCTTTGGTAAGAGACAGAGATGTTGAAGGAAAACTTTCTTATACAAGGATGAGTGCCACGAACATTCTGCTGCACAAAATTGTGATTAATTGCATTCGTCCTAAATCTACATCCAAGACAGATGTTTCTCGATTAGAAGCCAAATTGATGTGTGCAATCAATACCGGTTTTAAGTTCTCTCTGCCTCACACTATTTTGTTCCATATGTATCGAACTGTGATGAAGGATAAGGGACAGCTTCCTTATTCTGCTCTTATCACGCGACTCTTTAGGCATTTCAAAATTCATATCTCTGCACCCTTGAGTCTGAAAGCCATCACTCCGATGGTAATTGGGTTCAAAATGGTGACAAAGATGCGCTTAAAGGAGTTGAACAAAGTGCTAGAACGGATGAAGGAGAAATCTCCTCTTAAAGCAAAACAAGACTCTGCTATGGCTAAAAGAAAAGGCAAGGAGCCCATGGATGCTCCTGTAAAGAAGAAGAGAGCTCTCATTCTGGAAGATGAAGAAGATGAGGATGAGCTCACTATATCTGCCTTAAAAAATCTCAAAACCTTTGTCAGCTTTAGAGGGAGAAGAGAAGTGTCAGAAGAAGGAAGAGAGAGAGAAGAATTAGAAAAAGAGGAAGAACAGAGAGAATCGGAGGAAAGAAGGGAAGTAGAAGAAGAGGAAGAAGGAGAAGAAGCGAGAAGAAGAAGAAGAAGAAGAAGAAGAAGAAGAAGAAGAAGAAGAAGAGGAGGAAGAGGAAGAAGAAGCAGAGGAGGAAGCAGAAGAAGCTGAAGAAGAAGTGGAAGAAAAGGAAGAAGAAACAAAGAAAGAGGGAGATCAGGGTGTAGTAGACTCTTTCGAGCCAACCTTGGCTATCTCTTTGTCTAGTCATTCTGAGATAAGAAGAGAAGAATCTGATGGAGCGCATCATTCTGAAGCTGAGAAAGCTTTACCTTCTCCACCTGAAGGCATCAAAACAGGGGGAGCTGTTGGACAAAAAGGTACTTCTTCACCCTTTCTTGCTAGTGATGTGAGTCGTTCTGCAGCAGATCCAGAAGAAGTGTATGCCTCACACTATCCATAAGATAGACCTTCCACTGAGACTACATTTCCTGAGTTTCATTCTACTGGTCCAAGTGGTACAATCGCTCAAACAACGGACTTTTCAAGACTCGCTGGAAATTCTTTTAGATGTGCGGAATCGGCAATATGCTATGAGTTTTGAGATGCTTGGATCTCAAGAATGCTATTAAGGCTACTTCGTGTCTCTTCATGAACAGATCAATTCCCTGAAGAATCAAGTTCAGTCTAACGTGCAGGGAGAAGAATTTCAGGCACTGAAGCAAAGTTTTGACAAGCTTGAAAAGACAGTGCACTCAATGGGAGAATTCGAGCTTGTTCACTTACCCAAGCAGTCTTAAACTCTTGATCTCTTCAATCTTTTTTAACGGTCTTCACTTTTTGCTGTTGACAAAAAGGGGGAGATGTTTTTTATGCAGATTTGTTTTCTGTTTGTTTGGACTTTATCTTGTTTGGTGTGTTTTGTGTTTTGGTGTGTTTTGAACTGATTTGGATTTTTGAGATTTGATAAGTAACTTAAGCTATTATTGATTATGCTAAAGATAGTTGTGATTTGAGAACTAACATGTTTTCTGTGGTTGCAAATTCGCTTCTATCTTTTTGTAATCATTAATATTGTTTGTTCAAGAAATTCTTGGTTTGCTTAAGTGTTGCAGGTCAAAATGTCTAAATCTGCAGGAAAGTTTTGTCACCATCAAAAAGGGGGAGATTGTTGGCGAAATCTTCCTTTCAGTATTTTGAAGCTGACAAAACGTTTCCTAAAGTTTGAAGACTTTTAGTCTCATCTGTTAAAGTCTGAAGACTTCCAGACTGAAGATCACCAGACTCAAGATTCAAAGTCTGCCATCGTTGATAGTTTCTAGATCGTCGAATTAATCTTATCCATATACAAGGTTATTCTTTAAGGATTTGATTCGATTGGTCAAAGATTATCTCTCGGTTGGAAAAGGCATATAACGATCTATTATTCGTGTGACAAGTAAATCGAGTAAGACAGATCGGTGGATTGGCGAAGTATATTTGGGAGGTTCTACTTATGGAAACCTAGATCCTGATTGTATAGGCGGACAGGATTGATGGGCTATCTTCATGTTCCTTTGATAACGCGAGATCTTCTTAATTGATTCGGTCCAACGGGTAGATTGGACGAACTCTTTCGGAAGGTGCCAACGGTTATGTAGGCATAGGGGAGTATAAAAGGAAGACGCTCTAGTTGTTCAAGTGTGTGCGAGATAGAAAAATTCAAAAGTCTGAAGTTCCTTACTCTTTGCTATTTCATTTGTTGAGCATACATCTGTATTCAAAAGAGAAAATTCGGTGAGACCTCGAGGGAGTGTAGTATCTACACTATGGAATTGAGGACATGAGATTGTAACATCTCTTTTGATTCATAGTGAAATTCAGCCGGTGGGCTGTTAGCGTGGGAGAGTGGACGTAGGCTTGGTCTAAGCCGAACCACTATAATTTCTATATTTCAATTCTCTTTCCTTATCTCTTTACTTAATTCGTAGCATTATATGTTTGTCTTTACTATTTCGCATCCTTGTCTTGAATTAAGACTTTAAGAAAAGACAAATTTGTTTTTACACCTATTCACCCCCCTCTAGGTGTTTATACTAGCACTTTCACATCTAAACCTAGGCTACGTCTCTGCGTAAAAGCACTCTATGAATCCACTAGACTTTGAAGAAAATTGGAATACAACGATGATATTCTCTCAAGATCATGGCACAAAAGGATAGAGAACTCTCATAAAGAAAAAACTCACTTTTTTCTTCTCTCTTTTTCTTACCTCTCTATTTTCTTTTTTAGTGTATTGCTGAATTCTTCGAGCCATCAATCTTCTATAACTTTAGCTCATTATCTTTTAATAGTGACCTGATAAAGTGATAACGTTTTTTGATATGTCTAGCCTTTAAGTGATAAGCTACATTCTTTGCTAAGTGCACAGCACTTTGACTATCACTCTACAGTGTATTAACTGATTGTTTTCAATGTAGTTCCTTCATGTAATCTTATAACCACATAATTTTCTTGGAGGTGATCATCACATATTCCACTTCTATCATCAATAGAGCCACTACTTTCTGTAGTTGAGATATTTAACTCACTGTTGTACTTGCAATTATAAAAACATATCCAGTGGTACTCTTACCACTATCTCGATCACCTAAGTGGTTTGTATCTATATAACACTGCAACTCTAGGGATATACCATCATAACAAAGTGAGTGGTTTGAAGTACTCGCTAGATATCTCAATATCTATTTCACTGCATTCCAGTGCTCTCTGCTTAGGTTCTGCATATATTGACTCACAACTCCCACTGCCTATATAATGTTTGGTCTCGTGCTCACCATGGCATAATCAAACTCCCCACTATTGATACATATGGAACTATCGTCATCTCATCTATCAAGGCTTAAGTGCTCGGATACATATCCTTAGAAAGTTTGAAGTGACTTGCTAAAGGAGTCACAATCAGTTTTGCCTTATTCTTTTTAAATCTCTTTGATACCTTATTCACATAGTCTTCCTGGGATAGCCATAATTTTTTTATTTTTCCTGTCTTTGATGATTTTCATGCCTAAAATATTCTCGACCTCTCCCAAGTCTTTCATAGTAATTGAGATAATAACATCTTTTTCACTTCTATGATTCTCTTCATATTGGAGCTAGCCATCAGCATGTCATCCACATATAAAGAGAGATACACAATATGACAATCGTCATACTTGCGAAAATAGACACAGTGATCAAATTCACATTGTGCAAATCATTTTTCTTGCATGAAACCATCAAACTTTAGGTACCTTTGCCGTGGAGCTTGTTTTAAGCCATACAAGCTTTTCTTCAAGTGACATGCCATATGCTTCTTACCTTTGACTTTAAAACCCTTTGGTTGTGCCATGTGAAAACGCTATTTTCATATCTAACAACTCAACATGATGATCCTCCATTGCAACTATACTCAACATAACTTTGACTGATGTCATTTTCACCATGGGTAAATATATCTCAGACTAGTCAATCATTTCCTTTTGAGAAAAGCACTTGACCACAAGTCTCACCTTGTATATGATACTACCATTTGCTTCATTCTTAATCCTATTTATCCACTTGTTTAATAAAGCTTTTTTACCCGTGGGCAACTTGGTCAACTCTCAAGTTTTGTTCTGAAGTAACAAGTTCATCTCTTTTTTCATAGTATACTCCAATCACAAGTGAGATGTGTTTTTTTTTTTTTGCCTCATCATAAGTCTTCGGTTCTCTAGAATACGTATATGAAACATGATTCAGAACAATATTAGCTTATGGATCAAAAATTACCTTTGGCTTTCTCACATGTGTAGACCTCCTCAAGACAGGTACTTCAGGATCGTTAGTTTGCTCCAAATCACTACATTTCTTTTTAACTGCCTCCTCACTATAATAGGCTCATCTTGAACCTCTCCTTAAAGTGTACTTTGTTCTACTAAAACCATCTTTACGGGCATTGTGTCCAGCTCAATATATTCTAGTTCTACTGCCTTCTCATGTTTTGTCTGATGATCTTTGTATATCTTTTCTTCATGGAATACGATATTTCGATTGTGGATGACTTTGTTATTCTCATAATCCCAAAGCCTATAGCCATTCTCATTGCCACCATATCCAATAAAGACACACTTCTGTGACTTAGCTTCAAGTTTTTCCCTGTCAATCAAAGCATAAACAATACAATTAAACACTTTTAGATGTGAATAATTAAATTTTTTTTACCCGACTACAGTTCTTGTGGTATTTCTCCATCCAACGTGCTAGATGGACTCATGTTGATAAGATAAATGGTTGCATCAACTGTGGTAGCCCCATAAGTGTAGTGGGAGGCCCGCGTGTAGCCTCATGCATCTTGCACATTCTAGAATAGTTCTGTTTATCCTCTTAGCTACATCGTTCTCTTGAGGAGTTCTAGAAATAGTCTTCAACATGTATGTGCCTTCTTGGCTCAAGTATTCTACAAATTTCTTGCTCGTGTATTCACCACCATTTTCAAACTTCAAAGCTTTAATCTGATAACCTGTCTCTTTTTCAACCATGGTCTTCCACATTTTGAACATTTTGAATGCTTCTAATTTTTCTCTGAGAGTATGGACCCAAATCTTCTTTGTTGCATCATCAATGAACGTAAACAAATATTTCTTACCACCATAAGAGAGTTCTTGAACCGGTTCCCATACATCAATATGAACCAACTCTAACTTCGTGCCTTTATTTATTTTTATTTTTTTTGGTAAGGGTTCGTGCCTTTATTTTGTTGTCCATTCAATTGAAAACTAAGAGCCTTTAGTTTTCCATAAATGCAACTCTTACAAAAATCACACTCAACTTTTTTGCAAACCCGAAAGTAATTTCTTCGAGTGTAACTACTTTACACCATTTTCATCAATATGTCCTAAATGATAATGCCAAAGAGTAGATAAATTATCTGTAGCCACTGTAGTTGCAACTATATCACTGATATTATCTCATTGGAGAATGTAAAGTGTACCCATACGCTTTCCTTTTGCTACTACTCTTGCCTTTAAGGTTATCTTCCACTCTCCGCATCCAAATGTTGTTATCAAACCTTCTTGGTCAAGCTTATTGGTTGAGATAAGATTTTTCTTTAATTTTGGAATATGTGTAGTTTCACGCAAAACTAGATGTCCTCAATTTGAGATGTTCATAGTTATAGTTTTTTTTCCAACAATCGGACACATGTGGCCGTTTCCCACCACTACTTGCTCGAAATCTCCACTAGCATAATCATCATATATATATTGCGAGGTGCAATGGAAAGAAGCATCGGAATTAATAAATCACTTGTCTATTGTCAAGTCAAACCCCATAGACAAACACAAGTTATCTAGCAAAGGTTCATCGCTAATCAAATTAGCTCCTTGATTCTCATCATGTTGCTTCTTTTTGTAGGCTTCATATTGAAACCTCTAGTGTCCAGTTTGGTGACAAAATCAACACTCATCTTTTGCAACCTCTCTCTTTCCCCTTAATTGTAACCTGTCACGCCCGCTGAATTTTCATTTGCTTTTACTTCTTCCATAGTTCTCCATTGCTAGTGCTATTGAAGATGTAGATGCCGAAAAATTATCTCCATCTAAGACTTTCCTTTACATCTCTCCATCCATTATGCTCACAGCATCATCTAGAGTTAAATCATCCTTCATGGTGCTCGAAATTCCTTGCACCACGATATTGTAGCTTTTTGGAAGGGAACATAAAAATAATAAAGCTTGAAGTTTCACATTTGGATTTATGCTTATGGATTCCAACTGACCTATGACCTGCATGAAACTATTAATATGCTTTGCCAAAGAATCTCTATTAGACAACTTCATATTAACCAGTATGTTCAACAAAAAACCTGATTTGATGTGGACGGCTTCTTATAAATATTCGTTAGAATATCCATGGCTTCTTTTACAGTTTTTGCTTTTGCGATGTGGTATCCTATTTTTTTCGTCAACCCTAGATGAATCACACCCGATGCCTTTCAATCAAGAGTTTTCCATCTGGCTTCTGCTATCTAGTCTACTTCTGCCATCTCGGGTTTCCAACCCTCAAGTGGTGCATAGAGATCTTTTTGATAAAGATAATCCTCAATTTGGAGTTTCCACCATCCGAAATTCTGCCCATCGAACTTATCTATCCTAATTTTATCTTCTGCCATACTATTTGTTTTCAATTAAACGTTACCGAAAAACCTTTGATGTTCTCGATTAGCCAACTTAGGCTCGATACTAGTTGTTACGAAATCGCATGCTGGTTCTAAAAAAATAACGCTCGCAAACAATCCGTTAAGCATAATATAATTATAAAATAATAGAAGCAAAAGAACACACCAAAAATTCTGTTATCGAAGTTCATCCAAACCTAGGGTCATCCTGAAATTAGCAGCATTGCTGTCTAGTTTCCCGGCAAGTGCCAGCAACAATGTTGTCTTCCCAGCTCCTGGTGGACCCAAAAATAGGGTCATCCTGAAATTAGCAGCATCAGCTGAGGATTGATCACAGGGCATCAAAATTGAGACATGACAAAAGAATGAGCGAAAAGATGAAATACTTTGCCTAATGACAGAATGAGAAAAGAATACAGAATTTGATATTCTAGTTAGTGCAGACTTGAGGCACATTCAACCAGTTACGGGCCCGTGAGACCATTTAGGATGTTTCACTTTTCCAATCGTTGGTCTAGTGCGTCCGAAAAGGATTCTGTAATGTTGGTAAAATCATGAACATACCTCAAAGGCCTGACAAATCCGTTCACGTCATTAAGTATCTGAATTTTTCTCTTTCGATGGGGCTAGCCGAGTTAGCCCAAGAACACTCTATTGCCACACACAAGATGGGAAACGGTTATCGACAAATTCAAATATACCTAGTCATATGATGACTACAGCACTAAGCCGACAAACAAAATTGTCAGGTCAGTCGAAAGCAAAATTTCATCCTAAGGATGCTAAACTATCAGAAACAAAAACACAAGGTTAACTTCAGACATTCCAGAAGCCATTTCTATGCAATTCTTTCTTTTTGCCAGCTCCAACAACTACCGCCAGATCATAAAATCACAAAATTTGAACCTGAAAATTGATAAAAACAGAGTACCTCTATTGTGTTCAGAGTGGCATTTAGAAGGGCAGGGAGGGCTCTGCTTCCAACGTAACATCTCCTTACACAGATAAATGCTCACACCGGCTTCGATCTTCGGAATTTCGATCCTGACCCCGCACTCAATAATGAAGTGTCATCCCCAATTCAATCCCAAAACATACAAAAAGAACAGCACCGAACGAAATTCATGTAATCAACCCGAAAAAAACAATTTGCTGATCTATTAGTCCTGTCACTCAATCTCCTCAAGAACCTCTCATTGTCTTCTTCCGCAACCTTAAGTATGCTCTCCATCAACTGCTTCTTGTCCAGCATTCCGAGGTTGGTCACATCCACTTCATCTAGACTACCCTCCCGGTGTAAGTACTTGCTTCAGCATGCCTTTCCAGAGGCGGTCATACGTCGGCAGCCGCTTGATTTGGAGCTCCTCCTTGTTGTCCTGCCTCCCACTCCACGCAAACACGTCGGGCGGTGTCCCATGCCTCCCAGAAGCTTGTAGAGGCCCAGCTCCGCCGGCTGCTCTTGGATCTAGTCAGATCATCACCAGCTAGAGCTGACGCCATTGACAGATCACGAAAAACTCACTGATGCAAAACCAGGAATTGCCTAAGTCGCCTAATTGATTAATGGACCAAAAAGTGAATGGAGATGCACAAAATGTCACATCCGGAAACAGGTGACATGGTTGTCCTTCCATCCAAAGGACATAGCCTCAAACCAAACCCAAAGTCCACTTCCAAAGTCCCAATCGATAGTGCTCTCTCTCTACTAATCAAAGAATTCGAAAAGGTTGGAAAAGAAAGAGGTGAGCAGCCACAAACTCAGTGAATAGTACATATATTATCTAAGTAGATCGAGCAGATACTATGCATATAAAGCATTACTAGAAACTCATAATCCATTATATAAACAAATTGATGGAATCCAATTAGATTTCAATCCTCTCGTGTAGGAAAAGCATTCTGAAGCTACCCTAACATGCCCTTGTCTACAAAGGGAGTCCAACAATATCTCGAGCAATTTCATTTCTGAATCAGCATTTTGAATGAAATCCAAACCAATGGCAAATTCAAATGTTCGAGTAGCCAGTTGAGTCCTACTTGCAAAATTGTACCCAATTCTCAAATTAAGAACCCTACTTGGATTACGAAAATTTCTTTTTCAAGCTCCAACTCAAGTCATATTTTTAATAGATAATTAAATTATTTTTTATTTAATCATATTTTTAAGTGATACAAGCGATCATTTTTATGAAAATATTTTCAAAATCATTAATTTTCCACAAAATAAACGTACCTTTAAATCAAGAGATATATTGTCCCTTTGGATGGCCTTTTCACCTTTTCTTGTTACTCTTATATAAGCATCATAAAAATGTCCATTCGCGGACCCTAGAGGTAGAAATCTATCTCCTTACCTTACCTGGCATGTCCTCAACCAAAAGCATAATAGTTGGCTTTTCAACTCCTTTTATGAAATTTTATGCCACTACTATCAATTTTTCTAAAAGCTCAAGTTGTTTGATCAAGTTGTTTGATGAATACTTGATTAATTAGATAGCCTAAAACTCCCCCTCACGCGTAGGCTGGATTGTAGCCTATATAACTAAGGTGTGGAAATATGTAACTAGGGAGGCAAATAATGATTTGGAAAGACTTGAATTCGGAACCTTCTGCTCTCATACCATATAAGATTCAGTAAGACTACTATCAACTATTCAAAAAATTAAGCTATTAGATGAAGGCATAATATTTAAATATCTTAACACATTTTGCTCGTCACGGCTGATTTACCACGTCGGTGAACGAGTCTCATGATGTCCTGCATGGTCGGGCAACACTCAACGCTTAAAACTTTGCTAGGAAGCAGTGGCGTGTTGTTATGAATGCAACTAATTATCATTTTAAAATGAAAGCGTTGAAGCAAATTGGCAATCAATTTAAACCGCAATTCCTAATTTTGGTGTATGGAATGCGGTTGAGATCTAAGCTTTTCAATTTGATTCACTCAAGTCGTAAGACCTTTTCACTACCTATAAGGAGCATCCATGAAGTACAGTTTCCAGATTAGGTCTTTATTTTTATGACTGATATAAGGAATCCTCCATGCTTTGATATGGTTGGCACCTACTCTGTCCCGCTCTGTCCAAACTAGTCAGAGAGAGTGCCTTCCATACTATAGCACTTTGTCCAGCTACCGAGCTTCTGGCCGGTGCATTGTTCCGGTATCATCTGTAGAAACCCCATCCATCCTATGTATCAAGCCCCTCTAAAGAGAGCTCAAGTGTTTCCTTGGGAGAAGTATATTCCTCACGCTAGTCATTAATAACAATCATAGTCAAGGAAATAACAGCAGCACGCGCAATTATATTAAGCAACGCCTATAATATCTAGGCTCTTTCATCGTTGACGTCCAAAACACCAAGAACTAGAAGTGCAACCTCTTTCACGCAGCAGGAATTGGCAAGTCGAGGTCACTTTCTTCTTACGAAACCCACTCTACTTTTTGTCAACTTGATAGCGTAAACACGACGTGTCAAGACGTACCAGTGCTGTTCAAACACCTCTTGCTACTTATGTGTCTTTTTCAATTTGTTTGTGGATCTTTATGTAATAGCATGTCCGGGTCAAAATGACATAGTACGACACTTTAGGGTACATTTGGTAACCAACTTATACCAAAGAACAATTTCCGCTTAGAAATGATGTTTTTTATTTTATTTTATTTTATTTTCTGGATGAGTTTCTAAGCATTCGAATACATTTGGTAATAGTACAAAATTTCTATTTCTAGAATAGAAATGTGTTTTGTACGACTCTTAAATTTTTTTGACTTAGAATTTCTTTTAATTTTTTAATAATTTAATTACATTTTTCTCTTTTTTCCTTTTCTTGTTCTACTTCTTCTTCCTCTTTCCGATCACTAGCCTCGGGGAGCCTCGCCAACCCCCGACGAGGCCAAGCCTCACTTGGCCATGGTGACGCCGACCTTGTGGTGGCTGGGCGAGGCTCCGGCGAGGTCATTGGCCATGACTAAGGCTAGTGACCTATAGGAGGAATAAGAAGAAGAAGAAAAGAAAAGAAAAGAAAACGCTTGATTTTGGAGTTATTCCCAGAAACAAATAAGTAACTTTTTTTTTAACTTCTTGATTTAGTTCAAAATCTATTCTCGAGAAAAAAATTGTTTTTAAGAGTAAAAAAGTTATCAAATAGATTTTTTTTTTTTTGTTCGAGAATAAAAGAACAGAATCAAGCACTATTTGGCACATTATCAAATAGACCCTTAGTTGGCATTTGTTGTTAATGCTTCTGATGGTGATTCATAAAAAAATTTAAAAGGATCATTATTCAAGAGGTTCTGAGA
Organism: Eucalyptus guilfoylei; assembly: GCA_016097605.1. Lineage (NCBI taxonomy): Eukaryota > Viridiplantae > Streptophyta > Magnoliopsida > Myrtales > Myrtaceae > Eucalyptus > Eucalyptus guilfoylei. Next base: position 19,165,890 of record CM027860.1, read on the forward strand.
TCATCAATCATTTAGAATTCAATGAGCCCATCTTCATTTGGAACGTCATTAGGCATGCACCCTATGTATGTAAAACTAGTAGTTTCATGTCTGGCCTTTTTGATATGTGGATGTCCTCACTGCAAGGAGGACGTCATATCATGTGCTCACCTTCATCTAAAACTTCATTAGGCGTGCACTCTACGTATATAAAACTAGTAATTTCATTGTTGACACTTGATTTTTAGTTGACATGTCAATAAAAGTAAAAATTCGAGATTAGGGTTTTCAATTGTGATGGATCCCATTTCCCAAACAAAAAAGGGGGTAAGTACACTATTAGTGTCAAAAGTTGTATACGGTGCTCACTTTGGTACCGACAATTTATTTTGGGTCACTTAAGTGCCAAAAAGTTTTTAAAACGATCATTTTAGTGCTAACGCCGATTTGATTGACCAGAAATCTGACATGACACTTTTTTATTAATTTTTGAAGTCAATGTGACTTGCCGGAGAGTACAGTAAGCATTTAAATAACAAAACGACGCCGTTTGGCGTCTTTCCCCCAACTCAAAACCCTAAATCCCCAAATTGAGAGAGAGAGAGAGAGAGAGAGAGAGAGAGAGAGAGAGAGAGAGAGAGAGAGAGAGAAGGCATGGCATGCGCTTCCCCGAAAAACAACACTAGCACTAGCCAGCAATGGCATCGTCACCAGCACCAGCACAACTCCGCCTCCGGTTCGTCCGACATTGTCGATAAGCCCAAGCCCTTGTCCTCCTCCTCCTCCTCCTCCTCTCCTCCTCCTTCTCCTTCCCCCTTCAGAAAGACCCACTTCAGCCGTTCCCTGAGCAGAGCCCAATCCACCATCTCCATCTGCACCCTCCTTGTTTCCCTCGCCCTCCTTGTCTCCACTCTCTCCACCTTCAACCCCTCTTCTTCCTCCTCCTCCTCCGCCCTCGCCTCATATTCTTCTCGTAGCTTCTTGCTCGAGAAACAACCTCAGCCTCTCCTCGCTCACCTAGTCGAGCAACTACGACGGAGGCTGAGCGAGCTAGGTCAGCGTTGGGCGAGGATCGGACAAAAAAACCCTAATTTCAATCCTCATATGAGCTGTGCAACGTCGTTTTTTTGAGGCCATCCACATATGACGGCAAAGCGATGTCGTTTTCTTAAGGAGGATGGAGGATGGAAAAACGACGCCGTTTAAAAGCTATGTTGATTTTTTTTTAATATAAAAGCCATGCAATCATTTTGGCCGGAATCTCTCACCGATGGCACCAAAGTGATCGTTTTTCCTTTGATTTGGCATTTAGTGATCCGACCGAAACTTTTGGCACCAAAGTGAGCGCCGTACACAACTTTTGGCACTGATAATGTATTTATCCCAATAAAAAAGTGTTGGTTTTCGGTTTTTTTTTTTTTTTTTATGATCATTGTTAAACAATTTCTCATTCATTTCCATAAAAACCCCAAAAAGTCAAACGATTGACTTTTCGATTGACTTTTTTATCAACACTTTGACCAACTCTCGGGTCAAAAGTTGGCTTTTTGCAAAAAAAATTCTAAATGGTCCTAATTTCACTTTATGCATGGCTTAAAACATGGCTTGGGCTTATATTTCTTCTTTCTACTCTTTCATTTCCCATATTGTCGGGTAGAACAACTTCAAGTATTTTTCGTTGATGGAATACGGTAACTCTTCTCTCTCCAAACTTATTAATAGGCAGGCATTGTTAAAACATCAATAACTTGATAAGATCCTTCCCAAGTAGGTGACCACTTACCGAATGTTTCGATTGTGGTGTGGAATGACAAAATTGTCTTTCAAACCAAATCGCCAATAGCAAAGGACTTAACCTTTACGTGTTTATTGTAAGCTCTCGCCACCCTCTTCTTTTGAGCAATCACATGGTCTAGTGCTGCTGATCTTACCTCGTCTATTTCATCCAGACGCATGTATATTGCTTCATTGTACTCCTCTGGCAAGACCTTGCTTTGGAGTCTAATCCTTAATGATTGCACTGTGATTCCTAATGGTAAGATCGCCCATTGGTTGTAGGTCAATAATTACGGGCTCGTCCTAATTGCCGATCTCTTCGATGAGTGGTATGCCCACAAAACGGTTGATAAAGTCATGTCCCATTCCCTTGGGTTCTCTTCGAGATGCTTCTTTATCAAGTTGATAATGACTTTATTGGACGTCTCACCTTATCTGTTAGCTTGTGCTTAATATAGTGTTGAATGTACCATCTTTATTCCCCTTGATTCTATGAAGTCAAGAACTTTGGTACCCGTGAAGGTAGTCCCTTGGCCAGCCATTATTATTTCGAGAATGCCAAATGATGTATGACGTGCTCCTCGATGAATTCCCTTACAATCATTTGGGTTATGTTTTTGTATGACACTGCTTCCACTCACTTGGCAAAGTAATTAGTGGCCAGAAGTATGTAAGACTGTTTCTTACTTGATGGCGGCTGTATCTTCCTGATGATATCCATCACGCATCCCCTGGAAGGCTACGGCTTAACTATCAATTTCAACAAGGTGGTCGGGACATGTTAGATAAGGCCATGTACTAGGTAAGGCCTACATTCTTTCGTGTAGTTTATAAAATCCTGGATCATTATGGGCCAGAAATAGCCATGACTTCTGAACAACCATTTCATTTTAATATCTGTTTTTGTAGTTTATATTCCTCTCCCTTCTTGTGTTTGCTTTCTCAACTTATTATCTTGTGATTGGGGATTTTTCAAATACTTTATTATCGGTATTCTCTAGTCTTGCCCATCCCCTTTTGCTCTGGCTTCAGCAACCATAATTTGTTGAGACATAGGTGGCAATGCTTTTGTTTTAGTTATTAAAGTGTAGGCCAACCCCTTTGTGATACGATAACCATATATCATTTGAGCAAGCTCATCAGTTTCTATGTTCTGATATTGTGATATTGTTGGGAATAACTGATTCCCTAAAACCGGTTTGACACTCAATCGAACCCCTAAAACGAATGAGGAAGACAAGCCCAGAAATCACATGCATCACCGATCAAAGTACACCACGGAATCGAGCGTACCTTATTGTCCACAGATTAAACACCAACGTTGAATTCGAGGAAGAATCTGATCCCGGTCTACTGAGGAGCATACTGTTGCTATTAGGGGGAGAAAACTCTTTTTCTTGGAAGTCTCCTGTCTTACGTTGTTTACAGAGGGGGAGAAAGCTTCTGACGTACGTACTCCAAAAGGTACGTTCACTTTTTCTTTTCTTTCTTTTTTCCCTCAAAGCGTCTCCTCCAAAGGACGCAACCCCTCAACGTAATACCTACCCCAAAAGACGCAACTCCTCGCATCGCAACTGTTCCTCTATGGGCCCTTATCTTGCGGACCGGGCTTTTAGGCTCAACATGAGCAGACGGACCCACTTAGGCCTATCAACACATGAATAAAAACTATCAGATATGTATACCATCTCCGAGTCGGGGAATTTAGCTAATAATTCTTTTGCTTTGCAGTAATGCTCAACGATATTCTCATTAAGACATTGGTATTCTCCTCTCAACTATTTTATTACTAATAACGAATCACCCATCACTTTGATTGATTGTACGCTCATGTCAACCAGCAAATAGAGGCCGACTATAAGCACTTCATATTCGGCTTGATTGTCGGAACATTTGAAATCCAACTTGAATTGGAACTTCGTTTTATGGCCCCTTGGAGACACAATCAGATCCTTACTCTTGACGCAGTGGACGTGGAGGAACCGGCAAAGTATAACAACCGTATGCTCAATCGTGCATAGTTTTTGCTTACGAAGTCTTCAACTTGAACACATGGATACTTCGCAAGAAAATCAGCTACGGCTTGTTCTTTTACTACTTTCATTGGTACATACACTAAGTCCAATTCAGATAGTGCAAAGGACTATTTTGCCACTTGGCCTTTTATTATAGGCTCGTAAGCATATATTTAATAACAATGGTTTTACATATCACATTAATGACAGCTGGCAACAGATAATGCCGCAATTTTGTACATGCAAAGTATAAAGATAAATCGATTTTTCAACAGCAGTATATCTTTTCTTAGCATCATTCAGCATTCTGCTGAGGTAGTATACCGCTTGCTCTTTGCCTTCGTCATTCTCTTGCACCAGCATACTATCAATTATCGTATCGATGGCTGACATATAGAGTTTTAGAGGTCTGCCTACTTTTTGGTGGTATCAACACTAGAGGACTAGTCAAATATGCTTTTATCCTCTCAAAGGCACGCTGGTGCTCCTCTTGCTAAACGAATTCATCCTAATTTTTCAATTTCAACAAAGGGGAAAACACCTCTATTTTGCTAGATAGGTTAACAATAAGTCTTCGAAGAAAATTTATTTTCTCAATTATCATTTGTAACTGCTTCTTGCTAATTGGAGGGGATAATTCTATCAACCTCTATTCCTCTGTTATTTACCAAAATCCTATAAAATTCCCAGCTCTTATGCTAAACACACATTTAAAAGGATTGTTTTTTAGTTAATATTTCTCCATCCTAACAAAAAACTATTTACGATAATTGAGATAATTTACCTCTTCTGACTTGACTATAATGTTGTCGATGTACACTTCCATAAAGCCTTTGATCATATCGTGGAAAATAAAGTTCATCACTCGTTGATAGGTGGCTCCGGCATTCTTCAAACCAAAGGCATCACTTTCCAAGCAAATGTTCCTATGACTTCAGGGTACCTGAAGGTTGTATTATAGACATCCTGTTCGGCAATGAAGATCTAATTGTATCTTGAATAGCCATCCATCAAAGACATCATTTCGTTTCCAGCTACAGAATCTACTGGCATATCGACAACTGGCATTCAATATTTGTCTTTTGGAGTCGTAACATTCATATTTTTAAATCTATGCAAACTCGATACTTCCCATTCTTCTTCTTGATTGGGATTATGTTGGAGAGCCATTCAACATGCTAAGCGATCTCGATGAAACCAGCCTTCAATAGCCTTTCTATTTCTTCTTTTATTTTTGCATTTAATTCAAGAGCAAACCTCTTTGGAGGTTGTTTATGGGGTCTCCAACCTGACTTTATTGAGAGACGATGTTCAAGCACATCTCTACTCAATCCTGGCTTTTCATGGTAGTCCCAAACAAAACAGCTCCCATGCCTCCACAAAACCTCCACCAAACCATTTTGGAATTCAGTGCCCAACAATGCACTTACAATGATAGGACGTTTTACTTCATCATTACCAATGTCAATCTCTATGAACGGATCTTCGGATTCAACTGTTTTTATATCCTCTTTGAGCAGGGACTCCTTAAAATCCCCTATGTAGTCTGCAAATCTTAGAGAGTTTTCAATTTCCTCTGTAAGGTAGTGGCAGAAGAACAGCCCAAGTGCCAAAACTTGGCACGGAGGGACATTTAAGTGCCAAAACTTCGGAAAGGTACACTTAAGTGCCAGTTTCGGTAATAAAGTGGATCACTTAACTGCCACTTCAGCCAAAATCTAGCCAAATTGCTGACGTGGCAATTTTTCGGTGAGTTGGGTGCAAAACGGTGTCGTTTTGCACGCCGATGTGGCGACAAATTGCAAAAACGACGTCGTTTTGTGTCTAATGTGTAAATAATTAATATAAAAATTAATAAAATTAAATTTAAACTTAATTTTATTTAAAATATTCTAAAAATTAAAAAAACTTATAAAAGGGGAGGGGGGGAAGGGGCGGCTAAGGGTTGAGCCCTCGCCGCCGCCGCCGGGAAGGGCCGGCGACGGAGGTGGGAGGGTCGGCTGGGGTCGCCAGCCCCCGACTAACCGGTGGCGAGGGCCCACGAGCCCTCATCGGATCTGAGCAAGGGCCGCGACCCTCGCCCCAGATCTGGGCGAGGGCTCGCGGGCCCTCGCCGCCGGTCGGCTGGCATCACCGGCCCCTGGCCAGGGCTCGGCGACCCCAACCGATGCTCCCCCCACCGTCGCCGGCCCTTCTTGGCGACGGCGTGGAGGCGGCGAGGGCCCGTGAGCCCTTGCCTAGATCTGGGGCGAGGGTTGCGGCCCTTGCCCAGATCCAGCGAGGGCTCATAGGCCCTTGCCGTCGGTCGGCCGGCGTCGTCAGCCCCTGGCCAGGGCTCGGCGACCCCGGCCGATGCTCCCCCCACCGTCGCCGACCCTTCCCAACCACGGCGAGGAGGCGGCGAGGGCTCGCAAGCCCTCGCTGCTGGTCGGCCGTGGGCTGGCAACCCCGGCCGACCCTCCCCCCTCCGTCGGCGGCCATTCCGGCGAGCGCGGGAGGCGGCGGCGGCGAGGGCTCGGCCCTCGCCCGCCCCTTCGGCCACCCCTTTTTTTATTATTTATTTTTTAGAATATTTTAAATAAAATTAAGTTTAAATTAAATTTAATTAATTTTTATATTAATTATTTACACATTAGACACAAAACAACGTCGTTTTTGTAATTTGTCGCCATGTCGTGTGTAAAATGACGCCGTTTTGCACCCAACTCGTTGGAAAATTGCCACGTCAGCAATTTGGCCGGATTTTGGCCGGAGTGGCACTTAAGTGATCCATTTTACTCCAAAATTGGCACTTAAGTGTACCTTTCCGAAGTTTTGACACTTAAGTCTCCCTCCGTGCCAAGTTTTGGCACTCCAGGTGTCTCAAACTCATAAGGTAGTAGGAGTATCGCTCATCAAGCTCTTGTAATAAGTTGTTCCTTTCATATAAAATGTCAAATTTTCCCTTGGCTAGCTCACTCTCTTTTAGGATCTGCTCAAACTCCGACTCTATGAAGCAGCATAGACAAGCTTAGTGATGTTCGTGCAAGGTGGCTCAATTATAGACGCTATGTCATCTTCAGGAGCATCCATTCGTACTACATTAGCCCTGTGACGCTTGACTCATGATTTGCTCTTACATACTCTAACTTATCTTCATTCCAAAAAGCTAGAGTTTGATGTAAAGAGGAAGGTATACATTGATTGCTATGTATCCAATCCCTATCCAATAACAAATTGTATTATACATTAGCATTTATTATGGAGAATGTAGTTTTGGTAGTCCATGATCCAATTGTGAGGTCAACTACGATTGCTCCCTTTGCGTCGCATATATCTCCTGTGAAATTTGAGATTGTTACATTAGTGGAGATTATCTCTTCTTCATCTTTTCCAAGCTTTCAGAAGTATCTACAAGGCACAAGATTCAAAATAACTCTTGCATCAACAAGTATCCTATTCATAGGGCATTCGTCAATCTTTCCTACCACCATGAGGGCTTTCAAGTGATTCGTTTTGTGAACTGGGAGTTTCTCGAATTCCACTACTTCCTCATCAGTGAATTGGAACTCTAATTTCACAGTTTCCACTACTTCGAAAGTCTCTTCCTTCGCAAGAACGACTCTCATAATAAGCTTTGAACTTGGGAGGGAGCCTAATTTGTGAGAGGGCTAATATCAGCACCTAGAGGGGGGGTGAATATGTGTAAATAAAAATTTTCGCAAGACTTAATGAAAGTAAATTGCTTTTAGAAGATAATAGACTAAGGACGTAATCAGCTTTAAACAATTATATAAAGCCATGAATTAAAGTAAGGAGTTCAAGGAAAGAGAATAGAAACACAAGGTTTATAGTGGTTTGGCTTAGATCAAGCCTATGTCCACTCTCCCGCACTGACATCCCACTAGCTGGATTTCACTATGAATCAAAAGAGATTTTACAGTCACTCAATCTCGACTTCACAGTGTATAGACTCTACTGCACTCTTGCGAAGTCTCACAAATGTTTGCTCTCTCTTTTGTGTACAATTTGATCTTTAGCAAATGAAATAGCAAAGAACTAGGAAGTTTTAGACTTTGAAATTTTTCTTTCACGCACACACTCGAACAACTAGAGAATCCACCTTAAATACCCCTTCATGCCTTCTCAACCGTTGGCACTTTCCAAAAAAGTTCTTCCAATCTACCCGTTGGACAGAATCAATTAAGGAGATCTCGAGTCGTTTTAGAAATGTAATGAGAGCCCATCAATCCTGCTCGCCTATACAATCAAAATCTTGGTTTCCATAAGTAGAACCTTCCAAGTTTGTTCGCATTCAAAAGATCTTCATATCGGACTTGATTCCAATAAGAATAATCAATCAAGTAGATGCTATATCCAGCCATAAGGTCTTTCACAAAGCATGCGAGCAGAATCCTTGAAAATAATCCCGCATCTAGATAAGTCTTCATTCTTCAGTCTGGAACCTGTCAGTGATGGTAGACTTTGAGATTAAAGTCTGGCGATCTTCAGACTTTGACAAAAGAGTTTGGAGTTCTTCAAACTAAAACACTTGAGTCTGCAAGTCTTCAGACTAAACTTTTGGAAAGGTTTTGTCAGCTTCAAAACAATAAAGGAGTTTTCTTTAACAATTGCACCATATTCGGACTGGCTGAAGAATCAGAATTCGATTTTCCTCTATCAAATTTATCCCTTGTTTTGCTGGTTTTCTCTGAAGAATCAGAATTCGATTTTCCTCTATCAAACTTATCCCTTGTTTTGCTGGTTTTCTCTTTGGTCCTTTCTTCCTTCTACTTCCAAGGAAGATTCCTCCTTGTCGCGATATCCTTTTCTTGGCAGCAACTACATTCTCCCTCAATCTCAAAAGAATCCTCTTTGTCCCTTACCCATACTAGATTCCTTGGCTCGACACAGCATTTGCCTTTTGATCCTCCTAAGATGCTAGCTTGCTTATGCAATTTTTGCAGTTTTTTCTTTTGATGTATCCTCCTTCTCTGAATTCTTAACACTAGTTTCTGTTCAGAGGTTTGAACTAGTTGCGGACCGGTCAAGATTTATCTTCCTATAAACCGTTGCTCTTTCGGAGGATCATGTGGCACCTTCATTGTCTTGGGAGGTCTCTAACGCTGGTTCGTCAAAGGTGGGTACTCATGCTCATACTCAAACTTTGATCCCCATCTTGACGGAATTACCTCAAAACCTTCAGTTTGGTATTAAGGGTTCTTGTATATCAGACATCGAATTTGCCATTGAGTTCCCCAACGTTCCGATTTCAAGTTGTCTTTATCAATAAAGTCATTTGAACGGGACTTTAATTGCTCGTTTCTTTCTCAGTATCACAGCTCTCTTGGGAATTTGCGCCTAAAAGCTATGTTCATTGAAATATCTCCCTCCGAGTCTCAAGCCCTCTCGACGCTCAGCCGTGTGTTGAGCATAATTAGAATAGTCGCGAGAAGACCCAAAGTGTTGGGGGTGTCGTCTATACTAGCGATCATGATTCATGGTTTGGGGCCTTGCCAAAATCCTTCTCGGGTCCCTTTAATGCCTAGATATCATAAGATAGTCATCACCATCCAAGAAGTATCGATGAATAATTTCCCTTCAATATGTCTGACACAGAGTTCTTTAGTTTGTGTGTCCCTAACAGCCGCTGACACCATCCCAGTCGTCTGTGGGAAAGGATCCGACTCGATTTCCATCCTTCTATCTCCATCTTCGGCAAATTTAATTTTACCTTAGCAAATTGCTTTGTATCGCCTTCTTGAAGACATTTCAATAATTGGTACCGTGGCTCCAAGAGTGATGCTATTTACAATACCTCTCATTGCCTATTTCTTCTTTACTTGGGAAGGTTTGACCCTATGTTAATCTTGCAACCCCATCACGTATCAAGAGATCAAAAATTTCATCTATCTTGGTAATATCAAGTAAATACCTCTATGCACCCTTAGCCTTAAGCACAACCGACTCCTTCACTCTAGCGGGTTTCAAGGCCTGGCAAACGTATGGCTTATCTAGGGTCATCTTTGCTACTACAATCTCACAACATCGTCCTGAGTATCTTCATCGTTAGAATCTTCTTCAGGATCATATATCACCACATTCTGCTTGTAATCATGATAAGGTTTCTTATCTTTCTTTTTCCAAAAATTCTCATACTGAGTTGCTGTGGCAGTTAGTGAAAATAAATCCGTAAATCTCTACCTGGCCAAACGCTCCTTAAATGCAAATGTTAGACCATTTTTGGCCATTTCGGCAATTTCCTTTTTTGGAAGAAAGAACAGGTACCAATTTCTCATTTTTCTTGAATCAGGTTATTGATCCACTATCTCGTTGCTGATAACATCACTTCGGGGATTGGCCGATAAAACCAAGCATGAAACTTATTCTCCATTTCCTCCAAATTCTGTACTGAATTCGCATTAAGACCTGTATATCAAGTAAAAGCCGTCTTCGACAACAACAAAAGAAATAAACACAACTTCATCTTCCTCGTCATTATTAACATCACCACATTGAGCCGTGAATCGATTACTATGCTCTACCGTAGACTGATCATCTTCACCGGTGAAGGGAGGCTCTTATAATCCCTGGGGTATGGGATGTTATCAACCCAATCTGGGTATGGTTTTTACTTGGTGTACAGGACCAAGCAGGTAGCCTATTCAATCACTTGCTGATCGCTCATGGGATCTAACACCTGATTCCCCTTATTAAACTGCACCCTAGGTGGCGAAGGGGGCTAAATAGCGAAATCTCTAAACCCTCCTTGTGGCTGGTAAGGCTGGTACCTTACAATCGGTACGGAAATCAATCTGACGTTCACTACCCCCGTAGGTGGCACCGTGTTACTGCCCCCTAGCCGATTAATCTTTAGAGGCACTTGTTGCGAGATGCCTACTTACGCTTCATTTCCTGAGTTCAAGGTATCACTGATCACTCTACCTGGATTTGTGCCATTGGAAGTCTTTGGTATAGATCCAGGCAGGGGTATGGCTCCAGACGCTCCAGTTTGGTCTTCCTAACTACCTTGAGTTTAGGCATTCATATCGTCGACCCTCTGCAAAATCCTAATCGGCGGTATGGGAATCAAACCGCCTACCACCATAGGTTGAGCCGGAACTTATATGGGTGGTGGAATCACAATAGTTTGACCCCTATAGGCCACGTTCGCTTGGTTCGATTGGTTCGATCCCATCCTCGAAGTTAATTCAGTGACCGGATTAGTAAGTAAGGGAACACCAGACAAATGATTATTGGCCAAATCATTTTGCTGTTCCTAGAACATCCTTCTCATGGTGGCCATTACTGTTAAATTCGAGGCCAACTCCCTTCTCTGATCTTTAGACGATTCTCGAAAAATGTCTCCAGAATTGCCGCCTATGTTGACATCATCAATAGGGTCTACATTCTGATCGGAATCCTTAGAACGGATAGTCCTTCTCCCACGCATTGCGGGGATAAGTTATCTTGATCGATAGAGGAGCGACTTTCTTGATTCCTTGTTTTTGCCATTGACACCTCCTAGGAATGAAACACAATGGTCTCACTGGACATGCCAAAAAGATGTCCACCAAGGAAAGGTTCCCTCGACAAATATCTATCACCGAAGGGGCAAAGCTTGGGCTTTATCATTTGAAAAAGGTTTTGTGTCGTTCTGGAAAGAAAGACACTTGTCTAAACTATGGGCAAATGAAATACAAGAAAACAAGAGAAAAAGTAAACGTGCTATCGAATGTAAAAGTGCAATAAAGGAAAAGATAACTAGTCGAATATCTCTTCGATTGTTGAATTTGGCAAAAAGGTCCTTTACACGAATGCCTCTTTGGCTATTACTGCTTCTCGGCTGTTACCACTTTGATTTCAAATTATTCTAGAAGCTTTGGCTCCTTATCGATAACTGCTCTGCCGTGCCTGCATCCTCGCTGGTGCTGATTCCTCGTAGCTGCTTTTGTTGTTCATCTCTCCCAACAAGTTTTCTAATGTCGCACCCTTCAACATCTTCGTAGACAATGAGCCGAAGGAACCACGAGAGACTCTTTATTATTGACGTGAGGTATGTTAGAATACTGAAGACCATGAATTATTGATTGGTAAGAGGGAATATATCAATCTATAATTGCTTGAGATTGGGTCCTAATGCAGCAAACACGGCTCGCCAACCCTCCTGCGTAGGGTGCACCATGTCCCAAAAGAACATGCCCTTCGGATCCTTGCACAGTTCATATTGCTTCTGCCCAGTTTCATCCACACTCCCGCACGAGTAACTGCTGTTTATCCCTATACAACATGGTTTCAGCGGTTCTCGAAACTTGGTACTTCCTGGAAATACATAAAGAACAAATAGCGACAAATAAATCAAGGTCAGAAAATGGTTGTACTTGTGTAAGCATGTTTAGCTTGTCAAATTGAAAAGTTTAATTTGTTTGGGGAGGAGAGACAACGTGTAAAAAGGCCCGGTCACCCAAGTATTCTTTTGATGGGATGGGATAACACGGGCTAGTTGAGGAATCTAGTTCAGGCGGCCTAAGGACTAACCTATTGCTGGGTCCATTGCTCAAAAGTTGTGTCTGCTAGATATTCAATACGTACTAAGTGGAAGAACAAAATAAAGTTACCTTTGCCATTAAGCACGGACATGAATGGGTTATAGAGCTCGATGATGACGAAAGCAGGCGACGAACGTGCCTGGTTGTTCAGCTTTGCAACCGCTTGCTGCAACAACTGGTTATGGATGGTCACCATTGAATTTGCAGTCGCATTGCAAGTTCGGAAAGAGTCTGAGACAGTGCTCTGAGGAATACATCCCAAAGGCTGCAGACCTGCAACAGCTATCATTTTCACGCCCAGGTCGTGGATGCGTTTTATGTCCACCACAAGCTGGTTCACCACATGTATTATGAATTTCGGCAAGTCCTGACGAACCTCGAGACTTTAAGCATCACCGCAGCAAACAAAGACAACCAACGAGACAAATATATATGAAGGTAACATCATGGAAGCATCGATTAACATGAGACTACAGTTAAGTGACAATCGAAGGCAAAGCCAAGGAATGCGCAGACTGGTTAGCAGTTCAAGATTGAAGGAAGATGCGCCCAAGGGATTGGCTGACTCCATCCGCATCTTTTCTTTCATCAGTGAATCGCACATTTGACGACAATGAAAAACAAATTAGATTACATTTGATTTAGGTTTGGGTACTGTTGATAATCATCGCAACCCTTCCAATTCAACTCAACTCTAAGTCCATAACCTTCTTCGCCGATCTGATTAGACCCCTTTTTTTCGGCATAATGCACGAGGGTTCTTGTATTTTGGGAGGATCAAATCATTTAGGGAATGGATTAGGTAAGATTAAGAAAGATGGTGAGGTCGTGAATAAGTAAAAACGAGTGCAGCCAAGACGAAAGCGTCACAGGATGGACCACTGCGCATGTTTGGTAGCCCGGATCCCGGCATTATCTGAGGAACAATGTTTTCACGCAAGAAAAGTTGTAACCAGCTCTTTTGTTCTTTTCAAAATTCAAATTTTAACGTCACGATCTCTATGCAGTTAAATAGGAATACGTACTGTTCTTGAGATCCGATACAAGTCAATACCTCGTACGAGCCGTTCTTGACAAAGTAAGCAGAGTAGTCGTTGCCGGAGTTGGTAACGAGAGCGAGCGAAGATTGAAGATCCCGTCCAGTGTAGACAGATTCGGCGATGAGCTGTTGGAACAAATCAATCTGGACCGTCATATTCGGCTGTTGAACACACCTGTCCCTCCGTACGCGAAGTTCATTCCGTGTTCCACATACTTGGACCCGATCTCCTTCCACCTATACGGGATTGGCGATCTCACTCCGAAATGCACAGCTACATGTAATAACAATAACAACTAGAGGTGAGCGGTTCTAGATTCCATACAAGTTCTACCTGAAACCTATAACTTATCCGTTGGAATAGGTTCCTCATTTTTTAAAACATAGACTTTATCATGCATACTCTAAAATCTAGAATTTATCCTGTCACAGGTTTCAAGGTCAATTCCAAGATCTATTCATATTTCACCTATATTAGTAATTGAACAATTGTAGTGAATTAAAACCTTTAATGACCACCACTTATTATTATAATTCACTAACCATAAAGACACACGGAAAATATGAATATTAATAAAATAAAAGTCTTGGTCATAAAATGAAAGCTCATATTAGTGTTTCTAGATTATACACTCATTATCGAATGGCATGGAATATTACAAGATCACATGAAGGTATGAACCAAGAAAAACATTAAAACTTATTTAGCTTTTAGGTTACATGTTACGAGTTTCAAGTTCCAAGTTCTTAATCAGGTTCCAAGTTCCTCCAATTAAGAGCCTAGAACTTGCCCGTCGAAACAAGCTCTTTATTTTTTAGAATCAAACCTACCTATACATACCTTAAAATTTGGAACTTACAGGTTTCCATTAGATTCGGTTCTCAGGTTCCAGGTTCTACTCTGAAATCATACTTACCCCCAATAACAATGACCATGGGTATGTTAGAAGGGGTGACAAAAGTGAGGATGGGACAAATGCGTCGCCGTTCGTAATTCTCTTTTACTTTAGTGATCTTGTAGGTATATGAAATGAATCTTAAATACCAGACCAAGTCCTATGAATCAAGCGATAGTAAATTCGCAATTGAGCTTGATTTTTGCCACTTCCCAAAAATAATTACAACAAGACAATATTAGAATAGGATCTATTGGTGGTCGATGGACATGGCATTAGTTGCTTCTGGAACTAACTAGTCAAAGAACAAAAAAGGGGGTGTGGAAAACTGAAGTGTCAAATCTTGGCATGAGAGACATAAGTGCTTCAAAAGTTTGGAAATATACACTTAAATGTTAAAATCGGAACAAAATGGATAAATTAAATGCCAACGGCGAAAAATTCCGACCAAAATACCGACATAGCGTTTTTCCGGTGAGAAAACAAGTGCAAAACAACATCATTTTGCATGCTGACATGGTTAGATAAGTCGAAAAAAATGTCGTTTTGCACGCTGACGTGGTTAGATAAAGTGAAAACGACGTTTTGCCTCGGATTTTATTAGACTTAAAACTAAATTCGAAGAAGAAGAAGAAGATTGCAGAAGGCTCATTCGATGAGGGTTTGAGCCCTCGCCACCACCTCCCCATTGTCGCCAGCCCTGGGCCAAGTCTCGACAACCTTTGCCAACTTTCCTCCACCATTGTCGACCCTTCCTGGCGACAGTGGGGTGGTAGCAGCGAGGTCTTGCACAGCCCTCACCAAATGAGCTTTTGCAATCTTCTTTTTCTTCTTCCTTTTTTTTTAAAAATTAATAATAATTTTAAATTTAATTTAATAAATATTTATATTAAAATTCAAATAAAAAGCAAACCAACGTTTTTAGCTCTTTTTGTTAATCTTTTTTGTTAACTCGAGTCTTAAATTCAGTACCCTCGCGCTTATATTATTAAAAATAAGCCATGTTAGATTTTCAGTACCTTTCGCTTGATTGGACACTTAAGCATCTCATTTTTCAAAGTAGTACTTCTGCTGAAAACAAAGGTTAAGTCGTGTCCTCTTGGCATGTGATAATGGGCAGGTGAGAATCCGAGGGAAAGGTGGCAAGCTCAATCTGTAAAAGGCAGAAGATACGGGCAAAGCCGAAACGATTGAAAGGAAAGGGAAGGGAAAGGCAATTGCGAGAGGGGCACCGCACACGAGGCACTGAGTAGTCGGTGGCGGAGACAAGGTTGTAAGAGGAACCCACCACTACTTCATATTTTATAATACTCACGTTGAGTTACGAGCCTCTTTCTCATGGTGTCTTGTTCTGGAAAGATTGGTTAGCATGGTAATGAATCGCAATCGTGATATGATTGCTCTTCCGTTTGTGCAGATAAATCGAGGGTTGATGCAATTGGGACAACAGCACGTCAGCCTCTGATGTTGACGTGTGGTCAAAAACATAACCGTTCAGTTTTCTCTTCCTGAATTTCATTGACAACCGCAGGGAACAGAGAGAAAGCTTGGAGGAAGAGAAACTGACCGAGGAAATCGGTCAAGACCCGGCCATCCGAGTATCGACCGGTGGGTCTGCCGGGGAAGGTGATTCCGTAGGGATAATTCCACGAGGTCCCAGGGCTTTGGGGTTGTTCCCGGTGTCCGCATACGAATCTCCGAAGACAAACATCTTTGTCGGACGGAACACAGCGCGGTGGTCGTCAGCATGGTGGGTGTGATGGTGACGGTGGTGGTGGCGGGAGGCGCATCCAACCAAGGACGGATGTCCTGCACAGAAGGATTCCATCCTGCAAATCTCAGAAGTAATTTAAAATAAAAAGAAGATATGAGGGAATTAAGGATCCACCGACAGTGAGCAAAAGAGTGACAAGTTCACCCTGAGTTTTTGTCGCAAACCTGAAACAAATAGAACCCAAAGCAGCAGGGGACTGAACAAGGATGAAACTGCTAGCTTTTGCAGCACCATCTTTGTCACAGAGAGAGAGAGAGACACACAGAGAGAAAGAGGAGATGGAAGATGGAGAAGGATTGGAGGACGACTCCGGAGAGATGGGAACGGTTTTTTGGAGCGTTTTTGAGGGGTTTGCGTATATACAGGGGAGGTGGCGAGAAGAATGGGGCGAAATGACTTGATCTAAACAGGGTTTATTACCATCTTGGAAAAATAACGTATTGAACCAGGCTTATTGTCCGGCATTGTTCCGCTCAAAAATCGCTCCTTTGGATCGCCTGGGCGGCAGTAAAAGGTAAAACCCGCAGCTCCTTTGGATCATCAAAAATTTCAAATTATATGATATCGTGACACAATTATTTTAAACATTTTTTATAAATAAATTTTATATAACTATCTTTAATTCATTGTAAGAAAGCCACTCACGACATTCCGTTACTCAACAATAGCGCAAAGATTATTATGCTAATAAAAACCTCTTTTTTTGTAAAACTAAAAACTTCAAATTGCATCCGTTGTGAAGAATTTATCTCGAACATTTTTCTATAACCCAAAAAATTTCAAACTTATACTCATATGACACATTTATCTTCTATTACATTTTTGTTAGATATCACAGTTAAAAGTCATTTGTAGCAATTGACGTGGACAACGGGCTTCAAACAGCACTAACATGGAAGTGGATATCTTTTTATTTAACACAACTGAAATATTTGAGAACACATTCACTTGGGCTCCCTCTCTTTTTCTCACTTAGTCCATGTTCAAAACTTTCCAGCTCGGGCTCTCTCTGCTAAAACTCCATGCTCTGTCTTTCTCTCTCTCTCACTTCATCCTCGTTCAAAGATCCATCCCTCATGCTTAAGTGCTCTCTATCTAAAGTGGCATTTGTCCACACAAATAATGTCGTTTTCCTCTCACAATTACTCATGATGTCTTGCGAGGTTGGGCAACACTCTATGCTTAAAACTTTGCTAGGATGGCGTGCTGCTATGAATGCTAATTATCAATTCAAAATGAAAGCACTGAAGCAAATTGGCAATCAATTTAAACCACAATTCCTAAATTTGGTGTATGGATGCAGTCGATATCTAAGCTTTTCATGAGGTACAGTTTCCAGATTAGGTCTTCTTTTTTTTTTAATGACTGATATAATGAATCCTCCATGCTTTGATATGGTTGGCTCCTACTATGTGTCGCTCTGTCCAAATTAGTCAGAGAGAGTGCCTTCCAAACTATATAGCACATTATCCAGCTACCGAGATTCTGGCTGATGCATTGTTCCGGCATCATCTGTAGTAACCCCATCTATTTTATACATCAAGCCCCGCAAAAGAGAACTCGAGTGTTCTTTAATTGAGTCACAAGTCATCTTTGATGTAACAGGGGATCAAGGAGTAGCAAAATGACAAAACTTCTCAGAAAAATGAGACAAAGCGTTGGGAGAAGTATATTCCTCACGCTAGTCATTGATAACGACCTTAGTCAAGGAAATGACAGCAGCACACGCAACTATATTAAGCAACGCCTATAATATCCAGGCTCTTTCATCGTTGAACATTGGCGTCCAAAACACCAAGAAGTGCAACCTCTTTCTTCTTACGAAACCCGCTTTTCTTTTAGTCAACTCAATGGCATTAACGCAACGTGTCAAGACGTACTAGTGCCGTTCACGCACCTCTCGATATTTATATGTCTTTTACGATTCATTTGTGGATCTTTATACAATAACATGTCCAGGTCAAAATAACATAAGATAGCACTTTATGGTACATTTGATAACTACTCTGTTCCCAAAAATAATTTCTACTTAGAAATAATTTTTTTTTATTTTATTTCCTAGATGAGTTTATGAGCATTCAACTGATTTGGTAATTGTACAAAACTTATATTCCTGGAATAAAAATGTGTTTGGTACGATTCTTAAATTTTTTTACTTAAAATTTCTTTTAATTTTTTAATAATTTTATTACATTTTTTTTTCTTTTTGCTTTTTCCTTTTCTTCTTCTTCTTCCTCTTGCCGATCGTTGGCCTTGGGGGACCCTCACCAGGCCCCGACAAGGCCAAGCCTCTTTAGCCCAAGCCTGGCTTGGCCATGGCGATGCGACCTCATGGCGGCAAGAAGAAGAAGAAGAAGAAGAAGAAGAATTGATTCTAGAGTTGTTTTTGAAAATAAATAAGCAAAAAAAAAAAAATTTTTTTTTTACTTCTTGATTTTGTTTCAAATCTATTCTTGAGAACAAATTTATTCCCGGCAACAAAAAAGTTACCAATTTAATTTCTTTTTTTTTTTTTTCTAAAAAAAAAACAGAATTATGTATTATTTGGCACATTACCAAATAGGCCCTTAGTTGGCATTTGTTGTTAATGCTTTTGATAATGATTCATAAAAAATTTTAAAATGACCATTATTCAAGAGGTTATGAGATCATCAATCATCTAGAATTCAATGAGCTCATCTTCATCTAGAACTTCATTAGGCGTGCACTCTACATATGTAAAACTAGTAATTTCATGTATGGGCATCCTCATTAAGAGGAGAACATCATATCATGTGCTCATCTTCATCTAGAACTTCGGCGTGCACTCTACGTATATAAAACTAATAGTTTCATTGTTTACAAATGATTTTTAGCCAACGTGTAAGACAAAAGTAAAAATTCGATATTGGGATTTTAGATCGTGACAGAATCCGTTTCCCGAACAAAATATCTTGTTTTTCATTTCATTCTTTTGTTTTGTCATTGTTAAATAATGTCTCACTCATTTCCATTGAAAACCCTAAAAGTGAAATGGTTGACTTTTTTGTTGATTTTTTTTATCAATCTTTTGATAAAAAATTAATCCCAATTCAAAAGTTAGCTTTTGTACAAAAAGATTCTAAACGGTCCTAATTTCACTTTAGTCAAGTTAATTTTCGAAAATTTCAAAGATTTGACAAAAAAGAAATCAGCCTTTTAGAAAAAAAAAAAACAACTAAATGGTTGATTTTTAATTAAATCTTTGACAAAAAAAATTAGAAAATACTAAAATCCACAAATCATTTCGTTTTAGCTTTAATTTGACTTTGGCATAAAAAAATTTGTGAAAATTGATTAAGAACCATGTTTTGCAAATTTTTTTATTTTAAGTTCATAATTGACCAAAAATAAAATTACTTTCATTCTAATCATAATTAAGCTTAGTTTTTTTTTTCATGAAATTTAATCTAGAGATCTTTATCCATTCACTCTTTCAATCAATTTCAAAATTGATCGTGTCGATTGTGAATTGTTATTTTTAGCACTAATTAGGGACTCCAGATCAATTTTACATGAATTGTGAACAAGCACTTCCATTTCATTCATTTTTATGAGATAAGTCTGAATCCGAGGTCCATTTTGGGAAATTCATTCAGGAATGTCTCAATTTGATGAATCTTGCCTTCTTGAATATAAGAAAACCCAGCTAACAAACTCCAATTGATGAAATTCAAGTTAATCCATTCGAGACTAAGATTTAATTTCAAGAACCTCAATTCAATTTCATCATTAAACCTCAGTTCAATTTAAGCATAAAATTTGCACCATCAATTCAATGTCAATTTGGATGCAACAAGTCACCCTAGGTATGGGCAATTAATCCAATAGATGCCATGCAATATTAATTGAATTCAATTTCAATTAATTTTCAAGTTCGAGCAAGAAACTACATGAAATTGTCAAATTTAGTCTAGAAAGTCCAATCATATGTACCCATGAGGAAAGTCCAATATTTATCATGTTGATTAAGTAATTAGTCCAATAGAAAATTACCAAATTGCTTTTATGTGGTTTAGTTGACTCAATTTCTTCAAAATTCAATCATTTCTCTTTCAAATTGAACCATTTTCCCCCAAATTGGACGAGATTTCCTTTGAAATTGCATAAAATTCAGAAGTCCAAGGACTAAACCACCTGAAAACTAGCTGAATCAATCGAACCGACGTGAATCGGTTCGACTAGTCCAAATGACCACAAGCGAATTAGGCCAATTCGGCCCTCTGCTAGCCATCTCTTGGTGGCCAGCCACCACCCATCATCCCATCGTGTCTATTTCTCTCCCATGCCCTTCAATTTTTCATATTTTGCGGAAATGCCCTCACGTTTTGTGAAATTATAAAATTACCCCTAGTCAGGCCTTAATCACAAATTCAATTTAAATTTCCGATTTTAACACATCAACACCATCTGGATGATAACATGTCTCATTTAAATCTTGATTAACCCCTAAATGGATTAATTAGGCTTTCTGATTAAATTCTAGCCGCCGGATCAAACCAACGGCCAAGATTCAATCTTGAGGGGTAATTTTCCCTCCAAAACTTAGGGGCCTCATTTGCATTTTTTTTCAGATCTAGAAACTTCACTTTCTCTACCCAATTCTCTCTGTCTCTCTGTCTCTCTCTCTCTCTCTCTCTCTTGCCCTCTCTCTCCCCTTTCCTTCGCCCGTCACTACCACTGCCCTTTGCTGCACCTCCTGCTACTCGCTGGGGCCCATACTGGCCGAGCACCACCTCCACAACAACCCCCAGCTTCTCTTCGATCATTGGTGGTCGGAGGTCCCTTCGCCAACCACCACAGCCTCCTATTTGACGACATTTTCCCCTCGAGTTCAACTACTCCAACGATCAAGCCAATCTTGAAGCCGACGATCTCTCCCTCCTCAATCGGTGATCATCGGTAATCCTAGTCAAACCATTGTCGATTGTTCCCCAAACGTGGCCTTGACCTCTAGCTAGTTGGTATTTAATCGGAGAGCCACCGTAGTTTCTTCATCGACAACTCAAACTGAGTCCAACCGGACCCGATTCTATACAACAACGAACCAGCAGCCATTCTGGCATCAATCTAACCTACTCTAGTGATCATCAGCCCCTTTAGAAATCCCTTGACATCCTTGAGTTTTGTGGTGGTCTAATCGTGGTTTAATTGAGTTCAATTCATCGAAAATCGTGCAAAGATAAACATCTAATCCTGAGCTTGATGAAGTGAGATCTTGTTAGGAGATCGAAGCTAGGGCTCAAACTTATGGCTGGTTCAATTGTGATTATGCTTATTATAGGATGTTTAGAATGATCTAGAATGGATGTGGATGAATGATGATGGACTGAGTAGAGTTGATTGCCTGATTGAACTTGATCTATAATTTTCAGATGATTGGATGATTAATCTGAGAAATAATTTAATATCAACTTGTAAATGTGGTTTTCTGAGTTTGAAGTCTCATGAAAATCGAAGACTGTTAGAATATCTTTCTAACGAGTAGTATAATGCCCTGATCAGGCCTTGTTTGATATGGATTTTGCATGTTAAAATTAAAATTTGAGTCCAGAATCTATCAACTATTTGCTGTTCTATTGAGTTGCGGTCTGCAATGTTTGTTGATTTTTTGTTGACTTTTGTATTTTGATTTTGAGGTTGGTTCCTTTATGAAATTTTCTTGAAATTTTTTGTTTTTTTTTTTTTTTTTTTTTGGCTCGAAACGGAATAGAACATATCTTTTTTTTTTTTTTTGGGGCTTTGGCTAAATTTTTTTTGAAAGGCCCGCATTTTTTCCTTGTAATAGAGTTGATAAGGAAAAAGAAGAAGTTCTCAAAAGCTAGGGTTTCGGACATTAAAGCATCCTTATCCTTCCACCCGTCGATCTATCCTATTTGAGCCCAATGTGTGTTTGCTCAAAAATGTGCTAGTAAACATGCTTGATTGAGTTGCATCCCTCATAAAAGTCATGTTTGGGTTTCTACAATTTGCAATGTTGAATGTTTTGCCTTGTTTTCCCATTGTCATATAGATTTTTGTGAACTAAATTGGACTTCGATGCCTTGATGAGAAATGATCAAGAAATTTCATTCTATACATAGGAAATTTCGTAGATTTTTATCACCATTAGATCAATGAAAACCATATATGTTTTGTACCATCCCTGCTGCAATTGTGACTGATTGTGCCTCGTGAAAATGTCTTCGATTGATCTCCTTAAGAGTGTAATTTACGCACGATGCCTTCTAGACATACTTAGAAAACATCACAAGCTTCAAACCGATGTATGTACGCATCATTTGAAGGTCATTTGCTATATGAGATCCACTTGCCAAGTTAACTCATTGCTACTGAAAATTTCATACTTTTTGTGTGCTTCTTAATGAAAAGCTTCCTATTGACATTTATGAATTTATGTAATTTTTTGTCCATTGATCCAGGGTTGGATGTCTTAATCAAATTTGTTCGTCGCATTTAGTGTTGTGTCATGTTTGATTGTCACAATTTTCATGCATCATTTAGGTAGTTTAGTAAGACTATTATCACACATTGTGTTCTGCCATGCTCATGACCAAATTGCACACTTTTGCAATTGCCATCATTTGAGTACGAATTTGATCTTAATTGAACTCAATGTCTCTTAGAAAGTCTTAGGGAACATCTTAAGTTTTCTAATGGCACTAATTTTGTCTCATTTGCATGCCATTTGGCCTCTTTTCCATTTTTGCAAAGCTTGCTCTCAAATCTGTCATGATTGAAATTTGGAATGCTTGTTCTACCATTAATGAACCAATCTCTATCATTTTTGTATAAATTTTTTGGTAAGGATTTTGAAGTCGAGTCCTTAATGAAATTTGTTTGTCATTTTCATGTCTATGTTGTGAATTTTTAGAATTTTTAGACATTGTTTACTAGGGCAAATTGTTGTTGATTTGTCATGATGTCATGCTACCCTGTTTTGTTCCTGATGTGCTACTTTATGTCCTTGGATTTTTATTAATTCATGTGTAGCTTATCTTAGGAAACATCTTTCACGAAGGTTGTTCCTTACTGCTTGATGGACAATGATTTTCATGGGTCATACCTTAATTGCCTTAGTCTTGATTGCCATGTTTGATGTTCCCTGTTGTGATTCGTTGATGCGATTCTCATCTAGAATTTTTTAGGAAGTCTTGCATGCTGAATTAGCATTAGTTGTCTTCATGAGATTTATTCCAAATTTCACAATTGTAAAAAATCGTTGAAAATTAAAAAGATCATTAGGGGACCTTTGTTAATTTCTTTCGGATTTATGGCAAAATTGATTTTGCATGTCTAGGTGATTTTGTTGCGTATGATGCCTCCAACATTAACCGCTTTAGCATCCATTGATCTTTAATTTGAGATTAATTCCGTTTAAGTTTGGATTGTATTTAAAATATCTACGACATCCATTAGTAGTGCATGATATGGACCTAGATTAGCATTGGCAATTAAATGCGCCTCATAACTACGTTTGGTTGTTCGGATTTCTAATCAGGATAAGACTGGATATGATAGGATATGAAGTCCAATGGATTTTGATATATCATATACATTGTTTGGTGATTGTAGTAATAAAGTCGGATATATTCACATCATATCATTTATATTGTTTAGTATAAACAACACATTAGTAAAAATGAACTAAAAATTTTACAAACGGAGATAGTAAAAATCTCTCGCAACACTCTTGCTTACTTTATTTTATTTGATTTTTTTCATTTTATTTTCCTTTCTTTTATTAATTAATATCTTTTTTTGTTCCCTTCCCATCATTCTCTAATAAAATTTAATTAATCATTAGATTGTACTAATAAAACCTAAATACTAAAATAGCTAAAATAAATAATAAATGTAAATATATATTTATATATTGAAATGATTTTATAAAATATAATTAAATTAGAATATATATAAATAAAATTAAGATTAAATTAAAATAACTAAATTGTTATTTTTTTATTTTAATTTTCTTACATTAGAATTCAAATATTATTTATATTGAGATATAATTTTAATTTTGTTAATTTAAAAAAGTTGTTCATTCGAGAAAATAACTTTCCAATTGTAGAAGCTAAATCCTATCCACCTTTATCCCACCTCCCCCATGGATAATTTTTATCCGGTTTATATCCTTCTTATATCCCTCTTTATCCTATCTTGAGTAGGTACCAAACACAAGATTGAATAAATTTTATCATATCCTGAATTTTATCATGACTGTTAAACGCAACCTAACGGTATTATATCTCTCCTGCATTATTCGGGATAGGATATGATTCATATCCTACATTTAGTGCTCGCTCAAGACAGGATAAAGTCGGATATAAGGGAGATATAGACAGGATAAAATTATCCCATGAGGGAGATGGGATAAATGTGGATAGGATTTTTAATGTCCATAATAGGAAAGTTATTTTTCTCGAATAACAAACTTATTAAATTAACAAAATTGAAATTATATTTCAAAATAAATAATATTTGAATTTAATTTAAGAAATTAAAATAAAAAATAAAAAATTTTTTTTATTAATCTTATTTTAATTTATATATTCAACTTTAATTCTATCTTATAATAAACATTTAATCTATAAATTAAATATTTATATTTATTATATATTTTTATTTTTGTTTTTATGTATATTAGTACAATTTACTATTTGATAAAATTTTATTAAAGAATGATGAAAGGGAAAAAATCCCAGGATTTCATATCCTATCCTATCCAGTCCTATCCTGATTAGAAATCCGGACGACCAAACGTAGCCTAAGGGTATTATATCTCTCCCGCATTATTTCTTTAATTTAGATTTGACATTAAATTCATCCAGGTTTGGATCTTATTTAAAATGCCTGTGATATTCGTTAGTAGTGTATCATATGCGCCCTAAATTAGCCTTGATAATTAAATGCATTCTATAACCTACCTCCTCTGATAAGAATCGAAGAATAATTTTCGGTGAAAGATATTTTGCCACAAAGTCGGATTCCAATAAAACAAGTAAGTATAAGATACGATTTGTAATATCCTTTACATTATTTGATAAATGTCAGGATACAATGTTCGCCATACACATTTCCCTCTCCATAATGCCTCTGCTTAGATCTGGTTGTTCCATTCAATACTATCCATTCTCCCAAGAAATCTTGCAGTCGTCATGTCAGAAATTATTCGTAGCGCCATAAGCGCGGATGGAAAGATGAAAACTCTCCCAAAGAAACTATTTCTTTCCAATGTATAATACTACAAGCGCCTACCTCAGCTGCGCACATGGCAAACTTGACTCGTAAGCATCAATTTCTCCCTCCCCCCTTGTCACTTCACCATTGTCGAGAGGAACCCAACCCATTCGATAGCTTCACATTAGCATACGAGCACGAGTCGAGATAGAGTGCTACGTGACCTAGATCTGAAGTCTGCTTGGGTCGGGGGCGCCGCGACAAACGACGGGTGGAGAGCAAGGATTGGCCTTCCCTACACAAATTGATCAAGAGTTATTACTACTTTCATGATGATGGCCACGGCAAAATGAAACTAATAGTTGTGCTAAACTGATTTGTATATCTTTCTCAATGGACTGTCTAGCCTAGTGTCCCCACTCATCAAGCACCATACAAACTCATACTTAGCCCGGAAGCTTTTAACCCATGACAAATGGTATTAGAGCAGGTTTTGCAAGCTATATGAGCAAATGTCAAGAAAATCTATTGCCACATTTCCAACAATAAGAGAAACCTAGGTTGGTTTGCTAAGCTCAAGAGAAGCCTAATAGGTGTAAGAATGTGTTTTGAGGGAGCACAATTGACTTGGGATGCCACACTTAATCAAATAAAGCATAAATGACTAGAATTTGGCCAACAACTTTGATCAAGGGAAGCAACCAATGGAGTAAAGCAGCCTACTCTATAAGGCAAGCATTTGCCATTCATGTAAGTACTAAAGGAGTGGGGGTTGATTGTTGAAGAACGCAAGGAAGGACAGAATAGCCCACCGCGAGGGTGTGATGGAAATTGGGTAGGGAGAATGTCACGGTCCGATTTCTTCCATACTCATGCGGATTGTAAAGCGGGGTTTTGTGGTATCGGGATGAAGTGTGAGAGATATAAAAGGGTGACACATCTAGTTCATAGCATTCACGTCAATGTGTTCATGCTAGAAATCAAGGATGGCAAGATAATCATCTTAGAGGATATCTAAAAGTGGAATGGCCTCCTGTGCACAATTTATTGGGAGCTTATGCCGCTTTCATGATGATGACTAAAACCAATTATTGTGAACATAGTATATTTGATTAAGAGGACGCAATTTGCCCTAATGTCTTTGAGAACGACCAACTGAAGGAAGGCTAGCTTTGTGTTTCAGCTCATCAAGCATCACATGGGCTTCTCCTGAGCCAGGAAGCTTTTGGCCTTTGAATCTAGCTACCCAAAGATGCCTCGTTGTTTTGTTGCATAACACCTCAGTCCTAGGACTATAAACTCCAATATACATTGCATTCCCTATCCATAATACTAATGGCCTTGAAAATGGTTACACGCTTCATTTTTGAGAGGTCACAGTGGGCTGAAACACTCTTGATAGATTGTTGCCACATCTCAGCTCAAAAGAAACCACTTGCGCCAAACCCAACTCGTATGGTTATTTTCGGCTACATTAATCCCTGTGGTGCGATACAACTAATTACTTTGTGATTGAACATCTCTCTCTCTCTCACGATGTGTACAGACTATGTAGTCAAGCCGGCTTGTCGGCTTCTAACATATTTGTATAAACACATACAACACGTGACGCCTTGGATCGGTACTATAGATCCAACTAGATAACGTTTGATTTTGTAATATAATGCGGGGACTCCACTTTAGCAGGCGCATCGAAAGGCAGGTTGGTCAAATGTTTCCTGGAAACACGTTCTTTGCGTTTTATCTTGTTCGTTCTATAAGAAATACAGCTGAAGCGTTGCCGTCGAGAAAAAAAAATTCAAGGAAAAGCAGTCTACATTCATATATTGTTAAATTTGCACATATGTTATATCCACAATCTGCAGCCCAACACTCTGGGGTAATTTAAGAAAGAAAAAAATCTTTCAACAAAAGATGAAAGGCAATATAAACCCCAAACAAATGCTAAAAACCTCGTGCGTACGCACCCCTGGGCCTGGAGAAATGAACAAAATGAACAATCACAGCTGAATTCCGCGTTACGCCCTCCCTGGCAAGTCCCTTCTTAACCGGAAGAAATGAACAAAATGGATTACAATATGGATTTCATTGTTTTTTATAATAAGCACTTCCAAGAAGAATTAATATTCTGCAAATTGGAAAGAGTGAGTAGACAAGCAGGACAAAGTCTATTGAGTTTGTCTCGGGTCGGTCCACAGTCTTCCTTGTCAAATGCTAAGCATACAACACTCCATTCACTGGAGAGTTTCACGGAGATAAACATAAAATTATGGAAAGCCTAATGACTCCTAGCCTGTCCCCCAAGAGCATGCAGAAACAAATTAGATACCTATTGCGCACATTGGAGGTGAGTAATCAATCTCCACTTGCACACCCCCTGCAACCACAGTGGACACACTCTATCACCTTCTCCTCCCTCAAATGCTTGGGCACTCGACACACGCATGTGGTAGCGAAATTGTGGTCGCGTGGCTGGATGCACCGTAAGCAGCAGAGCCGCTCATAACCAGGCTGCACAGCAAATAAAGGATATGAAATTAAAGTTAAACACCCATAATTGAGTGATTGACGCGAGAATAATGCACATCATGTGGGTTACACTCAATTACAGTAACTCCAGAAGAGAGAGAAAGGATGCCATTTTTTTGGTCAAAAAAACAATTTATGAGATGGGAAAATGTTCAAATCCAGAAAGCTACCCTTCACCATGAAATAAAATTGACACATTTGCCAAACGAGCAGAAATCAAATTTGCCTTAGAGAGCAAGACAGGAAAGACAGATTAGAAAATAAAAAAGGTTCTGATATCGCATTCACCTCTTTCTTTCATGACAATGTTTTCCCAATCATATCATCTCATGGCACATCACAAACTCATTGCCTATGATTACTAAGTTATCATTTGCAGATACATAAGACTAAGCTGTCATCAGTTCATAAACATATAAATCAGGTCCTTCACAATCGCAAAATGCATGCAAAAAAAGACTCGAAAAAAGAGAATGTTCAACAAATGACTACACAATTCAAACCAAACAATCACGAGAAGAAAACACCAGCCACATTAGCATGGGATGAAGCAAGATCAACCTTCTTCCATTTAGCAATCAGGTTTTTGTCCGCATATCCTTGGTCCAAGCAGAACTCATACAATTCTTTTGAGATTTCTTTCCTCCGATAATACAGATCA
This sequence comes from Eucalyptus guilfoylei, assembly GCA_016097605.1. NCBI lineage: Eukaryota > Viridiplantae > Streptophyta > Magnoliopsida > Myrtales > Myrtaceae > Eucalyptus > Eucalyptus guilfoylei. The sequence continues at coordinate 19,194,288 of CM027860.1, forward strand.
TATATGTATCTGCTTTTCTGATGAGCAATCTTGAAAATAGGCCACAGAGCCTCACATTTTCTCTTTCCATCATGAGGGTCATTTTCAGCTGCCATAACATGTAAAGAGACGTCAAATTCACAAGGAACCATATAGGACTACCATCAAAGAGAGAAGAAATGAAGATCCCAACATCATAAACTTAAATTGCAGAAGAAGTATCGACATTCTCGGTCACGACTTATGATCACCAACATTCTCTTACAAGTAACAGAAGGAGAGCAAGAGGAATAAAGGGCAACAAACCTTCTCTCATCTTTGCTTGTAATTCACGAAGTGTAGGTTCTATCAGTTCCCATCCTTCTGGGTATTTGACACGGTTGGTCTTCACTTTCGGCATACTTATAACTGCAACAAATGCAAAAGTAAAAAATCAGTGGATCCATCCTCTCAACTTCCTTCTCACCTCTAGATTGACTGACACAAAGTTCCCAGGAACTTCCACATATCAGCATTAACACAGCACATGAAGTGTTGTCTCACTAACTAACAATTTCCTCAAAACTCTTCTTTAACATGCCTATTTTTCAAAACACTGATATGAATTGTCTTCTGGGGAAGATTTCCTGAAAGCATTCGTAATAAAGCATTTCAGAAAACGGCAGGGACAATGATTGCAGCACAAAGAATGACTAGACAGCTAAAGTGAATGCGTTTACAGTAATTTCTATGGAAACCCTGCCCTAGCAGAATTTACTTTCCATTTGAACCGTAAGCGACATAGCATACATCTTTTTATGGCCGAAGCATAAATAGAAAACAGATCCTAGGATGCACCCAATAAGTAAAGGAATAGCACAGAAACTAGATTATCAAAGTTGCAGCCTAAAAGCATCTCATCCAGTAAAAAATGGAGCTCCGATGGAGGTAGTCATTGAAACTGTCACCAATTTCCGACTTGCGACCTTTCAACTGGCTAAACACATTTTTCACATTGACAGGGTTTGTCCTCTACTTTACTAATATCATGATTCCAATCAACCTGGAAAACTGTCTTGAATTTAACTGGCTAAAGCACCTTCGTGGAGCCGACACACGACAATACACAGAGCCCAGCAAAAGGGAACAACCGAGCACTCTCCGTCCTCAGCGCTTCAACCCAATTCCCCACCACCACATGGCCCAAGGGTCCCCCCCCCCCAAGGCGAAAGATACCACCAAAGGACCGCGAAGGGAGGGCACACCACGCCCGAGGCGGACGACCATACGGAACAGTCTCAACACCAGAATCAAGATGTCCGCAGCATCAGCACGTTTAGGCATCCATCCAGAAACAACCGAATCCCAACCAACCAAAATCGCTCTCCCTCCACGGACGGTCGCTACTCAGAAATCGGGGGCGACGCGACGACCCACGTCGCGTGACCTAATTTTCAGCACGAGAGGATGGGAAAAACCCTAGAGATGGTCGCAGGAGAGCGACTTCTACCCTAAATCGGGGGCCCAAAAAAGGGGACTTTAACCATACGACCTTCAATGCACGAACGAGCAGGGAATCGGAACCTCATATAAACAGCGAAATCGGAAACGAAAATTTCCGGCGAAAGCTCGTCGGCGAGCCAGATACAGCAGCCGCTAGAGAGAGAGAGAGAGAGAGAGGGTACCTTGTGTAGAGAGAGATTTTCTGCCGGAAGGAGATCGGGAACTAACAGTGAGAGGAGACAAGATCGACTGCTTTGCTGGAGAAAACAGCGGCTTTGGAAGATCGAGAGAGAAAGAGAGAGGGGGGGGTACCTTGTTATCGAATGGTTTTTTGAGGAGTTTTCTGCTTTTGTTTGAACTGCTTATCTCGGCTTTGCGTTTTAGAAAACAGCGGCTCTCGCGCACGTGCGGAATTTGCTTTCTTTTCTTTCTTTTTTTAAGATATTGATGTTTTATATGTCACTCAAGAAACTTTTAATTCTGACAAAAAAGAGAGAGAGAGATTAGGTCAAGATATGTCGGTTGCTAATATGTGAAAGGGGCTGAAGTCACATATTTTATCTCAATCATAAATTCAGCCCCTTTCACGTATTAGCAATCACAAACGTTTCAAGAGATTGGACTGCTATTTTGGAAAGATCGCGTCACTAGCCATCAGCGCAAAAATTAAGTCGGCTACACGTCGGATGAAAGAGTTAGGTCAAAACTTAAGATAGTATAAATGATTTTTTCGAAAACAAAAAACCCACACGGCGTCGCATCGCAGCAAGGAAGGGGCAAGCCACGTGGCAGTCCCAGAGGTGTGCAGCGCTCAGGCGAGCCGGGCCCAACCCCTAATTGGACCGAGCCAGTGGCCTAATTTCGCTAAGTTGGGCCAGTGTCACCCCCGGTCTAGCTCCATTTTTCCCCATCTTTTAAGGATTTTTCCATTGTCAAGAATTTTCTAACCTATGCTTGTGTTATGTGAGTTATAAGCTTATCATGTCAATTCTCCGTGGTTTGAATTTGTCTTGCAGTTCTTGGAGTGATGAAGCTCTCGAGGTGGGTCTTGAAAATTCATTCTTTAAATAAATAGGCATTGCATGTTGTCATTACTCTTAGGGGGTGTCAACGGTTCGGTTCGGTTCGGTTTTTCAAAAAAATGAACCGAACCGAACCGTTAGCAAAAACTTCCAAACCGAACCAAATAAAACCCGAACTGAATACGAACCCAATCAAAATTTCGGTTTGATTCGGTTCGGTTCAGTTCGATTTTTGGTTTTTCGGTTACATTGTCCGTCGACGAACCACACGATGACCTTCTTGGCGACACCCGTAAGCTGAACATGTAAGCTTGCCCCTGCTCTTGCCCTTTTTGGGCACGCCGGGCCGAAGCTCCCGGCCGTCCGGCTCCGCGAGCTCCGGCTGGTGTCACCCCGCGTTTTGTTTCCGATGTCTTGTTCGTCGCATGTCAAGAGTCCCAGTGCGGGTCGAGCTTCGATTGACCCAAAAATCCCTCATTATAGTAGCGCGCCCCAATTGTTTGATATAATGTCCGAACTGGATCTAAAAGTTTGTGTGGGGAATATTCATTCTCGTCGTGTCGTTTCATCTGTGGCCATCGTTGCCCCTTTCTTTGATTGAGCAGACGGAGGCAAGCGTCGTTGAGGCGTGGTTTTCAGACGGTAGGGGTGTGTCGAAACCTTAGATTGGGTCTCAGTTTGGCCATTTGAGGCAAAGTTTGGCTTCCACCGTGAGGAGGCCAGCGAGGGCAAGGGGGTTCCGGCGACGGCCGAGGTTGTCGGCCGTGACTCGCTGAGCACCAGGTGTGGTCAGACGTGGAGGTCAGGGCGCCGGTAATGCTTCTCAGCTAGTCTAGGCAGTGGGGCTTGGTGGAGGCTCAGGCGTGGAAGAGAAGCTGCTGTTTAGGAGATGAGTCCATTGTGGACTCAAGGCTAGTGAGGGGCTCGTCATAGCGGTGGCGATGGTTCGGGCAGGAGGGCTGCAGGCAAGTGTTCGGTGAAGAGGGGAGTCGTTGAGGAAGAAGTAATTGAACCAAAATAAGGTTTTAGGTTAATGGTTCGTGTCATGACCCGTGGACACTAGAGAGGATTTTATCGGTTTATTGGTTCAATTCAGTTCGGTTAACCGATAAAAAAATTTCGGTTCGGTTTTTCGGGACGGTTTTTGACACCCCTAATTACTCTCGCTACTCGCATTAATCTTAGAAAAGTCCTATTACCTAAAGCCGGCCCGCTGGACCATATACAAGAGGGGTTCGGTCGGATGGACCGGAGAGGTGGAGACCCACGAGGGCCGTTGGCCCGTGAACCAAGGCCCCGTGTTATGTGGCTATATTAATATGTATCGGCAGAAAGAATAAAATTTTAAATCCGACATGATAAAACCGGTTCCTTTATTTCAAAACCGCATTCATGCAACAAAATCATAGTCCCAGAAAATTGTGTGCTTGACGCTTTGATTGTCTTTGCATGCTGGTTGAATTATCATGTGAAACATCATTCAAATTTGAATGAAAACACAGTGAAATAGCATATCGGTTGAAATAAGCATGCGTGGTTTGATAGCACCTTGAATGTCGGTTACACCAATTTGAATTATTAAATAGAACCAGCTCCTTAGATTACTGTTGATCAAATTCGAGCTTATGATTGAGTAATTGATTGATACGAATGCCGGTCTGAATGAAATTCTGATCGACTTGACCGATTTGCAAGCTGTTATGTCCTCCAGGTTTTGATTTAAACTCACGGACTGGAATTGTCCCCACTATTTGCATTGTAGATATCATCCTGTTGTTTTGATTTAGAATATAGTTTGTCATACATTAGGTGTGTTGACTGCTTGTGCTGGTTGGCTTGTGCGCTTTTCGACATTTGGATTCATGCCTGTCCCTCGAATTGCTTGGTTGATATGGATTGGATACGTCCATTGTCTGTTTTAATTTGGCCGAATGCGTGCATTGCATATTTTTGAAATGACGTTTGATCAAGCAGTATACGAAAGAAACGCCATCCGCCTCGTGATGTAGCGATTTCACATGAGGGCAAGCTGTGAAGTTCTCAGTTTTCACGGCCTAAAACAAAACCACATGCACCACATAATTAGGAAATGTCACGATATTGCAGGATAAAACTTCAGTAAGAAATTCATATCGAAAAAGCGACGTGGGAGTTTTCCGGTCGGCCTAAAGAATGTTTGATGGCAGCTCCTGGAACGGTTTAAGATTTGAATCATGGCAATGCAACATAGCCCAGGGAAAGGGAAGATGTTTGAGTCAGTAACTACGCATTTTGCATATGAAATATGAATGCGGCTTATGTGAAGTCTCAACAGCCCGGGAAATGGCCAGTCCAAACAGCTCAGATTGCACTGGAAAACATTAATCGAGGTGCACATTTCCTCTACTACTTCATAATTGGAGCAAATGCAATTGGAATTTCGGGCAAGAGTAATGTCGTCAGACAGGAAAAAGTGAAAGGCAATGAGATCCGCACGCTCTACCAATAGAATGCCCAGAGCTGTAAGGGTCGATCGGAGAAGATGATAGCTTCAGGATTTGTGGATTTACAAGAAAGATTGGGCAAACCAAACCCCACTAGCTATGAGTCCAAAAAGGTACTGTGCTTGGACATTGATAATGACTTTGGTATGAAGAGATGCATATGTTTGTGGAGAAACCAGCCAGCGCACCTTTTGATGGGCAATTAGCAAGAAGAGGATGACAGCGAGAAGAATGATTTGTGCAACTCCAGCAATGTCAGCTTTGCAATCTTCGCTTGGTTGAACAAGATGGAGAAGGACCAAGGGCGACTAGGATGGGTTTTGTGCCTATTTTGAACTCTTCCTTCCCTCTCCTGTGTTAAACTCCGATCGTCCCTGCATTTTGAAATGACCAAAAGCTTGGATGACAAGCCATTGGATGGAGTCCAGGGGGTGAGAAAAAGCCATAGGACGAGCAAAACCGTAAGCGCAAAAACCCACCACCAAGAGGGGAGGAAAGCTGCTTCCTCGAATATTTTACAGCAGATAAGTAAGAGCAATCATCGACTAAACTCTCCTCTGAGATTCCGTGCTTTAAGCTTTATATCATTCCGACATCTGTGACCGAATTTACATTGTGAGCTACGCATAAGTTACAAGAGCCGAACTCGAGCTCTCAGGAGTAGGACGAAGTTCAAATAGAACTCCACTCACACTCGCCTCACCCGGACCAGAGTTTTTACCACTAAAACAACTCGAACTCCAAATGCTCTGCTGTAGCTTTACAATCTAGGAACTTACTCTTCATTCCAGGAGGCCCCATATATTGAACTCCATATTCAAATGACTCGGGTAATTCTGGTGGAACCGCGCAACGTATTAGAGCCCAATTCAAGCCCTGGAAAAAGGGATGCTGCTTAATTTCCGCAGCCCCCTTCTCCGATCCCAAGCGATTCTCGGGCTCCTTTACCAACAATCCCTTTATGAGGTCTTGAGCTTGGAAGCTCACAAATGGGCTTTCTGGGAACTTGAGGCTCTGTAACACCACGTTTGCCAGGGTTTCTTCATTCCCCGGACCTTTAAAGGGTGTTTTACCATAGAGAAGCTCATAGAGAAAAATTCCAAAAGTCCACCAATCCACTGCAGCTCCATGACCCTCCCCTTTGATGATCTCCGGGGCCAAGTACTCATGGGTCCCAACAAAAGAGTTGGATCTTGCGTCAGTAGGCTCAGCCACAAGCTGTGGCAATGATCTAACATGGGTTCCAACATCAGCTTTTGCCTTCCGCGTCTTAGCTGAAGCAGGTGAGATCCTTGGGCTGAAGCAAGGAACTCGACAAGCTGGTTCCACGCAGAAAGGCTCAATGCATCTCGATTCTGTACATGGACCAGAAACCTTAGCAGGCTCAGCAATGGTAGATGATGAAAGGAGAGTTGGACTGACAGTGCATCTAAGAGACAAGTCAAAATCTGTAAGCATGATATGGCCATCTTCACGGACAAGAATATTCTCTGGCTTCAAGTCACGGTACACAATTCCAAGCATGTGCAGATACTCCAAGGCTAGAAGGACTTCAGCGACATAGAACCTGCAAATCCAAGAAAAGCCAGAAGCACATGCTCAATAACAAAGTAAAATATAATACTGATGTGGGGTATGCCTCTAACCAAAGGGATGGACAACCTTGCCCCACAAAATCAATTCAAGGGGGGGGAAGAAATAGTAGCTAATGTTGCAGCTACCACGGATAGGTAAACCTAATTTATATTTTAAACCTATCTAAAAGTGACATGGCATAAAACAGGAATACAAGGCTCCAAAAGGAGTCAACATTATTTGAAGTTAGATGTGCAGGTGGGAAAACAATCTATTGAAAATATAAGACAGGAATTGACCACTAGGCATCAAATCAGTGGCTGCATGGAAGAATTCACAGATGACAATCAAGATGGAGACAATGGCCACCACATTGCATATTAATAAGAAAATTAAGCCAGGTACAACCTAGTTAGGATTTGACTCAATTGAAAGGAAGGCAGTAGTCATCTAGACAGACTATTGTAAATAAAAATAGCAGCATATATATATAAGTATTCAAAGAAACAGAAGATCAATCACAACTTGAAGTCAGTAAATCTCCTGTACGTACACTTTAGGATAAATGAAAGATTTACGATGTGTGCTATCTACAGACAGAGTAGGGAAAAATTCCAGTGAGGTAAATTGCTTGAGTAACGAATGAACTTTCAAGAAATACCCACCTTGCTGCTGGTTCAAGAAAATGCCTTCCTGGCTGTTTTTGCCTAAGGACATGCAAGTCTCCACCCGGACAATACTCCATAACTAGACACGATAAATTATCTGATGTGAATTGAGTGTACAATGTTGGAAGAAATGGGTGATCCAGGATTCTCAATATTTCTCTCTCTGTTTGAGCCCTAGGCATTTTTTTCCTTCTTGCCAGAAACTCATTATCCATCACCTTTATAGCGAACAAGCAATTTGTACCAATTAATTCTGCCAGATAAACTGTGCCAATGTCTCCACAACCAAGTTTCTTTAAAAGGTTGAAATGCTTCAACCCCAAGGTTCCATGTTGTCTACGCACATGACGGATGGCTTCCCATCTGACGTCCTTTGACATGTGAGGCCTGTTGCTGCAACTAGACCTGCTGAGATTGCTCTCATCACTCATACTTGTGGTACTGCTACTAAAGTCACCTATGCTGCTTTTCGAACTTTGAGAAAACTCGCCCTTGTCTCTCAGCTTCGGGCTCTTTTTTGCATTTAACACATCTGCTTTGCTGCCATCGGGGATGCTAGGAATGAATTCTGGCCTGCTCACACCCGGTTCAATGTTTGTTATATTTGCTCCAGATCTTGAATTGGGGCCCTCAGCTGACGCATGAGTTTGATTAGATTCATTATTTGAACCCGCCAAAGAACACTGACATCTCTGACAAATTAGGTGATCTGCACTGGGAACCGTGTGTTTGTTGGCTTCAGCCTGTGTTTCGGTGTTGCCAACAACAGCACTACCCAACTTAGACTTCCTTTTGGCAATACTTTTACTTCTGATGACAGGTTTGCCAGCGCGAGGTGTACTCCTAGCCAATCTGCCAACTCTCTTACCATTTACTGTATTAGATGATGAAGGCGAAATCTGAACTCTTCCTTTACGTCCCGGTTTCGATGGTGAAGTTTTGTTACCTGCTTTGGCTGAGATGGCGACATCCTGCTGTAGCTCAATATTTTGATCCCCTGCAGCAGGAATATTTTGAGAAGATGTTGATTCCTGCGTGCACTCCTCCTCATGTGACGTCTCCACCTTCAGTATTTCAGTTCCTACCTTATTTGACCTACTGACAGCATCCCTTTGCATTGAAAAACTAGCAGTACCTTTAGGCAATGTTGGAGCTACTAATCGAGGGGAATGAGGTGTCTGATTGGACGATTTTAACATGGGCGGTTGAACATCCCTGGATACATCCTTTGAAGAGCTTGTGAAAGAAGATGGTGTCGAATGACTATATGTATCCACGGATTTAGCATTTCGAGATTGATTTTCAATTCTCTTTGTTCCGGAAATGACCTCATTTTTACTAACTATAGGCTCCATACTGCGAATACCATGAGGAATTACCCCAACCAGATGTTGGAGTGAAGATTGAGCATTGCGATTTGATGTTTCAGGCATCCAAACTTGCTGAGACACCTTCCCAGAATAGTTGGAGCTGCCCTCTTCGGGCACCAAAGATATTTCCACCATGCTCCCCTTCCTTTCCCGTGAGGAAGGTCCTGAACCACTGACTTTGACAATTTTGGCATTGTATAATGTCTTAATCCTTCCAGCCTCAGAGACTCCTGAAGTAGATGGAGGCTTCGACAATCGTTTCATCGCAGCCATTTCTGATGCCTTCGACAGACAAACATCTCTCAAAGCTTGCTTTATCGACACAGGCTCAGGATGACCAAATCCAGGCGACTGAGGCACTCCTACCGTGATAGGCTTTTTCAAAGCATTCTTTCTAAGAGGACTCGAGCCTAGCTGGTACGCAGGACTCATACACCGCGAGGAACTTCTAAGATTAAATGATTCAAAGAGCTGATTAATATCATCTTCCAGAGAATCCCTGGATCCTAGTTGGAGCACGGGCAGCTTTCCATCTCTATCATTCATCCCCCCAAATCCAGAACTTCCTCTAGAATGCTGAACAGAAGTTGGCTCATCCATTACCTCAGAAATTTCGCAAGTTCTGGAAAGCGAACCCATCTCGAAGTATGTTACGGAACCGAATCCTCTGAGTAGAACAGGGAGGTCGAACGCGAACAACTTGGGCAGTCTTTCTGACGAAGTCCCCCTTGAAGTGCAGGGCCTTAAACAGAAGAAATATCAGAAGGATTTACAAGCCTTCCTTCTCCTCTTCAAGATTTCAAAACCCCTGCAACCCATAATCCCGAATATAAGACAACCGACATCGAATAACAGAAATATGCAAAAACAATTCAATTTATGGAGCCCAGGCGGACAAATTTAATAAATCTGCCAATTGAGAAGTTCGATTTGCAAGCAATAGATTGTAATGAGCCCCCCCAAATTCGTCGTTCGGTCAAGAATCTGCGCAACGCTTTCGCATCGAAGAAGAAGTGAGAGAGGGTATCATACTGCTCATCCCATAAGGAAAGATTCGTGATTTTAACCCCCGCAAGGTTTGCCAGTTCAGTACCGCAAAAAGATTCAACCGTAGACGCTACTACTGTATCAGGAGCAGAAGAAGGAGAGCTGTTAAATCCAGCTTAAAGGCTAAGCCGAAAATCCCGCAAAAAAAAAAAAAAAAAAAAAAAAAATCTGCGACGGCGTAGAAGAGCAAAGAAACCAGCAAGGCGTGACTCACTGTTAGTCAAAGGATCAATCAAGCCGTGGGAGACATCCCAACGGCGATTACTTAAAAAAGGAAAAAAAAAAAAAAAGAGGAGAAAATGAAGGAGAAATGGGAGGCGAAAAACAATGGACGAGCCGCGGAATCCCAAGCGCGGACTGCATGAACCAGGATCAGCTCAGCGACGAACGGACAACGAGAAAGGCGAGGACCGAAAAGCTTTCGCGAGAGCCGTACCGGGAGTCCCCGCGGGCGAGTTGTTCCGGAATCAGAGGACGAGCGCTACCGAGCACGCTGCGGGGAGCGCCGAGATCCGATCGAGGCGGCGGCACCGGCGGGAGGAGTCGGCGGCGGGGGACGGCGGCATTGCCGGAAGCGAGCGAGATGCGCCGGGGGGGCGAAAACCCTAGGCGGGCGACAGGGCCGGGGAGGGGGGTTTGCGAAGAAGAAATGTAGAGAGAGAGAGAGGGAGGAGGGGGAGGACGGTGGAGTGGTGGTGGGTGCCTGTCTGTCCTGGTCTTCTTCTTCTCTCTTTCTCTCTTTCTCTCTTTCCTTTTTTTTTTTTTTGTTTCTGCCATGACTGGGGCTCTGATTATTTTGAAGATGGTGGGGGCCCACCCTGTCTGCCTCCGGTGGGACCCAGGTCTATCTCTCTCTCTCTCTCTCTCTCTCTCTCTCTCTCTATATCTGTAGAGGTCAGAGCTCGGCAGAGGCGGAGAAAATTTAAAATGAATGACGAGGAGATGGGGGCGAGACAGTGTGAAACTAACACCTGACTGAAAATGATATATGTAATAAATTAAATAAAAATTTGATAGAAAAGGACAAGAGCGATAAGGATGCAGGGCGCAAACTTTCAAAAGGAAAATCATTTTTATTATGCTCCCCTCTTCTGCTTCTTTTTTTTTTTTTTTTCAAAGCACGCCCGCGGTATTATTTTATTTTATTTTTCCCCGTATATTTTGGATTTTTCTTTTCTGAAGGGGGGGAGGAGATGCTGGACACGATGAGATGAGGGCAACCGCCACACAACTCCCCATTTTCAAATTTTCAGCCGTTACATATTCAATTTCGTTACTAGATAATAGAATGATTAGTGGGAATTTCGAGTTTTTCGCTTTCATTTTTTGGGTATAATTTACTTTTTCCATAACTTTAGCTTCAAAAGTGGGGCACTGTAATTTTTTGGAAGGTGCTCGAGAATTTTCGTCACGGCATTTTTAAATGATGCGTGATTTTTCTTTTTTCTTTTCTTCTGCCGACAAGATATTATAGTTTGTACCTTGTGTATGAATTCTAGCGTTTCGTGGGACCATAGCATCATAATAGCAAGGGCTCGTTTGTTTTTTTATCAAACCGAGCTCGACATTTAAAAGCATAAATCGAACTGAAAATGTTTTGTTATTTTCAAATTGTTTATCGAGATAAAGAAAAAAGAACCCTGTCAAGAGCGAGCTGCAAGAGAAATATTCTAGGGGTTTTTCTTATTCTATTTTGGGGGAGGGGGGTGGGGCACGAAAATCAAATTTGGTGAAAAGTATTCTTTTTTTTTTTCTAAAATTTCCTTTATAGAAATTTTAAGTTGCCTCGGGTTCCCTATGGCCATTACCTGCGAATACTTTTAATTTATTTTATTTTATTGATATTAGGAAGTATTTCGGATCTCGCGTTGTACAGTGTAGATAGACATTATTTTGTTTGGTCAGAAACAGTGTAGATAGACATGAGACGAATCTTTTCAACTTAATTTTTTGAAATTATTTTCAAATTAATTTTATTTTTTTATATGGCTGATGGAAATATATTTATTGGGTATCTTTGCCTGCAGAGAGGTAAAATGAAGTCTTTTCATCCGTTTACCCCCTGAGAATCTCTCCCTGATTTTTGACTGATAGTCATTTCTAAATTTAAGTCAAAATGTGGTCATAATTGCTTAATTATTGTAATGTGTACAAAACGAGGAACAGATTAGCGACAACCCCTTCTAGCCATGTAGCGACCCTAAGCTATTTTGGGTTTTTCCTTCTCCATTCCTTTTCAGCTTTTTCTGTTCGGCGCTTGAAATTGACGTCGTTAGGAGCTGTAATTAAGAATAAAATAATTTGAATCTTACCAAAGCTTTGACAGACCGACAATTTTTTAAATATTTTTTTCTAGAATTATATGAGAATTGAGGTCACGTCGGTCCGAACGTGACATGTTCTGAAATGAAGTGGGGTTTTGATGCGACCGCTCGTTAGAGTGCCTTTCCCATCTTAGCTGGTGTGGTGATGTTGAGGTTTGGTGTGTGGTATGGATTTAGAAATTAGAACGTGGGTGGCATGTCGTGATTTGCCATCGCTGGCTCTTGGAACACGCGCTGACGTGCGCGCGTGGGTTGATTTCGTGATCTTTTCTTGCGCCTTAGAATGCTGCGGGTGATTAACGGTTAGCGTGTAGTGATAATGGCGTACCCTAGCAGACCTAACAAAACATCGTGGGTAGTTATTAGGAGTGAGCAGAATGATCCGCCTGAGCCAGATCAAGACGACCGGTTTGAGCGTGTAATGATTTTTGTTTTCTGGTGTGAAGAGTGTGTAAGGATAATACCAATCCGATTCGTGATTTCACGTGTGGACCCACCTATCTGAATTGTTCGAATGGAATTGATTTTTTTTTTCTTACAAATCTGTTGAAGTAAATACCCTAATCACATTCCTCACAAAATCTCAAGCTCATGCTCTTTTGTTCACAACCCTAAAAACCTTAATCCCAATTCCCATTCTTGACAAACCCTCGACCCCCAGTCACGACTCACAGTCACTCACACCTCTTGCCTCAGCACCTTTATCTCACCTTAGTCCTCTTGCCCAAGTCGCCTCCCCCTCGCAATCTGATAATCAATCTTAACTTTCGGTTCTAGCACCGTGGAGGATGTCGATTTTGACAATGATGGTTTCATCAGCCACGTCAAGTTTTCGACCTTCTAAGGATTTGGCTGGTCATCCTTGGAGATAGAGATTTGCAACACCTTCAACCTGTACAAAGACAAGGATGGCCTAATCTTCACCCTCCTCTAAAGGTGATATAGGGTCCCTATTCTTGAAACCCTTAATCTCTTTTCTCATTCAAACCCATCTCTCTTCCTTTGAGTCCAACGCAAAATTGAGACAAACCGTCAAACTATCTCTCAGTTTCTTCAATCGACTCAAGACCATAATGGGTTCGGAAGTACACCTTAAGTCGCATTGCCACAAAATCCATGTGTTGTAAGGTTACAGCTAATAAAGATTCTGTAATGGACTTCATGCTACTTCGAGGAGTGAGATTTGAATTCAGAATTTATCAAGGTCGGAGAGAGAGAGAGAGAGAGAGAGAGAGAGAGAGAGTTATCGCTTTGATCTTTTTTAAGGGTCATGATAATTTAATTTGTAGTAATGAATTTCAACAAAATAAAAAAGCGTGGAAAAGTTAACGTTGTTTTGAATATAGAGGTGGACATCATATTTAATGGTTTGCTTTCTAATTAGGAACTATAAATATAATAAATATATTAAGGGTTGTTAGGAGGTAAAGACTTCACATCACTACATAACAACCAACATTATAAAAAAATAATGGGCAAGATTAAGTTTAATAAGGGGGCATGTCATACATGACCCCAAAAAAAAGTGCACGTGATAATCACGAATACCCTCACCAAAAAGATGTTTAATTGTAAAGATAATTGAGTATAACATATTTATCTTGCCATCTTTTGAAAAAGGGTTTGAGAGTGAATACATTTCACCCACTCAAAATATTTTAGCTCAACAACTGATTGATGGTGGATGCTAAAATATGTGCAACAAGAACCAATAACAAATAAGTCGTGCAATGCCAAATCAAATTTATGAACCGAAACTAGTTCGATCATAAAAAATGTGTCCTGACTCCAACATGTCGATGAGATTAACAACACTTCTGTGAAGGACGAAAATTGAGCTAAACTTGCTATTCATTCATGGATGAACAAAACTAATCAATTTCTAAACAGGAAATTGCTGTGAAATTGCATTAATTGACTAGCCACACAGTGTCTATTGGAAACACACGGCACCTCACTTAACGTTGTACGAAAAAAGTCAGAAGGGAGAAGGAAACAAACATTTGCTGTCATCATGATAGACTTACCAAACCGAACCGACCCTCAACTGCATCATTGAATGTTGATTGTATTAGAAGAAAATGCATTTGCCACTGTTCATCTGTCATCATATTAGATTTTACTACTGTTCATTCCAGTGACTTTGGGCCCCCCAAAAATTGAAAAAAGGAAAAAAAAAAGAAAAGGTTATTAGCGACTCCTCATAGTGCTTCTCGCCTTTTAGGAAAATCTCGAAATGTGATTAAGACTGGACGCATTTTCTCGAAAGAGCCCGCGAGCGGCATTCATCTCACAACCAACCCCCTTGATTGGACCTCCATGTTCCAAATGGCCCTTGGAGGTCTTTTGAAATTTTTGGCAATAAGGCGGGGGGGTGGTGGTCCAATTCGGAGGTCGGTCGAGACGAATGTGATTTTGGGATATTTCTCAAGAAAATTTGCCTAATTCGGGATTTTCCCTCGCCTTCTTTTTAGCCTTCACGTTATCATCATCAAGAACGTGGCCATCATGGGGAACCGTCAAGGGACACAAACTCCTTACCATCCCTTTCGACTTTTTTAGTCCGATTGATGGGCCAGCGATCACGTCGCTCAATCTTGACTTCGTCAAAAAGATTGAGCCGCACGAAAAGGGACGCCCATATGAAAAGGCAAAGGAACATTAGTGAGAAGACCCTAGCAAAATGAGGATTCAATAATTTCATATGCTTAAAATGCAATTGAAATAGCTCAAAAGTAGGGGGGCCAAAAAATAAATAATAATTTGCCGTGGGGGCCAGAGGCAAGATATTCTTGTCATGGGACGTGAATTAAGGAAACGTGACCATACCTTGTTGCCCTTTTTCTTGCCAACTTTTTTGTTATGACATGGAAAAATGACATATATAATTCATCAATTTTGATTCAATATGTAATATCATTTATTTAATTTGAAACATCTTGAACCTGAGAGTGTGTTGCTTTTCTTGTGCTGCAGTTTGTCTCGGATAGTGGTTAAATTCGATTCAATAATATATTGTTCCTCAATATGTTTGTTGACAAAGTGCTCTGGAAGTGCTTTTACTGCTTTTCAGGATAGACTTTTTTTCCACCAAATCTAAAAATCAGATCTCGTGACTATAATCAAACTTTTTGTTACTTTTCCTTGTGCAACTTATTGCGAACATTACATATATTTTTATTCAAAATTTACAAAATCAAATCTCATATCTTGCTGTCTGTTGGCTCAGTAATATATGCAATGTAAATTTGAATATATTCTTTTCCTCGTGCAACTTACTGTCAACATTACATATCTTGCGAACATTACATATTAAGAATTGCGCCGGTATCGACGAATCCCATCATTCTTGAAATTTACAAAGCATTCCCACGGACGAACTTCAATGGAGCATCACGGGCATTATGCCCCCGCGACAAGCCGAAATCAACAATGAGACAGGAGTTGTAGAAGCAAACGCCTAAAGCTTAGTCCTCACCAAGACGCTTTCCCAAACGCTGCCATTACCCTCGGGGGAAAAAAAAAAAACCGAAGCAACTGTGGTACGGTCTTTACAGGGAAGAACGTATGGTATATGGAAGATATTCTAGCTCGAAATAGATGTCAATGGTGTCAAGAAGGCTGGTTGTATGACCTCACGTTTTAAAAGGCAAATTGTCAAGTGGGATGGGCCAAGCATCAACACTAAGATGAGGAAGGGAAGTCTGAGGTTGGGGGCTCTTTGAGTAGAAGCACGCATAGCCGGATGCACATTCGAGTATGACGAGCGTGGAGAATCAACCGAGAGCTTGTATGTTATTTTCTTGCGACCAAGCAACCTTTTAACTTCACTAAACATCTGAAACTGCAAGTTGCTGTACCAAGAGGAAAGTGTCCCGTCGGTGCATATGTTTACAACGAATAACTTTCGAGTCTCTTTGACATTTGATTTGTGGATTAGCCCTACGAATTACATGTATTGCATCGTCGTTACCAGCCATCAGGTCAATGAGCAATTAGAATTGTGCCATGGAGCTTTTTCCTTCAAGAATTTAATATTATTAAATGATCCGGCTTCTTATCTGTTCATATGTCTAATGCTCTCGTGTTAGTCTTAGTTGACTCATCTCACATTTATACATAATATCACTTTTTGGTTCTTTATGCATTTAGCATATAATGCATAATCATGGATTGATTTTGTGCGATTTTTTGAGAATCTGTTGATTTGAAAAAAAAAATCATTTTGGATGATTTTGCTATAATCTAATATGTTAGTTTGTGCTTTCCTAATTTTATATTTTTTTCAAGAATATAAATTTTTCATGAAAATATCCGACTTTAAATTCACGGTTATCAATAGTAAATAGGATTTGATATGATAATATCCGACTTTAAATTTGTAGCTCGCCAAACAGTTGATAGGATATGAAGAAATCTCTAAATTTCATATCATATTCTATCTAGTTATTTGGACAACCAAATGCAGTATTAATTTATTCAATTTGGTCCTCAAGTTTAGCCCAATGTACTATGTTACTCTTGAATTTTCAATTTTTTTTATATGGTCATTTAATTTAGTTCTTAAACTAATGTAATTCCTAGAATTGAATGAATTGAAAAATAAAATTATACATTTTCATATAATTTAAAGATTAAATTGAACACTTATAAATAGTTAATGAATTTTATTGAACAAATTAAAAATTCAAGGACGACATTACTTCAAGCTAAAGTTCAGAGATCACATTGAACTAATTAAATTTTTAGAGATAATATTATATGTTAAGGTAAAGTTTATGAGTCGTTTGCATAATTACTCTTTATAAAATATGATTTTGGACCGACTCGACTATGGAAACGGATATGGTTCCTGGGTTTGACGCGAAATCTGGAGGATGTTGATGATACATGGTTTTGGAATGGGGATTCCTCAATTATTTGATGTGGAGGGGACACGATGGTGATGTCTCAGTGTACTGGGGCAACATTGCGAATGAGGTTTTGCGAGTTGTGCCTGATCTCGGGAAACGTCGGTAGCGACTGACTCGTGATGTACGTGACTGAGATATTTTCCATGATGGGAAGATGTTAAAGTTGTACGAAGAATTCGTGTATGAAAAGCAGAAATGAAATTGAGATTTTTATTCCAGCTTTCTCCCCGACAACAACAACTTGCATCCACCGCTTTTGAATTCTACCGGTTTGTCTTTGTATCTTTTAGTCAAAACTCAAACTTAAAAAGAACCAATTTACAACCCCACGCCCCCTTTGCCCCCTCTTGCTCTCCTCCCTTTGTCGCCGCCGGACGCCGCCCCTTGCATTGCACCGATGACCGATGTCGCTCGAGGGGCTGAATGCAGCAGCATGAGAGCAAGGTGGCAGCGGACATGAGAAAACCGCGGTGAGGCGGCCATCGGCGATATCGGAGATGGGGGAGGAGAAAGTGGCGGAGCACGGGGTGGTTTGAAGGACTTCTTTCCATTGCAGGAGAGTTTCGAAAAGCGAGAGGGTTGATTCGGAAGATCAAGATATTGACACTGAAGCTACGATCCATGTTGGATTCAATTCGAAATGTAGAGCATGTTTGTTTCGAGTGAAATTTCATGATAAAATAAAATGCTTTTTGTGTAAATCATTTTCAATGAAAATTTGTGTGATATGTTGAAAAAGTTCGATGGTAATCATTTTCAAGTGTTTGGATATCATTTGAAATAATTGACATCAAAGAAGATGAAAAACTGAGCTTTATTAAGATTTAAGAGACGTGTTATGTTTGGGAAAATGATTTCCTTTATTTATAAAGGAGAGTTTGTTCCTGTAATTTTAAGTTGCGTGTCTTTCTTGGCAGTAAATATTTTTCAGTTGACTAATCATTTTTAACTAAATAGATAAAGGTCTTGGAAAACTCTTTCATTAAAACATGCAAACTAACGACGCAAATGGCAGGTTTCAAAAGTTAAGGGATGCAACTTTGATCATGCAAACTAACGGGGTGGATTTTTTGAAATTATCCCATCATTAAATCTACAATCAAATTTTTACAGACGTTTGAACATGATTCGTTTATTCCAATTTCTATCTAAAATTCGTCGCATAATTTTGTTAGTGATTTTATAAATCAACTTTCATACCTCGCCTTACCCAACATTATGCTTTTCACAACTCATCAAGAATGTAATTGAGTGATAAAAATGGTTCACTTTATTTAGCATGAAGAAAGAATGAGAGCTATTCTTGAGTCTGATTCTAGGATCAAATAGAGGGCGAACACGAAAAATCAAAAAAGAAGAAGAAGAAGAAGAAGAAGAAGAAGAAGAAGAAGAAGAAGGAGAAGAAGAAAATCTGTAGGGAAAAATCTATATAGTTGCATAGCGTGCTGAAAGAGGAAATGCAATAATTTTGGGCATAATAGACAGGCATGCGGCCTAGGACCTAATCAAGTCCTTAAACTAATTTGACCACCAGGAAAGTCTGAGTAGAACCTGGGTAAGGGCTCGAAAAATATCATTCCCCCATTGGAGACCCCGTCCACACCCCCTTCGAGGGGGCAAGGGCTTCACACTAGAGCCTGCGATGCCGATCCCCGGAACCAACCGGGGCAGGTACAGGCTGTGAAGGTGCCTAGCCAAGACACTGGCCGGGGTGGACGAAGGGAAGCCTTGTGAGGCCCGGCGGGTTGCTTAGGGCAACCACTCCGTACGTAGGCCCCCTCCCTTAAGGGGTTTCCCATGGAGTAGTTTAAGGTCCTGCTTAGGACCATACCTGGTTCTCATGTGTTTTCCGGGGGCCAGGATTTTACCCCCAACCGGAATCTTTTTCGAGCCCCGGGAAAGAGCTCTACCCCCAGGTTTAACGCCGAATGATAAGCCTTGTGAGGCTCGACGGGTTGCTTAGGGCAACCAATCCGTACGTGGGCCCCCTCCCTTAGGGGGTTCCCCACGGAGCAGTTTAAGGTCCTGCTCAGGACCTCTACACTGGCTGTGAAGGTGCCCAACCTAATCTATATAGTTGCATAGCGTGCTGAAAGAGGAAATGCGGTAATTTTGGGCATAATAGACAGGCATGCGGCCCTTTTGGTAAAGGGATTGGAGGTAAGGCTGGAGAATACTAGTCCAGGATTCGATTCCGTGAGCACCACACACACATAAAAGAGAAAAGTAAGATAGAAAAAAGGCAAAAAAAGGGCGAGGCAAATCTGATCAGGGATTGAAAAAGGAATGTCCCGGTTTCTTCTTAGGAGGAGTTAACGTGACATATTAAAAAGGCTCTCTCGTGGCTTTGAAGCATCAAAGAAACTTCATTCCCAATCAATTTCTCACCGTCCAAATCCACCTGCCCTCGTTAGATCCTTCTAGGGTCCGGTAGGCAATAAAAAAAAGAGGGATTTTTAGCCGTTTCTTTCTTAAATTTATTGTAATTTAAAAAAAAATTATTGTGAAGTCAATTACTGTGAAATCGGTCGCACTTAGAGGTGATAATTTAATTTTATAAGTTGTTACTTGTAATGATTGAAACTTGTAATTTATCCGTAACGATCATAATTGGTGATTTACCTTTGTAGATGATAATTAAACTTTTAGAGTACGTAACGTGAAATTTTTGACACTTGGTAATTGAGGATACCTATACTTCATAATTGTTGTCAATCAATATGATTTTCCTAAAAGTCCGAGTGAATTTAGTACCTGTTGTTCATGCATGGTAGTTTCCCTTAAAGTCGAATGCGGCCGAATATCCCACATTTGTAAATTTTCGTGAAAAATCGTGAATAATCTAAAGTTGTTGTAAATCCACTTTTTTTTTAGTTACTCATCTCAATGATCGTAACCCTCCCTTTAGAGTTCGCAAATTCAAAGGCCCTGTTAGTGAGTAATTATTCTCATATGTCATAATTTTTTTTTTTTTTATCAATGGTAATATTGACAATCTTTATAGTAACTAGTTAATATCTCTCCAAAAAAGCTCGTGATCTACTATCTTTTTAATATCATCGGACAGTTGAAATTTTTTTTCATTTTATCCAACGATTGATACCACATATGGAACCAGTCCGCAAATTATTGGACTGGACCATAGAAGTACAAGTTCGACCAAACTTTCATTTGTACGTTAAGGTCTCCCTTAGAGACCAAACTCTTTTTTTGTTCTTTTGGTCATACTCAGAGACAAAATTTGGATTGTGTATAGACTCTCTTTTCTTTTTCTTTTTCTTTTTCTTTTCTACGTTGAAAATGAGAGTATGTCTTTGAAACTTAACCATCATGGTCATCATCGACGTGATTAAAAATTTAGAAGTTGTCTTTGGTACCCTCTTTTTGGTCTACTGTATGGTCAAAATTAGTGATGGCGTCCGACATTGAATTTAAAATGCTGGTGACGCAACCACGAGGGGAGAGATTGAATTTAGTTGAGAATGGTGCTTCGAATTATTTTTGAAAAATGAAATAAGGAATCATATACTATGCAGTATCCAAATTTATAACGTTATATCCAAGGTCGACGATGCTATGTAGCAAACGAAAACGTAAAAGTTAAGAAACAAGAAAAGTTGAGCAAACTATTAAATAGAGGTTTGGCGGTTCACGTCTAGTCATCTCTTTTAACGCAAGTAATGATTTTATGGGGGGTGTGCAAAATAATCGAAAATTGCCTAGATCTGAACCAATCCTAAGCGGTTTCCATGGCAATTAGTCTGGTTCTCAATTTCTAGTGTGGAACCGTTCACTTGGATTAGAATTGTACAAATATATATTTTTATTTTTTATGTTAAAAATTTTAAAACCTCGATTTGGCAATCTCGCTCAATGAGCGACGCACACAGACCTTCATCTCGCTCTCTTCACTTTCATGAATCCTCTCAAGTCTCAACTTGGTCACTCTCGGTCGCCTCTCACTTCTGACCTTCCATCAATCGCTCTCTACGGTGGGGATCGGGGAGTCTAGGAAGGCATGGCCAGTTTCATGAACCCACTTGGAAACTGAACTTGGGTGGGTCTAGGAACTAATAGGTGGTTCTTGGTTCTCAATTTGTGGAATTAACCTTTCATGAGTGATTCCCGGTTCTAGGGTGGGAATCGCCATATCCTAGAATTGATCACCCATAAATCTTATCATGTCTAAAGGTTGAATCCCACTACCAACTTGAGTAAACCACAAGGTACCTATACCATAAAAGGAAAAAAAAAATTCCATTTACAAAAGCTGCTCAGTCCTTAGCATGACATTAAAAGGCTATATAAAGTATTGTTCGAATCTCAGGATCCCTCAAATGTAAAACCCTTAAAGTGTATGGTCAGGTGCAAGGCAAGAAAAATATACTGTACCAACTTGGGGTGTAGGGCGTATTGGCACTAATACGTTAAAATAAAAATACGTTAAAATAAAAAAACGCATCTGTGAAGCTCATCGTACCTATATATCAAATGGGGAGGCCGTGGAGGCCCTTGTGGGAGTTCCGACTTCTCTTTTATGGTGGGGTTACAAGTTGTAACCAACAACCAATGATTTACAGAAGATTCGTGGTTATAAAAGCTTCCCTACTATAATAACAATAGTTCCAACAGTATTGTAAGTTTTACTAAAGCCTAGTATCTCCCTCGTATGCCCTCCAGTTTATCTTTACAAATAGAAACAGTCTCCCTGCAAAAACTACTTAGGCTCTACTTATTTCGAGAAAAATAATTTTCAGAAAAAATGTTTTTTGACATTAGATTCGCGGAAAATAAACAAGTCAAGAAAAACATTTTCTGTTAATAGAAAAAAAAAACATCTTTAAGTGGAAAAATGATTTCCTCCTATTGTAAAAAGGAAATCATTTTTCCCCTTCTTTATTTCACCACTCATTTTAATTATTTATTAATTTTATTTCTTTTTTCTGGTTTTTTAATTCAATATTTTTATTTATTTTTATTTTTTCTTATCTTTTTTTCCTTTTTCTTTTTTCTTCTTCTTTGCCTAGTCATCGGCCATGTCGAGGGCTGGCGACTAGCAACAGGCGAGCTCAAGTGTTGCTAGAGGCTGGTGAAGCTCTAGCCTTGCAGATTGGCAATGCTCAGACCTTGCAAATTGGCAATGCTCGAGTGTCACCAGAGGTCGACGAGCTCATCCCTCGACTTGCTGACCATGGCCATGGCCAACAACAAGTCGGGAAAAGGGAAAAAAAAGAAGAAAAAGAAATTAAAAGTTTGTATTTGTCAAAAAGAAAATAAAACTAAAAAGTAAAAAAAATAACAGAAATAATAAAATAGAAAATGTTCAAAATGAATGCGTTGAGGAAAATCAAATCAGATTCCACCAGGTTTCCGCTGAATATAAAAGATATTATCATTTTTCTGAAAATTGATATCTTGGATAACATTTTTTAGAAACAATATATTTTCCACAAAATGAATAGAATCTTGAAAGTAACTCTCCATGAAATTGCAAGTTCTTATATAAGAACAAACGAAATAAGCGAACAAAATCTCATGTCCATTGCTTAATCCTTTCTTTCAAATTAAGCCCAACATTCCGATAACGAGTTTGAAACTCCTATGCCGGCACATCCCAAGGTGTTGCCAACGCCAATTGCCCATTCACGCTCTTTCTTTTTGCGTCTATCATTTTTTGTATACAACGTTTTTGTTAGGCATGGACCACGTAAAAATGGCAACTACTATACTATGATTTGCTCATGCTACGCTCAACTCACTAATACGTTGACCATTTGATTTTGTTAACAAATGCTTTGAGGGCACTAACGGATCCAAAATCTTTTTCAAAAAACCAAAAAACATTATCACTAAAATAGAACAACAATAATACATTAAACATTTCCTCATTTTACGCGTAGTTTCTTTGACTGGTGGGGGTTCGTTCAATGATAAATCTTTATAGCTATTACTAGCAATCAAAATTCAACTTTGTTTTCTGTTATCAAATCCATTTATCTTCAAAAATATTTGAAAACCGTTCATGTATAAAATATAAATTCTTTATTTTGATCCATTACCAAATATCAACTGTGTTTCAACAATAGCATATTGTTCCGTGGAGCTAAGGTCCAAAATAGGAAAGAAAGAGATGTTTGCACGACTCTTCCACTCAATCAATTCTGTTCCACAGCAGATGGTTCTGCTTCAGCATTAACTGATCTGCCACAGGGCCCACTCAAAAAAGGATCATATATTTTAGGC
Source organism: Eucalyptus guilfoylei (assembly GCA_016097605.1). Taxonomy (NCBI): domain Eukaryota; kingdom Viridiplantae; phylum Streptophyta; class Magnoliopsida; order Myrtales; family Myrtaceae; genus Eucalyptus; species Eucalyptus guilfoylei. The sequence continues at coordinate 19,217,394 of CM027860.1, forward strand.
AAGTATTCTTTTTTATTTTCATCGTTACACAATCCAGTTCTTTTTTCGAATACATCTAGAGTAAACGGATCTTTTATTTAGAGTTTTCGAATATTGACGGGTCCTGAGTCCTCTTCATTTTCAGCAGCGACGCATGAATCAGATGCGAGGAGGCGTCCTTCTCCTCTTCTCTCTCATCGATTGAGCTAAAACACAACTGCAAAAATCCAATTCTTTCCCGGGGCTTGTTCAAGATCGAACTCATATCCTCGTCAATAATTGATCGGTAAAGGAGGCTATTCGAACCGCTCGTTTTTGAAATATTGTATCTCGTCTCCTTGGATTCGCGTGCCATGGCCTGGCCCTGTACCTTCAATTGGACGCTTCGACGGCCGCCGAATTTGCTTACGCTCGCCGGGCCCATCCGCTTTTCTGCATTCCGACACACCTCACCGTCCTCCCATCGATCCATCACTCTTCTTGGATTCTTCTCTGCACCCTCCACGACAAATCCCGTTACCTCCCCGTCCGGCCAAACCGTCCGCCGTCCGGTGGGATCAGACGGGTGCTCAAAAGGCCCGACGCCACACCGAGTTACAGAAAAAAGGAGTGGTTTCGCGTGGCGTCATGACTTTCTTTAGCATGAATGAGGAAAGTACTATGGTCGCGAGTCCCGAACGGTGCCCGTAATTCCATCTCATGCCCGCCGAACCATGTCGTCTTCCTAACACTAGATTTCCCGAATCTGTACTCGGGATCCACAGATTCAGTATGGCCTGCTTTGTTCAACAGCATTAGGCGGCATTTGGAGGCATCTGTTTATCAGAGAGAACCGTCATTTTCCACATGGTCGGTCTCAACCAAAAAAAGAGCACGTTCAGCAACAGGTTAGCAACGCTGTCCGAGCGTGACATGAACAGAATGGGATCGGATCGGTCCTGATGAACTCAAAGATACAAACTGTAGTCATGGAAGAAGAAGAAGAAGAAGCTCTGATGAAACTGAACCGCAATGGAGACGAGCTCGTTGTCGGTAACACGGGAAGGGAAGCGTGCTATTCCTCAATCGAAGAGGCCGAAACCCGAGTCCTGCAAAGCGAAAGAATGAAAACGAACCGATAAAGAGTGAAAAAGCAAAGGCGCAGCGGCGTAAGCGTTGCTAGCCGACGTGAAAATTTTCCATCATCTTGCTCTTGCCCTCGAGATGAAAGTTTCAACCAACTGAACTAATGACTGCCGATGCTAAAATCGAATTGGCTCACCCTGCCTCTTCTTTCACCGCCACCTTTTCCGCTTTCTTTGGCTCCAAAGCAGCCCAGGCAGCGGGTGCACCACCGCCACCATTAGCAGCCACTGGAGCTGCAGCACCGCCACCAGAAGGCACGGAGGTTTAGGTTGTCCTGACCGGAGGCAACAGGCTCAGCTATGTCCTAACCCTTCATCTCCGACACAAGGAAGTTCGATCCTGCCGTCTTCAGCTTCCGCTGCACCTGCAGAAGAAGACGGACGGCCATTTTACTCCAATCCACTTCATATCTCAATTCGTCCGCAGGCAGTCGATGTTTTAAAAGAGGAGAAACCGATAACCAGTCGATCGAGCCGGAAAATCTTATCCTAAATGGCGCATCACTAGATGTGGAGATTAGATCACTCATCCACCAACTTTTCCGAGTTGTTTCGGACGCTTGGTTACATTTTTAGTTTTCGTTACAAGATAATAGAGCGATTCTTGGAAACTTCCAGTTTCTTTTTTCATCTTTTTGATAGAATTTACTTTTCAATAACTACAGCTTCCACAGCATTTTCAAAGAGCTGCATATTATTTCCAAGGTCCTATGATTTGTGTTATAGCTAGTAGCTTATGTATGAATTCTAGCGTTTCGTCATCGTGGGACAGTAACGTTGGAATCGCAATGAGCGGGTTCAATTTTTTTATTTTTTTTATCAAAACAAGTTTGACATTTAAAAGCATAAATTAAAATTTTACTTTTAAATTATTTCTCGAGGTAAAAACATGGTTTTAGGATGAAACCTAGAACAAAAAATTGGACTAGTGTGTGCATGGTTTCCGTTTCCAAAAATTAATTGGTTACAGGTTCTAGGTAGGTGAAATCTAGAACTTAGATACTGAAATAAGATTTTATATGTTTTTTTTTTTGTCTATTTTCCCATTATCCTACGGTATTCCTCTGATGATGAATGTATAATTTGGAATCATTAATTTGAACTTCCATTTTATGACTGAGACTATTATTTTGTTTTCGGATTCTTCATATCTAAATATAAATTATGATTAGTGGATTATAGTAATAAGTAGTGGTCATTAAAAGTGATGATTTATTACAATCATCTCATTAATAATATAGGTGGAACCTAAGTAGTACTGAAATCAGCTTAGAAATCTGTGATAGGATAGGTTCAAAATTCCATATTTCAAGTTCTAAAATGTGTATTATAGGTTATAGGTTTCAAAAAATTAAGGAATTTATTCTAGTGAATATATTTTGAGTAGAATCTATATGGAACACGCAACTACTTACCTCTACTTTCAAACGAGCTACAAGAGAAATATTCTCGGCCTTTTCTTTTTCTATTCTTTTTTGGGGTGGGGGACACGAAAATTAAATTTTGGTGAAAAGTATTCTTTTTTTATTTTCCATTTCAGAATTCTTAAGTTGCCTCGGGTTCCTATGACCGTTATCTGCGTTTGTTTGTTTTTTGTTTTTTGTTTTCTATTTTATTGAAATTAGGAGGTACTTTGGATCTCGCGTTGTACAGTGTAGATAGACATGAGAGGACTCTTTTTTAACTTAATTTTTTAATTAATTTTATTTTTGACATGACTGACGTATATAATTTTTATCGGGTTCCTTGCCTGCAGAGAGGTAAATGAAGAAGGAGCATCTTTTTATCTGTTTACCCCACCAGAATCGCAGGCTGATTCTTGTTGACCGATGGGGGGTCTGTCCATTCTAAATATTAGTCAAAATTTGGTGAATATTGCTTAATTATTGTAATGTGTACAAAACGAGGAACAGATTATAGCTCTAGCTATTTTGGGTTTTTCTTTCTTCTATCCTTTTTCAGCTTTTTTTGGCACTTGAAATTGACGTTGTTAGGAGCTACGATTTAATTTTTTTTTTTTTTAGAATTATGAGATTTGACATCACGTTAATCCTAACTAGAGAAGTATTGAAATTAGGCGGCTTTGATGCGACTGCTCATTTCAGCCTTTTCCAACTTGGCTGCTGATCTTGAGGTTTGGTTTTCTAGTATGTATTAGAACGTGGGGTGGCATGTATCGATTAACTATCACTGGCTCTCGAACATGAGCCGTGTTCGTGCGTGGGTTGCTTTCGTGCTCCTTCTTTTGCGCAATGAAATGTCGTGGGCAATTGACAGTTAAGATGTAGTGATAACGGCGCACCCCATTGGACAGAACAAAACATCGTGGATAATTAAGCAATTTTCGAGGAAATCGGTGAATATCGGTCTAGTTCTCAATTTCATGTGTGAACTCATCCATTTGAACCACTCGAATTGAATCAATTTTTTTCTTAATTCTTACAAAACTATGCAAGTGAAAATCCCAATCTCATTCCTCACTCACGCTCAAGAACTTGAAAACCCTAGTCCTAATTCCCATTCTTCACAAACCTCAGCTCAATCATGACTCGCGGTCTCTCGCACCTCTCACCTCGATGCCTTCCTCTTTCCCGAGTCCTCTCTCTCTCTCTCTCTCTCTCTCTCTCTCTCTCTCTCTCTGTGTTGTTGGCCTGCTCCCCCTGCAACCATGCCGAGTTCATGGCCTTCTGAGAGTCCAGCTAGTCCTCCTCGGAAGTAGAGATCCATGGCACCTTCGACCTGTACGACCGGGACAAGGATGGCCAGACCTTCACCCTCTTCCAGAGGCAATATAAGGTCCCTATTCTTGAAACCCTCAATTTCTCTTCTCACTTAAACCCATCTCTCTTCCTTCGAGGCCATAGCAAAATCGAGAATGACCCTCCAATATCTCTCAGTATCTTCAATCGGCTCACGACAAGAGTGGGTTTGGAAGTAGACCTTATTAATTCGCACTAACCCACGTGTTGTAAGGCTATTGCCGATAAAGATCCTGCAGTGGACTACTTGCTACTTGAAGGAGTGAGATTTGCTTTCAGAATTCATCAAGTTGAGGGGAAAAAAAATTGATTACCCCTAATAAATATTATATTTTAAATTTATGGATTAGTTGAGGGAAAAAATTGTTTGAATACGTGGCATACATTTCTTGATAATAATTTGATTTACGGTAATGGATTTCAACAAAATAATGAAGCATAGAAAAATTAACGACATTTTTTTTAGGGAAAAAACTACCAAAAACCTCAAATTTTGCCCAAAGTGACAAATTTATCATTTTTTTTTTGTGACATGAAAAACTCCGAAGTTTGCTAACTATGACACATTTACCTCAAAATTTTTTTTTGTGACACAAAAAACTCTGAACTTTCATTTGTGTGACACATTTACTCTAAATCATAGGAGTATTTTGGTCTTTTTTCTTTTATTTTTTTTATCTTTTTTTCTTCTTCTTTCTTCCCTCCGTCAGCATCGAGCGAGGGCAGCCCTCGTCGGTGTCGGGCGAGGGCCTCTCTTGCCAGATCTAGCAAGGGCACCCCTCCCTGGACGCTGGCGAGGGCACCCCTCGCCAAGCCCTCGCCCGACCCAGCCGAGGGCCGCCCTTGCTCGACGCTGGCAAGGGCGGCCCTAGCTAGCCCAGGCGAGGGCGACCCTTGCCCGACGCCAGCGAGGGCAGCCCTCGCCGAACGCCGGCTTCCCTCCGCCATTGCCGGTTGAGGGAAGAGAGAAGAAGAAAAAAAATAAAAAGAAAAAACATAAAGAATAAGACGAAAATGCCCTTAATGGGGTAAATGTGTCATAGTTTGTAAAGTTTGAGATTTTTTATATCACAAAAAAAAATTTGGCGTAAATTTGTTACTTTAGGCAAAGTTTGGGGTTTTTTGTGGTCTTTTTCATTTTTTAAATATAGAGGTGGACACCAAATGTAATAGTTTGCTTTTATAATTAGGAACTATAAATATACTAAATTAATTAAAGGTCAATGAGAGGTAAGACTTCACATCGCTACATAACAACCTACACTTTAAAATATAATGGGCAATCTTAAGTTTAATAAGAGGAGCGTGTCATAATCACGAATTCCCTTACCCAAAAGACGTTTAATTGTAAAGATAATTGAGAATAGATACATCTGATTTGCTAAATATTTTAGCTCAACAGTTCAATCATGACGTGTATGATAAGAATCGGCAAGATTTATGTCGTGCAACGCCAAATTAAATTTCTGAACTGAAACTAGTTTGATCATAAAAACTTGTCTCGACTCTAACTTGTCGATGAGATTCACCTATGAGTTCACTCATGGAAGAACAAATCCAATCAATTTCTAAACAGGAAAGTGCTGTGAAAATGCATTAATTGACCGGCAACACTGTGTCTAATGGAAATGTGTTTGCACCGCACTTAACTTTGTACAAAAAAGTCAGAAGGGAGAAGGAAACAAACATTTGCTGTCATCATGATAGATTTACCAAACCCAACCGATCTTCAACTGCATCATTGAATGTCGATTGTATTAGAAGAAATTGCATTTGCCACTGTTCATCTGTCATCATATTAGATTTACCACTGTACATTCAGGTGACCTTGGGCCACCAAATATGAAAAAAAAAAAAAAAAAGAAGAAGATTACTGCGACTCCCTATAATGTTCTAGCTTTTTGGGTAAATCTCAAAATGCGATTAAGACTAGACGCATTTTCTCAAAAGAGCCCGAGAACGGCATTTATCTGAACCAACCCCCTTGATTGGACCACCATGTTTCAAATGGCCTCCCCTCACCTTGTCACTGGGGATTAAAAGCACCAAAAATTGCCCTCCATTAATGGTATTGGTAACAAACGAGCACGCGGCTGCCATCACATGGCCCTTGTAGGTCTTTTGTATTTCCGGCAATGAGGGAGGGGCTCATTTAGAACGTGGTGGTCCAATTCGAAAGTCGGACAAGGCAAATATCACTCTAGGATATCTCTTAAGAAAGTGCACCTAATTCGGGATTTTCCCTCGCCTTTTTTTGGCCTACACGTTATCATCATCAAGAACGTGGCCTTCATGGGGAACCATTAAAGGACACAAACTCCTTACTATCCCTTTCGACCTTTTTTGTCCGACTGATGGGCCAGCGATCACGTCGCGCTCAATCTTGACTTCGTCAAAAAGATTGAGCCGCACGAAAAGGGATGCCCATATATACAAAAGAAAAAGAGAACATTAGTGAGGAGACCCCAGCAAAATGAGGATTCAATAATTTCATATCCTTAAAATGCAATTAAAATGGCTCAAAAGTAAGGGGGCCAATAAATAATAATTTGCCTTGGGGGCCAGATGTAACTATTCTAGTCGCAGGACCTGGATTAAGGAGCTCCTGACCACACCCCGTTGCCCTTTTTCTTCCCGGCCTTTTTCCTTATAAAATAGAAAAATAATTTAAATGATTCATCAACATATAATTACGTTGTCAAACTTTTACTTTGTTTAATATAATCTTTAAATATTAGCTCAATGTGCAATATTATCTTTAAATTTTTAATTTGTTCAATGTGGTCTTTAAATTTTTAAACATAATAAACTAATGTAATTGAGAGATAATATTTGATACTTTTATTATAATTGAGGGATTATATTGAATATTTATTATGAGTTTAGGGCTTACATTATTAAAAGTTCAGTAATGATATTACTCATTAGGTTAAAATTCAGGAATCATCTTAAACTAATTAGAAGTATAGAGACGTCATTATATTAAGTCAATATTTATGGGCTGTTTATGTAATAACTCTAAAATATGGCTTTGGACTGAGGACGAAGACCACCACGGAGGATACGGATACGGGTCGTGGGTTTGACCCTAACTTAGGAGGATGTTGATAAGACGTGGTTTTGAAATGAGAAGCCTTCAATTATTGGATGTGGAAGGGACACGATGGTGATGTGTTGGTGTACTGCGGGGACATCGTGAATGTGGTTTTGCGAGTTGTGCATAACCTCGGGAAACGCCGGTAACGACTGACTGGTGATGTAGGTGATTGAGATATTTTCATGCTGGGATGATGTTAAAGTTGTACGAAAAATTCGTGTATAAAAAGCAGAAATGAAATGGAGATTATTCCAGCTTTTTTTCCGTTAAGAACCATTCGCATCCACCGCTTTTGAAATTCTAGCGGTTTGTCTTTGCATCTTTTAGTCAAAACTCAAGCTTAAAAAGGATCAATTTACAAACCCCCCTTTCTCCTCTCGCTCTCCTCCCTCTGTCACCACCGGCTGCCGCCCCTCGCATTGCACCGATGACTGATGTTGCCGGAGGGGCTGGAGGCAGCAATGCGACATCAAGGTGGCGGCGCAACATGAGGGAACCACGGCGAGGCGGCCATCCACGGAGATGAGGAGGAGAAAGCGGCGGAGCATTGGGTGGTTTGAAGGGCTTCTTTCCATTGTGGGTGAGTTTCCAAAAGCGTGAGGGGTGATTTGGAAGATCAAGATATCAAAACTGAAACCCACGATCGATGGTAGATTCAATTTGAAATGTAGGGCGTATTTGTTTTGTGCGAAATATTATATGAAAAACTAAAATGCTTTTTGTGGAAATAATTTTTAGTTAAAAAATTATGTGATGCGTTGGACTGTAATGCAAATTGTTTTCAAGTGTTCGAACGTCATTTGAAATAATGGGTATTGAAGGAGATGAAGAATTAAGCCATTATAAAGAGACTTGTTATGCTTGGGAAATAAATTTCCTCTATTAACTGGGGAGAATTCATTTCCCTGATCTTAAGTGTGTGTTTTTCTTGACCGTAAATATTTTTTCGTTAATTGATTATTTTCAGCAAATTAAGCGGGTAAATTCCAAAAAACTAATTTATGCAAAACTCATTCGTTAAAATAAATGCTCTTGCAGTCGCATGATGCAAATGACGGGTTTCAAAAGTCAAGGGATGCAACTTTGATCATGCAAAATAATGGGGCGGATTTTTTGAAATTATCCCATTATCAAATCTACTATCAAATTTTTGCACATGTTTGAACATGGTTCGTTCATTTCGATTTCTATCTAGAATTGGTCGTATCATTTCGTTAGCCATTTTGTAAATCAGAATTTCTACCTGCCTTACCCAATGTTATGCTTTTCATGTCTCATCGAGAACATAATTGAGTGATAAAAACGAGTTCACTTTTTTCAGCATCAAGAAAGAATGAGACCTCATCTTGAGTCCGATTGAAGGGTTTGGGGGGTGGGGCCGAAGAGTAATAGGTTTGAAATTCGATTCTCGCGAGCACCGCACATATACATAGAATAGAAGAGTGAGACAAAAAAATAAAAGACGAGGCAAATCTGATTGAAGATTGAGAGGGGAATGTCCCGGTTTCTCCTTAGGAGTTAAAGTGACATGAAAAAGACTGTTTCATGGCTTTGAAGCATCGAAGAAACTTCATTCCCAATCAATTTCTCACCTTCCAAATCCACCTCCCCTGGTAGGAGGTTTGAATTCCCACGTTCTCAAGGGGGTTGGGGTAGGGACGAGTAAATTTCAAAAGTGGGTTTCGACTCCCACGCCCTACAAGGAGGCAAGGGCAAAAATCTAAGAGAATGTGTGTTAGAGTAGGAATAAAATAGGACCGACTAAAAAAAAAAAATCCACCTCCCCTCGTTAGCTCCTTCAAGGATCCTGTAGGCCACAAAAGAAAGGATTTTTTAGCCGTTACTTTCTTAAATTTATTGTAATTTAAACAAAAATTGTTGTGACTGACAAAAAAAAAAAACAAAAATTATTGTGAAGTCTGTCACGCTTAGAGGTGATAATTTGATTTTTAGATTGTTACTTGTAATGATTAAAGCTTGTAATTTATATGTAATGATCATAACCGGTGATTTATCTTTATAGATGAAAATTAAAATTATAGAGTACGTAACGTGAAAATGCCGACACTTAGTAATTGAGGATTCCTATGCTTTGTAATCGTTGTCTATCAATATAATTTTTCTGAAAGTCCTTGTAAATTAAGTAGTTACTCTTCATACGTAATAGTTTCCCTTAAAGTCGAGTGCGGCTGAACATCTCGACATTCGTAACTTTTCATGAAAAATCGTAAAGAATCTAAAGTTATCATAAATCTTTTTCTTTCCTAGTTTTAATAACCCATCTCAATGATCGTAACCCTTCCTTCAGAGTTCTCAAATTTAAAGCCCCCATCAGTGAGTAATTATTCTCATAGATCATAATTTTTTTTTTTTTTGATCAATGGTCAAATTGACAATCTTTGAGTAACTAGTTAGTAACCTACCAAAGAAACTCATAACTCACTATCTCTTTTAAACCATCCGACGGTTGAAATTTTCATTTCTTTTGATCTAACAATTGGTATTTCATATGGAATTAGTTAATACGAGTGTGTTTGATAACATTTCTATTCCTAGGAACAATTTTTTTTTCGGAAATATATTTTCTATTTTTACTTCTTGGAATAGTTTCTGAAAAAACATCAAGCGTTTAAGAACTATACAAAATTTCTATTTTTTGGAATAGAAAAAGCACCGAAAAAAAAAATAGAAAAAGCACAAGAATACATTTGATACAACCTACAAGTTTTTTTTGTGATGTATAATTTATTTTATTTTTTAAATAAATATTTTGAGATTTTTCTTTTTTTCTTTTCTTTTTTTCCTCCATTTTTCTTCCTTCTCTAGCCGGTCGCCCTTTAAGGTCTCCCTTAGAGACCAAACTTTGTTTTTTTTGGTCGTACTCAGAGACCAAATTTGGATTGTGTATACTCTCTTTTCTATTTCTTTTTCTTTTCTTTGTTGAGAACGAGTGTGTCTTTGAAACTTGATCATCATGGTGACCATCGACGTGACTAAAAATTTAAAAGTTGCCTTGGTACCCTCTTTTCGGTCTCCTCTTTGGTCAATATTAGTGTCTTTGCCTCGGTACCATGAGGGGGAAGGTTGAATTTGGTTGAGGATGGTGCTTTCGATTATTTTTGAAAAATGTAATAAGGAATCATATACTATGCTATAGTCAAATTTATAATGTTATATTCAAGATGGACGATGTTACGTAGTAAATAAAAACCTAAAAGTTAAGTAACAAGAAAAGCTGAGCAAACTATTAAGTAGAGGTTGGGTGGCTCACGTCTAGTCCTATCTTCTAGCACTAGTGATCTTATTAGGGGTGTACAAAATAATCGGAAACCACCCAAAATAGAACCGAACTAGGGCGTTTCCCAGGGAGACCGGTCCCTGTTCCTAATTCTAGGTGTGAAACCACTCACCCAAATTGGATTTGTACATATATTAATATTTAATAAAAATTTTCAAAAACCCTAATTTAGCAATCTCACTTAATGAGTGACGCTCACAGACACCTCATCTCACTCTCTTCTTTTCACAAATATGCTCAAATTTCAACTTGGTCGCCTCTCACTTACGGCGTTCCATGGTTCACTTGTTGCAGTGGCGATTGGAGAGTCTTGAAAGGTAAGGTTGATTTCATGGACCTACCTAAAGATCAAATTGGATTGGTGGTCCATCCACACCCTGCAAATACTACTTAAGGCATGTTTGGTAACGTGCCAAATAGTGTCTGATTATATTAATTTATTCATTATAACAAAAAAAAAAAAAAAAAAAGAACAAAAATTTGTTTGGTAATTTTTTTGTTCTCGAGAATAGATTTAAAACATTATCAAGAAGTAGAATATATATATATATTTTTTTTTTTGGGAACAACTCCAAAGTCAAGGCAAATTATTTTCTTTTTTTACTCTCTTTTTTTTTTCTCTTTTCCTTTTCTTTCATTTCCTCTTCTTCTTCCTCATTGTCAATTGTTGGCCACGGCGATGGCTGGCGTAAGGTCGGCCTCGCTAGTGGTTAGGGAAGAGCCTCTCCAAGCCAGGTTGAGGTTGGCCTCACGCTAGTTGGGCAAGATCGAGGCACACCAGTGGCTAGGCAAGCTCGCCCAGCCATCAGTGAGCTCATCGGATCTCGCCCTGGCCTGGTGAGGCTCAGATGAGGTTGCTAGACCTCACCCGATCGGTTGTCAGCCATTGTCATAGCCGACGACTAGCTAGAGAAGAAAAGGAGGGGAGGAAAAAGAAAAAGAAAAAAGAGGAACAAGAAAAGAGAAAAGAGAAAAGTATAATAAAATATTAAAAATTAAAAGAAATTCTAAGTTATAAAAAATTTAAGGGTTGTACCAAATATATTTTTATTCTGAGAATAGAAATTTTAGACAGTTACCAAACGCTTTCAAATACTCAGAAACTCATTTGTGGAACAAAATAAAAAAAAAATTATTTTTGAATAGAAATTATTATTAAAAACATGATGATTACTAAATAAACCTTTAGAGTGACTCTCAATGAAATTGCAAGTTCCAATACAAGATAAATGAAATGAGTTGACACAATCTCTCAAAAGCTATTGCTAAAATAGAGGACTTTGACTTGAACGGCTATAATCTCTTCGCCGTCGCTTAATCCTTTCTTTCAAATTAAGCCGACCATTCTGATAACAAGTCTAAAACTCCTACACTGACACATCCTAGGGAGTTGCTGATGTCGATTGCCCATTCACGGCATTTCTTACTGACGCGTTCATTAGGCACGGACCATGTAAAAATAGCAACTACTCCACTATGGCTTCTACCTCGTCGAGCTCACTTTTGTAACGGCTTATTTTGCATAGCTCGACACGTTTCAAAGAAAGGACGCCTAGACCTTGATATAATGGATTTTGTTGACAAGTGCTCCGAGAACACTTGTTATCGAATACCCCTCCTTACATCGACCTCTTCATCAGCAGTACCGTCGCACGAATCAGATGGCGGCAGCATCGTTCTCCTCTTTTGTCATGAATCGAGCTAAAACACAATTGCAAAAATCCAATTCTCCTGGGGCTCATTTAAGATCGATCTCATATCCTCATCAATAATTGATCGGCAAAGGAGGCCATTCGAACCGCTCATTTTTGAAATGTTGTGTCTCGTCTCTTGGATTCGCGTGCCATGGCCTGGCCCATCCGCTTTTCTGCATTCCGACACACCTCACCGTCCTCCCATCGATCCATCTGCTCTTCTTGGATTCTTCTCCGCACCCTCCGCGACAAGCCCCTTCCCGCCAAACCGTCCACCCGTCCGGTGCGGATCAGACGGGTGCTCGAAAAGCCCGACGCGACCCCGAGCTACAGAAAAAGGAGTGGTTTCGCGTGGTGTCACGAGTTCTTTCTCTTTGGCATGAACGAGGAAAGTACTATAACCGTGAGTCCCGAACAGTGCCCCTAATTCCATCTCATGCGCGCCGATCTGTGTCGTCTTTCTAGCACTAGATTGCCCAAATCTGTACTCGGGATTCACAGATTCTGTACGGCCTGCTTTGTTCAACAGCGTTAAGCAACATTGGAAGCGTCCGTTATTCAGAGACGACCATCATTTTCCACGTGGTCGGTCACGACCAAACAAAATGTAGCCATGGAAGAAGAAAAAGCTCCGACGAAATCGAACTGCAGTGGAGAAGGGAAGCTTGCTATTCCTCAATTGAAGGGACCGAAACCCAAGTCCTGCGAAGCGAAAGAACGAAAATGAACTGATAAAGAGCGATAAAGCAAAGGTGCAGCGGCGTAAGCGTTGCTAGCCGACGTGAAAATTTGCCAACATCTTGCTCTTGCCCTCGAGATAAGGGTTTCAACCAACTGAACTAAAAACTGCCAATACTAAGATCGAATTGGCTCATCCAGACTCTCCGTTCACATCCACCTTTTCCGCTTTCTTCGGCTCTGAAGCCGCCGGCGCAGCAGGTGCACCGCCGCTGCCACTAGCAGCGACTGGAGCTGCAGCACCCCCACCGGAAGGCACGGAAGCTCAATTATGTCCTTACCCTTCATCTCCAACATAAGAAGTTCGATCCTACCATCATCAGCTTCGGCTCCAACTACAAAAGAAGATAGACGGCCATTTTAATCCAATCCATTTCAAATCTTCATTCGTCCACCAGCAGTCCAACGTTTTAGAACACCAGAAACCAATAACCAGTTGATCAAGCCGGAAATTCTCATTTTATATGGCGCATTACTTGATGTAGAGATTAGACGATTCATCCACCGACTTTTCTGAGATTGAGTCTCGATACTTGACTAGGAATTAAAGTTCCCCACCCCTGTCCAACATGAGCTCCTGCACTGCGGTCTCCGTGGTGACTCCAGCGAGGAAAACCAATCTAGCTTGATGCGATCAGGTTTAGTCTACAAGTGCAATACACTAGTTGTCAGCACAAAGTTTTCTACAGTGCACACTGGGTGCGTTTCGTTCAACTTTAGGAAAATGCAAAGCCATTTCCCCAAGTATCTTGTGAAAGCAATAGTATTTGGATAATTTATTTTGGAGTATATTTTATAAAGCAACTTTGAAGTGAAAGGAAAAAAGAAAAAAACAAAGAAAAACAAATCTGGGTGAGAATCGGCAGAGGCAGGGGTTGTGCGAGCTTCGCCAGCGTCGACCATAGGCGAGAATCAATGGCGATCAGAGGCGACTGTCGGCTGTGGTCGTGCGAAGTAGGTTAAACCGTGAAACTTAGATCTCGGTACACTGCAAGAAACATAGCACAGACACGGACACAATCGCCAACAGAAACACCAAAAAAGACTCATGCAGCGTCGAATCGAGTCATGGAGACTGATTCGCGGGGCGCAAGTAATCTGAGCCGTGGGTAAAACTTTTACCTGAACTGAACATTGATCCGTAACAATACCCACACACTGTAACTGTTACCAGAAAGAGACAGACCCGATTTCGGGTCGGATCTGTTCGGGCCGGGCTTTTTTGACAGCCCTCGGTATAGGGAGGGGTCTTTATACAGCGTCGCGGATTCTTCGTCATCGTCATAGAGAATATGAACATGGGCCTACTTGGGCCATTGTTTTGCTTCATGGGCTGAAGGTCTCCTTTCGTTTTGCGGATCTTGAGGTTCTCAGTAGCGTGATGTTCTCGCGGTAATCACGATTTGAACGTATTTCAGACACGTTTGATTATTAAATTTTCTGTTCATTGAAAATAACATATTTCCATTTGCTTTATAAATTCAAAAGTGATGGGGAAATTAATCCCACGCTACAATTTGCAAAATCTTCATTTACTAATCAAAATTTTCTCATCATCTACAAAGTTTTGAATTAGATGGATTCATTACATGATACTTTCGCAAGGAAAAATCACTAGCTGAGGATAAAGTGCTTCTTAACTCACCATCAAATATTAAGCCACTTTTCAAAGATAAAAGAGATCGGAATAAGAATTATCCACTCTCTGAAGATAATCATTCAATCAGAGGAAAATCTCATGTATTTTCATTCATCATAATCGTCTACTTACAACCAAAAACTCTCATCTACAACTGAAAACTCTCCTTTATTTATAGGAGGACTATGACATAGCATATTTAGCATAGGCTATATGTTTTAAGTGAGTTTCAAATTATTATTATTATTTTACTTGTACTTTTTGTTAAACTCACGAGAGATTAACAAATCAATGTATTAAGAAAATTTTTATTAACAGATGCCTTGAGAACACTTATTAAATGCCCATTTAAGGATCCAATGCATTAGCTCCCTCGTTATCAATGTAATGAAAGTCAAGACATCTCCTTATTAAGTACACTTAACAAGTGCCCAGAGGGAGTTGTTTAACAAGACCTGGTTGAAATAAGTTGTCGGTTTCACGCAACTTAATTTCATTTTTAATTATATATAATATATTAATTCAGAAAATGATAACGATTGCGCAAAATGTTAGAAAGACTTTGAATGTGCTGACGACTTTTCAAAAGGGCTAGATAGAACTAAACAACTTCTTTTTTATCTGTCATATTTTAACTGTAAATTCAAACTAAACAACCACTTAAGTCACCCCTTTCTTACCCTAAAAATATTTAATATTCTTTACTGGATATAGCAACAAAAATGCTATAACCCACTCCAGAGCAACGCTAGGAAGTTCTTATATTCTTGATTCAGGAACCGATGGTTGTAGGTCTGATTATTGCGCAGCAAAACTCGGACTTAAGTAAGGGGCATGTTGTTGGATTATTGTGCTAATTTCCATTCGAATAGTCAGCTAATTACTGTCGTGCTTCCCAATTATAAATGCTATTAGGGGTGCATTATTACTACATATTTTCTTCCTCTTTTTTTCTCTAATATGATAAAAGTCAACTTCTTTTGTTTTCAAGTCAACAGCTAATCAAATGCTAAATACGAAATTATTTTTTGGTGGAGAAGGAACAAAAGCAGGGAAGACCTATAGGTTGATATGAAACACGTGCATGCAGGCTTTGACTCATTCCGCTCATGCTTGGCAATAATATAAGTGAATTTGGGTTCGAAATAAAAAATAAATAAAAAAATAAAGACAGCTGGAAGCTTCGTTACTAAATTATTTAATTCCAGCTATCAATGTCTAACGAAACATCATTTGTCTATTGCATGCCCGAATTTATTGTGAAATTTTAGTGAAATGTTTCTGCTTTATGAAATGCTATATATTATGGAGGAGGCCATTTATGTCAATTACCCGCTGCTTTATTTACCTAATGACGTTGAACCTACCAATTAGAGATGATCGGTTTCAGGGTGGATTGATTCTCGCGTTGAAATTAGGAATTGGATTAGTAAGGTCGGTTCCTAGTTTGTTGATTTGGGAATTGGTCCACCTAATCCCACAACTAGAGCTAGATTAGATCAATGCCCGAATGGGTCCAAGAACCGGAGTGATTTCTTTTTCTTTTTCTTTTTTTTTCCTATTCCTTGGCGGGGAATGGAATCGGACAAGGGATTGGAAAAGAATGTTATTTTTGAGCTTTTGTACAGACTGGAACACTCTTGTAGAGTGCAAAAGTGCCTATAAATGTTTTTTTGTTCTCTTATGACCTTTTGCCAATAAAGAAGAAAAAAACATCGATCCGATTCGAGTGATTTGGTCCACACCTGAAATTGGGAACTTAACCGGTTATCAACTATTCTGAATTTTAGGAATGGGACCAGTTTCCATAGCAACCATCCAAAACTAGTTGATAGGGTCTAGTTCTCATGCTCACACCCCTCCTAACAACATAATATTCGCTACCATGGTGAACAATTCATGAATCACGGTGGTGGAGGTCCATCGCGAGGTTACTCGGAAGGTGGGTCGGCAACAATACTTAGAATTTCCCGATTTGCTTGACAAGGAGTATTACAATACTAATTCCTCTTTCCCCCCTCCCTTTTCAACTATAAAGAACCCTCTAGTTGCCCTAAGTTGTCTCCTTGCAGTAATATATTCACACCTTTTAGAAGGGCTATCAAAATACCCCCTCGTTGAATCTCATGCAACTCTATAGATATATCATCATCACCTTTTTCTAATCACCTGTCCTATAAGTATCGTCCAAAAAGTGGCCAGACTTTTCGCACCAAAAAGAAAGTCATGTGGAGCCGTCCACCCTGCATAGTTTCCCCTCTTTGCAGCGTGATGGCCAGGTGATGACAGACCGGTGCTCACTTTGGAGAAAATTCGTTTCGATTTTGCACAGGCCACTCGAGTTGACTATGGACAGTGATGAAGGTGATGATAATCGTGGCTTAATCCAGTGTCAAACCTCGTGCTTCAAAAAGCATATGTCATGATAATCATGACTTTGACTATGGACATTACTAGTAGAAATTTTTTTATCGTATGGTCAGTGGATGATTGTCAAACAAAAATTAGGTACCGACAATTCTCAAAATAATCTAAATTAGTGCATTGGCTCCCTTTTCTTATGTGTAATCGACACAATGAAAATAAAAACATATCACTATTAAGTATACTCAATATGTGCTCGAAAGGAGGCACTCGTTTAACAAGACTCAATTGAAATAAGTTGCTGGTCGTACGCTACGCAACTTTATTTTGATTTTAATTATATATGATATATTAATTCAAAAAATAATAAAAGATTGCACAAAATGTTAGAAATCATTTTGATAATTTTGAAAATTACACTTTCAAAGATTCTAATTTTGGAAAACCAAAAACGATTGGATCTGATTTCACTTTATCATCTCAAGAGACCAAAAGGGAAGGGGAAAGAGCGCTTCTCAGCAGACCACGTCAAATGGATAGGAATGGGCCTAGGGAGACTTGAATGTGATGGCGACTCTTTAAAAGGGCTCCATAGAACTAAATAATCACTTAAAACCATTTGTTTTGTGAAAAATAAGTGATTTTAAAATATTTTCTTTAAAAAGATGACTTGAAATAATTAGCTGCGTTAATTTTTGTGAACAAAAATGCTATTACCCACACCGGAGCAAGGTGAGGACGTTCTCATATTTTCAGCTCAAGAACCATTGGTTGAAGGTCCCATTCCTGTGCAACAAAACTCGGGCTTAAGCGAGGGGCATGATTTTAGGTTACCATGCTAATTCCCCTTCGAATAGCCAGCTAATTACTGCCGTGCTCCCTAATTATTTGAAGAAAAAACATAAATGCTATTAAGAGTGCATTATTACTACATATTTTCTTCTTTTTTGCCCCCTAATATAATAAAGTCAACTTCTTCTTCTTCTTTTTTAAGTCAACAGCCAATCAAATGTTAAATACGAAATTATTTTTGGTGGAGAAGGAAAGAAGAAAAAAACAGTGAAGGCCTACTAGGGTTGATATGAAACACGTGCATCCAGACTTTGACTCATTCTGGTCATGCTTGGTAATAATATAAATGAATGAGGGTTCGAAAGAAAAAAATAAAATAAATAAAGACAGCTAGAAGCTTGGTTACTAAATTATTTAAATTCCAGCAATCATTGTCTAAACTTAACATCATTTGTCCATTGCATGCCCGTACTTATTGTGAATTTTTAGTGAAACGTCTCTGCCATTTTTTTTTCCTTTTATCCTAAACGTCTCTGCCTCATGAAATGCTATATACAATGAATGGAGGAGGCCATTTATGTCAATTATGCGCTGCTTTATTTATAGTTGTTAGGCAAACCAAAGATGGTGAACTAAATAATTAGGGGTGATCGGTTCTAAAGGGGTTGATTCCCACCCAAGAATTGAGAACTTGATTAAAAAGGTCAATTTTCAATTTGTGAATTTGGCCTACCTAATCTAGGAACTGGACCAACCGGTCTAGTTGGGGTTTCAGGTAGGTTTAAGAATGAGCGTGCTTTGTTTTTGCTTTTCCTTATTCCCTGGCAAGGAATTGAAAGTGATCGAAAAGAATGTTATTTTTGAATTCTTGTCGGGAATGGAACACACTTGCAAAACGTGAGGATGTCAATGAATGTTGTTTTTGTTCTCTTCTCTAACCTTTTGGCAATAAAAAAAAATAAAAAAACTATTGGTCAGGTCTGAGTGATTCGGGCACCTAGAATTGGGAATCGAATCAATCATTACCAGTTCCAAATTTTAGGAACTGAGGATCAGATAAGTTCTTGTGAGAATCGCCTAATGAATTGGTTTGTTCTGGTTCATGTGCTCGCACCCTTATCTGCCACTAAAGTGAACAATGTTTGGAATGCAAAAATCAATATTGATCAATTTATTAAAAAGTTTAATCCAAAAATTTAAATTATTAGGTGGAGAGAGACCGCATGAATATAAATAGCATTTCAAACAATGTGAGATAATATTTTAATACTCCCTCTCACGTGCAAGCTGGATTATGAGCAGCATGTAAAATTTTGACACTATAAATTCACATGGAATTTTGATCACACACATCCGCGAAATGAATAGCACCGATTGTGATATTATGTGAGACGCAATTGATTTATGAACCACGATGGTGAAAATTCTTCACGAGATTACCTGGAAGGTGGGTTGACAGCAGTGATCGAAATTTTCCAACCCACGTGACACGGAGTATTACAATACTAATTCCTCTTTTCCCCTCCCTTTTCAACTGAAAAGAACTCTCTAGTTGCCCCAAGCTGTCTCCTTGCAGTAACGTATCCACGCCTTTTACACGGGGCTATTAAAATAACCCCCTCGTTGCATCTCATGCAACTATATAAATATGTCATCATCACCTTAATCTAATCACCTGTCCTATAGTATCGTCCAAAAGGTGGCTAGACTTTTCACACCAAAAAGATAGTCACGTGGAGCCGTCTGGCCTACATAGTTTCCCCTCTTTGCAACGTGATGGCATGGTGATGATAGACCAGTGCTCACTTTGAGGGAATTCATTTTCATTTTGCATAGGCCACTTGACTTGACTATGGACAGTGAGGAAGATGGTGATGATCGTGGCTTAATATAGGGTCAATCTTATGTTTCAAAAGTGCATGTCACGGCAGTCTTCGTTTGTCCCTGTCGTTCAAGGCACTGAAAAGATTAAAAAAAGAGAAAATGAGAGCACGCCTCAGTTCTGAAATGAAAAACTATGCGCGAATATTCTAATCTCATCCCCTCTCTCGCGAACCGTTAATCTTGAGCGGGGTGGCAGGAAATTTTTTTTTTTATGTAATCGTCAGTGCTAGCCATGATAATTGACAAGCAAAAGTTAGGTGCTGACGACTCTAGAGAACCAATTAATCTAAAGTTATAATAGTGAACAAACGACACGACGGGGTTATGATGATCGGGGCAATCGAGTATTATATGAGACGCTTACGAAATCAGAGGTAGATAATCACAATTTTGTAAGTGAGGAATCAACGTATGTCAGCCAACCTCTTGTCTGATTTCTTCAGGGCTTTTGTCTCATCCGTTTCTTCTGCCTAATAAGCCAACTTGGTCGGAAGACCGAATATATGCATCGTCATCGCGAGAAGGAACTTAGGATCTAATCTTATGAAAGTTGTCTCTTAATGTTGGAAGGAGTACCGAAAGGCAAAAAAAGGGGAAAAAAACAAATACCCTTCTGGATTCGGAATATCTAGCTTTCCGAGACAGAAAGCCCTACAACTTTATTTACCGCAATAACCCATATAAACAGCAACAAGATAGTTTCTTTATCTATAATACAGGTCGAATCTCGTCATGCATTCTTCCACGAAATATGCACATTTTGCGTTTTTGTCACAGCAATTTTTTTTGTTGTTGGTAATTTCATGTCTATCGAGAGATCCCTCCCAAAATACGTCTCAGTTAATGAAATTACCATAAAATACAAGGTTTTGAGCAATTAGAGCACGTCCCTTATTAGTCGTTTTTTGCAAGAAGTTTGAGGTTATCTTGGATATGTGTTAATAGCTTGGTTTCTTATCTAGGGTAAGGGTGATCGATTTTCGATCCGATTCCCAAAATTGAGAATTGGAGACCGGACCGATTGGCCCTAGGACCGAGAACCGGTTCCAGTCAAGTCCAATAGAACCGGTCATCCATTTTATTTTATTTTTTTACTACTTGATGCCTTAGATTACGAAGAAATAAAAAACCAGCCACTTTTATTTTTTCTAAAGAAATTAAAAAAATAATATATTTAGTTGGTTTGGTTTAACCAAATTGCCTAGATACCGGTTCGACTTTTAGGAGTTGATAATCGGACCCAACTGGTTAATTCAGTCCAGTTCCGATTCAAGCGATCTATTTTGCACACCTCTAATTTAGGGAAGCACTAATATAAGTATGGGCTGGTTAAGGTGCCGGTAGTATTATAATTTTATGTATTTATGATAAGCACTTTAATATCGAACCCCTCTGTAATTGCTCCATTTTATGTTTTTTTTTTTTTAAGCCTCAGCAGCCAATTTAATCTCTAGTGTTTATTATTTGTCCGTTCCTCAAAGCAAGACCCTATGACGACTCACTTGAGGTCGAACCTGATACATCCGCCTTGCATTTATGCCGGAGACGTTGGCCCTCGCCCTGAAATGCTAGAAGTTTGCGATATCGCTTCTCTTGGGTTAATGCTTGGCAGTGCCCGGACTTGCTTTCAACCCCACCGGCCATCAAAGAAAGGAGAGTGGCCACTTCGTTTTTTATTGGTACGCTCATTAAATATAGGGTTGGTCCTCAGCAGCCAATTTAACCTCTAGTGTTTATTATATTTTGAGGGGGGTAGTTGGGGTAGGAAGCAACCATCTTGATTATGTCTTTATTGGCCCGTACAAGAGACAACGTGTATAGATATAATCACCAACCAAAAAATTAAAAAAAGATGGTCGGAGAAAAAACTCGAGTGAATTTTAAAATTTCCACAAGTAAATGTTTTAAATATTTAAAAATCAAAATACACGAGAAAATCAAAACTACAAGTTACTGCCTATGGCTCATTTTCAGCTGTCAAACTTCATAACAGAAAATCAGCTACACCATGCAAAGTGAATATTGAAAACAAAGGCAAAAAGTCATAGCTATTTACAAGATGCACAAATATAAGTATTTCAATTATTTCCAAATTATATGTTGTATCGATAAGATTTTCATAAGGGTTTATACCACATAAAACTAAATTAATATATATGTGACAAATTTATCTCAAATTAATTTTTTGACTACCAAAAACTCAAAATTATATTTATGAAAAATTTATTTTTTATTAGTTTCCGTTAAATTAGGTTAATCCTAAGAAAAACAAAAACCAAAGATGCTTATGATAAACGGAGTTTCCAAATTTGTATGTTTATCAATTGTTACGTGTTATTTAACTCAATAATTCAATGGTAAAATTTAATGGAAACTAATCAAATGTAAATTTTTCATAGTTATAATAATTTGATGATTTTTTATGATAAAAAAATTAATTTACAATAAATTTATTATAAGTGTATCAATTTAAAAATTTTCCGTGATATTAATCTTTTTTATAATCTCTATATTTTCAACGTATGTTGACATACCCTTCAAACTTAAGGCGATAAAGAATCCCCCGATAGGTGACCACTTGGAAGTAAGTGCTACCAAAATTAACTTTGGCGGGAGAGTTAAAAGCAATGAAATCATTCTAAAGCTATCATACCTCGAAGAAATCCCATGGAAGTGAAAAAACACATAGTGAAATCGATGAACATCAAAATTGACCTTTCCAGATGAATGGTTTTAAAGGGCGATGACGCAATTCGCAAGAACGCATGGTCTCGATTATGTTTTGGATATATGATAAAAGAATGAGATGACACTAGTTGAAAGCATGCGACGAAATGAATCCTGTGGTGGCAGCTGTGGAGCGAGGGAGCAGTCGTGGGTCCATTCCTATATATTTTAAGAGGGGCAGGTGTGGATTTCGAAAATCACCTATTTATAGCATAGACGAAGATGTACGGATGAGCCAACTCCATGGAGGCACGTCAGGGGTTGTGCATGATGCTAAGACAATTCATAGATGATTTTAAATTGATAGCTGCGAATTCAATTTTTGAAAAAAAACAATACACTTGATTCATTCAAAAACAGATTTATGATGCTGAAAAATCGTACAACTATAAAGACAACATTGAATTTTTAACTTACAATCTATGAGGTTTTTCTGAGCTTCATGATGGGTTCGAGAAAATTCAATTGAATAGACACAAAACGTAATAACATACTACCCACAATTAACACAATGATTTTGAAAAGTGCAAATTTCCATAATCAAGGTAAATCACCAATGGAAAGAAGAGAACGTGTCTTGACTTTGTGAGAGAGTGAGACAACGGGGGGATAAAGCAGCTCTTCTCTAGTTGTCTTATTACCATAGAGATGGAAGATAGAGCTGGTCCTGCTGATGGTGGTTCCGACATTTGATAAAGACGCGGGTCCTTGTTTCTTTCTATTTTGCCTTTTTTCAAGAGGTGGGGCCTCGTACTTCTCGTCTCCCCATATCAAAATCTTCTTACTATTTTTATAGATCTAATCCGAACCCCATTTTTTTTTTAACATTTCATAACTTTAACACGCCACTTTTGTTTAAGTAAATTACATGACACGACACCATTACGAACTCTCATGTATAAGCATGCACAACAAAGATGTCCAAACGTGTATAATCACATCTAAACGCATCAGATTAACATAGATGGCATGTTGACCGTTTATAACTATACGTGCTTATGCACGTCGTAAATGGGTCACAAAAAAGTCAATTTAAGTCTAGCACCCTTAAAATTCATGTATAAAAATGTGTTAACTTATTTTAAATAAGAATTCGTTTAAGCTCAAGAGGACACGCTAGAGAGTGTGTTATACACGTGTCGAGTGAGATTTATATGTCGTATCAACGAGTCGTATTGAAATAATCAATCCTAAATTTTAATGAAATGTTCGATGAATCCAATAAGCGTTGAAAATTGACCATATGCACCGTATTTACCTCCATATTGGATTGGAAGAAAATATCTCGAATTACACTTCTCATTAATACGTTATAAAATATAAATATCATCCTTATACAAACTTAACTAAAATAAAAAGACAAGCATCATTTTTAACATGTTTACGGTTAGTGGGTTAAAGCATTATATTTTTATATCGGTTAAAGCATTATATTTTTATATCGAGAGGGAAATTCAATGCAATTTGGCTTAAGGCTCAAAAGTCAAAAGCCACCCTCCAATCACACTAAGATATTTGGCTACGACTTCGACTTTCGAACGGTCGATACCATCGATTTTATCATTTACTTATAATAATCAAGGGTCGTATATACTTTAACGAAATCTCTTACAATGTTTTTCGTAAAGTCAAAATTCAGATTTCCAACTTCGACTTTTGCATCAAGACGTCAATTGGGGCATGGTGTGCGCACTCAAATGGGGTGCGTCATGGACTTAAGACCGTGATCACAACGTGGTAATTGTCGTGATGAGAGAGCAAAGCACCATGCAAAAGAACAGCCCGGTTCACACGGCTTACTCATTTGTGTGTGGTGGACAGAACCCCAACCCGAGGATCAAACCCAGTTCAATCCCAACGTGATTCACACGTGCACTCAAAGTCCATGGTCGGTCGTGGTCTACTGGTCTGCTTCCTCTTCATCTTCCTCTTTTCACCGCTTTTCCTTATTTTTTTCTTTTTTATGGTTCCTTTCAGACTTTATTTTCTCACGCGGAGAAAAATACGCGAAATAATAAAAATAAATAATCTCCAAACTTTAAATTAACATGTAACGTCGCTCACGAATTCTTAATTTTATGTACCATGATCTTTAAATTTTAATTTAACAAGTAATGCAATACTTATATTTTTAATTTTATCATTATCGATAAACATTCGAAGTAATTCTTAGGATATGACGACACCAAGTATTAATATAAATTAAATTAAAAATCCGAGGGCGAAATTTAACAACCGTTGTGTTGGGATTTTCCCAGCGCCGTTGACCGTTCAGTTTCCCGGGAAGCACGGGGCCCACCACCGCCAGTCACCACCACTCGCATCAGCAGCGCCCACCTGCTCGTCCTACTTAACTCCTCTCAATCTCCCTCTTTCTATCTCTTCATCTCCCTCTCTCTATCTCTCCATCTCCAGCTCGAGCTGTTCTCCGGCGACGATCGCCCTTAGGGTTTGTTTCCGCGACCTCATTCTCGCCGATGGAGTTCGACGCCCTCCGATCGCCGCTGGACTTAGAATTCCGGGACAAGCTCCTCTTCCCTCGTTCCCTCCCCATCGGCCTCCCTCCCTCCCCTCCCGACCTCGGACCCCTCGACTCCCCGGCCTCCGGCGGCTCCACCACCGACGTCTCCATCGCCAGCGCCCCCGAGTCGCCGGGCAATGCCGGCGCCGACCGCGAGCTCCGCGTCGAGCGCGAAATGATGACGTGGCACCGCTCCGCCGCCGCTCGCGACGGCGGCGGCGAGTTGATCTTCGGGCCGCCGCGTGCTGGCACTCCTGCAGGCGGCTTCCCGGGCGATTCGCCGGTGGCCGCCGGAGGGGAGCAGAAGGCGGCGGCGGCGGTCGGCGGCCGGGAGGAGCCGGGAGCTGAGGCGGGATGGAACGTGCTCCGCTCGCCGGGAAGCGCGCCCCCGGAGTCGAGCGCCGCGGTGAAGCTGCAGAAGGTGTACCGGAGCTACCGCACGCGGCGGAGGTTGGCGGACTCCGCCGTCGTGGCCGAGGAACTGTGGTAGGCGCACCGGAATTTAGTGCCATTCGTCGGCTTTTCCCTCCTCCTCCTCCTTCTTCTTGGTCTCGAACCTTCATGAAACGATGGCTGTAAAATAAACTCTTTTGTAGGTGGCAAGCACTGGATTTCGCGAGATTGAATCGCAGTACCATTTCGTTTTTCAATTTCCCTGAAACTGCCGCTTCGAGGTGGACTCGTGTCGGCCTGATTGCTTCCAAGGTTAATAATTTTTCCTCGTCCATGTCCAGAACAATTCGTTTGGATTTCTCTGTCGGCGCCGCGAAATCGGACGTACAGGGGACTGTTTACCTGATCCCAAATTTGTCTCTGTTACTGATTTAAAGACGGCTCTACGTTAACACAGTTTTTGACTTTCTTGGACAGGTGGGAAAGGGTTTGTCCAAAGACGCTAAAGCACAAAAACTGGCTTTTCAGCATTGGATTGAAGCTGTAATTAACCGCCTTCTCAGTTTTCTTTGTTTGAAATTTACATCACTTAAAAGTGGCCTGGCAACTCGAAGGTTGAGATAAAGTTTGTATCTTGATATTCAATATGCACGTATCATCTTCTGGATTGTGTAGATTGATCCCCGGCATCGCTACGGGCATAGCCTGCACCTGTACTATGATGAATGGTGCAAAGCGGAATCAGGACAACCGTTCTTTTACTGGTGAGTAAAAAGTTCATCAGGCTAAGAATGGGAGATTCTTATAAATATGTGGAAGCAATTTTCTAGATGGCAGAAGCTTCCAGCTTGGTTTTGCTCGGAGTTTACTGCGAACAGAGCTTGATTGTCTAAGATATTATTTGAACTCGACTCTGCTGAACCTCTGTCCGTGGGCCGGATGGCAGTTTCTCTCTCTCTTCTGTTTCATCAAAATATATCAACACTTAACATATTTTTTGTTATTTGCATTAGGATTTTTGGTCATTTTGAGTCAAGGCTTCTTGTCCGGTTTATAATTAAGTAGGTCTTTAGTCTTTATGATAGTGATTGAATTAACATGTTGAATAGAGTTAGGAATCTAAGGGGGTTTTTTCTCCCCCCTCATGACGATTCAGAGATACTAGTCTGGAGTGTGGTAGTTTTGGACTTATGCGAGAGACCAACATGCTTCGATGATGCTATGTTTCTTGAGTAACTCCTAGTGAAGGATGACAGTGCAAGGTCACTTGGGATCTACCTCTGGTGAAAAAAACTCTTCAGAGGTGATACTGAAGAGATGCTGAGTCACTGAATGGGCAATCCCTTTTTTTAGAAAATTTTCTTGTATGAAGTTCATCTCAGCGTTATGATCACGCGTGCTTAATGTGGGACTCTCATGATATCAGGGCTGGTTCACTAATTGCTCAATTTTCATTCCCTAAGAAATTATGAGGACTGTAGTTGTCATAGAAGTTGATTGTACTAATGATTGGGCATCATGCTGTGGTTTGTTTCTCCTTTGTGTTTTTGTGGTGCAATCTATTATAGCCATCAATGTTTGGGAGTGGGGTGAAGAATGAAATACTTTGCCCTCCATACCCCTCTCACAGAAATCTAAAAAATTTGCACCCAATTTTCCATTCCTCTCATTTTCCCTAACTTCCCAAACATAGGCTGAGTAGAATGGATGTGTTCTGAAGTTTCTCCATTTGATTTTTCCAGGTTGGACATCGGAGATGGCAAAGAGCTTGATCTTAAAGAGTGCCCAAGATCAAAACTCCGACAGCAGGGCATTAAGTACCTTGGACCCGTGTGTATCTCTATTTAGTAGCCATTCTCTTATTGATTGACTGGTCTTGTGATGGAGTAATAGTATTTCTTTTATCTCTTCAACCATGACTAACGCTCGCTTGCTTTCTCCCTGTCCTTCTTTTTCCGTACTGAAATCAGCAAGAGAGAGAACACTATGAGTATGTTGTCATCAATGGGAAGATCGTCCATAAACAGTCTGGCGAATTTCTTCATACAAAGAAAGGTTCGGAAGATGCTAAATGGATATTTGTGATGAGTCCTTCAAAAAGGTTATACGCTGGCGAGGTAAGCTGATATTATTATAAAGATGCAAACCTCTGATTTCATTTTGATTGCTGATGTTTTGTGTCATGAGAAGCTGATCCCCTGAATTGTTTAGAAAAAGAAAGGGGTATTTCATCATTCCAGCTTTCTGGCTGGAGGAGTCACTATAGCGGCTGGAAGGTTAGTAGCAGAGCATGGAGTACTTAAGGTACAGTGCACATTTTGTTGTGTTTTTTTAATTTTTTTTATTTACATTCCTATAAAATTTAGATATGCACTTTTCTAGTTTTAGTTCCAATTACAATCTCCCTTTTTACATTCCAAGTCCTAGATGCAAGTTTTTCTTTTTTTCCCTGTTATTTTCCTTGGATCATTCACAGAAATCTTACAAAAATAATCTCCTTATTTGAGTTTAACTACATATAGATGTTGTTAGCTCTTATGAATTGGTTGCGGAGCGCCGTTGAAAAAGAGATTGAAAATGACATGTCATGCCTTATGGTAGCTCTTGTTATACATACCCTATCTGGTTTAATGTCTAGAAATGGTTTCTTGTTGTTCCATTTACTGAGATATCCAACAAGGTGAAGGTCATTGAGAGCCAATTAAAACTGCAATGCGATATACAAGTATTTTGCTGAACTGTTGGCATTGTCAAACTTTATTGTCCAAAGCTGCCTGAGAAGCATGTTCAGAAGACCTATCTCATCCTCTATAACAACTAAGCTTCACATCATAGTTATGTTAACGTAAAATCTACAAATAGATCTTTGAGCCATCATGTTGTCTTTCCTTAAATGATCCTGCATGCAGCTTCTTCTCCAAGATTTCCTATAGAAGAATCACCTCCTGTTACCTGTACCCTTATAATGCATCCTTCTACTGGATGGCAAAGCAAAAACTGAATCAACAATTGGACACGCGTTTATTTTTAAAAGGAATTGTCGGTTAGGGACTTAATATTTATCTATCTGAAAGTTTCTCATGCTTTCTTTGGTGTGCTGGAAAGCATTAACGATCTCTTTAAATGTCAAGAGTCTTGGCTAGTCTGGAGTTATTTGTCGGTGTGAACTGACTCTGGGCAAGTCAAGACAGTTCAGGATAGAACATTAGTTTCATTCATTGTTTTCTTGATAAATTATCAGCTCTCAAGCTTTAGCTTTTAATGCAGTCTTACCATCAACATAATGACTGCTAAAGCTGGCATGACATCTGTGTTGCTTTTTATGGTGCCTGACACTGGCTTGTTTTGTTTTTCCAAGTCCATCTCTGCTTATAGTGGACATTACCGACCAACTGAAGATAGACTCAACAGCTTTGTATCCTTTCTGAAGGAAAATGGAGTCAACCTGGATGAAGTTGAGGTAGTTGTTCTCCTTTGTTCCACTAAAAATTGTCTCTGTCTAAATGCGCAAGGTTTGTTCTTCTTCTTTTGGACAATATTGAAATCCACAGAATTCAATTCTTTCAGAGAGGTGAAGCATCCAGTGAAAGTCATGGACTGTCTCATGATTTCAATATAGCACACAGCCCAATTCAGAATTGGCTGGTCTTTGCACACCTAATGCCTGTGGAAAGCATTCTAATTGCTCTTCTTTCCCTTTTTTATATTTGATGGTTTGTTGCATGTCTCATTCCAGATACGTAAGGCCAGTGAAGATTATGAATCATACGAAGATAATAAACCAAGTGCAAGGAAAAGTTCGGTTGAAACTTCAGGAACCCCAGAACTTTCCCAACCTGAATTTCCAAAAGAAGAGATGCAGAGCGTATCTAACGAGTCAACGGAATCCACCATTTCTCAAGAAAAAATCAATTACAAGAGGACCTTGTCTGGGGGTCTTCAAAGCCCCAGAACTGAGGTTCCCAAGACTAAAATCTTGGAAAGAATAAATTCCAAGGGTGTGGCAAAATCGTATCAACTAGGGCTTCAACTCTCACTCAAATGGTCAACAGGTGCTGGTCCTAGAATTGGATGTGTTGCTGACTACCCAGTAGAACTAAGGCAGCAGGCACTGGAGTACGTTAACCTCTCTCCTAGATGTTCCCCTACTCCTTCGACCTATCGAGATGTTCCCATTCTCTCCCCCTCGCGTCTTTGTCCCTCTGCATGATTCAGCGATGGCTGTGGATCCTCTACCTGAATCGGAATAATCATTATCCGTCCTGCGGTATTGGAAGGTTTTTGTGGATGGAAATATTTCTCTACCTACTGCTCCTAACCTCTCCAAAGTGCGCAGAGCATTATAATACATTTGTTTAAATTGTCTGGTAGTCACTGCTCATCCACTATGAGTATCGCTGCTCATCCACTATGAGTATCGTGAAGTTTTAAGTGCTCCAACATTGATATCTGATGGCGAGGTGGCGTATTTATAACCTGAGACTTAGTATCATGTGATCAAAGTGACATGACATGTTTTTCATTCGGAAATCATTGTAACTTTGATGCGCATGCTACTATTTTCTTCTAGAGAATTGTTAGGCCGAAAATATCTCTCGGCAAATATGGTATTTCGTCCTATTTTCTTCTAGAGAATTGTTAGGAAAATATCCCTCGGCACATGTGGTATTTCATCTCCATCGAAGACCAATTTACTTTGGGGCATTCAGGGTTACTGGTATCGTGAAGTTTTATCTGTGACTGTACGCGCTCTGCTTTATTACCAATGCGTCTATCCTGAGAAATTAGTTCCATTTGGCATCTCTGTTCCCATCATTGCGGCTGTTCCTTTTAAGCTCTGGATTAGGAGGAGCTCCGGATCAATCAAGAGAAAGGAATCTTCTTTTCCTCCCTGACGCATTGCGGCGTCAACCATTCATTAATGTGGAAAATTAAAGGGAAGAAAACGAAACCTGCATCGAATTCTAGCTCCAGAACAGGATTAGCCTTGTGGTTGAGGCAACATGGCCAGACCAGAAGACAAGATTTTATCTACTCTATACCATAATTGGTTGGTCTGTGGTGAAAATTAAGATCGGACTCTTAACCCTATGTCTCGAGTCGCTCCATTCGAGCGACCCTGACATGATGCGTGTTCCCTTCTTTACCCGACCACCTTTTACCACGACCTTGAACGAACGGTTCTCATGCAACTTGTCGAACTTCAGAGTGTCTGGGACGACCTGGATGGAGACGCCCTCTGGAGCAGTCACTTTGGCCTTATACAACGATTTCGCAGACCCTACGTTTGTCACGGTTCGGTAAAAGACGGCAGAGATGCTAGCGCTTGTATCCGTGAGTTGGAGATGCATGGAAGGGTAGTTCAGGCCATCAGTGCCATGCGCGGGCCTGAAGCTCGAGCAATTGAATTTCTTCTTGCCGCCGGTGAGCAAGGCGATGGTTGTGCCATTGTATCCTTCCTTGCATAAGAAGCTGATGTATGATCTCATAGTGATATCGTACACGAGGCCGGGATGCACCGCCTTGACCGGATTTATTTGGCCCGACCCTGAACTTAGCTCAGCAAACTCGTCCTTGATTTTCATAGGCACGGCTGAAAGGAGGAACTGGTTAGTAAGACAAGCCTAGGCACGCAGAAAGGAGTGAAAGCCTCATCCTCATGGCAAATTCGCTCAAGAATACCTTCTCTTTGAACATCTGAGACTTATATCCAAAAGGGCGAGTTTAACTCTTTGAGTCCCGTTAAAAGTAATTTTTGGTTGGGGTTGTTCGAAAGGTTTTTGAGATAAACTCACCGGTGGTCATTAAAGCAGACTTGATCGCGGCCGGTGACCAATTTGGGTGAAAGCTCTTCACGTAGGCCGCTGCTGCTACCGTGTGAGGACAAGCCATGGATGTTCCTGATAATATGTTAAATGTGGCATGTCGCTTGTCTAAAGGATCCTCTGTCACTGGTGGAAGTTTCGAATAAGCAGCTAGTATGTCGAGTCCGGGTGCTGCAAGGTCAGGCTGTGCATATGCACAGATCTCAATGTGAGAGAGAGAGAGAGAGAGAGAGAGAGAGAGAGAGAGAGAGAGAGAGGTTTCTACCTTAAGGATGTTGAGCGCGATTAGCTGGGGTCCTCTGGAAGAGAAAGCTGCGATGAACGGTGCATTCATCTTGGCCGTTCTAGTCTTGGAAATGACAGCCTGGGGATTTCTGGATGACGGTCGTCGGTTGAAGAATATGAGTTCAGACTGTTACCAAATATGGAAAAACTAAATTCTATTGTTGCGAAACTGCTAGTATACACACTTTCATGAGCATTCATCGACTTTTATCTAGGAATGATCCAAGTGGGTGCAGGAAATGCAGTAGAATAACCTATATCAGATCAGGTAAAACCTACTTGGTAGAGTTGATATAGCGGTCTATCTTTTCACCGTCCTTGTTGCTAACTGTAGTTCCGGGCATAGACATGACAAAGGCAACGTCGACGTCTGCTAAGCTATCACCGGAAGCCACGAGTCCAACCCCGCCCAGTTGTTTGATTGTATCATCCTGGCCAAAGTACCCTTCACAATATACTACTCTTCCCTTCACCTTGTGCTGGCTTAGACTCCCATAATCACAAGCACTGTCGAGTGAATGATTGTCAGCGAAATACTGGCCAGTGACTGAACAATTGGATAGAGAGGACTTTGTCGAGACTACTAAAACAAGAAATCACCTTCACTTTTGTTGTACTAATGTTATTTGATTTAGTGCAAGATCAGTTCTGGTTATTTGATGAGTTGCGCGTTTAGATTCCTACCTTGCATTCAGATAGCTCTGGTTGCTAGTATCGGCAGCGAGTGTTCCGCTTATTAATGGGTACATCTGCTTCTTCAGCGAAAAAGTATTGATTGAAAGTCCCTGTCATACAACGGGAAATACAGTTATGAATGTGAGAGAGAGAGAGAGAGAGAGAGAGAGAGAGAGAGAGAGAGAGAGAGAGAGAGAGAGAGAGAGGGGAGAGAGTGTACATCATAGGATGCGCCATTGCCTAACTTAAATTCTGTCTGGAACTTTCTGTCAATACTACTTGCGGCAACTGTCATAATCCACGGCGCAACATTTTCGATGGTGTACTCTGTGGGCCCGTCATTCCCTCCTGAGCAAGAAGTCAGAATCCCCCGCTTCATGGCATGGAACGAGCCAATGGCCATGGGGTCGCTGAAGAAGTCCTTCGACGGCCCGCCTATCGACACCGAGATCAGATCCACGCCGTCTGCTATCGCCTCGTCGAAACCGGCTAAAAGATCCATGTCAGAGCAGCCGTTTTCCCAGCACACTTTGTAAATGGCAATGCGGGCCGATGAGGCGCCTCCCCTTGCAGTCCCCTTGGCTATGCCGTAAAAGCTAGCTCCTTTCACAGCTACGCCTGCCGCAATGGACGAGGTGTGGGTCCCGTGGCCGTCGTCATCAGCAGGAGTTACCGATCCAGTCGCGGCATTCTCCAGGTTGAAGTACTTTGCACCAATCACCTTGCTGTTCATATCACAATGGGACAGGACATGAAAAACCTAGGGAAAACCAAACTGCAGGGACATATTTTAGCCCGAAACATTGATCTTTAGGAGTAGAATCCCGAGGATCTTGTGCATAACAAAATGCCGTCACATTACATATTCAATTTTGACAAAAGAAGGAACTTGTTATCAGAGAGAGAGAGAGAGAGAGAGAGAGAGAGAGAGAGAGAGAGAGAGAGAGAGAGAGAGAAGCTACTTGTTGCAGCCAGTGAAGTTGGCACCCTTCACACATTTGCCTTTCCATTTGGCTGGGGCAGGTCCAAAGCCCTCGTCATCAAAACTTGGGGCGTTTACATAGATGCCTGCGTCATTCAAATCCTTAGAAACATCACCAAAAGACAAAAATACAAACAAAAATTGACACCCTTGCAATATAATTTGTTTAAGTGTACATTTGATACAACTTTGTCCTTACCAGTGTCTAGAATGCCTATGATAATGTCACTCTCAACCTTGGAGTTCCTGCTCCCTGAGGTCCCTGGCATTCCTAGGAAGTCCCATGATCGAGTCGTGTGAAGCTTCCGTTTTTTGTTGGCAAACACCGACACGACCGCGTCTTCATCTGGAGATGAATTTAGCAGGTGGAGTAATCCAGAAGACTACAATCCTAAAAATAAAGGAGCAATTTTTTTTGTTGCTTGTGTACCTGACAGTTTCTGAACTTCATGCGGCAAGAGCCTGGCTGCAAACCCATTAAAGCTCTTACCATAACTGTAGATCTTGGCCTGTCTTGCTATTTCCTCACTGAAAAAGGAAAATATGACATTACACTAGGTAAGATCTGCGACGACTCAATCAAAACATTCTAATTGCTACGAGAAGAATCATTACTCTCCAATTGCTGCCATGAGCAGGCTGTGGTGTTTGTCCTCGACGCTGGTTTTGGTCTCCAGCAGTTCTCCCATGTATATAATGTATGGCTGCATTTCGACAGGTAAGAAACAAAATAATGAATCAGATAGGAATTTGCTAGAAATACAATCATATGGACATTGCATATCTTGCTTAGATTTGCCAATGGCATTGATTCAATTGACCATATGTATTTTTTGGAAACAGGCACTTGCTTACTAATGGCCTACAATTACACATTTGTTGCGCCTGCCTAATCTATCATAAATAGGATCACTTACCTCATGCATGTGAGTGGTACTAACTGCTTAGGCCACATATATAATAGTTCGATTTACATATCGGGGCGACGGGATTGATTTTCTAAGGGTGACTAGTTTTGACCAAACGCTCTAACCATGTTAATGAAACCAAATAGTGGATTGCATGAAACAAGACTTTGAACATTTCCGAGTCGATTTTCATGTCCTGGATGCACCAACCATCGAAACCTACCTTCCTCTCATCGCCCTGCAATCCTTGGACGAGAGTGGCAAAAAGACAGAGCTTGAACAGGAACGCTGCTGATACCCTCAACATCCTCGCTTTAACTCTTCAAGGTTGTTCAAAAGCGCAAATTTCACTATTTGCTCGACTAAGAAAACTAGACAAGTTCGCGGTTCTATATAGAAAAAGGCGGGCTCGAAGGCGAGCGGAAAACCACGCCCTGGACGGTCAAAAGATTCACTCCCCAACGCGCGCAACCACACAGAAATTTTCTGCTCGAAACCAGAGAATTAAGAGGCACGTAATTTGGATCGTTACTGAAACTACTAGATTCATTCTCGAGCGTGTAGCTGAGCGATCATGTAGGAGATCACCTTCACAAGAATAATGCCAGTTGGTTTTGTTCCAATATAAAAGCCCAATTGACGTGGAAATTTAATGGTGATCTCTTCAGAGGTTTGATAAGGTTGCGTTTTGTGAATTCGTGGTTACTGAAGCCCCTGGGCACGCATCGTCTTGACGCTGTTTCGCTTCTTTTGAATTATGCGAAAATCCGTCTGAATTGGATTAATGTCTCACCATGTGCGAGAAACTTGGAATCCCACGTGAACGATGATGGGCTTGGGCTTCAAGTTGCACGGCCACGAGTAAGGGTGATCTGTTTCGGAGTCTAGTTCTAGGGTCTACTGGGAACGGGTTTTTATTTTTTTATTTTTGAAAAATCAAGACAAATAGAGTTACAACAATAGTATGAGCAACAAAACAACTCAAAGTAAAATATCGATACAAAACAATTAGGAATATAATGCAATAAGGAAGTTAAGCTCATTTAAGATTAGATAAATCAACTTTTTTTAACTCCATAAAAGAAATTCTAACTTATTTTCAGATGGATGAGTGGCTCAATATCTAGAATCCGAAACATACCCTCATCTACCAGTTATAAAGGGTTAGAATTAGGAATCAAACCTGTTCCATAAGTAGTCGATTTGGTTCTAAGGTAAAATCGGACAAGTTGCACAACCATAGACACGAGTCCACAATAAGAGCTCTCCATCTTTCGAAGATGATTTGGAGACCCTTTTTGGGTTCCTATCTTCATTTGGAAATGTCGAAATGGACGACTTCACTGATATTTTCTTGCTAAGGTTCTTGTTTTGGTCCTGAATATGCGCATCTTTTCTAATCAAGTTCTTGAACATTTAATATAATTTTCTAGTCAAATCCCTTCAACAACAATGCTGAACAATTCGAGCTAACGTGGCCATCGGACCATGCTAGAGTACGACGTTGTAATAAAATTTGCCTTCATGAACAAGCCATTGCCACAGAAAATTTTGCCTCCATGGACAAGCCCCAGCCCACGGTGGAAAGAGCTTTTTCCATGTGAAACTCCGGCATGTTGCGGTACTCGAATTAGCCGGACTTGCTGCTTAAGGAACCTGATTAGAAAATTGTTTTAGTTCAAGGATTTGGTCAACAAATCTAAAGTTTAAGCGGTTGATTGGGAAAAGGAAAAAAAACATGCCTAACTTCAGGGGCAAAAAGTACAATCTATGTTCTTTAGCCTTTGTGGAGATAAACGCATCGTCACATAATTTATAACAAAAGAAATCTCACTATCAGATATTTAATTTGAAGAAATAGCAATTTTATTCTCGTTCCATTTTTTTAATAAAACATTTATTACATCATTTAGTTTGAAAACACCCAAATAGTTATTATACTCACCATCCTCTCAGTGTCAAGAATAAATATTTCTAAGCCATCTCAAGAATGATGAAGAAAGTGAGTTCTTCATTTGTAAGTAAAGTACAAAATGAGAAAGGACAGAGTTGTCAGTAGATTTGTTGATGAAAGCCCATTCAAGCATACAAGATGGGCCAAGAGCTCATAGGGTCTAGCACACTGATCCTAAAAGGGTCAACTTTAGAAAGTAAAGTGAAGAAGAGAGAAGATATAAGTATAAATAGACCTATTGGTGGAATCCCACTTGAGCATATGAAATGGGTTAAGAGCTTATGGAGTTTAGCAAGCCAGTTTAAAAAGGGCTTACCTTAGGAACTGCAGAACCCAGTTTTGAGTCACTTAACTCAGATGTGCATATTTGATATGGGACTTCAATTCACCTCAACCCACCATCCATTTGTGCTTTCTCAAGAGCTTCACCTTCAGCGATGAGGTTTTTATTTCTTTTTATAAGTGAAATGAAGATGAGAGATGACAGATGTGTAAGTGAGCTTATTAGTGGACGCCAACTTGAATGAAGCTTGATCAGCATTTCAGTCCTATTTCAAAATTTTCTCAAGACTTTCTTAGACGTTAGCATGAGAAGCCTGATTTAGCCTTGAACGGGCCAAAATAATCTTGAATTCCAGATATACCCGAATTTCATAAATAAAAAAGAAAAAAATAAAATTTTCTTGGGAATCCTAATATAACCATAACAACTAAGCAAAAATCAAATGAGGTCGAAAATAACACCATGTTGGGTTAGAATTAGAAAGAAGGCCAGAAATGTGCCAAAAAACAGTCAAAAAGTGACCTAAAAAAGGTTCCTAAATTTAGCCGTTAGCATAATACTCTCAACAAGCTTTTCCCATTGGTATTATAGGGATGGTAAATCACCTCAGTTCAAAAGCGTTTTGCGTAAAGGTCGGGGTTGTCAATATTCTTTCTTTAGATGAAATTGATAAACTTTTAACAATAATTTCGTGTTAATTATTTAACAATGTATATTTGAATCTTGAATTGGACAATCAAGAAACGACATTAATTGAAGTATTTCTTTTATAAGAAATCATTTTCTTTGTTCTTAACTTTTTCTGTCCTAAAGCCAAGAAAGTTAACTTTAGGGTAACTTTCTTCTATTAAACAAAAATGAAAAAAAAAAAAAATTGTTCCGACCTTCTCCAAGTCAATTGGTGTGGATCACAAAGCCTAAAAACAACTATTAAGCATGTAGATTTAAACCAACGTGGTAAATAGATTGGGTCTTCAATCCATAATTGTAAAATGTGATAATTACATAAATGGTCTAAAAACTTTGGCTTGATGTGCAATGTGGTTTCCGAACTTTCAATTTATTCAATGTGATCCTTGCTATTGGCACCTAAATTTCACTAATGAATTCATTATGCATCCTCTGTAGAAAATCATTTCAGGAATCAAGTTCAACAGTAATGGCAAGAGTTAATCTTTGTAAACATGACCTTAGATTCCTTGTTCCTATTGATGCTAACAATATAGTTTAGAGGGGAGGTGAATAGATTGAATGAGAAGCTATGAAGATCTTTTGTAGAATATAACAAGTTGAAACCTCATTAGAAGCATAATAAATTTAGTGTAAGCAAGAGTGCTACTGATGAACAAATACATAATCAGGAGCGATGCTGATAAACGGATTAATATAATTAAGTGTGCTGATAATAAAGAAATAAAAGATTGCACATTGTGTTTTATAATGGTTTGGCTTTATCTTTAAACCTACATCCACTCAAGACTAACATCTACAACAAGGCAGGAATCCATTAGTGATTAACACTGCAAGTTACAACTGATAAGTGTTGTTCCTTTCATATGATAGATCACACACTGTCATGACACAAGTACTACTTTTACACTTGTACACTTGACTTTATATGATTACAACTCAGTAGCAACTCATAGAGACATGATTAGCAATGCAGTTGCTATAAACAAAAGCAAAATATAGAAGAAAACTCAAGAGCTATAGATTTAGTTTGTTCATTTCCACCCAAACTCAATATTTCTTTTAGATTGAGTATATATAGCCTTCCAATCCTTAGATGATTGTTTGCAATTCATCTCCATGGAGTAGTTGTTGGTTCTACCATAATCAGTCTTTAAATAACTACTTTGATACATCTCCGGTGCTCCTGATGTGAACTCCAAGCCTTTGTAACGGCTTCATTGGTGTTGATCAACGTTCCTATTAGTTGAGCATATGGCCAGCACCTTTCAGGAATTGATTCTGCACTGTCAAACTCGTGTAATCAAGAGTGCAGATTATTAGTAGTCTATTGATGCTGTCCCTTGACGAATTCGTGTGGAAAGACTTTCGATCAATCATATGATTATCCTCTTGGTTTCATCATCTTCCAAAGACTTCCAAGGACATCAGTATCCCCATTGATTCCTCATCTTCATTGATTAGCTGAGTCAGCATCCGAAGACCTTTAAGGACATTGGCATCACCGTTGATTCTTAGTCTTTGCTTACCTCATTGGACCATTGCATGCCATTGTCTTTCCACCTCATTTGAAGAGGACTACTCTTGCCAACAATATGTTGTTTGAGTGATGATTTGCCTATTTTATCTTATAGTCCTTCCAAGCATATTGAAATTTGTGATTCTACCAAAGTCATTCACTTTCACAAAAGCGGTCCATTCAAGCTTCAACGAATATTACTGTTCTAGGCTTGTTCACCATTACCAAGGTTCATCCAAGTGTTCACTTTATCTTGGTTTTCTAAGCCATCATGAATATCCTTGTTCTCTCAGCTCATTCACCTTTGATTAAGGTCTTTCTAACTTGTTCACTTTTATAGAAATCATTCCAACTTGTAGACATCTCGACACCAAATTCCTTGTTCATGTCAGATATTAGCAATAATCCTTCCATATTGGTAGAGCATACCCGACTATGTTAGAGTAATGAAGATCATACTTGATACTAACTACAACATCATCTATATTGTTGCTTGTGTATATATCACTTGGTGTTAACTCAACCAAGAAACACATATGTAGTCTTTGATTGTCTTTGTCATTGTCATAACAACATAAAGGATTTTCCCAAAAGTTATCGCTGTGTCCCTTCTGCACGTATATAATATAAACACAAGAGTTCATTAATAGCTAGGGTTCATTTTATGTAGGCCATAGGTGCATCTTGTAAAGCTTAGCCATCGAATTGCACCAATATAAGTGCCATTTGGCACCAAACTGAAAGTGTCTATATTGCATCATTCTACATTCATTTTTTACCCTAGATTAAGCAAGGAGCATTGTAGCATTAGAACTTCAGGCTTACGGCTAAATTTTGGTTACTGGCTATCTCGAAGAACCTTGATCGACCTAGTCCACAATTGGACTCAAACTTTCTCCCCCAACAATTTTGACTTGTCTTCCCTTATCAATTGGAGCCACAAACGAACTTAGAAAATTGCAAACCAGGTGTCACAACGAGCATCTTCAAGTTTATTTTCTAATGGTTTATGACTCGTGTGCTAACTCCAAGTGTAGCTTGTAAGAATTATTATGGCCAACATGATTTTGTTAATCAATGGTTTAATAAATATTTAATGCTAAAATGTATTGGTTATGAGTAGTTACAATTTTAATGAAATGGTATAATTCTCATTGAAAAGTTATTGTTCTTCCGAAGAGGTGTGACTCTCATGGAAGTTAAAAGGCATTTTGATGGAATGAACCTATTGATAGCATGTATAAATAAGAGTTTGGTTATCTCTCCACCCACAACGTGAAAAAAGAATGTTGTATTTTATCCTCTATCAGACATAATACGTTAAAAAAAAAAAGTGGGTTAAGGGAGAGAAATTAGATTTCTTTGTTTTTCATGGTTTTCCATAACAAATATTTTGAAGGTTTCACTATGGATAAATGTATGTCTTCATTCCTCTCATTGTGAAAATCATGAAAATTTAATATCCTGTTATGTATTTTCCGCATTGAAGAATTACATTATCGCTTATAGTTGGTATTAGAGCATGGTTTAGGATCTCATGATTTTTTTAGTTATTAAAATATTATGTTTATGGATAAAGATTGGTGGAACGACATTGATCCTTTCATGTTATTGATGTTGTTGAAATGATTTTGGAGGGATTTTGTCGGAGGAAATTCGAATGATGAAAGGCGCGGAAAAATGAAGAAAAATGATGAACATGCATGGAGGGGCAGAAGGCGTGTGGATTACACGTCCCCCATGCATGCTGAAGGGTTAGGTGCATGGATTCCACGCTCCATGCGCCTCCACGCGTGTGTTGACTAGTGAGATGTGTGGGAGCCATGCTTCAGCAGAGCTAGGCGCGTGTAAGACACATGCCAGCACAGTACTTTGGTGTGTGTGCGGCACGTGCCAGTGGGCTCCATTATATAAAATTACAGTTTTGCCCTTGTGCCATTATTTACGTTTCTACCCATCTCTTTGTTGAATAATTACGGTTTTGCCCTCTTTGATGGTTATTTGCATTTTTGCCCCTATCTATTGAAAAATTATGATTTTGTCTTGGCTAGTTATTTACCATTTTGCCCCTGGAGGCTAAATCTATGGTTTTGCCCCTCTAGAATTATGATTTTACAATTCTACCCCTATGCTTTAATTATGTTTTGCCCTTAGGTGCAATTTGATGAATGTTTATGCTTTACAATATCAAAAATTCAATTAAGAATGGTTTGTTAGTCACCAAAGTGGCCAAATTTTAAGGTTTTTTGAATTTTTGATATTGTAAATTGTTTTATGCAATCACCCATGATTAATTGATGCTATGACTGAAATTGATATGTTACATATCTTTATTGATGTCATGAGTATGTTGAAGTTAATTTATTATAAGAATTTAGAAATTAGCTCAAAGGTTAACTAATTTCTTATAATTCATGGACATAATAGTTGGTAATTAATATGTATTATTAGATTTGTTTGTATGTCCCAAGATAGTAAATAAATTTTAATAAGATATATTTACAATTATTAAATAAAATTTATTAGCATCATTATAGTTTAATGTATGTTTGTATATCATGGGATTGCCAAAGGAGAACTGTGATATACATGTATTATTTAGTTTGAACTTGATTAGGTGATGTTCTTAAAGCATTAATGTATGAGTATTTCCTTGCATATTTGAAGTATCTATACCTGTTTTATTCATTCACATGCTTCTATTTCTTTATTCAATGGAATGAATTTTTCTGATTAGAGTGAATAAGTTAAGTTTCACTGAGCTTTCCTAGACCTTGATTTAGCACTTCAAGTTGAGAAACCAGCGACTATTACTGATGAGAGTAGCGATGATGAAAAGTCTTTTCATAAAACTTGGGAAAGATCAAACAGACTAAGCTTAAGGTTCATGTGAATGACAATTGCAAACAACTTAAAAATTACGCTTCCCAAAACTAACAGTGCTAAGGAATTTATGAAATTTGTGGAAGATAGTTCTCAGACTATTGATAAGTCACTTGTTGGTACGTTAATGAGCACTTTGACCATCATGAAGTATGATAGTTCAGTCATGCTCTTGAGACGACGAACTTAGCAGCCATAATTAAGGACCTTAGGAATGAACATGGATGGCTACTTTTTAGTATAATTCATACTTAATTCATTACCTCATGAACAATATGGGTCATTTCAGATAAATTACAACACTATAAATGATATGTAGAATGTAAATAATTTGGCCAGTATACTTGTTCATGAGGAAACAAGGATAAATAATTAAAAGGCTCATTTTGTTTATCTCTAAAGTCATCAGGAAACTGAAAAGAATTCTAAAAGGAAATGTGGAAGAAGCAAGAAGAAAGTATTACAAATCATAAATGAATCTTTTAAGGCTTATTAAATCCACAAAAAAGGAACATGATCTTATTAAGTGTTACTTTTGTAATTAAATTGGACACCTGAAGAAAGATTGTTTGAAACGTAAAGTTTGGTTTGAAAAAAATGATAAGCCTTTTGCTTTAGTATGTTTTAAATCAAACTTTACTGAAATTCTTTATAATACTTGGTGAATTGATTCTGGTGTCACTACTCATGTATCAAATACAATGTAGGGATTTTTTACGATCCAAACCACAAAGCCAAATGAAAGTTATGTAATCATGGGGAATAGAAACAAAGTTCTAGTTGTAGGCATTGAGACTTATTGTTTGATCCTAGATACTAGTTATTATTTGGATTTATTTTGAACCCTTTATGTGCCTACATTTTACCTCAATTTGGTTTCTTTGCCAAAATTTGATGTAGCGGGATTTTCTTGTAAGTTTGATTCTGGATCCTTCAGTTTATTTAAGAATAATAATCTTATTGGAACTAGAATTTCATGTGATGGTCTCTACAAGTTTAAACTTGATAATGTTTTTGTTAAGACCATGATGACCTTACATCATAACGTTGGCATTGAATGAGGTTTAGTGGATGAGAATTTTGCTTATTTGTGACATAAATGTTTGAGTCATATATCTAAAGCAAGAATGCAAAGATTAGTAAAGAATGAAATTCTTTCGAACTTAGATTTTACTAACCTTGTAGTATGTATTGATTGTATTAAAGGTAAACAAACAAAGCGCAATAAGAAATGTGTCACAAGAAGCACAAAACTTCTTGATATTAAACATATTGATATATGTGGTCCTTCTGATGTTCTATATTTTGATGGAGAAAGCTATTTCATCACTTTTATTGTTGATTTTTCACGTTATAGTATATTTATCTATTGCATAATGAATCTCAATCACTTTTATTGTGAAAAAAGTAAGGTCAGATAGAGGCAGTGAATATAATAGAAAATATGATGAATCGGGACAATGTCTAGATCCATTTGGCAAATTCCTTGAAAGACATGACATTTGTGCCCAATACATAATGTCGGGTACACCGCAATAAAATGGTGTAGCAGAAAGGCGTAATCGTACTTTAATGGAAATGTGTATTCATCTTTACCCCTATCTTTGTGGATGCATGCATTACAGATTTCTATATACTTATTAAATGGGGTTCTTAGTAAGGCAATTCCAAAGAGTCTCTTTGAACTGTAGACGGGAAGAAAATCTAGTCTATGATACTTGCATATTTGGGGTTATTCAACAAAAGTAAAAATTTACAATCCACAAGAAAAAAAATTGGATTTAAGAACAATTAGTAATTATTTCATTGGTTATGTAGAGAAATCCAAAGGATATAGATTTTACTGTCCTAATCATGGTATGAGAATCGTTAAATTTGAAAATGCTAGGTTCATTAGAAATGGTGACATCAGTGGGGGTTAAAAAGAATGCGTGATGCTTGCATTCAAAAAGTAAGGGTGAAAGTTCTTATATCCAAAACTTTTAACATTGTTGCTCCTGCTATTATAGTTTAACCCGACAATAATAAAAAATAATAAATAAATGATCAAACATTCCATAATGAATATTTCAGTATTGAACCTATAGTAATTGAGCCACAAGAAAGAGTATTAAGAAGATCTCAACAAGAAAGGAGGTCAGTTATTTTTAATGACTACGTGGTTTATTTACAGGAGTTAGAAATTGACTTAAGAATTGGAAATGATTTAGATTTGTTTTCACAAGTCATAGAATGTGATGATTTTAATAAATGGTTTAATGTTTTGAAAGAAGAGTTAAAATCTATGCATCAAAATCAAACCTGAAACCTTGTTGAATTGCCTAAGGATGTAAAAAGGTCGCGTGTAAATGGATCTTAAAAACCAAGCGTGACTTAAAAGGCGATATGGAACGGTATAAAGCCAGACTTGTTGCTAAAGGTTTTACTTAGAAATAATGCATTGATTATATAAGGAAACATTTTCACCGGTCTTCAAGAAAAACTCTGAATTATTATGGCTTTGGTAGCTCATCATAACTTAAAGTTATACCAAATGGATGTCAAAACCTCATTTCTTAATAGGAATTTAGAAGAAGAGATTTACATGGACCAACCTGAAAACTTTTCAGTTAAAGGCAAGGAATGTATGGTGTATAAATTAAATAAATCAATATATGAACTTAAACAAGCTTTTCAACAATGGTATCTTAAGATTAATGATATCATAACTTCATTTAGGTTTAAGGAAAACACCATTGATTGTTGTATATATATGAAGGTCGGTGTGAGTCAGTTTATTTTTCTAGTTTTATATGTTGATGATATTTTGCTTGCTGCTAATGATCTTGATTTGTTACATGAAATCAAGAAGTTTCTCTCTAAGAATTTTGAAATGAAAGATATGGGAGGGGCAACGTATGTGATAAGAATAAAAATATTTTGTGATAGATCACAAATTTTTTTAGGGATTTCTTGGAAAGCCTATATTGAGAAAATTTTAGAGATATTCAATATTGATAAATGTTCAATAGGAATAGTTCTAATTTAGAAAGGTGATAAATTTAGCTTTATGCAATGTCCGAAACGTGAATTGGAAAGAACAAATGAGGAGTATTCCTTATGTATCTGTTGGTGAGAGCTTAATGTATGCTCAAACTTGCACTAGATCAGACATTAATTTTGTTATTGGAATGTTGGGTAGGTATCAAAGTGATTTTGGATTGGATCACTCCAAATCTATAAAGAAAGTTCTCAAATACTTGCAAGGAATGGAGAATTATATGCTCACTTATAAAATATTCGATCATCTTGAGGTGACTGGATATTTAGATTCAAATTTAGTAAGATGTGTTAACACAAGAAAATTAACATTTGGTTACTTTTTTCTTTTAGCTGAAGGGGCAATATTATAAAAAAGTGCAAAGTAGTCAATTATTGCTACATCCACTATGGAGGCTGAGTTTGTGGCATGCTTTGAGGTCACTATTCATTGATTAGGATAGCAGAATTTTATCTCAGGACTTGTGATTATCAATAGCATTGTCGGGCTGCTAAAAATTTATTGTGATAATTCTAGAGTATTTTTCTTCTTTAAGAATGACAAGTACTTTAAGGGTGCTAAGCATATGAAAATCAAATATTTATCGATTAAAGAAGAAGTTCAGAAATATAGAGTGTCAATTGAGCACATCGGCACCAACTTTATAATAACAGATCCTTTAACAAAAGAACCGCTGTCCAAAACATTTAATGAATATATTGAAATAATGAGCATTATTAGACGT
Organism: Eucalyptus guilfoylei; assembly: GCA_016097605.1. Classification (NCBI taxonomy): domain Eukaryota; kingdom Viridiplantae; phylum Streptophyta; class Magnoliopsida; order Myrtales; family Myrtaceae; genus Eucalyptus; species Eucalyptus guilfoylei. The sequence goes on from CM027860.1 coordinate 19,262,171, forward strand.
CAATAATGATTGTATTATGATTGTATTAAGTTTATGTATTTGATACTCTGAGCTCAATTTTGTGTTTATGATATATATATTTTAATATATATTATGGAAATACATGAATGTTGAAACAGAATAGTCTCTAATAGAGACATTATGATTGGACCATTATTGTACTTCTCATTTATGGGTTATGTTAAGTAGAGAGTTATAGTTGTAGTACATGGAAGGGACTATGGGCCCGTTTGGTTAAGCTTTTGGGGAATGTATTTGCAGTAATGCAAATACCTTTGGGTGAAGGGAGTTTTCCGAAATGCAAATATCGTTTGGTAAAATTTGCATTAAAAAACAACTTTGGCCAAAATACCGTTTGGTAAAAGTTACATTTGTAATTGACTTTTATTAGATTAAAAAAACAAAAACACACATATATATATTTTTTGAAGTCTGGCCATCGGACCCCCAGATCCAGCGGTCCGAATGGCCGGATCTGGCCCCTAGACGGTCGCCGGGGTCGGGCGACCCCAGGCGACGGCCGCTTGGTTGCTTGAGGTCGCTTGGGTCGCGTGACCTCAGGCGACTAGGCGACCGTCGCCTAGGTTTGCGCGACCTCAGGCGACCATCGCCTGGGTTCGCGCGACCCAAGCGTCGCCTGAGGTCTGGCGACGATCGCTGGGGTCAGGCGACGGTCGCCGGGGTCGGGCGACCCTCAGGCAGCAATCGCCGGCGCGTGCGACCCCTTGGCCGGCGGTCGTCGGCCTCCAATCGGCAATGGCTTGGAGAAGATGAACAGTACCGACTTGCATTCCCAGGATGCAACTTGCCAATGCACCTCAAGAGCTCCATTGGGATAAAGGCCTTTAGACTCCTTTGGAGATGCAATTGCATCTTGCCAAAGTCGCGCAAAAATACGAACCAAACGCGTTTGCATTTGGCCAAGGGACTTTAGAGTCCAAATGAGCATTTGGAATGCTGAACCAAATAGGGCCTATGTCAATTAATTACATACAACCCTATGACTTACATTAGTTTTCTTTACTTAATTCTGATTATTATGTGATACCCAATTTAAGAAAAGTTTTAGCATAATGTTATTGTGCACATTACAATCTTTATTAAATCCTGAAAAGATTGTCATATGAGCCAAGTGAGAGAATGTAAGAATGATTGTGGCCCACATGATTTTATTAATTAATGATTTAATAAATATTTACTGCTAAAATATATTGACTATGAGAAGTTATGACTAATGAAATGATACAATTCTCATTAAGAAGTTACCATTCTTTTGAAGATGTGCAACTCTCATGGAAGTTAAAGGTACGTCGATTGAAGGCACCTATTGATAGCATGTATAAATACTCTCTCTACCCACAACATGAAAGAAGAACACTGTATTATGTCATCCATCAAACAAAATACGTTAAGGAAAAGTGGGTCAAGGGAGAGATAAAATTTCTTCGTTTCTCTTGGTTTTCTGTGATAAATACTTTGAAGGTTTTGCTATGGATAAAGGTATGTCTTTATTCCTCTCATTGTGAAAATCATGAAGATTAAAGATCCTATTGTATATTTTTTTTGCATTGAAGAGTTACGTTATTAGGTTTGCCTTTTTCTGAGCCAGTGTCGATTGATGCCTAATGAAAACTGGTGATGTATGGGCTTTGGAAGTGGACTTCCTGTTATTTGCTTGGCCTAAAATTTCTAACAAGCTAGGATGATATGTTAACTCATCCCCACAAAATTTCAACTCAATTCAACGAACAATGAGTGCGTAAATCACCGTTTCCACGCCACCACTTTGTCTGCTCCTGCCAGAATCAAGATGCACATCTTCCATTTTCATCTCTCTAGTTACCCGCTTAATCTTGCACTTTATTCACATCTTTATACCATTAAATCCAGTCACCATCTGGTTCAAATTCGAAGAGAACTAGAATTGGAGCCGAAAGACCGGTTGATCTAGCTGGATGTTGCCTCTCCCTACTCTGTTGCAATTGGAGCAGTTATAAAACTGAGAAACTATGTGGAAGAGGCCATGGCAGAGGTGGAGTGCTGAATCTTGGGTAGGTCTCTCTAGGGTCAATTGAAGTGACAAAATCAAGAGAAAAACCCATTGGACATAGAGGAAAATCACTAGGTAGAGAAAAGCTTCAATTGGACTGAATATAGGATTGTGGGCGTGAGTTTTGGGGTGTGGGGGAGGCCATTTTCTTCTAAAAATATCATCTAGAGCTCGAAGGTGAAAGTTGAAGAGCAAAGTCAGGGCACCGTGGCCAATATAGAAATCAAAATAAGGACAAACCAAATAAAAAAAAAAAAAACCAATTTCATCCTAGAGAGTTTCAAAGTGACTTATCCAGAAAGAACATTTCACAACCTTCAAGCTAAAATTAGCTGAAACCTTCAATTAAGAGTTAAAGTAGACTCAAAGATCTTTCTAATTGCAAGTAATTTGTCTCAAACGGAGGTCAGGAAGGCAAAGTCCCCTCGAAATTAACGTCACCAACTGGCGAGGGTTCTAGGTTGGGGTTGGTTAGGAACAAGGGAAAGAGAGACATTTTGAAAAAAAAATTGAGGAGATTTTGAACCGCACCATTTGTAGGGGTTTAAATTAGGTATCTTATATCATTGGAAAATGCTAAGATTAATCCCTAGGTAGCTCTTGATATGTATAAGAGTGGGAATAGTGCACCAGAGAAAGCCCACAAACCTAAAAAACCCAAAAATCTTTTTGTAAGTATTGAGCTCAGTTGGTCCCAGGTGGGAGAAGGGATGAGATTTGGAAAGAAATGAGAGAATGCAGATGTACAACAAGAGGAGGTTATAAAACTACGATACATATAGTTGAAGTAGGTGGAAGGGGAATGGACAAAAGAGGTCCAGGCTTAGGCGTCTGGATTCTAACAAAACAAACTCGTGGTAAACTCTCTTATTAGGAGGTTTCCTTTTCCAAAGTCAAGGAGACCAAACTTGTGAGATTTTGGGAGGTAATTTCTTGATTCCTTTGGCCAAGAAATGCATGATATAACAACTAGGAAGCAAGATAAGGACCCTAGATGTAATTTTATTCGAGTTTGACCATGGTTTGACTATTAAAAATTAGGGAAAACCAGCCTAGCAAAATAATTTCTAAAGCTAGAATTTTTCTAAATGTTGAACTAGCCTCAAGAGTCCTGGACGTTTAACTTGCTATGCCCCTTTACATGTGTTATCTATCTTCATATATTCTTAGGTCAACTTGGTTTGTCTTTAAATCTTGGTGTACACCATGAGAGTGCTTAGAACTTGAACCAAAAGTTGAGCCAATCCACACCAGTGCGTGGCTGGCCAATGTAGACCATGTGTATGGGCCACTTTTTGGGGGGTCATTTTGATGTATGTAATTGACCATTTTCCAAAATGTTTGTTGCACATGAAAGTATATACTATATACTTACATTTGGATTCATAATATTTTCTTGTGACATTGATAAATACCAGGCTTGAATCTAAGCAAACAACCCGTTTGCCTAACCTGGGTTCAAACCTAGATTTGCAAGGTTGAACTAGTACTTTTGAGGCTAATTTAGTAGCGTTGTTGTCTATTTTAGGATCCTTTTTTTTTTTTGGGTGGTTTATATCGTTTCATGCTTGTTTTGCTATAATCCTAATGCCTTATTTGAGCTTAAGATTGCTTATTAGTTAAGATTGAAGGCCACAAACATGGCTTAGAGAAGCTGGTCTGGACAGACTAATGCACACCAAATGTACGATGAAATGCTTGAATTAATGTTAAATTAGAGTAGAAATGACTTGTTGGAATTTCCCTAATTTTCTAAAGTCATTTCTCAATTTAGTGCTTTTTTGGCATTTTATGGATTAACATAATCATTTACGTAAATGATACAATTTGCAAAGATTTGAATTATTTAGCGTAACTTCATATAATAAGAGTAATTTCATGCATATTTAAATCCAACCAAAAAATTCTCATATAGCTCACGCAAGATCCTATCCTAGGGCTCTATAATAAGGCCATGTAGATGTGGGATCCTTTCTTGGAGCTCTATAATAAGGCCATATATATATATTTTATGCTCGACAAGGGTCGGGTTTTATTTCTCATGATTTTACCTTAAGTTTTTCAATATTTGAGTTTTTATTTCCTATACTTTCAATAAATTACTCGTTCTTATCCTTTCTAGAATGGTTAGTATAAATCTTAGGACCATAATGAGTTCCTAAAAAAAATTGTATGAAATTAGGATTCATAATTGATAAGAAAGAATGTTTAATCCCTTAGATGAGCACACCAATTAAGTTAGAGGTATTGAAAATGTACTAATTAGACTATAGATAATCTCTGGCTACATAGGAAGTGAGACGATATCCTATGTCTCACTTGGTTCCTAATTGACCAAAATAGAATAGTGAAGACTCTCACTCCACATAGAATATTCATAGGCTAAATTGAACAACTCTTTGGTTTGGGAATTTATGAAATTTATCTTTTATCAATGCTTTAACTTTTCAGTTTTGAGTTTTTTTTTTCTTTTTTATAGCATTTTTACAAGATGGACTCATTTTATCATTAATTGAAAAGAATTGTGAATTAAGTTTGTTACTTCTTTTCACTGTTGCAATTAAAAAAAAAAGGAATGAAAATATATATGCATTGAAAGTGGAGAAAATTGTCATCAACTTTTTAATTTGGTGAATTTTAGTCCTAAACATTTTTATGATTTTTCAATATCTTTTGTTCGACCAATTTTGATAAAAAAATCATTGACGTTGATATTTTTTATTATTTTTTTTTCCTTTTTGCACCATTCTCGATGATAGCTAACAACAGGCGAGGGCTACACTCAACAGCCACCCCTTGCTTGTGGCTAGCTAGCAAGAGGCAAAAAGAAATAAAAGAAATAAAAATAAAAAAATTGCATAAATCATCCATGTTAATACTAGCTCTATCACATATGATGGTTGTCGTTCACCTTAGCGATTTCTAGTTAAAATTGACCACATGGACAATATTGAAAAATCATTAAAGGATATATGACTAAATTGATCAAATTAAAAAGTTTATGACTAAATTTGTCACTGCATAATTTGGACAATTTTCCCATTTTAGACACTTGGCTTTCGTGAGCTTCAGCTACCTGATCTAGATTGAAAAAGGTTAAGAAATGTGCTTAATTATGTGTTAATTACAATAACATTGCGAGTTTAAAATAAAATTAATGACAGCATTCTTTTTTGTTTTCTTCTTTGACGCTTGTAGGGCATAATCCAAGAGAAAGCTGTGAAGGGAAGCTTCATGTCGCGGTATCGGTATTCATTGCGAATGTATTTTTAACGCATGCTTCCATAAATACTCAATTATTGGACCTTGGTGTGATTTTTTTTTTTTTTTTCAATTGCAGTCCCAAAATCTTATTTAAAAATGAAAATTGACAAAGGAATGTCGGCTTTGGATTGAAAAGTATTGACTGAGGATAACGCCCAAAATCTTGAAGTTAATTTTTTTTTTTTTTTAAAAGTGCAATATCGGGTGCTTCTAGTGCTCCACAGGAAAAGAAATACGGGACGGTCCACATAAAGTCGTAATTTTCTTTTAAATTTGTTCCGTGAAATCATTGTGCTATTTGTCACAACCATACGTAATAATTTAATTTTAAGGTCGTAATTTATCTATAGTTGTCGGAACTTGTTTTCATTCATAGTGATTAATATATCGTTAATGATGGTAATGTAATTATAAAGTTTGTAACTTAAAAATTTGATACTTTAAAATTAATCAATGGCATAATAAAGTATCACAAATTGGCCTAAGTGATGTCGCCTATACTTGGAAATTTTCCTCAACAATTGTAATTTTCTATAAGTACTTGTGAATGGCAATCTCAAAGTCTCGTGTGATTGGAATTTCCTAGCTTTTGAAACTTTTCATAAAACATCATGAACAACCTGATTTTATTGTGGATTGTTTTCCCCCTAATCTTAGTAACTCTACATCAACAAGAGCTCTGTCAGTGTGTAATCACCCCAAAAACGTCCTTAATTTTGCTTAACCAATGGTAACGTTAAGAGTCTTATAAATTTGGTAACTATTTTATAAATGATTATAAGTTTTTATCTTTCTAAAATCATCCAACGATTCAAATTTATTCTTTCTTAGTCTTGCTACACACTATGTAACATCGACACGGACACGACACGACACGATACGCTAATAAATCATTTCTAAAAAAATAAAAAATTATGACACGTTCCGACATGTTATATATTAAATATATATATTTTATATATAAACAAAAAAATAATAAAATAATAAAAAGAGCATAGAATTAATTTATACTAAAAATATTAATCCAACATTTGTTAATACTATTCATTGTTTTAATTTGACAAAGATTGAACGAGAAATTCAAACATTGTAGACATGAAAGAGTAAACTTGAATGAACATGTTTTGTTTTCTTATACTTGTCGGAGATTAGTGAGATTTTTTATATTCCTAAACAGAGTTCGGAGTTCATGATATATACTAGTTTGGAGCTCCTCTGCAAAATAAGATTCGAGAAAAATGAAAATCTAGGATAAGAACTTTTGAAGTATGACCGAAAGAAAAGGAAATTACTAAATTTGTTACGGAAAATGTGAAAGATAACTCACAAACCAATAACATAGACCAAAAGAGATAACTCACAAGCAAATGTTTGCGAGAGGCAGAAAGAAGCAATATATATATGGGGGCAACGGAACAAAGTCGACGAGAAGAGAGGCATTCTATCGTCATTCACGGGAAGATCAAAACTTATAACTAAGAAACTTGAGAGTAAGAATTTTCTTCTTTCTCCTTTATTTTTGTTATTTTTATTGTTTTTTCATATATTTACATTTTGACTTCTCAAGTATTGAAATTTTTTTAAATTGACCTTGTGCATGTTGGAGTTGCGTTCGGAATTTCGGACGAAGAGTTGGGATTTTCCGACACTCGTTGACCGCGTGTCAGACACGTATCGGAGTGTCGGACACAATACGAAAGTGAGTGTCGGTGCTTCTTAGGCTACACACACCATATAATTTCCCAATATGTACAGCTACGATTGATTGAAGCATCCCAATCACATCTGACAATTGGACTGCTACCCACTGGGTTGTCCGATGGACCAGACCGTCGCATTAAATGTCCGGCTTCGTTCTATTAATGTAAAAAAAAAATTGAAATTTTTAGTTGAGTTTAATTAGGAGACACAAATATTTATTAGTTTCTTCTGTAGTTGATCTTTTGGTGCATTGATTCGTGCTAGTGACAAACGCATGCTTTCGACCCGATGGCAACACTAACAAAAATAATTATTTCATGTATTTTTTATAAAGATCTTTAAAATTGTATCATAGTCGAAAATAATAGGTAGATAAAGAATTCATATTCTTCTCGTTCTTATTTGAACATATTTGATATTTTACAGCAATATAGTAAGATGCGCTTATTATCTTGACAAGGAACACGAGGGTTTTGTATTGGGCATATTGTCTTTTAATCTCCTGTACAAAAATACTCAAACATGTAAGACGTTTTTGAAAAATTTATACTCAATTGTCTAAAATAGATAAGTCACATAAGATATATGTTGCTACTAATCTACTTCCCGTGAAAAAGAACACCACCTTTTAACGTGACTAGTTTGAAAATACTAAATGACGTTTTGGCCAAATACATAAATGATTCGATAGATGATAAATTGACACAAAATCAATTAACAGAATTTTGGCACAAATACAATAACTTTGGATCTCCCTTTGTTAATTTTATATCAAGAAATTAATAATAATTGTTCATTAGATAAAAGTTCAATTTAGTGTGAATATATATCTTCCAAAAATACAATTTACGTGAAATCCTATATGCTAATTTTGTGTCAAGATTAAGTTACATTTTCATATAGTCATTGTAATCATGTCTTGTTATGTTAATGAATTCGAGTACATAAAGATGAGAAAAATTGTTCAAAAAGTTCTAAACTTGTTGTATGATGATCAATTTAGTCACAAATCTTTCAATAATGTCAATTCAGTACTAAATCCTTTGATAACTTGCCAATTCAATCTTAAACTTTCCAATTATACCAATTTGGTCTTAAGCATTTATGCAATTTACCAAACTAGTTCTTAACATTTTAACGAATTATCAATATAATCCTTCTAACTAATTTTGGCGGATTATCGTTAATGGGGGTCTAGCCAAATCCAATCATTCTACTTGGCTTGCCCTATGCTGATATGAATAATTTTTTATTTTTATTTTTTTGAATTTTTATTTTTTCCTCCTTTTAGAAAGAGTGGGCTTGACATTGGCTGAGGGTTGACGACCTTCGCTGACCACTCAGAAAGGGCTAGCAACATCGCTAGCCCCCAGGTGAGGGCTGCAAAGCCTTAGGTGGTGGCAGATGAGTGTTGCAACCTTTGCTGGCCATAGCGAGGGTGAGCAAGGCTTGTGAAGGCTTCGCTATGGCTTGCAAGGCCTAGGCAAGGGCTCGTGATGCCTTGGCCAAATTTGGTAAGGTGAGGGTGTTGCGGTCCTCGCCTAGCCCTTGTTGACCACAATGAGTACTCATGGCTAGCGAGGGTTTCGTGGCCCTCTCCGAGGGGCAAGCAGAGGTTGTTGGCAAGGGGGTTGCTAGCACTCAGCTAGTGACCGGCGATCTTATGTAAAAAGAGGAAAAATAATTTAAGAAAGAAAATAAAATAAAAGAAATATAAAAATTTCACATTTTTTAAAAGTAAAAAATTGTCCACCTTAGCAATATTTGATCAAAATTAACCAAAAAGACAAAATTAGTGATTCTTTAAAAAATTTAGGACTAATTTGACAAATCATTAAAATGTTTATGATTAAATTCATATAATTGAAAGTTTATGACTGAATTAATACGTTATTAAAAGGTTTAGAACTAAATTTGTGCGATTGAAAATTGAGTTGGCATTGTTCAATAGATTTAGGATATTTTGGACATTTTCTGTATAAACCTGTATATTGCATTTGGAGTGTTGTCGAAATTTTCTCTCTTTGAAGACAAAATTACAATCGTGATTAAATGATAAATTAACCGGACGGGCCCTGTGTTATATCTGACAAGACTTACCTCTCAACCAAAAATCAGATCTAAGTAGATCTTCGCCCACGGAGAGAATCCTTGCAAAAGAGATCGAAAGGAATATCAAAGCAAAATAATAATATTACTTAATCATTTTAGGTCTTGGCCCCTCTCTCTCTCTCACCGACGGGTTCTCTTGGGGTTTGGACCGACATGTCGGCCCTTACCTCCTCTTTCGATGGAATATGACCTTTTAGAGCTAGGACTAAGAAAAAGTTTGCTGTCAGATGTCAATTGGGCTCGTTTTATATTGTTAAAGTGATAAGAGATGGGGTTGAGAGATAAATTATATAGGTTGGTAATCAATCATAACTCGGAAAAAAAAAAGTACGGTTTGTAACACTTTAGGTGAGGACCGACCTCCTTATTAGGTGTGGTCTAGCATGGACCTCATCACCGACACAAGGACAAATTCGTATAAATTAAGGAATTTCGTATGTCTCAAAAGTCTCATATATTATTGGAAGGATACATAGCATATGCTTGAAAAATTCCACAATTATGCCCCATGAGTCTGCCCTGAGAGCTTATCTCACTTAGGATGTACTTAGTATGATCAATTATGACGAGTCTAGATAGTAATTTTCCTCGACCCATCGTGTGGGTCGAGAGATAACTGTTTATGCAATTTAAATTTACATTGATCTACAAGCAAGTACAAGGAAATTGTCTTGTCTTTGGATGAGTTGTGTTTTCAATAGGGGTTCGAGCACCATGACTTGAATTCTTATTTAACATTTGAATTTATTGAGAAATGGAAGCTCAACACCAGATAAAAGCACATGAATCGAAGACTGACACGACACGTTTTGATGCCAATATAATGGGAAAATATTGATTGCCAGCCTTAATTTCAAGCACCGCACGAATGTGATGCAAAAGTAAAAGGTGGAAAGGCCTCCATTAACTCTCTTTTTTCCCCCTAAATAGAGATACGTGCGGAGATCTGACAAATTAAAACCCTATGGACTACCCTGCAAAACCCATTAATACATTAAATTCATGCGTTAGCCAATATAGGTAGTTTTGATCTAGAATTGTTTGCATGTTTGGCGCTATTTAAACATATGACTCCATCTCTTGAGCAGGAAATCCCTTTTAAGCTCCAATCAATTATACAAACCTAGGGTTGGGTAGTTTCTGTGTTTACATAATCGATCTTACTATTTGTTTTCCTTCAAAATCCCTTTCCTACTCCTCACCAAATTATAGTAAGGACTTCAAAGAAGAACCGTTTTACATGAGCAAGTAGATAACTAGAGATACTCCATGATCTTTTGTGTGACATATAATTCAAACGTCCACCAGTTTAATTCCACTTGAGTCCTCCAGATCTCAATTGGCACGCTCAACTAAGAAAATAAGGTAAGAGAATGGTGACTGACAAATGGGATTTCTCTATGAGAGATGTTATCCATTTGACACACTACCATATTAAATCCATATCAATAAAGTTGAGAACATTCGTGACCATGGAAGGCTCTGTGTGTATACATGCAGTTACCACCATGATTTGGTGTTTAAGACTTTATGGGATAGGATTGACTATTAAGAATTATCTCTGGACCAATGTGCGCACATACAAGTTTATTTCAATTAATATAGTCCAAGTGGGAGAATGTAAGAGTTTTCCTAATTGTGGACTACATTAATTGATATTGTAATTTACCGTTTAACGTTTATCGTTTTACGGGGTTTGGTCTAAGGTGAGATAGAATGTTTCTTAATTAGTCTAATATGGGCTGGCTAGTGTGGGCCGAGTTGAGCCTGGCCCGTAATGAGAGGGACTGGTTGGAAACTCTATAAATAGTGCTCAAGTCTCTCCTCTAACCCTAATTCTCACATGTATCCTCACCTAAGGAGTGTTTACCTAACACTAAACGTGAGGGGGTTGCCTCATTGAGCCAGTGATACGGAGGGCAATAGAGGAGAAGGACTTGCGCGTGGAACATTGTGTTTCCGCTTCCGCTTCAAGTACAATGGATCCTAAAACGGGTGCGTAAATCTTTCTGATCTATTATGTATGTTTTTGTTCTAGTTATGGAGATCTTGGGGTTGCGTAATTTGCATCCAACATGTGGTATCAGAGCAACCATAACCCTAGAACTCGAACGCATAGAATTTTGCGCTAATTTGTGATTTTCGAGATTTTTTGTTTAATAAAAAATAAAATTAAATCACAAATTCGGATTGGGCTTGACGAGACGAGCAAGATGGTTGGCGGCGCGTCGCCGGGGGAGGTCTCACGCGCCCCCACGCGCGGCCACGTGCCACCTACGCGTTGAACACGCGCCGCGCACTCTGGCGGCGCGTGTGGGCGCGTGGAGCCTCCGTTTGGCGCGTGGGTGGCGGCGTTGGATTCGTATGATCTTCCTCTACATCGTGATATATTTATTTTATATTTTTTATTATTTTATGGATGTGATAATACATACAAAGCCCTAAATACGTGTATTTTTAGTGTATTTTTGCGTATTTTTCTTGTATTTTCTGTGATTTTGGAAATACAAGTGTTGGGTTACTGGTATGTTATCACATAAACATTATAATGGTGTGATTCATTAATAAAAATTAAATTTTATTGTGAACTAAAGCTGGCTTAATGAGATACAACTATTATGAGATAGTATTTGAACTATGTATTGAGGTCATGAGAAACAGTAAAAGTTATGGAACTTTTGTTGCTCAAGCATAGTTATTTATACGCATCTTGATGTATTTTTGTTTCTTCTGATAACCTTTGAATGATGGACGTCTTAAGAACTCGTGACCAAATTGATTATATTAATTATCACATCTGCTGAATGTGGGTAATGTATGTCAGTTAAGTTATTGCATATTTTACCTAAATTCATCTGGTCACTTGTTAAGGTCTATCAAGTTGAGCATTGGTTTATGGTTAAGAAGCATGACAACATTTACGCAGAGCAATAATATCTATTGTTATAAGATTAGATATTTGGTTCTATGTTTTGACTCAATTTATAGGCCACTAGTTGATGTAATGATAATTTGTTACTTAAAAATTGGCTTATAAATCAGCCATTGGCCTTGGAGTCATGTTTTGCCTTATAAAACTCATGATCAATAGTTGATCAGCTATTAAGCTTGTCAATCTGAATACTCTATATTGCTATTGATGTTAACTTGTGAGAAATATTCTAGATCAGCATTCTTTTTATGTTGTTTTGGTAATCTGTAATCGGGGTGCATAAGAGATGCTTTCTTCTCTGTTATGAGAAGTTTCTTGTATTGCTGTGATCGTTGATCTCATTGGAATCTGTCTTTCAGGTTTGCTATATATATATATGAAAGATTTTATTAATGAATAAAGCAATATAATTAGCATGATATGTGATTTTGGTGATATGCTGCCCCTATCACTAAAGTTAAAATTACATGTATTTGGTGTATGTGAAAAATAAAGTTTATATCCCTGATATGAGAGAATTTCAAGGATTCAATTGAGTAGTGACCGCCAAAGTGGCACGCTTGATTGGGTTTGAGAAATTTCGGTCTCGTATGATGATTGGGATGTCTCCTGGTCTAATGCGTAGTCATACTCCCAAAGGAGGTGATTGTGTATTAGTTCATGGAGGGATACATGATAGTGTGGTGGAGGAGTGACTGATTCTAGTGATTCATATACCCAAAGGGAAGAATTGGAATATATTCTTATAACCACTATCACGTGGGGAGTGTACAACTGCATGTCATGTATTCTGCCCAAAGGTGATTATATGATTATGTGTGTAACTCTCTGGATGTGTACTTGTACGTCAAGTTACACGGTGCTCACATGATGCTAATTATATACATTGCTTGTTTTTCAGTCACCTTTTCTGTAATTTATAACTCCACTATTATTGAGATTTTTACTACTTCAAATTTAAGTTGTGGACATATGATTTGTTGCTTGAGAAAAGAGCAATTGAATTTTCTTACTGTCCATGAAGCGTTCCATTCTGGAACACTTGAAAAGAGGTTTGCCTGCGGATTGCACTGCTATAAGATGAAGGAAGCCTTAGTTGCTTGTAATTATGTCTTGTCTGATATCGAAATTAGGACACATCTACAAAGGTTGTGTTTAAATCCTAATGACATATACATCTCATATATGGTTAAAAGGTTGTTTCCAAAAGTTTTCTATTTAAGGAAAATGGCCATGATAAAGAATAAACTGGTTAAAAATTAGTCTTGAAGGTTGTTAGGCCTAATAGTAGTGGTAAGTATTTTGGCAAGTATGACCATACTGAATTACTTAAAGGGTCTTTTGTCAAATACTTGGTAAATTCTGGGGTGGTAATTTAATTACTATGCTTGAAAATCCTAACAAGAAGATTTGGCTAAAAGGCATGAAGCACCATAATGAACATGATGATGAGTATGGTAAGTAAGACTAATTTATTCGGTCTTCTGTGGACTAATATTATGAAAGCAATTTTTTCAAATACAAAAGGTGTCTCTTATCAAAATTGTTTCATAAACTTCTTTTGAGTTATAGACTGGGCATAGACTACTTGAATCATATTAAATTTAGAGGTGTTATGGAAGTGAGATTATCTAATCCAATTTTAAGTGCGTTGCAATTCAGATCCACTCGGAATTATTTTGTATCTTATCTAGATTGTTAAAGGGGTATTGATTTTATGACCCTAAAGAAGATACAAGAATTATAGAATCACATACTCTAAAGTTTCTAAAGATCGACGTATTTGTAGAGGATAGCTGCTTTCAGATTATTAAAGATAATAGTATGATGGAGGTTACTGTGTTTTTGTCTTTACCTATACAGATAATTATGGAATCTCTTGTACCATAGACTAAACTTGTTGAGGTTTAAGGTACTATTCTTGATATAGTTTATAATGAAATTTCTTAAACCTCTCAAGTGCAGAATGAAGTGGTTGCAGCTTTATTAAGGAGATTTGTTAGGGAAAGATGATCAGTTATACCATCAGACTATATAGTCTATTTATGAGAGCATGATTATAATATCTACTACATGGTTGTTTTAGCAACTTATATAAATGTCGTTTCTTGTTCTTGATTAAGTATGTGATTAGATGCCATAAAATATAATAATAATGTTTTCACTCTGAAAGAGGGGTGGATAGTTTATAGTGAAGAAATAAATATTTCTTTAAAAGATTCTTTCAGAGTGAACATGGCATTAATAATTTATTTTGATATGAAGTTACGTCAAATAGATACAAAATCTATATAGTGCAACTTGATGATTTTTCAGCAGATTCAAGTAAACTTGTGTGTAGACTGAAAAGTCTTAATTCATGGTCTTAAGAAAGTTTCTAGACAATATTATTAAAGTTTCGTAGTGTTGTTATTTTGTTCAATTGGGAACAAAGTAATTCAATATACTGCAAGGTCAGTGGGAGGAAATTTATTTTTTCTCATACTTTATGTACATAATTTTTTTTTGCTTACAAGTTGTGACCTTGAAACATCTTATATCCTTTGTACTGAGGTCTGTAAGGATTGTTTTTGCCATATTATATTAGATTTTCTCGGAGGACATTTGCTGATTGTATATTGGAAATATTCAATATACATCATTGCAAGCCAGGAATTGCTCCTGTTGTTAAGGGTAATGGACTGAGAAAATCTGATTAAATGGTGTACCTTGTGTTAGTGCACTTAAAAGTATAATATATGCTCGAATTTGCACTAGACTAAATATCGTCTTTGTGACGAGACTTTTAGGCAGATATCAATCAAATCCAGGATGTGATCACTGGGTTGCTGCCAAGAAGGTTTTGAGGTATTTAAAAGAACAAGTGATTATATGCTAATTTACAGACATGTTTAATTTTTATAGTTAGTAGGGTATTTAGATGTAAATTTTGTTATCTGTTAGGATGACAAGAGATCAATAACATAATACATATTTATGTTAGCAGGAAGTGCAGTAAATAAAATTCTATGTCATCTTCTACTATGTAAGCAGTGCTAGTAACATTCTTTTAGGTTGTTACTTGGGCTTTTAGGCTCCGAAACCTCATTAAAGAGTTGACCGTTTTTAATTTTATGGATTGACTCATACGGTTGTATTGAGATAACAAATTTGTAGTATTATTTATTTACTACAGAGGTCTCAAGGGATCTAAATATATGGTGGTCAAAATTTTTAACCAAAAGGAAACGGTATAGAAATGTGACGTTATAATATAACATATTTCCATAGATTATGTGATTATAGATCCACTAACTAAAGGCCTACGCTCATGTGTATCTGAACGACATGTCATTAGCATGGGCCTAGGAGCATCATGAGATGCTGTTGTTTAGTGGGAGCTATTTTGGCTTTACTCTAATAAAGTTCACATCTGTGTTTGTTACACTTTGTAACGGTTTGATATGTATCAACTTTTGCATTCAATAAAATATTTTTGAATGTGTTGTTATATTGAATACATATTGATAAAGTCTCAAGGTACTGTATAAACCTTGAGTGAAGGCTAGGGGCATCTAGTTGTTAGCCTTGTGCATATGTCTTGTTATACATAAAAAAAGGTTAACCGTAAGGACAAGACATATGTGGGTTCATTAGAACCATAAAGTATTCTCTAGTGGCATAAGTTTTTGTGACGCTTAAGGTAAGAGAATGGTGACTGACAAATGGGATCTCTCTATGAGAGATGTTATCCATTTGACACACTACCATATTGAATCCATATCAATAAAGTTGAGAACATTCGTGACCATGGAAGGCTCTGTGTGTATACATGCAGTTACCGCCATGATTCGGTGTTTAAGACTTTATGGGATAGGATTGACTATTAAGAATTATCTATGGACCAATGTGCGCACATACAGTACGATTTCAATTAACATAGTCCAAGTGGGAGAATGTAAGAGTTTTCCTAATTGTGGACTACATTAATTGATATTGTAATTTACCGTTTAACGTTTATCGTTTTATGGGGTTTTGTCTAAGGTGAGATAGAAGGTTTCTTAATTAGTCTAATATGGGCTGGCTAGTGTGGGCCGAGTTGAGCCTGGCCCGTAATGAGAGGGACTGGTTGGAAACTCTATAAATAGTGCTCAAGTCTCTCCTCTAACCCTAATTCTTACATGTATCCTCACCTAAGGAGTGTTTACCTAACACTAAACGTGAGGGGGTTGCCTCATTGAGCCAGTGATACGGAGGGCAATAGAGGAGAAGGACTTGCGCGTGGAACATTGTGTTTCCGCTTCCGCTTCAAGTACAATGGATCCTAAAACGGGTGCGTAAATCTTTCTGATCTATTATGCATGTTTTTGTTCTAGTTATGGAGATCTTGGGGTTGCGTAATTTGCATCCAACAAATAATGCATGCATGAAGTGTATCGCAAAAGAGATCATATGACGCTAATTTTTTTTTTTTTAATAAAAGAAAGGCAAATGAGAAAGCAAGTATCAATCAAAATAAAGTCATGCAATTTTTTTAAAAGTGATGTAGAGTATCATAAGGAAAAGAATTCAAAGTGCTCCACGACGAGAATAGTTATTCTCATTGAGGCTGCCATCATGGAGTTCTTCCCATAAAAAAGAATGCTAAAATCTATAAATTCCATTTTGATCTCTCTTGTACCGAAGGTTCCTATACCATGCTGCCTCAAGGATTTCAGACTCATTTCGGGCGGCAATTCTATGTAAGATCATATCGAAACTACTTGCAAAAAGAATAAGCTGTATTCTCCCCTTGATCATCAACCTCAATCAAACTGCTTTCATATTGAGACGACAAATTTCCAAAAAAAATTCTACCTTGTCAAGAACTCTTACGCAACTATCATAAGGGCGGCAAAGGTAAACAAGTGGCAATAAAAGTTGATCACTCGAAAGTTTGTGACATTGCAAAATGGAAAGTAGTAATCAGGGTTCTTAAAGCTATAAACACAACCCAGTTCTTGGTTAATCTTATAAATCAGTGCATCACTGCACCAAGATTCTCAATTAACTTCAATGGCAAACAAGTTGGCTATTTTGATAGCACTAATGGGCTACGAAGAGGTGATCCACTCTCGACATATCTCTATGTCCTAGTTATAGAAATTCTTAATAGCATTATCAATACGAAAGTTGCTGCTTCTTGCTTCAATTTCCATTGGCAGTGTAAAATGCAAAACATTACTCACTTATGCTTTGCGGACGATTTGTTCCTCTTTGATACAGGGATGTAGATTCCATCCTTTGCCTTGTTGATGAATTGGATGAATTTGCAACTCTCACAGGATTGCAGTTTAACTCAAACAAATGTCAAAATTTTTTCTCTAGGTTGACCGAGGATGAAAGCTACTCATTTTAGATCACACACCTTTCTTCATAGGTACCCTCTCTATCAGATGCCTTGCTGTTTCGCTTTTTACTAGAAGGCTCATGCATATTAATTACAAGAGTTTGACTAACAATATCTTTAAGAGGATAGAAGAATAGGGCATGAAACATATAAGCCATGCAAGACTTCTCTAGTTGGCCAAATTGATCCTGATCTCTATCCACAATTATTGGATGCAAATACTCTTACCTCCAAAGAAAACTATCTACAAGGTTGAGAAGATCGGACAATTTTTATGGGCACAACATCACTTGGCAAGTGGTTTGCTCACCCAAAAGGTAGGAAAGGATAAGTGTTGCTCAATATGAATTATGGAACAAAGTATTACTAGGCCACATGCTTTGGAACCTCATTAGTTATCTATCCTCTTCTCGATTGGGTTTGCAATACTAAATGTGCAGGCACTCCAATTATGCAACTTGACATCAAAAGGGTAGTATGGCCTAGAGTTGGCAAGGTCATCTTAAGTTGAGACCTGCTCCAACTTCAGTCATATCTAGCTTTAGGTAATGTTATAGAGAGATTTGTTGCAAACTATGACAGGTGGTACTGGTTGTAAAGTGGCACAACCTATTGGACCAATGGTATTGGCAAATATAATTTCATCGGCTAGCTTCTCTGCATAGATAGGCTTCCATCAGCATAGATCGTATCACGATGAATGCCTTTAGTCGATACCTAGTGCAATTTTTGTAAGATCGGCATAGAAGACATAGTACAAAACACGTTTGTTCTTCCAGTGCAATTGGATTGGCAATACATAGCGTAGTATCCAGCACAACTAAGGATTAAGTGTTTTGTAGGAGGATGGAATGATGAACTTTAATGGATGATCAAGCTACTGGGGACAAGGACTGAGCAGCAAAGCTCCTCAAGGTATCATTTTGAGTGATCATATATTGCATTTGGATCGAATACAACAGCAAATGTTTTCAAAGCAAGTCAAATAATATCTACATTATTTTTGCTAAATATATGTAAAATCTTTAGGGGTAGAGCTTCACTCTACAAAAATTTTTGAGGGAAAATTTTAAAAAAGGACCTAAAGTGCCATTATTTTCTCAAATAATGGTCCGAAGTGGACTTTATTTCAAATATGGACTTGAAGTGGCTTGTTTCAAATAAGGACTTGACCTTGTCGGTTGCCAGCCGGCTAAATTTATTGACCGATCAAGGGTATTTTCGTCATTTGGTATTTTCCTCTTTTTTTCTTTCCTTTTTTTTTTTTTTTTTTTTTTTTTGGTTCTTCTTCTTCCTCCTCGCTGGTGGCCAGGATACCCACTGTTGACACCTAAATTTTGGCGACCCAGTCATTTACTTATTACATAAAAATCAGGGATTAATTTTTAACCTATAAAAAATTGCATAACATATAGTTTTAGGAGCATTTCTTTTTATAGTAGGCCATGATCTTTGCATGATCGAGAACAAAGGTGGCTGGGCACCATTCCACTACGTGGCCATCAGGCGTAGGACCAAGTGGAGAACGATCAGTCCGATGCGCTCAAGAAGTTGTCGAAGATGGAGATGCAGATGACCTTGTACGATGACGATGGGAACACAATCTCACAACCGGCTGCGGCTTCGAAACATCTCCAATCCACTGGACGGCAAACGGGGTCAAACTCATTGAAAGGTTATGATGACCGCACCCTTTTAATGCCAGAATTTTAATTCTGTTAAGCGAAAGTTTTGACCCATTGACCCATGCAAAAATTCTTTCAATTTTGTGTGGGCACGCGACTTTCAGTAATTAAGGAAAGGAAGGATGCGGTGGAGACGTCTTTGAGGAAACGAAAGCTGGTAGAGAATAGGAAAGAAAAGGGATACGGGTGAGAAAGTTGAAAGAATCAATATATTGGTATTTATGCTACATTATTTCTTGTTTTAAAACAAGAAAGAGTGCACCATCAAAGAAATCGCACGCATCCGTAAGCTTGAGCAAAAGGGAAACGAATTCTCTGCATCAACTCAAGGACAAAGAAAGAAATATTGTTGGATATACCCATGGATCTATTCACGGCAAGAAAGGGGAGAAATCGACAAAACTTGCAAGCTGATATTCAATTTGAAGAAATAAAATCAAAAAGGGAATATTCAGCATGTATTCAATCGACTTGGAGCTGCCATATTATAAATAGAGCAGTAAACTGAGAGAGAGGGGGGGATTCCGAATTTCAAAGAGACATACGAGAGAGAGAGACACACACGTGAGAGAGGAAAGAGCATGGGTCTTCTTGGTCAATTCTAGGCCAAAACTCACGCCGACGCTTCTACCGCGGTGCTTTCATCGTCCGCGATACATTGTCAACGAGCTGCCATCATGTTGGAGTTATTGCTCGACCGCTTGAAGACGCCACCGCAGCCCCTTCGTCGATGACGTCACTGCAGCTCCGCTCCTCGTAGTTGCTGTTTCGACTATTTCCCGAACGTTGCCGTCATTGTTTTCCCCTAGTTGTTGCCGTGCACTGGCGCCATTGCTCTTTGGCCCACTGCCGCTGATCCTCCATTAACGAACGCTGCCTGATGCTAGCCCTCTGCGAAGAGATCGCTGCCTCATCCAGTCGGCAATCTTATTGGGTTTCTATTTTGCAGCAACTCTCCCCGATGCTGTTCTAGTCTTCTTGTGGCTGCCCCCCCTGCTGTGCTGGTCATCCTCGTTGACTTTGCCAAGCCGAATCAGCGAAGCATCAGCCACCACTCAAAACTTGCTATTGCTTACTGAGCGAGACACCATCCTTGAGCAGCACGTCATCTTGAGCTGCTGCCCGTGAGTCATCCCGCCGTCCGTTGTTTGACTGAACTCGGCAACGTGGTCCACGTGACACCAAATATTAGGTAAGAATCTCGTTTAATTCAATTTTCATATATCCTTATTGCCTAATTTATGGGATTATATCGTATGAATATTTGAATGATGCCATCATATCCACAAAATCTCGAGTAGCCTTTAAAATTGGGAAATCTTCCTAATTTCGCAACGTACATATGGTTGACGGTCCAATTTCATGATCGAAATACGACCCGCAATCGTACGGAAAAATCACCAATCCGATCTCACGCTCGAGATACGACTCGTGATTTTATTTAAAAATTGGCCAATCCGATCTCATGCGCGAGATACGATTCGTCAATTTATTTCCCCAAATTAAATGGACATGGATGATATCTTGCTTGATTTGTTGCTGCACTGTTCTTGATGCCTTTATTTGTTTGTTCCCATGAATAAAAAATATTTGAGTTAGATTAGATGCATGATAGGATATTACTTGTTTTAGGTTATTTTGCATGTCTAGATTAGGAAATTAGTTTATTTCGAATTTCTTATATAAAAAATACCAAAAACACAAATTTAGGATGCTAGATTTCTGTTTCACTAGTTTAAATTGCATGTTCAATTACTTGGCAATTATTAATTTCGAAAAAATTAAAAAAAAGAAGGGAAAAAAAGTAAAAAATAAAAAATCATCATGCATATAGAATTAGGGTATCTTTTGCATGTTATTGCATATTAGGGTAAGATTGCATGTTGAATTTTACTTTCTAACTAATTTTAAGTTCAGATAGATTTTTTAGATAGATTGCATTCTAGGATTATTTGGGTTAAGACAATATTTTAGTTTAAATTAGGATTTAGTTTAACCTAATTCCTAATATAAATTGAATAGGATCTTAATCTAGCTAGATAATTTTCACATTTTGTTTTAATTCCGAATTTCATAAAAAAAACCAAAAAAATGTCTTAGAATAAATTAGTTTATTTTATAGGATGAATTGCATTCTTTTTAAGAAAAAAAGAAAAAAATATCATATGCATGTCATATAGAATTAGATTCATGAAATGCATGTCATGTGGTAGTTGTTGCTAGGTCCATCCAATTAGAAATTACATGTCATTAGAATTAGGTCATTTAGTTAATATTGCATTGCATATTGCATATTGCATAATTTTCATTAAATAAGTGAAAACAAAAAAAGAGAAATTGCGTGTTAATTAGAAACCATATTTAGGGTTGTTGATGTGGATTTTAATTTAACATTGCAGATGCTTTCGTTGCTATGAGGTAAGTCCTGCAATTTATTCATTGCTTTTCTTGGGTTTAAATTGGTGGTTTGCGCACCCGCATGATTGCATCACATGTTAGGAAAATAGATTTAAAATTAATTCAAGCTGCCTGCAAAACATTTTTCAAAGTAAAAGAAAAAGGTACCGAAAGGGCATGAGAGAAATCTAGTGTAACCAAGTCCCCGTACCCATAGTCTCTGGTTTGTAGGAGTAAAGTAAATCTCCCGTTATTTTACTTGGGTTTCTAATCGACCCACCAAAAATAGATTAGTGGCGACTCCTAATTGAAAATCATTTGCATGTTAAGAAACTCAAACTTAAGTCGGGAATTGGTATGGGCTTGGGAGAGCCCGAGTGAAGTCTAGGCTTAACAATCCATTAGCCAAACCCTAGGTGGTTCACACCCAAAAAAATTGGTCGCGACAGCTTGGCGACTCCACTGGGGACTTGAGTTAAAACTCTTAGTGGACTTAGGCCAATTTTCTTTTTAAAAAAAATATTTTTGTTTGGCAGCGAGGATTCCAGGTACGCCCCTAACATTTAAGGTGTTAAATGTTTTTGCAGGATGGGAGGTATAAGGGGAAGTGTTTGCTAACCTTTGTTTTGTAGGGAGGTGTAGGAATGTATGGTTTATTTTCATAAATGAAGTGTTGCTTGATATAAACTGTTGTGCATGCCTTGCATCTAACACTACACTATTGCACACACAACCTGCTGCCGGACCTGGGCCGCATAGGATCATCTAGGATGGTATTGAGATGTTTGCCACTCTGAGTCGCCCATCTCAATCCCGAAGTTTCTTTCATGGTGTCAAGAGTACCCACCTCGGTCCGCATGCTCGCGACCCGGGTCGGCTCTTTGACTAAGCCGGAGTCATGAGGACCCGACATAGTCCACAAGCCAGTGGCTAGTCTGATCATCCTTGTGGCTCCACCTTGATAAGCCTTATAGATTAGAAATCGAGCCACTTACCATGCGCATGTCTATGTGATTGCCGATCATTGGTAAAGTAAGTTCTCCAAATTTTTGGCCTTTGCAATTTACTTACTTTATCGCATTATTTTGTCGATCCATGGCATTAGGATTGTCCTGAGTCTTGATCAATATACAATGGGGACACCGGACATTCGAATTATTTTCCCCCCAAAGGAAGAGCTTAGCACTTGGTGGAACAAGTTAGATCAAGATGGCCGTCAGTTCGTAGAGTCACATATTGGTCGACTGCTTCCACTGCTGCGTATCAACATCCATGTCGGCCTCGTCCAAGCACTTGTCCACTGTTGGTGCCCTGAGACTTCTACCTTTATCTTCGGCGGTAAGCATGAGCTCACTCCCACCTTGGAAGAGTATAGCATTGCCATAGGAAAATCCTTGAAAGCTGAATTGATTAGTCCGCCTATCGGAATAGATCCTGTTATGGCTTTATCTGATTTTCTGAGAATTAAGGAAGATGATGTAAGAAAAGTTTTAAAGGCTCACCGCAATACATGTCCTTTATCCTTCCTAAAAGAATGTTTTGAGAAAGGCACTTCATCTCAAATGCGAAGGGTTTTCCTTTTAGCTTTCTTTGGGTTTATAGTTTTTCCTTACTGCAAGAATGCTATTAACCCTTTGATCGCTCAATTAGTTAAACAAGTGTTGGAAGGAAAGAATTTTGTAAACACTGTTCTAACTGAAACTTTCCTTTCCCTCACTCGATTTAAAGGAGGTGGTGATAAGACTTTCCATTCCTCTCCTGAACTTTTGCAAATTTGGTTTCTTTCACATATAAAAGGGTTTGGTGGTCTAATGACTATACATGATATTAATGACTCTAATCACCCCATTATGAGATTTGAGAACAACCAAAAACATGCACCAGATTATCATTATTCTAGGTGGCTAGCTTTCATGAAAAAACCAACTTCCAATGGTTTCCTATGGCATGCTAAATGGTTCGAAGTTCGGGTAGCAAGACTCTCGTGTGGAGGAGTTGGCCCAATCCCTCTATTGGGATTCACTGGAGCATTGGAGTACTATCCAACTAGAGTGACCCGTCGCATCAAGTCGTGCAAGAGCTTCCCCGATGTTACAATCGATCCACTTCAAGTTAGCTTCGTTGATGGAAGCCGAGGCCATGAAGATTCCATTCTCACTATCAAATCGATGTGGGACATGTGCCATCCTCGAAAGCTTAAATGGCCCGAGGAAGAGTTGAAGGGTAAAGAAAGGAAGTACTATGCCTCGACTAAGTACATTCAACAACACAAGATTCCTGAGGAGTTGCTTCCGAAGATACCAGAGGTGCCGTTGAAGATCACCAATTGTGCTGAGAATAAACGCCTCAAAAGAGTTGCTGAAAAAGCTCAAGAGGAGAATAAGCGTTTGCGGCGAGTGGTGTCCCGAGTGTATATTGATCAAGCTAGATGAAGTCTTGAATCAATCTCATTATTTTCACTTCTAGATTAATGTTTAGGAAGTTGAGTCATTTACTTTCCTAGTTCATTTGTTTAGGGCATTTCAAGTTTTTATTTTGTTAGGCTTGTCAAAAGCTCCATTGATGAATAAAAGTTCTAGATCGTTGCCATGGATCGGCATATTTTATATGAGATACTTATTTTTGTTCATTTCTTCAAATTAGGTGATAACGGATCCTCCACGTACGCCCATTATCACGCGATTAAGAGCAAGAATGGCCGAACAAACCGAAGTGCGTGATCGTATCTCCGCTGTGGAACGCCACCTCCAACAATTAGCCGCTTCTATGGAGCTTATAACAACTCAAATCCAATCCCTCCAAGTGAATCCGGCTCCTCCACCCGCTCTCCCTGAGATTGTTGTCCCGGCGCACAAACAAGGCCCAAATGGGTGAGGATGACATGCCTGAGCTGGAGGATGATCCATTCCCGATCAATGTGGAAAAGGCTAAGCTTGTCAGCGTCCCTAAGACGGAGTAGGATGAACGCTTCACGAAATTGGAAGAAAAGTTGAAACAATTGCAGGAGTCACAGAGTTCACTCCCGTTTGACTTGTCCGTGTATGAGAAAGTCAAGATGCCAAAGAAGTTCAAAATGCCGGATTTTGAAAAATACGACGGTATTTCCTGCCCAAAAGCTCATCTTCAGATGTACCATGTGCGTATGGCTCAATATGTCAAGAATGAGCCTCTCATGATCCAATCATTCCATGCGAGTTTGATCAAGCCCGCACCGAACCGGTATGTCATGAAGAATGTGAACCTTCTCGACACTTGGAATGAAGTGGCCGACGCATTTCTCAAGCAATACAAGTTCAACATGGATATTGCACCTTCCCCGAGAGGATCTTGAGAGGATGGAGAAAAAGAGGAGCGAGTCGTTCAAAGAGTATGTCGTGAGATGGCGAAATCTGGCAGCTCAAATCACCCCCGAGCCTACTAACAAGGAGTTGATGAAGTTGTTTATCAAAACTCTCCCGTCCGAGTTTCGTAATCGAATGGCCAGCACGTACGTTGAAAACTTCAATCAGGTTATTCCTGTGGGAGAACAAATCGAGATGGGGATAAGGGAAGGATGGTTTACTGAACCATCAAGTAGAAGATTCTCTGCCAAGAAGGAGAAGGAAGCTGCTGTAGACGTGAATGTGGCTTATGGCCAAGAAAGTACCAATCGTGCCCGGCTATCCGTACGAATCAAAGGCAACAACAACCGCCGGCCGTCAACCATTCGCCCAAGCAAGAAGGCAATTCACTCCTCTCCCTGGATCTCCGTCCCAAGTGTTGGCTATCCTAAGAAAGAAAGGTTTGCTTACTAATGAACCAAAGCGTCCTAATCGTGAAAGCATATGAGGTTACGACCCGATAAAGAAGTGTGATTACCATAGCGGCGAACTGGGGCATTCAACTGATGAATGTTTCACTCTCAAGCATAAGATCCAAAACCTCTTGGACACGAAGGCCTTCTCATTTCAAACCGCTCGGCCAAATGTCCAAAAGAATCCGTTACGTAACATGAAGGTACGGTCAATGCTATCTTGGAGCATGAAGTCGGTCGGATCAAGAACTCAAAGGTGCACGTGGCAGATGCTTACAACGGGCTGGTGAGAGCTGGATATTATCCAGATCATGAAGATGTTCCTCTATCACTGATGAAGGAAAGAGTCACCAGGATGGTGGATGACGGTATCATCGTCTATGCTGACCATAATTGCATAGTTTCCACTATTTCCTCCATCATTATCGATTGGGAGGAGGAGCAAGCGGCACTCAATGCTGATAAGGAGGAAGTTGATCTTTCACTCGTGGACATGCCCCCACTTGAAGATGCCTCCGACGATGAGATAGTAATTGAAATGCCTCAACCGTATGAATATGTCAACAATAAGGCGGTCCCTTGGTCCTATGATCTAGATGTTGACCTTGTTACAAGGTCTGGTCGGACTTATCCTCAAGCCAATGCTCAACCCGCGAAACCTGTCACCGATGAAGAGGCTAAGGAATTTCTGGCTGTGATTAAAGCAAGTGAGTATAACGTGGTTGACCAATTGCGAAAGATGCCCGCCCATATCTCCTTACTCGAACTCTTGATGACATTCCCCGTGCATCAAAAGTCGCTGATGAAGGTGCTGAGTGAAATTCGAGTGCCAGAGACGGTCGAGGCGGACAAGCTGGAAGAATTTGTGGGATCAGTCCTTCTCAAGGACTTGATTGCTTTTTCTGATGAGGAATTCCCTCTTGAAGGCAGGGGACATAACAAGGCACTCTACATATCTGTCAAGCACAAGTCTTCTCATGTGTCCCGAGTGCTCATTGATAATGGGTCCGCGTTGAACATATGTCCGTTGGCCACTCTTCACCGCCTCAAAATAGACCCATCCAGGATTCATGCTGCCAAGACTTCTGTGCGAGCTTTTGATGGCACAAAGAAGGAGGTGATCGGGGAAATCCACCTCGATGTACAAATAGGGCCGGTTGCCTTCAACATTCCCTTTCAAGTGCTGGACATCCCTACAGCTTTTAATTTCCTACTAGGTCGTCCCTGGATACATACTGCTGGAGCGGTACCTTCAAGCTTACATCAAGCTGTGAAGTTTGTGATCGAAAGAAAGTTGGTTACTGTCTATGGCGAAGAAGATCACCGAATTTATCATGAGACAGCTATCCCCTATGTAGAGCTAGATTTTGAGTTTGAATCAAGCTACCACTCGTTTGAGTTGGTGTCCACCATTCATGCTTCTCAAGACTCATCGCCGCCTACTCCTGAAGTTTCAAATGCTGCTCTCATGGTAGGAAGAGTGATGGCAGGGAATGGTTTTATTCCTGGTAGTGGTCTTGGAAGAAATGGTCAAGGCATCCGAAACCCCATTGAAGCCCCTCAGAGGTCCCGTGCTGTTGGATTAGGGTACCATGGAAGAGGTGGGGAAAGTTTTGGAGGACGAAGACAAGAAAGATGGAACCCGCCACCTAACCAAGGGCGAGGAAGGCAAAACCTATTACCCCCGAACATTCGCGAGACATTCCCTGGTCCTCCAATAATGATGCAGGATGAAGCAGAAATAATGGACACCCTGGGGCAGCCAAGCGGAAAATTCGACTATCTGGTGAAGTATTCAGCTCCTCCCAGTTTCTACATTGATCCCCGCAACATTGTCCCAGATGGATGGGGAGGCATGGATGATCCAATGCCCCCGGAAACAGAGAACCTCGATGATGCATTGGAAGGAATCACTGGTCTCTTCGATGACGTCTTCATAGGGACCATTAACGAAAGACCTCCGGAGGAGATGGGCTCTGGCCCACAAGAGAGCAATCTTACGGCATACAAATGTATGGAAATGGTCCAACCCAATGCAACAAATGCTGACATTGACGACCTCGAGGACTTGAGTGAAGATTCCATTGAGGTGCAACGAAGCTGGGAACAACATGAAAAAGCCAAGGCTCTCATATCCGAGCAGACTGTCACTATTAATTTAGGTGACACTAAAGAAGTCAAAGAAGTTAAAATTGGGGAAAATCCCCCCAAAGACGAGGCCGAGCGCCTAATTTGGCTACTAAAGGAATATCAGGATATCTTTGCATGGACCTATGCCGACATGCCTGGTTTAGACCCATCAATCGTCGAGCATTGCTTGCCTACTAATCCAGACATGCCACCTAAGAAGCAGAGGCTGCGAAGAACTAAACCCGAGCTCTCGAAGAAGATAGAGGAAGAGGTGATGAAGCTCTTGAAAGTGGGATTCATTGAAGTCTCACAGTACCCCGAATGGGTGGCTAATATTGTGCCGGTGATGAAGAAGGACGGTCGAGTTCGAGTTTGTGTTGACTATCGGGATCTAAACAAGGCTAGTCCAAAGGATGATTTCCCATTACCACACATAGATGTCCTTGTGGATAGTACTGCTGGTTTTGAGCTATTCTCATTTATGGATGGTTTTTTTGGGTACAATCAAATAAGGATGAAGGAGGAAGACAAGGAGAAAACTGCGTTCATCACCCCGTGGGGAACCTTTCATTACAAGGTCATGCCTTTCGGACTCAAGAATGCAGGGGCAACCTACCAGCGAGCCATGGTTGCATTATTTCATGACATGATGCACAAGGAGATTGAAGTCTATGTTGATGATATGATTGCAAAGACCCGACCAGAAGAAGCCACATCGAAACCTTGAAGAAGTTGTTCGATCGACTTCAGAATTCAAGCTTCAAGCTAAATCCCACTAAATGCGTGTTCGGGGCAACATCCGGTAAATTACTCGGATTTATTGTAAGCGTAAGGGATTGAGATCGACCCATCCAAGGCTAAGGCCATATGCGAGTTGCAACCTCCAAGAACGGTGAAAGAAGTTCGAGCCTTTTGGGAAGACCGAATTACATAGCTCGGTTCATTTCCCAGCTCTGAAACCGCCAAGCCATTCTTCAAGCTCCTAAAGAAGAATGCACGAATCAACCGGGATGATGAGTGCCGAGAAGCGTTCGATAAGTTGAAGCAAAGACTGATGAATCCACCGCTTCTTGTCCCGCCATCACCGAGGCATCCCTCGATTCTTTACCTCACCATTCATAGTGAATCATTGGGCGCAATGTTGGCTCAAGAAAGTCCCGTTGATAAAAAGAACGAGCCATTTACTATCTCGAGTAAAAAGTTCACTATATCGAGTTGAAGTATTCGATGTTGAAAAGACTTGTGCCGCATTGGTGTGGGTATTGCATAGATTGCGACAATACACGCTACATTACCAGACGTTCCTTGTGACTGAGAATGACCCCATCAAGTATTTACTTGATCGGCCAGCTGGTGGGAAAGTTAGCCAAATGGCAAATTTTGATTTCCGAATTTGATGTGCAATTCATGTCACAAAAGTCGGTTAAGGGTCGAGCGATCGCGATCTATTGGCCGAAAATTCAGGAATCTTTAATGACGATGACGGTTTCCTAGATGACCGTGTCTTGAGTGTAAATAAAGACTCATGGAAGATGTTCTTTGATGGAGCTGTAAACTTGTCTGTTCTGCATCAAAGCGCTTCGATATCCCAGTGGACAGCACTATTCGGTAGCTGCAAAATTGATATTCCCATGTACTAATAATGTGGCCGAGTACGAGGCTTGCATCCTCGGACTTCAAGCCGCAATCGAGATGGGTGTGGCCAAGTTAATGGTATTCGGAGATTCAGCACTAATCATATTGCAGACTATAGGTGAGTGGAAGACCAAGGATGCCAAGTTGCTCCCGTACCACGAGTATTTAGAAGGTCTCGTGAAGGAATTCGAAGAAATTTCGTTTGAATACTTGCCAATGTCTCACAATCAATTTGCTGATGCACTTGCGACTTTGTCATCTATGTTGCAAGTCACCGACGGGTTAGAAGTCGAGCCATTGAAAATAGAGGTTTTGCCAAAACCGGCTTACTGTATGATCATAACTGAAGAACCTGATGGAAAACCGTGGTATTACGATATCATGAACTACATTAAAAGGCAAGAATTTCCAGAAGGAAGCACTCCCACTGATAGGAAGTACATCACGAAGATGGCTTCAAAATTCTTCGTCAGTGGCCAGAATTTGTACAAGAGATCTTATGATTCGCTTATTGCGGTGTGTGGATGCAACCGAAGCCACTCAAATCATGCAAGAGGTGCACGAAGGAATATGTGGCCCTCATATGAATGGGCACATGATGGCTAAGAAGATTATGAGATTAGGCTACTATTGGCTCACACTAGAAAGTGACCGCATCAAGCACGTACGGTTGTCACCGCCGCGATTCATGGTGATAAGATAAATGTTCCTCCAAGTGAGTTGCACCAGTTTTCCGAGCCATGGCCCTTCTCAATGTGGGGCATTGATGTGATTGGCCCGATAAATCCCAAAGCCTCAAATGGGCATCGATTCATCTTGGTGGCGATAGACTACTTCTCAAAATGGATCGAAGCTACATCCTTTGCAAGCGTCACCGCTCGCAATGTTGTGAAGTTCATCAAACGTGACATAATTGCTCGCTATGGCGTTCCTGAAACAATCGTCACCGACAACGGGACGAACTTGAACAATAAACTTATTGATGAGTTGTTTAGTGAGTTTAGGATCAAGCATCTGAATTCGTCCCCTTACCGCCCTCAAATGAATGGGGCTGTTGAAGCGGCCAATAAGAACATTAAGAAGATCTTGGCTAAGACAGCCAAGAATTATCGAGATTGGCATGACAGGTTACCTTTTGCGCTAATGGCATATCGGACATCCATCTGCACTTCTACTGGGGCAACCCCTTTTGCTCTAGTGTACGGCGTGGAAGCGGTTCTGCCCGTGGAGGTGGAGATTCCTTCTCTGAGAGTTTTATCCCAAGTGGAGTTATCTGAGACTGAATGGGTGCAGCAAAGACTTGAGCAGTTAAACTTGATAGATGAGAAAAGACTGAAGGCTCTTTGCCATGGCCAAACTTATCAGCAGAGAGTGGCCAGATCCTTCAATCGAAAGATACGACCGAGACATTTCGAGATAAATGATCTTGTTCTAAGAAAGCTGTTGCCAATTTTTCCAGATCCTGGGGGCAAGTTCGCCCCAAATTACGGCGGCCCGTATGTGGTGAAGAAGGTACTTCCTGGAGGTGCCCTGATCTTGGCAGAAATGGATGGTCGTGAGTTTTCTACTCCAGTCAATGCTGACGCTGTCAAGAAATATTATCCATGATAGAATTTGCCATGTCATGAATTGCAAGTATTTCTGTGACTAATAAAATGCCTCAATGAGTTGAATCATTCAAATTTGTTATGAATCTTGCATTCTTCTTCCTTAATGAATTGTGTGAGATAAATTGAATGTGTCAAATGAGATACCTTGGAATGATGAAAGGCAGGCCTTGTTCCATACACTATCCCATACAATAATCCTCGGTGAGTTGTGTGGAAGAGTTCCGTGCTCGCAAGGAAAATGGTGATCTCGCAAAGGGTACACTAACCAAGGTGACAAGAGGCAATTCTTTCCTCTACCCGAAACACTACAGGTATACTCATTGTTTAGCCCTTTGAGCCCATACACATGAAGAGTTTTTAAATCATCCCTGTCAAGGATCATCCCACATCGGGACAAAATTTGAGATGAATGATAGGAATTTTCTTACTCACACTTGCATCAATCTTCGAGTACTGCTTTCGCATTGTAACTCGTACGACAGTTTAAAGTGCCCTAGGATGATGAAGAGCAGTCATTTCTCTATCCTATACACTTTTATCCATTGCATAGCCCACTTGAGCTTATGAATTCATTTCATATTAAACCCAGTTGGTGATCATCCCCCACACTGGGGCAGGACAAAAACATTCAAGTGACATGAATTAGAATGTCGACAAAATGGAGACTTTGTCCAAAGAAAATAAGTGCAAAAAAGGAGGCATGAAAAAGCAGTGTGCCTGGTAAAAGCAAGGCCAATGCCCAGAAAAAAAAAATAAAACTCTTGATATAATGAGTTGTATCCCCAACAAGGTGGTACTGAAAAATTCAAATGTTGTTGCAATCAATGGAGATTTAATGAAAAAATCTTCGATTGTGAAGAAGGAAAATGGTGGAAATGTCAAGATGATCACCAACTTTGACCCCCTAAACACTTTTTGAGCCTAATGATCATTTCATTTCTCAACCCATGAACCAAGCCTGCGTTACGTCCCTTGTAAAGTCTCTTCAGATTAGGGCACTTGAATTAACGTAAAAGTTCACATGCTTGAAAGCATCGCTTGAAGAAGTGCGAGTAAGACAATTACTGCCTTATTTCATATGTTTCTTGACTTGAAAATCCCAAGACAGTTACGAAATGTCATTTTTCAAAATAGCCTCAACTCAAAGAGTCCCCTTTGTTAAGCCATTGTCCAAGTCGACAGTACGGTCCCTGTTAAAGACCCCTCAGATTGGTAAAGGCATACCACTTGCGAGATTGCTCAAAACCTTGTCTGGCATGATGATGGTGAGATAGAATGATTGTCAAGATCCTGCATCAAAGGTCAGGATAAAACAGTCCCTTTTAAAGAGGATGAGTGAAAAGTCCTTTCAGATCAAGGATCCCTCATTTGACACATCCATGACGCTCATGCGTTCAGATTAGAATCATCTTTCGAAATCATTCCTATTGGAATTAGGATAATGCATGGTTGATAGAAATCATTATGCATGAACCTTACTTGAATTAATGTATGTCTGTGATTACAAATGCATGTTGCCTCTCCTACGATCATGTTTTGCAGGAGACATGTCCCCAAGGAACAGAGATGTCACCAGGTAAGTATATCTCTATTCATACCTTAAATACTTGTCGTTGCATAGGTATTCCCCTTTTGAATACACTGACACTCGATTGAGTTGTCCCCAAAGATTTTTCTCCAGATTGCAACGCTGGGCGACCGAAGAATGGTTCGGGTCCTAGCCAAGCAAAACCTCTGTTTAGGCGACCGTAGAATGGTACGGGTCCTAAACAACATTTATTGCTCTAACAGGCGACCGTAGAATGGTACGGATCCTGAAAATCAATTTTCCGTCTATTCGACAACACCTTTCCTTATTCAGGCGACCGTAGAATGGTACGGGTCCTAGACACAACCAAGCACTGCCATACTAGGCGACCGTAGAATGGTATGGGTCCTAGGAAAGCAGTCTCTTCATAAAGTCATGTTACTATTCTAGGCGACCGTAGAATGGTACGGGTCCTAGACATGTAACACCAACTACCTTGAACTACTCTATCCTCCTTGAAGGTAAGTTATTTTAGGTAAAGTTCATTTATCATTTGCAATAGCATTTCTATGCATCATATAAATTGCATTAAAAAAATGGAATCCATTTTCAAAAAAAAAAAAAATCATTCATTGCATGTACATGATCAAAATTTAGGTCTCAATTTATCTTTGAAGGCAACCTCTACAAGCTCACCTTCAAAGAGGGGCAGCTGTTGACACCTAAATTTTGGCGACCTAGTCATTTACTTATTACATAAAAATCAGGGATTAATTTTTAACCTATAAAAAATTGCATAACATATAGTTTTAGGAGCATTTCTTTTTATAGTAGGCCATGATCTTTGCATGATCGAGAACAAAGGTGGCTGGGCACCATTCCACTACGTGGCCATCGCGTAGGACCAAGTGGAGAACGATCAGTCCGATGCGCTCAAGAAGTTGTCGAAGATGGAGATGCAGATGACCTTGTACGATGACGATGGGAACACAATCTCACAACTGGCTGCGGCTTCGAAACATCTCCAATCCACTGGACGGCAAACGGGGTCAAACTCATTGAAAGGTTATGATGACCGCACCCTTTTAATGCCAGAATTTTAATTCTGTTAAGCGAAAGTTTTGACCCATTGACCCATGCAAAAATTCTTTCAATTTTGTGTGGGCACGCGACTTTCAGTAATTAAGGAAAGGAAGGATGCGGTGGAGACGTCTTTGAGGAAACGAAAGCTGGTAGAGAATAGGAAAGAAAAGGGATACGGGTGAGAAAGTTGAAAGAATCAATATATTGGTATTTATGCTACATTATTTCTTGTTTTAAAACAAGAAAGAGTGCACCATCAAAGAAATCGCACGCATCCGTAAGCTTGAGCAAAAGGGAAACGAATTCTCTGCATCAACCCAAGGACAAAGAAAGAAATATTGTTGGATATACCCATGGATCTATTCATGGCAAGAAAGGGGAGAAATCGACAAAACTTGCAAGCTGATATTCAATTTGAAGAAATAAAATCAAAAAGGGAATATTCAGCATGTATTCAATCGACTTGGAGCTGCCATATTATAAATAGAGCAGTAAACCGAGAGAGAGGGGGATTCCGAATTTCAAAGAGACATACGAGAGAGAGAGACACACACGTGAGAGAGGAAAGAGCATGGGTCTTCTTGGTCAATTCTAGGCCAAAACTCACGCCGACGCTTCTACCGCGGTGCTTTCATCGTCCGCGATACATTGTCAACGAGCTGCCATCATGTTGGAGTTATTGCTCGACCGCTTGAAGACGCCACCGCAGCCCCTTCGTCGATGACGTCACTGCAGCTCCGCTCCTCGTAGTTGCTGTTTCGACTATTTCCCGAACGTTGCCGTCATTGTTTTCCCCTAGTTGTTGCCGTGCACTGGCGCCATTGCTCTCCGGCCCACCGCCGCCGATCCTCCATTAACGAACGCTGCCTGATGCTAGCCCTCTGCGAAGAGATCGCTGCCTCATCCAGTCGGCAATCTTATTGGGTTTCTATTTTGCAGCAACTCTCCCCGATGCTGTTCTAGTCTTCTTGTGGCTGCCCCCCCTGCTGTGCTGGTCATCCTCGTTGACTTTGCCAAGCCGAATCAGCGAAGCATCAGCCACCACTCAAAACTTGCTATTGCTTACTGAGCGAGACACCATCCTTGAGCAGCACGTCATCTTGAGCTGCTGCCCGTGAGTCATCCCGCCCCGTTGTTTGACTGAACTCGGCAACGTGGTCCACGTGACACCAAATATTAGGTAAGAATCTCGTTTAATTCAATTTTCATATATCCTTATTGCCTAATTTATGGGATTATATCGTATGAATATTTGAATGATGCCATCATATCCACAAAATCTCGAGTAGCCTTTAAAATTGGGAAATCTTCCTAATTTCGCAACGTACATATGGTTGACGGTCCAATTTCATGATCGAAATACGACCCGCAATCGTACGGAAAAATCACCAATCCGATCTCACGCTCGAGATACGACTCGTGATTTTATTTAAAAATTGGCCAATCCGATCTCATGCGCGAGATACGATTCGCCAATTTATTTCCCCAAATTAAATGGACATGGATGATATCTTGCTTGATTTGTTGCTGCACTGTTCTTGATGCCTTTATTTGTTTGTTCCCATGAATAAAAAATATTTGAGTTAGATTAGATGCATGATAGGATATTACTTGTTTTAGGTTATTTTGCATGTCTAGATTAGGAAATTAGTTTATTTCGAATTTCTTATATAAAAAATACCAAAAACACAAATTTAGGATGCTAGATTTCTGTTTCACTAGTTTAAATTGCATGTTCAATTACTTGGCAATTATTAATTTCGAAAAAATTAAAAAAAAGAAGGGAAAAAAGTAAAAAATAAAAAATCATCATGCATATAGAATTAGGGTATCTTTTGCATGTTATTGCATATTAGGGTAAGATTGCATGTTGAATTTTACTTTCTAACTAATTTTAAGTTCAGATAGATTTTTTAGATAGATTGCATTCTAGGATTATTTGGGTTAAGACAATATTTTAGTTTAAATTAGGATTTAGTTTAACCTAATTCCTAATATAAATTGAATAGGATCTTAATCTAGCTAGATAATTTTCACATTTTGTTTTAATTCCGAATTTCATAAAAAAAAACCAAAAAAATGTCTTAGAATAAATTAGTTTATTTTATAGGATGAATTGCATTCTTTTTAAGAAAAAAAGAAAAAAATATCATATGCATGTCATATAGAATTAGATTCATGAAATGCATGTCATGTGGTAGTTGTTGCTAGGTCCATCCAATTAGAAATTACATGTCATTAGAATTAGGTCATTTAGTTAATATTGCATTGCATATTGCATATTGCATAATTTTCATTAAATAAGTGAAAACAAAAAAAGAGAAATTGCGTGTTAATTAGAAACCATATTTAGGGTTGTTGATGTGGATTTTAATTTAACATTGCAGATGCTTTCGTTGCTATGAGGTAAGTCCTGCAATTTATTCATTGCTTTTCTTGGGTGTTAAATTGGTGGTTTGCGCACCCGCATGATTGCATCACATGTTAGGAAAATAGATTTAAAATTAATTCAAGCTGCTTGCAAAACATTTTTCAAAGTAAAAGAAAAAGGTACCGAAAGGGCATGAGAGAAATCTAGTGTAACCAAGTCCCCGTACCCATAGTCTCTGGTTTGTAGGAGTAAAGTAAATCTCCCGTTATTTTACTTGGGTTTCTAATCGACCCACCAAAAATAGATTAGTGGCGACTCCTAATTGAAAATCATTTGCATGTTAAGAAACTCAAACTTAAGTCGGGAATTGGTATGGGCTTGGGAGAGCCCGAGTTAAGTCTAGGCTTAACAATCCATTAGCCAAACCCTAGGTGGTTCACACCCAAAAAAATTGGTCGCGACACCCACAGAGGGTTGGGCGAGGGTTACCCTCCCTGGCCATAGGTGAGGGATGGCCTCACCTGGGCATGGCGACCCTCACTCGTCTGCGAGGTCGACCCTTGTCGGCCCCAGGTGAGGCCGACCCTCGCTGAATCTTGCGAGGGTGGCCTTGCTTGTCGCTAACCTGGCCAGATCTAGTGAGGGTGGCCTCGTCAACCCTTGCCAGAGGACGGCAAGGTCGCCCAGCCCTCGCCGATTGTTGGCGAGGCTACCCTTGCAAGATCTGGCGAGGGTCGGCCTCACCTGGGGTCGGCCTCTGCCGGTCTCTCGAATGGCCCTTGGGCGAGGCAACCCTCGCCTAGGCGAGACTGTCCCTTGCCTGTGGTAGGCATAGGTGGCCCTTGTCGGCGAGGGCGACCTCGCCCAGTCCTCCGTGGGCATCATCAATGGTCGGAAGAGGAAGAAAAACTAGAAAAAAAAAAAGGAAAGAAAAAAGGAAGAAAAAAAGGAGAAAAATGACAAATGGCAAAAATATCCTTGACCGTTGGAAACTCAGGTTCTTATTTGAAACACACATAGTCACTTTAGGCCCTTATCTGAAATAAACATAACCGCTTCAGGTCCTCATTTGAAACAACATCCACTTCAAACCCTTATTTAAGAAAGTGATAGCAATTCAAGTCCTTATTTGAAATAAGGTCCACTTTGAACCTTTATCTAAGAAAAAAAAGGGCACTTCGGGTCTCCTTTTGAAATTTTCCCATTTTTTGACCTCTCTAGAATAATACTGTATTGGTTACTGTGTGGAGACTTCCTATCTCTATTTTCTCGCATTATTCGCTTTGTTTGTAAAGCTGAAAGATGCTTCTAAGCTTCTGTACTGCATCTGATAAATAATACTTCCACTTTACCAAAAAAAGAAAAAGAAAAAAAGCCACCCATTCGATTGGTCAACTGACTTTGATTTAGTAGAGCTCATTATTTTTTGCCCCGACTAGGCATGAGTTGGCATATAGAGTAGCAGTTGCTAGATAGAGGAACTCCATTGTTTTAAAATGCGTAAATTTTAACCATGTTTAAGATTACTATATTATTTTTAAATGACCCAAATTGATACGAATTTGTAATATTTTGGCCCATGAACACAAACTGCCTTGTAAATATAGCTGTAAGAATATTATTATCATGAATACTAACAATAAAAATTCAATAACATACAAAACGCTATTATAGTTCTACAGTTAATGTATCATAAATATGTCGTATAATTTTTGTTAGAGTACTAATGATATATGGAACACGTCCAATCAACTATTAAATTATTTATTTCATTGGATTACAATTAACACGTTATATATTGATTTTTTCATAATTTAAAGTATATGAAGCATATGCTATATAACACAGTCCCACCTTTTAGATATAATTAGAATAGCTATTTATTCGGAAAGACTGATTATGCATTTTGAATAGGGAAATGAGAACGTGACAGCACCATCACTCCTTGGAGGGTAACGGTGCTGCCTCCGCCACTAGATTCTATGAGAGAACTGTGGATCCCATTCGGCGGGTCCCACCAAGTGGAATTCAATAAATAAAAAAATAAATCAAACGAAA
The DNA here is from genome assembly GCA_016097605.1 of Eucalyptus guilfoylei. Lineage (NCBI taxonomy): Eukaryota > Viridiplantae > Streptophyta > Magnoliopsida > Myrtales > Myrtaceae > Eucalyptus > Eucalyptus guilfoylei. The sequence continues at coordinate 19,299,888 of CM027860.1, forward strand.
AAACTAGAAAAAGGTACTAATTAAAAAAATAGAAAAATGTTCTTATTAGAAACATCACCAACATAAAATATCTTTCCTTAGAATTAAAGAAGGGTTTAAACATCTTTTTATAAGAGAAAATAAATGTTGGGTTTCTATTAACAAAACCTCTATGATTGAACATTTTTCACACTCGCAATCTTGAATGAAAATATTCATCAATGAACAAAATGAATACTATTGTCAAAATAAAGAGTTGAATACCCAATTTACATAACTTAATGAATTAATAAATCCTACTCGAGCAGTCATGGCCTAATTTAACTCAATAATCGAAATTATGACCATCTCGTTACTAACTAAAAATGAATTTTATATAAAAGATTTAGTATATTGGGTTTGTTTGATTAAAATTTTTTACCTCAATGCTTTTTTTCTTTTATAAGACCCCACTTTATTACCATGCTAGCCAACTTTTAAAATTTTCACTTATTCAGTAATTCTTAGAAATCTCACTAAATTAGGTTAAAATGAATGTGTGGGTTGCTAGTTTGACTTTTATTGTATTAGGAAATAGTGAAAATATTTTCACAAGTACTCTACAAAAGAATTGAGTTTTATATTTAAGTGATTATGCAAAGTATAAAATGGGCCAACAAGGAATTTTCATTTTCTTTATAGAAAAATAATTATCATATATGAATATATAATTGTTTTCCAAATTTGTTATGCCAGTTCCCATTCCTATTGAATGAGAATTTATGGTCCATAAAGCACCGTTATTCTCAGAGAGTTCTCTTAGCAAGGCCCTTTTGAATATTTTCTCTCTTTATAATAGGGGAGTGTAGTATAAAATAAAGTAATAGGGAACATCCACTTTTTGTGTTCTAACCCTCGTCAAAAGTCCAGTGGTGTTTTCGTACTTTTACCTCTTTAAAAAGAAAATTTCACTTTTTTGATTTATTTGATTTTTCCAATCAAGTGTGTCAGCTAATATTCCAAGAATTTGCTCACATGGTGGAAAAAAGTTTATGTTCTTGACGAGTGATGAGAGGGTTTATCGGACAACATTGCCTTTATATTTAGCTTGGCTGCTTCTAACTAATCCCAATCGAATTCACTTTCAGCCAATGCAGAGTATATCAAGTTAGGTCTACAGCATCGTTGATGTGGCAGATTTGAAGTAAGACATTAAGAGCGCGTTTGATAACGATTCTGTTCATGATAACAATTTTTTTATCGAAATGATTTTTTCTGATTCTATTCCCATAAATAATTTCTGAATAAAAGAACACGTTTGGTAATTACACAAAATTTTTATTCCCGGAATAGAAATGAGCTTGGTAGGATTCTTAATTTTTTTTTTGTTTCTTTGAATTTTTTAATTATATTTTTCCTATTTTTCTATTTTTTCTTTTCTTTTCTCCTTCCTCCTTCTTTGTGGTTGGTCGCCGGTCCACGTCGATGGTTGACGACTGGCTGGGTGAGGTTCAGCAAGCTTGCCGGAGCCTTGCTAGGCTAGGGTGAGCGACGGTAAGTCTTGCGTTAGTCGATGAGGCCTCGCCTTCGTTGGAGGAGCTTGAGCTCACCGAGGCCGAGCTCGCTCGGCCATTGGCAAGGTTCGATCTCGCCGGGCCATTGTTGGGCGATGCCAAGTTGGCGTTCGCCCAATGAGGTGAGAGTGGCTGGGCGAGCTCGGCCTCGCTCGATCTGGGCGAGCTTGAGCTCGCCCTGGCTTGCCGTTGCCGGGGGCTGCCATTGCGCTGGTGAGGTCACTAGCCCTCATTGGCCAGTCGTTGATCATGGTCGAGGCCAGAAACAGGCTAAAAGGAAGAAGAAGAAAAGGAAAGAGAAGTAGAGAAAAGAGAAGAAAAGAGGAGAGAAGAAAAAATTAAACTTCATTCTGGGGATTGTTCCCAGAAACAAGAAATAAGTTTTTTTGCTTATTGATTCTATTCAAAATCTATTTTCAGAAAAAAAAAAAGATTTTTATTCCTAGGAACAAAAAATTTGCTAAACGGATTTTTGTTCTTTTTTTTTTTCCTGGGAACAAAAGAACAGAATTAGTTGTTCCCGGAAGTGTTACCGAATAGGCCCTAAAACAAGCCTATCGTTTTTGACAATCGACAATAGTCTACTAGTGCCATTTTATTTGATGTACCAATTATAGACTAATCTTTACTCATTTGGCGACAACTAACTGGCATCAATCCAACAACTTGACGAATAGAGCAATCAAATTGCTCTCAATTCGATCAAAGTATGCATTCAACTTTGATAATGTTTCATGGGAGTTCAAATTCGCGACAAAATATCTTTTATTGAAAATCATTTTTCGATTTTTATTAAAAAAAATAGGTTTTGTGGCAATTCTCAATAGAAAATATCATAGATAGACAAGAAAATGGATAATTTCACTTCAAACGGAACTGAAAGTACACAAACTATGCTGAAATTTAATCGACGACAAAGTTTGAGAACGCACCACTTCAATGAAATTGAACATATACAAATTACATCGGAATTTAATCGATGACAAAACCCAAGAATAAGATATAATTTCAGAATTTAATCGGCGATAAGGCACTCGGGATATATAGCAAAGATATACGTTTGGAATTTAATTAACGACACATATATTATTTGTTTGTGCACGTCGGGAAGTCTCTAGTAAGCTAACACTGATATTTATAGTATTCACGATATAACCATCTTAGAGCAGTTCTCTTATAGTATAGCCATGCCTTCACATCTCCAAGGATTTGGGGCCCATGTTTTCACTATTCCATGATCTCGTCTTCAAGCAGTTGGTCCCTTAAAACCGCGTTTGATCCTTGGTGTCCATATGTGTTGCTTCATCCATTCTTGCCCCATGACTTAAGGTCTTCCTAGCTCCACTCATTAGTGATTTCAAATTCGAAATTCTATAACCACATTCTGATGGCCTCTAAGTATCCAGTTTTTTGTTGGTATTCAATTGGTGGTCTATCAACCCTTTTAACCAATATCCTTGTCGACAATCGTTAATTTTAAGCCATTGTATATTGACAGCTAATTACCGACCAAATTTTTTTTTGACAGCTAATTAATGGACATCGATGTACATTAATATCGATAACATTCTTCTGGTCGTTGACAACAGTTCATGTGTTTAACAACAACTTGTATTCTAGTCGTGTGGCTATTCGTATTAGGGGTGTGCATGGTCCGGGTGGACGGTTCCTGACCTAGAACCGGGAACCGCTCGCTAAGGATCGGTTCCGAAAAATTGGAATCGGGATCCACCCGTTTGTTGCATGAATTCACCCGGGAGCCGGACCGTCGGTCTGGTCCGGTTCCTGGGTGAATCCATGGAACTGATCTTGACGCGAAACAATTTTGGTTTTCAACATAGAACGACTACGTGACATCAAAGCAAGCCAAATAAAGAAAAACCAAATTTAAGTACGTGGAGATGCGGACGGCGGGAGAAGTAAACGCAACGAAATGGCGATAGGATTAGGAGCCGAAGATGAAGGGAGTAAGATGAGATCTAGGATTTCTTTTAGTAAATTTTTTTTTTAATATTAAAAAAGTTCCGGTCCGGTTCGGGTGAGCGGGCGGGTGGATCCGCCCATGGAACCGGGAACCGGACCGGTATCCATCGGTTCCCATAAATTGGAACTGGGAACCGGACCAGTTCCCTCAAGAACCGCCGGTTCCGGGCGGTTCCGGTCCGGTTCCGGGTGGTTCGGGCTGTTCCCGAATATTTTACACACCCCTAATTCGTATCAACCACCTGTCAATTTTTTGATGCAATCGATTTTAATTCTTTTAAACATTCAAATCGTGTGAGTTTCAATTCCCCAAATAGACAGAATGCGTATTGTACTTCTGACACTTCGTACTATGTGCTCTGATGGCTATCTGGTAGTGTCCCGAAACATCGCTTCGATCAACACGATTCACAGATCATCATCATCATTATGAAATATATATTTATGGGTCGCCGTTCTCTGAATCGTTGCCCTGCTTGGGAAAGTACAAATTGGCCAAGATTTGATTTATACTCTCCTTTTTCTTTTGTTCTCCCTTTTCTCTTTTCTATTAATATTCATGACGAGTGATGAGAGGGTTTATCGGACAGCGTTGCTTTCAGCTTGGCTCATCTTAACTAATCCTAATTGGATTTTCTCTCAGCCAATGCAAAAGTATATCAAGATCGGTCTACGGCATCGCTGATGAGGTAGATCGGAAGTGAGACATTAAAACAAGCCTATCATTTGCAATAATCGATAGTAGTCTATCAGTGCCACATTATTTGTATAATCTCTCTTTACTCCTTCGGTGACGACCAAGTAGCATCGAATAAACAGCTCGACGAATACGGCAATCAAATTGCTCTCAATTCGATCAAAGCATGCATTCAAGTTTGCTAATTTGGTGTTCGTATACGTGATGACAGAGAGCATCTTACCTTTGGCAAGAAAGAGACAATGCACGAAAAGAATCAAGAACGTGGAACATGCCTGATCGAGTACACATATGCCAGAGCTGAACTGATTGTTAAAAAAAGACGAGCAGGTCGTTCCTAGATCGTTGGATGGCACAAATCGTACACGGACGTAGGTTTCACGAGGTAAAGAGATTCCATATCGACGTGTCTCTTTATATGAAATGGATTCGTGCAAATAGACTGCACACCAAACGCTATTTTATTGTTTTTTCATTTTCCAATGTCTTATGTTTTGTGCGTCTTACTTTTTTGCTCATTTTATGCTTTTCTACACTTTTCTCTTGTGCAAGTTTGTAAAAGTCATGTGCGAGAAAACACCGTCTCCACATTGGTAATCCTTTTTTTTTTTGGGATGGATTACATTGCCAGCTCTTGTTTTCATAGAAATAACTTAGTATGATCGATTGGATTTCTAAGCCCAGAATTGTTTTTCTTAGTTGGGTTCTAAAGCTTGGAAGACTGAAAACCTGGATTCGCAGGATAGGGTAACGGTCATGGGCGGCAATTCTGACACAACTTGAACGCGAAACAACCAAGAGAAATCTGAACCCGGCACAATATAGCATGGCTAAACTCGATTCTGGCGCAAATTAACACGTTATAACTCATTGTTAATCAAAACCATAGTGTGATTACGTCAAAACATTTTCATAATGACAAGAAATATTAGCATACGTGAACACGACACTTGCACACAAATTACCAGCCCTGCTTGCAGTATCTTTGACTAAATGACACTTTCATATAGTTGGAGTCATTGGCTGAATAAAGAGGCAGCTTTACATCTTCAAAAGTTAGATATTTCAACTCCATCAATCCATTTATCAATAATATGAGGGTTGAGGTTTTCAAAATATATTGGGCGATGGGTATGTTACTTTGAAGAGTTGTCAGTTTTTAATATGAATTGACGACTCTCGAAACGATTACTAGCAAACCCGAAAGTGATAGGTATGATACGAATTTAATGAACATAAGTTCTTATTGCCTAACTAAAAAAAAAAAAACCTGTATTTTTTCCTGACATGACCTGGCATGATTGTAAAGCTCGAATACGATGCGTGAACATGAACCGTCAGCCCATAAAGAGCATCAAAACCATCACCGACAGGCTTTTGAAACCTACAACCTCATTTGATTGATAAATAGATAATTGAAAACGAAAAATTTTACTTGGGGAAAAATCTAATCTGTTCTCTTAATCTCTCACTAATGTTGATTGGATCACACGGATGAAGCTAATGGAAGATAATTAAGCCAGCATAGGTCGGACCGACGTCCGAATGATCCGACATGTTGTCAAGTTTTTACGAAGGACAAGTCCCACACGCACGATTGGCCTGCGTTTGGATCGTTTCCATTTGACCCTTGCACTAATCCATCACCAGTCACTTCCTTCTACAATGCATATGATAATTCCATCGAAGAAAATGTTTTCTTTATAGCCAAGAGGATGTCAGTCATCAAAATCACAAGAGAGCATAAAGAATAAATATCCAGATACCAAAAGTATATAACAAGAAAAGTAAATCGTTCCCGTCACAGAAATAAGCATGATTATTTGTTTGATCACTCGTTTGTTTCCCACCAGATTACATTTTCTCCTCCCCCAACATTACATTGGGGCAAGGCATAATACCAGCGATCTTCCTATGAGCTACATGAACTTTACAGAACGAGAATTTATTAAAAAAAAAGAAAAAAAAGAAAAAGAAAAGAAAAGGGAAAACAGCAATAATGAAGAACTTCAATTACCCATCATTTTCCACAAGAAAGAACACACAAGCCATTACCAGCACTAGCCAGACATATCTGTTCGTCTGGGTTGAGAGAGGGAAGGAGATAGTCCTTGAAGACAATTTAAATCAATTTCAGACCACTACTTCCACCTTTCTTTTCATGGATGACACCCTTCAAATTTTCATTGGAGCGTCAGAAGGGGGAAAAGGGAGCACCCACCGGCATATTCAGCGAATTCACACTATATGCTACGAATACGGACCAAGGAGACGCAACAAAAGAGGAAATATCACATGGTTTTTGGACAACATAGTACTCTATTGGCCCCCTTATGGAAAAGCAAACCGAACGGGACGAACCTGCGATGTCTGCTTGTGGAGCTTTAAGTTCCTCGTACCACAACCGGGAGCCCCGCCCTGATGGTGGCGGTGAGCCCTGGAGAGAATCGAATCACCTGGTCCGGGGTCACCAGCTCTATTTGGAACCGCCGGAGCAACGAGACTGCCACGCCTTTCAGCTCCAAGAGAGCCATTTCTTTCCCCAAACAAACCCTAAGTCCGGCTTGGAAGACCGGGTACTTGTACGGGTTCTCCGCAAAGAAGATGCCGTTCTTTAGCCACCTTTCCGGCTTGTACTCCAAACAATCCGGGCCCCATATATCCTCGATCCGACCCATTGCGTAGGGGTGGTAAGTAACCCTTGTGCCTCTCTTCACAAATGTCCCGTCGGGCAAAATATCGTCTTCCTCACAAAATTTCGAATCGAATTGTATGGGTGGATAGAGCCTCATGCTCTCATAAATCGCAGCCTGCAGGTAAGGCAGTTCCCGGATTTGATCGTAGCTCACCAGCTCCTGATCGCCCATAACACTATCCAGCTCGGCACGAATTTTTGATAGCGCTTGAGGGTTCTTGGCTATGAGCCAAAAGAAACTGGTCAGGGCTGATGCGACTGTGTCGCGGCCAGCTAGAAGAAAGCTCACGATGATGTCCCTTAGGTATGTCTCGTCGCTTACTGTGCGCATGAAGCGGGATAGGAGATCTCTGTGGTTGGAGAATCCAATCTTGCGCTTTTGCTTAATGACTTCAAGAGCAAGAATGTTGATCATGTTAATTGCTTCCTTTAGTCTCTTCTCACTCCCTATATTGAACGCCCTTTTAATCTTCCAAACCAAAGGCGATGCCTCCATGGCTCGTTCTGCGGACAATTTAGATGCCAGGTCGAAGGAAAGAGCAAATTCCGACATGGGCAAGGACAGCTCTAGGCATCTCGGGTCCAGGCCAAACGAGAACCTACATATGCAATCGAATGAAAATCTTTTAAACACATCTTGCAAGTCGAGGACTCCACCCTCTTGGCCCGCGACGGATGACAAGAGAGCCACGAGCCGGTTCTCGATCTCGCACTTCACAATCTCGAACGCATAGGATCGTATCGCGAACCGATCAAGCTCTAGGTTCGCCATCTTCTTCTGAAACTTCCATGAATCGCCATCGACGTTGAAAATCCCCTGGCCGAGAAAATCTCCCAAGATCGTCGAGAAGGGTTTCCCCTTGGGGAAGTTCTCGAACCTCGTCTTGAGCATGTATTCAACGTTATCTGGGTTTCCCGTGATTGTGTTGCCGAGGACGTGTATGTGGACCGTCTTGGTCGGCGAGCTCCGGAGGAGATGAGCGTACCAGTCGCAAAGATTGACATAGCTCTTCGACCATCCGAGCGAGAGGTAGGTTTGGCATATCTCGCAGTTGCACCACAGTTTTGGCCTCGCGAAGTACAGGACAGAGATGAGGAAGAAGAGGGTGACGAGGAGGATGATGAAGAAGCTTGCACAGCCTTGAAGGTCCAGAGAACACCTCCAGCTTGGGGACTCCATTGATGGTTTTTTTTCCTTTTTTAGATAATGAGAGAAGTCTAGTGGAATCAGTGCACTGACCAATGAGGGCTTTTAATCGATGCCACATGAATGGAGGAGGTCTTTTTTTCTTTTCTTTTTTTTTTTCTTTTGTCGATTACTTTTCTTTTTTTTCCCCCACTTCCAAACAAGTGACAATAATAGATTGAAATGGTTGTTTATGAAACACGTGCTCTATAGAATGAAGTCCGCAATTTTTTTTCTTTTTCTTGGTCAAAAAAAGAAATATATTTTTTCGCTATTATTGAACGCATCTAGTGCGTCACTCAACGTAATCATTAAACGTTTATATGCCATTGTCGCCCACGTTCGGATACGCCCATTGGTCTCCCATTTGTTTTAGATGGCACTAGGCGTGGATAAATTCATAGGGTATGCCATTTAATATTTTTGCAATCACTTGTTAATCGCCTCGCCTACCTAAGAAAAATTGAGGATAAATGCATTAAAAATTATTATCCTGAAAATTCAATTAAATCCTAAAATTTTTAAAAAGTACAAATAAATCCTAAAACTTATCAAAGTGGCCTAATTAAGTCATTTTGTTGATTGTACTTGATGAATGTTTTAGAATTTGATTATATTTGACAAATTTTAAGATTTGATTGTATTTTTTAAAATTTTAGGATTTAATTATATTTTTCGATAAATTTGAGGCCTTCTCATTCACTTATCTTAAAAAGAGAAGTTAAATGATCCTTATCTTAAGAATCCATAGCATCTTATGTCATTGACACGGGTAGAAAGATTAAGTTTTCTTTTAAAAAGTTCAAGATTAAGTAATTTCACCTTCTTATTTTTTTTTTTCAAAAATGATCGGCTCGTCTTTTTACGACACCATAAAATACTTTCTTCTAACGTTTATAGAGAGGAGAAAAAGTCGTTTGTCCATCAGTCTCAGCCCCAGAACATCGGAGGGCCAGAAGATGAACATTCAGTTAGATTTAAGATGAATGAGTGTTAGACCACAAGCTAATGATGTTAATTGGACCTTGCCCGTTGCCTCGACAAAACTAAATCTTTGTGCAGTTTGTACAATTTGACTCATTAGGTGCTGATAATTGACTATTTTATAATCGACAAAAATTGCACCTTTCATTTCACGAGAGAAGCAATTCGATATAGAATGCATTACGTACTGTTTTGTAGGTTGTATATGCTTTGCTGGAAGAGAGAAACTGTGGAAAATATAATTACACATATAACCTATGATCTATAATATAATGTTTGAAAGTTCAATCCAAAAATTTAACATTATAAACGGAGGAGACGACAAAAACTCGAAGAGCCTATAAACTCTGTAAACAAGTAATGTGGGGTACTTTTGAACCCTATCTTATGTGCATGATGGATTAGGAATGACACACGGAATTAAACAAATAGGGGAGCTGCACATGCAAAATAAATTGCTGCCGAACTTGACTTTGATATCATGTTGAAAATTACAACTCAAAAACTTAAACTAGTGGGTGAAGGGAGATCTTATAAACCCAAAAACAAAAGATACACTTATAAGTAAATCCATTATTTCTCTTCATAACAACAACAAATTCATCATTCTTTCAAATATCAACAAATGGATTGCCGGTTGTTTGTTTAACTTTTGGTCCATTCCCAAATTTGCTCCAAACTTTTTTTTTTGTTTAAAAGAACCCCCAAACTTTAGGTTGAATCCCAAATTTGCCCCAACCTTCCTTTTGTCTTAGAAAAAAAACTCAAACTTTAAGTCCAATCCAAAATTTGCTCCAAATTTTGTTTTGTCCACAAAAAATCACAAACTTTCAATCTAGTATCAAATCTACTCCATGACATTTTAACATCAATGACGAACCACATCAGTGAGGTGACATGGGAAATTATCTTAAAAAATGAAACCGTTCTAAGATATGAAAATAGGGACGACCATTGGTGATTTTTGGATAGAGGGCTAATTACGGGTAAATTTGGAATTTGACCTAAAGTTTGGGGTTTTTTAAACAAAAAAAAAGTTTGGGGTAGATTTGTAACTAGACAAAGTTGGAGTTTTTTTTTTTTACAAAGAAAAATTTGGGTAGATTTGTACAGTACATTGAATTTGGCTTTTTTTCTTTTGATGAAAAAATTTTGGGGGTAGAACTGGTACCAGACTTAAAATTAGGGGTTTTTAAAGGGAATTAGGCCCTATAATAACATGAAATATTGTTAGATTGTGCTTATCAACGAAAACATAAAAAGAACTTTCTAATTAGCTATGGCACTTGGCCGTAATTTCCACATAAGGTAACTCAATTGAAGATAAAAATGTGCACTTTGCGTGATTAATTGAATTAGAAGAATTAATTTTTACCATAAGGTTAAAATTCATTTCTCTTTCAATTTTTTTTTTCAAGAGGACTGAAGTTTGGGCCGACTACTTATTTGTTAAGGCAATAATGTTCCCTTTTTCCTTATCTGTTCGGCCTCCCCAATATCCAATTTCGATAACCTCCCCTCCCCGAGCCACCCACACCACCCCCCCCCCCCCCCCAAAAAAAAAAAAAGGCCCGAATTCCCAATTTGAAAATCTGCCGGGCCGATGAAAATATGTGTACAGAAGAATGGAATCTCTGTCTCTACCTTTTATTTTTTTTTTCGAGATCCATTTATTCCTTTAGCCCTCTGTCTCTTGTCCGGAGAGGAAGGGATCTGTTTTGCACATCCAAACGAATTAATGATATCTTTTGCAGTTAATGGTTAGTATTTGAGAATACAATAACTCTTTTTATTTGTTTCACGAAAAATAAATAATTTCTAAAATATTTTTCCTTAAAATGATTATTTGTATTACTTAAAAAAATTAATGAAAAATATTTTGATCGCACCTAATATTATCATAAATGAGAATATTTTTCATTAACTAATTATTTCAAATGATACAATCAATTATTTAGGAAAATATTTTTCAAAGCATTTATTTTTGTGAAAGAAATGAAGTCGTAATTGTAACAATTAGTAGTAACAATTTTAAAATGTAGTGGATTAAAAAGTTACAAGCTAGTGGAATTGAACTCAGAACCTTTACACGCATTGCGTGTAATGAGTGGCTAGGCATAACTTTATAACCTTTTGTGGGGGTGCTTCTAGGATCCCATAAGCAAAAAAATCGTCATTTTTTACTCAAAAAATTGCAAAATTATTCGCACTTATAAATAGTAATTTTAATATTGTGGGTCGTAATTTAATTGTAATGGTCATAACTCGTTTGAACTTGTACTGGTGATTCATATCTTTAAGGATGGTTATTTAATTGTAGAGTTCGATATATGAAAACCTCTTAGTAATTAATCAATAGTGTATTAAAGCATCTCAAAATATCGTTAGTGAAGGTACTTATTCTTTTGGTAAAAAAAAAAAAAAAAGGTACCTATACTTCATTATTGTCCTCAATAATTGTACTTTGTCCTGTAAGTCTTTGTAATGACTAGTAACGGTCCTTCACGTGTAGTAATTTATGTAAAAATTTCATAACGTTGAAAATCGTAACTTTCACAGAAAAATCACAAACAAGTTGGCTTTATGGTAAATCTTTTGTTTCCATCTTGGTAACTTATCTGTATGATCGAAATATTCTTTCGGTAAGGACCTTATCAGTGAGTAATTATCCTCAAATATCGTAATTGTCCGGAATGTTTAGTGACGTTAGCAATCTTATAGTCGGTAACCTTCCTTAAATGCTTGTAAGTTATTAATTTTTGCAAACCATCCAACGGTTAAAGTTTCTTCTCTTTCGATCCAACGGTCCCAATTACATACAAACACCATTCCGTGAACTGCTCGCCTTTTTGCAACTTATGTGGTATAAATCAACAATAACGGAGCCCAACAACCGATCAAGAAAAGCGACACGTGAAGCTTTCAGAGAGACCTGACTAGGTAACATAATCTCGGTATTTAGAGGATGTAAACTATTATTGAAATGATGTACATGTACGTCAAAAGTTAAATATTTACTCGTGTCCAGATGTACAATGCATCCTACACATAGATTTATCTTGAAAACCCTATATTTTCTCACAAAACAGTTTATTATTTGGTAAAAGTCATCATTGGACCCATACAATCAAGTACGTTACATCTATTTGTCAACTCCAACTCCCACTTCTGTTGATTGCGTCACGACCATAGAAATTCGAACATAACATGTATTATAACCCATAGTTAATGATTTCCTCGTTCAGGCATGAAGAACACACATTAAAAAGTGCTTGGATAAGGCTTAACATGTGTTGACAAAGAGGTAGTTAATTAAGTCCCTTAGTCAAGCGTGTCCAAAATGTGCATGATTAAGTTAAGACGGTTAGCTGAATTCACCGCGCAGGTCTAATTACTTGCGTCGCCCACTCCAAGCGATTTGATGGCCTGCTTGAGTTTTATTTTTGGTTTACAATGTTAGGGAGGTATTTCTTGACTTAAGAGTCTCATGAAAATACTTCACTAGTTTGAGATTTACCTCTTTTGTGTAGCTTTTGACAAAAAATAAAATAAAATTATTGTTTGGTTTTGGTCATAGTCCTAAGGAGGGAAAATTATTTTTTAATTCTAAATTTTTTAATTTTATCAATTCAGTCTTAAATCTTTATTGGGAATTTTAATATAAATAATTCAATCAATTTTCATTTAAAATTGCTGATATGTTGATTTAATTTACAAAGAAAATTAGTCAAAGTACATCATTGAAATTTCACATAAATATATAAAATTAAATTAGTAAAATTGAAATTTATGATTGAATTTATATTCGTATAATAAATTCAAAATTGGTTGGGGATTATTTTGCCGGGGAAAAGATCTATAGCATTTCTGTTGAATCTGGGGAAGGTGGTGACATGATGTCTCCCCTGGCTGATTGGGTAGACTTATTATGGAGAGAATCATTCCAGACAGCAAGTACTTCTTTGTCGAAAGATAGCGAGTACTTACAAGAAAACTATGGTCATACTGTATTTGGGCGAACCGACAGCAAGTACAGGGTTGAATCTCCAGATGTTCAGATTCTCCCTTGAGTTCTTTTTTTTTTTTTTGGTCAGATCCCTTGAGTTCTTGTTATTTGTGCTTCTTGAAAATTCCTCGATTGCACATGCACATGCCGGTACGGAGTATGGGCAACTGGACGGGGAGCCTCCTGATCTCAATGGGTGTCATCATCGCCTGTTTCATTATATATCCATCTCAATTGTACGCAAAGAGAACCTAATGAATCCCTCGCCCCCATATCCCGCATGTCCATACTGATATTGTCACCTCTTGAATTCATCAGAAATGGAATAATGACACGATCGTTTTTTTACTCAAAAGATGCAGTTTAAAATCTAATCAATAACCTGTTATTGAAATATATATCTCAATATATATATTTATATGATAAATCAACATGTTGCTTAACGTTAGAATTTTTATAATCCATAAAAGAGAATATGTACATATCAAATTAAAAACTAAACCTATCAAACTTATCTTAGTCATATATAGCTTGGAAATATACAACTAACTAAGCTCATATTAAAAAAAATTCCTCTATCAAAAATGTCCTTGCAATACTACGGATACTTTTATTGTATTTGCCGCTAACCTAACAACTTGACAATCATCTAAGACAAATGACATGAGCAACTTTAATTGAGTAAGTAGTACATCTTTTCTAAGGAGATCAAGTATCCATTATACACATATAAAAAGTAGCACCAAAAGCTCATAATCCAAACCAAGATATAATATACATATCAAATCAAATATGAAATGTTCATTTCAACAACACTTTATATAAATTTGATCCATCATACAATTCAAAAATCAATGGAGATTAATCTCTATATATCACACGTTAATGGTCCATTAGATTGACTAATTTATTGCTCAATATCCAACTATAGTCACAATACAAGGCCTAGTGATAAGGCAATCAATATTTCCCCTTGGCAAGATCTCCACTTATTATCGATTGGTGGTTTGACCTAAAATAAAAAATAAAAAATCCAAAACAAGTATGTATACTCGAAAACCCTTACTTGGGTTCACAACAATAATGAGCATCATACCATGATCCTCTAACACTAGAAATTCAATCCAGAATCAATCTCATAAACTAGAATAAATTTCACAAATCAAACAAATTACCTTTCGCAACAAAGTTCATCCACTAGGTGTACATTTCACAAAACATTTCTCTAATTATTTTACAAACTCATTTCATAAACCAGTTAGCAAAACAAGACATCTATATATTTTCAGAGTACCTTTCCTAAAACCATTCATAAATATAGAAAAGTAGTAAATGCTCAATCCAACTTTTTATGTAATGAAAATGCCATTTCATAACTCATACTATATCTAATCCATATAGCTTTTGAAATGTGAGCAGACTTGAAGAAGAAATAACACAACTCACATAGGAAAGCCTAAAACCAAATGACAAAGATTACTTGAATCGCTGAACTAGCAATTTTATCAAATAAGTAAGAGATAACATCAAAATCAAGTATAATGTTGCCTTAACTATGAATGGGCTAAATTAACCTTAAGCACTAACAAAACAACTCCTGTGCGCCTGCAAAATGTTTGCCCAAGGTGATTATTCATAGTTCTCTGCAACACAGAGTTTAAGTGAGAAACTTTAGAATTTCGTCCGACTAAACCATTACTCCAAATCGATTTTTGTCAAACTCCATGACTCCATAACACTCTAATCTACCATTTCCATGAAATCTCATAACTTAATAATGCCAAAACCTATCGCGGTTCAAATTTCACATAACTTTGAATTTGTGCCCTAACTCAGAAAATTACTCCAATTGGATAAACAAATACCTTGAATCCTTATTGGGTGTTGTCAAACAAAGTTAATCTGGCTTAATGAGGCCCTCATGGTGCCTCTTCCCTTTTTCTTCTTCTTCCCTTTTTTCTTTATTTTCTTCTCTATTTGTGCATGCTCTCTCATCCTTTATGACTAAATTGAGTCCTTCTCCTTCATGGTTAACTAGTCAGCTCATGTACCCTCCAATGTCCTTTGCACCTTAGCCATTGTTAGCTAAATGCCTAAAGCAATCATGTAATAATTATATGTTAGGAATTTTTTTAATGGCAAATAAATATTCATTCATCGTCCTATTTAAATGAATGAGTCCATAAGGTCAGTCGTGACTGAACTTATTCTTAAGGTGTTAAGAATATGTGTGACAAGTTTATAGTTATGCTAACTTTTTAAACAGTTCCCAATCGATGGATCATTGAGAGGATATTGATAATCCTGCCGAGTCCAGTGTCTTCTCAAGCTTCACTATTCAGTATTGGATACTTGAGGGGATGAGTCATGAGTCATAGGATATTATGATATCTAAGCTAAAACACAAGTGCTTGTCTTGGACAAATTAACTGAATATGGTATACATAGAACTATTGACAACATAGAAGCTTTTAGTGGGGTCAATGACTAATCGTTCATGTTTTGGTCTAGTGTGAGATCCTTAGACTTGAGGCACGCTGCTGACTTGTATGTTGAATAGCTATGGTTTACAAGTGCGCATATTGACGCTTTGTCGAATCGTCTCTATACTTGATGGTCATAATTTATTCATATACGAAAGCACATGTGTGTGCAATATGGAATTTGTCTTCTTGTTATATATAAATATACAAGATTGATGTATTATGTGATCTAATTGTGACATTATATTGAAATCCTCAACTGTGGTCGTAACCAATAATGAATGGTTCATGTCTTGTTAAATAAATGTCAATTAGATTTGGGCATATGATCAAATTGGTGGCTTGACCAATAATTGCCTGGCCTTTGTTCGATTAGGACATGGTGAAACAAAAGGATCAAATTACACAGTCACCAAAACTGACGAGTTCATTATATTCTTGAAACATCCACACTGTTTGAGTAGCCATAACATATTGCTAGATGTCATTCATAGTTTGTAAGAATAGAAAATTGATTTGAACAATCGGTTTTCTTGATTGTGCTAATGTGTTAGTACAAATCCTACCGCCATCTCAGTGATGAACCTAGGGATATCGGACATTTGAACGAGAGAGACAATATTGTAAATGTGTTTATAGTTGAGTCAATTAGATTGAGTCGGGCTAAAAATAAAAGATTTGAAAGGGGCTTTAAACCTTACAAAGATCTGAAGCGGGTTTTAGACTTTATGGCCAAATCGAAGATCTGAAGGGGGTTCATATTCAATGACCGAATTAATAATCTAAAGTGAGTTCAAAATTAATAGTTGCATTAATTTTCTGAAGTGAGTTTAGAATCAACAACATCATTAATGATCTAAAGTGAGTTTAGAATCAATAGCTAAATTAATGATCTGAAACGATTTTAGACTTAACAGCTAAATTAAAGATCTGAAATGGTTGATCACATTAATATTTTGAAATGGTTTCGGACTTAATGGCCATATTAATGATCGAAATGGTTTCAGATTTAACGATCACATTAATGATCTGAAACGATTTCAGATTCAAATAACCAATTGATGTTCTGAAATGGCTTTAGATGTAATGGTCAAATTGAAGTTTTGTAATGGTTATAAAGTTAATGCCCACAATAAAGATTTGTCATGGTTACAAATTAATGCCTGAAATAATGCTCTATAATGGTTATGGAATTAATTCCCAAATTAGTATCTAAAATAGTATCAAAACTTATGTCCATTAGATGTTATGGCCGAATTAATTCTTCGAAACAATTTTAGGGTTAATGAGCTGGTTTAAATGTGATATGGGACTGGTTATAAAAAGATGCTTGAGAGTTATCACAAGATGATCAATAATTGACAATTGAGAGTATTGATAGCGATCAATCAAGTCATTCACATGAGAGTAATTGCTAGAACAATTGTAGTTGTAAGATCTCTCAATTTTTCTCTTCTATTTAATGTAAAATTGGTGGTGTATTTGAACTAGAGGCTCGGCACTTATGGGGGTGGATCTAAATAATGTCAGAACCTGCGTTACAAGGAGATCAACCATTTTGGATTTGAAAAACATCTGAAATAGTATTACCAAAAGATATTAGACATTCGTGGTCAAAATTCCAAGATCGTTTACCAAGTCAAACGTTTGTAGTTAGAATCTGAGGAACGTCAAAATCAACATTGCAAGGACATTAGACATTTGTGGTCGGAATTGAAGAACGTTAGAACCAATTTTTAGAGCACGGTACAAAGGTAATGTGATTAGCCCATTTATCACTTCTAGGTGCTTTTAGTAAATATGCATGAACAATGCTATGAAAATACATGTATGGGCATTTTTACTTCCGTTGCGATCAAACTTTGATTCTAATTCACCTATGCACATATTCACTTTATCGAAACAAACACCAACAACCACGACCACCATTGCCCCAACAACGATGACGACCATCTCTCTCTCTCTCTCTCTCTCTCACCTATGCACATATTCACTTTATCGAAACAAACACCAACAACCACGACCACCATTGCCCCAACAACGATGACGACCATCTCTCGCTCTCTCTCTCTCTCTGCATGATGAGCTATGCCTTTATTAGTCTCAAGGTGGTCAGTTGTTACGGAGCTCAACATTGCACATTAAGCTCTATTGTCCTCGTCATGATTGCCCACAAACGCATTTGGAGGAGGGGGCTCTATATTTGAAAGCCTTTCCTCAATTTTGCTGTCAAATTTTGTAAAACTACTATCAATTTTCTTTTAAAGATTAAGTTATCAGATAAATGCATGGTTTAGCATTTAATGATTTTAACATTCCTCTTCATGAGTGGGTTGGATTTGGCCTAAGAGTAAATCATGGAAATATATAATAAGGAAAGCAAAAAGGGGCCTAGAAATATTTGAATTCAAGATCTCCTGCTCTGATTTTGTGCAAGATTTATTACCAATTTTTCTAAACGTTTAAATTATTATATGAAGGCATGGTTTGATTTCAGACTCGATGATGTCTCAATAAAAGTATACAAACCTTGTCAAGATTGAGTGTTCGAGAGAGATATATTTTATGGCTTAGTTTGATTAGGTGCAATGAAATTCATTTGAGCTGGATACACTTCTCGATCTGGGAATATTGATGGGAAATTAGTGGTAGAGCATTTCCCATTGAAGGCAATCGTGGTGGGTTTTAGATGCTATAGACAAAACGGTGTTGAAGATCGAAAAACTAAGTTACAAAGTGATATAATTGATTGTTAATAAATAATATACCACCGAGTGTGGTAGTTCAACGATTAGTGGGTTATATCATCTTTTATGAGATTACAAGTTTAAGCTATGTCATGAGCGAACCTTTAGCAAGCTTAGGATTTGGGCATTTACTACCTCATGTTAAGAGAGTTCCTTACTTTTGACATGCCGGTGGGGCTTTAGTGATGAGCTCATACACCTATGGATGTACTGAGTAATTATGATTTAAAGTGCACATTCAATAGCAGTGTGAGACGTGTACATCTTTGGATGGACTGTGTAGTTATGACTCAAACTGAACATTTAATAATAATGTGAGACTCATGTTAATGTTTAAAGGCATAACCATGCCGGTCACCTCTCCCTACCTTTAACTAATAAAAAAATTAAGTATGTAGGCGACATAGCTCATATATATCATGCATTTTCCTAACCCCACATAAACCTAATTAGTCAGCCAAGACAAACATTAAATTCTTCGTGTCTAATACGAGAATGGCATTTTATGGTTGGGGTTTACCACTTAATGTGAGTTTCCTCGCCATAAAAATGGTCAATAACTTAATTTATTAAAACAGCATGACACATTTTATTTCCTAGTACTTAAATAAGAGAGACATATTCAAGCACTCTATAAAATTCTGGTAAATCATTATATATAGTTTAATGTTTTTATAAAAATGTATCTCTACACCCAGTATTCTTTAGCTAGGAATAGTAACACTTATTCTAATCTGTTTTTTTTTTTTTTGTCAGAAAGGGAATCTTGACGTCCAAACATAGTGATAATGTCACGCCTTTTGCTCCCAAGGGAGGGCTAACAATAACACGATTGAAATGATTAAAACACAAAATATAAGAGCAATGACATGATGTGAGCACGCGTTATAGTTTTTTGGCATACCATTCCTTTGCACTGTTTTCGTACTTACAGAGAAGAAATAAATAAAAGCAACCTTTTCTTCATGCAAATACCAACTGTTGCCTAGTGCAGATCATGTTTGTCATGCGGTAGCAGGGACAAAGTCCACAATAGAGGGAGAAGTGAAGAAGTTGTACTGTCTCGAATATGCAAACCACTCGAGAATTTGTTACGTTTGAAAATAATTACTACACAAGCTTAGTTTTCATCTAATTGAGCAAGTTTGACGATGTAGGAAAGATGCAATGATTCAATTAGAGATCGAGTCTCATTGTACCCGACAAAGGGTTTAATGATTGAAACTTTAATAAGGATTTGTGTTCTATCAACTCATTTCGTGATCACATAATGCACCATCATCTCAATATCTAGGGAGTCAAGCAACCTTACATGACACGATGTCATTTGCTAAATCTACTTTAAATCTATGTGCGTCGAGGAAGATGCTTCACATGGTTTTAGAATCAATCACGGAAAGTGCTCATCATAATTGGCTTGAGATTAAAGTAAAAAGCATCATTTGGCATTGATGGGTTGGAATATCTATGGTGGCATCTGCTTTTTCGAGGACATTCATGTGTCTTTAGGTTCACTTTCAACCGTTATCCTCAGTCGCAATCATTCCATGTTTCCTAGGTTTTTCGGTGTCCTGAAGAGTCATGCGCTCAATTTAATTAAAAAGAAAAGAAAAGGCTTAGACACATGAACATATCATGGGGCGATATTTAGAAATCTAACAAAGAGAAAGTTTAATAGATAACTTAATTAGGTGATGTAATCGAATTGTAAACTTTCTGACTCATATAATCATTTGCTGTTTACATTTTGAAAAAGTAAAATCGAGGTGCGCTGCCGGCAACATGATAGCCAATAATTACTTATGTAGAGTACCGAAATGCTTAAATTGGACAAATTGCACTTTTTAGAGGAAATCTTTTTATAACATATTGTATCAAATACATATTTAAAATTTGATTGCATTTGGTATGCAAAATTTAAAGTAAAAAGATATTTTTCTCGGCTAATGATGAAGGGTCATGTTAAACTACAATGCCAAGTGTTGACGGCATCTGGAAAAGAAAAATGGTGAAAGTGAAGATCAAACAATCTGCGGGGAAAGAAGACAACGCCCTCTTCATGCAAAGCCATCATACCATCCCTTCTTCTCCACTAAGTTGAGTTGGTAGAGATGCAGTCCCAGCCAAGGGTGGATGGTTAGAAGTTCGGATTCACGTGGAAGGAAATTTGATAGACATTGCTTTCGGAACCTGCTGAGTGCACGGTAGGCTTTGGAGTTCGAGGGTGCGCACTCGCGCCGTGAACTGCACCATGCATCCTAAGCCGGGTAGCTCTAGATCAGGTCACGGTCAGGCCCGGCCACAGAGAGAGATTTTGGAAAAGTACTATCAAGAGGGACCAAACCATTTCCATCTAGGATAAGGGCTAAGTAGCGTGACTGTAACTAATAAATAGTTAAATGACTTTAGTGCTCTAGAATAGAACTTTTCTCTCTCGCTTGAGGTTCTTTTGGTCATATAGAAATCTAATACAACAAAAAGAGACCTTGCTCCAAAAATCCATTACAAATTGTAAGAAAGACACAGACAAATGTGCAAGAGGTATTCATTGTACCAGCTGGGATCATAAAGCGATTCGGGATATGGAGAGGGAGAGTAGGTCGTTATGCTACAGATAATAGGCAAACCTTGCCGAGCTAAAGCCCTCGAAATGTTGATTCAAGGCATGCAAAGTAAAAAGTTACGAGGAGGTTGAAATTGTACCTACCAATGGATGAAATCTTGTCTCCTCAAGGAATCTTTGATATAGGAAAGAAAATGTATTTCTCAAGTCAGACGCTTCTTCATATTTTATTCGTTTTCCTTTATGGAAACAGGCCTCCCTCAATCAGCGGTTGCTCCTGAAAATGACGTCTCAAGTACGCCAAAATCAAGAAAAGACAATAGAAACTTATTTTATAGAAAACGTATACTTTAAAATGATTACATTCAAAAAGGCTAGAGTGCGGGGAGGGACCGCTATGGTAGTAGGGATGATTCTCAGAGCCCATAAAGTTGACGATCAAATTTTTTTTTGAGTACTGCCAAAAACCTATCAAAATGCGAAATATATTGTTTCAAATTGAAACATTGATTATTTATCGACTGTTTTTTTTTTTAACTGACTTCAATTATATTTTTCTCTTCGATCCAATTATTAGCATAAAACGTTACAGCCGAGCATACTGAAGTTGGCCGAACAGGCAACTGCTCGATTCCCACTTGTACGCTGATGGCGTGGGTGCCGTGCGTTCATGAAGGCCAATTAAATCGAAAGTTTCAAACATTCTTGTATACCGAAGAAACTAACATAAAAAGGCACACTAACTAGAGGTCAAAGTCCCCCCTGCCATGTTCATACTGAAGTTGGCTGAATAGCCAAATGCTCGATTCCCACTTTTGATAACCTTGCGAGCCACGCGCTATCACCATATAGGTGGACTTCTATCCATTCCGCGTTGATG
Organism: Eucalyptus guilfoylei; assembly: GCA_016097605.1. NCBI lineage: Eukaryota > Viridiplantae > Streptophyta > Magnoliopsida > Myrtales > Myrtaceae > Eucalyptus > Eucalyptus guilfoylei. The sequence continues at coordinate 19,321,644 of CM027860.1, forward strand.
GCGTGAGTATCGTGAGTTCGTAAAAGCCAATTAAATCGAAAGATTAAAACATTTCTTAGATAACCAAACTAACTTCCTACAGTTTATAAGAAAAAAGACTTCCTATTAATAGAATGTACCCTTTACGACCAATTCGCCATTTATATGATTCTAATCCATCCTCATGTAACGTTAAAAGTTTAAAAAAGGAGTACGTAATTGATGATTGCGATGGCACGAAATGGTCCCTATCCTAAAATATTTCACACACGTCGGACATGCATTACATTGTAGTTTATGAAATCAACAAGCCTGTCCACTGATATTATCCAAATTATTGAGTTCTATATTTAAGATTAATTGGGTGTGAACGACGAATGGATGACGTAGAATTTTAGTTAGGCAATCTTTCAGTGAATTCTTTTTTCTTTTTTCAATCCCATGCTTTATTATCAAGCTCATATATATACATACATACATATGTGACTAGTCTGAACTTGAAGACAAGTGTTCCAAATTTTAAACCCAATGTAAATGACAAGTACCGCTATATCGGTTCTACATCAGCTGAAAATATTTGACTAACTGTCAATGAAACGAGCAATATAAGTAAAATTAGTTTTGGTTTAAATAGCTTTCAGTTGGGCTAGCGTTTGGTTAGCTCATTTTCCTTTCCTCCAAAGGCTAAGTAGAGGAGGTGAAACCCGGCCCTTTCCCAGCGAAAACCAACTTGACCCAACCCGAGATGAGTAAGAAAAGTCAACGCCCGTATCCGAGATAACTCGAATCAGGCAACCATCCGAGCCCGATCCCAACCCGATACTGAATCCTAAATTAACCGGAACCCGACGTGGCCAGAACCAATGCATACCCGAATTCTAAGTTCTTCTTATCCAAGAACACCCGAACTCCAAATTGTCTGAACACCAAACGAACTTTACTATGATCCAAAGTCCACTGACTTAAGGATTGTTGTTCTATTTTAGCAAAAAATTGAAATATTTGCTTTACTTACAAAGAAGTGTAATTGTTTAATTGTTCCTCCAATGATGCTGACAATTTTAGTTACAGATTATTATTTTTCCCTGAATATACATTACTTGCAGTTCCCACAAACATTTAATATGAAATGATATAATCTGATCCAGCTCGACTTGAAATGGTAGTTATATCTTGAATCTAACAATGAAATGAAATGGAAATTAACCAAATCAAAACCGATTAGACACACTACATGTCGAACTATCTGAAATTCGAGTGCACCCAAGACTTGTAATGACATGATCAATTGGACTCATATTCAAAATTAAGACAATTGGGAAAATTGACCCTGAAATGATCTGGATTTGATCCAACATACACTTGCGATTATGTAAATTCAAATGACCCAAAACCTATATATGATCCGAAATCGAACCAAAGGTTTAGACTTGAACTCCTGTGAAATCTCCCTTGTATTCGAAGCATGTATGTTATTGCAAGGGCCAATGTTTGATACCTCATCTTAAAGAGATAAGAGGGCCATAATTTAACATATCTAGTTAGATTTGTTTTCATTCAAAAAACTAAGCCAATGAGTTATAAGATAACTACATAAATTATTTGCACCCAAAAAAATATTAGTTTCTCAACAAGTCTCTTTCATATCTATTTTGATCCAACAGTCACTTACATGCATCACTTTTGATTCAACGATTAGTCACATATCTCTATTTTTGCAAGTAATATTCACATATCTCTGAACAAAACCTCACAACAAAAGGACTACATCATCCCTCCTTATGAACGCATTTTATCATCTTGCTTAGGGCTTTGGCTTTTAATTGGTTTCGAGTGCTTTGGATGGACGTAAGACCTTATGATTTGGGGCTAGGCATCTTATACTATCGAATGATAGGGACATAATGTTAATTGACGTGGCGGTGTAAAGTAATTTTAAAAAACTAGAGGAACACATATGTCTTTTTTTCTAAAATAGAAATATGCAAGTTGTCACTGAGTGAGAGGAGCGACACACATTTTTGGCGTTCTTCCAAAAAGAGACGTTGGGGCTCAAGGTGATGTTGATGGCCACGTGAATGCATCGTCAGCCCCGTCTCCTTTTGTGATAATTTGATTTTCTGACCTCCAAATGACGCGACACGACTTCACCGATATCTCTTGATTTCGGCCCCGAATCTCGCAAAGCCTCCCTCCACTTTTCTACTCCATGCAGGCATGCCGTCATTGCGGATCCACCATACAAAGAATTGGCTCCCTCAAGGTCATTAAAAATTAAGAATCATAGTCATCTTCACGTGGAGTTACATGCATTGCACCTTTCACCATGCACACACCTCTCTAATGACAACGACCCATTTTAATATACACGGACACATCACAATCAAGGGAGAGTTCTTTGTGTTCCGCGTTCTATCTTTTATTAGCATATCTTCATGATCGAAGCGCCTACACCGTTCTTTCCCCAGATGTGTCACTTTTAAGGTGTGCCATCCTTTGGAATCAACAAATGATGTGCAGATGTCATCTTACTCTGAATAAGAAGCAGGATGCTCGGTTGCTCAAAGTTTTTGGGCCACGACCGAACTCACCTGGTCAAGCTAAAATGCACCTAGGATCCTTTGATCACCGAAGTCCATTGCTTTCATTTATGTGAGTCCCATACCATTGAAATAGCTTCAGTTGTGAGTCACTCAACTCGGAACATACATAATAAATCTCTATCTTGACTTCAGATAATGACCATGGCCTGGTCATTACCAAGCTTTGGTGCCGCTCCACGCCACTACTTTCTCCAGGTCTCCCGGGATCCGCAACCACCGCATAGGTGCTCCGCCTGTCTGTACCTGGCCAAAAAGATGGACCTCCTAGTCACATCGGGCGAGATATTCCACATTCATAGATACGTTTCACGGGCTTTCTGGCTCAAACCTTCTGTCCCACTGAAATTGCCAAAAGAAACATCAGAGCATATTCGTGTTTGTTAGGAGTGGGGACCTATCTCCTTTAATATCGGTAAAGCCATAGCAGCAGCAGCAGCTTGGCTCATCGGGCTCTATTCGCCGCCAATATCATCTATCCTGACCTCTCTGCTCCACTTTCCAGAACAAAGTTATTAGCTTTATTACATCTTCATCGAAGTCTTTCAAATGTCTGAACCTGACAGTGATATAACACATATCGACTTCTCTCGAAAGTTACTAGCAATTGTCAGGATTATGATCTTTCCCTCCTCGGCCTAAAACAGAATTTCCGTGGACCTGAATGAATACAGTTCTCGGCACCAGGAGTTATCCTTGTCAAAAATAGAACGAATATTTAAATTTCGTGTGTTGATAAGTATTAAAAAAGCCGTGGATAAAAAAATGTAAGGGGACAATTTTTGTCAATTAATTTGTTGTTAACTTATCAATGTTTCACAAAATTACCAACGTTTTTCATTTGCTTTGTAAATTAGTAACTTTTTACCAGCGTACCAACGTTTATTTGGCAAACTTACCAACGTTTAAAATTTACTAACATTTAAATTAAATTACCAACATAAGTTTGATTGATTTTCTAACATTCATTAGATTAAATTACTGGCTAGAGTTGAATTACTCACTCTCATTTAAGGGCCTAATTCCCTTGGAAACTTTTAACTCTAGGTCTAATACCAATTCTGCTATGAACTTTTTTGTTGTCTATAAAAAAATCTCTTTCTCTCTATTCCCACATCTGCCCACGTGTCCATAAATTGCCACTACTTTCTTTAAAATTATTAACATTAGGGCATGCCATGGTTTCACTATAAAAAAAATGCATTTTCATCTACACCCTCACATTTGTATGAAACAACAACAATCTTTTGATGTTAATAATTTTGAGAAATCAATGCGATTTTTTTTATGTGTGAGTAGATTTGGGACTATAGTGAAAGTTGGGGATTTTTTTTTTTATAAACAAAATGCATTTTCTCTTTAGGGAACTAACCCTCATTTAAGTTATTTACCAATGAAAATTGTACCAACAGGTGATAATGAAATATTGTACCAACGGTTCTAGATATTGGGCCTAATATGCAAATAACCAAGTCTTAAACATTTAAAACAGTGCAATGAAGTCATAAATGTTTTGAATTTATCTGCAATCACGACCATTAGCAACCATTCAACTAGTTTTGCTCCCGTGGTACATTGGAATTCCATTGTGGTTTTTGTTGGGGGCTAACAATACAACCTAGAGGGGGTGAATAGGTTGTTTTAGAAAACTTGACAATCTTTCCCGAAAAATTAACTAATGCTAAGTAGAGATCAGGTCAAAGTGATGTTTCAAACTCTTGATTGTAATGTGCGCTTATGTTGTGCAGAAGAGCACCTTAACTAGATGAGATGAAAAAGAAAGACAAGAATAATCAAGAACACAGTGATTTACGTGGTTTGGCGAAAATCTGCCTTCATCCATTAGGGGAGTAGAGAGAGAGATGATTTCTTATTAGAGAGTATTTTTGATACAAGGTGCAACGCTAAATAAATAGATCCTTAGATCCCCACTTCTTTAATCGCAATAGGAAAGTAAGTCCACCCAAAAGATCTTATCAGTTTAGGAAACTAACTGATAAATCTTTAGTGATTGTCCCATAAATATTAAAAATATCATGACATATCCCGGTTACATTATATTAGGACTATTCCCCCTGAAATCCCATGTAGATAGGTCCAAAAATAGGAAATAAACTTCGTGGAATTCAAGACAACATCAGGAAATCTCCACCCTAGCTTGAATAAACCACAAGCCTCCGCTTGAACAAAAAAAAAGAAAAAAAGAAATGAATATGCCTCTCCCTCCACTATACCTTTGCAAAGGTATGCCTGCACCTAGACCGGTGTGGCCTCCATCAACTTCAATGATGAGTGAGAAAATCAAGTCCCTGTTGGACTTGAACTTCTCCATAGTAACAGTCTTCATGAGCATATTTGTGGAATTATCATTAGTATGGATTTTCTTCAAAGCATTCTACCATTCTCCACAAATTCTCAAATCTTGTGGTACTGAACTTCAATGTGTTTCATTTTGGAATGAAACACTTGATTCTTCATGAGATATATTGTGCTTTGGCTATCACAATATAGTGCAGCACTTTCTTGCTTTAAACCCAACTCTGTGACCAAACTAGTCAACCATATTCCCTCATTCACAGCTTTAGTTGTTGCCATATACTCAGCTTCAATTGTAAACAATGCTACAGTAAACTAAAGCATTGCCCTCCAAGAAATAGCTCCACCTCCAAGATTAAAGATGCATCCCATGATGGACCTTTGCTTGTCCAAATCACCAACGAAATCCGAATCAACATAACCTACTAAATTGATCGATTCTCCTTTGGACTGAACATCAAACCCATTCCAATAGTTCCAGCCAAATAACGAAAGATCCACTTAACAGCTTCTCAATGCTCCTTACCCAAATTGCTCATGTATCGATTGGCAAGAATCACTGCGTGAGCCAAATCCAGTCTGCTACAAACCATAGCATACACAAGGCTCCCTTATTGCATTGGCATATGGTACTCGAGACATCTTTATAACCTCCTCATGTGAACTAGGGCGTTGTTTCTCAAATAATCTAAAGTGATTTGCTAAGGTTGTACAAATCGGATTCACCTTCCCCATGTTGAATTGCTCCAAGACCTTCTCAACATACTTCTTTTGATTTACCCAAAGCTTACTTGCCACATCTATCTTGAAAGATTTCCATGTCAAGGATCCTCTTTGCAGCACCAAGATCCTTCATTTCAAACTTGTTACTTAATTGAGACTTTAGGGAAACAATGTCTCTCATTTTTCTTGCAGCAATTAATATATCATCAACATAGAACATCAACAGAATAAGCGACTTATCATCCAAAACTTTGTAGTAGACGCAAGAATCACACACACTCCTCATGTAGCCAATACGAAGCATAAAAGAATCACATCTTTTATTCCATCACCTTAAAGACTGCTTCAAATCGTAAAGTGATCTCTTGAGCAAACAAACATGATTGTTTTTCCCTTCTACCTTGAAGCCTTTGGGCCGTTCTATGCAAATTTTCTTGTCCAAGTCACCATGAAGGAATGTTGTGTTGACATCTAGCTGCTCGAGCTCCAAGTCATACATTGCCACCATAGCCAGTAGAACATGAATTGAGGTGTGTTTTACAAGTAGGGAAAATATCTCATCGTAATCGACCCCCCTCCTTCTGTGCATAGCCCTTAGGAACAAGTTAGGCCTTGTATCTCTCTTGCTCTTTCTCTATTGTTGCTTCCTTTTTCGAAGAACCCATTTGCAGCCAATGACTTTTCGATCTTTGGGCTTCTTCACAAGTTCCCATGTCTTATTCTTTTGTAGCGACTCCATCTCCTCCATCATCGCGGTCATCCACTTTTCTTTGTGATCACTTTTTAAAGCTTCATGATAGAAGCTTGGGTCACCAGAGCCTATGATAAGAGCATAAGCAACCATGTCCTCAAAACCGTATCTCTTTGATGGTTTAGGAGTGCACTATCCTCAACTAGTCACAATGGTATGAGGAACTTCTCCCGTTTCTTTAACTTCTGAAGATTAATCGGATGACTCACCATTCTCTATAAATTCTTTGGTTTCAAGCTCCATCCTAATGATAGATTTATCACTCTCCTCTTTAGCAGCTGCGTGTGGCACGTAGCTTGACTTCAACATTGCAGATTCATTGAACACAACATTGCTCGTCAGAACTTTCTTCTCATTTGGATCCCATAATTTGTAGCCTTTCACTCCTTTCTTGTAATTGAGGAATATGCCTTGTTTTGACTTTGGATCCAACTTCAAGCGCTTCGAACTCTGCACATATACAAAAGTAAGATAATGGAATATTTTTAAATTAAAATAATTGACAATTTTACTAGTCCATGACTCTTTGAGAATTTTGCATTTAATTGCGGTTGATGGAGGCCAATTCACAAGATAACATGCCATACAGACACCTTCTGCCCAAAACCCTGAGCTCTCTCTAATAAGGTCTGGTTCATCCTTTTCGCTATGCCATTTTGTTGGGGTGTATCCGAAACTGTGAAGTGACATCTAATCCCTTTATTCTTGCGAAACTCCATGAACGTTGTTGATTTAAACTCTCCTCCATTGTCTGATCTCAAGCACTTTAAGCTTCTTCCCCATTGAAGTCTCAACTTCGGCTTTCTATTTTTTGAACTTGTCAAACTTTCTGAGAGAAACCGTCAATGAATGTCATGAAGTACTCCTTCTTGCCTTTTGACTTTGCCGATGAATTTTCCCATACATTCATATGTATATACTCAAGCATGCCTTTGCTTATGTGATTTGGAACCTTGAATCACACTTTGCATTGTTTTCCAAACACATAAAATTTGCAAAAATCTAATTTGCATGTTTTCATACCTTGGAGTGCATTCCTTTTGTGAAGTTCCATCAATCCTCTTTCCCCCATATGCCCAAGACACATGCCATAGATAGGTGTTATTTATCTCCATGCTAGCATACGCTAACACAGATGCTCCACCTTGCCCTGTGATTCCTATAAGTTGATATAGGTTCATGTGCCTCTGTCCCTTTAGAACAACCAGAGCTCCCTTGATCACCTTCAAGACTCCATTTTGAGCGGAGCACTTGCATCCATTGGATTCGAGTGCTCCCAATGAAATCAAGTACTTCCTTAGATCCGGCACATGATACACATCCACTAGGGTTTTGATCATGCCATCAAACATCCTAATGTTCATGGTTCCAAGTCCCATAGTCTTGCACGAAGTGTCATTCCCCATGAGAATTGAAATATTATCACATGCCTTGTGCTCATTGAAGGCTTCTCGATGAGGACACTTATGATAAGTGCATCCAGAGTCCAAGATCCCCAAATCTTCAACGGTATCCTTCCCCCACAATATGGACAAGATGTCCCCATCATTGGTCTTAGTGTTGTCAGCTACACTTGCTTCATCCGAGCTCTTGTTCTTTTTCTCGTTCTTATTTGGACAAAATCTCTTGGTATGCCCTTCCTCATTAGACATGTAGCATCTTTATTTGAACTTTCCCTTGCATTTTGATTGATCCCTATGGCTAGATCCTCGATCCGTTGATCTACCTCTTCCTTGACTGCTCTTCTCCTTCTTAAAGAGTCCCTCTCTTAAAGATTTTAAGCTATTTGTACGTTTTCGGGTGTCATATGAAATTAGGGTAGCAGTCACATCTTCGATCTCTAGGGTTTTCTTGCCATAAAGGAGTGTAGTCACCAAGTGGTCAAATGAATCCGACAACGACGCTAATAGTAGAAGCGCTATGTCTTCATCCTCGGACTTTACCTCCAAGCTTATAAGTTCACTAATTATCTGATTGAACATGCTGAGGCATTCCAACAAATCTCTTCCTTCACTCATATGAAGTGAATACAATCTCTTCTTTAAGAACAACTTGTTCATAAGAGATTTCATCATGTAAATGCTTTCGAATTTGAGCCATACTTCCCGAGTGGACTTGATTTCCACCACGTGTTGAAGGGCTCGTCTAATAGATTCAATCGGATTACGTTGCACGCCCTCTCCTCCATGTCAGCCCAATTATTGCCGATGATGGTGGTCGGCTTGTTTGATCTTCCTAGAGGAACCTTTGATGAACCCTATTGAATTAACAGATACTTCATCATTCTCTAACATTGTGTAAAATTATTCTTGCCGATGAATCGTTCGATATCAAATCGAACGGCTAAACTTGCGACATCCTCAAATTTGACCCTTATCCTTGACTCAAGGAATGGCCTAAAACTTCGATGTTATCTTAATGGGAAAAGACTACGGATTAATTTAAGTATCATTTATAAGTCAACTATTCAATTGGGAAAGGTAATTGTGGATCAGGAAATGCACTCAACTAAAGTACTCAATGATGGAACGATAGCTTGACCATAAGGATTGATGCGAGACGACCTTACACTAGCAATGAATGAATGATTATAGATCGATTCGGCCTAAGTATGTATATAACTGGATTGCGGATGATTCCACACGGTCATTATACTAATCCCCAACAACTCTAAATTGATTCTAAGTGACCGTAAACCAAAGTCAATAAATCAATTCTCGTTTGGTTACATGATAACGATGATCATCTATAGATTGATTAGGCTCAAACATGGATTGATTTGGAATCAACCATGGGTAACGCAAGTGTTACCTCAAGAGACCCCCCCCAAAAAAATTCATATAGGCCTCGTGAAAGCCATTTCCAATCAAATTTAGCCATAAACCTCGGTCTGGTTACTAGTATCCTTTGTGGATAATTAGGAAATATTCCTAATTGGTTTACTCAACGTTTAACCCCATGAATAGTTTTGGGCCCCTAAATCTTTGGTCTTGAAAAAAATGTCGGATACTTGGAGTGTCAAAACTTGACACGGATGGATATTTAAGTGCCAAAAGTTAGGAAAGTCACACTTAAGTGCCAAAATCGAAGCAAAATGGATCACGTAAGTGTCAACGGTGAGAAAATCCAACCAAAATGCTGGCGTAGCGATTTTTTTGGTGAGACAAGTGCAAAATAACGTCGTTTTGTACGTTGATGTGGCTAAACAAGTGCAAAAATGACGTCATTTTGCTACGACGTGGATAAAAAATTAATATAAAAATTAATTATATTAAATTTAGTATTAAATTTATTTAAATAAATATTTAAAATAGAGAGAGAGAGAGAGAGAGAGAGAGAGAGAGAGAGAGAGAGAGAGAGAGAGAGAGAGAGAGAGAGAGAGAGAGAGAGAGAGAGATGGACATTGTAGGCGACGAGTCCTCGCCGCCGCCTCCCCGTTGTCGCCGGGAAGGGCCGGCGACGGTGGGGGAGGGCTAGCCAAGGTCGTTAGGCCTTGGCCAGGGGTCGGCAACCTCGCCTAACCAGAGACGAGGGCCTGTGAGCCCTAGCCCAAATCTAGCGCGAGGGTCGTGGCCCTCCCCCAAATCCAACGAGGGGCGATGGCCCTCACTCGGCTGGCCCTCCCCCCATCGTCACTGGCTCTTCTCGGCGATGGTGGCGGGAGTTTAGCCCTTAGTCGCCTGCAACTATTCATCTTCTTCCTTCCTCTTTTTTAATTTAAATATTTTTAAATTGTTAATTTTTTATAATTTAATTTAATTATTTTTTATAATAAAATTCAAATCCATGCCAAAATGACATAGTTTTTTTTTCATTTCTTTGCTTAATCAGCTCTCTGGTGAGCTACATGGCTGAGCAAAATTAATAAAAAATTTCCACATAAAATTTCCGACGGGGTTCGTTAGAGATGACACATAAATGTCCCATTTTTTTTTTAAAAAAAAAGTGGCATTTAAGTATCACTTTCCTAACTTTTAGCACTTGAGTATCTCCTTGTACCAAGTTTTGACACTTAGGATGTACTTTTGCCCTTGTAAAAGTGGGCCAACCATTGTAAGCCTAATGGGCTACATACCAAATTAGGTCCAATGGACCTCACACCTAATGAATGGCCCATTAAACTTAGTAAGGTTTAAATTGGATGAGTTAAGACCAAACCCAAGACCTATGTGTGTGAATAGTAACCTATGAGTAATTCGCGTGAATAGTAACCTAGCCTCTAGAACCCTAATTTTAGGCTTTTCTTCAAAGTCTTACTTCATTAATGCCCTCTGGAAGCCATGATTACAAAAGACAAAGACTTTGGTCTTGCAAGAAGAGAGATATGCACCAATTAACTGGGAGAACGAAGAAAGGAGAGTAGACTTGTTTGTCTCCATAGGCATGTACCTAATTGCCTAGCCTTGAGTAGTTTTAATTGAAGCTTATGGAGGAAGCTTGCAAGATAGCTTGATGGCCATTCACCTTGCTTGGCTAAAAGGGTTTTAAGAGAAATAGTCTGAATGAAATCAATGCTCTTGCATTATTAGGGGAAAGCTTGAAGGAGAAACCTCCAAATTATCTCATTCCTCTCATTCTTTACCTCACTTTCACTCTCTCACTCTTATCTCTCTCTCACATCAACACCCCCACCGAACTCTCTCTCCCTCAAACACTCTTTCATTTTCTCCATTTCTTTCTCTCCTCAACCTAGTTTTGTAAGTGGTTCATCTAACCCTTGGCTAGGGTGTTGCTCTATGTAGTTGAGAGCTTAGTTTTAGATGGATGGATGTTCTTGTTCTAGGCTATCAAGAACTTGGATGGTTGATGATGTTTGATACTTGTTCTAGGGAGAGGGACTTGTGCTTAAACTTTGTAAGAAATTATGTGATAAGTGCTTGTGATAAGCCATCTTGATCAGTGATAAGTGCTTGTGATAGGCTATTTTGATAAGCACCATTGATAAGCTATCTTGATAGGTGATATGTACTATGTGATAAGCTATGTGATATGTGACATGAGCTACGTGATAAGTTATGTGATAAGTAATATGAGCTATGTGATTTAAATGTGCAATATGTGCAAAGTGAGTTACAAGTGATCTATGTGTCATGAGACTATAGATAAATTATGTTTTATGAGAATAGTCTTGGTAAAAGAAAGCTTATAAAGGCATGTTGTTATTAATTCCTAAGGTATCGAACTGTGTGAGTACTAAACACTCTTACATTGGCTAAAGTGAAAGATAAGAATTGACGTGAGTACTTGATGTGCTTGCGTGATCACATAAATGGTTCCGTACTCATATGATTGCGAGGGATGACGCCCGATGGATTTTGGTTGCCATTCATAGATGGATTTTAGAACGATGCTCTTAAATGAATGATGTATTCGAGAGAGGTCAATATGTTGCTATGCCTGATGAGACGAGACGATGCTTGATTATGCCGGAAGACCACCGACACGAGTGTCGGTCGTGGTCTTGAGTGATTGTAATAATCAGAATACGTGTGGATGCAATTGTGCATGGTTATGTGACATAAATTCTTTTCCTAATTATATGTGCATTTTACATGCCAATTAGAAGCGAGGCTTCATGTGTGAATATTCATGTGCATTTTCCATGCTGATTAGAAGTGATGCTTCACGTGTGAATTTAGATGTTAACGGGAGGTAAGGAATCACGCTTGGATATTTGATTGAACTCTTGGCATGCCTATTGGATGAGGTTTCTTTCATGCACATAGATAAGGTAAAGCAAAGGCTTTGTTATTGATCTACCATCGACATGTTGAGTTGTATGTTTAGTATGTTTCCGATTGAGAAGCCTCCTCCTATATGAGAATTAGATGGCTAACTTATTGAGTTTTGACTCACTTGTTGTTGTTTAAATTTTTTAGGCCCTCAGTCATGGATTTTCGTCATGTACGGCTCGGGGTACTTGTTGACCAGGATGTGGAGGTGACCTCATTTTCGATAGAGGGAAATGAGAACCACTTTTTGATTTCACCCTCATAGCATAGATATGCTAGACTAAAACCTCAACCCTTTTTGTTGTTGTGGTAATTAGAATAACCCCGGAAAATAGGGCTTGTAAATTAACTAACTTCCGATAATTGATGATGCATATAGGTATTTATCTGGTGTAGGCTTGGTTGTGTGTTTTCCTTGCTATCCCTTTGCTAGTAATTGTTGGGAGATGTTTACTTACACTTCCACATGAGTTAAATCGAAAGAAAAGAAAAAGAATGGATCGGCGACGCATCTTGAGACGTCGCAAATAAATGACCTTGGAGGGTTGTCATGCACCCGAGACTCGCCATTAGAGTATGAGGTGTGACAAAACCTTTCCTAGCCATCTAGTCAGAAGTCACAACATGAGAATGGAGAACCCGAATTGCTCTTATACCAATTGTTGTGCAAAAGGGCACCCTAACTAAATGAGATGAAAAGGAAAAATAAGAATAATCAAGAACATAGAGATTTACGTGGTTCAGCGAAAATCCCCCTACATCCCCGAGAAAGAAAGACGATTTCTTATTAGAGAATATTTTTTAATACAAGATATAATGTTGAATAAATAGATTATTAAATCCCCACTTCCCTAATCCCAATAGGAAATGAATTCCACCCAAAAGATTTTATCAACTTAAGAAACTAACTAATAAATCTTTAGTGATTATCCCCTAAATATTATCAATATCATGACATATCCCAATTATATTGAATTAGGACTATTTCCCATGAAACCCCATGTAGATAGGTCCAAAAATAGAAAATAAACTTCGTGAAATTCAAGATAACATCAACACTTGTGAAAGTAAAGAGAATAAAATAGTAGTACACAATGATATATAGTAGTTCAGCTTTATCTTCAAGTCTATGTCCACTCTTCTGACTAACAACCACAAGTCGAACTGGATTCCACTAGTAATCTACTCTTAAAGTTACAATCGGCAAGCACCAATCCTATTACAAGATATATCACACTATCAGGATTCAGTTGCTGCTCTTACTCTAGTACACTTAATCTAGAGCACAATTACTCAGACGGCACAAATACAATACTTAGCAAAACAATTGAAAGAGAGCTTATTGCTAAGAACAACTTAAGGCCAATTTCTAAATCTTGAGGTATGTAGCTCTCTTTAACATTTGGCATTTACGATTTTCTCTTTTATAATCATCTTTAATCTGTATGTTGGAGGTGGATTGAAGAAGTAAAGAGCTGTTAGAGTTACCATTGAGTTGCTGTCCAAAGATAAAACTGTCCGTATAGTCATTTTCTTGAACATTTGTAGACTATCTAAAAATTGTAGTCTCTCACAGACCTTTCAGATTTCCTAGCTATTTGATTATTGTTTCTTCCTGACTTCTAATGTTGTGCATATTGACAGCCACAACGGCTATATTAATTGAATCAATAAACATTATCAACATGTACATTGTTGCCACAACACTAACGACTCGATTTTGACAGCATCGACATGGACATTGAAATTAGCTGATCTTTTAGGTCCGTCGATACTATTCATGGAAAATCCATATCATAACGTAATATAATCTTCTGTCTATTGAATTATACCATGGATCTTGATTGGTCCTTTGTAATGGACATCTGCATATACCATAGTGAACATTATACTAATGATATTTTGGACATCATCAAAATCACTTAGAGATATTTCTCCGATAGTGTTTCTAATAGTTCTTATTATATTGGGACTAACAAGGCAAAGATGTGATGCCATGTTAGGAAAGGTCAAATTTTTATTAAAAAAAATAGTAGGAATCACAGAAAAATAATAATAAAGGCCAAAGGGTGGTGTTATTGACCCTCATTGGCAATGGCAATAGGCAATGGCTAGTTAGCCTTCCCAACGTCTAGGTCAGGGCTTCAAGCCCTTGCCTAGATAGCAAAAGCAAGGCCCAACTAACCTTTCATTGAATTGCCAACCCTTGCGTGAAATTTGGGGGCGGACCCCTCCTATGTTCTCTCTCTCTCTCTCTCTCTCTCTCTCTCTCTCTAACAGCTAATTTCCCCCTTTTTATTTTTTATTTTTGGATTTTTCAATTTTTATAGTATTGTTTTTCCCCTATATTAGCATCACGTTGGAAATCAATGTCATGTCAAAGCCCCATATGGAAAATTTTGAGAAACACCATGTCAGATTTTGATGTGCCACGTTAGCAAAATTGGTTGAACGGTTGCTTGAAGGACTTGACTGTATTGAGTTGAACAATTCTGGACACTTTTTTCAAAATTGAACATTAGGTGAAAGGTTTTAGACTTTTGGTGCAGTTTCATATGATCGTCGATAGTTGTTAGAAAGAAAGTGAAATAAAAGTTTGTTAGTAATAAGAAATTTCTTTTGTCATATGAAAGGAGAGGATAATTTTAAGAAACCAAACAATTTTTGGTACACAATTAGAAACTAATTTAATTGTAGAAACAAATCGGTAAGTAGAGCAAATTACAAGTGGTGAATTATTAGAAAATATGGTAAACTAGGAAAAAAAATTAAATCTTAGTAAGCAGCTTAGAAAAGACTTGGTAATCGAAAACTAGTTAATAACTTAATTTGACAAAAATTGTCAAGTCACAAAACAGTTGGCAATTTCCTATAAAAGTTGGTAAATCTAAGGCATTGTTAAGGAAAGTATATATAAATTGGTAAAAGATAGGAAACTCTTTTATTGGAAGTCGGTAAATTCAAAAAAAAAATCAATATATGTTGTTAAACCAAAATTGGTTGTAATGCTTGGTTTGTAATTTGATTGGAGAAAATTGATACAATCTAATTGAGTTCGCTAATTTCTAAAAAGAGTTGGCTAATTAAAAGTTGGTAAGTATCACAAATAAAAGTGGTAACTTAATAAAATTAG
Source organism: Eucalyptus guilfoylei (assembly GCA_016097605.1). NCBI lineage: Eukaryota > Viridiplantae > Streptophyta > Magnoliopsida > Myrtales > Myrtaceae > Eucalyptus > Eucalyptus guilfoylei. The sequence continues at coordinate 19,336,878 of CM027860.1, forward strand.
TCCATTAAAAAAAAGATAAATGTTGACAAGGGAGTCAAATCAGAGTTGGTAATCATAAACTAGTTAATAACTTAATTGGATAAAAGTTGATAAGTCACACAAAAATGATTGAAAATTTCCTATAAGAGTCATAAATTTAAGGTATTACAAAAAAAGGGAGAAAAACACTAAGAGGGCCAAAACTTTCATACAGCACTTACTTGAGTGCCAAAACTTTATTTTTGTTCATTTAAGTGCTACAAATTTTAAAAATTGATCATTTGAGTACCAAATCTGATTTGCCTGGCTGGAAAATCCGATGTGAACGTTGGTTGTCCTATGTGGCTTCGCCAGTACTAACGTGGACAATTAATAAAAAATTCAAAAAAAAATCACATGGGAATGGAAAATTATTTTAAAAAATTCACATAGGATGATTTGCTTGAATTGACACTCAAGTGATCAATTTTACTCTGATGTGGCATTTAAGGGAGCAAAAATAAAAAAGTTATGATACTTAACTTAGCTCTATACAAAAGTTATAGTACTCATACTATCCTTATCTCAGCATTTTTATTTATAAGTAAAAAGGTTGGGAGAGCCAATGCAACTATCCTTATGAACTTTACCATAAGGGTCCCACGAGACAAATGTCTTGTATTTATTAATTCTCTATAAGACATATTAATAAAAGATGGTACCATTTATCTAAAACTAGGTACTTTTTATGAATGAAGCCCATTGCATATAAAATTCAAAATATTATAAATTTGATTTTCAACAAAGATCAAAATTAAAATATCGACAAAACAATTATTATGTATTAATACATAAGTAAAATTTATTATAAATTACCCCATTCGCCTCTCCTTTTCCCAACCACCGCACAACCCTTGACTCTAGAGGTTCATCATACTATCTCCTTACTTTACTTTTATCAACTCAAATTTAAATAAGTAGGTTAGGTTTAAAATTTAAATGAGCCATGATGTAAAAAGGATAAACACATAAAGACTTGTGTTTTTTCATCCATTTTTTTAACTTCTGACACCCCCTTTCACCTTAAATTAACCATAATATCTATTATAGGTCCCATATTTAAAATTATTTCTTACCTTTTTTTCGTTTTTTCTTTGGAAATTCTAATGCATTTAAAATTGACAAAAAATATGTATTAGTTGGATTGTCTTATAATGCAATTACAATTGTCATAATTATCTTGTCAACAACTAATTATTCCACTTAATCAGTCATATTTTTCAATTTTGTAAATGTAGTCCTTAACTTTTAGGCCATACTTTAATGTAGTCTTTCTCACCAATTGCCACCTAAAAAATCATTGATGTGGTGTCTAGTCAATGCCAGTTGTACTAAGTGATGTGCTAACATGGGCAATTTGTTGATTTCCACGTCACAATTTGCAATGACAATTGGCGGGAAAGATTACATTTTAATATTGCACAAATGTGTATGACTACATTGATAAAATTGAAAAATTAAAACTAAATTGACATCTGCATTATAGACATAAGACTAAATTGATAATTTCCCCCAATATTTAAATAATCACTCCTTCAATTAGACACATGTATAAGCATTTTTGGGATAAGGATACTAGAAGTACCTTAACTTTTGTGTGGCACTCACTTGAATGCTACAAATTTAAAAAATTGATCACTTAAGTACCAAAACCGATTTGTTTCATTGGAAAATTCGACATGGACACTAGTTGTTCTACGTGGATCGACAGCGCTGACATGGACAATTAATAATAAATTCAAAATTTTAAAAAAAATCCACGTCGGAATGAGAAATTAATGTAAAAATCCACAGAGGACATTTGGCTGGAAATGACACTCAAATGATCGATTTTACTTCGATATAGCACTCAAATGAGCGAAAAAAAAAATGTTTTGACACTCAAGTGAGCGCTATACAAAAATTTTGGCACTCTTGGTGTTCTTCTCCCCCCCCCCCCCAAAAAAAAGATAAATAAAATTTGATAACGGATAAAATTTCATTAGAAATAATAGAAGTTACTAATTTGAAAACGAAAAAAGACCAAATAAATGGTGGTAACTCACTCAAATAAGAGTTGGTAACACATAACTTGTTGGTAACTTGATTAGAAAATAGTTTCCAACCAATTTGATTGAGGTCGGTAATATTTAAAAGGAAATGATAAATTCAAAAAATTGGTAAGTAATGCAAACAAAATAGTAGCTCTATAAAGTAGTTGGCAAATTTGAGAAAAACAAATAAATTTTGATAAGCAACACCAATGAGAATTGATGACCTAAAACTAGCGGGCAATATAATTGGAGAAAGGTCTGTGAACGACACAAATAAAAGTTGATTATTTCATAATAGTTGGTAAGATTAAGCCATTAGTTAAGAAAAATAAACAAAAGTATCGTTAGCAATGATTTTGTACATGCACAATGTCTTATTATTTCTTAATTATTTTTTTCATTCTTTTGAATGAGAGTGCTTGCTCTAACTCTTTCAACTCTTGAGTATCTTCCAAAAACATATTAGTATTGTATACTTCAATTTTATCTTCAAAACATTAGTGGGCACTAGAAAATCAATCCTATAGTTTGTGTCCCTTTATGAGCATCATAATCCCACTGAAAAAGATTAAATTCTTCGACTAATGGATAGTAACTTGTTCCACATGTACAAGACTTGATTGACCTTTTTCAAATGTTTAGGGGCCAAATCTTTTAGAATTTTGGTGCAATTTTCCATTTCATATGGTAGTTTATAAGTTTAAGCTGTTGGTAAAATAAAAGTTGGTAAGTAATAAGGAATTTTTTTGGGTCAAATATAGAAGAAGTTGATATTAAAAAAATAATAAACTTTGACTAACTCAAATAAGAGTTAGTAAAACACAATTGGTATGTTATTCAATCATAGAAAATAGTCCGTAAGTAAAATAAATACAAGTAGCAACTCAATACAAAATATGATAATTAAAAAAGCTTAATACACGTTGGTAAGCAACTCAATTAAAACGTGACAATTCAAAACTAATAGGTAATTTAATTGGACAATGGTGAGTCACAGAAAAGTTAGTAATTTCCCGTAAGAGTTGATAAATATAGGACGTAGCTAAGTATAAAATTAAAGTTGGTAAAAAATAAGAATTTTATATTATCAAAAATAAAATCAGCTGGTTATTTAAAAATAAATATAAAATATAAAATGTAGGCAATTAACTAAAATAAGAGAGGATGACACAACATTATTTAGGATAAGAAAAACATGAATGCCATAACTTCTATATAACGCTCACTTAAGTGTCATAACTTTTTTTTTTTCCCGCTCACTAAATGGCACAAATTTGAAAAATCAATCACTTATGTGCCATCGACGATTTGCCTTACCAGAAAATCCAACATGGCATTAAAATAAACGAAACCATCCAAAGTGGCATGCCAGCAAGCTAAAGTCGGCAATTGAGATTCTACATAACATTTAGGGCTCTATTCAATTGAAAAAACTATAGCTTGCCTTCAACAAATTGGGGCAAAATCCAATCTTTAATAGCCCCAACTCTAACCAAACCCACATTTTCCAATTATTCAAATTGGGGCAAATCATTTCATCAAATTCGCAATAAGGAATGGAAGGAGGAGAGGTGGCTCACGAATTTATGAACAAAGTCAAGATGAAAGTCAATATTTCTACTATTATTAGCTAGAAAGTCCAATAAGAACAGCTTGTGTGGCATTTTGGAACATCACCCGACACATGTTTATTATAGTATTACTCTTTTAGTATGCAGAAGCGTAATTGAACACTTATGAATACTCTTGTAATAATTAAAGCATCCAAAATATAACCAACATACTTAGGCTTTTTTTATTTATTTATTTATACCACATATGAGTTCATAACTTCATTACATTTCAAACAAAAGGCAGAGGTCTGGATAGGGATAGTAGATAGGAGTCTAGGAAGGGGTAGGGAGACCTATCTCTATACTATACTGCACTTCCAAAAGTATGTCTATACAAACATCCAGACTAATGTCACGGGTCAATAACTTTTCCATATGTTACGTCTCCAACTTCAAGATCGAAGCTATTCAACGGACCGATTAACTCTCCATCAAAATTCTGATACCAAGCAACGAACCGAATAAGAATCTACTTTGCGAAACCTCCTACATTAATCCATATCATAGAATTACACTTGGTATATATTATTCCAAACTCTAGTTCAAGTATACTTTCATAAAAAGCTTCATTAGACATAGGAACTTCATAGTGTGAAGGTTGAAGTGTGTCCATCCTACACTTCTGAAAAATAAGAGGGATAAGCCGAAGCCCATAAAATGAAATCCCTAATTTTAAGTTAGACAAATCATCTTACCACTTTACTCAATATAAATAAAATCAATGCATAATCATCCGATAAATACGATACGAATAAAAACAGACTTTACCTTTCATTTTCATCTACCATAGAAATTGTTAACCAACAAAACATCCATCAAAACTCATGCGTGTGCACACCATGTTTCACATAAATAATTTGGTTTTACACATAACCATGCATTTTATTCATTAATGCTTCATTCTTCCTAACACTTTTGGGGCTTTGTTACTTACCGCTATATAGGTAACAGAATCACATTAATCTCATTCAAGTTATGATATATACATACTCACAAGCATACACACATATCTCAACTCAACTTAATGCATTTGCCAAATAACCGAATATGAAATAACACATAAAATTCTGGTTATTAAATTCTGGACATTCAAATGAATACGTTCTAAGTCTGGACATCGAGCAGGTTCTGGACATCAAAATTTGGTAAATCAAATGGGTATATTATGAATTTGAATGAATAAATATATTCTAATCGTGAAGTTTGAACGACAAAAAAGGGTAAGTTTTAGCTTGATAGAAGTTTATAGAACAAAGGAACATATCCATCAATGGATAGAATCAACAAATGAATGGATTCAATAAGAAGTAAATTCATATTCAATAAAGTCTATCTAAACTGATAAATAGACTTATCAATGAACAGTTTCACAAATTGGCAGATTCAGCAAGTGAATCGACTCACCAACGAATAGATTCAAGTAGACTCACAAATGGATAGATTCTATTATAAGAAATTTCAACATAAGTAAGTGAAACAAATCAATTCTAACTGGTAGAATTCTAGTAGAACGAAGTAGAACAAATATGTAATGGATCATCAAGATAACTAAGGTAGAATGACCAGATTATAACTGCTTAGAATAAAGCAAAAAGAAGCAAAATAAACATACAATAAGTTAAATATGGCAGAACGGTAAGATTCTAACTACCCAAAATTAGGCGGAAAGAAGCAAAACAAATATGCAATAGGTCACCAAGATAAAGATAGTAGAATTGCCAGATTCTAATCACCTAGAATGAGCAGAAAGAAGCAGAATGAACGTGCAATGAATTATTATGACAAATATGGTAGAATAGTCAGATTCTAACTACTTAAAATGAGGTAAAAATAAGCAATATGAGCATGCAATGGATTATCAAGACAAATATAGCAGAATAACTAGATTTTAATTACCTAGAATGAGGCAAAAAGAAGCAGAATGAACATGTAATAGGTCATCAAGACAAAGATGTAAGAATAACCAGATTCTAACTACCTAGAATGAGGCAAAAAGAAACAGAACGAACATGCAATGGATCACAGAGACAAGGATGGTAGAATGACCAGATTCTAACGATCTAGAATGAAGTAGACAAAAGCAAAACAAGCATACAATAGATTATTAAGACAAATATAGGGAAAAGTGCCAAAAAAGTCATAAACCTTTTGTCTTTGTGCCGATTTAGTCATAAAACTTTTTTTGGTGCTGATTTAGTCCTAAACCTTTTTACGTTGTGCCAATTCAGTCCTTTCCGGCCAATTTTGGCCGGATTTTGCTGATTGGATGTTGGCCGGCTGACATGACCTGATCGGCACTGACGTGGACAACTTTTAATAATATTTTAATATTTTTGATTTTTTGATTACTTTTTTCTTTATTTTTCTCATCTTCTTCCTCCAGCTGGTTGCCGAACCTCGGCGACCGGCCAGAGGCGACAGCCGGCGAGGTCGACCTCACAGGAACTAGCGAGGGTCGAGCCTCGCCCATGGCCGGCGAGGCTTGACCTCGCCAAATTCGGCGAGGGTGAGCCTCGACGGCTCAGTGCGAGGCCGCCCTTGAGGCTTGGGTGGTGAGGCTCGCCCTCGCCGGATCTAGCGACGAGTAGGGGTTTTCGAGTCATACTCTGTCAACGGCTCACTCTTCACCTTCTGCGAGCTCGTCTCCAGGGAGTCGTTCTTCTCTCCGAAGAAGGCAGGGTACCTCGCCGCGAGGTCGGAATCCGCGGTGAAAGCGAAGCTACCCCCACCGCCGCCAAGGCGAGTGGAGGAGCTCGATGGCTCGGGTCGAGGCGAGCCCGAGGAGCACCGTGAAGGAATTGGCGCTCTTTGGGGGTGGAGTCATCAGGTGCCGAAGATCCTCGAGGAGCACCGACTCCAGTGCGGCGTCAGTGGATCCGGCTAGGGTTAGAGCTGTCGGCTCCATCGGGAATCGGCTTCAGGAGCTGATCGAATCAAGCTGGCCTCCTTGAACCGAGCTGGCGGGGCTCGCCCTCGCCGGCCATGGGCGTGGCTCGACCCTCGCCAGATCCAGCGAGGGCGAGGCTCGCCCTCGTCGCCTTGCGCGAGGCCGCGCTCGCGGCCACTGGTGAGGTGGTCGACCTCGCCGGTCGTCGCCTCTGGCCGGTCGCCGAGGTCCGGCGACCGGTTGGAGGAAGAAGAGGAAAAGAAAAAAATAAAAAATAAAAAATATTAAAATATTATTAAAAGTTGTCCACATCAGCGCCAATCATGCCACGTCAGCCGGCCGGCGTCCAGTCAGCAAAATCCGGCCAAAATTGGCCGGAAATAACTAAATTGGCACAACATATAAAGGTTTAGGACTAAATCGACACCAAAAAAAGGTTTAAGACTAAATCAGCACAAAGACAAAAGTTTAAGACTTTTTTGGCACTTTTCCCAACAAATATAGCAGAATGACCAGATTCTAATTATCTAGAATGAGGAAAAAAGAAGCAGAACGAATGTGTAATGGATTATCAAGATAAATAAAACAGAATGACCAGATTCTAACTATCTAGAATAAGGTAGAAAGAAGCAAAACAAACATATAATGGATTATCAAGACAAATGCAGTAGAATGACCAGATTCTAACTATCCAGAATAAGGCAGAAACAAATCAAACGAACATGCAATGGGTCACGAAAACAAATATAGCAAAATGAATATGTTCTAACTATCAAAATTACACAAAACGAACCGGATCAAATCCAAGCGAAGCAGAACGAATTTGCAAGAAATTATCAAGTCACTTTAAAACCACCATATTCACATCAAAACTTCACTCTCATCCAACTAACCAAGATAAAGGTAACTAAGTAGATTTAAGCCAACTTAATACTAGAAATTTCACTTATCTTAACAAAATCGCAAATCACAAGCTACCAATTACTTTCCCCACCTTAGTAGCTCTTGAATATGAAGTTTGCTCCCCAAATTCTTGGATTGAAAAGTGGAATTCACATGCAGCGTCTATTTGAGTTTTGAGAGAGCGAAAATTGGTTCTTTTGGTAAGATAGAATGTGTTTTGTTAAAATTAATTAAGATAATTTGATTTCTTGCACTATCAGGTGTAAATTTGCATGTTAATCTTCAACTTGATATAGCACAAATGCAAGGCAAGCCTTTGCACGTGGCCAAGAGAAATGCATGACGAAAATGAGTCATTTAGGGAAAAAATCATGATTTAATCCTTGGTGGCAAAGTAAGTAATAAAAATATGATTTGCTAGACATATGGCCATACAATGCATGATATAAAGAGAAATGACACTTTAAAATTCTAATTAATAAATTTTGCAAGGGAAATGTAGCAAGAGAAATATAATCCCTTTCTTACACATTTACTAGCATAGGTTATTAACTAAAGTTTACACAATTTATAACATTCATCAACTATTAAGACAACAATAATTTAATTAATATAGTTCTACTATTAGCACACACATAACTTGATTCACACGTCAAACCTAAGATGATTTACGTTTACAAGAATTACTTGCCGCATCTCATGAAATTTACGCTTCAATTAAAGTTTATGCGTGTTCGTCCGAATATTAAAGTAAATAATACTTAGCTTAAAATTTAAGTATTATTATCACAACATGAATTTCCGAATATTGCATAATTACAGATATGGAAATTCTGGATGTCACAGCTTGGATGAGAGATAATATTGAGAGAATGTTCCATGGATGCGCTAGGTGTATAAAGGAATTCAACTATGGATATTTCAAGTGGGTGGATGCAAAATTTTCAAACCTGAGTGATGGAGGTGATCTTAGAACTACTTTAAGAACATCATGAACCTCCACTTGTATTAATAGATGAGTTCGATAATGCTGACTCAATGCAAACTGAAATCAAGGGTCTGGAATCTTTGGTTAACCATTTAAAAAAGGAAGTTTCAATTATGAAAATTCAAAAAGATATCTATCAAGTATTACTTGTCATGTTTGGTATGATTTGCGGTCATATGTAACCTCACTAATGAAAAAAAACAACTAAGTCTACCATAGTTGAAGAAAAATGAATTTAGTTGTTGTATTTAGAGCAATGAATGTTAGTTGTTAAAATGTTTATAGGGATAAGTGCAATAGAAGTCCTAAAACTTGTTACGAAAATACAATTGAGTCCTACAACTTGCAAAAAATGCAATCAAATCCTAAAACTTGTCAAATTGGTTCAATTGAGTCCTAAAGTTAACATCGTCAAACTTACTAACGAAAAATGCTAATGTGGCACGGATGTAGCATTTTAAATGATTTTTTATTTTCCACGTGGTTTTATAAATTATTTTTTATTCAATTTTTTTAATAAAAAAATAGATTTAAAAACTAAATTTTTTTTTAAAAACTATTTAAAAATAGAAAAAGAAAATGGCAGCTCCTCCGCTTGCCATCTCCGCCCCTCCGGCGATGGGCAACGGCGGCGACGGCGGATGAGCTATCATTTTCTCTTCTTCTTTTTAACAGTTTTTTAAAAATAAATTTTAGCTTTTCTTTTTTATTTTTTAAATCTAATTTTGAATAAAAAATAATTTAAAAATTCATGTGGAAAATAAAAATTTATTTAAAGTGCCACATCAGCATTTTCAGTCGAGAAGTTTGACGGTATTAAATTTAGGACTCAATTGAATCAATTTGATTAGTTTTAAGACTTGATTGCACTTTTTGCAAGTTTTAGGACTCAATTGCAGTTTCGTAACAAGTGTTAGGACTTCTATTGCACTTATCCCATGTTTATATATTGAAGTGTTGTTACTTTTGACAATTTTGTGTATATGGATTGAATGGCCTGGTCTATGATTACTTGACTAGGTTGCATGGCCATCTATAGTTGATTTGGTGGAAATGATGTTTTATGATGCAATCTATGCAAATGTTGGTTTATATAAGTTATAGATAGTTCGCAATTTGTGCTATAGTTTTTGCGACAAGAATAGAGATGGTCATTTATTTTGTGGTTGGTATTGGCTATTTTGCATATGGTGTTGAAAGACAGTAGAAGTTCCAATAAGTTCACTAATAATCATTTGAGTACTGCCTTTTTTTTTTAAGTGAACACTTAGGTTCATAAACTTTTTAGAAGTTGCAACTTCGGTTTGTCAACCTTTTAAAAGTGAACACTTAGATCCTCAACTTCTTAATAAGTAAGCTGTTGATTTCATTTTCTTAAACACATCATGTAATAGCTTAAGCAAGATTCATATGTCTCATTCTTGTCATCATGAACAACTTACAAAGGTAATATTCCAAGAATAACATCAACCTTGGCCATCGAATAACATTGCATTTACACCAAACAATAAAGATATTCTTATGCCAACAAAATCATGCAGTCTTACATCAACAACAGGACAATTTTGTTACATTTAGACCCAACAACATTATTGCCAAACACAAAATAATATCAAACACCTAATAATATCATTGTTAAACACATTACCAACCATAACGCAACAATAATAGAGTTTCACCTAACAACGAAAACATAAAATAGCCCCTCTCATTAGATCCTCCCATCAGTCAAATTGGACAACCTCGTCACTTCCTTTTTATATTTCAATGGAATATCTGATTCATTATCTTTATACTCTTTTAAATTGGCACTTTAGGCACATCCTTCACTTTTGTTCCTTTTCCCGTTATCTTATCTTTTGGGGGAGTTGTTTTTTTGTTTAGAGTTTCATGTCTTTTGGTATATTGAACTTCTTGTGATTGTTGTTGGCATTATGACAATAGGTTGAGATTAATGTGTAGTGACATTTCAAGATCATTTGATTGAGATAAAGCTTTGTTTGTTTGTTTTTTTAATGCTCATTTTCGAGTTGCCTTTTCTACCCTTTATTTTGGAGTTGCCATTGGTTACTTTTTTTTGGGATCTTGCTCAAGTTACCGGTTGATTTATCAATACTCGCCCTTCACCTCTTCCTCTAGGTGCAACCGATTCTTGATGTGGTCATCCCTAAGATATCAGCAACTTTGAACTTCTCCTAGATTATAACTATTAACCTTGATTAGTCACCATGTTAATCAAATGACATATATTAGTCCATACATTGTTGATATTTACTACTATGTTGTACACTATTGGACTAAGTTGGCCTTGCAGTTGCTCTTACATCATTTTTTTTGTCTTGCCCTCACATGCCCTTGTATCATTGGTTTGTATTGTCTCATGTTGTTGCTTCTGCTACTTTTTAATTATCTAATCAATCCTATTATGCCTTTCCCTTGGTAGTGTGAGTATCGAATTGTTCCACTAATCTTGCCCATTCTATCACGAGGACTCAATTTCCTGCATTCTCATTTTCTTTTTAAGTCTGCTAAGTTGCTCCTTTGGTGGTAGAGATTTTGGGGGTTGATGATTTTTTTCGTCCTAGAATTTGCTTCTCACAAGTTGCATCATGAATTGATATGAAGCAAGATACTTGTTTTTTTTTTAAAACAATTTTCTACATAATTCTTTGGAATGAGTTGCTTTGGTTGGATGGTAGAATGGCATGTGAATAAGGTATTGTAGTCAATTGACATTTTCGATAGGAATGGTTTTTCTCTTCAAATGGACAACATACTTGTCACCATTATTCATAATCATGTATTCATCGTTTCCATTCCAAATTGGATAATTGAACTTACTAGCAGCAATATTATCATCTAATTTTTTTTATAATCCTAGGCCCACATTATCTAGACCACTTTGAACATTTATCTCTCCATCTTTGTAACCTAGTCATAATCATAACTCTAATGTCTTCAAACATACTAATGATTGGATAAAATTAAAGCGCAAGTGCCAAAACTTAGTACATGGAACACTTAAGAACCAAAAGTTACAAAAGGTACACATAAGTGTCACATTTAAAAAAAAAAAAAAATTGGGACATCTAAGTGTTAAGTCCGGTGACCTTGGTCGAAAAACCTACATGGCAATTTTTTGTTAATATAACTCGTCTACATGGCTCACCTGAGAGCTGAGTCAACAAAGAAGAGCCAAAATGACATCGTGTACCTCGAATTTGAATTTAATATAACATTAATTAAATCAAATTTAAAACTTAAAAAGTGGGAGGGGTAGAAGATTGCAAAAGGCTTGTTTGGCAAGGGCTATGCAAGCCCTTACCATCGCCTTCCCCCCATTGCCGGGAAGGGCCCGCGACTATGGGGGGAGGGTCAGCTGGGATCACCAACCTTGGCCAAGGGTAGGTGACTTTGGTTGACTGGCGACAAGGGCCTACAAGCCCTCATCCAAATCTGGAGCGAGGGTCGCAGCCTTACCCCAAATCTGATGAGGGTGACCGCCCACTAGGGGGTTGTCCAAGCCAGAGGCGGCCCTTAGTCCTTCTCGGCCAAATGAGCTTTCTACAATATTCTTCTTCCCATTTTTTAAGTTTTAAATTTAATTTAATTAATATTTACATTAAAATTCAAATTTGAGGCAAAACTACGTTGTTTTTGGCCTATCTAGCCACATCAACATTTAAAACGATGTCATTTTGGGGCTTATCTAGCCTTGTTAGCATGCAAAACGACGTTATTTTGAACTTGCCTTGTCGGAAAAATGCAACATCAGCATTTTGGCCGGATTTTCTCGCCATTGGCACCTAACTGATTCATTTTGCTCTGATTTGGCACTTAAGTGTACATTTCCTAACTTTTAGCACTTTAAGTATTCTCTCGTGCCAAGTTTTGGCACTTTAGGGGTCCGGATGTCCAAATGATTGATTTGCAAGCAATGTTGTCATCTAATTTTTTTTTTATAATCCTAGGCCCACATTGTCTAGGCCATTTTGTACATTCATCTATTTATGTTTATAGCCTAGTCATGACCATAACTGTAATGTCTTCAAGTATACTGATGGTTAATTTGCACCCGGCTACTATAATCTTACCATTGAATGCCTAAAAAAGATTGTCTTTAACAATACTGCACTTGAATTCCTTATTGAAGAAGCTCTAAACCATTCCTTTGCTTTAGAATGGAACAATACTTCGCAAGCTTTAGTTGACAAGGCAAATAGAGCTTCTTTGTGAATTATGAAATCTGCCATATTTGTTCTTTTTGTTATAAGCCAAAATTGCTTCTGCAATTGATCACCTCAATACTTATTTCCCTAATTTGCATATATGTGTCGAGCACATATTTTGTACTTAGCATAATACATCAACTCAGCTATTGCTGGAACAAGTCCCTTAAAAACCAACAATCATTTGCAAGCCAAAATAAGTGAATGATCTTAGAAAAACAATAGTTTAATGATAGTGTCTCACCTTTTGTTGGTCACTTATGAATACCAATCTCTTCCATCACTTATGCCAAGGTCAGCCATTAGATTTTTCAAAAAATTAAGACCAAGTGTCCTTGTTATCTACCTTCAAAATAACCCTGGCTATTAGAAACATTTGGTTGTTTGCATCTCTCCTAATAATAGCTAATAACTCTCTTTTATGTAATCCCTTCAAAAAACACTAATCTAATCATATCACTTTGCTATAGCCAACAAGAAATCCTTTTCTACATGCATCAAAATATTTATACATCCTACCAAACTATGTCCGATGATTAGGCAATTGCTTCTCCACAACATTCACATGAATTCTACTAACTAGATTTTGAAGTCTGCATTCCATAGCATAGTCTCATATATGTGCATATTCTTCATTGTACGTATCTATTAATGTACTCATCACCTTGTATTTAGCCCTTTTGAATTATATTTTGACATATTAACACCTACTTGCTCTTTTCCTAGCTGTTTCAATTGAGGATTCTTGATTTTTGGCACGGCTTTAATAGTGTTAAAGAAGTGCTTGCCAACCACATGCTGGTCACTCTTTAATACTTCTCCTAGAGTGATTGAATATGAAATGAGCCAGTGTCTTACTCGATGCATCATATATTTTCCACAAACAATTATCTTGTGCACATTTTAATTTAATAAAATCCTTGGCGTAGTGAAGTTAACAATTTTCTATTGAGTGACTTAGTACATGACAATTGCATCTCTAAGTTGTTTTGCATCTCCAAATCTCATCGATACGTAAAACGCATTGACTCATACCAATTGAATCATAAAAAAGATATTTATTTTTCTTTCTATACAAAACTGTGACATTTTCATTAACATCATTCTTTGAGCTACTGCCATCGCATTACCACTTTTCTCATATTGTGTATCATCACTATCAACCATAGGAGCTCCTTCATCTCTATTTACTAAAATGCTTTTATCCATTATCTGAAATGGTGCTTTCCTCCTTTCTTGAAATGCCCTCACTTTTTCCTTTGCTTGTGTGATGTCCTCATCATCAACATCACTTGACCAAATTGTGCGAACTAATGTTTCCGCATCTTCATCATTGGATAGTGTAACTTCTTACGAACCCAAGTTTATTCTAGTCGATTCTTCCTGCAGTGTGTCTTCACCATCAGATATGCCACCATTAAATTGCTCGCATATCTCTAAGACACGAGCTGCATGCAAAGCCTCTGTCTCCTCTATTTTGATACTTCATTCTAAATAGATCTATCACCAAACCTAGGTTTCAGTACCAGCTTCCAACAATGTTTCCTCATCTTCATCACCATGATATTCAACATTCACATAAACATCAGGATCATGAAGAAAAAGATTAACAAAATTCCTCACATTATTATCATCATACATATATCTCAAACCATCCTTGAAACTCTTATCGAGTACTTGATAATGTGATTCCCATGTTTTGCATCACAGCTATTTCACTATATCATTCTCAAATTCTTTATATGATAGCCTACTTATACCGTCAAGGATAACAACAATATTTCTACCAACATATTCCAACTCTTTCTTAGTAACAAACTCCCCACTGTAGTAAACTTTAATGGGTGCACTAGTATCACCCATGTTAACACTGCACGGAAGACAAAAAAAGAATATTTCTATAGCAAGAACCACAATAGAAACAAATGACAACTTTAGGGTCCATTTGTTAACTTGCCCAATAGTAATTGATTTTATAGTTTTGCTCTTGGGAACAAAAAAATAATAGAAATCCGTTTGATAATTTTTTTTTTCGAGAATATATTTGGAACAAAATCAAGTAAAAGAAAATTTGCTTATTTATTCCCTAGAATAGTTCCAAAATCAAGCCCAACCTAATTTTCTTTTTCCTCTTTTCTTTTTTCTTTTTTTTCTCCTCCTCTCTTCTTCTCCCTCCCAGTCGGTCATCGATGCCACCGCTGCCGCTGCCACAGCTAGCAACCACCCACAAGGAAGAAAGAAGAAGAGAAAAGGAAAAAGAATAAAAAAAAAAAAAGAGAGAGAGAGATTCTTACCTACAAGAAGCCTCTTGGGGTTGTGGCCATTTAAGCGTCTACCGGAGAGAAAATTCTGACGATCAAAGAGCTGGAAGATTCCATTCATACACTCAATTTGTGTCTGCGAGAAAAATAAAAATATATATAATAAAAGTATTAAAAATTAAACGAAACAAAAAAAAATTAAGAGTCCTACCAAATGGATTTCTATTCTAGGGATAAAATTGGGCAGTTATCAAATGCCTTCAAATGTTTAGAATAAAAATGAACTATTTCTACGTAGAAATTATTCCTGAGAACAAAATGGTTACCAAACGTATCATTAGCAACCGGTCCCCACAAATGCACTACTTTCAATAAAAAAAATAATTTGGGGCGTCAATGAGTGGACACAAATGACAAAGTACCTGAACAAGTAAAATAAATCACTCACCTTTACATTCTAACACCAAACCATAATATTTGCCCTTCAAGATATCACCTCTTCACATGTCTTTACACTCTGTCAACAACACAAAATTGAATAAGCAATTGCTCATTTTGTTAGTTAGAGGACTTAAAACAACAAATGTATTTTGCGAAACACAACAAATTACTAATCTTTACTCTTTATTGACCGAGAATCATCGTGCGACAAGACCTAAGTTTTCCCCCTAAGCTATCACCTTTTTAGTCTCTATCCAGTGAGAGAGGATGAAGAGTAAGAGCTTACTCTATAGACAAATAATAACTATGAATAAAGAGCTCACTCAAGAAGCACTAATTTCTTAGAGAGAGAGAGAGAGAGAGAGAGAGAGAGAGAGAGAGAGAGAGGGGGATTTGCTTTTGAGACAAAGTGTTGACGAAGATCGAGAAGCAAGAAGCCCTAATTTGTAATGGAGAGAGAACTTGATTTGGGATTTTGGGTGTACCTAATTTGTTGAGGAAGAGAGAGTTGAGGGAAACAATGTCGTCGTTTGAGGAGGAGAGACTGCCTACAAATGACATCATTTCTACTTCAGAGGGAGAAAGAGCAAAATGACATTGTTGTTTTATGTTGAACAAAAATTTCCATGTTGGATTTCTATTTTTATTTTTTTTGAAAGTTTCAAGTCGGAATGGAAAATAAGTAAACAATTTACATAGGACAATTTGTTGGAAATACTCAAATAAAATGAGTTTACTTTGAAGTGGCACTTGAGTAAGCAAATAAAAAAGTTATAACACTCAAGTGAGCACCATATAAAGTGATGGCACTCATGTTGTTCTTTTCCCACATTATTTGGTAACTTTTTCTTTATAAGTGATTAATTGGCAAGGTGAATGGAGCTTAATTTGGTAATCAAACCAAGTGAGATTGGTAATTTCTAAAAACAATTGGTAAACTTAAATGTTGGTAATTAAGACAAATAAAAGTGATAATTCAATACAAAAATTAGTGTATTTAAGAAAACGTATAAATGGGTACGCTAATCAAAAGAGAATCATTACCCAAGACTAGTTGATAATCTATTGGAAAAAAGTTGGTAAGTCACACTAAAGTGGTTGGCAATTTCTTCTAAGAGTCAATGAATTTAAGGTGTTATTCAGAAATGTATCTAAAATTTGGTAAAAGAGAACAAAAATACTCAAAATAACAGAAGTTGGTAATTTGAAAAGAAAAGAAAAACCAAATAAATGTTGGTATCTAACTAAAATAAGAGATCCTGACACAAATTAGTTGGAAAACCTGATCTCAAAAAGTTGGTGATAAATCTGATAGAGGTTAATAATTTTTTTAGAAAGAGTGGGTGGGTAACACAAATAAAAACATTAACTCAACGGAAAAGTTGGTGAATTTAAGAACCACAAATAAATATTGGTAGACAACTCATACGAGAGTTGGCAACACGATGGAGAAAGGACCATATCAAAGGTTGATAGTTTCATAATAGTTAATAAAATTAAGTTGTTTGTAAGAAAGTTAAATGAAAGTATTGTTCATGATGGTGCCATACATGCATAGATGTTACGCTGTCTTTTTATTATTATTATTATTATTATTTTGAATGAGAGTACTCTCTCAGACTCTTGCAACTCTCTAATATATTCCAACAGTGGGAGAAGAACACGGCCAATGGCATAATTTTTATACGGTACTCACTTGAATACCATAATTTTTTTTTTCATTCACTTAAGTTCTACATCGAAGTAAAATCAATCATTTGAATACCATTTCTAACAAATCATCCTACGTGAACTTTTTATTAAATTCCCATCTTACGTGGATTTTTTTTTTTGAATTTTTTATTCTTTTCCTTTTCCTTTTCCCCTTCTTCAGGGTCAGCAAGGGTAAAATAAAAAATTCAAAAAATTATATTAAAAATAAAAAATTATTTTAAAAATATTTTAAAAATTGTCCATGTTAAGGATGACCAATGTTCATGTTGAATTTTCTAGTAAAGCAAATTGCCAATAGCACTAAAGTGATCGATTTTTCGAATTTGTGGTACTCAAATGAGCCAAAAAAAGTTATGCTAATCAAGTGAGCCAAAAAAAAGGTTATGGCACTCAAGTAAACGTCATAAGAAAGTTATGACACTTGTGTTATTCTTACCCACTTCCAACAACATATTGACGCATATACTTCAATTCCATTTTCAAAAATCAATCTTCGCAAGAAAATCGATTAGACAGTCAATTTGCATCCCTCTTTAAGCATCATAATCCCAACCGAAAACGATTGAATTCCTCTACCTAAAAATAATGACTTGTTCTGTAAGAGCAATATGAAAACACAGTAGCAAGAAAAACAATATTGGGAACATGCAATAAAAGTCCAATTATTTATCAAACGAATGAGTGAACCAAAATTTATCTAAAAACGATGGAAAGAGGACCTTTACTTAACCTTACCATGGGAAATAATTTTTTTTTATAATTCAGAGCAGTTGTCTCTGTTAAAATAAAAGAATACCTTCAACTCTGCCTTAAATGAAAGATATGTGGGTACTTTGCGTCTGGAGAGTAACTTGATCAAAGTAGATCCTCAATGGATCTGTTTAGTAGAAAAGATCAATTTGTGCAACATGAGGCCGTGAGGATACTGATGGACATGATTGTCTCCCATTATTGGAATTTGGGCAACGACTGGTGATCTTGCACTGATTAAAGAAATAATATTAAAATTCTAATTTAGTCAAAAGTATGCATCATATGTTCAGCAGAGAGCGCACTCGCAATCCGAAGATGCCAAAAGAAGAAACTGGAGATCGCTGAGAAGCCACTGACATTGGAATGCTCCCGTCATGGCATCTTGTCGGGCTGCTTTAGTGGGACAGCAAATGGGACAAATAGAGTTTAAAGTAATGGATCGAGATAATCCACTTCTATATACAATCATCATAGTCACCCTTTCCCACTTGTATGGTTTTTGACCGGTTTCTTATGTAGTTTTGATGGGGAGGGAGGGCCGGTCGGCCTCCTCCTATCTTCGTCTAACAAAAGAAAGTCTTGTTTCTTTCTCTCTCGCTCTATTGTTGTTTGAAACCGTAGCAGAAGTCCAGCACACTTCAAGAGTGCGAGCTCAAGTCTGCACCTATTTATAGTATGAGGTATCGAGCTATGATCTGTCAGAGATTACTAACTACCCCACGTCATGAACTTCATAGATATGAGACTCTTTCACCTTACACAATTTTACATTTGCTTCTCAACAATTCCTTTCTATTTTTACTGAGGTCTCTCTTCCACGGGACCAAAAAAGTGATTGCAATCTTCCCTCGACATTGATGGTCAATAAGAACTCTTCATTGAGATGTGCATATGTTGATATATCATTGGTAACCCCACCTAGCATCTAATTGCTTAGAAATGTACCTTCTAACTATGAGGATAATGAAAAGGAAGGTAAAAGCCACACCAGTTCACATATTTAGTCGAACATACATTCTCCTAAAAAATAAATCAATGAGTTATGAGAACCAATTATACATACTT
Organism: Eucalyptus guilfoylei; assembly: GCA_016097605.1. Classification (NCBI taxonomy): domain Eukaryota; kingdom Viridiplantae; phylum Streptophyta; class Magnoliopsida; order Myrtales; family Myrtaceae; genus Eucalyptus; species Eucalyptus guilfoylei. The sequence goes on from CM027860.1 coordinate 19,355,782, forward strand.
ATGCTCAACACCATCAATTCTCAGGAATAGGCTTTTGTGCCTAACACCTTCACGGGTTTATTTTGAAAGCCATCAACTACCTTGCACCCACCAATCTCGTCACTGTTGTACACACATACCAAAGACAATATCATTCCCCTCCCTTAGACTCTCTCTCTCTCTCTCTCTCTCTCTCTCTCTCTCTCTCTCTCTCTCTCTCTCTCTAGTTCCTACCCAAAAGAGGCTAAAGTCGGATATAAGAGGACATAACTTTGATAATATTATTTTATAGGGTTGGTAAGATAAATACGGATATGATTTCTTGAATTTATGGCATAAAAGTTATTTTTTCTAGAATAACAAAATTCTTAAATAATAAAACTATAATAATAATTAAATATAAATAATAGTTGAATTATAATTTTAAATTTACTCTATAATATATATTTTGTATCTATATCATTACATATTTTAGGTATAGTGGTATAGTTTATTATTTGATAAAAAAAATTTAATCATGGAAGGGAAAAAACAATAAAAGATATGGAAAAATAATAAAAATAATAAGTAAATAACAATAAAGTAGAAGAACCTAGACTTTAGATGAATAAATCCAAACTTGAAAATGATTTTTCTAATTCTCAAATAACAAGGGGCAATGAAATTTCTTTAAAAAAAAAAAAAACTATCCTCTAGTTCTCATTCTCATATGTATCTCTAGTTCACATTGAATCTTCATGACTCCCGTAGTTTTCTTAATTCACGTTAAAATTTAATGAAAACGGGGAGAGAGTCGACATTGCCAAGAAAACAAAGTGTTAAAAGTTCATTTAGTTCTAAAATTTCTAATTTCGCCAATGAAGTCCTAAATATTTGTGTAAAATTCCAATAAAGTCATCTCAACCAATTATCACTAGAAATTGCTAATGTGATGGCCAATATCACTAGCTGTGTGATGTGGCATGCTAACGTAGACAATTTTGTTCGAAATGACATCTTAAATTAGTGATTTTCGTCATCAATTAACCAAAAGGACTGCATTAAAATTTTGTGCAAAGATTTCAACTACGCTAATAATATTGAAAAGTTTGAAATCAAACTAATATTCGTCTAACAAGTTTAAAATTGTATTGATAATTTTTCATACATTTCACTATAAAGCCTAGACATTCGAACCATGATAGCATTGATCCAAGAGGGCCCAAGTAGGAGATGTGATGTTTTTCACGCAAAGAAACAAGTGGCCCAAACATCATTGTGTGGTCTAGAAACGAAGTGCGCATTAAGTGCATAGTAAACGTAGTCTTTTTGGCTGGTTTCAATTTTAGATCTGTTGCCCAGATACAGTGATCAGTATAGGTCATCAATCCATTCATGACGTTATCCCAAGTCCATATTGCGTTAATGGGTCATTGTCGTTCTTTGTGGGTGGCAAAATGATCGCCTTGCGGAATATCTTCTAGTGTTCGACAGCTGATCCTTGTTATGATATAGAACACTGATTTCACTATAACTTAAGCATTTCAATCTTTACAATCAATTTCTATGCTCAATGGTTAAAATGAATATGGGAACGTCAGCTCGTTTCATACCTTTGTCTCCCAAGAGTCTGAAAATAAAGTTGATTTGGCACGCAATTGAATGGTCAATGTCTCATTCGGAGATTATTAGAAGAGAGTCCAACTACAAACATGTTGACTTACGTATTGGGATTGATCCATATTCATCCAAAAGTTTATAATGGCAAATAATTTATGGGTCAATCGGTTCTCAATTGTTTCGATGCAACCTCTATTTTTTTATTTGGGATTCTTTCACCTCATAGGTGCACCCATAGGTGCACCCAGTGGACAACTCTTCCAGTAATACGGGAGCAATTTATTTAGGTCCCTCCCTCTTAAGTGTTCTTTTGAACGAACATATATTAGCTTGAATCTCCAGCTCTTCCCTCCACACTGAATATTGATGGAAATACTTACTTGACAACCGCATAGCTCACAAGATTAATTTATTGAGATATTCATCAAGCGCCACTCCACATTGAGGGTCAAATGATTAATTATACTCCCGACTATAACAATCAAGGGAAAGAACGCATTGAAGGGGGGTATTTTTGGGGCGGCATTTTGAAATGGACAATTTTGAACAGGTCACTAGTAGAGGTCATGTTGGACAACCCCTACTACTCAATTTGCTATAAATTAGCTGGAGAGGGCAAGGAACAATGTTGAACCTATTGGAGTTTGAATTGAGTTGCGATACTGTTGGTGGTGCTGTCGGTGGTAGGCGATGATAGCCAATGGTAGCATTGAGGAGGTGATCATTGGGAATGCCTTGATTAGGTCCAAACTTTTAGCTAGACCCATCTATAGCAAAAGGTTTATAAACCTTGAGTCAACTAGAGTGCATCAAAGTAGGGACTTTTAGGTCTGACGTAATATATATATAAGAGAGAGAGAGAGAGAGAGAGAGAGAGAGAGAGAGAGAGAGACATATTTCAATTTATCGGGATGGGTGGGACTGGGCTTTTTTAGCTAAGTAGCCTTACCCAACTTTGCCCAAATTACTCTTTGGTGGCCCTTGTCTCATGCAAGACAATTGGACGCTAAGGGCCATGCGTAATTACAGGAGTGACGCACTGAAAAAAGATAGAGACGATAGATGAGCAAGCACATGGTGGTGATTATGGTTTCTTTCGTCCACATAGTTTCGAAAAATCCATCCTCAAATTGTTGACGAGACATCCATTCAACGCAGGTATATCGACGTGTCAAGAATCAAGAATCAAATAAGGCCCGAAGAACTTGTTCCACGAAAGAAACATGCGATCATTCCATGAAATCACACTGTTTCCTAATCCACATCGCTCTATAAAAGAATCAAATAGAAGACAATTAAGATTAAGGAACCACGAGAGACTCTTTATTATTGACGTGAGGTATGTTGGAACACTGAAGACCATGAATTACTAAATGGTAAGAGGGAATAAATCCATCTATAGTTGCTTGAGATTGCGTCCTAATGCAGCAAACACAGCTCGCCAACCCTCCTGCGTAGGGTGCACCATGTCCCAAAAGAACATACCTTTCGGATCCTTACACAGTTCATATTGCTTCTGCCCAGTTTCATCCACACTCCCACACGAGTAACTGCTGTTTATCCCCGTACAACATGGTTTCAGCGGTTCCCGAAACTTGGTACTTCCTGGAAATACAGAAAGAATGAAGAACGACGAATAAACCAAGATCAGAATATGGTTGTACATCAGGCGGCCTAATGACTACCCTGTTCCTGGGTCCATCACACAAAAGTTGTGTCTGGTGGATGACCGAGCTAGATATTCAATACGTACTAAGTGGAAGAACAAAATAAGTTACCTTTGCCATTAAGCACGGACATGAATGAGGTATAGAGATTGATGACAACGAAAGCAGGTGAGGACCGCGTCTGGTTGTTCAGCTTTGCGACGGCTTGCTGCAACAGCTGGTTATGGAAGGCCACGAACGAATTTGCAGTTGCATTGCAAGTTCGAAAAGAGTCTGAGACGGTGCTCTGAGGAAGACATCCCAAAGGCTCCAGACCTGCAACGGCTATCAATTTCACGCCCAGGCTGTGGATGCGTTTTATGTCCAACACGAGCTGGTTCACCAACTGTGTTATGAATTGCGGCAAGTCCTGACAAGCATAGACAGACCCTCAAGACTTTAAGCATCACCGCAGCAAACAGAGACGACCAACGAGACAAATATATGTGAAGGTAACATCATGGAAGCATCGATTGACATGAGAATACAGTTAAGTGACATTTGAAGGCAAAGCAATGAATGTGCAGACTGGTCAGCAGTTCAAGAGTGAAGGAAGATGCGCCTAAGGGATTGGCTGACTCCATCCGCATCTTTTCTTTCATCAGTGAATCATGCATTTGACATCGGCAAAAAACAAATTAGATTCCATTTGTTGTAGGTTTGGGTACAGTTGATAATCATCGCAACCGTTCCAATTCAACTCGTGACTCATATAAGTCCATAACCTTCTTCTTCGATCTAATAAGACCCCTTTTTTTGGCATAATGCACGAGGGTTCTCGTATTTTGGGAGGATCAAATCATTTTAGGGATTGGATTAGGTAAGATTAAGAAAGATGGTGAGGTAGTGACACGGGATGGGCCACTGCCCATGTTTGGTAGCCCAGATCCTGACATTTTCCGAGGAACAATGCTTTCACGCAAGAAAGGTTGTAACCAGCTCTTTTGTTCTTTTCAAAATTTAAATTTTAACGTCACCATCTTTATGCAGTAAAATAGAAATATGTACTGTTCTGAAGATCCGATGGAAGTCATTACCTCGTACGAGCCGTTCTTGGCCAAGTAAGCGGAGTAGTCGTTGCCGGAGTTGGTAACGAGAGCGAGCGAAGACTGAAGATCCAGTGCAGTGTACACAGATTCGGCGATGAGCTGTTGGAACAGATCGATCTGGACCGTCATATTCGGCTGAGGAAACAGCGTGTTGAACACACCCGTCCCTCCATACGCGAAGTTCATTCCGTGTTCCACATACTTGGACCCGACCTCCCTCCACCTATACGGGATTGGCGATCTCAATCCGAAATGCGCAGCTGCATGTATAACAGCGACCATGGGTATGTTAGAAGTGGGGACGGAAAGTGAGGATCAGACAAATGGTTCGCCGTTCGCATTTCTCTTTTACTTTAGTGATCTTGTAGGTATATGAGATGACTCTCAAATACCAGACCAAGTCCTACGGATCAAGCGACGGTAAATCCACAATTGAGCTGATTCTTGCCACTTCCCAGAAATAATTACAACGAGACAGTATCAGAATAGGATCTATTGGGGGTCGATGGACTCGGCATTAGCTGTTTTTTGGCGACTGACTAGTCAAAGAAAGAAAAAAAGGTAAAGTGGTGGCCTCTTGGCATGCGATAATGGAAAGGTGGGAATCCGGTGGAAAGGTGGCAAGCTCAATCTGAAAAGGTAGAAGATAAGGGCAAAGCCGGAGCGATGGCAGGAAAAGGAAAGGCAATTGCGAGAGGGGCACCGCACACGAGGCACTAACTGAGTAAGTGGCGGGGACAAGGTTGTAACCGGAACCCACCACTACATATTTTATAATATTCACGTTGAATTACGAGCGTCTTTCTGATGGTGTCTTGTTCTAGAAAGATTGATTAGCATGGTAATGAATCGCAATCGTGATGTGATCGTCCACCCGTTGGTGCAGATAAATCGAGGGTTGATGCAATTGGGATAAGAGCACGTCAGCCTCTGTTTTTGACGTGTGGTCAAAAACATAACACTGTTCAGTTTTCTCTTCCTGAATTTCATTGACAACCGCAGGGAACAGAGAGAAAGCTTGGAGGAAGAGAGAACTGACCGAGGAAATCGGTCAAGACCCGGCCATCCGAGAATCGACCGCTGGGTCTGCCGGGGAAGGTGATTCCGTAGGGAGCCTTCCACGAGTTCGCCAGGGTTATGGGGTTGTTCCCGGTGTCCGCATACGAGTCTCCGAAGACAAACATCTTTGTCGGACGAAACACGGCGCGGCGGTCGTCAGCATGGTGAGTGCGATGGTGACGGTGGTGGTGGTGGTGGTGGTGGTGGCGGGAGGCGCATTCAACCAAGGACGGATGTCCTGCACAGAAGGATTTTCATCCTGCAAACCTCAGAAGTAATTTAAAATAAAAAGAAGATATGAGGGAATTAAGGATCCCCCGACAGTGAGCAAAAGAGTCACAAGTTCACCCTGAGTTTCTGTCGCAAACCTGAAACAAATAGAACCCAAAGCAGCAGAGGACTGAACAAGGATGAAACTGCTAGCTTTTGCAGTACCATCTTTGTCACACACAGAGAGAGAGAGAGAGAGAGAGAGGAGATGGAAGAAGGAGAAGGATTGGAGGACGACTCTGGAGAGATGGGAAGTTTTTGAGGGGTTTGCGTATATACAGGGGAGGTGGCGAGAAGAAGGGGGGCGAAATGGCTTGATCTAAACAGGGTATATTACCATCTTCGAAAAATAACGTATGGAACCGGGTTTATTGTCGGGGTTCGTTTCGCTCAAAATCGCTCCTTTGGATCGTCTGGGCGGCAGTAAAAGGCAAAACCCGCATCTCCTTTGGATAATTTTCCATATCGTTTCAGGATCAAAAACTACCAAAAATTTTAGATTATATTTATTGTGACATATTTATTTTAAACCTTTTTTAGGAAAGTGTTTAATTCACTATGAAAATAACAGCTTGTGTTAAGCCACACACGACATGCTATCTAATAAATATTTTTTTTTTGTAAACTAAAAATTCCAAACCATGCCCGTTGTGAAGAATTTACCTCAAAACTTTTTTTTTTTTAAATTCATGTGACACATTTATTTTATGTAATGTTTTCATCAAATATCACGGTTAAAATGTCTTTCATGGCAACTAATGTGGACAACGGGCTTCAAACAGCACTACCATGGAAGTGGATTTTTTTTTTTTATTTAATACGATTGAAATATTTGAAAACGCGATTCACTTGGATTCCCTCTCTTTTTCTCACTCCATCCACCTTCAAGACTCCATGCTTGAGTTTTTCTTGCCGAAGCTCCATGCTCTCTCTCTCTCTCTCTCACTCACTTGATCCTCCTTCAAAGATCCATTGCTCATGCTTAGGTGCTCCCCATCTGAAGCTACATTTGTCCACACAAACAATGTCGTTTTCCTCTTATCACAAGTGCTCCATAGAGCTCAACTTGCAGTTCTAGAGTTATTATGCTGCTCAATCTCTCTCTCTCCAGTAAGCTCAATTTGTTCAAAACTCATTTGTTGGTCTAAGGAGTTCAATTCATGGCTGAAGCACGAGTGCTCTCTATCTCTCCTTTGGTTGCTCCTCAAGAACTCGGTCTGTGGATGAACTCGACTTGTGACTACACTCTCACTTCCTGCTCGTCTTAGAAGTTCGATTCGGTTGTTCAAAGTCATCAATTATTGGCATCCTCAATTTACCATTAGTCTATGAGCATTCTTGATGGATCTTTAATTTTTTATGTTCAAGTATTTACCTATGGTTAATAGGTCGGTCAATGGGGGCGTCCTTGACTTCCTTGTTAAGCTACTACAATGATGCCATGAACTTCTATGACTGAGGCTTGTAAGATTGTACCCGGATTTGAGTCTTCATAGTTCTTTTTATGTAATACTAGAAAGATGAATTCAATTGGGAATAGCATTATGGATTGTGCATCACGTAATACTCATGTAACCATGGATGACTTGTCAACATATACACAGCTTGGACCCCCACAAATCCGGGAATTAGGTTTTATAACCATGGTTATTCTTTGGATTTGCAACCATGGACGGGACATGTGTCATATTTGAATTTGTCTGTTTGTTTACGCTTTTCAGGCCATGAACTTTGTCATTGCTGCTCCGTTTGGTATTCCTTTTCTTGAATTATATCAAACTTGTCCGACATTGCTCTTGTATCCTGACAAAATTTTACTCATTAATTATATCCTAAAGACGATGACCTCTTGGATCGTTGCCACACGGGGCCTGTGAAAGTAAAGCGAAGAGAGGACAAACGTCTTTTTCATAGAGTAAACAAGTGTTTGATGCTTTTTGATCCATATTGCTATCTTCTTACTACTATCCTCTCATTAGGCGTAGTACTAGGATTCTGTCGTGGCTATTTGGGTGCTAAAAGCACTGATGCAGTCGCAATATTCTGATTTTGCAGAAAATATCCTATCACGTTCCTCGTACCCGTATTGCACTTCGGCAGCTGCAGTGACATTTAAATCCTGGATGGATGCAATACCGAAACCCAGACATCTCCGTGACAACCTGGCAATAGATAGATTGAATTTTGAAGGTGAGTGCCTTGCCAGAGGATATGTTGTATAGTCCATTAGTTGGCATATAGATCTGTATCATTCTCTTTTCTCTTGTGGACTTGTAGAGTGTCAAGAAAATGCCATCGAAAGAATGTTTTTGCAAAGTGTTAGGATGCACATTGTTGACACATAAATTTTGGCGACCCAATCATTTATTTATTGCATAAAAATTATGGATTAATTCTTAACCCCTAAAAATAAAAATAAAAATAAAAATAAAAAAAGAATTGCATAGCATATAATTTTAGTTACACTTATTTATTTGTTTATCACTTTTGCATTTGATCAGCGGCGGATGAGCTTCAATTTTACAAGTTGACAATTCGGTATTTTCAGAAATGATTCATATTATTCTTCCAATATTTGGTAAGTATATTATATATTCACGTGATTTATACATTAAGTGATATATTTTACTAAAGATTGGAAGTTTAAGGATGAAATATCAAGAGGGAATATTGCACGTGGGACATATATTGAGCGATATATTCTATGTCTCAAGACAAGAAATATTTCATAATCAAGGGCGATTTCGCATGAGCCGAAAAAGGAAGTAAATAATTTACGAAAATCAAGTTCTTCGCCTATAAAGAGCCACGTACAGAGAAAACAGGGGTCGGCAAGTCATTATATCGAGGCCACACACAATAGAATACATGGCCCTTATAGCCGCGACACGCTTGTACAAATCGTTCGTAGCCACTTGATGACACTCAATCTTACTGTGATCACTCTTCACCGGCAAGAACCAGCTTCCCAGTTCGTGAGACCATCATAACAAGCTTCCAACTAGTTTTGGGTGCTGGTAAAGGTGGCAAATGGGTGAGTCGGGTCAGGTATAAGTTAGGTCGAAAATGGGTCAACCCATATTTGATCCATTTAACCCGTTTTAACCAATATTATTGTAGTGTAAATCTAGTGACTCATACCTGACCCGACCCTTACCTGACCCGACCTGTATTGTTAAAACCTATTAATATTCTAGGAAAACACACTTCTACTATATGCTAATTAGATTAAACTTCAAATTAAATTAAAAATAGTAAATAAAATAAAATAAAAAAATTTAAAAAAAAAAACCTATAAATTGAAATATTTATAAAAAAAAATTAGACTATGCACATGCTTCTCTTATTTGAAGTGAACATACCATTGAATAACTAAAACCTGTAATATGAAAAAAATTTTAACTAAACCTAAAAAAACTCATTTTTATGTTTTTTTTTAAAAAGTATTGTTAAAAAAATTTTATGCAATACAAATTTAATGGAAAATTTTTATAATTCTTTTTAAAATATTTTTTAAAAAATCGAATTTTAAATTTTTTTAAATATAATTTTTAATTATTTTATTTTTTAAAATATAATTTTTAATTTTTAATAATTTTTTTTTCTTTTCTCTTTTCTTTTTTCTTCTTCTTCGGCCACCCGCCAGCCACGACGACGGCCGGCAACCAGCGACAAGCAAGATCAAGCTCGCCGACGTCAGGCGGGCTTGATCTCGCCTATCTAGCGAGGCCAAGGCCCCGCCCGACGCCGGTGAGCTCAAGTCTCGCCAATTTCGGCGAGCTCGAGCTCGTGGGCATCGGGCGGGCTCAAGCTCACCGACGTTGGGCGAGGCCTCGAGCTTGCCAATTGTCGGCGACCTACCGGCAAGCTCGAGCCTCGCCTAGCTTTGTCGCCAGCCAACCGCCGGCTAAGGAAGGAAGAAAAATTTTAAAAAAAAAAAATTTGAAATATGAAAAATAATTATAATTTCGATTTTTTATAAAAAAAAAAAAACATTTTTATAAAGTTAAAAAAGGCCATGGGTTTAAACTTTAAAGTGGGTTTCCTAATAACCCATTTAGACCCATTTTTTTTTATTTTACTTTCTCGACCCATTTCGACCCATATTTAACTTTCAGTTGACCCATATATGACCCATTTAACTAAAAATATGTCATAATATGGGTTTATGACTCATTTTGCCAGCTCAAGGTGCTGGTCTTGAGCCCGTTGTTGCTGTCCAGAACGATCGACAGCTTGCAAATCTCTAACATTTTCCGATTAAATAAAATTTCCATTCGGTGGTCAAGGAAAAGGCATCCTGCCAAGGGAGGTACTTGGTCAACATAATCGGCAAGAGAAAAATCCTGAGCCAAGTGGTGGGTTTCATGGTCAAAGTAGAAGAGACGGCATGGATCTTTGGTCAACTCCAACATTCACAGTGAGAAGTCTGGACGTTCGGTCAAGTGCTCCTCCTTCTTGGCGAAGCAAGCAACGGGACATCCGCAAACCGAGGACAAGTCTATGTGCACGGGCAGACCCCCGCGTGAAAAAGGCTCTGAACTTCGCCTTTCTCCAATTCTTAACTCTCGATATCTTGATGACGGGGGTCGAGTTCTTCAGTAATTGATGCTGCAATTTCACAGATGTTTGTTGTCTTTCACCGCTGCCGCTCGGAGATCGTTTGCTGCTTCTTGCCGACTCCAAGGGTTACCGTCCACTTTTGCGTGAATTCGGTGGTTTTGTCGGCCGGTTTTTATCACGTTCGTTGCTGGACGAACCAATATTTCTGTGAATGCATCGGTTCTTTGCTATCGTTCACACTCAGGCCAGATTACACCACACATCGGGACGTGATTTTTGTTGGAGCTGTTCTCTAATTTCTCTGTGTAGATGCTGTCATTAGTGACAGAAAGCAACCGCCGATTGTCCTTGAGAATCGGAGAAAGTCCATCGAGGTCTTCATTGACCGAATCCAGTCACTGCCCCGGCAATCCCAGCGAATTTCCGAGCAATACTTGTCCTTCGGCGCCATTAGTAACTCCTTGACCATGCACACCACACCACCGAGCACCACCAGACACCGCCGGTCATCCGTTGAGTGGATTCCGATGAGTTCAAATTTGGCAATGTTATTTGTGAAATTGGGTAATTATCTTATCTAAATTTGATTTGGATATTTTATTGCCTAACACATGCTTTTCAATATCTTACGTGCATATTTGAATTATCGGCGTGTTCCCAATTATGATTTATTGCTCAATCCGCAACTGCACGCCAATTTTTTATTCCATCTATAAGGCATTAGATGGAATAATTAATCACGCGGGAATAAAATTGATATCTTGATCTTTAAGACTTAAGATCAATTTATTGATTTTATTAGCTAAATAATCAAGTTTGATTAGATATCGTTTCCAAATTCAAATGATAGATAATATCTTTGATGACCGTGAATGATTTGGTGCTTATATTTTAATTGCTTTATTTATCCCGAAAATACAAAAAAAAAATTGCATTTGTGTTTCATGTAGATTAAAATTGATTTCCAAGATATAATTGCATGATAGAATAGTTAGTTTTTTTAGAATTCATGTTTAGATGGTATCTAGGTTAGATGGTATTTTGGGATTAAATTGCATGTCGAGATAAATGTCTAGGTTAAGATAGGAATCATATTAGTCTATTTCCTAACTTAAAATAGATAATATCTCACTTTAGGCAGATTTTTATTTTTTTTAGCAATTTTTAATTACGAATTTTTATTAAAAAAAAACAACAAAAAATATCATGCGCGTGTCATATAGAATTAGGTTTATGAAATGCATGTCATTTAGTGATTGTTGCTAGGTCCATTTAATTAGAATTTGACTGTCATTAGAATTAGGTCATTTGGTTAAATTGCATTGCACATAGATTAAATTTTGTAAAACAAGGGAAAATCCTAAAAATTTGGAGTGATTGCGTGTTAATTAGAAATCATATCTAGGGTTGTCAATGTGAATTCTGAACTAATATTGCGGATGCTTTCGATGTCATAAGGTAAGCCCTACAATTTATTCACGGCTTTCTTGGGTGTTAAATTAATGGTTTGCGAACTTACATAATCACCTCACATGTTAGGAAGGTAAATTAAAATCAATTCAAGCTGCTTGCAAAACGTTTTTTTGAAAATAAAAGAAAAATGTACCGAAAGAGCGTTAGAGAAATCTAACGTAATCAAGTCCCCGAACTTACAATTTCTGGTTCGCAGAAGTAAAGTAAATCTCCCGTTACTTTGCTTGGGTTTCTAATCAACCCACAAAAAATAGATTAGTGGCAACTCCTAATTAAAAAATTATTTGCATGTTAAGAACTTGAACCTAAGTCGCGAATTGGTATGAGCTTAGGAGAGCCTGAGCTAAGTTTAGGTTTAGTAATCCATTAGCCAAACCCTAGGTGGTTCACCCGAAATTTTCGTCACAACACACATATGAGTTGTGTTAGTTGTATTAGAGAGAAGCCCTATATTAAAAAATTGGTGTGGCATAGAGCAATTAATATATCTCAGTTAGCTCATAACTCATTGACTTAAGTTTTTTAGTGAAGGTAGGTCCAACTAAATATGTTAATGGATTCAGACTTAAGATCCCTTTTAGTGATCTCCTAGGTTAAAGATTGATGGTTTTTGCTGTGCACTACCATCAAATAATATTAGGGCCGATAGTATATTGGTGGGCCTCCAATCTATTCTATTATTTGGGAAATATCTAAAAAAATAAAAAAATAAATCATGATTGATGCTTGTTTCAAGTGAAGGTTGCCATCACGGTTGGCCTAACGAGAAGAGACCACAGATAATTGGTCTAGTAATGCGAGTTCGACGAGTAAGAACATGGACAGTTGGTCTAGTGATGTAAGATAGAGACCATGGGTGATGCAATCCCAAGTTAGCAGTTAATGTTGGTTGGTTGCGTGCATAGTTGTAGGTGCATTGTATTGACTTGGAGATTCAACTTGAGATAAGTTGATGTAGAAGAAATATCATAATTAAGGGGAGCATACTCAACATTGGAGCTCACGAGTGAGGAAATGGTAATTAGAATGAACGTGTGAGTTGTATTAGAGAGAAGTCTCACGTCGAAAAATTATTATGGTATTGAGCAGTTAATATATTATAACTTGCTCATAACTTATTGGCTTAACATTTTAAGTGAAAGTGCAAGCTCACACTTCGGTTTTCTCTTGGCGATCTCTCCGGCATCTATTGTGCATACATAAAATGTCGATGCAAATGTGTCATTAATAGTTTTAGCAATTGAACTATTAACAAGCTCCAAGCCGAGTGGGAAAGTATATGGAATGCTAGAAAGATGAATGATGAGACCATGCTCAAGTGGGCTATGCAAAAGATATAAGTATGTAGGATAGAGATCACTCAATTTATGCCATTGTCAATTGTACTATGATTTTCTTCCTTTTTTGTGCAATTAACTTTTACAAGGTAGCTTATAGCCTTAATCATGGTTCACCTGTTCTAGAAGTTGAATCTTATTTCTTGTCGGTATAAAGTTGTGTCAAGCTTCTATGAATGATTCTTGGTGGGCTTTGACCAAAGCTATAGTTTCCTCCTTATCTATTGAACATTCAAATTGTTTATTTGGCTTTGTTATTGTAGAGTAGACAGTTTCAAGGTTGCATTATCTTGATATTAATGTAGAGTGACGCTAGTAACCAAGACGAAGTAAAAAGGGCCTGAGGGAAGAGACAGGATAAAACCAAGAAAAGTACCAAAAAAGTCCTAAACCTATTGCATTAGTACCAATTCAATCATAAACTTTTCAATTGGACTAATTTAGTCCTAAACCTTTTACTATTAGTACCAATTCAGTCCATCCGGCCAATTTTGGCCGGCCGGCGCTGACGTGGACGTCCACCGGTGGCCGGATGCTGATATAGCAATTTTTATTATTTTTTTGAATTTTTTTATTGATTTTTTTCTTTCTTTTTCTTTTTCCTTTTCTTTTCCGGCGGTGGCCGGCAACTCGCCGACCACTGGGTGAGGGCCGCGAAGCACTTGCCTGCCGCTGGCGAGGGTCGGGCGAAGGTAGCGACCGGAGGTGATCCCACCTGGCGTGGCAATGCTGGAGACGAGCAGCGAGGGAAGACGGCATTCGACGGTGCGAGGCTCGGCGATGGCGGCGGCAGCGACGCAGGATGGAATGGTATTAGTGACCGGCATCGAGCCAGGGGACTCTAGGGCGGCCGGGCTTGTGGTTGGTCGACGAGGCGGCAAGCGACACCACAGCCGGTCGTCAAGGCGGCGAGCTTAGCTCGGCAGGAGTCGCAACCGGTTGACGAGGCTATGATCGGTGGTGCTACGGCAGCAACAGGCAATAGCGGTTCAGCTCGAGGACGGCAGCGGGTGGTAGCAACATGGCGAAGGTCCAATAAAGGTGCGGATTTTTCCGCAATTCGCCTAGATCTTGCCTTCCTTTTACAAATTCGACCCTCCAGCACCCAGATCTAACCTTCGAGACCTCCTCTCCTTCTCCGGATCCAACCCTCTTCAGCCTCAACTTCTCCCGCTTCGGCCGACCTCCATTCGGATCACATTGCTCGCCACCTTCGCCCGTTGCCTTCGCTAGGGTGAGGCCAACCTCACCTAGATCTAGGCTAAGCTGCCTCGCCTACAGCCCTGGGTTAGGCCAAGTGAGGGCCACGACCCTCACCGACGGCTAGCGAGGGCTTCGCGGCCCTCGCCTCCGCCCTGGCGATGGCCGCCATGGCCTCGCTAGCCGCGGACGAGGCCGCCGGCAAGAGGCTGGGCGAGGGCCACGACCCTCGCCCAACCCTCACCGGGGGCAAGCAAGGGCTTCGCAGCCCTCACTAGCCACCGCCGAAAAAGAAAAGGAAAAAAAAATTAATAAAAAATTAGAAAAAAATCATTAAAAAATCATAAAAATTGCTACGTCAGTGTCCGGCTACCGACCGACGTCCACGTTAGTGCCGGCCGGCCAAAATTGGCCGGATGGACTGAATTTGGTACCAATATTAAAAGGTTTAGGACTAAATTGGTCCAATTGAAAAGTTTAGTACTGAATTGATACCAATGCAATAGACTTTTCCCGGATAAAACTCTGGTCTTACCTACCGTCACCAATTGCGGAAACACATGATGATCTTGACAATAGCATCCTGAACCATGTCGGATCATTTGAATCTTTTCAAGAAGTAGACCTAAAATGGAAAAGAGAAAATTATTTGTGTGGAATAATTATAAGGAATTTTCCAAGGAAAAATGAGCAAAACAGCCTTTCTGTTTCTAGCTAAGACATTAGTGTTCTCACATATATTGCTTGCATTCAATCTTGAGTCTTGACCATAGCATACTGGACCATTTCATACCGTTCGAATCCTTTCAAGAAGTAGAACATAATAATAATAATAATAATAATAATAATAATAATAATAATAATAATAATAATAATAATAATAATAATAATAATAATAATAATAATAATAATAATAATAATTATTATAATAATAATAATAATAATAATAATAATAATAATAATAATAATAATAATAATAATAATAATAATAATAATAATAATAATAATAATAAGTAAAACAGAAAAGTATTTACGTGGAATATTTACAAAGAATTTTTCAAGAATAATGAGCAAATCAGCCTTTGGACTGTCTTCTCGTCAGCTACACGGAACTGTCTTCATATGTATCAATGTCCTCATCATCTTCACGCTCATTTAACATGGGTATTTCATATAATTTGTTAAGAAAATTTTGAGGTTGAAACCGTTGTAGGGTTTGGTTGTATAAAGGGGAGATTGAATTAGGGCTTTACGATTGGTGACTTCGTTCAACGGGATCGGCCTGATAAATTAGATAAATAATTCTCCTAATTCGGCCGAATCTAGTGCTTCTACTTGGGCGGGCCGGAATTGAATCAAATGGGTTTGCACTTTGCAGTAATGTGGATCGGGTTTAAAGTTCCAATATAGGATTTTCTTTAATTGGGCCGGTAGGGAATGTATCCCTATCAGTCAATCAATGTGAACGTTGTTCAAAAAAAAAAAATCAATGTGAACAGTTGGGACCGGAACAATTCACGTTTATACTGGAGTTTTCACTGGACCCAACACTTCGAATTAGGGCACAGGATAGGTGAACATATAGGGTCGAGTCAAGTCTTTGAGTCGGTATCGCAAGCTTGACTCAGCTCCGCTTGCATATCGGCTCCGCTCGAGCCCGACTCGTGTAGAAAATGGAGATGCTTAACACAATTTATACATTCATTTTAAAGAGGAGCTTGAGGTCGATCATTAAAAGCTCGTATATTTATTAAGTAATTTTGAGAATATTTGTGTCTCTTCATATAACTCTCAAATATTTCTTAAACAATTAATAGGAGCTCGATTATGATCACCAGCCTAGCAAGCTTCATACCAGTGAGCTCGAATCAAAATTAGACAAGTCAATTGTGAGTAATCATCGGTTAACCCCAAGCTATTACCAATCTCGTAGGAAGCAACGGTGAATGAACCTCGAGATGTGAGCATATCAGATACATAAAATATGCTCACTTCCTCTTGCTATCAAGTGTAGATAATCCTATATTTACTATTGAAGCTAATCGCACGGGTTTGGGCTCCTTTGTTAACTAGTCCATGAAGTTAGTGGGATACATGATAAAGCCAAAGTTTATCTATTTATTTGGTCATAGATTAGCCAAAGTTAACTAATCTAAAATGTGCTTCCTAGTCTTACAAGAAAGACAAAACTATTAATAGCCACACCTCGTCAAGAAATGCTCACTGGATTGGGAATCAACTTGTTATATTGGGGTTTTCGTTGTTACCTTGTACGTGTATTGAAAATTGACATCCAATTACGAGAAGTTTGGAACGGTTTTGACGGGTGGGAAGAGGGCAGTAATTTCTAATGCGACACAATAACGCAATTTGAATATGACATGAAATTAGCTAGTTTTGATCAAAGCTAATTGTGTCTAGATCAATTTCATGTCAACCCATTAATGTGTTTGCGTTCAACCTGCTAGGCACAAATTGACTCATATAAACCATTTTAACTAACATGTTAGTAGTAAAATGGCTTATATGTGATCCGTTTACACAAGATTAGCTAAAAGACAATTATTTCCCTACTTTTCACTATTAAGATTTTTGTCACGACCTATCCCGAATAAGTTTAGAGATATTGTCTAAAAGACGAGCTTACGGCCCATAATTAGGCACAGAGTCTCCCAAGTCCATACCTCGCATAACATTGAGGATGTTCATATGAATTTTATAATAAATAATCGCCACTAGCATATTTGAGTCAACTAGAAATCAAGTGAGGCATCGAAATATACCTCACTTTCTATGCAATCAAAGCATTTAGAGTAAGGGACTTGATTATATTAATTAACTTATTAGTGTCCTTTTGGTACCTAATATTGTTCAATTAAAAAAAGATTTTTTTTTTTTGTCAAGCAGTTTAAATTCATTTTAAACTTATCCATTAACGAGTGAGATAACCATGAGATTGCACAATCATTAAAGTAACAATCAGTAACCAAGAAAAGCATTAAATAAATTGCAACGATCTAGCATTACTAAATAGGGAGCATGCCATCTTTAATTAAGCTGAAAGGAGGCCATAATCAAGAAGTGCATAATCACATAATAGTCAAAATGGAAACACACAAACGACAACCTATCATTTGTCTCTAAAGATGCCTAAATCATAAAGTTCTAAGAGTTTGTTCAATTTTAAGTACATTTTTCTATCATGGGTTTTCACTTTCTTTTTTTTTTTGGTTTATCCTAAACTAATTCTAAACTAGAACTAACATGAAAAATCTAATAAAGCTAGTTCATTTTTCATTTCTAAGCTTTTTCCAATTTTTTAATTTTCGGAATTTTTATTTATTTATTAATTTTTCTCAAAAATATGTTTTAAATAAAAAAATATATTTTTAGTTTAATTTAATGTGAAATGGGACCCAGGTCTGGTCAGAATATGGAGTAGGCTCTCGATTCTAGGCCGTGACATAAATAGACTGATCCAAAATAAGCCCATTAGAGTAGAATGTCACGAAGCCTAGAATTCTTCTTTTTAATTCTTCTTTTCCATTTTTCATATTTCTTTTTAATTCTTCTTCTTTTCTTCTTTTTTTTTTTTTTTCTCTCCTCCCTTGGACTTCTTCTTCCTCATTTATTCTCTGCACGCCCGAAGTCATTTTTTGTTTTTTATTTCTCTAATTTTCACTTTCTTCTGCAATTTTCCTATTTTATTCTTTTTTTTTATTCTTTTATTCTTTTTCTCTTCTTCTCTACGCCTGTCTTTTTTCCTCGACGACTCCCCTCTCCTCACCGAACGCTCTCCTGCAGCTCCCCTGCGCGAACCAGCGCCACCACTACGACGAGCCCTCACCGGCCTTTGAGGCACCGGAGCCACCGTCCGGCGTCGGTCGTTCGGTCCGACCGACCCCGGTCACCGTAGGCCACTAGCTGGCTGGCGGTTTCTAGTATCACCGGTGAACACGGTAAACAAGAACACAAAGAAAACAGGCGTTGCTCTCAGCCAAGCCAAACCATGCATTCGCAAACCGGGCAACCAGACGCCGCAAAGACACCATCATGAAGCCAGACAAGCGATGATAGCCCGGTTTGTACCTAAAAATAAAAAAAACATCGACGCCGAATCACGCTATGGCATTTCGTCGAACAGATGGGGTGCGCCGGCTAAAAGGAGGAAAGCCGATCCAACCGAGGCTCAAACTCGCACAGCCCCTCACGAAGAACCACAGGTAATGACCCAAAACATGCAAGTCAAGGAGGGGATGAACAAGGGCCGGAGTTCGCGCGAGCCGAGTGGCCGCGAGCTCCAGCCCGGCGTGCCCGAAGACAGAGCAGGAACGAGACCGGGACTTACCGAAGCTTCAAGCGCGGCAGAGGGAGCACGACGACGTGTCATGTCAAATAGTTAATTCTTGCATCATGTTTGTGTCAAGTAAGCCGATGATTAACTAGTAGTATTGTATTTGAATTTACAATATATCATTATCTGACATGATATGAACACAATCTGTGAACCCGAATCTCCATAACACACTATGCCCCTCCAATACACTGGTTTGGCAAAAGCATATGTGCGTGATTGGTCAGTTTTTCCAATAGTTCTTTTCCTAGCCTGTGTTTTAGATTGTGGAAGGTCACCAACAAATGTTGTCAGCACCAACCATGAAGTGTGGACGAAACATCACAAATTTAATAAAGTTTACCAAAATTTGGATCACATGAAAGGATCTATTAAAGCATTTTCACCATGATCATTCATTAAGCCAAACTAATTAATTTAAGAGCATTTTCATTTTCTCTCAATTAGGCTTTAGGAGCACTTGACTTCATTACTTAGCGTCGATGAATAGGGAACCGTCGGCTTTGACGGAGATTACTGTCGTTCAAAGAGCTCCAAATACCTCACCCTCAAATCCCGAAAAAATAGAAGAAGAAGAAAAAAATGCTGCTAAATCTACTATTATACATGATGTATAAAGCTTTCGTTGATGCATAAAGTGAAGATAACTATATGGTGTCGGGCCCCCCTCAACTGCAATGCCAGTATCATTACTGCTTCAGCAAAACTCTGGCCCCTCCAGCGATTTCTTTTGTCCCAGCTTTTGTGGATTGATGTCATTTAAGTTTTCGAGATTTGGCTAGTCCCCAGACTTGGGTCTAATAGCCCAAAAACCCAGATCGATGAAAATCAAATGTCTTCAGAATTAAATGTATTTAACAAATAGCTTATTCGTATCCAAAATACCAACATTGCGAAGTCATGAGCAAGTCGAAATTAGCAATTAAATAGCAAAGACATGAGGTCCGAGAGGCCGAAAAATCTGCACATCTTTTGCCCTGGACATAATGTCGCGAAACACAGTACTTACTTCCGAAACTTATAACTGCACTTGTAATTCCATAAACACTATATACTGGCCAAAGTTTACACCGAATACTGAGTGACCCAAGGGTGATCCTTCACCAGCCCCTCTCGGTCCGTCGCTGTTTACACTGAACTTGAACATTTCAGTGCAAACTCAGTGTTCCAAAAAAAAAAAAAAAAAAAAAAAAAAAAAGGAGAGAAAATTAGACTCGATGAAATTTTCATATACCTCAACGTATCTCACTTAACTGCTATAATCTTACAAAAGACAGAATTCCCTGTAATTTCTCCTCAATAACACGTCACATAATTTAGCAAATGCCTCTGGAGAGATAAAAGCAAGCTCCCTACCTCCTGTCGGAGGAGGTGATCTTGATGACCAGACCGGGGAAGACGTCGTCCGGGTCGTGGATATGCGGGTTTCGTTCGACGATGTACGGGTCCCCACACTTGTCGCCAATGGTTTGTAGGGTCTCGCCTTCCCGGACCACATAGATCTCGTCGCACGGCCTGTTGATTTCCCGATGCCTCTCCCGGACTGCAGCCCCCAACTCAGCCAGCGACGGCTCGCCCGGGTCGCAGCAACTCAGTGCCAGCATCAGCGCCACGAGCAGCGCGCAGTACCACGATATGCTCTCCGCCATCGCCATCGACGAAGAAACACGAGCCATGTTCGCTCAACAATTTAGGAAGATCAAGCTTCTTCTTTGGGCTGTGGAAATAGTCTCTGCATGCATAAAACAGATTGAGTATTTGATGAGATGCGAACCTTATATATACACACACAAAAATGAGAGAGAGAGAGAGAGAATGGGGCATATATGACTTTTTCTTCCCCTTGAATAATTAATGCTAACCGTATTTGTGCCAAACATATACGAAATTCACATACTAAATGATGGTCTCGAATTTCATTAAGTATTAATTACGTTCCTTTATTTTCTTCAAAAAATTTTAGTCGAAATTTTCCGCTCGTTTAGATGTGAGTTTAGATGTGTACTCTATGTACAATTACTCGTAGTATTTTTATTTTTCCATTTGGGTATTATATCAATCTTAGAATATCTTTTTCTTTTCTTTTTCTTTTCCTTTTCTGGTGGAGGTTGGCGGGAGTTGAAACGGTTCCTTCACCGGTGGAGGGTTAGGTAACTGCCAACGGCAGCGCATTGAAACGTGAGGACAACAAAAACAAAGATTAGGTTTAACTGCTTTTATTTAATGGATTTGGTCTTTCGATTTTGACTCCACTTCGTTTTTGGAATTAGTCTCGAAGCCCATTATTATTTGATATCGACCCCTATTTTTTTTATCTTTTATTTTTTATTTTTTAAATTGTTTTTTTATTTTATTTTTTTTTCTGGGGTTGTATCTTCTTCTTAGATCTTTGAGTATGAAACTCAGAAAACATCCTCTGACTTTCAAAGCAACAAACGTAGTTCTTTGCCCGCAAGATTTCATAAGTTGACTTTCGTTGGTGGATGACCAGGTCACCACCTAGCTTGCTCATTTATGAGGGAATTAATTCAGTCAACCCCCAAGAAGTGGCCTTTGATCTGTTGACCCAGTTCTATTTAGTAAAATCATAAATAAACCACATAAAGATCTCACAAAAACTTAGGAGTGTCGGCACAGGACTTCATTTTTTTTTTTTTGCTTTTTACTTAATCTAAATAATTTGATGGATTTTTTTTTAAAAAAAAAAATTCATAACACTTGTAACTTTTACAATACATAAATTTCGAGATGCTTATTCACGTATAATTTTTTCCATGATTTTTTAAGACTTGAATAAACTTTTAAAATACAAGGTCCTTCGATTTGCAATTCATCTCACTTATAATAACTAATAAGGGGAAAGAGATCACCTCAAGCGTGTGTTGCGCACCCTCTCAATATCCACCAGTGGAATTACTCATTGGAAGTTGATCCGATAAATCAATGAAAAATTTGTAGTTTTCAGTTTACTTGATGCTCAAATGACATTCCACAAGTTTATATCAAGTGGTTGTACAAATATTTTTTGAGGTAATTGTCCAAAAAACTTTGAACCTGTTGTAGGTAGCCAATTGAGTATTTAACTTTTCAATTTGATCAATTTAGTCATATTTGCAAATATAATCATTCCGGCCAAAATTGGGTGAAAATTGCTAACGCCACTGGCCAACATTAACATATATGATCTTTTTAATTTTTTTAATTTGTTTATGGTTTTTTCTTTTCTTTTCTCTTTCTTTTCATTGTTCACTTCCCAAAAGGGCTGACAAGGGTCGCCAAGGCATCGGCAATGGCCGACAACCCTCGCCTGGCAACCCTCACTAGCTCTTTTGAGAAGTGAACATGAAAAAAAAAAAATGAAAGAAAGGAAAAAAAATTCAAAAACGTTAAAAATTATAAAAATCGTCCATGTCAGTACTACTAGTGCACGTAAGACAATCGATGGTCATGCTAGTAATTTTCAATCAAATTAACTAAAATGACTATATTGACAATCCATCAGAAGATTTACAATTATCACCGTATAATAAATTTAGAAATTTTTAGATAATTATTCAAGTATCTTTTCGTGCTTATCACCATATAGTATAAGATACACTTGCAATGAGATTGGTTGATTCCATCACCTAATTCTTTGATGTGACATGCAAGGATTTCCGTCGAATAATTTGAAGTGAAGTTAGTGTATTTAGTGATGGTGTATGCATAAGATACGGGAGTCGAAGCAAAAGACTCTTTCACTACATCACGCTTACTTGTTCTACCTGCTACAATTTTATTATAGCTTTTTAAATAAGTTAACAACAAGGAATTTCATCTACTATATAAAGGAAAAATTGTCCAAAAAATATTAAACTTATTGTGCGGAAACCAATTCAATTTTAAACTTTTCAATTATGTCAATTGAGTCTTATATCTTTTGACGATTTGCCAATTCAGTTCTAAACCTTTCAATTATGTTAATTTAGTCCTAAACCTTTAACGATTTGCCAATTTAATCATAAACATTTATAATTTGCTAATGTAGTCTTTTCGGCCAATTATCCAAATAATAGGTTTAGGATTAACCTAGCAAATTTTCAAAAAGTTTAGGACCAAATTGACATAGTTGATAGGTATAGGACCAATCGTCAAAAGTAAATTAGTATGGTTGAAAGATTTTGGACTGAATTGATCACAACATAATAAATTTATGATTTTTTTGGACAATTATCTGCCAAGATAAATTCTCATAAAATGTCCAATCAATCTCAGCATATTAGTGATAAATATGGGGAAAGCAATTGATGATGTACATGTGTAAAGAAGTGCACCCGTTTCGCTCTTTAAAGAAGAGACTAATTAATCAACTTTTTGAGTATAATCGAGCAGAGCGTGAGGGCATTTCAATCCATTGACTTTGCTTGCACAAAGACAAATCTTTGCGGAAGAGGAGCTTTCATATCGTGCCATTATCTTATGAAGGACTACCTCGTAGTTTTGGTAGAAGTAATCATTTGCAGGGTCTCATCTTATTTCATGAACAAGAAATCCTCGAGTAAGATTCTCATTCCAAGTAATGTCATTCCCGGGAATTGATTTGAGAGCAATATATTTTGACTTTTAGGTTTCCACGCGTTTCGAAAAAATGAATGATTCAAAAAATGTTTTTCTAAAAATCATTCTTTGAATTGCTTATAAATAAATAGACAAACATTTTCGTCATTCACGAAGATGTTTGACATAAATTATTGATAATAATAAGAATAATTTTCATCGACTAATTATTGCAAGTGATATAAGTGAACATTTTTAGAAAAATATTTTTCAAATCATTCATTTTTCGTTAAATATATTGAACTTATGAAAGAATCTATTTCATTGTTGATGGTGACCAGCAACCAGAGATCTCCAATGGGTGATTGCCAACGGCAACTATTGATCGAGGACCGGCGACAGATGGGTGGGGCGGTGATGGTGGTGAAAGTGGGGTTCCGATAATTTTATTTCGCACATTTTGAGGAATTTCATTCCACGTGGAATCCAAATGCACATTTTGATTTCTCTCCAAGCAAGGAATCCAATTCCCCGTCAAACCAAAAAAGAAAATGCTTGATCTTAGAGACGACACTACCGAGCTATTGTCTTGCATGAGTGAAGTTAGGTAGAGACATTTCTTCGTCATTAATCATTTGGGTCCCCGTCGGGTTCGTTGCTTATATCATGAAAATTCACAAGAACGGTTATAATGATTTCGTTCTGAAAACGAAATTCTACTTTAACTGTGATTGCGAACAACGGTGAAGCCCCCTAGAGAATGGGGACAGTGACGGCAACTTCCGCATCATAAACAGCATGTTTTAGCAACTTCATATGCTGGTAATGTCCACTGGTGATCATATTCATCTCGTGGTTCAGGAAGAAGCTTGGAATCTTTCGGACGAGGTGGAAAGGTACGACAATCAAACCTGAAGACCATCAGAAGAACGGAAAATTTATCAAAAAATCCTAAATCTGTTATAATTGCGTCAATTCAATTATAAACTTATTTTTTGTCCAATTAAGTCTTAAACATTTTACAATTATACCAGTTTAATCCATCTGGCCAAAATCTGCCGGCCGATGCGGACGTGACTGCGGGGCTATGATTTTTTCAATAATATTTTATTTTTTTGAATTATCTTATTAATTTTTATCTTTTTTTTAAATTTTTTCTCTCCTCCCTCCCTCCTTCCTTTGGCTCCAATGACCAGCCAGAGGGGAGGGCTAGCCGATCGCCAGAATGAGGCAAGCCATAGCCTCTCTCCTTTCCAACTTTGCCCTCTCCTATTTGATGTCGCCATTCTTAGCCTTTCCCTTACTGGGTTTCCGACTTTCGGTGCATGTTCCCTTGTTGGCATCGCCATCCACACAATTGTCAAGATTAGTCGGTCTTGACGTGATCCGCCATCGTTGGGCGAGAGCAAGCTCGCCTCATGGTGGCTAGGCGAGCTATCGTTGGGCAAGGATAGGCTCGATAGTGACTAGGCAAGCTCTCCCTTGCCTAGCGATGGCAAGGCAAGCCCACGCCAGATCTAGCGAGGGCTCGCCCCACTAGTGGCTAGGTGAGCTCACCCTCGTCCAACGACGACGAGGCAATCTCACCCGGCCGCCTGAGTCTAGTGACTAACCAACCCTCCCTTCTAGGAGGAAAAAAGAAAGAAAGATAAAAAAAAATAAAAAAATAAAATAAAATAAAATAATAAAAATAATAATAATAAATTAATAAAATAATTTAAAAAATAAAATCTTATTAAAAAAATTGTCACCAATGCCGGCCAATGGTCATGTTAATGCCGATAAGCCAATTTTGGTCGAATAGACCGAACTAGCACAATTATAAAAAGTTTATGACTCAACCGACAAAAAAATAAATTTAAGACTGAATTAATACAATTACAATAAGTTTAGTACTTTTTTAGTAATTTTCCCTTAGAAGAACCAAACGCAACTGAAAATGAAAAAAAGGATATACTAAAACTCTGTTTATTTCATAAAAAAATGAATGATTTGAAAAATATTTTCCTAAAAATAGTCATTCATATTGTTGAAAGTAATTAGTTAATAAAAAGTATTTTTATTACTGACAACTTATAGATAAAGAGTTTCAAGACAAAAAAAAAATACTTTTCTTTCTTTCATTTTTGTAAGCGATACAAAGGATCATTTTTAAGCAAATATTTTCCAAATTATTCATTTTTCGTGAAATAAATGATATCTAAGTTAAAATTCAATAAATAGAACATCTTTGTTCATGTCGTTTTGGAGATGGACGTGTCATAAAAGATTCCTTGATGCATCAGACAACCTCATCTCATTGACCCTCCAAGAACTGAAAAATGGAGAAGTGAACCATCAGGGGCTGCTCGAGTTCCATGTACTCCAAAATAGAACTCAAATCAATTGAATATCAAGCCAACAGCAGAAAGCACAGAAACTAAAAGAGTCAAGCTGATATATAGATACCTCTTCAGGCTCTGATCCATCAATCTGTGGCCCATAAAGATTCCATGTGCCTCGAGCCCCGGAATTCACCTCTGTAAGTAAATGGACTGAAGGGAACTAGTGACGTAAAATCAACCCAATCACGAGGGAAATTTCTGAAAAACATGAATGGAATTCATGTTAACAAAATCACTCGACATGAGCAAACCTTCATAAGAGAGTCCTAAAAGTATCACAACATAACATGCACACCATTGCACTTGACATGTCAATATCCGTTAGAATGTTTGCCTTTCTAACAATTTGAGCTTGCTTTCCCTCCGATAGCCTCAATCAAGGAGGTCAGCATCTAAAACTACCATATTACGATTTTAGAAGGATAACATTGTTGAGAAAACAGCGATTTTAGACTATTAAATGTCAGGAGTCAGAAAAGCAATGAAATGGTTTCACTTGGGTTGTAATGTTTATCCTCTCTAACACATTTCCAGCCCTGCAAGTAAACACAATACTGGCGGCTTCTGGACTCCCAGAAATCTGCAAGTAATCATAAGAGGTCTTTAAGGACCCAAGTAAACAATCCGCCAAGCAGGATGATCAAGTAGAGCCTTGAAGATTTAGTAGGAGATACAATATTAAAAAAAATGAGAGAGAGAGAGAGAGAGAGAGAGAGAGAGAGAGAGAGAGAGAGGGGGGGGGGGGGGTTCATATGCAACCATGGAAATTTGCAGCTGGTCTGTGATCCTAAAATCAACTTTGAAGCCTCTGAATTATCCATTGCTCGTAATGCCAAAACAAGGGCAGTAAACAGTAGTGAAAGTTAGAGATTCTGACCCTTGACCTGGCACAGTGAAATTGAGGGCTCTTTCTGCACCAAGCAAACAGGACAGCACACTCCAATTTCAAGCCATGGTTTGCCAACACATTTGTTGGATGCATGAAAATGTACTATGTACTTGCAGGAGGGGAGGGAGGAAGAGAGAGGCCAATGACAGTTTCTACTTTCATCAGATCAAAGAAGAAAGCTTTTGTTTGCTTTTGCAGCAGTATTTACATTACCCAACACGAAGATAGCACCTCCAACTAAACTTTCTTCACCTTGCTTGCATAGGAAGAATCCCTTTAAATTGCCTGAAGGAGATGAAACATGACAGCATGTGAAGTAGCAATAGTAATCAGACCAAAAGAGAAAAAGAATAGCAATTGTAAGAACGTTGCACTTCAGCATCAGAGATTACTTACTTACGAAGGCCAAGTTTGTCAGCAGTCCAAGACAAGGGCAGATACTCCACCCATAAACTGTGACTTCATCAATTAAAAATTTTGGCACACATTTCTCAACCTTTTTGTTGCCCATACCATCAGAACAGTAGGGAAAGCCAGCAAGATGTGGCTTTCCCCACTTCTCAAAAGAAAAGGAAAACTTTTGGGCTAACAAAAAGACAGCAACAAGTCGAAGAACAAAGGACAACATAAAGTGGTCTGATCCTGCAGGTCACAATCAGAAACAATGGTGCCTGCTAAGACTGGAATTGAACACTTGTAATCATGATGCAAGTCTGACATCCTATTAAAACTAGCGTTTAAATGCACAAGAGCATGAAATTCTCTGTACCCTTGCACCATCGAGTCCCGTTTGTTGTCAATATCCTGATTGTAGCAAATCAAGATTAAATTGCTTTCTTTGGAAAAGAAAATCTTGAGAAAAATTGAGAATGAGAACCACTGCAGATGTACCTTAGAGGGTGCACAGTTAATCCCAACAATAAACATGGTCACAAACTATCATGACGGTAGAAGAAGACAGTCATGACAGTAGAAGAAGACAGTCAACTGACAGGACCTTCTCAGATCTCAATTCTAATGGCCTAAGTCCTCCAAATCCATGTACTTATAGTGATTCGACCTACCTTTGTGACAAATAAATTGGGATTAACTTCATTTCATTCAGAGAGCACTTTACACCATTGCATGAAATTCATATACAATTGTGCCAGTTGAGAATATGGGTTCACAAAAGTCTGTGTAGCCACAACAAAGATGACCTCATTTCAAAAACAAGGTAGGACAAAACATTGTCCTTGTTTTGCAATCAAAAGCTTGTTTGGTAAATTGATTCAGCCCTATCACTCATACACACTGACTCTACAACATCTTCAAATAGATAAAAGCTGAAACATAGATACATACCAGAGACCTGGCACAATTTGATGAATTTTAACATGAACATTCAGTCCCTCACTTTTGGTAGGGAAAAGACAGATAAATATGCTACTTGCATTTAGTAAGATCATCACATCTCTTAAACCTGTCATGACACCTTTCAGAAAGATGCTAATGCATGTAAAGTATTCAACTATCTAAACCATTTGTCATTCAAGTATGAATGAACATGACATGAATAATATTAGTAAGATCAATCTTTCAATAATAATAGGTAGACGAACTGAAGATCACATCAGCTAAACTTGAAATTTGGTTTTGGTATGCTTGAACTGTCAGCAACATCCTTGAACTGTATGGAGGCAATTCATCCTTGCCCAGCATATAAGCTTCTTTAGTAGACATACCTGAGAGCAGATAAAGGAATAAAGCAATTCAACAAAAGCATTGGCGTCAATTGTCTGTTAGATTCTTAATGAGGATACTGCAACTACATATTCTATTGACTTAGTCCCACTGTCAACTGAGCAAAATGCGAAGAAGATCTTCCATCGACCTACATAGATTAAACTAATCGACAATATCGTCTAATAGAAAAGTGCTGGCTGCACTACATCAAACTTCTTAATCGTGATTAACTGCTCCTTTTATGTGTCTCAGCATTTTCGATACACCTGCCTCCCTTATTGATTTAGCTTCTTCTGGACAACTGCACAAAAGTTGTCTTCTCCACCACTGCTACCCTGTTGAGCTAGGCAAAGCCTACTCCAAAGCAAGCGATCCCTTGATCGATGACAAAAAAGCAATCAAACTGGAATTCACTAAATAAGAATATGAGGATAATGACAGAGCAGAAAACCAAAAAGAAGGGACCAGAACCATGCACTCCAACAGTTTAAATTGCTAAGTCAAGTCCTAATACTCAGTGGTTATAAAGAAAAGGAGATGTCGGTGCTGTTCTTTTTATCCTCAGGATTAGGAAGCAGAAGGAATTAAATCCATGATAAATCCCATGATACTAAGTATACTGCTGCAATACCATCATCATAAAGAAGGAAAAAGTAAATGAAAACAGAAAGGATTGCTAATATGCACAGGAAAATGAAACTAAAGCAATGTCTAGTTTTCATGACGTACACTATTGATTGTTCCATTCTTACATAATCAGGCCATGCATGAGTAAGTTGAATAGACAATGACTTTCAGGATTTTCAATATATTCTAGTATATTTCCTCTATAACCATCATGATGAAGTTTGACAAGAAGCTACCAGAACATCCGCCTGTAGAAAATAACTTTCAAATATTTGTGTGGCAAGTGCCATGTAGTATACAATCTTTGCACTGCATCGCAATAAAACCATAGAAAGGGTATACAAATTTACAACAATAAATTGTTGGTAGCCAATTGAAAAATTCATAGAGAGAAACAACAGGACATGCATTGTTCCTTCTACTTCTCTATATAACTTATGTTAATTAGCTTCATATCATGACAATGAAGTGCTCATCCATTTAAGCTTCTGAGATTCCTCTAAACGACCCTCGCGTTCAAGTAGTCCAATTACTAAAGAGTGAGATTCTCCAGATGCCCTCATTTTATGGTCCACAGACATTTGGTTAAAGATTCGGTAAGCATCATCTGCAAATCCAGCTTGGTTGCATATATGTAGTACTGCCCGGAAAGTGAACTCATTTGGAGTGAAACCCTCAGATATCATCTGGTCAAAAAGATTAATTGCATCTCGATACATGTGATTAATTCCATATGCCTCAATGATGGCAGTCCAAGTCATTGAACCCTTGACAGGGATTGAACTAAATATGGACTTTGCAGTAAGAACCGATTGGCAACTTCCGTACATTTTCATTATTCCTGAAGAAATGAAAGGGATCGTCTCAAAATTTTTCTTCAAAACCTGTCCATGGACCTCCTTCCCAAGTTTCAAATCTCTAAGTTGAGCACAAACATTCAACAGCCTTGCCAATGCAACAGAGTCTGGCCTATGCTTCGACAACTGCATAGCTCTAAACACATCCAAAGCCTCATAGAGAAACCCACTCTCTGCACATGAATCAATCATTGCTGTCCAGGAGATCACATTTCTCTGTGGCATGCCTTCAAATAACTTGAATGAATAATTCAAGATTCCGCATTTTGAGTACATCACAATCAAGGAAGTAGTGACAGACACATTGTTGACAAATCCATTCTTCGCAGCATAAGCATGAATCTCCTTTCCATGTTTTAAGTCCTTTAACTGGGCACAAACCGGCAAAACAGTGGCAATTGTGACAATATCAGGCCTGCAACCTTCTTGCTGCATCCACACAATTGATCTCAAGGCCTGCTCAGGCCTCCCGTTTGAGATATATCCCGACATTAGAGCTGTCCAAGAAACAGCATTTCTCTCTGGTGAACCATAAAAAACCTGTCTTCCAGATCCCATTTCACCACACTTGCAATACATATCAATCAATCCAGATTGTATGAACAGTTGCTTCGAATAGCTCCTTGTCTTCAGTACATAGGCGTGAACCTCCTGGCCCAATAGTCTTGCTTGTAACACCCCAATCACAGGCAGAATTGTTGTCAATATAACTGAATTTGGAGTAATCCCTTCACGAATCATGATTTTTGTATACTCTATGGCTTCCATTTGCAATCTGTTATGTGCAAAACCTGCAATCATTGCCCCCCATACAACAACATCTCTCTCATCAATCTCTTCAAATACTTGGCAAGCCAACTTAACTTTGCCACATTTAAAGTACATATCAATCAAACTTGTCCTCAAAAGGCTACTATCTATAAAACCATTTTTTATTAGAAGAGCATGAGTTCTCAAACCCTGTCTAAGAGCTGATGCACCAGCAAAACTTTTTATCATGGATGAAAAAGTATATTCATTGCACTCGACACCTATTTCCCGCATCTCTGAGAAAGTAGAGATGACATCAAGATACCGCCGCCTTCCAGAAATAACAGCACCTCTGATCAACGCATTGTATGGATAAACAGTCTTGCTGCAGCATGTGTCAAAAATCATTTTTGCATCTTCAATAGAACCACAAGATGTGTACATGTTCACGAGTTTTGTTCTCAAGAACTCATTGCTGTCAAGCCCATTTATTCTAATATGGGCATGAATCTGCTTTCCTTCAGCTAAAGATTTTGATCGAACACAAGCAGCAATAAGGGAAGAGAAAGTGGTGACATTGACAGGAATGCCTTGTTGGTCCATGTAATCCAAGATGGTGAGCGCTTCTTTGAGCTTGTTTTGTCTTGCAAATCTTTGGATGTCTTTGTAAATCGCATGGGGATTTCTTGTGTGCAGCGGTAACGAAGAAGGGAATACATCCTCCTCAGAAAACGGTTTTATAGTATTTCGACCGCGTTTAACTGGGAGGGTTCCTTTAGGTGATTTTCTTGATACTCCATAACTGGAAGAGTGATTGCTCTCGCGTTTCCGGCTTTTATCCTTGATCTTTGATTGAACAACTTGAAACCGCAAGGGAGGCAACGGCAGAGAGGTGACTTGCATGGTGTCGCCTATGATTGGACAAACAGTCAAACCTGGAAACCAGTAAAGACTGCTCAAACTCCGCTTGCTTCGTTCACCATTGATCTGCAAAAATTAAATAGCTCCAAGATCAGGAGAAAATAATTGAAAAGACCCAACATATTTGCCACAAGCCATCAAATATCAATTTGCCCAATTCTGGCCACGGAATTCGCTAGTCCATGGCCATGGAATCATGAAATGGATTCCCATTCCCAGTATTGGAAAGGGATTTCCTTTCTCCTGTTTGGTTTCAGCTTACGAATGAAGGAACGAGTTCAATGCGGATTGCAAAATGAAGTTAAAACACGTACAGAGCAGAACCCATAAACGCTTTATCAAATCCACGCATAAAAAAAGGTTAACCAATATAAAGAGCTGATAGATTCTGAATGAATAATAACGTATGAAGATCCCTCCCTAAGTTCCCCATCATCGTCCTCCCAAAAAAAAAAAAAAAAAAAACATTTTTACAGCTCACATAAGGATTTTCACAAACACTTCATCTGCAACTCAGCAAAAATAAGTTGTACCCCAGCAAAGGGCAATGTCAAGCCATTGGCACCAAACCCAGAGAGGCAAAGATGAACCCATGACAGTGAAGTTACCTCAAGCCATGGTTGTACTGATTCTCATCTCCACCGTGCTCCCAGTCAACGACCCAGTCATGAGAACGAATGGGGAGGGACAGTACCGCTGCCGAGTTCGCCAAACGGAACTTCCCTGTTCCCGCTACAACGTGCGACGCTCGTTTGTCGGAGCGTTCAGGTTATCAATGGCGTCGCACAGCTCAAAGGTCTAAGCTTTGCTTCGAATCATGGATTTTATCCATTTTAAGGGAAAAGCGAGAAAATATCGTAAATATCTGACTTCAAAAATGCCTCTTGATGCCCCGCATTAATGTTTCTATGGATTTTCTCTATCAAATTCGCAAAAAATGCCGGGCGGATGAAAACTAGGGATGCACTACAATTTAGAAGTGTGCCAACCGCTCGATTTGGTTTGAGTTTTCATAAAATAGAAACCAAATCGAATCAATTGAACGTGTAGAAAAATCCTTTTCCAATTTATGGAACGCACAAAATTTGCAATTCCTTAAAAAGCATTTCCACTCAAATCAATATATTGTCGCGACCCTCCTAAGATAGGTCTTAGAGTGGTTTAACGAATTGTTAAGAGAGCGTAAATAACTTTCTAGTGAGATGATGCTTGCATTTTGCACAGACTCTATGAAATCGTATCAATTGTAACTTGATTTCTTATGTATCATTAATTGAAAAATACTATAGTCACCATTAATTTATTTTAAGCTAGAGGCTGCCTTGTGCAAATAAAAGATTTAGGGTTCGGGGACCTTACCTCACTAGTTTTAGCTAACGTTTATTACCGGTACTTTTTCTCTCTTTTGAAAAAATGGTTTTTCAAGCAATTTACTCTAAGTTTATTGCTAATCATGCAGGTCTACATCTCCATGCACAAATAGGCAAACAACTAAATAAAGTTGTCAATGACAATGATAAATAAATAAACCATCCAATTTGTGTCGGCAAAATTAGTACATGACTTTGGTATAATATCCTAAAATAGGATCCTCATGAACCATACATAAAAAAATAACGTATCGACCTTCGTGTCAATAGTAAAAGTAAGGATACATCTAAGATGCTCGATGCAAGACCAAACAAATATACTATGATGCATGTCCTAAACATTATTTCTCAAAAGCAAAAAAAGATGCAACAATTCTCGAGTACATGCGAATGCATATGATATTAATGTACTTTTTTTTTCCTCTTTTGTTTTTTTTTTTTTATTTTTTAAGACAAGAAGTCATGCAACCAAATTATCCGTAGGTGGTCGTGATGGTTTGCACCTTACTACCTCATCGTTGATGGAACATATTCGAATTTCTGGGCATTAACACGACTTAAGTGAGGGTCCCAAGGGTGAGTTACTGGGCCAGCTCCCCCAAGGTATTGACGCTTGGTCCGGGATGTACCGCACACTCTACGGGCCATGGGTTGCCCAACGGACCCAGCAGATCCTCGGTTACCAAAAAAAAAAAGTCATGCAACCGTGAGGGTTAATTCATGAAATACAACAAACCGTCATCAGCGGGGAATTCCATTTGCTACGAAGGAACCACGTTTAGATGAAGCCACGATGAAATGGGGCTGCAACAATGCGGATTAACCCAAGCAAAGGGTTGTTGACGGGGAACGAGAAAACCTCTGCTTAGCCCCATGAACAGCTCCCCCGGCCACTGACTCCGCGATGAGCGGAGCTGCTCAAAACAGGGGACAGTCAGGGCCTATTGTAACTGATGGTTTTATTAATTATTGTGATGGGTCTAAGTTGGCCCGTCCGCCCAAGTTGGGCCTAAAAGCCCGGCCCACAATATTAGGGCCCATGGATAGAGGGATATGATGAAAGGACACGTTTCTTTTTGGAGGGGACATATATAAGGGGGAAATAAAGAGGGAGGAACGTACCTTTTGGTAGTACGTACGTTCCTCCTCCCTCTCTCCCTCAAAAACACTTCCAAAAAGAAAGAACAGGAAGCATAAGGCAACACCCATCTTCCCTTCAAGGCCAATTGACGTCATCGGATCGAACGGGATCAGTTTTTCTTCCTCATATCGGCGTCGGTGTTTAATCTGTGGCTAATAAGGTACGTTCGATTCTGTAATGTGCTTTAGGATCGGTGATGCATGTGTTTTTCCCGGGCTCGTCTTCAGCACAAGTTTAGGGGTTCGATTTAGTGTCGAATTCGGTTTTTGGGAATCCGATATTCCCAACATTGGTATCAGAGCCCTAGTTCTTGTTTCCCGATCCTTTTCCATGTTTTTCCCGACCCCTTTCATGTTTATGGATGATTTCTTATTGATTTTTCGTGAAATTAATCGGCCGACACCGATCGGGGCGGAAAAATCCCAACACCCGAGCACTGTTCATCCATTTTTTCGAGTTTCTGTAAGTCGAAATCCATTTCTGATGGCGTTAGATGGAAGGTCTCATCGAGACGAGCGCGACGAGTGGCGGAACGCCGCCAAAGGCCGCCGGACGCGCCCCCACGTGCAGCCGGAACGAACCGGCGTCTTCAGCGCGTGCAACGCACGCGTTGATTCGTAGGTGCAGGCGCGTGCATCGCACATGCACGCACGGCCGATGCACGCACATGCGACGCACGTGCACGTGTGCCGTCGCTGGCGCGTGCGAGGCACGCACCAGATGACATCATCGTGACGTCAGTTGCACGCGTGCCGCACGTGCCGGGTCGATTCGTCTGACCCGGCCCGACCCGGCAGCCTGACCCGGCAACCCGACTCGGCTGACCTCGACCGTTGACCGTTGACCGTTGACTTTGACTATTGACCCAAAAAAAAAAAAAGAGGAAAGGGAGGAGCAAAAGAATGTATTTCTTTGGCCAAGTAATTCTATGTGAATTATAAGTAATCCCTGATTTATTCTGCATTTGTTGCAGGAACAATGCCTCCCCTTAGGTTGCGCACACCTATTCGCCCAATTACCGATGATCAAAAGGAAATGCTTTCTAGCTTGATAGCTGAGCTGAATAATTATCGATGGGAGAGTGGCGACTTAATTGATCACGTTCTTGAAGTCAACGGAAAAATTCAAAAGGTCATATGGAATGGTCGTCCCTTGCCACAGTCTGAGATGGTGCGATTTTTTATGAACACTCTTCCACCAGAATGGCAAGGAGTGTTGAATCGCATATGGGATGTCAACAAAGCCGCTTCATATAGGAAAATTGTGATGGATTTTATAGATGATTATTACTGGATTGTTACAAGGGAAAAGATCAAGAAATTGAACAAAAGAGGATCTTTCCCAGTTCGTGTATTGACTTGGTGTTAGATGTATTGGCTAGTCTTTGTTTAGTGTGCTTTGTGGATATCTTATGTAATGCTTTTCTACCTAGTTATTGTTAGTGTGACAACTGATATGTTAGTTGTATTATGTGAAAGCATTATTATTCTATTGGATGTCAAATATTATTTGTTTTCTCGTTGTTGTTGATTGTTTGTGGGTAATTCATAGAAGTTTTTGTAACTTTATAAAATTTATTTTGCATAAGACAATTATATTAATGATAGTTTTAAGTTAGGATTTTTGGAGGATGATTGGAAACATAGTGACCTTTTGATTCTGAAACCTTATTTGAAATTGTTCATTAATATGATGAATCTGTGCAAAATGGATGCATAAATGATAGGCATTAATAATTCGTGCATATATGTCTGATATGTTCAGATCAATGGCTTCAGCCACAAAGAGCATAGTTGCTGAGCTGAACAAAGGTGAGAAGCTCAATGGCGATAACTATGAAATATGGCACATGAAAATCCAATATGTGCTGGAAGAGCAAAAGGCACAAGAAACTCTTAACCTGACCATGGTAGAACCTGAAGAAGGAAACACTGCACAGCACAAGAGAGATAAGGAAGCATTTGCTGTATGGAAAAGAAATAACTCTCTTGCTCGCATTACGTTGCTGAGTAGCATGGAAAATGACGTCATGCGAGAGTTTAGGCATTTTGAGAATGCCAAGGAAATGTGGGAAGCATTGGTAGCAAGATTTGGTCATACTTCGATGACCAGACTGAGGCAGCTCACTATTAGGTTTGACTCTTATAAGAAGCCTTATGGTCAGACCATAAGCAACATCTTAGAAAGATGTCAAACATGATTAATAAGCTGAAAGATGCTGGCCATGTCCTGACTGATGAACAGCAAGTGCAAGCAGTGATTCGTTTCTTACCTCAGAGTTGGGAGCATATGAAGGTGCACCTAACCCATAATGAAAATATCAAAACCTTTGAGGATGCAGTGCATCATCTTGAGCTGGAAGAGAACCGTCTCTTGGCGGCTAAGCCAGAAGCTGAAATCTATCATGCTGGTTCTAGCTCACATGGAGCTTCGAACTCCAAGCGCAAACGTCCTAACTGATTCGATAAAGGGAAAGGCAAGGAAGCAGGTCCTTCAGGGAAGAAACCTAAGCTTAACCAACATGAAAGAAGAAAACGTCCTCGAATGAAGAAGCTTACAAGGGTGAAATGTTACAATTGTGACAAGAAGGGTCATTATGCTCGCGACTGTCGTGAGCCAAAGAAGGTATACACCCCTTGTACTTTTAAGAACTTTGCTTATGTGTCAAGTTCTGTATTTTTAACTGAGTCTAATCCTTTGTGGACTGTAGATTTAGAAGCGACAGACCATGTAGCGAAGGATAGAGGATCCTTCGTGGAATTCCGACGAGTACTAATTGGAACTAAGTGGATCTATGTGGGAAACAACTCCAGAGCTGAAGTAAAAGGAATTGGCACCTGCCAACTAAACATACGTGGTGGACGCACTTTGTTCCTACATGATGTATTGTATTCTCTGGAGATTCGTCGGAATTTAGTATCTGTTTTAGTGTTGGTCAAGTTAGGTTTTAATATGAACTTCTATAATAGAGGTGTGGATTTGTATTTGATACAAATTACTATGGTTGTGGTTATTTTCTGGATGGTTTCATTGTATTAGATATTGACTATGTTAATGCAAATGTTTGTTATTCCCTTCTCACGTCTCTTAATTCATATGATAATGATGTGAATGTGTGGCATGCTAGACTTGATCATATTGGCCAACAACGTATGAATAGACTAGCCAAAGAGGGCTTGTTAGGCAATATTGAAAAAGTCGATTTGCCTATATGTGAGCATTGCCTAGTAGGGAAAACGACAAGAAAACCATTTGGAAAAGGTAAAAGAGCTAAATTTCCTCTGCATTTAATCCATTCTGACGTCTGTGATCTAATGAATGTGAGAGGAAGGCATGGGGCTGTTTATTTCATCACTTTTATAGATGATTATACTCGATTCGGATATGTCTATTTGATTTCTCATAAATCCGAAGCATTAAGTTGTTTCAAAAGGTTTATGAACTTGGTAGAAAATCAATTAGACAAGAAAATAAAAGTATCGAGATCCGATCGAGGTCGAGAATATTTATCTGATGAGTTCAAAAAATTATGTAATGAAAAAGGAATAGAAAGACAGTTGTCTATTCCATATACTCCTCAACAAAATGGTGTTGCGGAGAGAAGGAACAAAACCCTACTGGAAATTGTTAAGTCCATGATGGCACATGCTAACTTACCTATCACTTTTTGGAGTGATGCGTTGTTAACTGTTGCTTATATACTTAACCGGGTGCCTTCCAAATCAGTTACTTCCACTCCATATGAGTTATGGACAGGTAGAAAACTGGACTTAAGTTTTCTTAAGCCGTGGGGTTGTGCTGCCTATACTCATGAGCCCTCTCACAAATTTGGGAAATTGGGTCCCAAAGGAAAGAAGAGTATTTTCATAAAATACTCTGAATACTCGAAATGGTATGTGTTCATAGGTGAGCAGGAAAGTGGAAGTATAACTGAATTTGAATCACGGGATGTCACATTCTTAGAGAATGAATTTCCTAAGAATGGCGAAATAGGTGAAGATTACTCCCTATTTGAAACATTGGATCAAGATAATGATATTAGTGGAGTTTGTCCAAGTGGGAGTAACATGAGAAGTGATGAATTAAATTCAACTCATTCTCAATTACAACCACATGATGAGATGACATCATCATTATCTAATCCTAGTGGGAGCATAATGGGGAATGATGTGCACAATGTACAATCTCTCATACGGCGAACAAGTCGCAAAGTATTCACCGTCGACGTTTTGACATTGAAGGGGAAACTTTTATGATTGCCCCACAAGATGAGGATGAGCCAAGAAATATACATGAGGCTCTAAGTTGCCTTAGTAAGGAAAAATGGACGCATGCAATGGAAGAGGAAATGGAGTCAACGAAGTCGAACCAAATTTGGGAACTGGTTAATCTTTCGAAGGGACGCAAAGCCATTGGGAACAAATGGATTCTCAAAATAAAACGTAAAGCTGATGGCTCGATAGAAAGGCATAAGGCTCGCCTTGTGGCGAAGGGGTATAATCAACAGGAAGGAATTGATTATGAAGAAACATTTTCTCCTGTAGTGAGATTTACCTCGATTCACATTATTCTGGCAATAGTGGCAAGTATGGATCTTGAGTTACATCAAATGGATGTAAAGACTGCTTTCCTCAATAAAGAATTAGAGGAAGAAATATATATGGAACAACCTGTTGGTTTCATTACAAAAGGCCAAGAAGAAAAAGGTATGTCGACTTTTGAGATCGATATATGGCCTTAAGCAGTCGTCAAGACAATGGTATATACGTTTTCATAATGCCATAATGGCATATGATTTTACGATGATTGATGAGGATCATTGTGTATATATCAAAAGATCCAAAGATCAATTTGTGATCATATCATTATATGTTGATGATATACTAATTGCCGGAAGTAATATGGAGTTTGTTAATACTGTCAAGAGTTGGTTGTCTTCCAACTTTGAGATGAAAGATATGGGTGAGGCTGCATACATTCTTGGAGTTAAGATTTCAAGAGATCGTTCGAAGAGATCGTTATCTCTTTCGCAAGAAACATATATAAATAAGGTTCTTGAACGATTTCGTATGCAAGATTGTAAACCCATAGACAATCCTAATGCAAAAGGTGAAGGGTTGAGCCATAGACTGTGTCCAAGGACTCCACAAGAGAAGGAACAAATGAAACATGTTCCTTATGCTAGTGCTGTTGGGAGCTTGATGTACGCTATGATGTGTACAAGACTTGACATATGATTTGCAGTTGGCATGGTGAGTAGATACCAATCCAATCCAGGTCAAGCACATTGGAAAGCCGTTAAGAGAATACTGAGGCATTTGAAGGGAACTGCTGATTACAAGCTGAATTACCAAGGAAAGGATCTGCGACTTGAAGACTATTTAGATGCTGATTGGGGAGGAGATTTAGATGAAAGGAAATCTACCTCTGGATTTGCTTTCTTACTGAACAATGGCGCCATATCATGGAGCAGTAAGAAGCAAACGTGTATAGCCTTGTCCACGATGGAAGCTGAGTTCGTGGCATTATCGGCAGCGATACAAGAATGAGTTTGGCTTAAGAGATTTTTGGATCATTTAGGTGTTATTGAGAAAGCTACAAATCCATTATTGGTTAACTGTGATAGCCAAGCAGTTATAGCGTACACCAAAGATCCAAAATATCATGGCAAGACCAAACATATAGATACCAAGTATAACTTTGTCAAAAATATGGTTGCACGAAAGGATGTGAACTTACAGTACGTATCTACGTATAGAATGGTAGCAGATCCTATGACAAAGCCAATACCTAGAGATGTGTTTTGTGGTCATGTAAAATCTCTAGGATTGCGTAGAGTCTGATGTACTTTTGAATATTGTAATTTCCCGAGTTGTTCACATTTATGAACTTGTGTTTTTCATTATTAATGCCTATGAATCCTTGTTTGATCTTTATGCATCTTAATGCTCAGTGCATTACTTTAAGTTGAGAAAGTATGTCGGACAGATATAAGATTAGCCCACTCACACGGGTAATCGCCTCTATTTACTATGTGATAAATAGAGATGAGACGGTTTTTAAGCTTATTATCTAGGTGATAATCGAGAGCTCAAGCTTAAAATATATATGTCACCTTAACGAGTGTTAAGATGAGGACATGATATTGACTATGTCCGAAAGTAAAATAACCCACATATTTTACTTTATCTTTGTCTATGATGCCGATGTGAGTTCCGATGGATTCGTGAATGAGTAGATATGTGAACTCAAGTTAGACATTAGGTATGTCTAAATTATCATATGTACGATATTGAAGGTGTAGACATACGCTCCATGGGAAAGGAGTTAATACCGTAATACGTATTTCATACTACGTATGCATGAGACGACCAATAAGAGTGGCAAAAGTTTGATCTCAACTTTTATGCCGTGTGAGACTCTTGAGGAAAAGAGTTCCTCAATTTGAATGCCCTCATGACTCTTACTTATTCTCAAGATTTCTATTTAGTGTTTGCTATTTTAGGATGTTACCAATGGTCATGAGTTGATTTGATCTAATGGGACATTTCTAGAAAAGCAAGCTGAACTGAAATTGATAGTTTGAAGGAAAAAGGAAGATCGAATTTGGATAATCACATTGTAGTTTTGTGTTCACTAGTCGACCAATTATGAATGTCTTTGGGATAATCATAATTGTGAATACAATATATCGCTGTTTAAAAAGAGATCAAAAGAGAGATATAGATGTGATCGATCGATCTAGGGTACTGCATACTAAATCTACTCAGAGTGTGATGCCCATTATGAGCTGCTATATATTCCTAACAGATGTATGGCAACGGGCTCTCAAAGTATGCTGGTCGCACGGATTATTCACCGATATGAATGTTGAAGAGAGGTAAAGAGGATCCTGTTCGGCCCACCATGTGCGAGTGGGAGATGATGGTTTTATTAATTATTGTGATGGGCTTAAGTTGACCCGTCCGCCCAAGTTGGGCCTAAAAGCCCGGCCCACAATATTAGGGCCCATGGATAGAGGGATATGATGAAAGGACACGTTTCTTTTTGGAGGGGACGTATATAAGGGGGAAATAAAGAGGGAGGAACGTACCTTTTGGTAGTACATACGTTCCTCCTCCCTCTCTCCCTCAAAAACACTTCCAAAAAGAAAGAATAGGAAGCATAAGGCGACACCCATCTTCCCTTCAAAGCCAATTGACGACATCGGATCGAACGGGATCGGTTTCTCTTCCTCATATCGGCGTCGGTGTTTAATCTGTGGCTAATAAGGTACGTTCGATTCTGTGATGTGCTTTAAGATCGGTGATGCATGTATTTTTCCCGGGCTCGTCTTCCGCACAAGTTTAGGGGTTCGATTTAGTGTCGAATCCGGTTTTTGGGAATCCGATATTCCCAACAGTAACGTTTCTATTTCTCCCAATTTCTGTTATTTTGTTCCCCGGAACAAAAAAGGAACATAAATCGATTTGGTAATGCCAACTTATTTTTTTATTCTCCGAAATAGACTAGTGGCTGGGGAATAAATTTGGAACAAAAATAAGAAACAAAAAAAAATAGCTGCTTGTTTCCGGGAACAATTTCTAGAAATAATTTTCTTTCTTTTCTATTTTTCTTTTGTTCTTCTTCTTTGTTGTGGCCACTGTTGGCCTCTTGCCAACCGTCGGCCACCTCCTGCCGCTTGTGGCCATTGTCAGTGACTGTCAGCGACAGTTGTTGCTGCTTGTAGCCCACTGGCCACTGGCCACAGCCCATCAGTCGACGACCGCCACCGTCTACCAGCAGCCTGCTGTCGCCAACGGCCGCATGACCGCCGCCTGTCGCCGCATGACCGTCAACCATTGCTGCCGACCACTACAATAGGACTACTGCCCACAGCTCATCGCCCACCACCCCCTCCCGTGGCTAGTGTGCTGTGGACGGCAATCTTGCGGCGGTGGTCGGCGGTCGTGCGGCGATCATGCGGTGGTTGTGCGGCGATCGTGCGACGATTGTGCGGCGACGGTCGTCGGTCTGTGAGTAAGAAGAAAAATAAAATAAATACAAAAATTTATAAATTTTTACAACGCATTTCTATTCTTTTTCTATTCCAAGAATATAAATTTTGTATAATTACCAAATACCTTATTTTACTCAGAAATTATTTCCAAAGTAGAAATAAAAAAAACTATTTTTGAAAAGAAATAATTCTCCGGAATAGAAACGTTGCCATGCGCACCCATAACTTGCTGCCTTAATAATCGTCCCAATTTTCATATGAACTACCAACTTTAATTTGAATGAGTTACCAACTTTTTTCGATTGTTAACATTAGCTCCGTATCTATTCATTCATGGTCTATATCATCCCTTCTTCGCATGGCTAAGCCATGAGTAGCATTTTGCTGGTTAACCGATAGTACCTTGCCCTCTAATTACTGCTATGGGCTGCGAAAGCTTGTTGTGTTTCATGCTTGAGTCTAGTTTGTCTGTCTCCATTAGGCCTTGGTTATCATATCTGAATCATCATTCAGCATCGGCTCATTCGTTGTCAGCAAACGTGTCTTGCAGTCGTTACCGGCTTGGTCCTTATGAGGGCACGGAGGCTAGAGGTGCACTCCCCTTGGAGCGACGTGTGGAAGGAGTGGGAGCTGAGAGGTGCCGTCTTCTTGATC
This sequence comes from Eucalyptus guilfoylei, assembly GCA_016097605.1. Lineage (NCBI taxonomy): Eukaryota > Viridiplantae > Streptophyta > Magnoliopsida > Myrtales > Myrtaceae > Eucalyptus > Eucalyptus guilfoylei. The sequence goes on from CM027860.1 coordinate 19,398,224, forward strand.
CTTGCCCTCCAAAGGTTCCTCATTTGTCTCGGCAACCACCGCAAGTATGTCCCGCGCGCTTGGATTAGGGTGGTCACCTGGTCGGCCTACCTATTGGTCAATTCAGTTGCGATCTACGCGCTTGGCATGATCTCCAACTTGATCGGGGATATCGAGGAAGGCACATCGATGAACAAGATAGACCCACACGCAGAGCTAAGCACCTTTTGGGCGCCATTTCTGCTGCTGCACTTGGGGGGCCCGATACGATTAGCGCCTACGCGATGGAAGACAACAAGCTCTGGCTAAGGCATGCGCTGATGCTGGTGAACCAAACGGGCTTGACAATTTATGTCCTGGTAAGGGCATGGACTCATCCTATCCTATCATTTCTCGCCATTCTTATACTGCTCTTCGGTTTCTATAAGTATGGTGAGAGGGTTTGGGTCCTCTGCGCCGCCAACAACGAGCACTTCAAGGACTCCCTTGCCGAATCCCAACCCCGCCACAAGTATTCCAACAAGATTGTAGAAGAATGCGAGTTGAAGGAGGCCAAGGGGTACAACGTCATGCCTCATCAAGTCATTGAGGTACAGGATGATGTAGTGATTATGATCAATGATGCAATCGCAGACCTTTTGTCTCAGAAACTGAGTTCCAGGAAGGACTCGGAGGACCAAGAATAGAAGGGTCATGTGTGCACATTGCTAGCAGCCAGCAACTTGGTCGACACTAGTCAGCGCCTTTTTGCATATCACTTGTTCAGCTTGGAGGAACGCGACACTTGCCTATCGATACTATCGGACTTGAGCAGGTCCTTAAAAGGCTCAAGGGAGCTAGTGCGTGACAATCACAGTGTAGAGGCTTTTAAAGTCATTGAAATTGAACTGGGCCTCATCTACGATGTCTTCTACGCGAAGGCGAAGCGGTTTATACGAGCTGGGGCTTTATTTGTAGACTCTTCATTTCATTCTCGATATGTGTCTCCCAAGTGGTCTTCTTTTTGCGTGACAAGAGACGATACTTGAAGGCGAATATGTGCTTGACCTTCCTGTTGCTAGGGGCAGCCATTTTCTTTGAGTTATACGCACTGTCTCATATCATTTTCTCCGACCAGTTCGCCTGTTGGCTCATAAAGAACAAGCAATCAGCTATGTTCAATTTTGTCAACTGAATCCAACCGCTATCTAAAAGGCGCAGGTGGTCCAATTCCATTGGCCAATACAGCCTAATGAGGTGCTCCTTAAAAAAAAAATGACTCCTGCTGGTGGAAATTCCTTAAGCTATTGCACGTTGACGAGATGGGGGTGAAATGTTATCGTGCGGCGGTCATGCGGCGATCGTGCAGCGGTCGTGCGGCGGTCATGCGGCGATCGTGCAGCGGTCGTGCGGCGGTCGTGCGGTGATCATGTGACGATTGTGCGGCGTTCGTGCAACGATCGTGCGGCGGTCATGCGGCGATAGTCGGCGTCCGTGAGTAAGAAGAAAAAATCAAATAAATACAAAAATTTATAAATTTTTATCAAACACATTTCTATTATTTTTCTATTCCAAGAATAGAAATTTTGTATAATTACCAAATACCTTATTTTACTCAGAAATTATTCTTGGAGTAGAAATAGAAAAAAACTATTTCTGAAAAGAATTAGTTCATCGGAATAGAAACGTTGCCATGCGTAACCTCATAGTCCAGACTAAGAAATAGGTCTGCAAGATTGGCCTAAACGCCCTTGTCTTATCAGTGAACAGGGCCACCAATTTCGGCCATGATTTATGACCGCCGGAGAGGGGCCTGAGGTTAGGACTGGGCCGAGTGTCGAGCGTTTGGGCTTTTGCTTTGAAGTGAAAAATGTAACCACAGGCCCAACAATAAAAACATCAAACGGTCCGGAGTCGGGTCCTCTACTTCCTTCCAACCGCTCGGTGAATTCATTTGGTGAATTTGGCCCCTCACGATCCTCCCCGTGATCTTCTCCGAGTAGGTGGTGGGTGTAATGGTGAATTAGATGCGTGGCTGTCGGATGAATACAGAGTCTTGAGACCCAGCCGCGAGTCTCGGAGTCAGTGAAGTGAAGAGCAGAGGATGAAAATGGTCGTGAGAGTGAGCCAGATTTCTCATCTTAAATGAGTTAAAAGTGAATTGTAAATGGATTCATACAACCCATTTGTTTTAGACTTTTTATTTTGTAAACTCATACGACCTATTTAAATAATTCTAGGTTATTAAATCGATTTTGAACCTATTTAAATTAGTTCATGTGAAAGTATACAATGTGAATATTTTTGTTGAAGGGCTGAATTCTAATGATACTGGCGGATTTGATGAGGGCTATTCTAAGTGTTGGCTATTTTTAATAATTAGATATACTTACCGTCATCTTGTATTTATTGTTTTAATTTGCTTAGTATCCTATGGAAACAAGCCGGCGGAGGCGGAGGCGGCAGCCGGTCGTCCATGGCTGTGGGGTTTGTCACAGAGAGTAGGAGAAGAGAGTAAATTTTTTGGAAGATTTATATTCTTTTTCTTTATATATAATTTTGTTGTGGGCTTTTTTAATGGCGTGACTTCCTTGTGGTAAAAGTCCACAAGCAGGGAATACAGATACTCTTGGAGCCGCCACGTGTCCGCGCAACACTTATGCTTTGATGAGATTGTCCTTTGGACCACCTCAAGAAATAAATTCTTGGCCCTTGTGCTTGAAAATAAATCATTATTTTCACGGCATTCATTGGCACCACTTTGCCCTGTATCTTTGCTATACAAAAATGAGAAACGACATTTTCCGCTGAAAAACTAGTATCCTTATAAAGTGATTGATATAGTCTCTTCCATCAAGGTGTGTTTACATTTACTGGTCAAATATTCACCATTTTACAGTTCAAAGCTTTCTTAGATACCATCAGACGAACCGAACCGCTTCCAACTGAAATTAAACGGCCAGGATTCGCAATTATAAAAATAAGGAAAGAGATTTACAACGGGCTTTTCACTATTTCATCAGATACTTCTTGATGCAGCTAACAACCTCATCCACATTGACTGTCCACGCGACCGAAACAGGAGTAGAGTCCGACCAGGGGTTGCTCGAGTTCCATCTGGACAAGGCAGAAGGACAGAACCAATCATATGTCAAGTGAGCGAGGAAAAGGGCAGCAAGTAACTAACTCGAAAAAAGTCAGCTAGTGTACACATACTTCTTTAGACCTTGATCCATCAAGGTATGGCCCGTGCAGATTCCTTGAGTCTCCACCCTCACAACTCCGCGTTTAAAGGTGAAAAGATCAGGGCGAACTAGCGCCAAGAAACAGACCGGGTCATGAGGGTAAACTCCTGGAAAATGTGAAGGAAGTACGTGTAAAGAGAAAGATACAAGATAACTAGACTTCGGTAAAAGTGCAATTCTGTAAGTATCAAACTGTACCATGGAACCCATCGGACTTAACATGCCAATCTCTGTAAAACTTGCACATATCACTGAGAATTTGAGCATGCTTTGCCTTTGATAGCTTCAAATCAAGCAGGTCGGCATCTGAACCACCATCATAAGTCTCAGAAGGATATCTTTTTCAGATAACATAGAGATTTCAATGAAATTTTAGCAGTCAAATGAGCAATAGAAACAGTAGGGGCACCTGTTAGTTTCACTTGGGTTGTGATGTTTATCCCCACAACAGCAATTTCAGCCCCCGAAGTAAACACACTATCAGCTGCTTCTGGATCCCCAAAAATCTGCAAGTGATGATAAGAGGTATTTAAGGCCAACTCAAGTACATGATCAATATTTATGACCAATATTAGGAGGGAACTTAGTTTAATGTAAAAGCTTGTGCCGACGCTTAGGAAAAACAAAAACAAACCAAGAGGTTTATTTGCAGCCATGGGTATTAGTGACCGATTTAAATCACAATATGAAGAAGCATTGGTGATAGCAAGGGGAGAAAAGGGCAGTGCAAATTAAAGCTTCAGACCCTTGAGCTGGGCTGGCAAAATGAAAATAAGGTTTTATTAAAATTACAAGCAAGAGTTTGTGACCACATATATGTGTTTGCATGGACAGGTTATGCTACATCCTTGCCGAGAGAGAGAGAGAGAGAGAGAGAGAGAGAGAGAGAGAGAGAGAGAGAGAGGGAGGGAGGGAGAGACCTATTCTATTTCTATGTTCATCAGATCTAAGAAGACAGCTAGAACTTACGTTTGCTTCTGCAGCAGGATTGACATTTCCCAACGCAAAGAAAGAACCACCAAGCACAACAATTTTCTTCACCTTGCTTGCAAAGGAAGCATCCCTTTTGATTGCCTGAAGGAGATAAAACATGGCACCCCGTGAAATTGCAATTGTCAGAATTAAGCAGTTGGGCATGAGAGATCACTACTTACCAAGGCTAAGTTTGTCAGGGGTCCAAGTGCAAGTACAGATACTTCACCCGGAAACTCAGAGACCTTATCAACTAAAAACTCTGAGGCACTCTTCTCAACCTTCTTTGCTTTGGGAGGAGGTAAACATATGTTGCCAATACCATCAGAACCGTGGACAAAGTCACAAACACGTGGCTTTCCCCCCTTCTCGAAGGATAAAAAAAACTTTTAGGCTTCAATAGAAAGACTGCAATAAAATGCAAAAACTAGAGAGACCTAAAAGCGATTTTGATCTTGCAGGTCATCAAAAAGAAAGAGAAGTAGCTGCAAAGTATAAGTTTAAATATCTGCAACTCCTGAGGCAATATCATACATCCTATCAAAACATGCATTGAAAGTGCATATGAGAATGAAATACCCTCCACTCTTGTGCAATTTAGTACAATTGTCAATATCCTGAATGTGGCAACAACAATCAAGATAAGTACCATTGCTCTGTGCTTGGAAAAAATGGTCTCAGGTAAAAGCAAGAATGAGAATCACTTCAGATGCATTGTAAACCCTAATCCCGGTAAAGAAGTCCAACTAAATATGAACTGTCATGTCAATAAAAGAAGACAGCTATCTGATACGAGCCTTCTAGGATCTCAATTTTAATAGCCCAAATCTTCCGAATCCATGTACTTATAGTGATTCCACTGACCAAAGCACCAAATAAATTATCCTTCATTCCATTCAGTGAGCATCTAACACCAGGGCATGAGGTTCATATACTATTGAGCTGATTAGTAAAGAAATATGCATTGAAAATAGTCAGTGAGCCCATTACCGAGATGACCTCATTGACTTCGAAAACCAAGTTAGTCTGAAACATTGAGACAAAATGGATTCCAACCGAATCAATTTAACAATTGGATCCCCTAACACAGATAAAACATCATTAGTGCATCTATGTTAAGCTTCCTTAAATGAAAAAATAGAAAGGGAGATATCTTTCACATATATTAAGATCTCTCATTCCATGTAGCAACAACCCAGATATCTCAGTTGCATAAGCTAATATCATAAGATGACTCTTCTACCTGTTGCACAAATCAAAGGTGAAACAGATATCTAAAATCGAGACAGAGCAAATATTAAATTACTCCTAAAAAAAGTTTGCTTGGTTTTGGTTGGGATTCTAAAAAATGAATATAAAGCAGCTTCTATCACATTCCTTTAACCTGTGATGACACCTACAAAGCTAATGATACATATGTGATCATTCACACTGCATTAATACACATGATATCAGGCACAATATCACCTTAAAGCACAATAAACAAATGCAAATCAATGGGAATAGAAATCCAGCTTAGAAATCCAGAGTCATATTCAAAGATTGAAACTCAATCAGCACAGGACAGGTAAAGAATTTTAGCTAAAGTGCGGAAGTGCATTCCCATCTCCTTACTTCCTTGGAGCAAACTCCCATAAATTGAACTAGAAGTTCTAAAAAATGAGACAATTACCTTTAGAGGCTCATGGCTGCCTTCGGCTACAGGAACATCAGGACGTCCAGCTATCTCACACTATCCTTTTGCACAACAAAGATGGTGATTGATTATGAAATATTCCACAAACACGACAAACTTTTTTATCTTCAAAATCAGGAGAAACTCGGACATTATGGGGAAATATTCGCTCTATAATGAAATACGACTAGACCAGATGAAACAAATACGTACCAAAAGCAAGGTATTGCGAGTGGCAGCTTCTGTGGTAGCATTTCCAAATATGGTCGTGAATCCCAAGATCTCCACCTCGGGAGCTTGAAATGCCATGAAGATTGCCATGCTATCATCTGTTGGTCAACTCAAAACATGTTCATACAAAAATACAAGATGTAAACCAATCAACTGAGAAAGGCAAATTGCATATTCTCGATTGATTGCCAAGTAGTGCAGTCGAAATAAAACAAATATGGCCCATCTCCCAACTGCATTGCTCATTTCAACAATCTAAACAGCCAGTTCCACAGACACAGGCATCCATTCCCTACCGAACTCTCTCTTGCAGCTAATTAACAATTCCCCTACACCATTTTTTCAGGGTACAGCCACAAAACCAACTCAATCCATCACAGGAGATTAAACCATCTACTACGTAATTCCACGCAGCAATTTCTCTACCTCACCACGTAAATCCCCTAAAAATGTCATATATTTCCCTTTTGTTCGTTCGTTAATTTAGTGGAAAAATCACAGTAAAAGAGAAGCCTATCCCAAAGAAACAAGAGACTAGGACTTTCTTTTTCTAAAGAGAAACCCATAAGAAAAAGTCAACCTAAAAATGAAAAAAATTTCTTTCATGCATCTGGAAAGATATCAATAAACAAGGAAAACGTCCCGATCGTTTCTATTTCCCCGTCGATTCGCTTCACATTTCTCACTATCAGCCCACTGCTCGTCATCTTTTTTTCTTTATCATGATCACTTATCATGATCACCTGCTACTATCTTCCTAGCTGAAATAGTAAACGAACGGATACCCAAAGTGAACTATACAGTTAAAAGTCGAGCCTTTTCCCAGAATCTCCTTGCCGGGACCACAGAAATCCGCAGCCCTGTTCTGAATTGAGGAATCTCTCCTTCTACTTTTGATGAAACAGTCCGATTTCCGGATTCCCGACTCCCTAGGCGATCCCGAACTAAGACTCACCCACAAAAAGCAAAAAAAGTCAAAGACGCTACGGACCCACTACGGACCCAGCAACCGGACCGTCGCGTGGCGATCGATCGCCATCGCCGAGAAACGGACGAATCACGCGAGACGTTTCGGGGCAAAATCCGGCGCGCATTCCGCGAATGCGGGCGGAGCGGTTCGACCCGAGAGAAATTGCGAAGGGAAGGGCGAGGGGCGAGGGGGGGACTAACCGATCCCGGGATCAGTGTCGATAATGAGCTTCTCGGGGCCGAGAGCATCGCCGCCGTTGGCAGCAACCGCGCCCTCCATCCTTTCTCTCTCTCTCTCTCTCTCCGCTTTCGAATCGCGTGGACGAGAAAAAACTCGAGAGGGCGCCCCCAACTTAGACCAGCAACTGCAGCAGCAGCAGCAACAATCAATTCAAAGCTCCTCTCTTTACGTACGGCAGTGGCGAACCGGTCCGGAAAATTCAAATGCGTACGTCCCGATTCGAAGAAGAGTACAAGACGGCGACGGCGACGACAATCGCGGGAGCTTGCTCTGTCGCAGACGTCTCTCTCTCTCTCTCTTTCTCTCTCCTCTGCAATGCTTTTTGCTGGTTGGTTGGTGCGTTTGGGACGATCGGGTTAAGTGACTTTTATAAGGTTGGAGGGTGGGGGGTGTGCAGAATGACGGAAAAGGGCCTTTCCTCGCGACGGACCAATCGGAGAGCGACGTGTAAGCATATTCCTCCCCACGGGGCAAACGAGATATCTGGCGATGCGATTATTGTCTTTAGGGCGAACAGCCCAGTTTGCTTTGTTCCTGTGCCTCCTCTCGATTTCTTAATAACACGTTTTCGTTAATTGTACGGGGAAGCATGAGAACGTGGCAACTTGAGTAAGGGGGGGAAGTACGACCAAATAAATAAATTAAGTAAAAGGAAGGGAGGGGTGGTTGGGGAATAAGGGGTTTAGGTTGTAACCGAGAATCAGAGGCAGCCCAATTTCAAGTCAATTAGAAGAAAAAAAGGTGACATCGGTACTGTAATCGAATTAGTAACTTTGAATTAATAGATCGCAATTATATGCTCATCTTTTGTGAATTTTTGCTAATAGGAGGAAGACGTGTGGCATTATTCCCCCAAAGGGGGAAAGGACACATATTGGGATGTGATCTTATCGTTAGGCAAAAAGCCCAGTTTGTTCTTGTGCCTCCTTTTGATTTTTTTACACGTTTTCGTTATAGTGGAATGGGCGGGCGTAAGAAAGTGGCAATGTGAGTAAGGGGGGAGAACTAACCAAAAAACAATAAAGTAAAGGAGGGGAGGCCAGGGGAATACGGAGATTCGGTTGTAACCGAGAACTAGACCGAACTGACCATTGGAAGCAATCCAATTTCAAGTCAATTAGAAAAAAAAAAGTGGCATCAGTACTGTAATTGAATCAATAGCTTGGAATTAATAGATCGCGATTACATATTCATCTTTTGTGAATTTTTGCTGATCGAAGAGAGGCACATGGCATTATTTCCCTATAGGGGAAATGACATATCTCGCAATGCAATCTTGTCTTTAGGCGAAAAGTCTCGTTTGCTTTGCTCATGTGCCTCCTTTTGAATTGTTTTTTCACATGCTTTCGTTAAATGGAATGGGGGAGGGTGAGGAAGTAGCATGGGTTTTTTTTTTTTTTTTTTTTGGGGGGGGAGTAAGAGGTTTAGGTTAACTAGATTGAATTGACTATGGAAGCAATCCCATTTCAAGTCAACTAGAAAAAAAAGTGGCTTCGGTATTGTAATCGATTTGACAATTTGGAATCAATAGATCATGATTACGTGTTAATCTTTTATGAATATTTGCCAATATATTTTGCCAAGTTCATTTTCATTTTCCTCGACAAAAATAAAAATAAAAATAAAAATTGGCCGGCTCCTGAGTAGACTTTATAGAACTCAACTTTAAATTCAATTGACCAGGTAGGTTTTAAGTTTGAAGGCATGTGAGGTAGATTTTAGATTTCAAAAATTAAGTGAATAGGTTGGATAGGTATCAACCGTCAAGTGGAACTAGGATCAACTTGAGATGCTTCCGTACGAGGAAATATGTATAGGATATCGGAGGGGGTAAACTGGGAAAAGTACAGCTGTTGCTTGGGCATGCACGTACAGCTCAGCTTGACATGGCATATCCATTTAATTTGATCAAAATAACAAGTTTTATATATTAAATGACTTGCATGTTGTTTAGGCGTGGGTTGGTGGGTCAGGTTGATTATCGTGCGATTCATTTCCACGAGAGGCTTAATTGGTTTTTTTATTGAGTGGGAGATGATAGACGTGACCAAACCATTATCATAGGTTATCCTTTGCGTTGCGATCATTCGGATGGTAATCAGGCTAGGTTTTCGCAAACAAGTTTTACTCCCTTGCAATCAACCAAGATTGCAAAACTCTTAATCGCGACCGGTCTGCTTCTTCGCGGGTCCCCGGTAGGGAATGCTTCAAAAACCTTCTTGTAAAAGATGCGGGCGATGGTGACACCGGTTTGCACTCCCTTTCCATCGAGATGCTATCGACTTGGGTGCTTACTTTGAAAAGTCCGCACATTACTTATGAAAACATTTCTAAATTGATTGTCCATTCTCGAAACGCAATGTGCCGTGATTTCAGGGAAATCACAATCATCCCCTTTTGTGTTCGTTTATTTATCATTTTCAAGACGACATTATCGATTTGATCTGACCTATGTTGCGATAGAATCATCCAACTCAAAACAGAATTATGCCACTCACTGTCATTAAGAAGGCTCCCTAGTCCTTCTCTTTCCAAACCCCTCGAACCACCCCCGGCCGGCCAATCTATGAATCCAAGGAGAGGAATTATTCGAGATGCGCGAAAGCGAAAGCGAAAGCGAAAGCGGGTCAATCACCCCGATCGCTAAAAATCCGAAAAGAAAATGTGATTAAATTAATTACTCAGAGAATCCAAAAGCAGATATGCTTAAAAGATGGTAAGTTTGGGGTCGCCACGCAATCGTTTTCATTGGCTTTGGCTCCCCCATAGTCGTTGTTGCTTCGGTTTGACCAACACCAAGGCGTCCTAGTCAACAGCAGTCATTTTTGTATGGTGAGATCCGCCAAAACGTTGCACGATACGCGACAAATTGAATTCGTGGGGTCATCGCACGATCCATCAGTTCGATCGGAGGATTAGTCGCAAATGACAAAGTTCTCGGGGGGGTGATTGTTGCCTAATACGTCTGTTAATCCGAGAGGATGTCCATGGTTGCGACAAAGACCCGTCTCTTGATAGATATTCAGGAAGTCAAGAAATACATTAGGTTTTAGCTTTTCGACTTTGTCGCATGATTAAAGTGACAAAGTTTTAGGAAGCTAAATGGGTCGTGCTTTCTAGGAATCGCAATTCATTTTTCTTGGAAAAATTGTTCGATAGTTCTTTGATAGATATTCTATCAATAGACAAATAGCTAAAGATGGGGAAAGTTACATTTGGCTTTAGCTCTTGGGCGTTATAAAGGGTTGATTCAACTATTCTCATTTACTCTAACAAGAAGAAAAGAGCATGCGTCGCATGTGGGCAACAAATAGTAAGAACGTTTGGAATTATTGAAAAGCAAAATAGTAACTCGAGAAATAGATTAGATTTTAGCTTTTGGGCTTTGTCACACGATCATAATGCCAGAGTTTAGGAAGCAAAATGGGTTGTGCTTTTTAGGGATTGCGATTCATTTTTCTTCAGTAAAAAAAATATTCTATCAATAGACAAATAGCTAAAGATGGCCAAAGTTACATTTGGCCTTCGCTCTTGGCCACAATAGAGGGTCAATTCAACTATTCTCATTTTACTCTAATAAGAAGAAAACAACAGTATTGTATGTGGGTAACAAATAGTGATAACGTTTGGAATTATTGAAAAGCAAAATAATTGAAGGGTGAATTAGGAAATCTAAAAGCGAGATTCGGCTTATATGTACAGATTATTGGATTAAGATTTTGTCCATACGAAATTACTTTATTATCTCGAATCCAAATATGGAAGGAGAAAATTCCAAAGGAAATATTTGTAGATGCTATGAAACAATCAATGAACCCCATCAACCAAAAAAAAAAAAAAATAGTATCAAAGATAATTTTTTTGTGTCAAAATCTCAATACACTGAAAAAAAGTAAGTAATATTTCAACTTATACAGAACCGCTTGATATTTCTTCTTTGCAAGGGACATTTGTATTTAAAATTGGGAAAATTGTTCAAAAAGTGATAAAACTATTATACAATGACCAATTCAGTCCTTTTTTATTTTAATTGTGTGAATTAAGTATTAAAATTTTGGACCATTTGCTAAAGTAGTCATTCTAATTAATTTTGATTGGAAACTAATAAAGTGGACGTCGACCAGGCTTGAGCCACAAGGCCTTTGCCAATCGCTAGCCAATGGCTGGCGAGGTTGTTGGCCCTTAACAATATTAACAAAAAAAAGGAAAAAAAGAAGAAAAAAATAAAATAATTGCTAAAATTTTCAATGTTACATCAGTGGACAGCCGGCCGGCGTCCATTAGCGAATATCCAACCACAGATACGCTTAAAAGACGATACATTTGGGGTCGTCACGCAATCGTTTCATTAGCTTTGGCTCCCAGAGTTGTTGTTGCTTCGGTTTGACCCATACCAGGGCGTCCTAGTCAACAGTCATTTTTGTATAGTTGCGCAATACGCGACAAATTGAATTCGTCGGGTCATCGCATGATCCATCAATTCGATCGGAGGATTAGTCGCAAATGACAAAGTTATTGTATCCGTTAATCTGAGGTAATGCCCAAGGCTGCGAAGAAGACCCGACTCCCGATAGATATCCCCTAAAGTCAGAGGAAATATATTAGAATTTAGCTTTTTGGACTATGCCGCGCTGTCGAAATGCGGAAGTTCAGGAAACGAAATGGGTAGTACTTCTTGGGGATCGCAATTCATTTTTCTTCCTCAGAAAACTCTCCACTTAGTTAAATGATAATTAGGGATATATATATTAGAAGTGCCAAAAATTGTATATGACCCTCACTTTAGTGTTAAAAGCTTTTTTTTTTTTTCAAATTACTTAAGTACAACTTTTTAAAGAAAAATGATCACTTAAGTAAGTGTCGAGTTCGATATGGGTTGCTGGAAATCCGACATGGCCATATATTATTAATTAGCATATAACCCCTAAACAACATTATCTAAAAATTGTAAATAATGATTGTTTGATGCCAAATTTTGTTTAAAGTAATCACTTCAGTGCCAGTTATTGTTAAAAAATAATCACTTCAGTGCCAAACGCACCATATCGAACTGGATTTTTTAAGTAATATGCCAAGTCATATAAAATTTTTAATTATAAAAGTCATGAATTATTTTTTTATCGGAATTTCTCGCTATTGACACTTAAGTGATTGTTTTTTACTCTAATTTTACACTTATTTTTACCGGATCACTTCACTACACAACTTTTGACATTTATAATATTCTTTTGCCCAATAGACAAATATCTAAAGATGGGCAAAGTTATATTTTGCCTGAGCTCTTGGGCATAATAAAGGGTCAATTAAACTATTCTCATTTACTCTATCAAGAATAAAAGAGCATGTGTGCATGTGAGTAACAAATTGTAAGAACGTTTGAAATTATTGAAAAGCACAATAGTAAGTCAAGAAATTGATTAGATTTTAGCTTTTGGGCTTTGTTGCATGATCGAAGCGCCAAAGTTTTGGAAGTAAAATGGGTCGTGCTTTCTAAGGATTGTAATTCATTTTTCTTCCTCAAAAAAATTCTTCGATTATTTATTCTTGATATATATTCTATCAATAGACATATAGCTAGAGATGGGCAAAGTTACATTTGGCCTTAGCTCTTGGGTATAATAAAGGGGTCAATTAAACTATTCTCATTTACTCTAAGAAGAAGACAAGAGCATGTGTTGCATTTGAATAACAAATAGTGAGAACGTTTGGAATTATTAAAAAGAAAAATAATTGAAGAGTAAATTAGGAAATCTACAAGCAAGATTTGGCTTAGATGTGTTGGATCATTGGCTCGGTTATAAGTGTATCCTCCCTAGGGTAGGGGAGTTAAGGGAGTTTCCTCCGCACATGGGCCTCTTTCGCCTGTCCGATAACCTGAGGGGCTATGAGGATGCATTTGTTATTTTAATATGTCGGTATCCGCATGTCCTGCACCTCTATTAGTACAATATATTATCGAGCCCCGTCTCTAGCTTAAGGCTGCATTTGGTAGCCAATAAAATTCAAGAGAGGATAAAATAAATTTTATCTTATCTTTTATTTGATGCTTGCAAAGTTGAAAATAAGGGGATATAGGTCGAATAAAATTATCCTATGGGGAGGTGATATAAAGGTGGATAGGATTTCTAATATTTATAATAGAAAAGTTAATTTTCTCGAATAACCAACTTCTTAAATTGACAAAATTAAAATTATGTTTCAATGTATTAATATTTGAATTATAATATAAGAGATTCAAAATAACAAAAAATTACAACTTAATGTTTTTTTATTTAATCTTATTTTATTTATATATTTGAATTTAATTCTATCTTATAATATAAATTCAATATATAAATATATATTTATATTTATTATATGTTTTAGGTATTTTAGTATTTTAGGTATATTAATACAATTTACTATTTAATAAAAAAATTTAGAGAATGAGAGAAGGAGAAGAAAGACATAAAATGAAATTAATTAAAAAAAAGAGAGGAAAATAAAATAAAAAAGCAAATAAAAATAAAGTATGCAAGAGTGTTGCCAAAGAGTTTTACCATCTCTGTTTGTAAATTTTTGGGTGCATTTATACTAATATGTCGTTTATACCAAGTAATGTACATGATATGATATGAATATATTCAATTTTATTATTGCAATCATCAAATAGTAGATATGATATAACAAAATCCATGAATTTCATATCCTATCACATATGTTCTATCCTAGTTAGAAATCTAGATGACCAAACGTGGCCTAAGTGTTTTACGTTTAAGGGATGTCGAGGTCCATACAAGACCTTAGACGCGACAGTTTGAGGGCTTACTAAGGTCAAACTATTCTCATTTATTCTAATAAGAAGAAAAGAGCACGTGTTGTATGTGAGTAACAAATAGGGAAGATGTTTGGAATTATTGAAAAGCAAAATAATTGAAGGGTAAATTACGAAATCTAAAAGCGAGATTTGGCTTAAATGCATATGGATTATCTGGATTAAGATTTTGTCCATACGAATTTACTTTATCATCGCGTATCCAAATATGGAAGGAGAAAATTCCAAAGGGAAGTGTTTGTAGACGCTATGGAACAATCAATTAACCTCATCAACAAAATAAATATTATCGACGATGGAAAATACATGCAAAAAAGGTAAGTAATATTTCAATTTTTATGGAAACCGCTTGATGTTTCTCCTTCGCAAGGAACATCTGCATCTTGAAAACCAGAAAAATTGTCCAAAAAGGTACTAAAACTATTGTAAGGCGGCCAATTCTATCTTAAACTTTCGACGATTGACAAAGTAACTTTTTCTATCAATTTTGGCTGGAAATTGATAACATGGACGTCAATGGTCCTACATGGCATGGTTTGTGTTATTGTGGACAATTTTTGTAATTTTTTAAAAAAATTTCAGAACTTTTTACATTCTTTTTATTATTTATATTATTTCTTTTCCTTCTTTTAATTGTTCAAGGCCGACAAGGGACCATCAAGCATTAGGTGAGGACCGCAAAGCCTTCACCAATTGCTGGCCACAGACAAGGGGCTAACAAGGGCTTCAAGGGCCTCACTGGCAGCCAAGTGGGGTCGCTAGGCCTCGACTAGTGATTGTCGAGGCTGCTGACCCTTAACAGTAAAAAGAAAAGAACAAATTAAATTAATTGTCCATGTCAATGTCAATGTCCACATTAGTAATTATTAGCCAAATTTAATCAAAATGGCTACATTAACAAATCACCAAAAAATTTACAATTAAATTGGCATAATTAAAAATTTTATGATTGAATAAGCCGACATACGATAGGATTAAGACTTTTCGGCCAATCATCCCCTTTAAAAATCATAAAAATTGTATTTGTGAAATGATAGTATCGTTGAATCTCCAAGGTGGAAAAGGTTACAAGTAAATAATCATATGCAATTTATTTGAGATGAGTCATAGTTAGATGGGCTTTTGTCGAAATTCGGGTAAAAAATATGAGATTGAAGTGAGGGAGAGGGTTTGCTTAATTAGCAGTAGAGATAAATGAGAAGTCTTTTCGAAAAGCAAAGATAATTGAAGTTCTTTTATAAATTGAACAACTATAGAGATACCGCTAAAAGAGTGCAAAGAAATAATTTGTGCATTAAGTTGTTTAAAAATATAGAATAAAAGACATAATTGTGCATTAAGTTGTCAAGAAGTTGAACAATGGATCATGAGCTCACAAACTAAACTATTTATTTTAATTTATACTTATATTCTATAACATAGGTATGCTACTAGTTTTCACATACACTAGCAATAGTGCATATACATTGCATATATGCAAGACTTTGGTAATTTGAAAAATAAAATTCTAAATCACCTTATCATAAAATATTTAGTCTATTAGTTCATGGAAAGAGATTATTGAGAAAACATGAACGATTGCACACATTTTGGTGAATTGAAAACTATCTCAAGATTTTGTCTTTGTAATGTTGTTTATAAGATAGAAATGACTCATTTATTTTTCTTGTCCTAGAGAGGGAGAAATCAATAATGAGCTATGTCAAAATCAATAGCTACAAATGCATAAACCTCAATTTCCCAAAAAATGACTCCACTCCATATCGCACACTGCTCATGTAAAATATAGGTTTGAAAAGTCCAAAAAAGAGGTAAATGAAAAGAAGAAGAAGAAGGAGAAGGAGAGTTGAACGATAAAAAAGAAGAGATAAATACTGGAAGCTTCAATAGAGACCGAGAGCTTTTGGGGAGAGAGGAAATAGAGAGCGAAAGAAAGAAAAAGAAAGAAAAAGAAAAAAAAAAGGAGGAGATGAAAGGAAAAGAAAGAAGCATGTTTCGGCATAGGAAAAAGAAGAAAGGGAGAGAAAGAAAAAAGGAAAGAAAGGAAAGGTGAAATAGAGAGCGAAAGAAAGAAAAAGAAAAAGGAGGAGATAAAAGGAAAAGAAAGAAGCACGTTCCGGAAGAGAAAAAAGAAGAGAGGGAGATAAAGAAAAAGAAAGAAAGGAAATGAGAAAGGAGAAAGAAGAAAGGAGGAAAGGGGAAAATTTGTGCTCCGGATGATTCACCAAGCTGACTCAATACTATATTGCAATGCTCGATAAGTGCTCGTGCCCTCATTCGTTTAATCGAAGTAGTTTCGGATTTAGGGTTTGAAATTCGGAATTATTGGAGGTCCAATTTTTTAGTCATTGAGCTACATATTTATACAGAAATGATCATTTAGGGTGTTATAAAACTGTAGAATTTTAGGGATTTCGATTTGAGTTTACGGTTTACCCGAAATGAAATTTCAAAATTTGTCATGTGTGCTGTAAGGTTCCAAATAGTAACTTTTGGGGCTGAATTTCAGCCATTTCCGGCGAAGTTTTGGGCAACCAAGTTGGAATTCTTGTAGTATATTAAAAGAGCTTTCTATAAACTATAAATACGTTTGAAAGGGAGTTCAGTGGAGAAAGTTATGATGTGACAAAATTTCGCACTCAAGCTTCATGTTGCAAATGACTTGAATAATTGCTTTGGGTATACGATTTGTTAGTACGTAGAAGTTGTTTTGTTAGCATAGAGGCCGAGTATAGCTGTTACATAGTTAGGGTATTGCGTTTCTCAATTTTAATGTCGTTTCTTGCTTATTTAATAGAATCGCGAGTTCGACGATTCAAGTAATGCTTGTTATTTGGTCGTAGACATTTCAAATTGAGTAATGCTATCTCTTCTAAGAATTTGTAAACTTATATTTTCAAAATGAAAAAGATTGATATGTTATGAGATATGGATAAGTATGTTTGTTGCATAAGATTTGGATTGTGTATTTGCTACATTTTGATATTTATGAACTCTGTAAGAACTGGTTGGTGGAAAAATATGCTCTGTTTGAGAAACAAAGTTGAGAAATATTATATATTTTGGGTTTGCGAAACATTTTTACAAAAAACTCTTGATTTTGAGATGGTTTATGGAGAGATCGATCTGTGAAATTCTTTGTGACATGCATTTGATTTGATTCGGTTTGTAAAACTAGTTTATGAGACGAGTCTTGGAATGATTTGAGAAATGTTTTACAAAAGGTATTTCTAGCGGATGAGTTCAGTTGCGAAAGCTTTTGGTGATATATGAAATGAATTTTGGATTTGGTTTTATGGATTGTGGAGGATGTTACAGATTAGTGTTGATACTTGATATCTCTATGAGCCCAATTAGGGGCTTGTAGGTATGCATACTAGTTCAAGATATCCTTGTGGGTCGAGCCACCAGCTAATAATAGGTGGACACCTTACCAATGGGGAATCTCGATTACCTTGTCTCCAGGCACTGTGTCGTGACCATGGTTCGATATTAAGGAACATATTGGTCAATGGAGTGGATTATTGACATGTAATATGAGTTTGTTTAATGGAATGGACCATTAACATGTGATTTGAGTTTAGTCGATGGAATGAACCATCGATGTATGATTTGAGATTAATCGTTATAATGGACCATTGACGTGTAGTTTTATATGAGATAGATCAATAGAACAGACCATTAATATGTGGCATGAGATTAACCAATGAAATGAACCATTAGCATGTGAATTAATGAGATTGATTAATGGATTGGGCCATTAGTTTTGTTTTAATATTATTGTGAAATGAATTTTGCTGCTATAAATATAACTATGTTGAAGCATATGTATACTTATTCTATTATTATATATTTGTCATATTCTGAATTTTGGGTCAAAAGAGTTGTGGTTTTGGGTTGCAGATATACATAACGGGTGCTCGATTCACTTAGAAGAGATGCATTACTTATTGAGTCGTGTTTGCTCATCCCTTTATTTTCCAATCCTTTTTTCAGATTCATTAGCTAGCAATGAGTAGTATAAGAGCCATATTAACGAGGGGAATATTTTTAGGAGCTTTAAGATTATGTCATTCGGATGGAAGGATGGCCGTGTCATCCCCCATTTGTGATGGTTTTTGGGTGTGATGTTTTGTGATATCAGAGCTTAGGTTATGATATTTTATTAGGTAGATTTTATGGGACGTTGTGAGGTTGTATGTTAGAATGCGTCAATCTTTTGTTATGTACTGGAATCTAGGATTAATTTTGAGTCTAAGTAGTAATTGATCCTAATTTAGAGAAGCATACTTGGCTTTGTAAAGTGTATCAAGGGCAAACGGTTGTTACCTTTAATATGAGGAATATATCTTAAGGTTCTTGATGTGCGATTTCAACAAAGAAATAAAGAGTCTTTATGATGACTCGGATGAAGCAAGAGATGAGCCCCAAACTGATTTAATTGAGGATTACAAAGTAATGATTTCTTAGCTGCGAATTGTGTGTTAAAGAAGTGTGCGTTTTGGATGGATGATAACAAGTCGCATGAAAATTTAGTGGAGTTGAATATATATGTTCTCGATGTTATTTTATGGATTGTTTAGTTATCCTCACATCGTGATACTGTTATGATTATCTGGCACACTTAAAATATATAAAAAAAGAATGTTGTGAAGTTAGAAAGTATTGTTGTTATCAGATGCGTTTCTTGAGAATCTACTGGGTTTGTCTTCTCATAGAGAGATTGATTTCAATATTAATTGGATACTTGGTGCATTTTTTTTTTTTAAGGTACCACATTGAATGACACTTTTTGAACTTGAAAACGAAAATGAGATGATGTGCCTGGAATTGTTTTTAGAGCAAAGATATGGCCATTAGAAATTTCTTACTAAGTCTCTTGGATTAATGGATGTGCCTTTTGCTTTCATGTATTTGATCAATAGAGTATTCAAAAAGTGTATGAATAGATCTATTGTTGTGTTCATCGAAGACATATTGACGTACTAGAAGAGCCTACAGGAACACAAATAGCACTTGAGGATTTGAAGCATTTGGTCAGTGTAATTGCTCTACCAATGTTACTGGAGTGACAAATCATGATTATTGTTTTGATAAGTTGTGATCTCTAGATAGCAAGTTGAGATTTTAAGAATTACATCATGACCGATTGATATAGGTTATTATTTCCTGGTTAAAAAAAGAAGAAGATTTATATTGGAAGTCTTGATATGTTATGTGATGATATTTGGTAATTCATCTTAGAAGTTTTAAGCTTGAATTGACATGTGAAACAAAGATTTACTTACGGTAAATAGGTGTCATTAGCTTGTGCATTTCTGAATAGCAGGTTATGATCTTACTCTGAAGAGTTTTGTGGAATTAGTGGAAATTGTCAATTTCAATTGTGGTTTTCTTTAAAATGGTAATGCGAGGCGAGTAATTAAGTCTTTGAATTAAGAAGTGATAATTTTAAGTGATGATTCTTTAAGTTGAGAACTTGAGGCCCATTGGAATTAATGGAATATAGATAAGTTCTTATCTCAGTTTTGAGAAGTTATAAACATTCAATCATAAGTGATGATCTCTTAAGGGAGATATTCTTTGATAAGATCTATGATAGACAAGTTCTTGCTTGGGAATCCCAGATTCTATAAAGAACTAGGAAAATGTGTTTCAGGAGATAGTTGAGATTGGAATTTGAAGAAGTGGATTTTGTCTTTGGAGTATTAAGAGTTAATCATCTCAAGGTGTTAGCTAGGCAAATTTTAGATGTGTTATCAATAATATCTTCTCGTAGTGTTAGAAAGGACATGGAAAGTATGTGAAACTTTTTGTGCAATAAATAAAATTTGTTTGTACAAATCTTAAGAGTGGTTGATGTGATACTCTCAGGCTATGTACATAATTGAAGAGAAAGGGAATGCTGAAAGGTGAATCGATAGCTTGTGAAAATTTGGGTCTTGACATATTTTGATTTGACGAATGTTTTGTGGACTATATTCAAGTGTCAACAAATGATGTCGAACTTTATGGTATTGAGAAAATTAATATAAAAGTATTATGTTAATTGGTGATACTTTTTAGATATTATAGATTATGTAGAAATTGATTAAGAGAGAGGTGTTTGGATGCTAGACTACTTCGGTAATGTGATCTTTTAGGCATGGCAAATTGTTAATAATGATTTTTGGTGGATTGATTTGAGGATAGTGATGCGAAATGGGAAGACTAAGCAATAGGTGCGAAATTAGGAAGTGTCTAGTAGAAGTGAACAGAAAAAAGGAATTTTAGAATTTTGGTGATGCAAATTGATAAAGTTGGGCTTATGCTTGTAGACAATTAAAATCACATGGCGGCATTACTCGTATGAAGAAAGGCACGAAGTCTTTTATAGATCACAAGAGCTTAAAGTACTTTTTTTTTGTTTTTTCACTCAAGAAGGGTTGAACATGAGACAAAGGAGATGGTTGGAGCTTCTGAAAGATTATGATTTGTCCATCAATATACAAGCAAGGAAAATGTAGTAGCAAATGCCTCGTGGGTCTTCTAGAAATAACAACTTTATTTGCTACTTAGAAGTCTAGTCTTGAGGATATGAGCAAGTTGGACCTAAACGTTATATGGGTAAATGTAGATCGATTAACTGAATTTGTGCACTTTTTGTCATATTGATTTGGCTTATCACTAGAAGACATGACAAAGCAATATGTCAATGAAATGATGAAGTTTCTTGGAGTTCCAGTAAACATCGTTTCTGATAGGGATTCCAAATTCATGTCTTACCTTTGGAAGACGTTAAAAGGAGTGTTGGGTACTTAACTTCGATATAGCTTTTCACTTGTAAATACATGGACAATCAAAGAGAACAATCCAGATGCTAGGGGGTATGTTGAGACCCTGCATCATTGACTTTGGTAGTTCATGGGATAAACATCTATATTTAACAGAATTTTCTTATAACAATATCTATTAGTCCAGCATTAAGATGGCACCTTTTGAAGCTCTACTAGTCGGAAATGCACAGCTTCTATTTGTCGACATGATGCTAGTGAGAAGAGACCAACTAGTCCATAATTCCTGCAACAGTTGGAAGAAAATTTACGTTGGTTCAAGAATGTCTCAAAACAACTCAAAATTGTCAGAAAAGTTATGTAAACCTTAATTGGCCAAGGTGGAGTTTAGTGTGGAAGATTAAGTATTCCTGAAGGTTTCTCCCATGAAGGGCATTATAAGATTTGGCACACGTGAGAAATTGAGTCCAAGATACGTGAGACCATTCTTGATTTTAAAGAGGATTGACAAAATTGCTTATAAACTAGGTTGACCACCAGCGTTACTGGGGTACATAATGTGTTCCATTTATCCTTATTATGGAGATGTATGCTAAATTCTGAACATGTGCTCGATTTTACACATCAAGGTTATTGAGAAAACTTGACTTAGGAGGAGAAACCTATTCGCATCGTTGATAGGAAGGATTAGTTTTTGTGACGGTAAATTATTCAATATGTGAAGATCTAATGACAAAACCATACAGGGAGAGAGGCTACTTGGGAACTTGAGAAGAAGGTAAGGCGCAAATACCAGCATTTGTTTGATGGTTAAAGTAAGTTCAAATTTCAAGGATGAAATTTTTTTAAGGAAGGGATAATGTAAAATATAGGCTTCAAAAGTCAAAAAAAGAGGGAAAATGAAAAAGAAGAAGGAGAGTTTTTTTTTTTTTTGGTCGGTAAGAAGGAGAGTTGAATGGTCAAAAAGAAGAGGAAATTAGTGGAAGCCTCAATAGAGATCGAGAGCTTTTAGGGAGAGGAAATTAGTGGAAGCCTCAACATAGATCGAGAGCTTTTAGGGAAAGAGGAAATAGAGAGCAAAAGAAAGAAAAAGAAAAAAGGATGAGATAAAAGGAAAAGAAAGAAGCACATTTCAGTAGAGAAAAATGAAGAGAGGAAGAGAAAGAAAAAAAGAAGAAATGAAAGGAGAAAGAAGAAAGGGGGAGAAGGGGAAAAGTCATGCATTCATGATCCACATGACTCGCCAAGTCGACTCAACACTGTATCATAATGCTTGGTAAGTGCTCGTGCCCTCGTTCATTCAATCAAAGTAGTTTCGGATTTAGGGTCTGAAATTCGGAATAATTGGAGATTTGCATAGTGAAATCCGATTTTTAAGCTATTGAGTTGCGTATTTATACAAAAATGATAGTTTAGGGTGTTGTAAAGTTGTAAGATTTTACGAATCACGATTTGAGCTTACAGTTTGCTCGGAATAAAATTTCAAAATTTATCACGTGTGCTGTCAAGTTCCAAACAATAACCTTCAAGGCTAAATTTCAGCTACTTCTAGGGAAGTTTTGGGGCACCCATGTTGGGATTCTTGTAGTATGTTAAAAGGGCTTTCTATTGACTATAAGTACATTTAAAAGAGAGTTTGATGGAAAAAGTTATAGCGCAACAAAATTTCGCACTCAAGCTCCACTTTGCAAGTGGCTTGAATAATCACTTTGGGTATGCGATTCGTTAGCACGTAAGAGTCATTTTGTTAGCTATAGGCGTAGTATAGCCATTTTGTAGTTGAGGTAGTACATTACTCAATTTAACATCTTTTCTTGCTTATTTAATAGGATCACAAGTTCGATGATTCGAATAGCGCTTGTTATTTGGTCATAGACATTCCGAGGTGAATAGTGTCATCTCTTCTAGGAATTTATAAATTCATGTTTTTAAATTGATAAAGATTTGATATGTTATGAGATATGGATAAGTATGTTTGTTGCATAAAATTTGGATTGGATATTTGCTACATTTTGATATTTGTGAATTATGTAAGAATTGATTGGTGGAAAAATATGTTTTGTTTGAGAAACAAAATTGAAAAATATTATATATTTTGGGTTTGTCTCAAAATCAAGAGCTTTTTGTAAAGAGCTCTTGATTTTGAGATGATTTATGGAATATTATGGAGATATCAATTTGCGAAATGCTTTTTGACATGTATTAGATTTGATTCGGTTTGTAAAATTAGTTTATGAGACGAGTCTTGGAATGATTTGAGAAATGTTTTACAAAAGGTGTTTTTGGTAGATGAGTTGAGTTGCGAAAGTTTTACTGATGTACGAAATGAATTTTGGATGTGGCTTTGTAGATTGTGAAATATGTTATGGATTAGTATTGATACTAAATAGCGCTATGAGCCCAGTGAGGGGCTTGTGGGTATATATACTAGTATAGGATATCCTTATGGATCGAGCCATCAGCTAATAATAGACAAATATCTTGCCAATGGAGGAATCTTGGTCACCTTGTCACCAGGCATTGTGTCGTGACTATACTTTGATATTGAGCTATAGATTGGTCAATGGAGTGGATCATTGACATGTGATATGAGTTCGTTTGATGGAATGGACCATTGACATGTGATTTAAGTTTAATTGATGGAATGGACAATCGACTTATGGTTTCATATGAGATAGATTAATGGAATAGACCATTGATGTATGACATGAGATTAACCAATAGAATGGACCATTGGTGTGTGGATTATTGAGATTGATCAATGAATTGGACCATTGATGTTTGTTTTAATATTATTGTAAAATGAATATTTCCGCTATAAATATAACTATATTAAAGCATATGTAAATTATTCTCTTATTATAGGTTTGTTATATTCTAAATTTCAGGCTAAAAGAGTTGTGGTTTTGAGTTGTAGATATGCATAATAGGTGCTCGATCAACTTAGAAAAGATGCACTACTCATTAAGCTGTGGTTGCTTACTATTTTATTTTCCAATCTCTTTTCAAGGTTCCTCAGCTAACGATGAATAAAATGAGAGCGATATCAACGGGAGGACTTTTGGGAATTGTTTTTGGGAGCTTTGAGGCTGTGTCCTTTGAGTGGAAAGACGGGCCGTATCATCTTCCATTTGTGATGGTTTTGGTGTGTGACAACTCAGCCTAGCCTTTTCTTCATATACGCATTCCTTTTCTTACTGTTAGCTATGTAAATGCTCACCTTTTGCTCTCTAGGTTTGTGAGGCAGCAAGAATCTAAGAAATCCTAGAAAGCCTTCATTCAATAATTGTCCGCCAATTGCATACCAACTTTTTCCTAAAGAATTTCATTGAAGTCCCCAACAAAAACTCATGGAAGGTTATTCAAGTGACTGATCCGGTATAATTCCTCCCAAGGGTGAAGTCTTGCTTGAAAATCATGTGGTGTGTAAATAAAAGTGATACGCATTCTATGCCTGCTTCCTATATATTCCCCGATCACATTCACAAAGTGCGAAGAGTGTGATTCCACCGTAACCAAAATCCTATCATCACAATGGAGTGCCAACCCTACAATCCCTTCTTGATTGACAACAAAAACCGCGAACATTGTTTTAAATGAAATACTACATTTTCTTGGTTTTTTATTTCCATTAAGAACAATAAGTTGGGCCTCTTTTCAGCTACTAGGGCTGGGATGGCTTGATTCGTTGCGAGTGTGCGCAACACTTGACAATTCCAACATAGGAAATTCATTTGTAACCCGATGGCTTATTCGGTTTAGCCATTGGGAAATGACTCAAGTTTAAAAAAATTTGAGTTAGAAAAATGGAAATTGTTGAAATATGCTTTTGTCTACTAAGAGGATAATTATAAATTAGCTAAGTGAGGATATTTTGGCGGAGAACATAAATGGTTATAATCCTGTGAAAGTTCCTCTTTACTTTATATATTAATATAAATATAGTTAAAAAAATTTCTACCCTTTGACAAAAGTATTTGTTGATTTTGAAAGATAAAATCCATAAGATTATGTTAAAACGATATCTTTCATTATAAACTACCACATGAGTTTGTCACTTTCTGTGTATTCACTTCATATTTGAGCATACGACGCACTAATGTAAAGTCAAGTGGACGTCACCCCATTAGAAATGGCCCATTTTTTTCAAAAAATAAAAAGAAAAACAAAAAACACATCTAAAAATTAAACAACAAAAAAATTGCCAATTTTTTAAAAAAATAAGGTTAATACTCTGGAAAATCCTAAACTGATACACATGTGACAAATTTACTCAAGATTAATTTTTTGACTACCAAAAATTCCAAACTATTATATCTATGATAAATTAACCTCAAATGATTACAAAAAACCCTAAATCGATACACTTGTGATAAGTTTATCCTTGTTTCACAGCGAAAAATCCCAAACTGATATATTTGTGACAAATAGACTTTCCATTAAATTGGATTAATACCACCAAAAAACTACAAAAATTGTAAAACTGTGACAATGGAAAGTAAAATCCTTAACCGATACATTAGTCAATTGTCACGTGTCACCCAACTTAATAATTTGATAATAAAATTTAATGAAAACTAACAAAAGATAAATTTTTCATAAATGTATCGGTTTGGAGTAAATTTATCAAAGGTGTACTAGTTTAGGATTTTTAATGGTCAAAAAATTAATTTGGAATAAATTTGTCATAAATATATCGGTTTGGGGCTTTTCAGGGTATTAACCCTATAAAATATTATTATATGAACTTGGAGAGAGAAAGAGAGAGAGAGAACGTTTTGTTGAAGGTAGGGGTAGCGGTGTTGTCTCCACTTCGCTAGGGAAGTTTGTAAATTTACCTCATAAAATGCGATTCACCTTTAAAGCAGTCATTTCCCTTGTAATCTGTAAATTGATGCTAAATCCTGATGATCGTAATTAAGCATAGTAGAAGTCTCAAAGTTTAGTTGAAGTCCCTGCGAAGGACCAAAAAAGGAAACAAGAAAAAAGAGTCTCTCGCCACTCCTGGGGAGTTGCCGATGCGACAACACAAGCAAAATAGCAGATCTCTTCTGTAGACACAGATGGATGAAAAGCTGATAAGAATGCAGTAAGAAAGGGAGAATGGCCTTGCTGATTACTAGAGTGATTAACAAAGATGGGTTTCTTTCTGTTGGTTGGTATCTATGGAAGGAAGATGTGACGCTTTTGAAGGGAAGCTGTGACATCCTTTTGAATTTGCTGACGGTTGCCCAGGAGACGACTCCGCTGGGTGTTAGGTATACAGGAGGTAAAATAAACATATGAAGAATACAGGGAGGGATATTGAGGTGTCGGTCACATGGCAAAAGATCCGCGCATCGGAAATTTCTAAGGGTACACCTGCCCATACCGTACGGCCATTTTCTCGTTGACCTTTCAGGCTTGTCTCCAATGTCACATCTCACCATCGTAAAGTCAATGATTTTTTTCTCTCTGGTCGAATGTGTAGATTCGAGTTTCTCTCCCTAAATTATGAGGAGTCAGAGTTGTTAGTTTGCCTTCTGCGTGTTTAAAATTCGACAGCCATACTTTCAAAGGGTTGCAGATTCTTTCCCGGAAAATGAAACATGAGGATGACTGACTTGGGGTGATGACCAGAAAGAGAAGCCAAGAGACTGGGAGGAACACATACAACAGAGGCCTTGACACAAGCAGATAGCCAGATGTGGCAGAAAACAGCTGATGATAGGGACTACACTCAGCCTGCTTAGCTGAGATTTTGTTGCCAGAAATGAGAACGAGGGAGCAAAGAAACTAATGAGATTGATGTTTCGATTGATTAGAAGAAGTGCTAGCAAACGTGCAAGTTAGGTTGGTTGCATCCATCGGAAGAAGATGATCGGTCTAGTTGATTGGGTCAATGACCCTCCGGCCTTCTTTGTGGGATCTTTTTATGTGCTCATGTAAGGAACAGTCCCTGTTGAAGAAGAAGACCACCATGTAACATGTGTTGATGGAATCAACCATACGTTTACTGGCTATGCAAATACATAATGAGTGCAGGAAACACTGCCACATCAAAGTGGGTGAGTAATCAAAATAAATATGTAAAAGTTCTCTGCATTCAGCAATTTGTTCATGTAGCTCAAAATATTTTTGCTCATTCTGCGTAAGAGAAGCCCTAGCATCTTGTTTCAGACTTTCATGTGTATAAATTTGCCTTCTCTGCTCAGCAACAAGACGAACTAGAACCTCGCAGATAGATTGTGGCCATACCGTGGTTTTGGTGATCCAGTGGAATTTGATCATATCAAGCCAAAGCAGAGCCTCTCTCTGTAAGAACAATTAGATTAAACAACTGGATGCAGCACCAGCTGTGGGTAAAAAAATTAAGTCCGTCCTGCACAGAGTAACCATCTCAAGCTAGTCAAGGAATTCTGCACTTAAAATCTAATCTATTCAAGCCACGACAAAGGTTTTAGTAATTACCCATCGAGTTTACTAGGATGTGGACAGTCAACTGTAATGTGAAGTGGCGACTTGCATCACGAGGGTGAAGATTCCTCAGGGGAAACTGCACTTCCATTGCTAAGCACTTGATAATGGGCCACGTTTCCATCCTCAGGGGCATGTACAACTTCGGGTCCCTTCTCGCTGGACATCAATAACACCATCAACTTTGCGTGAAAACACTTCCAGAATGAGGCACGTCTATATAAAACTTAAGTACTCACGTGGGTTCATAGTTTAAAGGTTCATACAAATTGATGCTATCGCAACTCATATATTAACCATCAAAAGATACCACCACCATTGCAACTTTAAGCATAACATTCCCTAACTGGTTTTTCCAAGTAGGATAGTTTATACTTCCCTCCTAATGTTCTTTAACATCTATTAACAAATATAATGAAGTAACATGAGCAGGTCAAAAAATGAGATGATACTCTCATAATTTTATTACTCTAAGTAAATGGAATGGGATGCTTAAGACCAGAGAGTGAATTGCAGAATGACTTGTACAGACCCTGTAAGAATTTCTTAATTCAACAAGACAAAAGAAAGCGCCCTGGATAAATTCAGCCAAATGATAATCAGTAACACAGGTCCTTTGATATTGCCTTTATTCTCTTCATATTCAATTAATGCTAGAAGATACAAAGGTTGGATTACAAAACAATTTACAAAGTGATGTAGGAGAAACTTATTAATGCCGAATATGATCTACTTGTATGAAAACTCACATAGAGTTTGTCACACTCTATAACAAATCTTCCAATTCCTCTCATATTTGGGTTGGTTTGTTTAGAGTGAAGTTCTATCAAAATGTATTTTTTGACTCCTGCCAAATAAAAAATATTTTCCAATTATAAAAAAATTGTCAAAAAAATAGATGTCAATCTACATTTCAACATTTGTACATTATGAAAATTTCAAGTGCTAGGATTTAAACGAAGTCAAGTGTGTGTGCGTGCCACAAGATTTAGATTAAGCAAAAAACAAAAGGTAAATATACATCCAGACACGCCCCTACTCTTTATCTTTTTTAGGTTTTCACTAGGTGGAGGCATCGTCTTTCTATTTGGGTTCATTCATTGTTTTGGGATTACAATTCAGTTACTTCATCTCAACAGAATTTCCTTCCTGTGATGGATAGTTGTGCTTGGCCAATGGAAAATGGTTGATTGGCTGGGCTAAGCATGAGAATATGCATCATAAAGTTACATCTATGCAAGAAATACAGGCATATCGAGGACTGTAAACCAAATAAAATGGAGAAGAACATTTTGTGGATGAGTTGTGACATGTACTTTTTGGAGTAAGTGACCAAGCCAACTACCACGACGGCGAAAGCAAGATAGTATAGCCAGTCAACCTGAAAGAAGAGGTGAATATAAATCTGGTTATGCAGGCACAAAATGCTATCATAGTGTCAAATATGAAAATAAAAGCTGCTGACGGTAACCAAATAATGTGAACGATTGTACCTGCTGATGATAGATGAAGATGCGTACAACAACTGCCCACATATCAGATGTGAGTAGAGAGAGATTGAACATTGCAGCTCCACTCATCTGTAGGCAACTTATTCTCATTAGAGATACTGAGAGTTACTTCTTAGCAAACATTTAGTGAAGGATAACTTTATCTCCTTTCTTTTGTCATGATATTAGAGATCTCACCATAAGATTGCACTAAAAAAGGAAAAAATATTTCCAATAAAGATAGAAGAAGATCCAGAGCGGTAAATAATTGCACCAACCACAATGTTTCATATGGCTACCATGTACATCAGAGAAGGAGAAAACATGAACCTAACTTGACCAATCATAAGTCTAGGAAGATAATACTTTCTGTCTGGACAATTCATGATTTGGTCTAAAGGAGATAGTGTGAGTGCACATATATACATAACTACACTGATAGATTTTGAGACTTCTAAGGAAAACAACAATAACTGGCACAAAAGAGCTAGAGTACCTTCAGGACCGTAGGAGCAACTGAGTAGAATGCAAAGGTTGCCAGAGTATAACCAACAAAAGCTAGTACCTGAAACAGAAGCAGAGGGCTTGGAAAATCGAAAAGGAGGGCAAAGTACTGGAGAATCTGAGGTATGCAAGTCAATGGAACACAAGGTACAAAGAGCAAAAAATACTCACAGAACACTAAGTCTACTATCAGAGAAGGCACTATACATTATAGCATGTCCAGTGAAAAGACAGGAAGAATGTCAACTTGATATGCCATGTGTAAGCATGCTTAATTTTCAACATCACAACTTATCGGCAAAAAGAAAGAGAAAAAAAAGAAAGAAATTACCACTCTCTTGACATTTACACTACCTGTTTTCATGTAAGTTTATACTATATGCCCTTTCAAGTAATGGCTATAACTCAACGATACCCTTGCCAGACAGCTACAGGCATATCATTCTTTTTTTTTCTTTTCTTTTCTTTTTATTTCCTTTTGGAAGGAGCCAAACATGCATATTTGTTAATATTGTCATTAAGGAGATTAACTCATTTGGTGGATTACCATAATAACAATATCTCAAAGGATAAATTGGAAAGGCAAGAGATGATTTTAGTAAGGAGGCTTTCCTACTATACAATGACTCAAACGGACATAATGACTCAAAAGGACATAGAACTTTAGACAGTTTGAACGAGAATAGTGATACGGAGGGTTGGAGGTACTTCTTACTCACAAGTTCTGTAGACCACGTGATGGATTCAATGCTCTCCCTTTCAAATATGGATCTAATCAGAATTAAGGAATAAGATTAATGTCATCATCCACTAGCATAAGTACCATTTCCCAGCCATATTCCCAACATGTGAATGAGATACAAATTACTGACTGCAGCAGAGTATAAGCAGGTCAAAGCTCAAGCTTTTGATGGCACACTTATTGTAACTAAGCACCCACATTTCCAGCTACTATTTTCTAGCACCAGCATGGAGGATACATCTCAACTACACTGACTAGTGTTCCATAAAGGCCAATCATGGACACTACTTCCACTAGATCCTTTTTCTTTACGCAGAATTCCTGCAGTACTAGAAAGGAAAAAGAGGAATTAATAAGTCTGTGAGAAACTTGAAAAAGGTGGATCAGAGTCGTTGGAGTCTGAAATGGTGCTTATATAATGCCACCGAAAAATTAAAGTAGATTCTATTAGCATTCACTGACCTCCCCGACATTGCTTAAGGCATAGAAGACAGTCCCGGCAATAACGAGTATGTCTCCCAAAAGAGGTTTTGAACCACCTGAATAGAAAATTCTGATCATCAATTTGGATTGATGTTGTATTTTCCAAAGAAGATATCAATTGTCTTCTATAAACATGTCAATTTTGTATGATTCTAGAGAACCAATTGATAGTTGAGACCAAAATTTTTACATGTTATTGACATGAACTAATCCAAGATAAATTGTGTCAGTAAACTGATGCAAGTGCATCTTGTATGCAAAAGTTGGAAAAACGTTTGGTCCAAAATAATAAATCTATCACCTCCTCCTGCCACTCCAGCGTCGGACAGAAGCACTAAGCCAAGGCCTAGAACACACAATGCGGCTCCAAACAACTGCAACAGCGAATACCGAGTTCCTATAAACACCCAGGTCAGGACTAGGACCCACGCTATTGTCCAGCAATCCAAAAGTGTCACACTAGTAATCGATGAGTACTGGTATGCCTCGTTAACTGCCATCAAGAAGTTTGGGGTGATCAGTAAACCGCAAAAAGATGCCATTGCTTAAGGGTAGAAGGTCAAGTTCCTGTACAGATCAACGAAGGGAGATTTTGTGTGATTTGTGTTACTTCACCGCTAATTAGACAATGGTTCTACCGTTCAATTTGTTTTTTTTTTTTTTTTTTTTTTTTTTTTTTTTTTTTTTGGTGAAGAGGTTCTACCGTTCAATTGCTTAAAGAGAAATTGCTTTTCGCGGAGAGAGAGAGAGCTTTTCAACTCACCCAAATAATTTCCTTGAACGTCAATCATTCCCAAAAGTAGATACCAGTACCACGAAACCTGTCAAACAAAAGAATCCCCTAAAAAATGAAATTTCATATCAACAAATTGCAGGTTTGATTCAGCTTTTGAACTTGCCAACTGAGTGAAAAATATGCCAATTTCTTAACAGAGCACAGTAGCTCGGCTTGGCCAAAGTCTCGTACTTAAAAAAAGTGATCGACTCTCTGTACAGGGAGAAGAACAAAACAGTGAAGATACCAGAAGCCTGCGTCGCCTGTAAAGCAAGATGCTGCCAAAAACCAGAGCCAGAGCTAAATAAGCAAAGAACATCTGAGTGAGAGGCGCATCCACACCTGCACAAATTTCGCCAAAAACCAAGACGACTTGACTCTTGAATCATCACAGTAACGCATTTCATCATTCACCATAATGGCAATCTCAAGGAACCACGTGATGGGAAAAAGGAAAAAAAACAACTAGTCCTCTCTCTTCCGGTAGTTACCGAGATCAGCTATCAGAGAAGAAGAGAAGCTCATGAGTGCCATGATGAAAGAAACGAGCTGACCCAGGAAGAGGAGGTAGACCATTCGCCACGTCCCCTGGCTTCTCCACCAGCTGCTCACCGCGTCGAAACAGTTCATTTTCGTTCGAAACTATGTCCGACCCAGAACAGAACAAGGCCACTTCTAACCGAAAGATGGGTCCTTTTGAGTGTCTCCGCAGCGAGAGCAACATGAAAACTTTCAAATCCTGCCCTGTTGCATCTGCTGACATCTACCAACTGCGTACATCTACCGTTCTTTGGGTTTTGGTTTGGGTGCTTTGAAGAGCGAGTGAGAGGCAGAGTGGGTGACTTTGGGCACCTCTTCCGTTGGCCCACAACGATACTCAGTTCCGTACAAGGTTCAAGTTCTGTCGTTCGTGGGGAAAATTACTAAATTTCCGAATCTATTATATTTGTGTAAATTTAATCTTAAAGTGTGTATTTGTGAAAATTCTCTTAATGTCTCTCTAAACGTCTTTTTTTTTTCTTTAAACCTGGTAAGCAATGCAGCTCAACTGGTTTGAAATATTACCATTATAGCACCCTTGAGTGTCTCTATGTTATGAACTAAATTTTCAATTAATTTATTGCTAAAAGATTATCCCTGAAAGTCTTGAATAAGAGGTTCGCTCATCGTGGAAAGGCATACTCAATTTCCCTGGTTCTAAGCATAGGGACTCGGGTCCTTTCCTAATGTACCAGCCACTTCTTTAATATTTATGGCTAGATCAAAAGATGGATTCTTCATCTTTAGGGGGGAAGCCTTTGTGGTTTTTGCAATGAAAAATCATCTTATCAAGGTTGTAAAGGATAAAGCCTTAACTTTCTCAAATGTTCCGAACTCCTCAAGGAACAAGAGGCTCTAGAGAGGGTGGGGTTTTGACCCCTCGATTTTCATTGGTCGTCCTTCATCTTCTTAGGACTGCTCGTGTTTACTGTTGTATGAGCTTTTGTTCCCACTACTTCGGCTCTCCGTTCTTCGTCCCTTCCTTTAGATGCAGGTCGAGGTTTGCCGGGCTAATTGTAGTTATCGTGTTTCTATTGCCTTCTTTGGGCTGTTGTCAATTTTGTTGCTTTCGTGTTTTGCCTTAGGCTTCTTACATCGGCTCCCTTTCACTCTTTTTGCTCCTAGCTTTTAGAGTGTAAGTTTTTGGTGCCGATCTTTTGTACATTTTTCTTAGCTCAATATAATCTTACTTTTACCAAAAAAAGAAGAAGAAGATGGATTCAAATCTTTCTAAACCAAAGATTATCCAACCAAATAATCCATCACAAAATCTAACTTCTTCCTCTAAATAGTTTTTAACTATTAATAATATTCCTTATTCCAAATGGCTAGAAAGATTCGAAAAATTTCATACTTGGCTAAATGCCCAAGCTTTTACAAATCACGATAAATATGATGTCTTTTTCGGATTTGTCAAAATTCACAGGAAGCCTTAAATATTTGTGGCAATCAATTACTGAACAAGATTAAGTACAATTTCTACTCTCAGTAGATTTCTACCAAGCTATTGCTCTCCTCCACTATTTTTTCATTAGTAAACCTGCCAACCTCTATAAGCTTAAAAGAAGAGAGTTTTTTGAAAGAAAATGCTGCCCTCTCCAAAAAAGGCATTTCGATAAGCATTATTGGGAAATGTTCAGACTCTTCTATGGCCTTGGAGCTGATGCAAACCTGAAACAGGTTTTTCTAACATATATTCTTAGAGAACTATCTTAGTAAGTTGAGAGATCCTTTTTCAACAAGTAAAGAAGAATTGTAGATATTCCCTTGAGAGAAATACAACAAAAGATCCATTTGTGCCTTGACGATTTGTGTCTAAGATGCTAGATGATGAAACCTTATCTCAAGGACAATCGAGAACTTGATGGAGCTTATTTGCATCAAAATTTGAAGATTAAGTATTCCAAAAAAGATTGTGATTGCTCCTGCGGAAAATCTTCTAGAACGAAAAATATTTTAAAAGATATTAGGTGGGAAAATCCAACCATGGATCTAAGCATTTTCGAAAAAAGAAAAAATGACAATTTCTGCGAAGAATGAAAGATCGCTCAAAACGCAAGAAATCAATACGATACTTTATCTGCAACAACAATAGTCGTTTCGCCAAAAATTGCCCTCAAGCAATAAAAAAGGTCAGAACCACTCACTACATCATATTAAAATTGAAATTGGTGTTTCACTTTAAAATGATGATATTGAATCATTGTTTTCCATTGATGAAGATCCATCTGAGAAAACTATTTGTGTCATTCCTTATTATCAAATCCCTAGTAAAACTAATTCTAACTTAGATTTTGAAGATTTTTTTCCATATATTCCTCTCCTCTTCAGAGCAAGACCCTAGTTTATTTTCAAGTCAAGTCCATTGTCCTCATTTTCTTGTAAAAATATTTACTTCAAAATTTGTCAAACCAATCACAGTCATTACTTTTATAGAAATTGATCCAAGTTCTTCAATTCTAGACACAAAAGTTCTTCATGAAGAATACTGATTTCATGTATTCGATATTTCAATTCTGCCTTAGAAGATACTTTTTTTACAAATGAGCAAACTACACCAGTAACTATTTAGTTTTTTCCTCAATGCTATATAACAACTAAAATCTTTGGATCCGGTCTCTCCAACAAAGACTTGATTATTGATTGGGACGTCATGACTCAAATTTCTCAACTCCAAATCATTCCTAAAAAATGCCTTAAGTATAAATACCAGTTTTCTGAATATGTCAATATTCAAAAGGTTTTTCCTTATCCAAATGAGTTTGTTAGATTTGATCATGGGAAAGTTGTTAAAAAAAATCTTGTTCAAAATCCCATTCTAAATTATCTCAGAATTGTCCTCATCCTTTGTGGAAAAATTCAGAGTTTTTTTGTTTGTCTCCCATTTAAGAAAAATGAAGATATAAATTCTACCAAGACGAGTCATATGGAAATGAATTCGAAATATCTTGTTTTTGCTTAGAAAGAATACTTAGAGCTACTGCAACATGGCCTTATTGAAATCTCAGATTTTCAATGGGCTTGTGAAGTTTTTTATGTTAACAAACAAGCTGAGCAGAATAGAGGAAAAATGCGGCTAGTGATAAATCACCAAGTCCTCAACCTTTTTCTCCAAGATGAGAAGTTTCTATTACCCTCAAGAAATTCTCTTTTTGTTGGATTATCTAAAGCTCACATCTATTCCAAATTTGATCTCAAAACCGAATTTTGGCAATTGGACATTCATCCTAAAGATAGGCCCAAGATAGGGTTTTGTATTGATGACAAACCAGAATTTTCAATGGAAGGTCCTCCATTTTGGCCGCAAAGTAGCCCCATTCTTATTCCAAAAGGTAATGTGTCGAATTTTCCAACTAATTTTGTTGAATGCAACAGTCTATATTGATGACATCTTATTATACAGTCCTGACAAAGAATCCTACTGACAACTCCTCTAGCAGTTTGCAGACATTGTAAAGAAAAATGTGATCATGCTCTCACAAAGAAAGATAAACATTGCCTAGATAGAAATCAAATTTCTTGGTATGCACCTCAACAAAGGTACGTATTATTTGCTAAAGAATTGTTAAAGTTTCCAGAAGAAAACTTCACGACAAAGCAAGTTCAGCAATTTTTTGGGATAATTAATTATCTCAGAGACTTTGTTCCCAATATTATAAAATTGTTGATTACACTACAATCAATACTGAAGAGGAATCCCCCACGTTGGCGAAAAACCCAAGCTAGAACAGTCACGGAACTTAAAGAAATCATGCAGACTCTTTCTCCACTGCAAATTCCATCCACAGGATAGAGAATCCTCCAGACTGATGCTAATGATAAATATTGGGCGATCATACTGTTTGAAGAAATTGATGGTAAGCGACACCTCTACGCTGACAAAAGTAGAAAGTTTTCCAAAGTTGATCTACATTATCATTCCACTTTCAATGAAATTTTGGTAGTAAAAAATGGAATAAAAAAGTTCGACTTTCATCTTATTGACCATCATTTCCTGATAGAATTAGACATGGCATTTTTTCCCAAATGACTAAGTTTAAATGGAAGCAGATTCCAAATTCTCCACTACTTCGGTGGGCCAAATGATTTTCGAAATATTCTTTTGAAACTAAACACATTGTCAGAAAGAAGAACGTGTGTGCTGATTTTCTGTCTAGGCCAAATGCATCAGCAGAGATTAATATGTACATTATGAAGCATGCTCTTCATATTTTTCATCACAATAAAAAATATCAAATCGAAAGAATGCGAGATTGGCCAAGTTTGGATTATCTCAAAAAATCATTGAACAGATTCAGAATGATAGCTTTGTTGAAAATCCTAACAATCTCATGTAGCAATGCCACACAGATCTAATCAGACTCTATGGAGGCTCGATTTTTGATCTTTTTGGATTAAACATCCAGGTATTTATTTATACATCCTTTAATCTAGAAGGAAGATGATTTCCTTGATAAATTTCAATGCTTGTTATGGTATTTAACTAATAAGTACTTAATATCTATTGAGTTTCCTATCGAAAAGTGCATCGCCAACCTAACTAAGATATTTGCATTTGGCCATAACATTGAAAAATGGAAGTGATAGGAACCTTCTGGTAGTACTCAATTGGTTCAATCTTCCCACTTATTGGAAGCATCTCTTCCAACAATAATTGAGAACTGTCCGACCAAAACCAGAAATACACATTGTTGTGTTTCTCCAATGTCCATGGGCTTTTGTATGAAATAATGGCATAATTGCTGATGCACTAGAAGGAATAGGAACTTCAATCAACAAACATTAACCACACCTTAAGGAAGCCCGTATTTGCAAATTCTTCCTTGATTGTGTTGGATTTGTTAAATACAACTACAGAGAACTCCAGAGAGCCTTATTCCAAGAAAACAGGACCATCTGTGAAAAAGTACGTAATTACTTTGCACCTATCCCATGAGATCACTACGGCCTTGTACTAAAAGCCAAACAAGCACTCGAGAAATTCAAACAAGTATAGAACCAAGTAGGGACACCTTCATCACAAGAGCAAGAAATGACAAACATGGACCTTTGTCCTTATCCCTTAGACTAGACACATCTCACTATGCTCAACCAACAAATTGACCCCAGCCAAACATACCTGCTGACACTTCAGGACCCTCTAGGACTTGCTTCCTCCTCAAGTGGAATAAGCATGTGGAATGCCCTGATAATACAAAGAGAAGTCACCCGCAACCCTTCTAACATCAAACTTGCAAAACTTGAATAAAGACATATGGAAGCAACCCACAATACATAGCTTCGATAATTCAGATTATGATTACAACTCCCGCGATGAAAGATAGGCCTATAGCTAAGTCACTGTAGCAAAGTATTGTAGTAATAGGTTAGGGAAATTACTGTTCATAGTCACTATTCATATCACCTAGAATAATTTCCAATCGGATTTTGCGGAGCCTCTATTTGTTTCAAAACTCGTGAGTATGGTCTTTATTTTATGTGAGCTCTTAATGCATGTAAAAGGCAAATGAGATGTAATGTGTTGGGTAGAGTCCCTTTAAGTAAAATGCGTATTTGTGAAAGCTCTCTCAATGTCTCTCTAAACACCTCATTTTCTTCAACTTGGTAGGATCCTTTAAGAAATTTAGTTCG
Source organism: Eucalyptus guilfoylei (assembly GCA_016097605.1). Classification (NCBI taxonomy): domain Eukaryota; kingdom Viridiplantae; phylum Streptophyta; class Magnoliopsida; order Myrtales; family Myrtaceae; genus Eucalyptus; species Eucalyptus guilfoylei. The sequence continues at coordinate 19,435,723 of CM027860.1, forward strand.
GTTAGTTAGGAATGTTACTATTCTAACACCCTTGAGTGTCTCTATACTCTGAACTAAATCTCTAGGCAGTTTGTTACTAAATGCTATCCTCGAATGGCTTAAACAAGAGGTTCGTCCACTGTAGGAAGGCATACCTGCAACAACTTACTCAGTTTTCCCTAGTACTAAGCATATGTCCCTTCATTGGTATTAAAGCCATGGTTCATTTGTAATTTGGCTTGTTCCATGCGCTTAGAAGGTGAATCTAGTGTTGAGAAGACTTTCTCCATATCATGTATGATCTTGAAATCCTAGATGCTCCAGTTACTTTTACTTCATCCTCATCTTCCTCCTCTCTTTTGGAATTTTAGGTGTCAAATGTTTCTAAGACCGACTATCTTTATGAGGTATCTCTTAGTGATGATACCAAAATCTTTGAAATTCAACTCCTTCTTATGAACCCATATTCTGCTTTTGCTAAACCCACATCATTTTTCTCTCCCATCTGTGCTATTCGATATCTTATCCATCAGACTCCCAAAGAAGTGAAAGACTATGTACAATCCTCTAAGTTTGATCAACATCTCATTCCAGCCATTGAAAAATGGGTATTTTGTTACTCTCCAAATTCTCCCAGAATTTCCCAAATAGTGGATCCAGTAGGGATACTCCCATATCTACTATGGAGCTGTTCGTCTTACCCTCACTTCCCATAGTCAAAAAGGCTTGCCAGTTATGGCCAAAATGACCATATTGGATACTCAATTCTTAGAATATTAGCATGCTTGTATTGGCACTGTCCAATGTTGAGATAGTCTTTGTAACCTATATCCAAATTTCAGTATTGCTCTTTTAGATCCTTAGCTACTTTCCTTCAGCTCACTAGAGCACCCTAGATTGCTGATTCTATTATGGCAACACTGCACTACTAGATGGTCTATCGAGTGCCAAACCACACCTTTGATCTAAATTTCCAAAATGGAGATGAAGATGCCCTGTTCATCTCCATGCAAAATGACCAAGCATCTTGCATCTGTGTCCCCAAGCAAATTCCTAAAGAGAAGTTGGCCAAACTCCTTCCGGAGACTTGAATTACCAATTATGAAAACATGCCTCATAATGTACATATTAATCTCTGCTGGTGCCTTTGGCCTGGATAGAAAATCAGAAAGCATGTTCTTCCTCCCGGCAATATGAAGGGACCTATGCTTAGAACCATGAAAAACTAAGTAAATTGCTACAGGAATACCTTCCCAAAGTTGGTAAATCTCTTGTTTAAGCCCTTCAGAGTCAACTTTTTAGTAATAAACTACCTACAAATTTAGTTCAGAGTATAGAGACACTCAAGGGTGTCGCAATGATAATTTTTTTAACTGGCTGAGCTGCATTTCTTAGAGGATCCTACCAGGCTAAAGAAGAGGAAGTTTTTAGAGAGATATTAATAAAACTTTCACAAACACACACTTTAACAATAAACATTTTTCATGTTTTGCGAACTTAGTCCATTGATGAATTTTGGCCAGAAATCCCTAAGGTTGACGCCAGCCATCTTATGTGATATAGTTAGCGCTAACACGGACAATTTTTTTTTTTAATTTTTTGATTTTTCTATTTGTTTTTCTTTTTATTTTCATTTTCTTCTCTTTTGTTTTTTTCACTGTAGCCGACCAGGTAAGGGTTGCGACCCTCGTCGACCACAATGAAAAGGAAAAAAAAAGAAGGAAAAGAGAGGAAAAGTAAATGAAATAGAAAAGAAAAAAAAATCCAAAACAATTAAAAAAATGGAAAAAATTGTTCATGTTAGCACGACTGTGCCATATAGGACAATCGGTGTCCATGTCGGCTATTTCTGATTAACTAATTGGTTGAACTAAATTGACAAATAAGTTTTAGGATTAAAGTAGTCAAATTGGAAAGTTTATGATTGAATTAATATAAATACAATAAGTTTATGAATTTTTTGGTAAATAATCCAGTGTTCTTGCCAATACATCTCATGTGTTTTATCTTAAAATTTCTATGAATTACCTATTGATTATTTAAAACTCCTGTGAATTCTATGAATGTGAGAATTGGTTCTTGTTGTGTTGTACATGGTTGAACCAAATATTTTTATATATATGTATTGTCATATAATTGAGAATTTCGAAGCACTTCTTTCTTATTATATTCTCTTGCATTGTGCATAGTAGAGGTGATTAATTTTAGGGTGGATAGGTTCCAAACCTAGGTATAACCGATGCCCCTTTTTGAACTTTATACCCTACCCTATTTGCACTGAAATCTGTTTTGGAACCTACCTTGTTTTTTTGATTTGGTTCCAAGGTCTGCCTTATTTGTATTGAAACATGTTTTGCAATTTCTCGATATCTTATAAGGTTTCGAATTTTAAATAAATATGCAAGAAAATAACAACGCAATCCTCTTAATTTGTATTGAAATATTAAACACATGCAATTAATAAATATATAAAATTTTTGACTAAATGAAAAACTAAAGATTCACGAGGCTAATTATCATAAACCCAAGCACCAAAACGCCTACACCTGGAAGCCCAAGCACCAAAAACGCTTACTCCCATTCCATTACCTTGAATTGAGAAGACAAAAGCGGAGTCGAAGGTAGAAAAGAGATGAGCTATCGGCACAGCCCACCCAAGCACCAAAACATCTACACTTGGAAGCCCAGTGCTGGCATCAGAATCGGAGAGTTCGTAAAAACCTATCCCAAAAAAATTGAAAACCCTACCAAAAAAAAAAAAAAATCAATTTCGAATTCATTTCGCTCAAGTTTGTGCTGCGTCAGCGATGATGGCAAGTCTCATGATAACAAGAAGAGAGGCGACAACGAGTTGGGTTGCGTTCCTACAGGCCACGACGTTGATGATGGCGACAACAATGGCGGTTGGGCATATAGAGAGAGACTAAGAAAGAGGGCAACTGAGAATGAGGCAAATCGCACGAAGAGAAAGAAAGTGAGGCAACTAGGGTTTCTTTTCTTAACATCAGTAAAAACCGATTCCAAAACTAGTCCAATTGATCTGGTTTCCGAGGTGGGTCTTTACTTAGAACCGGTTTCCGGACTGGTTTCAAATGGTTCCCAAAAAATGGAACTAGTTCCTGGACCTGTTCAGATAGGAACTTGCTTCTGAACCTATTTTCTAGGTGGTCCGATCCGATTCCATACCCCTAGTGCATAGTCAAATCAATTTTACTTTGTGGCCATGACACGGTTAGGTAAAATATCTATCTACTTCATAACTACCGTACATAGTCAATTTAATTGCTTATTTGCTAATAACAGCACAATTAAATATTTATATGCCCGTTTGGGAGTTTTAAAGAATTTCCTTTAATTATCACTTTCCTGGGAGAACTCTTTGACTTATTTTCTCGAAAGAGAAAGATCTCATCCCATTTAATCTAGTTTAATGCCCATTGTCCACTTTCTATAACATATATGTAGACATACAAAATATTGATTTTAATTTGAAAAAGAAAATACCCATTAGTCTCATTCTATCTATTTTAGTGCATTTTACGTTCAAAAGTCTATCTTACTATAATACCAGTGCTAGGGCCACTCTTCGCATGGGTTTTATCTTTGATTTTTTTAAAAAATATTACTCTTTTACCAAAAATATCATATTGCACTATTGACACATTCAAATTCCATGAGTATGATAAGGGATTCTATTATGTTGTGTAGCCAAATTAATTTTGTATGTGGATACTATACATTGTATAATTACACATTTGGAAGTATTTCACTCTACTGCATAATTATTGCACATAGTCAGATTTTATTGCATGTACAAAAGTAACAATATAAATAAATATTTGTATTTAGGTCGACATTTCGAAAGATGTTCCTTTGATATTTCATTTTTTAAGCAAAAATATTAAACTTCTATGGAAAAATGGATGGACTTGTTCCTTTAAATTTAGTGCATTTAATGTCCAAAAGTCTATTTTCTTATAATTTTCACTGTCTCAACAAAACCATTCAATTCTAATTTGAAAAAGAAAATACACATTCCATTAACTTTAATCCACTTCATGTCCAGAATTCCATCTTACCATATTTTATTGATTCGATGCTATTATTTGGCCAAAATCGTAATTCTATACAAATTTCTCAATTCTAACATGAATAGTTTGCTTTTGCCCGGATTGAGGAGGGTGTGCGGATGTAGCTTGAAGCGAGAAAATGGAGTGAGATATGGCCCGAGGTCAAGAGGAAGATAGCACAAAGCTAAGGATCAGCGTTCAAGCCCAAAAATATGAAGTAAAAGAGTAGTTGACAGTGAAATTTAAGGGCAATTTGGGGCTGCGAAGCTTTCATCAGCCTGATTGTCAACTTCGGTGACATGGACTTGATTATAATGAAATCTGTGGTGTAATGAACTCCTACGTGTTTCCCCTTCAAAGGATAAAATGGTGCACGAATCTCTCAAGAGTCCCACTCAAAGGTCAAATCTCACAGGCCTTTCGCAACCATCATAGCATAGCAAGGAAGCGCCGGATGCATATGATACATGGCACAACATAAAAATCGTCGAAGTCCAACGCGGAGATCGCTTTTGAGGTGACATGCGCATGCGTCGAAGTCCATATGATACGGTTAACTTCATTCCTACTTTTCAACGGGCGATGGCACTGGATTAGTGCATATATCTAAATGTCAAAGTCTGGTTTCCCGAAAAGAAGCTATCTTCCAAATTTTGTAAGCCAAATGACCCATTTCACCCTTCTCTAAATGCATTTCCTCTCTTTTCTTGCAATTAAAGGAAGCACTAATGTGACATCGAATGAAAACCGACAACTTCGAGGTGTGTAACTACTTTTATAAAGAGCGATAAATTACTCCATGACGCTGCTTCCAGATTTAGGTAGAGTCACTTATAGGATAACAAAATCATCTAATTTGGTTGAAAAAGTTCAAGATGAGAAAAATTGATTGGCGACATGGAAGATGATTATGTAGCTGTAATCACATGTAAAGCACGACCCCATTATTCTCTTAAAAGAAATTACGTGTCTTCTTTTTTTAACAGGCGCGGTCTATAATCATTTGAGAATTCTTACATTTGATAATAAATTAGGGTGTTACCATATCCATTATAATTTGATAGCATGGATTATTAAATCCTGGGATGAATATCTTACTTAAACAATCGAATAATTATATTTTTTTTGTCCTCCGTTCAAACTTAACATATCAAAAACCATATTAGCAAATTTCATAAATTTGAATCAGCGAAAAGATGACATTGAACAATTTTGTATAATTTAGAGATTGGATTAAGCATTAATTAATAGTTTAATGACCACATTGATCAAATTAAAAGTAGAGAGATGATATTGCATATTATATCAAGGTTTTTAGGGAATATTTATATTATTTTTGCGTATTACACATGGCACAACATAAAAATCTAAGAGAGTTTCATATCCCCTGGTATTCTCAAGACTTTATATTTCCTCAAAGTTTTCATGAACAACTATAAAATTAAACCACGCAACCTCACTCCCCATGTTCACATAGATCAAGTTCCTATTACTTGCTTCCATAGACACCTTTTATTAAAAGTATAAATAAAAATTGAACAAGGCAAATTCGGTAAGAGCAGACATACTCATCCTCCTTTCTGATTTACAACTCATTGTAGTAATCTTAAGTGGATTTTCAAGGCGTACCCCAAACTCTTCTCATTAGCTTGTTTTTGCCCATTGGACCTTTCATAAAATTTAATCTAGTTATAATCTATATTGTACCGACATGCGACACGACACGACACGACACGTCGACATGTCGTTTCTCAAAAATAGAAAATTCTGGTATGTTGGGACACGTTATATATTAAATGAATATTTTTATTTTTAATGAATTTGATTCAAATTTATAAATAGATAAATAATTAAAAAAGAGCTTACAATGAATTTACACTAATAATATTAATAAATTGGCAAAAATTATTGATGAAACTAATGACTAACAACAAATTAGAATCAACTTATTTAAATATATCCATGATCTTCTACAATGTCCAAAATTTATCATCATTCAACATTCAATACTTTTATTTTTCAAAATTACTTTTTAATTTTATTTAATTATTTTTTCGATTAAATAAAAAGACCCCTTTGTGGTCCACCCCCAACCCCACTCCCTTTTTTCCCTCGCTCTTTCCCCCCACCCCCAAATCTTTTTCACTTTTCTTTCCCTCCTCCACCTCCTGACACCCCCAATTTTTTTTCAAGCTATCACTTCCCCCTCCTTCTCCCCTCCAACACACCAAGTCCCTTTTTTATTCTTTTAGTTTCATTCTCAAAACCCTAGCAGCGCCCTCCTTCCCCTCCTCCTCGCCGCACGCCAAGTCCCTTTTTTATTCTTTTAGTTTCCTTCTCAAAACCTTAGCAGCACCCTCCTTACCCTCCTCCTCGCCGCACGACCCCCTTCCTCTCCCCTCCCTCTCCTCTCCCTCTCGATCTCTGCTTGCTCTCGGTCCTCATCAAAATTGTTCACCACCTCACCTCCAGCCCTCCCTCCCTCGTAGCTGTAGCCTCGTCACCGATCCATCATAGCATCACACAGTGGCGGCCCTCACCTCAGTCTCTCGCTGTCTCTTGCCATTGTTCGCGGCCTCTTCTCTGCTCCCTCGCCCTCGCCTCCACCCTTCATCGTCTTTCGGACATGCGTGTCGAAACGTGTTGAGAAAAGTTGACCACGTGTCGAAGAATCCGACTCACGGTCAACGTGTGTCCGAGCATGTCGACGTGTCTGACATGCTCCAACACGTGTCGGACACGACACGGAAGCACGTGTAATGTGTTCATGCAACATAGGTTATAATTGGGTTGCCATTACTAGAGACTTTATCACATATGTCTAAGATCTATTCAAGTTGATTTAACATGACTATTTCTCTCGAAAGTTCTTTTCTGTAATGGAATTCACTGGACCTCACATGTAGTCTTTAAGCTCAAATGTCCAGATTTTAAATTGCATATCTTATTAAAACAATATATACATAGTCCTTTTGGTGAGCGACTAAGTTCCTTTATGAACCTTTTTTTTTCTATAAAAAAGATTAAGTTACAATTTTTAACTCGCTATCAAAATAACATTCAATCTTGGATTACAAAAAGCTAAATAACAAATAATTATAAATTATTGTGGATGTCCACTTTTTGCGAATTTGTAACTCACATTAAGTTATTATTTTCACAATAACCCAAAAATTGTTATACTAATAAAACCTTCTTTTTTCCTTATTGTTGCCATTTTGATTAGATGGGTTTAAGACTTACTAGGATTTTGCTTTATTAAACTCATTTCAATCTATACGGTAAATTTTAGACAACCCGCAATTACCTAACCCATTAAATATGAGTTCAAATAAGTGTCAATGACCCATTTTGCCACCATTAATCCATAATGAAGTCTATTAATGCAAAATTTCTTCCCCTAATTCCAATTAGATAGAAGCTTTGTAATGATTGCACCAATTTGAATTTGCTGAAACATTTTCGCCTTTAGTCCTTGAATTTAGAGATCATGATTTGCAACATGCTGGTCCCCGTAAGGGCCAATTGGAATATATACGTAATTTAGGGACCACATCCACAAAAAAGCTATAGGACAGAATTGAGCATATTGAAAAGTACGGGACTGGTGGTGCCGTTATCCTAGAGCTTATCGTATTTTATATTATGTTAAGATACTACAAAAAATGAGTTATTTACTAGATAGTACAGATACTTAGCTCTTTTGGTGAAATTAGTTTTACCTTAAACTTCCAATTAATCTTAGATAAAAAGAGATGAATTCGAGTTTTCGTAGCAATTGAACTAACAAAATGAAAACTAGATTTGAAGGTATGGCACCGGATAAGATTGACCATATACTCTCAAATAATGTGAAATAGAATATAAAATTAATACAAAAATGTTAATTTCCGGCTCTTCTTTTCTAAATATTCTATCACACTTCCATTTCTTTAAATTTTATCTAAACTCCCATGTGGCCTTTCTATGTCTACGTTTTCGAAAAATTTCCTTTTTGCGATATTGTATGAACTCATTCGACAAGAACCCAAGCAACGTAAGATATAAAAAACTAACATATGCTCGATAGATAGAATTGCGATTGATGACATTTGCTACGATTTTAATTATAGTAAAACGTCTATTTCTTTTCCTATAATTTCAAATAATTTGTTTTCCTTCATGTTAATCCTTGCTTCAATCATGTACATTGAAGTCTTTGTCTAATTTTTTTTCATAGGAAGAAGCTGATTAGCCCTACTTTTGTTCGGGAATAGAAATCCTCAATCAAGCCAACATCCTTTCCCTAATACCAATATTTCCAAAGTCTAATTTGAATATAAGGTTAAGCATAATTGTCAGAACATCTACTAGTCCACCAGTCACTCATATATAATTCAAGTTCTTCCCGTCATGTGAATTCATTATTCAATTTGGCCCGGCCTGCTTTTGACAGTAGGCCTTCCTTGGAATCCACCTTCACTTCAATTACCCTGCCGATATGATGTACTGCCTTCATAATCATTCGCTCAAAACACCATTCTAACGGTAAGCCAACAACCTGTATCCAAAAGTCACAAGTCGAAAAATCGTAACAGTGTAATGGTGTGTTTGGAGTCCAGGGTTTGAAAATAACTAAATGCCCTGAAAAAAGCCAAGGGCCACCTTCAAGAACTCTTTGTTTGTCTGCTTGGGTTTTGAATTTTGCAATATAGAAACCCGCCTCACGTTGTGATATCTCGACTAAGTTAGTCCGCCAGGCTTTTCTCAGTGTGGTTTGGAAGGCGGGAAGATAGATGGATGGATCGGAAAGGATTTTTCCAATAAGGGTTAACCGGCATTCCTCTAATGTTTCAGGTGAAGGATCTTCATCCCAATCGTCGATTATATGTTCTGTGGTGAGACGACCCAAGCTAGTACAGAGAGCGGCCAGACGCGAAGATTCGGCCTTTTCGTCCGAAGCCATCCCAAATATAACGAAGACAGAGAGCCGAATTACTCAATTTCAGAGAACTAACGAACACCAGGAGGCAGGTACGAGGGAAAACTAGAACCATAAGCTTCAGACTAACAATAATTCAACGTCTTCGTTGCAGATGGAGGGCAAGCGAAGACATGCAGAACTAACCAGGGACAGTCGATGCAGAATTGGGCGGACCCGCCAGACATCGGAGGCCGATGGAGTGAAGGCCACGCAAGTTCGAGTCGAAGAAGTATAAAACAAAGGATGGAACAGAGGAATCAGTAAAGAGATTAAGAATTCCGCCTGATCTCAGAATTCGAAGAAAGGAAAGCCATCTCACAGCAAGGTGACGAGGAAGAAAACAGTGTAAGAGAAAGGGAATGAAACTGGGTTTGAGGGTTTAGAGAACTACCAAAACGGTAGAGAGAACTCTACATGACGAGAGATTTTTTAATCGGTCAGGAGACGAGGATGTTGACAACTCAATTTCTTGCCCCTTAAACATCTATACTCCCTAAGTCAATAAATTGTCGTGTAAATCAAGGAAGAAATTAGTTTTCACTATTTTTCTGTACTGAGAAGAAATGGAATATAAACCGCGTAAACCCAATTAATTGCTGTCGAGCAATTATTTGTATCATTGACAAAGGGTGAAAATCCCATATAATTACAAGAAACTGTATCTACAAAGGAATTCAAAGGAAAAAGAAAGATTGCCAAACATGCAATTCGACTAAATTTTTTGGGACCTTTCAACATATCAACCCACACCCACCAAACATGCAATTTGACTGATGCTGAACCTAAGTATCTCTATCGTGGTCACGTTTGTGCTCAAAGTTCATCCCTAAGTGAAGATGGTTGTTGTCCCATGCAAGTACTTGAGGCGCTCAGGCTATCTAGCCAAACCTCGTCGGCGACGACGGAGTCGGTCTCGTTGTTGCGGTGCCATGACCAGTGCGCATGCGTATGGTTGAGCACCCTCAGTCTTCCGTGTCCAAAGCTCGCCTCCCTAAACATCGACAGAGGCGAACGTGGGTTCTTGTACCTACAGATTCATCACCTAAATGCTCAGGCACCATAAAGACGTACATTAACACAGACAACACCATCCAATAATTCAACAAGGTCAATGCGGCTAGCGATAAAATGAGGCATACTCTTTTAGGATTAATGATGACTGAAATCTGTCTATATTTCAGAATTTGAGAATGATGTCTTATATTATCCCCTAAAAGAACATCACGATATCTGTGTTATTTCCTATAAAAGATTGACGACAGATCAATGAGTAACACAACAGCTTAACATCAGTCAATTCCTCCGGAATTTCTTTCTGGTTTTCTTCCTACAATTCGACAAGCAGTCGGTTGAGAGCGAGGATTGAACATGAACAGCAAAAATTAATTCAGAGAAAGCACACTTACGACATTGCAAGACCTTCTCTATTCCCTCCATCTCCAATGGTCACGTACACAGGTCCACAGGAGTCAGCCTTATTGTTGTAGATTCTAGTCTGCGTATAACAAAGAACGACCGTCATTTTCTCAAAAAGGAACCACAAAGCAAACATTTTGCATGAAGCATCAGGCTATATGTGGACTTACAAATCGTTCATAGGCATGAACATGGCCAGCAAAGACGATGTCAACCCGTGCACCATACAACAATTCTTCCATCGCCTTCCTCATGCTCTCACCTTCCCCTTGATGGGCCGTATTTGTATTGTACCATGGCGCATGCAGTAGCACAATCACCCACGGCGTCATCTTGCGATCAATCTTGGCCAGGTCCTGCTTAAGCCACTTGTACTGAGCTGAGTCGGAGTCGAACTCGGTGTAGGACCCCAGCATGATGATGTGGATGCTGCCGCCTGCGACGTCGAAGGAGTAATAGAGGTTGGATTCAGATCCGCTTTCCTCGTAGGGCATGAGCCACCGGGCATTGTAAGCCTTGAACCCGTGGGGGTAGATGATGGGGAACATCTCAATCTCGTGGTTGCCCTCGGTCACCATCCATGGTCGGCGGCTTGCGGTCGGCTCAACGAGGCGGCCAAAGGAGTCCCACAGTGGCTGCTGGAAGTCGGCGTAGGAGAGGTCACCTGGGAGTAGGAAGACATCGTAGTCCTTGCTATCGACGTGCGCTAGGGTCGACTTGGTCCAGTCCGTTTGCCCAAGGTCACCTACATAGGTTGGAAGATCGCGACGATTAAGAATAGGAAATGAACTCAGCTTGAAAAATAGGAGGAAATTCGGATCGAGTCCAGAGATCGAGATAGATTCGTGACGAGTGTGGAGGTGTTTGGGGTGCGAGAAAAGAGGAAATCAGGCGCCCGGGCCAAAAAACCCAAACTCTGTTGAAGTAAGTGACTTGGAACTATGGATTCACCCGTGTCAGTGAATACATGAGTGCTTCGCTATTAATTCGGAGATTGACTTGCATTATAGGAGACTAGGCCCAATAGAAAAAATGGCTAGAAGGGATATAAAATGGGGACTGAAAAGCAGGAAGAGAAGTTTGGAAGGATGGCCATGTGAAAGCCGAACTCAACAAGCCCAATTAAATCGGAACCAGAATCATTTCAATCGGAATTCTAAATTCTAACTTGACAAAATTCCATCTATTTCATGAAAAATTAATGATTCTGCAAAATGAAAAGCTTACATTCAAATTAATATGCATGACCCAAATCCAACCAATGATAACTTCTCTAACACCGAGTGAGAAATCATCTCAACACATACAACAATCATTTGACCATGCTTTTCTCTTCAAAATTTATGAAGAACATCATCTAATATCATCTTGTATCTTCTAAATGATTAAATGTATTTTAATTATAGGGATGAAGGCACCACTGTCCCTAATCTTTTACCACATATCCAGTTAGGTCATTAAAATTCTTTTGGATTGATATATATATATATATATGTGTGTGTGTGTATGTGTGGGGGACTAACTTTATTTTAATTATATATACATACAAGGGACTCTTCATTTGGGCCCAAACAAAAGTGGGAGGGTCAGCGATTTAGTCACTTCACACGCGGGGATACAAAATTAAATAATTGGTGACACGAAAGCTCGACGTAAAGTATTGTGAAGAAGGCTGTGATATATACTCTTCCTGCTCTTCCGCGGGGGTTGCTTCGCCTAAAGCAACAGCTTCACTAAGAAAGGACCGACAGAAGACATCCTGATCAACTATTTTTGGGGCCAGGGGACTTGCAAATCAAACAAAAAATTAATTTCGATTATCCAACAAACAACCTAGATAATCCTTTTCTAAACAATTGCATCTATCGCCATTGATTTGGATAGTCAAATATTTCAAGCTATAACCATCCATATCACTAGTGGTGAGTATGACACGTAACATATAAATCATATAGATAACGTATCATGTGAAAAAATTTAAAATAAATAAATAAAACTTCTCCAGTCTCGTAACTTTTTAGATCCCTATTTGCTGTCAACATGAACAAAAGTAAACCCTTTGGGACGAAACCCTATTGTCCTCTGATAGTTAGCACTTTGGATATCCATATCCGATAGTTGCTACTTACTAATTACTCTAAAGGTGATGCAGATGGAGAAGCATATATTATCTTGTGAGAGCAAGACATTCCGAATCATAAGTTCGGCATTAAAAAGGGAATTTAAGAAGGTACTGAATAAAAGAAACTATGAAGAAATTTATAAGATAATATAGTAATATACTTTCGGAATATAATCAAAAAATGTCGGGAATCTGATGTGTTGATACTTTTGTTCACGTGCATTGTTAGTCCTTCAAGGTTTTAAGGTACTAGGACTACGCAACCTTTGGCGCGCCTCAACAATGAAAGTCCCTTTCGAGTGCACGAAAACACACAAGATTCCAATAATGACATGACCAAATGAAATAACATATTAACCCGTGTAAGCACATCTTTTCTTCATCTCAATTTTTTTTTTTTTATGGTTTTATTTCAGAACTAGAGCATCACTTTTTACCTCTATGCAAAATGACAGAAACCGTAATACGCTCCTTAATTAGTAAAGCACCCCTCTTAGAGCAAAAACCCAGAATTTCCTCTTCCTCACAAATTGATATCCATTGGTTCATAAGGCGAACAAAAAAGTATTGCGTCAAGGAGACTTACCAACCACCACGAATTCGATGGGGAAGGCGGAAGGCGGCGTTTTGAAGGAGAACTCCGGGCCGCAACCACCACAGCGGTAGTAATAGGTCGTCCCTGGCTTTAGCGGTCCGATCTTGACGTGGTGGATTTTGCCGGAGGAGTAGAAAAAGCATGTGTAGGAAGTATTCTCTCCTCTTGCCACGGCGTTGTATTGTCCCGGAGACATGCCATACTCCACGGTCGAAGGCACCTTGTGGTCGTCCGTAACCCATGTTACTCTCATGTAGTCGTTACCGGCGAGCGAAACATGCACCTGAAATCACCCATTGATTGAGAATGATAGCATTTAATATACATGAATTTTCATTGGCACAACTTCGAAATATAGGCATATTTTTTTTTATCAATTGGAATTGAGAAATCGACCTGTTGAGGCTCCGACTCTGACCGGCCATGCTTGGTGAAGATGATGCACCCGGGAGGCTGTCGAACGTATTCCTTTTCGGAAGCATAAGTGAACTGAGGGACGAAGAAGAAGATAAAGAAGACGACGGTTAAAGGTAGTAGAAAGGCCCGGGGATACCAAATCTCCATGGTTGAAGCAATGAAGCTAAAGTGTGTGTATTGATGATCACTTTTGGGAGGGAGGGAGAGAGAGAGAGAGAGAGGGAAGATATAGAGAAGGTGGGTTGGAGGAATTTGAAATCGGAACACTATAACCTATTAAATAAATCAGAAGGCAAATCCGTCAAGTAAGTCGATTGGTATATATGCAAATATGTTTCGAAGGTAGGTGTCTTCTCGCTCGTCCTCCCCCATTTTTCTTCATTGCCAGCAAGCGTGTGATAAGGTAGCTCTGGGACTTGGCCCGGCTGGAGGAGGGACCATTTTTCTCAGCCGGTAAGTATATACGATCATTTATGTGATGTGATTGGATAGTTTTGGTACTTATCTGAAACTTAAGAAATAATCGCGTCTCAAGTCGTGGGTTTATATTATTTAAGAATGGCCATCAGAAAAAATATTGGAATGCAAGTAAACCCATCAAAATGGATCATTGACCAATTTTTAACCTATATGGGTATTAAATTGGTTATAAATGGGGTTAGTTATATTATATAAATAAATCACAAATGGTTTAAACATGATATATTGGTTAAATAGATTATAAATTATTTATAAAATAGATTTACAACTTATTTAGGCCCAATCCACTATCTTTTCATTCTTTATCAACCTTACTCGATCTTATACTCGCTTACTCTGCACTCTCATCTTAGTTTGGATACGAATTTTCATAAATTGGATTAAATATGTAAGTACTTTAATAATATGAGTCGAGTTATGTTTGAATGAGTATAGGTTATTAAATTTGTATTGTATAAAAATTGGTTGAAATGATTTAAGGTCTATTTGGGTTGACCCATTTTCGATTTGATCCAAATCTAACCCAACTCACCCGTTTAACAGATCTAATCGCAAACGTGCCCACGATAAAGGTTTGCAATCAATACATTGCTAAATCCGTAAATATAAAATAGTGTTGGACAATTTATATAGAGCTGGAGAATGAGAAGTGAAAAAAATATCAAGTGAGACTTTTCGAGATATATAGTAGATGTACATTGATTTTGGGCATTTATGCATCACTCAGTAGTTCGAGCTTCAAATGAGATGTCCCGAGATCAAGTCTGACGATTGGTGTATTCTCTTACTTGGCTTTTTATCTGATGTTGTTCTGGCCTTTCTCTCTCATTAATCCACATGCAATATCTGGACGTAGATGACATGTATCGAGTGTACTCATGATCGTTATGTACATATACGGTCAGTGAGCAAAGAATTATGGTCCTTGCGATGTTCATTGGAGTTCCAACTTTTTGGCCCGTAAAGTTCACCTTTCACGCGCGCTGAGCGAAAATGAATTCGTCGCGGCACACGAGAATCTCTCCTGTACAGCGGACAAGACAAAAAGATGGACCACCCGCATCGTCTGAACAGCCAAAGTCAGATTTGAGCTGCTCCGAACCTATTGGAGATTAGGGGTGTGCAACCGGACCAAGTATGCCTGAAAATCAGATTGGTCCACCATAAAAATAGGGTTGGGAGCTGATTCCCATTGAAACCGGTCTGAAAACCGGTTCTCAAAATTCGAAACCAATTTGAACCGGTCCGAGAACCGGTTCCGAGTGAATGTCCACCCGAGAACTAGATCGACCGGACCAGTTTGGGAACCAATTTAGGTACCGGTTTTGTAAGCCCAACTCCAAAAGTCCAAAACCCAAAATGAACACAGTTATTGAAGGTATGAGGCATTCTCATGCATTTTCTTAAGTACCTATGTTATAGTAGTACAACTCTTTAGGGTAAAAAGATTTCAAAATCAGATCAACTGAGTTCACATATAATAATTCGTATGTTTTATTGTTTTCTTTGTTTATTATCATTTTCCTCATGTTACTTGCTTATGCGTATTACCAAAATGAGGAAGTTGCAAAAGCCATCAATTGGAGATTGTAACTCTTGCTACTTTATCATCATTAGCCTTGTGGATCCTTAGTTTTTTGTTTAATCAAAAAGTTTATGTACTTATTGATTATAAGTACTTAATGTTTCGATACAAATTAAAATGTTTACATTATTTTCTCGTGTATTAATGTAAAATTTGAAACCGTATAGGATATCGTGTAGTTACAAAATAGGTTCCAATGAAAACACAATTGACCTTGGAACCGGGCCCTAAAAACAGAATGATTTGAGTGCAAGATCCAGTGTAAATAGGATTTGATACAGGATCCAAAAAGAGGAACCAATTATAACAGTGTGGGGTTCAGGTCCAGGTCTGGAACCTATCTAGCCTGACCTGATCTCCCCTTTTGGAGACCCCCACCCACCTGTTTATAGCCTTTGCTCTCCTTCTCCTCCTCATTTTGTCTTTCATTTGATTCTGGGTTGCAGTTCAAATTGGCACTCTGACTTCCTCGGTTTCGTTTGCCCAAAGAAAAAGATTTAGGGTTTGTCAGTCAAGGAAGCTTCATCATGAGGCCACGATGAAATCTCTCACCATCAAATAGAATCTCACACGGTTAATTTTCTTAATGCTCATTATCTTTCCAATCTCCACAAAGGCCAGTCAACCGAATTAAACTGTCAGTCGACTATTCTGCCAGTGGGCATCACTTATATTTGTTAAAGACATATTATGTGCTAAATAATCTTAATTCAGGTAAAATATTCTCCGGAAATAAAATTACAAATAAATGGTAATATCCCTTATTCCCTGATAAAACATAGAAAAAAAAATTGGCTCGCATGGTCCCCAACACACATAAAAAAAAAAAAAAAGCCAACAAAAAAAAATGATAAAACCTAGAATCTGTCAGTCAAACTCAATGACGTACTTTTAAGTCATGCTCCGAATATCCGAGGAATCTACTTCTAGGTCCCCACGACTTGTTGAAAGCGAATCAGATGGAAAAGATAGTTTGCATATATGTCTCATTCCAAGAAGCAATTTCAATCAATCATTTCAATTATTATAATATCTTTTGGCCTTGAGAGTCGGACTAACCCCCGTCTGACCCTTGAACCGACGCACGTTCGTGACGTGAACAAGGAATCAAACAATTCGATCATTTCGTCAACACTATCTAGAAGTCAGTAAAATTTTCATTCCTAAATCACAAGAAGGAAAAGATGATAGAGAAATAAACTATTGTCAGATGTTTAATGTTGCGAAATATGATATAGTTGTTGTGCCATATTTTCCAAATTTAAACTTTTGACAAAATGGCATGTTCAAGATAATACGAGAGCAAAAATCACAAAGTATGGATCCGGTGGTCTTTCTATCTTTGTATAGCACTCATGCCTTTGGACAAGTTTTAATAGTGCGTTTGTTTTGCAATCGCTTATAAATATAAATGAACAAAAAAAATTTCACCATTTATGAAAATATTTGATATAAATTGTTGTCAATGATGAATATATATTTCATTGATTGATTATTTCAAGTTAGAATTAGATCATTTTAAAAAAATATATATTTTTGAAATAATTCATTTTTCGCGAAACAAATAGAACTCTTGTTCACATCTTATATTACAAGCGTAAAGCTTGATCTCTACACGAACTCCACTTTCTCACAACCGATTAAAATTTTAGGGAAAACAGTTTGAGATATTGATCAAATTGGCTGCCTTTCCGTCTCCATGCAAGAGTTCTATTAATATCATTTTTGTGGTGTTAGGAAGAGCGTAAGCTAGAAAAAGGCTTTTAATAGCTTTTACACATACGCGTGCATACATGTCCCCAAAACGGTAATTCATATGCCTTGAAATAGCTTTCGGCCGAATGTGATTTAGGGCTTATTTGCAATGTGACCGGACAATTGCAAACTTTTTTGGCCCCTAGATTCCCAGAGTGGAAATAACATTGCTTAATGCGTGACGAAAAGAGGTTCTCCACATGAGAGGCTGACAGAGAAATTCCGTGGGGAAAGATCCATAAGATGGAAGAAACTAGTTGAAAACGATACGAGTGATGTGAACTTGAGAGGGTGGAAGTGTTTCTTTTATCTTTGTTCTTTTGCTTTTCACTAATCTCTGTTTATTCTTAGTCCAATACGGCACGTAACTGTTCTAAGTTATCATATAAATCATAGTCAATTATTATAAAAAAAGCCATTAAGAGTATGATTACCAGGAATCGTTAAAAAGCAGCTAATGAACCCGGCCTAAACAGAAATTTACTGATGATTCAGTTCATTGACAAAGTTAATACTAATTTACAAAAATATCGAACCCACCGGCACATTTGACACAACTAAGATTATAATTCTCAAATGATTGCTCATGTTACTTCAGATATAATGTATAGGGTTGACAACTCTAGACACCCGATAGGTTTACTGAACTTTAAGTATATCTTGCTTCATTTTCAATATTGGGTAAATGTCACGGCTGATTTATGTATTTTTTTTTATCGAAAATCAAAATCATCTCTTTACTTTTTTTAGGGCAGGGGGAGGGGTTCAAAAGTGTCTCTACTCTTCAAAAGTGCTACATCAATTTTTCTGTTTCACTTAAAAATAAAACACAAACAAAATGAGATGGAGGGAGGGAGGGAGGGAGGGGTAGAGAGAGAGAGAGCTCTCAAGCTTTTGGCCGCGAGATTTGGACCTCATAGATCTCGAGCTCATGATTGCTAATGGCTGCTTGAGCTCGAGCTCGCAAAACTTGAGCTTGTAGCCATGATCGCTTGAATTTTGAGCTTGCGGTCGCGAGATCTAAACTTTGTCGATCTCGAGCTTGCGGCCAGGGTCACTAGTGCCGATTATGATTTGAGTATCGATGAATTAGAGGTTTTGCATTGTTGGTACACTAAATTTTATGCGGCCATGGTCACTAGTGCTGATTATGATTTGAGTATATATGAATTAGAGGTTTTGTGTTGTTGGTACGCTAAAATTTGCGGTTTTGGTTTGATTTTGTGGGCGTTTAAGTCGAAGAAGAAACGGAAGAAGAATAAGATAGTTGTGCGTGCGTGTGTGCGTGCGTGCGAGCGAGAGAGAGAGAGAGAGCATATGAAAAAAGTGAAAAAATACAATGAGAAATTTTTTAAAGGTGTTAACGTCATGTTAGCAAATTGCATTACAGAAGCAAACCATGGACCAACAGTGGCACATTTTAAAAAGTAGAAGGATGCTTTTGAACAAAAAAAAATCATATGAACGATTTCAATTTTAGGGCACAACTACAAGGACCTTGGTGACATTGAACCCTCATATTTTGTTCTTTCGACAACATCCTTAAAGTACGAGTGAAACTGAAGATCTTCGTAAGGAACAAGAGTAGTAGATAGATGTATTCATGTTCCATAGCCTCCCATGAATTCCTCTGGTCATCAGGTCACCGACTCTCCGACTCCAGAGAAATCTCAAAATCGTCGTTGTCTCAAGTCTTCTTTTCAAGTAAAGTGCTGCAAGCTTGATGATATTTCAAAGATCCCATTCTGATAAAAACGACCCCATTAGAGAAAAAAAAAACATGGAATAAGATGATAAAAGAGAAGTGGCGCACCCCACCATTTATCGTCGTCATTTCTCGCGAATATCTCAGGAACCAAAAGGAAAAAAGGAAATCACTCCCGAGCAGAGGTGTGACGTCGCTCTCTGTATAGGCATCTTTCTGTGGTTTCTACGTTGCAAATCCAAGACTAACGACAAAGATAATTTCTTTTGGGAGGTGGTTGGTTCCACGGTCTACGGGAATGGTAGTTTTGAAAGAAAGTGGAGCAGCCTTGAGGAGCGAGGGAAGACGCTTCCTTGTCGAGGTTGGAGATAGTCATTCATTGGAGGAAGTTTCCAGGAGGCGTGTACGAGGTCGTGATGACACGAGCAGAACGGGTCAAGTCCGGCGCACGAGTGCTTGAAAATCGGGCGCCGACTGCTAGCGTGGGACCAATGCTGGAACGGCAGGGCGATAGGTGACGGTGGCGACGCAAGCGGCGCTTTCAAGTTTGACAACTCTGTTGAGCCCAGATTGGTTTGGATCTCGTGAGTCCACGCGTTAGTTGAACAGCTTTGCTCAAGTAATTGCCACGGTATTGAGCAATGCCAATCCTCTTTTGTCAATGAAGAGAGGGCGTGGAATTTGCTGCGGCTTGACATGATAGCTGGGGCCGGCGTTGGAACGGATGCGGTTGGGGCACCCACGAGCTATGGGCGAGGAAGAATAGAATGTTTTACTGCCAATAATGTCGCCCCACGTCTAGTTTATTATTACCCACATTAATTAATTTTGTTACGGCGTGATAACTATGGTGATCGTCCGATATTATAAAAGCTATTTTGATAGAAGTTTTTTGAAAGGGGTTGAATGGCGACATAAATATGTGTAACCCAAATTCTCTCATTATCAGAAAATACATCATCAACGTCGAGAGAACAATTGATTAGAAGTACACACTCATGACCATTTAAGTCTTTGCGAATCTAGTTTCAATTTTGCTTCATTAATAGCTAGTAGTCAATATATAGCTTTTCATGTTTCCGTATCGATTCTGATGATGTATGAGTTTTGTTTATCCATGAATAATTGGGATTTTTAAGTCTTTTATAAGCCTCTAGTAGTTGATATTAGAGTTTGTTAATATCTTTGTCTTGATGATTTTTCGTGAATTTTGATTGAATTAAAAATCAGCGCAAATTTTGGCCAAGAGAAATTGGCAATTCCAACCAAATTCAGGCAACCCACCACCTGGTTTTGGACCAATTCGGTTGCACCGCCATTGGCAAGAAAAGCCCTAAGTTATTTCAGCACTATGATGAGCGTTGTAGACTTATTGCACAGTGGGGGTTGCCGTGGTTAGGGTTTGCATCTTGAGGAATTTCGCTTGATTCTGGCAAATTTCTCGGCCGTTTTCGCTGATTCTTGGACCTATGTGTTGTGTGTGCAAGATCTCCAAAACCCACGACTTAATTTTGTCCAAGGTTGGCTGTCGAAGGAGACGTAGGCAGTGGAAAGGGCGGTGGAGACGGGAGCGACGCGAAGGATAAAAAACGGGGCTGAGTTCACGTTATGGAGGCTGGCGCGTGTAATGCACGGGCGCGTGCTGTTTTTAATCCATGCACCTGACGTTCTCGAGTGAAGGTTGGTGCACCCGCCCGTGCGAGTGTGATCCAACCTCTTGACACGCCCGTGTGGACCCCACGCTGGAAATTCTTGTTCTGCCCTTGGCTTCTTGAATTTGTTGATTTTCCCTTGGCCACTGAATTTCTAATTCTGCCCTTCACTGCTTAGGGAGTGCATGACAACAAGTAATTTCTATTTCATAAATAAATTTTCTATTCCAGACCTATTTCTAGAATAGAAATCCGTTTGATAAACTTATTCCGTTTTTCTATTTCTGGAATAGAAATCTATTCCAGAAATAGGTTTGGAATAGAAATCAGAAGTAGAAATTTTCTACTTCTCTATTTCTAGAATAGAAATGAAAAATAAAAATTTTTCTCATCTTTCGTCAATCGGTCCTTCATTTGTTGCCGCCAACCACCATCCATCGGTCGCTCGCCACTCGCCGGCCCCCGCTGCCGTTGGTTGTCGATTGCCACCGCCGTTGCTGCCTGTCACCCCCCCTACCACCGCCGTCGCCAGACGCCGGCCACCGCCGCCGGTCGTCGGACGCCAGTGGCCATCGGTTGCCCGCCGCTCGCCGGCCACCGCCGCCGAACACCGGCCGGCGACCGGTGACCGGCATCCATTCGAAAGGAAGAAATTTTGTGTCGTTATCAAACGAATTTCTATTTTTAGAGTAGAAATTTGTGTCGTTATCAAACGAATTTTTATTTTTAGAGTAGAAATTTTGTATCGTTATCAAACGATTATTTTTGCTTAGAAACTCTTTTAGAAATAGAAATAGAAAAATCTATTTACGTTTAAAATAGTTTAAAACGAATGGTTGTCATGCGTGCCCTTAATTTACTATTTTGTCCTTGCATCCAATTTGGTGAATGTTTCGTGCATGAAATTAAATGTTTAGTGATTCATATATAATTATATTTAATTAGAGATTAGCCACAACATCTTTAATTATCTTAGATTATATATAGTAAGGCACAATGATTGTATTTAATTGTATCAATATAATAATTTTTTTCTCACAAATTTTCATCATATTGATATGATAATTAAGATGAAAATCATATTAGGAATTTTGACGTGATAGTTTTTCATAAGTTAAATATGAATTTATTTAAATTGGAAACTTAACCCACAAGTAGTTTTCGATGTTATTTGATTCATATATTATGACATGTTTTACATTGGTGAAAACATGATATATGTAAATTTGCCTCAAATTTTGTGATTATGTGGTTTCACTTTCTGTGAATTTTTTAGATTTCAATGTTCTCGAGTTAAACGGTGACAACTATAAAATTTGGAAGGAATTAGTCCTTCAATTGGGGTGTATGAACATTGATTATGCTATTCAAAAATATGAAGCACTTGCTCAAACCGATGTTAATACTAGGCTAAAGTTGCTCTTCATGAACAATGGGAATGGTCCAACCGCCTTAATGTGATGTTCATGAAAACTCAATTTTGTACTAGTATTCATGATTCAGTCGCTCAATACAATAATGTGAAAGCATTGCTAGAGGTTGTTGATGCGCAATTTGAGATTTTAGAAAAGATGCATACTATAATCCTAATTATGAAGTTTTCATCATTGAAACTTACTAGCGTTAGAGGCGTAGGTGAGCACATATGAAGATGAGAGACATTGTGGCTTAGTAAGGAAATTATGAGGTTAATATATCCGAATCTTTTCTTGTGTACTAGATTGGGAATACTCTCCCATGACAATATGTAGCTTCTAAGATCTCATATAATACATATAAGAAAAAATGATCGGTTAATGAACTCATGATCATGTGTGTTCAAGAAGAAGAAATGCTGCTTATGCCATAGAGAAAAAGTGTTGATTTGATAACATAAGGAAATTACAAGAAGCAAGGCAAGTGGAGGGGAAAGGTAAAATACCTCCCCAAGCTTATATTAAGAATAAATCCAAATGATTCTTCTATAAAAAGAAGTGACATATGAAAAAAAAATTGTGTCAAATTTAAGGCTGTCTCGCGAAGAATTGTAATCCAATCTCACATGTTTCTTATAAATCTAATATAATTGATGTGAGTCACAATACTTGGTGATGAGTGAACAATACACATGTCGAATTCCTTTTAGGGTTTCCAAAACCATCGGAAACTAGTGATGAGTGAACAATGCATTTATTTAGGAAATAAGAAGCGTTTGCATGTGGAAGCTATCAAGACATGCAAACTAGATCTTTATAATGGCATTGTTTTGAATTTGGGTTCCTAGTTTCTCTAAAATTAATTTACAAGACAATGTCTTTTATAATGCGATATATGTTCATAATAACGCTTGTATAAAACGATATGTTGTGAATGAGAATTCCTATATGTTGTGAGATTGGAGATTGTGATATATCTCCATAAATAGAAGTAAGCAATTTAATAAATTACAAAGTACTCAATACTTTGGATTTTATTGATTATGACACTTGTGTGGACTGCATATAAGGAAAGCAAACCAATAGGACAAAAAAAAAATGTGCCTAGAGGAGTATGAAAATATTAGAAATCATGCATATAGATATTTGCATTCAGAAGTACTTCATTTCTTTCATAAATGATTACCCACATTTCATGTATCTTTACTTGTTTTATAACAAGCACAAAGCATTAGATGCCTTTGAGGTACTTAAAACCAAAGTAGAAAAATAATGCAATCAACAAATTAATATTATGATATCAGATAGAGGATGCAAAAACTATAATAGATACACTGAAGATGGACAAGTATCAGGTTCATTTACAAAGTTTTTTAAAAAGCATGGGATATTGGCTCAATACGCCATACCTAATTCTTCGGACCCAAATGGTGTAGCAAAAAAAAGAAATCAAACTTTATTGGACATTATGTGGAGTATGCTTAGCAACTCTAAATTTCCTAATCCTTGTGGACTAAAGCTCTTAAGATAACATTGCATATATTGAACAGAGTTTTGAATCAAGACTGTCCCAAAGACGCCTATTAAGTTATTCAAATTTTGAAAATCGAGTTTGCAACATGTACGCAATCGAGGATGCTTGTCAAAAGTGAGAGTTTATAATCCATAGGAAAAGAAGTTAAACCAAAGGTCTACAAGTGGGTATTTCAATGAATATGCCGAAAAGTCCAAGGGGTACAGATTTTATTGTCTATCTTACATCACTTGGATTGTGTAATCGAGAAACGCTAAATTTCTTGAAAATTACTAATTAGTGAAAGCGATCACTTCAAGGACCATGTTTGTTAAAAAATCATTCAGTTACTCAACTTTTCACCTCAAGTATAGATTGGTTGTTGTCAATAACACCAGTCCAGTTCAATAGGCTGTTGAACAACTAATCATTAAAGTTCCACAGCCTACTCATATTGATTCGACAAAACCAGTTGTTAAGCAATTATCAAAAACTGTTGAACAACCAATTAGGAGAATGTCGATGCAACACAATAAGATCTGCTCGAAAGAAAAAAATCAACAATTCCCATTGATTACATTGTGTATCTCCAAAAATCCGATTATAACATTATAGCTGAGAATGATCTTGAAACATTTTAACAAACTATCAATTATTATGAATCCAACTTGTGGTACAATACCATGAAGGAAGAGATAAATTTTTATGGCATCTAATAAAGTCTGAGATTTGGTTGAATTGTCCAATGGTATGAGAGTCATTGGTTGTAAGTGGGTTTTCAAAACTAAGAAAGACTCATTGGGCAATATTGAGAGATAAAAAACTAGACTCGTTACTAAATAATTCAAGGAGAGAATTGATTACATGGAAACCTTTTGTCCTGTATGTATGAAAGATTTTTTTGTACCATTTTGGCATTGGTTACCTAATTATGGATGTGAAAACCATGTTGCTCAATGGAGAATTAGAGAAGAATGGTTACATGAAACAACCAGAATGATTCTCTTCTAATAATGGGGAACATTTGATGTGCAAGCTTAAGAATCTATAAGGGGGTGCATGACAAACTGCAATTTCAGTTCCAGAAACAATTTTTCTATTCCAGACTTGTTTCTGGAATAGAAATCCATTTGATAAACTTATTTCATTTTTCTATTTCTGAAATAGATTATTGTTCCAAAAATAGGTTTGGAATAGAAATCAGAAATAGAAATTTTCTACTTCTCTATTTCTCGAATAGAAATGAGAAATAAAAATTCTTCCCATCGTTCGTCAACTGGTCCTTCATCCGTTGCCGTTGACCACCGTTCGTCGGTTGCCTGCCACCGCCGCTGTTGTCGGTCGCCAGCCGCCACCGGTCGCCGGCCGCAGCCGCTCGTCGCCGGCCACCGTCGCTCACTGATCGCCGGCCGCCGCCGATCGCCAGTTGTTGGCCACCGAGCTGCCAATCACCGGTCGCCGGTCGTCGGCCGCCGCCAATTGCCGGTCGCCGGTCCATCGCCATCCAAAAAGAAAAAATTTTGTGTCGTTATCAAACGGTTATTTTTTCTTAGAAACTCTTCTAGAAATATAAATAGAAAAATCTATTTCTCTTCCAGATCTTATTTCTGGAACAGAATGGTTATCATTCACCCCCTAAATGACTTGAAACAAGTATCTTGCCAATGGTACTTAAGGTTCCATGATGTTTATTTATTCGGTTTTGTAGAGAATGTGATTGATCAATATATACACTAGAAGGTGAGTGGGAGCAAAAAAAAAATTTTATCTGTTGGCACTAAATTTTAGCTATCATATTTGCAGTAGGCATTAGACATTTCATGTCATTTAGATAATAATAGCATTTAAAATTCCTTTATTTGCATCAAGCATATTAGAGGGACAAATTAAACGACGATCAATTTGACTGATCCAATCACGTTTTAAAAATTGCACTCAAAGATATGGATGCATTCAAAGATTATTTCTGTAATCTTCAAGGGAAAAGTGAAAAAATTGGTCAAGTTCAGCATCTGAAATTCAAGTGGTGGAGATTAAATGCTAAACAAAACCGTGAAAGGAATGGGCTGTAATCAAGAAACAAATTCTGGAAAGATTGGGAGCCAAATCCAAAATATAGGGTTCAATAAAGACCAATAACGGTAATGGCCAACGCATTTAGGGGAAAGAATCAAGCAGGCTGTGGAATCGTGAATGGAGATGAGCAAATTTGGATGCGTTCGCGGAAATATAAGTGAAGCAGAAAAGGGAAAAAATATGAATCTGATTGGAAGGAATCAATGGAAAATTGACAAGAGATTAATACTCATAAAATGAGCTGGCCGATGGTGAATGAATGTGGACACTGTCAAGGCAATATGGATAGAAACGGGAAAGGCAACCAAAAGCTTGCCAGGAAAGGCAAGATTTGGAGGACTAATTCACGGGGAAAAATTGGGACTAAAACTCGGCAATCCCCACGATCAAAGGTGCACGAGGTCAGACTTTCCAATGATAAATGGAAGTCTTTTGCTATAAAAAGGGCCTTGTCGAGCCATTGCAGGACAGAGAGAAAAAAATAAAAAGTAAGCAGTGAGGAGAAAATATTCTATCATACCTGTCTCAACCATGCCGCCATGCTCATAACCTCCAAGCGACTATCAGCGAATTCCCGACAAGCTCCTAGAACATTGTCCATTTTCTTGTTGTCGTAGCTCGGTGTCTAGCCTCGCATTGGTCAATCCAGCAACGTTCCTGCAAACTCCCAGCAAACAACCAGCGACTGCAGCAGCAGCTTTGGCGATCTCATCAGTCATCCAAGTCCTTCAGACTTCCCGCATTCATCTTGCTTCATGGACATTGACGATAATAAGTAAGCTAAGTTGAGCATATTTTTCTTTAGCTTGATTGTGTGCTATTCCATTTTGCTATTCAAACTTTGTAATTGTGTTTTTGTTTCTCATCCAGATAAGCTCCTAAAAAAAGGAAAAAATGACCTGTGGATCGCAAAAGAATGAACGCACGAAAGAGAGGAACTCGCGATCGTAATCATAGAAAAGTGCTTGGAAAACTCCCGAAAGTGGCGAAGCCTTCCCTCTTTCCCTCAGGGCATTACCCTTCTCTAGTGGTCTTCCTTGTTAGCGCTCCAATTTTGGCGTTTTTCCAATAAAGGCGCCCCAGTCCAATATTCCTCAAGAGGTCCTTGGCATCCCACAGCCTTGCCGACGGAACTCAGCGATTTGCTCATGCTTTGCAGGTCTCTTGGATATCGATATTACTTCTGTGCCTGCTCTAATCTTGGTGTGTCCTCTGCAGACTGAGTGACGTTCAATATTTGTGTGACCCATCACCCGTGGACTTTGCTTCGCTTACATTTCTTCATGGCTTCTCATTTAGTATCGGGTAAGTTGAGGTGTGGTGATTCACATTTTTATAATTTCCAAATGCATGATATCTAGTGGTTAAACCTTAGATTACCATAGTTTTATTATTTCTCAACATTAAACAAAGAGATATTCGGCTTTTGGACCTTTAGACACTAAGGTCTAACCCAATATTGTCTTGTGTGGGTTGCTACATTTGAGTATGTGATTTATCCATGCCTTGTCATTGCATGTTATCGTATCACACATATTTAGAGTTTAGAGTATACTTATAATTTACACTTTAGGTTTTCATATCTAGCACCATGTATCATTAGTCCCGCAATGGATATAGGTTTAGGATATGCTAGTTTTAGGATGCATATAAATTCAGGTTGGTTTTATAGTTTTCATAAAAAGAGTCATGTAAAAAATGTTATTTAATTTTCCTCTAAATTGCACGAAGACTTAGAATCAATTAGTCTCATATCATATATATATAGAGAAATAATTTACTATAAATAGCAAATTAATTAGTCATATCATGCATAACATTAATGCAAACTCTATTTGCATAATTTTTCTAAAGTAATAATTTGCAAAAATCTCGTGGTGACGGATGGGGATACACTTTACTTAATGCATCCAACTTCTTAAAATTTTCTGCAATCTATTTACTGTTTTGATTATTGAGTGTTACATTTCTCAATTGTGCACTCATATGATCATCTCTTACATGTTAGTGGCATAGGGTAAAAATGGATAAAGGTTGCATGCTAAACATTTTTAATCGAGCGTAATCGAGTTTCCGTACTCATGGATCTTCGGTTCGCAGAAGTAAAATGTACTCCCGCATTTTACTTGGTTATTTAATCAACCCATAACTGATTAGTGACGGCTCCAATAGGTAAATTTTTAATCACATGTTGAATTGAGTAGCAACGATTGGTAGGGCTTGGGAGAATTCGTGCTAAACCTGAGCGATGGCCTCGGGAGAGGAACTTTTGTTTCCATTTAGTAATCCATTAGCTTCTCTTGGTGGTCCACATTCGGGAAGGTCACAACATTATCCTTTACGTGGATGACATTGTACTTGCAACCAATAATAAGAGATTGCTTCATGAAGTGAAACAAATTCTCTCTAAGAGTCTTGACATGAAATATATCGATGGAGTATCTTATGTCATTGGTATTAAGATTCACAAGGATAGACCTCGAGGCATATTAGGACTATCTTAAAAACTTATATCAATAAGGTTTTAGAGAGATTTCGGATAAGAGACTGTTCACCAAGTATAGCATTCATTATGAAGGGTGACAAGTTCACTTTGAACTAGTTCCCAACGAACGATCGAGAAAGAAAACAAATGAAAAACATCATATATGCTTTTGCTGCCAGAAGCTTGATGTGCACTGAGGTTTACACTCGAGCTGACATTGTTTTTGTTGTGGGAATGTTGGGATATTAGGGTAATCCAAGTATGAACCATTGAAGAATTGCAAAGAGGGTGATGAGGTACTTTTAAGGTATAAAATGTTACGTTTTTATGTACAAATGAACCTACAACTTGAAAGTAGTTTATTCGGCGTCGGACTTCGATGGTTGTGATGATTCTTAAAATTAACATTTGGATACACTTTTATATTTGCTAATAGACTCATCCCTTGGAGGAGTGCAAAGCAAACTTTGATTGCTACTTCCACTAAAGAGGTTGAGTTCCCTTCGATCAAGAAAGAAAACAAATGAAAAACATCATATATGCTTTTGCTGTCAGAAGCTTGATGTGCACTAAGGTTTACACTCGAGCTGACATTGTTTTTGTTGTGGGAATGTTGGGATATTAGGGTAATCCAAGTATGAACCATTGAAGAATTGCAAAGAGGGTGATGAGGTACTTTTAAGGTATAAAATGTTACGTTTTTATGTACAAATGAACCTACAACTTGAAAGTAGTTTATTCGGCTTCAGACTTCGATGGTTGTGATGATTCTTAAAATTAACATTTGGATACACTTTTATATTTGCTAATAGACTCATCCCTTGCTACTTCCACTAAAGAGGTTGAGTTCCCTTCTTTTTTTAGGCCACCTTGTATAGTGTGTGATTGAAGGGTTTCATATCAAGGCTTAAAGTTAGGGATTCCATTGCTAGGCCATTAAGAGCATGAAGTAGCCTTGCTAGTCTCAAAAAATGACTTGACCTCATTGACTGGTAAATGTCTTTTTCATCCTTTACTTTTTATTATTTTGTTTCATTTTTCTAATTTTTCTTTAGAAAAAAACTCAAAAAAAAAAAAAAACAAGAGTTACAACTTTAAAGAAATATATATATATATATATATATATATATATATATATATATATATATATATAAATTAATGTAATTTGGGACACCACTTTAAATTGCAAGTGAATAATTGGGGGCATTGTCTTTTACGAAAAATTGGGCGGATTCAATTATATTAATGGAAATAGCTCCATCCCTTATTTTCTTGGCAATCCTAATTTTTATGGAAGTAAAATCTAACAATTATAAAAACATAGGCCTCCATCCCTTCTTTTCTTCGCAAGACTAATTTTTATGGAAGTAAAATCTAACAATTATAAAAACATAGGGCCTCCTTTTTAAAATAAAAAATAAAAAAAAGGTAACTAAATCCTACGTAGAAATGGAAAAAGTAAATTGGCCCAAACATTACAACCCGCTAGAGGCTAATATGAATATATAAATTCTGTAGGAATCCAAATGCCTTTCGTCTCCAACCTCTCTTGATCTCTCCTCTCGTCACGCGCCACCGTGGAAGAGAGAGACCCAGAAAAAAATGCACGCTCCGATGAGGCCCCGTCTTGCTCTCCTCGTCTTGATGGCTGCGGCCATTGTCGGAGCCTGCTTCAACCATGTGGTGGCAAGGATGTCGCCCTATCATCGACCGAAATCACGCGCTGCGGTGTCCGTTCGGGACTCCAATGATGAGGATTCGGCTTCTCCTCAACAGGTACATTGAGACGACACTTGACTAACGATGGTTAGGGCGGTTCGTTCATTTCCATGATCTTTTCGCCATTTTTGCTCTCTCTCTCTCTCTCTCTCTCTCTCTCTCTCTCTCTCTCTCTCGTTTAAGCCATCTGGGCTCAAGTAAATACATTTATCTTGTGTCTAAGTAGGTAGATTTTCAATGGTACTTTTTAAGGAATCCTGATAAAGGGTAAATGTATTACGAAAGTACAGATTAGATATTTTTTGTGTTATAAAAAAAAATTAGATGAAATGTGGCAGAGTAATCATAGTTTTGAGTTTTTTTGTTGATTTCTTTGCTTTCCGTTTTTCAGTTATCTTTAGTGTTTGGGTAGATAAAAATTAGCGAGAAAATGGCTGGTATCAACTTGGTGTGAGGGTCGCAACAACAAATGTCAATTTTCAGAAAAATATTATAGATTTTATATATAGTCGGATGAGATAGGTCCGCATAATATTTATCAAATTCAACAGTACATGTGAGTGAAAAGCCTACGTATGTTGTTTGGAGTTGATCATAATCACTGATCGTGTAAACTATATAAGACTCCCAAATAAAACGTTCACAATTATCTTTGCCAGGCAGGTATTTTAAGATCGCACTTTACGGTATTAAATAGTCTAATGTACATGCTGCACTTAATACATACGCATGTGCCTATTTTTTTAATAATAAGTGACTTCGAATATCTACTGAACATGTCAAGAAAACTTGGATATTTGTAAAACATTTTCTTAAAAATGATCCCTTATATTACTTACAAAAATAAACTAATGAAAAATATTTTCATTATCCATGAAAATATTTGCACATAAATTACTGTTATTAATGAAAACATTTTCCATTAGCTAATTATTTCAAGAGATACAAATAATCATTTTATTAAAAAAAAATTGTTATTTTTCGCGAAACACGGAGCCTATAAATGCCATTTTTCCCTTCACATTGTGCTGGTATGTACATTGCATTCCACGGGAATAATTAGGTCACGGGCTATTAGGTGCGTGACTTTTAACGGTGTCATTACTAGTCCCCACCAATTAATTAGATTAATTAGATTAATTAGATCGACTAGACATGTCCATTTCGATCCACTTTGGTCTGCTTATGTTTTCTGCCACTAGCAAAAATCAACCACCTCATGATACGTCTTATTCAAGCAAATGAACAAAGAATGAAAACTATAACGAGGTCTATCATCATAAGCAGACATTTTCGTGGACTTACTGGATAAATGATTTGAGGTTGAAGACAAGCTTTCTCACTCCCCCTTTCCTTTTGGTAATCCGAAAGTTATTTTTTTTTAAATTATATATCCCTGAAGTTTTTTCTTTTCTTTTTTTGTATGGAATGAGTGGATTTGATCGAAGGACGAAGTTATATGACCGGCTTTCATTTAGTCTAGATCAAGTGGATGAGACCTATTTGAACATTGTGCAATCATAACATGTATCATCCATTTGATATTTAGAATGTCCTACATTTAGAATCGCGTATATGATGTGTGAAACATGATCTAAAACAATTCATAAACTTCACACGACAGACTTGATTAGTCCTGACTCACATATAAAGACATTGAAGGTAAATTCCATCTTAAATTAGTGGGGGAACAGACACATTAGCGGGGTATCCTAAGTCCCACAACTTTGTTTCTCAGGTGCATGTATCTCTGGTGGGTCAAGATAAAATGAGGATCTCATGGATCACCCAAGACTCAGCTCCTCCGACCGTGGAATACGGCAAGTCGCCGGGCGTATACCAGAATTCATCGACAGGAACTACAAGTTCGTACAAGTATGTACTGTATACGTCCGGGAAGATCCACGAGGCCGTCATCGGTCCGCTGGAAACAAATACAGTGTATTACTACCGATGTAGCTCGGACTCATCTCGCGAGTTCAGTCTCAAAACCCCTCCGGCACAGTTTCCGATCAAATTCGCAATAGTAGGTACGTGCAGGCATATTGTCATCAACTAGGTTCGTGATTTAGGTGGAACAAAATTGTGTAATATTCGAGAAATCAAGAAGATGAATCACAACATATAGTAAGTTCTATGGGGACAATTTTTGCTTTGGTTTAGTATATGATCTGATCCATTCACATATTTAGTGAGCAGAAGCCTATTTCTTTTCCCCCCAAATAGCGGGATTGGACAGAGCATGCGTATGAAACATGTCAATTAGCACATGTTAGGCATTCGCAAAATGCTTCTTAACAAAGGTGGTCCAAAGTTTGACATGGCATGATGCAGGCGACCTCGGACAGACAGAATGGACCAAAACAACCCTTCAACACGTAGGGCAATCGAACTATGACGTCATGCTGCTGCCCGGCGACCTGTCGTACGCCGACGTCTACCAGCCTCGGTGGGACTCGTTCGGCCGCCTTGTCGAGCCCCTGGCCAGCCAGAGGCCCTGGATGGTGACCCAAGGCAACCATGATGTTGAGAAGATAACTATCATTCATCCTCGTTCCTTCACGTCCTACAATGCGAGGTGGCGGATGCCATATGAGGAGAGCGGCTCGGACAGCAACCTCTACTACTCATTCGACGTCGCCGGGGTCCACATCATCATGCTGGGCTCATACACGGACTTTGACCCAAGCTCGACCCAGTACAAGTGGTTGCAAGCCGACTTGGGGAAGGTGGACCGGACGAGGAGCCCTTGGATAGTGGTGCTGCTCCATGCTCCATGGTATAGTTCTAACACTGCTCACCAAGGCGAGGAGGAATCGGTCGGGATGAAAGCCTCCATGGAAGGTTTGCTCTATCAAGCGCGAGTCGACATGATTTTCACTGGGCATGTGCATGCCTATGAGCGCTTCGTAAGCTCCCTAATCCTTCTCTGTTCTATCTTTTATCGAGGCTATGCTTCCCTCCTAGTTCCTCATCTCTGCTTTCACTTCTCTCCTCAGACCCGTGTCTACAACGAAAAAGCCGATGATTGTGGTCCGGTGCACATCACCATTGGCGACGGTGGCAACCGCGAAGGCCTTGCCAAAAGGTTTTTCTCGGGTTCCTTGTCCAAATGCTTCTTTCTGCTTATCAGTTTTCAAAATGTCGAATCATTGCCGATTCAGCTTCAAAACCGTAATGCGACGATCCTTTACAATTCATGTATGTATATATATATATATATATATATATATAAATTGCTGGCTTGCACAATGACAACCGAAACTGACCGAGAGCAAAACTTCAATTTGCATTCTGCTGCAGCTGGCTAACCATAAATGCATTTTAACTTTAAAGCCACTGCTTCCCTTTCCAGTTACATGGATCCAACACCGCCGATATCAGTATTCCGAGAGGCGAGCTTTGGGCACGGGCAACTGGAGGTAGTGAATGCGACTCATGCACTCTGGACATGGCATAGGAATGACAATGATGAGGCCGTGGAAGCAGATTCAACTTGGTTGACAAGCCTCTCGTCCAACCCAGGATGTAAAGTGTGATAACCTTGATACAGAGGTATAGAAACACCCGAATGCACAAGGTAATTGTTGGATACAGGCTAAGTTGGTTCGAGGATAGAATAAACAAATTGTTCTTCAAGACAGCTAAATTGTGTTAGTTGGGTCTCAAAAGGAATTGAACATCTCATTTTAACAGGGTTCTTCGCTTCCATCGCTGATATAGTGATAAAATGCTTGGCCCAGTACCTTCGTTAAATCTGTGGCAATAAGCTTAATGAACTGTTGGTGATATGTATTTTTTTGTGATCAGGCGGATTTAGAGTTGAGATATGCTGGTATCCACTAAACCGTCATCGCGACCTTACCTCAGGTGAACCACCTACGAGTTGACAAATGAAATACTAAGCCTAAATTTAGCTTAGGTTCTCCCAAGCTCAGACCAATTTGTAACTTAAAGTTCAAGTTATTAATATGCAAATCACTTTCATATAGGAGTTGTGATTAATCTATTTCTTAATTTTCGTGTGATGAGAAAAAAAAAAATTGAAAATAAAGTGCGTAAACCCGATCAATTTCTCTTGAGGAATTATTTGTGTTGTTAACAAAGGGTAAGAATGCCATCTATTTATGAGAATCTAAGAAGGAATTCGAAAAGAAACGCTGCTAAACATGCAGTTTGACTAAATCTTTTGGGACCTCTCAACATGTCAGTCCACACCCACCAAACATGCTATTTGATTGATGCTGAACCTAAGGATCTCTATCGTGGCTTCTTTTGTGCTCAAAGTTCATCCTTAAGTGAAGATGGTTGTTGACCCATGCAAGTACTTGAGGCGCTCAAGCTCTCTAGCCAAACCTCGTCGGCGACAACGGAGTTGGTCTCGTTGTTCCGGTGCCACGACCAGTGTGCATGCGTATGGTTGAGTACCCTCAGTCTCCCGTGTCCGAAGCTCGCCTCTCTGAACATCGATAGAGGTGAAGCTGGCTCCTTGTACCTACAAAATCATCAACAAAATGATCAGGCGCTATAAAAGCGTCCATAACAGAGACAACATCATCCAGTATTTCAACACAAGGCCAATGCGTCTAGCGATAAAATGAGGCACGCTCTTTTCGTATTAATGATGACTGAAGTCTATCTATATTTCAAAATTTGAGAATGATGTCTTATATTGACATTACAATATGTGTTTTTTTCTATAAAAAATTAACGACAAATCAAAGAGTAATACAACAACCTTACATCAGTCAATCCCTCTAGGTATTATTTCTGTTTTTCTTCCTAAAATTCGA
The DNA here is from genome assembly GCA_016097605.1 of Eucalyptus guilfoylei. NCBI lineage: Eukaryota > Viridiplantae > Streptophyta > Magnoliopsida > Myrtales > Myrtaceae > Eucalyptus > Eucalyptus guilfoylei. The sequence goes on from CM027860.1 coordinate 19,470,463, forward strand.
CCATTGTTGATTGAGAACAACGATCGAACATAAACAGCAAACAGAGAAAGCACACTTACGACATTGCAAGCCCTTCTCTATTCCCTCCATCGCCGATGGTCACATAGACAGGTCCACACGAGTCAGCATCATTGTCGTATATCCTAGTCTGCGGATAATAAAGAATGGCTGTCATATTCTCAAAAAGGAACCAAAAAGAAAACATTTCGCATGAAGCATCATGGTATATGTGAACTTACAAATCGTTCATAGGCATGAACATGCCCAGCAAAGACGACGTCAACCCGTGCCCCATACAACAATTCCTCCATTGCCTTCCTCATGCTCTCACCTTCCCCTTGATGAGCCGTATTTGTGTTGTACCACGGCGCGTGCAACAGCACAAACACCCACGGCGTTGTCCTCCGATCAATCTTGGCCAGGTCCTGTAGGAGCCACTTGTATTGAGCCGAATCAGAGTCGAACTCAGTGTATGACCCCAGCATGATGATGTGGATGCTGCCACCGGCGACATCAAAGGAGTAATAGAGGTTGGATTCAGACTCGCTTTCCTTATAGGGCATGAGCCACCGGGCGTTGTAAGCTTTGAAACCGTGGGGGTAGATGATGGGGAATATCTCGATCTCGTGGTTGCCCTCAGTGACCATCCACGGTCTGCGACTTGCAATTGGCTCAACCAAGCGGCCGAAGGAGTCCCAAAGTGGCTGCTGGCTGTCAGCATAGGAGAGGTCACCGGGAAGAAGGAAGACATCGTAGTCCTTGCTCTCGACGTGCTTTAGGGTCGAGTTAGTCCACTCTGTTTGCCCTAGGTCACCTACATAGGTCGGAAAATCAACACAAGAAGTGGATAATACAGTTGGTCAGGGGGAGACAATAGAACAACCACTTCAAATGGAGACATTAAAGACATATGGTCGTAGAAATCCCACTACCACAACGCTAGATAAGACCGCTAATACATTGCTTGTTAAGTCATCATCTCTAGATCCAGATTCTATTGCTCTTTCTAGTGAGATTTATCCTTCTAATCTTCCTATTGCATTTCGAAAGGGTACTAAAACTTATACTCAACACCCTATATCCTATGTTGTCTCATATAGCTCTGTCTAGCTCTCATTGTGCTTTTATATCTTCTCTATATTCTGTCTTTATTCCATAGAATTGATAGGAAGCTTTTGTAGATGAGAAGTGGGGGGCAACAATGGTGGAGGAGATGCATGCTTTGAAGAAAATTTGCACACGGGATCTTGTTATTCTTCCTTCTGGGAAACAACATGGTACTGTGGACAAATATAAAGCACAGTTGGTGGCAAATGGATTTACTTAGACTTATGGGATTGCCTATCAATATATCTTTGCTCATGTTGCTAAGTTGAGCACTGTTCAAGTGCTCCTTTCATGTGTTGTTAACTAAGGATGGGATCTTCAATAGTTAGATGTAAAGAGTGTCTTTCTTCATGGAGAGTTAAAAGAGTAGGTATATATGGAGATTCCTCCAAATTTATCTTGTGACATCACTCAAGGTAAGGTGTGCAAACTGAAACATGCACTTTATTGTTTAAGTAGCCCTGTCGAGCCTTGGTCAAAAGGTTTCAAAAAGGTATGGTCTTTGCTGGGTATAGACAGAGTAATGTTGTCATACTTTGTTTGTGAAGAAATCAGGTGCTAAAGTCGCTAATCTCATTGTTCATGTCGACGACATTGTTGTTACAGGGAATGATAGTGACAAGATTAGCTAGTTGGAGAAGTTTCTTGGACAAGAGTTCAAGATAAAAATCTTGGAAAGCTCTGGTACGTTCTTGGGATTGAAGTTACCAAATCTTCAAATGGTATCTTTCTATCCAAACGAAGTATGTCCTTGATCTTTTGACATAAGTTGGGTTATTGGGATGTCGTCCTTTTGATACACTTATTAAGGGCAATACTTGTCTTCATGAAAAGGATGGTGATCCAGTGGACAAGGGTCTATCATCGGTTAGTGGGCATGTTGATTTATTTTTCCTACACCTAATTTGATATTACTTTTGCTGTGAGCCTAGTCGATCACTTTATGCATGATCCATACTCTACTCATATGGATGCTATTCAACAAATCTTTTGATATTCAAAGTCTGCTCCTGGCATAAGGATTCTTTTGTCTCCTCATGATAGCTAGAAAGTTGAAGCTTATACAGATGTTGATTGGGCTAGATCTCTTGACCGAAAGTCTATTTCTGGGTATGGCATTTTCTTAGGTGGGAATCTTGTGACTTGACAGCGCAAAAAGCATAATCTAGTTGCTTGGTGTAGTGATGAAGTAGAGTTTCATGCGATGGCATAGGGAGTTTGTGAGTTGTTATGGCTTAAAGGATTACTTGAAGATCTTTGTGTATATGTTCCTATTCCTATGATGCTATATTGTGATAATAAGGCCACTATTAGTATTGCTCACAATCTTGCACAACATGAGCATATGAAACATGTTGAGTTGACATGCACTTTATCGAGGAAAAGGTGAAGAGCAGTTTTATTTGTATGCCTATATGCCCTTTGTTCAGTCTGGTGATCAATTTGTTGATGTGTTTGCTAAACGATTAGAGAGTAAATCATTTCACCATATTTTAGTCAAGTTGGACATGTGTGGTATTTATGCTTTAACTTGAGGGGAGTGCTTAGAGTGTTTGGCCGATAGAGGCATATTTGTCCATTTTCTCTGTTATATTAAGTATTGTAGTAATAAGGGTGATATTGTAATTTTAGCCTCTTGGCTTTATTATAAATAGATAATTTGGGATCACATTAACCTAAGCAAGCATTTAGCTTAGCTTTTTGTCTCTCGATACTTTTTCTTCAAAATTTATAAAGAACATCACCTAATGTTACCTGGTATCTTCTAAATGAATACTATTTTAATTATAGGCATAAAGTCACCACTGTCCCTACTCTTGTACCACATATATAGTTAGGTCATTAACTATATATATTAGATTGGTTAAAGGGACTCTTCATTTGGGCTCAAGACACAGTGGGGGGTCAGCGACATGGTCACTTCAATAGAGGGGCAAGAAAAGTGTTTGGTGCTACGAGATATTGACGTAAAGTATTGTGAAGAAGGCTGTGATCCACACTCTTCCTGCTCTTGTGCGGGCGTTGCTTTGCCTTAAAGCACGAGCTTGACTAACAAAGGAACAACAGAAGACACACTGATCTACTGTTTTTGGGAGCCAGAGGACTTGCCAATCAAACAAAAATATATTAATTTTAAGCCCCCAACAACCTGTATAGTCCTTTTCTACACAACCACATCCGTTGCCATTGGACGGCCCATGGATATTGCAAAGCTATAACCATCCGTATCTATAGTGATGAAAAAAATGACGGGCAACAAATGAATCATATAGACTGCGTATTATGAAAAAAAAATTAAAAAAGGTAAATAAAGCTTCTTCGATCTCCTAAATTTTGAGTCCTTATTTGCTGCTGGTATGAACAAAAGTAAATCCTTTGGTAAGAAATCCTAATTGCCTCTGATACTTAACACTTGATATAAAATATCCGGTACTTACTAATGACTGTAGAGTGATGGAGATGGAGAAGCATTTATTATATCATGAGGTAAGATATTCCGAATAATAAGTTTGGCATTAGAGATGGAATTTAAGATACTATGTGAATAAAAGAAACTTTCATGAAATTTATAAGATAAGATAGTAAATGCTTTCGGAATATAATCAAATAATGTCTGGAGAATCTAGTGTGTTGATGCTTCTGTTCGCGTGCATTGTTAGTTCTTCAAGGTTTAAAGGTATAGATAGGGCCACGCAACCTTTGGCAGGCCACACCTATGAAAGTCCCTTTCATGTGCACGAAAACACAAGATTCCAGAAAGGACATGACCAACTGGAATAACACATCGACCCAATTGCACCTGTTTTCTTCATCTTATTTTCTGATAGTTTTATAATTGACTGTAAAATTTATTTCAGAACTAGAGCACCACTTTTTACCAAAATGACAGAAACCCTGACATGTTCTTGAGCCTAAATTCACTCCCTAATTAGTAAAACACACCCCCTTAAAGCAAAAACCCGGAATTTCCTCATCCTCACAAATTGATATCCATTGCTTCATACGGTGAACAAAGAAGTATTGCGTCAAGGAGACTTACCAACCACCACGAATTCGACGGGGAAGGTGGAAGGCGGCATCTTGAGGGAGAACTCCGGGCCGAGACCACCGCAGCGATAGTAATAGGTTGTGGCCGGCTTCAGCGGCCCAATCTTGACATGGTGGATTTTGCCGGAGGAGTAGAAAAAGTAAGTGTAGGAAGTATGCTCTCCTCTTGCCGCCGTGTTGTATTGTCCTGGAGCCGTGCCATACTCCACCGTCGAAGGCGCCTTGTGGTCGTCCGTAATCCATGTTACTCTCATGTAATCGCTTCCGGCGAGCGAAATATGCACCTAAAATTAAACATAAAATGTGAATGATAGCATTTAAAATACATAAATTTTCACCGGCACAACTTTGAGAAATAGACTTATTTTCAATGGCAATGGATTTGAAAAAGTATCTTTGAAATCAGTAATACAATCGATTGTCGATGAGAAATCGACCTGTTGAGGTTCTGACTCGGATCGGTTATGCTTGGTAAAGATGATGCGCCCGGGAGGCTGTCGAATGTATTCCTTTTCAGAAGCATAAGTGAACTGAGGGACGAAGAAGAAGATAAAGAAGACGATGGTTAAAGGTAGAAGAAAGGCCCGGGGACACCGAATCTCCATTGTTGAAGCAGTGAAGCTAAAGTGAATATAATACTTTTGGGAGGGAGGGAGGGAGGGAGGGAGAGAGAGAGAGAGAGAGAGAGAGAGAGACGGAATATATAGAGAAGGTGGGTTGGCGGAGTTTCAAATTGGAACACTATTATCTATTAAATAAACGAGAAGGCAATACCGTCAAGTAAGTAGATTGGAATATGTTGAATATGCTTCGAAAGTAGAGATGCTCTCGTCCTCCTCCATTTTTACTGGATACCAGCAAGCGCGTGATAAGGTGGCTCTTGGACTTGCCTGGCTAGGGAAGGGACCACTTTTCTCAGCCAATAATTATGTACGATCATTTATGTGATTGGATGGTTTTGCTATTTATCTGAAACTAAAGAGAAAATTACATCTTGAATTATAGGTTTATATTATTTAAGAATGACCATCGGAAAAATACTGGATCGCAAGCAACCCATCCGCAAGTTCGATTGCTTAAAGGTGAAGATTTGCAATCAATACATTGCTAAAATCATCAATATAAAATGATGTTGGACAATCTATATAAAACCGAAGAACCCTAAGTGAAAAGTTATATAGTGAAACTTGTTAAGACATATGGTAGATGTACATTGATTGTGGACATGTATGCATCACTCAGTTGTTTGAACTTCTAACGAGAGTAGTTTTCAGAATTCTTCGTTTCTCGAGATCAAGTCCGAGAATCTATGTATTCTCTTACTTGGCTATTTATCTGATGTTCCGGCCACCTCTCTCATGATCCACATGCAATATCCCACTTAGATGACATGTATCAAGATGTGTACTTAGGATCATATTGCATATATACGGTCGTTGAGGAAAGACTTATTGCTCTTGCCATGTTCATTGAATTTCACCTTTCTGGTCGGCAGAATTCACCTTTCACGTGCACCGAGCGAAAAGAATTCGTCGTGGTTCGCGAGAATCTCTCCTTTATAGTAGACAAGAAAAAGATCGACCACCGGCATTGTCACACCCCAAAACTACGAAGAATGGGGATGACACGGCCGTCCCTCCACACGAAGGACGCAGCCTCAAACACAACCAATAACCTGATATCAACTTATATATATATATATCAAACCATATATACATATCGATAGGCCAACCAGTTGGTTGCAACATCGAGTTTCTATAATCCACCAAAAAGAAATATACAATTAGAACTCGAGACAAACCAACCACTAGCAAGGAAAGTGCACCACTTCCTTTGGCCGTACCCAAAATAGAACTCCCCAAAAGTTTCCCACCGACGACGCACTCGCTCTATTCGCCGCTAACCGAGGAACCTGAAAATATTAAAGGAGGAGTGGAATGAGCAACAACAACTCGTGAATAGTACATATCTTCTAAGCAGATCGAACAACCACTATATGAATACAAAGTAATACCAAACCTCATAACGCCAACTCAATCTATAAAATACATATCAAATCATATAAGAGTTATTTGATATCATCAAAGCTTTATACTAATATGGAAAACTCATTTAAATCACCATCAAAAATCAAGTATCAATGGTCAAGTCCATTGAATAATCTCCATCAAATATCACATATCAATGGTCCATCCATTGATTAATCTATTGCTCAATATTCCACCATGGTCACGACATAACGCCTTGTGACAAGGCGACCAAGTTTTTCCCCTTGGCGAGGTCTCCACCTACAAAGCCGATGGCTTTGGGCCCGAAGGATATCCTAAACCTGGTATGCATACCCCAAAACCCCTCACGGGTTCACAGTCATATTGAGCATAAAAACCATCATCCAATACCAAATCCAATCCAAATCAATATCTTAAACCAAACAAATAACAATTGCAGCATAGCCCATCATCCATTTCATATTAATTTCTCAAATCATTATAAAGCTTTCCATAAATCAATTGCAAAGCAATTTCATATATATTTCTCCACTTACTTTGTATAACACACTTTTCAAATATTCATAATCAACCAAAGAGTAGCAATTGCTCGATCTGGCTTTTATGCAATCAAAATGCTCTCCTCAATTCAATGTATATACATATATACTTCAAGACATGAATTTTTTAAAACCAAAGAAGATATAGTACCACTCACCTCGTCGTCTACAACCAAACGACGAACGATACCCGTATCGTCGAACTCACGGCCCTATCAAATAACCGAGGAATAATGTTAAAATCTAATAAAACTCTATCTCAACTATGAAACGACTAAATTACGCCTTAACTCTAACAAGAGGACTTCTACGCGCTAACAAATCGCATAACTAAGGCGATTGATCGAACTATTCGCAACACGGAGTTTAAGCGCAAAACTTGATCATGCCATAACTTTCTCCTCCAAACCCTGATCCGAACGTACTTATAGTCAATAGAGAGCCCTTGACAAATATTACAAGAATCCCAACTTCACCGTCCCAAAATCAAGCCGAAAGGTGACAAAATACAGGCCCAAAGCTGCTGGACGCGTACTGTTTACTGCGCGCGGGAAACTTTGAAATTTTGTTTTTGGACAAACCACAAGCTCAAATCACGATCCGTAAAATCCCACGGCTCCACAACACCCTAAATCATCATTACTACAAAAATACGCGGCTAAACGACTCCAAAATCGGACTTCGCCACTTGATTTTCCAACAATTCCGAATTTGAGCCCTAAACCCAAAAATTACTTTAATTGGACGAACAAGGGGCCTAATCTCTTACCGGCTGCTACGTTATGGAGTAGAGTCGGCTTGGCGAGGCATCCGTGGTGTGCACGTGCCAAAAACCCTTTCCTTCTTCCCCTTTCTCTTCTTCTTCTTCTTCTTCTTCTTCTTCTTTTCTTTCTTTTCTTTCTGGTGCCCGAACGTGGGCTTTCTTTCCTTTTTATGTCTTCCCCTTTTTCTGTTTTCTGTTTTCTTTCTTTATTTTCTTCCTCTCTCTCTCTCTCTCTCTCTTCTCTTTTCCCTCTCTCCCGAAAACTTTCGATTCCTCTCTCTCTGCCGTAGCTTCTACCTTTTTCTTTTTCTTTGACTGGGTCAAAACCCATATTTTACAGGCATCATCTGAACACCCGAAGTCAGACTCGTCGGTTTATATTGCCTTTGTTATTCTTCTTCTCGTTTTGTCTTCATTTGATTCCGGGTTACAGTTCGAATTGGCTGTAAAACTTCCTTCGTTCTGTTTGCCCAGTCAGGAAAATTTAGGGTTTGTCAATCAATCGAACTTTGTCATCAGGCCACCTCATAGTAAGATGAAATTTCTCACCATCAAATAAAATCCCACATAATCGAGGCCATTCATTTTCTTATTTGCTCCTTCGGTTTCCAATTTCACAAAGGCCAGTCAACTAAATTAAGCTGTCAGTCGACCGATCTCCTCGTAGACATTATATATATATATATATATATTTGTTAAAAACATATATTATGTGGTAAATAATCTTAATTTATAGTAAAATATTCCCTTGAAAAAAATTACACTTGAACCGTAAAATTTCTAATTCTCTAGTTATATCCCTTTTTCCCTGATAAAATATAGCAAAAAAAATTGGCTAACATGGTAAGCCAAAAGACATCAGAAAAAAAAGCCAACCATAAAAATAAAACCTAGAATCTGTGAATCGAACTCAATGATGTACTTTAAGTGTGGACATCAGAAAAAAAAAAAAAAAAAGCCAACCACAAAAATAAAACCTAGAATCTGTGAATCGAACTCAATGATGTACTTTAAGTCACGCTCCGAATATCCGAGGAATCTGCTCTAGATTCCACGACGTGGCGAAAGCGAGTCAGATGGAAAAAATAGTTTGCATATGTCTCATCCCAAGAAGCAATTTCAATCAATCATTTCAATTATTATATTAGCTTTTGGCCTTGAGAATCGGATCAGAACCTCTGCCTAACCTTTGAACCGACCCACGTTTATGATTTGAATGAGGGCGATTCCAGAGATTGATCATTTCGTCAACATTATGTAGAAGTCACTAAAATTTTGATTGCTAGACTACAACAAGGAAGAAATGATAAAGAAACAAAGTACTGTCGGATATTTTTCATTTATTTATGCATATTTAAAGTTGCAAAATATGATATAATCGTTGGGCCATATTTTCCATACTTAACCTTTTGATAAAATGTATGTTTAAGATGGTATAAGAGCAGATATCACAAAGTATAGATCTCAGTGATCTTGCTATCTTTGTATATGTTCTATTATTCACATCTTATATTTCACGGGTAAAGCTCGATCTCAACATGAACTCTAGGGTAAGCGGTTTGAGATGTTGATCAATTGGCTGCCTTTCCCTCTACTTGCAAGAGTTCTTTTAGTATAATTTTTGTGGTGTTAAGATAAGTGTAAGCTAGAAAAAGGCTTTAAAACATACGTGTGCATACATCTTCCCAAAACAGTACCTAGTATATTTTAAAATAGCTTTTGGCCAGATGTGATCTACGCTTTATTCACAAATGTGACGGGACAATTGCAAACTTTCTTGGCCCCTAGATTCCCAGAGCGGAAACAAATGTGTGACGATAAGTGGGTCTCCACACGACAGGCTGAGAGAGAAATTCCGTAGGGAAAGATCCAAGAAGACGAAAGAGATTAATTGAAAACGATGCGAGTGATGTGAGCTTCAGAGGTTGGAAGTGTTTCTTCCTTTTTTTTTTCTTTTGCTTCTCCCCAATCCATGCTTTATTCCAAGTCAAATACGGCACGTAAGTGAATTAATTGTTCTAGGTTACCGTATAATTTATGGTCAATTATTAGAACAAAAGGTCATGAAGATCATAATTACCAAAAGTCGAAGAAAAAGCAGCCAATGAATCCGGCTTAAACAGAAATTTACTGATGATTTAGCTTATTGGCAAATATAATAATAATTTACAAAAGTATAGAGTCCGTTTGCACATTTGACCCAATTAACAGATTAAAATTTTTATTTGATTGCGTATGTTACTTCAGATTTAAGGTATGGAGTTGACAAGCTCTAGACTTCCTATATGTTTACAAAACTTTAAGTGTATCTTGATTTTCAACGTTGGGTAAATGTCTCTGTTGGTTAATGTACTTTTGGTTGAAAATCAAAACCAATGATCCAGGTCATGGACAAAGATAATACTTATTTACAAAAGTATAGAGTTCGTTCACACATTTGACCCAACGGACGATTAAAATTTTCATCTTCAGATTTGAGGCATTGAATTGACAAGCTTTGGACTCTCTCTAGGTCTACAAAACTTTAAGTATATCTTGCTTAATTTTCAACATTGGGTAAATGTCACTGCCGATTTATGTACTTTTTGTCGAATATCAAATCCAATGGCTCAGTTCATTGACAAAGATAAATACTAATTTACAAAAGTATGGAGTTCATTCACACATTTGGCCCAACTGACAATTAAAATTTTCATCCGATTGCTTATGTTACTTCAAATTTAAGGTAAGGAGTTGACAAGCTTTGGACTCGCTTTAGGTTTACGAAACTTTAAGTATATCTTGCTCTTGATTTTCAATATTGGGTAAATGTCATTGCCCATTCATGTACTTTTGATCGAAATCAGAACCATCTCTTTACTTTTCTTTTCTTTTTTCCTTTTGTTCAAAAGCCGCTCTCTTCTTCAATAGTGCTCCATTTAATCCTTCTGTTTCACTTTTTTCTTACCCGTTGATTTTTGCTGATGTAGACTGTCGAGTTATACATTGCAGTAAACACGTCGTGTAATGATTTTTTTTTTTTTTTTGTAATGATTTGCACCACACATCAGTCAACATAAACATTCAAAATGCGTGAGAGAGGGAGAGAGAATGGACTCTCGAATTCATGGCTGTTGTGGTCACGAGATCTGGACCTTGCAGATTTAAACCCTGTAAATCTCGAGCTTGCGGTAGTGGCCGCTAGCGCTGAAAAAGTAGAAGGATGCTTTTGAACCAAAAATTTATATGAACGATGTTAATTTTCGGGCAAAACTACAAGGAACTTGGTGGCATTAAACCCTCATTTTCTAGCAAGTTGACATTTATCTGAATGGGTTTTTAATCTTGCAAGTGATGCAGCCCCTTAGCATTTAATAGCAAATACGTGTAACTCATTAAACGAAAGAATATGAATTAATATCACTATTAGCGGCTAGTAAAGAAATTAAATATCTGTAGAATTTGGTATTGAATTAAAAGTTATGGCAACAACCAATGACAGCAATATCTTTATTGTGATAGCGAGGCAACTATTGCTAGAGCATACAATAAAATATACAATGAAAAATCTAAACATATTAGTTTGCAACATGAGTGCGTTTGACTATTAATTACTTGTGAACTTACTTCAGTAATTTATGTTCAGACAAATAAAAACTCAGTTGATCCATTCACTTAGGGACTCTTGAAAGGTTTAATAAGCAGTACTACCAAAGGGATGGGATTTAGACCAATTGATAATAGTCAAGCATTGTGGAGATCCAACTTTGTAATTTCTAATGATATTATTAAAGTTCAATGGGTAATGGTAAGCTGTTGTATCTTAAAGGTGATCAAATACTGAGGCACAACGTTAGTACTTATGAAAGTTTGGAGGATGAGTGTAAAAAAAATGCTCTTAAGGAAGTTCAAGATTTTAGCAATGCAATGCTAAGGTAAAAAGTTAAGTTCACCTATATACACAAAAAGTGGTGCCGCTTCCAACAAAATTGGATTTTTGTAAATATTCATGAATTCAAGAGGGAGCATAAGGCCATTAAAGTGCTAAAACATAGGAATTTCTAATTGAATGCGTGTAAATTTATATGTGATAATTCGGTTAACAATTGTAATGGTGGTTCAAAGTCTCATCCACCATTGAATTCATTAATGAAATTGTTTACACTAATTGAAGGTTCAAATCTTAACCAATATCTTCTTGTATGTACAAGTTTTTTGAAATTAGTACAAATAACAAACTAAGTGAGGGATTGTTGACTCTTGGTTATGTAAAGAGATGAAAGATGTAACTTTTGGTTATGACAAGAAGAGATCGTTGACATGAAAAGTGGTGTATTATGGAAAGTTATGATGGTGGGGATAGATGTGTTGATTGGTTCTTTATAAATAGCATCAAATCATATATCGTTCATCACAAATGTTCAAGGATTATAACTGTTTAAAACTTCTTCATAACACTTTCTTCTGCTTTTTTTCTTTTTGGTAAAAGTAAGAAATTATATTGAGCTTTGGACAAATGTACACAAAACGGCGCCAAAAACCTACACTCTAGCTGCAAATACAAGAAGAGTGGAAGGGAGTCGAGGAGAAGCCACGAAGGGCGATACAAAGAGCAAAGCTAGACTACGCAACAACAAAGCACAAGGAACCACCATTTTGTTTAAACTCTTGAACCATGATATGAAATGAGTCAATAAAGCCTAAGTATAGCATAAATAAGATTTCGAAAATAAAAAACAAGTGGTAAAGTGGGCTTTCTAGAGACCCCCCCTAACCAATTCTCGCATGAATTGTTAAAGATCCAATAAGTCCAACAACAAGGAGTGATCCAACCGAATCTCTACACACACCAAGGAGAAGACCGCTGATGAGGCAGGAAGCAAAGGAAGGAGCGACTCAATGAAAAGCACCAACCCGAGGCTGTTAGATACACATGGAAGGGTCGAAGCCCTAACCTCTTTGAAGTCTACGATTCCTTGAAGAAGCAGGGATGTTTTTGTACGTGATTGCTTTGTCCTTAACAACCTTAATCGAGTGATACTTGAGAGCTGGAATTGCTAAGGATTCACCTCGAAAGATCATACAATTCATTTTCTTCCAAATAAGGTAACACAATGCTCCAAAAGAGAAACGAGTAATGCCGTGAAAGAAGTCCTTACCGGAAAGGAACTTCACTGCCCAGGAAAGGTTGTCAGCCCAAGTGCTGTTTCTCCAAGGTAGATTACATCTGGAAGCCCAGAAGTAACCAGTGTGGCTGAGGTATTACACTCGAAGAAGAGATGGTCAATAGAGTCCGGTTGGGCATTACAAAAAATACAGACCATATGTTCAATCCTACCATACGAGAGGAGGCGCATTTGTGTTGGCAACCGATTCTTCGTAATAAGCCATAAGAGAAATTGGAACCAAGGAGCAATGGTGCCATCCCATACGAGAGGAGCCCAAGGAACACGTTCTTTTCTTGCTCTGATAAGATTCTAGGTTAAGGCAACTGTGAACGGTCCAGAAGACTCCTCGCTCCATAAAAAGCGGTCCTTCACGGGGGACAAGCATAGGAGAAAAGATCAGACACAACCGCATGAACGGGGAGGCCAGAGTCATCCATAAGGGAGGTGGGAACTAGAGAGTGTAATGGACCGCATGGAAGCCAATTGTCAAACCAAACAGAAATAGAACAGCCGTTACCAACTTCCCAACCGAACGATTGTCTAAAGAAACTTCTAAGCTGGAGGATCTTTTTCCAAGCCCAGGAGCAAACTTTAATAACACATTCAAAGTGAGATTCCAAAAGAGAAATTGACTAATTGTTAAATTCATTTCTCTGCGACTTTGGTGTATATCTTAGGGATATATTTGTTTTAAACCCAACGGCAACAATAGTGAGGGAAAATAATACCTTAAAGACAGTAATCGTCATCACACATTAAAATATCAATGAACTACGAACTATTGTTCTATCTTCATTAGCAGTCAAATTTCCCCAACATTTATTTCATTCACAGCAAAAGTCGACGGCAAGAGTGGAGCTAGGCAAGGTAGCCTCAAGGAGCAAGGGAAGACAATAACTTGCCAAAATTGGAGGTGGTCATTCTTTGGAGGAAGTTACTAGGAGGCATGTACATAGTTGTGATGTGAGCAGAACGGTCCAGTCCAGCGCGTGAGTTCTCAAAATCAGGCGTGACTGCCCACGTGGGATCGACAATGGAAAGGTGGGGCAACTGGCGGCGACAGCAACTCAAGGCACCTTGAAAGTAGATTAATCAGGTTAAGCTCACATTGGTTCGAATCTCGTGAGTCCATGTGCTAGCTGAACAGCTTACTCGGGTACTTGCCGAGTTATCGAGCCGTTGCAGGGATGCCATGGTGTTTTGCACCGACATTGAAAGGAGCAAGGCCGTCCTCTTTACACTGTTGAGGCCAGGGCCGTGGAAATTGCTGCAGCTTGTGCCGTGACGCTCTGACAGCAATGGTGGAATCACGAATTGCTCAGTGGACGATGAATTTTTCCTCGTAGTTGGGGCCAGCGTCTCTACATATGCGCCTGTGGCACCCGTGATCTATAGAGAAGGACGGAACTATTAATGTGGAACCGAAAGCAGAGAAGGGTGCGTTGGACGCTGACTAATGAAGAAGGTGAAGGAGAAATTTACTTGGTAGGTTAGAATGAATTGAAGATAAAACTTGCTTTTTTCATGGTTATGTTCACACATCAGGAGTGACGTGAATTTTTAGATGACGTTTATTTCTATACATTTCATGCCACTTAAGTTTTTTAAGCTTGAAAATCATTCGGGTTGTATGTACGCATGATAATAAGATCAGTGGGCGAACCGAGCCTGATATATGCCTAAATATCATTGCCTAACCCATGATTTAAAAATATTGCACTTTTATTCACACACACACACACACACACACAAAATTGCTCTAGTAGGCCAAAAGGAAGGCTATTTAAGCAACCTTAAACCCCAAATGAAAATTGTATGCCTGGGCCTGCCTAAATTGCTCTAGTAGGCCAAAAGGAAGGCTATTTAAGCGGCCTTAAACCCCAAATGAAAATTGTATGCCTGGGCCTGCCTAGTTAGCTCTTCAGGCTTTTGTTGGCTCGAGCAAGCTTAAAAGGCCGCTAAACTTATGATCAAGTTCACTGCATAGTCATATGGTGATAGAAATTAAAGTAAGCAGGAGGATTTCATGTTTGAGCCATAGTATAGGGTACATTTGCACAATTTATTAAAGGGAAAATGACACAAATTGTCTATGACATTTGGCTCAATGTACAATATGGTCCATAAATTTTTGATTTGTTCAACATGATCCTTGAACTTTAACCTAGTGTACAATGTAATCATTAAACTTTTAATTTGTTAAATATGGTCTCTAAACTTTTTATACATATTCAAATTAATCCACGAAATATATGAAAATGTGCAATGTTGTCCTTTCATCAATTTAAGTCCAAAGACAATTTTCATTATTTTCATAAGTTTAAGGATAATTTTGAGTGTTTTCATAAGTTCATGGCTTAGTTTGAACAAGAATTAAATGTTTAAGGACCATTACATATTGGGTTAAAGTTCAAGGTCACATTAAATAAATTAAAAGTTTATAAATCACATAGCTTGTTGAATCAAAGTTTAGAAATCATTTGTGTTATTATTCTTTTATTAAATACAGGGGGATGACACCTCCCTCACTCCTTTCCTCTTGTTTTATCTTTTTTACTATTTCAATTTTACTAAAGGTCTCATCCATGTCGCCCCATCCGCCTTTTCTCTTCCTTTTAATTTCTACTATACTATATAACTATCTCTTTGATTTTTATTTTTAATTCAAAGGTGCCAATTATGTTCCTTGCATTTTTTTTGCACATTGTGGGTTGATGTCAAATATTAGTGAAGCTAAAATTAATTGTTAGAGTTAGACTACCTTTATTTTAGGGTTACAATTTTCAAAAAGCATAAACAAATCCTAAAACTTGCCAAATTAGTTTAATTGAGCTCTTCCATTAACTCTGTCTAATTTGGCTAATGGAAAATACTGACGTGGCATTTTTATTACTTTCTCTCTCTTATGTGGTGTTGACGTGGCTGAAACAAGAAAGATAAGCCTAAAACAACATCATTTTGACAAATTTGATTTTTAATATAAATACTTTATAAACTAAATAAAAAAAACTAAATTTAAAATAATAATAAAAGCAACAAACCAGCGAAGGCCCTCGCTATCATTGCCCCATTATTGCCGGAAAGGGCCGACAATGGTAAGTGAGGGTCGATCGAGGTCGCCAGGCTAACCACAAGTGAAGGCATGTAGGCCCTCACCCAAATCAAGTTAAGGGCTACTGTTGGCACCCTCGCTGGCCTAGCCAATGGTGACCCTTGACCCGCTATGGATATTAGCAACTTGTGGTGATACTCGCAAATGAATATAAGCAGTGGCTAACAAGTATAAGGCGAGTATAAGTAGGGGTGAGCGTGAGCGGTTTCAAGTTCCATATAAATACCATCTGAAACTTAGAACTTACCCGTCAGAATAGATTTCTTATTTTTTGGAACTTAGAATCTACTCTATAAAAGGCTCAAGGGTCAATTTTAAGGTTTATTTAGGTTTCACCTATGTTATTAACTAAATGATTATAGTGAATTATAACATTTAATTACCACAACTTGCTGCTATAATTCACTAACTATGACTTATATTTAGACACATGTGAAATATCAACAAAGTAAAAGTCTCATTCATATAATGGAGGATCAAACTAGTGATTCTAGATTATACACTCATCATTAAATGCCATGGAATACAGCAAGATTACGTGAAAATATAAAGCAAGAATAACACAAAAACTTGTTCTAGGTTTTAGCTTATAGGTTCCGGGTTCCACCAACCTAGAATTTAAAACATACTGACCAAAATAAGTCTACCAATTTTTGGAATCTGGAACCTAGAATCTATCATGCATACATTGAAACCTAGAACCTAACAAGTTCCCACCGATCCAGTTTTTAAGTTCCAGGATTTACCCTCAAACAATGCTCACCCATAAGTATAAGTAGCGGTTGGTGAGAATAGGGTGGGTATAAGCAACGGTGGGTGAATATAAGATGAGTATCAATAGTGGCCCGTGAGTATAAGTAGTAGCGAGTGAATATAGGATAGTATAGGCAATAATTATATAAGATATGTATCAATAGTTGCTGGTGAGTATGAGTAGCATCGAGTGAATATAAGGTGAGGATAAGTAATGGCTAATGGGTATAAACCACACTTGATGAATATAAGAGAAGTATAAGCACGGCAGATAAATTAAATAACACTTTCAAGCCAACTTCGTCATTTTCACATACAATATGTTATCACTGCTCAAGGGAAATCAAAAACATTTAAGCATGTAAGAATTTACCAAAACAAGTCAAATCAACATAATATCTCAACATACCACTATTGAGACTTGCTCACAGTTACCATCATATTCAACTAAAACTAAAATTAATATGTATCAATCAACTAAATTAAGAGTATTAAGTAGATCGGCCTTAACTTAGCCTCTTGAAATTTGAAGTATATTAGTTCCCATCTATAACTAGTATGGTTGTAAATCAATTACTGTCATACGACACCATCAACATAGGTGTCGACATCATATCAGTTTAATCCTAACACATCAAATCCATCTGATTACGTCGCAGTAAATCTTCTGAAATCACATCTTTTGCCAAATGCTGGCATTAGCAAAGTTGAAAGCTTAAGGAAGGTCCCTATTTGCATTGGACTTTCATCATTTTTGAAAAATCATTTCCCAAGGCTAAAGATTTTTTTCTTCCAAAACTGCCCTCACCAATTTTTTTGTTTTTCGATTTTGCCCTCGTAAGAAGTGTTCATCTATTCTATGTAGATTGATGGTGAAGCTTCATTGAGAGTTGCACGAGGTCATTTGATGGTTGCTGAAAATCATGTGACCTCGGCTTGGGGAGTTTGAGGTCACGCAACCTCCACGAGGGGCCACTTGTATTTGTGCGACCTCATATGATGGCCATCAGTGCCATACTTAGCTTGTTAGCCTAAGCCCTTCACCAAAGTCAATAAAGGGTTTGAATTTGTTTTTCTTTTCTTTTTTTAATATATGAAAAGTCCTTTGCAAGAGTAATTTGTTCAAACACTATTAAATCTAAAGTTACTTTACAATGAACTTTGAAATTATAATTTAGCAAACAAAATTTGCATTACAGAAAATCCCTTTAACTTAGAGTTTTTTTTTTGCATTTCTCCAAAATTTTTACCCCAAAAATCCAATTTAACACAGCCATCAACCATTTAACATGACTCAAATTTTGCCTGGTGGTCCAGTTAAGACCGGGCGAAGAGAGATTAGAGGGTTTGTTAGGGACCTAATGACAGAATATTAGCGGGAATCTTGGCTAATAAAGTTTCCCTTTGTATTACTGGCCGGCACTGTGGGAGATTAGCTGTCCCCGTTACACCAGGCACAAATCAGAATAATCGAAATAATGGGGAGAAGCGACTTCGATGTCTTTTGATTGATTGAAGAAATTGCAAGCGCGAGAACGTGACAACGCATGGAATGACGGAAATAATTGCGATCACGATAGTTAAGGAATTCTTCTACCTTTGTTTTTTTTTTTTTTTTTTTTGGGGGGGGGCGCGCTATAGTGGAATATACTCCCACCAAATTCTAGATTCTTTATGCAGATGGAAAATTAAGAGTTAGGTCATCGCAAACATTTGATTGTATTGTGATTTTATGTCGATTTCAAGAGTGTTAGAGAGTAAAATCATAATTATCGTTGCTTCCAT
The DNA here is from genome assembly GCA_016097605.1 of Eucalyptus guilfoylei. Lineage (NCBI taxonomy): Eukaryota > Viridiplantae > Streptophyta > Magnoliopsida > Myrtales > Myrtaceae > Eucalyptus > Eucalyptus guilfoylei. The sequence goes on from CM027860.1 coordinate 19,488,726, forward strand.
AACTGTACTAATTGGCACATATTTAGAACGTTGGCCCAATAAGTGACTCGATAATCGGTAAAAGTTAATCTCGAGCGATCGGACCAAAAATCAGAGTAACCATTGCTCATCACTTTTTCACAATCGTTAGCTAGTATAAAGTGAAACTAAATATTTTGCATGGCTTGTAAAAAGAACAATACAAGGAGAGGCTACGGTCATTGGAAAAACTAGTCTTACATGCAAACACCATTTCAAACGCCAAACGATAATCAACTATGCCTAACTTATCCTACGGATGAAGTTAGCGTGCCTATATTTGGATTGCATAACTATTCGATCATGTAATATTTAGTAAAATAAGTACTCTATGGCCGATGCCGTGTCTGAAACCTCATTGTCCATCTTAAGAGAACAAATATTGGATTATTTCTCTTTAATACTATCAAGGATGATTAGGACTTTTTCTTTTTTATGAAAAAAATACATATCTGGCTCCATCTACACTTCGACTACACTAATTTACTTTGTCCAACAGCATTCGATGATAATCAAATCGAGACTCATAGATTAGAAGTATATTTGGATGGCGATATAGACCTTATCCAAAGATCTTCTCCTGATGTAGTCATTATCCATAAAATTCGTTCTTGATCTAGTTGAAAAGACAACATAGCGAAACTGTGACCGCAACGCAACGTCGACAATGAAAAGGCCCAAACCGGGACGGTAGCTTCCAACCGGGAAACGCCAAGAGAGTAGCCTACCCGAGAAATAAATAAATAAAATAGAAGGCAAAATTGGAAAATGGAAAATCCAATATTTAAAGCTTCGAAAATCCAATAGAACTCTCTCCGCTTATGCTTTGGAATATGCCTTCAGGAATCACCCCTGTCTCCCGTGTGAACCGCGGGAATTTGTATAAAATCATTTTACGTAAAAGACACTAAACTCTATCGCATTTACGCCTAAAAGAAGTAAATCCCACAATCTCATGAAGCATATTTTTGAAGATATAAATCGTGGCTTAATAATTTTCTTAATAAAGAAAAAAATCCCATCTTAAAGATGTGTAAATCAAAGATACATTCAAAATACCTGTCGAGCGTACTTAAAAATAATGATATATCAAGAAATTTTATTTATATAATATTTGAGAAATTCCAATAAATGGAAAATTTGCGGTGAGTAATTGACTTGCTTAGTCCATCATTAACTCCCGTCCTAATCGGGGGCAAATATTATATTTATTTATTTTATTATTTTCTTTGTTGGGAGGTGTCGAGCGATTAGATTGTCCCGAACGTTATTTCCACGACCCGCCAGAGGCCGACATGAATCTATAAAACTCCGCATGAGTACGAGAATAACTCACAAGAACACATCTGCCCCCTTTTCACATGTCATCCGTCTCCAACCTCTCTTGACCACCTTCCTCCCTCCCTCCCGTCACGCGCCACCGTCGAGAAGGAAGAGGAGAGAGACCCGGGAAAAATGCGCGCTCCGCTAAGGCCGCGTTTGGCCCTTCTCGCGCTGATGGCGGCAGCCTTCGCCGGAGCCTGCTTCGACCGCGCTGGGGCGGCGGCAGCCTACCATCGCCCGGGACCACGCCCTGCGGTGTTCATTCGCGACTCCGACGACGAGGGCTCAGCTTCTCCTCAACAGGTACGTCGAAACGCCACTCGATCATCGACGTTCGGGGCGGTTTGTCGATTCTCATCGTTCTTTCCGCCGTTTTTGCTGGTCGCGCTGTCTCTCTCTCTCTCTCTCCCGTTTTTTTTGGGTTGTTGTGTTCGTGTGGTGATTTTTAGTGCGAGTTTGGGATGTTGACTGTGCTTGATTTCCGGAGGAGATTAGCGTCGTGTGGAGGTTGCAGAAAATGGCTACACTCGCTTTTTTCCATTTGCATGTGAGTCGCATAAAGAAGATCGAATCGGTCGACGCTCTTTTCTGTGTTTGGAAATGCCTGGAAATTTCGCGGAAAACGATGGATGATTTTGATGAAGCTTCTCACGATCGTTCACCAGCGAATGAGGATGTTCTTGAATGAATAAAATAAAATGAGGATGTTTCAACTTTCTATCCGCGGCGACCAAATTTTAGGCAGATGACCAACTAGGAATTTTTTGGTTTTTTGAGTTTTGTTTTTGTTTTTTTTTTTTTTTTTGGTGTTTTGGTAGAGAAGGGTATAGTGTGAAAATGACATATGTTTAAGGATGCGCATAACAAAATTTCTGGAACAGAAATTGAGAAGTTAAAAATTTTAGCTTCTGATTTCTTCTTCAAATATATTTCAAATAGAAATCCGTTTCAAAAATAAAAAAATCAAATTGCATTACCAAGCGGATTTCTGTTCCAAATCTGTTCTGGAGAATAACGAAATTGAGAAATAGACAAGTAGATATTTTATCATGCGGGCCCATATTGAGGGAATTGTTTTTTTCTTTGAGTAAATCGACCATTGGATCAAATGAGATGGTACACATGAGTTGTGCTTACATGTATTAGATGTTCCCAATAAATGCTCGATTTTGGAAAAACTAGAGACTTTATTAGTTTTGGCTACTTTTTATTCCTTTTCAACAACAATAAAGGATTCTGACCAAAAAAAAAACAACAACAATAAAGGCCGGCTGAATCTGATCCTGAGGAAATACACACTGACTTAATTAACTGGGAAAGATGCGAGTAGAAACTCTGGTGGATGCACGACAAATACTTGCCCAGCTCAATCCTCCGGTGCTGGTCTAGGTTAAACATGAATTTTGGATGTGGAAATCGCATGGGTTTCACGAAATCCAACGGTTGTGATTACCTTATCAAGACAAATATTTCTCGAAGTTTGAGATCGCACCTGATGGGAACATCGTGCTCTGAATTTGTATGAGCAGTCTGTTCTCTAGTAATGAATTCCTTTAAAATTTACTACATAAGTTAAATCATATATCAAGATATAGTTTGGTGTGCTTGTGTTTTCTGCTGCCAGCATAAATCAACCCCCTCTCGTACGTCTCACGAGAAAATGAATAGAAAGTCACAATCAAAGTTAGGTCTATCATCATAGGAAGACATTTTTGTGGACTTACTGGGTAAAAGATACGTGTGAAACATGATCTGAAACAATCCCATCAACTTTATGAAATAGACTTGTAGACTACGGATTCAAAGGATGTGTCCTTATGATGTGCTGTTGTTTATTGAGAACAAAACTTGACTTCTTTTCCTGGAAAATTGGGTCAATGTTGATTACAGTTTTGTAGATGTCTTTCCGCATAAACTTACAGATATCTCTATATATTTCGTGTTGTAACACTCTGTTAATTATTTCTCAAAGGCCCGAATGCAAATAACTAAGCCAAGACATCACGAGTTGTTAGATGGGTTACAAGGGGGCATAATCAAGCTAACTCTACTCAATACATACCCTTTGAACTCTAGTCACAGTGAGAAAGTGCATAAAGGTGCTCGATTTATACTTGGTCTGCACCATTTCTACCTTGAGTTTGTTTGAAGTATACACACATAATTTGACGGTGGTGGAAACACAAGAAAAGCTACATCTTTGGATCACAAGTATGCCGAGCCTATTGATAGTTGAGTTTGAAGGCAACTTGATTGAATGAAGCTCAGTCAAGCTTGAGTTGCTCGCGACTCAAGCTTGGGTAGCTTGAGAGAGCAATCGGCTCTCCCAGGAACAATGTGCCTCTTTTCAGTCTTCTCCCTTCGGTAGGCACAGATTACTTGAGAGAAGGAATATGTTATTCCTCTATTAACCAGAAGAGACATGCATAAAGCAGTCATTTGATGTGTAAATTGATAAAGTAAAAGTTGCGAAAAGCTTCAATATTTTATCTAGCAATCAAACATAATGATGCCCATTCGCAATTTTCTCTGTATAGCAGGGGTGAATTCTTGTTATCACATCTTTACGTGGTTCCTCCGCCATCTAGTCGCGAGTTCTTATATTCTTTTTGGCCAGAGTCTTAAGTGGGCATTTGGAATTACAGATTCTGATCAATTAAAAGATAATACTAGAGATTGCAGTGGCATGATTGGATGGGAAGATTTCATTTATTGGGGGTGTAAAAGCTACTTCTTACAATAATTGATAGACTTGTTCTTAGCTTTTACCTTCACATATTCCAGACATTGAAGCTAAATACCAACTTAGATTAGTGGGGAACAGACACATTAGCAAGGTATCCTAAAATCCCACAACTTTGTTTCTCAGGTGCATACATCTCTGGTGGGTCAAGATAAAATGAGGATCTCGTGGATCACCCAAGGCTCGGCTCCTCCGACTGTGGAATATGGCAAGTCGCCAGGCGTATACCCTGGTTCATCTACTGGAAATACAACTTCATACAAGTATGCACTGTACAATTCCGGGGAGATCCATGAGGCAGTCATTGGTCCGTTGGAACCAAACACGGTATATTACTACCGATGTAGCTCAGACTCGGCCCGCGAGTTCAGTTTCAAAACCCCTCCAGCGCAGTTACCAATCAAATTTGCAATAGTTGGTATGTGAAAGCATATAATCATCGGCAAGGATTTTCATCCAGGTGGAAAATTTGAATGTGTAGTATACGAGAAGTCATGAAGATGAATCAGAGTCTAAAGTTCTTTTGGGACAATTTTTGCCAATTTTTGGTTTGTTTTAGTATTTGATCTGGTCCCTTCACATTGCTTTTGGAGTGTTGTCTAGTAGGAAACATTGTAATGCTGCAACTCTGTTCATTTCAAGAGCAGAAGCCTATTCTTTTCCCCTCAATAGGAGAATTGGACAGAGCTTGCATCTGAAACGTGTTAAGTTTCAAAGAATGCTTCTTCATAAAGGTCAATTTGACATGGCATGATGCAGGTGACCTTGGACAGACAGGATGGACCAATTCGACCCTTCAACACATAGTGCAATCGAACTATGACGTCCTGCTGCTGCCTGGCGATCTGTCATATGCTGACTTCTACCAGCCTTTGTGGGACTCGTTCGGCCGCCTTGTTGAGCCCCTGGCCAGCCAGAGGCCCTGGATGGTGACCCAAGGCAACCACGAGGTCGAGAAGCTGCCAGTCATCCATCCCGACTCCTTCACGTCCTACAACGCGAGGTGGCGCATGCCGTTTGAGGAGAGTGGCTCGGACAGCAACCTCTACTATTCGTTCGACGTTGCTGGGATCCACATCATCATGCTCGGCTCATACACGGACTTTGACCCAAGCTCTGCCCAGTACAAGTGGTTGCAAGCCGACTTGGGGAAGGTGGACCGGACAAGGACCCCTTGGATAGTGGTGCTGATCCATGCTCCATGGTATAACTCTAACACTGCTCATCAAGGGGAGAAGGAATCGATCAAGATGAAAGCCTCCATGGAAGGTTTGCTCTATCAAGCACGAGTCGATGTGGTTTTCGCTGGGCATGTGCATGCCTATGAGCGCTTCGTGAGCTCCCTAGTCCTACTCTGTTTTATCTTTTGTTGAGGCTATACTTTCCTTCTAGTTTCTCATCCCCGCTTTTATTGCTCTCCTTAGACCCGTGTCTACAACGGAAAAGCCAATGATTGTGGTCCGGTGCACATCACCATTGGCGACGGTGGCAACCGCGAAGGCCTTGCCAAAAGGTTCTTCTCACGTTCCTTGTCCAAATGCTTCTTCCTGCTTATCAGTCTTCGAAATTTCAAATCATCGCAGATTTAGCTCTGAAACCGTGATGCAATTCATTAGAATTTAGATGCATGATGAAGATAAGTCGCTGGCTTGCACAATGAAACCGAAATCAACTGAGAGCGGGAAAAATTTGAACTTCAATTTGCATTTTTCTGCAGCTGTCTAAGCATAAATTGATTCAACTTAAATGCCGCCGCTTCCCTTGCCAGGTACATGAATCCGATGCCGTCGATATCAGTTTTCCGGGAGGCGAGCTTTGGGCATGGACAACTGGAGGTGGCGAATGCGACTCATGCACTCTGGACATGGCATAGGAATGACAACGATGAGGCTGTGGAAGCAGATTCAACTTGGTTAACCAGCCTCTCATCCAACCCTGCCTGTAAATCTTGAGAATCTTCATACAGAGGTATAGAAACACCCGAATGTACGAGGAAAATTGTTGGATAATAGGCAAAGTTGATTCTGGAATAGAATACATAAATCGTTCTTCAAGACAACTCAATTGTCTTCTATCTAAATATGTAGGTCTCAAAAGGATATAATGCTTAGTAAACTGTTGGTGCAAATTTATTTTTGTGATCAAGTGGAACTAGAGGTGATATGTGCTGGTATCCACCAAACCGTTCATCTTCGTGACTACGATATAGACATTTTTTTTTTTGGTCGGTCCTACTCTAGTCCTAGACTAACACTCACTCTCAGATTTTTGCCCTGCCTCCTTGCAGGGCGTAGGAGTCGAAACCCACTTTGGAAATGAAATCATCCCCACCCCAATCCCCCCTGAGAAAGTGGAAATTTGAACCCCCTACCTTCCCCTTCCAAGTTGAAAGGGTAGCCACTGGGGACTACGACATAGACATTAGGGAACATCAAGGCTTTCTTTTTTAAGAAACTTGGCCCTTGATCGCATTGAGGATCTTGAGTGATCCGATGTGAGCCTTCTCCCTTTCTTTGGCATCATCCTCCATGAGAGCAGATAGCTTGCCTAGCTATGGATAATTTCGAGCCAAGTGAGGACCATCACAAAACATGCACTTGATCATCTTCTTCTCCTAATCTATACTCTTAAAAATAGTCCAAGCCTATGCCGATAGTCGTACTATGTAAGATGAGTAGCATCCACATTATCGATTTCCAGCAAAAATTAACTACAATTATTTATTAACAAATTATTAAAATATTTAGAACTAAATTGGTCAAATTAATAAATTTAGGATTGAATTCACCCCATAAAATAGATTTAGGATTTTTTTAGACAACTATCCTGGATAAGAGTGACTTTATACTCTTAATAATATGAAATAAAATATTAAATACAAACATGTTAATTTTTTTCGAACTCTTCTTTTCTACCTATTCTATCACATTTTCATTTCTTTAAATTTGGGATAAGAACACAGGAATTATCTTAACTTTTGTAAAACACTTACTTAGTATCAAAACTTTTTTCTCGCTCATCTAAGTGTCACGCTGCTAGAAAATTGTTTAGTTTAGCGCCCATTCTAGCCATTTGTGCTACATGACTTTTAAAATAGTGTTTTGAATACAACCTGGCTTTTTAGAAGGGACAACTAAAACTTGCCCTCTCTCACTTCTTCCTCCCTGAAAATCATAGATTCCAAAAAAAAAATTATGAAGCTCCCTCCCTCCCACCCTCTCTCTCTCACTCTCGCTCTATCTTCTCATGCTTCGGCTTGAAACCTAGTCTGGCGACTTTGACGCTGCTCCTCCTTCATCGTCCATTATCATTCTCTCCATTTTTGTCCTTTTGTTTGCTCCGAGAGACCAAGATCCGTGGGTGGAAGAAATAAAGAAATATCAATGGCGACTCCTGAGAAAGTGTGTGTGACAGAATCTCTTTTGAATTAGGGTACTTCACCGACGGATGGTACGAACCCTCTCCCTCTCCCTCGCTTTCTGTGAGAATCCCAATTTCGGCTTGGAAGTAGCGTTAGGGTTCTTCACCAACCTTTTCAACTTAGACAGAATTTTCCCCCAGTTTCTTTAAATTGAGCTAGGATTCTTCAAATAAATCTCAAAATGACGTTGTTTACCTTTGTTGCATTGGCGAGCCACGTTAGATGTTATATGACAAATTAATTGGGAAAATTATCCAAAAAGTTTTAAATTTATTGCACTGTCAATTCAGTCTTAAACCTTTTAATTTTGTTAATTGAATTCTAAACATTTTCATTTTTTATCAATTGAGTCAATCCAGCTAATTTTGACCAAAATTCATTAACATGGACATCAACCATCTTGTGTGACATGATCAACTTCGATGTGGACAAAATTTATTATTTTTTAAATATTTTTTTGAATTTTTTTATTTTTTATTTTCCTTTATTTTCTTTTTTTCCTACTCTCTCTCTTCTCCCTGTCAGTCACCCAGCCTCTGGCAATCGACCGGAGGTTGTAACTGGCAAGGGTTAGCCTCTCCGGCCTCAAGTGAGGTTGCCCTTGCCAGAGGCCGGCAAGGTTCAACTTTGCCGGCCTCCCGCGAGGTCGGCCTTGCCGGGATCTAATGAGGGATGACCCCGCGGGCCTTAGGCAAGGCTCACTACCAAGGAGGCCAACCCTCACCCTCACTCGAAGCACGTGAGGATTAGCCTCACTGGCCACGAGCAAGACTCACCCTCACCAAATTCGACAAGGGCGAGGCTCGCCCAAGGCTTGTGAGGTCGTCCCTCACCAGATCTCGACAAGGACGACCTCACGTGAGGCCAATGAGGCCAACTCTCGCCAATTCTCGACGAGGGGTGACCTCGCCTGAGGCAAGGCCGACCACATCTGTCTCAAATTTTGGCCAGTCGCTGAAGCCTAGGTGACCGATAGAGAGGAAGAAGAGAGAGAGTGGCAAAAAAAGAAAAGAAAAGAACAATTTTAAAAATTCGAAAAAATATTTAAAAATTAATAAATTTTGTCAACGTCAGCACTAGATGTGTCATATGGGACGACCAGTATCCACGTTAGCGAATTCTGGCCAAAATTAGCTGGATTAACTTAATTGACAAAAAGTGAAAATGTTTAAGACTCAATTGGCAAAATTAAAATGTTTAGGATTAAATTGACAAAAATGCAATAGGTTTAAGACTTTTTGGACAATTTTCCCAAAATTAATGCTACTTCAAATTTTCCGACAAGACAAATGGCCTATGGCACTCAAGTGAACAATTTTCAAAAAATGGTGTACTCAAGTGGGTGGAAAAAAAAATTTATGACACTCAAATGAGTCCCGTACTAAAGTTATGGCACCTCTAATATTCTTATCCCTTTTTTAAATTTATTTGAATTCTCATGTGGCCTTTCTATGTCTATGTTCACAAAGATTTCCTTTTATTATATTTTTAATTCAATTGACAATAACCCCAAACAACATATAAAGATACATCTATATAAGGGATATATAGGATCAAGATTAATAACATTTGTCTGTGCAAAGCGAAAGCAGTGACTAGTTTTTAATTACAGTGAAAACTCTATCTTTTTCTATAATTTCAAATAATTTTTTTTTCATGTTACTACTAGCTTCCATCATCTTTGTTTTAGAGCTAACGACCGAAAGTTTATTCCACACACACATTGCGTCTATGCTGGTGTGCAAATAATTTTGTATCGATACCTATTTTCAATAGATTGATGACATACATTAGTAATTATCTTACGAATATCAAAGTCTTTGTCTAATTTCTTTTCTAGAAGGAAGCTGAGTAGGCCTATTTGTTAATCGGGAATATAAATCCTCCTTCAAGTCAACATCCTTTCCCCAATACCGGTCTTCCAAAGTTTAATTTGAATATTAGGTTAGGCTCAATTGTCAGAACATCTACCATCGCAACAGTCACTCAAACTTTAGCATAATTCAAGTACTTCCCATCTTGTGAATCCGATGTTGGATTTGTCCGGCCTAGATAAGAACTTAAATGTCGATTCGGCCTAGTATACATACTATTAGACATATAAACTCCCTAAGACAAAAAATTGTTGTTTAAATTAAGAAAAAGATTCGTTTCCACTATTTCCTATTATGAGAAAAATAAAAATTAAAAAATATATCGTGTATACCCAATCAGATGCCTCGAGGAATTATTTATGTCATTAACAAAGGGTAAAAATCCCATCTAGTTACAAGAAACTGTATCTCAGAAGGAATTTTCAGGGAATAGAAAGATTGCCAAACATGCAATTTGACTAAATCCTTTGGGACCTTTCAACATATCGACCCACACCAACCAAACATGCAATTTGATCGATGCGGAAGCTAAGGATCTTTATCGGGGCTTCGTTTGTTCTCAGAGTTCGTCCTTAAGTGAAGATGGTTCTTGACCCATGCAAGTACTTGAGGTGCTCAAGCTCTCTAGCCAAACCTCCTCGGCGACCACGGAGTTGGCGTCATTGTTGCGGTGCCACGACCAATGCGCATGCGTATGGTTGATTACCCTCAGTCTCCCGTGTCCGAAGCTCGCCTCCCTGAACATCGATAGAGGCGAAGCTGGTTCCTTGTACCTGCAAATTCATCACCTAAATTTTCAGGTGCTATGAAAGTGTACATTAACATACGCAACATCATCCAATACGTCAACACAAGGCGAATGCGTCTAGCAATAAAATGAAGCATAGTCTTTTAGGATTAACGATGACTGAAATCTGTATATTTCAAAATTTGAGAATAAAGTATTATATCATTCCCCCAAAGATTAACGACAGACCAAAGAGTAACACAACAGCTTAACATCAGTCGATTCCTCTAGGATTTCCTTCTGGTTTCCTTCCTCCAATTCGACCAGTTGTTGATTGAGAACGAGGATTGAACATAAACAGCAAATATTAAGTCAGGGAAAGCACACTTACGACATTGCAAGCCCTTCTTTATTTCCTCCATCGCCAATGGTCACATAGACGGGTCCACACAAGTCAGCGTCATTGTCGTAAATCCTAGTCTGCGTGTAACAAAGAACGACCGTCATATTCTCAAAAAGGAACCAAAAAGGAAACGTTTTGCGTGAAGCAACATGCTATATGCAAACTTACAAATCGTTCATAGGCATGAACATGCCCGGCAAAGACGACGTCAACCCGTGCGCCATACAACAATTCCTCCATCGCCTTCCTCATGTCCTCACCTTCCCCTTGATGAGCTGTATTCGTGTTGTACCACGGCGCGTGCAATAGCACAAACACCCACGGCGTTGTCCTCCGATCAATCTTGGCCAGGTCCTGTTGAAGCCACTCATATTGAGCCGAGTCAGAGTCGAACTCGGTGTATGACCCCAGCATAATGATGTGGATGCTGCCCCCAGCGACATCGAAGGAGTAATAGAGGTTCGATTCAGACCCACTTTCCTTGTAGGGCATAAGCCACCGGGCGTTGTAAGACTTGAACCCTTCGGGGCTGACGATGGGGACCATCTCGACGTCATGGTTGCCCTCGGTGACCATCCACGGTCGGCGGCTTGCAACTGGTTCAACCAGGCGGCCAAAGGAGTCCCAAAGTGGTTGCTGGCTGTTGGCGTAGGAGAGGTCTCCTGGGAGCAGGAAGACGTCGTAGTCCTTGCTCTCGACATGCTCTAGGGTCGATTTGGTCCAGTCCGTTTGCCCTAAATCACCTACATAGGTTGGAAAATCGTGATGATTAATATTACTGGATAAACTTAGTTTGGACAAATAGGAAGAAATTTGCTAATTATCGACTCAAATAGGACATAGATAACATGTGCACTGGATGCTTATTCTTTGTTATAACAATTTTATCCTAGAGTTACACCCTATTTGGATGTGTTAAGCAAGATATAAAAGACAACTTATTCGAGCCGGACATGGATCAATTGGAGCTTTAGTAGTCAACCATAATCAAGTTGGATTACTTCATGAGAAGTGTCGAATTCATGACTCGGAAGTTCTTGCCAATGTTGGAATTTGGATTGGGCTAGAGATCGAGATCGATTCGAGACAAGTTTTGAGGTATTCGGGGCGGGAGAAAAAAATATTTTCAGCCAGTGATGTCCCCAGAGGAGAACGTAGAAGGGACTGAACAGGAAGTGAGCAGGGAAGAATTGACCATGTCAAAGCCAAACTCAACAAGCCCAGATCCGAACCAGACTGAGCCGCCGTACAAGGTGAAGGTTCAGCGACCTAGTCACTTTAAACGAGGGGAAACAAAATTTAATTCTCGGTGACACGAAATCTCGACGGAAAAGTATTGTGATGGAGGTTGTGATGTACGCTTTTCCTGCTCTGGCGCAGGAGTTGCTTCGCCTTGAAGCGCGAGCTTGACTAAGAAAGGACCGACAGAAGACACCCTGATCTATCGCTTCTGGGGCCAGGAGACTTGTAAATTAAACAAAAAACTAGATTTGAGTACACAACAAAGCAACCTAGATAATCCTTTTCTACACAACTCCATCCATCCCCATTGATTTGGACAATCATTCGATTTTTTTCGAGTTATAACCATTCATATTGATAGTGATGAAAGAATGACGTGTAACAAATGAATCACACAAACTGTACGTCATATGAAAAAAAAAAATGTATATATGAATTAAATTTCTCTGATTTCTAAACTTTTGAGATCCCTATTTGTTACTGAGATTAACAAAAGCAAATCCTTTGGTATGAAAGGGTAGTTTCTTTTGATACTTAACACTTGATATAAAATTTTATGGGAATCTAGATTCGGTAATTACTACTTACTAATGACTTTAAAGTGAAGGAGATGGAGAAGCTTATGATGTCTTGTGAGAGGGAGAAATTTTGGATAATATCTATTGCACCCAAAAAATGGAATTTAAGATAGTATCTGAATAAAAGAAACTACCGCAATTTTAATAAGATAAGATAAGTAACATGCTTCGGGATCTAATGTGTCGATGCTTCTGTTTACGTACATAGTTAGTTCTTCAAGGTTTTTTAAGGTGTGAGGACTACGCAATCTTGGGGAGGAGTCATCAATGAAATTCCCTTTCATGTGCACGAAAACGAATAAGATTCCATCAATGACGTGAGCAACTGGAATAACATTTCTTCATCTTAATTTTCCGATAGTTTTATAATTGACTGGTAGATTATTTCAGAACTAGAGCACGACCTTTTTTACCTCTAAGCAAAATGACGGAAACCCTAATATGTTCCTTCAGCCGAAATTCACTCCTTAATTAGTAAAGCAACCCTCCTTAAAGCAAAAAAACCCAGAATTTCCTCATCCTCATAAGTTGAGATCCATTGCTTCTTAAAATGAAATTAAAAGAAAAACGGCGTTGCATCAAGGAGACTTACCAACCACTGCGAATTCGATGGGGAAGGTGGAAGGCGGCGTCTTGAAGGAGAACTCCGGGCCGGATGCACCCAAGCGGTAGTAATAAGTGGTTTCCGGCTCCAACGGCCCGATCTTGACATGGTGGATTTTGCCGGAGGTGTAAGAAAAGAACGTATAGGATGTATGCTTTCCTCTTATCCTGGTGGTGTATTGTCCGGGCGCTGTGCCGTACTCCACCGTCGAATGCGACCTGTTGTCCTCCGTGACCCATGTTACTCTCATGTGGTCGCTACCGGCAAGCGAAATATGCACCTAAAATCACCCAAAAATGGGAATGATAACGTTGAAGATCAACATGAAACTTAAACAGCACCACTTCAAGAAATAGTCATGTTCTTCAGCCGCAATGGATATTATAACTAGTTATAAGATCAATTGACAATGAGAAATCGACCTGTTGAGGCTCCGACTCGGACCGCTCGTGCTCGGTGAGTATGATGTTCCCGGCAGCGGGTCGAGTGAACTCCTCGACCGAAGCATAGGTGAACTGCACGAGAATCTGAGGGACGAAGAAGAACAAGACGACGGTCGAAGGAAGAAGAAACGCCCGTGGACACCACATCTCCATGGTTGAAGAAATGAAGCTAAACTGTGTATGTTGATGAATACGTTTTGGGACGAAGAGCGAGGGAATATAAAGAGAAGGTGGGTTGGAGGAGTTTGAAATCAGAACGCTATAATCTATTAACTAAAAGAGAAGGCAAATCCGTCAAGTAAGTCGATTAGAATATGGTGAATATGCTTCAAAGGTACATGTGCTCTCCTACTCCATTTTTCTTCAATGCCGGCAAGCGGGTGATAAGGGAGCTCTTGGACTCGGCTTGGCTGGGGGAGGGACCACTTTTTTCTGCCAGTAAGTATATACGATCATATATTTGATTGGATAGGTTTGGTATTTATCTGAAACTTAAGAAATAATAGTGTCTTGAGTTGCGGGTTAATATTATTTAAGAGTGACTTTAGAAAAATCTCGGGTCACAAGCAACTTATCCGCAAGTCCAAATATACCCCCGTGAAGTTTCCAAGTCAATACATTGCCAGAAGTTCGGATTAAGGAGTTCTTACTCTAATATCGTGCGTAGAATATTAAAGAGTATCAGACAATTTATCTAAAATTAAAGATTCCAATACGAAAGCAACTTGTCAAGATATATGATAGATGTGCATCGATTGTGGGCGTATATGCTTCTCTCAATAGCTTAAGTTTCTAACGGAGGTAAGTACATCAGTATTATCATCTGGCTGAACTCTTTGAGAAATTTAGCCTCGTGTCGAGAGATCATGTCTTGACGATCTGTCTATTCTCTTGCTCGTCCTGTCAGTTGATGTTGTTCAGGCCACCTCTCCCATTGTACGCATGCAGTATCTTGACGTGGATGACATGGGCAATGTCTCGGTCGTTTGGACAAGACTTACAACTTTTGCCAATAGAGATCGCTTTAATCTAATCTTGTACGTGGACTGAACGAAAATGAATTTGTCCTATCTACCCGGCTGGAGCCAAAACAACCTAACCACCGGCACAGTCTGAACAACCAAAAGTCATACCTATCTGCTTACATTTGCCTTTTTTCTTCTTCTTCTTCTTCTTCTTCTTTTTCCTTGTTTCGCCGGCCAGGGAAAGTAAAGTTTTTGACGGTCACGAGAACTTCCATGGGTAGCCCACCTCATAATAAGGTGAAATTTTTCACCATTAAATAAAATCTCACAGAAGCGATTATCTTTTGCCCATGAATATCTTGACTTTCGAGCCTATCTTAAATCCTAATCGTCCATTTTCTCACCTGCTATTAGGTTAGTCAATTTCACAGAAACTAGTTCAGTAGACCAATCTTCTAATAAACACTAGTTATGTTTGGTAAAGCCATATATTATATGGTAAATAATCTTAATTCACTGTAAAATGATCCTTTTGGATTGTGATAAATTTACATATAAATGGTAAAACTTCTAATTTTCTAGAAATATCCCCTTTTTCCCTGTTCAGATATGGAAAAAAAAAAAAACTAATTGGTTCACGTGGTCAACCAAAACACACAACACACACACACACACACACACACACACACACAGAGCTGATAAATTTTAAAATCTGTGAGTCGGACTCAATGATGTACTTTTAACTTTTTAAGTCATGCTCCGAATATCCGAGGAATCTACTCCTAGATCCCCACGACGTGCCGTTGCATAATTCTACCCTGTCTTAATTTGATTGGCTCTCATTAAGCAAAACTTAGATGGGAAAAGTTAGTTGGCATGTGTCTCATTTCAAGAAGCAATGTCATTCGAAGATTTCCATTATTATATTAGCTTCGGACGTGCCTTGAGAATCGGATAATAAACTTTGAGCTGACACACGCTTATGATGTGGACAAGGAATCAAACCATTCGAGAGATCGTTCATCTTATCAACATTGTCCAAATCACGACAAGTAAACGATGATAAAGAAAAAAAATAATGTCAGATTAGTACTAATCTTTTTAATTTATATATGCATATTCAATCTTTCGAAATATAATGTAGTTATCGTGCCATGTTTTTCAAAGTTGAAGTTTGACAAAATGGCGTGTTCAACACGATATCATAACAAAAATCAAGAAAACAAATTTCAATCCTCTTTCTATCTTCATTTTTGTACGGTATGCATATCTTTTAGTATGTTCTATTATTCACAATTTATATTTTATGCATAAGGGTCGGCCGATATGCCAAATTCGCTTTCTCACTGTTAATGAAACTTTCAAGAGAAACTCTTCAAGATGTTGATCAATTGGCTGCCTCTCTGTCTCCTCGCAGGAGTTTCATTAATATCATTTTTGTGATGATAGGAAGAGTGTATGCTATAAAAAGGCTTTGAGATTTGTGTGCATATTGTTGAGAATCTGCCTTTAGTTTGAGTAGGTTTCCCAAAAATAATATTCTTATTTTAGATAGGAATAATATACATACATACATACATACATGTTCTACCTAGATATTTAGACATTCTCTTCGTGAGTTCTTTAGAGATATTGTGAGAAATATTTGTGGATTTACTTTTGGTTTAATTTAAGTGTGAGAAATGCTCCAATGTATGAGCGATTGTTATTCTATAATTTCCAATTAAATAATGGACTCAATGACAATCAAACCAAACCATATAAATCTTTGGTATTCTTTATTGTTCCTTGTTTATTTTTCTGATGATTTCACATTTACTTAATTTCAAGATCTACTTAGCTTCCATATTATATTACTAACACATCTCTTCCAAAGGGTTTTTAATATCTTGAAATTGCTTTTGGCCAGATTTGATTTAGGGCTTACTTACAAAAGTAACCAGACAATTGCAAACTTACTTGGCCCCTAGATTTTCCCAAAGTGGAAACACGATTGCTTTCAAAAGGTCATTGTTAAGTGCCATTCGAACACCTTCCCTCGCCTAACCCCTAGATTGTGTGACGATAAGTGGGTCTCTACACAAAAGGCCGAGAGAGAAATTCCGTGGGGGAAAATCCGAAAAGATGGAAGAGATCAGTCGAAAACGACGCGTGATGTGAGCATCAGAGGCTTGTAAGCGTTTCTTTTCTTTTAATTCTTTTCCTCCTCACCAATTTCTGTTTTTTATCCTAAGTCAAATCCGACACGTAAGCAAATTGATAGTTCTAGGTCCTTGTATAATCTATGTTTAATTATCATAAAACAGGCCATTAAGATCACGATTACGAAAACTTAAAAGAAAAGGCAGCCATCGAACCCGGTCTAAACAGAAATTTACTGATGATTCAGTTCACTAACAAAGATAATACTAATTTACAGAAGCATGGAGTCCATGTTGTTTGCAAATTTGACACCACTCACGATTAAAGTTTTGATCCAATTGCGTATATTACTTTTGGTGTCAGGTAGGCGATTGACAAGCCCTACACTATAGGTTTCCCAGACTTTAAATACATCTTGCTTATTTTCAATATTGGATAGATGTCACCGTTTATCCATTTATTTTTTTTGTCGAGATCAAAACCATCTCTTTTTTTTTTTTTTTTTTGCCAATAATCAAAATCATCTCTTTACCCTTTCGTCTTTCTTCAAGAGGATCTCTCTTCTTCAAAAGGGCTACAGTAATCCTTCTGTTTCACTTTTTTTTCTTACCCAATGACTTTTGCCCATGTAGATTGTCAAATTATTTAGTTGGACAGTGCAATAAACATGTATAATGATTTACACCCCACACCAGGCAACATAAAAACAAAGGCAAAACGAGAGAGGGAGAGAGAGAGGGCTCTCCACCTCGCGGTCGCCATTGCCTCGAGATCTAGACCTTGCAAATCTCGAGTTCATGACCGAAAACTTGAGCTTGCGGCCATGGCTGCTTGAATTTTTAGCTCACGGTCGCCATGCTCACATTCCAAACCTTATACATCTTGAGCTCGCGGCTGCAACAATAGCTCGAGCTCGCATCCATGGTCGTTTGTCTATTAAATACGGGTTTGCATTGTTAGGGTGCTAGATTATGTGATTTCGGTGCGCGTTTAGGTTGAAGAAGAATAAGATAGTTGAGAGAGAAAGTTCGCATCCATGGTCGCTTGTCTATGAATTACGAGGTTTGCATTGTTGGGGTGCTAGATTTTGTCATTTCGGTGGGGGTTTAAGTTGAAGAAGATTAAGATAGTTGAGAGAGAGAGAGAGAGAGAGAGAGAGAGAGAGAGAGAGAGAGCATTTGAAAGAAAAAATGAAAAAAATAATACCAAATTTCTAATGATGTTAATGTCTTGTCAGAAAATTCCAACACAAAAGAAAGTCGAAGATTAACGGTGGCACTTTTTAAAAAGTAGAAGGATATGTTGAACAAAAAAAATTATATGGATGAATTTGATTTTCAAACAAACGTATAAGGAACTCGGTGAAAGAGGAAAAGGTTGTGTTGGAGGATGACTAAATGAAAAGATGATGGAAAATGGGTCCTCCTTTTCGATACTTTTTTTTTCAGTATACTATGCACCTTCATACAGAAACCCCTCGAATAGGTTTTTCAAAAGTTTAATCCCATGGCACTCCACATGGCACGATGCCTCAATACAATTTGGAGATAAATCCATATCACATCTCACTCCTAAATTTTGAAATGAAATTTACTTGGTAGGTTCGAAGGACTTGAAGATAAAACACACATTTTAATTGTTCTATTTACTTATTAGGAGCGATGTGAATTTTTAGAAAATAATTGTTGATATACATTTCATGTCAATTAAGATTTTTAAGCCTGAAATCTTCTCACCCTTATGTATGCACAATAGATGATCAATGAGTGAGCCAAGCCTAACACAGCCTAAATGTCATGCTTGTGACTTAAAATATCTAAACTCACTCACAAAAGTTATCGGGTAGGCCTAAGCAAGGTAATCTAAGCAAGCCTGAATCCAAGAAAAAAATTATGTCTAGTTCTGCTTAGTTTGTTCTTCGAGCTTTGTCGGCTTGAGCGGCCCTAGATGGCCACCAAATTTATGATCAAGTCCAATACATAGTACGTATAGTGATAGAAATGAAAGTAAGCAAGAGAATTTCATGAATGAGCTAGTATCTCTATTTGAAGAATAGGGGTTTGAGTTTTAGCAACCAAAAAAAAAAAAAAATTTGAAAGGAGGGTTTTGCGACGGCCAAATGTCCACTAGCTCCCTCGTTTTCACTTATTTTCTTCAATTTTACTAGAGATCCCTTCCATGTCACTCCATGGCCCTTTTCTCCTCCTTTTTATTTCTACTATACCATGCTATTTATCTCTTTGAATTTTATTTTAGTTTAAAGAAGCCAATTAGGTGCCTTCCATTCTTTTTGCACTTTGTGGGTTGATGTCAATTTTTAATGGAACTAAAATGAATCGTTAGAGTTAGACTACTCTTTTTTATGCAACACAATCTAATGTATTTCTCTTTAATGCAACAAGATACATATCATGCAAGCATGATTTTTTATGTTATATCTTTGCAATTAATTTTTTTTTCTTTTGTGCGGAAGGTTTCTAATCCATGTTGCCTCAAGGATTTCAAACCAATTTCATGTTTATTGACACCTAAATTTTGGCGACCTAGTTATTGATTTTTGCATAAAAATTAAGGATTAATTTTAACCCTTAAAAAGAAACAAAAAAAGCAGCAGAACAAATAAAATGAAAAATGAAAAAAATGGGGAAATCAATTTAATTGATTATGCATGGAAGGTGGGAATTCTGACTAATTATTCTTGCTTCAATTAGATATTCAAGAAATCAAGAGAATAAAAGTCAAAATGGAAACCAAACCCAAAATCGGTGAGGATATTGATCAGATTGATAAATCTAAGGGAAAGTATCAAGAAATTATACTCATCGGGTGAGCTGTTTACAAAAATCAAAACGAACTTGGATGTGTTTCTGGTAATGTGAGTGAAAAACTGAAATGTTAATTTGCGATGGCAAATCGGGGCTGAAATTTTGTAATTCCCGCAATCAAGGAAGCACGACTTTCTAAAGATCAATAGAGGTTTTCACTATAAAAGGGCTACAGTTCGTGAGAAAATAGGGGGGGAAATCGAAAAAATCAAAAGGGAATTCGTGAAGGTGAAAAAAAAAAATCAAGAGAGAGGAAACCCCCTTTGGTCGTCCAAGAAGAGTTTTCTCTTCTGACAACTGCAAGAAAAGAAAAGGAAAAGTCAGTAAAAAAAGAGAAAAAGTGCAGAGAGAGAGAAGTGACGTGAGAGGCAGGTTAGGAGAGAAAAGAAAAAAAAGAAACAAAAACAAAAACCAAAAATACTGTTCATCTTCCTCGCCGTTCCTCGCTGCCCGATCCGCCGCGCCTCCACAGTCACCGGTTCCGCGTCGTCCACCGCACCGGCGTCTCCTCGGCCAGCCGTCGTCGTTCATTCGCGAAACCCCCGCGCCAGAGGCCGTCGCGCCTTTGCAACCGTCGCTGCCTCACTCGCCGCCACTGCGACGCTCGTCCATCTCTCTTTGCCCACCGGTCTGCGATCCTGAGCCGATCCCGACGCCCCCGCCTCTGTACCAGCGCCGTCACAGCAGCTCACCCGTTCGTCGCCACTGGTCGCCGCACTTCCGCACCACCATCCCCGACGCCAGCAGATCCAAGTTGATCGTCGCGCCTCCGCGCCCCTGCAGCAGCCCGGGATGCCACTGTTCGTTGCCATCACTGCTCCCGTCGCCTCACTCGCGCCTGCACCAGTGACGTCCGCAGCTTCGCTGCCGCGCCTCAGCTCGCGTCGCCACCGCCTGCGACCTGCTCGCCCATCACCTTCCCCGGCGCTGACCTCCACCGGCGGCTTCCTCTTTCCAAGTCCCCCTTTAGGTGGCTTTTGTTATTTCTATTTTTATTTATTTTATGCTATTTTAGTTTATTTTTTATTACAGGAAAGGTGATTTTCATTTTATGCATATTCTGACATTATCTTCAAGGATTTTGTCCAAATTATTGTAATTATTAATTTGATCCGTAAGACTTCGGATCATTTTTTTAATTACATTAATTTTTGGGCTTTTTGATAGTATTTTAATTGTTAAATTATTATAATTATTAATTTGATCCGTAAGACTTCGGATCGGATTTTTAATTGTTTTGATTTTTTTTATGTGGTGATGTTTAGGGTTAGAGTAATTGTTAATTTAACCCGTGAGACAATGGGTTATTTTTTCGATTATTTTAACCCTTTATTTGATGAATTTCTTGATTAGTTTAGATTTAATGTTTATTTGATAATTACTTGTCTTGGAAAAAACACTAATAAATAAATAAATCAAAATCTTGGATTATATTTTTTAGGATTGCATTTTTAGATAATTTTTTTTAATAAGCTAGGGTTGGATCAAAATAACCTTTTAAAATAAGATCTTAGATAATGTTTGCACATTTTAGTAATTTCATTTTCCTAAAAGAATATTTTTCTAAAATAGGATAGGGTTTAAGTCAAATTAATCCCTAAAATAAATTTAGAAAACTATTCATTTTAGATAGTTTAACTAGGGTTTTTATTAATAAAAAATTACAAAAATATTAGGTGCATGTTAATTAGCTTGCATAATAGGTGCATTTAATTAGAATTTGTTTATTAGTAGAATCAGGTCATTTAGTTAAAATGCATGTTTTATATTAAAATTCTAATTTCAAGAAAACCCCAAAAAATAATTGCTTGTTTTATGTGCTTATTTCTTTTGATGCAATTTATTTATTTATTGAATGTTTTAATATTGGATGAGCACCCGTGATGTCACCATATTTGCATCATAGTAATTTAGCTTAAAATACATCCAAGCTGCTTACAAAAATATTTTTGAAAATTTAAAAAAAAAAAGGTACCAAAATGGTATTAGAGAAATCTAGTGTAACCAAATCCCCGTACCCATAATCTCTTGTTCGTAGGAGTAAAATAATCGTCTCATTATTTTACTTAGGTGTCTAGTCGACCTAACATAAACCGATTAGTAGTGGCTCCTAGTTAATAATATTTTTCATGTTAAATATTTGAACATTAAGTCGCGAATTGGTATGGGCTTGGGAGAGCCCGAGCTAAGTTTAAAACTTAATAATCCATTAGCCTAAACTTTAGGTGATGCACCCAAATTTTAGGTCCCGACAGCTTGGCGACTCCGCTGGGGACTTGTATTAAAACACTTAATGGACTTAAGCCAAATTTTCTTTTTCTTTTAAAAATGTTTTTGTTTGGCAGCGAGAATCCCAGGTATGTCCCTAACATTTCTAAGGCGTTAAATGTTTTTGCAGATGGGAGGTATAAGGGGAGTAGTCTATACTAACCTTTGTCTTACAAGGAGGTGTTGGGATTAATGATTTCTTTTTCCTTGATTAGAAGTGTTGTTTGTATTTAAACTGTTGTGCATGTTTTATTGCTTTAGCACTACACTATTGCACACACAACCTATGGCCGGACCTGGGCTGCGATAGGATTTCTAGGATGGTGTTGAAAAGGATACTTCCTCCAAAGCGAGACTGCTATATGGAGGTTGACCTTCTCTTTCCCGAAATTTCTTTCATGGTGTCGAATGTGTTTGTCCATATCCGCGAGACTACGTGATTATTGGGTATTCCATTCGACTGAGCCGGGGTTAGGAGGACCTGACACGTTAATGTGAGACTACAACAGTCAGATCATCCTCTTAGCTCCACTTTGTTAAGCCATTTAGAGTAGAAATCGAGCTTCACATCTCATGTGCATGTCTACGTGATTGCCATTGATTTTCTTTAGTGAAGTAAGTCTTCTATCCCTATACCATGCAATTTATTTTGTTGTATTCTTGGGTCGGTCCATGACAATCTAGGTCAATCATTGATTTGATTCATTTGTCAATTGGAAATGAAATGAGAAATTGCTAGGGAATGATGCATTTAAAAAAAAAAAAAAAACTTCAGAGAATTTGTTTTTATGTCATATCTAGAAAATTTGGTTTTACTAGGATATCCATTTTTAGGAAATTCCCTTCTTGCATAGACTTTTCATGACTAAATATAAAAAAAAACCGATAAAAAAAAAGATTAGATTGCTGTCATGGACTGGCTCTCTATTTACGCCTCATGCTTACATGTTCCCATTTATTTGAATTAGGTGATTATGAAGCGATCTCGCTCACCCATCCGTACATGGTCGAGAGCTAAAATGGCGGATCAAAACGATGTGTTAGACCGTATCATTAACAATGTGAACAAGCGAATTGCACACCTCCAAAGTCAAGTAGATGAATTCTCTGCTACTGTGGCTTTTCTCATCAAGCAAAAGAGCTGTGATGACATAGGTACTCTATCTTCAGTGAGAAACTGCGACTCGAAGAAGAGAGCCAAGAGAACTTTTGAATCGTCTAATTTTCCTGAGGTGGCTGAATTTGATGCCACCATAAAAAGACTAATGACATATCTAGAAGGAAGAATCTCTGACCTGAAAGGTTTGCAAGATCAAGGAGGGTGAAGAACTCAAGCCCACATGATTCATGGTCTTATGTAGATTGCTTTCTTTAGGCGCATGTTCAGTTGCATCTTCCCCTGCGTGGGAATTTTTTATTGCTTTTCAGGGCTTGGTTTCAATTTCTTCTGTTTTTCTTTAATGCTTGAATATCATATTTTTCATTCCAATAAATGTAATTTGATTGATGAATATCAATAAAATTACAAGTTTTGAGGACATGATGGGGTATGCCAAACCAGCCCGGTGACGATATCCAACAATAAAGAGAAAATATCATCCAAGAAGAATTCTGAGGACTGGGCTTCTTCATGCTTCCTCATAAAAAAAAAAGACAAAAAAATTCATTTTTGAAGCCATTTCCAAAAGCATGCAATAGGTTAGCCTTGTTTAATTTTCTGACTCATTTACTTCATGTTTCAGAACATTACTTTTTCGGTCTGATGAGAAGGCATCTGAAAAGGCACACCAAGTTGCAATTGGCCCAACTGTCAAGGAATTAATGTGACAGATTAGGGGCATGACAGATTTTGGTAGTGACCCGACTGAGATAAGATCTCGGCCCAAGCCAAAAATGGATATTCCATCTGCTTTTACTTTAATGTTACGTAGTATCATATTCATGCACGTTCTCTTGTGCAGGGGCAAAAGTGGATTTTCAGTCTTGAATGATAGGGACAATCCAAAGACATCAACTACTGAGGCAATCCCATTGTAGAGGAATCCTTGAATGAATGCTTAAAACCATTTTGCAGTGTGGAAAACTGTTTGTTTTGAAGTTGACAATTTTTCATGCCTAAAAAAGGATTTTGCATGATGACTCTTAGCCACGAATTCCACTAAAAAACATCAAGATGGACTAACTTAATGAATGATGTGGAATTGATTGAGCGTACTAAATGAGACGAGTCGAGATGATGAAAGACAAACCTTATCCCATACACAGTCCCTTACACATACACTTGTGAGATGAGTGTAGGAAGGTTCATATACACAAGGTAAAGAGTTCTCTCGCAAAAGGTACGGCAACCGAAATGATGAGAGGCAACTCATTTCTCTATCCCAAACATTACAGGTGATCCGTTGCTTAACCTTTTTGAGCCCATACACTTATGGATATTCTTTTCAAATTATCCCTGTCAAGAATCACCCCACATTGGGGCAAATGGGAGATAAAATGGCATCATGAGGTGAGGAAAATGAATTGAAATTTTCTTGCTCTCACTTGCATCAATCTTCAAGTCGTGCTATTACATTGAATTCATGTGTTAATTTAAGTGCCTTAGGATGACGAAGAGCATTTCTTTCCCTATCCTACATACTTATACCCTTTGCATAGCCCACTTGAGCCTGCAATTTCATTTCTTTAAACCCAGTTGGTGATCATCCCCCATATTGGGGCAAGGCAAAAGACAGATGAAAACCTTTGAAAGTTCAAGTGTCATTCAGAGTGTAATTCCTTGACGCATGCACCGCGCGCAAGAATTGAAATCAAAATAGAACTAAGGGGACGTGAAAAAGTAGTGTGCCTGGTAAAAGCAAGGCCAATGTCCATGAAAAAGAAATGAAAAAAAAATGCTTTAAAACTAGGGGCATGAAAAAGTGATGTGCCTAGTAGAAGCAATGCCAATGAAAAAGAAAAAGAAAGAGTCATGATAGGTGACTATCAGTTGCAAAAGAGCAGTACTCAAAGAGTCAAGATCAATGGCGCGTCCCTAGCGAAAGAGAAGACCAGCGACAATGCCTAGATGATCATCAGCTTTGACCCTTCACACATATTTTGAGCCTAATGATCCTTTCATTTCTCAACCCATGAACCCAACCTATGTTACGTCCCTTACAAAATCTCTTCAGATTATGGCACTTGAATTAACGTAGGGGTTCATATGTTTATAAGCATCGCTCGAAGAAGTGCGAGCAAGATTATTTCTTTCTCATTTTGCAAGGTTCTTGACTTGTAAACCCGAAGATGATTGCGAAGCTATTCTTTCAATAACCTTGACTCAATGAGTCCATTTGTTAAACCGTTGACCAAGCCCACAATATGGTCCATGTTAAAGACCTCTCAGATTGGTAAGGTCGTACCGCTTGCGAGAATACTCGGACCCCTGTCAATATGGTGAGATGGAGTGATTCTTTTCTAAATGTGAGTGAGTGAAAGTCCTTTCTAACCGAAAGTCTCTCATTTAGTATTCTTAAGAAATCCATGTCATGAGTGAAAGTTTTCTTGAACAATAACTCTCTCTAGTGGAAATTTGGGTGATGCAAAGGTCATTATGCATGAACCCCGATTGAATTGATAAAAACTTCAGTGGACTTTGAAGTGTGCGTTCCAGAATAGCATTAATTGCTTATTTCTTTGGTGAATGCACTTTTGCTATAATCATGTCTGACAGGAAATGTTTTTTTTCAAAGATCCAAGAGCTCCTGACATCCAAGTTCCTTTCAAAATGCCTCATGATATTAGGAGATGAGGAACCATCACGAACATTCAAGGTCCATCCTTGATGTTCCAAAATTTTACCAGGAGGTGAAAGACCTCCACAGGATATCTAAATTCCAGAAGACATATCCCCAAGAATCAGATATATCACCAGGTAAGTATATCTCTATCCATACCTTAAATGATTGTCATTGTACAAGTATTCCTTTTCAAGCACCGGTGCTTGATGGAGTCGCTCCCCCCAAAGATTTTTCCCAGATTCATTCTAATCAGGCGACTGTAGAATGGTACGGGTCCTAGAAAATGAATCCCAGTTTAGGCGACTGTAGAATGGTACGGGTCCTAGACATCATCAAATCAGGTGACCGTAGAATGGTACGGGTCCTGAAAAATGAATCCCAGTTTAGGCGACCGTAGAATGGTACGGGTCTTGAAAAATGAATCTCAGTTTAGGCGACCGTAGAATGGTACGGGTCCAGGAAAATAAATCCCCGTCAAGGCGACCGTAGAATGGTACGAGTCCTAGACAACCTTAGTTTAGGCGACCGTAGAATGGTACGGGTCTTGGAAAACAGATCCCCGTTTAGGCGACCGTAGAATGGTACGGGTCCTAGACAACCTCAGTTCAGGCGACCATAGAATGGTACGGGTCATGGAAAATAAATCTCCATTTAGGCGACCGTAGAATGGTACGAGTTCTAGACAACCTCAATTCAGGCGACTGTAGAATAGTACGGGTCCTGGAAAATCATTTTTCGTCAAGGCGACCGTAGAATGGTACGGGTCCTAGACAACCTCAGTTCAGGCGACCGTAAAAAGGTACGGATCCTGGAAAATAAATCCCCGTTTAGGCGACCGTAGAATGGTACGGGTCCTAGACACAACCAAACAATACCATACTAGGTGACCGTAGAATGGTACGAGTCCTGGGAAAGTAGTCTCTTTGCGAAACCATGTTACTATTCTGGGCGACCGTAGAATGGTACGAGTCCTGAACATGTAACATCAATCTATCTTAAATCATTCTACCCTCCTCAAAGGTAAGTAATTCCAGGTAAGTTCCTTTATCATTTGTATTAGCATTTCCATGCATCATATAAATTGCATTAAAAAAAAGGAATTCATTTTCCAACAAAAGGTCATTCAGTGTATGTGCATGATCAAAATTTAGGTCTCAATTTGTCTTTGAAGGCAACCTCTACGAGCTCACCTTCAAAGAGGAGCAGCTGTTGACATCTAAATTTTGGCGACCTAGTTATTGATTTTTGCATAAAAATTAGGGATTAATTTTAACCCCTAAAAAGAAACAAAAAAAGCAGCAGAACAAATAAAATGAAAAATGAAAAAAATGGGGAAATCAATTTAATTGATTATGCATGGAAGGTGGGAATTCTGACTAATTATTCTTGCTTCAATTAGATATTCAAGAAATCAAGATAATAAAAGTCAAAATTGAAACCAAACCCAAAATTGGTGAGGATATTGATCAGATTGATAAATCTAAGGGAAAGTATCAAGAAATTATACTCATCGGGTGAGCTGTTTACAAAAATCAAAACGAACTTGAATGCGTTTCTGGTAATGTGAGTGAAAAACTGAAATGTTAATTTGCGATGGCAAATCGAGGCTGAAATTTTGTAATTCCCGCAATCAAGGAAGCACGACTTTCTAAAGATCAATAGAGGTTTTCACTATAAAAGGGCTAGAGAAAATGGGGGTGGAATTCGAAAAAATCAAAATGGAATTCGTGAAGGTGAAAAAAAAAAAAATTAAGAGAGAGGAAACCCTCTTTGGTCGTCCAAGAAGAGTTTTCTCTTCTGACAACCTGCAAGAAAAGAAAAGGAAAAGTCAGTAAAAAAGAGAAAAAGTGCAGAGAGAGAGAAGTGACGTGAGAGGCAGGTTAGGAGAGAAAAGAAAAAAAAAGAAACAAAAACAAAAACCAAAAATACTGTTCATCTTCCTCGCCGTTCCTCGCTGCCCGATCCACCGCGCCTCCACAGTCACCGGTTCCGCGTCGTCCACCGCACCGGCGTCTCCTCCGCCAGCCATCGTCGTTCGTTCGCGAAACCCCCGCGCCGGAGGCCGTCGCGCCTTTGCAACCGTCGCTGCCTCACTCGCCGCCACTGCGACGCTCGCTCCATCTCTCTTTCCCCGCCAGTCCGCGATCCTGAGCCGATCCCGACGCCCCCGCCTCTGCACCAGCGCCGTCACAGCAGCTCACCCGTTCGTCGCCACTGGTCGCCGCACTTCCGCACCACCATCCCCGACGCCAGCAGATCCGAGTTGATCGTCGCGCCTCCGCGCCCCTGCAGCAGCGCGTGATGCCACTGTTCGTTGCCATCGCTGCTCCCGTCGCCTCACTCGCGCCTACACCAGTGACGTCCGCAGCTTCGCTGCCGCGCCTCAGCCCGCGTCGCCACCGCCTGCGACCTGCTCGCCCATCACCTTCCCCGGCGCTGACCTCCACCGGCGGCTTCCTCTTTCCAAGTCCCCCTTTAGGTGGCTTTTGTTATTTCTATTTTTATTTATTTTATGCTATTTTAGTTTATTTTTTATTACAGGAAAGGTGATTTTCATTTTATGCATATTCTGACATTATCTTCAAGGATTTTGTCCAAATTATTATAATTATTAATTTGATCCGTAATATTTCGGATCATTTTTTTAATTACATTAATTTTGGGACTTTTTGATAGTGTTTTAATTGTTAAATCATTATAATTATTAATTTGATCCGTAAGACTTCGGATCGGATTTTTAATTGTTTTGATTTTTTTTATGTCGTGTTGTTTAGGGTTAGAGTAATTGTTAATTTAACCCGTGAGACAACGGGTTATTTTTTCGATTATTTTAACCTTTTATTTGATGAATTTCTTGATTAGTTTAGATTTAATGTTTATTTGATAATTACTTGTCTTGGAAAAAACACTAATAAATAAATAAATCAAAATCTTGCATGAGCGTATAGATTTAGTAAATCAAACATGTAGGTTTAGTAAATTAGATTTTTTAGGATTATATTTTTTAGGATTGCATTTTTAGATAATTTTTTTTTAATAAGCTAGGGTTGGATCAAAATAACATTTTAAAATAAGATCTTAGATAATGTTTGCACATTTTAGTAATTTCATTTTCCTAAAAGAATATTTTTCTAAAATAGGATAGGGTTTAAGTCAAATTAATCCCTAAAATAAATTTAGAAAACTATTCATTTTAGATAGTTTAACTAGGGTTTTTATTAATAAAAAATTACAAAAATATTAGGTGCATGTTAATTAGCTTGCATAATAGGTGCATTTAATTAGAATTTGTTTATTAGTAGAATCAGTCATTTAGTTAAAATGCATGTTTTATATTAAAATTCTAATTTCAAGAAAACCCCAAAAAATAATTGCTTGTTTTATGTGCTTATTTCTTTTGATGCAATTTATTTATTTATCGAATGTTTTAATAATGGATGAGCACCCGTGTGGTCACCATATTTGCATCATAGTAATTTAGCTTAAAATACATCCAAGCTGCTTACAAAAATATTTTTGAAAATTAAAAAAAAAGGGTACCAAAAGGGCATTAGAGAAATCTAGTGTAACCAAGTCCCCGTACCCATAATCTCTGGTTCGTAGGAGTAAAATAATCGTCACATTATTTTACTTAGGTGTCTAGTCGACCTAACATAAACCGATTAGTGGCGACTCCTAGTTAATAATATTTTTCATGTTAAATATTTGAACATTAAGTCGCGAATTGGTATGGGCTTGGGAGAGCCCGAGCTAAGTTTAAAACTTAGTAATCCATTAGCCTAAACTTTAGGTGGTGCACCCGAATTTTAGGTCGTGACAATGTTGTATGTTTTGTACGAAATCATATCAAAGCCACTTGTAGAAGGAATAAATTATATTCTCTCTTCAGTCATTGGCCTCGACCAAATTGCTTTCATCAAGGAATACCATATTTCATAAAATATTATACTGTGCCAAGAACTATTACACAACTACCTTAAAGGATGACAATAAAAATTGATTTCATGAACTCTTATGATATGGCAAAACGGGATGCCATTCTCGGGGTTCTTAAAACTTTTTATACACCAAAGTACTTGGTTGATTCGATAACTTAGTGCATTACTACACCCAAGTTCTCGATTAAATTTGATGGCAAACAAGTTGGTTATTTTGCTAGCACTAATGGGCTACCACACGGTGGTCAACTTTCTCCATATCTCTGTCCTTGTTATGAAATTTCTTAACATAATTATCAGTTGGGAAGTTTCTACCTTCCTTTTAAGTTCCATTGATGCGGTAAATCACAAAGAATAACCCCTTCATGCTTCGCAGATGATCTGCTTCTATTTTCTTTGTTGATGCTTTTGATGACTTTGCAGCTCTCACAAGGCTACAATAACCCAGACAAATATCATATCTTTTTTCTCTAGATTGACTGAGGATCAAAAGCTCCTTATACTGGACCACACACTTTTCTCCATAGGTACCCTTCCTATCAGATACTTTGGTCTTCCCCTTTTTTACCCTTTTTAGTAAAATGCTTGCGCACATAGATTGCAAGGGTATGAGGGATAAGATTTTTAAGAAAATAGAAGGATGGAACATAAAATATACCAGCTATTGTAGACAAACTCCAGTTGGCCAAATTGGTCATTATTTTCATCTGCACTTCTAGATGCAAATTTTATTTACTCCCAAATCAATCTATTTATGAGATCATAAAGAAGACTAGACAATTTTTATGGACGGGAAAAGCAAAAGTTAATATATCACACAAAGTTGCATGGCAAGTAGTTTGCTCCCTTAATAGCGAAGGGAGACAAGGGCTACTCAATCTAAAATTTTGGAACAAAGTATTGCTAGGCTGCATGCTCTGGAACCTTATCAACTATTCGTCCTCTTTCCTATTGGAGTAATTGGGTCCATAGAACTAAATGCAAAGGCACTCCATTGATACAGCTTGACTAAGGGTGAGCATGGTCTGAGTTGAGCTAGTCCATATCGAACCTAAGGACCAACCCGCATAGTATTGATCCTTAATTTTTAAGACCAAGAATCAACCCTATTAAGCTTGGGATCGAAGACCAAATCGATCTTATTGGTCAAGTCAGGTCCAGTTCTAGGGTCAACCTAGGACTAACCCATTATTATTATTTTCTTTTTTTGTTTCATTTTTTGTATACGACAAACTATTTCAAATTACATATCCATCAATAATATTATATTGAGTAACCAAAATATGAACATCAATATATATTAAACATAAGTATAAGATAAGATAACAACAAAAATTTCACGCTTGCTAAAAGCAACAAATTTAAGAATGAACATGTGAGGCAAGGGCACAGAGGCGTGTGGCAAGGCGAGCAAACAGAGGTGAGCAACAAGGCGAGTGAGGCAAGCGGTGAGCAAGGCAAGTAAGCAAGTGAAGCCAAGGGGAGCGAAAAGGGTCTTTTTCTTATTGAATTAAGGCTAGGTTTCTTTTTACTTTCTAATTTACATGGTAAACTGAATTACGAAGAGAATAGAGGAAGAGTCGCTAGGGTTCATAATAGATAAAAGCATATAATATATAATATGTACAGTGTTGGTCTAAGTTGGACCAACTCTAAACTCCTAGAACCGATGACCAATCAAATACAAGATTGAGGGGTCTCAGGACTGAGGACCGACCCAATTCTCTGGGGAACCTAACCAAGACCGACTAGATTAGGCCGATCCAAGGTCGATCCAGGGTTGACCCTGGACCGATGCTCACCCCTAAGCTTGACATCAAAGGCAGTATGACTTAGAGTTGACAAAATCTTCTTGAGTTGAGACCCACTATAACTTCGGTCATCTCTAGCTCAAGGCAAGGAACTTAGACAAGTTGGAACAGTTGTGGAGCGGTATGACTCGATTTGGGCAAGCGACATTTGCAAGCACAATTTTTATCGTCTAGCTTGTATGCAGAGATAAACTACCAACAACAGAGACTATACAACGTTGGATGTCTTCAGTTGATATTAAATTATGTATGATTGATATAGAAGACAAAACCCATTTGTTTTTTGAGTGCAACTAGATTAGGAGTATATGGTGTGGTATCCTAGCATAATATGGTATTTGTATTAGAATATTTAAATAATAAACTACACCTTTATTTAACAACTTACACTTTTAAAACAATCAGTAGTGGTCTTAAAAAATCTTATATGATATTAGAATAGAAGGTCCTGAGTTCAAATCTTTTCAAACGGCATTTGTCTCCCCAATTAAATATGTCAACACTTGATACTAGGTGAAAAGACCAAACTAAGCGTGAGGGGTAATATTATAATATTTAGATAATAAAACACATATTCATCTAACAGTTTGAACTTTTAGAACAGTCGGCAGTGATATACAAAATCTCACAATTCAGTAGTATTTAGGGGGATGGAATGATGAACTTCAATGGATGATCAGGGCCATAGAGCGTAATGACTTAGCAGCAAGGCTCCTCGTGGTTTCTTTCTTAGTGACTATATTACATTTGGATAGAGCGTAACTGCAAACATTATCAAAACAAGTCAATTGAGATCTCCGTTCTTTTGTCTAAGATACATAAAATTGTAAGAGGCAGGCTTTACTCTACTAAAATTTTAGAGCTTTCCAGACAAATATTTTGTTGGCTACTACGTGGAAACTTCCTATCCTTATCTCACATAATTAGTTTTATTTATGATGCTGAGGGATGCCCCTAAGCTCCTATACTCCATCTGATTATTACTACTTAGATCTTACAATAATAACAAAAATTCACTTAATTTTATCTATGAGCTTATCAAATTATGATGGGGAAATGTCATGTTTGCATTATCAATTTCATGCTATATCCCAATAGTTAGACGCTAGAGAGAGATTGAGCATGTCTCAACTCGACCAATGAAATAAAAGAGTTTATCATCTTATAATGTTTTGCTTTTGTGTCGAACTATATAAATTAAGAATGCGATTTACTCTTGAGAAAGTTTAATCTACAGCATAGTAGGTGTGACACACCAGCAAAGATGAATAGGAGGGTGGGCTAACATGGCCTTCTTGACGTTGTGGTTTGATTTGACCGATGAGCAGCGCAAACAATCTCCGATGTGATTATAGGCCCACAGTATGAGTTGAGGTCGCATTTGATTGTACATAAAAATATTTTTTATAGAAATCATTTTCAAGAAAATTTATTATTTTGTATATTGTTTAATAATATAGAGAAATTGATTTTCTTCTTATCAGCAGGAAAGTTGTTTTCTCCCAATTTAAGCTTGTTGTTTTCAATTCATGGAAAATATTTTATATAAATTAATTAATTTTTTGTCATTCAAATACTGGAGAGTCAAAAAAATAATTTTCCAGAGAATGCACACAAACGGACGCTGAACTTTTCTTTTGTTGGAACATACTTTAAAGGTATAGATAGGACCTTTGAAACTACAGTTTTGCCCTTTTAAATGCATGAAATGCTCTCCACACTTTCGAAGCAATTCATGCCATACTCATCCTACAAAAGATTGATATCTCACCTAATCTACGTTCAACTCATTATGACATAAGAATGATCGCAAACTTTAATGTGGACTTATCAAATTCTAATCACGCTAAACATTTTTCTATTGACATTCAAAGTTCTTTGTTGCTAAGGGCTGAGAAGTTAAGCACAATATAAGAAAGGTTACTTCATTGCTTTTATATGTGCATCTAGGCTTTTACAAGAGGGGTTCGTCTAAAGTCCCGTTCAAAAGAACGGCGAATCGAAACAATATCCATGGCAATGTAATAGCAATTTCTCGATGGAAATATTAATCGGGGCAACAACTTTCGAAGGGGCGCTTTATATTATAAATTACATCGAGCCCTTCGAACATAGACTCCAATTTGGACTGTTGATCCAGTTAAGACCGGGAGAAGAGAGATTAGGAGGCCTTGTTAGGGACTTAATGACAGATAGGAAGTCTTCCTCTCGTCGTACTCCTGGCCTGCACCGTGGGAGCTTTGCTGTCCCCGTAATCCAAGGCATCAATTAGAATAATCGAAATAAATAATGGGGTGAAGCTATTTCGATCGCTTTTGATCGACTGAAGAAATTGCAACCGCGAGAACGTGACGAGGCACGGAATTTCGCAGATAACTAGGGATTCCTGAACCTTGTGCGAGCTCTAGTGGAATATACTCCCACCGGATTCTAGATTCTTATATGCAAAGAGAAAGATTTATGTAATGGTAGGAATTTCTTTCTTATTTTTTTTTCCTTTCATTTCCCTTTTTTTTTCCTGCTAAGGCTGGCGAGGGCCGGCCAACTACGACCTCGCCGTTTCTAGAAGAAAAAAAGAAAACGAAGAAATCAACATATTAAAAGTAATTATAAAAAAATTATCCACTTCAATGATTCACAATCAAGATTGATTGGAGAAACTACATTGATAAATTATCAAAATGTTTAAAACTCAAGTGGAAAATCTGAAAGGCTTAAAATTGAATTAATATTTATACAATAAATTGCTATTTTTTTGGTAATTTTTCCGTTAAACTTGTGTGGTTCGATCAAAGATCATATTGCCCCCAGAAACAGAAAAATGCAATCATAATAACTACTGATCATTTTTTTTCACCCTCATTAGTTAGCATGAACTGAAATTGATTATTTTGCATGCCTTGCGGAAGAACTATACAAGGAGAGGCTAAGGTCATAGAAAAAACCTAGTTTTACAGGCAAATACCCCTTTCAAATGTCAAATGATAATCAATTATGCCAAACTTTGGGAATAAAGTTTAAGTGTGTCCATATTTGGATTGCATATTTATTTGATCATGTAACATTTGTTAAAATAAACACCTTACGGCCGACATCATGTCCAAACCCTTACTGTCTATCTTGAGAGGGCGAAAATTAGGTTAATCCTCTTCGATACTCTCAAGGGTAATTAGGGTTGTTTAATAAAGAAATGAATACCCAGCTCCGTCTACACTTAGATTAAGCTGATTAACTTTGTTGGACGGCTACGGATAATCAAGTCGAGATTGATTTTATATATATATTTGGTCAAAAAAACTATAAATAGGGTGTGTTTGATTCAGCTTTGTAAATAGTTTTTGGTGTAATACAAATGCTGAAAGGCAAAGTTATTTGGGAAAATGTAAATTGTGTTCAGTTAAAACCTCTTTGCAAATGGACTTTGAGTTGAATGTGTGTTTGGCAAAAAAGCTTTTACAATGAGCTATGGATATAATATATATATATATATTGAAAAATGACTAAACCCTTCGCGAGTTCGACAACAGGCTACAGCCGCTAATGAGCCAGATCTGGCATTCGCGGTTGTCGGTCGAGTTGAGCAACCTCTAGCGAGAGTCGTGCAACCCAGCCGAGGGCTGCCAAAGGTCGCACAACCTCGGGCAACCCGACGAGGGTCGCACGACCTCAGGCAACCCGACGAGCGACCGTCGCCGTCGATCACACGTCCCTCACAACACCAAGGCAAGGGCCGCAAGACCCAAGCAATGGTCGCCTTGCTCACACGACCCTCGTCGATGTCGAACGAACTCGATCGATGGCTGCCAACGCCAAATTTGGCTCGTCGGTAGCCAGCGAAGGGTTAGGTCCTTTTTTAATTTAAAAAAAAAATAATGAAGATGAAATTGGAATTTTGAAAAATTGGTGAGGGTAGTTTTGAAAGAAAAAAATGAATTTCGACATTTAACCAAATGTTAAATGCCCAATGGAAAGCTAGTCCCTACTAACATTGGGCTTTCAGCATTCCCAATATTAATTTTGAAGTGAAGGTTCCTTTAAAATAGTTGTCAAATGCTCCAGCATTTTTCCAAAAGGCTTTGAAGGCTGAAAATTCCTTGGAAATGCTGAATCAAATGCACCCATAAACTGAAACTATATTTGAATGACGTGAATATCCAACTTATGTAAATATCTTGTCTTAACAAACCAGAACTACTGGAGTTCATATTTTTAATGTTCGTTTGAGATTTAGATGGACAGCATAGCGAAACCGTAATGGCAATGCAAAGTTAAGGAAAATGAAGGAAAGCACCAAACCGTGACAGTAGCTTCCAAGTGCGAAACTCCAAAAGTGCAATCCACCCAAAAAAAAAAATGATAGATAAATATATAAAATTGAAGGCAAAATTGGACGATGGAAAATCCAATATTTAAAAAGCTTAGGAATTCCCAATAAAACGTCATTTTATGCTTCGGAATATGCCTCCATGATCGCCCACGTGCCCAATGTAAACCCCAGGACTTTGTCTAAACCATTTTCGTGAGGACACTACTCTCTCACTTACGCCTAAAAGGGGTTAAGCCTCACAGTCTCATCAACCATATATTTTGAAGAAAATATAAATCAGACCTTAATTTTTTTTTAATCACGAAAAAATCCACCTCAAAGACGTGTAAATATTGAGAAATACTACAGATATAACATTTGAGAAATTCCAAGAAATGGGAAATTTGGGCCGAGCAATTACTTGCCTAATCCATCATTAGCTCCTGCCATTGTTGTAGGCAAATTATTATATCATTTTATGGCTTTTCATTTTCGAGGGGTTAAGCGAATGAATTGTCCCGAACGTAATTTCCCATGGCCGACATGAATATATAAATGAAAATAAATCCACACGAGTAGGAGAATAACTCCAAAGCAGCCACCCGGACAGTCTCTCCATTTCAAAACCTACCCCACGATCTTCTTCCCCCTTTTCGCATGCCTTCCGTCTCCAACCTCTCTTGATCTCCCTCCTCCTCTTCCTTCTCCCGTCACGCGCTGCCATCGGAGAGGGAGAAGCCTGGAAAGAGATGCGCGCTCCGATGAGGCCCCGCCTCGCCCTTCTCGTGCTGATGGCTGCGGCCTTCACCGGAGCCTGCTTTGGCCTTGCCGGGGCGGCCGGCACGTCGAGCTACGATCGCCCGGGACCGCGCCCTGACGTGTTCGTCCGTGACTCCGACGATGAGGATTCGGCTTCTCCCCAGCAGGTACGTCGAGACGACGCTCGATCATCCACGGTCGGGGCGGTTCGTTGATTTTCATGGGCTTCTTGCAGCTCTCTCTCTCTCTCTCTCTCTCTCTCTCTCTCTCTCTCTCTCTCTCTCTCTCTCTCTCTCTCTCTCTCTCTTTCGTTCTGTCATTTTCGTTAGTTAGAGCAAGTTTGGAATATTGCTAGATTTCCCCCTTTCCCGGGGTTGCAGAAAATGGCGACTCACTTTGCATTTTCATGTACGCTAAATATAGAGAGATCGGATCCCTCGACGTTTTCTTTCCCTGTATTGTTCCCTTTTCTGGTTTTTCTGGCTTCGTTTGGAAATGCAAAATGCTTAAAAAAAAACCTGCCGAAAACGACCGATTTTCTTCCCCAACTGAATGATGTTGTTCTTGTACCAACCCAAGAAAAGGAAAATGAGGATGTTTCACCTTTCTCTTCCACGCATTTTCGTTTTATTTTCAGTCATTTTTGGTGCTTTGGTAGAGAAAAGTCAGCGAGAAAATCAGGGTAGCAATGACCAATGGCAATTTTCGGAAAAAAAAAAAAAAAGATTTGAGATTCTATATACCGTCGGATGAGATAATCCTATGTAACATTCATCCAATTCAACGGTACATGTGAGTTAGTACAAGAAAGGTCATGTGAATCTAATCCCATTGCAATTCACATTAACTTCTCAAACGTTTAGGACTCGAGCATAAAAATTTGGATGGATGGATGGCTCGAAACGCAGCAATAGTTGCCCGACTTGATCCGACGCATGTTGATATCATAACCTTTAATCGTGTGATCATATAACTATGTAAATCTCATGAAATTCAATAGTTACAATTATTTTATTCAAACCGGTATTCCCAAATTGCACATGACGGGGTGAAAAGTTTAATGCACGTTGTGCACTTAATACGTACACACAGGTCTGATGGTTAATAATAAATTCCTTCGAATATCTCTACTAAACAATCAAATAAGAAGGTCACGGGGTGTTAGGCAGTGTGCGACTTTTCGACAGTTCATCATTAGATGTCCCCGCCGATTGATTAGGTTAATTAGACAAATTAGATGAACTGGCGATCCAGTTAGCGAAAAAGGAATCACCTCATGATACGTCTTGTTCAAGCAAATGAACAGAAATTCATGATTATGGTAAGGTCTTATCATCATAAGTAGACATTTTCGTGGACCTTATAGGACAAAAGATTCTTGGCTGAAGATCCACCACCCTTCACCCCCGGGGGGGGCCCTTTCTTTCGTTTTTTGTTTTTTCTGTTTTCAAATCTCACTCTTTTGATTTTAAAGATAAGTGCCTTTTAAGTTTAAGTTTAGGTATGTAATAATCGGTGGGCTAGAACCTAGATCAATGGAGGAATTGCAAAGGTCACGTTAGAAATTTTACGGCTTTGTTTCTCAGGTGCATGTATCTCTGGTGGGTCAAGATAAAATGAGAATCTCGTGGATCACCCGAGGCTCGGCTCCTCCGACCGTGGACTACGGCAAGTCGCCGGGCACATACCAGAATTCGGCGACGGGGAGTACAACTACGTACAAGTACGCACTATACAAGTCCGGGCAAATCCACGAGGCGGTCATCGGTCCGCTGGAACCTAATACGGTATATTACTACCAGTGCAGCTCGGACTCGGCCAGCGAGTTCAGTTTCAAAACCCCTCCCACGCAGTTGCCCATCAAATTCGCAGTGGCAGGTATGTTGGAAGCATGTAATTATCAACAAGGCTTTTCACCTTCTTAACAAAGATAGTCCAAAGTATGGGTGATCGGTTCCCAGTTCAATTTGGATGAAACCGGGGGAACCAGATCGAGAGAACCGATTCCCAAAAATTGGAACCGGGGATCAAACTGATTGATCCTAGGAATGAAAATTAGACCGAACCATCAGTTCAATCCGGTTTTAGTCTAATCCAATGGAACCAATCACTACTTTTTTCCCATTACTTTTTTTTCCCCACTACTTGGAACCAGACCAAGATAGTACTTAGTTCATATTTTACTGTTTTTTTTAAGAAATAATAAAATAAAAAGGTATATTTCGTTGGTCATGTTCGGTCCA
Source organism: Eucalyptus guilfoylei (assembly GCA_016097605.1). NCBI lineage: Eukaryota > Viridiplantae > Streptophyta > Magnoliopsida > Myrtales > Myrtaceae > Eucalyptus > Eucalyptus guilfoylei. The sequence continues at coordinate 19,527,141 of CM027860.1, forward strand.
ATCCAGTTACCCTTGGAACTAGAAACCGTACCAAACCGGCCGGTCCGGTCCGACTAGTTCCCCATTCAAGTTGTCCATTTTGTACACCCCTACTCCAAAGTCTGATATGGCACGATGCAGGCGACCTTGGACAGACTGGATGGACCAAAACGACCCTTCAACACATTGGGCAATCGACCTATGATGTCCTGCTGCTGCCCGGTGACCTGTCATATGCCGACTTCTACCAGCCTTGGTGGGACTCGTTTGGCCGCCTCGTCGAGCCTCTGGCCAGCCAGAGACCCTGGATGGTGACCCAAGGCAACCACGAGATTGAGAAGATACCACTCATCCATCCTAGTCCCTTCACGTCCTACAACGCGAGGTGGCGGATGCCATCTGAGGAGAGTGGCTCGGACAGCAACCTCTACTACTCGTTCGATGTCGCTGGCGTCCATGTCGTCATGCTGGGCTCGTACACGGACTTTGACCCGAGCTCGGCCCAGTACAAGTGGTTGCAAGCCGACCTGGGGAAGGTGGACCGGACGAGGACCCCTTGGATAGCGGTGCTGATCCATGCTCCCTGGTATAATTCTAACACTGCTCATCAAGGCGAGAAGGAATCGATTGGGATGAAAGCCTCCATGGAAGGTTTGCTCTATCAAGCGCGAGTCGATGTGGTCTTCGCCGGGCATGTGCATGCGTATGAGCGCTTTGTAAGCTCCCTAATCCTTCTCTGTTCTATCTTTTGTTGAGGCTATGCATTCCTCCTGGTTTATCATCTCTGCTTTCATTTCTCTCTTTAGACCCGTGTCTACAATGGAAGTGCCAATGATTGCGGTCCGGTGCACATCACCATCGGCGACGGCGGCAACCGGGAAGGCCTTGCCAAAAGGTTTTTTTCGTGTTCCTTGTCCAAATGCTTCTTTCTGCCTCTCAGTCTTCAAAATCTAAAATCACTGCGGACTCAGCTCTGAAACTGTGATGTAATTCTTTAGAATTCATATGCATGATGTATTTAAATTGATGGCTTGTACAATGAAACCGAAATCGACTGAAAGTGGGAAAAAGTTGAACTTCAATTTGCATTCTGCCGCAGCTGACTAACCATAAATGGATTTAACTATAAAGCCGCTGCTTCCCTTGCCAGGTACATAAATCCAGCACCGCCGATATCAGTATTCCGGGAGGCGAGCTTTGGGCACGGGCAACTGGAGGTAGTGAATGCGACTCATGCACTCTGGACATGGCATAGAAATGACGATGATGAGGATATGGAAGCAGATTCAACTTGGTGGACAAGCCTCTCGTCTAACCCTGCATGTAAAGTGTGATAACCTTGATACAGAGGTATAGAAACACCCGAATGCACAAGGTAATTGTTGGATAGGCAAAAGTCGGTTCGGGGATAGAATAAATAAATCGTGTTCCATGTAAATATTTGGATCTCAGAAAGGAATGAAACGTCTTATTTTAACAGGGCTCTTTGCTTCCTCCGATGATATAATGATATAAGATTTTGTTTGTATTAGGCGGATCTAGAGGTGAGATGTGCAGGAATTGTTCATCTTTGTTCCTACGACATAGACATTGGTGAACATTAAGGCTTTCTTTTTATGTAGAAACTTGGCCCTTGATCGAGCTGAGGATCTTGAGTGATCCGATGCGAGTCTTCTCCCCTTCTTCGGCGTCGTCTGCCATGAGAGCGGATAGCTTGCCTCGTTATGGATAACTTCTAAAGAAGCACTTGATCGTCTTCAATCTTCATTTCCTAATCCATGTGCGGTCCACCCTGGGGCTTCTTCCCCTTCCCACAAGGGGGATTAGATGGACCTTCTTTCCCTGGACTTCTTTCGCTCTACCCCACCTTTCCCTTCGTTCTTCAGTTTGGAAGTGTTGGGCTTAGATAAGCCCACACGAGTTTCGGCCATGGCCTTGGAGATATCTTGGACACCTTGTCATTGGAGCTCTTTTCTTGTCCAAGGCTTCAAACCATCCATGAAAGCAACGAGAGAGCTTCCCATCCCCAAGGTCAGGGATCTTGAGCCCATGCTCGGTGAACTCGTTGACGTAACCATTCCCATCTGTGTGAGCCAACAAAGCTTGCCACGGGCCTCGTCGTTGGCGAACTTGGGGAACAAATTTCTCCCGAAATTCCATTACAAATTCATCCCAAGTATTATTGATGGGATCGACACTTAGCTTCATCTTGCCACCCCAACGACACGACATAGAAGCCATTCTCACCTTGGTGCTCTTGTCTTGCATGTTGATGGTGTCAAAGTATTACTCCATAATCCAAATAACTTTGTCCACGTCCTTAACAGAGCGGTTGCCCTTGAACTCCTAGGTTCTCTGCACGTCCACTTTAGGTGCCGCTAGAACAGATCACACTCCTTTACAATGCTAGCTTTACACAAGACTAACTTGGTCTTGAGCTCTTGAACTTCTAACTTCAATGCCTTGACCATGGTTTCAAGGCCTTTATCAGTCTCATTCAAGTGGGCCGTGACTAGATTCTTGGCATCCACTCCTTCATTTCCTCCCATTCTTCATGTCCCCTAGGGCCACCATCTCCTTGTTTAGCCTTTCCTCAAAGGCAGACATGAGGTCCCTCGAATTCTCTTGGCCTTTCCACGGTTGTCCTTGTCTTGGAAGGACAACCTCCGAGTGCATTTGGTTTAACTTTCTAAAAGAGCTTTCGACCTCCAAAACTCTTAAGGAAATGTTAGAGTGTTTGGCAAGCCTTCCTAAGAGACTTTTAGCCAAATACTAGCTTTGGGAAAGCTGAAAGCCAAATATTGGCAAGAATCAGCTTTGGGCTCTCAGTATTTGGCCAAATGCTCAAACTAGTTTTTCCCTTCAAAACTACCCTCACAAATTATTTAGTTTTTCGGTTTTGCCCCTTATTATTACTGTTCATCTTCTTTGTGCAAGGGTGGCCTACAAGGGCCAACAAGGCTAGATTGAGCAAGCAACTAACCTCAAGCCTAGTCACCTGCGATTGTACGACCCGCGCTCGAGGTCACACGACCTCGGGCAACGATCGTTGATGCCATATCTGGCTAGCTGGCAACCTTAGCCCTTCATCGAAGTTGGCAAAAAGTTTGATATGTTTTAATAAAAGAAATAAATCCAAAAGCCATTTGCGGGGAAAAAAAATTTGCCAAACACTACTTAGACCAAAATAGCTTTGCAATGGATTTTTTATCAAATGCAATGTTGACACCTAAATTTTGGCGATCCAGTCATTTATTTATTGCATAGAAAATTAGGAGTTAATTTTATCCATGAAAAAATATTAATTGCATAGCATATAAATTTAGGTGCATTTATTTATTGGACCGGTGGCGGATGGGTTCGAATTAGTGATTCTAAGCTTTAACTTGGCAAGCCAGACTAAGCCCATGAAGCGAGAAAAATTGGCCCAAGCCCGTTTTTTTATGATCAGAAATTATCTCGTGAAAAAAATAAGAATTTAAAATTTTTTCGGGATATGATGGAATTTTTTGGATAGGGCAAATGTGACAAAAAATGTTGCATTCAAAAAAGCAAATATTGCGTTTGGAAAAAAAAAAAAAAAAAAACTTCGTGGATATGGATTTGGAAAAGTTAAAACCCTAATCATTGGCCTATAAATAGGTTAAACGCGTATGGTTTTGGGTGGGCCACACATTAAATACATGGCCACAATTCTGGGAGAGCTCTCGACAGAATAAAGAGAAGAAAGCGTGAGAGATTGAGAGAGAAGCACGGCGTCAATTCAGATTCTCAATTTAGATTTTTTACAATATTTCTCTCCTCCCCTCATCACATTCACGCCTCTGCCCTTTTTTGTCTTCGAGCAAATCACGTACTCCACTATATTATTTTTACAACCCCTCGTGATCATGGATGGTCACATGGATTATTCCATGATCTGACCATCACTACTTGGAGGCCTGCAAATCCACAATTCCAAAGTCCACGTAGGGATGAGAGAGAAACGCACGGGAGAATTGAGAGGAAAAGCGGATCGTGAGGGAAATTGATAAACAAAGCTCTGCCTTTTTACCTTCGGAAGTTCAAACAAGGCTCCATCGATATCAGTGATCCCCACCCGTGACTGCAGCTCTTTCTCGGTGCCTTTTACCTTCGGAAGTTCAAAAGAGGCTCCATCGACATCGGCGCTTCGTTGTTGTTCCACCGCAACCCAACTTCGGTCAACAGTCGAGGTGCGTTTCAAGGAGGACTGAACAGCATCGTCTCCAGCATCCGTTCATTATTGCAGAAGCATCCGTCGGTTCTTCAGGCCTGAATCGTGCCCATCACGGCCCAGCCCAACATTGGCGAAACCCACTGGTCTTGCTGCATCCACGTTGCTGCTTCCTGTCCAACTCGACGCCACAGATTTCTTGGTGTCCCGAACGATAGCCCATCGAACTTGTCGCGGCTTTGTCAAGCCACGCCGAGATACCGCCACAGCCGTTGCCCTAGAACCGAGCCGTGCCGTGCCGCGCCCATCGTTGGTCTATTTTACTGATTGGATTTTTGAAAATATTCAAATTTAGGTAGAGATCTATTTTATTTTATTAGGTAGATTTATTAGATTTAGTTTATTAGGAAGATTTATTTTATCTTGTTTTAGTTTTTTTTGATATTTTGTCTCTTTGTTTGATTTATTTCTCGATGCATGGTTGAAATCCCTGATGGAGCATCCAATTCGCAATTGCACGGATTTTTATTCCATCTATAAGGCTTTAGATGGAATAATTATTCATGCGGGTGTAAAATTGATATCTTAATCTTCAAGGCTTAAGATCAATTTATCGATTTTATTAGCGAAATAATCAAGTTTGGATTTCAGTTCGAATGATGGATAACATTTTTGATGACCATGGATGATTTAGTGTTTATCTCTTAATTGTTTTGTTTATCCCGAAAATACAAAAAAAAATTGCATTTGCGTTCTATGTAGATTAGAATTGATTGCATGATAGGTTAGTTTTTTTTTTAATGCATGTTTAGAAGGCATTTAGAATAGATAGCATTTCACTTTAGTTAGATTTTTAGTGATTTTTAATTATGAATTTTCAAAAAAAAAAAAACGAAAAATCATGCATATGTCATGTAGGATTAAGTTCATGAAATTCTCATCATCTAGTAATTGTTGCTAGGTTCATTTAATTAGAAATTGCTTGTCATTAGAATTAGGTCCTTTGGTTAATTTAGATTGCATATTTAATTGTTGCATTTTTTTAATTTTTAATTTCATGAAAAAAGAAAACTTAGAGTTATGGCATTATTTCCACGTCATTGCATACTAGGGTAGGATTGCATGTTTAATTTTATTTTCTACTTAGTTATAGTTTTAGATAATTTTCTTTAGGATAGACTGCATGCTTATATTTTATTTACGTCATATAGCTTAGGTCATATTGTCATGTCATATCATTTCATGTTAGATTAGTAGCATGCATTGCATAAAACATTATTCTCATTAAATAAGTGAAAACAAAAAAGAGAAATTGTGTGTTAATTAGAAATCATATCTAGGGTTGATGATATGAATTCTAATCTAACGACGCAGATGCTTTCGTTGTTATAAGGTAAGTCTCGTAATTTATTAATTGCTTTCTTGGGGTGTTAAATTGGTGGTTTGTGCACCCGCATGATCACCTTACATGTTAAGAAAATAGATTTAAAATCAATCCAAATTGCCTGCAAAACATTTTTGAAAATAAAAAGAAATTGTACCGAAATCGCATTAGATAAATCTAGTGTAACCAAGTCCCCGTTGCCAAAGTCTTTGGTTTGTAGAAGTAAAATAATCCTCCCATTATTTTACTTAAGTTTCTAATCGATCTCCACTAAACTGATTAATGGCGACTCCTAGATAAAATCCATTTGCATATTAAAAAATTTGAACTTAAGTCACGAATTGGTATGGGCTTGAGAAAACCCAAATTAAGTCTAGACTTAACAATCCATTAGGCTAATTTTAGATGGTGCACCCGAAATTTAGGTCACGACATGCAATTTGCACTTCCCTAAAACCCTGTAGGTTAAAGGCATTTGCATTTCTCCGGGGTGCATTTCCAAAACCGTTAGGCTAATTTTAGATGGTGCACCTGAAATTTAGGTCACAATATGCAATTTGCACTTCCCTAAAACCCTGTAGGTTAAAGGCATTTGCATTTCCCCGAGGTGCATTTCCAAAACCGAATCAAACACAACTTCATTGTGTTGACGACATCAAAGTTAGAAGCCATTATGACATGATACCACTTTCACAGGCCAATACTTTAAATCGTGAACTGTGCGGCACTCAAATCTTAATATGCCTTTGTTTGGGCTAAGTAAGTTTTACTTGCACTTACTCACTCTCACTCTCAATCAAGGAAATTCTAAAAATAAACTCTCAAAGCTGTTTAAATTTCTTAAAACTTAGATGGATACAATGAGGAGGATACGCATACATTTATATGAGCCAATCCTTTTATAATAATTGATTTACAATTCCATCTAACAATAAGATGAACGAGAAGTCTCCAGAATAGGCAGTTTTTTTTTTTTTTGTTGTCATACTCTAGAATCGATAGTTTTTTATTTTTTGGTGACTAGAATCGATAGTTCACTTGCACCAATTCGAACTTCCTTTCTACGAGTAGAGGGGGCGAAATTCGGGGTTTGCTCTCGAAATCATCTTAAAGAGCAAAATGAATGGGTGATTCCGAAATAACTTTGAGGACCCACTTGAATCAAAGATAAAATTTCTTTTTGGCCTTCCATTTGCTTGAATCGAGGCTTCCACTTACGACGTCTTTTTGGCTGCGAGAGTGCAACGCCAGGCACGTACGCGCAAAGGTCATGATTGATGAGCACAATCCCAATCCCCAAAAGAAGGGCATTATCAGCTCACGTCGATATTCAAATCAAAGCCATCATCCTTGTGTGTAATGAAGCACTGCAAAACGCCAAAGCAAAAGGCAAATGAGCTACACGAGGCTCAATACAAAGTGGGAACAAGGGTGCACCCGATGTGGCCATTGCGCGTTGAAACGTTTCGGCGAGAAATGATGATGGCGAACGCTTCCCGACGCACCCCAAACAACATGATGACCCGAAAATAAGAATGTGGGCGACCGGATATGGTACCCCTAATTTCCCACATGGAGACAAAAGTAGGGCCATTATTGATGGAGAGGGAGTAAGAGAGGTCATGATGGTCGGAACTTCGAACCGATCCATGCCCATCATTGCGTATCTTGGGGGACGGCCTATTCCCTTTATCTTTTGAGAGAGATAGAGATAAAGAGATTCAGTTTAATCCCACAGCCATGATATCCATTTCTATGCCCAAAGGAAGAATCCGAAGAGACCCAAGTTTGACGTGGTTAGAATGGCAAGTTCCGGTTTTCTACCTCAAAAATTGAAGATCGTTCATTTAAACCTAATAAATTGCGTGTAATGAAAGAACAAGTTGCGAGATGTGATATCATCGATGTTCCGAAAAAAATACATATATAAACCAACTTCTACTTAGAGAAAGTAAAATATTTGAAAGAATTATCAAAAAAATTTATATTTATTATGCTTCTAACAATTCGATTCTAAATATTTTAATTTGAGTAATTTAACATTTTAATAATTTGTTAATGTAGCCTATCCAGCTATAATTGGCCAGAAATTGATTATATGGATATCGATTATCTTACATGACATAACAGATACTAATGTGGAAAATTTTTAAACTTTATAATATTACTTCAATTTTTTATTAATGTTTTCTGTTGTTTTATTTCTTTTTGTTTTTTTTTTTTAATTCTTAAGGGTTAGCTAGGGGCAGCAACCATTGCTAGCCTCTACTAAGGGTCATAGCCCTCGCCCACGGCAAGGTGAGGGTCGCGACTCTTGCACGCTGCCCTTGCCCAATGTGAGGGTAGCGAGCCTTCATCAGCCACTCAAGAAGGGCTAGTGTGGTTACAAGTCCTCGCCAATTGCGGCAAGAGTCATTGCACCCACACACAACTGATAAGGGCTAGGAGTCCTCACCGACCACAAGGAGGGTCACAACCCCCACCCAGCTATGAGCAAGGGCCATAAGCCCTCACCTAGACCTAAGTAAGCACTATAAGCTCTCGTCTAGTTCTAAGTGAGGGTAGCAATGGCTAACCAGGGTTATGGGGCCTCAGTCAATAGCCAGCGACCTAGGCCGCCTTTGAAAAGAAAAGTAAAAGATAAAAGAAAAAAACAAATAAAAAAAATTTGTCCGGTTCAGCATTGCCTGAGCCACATAGAATGATTGACATCCTCTTCATCAATTTCCAATGAAAATTGGCTGAATAAACTATGTTGGCAAATTTATCAAAAGGTTTACGATTAAACTAGCTAAATTAAAATGTTTAAAACTAAATTAGCACAAACGCAATATATATTAAAACTTTCTTGGTAATTTTCCTAAAACCATTTTTTAAGAAAATGATATTAAAAGTGTCATAACTTTTGTTCATTACTTACTTTAATCCTAAGACTTTTTGCCAGATCACTTAAGTATAAAACCAAATAAAAATGATCATTTAAGTGTCTCTAGTATTAAATTTCAGCCGAAAGTCCTATGTGGCTTTTTAAGATTAATTATATATAATGACGTGGTTTTTTGATGAAAAAGAAATGCCAACTCGGAAATTCCAGCCACTCTCTCCCTCTTCTTCTTAACCAAACAACTCATTCCAATTGATCCATCCGTCTTCCCTGTCGCCACTCGCCACCATCTTCGTCTCCTCCAGTTTTCCCTAACTCTTCATCTCCTTTCATGCATCACAGCCCTGACACCCCTCTCACCACTTAGCCCTCTTGCGGCTCCAGCGCTACCTCCGGAGTCGTCAACCATTGCTGTTGTCCATGGAGAGCCGTGCCCCGTTGTCTCCATCGCTCAAGAACTCACTCGTCTCGTTCAAGCCTTGGTTTGTTCCTTCCTAGAGCCCCCGGACATTTACCTTGTATTCCAACAACTACTGTAGAAGCTCCAATTTCACCTAGAGTCGATGTCAGAGAAGAGGAACCAAAGGCCCTATTTTTGAAGCTTTTGTTTTCGCTCTTCAAAAGCTCGCGAATTCTCGTCTGAGTTTCACTCATCCATTCTTGATACACGAAATAGAGCCGCTTGCGATGCTCGTACTCTCTATTGCAAGATTCATCTCAAAAGCTTGGCCCAAATTGCCGATTTTTTAATTAGGTTTGAAGAAGATAAGATTTGTTCAATTTGACAGAATCAGGATTTTAAATTGGGGCAAACCATGCTAAATGACATCGCTCGGGCACATATGCTGAGTGAAGTTGTCAGCGAGCCCCATCAGTCCAAAAAAATTATAAAATATTGCAATATCGGATTTTCGGTGTCCCGAATTGTATTTTGCACTCAAGTGATTGCCACTTAAGTTATCCACTGCCACTTAAGTTATCCACTAAAAATTTTTAGTACTAAAGTTAACGTTATACGAAAATTATAGCACTTATAATGTCATTTTCCCCTAATTTATCCAATAATCACATGATATTAATAGCAATTTTCTAATTGTCGAATTCGTGAACTCGCTCATAGAATTGTTTCATTACATATTTTCATCAGATGGGGATCAAGTACGAGCAACACATGATACACTTTCTTCTCGACGACGCCCGCCGACAAAACCTGTGTCCAGAGCTAGTCACATGAAATCGGTTGATATCACACCAAATCACATGAAAATACACTCACCTTAGTCGGGGCCTCACGTGTGCCCCTTCGTGGTCCCTAAAGGCGTTAAGTGAAGATCTAAATTTCCCTAAAGTTGAGAGGATCATAATCTCCAAAGTGTAAATGAATAGTTTGGCAAATCTTTTGTTGGACAAATCAAGCCACCAGTACTACAAGAATCAATTTTGAGTAAAATTTAACATGCATGGTTCCTTCTAGGTTAGTAGTTTTCTCCATATATGTCAGCTCCGTTGATATAATCAAATAATCATGAAGATCCGACCAAATAATAATAATAATAATAATCATCATCATCATCATGAAAATTATCGTCCAAACTCTCACTTTCTGCTAATTTTGACTCTCATTTTATTAAGCTGTAGAACCCACTGATCTCTACAGAATTTGCGTCCAGAGCTCGCCAGCTTGTATCATTTTGTAATCCTATGCAATACACTTGCCCTATTTCTTGTCATATTCTTTATCGGACAACATTTTCAGACATCTAAACTTCTTCCGACCACATCTCAAATTGACGGGTCACGACATTTCATACCTGGCACATTTTATTTAGTTGAGTTTGTACATAGTCGTAATATATAACCCACAAACCAAAGACAAATTCGTTAAAAGATATAATCCAATTCATGCATGACATTATTCATTCTCTATCGTCCTACATACTTTATGATCCTATTATAATACCATGGAGGTAGCAAACAGTGAAAAGGACGGCAATAATAATCTCCTCCCCCAGCATGATGAGAATCATCAATTCCGAAACCACTCATCAACACGAGCCGCCTTCCATGCTCCCATCTCATGATTGCAGTTTCAGACACAGAGACAATCTCCCCCCTTCTTTCTTCCACCTTGTCCAGTATATAATTCACGCCCCTCCCTCTGGTTTTCCTCCCCTTGTCCCAATCTCTCCTGGTGTTCTCCACAGCTCACCTCTTGTCATACATTCGCTGCCTCTCTCTGCTTATTACCACTCAGGTAAACTTCTGCATAAGCTTTAATGGGCTTTTGAATGAGACTGCATGGTTTTAGAATCCCCCACTTTTTCTCCCTTTATTTAGTGCATGACACTTTCGGTCAGTCACTTCTCTTTAGGACATGGGTTTTCTTGCATGTTCAATCTAACTGGCCAGGACATTTTGTACACAGATATGGCTGGCCTCGTACCCAAGGACCCTCGTCTTACGAATCAGCGAAATAGCGATTAGGAGATAGTGCACAGAGAGAGAGAGAGAGAGAAGAGAGAGAGAGAGAGAGAGAGGAGAGCTTTATCCCTTTCTTTCATTTAGGGGAAGCCGAAAGGGGAACAGGTCTTGAACAGTGCTGATTTGGGCAGATATCTTGTTTTTCTGATATTCCATTTCCTCCATCTGCTTTCACATTTACGCCACAAAAGCGCCCTCTGTCTGTTTTCTGGCTATTTATATCTGCCATGGTTTCGGGGAAACCGTATGCATGTTCCTAGCCACAAGAAAAGGAGAGACAGACGTTGGTATGGTTTCTGATAGCTATGTTTGATTGTTTAAGCTGGTCTTGATTCTGCTCAGGCAGCAGTACTACACTCCTCATGTGTATGGCATTGATTAATGAATTTGTGCATATCATCATGCTTAGAAAAGTAATCAGCAATCTTTTTTCTTCACGCTAAAATGCTCAGGCTTCGTTGATTCGGTGTCTTGGAACAATAACAGGGCGATCCGCAGAAGCAATACCGGGTTGTCGGAAGATGGAGAGGCTGAACTCGGACCTGTATCTACAGAACTGCTACATAATGCAGGAGAACGAGAGGCTGAGGAAGAAAGCCCAGCTCCTCAACCAGGAGAACCAGGCACTCCTTTCCCAGCTGAAGAACAATTTCTCCAATGCCAAGGAAGGTCCTAGTTCTACCTCGAACACCACCATTCATGATCTGCGTCACAGCTCCGCTAGCTCTCGTCCTGATTATTCTAATCCCAGCGCCAACGCCTGATTCAGATGCGCCACAATGCCCCGCGACCCCATCGACGACAATCAGCTCTCTTCTTTAGGTGTACCAGTTAGAAAAGAGTTTGTCATCAATAGATTCGTCGGTTCAGTTTCTCTTTATCCACGATCTTTGCGGGTTGACATATCAATATCTACTCTCACAAACACGTCTTGGTCTATATGCCAAATGCTTCTCTCTCTCTCTCTCTCTCTCTCTCTCTCTCTCTCTCTCTCTCTCTCTCTCTATGTGAAATTATGCTATGCCCATCTTCACATTCAAGCAATAGCTCGTATCAAGTTTACTAAAAATGAATCCTTAAAGAATGTTGCTCTGCTTAGAGAGAAGCTCTTTAACTGCGTTCCTTGCACATCGTGCATGTTTTTTTGTGCACTACGGAAAACATAACACCAGACAAAAAGAAAAGAAAGACGTACAGCACGATTAGACACGAGCGTTTTCAGTCCAGATCCTATGTTAGGGACCCAATCCGAGAAGGAACGTCATGGTGCATTCGGTGGACAAAGTCAACAGGAATCTTGCCTGTCCTTCAGAATACTACTACATAGTACCATTTCCCTGATGACGTTAGGGGGTTGACCCATTTGACCATCAAGCGGGTCCTCCAGAGTCTCACTCTCACGCACGGTTTGATTGCTCGATAGAACGATTCCCACTCGAAGATGATAATTTCATCTGAGATGGACAAGGAAACATAAATTTTCTATCTTCAAGTTCATACATCTATGAGTGAATTCGCACCAGGCAAATCCCCTCGTACTCAAAAAGGGATTTGAATCACAAAGGCTTTATCTAAGCAAAAGCTTTTTCAGAGTATTCCAAATACAAATACAGTGACATGAGAGATATTAACATCCTCTTTGGAGATGCCTTTTATGACATATATCCCTCGTAAATCCCCATAGAAATGCTGCTAGCAATCTCTTCCGATTTCAGGGGGAAAAAAGAACATGCTCAGTGATGCACACAAAATTGCGCAGGCAGCAGCAGTCTATAAAGGAGGGGAACGATGGACAATCAGCTCAAGTGCCAGGCGGCATCGGATATAAGGACTTTGAATAAAATCTGCCGGGCTACTGTGTTGGAGCAGATGGACTCTTGTATAGATGAAAACAGAGAAGTTTCTTTCAGTCCTCCGATAAATCAGCCGAGAGAGGAGTCAGTGAAGACATCACCTGACGCCCATACTTCAACCCCTTTTCTCAATTCTCCAATACTCCCCGGACACAACCTCACACTGAAGACATATCTTACAACTTCCAAAAGTTTCAGATCCAGGAACAGTATGCGTGCCAACATCTACAATTTTTAGTTCTGTCATTGTAGAAATCTGGCCTTGTCATAGGAAAAAGGAGCCATAGAAACCCCATCATCCCAGCTACAAATGCCACAGTTGCAATTCCTGTCACAGAAAATACAAAAAGGTACCAGCTGCAGCACAAAGGTAAAAAAGTCGAGACACATCTTTCATAATACTAGCATTGGTGATTTTGCAGAGTATGGACAAATTTAAATAATATCAACCCATAAACCAAAAAAGAACGTAAGAAACACCAATGGAAAATATGGTTTAATCTGGCCAGCTTTATAACAAATGAACAGAACCTCCAAGCGTACAATGTCAGATGGTCCACTGTAAACACAACTTAGCTAAGTGAAGAAAGCTGTTAACTACAATTCTCCAAATGTTCCGAGGTCAATAATGCTTCCTGCTTCATGGTCATTTCAGATGGCACTTGGACAAATAGCTTTTACAACTTCACACACCAGCACAAACAAGGGATGAGCATGGTTTGGGTTGGGCCAGTTCAGCACCTAACCCAAGGACCAACTTGCGTGGTCCTCAATTTTTGAGACCTGGCACCAACATTGTTGAGCCTAGGACTGAGGATTGAACCGACCCTATGGGTCTTGTCCAGTTCCATGGTCAATCCAAGACTAACCGATTATCTTTTTATTTTTTTATTATATTCCTTGAAAAGACAAATAACTTTTTCAAATTGCATATCCATCAATAATACAGCATTAAACAAGCAAACTATGAACACCGATACATATCAAACATAAATCTAAGATGAGGCAACAACAGAAATCTCCATTTGTCATTATTGAGCTGCATTCATAAGGCAGTCCAAGAGCAGCGAGGGATTTCACCAGCTGAGCTATGCTCATGAGGAGAGGCTAGACATAAGTGGCGAGGCGAGCAAAGAGAATTTCTTTTTCTTTTTTGGTCGAATCTTGACTAGATTTCTACTATTAAATTTACGCAACAAAACCACATAAGAAAGAACAGAGGCAGAGACACAAGGGTTTAGAGTAAACAAAAATATATAATATATATGGTATGTATATACACATAATATATATGTAACATATAATATATATACAAGGTTGGTCTGGATTTGGACCAACCCGCACAATGCAAGATCCAAGGGTCCCGGGACCAAGGACCGGCCCAATCCCCCTTGGGAACCAAACCAAGACAGGTTGGGTTGGGCCAGTCCATGGTCAAACCCTAGACCGATGCTCGGACCTAACAAGCAAGATTAGGAGGTAACATTGTAGAAGAATGGTGGAGACAAGATCTCTAGATAGTTTCAAGGCGAGGAGCTTCTGCTGATAGAAATGATGATTCTCTACTGTCATTGAGGTATATGTTCAGAACAATAATATAGACCAAAGTTGAACATCGCTAAAACAACAGCATCACATTGTTGTAGTGAAAAAGAGGCACCGTCAAGATTTTTGCAGGGGAATCTTAGGTATATAGGACTGATTAGTACTTTGTTCTTGAGTCATTGAGAAAACATTCTGATAGGACGCCAGAACAGCACCAAGAAAAATGAGGGCTGAGAAGTGACAATAAAAGGAGAGCAGGGGAAAAAAACCAAACTCACAGATAAAGCTGTATTCAACACATCATCTATAGAGTATTAAAAATAGTCCATTTGGCCAATCATACAGATCGCAAGCCAACCGTTAGTTACATACCTTTCTTGCGTGAAAATAGCACAGGCAATCCCATGAAATTGCAAAAGATATGAGCAACTAACGGGGCAAGAAGATGACCTGCAACACAATACAAACAAACAACTCAGAAGCAGTAACTTCTTGACCCTGTAAAGCACAATGGAATCAACAAATGCACACTACTGCTATAATTCTGGCTGTAAAACAGATACAGTTAGGTTTCACAGTGATATTGCTCAAGGCATGGAATACGTTCCTTCAATAAGTTTCAGACATCAAATGAACACCATTGCAAACCAGCTTCGACATACCAGTCCGGATAAATAGAAATGATGCATACGAACCAAAGACAACAGTGTATCCAAGCTGGAGGCCTGACAAAACAATGGATCATTGCTCAGAGAGAGAACTAACTCATTCAGCAATTGAAAATCTCACAAAAAAGAGAAAAGAGAATCACCAGAAAAATGGCCATGGGAGGAAAAAAAATTGGTTGAAAGTAAGCTCTTCAGACCTTAAAAATTGCACCTAATTATAAGAAAATTCAGGATAGAGTTTACCTATGATCATTGATGCTTTTATTAATTGACGGTTTTGCTTCATATAAATCTCCATAAAATGGTTCAAGTGTGCTGCAAATAAGATCACACATCAATAAGGTTTTCAACCTCAACTTAAAATAGCAGAAAAGGCAGAAATAAATTTTGAAGCATGTTTCAGAAGTTAAAACCAGCAAACATCTACAGAAACGGTAACAACAGAGCTGATGCTTTGCGAAAACTAGAAACAATATTGATCACTTCAAATAGCTTTGTTGTCAGATGATGTAATAAAAAAGGAATATTAGGAGTATATAAAAGGGAATACCAGTTAACTTTTACCAGTTGAAAGAACTCTGAATTCTTCCTACTGATATGACACTCATTTCAATGAACTGAAGGCTCCAATTCAAATACCAGTAAAAAGAGAACAGCCAGTGAAATCCACCTTTATTACATTGATCAAACGCGTATCATCAAAAAGACCAAGAGGAAGAGAAAAGTCTTAAAGATGGTAACAGATGAACAACATGCCCAATCACATGTTAATGAAACACTATGACTGGAAGGGCAGACTCTTGAGACTTCCACGGGCTATGAGCAAGAGATCCTGAAGGAATTTGATGTGTGATAAAGCAGTCACATTTAACTATTTATCATAGCATGTAGAATTGTTCTCATTGACCTAATCCAATTTGGAATACACAGAGTATTAGCTCAGCAAAATGTAGTGAGTGAAAAGCAAATTCATCATATATATGAGACAATACTGAAGCAAAAGGACATCCTTGAGATTCTAAAGTGCCAACTCAGATGACAATTTATAGCATACTTTATTTACAATTGAAGGTTGCAGGAGTTAATAAATACTTAATTACTAAATACAGACAAGAATGACAGACTTCAACACACAGCACCATCCATGTGTTGCATGTGACCAATATTTCAACAAGGTAAGCATTATCAACCAAGATGCTTTTTACTGCAATTTTCATCGTGTGGACGGAATTGCTTAGAAGAGGACAAACTCATAAGTTCATCAATCATATTACCCAAGCTGAATAAGATTGGGCCCAGAATAAGGATGCTGTACTTTTCGAATCCTCCACAGAGAAGTATGGATATCATACACGCTCTAAAAACCAACTCTTCTGTCAGTGGCGCCTGTTTAAATAAAGGAGGCAAAAAGTATAAATGAAAAAGAATCAAACACTTAGCAACTTATTGAAAGGTATCCAGCATGAAATTGAGAAATAACTAGATAGTCTATCCTTAAAGTACAAGCCAAATTATTTCATTATCGATACTTTATCATGAGTAACATAAAGCTTACAAGTCGTTATATTTATAGACAGGCTAATTGCAGTTACAAACGAGGTCAATAGTTCGCAACTTTACCATTCATCAAAAAATCAACTTACTATGGGAAAATACAACACTAATATTGTTAAATGCAAAGCTACATGATTGGGTAAAGCAAAAGAAATGGGTACTTAAACAGTCAAAACTCACCAAAACCTAATTTAGAGACTAAATGACCTCTCCAAGCCACACTTTCACATTGCTTTAAGTAACTAACTTTCGATGCAACATACGTGTTTAGAAACATCTGTGTTTACTTGAAGTTGCAGTTTATCGTCTTTGCCAACTCTTTTGACATTACATAGGTTTAGATGCGTGATTAGTCTGATCGAGATTTCAAAGCATGATAAAGTCTCAATCCGCAATAAGCACGATGGAAACAAAACACTAACCACGACAAAATTACGCCAAGCCATAATATTCGAGGCCCTGGAGAGAATCCACCTAAATAGAAACTGCACAGAATTGTAGATATACTCGAAGGAAAAGCATCCGAAGCAATTCTGATGCTCCTTCCATGAATCCACCCACAACAACAACTTGAGGGCCAAACTCCCAGCGTACATGAGAGAGGTCAACGACAGAGGAAGAACCACGGCTTGCCACTGTTTCATGCACATACACAAACCATCTCATTTCAGAATCTGCAGAACGAGAATCAAACGCACAACCAACATGTGCGAAATTAGAAACACTGCACTTGACTCGGTTACTCACCACATGGTCTCCCCTGATGCCGTAAACAGCCAGCAAATCGCGAACCTCCAATCTTCTTATCTAGCATACAGCAGAACACCAACATTGCCAGCTCGAGATTAGAGCAAATCGGCGCCGCGAATCGTTACAAAAGAGGATCTTTCCCGTTCCGGACCGAAATTGGACTCACCGGGAGGACGAGGGCGGTGGCGGCGACCGAGACCAGGGACGAGAAGGCGGCGCAGGCGAAGCGCCTGATCATGAAGCTCTTGAAGGAGTCAGGAGGGGGGAGGCGGAGGACGACGGTGGGCGCGTAGAGGGTGGCGACGTAGAGGAGGGCCATGGAGAAGCAGGAGGCGAGCGCGGCCGGCCTCGACAGGCCGGGGCCGTCCTCCATCGCCGGCGGATCGGCGAGCGCGAGGGCGAGCCCTAGCGGAGGAAGGCAGGAGGACGGGACGCCGCCGCCGCCGGGGAAGGTCCGGGTGGGGCGGCGGTCGCGACTCGGGGGAGCGGGAGGGGAAGAGTGAAGCTGAAGAGCTCGTGGGGATCGTAGACTTGCGTTGAAGTACTTGGAATCTCCATTTTCGGGTTTGTCTATAGTCTACTCGGTTCTTCCCTAATTGTATAATAATAATAATAATAATAATACTGTTTTGGGAATAATTAGACCTATTTCTTGGTGCATAGGAATTAATTGAAAATAAGTAAAAAATAATTAATCAAAATTTTGGAATTTTACAACAAAAAAGAATACACTATGCACATTCTATTTTGGTTGTTTTGTGTGATCTCTTCTCTAGGTGTAACTTTTAATTGAATTAAGATCATTTAGGCTTTGTTTATTTTTCAAAAAATAAATGACTTAAAATTTTTTTCTAAAAGTAATTACTTGAAAAATAAATGAAAGAAAAATATTTTCATCGTTTATGAAAATATATAAATATAAATTGTTGTGGTAATGAAAATATTTTTTTTATTCATCTTACGCTAAACAAACGAAACCTATTTTTGTAAAAACAACTTCTTCTGCGATGAATTTTATGAACTCTTGATTTAAACCTCCATTTGTTTTACGAAAAATATTTTTTAGGAAAACATTTTCCTGACATTAGGATGATTTAGTAAAATGAGTCTAAGGAGATTGGTTTTTTAGTCCACAAAAAAGATTTTCCTAATAAAACTTAAATTCATAAAAATGATTTCCTCCTTAAATAATCAATAATCATTTTCTAAATAAGATTATACATCACGCTTGAATTAGAAACTTTGGGCTTAGGCACCAATACCCCAAGGCTTGTTCATGGGCCCCTAGCAACGAAGCGAGGTCCCTAACGTCAAGGGCTTGGGTTCATCAAGGCTAGGCCTTAGACCCCCAACTTCCATATGCCTAGATCCTCTACACCCATGCTCCAATTCATCGATGCTAGCCTTGGTTTAACAACCTAAATTTCCACAAAAATTTTTGAAGTAAGATCATAACCTATTGCTCAGAAGTTGACAACCTACGACTATGAAGACCAAACTTTTTACTCTTACCTATAAATCACAAGTAATTTTATGTTGCACGTGATGATTCAACTTGTGACTTCTAAGATCAATCCCTAATGTCTCCATGTAATGCATCAAGACTTCCAATATAGATTCTCCTTTTTTTTAAATAAGAAAATCATAACCTATTTCAGTTGATCAAAACTTAATTCTTAAAATCATAACTTACTTTCTATAAATCATAACTTATCACAAAATTGCTCAGGACTTATCACCAAAGGATAGCACTTTTATTTTAAAGATCATTATTTATCAATTGATCTATGACTTTCCACATGAAAACTCATCACTTCTGCAGTCCTTATTCCACCAAGTTACTCTCAGAAATTAAGTCCATATGCACAATCTACCTATTTCTTTTCCAACTTAAGCTTTTAATCATTAGTACACCTTATCACTCCGGTAACCTCACTCTAATATCAAAACTTTTGACGACCTGAATTTCCACAAAATTGAACTTCGAATGAATATATAAATTAACTTCGCTTCAATTCTCTAATAAATAATTAACTTATTCTCGATTGTAAATGTACAAGTAATTTAACTGTAGTTAATATACATCAAAACCTTATGTATAGAAACCCATCTCTACTTTTGTTGTGCACTTTGATTCGATCCTTACTAGTGATCTTCAAAAGCATTAACCTAATGCCCTTGAACTCCTAACCTAACAATTTTGTAAATTTGGGGTGAGGCTAAACTCAATAAATGAACTGTCTAGGTTTAAGGTAGAAGATCAACTTACTACTCAACCCGATATCAATAAACAACATGAGCTCAAGCTATACAAAACAACCATAAATGACAAATGCATAAGCAAACGCTCTATATTCACTCAAAAGCAAGCATATGACATATTATTTAATGATCAACTAGTATCACTTAGTAGCTCACCACTATACACAAGAATATATATAGGCAAGGCCATACTTATCATGGAGCTCACAAACACGCACCATACTTGTCAATAGCTAGGACTGTCTCAATCACCACCAACTTATGGGGGATGGAATCATATGTATCATTTGCCACACCTTAGCCAATTCATCACGGGTGTCATTTATATTAGCGAGGATAAAATACACCACTATAGGTCTACATGACAATGGTCAACACACCATAACTACAAAAGCCATATAAGCCAAGTCATACCATGACCACAAAAGCTACGTCATACCATGATTACAAAAGTCATATCATAATAAGATTTCATATCATCTCAACTTTGTAGAGAATTGTCTCATACGATAAAATATCTAGCTAACTCCAGAGTCTCATCCACATACTCATACAAGGGAATTCACTCTGTGATGAATAAGTCGTGGCAAAAGTCTTAATCACATGGCATCATTCACATACATTCATAACAATTGCTATGTACATCTCAATAATTTGCAATTTCCCATGCAATTAATGATAGATAATTAATTACATGCACTTCTGTTCATGCCAAGCCATCATTATTTAATCGAGAGCCATAGATAGATAATTGGTAACCTAGGAATGGATGTTCATAATGGATCACATGAAAATCAACAACTCAAAGAATCAACCGCGTGATTAATCGGCAACACATTGTTAGTGCTTTGGTAACTTAGTTGAATTACAAGAATATTATTATCACCCCTAATTTTAACATTAGCAGATTTTCACTTAATCGAGCAATATTAATTAAATTAAACTCCAGGGGCCACTTATTTGTCATAAAAAATATACAAGTATTTTATTTATACTATGGACATGCCCCGTGGTATATAAAATTACCAAAATAGCCTACTTCCAAATTAATTACACTATTAGGACTAATTGTGCATAGACAGGGTGTGTTTGGTAACCGGCCAAACATGGTCTAATCTATTCTTTTATTCATTGGAATAAAAAAGGAACAAAAATCTGTTTGGTAACTTTTCTTATTTCTGGGAATAAATTTGAAACAAAATTAAGAAGTACAAAAAATTTACTTCTTTATTCTCCAGAGCAACTTCAAAATCAAGTCCATTTTCTTTTTTTCTTTTTTCCTTTTCTTGTTCTCCTTCTCCCTTTGGCCAATCAACCAAACAAGGGTCAACAACCTCATCGGAGCATCGCCGGCCAAAGGAAGAAAGAGAAGAAGAGAAGGAAAAAAGAGAAAAAAGAGAAAAAAAGAGAAAAACATAATAAAATTATCAATTAAAAAAAAATCCTAATTCGCAAAAGAATTTGAGGTTTTATCAAACACATTTCTATCTTGAGAATAAAAGTTTTGGTCAATTACCAAACACCTTCATATGCTCAAAAACTCGTCCAAAGAATAGGACAAAAAAAATCATTTTTAAGTAGAAATTATTTTCGAGAGTAGAATGGTTACCAAATAGGCCCTTAGATACATTACCTAGATTAAGAAATTATCTCTCAAAATAACTCAACCACCTATCAAAATAAGGTTCCTCATGTTGTGAACAACTCCTAGAACTTTCAATTTTTGCAGATTTGTCCCTCAACTTGGTGAAATTACAAATCTGCCCCTAAAGCTTCTAAACTCATTTTTTTAACTGGTTTGACTTACCTTAATTAATATTACTTAATAACCTATTAATCAACACTAAAAATCATAAAATAACCTTGCTAATAGTCCCATCTTAGTTTTGTAAATTTCGAAATTGCTCCTAACCTTGTCAAGAACTTATAAAAATACCCATTTTTATGCTTAGTTTTACCATTTTCACATTTGTCCCATACAAGTTGCAACAAAACCTTTTTGTAATCTCTCAAAGACATTCTAGGCATGAGGAAAGCTTTTGATTTCAAACTCAATAATCACAATAGATTAACATACAATTATTAATCTTACTCACACAAAGAGTAAAATCTAAACTAAATAAACAATCAATCCAACAACCACGCTCAAGAGTACTAGGTAGATTAATCTAACTTAGCCCTATTGTTTTCCCCGTCCTTAAATAAAAACTTGGACAACTCAAAATCTTAATCACCTTCAAAGCAAAATAACAAGAACAAAGATTAACAACTCTCAATCTTTAAGAAAACAACAAAACTAACTCGATAAGAAGAAAGATGAAGTCCACGCACTTTTACATAGAAATGCTTGAAAGATGAGATTTAAAGCTCAGACAACTCATATTGAATGAACTTTGGAACTTGATTGAAATTTAGGGGGAGCTTCACTTGTTTTGAAAGGGAAAAGAGAATTTGCACTTGAAGACAAGAAGATGAAGTCGCTCTACCAAAGAGGAGAAAGAAAATGAATTTTTCTTCCTTCTTTACTTATTTTAAAGAATAGCTTCAACTCATGTTAATTAACTAGGATTATAAGTGTGATATAACTAGAGTTAGAACAATACAATGTTGCCATTTTAGAGCATGTGTGTTATTACTAAAGTGACAAATGGCAATATTTTGGATATGGAGAGAGAGGGAGGGAGGGAGGGAGGGAGAGGAGGGAGGGAGGGAGAGAGAGAGAGAGAGAGAGAGAGAGAGAGAGAGAGAGAGAGAGAGAGAGAGAGAGAGAGAGAGAGAGAGAGAGAGAGAGAGAGAGTCATTAACCATGAATAAGGAAACAATATTTAAGTTGTAATCATTTCAAGTATTAATGAGAGATGGAGAAGACCTGACTTGTCTTTCTTGTGAGTTAAAATTAATAGATATTAGTTAACTAAGGTTAAATGCCATAATAACATTGGGGTTAAAACACTTGGTGGAGAATGAGAGAGAGAGAAGACAAGATAGCCCAAGTAGATGCAAGAATAAGAATCATTATTTGTTTGTATTTATTGAAGCAAAAGAATGAGGTCATGCATGAGGTAAATCTTTGGGTTAAAGTTTTGGTTGAAAATGAGAGAGATGTGGAGAATGAAGGAGGACTCTTGGCTTGCAAACTTAAAGAGCATTAATGGGCTAGAGTTAAGAGAAGTGGTGCAAGGAATGATATAAGTTGCAAGTAAGGAATTAGGAGATAAACTAAGGGATGTGGCAATCAAATTAGTGAAAAGTGGCTAATAAATTATGGTTACGAGAGACGGAGAACATGTGATATTATTAATGCCCATATGGGGAAACATGATCTTATTTTATACAGCACAAGATACACAATAAATACAATGAAAATGTAAGATGTTGCACTTGGGACTCTAACACCTATGTTTAGGTCCATCGAGGCCATGTCCGGGACCTCGACACCCATGCTTAGGTCTTTGGTGCATGGACTCGTGACTATCAAGGTCGCCCCTTGGCCTCGGGCACTTGGCACCAAGTCTCCAATGCTCGAACTTGGGTCTATTGAGGTTACACCTTGAACCTCAGTTCTGGGTTCTCGATCCCGAGCACTATGGTCTAGGGCCCAGACTTGATGGATCCAAGCTTGAGCGTCGAGGATCCTTTGTAGATTCGAGCTAGGGTGCAAGGAAGCCGAGCATGGGTATTGAGTTCTCGATGGACCCAAGATCAATGCCCATGCTCGTGTTGAAGAGCTAGGAATTTAGCATTAGTATTATTTCTTAGTTGTCCATGTGCAAGTCAATGACGCTTAAATTGTATATGTTTATTTAGGAAAATCTTATAATCAAATGATAAAAAAAAATTCAATTTATTTCTAGATTTTAGTCAAATATAGAAAAATACTTTTAAAAAAAATATTATATTTATCGCAAAATATATGGAGCATAAATTCATGATAGAACCACATAAGATAGCTGATTAATAGCAGTAACATCTTAAAAAAAAAAAAAAAAAACGGAAAATAAAGAAATAAAGAAAAGAGGAGTAACATCAACGTTTGATACAGCTTCCTTGCTTGCCCAAGGCGAAAGTGCTCCCCCAATTTCCCATCAACAACGGCGAGCGTCACCGGGCCAATAGGTTCGCGACACGTCGCGGTGGAACCCGTCGAGCGCAATCCCAAATATGCCCTCACGCTTCCTCGGCCTCCTCATTCATCTTCCAGATCTACCGATCCCCCTTCTCGTCTTCTTCACAGATTCTCTCTCTCTCTCTTCCCGTTTCCGATTTCTCCACTCCAATCTCGCGTCGCTTCCTTCGATTCTCGCTCCTGAAACCCTAAATCCTCCCCTGAATCGGCGAGTCCCTCCCTCGTCTCGCCTCGTCTGCCACGCTCTTTGCCATGGCGAAGGAGTTCAACGTCCCGCCGGTGGTCTTCCCCTCCGGCGGAAACCCCGCCGCCGGGAACCTCCAGCAGCGCCGCGTCCCCACGGCGCCGTTCCAGCCCCCGCGCCCCCCGAGCTCGAGCCTCCCCTTCATGTCCTTCGACATCGGCTCCGCCACCTCCACCGCCGCCTCCACCATCTACGGCGGCCCCATCGGCGGCGGTGGCGGCGGCGGCGGCGGCCCCTCCGGCTCCGCCAACTTCGACGAGGAGGAGCCCCTCCTCGACGAGCTCGGCATCCACCCCGAACAGATCTGGAAGAAGACCAGATCGATCCTCAACCCCTTCCGCGTGAACCCGGCCGTCCACACGGACTCCGATCTGTCGGGCCCGATCATCCTCTACCTCTCGCTCTGCCTGTTCCAGTTGCTCGCCGGCAAGATCCAATTCGGCGTGATCCTCGGGTGGATCGTGGTCTCCTCGATGTTCCTCTACGTGGTGTTCAACATGCTCGCCGGGCGTAACGGCAAGCTCAACCTGCACACGTGTACGAGCGTCGTCGGGTACTGCTTGCTGCCTTTGGTGATCTTGTCGGCGGCGTCGCTCTTCTTGCCGCAAGCGAGTGTGGTCCGGTTCGGCATCGCTGGGGCCTTCGTGTTGTGGGCGACGAGGGCGTCCACGGCCCTGATGGTGGCGCTTGCCGAAGGCGAGGAGGAGCATCGTGGCCTCGTTGCGTACGCGTGCTTTTTGATTTACACTCTATTTTCTTTGCTCGTCATATTTTAGTAGAAAGGGCTAGAGATGTTGTTTTTCCAGTGATTTGTGGTGAGTTTTTGGGGGGATATGAAAGATAGTGAAGCCATAGTTCAGGTTACGAGGAATGGATGGATGTGGTTATGATGTAATGAAATTGGATAATTCGTTGTAATCTGGTTGAGAAGTGGTATGTAGATATCGCAGAACTTTTCTGTCTTTGCTGCTTGTCAGATTTTTGTGGCAATGGCTGACAACATTTTTTTGGGAGATTTGTGTGCAAGTTCTCCTCAACATTCAACACAATGAAGATGCCTTTCTATTCCTGTAATTACCGAAATGCGCGAACTAATGTCTGTTTTGATTGAAATATTGGCTTTAACTTCATGGGCAGGATATGCATAGACATTGTGCAACCTATGAATGGTTGACGCCATTGATGTGGAGGAGTTTTATCCTACTTGCGTGAACTTCCACTTTGTTAATTGACTGAATATTTTAGGCATTGAATGATTGCCTCTTATTTCCCGGAATAGTTAGGTTAGCTTAGAAACTTTTCTCTCCTTGTTCCAATGTTTCACAGACAAATCATGTGCTTCAATTGGCATCTGGCAGCTGTACAACCTATAACGCTATTCCTTCCTGATGGAAATGTAGTGCTTCCCAGTCAGAATGTTTTCACATTTTAGATGATTCATTTGAAGTTCATGACTCTACTTATGTGCAATTAGGACTGCTTTTTTTCTCTTTTTGGAAAAAAAACAGGCCAGTTATTATAGTTGCTCTAGGCTTTTGTTGAAGTATGATAGTTGTTGTTGTCTCTTGGACATGCTTACCTTACCTTAAGATGGAACTGTTTTCTGCCTTTGTCTGTTTAGTGAAGGTACTGCTTGCTTATGATGAAAGGGGTGGATGAAAAAGCGTCTTGTATGTGGACATATATACATATGCTTTTGCTTCTTGATGAATAGAATTGGGGCAACCTCAACGGAATTTTCTTTTTGGGAAAAAAAGAATAGGATGGCTGTTTGAATTTTTCCGGGCTTTTTGTAGAACTTAAAAGATTCTTGTTGTCTCTGGGACATGTTGACCTTACGCGGTGATAGGCCTTTGCAGTTCAGAGAAAATAATGTTTTCTTGTGATGAGAAGGGAAGATGGAGCATTTGTCATATGAAAACATGTGCATATGGCTTTGCTTCTTGATGAATGGACTTGGTTCCAACATGTGCAGGGTTTGGAATGAATAGTGCCCTTTCGGTACTTGGAAAAGCAATCGAGATAGAATGAGGATTTGAATTTGAAATGCTTTGATATCTGGTGCTTGGTTTGCTGTTTGTTGAATGTGAACTTAAGCAAACTGTCAATAAATTGAAGTCCACGAATTAGAAGTTTTAGCTGAGACATAAGTCTGCCTACTTTGTGGATAGCTGAGATTGGTTTACCTTCTTGGATTGCTTAATCAATGAAACTGGGAGGTAATGGGGCATGAGTTTTCTAGATAAATATGATTTTAACTTTGTTCTGCTGCTTGAAATGTCAAGAAATCAAAGTTAGGGAGAAGGCAAGTGGGGCGGAAGGCATGGGGTCAAGGTGCTTCTGCGCCTTTAACATTTTAAACTTATTACACTACCTGGGTTTTTTGCATTTTCATGACTTGGACTGTGTTTTTCAAGCCAAATGCTAATTGTAGTCTAACACAGGGTTTCTTTATGTAATTGTTAGAATCATTGATATCATGTAGAAGATTGCAATTCCAACAATTGCAATGGGCTGACAAGTTAATTCACCATGGTTTTTCTAACAACTTGCATGTTTAAGTGCAATTCAAGTTGCTCATTAACTTTTGACTCGGAAGATTGGGGATCTTACAATTTGGGACGCACTTCCAATAAATGCTAACTCGTAGGAGTTCTTTATCATCTTTGCTTGAATCCGTGGTGCTGATTTGTGGTGTCTCTAGGATGCTTCTCATTAATGCTTGTAGTTCAAACTTTTAAGCCTGAAACTGCTAAGGTATGTGCCGGGAAACCGTATTTAGCTTTCCTATACTGGAATTGGAGTTTCGTGAAGAAAAGTTATGTAGAACTCTGAGGGTCCTGGTTGCTATGTGAATCTCCATGAACTAGAGTACAAAGTGTAGTAGTGTGCTTAGGCTGTACAGGGAGAAACTAACGATGGTACATGTTCTTTTTTAACTTTTTGTTAAAACGTGGAGTTCATTCCAAATTTCTAGAAGTTGTAGAATCGCCAAAGGAAAACTAAATGGATGCTTGTTATTGTCCTGCTATCATGTCAAACTTAGGTTAAGCATGCTTACTGAGGATATGGACTGGGAAAGCGAGGTTTTGTTGTTGGTATTTGTATTGAAGAAACAAGGAACTAGTCTAATGAGGTTGTATACTGTGCTATTTATCTCCATGAACTGGTGGCTACACATCAGCATGCTTACTGAGAATATGGACTGGGAAAGCGAGGTTTTGTTGTTGGTGTTTGTATTGAAGAAACAAGGAACGAGTCTGATGAGGTCGTATACTATGCTATTTATCTCCATGAGCTGGTGGCTACACATCAGTGTGCTCGGGTAAAATATATAGCAGAAAAGTGCAACATGTGCCTCTACATGGTGATGCTTGCCTTATAGTAACTTTTATTGCTGCAGGCTGAGTCCACCAGGTACATGTCTTGCTCTGGCTGTTTTGCTCTGTTGGCCAATCTACTACCCTCCACTGGTCAGTGAGATCCGAGGGCTATAAAGTAGGCTTTGCTAGGTTGATCGATATAGGCGATGGGGGAGGTATTCTTATTCCTTATTTTCCCATCATCAACAGTTTTGAATCAAGCCAAGAGTTTCGTATCTGGTTGCAATCTAAGACTGGCTTAAGAAGAAGGAAATATCGAAGTTTTACAGAAGGGGGTGTTAGTGGGAAATACTATTTGTCTGGTCATGTTGAATTTGGCTGTCTGCGGGTCAATCCCATGAATCCCATCTGCTAGGACAGCCCATATGCTTAAAGCCATTAAGAATGTGTCCAGTTAAAAGGATAGATGCTAGCAGGAATTTGTGTCAATTTTTACGGCCAGAAAGTGCTGGGATATGGGGACAAGCTAAGCTAACATCGGGGCGACTGGGGTGGTTATGATTGATTGAATGCACTCTTTTCCGAGGATTGTTGCTTTCGCTTATGATTTTGACATACGATTTAAATCATGGGCCTTGTGGATGGGGCTCATCAGAGATATCCACGATGCACTAGTGCTTGTTATTACTGAAACCGTTTTGAGATCCGTATAAAATGAAATTCTCAGCGAGTTGCTTAAAGGTTCATGTGCAGTTGGTCATAATCTAGGATGCCTTTGGAAAAGTTTCTGAAAGGCAGTTTGTCATGATAGTGAAAGTTTTAGTTTTGCTTTTTGTCCAAAGCACTTTGAGACCAAAATTGCCATTTCCGCAAGGGTTGGCTTTATTCTTTCAACCGTTTCGAGAGCGAGTGGAAGGGATTAATGAAAGCTCGACTTGAGAGCACCCCATCTAATTTCAAGTTGACCTCGAACTCGAGTATCTTTCCAAGTTTTAAGGTAAAGTATCTTTTTGAGCTGAGCTCGAGCTTGCCAATACTGAGCTTGCAAGCGCACGAGCCTAATCGAGCTTTTATTTTCTTTAGAAAACGTATCCTATGACTCCAAAGAGACAGAAAAGTCCTTCAAATTACATGTGTGTACCCGCTCATGCATACGCAAGCACACACACATATAAGTGGACAAAGCTCGTCCGAGATTAAGCCACGCAGCATGCTCTCATGCAAGCTTTGCCCAAGAATCTGCTTTTGATAATCACTTCAGCAAATCTCAAATCCTATCAAATCTTCAATCCTAACCAATTTTTGCGTGCATAATTCTTATGCATACTTTGGTAATAAAACTCTGATCAATGCGATTCTCTAACTTTGGGTCTTCAATTTTTTAATGCGTATGTGGGAAGTAATTCTTCAATAGATGACCAATCATAGCAAACTTTCACATCTCTAGTTCTTATGCATATTTTGATGACCAATCTCCAATCGATGCAAACCTATGATTTTTGCATATTGAAACCTTATGCATATTTTGGTGATTTCTCTCATTGATGTACATGATATAATATATTTAGGAAAAATTATCTAGATAGTCCTATACCTATTGTAATTTTTCCAATTCAATCTTACACATTTTCTTTATGCCAATTTAATCCTAAATCTTTTACGTTGTACCAATTCAATTCATTTGGCTAATTTTAATTAGTTGGCATTGATGTGGACACCGGTCAACACCAATTGTCTGGCTAATACTAATATGGATAATTTTTAAAATAATATTTTATTTTCCAAATTTTTTATTAATTTTTTCCTTTTATTTTTCTCTCATTTTTTTTCCACCTTCCTCCTTCCTTCGACCAATGGCGACCAACTAGAGACAAGTGTTGGCGAGGCCGCCCCCACCACGGTTGAGCGAGGCTCTGCCAAATCTTGTGAGGCTCTTCTCTACCTCGCCTAGCCATGGGCAAGTCACGACCACATGGCTGGTGAGGTTGGGCATTACTCATGGCTAGTGAGGCTCAACTCTTGTCAGCCCAATAGGCAACCTCGGCAAGGTCACCCACCCACAGCCAAGCTTCCCTAAAGTCGGCAAGGTCCCTCGCCAGTCACCAATAGTGATTGGTTGCAGTAGTGACCAGCTGGAGGAAGAAGGAGGAAGTCAAGAAAAAAAAAGAAAGAAATTTGTTTTGAAAAAATATTATTAAAATATTGTCCACGTCAGCGTCAGTTGAATGACCAGTTTCAATATCAATGTCGGTCAGCCAAAATTGCCTAGATTGTTTGAATTTGCCAAATTGCAAAAAGGTTAATGATTAAATTAGTCAAAAATAAAGATTTATCACTAATTGAAAAAAATGTAATATGTTTAGTATTTTTTTGGTAATTTTTCCAATATAATTATTCAATAATTATATTTTTAATATATTATACAATTTCTCATATTTTATTAATGAGCTTTTGAACAAATTCCAATATTATATGAATTTTCGACAAGAGTTGAAGAAATCCTCACAATATAGAATACTTTATTTTGAATGTATTCTACGAAAGAACAAATATTATAAAGTGATAAATATCAATTAAAATCAACAACAAAGAGTTATGTGCCTTAGTGTTGCTTAGGCTAATTAAAATGGGATATAAGCCCATAGTTTAACCCATATTTATTAAAAGTGGGTCATATATAGGTTCCCTTCTAAGTAGAAATATGTGTAATGATCGGTTTTAGTGGGTCTGCTATAAACCCACTTTGGTAATAAATGTCTGATCAACACGGTTGCTTCACCAAGAAAGATAAGATGTTTTGGTATATTAAAGCTAGATTTGGTAATGATATCTAAGATCTCGTTTTTAATTTTAACTGAGAAACATTGGATAAATTCACATTCATTTGGACTCCTTAAATGAAAACTACATAAATTTCCATAAAATTTACAAATCGGCCAAAACAATATGAGTTAATATTTAGTGCATCCAAGTTCGACTTGTCAGCACACTAAAAATTATGTGAATCATTTATCGGTGTTCTTGCAACTTTGTTTACATTTTCAAATTTATAGATAAGATTTCAAATAAAAGTGGAGGTGGAACTGTTTTTTTTAAAAAGGATTGCAGAGTGTATCTTATCTTGATTTGGTCAATCTCAAATAAAAGTCCGATTTGTTCCAAGATATAGGGCAGAGGCAATTTTGTCCAAATCTGCAGCTGGGAAAAAAAAAAAACCTAAATGGAGTTCCCACGGGTTCATTGTGGATTCAAGCGCAACAAACAATAGATTCTCCCTCGAGCGCGCACCACGTGTTTACAGGAGGCCTTTGCCAGCAGTCCGAAGATGGACTCCTGCTTCTGTATGTCCCGACCCTCCCTGCGAATCATCATTGCCCTTGGTGAAGAAAATCAAACACTGGTGTAAAGTCCCGTTCTCTTCTTCCTCGCTGCGCACGCCTCGCTTCTTTTCTGATGCTCGTTCGGGTTCAGTTCTGAACCAATTTCTTTTTGGACACCTGGCGTTGGTTCCCTTCCCAGTGTCCCGCGTTATGTGTTGATGACACCTTTGTAATCCCTGCGGAGGCCTCTGCCAAAGCGTTACACCTTTCGAGCAATGGTAGGCTTCTTTACTGAAGCTACCTCGCTTCCTTTTTTATGCTCTGTTGGGTACAGTTTGAACCATTTTCTTTTTGGACATCTGGCAATGGTTCCCTTCGTATGCTTGGAGCTGCTGATTCTTGGGAACATCTGCTAAGCTCCCAGTGTCCTGTGTTATGTGATGATGACACCTTTGTAATACCTGCGGAGGCCCCTGCCAAAGCGTTACACCTTTCGAGCAATGGTAGGCTTCTTTACTGAAGTCCTCACTTCTACTTGATGCTCGGTTGGGTGCAGTTCTGAACCATTTTCTTTTTGGACATCTGGCAATGGTTCCCTTCGTATGGCTGGAGCTGCTGATTCTTAGGAACCTCTGCTAAGCTCCGAGTGTCCTGTGTTGCGCACTCTTGTCCTAGCTGATGGGATAATTTAAAGGCGAAAGTTGCTCACAGCTCACGAGACTTCAAAAAAGAGAAGGAGACAAATAAGCTTTTCTATTTTCCTTTATTTCAACTTATCACCCTATATTACAAATGTTCACATGACTTGCCTTTATATAAGCTCGATACATGACCCTTGCTCTTATTATTAAATGACTCATAAATATACCTAAAATTTCAAGGAGATAGATTCCTAAAAAAAAGAATAGTCAAGATATAGAAATACAAATAGATTCTTGAAAACAATACTACAATAATGACTCTTCTTAATTGTGCAGTAGTCTTGAAATCTGAATAGACATCGACATTAAACTTTTGCATTCACAACCAGGCAATCAAATCGACAACATTTATAAATTTAGTTTAATTACTAACACCCCTCCTAAACCAAATTCTGTTTCTCTTCTTGTAGTTTGCTTTGAAACAAGCTTGTCTCGGCCTCTTTCTCTTATCCACTAGCTGTATATCAAGGAATTCCTCTATTAGCTTTCTCTCACTCAAGAAAATTCGCCATCTTTCTTAGCTGCTCCTCGTTCAGTTGACTAGTAAGTTTGGGCTAAGACTAACTCGGCCACTTCATGTCTTTATTTGAGTGAAGGTGAATTCTGAGACCTTCTTTTGAGAAAAGGGCTTTACCTCATATCCTTATTAGAAAATTTCCCCTTTTTTTGAACTAATATTACTCTTCGAGAGCATATTTTAATACCAGCAACAAGTTCAATTTATAGTCCACGTCATACTTTAAAATAGATTCGAAAGGGCTGCTCACTATTGAGAGATATTATGAATATTTTGATAATAAATCTCCAATCAATTATTCTGCATATTTTTGTAATATATCTCTAATTGATGTACAAGAAGTAGAAGAATTATGCATATTTATCATTTGAGTAGAAAATAAAAAGCAAAATTTGAAAATTAATATGCAAACCGACAATTAATCTAGAGAAATAATTGCAAATGTTAACTTTTCCGAACATCAATTAAATGGAAACTACTTTAAAATTGTTTTTCTACGTACAGATTATGAAATGCCATTCAATTTTAATTAATACACTTCATGTCAAGTTAGAGCCATGTAAGATTTTTGACGTTGGAAATTAGGGGTGTGCAAAAGAACCGGGACCCGCCCGGACCGGAACCGCCTGGAACCGATGGTTCTCGAGGGAACTGGTTTGGTTCCTAGTTCCAATTTATTGGAATCGGTGGGTACCGGTCCGATTCCCGATTCCATGGGCGGATCCGCCAACTCGGACCGAACCGATCATATTATAATAATATATTGATTTTAATATTAAAATAAATTTCGAAATTACTAATTGGCAAACCTAAATTTTAGGGTTCCATCTCCTCTCATGGTTTCCATGTTTTTATAAGAATTTAGTAAAGTGTGTAAGCTGCCTTTTAGCAACTCAACAAATGGCTCTTTCAAAGGATACTTTCGGGACTCACATAGAATACCGTGTTTAGGAAAATATGGAGTACCGGTAGAATTGTTTCTACAAAAAGAATTCAGTAAAGCAAATGTTGTAAGAGATTGAGCATTGTCAGGGGAAATTAGAAAAGACAATCTACATATGACAATCATCCAGAACCTCGAATTTAAATAATATTTTAGATTTCAATTTAAATGATTCAAAAACAGGAAAAAAAACCTATTTCTCTTCTTTGGTAGTGTTTTCCAATAAAATAAAGAAAAATTGTACCCTTAATTAAGCCAGTTCGATCTAAAGAAAAATATTACTCGATATAAAAAGTACTCACGGCGGGATTTGGAAATTGATATTATTATTGATGAGAATGGTTCCATGGATCCACCCGAGAATCGGACCCGGGAACCGGATTGGACTGGCGGTCCGATTCTCGGGTGGATCCATGCAATTAATAGATGGTTTCCGGTTCCAATTTTTGGAAGCGGTCATTAGTGGGTGGTTTTCGGTTTTAGGCTGGGAACTGCCCACCCGAACCATGCACACCTCTATTGGAAACCCTTTGATGGTAGGCTGGGAACTTGATTAAAACTTTGTACCGCCAGGTAATTTTTTTTTTTTTATATAGTCAGTTCTGTTAGATAGTTAACAAAGTAAAATAAAATGTTAGAGACTCAATTAACTGACGGCCAGAACATTCAAACCCGATTCACTTTTCACAGCGCGCTCCCGAAAAAAGAAAGGGTCAAGCGAAGGGGGAGAGTGGGTAGGAGAAACGGAGGTTCGGGCTCTAAAGGGATTTGCCGTTGCTCAAATTCAACAAGAGATGCTTACTCATAAATCGGGTGGTACCGGAGGTCATCAAGGGAGCACCACCCCTTTCCTTCTAATATTTTCAATAGTCAAAGGCATAGCTTCTTGAAACATGGGGGCATGGCGGACATTCTCTTGGCGGGCGATCAGAAAAGTCCCGTTTGGAACGTTGTTCGCTTCTGTTCCTTATGCAGCAAGCTATGATGACGCAGACTGAATAGACAAAACGAGAGAGCATGACGTGAAGTGGGAACAGTTTCTACTTTGGAAACGACCGAACATCACTTGTTGGGAGATTAGGTCCTAAAAATAGGAACGGTTGGTTGTGAATTTTGGCTGCTGCTGGGTCAAAAGGACATTAGGTTTTGTTGAGGTCGTTAGTCTACTTCCGTTGACTCTCGTCTTTGATGGTTTAGGTCGATGGTAGATGGCAATTAGCGTATCCTATTTGAAACTGCGGGTGTTGGGCTTGTTTAGTTTTGTCTCTCCCTTGATTCTTTATGCTGATGTAATAAAAGCAAGCCCCGTACAACTTGAACTCGGATGTTTCTCAGCGATGCTCTCAAAATGAATCCCAACTCCTCAATGACCGTTGGAGTGAAGTAAAAAGAAAGAGAAGAAGAGTAAATCTAGTTTGTTGATTGTTAACTATCGATTCCCACGTGTTCTGACATTTTATATTGGAGTTACGTAAAATATACAATGAGTTATGATAAGTTACGATTTGGAGTCCATTCCTTGAGAAACCATAAACTCCAAGTGGTTTAAGCTCACTCACAAGAAAGTCTTGAGGCCATGAGAATGAGCAGGCATGTTTATTGACCAATCTTGACAGTGTACGTTTGTCATGGCCTGGAGGCCGCTAAGGTGAATAAATCTTTCTACTAATCGCGTATGCTATGGAAATCACGATGTTGATACTAGTATAAAAAATTTAAGTTCATAGGATGATGCGGCAATTTAAGTACATATTTGACTAAGTGGATCATATTCAAACACCTAATAATTAAGAATTGAACAAATTACTTTTTGAACCAATTTTTTGCTTGCGTCTTAATATCTTTAATCGTCTCATAACTGTTTCAAAATTTCCATCATTTGGAACAAGAGTCAATGAGGTTTTTTTTCACCCTTTCTTCATTATGATAAGGCCATATTACTGAATATTTTTACCGAATAAACTATTCAACCCTTCCAATCCGATGAAAGGATTCACTAGAAATTACTTGCCCGCAATCTACCCCTGTACCAACTGCCTAATTGAAATCGAGCTCGAAGAACTTTGAGGTTTCTTGAGGCGAAAATCGCAAAATCTCAAGTCATTTTACCACTCGGACGCGACCTTGGTTGATGTTAGGTGATTTTCCCCACTTTAAAGAAACCTCGGAATTCCCAAGGAAAACACGAGCGTGTTCATAAGTCAGCTAGCATGTTGGATTGCGTCAACAATAACAACCAACCAGAACCTATCAGCGGGAGATTTGTTGCAGGCGTTCTACTTACCCACTCTCCCCCTCTCCACCACTCAAAACTCATCCTATAAATACTCAAAAAATTTCTCATCATTCTCCATCACAGAAACACCCCCTCCAATCTTCTTCTCAGATGGCTTTGGTCGTTGGCAAGAACCAACCCAACCACCTCGCCTCGGTCGGGGAGCTGGAAGACGAGGAGGACGACCTCTTCGAGATCAACTTAGACGCCGTCGACAAGACCCCGCCACCGAACTATTTCTGGGACGACGCCTCTTGCTTTGCTGCCGCCGCCGTCGCCGCAGCCGGTGGCGGAACCACACGGTTCGCCAACTGCCTTTTGCCTGTCGAGGAAGTCTCCAGCGCCGTCCCGGCGAAGTCGTCCGACGAGGTACCAAGAATTAGTAGCAGGAGGTGGTCGTTCACGGATACGCCGAGGTTTCTGATGGCCGGTGCTGGTCAGCCACTGACTCTAGGGAAGCTTCTTGAGCTCCCATTCTCGAGGGCACTTATGTACGACGATATAATTAGAGGAATTTGATTCGACTTATGATCTTTGTAGCTGAGAAAAACACAAGAAAAATGGTTGCATATATAGCTGAAAATTAAATATACGTCGGATTCATTATGGGTTTCTGTTTTTGCACCAAACTGAACGTGTTGCAAGAAAAAACTTGTGCGGTTCAGATTTGGTGTTCTTGTTCGTGGAGTTTCAGTTGAAATCATCGAGTCTTGCGTGGAAAATTTGGGAGCTCCAGAGTACAGTATTCTTCGAAAGAAATGATGGACCATTGGACTGTGCATGAATGCGCTTTGTTTATTTCCTTGCGATGCCCATAACCTTGACACGAGTAGATACGGTTCTACCTTGTCGCGCCCTTTCCATGATCATCGTGCAGGTAACGTGCTTCCAGCTCTAGAATCTAC
Source organism: Eucalyptus guilfoylei (assembly GCA_016097605.1). Classification (NCBI taxonomy): domain Eukaryota; kingdom Viridiplantae; phylum Streptophyta; class Magnoliopsida; order Myrtales; family Myrtaceae; genus Eucalyptus; species Eucalyptus guilfoylei. The sequence goes on from CM027860.1 coordinate 19,563,050, forward strand.
CAGGATCCTTGTCCTGTTCTTGACTTATGAGCCGCATCAGCAGGACTTCGATCAGCGCCGTTCTTTAGAAATCCGTTTACGGGGCGGTAATTTTTAGTAAGGTTAAAATTTTAGGAACGAAACTGGCCAAAGAAGAGTTAAGCAAGGGATAGCTGTAAGTCTTTTGAGGACAGAAACGAAATGCCTCCTCTTATCCTAGACGTGATCCGACTGGACGATCTTAAAGATTCCTGTGCAAGAGCAACTCACTAAAATATCATTTTCCAGATGTCAGGAACTCTGTCAAAACCATTGACAGGTTGGATAAACATCTCGGTTTTTTTTTTTTTCTTTCTAAACTTTTCCCGGCAAAAAGATTTCACTTTTATGAAGGAAGATTCGTTCTCACATGGATGCCAAGTCCCTTCACCCATTCAGAAATTGCGAGGTCACCAACGTTGGACCCCTATCCTATCCAAACTCGATTTTCCACGCGCCGTACCACGATGTGATGCAAACAATACAATTGACGGTTGTATAGTGAAATTCTTCCAGACCCCAATTAACACAGAAATTGTTTTCTCCAAAGATGTAATATGACCAGTATGTACATCACAGGTAAGGACAACCCCAATGGAAGGTGTAATCGATGCAAACATGTTTACATAAGGGGAGGCGATGCAAGGAATACACAACAAATATAAAAAATAATCATTACAATTACCATCACATCTGTAAAATCGATTGATATGAATTACAAACAAGAAATACAACCTTGACTTAAGGCATTAGGTAAGAAAAAAAAATTAAAATTCATAAAAGAAAAGCTGAAAGTTCAATTTCTAAAAAAGAGAGTAATTTCCTAATAGTGTCAGTAGGTAACGAATAACTTCTTAGAAAATCACGTGACTCGTAATTTGTTTTACTAATAGTGTTTTTTCACGCTCATCAACCCTTTCAAAAGTCTTCAAGCATGAAAAATGAATCTGATTTGGCTTCTAACAAAACAATAGAATGGTTCCACTTCATACATGTAAAGTAATCCACATGTTATGTTGCTTGCAAAGAAAAATAAACTTGCATCTTGTCTCATGTTTTCTCTTCTTCTTCTTCTTCTTTTTTTTGCGAAGTGCCAACATTTGTATCAAGTAGTCAAATTCAAAAGATGGGGATTCACTAAGAAAGAAAATTTCAATAGACAGTATTAATAATTCATTTTCTGTTTAAAAATTAGGGAAACTTTATTGTATACCTCCAAATGTTACTGAAAGTGCAACGAGCATGCTAACTTTTCTTCTCATATATGATTAGAAACCAGCGATTAGATCTTGCAAAATTTCGAGAAGATTCAATGTCCATCTTCCTGCGTACACATAAAGCATTCTGAACCGAAGTACCCGATATGTACCGTGCGTGTGTACACATTATGCATTCGATTGGCAGACTTCTAGGCTTTTTTTCTTTGCTATACACGTTTGGTAAAAGGAAACTTGCTGGTTTGGACAAAGATGCCAAGATGCTGTCAAAACTGGAAAAACAAACGAGTCTCTGAGATAAGTCCGCAAATCTGACAGTTAATAAGACAGAGATGGGAAATTGATGTTCCCTTGATGGGATGCCAATGCTTCAATTTTATGCTTAATGTTTGAGATGGAACACAACCCACTCAGGCCCAGGAAAAGAACCCCACTTGGGATTTAGCATAAAATCAAAAGCAAATATGCAGGTTCACATCTCTGGCGCCATCTCATGATTTTCCTTTTGAATCTAACAAGAAGAGATGATAAGAGACTATCGGGGGGGGGGAGAGAGAGAGAGAGAGAGAGAGAGATAGGGCAGTTTTGACAGGCTCAAATCTGGAAATAATCAGTCACAAAGCCATCGTCTTTCGATAGAAAGACAACCATGACAGACTTTCACAGGCAACGACATAACAATAGAAAGAGAGAAAATTCAGTTCTCTTGGTTATTGGTGTTACAACAAGAGTCATGAACTGACTTTGAAGTGCGAATGAGAGAGAGAGGGTGTTCAGATCAGCGTCTTCTCGCGGCGGTTTCCCTCTGGGCGTTGAAGTAAACAGCTGCGACTGGAAGGTCGAGGTCGTTCTCGGCGGCAAAGTTGCGGGTGCTAAAACATTCTCTCGAAGAAGGCTGGCTTATTTGCTGTCGCCGTTTTTGTCTGAAGAGGATGAAGACGAACCGGTGGATTCCTATGTTCGGCCTTGGGATCTCGTAGCTCACCACTTCCCTTCCTGTCATAATTTGCAAAGAAAGCCTCAAACCAAGTAATCCTATGTCGGATGTCCACGCTCGTGGACGCATTTATATTGAATGATTCATGTATGGGCGTAAAGTTTGTTCATTAGTCCATCTGAATCGTCAGACTTGTAAGTCACCGCTTCCACAGTTATGCTAGTCCACAAAAGGGAATGTTCCAACGCGATCGCATTAGCTAGGCTAGGCTTAACACAATTTACTGGCGATATTGTTATCATACGGTTAGGATTTTAGATAGAATGATTCTTTGGATGTTGTAAAATCAATCAGGTCATAAGTTGTTGCCAAGGAGAGAGATTAGATGCTGAATGATGTAATACGAAGGATAAACGTACCGAATGTGGCATCCGTTGTACCAGGAATATTAGTGACAATCCTGTCGAATGATCATGCACAAAATCAATAATTCAACGGAATTCTCAATCAGAAAAACATCTCATTTAGATGGGACTGAGTTAATGAAACAATCTACTGTAATTATGACTAAAAAATCACACACATTATATGGTTTCTCGTAAGATACACTTACCAATGAAGGTGTTCTCTCAAGTAAGGATCACTTGGACCTGGAACATCTGGATCTGTCATGACCTGCCCACCACGAGGAGAAGTGAACAGTATTACTCTTATTAGTGATCATCTTTGATGCAGCAATGAAAGCCCTACAAAGAAGATAAATTTGTGTGATACCAGAGTGAAGAAGGACCTCATATCGCCCCCATGAATCTCAACCCTAGGTCTGGCGGCGACTGAGGAAGGGTAGAGCTCATGCCCATTATTCACTTGCTTCCCATTGTATTTCACACTCATTCTTATGCTTGCAGTGAAAGGATCAATCACATCCCCAATCACTCCCCCAACTGTCAGAGGTTCCAAAGCCCTTGCCATCTCTCTCCCTCTCTACTGAAGCAGAGAAACTTTTAGGGTTTGCACAGAAATGGCCTAAATAGACACTGAAGGTGAGTTTCTTGAACTTGGAAACCCTTATATTTATAGTGTTGCAAGCAAACACTAAGTGTGGCCGCATGTGATTTGAGAGAGAAAACAAGAATGCGTGTCAAGTGTCCACTAATTTGTACATCGAAACGGAAGATAACTATATTCTACCACTTACGCTTTTGGGTGGTGGAAGTGGAAATCCTTTACGGAAGCTCTGGTGTTTATTCCTCATTGATTAGAGGGATTGATATTAATTGTCAGCTTTATGGGATTTTTATTTGATTGCAAATGATAATTTATGTGATTCTCCGTGCCATGCCTCTTCGTGTTGGGTCCCCAAGAATCAGTTCTTGATTTGCACCAACCTCCTGTTGCAAAGTGTGTTCACTCAATGGGAGGGCGGTGAGGGTTCTTATACTTCAGGTCAGGAAACAAATCATGAACACTCTTTTCAATTGTAGGGTGCTTATAAGGATGCAAGTTGTCCATTTCTGGTCATTGCTAGACATGACAAAAAAGAAAAAGAAAAAGGAAAGAAGTCAATTATATACCGAAACATTTATTAAGTACTCAAATGAAAAAATAACTTAAATTGTCGATCTATGTCGCGGGATTGAAATTATCCTCTCTGTTCTCCTATAATAAGATTGTATCCTTATTCAACTTCATGAATCCATCCGAAATTCTAAAATGCTATTTCTATATTCAAGCGTACATTTTTATGTCCGTGAAAATCAAGTAGATCGGCACAATGATCTAATCATTATAAATCATTCGTGTAGAGGAAGGTGTCACCTTAGGTGATCTCCAATATGATTTTGCGTCCTTGGCCTAAAGCTAGGTAACCTTACATTATGGTTCAGAGAGAGAGAATTTGTCAATGTGTCCATTTTAGCCCTGGGCTCCTATTATTCTCGTGTCAATCAAACACAGGGAACAAAATGAAAAATGTAAACTCACATGACAAATAAAGAGCATCATCTTTATCCCTTCTTGTTCTATAGCATACAATCAATGCTTTACAAATTATATACTTCCTCATTGAGTAGACATGAATCCTCACCATCGCTTTAGACCACTCATTAATGACAAAATAAGAAGTGAAAGAGGAAGAGACATCAGTGGGATGATTCCTGCTGTCTAGACATCAGCCGACTTTGGTTAAAGAAGCATCTTTAGCATTTAAGGTAATTTAATGGAGAGACCACGAACTGTGTTACATAGAACCTTCCCTTAAAAACATCTACAGACGGAGAGGAATCTACTGTTTCCCAGAGATTCTTCAGCTTGGTGCATAAAGGAGCCACAAATTGCTCATCCTTTTAGAGCGAGTGGCATTAGTCACTTCAAGATAAAGAGTCTCATTAGGGTTCCATTCTTGGTAAGAGTAAGAAGTGGACTTTCCATAACTGGAAAGACGAACTGTATCTTTTTTCTTTTGTTCTGTATGGCATGAGCTTCGATGTCGTGAAGCAACTGGTCAGTTCATGTTTGATGCTCCATCGTAAGAGTCATTACGTATTCTTTTTGGGTCCTCCTTTTCACCTTCTATAGACTATAACTTTCACGTTCACTCCTATTTATGGCTTTATGAGAACACCCGTGTCCATATGCTTTGCCCTAGAGATTTTCTTCATAGTTATGGGATCTACGTACATATTGCTTTAATATGAAGCTACTCATAATGATTCTATTCAGTTTGATTACGGAGAGAACAATTGAATCGAACCATTTGGTTTAATCTTGCTTATCTTATGTCCTGTGTGAAACAACTTAGTATATTTATTGTCAAATTTTGTTCGGGGTGAGAGAGTACTTTCATGTGTGTAAATACTTTTTTGTGATGTAAGCTCGATGACTAGCTTACTTAAATATAGAAGATAAATAGTTTAGATGATCAACAGGGAGGTAAGAATGTAGTCAATGACCAAGGTTTGAGAGTTTGAGTGTTTAATCTCTAGTGAACTACTATAAGTTAGCATGCGTCTATTCTCCATGTCTATTGCTGCTATGCAACATTAGATTTGGGAATGATGGTTTTCGACACGACCCCCCTATGTGGCGTGTAGTCAATCATGTCCACATTGAACTCAATCGTGTTCATGTCATAGACAAGTCAATCCATTTAGACACAAATTAAGAATATATATTCATTGATTAGTCCTTTTAGCTTGTCATGACACGTTTAGATACGTTTTTATTTAATAGTATTAACATGTTATTTTTATTAACGTGATAGGTTTGAAGTATATTTACATACGTTGACATGTGTTCAGACACATATTATACGTTTTAATAAAAGTGTACATCATAAACATGATAAGTTGTAGTATTACGTAATCAATTCGATAAACGTAAAGTGTTTTGGTTGCAAAGATATGAACCCTTGATATTTTGATTGGACCTAAATTTGACCACACTATTATGATACGGAATATAAACTGCCGGCCCTAATTAGGTTCTTACCTCTTTCAGGACCAAATATATTTTTTCTTCTAATTAATGTGATCAGAAGACATATAAATGGCTCTGGGAAAGAAAAAAAGAGGAAAACACCACAAAAATGGATTGAAGGGGACATCTAATAAAATTGTCCACGCGTCAAAATCTGTGAAACGAACTTTATAAATAGCATATAAAATATAATTCTCAGAGCACATGAAGAATATTTATCTAAATCTACATCTACATCTTTGCCACCTATGGCATTACGTAATATCATCATATTTCTCGACATCTTAAATTTCAATTTCTATCATGAACGCATTATTGCAGAACGTGTCACCTCGAATTCTACCCACCACAAATCGAAAGATCAGCTTATTTTTGAATTTTTTTTTATAGAAAAGTATTAAATAAAAGTTTGAAGTGAAGTTGTTTTCTCAAAATAAATTTAAAATGGACCTTATTTCAAATTAAATTTTAATATGACCAACTTAACTCATCATCATTGCCCTAGTTAACTCTATATTTCCTAGTAAATAATAAAAATTGAACCTGAATTACTTTTTGCATAACTTATTCAAAATATTTTGAAATATGTAATTACTAAATAAAAATGAAAAAGGAGAAAAAACACAAATGATTTTTTTTCTATGAAAGAGTGAATTAAGGACTATGGGTAGGCCCACAGCCAACTTTGTTGAATAAGTGAAATGTGTATTTGGAGTTAAATTTGTAATTAAGTTCTTCCACGTATAAACTATATAATAGTGACATGTATTTTTGTTTTGCACCGAAAATGGACCAAATAAAAATCAATGAATAATTTAATAAGCTGTAGTTTATGTTAATTCATTTTTTATTATATGGTTAATCATTTCTCAAATATTTCTTACTAACTTTTTACTTATCGAATTAAAAGCTGGCCTCCCTGGTTATACTTTACTTCGCTTACCATTTTCATCTTCATGGTTGTTGCCTTCAGTAATTCCATCCCTTGTAATTACTGATAAAAGATTTAACCTAAAATTAATGTTAGCATAATCTATTTAGAAATGCTATGGTAGTCAGAATAAAATTACTTAAATTTGAATTTACCCACTGCCTGCCCTTTTCATGTTTCATGTTCATCATCGCCCTCATTGATTCCATCCCTCGCTTTAATGACTACTGAAACATTGACCTAAATAAAATATAAACGAAATTTTATAAACATATACTATTCAATAAACAAAGGAAACTATTTTATGCTGAGGATGCCACTGTTTAGCTTGGAACTTGGGATCTGAATTAGAGTTTTTGGCAGGAGAAAGAGGTTAGCGATGCGAAATTAGGGTTTTTGATTGCATGATAGATCCAAACTCTAATGACTCATATATGTCAATATACGTGATAAGTGCAGATGATCGCTATCAATGTTTGTTTTTCCTGGGATAAACTAGAGATATCTTAATTGCTACCTAAATGCAGCTTTAGCAAAATGAAAGTTACACACAAAATACTCAAGATGGCTCTCATTAAAAATGGAAATTACCCTTGCATTGATGCAAGATGACATTTGGCCAAGAATGAATTTCTTTCCTAGCCCGTCTAAGGACTTTGTGGCTGGTTTCCTCATTTCATAATTACCGTTATTGCCAAAGTTAGACTATGGTTCATATCATTGATTAATAGAAATACCTTCTTTCTCCTCCATCAAACTTGAGTTAGGTCTTTAAAATACCCATTTGCCTATTCCACTGAGTTATAGCCCGCGTACATTCCTTGTTTCCTCATGTTGTTCTCACAAATAAAGAGTAATGACCAACAAAGTGGTTGATCGAGTAGTCCAAGACTTAGTTTGCAAACCGAAGGTCACCGATTCAATTCCCCTATCAATGCTTGGTCTTAAAAAACTTTGGTTAGCCTACAATGGACAAGCTTGGGTCCAGGTGTATTACCGGTGTTAAGCTTTCTCTCATGTTTGGTAGGGCTGCGATGAGGGGCTCAATCAGTGAACAATTGGTGTTTCATTGACGCCATTTTAAACATAACTTTTCAGCAGCATGTAATATAAGTCCCAATCCCATCTATACTCATTTTGGGTTTGCGAAAATAAGGCATGCGAAAACAATGTTCCATCTTAAAGGAAGTTATGGAGATCTCTGGAAGTCTAAAAAGCCTTTTGCTAGATTTGGCTTACATAATAAGAAAAAGCTTGAAAAATTAGAGCAGTAAACCTCCCCATTAATCCGTCGTTGTACTAGCTCAACTCTTTAATAGTAAATCTCCCCCATTAATTTGTTGTTGTACTGGCTCAATTCTTTAATTTTCGTTTCATCACACATAATCTCTCTCTCTCTCTCTCTCTCTCTCTCTCTCTCTCTCTCTCTCTCTCTCTCTCTCTCCGCAAGGATCTTTAGTTCGATTCCTCCAACGCATTACTAAGGGCGCGCATGACAAAATGTCTGGAACATAAATCAAATTTTGTTCCCTAGACGAGTTTCCGAGCAAAAAAACACTTTTGATTATGACTCAAAATTTTTGTTTCTAGAACAAATTCATTTGATGATAGAATAAAATTTCTAGAGGGCGGTGGTCGGCATCTGGCGGCAAGCGGCTGATGGCCGGCGAGGGGTGGCTGGTGGGCGGCGTCTAGCTAAAAATTTTAGCTTAGGGCTAAATGACGGTGGGCGTCTAGTGTCTCATGGGTGGTGGGTGGGCGGCATGTGGTGATGAGAATAAGTGATGAGAGGAGTTTTCATTTTTCACTTTTGTTCAATGAATAGAAAAACTAAAAATTTTAGCTTATGATTTCTGCTCCAAATCTATTTCTTGAATAGAAATCTGTTCTAGAAATAGAAAAATGAAATTGTATTACTAAATGAATTTTTGTTCCAAACATTTTCTAAGGAACATAAAAATAAAGAAATAGAGAAATAGAAATTTTGTCATACGTGCCCTAAGCCAAATTATCTTCTAGCTTGTCTTATGTGTAAGTAATTGGGTTCACACTTGAGATTTGAAAATTACTTTCTTTTACTTTACAATCATTTGCATAACATACAAGGGAAAAAGACATGTTTAGAAGTTTTACTTTTAAAGCGGGCTTACGACACTTGATTAGGTGTGGACTTTCCCACGCTTATATTTCACTTGACAATGGGATATTTGATGTCATGAGGATTTTTCAATGAAGGGTCGTCACTATTCTATCCAAGTGAGGCATGGAAGTATATCTCACTTTCTACACAACTAGATAATATAGAACCGGGGACTTGGTTACACTAGTTAATCAACTAGTGTAATTTTGATATCTAATCTTGTTCAAGTAGCCTTCTTGCTAATAGTGAATGCTAAAGTTATATTTTTAACCAAGTTAAAGGGAAAACAACAATCAATACATTGGAAGTGCACAATCAAACAATTGAAATAGAAGTGTACAAACAATGACTTAGCCTTTGTCTCTAAGAGTACACAACATCATATCATAAAGTTCTAAGAGCTTACTCAATTTTGAGTGAAGAAAATTTTCCTAATTTAGAGATTTTTGCACATTTAAAAAAAAAATTCTCTAAAACTCTAACTTATAAACCTTTTCCTAATTTTACATAGGGTTAATATCACGAAAAATCTCAAACTGGTATACATGTGATAAATTTAACCAAAATCAATTCCTAAACAAGTAAACCTAGTTTACCTCGAATTAAATTTTTGACTACTAAAAACCCCAAATTAATATACTTATAACAAATTTGTCTTACATTAATTTTTGTTAATTTGGATTAATATCACAAAAACCCACAAATTAATACATCAAAGTCAATAGAATAGAAATGATACAAAAAACACACAAATGTGCCTTCAGACGGACCAGAATGGACACCATTCTCACGGACTCGCCTTAGAGGCATTCCATCAAACACTTGGCAGGCGTCACCAAAAGGAGGTCACGGACTCACTCAAGACACAGATTCGGACTAAAATCAACACACAGCACTCAAGGCCAACGCAAAGATGAATTATATGCATTCAACAAAAGCATGAATGAAGAACGAAAGAGTCCTAGTCTCGGCTGAACCGAGATAGGGCAAAATAGAACATCAAATAGGGAAAAAGGGAATGTCTATGAAGCACTGACACTCTTCGAAAGCCTTCGTGCCGTGTCGGACATTCCGACATATGTTCGATACTCTCAAATACTCTTTGACACTTGATCAACACATGTTACGACATTTGGTCAACACATGTTAGAAAATCCAACACCTGATCACACTTTTCGACATTCGAGTCTGAAATTCTGATATGTGATTTCGGAATTCCGACATACATAGGGTCAATTATAAAAATTTTCAATAAATGAGGGGTCAAAATGTAAATATAAAAAAATAAAATAGGATAAAAAAGAAAACCTAGTTTTCTCTTCTCTTCCGACTTTTACTTCCTGTGACATACAATTCACCATTAAGTTTGTGTTTATTATCTTCTTTTCCATGTCCAAAATATATAGTGTTTATTTTTTTCTTCAACTCTTATGCATTATTGGAATGGAAATTGAATTTGTCAAATTGCAACAATGAATGATATTAATAAATAAGGGATTAATGTTTTTAGTGTAAATTCATTTTAGGTTCTTTTATTATTATTTATTTATTTGTGAATTTAAATCAAAATAATCTAAGTAAAATAATCATAAAAATGATAATTTATTATGTATATATAAAAATATAAATTTAATATACAACGTATCTCAACGTGTCGGAATTATCTATTTTTTGATAAATGACGTGTTAATGTATCGTGTCGTGTCAGTGTCAGTGTCAGTGCTATTTAGGAGAACACGAACTCGATCACTAATGGTGACCCTATCCGACTCGATGGTGGCAAATGGGAGGCGAGTTTGATTCGTCGGAGCTCCGTTGCCTCCGAGTTGGGATCAAAATGACCTAAAAAGAAGTTACCGCGGAAGGTGTCGCCTGAAAGGGGAGACCACGGACTCAACCGCGTCGGCCGGGGCTTCGGTTTGGCTCTCATGCACTCTCTCCGTTTTGTTCACTCTTGATCTCCGATCTCTCCCAACTCTCCCTCTCTCAATCTCTCCCTTGCTCTCGGATTCCCCTCGGTCCCCCTCTTGTCTCAGCTCCATCCTCTTTCTCCCCGGAACGCTCCCCACCCGCCTCTCTCAATCTCTCCCTTAAGTTGGATAGTCAGCGAGGCTAGCTGCCTTTCCCTTCCATTCCTAGCTCAAAACTGCCGCGGTCAGTCCCCTCTCCCTACCCTGCGCTGCTTCTGTCGTACGCTGTGCCGCAGAGGCACCGGGAAGAAAGGAGGAAGGAACCGGGCCGGAAGAAAGGAAGGAAAGAAAGGGGCTGGGCCGGACCCAGGCTGGAGGAATAAGGAAGAAGGCCGGCCTGGCCCGGACCGGTTTCGCTCCATTTTTTATAATTATAATAATTTTTAATAATTTTTAAAAAATTATTAAATTACGTTAATACTAATGCAAATGCTCCTAATGTTTAATTTCTATGCAATTTAATTACACTATTTTTGTTTAGGGCTTAAATATATACTCTTAATTTTCCATGCAGTAAATAATTAAATGGAATAGTAAAATTTAGATGTCAACATATATCCAACGAACATAGATTTCGTAGGTAATTAGGGTACTATGTGATAGATTGGCAAGACATGCGAGGTCACAATAATGCATTTGGAAGCGAAGCGAACAATCCACGAGAAAGTGGATGGATCAGTTAGTAATCCTTCGGCAGTTGGTAATTAGGGTAGCCATGGGGCCATTCCTGGGCCATCACATTAGATCGTCCAAGTTGGGCCCATGCTTGGCCCAACATGTTTTAAATAAATCAAATTTATTTACAGAGGAAAAATTCGCAAGATTTAAATTGATTTTTCAACAAATAGTGATGATGAAAACATAATTTGAATAGAATTGATAAATAAATAAAAAGACGCTCATTCAAATTTTAACAGAAAAGAATAACGTATACAAATGCCCTAATAATGATTGCATACAAATTATGCTGTAAAAATGTCTAATAATTTGGTATCATTGGCTTCGTGTCCCTTGCCATATTACGGATGACGTATTGTCATTGTCGTGCTCTTGTCCACGTGGGATACGTTCGACAGATGTCAATTCTTGTAATAACTAATCGTGCTTGCTAACAAACATTTCTACATTTTTGGCAGTCTGGCTACATTTATTGTCTTCTGTCGTCTGTTGGTCAGTATTGACTTTTGACTCAAGTGGTACAAATAAGGACATAATTATCTAAAAAATTTAAAATCTAATGTACGATTACTAGTTTAATCATAAACTTTTTAATTATGCCAATTTAGTCTAAAACATTTTAACAATTTGTCAATATAATCATTTACTTTTTTAACAATTTACCAATTTAGTTATTCCTAATCAATTTTGACTGGAAATTGCCGACATTGCAATCAAATTAGCATTGGTTATCCTACATGATACATGTGGCAATGATGCGAAGAATTTTTACAATTTTATTATTTATTTTCTTTTCTATTATTTCCTTTTATTTTGCAACTACGGGCCGCGCAACCATCACTGGCCAAAAGGCAAGGGCATAGCGGCCCTTGCCAACCACATGTGATGGGGTTAGGCCCTCACCTAGTAGGTGAGGGTTGCCATCTTCCCCAAGATCCCAACAAGGATCACAATGCCCTCATCGCGACGAGGTGAGGGTAGGGGTGAGCAGCGTCTCTGGCGACCACCGGACCGCCTAACCCCGGTCTGGGCCCTTCCTGGTTCTATGGACGGCTTGGTCCTTGGTCCTAAAATTTCGTGACCAACATCACAGCCGGCGCGGCAATTAGTCATGGTCACCAAGAGTTTTTGGCCCAACCCCGACCAACCCCGTATATTATATTATATTATATTATATTATATTATATTATATTATATTATTTATAATTCTTTTATATATTCAAACCTAAGTAAAATGTATGTTATATTATATTATATTAAGATGTTCTATCAATAGCACTAATAGTAATTTCAATTTAAAACTTTTGTTGATTATTAATTATGTGTCGTTTGTTTGTTTTCAGGTGTTTAGAAGTTCAAGTGAATTAACAATATGTGAAGTTATATATTCATGATTTATATTAAGTATTTTGAACTTTTTATGGTTTAATTGTATTTTACTAATGAATTTCAGCTACACTTTGCTTTTCAATTTGTGTCAAATGGTAGAAGTTTTTGAAGAGTAGAGTAGTACTGCAATTGCTACGATGATTTGCTAGTCAAGTGGTGTGAAGCTCATTTTTTGGTTGAGTGGACTCTACATGATCAAATGTTAGTCAAGTGGTATGAAGCTCATTTTTTGGTTGAGTGGACTCTACGTGATCAAATGCAGGAAAACACTTTTGCATATGGTGTTATGAATATTAAAGATAGATGATTACAAGAACTTTCCATCTTATCCTATATCTCGATGAGCGGTTAGCAGGTATGAAATTTCTACTATTGTGTCATCTTAAATTTGCTAAATATGTATTGGTATTTAGTTGCATAATGCCGCATTGTCGATGGATGTGTAATTTGAATTTGTAGGTTTGCTTTTTTAGGAAGTATAAAAAATAAGACGAAAAAAATTATCGATCGGTCCTAGGTTGACCTTGGAACCGGACCGAACCCATTGGGTCGGTCCGGTCCTTGGTCCTAGGCTCAATAGGGTCGGTCCACGGTCCTAAAAATTGAGGACCGACACTGTACGGGTTGGTCCTAGGGTTAGAGGGTGGCCCGGACCAACCCGGACCATGCTCACCCCTAGGTGAGGGTCACAACCCTTTTTGGGATCTAAGCAACGGCTTGACACCCTCACTTATGGTTGGTGAGGGTGTGGACGCCCTTGCCCATGGCCGGAGAGGGCCATGGTGCCCTCGCCTAGAGTAGATGAAGGCTGCTGGCCTAGTGTCGCCAAAAAAAAAAAGAAAAAAAAAAGAGAATAGAAAAAAATTAAATATTCACAAAATTTTATTTTAAAAAAATTTATAAAAGTTATCCACATTAGACCCAATCATGCAACATAAGGCAATCGGTGCTAACTAGTCCACTGCGTTAGTCATTCTCAATCAAAATTAACTGAAAGAATTAAATTGGCAAATTGTAACAAGGTTTCGGAATGCATCGGAAAATTGTTAAAATACTCAAAACCGAATTGATACAATTGAAATGTTTATAACTAAATTACTATAATTAAAAAATTTATGATTAAATTGGCTGCTGTACAATAGATTTAAAAATTTTTGGACATTTTTCCCGCCAATTTCATTAACGATAGAGGTGACATGAACATAAAAGATACTATCATTTGAGGAAAAGACCATGACGTTATCAATCCAAAGAATGAATTGAGATACTCGTAATAAAACATAATGCACCAAAAACGCATGAAAAGGTATAGTATTTGGTGAAATGTCACCAATTTGTATGCTAAGATTGAGTAGATCACATGGTATTTGGTGAGACGTCGCCATTTATATGGTGACACTGAGCAGATCATACTTCTCAGGGGCCTTTTTCTTATATTGGCAAGATTCTTCTCAGACTTCTCTTTCTTGATGACGAAGCTTAACGTTCTTTGGAAAACGTTCAAGAACGAGAGAGACGATCCACACGGTGTAAAGTACAACAGGAAAGCATTTGAGTAGCGCATGATAAGAGTATGCAAAACGGACCGCCTGAACGGACCGAACCGGCTGTCTTGGACCAGTTCCCAGGAATGTCGATTAAAGAACCAATGTCCAGGCAGTCCGGTTGTGATATGGTTCCCAGTTCCAATAGAGAACCGAGCTTGACCGAAAATGTATACTTTTCTTTTATTTCTTCGGAAAAAAATTAGTGGGTTTATTGCTTCCACAGAAATAGGAGCCCATAATTGGATAATAAAATCTCCGAATGGAAGCATAGGATTTATCTCGAGTTTTGAATTTATTCCTGGTTATGCTTTGGACAATAAGATATTTGGATGGAAATATGGAAAAAAATAGTGACCAGTTCTATTGGACTAGTCTGGTTTTGGGAACCGGGAACTGATCACCCGTAGTGTATGAAATCGGATTCCAGATGCCATTTTATGGGGTGTCCCTATATTAAACCCATCCATATATGAAACTGGGCAAATTTTTGCAGGATTGCACAAAAGCAAGCTTGTTAGGTTCGCACTATAAGGCTTTCTTGGTCGAGGAAGAGTTTTTTTTTTTTTATTCCTATTCCGGGGAACAATTTCTGAATAAAAGAACGCGTTTGGTAACTATACAAAATTTCTACTCTTGGTAATGCAATAGTTTCTTCTTTGTATTTATTTGTTTTTTATTCTTGCTCACGGATCGCCACCGCAACCACCTGCCGCCGCTACCGCCGCCGCTTCGCCACCAACCTCCGGGCGCCGTTGGAGACAAACGGGCGACGGCGGGCGGCGACGGGCGGTTGGAGGTGGCTGCGGCAAGAGAGAGGAATAAAAGAAAAATAAAAAAGAAAATTGACTTATTTCTAAAAATTGTTCCCAAGAACAAAAAACAACTTTTTTTTTGTTTCTCGTTTCTACTCTAAATCTATTCTTAGGCTAACTTTTTATTTCGGGGAATAAAAAAATAACTTGGCGCTACCAAACGGATTCCTGTTCTATTTTTGTTCTGAGGAAAAAAAAGAGAAATTCGGAAGAATAGGAACGTTATCATGCGTTGCCTAAGTTTACTTTTAGCTTCTGACTTTCGTTTTACTTTGTTTAAGTTTGGCATGGACATCTTTAATACTTGTACTCTAAACACTTCTGAATCTTGATTTGAAGCCAAGATAATTAAATTCTAGATTGCGTAAGCTGGCAATCTAAGTGTTTAGAAATCCTAGAGTCGATGTGAGACCGCGCGATTTAATTTGAGGCTGTCTAATATTCACTTTTACTAAAGCTTTAGGATGGCTCCATAGGGTATGGCATTGGAGAGATAATTAGGAGCATTGTGACCTTTTGCTCTTGAGCATACGTGTTATCTATGTCTAGGAAAGTTGCAAACTATTGTCGTAGGTTGCTTTGTAACAGCCGGTATATGTGTTTATTAGCTAGTTGTTGTCTAGCTTATTATCTAGCTTTCATCGCAATATGGAAGAAATGCATAATTTCCATGAAATTAGTTGAGAGGTTAAGTACTTATTTGACTCCACCAGATTTCGTATTCAAATCATAGTGTCGCCTGTCCATATTGATATTAGGAACCACACTTACCATCCCCCTTACCTGATATATGTGGTATATTCATGGTGTTTAGTCGAGTCACAAGTTTCGCAAACTTTCTATTACCAGAAAGAAATTCCACACTTAAATACTCGACCAATGAGAATATTAAGGAGTGAGCCGAAATTCAGACGTGCACCTAGAAGTATAAGATTGCTCCAATTTTGGTGACACAGAGAAGTAAACTTATTGCGTGCATCTAATCCACTCATATTTGCAATTAGCCATTAAACTAATCTGACAGACTTGTTGTCTACCTATTTGATTGTCTTCGGCTACGACATCTTGCAATTCAATATTACGTGCTTGGCTTCATAATTGTTGAGCAATAATACATGTGAATTGTTTTGAAGAATTCCCATATTGGAAATTTGGGGTGATGGAAAGTAGTTTATATATCTTAATTAGCCCCTAACTCATGGGTTAAATTTTTAAGTGGACATGAGTTGAATTAAATATGCTAATGGTTTCATACTTTAACTCTCTCTTGGTGAATTTCCTAAGTGAAGTATGACGTTTATGTTGCATCTACCCATAATTGATATCAAAGTCGATATTTGACTAGTGTGCCCTTGATTTGGATCGGTATTTAATTGAAGTATCTCAAAGAAGAAATATCATGACCAAAATAATTTTTGAGAGTAAGACATTGCATTCATGGTTGGTTTGGTAAGAGGACATCATGAGTGAAGGTGCACGTTGCAACATAATAATACCGTCTATTGATTTTGATGAATAGTAATGAAGAGGAGACTAAGGGGAAGCATGCATAATATTGAAACTCACATGTGATGGGAGATTATTATGGTGCATGAGTTAGTTGCGTCAAAAAAAGTTTAACGTTGGAAATTTAATTAAAGATTGGGTTTTATGGGAATGTGACAATACCATCCTAGTTGGCCAATAAATCAATGGCTTAAACTTCAATGGCACTTTCTGACACTAACAAAGCTGCCTATACTTCAATTATTGAACAAATTGTTTGCATGTGTATGCCAAAAAGATATATAAGTCCGCTAGAAGTCCTAAAATTTACTCTAGATATAATTGCATCCTCAAGCACTTCTATACAGGGCGATATTTTCCACAACTTTATAGCAAATTAAGTTGTTGCATTGAAAACTTGACGTCTTTTTGATGCCTTCTTGATGCTAACTTAGATTTGCGTTTTGCTGGTGAAGTTATGAGAAGGACCTTTAAATGAACATTTGTTGATCGTTATATGATTTATTGGCCAAATGTGAAGGTTTTTATTGCTCAATCTTCGTGAATTTTCGTTCTTTTAGTGCGCACGCCTATGAAGGAATATTTTCTGACAATATTCGTTCTTCATTGGAGGAGATTTACTATAAAAAAGTGATAACAACGTGGGATTGGCTCTTTCCTCAAAGCTCATTTTCAAGTGACGTGACAAGATTGAACGTGGGAGATTTTAATCCACGGAAAGTGAAAGTTCTACGTTGTTGGTCGACAAACGAATGTATAATCCATCCGACGAAATGCGACAAATGCCAGAAAGACAGGACGGAGGAGAAGAAAAAAATGGTTTTTGGAAAATTTATGTGAGTAAAGTTCATGAAAAAAATTCGAATGGCATAGTGGTAAACCCAAAAATTTCATTGAACGTTCTTTGACCTCACATATTTTTTGAGCCAAATTGGCGAATTCTACTTCACTAATTGAATAATGCACTATTCAAAGTTAAAATTCTATTCCTTTTATCACTTGATTATAAAGTAATATGTAATAAAGTTAGCTGTTAAATAATTTAACATTTTTGACCCAAAAAAAATTAATATTGATGAAGCAGAATGAGAGCTAGAAGTGGCCTTACTCATTTAGGAGTAAAATTATCAAAAAAATCTTAAATCTATTATAATTGTGTAAATTCAATAAAAAATATTTCAATTTGATAAATTTAATTTTAAATATTTTGGTGATTTGTCAATTTAGTCATAAATTTTTAAATTATGTCAATTTAGTGCTAAATCTATTGATAATTTACTAATTTAGTCATTTTGGTCGCTGATGTGGTAATATAGTTAGTGTTAGATGTCTTGTGTCGTACGAATAACGCTGACATAGAAATTTTTTTTTTTAATTTTATCAATTTTTCTAAAGTTTGTATTATTTTTCTTTTCTTTTTTGTTTCCAACTCTAGGCCTATGAAGTCGTCGGCTCAAGGCTTGAAAAAAAAGGAAAAAAAATAATTCCTAAAAAATTGTAAAAATTGTTAATGTCAACATCAAGCATTATGTCACGTAGACAGTCGACGCTAACTATACTGTCATGTCATCGATTTATGACCAAAATTGACCAAAAGGGCTACGCACGTGGAATGTCCGACGCTAACTATATTGCTATGTTAGTAAAAATGACTAAATTAACAAATTATCAAAATGTTTAGAATTAAATTTACAAATTATAAAAAGATTTTAGATTAAATTAGCCAAATTTAAAGATTTAGTACTAAATTGGTATAATACAATAAGTTTAGAATTTTTAGGGTGTTTTGCTCACCAGAAGTGCTTGAATTAAAAGGTAGGCCTTCATTTGTTTGACCTTTAGGTGGAAGACTTGTTTACCAACTCTCACACTTGTGCTCGGCATGAACTCTTTTTGGGCAAACTCGGATAAATAAGAGGTCAAAAGCCTTGAGGATTAGATAACTCGGACAAGAAAATGAGGCCATCGATGCTATGATATCCAACATCAAGGCCAAAATCCCAAGGCTGAGAATTACCGAGTGGTTGCCCACTTGTACTTGACAGCTGACAGCTGAACCTTTTCTGCGAGAATTTTGAAGAGCTTAATTTATGAAGAAAAGAAAAAAAGAGTCAATTCAAATCGTTTGTAGTAAACCTGATTTCGCGTATCTTTGACCCTAGATCCATCCTTGCCCATCGTTGCCCTCATTTTATGCACTTTAACGTGCAGACTAAGAACACGTCCTAAAATACGAACATTAAAGAGGGGGCTAAGATTGAAACAAGCAAGAGTTAGGTGTTTTTGGGTAAAGAGCAAGAGTTAGGTGTTTGTAATGCAAAGATGGAATATTCCTCTTTTCATATAATGTCATTCTCTGGGCGAGTTAATATTAGGTTGCTTGTCGCATGCATGAAGACTACAAAATTTCCAGTGAAAATAATAAATGAACTTGGACCAAAGACGACCTTGAGGTCCACAGGTTCTCAGCATTGGACCCCACCACAGTTACTGAAGGCTGATGCCCGCAAGAATCTTTAGTACTATGCTGAGCAGGCAAAATTGACCCCTTGATTATTGTTGATCTCCGCCCTTTTTTTTAATGACAAATGGGTCTTTCGATTTTTCATTTCGCAAAAATGAATTTTTTTAAAAAACTTCCTTAAAAATGACTTTTTTAAAAACATTGCTTATAAATTTGAATTAACAAAAAAATTTCCTCATTAATGCACGAGATGCTCACTGTCCAAGAACAATTACTATATTGAAAACTTATCTTATCTATCTTGTTGACAATCTTATTATGGCACCGATTAACTTTGTTTGATAAGGAAAAAAATCCAAGTGAAAGTCTAAAAAAGATAAAAAATCTCATCCACTCATAACTCACAGTCTTTTCACTCGTTAGGATGCACCTGTAAATTGTATTAAAAATGTCACACATTGAATAATTTGTATTGTGTAGTATATCATTGTTAACTTAAACTCCTTAGTTTATGCTTTGAGTGGAGGTGGATCTTCGAGTTAACTCCTCTTGGCGATCTTCTCAAGTGAAGCTATTGTGATTTTGCTGTATGCTCTAAACAAACAGTTTAAGAGTGCCTATCTTCTTTGATGTTCAGTAAATATCTCAAGAAAAAATAATACGACAATATCAGGATCCTTGGATTAAGGGGAGTAGACCTCATATAGAACTCGCACACAAGTGGACTGTTAGGATGCACGTGTGGGCTTGGAGTTGAACTCCTTGTCGGCAATCACATTGAGTGAAGGTACGATGCTTCACGCTCTCAGTACCACTGTCGTTGATTTTCGCTCTGTTCGACATTCTCTCTCTCACATGCATATGCCTTTGGCTTCTCTTTTACTGTAATCTGCAAGATATCTGGGTCTGCTGTTTTTCGTCGTCCCGGAGCTGGAAAAATGGCGGGAGGCGTGAAAAGAAAGATTTCAGCTGCATCAGCGACGTCTCGCACCAGAAGAGCTAAGCAGAGCTCTCCTCTTATACTGCCTTCAGGTTGATTACCCTTCTAGTTTTCCCATTTTTTCATGAATTATTTGGACTTAATTGCTCTTGATCTTCACTGCGCACTGTAGTCATTCCCTAGAATGGACTCGCAATTTGTGGTTTTTGAAAGAGAAGAGAAGTGTATACATCTTTGATGGAATTTTTCGGTTGTGTTGCTTGGTTGTAGCTGGATACGAGAGTTATGTGGCTTGTAAAAATCGTGAGAAATGTCTGTACAGAAGCTTCTTTTCGTAGGCAGACCGTCTCTACTTTTGTCCGCGACTTGTTTGGCATAGAAAGTCAGGCTGAAACTTCAAAGTTTCATGATTTTTGAAGAAATCACAGCATGTTCAGCAGTTCTTTTTTCTTGGTACAGCTCGTCTTATGGTTCTCAGGCAATTATGAGCTCTATGAGTGTGTACTTTTTATATGTTCTTCGTATTTGCACTGCTGAGAGAAAAGAGAAAAAAGCAGTTTCCTTAATAATTTGGACATGTGACCTTCGAAATGGCATTGAATTTCTCTGACCAAAATATCCCAATTGTTCTGGGATCAGTTTTTCTTACCCTTAACTCCTGCAATTTTTCCATCTGAAAGAAAAGAACATCGACAGCTCTAATGCTCTGATTCCGCGCCTGTTTTGTTGGATTGCATTCTAATGGGAGTTAATTTCAGGGATTTTCACCAAATCGTTGGTGGTTTTATTTGTTGGAGTTCTTGCATTGGCGTATCAAGCGATCAAACCTGCTGCACCAAAGATTCCGGGAACTCCAGATGGTCCCCTAGTCACAGCACCAAGGATAAAGCTTAGAGATGGTAGACATTTAGCATACAAGGAACATGGCATGCCAAAGGACGTAGCGAAGTATAAAATTGTATTCGTCCATGGATTCGATTCTTGTCGGCATTTTTCTGTTGTGGCCAACACTTTATCTCAGGTGCTGGACTATTATTGTTTTACCATTCTGCTTCCAGTGTGAAATTGCGCATGTCCAGACTCTGGGAATGCTAATTTTGCGCCCTTATTATTTCTTATTCACTGGGTGCTTCCAGGAGATTATCAATGACTTGGGTATATATATTGTGTCCTTTGATCGACCTGGTTATGGTGAGAGTGACCCCGACCCAAAACGAACACCGAAGAGCATCGCATTAGACATAGAAGAGCTTGCTGATAAATTGGGTCTAGGCTCGAGATTTTACGTGATTGGATTTTCCATGGGAGGGCAGGTGGTGTGGGGCTGCCTGAAGTACATCCCTCACAGGTATCAATCGCTTTGTGAAGCAATTTGTCTTACTAAAACTACATTGCTCATGAATGTTTTAATTGATCCACAGACTAGCAGGAGCAGTCCTTCTGGCTCCGGTCGTCAACTTCTGGTGGCCCGGTTTTCCAGCAAACCTGTCAACTGAGGCATTCTACCAACAGTTTCAGCAAGATCAATGGACTCTTCGGGTCGCTCATTACACTCCCTGGCTTACCTATTGGTGGAACACTCAAAAATGGTTTCCTGCTTCTAGTGTCATCAATTATCATCCCGATATTTTCTCTCCTCCTGACAAGGCACTCATTTCCAAGCTTCCCCCGAGAGGACCATATGCGGTATGTTAACTCCCTTTAATAAGTCTGATGCATATGCTCTCTGTTGTTCAACTAAAGCTATTAGTTTGAGATTGAGAAGAAAGCAAGTTATGTACAGCTAGTTTCTTTGTGCATATATGTCATCTCATGCAAGGCAATCTTAGCATCACGTGGGGCTTTGACTTGAGGTCCTGAAGCATTTCCATGTTCTCCCTACGTTTCAGGGATCTGTTCATGGTCCAAGCCCTTTGGCTGTTAGGAAGCTTTTGTAGAAATTTCAAGTATTGTCCCGATAATGCATGCAACTTTTGCTGCGAGGCATTGAGAATATTAAATTTGTTCTGAGTATTTCTTTTGAGGGAATCTCTTGTATTTAGTGTTGAACGGTTTCTCGTATTACAATTCTACTCTGCGATTCTATTGTTTGTTATATTTTCACTTTAAACATGCTGAAAATTTTGAGAAAGTGGAAAGATTGATGTATTTTGGCGGAGTAAACATTTTAGTTACTCTATACATGCTTTGAGTCACATCAAGTTTTCTGAAGTTAACTTCCTTACCCTGCATCCATTGCACTGAAAGATCAATCTTATGTCAATAGAAACGCTTCTTCTATATCAGAAGGAAATTGATTTTTTTGGGTCTGCAACCCTATTTGAGTTAATCAGTGAAATGGCTGGTAGATATACCGAGAAACATGAATAAATCATGGACCGTGTATTCCTTTCTCAATCTTGCTATTACCTACAATTCCTGTTGCTCAGAACAGCATGATGGGCCTTTTGCTCTCCTTGATGCAAATGCAAATTGGGGTAATCCTTGCTTTATCTCAGATTAAGTTGTATTCTGTAATGATCAGGCACAGGTAAGACAGCAAGGTGAATACGAGACTCTCCACCGAGACCTGATGGTCGGGTTCGGTACCTGGGAGTTTGACCCAATGGATTTGGAAAACCCATTTCCCAATGGCGAAGGCTCCATACATCTATGGCAGGGCGACGATGATTTGCCTGTGCCCGTCATGCTGCAGCGTTTCATCGCCCACCAGCTTCCCTGGATTAAGTATCATGAGCTACCCCAGAATGGCCACATGTTTCCCTATGCCGACGGCATGTGTGATGCTATAGTCAGGACCCTTCTAGTCGGGGAAACCACCACATCCACATAAATCTATGCACATAGTTTGGATTCCTGATGCCATATAGATTATCGACGCATCTGTTACATCAGGCGGTGTGTCTACCCTTTGTTCTGAACATCGGAGATGCTGTTCTTTCTTTTTTCTTTTGCGCCCCCATCATTCATCTGCATTGTATGCGATGATCATTAGTGGATCTTCAACCCGACCGTTTCAACTGAACCTTTTCTCGGCTGTTGGAAGAAGTTGCTGTTATCTTTCAAAGCATAGCACATGGTTCACCCACGTAGTAAATTGATCCGATTCAGTTCCAAGCTGGTTCTGGAAAACTAGGACCGGCTTAGAACCAAGCCGGTTCACTGGTTCTTAAGTTGAATCGATTTCTAAGCCTCTTCTTGAAAAGTAAAGGTGAGACTTTTGCACTCACAAAAATTGGAACCATGATCTTCAAGATATGAACAAACACCAACATTATCACTCGACGAAGAGTAATTTTTGTAAGGAATGCATGCAACTTTCATATCTAATCATAAACAAGGCCGATTTTGGGTAGAAGCGGGAAGGGAACCGAGTCGGAACCAGCCCAGAATCGGTTGGTTTGGGATACAACTAATTCATGTACCGACCTTTGATTTTTCAGATCAGGGATATCCTGATGTTTGGTGTTTTTTTTTTCTCAGTCAATAAATAGTTTTTATTACTAAATTATTGCCGATAGCAACTAAGTTCAGAATTAGTACATAATAAGACCCATAGTAACGATTTTTATGGGTAAAGATTTTTTTAAATGCATTTGCCGTTTTTCCTTCGACGCTCTTTGTCATATTATTTGGAAAAATAGGAATAGCATCATCTTTAGAGATCACCATCTCTCGGTTCCAGCCATGAATAACCACCTCTTCAAAGTGGTCCAAGACAATGCTATCACTTTCAGGCACGTTGAAGATAATTTTAGGAACAGAAGGTTGCAACGAAGTTGGGGTATTGATCCGATCATTTTCTCCGGGGACTCGTAGCCTTGCTGGAGTTTTTTCGGTTTAGAGCCGTGGGCTACTCTTCTCCTTGGATGTCGCTCTTTGCTTGATTGCCGAATGTCTTTGGCGTGCTTGTCTTTGGCGTTGCGTTGTAGAGTGTGTGTTGCCTGCTCGTGGCTTTTGTGCGTTGGACCACTAAAGGCAAGCAGGATAATCATTCTATTCTAAAAATTAATTTTTTTATTTTCCCAAATCTGACGCTGGAAAGAGAATAGCATTGTGCACGATCTCGGATGGAATATCTCAGTCGCGTTGCTCGGTTGTAGCCGGGAGATCTAGAAACATAAATTATTTCACTTCCTATATTAATGTCCACATCATTCCTCAGGTGATTTTATAATATAAGGTCGCATGTCACATCCACGTGCAAGAAGCACTTTACGAAATTCCCAGCGAAAAATAATAATTAAACTTGGACCAAACACGACCTCGAGGTCCACAGCAATCTCATTGATGGCATCAAATGTTTTCAAAAAAACATCACATGCTTACTTATATTATACACTCATGATTGCTTTGACATAAAATGAAAAATCCTCAACTTTGTGTCGTCTAGTCGGCTTCCTATTGTTTTGTTTTATGGGAAATCAATGACCTAAAGATACTTTCTTGTAATTGGTTTTTTTTATATAACTTGCACAAACGAATTAGCAAAAAACATTTTCATTATTAGTGCACTAGATATTTCCTTTCCAAAAACAATTATAATATTAAATACTTATCTAAAGGATTTGATAAACAATCGTCTTAGGGCGCCCGCTAATTTTGCTTGATAAAGAAATGTTTCAATTTTCAATGACGTGGTGATTGTAACATGAAAAAGACACTGTGTTGAAAATTATAGGCTTTTTGTACTTGGGTGCTTATTAGGTATTTTGAAGTACTCATTATTGAATTTCATAAGATCTTCTCCAAAAGCAAAAAACAACGTTTTTATTTTCCTTGAAAATTCAAAATATTATTTGTATTTTGAAAATTGTAAGAGAATTATATGTAAATTGATGTATCAACATTCATATAATTTTAAAGTTTTGGAGTTTAAGATTAATAAGAAAGTTACAGTGAATGCCCCCAAGATTTAGAAAAAGTAAAATAAAACGCAGTCATTGGTATCTAGCACTTGTCGATGAATTAAAACGAAATATGGGTATTATAAAAAAGGGCTTAATATCCTAAAATTCTTCAACCTTAAGTTTAGTTCTACTTTTACTATAATTTTTTTTGGGAAAAAGCCACAAAAAACCCCAAACTTTACCTAGAGTGACACATTTACCCCAAACTATTTTCTGTGACATGAAAAATCCCGAAGTTTGCTAACTGTGACACATTTACCCTGAACTTTCATTTGTGACACAAACAATCATGAATTTTCATTTGTGTGACACATTTACCCTAAATCATAGGGACATTTTTGTCTTTTTACTTTTAAAAACTTTTTTTTTTCCTTTTCTTCTTTCTTCCCTCCGCCGGCCATGGCAGAGGGAAGCCGGCGTCCGGCGAGGGCCCTTGCCGGCGTCAGGCGAGGTCGGCCCTCGCCGGCCATGGCAGAGGGAAGCCGGCGTCCGGCGAGGGCCCTTGCCGGCGTCGGTCGGCCGCGGCGTCGGCGCGAGGGCCTCCCTCGCGGCGTCGGCGAGGGCCTCCTCGCCGATCCGGGCGAGGGCACCCTTGCCCGACGCCGGCGAGGGCCTCCCTCGCCAGATCTGGCGAAGGTTTGGCGAGGGAGGCCCTCGCCTGCGTCGGGCGAGGGCGTCGGGCGAGGACCGGCGAGGGGTGCCCTCGCCAGATCTCGCTAGATCTGGTGACCCCTCGCCTGCGTCGGTGCAGGCGAGGGCACCCCTCGCCAGGCCCGACGCGGGTGAGGGAGGCCCTCGCCCGACGCAGGCGAGGGCGGCCCTCGTCGGCGTCGGGCGAGGGCCTCTCTCGCCAGATCTGGCGAAGGTTTGGCGAGGGCCGGCGAGGGGTGCCCTCGCCAGATCTCGCCAGATCTGGTGACCCCTCGCCTGCGTCGGTGCAGGCGAGGGCGGCCCTCGCGGGACGCCGGCGAGGGGTCCCCGCTAGATCCGGGCGACCCTCGCTGCGTCGGCGAGGGCACCCTCGCCGGCGTCGGCCTGTGCGAGGGCGACCCTCCCCCGACGCCGGTGAGGGCAGCCCTCGCCGGCGCCGGTTTCCTTCCACCGGCCCCGGCGGAGAGAAGAAGAAAAAAAGAAAAAGAAACAGAAAAAGAAAAAACAGAAATAATAAGACGAAAATGCCCTTAATGGGGGTAAATGTGTCACAATTTGCAAAGTTTGGGGTTTTTCGTGTCACAAAAAATAGTTTGGGGTAAATGTGTCACTTTGGGCAAAGTTTGGGGTTTTTGGTGGCTTTTTTCCTTTTTTTTTGTCTCATATAAAGCCCTCAACTATTGGTCCAGTCCCAAATCTATCATATATTTTTTTTGTCAGTCTCATAAACAATCATTAACTTTCAACCATAAACTTTTTTATCTCATAAAAAGCTATCAAGTTTTACTGAGTCCCATTTCTGTTTTCGTTAACACTACGTTCAAAAAGGGACTTAGTGATTTGGCATTTCCACATCATTGCTATAATTTTTACCCAAATTTTAGATCCAAGCTCTTTTGAAGATGAATCTCGATAATTGCCAAAACGACTTTTTTGTTAATATGAAATATGGGTAAAAAGTAGAGCAGTTAGGGTTATCGTTCTTCAATTACTCTTACTTTCATGAGAGTTTTTCCTTCGTCTCACTCATGAATTTTCGATTTTGCGCTTAGTATTCAATCTCTCAAGCTTTGAAATCTTCCAACTCTTGCTTGAACAACTTGCGTTTGGAAGTTTTTCATCTTTTGATTGAAATTTTGGATGGAGGGTTAGCAAGAGTAGATGAGAAAATTTTGTTAGAGTAAATTGTGATTAAATCTAAAGTTGATGATTTTTTTATGGGAAAAAAATGGAGTTAGAATTATGACCGGATGTAAAGTAAAAGGATTTTTTTTTTTACGAGAAAAGAAAAGGTTGCGATAAAATTGGGATGGAATGTAATGCTAGGATTTTTAGGTTTTTTTTTTTTGGCTAAAAGCTAGGATTTTTAGGTTATCAAGACTATGAAAAAGACTCTTCCCTTTTAATTGATGGAGACAATCCCAAAATGAATCTTCCTTGGAGGGCACTGTTGATGATGTTTTGCGACAAATTTATCAAATATATCTATGCTCTAAATAAACTTAATTTTGAAGACTTGGATCGCGCATTACACGAAATTATTTATGTATTAGAAACTCTAAAATCATTCCTTCACGAAACCCAAGGGAAGGGAGTCAAGAAACCTGCGTCCACTCATTATAAAATGCCACGCTTCGCAGTCTCTATGGCGTTCTTGGTTCTTGCTCTGTTCGACACTCTCTCTCTCCCTCTCTCCCCCTCTCTCTCATGCATCATTGCATAAGACCTTGGTTTTTCTGCAAGATAATTCTCGTGGGTCTTCCGTTTTCTCGCGGTACCGGTGCTAGGAAATGGCGGGAGGCGTGAACAGGAAGATTTCTGCTGCATCAGCGAGGTCTCACACCAGAAGAGCTAAGCAGGGCTCTCCTCTTGTGCTGCCTTCAGGTGGGTTGCCCTTTTGGTTTTTTCTCCCTTTTTTTTTCCGTGAATTATTTGGGCTTTGATTGCCTCTCGTTTTTTCACCCCGCGTTGGAACCACAACGCCTCAGAATGGGCTCGCCGGTTGTGGCTTTCTGGGTTTGATTTTTCTCTCTCGTGGTTTGTTTTGGTTTAGATCTGTTCGTGGTTTTTTTTGTTTTCCAGTTCTGACGTTTGAAAGAGAATGGGATTGGGCATGTCATGGATGGGATTTTGCGGGTGTGTTGCTTGGTTGTAGCTGGAGATGAGAGAGGGTTGTGTGGCTTGTGACGAACTGACTGGAGAGAACAAGCACCATAGAGATCACGACAAGAATTTGTTCTGAACTAAATTTGGGCAGACTTTTGAGGGAATTTTTGTACAGTGAAGAATCAGTCATATCTTTAATCTGATTATATCTCTGCTTTTGTTCACGGCTTAATTGGCATAAAATGGGGGGTCAGAACTCCAAAGTGCCCTGCTTTTTGGAAGTAGTCACGACATGTTTAATTTACTTGGTTCAGCTTGTCTTATGTTGTCTAATATTATCATTTTTGTTGTCCTACAATAATTATCTACATGAGTATATTTTGTCATATGTTCCTCGTACTTTCACTGCTGAGAACGAAAAGAAAAAAATTGAGCTCGTGGTGCGAAGAATAGCTCCGTACTTGGTACTTTGGACATGGGACCCTTGAAATGGTATTGAAATTCTCCGACCAAAAGATCCTAATTGTTCTGTGATCGGTTTCTCTTACCCTTTTTAACTCTGGCATTTTTCCTATCTGAAAGCAAAGAGCATCCACAGGTCTAATGTTCCGATTTGGTGCCTGTGCTGTTAAATTACATTCTCATGGGATTTGATTTCAGGGAGTTTCACCAAATTGTTGGCGGTTTTATTTGTTGGAATTCTTGCATTGGCATATCAAGCAATCCAACCTGCTGCACCGAGGATACCGGGAACTCCAGGTGGTCCCCCTGTTACAGCACCGAGGATAAAGCTTAGAGATGGAAGACATTTAGCATACAAAGAACACGGCAAGCCAAAGGACGTAGCAAAGTATAAAATTGTATTCGTCCACGGTTTTGATTCTTGTCGGGATGATGCTGTTGTGGCCGACACTTTATCTCAGGTGCTTGGATATATGTGTGTGTGTGTGTGTGCGCGCGCGCGTGCGCGTATCTTTTCCCATTCTGCTTCCAATGTAAAATTGTGCATGCTAAGACTGAGAATGCTATTCTTGTGTCTGTATGATTTCTTATCCACTGGGTTCTTCCAGGAAATTATTGATGACTTGGGTATATACATTGTGTCCTTTGATCGACCTGGTTATGGTGAGAGCGACCCTGACCCAAAACGAACACCGAAGAGCATTGCATTAGACATAGAAGAGCTTGCTGATAAATTGGGTCTAGGCTCGAGATTTTACGTGATTGGATTTTCCATGGGAGGGCAGGTGGTGTGGGGCTGCCTCAAATACATTCCTCACAGGTATCAATCGCTTTGCGTAACAATTAGTATTACCGTGTGTGAAACTACATTGCTCATGCTGACTTAAGTTTAGATAAAATGGGGCATAGTTACGAGCGGGTGCATTCTCTATTACTCTAATTGTTCTAAATGATTTGCAGACTAGCAGGAGCAGTCCTTCTGGCTCCGGTCATCAACTACTGGTGGCCTGGCTTTCCAGCAAACCTGTCGAATGAAGCATACTACCAACAGTTTCGGCAAGATCAATGGACTCTCCGGGTTGCTCATTACACTTCCTGGCTTACCTATTGGTGGAACACTCAAAAATGGTTTCCTGCTTCTAGTGTTGTGGCTCATCATCCTGATATTTTTTCTCCTCCCGACAAGGCAATCCTTTCCAAGCTTCCCCTGGGACGACCTCATGCGGTGTGTTAACTCCCTTTTATAAGTCTCATGCATTTGCTTTCTGTTGTTTAGCTAAAGCTATTAGTTTGAAATTGAGAAGAATGAAGTTATTTACAGCTAGTTTCTTTGTGCATATATGCCATCTCATGAAAGGCAATCTTACTATCACATGGCTTTGACTTGAGGTTTTGAAGCATTTCCATGTTTTCCCAACATTTCAGGGATCTGTTCATGGTCCAAGTTCTTTGGGCTGCTGTAGGAAGCATTTCTAGAAATTTTGGAGTATCATCACTGTAATATATGCAACTTCGTGCATGGCATTGAGAATATTAAATTTTCTCCCTGAGTTTTTTCTTCAATGGAACATCTTTTATTTGGTATTGAAAGGTTTCACATATTAAACTTCTACTCTATTAATCTTTTGTTCATTATATTTTCACTTTAACATGCTGAAAATTTTGAGAAAGCTGAAAGCTTGATTTATTTTGGGGGAGAGGACATTTTAGTTCTCCATTCATGCTTGTTTTCTTAAAATAGCATCCTTGCCCTGGATCTATTGCACTGAGAGATCTATGGCACTAGAAATTCTTCTTCTATACCAGAGGCAAATGGATTTTTTCCGTGAAATGGTGATAGATATACTGAGTAAAGATGAATAGTTCTTTTCAGAATATCTTGTCTCCCCGTCTGTGTAACTAACCAGTTGTATAACAATACTAAAATCATGGACCGCGTATTCCTTTCTCAATCTTACTATTATCTACAATTCCTGTTGCTCAGAACAGCACGATGGGCCTTCTGTTCTCCTTGATGCAATTTGTGATAATCCTTACTTTATCTCAGATTGAGTTGAATGCTTTAATGATCAGGCACAGGTAAGACAGCAAGGAGAATATGAGACTCTCCACCGAGACATGATGATTGGGTTCGGTACCTGGGAGTTCGATCCGATGGATTTGGAAAACCCTTTTCCCAATGGCAAAGGTTCCGTACATTTATGGCAGGGCGATGATGATTTGCTCGTGCCTGTCAAGCTGCAGCGTTTCATTGCCCACCGGCTTCCCTGGATTAAGTATCACGAGCTGCCCCAGGCTGGTCACGTGTTTCCTCTTGCCGAGGGCATGTGCAATGCTATAGTCAAGACACTTCTAGTTGGGGAAGCCACTGCATTCGCGTAACTCTTGGTAGAGAATTTGGATTCCTAATGTCATATTGATGCATCTGTCATATCAGGTGGTATGTAGACCCTTTGTCTGGATGGTGGACATGCTGTTCTTCTGGTTCTATGTATTTTCCCCCATATCTGCCTGGTTTGTGGAGACAGGTCTTATTAGTAGTTCTACTTCTTGGTCGGCTAGTTGAACAATTCCTTTGAAGACTTGAAACGACCATTTCAACTAAACCTCTTCTTGGCTGTTGTTAGAAGTTTCTTTCATCTATGTATTTCACAACCACCCTTGTCGAGAGATGATGGTTTATGGCCTTGTGTTGACAAATTTGCTATGCTCTGTTGAAGTAATAATTTGGAGAATAGCTAATGGAGACAGTTCTTTTCGATGCTGTTGTCAAATGAAGAAATTTCACAGGCACTGTCCTTTTGGTATCGTCATAAATCCAGCTAGACAATTTTCTGCCATGCCAAGCTGCAACCCATCGAAAGCCGCATCGGCAAGATCAACATGATTGTTCTAAAATATCAGATCTGCGGTCGTAAGAGAACGTGAAGTGAATGGATCTTACGATCAAAGCCTTATGACTGAACTATTGGATTTTTTGGACATTTTAGGAATTAGAGGGGAATAAGGAAGCATATATTTTATGGATGCTTTGTCTTGCCGGGATTATATCTTGGTTGTTTTCAACTTGGGTGAGGCACCTGGTCTGGTTCTGGAACCGACCGCAACTGATCCAACTCAGTTCCGAGCTGCTTCCAAGGACCTAGAATTGGCTTAGAACTGGTTCGGTTCTGCGTTCTCGGGAACCAATCCAGGGAGGCCAGTTCACCGGCTCTTGGATTTCTAATGCTCTTCCAAAAAGAAGATACAAGACTTTCGAACTCACCAAAACTTAACCATGATCTTTAAGATATACACAAGTACCTAAATTATCACTTGATGAAGAGTAATTTTCATGATGAGACAGCATGGCGAATCTTGAGTAAAAATAAGGCCGAATCTTGAGTAAAAATAGGAATTGGCAAAGAACTTGTTAAGTTCAGATCTCACTCGCAACGATATTGCCTGCTTTCGGTCAAAACATCATGATGGACCTTTTGCTCTCCTTGATGCAAATGTAGATTGGGATAATCCTTGCTTTATCTCGGATTGAGTTGTATTCTATAATGATCAGGCACAGGTAAGACAGCATGGCGAATACGAGACTTCCACCGAGACCTGGTGGTCGGGTTTGGTACCTTGGAGTTTACCCAATGGATTTGGGAAACCCATTTCCCGACGGCGAAGGCTCCGTACATCTACGGCAGGGCGACGATGATTTGCCTGTGCCCGTCATGGTGCAGCGTTTCGTCGCCCACCAGCTTCCCTGGATTAAGTATCATGAGCTACCCCAGACTGGCCACATGTTTCCCCATGCTGATGGCATGTGCAATGCTATAGTCAAGACCCTTCTAGTCGGGGCAACCGCAGCATCCGCATAAGTCTAGGTAGATAGTTTGGATTCATCTGCATTCTTCTTGGTCAGCTAGTTGAACGACTCCTTTGAAGACTCGAAACCGACCATTTCAACTGAACCTTTTCTTGGCTGTTGGAAGAAGTTCCTGTTATTTTTCAAAGCATAGCACATGGTCGATCCACGTATGAACTGATCCGATTCAGTTCCGAGCTGGTTCTGCGAAACTAGAACCGGCTAAGAACATGGCTGGTTCATTGGTTCTTGGGTTGAAGCAATTTCTAAGCCTCTTCTTGAAAGAAAGCATGAGGCTTTTGCACTCACTAAATTGGAACCATGATCTTCAATATATGAACAACAACAACAATATCACTCGACGAAGAGTAATTTTTGTAAGGAAAATGTGCGACTTTTGCATCTAACCATAAAGAAGGCCGATTTTTTTTATAGAAGTGGGAAGGGAATCGACTCGAAACTGGTTTGGAATTCGTTGGTTCGGATACAACCATTTTGTGTACTGATCAGTTTCCCAACTTTAATTTTCAGATCGGGGATAAACAAAATCAATTCCCAAAGTGTGGTGTTTGCCAAGTGAAAGCATATCATATGTAGTTTTCAAATACGAAATAGTACATAAAAGAAAAGATTGAATATAGGAGCAAGTGAATATTTAGTTTTTAAATACGAAATAATACTAAAAAGAAATGATCGAATATAGGAGCGGGTGAATAAGTGAGTAGAGACTGACCAAAAAAAAAGAACAAGTGAGTAGAGGGAGCCTACTCACTTCTTATATGGTCAATTACGAGAACTTGTCTCACTTTTGCGAATTAAATATTCTGAATACGAGAACTTGATTACACTTAAATTACTGTAACACTATTTTGGTACCTTTATCTTTAAATGAAGATGTATTACATGCCGTCTTTATCGATTTATTGTCCTAAACTGCTAACACGTAAAAAAAGATAATGCGAATACACAAACATGAATATAACGCTCAGTTACCAAAAGAGTAAACAAATTGTGGAAAAACTGAAGAACCCGGAAGCATGAGCAAGCAAATCCCAATGATTGATCGACGAAATGGGAGCTTGTGCAAAATGCATTTACATGATATCTGCAAGAAATATGTGAAATGCCCAATTATGATGCATGATTATGCATGAACTAACAGACTATAAAAATGCAGACTTAGTATGCAACCTATACTAATCTTTTTGACATTTTCTTGTTTAGTTAACAAGACAAGATGCGATAATACCCGCTAAGACAGTATGACCGAAATCTATGTATCTGTGTGCTTGAAAACGATAGTCCTAGATAGGAAACTCTCAAGCACGGTTCTAAGATATCTATCTGGGTCTTCTGTTTATTGTCGACCCGGAGCCAGAAGATGGCGGGGAGGTGTGAGCAGAAAGGTCTCAGCTGCATTAGCGAGGTCTCGCACCAGAAGAGCTAAGCAGAGCTCTCCTAGTTTTCCCATTTTTTCTTGAATGATATGGGCTTTGGTCGCTCTTGTTGTTCATTGCGCATTGGAATCAACTCCTAGAACGGACTCACAGCTTGTAGCTTTTTGGGTTTAATCTATCTTTTTCGTGCTCTATTCCCTTGAGATCTGCTCATTTTTCTTTTCCCAGTTCCGACACATGAAAGAGATTAGGATCTTGCATAATCTCAGATGGAATATTTCAGTCGTGTTGCTCGGTTGTAGCTGGGAGATCTAGAATATAAATTATTACAGAGGACCGAGATTGAGAAACAGCAAGAGTTAAAGGTGTTCCTTACACGAAGATGGAATATTCCACTTCCTATATCAATGTCGACATCATTCTACAGGTGATTTTATAATTTAAGGTCGCAAGTCGCATCCGCGTGCAAGGACTTTATGAAAATTAAAATCCCTGACTTTGTGCCGTATAGTTGGGCTCCTATTATTTTGTTTTGTGGGGAATGGACGATTTAAAGATACTTTCTTGTAATTGATTTTTTCATATTGCTTGCACGTATGAATTAATAAAAAATATTTTTATCATTAGCGCGCTAGATACTTCCTATTAAAAAACATTTACGATATTGGATACTTATCTTAAGGATTTCATAAACGATCATCTTAGTGGGTCAGTTAATTTTGCTCGATAGAGAAATGTTTCAATTTTCAATGGCATGGTGATTGTAACATGAAAAGGACACCATGTTGAAAATTACAGGCTTTTTGTACCTGGGTGCTTGACAAGTATTTTGAAGTATTCATTAATGAATTTCATAAGATCTGCTTGTTTGGACTTCTCCGAAAGCAGAAAACAGCTTTTTAACTTTCCTTGGAAAATTTAAAATATTAGTTGTGTTTTAAATAGTATAAGAAAATTAAATCTAAATTGATATATCAACATTTCGGGAGTTTAAGATTAACAAGAAAGTCACATTGAATGCCCACAAGATTTAGAAAAAGTTAAAATAAAACTCAGTCATTGGCATTCAGTACTTGCCGATGAATTAAAACAAAATCTGAGTATTATGGAAAAAGGGCATTATATCCTAAAACTTTCAATTTTAGTTCTAGTTTATAATTTTACTATAAACTTTTTTTCATCTTATAAAAAATCTCAACTTTTGGTCTAGTTTCAATTTTATCCTAAACCTTTTTTTTTTAATTTCATAAAATATCACTAATTTAGGTCAAGTCTCAATTCTACCATAGATATTTTTATCTTATTAAAAACCACAAACTTTTATTTGAGTTCTATATCTACCTCCGTCAAAACTTCATCTAGAATTGCCTTTAGTGATTTAGCATTTCTACTTCATTGTTTTAGTATTTACACAATTTCAGATCCAAGATGACTCTGTTTTGAAGATGAATTTCCATGTTAGTCAAAATGATGTCTTCTTGGATATGAAATTTAGATAAACTAGAGTAATTAGGGTTGTTATTCTTTAATTGCTCTTACTTTTACCAGAGTTTTCCTCTCATCTTGCTTAGAATCTTTAATTTTATTTGTAGTATTCAATCTCTTATGCTTGGGAATCTTTCAAGTTTTGCCATTGGAGTGCTTGCGTGGCTCGCACTTGGGATGAAAAAATAAGAAATTTTGAATGGAGGGTTAACATGAGTAGATTTTGGACTTTGTAAAAGTTTATGATTTTTTATAAGGCAAAAAAAAAAAAAAAAAAAAAGTTTAGAGAAGATTAGGACTAAACCCGAAGTTGGGGTTTTTTTAAGGGAAAAAAATTATGGTAAAACTAACATATGACCTAAAGTTGAAGATTTTTTATAAGATAAAAAAAAAAAGTTTACGATAAAATTGGAATTAGATCTAAAGGTGGAATTTTTTTTAGGTCATTAGGCCTATAAAAAAGGTCTGTTCCCTTGTTCCCTTTTAATTGATGGAGATAATCCAAAAATAATTCTTTCTTCGAGGACACTGTTGATGATTTTTTGCGAATATATTTATCAAAGTGTACTCTAAATAAATTTAATTTTTAAGATGTGGACTGTGCATTACACGAAATTAATTATGTATTAGAAACTCTAAAAGTCATTCCTTCGCGAAAATCAAGGGAAGGACGTCGAGAAACCTCCGTCCACTCATAATAAAATGCCACGCTTCGCTGTCCCTATGGTATTATTGGTTCTTGCTCTGTTCGACACACTTCCCATCTCTCTGTCTCTCTCTCAATCTCTCTCATATGCATCAGCAGCCTTGGCTTCTCTGCAACATAATTCTTGTGGGTCTATCCTTTTCTCGCCGTACCGGAGTTAGAAAATGGCGGGAGGCGTGAACAGGAAGATTTCTGCTGCATCAGCGAGGTCTCACACCAGAAGAACTAAGCAGGGCTCTGCTCTTGTGCTGCCTTCAGGTGGGTTGCCCTTTTGGTTTTTTTCCGTGATTTATTTGGTCTTTGATTGCCTCTTGTTTCTTCGCCCCGTGTTGGAACCCGCCCTGATCGTTTGGAACCAAACTGCGGGTTATTTTAATTATTTAATTATTTTGTAGTTTTTTGATTAAATATATATGTATATGTTATTGAATATTGTTGATTAA
Organism: Eucalyptus guilfoylei; assembly: GCA_016097605.1. Lineage (NCBI taxonomy): Eukaryota > Viridiplantae > Streptophyta > Magnoliopsida > Myrtales > Myrtaceae > Eucalyptus > Eucalyptus guilfoylei. The sequence goes on from CM027860.1 coordinate 19,599,083, forward strand.
TTTTATCTTTTGGATGTGTAATAAGATTAACCCCTTAATTCTAATAATTCATTTACTTGCTTTTTCAATTAAAACAAAATAAATAAACGTAAAAGAAGGAGAGTATAATTATATCTTTCTTTAGTCATCCCATGATTAATTGAGGTTGACTAAAAAAAAAGATTAATCAAGCGATTAATATTTTAACTTTTGTGAAGTTATGACTTTAACATAGAGTCTAATTCTCTACTTGCTTCTGGTGTCGGGAAACCTTAAGAGAATCACACTGTGACCTTCGAATAAATTAAGTTTTTAACTAACGACTATTGTCTATCCATTTTGCTTTATAGTTTTCAATTCTTAATCAAAATAAATTGCTCGCAATTCAACCCAAATATAAGGCCGACAAGTTTTGTAGGGATTGGGAGTCAATTCTATGGATCCACTTGGGAACTGAACAGGACTGGCGATCCGGTTCTCGGATGGATCCATGGAACCAACAGGCGGATCTTAGTTCCAATTTTTTGGAACCCATCCTTAGTGGGCAGTTCCCATTTAGTGAGAACTATCCACTCGGACCATGCTCACTCCTAACCACAACACACTTAAATGGGCTCGTCGGTTGTGGCTTTCTGGGTTTGATTTTTCTTTCTCGTGGTTTGTTTTGGTTTAGATCTGTTCAAGGTTTTTCCTTTTCCAGTTCTGACGTTTGAAAGGGAATGGGATTGGGTATGTCATGGATGGGGTTTTTCAGGTGTGTTGCTTGGTTGTAGCTGGAGATGAGAGAGGGTTGTGCGGCTTGGGACGAACTGACTGGAAAGAACAAGCACCATAGAGATCATAACAAGAACTTGTTCTGAACTAAATTTGGGTAGACTTTGTTATTCTTTAATTTGATTATATCTCTGCTTTTGGTCACGGCTTAATTGGCATAAAACGTGGGGTCAGAACTCCAAAGTGTCGCTCTTTTTGGAAGTAATCACAGCATGTTTAATTTACTTGGTTCAGCTTGTCTTATGTTGTCTGATACCATCATTTCTGTTGTCCTACAATAATTATCTCCGAGTGTATATTTTGTCATATGTTCTTCGTACTTTCACCGCTGAGAAAGAAAAGAAAAAACTTGAGCGCGTGGTGCGAAGAATAGCTCCGTACTTTGGACATGAGACCCTAGAAATGGTATTGAAAATTTCTGACCGAAAGATCCCAATTGTTCTGTGATCGGTTTCTCTTACGCTTCTTAACTCTGGCATTTTTCCTATCTGAAAGCAAAGAGCATCCACAGGTCTAATGTTCCGATTTCGTGCCTGTGCTGTTAAATTGCATTCTCATGGGATTTGATTTCAGGGAGTTTCACCAAATTGTTGGCGTTTTTATTTGTTGGAATTCTTGCATTGGCGTATCGAGCAATCCAACCTGCTGCACCGAGGATACCGGGAACTCCAGGTGGTCCCCCTGTTACAGCACCGAGGATAAAGCTTAGAGATGGAAGACATTTAGCATACAAAGAACACGGCAAGCCAAAGGACGTAGCAAAGTATAAAATTGTATTCGTCCACGGTTTCGATTCTTGTCGGCATGATGCTGTTGTGGCCAACACTTTATCTCAGGTGCTTGGATATATATGTGTGTGCGTGTGTGTGTGGGCGTGTGTGCGTATCTTTTCCCATTCTGCTTCCAATGTAAAATTGTGCATGCTAAAACTCTGAGAATGCTATTCTTGTGTCTGTATGATTTATTATCCACTGGGTTCTTCCAGGAAATTATCGATGACTTGGGTATATACATTGTGTCCTTTGATCGACCTGGTTATGGTGAGAGCGACCCTGACCCAAAACGAACACCGAAGAGCATCGCATTAGACATCGAAGAGCTTGCTGACAAATTGGGTCTAGGCTCACGATTTTATGTGATTGGAATGTCCATGGGAGGGCAAGTGGTGTGGGGCTGCCTCATATACATTCCTCACAGGTATCAATCACTTTGCGTCACCATTACTAATACCGTGTATGAAACTATATTGCTCATGCTGACTTAAGTTTAAATAAAATGGGGCATAGTTACGAGCGTGTGCATTCTCTATTACTCTAATTGTTTTAAATGATTCGCAGACTAGCAGGAGCAGTCCTTCTGGCTCCAGTCGTCAACTACTGGTGGCCTGGCTTTTCCAGCAAACCTGTCGAAGGAAGCGTACTACCAACAGTTTCAGCAAGATCAATGGACTCTCCGGGTTTCTCATTACATTCCCTGGCTACCTATTGGTGGAACACTCAAAAATGGTTTCCTGCTTCTAGTGTTGTGGCTCATCTTCCTGATATTTTTTCTCCTCCGGACAAGGCAATCCTTTCCAAGCTTCCCCCGAGACGACCACATGCGGTGTGTTAACTTCCTTTTATAAGTCTCATGCATTTGCTTTCTGTTGTTTAGCTAAAGCTATTAGTTTGAAATTGAGAAGAATGAAGTTATTTACAGCTAGTTTCTTTGTGCATATACGCCATCTCATGAAAGGCAATCTTACTATCACATGGCTTTGACTTGAGGTCTTGAAGCATTTCCATGTTTTCCCAACATTTCAGGGATCTGTTCATGGTCCAAGTTCTTTGGGCTGCTGTAGGAAGCATTTCTAGAAATTTTGGAGTATCATCAATATATGCAACTTTGCTGCATGGCATTGAGAATATTAAATTTTCTCCGTGAGTTTCAAGGGAACATCTTTTATTTAGTATTGAAAGGTTTCACATATTAAACTTCTACTCTATTAATCTTTTGTTCGTTATATTTTCACTTTAACATGCTGAAGATTTTGAGAAAGGGGAAAGCTCGATTTATTTTGGGGGAGAGAACTTTTTAGTTCCTCCATTCATGCTTGGACTAACATTTTGTTTCCTTAAAATAGCATCCTCACCCTGGATCCATTCCACTGAGAGATCTATGGCAATAGAAAGTCTTCTTCTATACCAGAGGCAAATGGATTTTTTCCGTGAAATGGTGATAGATATACTGAGTAAAGATGAATAGTTCTTTTCTCATTATCTTTTCTCCCTGTCTGTTTAACTAACGATTTGTATAATGATGCTAAAATCATGGACTGCGTATTCCTTTCTCAATCTCACTATTATCTACAATTCCTGTTGCTCAGAACAGCACGATGGGCCTTTTGTTCTCCTCGATGCAATTTGTGATAATCCTTACTTTATCTCAGATTGAGTTGAATGCATTAATGATCAGGCACAGGTAAGACAGCAAGGAGAATATGAGACTCTCCACCGAGACTTGATGATTGGGTTCGGTACCTGGGAGTTCGATCCGATGGATTTGGAAAATGCATTTCCCAATGGCGAAGGTTCCGTACATTTATGGCAGGGTGACGATGATTTGCTTGTGCCTGTCATGCTGCGGCGTTTCATCGCCCACCGGCTTCCCTGGATTAAGTATCACGAGCTGCCCCAGACTGGTCACGTGTTTCCTCTTGCTGAGGGCATGTGCAATGCTATAGTCAAGACACTTCTAGTTGGGGAAACCACTGCATTCGCGTAACTCTTGGTAGAGAATTTGGATTCCTAATGTCATATTGATGCATCTGTCATATGAGGCGGTATGTAGACCCTTTGTCTGGATAGTGGACATGCCGTTCTTCTGGTTCTATGTATTTTTCCCCCCAATCTGCCTGGTTTGTGGAGACAGGTCTTATTAGTGGTTCTACTTCTTGGTCAGCTAGTCGAACAACTCCTTTGAAGACTTGAAACGACCATTTCAACTAAACCTCTTCTTGTCTGTTGGAAGAAGTTTCTTTCATCTTTGAAAGCATTGCTCACGTTTGACCCACGTATGAACATGAGAATGCCATGTTGTCAGAGGAATGCTTTGTATTTTACAACCACCCTTGTCGAGAGGTGATGGTTTATGGCCTTGTGTTGACAAATTTGCTGTGCTCTGTTGAAGTAAGGAATGGAAAATTCAAAAGGTTCTTTTCGATGCCGTTGTCAAATGAAGAAATTTCACAGGCACTGTCCTTTTGGTATTTTGTGCATCCAGCTGGACAATTCTTTTGCCATCCCAAGCTGCGACCTCATCAAAAGCCATATCGACAAGATCAACACGATTGTTCAACAGTATCAGATCTACGGTCGTAAAAGGACGTGAAGTGAATAGATCTTACGATCAAAGCCTGATCACTGAACTATTGGATTTTGTGGACATTTTACGAATTAGAGGGCAATAAGGAAGCATGTATTTTATGGATGCTTTGTCTTGCCGCGATTATATCTTAGTTGTTTTCAAGTTGGGTGAGGCACTTGCTCTGATTCTGGAACCGACCGCAACTGATCCTATTCAATTCCGATTTCCTTCCAAGGACCTAGAATTGGCTTATAACTGGTTCGGTTCCGCGTTCTCCGGAACCAATCCAGCGAGGCCAGTTCACCGGCTCTTGGATTTCTAATGCTCTTCTAAAAACAAGATACAAGACTTTTGCACTCACCAAAACTTGAATCGTGACCTTTAAGATATACAAAAGTACTTAAATTATCACTTGATGAAGAGTAATTTTCGTGATAAAATGGTGTGACTCTCATATTTTCTCACAAACAAGGCTGAATCTTGAGTAGAAATAGGAACTAGTATGGAACTTGTTAAGCCCAGACCTCACTCGCAACAATATTGTATGCTTTGGGCCAAAACCCGACATGGTTTTGTTCCTCTAGACTTCCCCCAAACTTTTCCTTACTACACTTAGGTGATGTGAGATTCGATTCATTTCTATCACCACGCTATCTAGAGTTGGAGTTGTACCTTGTCCAAGCCCTCTCTGGCCTCAGCGATCACTCCCTTCTCCATAGGACCGGGTTGTTACAGGCCCACTAGTTTTCGCATGGTTTGTCCTCGAAGCACACTTTCGACTGGGCTATTGACTTTGATACCATAATGTTAAGCCCAAGCCTCTCTTGCAATGATATTGTCCGTTTTGGGCGGAAACTTGCACACTTTTTGTTCCTTTGGGCTTCCTCCTAGAAAAGGCTTCATTACAAGTTATGACAAGTGCCATATCATATATGGTACTTCACCTCAACACACATGTAATGTGAGATTTGGTTCATCGCTATCTCCCCTCATCTTAGAGTCAAAGCTGCACCTTGTTTGAACCCTTTCTGGCCGCGGCAATCACTCTTGTCCTCATAAGACTGGGTCGTTACAGAATTGGCAGTATCAAGATATGTATCGACTAGTATCTTTTAGGGGATTGGTTCTCAAATCTAGGCCAGGGTCCGATCTACGTCAAGATGTCTTGTGTTGTGTTTGCCAAGTAAATACATATTATATGTAGTTTATAATACAAAATAGTACATAAAAGAAAAGATTGAAATTAGGGGAAGGTGGACAAGTGAGGAGCATTGGGAGCCTAATCTCTTCTTGTACTGTCAATGGGTGGTCAACCATCTAATTTGAAGATTCAGCTCATGACAATCATGTACGATATTCTAAGATATTCTGCCCAAAAATGATGAATTCTTTAGCACGAGAGATTGATGATATCGCCCAATTAAAACTTGGCTTAATTAGAAGATGTGATTGATTGCCCAGATGGAAGCAAGATTCTACACATGTTATACAATGTGTTCTACCGACAATTTTCATGATGGATATAATGGCTTACAAAATTCAATTGCAACATTCGAAGTTCAAAGCCTATAAAAGAAAAAAAAAAAAAAAAAAAAAGCTCGTATAGAAATGGCGTTGTTGACAAAACGAGAAATGAGAGAAATTGTGATCGATTGAAAGGGCCTGGAGTCTATTACTTTCGTAAGTATATAATATCAATTAAAATGTTATTCTTAAGATACAACAATGGCGACAAATACCATTTGAAGATGCACAAGAAAACTATTGTACTTATCAAAAGCACATTTTTCTAGATGAAAGACAATAAGAAAAGGACCCTTTACAAACACCCAATTTTTAGTGCATAATTTGGGGATTGAGTTGTACCGGGCATACTAAGTAAGAGAGCAGATATTGAAGGGATCTAATATTGACCGAATCTATAGTGGATAGATGTAAATGGAATATAGTTCAGCATGACAGAAATTTCAATGATTGTGGCTAGGAGGTATTTGTACTCTTGGCGTAACTAGTGGAATCTAACCGATTTGAGCTGATGGAATTAGGAGAAAGGACACATTTATATTTTCAGGCATGCAATTTCTCCTTCTCTAAACTCTTTAATTTTCGCTATTCATACTACTAGTTTGCACAACGCGAAACATAATTTTTTTTGGGGGGTTGGTTGTGCAAAACCAACTTGTATTTTCTTGAACAGCCAATTTACCTCCTTTTAGATTCTTATTTTGACCCAACACATCACCTCGGTCACCAAAATTCTCACTTATTTAAACACGCTATTACATAAATAGAAGGAAAATCTTATTTATTTATTTATTTTTTAAATGGATACTCTTTATACCTTTTCTAGAGACATGGTGTGAGTGAGGTTACATAAATTAAAGAAACCGTTGGCAATCCTACCTCACCTCAGTTTGTCACCATGTCAAAAGCCTAGACCCGGTGAGGCTTCCCCAACAAATTTGATGTTTAATATAACTTTTCGGGAACATATTCTATATACTCCAAGAAATATGATGAAAATTTGGTATATAATCTCCCTCAAAGGGCATCCCATGTATTCCAAGAAACATGATGAAAGTTTGGTGTACAAATCTCTCTCGAATTAGGGTACTGCAAAAGCATTTCTTTTCCTTTCGGTAATAGCAAAACCCCTGAATTATTCGTGGAGGGAATACACGCGGGGGCATGGGGAACGGCTGGGGCCAGCAAAACGGGCTAATGCAGCGACATCTGGCGTGGACGTGTCGAGGGCTCGAGCCCCCTCCATCTTTCTTACTATAAACAGAAAGTTAAGAGGAGGGCTGCGCACTGACTGATACGGCATTTGACTCACGCTCGCTTGTGAGGGGACCCACTTTGCCCGCAAGGTGTCGATATAGCTTTGTCCGAGACTTGCAAGATCTTCTTTTGGCAACGAGAACATAGAAAAGAAGGAAGAAAACAGACGTCCCATGACCCAGAAATGAGAGCTCCACCCTCTGCTGCTGGTTCGAGGAAAATTACAAGAAGTCGACGTTCATCTCTTTCTTTCCTTTGCCCAGTGGAGAGGTCTTGATCCAGTCCACGTTCTTGAGTGCAAAGGAGTGGAAGATTGGCTGGTTTGATCGACTCTTTGAGCCAAATGACATGTGGGATCTACGTCCGATGGAGTGTCGAACATCTCAATCTCGTCTGAGAGCTTCTCATCGTCAGCTGTTCCTTGCTTTGCTCTGCAATAATACCATCTGATTTGAATCAGGTAAACCTCATGCAATATCTCTCCGCCCTTCTCTTCTCTCTTTTCTGAAGCTTCTGTTTTTCTTTACCCATTTTGCTTATTGCTTGATCTTCACTTGTTGTGTACTTAATATTAATCGTTTGTTAACTAATATAGCTTCCCGTGAAGGTGGAATCTAGGACTAGGAGTTGATAGCAGCTGCTTGTGGAACTCGCTCTTTCTTTTCTCTCTAGATCACTTGGTTTTGTTGATTTGATCTCTAAATAATTAGGGGACTATTGGACTTTTCTAAACGAGGAAAGTATCTTCTTGTTTTTTTAACGAGTGCCTATAATGTCTCGTTTTGGATGTGACGAACTAGTTATTTAATGGTTTAGATAAGACTAGATTTTCGATGTCAATTCTCGAACAGTTAAGATTATATGTGGACCACGTTTTGTCTCTATATCCACGCTTTCGTGGAGGAAACCCTTCTATATATTCTACGTATTTCCTTTCTTTCCCCCCACCCCCCCCTTTTTTGTTATATTCATGTGTGGTGCAATTGAGTTAGTGAGTCATACGCAATTCTGTATTAGCAAAAGGAAAAAAAAATAAGAAAGTCATTTTCAGTTGTATATGTATACAAGTTTAACTTACACGACCAAGTCATAGCAGCCAAGTTTATCTGTCATAGCTTGAAAGCCAATGTTGCTGATTATGTCTGATCTGAATGTTTGTGTCCGTGTGATTCGTACAAGAGCAAAATTTCTCGAGCACAGCACTAATATGTTTGGCCTAATGCACCAACAAAGACTGGATGAGTGAAAGTTTTGCTTATGGGAGTCCTTGTGTCTGTAAGGTTAGCCATTTTCTGGGTCAGGTTCTGTCTGAAAATGTTGAGATCGTAAGACTCCTTTTCATTCCTTTTGAATATATATGACTTTTACAGATAACCTTACTCCGTTTGAGTTTTCATCATTCTGAGTACTTGAATTACAATGAGGGAATCCTGCAAATGTTAAGAAAGAGTATCTGGTGCTATATTAAATTTGAATAGGATTTCGACAGTTACTAGGACCCAGTCGACCCAAATATCGGTAATTCGTGCAGCTAGGAACTTTCTGTTAGTACTAAGTAAAGACTCGCTCCGGGAATTGTGTCTTTAAGAGAACTCAAGAAAGTGCGGAAGTGTCATAACATGTGATTTCTTTTAATCCCATATGATCCTGACTGTTTCTTGAAATGCGAATAGTCCAGTCTAATACGATGAATCGAGTTACTGATGCATTTATGCTTCTGTTTGAGTTAGAAAACAAGCTCAAATTTCTCTGATAATGATCTGTCTCTTTGCTGAATTAATTGGTAGAGTTAAATTACCTGACAAACCTCGAAAGATCTCGGTTATTCCGGAATCATGTCTCCCTTCTCAGCAACACTTACCTCTTCAGACAAACTCTTGTCTGTCATTCATTTACCATTCATTATCAATCAATAAATTTAAGAATCTGCCTTATTTTTCCATATGCTTTTTCTTTATTATGCAGGTATAAAAGGAAATCCAATTCAGATCGCAAGATGGTGGTTTCAGAGTCCGAAATCATTCCCCCGGAAGAGGTAGAGTCCCAATTACAAATTGATCAACAGCCCAAGAGCCACCCATTCTCAACCCTGGAAGGCAATCCTCGATTTACTCATTGACCCTTGATGAGTTCCAGCACGCACTCTGCGAGAGTGGCAAGAATTTCGGCTCCATGAACATGGATGAATTCCTCACCAGCATCTGGAATGCCGAAGAAAACCAAGCCATAAACACCTCCGGCAACAATAACACCACCAACAACGGCACTGAGATCGCGGATCAACATGTGTCCCTGGGTGACACGTCCACCCTGGGTGACACATCCACCAGCAAAGGCATAGCCAAGCAGCAGAGCCTACCCCGCCAAGGCTCACTCACTTTACCCGCTCCACTGTGCCGGAAGACGGTGGACGAGGTGTGGTCCGAGATCCACAAGGGCCAGCAGAGCCAGCGGCAAAGCAACAACGTGCAGAATCCCGAGGACACCCCTCGCCAGCCGACTTTTGGAGAGATGACGTTGGAGGATTTCCTGATAAAGGCAGGGGTGGTTAGGGAACAGCACATGCCGCATCCGCAGCCGACTCAGCAGCCGGAGCAGCCATTCGGGATGTACCCGAACAACCTGTCAATTGGGCCCGGTTTCGTCCCCAGGCCCATAATGGGAATCGGTGGAGCCGCTGCTAATGCAGTACCATACCAGCCAATGGCTGCTGCAATTGGAGAGCCATCAGTGTATCAGGCAAATGGGAAAAGGAACGGTGGATATGCGCCGGCACCAATGCCAGTAAGTTATGGTCAGAGGGTGGGGAACGGAAGTGGTGGCGGTGCGTATGGGGCAGGTCAGGCAATGGGGATGGGACTGCCGGTGAGTCCAGTCTCTTCAGATGGGATGTGTGGTGCACCGGTTGAGAATTCTGGAGGGCAATTTGGGATAAATATGGGGGGAGCTAGAGGAGGAAGGAAGAGGATAATTGACGGTCCAGTGGATAAAGTGGTGGAGAGGAGACAGAGGAGGATGATAAAGAATAGAGAATCGGCTGCGAGATCTAGAGCCAGGAAACAGGTACAAGTGCTCTATCAATTTGAAGTGCTCTGTTCATTGTGCTGTTTCCTGTCCTTCATTCATAACATCTCCTTAACAGTTTGGGTACTGCCTCAAAATAAAGAAGTGAATGCATCAGCTACAATGATTTAGTTTCTAAACTTCATATAGTGCGCTACAACCTTATACAGAAGAATGAAACATAGTGATGATTAATATTGACTAGTTCTAAATTATATGTATTTGATGCTCTTGATGCTAGTATCAGGATTTGTAGTTGGCAAGTTGGCAAGTAGACAAGCTCTTGCTTCAATAGTATTTCAGAAGATTTTGTGTTGCGAAGTGTATGGTTTGATACCTGAATAAGGAATCATGAAAGGTTGACGAGACAGAATGGTTATCTCATTTGATCATCCATTGATGTACCCGTTATTGGACTTTGGGCTGGTTTAGTTCAAAAATCAAGAAGTGAGAATTGATCTAAAATCGTCTCCATTTTGGTAAAGGAATCACAAACCGAGAGGTTGTTTCGGAATGGAAATGCGTGTGCTAAATGCATAGTTGGGGGTTGAATGTGGTGACTCTGGTCGTTGATTGTTTGGCTACTGCATCACCTGACTTACATTCACACACTATATTGCCTGGTGATTGTCAAGATCTGACTTTGTACTCCCTGGCACTTGCTTATATGCTTGTGCAGGCTTATACAGTCGAACTAGAGGCGGAGTTAAACCAGTTGAAAGAAGAAAACGCCCAGCTTAAACAGGCACTGGTAATGCCAGCATCTATGGTACTTGCTTCTATTGGGAATTGATCAATGTTGAGCTAATTCTGGTTCATTCTTTCCACGTGCTTTATACAGGCGGAGCTTGAGAAGAAGAGAAAGCAGCAGGTACTTGATGTTGTGATTTTAATTTGCTGCAGAACACACAATTTTCTGTAGGACAATGTTTTCGGTCTTCTTTACATGTGAAGAATGACCTCAAGGAACCAAACGATGGGGACTGCTTGTATATGAGTCAGTTCTTGCATGATCATTTTTTCTTTTATATTTGATTGTTTGTTCACTCATGTCGGTAGGATTGTTGCACAGTATCTGGAAGAGCTGAGGTTGAAAGCTCAAAGTCAAACCAGGGAATACAGAGCGAAGGAGAAACTGAAGATGATCAGGAGGAACCAGAGTTCCCCCTTGTGAAGTGAATTGGTATTTCTTTCGAATTTGATCTCTGCTTATTCTGTTAGCCTCTTCTTTTACTGAAAAGGCTGATCTTACCGTGTTCCTGATGAGTGAAACTTCTGCAGCAAATTGAGGATCTGAACAGGAAAGCTCTTGAAGAGTTGAGAGAAGGATCACAACCGGGATAGTCAGCTGATGCCTAGAGGATAAGTTGGAACCCATGGTCTGTGGAAATACTTGGCCGTACAGTCATCATAAGGATGTATCAGTCGAAGGTGTCGACAGAATGTTTTTCTTTTTTCGCTCTTCCCCTTTTTTCCTTCTTTTGGCCATAGTTATGAACCGAGAGTATGCATGATTTTCTAATTGATGTTGGTGTAGTAGTTGTTAGTAAAAGAAATATGCAGATGAAAAGTTCTGGATTTGACAGTGCAATTTTGAGATGCTGATAAAGGAGAATTACATCATTGGTTATTAATTGTCATCTCAAGTCAAATTCTCACTTTCATTCAATTCCCAAAAAAACCCAATTTGACGTCGGTGCCAATCGCTGTCCCGGTTTGTTATATTGTTCTGTTTCTTTTCTTAAGGGTGTGGAGGTGCTTTGCATTGCATTTTTGGATTTCAACATAATTGATATGAAAGCCTGGTGCAAGAATGTAAGAACAGCTCGAGAGACATTGAATGACTTTTAGCATGTTTCATCAACCCACGAAAAGGTCCAACTTTAAGCAGAGGAGTTACAGATATTCTAAAACTCTTGAAAAGAGAAAGCTGTATGTAGTTGCGGGACAGATTTGTTCTTTACCTTCTTCGCAAGCACTCGGGCTTCTGGCTCGTTGCAAGCTTATATGGTGATGGCATTGACTGATTCGAACTTGAAGAACACCCAACATTGCCTTTGCTAGCTCTTTCTCAGACACTTATAGATCAGAGCCTCCTTAATCGTTCAGAGTCAGACTTGTCTCATTCATTTGAGTAGAAAATCGCAGGCTCGCGCACATCTACCATGAAATGTAGTCCTGGGAGCCGACGATGCGCTGCTCAAAGGCGGTTGGTAATTGCAATCCCAGCCATCAAATCCACTGGTAGCTCTATCAAGCTGCTCCATATTGTGATGACAGATTCGTATAACCGCTTGGCGATCGTCCATGCTCCAATCAGCTGAACCCAACATTCCACAATCATGGCCATCGGAGGCCCTAATACATCAGAAACACCAGTGTCAAAGGCCTCCTATCATTAGGTGAGATCTTACCAATGCAAGCACTTGATCGTCTCTCCAGTCTTCCTTTGGTGAAGGATGGTCTGACATGTTTCAAACCAGACAATCTCAGAAACTGTCCAGGACCACTGCCGTTGCTGCAATTGGTAGTATGATGCTGACAACAACTAGCACAGGATAATCATTTTGAAAAACCCATCTCCAGGTCATCAGGTTTAAAACAAAGAAGGGTGGGACTATCCGACTAGTTGTCAAGTTGCTAGAGGTGGTCCACAATTGAACTCTCAGGAACCATCTCTTCAATGATAGCACGGTCTAAGCTGTCAACACAGCTTTCTGGCCACAGTATAAATGCAGAGAAGATTGTCCTCGAAACTTCAGATCTCAAAAGAATAGCACATAGCCAATGAAAACTGAAAAGGGCATAGCCAATGAAAACTGAAAAGGGCACTTCCATGGGGGCCGGGCAAGAGGATGAGTGGCAAACATAATGAATTACCACGATCCTATATTGCTCAGCATATAACTCATCAAAAGAAATAGCAACTTTGTTCACTATAGGACTGAAGAAACAAAAAAGATTGCAAGATTTCTGAGGTCCTGTACCAACCAGAAATTAACTGAGACCTGAAAAATCAAAACTGATCTTCACATAACGTCTATTCAAACTCAAATTGAACCTCTACCTCCATATATTTTCTCATAAGAGGAATCATTGACGTGGTGAAATTGCCCAGCATACCAAGCTCTTTCTCTGTTTTGGCCTCTGATACACCCACGAAAATGATCAATTTCTTCAATCTGGGGCATCTCTCGAGAAGTCCCACCACCCATGCTGAGAAGTGGTTGCTAATTATGGTCCATCCAAGTTCAAGCACAACCACATTCTCCAAGTTAGATGAACCCTGCAAACAGTGGGTTAAAACACCATCCCCGAGATCGTAACTCAAAGCTAGGTGGCTTAACCGAGGAAAGTAAACAGAGATCGTCTCCAAATCCATAGCTTCAAATTCTTCATCCAGTACAACACCCCATAGACGAAGCGTCCTCAACTTCATAGATTTTGAGATCATAAGGTAAAATTTCGGCCATATGACCGTGAAGTTTGCGACATCCACAACCTCAAGATTTTCCATGCTTTCACTAATATCGAGATGTATAATACTAACATCATCCATCTTAAATACTCTTAATGCCCCTTTCCCAATCAGCTCAAAAACCTCAAGATTACAATCTCGAAGGTGCAAGCTCTGAAGGCTATCAGCCTCCAATAGAAACTTATCCAAGCTTATTGCTTCCACATGGATTTCTTTCAATGAGTGACTTGTCAACTCCATAGTCGCCTGTGGATCTGACATGGCAATCTCTGGATTAACAAGAGCTAGTGACTCGATCTTTGGACAGATAGAAAGGAGGAGGCTCAAATCCAAGGCTGAGATGCTGACGAAGCTCAAAGAGAGCGATTTCAATTGAGGAAACTTCTGATAACTCAGCTCAATACCCATGATAGAATTATGAGCCAACTTCAACACTTCGAGCTTCTGCCTTCCGCATCTCTCAAGGATATTGATGTTCGGAAGCGTCCTCACGTTATAACACAGCTCACGCAAGGTCTCCTTGGTGTACATGAGCCAGGCGATCACAGGGGCGGCCGAAAACTCATCCACATCCTCCATTGAGATGGACAAACACCGCAGGCCTTGAGTCTGCAATATGGTCTGCGTAATGATGATCTCCAGGGTGGTCGTGCTGAAAGTATGGTACGTGGACCAATCATTGGAATCAAAGGAGAGCGATCGAAGGTGCTTCTTCCAAGCCTCTCTCCATTTCTGGCAAGTCATGGAAGCAACCACGACATCTCTCGCAGCTTTGAGCTGCGATAGTATGTTCCCAATCACTTCAACAGGGAGATCATCCATGTATGCAGGGCGGACAGACGATTTCACCGGCAGTGAAATAGAATAACCACCAGAACAAAGATTGCACCGTATTAAAGGGTCGTTCTTGCTGCAGCTTTTTCACCAAATATAAGATCTTTCAGCCGAATTCCGGTCCCAAGCTACGATCTTTTGAGTTCAGTGATAGGTTTAACGAGACAATATCGGAATTTTTCAGCAGAGCGACTAGAAGCCAACACCAATTCAGATGCCAGGAATGCTACAACCTGTATTACCCGCACGAAGATGGATCATCGGAATCAAAAGAACGCAAGCCGAACAAGATCCCCCAAAAGCAATCAGACAAAAGGAAAAAGACGCAAAGCCCAGAAAGGGATTTCGCAGTAACTCGAAGACCCAAAAGAAATTCGATCCCAAAACGAGGAGAAACTCGAAAAGCCCCGACCGCCGCTCACCGGGAGAGCCGATCGGCGACGACCCCAGAACAGGATCGGGAACGAGCGCGAATCCGAACCGTCGCGAGCAAGGCGAGCATCCCACGATCCCGAATCATCGATTCGAGTGACGGGTCAGGATCAGGCATCCCGACCGGGCGAAGGAAGCGATCTGGGCCACACTCATGATCCTTTGCTTGGATCGATGGAGATCGATCGAACTCGACAGGGAATTGCTCGAAGCTTTACGCAGGTGCGGACGGCTAGTTTTTCTTTTTTTCCCAAGGACCGTGCCGACTATGGGACCAAGATCGTATTTTTATATAAGAACAACACTACATGCGGCGGAGGTGTATACTAGGAGCGGACGAGGAACAGCGTGAGGTCGTTCTAGTCCTATTTGCCAAAACCACAGCAGCAGCTTTTCACGGCGGTGATCAGTGTGAAAAAGGTTGTAGTGTTTTCCGTTCGGACGTGCTTTGCCTTTTTCACACCGGAAGACCACCCTTCTCACCGGCTGGAGGGATCCACTCATCCTATAGGGAAAGTCATCGGAAAAATGTCGAACCCATCATATATTTATAAATTTTTTTATTTATATCAATTAAATTTTAAATATTTTCATATTTTGTCAATTAAATCATTACATAACCACTGCAAAGCGACGGGAGTTCGTTAATTACCACCCTTCCAACTTGGAAGGGGGAGGTTGGGGGTTCAAATCCCCATATTCTCAGGGAGGATTGGGGTGGGGGCGATTTTGTTTCAAGAGTGGAGGAGGTAGGACAAAAGTCTGAAAGTGAGTGTTAGAGTAGGATTAAAGTAAAACCGAAAAAAAAAAAAATTGAATCAATACATTTAATATTAGTTGAAAACCATTAACATAAATAGTCGAGTGTCCTACGTGGCACATCAACAATGACATGAATATTTTTTATGATATTATAATATTTTATTTATTTATTTATTTTATTATAATCTTTTTCCCTTTTTTTTTTCTTCTCTTTTCCTTCTTTACTCCCCCCCCTTTTTTTTTTCCTTTTTCCTTTTCCCTTTTTTCTTGGTCAACCGTTATCACACGTCGTCGATGTGCAACAAGGTTGTCGACCTTGGGCATGGGCCAACTCCCAAGCCTCAAGTGAGGGATGCTCGTGCTGGCCTTCCAAGGACCGCTCTCATCGGATTAAGTGAAGGTCGCCCTTGCTTGGGCTAGCAAGGATGTCCTCGCTTGCTAGCAACCTTCATCAACTATTGACGAGGCCTGGCGATGGTCGACCAAATGAAAAGAGTAAAAGAAAAAAAAAGATAATGGAAAAGGAAAAAAGAAACAAGTGTAGAAGGAAAGTAGTATAAAAGACAAAAATGGAAAAATAAAAATTAATAATTTTTTAAAAATATTAAAATATTATTAAGAATTATTCATGTCGATGTTAGTTATACCACGTAAGATGGCCGATGTCCACATCAGCGATTTTCAGATAAAAATGATTGGATACACTCTGTCATGACCCCGATTCTATCCCTAAGGTCATGAGCAGCAAGAGTTATTTTCGCAACATCTCAAGTACGTTGCCGTCCTATTTCTTTTTATCTTTTCATTAAGTACATGTGGAAGCATTACAAACAACAACAAGCAGCCGGGAAAACAACCGTTTACAAACATACTATTACATTAGTTACATTTATAAACTCTTCTATCACGGGCTGTTATATTTACTACAATTACATCTTCTATGCTCAAAAGGCCGGGGTAAACCTTAGTTCCTCTAGCGAGACTACAACTCTTCCATGCATATAATTTTGAAAAATGACGGGGTGAATCATGAACTCAGTAAGTAAAACCCCTAATCCTCTACAAAGATAACAACGCGTTATCAAATCTAGCATGAATAGTACTCGTATTACAATATTGATGGCAGATTGATAGCAATATTACTGCTTCACCTCAACCACACATATGTATCCCTTTAGCGTAACTTCTATGCATGCTTATCTTCGGGTTATCCATAAACACACCAAGTCAAGTAGTAATAAACATACCTGCATGCATAAAAGGTTCATTAACATACATCTTGGCTTAACCAGGGCATTACGGCTCAACCGAAGCATCCAGCTTCAAGCTAGGCATCCCGGCTCAACCGGGAGAGAGAGGTGTGAGGAGGAGGAGGAGGTGTTCAAGAGAAGGAGGAAGAAGGGGAAAGTGGATGGCAATGTGAAAAATGAGGAGAAGTTCTCCTATTTATATTACTCAGCGCCATCATTACCAAGCCAAATGGTCCATTCTAAATTTTCGAAGTGGCCTGCCTATGGTTCCTAGGTGGCAAGTCTATTTGTCCAATGATTGCACCTAAAGAATGAGTTGGTAGAAGATCTCGCTTGCCAATCTAGCTTGTAGGTGTCATCGATAATGGCCTGCTTTTCGCCCTTTCATTGGACCACTTGTATCACTCATTTAATGAGCATTTAATGAAGTTTGAAGATATGGCTATCAAGATTACCAACTCGGTGGCGCCTAAGTCTCTTAGGTTATTAATGAGGGCTTTAGGTATTGCTTTCCGATTGGGCCACATGTGTGCCATCCTTTTCTTGCCCATTAAGAATATTTTTAACTTCATCATAACTTTTGAAAAGTCAAATGACATATCACCCATTTCATTTAATGATGGTGTTCTAGAGTGTTCTCTAATTTGTCATTTTCTTCCTCAAGAGGGTGGTCCGGAGAATTCCATTGTCTAAGTTGGTTTCGGGCTGGAAAAAGGGATCATTAGGTAAAACTCGAAAAACCAAATCACATACACCCGAAATTCAGGCATTGCGCCCCATGCTCGACCAAACTGTTCTCTTGGATGGTTGGTCGGCCTAGAGGGTCGGTTATCCTTTGGTCGGTTCAAGACCAATCCTAAGGCTATTCATGGCCTAGCACTAAGTCAAGGCACTCATGGACCTTAGAATTAGTGACAAAATAATCGCGTCTATCCCTAAGCTCATTCTAATCGGCACCCAATCCATTTTATGGTTTATAGTCGGTGCATTACTGATCCATGATCGAGCATCACCAATTCATGATTCATTTCCGATAACTAAGAATTAAATAGGGAATGATGCATTTTTGGTTGGAAGACGATTGCATTTGATCAAGTCGGATTGTTCGTGTATTAGTGCATAGCTAGTTAGAATCACCCATGGCCAGGCATTATGACTGGTCGGATTAACCTATGATCATTTGCCGATCCAAAATCATCCCGTGACCAATCCTCGTGATCAAAAAGTTATCTTCTGAGCTGGTGATCCTATCACAATAATATGGTCAGTAGATAATTCACGGCCAACACCTTGACCAGTTCGTAGCCGGTTCGTTGGTCGATCGGTTGGACCATACCGATCCTTGATTCCTTATTTATCGAACCGATTGATCCCATGGCCAATGGCCCATGGTCAATCCATTTAAGACCTTATGGCCGATCTTTATGGGGTTGGAATTGAGGGTGTGACAATTCTCCCCCTCTTTAAAAATTTCGTCCTCGAAATTTTACGACGTACCTGGGCACTCAAAAAGGTATAAATACTTGTGCCTCATGATTTCTTTACTTTCCCAAGTAGCCTAGTCTGTTCCATGGTGTTTCCATAGGACCTTGACTAACGGAATACCCTATTTCTGATTACTTGCTCGCGTCTGTCCATGATCTGCATTGGCTCCTCAATATACGTGTCACGCCCGATTCTCGAGCGCGCGCCCATTCCTCACTAGTTGATTAAATAGCGACGTCCCATGACGCATTGCTAACCTATTCATTTTAATACACATGCGGAAGCATATAAATAATCCCCAGACAATAAAACAATGGGATAGGAAAGTAGGACCATAAATTTTGAACCTGAAATAACCACACATATATACATTGCACACCATAATGTATATAGTACGATACAAACTATTAAACTCAGGTTTTACTCAAGCCAGTTAAAAAAAAAAACAAAGTCTACTAGCAAGGGTGGAGGTTTCTGACCTACTTCGGGTCATCATCATTCTCGATCTCTCCTTCTTCCACGCTCCAGTTGGAGCCTTTAGCAGATTGCACCGGGGACTCTAGTATTGCAAGAGCCGGGTCTACTGTATCTACTATCGATCCTTGAGGAGGATCAGCTGTGCCCTTCCTAAAAGCGACTTCCAGAGTGTATAGAGGAATCTCAGACTCTAGAATAGGACCCTCTCTCTGGCCATCTCGAGCTCGGCGGTACCACGATTTGTATCCATGGGGTACCTTATGGGTGAGACCCGCATTGACCCAAACTTCGGACCTTACCAACTCGTAGTCCTAACCCCTAAGGCCTTGATTCATCGGAATATAGGATGTTTGCTTTGTAACACTTTTGGGTCGTCCAAAAAACTCAGGAGCGGCCATCTAAGGACCTGAAATATGATCCAACAACGGGGTGAGATGACGTCTCAGTGAGTTCTACCCCCTAAGATTTGACTAGGATGAAAAAACGCCCTAAGGGCTACCTATGCGCAAACATGAGTCAGATGACTTACATTGACCTCAGTTCCTTCCTGTCAGACAATACAACTCGCAGATGCCTCAAATCACATCAATCAATCAATTCATAACATTAGATCAAATCATTGATCAATTGACTCGGTCGATTATATGTCATCACGACCTTTGTCACGCCCCGATCCTCAGGCACGCGCACATCCCTTACCTTTGGTCGATTTTATAATGCGATATCCCAAGACTAAGTATCACCAACCCTTTCATTTCTTAAGCACATGCGGAAGCAGTTATAAATCCCCAGACAATAACACAATGGGATAGAAAAGTAAGGCCATATTTTTCATATTGAAATTCACAACCGAACTTTTACACAAAGCATAAACCAGAGTACTTCACAAAACTATTTATAACTTTTTAGTCTCACTCTATTCACATCAAAATAGAATTCACAAAAAGGATGGGACTTCAGTCCCCATCCGAGTCGTACTTCAGATCCCTCTTAGGAATATCTTCTTCTTCCAAAAATTCTTCTCCTCGGGTTTCACCTCGAGTTCTCCTTCTCGGATTCCTCCTCCTCGGCTCCTCCTCATCGGGTCCCGAAATGTTGTCCCCAAATCGGGATGAGACTACGTCTCAGCGAGTTCTACCCCACTAAGGCCCGATTAGCAAACCATTATACTATAGGCTGCCTAAACACGCATAGGTCGGAGGACTTACCTTGGCATCAGATTCCACCTGCAAGTCAGTACAATCCATAATGGGCACCCAAGTAATCACATCAAAGATTGATATCTCAATCAAATCGACCTAGTCGGTTACACGCCAACAAGACTACTCACGTTCATTCCCATCCCACTGTATAATTTCCAATAATACACTTAGTCACAAAGCTCCACTAATGCTCTCGGGCGTCGAGTTCGCCAAGGTGACGTATCTACTAGACAATTGTGTGCATTCTTTAAGGCGCCGTTTTCGCCAGTGATATCCCAAATCACCGAACCACACATGCCTACAACGATTTGTTCAATAGACAATTGTGTGCGTTCTTTAAGGCACCGTTTTTGCCAGTGATGTCCCAAATCACCGAACCACACATGCCTATAATCATGTATTCAATAGACAACTACGTGCGTTCATTAAGGCGTCGTTTTCGCTAGTGATATCCCAAATAACCAAACCACGTATGTCCATGATGGGATATGTATTAGACCGGTACGCGCATTCTTTAAGGGGCTAGTTCGCCAAAGTGACGCATCAGATCACAGAGCCACGTGCCATTTTTAGATGCCAATACTTAATCACCGAGCCACGTACCATTCTCCAGGTGATTTACTTTCTACCGTGATTCCACTATGAGACAACTCTTTTCTCTATAGTTCGCCAATCCACTGTCGATACCCAAATAATTCTTAATCAAAAAATCAAGTCAACTCAATAGGAACATATTCAAAAATTCACAATTTAAATCAATTCCATACAAATTGAAGCTCAATTAAATAAACGAACTGCGCCACGACGATTAGCACGAAATTTCGATCGTCGACTATCTCAACCTTAATTTCTGAAAAATAAATAAATAAATAATTAATTTCGAAAATTAATAATTAATTACAATAAATCCAATTTAGCTCGAATCGGAGCTCAATCAAATAAACGGACTTCACCACAATCATTAGCATAAAATTCCGATCATCGGCCATCCCGGTTGAATTTTCCGAAAAATAATTAATTAATTAATCAATTTCGAAAATTAATAATTAATTATTAAAAATCCAATTTAGGCCCGAATTGCCTAATTGAAGCCCGAATCGGGTTGGGAAAAATCCCGAGATACATTCAATAAATAGTAGACTATGTCTACTTGCTAAATACTCAATCAAATTGTCTAATATGCATCACAATTGACTAATAATCACTAATCTATTCTAATCTAACCACCTAATTGCATTTAATTAAACCTAACCAATCCCTAAGCATAATTAGAAAACTAAGCAGGAATTAGTGAGATTACTCACCGGAATCGCGAGCAAATCGGATCAATCCGACGGGGACGACGCGAGGAACAATAAACCTCAAAGTGGGTCTCGGGTTCGGTGCCTGGAAATGGCCCAAAAGAGGGCCCGAAGTTGCTGGAAACCCACTCGTGGGTTTGCTGGTTTGGCTGCGAAACAGGGGGAAATAGAGATAGTTGGGGGCGGAGAAGGGTCGGGAGAGTGGGCGGAGCTCCAGTGAGGGCCGGTGGAGGTCCGGCGGCTTCGAACGGTGGTTGGAGGTGGCTGGGTCAAGCTGGATAGAGGCCGAACGGCCTAGACAGCGCATGGCAGGGACGGCGAGGCGCGAAGGGGCGGTGGCGGAGCGCGCGGCGTGCGTGGGTGGAGGTCCGGCTCCGGTGCGGCGGCGACGGGCGGCTGGTCCGGTCTTCGGCGAGCTGCTGCTTCTATCCGTTGGCTTCGCACGAGAAGAAAGGAAGGAGGGGGAATCGCACGAGAGGGGAGGGGAGGGGAGGAGAGAAGAGAGAGAGAAAAAGAAAGGGAGAGAAAAAAGAAAGTAAAAAGTAATCCAATAGTAAAAAAAAATCCTACTATTCAAATTACTTCAATTATTTTCCTTTTCTCATTCTCTTTTTAATTTCTTCCGATCTTCAATTTTTCCTCAGATAATTTCTTTTCCGAAATTTCGGACTTACCGATAAATTGATGGACGATAAGACGATATCCAAAAATGAATTATGACATGCCCGAATATTCGATTCCCGGAACTGAATTCAATTTCATGGTTAAGATCGACCATACGCGATTTTAGTCCAATCCAACAAATTAAGTAGCTTTTAGGGATTTTACCATGGATATGTCCCTTAACGGCTTCACATAATAGGTTAGTTAACTCGTGAGTGATCAGCTCAAAGAAAAAGGACCATAGGCACGTCGACGAAATGCCCATTTCATTTTATCGAAACGAGATCAAAATTCAGGATGTCACAACTCTTCCCCTCTTATAAAAATTTCGTCCTCGAAATTTAAACCATTACACACTTTGATAAAAAAGGTGGGGGTACGACTGTCTCATCGACTCTTCAGTCTCCCAAGTTGCTCCTTCAGTACCGTGGTGTTGCTAGACCACTTTGACCAACGGAATGGTCTTTGTACGCAGCACTTGCTCTTTGCGATTGACAATTTGAACCGGGCTTTCCACGTATGACATACGGTCATCCACGTCTAATTCCTCGAAATTGAGTACATGGGTCGGGTCAGGTTCATACTTCCTTAACATCGACACGTGAAAGACATCATGCACTTGTGCCAGTCTTGGCGGCAATGCAAGACGATACGCTAGGTTCCCGATTCTCTCAAGAATCTCAAACGAACCTACGTACCTTGGACTCAATTTGCCTTTCTTACCAAAGCGCGAAGTTCCCCTCATTGGTGATACTTTCAGAAAGACATGATCACCAACTTGGAATTCTAAAGACCTTCGGCGCTTATCTGCGTAACTTTTCTGCCTACTCTGCGCTGTCTTTAATCTGTCTCTGATCACTGCCACGGCATCCACTGACTGCTGGACCAACTCTGGGCCTATTATCTTCCTTTCCCCAACTTCCTCCCAACATACTGGCGTCCTGCACGCTCTACCATACAACGCTTCGAATGGAGCCATCTAGATGCTCTGCTGATAACTATTGTTGTAGGCGAACTCCACCAGATGAAGTTGATCTTCCCAACTTCCTTTGAAGTCTATTACACAAGCTCTCAGCATATCCTCGAGAGTCTGAATTGTCCTCTCAGACTGGCCATCGGTCTGAGGATGATAGGCCGTACTGTACTGAAGCTTTGTACCTAAAGCACTTTGCAAGCTTTTCCAAAAGGCGGCGGTAAACCTCGGGTCTCTATCTGACGTTATCCTAACCGGCACTCCATGCATACGAACCACCTGACGCACATACAAGTTTGCGTGTCTATCCAGACTCAGGTCCTTTCGAATTGCTATGAAGTGAGCCGACTTTGTCAGCCTGTCGACTACTACCCAAATTGAATCGTTTCCTCTTTGACTCCTTGGTAGTCCAGTCACGAAATCCATCGTGATATGCTCCCATTTCCATTCTGGAATCGCGAGAGGTTGCAGAAGTCCTCCCGGCTTGCAATGCTGGGCTTTTACTTGCTAACACGTCAAGCACTTGGCGACATGTTTAGCGATGTTCGCCTTCATACCTGACCACTAGTAGTGTTGACGAAGGTTCTGATACATCTTGATGCTTCCAGGATGAATGCTATAACTGCTACGATGTGCTTCAGATAGAATATCCTCTCTAAGCTCTACATCATCAGGTACAACTAAACGTCCACGGAACCTTAGTACCCCATCATCAGAAACCTGAAAATCAGCCTTTCTTTTATCGGCATCCTCTTGAAGTATCTTTTGTACATCTGGATTTGTTGGTTGGAGTTGCTTGATTTTGACTTGAACATCCGGTTCAATTCTGAGGGTGGCCATAAGACTCGAGAGGCGGCCTACCTCAAATTTGAACACCGAATCTCGTGCTCTTTATTCCACTCCTTAATCAATATATGAGCCACTGAAGACTTTCGACTCAAAGCATCGGCAACCTTATTTGCCTTTCCTGGGTGATATAGAATATCACAGTCATAGTCCTTCAGTAATTCCATCCATCGGCGCTGTCTCATGTTCAACTCCTTCTGAGAGAATAGATACTTGAGACTCTGATGGTCCGTGAAGATCTGAAACTTTTCCCCACACAAGTAGTGCCTCCAAATCTTCAACGTAAATATGATGGCTGCGAATTCTAAGTTATGCGTCGGATAATTTAATTCATGAGGTCTCAACTGACGGGAAGCGTATGCAACAACTTTGCCATGTTGCATCAGCACGCAACCCAATCCCCTGAATGACGCATCACTATAGATCTCAAATCCTCCAGAACTAGATGGAATTATCAGCATAGGTGCGGTAGTCAGCTTTTCCTTCAACTCTTGAAAACTACGCTTGCACTTGTTTGTCCATATGAACTTCTTGTCTTTCTTTGTGAGCTTTGTCAAAGGCGAGGCTAATGATGAGAAACCTTCCACAAACCGTTTGTAATAACCTGCTAATCCCAGAAAACTTCTGATCTCTGTTACTGTTGTCGGTCTCGGCCACTTGATCACAGCTTCTATCTCGCTCGGGTCGACAGAGATTCCTTCTCCGGAAATCACATGACTTAAGAACGCAACACGAGTCAGCCAAAACTCGCATTTGCTAAACTTAGCATACAACTGATGCGTCCTTAAGGTTTGGAGCACTAATCTCAGATGATTCTCGTGTTCTTCATCATTTCTCAAGTAGACTAAGATATCATCAATGAACACGATCACAAACTGATCAAGATATTCTTTGAACACTCTGTTCATCATATCCATAAATGCAGCTGGAGCATTCGTCAACCCGAATGGCATCACTATGAACTCGTAATGACCATATCGAGTACGAAATGCCGACTTAGGAATATCCTCATTCCTAATTCTTAACTAATGGTATCCTGTCCTCAAGTCGATCTTCGAGAATATTGACGCTCCTTGCAGTTGATCAAACAAGTCATCAATCCTTGGCAAAGGGAACTTATTCTTGATCGTTACCTGGTTGAGTTGCCATAGTCGATACATAGACGCAACAAACCATCCTTCTTCTTAACAAACAGAACTGGTGCTCCCCAAGGTGATGCACTAGGATGGATAAATCCCTTATCCAGTAACTCTTGCTTCTGCACCTTTAGTTCCTTCAATTCAGATAATGTCATTCGGTAAGGTGCCTTTGAAATCGGTTCTGTCCCCGGTGCTAGTTCAATTACAAATTCAATTTCTCTTTCTGGCGGTAACCCTGGCAATTCCTTTGGAAAGACATCTGGAAACTCCTGTACCACCGAAATGTCTTCCATTTTCAGTTCTTCAGCTGTCGTATCCATGACAGTTGCTAGGTATCCTCGACAACCCTCGTCTAACAAACGAGCTGCTTCTGGTGACAGATTAAGGAAATTGAGGGTCCTCCTCGATTCCCGACAAATTCAAAACTCTTACCCCTTAACGGGTCAAACTGAATCGCTTTACGATAACAGTCCATTTTAGCTCGTTGCTTGGTGAGCCAGTCCATGCCAATTATCAAATCGAAATCATACATGGCTAGGACTAACAAGTCAATTTTCCTCACTCGCTCACCAATCTCTAACTTGCACCCCGAACATCCCAAAGCAGCAATAACTTTATCTTTCAAGGGTGTAGATATGCAAACTGCTGACTCCAACAATACATGACTCAACCCTAGCATCCTAACATATTGTTCAGCAATGAAGGAATGGGTTGCTCCCGAATCAAACAAAGCATAAGCAGGTTGGTCGTTGAGCGAGACCGTACCTGTGATCACGTCAGGCGCAGCTTCTGCCTGACCTTGGGTAATTGTGTACACAGTGCCTTGGACTAGGAGGTCTCTGCTGTCCTCCCTGTGGTGCATTCTAAGGGGCATACCCTCTTATCTGTCTCATCGGTGGTGGCAACGGCAACAGAGGTTGTCCTCTTTGCTTCCTCGGGCAATTCCTGACCATGTGGCCCTGTTGGCCACATTCAAAACACACACCTGTCCTAACTGGGCACGGTGCTATCCCGTGTCTTCTCCCATAGGAACGACATGCATCATTTCTAATAGGTCCTGACCTATTAAATCCACCCTTCTTGCTGGGCGGGCCTTGGGATCTATTTCCAAACATTGGCCTCTTTCCTTGGCGGATGTTGTCTCTATGAGAGCTAAACCTCGATCCAAATGAGGCAGCTCTATCATTATGATCCTTCTCAATCTTCTGAGCTCTCCGATATAAATCATTATAACTCTGCAGATCCACAAGGACTAAGGCACTCCTCACGTCCTATCTGAATCCATCTCTGAACATTCTCACTCGATTCACAGGATCCTCGATTAACTCGGGGGCATATCACGAAAGTTCATCGAACTTCGCTTCATACTCATCAACAGTTAGGGAACCTTGGCGAAGACGTTGGAATTCTGCCATCTTCACCTCTCTGGCAGTCTCAGAGAAGTACTTGTCATTGAAGGCTTCACGGAAAGTATTCCATTCCTGGACAACGCCTTCTGGGAAGATCGTTTCACGAGTAGTCATCCACCAAGTGTTCGCAACTCCCTCTAGCTAGTAAGTTGCTAAGATTACCTTCTCCGTCTCATTGCACATCAGCGGTGCAAACGCTTTCTCGAGCTTTTGAACCCACGAGGCAGCGGCCTCGGGATCTCCTGTCCCTGTGAACTGAGGCGGGTGCAATTTCAAGAACTGATCCACTAGCTTATGGATTTGTCTTGCAGCGACCTCAATCCCCAGTGGACCTTCAAAATTGTTGGCGGCTGGAGCAACGGTAGGTACGACTGCAGGGATGGCTCCAGTGGCGGCGGCGGCAGCAGTTATAGCGGCCCGAGCGGCAGCTTCCATAGTAGCAGCTTGCTGATCCAATCTCGTACCCATTGCTTCTAGTACACGCATGATCCCATTGAACCTAGGATCATCAGGGGCTGCTACCCCAGCACCAACAGAAGGTGGTGCTTCACCACTAGCGCTAGCCATAGCTGGCGCTTTACCATGGCCGCCTCGGGTAATGCCTCTAGTCGGCGTTCTAGCCCGAGTCACTGAGGATAAGGTCCTCTGCCTAGGAGTCCTCGGCTCCTGATCGCTCATGGTGTCACTTTAATCTACTGACACCTGCTTCCAATTCAACACCGAATTAGAAATGGGGCGATTCAATCAACAAGCAATTTTAGCATCCGGCTAACACAGACATGCACCAGCATGAATTTAAAGGCCTTTCCTACTAACTATCCCATGGTCAACGCTCCTTATCACTCCAATCTTGAACTTCGCTCGATACCATAAAAGGGGATGTCACGCCCGATCCTCGTGCACGCACATCCCTTACCTTTGGTCGATTTTATAATGCGATATCCCGGGACTAAGTATCGCCGACCCTTTCGTTTCTTAAGCACATGCGGAAGCGATTATAAATCCCGACAATAACACAATGGGATAGAAAAGTAAGGCCATATTTTTCATATTGAAATCCACAACCGAACTTTTACACAAAGCATAAACCGTAGTACTTCACAAAACTATTCACAACTTTTTAGTCTCACTCTATTCACATCAAAATAGAATTCCCAAAAGAGGATGGGACTTCGGTCCCATCCGAGTCGTACTTCGATCCCTCTTAGGAATATCTTCTTCTTCCAAAAATTCTTCTCCTCGGGTTTCACCTCGAGTTCTCCTTCTCGGATTCCTCCTCCTCGGCTCCTCCTCATCGGGTCCTGAAATGTTGTCCCCAAACCGGGATGAGACTACGTCTCGCCGAGTTCTACCCCACTAAGGCCCGATTAGCAAACCATTATACTATAGGCTGCCTAAACACGCACAGGTCGGAGGACTTGCGTTGGCATCAGATTCCACCTGCAAGTCAGTACAATCCATAATAGGCACCCAAGCAATTACATCAAAGATCGATATCTCGATCAAATCGACCTAGTCGGTTACACGCCAACAAGACCACTCACGGTCATTCCCATCCCACTGTATAATTTCCAATAATACACTTAGTCACAGAGCTCCACTAATGCTCTCGGGCGTCGAGTTCGCCAAGGTGACGTATCTACTAGACAATTGCGTGCGTTCTTTAAGGCGCTGTTTTTGCCAGTGATATCCCAAATCACCGAACCACACATGCCTACAACGATTTGTTCAATAGACAATTGCATGCGTTCTTTAAGGAGCCAACACTGGCGAACCACACATGCCTATAATCATGTATTCAATAGACAGCTACGTGCGTTCATTAAGGTGCTGTTTTCGCCAGTGATATCCCAAATCACCGAACCACGTATGTCCATGATGGGATATGTATTAGACCGATACGCGCATTCTTTAAGGCGCTAGTTCGCCAAAGTGACGCATCAGATCACCGAGCCACGTGCCCTTTTTAGATGCCAATACTTAATCACCGAGTCACGTACCCTTCTCCAGGTGATTTACTTTCTACCGTGATTCTACTATGAGACAACTCTTTTCTCTACAGTTCGCCAATCCACTGTTGATACCCAAATAATTCTTAATCAAAAAATCAAGTCAACTCAATAGGAACATATTCAAAAATTCACAATTTAAATCAATTCCATACAAATTGAAGCTCAATTAAATAAACGGACTGCGCCACGACGATCAGCACGAAATTTTGGTCATCGGCCATCTCAGCCTTAATTTCGAAAAATAAATAAATAAATAAATAATTTCGAAAATTAATAATTAATTACAATAAATCCAATTTAGCTTGAATCGGAGCTCAATCAAATAAACGGACTTCACCATGATCATCAACATAAAATTCCGATCACCGGCCATCCCGGTTGAATTTTCGGAAAATAAATAATTAATTAATCAATTTCGAAAATTAATAATTAATTATTAAAAATCCAATTTAGGCCCGAATTGCCTAATTGAAGCCCGAATCAGGTCGGGAAAAATCCTGAGATACATTCAATAAATAGTAGACTATGTCTACTTGCTAAATGCTCAATCAAATTGTCTAACATGCATCACAATTGACTAATAATCACTAATCTATTCTAATCTAACCACATAATTGCATTTAATTAAACCTAACCAACCCCTAAGCATAATTAGCAAACTAAGCAGGAATTAGTGAGATTACTCACCGGAATCGCGAGCAAATTGGATCAATCCGACGGGGACGACGCGAGGAACAATAAACCTCAAAGCGGGTCTCGGGTTCGGGGCCTGGAAATGGCCCAAAAGAGGGCCCGAAGTTGCTGGAAACCCACTCGTGGGTTTGTTGGTTTGGCTGTGAAACAGGGGGAAACAGAGATGGTTGGGGGCGGAGAAGGGTTGGGAGAGTGGGTGGAGCTCCGGTGAGGGCCGGTGGAGGTCCGGTGGCTTCGAACGGTGGCCGGAGGTGGCCGGTTCGAGCTGGATAGAGGCCGAACGGCTTGGACAGCGCACGGTAGGGACGGCGAGGCGTGAAGGGGCGGTGGCGGAGCGCACAACGTGCGCGGGTGGAGGTCCGGCTCCGGTGCAGCGGCGACGGGCGGCTGGTCCGGTCTTCGGCGAGCTACTGCTTCTGTCCGCTGGCTTCGCACGAAGAAGAAAGGAAGGAGGAGGAATCGCATGAGAGGGGAGGGGAGGGGAGAGAGAAGAGAGAGAGAAAAAGAAAGGGAGAGAAAAAAGAAAGTAAAAAGTAATCCAATAGTAAAAAAAAATCCTACTATTCAAATTACTTCAATTATTTTTCTTTTCTCATTCTCTTTTTAATTTCTTCCGATCTTCAATTTTTCCTCCGATAATTTCTTTTCCGAAATTTCGGACTCGCCGATAAATTGATGGACGATGAGACGATATCCAAAAATGAATTATGACATGCCCGAATATTCGATTCCCGGAACCGAATTCAATTTCATGGTTAAGATCGACCAGACGCGATTTTAGTCCAATCTAACAAATTAAGTAGCTTTTAGGGATTTTACCATGGATACGTCCCTTAACGGCTTCACCTAATAGGTTAGTTAACTCGTGAGTGATCAGCTTAGAGAAAAAGGACCATAGGCACGTCGACGAAATGCCCATTTTATTTTATCGAAATGGGATCAAAATTCAGGATGTCACAAGCTTTCCTTGGTCGGTATACTCAATACTATCTATAAAGTCCTATCAAATCAGGACTGCTCACCTTAAGCTGAAGATATATAGTATAACTCACCCAAAACTAATAATATAGTAAACCGCTCGCTCAAAGCTTATATATTAGGGCCCCCAGGCCAATATAGTATATTAATAATGCTTGCCCAAAGCTGATCAAATAACTTTTTTATCATACTTGATAAAACTTATCGTGTGTGGGTACACGGTCGGCCTTAGCTAAAATATAATATTTTCACACTTGAAAATCCCACTAATTTCACCGATCCATAAACTCATTTTTGGTGCTGTAAACCGACGCCTTAAATTTTCCATTTAATTACTGAAATTAAATAAATTTAGGAATAAATTCATAAAATACAAATCACACCAAATCAACACAAATTCGAGCTCAATTAAATAAACAAATCACATCATCACAATCAACATAAAATTTTGGTCACCGGCTATCCCAGCTTAATTTCTAGAAAATAAATAAATAAATACGGAAATTAATTAAAAATGCAATAAATAGCAACCTAGGCCCGTAAAGCGTAATTAAATGCCGAAACGGACCTGGAAAATTTTCGAATCACTCTAGATAAATACTAGAGCTTGTCTAGGCCCTAATTGCACTAACAATCCACTTAACATACATCGGTAATTAATTAAATTCACTAATCAAATATAACTAACCACTTAATCCATACTTAGTCTAAACTAATCAACCCTTAAGTATCATTAACCTACTAATCAATGATTAGTGAGTTAAACTCACTTGTTTAATGAATTGCTCGATTCAAAACGATGGGGAAGCCGCGGGGGACGAGAAACTCCAAAGCGGGCTTGGCTTTCGGGGTTGGGAAGTGAGCCAAAACGGGCCTACATTGAGCTAGAAACCCACTAATTTCAGCCTTTGTTCAATGCTGGTTGAGGGCTGATCTGGTGGCTGAACAGCGAGGCAAGAGCGGCGGGGGCAGTAGGGGTGTTCGGCGGTCCTGAACGGCGACTCCGACAACTCCGACAGCAACACATGGTGGCTGGACAGCTTTGGCACGAGCTGAGGCGGTGAGCAGGGACAAGAATGACGCAACTGGACATGGCTGAGGCGGAGGGCATGCGCGGCGAGCATACGGTGGCACGAATGGGGCGGCTCGGCGTTACGGTGGTCCGACAGGCAACAAACAGCGTCGGCGGCTTCTCTGACTTTGCTGGAGGCGTCGAACAACAAGGAAAGTAGGGAGAGGAGGTCAATAGAGGTAAGGGAAGGGAGAGGGAGAAGATGAGGGAGCAAGGGGGCCTACCAAGTTTCCAAGCCCATCTCTCTGTCCCCTTGACCATTCCCCTCCACCAGTTAGGTTCCATGGACCAAATTCAGCCACCAAGGTCCCTTCTAGAACACTTGAAATGGTCCATAAGTCATAGGTGGTGGGGGCTACGAATTGCAAGGATCTCCCCTCAATTAGACCTTAATTCCTTGTTGGATCCATCCAATTTGGCTTCTCAAAATTCAATTATCGATCCCTTGATCAAATTAGTATTTTTCCTCACCAATTGATCCCACTTGCATCCCAACTGCGTGACAAAAAACGCTCCCCGACATTTTCTAGATAAAAACGACCCTACCTTGACTTTTTCCCAAAAAGTCTCTGTTTGCAGAAAAATCTTATAAGACTGAGTCGACGTTCTTAAAATGATTTGTGATATGATAGAATTTTCAATTTTTGAAATCGGATTCAAATTCGTGGTTAATTTCAATTTAGCGCGATTTTAGCGTGACTTAGTCTACTGGGTAGCTTTAAGAAATTTTTAGTGCAAATGACCCGTGGTCGATTTTCTTTGAGCCACAATGAACCCACTTGACACATTGACGAATTTCGATTGTCGTGAAAATCTCGAGGATGCAAGTACGGACACAAGGTACCAAAACGATAGAAAAATCAGTTTAGTGCCGGTCGACGAGAATTTTCCAATTTAGTGGAGTCACCCACATTTAGCCACACATCTCAGTGGAGCCGACCTATCTTTGATCCTTGATCGATTTTTAACTGTGCCGTAATGGCCTCTAAAGATGAGCATGGTATTCCTAGTCGAATTCTCAAGTTTATTGCATTCAAATTCCTTTATGGCTTCCCTAGATAGTCTCGTTGTCTTGAGAGTGATCAGCTCTGAGAATAGCCCTATAGGTGCGTCGATGAAAGGCCCGATTAATTAAATTGAAAGCAGAATTGAAAAATTCAGGATGTCACAATACGACCCTCGATTGTCTACTTCGATCTCTTCGACGTTGAGCACATGTGCCGATCTGACTCATACTTTCTTAGCATAGACACATGAAATACATCGTGTATTTGAGCAAGTTTCGGTGGCAATTCTAATGATATGCCATATTCCCTATCCCTTCTAGGATTTCAAAGGGTCTTATGTACTGTGGACTTAACTTACCTTTCTCACCAAATGAGACATACCTTTCAATAGAGATATCTTGAGGAATATGTGGTCTCCTACTTGGAATTCTAGAGGCTTTCGTCTCTTGTTTGCATAACTCTTTTGCCTATTTTGGGCGGCTTTAGGTCTATTTCTAATTACCTGTATTTCCTCGATAGTCAGTTGCACTAACTCAGAACCAGTAAGCTTCATTTCCCCAACCTTGTAGACTAGAATATTGCAAGCTCGATCATACAATGCCTCAAATGGAGCCATGCAAATGTTTTGTTGGAAACTACTATCATAGGCGAACTTGACGAGATGTGGGTGCTCATCCCTACTTCTCTTGAAGTTGATAACACAAGCTTATAACATGTCTTCCAACATTTGGATGGTTCTCTCGATTTAACCATCTATCGGCTGTAGTGCCTTAATTCTTAGTAATATTTCTAGCTCGATCATGCTTTCGCTACGCACTCAGATAAAATAAGGCATTCCTCTAAGATAGTCTATTCTTATAATGATGTTAGTGTCGTACATGGTTTACACAACTAGATCCATTGCTTCCTCTTATTTATTTATAATAGTCTTACTTTTTTTACATTCTATGATGAATAGTACTTCATTTTGTAACAATGGTCTTGGAGTTTTCCATTTCCTCCTGAGTGACCACATAAACCTTTCCATACACTGGCGGACGTTGGAAATTGTCGTATTGTGGTGCTTCGTTTTGCAACATCATTTGCGGCTACTACATCGGCATCATTTGCTGCCGCTATGGGCAATCTCTGATAATGTGGCATTACTGACCACAACCGAAACAAGCTCCTGTTCGAGTCAAGCATGGAGCATTATCATGTCGTTTTCTGCAATTATAGCATACTCTAGACAACACCATACTCGCCTTCTGCTTCTTATATTTTTTTAACACGTGCTTTCCTCCCAACGTGAATCTTTTGCCTTATCGTTGGTTAGGATGGAAGGCCAAATGAGAAGGTCTCCCTTGGAAATTCGACGTAGCAATATGTTCTTGAAAATTCTTCTCAATCCATTGAGCCTGCTCATACAGTTCATTATAATCTTTAAGGTTCAAGGGCACCAGCTGACTTCGAAGGTTAGGTCTAAAACCATCTCTGAATCTTATAGCTCGATCAATTGGGGAGCATATCTCGATAATTCGATAAATTTGGCCTCATACGGATCCACCATCATATTTCGTTACTACAAGTGCAGAAATTCAGTCATCTTCTTGTCACGAGCACATTTAGAAAAATATTTTCCATTGAACATCTTAATAAACGCATTCCAAGTTACAGCAGTATCGGTAGGGAACACCATTCCTTATGTTGCCTTCCACCAATGACTGGCGTGACTGGTACATCGCCAAGGTCACATTATCTTCATTAAAACACCTCAAAAGTGTGAATATCTTTTTTTAACTTATTGACCCATGATTTGGCTTTTTCAAGATCTCTTATCCTAGCAAACCTCAGGGGTTGCAGCTTTAGGAACTACTCCACCAGTCCTTGCATAGGACGTTCGCCATTTGCTCTTCCGTTTCCAGCCACAGAGGCATTCTAGGAAGCAGAAGCCACTTGGTGTTGTGCTTGCTGCCCCATTATACTTCCATTGGTCTCAAGAGCTTGCAAAATTCCATCTAGTCGGAAATCCTCTTTTGACTTTCCTTTGGAACTCGCCTGGTCCCGAGTCGACTTTTCTCTTGTGGCCACCTAGTCCTAAGCACTCATGTTGTAGCTACAGGAATTTTAGGGAAGCTTTTCTTCAACACAATAAGGGGTTAGTAGTTATGAACTACCGTTGGAAACATCAATCAACAACAAATTACACGCACAAGTGTTTTTCTAGCTATCGTGACCTACCTCTCGGGGGGAGGGGACATGTTTAGGGGTATTGGTAAAAGACGGGCCTATGGCCATGATTAGGCTTGGGCTCTCCCAAGCCCATACCTCGTGCGACATTGGGGTATTCTTAAGAATTTCGCAATAAGGAGTCATCACTAGCCTATTGGGGTCGGCTAGAAATAAAGTGAGGTATGTAAGTGTAACTCACTTCCTATGCAACCAGAGAATCTAGGGTCGGGGACTTGATTATACTAATTAACCAATTAGTACCCTTTCGATACATAATCTTATTCATTTTAAAAGAAAAGATTTTTGTCAGGTAGTTTGGATTGATTTTACACCTATCCACTAACATGTGAGGTGATTATGCAAGTGCGCAATTATTAAAATGATAATTATAGCTACCAAGATCCTAATTGCAGTAAAATGGAGCAAGTGCAATCAAACATAATAAAATATGCAAATTAAACATGCGATATAAGCAATATACGAGCAAATAGAGGTCTAATTACACTAAGAAGGCAAGACATGGCAAGTCCTAACCAAACACTGCATTTTTTTAATTTTCTAATTTTTTTTTTTAAATATTTTTTTCAAAATTTTTAAATCTTTAAATATTTTTTTCAAAAAAATTAAAAAAAAAAAATTTAAAAAATAATAATATTTTTATTATTATTTTTGCTCGGGCTGGGTCAGGTCCAGTTTAACCCGACCCGGGCCTATATCGGTCAAGGCGGGTCGGTCAAACCCGCCTCAGTCCGGCCTGGTCGAGGCGGGCCATCCCCGATCAGGCTTGGTTGGGGGTGGGCCGGTCAGCCCGCTCAATGACTAGGCCCGACCAACCTTGGTCTGGCCGTTACTTGGTTTAGATTGGGCCTAAACAGAGGGCCCAATTCTCTTGTAGAAGGGTTCCCCTGCGAGCCCATGCGAAAAAGGCTGAGTGGGCTAGATCGTGATTTGGCCCAGCTCGACCTGCAGCCTTAGATGCGACCAGGGGGGAGGCTGGGACGGCGTGCGCCTTGGCGGTTCTCCGGCCAAGGGGTGTTGGCGCCGTCTCGGATGGGCGGTGTTGGAGAAAACTCCTTTAATGTTTTGAAGTTGACAAAACTTATCCAGAGTCTAGTTTGAAGTATTCCAGACTTTGTGTTGAAGTATTCCAGACTTTGTGTCAAAGTATGCCCACACTGACAAATTCCAAACTAAACGCTACTGAAGAATGAAGACTTATCCAGATGCGAGTTTTTGTTTATTTCTTTAGGAGTTCGATTCTTATGGATTATGGATGGCATTCTGGTTGGACATATCACCTATAGAATTGATTATCTTTATTGGAATCAATTTAGAAAAATCAAATCTTTTCGAATTGCAAGTAAACTTGGAAAGTATCTACTTATGGAAACAAATATCCTGATTATATGGGCGAACAGGATTGACGGGCTTTCATCACAATCTTCAAGGAGGACTCTCCAGTTGTTCGATAGAGTGAGTGAAAGAGAAATTTCAAAGTCTAAAGCTTTCCATTTCCTTGTTACTCCAAATACTGAGCTCAAAGTTGTATACAAAAGAGAGAAACACTTAGTGTGACTTCGTGAGAGAGCAGTAGAGACTCTTCACTGTGAAGTTGAGATCACAAGGCTGTAAAATCTCTTTTGATTCTTAGTAAAATCCAACTAGTAGGTTGTCAGCGTGGAGAGTGGGCGTAGGCTTGATCTAAGCCGAACCACTATAATTTCCGTGTTCTTATTCTCTTCCCTAAACTCCTTTACTTTGTTCATAATTCTATTTAACTGCTAAAGTCTAAACTTGCTCAAATTCTATTGTTCTTAAGACTCTGTTTTGGACGCAAAATATTTCTACTATTTCTTTCAAAAAATTGTTTTCACACCTATTCACGCCCCTCTAAATGTTCATACTAGCACTAACAATTGGTGTCATAGCTTATGTGCTTATTTTATTGAAGTGTTTTTACTTCTAAGCTAAAGATCTATGGCTAGTATTTTGGCTCCAGGATTAGTCGAAGGTCGGGCAACACCAGACCTCCTTACTTCGATGGGAAGGAGTATAATGTGTGGAAAAACAAGATGAGTGCATTTATGAGATCGAAAGATCCCTTAGAGTGGGATGTGGTAGAAAAAAAAGGATCAATCCCAAAGCTACATCAACCTCAGAAAGATGAAAAGAAGTTGTAGATGCTGGTGAAATAATACAAGCAGAATTAATCAAGAGACAAGCTCTTGATGCTAAAGTTATCTACTATTTATACTGCGCTTTATCTCCTACTAAGTATAATCGAATTTCTTCTTGTGAAAACAGCGAAAGAAGTTTGGGACAGATTGAAGGAACTGATCGAGTAAAGGAAATGAAAATCAACATTCTACTCAGACAATATGAAGCCTTCAAGATGAAGCTTGGAGAATCCATTACTGATATGTTTAGTCGTTTCACTGAAATCGTGAATGGATTGGCATATCAAGGACAACTAATTTCAGGATCAATGAAGGTTAATAAATTGTTGCGTGGACTCTCTAAAGACTGGAATCATGTGAAGACGTCAATTAGAGAAACCCAGAGGATCATGCCTCTTTCAGTAGACAAACTAGTAGGCACACTTCAATCATATGAAATGGAGTAGATCAATGAGGAGGAAGATCCAAGAGGTAAGAAGTCAATTGCTTTAAAATCTTACAATGATTCTGATGATACAGATTCAGAAGATGACATGGACGATGAAGAGCTAGCACTTATGATTAAGAAGTTTAGGAAGTTTAATAAAAATGGAAGAAGATTCAACTAAAAGAAGCAAAACACGCAAAATTTCCAAAAGAGATCGATTGAAGAAAATGAAACTAGCAAAGAAGTAATATACTTTGAATGTAAGAAAAATGGGCATATCAGACCCAATTGCTCTTTGTTGAAGAAAAAAAAGGGAAGAACTGAGAAATACAAAAAGGCTCTCAAAGTTGAAACTTGGAGTGACGCTGAGTGCGAAGAAAGTGAAGAGGAATATGCCAATATTTGTTTGATGGCTCATTCCGACTTAGACTTAGAATAAAAAACAGACTCTGATTTAGACTCAAACAAAGAACTTGAGGTTAGTGATTTAAAAATTCCTGTTAAAGTTTCAAAGTACATAGAAGAACTTTGTCTCAGTCTCAAAACCTCTCTTAAAAGGATTTCCGAACTAAAAAAAGAAAATTCCAAGCTGAGGCAACATGAAACTTCTTGGAAAGAAAAGTTTGAAAGTTTGGATAAGAGTTTTGTTGATTTGAAAGTAAATTCCGATTCTCTTTTGAAGGAAAATGCCTTTTTAAAAGAAGATATATTAAATATCACAAAAATATTTTCAAAAGGATCTGAGAAGTTGAAGAAAATTCTTTAAGTATAAAGACTTTATTTTAACAAATCTGGTTTGGGTATGGCTTCAGAAATTATTCCATTAATTGATTTTCCCAAAGTAAAAGAGAGACTCAAATAAAGACCTGCAAAGGCATTTTACAAAAATCATTTTTAAAGAATTTTTGTAAAACCTGTTGGTCGAAGTGCTTTTAAATGTTCAAAGTGTAATAGCTCAGAACATTTCGAGAATGAATATCCCAAAGTTTGGAGACCTGTTAAGAAGGATTGGGAAAAACCGTTTTTAATACTAACTCTCTTGAACCCAAGAGAATTTGGGTACCAAAGAAAACTTGAGTTCTTCTTATAATTGCAAGTTACTATCAAGAAAAAGATCAAATGGTATTTGGATAGTGGCTGTTCGAGGCACATGATAGGAGATTCAAGTTGTTTTATAAAATTTGTTTAAATGAATGATGGAAAAGTTTCCTTTGGGGGAAACAACAAATGAAGAATTGTTGGATGTGGAACTGTGAAAATTGGAAGCCTGACTATCAATAATGTCTCCTTGGTGGAAGGTCTAAATTATAATCTACTTAGCATAACTCAGCTTTGCGATACTAGATTCAAAATAAATTTCCAATAAGGCATCTGTTTGAGAACCAATAAAGACTTCTCTCAATCTTTCACTGGAAGAAGGCATGGGAACATTTATCTTCTGGATATAAAACCAAAAAGTTCTCAATGTCTTATATCTATTCAAGATGAAGCAAATCTTTGGCATCGAAAGCTTGGTCATGTTAATATGAAGCAGATTGCCAAGATTTCTTCCAAGAAGCTTGTTCGTGGTCTTTCTAACTTGACTTATCAAAAGTCTGAATTATGCACTCCATGTATATTGGAAAAAAAAGTTCTTTTAAATTTGTAAATCAAGTTTCTATCAATCGAACTTTACAGCTTCTGCATATGAACCTCTTTGGACCAACCATAACTCAAAGTATTTGTGGAAAGAAATACTGTCTAGTAATTATGGATGATTATTCTCGCTTTACTTAGGTTTACTTTTTGGCAAATAAGTTTGAAGCCTTCTCTCACTTTTCAAAGTTTGCCAAGAAGGTTCAGAATAAAAAATGATATGTTATTTCAAGCATACGATCAGACCATGGAGGTGAATTGAAAATCAAGACTTTGCGAAATTTTGTGATGAATATGGTTTCTAGCATGTTTTCTCTTCTATGTATACTTTAGAACAAAATAGGGTCGTGGAAAGAAAGAATAGATTTTTAAAGGAGATGGTCAGAACCCTCTTAATTGAGAGCAACATATCCTCTCGATTTTGGGCAAAAGCAGTTTCTATAGCATGCTACATCATTAACAGAGTGTTCTTGAGGCCTATTCTAGAGAAAACTCCATATGAAGTATATAAAGGAAAGAAGCCAAATATTTCTTACTTCCATGTATTCAGTTGTAAATGTTATGTTTTGAAAAATCCAAATGATCGAACAGGGAAGTTTGAAGAAAAATCAGACGAATGAATTTTCCTTGGCTACTCAACCTCAACCAAAGCTTACAGGGTCTTTAACAAAAAGACTCAGTCTGTGGAAGAATCCATGAATGTCAAATTTGAGGAGACTCAACCAGATTAGACTCAACTTGAAGAGTCTGAACCCGTTCCAGACTTTACAAAGTCTACTTCTCCAGAAAAAGTTCAGACTTCTGGAGATCAGCAACAAGCAGATCAAAAAGATTCAACCGAAGCAGAGGATCAGCAGACTATCAGATCAACCAGCAATTGGAAGCATAAGTAAAGTCAACCCAAAGAACTCATCATTGGCAACATTGATGAATGAATTTGCACTAGATCCAAAAGGCGAGAAGAGTCTAGTGTCCTAGCACTTGTTTCTAAGATAGAATCCAAAAGTGTAGAAAAAGCCCTGTATGATGAAAGCTGGATCGAAGCTATGCAAGAAGAGCTTAGACAATTTAGCATCAACGATGTTTGGGAGCTAATTCTTAAACCTAAAGGTAAGTATGTTATTGGGACAAAATGGGTTTTCAGGAACAAGATGGACGAGAAAGGAAAAGTGGTCAGGAACAAAGCAAGACTCGTGGCCAAAGGATATACGCAAGAAGAAGGGATAGACTATGACGAGACCTATGCACCAGTAGCGAGGTTAGAAACAATAAGACTAGTACTTGCTTTTGCTTGCTATAAAGATTTAAGGTTATTCTAGATGGATGTAAAGAGTGCCTTCCTTAATGGATTCATCCAAGAAGAAGTCTATGTGGAACAACCACCAGGGTTTAAAGATCCAAGAAAGCTAGACTCAGTCTACAGACTGAAAAAAGCATTGTATGGATTGAAGCAAGCACCTCGAGTCTGGTATGAAAGGTTAAGTAAATTCCTAACCCAAAATGGTTTTGTTAAGGGAAATGTAAATACTACTTTGTTCATAAAAAGAGAGGGTAAAGACTTTCTGCTGGTTCAAATTTATGTTGATGATATTATCTTTGGATCCCCTAATGAAAATCTATGCAAGAAATTTTCTAGATGTATGCAGGATAAGTTTGAGATGAGTATGATGGGTGAGTTAACTTTCTTTCTAGGATTGCAAGTTAAACAATCAAAGAAATGTATCTTTGTTCACCAAGAGAAGTATGCGAAAGATCTCATCAAGAAATTCGGATTGGAAATTTGCAAGAAGACAGAGACACCAATGTCAAGTTCTTTGAAGCTGGATAAAGATGAAGGAGGAAAGAAAGTAGACCAAAAGCTTTATAGAAGCATTATAGGTTCTCTTCTTTACCTTACTGCATCTAGACCTGATATTTTGTTTAGTGTTTGCATCTGTGCTAGATTCCAATCAGATCCCAAAGAATCTCATTTAAGTGCTGTAAAACGTATCATCAAATATATTGCAACTACTCCAAAGCTAGGTCTGTGGTATCCCAAAGAAGGAGACTTCACTCTTCTTGGATATTCAGACGCAGATTTAGCAGGTTGTAAAGTCGATAGAAAGAGTACTTCTGGTACTTGTCAACTATTGGGTAGCATGCTAGTATATTGATTTTTAAGGAAACAGAGTACTATAACTCTATCAACAACGGAAGCAGAGTTTATGGCTCTTAGGAGCTGTTGTTCTCAAATTTTATGAATAAGACAACAGCTAAGAGACTTTGGAATTGAAGAATCGTGCACTGAGATAAGATGTGACAACACTAGTGCCATTAATCTCATTAAGAATCCAATCCTTCATTCAAAGGTAAAGCATATAGAGATTCGACACCATTTCATAAGAGATCATGTCCAAAATGGGGAGATTATAATTCAGTTTATTGACTCGAAGAATTAGTTGGCAGACATATTTACAAAGCCTCTCGAGAAAAATCTATTTGAGTCTATTCGCACCAGACTAAATATTTTATCTCTTACTAGTTAAAGTCTAAAGTTGATCAGACTTAGAATGTCCAGTAACTACTTCTGTAAGTTAATATCTCTTCAATGCAGGTAATTTAATTTTAGTATGAAAATTCCGAATAGGTATGTTGATATTTGAATCGTTGCTTGATTATTTTATTTTTAGAAATTATCTTTCTTGATTTTTTAAATTTTTGGCAATTTTATTTTTGAAAAAAAACAGTTTTCTTTTTTCCTTATGACGGTTCGACTAACCCCGTTTTACTTCCTTTATATACCGTCAAGTCTTTTTCTACATTCACATATTTTCGAAAACCCTAAAATACAGACTCCACACTCTCATCTCTATGCTCAAGTTTGCTATGCAAGTTTTCATCTTTTTCCCTTGAACATGTTCGGGAAATCCTCAAAGACTATGAAGATGTCTTTTCAAAAGAAGTCGTCTCGGATCTCAAGCAGGGGACCACGAAATATGCTTGAGGGTCCTACACATTTTGACTTGACCGAAGAAGAAGAGTCTCCACAACATGCTACATAGAATCCTCCATGCCAATTAGTGGAAGAAGAAATCGAGGAAGATGTAGAACCTCTCAGAACCTTGAAACCCTAGGTTCTTTATAAGCTTTA
Organism: Eucalyptus guilfoylei; assembly: GCA_016097605.1. Lineage (NCBI taxonomy): Eukaryota > Viridiplantae > Streptophyta > Magnoliopsida > Myrtales > Myrtaceae > Eucalyptus > Eucalyptus guilfoylei. Next base: position 19,640,618 of record CM027860.1, read on the forward strand.
CTCTCATTTGAAGCAGGGTGGTACTCCTATGTCTTTTATCGATGAATTTTTAAGAGAAAGATGATATAAGAATGAGACTTTGTTCTTGCGAGCGATGGAAAGATTAGGAATAGCGCCGGAAGGAGCAGCAGATAGGGTGTTTCAAAATTTCCAAATGATCCTCGTTTTAGTTCTTTCAATCAGCTTGAAAGCAAAGACAATGACAAAATGATGTTTTCAAACTTCCAGTTGAGAATGGGCATTGCTGCTGAAGTGACTGGTGATGGAACGAGTCTTTTTCGTTCTAAGGATCACAAAAAGGTTTACTCCAAATTGCTAAAAAGAAGGGTGATGAACCCTCGATCGGTTGTTTTTGATTTTCTAGATTCGATAAAGGTGAACTTGAGGGAGAAGCTGACTCTCCTTCAACTAGAGAACTTTTGCTTTGAAATTGTTGTTGCATATCCTGAGTTGACTGCATATTTTTATTTGAACTTGTCTTTTCTTGACCCGAATAGATTTCAATTCACTGTGCATGATAAAAGCTTTGTGGTAGATATTAACACTTTAGCTAACGTTATTAGGGTAGAAAAGAGTAGTTTCCAACCAATAAATGTCTCAGTTGGTCATGCAATAAGATTTCTTGTTAGGGATAGACTCCCTGAAGGAGGCATTACTTATTTTAGACTATTTGCCTCGAATATTTTATTGCACAAAGTCGTGATCAACTACATTCGACCAAAGTCAACTTCAAAGACAGATATTTCTCGATCTAAAGCCAAACTGATGTTTGCCATTAATAATGGAATGAAGTTCTCTTTGCCTCATACAACCATGATGCATATGTACAGGAATGTTGTAAAGGATAAGGGATAGCTCCCTTACTCAGCGTTGGTCACACAACTGTTCAGACATTTTTAGATAAAGTTTCCAGCCTCTCTTTGTGTTTGAACTATTGCTCCTATGGTTATAGGATTGAAGATGGTGTCCAAGATGAGGTTGAAAGAACTGAACAAGGCCATCGAGAGCTTGAAGGAAAAGTCCCCTAGCAAAACCAAACAAGAATTTGCTGCAAAAAGGAAAGGCAAAGAAATTGTGCGTGAACCTGTCAAGAAGAGAAGATCTCTTATCCTACAAGATGAAGAGGATGAGGATAATCTTACTATCTCTGCCTTTACCTTGAAAAATCTTCAGAGTTTTGTTAGTTTTGAGCAGCAACAAGACAAAGAAGGAAGAGAAGACAGAGAAGGAACAGAGGAAAGAGAAGAAGCAGGAAAAGAAGCCAGAGAAGAAGGAAGAGAAGAAGAGGAGGGTCAAGATGACTCTCATGAACCAACATTTGCAATATCCTTGTCCGCGGATTCAGAAAAGACGAGGAGTGGAATTGTAAGAGCTCAAACCGAAAAAGAACATCACTCTGGTACTGCAATTGAGAAGGAACAAGAAGAAGAATTCCTTTCTCCACATGTAGCCACAGAAATAGGGGGAGTTCGTGAGAAAATAGGTACTTCTTCTTCTCCTCTTTTTACAAGTGATGATGTTAGTAGGTTTCATGCCGATTCAGAGGATGTCTATGCTTCACATTTTCCTAAAGCTGATATTGAAGAATCTACTCCAAGTCTTGGAAGTAGAGGAGCTGATGTCCCCTCATCTCTCAACACTCCACAAACTGAACGTGTTGAGGCTAGTGTGTAATTAGAACCTAATGCAGACTTTCCAAGGCTGTTAGAGCCCCTTCTGGAGATAAAAGCACAACAATATGGAATGGAGTGTGAGATTCAGAAGCTTCAATTTGCTTTGAAATCTACTTCAAATTCTCTCCATGAGAAGGTACAGTCTCTTAATCTTCAAGTTTAAGCTTTACAACAACAAATTAAAGAGATTGCCAATGTTGAAGATGTTGAGAAGCTAAAGGAAACAATGCGAAAGTTGGAGGAGACAGTTCAGTCGAATGAGGATTTCCAGCTCGTTCGCATTCCAAAACAAACCCGATTTCATTTGTTTTTCATCTATTTTTGACTTTCTCCACTTTTTGCTGTTGACAAAAAGGGGGGAGAATGTGTAGATTTGACTTATTTTGACTTGTTTGACTTGAACTTTTGATGTATTGAACTTTGTTGAACTTTTACCTGAACCTACTTTTATTCTGTTTGACATCTGCAGGCAACTTACTTTTGTGGTAATGATTTTGGATGGATAGTTGTTTAAGTCTTGATATCTATCTTATATTTTCAAGATTAACTTGATTTCTGTGGTTGTAGAATCGATGCTATCCAGATCCAAATCAACTTATTTTTATAAGATATCATGTACTACTTAAGAGTTGTTTTGCTGGTCAAAAGTTCTTAAATCTGCAGGAAAGTTTTGTCACCATCAAAAAAGGGGAGATTGTTAGAGAAAACTCCTTTAATGTTTTGAAGTTGACAAAACTTATCCAGAGTCTAGTCTGAAGACTTTTAGACTTTAGTGTCAAAGTCTGAAGTATCCTAGACTTTGTGTCAAAGTATGCCCACATTGATAAATTCCAGACTGAATGCTACTAAAGAATGAAGACTTATCCAAATGCGAGTTTTTATTTATTTCTTTAGGAGTTCGATTCTTATGGATTATGGATGGCTTTTTGGTTGGACATATCACCTACATAATTGATTATCTTTATTTGAATCAATTTAGAAAAATCAAATCTTTTCGGATTGCAAGTAAACTTGGAAAGTATCTACTTATGGAAACCAAGATCTTGATTATATGGGCGAACATGATTGACGGGCTTTCATCACAATCTTCAAACGACTCGAGATCTCCTTGATTGATTCTATCCAATGGGTAGATTGGAAGAATTCCTTTGGAAAGTGCCAACGGTCGAGAAGGCATGAAGGAGTATTTAAGGAGGACTCTCCAGTTGTTCGATAGAGTGCGTGAAAGAGAAATTTCAAAGTCTAAAGCTTTCCATTTTTTTGTTACTCCAAATACTAAGCTCAAAGTTGTATACAAAAGAGAGAAACACTTAGTGTGACTTCGTGAGAGAGCAGTAGAGACTCTTCACTATGAAGTTGAGATCACAAGGCTGTAAAATCTCTTTTGATTCTTATTAAAATCCAACCAGTAGGCTGTCGGCGTGGAGAGTGGACGTAGGCTTGATTTAAGCCGAACCACTATAATTTCCGTGTTCTTATTCTCTTCCCTAAACTCCTTTACTTTGTTCATAATTCTATTTAACTGCTAAAGTCTGAACTTGCTCAAAGTCTGTTATTCTTAAGACTTTGTTTTAGACACAAAATATTTCAACTGTTTCTTTCGAAAAATTGTCTTTATACCTATTCACCATCTCTAGGTGTTCATACTAGCACTAACAGGCGGAACACACTACTCATCCTTCGACCAGGCGGCAGTGCTCGTCCCGGTGGCCTACCGATCCTGTAGAGGTTCTGCTTCCTTCTAGATTTTTGGTTGGACATTTTAGCAAGCAAGTGGGACGCGCTAGCAAACCTAGGGGATTTTGGCTTAGCTGAGGCCTAAGCACGAACCTAGAGATCTAGCGAAGCAAACCGGTACACCAGGGAACGCGATGGGGGATAGATGGGGCCGGAGCTCACTTGAACTAGTCGGGATGAGCTCCGACCAGCTTAGTTAAGAAGATGGACACCAAATGCTCAATGAAATGCCTACCTTGGTTCTAGCAGAAATGATGGCGATCGGCGACGGACGGGCAGCTCTCCGACAGTGGCGAGGTGTCTCGGGGACTCTCTACTCCTTGGCTGATCTCCACAGGCCTCGCTTCTCTCCCCCTTTCTCTAGTTTCGCTCCCCTCCTCTTCGGTTCCTCTCCCCCTCGGTCCTCCACCTTCGCTCTATTTTCTCGGTTCTCCCCCCTCGGCGGTGCCGTCTACCCCTGGGTTCCTCCCCCTACTTTCTTACTCTACTCTCTCTTATCTTCTCCGCTCTGCCCGATGTCCCTTGCTATTGCTGCTTTTTCCTTTTTTGCAAGTCCCCCGCGCATGAGGATGGTTGGAGGAGGGAGAAGGCTGGTGTAGGCCGAGCCAAGGGGAGAGTGAGGTTGGGCTAGGCTGCAGCTTGCGAGAGAGAGAGGAAAGGAGGAGGACCGAGTTGGGCTAAGGCTAGATTTGGCCCGACCTGCCCCCTCTCGTGTCCCTTTTTGTTTTGTTTTGTTTTGTTTTTTGTTTTGTAAAAATAGGCGTCAACACTAGCTAACTATTACATGACTCCCAGCGCACCTTATCATTCCAAGTAATAATCTGGCTTTGATACCAAAAACTATCACAACCTCAACTCCATCCTTAGGGTCACGAGCAGTAAGGGTTATTTTTGCCGTCCCGTTTATTTTATCTTTTCATTAAACACATGCGTAAACGTTACAATCAATACCTGTATAACATTAAGCAACTAGGAAAATAATCATTTACATACATACAATTACATCAATCACATTTACAAGCCCTTCTATCACGGGCCGTTATATTTTACTACAACTACATCTTCAATGCTCAAAAGGCCGGGGTAAACCTTAGCTCCTCTAGCGAGACTGCAACTTCTCTATGCCTACAATTCTAAAAAACAACAGGGTGAGTTATGGACTTAGTAAGTAAAACCTCTAATCCTCTACTAAAATGACAACTCGCCATCAAATCTAGCATGAACAGTACTTGTATTACAATATCGATGGCAGACCGATGGCAGACCAATAGCAATATTACTGCTTCACCTCAACCACACATATGTATCCCTTTGGCGTAACTTCCATGCATGCTTACCTTTGGGTTATCCATGAACACACCGAGTCAAGTAGTAATAAATATTCCCGCATGCATAAAAGGTTCATTAACATACATCTCAGCTCAACTAGGGCATCCCAGCTCAACCGAGGCATCCAGTTTCAAGCTAGATAGCCTGGCTCAACTAGGGTATCCTAGAGGCTAGCTCACCTGAGGCATCCGGGCTTAACCCAGGCATCTTGTTGTCACGAATGAGGCATCACCACCAACGCTATGTGACGAAGGTCTTCCTCTTTCATTTAGTGATCACATATCATGTGTCGCATCAGCCAATTTATTATCTTCCATCTTAACCCACACATAAGCACACCATACAAAATGGACCTGCGACATATAAACGACTACTCACAAGTAAGCACATGACTAAAACTCGATGATGTAGCATATCGCCCTAGCTAAGGGTTAGGAATTCTACTTACCTTTGATGAACCTCGATAAATTATAAGTGACTTTACCAAGAGAGGGCCGTCTTGTGAGGTGGTGGGCGAGCAAGGCCGAGAGAGAGAGAGAGAGAGAGAGAGAGAGAGAGAGAGATGTAAGGAGGAGGAAGTGTTCAAGAGGAGGAAGAAGGGGAAAGTGGATGGCAAGGTTAAAAATGAGAAGAAGTCCTCATATTTATACTACTTGGCGCCATCATTACCAAGCCAAATGGTTCATTTTAAATTTTCCAAATGACCTGCCTATGGTTCTTAGATGGCAAGTCTATTTATCCAATGATTTCACCTAAAGAATAAGTTGGACGGCAAGAAGATTTCGCTTGGCAATCTAGCCTGTAAGCATCATCGATGATGGCCCGCTTTTCTCCCTTTCACTGGACCACTTGTATCCCTCATTTAATGAGCATTTAATGAAGTTTGAAGATAAGGCTATCAAGATTGCCAACTCGGCGCTTAGGTCTCTTAGGTCATTAATGAGGGCATTAAGTATCGCTTTCCGATTGGGCCACATGTGCACCATCCTTTTCTTGCCCATCAAGGATATTTTTAACTTCATCATAACTTTTGAAAAGTCAAATGACACATCACCCCCTTCATTTAATGATGGTGTTCTAGAGTGTTCTCTAATTTGTCTTTTTCTTCCTCAAGAAGACGTTTTGGAGAATTCCATCATCTAAGTTGGTTTAGGGGCCGGAAAATGGATGATTAGGTAAACCTCAAAAAATCGAATCACATACACCTGAGGTTTGGCCGTTGTGTCCCACGCTCGGCCAAATCATTCCCTTGGACGGTTGGCCTAGAGGGTCGGTTGTCTTTTGATCAATTCAATGCCAATCTTAAAGCTATCTATGGCCTAGCAGTAAGCCAAGGCACTCATGGACCTTAGAATTAATGATAGAATAGTCGGGTCTATCCCTAAGCTCATTCCGATCGTCACTCGATCCATCCGTATGGTTCATGGTCGGTGCATTACCGATCTATGATTGAACATAACCAATTCAAGATTCTTTTTCAATCACTAAGAATTAACTAGGGAATGATGCATTTTTGGTTGGAAAACAATCGCATTTGATTGAGTCGGATTGTCCGTATATCGATGCATAGCCGGGCGGAATCACCCGTGGCTGAGCATTATGACCAATTGGATCAACCCATGACCATCCGCCGATCCAAAATCATTGCGTGATCAATCCTCATGATCAAAAAATCATCTTATGAGCTGGTGATCCTATCCCACCACTATGGTTGGTAGATAATTCACGGCCAACACCTCAACTAGTTCGTGGCTAGTCGGTTGGTCGGACCATGACCAATCCTTGATTCCTTACCGATCAAACCGATCAATCTCATGACCAATGGCCCGTGGTCGATCCATTCAGGATCTTATGACTGATCCTTACGCGGTCGGAATAGAGCGTGTTACATACTCAATTGGCAAAACGTGAAAATATTTAACACTTAATAATATAATTAAGAAGTTTAGAATTAAATTAGCAAAAATGTGATATGCTTAAAATTTTTTGACTGATTTTTCCAATTCTTTTATGGTCACGGATTGGTAAATGGGGGAAATTGAGCTCTATTATTACCTTTTTTTTCTTGCTCAAAATTGACAAAAAAAAAAAATTCCCGACAAATTGACAACGTTCAGTATTCAAAATTCTTTCACTTTACACGTAAGAATTTGCACGATATGAAGAACTATAAATTTTCGTCATTGAAATGTGTTGGAATCATGTGTTGAGTTTGGACCCATTGTTGTGAAACCCGATTTAGACAAGCATGTGCAATAGCCGACCAAGTGAAACTGAATAACCCAAATGCATGTGACTTCACTGACTTGGTCTCTTAAGAGTATGCTTATTTCGCAAAAAATGAATGATTTGGAAAAAAAAAATTCTTTAAAATGAGTACTTATATCTCTTGAAATAGTAAGTTAAAAGAAAATGTTGTCATTATTGACAATAATTCATATCTAAATATTTTTGTGGATGATTAAAATATTTTTCGTGCATTTATATTTATAAACAATACAAGTGATCATTCTTCGAAAACTATCTTCCAAATCATTTATTTTCAGCAATTTAAATGCAATTAGGGGTGATCAGTTTGCGGTTTCCAAAAATCGGAACTAGGGAACATACTAGGAAATGGACTGTACTATTAGTTCAGTCCAATTCTAATTTGATATGGAACCGATCACTTATTTTTTTGCACTATTTTTTTCTCATTATTTTTTCCCACTAGTTGGAGCCGAACTAAGATAGCTCACATTTTACTAATTTTTTGGAAGAAATAATAGTATAAAAATATATATTTAGTAAGTCTGGTCCGGTTCCCTCTTAGAACCATGAACCAAATTGCCTGGACATTGGTTCCACTTTTTAGGAATCGGGAACCGGACATATACTCTCAAGAATTGAACCTAATTGACTAGTTTGGACAATTCTCGGTTCGGACAATCCGTTTTGCACACCCCTAAACACAACCAAGAGTCTGTTTGATTAAAGAAAAACCAGTTTTAGGGAAATTGGTTTTCGGCTTTCTAGTGTCTGGACAACACAAAACTAATAGATTTATGAAAAACGTTTTTCATGGACTGGAAAATTAACAAGTATAAATTGAGGGGTAAACAACTTACCCTTCAAGTAAGAACTAAATCATTTTTCCCTTCACTACTAAATAAATGAAAATTAACTATTTTCCTTGAAAATATTATACTTATTATGAAATTTCCAAGCTAAGTTTCAATGCAAATCGAAGCTGAAGATATAAATCAACTAGGGAAAACCCAAGTTAGACTTTGATGATTGATTTTGTGTTTCGACTGAATTAGGACTCCATGTGCACATCAGATATTCCAGGGAAATTAGTTTCCTAATTGGAGTTAGGTCACTTTCACGCTATCCTAAAACTTGTATATACAGTCTTCCACTGGCTTATTTTGTCTTCGAAGGGCCTTCTGTGCAGAGATGTTTGCCGTGACTTCTGGCCCGTGATTGCCTCATTCGTGCAGCTACATCCGGGAGTAATTTCAAGTGGTTTTGTACTCGCACATGAAAATCCAAGAGCCGTTTGAATACCCAGAACTTCTTCGCAGACTTCTCCCGATGATCTGCGCAAGTACGTCCAATGGAGATTGTAATCATGCTGAAAGTGCGAGTGTTTAGACAAGGTGAAACACTCTGGATTTGGATGTAATTTAGTACTTAAAAACATTAGAGTGAGTGATCATGACTTTGTAATTATGTGATGAATTAGAGGACTCTTTACGGCCGTCTTTTTTAGTGGAGTAAGAATCAACACTTCGATCGAATCACATAAATCTCTTGTGCTTTTCTTTTCTTTGATTTCATCAACTTGTATTAGATTTTAACAGCAAGATCCACAACCCTCGCGTTTATTCCCAGCAAAATGGATTTTGTGAATTGATTCTCCACGTATAAGTTCCATTTGCAAATGTCATGGAATTGATACCTATCTCACGGAAGATTTCAGGGGAACTGGGTTCTCTGTCACGACAAAAGGGAAACATAGTGAACTGTCTTGTCTTCATGTAAAATTAGCCAATAATGGGATGTTTTCTCTGCCGGCTTCAAGACAATTCCTCAAAACTCTCTCTCTCTCTCTCTCTCTCTCTCTCTCTCTCTCTCTCTCTCGGATGACCAATTGTGCAGAGTGTGGGGGTTTTACGGAACATGTATAGGCTAAATAAACATAAACGTAGCGAAAACAAAGATAAAATTCTATTATACATGTATCTCCAAAGGCGTTGTTCGTGCATTTTAATAAAAAAAATAGAATATCGAAGGGAATTATATGGATTACCTCTCGAAGCGCGCTTTAAACGACTTGATTCGAATGTTCTTTAGTTCGAGCCCCACAAACGTCGGGTCTCTAGTTCAGACACACCACCAACGCACCTCGAACGAAAAAGAGCTCACATGTAATCGCCATTATAATTGTGCTAGCAATCTCGTGGAGACAATCCTCTACACGTGATTAGCAACCGTTTGCTAACCATGTAGTTCTCTCTCTCTTTCTCTCCTTTTCTTACTTAACCCACTCGCCTTCTCTTTGCTCTCTATATATAATGTCCTGGTGGAGTCAACATTTAACTTTCTCTATAAGCTAGTCTTTAACCTCTCAAATAAGTTATTGACTACTTCTTGCAAAAACTAGTCTTTAACTTCTCAAAGAAGTTATTGACTACTTCCACCATAAGCTAGTCTATAACTTCTCAAATAAGTTATTGACTACTTCCCTTGGAAGCTGGGTGAACAAGAGAATAGCTCTCGTGAATGGGCTATGTCCGATCGAGTGAATTGGTTATGATGTGTAACATCCCTAGGTTCATCACTGAACTGACAGCAAAACTTGCACTAACACATTAGTACTCCTAAGAGAATTGATTGTCCCAATCAATCTCTAGGTCCTATAAGCCATGATTGACATCTAGCAATATGTCATGGCTACCCAGACAGTGTAAATGCTTTAAGAATATAATGAACCCGTTAACTCTAGCTACAGTGTAATTCAATCCCTCTGTCTTACTATGTCCCAATCAAACAAAGACCATGGAATATTTGTCAAGTCACCAATTCAATCATATGCACAAACCCAATTGACTTGCATTTTATACGAGACATAAACAATTCATTCTTGGTTACAACCCCGGCCGATGATTTCAATGTAGTGTCACAATTAGATTGCATAGGACATCATTACTATACATTGCATATAACAATGAGACAGATTCCATGTTGCACTCACGTGTAACTTCATACACGAACGGGCTATGACCATCAGGTACAGAAACGGATCAATGAGCTGCCAATATGTGTACCCGTGAACCATAGCCGTCCAACAAACAAGTTGACACCGTGCCTCGGGTCTAAGGATTATTTACACAAGACCAAAGCATGAACAATTGGTCATTGACCTTGCTTAAAGCTTCCATGTTACCAATCATTCTATGAGTGTCACATTTAGTGAACTTGTCTGCTACAAGCACTTGTGTTTTAACTCGGGCATCATAATACCCAATGACTCGTGACTCATTATTACCTTAAGCATTCAATACTTAATGGTGAAGCTAAGACCACACCGGTCTCAATAGGATTATTAATATCCACTCAATGATCCATTGACCGGGAACGATTTAAAGATTTAGTCTAACCGTGAACCCGTCACGTATATTCTTAATGTCTCAAGAATAAGTCTAGTCATAACTGATCTTATGGAATCATTTATATAGATAATTAGACAAATAAATGAATACGTCTTTACCATTAATTTGACAACACAATTGAAATCCCTAACATGTAACTATTACATGGTTGCTTTAGGGCATATGACTAACACAAAGTTCAATTTTTTTGTTCTTTATTTGCCTAGATAGATTGTGCGAAGCTGAGTTGAAAAATTTCATCATGAGCGGCGTTGGAACTTCGTTGATCAGCCAGCAAATGATAGGATTACAAGAGGGATCAAGATGAACATTTCGGATCGGTGACATGGTCATTGACCGGTAGCTGCAGCTGTTTGGACTTGTCACGGTCACCATTGCTTTCCAAATCCCACTTGCTCGGTCCTTCCACGACTCCTCTTTGCCTGTACTTGCAGTAGAGTATCAGTTGCAGCACCCCCATAGGACTCCCCACCAGATTAGGCGACTGTCAAATACGGTTTGAGAAAATGTCAGTCCCATTATAGAATTCAGTCGGACCTCCCTCGAGACCTGGGAAAATACACATGTTTTTAGTATGAATGATTCTATCTATCGCACCATTATTGGAATGAGTCTACATGGGTATGTTTTAAGATAACATGAAGACGGATTTATAGTTGTACAAACCGCGAGGAAGAGATCGTGGCTCAGTAGTCCATAGGCCAACCAAAGGGAACTAGCGGTGAATGAGAACAGCGACAAGTAGAAGGGCATAAATTCCACGCTCTTCGTCTTTATCACTTGTTTCTGCAAAGTGGAAGCGGATAAGAACCATTACAAGATGCTAGCCACGGACTTAATATTAGCATACACAGATATGCTGCATGGATGATGCGAAATAGTTTGTTGACCACCGGTGCCTAATTAACTATTAGATACTGGGAAGCGAAAATGAAGAACTCGTGTTGATAAATGAGCCAACTTATTGCCCACCTCTAACTGGTCGTCAGCCTCTCTTTCGCACAAATTCATACACAGATCATTAATAAGTCTATCAGAGCCAGGACCTTTAAGTAGCTTACGAAAGTCCACAAATCTTGCTTATTGCTATGCATGTCGCACCCGATCGAATGAGTCTATGGTAGATATGATAAATACTGGGACTTATATTGGTTTTTAACGAGTAATATAACTTTGAAATGACCTGTGTGATTGGGGATGAAACTGTTTATCAACTTACGCATATTAGAGATAAGTTGTTGATAAGTATTGACAGAAGAAAAACAAGTTGGTCGCTTTAATTACTCAGCTTTCCCGTCTTTGTATTGATCTAGTGCTACTTATAATATATGCATGAAGACAGGGAAGAAGTGGACTTACAACAACAACCAGTGGAGATCCATACATCGCGACGGAGGCCACTAGCCCTATACTTCCGACAAATACTCTACGGTGATGGTGATCATGAAATATAAAAGTCGATACAATGGCAATGATAATGGAAAAGGTGAGCACTCCCAGCACCATTGCAGCCACCTTTATCTGTAAATATACATGTCAAAGATCAGAAAAATTAAATCACCTGGTTCATTGGCACACTGGAACAATAAGCTAAAATACTGTGTTTATGCATATTGAAAAGATTGTCCGCTGCTGAGCTAATTTAAATGAGCGGATGGCAGCAAAACTAAATGGACTCAGCTTACCTTCTGTTTCGAGGAAGAGAACCAAAAGTATATGGCAATGAAACAGCTCTCAAGAAGAATCCCGACGCCGTTGACCGTGACAACTGGAAAGTTGTCCCATCGGTAGCTCACAACCGGAAGCCCGTACCAAGTGTAAAGAAAGCAGTTCCAGAGTGCGAGGATGTATGGAATGCAAGAGAACTTCTCCGTGCTCTTCATTTTTATAACCCTTGCAAAAGTCAGTCTGCAACGCATGATACAATTATTAGGTGAATTGCAATCTATTTATGACACGAAATTCATAAATAGATTGCAACAATAACAACGATGGAGCATGGAGTTCACTGGAAACATTACATGGGAGCTGCATATAATAACAACGAAGCAGCATTTCCTGCAACAATAGAAACAACCATGCGCACACTTGATAAATATGTATAAACCATAGATGATTACAAACTGTTTATGCTGCTGATTTTGAATTTAGAAGAACAAACATAAAAGGGAAAGATGTATAGTAGTGTACCCAGCACTCCAATTGCAAGACGCAATCTATCTCCCATGCTTTTGCGCTGTCGAAAGCAGACGACAAACCCTAGGACGAACGGTGGGGTGTCTACAGACACTAGAGACACTCTCAAACTATCCACTCGTTATGAGCTATTTGTAAAGTGCTTTGTGGACTTTGCTTCCCACCTCAGGCTATTTATATGTTATAGGACAGAGGAAAATAGTAATATTCTTTTAATGAATTATAGAGGCGCAAGTGCTGTCTACGTCTTCAATGCAGACTGTAGAGGGTTCTTGAACTAGTGGATGGAAATCGATCAGATCACATAAAGAGGAATTTTTATTTTTCTCAAGTGCTAAGTGCAGAATGTTATCGTGTTCGAACGACGCAAAAAGGGAATCATATTTGCTGGTTTAGGTTCTGGTTCCGTACCATGAGCGCCAGCTATCGCAGAGAACTTCAAATCCTTTGCAGGTTGTAAGTTCAAAAGGCACAAGGCACGGTCTACTTGACAAAATAATTCTGGGAACTCTCGGGTGTATCCCTCCTGCGGTTATGTGATATGCTAAGTTAGGTTTTGCTCCTCGAGCTAGGTCTTATCTTCCCAATTCAATTATTGGGCGAGAGCATTTCAGTATAAGATTAGGAAATTTGGTGAGATATCGCTTCTGTTTGGCGCGACGAGGAAGGATAAGAAAAACACGAGACCCATCATTTCTCCAAGGCGCCAATTCTCGGTCGAATAAATCGACAGACTGCAATGAGTTATACATGCATCGACATTAGATGCCATGTTTTTGTAATGGATGTCCATTCAAGAATCATTGTCTCTATTCGTCTAGTTCCCCTTTTGCTTGCCTTGTTATCCACAACTCCGGTCAGATGAATGGAAGACTGACCCGGGTTTTCATGAGCTTTGGCGGGTCATGGAGTGCCTGTCAAGGGCGCTAGTGCATACCTTGGGGGTGATCATCACCACCTGTACCTCACATCTCGGCACAATGGAACGTGTAATCTGCCTACGTCTTGGCTCCTACATGCCTTATAATATGAGTGAACCTGTAGAGATCCATATCAAATTGGAGAATATGGCTTCATTTGCACATTTTCCTTTGATTAGTTTAAAATTTTGAATATAACCTCGAATTTGAACTTTCAATTGTATCTTAACAAAATCTAATTGGAAGTCTAAAATCTGTGGTTAGGTTTGCTTGTTGGGATTTTCCCCCTTAAGAGCTAGTCGCTAGGAGAAACTTTTTAATTTCACGTATTTTGATTGTAGTAGAAAAGTGTACAATTAGGGCAAAAGGCATGCCACCCGGTTTTGTTTGCCACTGGAATTAGCATGTTATCTTAAAAAGGCCCATGATAATGGAAACACGTGAGCACCTTTAGCTAGAGGACAATCAATCGATTATAATGTACAAAAATTACGTGGGAACTCAATAAAATTTCCGTCAATAAGGGGAAACCTATTGATAACGAGCCTCTTAAGATTTCTCCATCGCTCAAAACGAATAGAATTGAATGTGTCCTCACACTTTCTAGACCAGTTTTAGAATTTCGTTGCTGTATTTGAAAGTCTTGAGATTCGATACGACTCTTATCATAAATGTTTGGACTCTGGGGCACTTACTCCTCATGTCTGTCTTCTTTCGATAAATCTGAAGAGGAAGGCGCACTCGGCTCGATAGGCTTTTGTCATAGTCAAGAAGAAAAATATCATGGGATCTCAAAATGGAGATTCATCTTTGCTATTCTTCGAATAAGCCAACCGCATTTTATTGGTCCTAAAGTGGAGCGTCGCCTCTGCTTAATTACTAATCAATGAACTAAATGGTGCGGGTCGAGGTGGCTCTACCAATTCAATTTGGATTCCTCCTTGCGACGTTGATCTCAGCATATCCTTCTGGCTGTCTTCCATTTAGCTCTTCGTGCATCATCGTCGTCATCATCATCATCGACCAATTACATTATTCTTCATCGTCAAATCGCAATTCGTGGGGTTTCGGATGCTTCGTTTTGGAAAGTTGTTCCTCCACATGGGTGTTATCTTGTCTAGAGAATCGTTTGTTTAATGTTCAATGGTTGTCGCCTATTGTTTTCGTGTTTGCCCCTCCAATCGCTTCAGTATTCCCCTTGCACGTTCCACTTTCATCTCTTGCATTTCTTTATTCTCCGAATGTAATTTTTCCTTTTTCTCTTCTGAATTTCTATCAAGCATGCTTGCGCCAAGTTTATTGTCAGCCACATATTTTTTCAATGCATGCTGCCTGTGTATTTAGACTCAAAAGATTTAGATATGTTTCCATGAAATGCGACATATCTGCCTTCCATCAAATACAAATTTGAGCCGTGTCGTGAATGAACCTCTATTCAACTTGTGCTTTGAGCGTAATTTTGCACTTATCGATGAATATAACCTCTTTTAATAAAATACTGTGCATTGAATCGAACTATCGAATGAAGAAAGTCCCCCCTCACTTTTTGGCATCAGCGATGGTTTTGCAATGATGGGCTCGTCGACTTTCAAACCTCCTGATAACGAGTGAAATGAATGACTACTCTCAAATGAAAAAGATCTAGTAACGAGTATGACATTTACCTCTAGTCAAATTGGAGACATGAACTCAATCGGTTAGGAAATTAAGATGGCACAAGCATTGTTTGACCTGAACCTCAGTTCTTTTCCAAAATGATAAGCCAGCAAGGAGAACATATTCGGAAATACATAGGAAAATTCCTTTTGTTGGTGATGATGTCGGATGCATCTAATGTAACTTGATGTCGACAAATGACATTGTGCAATTAATTGTGATTGGTGATAAAAACCTGGCACAAGACTTGACAAAGGGAGTAAATCAAACAGCGTCATAAGTAGAAATTACCCGAATAAAGTCCCACATTAAATGCACATGGATGAGTTAAGTCGCCTATTACGTATGATACCACGGTTTCTAAGGTTGGCCATTAGAATTTGGTGTGGGGTTTTTTAATTAGGCTTCCTCCAATTTCTTTTAGGTCGTTTATACCTCTACCATTCTCTCTCCTTCACTTTAATCATAAACTTTATGCCTTGGTGGGTGAGATTTTTTAATTAGGCTTCCGCCAATTTAATGTAACTTGATGATGTCGGATGCATCTAACATAACTTGATGTGGACAGATGACATTGTGCAATTAATTGTGATTGGTGATAAAAACTTGGCGCAAGACTTGACAAGGGAGAAAATCAAACAGCGTCATAAGTAGAAATTACTTGAATAAAGTCCCACATTAAACGCACATGGATGAGTTAAGTCACGTATTACGTATGATACCACGGTTTTTAAGGTTGGCCATTAGGATTTGGTGCGTGGGTTTTTTTAATTAGGCTTCCGCCAATTTTTTTTAGGTCGTTTATACCTCTACCATTCTTCTCCTTCACTTTAATCATAAACTTTATGCCTTGGTGTGTGGGATTTTTTAATTAGGCTTCCGCCAATTTAATGTAACTTGATGATGTCGAATGCATCTAACGTAACTTGATGTGGACAGATGACATTGTGCAATTAATTGTGATTGGTGATAAAAACTTGGCGCAAGACTTGACAAGGGAGTAAATCAAACAACGTCATAAGTAGAAATTACTTGAACAAAGTCCCACATTAAACGCACATGGACGAGTTAAGTCACGTATTACGTATGATACCACGGTTTTTAAGGTTGGCCATTAGGATTTGGTTCGTGGGTTTTTTTAATTAGGCTTCCGCCAATTTTTTTTAGGTCGTTTATACCTCTACCATTCTCTCTCCTTCACTTTAATCATAAACTTTATGCCTTGGTGTGTGGGATTTTTTAATTAAGCTTCCGCCAATTTAATGTAACTTGATGATGTCGGATGCATCTAATGTAACTTGATGTGGACAGATGACATTGTGCAATTAATTGTGATTGGTGATAAAAACCTAGCGCAAGACTTGACAATGGAGCAAATCAAACAACGTCATAAGTAGAAATTACCCGAATAAAGTCCCACATCAAATGCACATGGATGAGTTAAGTCGCCTATTACGTATGATACCACGGTTTCTAAGGTTGGTCATTAGAATTTGGTGTGTGGGGATTTTTAATTAGGCTTTTGCCAATTTTTTTAGGTCGTTTATACCTCTACCATTCTTCTCATTCACTTTAATCATAAACCTTATGCCTTGGTGTGTGGGATTTTTTAATTACGCTTTCTCCAATTTAATCTAACTTGATGATGTCGGATGCATCTAATGTAACTTGATGTGGACAGATGACATTGTGCAATTAATTGTGATTGGTAATGAAAACTTGGCACAAGACTTGACAAGGGAGTAAATCAAACAACGTGATAAGTAGAAATTATCTGAATAAAGTCCCACATTAAACACACATGGATGAGTTAAGTCACCTATTACGTATGATACCATGTTTTCTAAGGTTGGCCATTAGGATTTGGTGCATGGGGTTTTGTTATTAAGCTTCCGCCAATTTTTTTTAGGTTGTTTATACCTCTACCATTCTCTCTCCTTCACTAACTTTATGCCTTGGTCGGTGGGATTTTTTAATTAGGCTTCCGCCAATTTAATGTAACTTGATGATGTTGGATGCATCTAATGTAACTTGATGTGGAGAGATGACATCGTGTAGTTAATGTAACTTGACTCATTCAAGGTTATGGTTTAATTTTATAAATCTAGGTCCTATTTTAATATTATGCCTAGATTCATTTTTGACATAAGCTCAAGTGCTTCAATTCAATATCAATTTGAAAGTGATATGGGATCTTATACATGGATAGTTTATTAGATAGGGCAATTGTGACACTAATTGAGTTCAATTTTATTTAATTTACAATTTTGCCCATTGAATTGCAAATTTGACCATTTTAGCCTTTTAGGCCCAATTTAAAGCACCCATGATTTTGACCTATTGTTTTTCATGATAAAATTCAATTAGATCAATAAGAGACCCTTAGATCATGTTCATAAGGTTTGATTAGTTTAATTGTACCTTAGTTGGCCAATTTCTTCTTAAATGTGGGAAAATTCCTTTTCAATTTGGTCCGTTTAGGGACCAAATTATATATATTTTGGACCCACAGGAGCCCCAAATGGGGGAAATGATAAGAACTGGACCAAATTGGAAAAGAACCGGTCAGAAATTGACCAAATCAAACCTAACCGGTTTGACCGGCCGCTGGCGGGGTTGGCCGGTTCAACCCCTTGCCGATCGATTCCTGACCTCTAGTGATCGATTCTAGAATCCTCTCAATGTCAATTTCACTTTTGCACCTTCAATTTCTCAAAATCTTATAGATTGACCCCTGAATTTCTTTAAATTTTAAATTAACCATTAATTGGACATTTCGACGCAATTCTGGATTTTGGCTTGCTTTTTGCAAATCAAACCTACTAGATTAATTACCCGATATCTCGAGATCATGATAGAGCATTCGAAATCGATTTTTGACCATTGGATCAAAATTTCAACCATCGAATTGAATCGACGGCCGAAATTGCTTAATTTGGGGAGTATATAAGACAAAATTTCCCTCCATTTTAGGGGGCTTCATTTGCACGAATTTTTCTCTCTCCTCAGTCTCTCTCTCTCTCTCTCTCTCTTCTCTCTATTTTGGCACCAAAATCAAATCTCTCTCTCTCCATTGGTTTGATCGGATTCTTCTCCGACGAAGTCATTGCCATTGATTCTAGCCCCCGCTGGCAACGTTCTTACTTAGGATCTCCCCAATCTGTCTCCAAGCTTCTCAGTCACAAGATTGTGGTGTGGTCCTTGCCGATCGATCACTGGAAGAGCACTGGTGACCCGATCAACTCTGACGGTGTCCAAACCGGTCCAGTTTTGGACGAATTCTGTTTCCCTTCGCTGTAGGTGGTTTAGTCGCCTTTCGAAGCTGTTCCTTGTTGTCCAAATCTACTCCTTGGTGATTTATGGAGGTTTGATCGAAGTTTTAGGGGAAACTTCGATTGATTGCGATCAAAATCGACTAAATCACGATAAAAGGTAATTTCTCGATCTCAAATCCCGTGAAGCGAGGCTGGATTAATCGGCTGGGGTTAGTGTTCAATTTTAAGTAAATAAGTGATGATTATATATACTAGATGATGGATTTGGATGATGATTGACTGTAATTGAGTGTTCTTTGATGATGAACTTGAATGATTGTGGTTGATTTAGGTTAAATCTACAATTTCATAATCTTAGGACTAATCTATTGTTTTGGCCAAAACGAGATCCGAAATGATCTTATATCAACTTGAATCTTCTTAGACTTAGATAATACACGTCTCAAGCTTTGAAAACATAGGTTGTACGCCCCAATCGAGTATCATTTGACCCTCGAAAAATATATTCGAAAATGAGCGATTAGGCAGTAGTTTAGGAGGATTTTCAGTTCTATTTTTATCCCGAAATGAGATTTTACTATTTTTGTGTAGCCTTTTGTGATGTTTTTAGACCTTCATGATTTTTGTTCCAAATCATCTTATGCATGTCCTGTAATTTTTTCGTGATTTTTGAATGTGTTTAACTAGGTCAACTTTACTCAAATCCAAGCCTAGGTCAGTCTGTTTTGTGCTGATATTTGATTTTATCATTTTTGTACTGATCTATGTGTTGATTTCTGGAGGAACTTTTCTTCATGAAATTTTCTCATACTAGTGTGAAGCATGTTTTTTATTTTTATTTTTCAAAATTTTTAGACATGATTAACTAGGTCAAAATCACTTAGATCCGAACATAGAACAATTTGCCCTACATTGATCTGGATTCTATTTTGATAAAATTGAATCTACAAATGTGCTTTGTTTGGTCTCAAATTCTTCATGAGAGTTGAAACACATGATACATATGTTCAATTGATACATGCTTTGCAAAGTCTTGACGTTGGCAAGTGAGTCAATTGCATGAGTTAATGTTAAAATGTGTTGCGGCAGTACATAGTCTAAATGTACATCTCTGTTTTGTCATTTTTGCTACAATTCGTGTGATCATATTTGGGTTTTGAACTCTCATCATTGTATGTTCTATATGTAGGATTTTTCGTAAGATTTTTGCACGTCTTTAGATGGCTGAAATTGTGCGCGTTTAGTGAGATTAATGCTAAAACCAAATCTTGTTGTATATGCATCTTGCAATGCTTGTTTGAGTTATTGATAGTCCAAATTTTGAGATAATGTTTCTTGACACTTAAACTACATGTTACAAGGTTTGAGTATGTGTTCACATCATTGCATTTGAGTGTCATTTTGCATGATTAATGTGTGCCATAAGAGTGCATGTTTACCAAGAAACTTTCAAGCATTTCATCATGAATCTTAAATCATCTCCTATTGTCATCGAATTATATGGCATTTTCTCATGCCGATTTAGGGTTAGATGATCACCCTAATTTTTTGTCGCATCTAATTCTATGTCGCATGCGATTTTTTCATGCCATTTTTGTATTACTTGAATGGTTTTGAGATTTATTAATGCATGTTTGTGTTCTGATTTTTACTTATCAACATGCGCACCTTTAGAGATCTTGATCTTAGTGTACCAATTTGACTTAGTTTGGACTCAAGCCTTTCTAAGAAGTTGAAAGGCACACTTAGCGGTTTCCAATGCCGCTAATTTCACACAGATTGCTCATCATTTGGACCACTTTCCATTTTTTTTTTAAAGTAGATCAGAATTTGGACATGGGATCAAATTTGAACCCCTCTTCTAACCGTTGTTTGGACAGACCTTTGATATTTTTGTTCTATTTTTTCTATTGGGATTCTATACTTGGCCTCATAAGGAAACTTGTTTGCCATCATATTGGTTATGTTGTGTATAAATTTGGCGATTTTTAGACTTGTTTTGATAGGAAAAATCCTTGTGATATTGGCTGAGTGTCCTGCTGTTTTGACAATTTTCTAGCATGCTGTTACTTGTTGTTTGATTTTTGTAAAATTATGTGTAGCTTCGTTAGAAAAACTTTCTTCACAAAATTTGTTTATTATCATGTCGTGCATGTTAGGGAATTTTTTCATCACCAAATTGTCATTAAGTATTGCCCAATTTTGCTATCTTTGCATGTTTGTTATGTAATTTTCTGATATGAACATGATTGTGATTATTTAGATAAACTTTCTAAGTTAGTTTGTACATGAACCTAGGTCATTTCATCTTCATAAAAGTTGCTCTAAATACCTCGATATTCGTTGTTAAATGATTTTCGATGAATTGTCTTTTCAAATCAAATTTTAAAAATGCTTTAGTACATGTGATGTTTCTCAAAAATAATTTTTAAGAAATTCTTTTCCAAAGCTCGATTTGGCTTAAGAAAAAATCTTGATTTAGATCATATTCAAAATACCTATGATGCTTATGTGTGCATTTATGCGAGCCCTGAGCTAGCCTTGACAATTGAATGTGTTCCATAACTTATATATTCTCTAATCCTAAATATTTTCAAATCTCTTTAAAATTCTATTTGACATTGTGAAAGTCACGGTTTGAATTGTATTTAAAATACCAATGATGCTTATGAGTGCATTTATGTAAGCCCCGGGTTAGCCTTAGCAATTAAATGTCTTTCATAGCCGAGACATCACTTTGTTTCAAAACTTTTTGTATATAATTTCAAAAGATATATTTGAAACATTACATGTACCTCTCCATGCATACAATTACACCATACATTTAGAAGTGCTTGTGTATGTGATTGGCACATGCTCTTGGTAATAAGTGACCCACTAAGGGTTCACTTTCCTGCTTGATTGGTTGAGAAACAAGGTACAAAAGACCTGTATGCATGTTTAATTCCTGTAATGGATGTGACTTTTAGATGTATGAGAGGGTCGATGCATGATATCGAAGGAAAACCTTGAAATCACATAGATCGCTTGGTTAGGAGACTTATAAATGTTATTGGCCATGCGAGAACACAATTGGTCGATAACGGTTATAAGTCACAAAATTGGATTGGGTAGGTGTTTTAGTGGGACCCACGCATGAAATACAAAAGTCTACCTCGAGGCCCTTAAATCTGATTTCGTATTGAACTTTCTTTAAGTGATTGTTCTTGACATGAAGTTGTTTTTTTAACTGTTTTGACATGTATGCTTGTTTCTTTCCATTGTATGTACCTAGTTATAGATTTCCTAAATTAGGTTTAGAATAAAACCCCGAAGATGGAGAGATCATGAAGACAGTGGAGGTTGATGTCCATTCCGACCATTATTTTATACTATTCATTTCCCCGACATATGTCTCGGGTTCCTTTTGTTATATAAAGCCCGATGAGTTGCGGGTCCTCTCTTCCTCTTATCTTTTTTCAGTTGTATATCTCTTCTAAATTTTATAGGATTGCATGATAGATTTACAAGTTTCCTTGATTGTTTACTTGTTGCTTTGCAATTTTCAATATAATTGAGTGTTTTCTTTCCATTTTCTTTAGAAATAGAATAGTATGAAAACAACCAACCACGCATAATCGCTTAGTTTAGGATTAACAATCTCGAAAATGTAAGAAATGCATAAATACGTTAGGTAAGCACAATATATTGTTTAGGTACCAAAAGTGCGCTAATAGAAATATTGGCGTAACCTAAGTCTCCAGACCTAAATATCTTGTTGCGTAGAAATTGAAAGGAAAACTCTGAACCCTCGATTAGGTTTCTACCCGACCACAAAAAACGAGGCTAGTGGCGACTCCCGTCTTATTTTTAAGTTTTCATTAACAACTAGACTGTATAAATGAACCCATCGTGCAGGGTATGAGTTTCGATGAAACTCATCATGGTTTATCATACTTGATGTGGTAGTACCCCAAAGAATGAAGTGATGCCATCCTTATGGGTGAAGTGTACTATCAAGAGAGCTACCAAGGTAAAGGTACCCTTAAATTTGATATTCACACTTGACTTCCTCTCCCAATGTATGTCATCTATGTGGGTACAGGTTACGACTCTCCGCTGTCATGCGAGATATGAGTTTGGGAGAGCTCGAGATCTCGTGGATGGAGCTCACGAGAGGCTTGACTCAAAAGGCGGGTGATTATGTCTTTCTAAACATAAGCCGTGAGGGAACTCTCGTGATCAAGTACCCCTAAATCCAACCTTTCCCCCCATTCTTCTCCTCGTGATGAGGGATCGGCGGATAGATGGGTTTGCGACAGGTTTGGTGACTTTGTTGGGAACTGGTTACTAGATTAAGAGGACTTAAAGTCGTTTAAAAATGTTTGTTGTGTTTTAACTAACATGTCTTGTGTAGGATCGCCTGCATGTCAAAGTTGTGTGGAAAATCAGGTTAGTCGCCAATCTCATGTTAAATAGTCCCTGTAGGTGAGAGTTATAAGGGGAGGTGTGCTTGTAAATCCTTTGTTTTATAGGTAGTGGAAGGATGTATGAATGTGTGAGGGTTTATATTGAAGTGCTAGATGTTTAAGTTTAAATGCATGTTCACAAGCTTTAGCATGACATCGCACATACAATCGACTTGACGAAATAATCGCCACATTTGCAAATTTTGAAGCGTTCATATCTCCATTACTTCCAACCAAAACTACGCCCACTCTTGAAGATCTTCATAATCAAATAAATGAAATGCGTGGAATGATGATGTGTCTTATGGATCGTGTAAATCAAATGGCTATAGAATTATCAGCTCTTTCTTTGCCTGAGACGACTAGCTTTTATTCAAAGGGCAAAGAAAAATAGGCTTACAAAGAACAAGTATTTGAACTTGAACTATCTTTTGGGATTGGAGAATGTAATCAAAGATGTCTTGATATGATGGACGTGGTTCATGTTTGATCACATCATGATCTCAATAAGAAGCCATGTAGGTATACCTCAGCTCGTCAGTTTACACATTTACAAAGACCACTCTCTCAATTATTGCCCATGCTTTTGGAAGAGGGATTGGTGGCTAAGGAAGTCCCGAGAGAAAACCCCCAAAGTTTACTAGATTCAATATGTCCAAAGCATGCATGTATTGCATGGGAGAAAAAGGACATGATGTTGATAAATGCTTAGTCCTTAAGGTCAAAGTTCAAAATCTATTTAATCAGGGAATTCTGATTTTTAGGGATGCTACACCAAAGGTAAAAAGAAGTCTACCATCCTGGAGTTATGAATGTGATCATAATTGACGTTACTAAATCAATTGGGAGCACGCCCACTTCCTCCTTAGTTTCTCATTCCATTAATTCTCCCTTATGAGGGATTTTCCATTTGCTCAATTCGTTTGTTCAAGTTGTTCTTTCATTTGCCATCTTTATAAACACTTGGATCTTGAGCTGTTGATTTAAGATAATATACTTACTTTGTAATACGGCCTTATCATTTTAGATTCAATAAAGCATACGCATGTTTTATTAAGGATGTGTGAAAGTGCTCCAAACCAATCCTATAATGATGCTTTGAGGCCTGGATTGCCACACGTTTCTTAGTTTTCTCAAATGGATTTTTGGAATGAGAATGTCTGAGAATATGAAGATGAGTTTCCTATTGATCATTTTTTGAAAATGGCGTTTAAAAAGATTGTTTTCATAAAAACAACACACACTGCATTTGTTGTTACTATATTAACCATTTTCATTACATCTCATGCATAACACTTTGCATAGTCACAATAGTCATATGCATGGCTTGGATTCGCCCATTGGGAATTCAAACGGACCCCGTTATTCTGAGTCTAAAGATGAAGACGATTCAAAGGTTATTGAAAAGGAATAGATACATCATGAAGAATCTAAACCTCTCATTGTTGAGCAAATCGTTACTGTGAATTTGGGTAAATCTGAGAACCCAAAAGAAGCACAAATTGGTGTAGGCCTTTTTGGAGCTAAAGCTGAAAGAATGGTTGAACTTTTAAAGGAATACCGAGATGTGTTTGTTTGGTCCTATGATAATATGCCAGGCTTAAATACTAATATTGTGGAGCATTTACTGCCTCCCGATCTAAACATCCCACCTAAGAAGCAAGAACTTATGAGGGCAAGACCGGAATTATCCAAGAAAGTTAAAGAAGAAGTCATTAGATTCTTGAAGGTGGACTTTTTTGAAGTTGCACATTTATACCGATTGTACTACAAACATTGCCTCGGCTATGAAGAAAGACAGATCATTTCTAGTGTGTGTTGACTATCGTAGCTTGAACAAAGCAAGCCTTAAAGAGGACTTCCCATTACTGCATATTGATATCTTCGTTGATAGTACTACTAGCTTCGAATTATTCTCCTTCATGGATGGATTTTCTAATTATAATATAATCCGGATGAAAGAGGAAGACAAGACTAAAACGTTTTTCATCACTCCATGGGGAACATTTTGCCACAAGGTTATGCCCTTTGGTTTGAAGAACGCAGGGGCAACATATCAAAGAGCCATGGTAACACTATTCCATGAAATGACGCATAAGGAGATTGAAGTCTACGTCGATGACATGATTGCAAAGTCAATACAAGGTGAAGACCATGTTGAAGTCTTAAGAAAATTATTTGACCGATTGAGGACATTCAAGCTGAAGCTTAACCCTACAAAATGCATATTTAGGGTTAAGTTTGAGAAGCTTCTTGGATTTATGGTTAGTAACAAGGGTATTGAGATAGATCCCTCTAAGGTGAAGGCCATATGCGAGCTAAAACCTCCTTCTACTGTTAAGGAAGTCCGAAGCTTACTAGGAAGATTAAATTATGTTGTAGAATTTATCTCCCAATTGTTTGAAACCGCTAAGCCGTTCTTCAAGCTATTGAAGAAGAACACCAAGGTCAGTTGGGATGAAAAATGTTAGAAATCCTTTGAAGAGCTTAAGCGATATTTTTCGCAAGCTCCTATACCGGTACCACTTATTCAATGTGTGCCTTTGATCTTATATCTCACCATTCACAAAGAGTCTTTAGGAGCCATGTTGGCACAAAAAGGAGCAAAGGATGGAATACGACGTGCCATATACTACCTCAGTAAAAAGTTTACTACTTTCAAAATCTAATATCCCAAAATGAAAAAGACCTACGTAGCTTTGGTGGGTTTTACACTGACTATGGTAATATACTCTTCACCACCACATCCTGTTGTAGACTAAGAATGACCTGATTAAATATCTTTTGGAGAAGCCTTCATTGGTTGGAAGGCTTGTTAAATGACAAATATTACTCTCTGAGTTTGATATCCAAAGCATGGCATAGAAGTCCGTCAAAAGGCGAGCCATAGTTGATATGTTAACTAAAAATCCCGGGGAGTCTAATGACTGGGATGAAGTTGCTGAACGGATTTATTTGGTCTCGCATGACAAGTGGACCTTGTATTTTGATGGTGTTGTTAACCTTTTTGATTCTAGCACTTGGGCAGTTTTAATATCTCTAAAAGGTCAATATTATTTAGTAACTGCAAAGTTGGTATTCCCTTGTACTAACAATATTTTTTAATATGAAACTTGCATCCTTGGTTTGCAATTAGCCATTGATATGAAAGTCAAAAAGCTTCGGGTTTATGGTGATTTTGCACTCATCATCCTTCAAACAAAAGGTGGATGGCAAACGCGAGACGTAAAGTTGATTCCTTACCATGAATATCTCAAAGACTTGGTCATGGAATTTGATGAAATATCTTTTAATTATCTACCAAGATCACAAAATCAATTTGCTGATGTCTTGGCGACTTTATCTTCAATGTTACAAGTAACTGACGGTTTGAGCATTGATCCTTTGCAAATTGACGTCTTCAAGAAGCTTACTTATTGTCTAATGATTGAAGAGGAACCTGATGGTCAACCCTAGTACTATGACATCATGAATTACTTTCGAGAAGGCAAATTTCCCCAAGGGAGTCAAGCCAATGATCGAAAATACCTTATGAAGTAGGCATCTAAATTCTTCCTCAGTGGAGAAGCCCTTTATAAAAGGTCTTTTGATTCAGTTTTGATAAAATGCGTCAGCGCACAAGAAGCTAAACTCCTGATGAAAGAGATACATGAAGGAGAGTGTGGCTCCCCATATGAATGGTCATCCCCTGGCAAGAAAAATCATAAGGTTCGGTTATTACTGATTGACCATGGAAGCCGATTGTATTCAATATGTGAGGTGTTGTCCCCAATGCAAAGTCTATGAAGACAAAATCAATGCTCCTCCTAATGAATTACATCAAATGTTTGAGTCCTAACCTTTTTCAATGTGGGGCATTGACATTATCGAACCAATTGATCCTAAAGCATCAAATAGACACCATTTTATTTCAGTGGCTATTGATTACTTCACCAAATGGATTGAAACCAGATCTTATGCCCACGTCACTGCAAAGATATGCCCACGTCACTGCAAAGAGTGTGGCAAATTTCATCCATCGTGATATCATCGCTCGATATGAAGTTCTTGAAGTGATTATCACAGACAATAGATCAAACCTGAATAACAAAATATTGGATGAATTACTTGGAGAACTCCACATTTGCCACTTGAATTCTTCTCCTTACCTCCCACAAATGAATGGAGCTGTGGAAGCGGTAAATAAAAACATCAAGAATATTTTAGCCAAAACAATGGAAAATTATTGTGATTGGCATGATCAGTTGCCATATGCTTTGGTTTCTTACCGAACTTCAATTTGCACTTCAATTGGGGCAACACCATTCTCATTGGTCTATGGAATGGAGGTCATGCTACCTGTGGAAGTGAAAATTCCTTCACTAAGGGTACTTTCTCAAGTCAAGCTCTTTCAAGCCGAATGGGTTTAACAAAGATGTGAAAAACTTAATATGATTGATGAAAAGAGGGTAAAAGCCATATGCCATGGACAAAGCTATTAGAAGATGGTAGCTAAATTGTTTAATCACAAGGTTAGACCAAGACATTTTGAGATCAATGATCTCATCTTGAGAAAAGTCCTATCTATCATTCCAGATCCTTATAGGAAGTTTACTTTGAACTATGAAGGTCCATATATTGTAAGGAAAGTAATACCTAGTGGAGCATTGATCCTTGTAGAAATGGATGGCCAAGAATTGCCAAGGCCTGTAAATGCTGATGTTGTCAAGAAGTATTATCCATGAATAAAGTGAAAGGTTTTTGAGCCATTTTTGGATTGAATCCAGCCACTTTAGGACATTTGCATCATGCATCTCATGCATACATATCGTGTCACGCCCCAAACCTTGAGCGCGCGCACATCCCTTGATGGTCGATCAAATTGCGATGTTCCTAGGACGCGTCGCCAACCCAAATCGATTCATGCACATGCAGAAGTGAAATAAACAATTCCCAGACAACAACAAACGTGGGATAGAAAAGCAGGACAATCATATAACACAAAACACCATTTTATAAACAAACAGGTCAGCCCTACAAAGTTATATACAAAAGTCAATGACCTAAAAAGAACTACCTAGCCAACCCTACCCCGGACCCTATCTACTTGGGATCTGGGTCTACCACGACACCGTCAAGGATGTCGAGATCTAATGGGTCAGCTACCTCCTCAACTTCAAGCTCTTGCTCATCCTCCGGCAACTAGTTCTCTGCGATGTTAGCAATAACATCGGCGTCCACAACATGGTCGAGTACCACCTCACCCTCACCATCAACGGTGGGTCCGTCGAAACCATCCACGGGACCTTCCCGTTCCTCATTAGGCCCGTGATGAAACCACGCCTTGAATCGATGAGGTACCAACTGAGGTAGGCCCTCATCGCCCAAGATCGTAGTCACGACAAGCTCATGGGTCTAGGGATTCCCGGGGACAGGAAAGACGGTACTCTGCTCGCTATACCCTCGTGGCTGCCCAAAATGAACCAGACGAACTTCCATCTACGGACTTGTAAAGAGTAAGCCACGATGGGGTAAGACAATGCCTCAGCGAGTTCACACCCTAAACCTCGATTAAGAAAGTAATACACCTAAAGGCAGTCTAATCACATATCATAGAAGACTTATCTAGTCTCAGCACCTCCCTACACGTCAGTACGGCTCATATAACATTTATAAATGCAGTAGACATAATCAATAACTAGAACACCTCACTTTCAATCAATCAATCATAGGGGTCCCGATTATAAAACCAAATTGTTATGACACGTCCCATACCGTGCCACACAATTTTGTCCTATAATCAGGCACGGTTATATCTCACTCAGACACGCATTCCAATTAATTACGGCCCCATAGGCACGGCCTACTCGACGTTCGGTGGTCTTCTGGCATAGCTAGGCGTCGTCTCGCCCCATCGAGCACAGCAATGTCTACCTCGAGATGGCATTCCCGAAGGAGCATCGGCCTAACCTCTACTACGACCGGCATCCATTGACAATGGCATTCCAATAGGAGCATCATCCACCCGACCTTCATCGGGTGACGGGTTCTCATAACCATCACACGTACATCCAATTCCGGCCAAGGACATTGTGCTTTGTACTCAAATGCCTCAATTAAAATAATGTGATTGGCCTATTTTCTTCATATTAAAAACATTCAGTAAAATAATCGTGTGTAGGTACACAGTCAAATCGAACCACAAAAGTGATACCCTTCCTTTTAAAAATCCTACTATTTGATATAATACTTAAAAACATTTTTTGTGTCAAAACCCGACACCCGGTATTTTCTAATTAAATACCAAAATTTCATATTTTTAAAATAATAACTCAAAATCAACAATCATCACTCAATTGCACAAACCAATTACACCACGACAATCAGCACGAAATTCTTACAACCGACTATCCGAGTATAATTTCCGAAAAATAATAAATAATTAAGTAAATTACAAAATTAATTAAATAAGTGCAAAATAATTAGATAAATGCTTAATTAAGCCAAATATACTAATCTAACCACCTAATTGGACATAATTAAATAACATACTAAGCTAGATAAATCACACAAATCAAATTAACCCTTAACTAAACTAATCTAACCACCTAATTAGCTTAATTAACCAACTAAACCACTAATTACACTAATCTAACCACATAATCCAATATTAGTCTAAATTAAACCTCCCCTAAGTATTATTAACCTCCTAAGCAAGGTTTAATAAGTAAACTCACTGGTTTGACGAGCCAATGAGATCACGGCGATGGCGACGCGAAGGCGAGCGAGACTTGAGCCTACGACGACACCCGAGGAGGTCCGGAAATGGGCCATGAAGCTCACAACCCAGCTGTGAGTTTCGGTTCTGCCTTAGGCTCAAAGAAGCTAGTCGAGTGACTAGGACGAAGCGGAAACGGCATGGCGAGGGCAAGCGGGGCTGCTTGCGGCTCGAGGACGCAACGGCGGCTTGGATGGGTGGTGGAGGTGGCTTGATAGGCTGGACGGAGGGCTTAGGATGGCGGGGGATGCACGGGACTGCAGTCGCGCAAGCGGAGGCAAGCCGACGCTCAAGCGGGCGTATGGTTGCTCGGGTGATGCTTAAATGGGCGTGACGCGGTCCGGCGGTGGCTAGCTCGGCTGCTATTGGTCTTGGCTAGTTCTTAGACTTTAAAACAACAACAATGGAGCACCAAGGGAGTAAGGAAGAAGAAGATAGACTGCTACAGCTGGTAGAGGGAACAAAAGCCACAAAAGTCCATCAAAATATCTCAAGAACTCAAGTGCCATGCCCCACCAACCTTCAACCCTATCCCACAGCTGTTTTCCCCTCCCAAGCTTCCCCAACAAGCCACCAAAGAGGTCCAAATGTTGCAACCCCCTAGGCATACGAATTTCACCCATTTCCAACTTCAATTCCATTTAATTTCATTCAAATTGGCCTCAAATTGATGGTCAAATTGCCAAGGAGGAAGCCCACACCACTTTCCATAATTTTCCTCACCAATTGATCCACCTTGAAGGCCAAAAGTGCACCAAATAATGGCCATCAGAATTTCCCAGTCCAAAATTATCCAATTTTGATTTTTCGCCAAAAATCCGGGCTTGCCGAAAATTCTTCGAATGATGAGTCGACGTTCCTAAAATAAATCGTGACATGATAGAACTTTCACTTTCTGAAATCGGGTTCAATTTTGTGGTTAATTTCAACCGGACACAATTTTAGCATGACTTAACCTATCGGATAGCTTTTAGGATTTTTTAGCGCATTTGACCCATGGTCAATTATTTTCTATCCACATTGTGCATCTCCGACTCATAGGCGACTCTCAGATGTAATGAAAATCTCGAGATTTCAAATACGGGCATATGATACAAAAATGACAGAAAAATCGATTTAGTGTCGTTCAACGCGAATTTTGTAGACCTAGAACTAGGGAGGACAGAGTCAGTTTCCTGCAAGTATGCCTTCCCACAGTGGGCGAATCTCTCCCGTTCAAGCCCTCAGGGACAGCCTTTTAGCAGAAAATCACTCTAACCTTTAGTTCAGAGCCTAGAAATACTTAGAAATGCCAGGATGATAACGTTTCTAACTATCCGAGCTGCATTTTTAGAGGATCCTACCAAGCTGGAGAAGAAGAAGAAGTTTAGAAAACCATTGAGAGTTTTTCAAAATACTCATTTTACTTTAAGGGACTCTACCCAACACATTACATTCTCCTTGCCTTTTATAGACATTAAGAAGTCACATACAAACAAAGACCAAGCTCACGAGTCCTGAAATAAACAGAGGCTCCGAAAACTTCCGATAGGGAATTATTTGGGTGATATGAACAGTGACATTGAACAGTATTTTCCCTAGCCTACTACTACAGTAACGCTACAGTGATCTGCTATAGTCACCGGTCTCGTCCGTCACGAACATTGTAGTTATAGTCTAAGTCATCAGAACTATGCATTGCCAGAAGATGTTCTTCATATTTTTGCTCAAGCCCTGCAAATGAGTCTGGCGAGAGAATTTGGTTTGATGAGGATGCTTCCTCTTGATTCTAGGAGGAGTCTATAGTGTCGACATGAATGTTTGGTTGAGGCCAATTGGATGGCTGAGCATAGTAGGATGTGTCCATGCCTAGAGATAATGACAAAGGTCCTTGATCATAGGGTTTTGAGAAAGAGGTCCTCCCCATTGTGCGTAGGAGTCTTGAGAGTACTGCGAGGGTCATCTGTATTTGTCATTTCTTACTCCTGTGATGATGTAGCTTGTCTAAATTCTTCAAGTGCTTTCTTGGCTTTTGGTGCAAGGCTATAATTATCCCATGCAATGGGTTCATTATAGTTCCATGCATCTTCTGGAATGGTTTTATTTTCCTGGCACAAAATTCTTTGGAGTTCTCAGTACTAGTGTTCACAACAATCAATAGGTCTTGGAAAAGATTTGTAAATTCGAGCTTCTGTACTATGTGGTTGAGGTTTATAGGATGTGGTTCCTATAATTTGTGTGGCATTAGTAATGCTGCCATTATTTGTGACAAAAGCCCCTGGTCATCAAAAGAATAAAATGGTGTAGACTTCAATTTTGGTTAGCTGGTTCTCAATTCTTGCTGCAAGAGATGTCTCTAGTGAGGAGGAGGATAAAACCAATTAAAGAAGTCTAAGAGATTTTTGTCACTCTCTTTTTCAATGTTTCGACCGAGTCCGAATATCTTGGTATGGTTGGCAATAAATCTTCTGGTTGGAATTTCAATAGCTATTAAGTACTTATTGGTTAAGTACCATAATAACCATCGCAATTGATCAGGGAAGTCTCCTTCCTTCCAGATTAAAGGGTGTATGAACAGATAATCCGGATTTAATCCAAAAGGATAAAGAATCGAACATCCATGGAGTCTAAATAGATCTATGTTGCATTGTCACATGAGTTTTTCTAGATTTTCAGTGAGGCTATCATTATGAACTTGTTCGACAATCTCTTGGGGGAATCGCCAGCTTGGCCAATTTCGTATTCTTTCAATCTTATACTACTTTTCATTGTGATGAAGAGTATGGAAAGCATGCCTCATAATGTACATGTTGATTTCTGCTGGTGCTTTTGGTCTTGACAAGAAGTCGGCAAGCATGTTCTTCTTCCCAGCAATATGTTTGGTTTCAAAAGAGTATTTTGAAAACCATTCAACCCATCAAAGCAGTTGGGAATTTGGAATCTACTTCTGTTTGAACTTGGTCATTTGAGGAAAAGATGCCATGTTTAATTCTACCAGGAAGTGATGGCCAATAAGATGGAATTCGAACTTTTTTATTCCATTCTTCACCGTAAAGATTTCTTTGAAAGTGGAGTGATAATGCATTTCAGCCTGGGAAAACTTATCACTTTTGTAGGCACATAAATGTCTCTTACCCTCAATTTCTTCTAACAGGATGGCTGTGCAGTATTCATCACTGGCGTTAGTTTGGAAAATTCTCTTTCCTGTTGATGGGATTTGTAGTGGAGGAAGAGTCTGCATGATCTCCTTAAGTTTAGCAACTGCTTTAGTTTGAGATTTTTCCCAAGGTGGAGGATTCTTCTTCAGCATTGGCTATAGTGGGATCAGCAGTTTTGCAATGTTTGGAACAAAATCTCTGAGATAATTAATTATCCCAAGAAATTGCTGAATTTGCTTTGTTGTAAAGTTCTCCTCAGGAAATTTCAACAATTCCTGAGCAATGTGTGGCCCTAGATAGTATGTTCATTTGTTAAGGTGCATACCAAGAAATTCAATTTCTATGGGCAATATTCATATTTCTTTGAGAGCATAATCCCATATTTTTTTCATGATTTTTGCAAATTGCCTAAGAAGTTGGCAGTGGGATTCCTCATCAGGACTGTAAAGTAGGATATCATCAATGTATATTGCTGCACTTGATAATATTGGTTGGAAAATTCGACACGTGGCTTTCTGAAAAATGGATGGTGCCACCTTTAGGCCAAAAGGAAGAACTTTCCATTAGAAATGTTGGTTTGGGATACATAACCCTGTTTTGGGCCTGTTTTAGGATGGATGCCCAATTGCCAAAACCCGGCTTTATGATCAAACTTGGAATAGATATGGGCTTTTGATAATCCGGTAAAAATGGAATTTCTGGAGGGTAGAGGAAACTTGTCATCTTGGAAAAAAAGGTTAAGAGGCTAATAGTTTATTACTAGTTGCATCTTTCCTCTATTTTGCTCGGCTCGCTTGTTGACATAGAAGGCTTCACAAGCCCATTGAGAATTTGAAATTTCAATAAGGCCTTGTTGTAGTAGTTCCGAGCATTCCTTTTAAGCAACAATTAGATGTTCTAGATTTATTCCCATGTGACTTGCCTTGGTTGGATTGATGTTTTCATTTTTCTTGAAGGGAAGGCAAACAAAGAATTCGGATTTTTTCATAAAGGATGAGAACATTTTTGAGCGAATTCAAAATGAGATTCAGAACAAGATTATAACCGCTTATGCATGATTGGATCTAACAGATTCTTTTGGATGGAAAAAAGTCTTTGGATATTGACAAATTCAAAGAATTGGTCATTATACTTAACATATTTTCCAAGAATGATACAAAGCTAAGAAATCTGAGTCATGATGTCCCAACCAATGATCAAATCTTTGTTGGAGAGACTGGATCCGAAGATTTTTGTGGTTATGGAACACCAGGGAAAAAACTTGACAGTTACTGGGGTAATTCTTACATTTGTAGAAAAAGTATCTCCCGAGGCAGAATTGAAATATCGAACATAGGAAGTTCAATATTCTTTAGGAAGGACTTTAGTGTCTAAGATTGAAGAACTTGCACCAGTGTCTATGAGAGCAACGACAGTGATAGGTTTGGCAAACTTGGAAGTAAAGATTTTCACAGGGAAATGAGGACAATGAGTTTGACTGGAAAATATATCAGGATCTTGTTCCAAAGAAGTGAGAGATATGTGAAAATTGTCTTCAAAATCTGAATCTAAATCAGTCTCACTAGGGGTTTGGTAACAAGGAATGACACAAAGAGTTTATTCAGATGGTTCTTCTTCCGTAGTGAATAAAGATTTGATATCATCATTTTCAAGAGAAATACCGGTTTCATTCTCTATATGATGTATCAAATGATTCTGACATTTTCTCGCCTAGGGACAATTTTTGGCAAAATGTCCATTCTTGTTGCAAATGAAGTATCGATTTGATTTCTTGTGGCTTGAGCAATCTTTCCTTTTGTGCAGGTATCGCCATTTCTTGTTTTTCCGGAAATGCTAAGATCCATGTCTGGATTTTTTTATCCAGAGCTTCTTAAAGTGCTTCTTTTTCCTGGAAGATTTTCCACAAGAACCATCACAATCTTGCTTAGAGCATTTGATCTTTAGCTTCTAACGAGAATAGGCCTTATCGAGTTCTCTGTTGTCTGTGAGATAAGTTTGGACCATCTGGCGCTTTAAGCACAAATCATCAAGGCACAGATGGATTTCTTGTTGTATTTCTCCCAACGGGATATCTGCAATTTTCCTTTGTCTGTTGAGAAAAGATCTCTCAACTTGTTAGGATAATTCTTTGGGGATGGAAGTCAGGAAAACATGTTTCAAGTTTGGATCAACTCCAATACCATAGAAGAGTTTAAGCATTTCTCGATAATGCTTATCGAGATGCCTTTTCTGGAGAGAGCAGCATTTTCTTTCAAAAAATTCACTCCTTTTGAGCTCATGAAGGTTACAAGGTTTTCCAATGAAAAAATGGTATAGGAGGGAAATGGCATGGCTAAAGTCTGGTGAAAGTAAGAATTGAACTTGGTCTTGTTTTGTCACCGATTGCCACCAATGTTTGAGGCTACTCGTAAACCTTGTGACAAAACCAAAAAGGACATCATACTTATCATGATTGGTAAGAGCTTGGGCATTTAACCAAGTATGGAATTCCTCAAATCTCTCTAACCATTTAAAATAGGGAATGTCATCAACAGTAAAAAACTATTTAGATGAAGTAGACACATGCTGAGGAGGATTGTTTGGCTAAACAACCTCTGGTTCAGAAGGGTTTGATTCCATATCCTAGTTTGGAGGATCAGCCATGAATATTGATGAAGTTACTGGTGCAATAGGAAAGGAATCAATTATAGGGATTGAGAAGGATGAAGAGGATGAAAAGGATACCAAGTCTAATTCAGTTTCCAAGTTATCCGGGAAAATCGGTTCTGATGGAAATAAGATATGGTTTTCCAAAGCAACAGGATTAGGTTGAGGATCGAGGTGTTGTTCCTGATTGCCCAGATCTTTCAGGAATGCTTCTAACGAATTTGATAGCATCATTTGGTTTGGCTTTTCTTTTATAACAAGTGAAGATTCTGCAGGCATCTTCTCCTTTCCCTTTTCTTTCCTTATTCGATCCAGTTCTTTGAGGCGATTTCGCATCTCTACCACATCTGTTTTATCTTGTCTGATAGGAGCGTCTGTAAGAGCAGCAAAGATAGACGTCTAGGTGGTGGAGAGGCGAATGTTCTGTCCGCAATGTAGTCAGAAATGGGTTGAAAGGATTAAACCTTCATTCTTCAAGGAGTTGGATCTATCTTTTTAGCTTTTCTATTTCCACCTTGGGACTTTCAAGATGATGATATCCCAAATGTTGTCCAGATTCCAAGGCATGAAGCCTCTTTTGGAAGTCCGAAAGCATTTTCTTGGTGGTTTCATCATATCTTCGAAGATCTTGTTGCACATTCACAATTTTGGAATCAATTTCTTTTAACACGTTGTTGTGTGCTAAAAGAGTCTCCGATTGCCAATTCAGGACAGCTTCAGCAACATAAGTCTTTTTCCATCTTCCATGTTCATCCACATCAATGGGAGCAGGTATTTTTGGGAAAATGTCGGTATCTGCCTTATGGATCAATGAATTCTTCTAGAGTAGGGAATGAAAGCGGTATATTTTCTCGTGTAAGCGGCGGAAAATCTGCTTCACAAAACATAGCAATAAAAGAACTTTGTGGTGTTTCTTTTGGAGTTTCGAGTGGGTAGGAATGCTTTTTCGCCTACTTTAGTATTAGCTTATAATATGGGGAAATAGTTGGTTTTTTTCTGAGGTGGAGATGGAGGAGGTGATGGTGGTGGAGTTGGTGAGATGGAGGGAGGAGCAATGAACTCTAATGGTGGAGTTGGAGCATAGGAAACCATAAACTGGAATTTATCACACTTACCAAGAGTATCAACGGAAGGGTCTCCATTCAAGTACCATTGGTACATAGCATCCTTTGGCTTCTTGTGTTTCCGTCGAGGTCTTGCATATGGGTCTACCTCATCGTGAGAGTTTGTGCAATAAGAGCATTGACAGAAAGGATCCCAAAAGCAGTGACCGTACTGGTTCTTGTAGTAATGGACAGGATGTCCATCACTTTTGAAATATTGAACAAGCTTTTTTGGATCTGGCTCGGAAATTGACTCGAGAACACATGGTTCAATCATAAAGAGGGTCTGGAAGATAGAAGGACTTTCTTATTTTTCCTTGCCAAATTTGATGGAGACAGTGCCATCTTTCTTTCTAACAAATTCAGAGTCCGAGGACTGGAAAGGCTTGTTGTTCTGATGTAGCTTTTCATAGTTGGTGATCCATATCTTCGGAAGGAGCTTGGCCAACTTTTCCTTTAGGATCTATCTGGGAACATGAATGCAGGATACTTGATCATTATGCATAGAGATGAACAAAGCATCTTCATTTTCATTGTGGAAATTTAGGTCAAAAGCATGATTTTATACTCGATAAACCATCTGATAGTGCAGTGTTGCTGCTACAGAGTCAGCAGTTTGAGGAGCTCTAGTGAGCTGAACTTGGACCTTTAGAAATGAGAGTAGCTGGGGGTTTGAAAGAGTGATATTGAAGTTTGGATATAAGGTTACAAAGACCGTTCCAACATTCAAAGTGGTTTTGACAATACCAATGCAAGCATGCTGGTATTCTAGGAACTGAGTATCCAATAACGCAATCCTTGCCACAATTGGCAAGCCCTTACGATCATGAAAAGTAAGAGCAAGACAAACAACCCCATAATGGACATGAGACTATCCTTGTTGAGTCCATTGCCTAAGAAACTCTGGAGGAATCTGGAGAGTAACAAAGTACTCCTTTTCAGTGGCAGGAATGGGATGTTAGTCAAACTTAGAGGACTTGACGTACTCTTTTACTTCCTTTGGAGTTTGACGGATGAGTTGTCGAATGGAGCGGATGGGAGAAAATGATGAAGTTGGTTTAGCAAAAATGGAATAGGGGTTCATAAAGGGAAGTTGAGTTTCAGAGATCTTGGTTTCATCGCTAAGAGAGACTTCATAAAGATAGTCTATCTTAGAAGCATTGGAAACACGGAAGTATGAAGGGGTTGAAGAAGATGGAGATGAGGCGAGAGAGAAGGGTGCTTCTAGTATTTCTAGATCAGTCATAATGTGAAGAGATCTTCTCAGCACTAGATTCACCTAATGAGCACATGGAATGGATATTATTACAAACAAAACCAGGCTCTGATACCATGAATGGGCCGAAACCTAGAACCAAGGAGGACGGAGTCAGTTTCCTGCAGGTATGCCTTCCCACAGTAGGCGAACCTCTCACGTTCAAGCCCTCAGGGATAGCCTTTTAGTAGAAAACCACCCACTTTAATTACATGCCTCTGTCGAATCGACTTATCTCCAGTCTCTAATCGATTTTAATGATGCCGTATTGACCCTTGCAGATTAACACGGTCAAGTAGTCGATTTCTAATCGAATTCTCAAGTTTGTCGCGTTTAGATTCCTTAACGGTTTCACCTAATAAATTAGTTATCCCGTAAGTGATCAGCTCAGAGAAAAATAATATAGGCGCATCAATGAAAAGCCCAATCCATTTCATCGAAAATAGGGTTGAAAATCAAGCTGTCACATATCATATCTGCATGTTTGTTCAATTTGCAGGATCTCTGAAGAAGATTCCACCTATTTAAGGGAGATCAATTTCAAAAATGCAAAACTTTCAAAAAGTGACAATCTTCTTTAGAATTAGAAGTGACCATATCCCTTAGAACGCCAAAAGAGTCAATTAGAACTCTAGAAGTGAACTCCTATGCTGAACAAAGCATGTTCTATCCACAAATTTTATTCAACCTTGTTTCCAAAAATCTCCCCAGTAGGATCAAGGGACCATGTCTTTTCAAAAATTTTCGGTACATTTTAATTCCTTAGGGAGTTGAATTTAACCAAAGTGTGTTTTGGAAAACCCAAAAAGGATTGTTAAATATATCAAGTGATAGTGTCTAAAATGATGAGAGGTAACCTCTTTACCAAACATATCCTTATACAATATCTAAGAGAATTAAGTTAAAAGAACTATGTCTTGGGGCATAGAGTTCATTCACAGTGAATACATGATTTGAGAAGATAAATGCATTTTCTTTCTCAATCCCAAACATTGCCAATATCCCTTGCAAGCCACTTTGAGCCAAATATGGAGCATTTCTAAAATAACATTGTCAAGAACAATACCATATTGGGGGCAAAATAGGGGGTCTTGGTTGAAAATTATGGAGCAAAAGATCAAGAAAAATTTTATTGCTTTCACTTGCATCAATTTTCTTGTGCTAGTTTCAGGTGATTTCTTATCAAAGCTTGAAGCATCTTGAAGTGACGAAGATCATTATGTTCACTACCTTAAACACAATTACCCTTTGCTTAGTGAACTCCTATGCTGAACAAAGCCTGTTCTATCCACAAATTTTATTCAACCTTGTTTCCAAAAATCTCCCCAGTAGGATCAAGGGACCATGTCTTTTCAAAAATTTTCGGTACATTTTAATTCCCTAGGGAGTTGAATTTAACCAAAGTGTGTTTTGGAAAACCAAAAAAGGATTGTTAAATATATCAAGTGATAGTGTCTAAAATGATGAGAGGTAACCTCTTTACCAAACATATCCTTATACAATATCTAAGAGAATTAAGTTAAAAGAACTATGTCTTGGGGCATAGAGTTCATTCACAGTGAATACATGATTTGAGAAGATAAATGCATTTTCTTTCTCAATCCCAAACATTACCGATATCCCTTGCAAGCCACTTTGAGCCAAATATGGAGCATTTCTAAAATAACATTGTCAAGAACAATACCATATTGGGGGCAAAATAGGGAGTCTTGGTTGAAAATTATGGAGCAAAAGATCAAGAAAAATTTTATTGCTTTCACTTGCATCAATTTTCTTGTGCTAGTTTCAGGTGATTTCTTATCAAAGCTTGAAGCATCTTGAAGTGACGAAGAGCATTATGTTCACTACCTTAAACACAATTACCCTTTGCTTAGTTAATTTAAGCCTTATGCAATTCCTTCATGATCTCAGGTGATGATTATCTCCCCACACTAAGGCAAGGCATGTGATTTACCAACAAAATTGAGAATGTTTGTCATGTTTTTAAATACCACTCGAGAGTCATAATACTCAAAGGAGAGTGAAAACTATGGGGCATGAAAAAGCAGTGTGACTTATACAAGTAAAGTCAATGCCCATGGAAAAATGCAAAGAAAAACAAAAATGCAAAGAAAAGCAGAATTAATAGTCATGCAAAAGACCATTTGGAAAAAAGAAAAAAAAAAAAAAAAGCTTTGCTAGAGTGAAACTCTCGTGTCTTAAGACAAATAGTCAAAAAGACTCTCGAGATAGATTAGATTTCAAGAGTCAAACTTCTGAAAAGTTGTGTGATGGTGATGATGTCAAGATAATCACTCACTTTTAACCCCTTGATATTTGAAAAAATTTCAAGCTTTTTTACGCCTCACTTGAATCAATATTACAACCCTTATCCAAAATCTCTTTAGATTGGGATGGTTTGAGTTAAAATGAGGATTTCACACATGAGCTACTATTGGAAAGAGTGGAAGCAATCCTATTGTATCTTATCTTCAAGGTTCTTGACTTGTAAACCTGATTAAAATATTAACCAAATATTCATTTCTTGTCCTCAAAGTGCGTACCCTTTGTATAAGCCCATGACCATCATTACGGTCCTTTCAAAAGACCTTTTGATCAATGAATTGTATTCACTGTGAACGTTTTTGAAAGCCTTAGACATTGGTTGAGTGAAACCTCTCGAGTGAGATTTAAGCATTTTTCTTACATTAATGGTTGAGAATAAAAACCCTTTTTGAGAACCAGTGTGAAAGACGTCTTTTGATTAGGATATTCCCACTTGGTATATTTGATTTAACCCTTAGGTAGTTAATCTAATCTCATTTTGTTAAAATCCTCTCCAAATGGATTTAACAATCGGTTTTGCTTACCAAGATTACTTAAATTGTTTCGCAAGATTGACTCTTAAGTAATCTCGAAACCCTTTTTGGAAATATGTGTTCTCTAGTGAATGAATTTTTGGTAATCATAAACCATACCCTTGTTTTCGATTTTTGGTCATCCAAAACCATAACCCTTGCTTTTGGTTTTTGGTTATCCTAAACCATACCCCTTGTTTTAGATTCCTGGTCAACCTTAGATCTCGTCTCTTAAGTTCCTGGTCAACCTTAAACCTCGTCCCTTAGGTTTCTAGGTTATCCTTAAATCTTATCTTTTAAGTTCTAGGTTATCTTTAAACCTTGTCTTTTAGGTTCTAGGTTATCCATAAACATTGTCTTTAAGTTCTAGGTTATCCTTAAACATTGTCTTTAGTTTCTAGATTATCCATAAACCTTTTCTTTAGGTTATAAGTTATTCATTAACCTTGTCTTTAGGTTTTAGATTATCCTCATAAACCTTGACTTAGGGTTCTTGGTGATCCTTAAACCTTGTCATTAGGTTAGTGGAAATCCTTAAACCATTTCTTTTTCCTTAATAACCTCATTTCCTTCATTTCAATTTTACAAGAGAGAGACGGAGTGAGAAAACCCCAACAAGAGTTTAGATACCCCAATGAGCAAAAGTAAGTGTCAGGTACATCCCCAACCAAATATCGTATCTTTTGTCATTTTCTATTCCCAAAATGGAGTGGACTAAAAATTACAGGCATCAATTTTATCTTTGAGTGGAACTTCTTCGAACTCCCACTCAAAGAATGGTAGATATTGACACTTGATTTTTAGTTGATACGTTATTAAAAGATAAAAATCAAGATTTGGATTCCCAATCGCAACGAAGCCCCATTTCTCGGCCAAAAAGTGTTGCTTTTTATTTCTTTATTTTGCATTGTTTTTAAGAAATTTCCAATTCATTTTCAAGAAAAATCCGAAAAGTCAAACAGTTGACTTTTTGGTCAATTCTTTTATCAAAAGTCAATCCAGGGTCAAAATTTGACTTTTTACTTTAAAAAATTCCATTTAGCCTTAATTTCACTTTTGTCGAATCAATTTCTCAAAATTTCAAAGAAAAGATTTAACTTAAAAATTAACATTTTAAGAAAAGTCAACTAAATTGTTGAATTTTGGTCAAATCTTTGACAAAAAATGGAAAAAAATAAAAAAAAAAATGCACAAAAATATTTCTTTTAATGTCAATTTGATTTTTGTGTCGAAAATTTCATGAAATTCAATTAAGAACCTTGATTTCTGAATTTTTAGTCATAATTAGATGTAGTTCATTCTTTGACATTTGGTTTAAGGACTATCTGAAATCAGTTTGTGCCCTAAATTTCGTGATTTACCCAGTCAAAATGTGAATTGCCATTTTGAGCCCTAGTTGGGGGACCAAAATTGATCATTCATGACTTGCGAACGGAAGATTGTTTCCCACTCATTTCCTTAATATAAGTCCAAATTCAAAATCGATTTTGAGAAATTTACACAAGAACTTATTAATTTGAAGAATTTTATCCTCCCAAGTATAAGAAAATCAAGCAATTAAGCTTCAATTGTAAAAATTCGAATTGATCCATTCATGGTTATGGTTTAATTTCATAAATCCAAGTCCAATTTTAACATTATGATTATATTCATTTTTTATATAAGCTTGAATGTTTCAATTCAAGCTCAATTTGAAGGCGATAAGTGATCTTAGATATGAGTAGTTCATTAAATAAGGTAATTGTGACACTAATTGAGTTCAATTTTAGTTAATTTGCAATTTTGTCAATTGGATTGTAAATTTTACCATTTTAGCCATTTATACCCAATTTAAAGCATCCATGGTTTTGACCCATTATTTTTCATGATAAACATCCAATTAGGTCAATAGGAGACCTCTAGATCACGTTTATAAGGTTTGATTAACTTAATTGTACCTTAATTGGCCAATTGCTTCTTAAATGGGGAAATATTCCTTTTCGATTTGGTCATTCAGGGACCAAATTGTACAAATTTTGGATCCACAGGGGCCCCAAGTGGGCGAAATGATAAGAACCGGACCAAATTGATCAAAAACTGGTTAGAAACTGGTTGAATCGGGTTGAACCGGTTTGACCGATTTGACTAGCCGTCGATGGGGTTGGATGGTTCAGTCCCTTACCGGTCAATTCCTAACCTTTGGTGATCGGTTCTAGAATCCTCTCAATGTCAATTTCACTTTTGTACCTTCAATTTCCTGAATTTTTTATAGATTAACTCTTGAATTTCTTCAAATTGCAAATTAACCCCTAATTGGACACTTCGATGCAATTCTCGATTTTGGCTCAGGTTTTTACAAAGCAAACTCACTAGATTAATTACTCGACACCTCGAGATCATGATGGAGTCTTTGAAATTGATTTTTTACCGTTGGATTGAAATTTCGATCGTCGGATTGAATCAACGGTCGAAATCGCTTAATTTGGGGAGTATATAAGGCAAATTTTACCTCCATTTTTGGAGGGCTTCATTTTGCACGAATTTCTCTCTCTCTCTCTCTCTCTCTCTCTCTCTCTCTCTCTCTCTCTCTCTCTCTCTCTCTCTCTCTCT
This sequence comes from Eucalyptus guilfoylei, assembly GCA_016097605.1. NCBI lineage: Eukaryota > Viridiplantae > Streptophyta > Magnoliopsida > Myrtales > Myrtaceae > Eucalyptus > Eucalyptus guilfoylei. The sequence continues at coordinate 19,683,833 of CM027860.1, forward strand.
CTCTCTCTCTTCTCTGTTTTGGCATCAAAGTCATATCTCTCTCTACCGGTTCAATGGGATTCTTTTTTAACGAAGCCGTTGCCACCGATTCTAGCCACCGCCGGTGGCGTTCCTACTCTAAATCTCACTGATCTATCCCCAAGCTTCTCAATCACCGGATTGTGGTATGGTCCTTGCCAATCGGTCACCAAAAGAGCACCGATAACCCGATCTACTCCGGCGGCTTCCAAACCGGTCTAATTTTGGACCGATTCTATTTTCCTTCACTGCAAGTGGTTCAGCCACCTTTCAAAACTGTTCCTTGATGTCCGGATCTATTCCTTGGTGATTTATAGAGGTTTGATCGAAGTTTTGGGAAAAACTTCGATTGATTTCGATCAAAATCGATTAAATCACAATAAAAGGTAATTTCTCAATCTCGAACCCCGTGAAGCGAGATCGGATTAGCCGACCGGGGCTAGGGTTCAATTTTAAGTAAATAAGTGTTGATTAGATGCTAGATGATGGCTTTGGATGATAATTGGCTGCAATTGAGTGTTCTTTGATGATGAACTTGAATGATTGTGGTTGATTTAGGTTAAATCTGTAATTTTGTAACCCTAGGACTAATCTACTGTTTTGGCCAAAATGAGATCCGAGACGACCTTAAGGTCCAAAACGACCTCATTTCAACTCGAATCCTCTTAGATTTAGATAATGCACATCTCAAGTTTTGAAACCATAGGTCAGACGCCCCAATCGAGTGTCATTTGACCCTAAAAAAAAATCTCCAAAAATGAGCAATTTTGTAGTAGTTTAGGAGGAATTTCAGTTTTGTTCTTGTCTTGAATGAGATTTTACTATTTTTGTGTAGCCTCCTGTGATGATTTCTGGATAATCTTGCCTTCATGAGTTTTTTTTCAAAATTGTCTTGTGCATGTCTGGTAATTTTTTCATGATGTTTGGATGTGTTTAACTAGGTCACATCCACTCAGATCCAAGCCTAAGTCAGTCTTTTCCGTGCTGATATCTGATTTTATTATTTTTGTACTAATTTATGTGTTGATTTCTGAATGAACTTTTCTTCATGAAAGTTGCTCGTACTAGTGTGAAGCATGTTTTTTTTATTTTTTTTCGAAATTTTTAGACATGAGTAACAAGGTCAAAATCACTTAGATCCGAACATAAAACAGTTTGCCCTACATTGATCCGAATTCTATTTTGATAAAATTGAGTCTACAAATGTGCTTGTTTGGTCTCAAATCCTTCATGAGAGTTGAAAAACATGATACATATGTTCAATTGATGCATGTTTTGCAAAGTCTTGACGTTGACAAGTGAGTCAATTGCATGAGTTAAGGTTAAAATGTGCTGCAGCAGTACATAATCTAAATGTGCATCTCCGTTTTGTCCATTTTGCTACAATTCGTGTTATCACATTTAGGTTTCGAACTCTCATCATTGCGTGCTTTATGTGTAGGATTTTTCGTAAGATTTGTACACGTCTTTAGACAGCTGAAATTGTGCACGTTTTGTGAGGTTAATGCATCTTGCCATGCTTGTTTGAGTCATTTATAGTCCAAATTTTGAGATAATGTTTCTGACACTTAAACTACATGTTACAATGTTTGAGTACATGTTCATGTCATTGCATTTGAATGTCATTTTACATGATTAATGTGTGCCATAAGAGCGCATGTGTTCCATAATTTAGATATTCCTTAATTCTAAATATTTTCAAACCCCTTTAAAATTCTATTTGACATTGTGAAAGTCATGGTTTGAATTGTATTCAAAATGCTTGCAATGCTTATAAGTGCATTTATGCAAGTCTTGGGCTAGCCTTGGCAATTGAATACCTTTCATAGTCAAGCTCAAAACTTTTCATATATGATTTCAAAAGATGTCTTTAAAACATCACATGCACCCCACCGTGCATGCAATTACGTCAACATTTAGAAGTGCCTATGTATTTGATTGACACATGCTCTTGGTAATAAGTGACCCACCAACGGTTCACTTTCTTGCTTGATTGGTTGAGAAACAAGGTCCAAAAGACTTGCACGCATGTTTAATTCTTGCAATGCATGTGACTTTTAGATGTATGATAGGGTCAATGCATGATATTGAGGGAAAACCCTTGGATCAAATAGATTGCTTAGTTAGGAGACTTATAAATGTTATTGGCTATGCTAGAACATAATTGGTCGATAACGGTTATAAGTCACAAAAAATGGATTGGGTATGTGTTTTAGTGGGACCCACGCATGAAAGGCAAAGGCCGACCCCGAGGCCCCAAAATCTGATTTTCACATTGAACTTTCTTTAAGTGATTGTTCTTGACATGAAGTTGTGTTTTTGACTATTTTGACATGTATGCTTGCTTATTTTCATTGTATATACCTAGTTATAGATTTCCTAGATTAGGTTTAGAATATAACCCCGAAGATGGAGAAAGTGCGAAGATGGTGGAAGGTCGATGTCCATTCCAGCCATTATCTTGTACTATTCATTTCCCCGACATATGTCTCGGGTTCCTTTTGTTGTATAAAACCCGACGAGTTACGGGTCCTCTCTTCCTCTTATCTTTTCTCAATTGTGTTTCTTTTTTATTTTTTCTAGGATTGCATGATAGATTTACAACTTTCCTTGATTGTTTACTTAGTGCTTCACAAGTTTCAATATAATTGAGTGTTTTCATTCCATTTTCTTTAGTAGTAGAATAGCATAAAAAAGACCAACCACGCATGATTGCTTAGTTTAGGACTAACGATCTTGAAAATGAAAGAAGAAATGGATGGACACATTAGGTAAACACAATATACTGTTTAGGTACCAAAAGGACGCTAATAGAAATATTGGCATAATACAAGTCCCCGGATCTAGATATCTAGTTGTGTAAAAATCAAGGGAACACTTTCGACCCTCGATTGTGTTTCTAGCCAACCCCCCAAAAGCGAGGCTAGTGGCGACTTCCGTCTTATTTTTAGGTTGTCATAAATAACTATACTGTATAAATGAACCCATCGCGCGAGGTACGAGTTTCGATGAAACTCACTATGGTTTAACATACTCAATGTGGTAGTATCCCAAAGGATGAAGTGATGCCATTCTTATGGGCGAAATGTACTATCGAGAGAGCTACCATGGTAAAAGTACCTTTAAATCTGATATACACACCCGACCTCCTCTCTTGAGGTATATCGCCCTTGTGGGTACTGGTCATGACACTTCGCCGTCATGTGGGGTATGAGCTTAGGAGAGCTCGTGATCTTATGGAGGCAGCACGCACAAGAGGCTTGACCCGAAAGGCGAGGTGATGACGTCTTTCGAAACACGAGCCATGAGGGAACTCTTGTGATCAAGTACCCCTAAATCCAACCTTTCCCTCATTCTTCTCCTCATGATGAGGGATCGAAGGCGAGATCAGGTCGCGCACTACTAGGGCGGTAATCCGCACTCCAAGGAGTATTGAAATCTATATTACAAAAAAAGGTTAACCAACTATCGTGTAAGTTTGGTAACCCTTTATAAATTACACTAAATGTATTTAAAAATAAACTTACTTTGTGACTAGGGTTACAAGGTAAGAAAGCTTGAAACTTAAAGGGAGATGGGGGATTACAAGGAGTAAGGAGGAAGAAGATAGAATTTTGAGATTTAGATCGAGTCATTTTCTTATGTGCTGAGGAAGCGTATTTGTAGAGTGTGCTACAGTGAAAGTGCTACAGTGTTGAACAGTGTAAAGTGAACAGTATCGAGGGACCAATATGATTGAACAGTACTGAGTGAACAGTATTTGCTACAGTGTATTATTTTTCCGCCACTGCAATAGTATTGACATGTGATATTTTGTCTTATCTTTGGACAAGATTGATCCTGTAGCAGTCATTTTCATTGGTGTTTCCATTGTGATGTGATTGTGAGGATCCATCTTGGCTGTCTTATGATTTGGAATATCTACATCGTGATTCTTCCGCTTCTGAGAGTATTTGTTTGAAGTCATTGAAGTATTCCTTTATATTCTATACTAGAGCGAGTGTTGTACTTGCAATGGATTTCTCCTACAAAAATGTTGTGTCGGATGGTGCTATAGCTATTTGAGTATATGGCTATTTAGCCAACTCCTAACCATAGATTCATATTCTTGTTCATGGTATTTGAATCCGTCCCACCATTTTATTTTGTATTTTCGAACAAGTATAGGTACACCAGGTTTGGTAGAAGATGTATTATAATCAAATTTTCATGTTGTTACCCATGAGATTCTGATATGAAGAAGTGCATAAGACATGGGAACCTTGTATCATGTTGAGTTGGTGCAAAGCATTCACAAAATATTTGGTATCTTTGTTTGACTATGGGGTGTAGTATTATATCCAGAGGACCAAAGAGATCCCACTATGAATCAAACTAATTCGGTAGGCTCTTTCTTGGAAAATAATCTTTGAAGAATACTAACCAAGTGTGTTAGAAATTTGTATTTTGACGGAAGAAAACATTCCACCAGGCTTGTTGGCATCCTAATATGTGTATGAAGTGGAGTATGATAGATTTTGGGTAACTCTAGCTTGGAATTTTCTAGGTGTATGAGGTGAGGCTCCCCATTATGAGGGGTGTATGACCTTGCTGATAGAAATAGTGGAGTCTATGATATTATCTATATAAAACTTGTCAGCAAAATGGGTGAACCTTGCTGATCCTGTTTCCACAAAAATTTGCCCATAAAAAAGCAGTAGTTTTATTTGTATTATGTGATTTAAAAAATCAATTTTCTAGAAATATATTTTTTGCAAATTTGATTGGATTTTTGTCAAAAAAAAATTCATCTTCTACTGTTAGTATTTTTTGAAATGAGGTTTTTAGAAAGAATTTTGATTTTTTAGAATAAGGGGTTGCCTATGGCCTAATGACCACCTCAGTCGAAATTTTTTGTATTCCGCTTGTCTTTATACGGCAAGTGGTGAGGGATTGTTGCTTACTTTAATGGCACTAGACGACTCTTTCTTTACTGTTTTCTATAAAGATTGAGCAAATATTTATAATGTTTCTTTAAGCAATATGGCAGCTGGCTGGGTTAGAGCTGGTATGGATTATTCTTTTGGAGGGGTATTTGGTATTGGATGTTATTGGTTTTCTATTATTTGAAACCATCACTTGATTGGTGTCAAGCTTTTTGCCTTTGGTGGTGTATTGGAGACTTCGGCAATGGTTTTGCCTTTGTCTTTGTCTTTTTTAAGTCTTTGCATAATTATATCCCTACAAAAATTCTCTTGTGAGAAAATCAAATAATGAATTTGAAGAATTATTTATAAATTCAATACCAAATCGAATGTTGAAAGTATGGCTTGCCATCTGGCAAAAATCTATTTTGATGCAATATTCAAGATGTCTTTTTGTAAAACATCTTTGGCTGATTTACAATTAATTCTTAAGAGAAATTTTTTGGTTTAATAAATCTCCTTGGAATTTTGATATAGACAAAACTATAGTAAGTATTTTCCTTTTTGATTCTTGAGTAATTTTGCTGGGTAAAGTTCCAATGTTTTGAAATAAATTTTACAACCTATTCTTTACTTTCTTGACCTGTTTAAGAATACCACCATTTTCTATTTCTGAAGCATCTGTTTTAACTATTTTTAAAGTAGATGGATCATCTAAGTGTAAGCATGGTATTTCCTTAACATGGATTTTTATTTGTTTGACAATGTTTGTATGGACTGAAGTCCATGGTGGAGGATCTTTTTGTAACCTTTGATGTAAAGGTTTACAAAGAATATTTATATTAGGAAAGAAATCTATAATATAATTGAGACTACCTAAAAATCTTTGTAACTGGGTTTTGTCTTTAATCTCATCTGGAAATTTATCAATAAATGAAATTGATCTTTCTATGGGAATTATGGTGTCTAAATGGATATAATGACCTAGGAATCTAATTTTGGTCTAGAATAGTGCAATTTTAGTAGGAGGTACTACTAAACTATTTTGTAAGATTATTTTCATAAAAGTAGATATATGTTTGAAATGTTGTTCTAAATTGGGGGAGAAAACTAGTATATCATCTATATAAACTAGGATATAATCTAAATAAGGATTGAAAATTTTATTCATAATTCTCTGAAATTCTGAAGGGGCATTCTTGAGATAAAATGGAATAATATTCCATTCGTATTGGCAAAAGGGATAATAAAACTTGTTTAACATTTATCCTTTTCACTTATTTGTATTTACCAAAATCCTGATTTCATATCAAATTTTGAAAATATTTTTATTCTACATAATCTGTTTAACAAGTCCTTTTTGTTGGGTATTGGATACCTTATCCATCTAAGGGTTGTATTCAAAGATTTATAATTAATAACTAACCTAGGAACTCCTCTTTCTAATTCAACATTTTTGTTGACATAGAAAGCAGAACAACTCCATGGTGATTGACTTTTCTTAATGAGTTTTTTGTTCAAAAGATCTTGTATTTCTGTTTGGCAAAATTTTAGAATTTGTTGATTCATTTGTGCAGGATGAGTTTTTGTAGGTATTTTGTTTTCAAAAAATCTTGTTTATAAAGCAAATCTATAATATGCTTATTTCTTTCCCAAAAAACATTAGGTAAGGTGGAATATATAGCTTTTTCTATGTGTTTTTGTAGAGATGCTATTTTATCTTCTTCTTCTTTTTTTGTAACAGAGGACTCCACCACAGGCCACCCGTGCCTGGACGGCACCCAAGGGCCGGGCTCCTATACCTCGGAGGAGACTAGCCCAACATCCTACCACTAGGGCCCCCACTTAAATCGCTATTTTATCTTTAATGTTTGGTTTTAAGAGATTTTCTTCTATTCTTTTGAATTCTAAGTTTTCTTTTAAAAATTTAAGCTGGATTTCTTTATCTTTTATAAAAATAAAAAAAAATTATTTCTGAAATTGAATTTTTTGTAAGATATTTAGGCTTCTCTTTTGTGCTTTCGTTATAAAGTCAAATGTGATTTTTCTATTTAAGGCATGAGTTTCAATTCCTTCATTTGTTACTATAAAGGGATGAATTAATTTTATAAAATGCGTTCCTAGAATTATTTCCTATCTCATATTTTTAATTAAAAGAAAGGAAGTCTTATAAGACATTTGATTTTTTATTATTAAGGCTTCGGCAACTTGTATTCGATATTTAACTTGTCTCCTAAAGCTAATTTTAATAATTTGGATGTTTTATCGAAGTATTTTATTGGAACAAGGCCTTTTTTATGCAACTAAGATATGCTCTTGTGTCAAAGTGTGTTATTGTTTCAATAATAAATTCATTATTGATTTTTATTGTTATGTTTATTATCCATTTCTTAGAGGTTATTTCTGTTAATAACACTAAAAAGTTTGGATCAGAGATATTGGGAGTATTAGTGATCTTATTTTGTTCTTCTAATTTTGCTTTTCCCTTTGTGACAAAATATTTTATATCAAAGATTTCTTGTTTCGTTTCTATTTATGCTGCCTTCGAGGCTTTTATTTCTAATTTATGTTGTTTTATTTCACTTTGGAGACCATTAATGTTTATTGGTCTAAACTAGGTTTTTTTTTATTTCTATTAAGAATATCTTTTAGATTGTAAGAAGTATTGGGTTTAGAAGTAATATTCATTGAAGATTGAAATCTATCTAAGCATTATTTTTTGGCTTTTGGGTCAGTTATTTTATCAGCAGTGCTGAGGAGGAATTCTTCTTCTTTTGTCAACATATTTATTTTAGGAGTAGGTTTATCGAGAGAGATATCTTTATATTCTGATTTTGAAGAAGTTTATATTTCATTTATTTGAAGACCTTCTTCTTCAAGAAATTCATCAAAAGATGTATCATCAGTTTCTACAATGATGTTATTTAATTGGTATAAAATATTATCATCTAAGGAGAGTTAATTTAATCTTTTATTAATTCTACAATATTTTGAAATATGTCATTTTCTACCACATGAGTGACATTTAAGATCTTTAAATTTTTGTTTATCAGTTTGTGGTCTATTTTGGTATCTTCGTTTATTTTTGTGAGGTCGTGATTTGTTGTGGTATTTCCTTTTTTCTTTTTCATAAGAACAAGTTCCTTTGCATTTTGATTTTGATTTTTCATTATAAGAAGCGTCATATTAGGTACAAAAATCTCCCAAACTTCTGTTGGTAAGAGATTATTCTTCTTTGAGTTGTCTTTGTAATTTGATTGCTTTACACATTTGTATTCCTTGTCTATAAACGTAAGAGACTATTTCTCCGTATGAAAGTAGATCATAAGGTATTTGGCCACTATATTATTCTTTAATCCTATCTCTGACTTAGTCACCTATTATTTGAGGTAAATCTGCTAAGAATTTTTCTTTTTAAAAGGGTTGGTTACAAATTGGTCTAACAAGAACCCTTTGAAGGAAAATTTCTTTGTATTCTCTAAATCTTTCTAAGGATTTGCATCTCATATTGGACAAGAGGTCTTAATTCCTATCTCTAATATGTGACGGTTCTCCTATGAAGTGTTGTGAAATAGAGTATATGAGTGTATTCACCGTATCCTGGATAAGATGTCCTTGTTCATCATCAATGCATTGTCCAAAGTCATCTATTTTATAGGCAGTTAAAATTTGTATTCTCTATTCATCTGTTAAATAGTTATTCCACCAACATTTTATTTGTCCAGTGAATCTGACTACTAAAAGATTAGCAATAGCATGGTTTGAAATATCTTGCTATATTTAGCAAGTATTATCATGTTATTTAAAATATTCATAATATTGCTTTCAGCTACACTATCTATATTGCACTCATAAATGGCATCTTGAGAGTATTTATTTTGTATTTTTTGCGATGATTCTTCTAAAGCAATGTCTGGTGGGGTAGCTCTACTATGATATAATTTTTAGGGTTATGTCCAATTGAGTCTATTCATCTTAGTGACAAATTCATTATCACAGTCACTAGAAGTTTTTGTTAAAGCACTAAAGTGGGTTGGTCTTGAGTATCTTTTATAATTAATCCTTAAAGTTTAGGGGTGTCTAATATAGGAGTGGATTCTAGTTTTGATTTCCCTAAAAGTCTTTTCCTTAAAAATTGGTTTTTTTGAATATTTCTACTTGTGGTATAATTTGTTGGGTAGGATTCTAGATTGTTGATTCTATCCTATTCAACTATTTTCTTATGGTTACTAAATGTTGATTTGCATAGTTGTTTTGTTCAATTACCTCATGAGTATAAAGCGAATCTGTTTTAGCTGGTATCGTAAAAGGAGTAGCTATTACCTCACTTTCTCCATACTGTATTTTTATTCTCTTAAGTGGTGGATGATTGGATTATATGGTTTCACCATTATCGAGTTTTTACTTGTAATGATGATCTAATACTGCTATTTCTTTTGGTTCAAGGAATTATTTTTCTAATCAATCAAAGAAAAATATATGGACTTCATATTTATATATGTAGTCATAATATTTTTGCTTGATATCTTTTGCTTTATCAGCAAAGGTTTCAAAGAATCATTCTCTATTTGTTTGTTGTCTTCTAAATTAAAATCTTTATTAAGGAATGCTTTATTTGGTTCAAATTGTTTTTCCAAAACATTTAGTTCTGCATCTATCATTTGTGAATATGTTGGAGAGTGATGAGGGGAGTTTGTGTTTTCTAAGACTGGTTCAGGTTGGTTCTATTGATAAATTGGCTTGAAAATCCATGATCTACAATCTAAACCACTAATTTCCGATTCAAGTGGTATCGCGGGATTATTTTTATGGATATTAGGAGGTAAATGTGTTGTATCTTATATGAAAGTATTCCTATGAGTACTTGGTGGAATGGTGATAATAGGTGGAAGATGAGAATTAAGGTCCACAGATCTTGAAGAGGAGGTATGAAATGACGAGCTAGATCTTAAATCAAAAGATCTTCTAGGAAACCTAATAGTTACCATTCCCTTTGAATGTTGATTAACATTGGTCGAATTTGTATTTTGGACAATTTGTTAGGGAATTTGGTTTTCTAATTCCTATTATTCTAGTAAAGTGACTTGATTCCAACTAATAGATTTAGACATTATTGTATTTACTCTAAATATGTCAGTCTAGAAGAGAAGTGTTTCACCTCATGGACTATGTTTGAAAGCATTTTCTCCAAAGACAGAAGCCATTACTTTGTAATGGATCCTATAGAGAAGAGCTAAAGTGATAGATCCTTCAGCTACCTTGTAATTATGTGCTTTAAGAATATTCTTATCCTTAAGGGATATTGAGAAATTTGGATAACAATCAAGATGTATTGGTCCTTTGCAAAGACTTGTCTTTACGATACCATAAATGGATTCATCATAGTTTAAGAGACCTGAGTCTCATAGAACTAAGAGAATATATGTATTAAGACATCCTTTTGTAAAAGGTTTAATTCCTATCTAGACTAGTCCTATATCTATAACAATCAAATATAAGAATATAAGGAAATCTTAGGTATTATTAAATTCAATATTAATCTTACTTCTATTATATATTTTAAGTATTTTAGGTATATTAGTACAATTTACTATTTAATAAAATTTTATTAGAGAATGCTAGAAAAGGAAAGAACAAGTAAATAAGAGAGGAAAAAAAAAAGGCAAATAAAAATGAAGTAGATAAGAGTGTCGCAAGAAATTTTTACCATATTTATTTGTGTAACTTTTAGGTTTATTTACATTGATATACCATTTATATCAAACAATGTATATGATATGATATGAATATATCTCGATTTAGTACTAAGATTCACCAAATAGTGGATTGGATATAGCAAAATCCCTAGATTTTATATGTTATCCTATCTAGTTCTCTTCCAATTAGAAATCCGTACGACCAAATGTAGCCTATGAGATTTCAAATAAAATTTCTATATTTCGTCTCCCTCCCCAAGAATGTATTATCAATTCTTATCGTCATGTTGCCTAAGATAAATATTGCAAATTTCTTTTATCTAACCCCCGATGTTGGTCATTGGATATATCTCCTTGACAGATTCTAATCTTTAGCAAGAGAGTCAAAGTATTCAACTTATAAGTTTTCTACATCCTAATAATTGAAAGAAACTGGCATGTTAAGTAAAGTGATAGACTTCAAGTAAATTTTTGTGCAAACGAGTCACGTGGAGCATCTAATATAACATCAACCTCTCACATTACTTGTTATCGTGTTAATTCTATAAATCAATTTGGATTTGTTTATACCACTTGGTTCATCTATTCCAAGTTTATTTTAGCCAATCCATATGAACAAGCAATTGATGAGTGTGGCAAAGCATCTAGATGTGAAAAGCAATCATGGCACACATCACACCAAAAGGTTAGAGTTTCTTTTACTTTTACTTTTTCTTTTGCTATCATATTTTAAGATAACAAACATGAATTATAATAGCTAATGTGGTAGATACTGTTTGTTTCATGAAATAAGAATTACTTGGAAAACATTTTTTTTTAAATGATCTCTTGCATCGCTTAATTAGTTATGGAAAATTTATTCATTATCAATAACAATTTATGTCTAAATATTTTCGTGGATGATGAAAATATTTTTTTTATTTGTAAGCAATGCAAAGGATCATTATTTTCCAAATTATTTATTTTCCACAAAACAAACAGAGCATTTGCGAAACACATACATATATGTTGATTATGGCAAATTGCTTAGGGTAAGTATAGTACAAGTGCCAATACTTTCATACGGCACTCACCTTGATACCAAAACTTTTTTTTCACTCACTTAAGTATCACAAATTTGAAAAATTGATCTTCTGAGTGCCACTTCCGATTTGGCTCGCCGAAAAACTGATATGGCATTAAAATAACATTAAACTTGCAACATGTCTTGCCGGCAAGTTAAGTCAGCAAATAAGATGGTAAATAATGTTGTTCACTCATGTGATTATAAGAAGTGAAGCAGCTTCACAAATTGGGGCAAAATTTTTTCATGAACCCTAACCCTAACCTTTAACCCACAAACTCTCTTTAATTCCAAGACAAATCATCTCATCAAATTCACAATGGAGAACAAAAGCTAGAGAAGTGGCTCACAAATTTCCTAACAAAGTGATGATGAAAGTCAGTATTTATGCTTTTGTGGACTGCAAAGTTCAATGAGAATTTCTTGGACAAGAGAAAATCCTGGACAAAGGTTCCATGGATGCGCTAGGTGTAGAGAATGCTTCAATTGTGGATATTTCAAGTGGGTTGACGTGAAATTTTTGAATCGAGCAATGGAGGTGATCTTGGAACTCCTTCAAGGACAACATGGATCTGCGCCTATAATGAAAGATGAGTTGGACGATGGCAACTCTATGCAAGCGGAAATAAAGAGTTTGGAATCTTTGGTGAATCATTTAAAAAAGGAAGTTTCAAGGATGAAAATTTAAAGAAATATTTGTCGAGTGTTGTTTGTCTTGATGTTGTCAGGTTTGGTCTATGTAATCTCAGTAATAAGAAGAAGCTACTAAGTCTACCTAGTTGAAAAACAATGAAATGTGTTACTGTATTTACCACAATAACTTTGTTTTTTCTATGATGTATGTGGGTGAATTACTAATTTTTTATTGACTTGAAGATTGAATGACCTAGTGGATTTTGGTGGATGTTGTGTTTTTTGATACAATTTGAGTCTTATTGTTGACTTATACAAAAGATAGATGGCTTGACCTACTCATAGTAGTTGTAGCAAGAGAAATGATGGTTCTACATTTTGTGGTTTATTTTGATTTTTCTACATATGTTGAAAGACAATTAAAGTTTCAAATAACTTTACAAATGATTGTTTGAGTGCCAACAATTTTTTGAAGCGAACACTTTGGTTCATTAACTTTTTAAAAGTTACAATTTAGGTTCCTTAACCTTTTAAAAGTGATGACTTGAGTTCCTCAACTATTTAATTAAGTTATTGGTTTCACTTTTGTCAAATACATCTTACATCCTTTAATAACTTAAGGCAGATTATCATCCTATAATAGCATATAAAATAAGACTTATTTCAACAAACTCTATCAGTATTGGCATGGTTTAACCTGAAATAACATTACACCATACACATTGCACCAAAAGGTCTTTTACATCAACATTAATATAATAATAATTTGAAACAAAATAATCTTAGCTACCTTACAAATTCAAGATCGAAACAACATTCTCGTTAAGCTATCCATCTAAAATGCAACAATAGTGTGAAACAACTAAGATTGCTGCTAAATACATCACCGGCCAAAATAAACAATAATCTCAACCGCTTTGCAATAAAATCCTAAAGTTCTAGACATTGACACCTAACAATAGACATAAAAGGATGACATCCTCCCATCAGTCAATCTGAAAAATCTCATTATTTTCTTTTTTCTTCTTCAATGGCTTCATTTGATTCATGAGTCTTGCACTCTTCCAAACTAAAACTATAAGTACATTATTTATTTGTATACATTTTCTCATTATCTTATCTTTTGGAGGATCCATTATTTTCCTTTGAGATTCGCGTATTTCAACATTGCCTATTGTTGAAGTTTCTATAACTGGTATTGGCATTGTGGTAGAAGGTTGTGAATTCTCAAAATCATTCATTTGATAAAGACTTGATGTTAAAGTCTTCTTTAGTACCTGTTTTCAAGTTGCTCTCTGTTTTGGAGTTGTCATTGGTTGCTTCTTCGATTGTGCTCGAGTTACCATTGGCTGGTTTATCGGTTCTTGCCTTTAGCTTCTTTTTCTAGATGCAATCGATTCTTGACTTGGTTCTCCTTGAGATATTAACACCTTCAAACTTCTTACAATCTATAATCATATAAACTTCATTAATTACTATGTCAATCAAATTGAACACACTAAATGCATAACAACTTAAAACTTACATTCAAAACTATCATATATGTATTCATATCTGTAAACAACAAATAATCATATTCTCATATCATTCTCCCAATTGCACCATATGTATGTTGTGGTGCATAACTGTCACAAACTAAAACCTTTTTATTTCTTCTTTTTCTAACCTATAAAATGAAATAACATAATATGAATTTATTGTACCAAGAAGTACATACAACAGTAATAATCATTACAAACATCTTACCTGATAGCATTACAAAAATCTTCTCTATTGTACACTATTAGACTCAGTTGGCATTGTAGTTGGTTCTCCATCGCTTTCTGTGTTGCCTGGACATGCCCTTGCATCACTAAGCTGTGTTGTCACTTGCTGCTACTGCTGTTGTTGCTTCTTAGTTGGACAACTAGTTTGTTGTGCCCTTTCCTATGACAATGAGAGCATCGAACCGTTCCACTAGCCCTATTCATTGTATTACTACTACTCTCAATTTCTTACTTTCTTTTCTTTTCTTTTTCAGCCCGCCATCTTGCTTCTTCAGTAGTAAAGGCTTTAGGGGTTGATGGTTTGTTTTGTCCCAAAACTTGCTACTTCTCAGAGGCTACAACATGAATTGGTATACAACAAAATAATTATTTTTCTTGTAACAATCCTCCACATAATCCTCTAGATTAAGTTGTTTTAATTGGATGGTACAAATTGCATGTAAGCAAGGTATTTCACTCAATTGACATATTCAACGGGAACTTATTTTCTCTTTAAATGAACAACATGAACATTTTTCCTCTTTAAATGAACAACATACTTGTCACCACCATTCATGATTTCGAATCCATCGTCCCTATTCCAAATTGGATGACAAAACCTACTAGCAGCAATATTGTCTTCCGATTTTTTTATAATCTTAAGCCCACATTGTGTAGGCCACTTTGAACATGCATCTCTCTATTTTTGCAATCACACAATCACCATAACTCTAATGTCTTCAAGTATGACAATTGATTTGCACCTAACTTCTATAATTATGTCGTTGAAAACCTTGCAAAGGTTGTTGTCAACGCTGTTACACTTGAATTCCTCACTAAAGAAAACTCTATAGCAATGTTTTGCTTCAATTTTAGAATAATGCTTCAGAAGCTTTAGTTGACAAGGTATGTAGAACTTCTTTGTAAATTCTAAAATCCGCTATATTTGATATTTGAGCTCTTTGCAATCAACTAAAACTACTTCTACAGTTGATCGCCTATATACTTCTTAACCTAATTTGCATATATGTACTAAGCACACATTTTGTGCTCAGAATATTGCACTAGCTAAATTATGGCTAGAATAAGTCCCTGCAAAACCAGCAAACATGTGTAAGCTACTTGAATGATATAGCATTATATGATGATATTAGCAAAATCAGTAAACATTGCCGATACCTTTTCTTGATCGCTTATAAATGTTTAATCTCTTTTATCATTCCAAGATCAGCCATTAGATTTTTCATAAACTAGAACTAATTGTCCTTATTTTCTATCTTTACCACAGCCCAAGCTATTCGAAACATTTGGTTGTTTCCATCCCTCTCAACAATAGATAATAACCCTTCCTTACATAACCCTTTCAAAAAATACCTGTCTAATCCGATCACTTTTTTATAGCTAATTAAAAATCCCTTTTTACATACATAAAAGAATATTTACATCCTATCAAACTGTATCCCATGATCAGGCAAGGGCTTCTCCACAACCTTTACATGACTTATGCTAGGTGGATTTTGCAATCTACATGCCCTAATATAGTCCAAAATCTTTGCATATTCTTCTTTATAAATACTCATCAACATACTCGTCATCTTGTACCTAGCTTTTTTGCACTGATTGAGAGAAACATTTACACTTACTTGTTCTTTTATTAGTTTCAATTAAGGATTTTGATGTTTAGCATTACTTTGATGATATTGAATAAGCATTTGACCAACCATGCACTAGTCACTCTTTTATTCTCAGATACAACACTATAGGTATGCTCCTCCTGTAATGATTGGATATGGAATGAACCACTCTTTTTACTCAATGCACCATATATTACTCATGGACAATTGTCTTGTGCACACTTTACTCTAACAAAATTATTAATATATCTAATGAATTTAGGGATAAGTGTTCCAGAAGTCCTAAAACTTGTCACGAAAATGCATTTCAGTCCTAAAACTTGCAAAAAGTGCATTTAAGTCCTACAACTTGTCAAAATGTTTTAAATGAGTCCTAAAATCGACGCCGTCTAATTTCTTAACGGAAAAGGCTGACGTGGCCCCCGCATGGCTTTTTTTAATCGTTTCTCTCTCCTCCGTTGCGAATAGTTTAAAAAAAAAAAAAAAAAAAAAAAAAAGCCACGCATGCAGAACGACGTCGTCTCCTCCTTTCTTCTTCACCACGATGTCATCTCCTCCTTTCTTCTTCACCACGACGTCGTCTCCCCCTCCGTTTGTACGTCTTCTTCACCATCGTGTTCTCCCTCCCCTCTCCGTCTCTACGTATTCTCGCTTTCCGAGTGTCGAATTCGTCCGAACCCTAACTCGTCCGAACCCTAAGCCCCAAATCCAACTCGTCCGAACCCTAAGCCCCAAATCGAACTCGTCTGAACCCTAAGCCCCAAATCGAATTCATCTGAACCCTAAGCCCCAAATTTGATGATTTGTAGTTCTCTTGCGATTTGGGTCCTCATCGACCTCGAGTTCGACGCTCGTTGTGAGTTCGTGTTCCTTCCTTCCTTTGATGATTGCGAGTTCGTGTGAAGACCTCTCTGCGGGAGTCTAGAAAATCTCAGCGGTGAAGTGATTGGCGTCGAGGACGACGACAGGGTCAGCGATGACGATAGCTCCTCCTCACGCAAGTATCGCTCTCTGCATTATAGCATTTAGGTATCTCATGGTAATGCTACGATTTTTTTTGTTTTGCAAAGGTGCTTTAATCTCTGCATTATGCAAAACAACGTCAGTTGGCGTCCTCATTTCTTCATTATTTGAAGTTCACAGAGCTTGAGTTTGACACACATCAACTTTATGTTCTCTTCTTTGATGATTGCGAGTTCGTGCAAAGACATGTCATGTGGGCATCTCGGCGTCTCAGCGGCGGAGCCAACGGCATCGGGGACGGTGATGGTGACTCTTCATGCAGGTATCACTCTCTACATTATAGCATTTGGATATGTCATAGTAATATTACCATTTTTTTTTATTTTGCAAAGGCGTTTTACTCTCTACACTATAGCAGCGTTTTAGTCTCTGCATTATGGTTGTTTTGCATTTTCCAATTCTTGCAATAAATTAGAACATTACTGCAAATTAGAACATTGCTTTCACTATTGATCATGTAGTTACATTGTGGTTGTAAAGCGGATTATGCTAATTTGCTATTTTTGTATTGATTGTTAGTCTTTTATAAAAATATCTTCAATTTAGAACTTGAACATTGCTTCAATAATTTGATGATTGAAAGTGCTCTGCTTTTTGTTTCTGTTCCCTTGTAGGTCCAATAGCTGAGAACAAAGTTTATGTCACTGTTCGCTATGGAGGTAAATTTAAAGTTGGCCCACCATTGGAATACATAGGTGAAAGAGCTGATGTTGCTGAAATAAGTTTAAGTAAGAGTTCACTGTCTAGTATAATTGAAGCTATTGAGGCTTTGGGTGTGTGTAAAATAGAGAAACTCTTTTACAGAGTTCCTAGAAGTAAGACTCTTGTAAACGGAATAACTCTTAGGTATTTATGGGATAACTCTGATGTGATGGATCTATTTTATCATCATTTGTGCTCTGAAAATATTAAGCTATATGTTGAGCATGTTGATGATGAAAAGGCAGGAGCTAAGATGGGGGATGTTGAGATGGAAACTGGAGGTATGTCTAATGTGATTGGGAATACTGATGATGACGGGAATCGGGCTGAAGTTGCCAATAGGGATCTAGATGAGGAAGAGGATGATGATGCACATAATTTGGTGGATATGGAACAGTCGAGTGATGATGATGACTTTGAATTGGTTGATACAAGGAAAAAATTAATTGAATTTTCAGCAAGACATAGGCTCCAAATTTTAAATTATAGTGAGGCAACTAGTACTTCCCAACCACCGATTGTGGATGAGGCTCAATCGTTAGATGATTCTGGGTACGAAACAGAGTATGCTGATTCAGATGAGGAAGACAGTCTTCAATCAATTTTAAATGATGAGGGTGACAAAGAGGTTGATGTTATTTCAAGGAGGAGAAGTAGGTTCCCGTCATATGATCAAAGTGGTACAAATCTAGAATTTATTGTTGGCATGACATTTGAGGATGCAACTGAGTTCAAAAATGCAATTTTGAAGTATTCTGTGGCTGAGCAAAGAGCAATCAAATACACTAAGAATAGAAAAAGCTTTGTAAGAGCCAGGTGTGCCCAGAAAAATTGTAACTGGATGATCTATGGTACTCTTGATAGCAAAACTGGGTCATTTCATTTGAGAAGGTATATAAATCAACATATATGCAGTATCACTTTCGAGAATAAGAGAGTGTCTAGCACTTATTTAGCTAAGCACTTCATGATTCTCATTTCTGCAATGCCTAAAATCAAAGCACCTGAATTAAAGAAATTAGTTAGAGAACAACTTGGAGTAAATGTCACTTTCAGTCAGTGTAGGAGAACAAAGTTGAAAGTATTGAAGGAACTGCAAGGCAATTACAAGAAGGAATATGCACAGATGTACGACTACTTGGGAGAGCTTTACATTGCAAACCCTTCAAGTAATTTTAAATTGAAAGTTGAAAGGCCATTGCCAAATTCTCTACCATTATTTGATAGGGCTTACATTTGCTTTGATACTTGCAAGAAAGGTTTTTTGGCTGGATGTAGGAAGATCATTGGATTAGATGGATGTTTTTGAGGGGTTTGATCAAGGGTGAGTTGTTATGTGCCGTCGGAAGGGATGGCAACAATCAAATGTATCCAATGGCATGGGCAGTGGTAAGAATCGAGAATAAGGACACATGGACTTGGTTTATCGAATTGTTGAAGTCAGACCTCGATATGTGTAATGGTGACGGATGGGCTTTGATAAGTGATCAACAAAAGGTATGCTTTTCTTTCTGTTTTCATTTGTAAATTGATTGTGACATTACAATGCTTTTCTTTCTGTTTTCATATATATTTTCTTTTTTTTTGGGAAATTGTCAGGGTCTCGTCCAATCTGTAGCTGAACTATTGCCAAATGCAGAGCATAGGATGTGTGCAAGGCACATTTATTCCAACTAGGGTCAAAAATACAAAGGAAAACAGTTGCTGAGGCAATTTTGGAGATGTGTCAAGAGCAATAATATGTCAGATTTCGAGATGCATAGACAGAGGTTGAAGGAATTGACTCGGGAAGGTTATGATGATTTATTCCGTATTGAGCCAAAACATTGGTGCAAAGCCTTCTTTAACACCGACATTAAATGTGATGTCGTTGATAATAATCTAAGTGAAGCTTTCAATGGTAGGTGTGTGGAAGCTAGGTGCAAGGCCATTGTGAGTATGCTGGAGGATATTAGAATCATGGTTATGAATAGAATGCATACTCAGAGGGATGGATGTGCTAGGTGGACTAGAAATTATGGTCCAAGGATTATGCGTAAGTTACATGAGAATACAATTGCTAGTAGGTATTGCCATTTGATATGGAATGGAGAGGAAGGATATGAGATTACGGAAGGTGGTGACAAATATGTTGTTGATTTGAATTTAAAAACTTGTTCTTGTAGAGCTTGGGAACTTAGTGGAATTCCATGTTGCCATGCCATTTGTGCAATACACCATAAGAGAAATGATCCGACTAACTATCTAGCTGAGTGCTTCACCAAGGAAAAGTATCTAAGTGCTTATCAATTCATGATGCCTACAGTGAGAGGACAGAAATTTTGGAATAAAGCCAATAAAGAAGCTCCTCAACCCCCACCAATGAAGAACATGCCTGGTAGGCAAGCAACCAATTGAGCTTGTAAGAGGTGATAGAATGACTAAAGAGGGTAAGCAAATGACTTGTTCTGCTTGCAAACAAATTGGACATAACTGCAAGGGATGTCCTTTAAAAAAGGTATTTTCTCAACTAACTGATCATTTTAATGATGGGCATGTCACTTTAACATGTTGTTAATAAATGCTTAATTTATGCTTCTCAGGCCAATGCTGGGGCCAATGTATGTACATCCAGTGCTCATGCCAATGCAAGTACAGCTGAAGCTCATGCTCAATCTCAGGCTAATTCCACTGGTCCAAGGCTCGGAAAAAGACAAGTAAGTTGTCATCTAACCATTATTGTAAGTTTTATATATCAAGGTTCCAATTTAGTAATTATGAATATATATTCAGGCTAAAGCTAAAGCTAAAGCAACGACAAGCGTAACTGAAGGAGGATCCGAAAGCCATGCCAATGCTTCTGCAAATGCCAATTCAATAGGAGACAATAGTGGGCATGTTAATGCTTCTGCTCAAGCTAGTGCATATGTAAGAGAATGTAGTGCTCGTGCAAATGTAAGAGAATGTAGTGCCACTGCTTCTGCTCATGCTAATGCTGATGTTAGAGGATGTAGTGATGAGGCCAATGCTTTTGGTGAAGTTCGTTCGGATCAAAGGGAAGGCAGTGCACCGGCCAATATAATGGCTAAGCATAGACGTGAAAAAATTCCGGTGAGTAATACCTTAATCCCCAAGTATACATGTATTGTGACTACGTTCTCATGTTGAATGAATTTTTTATTATTTCAGTTTAAAAGACCTGCCATTGAAAATTACATGATACAGAGAGAATCACAAGCCAAGAGGATGAAAATGGTAGGGTTGGGTGTTGACGCAAATCCTATGACAAACCTTCATATTCGCAAGGTGAGTAATATTTTTAAAATTTTATAATAGCAATTGCTTATCTCCTTAAGCTAAAAAGATGCTCATTCTTATGTAGCCTAATACAATTGGTGCAAGAATCATTAGCCTACTGGAGAAAGGGGTAGTTTCAAGAGCTACGTCAACAACAAAGGTGCATTCCCAAGTCAGTGCACAACCTCAGTCATATCATGTATCAGCAGCTCCTCGAAAACAAATTGCGGTGACGCCGAAGCCACTATTACAACCCAAGGCCACTTCCCAACGTCAGTCATATCATGCAATAGTAGCTCCTCCAAAGCACGTTACAATGAAGCCAACGGCACTATCGCAACCTCAAGCCAGTTCCCAAGCTTAGTCATCTCAAGCTACAATAGCTCAGAAGCATCTTGGTTTAAAGCGAAAGGCACCATCACAACCCCAGGTAAGTTCCCAACCTCAATCATCTCGTGCAACATTACCTCCTCGAAAGCATGTTGCGCTGAAGCCAAAGCCACTATCGCAACCTCAAGCCAATTCCCAAGCTCAGTCATCTCAGGCCACAATAGCTCAGAAGCATCTTGGTTTAAAGCGAAAGGCACCATCACAACCCCGGGCAAGTTCCCAATCTCAATCATCTCGTGCAACATTACCTCCTCGAAAGCATGTTGCGATGAAGCCAAAGCCACTATCACAACCTCGGGCTCGGTTATCTCGAGGCTACAACAACTCCTCCAAAGCCTATCGCTGCGAGACCATATATAAGGAAAAGCGCTAGAATTCTAAATCAAGTGAAGCCTCAACCTACTGGACCACCGGAGACCATCATATTGGATTGATATGTTTGCTGAAATTGGTGTTGTTAGGTGAAATTATATCAATTATTAGCTGGTTTTTTGTATGAGACGTGTAGCGTTTGTGCATAGAACCTTTTCTACACTGAAAGTGCATATTTTGTTGAACATAATCTTTTGTGCACTGAAAGTGCAAGCATTTTGTTCATGAAAACCTTTTGTGCACTGAAAATGTAAGCATGTTGCTTTGTCAATGAATCGTGTTTCAACAAGTTATGTGGGATGCTTGGTTTTGGTTTGGATAATGCACGAAAGTGGTTGCTCTTCAGGATTGTTAATAAGTAATTACTGAAATTGGCCATGCAGAATTTTATTTTCATTCTTCCAATACTTTTGTCATCTTCTTTCCCATACATTTTTCTCGAGTTCCTCGGGGGCATTAATGGTAACCGATACCACCACCTCTTATTGTTAATTTTTTATTTTAGATGATGGGGTTTTGCTCTACGTGGTCTCTATGGCCCGCATTGGATGATTCATGGAAGATTTGATTAGGTAACTTAGGTATTGTAGCCGACTGCTTTGATTTCACTTTATTTTTGACACATTCCATTTGAGGCAAGCTCGTTATTAAAATCATGAAGAAATCACCAATTAACAATCTCGATTGCATAATAAGGGAGTGGTCACCATTTTTCGAAGTTCTAAATTTATTCTGGTGGCAATAGCTCATGTAGTGCTATTGACAAGCACACAAATCAAGCAACATTTTGTAATGCGAAAGTAATTTCTCGCTTCGCATGGCAAGCAACCGGTCTTGCAAACTACAAACTCACATCGATTTCATTCCCATCTCAATTATCCACAACTAGTGTTCAAATTTACAAACTTAGAAAGAAGGTACTATGGAAGACTTAGAAATTTCCCACCAACTTTCACATTACATATAATCAATACAGCAATATAACACATGCATAGAATGAATGCTGATTGATATAGCATCTTTCCTTTCTTTACTCGTGCGAGCTCCTCCTTTAAACGTCTATTTTTTGCCTTTTGAGTCTTCATTTCAGCTAGCAATGAGCTCACATCGACTCCGTCACCCCTCGATTGGCTTGATTCAGACAATACTCGATTTCTTTCAAGGAGGTCAACTATCATGTCCCTGACATGATCCGGTATCTTTGGATCCACCCATATGAAGAAATTGCAGCAACTTGGACTATCAAACTTAGCACATCCATGGAACCTTCTTCCTGCGTTTTTCCTTGTCTTTGCCATAAGAATTGGAGATTGAAGACCACAATAACATGTTGGCTCCGAGTTGACCTCATTAGGAGTTATGCCACTTGATTCAGATGTTGCCGTCCTCATTCTTCTGGGCTTCGTATTATAGGAACCTAATAGAATTATATTAGCTATATTATGATTCCTTCATAATGTCTTCATATTAGTAACTTCTACATAATGTAATGTGTTTACTTGAGAGATTTAGGAGATGTTTTCAATCTCCAAAAAACATCTCTCTTTTCATATGCACTGGATGAATAAACAACCATGACTTACTTCTGCATCAATGTTCTAATTGGTCACTAGTATTGGAGAATGGAAAACAACAAAATGCTATAATGCAGAGAGCGATACCTGCGTGAGGAGGAGTCGCCATCGCCGTCGTTGACCCTGTCGTCGTCCCCGACGCCAATCACTTCGCCGCTGAGATGTCGAGACTCCGACAAGTGAGATCTTCGCACGAATGCGCAATCGTCAAAGGAAGGAAAGAACACGAACTCACGACGAGCGTCGAAATCGAGGTCGATGAGGACCCAAATCGCAAGATAACTGCAGATCGTCAAATTTGATTTGGGGCTTAGGGTTCGGACGAGATCGATTTAGGGCTTACAGTTCGGACGAATTCGATTTGGGGTTTAGGGTTCGGACGAGATTGATTTGGGGCTTAGGGTTCGGATGAGATTGATTTGAGGCTTAGGGTTCGGACGAATTCGATTTGGGGTTTAGGGTTTGGACGAGATCGATTTGGGGCTTAGGGTTTGGACGAATTCGATTTAGGGTTTAGGGTTCGGACGAGATCGATTTGGGGCTTAGGGTTCGAACGAATTCAATTTGGGGCTTAGGGGACACTCGGAATAGAGAAAGAAGAAGTAGAGACAGAGGGGGGAGGGGGAACACGACTGTGAAGAAGACGTATAGATGGAGGGGGAGACGACATCGTGGTGAAGAAGAAAGGAGGAGACGACGTCGTTCTGCATGCGTGGCTTTTTTTTTTAAACTATTCGCAACGGAGGAGAGAGAAACGATTAAAAAAAGCCACGCGGAGGCCACGTTAGCTTTTTCCGTTAAGAAATTAGACGGCGTCGATTTTAGGACTCGTTTGAAACATTTTGACAAGTTGTAGGACTTAAATGCACTTTTTGCAAGTTTTAGGACTGAAATGCATTTTCGTGACAAGTTTTAGGACTTCTGGAACACTTATCCCATGAATTTAATATTTCGTTGTTGAGAGATTAAGTACCCTGACAATGGTATCTCTGAATTACTTGACATCATCAAATGTCATTAATACACAAAAAGGTAGGATTTGTATCGAATGAATCATAAGAAGGATATTGACTTCCCCCTTTTATGTTGCCCTGCTCCATTTTCATCATCATCCTCTTGGCTACCACCGTCATCACGACCACTTTCCCTAAGAACAAAATCATCACCATCAGCTATAGGAGCTCCTGCATCCCTGTTTACTACTACAATGCATGCATTTACTAGCCACATTATGCTTTTCTCCTTTTTTTTCGAATATCTTGACCTCTTCCATTGTTTGTGCGATATCCTCATCGTCAACATCATTTGCTTGTGCGATATCCTCATCGTCCACATCATTTGTGCAAATGATATGCACAAGTGTTTCATCGCCGTCGTCGCTAAATAATGTAATATCTCAATAGCTTAGAGTTATTTTAGTTTTTTATTCAACAAGCGTATCTTCACCATTAGATATACCTCCAGTATCCTCAAGATGTTGAAATATCTCTACACATATCGTGTATACAAATTTACAATGTCCAACACTGCTTCCACATGTCCTTCCAAAACAGCTCTAACATTTGGCGAGGTTTTAAAAGTAGCTTCCAACACTGCTTGCTCATCTTCTTCATCGCAACTATGTTCAACATACACATAAACATCATGATCATGCAAACAATGGTAAACAAGATCCCTTACCTCACTATTATTATGCAAATATCTTAAACCATCTTTAAAAGACTTATAGGGTACCTAGTAATGTAATTTCCCTATTTTGCATTTCAATTGGTCTATTATATTCCTTCTAAAGTCTGTAAATGACAGCTTACTTGCATTGACAAGGACAATGGTGATTTGCCCACCAATGTATTCCTTCTTTTTCTCAATAATCCTAAACTCTCCACCATAGCAAACTTTAATGGATGCACTTATATCGCCCATGTTATCACTACACCAAATACAATAAAATTTTATTTCTACATTAAGGGACCACAACACATATAAATAATAATATCAATCGGTCTCCACAACTCAAGCAAATAATAATAAACAATCAATCCTCACAACCACAATAAACAATAATTATATTGTTGGCCAATGGACTCCAACCGACAAAATATAAGTACGAATGAACTAAAGCACTCACCTTTACATTGCCCAAAATTCTAATATTTGCCCTCTAATATGTCACTTTTTTTTATACTTTGACTCTATCAAATAGCACCAAATTCACTTACATTGTCGGTTAGTTAACACAAAATAACAAAAAGCATTAACCTTTACTCTTTGTCTACAATGATTCCTCACGTTAGGACCCTGACTTTTCCCTCCAAGTTGTTACATTTTCATTCTTTGTCTAGCGAGTAAGGATGACACGCAACAATAAACTCGAGGCCCTAATTTGCGATTTCATAGACAAATTACAAAGGGATTTTAGGCATACTAAGATTCAGCGTGGGATTGATGAATTAGTGTGGGATCGATGAAGATAGGGGCAATTTTGGACGAAAAGCCTAATTTTGTGAATAGGGTTCGAAATCGAAGAGAAAGAGGTCTTCCACCTTGTCCGAGACGAAAAGAAACAACATCGATTTGGTTGTTGCACAAAGAGAAACAATGTTGTTTCTCTTGAGTATGTATGTGCGCGCGCGCGTGGGTGCTAGTGCGAAACGATGTTGTTTCAGGCAAGAGAAACAACATCATTTCTATTATGCTTATTTTTCTAATTATCCACGTCAGAATCAAAAATTTTGGCTTATTTTTCTAAATATTCACATAGGAATAAAAAATCATTAAAAAATATGAAAATCATTCAAATAAATCCACATAGGACGTTTGGCCAGAATTGTCACTTAAGCAAGCAATTTTATTCTCATGTGACACTCAAGTGAGAAAAAAAAAATGGCACCAAAGTGAGCGCCGTACGAAAGTTTTGGTACTTGTACGGTACTTACCCCCAAATTGTTCCAACTAGCTTCTTAAATTTATTTCATATGATTATTTACTCTAAGGACCTCATCTTGTTGAGGCTAATAATATAATCTAGATGGAGAGAATATGTTGTTTAATGATCATGACAATCTTTTGTGAAAATTGACAACTAATATTAGAAAATGAGTTGAATGAGATAATATCAAGTGATGTGGTGCTATCAGTAAAATATAGATAATAACGAACAAATTATAGTGATTCGACTTTATCTCCAAGCCTACATCTACTCTTCAGACTAGCAGCCATAACTCAAGGTGAAATCTATTAGAAATCTCCAAGACAAGTTATAATTGACAAGCACCGATTTTATCAATGATAGATCAAACTATCAGGACACTTAATGTTCTCACGATTACAAAGCAGAAAGATCACTGCATTGGAAATTTCATATGAACATATCACACTTTGAATGGTAGAGAGAATAACAATGACCGATAATAGTTTTCTCTATTTTTCGTCCAACTTTCCGAGCTTCATTGATCCTCTTATATACATACATACATACATACATACATACATACATACATACATACATACATACATACATACATACATACATATGTATATATATTTCCTAGTAGAGATGGTCTCGAGGAGCAAATAGCCATTGGGAGTCGCTAGAAGTTTTTTGTCCGGAAATAAGATCAACCATACAACCTTTACTTGAAAAATGGGCATGGTTTCCTAAAATGAAGTATGCTGAAATTGTCACATCGTCGGGTACTCCAATAGTTTGACCAAAAGTTGTCAACTGCTCTCCCACCAATTTTGGTTCTTCTGCTATGGTCTTTCCAGCTACTAATGGCTAAACTTTGTCTCTAATGGTCACCTTCGGATGAACATGTCAACAACATCGTCAATAACTTTGTATCGGCATAATTCCATGGTTATAATTAGCACGCCCACATTATCACTACTTTATCAATGCTATCTACACATTAATCGTAGAGAATAACTTACGATTTTTACTTCCAATTATACTTTCGAGTGTATCAACTTCTAAAGACTTCATAGGTCAACCATTGCTCTCCAAGTCCTTATGAACATCTCATCATGTCTGACTTATTACCTCCTGTCAAAATCTAGATCACTGTAATTAGTATTCGCTCAGCTATTTTAGCTATATTGATATATCATCACAGTGTTTCAAATATCACCATGAACATTTGCATTTATTATAGTTCATACCAAGAAAAAGTTTGGAATTATCAAAATTCCATAGGAATGTGTTCAACACATCTCTCTCATATGTGTTGAACTTCACAAAAGCTATATTGCATCAAATGTTAATTAATATACTTATCTCTTAGTATCATGAAATCTTGATTAGTATGGCACAATATGACTTCATTCAAGGTCCCATTGTTAAGTCATATTGTTTCATAAAGAATGAACCAAAAATGATTAAGTATATCGCTTGGAATTAGCGAACAAATTAATTTTCATTACTGACAATAATTCATATCTAAACATTTGTATGGACGATGGAAATATTTTTTGTTCATTTATTTTTTAAAACAATATAAACAATTATATTTAGGAAAATATTTTCCAAAGCGTAGATTTTTCTCAACTCTGTTTGTTTTGCGAGTGAATGATTTTGAAAGTATCTTTTTAAAAATGATTGTTTGTATCATTTGAAATAATTAGTCGATGAATGTTCATATTATCAGCAATGGTTTATATCTAAACATTTGTATGGACAATCAAAATGTTTTCCATTAATTCATTTTTGGAAATGATATAAGCAATAGTGTTTCGAAAAATAAATTTCCAAATTGTGGTTTTTCCGCAAAATGATCCAACCCTTAATCTTAAAATGAAACCAAAAGAGAGGGGCTTCTCTTGCTAAGGAAAGATCAATAATAGGTTTCTCAAACTAGCCAAATTGAAATTGTAAGACCCACGGTCAATTGGACACCGATTACTAACGATGATGCATAACATAGCGTATAATGCAAATATTACATTAAAAGGACAAAGATGATCACGTGTCAAAAAATCTTGGGAAGCAGCCACGTGTCGCCATCCCGCTTAAGGGATTTTCCCCCATGCACGAGGCTGCTCACATGTAATCCATGTAGGACGCCACGTAACCCCCCTTCCATCTCTCACTTGAATTCAATCTCTTCTTTATCTCTCTCTCTCTCTCTCTCTCTCTCTCTCTCTCTCTCTCTTCTCGATTTTGATTCTCTTGCCAAAAAACCGAAACCAGAAACGTTGACAAACAACCGAAACTCGCCCTCGGATCCCGGGATTCGATTCGAGCTCAACACGATATGGTGAAGTTAGCGTCCGCCCGAGAGATCCGGACGTACAGGTCGCGGTTGGCCCAAAACCGGGCCGAGTACATGAACACGGGGCTCTACCTATTTGCCATCATCGTGCTGCTGGGCAGGTTCCTAGCGAAGCTGTCCAGGGAGTCAAAGTCGGGCCTCGTGATCCTGCTCATCGCCCTGGTGAACGTACACGACCTCGTGGAGCACCTCGCCGGGATCGACTATCGGGTCTCGCTCGTGGAGTACGATGGGCAACTCGAGCTCGTGGAGCTCGCAGTCCCAGTGGTCCAGGCGCTGGGCTCGCTGCTCGTGTTCTTGGGGATTCTGTTCTTGTTCCTCCAGGTGCATCGCTTGATTAGCTTCTTGTTTCATTGATTGGATTGCGGATTTTTTTAGTGTGGTCGATTAGTTCTCTATGATTTGTAAGCTCGTATTGATTTTCGCTCGTGTGTAGGCTACTCTAGTAGTTTAGATTGGTGAGATTGTGCGCATCTGATCCTCGAGCGTGCAAATGTGTATGCCAATGCTGGCCTTTCGATGAGATAAATGTAATTTGAGTATGAATTGTGGGAGATTAACGTTTGTTATGGTTAGATGTTTAGAAAGTTCGGCAGTTCTCTTGCACCTCGACTTAATTCAAGTGAAGGAAATGGAGATCCCGAACAAAGAATTCCCTTGATTTTTAACCTAGAGGACCTCCCTTATACTGAAGTCAATATTTGTAATAAATTTATACTTGTAGAGATTGCAGGTTCACCATTGAACCTCATGCTCTAGGCCCTTCGCTGCCCGATAGCAGTCTTGTCGCCTCGCAACATTGGCCTTTCGCGACATTTGAGACCCAATTGCTTCTTAGTGACTTTACTTGGTTTTGACTGGTCTATAATGCTATACTCACTTCCCTCTATTAGTTTGCCATCCGAAAAATTCACTTTAATCGTCTCTGGTTTATTTCGGAATTTGGCGATACTAAAGAAGGAAGTGTTTGCAGTGTCTAAATTGGGGTAGTTCGTTGGATGTCACACGATCAAATAGTAGTTCTTGGCTTGTGTTTTGGAGAAAAAAACAAGGTCTATATGGGCCGAAATTGATTTAAGCCTTCGAATGTAGTGCTTTATTGAGATCTGCTCAGCAAAAAAAAAAAAATCTCTGGGAGCAGAGAAAGGATCATTAAGAGTTATGAACTGTCAATTTGAGCTTAGTCTCCAAGTATTTTCCAAGAAAGGAAAAGTACGTCCATCCAGTGAGAAGATTATGTATATATGTCTGGTATTGGCAATGACTTGTACATGATATTGCAAGCTGAAAAAAGATATGGTTATTACAAGCTGGAAAAGCATGCCTTGAACTTGCTTGTTGCTGGCCCAGTTTTTTGGCTACTTGGATTGATTCATAACTCTTGCCAAATTTATGAGAGAGCTGATGGACATGTCCAGATATTGCAACAGAGCATCCACGTCCCGTTTCTAGCCAGAAGCTTGCTATAACTGGTTGGGGCAATCATGAATAGCCGAGATCAGGCCAGGACATTCTACCACGGTACCGAGCTGCTGGTTAGCTCCTCTATTCCTATTCACCATCCAGTTGGAGATAGTTCATTGGATTTGCTTTCTAGATTCAGCTCAGATGAGATCATTTTTGGAGTGAGATCCTAGGGCGGATAATAGAGTCGATTAATTGTATGAATTCAACCAATAGGACTAGCCTAGGACAAACAACTTGATTGATGGAGAATATGAACGAGGGTTGTGTATTAGGATTGATTTCAAGTAAATCGGTGAAGCTTGGATTATTTGCCTTCAAAACCTTGTTAGAGTTTTTGAGGCACTTGAATCCTAGCACAAGACGATCACCATATAGATGTTTCAGCAAGTGGGCATGTACCTTATCTCAATCAAACGCCAAAACTTTAATCACATCGAAATTTTATGAATGCAGGGAAGGAGTTGGATATGGTTGGGCATTTTCGGGAGCCTCATGTTCATAATCGGGGGATTGGCGAACGTGGTAAAGGTCTTCAAGATGCAGCAAATGGACGGGCTTTGGCTCAAGAAGCTGCGATGAGGAGCACACAAGCGGTTGATGCGAGCAAGAGAAGGCCAAATGCTGCTTCTCTGGGAGGATCCTGAGCTATGTAGGAGGAGGAAGCCGGTAGAAGAAGCGCAGCCGCCAGCTCCGTGCCGCTTACGCCTTACAAGGATGTCCTTGTTGGGCAGGCTTGATATTAGATTGCTAAGGATGTAAGGAATTTCTTCTCCATTTTGATTCAATTGGATTTGAGTGAGGTTGTAGCCATCTAACCAATTTGCCCGCCTCTTTTTCTTTATTGGATTCTTTATTGGATTCAAAGATATTGTTCCTTGTTTTGGCTGACTAAATTGAGAGAATTCGATACCCTACTCGAGAAGCTCTTTGTTATGTTAGGAAGGCAAAATATCAGTTTGAGGATGTAGTAAGCAACCGAGGATGGTTTCTCAATACAAGACAAGGACTTTCTTCTTTATGTTTGGGCAAAAATTGGATGGCTGCTGGAGAGATAGTTATCCATACATTGATAAGGGATGTATGAATTCTCGAGAAGAGAGATGACTACAATGGTTATCTCTTAAGAAAGAAATTCAAATTTGACTCTTTAGTCGCATGGCTGCTCGAGAGATAATTGTCCGTACATTGATAAGGGATGTATGGATTCTTGAGAAGAGAGAAGAGTCCTGGTCCTCATTCGAGAATTTCCTCCTTTCTTCCACTCCATCCAGAGAGTAACTAGGATTAATTCAATTATGTTTTTATGTTCCAATTGAAATCCAAAATCTTTGTAGACCTAGCCAATCAAGCCCATTTACGGGGAGTGGAAATGGAAGTGGAGCAAGTTTGAGTGATTAGATGCTCTGAGATAGAACAGGAAAAGTTGAATATCATTA
This sequence comes from Eucalyptus guilfoylei, assembly GCA_016097605.1. Taxonomy (NCBI): domain Eukaryota; kingdom Viridiplantae; phylum Streptophyta; class Magnoliopsida; order Myrtales; family Myrtaceae; genus Eucalyptus; species Eucalyptus guilfoylei. Next base: position 19,715,036 of record CM027860.1, read on the forward strand.
AGTCAACTTATAAAACATTGGAACAAGTAGAAAATTATAAAATAAAACTATTCCTTTTGAGTAGCAAAGAACGATTAACCAAGTCCGACAACGGGTTTTCCTATAAGTCTTACATGGAGCTCTTCTCCTTTCTTGTGTCAAAGGAAAGAGGCCAAGCGATCTACCGAAGCTCCAGGATGTAAAAATTCATTGGTAGGGGAGTTAAGATGCTCTTGATAATCAACAAATGGTAAATGTTTTTCCTTTATGTGGATCATATTTCAATGAGAACTTGATGAGTTGATCAGCCAACAAGTCTTGCTTTTACACTAAGTCTATAGTGGAATCATTGTTACGCCTTTCATGTGGGTAAAAACTTACTTGATAAGGAATTTCGCTACCTTTGGATCTATGGTTCGAATCTTTAGTATTCTATGATTTATTACCCATGTTTACTATTTAAGCATAATACCATCACCCATTATTACTAAAAAAATTTAAAGTCTTTGATAATCGAAACCCAAAGATCTATGAACTAGTCAATGCTTGACTAACCAGGTGTTCTTGGAATTCTTGTTTGGGCTCATCATATGTTTACAATGGGCTTAGACGTTGATACCCATGCCTACTTGATTGCAGCTACCATGATCACAATTGTCTTCACTGGAATAAAAATCTTTAGTTGCTATTGACTTAAGTAAAGCTAAAGCAATAGTAATATTTATATCATTCGTAGGTGTGGCTAAACTCCCCACAAGGTAACTATTTCCATGATAAAAGAGCCTCTGACCATTTTGAAACAAAAATAAATAGGAATATATTTCCAGCAAAAAGAGCTCCTTACTTTGATTAGACGAAGATATCTAAACAACATCCATTGACTTCCTCCCCTGATTTGGACAGGGCCACCAATCTCTTTCTTCAATTGTTTTGATCAAGATAAGTGGATTGGGTTCTTTCCTCCTCCTGTATATTGTTATAATTATGGTTATAATTATAATTATGGTTAATGGATCAACGAAAATCAATAAATTAATATACGTCTTTTCTATTCACGTATCTCTTTTGGATTCATGAATTTCCTAAAATTTTGTATTCACGTATTTATTGAATTCATGAATTTCCTAGATTCATGTATTTTTTAGTTCATGTATTTATAGAGTTCACGAATCTTTTGAATTCACGTATCTCTGGATCCGTGAATCTCTTGAATTCATATATCTCTTTATTCATGAATTTTGTGGATACATGCGTCTATTTAATTCATGTATCTCTTATGTACATGAACTAAAAATATATATAAATAGATGGGAGCATATAGCTTCATAAGAGTTTTTGGTTTTTTCGACTCGACTCCAAAAAGGCTCTAATATACTTTTCTGGTTTTTTCTGAGTGTGTTGGTTCAATTGAACGGTTCGACTGAGTCCTGTTTGCATAATGCTAATCCAAACAGGTTCAAGGTGTTGTATCTTGGGAGGCATAGTTCGTGAATCTGCAAAGCACCATTGGCAGGAACTAATTGCTTTAAGGAGATTCGGATATCCGTACGTCACCTCCAATTTCATGTTTTAATTGCAACAAACAGTTTGTATTTTCTCTGGATTAATTTCCAACAATCTTAAGGCAATTAGCTCACTCACTGTTTGTTGTTTTTGTCAGATTATTGAGATGGCTGGAAACAACCAAGTGTCCTTCAATATCCCAAATGTTTTAGGAGACATTCCTATGGTCGATTCGACTGCTGCTATGGAAGATGTTCAACCTCAAGGTCTGAATTTGTAGCAGCCAATGCTACGGGCCCTTGGGCTAACACCAATTTTGGTGGTGCGGGTACAAGTCATACGACTAGTATGCCCGAGACTGTTTTTCATAACAGTACAAGCCGAATGGCTTTTGACTCCGTTTTTGAGGGATAGTTCAACGAACTTTGCCTACTGTGATGGCAACGCCCTCCAATTACAACTAATGAGAAACCGGAGAAATTCACCGGAGTGGGCTTTAAACAGTGGCAACAGAAGATGTTCTTCTATCTGACCATGCTCAATCTGACGAAATATTTATCGGAGGTGTGCCCAATAATTAGTCCAAACGAGCAAGATGTCACGACGCTCGGTGCATTGGAGGCTTGGAAGTATGGGGAATTCTTATGCCGAAATTATATCCTTAACTGTTTAGTGAATTCTCTTTTATAATGTTTATTGTAATATTAAATCTGCTAAACAGTTATGGGAGTCCTTAGAGAAAAAATACAAAACTGAGGATGCTGGCACCAAGAAATTTGTGGTTGCCAAATTCTTGGACTACAAGATGGTGGATTCTAAATCTGTCATGAGTCAAGTTCAAGAATTGCAATTAATTCTGAGTGACATCTCGGCTGAGGGAATGATTCTTAGTGAATCATTCCAAGTAGCAGCCATGATTGAGAAACTACCTCCGGGCTGGTCAGAGTTCAAAAATTATTTGAAGCACAAATGGAAGGAGATGAGTCTTGAAGATCTCATTCTGCGCCTCAGAATCGAGGAGGACAATAGAAGGAGTGTGAACCCTTCTTCTAAGCCAAAGGCCAACGTTGTGGAATCTTCCAAATCCAAGCAAGATAGAAAAAGGAAGATGTCTTTTCAACGAAAAGGCAAGCAGAAGGAGCAGTTCCAGAAATTCCAAGGGACGTGTTTTATATGCAACAAGCCTGGCCATCATGCTAAGGATTGCAAGAAGTGCCCGAAAAAAGGCAAGAACAAAGGTGCAGCCCAGCAACTGAATTTGACAGAGCATGACAATTTTGAGAGACTGTCTGCTGTGGTAATGTCCGAAGCATCTTTGGTGTCGAACACTAATGGCCGGTGGCTAGACACAGGTGCCACAAATCACATCTGTGTAGAAAAGCACATGTTCTCATCTTATGAGAAGCTTTATATGGCTAACTCTGCATCAGTAAAGATTGTCGGAAGAGGAAAGGTGATCCTAAAGTTTACATCTAGCAAGGAGGCCACCCTACTGAATGTGCTGCATGTACCAGAGATTCGGAAAAATCTAATTTTTGGCCCTATACTTGTCAAGAAGGGTTTCAAAGTTGTATTTGAATCTGACAAGTTTGTACTATCAAAAAGAGGGATGTATGCGGGGAAAGGGTACTTGTGTAATGACTTGTTTAAAGCCAATGTGGCTATCATTGATGTAAACTCAAAGTATGTGTACCCAAAGACTATTAATAAAGAAAAGTCTTCAGTTTACACTATTGTGTCTCCTTATCTATGGCATGGTAGATTAGGACATGTAAACTATGGTACAATGAAGAGAATAGCAAACTTGGGATTAATTCCAAGATTTGAGTTGGATGCTCAAGACAAGCGTGAGACTTGTGTTGAGGCCAAGTTTGCCAAGAAACCTTTCAAATCTATTGAAAGAACAAGTGAACCTCTACAATTAATCCATAGTGATCTATGTGATTTAAAGTTTATAGAAAGTAGAGGTGGAAAGAAGTACTTCATCACATTTGTGGATGACTGTACTAGATTTTGCTATGTTTATTTACTAACTAGCAAAGATGAGGCTATGAGCATGTTTGTCAAATATAAAAATGAAGTTGAAAACCAACTTGATAAACGAATCAAAGTGCTTAGGTCTGATAGAGGAGGAGAATATAGTCCAATCAATTTCAAAGAGTTTTGTGCTAGTTTTGGAATAATTCTCCAAACGACTGCACCTTATACTCCACAACAAAATGGAGTTGATGAACGATTGAACAGAACACTAAATGAGATGGCTAACGACATGCTTTTGAGTTCAAGATTACCTCAGAACTTGTGGGGGAAGGCAGTTCTAACTGCAAATTATATTTCTTAATAAAATACCCCACAAAAAGACAAGTAAAACTCCATACGAGTTATGGAATGGAAAGTTGCCTTCCTACAATTTTCTAAAAGTGTGGGGGTACTTGGCCAAGGTGGCAATTCCTCCTCCGAAACAAACTCGGTTGGGACCTAAAACGGTGGATTGCATATTCATCGGTTATGCTCAAAATAGTAGCGCATATAGATTTTTGGTTCACAAATCTGAAAATGCAGAAATCCATGTCAATACAATCCTAGAATTAAGGGATGCTGAATTTTTTGAGGATATATATCCTGCAAAAAGAAATCAAGGAGAACTTTCTCAGAAAAGGCTTAGAGAATCAAAATCTGATAATGATGAAGTTGTGACCAAAGAAGCCGAACTCCGAAGGAGTAAAAGGTCTCAAATTGAAAAATCTTTCGGACCTAATTTTCTAACATACATGTTAGAAAGTGAGCCCCAAACATATAAAGAGGCAATGTCATCTCCAGATGCTCCTTTCTAGAAAGAAGCTGTTGACAATGAAATCCATTCTATCCTAAGTAACCATACTTAGGAATTGGTTGATCTTCCACCTGGAAATAAACCAATTGGGTGTAAATGGATTTTCAAGAAAAAATTAAAAGCTGATGGTTCCATTGATAAGTACAAAGCTCGGCTTGTAGCCAAAGGGTTTAGACAAAAAGAGGGTCTTGACTACTTTGATACTTATTCACATGTCACAAGAATAACATCAGTAAGGATGTTGATCGCTATAAGTTCGCTATACAATTTGCAGATACATCAAATGGATGTGAAAACTGCATTCTTAAATGGTGATCTCGACGAGGAGATTTATATGGAACAACCTGAAGGGTTCAAGGTCAAAGGACAAGAACACAAAGTGTGTAGACTTGTCAAATCATTATATGGACTTAAACAAGCTCCTAAGCAATGGCATGAGAAATTTGACCGGGTAATGATTCAAAATGGGTATAGAATCAATGAGTGTGACAAATGTGTGTACACTAAATCCACAACAGTTGGATATGTACTTATTTGTCTATATGTTGATGACTTATTAATTCTTGGAGATAACACTGAGATCATCAAAATCACCAAGAACATTCTCAAGAAGAACTTTGAGATTAAAGATTTAGGTGTAGCAGATGTTATACTTGGCATCAAAATTCTAAGGAATTCCAATGGATTAGGTTTAACACAATCTCATTATATTGAAAAGGTATTTAAGAGATTTAAAGGATTCGGCATTAAAGATGCAAACAATCCTTTTCTTCCACATCTAACTTTAAGAAAGAACACTGGAAATAGTGTTAGACAACTAGAATACTCTCAAGTAATCGGCAGCATCATGTATATCATGAATTGCACTAGACCTGATATTGTGTACTTAGTAAGCAAACTGAGTAGATATACTAGTAACCTAGGTCACGAGCACTGGAATGCTTTGATGAGAGTATTAGGATATTTGAAAAGGACAAAAGACTATGTTCTATAATATGGCAAATATCCAGCTATTTTGGAAGGTTATTGTGATGCCAACTGGATTTCAGATTCTGATGAATCGAAATCGACTAGCGGATATGTGTTCACGCTAGGAGGTGCTGCAGCGTCATGGAAATCCTCTAAAGAAACTCTAATAACGCGCTCTACGATGGAATCAGACTCTGTTGCTTTGGATAAAGCTGCTGAAGAAGCAGAATGGCTTCGACATTTTTTAGAAGATGTTCCTATGTGGCCAAAACCTATGCCTGCAATTTGCATACACTGTGACAATCAAGCGGCAATTGCAAGGGCGCATAATGTGATTTATAATGGTAAGTCTAGACATATTCGTCGTAGACATAATACCGTAAGGCAGTTGCTCTCAAATGGAATCATTTCTTTAGACTTTGTAAAGTCAAAAGAAAATATTGCGGATCCGCTAACAAAAGATTTGTCAAGAGAGCAGATAAACTGCGCATCGAGGGGAATGGGTTTAAGAGCCTTAACCCAATAAAGAGATTCCAGGGTGGAAACCTAACTTATGCGATTGGAGATCCCATGGTCTAGGTTCAATAGGACAACGCAAATTTTGGAAACTCTAGTGTAAGCACTGTCTCCCATTCCTATGATGCAACAGTGCTTTCCTACAGTGTTATTAAGGATACGCTATGCGTTTAATGATTCATATAACTTGGAATGTAACATCCAAGTAAGAAAGATATGATAGGATATCTTTAATAGGAATGCACATATATGTGTGGAGCTGGCCGACTCTATGAAAATCTTTAAAGGCTAGATTTTCTAAAGCACACATGAATCCCGAGAGGTTCAGGGCTGAAAGAACGAACACAACCAAGAACCAATCTTGATTTGGAAATACTCTGTGTGAGGTTTATTATCTAGGTTTACACAAACAACTGGCGATTCAAGGCTTAGTCCATCGACTAGTTAAGTAAGTCCGATAGGCTTTCACTAAAAAAGGTTAAAGGCGAAAGCTACCTATCTTGATGCAGTGTATTTCAATGGGTATGCTCATATTTCTTCAAGTCAAAAATGTTTTGTTGATCCATTAATGTGGGGGATTGTTATAATTATAGTTATAATTATAATTATGGTTAATGGATCAACGAAAATCAATAAATTAAGATACGTCTTTTCTATTCACGTATCTCTTTTGGATTCATGAATTTCCTAAACTTTTGTGTTCACGTATCTATTGAATTCATGAATTTCCTAGATTCATGTATTTTTTAGTTCATGTATTTATAGAGTTCACGAATCTCTTGAATTCACGTATCTCTGGATTCGTGAATCTCTTGAATTCATGTATCTCTTGATTCATTAATTTTGTGAATATATGCGTCTATTTAATTCATGTATCTCTTCTGTACATGAACTAAAAATCTATATAAATAGATGGGAGCATAGAGCTTCATAAGAGTTTTTGGTTTTTTCGACTCAACTCCAAAAAGGCTCTGATATACTTTTCTACTCTTCTGGTTTTTTCTGAGTGTGTTGATTCAATTGAACGGTTCGATTGAGTCATGTTTGCATAGTGCTAATCCAAACAGGTTCAAGGTGTTGTATCTTGGGAGACATAGTTCGTGAATCTGCGGAGCACTATTGGCAGGAACTAATTGTCTTAAAGAGATTCGGATATCCGTACCTCACCTCCAATTTCATATTCTGATTGCAATAAACAGTTTGTATTTTCTCTAGATTAATTTCCAACATATATGCAATTTGATCGACTCTTGGGCCAAGATTCCCAAGGCTAGTCATCAGAGCCTCAACTACTGAGGTGTGCAGCCCCAACGGCCGAATTCAAAACTTAAGATGGTATGTGAATTTTTTTTGTAAAACATAAGTTACCAACCGAAGAGAAGTTCTCTTTTAAAATACTTTTCAGTGATAAAATTAATTTTTCGCAAAACAATAGTACCCTTTTATATTTTCAATTTTCATTCAAACGGTGATAATTTATATATATATATATGAACTGTAACCGATGAAATAGGAAAAAGGAGAACAAATAAGCAACCGAAATCACAAGCCACAAAGCCGGCGCCAATTTCAATCGAGATTAGATAAGGTCCCTCAACAACTCCTCCGCTTCTCAACGCCTTCCCCCCGCAATCCTGTGTGGCTCTCTCTCTCTCTCTCTCTCTCTCTTCTTCTCCTCCGTCGTCGGGACGAAGAAGGCGGAACAGCAGCCACTCCGCCGCCGCAGTCCGCCGCCCCAACCCGCCGGAGCAAGCACCGGCAGCGGCGGAACATGACTCTGCTCCAAGCTTCCCTCCTCTGCAAGGCCTCTCTCCCTAGTCTCTCCCCTCCTTGCTCTTCCTCTTCTTCTTCTTCTCCTTCTTCTTCTTCTTCTTCTTCCTCCCGGCAGCGTCGCCACTGCCACTCCCGTTGCCCCCCGCACCAAGTGGCCTTCAATCCTCTCCTCGCTTCGCCCCGATTGAAACCCGCGCCCCGGAATCCTCGTCTCCGCGCCGCCCGCCCCCTGATTCGCTGCGCATTACGGCCCGACGGCGTGGAGACGGGCTCCGAGCCGGCTTCTTCCGGCGAGGCCAGGGTTGACGAATTCGACGGGGGGAGCTCGGGTGCCGCGGCGGACGGTTCGGGAGCGGAGGGATTCGGCGGCGTGAGCTCGGTGATTGAGGAGCAGGCGAGGGGGGAGTTCGGGGGAGTGAGATTGGAGGATGGCGAGGTGGTCGGCGAGCGCGGTTCGGAGGGGAGCGAGGTGGGGAAAGATGGGCACTTGATGGAAAAGGACGGAGGGAAGAGTAAAGTCCCGGTGATGGTGTTCCTGATGGGGGTGTGGGCGATGCTGAAGAGCGGGTACGAGAGGGTTTTGGCGGGGGATTGGCTGAGCTGGTTGCCCTTCTGGAGGCAAGAGAAGAAATTGGAGCGTCTGATTGCGGATGCCGATGCCAACCCCTTGGACGCGGCCAAGCAGGGCGCCCTTCTGGCTGAGCTCAACAAGCACAGGTATTGGAACTAGTAAGCTTTGTTTTGCTTCGTACCCAATTTGTCCGAAGCAGTGAAATGGAGTTCTGGTATGACTTTTTAGTGTCGTGTGCAATGTCTGTTTCTGTTGTTGGTTTTCGACTTGCGTTTTAAGCATCGCCTTATTGTTAATTGGTGTGTGAATCTTGGTTTACCTACTTACCGTGTTGGAGTTATAGTGGTTCTCAGTTTAGTGTGAACTTGCACTTGAACCAATACTTCTCTCACTTTGGATGGCGCTTGTTGGGTTGCCATCAATCGACTCATCTGTTGTTCATTTCATTAATGAAAGATACTCTTATAATCTTACTGATTCATTAAGCCCAATGGATCAAATTTCTGGCATCAATTTTTGGAAGCTTTACCTAGTGCTAGGTCATTGATCCTTCTCTAACTATTCTGTTAATAAGTACAATGATGTTTGCCGTAATATTCCTTCTTTTCAAGGGACAAAAGGTTCCATTTTGTTGGCAAACGCTGTAGGGGTTTATAGTAAAGTTTCGGGTGACAGAAGAATGCATCTGTGGGTGTTGCTGTATCTTTTTTGTTTGATAACGTCATTGTTCTTTTTATAAAAGTTGTTATGTATGACTTGGCTCCTTTTCTGTTTGTTGCCACAGTCCCGAAACTGTCATCAAGCGTTTTGAACAAAGAGACCATGCTGTTGACAGTAGAGGAGTTGCAGAATATCTTCGAGCTCTTGTCGTCACTAATGCAATTGCTGAGTATCTTCCAGACGAGCAAACTGGAAAGCCTTCTAGCCTTCCGACACTGGTAACTGGGTCTCCTGCACTGTTTTTGTCATTGTCATGTAGTTACGTATTTCTGCTCTGGAGAATTCAGCAGACTAAAGTGAAAATTTTTAAGTTAATCGTATGAGAAAGTTTTTCCTTCACTAGGCCATTCTTTTATTTGAAAACTACGAGCTTATTCAATCAGTAAATCTCATTTGTAGTTGCAAGAATTGAAGCAGCGTGCATCAGGAAACATGGATGAGCCTTTTCTAAGTCCTGGGGTTTCTGAGAAGCAGCCATTGCATGTTGTTATGGTGAGGATTAACCATTTTGTGATACCTTTGAATGTTGGCAGTTCTTATTCTTTGTTGCTTACAGTTTAAATGCCGTATGATGTTATCTCTTGTTAGGTTGACCCCAAAGTTTCAAACAAATCACGTTTTGCTCAAGAGCTTATCTCAACTATCTTATTTACTGTTGCTGTTGGGTTAGTATGGTATGTGCTTTTGGTCTGCTATTATTCTCTTCTTTTTTTCGATTTTTTTTCCTAGTCGAAACATTATGATTTTGTGCTTCGATTGACTAAGCTGGTTATAGGCTGATGGGTGCTGCTGCACTTCAAAAGTATATAGGAAGCTTGGGTGGTATCGGTGCTTCAGGTGTGGGCTCGAGCTCTTCCTATGCCCCTAAGGAGTTAAATAAAGAAGTTACACCTGAGAAGGTATCTGTGAGCAGGTCTTGTGCAATTGCTGACTTATGTTTCATCCCATCAAACTCTGTCTTATGTGCACATTTACATATCCTCTGAACTCATATGTATGTCAAGTAAACCACTTCATACATTCAAAAAGTATGCCTGCACTAAAAATTGTTTCTCCTGTAGAATGTGAAGACATTTAAGGATGTCAAAGGCTGTGATGATGCAAAACAAGAGCTAGAGGAAGTGGTGGAGTATCTCAAGAACCCAACTAAATTTACTCGCCTCGGAGGAAAGTTGCCTAAGGTTTGTTTATGTCTTTGTCGGTACATCTTTCTTTTGTTGATTATCAATGGCTGCAAGTGCTACAGACATTTTATTCAACTCTATTCTTCTAATGCAGGACACCTATATGTGTGTTTCCTTCATGATTTTTTTATGATAACCAGATTTAATCCATCTTAAAAAGCTGGATTTTTCACTTCTTCTCTAATCATATTATATTATAATGCCTAAATGCACAGATATATTGCTCAAACATCAGTTTAGCATGATATGAGTTATTTTATTGCTAATGCTCTTGCTCTCACGGTTAGCTTCAATTGCTGCTTGCCATTAGATAGGGAGATGTCACATTGATTGGCATTTCTTCATTTGCATATTACAATGCGATGGCAATGCCTTAAGTGCCCTGATCTGTGTACTTATATGAGCTTCTTATTTGCCTTCTGCAGGGAATTCTTTTGACAGGAGCTCCTGGAACAGGGAAAACTCTTCTTGCAAAGGTATATGCTTCTTGTCTGCTGCTCAATAGTTGAAACGGAATGCATTGCCATTCACTAATTGTATATCTGTCCTTGACTTTTTTCTGAAATGAGGACATTTGAGATTGCTCGTCTGCTGATAGCAGTTATTTCAGTTTTTGATCATGGCTCTTGGTGGTTTGAGATTTCTGGAGTGTGTCCTACTGAACTTTGACCGCCCCTTTTTCTCTTTAAAAGCCTTAGTCGATAGCATTATAAACATCAGATAATGGATAGGATTAGGTTTTAACAACTCTAAACAAGCTCCATGGGCTTCTATTATGGCTGCACATATCAATATTAATAGGCTTTTTGTGGATAAAGATGCAACACTCATAAAAGGTGATTTGTTGTTGGGATACTAGCATTTCCTCGTGGTCAGTGATATCTGGGTTTCAGTGGTTTTCTGCAGCAAAGTAGATGTTATACATCCTGAACTTTAGCTATTACTAGTTGATAAGAGGAATGCACTTAACGATTATCACTTTTCTTCTAAGTTTGTCTGATAAATTGTACTTGATGATTTGTTTGAAGTTTGTTAGCTATTGAAGTTACTAAGTGTATATCAATTAATTTGCACCTTGAAGGCTATTGCTGGAGAAGCTGGGGTGCCTTTTTTCTACAGAGCGGGGTCTGAATTTGAGGAAATGTAAGCCATTTTTCCTCACTATGCTATAGATTTCGACATTAGCTCATGTCTCTTTTCTTCATCTAGTGTTGAAATTATAACATGCTTGTTTTCCAATTGCTCATAACAATAATGTCTTCCGGTAAGCTCAGTTAATTATTTAATGATGAAGTAGGTCAAATGACTATTCAGTTTATTGGCCAACTGCTTGTACGAATAATGTCACATTTAGTATCTTAGTCTATACAGATGGAAAGGTGCAAAGAACTATTTCTGTTTATTGAACAAAAATTTATGCATCAAAGTGACTTGCTGTTGAAGCAATGGTGGATCCGGGGCAAACGCGGCATAGTTTCTAGCAAAATTATTGTACTATTGTGTAGTTGTTGATTCATCTCTTGAAAGCTTGTGATTGTGATTGAGTGTGTTGCTGTTACAAGCACAAGATACCCATCAATTGAGGCTTAGGTGCTAGACAGCTACTCTCAGCTTGAGAAAATTGAGGTTCTAGGTGAAAAGAGCATATGTTTCAAGCGTTGCCTGTACTTAGATACTGCAATCATACACTATTTCACCTAAAATGCATTCACCCAAAAGTGTTCAGTGCAACAAAAGTTGCCTTTTTGCCTATCTTTGGCCTTTATAACTTGGCATTGTAAATTGTTCTCTTAGTGCTGCATGGGCAGCTCTTCTGTGACGGTATCTGAGCTGAACCCATTGACGGCCCATAGTTTTTGCACCTTGCAATGGTGCCGAGCTAATGGCTCAAGAGTGTCTTAGCTCTGCAGCTACACGGACTTTTGTAACCGTAATTTATTAACATTATGCTTTTCTCTCGTTAGCATATGGCTATAATAGTCTATCCTCTTTCATGCAGATTGATCTAAGTTATGACTCTTTTGGTTCTATGGATTATTCAGATTCCTGTGTTGGCTTGTAGTCTTGAACCATAAAAATCTTTGAATTTGAACCTTGCAACTATTTTTTTTTTTTTTATTTACTCAAAACTTATAAATTAGTTGCTTCCAACTTGAATGGCAGGTTTGTTGGGGTTGGTGCTCGGCGTGTGAGATCCTTATTTCAAGCAGCCAAGAAGAAGGTAAGCTGTCTTCAGGCAGTCTCACTGGCCCATGGATGGCCTCTGTGTCTCTGTTTTTCATTATTGTTATATTGATAGTTTTCGCATGGCTGGACAAGTTCTGTACTTGTTCGTATCTATGTCTTATTTTCTTTGCGTCACATTTGATAGGCTCCCTGCATCATATTCATTGATGAAATAGATGCGGTTGGTTCCACAAGAAAACAGTGGGAGGGCCATACAAAGAAGACATTGCATCAGCTGCTTGTTGAAATGGATGGTTTTGAGCAGAATGAGGTATAAATGGAGTAACTTTACCCCTGATGGGCTTTCCTGTATCCTAAACCCATGAATTTTATCTGCAGGGAATCATATTGATGGCTGCAACAAACTTCCCTGACATTCTTGACCCTGCCTTGACGAGGCCTGGCAGATTCGACAGGCATGTAAGTTCATTGATCCTCTGTAAGCATCTGGTATATTTTTTATTCATGTCTAGGTATACTTTCTTTGCTATTATCTTGGGTTCAGATATCAATTGTCTTCCAAGTTCAATAGTCTAATTACATGCTAAAGGAAAACCCAAAATGGAATAATAGTTGAAATTTCTTTAAAAAAGTAATAATCAATCTGGCAGCTGTATAATAGATTGTCTTAACTCTCTTTTCCATGTTCTTTTAGAGGTCCAATTTCGTATCATTTGGTCATTAACCTTGAAAATATTGTTCTCCGTTTGTAATATCCTCAATATGTCAGCTATATGAAAATAAAAACTCTTAAGGGTCCTTTCTGCTGCACGTGACTTTATATTTGAGCTCTCTCTTTCTTTCCCCCTTTTCATGTTATGTGTGCTTGCTTTTGTAGACCCCAATAAGAAGTTTCCCGAATTACTGGTCATAGATGGAAACTTTGTTGATTTGAAGATGTGTAATGAGCTGTTTATGGAATTGATGGGACCTTAAAACTCTTGAACTTTCATTTTAGATTGTTGTGCCAAATCCAGATGTCAAGGGTCGACAGGAGATATTAGAGCTATATTTACAGGATAAACCTTTGGCGGATGACATAGATGTTAAAGCAATTGCTCGTGGCACTCCTGGCTTTAATGGGGCAGGTGACATCTCTTTCTTGCTATTTCAATGGTGTCTCTTACATCAGGAAGATGTTTTATCGTAACTCTTGACTGTTCTGATCACTGCCAATTTTGATAGATCTCTCAAATTTGGTGAATATTGCTGCCATCAAAGCTGCTGTTGAAGGGGCAGACAAGTTAACTTCTGCACAGTTGGAATTTGCTAAAGATCGGATAATAATGGGCACTGAACGGAAAACAATGTTCCTATCTGAAGAGTCAAAGAAGGTATTCTGGAACATTTTTTACTCCAAGTATGTTGACAGATTAAAAATATATAGGCAAAGTTTGACGTTACATTCGTAAAAGGTCAATTGGACCCTGCCATCTCTTAAATCAAGTCAAAGAACATCTTTGCCATAATATGTTTCGTATTTCTCACTTCGTCGTCCATTTTCTCAGCTCACTGCATATCATGAGAGCGGCCATGCAATAGTTGCCTTCAACACTGATGGAGCACATCCAATTCATAAGGCAACAATCATGCCTCGTGGATCTGCTTTGGGAATGGTGACTCAGCTCCCATCAAGTGACGAGACATCTATTAGCAAGAAGCAGTTGTTAGCCCGTCTTGATGTTTGTATGGGAGGAAGAGTTGCCGAAGAGCTCATTTTTGGCCAAGATCAGATCACAACTGGTGCAAGCAGTGATCTTCAAACGGCTACTGAACTAGCACACTATATGGTAATTCCCAACTGTCATGGCATCTTGTATATGTAAGGAACTGCAGGTGCTTGTTAATCTTTTATGCTTAGAAGAGGATTGACACTTAGTCAGCAAATATCGTCATTATGAAATTATTCTTTTGAGCAGCTGTCAAATTTCAGTTTGGCTGTATTTGTTTACCTTTTCTTTTCCAGTAATTTGTCAGCATCAGGATCTGTACAATGTGCCTCTACTTTATAACATTTCATCATTTCTATTGATTGCTTGATCTGGGAATTCTTTGGTTTAAGGTGTCAAACTGTGGAATGAGCAACGCAATTGGTCCAATTCATATTAAAGAGCGACCAAGCCCAGAGATGCAATCTCGCATAGATGCAGAAGTATGGTTCTTTGCATATTTGTGCATGCAAGTATTGATGTGAGCTATTTGTGCTAAGTTTTCTATCGATGGTCATGCAGGTGCTTAAGCTACTGAGAGATGCATATGATCGAGTGAAGGCCCTGCTGAACAAGGTTTGTCCAAGAGATTTATTTTATGTCATAGTGGTCTTCTTGCACAAGAACCTTGGTTTAGTTTGGCTATGTGGTCTTCTGCTCAGTACATATAAAAATATGGTCAGTGTACAATAGGTATCATGCGTGTGCATTGAATTGCATCTTATATCACTGATCTCTGATTGTTTTAGCATTGACAAAAGAGTTTAATGTCTTGTTATCACTATACTCTTGATTATGGTGGTCAGCCATTACTGCTGACTTGCTGGATTGTGGTATTACACAACACAGATGTGAAGCTCCTTAGCTGTCAAAAAGCCACTGCCTTAATAAATGTTTAGGTGCTTGTCTTCCTGTGGTTACCTTGCATATTGTGTCAACTGCTTTGGGGCTATTAGTCCATAATCAGCATTGCGTGCATTGTGGATTTCCATGAACATCTACCTAATGGAAAATGTGTAGAACTTCTTCATATTGCAAATTACAGATTTCATTTTTTTGACATTATTTCAGCATGAGAAGGCTCTGCATGCATTAGCAAATGCGCTTCTGGAGTGTGAAACCCTTAATGCAGAAGATGTAAAGCGTATACTACTTCCTTATCGGGAAGGAAGTCTGCCTGAGGAGCAAGAACAAGTAGAAGAGGGTGAACTTGTATTGGCATGATTGGAGTCTCATGTAGTAGAAGCCTGAAGAACAGTATCCCAGCAACAGAGAAACATGGGAAAATGGAGCAAATGTGTTGAGTTCTCTTGCTCCAGTGTAACAAACTGTAGGGGTGGGTTGCGCAGCTCATTCAAAAGCGTAAAGAGGTAATTGTTTATAATGTAGTCTCCATTTTTTCCCCTACATGATCCTGTTGACAGGAAAAGGAAAAAGAGCAGGTAAAGATTATATTGCCTTGCATGTAGCATCTCCAAAGAAACAGTGCTCTTAGAAACCGTGCGGAGACGGTTGTCATAAATCATCAGAAAAATGGTGTAAAACTGTCAAGACCCACCCATTCTGGGTGAAATTTTGGATAGCATTTGACAAAATGTATTCTGTCTTGTTATTTATGAAGTATTCATACAAAAGAAAGAAGGAAGAGAAGAAGGATAAGAGATAGCATTTGTTACGTGTCTTTTCTCCTTGTCTAATTGCAACTGGAAATGCAAATGCAGTTCCCTGGAGGAAATACTTGAAAATTCATCAGGGATCTACTGCAAACTACAATACTGGATAGCAGAAGTTACGACCATTACATAATTGAGTTTAATGGATGTTTCTTTTCTATGAGGTTGCTCTTTTTAGTTAGCATGTGTCTTATTAAGTTGGACTTAAGGCACCATTCCAAGAGAGAGAATCTCCTAAGGTTAGAAGCGCAAGATCAAACTTTTCTTTGTTTTTCTTTCAAAATCTCCTTTTGAATGAGGTTGGGGTGTGCAGTCCTTGCTGAGCACCCTATCCTCATCAGATTACAGTAACTCATCCGACTTATTACTCGAGAGAGCTCTTAGCGGGTTCGTTACAGTGGTCATGCCCTCTTGAGCCTCCTGCAATAAACTGTTGAGCATCCCGGGCACCATTCGCCAGATCATTTGGAGGTAACCTGATTAATTTCACAAAGTGGTCCCATGCTCCATTGAGGTACTAACAAGACTGCTGTGTCGTCTTGTTTGCCAAGTTAAGTCTGGAGGGAGTGGTTGAAAGACGAGAGATCGGTTGACTGACTAATCAGTAAACCGGGCAATGAAAAGAGCCATTGTTCTTTAGAGGTTTGGTTTCAACAATAGGTTGCACTAGAGCGCGCATGATTCCTGCCATCATTTGGGCTTTCGAACGCACTGCAAGTAAGAGGAATGCGACATCAAAATATCAAATCGCCTTTTCCATGGAGAAAGGTGGTGTGTGGAACGACTTTGATGCATGCCCTTCTTCAAACAACCTGTCGACGTCGCCGACAGAGTGAAAATGCGAGGGAACACAGCAAAGACCAATCAATCCCACAAAGGGCGATAGGACGAATGCAGCCGATGATATCCTA
Source organism: Eucalyptus guilfoylei (assembly GCA_016097605.1). Taxonomy (NCBI): domain Eukaryota; kingdom Viridiplantae; phylum Streptophyta; class Magnoliopsida; order Myrtales; family Myrtaceae; genus Eucalyptus; species Eucalyptus guilfoylei. Next base: position 19,731,603 of record CM027860.1, read on the forward strand.
AAAGCAGGGGCTTCCGCGGACAAATCAAGAGCCCGACTCACGGGGTTGGCAAAGGTTAGGAAACAACAGTAGAACATCACCACGCCGCTTATGGTGATAACTAAAGACGATACAGACTTGACACGAAAGGTGAGACAGAATAGAAACCCGTGAAGTAGTACTAGTAGTCCTCATACTGAATACAACTTTCACTACCAAATGACAGCAAATGTACACGACTTTATCCAGCACATATACAAAGGCCCGAAATAAACTCCTCTCGGAGAATCATGACCCTTTTCTTCTCATCCTTTAATATCACAAAAGGAGCTCAGTAAATCTCTAATTCTCGCGCCACCAAACACGAAATTGAGCAAATAATTTCGAAGTGGAGATGAACACCGGGAGAAGTCCCCAAAAGAAAAGGAGAGAGAGTGACGGTATGGGAAGATTCAAGAAAAGAGCTAGCGCCAGTCTGTCTCCAAAGCCTCTTCAAGTGGGAATGCTTCAGAAGCTTCATCCTTGGCAACCTACAATGCCAACACATCTCGGCCCCTATTTTCACATCATGTCGATGGGCTCAGTCCGGTCCTGCACTGCTAGCCGCTCTGAGACATCAGCAAGAGATTTAAGGTTGCACTTGATCAAGGCTTCCACGAAGTAGCAAGTCTCATCCTTGGTATTCCCCTCGGGAACATCCACCACAAACGATTCAATCACCAAAGTCCCTGGCCTCCCTTCAATGATTTCTGGATGAACAGAAATGATTGAAGAGTAGTTCTGAAATACAAAGAATGAAAAACCAGAAGTTATAGAAATTTGACCTGGAACAAGAGACTCAATATGGAACTAAGGATATGCACAGCAATAAGCATCATCTCTGCCAGATTCAGTACATTGTAAATAATGATGTTAGAATTTTCATCCAACTATGGAAAAGGTATTAGCAGAATCAGATGATAGGATGCCCTGTGCAAAACAAATTCAGATATCAAAGGCCTCTTCCCAGAGTATTATTAAGAACCTAAACTCTCAAATCAACACTGCATTGAGCGTAGGCTTTAATGCAGCATGAAAACTCTTTCCCACATCATCCCATTTCGAGGACTCACAGAAACCCCTCAGATCGTTTCACAGTCTGTTCTGCATACAACAATTTGTTTTATTACTTCAACAAGCCTGCGCATAAAAATATCTAGCATCTAATGTTCGTACAACAGTATCCAAAACTCCTTTGTGGGCTCCGTAGTAACAAATTCTATATTCTGTTAAAAGACAGTTCTTCGCATAAACTCCTTTGAAAGGGAAAACCAATTATTTGTCCTTGAGGATCTGACATTAATTCTCTCATACCTACTAATTAGTGTACTTGAGATGCATTTCCTCTTGCTCCCGCAAAAGATATTAGATGGATTGGATTAAAGAGATTTGTCATCCTAAAATTTGGTTCATTTAACAAGATATAGCTAAAGAACTCAAGGCTTAAGATTATTTTAGCTTTTTTCGTCAAGTTTGGTATCAAGATGCTGTGTACAAATATCAATACGTTCAAAAAGTTAAAATGTTGAATGTGAAAAATGATTGAGCTCCTCCACTGAACAAACACATAGTGACAAGCATAGATCCTGCAGCGAAATTGTGGTTTCTCCATCATCTTTTGAAACAACGAGTGCTCTTACGCTGTCTTCAAAGAGAAAACTACTGTTTTTAGGAGAATTCTGGGAAAAATGATCACATTGGATGCTAAAGGAAGAGATACACAGTAAGAGAAAAGGAGACCAAGAGATCAAACATTCAGCAGACAAACATACCCTAAGCCTGTGATCCCCACCGACGATCCTGATGCTCAAGATATGCTCATCATCATCAAGAAGCTCTAACCTCTCCGTACTTGTAGTGGCAGGAAGTCCGGACTTGACATCAACTTCCCTCAGACTACCAATTTCGAGATTTCCACGCACAACGCATCTGCTGACAAAAGGCTTGTACTTCTGGGGCTGATCAAACCTTCTCACCAAAGACCAGACCTGGACACATGAAGGATCAAGCATTATGTCAGGAAAATCCCAAAGTAATCAACCTCTGTTATCATAATTGTATGAACAAAAGTCATCGACATTTTCAGACGACAGCAGAGACATTTAAAGGAATTGATATAGCAAGGCTCAAATAGTCCAGTGAAACAATACATATCGATTAGACTGCGAAATGGAAAATCATCAGCCGCACGAATTTCGCCATGTGGACTGCATGCCAAGAAGAGGAAACTTTCCATTTGCCATTTATAACATTACCTGCCCCCATTAATTAGTCCGAGATCTCCCATCTAGTTAATTCAATCATTGAACTGATAGAAGCGTGGATTCCTGTTTCCCCTGACTCCTAAGTAAATACCCAGAAAGGAAAACTGAGTCAACTCCCAAAGAGAGAACACCCCAACGTTATCAAAAACCAAAACAGCAACCCCAGATCAAGACCAAGATCAATCTTTTCCGAAAACAGATTCTGGTCAAACGTCGTTCTCTAGCCACTTTCGTTGTATTTCCTTAAATGAACAGGGGAAAAAAGAGTACGAAGCTCGACGCCGATCGCATGCAATCACACCAAACCAACTCCTCAACCCAAAAGAACACATCCCCGAACCACCATCGGACGCTAGCGAATCTAGCGAGAGACGCGGACACTTCGCTAAGCAATACAGCTCGAGAAAAAAAGCATCGCCCGCCCTTCCGCCCGCCCCCCGCATCAGTCCCACCAATTAACGCGGAACAGATCGAGCCACGAATCTTATCCCGAAAAAAAAAGAAAAAAAAAATCCCTCGTACTCATGCAAGCATCCGCAGAGCGACGCACACGTATCCACAATCCGCACGCACAGATTTGACCCCCTTATCCACATCCCGCACGGAACCCGCAAGAAGAGACGTCCACATCGAGCGCGGTCGAGAGAGAGAGAGTGAGAGAGGAGAATTTACGAGGGGAACGGGGGCCCTGATGTGCTTCACCAGCGCGGAGCTGCACTGGTTCTCCGCGACCTCGTGCCTGTGGTGCCTCCTCATGTACTCCCGCTCCATCCCCCCGATTTCGCACCCGTTCGCGGCCGCCGCGGCGTTCGCATTCATCCCTTCTTCCCCCCTCCCTCGGCGAAGCTACAGGCACGGCTCGGCTCAGCTCAGCTCGCGCCCTCGCTCGCTCTCGGAGCGTCCGAACATCGGAGCCGGAAGGAACGACGAGGAGGAGGAGGAGGCGGCTGCGGAGTCGTAGCGAGCGAGCGACCGAACACGGCCGGAGGCGACGGCGCTCGCCGGAGAACGGAGAATCTCCGGCCGACGGATCGCCTTCGAGAGGGATTTCTCTTAGGGTTTAAGCTTGCGGGGGCGCAGAGCGGATATCGCACACCGCCATGGCTGAAAGCTAAAGCTCTTATCGCTTCCCCCATCTTCGTTCCACCGGAAAAATATTTTTAAAAAAAAAAAAGAAAAAAGAAACTCCCGAAAATTGCCCACCCTTTTTTTTAATTTACTTTTTCGTCCTCGGAATTTGCGATTCTATTCCAATTCGCCCCCGAGAGCACTTTCACGTGCAGCTTCCGCCCTCACCTTCACGCCTCGTGCGGTTAGGAAACCGCCCCCGGTTCGGGGGCTAATTACGATCGTGCCACTCGCATTGTCCGGTTCCGGGTCTTGGCGTCTTGCGGAGCGTCTGGTTTGACGAAAAAGGACATGGTTGCGGTTGGTTATTTTCCCTTTCACGAGGGTGAGGACAAAATGAGGAATTTTTAATTTCATATATATTCGAAAAAAAAAAGAAAGGGGGGGGGGGGGGGGGGGGCCTCTTTTTTGTTTTTTAATTGCCGAATTAAACTGCTAGGGGCTTCGGTAAAAGCGACATTTCATTGTCAACGTGAAAAAGTAAAAAATAAATAAAGAAAGAGGAGCTGGGAATATTATCTGTCGGCTGCATAAATTATGTCGGCCATGTAGCTGGACATTTCATTAATTATTTAATGGCCAGTTAGATCAGGTGAAAAAAAAATAATCGAAAGATAGAACTTGGTGTTTGGTTAACATTAATCGGTCTTCATTTAATTTTATTTTCCGTAGATTAGGGTTTAGAGTTAGAACTTCCTCCTTGTAGGCTTTCGGAAAAGTATCCAGAAAAATATGAAGGGGAATAATCTTTTTAGAAATTGTTTTATCGAGTTGATTTTGTCAATTTCAAAGACCTTTTTGGGAAAAAGTAGAAGAAAAACACCCCATGTCTAGGCCGTCAGAGAGTCGAGTTTGTTATTTATCAGAGGATGACAACCTCACGTAATAGATTGAAATTTATCAAAATTTAAAGTTCCTATTACAGCACCTTCCTTCCCCGCATTACATTTGGTCATTATGATCTATAATTCAAGTTTGCAAAGTAAATGATAATTTGGGGATAAATATGAAAAAAGAATACGATCGTTTGATGATAAATAAGCTTGGAATTTCGGATTTCTTTCGCTTTTCTTTCTCTCCCGTTTTTTGGTTTGTTTGTCATACTTTAATTATTAATTCACTTTCAACTTTTGTCATATCTCTTAGCAAAGCGTAGAAATCGAACCCCACATATAAAACTAAACATTCTCACCCAAGCTTTTGGAGAAAGTGAGAACTCGAACTCCCTGTCTCTCCATTTTAATGTGAAAAAAATGATAACGGGCGACTAAACACGCGCTTTGTTTTTCAGCCGACCCCAACAATTGGCACGAGGAGACGGCATCTCGTAAGCCGCCATAGCTTTAAATATCAAAGTCTATGGTTCTCCGTCCGCGGTCAACCTTGAGCTTTTCTCCATCCAATCAAATTAAAAATCATAGCCTAAAGCAATTTAAAGGAGAAGACAATATACAATGTCATCCTCTTCCTTTTCAAGGCGAGGAATCGATCAACGGTCAATTAGAATTCGGCTTTCGTCTTCCAGTCGACATCATGAATGGACTTCTCTCCCTCTCTCTTCACACTGGGCGATGCACAGAGCTCTGCAGTTTCATACGTACAGTGGCTCCACAGGATGGTTCGGAGGGAGGTGGTGCATGTTTAGGATAGGCATTTGAAGTCTAAGAAAGGCACTGAGAAGATTCATGAAAGACCATGCACAGGTTTTGAGATTTATAGTATATTTGGTTCAGGTTTTCCAATGGACTTTTAACGTCCAAAATCCGTCGAGGAAATATTGGGGTATTTGACAAATCTGTCCAAGAGACTTCTAGTTAAATGCTGGTCTTGAGAAAGCTGAAAGCTCAATACCGATAAGAACCAGATTTTCAACATTTGGCCAAATATTGAAATTATCTTCTTTTTTTTGAGAAAAAACTACTATCCTAAATTTTTTAGTTTTTCGATTTTACCTCTCATTGTTCCAAAACTACAGTCAGCAAAAAGTTTAATATTTTTTTATGGAAAAGAAAAATAAAATCCAAAATCCCTTTATAAAAAAAGATTTGCCAAATGCTTTTTACGCTAAAATAGCTTTGCAAAAAAAAATTCACCAAACGCAATTTGCATTTCTCCAAAAACCTTTAGGTCAAAGATATTTGCATTTCCCTAGGGTTCATTTCCAAAGTTGAACCAAACGCAGTCAAGGAAACGTCGAAAAGACGCGTCTAAACTCCAGTTTGTCATGTCGTCAAATCCTACCGAACATTAGTTACTTCTTTGGTAAACGAGGTCCTTCGAAGAAGTCTAAATCAATTATAGTCACATCATATGTATCGTGTGTAGTTTTCTATGTGTTTCATCACTCTCCAAAGATAAATTAAGAACTCCTTGTCCTCTTCCTACGTAAGCTCTACTTAATACAATAAATGCGTAGGACGCGTATGATAATTATTTTATTTTTCTATTATCGAGAACAGGTTTGGAATAGGAAATCCATCTGGTAACGCAATTTTATTTTTCTATTTTCGGGACAAATTTTTAATTTAAAAATAAGTTTGGAACACAAATGAGAAGTGGAAATTTTCTATTATTCTATTTTCAAAACGAAAACAAAAAGAAAAACTTTCTCTTCTCACCCTCTACCGAACGCAACCTCGGCATCGAGCCCCCTCTTTATGCCCTTCGCTGCGACAACTACCCCCCTCCTCCCTGCAATCCCAACGCCCTCATTTGGCCCTCGCCTCAACCTCCACAATCTCATCTAGTCCCTTATCTGTACTGGGTAGGGGTGAGTTGTTCCAAATTTCACCTGAAATCTGAAACCTACACATTGGAATACATTTCTCATTTTTTATAATCTGAAATTGACCATGCATATCCTAGAACCCGGAATCTACCCTATACAGGTTCCGGGTTTCACCGGGAATCTGAAACTTACACATTAATTGAACAATTGTAGTGAATATCACATTTAATAACTACTACTTACTGTTACAATTCACTAACCATAATTTATATTTAGATAAACAAATATATGAAATATTAACAAAGTAAAAGTTTTAATAATAAAATGGAAACTCGGATTAGTAGTTCTATATTATATGCTGATCATCGAATGCAATGGAATACTGCAAGATCAAGAAAAAACAAAAACATACTCCAAATTCTATGATATAGGTTCTGGATACCACCAACCTAGAACCTATTTGTAAACAAATTCCCCAATTTTTGGAATTTGAAACTTACTCCATCTGAAACCGAACAGGTTCCCACATGTTCGATTCTTAAATTCTGAGTTCTACCTTGAAACCATGCTCATCCCTAGTGTCGCGGATCTACGCACCACTACAAGAGGTAAAATGACGCTATTGCCCTGTACCAGTTCTTCAACCAGTCCAACATCGTCCCCAACATTGTCTCTTACAATAATTTGATCAACACCCATTGTAATATGGGTAACGTCGACACTGCTCTCAACGTCTACCGCCACATCCTAGCCCATGCCCCTTTTAATCCCTCTTTCGTCACTTATAAGCATCCTAAGGGTCTCATTATCGCCGGGAGGATAGAGGAAGGCATCGATCTTTTGCATGAGATGTTGAATAAGGTTCGTGGAGCTGATTCTTTGGTTTACAACAATTCGATTTCCAGTTTTCTCAACCCGGGAAATTCTGGACAAGGTGAACAAGTTGTTCAATGAACCTAAAGAGAGGGGTCTAGTCAATGATGGAGTTGGGAACGCTACATTCATGGATTGGTTCTTCAATCAGGGCAAAGAGAAGGAACCTAAGGAGTTGTATAAGTCTTTGCTTGAAAGAAATAAAATTTTAAGTCATTATTAAACGAATTTTTGTTTCAAAAAAGGGAATTTTTGTGTCGTTATCAAACACATTTTTCTATTTAAAAAATCTTCTAGAAAATAGAAAAAAATCTATTTTTAATCAAAAATTATTTTTAGAAACAAAATGATTGTCATTCACACCTTTAGTCAATGAAACCTCTGGGGTGATCATTTTAACGTGGCAGATTACTCCCTTTTTCTTCACAACGATGAGTTCTTGTCACGAGCTCCAGGACTTTCTCTATGCATGATCCTAGGAGCGTCCTCATTTATTGTACCTTTTTTTCTCACGCGGAAAGTAAAACAAAGGATCATATACTAATAATCATCAAAGGTCCTCACATCACGCATCGCATTAGGGCAAATCACATGCCCAAAGATAGATAAGGTTTTCAAGATAGGGTTTCAGCTTCCTGCCCATATCAAAGCGCCAATGTCAACTCAAGCCATCATCTAGAACCTCTCTTTTCCGTAAGACTCTCGACCCACGACATGCGCGAGCTGCCTTTCCCCCCACCTGCAAGCGATAACGATGCGACGGGAGCTATTAAAAGGGTGTGACACAGGGCTGGGAATGATACGCAGAGAGTGTTGACTTCGGGCATCCAATCCAAACCCTCCACATAAAACTGCAATTCTGTAACAATCCAGTCTGGTGAAGGCGAGGAGTGGTCGTTGGGGCCAGCGGTATGGACAAAAAGCTGCTCTTCGTAGGCTTTTAGAATGGTGAATGGGGGTAGAAATGAACCAAAATTTGCGAGATACATGAGGGAACTGGAATTGATTCATGGAGGCGTCTTTTAACACAACAGTAAGTTTTGCTTTGGAACTCCAAAATTAAGTAAATCTAGACTAGCACACTACTAAGATGAATGACCTCCTAGGAAAGTGCCTGCCTATATGCCAAACGATAAAACCATGAGGCTCGGCATGAGACGGGCCATAGCGAACGATATCTTAAGTGGGTTAATTTAGGGATGTCACGATATTGTGTCAAAGCGGGATCCCCTCTAGTAGGTGCGTGGTTCGAGAACGAACCAAGTAGAAGCTGGTGGGTTTGTAACGAATTGATTCAATGAGGGCAAGGAGTGGTCGTCAAGGGCAAAGGGCCTGGATATGAAGTGGCTTCTAGCAAGCTTTTAGAATGGCGAAAGGAGCAGGAACGAACCAAACTATACTTTGAACAAGGCAAGAGCATATATATATATATGAAAATTAGAATTAATTCATGGAGGTGCCTTTTGACATAATAGCAAGTTTTGCTTTGGAATTTTAAAGTTAAGCGAGCTCTTGAAAAAATGCATGCTTATGGGTGACCTTCCAAGAAAATGCATGCTTATAAGCCAATGGATAAAATCGTGAAATTCGGTATGGACAGATCAAAGCAGATAATGTTTTAAGTGAGTTAATTCAAGGAAGTCATAAATTCGAATAATTTGGCCGATGATCACACTCGCGCGAAAAGTGGATACGCCAGAAGCATTGATTAGGTTGGCAGTTGGCGAGTGTTTGAGAGCCGGACCAGCAAGAACGAGAAGCTGCCATTAGGGCAAGGCTGTATCTTTCTAGAGAAAGCTGTGGCTTTTGGCTCATTTGACTAGCGTTATCTGGTTCTTTTAGGGCCTTCTGGAGGGAGAGATCTTAATGCCATCGTTGTCATTATTCAATCATTCACCTACTTATCTTAGTACTAATCGCTTTCGTAATCCTGCCATTCGGGTGAGCTTGGGACCAATGGGCATCCATCAATATTTAATGACAAAAGGGTAATGTTCGTGCACATCCGGATTGTTGTGTAAAACTAGCATGCTAGATAACGCGGTGAATGATCGTATGTGGTTTTCCAAACAAGCAACTTGTGCTGATACCAACAAAACTCCTTGACCATCATGGGTTATGTCGGTTTTGAAATTCCATTTTATCAATTTCGATGAGAGTGGCATCAATTATGATGAGTGGCAGCGAATTTCACTGTAAAAATGATGGGACAAAAAGATCAGAGAGGAATGACTACCTCTATGCCAAGTAATGGCGAATCCCAAAATATCTTGACTAGGATTAGGGATGGTATGGAGATGTATGGAATCTTATTTCTAGGGAGGTATGAAAATTCTCCACATGTCTATTTTCATAGAACATGAGTATATTTTAGCGATAGATTATACCCAAGCACTTAGTGACCAATAGTAACGGAGGCCCCTGTCAATGACGTGACCGTTTAACTTGTATAGAAAGAATCATCAATTGAGACAAACTAATATCGACAACGAAACCGAACGATCGAACTCAAATGCAATCGCATCAAAGTTATAGAACTCCACTACACCGTGCAGACCTAGACAAGGTCGGCGAGACTAAAAAGAGCGAAAATGTGACCCCGTCGATGATACAAACCTCCCCAAAAAAGCGACTCATCATCAACCAACACAAGAACCCATTGCCAGCAGGAGCAACCTGGTCAACCTGTCCCAAAACAGTTTTGGCTTCTTGTATCGACCCCTTCCGCCAGAAACGACAGCAAGTCCTTTGCTGCTGCAACCGAGGTCAGACCAGACATAATGGTGGGCTTCTCCAAAAAGGGAGAAAGAAGAGAACAAAGAGTAACCCGAATGCATCTTTTTCCTGATGTGTCTTTGAACCATGCAAAGCAAGCGTGGACACCCATGCGCAGGTGGGAAAAGCGCGACGCGTGTCCGTCCTAGATTCCGTGGAACGAGAAGCCCCAAAGGAAGTGCCGCAAAAAGGAACTGAAAGGAAAGCGAAGTCTAAAACGAGAGCATGCACGCTACTGGGGCACAGAGGCTGTAGCAGAGAGAAGTGAGCAGAACATGTCTGGTGACTCCACGACACGTGTTGTGCCGTCAATTCGTCGTTTTGACTTCGAGATGGTTTTTTGCCTTCCATTATTTGGGGCACTTCTTTTCGTGGCTGCGTACCCCTTCGTACCGTTAGTGCTGTCTCCCTGAATCTATATATAGGTCGTATCTAAAATGATAATCAAGAAAAAGAAAATAATATCCCCCCTTGTTGTCCCTCGTGTGTATAATAGGACCTTATGCTAAAATAGTGACAAATATAAACATAATCTCATTGACGAAATGCCCAGAATTATTGAACCACCGTAACATTCCAACTTAATGCCATGTTGAACAATCATTTTCAGAGAAGATAATCAAATCAGTCCTAAATTTATCATACGGAAACCAATCCAATTATAAACATTTATGCAAAATTCAAATATAATCCTCCCAATTAATTTTTGTAAGAAATTACTTGCGCTGTGGACTAATTTTTGCTAGCCATGCCACATGGCAGACTATCATGGGAAAAAGTGTTGGAAAAATTCTAAACATATTACACTTGTATCAATTTAATTTTAAAAATTTTGACTTAGTGTCAATTCAATTATTCGGGCTAATTTTGGCTAAATATTGCTGATAAGGACGTTGACTGGCTTACATGGCACTATCGATACTAACATGAATAATTTTTAATAAAAAAATTAATATATATTTTTTCTTTTTTTTCCCCTTTCTTCTTCCTTTTGCAAGTGATCACCCATGGGTGATGGCTAAGTGGGGTGGCCTTGCCTAGGCGAGGTTGCCATCACCCGCCATCAAAGAGGCCTAGTTAGGCGAGGGCTAGCCTCGCCAAATCTAGCAAGGGGAGCCCTCACCCGACCAGGCCTCGCAAATGGTGGGCGATAGCAACCTCACCCAAGTGAGGCCAACCCACTCAAGCATCACTTGTGGCCAGTGGCTGATCCCCGACAAAAAGTGAAGAAAAGGGAAATTATCTAAAAATATTAAAATATTATTAAAAATTATCTAATCAGTAATGGAGGTGCCACATAGGTTGACTAGCATCTACATCAACAATATCTATCAAAAATTAGTCGGAAAGACTAAATTAGCACTAAGGTTTAGGACTTTCTAACACTTTTCCCCACCACTGCATCGGCCATTTTCTAGTGAAATTTGACTGGAATAATTACATTAGAATTATACATAAAGGTTAAGAGCTAAATTGGGGATTATAAAAAAGTTTATGAATGAATTACCATTTGCACAATAGATCCAAGACTAATTGTATAATTTCCCCATCATTAGAAAATGAAGCATAAGAGCCCATGATATAGTTGAATTCGAAGATCATGAAGCATTTTTCCTTCTATAAGAAAAAAAAAATCAGTTATTTAATATATAAAATGGAGAAAATCCAATGAGTGCGGGTCCTCGAAGTGGCTTAGATCCCAACCCTAAGGGAGGCTATTTGTCGGTGAGTGGGTCTTTAACCGGAAAGCTTGTCGATGCGACCCTTTTGAATTTGGCATCAATAATAAGCATCCACTGTTAAGTAAAAAAATTCAAAAAAAAAAGAGTATAAAATAAAGTTTGCTATTATTATCAGAAAAAAACTAATAATATAAATATAAAATTTAGTATACAACATGTGACAAGATAACGACAACACTTGATAGAAAACATACTTTTCCATTATTGATTATACGGTATCGTTTATGCTGTTTCAATAAATTAAAGACCTCGATTCTTCTATAGAAATGGAACAGCATGATAGAACAATGGAAGTAATTAGAAGCGAAAGTTCGATGTAGTGACATGCACACAACTCACCAAACAAACATCAAGGATTGATGGGACACCGAAAACTGATATGATATGAACATATGGTTGAAAATTAGGAGTGTTGTTGATGCGCCAGTTGTCGTGGAAACCTACTCGAATGTTTTCAATGTGGCCATCATGCATTTGTGCACTTGGAAAAAAGGAGGCCAAGTGAACACGACCGCAGCCTTTGTCTCTTCCGGTGCGTTCATTTTGCTCGAGGAAAGAAGTTTGCCAGAAGAACAAGAAGCTTCTGTTTTCCTATGTTTTTGTATGCTTACGATTTAAGGTCCGGTCTCGTCGCATCCTTCATCCTAAGAACGAAGCCATAGATTGTCGAAACCCGTGGCAGCCTGATCTGATGAGGACGGTGAGTAATTGTTTCGATCAAGAAACTTCCGACAATCTTTCAAGAATGGTCAAAGAAATGGGGTGTGTAATCCATATTAGACCGCTGATTAATGAGCGGGTGGCCCACTGTGTACAAGGGCAAATTGAATGGATCCGAGCAAGCAATTTTCTTTTCGGGTCCGAAGTACCCATCTCATCTATTCCAATCCAAACAATCTTACGTCAATGATTTGGTAAATCTTTAGACATGGATTGGTCTGGCTGAGGAAACACTTAGGCCTGCACTAGGCTCGACTAGACCATCAATCAAGAATATTCGACATTGGAGTGTACTAACCAAGTTAAAAGTAGTGGGGATTGACGTGTGAATATCGCTCGACCCCATGATGCGTGGTGCGCGGCACATCTGAATCCTTGATGTGCATTAGTTACGTGTCTCCAGGCTAAACATCAAAAGAATCATTCGGACTCAAATTGACAAGGTCAAGCCTCGCGAAACGACGGTGCTGTCGAACAACTTGCATCAATGATCCAAGGTTTTTAAATGGTACAAGAGCTGTCCGATACCGTATACAAGTTTAAAATTAAAAAAAGAAAAAGACTTGTGTACTGTACAGTATGGGCTTCACATGCAATTCATAGAGTACACCCAGATCCACGACACTCGATGACCTTTAAATTAGTAGAAAGAAATTAGTTCTTGGACCACCACATTGAGATCTTATTGAAGAGCAAGAACCCTTCCAGAATCTTGAGAGATTAATTAAATCGCTAATCAAAGATTAGTGCTTGGTAATTAAACGAGATCTTTAGCTCTTAAAAAGACGAAAAGCTTAAAAGAAGCCAAAAGGATTCCCCTCACTTAATACCGAAGGAAAAAAAACCAACTTGGTGCGGTTCTTGAGAAATGCTTTGCCAACTATTCTAAAGTTTAAATTATTAAACGAAAACGCGATTTAGTATTTCACGAATGGATCTCAATGTAAGATTTTGTGAGACCACGCCGATGGTTTATACTAAATGAATGTGCAGTTTTTTCATATTTAAATATTCTAATTGCCTTAATTACTTTAATCCATTTGATAATTTTCTTTATTCCAAAGAAAGAGTGTGGAATCCCTCTCTAATTAATTAAGAGCATAAAGGGTTGGGGCCTTTTTAGGGTTTCGCACTCTCCCTTAGATCTTTTCTTGCTTTAGAAGAAGCTTAAATTACTCGAAAGATTCTGTGAAGTTGCAAATCCGATCCTTGTGTCCACTTTCATTATAAGAAATGAAAAAGAAAGGAAAAAAGTAAAGATAAATTAAGATGGACTAGTAACAGTTGTTCCACAATGTGCCCACACGAATTTCGCACGGACAATGGCAAAATGATTATATAATATTTATGGATACGTTGGTTTTAGTGCACTCAACTTTTTCAAAGAAAGTAGTCGATAGTGACCCGGATTTTCCTAGGATTTCATAATACAAAAAAACATATCAACTTTATCATCACCCGCATGATAGTAGCATGGTGACTCAAATTTCTTTTCCTTTTCCTTTTCAAGGAGAAGTTCGAAGTCAAGATATCGTTAGGGATTAACTTACCTGCGGAGTATTATAGTGGTGGGTCTGCAATCGTTCTCTCGGGGTTTCTTCGCCCATTTGTCAACTTACGGGGTTCCCGAGTTACCAAAAAAAAAAAAAAAAACATATCAACTTTTATTTATATTTGATTGGATTAATATCATCAAAGACCTCGAACGATATATATATATATATATTGTGATTAATTTACCATAAATTAGTTTTCGTTAAATTTGATTAATATGACAAAAAATTATAAACCGGTTATTTGTAAAAAACAAAGAGTAAAACCCAAACCGATACACTCACAAACTGTCATATGTCATCTAAGAAAGCAATTTAACGATAACATTCAAAAATTAATAGATGATATAATTTATCATAAATATATCAATTTGTAAAGTAAATTTGTCATAAATATACTAATTTGAGATTTTTCTTGATATTAACAAAAAAATAATTTTTTTTTTATATTTGGTTCACCCTAGTTCCTCGTATATGAAGGATTTATACTTTGTCTGTTGCCATATGTAACACAGGCAAACCTCCTTCGATGTCCAATATGGCAACCATGTCGAATTTTTTTTTCCGCCTACTAATCAAGATACATACTCGTCCTTAAACCTTTTGAGTACCAATTTTGAAAAAATATTTGGTTGAATTATGCCGACAATACTGGAAAATCCGACATGACATTAAAATCTACTGCAATTGCGCAATAAATGTAATATAAAAAATTATGACACTTAAAAAAAAAATTATAACACTTAAATGATCGATTTAAAAATTATAGCATTCAACTAATCAATTTATGGCATTGAGACAAGCGTCATAACACACTTATGACGTCTTTTTCAAGTGTTCTTTTCTTTAAGGACCAGATACTTTTAATCCTCGACCTAATAAAAAAAAAATCAAGATAGAGGGAGATGACCTGGGTACCTACCTGACATCCAAAGTGGGTTCAGCTCTGCACTGGGTGAAAAATATCTCCCATTAAAATATAGGAGAAAAGCATTTGAGAGGGAATATACTTTTTGGCTCGACTCTCTCTCTCTCTCTCTCTGATTAAGACATTTATTGAACTGTTTCATCGTTAAAGCTTTTCAGGCCCATGGCCCGTGAGTAATAAGGAGGCCTTATCTCACTCTGCAAGAATTGCTGGTTTGATGCTCTGTGTTTACCGTTTTGTCTAAAGCTCAAGAGGGTCAAAACTATGGACATAAACAAGTCCTTAAAAGACTTCATCATATGTTTTAATATGGAGCTCGAAATTTTCAATATTTAAAGCAATTAGAGGGTATTTCCTCCTGGGGAAGAAAAATATACAGAAGGAAAAATATATAGAAGGGAATTAAGAGGGTGTTTGGCATATGGGTACCCGTATATTAAAATAAAAAACACAGCCATGTTAACCCATTAAGGTTATTTGGCAGGTGAAGCAGGCCCAATATAAAGGTGAAAACCTTCATACCAGACACCAAGGATCCTGGTAGTACCCAGTTCCAAGTAACTCTTTCATCTCATCCAATTTAAAGATTACCCATTAGCTTCTTTTTCTCTTTTTCTTCTTACAACACCCATTAAGTAGATCATCCATTAGTTAAATTAGTAATAACAAAAAGAGATGACCATAGGCTATCTTTTTCTGTCTTTTCAACTAATCATTTTGTTTTCTTTTCCCCCCCTTTTTGCTGAATTCTCTTTGACTATCCCCATGTTTTCAGGGGTCCAGGCCTTAGGACCATCATCTTTCGCTCCCCATGGGTTGGCATCGAGCTGATTGACACAATAGTGTAAACCACATGCTATCTTCCTAATGGTGTTTCTCCTGGGCTTGCCCCTCTTACAAGAAGGCCTAATTTCGCCCTGAAGTAAAGAGGGACCCAATTCTACTACCAAAACAAGCTTGCCTGCATGTACGTATGCATGTTGTCCAAGCCATTTCTGCACATTCAATGTACTCCACGGATATGGCGAGTGGGTAAATGTGTATCTAGATTGTCTGTTTTGTTTGGTTTTAGTTACTCGTAAAAGAATAGTTCATCATTCACACTGGCTGCAAAATAAATGCCTGCAGAACTATCAAAACATCATCCCTCATGAGGGACGCGGAACTTTGTCAGGCATAAGTTGATATATAACCGGTCACTTCAGCTTCTGTCTTTTCGACTCGTTCTCCTACTTCCCGGTGAAGTGGCAGAAAGCTTGGAGAGCGAAAAGAATAACAGCTCAAACGTACGTAGACTGTTACCGCATCAATACTAAATTCAAAAGTGCGTCTAATCAGTTCACATCAGCTTCAACAGGCTCCAACAAAACTCGTGTATCATGTCAAAAAGTAAGTATGACCAACTATATATGGAGGCATTCACTGAGAATCGACCTAAAATGGTTTCTCCAGTTCTGCCCCTAGAACACCGAATGGCAGAGCCAGTGTTCAAACCTCTGTCATTCGCGTCATTGTTCACCATGTCATACAACAAGAAACCACAAAAAAATCATTTGGGCTAGGACAGCTCTAGAATTGCTATGGCCTCCAAAAAACCGAAAAAAACTGTCCTTCATATTTCATGTTAGACTTACAAAATCAAAAACCTTTCTAACCTTGGTGTATAGCTTTCTTGATGTTCCGATTGAGAGAGCCTCCAGCAATTTCTACATCAGCTTCCTACGCTTCTTGATCAAAAGCACTACCTCTCATCCTCAGCTTTTTCATTAGTCTCCACCACCCTGCGCTCCTCATCTTCTGGACCATTCTCATTCTCCCTAACTTCTCTTCACCATTGCTTTCATCAGCCTTAGCATGTGACCTTTTCAGGTTCTGTTATCACTTGAAGGAGTTCTATAGGAATAGCAGCAGGGTCCAGCTCCCGGCACCCATTGGGAGCATTTGCAGCTTCTTGGCCAGTGAGCATATGATGAGGAACTTGATGAGAGAAGCTGTACATATCTTCTTTCGGGACCCACTTCGTTTCCTTCGGATCCATGTGCCTACGAAACACTGTCCTGAAACCAGCAACCTTTATTAGAGGAGCAACACACACACCTTGTTCCTCATTATAGTCCTCAAGAACTTCCACCACATCGTACTTGTGCCTAATTTCATCTGGCGTATCCTCACTCCAGTCAGAGGACCAGTTCCTGTAAAGAGCCCAGATTTCCCCTTTCCTAGGAATTATGTGTATGACCCCCCGTAAACCTTTCGTCCAGACTACCCTATGTGAAAATGCATTTAAGGCTGTACTAATTTCAGGCCTGCCAACCCGAAAATCACCGCAAGTTTTTGTGAAACCAGACCCCATCCAGTCAAGGGGGCCAAACTCATCACTGTTTTTCGAGTTGAGCCAACTGATCTGTATCTTAAATGGCTTCCGAGAGATAACTTTCTGGATTCTAGCATAGAATCGAGGCATCCCGTCATCATCATCATATGAGGCCCATACTTGGTCAACTTCAAAGGAACTTTCACTACGGTCCAAATCAAAATTGTGAAAATCAGAATCTGGAACATTGATTGACAAGGGAGCAAAAGCCTCACCATTCCTTGTATCTACATGAGTGCCGTCCTGTTTTCCTTTGACCTCAGGCATCCCTTTCCTCTCTTTAGTGTGTTCAACCCTTTTATCAGCTTTATTTGCTTTAATTGCAGGGGACCACTCTTTCAGTTTCTTCCGGATCTCAGCCCAGGCCTTCTCCATCAATATATGTCGCATTTCTGGATTCGACAACTCTCTCTCAGAGTGCATCTTGTTTTTTCCAGAAAAATAGTACATTCTATCCATCTCGTTCGCTACAGAACCCCCAAAGCCATGGGACTGATGGTCATCCATTCTTCTTTTCTTCGATGGATTTTCTCCTTTATGAATAAATTCCTCCCTCCTAAAAAAGTTACTTCTCTCACTTTCAGAAGCTACCTGATGGTGAACCCTACTTGTACCTAGAGTGGCAGTAGAAGCCGATACTCCAGAAGCAGATTTGTTACTCCCACCAGCACGATACTTGGAGTTCTGTTGCGTCTGGTCATGAGGCAAGTTTGATGACTTAAAAACATGTGCAGGCGGTGCCTTCTCCACTGCAAAAAAAGCCTGATGACAATTCGGGCAAAGGAGATTGTGGTTGAGATATATCCTGAGATATTCGTAGTGGGTCTTGCATCTACTGCAAATAGTCCAAAATGTATCAGCTTTCCGATTAGAAGGTACAGAAGTCGCGTTCCCCCGAGTACTCGTATGCTGCGTCCTCGCATTTGAACCAATGTTATCAAAATAGGTCCCATTTCGATGGGATGCCGCTGATGGATAAGTGCTGGTACCGGGAGTTTTCTGGTCGGAAACTCGTGAATTCCTCCTTTGGTTGTAGGCCTGTCTTTTAGATTTATCTGATAATAGACTCCATGCTTCCGAAACCAGCTTAAATGCACCATCAGCACCTAAAGACTTGTTTTTATCGGGGTGCAGCATAAGTGCAAGTTTCCGATACTGCTTCCTGATCAGTTCATCATTATCCCAAGGGTTCACGCCCAGAATGCCATACCAGTCTGCCTCACCACTTATCTTATTTTCTGCACATAAATGAACATCGAAAATAGTCAACATCTGAGTAAGGCCTTCAAGTCCAGGATATAAACTCTGAGCCTTCAGAGCAAATCTTTTTGCACCAGCATAATCCCTTTCCATGAATTTTCTATCAGCAATTTCTTTAGCCCTGACTGCATCATCTTTATTACACTCCATCAGTCTGCTCAGAGTGTTGATAATTGCTCTCTCTTGCTGCACTATTCTCTCTGATTTTACCTACACAAGAAGTTACTACGTACTACAATGGAAGAATGATCTTCTTTGAACCATGTCTCTTTTTTACTCCAAGAACGAAGGCAGTAACTTCCTCAATTCAAGACCTGACCAAGAGGAAAAAAAAGCTATCAACATGAGCACGTCTTTAATTGAGGGAGAGAGAACATTCACATGGATTACAGCCTTTATGTGCAGTCAACACCTGTCCAAGGCCTGTTGACAAAAAATGGAGCTGGTCTTCAACCACTTGGATGTGCATGTCTTTTATTGATATGTTCTATGTTTCTAAACGACATGCCCGTCACTTCACATGAATGAGGAAATGCAAACAACAAACACCAAGGAAAGGAGAAAAGCACAAGTGCATATCTAATCATTTAGTGAGGTTTATGTGAGAAGCATATTCGATCCAAGCAACAAGCAATCTCCACATGCTTTATTTTCAATTCTCGAGATTACAGAATGAAGATGCAAATTTTCACGAACCCCACTTGGAAGACCTTTCCAATTCATGAACAAGTATTTGGGCTGAGCGATGTTCATTACGGGAAAAAGAAAAATCTCCCATGGAGGAACTTAGACCACACTAAGAAACTGGCGGGATTTCCTACTGAGCAGATGCCATAACCATGAAAAACAGGGGAGATCTAACTTCAAGAGGAAAGAAAAATGAATCAAAATTGACGAATCGAGAATACAACAAGGGGAAGACACGCGCAAAGAGCACGTATTGCTCGATAATTTCACCGACGAAAGAATGGTCCAGATACAAATGAACAGAACATCCACAGCAACAGCAACAACAACACGGACACCGACAGCAACGAAAATTGACTTGAAGAAGAGCCGGTCTCATGTGGGCAAAGATAATTCATGGCAAGTCAAACCCACGTAAGCAATTTCCCCAGCGAAAAAGGTGCATGAACTTGCGCGAACGAAATCTAACGCCCCGCGACCGTCCCAGATCCAACCCAACAACGAACTCAAGACGGACCAAAACCTCGCCGCAAACATAAAGCAACATCGCAATCTCCGTAACCAAGAACTTCAAGACGCTACACGAGCACTCGATTCCCCGGGATTCCGCAGAATCCGACTCCCGGCCGACATGGAACCCAACATTTCTCTCTCTTTCTCTCTCTCCCTCCCCGCTGAAACCCAGTAAAGCGCAGAAGCTCCGGGCGCAAATCACGACCTCGGAGACCAGTAAAGACGGAAGCTTTGGAGGTTGCAGCAGTTACCCATTATCGCGGAGGTCGCTGTGCACGAGGGGAATTTGAATCTGAGGCCACCAGCATCAGCGTCTGCAGTGATCCATACAATGCCTGCTGGTCAGACCAAGCGCAAGCACATGGAAAAGAAAAGTGGTGTACTCAATGGCATATGAAAAAGGGGGAGAGAGGAGGAGGAGGAGGGTGGGGGTGGTACGAGTATGGTTAGTATTTTACTCAATCTCTTGGTTAAGCTGGCCATCACTGTTCATGTCTTAAGCCATGGGAAGCTTAACCATGGTTAATTTTTAACCTTTATGAGTATTCCAGATTTAGAGATTTTTTTTTCTAGTATAATGGTCGGCGAGCTCGAAATTGCGTATCTTTAAATACATCCACCACTCGGAATTTAACACGCGATATTTTATTGATACAAGTCAGCAAAAAAAGACTGCTCACAAAGTTTATCGACACGATCAAATTTTGCGTCAAAAAGCTTACTACGAAATGTACCATGTCGAGCTCACATTAGTTTTTTTGGCTTAAATAATTTTCGCCTTAATTTCTTAATCTTATGAATTCTTGAAATGTGACTTTAAGTCTTACTTATATACAATTAATGGAAATTTATAATCAATTATAGTGATATAATATCTTGGGTGTAAGATTCAAGACATTGTCATATGATATTCATGGAAAGTTCAAAGGAATGTAAAGTGAATTGGATCGTTCAACATCTTGTCATATAAATTTTCAAGTCTAAGTCATATACTCATCAACTTCATAGAATGATCCAAACTTTATATTCTCAGATGGTCTTTAACTTTGAGTGTGATTGATTACTTGAGTATCAAAGCTATATCAATACCCAACAAATTCTAAAAGGTTGCAAAGGTCTCACGAGCATGGACTAGTCCTAGACCGAATCTGAACTCCCACGATCATGAAGCGGCTCTTGAGTAGAACCGAACCTGAAGCTCATCCATTATACGGCGACAAAGGTTGCAAAGTCACATGCAGTGCACGGCACGCGAACCCAGTCCTAGACCAAATCAAAACTCCCACAATCAAGAGATGGTTCTTGAGTAGAATCGAACCCGAAGCTCATCCCATTATAGTGATGTCAACTGGCTAGTATATTAGCGGTAGATTTTGCCATCAATCGTGTTTCAACAAGATTTCCGGGACATGCCACACCCTCAAAAGTCATTTTCTTTGTCTCAACTCTCCCTAGATGTCAAAATCGGTTTGATCCATAAAAAAATCAAGCCAGTCAAGTACGATGAGTTGGCTTTCATCTTTTTCTAATCCAAATATTCTTTGGCAGGGTAATGATAATATCATGTTAGGAATTATAGAATTAAACCATATGAATGATGAAGATGTGACAATCCAACAACCCTAGGTGATATTGCAAAGTCTTGATACAATAGATAATCGAATAACTTCTAGGGTTCATCGACACTGAAAATTTCGAATTTTCTCATTGGGAATAGGTCATCGCAAGTGCAATTTATGATTGTTACTCGACATGATTTGTGTTTTTCTCGAGATTTTTCAGCGATTGGGATAGACCATGAAAAGCTTGTTTTTTAAGCTTTAAGTGACTTAGGCACTGACATTGACAATTAGGTTGTGAATGTATTTGATTATGCGGGACTTTGCATTTCCACTACCTTATATATTGTGATGATCTTGTCAGATGGAAGATGGGACTTAGGTCGAAGATTGAAGCCTGAAAAAGATTGATTATGATGAGGAGGAGAGATTTGAACATCTAAATGCTCTGATGCCACGGACATTATCTTATATTGTCGTTAGCCGAAAACGGAATGTACAGCTTACTTCTTTTTCTCATCAGAAACATAGGATAATTCCAACATTATATGTCATATCGACTTTGAATAGATGTACACTTTTTTGGCATTTGCAAATTCTTCGGGAGCTAGATTGGCGATGGCATTTTTAGATGTTGCTTTTAGAGGTAAGTGTCAACAACATTCACCAAGTAATGTAAGTTAAGAGTAAATCTTGATTTTTCTTCTTTTTTTCATTCTATACATGTCCTTAGGCATGTCGATTACAACATATCATTTTGAATATGAATTAGAAATCCTTCACAAAAGGTAGAAGAATTCCTTATACGTAAATTATTGCTTCAAAATGACCACAATTAAGTTAATAGCCACCAATTACGTATACATGGTTTAAGAAGAAACTTATATTTGGGTCATTAAGTATGATTCGTTGGCAGGAAAAGTTGTATATAATCACATAAATGCGAAATGCGGATATAATAATTTATTGGATTATGAGAATGAGATAGTCAACTGTCATAGAAAAAGTCAAAAATCAAGAGAAAGAAAATAAAAAAGAAGTGGTAGGTGTGAGATTCCTAAAAGTAGTTGTATGAACTTTGTTCTTATCTAGAATTTCGTCATGTAAAGATTTCTTCATACTGAATTCAAAGGACAGTCTGCAGTCTGCATCAACTTTAAAAGTAGTATGATAACTAGTCATGATATAATCATTTTGGTTACCATATCATAATGTCAAAAGCTAACAGTAGAGTCACATGCGCTGAGCCTAAATTAATTTTGATGATTACAAAACCTTTCTCAAAATCGAGTAGTTCATTAATCTGATTATAATGTGGAGTTTGTTACATCGATTTTATAAGGGTTTTTGAGTTTCGAAAGTTGCGGTGAAGTGAGTCCGTGCAGAATTGAATGCCCAACCATGATTAGTTTTGATGTCCGACATTGAAGCCGTCTTGCCCGAGAGTCTGAAGGGAGAGTCAGATGCCCGGCTTGCGACTCTTTTGGACGTGATCATGTGTCTCTAATCTTTCAGATGCACATAAGTTGAACCATTTTTGACACTCAATTTCGATCGTGCAACTTTCGTGCTCGAGTGTCCAACTTTGCCTCCGATCAAAAAATTAACAATGTAAAGTGTGAATTTTTTTTTTTTTTGGTTGAAACAATTTAAAGTGTGATGGCTTTCTATAATTAAGACTCCTTGTAGTCTTGCAAATCAAAATCATCGAGAGAACTGATTTGTACCGATAGAATCAAAAGTAGGAGAGTTGATCAACCATTATATCTAAGTTGTCAAGAAGAGTTGCCATCGACAACTCATCTTTGTACAAATTTTTTATTACTGAAGTAAGCGTAACTCGCGATCGAGGTCAGAGAGCGTGTTAAACGCTCAATACAATAATAAAAATGAAACACATAATTTTAGGGTGTGTTTGGGAGAATTTTGAGAAATGCCTTTGTATATAAATGCAAAAGGACTTTAGGGTAAAAGGATTTTGACGAAATGCAAACAATGTTCAAGCAAACATATTTACTTTAGATTGAGGTTTCATAAAGCAATTTTTTTGAAAAAAAGAAGAAGAAGAGGAGAAAATGCAGAGATCAAAGAAACACTAATATGAAGCAACCAGAGCCGACAACCTAGGCATCACCTTGCTTAGGCTATGTGACCCCAAGTGTTGTCTCACGACCTTGATCGATGGCTACTAGTATTAGATTTGAGTTCGTGTGGATATGCAATGCCAATCAAATTTGTACAAAAAAATGAGGGTGAGGTTAAAACTTAAATTTAGATTAGTGAGGACAAAGTTGGAAAATAAAATTCATTAACCCTGTAAGCAGCATTCCGTTAATGCCAAACGCCAATCTTGGGTAATACTTGTGTGGGGTTAAGAGCGTTTGGAAATACTAGCTTTACCTCATTGCCATTCCTTTATGGGCTCAAAGGCCTTCGGCCTGTGTAAACTATTAACAAAAAAAAAAAAATCCGTGTGTAAACTATTGACAAAAAAAAATCCGTGTCAAGTTAAAAGATGTACAAATTGAATTGCTCACTTAACTATTTCTACCTTATTTTAATATATTTTCATGCAGCAATTACAGATTGAAAAAAACAAAGATGATGCAGGTTTGATAAGCGTATGGTAAATTTCTCAACAACTGTAACGTCTTTACAATAATTTATAAAAACTATCACACCCAAATTTTAGATTCGACGGATCCTATTATTCAAATCATGTGTTTTTAGCACTTGATAGTATGTTAAAGCGCAGCATAAGCACAACACGGCCACAGTTATATCAAACGGATACTACATGTTTCAAGTCTAAGCAGCACCGTGATCAATCTAAGACGGTCTAAAAGACACTCCATCAAAGTCAATTTGATGCATCAATGAAATAAAAAAAAAAAAAATGATGCAGGGATCTTTAGTTTTACTTAATTCACTTGGACTATAAAAACCAACTTGGAATACGTTAATTTGAAAAATTTTATGAGTCCAATATAGTACGGCACGTTTCCAGAGTAATTTTGTTCAAAGCTTTGAAACATTATGCATATATATTACTGATAATGAGAAAAGAATGGTTTTTGAAAATTAGATCTGAACCATGAATAGATGACGATAACCCAACCAATTCAAAGTTATAATGCCAAAGTCTGGCCAAGATTCTTTTTTTCAAATTTAAACTAGAAGAAGTGATAACCCAAGCTCAACTGCTATAAACTTCTAGTTTCCTTTTTCCACTGGAACTCCTCTCCCCACGCTCATCCTTTCTAAGATTGAATTCGAGAGGAAGTCACTTTAACGTACGGAAGATAGGAACTTGGTCGAAGATTGAAGGATGAACAAAATTTGAATTTTGATGAGGAGGAGAGATTAGAATATTTGAATGCTCTAGTATCACGAAAATTATCTCCTATCGTCACCAATTGAAAACGAAATATACAATGTACGTCTTTTTCTAGTTGAAAAACCAAGACAGTTCCAACGTTAATTCAAAATCCGAATGCTCTGATACCATATAAATCATCTTTTACCGGCCAACTGAATACAAAATGTACAAATTAGGCTTCTTCTTTCTCGTTGGAAACATAGATTTAATACCATAAATGGGTAACAATTATCCATAGCGACAATGCCAAAGTCTACCAGAATCCAAGAAAGTAAGTTTCGAGATTTTAATTTTGAAAAAGAAAAAACAAATTTAAACTGAGGTAGAAGGTTGCAAGAAGATAGACTCTATTAACTACCCAATTAGAAGAAGGGATAACCCAAAGCTCAACGACTAGAACTCCTCTCACCAAATTACTCATCCTTTAAAGCTTCATCCCAGGGGGAGATCACTCTCGCACGTAAAAAAAGCGTCTCGTCTTCAAGAAATCTGTTCGTTCGACCTGTAAGTTGAATCCAAGAACACTGCATGGCGACGTGATTTCCTTTGACTTTCGCTTGTTTGCCTGTTAGATTTCGGCTTCCGTGTCCTTGTCCGTGACCGGTGATGATACCATAACGTTGAGGACTCGCATGTTATTCTGATACCCGTTTCTTGTTACTGGAGTGTACTAGTTCGACCGGTGGGCTGAGAGCAGACACTCACCATGAGGGGCAAGAATCCGAAGAAGCCGGCGCCGATAGAAGACAATGTAAGGAACTCGAACCGTGTCCTGTCACAGTCCTGTCTTTCTTCGTCCATGAACTTTTAAGCCCATGATCGCTTGTCTGGTATAGATGCGTTCAATGCTTCTTCTTTGTAGGTCAAGGATTTGATTGAGAAGTGCTTGCAACTGTACATGGCTATGGACGAGGTGATAATCGCTCTGCGCGATAATTTTAACATAGAACCTCGTTTGACAGCCATAGGTAAGATCCTACTCTCCTCGATTCGAATGGGACTCGTCTTTTGAATCCGGGTATATGTTTCTACCACTCGCCTCGATCGGAGCTGGCCCTCCTAAATTTTTAAGATATTGGCATTTTTTAACCGATTTATTTATGCATTCCAAGTTAACCCTAATTGAGATGGAATTTTCCGAATTCAGTGTGGAGGAAACTACAAGAGGACAACCCAGAATTTTTTCGTGATTACTACATTCGGCTGAAGTTGATCAAACAAATCAATGAGTTCAATCAGTTGCTCGAGCAACAACGACAACAGTATGAACAGATGCTACAAGCAGCATTCGAGGAACCGTCGCTGCCTCAAGCCAAGCCTTCTCCTGAAATTGCTGGTGAGTCTTTGCATAGTCCTCCTCCTTAAAACAAGAAAGCTGTACAAATATATATCATGCACGCCACTCCGTTGCATTTTAGCAGGCGGGATTTACCAGCAACAGCTCTCAAATGCAGCGCCAGTGCAGTATGGCGACAATGTTTTAGGCGGCATGTACAGGGATCATTGTGCTTCCATTGGGACCGGTGCGGTTGCCTCAATGCAAATCCCTGTCCAAGCTCACAGCTTGCAATCCATTAATCAGAACGAGTGAGTCACTTATTCCATCCACGTATCGAAACTTCTACTTGTACCGTTATCCCGTGATCAGGGTTCAACCATTAGGTGCAGCTAAACATGCATAACTGGTCCTGTTGAACAGCAATTCCATTATCCTTGTCATAATCAGCGTCGATCTTCAGGTTCTTGACTCACGCATGCTCAAAACAAGCGACGCCATCAAATTGCTCCAAACAAGGTGCGAGTCCCTCGCCATTTGATATCCAGAATCAAGGCCGCTTGAACCTCCTGAGCAATCCGGCCTCTTCCAGCTTGCCCGCTCATGGAGGTGAGATGTCATGTGATGACTACATTACGTCCATATACCCTTTCAAGCCGTCTCTTTCTCTCGTGCCGCATGATATCTTCGCGAGACTTTGATAGTCGATGACTTTCCCTCTGTTTAGTTAAGTTACAGCATTACCTAGAACCGAAGCAACGTTCCACAAACCCTAGTCGCTTTAACTAGCAACCTGGTTGTACAGCTTGCTCTTAATTTAGTCATTCCTGAGTAAAACAACGATCTTGCGACAATCCTAGCTTTTGCTTGTGTTGTTGTTGGGTGCAGAGTTTGAACCTGTACCGGAAGCGAATCAACTCGACTCTCTGGATTTTCTCCTCGACTCTCCAGATCACCAGGACGACACTGGTAAATATCTTCATCCGCGATCCTTTCACCAGTCTTTGCTTATTCCAATCCGTGTCTCGCCTCCACCGGGGCGGTAATTTCGTGCATCTCTCGCTTCGGACCAACCGAAGCTCCATAGCCCGTTCCTAAGATTGTGCCCTCCATCTGATTCCAACCGTCTCCCGTTTTTTTTTTCCTTGCAGGACGGCTTCCCGACATGCCGCCGGAGGGATCTCAAAAGCCTGGAAATACCTACTAAGGCGTCGTAGTGTCTCATCGTCTCTGCTTGACATCATTTTACCGCGTTCGCGCGTGTTTGCTAGTCATTCAGACGTAGAAATCGCTTCCTTTTTCACGATCGAAACATGCATAGGATAGCGTCATTTCGTTTGTTTCTCAGAACCCACTTTGAACCAGTATATATTTGGGCACTCTTGCTTACTGTTTTGGGTTTCATCGTCTTTTTGCGTGGGGTCAATCTTGGTGGCGTGTTAGTATCCAAGAATGGTGATGATTCGAACAATAGATTGATGCAAGCACATTTATACTTGGTGTATTTTCGTTACATGCAATATCATGTGAGATAGTCACGTAGATTAATTGTTGTTTCAATCATAATCTTCAAGCATAAACTTTTCAATTTTATCAATGTGGTCATAAAACTTTATGCGAAATTTTAATATAATCATTTGATCTAATTATAATTGGAAATCATTAACTTAATGATCCTTAAGTTATCTAAGTCAAAATGTCATGAAGAATGGTTGTTGATAACTAGACATTACGTTAGCGATTTTCGATGGTAATTAACCTAAAGGACTAGTGATTTTCAATGGTAATTAACCTTATACATGAAAAAATTTAGGGCTACATTAATAAAATTGAAAAATTTAATATTGAATTGAAATTCATTTAATACATTTTTTTTTGACTAATCGAGTAACTAGTCCTATAAAGTGTCACTGCCGCTGGAACTGGTGGATTTTGCTGGAGAAAATTCCCGACTTGGACTTGATTAAAGAAGCTGCCCTAGACCTTCAACCCCCCGCCCCCTTCTCCTTCTCCTCTGTCGGCAACTCTCTCTCTCCTCTCTCCCCTCTCTCTCTCTCCCTCCCTCCTTACAGCTGTCGTACCGAACTCACCGGCTCGATTATTCATGACAGAGAAAATCAAGTGGCAAGAAGGAAAAAAGATAATCACGTAAATATTCTTTGTACTTCATTTTATAATGTAACTTAATTCATAAAATTTTAATTTGTTTGATATAATCCAATTTTAATAAATTAAAATTTTAGTTTAATGTGCACTTTTGTCTCTCAACTTTTAATTTACTTGATAGTCTTTGATTTTTATTTTTATTTTTTGTAAATATTCAATTTAGTTCTAAAAATAAGGAAATATCTAAAGTTATCATTCTATCAATTCAAGTTAATGGATAATATTGAACATTTTCATATATTTTATGAATTGAATTGAATATGCACTAAAAATTTAAGGATTGTATTAAATAAGTCAAAAATTCATGGTTGACTTTGCATAAAAAGATAAATTTCAGGGATCAAATTGATCAAAGTAAAAGTTGAGCACGAGACGAGTGTGGGAAGGAGCTTAGTTGATCCGGTGATGGGCCGCTCAACACGATGAAATGGCACATTGAATTGTTCATGGAAATAGGGTTCCAAAATTAATGCACATATGATAAATTTGTTCTAATTTAGTTTTTAAATATAAAAAATCCCAGACCGATATTTGCAATAAATTTACCCTTTCTTAAATTATATTAAATTGAATTAATATTAAGAAAAATCACAAATTGATACACTTGTGACATATGAAAGGTAAATCCAAATTGCTATATCCATCAATTACCTAGGAAACATCAACATTTTCCGAGAGCTTCCATGTTGTGTCAAACCACTTGTCGAATAGTGTTGTCAACTTTCTTGACACGCAATTCCAATACATGTGGGATTAATTCAGTTCATTCGGTCAATTTTTGCTAAGATGGAAGCTTACCATTTGACCAACACTAACATAGATATTTTTTAATAATATTTTTTTTTTCTGAAATGTGTTATTTTTAAATTTCTTTCCTTTCTTTATTTCTCTATTTTTTTCCTCCTCATTCCTTCTTCCTTGCCAGCAATGTGAAGGCCAATGAGGTCAACCTTGCTGGCCAATGGTGAGGGTTGCCTCCACCAGGGGTGATCGAGTCCAGGGTGGGTAGGATCTGACCTAGACGTCTGTGCGTCAATCCTATTATAACCAGTTCCTCTTTTTTGGATCCTATACTCGACCTTGTTTGTATTGGACCCTGTACTTGACCCACCCTAATTTTCTGATCCGGTTCTAGGGTCAACCCTGTTTCCTCTAGAACCTGTTTTGCAATCTCCTGATATCCTATACAACTTCAAATTTTATATTAATACGCGAGGAAATAACTTAATCCTCCTAATTTGTATTGAAACATTAAGAACTTGTAATAAATAAATACATGAACTTTTTGACTAAACAAAAATTAAGGATCCACAAGGATAATTATAATAAATAAAATCATAAGACAAAAAATTAGCAATAAACATGGGTCTAATATTACTCTTATTCCCACGACTACTACATGAATCTACTCATTTATGCAAGCATAATTCCTCCAACAAAAGAGAAACTAGGCGAGCTAATCCATGTAATACACAAGAATTTGGCGGCGACGAACACCGTCCGTCCATCGGACGGTGCGAGAGGGAGGGAAGCAAGTGAGGAAGAGAAATGACAAATGAGGAGTGTTGTGTGTGTTTGAAAAAGCCAGGAGGAAAAATGTTGTGTGATTGCGAGAGTAAGAATAGAAATCGGGGGAAAAAAAAGGTTTTGGACCTCTACTTACAAAACCGATCCGAGAATCGATTCCAAAACTGATCCGGGAACTGGTTCCAAAATCGGTCCAAGAACTGGTTTCCGGGTGGGTAATCACTCGGAACCTGTTCTAGGACCGATTTAAACCGGTTCCGAATTTTGGGAACCAATTCCCGACCCTATTTTCTGGGTGGGCCGGTCCGGGAATCGGATATACTCGACTCAGTTGCACACCCCTAGCCTCCACTAGCCACTTGCAAGGGTAAGCCTTGACTAACCATGGCGAGCGTAATCATCACCTAGTGATGGTGAGGCCTCGCCTAGACATGGTGAGGACCAACTTCACCAGCCATAAGAAGGAGGAAAAAGAAAGGGAAAATAAATTTAATCAAAAATCAAAAAATAAATAAATATTATTAAAAGATTATCCACATCAGCATCCGTTTGACTAAATTGATTAAAAAAGGTTTATAATTGAATTGGTACAATCGCAATAAATTTAAAAATTTTTTAGCAATTTTATTTTCATCACAAGTTTACCTATCTGAAATTTTTCGTGATATTAGCTCATGAATAATATAAGGAATAAAGAAATAGTTAAAGGCGTAAATACAAAGATCTCAATAGGCCAGGAGAGTAATTTTACGGCTGGTTGCGATGGCAAAATCGTCATATCACAATCTCTCCCCAAGCTAAAACCTCACCACCGTTCCGGCGCAAGCATTCCGCTTCAGTCCCCAGTCCCCCATGGCTTCTTCATCTCCCTCTCTCTCCTTCTCATCCTCACTCCCCCGATCTCCGCTTCTCGAAGGCGGCGCCGCCGCCGCTGCCGGAAGGAGGAGCGCGGCGGTGTCCATCCCGGCGCCGTCGTCCCGGCGGGTGATCCTGTGCGCGTCCGCGCCGCCGGCGGGGAAGACCGCGGGCGCGGGCGGATCGCCTTCCTCGGCGGCCGCGAAGAAGAAGAGGCACTGGAAGGAAGGGGAGTACCCCGGGATCTCCGGAAATTCCCCGGCGGCGGGGGCGGCGAACGGGAGGAGGCGGCCGCCCCTGAAGAACGTGAAGAAGAGACTGGACCGGCGGAACGACGCCAACGCGTGGGCTTGTACCGTCACCGAAGCCCTTTCCGATCGCATTCTCAAGAAGCAGTGGGCTGAAGCGCTTGAGGTGAGCGGGTTGATTGCTTGGTTTGGATTTTAGGCGGTGTGCGGGTGCGAATTCGCGCTTGATGATTTGTTTGATCTTCAGGTTCGGCAGGTATTTGGAATCGAATGATATGATAATGCCTAGCTAGTTAGTATCTGATTCTGGTTCTATTGGATGGTCGTGGTGCAGATATGTTTCAAATTTGTGTTCTTGGGCTCGAATTTTTTCACTCGAAGTCGAATGGATTGTTTCTCTGCATTGTTTCACTGATAATCTTTATCGTTGTGCAACTTGATGAAGGTCTGTATTTGTTTTATTTTGTATTGTATTGGATATGCTTGTTCTTGAGAAGATTACACATTGTGGCTGAATCAGCTGGTTTTGTGTACTGGTTCTTTAACTTGGCATTGCTGATTAAATCAGTACCATATTGTTGCTACCATGTCCGGTGTTGGCGGTGGTGGCGGTGGTTGATGTTTTTCGGTAGGTTAATTGTAGTTGCTTTCTGTTCGTCCAGGTTTTTGATATGCTGAGGGAGCAGCCGTTTTATCAACCAAAAGAAGGGACTTACATGAAACTCCTTGTTCTGCTTGGGAGATCAGGCCAACCGGACCGTGCTCGCCAGCTGTTTGAGACAATGGTGGAAGAAGGATGTGAACCCACTTCCCAACTCTACACGGCTCTTCTGGGGGCTTATTGCAGGAACAATCTCATCGATCAGGCATTCTCAATTCTCAGTCGAATGAAGGGCCTACCTAACTGTCAACCGGATGTTTTCACATATAGTATTCTAATAAAGGTGTGTGTCGACTCTGCACGTTATGATTTGGTTGAATCACTTTACCAGGAAATGGCTGATCGGTTGATAACTCCTAACACCGTCACACAAAATATAGTTTTAAGTGGTTATGGGAGGGCTGGAAAATTCGATCAGATGGAAAAGGTACTTTCGGGTATGCTTGAGAGCAGGGAGTGTAAACCAGATGTCTGGACAATGAACATCATTCTCAGTGTGTTTGGAAACAAGGGGCAGATTGATGCGATGGAAAGATGGTATGAGAAATTCCGGAATTTCGGGATTGAACCAGAAACTCGGACTTTTAACATACTCATCGGTGCCTATGGAAAGAAAAGAATGTATGACAAGATGTCGTCCGTGATGGAGTACATGCGTAAGCTTCAGTTTCCTTGGACAACCTCGACTTACAATAATGTGATCGAGGCTTTTGCAGATGTCGGAGATGCACAGAACATAGAATATACTTTCGATCAGATGCGCGCTGAGGGTATGAAAGCAGATACCAAGACATTCTGCTGCCTTATACGTGGATATGCCAATGCTGGTCTCTTCCATAAAGTTCTAAGCAGTGTCAGATTAGCCGGGAAGTTTGAAATACCTGAGAACACATCATTCTATAATGCAGTTATATCGGCATGTGCAAAAGCTGAGGATCTTTTGGAAATGGAGAGAGTATACAAGCGAATGAAAGACAAGCACTGTTGCCCCAACTCGACCACCTACTCAATTATGTGCGAGGCATATCGAAAAGAGGGAATGCACGACAAGATCTATGATTTGGAACAGGAGAAAAAGGAGCTTATTCTTGATGAGTCAGAGAACGAGTCTGCCCTTGGGCCAGAGTCAGCGACGGATGCTTAAAGAAACCCGAGCAAGTGCTGTGGCTTAATGCAGGTGCGCACGGGCTTTTTCCGTGGGTTATGTTACTCCGTTGGTGCAGTTCCTGGTATTCGGCAGCTAACGCGGGTTCTGCCTCCCGGCAGTCCTTCAGATCCGATGATGCTTTGGGATACTTCCCTCGGTGCCACAACCGATGTACACAGCTGATGTACCAACAGAGGTGATTAGTGTGCTGTAATTGATAATCTCTTTTATGATCCGTGGGAAAAGTGATCATTCATGGATCTGTGCGATTTATGGCGAGGAAAGAGAAAAGCTGGGATCAAGCATTGTTGTATGCTCTCTGTTTAATGTGTTCCGCAACTTGTTTAGTGGAGGATAGGTGAAATGAATTGGAAAAGAAAATTCAAAAGCACTGCACTCCGTTAAATCGGTCTGCGTTCGGTCGTCCCTATTTGGCTCGATTCCCTGAAGAACCAACCCCCCCCCCCCCCCCAGCTTTAGATCGAGTCCAAATTTAGCCCAAACTTTTTTCCAACTCGTAAAAACAAATCATCAATTTTCGCACTTTACTCAGGTTTGCCCCGGGTTGACATTCCATCCAATCATTACTGTTAATGATATCTATGTCTTTTTTTTTCCACGTCAGATTTGGGTACATTTTTTTTTTTCTTTTGTTTGTCTTTCTTTTTCTTCCTTTGGGTTTTGCCATGGATCCCTTCCTCGTCTCCCTGTTCTAGGTTCTCGCCACCCTTTCCGAGATCTACGACGTCATGGAGTTTGCCAAGGGTGGCGAGCTCTTCACTAAAGTCTCCAAGGGCCGCCGTCTTCCACCATGACCTCAAAGCCGAAAACCTCCTCGACGACATAGGCGACCTCAAGGTGTCCGTCCACGGCCTTAGTGCCGTCACTGACTATAGATCCGGTCCAAGGGCTTACTCCACATGCTCTGCGGCACCGCCGCGGGCACTATCAACTCAGCCCTCAACGACCACCTCACAAGATAACCAAACATAAAAGGGAGTGACCTGGTGAGGTGAGAAATATTACCTGTGCACTACCATTAACTCGTTGATTTGAAAAATAAACAGATCTTATGGTTGCCTTGTTCAATCGGCAAAATTTATGGATGGGTAACATACATCTGAACTGAATTTTTTTTAGTTAAGGAATTTAACCTAAGCCTTTAGTAGACAAGAATCCAAAGTGAACCCAATCTTCCCTCCTTATTGGGAAAATCTGAACCTAATTCAGCCTGCCGCCGCCGCCAACGACACTTTTGTTGCTGGCTTCCACGTCCACCACGCCGCCGCCTATGGCTGCGTCTCTCTCTCCCTCCATCCTTCTCTTACTTCCTCTGTCTCGCGACTCCAACTATCGCTAAATGGAGCACGAAAGGGCATTGAGCTCCTTGCTGACAAGAGTTTGATGCAACGTTAGTTCCGTGGAGTCTCCCTCGACGAGCCCTATTTTATCCAAGGCTTCGAATTCAGTGGCTTTCAGGCATGGGAGGGAGATCAAAGGCATTGAGCTCCGTGCCATCGAGTGAGGCGGTGGTGGAAGGAGTCAGAAGTTGAGTTGATCGTAGAGCTTAGTTGATGTCCATGGCAGAAGCAAAACAAAATAAAAGAAAAGGAAGAAGTCCATTAATATATACTTTTACGTGGAATTATCATGCTTGGGGTGTTAAAAACCGAATCGAAAACCGAATTGAACTGAATTGAAAAGTTCAGTTTTTTTCGATTCAATTTTCATTTGATTTGACTAATATTAAGAACCAAAACTTTTTAACCGGTTCAATTTTTATCGATTTAGTTCGGACCAAACTGACAAAATCTAATTTTTCATACCTTATTTCACCTCACTTTCCTTCGTCAAATACCTTTTCCTTTTACTTATTAAAAAAAAATCGATTTTTTATTCTTTTTTTTTTTTTTTCTTTTTTTCTTCTTCTTCATTAGCACCAGTCACCACGACGACGACCAAAAGAACCCCGAGATGAGCTAGAGCTTTGCCATAGGCTGGGGAGGTTCAAGCTCGCTAGATGGCCTATGATTGGCCAATGAAGGAAAAAAAAATAAAAAATAAAAAAAAAATAATTAAAAATCTATCTTTTAAAAAATAAAAATAAATAAAAATTATTGAAAGGGGTGCATATAGGAAAAGATTTTCCTTACCAAATAGTGAAAGGAGATATGTAAGACCAATTCTTCTACAAGCTTATTATGCGAATTCATAATACAAAGAGTGCAACCATGGATTGTGTCTGCAAGCCTTCATTATCTATTATAATGATAATATGTTACAGTAGATTTCATGCAAAAAAATAAGACTTTCGATACCCTTTAAAGTGATAAAAAAAATTAAGTAAATGTTAATGTTAAGGTATTTGAATTGCTATAGAATTTAATATTGCATTTTATTTATTTTCATGTAGTAGCATTCGCAAAATTGTTTTCATTTAGAAAAGTAATAGCGGTATATTGAATTTATTTTTTTACCTAATTAAAAAAAATGACTCATTTTTTTCATAAAATGGGTTGAATTGGTATTAGTTTGGATACAACAAAATAACTCTATTCGATTGAATGTACTTATTTGATCGAATAAGAAAGGACTAAGAAAAATGGAATACTTAGTCGATCAACCATAACTCAACTCTTACTACATAAATATTTCATAAAAAATTGAATGAATTTTTTTTGTTATCTCTTCATTATTTTGGACCTTTTTAATCTTCTTTTTCCATGTCGATCAACCATAACTCAACTCTTACTCATTCTAAACCTTTTCCATGCTTTAAATTGATGAATTTTTTTTGTTATCACAAAAACATTTTTTTTTAAATTGAATAAAAAAAAAAACTTCCGAGTCTGGATAAGACTTTTTCTACCCCTTTCGTCTTTTTAATTGACATAGAACCAAGTCATCTAGTAAAATGAGGTTTTATCTTGCTAGGCAAAAGATAATTTGAGTGAAAAATTAATCTAACAAAATATATAGCAATAAAAAAACAAAAACAAAAACAAAAGTAAAAATGAAAAAATCGAACCAAATCAAACAGGATTTAAGTTTGGATCGAATTTTGATTCGATTTAGTGAATTTCCTTATCAGTTCAGTTCGATTTTCTAAAAAAACTGAACCAAACCACTTACACTTACACCCCTAGTCATGCTAGACCATTAATGGTAAGATCGGCTGGAAAGGTAACATAAGACAGATAGGTAAAGAATAAGAGCGATCGTTTTAAGAGTAAGGTCTGGAATCAAGAAACTGAGAACAGAACTAGAAAGGTCGATTCTTAGTTATAAATCGAGAACCAGCTGATCTTGGAAAAGAATCAGACTAGAAGGGTTGATTCTTAACTATAAAATCAGGAATTGGCTCACATGGTCTTGGAATTGGATCGACAATTTCGAGATAAGTCCCGAAGCCAGTGTTCACAACGCCGCAAAAGTGATGGCCAACAGGGAGGTCACGATCGTGAGGGAGGGGCGGAGGTGCCTAGCGAGGCTGCAACTGTGAGGGAGGGCTAGAGGAAGAGTAGAGATTTGAGGCGACCGAGCTAGCCGGAATTGTGATGCCACATTGGACGGTTGGAGGCGAGACTAGAACTGCAAGAGATGGCCAAAGGCAAGGCAAGGCTGGCTGAGGTGGCAAGAAAAGGAAAAATTCAACGACATACTAACAATAGTTGGTGCAAAGTATGGGGAATAGCCTCACATAAATATATTGCTGCACCGGGGGCAGTTTGCTAGTTCCTAAGGTCACACAGATCCAAATTGATCCTCCTCGTGACAAGAACCACCTTGTGCCCATCTGCCCGAACAAACCAAACAAATAGAGCATTCCTGAAACAAATCAATGAAGCTTTAATTTCATTGAAAATGAATAATTTTAAAAAAATTCTTAGAAAATATCATTTAAACGAAAAATATTTTTGTCGTCCAAAAAATATTTACATATATTATTATCAATAATTAAATCACTCTTCATTTACTAATTATGTCAAACAATACAAGAAATCATTTTTAAAAAAATTACAAACGGAATCTAAGTGAAACAATAAAATAGGTGCACGACCATGATCTCTCCGACTTCATAAAAAGTCGGTTTCAGAAACACCAGCAAGACTCATTTCAGGAAAGGAAAGCGTTTCGATTAGGACCCATACTGCAAAATTCTATGTATAATCAGAAAAAAAACGCAATACTCACTACTGAACCACAGCTTTCAAAGATAACAATGCTCAATGAGAGAGCAATGAGTCCCAGGGCTTCCGGCATTACGAGGGAACGAGGAACACAAACAATGAATGAACAAATCGCTGCCTCCTTGTCGAGCACAATCAGCTCCGCATGCATGCACAGATCACGACGTTAAATTACTTACATCTTATACAAAATCTACACATGCATCGGCGACTTGAGACTCCCTAATCAGAGTTTTGGCGCTGATCCTCCACAGGGGTCGATCCAATTTGGTCATGATTGAACTTTACCACGACACACGTGATGTTATCTGCACTTCCCCGAGTAAAAGCAGCCTCTGTCAATTTCCTGGCTGCTGCTTCTGGCTCTTCTTCTCCTCGTGCAAGTGAAACAGCATCCTGCAAATTGAGCACCAACAAAACAAATGATGAGCCAGGAAGATTCGGCTTCTTATTTTGAAAATCGAATATGATTCAAGGTAAAATTCGGAAGCATTGTAGACTCGTTGTGATTGAAGCAAGTCGATGCTGAATCTGGATATTATGCTCAGTCCTGATGGTTTTCTTGAAGTCAATAGTTGAAAATTGACTACTCAGTAATTGTAGCCACACTAGTCTGCTTACAAGTAAATTAAAAGGTAAGACAACGTTATGAGGACCTTAAGATATATTGTTGTGAGATCATTTCACCCATTTGCTTACGCCTAGTATTTGCAAAGAAAGTGGACAATGCATCCAAATGACATATGTAGAGAGTATCTTTACCTCATTAGGGACCACATCCCACAGTCCATCGCTTGCTAGCACAAGCAATTCAAATTCCTCATCTATCTCTTGATCCTGAAACAGCATAATCATAACTTAAGCATGCTAACCTTGATAAATCAACCTGGCTCTACATCATGTAATGCCGGCAATTCTACCATAGCCATTATGATCTCTGTTTTTGCGGCTAAATCCACCTTCATACGGCAGAAGTTTTGGAACCCTCATGGGCAGAACATTTGCTATTGCTACAACTCTAAAACAAGGCATGGACTTCTTGAAAAAGAAAAGGAATACCTAGCGAATCAAGAAGTATAAGATGGCTTGAAATATTCTACTCTACATGGATAAGAGAATAAGACTTATGCTTCTGGCTTATATCACACACTCAAAACCCTTTTTTTGGTCATAATAAAATGACCAGATGCCAATCAATGCTTACCTGAATCTCAGGTTCTGCAACAACAAATTGCTTCAACATCCGATTTCCAAATGCACGAGACATAGCTAAAACACCTCCTACCCGCCAGGTGCCTGATGAGATATGCAAACATCTTGACAACTTGTCGCTACAATTTTTAATCAAAGTAACAGTACAGCACCAACAAATGAAAGATATTATCCAAATAAACAATTTAACACCACTAGCTGTTGCATATTGCAGGACACATGAGGACTGTGTCAGCCTTTAGCAAAGACAGCAGTCAATCACGAGAAAGTAGTGGCAAAAAATGAGTAAAATAAGACATGCTATCCTGACAAATGAAGTCAGAGAGTTAATATTACAAAAACAGGGGGGTGACGGTGCACATAAAAGCATCTCTCCATCGTATTAATTTAAGAAAGCCTATTCTTCTCAAGATGCCCCCGTGATGTTAGCCCAGAAGAATTGAAAGTTCCAAACATTTGAATCCAACCACAATGAGTCCATTATAATAAAAGGGTATCGCAAAGGGTAATCAACAAATTGTCAGCTCTGAAGGTAGGAATAGTGTCCGCATTTCCATATCAGTGTTTTAAACTTCTAAAGGAAGAATTGCATTTCGAGTCTCATTGCCTCAAAAAACAGTCTAACTCGGGGTTTCAGGAGAGAGTGTCAAATCATTTTCAGAAACAAGGGCATGAAGACTCAAACTTCAACACAACATGCATCTCCCAGAATTTTAGCTCTCACATGAAGAAGTTAGAATAGAAGCATACCTGCCCACATAACAACACCTCCGGCATTTTCAATTCTCTTTCTTTCATCACTTCTATTTGGTTTATGATCTTCAGAAAGAGGAATAGCTGTCCAAAGAAAAGAAATATTTAATGCACTAAAACCACAGCTGCAAAGAGCTAAATGGTTTTTAACATGTGGATATAACTGCAAATGGTACATATT
The DNA here is from genome assembly GCA_016097605.1 of Eucalyptus guilfoylei. Lineage (NCBI taxonomy): Eukaryota > Viridiplantae > Streptophyta > Magnoliopsida > Myrtales > Myrtaceae > Eucalyptus > Eucalyptus guilfoylei. Next base: position 19,770,320 of record CM027860.1, read on the forward strand.
AGCTAGATAGGATTATACTCTGCCAAAGCAAAAGTATCCAGTTACCACAGGGTGGCAATGGATTTCTCAAAGTGATTAGATTTAGCACCCAGTGAGAATAAAAAACTGTCATTAACAATACGGATTAAAGGTACTAAATCTAAGGTCACAGATATAATGCATGCCAAAAGGCACAGGAAAATTTTCAACATCAGTAGAATTGGCACAGACGACAAGACGCCTCACATGAATGGTACCTTTGCCAGCTTTTGATATTACAGTCCGAGAGTCTCCCACGTTCGCCACATACAGATGGCTACCCACCAGCACTGCTGTCGAGGCAGTGGAACCATCATCCCGAAAAGTATCTCTTTCAGATTCTAAAAACTCCACATCAGTCTGCTGATATGTTTCACCTGCATTAAATTCCGAGAGACGTTGTGGAATTACACCAACCGATGTTAGGCAAAAACTGAATTATTAAATATATCGAGTAATTTTCAATGTGATGTTTGCAGTAAACAACATACTGCATAGTCATGGTTCACGTCTCAAAAGTAACTATTGGCATCAAGCAATTATACAAAGGAAAGGAACGCACTTATTGCTAATTTTGTGTCTGTCATAAATTGCGGATGCTTCATAAGATTGTCAAACAGATGCTCCTTCAGATACTCAGCAGCACGAGAACCACCATGACCTGTAAGATATATTAATGCCAAGAGACGCTTTAAATACTCTGTCATACAAGTATGAAGTGGTATTAACAGACTTTAAATCTATTATTATTAATGACATCGCACTATTTTGCTGATAGAAGTACCTTGTCTTCGATCTTACAGTACTTTCACCTAGCTAAGTTTCTCTTCCCAACAATACATTGTCAATTCTGGGGCAAAGTCCTAGGAAACGATTTACAGAATTACAAGACCATAATGCCACCCTTTTGGCTAGACATATATGGTTATTGACAGATTTACATGACAACAATCAGAATGAGTAAGAGTAAGGAGCGTAACCAACAAAAACAAACCTAATCAGTCCCCCACACTCTGACAATGTCACCTACCTCCACTTCTAGAAATTTAAGAACTAGCAACTTATCAATGATAAACTTTCCTAGTAAGGTAAACACAAACATCAATGAATAGGTCATTTCAAATTCCTGGAGACACAAAAAGCCTGATCTGCACCAATCCATATCATCAGTTATTCCAATACGAAGCTAATTCTATTATTTAACAAGATCAGCCATTGAGCTTCATAGTTTGATCAGGATTTGGCAATAGCTTCCCATCTTATTATACTTAATTAACTAGCTTCAATTATAATGTCCGGATGTTTAACAGCTTCACACTAAAGACTTGATTGTCCTCATTCAGTCTGATGCCCACTTAACTTCAAGCTCACATGGTCATTTCACTTGTCCACATGCATGCGTGACAAAATGTCAAACCTTATCCATGATAAACAGTTAGATGTGTGCCCCTCATACCTCCACCCCACAAAATGGCATGAATTGAGAAAAAGGAAAAAAAGATGAGACACCGATTGCGATTTCAAAAGCTTTTAACAAAGCGGAACTGTGACTCCAAGGCTGCGCATGATAAAATTTCTACTTCTCTATTTATCTGTTTTTCTGTTTCCCGGAACAGGTTTGAAACAGAAATCCGTTTGGTAACGTAATTTGATTTTTCTATTTCTGGAACAGATTTCTATTCCAGAAATTGATTTGAAGAAGAAATCAAAAACTAAAATTTTTAATTTCTCAATTTCTGAAATAGAAATTGAAAAATCAATTTCTGTTCCAAAAATTTTGTCATGCGCATCCCAAGACACCCATATTTTTTTCTAAGAAGTTGGCAACCTTATCTTCACTTGACAGAATTATGGACAACAGGACATGAAACTCTTCTATGTTTTCATGTGTAAGTGTACAAGAGAGAATCCAACCATCGAATATTCCAAACATGCAGATTGTTTGTCCATCAATCTTCGAAGTTTTAATATCATAAAAGTCCTCCATGGTAACTCTCTTTCCACGGAAACTGGAGTATCCACAGCTCAGTTTTCCGTCTTCACTGCAAAAAGGAAAAGAAAAGGAGAATTGATTACTAAACGATGGGTTTTACCTTAGAACAATAAACATCAAGTCAAACTAGCCAAAAGCATGCAATCATGAGCCTATGGTAATCATTTCTTGCCAAACTCCATAAAAGAGAAACTAATAAAAGAGAAGATGTGGGTGTTTGACAAAACAGTTCTGATTTAGCAATAGATGAAGGAGGCAAACGGAGTAGCAGAAACTATAACAAGAAGGGCTAATTCAATATCCGCATCCAAAGCACTAACTGAATAGATTCTTTTCTATAGATAAGCTCCAATTGCATCATAGTAATTACAAAGAAAAGGTTGTTTTTCTGAAAATGTAGAAATGGACTTCAGATTGTTCGCTCAATAGGTGACATACAGCACACGAGAGACTAGACTCAGATAAAACTAAACAAACATCCAAATGTGAGCTCTCTCTGAAATCAAACCCCACCACAAGAGAAAAATGAAGACAACAAAGAGACCACCCAAATTAGCTAGAACAAGAAAAAACCACGTTAGAGTTGCTATTGGTGAAAAAGAACCTCTTCCATCCTCCGCTAGCAATTCCACCATCGTCCTCTTTCTCCACCATCATATCAACAACTGGTTCTCGATTCTCCATCGCTCCCGTGTCAACCATCATCTTGCTGCTCGTTCTAACTTTGCAGTTCCACGGACGATTCAGAGCTAATCCAGAATGCAAAGCTCTCGTGAAGCTGCGTGATGGAAGCCTTCCACGGGTGAATATCCCTATGTGCCCAGCTTGAACAATGACACTCCTTATGCAGCTGGTGCATACCATCTAAATCACCCAAGCCGGGCCTTTCAATGGATACTTCCCGAATGAAACCAACCCAACTGACAAAAAAAAAAAAAACAATCGCAAAGGCAATTAGTCTATCTTTTCAAGAATTATCCAGAGCACAACCGATCCTAACAGATCATACATATACTAATCGACCCGACAAATAGAATCATCCGCGCCACCAAAAGGCGATACACAACCACAAGGTTCAAAGATGGATTTACACCTCGGAAAATGCTAATCTTAACAACACGAGACGCGCAGAGAGTAACAATCCAAACCGCGCAGCTCGATCTCAAGCCGCTCGATCGCGTTTCCGAAAGGACGCCTCACTTCAATCATTAAGCGGAGGACGGATAAAAGAGAACAGGATCAAATGAACTGTCGAGCTGAATCTGAGCCAAAATTACGAACGAAGCCGGGTGCGGACGCTCACATTACGGCAGATCTCGCGCGAGGAACCGCCGAGCTCCGGCTCCCCGGGACGGAAACGGTGGGAGATCCGGCCGATCGGATGTAGGCGGCGGCGGCGATCCGGTTCGGGCGACGGGGCGTGGCGGGGCGGATGGATCCGAATCCGAATCCGACCGTGCATATACCAAAGAAGAGCTACAGGCGACTTCTCTCTCTCTCTCTCTCTCTCTCTCTCTCTCCCTATCTCTGCAGAAACCAAGAGAATCCGAAACCCTAGAGAGAGAGAGAGAAAGAGACAGGGATTGAAGATGGAGATATATATAGCTGGACAACAAACACAGGTAAAAACTTAGAGAGGGAGAGGAGGAGTGAGATTGCAAAAACGGTGGAGAGAGAGAGATGAGGAAGAGTAGAGAGAGAGAGAGAGAGCGGAGTGCTGGCCTGGCCTTTTGTAGCTTGGCACCGAAGGGGGAGGGAAAAGGCAACGTGGCACACTTCATGCATCCACTTGGAGATTCGGTAGGATGCGGTCGAGCCTACGGGATACGCCCCCCCTTCCCTTCCCATGTCACGGCCACGTCACCAGTAGCTGTCGTCGGGCCCGCCCCGGCCCGCCCGGGACTTCTGACGAAATGCTGAGGTGTTCTGGCGACAAGATAACGAAGGCCTTTGAACCGGATCGAGCATTTGACAGTTTCGGAGTGTCGCTTTTCCGAAATTAATGAGAGTTATCTTTTCTTTTCAATTTTGCCCTCGCTTATATTTCCATATCTCAGTTTCGCTCCCCTTAAAATTACTGTTATTCTTCTTCCTTGCTGAACCAAATGTTTCAGACCTAGTTGACTGGCTGACGGTCGCACTTGACTCAACATAGATGGCCGATGGTCTAGATTCGTACGTAGGTCAACATTTGCAGGTTTGCGTCGCCAAAGTCGCGCAATCCTACGTGTCGCCTCGCCTAGCCTCTTCGATGGTTCGATCCTCACCGGTCAGTGGCTACCACAACCCTAGCTTCAATCTGGTCTATGGTGTTGCTGTTGTCAAGATCGCTGGTTTATCCACTTCTCGAGGACCCATCTTTGGTTCTTGATATATGGGGCCTGGTTTTGTTAATTCGGACTCGAATGAAGCTAAACTGGTTCTTGAATGATTCACAAAAAATGTGATATATCTAAATTTTTTTTTCTAGAGAGTCATTTTTCAAGAAAATGATAATAATTTTTAGGGGTGAACATAGTTTAAGAATAGAACCCAGAACCTGAGAACCAGATCGGTAGGAACCTATAGGCCAACAAGTGTTCTAAAGTGAAATAATATTTACTAAATTAATGGAGGCAAGACGTATATGTTTCATTGAATTACAAAGCTTAAATGATTGAACAAACATGCCAACAAATGTTCTGGAGCGCCAAAAAAAAAGAAAGCATGAGAATAAAATTTTTACAAAATTAGTAAAGGGAAAATGTATATCTTTCAGTGAATTACAAAGCCTAAATGATCATATAGACTAAAGAACGCAATTTATTGATAAAAGAGACATCAAGAAACCGTAATGAAGTTGTCTTTTCCATCGAAACAAAGAAACAAGAAGGTAAAATTTGATGTCCCAAAAAACCAACTCTCAATAGACCAACACAAAAACTGTGAACAACCTAAAACAAAAAAACGAGAAAGACAAGACAAGAAAAGGGAATGAACGACCTCATCCAATGTAGAATCGTCGAGGAAAAACTAATAAAAAGAAAAATACTCACGAGATCATATTGATTTCCATCGTATTTGAACGCCTCATAATAGCTCACCCGCCCTCTCCCCTTGCCAGAAAACCTAATCGGCTCACCAATCGGCTTTGCCTCGTCGGCGGACTCCTCCTCTAAGTCCTCTTCCTCCTCCTTCCTTTTTGCATTCTTCACACTCTTCTCCTCTAGCCCACCTTCCTGATCAGCCTCACGTTCATCTCCGTCTCCATCCTCATCCTTGTCTTCGTCCATGAGCTTCATCGGCTTCCTGTGCTTGCTCCTGAACTCGACCCTGCTCTCCATGGGATTCTTCGAGGAGCGAATGACTCGCTTCCAGGGATGTGGCTCATCCTCCTAATTAGCCTTAGGTTCACCTCCATCTCCGTCCTCATCCTCATCTTCGTCCACAAGCCGTGCATACATTTGTTCACATTACAACGTCAAACAAGACTAAACAAACCGGCAAACGAAGGCCAACAAGTGTTCTAGAGTGAAATAAAGCATGAGAATAATATTTTACCATATTAATGGACGCAAGACGTATATTTTTCATTAAATTACGAAGCCTAAATGATCATATAGATCAAAGGAATGCAATTTGTCGATAAAGGGGAGTTAATTGCTAATTCAATGGGAAAATTTTCTTGGGGGAAGTCGTGTATACGTTTGTCCAAATTACAATGTCAACAAAGATTGAATAAACAAGCAAACAACTGTCAACAAGTTTTCTGGAGCAAAAAAAATATGACAATAATATTTTTACTAAATTAAAAAAGGCAAGACATTTCAATGAATTACAGAGCCTAAATGATCATATAGACCAAAGGAACACAATTTGTCGATGGAGGAGATATCAAAAAACCGTAGTGAAGTTGTCTTTTTCACCGGAACAAAGAAAAAAGAAGGTAAAATTTGATGTCCCAAAAAGCCACCTCTCAATAGACCAACACAGGAATCGTAGACAACCTGAAATGAAAAAATAAGAAGAACAAGACAAGAAAGAGGGAATGAACGACCCAATTCAATGTAGAACTGTTGAGGGAAAACTGAGAAAAAGCAAAATACTCACAATATCATATTGATTTCCATCGTATTTGAACACCTCATAATGGCTCCTCTGTCCCCTCCCCTTGCTGAAAAACCTAACTGCTCGCCGATTAGCTTCACCTCGTCAGCGAACTCCTCCTCTAAGTCCTCTTCCTTCTCCTTTCCCTTCGCATTCTTCGCACTCATCTCCTCTCGCCCACCATCCTGATCAGCTTCAAATTCACTTCCGTCTTCATCCTCATCCTTGTCTTCGTCCACGAGCTTCATCGATTTCCGGCACTTGCTCTTGGACTCGGCCCCACCCTTCACAAGATTCTTCGAGGAGCGAGTAACTCGCTTCCAAGAATGTGGCTCGTCCTCCCGATCAGCCTCAGGCTCACCTCCATCTCCATCCTCATCCTTGTCTTCATCCACAAGCCGTGCATACATTTGTCCAAATTACAACGTCAAACAAGACTGAACAAACAAGCAAACGAAGGCCAACAAGTGTTCTAGAGTGTAAAAAAAAAGAAAAAAGCATGAGATAATATTTTACTAAATTAACGGAAGCAATACATATATCTTTCATTGAATTACGGAGCCCAAATAATCATATAGACCAAATGAACGCAATTTGTTGATAAAGGAGAATTAATTGCCAATTTAGTGGGAAATTTTTCTTGGGGGAGGCTGTGCATACGTTCGTCCACATTACAACGTCAAAAAATATTGAACGAACATGCAAACAAATGCCAACAAGTGTTCTGGAGCGAAAAAAGAAAAAAGTACAAGAATAATATTTTTACTAAACTAACAGAGGCAAGAAGTATATCTTTTAGTGAATTACAGAGCCTAAATGATCATATTTACCAAAGGAACGCAATTTGTCGATGAAGAAGACATCAAGAAACCATAGTGAAGTTGCCTTTTCCACCAAAACAAAGAAAAAGAAGGTAAAATTTAATGTCCCGAAAAGCCAACTCTCAATAGATCAACACAAAACTGTGAATGACCTGAAATGAAAAATAAGAAGATCCAGACAAGAAAGAGGGAATGAACGACCTTATCCCATGGAGAATCGCCGAGGGAAAACTGATAAAAAGCAAAATACTCATGAGATCAAATTGATTTCCATTGTATTCGAACACCCTATAATAGCTCCTTTGCCCCATCCCCTCGCCGGAAAATCTAACCGGCTCGCTGATCGACTTCGTCTCGTAAGCGAACTCCTCCTCTAAGTTCTCTTCCTCCTCCTTCCTCTTCGTACTCTTCTCCTCTCACCCACCCTCCTGATCAGCCTGAGGTTCACCTTGTTCTCCAACCTCATCCTTGTCTCCTTCCATGAGTTTTATCAACTGGCCCGCTCTCCATAGGATTTTTCAAGAGTGAGAGACTCGCTTCCGAGGACGTGGCTCGTCCTCTTGATTAGCCTCAAGTTCACCTCCATCTCTGACCTTATCCTTGTCTTCGTCCACAAGCCGTGTATACATTTGTCCACATTACAACGTCAAACAAGACTAAACAAATAGGCAAACGAATGCCAAGAAGTGTTCTAGAGTGAGAATGCCAACAAGTATTCTGGGGTTAAAAAAAAAAGGCACGAGAATAATATTTTACTAAATAAATGGAAGCAAGACGTATATCTTTTATTGAATTATGGGTCTAAATGATCATATAGACCAAAGAAATGCAATTTGCCAATAAAGGGGAGTTAATTGCTAATTCAATGAGAAAATTTTCTTGGGGGAGGTTGTGCATATGTCCGTCCACATTACAACGTTAAAAAAGATCAAATAAACAGGCAAACAAATGCCAATAAGTGTTATGGAGCCAAAAAAGAAAAAAAAAAGCACGAGAATAATATTTTTACTAAATTAACAAAGGTAAGACGTATATCTTTCAATGAATTAAGTAGCCTAGAAGATTATATTGACCAAAGAAATCCAATTTGTCAATGAAGTAGACATTAAGAAACTATAGTAAAGTTGTCTTTTTCCATCAAAACAAAGAGAAAAGAAGGTAAAATTTGATGTCGCGAAAAGCCAATTCTCAATAGACCAACACAAAAACCATGAACGACATGAAACGAAAAACAAGAAGAACAAAACTAGAAAGAGGGATTGAATTGTCTTTTCCATCAAAAAAAAAAAAAAGAAGGTAAAATCTGATGTCGCGAAAAGCCAATTCTCAATAGATCAACACAAAAACCATGAACGACATGAAATGAAAAACAAGAAGAACAAAACTAGAAAGAGGGATTGAATGACCCCTTCCAATGTAGACTCGCTTATGAGGATGTGGCTTGTCATCCCGATTAGCAGCAGGTTCATTTTTGTCTCCGTCCTCAACCTCTAGCTTCCGGCGCTTGCTCCTAGACTTGGAGCCATTCTCCACGGGATTCTTCAAGGAGCGAGTGACTTGCTCCTGAGTATGTGGCTTGTTCGCTTCGTCATTGTTTGTCAACGCAAAAATCTAATTCCCCATTGTGTTGTCGATCGGATGAATTGTGATTTAAGTTTTTTTCTCTTTCGAGATGCGACAATTTTGAGTCTATGTGAAATAGTGGTATCTAGAGTGAGTCCATAGGCACGAGCATAGGCTGGTTGAGCTGCGATGTTAGGTATTCAGTGTAACATCCCAATTTTCGACCTATGAGAAATGGCTTTGAATATGATGTGCCAGTGGCAGGGATAGGTCGTGGATCATTCCAAAAATTGGCCATATACTAATCATGAATCGATCAAGAGAACGGTCATGGACCAATCTTATGACCACATTAATGAACCCGAGTAGTTCGGTCGATGGATGACTGTCCGACCAAAAGGATTGATTGAGGAATGGTCACGTCCACCACAGATCAATCGACAATCATGGATCGATTCCAAACAGTCATGTTCCAGTTGTAGGTGATTCCACTCGACCATGTACCAATTATGGAAGACCATGATTCGACTCAGTATGACCGTGTATTGGATATGGATTTGACCGATCTCGAATGGCCACATGAAAATCAAGAGTTGGCCTAGATGAGACCTAAGGCTCATCTAGGATCCAATCCGTTCGGCTAGAGCTGATCTAAGGGACGGTCACTGAGCTCATGCCCTAGGCCACCGATCTAGCCAAGAAGGTAAACTTTGCGTACGACAACCACACCATGGGTGACTTTGCCACAAACCTTGGGTGTGTTAGCATGGTCTTTCAGGGATGTACACAAAAAGCCCTTGCTTAGTTTTGCTTGTACTTCCAATAGCCTATTTCTCATGTTTGTCATATTCTTTGGAAATAGATAAAGGAGAACATTCTAGAACACCTTAGGTCTTTCATGAAGGAGATGACTCATCACCTTAGATAGGCGTTTCTACATTTGATAATGATTACCAAAGATTTACCTTAGAAAGAAGCAAATGACTCAAAGGCTTAAGTAGACTAATTAATACAGAACTTGGTAAAATATTCTAAAAGGCCAAAACTCAGAAAGCAAGTTCTTTAATTTAGACATATGCTAAATATCCAACTCTCATGATTAACCAAATCTAGGCATTTAATGAGAATGGTAAGTCATTGGCTTAGGTGTCCATGAAATATATGGTCATCATTACCATAACATTCTCCTTGGGAAACAAGTAGACTAAGTCATGATGGCATGGAATAGGTGGTCCAATAAAAAGATGACAAGTATTCTCCTAGGACCCTTGGCGTGCCACCATGCAAACTAGGCTTGCCACCTCAACTTTATAGCCATGTCACCCCAAGAAAAGTGATTAAGCCATTTGGATAAGTAATGATGGGGTTGGTACCTATAAATAGGATAAGCCTCTCATTCATTTCCATCATTGGAAACCTTTTGCCATTCATACACCATTATCTCATTTATTTCCTTTCTCTCGACCTTGCATAGCCGCCCCTTGTCAAGCTGCTCTCTCTAGGATTCTTGAGGTTTATCCAGGTAAGTAAGATCCATATTTCTCCTCTAGGGCGGTAGTCTCTCTTGTCGAGTCTAGTTTGGTGCTCACCCGTTAAGCGGTGGGTAGGATGTTGGATCCTTTATATGGTTTTGTTCATGATTATGTTTGAATATGTACTTGAGTCATTTGTGCCCGGAATGAAGCCGAGGTTCGTTCGGGTTGAGTTCAACACGAGACAAGATTGCCCAAGGCCATGACACAAGGACAAGTCCACAAGGCCTTGGATCGACATTAAAGTGTGCCGATTCCAAGCTTTGTTCAATGCAGGGATGGTCCAAGGCTGCGAGGTCTTGAAATGGCATTGAGGTATGCTGATTCCAAGTCTTGATTGACATGGGAATTGCTCAAGCCCATGAGGTCTTGGTGAAGTATGAAAGTGTGCCGATTCTAAGTCTCAATCAGTGAGAGGACTTTGCACTTGGTGATTGAATCAAGCCACGAACCAAGAGTCATTCGTGGCATGATGCCGGGTCGAGGCCAAGATTTGTTGAGCTTAAGATCTTCACTAAAGCGAGATGTACCCAAGCTTCAAGGTCTTGAATCGGCATTGAGGTGTGCTGTTTTCGAGTCTTGTCCAGTGCGAGGATCGGCGTTAAGTGATAGGTTCAAGTCATGGATCAAGGTTTGTTCCTGACATGTTTATTAGTGTAGTGCGAGAACTCATGGCACACACGAATGGATGAGCCCACCTTCGAGCCATATATGTGTCGACTAAGATAAAATATATGAATTGGCTTAATGATGCATAAATGTATGCCATTAAAGAGGAAAAAACACCCATCACCACAAAGCATTGGCGGCGATGCCTCGTTCATTGAACGTCATGCCCTGATTGAGTCCGTATGCCTGAGTTTGAGCCTTTATGCCTAGGGTAAGCTAGTTCTGAGATGCTCTAATTGAGCCAAGATGCCTAAGTTGAGCCCGGTCTTGATAAGCTAGCACCATGATGTCTCAATTGAGCCAGGATGCTCTGATTGAGTTAGGAAGCCCAACAAGAAGCTAGAAACCTCGGTCGAGTTGAGAGAGCCTAGTCGAGCCAAGACAACAATAAATGAATTTGCATGAGTGCTAATTATACACAAGTATGATATGTTGATATGTTTATTGATAAGTCAAATGTAAGTATGCATTGAAGCATGTGTAATGGACATCTGCATGTAGTCGAGGCTAACAATAAGTTTGATATTGATCTGTCATCGACACTGTTTGCGAATGTTATACTTGCTAAGCTTTGATAATGAGATGCTTTCCTAGTAGAGAAATATGAATTTTATTTACTGAATTCCCAAGACTCACTCCTCATCTTTCAATTTTGTAAGCATGGAAGTCTCAGGTCCGTTTTGAGAGCTGCAATCACGCTAGAGAAGATAAAAATTTCCCCTAGTCTATATGAAAACTTGTAGTGTGATGTAAAAAGTAAAGATGGCCTGTAGAGAAATAGCTTATAAAAGTATTATTATCATAGTCTTCCAATTGTTATTTGTTCAGAGAGTTGTTTATTTACGTTTTCACATGTGTATGATAATAAGATAAAAAAGAATCGGAAATGATGACGAGCCTGCGACCTTGCAAGAATAATATCGGCCGCTCAAGACCCTTGAGATAGAGTTTAGGTTGTTACAGTCAAGACTGCGGCTTGCAGCATTGGGTCACGTCGGCAAAGGCAAGCAAGGGCAACGGCACTTGGGGCAACAGCAGCAGCGGTCGACGTCAAAACAGCAATGGCGGGCAGTAGGTTGCAAATGAGCAGAGACAATTTGAGTGAAGACACCCTTGGTAGCAACGCATGCCTGAGAAGAAAGCTTCTCTCCCCTCCCCTTTTGTCTTTTTGTGTAAAAGGTATTCTTCTTCTTTTGACAATATGTGAGGGAAAGGACAGACCTTGTACGAAACCCCTTGATTCGCCCTCCCTTAGGCCTATCGATAAGACTAGCTATTGAGATTTTCTATTGTGTTGTAATGGATCCTACGAGTGAAGAATCAACTAACTACAAATCGAGCCCCATGTCTTGAAAACCGATCCCAACTTCCTAATTTGATTTTTAGATAGGTGTGATTGGGCCAGCTCAATCGTAAGCCCAAGAACTCTTTTTAAGAGAAGGGGCCCTATAAAAGGAGCAAGCAGTCTTCGCAAACAAAAGCCCAGTTCAAGAAGGAGAGGAGAATTCCTCTCTCTCTCTCTCTCTCTCTCTCTCTCTCTCTAGTTTACACAAAGATACAAGAAGAAGCAAACTGAGGGGGATCATATTTATTAGTTGATAAAGACTTGGAGAAGTAATATTTTTCTTATTCAAAGTTCAAGAGATGACTTAAATGTTAATATTTCGTATCTCTAAAAGCCTTCACCCTCCAAATTTTCCTACTTCTATTTGATTCCGAAATTATTCAATCCGAATCTATCTTTGGGAGATCAATTAATAGACTTGAATTAGATCAAATTGATCAACAAGGGATTAAGTACAATTTTCTGACTTGCCACGCTGATTATCTCTTAAGAAATTCCTTCAATCACATGTATGATGGTATGTGGTACCACTGCGCTCAAGCAATGATATTTTAGTTTAGAGGATAGACTAAAGCCTAATTTTTTATGCTATTAATGACTAAAGATGATAGTTAAAATTTAGGTGTCAACACTAGGCACGTCTTTTGGATTGATAGATAAGGATTCATATATTTAAAAAGATTGACATAAAATATTAGCATATGATTAGATCTCTAGTTGTAGTAATGAAGTCCTGTGATGCTAATTTTTTTTTTTTTTTCATATAGTCAATTTGCATTGCGGGTTTCTCGTAACGGTCATTCTATCGTTAAGGCAAATTCTCTTCTAATCTTCATTGGGGGTGAAGAAGCTTAAAGGAGAAAGCTAAACGATCTACATATGTTCGCACTGAAATCATTGACATAGCTTCCTTTAATTTTTAAAGGATCATCAAAATCCATAACATTGAATGACTTGTATTCATTAGACTTTGAAGTTGTGTGTTCAGTCTCTTAAGTTACCATTGGGCCAGACTCTTTATATCAGCATTCTTGTCTTACTTCAAATGAAAATTAAAGTCATCGGCTTTTGGTTGACCTGCTTTTCGTTCAAATGATTTGCTCAAGAATCAAGATTTGAGGCTTCCATCGATCACGAAGAGCTAGTTGCTGTGGAGTTCTGTGCGGAACAAAATGTGAATCGCTGGGGATGGAAGCAAGAAGAAAAGTATGCATCACTGGCTAGAGTTACCTTTTTCTCTATGTTAATACTCTTAAACTTCATAGACTATACTGGCCGAGTCATTTAATAGTTAATATGTTTGGCCCAGCTAGACTATAACCATTCTGATTAGGCCCAAAAACAATTAAAGTTTCCTCTTTTAACTCCACATTGCTTCTCAACGTATCAACTGGGGGATGATAGAATTTAAAGAACTTGAGAACCGCCCCTTTTGTGACTTGAAGTGTCCTTTTTCTCTTATATTTGTTTGTTCATCTTAGTCGCATTCTACGAAATTGGTGTTTTGTCTTTTAGTTCTACTGAGGAACAACTTACGACAATGCTCAAGTAGTGTGGCACTGGGAAACTTTTAAATATATCTTTCTATTCATCAAGCATGCATCAGTTTGGCTAACTAATGGATTGGAGAAAGAGACTTAAGATTGAAGTTCTTGCTGGTGTTCCCGAATGTCAAATTATCATCTCTTTTTGCTTATTGACCATGTCTTTAACAAATTTCTCCAGGACATTTAGAAACAGTCGCCTTTGATGTGTTCAAAGTGGAGTGATCTATAGCCGTTGCATCACCTTTCATCTTCCATTGCCCCTAATAAGGTGATCTACATCTTTCCTTTTCCTATTTCCTTATACAAGATTTGTGTTGAAGGACATTACTGAATTCTTTTTCTTCTTTCTCAACTCTTATCTAATTGTACCCTTGCATTGCCGGGAGATATCACTGTATATTGGCAATGCCATGCCAACATATCATAAGTCCAAGCCATTCACATGGATGGTCTAAAGAAGATAAGGCCTGCAATGGTGCTTCCGGAAGATTTTGGGTAGGGCAAATCAAGAATGAAGAAAGAAGCTTAGAATGGGGAGGGAGAGAGATCAAGAATGAAGAGAGAAACTTAGAATGGGGAGGGAGGGAGGGAGGGAGGGAGGGAGGGAGGGAGGGGGAGAGAGAGAGAGACTTATTAGATTAAAAACCCTCCTTCCAAATATCAACCAAATCAATAGAATCCTTTTGTTCACTTGGTGACATCATCGACTACTTGTATCTTTATTGAGTGAGCAGGGGCGCATTTAAAAAATTGAACATGTCCTCACAAAAGAGGGTACAAATCAACAGTATCGATTGTGTTCAATTTCAAACAAAAACACAATTGGAAATTGCAGTTTGGAGTAAGTGGGAAGGCCTCTCTTTCCACGTTATCATGTCCTCACAAAAGAGGGTACAAATCAACAGTATCGACTGTGTTCAATTTCAAACAAAAACACAATTGGAAATTGCAGTTTGGAGTAAGTGGGAAGGCCTCTCTTTCCACGTTATCTAATAGAAGCAATAACATAGAGAACATAAGTAACCATGGAATACACAAGGACATTTCCCGCGATTTAGGATCTTGCAATTTGGCTTTGCCGAGATTTGGATCACCAAGGTAGTGCAACCCTCAGCATTGCCTCGCCATGGTCACTAGAGAACTTGTGGGCTTCACCTAGAAAATGTCTATGTCGTGCAATCTTCAACTTCACTATGTAAGGATTACATGAGTTCACGCGACCTAAGGCGAGGGCCACCAAGATTCTTAGAACCCTCCATCTTGCCTCCTTTAGATCACTCAAGATCACGTGACCTCAGTGTCACATGACTTGTTCTCTTCATTGGCTTCGATTATCTCTCCTAGGTTTGCTGGCTCGATCATCTCCATCCTTCAGTATTGATGCCCTTTGTTTTTTCCTCCTCCTTTTTTACTTCAAAGTTGCTTTATAAAAAAGTAAACCCTAAATGAGTTGACCAAACAATATTTATTTTGAGCAAATATACCTTGAGTCAATGATATTAGAGAAAATAACTTTGCTTCTCCCAAAAGCTTTCCTCTATTTCGCTAAAAATTCTATAATAAAGAAAAATATTTTTTATAAAATCCAATTTAAAGAGAAATGCCTAGTTTTTTTTTTTTTTTTATCTGTTTGATGGTTAGGGAAAGTGATTTTCTTCTTACCATAATGGGAAGTGTCTTCTCCCAATCTAAACTTATTATTTTCAATTCATGGAAAACGTTTTTCATAAATCGATTAGCTTTCTACCATCTAAACAATGGAAAGTTTAAAAATAATTTTCCAGACAATTTTCCTTCAAATAAATAGACCCTAAGTTTGCAAGTGACTACTTGTGCACATATGGAGCCACATAAAAGATTGCTCTTTTTCAACATCTAGAATACTATAGGATGAATAAAGAAATCACAGGGATTGCTCGGTAAGGATATTGATTCACCATCAATGCTATATTTCGTAAATAAGACAAAAGTCGGTATAAGATAAAACGACGTTATCCTATATTTGATCCCTAGGATAAGGTCGAATTTAAAATAGATATAACTTCGATAAAAAGATCCCATGGGGAGATGGAATAAAAATGGATAGCTACTTTTTTTCTTGAATAAGAAATTCTTAAATTAATAAAGTTAAAATAATAAGGTAAATAAATTTTTTGAATTCTAGTATAAAAAGAGAATTCAAAATAACAAAACAATAACAGCAATTTACGTTTCTTTTTATCTCTATTTATATACATTTGAATTACTTTTTTATTTTATAACATATATTACATTCTAGATATATTAGTATAATTTATTGTTTAATAATTTTTTTTATTAAGGAATGATGGAAGTGAATAAAATATAAATATAAATAAATTAAATTAAAAAAGAGAGGCACAATTATAAATGATTAAATAAATAAAAATGAATTAGAATAACTTAATTTAAATGAACAAATTCAAACTTGAATTTTCTTTTAATTCTCCAAGAATGAGTGGCAATGAGATTTCCAAAAAAAAAAAAAAAACCTATTCTCACATCAAAGCTCAACGAAAATTCTCTATAATTCTTTGATACATGTTGAAAGTCCAAGAAGCAACAAGAGAGTCGAAGCTCCCTCTCCTTCATAGCTCTGTGATTCACTTTGAAGTTTCACAAAAGTATCGTGACAGTCGAAATATTGTACTTTTTGGAACCACGAAGGTGAAGAATGATCATGTTTTCTCTCTTATTAGATTTGTTATTCCTTGGTCGATTTGCTTTGTCAATATCGATTGTGCTCGTTTATATTTCTGTCCATAATCAGACCTATAGTTATGAAATGTTACAATGAGCTTATTTGTCAGTTAAGATCTAGATTGTACAATAATGTTGGATTGATTGACGAAAGTTTTCTTCATTTTGTGCATTTCTAGTATTTTTTAGCAATGAATTAGGAGAAATTCTTACCGTCTCTAATCGTACATTTTCAGGTTGATTTATACTAATATGATGTCATAATATGATAAGATATGAAAGTATTGGATTTTATTATTGCGCTTCATCTAGCAAAATCCCCTGACGTCTTCTCCCATCATATCTAGCACTATCTCGATAAAAAAAAAAATTCAAATAACCATAGGCAGCCCAAGTGATTTCTATTGAGTGACACAATAAAATATTGAAAAAATTTTGTGCACTTGTTAAGCGTGCTGAAAAAGGAAAATGCTTTTGTCCAAAATGAATAGAAAAAAAAAAGAAAAGAAAAGAAGAAGAAGTCATATTCCTTTCATTTGTTCAAAACTTTTGAGTTGCAAGTTGCAGTAGAAAAAATCACGCAGCCGCCCCACCCCGCCCCGGGTAAATGACCGTCGCCGCACTCCACCATAAAAAAAGTAAAAAAAAAAAAAAAAAAAAGACAACGAGAAGAACGACCGGAGAGAGAGACAGGGAGAGCTTCAACGAAGTGTCCGAACGGGGGTGGGTGGGTCCCACTTCCTCTTTACCTTGTTTGACTCTGCTGCTCCTCCATCACCACATGACTTATGCAGTCTCTTTTTTTCTCTCTCTCTCTCTCTTTCCAATTGCGTAAATATTTTGCAGGACAAAAAACAAAAAGGAGACGACATCGAAGGAAAGGGAGAACAGGTCAAGCGCGAGCGGTCACCCTCAACCCCCTCCGCACACTCGCCCTAAGACGCTTCCTCGAACTTTCTCTCCCTCCCTCTCTCTCTCTCTTTCTGTCTTTCTCTCTTTCTGCGCTTATAATTTGATCGCCATCGAAGTCAGCGTCACTTCGGAGTTTCGTCCTCGCTTCCTCATCCTCCTCCTCCTCCGGCTCCCTCCTTCCCGGACGCCCGCCGCCGCCGCCGCCGCCGATCGCGTCCCGCTCTTGGTTCCGGCGCTTGAGGTCAGTCCCGTCGACGGCGTGAATTCGTTCGTTGTTTTGTTCCTTCTTTTGGACGCCATTTCCAGCCTTGAAACCGTCTTCTTCCGCGAACGGTTACTTTCTTTTCCTAAAACTTCCGATTTAGGCGGAGGCGGCGGCTTTCTGAAGTGCCGTTTTGCCGTGTTTCTCTGGTGTTTAGTGTTCTCGAGTGGAATTTGGGGAGGGACGCCGTTTGTTTCGGGGGATTGCTTTGGTTCTCGATCAGCAACGGGACGTTATTGCTGATTCTCGTGTGAAGATATACGAGGATGTAGGAGGCATTTATGATGCTGAATCTGTGTAAAGATGATGGAGCAATTGAATTTTAACCCCATGCTTTTATTTTATGGTATGTGTAGCTTTTGTATATGGAAAATTGGGGGTGCTGGTGCTGGCGCTGGCGCTGGCCGTGGGTAATTAACTGATTAAAGGAACTGATTCTCCTCTGGAGTTGCTGTAAATTATGGGAAATTATTCCAGATTTCAGTTTTCTGTCTCTGGAAATTGTGATATGCGACTAGTTCGACCTTTGTGTTTTCCTTATCGCAAGTGTGATTCACCGTGAGCATAATTGGTTGACGGGGTAAATTCTTGTGTTCACAGCTAGAGCCAGTGTTCAGTTCATGGAGAGTATCTCGGACTTTGACGGTGTATTGCTCGGGATTTCTTGTTTGTGACGGGGTATTGCTGTAGCTATAAATAGAAATGGATTGTCAGTCGGAGAAATTCGTAAGGTATCTCATCCAAATTCTCAAAAGCAGCTTTTTCCTTCTGCTTCGCTTTCTTTCTTATCGGTTGTGGTAGCTGTCGAATTTGTTATATCTTAGGTACAAGATAAATTGACCTGTACTGTGTTCAACGTGGAAGCAAGTTCACTTAACGTGAAGTGGGATATTTGATGAGCTATTCTGATTATGTGTCTCTGGAAGTCTTTAGCATTGAAGTTTGGAATTTTACTGCTCAAACGTAATGTTGCTTAGGCTTCAATAGGACAAGATGTTACCATTATCTTCTGCCATTGTTATATGGTTTTTGGCATTTTTCAGGTTTCAGCCCCTTAGTTCTGATAAAGCTAATGAAGGGAGGTACGGTGGAAATATAGGATTACGGACAGGGAAATTTAGGAATGTCCTAAGTTCAACCTCAGAGAAGTTTCAGCGAGGTTTCGAATTTGGTTCTGGACGTATAAAAGATATTAGAAAATCATGGAAATCATGTTCTTTCACTACCATGCTGGCGAAGGTGTTGCGATCCGAAAAGAGAGTTCTTGATCCACAAGGTCCATTTCTTCAGAAATGGAATAAGATATTTGTGCTTTCGTGCATTCTCGCTGTGTCATTGGACCCTCTGTTCTACTATGTTCCTATCATTGATGATGACCGGAAGTGCCTTTCCTATGATAGAAAGATGGAGATTACAGCCACTGTGTTGCGTTCCTTCACAGATATCTTTTACATCCTGCATATCATCTTTCAATTCAGCACAGGCTTCATTGCACCAGATTCTCGAGTGTTCGGAAGAGGTGTTTTAGTTGAAGATACATTGGCTATAGCAAAGAAGTACATAGTTTCGTACTTTCTAATTGACATTCTCGCGGTCCTTCCTCTTCCACAGGTGATGGAACATTTTCAATGACCTTTCTCGGGAAATATATCTCTTATCATTTCGTGTGTATATTAACTAACACAATTTTTATGCTGGGTGTTGTCATTTTTGTGTATTATTTAGGTTGTGATTTGGATTGTTATACCAAGATTGAGGGGTTGGAGATCTTTGAATACGAAGAACTTATTGAAATTCGTAGTATTCTTTCAATACATCCCAAGGGTTATTCGTGTATACCCATTGTACAAAGAAGTGACAAGGAGTTCAGGCATCCTCACTGAGACTGCATGGGCTGGAGCTGCCTTTAATCTTATCCTGTATATGCTTGCTAGTCATGTAAGTTCTGTTACTCTTTTGCCAACTTGTAGATGCCTCATTTCTTGCTATCAATATCTTCCCGTCTATCTTTCATTCATAGAAACATGTTGCTTTCATACTCTTTATATTTCCTTTTTGTTTTTCTAAATTGAAGAAGCCATTGTAGAGAAATTATTTTTCTCTTGCAATTTTTTTGTTAAGCTTACACTTATCTCTGGTTACTATAGGTTATGGGTGCCTTTTGGTACTTATTCTCAATAGAACGAGAGACCACATGCTGGAAGCGAGCATGTGATCAAAATGGATGCGACCGTGCTTCTCTGTATTGTGAGGACAGCCCGCATATAGTCTATGCATTCCTCAATACTTCCTGCCCTATACAGACACCAAATACTACTCTATTTGATTTTGGGATATTCCTGAATGCCCTTGATTCTGGTGTTGTGCAGTCGACTAATTTTCCAGAGAAGTTCTTTTTTTGCTTTTGGTGGGGATTGCAGAATCTGAGGTACACATAAAAGTCTAAGCATTTTACGCTTGTTACAAGTGTTGTAATACTAAGGATTTATAAATCTTTTTGTTGCATGGATGAAGCAATCAAAGATTCAAAGTTTTCTGATGGCAGCTTGTGCTGTTCCAGTTGTTGTGTGAGTCAGTACAGTGGCAATGAGTGTTCCACTATTGTAGTACACATGTCATTATCTCCTAGTCGAAGGAGTCATAAAGGAGAATGGATAGTTAGTAAAGCTGTTGAGAGCATTAATTCCTGAGCCGTCCTTATTCAGGACGATGATATATTATGCCTGTCTCAGACACAATTTCAATAGAGAAGGACATTTCAGCTAGGTTGGGGGGATTCGTTGAGCTTGGCTTTGGTGTAGTGTATATAACTCTTTTCAGTCGGAGTAATTGATGGGATTCTATGGTTGATTACTTTGTAAATTAATTTGAACTTTACATGCTTTTCCTTGCAGTTCTCTTGGTCAAAACCTTAAGACAAGTACATATGTCTGGGAAATCTGCTTTGCCGTTTCCATTGCCATCTCTGGCTTGGTGTTGTTTTCTCTTCTCATTGGAAATATGCAGGTTGGTTTCGCTTTTCTTTTTTTTCTTTTTTTTTTTCTTTTTTTAAAGACTTATAGTTATGTGTTTCTGTGTGAACTGGGCCACTGTAAAGTCACATTGAATATATCTTACTCCTTGTCTGAAGGAGTGTCCTCCTCATAAGCTTTCGACTCTGGGTTATCATGCTGCCTCCATCCAATTCCCTGTGGCTCAGTTTGTGGATTCTGATCTGGTATCATATGGACTGTACCATTAGAATGTTTAGTGAAGCTAGTCTGTGTTATGAATGTCTAGGAAAAGTTCTGGTTTGTATTGGTCAGTTGTGTCTTTATTGAAGCTATTCTGGGCTATGAATGAATGTCTAGGAAAAGTTCTGGTTTGTATTAGTTGGTTGTGTCTTATTTCTAATGAGCTCGTTGACTGAAGTCTGTACTAATGGGCGAGATCTTTTCTTTGAAACAGACATATTTGCAATCAACAACGACAAGATTGGAGGAGATGAGAGTGAAAAGAAGAGATGCGGAGCAGTGGATGTCCCACCGTCTGCTGCCTGACAATTTGAAAGAAAGGATTAGGAGGTATGAACACTACAAATGGCAGGAAACCAGAGGTGTTGATGAAGAGAATCTACTACGCCATCTACCCAAGGATCTTAGAAGGGACATTAAACGCCATCTCTGTTTGGCTCTTCTCATGAGAGTGAGTTTATTTTTTTGAATTTGTTTTCATCTATCATAGTGCCTATTCATCTCTTCTATATTTTTTGTTTGATTTTTGAATTGTTAGCATAATCATTTGGCTAGGGTTTCATAATGGGTGCTAATATTTGAGAATTGTAATAAGTCGTCATGATAGTAGGATGAATATATGTTTTATGTTTAGATATAAATCCTTTGAATGGGGGAGAAAAGAGTAAGTGTCAATGGGTATTTCTTGTTACAATTGGTGCTTGACTAGATCGTGAAGACACTAATTGTCATTTTCTCCTCCTTTTTTTTCCCAACGCAAAAAAGGTGCCAATTTTTGAGAAAATGGATGATCAACTGTTAGATGCAATGTGCGATCGTCTTAAGCCAGTTCTTTACACGGAGGACAGCTATATCGTTCGAGAAGGGGATCCAGTTGACGTGATGCTCTTCATCATGCGGGGCAAGCTATTGACCACGACCACCAATGGTGGGAGGACAGGATTTTTCAACTTGGAATATCTCAAAGCTGGTGACTTTTGTGGAGAAGAACTTCTCACATGGGCACTTGACCCACATTCCTCATCAAACCTCCCAATCTCAACCAGAACCGTCCAAGCCTTAGTAGAAGTGGAAGCTTTTGCCCTGGTTGCTGATGACCTTAAGTTTGTCGCCTCTCAATTCCGGCGGCTTCACAGCAAGCAGCTACGACACACTTTCAGGTTTTACTCACAGCAGTGGAGGACATGGGCAGCTTGTTTTCTACAAGCAGCGTGGAGACGCTACATGAGAAAGAAGCTGGAGGAGTCTCTTCGGGAGGAGGAGAACAGGTTACAGGATGCTTTGGCAAAGGGTGGTGGGAGCTCACCAAGTTTAGGTGCCACCATCTATGCATCACGTTTTGCAGCAAATGCCCTACGTGCCTTACGAAGTAAAGGGTCGAGGAAGGCAAGGATGCCGGAGAGAATACCTCCAATGCTACTTCAGAAGCCGGCAGAGCCCGACTTTACTGCTGAAGAGCAATAATCAGTCGGTAGTATTCAGTGATTTATGTGATGCTGTTGTATAAAAATGAAAATCCCATTGCATTAGAGCAATGTCACATCGCTTGCAATAGGTCTGTGTATATCATTTTGTTATTTTAAATACGGTCACTGCTGCCGTTCTTTGTTATATGGAGTTAAGACAGGTGACTAGACCGAATTCTGTGTAATCAACGTTACTTAACAGCCAAAAAAAAAAAGGTGAGAGTTTGCATTTTTTCTCTGGATTTCTCCAGCTTAAATGTTGGACCACAGCTGGTCTCCTTGATGATGTTACCTTGTCCAGCTAACTCAATTATTGTGTCAGCCATTGTTTGCAGATTATATAGTATTGAAAATCACCTTTTTTTCCTCTTTAGAGAAAACTAACTTGAATGCAAGCATTCATCCAACAGTGTTACAGAGACTATTTTATTTTTTGAAGCTGATTGATTGCTTTCTTTCTTTTTTTCCCCAACCTCTTCTGGAGGGAACATGCAAAAAATAACAAGAAAAAAAGACCTTGGTACCCACTAATCCGGAGTTTAGGTCACATTCACCAATTTCTGCTATTTTCTAGTCAATAATGCAGCAATTGATGTTGAGGGGATGAAGACTTGAGAGTTCCCAGATATGCATTTCCACCATCGACTCAGCTGAGCAGGTGCATGCTCTTGTGCTTGCCAAAATCGTCGAGGTAATCTCGT
Source organism: Eucalyptus guilfoylei (assembly GCA_016097605.1). Classification (NCBI taxonomy): domain Eukaryota; kingdom Viridiplantae; phylum Streptophyta; class Magnoliopsida; order Myrtales; family Myrtaceae; genus Eucalyptus; species Eucalyptus guilfoylei. The sequence continues at coordinate 19,793,186 of CM027860.1, forward strand.
CATCAAGCCGTATTTACACTTTCCTTCCACGGCTTGGTGATGGTTATGGACACGAGATGCTTCGTTGTAGACTTCATAAAGTGATTTTGTCGGTTTGTCTACAAAGCAAACAGAAATAACAAAAAGAAAAGGCTAGGAAGTAGAGTGGTTTTCACTATAGTCCTGTGAAGTTGATGCTTGCTGTGATGACACCTTTTGCTATGTCCCATTCAACTGGAAAAAGATTGATTCTCTATGCCGCTCTGCAGAAGAAGTGACAGTAGCTTCGAGCTGTTATATTATCTCGGAATAGATAAAAAAAAAAAATGTGAAGGAACTACAGTATTTATGTCTTGTGATATTCTGTGTCGTCAATCAGCAAGAGAAAAAATGGTGGCGAAATGCTCAATACGGCTGTCATGTGGAAAGAACCTTACAACATTATGTAAATAACATGTTCTCTCTCTCTCTCTCTCTCTCTCTCTCTCTCTCTCCACGAGGTTTGATGTTTTTCTTAATATCTCTTGAATTGAAGTCGGCTTGATCTGGTAGAATAAGTCTGGACAATATTGATGTTACTAAAGGCCTACAGCGATGCTTTATCTTGTTAAACAAATCTCTAGCGATTGAAGTTTCGAGAGGCGTGACTCGGTAAAAGCAAGCTGGAAATTTCCACTGTCTCACTCAGCAAACAAAATGTACTTCACCTGGAGTGTAGTCTGTTTGGCCCAACTTAAGATGATCCACTATTTCTTACTTTGGGATAAGGCACATGTCAAGATCTCCGCTATAAGCCACAATTGCATTATTTGTAATTGTTCCATCCTGGGTTTCGATAGTGAAGTCAGCTCAAGCACTGCATAATTCAAAAACTGAAGCTGAACGAGGGATGCTTATCTGCTTATGGGGCAAGTTGAACTTTCTGTGTTACTTGTGTTTCGGACTTGAGTCGACCAAATTATTAAGTTGGTTATCCGTTTCTGATAGACTTGCGGCTAGAGAAGAAAAATCCAGGGGTCCACTAATAATTCTGGAGCTGAATCACTGCACGTTCAAAGAAAATAATGATGGGAGATGAAATCCCGCATGCAGATCACGGTCGTGACTCGACATTATGCTATAACAAAGAAGCCACCTTCTCCTACATATTCTCTTTCAGAAGTACTTACTATAGGGCCTTATAAGAGAAATCCCGAAGTTCACAAAAATCATCATAAAATAACAAGTTATGCATATTGTTTGTCATGAAGTTTGCGACTCTTGTGATGTTGATGTGCATCAGTTTACCTTGTGAAAAGAAGGATTACGTTTCACCTGAATGATTGTAAGCCTTTAATCTTCTAAAGCGTAAGGCCTCTATGATATTTGATAACCTAACTCTGAAGAAAAAGCCGTGGCCAATTCTAGGAAACTCGAACATGTTGGCAAAAAGGCATTTCTCATCTTTCCAGTATTATGGAGATGAACAAATGTAAAACGAGGGAACTATACTTAAAGGTCTTTTTTCCCCTCAGGATTCAGAGTCAGATACTTGAGAAGCATGTCGAGGAGCATCCTGATATTACCGGACTCGAATCTGCGATGATTGCAAAAAAGAAGAAAAAAAGAAAAAGAAAGAAAAAGAAGAACCCGACAGGGACTCTCCATGGCATTGTGGCCATGTCTGTGGCCTTCGCTGCAATCCTTATTAGGATGAAGAATATTATGTTAAGGCCAAAGGAGGCTTCTGTTAAGAGGAAGATATCTTGGTATTTTGTACCATCTCAGTCTCAGTGGATCCTTTCTCTTTCATATATTGGTGATCCAAGACGATTCAAAATGCCTCGAGTTGCGCAAAATCCTAAGGACCATAGCAATAGTCATGCACTCAGCTGTAGATCTTCTTCATACAGCATTTCTGCTGCTTTCACTCTGTACTGAAAACCCACCACCTCTATCTGATAGAATTGCCCAGCTAATCAGCCTTCTCGCAGATTTTTCTGCAGAAGCAAAAAAGCAAATGCCCTAAGTTATTGTGTAAACTAATTTTCAATGCTTTCTCATGTGCCTATGGGAGTCATCAATTAAATGATTTATCGTTTGTCTTATAGTGGAAGAATTATACCATACCTCTGTCACCACAGATAAAAATGTCCCAACAGCTCAATTCTTAGCTGATATTTTGAATTGCCTACTCGATACTATATTGATTTAGAAAATTCTGAAGGATTATGGTATCCAATGCTCATTCAAAAGAGACCCAATGAAAGTCATGCAGCTAGTATCGACGTTATGCTGTTTTAATGGTCAAGTGATGATTTTAGTTGTCATTCCGTATAATAAGAGGCCTGAGATCCTTGCAGCAATGGATACGCTGAAAGTAGTTGTGCTTTTCCAATTTGCTCCCATGTTCTTCGAATCATCTCCTCATATGTGAGCCGAAAAAACATCCGTTACTCTTATCAAATATGGATGGGCTCACGCTGCGCTAAATCTCATCCTTTACATGCTTGCTAGTCATGTAAGTCTTGCTACCCAGACGGTTCTCTGTAGTTATTAGAGCAATACGCCACATCTTGGCTCGTATGTCATTGGAAATGGGCATCTTATGAGGGGTGTTGCAGTTAGATACACTTGCCTTGATACTTCCTTTTCATTTTAGGAAGGAATGAACGTTGAGAAACAGGTAATAGACCTATGTCCCCAAGGAGACAGGAGAGGTTCTCCATTCGTCAAGCAATGCAAATTTAATCAGAATCTTGTCAACCTCTTAGTTTAACATTTCTTTGTGGTGGCTTTGCTTGTATTCTAGGTATTTGGAGCCGCTTTGGTACATGTTATCCGTTGAAAGAAACATGGTGTTGGACACATGCATGCAAAATCTGCGCAGATTGTGTTGTTGCGTCTTTGTATGGTAATGCACTTCAGAAGATACGACATACCTGGAAGTACTTTCCCCTACTCAAGCAGAGACAGTGAATGCCACACTCTTCGATTCCCCATTGTACCTCGATGCCTTCAATCTGGCATTCAGGACTCCACTGATCTGAGAATGAGTCCTATTACTGCTTTTGGTGGTGCCTGGAAAACCTGAGGTTTGTGCTCCATTAGAGCCTCTTTAGATTAGCTTCATAGGTTTTATCCCATGCTAAACTCTCAGAAGACTTAAGTTCCTAAATTATAAGCTTCATTCATGACTCGGCTTCAGGGGTTATCTTCTGACTAATGCACGCTACTGGCAAATCTTTTTGTAGTGCTTTCGGTCAGAACCTGAAATCAAGTGCTTATTGATAGGGAACCTGCTTTGCAGTTTGTATTTCCATCTCGGGCTTGGTCTTATCTCACTGCTTATTGGAAATATGCAGGTTGGTACTTAGCACCAAAGGGAAAGATAAGACGGTTATGAGCGCCTGCACCTTGTATTTATGCCTGTTATTTAGATTGTCCCCATTTTGAGACCTTTAAATATTTTCTGCTTCATAATTCAGCTTCGCCTCGAGAGAAAATGTGTTGCATCAGCTGCCAGTTGAGGCATACGTATCTTCAGACGAAGACGTCATTGAAATTAGAGAAGAAGGGGGAGAAAAAGCAAGATTTGGAGAGGTGAAGACAGTAGCCTTTAATACCGAAGAACCTGAGGAAGCAAATAAGTTGGTGTCAAGCCATCAACTGGCAAGAGACTAGAGGTGTCAAGCTTGAGAAATTGCTCGACAATATCCTACTGGACTTGAGGAGGGAGATGAAGCCCCATCTCTGCCAAGAGGTCTAGAAAGGAGTTCTCTAAGTCATATACACCTCGCATCTGGTCCAAAGACACATGTTTCCATGAAATGTTGCACTAGTCAAAAGCATTCCTGCTTCACATTTGGAAGAAAGAGGCTGAATCATTATGCAAGCTTTGACCATTTCATTACATCACAGTCACAAAATTTCCGCCTCTGCAATGCATATAAAGGCACTGACCGACTTTTCAAGCGCCAAGTAAATAATCTTCCAAGGGGGATAGCCTCTGCAACTGTCTCAAGCCAGTGCACTTCACGGACAGAAGCTATATCCTTTGTGCCGGAGACCAAGTCCACAAGAGGGTCCTTTATATTACAAGGCAAGATATCGTCCTTCGTTAACAAGCATCATGAGCTCTAGGGTTCATGTGGCAACCATCTCAGAGACTTGTCTGTGGGAAAGAACTCTTGGAGCAGGTCATGCATTCCGCTTCATTCAAACTACCTGTGGCCGCCTTAGGGAAGTCCAAGCCTTCGTAATAACAGCAGATCAGTTAAGGGATGTACTCGAGCAGAAAGCGACTCTGGCAGCCTACACCATACAAGGAGCATGGCCAAAGCATCAAGGAAGCAACGCACAATGTACCTCGGAGAGGCAAGAGGGTTAGTTTCTTGTGCTGGGAAGGGACCCCTTGGACTTTGATGCCACCGTCTTCCATTCCGCAGTGACGTGCCCTACTGGATGATCATGGTGCTAGTGAAAGAGTGTGATAAGACACTGAAAACATGATAACACAGGGTTGTGTGCCATCAGTCCTGTGTGTATCTGTAGGTGCTCTAATTTCTTCAGGTTGTCTGTAATCGCAACCCTGCTGCTCCTCTTTGTAAATTTAGTCCATCAGTTCAAAATGGGTTGCGATGGCAATTTTAATGTTCCTCCGTAAATTATAGCGCAGGAAGGCCACATTATAAACGCTGCTTTCAAGAGCATCATTCAGGGAAAACAGTTGAAATAGGGTGCACTGTCTCCTGGGTTAAGCCACAACACGATGATGGCGTAACTCACTCAATCCCAAGGCAACACAATTACAACAAAACAAAGGCCTGATAAACCATCAATGGAGCTTTGACTCGAGTTCACTGTCAATGTGAACTGCGAAGAAATGAAATCAAACCATATATCCCCATGGCAAAAACCGGACCTCATCTCCATCAGATGAGAAAAAACTCGCATAAAAACTGAATCTAATCCACACAAATAGCTTGAATTTTTACAGCCGAGAAGCTCCAAAGTGGAGTTACTTTTCTGGAAGTCTACTCCTATGGATGATCAGACTTGCAAGTGCGATCATAAGTATACGAACGATAATTTATATCATTTGCATAGAAATAGTCAATAGACAGTATAATAAAAGTCATCATTCAACTAGAGTCTTGAAGTTAGGACTCCATGATTCACTCTACTTCAATATTCAGCAATAATCATATTTTCCCATATGGGGCAATCCTATGCTGCTATGCTGCTAAATAGTAGAGTTACTGCTTCCACAAGAGAGCACAACTTCATCGTACTGGATTCTGAATCTCTTGTAGTGAGCGCACCTCCCGCTTCAGAAATGTCGGCAGTGCAAACGCAGCTGAGTGCATCTGGAATTTCACGCATAAAAATAAGTCATTTCATAGTAGAGTAATTTTTGTTAGAGTTATATCCTTAAAATTTCTCTAGCTGAGAACTGTGTTTATCACCCCTGCTGAGAACTGTGTTTATCACCCCATGGATGATCAAAACCATGTATAGAGAAAAAACTGAACATCTTTTGTGACAAAAGGAAAAAGAAAGGGATTCTAGCCATAGGAAAATATTTCAGGCCAAGCCCTTCTCACAAAATTTATACTGTCTAGCACCAGAAATGTTATCAACCTATTCTTAGACTGACAGTAGTTAAGTGGCAAGAAAACAGTAGAAACAAGCCAAGAATTAAACTGCCACAAACAAACTAAAAGCAAGGAGCAGTTGCATCTGCCAGGATTTTTGCTGATTCTCAATATGATCAAGGGTTACTTATTTTTTCGACCAAAAAAAAAAAAGGGTTACTTATTTTGTCAAAGATCAATATCACTGCCAAAAAAGGCCTCTAAGGCATGGCTCACATTTTGCTAATCATAAAATATTCATTTTTAATCTTCCCACTAGTTATGCAATCTACTTGAATTCCAGCAAGACCAAAAGTGCTTACCTCCGAATTGTAAAATCGAAGTTCTCTTTTATGCTTTGTGGCTCCTTCTAACTTCTCAATAGGGTTGACAGGATGAATAAAATCAACAGGTGGGCCCTCTGTCGAGCATAACAGAAATCCAATCACTCCACTGCATCACAAGTAAACAGCCCATATGTGAGAAATATTTCCACAGTATTCATGTCAGCATTTACACACCAACTCATGTTTTATCAGATCAATACCTATAAGAAGCTAAAGAAACCACTTTACACAAATATTCCGGCGATTGAACAAATCATAAAATAATGATTCTTTGGAACCTCAGCAGGACTGCTTCAACAATTACCTTGGATATGTAGGAACGCTTGCCCATGCATAGTGGACTGATCCTTTAAATGTTTCACGACAGATAGAGATCATGGCTTCTATAAGATGTGTGTGGAGCCACATGCTTTCTGCCATGTTGCAGAGAACACCGCCTGGTCGTAATGCCCTAGCTATGGTCTCAAAGAATGGCTTCTCCACCAGCTCCTGAGCAGGACCTGCACACAGATGTACAATCTGATGAGAACATTTCTTCTTGATATTTTGCTTAGATACTAGCATTTAGGAAACCCAGAAACTGAAAAACTTAATGCATAGTTATCAACAAACTCAAATCGCATCAGAGAATGTCAAAAAATTCCACTTAAACGTCAAGGCAGTAGAAATATTGTTTGAAAAAGTGTACAAAACATAACTTGCTGTACATCGTTGCATATATCTAGAATTCCTTATCACAAACTTTACTTTGAACTCAAGGTGAATCAGAATAGATAATATATGTAACCATATTTAACAAACAAAACAGAATCATTAACAGAGTTCACAATTCACATACCCACAGGGTCTGATGAATCAACAATAATTGTGTCATACTTGCCCTCAGGAGCTCTCCGAAGGAATTCCACGGCTTGAACCCATACCAAAGGAGTTAAATAGTAAGACACACTAACAAACTTCATTAAAGATAGTGTCAAAGCCAAAAGAGCAAACGAGAGCTATGGATATTTGAATACCATCACCAACATGCAGGTGAACCCGGGGATCCTCAAATCCAACTGCTAACTCTGGAAAAAATTTCTTAGACACCTGAGAAGATTAGATGCTAGAACAATCAGCTCGCTAACTTGGAAAGAACCAACAAAATTGTTGAAAGTCAAAGTATAGCAAAAAAGTTACTTACATCAATTACCAATTGATCTATCTCACAGATATCAATAAGCTCCACAGAGCTATGTCGAGAAACTTCTCTCAGTACCCCACCATCACCTCCACCAACAACTAGAACCTGCATCAAAATATATTTTTACTCTACTGAACTAACATTTTGACAAACCTAATACAATGTCTAACATACCCAAAAATTGTCAGTCTAATTTATTTAGGCATAGAGACTCAAGAGCGACTGGCTAGGCCCTCAGAGAATAAACAAAAATTTGCACTATCTCTGAATTATGATTAAATACGCCATTTACCATTAGAAGAATCTTATCTGTCGATTATTCAGCGAATAAAGATGAAAAGGATTAGCTACAAAAATATAGCTCATATAAAATTTCTCCTCTTCCTTTGCCTTTCTTGAGATATAAAGACAGAATCAGGAAAAAGTCAATGTAAGTTACCTTCTTCGGCGATGGTATTGAACACAAGGGAAGATGTGTAATCATCTCTTGGTAGGCACATTCATCTTTCTCAGTCAGTTGTACAATGCCATCGAGAACCAGCACCTTACCATATGCTGAGGACTGCAGAAAAATTTTCTGAGACTGATTGCCACATTCTCTACGTCCAACTCAACATTAGTGGAGCACCAAAGGTAAATGAAGAAAAGCACCTGAAAAACCAGGACCTCCTGATATTCCGACTTTCCCTCATACAATATCTTCTCTACTTTCAAAGAATGTGCTTCCCCTGCCAAAGAAAATGCAAGTCATACACTTATACACCGTGACTATAAGAAGTATTGCATTTTCCAGCAAAATCCTATATCCCAAACTCAGCTAGGAAAGAAAAAGAAGTAGCCATAAGTTACTTCCATATAATCACCTAATCATGCCAAGCTAAATAAGGCTGAACAACAAGGGTAAAAACTAACCCAGAGGAGTTCGGAAACTCGACAGGAATTTAGCAATCTCAACTGTGTTAGATATACAAAAATAACAATCAAAGTCCCCTACTCCTTGATATAATGATGCAGAACCTCAATCTCTAAAATGCTTGTGGTTAAGTGACTCTTCATGTGTCAACAGTTCGCCATCAGGAAAAGAATACTGGTAGTAGATAAATTTTGCAAAATAAAAGAACAGAGACTAATAACCACCTGGCCACATTGGGTTGTTGAAGTAAACCTCTTTGCGAGCTTCATCTGCTGCAGAGATCAGAATCTGAAAAGTGTCAATATAACTCCTATCTAGCTTATGCTCCTAAACCCTATGTATAATACATTGGATAAAGTTCTTAGTTAACTTGATAATCACATGTTAGTCCCAAAGAGAAAGTCTAATCATTAAATGATCTAAATCCCGAGCATTGGACTAAAACATCAAAGATACAAACAGTGAGAGTCAACAAACAGACCGGCAAAAGTTTTGTACTCTGAGAACCACCCTGAAACAACAGTGGAGTGGCATTTCGCATCAAGCTCGGAGGCAGAGGCCCTAGCCTTTAAGCAACAAGAAGGGATCCCCTTCTCTGAACCATTCCCGTTATTCTCCCTCCCATCCATAGTCTTCAGGCATTCCAAACCTCTTCCTGCGCCTCCCTCCATATATAATCCTTTTCTTCTCTGGCTCCAGTCTCTGAACGTTCCACCAAACAGTCAGAAATTAGGCAATCTTTGAAATAGAACGGCTCAAGTATAATTTGCACAGAAACACCTGCAGATATACAAGCTGCTTTAGTTTACAGCTTCCATGTATATCTGACAATAGATAACGAACATGCAAATAGAATTATAAGGCCAGCGATTGGAAAAGTTCTGAAAGGCCACGTATCACACACAACTAAAATATCAAATCGATCATTCATGAGATTTTCAGAAAACAGAGCTTGTACAACACATCCAGATCACCAAGTTCAAACAATAGTACCAGATCGTCAGCTACTCAGCGAGCATCAAAGTTCAAGACAATGGAAGAACTATACCTGTTGGGTAGAACTCAAAAGAACTAAAAAGGGAGAAATTCCAAGCAACATATTATATAGAGCAAATCCAGTAACAAAATATGCCGTTTCAGCTATAAATTAGGCAAGAGTCGATTGAAATAACAATACAGAATAATTCGCTTGTCAGGTCTCAATATCAATTTGCTCAAAAAAAAAAAAAAAAAAAAAAGGTCCCTATATCAAGCAAAGAAGGAAGATTATTTTATAACCCAATTAACATCAAGAAGATCTACGATAACCAACAATAAACAACACGAGTTCCCTTTCAAAGTAAGGATATAAAATCCATTAAATATAACTTCCAATTCTATTCGAAATCCCCCAGCACCCCAGTGATTAAAGTCCAACATTTAAAATGACAACACCGACAACATCAAATTCAAAATCCAAACAGTCCCAGTCTGGTCGGTCGGGTGAAAATCACTTTCTCTTTTCCTCTCTTTCCACGCATACCCAGCATTCAGCAGCATACCCATTTCAATACCATCAATGGAAAACGAGAAGGAAAAACACAAAAGAAAAAGAAAGAAAGAAACTTTAAATTTTTTCCGACGCGAAAGAACTCAAGCATCGATTTTTGTCCGCACCCACTTCATTTTAACCGAGAACGAAGAGACCCAGGACTCAAAGAGACATCGAGGACGCAATCCAAGGATCTACGAGCCAGCTCATTCGAGGAAAAAACCGAACTTTCGTGGACAGATGAAGAGCAGGAGAGGAGATCTTGCCTGTTGGTTAATAACAGTTGGGACTACAAAGTAACCTCTGCCGAGAAATCTAGTGAGAGAAAGCGAGAATGAAGATGGGGAAAAACTTAGAGGAGGAAAAGGAGGAAGAAGAAGCAGTGGCAAAATCTTCCCTTCGCTTTCCCTCTCCCTTGTCTGTCTGCAGATTCTCTCTCTTCCCCTCTGCAGCCTTCCGCTGGAGCCCGGATGAAGTATATATATACCTGCGAAATTTGTTACCCCAGTGGATATAAATAATAAATGGTGTAGATATATATATATATATATAATACCCATTATAATATAATTATGGGAAAACGTGTTGAACCGCGAACTGCTCTTGTTCCTTTTTTCCCACGTACTTCCTTATTCATTCGAGCAATGAATTCGAGCTTTGAAACTACTGGCGTGCCCCCGTCGTCCACGCGGAATCCGAATGGGAACAGGATCGATTTTTCTACCTGCTTTCCTTTTGTCTTACGGTTTACATTCGCTCGACAGGATCAGTGACAAAAATTATTATAAATGAGTATGTGTGAAATGGAATGAACATATTTCAATATATATAAAATATTATAAAAATTAGGAGATTTGTTTCGATAGGTAAGTCCTGGATGCTTAGTAAGTGAGATATGAAATCTAAAACTTGATACCAAAAACTAACTTTTATGTTTTTTTTTCGCTCGACAGGATCGGCGACAAAAATTATTGAATGTGGTATGGTTCTAAGATAGAATCTAAAATCAAGTGAACATATTCCAATATATACAAAATATTCAAAATGACGATAAGTTTAGGATTCTTAGTAGGTGGAATATGAAATGTACAACTTGGAACTAGAAACAAATTTTTATGCTTCTTTTTTTTTTTAGTTTATGTCTTTATACGATATATTCCAACGTCCAGATGATGAGTATATAATTTAAATTACTAATTTGAGTTATTATTTTATGATTAAGACTTTTACTTTAGTGTATTTAAATATAAGTTATAGTCGGTGAATCAGACCGACGAAAGTGGAATTCATTAAAGTTGATTATTCAATATAATTATTTAACTAATAATATATATGAAATTTGGTAGAATTTAGAATTGATTCTGAAATTTGTGATGGGATAAGTCAAAAATTCTAAATACAACTTACACGGAACTTAAAAGTGCTCATCCTTAGAAACTATTGTCTGACAGGATGTGGAATGAAAAGGATCGAAAGGATGGCTGGGGCCGAACGCACGCGACGGAAAAGCGGGTCGAGACAAACGCGAGGTCGCTCCACCCAAAAGGAAGTCGCGGTCATCGAAAAAGAGGGGAACGGCATGATTCGCAAATCATCTTTCCAAAAGAATCTGACGAACTGAATGATGGCGGTCTTGCGGTGGGACGGAGGATCCCGCAAATTACGATCGTCCCCTCTCCGCCACGCTTGACACCGACACGTCGATCCTATTTTCATTTTCTCTTTTGAGCCGTAATTAGTACGGGCGGCGCAAATGCGTCCGTCTAGACGAGAGGAAAGAGAAGCTGGCGAGTACACCTGATGAACGGACGGGGCAGGTCGGATCGAATCGGATCGGATCAGATATCACATCTGCAAGACTATGTAATGTCGACGAGCCTAAGTGAGTCTGTGCAGGAGGGTTCATGTGGAAGAATGACATTGCTTGTCCAGACTTTCCAAAAATGTGGTTTGGACTTTATTAGTTTGGATGAATTCAAAAGTAAGATTAGACGTGATGTGTAGACTCCAAAAAAATGTATTTGCTTGATTACACCACTTCAATCGTGTAAAATCATACGCGGAATGAATTTGTCGAGTATATTTCAAACTAAACTCATGCCTTGAAAGCTTCATACAATAAGACTTACGATAAGTAAGCTTACGAACATTTACCTAGTTTATCGTGATATCATACAAGCGGTATGATCATAACGAAAAGAAAGTTGATCGGGATCGAGGTCAGAGTTGTAGCTATGTCTAGGCGATGAATTTAAAAAACACGAAAATCACAAAGGGGAAGAGGATACGATTCCCCCGGAGCGTCTGTTCAAGTTCTCCATGTATACAAGCCATTCTTTTACACAGTAGCGCATATGTGGAGCTGGAAAAGGAATCACACTCTGCTTTTGATTAAAAAGTCTTAAAGAATGTGGAAGTTAAGAATGTTGTTAGGTCCCTCTTTGTCGTGTGCGCTTTTGCGAGAGATATAGAGCAATGCATTTAGAGGCCCACTTCGTTTCTCTCTTTTCTGGTCACAAAAGCGAAAAAGGCAGCCTCTTACTCGGTAGAGGAGGAGAGAGGCATCACGTATGGGTGATGCGATTCTTTCGAGTTCGTGATCATGGCCAGCACGAGCATCGCTTTTAGAGAACTAACATGAGCCATCCACGTAGAAAAATGGGGACATTCTGGGGGGATAATTATGACAAAAAAGAAGTTACAAACATATTTGTATAGATATTAATTTAATCATAGACCTTTCCATTTAATCGATCAAGTTCTAAACATTTTGACAATTTACTAATATAGTCTTTCTGATCAATTTTAATAAGAAATCGCTAACCTTATGATCCAATCAGTGACAATTGTCTCGCATGGCATAATCGATGCTTTGACATAAACTATAATTACAATTTTTTATAAATTTCATAATGTTTTTTCCTTATTTCCTATTTTCCCTCTATTGATCGCCGGCCACAAGTGAGGGATGCCCTCAATGGTGCCTAGTGAGGGCGTCTCGGCCATAATGGAGGCCCCAGCGAATGGCAAAGGGAAATAGATTATAAAAGAAGAAGAAGAAGAAGAAGAAGAAGAAGAAGGAGGAGGAGGAGGAGGAGGAGGAGGAGGAGGAGGAGGAGGAAAGGAAAGGAAAAAAGGAAAAAATTTTGATTTTTTTTTTCTAACACGTCAATGCTAGCAATGCCATGTAGGATGGCCGACATCAACATCCACCGTTTTCAACGAAAATTGATCGAAAGTCTATATTTATAAATTGTTAAAAGGTTTAATATTAAATTAAGGTTGCCCCAATGGCCACCTTTCCTAGGTGGGGAGTGGGATTCTAAGATGGAGACGCATGAGTGAGGTGGTAAGGTTTCACAACCTACGTACAACATATAACACATGTAGTTGCTTGTAAAATGAATATAGGACATGACAGAACTATGCCAAAAAAAAAGGGGGCCAAAAAGAAAGATTTATGAGTAAATTGTCATATGTATAATAAATTTATGATTATTTTGATAATTTTCCTTGTTCTTGAGTAATCAAAATCGAAGAAGAAAGTGACCATCTAAACCCCGTTTCTCAATCATTAACTTATCACAAAGCACAAGCATAAGGTTATGGAAGAACTTTACACTTCTTTTCTTCCCTCGTGCTATTAAGTGTAAACAATTTCATGTTTCAATCACTCTCTTTAATTTCTTTTTTTCACCTAGAGATTAGTCAATATTTTATGAATTTGGACTTAATTTATCAATACTTGGTACAGTAATACTCGGTACATAACTTTTAAAGCCAAATCCCAAAAAATTCTACCGAAATTTTACTTGGTGGAGAAAATTATCTTAACTTTTCAAAAGACCGAGAAAAGCCCACAAATGTACACCCAAGAGATAAAAATAACCATAATTAAATTTTCCTTCCATGCTAGTTGATGGACACCCAAACCTCTGGAGTGCCAAAAGTTGACAAAAATGGACACTTAAGTATCAAAAGTTACGAAAGTGACACTTAAGTGCCAAAATCGAAGCAAAATGAATCACTTAAGTTCTAATCCGGCCAAAATTCGATCAAAATGCTGGCGTGTCAATTTTTCGGCGAAGCAAGTGCAAAACGGTGTCGTTTTGGTGCTAACGTGGTAAAAAATTAATATAAAAATTAAAATTAAATTATTTAAAATATTTTAAAAAAAAAATTTAAAATTTAAAAAAAAAATAAAAAAAAAGGAGGCGGTTGCGGCCGCCCGCCGTCGCCAGGAAGGGCCGGCGACGGAGGGGGGAGCATTGGCCGGGGTCGCCGGGCTCTGGCCAAAACAACGTCGTTTTTGTATTGTCTGGCCATGTCTGTGTGCAAAACGACGCTGTTTTGCACTTACTTAGCCGGAAATTGCACACATCAGCATTTTAGCCGGATTTTGGTCGGATTGACACTTAAGTGATCCATTTCTCTCCGATTTTGACACTTAAGTGTTACTTTCGTAACTTTTGGCACTTAAGTGTTCCTTTGTGCCAACTTTTGGCACTTGAAGTGTACTTTTGCCCTAGTTGATGTGGTGCATGACGTAGTTATGGTGCTAACATGTACAAGAGACATGTTGACTCGAGCCAAAATACTGCAGACATGTTAGCAAAAACTAAACGGCTCCATTTTTTTAGGGGAAAACGACATGAGGAGTTTGTAGATATGACATTTTGCCATGACCTCAAAACTTGGAGGCAGGGTACATAGTTTAATCTACTCGAATACTTCTCAATCCATAAATACGAAAATGGAATTCTTGAATACGACCAAGTTTTGAGAGTGGCGCATTTGAGTCGACTATGGTTTGATTTTGTGATGCGCACGTTTTAAATGGACGTGGACAGCTCAGCTACAAAGGCTTTGGCAGGGACAAGAGAGGCCGGGACCCCGAATTTCAATGTCTTTTATTTATTTCTTCATTTTTTTTTATCTTGGCTAAAAACCCGATTTTTAATGTTGGCATCAATTCAAAACATGAACATGGGCCTTCAAATTTTAATTTTATATCCTCATTTTTTCATCATGAAAGTCAATTCTCGATTTCTACATTTTCGACACCCGCAGACCAAAAATTAATAAAATAAAATGAGTCATATGAAGTAAGAATAAAGAAAGAAAATTGGGCTCATTTCATGATTAATGGATCTGACATTTTGAGGCATGGCGCATTTGAGTCGAATATGGTTTGGTTTTGTGATACGCACGTTTTAAATGGACGTGGACAGCTCAGCTACAAAGGATTTGGCAGGGACAAGAGAGGCCGGGAGCCCGAATTTCAATGTCTTTTATTTATTTCTTCATTTATTTATCTTGGCTAAAAACCCGATTTTGATGTTGGCATCAATTCAAAACATGAACATGGGCCTTCAAATTTTAATTTTATATCCTTATTTTTCCATCATGAAGGTCAATTGTCGATTTCTATATTTTTGGCACCCGCAGACCAAAAATTAATAAAAAAAAAATGAGTCATAGGAAGTAAGAATAAAGAAAGAAAATTGGGCTCATTTCATGATTAATGGATCTGACATTTTTTACACATGCGTACAGCCCCGATTTTATAACGCGTCTATATAGACTTATGTTATTTATGTTCATGTGATTGCGATGGATGCACCTTGATTTTTTTTTCTTAGTCCTAAGATCCGGAAATTTTACAATATGCAAATGTTGACACTTATATTCAAGTGTAAGTTTATTTTACAATTTTCCAAAAATTGAACAACATCTTAAGTTTTGCAAGAAAAACGAGAATTAAATACTTTTATACTTTAACTGAATTCTAAAAAAAAAAAAAAAGCTCTGATTCGCATCTTTGTTGCACTCCCAATTCTCTATGCAATTAGGCTTTTAAGTTTTATACAGGAACGAAGTGATTAGGGGTGTGCAACCAGACCAAGTATACCCGGTTCTCGGACCGGCTCACCCGAAAAATAGGGTCAGGAATCGGTTCTCGTTGAAACCGGTTCAACCAGTTTAAACTGGTCCGGGAACAGGTTCCAAGTGATTATCCACCCGAAAACCGATTCCTTGACCGGTTTTGGAACCGGTCCTTGGATCGGTTTTGTAAGTAGAGGTCCAAAACCCTTTTTTTCCTCCTGATTTCTATTCTTACTCTCACAATTACACGACGTTTTTCCTCTTGACTCTTTCAAACACACACGGCACTCCTCCTTTGTTATTTCTCTTCCTCACTTGGTTCCGTCCCTCACTAGCTCCCTCTCGCACCGTCCGATGGATGGATGGTGTTCGTCGCCGCCAAATTCTTATGTATCACATGGATTGGCTCTCTTAATTTATTTTTTGTAGGAGGAGTTACGCTTGCATAAATGAGTAACTTCATATAGTAGTTGTGAGAATAAGACTAATATTAGACCCATGTTTGTTGCTAATTCTTTGCCTTCTGATTTTATTTATTATAATTAGCCTTGTGGATCCTTAATTTTTCGTTTAGTCAAAAAGTTCATGTATTTATTTATTACAAGTGCTTAACGTTTCAATACAAATTAGGAGGATTACGTTATTTTCTCTCGTATTAATATAAAATTTGAAGTCGTATAAGATATCGGGAGATTGCAAAACAGGTTCCAGTGGAAACATAATTAACCCTGGAATCGGATCGAAAAAACATGGTGAGTCGGATACAGGGTCCAATATAAACATGATCGGGTATAGGGTCCAGAAAAGATGAATCGGTTAAAACAGGGTCAGGTACAGGGTCTAGGTCTAAACCCTACCCACCCTGGACCCGATCACCCCTAGAAGTGATAGAAGTCTTCCTCCTTTCTACCATTTTTCACACCTGATTTTCAACACGTCAACGATGCCAAAAAGAAAAAAAAACAAAACAAAACAAAGGAAAGTAAAGGAAAGGAGAAAGTAATGGAATATACGTCATCGCAGTCATCAGATAGCAAGCCGCCATGCTCAAGCGATACGTTGCAATTGCAATTTTATCAGAAACGGTAGGCAAATAAAAAATAAAAAATGTCAGAAGTCTATTTCACATTTGTCGACGAACTTTATGGGGAGACTTGTGTAAGATGTCAAGTTTGCTTGCAACTCTCCCTAATTTTCTATTCAATAGAAGTGCAACCCAAGAACCTAACGCGGACTTCTTCGTCTTAAAAAAATGAAGAAAAGAGATGTGAATCCTTAGCTGGGACTAGTCCTCTAAAAAAAAGATTAGTTTCAACCCTTCTATTTTATGATTGTTTTTACCTTTTCTTACATCCAAAGTAAATCTAGATTTTCACGTGCTCCCATTTGGTATAACTTTCCTTTGATTTTTGTGAAGCCCACATTAGAATTGTTCAACTTGAAAATTCAAACTAATAGGTAGAGGGAAAAGATATGGAAAAGATATGGATCTTAAAAGCATATGAACCTTGTAAACAAATGACATGAAATTCTTTAACACCCATCTTACGTACGAGTTAGATATAAAATAATATGTGAAATCTGACAAATTGGAATCCGTGCATAGGAAATAAATAGGAGCAAAACTCAACTCTAATATATATATATATATATAACGTAAATTCTCAAGCAATCAATGTGAAATACATTGCATCGAGAAAATGCTGTCTTAATTTGCTTTTTTCTATCAATTTTACCGTCATTTTTTGCTCTCTAACGTTACTCGCGCGGTGGCAAGAGGAATCACACTTCTAGGGCCCACGAGAAGGAACGGGATGGTGCTTCTTTTTAGAGAAAAAAAGCATGATCTCATCCTAAAGAAAAAGTAGAAAAAGAGAGAGAAAAAACATATTTCTTGACTACCGAGGTCATGTTTTGGCAGGCTTCGATTGGAAGCCTAAACGATAACTCCACATATATTCTTTGATTTTAAAAGACACATATCTGCAATTTAATATTGTTGAAGGGAATAAAAAAATAATCAAAAAATTATATAATATTTTCAGTAACGACAACAAGACAACGATAGGCGATATTGGGAAATGTCACATTTTAGGTAATGATTAGACAAGCAACAAATAATGAAAGGGATTAATATTATAAAAAACTCTAAATTAATATATTAATGACAAATTTACTCCAAACTAATATTTCCGATCATCAGAAATTTTAAATTAGTACACTTGTGACATATTTACACAAGAATTTCGTCAGACTAGTATAAATTATACGGTGAATTTTTCAAGCCTCACACTAGTATTAAAATAAACACGTCAAAAGGAGTCATAAACCAACATAGAAGCTGTCATAAACCAACAATGATACGGGCAATAATGTTACCGGACCGCCGTGGGGCAGCCTGGAACTCTTGAAATGGCTAAAGAAGATCTCACGGCTTGTCGTCCAGCCCTCGAAGTACACTGGATAGCGAGTACTCAGTGCCTACTTGCCCATTAAACGATACGGACCGAACCCGGAAACGTCTTGACACGACAGCGGGCCCTCGGGACCATCCCTAGGATGCCTCGATGCGCATATCCGTCTCAAGATGGCGCCAAGACCTCACTCAATGGTCCGTAGGCTGGGCAAGAGTGCCTAGCATGCGCGCAACGACCGAACCAACGCACAGGCGCGGCACGCTCGGTACCCATACACATGCACACTGTCATGCCCGCCTCCACTGAACGCACGTATTCGCTCATCTTATGCACACACGCAAATTTTAGAGTTCGCTTGGGACTGTTGAATGGGGGCAAATGGGCACTAAGTACTCACTATCCAGCAAGCTTCAAGGGCTGGACAACAAGCCATGAGATCTTATCCGGCCATTTCAAGAGTTCTGGGCTGCCCCACGGTGGTCCTATAACATTATTGCCGTTACCATTGTTGGTTTATGTCTTTATGACTCCTTTGGCATGTTTGATTTAATACCAGCGTTAGGCTTGAAAGGTCCACCCTATGATTTGCACCACCTTGACAAAACTTCTAGTGTGAATGTGTCACAGGATAAATGTGTAAAATGTGTGTTAGTTTAAAATTTTTAATAATTGCAAAAATTAGTTTTTGATAAATTTATTATAAGTGTATCTATTTGAGAATTTTTTTATGGTATCTAACCTTGTGGGTTTTTACATGGACTTGCCATGTCACCATATGTTATGCCCGTCAACAAATTTAATAATAAAATTTGATGGAAATTAATGGAGGGTAAATTTATTATAAGTGTACCGGTTTGGGGTTTGTAGTGATAAAAAAATTAGTCTGCGGTAAATTTATCATATGTGTACTGATTTATAATTTTTCATGATATTAACCCTAATTAAAAAAAAAGAAGAAGCAAAGATCCCCGATTACCCTTATCGATAATATTCTATAAATCTTAAGAGAAAGGTAAAGAAATTGTGAAGACTGAAATGACACCATGTGGTCGGTCCAAGGCACAATAAGGTCCGTGACTCGTTCACGATGGATGGATTCCCCCTCCCCCCACTTTCCCCTGCTTTTCTCTATCATCCACACAAATATTTAAGGAATTTCTTGCTATCGTCATGAGAAAATCATCGAGTTAGTATAATTGAGGTCCGTTTGTCTTAACGAAAATTGTTTTTCAACTTTTCGATGTTCAAATTATAAAAAAATAAATTAAATCTATGAAAAATGATTTTCATGAACTAAAAATAACAAATTTAGATTGAAGAAAAATAACTTTCTCTTTTGACAAGAAGAAAATTACTTTTCCTAAGTTATTGAACAAATGAAAACTGATCATTTTCCGTAAAGTTTCAAATGAAACAAACCCACTCTAAATACAAGGACTAACATCCATTGTTTATTATTCTTTCTAGTCCCACCCATCTTGTTGGAAAAGCGTCTAACAATGTATCTAGGGAAATGGAAAACCAAATCCAAAAAGCTTAAATTCAAGAATATAGAGAAACTGTCTGTATATAAAAAGCATGTAGATTTCGCAAACAAGTCGCGTGTGATATTCCGACGATGTCAATACCATGTATGAAAGAAAAGTTTAATAAAAGTGAAGTCAGGCGCATCTTGCGGAGCCCACCAAGACTTCTTTGAATTTTGAATAGTATGAGGAGTCCATTATTTTCTCATAAAAAGGTTAAGAGAGAGTCGCAAAAATGGGTTGAATTTGGATAAACTGTGAATTCATTATTCACCCATATTTTTTTTTTTGTGTTTTGCCATTCTAAACTTATTTATATCCCATCAATATAGTGACCTAGTCCATCAAATATGGGTTAAGAAATGGGTCTATAACCCATTTTGAGAAGTCTATGGTATGCTTGAAGGCGAAATAATAACATGATCTATGAGTAGCGTTAAATCAATTTCAACACTTATGTTATATGGTTGTTTTTACTTTTTCATACATCCAAAGTAAATATAGATTTTCACGTGCTCCCATTTGGCATAATTTCCTTTGGTTTATGTGAAGCCCATGTTAGAATGTCCAACTTAAAAATTCAAGCTAATAGGTAGAGGGAAAAGATATGTATATTAAAAGTAGATGAACCTTGTAAATAGACGATGTGAAATACTTTAACCCCCCTCACGTACATGTCTGATACAAAATAACACGTGGATTATGTTGAATCGAAACCCACGCACGGGAAATAAACTAGAGCAAAACTTGTCTCAAATGTCCACTTTAAGAGCTTAAAATAATAGGTAAAAGAAGATATATATGTATATATAAAGCACATTAATCCGTAAACAAGTGATGTAAAATGCTGTCTCAAATTTTTTTTTTCTAGCAATTTTGCCACATTTTCTTTTTTGCTCTCTAACGTTTCTCACGTGGTGGCCTAAGGAAATCACATTATTAGTGCCTACAAGAAGGAGTGGGATGGTGGTTCTTTTTCAATTTGATAAATAAAGTACAACCTCCTTATAGAGAAAAAAGCATGGTCTCATCCTAAAGCAAAAGTAGAAACAAAGAGAGAGAAAAAGTATTTCTTAAGTACTGAGGTCATGTTTTGGTAGGCTTGTACTTAAAGCCTGAATTCGATAACTCTTCATTTTTTCTTTGATTTTAGAAGATACATATTTGCAATTTTAAATTGTTGAAGGGAAAATAAAAATGATAAAAGAATTATATAATATTTTCAATGGCAACAACAGAATAACGACCGACAAAAACAGAGAATGCCACGTTTTAGGTAATGATAAGACAAGCAATGTTCCCCAAAAAAAAAAAAAGGACTAGCAACAAATAATTAAAAATACATCATAGAAAAAGCAAAGGTCCCTATACAGCCTTTTCAATAATATTCTATAAATCACGAGAAAAAGGTGCAGGAAATTAGGAAGATTGAAATGACATCATGAGGTCGGTCCAAGGCACAATAAGGCCCGTGACCCATTCATGGTGGATGTATTGCCCCTCCCCCAACTTTCCCTTGCTTCTCTCTACCGTCCACGCAAATATTTACGGATTTTTTTTTTTAAATTGTGCTATCATCATGAGAAAATAATCAAGTTAGTATAATTAGGGTCCATTTCTTTGAATAAAAACTATTTCTAAGAAATTATTTTTCAACTTTCCAATGTTTAGATAACGGAAAACTAATAAGATCTATGGAAAATGTTTTCTCTAGATTGACAACAACGAGCTTAAATTGAAGAAGTAACTTTCTCTATTGGTAAGAAGAAAATCAATTTTCTTAAATTACCAAATAAACGAAAACTAATCGTTTTCCTTAATTATGAAGTTTTCTTTGAAACAAACGCACTATAAATACAGTGAATAAAATCCATTGTTTATTATTCTTTCTAGTCCACCCATTGGTTGGAAAGGAGTCAAACGGTGTATTCAATGGAAAACCCAATTTAAAAAGTTTAAACTCAAAGATGAAGGGAAACTGTATGTATATAATGAGTATATAAATTTCGCAAACAAGTGATGTGAGATATTCTGATGATGACGATATATGAAAGTAAAGTTTAGAGCAGAACAAGTAATAAGCTACCCTGGGATCGAGAAGCTAACATAATTGAGCATCAGGGGATAAGGAGCGATCAGAAGTATCCTCCACAAAGTAAAGACGAGATATCTCACACGTGACTGTTGATTTCACCACAATATTTCATGGAATCTTAGCTGATACTGCATACGTGATTTTTTGTGTGATCTCAATGCGCTAGTTTCTGTGGGATCCCGCGGGATGTCTCCAAGTTGAGAATCCATGCAAAGCACGAGACGAGAGAAGAGAAGAATCCAAAGTGGCCTCAAAAGGCATATTAACATCAACCATCGTCCAACTCCGACATCCACAGTGCCTGGTCATTCTACTTTCTCTGCTTTTCAGTTGCACCCTGAAATCTGCCAAGATGTGGACCTATGCACTCTCGATGTGCGTCGGATTCTTCTCCCTATTTTGTCGTGGTATTGACCCTTTTTTCTTAAATGTTGGTGTCGGACTTTAGGGTCAGCAGCTGCATAAATCACGGATAAGACCGCAAAAAGGCAAAAGGTGATGGAGAGGAATCGAGCCCCATCATATTTTCTGGAGCTCTCATCGATGGAGTTTCAGAAAAATGGCATTAAGATGCATAGATAATCCGTTTGTTTCGTAAGAACATCATTTTTCTCATTTTCTAATACTTGGATTGCTTAGAAAAATGATTCAATGGAAAATATATTCACAATTAAAGGAAACCTACAATTAAATTCAGGAAAATGACTTTATTTTTTGAAAATCAAAAATATCCTACGCCTAAGTATATGGTTAGTTTGGCTACTTTTCGAACGAACTACTGATTTTTCTTGGTAAAAGCTTTCACGATTACTTAAATGATGAAGGTGACATATTTCTATAAAAGATAATTATTACCGTCTTCTTCCTTACAAAGTGTAAAAAATGGACTCCCTTCTTTCCTTCCTTCCTCTTTCTTCGATTAGACTTTTTTTTTACATTCCCATGTATCTCTCTTTCATAATTATTATGTTTGAATTACGTACATCTATAGTATAAATTTATGATTAAAAGCCTTATCTTTTTTGAAATTTTAGAAAGCTATATCATCTCGCTTGGTAATGCATTCTTTTGATAATGTGTTTCCACATACTTCACATTTCTCATTATTTTCTTTCAACTTTTGGTTTAATATCTATGGACAGCACTCGCATATTAAAAAAAAAAGTAAAGAAAATTTGACGTTTCTCTCTCTGTTTTTTTCTTTTTTTTGGTGAAGTTAAAAAACAGATTCTTTATCTCAGTTTGAATAACACTGCAACGCAATTTTCCACATTGATTCAATCCAACAATTAAGTTTAAGGTTTCTTGCTTTGTTGTTATAGCCCTTATAATCATGAAAAAGATGCAGATACCTCTTGTTCGTCCTCCCTCCCAAGACATTTTACCAATAATGGGAGAATTGTCTGAAAAATCTAAAAACAACCACTTATTTAGTTCTAAACTTTTCAATTTAGTTAATGTTATCTAAAATTTTTGACGATTTTCCATTATGGTCTATTTGGCTAAATTAGACTAAAAATTGCTGACATGATGATCTAGTCGGTGCATGTCGTTTTACATGGCATGCTTGGTTGTTAATGCGAACAATCACAATTTTTTGAATTCTCTCTTTTTATGTCTTTTTTATTTTTTTGGCAAAATACTGTATTTTTGATGTTGTCATCAATTCAAAACATGAAGATGGGCCTTCAAATTTTAATTCTATATTCTCACTTTTCCACCATTGAGGTCAATTTTCGATTTCAACTTTTTGGACACACGCAGACTAAAAAATAACAAAAAGAAAAATATATGAAGTATGAAGAAAGAAAGAAAGAAAGAAAGAAAGAAAGAAAGAAAGAAAGAAAGAAAATTGGGTCATTTCATGATCATTGATATGACATATTTTGCACATGTGTGCAGCCCTGATTTTATAATGCGTTTGAATATAAACTTACGGTCTTCACTTTTCGTTTAATTTAAAATTTGCAAAGGATGCACTTTGATTTTTTCTTAGCCCTAAGATCTAGAATTTTTGCAATATGCAAATGTTGACACTTAGATTCATGTGTAAATTTATTTTACAATTTTCTAAAAATTGAATGCGTTTTAAGTTTTGCAAGAAAACGAGAAATAAATACTTCTTTTCTTAGGTTAACTGAATTCTGAAAAAAAAAAAAGAAGCCCCGATTTGCGTCTTGGTTGCCCTCCCAATTCTGTGTGCAATTAGGCTCTTATGCACGAACTAAGCGATAGAAGTCTTTCTCGTTTCAACCATTTTTCACACCTGATTTTCAACACGTCAACAGTGCCGGAAAAAAAAAAGGAGAGGAAAAAGCAATGGAAATATTCGTCATTGCAGTCATCAGATAGCAAGCTGCCATGCTCAAGCAATACGTTGCAATTGCAATTTTACCAGAAACGGAGGCAATAAAAATTTAAAACAAAAATGTCAGAAGTCCATTTCACGTTTGTCGACGAACGTTATGGGGAGACTTTGTGTAAGATGTCAAGTTTACTTGCAACTCTCCCTAATTTTCTATTCAACAGAAGTACTGCCCAAAAACCTAATGCGGACTTTTCGTCATAAAAAAGGAAGAAAGGAGATGTGAATACTTAACTGGGACAAGTCCTCTTTCTATTTCGGTTCGATTTCAGTAACAAGACACGAGTTACCAAAATTCCACCATTGTGGTCTTATGCTTAGGGCTGTCAAATTGGCGAATTAGATTGAAAATGGTTCGACTCAAATTGACTCATTTAACTTGCTTTGACCTATTTATATGCAATATGAATTTAGTGACCTATACTTGATCATGCCCAACTCAACTCATTTACTATTCGACAAAAAAAAAAAAAAAAACTCATTTACTAAAATACTTCCATATTTAATCCAATTTATGAAAATCCATATCCACATAATTAACCCACTTTAAACTCTTCATGAGTATGTGAATAAAATCATTATTTTGACTATAAGATGCTAAATAACTGGCTTTCAACATTGCATGGAATTTTCAATTTTTGCGTCGATCCTTAATGAAGAATAAGAGAAAATTAATACCTGCTAGTGAACTTAATTATTAGCAATAACA
The DNA here is from genome assembly GCA_016097605.1 of Eucalyptus guilfoylei. Lineage (NCBI taxonomy): Eukaryota > Viridiplantae > Streptophyta > Magnoliopsida > Myrtales > Myrtaceae > Eucalyptus > Eucalyptus guilfoylei. The sequence continues at coordinate 19,817,752 of CM027860.1, forward strand.
TGGGGGAGTTGAAATTTTAATTTAATTGAATGTAAAATATCAAAGAAGGTGAATTATGTTAACTATGGATTGCAATGACAAGAACTAAGACTGGAATATTACATAAAAATGACAATGCCAAATGCAACTAAGGAAAAATAATCTAATAACTAACAAACAAAAATGAGAAGATTAGTAAAATAAAAAGTAACGTGGAAAAGAAGAAGCCATTTTAATATTTTTAATAAGAGTGAAGTCGGGCTTATCTTGCAAAGCCCACCAAGACTTTGAACTTGAAATAGTTCGAGAAGTCCATTATTTTCTTATAGAGGGTGAAAAGAAAGTCACAAAAGTTATTAGATTTATGTAAATTGCAAATCCATTATTCACCCCTTTTTTTGAGTTTTGCCATTATAACCCATTTACTAAACATAGATAAATTGTATATTCATTCTGCCATTAAATATGGGTTAAGAAATGCGTTTATGACCCATTTTAACAAGGCCATGGTATACTTGAAGATGAAATGATAACATGATTTATAAGTAGCATTAGATCAATTTTAACATGTTTGATATACGGTTGTTTTTACTTTTCCATACATCCAAAGTAAATTTAGATTTTCACATCCTCAAATTCGGTATAAATTCCATTTGATTTTTGCGAAGCATACGTTAGAATGTCCAACTTGAAAGTTTAAGTTATAATAGGTGAAAGGAAACTATTTATATCTTAAATGCATATGAGCCCCGGAAACAAATGAAGTGAAATACTTAACATTCCTCTCAAGTACAAACTAGATATAAAATAACACGTGAAATTTGATGAATTGGAACCTGCGCACAATAAAATAAATTGAGGCAAGACTTAACTCCAATATCATGTTAAAATGTCCCATTTAAGGGCTTAAACTAATAGACAGAGGGAGATACATGTATATAAAAAGCACATTAATTCGTAATCAAGTGATATGAAATACGTTTGTCTTAAAAAGCACATAAAATACTTCTGTCTTAATTTGCATTTTTCTATCAATTTTGCCATCAATTTTTGCTTTCTTCCGTTTCTCACGCGGTGGCCAGAGGAAATCACGTTTCCTGGGTCCACGAGAAGGAATGGATGGTGCTTCCTTTTCACTTTGACAAATAAAGTACAACCTCCTTATAAAGAAAAAACATAATCTTTTTTTAAAGCAAAAGTAGAAATAAAGAGGAAAAAAAATACTATTTCTTAACTACTGAGGTCATGTTTTGGGAGGCTTGGAGTTAAAGCCTGGATACGATAACACTTCATATATTCTTGTATTTTAGAAGATACATATTTACAATTTCAAATTGTTGAAGGAAATTAAAAATGATAAAAGGATAATTTAATATTTTCAGTAGCAATTGCTCCGGCCCAAAGCATTAGAATCACATTCGGTCCTCATCAACCTTGAGTGCGACATCGGGATAACGACAGGCAAAAACGGGAAATGCCCCATTTTAGGTAATGATTAGACAAGCAACAAATAATAAAAAATGCATAATAGAAAAAGCAAAAGTTCCATGACCATCCTCAACGATGATATCGATATCATGTCACCGGTCAGCTTTAAACTGTGAGAAAAGGGCGAAAGGAATTGTGAAGACTGGAAATGGCACCATGTGGTTGGTCCAAGGCACAGCAAGGTCCGCGGCCAACTCACATGGATGGTTGCCCCTCCACCCACTTTCCCCTGCTTTTCTCCATCGTCCACACAAATATTTAAGGACTTTTTTTTAATGGAATTGCACTATCATCAAGGGAAAATCATGAGTTTCTACGATAATAGTCTTTTTATTTGAAGGAAAATTACTAACGGGAAATTATTTTCTAACTTTTCAGTATTTAAATGATGAAAAACTAATTCGATCTAGAAAATACATTTCCAATGAATTGAAAACAATAAACTTAAAATGGGAAAAAATAACTTCCAATTTTAGTAAGAAAGAAATCACTTTCTTTAAACTACTGAATAAATGAATATTAACCATTTGTCTTGAAAATATTTTTCATTGAAAATATTTTTCTTTATCATGAAACTTTCAGTAAAATAAAGACACCATAAGGCGTTGGTTTGTGTATCCACGACAATAGAACACCTAATCCAGAAAGCTTAAACTCAAGGACGAAGGGAGACTGCGTGTATATAAAGAACATATAAACCCTACAAACGAGTTGTGTGATATTTTAATGATGTCGGTGTTGCGTATGAAAGGAAAGTTTAGAGCAGAATAAGTAATAGGCCACCTGGTGATTGATGATCGAGAAACCAACATAATTGAGTATCAAGGAAAAGAAGCGATCAAAAGTGAACTCCACGAAGTGAAAACATGATATCTTACACGTGATTCTTGATTTCACCACAATATTTCATAGAATCGTAGCTGATACTGTAAACGTGATTCTTTTGTGGGCTTAATGCATTAGTTTCTGTGGAATCCCGTGCGGTGTCTCCACGTTGAGAATCCATGCTAAACACGTGTAGAGTAGAATCCAAAGAGGCCTCATCCACAAATTATCTTATCTTCAACACTCACAATGATTGGTCGTTCTCTTTTCTCCAAGATGTAGACATCCGCAGTCACGGTGACGATCCATGTTTTTCTTTTTTCTGTATAAGCGTCGCCGGACTTTGGGGTTAGCAGCTGTATGAATCACGGCTGACTGTAAATGGGTTGTTCATAGATGAGTCCCCAAAAAGGGCAAGGATTGCAGGAGAGTAATCAAGCCCATAATTCGGTGCTTTTGTGGTTGGAGTTTCGAAGATTGTGAACTCCTTCTAAATAGATAAAGAGGTAAAAGATAAATTGATTTCGGTTAAGTGCGCAATTAGATATTTGAATTTGTGTTGGGCTGTCATTGTTAGGATTCGACACACAATCACAAAAAATTAGAAAGTAAAAGCAAGCCCATAATCTTTTCGGTGCTTCTGTGGTTGGAGTTTTGCAGTTTGTGAACTCCTTCTAAATAGAGAAAGAGGCAAAAGATAAACTGATTTCTTTTAAGTGCACAATTAGACATTTGAATTTGTGTTGGGCTATCATCGTTAGGATTGGCGCACAATCACAAAGAATTAGAAAGTAAAAGCAAAAAAGAGGATTTGGGATATGAGATTTTATCTTGATTCACCATTAAATTAGGGCTACATCTAGTAGATAATTCTATTACAATTAACATTTCACACATCTCTGTTACATCCCTTAATTACATGAGAAAGAGATTATACATACTCAGTAGCTATTCATGGGCCCCAAGGACAAACTATCTCTAAAAATGGGCTCAATTTATAAAAGCTTTCTAAGAGCTCCAGGGCGCTGCCCCCACAACCCCTTAGATCCTTATCGATGAGGAGTATGAACTACATCCCAATAATCATGAATATGGTATATATTAGGTGCATATGTGGATTCAAAGAAAATGTTTGGTTAATTATGACTTTAGGAATAGCACTAGGGAAGATACGTAAGTAGTCTATTTGTTTTGTCGAAAATTTACTATTGGGAATCATTTTTACAATTTTTCGGTACTTGGATCGCTTAGAAAAATGTGCCAATGGAAAAAAATTTCATAAATAATGAAAAAAAAAATCAAATTCTATTGCAACCCTCATTTTCCGTCTTAGGGAGGGTGAAAAGAATAGGTTTAGAGTTTAAGAGGTTCATTATGATTCTAAACTAAACCTAACCTATCTAGAAATAGAAATTAACAAAAAATTTATTGAAGTACACTGTGGTAAATGTGGGAAAGAAAACCCGATGCAAGTCAGGCAAGGAATATACATGGCCGTGTTATAAGCCCTAGGATATGATCCCCATGAACTAAATGGAAATTTAGATATGTGTGAAATTAATCAAAATGCAGATAATTACATTAAATAATCCTAAGCTTGTTTCTAGTTGCTAGTCACGAGGTTCTTAGCCAAAGAAAGCAAGAAATTGTCTACTAAAGTTGCACAAATTTGACCTCCTCAACTCTAGAATGAAGACCTACAAGGAAGAAAATTGACCACGAAGGTATTCTGTTTGTATCCAAAAGTCTACGCTTGGACATCTTTCAAATACTAATTTGACATCTATTTCTACTAGGTGTGTCCTAGTTTGATTCTAAAGTCATGCTTTGCCTCAAACATCTCTCATTTTTCCCCAAAACTCTCGTTTTCCCCTACCTGGACCAACTGGTCTCAACTCTTCGAAATTCTTTTGGGTTTTCTAGGTTTATGGGCTCACTCTGGTGCACATTTCTCGCCCTAAGTCAAGCTAATCTAGAGCTAATCAAGGGATGAAACCTAGCTTTTCTTAAACTAGAACATACATAATTTGACACCTACTAATATTTTCAATTCAAAATTCTCTCATTTCTTACAAAAAGCTCACTCTTTTTTTTTTGGCTCACAACCCTTTAACACTCAAAAAAATTTCGGACTTCTTCAGTTACCTGCCAAGAGGGTATTCTTTGGGGGCTTTAAGAGGCTTTTAATCTTCAATTAGGGACATGCGGCCTATGGTTGGAAATATCTTTAATTATACTTTCATTATAGTTGAAGATTTTTGCTAATTTTGGTTGGAAGTTTCAATTACATTTCCTTTTCTCTCAATGAGTCCGTTGGTTGAGGTTAGTTTTCTAACTGGTTTGTCAAGGTTGTGGAGAATTCCCTCAAGTGCCTCTTGTCTCCACCCACTTTTGACTCCGGAGAGCATGCTTATGAGAGCTTACCCGCTAAATTAATCCAGCCTTTGGTCAATCCTTGCTCACACATCAAGGCTGCCAACTAAGGGCACGTTTGGTAACGTTTCTGTTCTGGGGAACAATTTTTAAACAAAAATAAAATTTTCTATTTCTCTTCTCGGAACAATTTCTCGCGTATAAGAACGCGCTTGATAATTATAAAAAATTTCTATTCCAGGAATAGAAATGCATTTAGTAAACTTGTATAATTTTGTTGTTTTTTTAAATTTTTCAATATTTTTATTATATTTTTTCTTTTTTCTTTTTCTTTTTTCTTCTTTCCTTTTCCTTTTCTTCTTTCTTCCTTTTGGTTGGCGACCTTGCCGAAGCGTCATTGGCCCTCGGCGAGGCCGACCTTGCATCGCTTGGGCGAGGTCAAGCCTTGCCTGGCTACTAAGGCCATCGGTGAGGCTCAGCCTCGCCAGATCTAGGTGAGCTCGAGCTCGGCCTTGCTGGGGGCCGGCGACACTTCGGCGAGGTCGCCGGCCCTCGCTGGCCGATCGTCGGCCAAAAGGAAGAAGAAGGAAAGAAAAAAGAAGAAGAAAAATGAAGTGTTTCTCAAAATTGTTCCCAAGAATAAAAAGCAATTTTTTTTCTACTTCTTGTTTTTGTTTCAAATCTGTTCTCGGGAAGAAAAGTTTGACCAAACACATTTCTGTTCTTTTTTTACCAAACATGGCCTAAGCTGCTCCACCAACTCTCCGACTTTGCCAAATTTTCAAATTTGTACCACTGTTGAGTTGGCTGATTTAATTAAGATTTTCACACTCTTTCATTAGATTATTCATGGTCAAATTTTGTGTATTTTCACATCTAATAGTCTTGTTCCACCTCAGCTAGAGATTAAACTGATTGAGTAGCTAAGTAGGATATGGTGGGGCCACGGAATTGCTTACTCAACAACTTCAAATTATGGCCAAATCGTGGACTGGGTTTTGACAGCTCATTTAAGTGCTTTAATCCATCAATTTTGCTAGAGTTATGATCAATTGGCAAGTCCATGTATATTACTCTAAGTCTTTACTAGAATTTGCAATTTCCCCTACCTAATTTTGCGAGAAAATTCCTTAAAATTGGTCATTTTCTTACTCGAATATAACCAATTTGATATAATTTGGTCCCTTTGGCCTTATTTGATTAATTTGACCTGGCCCAAGCTTAATTTCAACCCTAATACATGATACAAATGATGATTTAAGGGCTTGGGCAAATTTTGTAAAATTTACGAATTGGTCCCCCAATTTTTGAAAATTGAATTTTTGCCCCAACTTGCCATTTCAATTTCAAGGGCTTGGGTCGCCAACACTTGTGCCTAGGTCCCCATAGGTCGTGACCAAGGTCCCGGCACCAGCTCTCTTGCCCAAATCCTCGGCGGCCTAGCTCAGGTCCCCAAGATCTAGGTTTGTACTTGAGACTTTTTCTCAAAACATATGTTGGATAATCTTCCCGTAACAAGTATCAAAAAATGACTCACATATTATTTGCAAATGTACCCAAACACAAGAAGATGCAATATTTTTACTTGAAAATTAGTTCGCTGAAAATATTTTTTAAGTTCATTTTCAATGAGATCCAAAGTATATTCTAAGCCTAAGCATATGGTTAGCTCGGCTACTCTTCAAATGAACTACTAGTTATTCTTGGGAAAAGCTTTCAGGTATACTTAAATGATAAAGATGACATATTTCTATAAGAAGATAATTTACAACAAATAAAAAGTGGACTTTATTTTGTTTGTGATGGCCTATGCACGTATCCATTTTAAGGGGACATTGTTTTTCCCTCCTTTTACTCCTTCCCTTGTCTTCATTTTTTTTTTTTTTCATATTTCTATATATCTCTCTTTCATAATTATTATGTTTGAATTTACGTACATCTATATTATTAAATTAAATTTATAAGCTTGATCTTTTATTTTTATTTTTCTGAAAAGCTATATCATCTTACTAATGCATTCTTTTAGTTGTGTGTTTCCACATACTTCGAATTTCGCATTTCTTTTGTTTCAACTTTTAATTTGATATTTGTGGACGGCACTCACATAGTGAAGAAAATTTGACATTTTTTTTTCTTTTTAAGTTAAAATAGAGATTATTTATCTCCGTCTGAATTACACCACAACACAATTCGTCACATTGGTTCAATCCAACAACTTGATTGAAGGTTTCTCGCTTTGTTGTTATAGCCATTATAATCGTGGAAAGATGCAAATATCTCTCAATCTTTTTTTTCAAGATAATTGTCCAAAAATTTCTAAACACATCGTGTGACCGTCATTTCAGTTATAAGCTTTTCAATTTGTCTAATATAATCTTAAACCTTTTAACGATTTTTTACCGTAATCCATCCAGCCATTTATATTGAAAATCACTGATGTGACGATCCAATCAGTTACCAGTTGTGAAGCGTCAACATCTCGGTACAAGTGGCAACTAGTGTGGACAATCTTAAATGAAACATCATTGTTTCACAATTTTTTTTTCTAGACTTCATTTTCTATTTTACCTTTCCTTTTTCTTTATTTTATTTTTTATTTTTTCCCTACTATCCTCTCATCTTCTTCTCCACGAGTTGCTGGGGCCTCGATAATGGATAGCAAGATCCCCACAACCGGCGAAGAAGAAGATGAACAGTAGAGTAGGAAAAAAAAAAGAAAATGAAAGAAAAAAAAGATTTAAAAAAAATCGGAAGAGGATATTATTTTATTTAAGACCATTCACGTCAGCTACCAATTGAGCCACATGGAACGACTCTCACTAACTAAATGATCACGCCAATGATTTTACTTAAGAGTAGGGAAAGCTCAAAGGAACGGAATAAGCTAGAAGATGCTTGAAGTTTACCAGGAAATTCAATCTTGACTTGTCTTATGAAGGTGCGGAAAGTAGGTCCTTGACTCCCTATCTTCGAGGGTTAATAGGCGAGTTAGGAGAGGTTGAAACTCCTTATAGCCTCTTCATGGCTTTCAATCATGTTCGGGTGTATTTCTTCGTCCTAGAGCCTTTCTTGGTTAATATGCCAAGCCTTTCATCCTTTAGATACGGCTATTTGAAAGTCTAAATTAATCGGTTAGACTACATTATATCAGAATATCAAAAATTACATTAAGCAAATTAAAAAAATTTATAACTAGATTGACGGATGTACATTAAATTTGGATTTTTTTGGACAATTTTTCTAACTTTTAAATGTCATCTTCTCATTATGCTCCTATTTTTATTCAATACCATATAGATTTCTATTAATTATAGCATGAAATACTATGATAATTTTTTCACCTTACTCAAATAATAAGAAAACATTAATCAGACCGATCCAAAAAAATTAAAACTTTTTTGTGCTAGCAACTGCCTAGCGTCAAAATAAATATATTATAATAATAAAATTAATATCTCGAAAAACTCCAAATTTATACATTTATGACAAATTTACTAGTTATTTAAGTTGAATCATCACATTGCTGAGTCGTTAAATTTTACCATCAATTTATTAGAAATATATCAATTTATAATTTTTCTCAGTATTAATCCAACTTAATAAAAATTAATATAATATAAATTTATCACAAATATACTAATTTAAAATTTTTAATAATCAATGAATTAAATTAAGTGTTTGCGATTTTTTATTGTCAAAAAATTAATTTGAAATGAACCTACTCATCGTTCACCTTCGTTACAATAAACATTAGGGATATTCTTTGAGAGAACTTTTCATCTCCTTTTGGCAAAAGAGGTTTTGTCTTCGTACAGAGAGGAATAGAACTTTCTCATCACAGAAAAGACTCCAACCCGCGATCACGAACCATGAGCCGCGGATCCGAAAAGAGAGAAAATCATGATCAGGGACACCGCTGATATACAGATTTCTGCAGAGTTCCTGGATTGACACTGCGAATCATACAGAGTATTCAAGTGTAAAACCCCAGAGAAGGCAACTTTTAAAATAATGATCGACAAGCACGTCTAAAGTAGGCAGCAAGAACACAAACAAATCCAGTTTCGGATGATTCCATGGAACTGCTAGCTCAGTCCGGCCAGCTCCACCACGATCACGCTGATGTTGTCTTTGCTTCCCCGCGCCATTGCAAGCTCCGCCAGCATGGCCGCCGCTTCAGCGGCGCGGTTCTCCACCACGTTGGCCTCCAGGGTTCTCCTCCTCATCTGGCCTGCCAGACACCTGCGCACGACATTGCACGCAAACTCGTTGGAGACAACGTCCCACAGGCCGTCGCTGGCAAGGATCAGAAATTCGTCCGCATCGGTCCGTCTGCTCACCTTGATTTCTGGTTCCGGGATCACGAATGGTTTCAGATATTGATCTCCTACATGTAAGAAACGGGCATGAAAGAGTTGTCCCCAAATTATGGTCTTTTGAGTTGCAATAGATATAGAAACTCCCCCACCCGAGTGCTATAAGGTAATACTCACGTCTCGACTTAAAGTGATTCATAATAACATGATCTAGATATTCTCCTGTATAAAAAGCAAGCTCTACAAGAATAGTAATAAAATGGACAAAAAGCATAATCTAAATAGTGAAGATAAGCGTGAATTAATCTCATAAGTATCGTGCCGTTAAAATACATAAATATCAAATCCGATAATCAAACACCTCTCCCCCCCCACTGTGCAATAAAAAAAAAAAACAACAGTTGACGCAGTTAATTCTTCTTATGATTTCTTAAAGACAGCTATTCAGACAGAACAAGCGACCATCGTGCAACAAGTCAAAGCCAAAAGGCTCAAAAATACTATTATACCATCTCTATTCTATCAGGAGAAAACAAAGCTGGGTACTTTTAGTATGACTTTTGATCACATATTATATAATGTACACAATGCACCTACGAACCTATAGATCTCGAGGTAGCGAGGACACCAAGAATGCGGTGCCCATTCCAGTTTATGACCCGTCCACCAGCAACTTCAACTCTCTTCAATTCATCGGGCCGATTAGGCTGCACAACGCATAAGGAAGAGTCATTAAGAATATTAATGTATGCAAAACCTAAAACAGTTTCTACAATGGAAATGATACCCAGCATTAGCATATTTAATTCTTGGCATAAAGAACTAACACTGTTTAGACACATAAAAAATGTTTCGACCGGAAAAATCTCCTAAAAGGGGGCATCAGATGGAATCAAGCAGATGAATAAACAGCAAGACTAATAAATCTGAGAGTTCGATTAAAACAGATTAATTTTGACAAATACTTTGGGGATAACCGGGTTATCCATGATATTTACCACACTCAAGCCTCTCTTGGTCAAATTTGATATGGACTTTTCAACAATTCGTGAAGTCCCTATCATGACCAAGCATAATGGGTACCGAATAAGACCTAGATCCATTAAAAGAATAACATTAGCCAAATGAATCGAGGGGGACAATGAGAAATGCAACATCCTTAAAACTGCCGAAAGGTCAATCGGATGCCCCACTTTAAAATTCCATGGAGCCTTTACTACACAGTTCACCTTTTCATTTTACGGAGGCGAAGTGTATTTTTACTGTTGCAATAAGATCACGAGAAAGCACTTCATGCCACGGTTTATGCTACCCCTCTTATGGATCCGGTGCCAATTGCAAATTTCAATTTGGTGCATCTTTTGATCCAACAAGAATCATGAATTTCCAGAATTTGCCGTCGTAAATGGTTCTTATTCCACAAATTAAAGGACTAAACTCACAATGACAAATTAAAGTAGCTGCAATCTAGTCCATAAACTCCGCGACGTACAATTCCCAAGGGAGAATCCCTTGGGAAAATCTCGGCTTCGCCAAAGATCAAATTTACCTGCACCCTCGTGAACAATACTAAGATCAAGAAAGACATCGCGAAAATGTTGGACAAAAGAAATCGCGCTTCCAGCTGAAGTAACTACTATAGTGGCCAAAAACAAAACCTAGTACCTACCATATGTGTTGTATGTATATATGTATATATGTTATACCTTATGGTCATCCGTCAAGGCCATAGCAACACCTCCTCTACACAACACCGCCCTCGAGTCCCCACAATTCGCCACCACCACCACCTCCCTCCCCACCACCGCCACCACCGCCGTGGACCCCACCGTCTTCATCTCCTCCGCCGCGCCGCCGCTCGTCACCTCCCCATCCATCTTCCCGAAGCACCCCACCATCGTCCCCTCCCAGTCTATTTCCCTCCCCTCCCGGTCACGGCCCTCCACCTCCTCCGCCACCAGCCGGTGCAGCCTCTCCCTGCACGCCTCCGCCACCCGCGCCCCGCCGTGCCCGTCGTAGACCCCGAAGAAATCGTACACCTCGCCCGCCTTCAGCCTCTTCGCGAACCCTCGCTCCACCCTCACCGCGTCCTCCATCTCTCTCCTCCTCCCTATCACCGAGAGCGACCCGTGATTGATCGACCTCTCCCTTCTCCTCTCGCGGGCCCTGTCGTCGTCCTCACCCGCCGGAGCTCCGTCGTTCTCCGACGACGAGGAAGAGAACGAAAGCGATATCTCGATCGGCTTCTCCTCCTCCTCCTCATCCGGGGGTCTCGCGACCGGCGGCTCTCTCTTCCGCACGTGCCGCTGGCCGCTTCGGTGAGCTTTCCGGATCTTGAACCTCCTGCGGCAGCCGTTCCTGGCCTTCTCCGACGCCGCCACCGGGAAGATCCCTCCGCCGGCGTCCGCTGTCATCCTCCGAGGGTCACTCTCTTCGCCGGCGACTGCAGCTTTTGCTCCTTGTTCATTGCATGCACAAAAAGCAAGGAGTTAAAAATAAGAAAAGAGAGCGATGCATTAGCATTAGTAATCGGAGCGACGGACACTGGTGTGGGGGCATTTATTTGATGCGACAGCACGGGAAAGGACATCCAATCGTGGCCGTCCAGCTCGAGTCTTCCGTCGGTGGTTTGCCACATGGGTGGGCTATGCGCCTCTAACTTGGATTTCGGCAACAGAGACGTGGACGGCCCGGATCGGGGGGCCGGACACGCGGATGTCGGATCTCGGGGTTAGTGATTTTGTACTCGTACGGCCGGGCCCACGTGCGGCCCCCACCGTGGGTAAACGTGGAGATCTGCGATGGTAGCGTTAGGTGGGTTGCTCCTAGCCTTTTCGTATTTCTCCCCCTATTTTCTATTAATATTCAAAAGCAAGGGGGGGTGGGGGGCGAGCATTTCACGGTTTTCGAGAGTTTACCTCTGACAAGGAAGGTTGACTCGTCTGGATTTTTCGGGGACACGTGGCGGGACACATGGCGGTCGCTGTTTCGAAAGAACATGTACCTCGTATCATGTGTCAGGTTAACCCAGATATTTTCTTCCTTTTCTTTCGTGCAATGCGTAGGCCCCCTCTTCGCCCGCCGCGTGGTTTGACGGAGCGACCTGAGGGGGTAAGCTGTTCCGGTCGCTGCGTCGACGCCTGATTGGTCCGAAGCATCGCCAGAAAGCCAGCTGGCCTCTCCTGATTGGTCTCCTGAGTTCGAATGTCGAAAGCCCTAGAACCCTATGTCCTACGCAGCCGATGCGCCGTGAGGGCATTGTATTATACCCAGTAGAGATTACGAAACGTGGTTGCGGAGCTGCGGTCGAAAGATGTGTTGTTTTCGTCGCATGCACCGTCGCCCGGGTGGCAAGATGACTCCAGATCTTGATGGTTCCGTGCATGCGACGCTTGAACTTGAGCATTCGTATCGGGACTATGTTTGTCTTCTGGTTCCTCCCTCTCTCTCTCTCTCTCTCTCATCTGGTTGAGATCAGAGGAGAAATGAATCACGAGATTCCAGAAATGGGTGATGTTTCCTTTGACCTTGAGCAGTTAGGCAGGCGTCGCAAGGTGGAAACGCAAAGAGAGAATGCGTGGAGTTTGGTCCTTCCATCGGAACCCATCTTGTCCTCTTTCCTCTTTGCTAATCGAAGTCGTGTTTACGCACCGCCTGAATGAACTCTCGGAATCATGCCTACATCAGTCTACAGTTGACGTGACCATCGACAAAGTACGAGAAAAAGAACATGGTGGAGAAGAAAGAAAGGACGAGAGAGTAAGGGAGAGTTCCGTTCTTATGGTGGAAGCAATGACGTGCGGTTGCAATGACAAACCCTAGAAACCTAATGAAAATTAAACACGCGATGGTTTAATAATTTCAAGCTAGATTTGAGATGACTGTTTTCATGGGCGATCCTTAGAAGAGAACATGGGTCCCCAGTAGAATTGAAAATTAGATTGAACCGGCCATGAGGTGCGGTTAAATGTTCCAATGAAAATCGATCTACTACTGTGCTATTCGGTTTTCGTATGTTGATAACCCAAAAACTGAAGAATCAAATCAAAAGTTGAAGAATTGGATTGAATCGAGGTAACCCTAAAAGAGAGCATGATAGGGAGCGAAGGAAAAATTCCTTCCCTCAAGAGTGACTCCTTGGCTTTCACCGGTGGCATTTGACTCCTCCAGAGGGTCGAGACGCCGTTTTTCGTTGCTAATCGCTACCACCTGTTGTATCTACTGTCACACAACCAAGCTGTGCTGAGCATTGTTTTTCGCCCGGGAGAGCATGTATAACTCAGAACCTCTTATTGTTGGTTCCGTCATGCTCCACGACTGTTACTCACATCTTCTAAGTGAGATCCAAATGATCAGTCTTATTTCACTTTGAGTAGGAATAGATTCTTGAAGATCTCATCTCTATTTGAGAAAAATCTGATCAAATTGGTCATTCTTAGTATGCTAACATGTTTGTCGATAATCTAGATATTAATTTGTCACTTGCTTTGAATATAAACACTTGCATGAAACTACTCATAACATGTTTAATAAAATGCATAAATCAAGTCTATGTGAGTTTGTCTCTGGTTACGGAGTATTTTGAGTGCATGTCAACATGAAAATAATTGCCTTTTATGAAAACAGTTTGTGGGCTTAGCCGTTCATGCCCTTATGCTTTGGCTTATGGGTTTGGCTGATTCCTTCTCTTCAATCGGCTTTAGTTGCTTTTTATGCGAATTCAGGCTATTTGAATATTGCCCGCGAGGTGCTCGATACAATGAGGAAGATAATTGTTGCATGGAATTCGATGATTTCTAGGTATGAGCAGAATGGGTCTGCTAAGAAGGAGACAATTGATTGTCGCTATTGGCGGGATAGAGATTGTTGTTGTTGCTTTAACTTTCATTCCACTTGACTTAAAATGAAACTAAAGAAAAAAGGAATTAGCCGATTCCGGGTAAAACCCAGATTGACTCTGGAATTGCGGGTCCAGTTTTAGGGCCAATTTTATGGTGTACAAGATACGTTCTACATTCTAAAAATTGAAAATCAATTTCAATAAGGCCAGTTTTGGGTAACTTGGATGTATATTGGAACTGCTTACCCCTAGGTGATCCTGAATTGTGGTAGAACAAATTTTCATCTGCCTTTAGAGAGAGAGAATTAATTTTCATCTACCACTTCTTTAAATATGGAAAAATAAAAAATATATATTGTCATTTTAAATATAAATAAATAGATCCCATTCCGTCCTTGAATTAAGAATAAGAGATCGTTCTTGATCAATTTCCTTACCTCTCATATTTTGAGAATTAGAAAGATTCTTTTCAAATTTGAATTGAGGATTGTAATTACCTGCTCTCTCAAATCAGTAATGTATAGAGCCATTTGTATAACACTTTTTTACGCTACCAAAGTATGCTATAATGAATAATTCTAACATACATAGCCAGAGTTAAAATATTTTCAAAAGCGGCCTTATTTATCCTTGATATGATGATTAGTAAGAAATTGGATCGTTAAAATCCTCAAATTATGGATGGATTAGACCGCTTACTTAAAGTTTTCTCTGCACTAACACGAGATGTTCTAATTTTTCCTTTATTTTTACAGAAGGAAGGCCCACATGCACAGGAGTGGCGTCATTTCTGTAGTCATCCAAATGAACACCATATGTTATCACATAATCATTGATGGAAGATATGTAAGGTGAGGATTTTACTTTTGACGATTTTTTTGAATTCTTGCAGCATTCACACTCTATTAACTTTTAGTTGACACAAAGCATTTAAAATCTTCAAAAGATATTTAAGAATTCATAGGTAATTTTAATTCTGCCATAAGTAGTTTGATTATTGACGACAACTGTGTGCATAAATCGCCAAGTGAATGCTTGGTTTGTGAAGCATTGAGATTTGATTTCCCAAAAAAATTAACAAGTAAGGATTTTGTTAAACATCATCCCTAGAACATTTTATAAGATTATACTCTGAACATGCTTTATTGACGACGACCTGCTAAAAAGAGATTAAATTTTCAATATTCAATGTCCATCAATGTCCATCAATGTCCACTTAGAATAGTTCTTTCTATCTTTAAGTTCTATTAGTACACCATGTTTATCACATAACTTTAGCATAAGCAAATAAGTTGTTGGTAACCGCTTAACCATGTGTCAAATTTGCCCGGATAAATTAATTTGATGAAGCTTTGAACAAAGTTAGATCGAGCATAGATTATTTGAGAGTGAAAATGTTAAAAAGGGCACTAAACATGGAATTTATAATTTTGTATATATTATATTAGAACATCAAAAGCAGTCAATTGGAAAATTACCAAACAAATCTTACACTCATTGTATTTATGTCAATTCAATTCTAATCCTTCCAATCGTGCCTATTGAGTTAAAAAACTTTTCACATTTTATCAATTAATTCTATCTGGCTAATTTTAGCCAAAAATTAAGGTGGACACCAATAGTGATGCATTGGACAATTGGGGCTAATATGGACAATTTTTCACAAGTTTTTAAAATTGATTTTTTTTTCTTTTTTCACCAAGTCTGGCAAGGGTTGCCAATTGTCCCCTGTGGTCATAGGCGAGGTTCGGTGAGGATTGGCTAGTGACCCTCGCTGGACTTGAAAGAAAAAATATATATAAAAACAGAAATTTAAAAAAAAAAATATTCATATCAGCGATTTAAGACTAAAATTGATTGGATGGACTCAATTGACCAAACGTAAAAAGATTTAAGACTCAATTATCATAATTAAATGGTTTATGATTGGATTGACACAAATACAATATGCTTAAAACTTTTTTGATAATTTTCCCACGTCCAATTAAAAACCTAGGCCAAATGGCAAGGAAGAATTGTAAAGCACATACATTCGACTTAAGAGACTTCTCTTACAATATTATTTTTACTGGTCAAACAAATATAGCACGTCATACTTCTTGATGCGAGAAATCGAACCTACACCATGCATTTAATCTCGTCACGCGTGTCTATCAGGGACTCAACAAGGAGTTGCTTTTTTTGTTTTTTGTTTTCCAAGTCTTATGTTAATAGCTCGATTACATCACTAATCCCTTAATTCTGCATCACACCTTGCCCGACCCTTGGTGATTTAGAATTTCTCATTTGAACACGGTTTCTCTAATTGACCAAACCCGTTTATTTCCGTGCGAAGAGAAAACTCATTTGCAATAAGAAGAAGAAAAAGGAAACGTGGGTCGAGCTCCATGGCGGAAGAGTCCAAGGACAGTCGATCAAGGAAGAAGGGAGGAACTTGCTACGGGAATTCCGTGCCCGCACTTCACCAATGCGAGTTCCGTGGAGGCGAAAGGAAACGGAGGAGACCACGAAAAGTTCAAGTCCAATTCATATCTCGATTTAGACAAGCCAAGGAAGGAGGTTCATGTCTTCATATCACTTGTCGATGAAAGTTTGCTTCTCTAATCTTCATCTCTCGGGCGAGCCCGACGAGCATAAAATAGAGAGAAAAAGCGTAAGGGAACGAAGTCGATCCGTCATCCGTTGACGCAAAACATCACGTATCGCCTCGTATTCATCTACACCAACGCGTCCTCCGTGCACTCTTCCATTCCCTCTCTCTTCCTCTTCTTCCTCTGCTTCGGCCATGGCACCGCCCACAATGCCATTCGGGCCTGGGACCCTTGCGACCCCAAATGCTACTCTCTCCAGGGGCCGCCGGTTCAGTTCCCGTTCCGGCTCGAACCATACCAACCTGCCAACTGCAGCTATAATCAGGAGTTCGACCTGTCCTGCGACGATCATGGGAACACTCTGCTCTCGCTCCCAAAGACCTCGCATCCGCTCTTTGTCAAGTCCATCGACTACGCCAAACAGTCCGTCCTCATGCAGGACTCCAACGAGTGCCTCCCCCTGCTGCTGGCGAAACCTTAACCTCTCTAGCTTCTCCTACCAAAGGGTTTATAACAAGAACCCAGATGGGTACCCGCCCTCCAACTACAACTATTCCCTGTTCAAGTGCCCACCGCCCGAGAGGACCCCCAGCATGACCCGGGCGGACCGCCAGACCCAACCCGGGTCGTACGATGTGTATGCCGCCCGCTCCAACTCCTATGTCGGAGACTCGCCGCTGGTGTCCTGCTAGAGGAGCGGAAGCATCGACTTGCTTCCAGTGCCGATCACAACATGATGCGCGAGGCTCATTTGGTCTGGGACAAGCCGGACTGCGGTCAGTGCACAAAACAGCGGTTGGTGTCAACGGAACGGGAGCGACATCAGCTGCACTGACCCTCATAATATGCACAAAGCTATTGCTTTAATCCTAGTCCAGGGCGCATGCGTTTATGGGTTCCCAGACTTTTTTATGTTTCATCAGACTTTGCTTGACTTTGTGTTACTTCACTTTCTTTAGTTTAAGTGATTGTTAATGCTCGTGTTCTTCTATTTCGGCGATTCACTCCAAAGCTATTAAACTCCGGTGATGGATATAGCAAAGTTGCTTTCTGACTTACGGTTGTTGAAATTTATCAAGTCTCTCTTTTGTAAAGATAAGATCTGTCAGATTAAATTACTCTAACAAGATCCATGGATCGCAGAGGAAGGAGAATCATAGTTTCTACGCAAGAAATAGGGCTTCCGCGAAACTAATGTTACTTTTATATGTGCAATTCTGTCGGATAAATGCATTTCCACAACTGAGTCTTGTTTTTCAGACGATACTTTCTGTAAATTAAATTGAAGGTGTTCTGAATCCCGATTGCCCGTTTTCATAAAAATTATCTGATGACCTGAAATGAAGGTCAGTCACGGTGTCGGTGTTAAGTTAAGCTAATATAACTAGTTTTGAGGGCTTTTCTTCTAGTTGTTTTATTTTTCATACGAACTTCGGCAGAAGCTCAAGTACTGACTTCTCTGATTCTGCAGAAAGATTAAAGCTAGAGATCGCGGGAGGAGTCATGGGCTCTTTTTCTCTTTCTTGTTGGATTGATCGGATTTGGCTATGTCCTCAATGAAAAGAGAAGAGATAAAGCATTCCAACTCAAGATCAAGAGCTTCTTGCGTGACTATGAGGCCCTCAAGCCGACCCGTTACTCCTACAATGACATCAAGAGGATAACCAATGACTTCGAGGAAAAACTAGGCCAGGGGGCTTACGGAACGGTCTACAAAGGGAAGCTTTTAAACGAGATTTTTGTTGCCGTGAAGATGCTGGACGATTCGTTCGGGAATGGAGAGGAGTTCATCAACGAAGTGAGCACTATGGGAAGGATTCACCACGTTAACATGGTTCGGATGGTTGGTTTCTGTGCCGACGGTTTCCTAAGAGCCTTGGTATATGAGTTCCTGCCAAACGAGTCTCTGGAGAAGTTCATATTCCAGGGCGATGACACTCTCGACCCTTTCCTTAGTTGGGAGAGGCTCCACGACATCACTCTTGGAGTGGCCAAAGGCATAGAGTATCTTCAACAGGGGTGTGATCATAAGATCCTTCATTTTGACATCAAACCACACAATATCTTGCTGGATGACAACTTCAATCTTAAGATTGCAGATTTCGGTCTGGCAAAGCTATGTTCCAAGGAACAAAGTGCAGTGTCCATGACTGCGGCCAGAGGTACCATGGGCTACATTGCCCCACAAGTCTTCTCCAGGAACTTTGGAAGCGTGTCATCTAAGTTGGACGTATACAGCTTCGGAATGCTGCTGCTTGAAATGGTTGGGGGGAGAAAAAACGTCTAGGTGAACGCAAAGAACATGAGCCAGATGTATTTCCCACAGTGGGTCTATAACCATCTGAATAAGGGTGAAGAGATCGAAATACGAATCCGAGAGGATGGCGACCATAAGATTGCCAGGAAACTGGCAATCATAGGTCTCTGGTGCATTCACTGGTACCTGGCCGACCGGCCTCCCATGAAAGCGGTGGTTCAGATGCTGGAGGGAGATGAGTGCCCCCTCATGCCCAAAAATCTTTTCGTTTCCTCCGGTTCAGGGGATGCTGCGACCATGCGGGGAAGACTCCGGAACAAGGAGCGAGAAGTTATCGCGGAATAAGTTCGAGTGCCCTTTGGCAATATGTTGTCTGTCCTTTACTGAAATGGATGTCTAATAGTCTGAAAGTATATAGATCTGTGATCGAGAAGCCATACGTTAAATGTAGGAACTCTCTCTGCCGCTATATAGTGTGAAAACCATCGATGCCCTCCCACTATTTACCTGTCTGCGCAGATCCACTATGCATAGAGGAATTCCTTTCCTCTTATATTTCTAACTATGTTAGTTTTATCTTATACTAGAATCTATCTACTTATTGGAAGTTTGTAAGATTGTGAGTATTCCGGATTTCATAGCCCATCGCAATGAGTACGGCAGCAGGTAGTACTAGGACAAGAATTGTGCTGTGTCTGCTTGGGGAGCAGAAAATATCCCGCTTCAGCAATTTAAGAAGGAACGAGAGTACTGCTACAAATAAAAATAGCCCTTCTCATGAGGATGATAAACTTTAAAGTTGAAAACAACAAATTTGCATAAGCGCTAAAAGGAATATATTTTTTAGGCCAATTCAATCGAGACTTGAAATGACATCGATTTGAAGCTTCTCAAAAAAGATTGCATCGGTGAATTAGGGTGGCACGAGGGCTTTATTGACAGAGGGAGTTCTTACCAACGAGGGGCGACTCAGCCGATTAATTCGATTGCTAATTGTGCCATAACCGAACAATGTGATCATTTCGCAGTATCTAGTTGTGTCCTTTTGAGTAAACACGATAAGAAGACATTCATCTCATCCTCATACATTTGGTTGAACTCTCCATCACTGCCTTCCAATTTAAGCCAAGAAAAACGAATTCGTCTCGTTTTTCTAGCACTCTTGAGCTCTTTCAGCTAAAAAATGAAACAAAAGGAGACTTTTGCTACTGTCAAGTGCTTTTAGTTTCTTTGAACAATAATTCAAGCACCAGAGAAACAGGAAAAGCACCGCAAAAGAGTGGTTTCAAAGCCTAGTCACATAGATGAGAATGCTCCTTTTGACGCATCTGAGCATTTTATTTTGAAGAAATTCTCGAAAAGAAATCTTCAACCTGTTTTGCCATTTTCTGTTTGTGGCTACCTCATTTGGACGTATGCACTGCATAATTGGCCACTTTACAGACTATATCTTTTTGTACTATCACAAGATCCTTCACTCTCCCCCGACTTAGACAGAGCTCGTAGTCTTGAGTTCATCCATCCTGAGTCTTATACTACAGCGATCTGTTGGAAATTAGAAGGTGCAGAAGCATGGTTTTGATGTCGGTGATAGTTTTTGGTTTAATGATGTGTGCAAATGTATATGTGTAGTATTTATTTGGTAAAGGATGTACAAGGGACGAGGCAGGATAATTCTTCAAGGGATACAAGGCAAGTTTTCATGAGAAAATAATAGCTTTAGTTTATAAAAATGGCTTTACGCTAGTGGGAAGAGGTGTTGGTGGAGTAGCTACATACTACATAGTATGGAATTTATTTTCATGCTCTTCTCACTCGTTCATAAGAACGACAATCACTGCCGAAGATAGGCTTTGTCAAACTACATAAACCATTTTCTTGGTGTTCTTTACAGCAGCGTGTACAATTCCCAACCATGGAGTTGCTTTTCTGACCATATTTGGGGACTAAAATAACTTCTTGCTACAGACTACAGTATCTTGAAGCAGACTTCTCCCCGCGCATGTCTAGACTTCTCTAGACTTGGCTAGAGAATTCTTAGAAAAATGGATCATAAACTTCAACACGTCAATGCCAATCCTCGAGAATATATAAAATTCCAGGAGTATCAAGTAAATGACAAGATGTGCCCGAAATCTGCTTCAACGTTTCATAACTCCCAAAAAACACGTTTTGCGGAGGCTTCGAGTGCACACTGTCCCATCACCCTCTCCAATAAGTCGGACCTATTTTTATTCTGTGCAACACCTGAAACAATCTACCGTAGTTAATCGCATAAAAGAACGAGATTAACCTAATATAACAGTAATTCATCCACTGCAGGCAGACATCCTTTTTATTTTCGTTGGGCACATTTGACTATTGCATGTAGTAGCAACTGAGCAAAATCTTTGTACATTGAACGGATAGGTCCTTCTTACCACGCTGGGGGATATTGGTGGCACTCAATCTCAGTGGTGGAGCGGCGCAGTGGCCCTTGAGCCCCCACTGCCCGCCCCAAGCCACACACCTACTGCACAGCGGTGCCCCCCACCGGTGCCGGAGATCATTGCTGAGGTCTGCCGAGATGACCTGCTTGCAAAACGGCCATTCCGACCAGGATGGGGACGGTCTTCATGAGCACGCATGAGGAGGAGAGGCTGCTCAAGACACCGGCTGAGGAAGTTGCGAAGACCGCGTAGTTGGAGCCGCTGAGACAGGCGATCAGGTTCAGGCCGTACTTGATTTAGCTGGAAGAGCAGTTAAAGAAGGAGAAGTCCGCGGAATAGACACTGGTGGAGGCCGAGGAAGATAAGCCTCTTTGGGAGGTAAGCCTCGAGGTCATTCACCCTTATCTCTTGTTGGGCAAGCCTCAAGTCAATGCCTTGGGCCGTGAATTGTCCTGAGCTGGGCAACTCTAGTATGGTTTGGTTCGTCCCGTCGCACGAAAGCTCAAAACTCGCGTACCCGCAAGATTCGGGTTTATGCACTTAAATAAGCACTTTGAACCCAGCCTACATCAGTCTACAGTTGACATTACCATCGACATTTACGAGGAAGAGAATATGAAAAAAAATAAAGCTCCATTTTTTTCACAAAACATAATTGAGTTGAAAAATATTATCCTAAAATTAATCATTTATAACACTTGAAAAAATTAATTATCGAAAAATGAAATATTTTCACTATCAACAATAATTTATATTTATTATGGATGATAAAAATATTATTCGTTCGTTTAGGGCTTGTTTGTTTATTTTTGTTTTTGTTCCCCAGAACAAAAATTTATGTTCTTTTGTTTCAGGGAACAAAAAAAGAACAGAAGTGCATTTGGTAAAACTTTTGCTCTCGGGAACAGATTTGGAACAAAAACAAGAAATAGAAAAAACTTATTTCTTGTTCCCGGGAACAATTCCGAGAAACACTTCTTTTTTCTTTCCTTCTTCTTCCTTTTGGCCAGTCGCCGGCCTCGGCCATGGCTGGCAACCGGCCGTTGAGGGCCAACGACCTCGCCGGTGGCTGGGCGAGA
Source organism: Eucalyptus guilfoylei (assembly GCA_016097605.1). Lineage (NCBI taxonomy): Eukaryota > Viridiplantae > Streptophyta > Magnoliopsida > Myrtales > Myrtaceae > Eucalyptus > Eucalyptus guilfoylei. The sequence goes on from CM027860.1 coordinate 19,839,929, forward strand.
TTGATGTGGACATCGAGCCATATCGAGGAAGAGGTGCTAGGGACCCATTGTCTAGACCTACTGGTTCGATTACTCGAGTGCGGGCCAAGCAATTCAGGCAAGCTGTTGGTGTCATGGTTCGTGATCTTTGGCGTAGAGATGACCTTGGATCAAATCTTGAAGAATCTTGGAAATCTTGACGCAATTTGATTATCTGGTCATCAAATATTTGACAATGTCAAAAAAATTATCTTCTTATTTAGATATATTCGAGAATATGACGTATTAGATTTCTAGGGCTGGTTTTAGAGTTTGTGTGGCAACTAGAAGACCTATATTAAGGACTAGCCGACTTTCTTTGGGGGACAGATATATTTTTATTTTTGAGGAAAAGAATTGAGAGGTTATCTTCTACAGCTCTTTTGAGGACTTAACCTTATCAAGATTCTCTTGTGGCGGTCAATTCGACTTATCGAGCGAGATAGCGAATTCTTTCGCTCATGGCATCTATAACGTTGGTTGGTTAACACGCGTTCATCAACAGGTCACGTTTATATCAAGGTTGCTAATCACATGTTTGATTGGAGGTCGAGGTTTGCAATTCACACCATCCGGGCCTTCGTAGAATGATTTTTCCGCAACGATTCACATCAGAGGCCGAGCCTCACCAGTGGCCTCTGTGGCCAAGCGAGGTCACCGGCGAGGCTCAACCTCGCTCAGGCGGCGAGGTCATCGACGGGGCTTGACCTTGCCCAGGCAACGTGAGGTCATCCTCGCCCTAGCCTGGCTGGGCGGGCTCGACCCAATGGTGGCTCAGTGAGGCTCGGTCTCGCGGGCCACCATTGGGCGACGCCGACCTGGCAGTGGCCCGGTGAGGCCGAGCCTCATCGATGGCTGGGCGAGGCTTGGCAAGGCGAGGCTGAGCCTTGCCTAGCCATGGCGAGGTCATCAGCCCTCGTCGACCAGTCGCTTGCCATGGCCGGCAACCAGCCAAACGCATTTCTATTCCTAGAGTAGAAACTTTTTGTAGTCATCAAGCGTGTTTTTATACTCAGAAATTGTTCTCTAGAACAGAAACAAATTAAAACTAGTTCTATTCAAAAATTGTTTCCCGGAACAGAAACGTTACCAAATGCGCCATTATATTATAAGCATACAATCAATAAATTTAGGGAAAATCTTTATTTTTCACGAAAGAAACATACTTTATGAATAGGGGGAGTCCCTTTTATCCTTTTTAGGAGTCGAACTAGTGATTTTATGGATCTCAAATTTAGCCAAAACAGTACATACATACATACATACATACAGACACACACACACACACACACACACACACATATATATAATGGCTAGAAACTATTGAACCATCATGGTTTTTAATTTTCATGCGAGTATTTAGGATTTTCTCATTTTGAAAAATCCTTGAAGGAACACTTAATTCCTTTATCATATGGTTTGAATGATTGTTATCGTAAGTGATCTTGAATCAAGGTGAAACAAATTCTCATCGACCTTTTAATGCAAGAAGAACTTTCAAATCACGTAAACCTATGTCGCGTAGAAGGTTTCCTTGCTCATGTTTTGCCGATCACCATATTGGTGGTAAAGATGACTGACAAGGGGTGACACTATGGAAAAAGAATCAGCAAGAAATGGGAGGGGATTGAATATATTATCTAAAATTTCATCTTTGATAATTATAATTACCTACTCTCTCAAATCAGTGATGTATGAACCATTTGTGTAGACCTTTTTATGCCATCGAAGTATGCTATAATTACTCTTTTAAGTTTGCCATTTATACTTTAGTAATTATAAAATATACTGATAATGTAAGAATATTTTTCCTTAAGTAATTTGATGGTTAGTAAGAGATTGGGTAGCTAAAAAAATCCTCAAATTAAGGGTCGATTAGACCACTTATTTAATATTTTATTTACACCAACGATATGCTCTATTTTTCCTTTCATATTGATAGGAAAAGGCCATGTAAATCAAATTAAGGGTAGATTAGACCTCATTCTGTAGTCATCCAAGTCAACGCCATATAGTACCAAAGGGTTAGTACCCCAAAAAATCCAAAACTAGTATATATCTCAAACTAATTTTTTGACCACCAAAAACTCCAAACCGGTACACTTTGACAAATTCACTTTCTGTTAGTTTCTGTTAAATTTTATTATCAAATTACTGAGTTAAATGACACATAACAATTGACTGATGTTCTTACCAAAAAAATTAAAATAATAATTGACTGATATACTAATTTGTGATTTTACTCTTTATTTGTATCATTTTTGTGGTATTAATCCAATTTAAGTATTTGTCATAAATGTATTATTTTGGATTTTTTGACAGTCGAAAAAATTAGTTTGGGGTAAATTTATCACAAGTGTACCAACTTAGGGTTTTATGTGATTATTTAGGGTAAATTTATTACAGGTGTACCGGCTTAGAGTTTTTCGTGATCAAAAAATTAGTTTAAATTAAATTTGTTATAGGTGTACCAGTTTGAGATTTTTTAGGATATTAACCATGTTACCAAATTATCAATTTCATAGAGAGGTACATAAGGTTTGACATTTATTTTTTATGATCATTATAAATTTATGACTTTTACTATGTACAAAGCATTTGAAACCTTCAATGATACTCCTTGGTAAAAGTTGTAAGTAGTTTATGTTCTGCCCTAAGTAGTTTGGTTATTGATAATAACTTCGTGCGGAAACCCCAATCTAAATGCTAAATTATTGATGCGTTGAAAATTGTTTTCACGAGAAAATGAGTGATAAAGATTTTGTTGAAGATGTTAGGAATATGAATATATGAAGAGAAAAATAGAGAAGAAAAAACAAGTAAGAATTTTTACGTGAAAAACCTTTCCCAAAATCAGGAAAGGGAAAAATCACAATGCCTTACTATGCAATATTTTCACTATTAGTATCAGTGTTACAAGCTCTAAGATTATAAGTTTTAGTGTTTTAATTACAAAAAATATTACCCTCATATATAGCAAGAGTCTATGGCATACATCATTAATATGGAAATTGCATGTATGCCATTAACAATAATGATAGCCTTCTTGTCTGCTTTAGCATTACAAGATGGGTGAAATGTCTGCCCAATATAAATTGTTTTTGCGCTTGAACATTATTTTCCTCTACGAGACTCCACAACTCCATCAATCTCCCACTTGGAGGTTGATCTTCGAAAAAAAAAAACAATAATCTTTCATAATCTCCATCTTTATTGCCCAAATCATCCTAGTGCAACGACTTCCCTCATCACTTACGATATAGGCCAACTGAGATAATACGTAGTCTTAGTTTCTCAATAGTGACAACCTTTGTTAACATTTCTGCTGAATTTTCTGCACCAAGAATCTTCTTCAATGACAAATTCTCATCATCTATCAACTGACGAATTTGATGATACTCTAACTCAATGTGTTTTGTTCTTGTATAAAATATTGGATTCTTTGCAAGATAAATAGCACTCTAACTATCATTGAAAAGAATATTGTTATCATGCTCCTTGCCTATTTCTTTCAAAAAAAATTTCAGCCAAATCATCTCCTTACTAACTTTAGATATAACAACATACTCTGCCTTAGTGATTAAGAGAAACATACATGTCTGAAATCTAGACATCCAACTGATTACGGTGCCACCTAAGGTAAAAACATAACCTGAAGTGTTTTTCTTATTATCCAAGTCACCATAAAGACCTTCATCAACAAAGCCTTGTAAAGTTATACTGTTGTTTATAAAACATAATGACATATCTAAAGTACCTCTTAGGTATCTTAATAACCACTTTGGAGCTTCCCAATGTTGTATTCCTGGATTTGTTATGTATCTGCTCACAACTCCTACTACATAAGTTGTATTTTGTCGAATACATATCATAATGTACATTAAACATCCAACAACTGATGCATAGGGCACCTTAGCCATATATTCTTGCTCTTCATCTATCTTCGGTGATTGCTTCTTTGAGAGCTTGAAGTGACTTCCTAAAGTACTTCTAGGATTTGCATTCTAAATTCTGAATATGTCTAGCACATTTTCAATGTATTTCTTTTGAGATAATCTTAGAATTCTTTTGGATCTATGCCGCCTGATCCTCATTCCAAGAATCCTATTCACTGTGCCCAAAACCTTCATTTTAAACTCTTTTGACAATTACTGCTTCAATATATTGATCTCCATCATGCTAAATCCTACAATGAGTATATCATCCACATATAAAAGTAAAAATATATAGTAGTCATCAAATTTCTTGAAATAACAACAGCAATCCATATCACTTCTAGTGAATTCGTTACCACTCATAAAAGTGTCAAATTTCTTGTACCACTATCGAGGAGACTGTTTTAAGCCATAGACTTTTCTCCAATTTGCAAACATAATTTTCTTTTCTAAGAACCTAAAAAAGTCTTAACATCTGATTGCTCTAGATGTAAATTCTGAGCGCCAATAATACTCAATACTAACCTAATAATAATCAATTTCACAATTGGAAAAAAAAATCTCTACATAATCAATTCCTTCTTTTTGCTGAAATCCTTTTACTACTAACTTTGCTTTGTACCTTTTGCTGCCATTAGGTTTTTCTTTGACTCAATACACCCACTTGTTCTACAATGCTTTCTTCCCATCTAGTAACTGAGCTAACTCCCACTTAACAAAATCTTTAATCCTCACTATTTTTGAAAAAATTTCTAGCTTGCCAGTGTTAATCAAAAGCAAATAATGCAATGACGGAGAATATCCTTGTACAAGTTTAAGTGTTCTACTATATCTTCTTAAAGTGGGTTCAGGTGTACACGACTCTTGTTTTGATTTTGGATCAAAGTTTATGGCAACAGTTTTAGGAATTTCAACCAGAACACTCTTAAAAACCTCCCATAATTTAATCTTTCTATTCTCCACCGTTTGTTTCTTCACATTACATGTTTTCATTGAATACAACTTCATCATTTATTTTTCTATTTTGTTCATTCCAAAATAAATAACTAAAATAATCAAAACCATATCCAATGAAAAAATGTTTTTTTAGCTTTTGCGTCAAGCTTATCTCTATTTTTAGAATCAATGTGGACATATGAAACACAATAAAAAAAACTATCATATGTGAGAGATTTACCTTCTTTCCATTACATTGTTCTTATGGTAACTTAAAATCAAGTGAAATCAAAGATTCTCTACTAATCAAATATGCTGCTGTGTAAATTGCATCCGCCTAAAACATCTTGGGTAATCCTGCATGCAACCTCATATTTCTTGCACGCTCATTAAGAAATCTGTTCTTCCTTTCAGCAACTCCGTTTTGCTGCGGTCTGTTGGGAACAATTTTTGTCATTTTGATTTCGTTCTCTGCACAAAATCGCTCAAACTCCTTGCTAACATACTCATGACCATTATCAGACCATTCTCTTAAGTCTTAGAACTTATCTAACATCATGCAACTTCCATTGATATCTGTTAGTAGATTTTATGTAAACATCACCCTTTCTTATTATATCCAAAGGTTTATCATCAACAAGATAAACCTTTCCAAATTTTCCAGCAACAAATTATGCATTAATTCTTTGCACGAAGTAAAGTGAAACAATGCACCCGAGTCAAGATCTAAGACTCAATTGGACTAACAATGCTCAAAATTAATGCATCACTATCATGCGTCTCTTCAAGAGTTGCATTGACGGATTTTTCTTCCTCTTGATTTTAGTCTCGATAATGAAATTTCTTCTTTGAGGCTTCACAATCTCGTTTCAAATGACCTTTCTTTTTGCAATTCCAACAAAGTATTTCTCCACAAGGTCTTGATTTACTTCTCCCTTTGGACTTTGATCTACTGCGGTATTGGTTCCACTCTCGTTGATTGCTTCTCCCTCTATCTTCAATATTTAAGGCAGCGCCTAAAAATTCACCCAATTCTCTTCTGCAAATATCCTCTCTAAGAATAAAATCTCGGACTACTTGAAGCTTCAACTTTTTCTTACCAGACGAACTATTCACTGCAATCACGATTGCACTCCAACTTTCAGGTAGATAAGATAATAAAACTAAAGCCTTTACCTCATCATCGAATTTGATATCCATTGAACTCAATTAAGTCATGATCACGTTAAATTCATTGCTATGCTCTGTCACAGCCCTCGTTCATCTTCAAATTGAAAAGACGACACATCAAGTATACTAAAACTAAAGCCTTTACCTCATCATTGAATTTGATGCGGAAGGCTTCTTGTACATGTTGGACAACGCTGCCATCAAATCCATTGTTGCCGCCTCATTGGCAATGCTAAAAGCAACATTCCGCACCAATGTGAGATGAATCAAACTCAGAGCTTGTCGATCTAAAAATCCCCACTCTTCTTACTTCATAAAGTCTAGTTTCTCTCCAAACAAAGGCCAATGCAAGTTCTTCCGATACAACATATTCTCAATTTGCATCTACCATAAACCAAAGTCTTTGCTATTGAACCGATCAATCTTCACCTTCCCTTCGCCCATATTCGCTCCCATTATTTTGCCAAAACCAAACTCTAATACCAGTTGTTAGGAACGCGGATATATGAAGAGAAAAATAGAAAAGAAAAAACAAGCGAAAATTTTTACATACAAAACCCTTTCCAAAATCAGGAAAAGGAAAAATCACGGTGCAGCACTAGGCAATCTTTCCACTATTAGTATCAGTGTTACAAATTATAGGGTTACAAGTTTCAACATTTTAACTATAAAAGATATTGCCCCTAAATATAGGAAGAGCCCAGGGCATACGTAATTGATATGAAAAATTACATGTATGCCACTAGTAGCAATAAAAAACCTTATTGTTTGCTTTAACATTACATTATGAGTAACATACTGGGAAGTGTCTTCCCAAGATAAATTGTTTCTACATTTGAATATTATTTTCTTCTATCAGATTCCACAACTTCATCAAAAGATTGCCACCGGAGCATTTGATAAGAAGTTCTAATTATGATTTGAAAAAGTAAGTACACTAGAAGTGCCAAAAGTTGCGTATGGCACTCACTTTGGTGCCAAAAGTTTATTTTAGATCACTTAAGTGCCCAAAAGTTTGAAAAACGATCATTTTAGTGCCAACGCCAATCCAGTTGGCCAGAAATCCGACGTGGTAGTTTTTTGTTAATTTTTGAAGCCGACGTGGCTCACCGAAAAGTACAATCAGTATGCAACCAACAAAACAACAGTATTTGGTGTCTTTTCCCCAAGTAAGAACCCTAAATCCCAAAATTATCAACTCACTCTTACAAATGGAGGAAAGAAGCTTTAGCAATGGCTCACATTCGTGCAAAAAAAAAAAAAAAATTAGATGGTGAGTGTTATAGTTATTGCAGGTTACCGAGTCCGAGAGGAGCATTTGGGACTCGGTTGAATCCCAGGAGAAGATTCCATGGGTGCAACAGATATAGAGAAGGCTCGAAGTGCAAATATTTCAAATGGGTTGATACGAAATTCTCCAATGGAGCAACATGGGTGATCTTGGAGCAACTTGAAGGCCGACATCAACCTCCACCTACATTAATGGATGAGTTGGAGGATGTCGACTTAATGCAAGCTCAAATCAAAAGTTTAACATCTCTCGTCGACCATTTCAAGAGGGAGGTTTCAAGGCTGAAAATTGAAAGAAATTTTTATCGAGCATTGATTGTGTTGTTATTCTCTTGTGTAGTCTATTCAAATGTAAAGTGAGTAATGGGAAGAAGTTTGTATATCTACCATAGTCAAAGACGTTAATTATGTACTTGTATTGGGTTATTTATAAGTAAAGTGTGTTTATGGTTTGCTATAATTTTTGTATGGAGCAAAAGGTTTTATTGTAATATATGGTAGAAAATTAGAAATGGAAGGTTGGAGTTGGAATGCATTAGTTGTGAGCACTTAAATTTTTTTTTACTTAGTTGTGTATTGTCAATGTTTGTTTTGCTTAGCTTTTGCTTCAGATGTAATAGTTTGCTGCATTTTTTGTTTGGTAATGGTTTGCTGGTATGCTAGTTTGCTACAACTATTACTGCAAACTATGGCAAAATTAAGGGATTGTGGCAAAATCATGATTGACTATTTCAGTGCCATAAGTTGTAAATAGTGATCGCTTGAGTGCTAAATTTGTATAAAAGTGATCATTTAAATGCTAATTGCGGTTATAAAGTGATCATATGTGTTACACAAGTTTATATATATATAGGCAGAAGAACAACCCAAGTGCCAAAACTTGGCATGGAGGGACACTTAAGTGCCGAAACTTCGGAAAGGTACACTTAAGTGCCAGTTTCAGAGTAAAGTGGAATACTTAAATGCCACTCCGGCCAAATTGCTGACGTGGCAATTTTCCGGCGAGTTGGGTGCAAAATGGCGTCGTTTTGCTCGCTGACGTGACGAGAAAATGCAAAAACGATGTCGTTTTGTGTCTGATGTGTAAATAATTAATATAAAAATTAATTTAATTAAATTAAAACTTAATTTTATTTAAAATATTCTAAAAATTAAAAAACTTAAAATTAAAAAACCTAAAAAATAAAAAACTTAAACTATAAAAGGGGGGGGAGTCGAAGGGGGCGGTTAAGGGTTGAGCCCTCGCCATCGCCGCCTCCCTGCCGTCGTAGGGAAGGGTCGGCGACGGAGGGGGGAGGGTCGGCCGGGGTCGCTGGCCCCTGGCCGACCGATGGCGAGGGCTCGCAAGCCCTTGCCGCTGGTCGGCCGACGTCACTGGCCCCTGGCCAGGGCCCGGCGACCCTAGCCGATGCTCCCCCCACCGTTGCTAGCCCTTCTCGGCGACGGCGGGGAGGCGACGAGGGCCCGCAAGCCCTCGCCCTGGGCCCTCGCCGCCGGTCGGCCGAGGGTCGGTGACCCCGGCCGACCCTCCCCCCTCCGTTGCCGGCCCTTCCTGGTAGTGGCAGGGAGGCGGTAGCGGTGAGGGCTCAGCTCTCAATCGCCCCCTTCGACTCCCCCCCCCCTTTTTTTTTTAATTTTAGGTTTTTTAATTTTAGAATATTTTAAATAAAAATAAGTTTAAATTTAATTTAATTAATTTTTATATTAATTATTTATACATCGACACAAAAGGATGTCGTTTTTGCATTTTCTCGCCATGTCAATGAGCAAAACGACGCCGTTTTGCACCCAACTCGCCGGAAAATTGCCACGTCAGCAATTTGGCCGGATTTTGGCTGAGGTGGCACTTAAGTGTTCCACTTTACTTCGAAACTAGCACTTAAGCGTATATTTCCGAAGTTTTGGCACTTAAGTGTCCTTCCGTGCCAAATTTTGACACTCCAGGTGTCCCAAACTATATATATATGAAACGTCACTTAACTTGCACCAGTCGTGATGCATCTTGTTGCACCGGTTGGGTTATTAGTGCATCTTATTCTTGCACTAGCCCATACAAGTGTTGATGCAACAAGATGCACCAGCACCCATAATTGCTCATGCAAGAACATGAAGCACCTACAACTGCATTAAGACATGCTGGTGCATTTTGTTCTTGCACTAACACATACAACCGGAACCCATAAATTCATTAGTACCCACAATTTCAACCAAGAACAATATATGCATGCATCACTTATAAAAACATTAGCCTCATAAGAACGTTGTACTAGCAACAAAAAAATTATACAACATAACTGTCTTGCCAGCATTACTAGTTGAAACCAACACAAAAGAAAAAAAAAAAAATAGCCATTGACAGTGACATTGATTGATTCTTTACAAAAGAAAAACATATCTGACTTCACTCCCCAATCATTGAAGGTTTAGCACCCTCTTCAAGAAAACAATGGCAATATGCATCTTCCTAAAAAAATAATGACAACAACTATCATCAATAAAGATACAATATCCAGCACCCTCCTAAAAAAGAAAACATGAAAATAGTCCATGTCTAGCACTCTCTTATCAGTTAATATGCACAACACCCCCACCTTTTTTTTTTTTTTTTTTTCCTTTTGGAGCTTTGAATTGATTCATAATCCGAGTACTCTTTCAAACTAGATGTGCAGGTTCTTTAACTGACCCTTCTATCACCTCATTTTCCTTATTCTTGATAGCGGCTATTTTTTTTTTCTAGCACGTGTCATGTGTTGGTCTGTATGATCATTATTGCTCCCATGATTAGTCGATTGAGATGAAACTGATGTTAGGTTCTTTTTCGAAGACTATTTTGGAGCTATACCGTTGTTTTCTTCTTTAGAGCACTCTTTTTTGGCTGCTCCCTTAATTCTTGAGTTGACCCACCTTGAGAGATAAGTACCTCCAAAGTTCTCCCAAGCTATAAGAACATAGCCATATTGTCAACTAAATAAATTTAAATACAACAAATTAAATACATGAGACCTACAAATCTTACATTCAAACTAGTCATTTTGAATGTAAATTCCATAACCATATTGCATTGATCTTTTTTCCAATAGCCCTCTTATTCGCCATGGTGCATCATTTTCAGTAACAACAAATGAGGGAGCAACCTGTACAACTTGTGTAGTTGTTCGTCTTCTCACTTGAGAAGCACATAACAAAATAAAATTTCAGACCATAAAAGACAAACACAACGATGTACAACTTAAATGATATTTTTTCCTCGTTTGCTCAATAGTGGACTCAGTTGTTATTGTTGTTGTCTTGCCTATAACCAGTCCTTTTCCCTACACTTGTGCCTACAACAAGGCCTTTTTTTGGCCCTTCAATAGGCCTTACAATGAAACACTATATCAGGATTATGGCAAACTAGAATAAATAATTAGACATCTACTCATTTTCATGGTGGAAACAAATGGAGAAAACTTCTAAAATTAATTACAAATGCATTATAGAGGAAAAGGACAGAGAAGCCAATGCATGGTCAACCATCAAACTCTATCAAATATGAACTGAAAAGTTATTGAGGTAAATAGGATATTTACCTTACAACAAAGCTTTGTCTGCCCTTTAGTAGACATTATAGCAGGGCCTTCTGTTCTCCCTTCAGTAGGCCCAACAACAAGCTCTTCAGTAGATCCTATTCCTGGCCCTAAATCAACCATTGCATCTTGCTGTTGATTTTTTAGTTCACAACCTTTCTTATTGTGGCATTCCTTATGGCAATAGGAGCATTTCATCTTTACCATAGTCCTACTCATCCTTTGACTTGATACATCTTCCTACTGCATTCTTCATCTCCTTTTTTGCTTTCATATTTGCTTCTTCAGTGACAAAGGTAGAAGGCCTTCATGATTTGTTGACTCCAAAAATTTGCTACTTGTAATAAGCTACATCATGAATTGGTACAAAGTAATGTATGTGTTTTTTTTTTTTTGTACCAATCATCTAGGTAATCATATGGATTTTGTTACTTAATCTAAATGGCACTAATAGCATGGGCACAAGGAATCTCATTTAGTTGCCAAGCTTAGCATGAACACTTTCTTCTATCTAGGTTGACAACATACTTATTCAATGATCTCATATACATTATCTCCATTCCAAATAGATGGCAGAACCTACTAGTAGCAATATTTGCATCCAATCTCTTCACAATCCTAAGACTACAGTCTTTAGTCCACTTCGTAGCCTCATCTCTTTGCCTATGCAGTCCAGTCATGACCATAACTCGAATATCATCAAGCATGCTGATGATTGGTTTGCACCTAACCTCTAAAATTCTATCTTTGAAAGCTTCACTGAGGTTGTTATCAATGATATCACATTCGAACTCTTCGCTAAAAAAGGCCCGACACTAGTGCTTAACTTCTGTCTGGAAGAATGCATCAAAATCTTCTTTTGTTAGCTGCAACAATTGCCGTTTAACTAAGCTGAAATCAACCATGTTGGCACTCTTCGCTATTTGCCAAAACTACTTCTACAACTTATCTCCTTTGAAATTCTTTGACCAGTTTGCGTATATGTGCCTTGCACACATTCTATACTCAGCATATGGCATCAACTCGGCCAATGCAGAAACAAGTCCCTACAAAAATTCAAACCAATAAATACAAGTAAGAAAAAATATACAAATAATTAATATTAAAAGGGAATTAATTAACAATAATATTACCTTATGTTGGTCACTTATGAATACCATCCTCCCCCATCGATTATCTCAAAGTCAGCATTAAATTTTTAAGGAATCAGGACCAAGTATCCTTGTTCTCTATCTTCACCACCACCCAAGCTGTCAAAAACATTTGATTGTTAGCATATCTCTCCACAGTAGCCAACAACTCCCCATTGTATAAACCTTTTAGAAAGCATCCATCCAATTCTACAACTCTTCTACAACCAGCTAAGAAGCCCCGTTTACATGCATCAAAACAGATTCTATCAAATCTAGGCTCAAAATCAGGAGTAAGCCTCTCCACAACCTCTCCACGCATCCTACTAGATGGATTTTAAAGCAATGCATTTGCCAGCATAATCTCATACTTGCGCATATTCTTCTTTATACCGACCCATAAATATTTTCATCACCCTCAACTTAGCTCGCTTGCATTGATTCATCGACACATTAATGGCTAATTACTCCTTCACTAATAGCTGAAACTGAGGAGTCTTGATCTTGCGCATTGCTTTAATAGTATTGAAAAAATGCTTCGATAACCATACACTTATTACCCTTCTATTGTCAAATATAATTAGACAAGTATGCTCCTCCTAAAAGGACCCATTCCTACATAGCGCGCCATAGAGCTTCCATGGACAATTAGGTTGTAAGCACTTAGCTCTCACAAATTCATTTGTATTTCTAATGAATTCAACGCTCCTCTGTTAAGCAATGAACTTATTGATAATAGCTTATTTTAATTGTTTGGCATTGTCAAATTTCATGCCCATAACCACCTGCTTGGGTGGCGCTGCTGGCGGCGAGCTTCTCCCCCTAACGCAAGGGGAGGAGTTCGATTCTCGGGCGTCGCAAGGGTGACTTACCCTGGGCACGAGGGGTGGTGGTGACTCACGTGCCTCCCCAGGGTTTACTTCGCCGCGCTGTTGGTGTACAGGGCTTCCCTAGGTCATCAAAAAAAAAAAAAAATTCATGCCCATAGACAAAAACAAGTTTATAGCAATGGTACTTACTTTTTCTTCTACGCGCAGGTTCTTCATCATCATTGCCAAACTCATTCTCCGAACCAGCAGTTTCATCATTGCAACTTTCTTTATCTTCACTTATATTTCCTTCAGTTGGAGCTCCATTTTCTATTTACTGGCTCGGGCCACTTTCTCTTAAAGCTGCAAAAAAATTTCTAAAAAATTCCATTTTCTTTTGTCTTGACTATGTGAGTTCATCATCATTTTCATCACTTGGAAAATTTACTGAAACCAAATATTCATCTTCCAATTCACTGGATAAAGTAACTTCTCATTCTAATCCAATGAAATCTTCATCGCTCACATATTCACAAGAAATTTCAGGACATCTCCCTGTTTGTTCATCTCTATCAATATGACTTCTCCTCTCCTCCCTCACTTGCCTCTCATTTTGCCCTCCATCTAACCTAAACTAATCCTCGACCCGATTACTCGCTTGAGTAGAATCCCTCACTTCTCCTCTTTTGATGGTGGTCTGCTCATCCTCATCCTCACCAGCCTCATCATCACTATTATACTTAACATATACCCTAGCTTCATCACAGTGAAGATAATAGTAAATGATATCCTTAATATCATTATCATCATTAAAAAAATCCCAAACCATTCTTCAATTCCTTCCCAGAAACACAATAATGCAATTTTTACTCTTTGCATCGTAAAAAATACACAAAATCCCTCACAAAATCAATAAATGATGGCTTCTGAACATTGACATAGATAGTACTTTCATTTCCACCGACATATTCCCAATTCTCGATGCCAACAACAAACTCTCCACCATAGCTGTGACATCCCGAATTTCTCAACCTGTTTTCTACTGAATTAATCGGGCATTTCGTTAACTCGTTTATAGGGCTATTCTCAGAACCGATCACTCTAGAGATAACTAGACTGTATGGGTAAGTAATTAAGAAATTTTAAGGCAATAAACTTGAGAATTCAATTAGGAATCGACTCATCGACTGTGCTCGTCTTTAGAGGCCATTGCGGCACAGTTAAAAATCGATTTGAGATCAGAGATAGGTCTGTTCGACTGAGATGTGTGGCCGATCGTGGGTGACTCCATTAAATTGGAAAATTCTTATCAACCGACACTAATCTGATTTTACTGTCGTTTTGGTACCCGGTGTCCGTAGTTGAATCCTTGAGATTTTCACGACAATCGAGAGTTGCCATTGAGTTGAATGGGTTCATAGTGATTCGAAGAAAATCGACCACGAGTCATTTGCCTTAAAAAGTTCTGAAAATCACCCGGTAGCCTAGATCACGCTAAAAACGCGCCAAATGGAAATTAACCGCCGATTCAAGTCCGATTTCAGAAATTAAAGATTCTGTCATGTCACAATAAATTCTAGGATCCACGACTCAGTCTCAGAAGATTTTTCTGACAACCGACACTTTTTGGGAAAAAGTGGTCGTCGGATCATTTTTGTGCAGTTGAAGCCGGGAATTAAAATTGGATGCAAAAATTGAGATGGAATATAGGTTCAAAGATGAGGAAAAATGCCGAGGTAATCGATGGATGACCAATTGAATTATTGGAGGTCAATTGAGATGAAATTGAAGTGGATCAAGTCACTAATTGGAGCCAATTCTTGCAAAATTCGTAATCCCCCCCTAAGCCTAGCAAGATTGGACCAATTGAAATGTCATATGGGGTGTTGGTGTGGCCCATTGTGAACCAAGGATGATACTTGGCCAAGATTGAGTCTAAAGGGATAGACTTGTAGAAAATATCAAGCCAAGGGTCCCTCATCTCTCATCTTTATCCATCTCTCTCTCACTCATCTTCTCCTTCAAGCTGCCGCGGATCGTTTCCCCTCCATCCTGCGGATCTTTGCGACGCCTGCAGCTGAAGAATACCGAAGCAGCTCCGTGCTCGTGGCTTCTTCTCTCCACGCGTCCGCAGCCCAACTCTCTTTGGTCAACAACAAGCTTCGAAACTTCCTTGGTGGACTACTGAGTGCAGCGCCAGCGGACGCCCTTCCCCTTCCCCACCGAGTTTGGTCGGCCACTCACACGTCCAAGCCTGCAGTCTTCATCAACCACATCCAACGAAACTGCTTCGGTGTGGAAGCTGCTGCTGCACGTCTTCAATTCAACGAACGGAAGTCAGCAAGCGGTGAAGCCCTCCCCGCCGCTGCCACTTGCCAACTGCTCCATCTGCTTCGGTCAACAAACGAACTACCGAAGCCCTGGTCGACCTACCTCCACGAAACCCCAGTCCACCGAACACTTCTCAGCTTCAATCTTCTTGTTCAGGGCCCTGCTCGTGCAAGCAGCTCCTTTGGGCCACCGAAACCAACAGTACAGCGAAGCTTCTACACAAGCCCAGCAAACCGGCCCAATTCAGCAATATCAGCCCAGCAAGCCTAACCTGTTTGCAGCCCAATTTTTGAGGCCCAAAAATCCAGCAGCTCCTTTGAGCCCAATTCAGCAAGTTCGGCCTAAGTCCGGCCCTTGAAGAAAGCCCAATTGCAGCCAAGCCCAAGCCCAAGAGTGAGCCTAGTCCAGTGTAAGAACAAATCTCAGTTGGGCTAAGATTTGTTGGGCCAAGTTTTAGCCAAGCCCAAGCCCAAGAGTGAGCCTAGTCTAGTGCAAGAACAAATCTCAGTTGGGCTAAGATTTGTTGGGCCAAGTTTTAGGCCCGGCTTGAGGGTTCGTCGTTGCTGTCGAAATTTTGGAATTCGGCCGTCATCGCGTCGTCGTCGCGGTGTCCCGATCCCTGCTTTTAATCAAGTGAGTAATCTCACTAATCCTTACTTAGTAGACTAATTATGCTTAAGGGTTGATTAGTGCAATTAGGTGGTTAGATTAGAATGGATTAGTGATTATTAGTTAATTGCATTGCATATTAGTTAGGTGGTTAGTGTACCTAGCTAGAGAATTGCCTATAGTATTTATTCAATGCATCTCGGGATTTTTCCCGACCCTTATCGGGCTTCAATTAGGCATTACGGGCCTAAATTGGATTTTTGGTATTTATTTATTAATTTTCGAAATTAATTAAATAATTATTTATTTTTTGAAAATTAGGCGGGATAGCCGACAACCGAAATTTCAGATGATTGTCATGGTGTAGTCTGTTTATTTATTTGAGCTCTATGTTGTTCTAAATTGAATTAATTGCGCGAATTGATGAATTATTCCTAAATTGATTGAAATTGAGTGAAATTGAATGATTGATTGATAGACGGCCGAGTATGGTTATTCAGCATTGTTAATGCCCTGATGAGTAATAAGGTGGAGAGAATCGTGAGATTTAACTGGGAATACTCTTGGTTGAGACCGATCAGATATGAGGTAATGACAGGTGTGGTTCGGTGATTAAGGATATCACTGTGCGAAAACGGCGCCTTAAAGAACGTACGTAGACTGTCTATGACTTGTAGCAGGCGTGGTTCGGTAATTAAGGATATCATTGTGTGAAAACGGCGCCTTAAAGAATGCACGTAGACTGTTTGTGATCTGTGACCTATGACAGGCGTGGTTCGGTGATGAAGGATATCACTGTGCGAAAACGACGCATTAAAGAACGCATGTAGATTGTCTGCTACTTACGTCATCTTGGCGAAAACGATGCCCGAGAGCATTAGTGGAGCTTTGTGACTAAGTGTATTATTGGAAGTTATACAGTGGGATGGGAGTGACTTATAAGAGGTCTGACTGACATGTAATCGACTAGGTCAATTGATCAAAGATTGATCTGATGTCGTGATTTGATTTACTGTTCGATGTGATATATGAAGCATCTGTATATAACCTTGAATTGCAGGTTGGAACTGATGCCAAGGTAAGTCTTCTGACTCGTGCTGTGCTTAGGCAACCATGCGGTGTATTGGTTTCCTAATCGAGTCTTAGTGGGGTAGAACTTGCTGAGACGTAGTCTCATCCCGGTTGTGGGACAACATTTCAGGCCCGTAGATGAGCCTGAGAAGGAGGAGCCAGAAGATGACGATGAGCCAGAAAAAGATGAAGAGCTCAAAGGAAATGAGCTTAGTGAAGATGAGTCAGAAGAGGATCGGGATGATCCTGAGTATGACCCGGATGAGGACTGAGATCCCATCCCCTCTTGTGATCAGTGTGTATATGTGAATAGAGTGAACTTAGAAAGTCGTGAATAGTTTGTGAAATACTTTGAGTTATGCTCTGTATAAAAGTATGATTATGAATTTCAATGTGAAAAATATAGCATTGCTTTTCTATCCCATCGATTTATTGCTGGGGATTTATAACTGCTTCCGCATGTGCTATTGAAAATGAAAGGATCGGTGATACATAGTTCTAGGATATCGCATTCTAAAATCGATCAAGTAGAAGGATGTGTGCGTGCCTGATGATCGGGGCGTGACAATAGCAAACAATGACGTCTACCTAATTCTTGTCCATGTTGATACTGCACCTAAGAAAGAAAAAAAGTCATTAGTTTTTTGGGACCACATAGCAGAATCATCAACTTTACATATAGGTCTTTGTCGTTTTGTTGAAAGAAATAAAGGCAACAAATTTATTCAATTCGGTCCCCTTATAGAAACAAAGGAAGCCAAATTGAATAAACAAAGTGAGGTCCCCACCGCCCATTTTTCAATTCAATTCCATTCGGTCTCCCACAGAAGCACTCCAACTAATTAAACAAAGTGAGGTCCCACCATTGTTTCCCTCCGAGCCGAGCCCTCATCTTCTCCTCCAAGCCATATTTTTCTATTCGGTCCCCATAAAAGAAAGCAAATTATGTTAGTAAATAAAAGTGAGATCCCTACCACTTTTCCCGCCACTTTCCCTCTGAGTCGAGCCCTCAATTTGCCCTCCATGCCCTAACTTGCCAGTCGAAACCCTAAAGTTTTTACTCAATTGACCCACGTAGAAAACATGACAAACCTGAGTGAGTGAGAGTTGAGGACACAGCCACCAAACGACAACAAACGACGACGCAACTATAATGGTGGTCGAGCAATGGCGGGCGAGCGATAGTGGGCGAGTGAGCGATGGTGGGCGAGCGAGTTATGGTCGGCGTCGAGCGAGAATCATAGTTCGTATGCGCCATTGACAAACCCTCTTCTTCTCCCCCCTCAGCGACGCTATTTTGGCCATAGAGCTATGCGGTGTCGTTTTTGTAAGGGAGTCCATTATGATAGCAAAACGCCGTCATTTCTTAGGGAGAAAGGAAAACGGCGTTGTTTATGTCATTCCATGTGGATAGTCTTCTTAAATTTTTGCCATGTCAGTTTTTTTTTTTTTTTTATATAGAATTCACGTAATCAATTTAGCCGGAATCTCTTATTGGTGGCATCAAAGTGATCGTTTATCGTTTTTTCTTCGATTTGACATTTAAGTGATCCGATGGAAACTTTTGGCACCAAAGTGAGTGTCGTACACATTAGGTCAAAATTCAGAGATCATTAATGGCATTTTTCCCTTCATAATTAATGGCTTGGATGGGTTCTTTGCCCCTGTTTTTTTTTGGCCTCGAGCAAAAGTCTCAAATTCAAGATTTAGGGGATAAAACACGGAAACATGGGTCAAAAAACAGGTTGGGTCTTTTGGCCGTGAACAAGTCGAGGAATTGAGGCCTTAGAAGACATGGCCGCAAGCTTCTGTCGTCTTATGTTTTCTTGTTCCTCTTCCTCTTCCTCCTCCATCATCCATGATGGCTTGTGAGGTGGCTCAGCCCGAACACAATGCCGGCGACTTCGTTGTTCCTCTTCCTCCTCCATCATCCATGATGGCTCGTGAGGTGGCTCAGCCCGGACCCAATGCCGGCGACTTCGTTGTTCCTCTTCCTCCTCCATCATCCATGATGGCTCGTGAGGTGGCTCAGCCCGAACGCGATGCCAGCGACTTCGTTGATAGTGATGACGGAAGGGAGGATTAGTAACTCAGGAACCCAAAAACTACCCAGCCATCAATGGAGGAGTGGAAGAGAGGGAGAACAATCCAGCAGATTTCTAATTTTTTTTAGAAAAAGCCATTAAAAACTTGAACTACACCTATTATGACGCATATGACACATTTATTCTAAACATTTTTCGTGACACGGAATATTCCAAATTTATACCTATCATTTATCATAAATTATGAGGTGAATGTATATCAATGCAAGAGTAGGATTTTTAATGTCATAAAAAAGTATTTAGAATAAATGTTTAGTTTAAGCTTTTCGGTGACTTTTAATTATTTTTTCCGTCGTGGCCACGAGTCAGTTTGTGATTGAATTTCAGTAAATAAAAGAAGGTCCGTCCCGTGCTTGACCAATGAAATACCTTCTAGTTCTACGACAAACAGTGGCCGACAGATGAGAGTAAAAGGGTCTAATAAGCGAGCGGAGCATTCCAAGAGAGAGAGGAAGGCGTGGTCGATCAGTGAGTTCCCATCAGCCACGGACGCATCTCCACCATGCACTCTCCCGTTCCCTCTCTCTTCCTCTTCTTCTTCTTCCTCTGCTTCGCCAATGGCACCGCCCACCTCGACGGCCCGCCCCGGCACGGTTGCCCCCCCACAAGTTGCCCCGGCGGGCCGTGGGTCCAGTTTCCGTTCTGGTTCCCAGACCGCCAGGGTCCCGAGTGCGGCTATAAGGGCTTTGAACTGATCTGCGATGACCATGGGCGGACTGTGCTCTCGGTCCCAAACACCTCACAACCGCTAGTCGTCGAGTCCATTGACTACAAATCCCAGTCCGTCGTCCTGCAAGCCACCGGGTGCCTCCCCTTGGTGATCGCGAACCTCACCGACCGTGGCTTCTCCGCTCGCAAGAAGCCGTATTCGGACCAGGACCCCTACAACTACGTCCTGTTCAAGTGCCCCCCGCCCGATAGAGACTACATGACCGAGGTGGCTTGCTGGAGCATGCCCCCGTCGTATAAAGTCTACGCCGTTCAATCATCCGACTACGTCGGAAACTTGCCGCTGGTGTACTGTGAGAGGAGCGGGAGCGTCGACCCGCTGTCGAACCCGATCTATTACATGATCGACCAGGCTCAATTCGACTGGAAAACGCCGGACTGTAAAAAGTGCGCAGAGGGGTTATGTGGATGGAATGGGAGCAAAATCGAATGCTTTCCGCCTCATCATGGACACCAGGGTATCGTTTTAATACTAGTCGAAGGCCCGTGCGTGCGGTTTCGAAACTTAATATGTTTCATGAGACTTGGCTTGATTCTGTGATATTTCATTTTCTTTAGTTCAAGTGAATATTAATGCTTGTGTACTTTATTTAGTCCATTCATTCCCAAGTTTTTGAACTAGCGTGATCGATATAGCAAGGTTGCTTATTGACTTATGGTTGATGAGATTCATCAAGTTCCTTTTTCGTAAAGATAAGACCCATGGAGCGCAGAGGAAGGAGAATCATAGTTTCTACGCAATAATCAGGCTTCTGGAAACTAAGATTGCGTTTATATTTGCAATTCTGTCGGATGGATGCATTTCCACAACTTCGTCTTGTTTCAGATGATACTTTCTGTACTTTATATCGAATGGAGTTCCGAATCTTGATTGCCAGTTTTTATAGAAATTGTCTGATGACCTGAAATGAAGGTCAGTCACGGTGTCGGTGTTAAGCGGATATAACTAGTTTTGAGGGCTTTTCTTCTAGTTGTTTTATCATTCATCCGAACTTTGGCAGAAGCTAAAGTACTGACTTCTCTGATTCTGCAGAAAGATTAAAAAGAGAGATCGCGGAAGGAGTCGTGGGCTCTTTTCTCTTTCTTGTTGGACTGATCGGACTCGGCTATGTCCTCAATGAAAAAAGAAGAGATAAAGCATTCCGACTCAAGATCGAGAGCTTCTTGCATGACTATGAGGCCCTTAAGCCGACCCGTTACTCCTACAACGACATCAAGAGGATAACCAATGACTTCGAGGAGAAACTAGGCCAGGGGGCTTACGGAACGGTGTACAAAGGGAAGCTTTCAAACGAGATTTTCGTCGCAGTGAAGATGCTGGACAATTCGTTCGGGAATGGAGAGGAGTTCATCAACGAAGTGAGCACGATGGGAAGGATTCACCACGTCAACGTGGTTCGGATGGTGGGTTTCTGCGCTGACGGTTTCCGAAGAGCCTTGGTGTACGAGTTCCTGCCGAACGAGTCTCTGGAGAAGTTCATTTTTCAGGGCGAAGACACTCTCGATCCTTTCCTTAGCTGGGAGAGGCTCCATGACATCGCTCTCGGAGTGGCCAAAGGCATAGAGTATCTTCACCAGGGGTGTGATCATAAGATCCTCCATTTCGATATCAAGCCACACAATATCTTGCTGGATGACAACTTCAATCCTAAGATTGCAGATTTCGGTCTGGCAAAGCTATGTTCCAAGGAACAAAGTGCAGTGTCCATGACTGCAGCCAGAGGTACCATGGGCTACATCGCCCCAGAAGTCTTCTCCAGGAACTTCGGAAGCGTGTCCTCTAAGTCGGACGTGTACAGCTTCGGAATGCTGCTGCTCGAAATGGTGGGGGGGAGGAAAAACGTGGACGTAAACGCCAAGAACATGAGCCAGATGTACTTCCCGCAGTGGGTCTATAACCATCTGAATAAGGGTGAAGAGCTTGAAATACGAATCCGAGAGGACAGCGACCGTAAGATTGCCAGAAAATTGGCAATCGTGGGGCTCTGGTGCATTCACTGGTACCCGGCCGATCGGCCTCCTGTGAAAGTGGTGGTTCAGATGCTGGAGGGAGAAGAGTGCCCCGTCATGCCAAAAAATCCTTTTGTTTCCTCCGGTTCAGGGGAAGCTGCGACCATGCAGGGAAGACTCTGGAACACGAATCTAGAGGTTATCGAGGAATAAGTCCAAATGCCTTTCCACAGTATGTCGTCTCTCCTTCACCGAAATGAATAAGACAGTAAGTAGAGCTGTGATTCTACTGAAAAATAGCCTGAATACGCTCCCACTACCTAGTAATTACCTGTTGCATCAGATCCAATATACATGGGGGAATTTCTTTCCTCTTATATTTGTAATTAGGTTAGTTATCATGTAATACTGGATTCTATCTACTTATTGGAAATTTGTGAGATAGTATGTACTGGGATTTGATCGCCCATTGCAGACGCAGTTTGTTCTGGTGTGCATTTCATGTCCTGAATTCAGGGAAATATAGCAGTTGTTTTTGGGACAAGACTTGGTATTTTTCTTTGCTTAGGGAGCTGAAAATATCTTAGCTTCAGCAATTTTAGGTAGGAACAAGAGTACTACTACTAGTAGAAAAGGTGCCCCTTCTAATGAGGATGGTAAGTCGAAGACTACGAATTTGCAGAAGCGCTAAAAATTGACAATGGTTTGAAGCTTCTTGAAAGAGATTGCATCAGTGAATTAGGGTGCACAAGGGCTTCATCCTTGTACATTTGATTGAGTTCTGTATCATGGCCTTTCGATTCGAGCTAAGTAAAACTAATTTGTCTAGTTTTTCTGACAACCTTTAGCTCTTTCAGCTAAAGAAATGAAACAAAAAGACTCTTAACAACCATCAAGTGGCTTCTAGTTTCATACTCGTAAACTTAAGCACCAGGGAAGCCAGAACACAACATGAAACACGCCGTCATGACCGGAGCAGCGAGTTCCGGCATACTGAGCAATTAGCACTCATGCAAACCCACTCGTCGATGCAATCCGCTTGGGAGCAATGGTTTCATCAGTGTATGGTCTTAAGGATCATTTTGGGCTGATGGCGTCTGAAGGCAAATCGTACGAGTACTATTTTCAGGCCTCGGAAGGCGCTTGCCTTCTCCTAGGACGATAGGGTAAGATTCAATGACCGTCCGTCGAGGGCCGAAATGAGGGTTGAATGCGGTGCAATCGCCGTGGGGAATGCCCAGACGGCAGGGCGGTGACCTATTGCACGGAGCTTCACTCTTCCGCAGAGGAAGCAAAGTAAGCCCGGGAGGAAGAGAATCGCCGGCACCCTGACCCCGACAATGATTGCATCGCAAGCATCCCCCGGAATCGCTGATTAAAACATATGGTTGAAAATTAAGGAGATGTGGCAACATAAACGAGCGATGAGTGGTTATGAGAGAGGGAGAGAGAGAGGGCATGACTCGGCCAAGGCAAGTGCATAAATCAGAAGTTTGATTTGAGTTGTAATCATCTAAGCATTAATGGGCTAGAGTTATATTTAAAAAATGATGTCATGCATGACGTAATTGTGCAGTTCAAATGTATGGTTAAAAATGAAGTAGATGTGGCAAATTAGATGAGCGATAAGAGGCTAATTTTGTTGACAATTCTTGTAATAAAACAGCTCTAAGAGTAGCGAGGGGATTGTGTCTTTTTGAGACCAAGAAGGTGAGTGAAAGTAAATATCACTGATCATGTGGATTGATATTATTCTCCTAATTTTGTTAAAATTTTGTGCCCTAAAGACATTTTGGGCATTAAAATTATACAGTAATCTTGCCACCCATGGCACTATCGTAATATTCCAGTAATCTAGTGGCACTTTTATAATTACAAGGAAATACTAATGAAATTTACGTAATCCAATGTGCACTAGAAATAATGTTGGAATCATACAGTGCTAAGCATGCCTTATATATATTTATATATTTCACATAAGATCGATATTTAAAATGCCAATGACATCATAATTTTATTTTAGTATATAATCTTATTTCTAGATAAAGCAATAATTTCTAACATAATATCTAGAAGGAAAATTTAGGATGTTACATAGGAAGGGTTTTCTTTTTTCTTCTTTTTTTTTGGGGTCCAATACATAGAAAGGGATTGGGCAAGTAAAAATTCTCAACTCAAGGGAGGATTAGATAGATCGTTTGTTTTTTATTAGGGTTGATCCCATGAAAAATTTCAAACTCATACATCTATGACAAATTTATCTCAAACTAATTTTTTGATCACAAAAAATCATAAATTAGTATACCTATGCCAAATTTACCTATGTTAGTTTCTGTTAAAGTTTATCGTCAAATTGCTGAGTTAGATAACACGTGGCAATTGAAGAATATACCAGTTGTAGTTTTTCGTGATATTAAAATTAACGAAAATTTAAATGTCACAAATATACTGGTTTTGAGTTTTTAATAATAAAAAAATTAGTTTAAAGTAAAGTTATCATAGGTATACCAATTTAGAGTTTTTATAGTCTAAAAATTAGTTTGGTATAAATTTGTCGGAAGATGCACTAATTTGGAGTCTTTTGTGGTATTAATCATTTTCATTATCAAAACAAAATGATGGATTACATGCATATGAGTGGGCTTAATTATTAGTCATCCAAGTTAGCACCATATCTTACCACATAATCGACTTGATGGAAGTTACATAAAGTTTGATTTTCACTCTAGACTATAATTATAAATTGGGCATTTACATTGAATTAACTTTTACTTAACACGAAGTTTTTAAAATCTTCTGAAAAAATATCCATAACTTATAAGCAGTTTGATTCAACTTGGTGCAAAACTCCGCGAATGCTTGGTTTTCAAAGCACTGAGATTTGTTTTCAAGAGTAAATTAACGATAAATATATTGTTATAAATTGCCTCGATAGTATTTTGATTAAATAAAAAAGCGCCTATTATGCTTTGAAATGTATTGTTATATATGATAACGCACGGAGAAGAGAATGTATTTCAATATTCACCATTCATTAATGCCCATTTAGTATTGTTCTTTCTATCCCTAGGTCTTGTTAGTATAGCCATTTTAGCTGCGTACTTTTAATATAAGCATGTAAGTTGTTGGTAACCGTTTATCTATGTGTTGACTTTATCAAATGAATTGATTTGATGAAAATGAATTAAGAGTTGTTAGTACTTGTTTAAGTGATAAATGAATAATTTGAAAAATAATTTCTCACTTATCTTGCTGTTTGAAATAATTAGTCCATGAAAAATGTTTAATCGACAATAAGTTATATT
Source organism: Eucalyptus guilfoylei (assembly GCA_016097605.1). Classification (NCBI taxonomy): domain Eukaryota; kingdom Viridiplantae; phylum Streptophyta; class Magnoliopsida; order Myrtales; family Myrtaceae; genus Eucalyptus; species Eucalyptus guilfoylei. The sequence continues at coordinate 19,864,883 of CM027860.1, forward strand.
TAAAAAAAATTAAATGGTGAAAATATTTTTCATTCAAGTTTGACTTATTGACCGCAGACTAGAGGAAAGCCATTTGGTCAAAGAAGTCAACGCATAATGAGAACTCGAGGGACAGGTGCAAGGATGCCCATCGAAAGGCTCCAGGTCATTAGCACAGGTTAAAAAGCAGTCCAGGAAAAATGCTGGCAAAAATGAGGGACGGTATGCATGTGGTCACACACATAGCGTACATGCAAGCTTTTCAAGATATTCTTGAGGCACGTCGATTTTCATCAATATCTCTTTTAACATGGCCACAAACCGATTTTTCCCAACATAGTAATATCCGAATGCTCTTGGGAAACTTATAATAAGATTATAATCGTGATGATCCATTTACATTATTGTTTTCACAACCAATGTATCTTTCATCTCAATTTAGAGGTCTTTTAGACATCCGATCGACAAATTGGACATGCCATGCAAAATTGGAATGAATATTTTACTCGACACCGACATGGCTAAGAGGATTTGGAAACCATTCTCAGACATTCGTTAATGTGCATTCACATACTTATAAGTATATATGTTGTTGGAATTTTATGAAAATATAGTAAGCACACCTGCACTTTGGAGAAATTATGCCAGGTGGAGGTGAAGGAAAAAGAGTTGATTTGTTGCAAGTTCAACTTGTTGACCAAAGAAAGATTAGATGGAATTTTTTTTTTATTTTATTATTATTATTATTTTTTTTTTTTTTTGCTAGGAAGATTAGATGGAAGTTACTTGATCTAAGAAGTCAACAACACCAGGGTTCCATCTTTTCGTTGTATCTTTCAATTCCTTGCATTCACTTTCCATGTAATTTCCAATCCATGCACTTCATTTCCTTATAATTGCAAGTTCAATGTAGTTAATCGTACATCACACGGTGCCCCCCTTCAGCACGTTTTGTCCTCGAGTGCGGAACCAGTGAGCTATCTCGATCACTTTCCAGTCGTCTGATGTTGTGATCACCTTAGCGAACGTTAATGTTCATCGATATCTTTTTGGCCATGTCCACGTATCAATTCTCCCCAATATGTTCACATTAAGTGCTCTCTTAACAAGACCCTTACAATAATTGTCCATTTGCATAATTTTTTTCCTTTCACAACCAAAATATTTTCAGTCTTGTATATAGAGATCTTTCAAACATCTGGTCGACAAATCGGATGGACCATGCAAAATTGGAGAGTAAATTAGCCTTCTCTGAAAAGGAAAACATTTTGCTCAGCACAGGCATAAGTGAGAGAATTTGAAACCATTCGCTATGCATCCACCATAAAGAAAACTTCCTAATTTATTTTGAAAGTTGAAAAGACTATTCATGACTATTTGGTAAATCTGATAAATGTCTTTTAAGTACTTTAATTTAAGGAACTGCTCTGCAAAGAGAAGTTTATAGCAATCTTGATGCGAAAACAAACATCAATGATGTCATAAAAAAAGGTACCCACATTTGAATCTAAGACACTACTTACAAAAAGGACCAGGTTTGGAAAACGCCGTGAATTTGGCCTGAGGGCAAGAACCTTAAAAGTGCCTAAAATATTAAACTTCTAATTCTAAATAGATTAGATTAGTACATTGATACAAACCAAAAGACCTGTACATTTGATTTGAGAAAGGCTCAAATTTGAGCCACTTAAGTACCAAATGGACTAAGCTCAAAATTGAGAATTCGAGAGGCTTCTTTGAACTTCATTAAACCTATTTACACAATGGTCGCCAAGATATCGCTTGTCCCACTTGCTGATGCGCGAAATCGAACTCACCCGTACTCACGCATGTTGTCGGGGACTCGAATCGAAATTGTTTTTTACTTTTTCTTTTTTTATCCTCTTCTAAATGTCGTGTTATATAATAGGTCGATTACGCGCATCATTGGCGATTTACCGAGGCATGCTTAGCTCTCTCAGAGAATTCTCATTCGAAATCGAAAGGGGGTTCGGTCAGCAGCAGAGCCCAAGCATGGTCGGACGAAGAAAAAGAAGGGCGGGGGAACTTGCTTCGCGAGTTCGAGCTTGACCGGGTGAAGTCGCCGCGTGCGCGCTCACTTCAGCAACGATAGCGCGTTAGGGCGGTGGACGCAAACCGACAACAGAAGGGCCATGGGAGAAAAGCGAGGTCAAAGTCAACTTTTCTTTTGGACGAGCCGTGCGAGGAGGAGGTTCATTCGTCTGGCTCGTCGATCAACGTCGGGACTTTGGTTTTGTCTCTGGACGAGACAAGCCGTCGCTCATCGCTTGGTAGGAGACCCAGACGTGAACTCTAATAAAAGTTGCTGGGAAAAGAGATGCTAACGAAGAGGCTGCTTTGCTCTCCATCATCCATGGCAACGGAATTGAGCTTAAAGATGCGGAAGACGAATTTGAGGAATTTATGTATAATTCGATATATTCATAATGAGGATTATTAAAGGTAACAAGATAAACATAATGTCAGATATAATCAATCAAGAATATGGGGAATCAACTAAATATCATAGTATTGCCAACAACATAGAGTAAAAAAAGAACAGTAGAACTTTTGGCCGAGGATAAGCCAAAAGGTACTGAGGCCTCGGAAGACGTGGGCGTGGCCGCAAGTTTCTGTCGTCTTACGTTTTCAGTCTTCCTTCTCCTCCCCCTCCTCCATCACCCATGGCTCGCGAGGTGGCTCGGCTCGGACGCAGCGCTGGCAACTCCGCTGGCAGCGACCGCGAGGGGGAGGTTTTGCAATTCAGAAACCCGGAAACCGCCGGTGGCTGCTAACGGAGCAGAGGAAGAGAGAGAGAACAAGATCCAGCAGATTTTTTAACCTTTCTTTTTCTTAACATTTGTCCGCATCGCGTCGTCAACCTAAGTTTGCGATTGGATTTCAGTAAAAGAATAATTCATCGTGCCGTGACAAAGACGGTTGCCCGAGAGACAAGAAATGAAAACCAGCGACCATTCCTGGTCATGAATGAACGAAGCTACGGGAGCGAACAGGTCTTATTCCAAGAGAAGGAAAGTGCAAGGAACCAGTCGGGGTCCATTATCAATAACAAGAAGCCGCACAACACTCGCAAAACACCTCAGTTTCGTCAACACCACCACCACATCTCCTCCATGCACTCTCCTATTCCATCTCTCCTCCTCTTCTTCTTCCTCTGCTTCGCCCATGGCACCAAAGACCTCGGCCACGTTCCTACCTGGGACCGTTGCCCCCACGGAGGGTGCTCCCACGGGCCGCCGGTCCACTTCCCCTTCTGGCTCGAAGGCAGCCATGATCCTGAGTGCGTTTTCTACCCAGGCTTCAAACTGTTCTGCAACAAGGATGGACAGACTGCGCTTTCGGTCCCAAACGCCTCGCTAGTCGTCAAGGACATCGACTACGTCTCCCAGTCCGTCGTCCTGCATGACCCCACCAATTGCCTTCCCTTCCGGATCCCGACCCTCCACCACCTTGGCTTCTACGAGGTCGAAGACCCGTACCCGTACCAGAATTCCTACAACTACACCCTGTTCAAGTGCCCACCTCCAGACAGGACCTACCTGACCGAGGCAGATTGCCTAAGCATGCCCGGGTCGTACAAAGTATACGCCGTTGAATCCTCCAGTTATATTGGAGACTTGCCGCTGGTGTACTGCGAGAAGATCGGGAGCCTCAACTCACTGCCGAACGCGATTGAGTACATGATCCCCGATGCTCGTTTCGACTGGAAAGAGCCGAACTGTAGGAACTGCACGAAGGACGGGCGGTTGTGTGGATGGGACGGGAGCAACATCACATGCAATCCGCCTCCTCGTGGACACCCTGGTATCGTTTTAATACTAGTCGAAGGCCTGTGCCTTCGGTTCCGAAACTTTATATGTTTCCTGAGACTTTGCTCGACTCTGTGATATTTCACTTTCTTTCGTCTAAGTGATTCTTAACGCTTGCTTACTTTATTTAAGCCATACATTCCAGAGAATTCAAACTCGGGTGAGATATAGCAAAATTGCTTTTTGACTTACAGTTGTCGAAATTCATCAAATTTCTCTTTTGTAAAGATAAGATCCAGGAGCGCAGAGGAAGGAGAATCATAGTTTCTACACAAGATCACGTTTATACGTGCAATTCTGTCGGATGGATGCGTTTCCTTAAGTTAGTCTTATTTCGCATGATACTGTTTGTACTTGGAATTGAATGGAGTTCTGAATCCTGTTATATATAATTATCTGATGCCCTGAAGTGAAGGTCGCTCACCGTATTTTAGTGGAGAAGCTGTTATAACTAGTTTGACGGCTTCTTCTTCGAGTTATTTTATCATTCATATGAACTTCCGCGGAAGCTCGAATACTAACTTCTCTGATTCTGCAGCAATATTAAAGTTAGAGATCACCGGAGGCGTCGTGGGCCCGTTATTACTTCTTGTCGGATTGATCGGACTCGGATATGTCCTCAACGAAAGAAGAAGAGATAAAGCATTCCAACTCAAGGTCGAGAGCTTCTTGCATGACTATGAGGCCCTCAAGCCCACACGTTACTCCTACAACGACATCAAGAGGATAACCAATGACTTCGAGGACAAACTAGGCCAGGGGGCTTACGGAACGGTCTACAAAGGGAAGCTTTCGAACGAGATTTTCGTCGCCGTGAAGATGCTGGACAATTCGTTCGGGAATGGAGAGGAGTTCATCAACGAAGTGAGCACTATGGGAAGGATTCACCACATCAACGTGGTTCGGATGGTGGGTTTCTGCGCTGACGGTTTCCGAAGAGCCTTGGTGTACGAGTTCCTGGCGAACGAGTCTCTGGAGAAGTTCATATTTCAGGGCGAAGACACTCTCGATCCTTTCCTTAGCTGGGAGAGGCTCCATGACATCGCTCTCGGAGTGGCCAAAGGCATAGAGTATCTTCACCAGGGGTGTGATCATAAGATCCTCCATTTCGATATCAAGCCGCACAATATCTTGCTGGATGACAACTTCAATCCTAAGATTGCGGATTTCGGTCTGGCAAAGCTATGTTCCAAGGAACAAAGTGCCGTGTCCATGACTGCAGCCAGAGGTACCATGGGCTACATCGCCCCAGAAGTCTTCTCCAGGAACTTTGGAAGCGTGTCCTCTAAGTCGGACGTGTATAGCTTCGGAATGCTGCTGCTCGAAATGGTCGGGGGTAGGAAAAACGTGGATGTGAATGCGAGGAACATGAGCCAGATGTACTTCCCGCAGTGGGTCTATAACCATCTGAATAAAGGTGAAGAGATTGAAATACGAATCCGAGAGGACGGCGACCATAAGATTGCCAGGAAACTGGCAATCATAGGGCTCTGGTGCATTCACTGGTACCCGGCCGATCGGCCTCCCATGAAAGTGGTGGTTCAGATGCTGGAGGGAGAAGAGTGCCCTGTCATTCCGAAAAATCCTTTCGTTTCCTCCGGTTCAGGGGAAGCTGGGACCATGCGGGGACTCTGGAACACGAATCTAGAGGTTATCGAGGAATAAGTCCGAATGCCTTTGCGCAGTATGTCATCTCTCCTTGACCGAAATGGATGTGCAACAGTGGGGAAGTCAGTAGAGCTGTGACTACCGAAAAATAGCCTGAATACGCTCCCACCACTTAGTACTTACCTGTTGTGTCAGATCCAGTATATATTGAGGAATTCTTTTCCTCTCATATTTGTAACTAGGATAGTTATATAATACTGGATTCTATCTACTTATCGGAAGTTTGTGAGATAGTGGGTATTGGGATTTGATCGCGTTTTGCAAATGCAGTTGGTTCCGGTGTACATTTCATGTCCTGTATTCAGAAAAATATAGCAGCAGTTGGTTTTTGGGACATGACTTGTGCTCTTTCTTTGCTTGAGGAGTTGAAAATATCCTAGCTTCAGCAATTTAAGAAGGAACGAGGAGAAAAAAACAATGCCATAACTTGGCACAAACGGACACTTAAGTACCATAACTTACGAAAGGTACACAGTGCCACATTTGAAGAAAAGTGGGACGCTTGAGTGCTACCTTCGGCGAAGTTAGCCGGAAATCATACGTGGCATTTAAATATTAATATTTCTCGTCGAGGTGGCTCGCCGGAGAGCTGAGTCAGCTCTAATTCACCCAAAACGACGTTATTTTGGCATAATTTGAATTTTAATATAATATAAAAATTAATTAAATTAAATTTAAAATAATATAATAATATAATTTATATTTATTTAAAAAAAAAAAAAAAACAGAAACGGAGGAGGAGGAAGACAGCCCGGCGGGCCGAGGGCCGAGCCCGCGCGCCGCCGCCTCCCTACCGTCGCCGGAAGGTGGGGAGGGTCGGCCGAGGCCGCCGGCCCTCGACCAGGGCTCGGCAGCCCCAGCCCTCGCCACCGACCGCCTCCCTCCTCCTCCTTCCCCCACCCCCGTTTTCTCTTCCTCCTCCTCCCCCCCCGCCCGGGGATCTAGGCAAGGGCCGAGAGCCCTCGCCAATCTGGCGAGGGTCGCGGCCCTCGCCCAGATCCGACGAGGGTCGACGGCCCTCGCTCGACCGAGCCAAGGGCCGCCCCCGCTGGGGGTCGCCTCAGCGGGCGAGGGCCACCGACCCTCGCCGGACCTAGGCGAGGGCTACAACCCTCATTGTTGGTCGGCCGGGGTCACCGGCCCCTGGCCAGGGCCCGGCAACCCCAGCCGACCCTCCCCCCTCCATCGCCGACCCTTCCCGGTGATGACGGGGAGGTGGCGATGGTGGCCCATTTTTTTTTTTTTTTTTTTAATTTTAAAATTATTATTTTTAAATATTTTAACTAAATTTAATTTTAATTTTAATTTAATTAATTTTTATATTATTTTTTACCACGTCAGCTCAAAACGACACCGTTTTTGCATTATTTGGCCACATCAGCTTGCAAAACAGTGTCATTTTGCACTCGTTTTGCCGGAAAAATACCACGTATGCAATTTGACCAGATTTTGACCGGATTGACACTCAAATGATCCATTTTGCTCCGATTTTGGTACTTAAATGTACATTTCGTAAGTTATGGCACTTAAGTGTCCCTTTCTGCTAAGTTATAACACTCCAGGGGTCTGCATCTTAGAAACGAGAGGACTACTAATAGAAAAAAATGACCCTTCTCATGAGGATGATAAGTTAAAATAAGATGATAAGTCGAAGACAACGAATTTGATGAAGCGCTAAAAGGGATATGTTTTTCGAGGTGGTCTCAATCAAGACTCGAAATGACATCGGTTTGAAGCTTCTCGAGAGAGATTCCATCTGTGAATTAGGGTGGCACAAGGGCTTCATTGACAGAGGGAGTTCTGCCCAAACAGTGGCAACTCTACTGATGAATTTGGTTACAGATATGTACAGTAACTGAACTTTTATGGTTTGGAAGTATCTAGTCGTGTCCTTTTAAGTAAACGCTGGAAGTCATTCATCTCATCCTTGTACATTTGATTGACCTCTTTATCATGGCCTTTGGTTTCAAGCCGAGTAAAACCAATTTGCTGGTTTTTCTGACAATCTTGAGCTCTTAGCTAAAGGAATGAAACAAAAGGACTCTTAACAACCGTCAAGTGGCTTCTAGTTTCGTACACGAAATTTAAGCACCAGGGAAGCCCGAACACAACATGAAACCCGCCGTCGTGACCAGAGCAGTGAGTTCCGGCAAACTGGGCAAGTAGCACTTTCAATCCTCTTGCATAGCACTTCACTTTGCTGTAGCGAAAGCAAAGTAAGCCTAGGGGGAAGAGAATCGCCGGGACCAAATCCCAACAATGATTACGTAGTAAGCACCCCTCAGAATCGGTCATGCTAAACTAATTAGAGTTAGAAAGACTAGATATAAACAAACTAGGACTGCAAATAATCATAATGAAGTAACTAGTGTTAAAATAATATATTATGCATGATGTCATTCATGATGCAATCTCATGATTAAAACATACGTTTGGAAACTGAGGAAACGTGGCAACATAAACGAGTGATAAGTGGTTATGAGAGGGGGAGAAAGAGCATGATCCGGCCGAGGCAACTGCACAAAATGAGGAGTTTGATTTGAGTTGCAATCATATAAGTAATAATGGGCTAGAGTTAAAAAAATAATGTCATGCGTGATGCGATGCATAGTTCAAATATATGGTTGAAAATGAAGTAGATGCGACAAAATAAATGAGTAATAAGTAGCTAATTATGTTGACTGTGATAAAATATTTCTCAGAGTAGCTAGTAAGTTGTCTCATAGACACCAAGAAAGTGATTTGAAAGTACATAACAATGATCATGTGGATAGATATTATTCTCATAAATAAATTTTGTTAAAATTTTGTGTTGACGTTTTGGGCATTTTTAGTAAATAGTAATCTTGCCACCCATGGCACTATCGTAATATTCCATAGGAGTAAGCATGGTTTTAGGATAGAACCGAACTGATGGGAATCTGTCCGATTATAGATTCCAAGATATGCAAAATAGGTTCCAGGTTCTAAAAATTAGGGAACCTATTTCGATGGGTAAGTTCTAGGTCTAGATAGGTGAAACTTGAAACCTAGAATCTATAACCATAAACAATTTTTTGTATTTTTCTTTGTCTCTGTCTTCGTGCCGTACTACGGTATTCCATGACGTGAAATGATAAGTGTATCATTGGAAACCACTAGTCTAAACTTCTATTTTATGATTGTGATTTTTATTTTGTTAATATTCTATGTTCTTCGTGCGTCTAAATCAACAAGTGGTGACTATTAAATATGATAATTCATTGCAATCGTTCAATAAATAAAACAAGTAAAGCCTAGGTAGAACTTGAAACCTGTGATGAGGTAGGTTCTAAGTTCTAAATTATGCAAGGTAGGTTTCAAGTTCTAAAAAGTAAGAGCTCGAATGATAACTATTCATGGCCAAAAATTGATTGCTAGAATAGAAATAGAAAAATCTATTTCTATTCCTAAATGAGCTTCTGAGTAAAAATAAGCATTTAATAACGACACAAAATTTATATTCATGAAATAGAAATTCATTTGATAAGGACATAAAATTTCTTTTTCCTGGGCAGCAATGGCAATTAACGACAGTGGTTGGCGAGCGACAATGGCGGTGGTGACCAACGAATGGTGGCAGATAGCAAGCGGCAACGGGTGGGCGACCGGCTAGTAACAAGGGCAAGTAATGAGAAGAGTTTTATTTCTTAAGTGCATTGGAGGACCTAAATCTTGTCAAGAAAGTGTAATTTAATCCTAAAACTTTTAAAAAATCCAATTAACTCATAAAACTTGTTACAAAAGTGTCATAAAGTTCTAAAACATCCATTGACAACACTTTTTAAAAATTTTAGAATTCAATTACACTTTCGTGATAAGTTTTAAAACTTGATTGCACTTTTTGAAAATTTTAAAACTCGATTGCACTTTCATGATAAGTGTTATAACTTAATTGCACTTTTTAAAAATTTTAAAACTCAAGTGCACTTTTGTGACATATTTTAGAACTTCTTGTCACGCCCCGAACCTCGGACACGCACACATCCCTCGGCGATCGACAAAAATGCGACGTTCTCAGGACGCGTCGCCGACCCAATTGGTTTATACACATGCAAAAGCGAAATAACAATCTCCAGACAACAAACAAACACATGGGATAGCAGAAGCAAGACAACCAATTAACACAAAACATATTTTATAAACAAACCAAATTAGCCCTATAGAGTTATATACAAGAGATCTAGACCCAAAAAGGAGTTACTAAACTAACCCTATCCCGGACCCTACCTACTTGGGATCCAGGTCTACTACGACATCGTCAAGATGTCGATGTCTAATGGATCAGCTACCACGGCTGTAGGCTCTTCCCCCTCGGGCAACTGGTGTGCCTCAATATCAGCTATAATATCGGCATCCACGACAGGGTTGAGTACCTTCACATACTCGTCATCGACGGCAAGTCCGTCAAAGCCATCCAATGGGCCCTCCCAAACACCGTTAGGCCCGTGACGAAACCACCCTTTAAATCGGTGAGGTACCAATTGAGATAGGCCCTCATCGACCTAAATGGTAGTCACAACGAGCTCACGGGTCTAGTCAAGGGTCCCGTGGATAGGGAGTATAGTACACTGGGTCTCCGCCTCCCATGGCCACCCAAAACGAACGTGACGCACCTCCATCTAAGGACCTGTAAACTTTTAAACCACAATGGGGTGAGACAAAGTCTCAGTGAGTCCACACCCTAAACCACAATTAGGACGATAATTCACCTAGAGGTAGCCTAAGCATACACCATATAAAACTTACCTCGCCTCAGCACCTCTCTGCACATTAGTACAGCTCATATAACATATGCATACAATAAATGCATTCAATAATTGGAACACTTCAACTCATATATCAATCAATCAATCAATCACGGGGGTTATAATCCAAATCGTTATGACACGTCACATTCCGTGCCACACAATTTTGTCCTATAATCCGGCGCAATTATATCAATCACTCAAGCGTTCAAATTAGTTACGACCCAACAGCCACGGCCCACTCAACAGTCAGCCGTCATCCGGCATAACTAGGCGTCATCCCGCTTCGTCAGGCATGACAACGTTTACATCTAGATGGCATTTCCGAAAGAGCATCGGCCTAGCCTCCACTGCGACCGGCATCTGTTGACATGGAGCATTCCCGAAGAAGCATCGTCCGGTGTAAACACATCGTGACGGATTCCAATAGCGATCACATGCACATCTAATCTCGGTCAAGGATATTGTGTTTTGCACTCAAATGCCTCAATTTTAAATAATATATTTGACATATTTTCTTCATATTAAAAATACCCGGTAAAATAAGTGTGCGAGACACACAGTCAAATCGGACCATAAAATGTGCCATACTCTCTTTTCAAAATTCTACAATTTTATATAGTACCTAAAATATTTTTGGCGTCAAAAACCGACACCCAATATTTTTCCATTTAAATATCATAAAATCATATTTTTGAAATAATAATTCAAAAATCGTCACCCAGCTATACCACGACGATCGACACGAAATTTTGACAACCAAATATCCCGGTATAATTTCCGCTAATTAATAAATAATTAAATAAATTACATTTAATTAAATAAATTACAAAATATTTAAATTAAACCATTAATTAATCTACATAAACTAATCTAACCACCTAATTTGACTAATTAAATTAATCTACCTAGGCTAGCTACATTTAATCTAATTAAACTAACTACATAATCTAATTAATCCCTAACTAAACAAATCTAACCATCTAATTAATCTAACTAACTAACCTTAATCCTAATTAGGCCTAACTAATCCACTAATCTCTAATTAGCCTCACTAATCCACCCTTAAGTGCAATTAGCCCCCTAATTAGAGCTTAGGATTTTAACTCATCGGTTTAGTGAGCTAACGAGCTCACGGCGAAAGTGGCGTGATGGCGACCAAAACCCAGGCTTATGGCGACACCAAAGGAGGTCCGGAAAGGGCTGAAAACGGCCCACAAAGCCCACAACTAGAGCTGGACTTTCGGTTATGTGGGGCTGAATCGAAGGCTGGTCGAGGGGCTCGGTGTAAGGAGGGACGGAGGTTGACGGTCAGGCGGAGCAAGGCGGGGGCAGGCGGCAATGGGGACGGCGGTGCGGGATGCTGACGGTGGCTGGCAACGTCGAGCCTAGCGGGCAAAGTCAATCGAGGAGGTTGGTGGGTCTAGCGGAATGAGTGGGCGGTCGGGCTGGGTGGTTCGGCGTCTAGCGATGGTGGTCAGGCGGTTTGGAATGGTGGTGGCTTGGTTGCTGGGGCTGGACTCGCGAGGAAATGATTGAGGGAAAGGGTGGCAACAGCAACACAAAAAGGAAATAAAAACTGAAGAAGATGAAGTGTAGAAGAAGTTGATGTTGTGTTTCTACTGGAGGGAGGGGGAACATGCGCACACCAAGGGGGAGGAGAGAGGCAAGAGAGATGGGACAAAGGAACCTTGAAAGTCTTGGTTTGAGCCAATGGGCTTGCAAGCAAAATATCAAGGCACTTGAGTGCCTTTGGCACCAAAGTCTTCTGCCATGCTGTCCAAGCTTCCTCCCTAAGCCGTTTCCTCTTCAAAACTTAGCCAATTTGAGGGCAAAATGCAGCCAGCCAACAAGCCTACGAATTTCCACTCAATTTCTTCACAAATAACTCCAATTTGATGGCCAAATTTGTTGAGGAGGATGCACATGCCAATTTCCACAATTGCCTTCACAAACTAGTTCACTTTGAAGGCCAAAATGTCCCTCAATTTTGCCCATCCGAATTTCCTTGAATTTAATTGGCCAATTTTGATTTTCCGCCAAAATTCCAGGCTTGCCGAAAATTCCCAAAAGATGAGACGAGGTCTTAAAAAAAATCGTGACACACTCGAATCGACTTATCTCAGATCTCTAATCGATTATAACGGTGCCGTATTGACCCTTGTTAATTATCACGGTTGAGCAGTCGATTTTTGATCGAATTCTCAAGTCTGTCGCGTTTATATCCCTTAATGGTTTCACCTAATACATTAGTTATCTCGTGAGTGATCAACTCAGATAAAATGGCCATAGGCGCATCGATGAAAAGCCCATTTCATTTCATCGAAATAGGGTCAAATTTTCAGGATGTCACACTTCTAGTGCACTTATCCCTTTTTATTTCTCATTTCTATTCCAAAAATAGAGAAGTAGAAAATTTTTACTTCTTATTTCTATTTCAAACCTATTTCTAGACTAAAATTTTGTTCTAAAAATAGAAAAATGAAATTGTGTTATCAAACGGATTTTTATTCCAAACTTATTTCTCAAATAGAAAATTAGTTTTAGCTAGAAATAGCATGGTTGTCATGTAAGTCTTAAGAAACCTGCTCTAACGAGTAGATTTCAAATTTGAGTTAGAACTTGTACAGAATGAGAAACCAGAGTCTAAAACCACTCATCTCTTGTCACGCCTCGATCCTCCGAACACGTGTCCATCCCTCAGCGGTCGATTAAATAGCGACGTCCCAGGACACGTCGCCAACCCATTCATTTTAATACGCATGCGGAAACGAATAATTAATCCCCAAACAATAATAAGATGGGATAGAAAAACAAGACAACAAATCACAACCAAAATAAGCCTTTTTATAAACGTTCAGGTTTATACACAATACTAGGCTGTTTATGAAAGATCGACTCAACAAAATGAGAACTATCCAATAACTCACTAGCTAGACACATTCGCCAATTCTTCGGTCTCCTCCTCATCAAACTCCGGAGCTTCGGGTCCTCCTCAACTGCCATCTAAGGACCTGAAAATGTTATCCCACAACGGGGTGAGATGACGTCTCAACAAGTTCACCCCCTAAGCCCGACTAGGAAGAAAATACGCCATAAGGGCTACCTAAATACAAACACGAGTCAGAGAACTTACATTTACCTCCACTCATTTCTGCAAGTCAGTTTAATTCATAAACTCAACCAATCATTTTAATTCAGATCAACATCGATCAGTCGACTTACTCGACTCCATGTCATCAAGACCTTTTCTCGGTGAATCCAATTAATACTATCTATAAAGTCTGATCGTATCAGGACTGCTCACTCTAAGCTGATAATAGATAGTATAGCTCACACTAAACTGAAAAAGTATATTGTTCGCTCTAAGCTAACATATTAAGGCCCTCAGATTGATATAGTATACTGACATTGCTCGCTCTAAGCTGATAGATAACATAGCTCACTCTAAGCTAATAAGGTATACTGCTCACTCTAAGCTGACATATCAAAACCTATAGGTTGATATAGTATACTGGTATACTGCTCGCTCTAAGCTGACATATTAGAGCATGTATGTTGATATAGTATACCACCCTGACCATTTAACAAATTCACCATTTTTATCATACTAGATAAAAAAAAATCGTGTGTGGATATACGGTCGACCTTAACCAAAATATAATATTTTTCCTTTTGAACATCTCACTAATTTCAACAGCCCATAAACACATTTTTGACGCTGTAAATCGATGCCTAGTAATTTTCTAATTAATTATCGAAATTAATAAATTTTGGGATAATTACCCAAAATTGCAATCAACACTCAAATAGCACAAATTAGCATCCAGATAAATAAACAAATCACACCACTGATCAAGATAAAATTCGATCACCAAATCCCCTTGCCTAATTTTCTAAAATATATAATTAATTAAACAATTACAAAAATTAATTATTAAATACCAATAAATAGTAAAAATGCACACTTAGGCCGGAAAAGCCTAATTAAATACTGATTCGGGTTCGAAACATTTCCGAACCTATCTAAATAAATACTACAGCCTATTTACTTGTTAATTGCACTAATCTAACCACCTAACATGCATTAAGGATTAACTAAATCATTAATCCATTCTAACTAACCACCTAATCCTAGCTTAGCCTAAACTAATCAACCCTTAAGCGTCATTAACTTATTAAGTAAGGATTAGTGAGTTAAACTCACTGGATTAACAATCTGACTGGACCACAACTACAACGATGTGACGGCAGCCGATAAATTCCAAAGTGGCGGCACCAACGGGGACCAAACCGAGGCCGAAATCGGCCTCGCAAATCTCATGATTGAGCTGGTGTTGTAGCTCCGGTTTTGTGGAGACAAGAATGGGGGCTAAACGGGCGCGGCTCGAGCTGGTTTTGGCGGCCACGAGTGGTGCGGGCTCGGCTTGACGAGTTGAGCTGGGCCGAACAAGAAACGGAAAGGAGCTGCGGCTATTAGGCTTGCGGAATCGTTGGAACCGGAGCTGGAGTTGGGCTAGCAGGCATGCGGTGTCGTTGTTGGGGTCAACGATCTAGCTGAAGGAGCAGCTTTGACTTTCGCTGGGTTGCTAGAGTTGACTTGGTGAAGGCACGAAGACGAAGGGGAAAACAGGCAGTCGATGGAGGTTGGGATAGCAAGCGAAGGAAATTAAAAAGCAAAGCAGAAGCTCACGGGATCGGGGTGGGGGGGGGTGCTGGATCAAAGAGAAAGAAAAAGGGAAGAAAGGGATAAGGGAAAAGGAGTGTCAGCCAAGAGAGGGGAGGGGGAATGAGAGAGAGAGAGAGAAAGGAAACGTGGATGGATAAGGATTTTTGGGGGGGGGGGGGGGGGGCGGTCGAAGGTCAACAAAGCCAAAGGTAGAAATAAAGTCTGCTACGGGGGGCGGTTGGGTGGAGAGAGGGACGTGCGAGAGAAAGAAATAGAGAGAGAGGCGTGGGCGAGAGAATCTGGTGAGGGGGAGGGTAGAAAAATAATTAATACACACATTATTATCTCAACTTCCCACAACAATATCAATTGGTCATCTAAGGCCAATTTCCACACCAACTTGCACCAATTGAAGTCCAAATAAAGACCAAAACGGAACAGTCCCTCAAACCTACGAATTCCTCTCAATTCCGATTTTATTTCATTTTTCCCTAGAATCCGATTTTGTAACAAATCTCTCCGATTGACGTCCAATTTTATCGAAGAAAAAGCCCACACAACTTCCTTTCACCAAGTAGTTCACACAAGAGGCCAAAAATCCCTTCGATTTGGCCAATCCAAATTTCCATTTGTTTTCCGAATCGTTCGAATCGATTTTCCGTAAAAATCCCAAACTCATCAAAAATTCCTCGAAATGTGAGTTGATGTTCCTAAAATAACTCGTGATACGAAAGAATTTTCAATTTCTGAATTGGGGTTCAAATTCGCAGTTAATTTCAATATGACGCGATTTTAACATGACCTAATCTACCGGGTAGCTTTTAGGAATTTTTGGTACAATTGACCCGTGGTCGATTTTCTTCAAGCCACACGTACCTCTTCGACACATTGGCGACTCTCGGTTATCGTGAAAACCTCAAGGTTTCAAATACGGACACAAGGCGCCAAAACGATAGAAAAAATCAATCTAGTGCTGATTGATAAGAATTTTGCAAATTAATGGAATCACCCACGTTTAGCCACACATCTCAGTCGAACCGGCCTATCTTTGATCTCTGATCGATTTTTAACTATGCCGTGATGACCCTTGCAGACTAGCACGGTCGAGCAGTCGATTCCTGATCGAATTCTCAAATCTATTTCGTTTAAATTCCTTAACAACTTCACCCGATAGGTTAGTTATCTCGTGAGTGGCCATCTCAGATAAAAGCACCATAGGCGCATCGATGAAAAGCCTGACTTATCCAATCGAAATCAAAATTTGAAAATCAGGATGTCACATCCCCAATATTTCATCAATCTAGTGGCACTTTTATAATTATGATGAAATACTCATGAAATTTACGTAATTCATTGTGCGCTAGATCTAATGTCGTCTATATAGTCCCATGAGATCAATATTTGAAATGCCAATAATATTTTATTTTATTTCTGGTTGGAATCTCATTTTCATGTGACACGATAATTTCTAAAACCAGAAGGAAAATTTAGGATGTTATACAGGAGGATTGGGCAGTCAAAATCCTCAATTTGCTGGCTGGATTGTTTTGTTTTTATTTTTTTATCACAACAAAAGTAAGGTCCACATGCATGTGAGTGGCCTAAAATTTGTAGTCGTCCAAGTCGACCACATAATCGACTTGATGGAAGGTTTATAAAGTTTGATGTTTACTTTAGACTATAAATTTTGGGGGAATTAACACTATTAACTTTTACTTAACACAAAGGCTTTAAATTCTTCCCAAAAAAATTCATAAGTAGTTTATTTTCAACCATAAGCAATTTAATTCAACTTTGTGCAAAAATCCCTAAGTGAATGCTTGGTTCTTGAAACATTGAGATTTGCTTTTAAGAGAACATTAACACTAAAGATATTGTTAAAGATTACCTCGAGAGTATTTAGATAAAGAGCGCCTATTATGCTTTCAAACGTGTTGTTATATATGACAGTGCACAGAAAAGAGAATGTATTTCAATATTCACTATTCATTAATGCCCATTTAGTATTGTTCTTTCTATCTTTTACCATGCCCGCAAATCGATGTTCCCCAATACTTTAATATTCGAGTGCTCTTGTGAAACTTATTATCAAATTCTAAAAATAATTGTACATTTACATTATTCTTTTCACTACCAATGCATTATTCATCTCAATTTAGGGCGCATATGATAATCATTATATTTCTATCCAAAAACCATTTTTCTCTTCCAGACTTATTTCTGAAATAGAAATCCGTTTGGAAAAACTATTTCATTTTTCTATTTCTGAAATAGATTTTTATTGCAAAATATATTTAGAACAAAATTGAAAGTAAAAAAATTTTGCTTCTCTATTTTTAGAATAGAAATGAAAAACAAAAACTCTTCTCGTCACTTGTTCTCGTTACTAGCCGGCTGTTGTCAATCATCCGCCGCCACCAACTTGCCGGTCATTGGTTGCCGGTCGTCGCTGACCACCACTCCCCAGTCGTTATCCATCAACCGATGCTCGCCACCACGTTCTCACCAGTTGTCGGCCGCCTTCGTTTGCCTATCGTCGTCCACCGATCACCGACCGTTAGCCACTACCGCCCCCACCATCCCCCACCTCTCAGGTTTGCTTAGAAACTCATATAAGAATAAAAATAGAAAATTTTATTTCTCTTCTTGATCCTAGAAATCAATTTCTAATCAGAATGATGATTATTCGTGTTCTTAGTGGTCATTTAAACATCCGGTCCACAAATTGGAGAGGCCAGGCAAAATTGGAATAAGTAAAACTCGTCTTTCACCAAAAAGGAACTCATTTTGCTTGACATCAGCATAGCTGATAGAATTTGGAAACCATTCTCAGATACCTACAACTTTTTTTCCTTCTTCAATTCTCTCTTCTTTTTTTGCCTAATTTTTTGGGGAAAACATAGGTTGACAATATCGAAAAAAAAAATGCCCATGTTTCAATCCGGGACACTGCTCAAAAAAAGGAGGGCCATGGGTGAGTAACCCTTGGTTGAATGTGGCCCTAGAGCAAAACCAAAAAAAAAAAAAAAAAAAAAAGACAGAGATAGTGTGAAATTTTATGAAATAACTACTAATTATTTTAAAATTTTAGATTATTAGATGAATGCGTAGTTTAATATTTAAATATTTTATCGGAGGTAACATCCATACAAACCAAAGGCCCATGCATTTGATTTGGGAGGGATTCTTATTTCTTTACTGGACTTCTCTCATATTGCTGACTGCCGAAACATCGTATACTATTCTCGCGAAATCGAACCTACATCGTGCACTTTTCTCGCACTAACTCCTTTGCTAGTAGCACGATCGCAGCACCAACCACTGCATCCTGCGTCACTCCAGACGCCACCCTTGGCGATTCATCGATGCCGGCCTTGGCTCTATAAGAGAATTCTCGGTTAGCAGAGTCCAACAAGGGACGACGGGTCAAATGAGGGAAGGAGGAGGAACTTGCTTCGCGAGTTCGAGCGTGACTTGACTGAGTAAACTTCCCGTGCACTCGCTTCCCCAATAATACTTTAGTAACGCCGGGGCGACTGACAACGATGGACCGCGAAAAGTCCAAGTCAAAGTAAACTCATGATCTGGACCAGTCTAGGGAAGGAAATTGTAGATGCAACATCGGTTCTTGGTTTTCTCTCTCGGACAGGCCTGACGAGAATTACAAAACGAGAGAGAGAGAGAGAGAGAGAGAGCGTAAGGAAACCAGTTGATCCGTCCACCATGCGCTCTTCCGTTCCCTCCCTCGTCCTCCTCTTCCTCTGCTTCGCCCATGGCACCGCCGACCCCGCCGACGATGACCCTTGCCAACCCCGGAGCTGCCATCACGGACCGGACGTCCAGTTCCCGTTCCTGCTCGAACGCAGCGGCCAACCTGACGGCTGCGGCTACAGTCGGGACTTCCACTTGTCCTGCGACGGGCGCAACACCCTGCTCTCACTCCCAGAGACGCTGCGGCCGCTTCTCGTCACGGACATCGATTACAAGAACAGGTCCATCAGCGTGCGGGACCGCGAGGGGTGCATCCCCTTGCTGCTGGCGAACCTCAACCACTCTATCTTCTCCTACAAGATGAGCCCCCGCAGCCCGTATAGTAGTTACCCGCCCTACAACTATACCCTGTTCCAGTGCCCGCTGGGCGGGAGGAGCGACAGCGGCATGACCCGGCTGGGTTGCGTGAGCACATCCGAGTACGACGTCTTCGCCGTCGAATCCAACTCCTACGTCGGAGACTTGCCGCTGGTGTCCTGCATGAGGAACGGGAGCATCGACTTCCTCCCGACGACGATCGGTGACATTATGAGCGACGTTAATTTGGTCTGGGACAAGCCGGACTGCGGATGCACGAAAGGGAAGTTGTGTCGGCGGAAGGGGAACGGCACCCACTGCATCGATCCTCCTCGCGGACACGAAGGTATTGCTTTAATCCTTGTCGAGGGCGCATGCGTTTATCGATTCCCAAACTTTTTAATGCTTTATAAGACACTGCTTGACTCGTGTTATTTCACTTCCTTAGTTTAAGCGATTGTTAATGCTCGAGCTCTTTTGTTTCGGCCGTTCATTCCAAAGCTTTTAAAATCTGGTGATGGATATAGCAAAATTGCTTTCTGAGTTATGGGTGTAGAAATTTATCAAGTCTCTCTTTCGTAAAGATAAGATCCATGGAGTGCAGAGGAAGGAGAATGGTGCATGATAACCAGTAATTTCTATTCCGCACTGCTTCTGGAATAGAAATCCGTTTGATAAACTTATTCCGTTTTTCTATTTTTGAAATAGATTTATATTCCAAAAATAGGTTTGGAATAGAAATCGAAAAATTTCTTTCTACTTCTCTATTTCTAAAATAAAAATGAGAAATAAAAATTTTTCATCGTTCGTCAACCGATCCTTCATCCGTTGCCGCCTACCACCGTCCATTGGTCGCCCGCTGTCCGCTGCCGCCACCGCCGGTCGCCGGCCTCCGCTGCCGCCACCGGTCGCTGCCTCCGCCGATTGCCGACCGCCGCCGCCACCGCCGCCGTCCGTCACCGCCATCCGCCATCGTCCGAAAAGAATAAATTTTGTGTCGTTATCAAACGAATTTCTATTTTTAGAGTAGAAATTTTGTATCGTTATCAAACGGTTATTTTTGCTTAGAAACTCTTCTAGAAATAGAAATAGAAAAATCTATTTCTATTCTAGAAACTATTTCTGGAACAAAATGATTGTCATGCGCGCCCATAGTTTCTAAGCAACAAATAGGGCTTTTGCGAAACTAAGATTGCTTTTACATGTACGATTCCGCCGGATGGATGCATTTCCACAACTTAGTCTTGTTTATTAGATGATACTTTCTGTAATTTAAATTGAAGGTGTTCTGAATCCTGACTGCCGAGTTTTCATAGAAATTATCTGTGATGACCTGAAATGAAGGTCAGTCACGGTGTTAAGTAAAGCTGATACAACTGGTTTTGAGGGCGTTTGTTCTGGTTGTTTTATCATTCCTACTAACTTCGGCAGAAACTCAAGTACTGACTTCTTTGAATTTTCAGAAAGAACAAAGCTAGAGATCGCGGGAGGAGTGGTGGGCTTTTTTCTCTTTCTTGTTGGATTAAGCGGACTCGGCTATGTCATCAATGAAAAAAGAAGAGATAAAGCATTCCAACTCAAGATCGAGAGCTTCTTGCACGACTATGAGGCCCTCAAGCCGACCCGTTACTCCCACAATGACATCAAGAGGATAACCAATGACTTCGAGGAAAAACTAGGCCAGGGGGCTTACGGAACGGTCTACAAAGGGAAGCTATCGAACGAGATTTTCGTCGCCGTGAAGATGCTGGACAATTCATTCGGGAATGGAGAGGAGTTCATCAATGAAGTGAGCACGATGGGAAGGATTCACCACGTCAATGTGGTCCGGATGGTTGGTTTCTGCGCCGACGGTTTCCGAAGAGCCTTGGTGTATGAGTTCCTGGCGAACGAGTCTCTGGAGAAGTTCATATTTCAGGGCGAGGACACTCTCGACCCTTTCCTTAGTTGGGAGAGGCTCCACGATATCGCTCTTGGAGTGGCCAAAGGCATAGAGTATCTTCACCAGGGGTGTGATCATAAGATCCTCCATTTCGACATTAAGCCGCACAACATCTTGCTGGATAACAACTTCAATCCTAAGATTGCAGATTTCGGTCTGGCAAAGCTCTGTTCCAAGGAACAAAGTGCGGTGTCCATGACTGCAGCCAGAGGTACCATGGGCTACATTGCCCCAGAAGTCTTCTCCAGGAACTTTGGAAGCGTGTCGTCTAAGTCGGACGTGTACAGCTTCGGAATGCTGCTGCTCGAAATGGTTGGGGGGAGAAAAAACGTTGACGTGAATGCAAAGAACATGAGCCAGATGTACTTCCCGCAGTGGGTCTATAACCATCTAAATAAAGGTGAAGAGCTTGAAATACGAATCCAAGAGGATGGGGACCGCAAGATAGCCAAGAAACTGGCGATTGTGGGGCTCTGGTGCATTCACTGGTACCCTGCCGATCGGCCTCCTGTGAAAGCGGTGGTTCAGATGCTTGAGGGAGATGAGTGCCCCGTCATGCCAAAAAATCCTTTTGTTTCCTCCAGTTCAGGGGATGCAGCGATCATGCGCGGAAGGCTCTGGAACACAGATCTAGAAGTTATCGCGGAATAAGTTCGAGTGCCCTTTGCAGTATGTCATCTCTCCGTGACTGAAGCCGTACGTTATGTAATACAAGAATCTATGTACTTAGTGGATACCATTGATGCGCTCCCACCACTTACCTGTAGTATTAGATCCAGTATGTATCGAGGAATTCATTTCCTCTTATATTTCATGTCCTGAATTTCAGGAAATATACCAACAGTTGGCTTCTGGGACAAGAATCGTGCTTTCTGTCTGCTTGGGGAGTTGAAAATATCTAGATTCAGCAATTTGATAAGGAATGAGAGTATTGCTGCTAGGAAAAATGGCCCTTCCCATGAGGATGATGAAGTTCTAAAATACATAATTAATTGAAGACAACGTATCTGCAGAAGCGCTAAAAGAGTAAAGGATGTTTTCAAGGTCGTTTCAATCACAAGCGGGAATGACGCCAGTTCGAAGCTTCTTGAAAGAGAATGTATCGGTGAATTAGGGCTGCACGGTGGCTTCATTAACAGAGGGAATTCTTGCCAAAGGGTGGCAACTCAGCTGATGAATTTGGTTACTGATATTTACCGAAACCGAACAACTTCATGGTTTCGAAGGGTCTACTTGTGTCCTTTTGAGTCGAACACTACAAGACATTCATCTCATTCTGATCGAACTCTTCATCATTTCCTTTCAATTCAAGCCGAGTAGAACTAGTTTGTCCGGTTTTGCTGACACCCTTGAGCTGTTTCAGCTAATAAGAGAGACTCTTTTTAACTGTCAAATGGCTTCTAGATTTATACACAAAAATTCGAGCGCCAGAGAAACAGGAACACAACACGAAACACGCCATCATGACCAGGGCGGCGAGTTCCGGCAAACTGGGCAAGTAGCATTCATGCCAAGCCACTCGTCAATGCAATCTGCATGGAAGCAATGGTTGCGGTATGGTCTTGAGGGCTTTGGGCTGATAGTCCGACAGGCAAATCGGGCAAGTGCTGTCGTCGGGCTTCGGAAGCCGCTTGCTCTCTCCTAGGACAATTTTTGGGTAAGATTCGATGACCACCCTGTCAAGTCCTGAAACAACGGCAGAATGCGGCGCAACCGCCATGCCGAATTCCCCAATGACGGGGCGCCACCCTCTCGCATAGGACTTCACTCTGCCACAGAGGTGGCAAAGTAAGCCCAGGAGGACCAGAATCGCCGGGACACCAACCCCAACAACGATCACGTAGCGGGCACCCCTCGGAATCCCTGAAACTGAAAGCATATAAACCTATTATACCAGAAGCTCAAGATAATTTGCTTGATCAAACAGATAAGATGGTCAGCCATATACCAATCCCGGGTCAAATGCAACTTTTTTGGATGCGCATGCCCCATGCGTTCTAAAGCACAAAGGATATCTAAATGACAAATGTGGGAATCCGGTCTTCTCTCATGTACACAACAATCCTATTTCAAATCAAGTGCGTTTATTGGTCAGCCCTGCTGCTGTTTCTCTACGAATGACCCAAAAGTTGGTCTCAACGAAACCCAATTGAGCGAATGTCAAAGTCAACCCCAAGCTGAAACCTAAAGTTGCGGCATGAAGTGGCAGAAAAAGAGAGGTGGAAGCCACTCGGAAAGCAGAAGCCCAGAGTTGTAATCATCTAAGCATTAATGGGCTAGAGTTATTAAAAAAAATATGATGTCGTGCATGATCTAATTGTGTAGTTCAAATATATGGTTGAAAATGAAATAGATGTGGCAAAATAAATGAGCGATGAGGGGCTAATTTTGTTGACAATTCTTGTGATAAAATAACTCTAAGAGTAGCTAGCGGATTGTGTCTTTTTGAGACCAAGAAGGTGAGTGAAAGTAAATATCACTGATCATGTGGATTAACATTATTCTCATAATTTTGTTAAAATTTTGTTCCCTAAAGACATTTTGGGCATTTAAATTATACAGTAATCTTGCCACCCATGGCACTATCGTAATATTCCATTAATCTAGTGGCACTTTTATAATTACAAGGAAATGCTAATGAAATTTACGCAATCCAATGTGCACTAGATCTAATGTTGGAATCATACAGTGCTAAGCATGCCATCTATATATATATAATCTTATTCCTAGATAAAGCAATATTTTCTAACATAATACCTAGAAGGAAAATTTAGGATGTTACGTAGGAAGGGATTTTTTTTTTTCTTTTTGGTCCAATACATAGAAAGGATTGGGCAAGCAAAAATTCTCAACTCAAGGGTGGATTAGATAGATCGTTTGTTTTTCCTTGGAGTTAATACCACAAAAAATTTCAAATTCATAAATCTGTAACAAATTTATCACAAACTAATTTTTCGATCACAAAAAACCTCAAACTGGTACACTTATGTCAAATTTACCTCAGTTAGTTTCTGTTAAAGTTTATCATTAAATTACTGAGTTAGATGACACGTGTTTGTAGTTTTTCGTGATATTAAAATTAACGAAGGGTTAAATGTCACAAATATATTAGTTTTGAGTTTTTATTAGTCAAAAAACTTAGTTTATGGTAAAATTATCGTAGGTATACCAATTTAGAGTTTTTATAATCCAAAAATTAGTTTGGTATAAATTTGTCGGAAGATGTACTAATTTGGAGTATTTCGTGGCATTTATCATTTTCATTATCAAAACAGAACGATGGCTTACATGCATGTGAGTGGCCTTAATCATTAGTCATCCAAGTTAGCACCATATCTTACCACATAATCGACTCGATGGAAGTTATATATAATAGTTTGATTTTCAATTCAGATTATAATTATAGAATGGGCATTTACATTGAATTAACTTTTACTTAACAGGAAGTTTTTAAAATCTTCTGAAAAAAAATATTCATAACTTATAAGCAGTTTGATTCAACTTGGTACAAAAATCCGTGAATGCTTGGTTTTCAAAGCATTGAGATTTGTTTTCAAGAGTAAATTAATGATAAATATATTGTTATAAATTGCCTCGATAGTATTTTGATTTAAGAAAAATCGCCTATTATGCTTTGAAATGTGTTGTTATATACAATAACGCACGAAGAAGGGACTATATTTCAATATTCACTTTTCATTAATGCCCATTTAGTATTGTTCTTTCTATCCCTAGGACGTGTTAGTATAGCCATTTTCGCTGCGTACTTTTAATATAAGCATGTAAGTTGTTGGTAACCGCTTAACTATGTGTTGACTTTGTCAAATGAATCGATTTGATGAAAATAAATTAAGAGTCTGTTAGTGTTTGTTTTTGTGATTAATGAATAATTTGAAAAGTTAATTTCTCACTTATCTTATTGCTTGAAATAATTAATTCATAGAAAATGTTTAATCGACAATAATTTATATCTAAAACTTTTTTAAATGGTGAAGATATTTTTAATTCAAGTTTGACTTATTGACCGCAGACTAGAGGAAAGCCATTTGGTCAAAGAAGTCAGCGCATAATGGGAACTCGAGGGACAAAGGGGCAAGGATGCCCATCAAAAGGCTCCAGGTCATTAGCTCAGGTTGCAAAGCAGTCCAGGGAAAATGCCGGCAAAAATGAGGGACGGTTTCGATGTGGTCACACAAATAGCGTACATGCAAGCTTTTCAAGATATTCTTGAGGCACGTCGATTTTCATCAATATCTCTTTTAACACGCCCACAAACCGATTTTTCCCAACATAGTAATATCCGAATGCTCTTGGGAAACTTATAATAAGATTATAATCGTAATTGTCCATTTACATTATCGTTTTCACAACCAATGCATCTTTCATCTCAATTTAGAGATCTTTTAGACATCTTGTCGACAAATTAGACATGCCATGCAAAAATGGAATGAATAAAACTCATCTTTCGCCAAGAAGGAATACATTTTACTTGACACCGACATAGCTGAGAGGATTTGGAAACCAATCTCAAACATTCATGAATGTGCATTCACATACTTATAAGTATATATGTTGTTGGAATTTGATGAAAATATGGTAAGCACGCCTGTACTTTGGAGAAATGATGCTAGGTGGAGGTGAAGGAAAAAGAGTTGGTTCGTTGCAAGTTTGGCTTGTTGATCAAAGAAAGAATAGATGGAATTTTATTTTTATTTTCTTTTGGCTAGGAAGAATTTTTTTTTTTTTTTTTTTTTTTTTTTGAACTAAGAATCTGGTTTTCATTACTAGGATAAGTTCTGAGCAAATACAACATGAGCATCAGTACATAATAAATCCAAAAGAGCAGACGGGGGGTTAGATACCCAGTTCCTAGGGAGACAGCCCATACGCTGGGCTTTGGCTAACTAATCGGCCACCTTGTTGGTAGCACGACTGCAGTGGGCTAATGTACGTCCCGAAATATTTTTCATTTTATTCTTGGCCCGGTCCACTAGAGGCTGCACTGCCCAACTTAGTGTAGCTGAAGAGAGAACACTCTCCACTAGCATACTGCAATCAAAATGAACTTGTATTTCTTTTTCTATTATGTTCGGGGCAAGCTTTGAGGAGATAAAATCTAGGGTTTCAACCAAAGCTACTGCCTCCGCTTGTTCAGCTGAACTCACCTTAATGTTTTTAGCAAACCCATCCATTATCTTGCCAAAGGAGTCCCTACAAATGCAAGCCACGGCTCCACGAGAGGGGGTGATGTGAATCATTGTGGAAAGATCGTTCTACGAAGGCCCGAATGGTGCGAATTGCGAACCTTGACCTCCAATCAAACCTGTGATTGGCAACCTCGGTATGAACATGACCTATTGACGAACGCGTGTCAACCAACCAACGTTATAGACGCCACAAGCGAAAGAATTCGCTATTTCGCTCGATAAGTCGAATCGACCGCCACAAGAGAATCTTGACAAGGTCAAGTCCTCAAAAGAATAGTAAAAGAAAACCTCTCAATTCTTTTCCTCAAAAATAAAATATATCTGTCTCCCAAAGAAAGTCGGACAGTCCTTAATATAGGCCTTCTTGTTGCCACACAAACCCTAAAACCAACCCTAGAGATATAATGCGTCATATTCTAGAAAATATCTAAACAAGAAGATAAATTTTTTTTGACTTGGTCAAATATTTGGTGACCAGATAATCAAATTACGTCAAGATTTCCAAGATTCTTCAAGATTTGATCCGAGGTCATCTTCACGCCAAAAATTACGCCAAGATTTCCAAGATTCTTCAAGATTTGATCCAAGGTCATCTCCACGCCAAAGATCACAAACCATGACGCCAACGGCTTGCCTAAATTGCTTGGCCCGTGCTCGAGTGATTGAACTAGTCGGAATAGATAATGGGTCCCTAGCACCACCTCCTCAATATGGCTCGATGTCCACATTAAGGGGGGCGTCGCTACTGGGTGCCAAAGTTACCTCCGTCCTCCCCTCTGGTCATGGCGATGCTCAATGCCGGCTCGAGGCTGCATTCGGCCTGTCTTTCGGTGAGATCGGGGCCGGGAGGTGAGTCGGAGCCCTCATCTCTCTCGCTGCTGCTCAAGTAAGTCCTACCCCTATTCCTTGCGTCCGATCCGCTATTCAATGCAGGGTGGGCCATGTTGATGCGCCTCTGTTCCTGATGCTGTGCTCGGGGGTTGAAATCTGCAGTTCTGATGTTGTGGTCGGGATCTATAGGTGCTACAGATCCTTCGTCATTGGTGCCGCTACTCCAGGGAAGCTTTCCGCAATCTCGTGGTTCCCATCTATTGTGCAGCTTGAGTGGGGCTGTGCTGATGCACCTTTGGTTTGAACTGGGTGTTTCTGTGTTGGTCAGGCGAAGGCGTTCACAATCGTGGCCAGATCTAGTTCAGGTCTTGGCTTGTCTTCTCAATTCAGCTTTGGTTGTTCCGATTGGGGATTGCCATCCGCCACTTTGCTATTCAGATTTGGGCCAGGTGGATTTTCTTTGCTCTCCTCTCTATTTAGAATAGGTATGCTGCAGACCTGCCCTCTGTTCCGCTTTGATCGGGCCCAGACTTTACCTCTCATTTCAGCTCGAGGCGTCGCTTCTCTATGCATTTTGTCCTTTCGGGCCTTGCTGTGTAACTTTGGGTTAGGCGGTGTGTCGAAGGCGCTCTCAGCCACTTTTGCATTCCACGCTAAATAGGGCAGTGTGTCAGAGTTGCTACAGGCTACTATCGAGGTTGATTAAGGGCTTAGGGAGTGTTCAAAATCTCGACAACCAACTTCTTGGTTAGGATCA
Organism: Eucalyptus guilfoylei; assembly: GCA_016097605.1. NCBI lineage: Eukaryota > Viridiplantae > Streptophyta > Magnoliopsida > Myrtales > Myrtaceae > Eucalyptus > Eucalyptus guilfoylei. The sequence continues at coordinate 19,892,600 of CM027860.1, forward strand.
AACCGCATCAGAACCGTTAGGCTGCAGTAAACCAATTATATACCTGGAATAGAGGTTAAGGGAGCACTGTGCTTGGTCAGTGCAGCTTCGCAAGTCGAGTTTAGACCCAGGTCAAAGTCTGAAAGTATTTCATAGCTATGCACCGAATTCTCTTGGCTTAAATCAGGCAATGTGTTGGTTGTACAAGCACTGTCGAATGATGCATCAATGTTTATTTTGAGTACTCCAGGGCTCGAGGGTTGCCACTTGCTAGGTAGGTCATGACCTTGCTTCCCACTCTTTGACTTTTGACTCCGTGTTGCGAAGCTTTCCTGTAACATTGTAGCTCTAAACAAGGTTTGATGTGGGTTAAGGAGACTTTTTCTGAAGATGAAATGGTTTCTATCCTTCCATATGCACCATAAGGTTGTTGTAATCAGTTCAAATCCGTGTGAGTTCCTTGGTCCTGCGTGAAATTTGCACAACCAATCATCAAATCGGGTCAGACCCACTTGATTTATTTGGACTTGTAGGGGTGGCTCGTTCCATAGTTGTGATGTCCAGGGGCAAAGCAACAATGTGTGCTCGATCATCTTTGGTTTAAGATTGAATATTGGGCACATTGATGCAGGTACTATCTTCCTCCTATAAAGATTATCCAATTTAGGCAATGCATTTTGACAGGCACTCCATAGGAAAAACTTTATTTTAGGTTGTATGGCGGAGTTCCAGTTATGCTTCCATAAGTCTGGATTAAACCGGTGGGATGTAGTTGGCGTTGGCTCTCGATGATTCATTGTGGGTTTTCTGTTCAAAAAGTATCTACTCTTCACCGTATAAGTTCCCAATTTATTATTTGTCCAAACCAGTTTGTCTTTTGTAGTTGGAAGGCCGATAGGGATAGCTCTAATTTCCGTCACTAGGGAATCATCAAACAAGGACCGTAAGAGGTCTTCCTTCCATTCTGCAGCTTCAAAATCTATCAAGTCCGCCACTTTGCATGGTTCATTCCTTCTCGTGAATCCTCTGATTGGTCCATTCTTCAACCATTTATCATCTCTAATTGAAATTTTTTGTCCATTCCCCACTACCCACATAACTTGAAGAGCAATCGCGTCGCTCCCTACTATTAAACTTTGCCAACCCCACGATGGACGTAATCATTTCCTTGCTTGCCAAAAGTCACGGTTTGGGAAATATAAGCCTTTCATAATTTGACTCCAAAGTGTGTCCGGATGTTGAGAAATCCGCCAGGCTTGTTTTCCTAGCATAGCGATGTTAAAGGCAAGTAGGTCCTTAAAGCCAATACCTCCTTCCACTTTTTGAAGCTTGAGGAGTTCTCATTTTCTCCAGTGCAGACCAGCTGTTTTGTTGCTATTTCTCCACCATAAGTTAGCAATTTTCTTCTCAATGGCTTTGATAATGGATACAGAGATTTTGAAGATTGACATCGCATATTGGGGTATTGCCTGCACTACTGATTTGAGAAGTATTTCCTTACTAGCTTGCGATGACAAATTTTCTTTCAAACTCTCCAGCTTCATATTTACCCTAGCAAGTATCCAAGCAAACAGTTCTTTTTTCGAGGCCCCCTAGTCCGAAGGAATTCCTAAATATTTTCCTATTTTCACAATTTTGGGAACTCTCAACTCTGACACCATGTTTCTTCGTAGGCTTTTTGGACATCCTTTGCTGAAAAATATCCGTGATTTATTCAGATTTATAGCCTAACCTGATGCATAACAATATTGGTGGAGGATAGTCGCCAAGTTTTGACATTCCAAAATTGTACCATCTAGGAAAAAGATAGAGTCATCTGCAAATAATAAGTGGGAGAGGGTTGGACAATTTATATTCAGTTTGATACCGCGAAGTGTACCTGCTACGAGTGCTTGCTTCATCATATGAGAGAGGACATTTGCCATTATAATGAATAAATAAGGGGATAGAGGATCTCCCTAGCGAATACCCCGAGATGGCTTGAAATAGGGCGAGGACTCCCCATTAAAATCGATGCTGTAGGTAACCGTAGTGACACACTGCATGATCCACTGCACCCATTCTTCACAAAAGCCCATCTTTCTTAGACACTCTTGAAGGAAGTCTCACTCTATTCGATCATAAGCCTTTTGCATGTTGAGTTTAAGAATGGCTTGGAATTTTTTCCTCCGTCGCGAGTTCTTAATCGATGGAGAACTTCCTGTACAATCAGAATATTATCTTGAATTTGCCTACTTCCCACGAATGCACTTTGCTCCGCTACAATTATGCTTGGTAATAGAGGTTTCAATCTATTCGTAAGAATTTTAGAGATGATCTTGTAGGCAAAATTGCAAAGGCTTATGGGCCGAAATTGTTCTAATTTTTCTAGGTTTTGGTTTTTGGGGATGAGAGTGATTTGGGTTTTGTTCAAGGCTGGGTTTAGGGTTCCAGTCTCAAAAAAAAAGCTGCACCTCCCTAAGAATGTCTCCTCCGATGTCTTGCCAATGCTGCTGAAAAAAAGAGGCCATTCAATCCATCTGGCCCAGGAGCTTTGATAGCTCCCAATTGGTGAGTTGCAACAACAACTTCTTCCATTGTAATGGGTTCAGTGAGTTTAAGGTTCATAGCTGCATTGACCGAAGTTGGAATTTGGTTTAGAATGGGCTGAAAGTTCCTAGAACCCCCTGATGTATAGAGGTTTTTGAAGAAGTCCACCGTCATGTCCTTAAGAGTTTCGTAATTCCTTACCCATTCTCCTTCCGCATTCATCAACATGGAAATTCGATTTCTATTTCTCCGTTGTATGGTAGTTGCATGAAAAAACTTTGTATTTCTATCCCTTCATTTCAGCCATTTAATTCTAGATCTCATACCCCAGAACATCTCCTCCTAACGCCATAGTGATTCAATCTCTTTGTGGATGTGCTGAATTCTGTGATGATCATAATGCAATGTGAGGCTGTTCATCAGAGTTCGAAGTTCGTTTTTCAGCCCGTCTATTTTCTTAAATGCATTGGGGAATCTTTTTTTGCTCGACGCAGCTAGTTGTGTTGCCACTATATACAGTTTCTCAACCATATTCTTCCTTTAGGAATCCTCCCATGTTCGCTTGACAATTCGCCTACAATCCTCATCTTCTGCCCAATAAGCTTCATATTTGAACTCTCTCTGTTTGCGTACCGATTTTGGTAGAATTGACAGAATAAGAGGACTTTGGTCAGATCCGATAACTGGTAGGGCTATAACTTCTGCATTTGGATAGGCTATTCTCCACTCCATGGTACAAAGAGCTTTGTCCAACCTTTCTTTAACATTATCCTCTCCATCCCTTCTATTCGTCCAGGTAAAAGCGCACCCCTTGCTTTTCAGATCCATTAACGAGCAAACATGTAAGAAGTCTCTGAACGTTGTAAGGCGAAAGTGTTCAGCCATCCTCTTTCCCACTTTTTCCAATGGTACAAAATTTCATTAAAATCTCCAATACATAGCCAAGGAAGATGATTTAAGGCACTTGCTCTTTGTATTTTGTCGCATAGTAAGACTATGTTATGAAAATCATTAGGAGCATGTACGAAAGTAATCCGCATAAGCTGTCTATTATCATGGAGTAGGCACTGCACGTTGATTAGGTATTCAGAATGCGATTCCACTAAAATGGTGACATGTTCATCCCAGAAAATAGCCAAGTCCCCTAATATTCCTTCTAGATTCACCAAAAAACTGTTCGAAAACTTCAGCTATCTTCTTAGTCTTTGCACCGTCTGCTCTTGGTTTTTTGTTTCCATTAGAAAGATAATACTAGGCCTTTCTTGAGTCACTAGGACTCTTAGAGCCTGAATTGTCAAGGGAGAGCCCAACCCCTGACAATTCCAACTTAGTAGCTTCATGGATGACCCGGTGGCTTATTAGGGCTAGCCACCAAAGCCCATTGTGTTGATTTCTCCTCCTCTGTAATAGGGATCTCCACTAGTTGTAGGTTGTTAGTGGATGTTGTCTTTGAGGATTGTGCCCCATACGGGCAAAACCTCTTCCCTTTCTTCGATGTAGGGAGCTTGGTAGTTCTGGTTTTGCCCCTAGCTTGGGCTCTTTCGACCGCTGAATGATGCTGCCTCTCTTTTTCCACTTCTTTTAGCCGTTCATTATACAGCGTCATTGTGGATTCCGCATCTAAGCAGCTACTACCTCTCTTCTGTGGTCCTTTTCCTTCGATAATGGACAGGGCTAGAGAAGAGTGGAGATGGTCAGCCTTTTGTTTCGACTCCTCCTCCGAGAAATGCTTACTACGGATTGGCAAAAGAGGCTGGGCTATTGTGTTCTTTGCCTGCTAAGCTTCAAGAGTTTCCGCAACAAGAGGAGATTCCGGTACCATTTCTTGGTCTTCAAGTAGTTGGGCTTGTTTACCATAAAAAAAAGTTCCATATGGGCTGAGTTCCCAGACCTCAGCTCATAGCCAGTTCCCAAAGTTGCCTAGTAGGTCCTCCTCCAACCTTGTAGTTTCATATGGTATCTCTTTGCATGTAGTGGCATAATGAACAATTCTACCACAAGAGTAGCAATAATGTGGCAGCCGCTCGTATTTGAATTCAATCCACAATTTTTTGCTTCCCAAGTTGATGACTACCCCTATTTTTAGAGGGGTAGCCAGATTCAGATTGATTCTGGCTTTACCGAACCTATAGTTGTTGTTTCCTTTTGCTTCCAATTTCACATCTATGATTTCGCCAAACTTAGAGGCTATCTCTTTTACAACGTATGTCGTTACTCGGCCAAATGGTTGGCCAAATAGGTGCACCCAAAAGGGACAACAGGAGAAATCATAACAAATTTATGGAATGTCAAGATCACATTGCTGGAGCACTAGGAGGTTGCTAGAGAAAGACCACGGCCCGGAATCTAACACTTTCTGCTTTTCGGCTTCTGATTTGAAGGAGAATGAGAAGAAGCCTGGTTCTAACAAGGTACATGATACATTCTTCGTCTTCCATGCCCTTTTCATAGTGTTGAGAAAGGCCTGAAAATTCACGTTTGGTCGAGAATAGAGTTTGCCAAATAATGTTAGCCGGCATTCTGTTAATTTTTCTTCAGAAATTCCTTCCTTAACATCTATGACATCATCCTCTGACCATAAATTACCCAAGCTTTTGCACAGCGCCTCTAATTTGCCAACTTCAGAATTCTGATGGGTCATGTTTCGTACTACTATAGAGCACATTGATATAACTAAAGGGTTACCGCAGCACTTAAGGTACGCGGACAGACTCCGTATATTTTGCAGAACAGAGAGTTTGGTGTGTCGCTTGAAGACGTTGATTAGAATCTTCTTTAATGATTGTAGATAAAGGCCTAAGCTCTTACATACCTTTCTTCGTGTCTTAATTGCTGTTGGTCTACCTGGCGATCTGGTCCAAGAAGATAGGGGCGAAACTTATCATTGAAGGGAGCGGTGATAATCAATAGGGGAGGAGTTCGGGGAAGTGGCTGATGGGGTTGGGCTGTGGCTGGGAGAAAGCGAAATACTATATTCGTGCAGGGGTAGATGGTGGGTTTTGGCCAGTAGTGTTGAGCAGGTAATTGGGGCTCGATCCTGAGGGTTTTGGGTGAGGCGCTCCAGAGATGCGAAATAGTAGGCGAAGAGGTGCGGATCTATGCCCAATAACTAATTAGGGTTTTGATGGAGGTTTGGTGTGGGTATATTGGCGCGAGAAACTTGACAAAGTTTATGGTGTTTATGGGTTTGGGGGATGCGTCCAGGGAAGGTGTAACAGGGGTCGAAGGGGGAAGCGTCGTCTCATCATGAAGAACTGGGGTTGTTGAGGAGGTTTGAATTGGGTAATTCGTTGCGGGAAAGCTTCAGCACGAGGGATTATAGAGAAAACTACCAAGCGGTAGAGGGGAACCCAGAGCACCTGGGAGCGAAGAGAATTCCTCAAGATCCTTTTGGCTAGGAAGATTAGATGGTAGTTATTTGGTCTAAGAAGTCAACAACACCAAGGTTCTATCTTATCATTGTATCTTTCAATTCCTCGCATTCACTTTTCATGTAATTTCCAATCCATGCACTTCATTTCCTTATAATTGCAAGTTCAAAGTAGTTAACCGTACATCACTCGGTGCCCCACTTCAGCACGTTTTGTCCTCGAGTGCGGAACCAGTGAGCTATCTCGATCACTTTCCAGTCGTCCGATGTTGTGATCACCTTAGCGAACGTTGATTTTCATCAATATCTCTTTTGGGCACGCCCACGTATCAATTTTCCCCAATATGTTCACATTAAGTGCTCTCTTAACAAGACCCTTACAATAATTGTCCATTTGCATAATTGTTCTCTTTCAAAACCAAAATATTTTTAGTCTTGTATATAGAGATCTTTCAAACATCCGGTCGACAAACGGATGGACCAGGCAAAATTGGAGAGTAAATTAGCCTTCTCTAAAAAGGAAAACATTTTGCTCAACGCAAGCATAAGTGAGAGAATTTGAAACCATTCGCTATGCATCCACCGTTGCGAAAGCTTTCTAATGAATTTGAAAGTTGAAAAAACTATTCATGAGTATTTGGTAAATCTGATAACTGTCTTTAGGTACTTTAATTTAGGGAATTGCTCTTGAAAGAGAAGTTTATAGCAATCTTGATCGCGAAAACAAACATCAATGATGCCATAAAAGAAAGTATCCACACTTGAATCTGAGACACTGCTTACAAAAAGGACCAGGTTGGGAAAACACTGTCAATTTGGCCTGGGGGCAAGAACCTTAAAAGGGCCTAAAACATTAAACTTCTAATTCTAAATGGATTAAATTAGTACATTGATACAAACCAAAAGGCCTGTACATTCGATTTGAGAGAGGCTCAAATTTGAGCCACTTAAGTACCAAACGGACTAAGCTTCTTTGAACTTCATTAAACCTATTTACACCCTCGTCGCCAAGATATCGCTTGTCCCACTTGCTGATGCGCGAAATCGAACTCACCCCGTACTCACGCATGTCTGTCGGGGACTAGAAACGAAATTGTTTTTTTTTTTCTTTTATCCTTCTTCTAAATGTCATGTTATAATAGCTCGATTACGCGCATCATTGGCGATTTACCAAGGCATGCTTAGCTCTCTCAGAGAATTCTCATTCGAAATCGAAAGGGGGTTCGGTCAGCAGCAGAGCCCAAGCATGGTCGGACGAAGAAAAAGAAGGGCGGGGGAACTCGCTTCGCGAGTTCGAGCTTGACCGGGTGAAGTCGCTGCGCGCGCGCTCACTTCAGCAACGATAGCGCGTTAGGGCGGTGGACGCAAACCGACAACAGAAGGGCCGTGGGAGAAAAGCCAGGTCAAAGTCAACTTTTCTTTGATTTAGATGAGCCGAGGGAGGAGGTTCATTCTTCTGGCTGTCGATCAATGTCGGGTCTTTGGCTTCGTCTCTGGACGAGACAAGCCGTCGCTCAGCGCTTGATAGGAGATCCAGACGTGAACTCTAATAAAAGTTGCTGGGAAAAGAGATGCTAACGAAGAGGCTGCTTTGCTCTCCATCATCCATGGCAACGTAGTCGAGCATAAAGATGCGGAAGACGAATTTGAGAAATTTCTGTGTAATTCGATATATTTATAATGAGGATTATTAAAGGTAATAAGATAAACATAATATCAAATATAATCGATCAAGAATATGCGGAATCAACTAAATACCATAGTATTGCCAACAACATAGAGTAAAAAAGAACGGTGGATCTTTTGGCCGAGGATAAGCCAAAAGGTACTGAGGCCACAGAAGACGTGGCCGCAAGCTTCTGTCTTTTTATGTTTTCTGTCTTCCTTCTCCTCCCCATCCTCCATCACCCATGGCTCGTGAGGTGGCTCGGCTTGGAAGCAGCGCCGGCAACTCCGCTGGCAGTGACGGCAAGGGGGACGGCGAGGGGGAGCCGTTGGCTGCTAACGGAGCAGAGGAAGAGAGAGAGAGAGAACAAGATCCAGCAGATTTTTTAACCTTTCTTTTTCTTAACATTCGTCCGCATCGCGTCGTCAACCTCAGTTTGCCATTGGATTTCAGTAAAAGAATAATTTCTCGTGCTGCGACAAAGACGGTTGCCCGAGAGACGAGAAATGAAAACCAGCGACCATTCCTGGTCATGAATGAACAAAGCTACGGGAGCGAACAGGTCTTATTCCGAGAGAAGGAAAGTGCAATGAACCAGTCGGGGTCCATTATAAATAACATGAAACCGCACAACACTCGCATAACACCTCAGTTTCGTCAACACCACCACCACATCTCCTCCATGCAATCTCCTATTCCGTCTCTCCTCCTCTTCTTCTTCCTTTGCTTCGCCCATGGCACCGAAGACCTCAGCCACGTTCCTACCCGGGACCGTTGCTCCCACGGGCCGCCGGTCCACTTCCCCTTCTGGCTCGAAGGCAGCCATGATCCCGAGTGCGGCTACCCAGGCTTCAAACTGTTCTGCAACCAGGATGGGCAGACTGCGCTTTCGGTCCCAAACGCCTCGCTAGTCGTCAAGGACATCGACTACGTCTCCCAGTTCGTCGTCCTGCATGACCCCACCGATTGCCTTCCCTTCCGGATCCGGGACCTCTACCACCTTGGCTTCTACGCGTTCAAATACCCGTACTCGTACGAGAATTCCTACAACTACACCCTGTTCAAGTGCCCACCGCCAGACAGGACCTACCTGACCGAGGGAGATTGCCTAAGCATGCCCGGGTCGTACAAAGTATACGCCGTTGAATCCTCCAGGTATATTGGAGACTTGCCGCTGGTGTACTGTGAGAAGATCGGGAGCCTCAACTCACTGCCAAACGCAATTCAGTACATGATCCCCGATGCGCGTTTCGACTGGAAAGAGCCAGACTGTAGGAACTGCACGAACGACGGGTGGTTGTGTGGATGGGACGGGAGCAACATCATATGCAATCCGCCTCCTTATGGACAACCCGGTATCATTTTAATACTAGTCGAAGGCCTGTGCGTTCGGTTCCGAAACTTTATATGTTTCCTGAGACTTTGCTCGACTCTGTGATATTTCACTTTCTTTCGTATAAGTGATTTTTAACGCTTGCTTACTTTATTTAAGCCATACATTCCAGAGATTTCAAACTCGGGTGAGATATAGCAAAGTTACTTTTTGACTTACAGTTGTCAAAATTCATAAAATTTCTCTTTTGTTAAGCTAAGATCCAGGAGCGCAGAGGAAGGAGAATCAAAGTTTCTACACAAGATTACGTTTATACGTGCAACTCTGTCGGATGGATGCGTTTCCTTAAGTTAGTCTTATTTAGCGTGATACTGTTTGTACTTTGAATTGAATGGAGTTCTGAATCCTGTCATATATAATTATCTGATGCCCTGAAATGAAGGTCGCTCACCGTATTTTAGTGGAGAAGCTGATATAACTAGTTTGACGGCTTTTTCTTCGAGTTATTTTATCATTCATATGAACTTCCACGGAAGCTCGAATACTAACTTCTCTGATTCTGCAGCAATATTAAAGTTAGAGATCACCGGAGGCGTCGTGGGCCCGTTATTACTTCTTGTCGGATTGATCGGACTCGGATATGTCCTCAACGAAAGAAGAAGAGATAAAGCATTCCAACTCAAGGTCGAGAGCTTCTTGCATGACTATGAGGCCCTCAAGCCCACACGTTACTCCTACAACGACATCAAGAGGATAACCAATGACTTCGAGGAGAAACTAGGCCAGGGGGCTTACGGAACGGTCTACAAAGGGAAGCTTTCGAACGAGATTTTCGTTGCCGTGAAGATGCTGGACAATTCGTTCGGGAATGGAGAGGAGTTCATCAACGAAGTGAGCACTATGGGAAGGATTCACCACGTCAACGTGGTTCGGATGGTGGGTTTCTGCGCTGACGGTTTCCGAAGAGCCTTGGTGTACGAGTTCCTGGCGAACGAGTCTCTGGAGAAGTTCATATTTCAGGGCGAAGACACTCTCGATCCTTTCCTTAGCTGGGAGAGGCTCCATGACATCGCTCTCGGAGTGGCCAAAGGCATAGAGTATCTTCACCAGGGGTGTGATCATAAGATCCTCCATTTCGATATCAAGCCGCACAATATCTTGCTGGATGACAACTTCAATCCTAAGATTGCGGATTTCGGTCTGGCAAAGCTATGTTCCAAGGAACAGAGTGCCGTGTCCATGACTGCAGCCAGAGGTCGCATGGGCTACATCGCCCCAGAAGTCTTCTCCAGGAACTTCGGAAGCGTGTCCTCTAAGTCGGACGTGTATAGCTTAGGAATGCTGCTGCTCGAAATGGTCGGGGGGAGGAAAAACGTGGATGTAAATGCGAAGAACATGAGCCAGATGTACTTCCCGCAGTGGTTCTATAACCTTCTGAATAAAGGTGAAGAGATTGAAATACGAATCCGAGAGGACGGCGACCACAAGATTGCCAGGAAACTGGCAATCATAGGGCTCTGGTGCATTCACTGGTACCCGGCCGATCGGCCTCCCATGAAAGTGGTGGTTCAGATGCTGGAGGGAGAAGAGTGCCCTGTCATTCCGAAAAATCCTTTCGTTTCCTCCGGTTCAGGGGAAGCTGGGACCATGCGGGGACTCTGGAACACGAATCTAGAGGTTATCGAGGAATAAGTCCGAATGCCTTTGCGCAGTATGTCATCTCTCCTTAACCGAAATGGATGTGCAACAGTGGGGAAGTAAGTAGAGCTGTAAATCTACCGAAAAATAGCCTGAATACGCTCCCACCACTTAGTACTTACCTGTTGTATCAGATCCAGTATATATTGAGGAATTCCTTTCCTCTCATATTTGTCACTAGGATAGTTATACGATACTGGATTCTATCTACTTGTTGGAAGTTTGTGAGATAGTGAGTATTGGGATTTGATCTCATTTTGCAAATGCAGTTGGTTCTGGTGTGCATTTCGTGTCCTGTATTCAGAAAAATATAGCAGCAGTTGGTTTTTGGGACGTGACTCGTGCTCTTTCTTTGCTTAAGGAGTTGAAAATATCTTAGCTTCAGCAATTTAAGAAGGACCGAGAGTACTACTAATAGAAAAAAATGACCCTTCTCGTGAGGATGATAAGTTAAAATAAGATGATAAGTCGAAGACAACGAAGAGGTGGTCTCAATCAAGACTCGAAATGACATCGGTTTGAAGCTTCTCAAGAGAGATTGCATCTGTGAATTAGGGTGGCACAAGGGCTTCATTGACAGTGGGAGTTCTGCCCAAACAGTGGCAACTCTACTGATGAATTTGGTTACAGATATGTACAGTAACTGAACTTTTATGGTTTGGAAATATCCAGTCGTGTCCTTTTAAGTAAACACCGAAAGTCATTCATCTTGTTAAATTAATGTCTCGAGTTTGAGTTTGAATTTGAATAACGATTTGTTAAATCGATTTTGTTGATAAATATGTCTCAAGGAGATTTCAAATTGGATGAAGAAGTCCTCAATTTTTTGGAAGCTGTACAAAGGAGGAAATAAAATAAAGATAGAATAAAAAAAAGGGCAAGGGTTTCTTATCTGTTACCTACAGCGTCCAATTCTTTGAAGAAAGAATCAAACCGTGGGGCCCAGTGGGCACACGTATAAGAATAGATACAAATTTCTTCTTTATCTGCGGAAGCCTGCCGAAAGAGGTTATTTTCGTGGGGCCCAAAAGTCAAAGGGCACGAATAATATAAAAGCTACGAAAGAAATGAAGAAAATCTCTCTCCACGTCCACGATCCACGAGTTTTCTAAAGCCGCAAGTCCTTGAAGCCACACGAAGCCTGGAAAAAGGAACGTGAAGACTTACGTACATGGACCAAAGACGTACATGGACCAAAGACGAATGCCGGAGTTCATGATTTTGGCATACGTAGAGCGTTTTTGTTTTGAGCTTGAACGCGTGGTAATTTTGTGCCGTGAGTTTATATCCAAATAAATTATTTATTTATAAACACTTTGGATTTGTAGTTAAATCTAGATATGGGAAACACTTAAGTGTGTGAGCAATTGTAAATTTTGATTCTTCGATTATAATGAATTATTTGCATTGATGGCTTCTCCCTACGACGACAGATCGATACTTGGATCGAATTACGTAAATTTCTGGTGTCCTTATTATTTCTCGTTTATTTTTCTAGAGTTTACACGTTAACATAAATTGCAAGATCATATCGTTTCTGCGTATTATATTCCAACACATCTCATCCTTGTACATTTGATTGACCTCTTTATCATGGCCTTTGGTTTCAAGCCGAGTAATTTTCTGACAATCTTGAGCTCTAACATCCGTCAAGTGGCTTCTAGTTTTATACACGAAATTTAAGCACCAGGGAAGCCCGAACACAACACGAAACCCGCCGTCATGACCGGAGCAGTGAGTTCGGGCAAACTGGGCAAGTAGCACTTTCAATCCTCTTGTTTAGCACTCCACTTTGTTGTAGCGCAAGCAAAGTAAGCCTAGGGGGAAGAGAATCGCCGGGACCAGATCCCAACAATGATTACGTAGCAAGCACCCCTCAGAATCGGTCATGTTACACTAATTAAAGTTACAGAGACTAGATATAAACAAACTAGAGTTGCAATTAATCGCAATGGAGTAACTAATGTTAAAATAATATATCATCCATGATGTCATTCATGATGCAATCTCATGATTAAAACATATGTTTGGAAACTGAGGAAACGTGGCAACATAAATGAGTGATAAGTGGTTATGAGAGGGGGAGAAAGAGCATGATCCGGCCAAGGCAACTGCACAAAATGAGGAGTTGATTTGAGTTGCAATCATATAAGTAATAATGGGCTAGAGTTAAAAAAAAATAATGTCATGCATAATACGATGCATAGTTCAAATATATGGTTGAAAATGAAGTAGATGCGACAAAATAAATGAGTAATAGGTAGCTAATTATGTTGACTGTGATAAAATATTTCTCAGAGTAGCTAGTAAGTTGTCTCATAGACACCAAGAAAGTGATTTGAAAGTAAATATCAATGATCATGTGATAAATATTATTCTCATAAATAGATTTAGTTAAAATTTTGTGTCCTAAAGACATTTTGGGCATTTTTAGTATATAATAATCTTGCCACCCATGGCACTATCATAATATTCCATAGGAGTAAGTAAGCATGGTTTCAGGATAGAACCGGACTGATGGGAATCTATCTAATTACAAATTCCAAGATATACAAAGTAAGTTCCAAGTTCTAAAAATTAGAGAACCTATTTCGATGAGTAAGTTCTAGGTTCTAAATAAGTGAAACCTGAAACCTAGAATCTGAAACCATAAACAATTTTTTGTATTTTTCTTTGTCTATGTCTTCATGCCGTACTACGGTATTCCATAACGTGAAATGATAAGTGTACAATTTGAAACCACTAGTCTAAACTTTTATTTTATGATTAAGACTTTTACTTTGTTAATATTCCATGTTCTTCGTGCGTCTAAATCAGCAAGTGGTGACTATTGAATATGATAATTCATTACAATCATTCAATAAATAAGACAAGTAAAGCCTAGGTAGAACTTGAAACCTGTGATGAGGTAAGTTCTAAGTTCTAAATTATGCAAAGTAGGTTTTAAGTTCTAAAAAGTAAGAGCTCGAATGATAACTATTCATGGCCAAAAATTGATTGTTGGAATAGAAATAGAAAAATCTATTTATATTCCTAAATGAGTTTCTAAGTAAAAATAAGCATTTGATAACGACATAAAATTTCTATTCATGGAATAGAAATTCATTTGATAAAGACATAAAATTTCTCTTTCCTAAGCAACGATGGCAATCAACGACAGTGGTTGGCGACCGACGGTGGTGATGGCGAACAACAACTAGTGGTAGATAGCAAGCGGCAACAGGTAGGGGACTGGCTAGTAACAAGGGCGAGTAATGAGAAGAGTTTTCATTTCTTAAATGCATTGGAGGTTCTAAATCTTGTCAAAAAAGTGTAATTTAGTCCTAAAACTTTTAAAAAATCCTATTAACTCAACTTGTTACAAAAGTGTAATAAGGTTCTAAAACTTTCAAAAAATGCAATCAAATACTAAAACTTGTCAAATTAGTCAAATCAATTCATTCCATTGATAATACTTTTTAAAAAATTTAGAATTCAATTACACTTTCGTAATAAGTTTTAAAACTTGATTGTACTTTTTGAAATTTTTAGGACTCGATTGCACTTTCATGATGAGTGTTATAACTTAATTGCATTTTTTAAAAATTTTAGAACTCAATTGCACTTTTGTGACATTAGAACTTCTAGTGCACCTATCCATTTTTATTGCTCATTTCTATTCCAAAAATAGAGAAGCGGAAAATTTTTACTTCTCATTTCTATTTCAAACCTATTTCTGAAGTGAAATTTTGTTCTAAAAATAGAAAAATGAAATTGCATTATCAAACGAATTTTTATTCCAAACTTATTTCTCAAACAGAAAAATAGTTCTAGCTAGAAATAGTATGATTGTCATGCAAGTCTTAAGAAACCCACTGTAACGAGTAGATTTCAAATTTTAGTTAGAAATTGTATAGAATGAGAAACTAGAGCCTAAAACCACTCATCCCTAATATTTCATCAATCTAGTGGCACTTTTGTGATTACAATGAAATACTCATGAAATTTACGTAATTCATTGTGTGCTAGATCTAATGTCCTCATCATAAAAGGGTAAGCATTTTTTAATTTTTTTTTAATAGTAATATATATATATATATATATATATATATATAGTCCCATGAGATCAATATTTGAAATGCCAATAATGTTTTATTTTATTTCTAGTTGGAATCTCATTTTCATGTTACACGATAATTTCTAAAACCAGAAGGAAAATTTAGGATGTTATACAGGCAGGATTGGGCAGTCAAAATCCTCAATTTGCGGGCTGGATTAGATGGCTTGTCTTTTTTTATTTTTTTATCACAACAAAAGTAAGGTCCCCATGCATGTGAGTGGCCTAAAATTTGTAGTCGTCCAAGACGACCACATAATCGACTTGATGGAAGGTTTATAAAGTTTGATGTTTACTTTAGACTATAAATTTTGGGGGAATTAACACTATTAACTTTTACTTAACACAAAGGTTTTAAATTCTTCCCAAAAAAATTCATAAGTAGTTTATTTTCAACCATAAGCAATTTAATTCAACTTGCAAAAATCCCCAAGTGAATGCTTGGTTCTTGAAACATTGAGATTTGTTTTTGAGAGAAGATTAACACTAAAGATATTGTTAAAGATTACCTCGAGAGTATTTAGATAAAGAGCGCCTATTATGCTTTCAAACGTGTTCTTATATATGACAATGCACAGAAAAGAGAATGTATTTCAATATTCACTATTCATTAATGCCCATTTAGTATTGTTCTTTCTATCTCTAGGTTGTGTTGGCATACCCATTTTAGCCGTGTACTTTTAATGTAAGCATGTAAGTTGTTGGTCAACGCTTAACTATGTGTTGGCTTGGTCGAATGAATTGATTTGATAAAAATAAACTAAGGTCTCGATTTCGTGAAAAATAAATGATTTGAAAAATAATTTCTCAAAAATGATCGCTTATGTTGTTGCTTCAAATAATTAGTCCGCCGAATATGTCTTCATTATTGACAATAATTTATATCTAATTTTTTTTAAAATAATGAAAAATGAGGGACGGTTTCGACATGGTCACACAATTAGTGCACATGCAAGCTTTCAAGATATTCTTTAAGGCATCTCGATTTTTGTCAACATGTCTTTTACCATGCCCGCAAATCGATGCTCCTCAATACATTAATATTCGAGTGCTCTTGTGAAACTTATTATCAAATTCTAAAAATGATTGTATCTTTACATTATTCTTTTCACTACGGATGCATTCTTCATCTCAATTTAGGGCGCCCATGATAATTATTATATTTCTATCACAAAATTATTTTTCTATTCCAAACTTGTTTCTAAAATAGAAATCCGTTTTGTAAAATTATTTCATTTTCTATTTATGGAATATATTTTTACTGCAAAAATAAATTTAGAACAAAAATTGAAAGTAAAAAAAATTTACTTCTTTATTTTTAGAACAAAATGATAAATAAAAACTCTTCTCATCATTTATTCTCATTACTAGCCAGCCATCGTCGATCATCCGCCGCCGCCAGCTCATCGATCGCCGCTGACCACCACTCCCCAATCATCATCCATCAAAGGCTGCCCGCCGCCACATGTTCACCAGTTGTCGGCCACCTCCGTTTGCCTATCGTCGTCCACCGTCAGCCACTACCACCCCCACCATCCCCCGCCACTCGGGTTTGCTTAGAAACTCATATAAGAATAAAAATAGAAAAATTTATTTATCTTCTAGAAATCAATTTCTAATCAAAATGATGATTATTCGTGTTCTTAGTGGTCATTTAAACATCCAGTCCACCAATCGGACAGGCCATGCAAAATTGGAATAAGTAAAACTCGTCTTTCACCAAATGGTAACTCATTTTGCTTGACACCAGCATAGCTGAAAGAATTTGGAAACCATTCTCAGATACCTACAATTTTTTTTCCTTTTTCAATTCTCCTTTATTTTTTTCCTAATTTTTTGGGGAAAACATAGGTTGACAATATCGGTAAAAAAAAAAAAATACCAATGTTTCAATCCGGGACACTGCTCAAAAAAAAGGAGGGCCATGGGTGAGTAACCCTTGGTTGAATGTGGCCCGAGAGCAAAACAAAAAAATAGACAGAGAAAGTGTGAAATTTTGTGAAATAATTACTAATTACTTTAAAATTTTAAATTATTAGATGAATACGTAATTTAATAGTTAAATATTTTATCGGAAGTAACATCCATACAAACTAAAAGCCCAAGCATTTGATTTGAGAGGAATTCTTTAAACTTTACTGGACTTCTCCTATATTGTGACCACCGAAACATCGCATACTATACTCGCGAAATCGAACCTGCATCGTGCACCTCTCCCGCACTAACTCCGGTGCTAGTAGCACGATCGCAGCACCAGGCACTGCATCCTGCGTCACGCCAGACGGCACCCTGGGCGATTCATCGATGCCGGCATTGGCTCTATAAGAGAATTCTCGGTTAGCAGAGTCCAACAAGGGACGACGGGTCAAATGAGGAAAGGAGGAGGAACTTGCTTCGCGAGTTCGAGCGTGACTTGACTGAGTAAACTTCCCGTGCACTCGCTTCCCCAATAATACTTTAGTAACGCGGGGGCGACTGACAACGATATACCGCGAAAAGTCCAAGTCAAAGTAAACTCATGATCTGGACAAGTCTAGGGAAGGAAATTGTAGATGCAACATCGGTTCTTGGTTCTCTCTCGGACAGGCCTGACGAGAATTACAAAACGAGAGAGACAGAGAGAGAGACAGAGAGACAGAGCGTAAGGAAACCAGTTGATCCGTCCACCATGCGCTCTTCCGTTCCCTCCCTCTTCCTCCTCTTCCTCTGCTTCGCCCATGGCACCGCCGACAACGACCCTTGCCCCCCCCAGAGGTGCCGCCACCATCACGGGCCGTTGGTCCAGTTCCCGTTCCTGCTCGAACGCAAGGACCAATATGACGACTGCGGCTACAGTCGGGACTTCCACTTGTCCTGCGACAGGAGCGGGAACACCCTGCTCTCGCTCCCGGGGACCCCGCGGCCGCTTGTTGTCACGGACATCGATTACGAAGGCAGTTCCATCAGTGTGCGGGACCGCGACGGCTGCATCCCCTTGCCGCTGGCGAACCTCAACCACTCTATCTTCTCCTACGAGAAGAGCCAACCCAGCCAGTATAGTAGTTACCAGCCGCCCTACAACTATACCCTGTTCCAGTGCCCACGGGACGGGAGGAGCGAGAGCAGCATGACCCGGCTGGATTGCCTGAGCACATCCGTGTACGACGTCTTCGCCGTCGAGTCCGACTCCTACGTGGGAAACTTGCCGCTGGTGTCCTGCATGAGGAACGGGAGCATCGACTTGCTCCCGAAGATGATTAGCATGATGGGCGAGGTTAATTTGGTCTGGGAAAAGCCGGACTGCGGGCTATGCACGAGGAACGGGTCGTTGTGTCGGTGGAACGAGAACGGCATCCGCTGCATCAATCCTCCTCGCGGATACAAAGGTATTGCTTTAATCCTAGTCGAGGGCGCATGTGTCTATCGATTCCCAAACTTTTTTATGTTTCATAAGACTTTGCTTGACTCTTGTGTCATTTCACTTTCTTAGTTTAAGCGATTGTTAATGCTCGAGCTCTTTTGTTTCGGCCCTTCATTCCAAAGCTTTTAAAATCTGGCGATGGATATAGCAAAATTGCTTTCTGACTTATGTTTGTTGAAATTTATCAAGTCTCTCTTTCGTAAATATAAGATCCACAGAGCGCAGAGGAAGGAGAATCATAGTTTCTAAGCAAGAAATAGGGCTTCTGCAAAACTAAGATTGCTTTTACATGTGCAATTCCGCCGGATGGATGCATTTCCACAACTTAGTCTTGTTTATCAGATGATACTTTCTGTAATTTAAATTGAAGGTGTTCTGAATCCTGATTGCCCAGTTTTTATGGAAATTATCTGTGATGACCTGAAATGAAGGTCAGTCACGGTCTTAAGTAAAGCTGATATAACTACTTTTGGGGACCTTTGTTCTGGTTGTTTTATCATTCCTACGAACTTCGGCAGAAGCTCAAGTACTGACTTCTTTGAATCTGCAGAAAGAAGAAAGCTAGAGATCGCGGGAGGAGTGGTGGGCTTTTTTCTCTTTCTTGTTGTATTAAGCGGACTCGGCTATGTCATCAATGAAAAAAGAAGAGATAAAGCATTCCAACTCAAGATCGAGAGCTTCTTGCATGACTATGAGGCCCTCAAGCCCACCCGTTACTCCTACAATGACATCAAGAGGATAACCAATGACTTCGAGGAAAAACTAGGCCAGGGGGCTTACGGAACGGTCTACAAGGGGAAGCTATCGGACGAGATTTTTGTCGCCGTGAAGATGCTGGACAATTCATTCGGGAATGGAGAGGAGTTCATCAACGAAGTGAGCACGATGGGAAGGATTCACCACGTCAACGTGGTCCGGATGGTTGGTTTCTGCGCCGACGGTTTCCGAAGAGCCTTGGTGTACGAGTTCCTGCCGAACGAGTCTCTGGAGAAGTTCATATTTCAGGGCGAGGACGCTCTCGACCCTTTCCTTAGTTGGGAGAGTCTCCACGATATTGCTCTTGGAGTGGCCAAAGGCATAGAGTATCTTCACCAGGGGTGTGATCATAAGATCCTCCATTTCGACATCAAGCCACACAACATCTTGCTGGATAACAACTTCAATCCTAAGATTGCGGATTTCGGTCTGGCAAAGCTATGTTCCAAGGAACAAAGTGCGGTGTCCATGACTGCAGCCAGAGGTACCATGGGCTACATCGCCCCAGAAGTCTTCTCCAGGAACTTTGGAAGCGTGTCGTCTAAGTCGGACGTGTACAGCTTCGGAATGCTGCTACTCGAAATGGTTGGGGGGAGAAAAAATGTTGACGTGAACGCAAAGAACATGAGCCAGATGTACTTCCCACAGTGGGTCTATAACCATCTGAATAAAGGTGAAGAGCTTGAAATACGAATCCGAGAGGATGGCGACCGCAAGATAGCCAAGAAACTGGCGATTGTGGGGCTCTGGTGCATTCACTGGTACCCTGCCGATCGGCCTCCTGTGAAAGCGGTGGTTCAGATGCTTGAGGGAGATGAGTGCCCCGTCATGCCAAAAAATCCTTTTGTTTCCTCCAGTTCAGGGGATGCTGCAATCATGCGCGGAAGGCTTTGGAACACAGATCTAGAAGTTATCGCGGAATAAGTTCGAGTGCCCTTTTGCAGTATGTCATCTCTCCGTGACTGAAGCCGTACCTTATGTAATACAAGAATCTATCGACTTAGTGGAAACCATTGGTGCGCTCCCACCACTTACTTGTAGTATTAGATCCTATATGTATAGAGGAATTCATTTCTGTAAGAGTTTTTTTAATGTGAACTACATTAATTGATATTATAATTTACCATTTTACGAGATTGGTCTAAGATGAGATAAAAAGTTTCTTAATTAATCTAATATGGGGCTGACTAGTGTGGCCATAGTTGAGCTTGACTCGAAATGAAAGGACCTAGTTGGAAACTCTATAAATAGTGCTCAAGTCTCTCATCTAACCCTATTTTTTCTCACAATTATCCTCACAAAGGAACGTGTACCTAGTGCTAAAGGGTGAGAAGACCGTCTCATTGAGCCAGTGATATAGTAGGCAATAAATGAGAAGGACTTGTGCATGGATTATCGCTTTTCCGCTTCTGCATCAAGACAATGGATTCCAAAACAGATGCGTTAATATGTTTACTCGATTATCTGTGTTCTTATTCTAGTTATGGAGATTATGAGATTGCACGTTTTGTATCTTATATGTGGTATCAAAGCAACCATAACCTAGAACTTGAATGCATAGAATTTTCATCCTATTTTTCGTGATTTTCGTGATTTTTTATTCAATAAAAATAAAATTTAATTATAAATTCAGACTGGGCTCATCGAGACGAGCAAAATCGTGGGTGGCGCACCCCCACGTGCGGCCACACGCTGCCAGGGCATCAAGCACATGCCCCACGAGCGGTCCCACGCCCTCCCGCGCTCTCATGCACCCTCCCGCGCTCTCGCGCGCGAGGTTGATGTCACGATGACGTCAACAACCCCTAGGGCCCAACCCAACCTGATATAGCGACCCGATCTGACCCATTGACCCGAACCGGTTTACCATGGACCAAACCAATCAACCAGTTTAATCGGACAGTCGAGCCAAGAACCAATCGAACCGCTATCGATCGAACCAAATCTGAGGGGTCAGTATGTTCGTGCATGTGCTCCATGCGCCACGCACTCAGGTGGCGCGGGCAGGTGTGTGGAGCCTCTATTTGGTGCGTGGTTGGCGGTTACAGGTTCGTATGATCATTCACTATGTTGTGATGTATTTATTTTACATGTTTGATGATTTTATGGATGTGAAAATACATACAAAACCCTAAATACGTGTATTTTTAGTATATTTTCACGTATCTTTCTTATATTTTTCTGTAATTTTGGAAATACAAGTGTTGGTTTACAGGTATGTTATTACATAAATATTATAAAAGTACGATTCATTAATGATAATATATATATGTATATATATCAACTTTAACTTTTATTAATGAATAAAGTAGTGTAATTAGCATGATATGTGATTTTAGTGATACATTGCCCCTATCACTAAAGTTAAAATCACATATATATGATGTATGTGGGAAGTAAAATTTATATCTTCGGTATGAAAGAGTTTCGAAGATTCAATTGACTTGTGACCGCCAAAGTGGCACACTTGATTGGGTTTGAAAAATATCGGTCTCGTATAATGATTGAGATGTCTGTCGGTCTAATGCGTGGCTATACTCCCAAAGGAGATGATTGTGTATTTGTTCATGGAGAAATACATGATAGTATGGTAAAGGAATGACTAATCCTAGTGGTTCATACACCCAAAAATGATGAATTCACGAAGGTTAGAATATATTCTGATAACCGCTATTATGTGGGGAGTATACAATTGTATGTCATGTATTCTGCCCAAAGGTGATTATATGATTTTGTATATAACTCTCTGGATATATACTTGTATGTTAAGTTACACAGTGTTCACATGATGCTAATTATATGCACCGCTTGTTTTTCAGTCACATTTTCTGTAAATGGTAATTCCGTCACTATTGAGGTTCTTATTGGTTCAAACTTTAAAAGATTGAGAGAATATTTTTTGTTTGCTATGGAGATGATAGATGTCATATGGCTCTTACTGCCGATCAGCCGGTAGATTTTACTGTCGGGAGTAAGAAGCCCAAAAAGCATATTTTGTTGCTTGGAAAAAGAGCAATCAAATTTGCCTGATGTCCTTGAAGCGTTCTATTTAGGAACATTTAAAAAGTGATTTGCCTGCAGACTACACTGCTAGGCAAATGATGGAAGCATTGGTGGCTAGAAACCATGTCTCGTCTAATGCTAAGATAGGGACACACCTGCAAACACTATTTAATATGAAGTATTAGTGGAGTTAGAGATTATGTTCTAAGAATGGTAGATCTGCCAACAAATCTCCAAGCTTTCAATATTGTTATTCCCACTACTTGCATTATGCATCAGGTTCTAAATAATCTTTCTCCTGATTTTGGGATTATCAAGACCAATTATAGTTTCCGAGATGAGACCTGATCAATTAATGACTTGATTGCAAGGGTGGTGGCAAAGGAAGAAAAATTGAAGAAAGATAAATGGCACATTACCCTTTATGTTTTAGTGACAAGGGTAAGAAATTGAAAAATTATACTCATAAGGGCAATTCTGAAACTACTAGTCTTTCCAACAATAAAGGAAATTCTGAAGCTACTAGTCCTTTTAATAGTTTGGGTCTTAAGAAAGCATTCTTCAAGAAGAATTGTGTTATTTGCTACTTTTGTAGGAAGATAGAACACATAAAGAAACAATGCAATAAATATAAAGTTTGGTTTTCCAATAGAACCAAGAGTTAGCCTAAAGGGGTTCATAAACCAAAGGACACCAAGTCAGGATGAATCAAAGCTCACTATGAAAAACAACATTAGGGTTGACGTCGAGTTCATGGAAAATGTTATTTTGATTATAGATTCCATTTTTAGAATGATACCGAGAAACACTTTTTACGTACCTTCTTTTAGGCGAAATTTAGTTTATGTGTCTTGTTTAGATATATGTGGATACTCTTTTGAAATAAAGAGTAATAGTATTTCTATGTTTTATAATTCAAATAAGGTCGGGTGCTACAATTTTTCCAATGGATTGTATCGATTGTGTTTATCTCCCAACAATATGTAGATTGCTTATTCAACTAAAAATATTGTTTCCAAAAGACTTCTACCTAAAGAATAGTTTTATGTATCGTGGCATAAACATTTTAGTCACATCTCCAGATAACGAGTAGAAAGGCTTATAAAGGCTAACATCATGTCTCCTCTTAAAAGTGATCTAGAGACTTACTTAGACTGTTGTAGAGGTAAAATGACTAAGATAAGAAAGAAAACCGCAATACAAAATTCTAACTTATTGGAGGTTATTCACACTGATATTAGTAAACCATACATGGCAACTTTGTGCGGAAATTTTTATTTCATCACGTTTATTTTTTTTTTCTTTGGTAAAGTATTTCATCACATTTATTAACGATTATTCTCAATATGAATACTTATACTTGATTAAAGAAAAGTCTGAGTCTCTTGAAAAATTCAAAAAATTTTGGACTGAAGTAAAGAAACAATTAGGAAAATTTATAAAGATTGTCAGATCTGATTGTGATTGTGAGTATTTTCATAAGCATGGTGATGTTGGACAACTTAAAGGGTCATTTGCTAAATACTTAAAGGATTATAGGATAACAGCTCAATTTATTATGTCCGGAAGTCTTGAACAAAATGGTATGGCCAAAAGGCGCAATCGCACTCTTATGGACATGATGAGAAGTATGATTAATATGACCAATTTTCCTGATTTTCTGTGAGGTGAAGCTTTGAAAACAACGCTTTACATTCGAAACCGTTTTTGAGTTGTGGACTGGACGTAAACCTAACTTGAATCATTTTAAAGTTTGGGGATGTCCTGCAGAAGTGAAGTTATATAATCCAACAATGAGTAAGTTGGATTCTAAAACTACTCGATGTTACTTTGTATTTTACCCAAATTATTCAAAGGGGTATCGGTTTTATAACCCTAATAAAGGTACAAGAATTGTGGAATCTCATACGGAAAAATTTTTGGAATTTGCTGTAACCAAAAAGAGTAGCTACTCACAAACTATTGAAGATGACAGCATAGTGGAGATTACTGAATTTCTGTCTCATCCTATGCAGACGATTATGGAACCCCTTATGCCACAAACTAAGCTTGTTGCGACTTAGGATCATATTGTTGAGGCAGTTTCTGATGAAATTCCTCAAACCCCTCAAATTCATAATGGTGTTGTAGTAACTCCACTCAGAAGATCGACTAGGGAAAAACGTTCAGCTATACCACCAGACTACATAATCTACCTAAGAGAGCATGATTTTGATATTGGTTGTGTTGTTCATCTTGTGACTTATACAGATGTTATTTAATGTCATCAATCAGATTTATGGCTAGATGCGATGAAAGATAATATACAATCTATGAAACACAATGGTGTTTGGCTTTTTGGGGTCTGGTATCGGTAGCTCATTTTAATATGAAGTTACACTAAATGGATGTTAAAACTGCTTTTCTAAATGAAGACCTTAATAAAAAGGTTTATTTGGTGCAACCTGAAGGTTTTGTGGTAGATGACTCAGGTAAGCTTGTATGTAGATTCAAAAAGTCTATTTATGGCCTTAAGCAAGCTTCTAGACATTGGTATTTAAAGTTTCATAATATTGTCACTTCATTCGAATTTACTAAGAATAAAGTATATTAGTGTATATACTGCAAGGTTAGTGGAGGAAGTATATTTTTCTCATACTTTATGTAGATAATATCTTATTTGCAAGTAATGACATTGGATTATTGCATGAGACAAAGCGAATGTTATTGAAAAATTTTGACATGAAAGACCTTGGTGAGATGCCTTTTATACTTGGTATTAAGGTCCATAGGGATCGTTCTTGCCGTTCATTGGGTTTATCTCAAAGGGTATATGTTAATCGTGTTTTAGAAAGATTCAATATGTAGCATTGCAATCTAGGAAATGCTCTTGTTATTAAGGGTGATAAATTGAGTCTTTCACAATGTCCTAATTCAGATTCTAAAAAAGCTCAAATAAAGAATAAACATTATGCTAGTGTGCTTGGAAGTATCATATATACTCAAGTTTGCACTAGACCAGATATTGCTTTTGCGACAGGACTTCTAGACAAATATCAGTCAAATCCAGGACGCAATCACTAGGTTGCTGCCAAGAAAATTTTAAGGTACTTAAAGAAGACAAGAGATTATATGTTGATTTATAGACATGTTCCAGACTTACAGCTAGTAGAGTATTCAGATTTAGATTTTGCTGGCTGTCAAGATGATAAGAAGTCGACGACACGATACATATTTATGCTGGTAAGAGGTGTAGTATCATGGAAGAGTGAGAAACATAAATCCATATCTTCTTTTACCATGCAAACGAAGTTTGTAGCATGTTTTTTAGCTGTTACTCAAGCTATTTGACTCAGGAACCTCATTAGGGAATTAACCGTTTTTGATTTTGTGGACCCGTACAGTTATATTGTGGCAATACCTCTATAGTGGAGGTCAAGTTTTTGACCATAAAAGAATCAGTACATAATGATTACGTTGCAGTAGATCATATTCCACTAACTAAGGCCTACGCCCTTATGTGTTTGAGTGACATGTCATTAGCATAGGCTTGGGAGTATCTTAGGATACTGTTATTTAGTAGAAGCTATTTTTATTTTTCCTCTATGATATATATATATATATATATATATATATATATATATATAAACTTTTATGTTCAATAAAATATTCTTTGAATGAATTGTTATTATGTTGAATATATATTGATAAAAGTCTCAAGGTATTGCATAAATCTTGAGTGAAGACTAGGGGCATTCGATTATTAGCCTTATACATAAGTCTTGTTATACATAAAGAAATGTTAACCATAAAAACAAGGCATATGTGATCTCACTGGAATTATAAAGATATTCTCTAATGGCACAAGTTTTTTGTGATACTTAAAAGTAAGAAAATGGTGATTAACAAATGGAATCTCTCTATGAGAGATATTATCTATTTGCCACACTACCACATTAAATCCATATCAATAAAGTTGAAGACACTCGTGACCATGGAAGGTTATGTGTGTATCTATACAGTTACCGCCATGACTTGGTGTTTGAGACTTTATGAGATGAGATTGACTATTAAGAATTATTTCTAGACCAAGGTGTGCATATATAATACAATTTCAATTAATATAACCCAAATGAGAAAACGTAAGAGTTTTCCTAATGTTGACTACATTAATTAATATTGTAATTTATAGTTTTACGGGGTTGGTCTAAGGTGAGATAGAAGGTTTCTTAATTAGTCTAATATGGGCCTGACTAGTGTGGATCGAGTTAAGCCTAGTCCATAATAGGAGGGCCTGGTTAGAAACTCTATAAATAGTGCTCAAGTCTCTCTTCTAACCTTATTTTTTCTCACAATTATCCTCGCAAAGGAGCGTTTACCTAGCTTTAATGGGTGAGGGGGCCGTCTCATTGAGCTAGTGAAATAAAAGGCAAGAGAGAAAAATGACTTGCGCGTGGATCATCACTTTTCCGCTTCTGCATCAAGAACGATGGATTCCAAAACAGATGTGTTAATATTTCTACTCGATTATCTGTGTTCTTATTCTAGTTATGGAAATCATGGGATTGCACGTTTTGCATCTTACACTTTCCTCTTATATTTCCTACTAGGCAAGTTGTTATGTAATACTAGAATCTATGTACTTACTGGAAGTTTGCAAGATAATAAGTTACTTGGATTGGATTGGATTGCCCAGCACAAATGCAGTTCGTTCTGGTGTGCATTTCATGTCCTGAATTCCAGGAAATATAGCAACAGTTGGTTTCTGGGACAAGAATTGTGCTTTCTGTCTGCTTGGGGAGTTGAAAATATCTAGATTCAGCAATGTAAAAAGGAATGAGAGTACTACTGCTAGGAAAATTGGCCCTTCCCATGAGGATGTTGAAGTTCTAAAATACATAATTAATTGAAGACAACGTATCTGCAGAAGCGCTAAAAGAGTAAAAGAGTAATGTTTTCAAGGTCGTTTCAATCACAAGCGGGAATGACGCCAGTTCGAAGCTTCTTGAAAGAGAATGTGTCGGTGAATTAGGGCGGCACGGTGGCTTCATTAACAGAGGGAATTCTTGCCAAAAAGTGGCTACTCAGCTGATGAATTTGGTAACTGATATGTACTGGAACCGAACAATTTCGTGGTTTCGAAGGGTCTACTTGTGTCCTTTCGAGTCAAACACTACAAGACACTCATGCAAGCTTTCAAGATATTCTTTAAGGCATGTTGATTTTTGTCAACATTTCTTTTAACATGCCCGCAAATCGATTTTCCCCAATATATTGATATTTGAGTGCTCTTGTGAAACTTATCATCAAATTCTAACAATGATTGTATATTTACATTATTCTTTTCAAGATCTTGATGCATTCTTCATCTCAATTTAGGACGCTCATGATAATCATTTTATTTCTGTTCCAGAACTATTTTTCTATTCCAGACTTATTTCTGAAACAAAAATCTGTTTGGTAAAACGATTTCATTTTTCTATTGCTGAAATAGATTTTTACTCCAATAATAAATTTGGAACAAAAATTAAAAGTAAAATTTTTTTACTCTACTATTTTTGAAACAGAAATGAAAAATAAAAATTCTTCTCATTGTTGGTTCTCATTACTTGCCAGCCATCGTCCATTGTCCGCCGCCACCAGCTCGCCAGCCGTCGGTCGCCGGTAGCTGCCGACCACCATTCCCCAGTCGTCATCCATCAACCGCTGCGCGTTCACTAGTTGCCTACCGCTTTTGTTTGCCTGTCGCCATCCACCAATCACCAACTATCAGCCACTACCGCCCGCCATCCACCACCACCCGGGTTTGCTTAGGAACTCATATAAGAATAAAAATAGAAAAAAATATTTCTCTTCCAAAAATCAATTTTTAGTCAAAATGGTTATTATTCATGTTCTTAATGGTCATATAAACATCCAGTCCACAAATTGGACAAGCCAGGCAAAATTAGAATAAGTACAACTCGTCTTTCACCAAAAGGGAACTCATTTTGCTTGACACCAGCATAGCTGAAAGAATTTGGAAACCATTCTCAGATACCTACAATTTTTTTCCTTTTTCAATTCTCTCTTATTTTTTTCCTAATTTTTTGGGGAAAACATAGGTTGACAATATCGTAAAAAAATATAATACCCTTGTTTTAATCCAGGACACTGCTCAAGAAAAGGAGGGCCATGGGTGATTGACCCTTGGTTGAATGTGGTCCGAGAGCAAAACTAAAAAAAGACAGAGACAGTGTAAAATTTTGTGAAATAAGTACTAATTATTTTAAAATTTTAAATTACTAGATGAATGTGTAATTTAATATTTAAATATTTTATCGGAGGTAACATCCATACAAACCAAAGCCCATTCATTTGATTTGAGAGGGATTCTTTAAACTTTACTGGACTTCTCTCATATTGCGACGGTCTAAAACATCGCATACTATACTCCCGAAATCGAACCTACATCTTGCACTTTTCCCGCACTAACTCCTGTGCTAGTAGCACGATCGCAGCACCAGCCACTGCATCCTGCGTCACGCCAGACGCCACCCTTGGCGATTCATCGATGCCGGCCTTGGCTCTATAAGAGAATTCTCGGTTAGCAGAGAGTGCAACAAGGGACGACGGGTCAAATGAGGAAAGGAGGAACTTGCTTCGCGAGTTCCAGCTTGACTTGACCGAGTAAACTTCCCGAGCACTCGCTTCCCCAATAATACTTTAGTCTCGTTATAACGCGGGGCCGACTGACAACGATGGACCGCGAAAAGTCTAAGTCAAAGTAAACTCATGATCTGGACAAGTATAGGGCAGGAAATTGCAGATGCAACATTGGTTCTTGGTTTTCTCTCTCGGACAGGCCTGACGAGAATTACAAAACGAGAGAGACCCGGAGTGAGAGAGAGAGAGAGAGCGTAAGGAAACCTGTTGATCCGTCCACCATGCGCTCTTCCGTTCCCTCCCTCGTCCTCCTCTTCCTCTGCTTCGCCCATGGCACCGCCCACCCCGCCGACGCCGCCGACCCCGACCCTTGCCGACCCCGGAGTTGCCCTCTCGGGCCGGACGTCCAGTTCCCGTTCCTGCTCGAAGGCCGCCAACCTCACGACTGCGGCTACAGTCCGAACTTCAACTTGTACTGCTACGGGAGCGACACCCTGCTCTCGCTCCCGGAGACCCCACGGCCGCTTGTCGTCACGGACATCGATTACAATAACACCTTCATCGGCGTGTGGGACCGCGACGGGTGCATCCCCTTGCTGCTGGCGAACCTCAACCACTCTATCTTCTTCTACGAGAAGATCTCACCCATCCGGGATAGTAGTGGTTACCCGTATAGTGGTTATTCGCCGCCCTACAACTATACCCTGTTCCAGTGCCCGCCGCCCAGGAGGACGGACAGCGGCATGACCTTGCTGGGTTGCCTGAGCACGCAAGCGTACGATGTCTACGCCGTCCGATCCGACTCCTACGTCGGAGACTTGCCGCTGGTGTCCTGCATGAGGAACGGGAGCATCGACTCGCTCCCGATGACGATCGATAGCATGATGGATAAAGTCCGTTTGTTCTGGGACAAAGAAAAGCCGGACTGCCAGAAATGCAGGAATAACAGGACGTTATGTCGGCGGAACGGGAACGGCACCAAATGCATCGATCCTCCTCGCAGACACGAAGGTATTGCTTTAATCCTTGTCGAGGGCGCATGCGTTTATCGATTCCCAAACTTTTTAATGCTCTATGAGACTCTGCTTGACTCGTGTTATTTCACTTCCTTCGTTTGAGCGATTGTTAATGCTCGAGCTCTTTTGTTTCGGCCCTTCATTCCAAAGCTTTTAAAATCTGGTGATGGATATAGCAAAATTGCTCTCTGACTTATGGTTGTTGAAATTTATCAAGTCTCTCTTTCGTAAAGATAAGATCCACGGAGCGCAGAGGAAGGAGAATCATAGTTTCTAAGCAAGAAATAGGGCTTCTGCGAAACTAAGATTGCTTTTACATGTGCAATTCCGCCGGATGGATGCATTTCCACAGCTTAGTCTTGTTTGTCAGATGATACTTTCTGTAATTTAAACTGAAGGTGTTCTAAATCCTAATTGCCCAGTTTTTATGGAAATTATCTGTGATGACCTGAAATGAAGGTCAGTCACGGTCTTAAGTAAAGCTGATATAACTGGTTTTGAGAGCCTTTGTTCTGGTTGTTCTACGAACTTCGGCAGAAGCTCAAGTACTGACTTCTTTGAATCTGCAGGAAGAAGAAAGCTAGAGATCGCGGGAGGAGTGGTGGGCTTTTTTCTCTTTCTTGTTGTATTAAGCGGACTCGGCTATGTCATCAATGAAAAAAGAAGAGATAAAGCATTCCAACTCAAGATCGAGAGCTTCTTGCATGACTATGAGGCCCTCAAGCCCACCCGTTACTCCTACAATGACATCAAGAGGATAACCAATGACTTCGAGGAAAAACTAGGCCAGGGGGCTTACGGAACGGTCTACAAGGGGAAGCTATCGGACGAGATTTTTGTCGCCGTGAAGATGCTGGACAATTCATTCGGGAATGGAGAGGAGTTCATCAACGAAGTGAGCACGATGGGAAGGATTCACCACGTCAACGTGGTCCGGATGGTTGGTTTCTGCGCCGACGGTTTCCGAAGAGCCTTGGTGTACGAGTTCCTGGCGAACGAGTCCCTGGAGAAGTTCATTTTTCAGGGCGAGGACACTCTCGACCCTTTCCTTAGTTGGGAGAGGCTCCACGATATCGCTCTTGGAGTGGCCAAAGGCATAGAGTATCTTCACCAGGGGTGTGATCATAAGATCCTCCATTTCGACATTAAGCCACACAACATCTTGCTAGATAACAATTTCAATCCTAAGATTGCGGATTTCGGTCTGGCAAAGCTATGTTCCAAGGAACAAAGTGCGGTGTCCATGACTGCAGCCAGAGGTACCATGGGTTACATTGCCCCAGAAGTCTTCTCCAGGAACTTTGGAAGCGTGTCGTCTAAGTCGGACGTGTACAGCTTCGGAATGCTGCTGCTCGAAATGGTTGGGGGGAGAAAAAACGTTGACGTGAACGCGAAGAACATGAGCCAGATGTACTTCCCGCAGTGGGTCTATAACCATCTAAATAAAGGTGAAGAGCTTGAAATACGAATCCAAGAGGATGGCGACCACAAGATAGCCAAGAAACTGGCGATTGTGGGGCTCTGGTGCATTCACTGGTACCCTGCCGATCGGCCCCCCGTGAAAGCAGTGGTTCAGATGCTTGAGGGAGATGAGTGCCCCGTCATGCCGAAAAATCCTTTTGTTTCCTCCAGTTCAGGGGATGCTGCAATCATGCGCGGAAGGCTCTGGAACACAGATCTAGAAGTTATCGCGGAATAAGTTCGAGTGCCCTTTTGCAGTATGTCATCTCTCCGTGACTGAAGCTGTACGTTATGTAATACAAGAATCTATGTACTTAGTGGAAACCATTGATGCGCTCCCACCACTTACCTATAGTATTAGATCCAATATGTATAGAGGAATTCCTTCCCTCTTATATTTCCTACTAGGCAAGATGTTATGTAATCCTAGAATCTATGTACTTACTGGAAGTTTGTAAGATAATAAGTTATTGGATTTGATTGCCCAGCGTGAATGCAGTTCGTTCTGGTGTGCATTTCATGTCCTGAATTCCAGGAAATATAGCAACAGTTGGTTTCTGAGACAAGAATTGTGCTTTCTGTCTGCTTGGGGAGTTGAAAATATCTAGATTCAGCAATTTAAAAAGGAATGAGAGTACTACTGCTAGGAAAATTGGCCCTTCCCATGAGGATGATTAAGTTCTAAAATACATAATTAATTGAAGACAACGTATCTGCAGAAGCGCTAAAAGAGTAAAAGGGTAATGTTTTCAAGGTCCTTTCAATCACAAGCGGGAATGACGCCAGTTCGAAGCTTCTTGAAAGAGAATGTATCGGTGAATTAGGGTGGCACGGTGGCTTCATTAACAGAGGGAATTCTTGCCAAAGAATGGCAACTCAGCTGATGAAATTGGTTACTGATATGTACTGGAACCGAACAACTTCATGGTTTCGAAGGGTCTACTTGTGTCCTTTTGAGTCAAACACTACAAGACATTCATCTCATGCTGATCGAACTCTTCATCATTTCCTTTCAGTTCAAGCCGAGTAGAACTAGTTTGTCCGGTTTTTCTGACACCCTTCAGCTCTTTCAGCTAATAAGAGAGACTCTTTTTAACTGTCAAGTGGCTTCTAGATTTATACACAAAAATTCGAGCGCCAGAGAAACAGGAACACAACACAAAACATGCCATCATGATCGGGGCGGCGAGTTCCGGCAAACTGGGCAAGTAGCATTCATGCGAAGCCACTCGCCAATGCAATCTGCATGGAAGCAATGGTTGCATTGCGGTATGGTCTTGAGGGTCTCTTTGGGCTGATAGTCCGACAGGCAAATCGGGCAAGTGCTGTCGTCGGGCTTCGGAAGCCGCTTGCTCTCTCCTAGGACAATTTTTGGGTAAGATTCAATGACCACCCTGTCAAGTCCCGAAACAACGGCAGAACGCGGCGCAACCGCCGTGGCAAATTCCCCGACGACGGGGCGCCGCCCTCTCGCGTAGGACTTCACTCTGCCACAGAGGTGGCAAAGTAAGCCCAGGAGGACCAGAATCACCGGGACACCAACCCCGACAACGATCACGTAGCGGGCACCCCTTGGAATCCCTGAAACTGAAAGCATGTAAACCTATTATACCAGAAGCTCAAGATAATTTTGCTTGATCAAACAGATAAGATGGTCAGCGATATACCAATCCCGGGTCAAATGCAACTTTTTTGGATGCGCATGCCCCATGCGTTCTAAAGCACAAAGGATATTTAAATGACAAATGTGGGAATCCGGTCTTCTCTCATGTACACAACAATCCTATTTCAAATCAAGTGCGTTTATTGGTCAGCCCTGCTGCTGTTTCTATACGAATGACCCAAAAGTTGGTCTCAACGAAACCCAATCGAGCCAATGTCAAAGTCGACCCCAAGCTGAAACCTAAAGTTGCGGCATGAGGTGGCAGAAAAAGAGAGGAGGAAGCCAGTCGGAAAGCAGAAGCCAAGAGGGATTTTGCATCTTCTGATTGGCCCTACCTTTTTGGCCCTATGCATTGACTTCAGTCAAAGCTTATCCCCATCCCCATCAAGGAGTTGCTCCCATTCCATTCATACCCCTCTCGAGCCCAAAAACGAAGCGAGAGCAGCAGAGAAATCTTTGACCAGTTTGTAACCATGAAAGCATCACGAAAGAGATGGCTTCAAAGCCAGCGTTGGATGAGCTGCATTGACTTTAATCAAGGACAGCACCAGCCTTTGGTGTCGCTTTCCTTATCATGATCATCATGAAAACCCCACCACCATTGTCAATTTCCACGGTGATGATGAACACTCATCGCGGAATTTGAATGTTGACCTCTGAATAGTTGCAATGGCTTCTTTCTCAGTAATTCTAAAGAAATTCTACGTGCCCGGGTTATAAAAAAGGCCACTACTATTGTTAAAATTAACTCGATATCTCTATCAACTTTCATGTACGCACTTATTCTGCCTGTTTGTGTGGGTTTACTTGCTAATATGATCGTGGGTCTCGAAAAATAACATCACAATTTATATTTCAGCATCTTAGCATTTTATTTTGAAGTAATTCTTGGGAAGAATTCTTCGACCTATATTATTAATTACTGTTGGCTATCTTATTTGGAGGCATGCAAGATGCATGATTGACCAATCAGACAGTTGAACAATCTTTCGTACCGACACAAGATCTTTTTACTATCCCCGGACGTGGACAAGAAGCTTTGACGTCTCGAGTTCATCCATAATAACTCTTGTACCGTCCTGATCAAGTCAAATCCTCCTTGCCTTAAATTGCGGGATTCACAAGAAAATGACGAGAGGATGGACCCAACATCTGCCTGAACCTTCCTGAACTCCCGGATATTCACGCTTTGTGTAGACTTATTTTGTTTTTTTTTTTCCTGTAAGGCCTGAAAAATTCCACTGTACTTGATCGTGGGGAAGAACGAAATTAATCTAGCATATAATTACTTTATACCCCTGACAGGGATTTTTCATTTTGTTGGGCCTAATCCGCTGGGAGACATCGGAGAGACTGAAAATCCAGGAACCTGAACAGACCACTTCACTACACAAACCTAAATTCTTCCTCTTGTCCATTAAGTTCTACATACGTAGCTAGATGTTTGTTGGGACGAGGTTATTTGATTCTATTTCTTCCCCTAATTCCGAGAGTTCTAACATGTTCGAAATTTTACAGTATTAGTTATGCTCTTGTGACGAGGATGATATGTATGAATACACTCACATGCGCATACGCAAGAAAGAAGTTTGTGTAGACTGAACAGAAAGATCCTTCTTACCACGCTGGGGCACATTGGCGCACTGAATCTCAGTGGTGGAGTTGCCCTTGAGCCCGCACCTCCCGCCCCGAACCACACACCTTCCGCACTGCGGCACCCCCCACTGGAGCCGGAGATCGCTGCTGAGGTCCGACGAGATGACCTGCTCGTAGAACGGCAATTTGACCGGGACTGGGACGGTCTTCACAAGGGCGCATGACGAGGAGAGGGTCTTCACGACGTAGGGTGAGGAGGTCGCAAAGACTGTGTAGTTTGAGCCGCTGAGGCAGGCGATCGGGTTCAGGCCATACCTGATGTTGCTGGAGGAGCAGTTGAAGAAGGTGAAGTTCTGGGAATAGACACCGGCGAAGGGCGAGCCGGAGAGGTTGAGGGAGAGAAGCCTCTTGGGGAGGCAAGCCTCGGGGTCATTCACCCACATCACTTGCCCAGCATAGTCTATGCCTTGGACGGTGAATGGACCTGAGTTGGGCAACTCTAGTATGGTTCGGTTCACCCCGTCGCACGACAGATCGAAACCCGGGTACCCACAAGATTCAGGCTGGAGGGTTCGAATCCGGAAGGGGAAATGGATCATGGGCTCGTCACGGTGACAGAAGGCGGGGGTGCAGGTCCGGGCACTCACGTCCGTGCATAACAAGAAGAAGAATAACAAGATCACAAAGAGAGTGAGGATTTTCATTGTATTTGGAGCAGTGAAAAGCTTCAGAAAAGGAGGTAAGCAAGCCTAATAGATACTGGAGTTTATATTAATTTTTTCTTCTGACTGATGAGAAGTGATGAAGAGGTCTTATATATCTGCACAAAATCTTCATGGAGAGGGCACTTTATTAAAATTTACAAAAGGATCTCGGTCAATGGGAGGCTCCACCACATGATGTCAGGCGTGGATCTTGTGAAGTGGTTTTAGATTGAAGAATCGGTCATGGTCGATGTGAAAATTATTATTATTGAATGAAGAAGTCCTTGTTCATGGGCTTAATCAACTCGTTGAATCAATAGGGTCATCTCTCTCAAAACACGGGGCTCCCATCTTTGATCTTTACTCGAAGAACTACTGCATAGATACCCTCCTGAATAACGATTAAACAAGATGCTCGTGGAGCTTAAATAACGCCAAATACCACTAACATCAGTTTCTCAAGTGATTTCCGATGATGAGTCCCTCGTTTAAATGCTCACCTACGCTCTCGAAACTTTTATTCCGGTACATAGTGGACGGTGCCAGTTGCACGCTTTAATGAAGATTAGTCGAGCCAACTTGGCCATGTTAATGTGCATTTCCAATCGCAAGTTACTTGTCACCAAACCATATGGACGATTGACATTTGGGTTTTCTTTTTCCTTTCTCAATAAATGTGATTAGATTTGCTTTAAATAGCACCGAAAATATGACTGAGAATGCTTCAAATAAGTGCGACGATGGAATTAGGTTATTATTAATAGCAATTTGAAGAGTTCGCCATTGCTTATCGTTCTTTTCTTCAGAGTTGACATGACCTCGGGGCGGGAAAATTGTCCAAAAAGTCCTAAACCTATTGCACTTTTGCCAATTGAGTCCTAAACCTTTTAATTTTGCCAATTGAGTCCTAAACCTTTTCACTTTTTGCCGATTCAGTCCATCCGGCCAATTTTGGCCGGAAAATGCTGACGTGGGCGCCGCGGTGCCACGTAAGATCCGCCGCGCGACGTGGACAATTTTTAATAATATTTCAATATTTTTTCGACTTTATTTTTTATTTTTTTTATTTTTAATTTTTTATTTGAATTTTTTGGATTTATTATTTTTTTTAGTATTATTTTTGAATTTTTTTTTTCCATTTTTTCTTTTTCTTCCGTCTTCTTCCTCTAGCCGGTCGCCGGACCTCGGCGACCGGTCGAGGAGACGGCCGGCGAGGTCGACCTCGACCTCGCCGGCCACCCGCCGGGGCCGCGAGGGCGGCCTCGCGGCGGGCGGCGAGGCTCGCCCTCGCCGGATCCGGCGAGGGTCGAGCCTCGCAAGCTCAACCATGGCCGGCGAGGCTCAACCTCGCCGATCCGGCGAGGGGGCCTCGCCCGCCTGGCACAAGGCCGCCCTCGAGGCCTGGGCGGCGAGGCTCGCCCTCGTCGGATCTGGCGAGGGTCGAGCCTTGCCCGACGGATTGCCGTCGCAAGGGAAACCAGGTGAAAATCCGGGGCCAGAGCCGCGCGACTGAGGACACCCCCATGCTCCTGTAAATCCCTAGAGACGACGATGACGAGCGGAGGGAGGAAATTTCTAGGGCAGGATTGGGATCAGGGAATAGAGCGGGGAGAGCTGGCCTCACGCCCAGCTGGCGGGGCTCGCCCTCGTCGCCCGGCCTCGAGGGCGGCCTCGCGCGGCGGGCGAGGCTCGCCCTCGCCGGATCTGGCGAGGTCGAGCCTCGCCGGCCATGGTCGAGCCGCGAGGCTCGACCCTTGCCAGACTGGCGAGGGCGAGCCTCGCCGCCCGCCGCGAGGCCGCCCTCGCGGCCACGGCGAGGTGGCCGGCGGGGTCGACCTCGACCTCGCCGGCCGTCGCCTCGGCCGGTCGCCGAGGTCCGGCGACCGGTACTGGAGGTAGAAGACGGAAGAAAAAGAAAAAATGGAAAAAAAATTCAAAAATAATAATAAATCCAAATAATTCAAATAAAAAATATTAAAAAATATTAAAATATTATTAAAATATTATCCACATCGGCGCCGACAAATCCTACGTGGCACCGCCGCGTCCACGTCATTTTCCGGCCAAAATTGGCCGGATGGACCGAATCGGCAAAAAAAGTGAAAAGGTTTAGGACTCAATTGCGAAATTAAAAGGTTTAGAATCGAAAAGCGAATTAGAAAAGTCTGATAGGTTTAGGACTTTTTGGACAATTCTCCCCCTCGGGGCATTTATCATAATGAAATCGTCCATTATTGGCTAGATTGCTTATAATATTCTAACATCAACGAGAAAACAAAGGGAAGGCGTTCTTCATCTTGTGCAGATGACGCAAGATCGGATCGGAATTGAATGAAGTTCTTCCGGTTTGAATTGTTAAACGGCGAGCGTTGGTGCTCGTCCAAGACGTCATTTTTAGGTGGTCAAATCGTATTGATATAACGCAACTAAGGGCTGACTTTCGATTCGCGTCGTTCATTTTCGGTCTGACTTTCTCTCTTTTTTGTGCATATTTCTCCGGATGCATCTCTTCGTGAGGAAAGGGATTGGCATGGTGGAACCCATTAGTTTGCGAGCGCCTCTTGGTCGGCATTTGTCTAGCTTCCTTCAGCAGAGCCCTCATTGTCATTTCACTAGGGAAGGGCAGATTGTAGATTCCTTTTCCACGTTTGTTTTTCGCTTTGTAGCGAGGCGACATGAAACACCCGTTTGTATGATACCAACACAGGAGACGAGCTCCACGAGCCGGGGCATTATGTATCTTTTCTTTTTTTTTCTTCTTTTTTGTCGGTCCGGGGGATTATGCATCTTGACACATATCAATTTGCTATTTAACACAACCTGCCAATACGTGAAAAGGAATATGGAAAGGAAAGACTAAGATTGATCAATTCCTGATCCGATCTAAATCCGATTTCAAGGTAAAACCGAGAACTTGATCCTAAGACATGAAATCGATCCTATCCGGTCCAATGGAACTTATCACTATTTTTTTTCATATTTTCATCCAGATATTTTATCATCCAAAGCATGTCCAAGAGTAAATTTATTATCTAATTATAGGCTCATATTTCCTCAAAAATAATAAATTAAATCTACTAATTTTTTAAAGAACTAAAAATATATATAATCGGTCCGATCCCGTTCAATTTCCAAAAAGAGTATACGCAGTCAGTCATGTCCCAACCGGCCAATTCGGTCCGATCCAGGCAATTTTTGATCTGAGCGGTCCGTTTGCCCCTAAGGAAGGATTATCTTGCGTCCCACTCTCCGTTCATGACGACAAAGGATGGAGATAGAAATGGTCCACTTCCGAACCATGCGCCTGCTTCGACATGCTCTGTTCTAGTCTAACGTTAAACTACCCGAACGCTCCGACGCATCAAATAAACAACGATGCTCCGCGGCATGGTCAGTGGACCCCCCTTTGCACGCGAGCTCGCCACGTCCGACACTACGGGAGGAGGGGTTGACCGGAGAAATGCATACAAAAGAAGGGAGGGCCGGTCAAATTACGAACGGAGGAATGCGTTCAAATTTGCCGATCGATTGATTAAAGATAAAAGGCGCGATCTTTAGCTGAATCGAAGAGAGCCCCGAAGATCCGGAGATGTTCAAGAGCGCTGCCGCCGGCGGTTTACGGATGACGACCCATTTTGACAATTCGAGTGGGTAGCTGCAAACGCGTGGAAAAAGATCACTTTTTTGTCGTTGGTCAGACCGATGAGAAGGTATCACGCAGAGCAATGCGAAATCAAAACGAGATATTGTCGTGAAATGGGGACAGAGAAAGTGAGAGAGAGAGAGAGAGAGAGAGAGAGATTAGGGGGAGACTTGGAGCTCTCTGTTCAAGAAAAGCAGTAAGAACGAGCAGCGACGCCGACCCTTTTCTGGGCAGGTGGGCCGCTGCGCAGCGATTCGACTCGTTTTCTTTAATGGAGCGTTTTGCTTGCCTTCCGCATTCCGCGTCCGGCGACCGATTCAAATCGTGCGTAGTTGGATCGGAAGCGGTGGCGAGAAATCTAGAAAGGAATCTTTCGACGAAATCGCAGCACAAATCCATTGATCATTAAAACGGGGGGGAAACAAGTACGACGAGACAGATAACCCTACCGGAAACAAAAAGGGGGGAAGTCTCAGAAATCGGAGCAGCGACCGTTTCGCTCCCAATCGCCGTAGCGGGTCGGTTCGGGGCCCCTGGGCCCACCGATCTCGCCCGTCTTCCTGTTCACGAACCCGTCGTCGTCATCTTCTTCTTCTCCTTCTTCTCCGCGCGGTTCTTCCTCTTCCTGTTGCATCCGGATCCCCTTCGCCGCGTCCTCCCGCGGCTGCTCCTCCCCGCTAGGGTTGTTTCCTCCTCCTCGGGGTTGTTGCTCCGTCGACGAGCCGAACAGCCGGGCCGCCGCCGAGCCGGCGACGGAGCGGGCCGGCGGCTCGGGTACGGATCGCGCGAGGGCCAGCTTCGGGGCGGAGAGATCCGCGAGGGAGGCGGAGAGTCGGCGGCCCAGATTGACGATGGCCATCGCGATCCAAAGCAAGGACGGACTTTCTCTCTCTCGGGTGAGGAAGATGAAGTTCGAGCAGAGAGAGAAACTTTACCCAAAAACGACGGACGGAGCTTGAAGAAAGGAGGGGAGGACGCGCGACGACTCGCCGTTTCCCTCTCGGGGCAGCGTCGCTCGGCAGCCCACGTGTCGGCAACGTGGACGTGCTGGAATCGCAATTCGATTTTGGTGCCACGCAGTACCCAAATGGTTCATTTGATTAATGAGATCACTCCTAACATAACCCTTTGAATTTCGCGTCATGTCGAGCTCTACCTGACACTCACGTGACTTACAAAACTCTCGAATGATAGAATTCTTGACACCATTCACCGAGACGAGTGGTCGAAGATTGAATCAAATTATTTTTTTAAAACTCTCCAATATTCTTAATATCCAGTTACCGGGACGAGTCCATTGTCGAAGATTGAATCGAATTATTCGAGTTTTGCTTGTCATTCCCAGATTTGTGCTCATTAACAAAATTCATGCGAGGATAGAAGTGACAATAACGCTGTGCTGCAGCTTTTCTCATTAACAGATATGGTACTCTCACTCACATTACGTTCCATCATCCCTTGTTACACAAGGTTGGCACCGTCTCGAATGAAGAAGCTACCGGTTATGATACCGAAAAAAACAAATAGCAGAGTGCATCGGCTGTTCGATGAAATACGAAGCATCTTCCCCCTATTATAAAACCTTGTCCGTCGACAAAGAAAACTGTACATTATTCGTTTGTAACAATCAACAAACTTTCAGAGACCTAAACCCAAACAAGACTCTAAGATTAAGCCCCGCACCCCAGAAGTAGAATAACTTCGAACCATATGAAGCCTCAGCCAGCATCACACGGGCACGTTCAGCCTGCCAATCTTCCCCACCACCTTCCTCGCTCCCTCCCTCCCTCGGGCCTTATGATAGCGTCTCGGATCCACAGCACGAACTGAAGAGGAGGCTCCTCTCGCATATTCACGACAGGCTCGGTTTTTACCGTTTGCCCCCGCTGCGCAAAACACTAGAATCTGCGGATCCCTATGTCACCACAGTGAATTTGCCGCTGCCTTCTTGCCGCTTGTTGATGTCTTGTTGCTGAGAGGTTAAGTCCTCTTGGTTCTCAGGGTCGACGGTGAGGTCCTCCTCCTTTGGCATGAGGAATCTATCAACCTGCGCTGCAGCTTGCCTTCCCTCGGAGATGGCCCACACCACCAGAGACTGACCACGTCGACAATCCCCAGCAGCAAAAACTCCCTCCACATTGGTCGCGAACCGGCCATAGTCGGCCTTGAAGTTTGACCTTCCATCTTTCTCTAGACCTAACTTGTCTGCAATTGTCTGGAAAGGGCAAACCAGCAAACACAACAGGCACAAATGCTGTCAATAAACTGTTCAGAAAAAGAGAACAAATTTACATTCACCCGCACTAGCCCTAGGCACATAAACTTAAGTATGGGTTCTTCACATTCTTCATTTTTAACCAGTTCGACTTTTCCATATTATATGAGGTTTCCTAGGGCAATAGTGAGCCTCTAAAGGCACACATGCCAATCAAATTTACTTTAGAACATACGCTGAATAACCATGTTATACTGTTACGACCGAAAGAAAAACAACTAATTTACATGCAAATTTGACTTTCCCATGAAAAATCCTTTCTTAGCAGTGTTCAAACTATTTGACAAATATGAAAGAACGGTTCAAATACTCACCGATTCTGGACCAAGAAATCCCATGGCCAGAAAAACCAGATCAGCCTCAATGATTTCCTCAGATCCCTCGATTTCTTTGAACTGAAACTTCCCACTAGCATCCTTCTCCCACCTAACATGCACTACTTCAAGCCCTTTGACGACCCCATTTTCATCACCAATAAACCGCTTAGTTAGCACTTCATAAGACCTCGGGTCTTTCCCAAACTTAGCTGCAGCTTCCTGGTGGCCATAATCAACACGGAAGATGCGAGGCCACTGTAAACAGCATTGAACAGAGGAAAAGAACGGTGAGCAAATATTACACTGCGCATGCTATAAAATAAACGATAATGGAATAAGCCAGAGTACTCCTGTGGTTGTCAAGAGAAAAGGTAACTTATGTAATATTTGTACCTGTGGCCAAGGGTTGCCTGGAGCCCTCTTCTCCGGTGGCTTAGAAAGCAGCTCCAAGTTTACAATTCTACTGCAGCCATGCCTGATAGATGTTCCTATGCAATCCGTGCCGGTGTCACCTCCACCAATGACCACTACCTTCTTTCCCTTTGCAGATATGTAGTTACCATCCTTGAGATTGCTGTCAAGCAAGCTCTTTGTGTTTGCATGAAGGAACTCCATGGCAAAATGAACACCTGACAATTCGCGTCCAGGTACAGGAAGGTCCCTGCAAGAAGGAAAATTCAATCCATGAGCATAAATATCGCTTTTCTCATCAACCAGAACATGGTGCAAAAACTCCTATAACATGTCCCCAAAGTTAAGTCACAATGAGCTTACCTTGGTTTTGTGGCACCAACAGCTAAAACAATAGCATCATTTTCCTTTTGGAGCCTATCAAGAGAGTATGATGAATCCTTCCCAACGCTGGCATTCACCACAAAATTGACACCTTCCTGAGCCATCAAGCTAACTCGCCGTTGAACTACATCCACTTTGTCAGCCTTCATGTTTGGCACACCATACATCATTAGGCCCCCAATTCGATCGGCACGCTCATACACTGTCACAAAATGGCCCATCCTGTTCAGCTGGTCGGCCGCAGCCAAACCAGCTGGTCCACTTCCCACAATCGCAACTTTTTTCCTGAGCGCATAAAGAAATTGATGATGTTAACTTTAGAATAGGCAACATCTTTTGTCACAACCAACCCTGAAATCTGACTGGTTTAAGCCAAAAGACTTAATGGAAAACCAGGCTAATTCTTAAGCATTGTGAATTAAGGAATGGAAGGATGTAACTTGAACAGGAACCCTGGAGAAAAGAAACATCTCTAGGGAATTTAATGGACAGCCTTGACATAGCTTTTCAAGCAATGCCTACCAATCATATTCTCCAAGAGCATAGTAAGCAAAGCACAGATATAATTGACTGGTTAATGTTGTTGAATGAAGAGACAGCATACCCTGTTCTCTTCTGGGGTGGACGAGGCACCATCCACCCCTCCTCAAAGGCCTTGTCTATGATCGAGCATTCAATATTCTTGATGGAAACAGGATTCTCAATGATACCAAGAACACAAGAGCCTTCACACGGTGCAGGACACACGCGGCCTGTAAACTCGGGGAAATTATTTGTCTCCAACAGTCGATCTAGTGCTTCCTGCCACCTATTTTGGTATACCAGCTCATTGAACTCAGGTATTTTGTTTCCAAGAGGACATCCAGAGTTTTCCTGCATAGTAAAGCCAAAGGAACAGATATACAATAAAATTCATCTAGAATACATACGTACATACGCACAGACACGATTATAAAATGAAATCATTACAACTCTTACCTGATGGCAGAATGGAGTGCCACAGTCCATGCACCGGGCAGACTGAGTTTTTAACAGGGGACCTGGTTTGGACTCCTCCATGACTTCCTTCCAATCGTTCATCCGAACATTAGGGTCCCTATATTTAACACCTTCGCGCTCATAAGCAATAAATCCCCCATGCTTGATAGCATCGGGAACTTGCGTAGGCCTCTTGGGAGCCTCAACAGATTCTACCGTCTGTAAAAACCAAAACTTAAAGTCAGACATCTCATCAAAGAATGGTTACCAGCTGGATCCTCAATATCAGTCTTCCCCCATATGAATCACAAAAAGAAAAGATTAACCTTGCCACAAAATGAAAGCCACAAAACATTGCAGAAACTACCCTAAAGGAACAAAGTGGCAGAATTTCAATTTTAAAAATTTATCCAGAAGTTATGAACCCCAGAACAAGATATTCATGTCATGCATATTGAGATATCAGCTGTCTATGACACATTTGCGCCAGCACATAGACCCACGCATGCAAAATAAATAAAGCAGAGCACAAACTCAGGAGTGGAAAAAACTTCATCCAAATATCAGATCTTCCAAATTTTAAACAATGTCGAATAACTATCACACAAGTTTAAGTATTCTAGTCTGATGTTGAAAAAATTTAGGTATAACAGGGGCTTAGTGTCACATAGGAATGATCGATAAAGACAAGCATTGATAACATGGTCAGGCAATCTGTTATTTTTCTTTCAGTGTAAGGATTTACATCAAGCATTAAAATCGTAACTCAAATTGTAATGTTCAAATAGAGCACTAGAAGTTGAAAAACAAATCTCATTTGTCAGATACATACCGCACTGGCTTTGGCATTGGTTGATGCAGCTGCCATCTTCTTAAGCTCTTCAAAAGCATTTTTCCCCATCAGCTCTCCCTCATCTTGCTCCTGTTCTTCCTCCATATTTTTCTGAGCATTTTTGGTAGCTTCTCCTGCTTTCATGTCTGCAAGAATTCGCTTGTAATCCCTGGGGAATACCTTGATAAACTTAGGCAGAAGACTCTCGAAGTCTACTAACACCTCTTTTGCCAATTGGCTGTTTGTATGACGCTGATGTTGCTGAATCATCATTCTGAGGGTCATAATATCCTCCTCTTCCTCGACTTTATCAAGATCTACCAACTCAAGATTGCAACATGACTGGAATTTACCATCCACATCTAGAACATATGCAATGCCGCCACTCATACCAGCAGCAAAGTTCCTGCCAGTTTTTCCCAGCACAACAACCGTCCCACCAGTCATGTACTCGCATCCATGATCACCAACCCCTTCTACTACAGCTCTTGCCCCAGAATTGCGCACACAGAATCGTTCCGCAGCCATTCCATTGAAGTATGCCTCCCCACTTGTAGCC
Organism: Eucalyptus guilfoylei; assembly: GCA_016097605.1. Taxonomy (NCBI): domain Eukaryota; kingdom Viridiplantae; phylum Streptophyta; class Magnoliopsida; order Myrtales; family Myrtaceae; genus Eucalyptus; species Eucalyptus guilfoylei. Next base: position 19,936,893 of record CM027860.1, read on the forward strand.
CCATAAAGAGCCACATTTCCAATCACAATATTCTCTTTTGGATCAAATTCACTTCCCTTTGGAGGATAAACTACAATTTTCCCACCTGATAATCCTTTGCCAACATAATCATTACTGTCACCTTCGAGTTCCAATGTGATGCCAGGGCAGAGAAAAGCTCCAAGACTCTGGCCAGCACTTCCAGAGAGTTTAATATGGATGGTATCTGTAGGTAGTCCAGCCAAGTGATAGCGTTTAGTCACCTCATGGCTGAGCATTGTTCCAACAGCACGATTCACATTGCAAATAGGCATTTCAATATAGATAGGGAGACTTTTTTCCAAAGCAGCTTTGGACTGGGAAATGAGTTTCTGGTCCAAAGCCATATCCAAGCCATGGTCCTGCTTCTGGACACAATACTGAGCAGCATCAGGCCTTATCTCAGCTGCAGGTCTAAGAAGCAAGGAGAGGTCAATATTCTCCAGCTTTTCATTGGTCTTGGTTACTTCTCTGTCAACCTCTAGCATATCAGAACGACCAACCATCTCCTTCAACGTCCGAAATCCCAGCTGAGACATGATTTCCCTAACTTCCTCAGCCAACATGAAGAAGAAGTTAATGACATGTTCAGGTTCTCCAGCAAATTTCTCACGGAGAACAGGATCTTGAGTAGCAATGCCAACGGGGCAGGTGTTCTTGTGGCACTTTCTCATCATGATGCAGCCGAGTGTAATGAGGGGAGCAGTGCTAAACCCAAACTCCTCAGCTCCGAGGAGTGCAGCGATGGCAACATCTCTTCCAGTTTTTAGTTGGCCATCAGTCTGAAGAACCGTCCGGCCACGAAGGTCATTTGCAACCAGGGTTTGATGCGTCTCAGCCAAACCAAGTTCCCATGGTAGCCCTGCATTTTTTATACCTGTCCATCTTGCAGCCCCCGTTCCTCCATCATGCCCTGAGATCAAAACGTGGTCGGCATGCCCTTTCACTACACCACTTGCTATCACTCCAACTCCAGCCTCAGACACTAACTTCACACTGATTCGAGCCGCAGGATTGGAATTCTGGGATAGCAAGCAAAGATTAGGGACGATTAGCTTGCACGAGCAAGGAACAAGGCACTGGACAACAGAGACGAAAGGGTATAGGAGTTTACCTTAAGATCATGAATTAATTGGGCAAGGTCTTCAATTGAATAGATATCATGATGTGGAGGAGGACTTATCAGTCCAACACCAGCAGTAGAATTCCTGGTCACTGCAATATCTCCTATCACCTTGTGGCCAGGGAGCTCACCTCCCTCACCAGGCTTGGCCCCCTGCATTAAAACACAAGTGAAGTCAAAATCGAATAAAGCCATTTCAAATGAATTATTTCTAGCACATGTTAACCTCACCAAATGCCACATGTGGATATCAATTAAAGCAAAGACACCGCATGGTGCTTTGCTGACACAGCATCATCTGCCATGAACATAAAAGAATAAACAAAGGGAAGCTCTGTTCCAACAGGAACACAGGGCCAACTGTATGAAAATCAAAGGCAACCATAGATGAGGATTCTGCATATTTTGTGATAGAACCAACATATACCTGAGCCATTTTTATTTGCAACTCATCAGCATTAGTAAGGTAGTAACTTGAAACCCCAAATCTCCCACTAGCAATCTGCTTGATGGCACTCCTCTTTGGATTCACAGAGCCATCTGGAAGAGGCTCCATTCGAGATGGTTGCTCTCCTCCCTCGCCTTCAACAGAAAACATAAAGGAACTTTATGAATCCAATTATGAGGAGCAAAACTCTTCACACGTAAGAAACCAGAGCAGTGAGAGTTACCGATGATGTAAAAATAATCCTAAATCTGAGTACATGCAACGAAACACAAACAAAAGCTTCACCCATGATATGGTAACACGAATTTTTTTCTCTTAATTAGTTCAGACATGTTGCGGGTCACACATCTAAGAGACAAAGTAAGCTAGTTCAAATTGTATTAATGGGAAAATAAATTAATTTATACCTGTGTTTGACTTGCCCCCAATTCTGTTCATTGCCATGGCCAGTGCCGTATGTGCCTCAAGTGAAATTGATCCATAACTCATAGCACCGGTGCAGAACCGCTTAACAATCTCACTAGCCGGTTCAACTTCATCCAGAGGGACTTTGACTGCCACTTCCTTGAATGTCAAGAGACCACGCAAATTGCAGCTTTTGTTCAATTCCTGGATGCGCCTCGAGTACTCCTTATATGCAGCCACACTATTAGTTCTGGCAGCTTCTTGCAGCTTCGCCATAGCAAGAGGGTCGTTCAGGTGAATCTCACCACCCTTCCTCCAGTGATAAGACCCAGGGTTAGGCAGCGCAACGGCTTCTGCACTACCAGGGGGGAAGACACGATTAGGAAATGCCGACTCATGCAAATCAAGCGCATCTTGGGCAAGCATCTCAAATGTTGCACCCTCCACCCTGCTTGGAGTTCCAGCAAAGCACTTCTCAATAACTTCCGATGAAAGACCCAAAGCTTCAAATATCTGAGCACCCTTATAGGAGGCCAAAGTTGAAATCCCCATTTTTGCAAGAACCTTCATCATTCCATAGTTGCTTGCTTTAAAATACTTCTTGACCAGCTCATCCTTTGAAAAAAATTCACCGTTTGCTTTGGGTGGAATTTTTCCATCAACTTGCAATCTCCAGATTGCCTCTATTGCCAGATACGGGCATATGGCATCAGCACCGAACCCAACAAGTGTACAGAAGTGGTGCACCTCTCGTGGCTCGGCAGATTCAATAATTAACCCCACTTGAGTACGCTCAAGCTTTCTTACGAGGTGATGATGGACAGCACCCACAGCCAAGAGAGAGCTTACAGCAATACGCTCAGGGGAGAAGGCTGCATTGGAAGAAAAAGTAGTTAAAACTCCATCCTATAAACAAGCTCTTTCAAGAGAAATTAGATCCAGTTTAACAATAAAATACCTCTATCAGATAGTACAAGAGTTGTATAGCCCTCCTTGATAGCTTTACTTGCTTCTGCACAGATCCTATCCAAGGTTTCCTCCAGTCCCTTTCTCCCACGTCTCTTGGAGTAAGTTATGTCTATGATTTTGCTTTGCCAACCAATGTAATTCATCTTTTTAACAGCTTCCATTTCTCCAATGGACAGCAGAGGACCTTTTAGCGAGAGGCGATGGCACTGTTGCTCAGTGGTCTCTGTAAGATCACCTTCTGGCCCAATCATGCATTCCATCGAAGTAACTATCTTCTCTCTGATTGGATCGATAGGAGGGTTTGTCACTTGAGCAAACATTTGCTTGAAGTACTCAAATGTGAGCTTTTCTCTATCAGACAAGACAGCCAAAGGCGTATCATTTCCCATTGATCCAAGGGCCTCCGTACCGTCTTTTGCCATAGGAAGCATCAACATTTCTAAAGCTTCAACAGTGTAACTGCAAAAGTGAAAGCTTCAGAACAAGAAGAAGACCAAAGAGGATATTCAGTACTAAGTATATAGAGAGATTGTGTACCCAAAAGCTTTCAAAGGGGCCAGTAAACCATGAATTCCCATATTTTCCATGTTGTCATCATCTGCAGATGCCTGATAGAGACATCAAACAAGATGAGCATCCCACACAAAAATAAACAAAGGAAATTTGTCAAACTCAGACACTTACTGCCACCACCCCAGCAACGGCTGGAGCATTCCTTTTAGATTCAGGAACAGAGTCAACTATGTCCTTGAGTTCAATCTTTTGCCTTCTAAGCCATTCTCCATAGGGCCTCGCCATAGAATATTGTTGCTTCAAGGCTTCATCATCCACAACAATATGCTTCTCAAAATCCACCAAAAGCATCATCCCAGGGTTCAGCCTTCCTTTCCTAGACACATCTTCGGGAGGAATGTCGACCACACCAACTTCACTTGCCATTATTACTCTTCCACTATGAGTGATGTAGAAACGACCAGGACGCAGGCCATTGCGATCCAATGTTGCTCCAAGGTAGCGGCCATCAGTAACTGCAAGTGATTCTGCAGATAAGTAGATAGCACGAGAATTTGCTTCAAATGGTACTGTAATGCAACAAATTATTACATGAAATCAGAGCTGGCCCATCCCATGGCTCCATAAGAGCTGAGAAGTATTCATACAAAGCCTTTCTTTGAGGATCCATGTTCTTGTCATTTTGCCATGCTTCAGGGATCATCATCATCACAGCTTCAGGGAGACTTCTGCCAGCCCGAACTAGAAGCTCAAGAACACCATCAAAAGCTCCTAAAAGAGGGAAGTTTTCCTAAGTTAGACCATGAGATCTTCCAAGTTTATGTCCGTGACTCCCAATGAACCACGCAAGTAGGTGGTTCCACTAGCAACGAGCACCTATGATAAAACAGAATAGATTTCCACCTGAATCAGATGAACTGGCATCTACAATTGGTAGAAGCTTCTTCAACTCATTCTTTGACAGACCAAGCTCCTTGCATTTTAAGAGACCCTCACGTGCTTTCATCCTAAGAAGAAGAAGAAAAGAGTGTAATACAGTGTCAATACAAAAAGATAAGGCAAGAGAGATAACAAAAAAGGTCTGTGAAGAAAGATACGACCCTATTATTCATATAACTAACAAGGTAAAAGTTCCATAAACCTAGTGAAGCAAAACTTGTGCATTGATACCAGAATTTAACATTGGATTCTTCTTAAACTAGACCTGGAGATTTTATATATCAAAAGAGTGGAAAGCAGCAATTTTTTCAAGAAAGGTGAGACACATCAGAGTACTGTCACATCCAAAGATTTTATGCCTTTTGGCTGTTATTCAATGATATTCCTTGTAGGAAGAAGAGAAAATAATAGCCAATAATCACACTCAACAAGCTCGTTATCTGAAATTACCAGTTCACGTTGCCTCTGAGTGTATTAATCTCCCCATTATGACCTAAGATTCGCATTGGTTGTGCACGATCCCAGCTTGGGAATGTGTTTGTTGAGAAGCGGGAGTGTATCTGCACCAGTACAACAGCCAATACAGTCATTTTACACTGCAATTGTGCATTATTCAGCAGGGGAAATCTGGAACAAAGTCCACGAACATGGAACTGTGACGTGGATGAAAGTATGAGAATACTGGGAGCCTATGGCAGTCTGACTGAACACATCCCTCCACTAAATAGGTCATCTCATCCTTAAGAGACTGAAACTACTGCTCTGCACCAGGTTTCAGTAAACATGATTTACTTGACAACGAGGTGTCTTACCAACTCACCCAGTGTACTTAAGGGAGTCGAAGAACTTAAGGGATCATTCAAACCCCAAGGCTTCAGAAGTCATTCCTCAACCTTGCATCCCGTCAGTCACTTGTTCCATGCTGTTTGTTGAAGTACGGAGTTAGTGGAGGGAGAAGAAAGTAAAAGGTCAATATATTTACCAGGGCCATGTAGCTCGTGAACCTTTCATCGCCAAGATCTGCATAGTAATAATCTTTCAACTGAACAGGTTTCAGCTGACCCTTGTAGACAACAGTTCTGAAAATTTGGATAAACAAATGGATGAGATATCAAGTGGAGAAAAGTACCGAAGCAATGTGATACGGTTTGATCTCATTTACAAACAAACCTTGAGGACAGAGAACATATGTAGAAGTCCCTAGCACTGCCATGTTGGAGGTTCAAGGCCGCACGAATAGCTACCATCGAGACCCTTCTGAGTATGTACATCTAGTGAAAAATGGAACAAGTGCATTAGTCAATAGAAAAACGGAAGTCAAAGTTAATTTTCACAAAACAAAAATCCTTAGGATGGACAATGAGATCCTAGGCATTGAAATACTTTACTATCTTTAAGCAAGTAATAGTAAGTGAATATAACCAATTAGCATATAAAAGTCTCTCCTTTCTAGTTCTATATACAGCATTGACTCTTTTCAAAAACACAAACAAAGCATAACCCAGCCCAATGGCCAAGAGACTTAGGAATTCCCTCTGTTAAGGAACCCATCACCATGAAGGACAGAAAAAAATTCTTGGACTCCCACTTCTCGATGGAGAGATAATACATTGAAATAAAAAGCAAGTACCTGTCGCTCCAAATCAACTTTTGACCTGGAACTAGGCGTAAGGAATACTTGTTCAATTACAGGTTCCGTCTCCAAAGCCGACTTGCCCAGCCCTGAATTATCAGTTGGAACAGATCTCCAACCAATGACCATGTGCCCAAGAGACTCCGCAACCTTCACGAGATAAACCACCAAACAACCACATCAGACTCGAAGACAAAGTGAAAGATGCAAACAATGCAACTAGGCTTAAGACATGATCCAATTCCTGCGTGTGGATTAGCTTCAATGACCACTGGGGGGGCACAGATAGAGAGAGAATCGGTGGCAAGCCTACCTTTTGGAATACTCTTTTGCTCTGTTCCCGTCGAGTCTCAGACGTCGGCAAAAACAACATGCCAACAGCATACTCGCCAGGAGGCGGTAATTCAAATCCATTCTCCCTGACAACCTGAGAGGAGGCAATCGAATCAAGCAATGATCAACATCCGAGCAAAGAACCAGAAAGACACTGAACCGCAAAAAATATTTGTTACCTCGAACGAAAATTGTTGGTCGACGAACCAAAAAAAAAAAAAAAACCGCATTAATTTAAAAGGAAAGGATTTTTCTCTTTTTTATTTTATTTGTCCAGTAACATGGAATTGCTCCAATGATCGCCAGTGAAAGGTTTTCTTATTTTGTTTCCGTTTTCATATAATACACAACGAAAGGAGTAAATACAGAGGAACAGGACATACCTCCTGGTAGAATTCATGCGGAAGCGCAACAAGAATTCCAGCTCCATCCCCAGTGTTCGTTTCGCAACCGCAAGCACCGCGGTGCGACATACGAATCAGCATCTCCAGAGCATCCGTCACCTGCGGACGAAAACATAAAACCAATCACGCAACCATCAAACACCGCACGTAACCCGAATTGACATCTACACCCACGAAAACAATCGGATCAAACGCGAGCGTATGATCCGTTCAAGTAAACTGGGAAGCAAGCCCGTGGAAAATGCACTTACGAAACCAACATGAACGCCAATCAAAGAAGTAGGCGTCCAATCAACATGGGGAGCAAACGAAGACGAATTGCGCATGAATAAAGCGTGTGGAAATGGATGACCAAATCACTCACCGTTTTGCGGCTGCTTTCACCTGACAGCTCGGCAACAAAACCTACTCCGCAAGAGTCCTTATCGAACCTCGGGTCGTAGAGACCAAGAGGCTTTTCCGGGACCGCCGACAATGCAGACCGAACGAGGAGGCGGAGCTTCGACGACCCATCGGACGCCAAGGCGCGGAGCCTCTCGGATCCGGTCTCCCGGAGCCGGGGCCCGAAGAAATTCTTCTGCAGAACGCCCGTTGACTGCTTGGAAACAGAGCATCGGCTCGCCACCTTCGCTCTGCTCCTGGAACGGAACGCGCTCAGCTGGGGCGTAATGGACGGCCTGGCGAGCGACGTGGGGAGAGCATGAGGTCCCGTTTTCGGCTGAAGGAGCGAGCTCGACGAAGCGGACGACATTATCGCAACGACGAAGGCGACTTGGGTTCGATCGGCTGCCCGCTACGGACGAGAGGCGAAGGCAAGGACTTTCTTTCGCAGGGATAAAAGGGGGTTCAAGCTGTTGCCGCCAGAATCGAATCCAAGCGAGATCGGGGAAAGGATCTGATAACAAACCCGCGACAAACCCACTTCCCACTCGAGCGAAAAAAACGAGAGAAAAAAAAAAACAACCAACGAAATCCTCAGCAGATCTATCGATACGTAAACCAAACGGGGGCCGATTCAAGCCAGTCCCAAGTTCGCTTCTTTCGCCCAATCCCACCTCGACCCTCCGTTCACGCGCCCGAAAAATGGCCAGCAAGCGAAGCGAAAGAGCAGGCGGGTTTGGACGCTCGGGCGCTGGGAGGAAGAAAAGGAAGAAGAGCCCTTCCCGGGATTCACGATTTCGAGGTTCACGAGCGAGAGCTGTCTCGACCCAACAATGCTAGTAAAGAACGAAATTATGGGGGGAAAAAGAAAAAAGAAAAACACACGCGACCCACTATAAGAATTCACGAATTATGGGCTCTCGTTGGCGGAGCGGATTCTTCGAGACCAGAGATTCTCTCCGGGGCAGAAATAAAAAATGCGGGTGAACCACCGATTCTCTCTGCACCAGCAGGGCTAAATATATAATCTTCCCCCCTCCCGCAAAATGCAGACACGCGCAGGGAGGGAGACAGAGAGGGAGAGAGAGAGAGCTGCAGAAAAAGATCTGATCAATGTTTTGGAGAGAGAAAGCGAGAGGGAGAGAGAGCTGCAGAAAAAAGATCGAAGGGCTCGGGAGGGAGGGAGGGAGGGAGGGAGGCGGAGCAGGGAGCGACGACGGAGGAGGAAGGAGGGAAGGCGGCGGCGGCGGCGGCGGCGGCGGCGGGCGGCTGCTGCTCTCGCTTCGGGTTGGAGATGTGGAGGGGGAGAGATGGGAATGGAGAGCAGTCAATTTATAGAAGAGAACGCCTCTCCCTCTCTCTCCTCTCCCCCTTCCTTTCCGTAGTAGAAAATAAGAGAAAATAGAAAACAGGAAAAAACTTTGCAGATAGAGGGAGGAGGGATAGGTGGCCGGGGCCCACCGGAGGCAAAATTTTACCCCGTCCACGTCAGCATTCCCCCGGTTTTCCCTTTCCCGGCCGAGCCGAGGCCACAGCACCAGCTCAGCGCTCGTGGGGCCGCCACGCGTGCACCCGCCGATGCGGCACGCGACAGCCGCTCGTGCCTGGCTGGCTCTCCCTCCCTCCCTGGGCCCCACCTTGGGTTTTCTCGTTTTGCCATTTTTTTTTTACTTTTTCTTTTTCTTTTTTTTTTTCCCCCGGTTCCTTCCCAACCCCGCCAACCCGATAATTCACAACCGAATCCTCTTAAAAAAATATTAAATAAATCAATAAATAAATAAAGCGACGTGGACTTTTCTTTTTTTAGGGTTTTTTCTTTTTTTCTTTTTCCTAAATTCGGAGCCTCTCTCGGCTTTCCCCGTCCGAAGAAAGGGGCCTAACTAGAAGTCCCGATTTGGGATCCGGGGCTCGGCTCCGAGCCACCGCGCGATCTGGGCAAAGTCCAATCCGGGAAAATAATAAATTAAAAAAAAAAGGAAAGAAATTCGGGATTTTTTTGGGGGGAAGCAGATTTTAGCTTTGTTTCCATCTAAGACAACTGGGCTTAACTTGGCTAATTAATTAATCTACCAATCAATCAATCAAAATTTATTATTAACCGCTAAGCATCTGCTTTTCTTGGTAAAGACCACCGAGGGGACGCGCGATTCATTTGCCAATTTTTTATTCCGTTTTCTTGTGGCATGAATCCGACACGTGTGCACCTCGGTAATTTGAGGTGCCTAATTAAAATCTGGGCCCCACCCAGGGTTAATTTTTTTTTTTTGGATTAACCACCCAGGGTTAATTTAAATTGCCCCAATTTGGACCATCGGATAGCACCCTCCTAGCCATTTTCCTCTTTTTGGCTCCTTTATTAAATGTGGATTGGATGCTTTTTGTTCCATATTTAGGGTCCGACCCTCTAAAAGTAAATTTCCCGTAGTTGCAAAGAAATCCTGCTTTAATCATGTGATTTGTGCAACGTGCCTGACCATACTTCCTTTTACAAGTCGATACCATTAAAAATTTCAAGGCGGCTATCATGACCCATTTGCCCATAATTAACTCCCGCTCTACCAAAACATCCGCAATTCCTATCATTGGCCCAAAATTTGCTCCCGTTACAATTCTATCGAATATCCCATTGAATTGCATATGAGATTGATGTAACTATTATTTTATCAAGAGAACCTTTATTTGAAAGTTTTCAAAATCGAATGAGATGTGATTATTCTATCTAATTGTAATCCATAGATATTTGGAAAAAAGAATTATATTGACGACCAATTCAATTGCATGACAATTCTCGTAATCCATAGATATTTGGAAAAAAAAATTTATATCGACGACCAATTCAATTGTATGACAATTCTCGTAATCAATAGATATTTGGAAAAAATAATTATATCGACGACCAATTCGATTGCATGATAATTCTCGAAACATCATCTGACCCTTGCCCCTCTACCCTAACATGGGTTCTTTTTTCTTTGTTCCATGCTAAGCTTGTCGTCCTCATTGACTTTTCCTGGCAAGACGAACGGACTTTTTTTGCCAATCTAAATCATGTTTTTGCTAATCAAATTAAACATCCCATAACTTGACGCATGTTAGCAACAGAAAGTTAAGAAAATCACGCCACCCCTTCCCCCCACCAAAAGAAAAAAAAAAACACATACTATGTGCCAGGGGGTATTACGGTAAATACATGGCGCCCGCCCTTGCACAATTATTAGAGTTGAAAAGCTCTTTTTAAGCGACGGAACGGCTGACAGTATTAGACGCGGTGCTAATAATGCACATTATCTTAATGATTATCTTCATAATTATCGCCCTTACGCGGCCACCTGCGGACGCGATGTCTTGGGGTGCCAGCGGCTCTATGCGGCCAGCGGAAAGAGAGACAATTGCTGTTTTTTTATGTAAAGCTTGGGGATATGGACAGTCTTTACCACATAGGAGTCCTCCTTTGTTTTGGTCGGTTCTTTGAATAGATTAAGTCGGGTGGAGGGGGTGGCGTCTTTGGTCCTATTTGCCTAAAGGGATGTGGCGGCTTTTGGCCCTTTCTGGCGTGGCAAATGAGCGAAGTGTTTTTGGGCGATGACTAGGACGGGGGGCAGGCGGACGGTTGGAAAAAATGGAAATGACGGACGGGTTTTTTGGGGGAAAGGTCTTTGAGGGGGGGGACCTTGCCCCATGGATTCTTGGCCCATCTGTGGTCCGAAAGGGCGCACGCGAAGGCGCAAAGTTTGGCTTTTCAATCCCCTTTCAATTTAGAGTCGAGCAAAGTGGGTAGAAGATCAAAATTGTATTGGTCGATCAAACCAGAACTATTATGAATTTCTTGAGATGGTGGGTAAACTAAAATTCAAGAATTGTATTAGCTAAGATAAGATAGTTTCGGATGATGGGTTGAGCTGTAGTTGTCAATTAAAACTCGATTTATGATGATAGATTCGGCTTCAGTGCGATTTTCGATACTGAGAGGCGACGTATTAATATTAATTATCGAATAGTTTTAAAAGTAATCCGCTGGATAAACCTTCCAAATGTGCAAATTAGTTAAGGGAGTTATGTAGCCTAAGGCGGTGAATGTGATTTTAGTCAAACGGGCGCGCGGTTATCAGAAAGTCAACCGGCACGGAGCGGCTTCGACCGTTAAAAGGAAAAGGGCGCACGGAGGCGGGGCGCTGAGTTTTTCTCCGCCGAGAGCGAAATTCCGGAAAAGCCCCGCTAGAAAAGGAGCTGCTAAATTCACCGTCTGTGACCTCAGGAGACAGGAAGGCTCGCGTCCTTTGGTCGACACCTACCCCCCCGGTTAGGTATCCGTCAATCTGGTCCCTTCCCGCGGCTAAAAAAATCCGCTCGTCCGGTCGTCCCCGAGCTGGAGTCGCCGTGGGCCCCACGCCTAGATTGCTGGGTCAAAGTCAAAGTGCGAATTGGACATTTCGTGCTCTATTCATGACGTCGTAATTGACGCCAGGCTGTCGAAGCGAGGGGCAAATGGATAAAAAGAGAAGGTGACGCAAGAGTTAATATTACGAAAAATTATAAATAAATACATATATTAAATTTATAATAGATTTATAATATTGTGATAAACAAATTAGTGGGAGGGTCATCGCTCAACGAATAAAAGTTAGTTTTTGATAAATTTGTAACATACATAATAATTTAGGATTTTTAGTGGTCAAAAAATTTATTTAAGATAAAATTGTCATTAAATTTGGGACTTTTTGTAGTCAAAAAATTAGCTTGTGTCATAAGTATACTAGTTTGGGGATTTTTCGTAGTAAATAAATTAGTTTTGAATAAATTAGTTTTGGACGTATTAGTTTAAAGTTTTTCGTAGTGTTAACCCACATAAACTTTAACTTAACGTGTAAGGTAGTACTTGAACTTTTAATTTATTCAAAGTAATCACTTAACTATAACCCAATGTGGATTTGTGATCTCTCGATTTTTAATTTATTCAATATAATCTCTAAACTTTTAGTACGTAATTAAGTTAGTTCTTGAATATGATGTCCTTAAACTTAAATTAATGGTAAGACAATATTGAACGTTTTTATATAATTTAAAAACTAACTTGAATAGGTATCAAAAGTCTAATGACCATATTTAACAAATTAAAAATTGATAAATCATATTGCTTATTGTGTTAAAATTAAGGAACCAAATAGAATAAATTAAAATTTTAACAAGCATATTAAAGCCATCTGTGTCACTATCTTGAGATAAAAAATAAAATAAAAAGAAGAAGAAGTGTTGGCGTCTTCTTCTTCGCTCTTTATCACGCCGTTGTCAAATCCAAAACTGGATTTTGTCCAAGTCATCAGCTCTTATCTCCTTTCTTCCTCAGCGACAAAGACCGGCGCGAGGCCAGACAACAGAAACGGCCATTGATCGCAAGTTTCCACGTCAAAAGCATATACAATTCCTATGCAGATTTCAAGCGGCTTGAATTTCTTAAAAGCGAAAGTACGTCGGATGCAATGTTTTCTCAAGTAGAAAACAGAGAAAAAAAATTGATCTAGTGACGCAATCGACTCGGAACAATAATGGCCAAAAAATCCATTTCCTGTGAGAAGTTTTCGAGTGAAGGGTCGAGTCATGTGCCTATCTTTTTTCAATCAGACATCCACTCGTCTCATCTCGCCTATATCATATGACATCGATGGATGTATAAACGGACATATATAAACAGACATGAAAAGACGTCGTTTTAGGCCAGTCGAGCGTTGTCCCCCAAGTATACATTGAATGCGAAAGAAAAACACGAGGGTGTCACTTTGAGTTTTTTCCTAGTAAGAAAAGAGATTAGATGACTCGACCAGCTCACGTCGAATCTTCATCCTAGTCATTGGGTAGCAAAATCAAAAAACTCTCGCATCAATCGTCTCGTCAATTTGCCTTTTTTGTGGTGGGTTGTCCTTACAATAATTCAAGGTGGAAAATGACTTTCATAATCAGCCCGGGAAGGTATCGTGTCGCTCGATGAAACGAGTCACAACGTGACATTTTTTTTTCCCGAGGCCCTACCAATGTAGTGCGCTCGAGATATCTATTGAACATAATTGATAAAAAGAAAATTTTAATTTCAAAAGCAGTAATTCTGCGCATCACCAGAATAGGCACTGGGCATCGCCGCATTCCCGCATTCCCGCATTTGGTAACTCGGCAAATGCCCGAAACGAACTCATTAGCCAAATCCCGTCCGGGCATTCCGGCAAACCCTATTTCGACCGACTTTTTCGGTGTTTTCTTGTCAACCGAACGAAATGCGAGCATAAGAAGACACGCACGCCTGAGGTACTCGTACGACAAAAGGGTCACGATGACTTGCGTATTGAGATATACATGCCATGAACATAGAAGCGAAGACGAAAACGACACGGAATGCTAATATTAGGTGACATGCTCGCGCGACATCACATATCTCTTTAGCAATGGCACCGAAAAGATAAATTAATCAGATACGGCATATCGCATAATAGCATCACTATTGTTGCCATGAGTATTGTTGTTCATCTATTGTTTTGATTTTCAAGACATTGATTACACAGAACAAAAAAGTTAATATTACGAAAAATCTTAAATTGATAAACTTGTGACAAATTTATCTCAAATTAATTTTTTAACCAAGAATTACCGTAAACTAATACATGTGACAAATTTACCCAAACTAATTTTTTTACCACAAAAAACTCGAAACAAGTATATTTGTAATAAATTTATCCCCAATTAGTTTCAGTTAAATTAGAATAATATCATTAATACATCTCATGACAAATTGGGTGTAAAATCTCAAATTAAGTATACCCATTAATTGTCGCGTATTATTCAATTCAGCAATTTAATAATAAAATTATTACAAGTGTACTATTTTAAAGTTTTTTATGGTTAAAATATTAGTTTTGGAAATATTTATCATATATACTGATTTTGAGTTTTTCTTGGCATTAGAAAAAAAAAAAGAGCATATAAATAAGAGCAGTAGTGAAAACATAGTAAGTGGTCCCCAGACAGGCAGAGCCAGAGACCGACCTAGACCATAGACCGGACGACACCCCGTTTTTGGCTAATGACCACAACATTTTTCCTCTCTCTAACACGACCAAGTTGCTTCGTCCGTTTCTTGTCTGTGGCGTCGGCGCGCATGGACCAAAGATCCGGGTGACTTCGCGTGTCTAAAAGATGTTAAAAACGATGAGTCGGCTTGGTCCCCCTCCTCGCTACGCATGTAAGTTCGCAGATGCCACGCTTGATGGTCTAGAGAGGGATTCAAACCGAATATCGAGACCGAGAAGAGTAGGTTTATCACGTCATGGAGGCTTCGTTTGTTTAATGGAAAATTAAAGATTTGAAAAATATTTTCTAAAAATGACCCCTCGATCGCTTGAAATAATAAGTTGATGAGAAAAATAAATTATCGACAAAAGTTTATGTCTAAACATTTTCGTGAGTGATGAGAATATTTTAATTTCACTCATTTTTGTAAGTTATAAAAACGATCATTTATGATAAAATATTTTTCGAATCATTCATTTTTTGTGAAATAAAAGCGCCTGGAATATCATATATGATATTCTAACTTAGTTACCTCTTAAGTTTATCTTCTAAAACAAAATAGCCGCATTGGAAGCAAATGATGATGATAGTAGTGGTAGTGAAATTTTTAATGAGGGAAAAAATTATCAAATTGATCATAAATTTATTGCACATATATCAATTTAGTCTTAAATATTTTAAGTTTGTAAATATAGTCCTAAACCTTTGCGCGCGAAATTCAATATAGTCATTATAATCAATTGTCGCAAGAGAATGCTGACACGGCAACCTAGATGGAATGTGCCATGTCGAAATTTTGAAAAGAAATTGGGCGGAAGAATTGCATTGAGTTTTGGGAGCAAAAGCTTTCGACCCCATTCGATCTCAATATATTCGTAAAATAGGATCACCATTGATTTAGTAATTATTATTTTTGAGGAATATATATTTAAAGTAGAAAAAGGAACAGATGGTACTCATTACCGCTGCATACAGCATCATGGCAAGCCATCATTATAGTCAAATTAATCACACTACGATATGATCTTTCCTTGGAATTTCCACTCCTTATTTTATTTCCAACCCCCTGTTTTGTTGGCCACTTTCTTCTAGCTTTCTCTCCTATTTCCCTCCATTATTTTATCTCAATGAATGATATAATGAAAAGGGCAACCCAACAATAACAGGGAGCAGCCACGTGACAGTCATGTTAAATGGGTTAATTTACAACATGGTAATAAAATATGATGAAAAAGAATCTGTCCTGCCCAAAAATGTAAAAAGAAAAAAAAAAAAGAAAAAGAAAAGAATCTATAAAATGAGGAGAATATAATATTTATCTTAAACCATGAAATGACTGCTGGAAATTGGACGGTAGCTGGGCTCTATCTTGAAGTCCACACGTTGCTCCGACTTTTGTTAGGTTTCTTTTCGGGTCTAAGCTGCCACCTACCCCACCCCGCCAATTGTCAATGGGCAGGCAAATTATGCCTTTGAATATAGAATATGGTCAAAAATGATCTTTTTAAAGATGCCCCGAGACCCTCGTTAACTATACTTAAAGCTAGGCGGTGTCGCTTCTCCATCGCCTGGGACTATAGTAATTGATCGAACCGTGACCAACGTAATTGATTTGATTAACACGTGATAAGACGAAATATCTGTTGAATTTTTCTTATAGAAAAAGGTATAACGCC
The DNA here is from genome assembly GCA_016097605.1 of Eucalyptus guilfoylei. Classification (NCBI taxonomy): domain Eukaryota; kingdom Viridiplantae; phylum Streptophyta; class Magnoliopsida; order Myrtales; family Myrtaceae; genus Eucalyptus; species Eucalyptus guilfoylei. Next base: position 19,952,788 of record CM027860.1, read on the forward strand.
ATTAAGTTTACTTAACTTTCAGGAGTACGACATACTCCATCCTAATTATGTAACCTAGACAATCGATTGGTTTGAATGCTTATTTTCGGATATCTGACATTAGTTGCAAATGAGATTAATATATGAAAATCGACAGTGACTTGGGAGGTAAACAAAGAACTCCATCGATGTCATGTAAAAATGTCATAAAGTCATTGTCGATTGGTAAAAAGAAGATTTAAGTATACTACTGGACGAAGATGTGATTTGATGTCAATATTCTGGCCTCTCGGAGTGTCAATTCTTTGGTTAGGCATCTTATAAAGAGCAAGACTATCTCCGAGTATATTTTCATGGCGTTAAAATTAAGCTTTGGGTTTCCAAAAGTAAAGGAAGTTCGGATCAATACCAGCTTATTTCCTCATAAAGTGTCAAGACACCAATAAAGGATGGAACATCATAGTCACGAACAATATTCCATCATCGTCTTTGCCGAATCTCATTTTCTTAAAAGGCAAGAACATCCAAATGCTTCCTAGTTCTTATATAGCGACAATCCCAGAATCTCTCTCTCTCATTTTCCAATCACAAGCTTTCTCCTTTGACCATAAGTGAGGGATCCTATCGCATATTCGAGTAGAAAGCATTCACCTAAATCGGATCAAATTTATGTGTCGGTTTCACAACTTGAATTTCACGAACTGCTATCCATTAAATAGAATAAACTCTTACTACCAAAGAGTGTGGATTCTTCTTTGACCATCTTATTTCAGTTGACAAATTTGTCCTACTTCTTCACACATAGATTAATTTAGTGCCGCACCCAAACACGAGCACCCAAACACAAGCTCGTCGCTCTCTTTTGGCACATCAGCACAATGACCCATATGAACATTTCAACACTCGCTACTCACATCTACTCGCCTAGCTAGCTTGATTATGGTTATCGTATACGTCGAATATAGATCAGCATAGTACCGTTTAAATTAAATTAAATAAGATAGATTCTAAGTTAATCGCACAATTTTTATTATACTAGGTACGATCCGACTTTATTGTCGGATTTCACCTGAAATTATGAACTCTAATTGATCACGTGAAAAGAGAGACGTGTAATTTTCAGAAAATCGATGAGCCTAACGAGTCAACGCTTGTGGAGAAACCATAGTACATTCAATGAAGGCGCTTTTGCTTAGCCGACAAGGCACAATTGATTTATGTTATTACTTTATGATTTCTTGTCCTAATCTTAGAGAGTGGAATTCACCCTTTTCCTTGGTTTTTATATTTATCTATTCCACAACCAATCAACCTATATATGAAGGTGAGGCGACACGTCACGTAATTTCGAAAACTAAAATAATTTTTGCAGGTTCCTTATTTTCCCGGAATTTTCCTCACTAATGTGTATTTTTTCCTCTCTTTTTATTTGTCGTAGACTTTTTTGGGTTTTTTTTGTCCCATGGCATTGACAAAAAGAATATGCAATTCGTCCTGAGCGCGTCACCTTCGCACGGGTTGGTCGATATTGTGCATTATGTATATTTCGGCGACGATGACATCCTACCTATTTTTCGGTTGGCCTCGTTGACATTTTTCGTGAAAAATCTAGCTACTTGGCTATTAAAAAATATATAAAAAATGATAAAGAAATAAATAGAAAAAAGGGGGAAGATGCATGTACAGAAATTTCAGCTGACTGATAATCTATGGTGGACCAAGCGACAAAAGAATATATCATAAACACAATTTGATCTATTAGAATAGAAATGAATTGTGCCGGTCGGAAGGGGTTTAATTAGAAAAAAAGGGAGAAATAATTGGGGAAGAGAAGAATCTTTGACTGGGGATCTTCATCTTTCGTGAAGCCCATTCTCTTCTTTGTTTATGAACAAAAATTTGTTGGAGCAAATATATATACACACACACACACATTTCTTTTCGCTCAAATTTGATGGACCACACCAGTACAAATTCGATAAAGCAAAAGCAAGTATATATCATTTCATCAATGAATACATATTATATATAATATATATGGTTGTTGGCGGTGTAAATCATACGAACCAAATATAAAGATGAGAGTCAAATCATAACATTGATCAAGAAGAAAGAGCATAAGAGAAGAGTCTAAGTCGTATCAATTTCAAGCATTAAATTTAACATTGATCAAAGTCCATCTAGCCTAATTTCGGCAGTATGTGTAATGGCGGGTCTTGATTTGAGATATACTGAGAGTACTTTGTTCAGAGCAAGGGTAAGAGTAACAGTAAGAGTAAGAGTGCTTTGATTTACTTGAGCAAATGTTTCGTTTGTTTTACGGAAAATAAATGATTTTAGAAATATTCTTCTAAAAATGATTAATTATGTTGCTTAGAATAATTAGCCGATTGTTTTTAGAAACTAGGTCATTCATTTTTCGTGAAACAAATGAAGTTTAGAACTCTATTCGTTTTGCGGAAAATGCGATATTTCTGGAAAATTTTATAGAAACTCATGTTTTCGGTGTTTAGTTAAAGTCTGAAGATGAAGTGAAAAATATTTTCCGTCATTTGACGTGGACAATCGGATTTGATTTTCCCTCATGCACTCCTTGATCATTATTATTTTTTAAATATTTAATTCTTATTATTTTCTTTTCTTTTCTTTCTTTTTCTTCTCCTTGCTTGATCGTTGGCCATGGTGACAACTGGCTTCTAGCAATAGTTGAGTGTCATCAATTTGGCAAGGCTTGAGCCTCTCGCCCTATAGCAACGCTTGAGCATTGCTGATTTGCAAGGCTTGAGCCTCATTGTCCTCTAGCAATGCTTGAGCGTCGCTAATCTAGCGAGGTTCTAGCTCATCGACCACTAGTGATACTTGAGTGTCGCCAATCTGTGAGGTTGGAGCTTGGCTGCCCTTTGGCAATGTTCGAGCTTGCCTATGATTGGTCACTGGCCTTTGTCGTGGTCGACAATCAATCAAAGAATAAATAAAAAAAGAAAAAAATTAAAGAAAAAATAAAAATAATTAGAAAAAAAAAAGATAAACAAAAATAACTAAAATGAGTGGTGAAAGAAAGATTAGGGAAAATGATTTCCTCTTTCCAAAAAGAGGAAATCATTTTCTCCACTTTTGAATGCTTATAAGAAAAATATTTTCCTTGATTTGTTTGTTTTTAGGAGCCGAAAGTTGGAAAATATTTTCTTGATAGTTTTTCCCCGAAATGAATAGAGCCTTAATATCCTTTGGATTTCTAACACATCACTCTAATCTACTCGAGTTACATTATTTCAAGCCAAGAATCTTATGCTCGCACTCTAATTATTCAAGCACTCATGTTTTCTCGTCATGCTGATGGTCAAAAAGCGATTTCTAAGTCACTTTTTCACTCTACACTTTGCAATCGAGTTTGAACCCAACCAAAAAAAACTCGAGTTTGTTTTGCCAATAATTCGTTTATCAAATTTGATTTAGATGGATTTTCATGGTTCCATTTTTATTATAATGCATAATTGTTTTTTCAATATGTAGTAAATGGCATAATTAGTAGGGGTAAGCGATTCCAAGTTCCACCTTAAATCCGAAAGCTATCCATCCACTCGAGTAGGTTCCTACTTAAAATTTACTTTGTATACTCTGAAATATAGAACTTATCTCGTCACACGTTCAAGGTCGATTATAGGTTTCACATGTATTATTAATTAAACGATTGCAATTACATGCTGTCTACAATCCACCGATTATAATTTCTATTTAGACACATGAATAACGTGGAACATTAACAATGTAAAAATCTAAGTCATAAAATAGAAACTCGGACTAGTGACTTTAAATTATTTCATAAAATACTGTAGAATCGTATAGAGATATAAACTAAGAAAAATACAAAAACTTTTTTCACGCTGTAAGTTTTTTTTTTTTTTTTGGTAGAATTTTTCACATTGTAAGTTTCACCTACCTAGAATCCAAAACCCACTTATTGAAATAAGTTTTTCAATTTTTGAAATTCAAAATTTACCTCACATATTTTGAAATCTAAAATCACACAGGTTTTCACTTATTCACTTTTCCAATTTCAATTTTTTTCGATTTCAAGTTTTGTCCTGAAATCATGCTCTCCTGTTATTTTTGGAATCCATCACCATCTCCTAATCAATCAAGCGACGATTGAAAGAAATAGTTTATTCAACACCAAGTTTGGCTGTTTTGGCGCAAATGACGTGGAAGGGCACATGCTCCCGTTGCCACACACGTGGAGTCAACAGTGAGAATTCAGTGGGAGCGAACCTCAATACACTCAATTAGCCCGGTTCACCATGCGCCTACCTCTCTTCTCGATATTCCAAAAAAAATCCGGCTTAACATATTGGAAAGTTTAGTCCTAAAATCTTAAATTAATATGTGGACGAAACAGCGTGCTCATGCACAAACCGTAGTAGAAAGATGGCGCGGAATTTGATGAACGGGAGAGTGACACCCGACTCTGATCCCACATTAGAAAAGCAACCCCGGACCCGTCGACCAGCGATGGTCGGACACTTTAGCTCTTCAGACCCCCAACATATCGTGAAAACATTCAATTATTGACGGCATCAAATGCAAATAACCTTCATATTTCGAGGTTTTGACTTATGACTCGTTTACTCCTTTTCGAGGCAGGTTTTTCTCGACAGGGTCGCACGAGAGATCGCCGTCCGGAGACCAAAGATCGAAATCTAGGACCACTTTTCCAACCAAAAAGAAAAAAAATCTAGGACCACTTGATTAATGAAAATCAGAGTCTCTTAAAAAAGAAGACATTGTCGACTCGGAGCTTTTTCTAGCAGGAATCTCTCCACATTTCTTATGCCGTACAGGGCTCGAGGATTCATGCGCGCCTAATAAGCGCGGGCATTTATTAATTCGCCTTTTTCCTTTTTAATCTTTCTCAATAAAAAAATTGATGTGATTCTCTATCGCGTTTTGCGCCGTTGGATTGCCTCGTTCGATGGTGGATCTCTCGTGCTTACAGCGAATCGCATTTAATTGTTGTGTTTTGTTCTCGTCGTCGTTAATCATTTTTTATTATTTATTTTTTAGTGATATGTGCAAGTGGGAAATCTGTGGGGTTTGGAATGATGTGGGTTAAAGGTCGTTGCACAAGATCATTCTCAAATGGCTCGGATCTTTTTCTATTATATTTTATATAATATATTATCACAAATATATTTTTTTCTAGGGGTGCATTGCCTTTAGTTATTTCTTGAGTAGAATCAAACTGAACATTTCAATTAACTTTTTAGATTCAGATCTAGTAAAGATCTAATTTATCCTTAAACTCGTCTAAACTTTTAACCATTCCCCTTTCTTTCTCTTTCTCTCTCGTCATATTCTCTCTCCCCTACCTTCGATCTCTGTGGTAGCTCCCATCACCGATTCTAACCAGACGCTGCGTTGGTTGAGCCTTTCGTCCATCTATCTACGTCTCCCTCTTCTTTGGCCATGACCAATGTCGAGCTAGACTGGGGTCTTGGTCAAGGTCGACTAGATCTTCTTTGGCATCAAGTCGACCTCGATGGGTCACGGCTCAACTGGGTTGAGGCGGCAATGGCGATAGGAGGGTGGGGCTGAGCAGTAAGTGGGTCGAGGTGTTACGTTTTAGAGCAATTATTCATTGTGGGTGAATTTATTTCAATTTAGAGCAAAATTGAAATAAAGGTTTGTAAATAAAACTAGCTTTTAGATGCAACTTGGGTTTTTATTGAAATCCAATGTGCAAATTGATATGAGCTTAAAAAGTCATGATGACTTTTAATATTTTTTTTTCCTTGAGCAGCTCGATTTTGGTTAAAGATGAGATCCGACGCACGCAGTCAAGTGCTTTTGTTTTCGTGCGTGACGCCATGAAAACCGACGCAGAGAGAAAGAGTGGCCAACATGGATGCGGCTTCTTGAAGCAGGTCGATCGAATATTAATGTGAATCACGTCAGTAAAATAAATATAATAAATAAAAAAATAGAATTTTATTTTTATATTTTGTTCGTTTTTGGAGACAAGAGAATCGAATATATCAAATTATAAATAAACGTGTATGTCTGAGCTCTGCACGTCATGATGCGACGGACGTGCGGCGGGGTCTTGGTGGCAGCTCATTCATGTGGAAACAAGGTCGGCAAAAATAAATCCTCGACCATGCCAAATTGAAATATAAAAGAAGAAAAAAAACTACAAAATTGGCATTATAATTTAGAATTTCATTACACATCCCATCCCATCCCATTGAATCTATATAAAAATTCAACGTATGACGAAAATGTACATACTAAAAAGTTTACAATGAATTGATAACTTTTTTGTGACGTGACAAGCTTCAACTTAATGTTAAAACAAGTGAGATACACAATGAATTGATGATATTTTTGAATATTTCAACGAAAAATTATCACATCATTGAGAAAATCATTTGTTTTGCAAAAGATTCTTAGCATATATTCCATAACTTATTTATATTGGAATTGCAATTTTCAAATTTAAATGCACGTGTCCCATGTAATTAAGATAATCCGTGTAAATGAACATTTTATACGAATTATTCACGTAACCCAAAAAGAAATCCATTAATCGATTAGTGAGACACATAATGGCAAGTTGGCATTTTTTTTTTGTCGTTTTTTCTTTTTTAATGGAGGTGGAGACAATTGGTCAAGATTGAAATAAAGAAAAGGAGGGATTGGCCGTTTGATTGGTTGAGGAGGCCATGACTTGGCATGTGCTTTGCCATAATTTGCTCCTTCCAAGATTCTAAAGGTCAAGTCCAGGCCAGACGCATGGCCAGGCACTCAAAGAGCCAGTCCACTCTCATGCATCAACATGTCACATTTGTGGAAATAATGATTATTTTTTATAATGAGTTTGTCCAATTAAATAAATTGGCAACTATAAACTAAAGTCAAGCACAATAAAAGTTGTGGTGGTTGGTAGACCTACATGAGTTTGGCCACTTGGATTGGTTTCAAGTTGAGTTCATGGAGCCGCCGTGAGCTTTCCTCGAGATTAATTAAAACATAAGAATTAGATAGGGATTCGTTTGTGGGAATTCTCAAGAGAGTTCATGATATCTTTTTCTATTTTCCTTTCACTTAAATTAGCCAAAAGGTGCTTTTGTAAATCACTCCTCTTCTCTTCTCTGAAATCTTTCAATCGAGGAAAGTACGCAAATTGTATGACACCCACAAACAAAAGCTGAGTTTAGAAAGACCATCTGCAGGATAAAAGCCTGCCTTATGTGTGTACCTTTCTTGAAGAGAGAGGTGTCACCAGGCACATGCCCCTCAATCATTGGCATCTAGATTCTCCGATAGGAAAAAGGGGCAAAGAAAAAAAGAGGTTGTCCTTTCCGAAAGAAACTAGGGTTGCGAAAAAAGAAAAGGGGAGAAATTTAACAATTGAAATGTATGCACGAGTTATCTCGAAAGAGAATCAAATTGGAAGTATAATGGAATGTAAAGTAATAAATCAATTATCTTGAAAGAGAATCAAACTAGGGTTACTTAAACTTTTGAGTGAATATAAATGAAAACTAAATATGCAAAATGTACTAAAAAAAATATAAATCGATTATATTAGTACTAATTCGATTCTCAACCTTTCAATTAGGCTTATTTAGTTTTAAATCTTTTTCATACTTGTACCAATTTAGTCTATTTAACCAATTTAGACTAGAAATTGTTGGCCTAGCCGCCGATTGTCTTATGTTGCACGACTAGTGTCGATGTGGACATTTTTAAATTTTTTTTATATATTTTCTTTTATTTGCTTCACTTTTTTTTTTGCTCGTGGCCGACCTTTTCTTTTTGCCCATGGCCGGTTATCGGCCATTGGCGGCAGGCGAGGGTTGGCCTCATCGGGCCATGCTTAGGCAAGGGTTGTTCTTGAGGAGGGCCTTGTTGGTGCTCGCCATCGCCCTTGCTCACGGGCCATGCTTAGGCAAGGGTTGTTCTTGAGGAGGACCTTGTTGGTGCTCGCCATCACCCTTGCCCTCGTCCAGGTGTGGCTTGGCCATCGACAAAAGGAAAAGGGAAAGAAAGGAAAAAAAAAAAATAAGGTTCAAAATATTATTAAAAATGTTTATGTTGGCGCCGGCCGTGCCACATGCCTGCCATCCTACGTGGCATGACCAGCGTCTATGTTAGCAATTTCTAATTTAAATTGGCTGGATGGATTAAATCGATATCAATTTGAAGACATTTAGGATTAAATTGGCCCAATTGAAGGGTTTATAACTAAATCCGTTCCAATACAATTGGTTTATGACTTTTTTGGTACTTTCCATTGAAGGAGTGAGGCTTCTATCATCCTTCCTGAAAAATGATACTATAATTTATGGTTGATCCTTGGCTCCCAATATGGATCAGTGTTCGATCAACATCTCAAGAAAAGAATCTCCCAAGTAATGTAGTTTTTCAGACAGCCTTCAAAATGGTAAAAGAGATTAATGGTGAAGGGGTGTGTTGTGGTATGGTAAAATGGTGTTGAGGAGAGCCTTAATGGTTTGGTCTAATGAAAGGGACCAATGATGAAGGGGGGCGGTTTGGTTGTTGCAATAAGATAGAGATTCAAAAATTACATTGATGTAGAAGGTATCTGATTAGGGGACCTTGCCTATAACATTGGAGCTCAACATGAGAGGGAGATCATTTAAATGCATGCGTGAACTTTTGTTGAAGAAGTTTTACCATCAAAGATATGGTGTAATCTACAATTGCTAATATATCATAGTTGATGCAGAATCAATTGTTTATTTTATTTTATTTATAAGTTTTTGAGTGAACATGGGTCAACTAGAAATGTTAACAAATTTGGACTCGGGTTTCCTTTTAGTGATCTCCCCACATAAAGGTATCTAACAAATTTATATTATTTTACAACTTTCTTACTAAAAATGTAGAGAGGTGTTTCAACGGTTTCGAATCTCGTGACAAAATATCTTTACCAAATATTATTTTTGGTTTTTTGTTTTGAGGGGACTTAGGTGATGTACTAGTTTTGGACAAAGATGGTCAGATATAATTATATATATAGTTTTGAATCCAATGACATCATTCAATACAAATTTGGAACTAACGATAACAAGTGCCAAAACCTAATTAACAGCTTAGTTCAAATACACTTTAGTACGCTAATGAGAATCAACTAAGATCAAGCGGGTGATACGACGTCGGGATTTAATTGACGACGCTAGATGGTAGAAACAATATCGAGAAGGCACTATTCTTAGATGGGTATAAGGAAATAACGTCAGATTTTAATCGAGACGTTGGACGATAGAAACAACATCAGAGAGGCACTGGTCTTAGATGGGTATGAGGATACAACATTGGAATGTAATTGACGACGCTGGACAGTAAAAACACTGCCGGGGAGGCATTGTTTTTAGATGGATATGTGGGCACAATGTTGGGATGTAATTGACGATGCTGGACGGTAGAAATAACATCGAGGAGGTACTACTTCTAGATGGGTACAAGGACACAACTTTGGAATCTAATCGACGAAACTTGACGGTAGAAACAACACTAGGGAGGCACCGCACTTAAATGGGTACAAGGATACAACGTTAGAATCTAATTGACGACACCGAATAGTAAGATAGCATTCGAATCTAATCAACAGCACTACTTGAGATATTGACACTCATCAAAATTGAATCAACGACAACAATCTAAAACTACAACTAAACTAGGCTAGGCTAAGATAACTAAATGATAAGATAAAATGATTTTGATGTGTTGTTTGGGGGGCTTGTCGCTAAAGGATTCAAGGTATTTATAGGGATGCCCCATAATCGTCGAGTGGTTATCAATTTGAATTGCCGCCTTTGGCTCTTAGCACATTCCCTATTCTTTAGCCAATCCATTCTGTAGCTGCTTCGATCGTGTCTTTATATGCTGATAATAACTCCCTTGGTTGGGTCTTTGATCACCAGCCACCTTCCTTTTGCTCACTATTTTGGTTCATTTCTTAATGTTTTCGAAAGCTTTACTTTCGAAGTTTACCGCCAAAACTATTCCAAAACTTACATCATGATGGTTGGACACATGGCTCCTTCATTGTCGATCGCCAATTTCCTTCAGTACACCTATCGACAGTCAATAGTACATCAATATTCATGGGGCATATTTATAATTCCATTAGGCCCTGAAGTGACATTTACCCATATAATTGGCACGTGATAATATGGTTAATTTTAAGTGTTAATAAGAGGAATGTGACCTTAGCAATTCATTTAATTCCGTTGAGTTGACAAGTCCTGTTCGCAAAAATGAGAATGGATCGTGTGATCAATAAGCTACGGGACGTAAATCGAATTGGCAAAAAAACAAGAGGTCATTCGATACATTATTATGACGTTGTAGACCCTTTTCTTTGCTGTCTTTTTCAAGGTTCACAAACTTCGAGAAAATATGTCAATACATCTTGTGTTCCTCTTGTCAAAATCAATACGAAGCACTCAAAGGCGGAGTACTCGTTGGATGCAAAGCCCTCCAATAATCTTCTCTTGATCAAAAGGTGCATCTCAGTGATCTCGTGCATGCGTGGTCACTCGTGTTCCGCATGTACCGGAGACATCCAAACATAATAATCTGCAAAAGCTGGGTCGGAACGTCACTTCATTGCTCACTCGAGCGACCAGTGAGCACGTTTTGTCTCAAGCAATTGATTCTGCAGAGTCGGCTAATGTTCTTTCATTAAAAAAAGGGGTTGACGGGCTTGACCACCAATAATGCTAAGCACGATCCGCCGTAGTGGTCAAAAAGTCTCGCGGCTCGTGATTCGCGATCTTGAGAGAAAGGTCTGAATCCTTGGCGATGCTGCTTGGCAAGATAGTCCCACCCTACTCAATGCGCACTCAAAAGCATTTCAGACTTTTTGTAATTTGCCTATGAAGCTTCCCGGTCATTATTTTTATTGTTGAGATCCATGCGTGGATAGCGATAGAGATGTCTCATATTAGAGTAGTATGGGGTAACTAATATATCCAAGTCGGCCTAATAACTTATTGACTTAAGTTTTTGAGTGAAAATTATTTAACTGGATATATTGATGGGATTTAGACTTGAGCTTTCATAGTATTAGGCTTTTATTACGCGTTTCGATATTTGGTGAATATCTCCAAGAATGAATTTGGTGATCAACATGATTTTCAAGCGATGGGCGTTGTGGCACAACAATGTGATCCCATGGCAGCCTTCATGGCTAGGTCTAAAAAGTGGGAGGAGGCTCACACATGAAGGGGCCCCGATGGTAGCATTCATGTAGCCCTCATGGCTAGGTCTGAAAGGTTGGGGGAGGCTCACATGTGAATGAGAGATTGTTGAGATTGCACATGTGAGCTGTGATAGAGAAGGGGAGCAAACCTAATATTAAGCTCACATGTGAGGAGAAGAGTGTTGAGATATACGTGTGAGTGATGCACTTATGTTGTGTGCCCCCAATAATTTTCGTGAAAAGTTCATGTAACTGTAGCCAATACCAATATAAAATCGAGTTTCTAATGATCCAAAGTAAGTAGTCTGATTGCATATATGTAGCTAATCTTCTAGAGCAGGTTTAGGTAGTGTGCAATCCCCAATGTGCATATTTAGTGTTGCTCGGTGGTAGTTGATGATATGCACATCTGTGCAGTTTGGCACATGATCGGGTGTGGAGATATGACTTGCTAGTTTATCTCGGCAATAAATTAGGGCTCTTTCTTATTGGCCTCTATCAAAGAGAAACGACCTTGCCACGAGATGATGATTCCCACCCCCACCAACCCCAAAAACCCGATCTTGATTACTTGCTTTCCCATCGCCAGCATGTTTCCAAGAAGCTTCAGTTCCCTTTCCACTTGAGGGCTGTCCAGTCATTGTTAGTCAAAACCAAACTTTTGCTATTATAACTTCCCATATAATTGCAATAAAGAAAACAAAGAGAGCATGTAAATAAAAAAAAAAGGGCCATTTGGTGTTTTTGTGACGTTACAGGCATCACTAAGTTGATCGAGACATTCCAAAGCAAGTTCTCTTTTCCAATTTTCTCTACGGATCTGATCTGACCCAGTTGAGGTGACGAAAAGCGAGGGGAAATCTAGCAAAGCTGTGTTGCGCGTGTGAACTCGATTCTTTTACTGTTGAGTGATGCTTCCTTGAAACCAGATTGACAGGGGCCCAACAGTTTTGTAGTGCCTTTCAAAAGGCAAAATCATTTGCAAGAAAGGACTCGCAACTAGCTGAATCTTGTAGTGGAGGTTGCTGCATCAGCATCAGCATCAGCATCACCATTTTAAAGTCATTTTGGAAAGAACCCAGAACCATCATTTGTTATTTATTTATTTATTTTATTAATGAAATGAACCCTCAGCATGAGATGCTCGTGGTTTCATTTTCACTGTGCTTGTATGAACTACATGCCCAATGATAACTTTCACCTTTAAGGAATGCAAAAGTTCACCTTTAATTTATTATGTCGCCCTTCGTGCTATAACTCCTGACGCCTGAAAATTACGTCTCGTGTGGATTTATGAGCCCGCCGATCTCTTCAATTTACAAGAGCGAAGGTTGACGAAGGAGGATCCGAGGAGCTAAGTTGCGATCCTAGCACGAATCGCGGTAGCGGTACCCGAGTGGTCCAAGCGGATACGATTGGAAACCGGGATTTGATCATGTACGACAAAGTCGTGAGTAGATGAAAAAATGGCAATGACAGTTTGATCAACCTTAAGCAAGTAAGGCCACGGTTGGTGGCTGAGGAAGCAATTGTGGTATGATGGAAGTAGGTGAAAAACAGCAGGACCAGACCGAGGTTGTTGTGTATCAACTTCACATGGGTTGTTGGTGCGACCTCATGTCAAAACAGGGGCCACTTCTGGGTTGGAGGAGAGAGGGGCTACGAGCAAGAGAACGTGCCTTTTTCCATTACCTAACACCTGGTTGCTATAAGCACGCCTGCTTATATGTCAACTGCAGGAGTCCTTCTCCATCTGCATGCAAATTGGAGAGATTCTTAATGGAGGTAGTTGGCACAAATGAAGATACAAGAATCTGAAGGGATCTTTCTTCTTGTGGCGAGAAGCTTCGGATCGGAAAAAAAGGGTAGACTGGGGCTCAGATTTGGACAAGACTTCGCTATGAAACTCTACTTGATTGGGTGTGCTTAAGACTTTGGGGATGACTTGGCCCAGCAATCTGCATGCTCCAGTCCACGCCAAAAAGTACCCGCTTAGAAATTTTTCAAAACAAAGTTGCAGGAATGGTCTTTTGTTCAACACAAATAGGCTTTGTAACTGTTCATTGCATTGTCCTTGGGTCATCATCTCTCAAATCAACTTGGACCAGAGGTGTTCAAAGATGGTGGTTCACAAGGGTCAAGCCCACCACAAGCCCAAACAACATCATATGACTAGTGCTTCGGGGCTGAAACCTTGTACTTGCACATAATTAGTAAGCCAAACATTTAAGGCTTCCCTTGTCTGTATAGTCTTCATTTCACGAAATGCTATCCGAAGAATGTTCATCAGACAAGCAGTTCCTGAAGTTGAATTCATTGTTTTCTCAGCACAGGCCAATAAGGCTCTGGCTTCTTGTAATTTGATCTATCCAAAGGCCACCGTCTCTGTTTTCCAGGCCCTTGTCCTCGAACAAGGACATTTGTCGGTATGCATCATCTTCCTCGACTAAATTTGCTCATTACGGATCAAGCCAATGAGTCTCATTTTGCAATCATTATGGACAATAAAGCCCCATTTGGTAACACTCCTAAGAACAACTGATTCTGTTCTTTTGTTATAGGGAGTAAAAAAAAGAACAGAAATCCGTTTAGTAAATTTTTTGTTCCTGAAAATAAAAATCAATTTTTTTGTTCCCGATAATGTATTTGAAACAAAATCAAGAAGTTGAAAAAAATTACTTTTTTGTTTTAGGGAACAATTCTTAAAATCAATTCCATTTTTTTCCTCCTCTTCTTTTCTTTTCTTTCCTTTTCTTCTTATTCCTTTTGACCGATTGCTCGGTTGCTCTTCTTATTCCTTTTGACCGATTGCTCGGTTGCTGGCCTCAACCATGCTTGACGATTGGCCAGATGAGGGTTGGCGACGCCGAGCCACGGTGAGGCTCGACCTCGCCAGGCTAGGGCGAGGCCGACCTCACACCGCCTAAGCGAGGTCAAGCCTTGCCAGTGGCCTGATGAGGCTCGCTTTGGCCAAGTGAGCTCGCCAGACCTCGCCCCGCGGCGCCAAAAGAAGAGAAAAAGAAAAAGGAAAAATCAAACAAAAAAAGGAAAAGAGAAAAATATAATAAAAGTATTAAAAATTAAAGAAATAAAAAAATTTAAGAATCTTATCAAACGCAATTTTGTCCTTGGAAGAGAAATTTTGAACGATTCTGCAAACGCGTTAACTTTTCGCTTCGAAATTATTTTCCGAAATAGAATTAGAATAAATCATTTATGATCAAAAATTGTTTTCAGGAGCAAAATCGTTATCAAACGCGCCCCTAAACCTTGTAGAGTCGTTTCTTATCTCCAAACCAATGAAATTGACACGCGGTAGGGAGATATTTTATCTGGAATATGCTTTTTCTTCGCTTGTGTTGGTGGACTAATCTTTCTTCTTCTAAATATGTACTGTATTATAACCATTACCACCCCTTGGCTCGACAAAATTCGATAACAATGAGCTTACAAAAGTTTTTTGGACCAAAACTCAGGTGCAAAACAGATTCAAGAAACCAAAGCAAACAGTTCAATGAAGAAACGAATATGAGAATTAGCCAGTCATCAATCACAGGCTCAGGAAAAGCAACCCAAATGACCACACAGCAGAAACCCCGATGCATAAAATAATAAACCAATGGTGAAGGAACTTCCCTTACAACTCGGTGTCACAAAGTCTAACCATCAAATCAGAAACCATTCTTCGGGCAAAAGGAATGTAGCTTAAACTGTACCTGAAATATAGCAAACAAAGTAGATGCTTTAGCCTTTATTGAGCTAAAAAATGATACAAAGCTACACAGAAAACAGCCGAACGTAATCTTTCATCACCAATAGCTCAGTCATGACCCAAAGAGTCGCAACAGAGAAATACCAAGGCGCAAATATAGAAAGCAAAGAGACAAAAGAAAACAACAGACTTACCAGATAAGGGCGCAGATCTCAATAATGATTGCTATAATGGTCAAAACCTTACTATGTATCTGCAAATTAGGATCATGAAAAATTAAGAACATTTTGGGAGAATATGACTAGCAGCCTCCGTCTTAACATGATATATGCAAAGATGTAACTTAAGCCTGTACACCCCGAGGGAATATAGCGCACACTAGAATACAAATCAGTGAAGGGCACTGCCAGAGACGAAATGGACAAGATCACTAGACGCTGAAGGCTATAGGGCCATACAGAAGTGATTGCTTTTGATCATCGACAAAAGTCCTCATGAGCAGTGCCAAAAATTTTATGTTGAAGGGCAGTGTTGGGAAACGATAGACAGCAAGCTTTGTGAGAAGTGCTCTGATATCAAACTCTATTTCCAACTATTTCATCAAAAGATTCCACACAGGAATGTTGAGCTTTAAAAATTAAATCAACCAAGATCCAAGCAAATTACAAGTAATAATTACATGGAGAACCAAGTTAAGCATACCGCATAGCCAGATGGAATATGCATCAAGGAAGGAATAATTTCCAAAGCAGAGGGTACATAAGAAAATACTCCACTAGCAGGAAAAAAAATCCATAGGAGTAAAAGTAGATTAAGGAAATCTTTGAAGCTTAAAGAATCCATCTCAGTGTCTCCTCAATTATGTTTGCTATGACAAAAACATCTTCACAGGATCAAATGCTTACCCAAAGAGCGCAGATGAGAGCTAAAACGACACATCCAAGGTAAATGGCTGTTGCAAAGACTCGAGTTGAGTCAAACATCATCCTCATTTGTTGTGCAGCTCCAATAAGGAAGACTGTGCTGCCAAACAGGAAAAAAAAGTCAGAATCCAGAATGACAACTAATTCTATGGGGGTGATTCCCGGATATATGTAGATAGATCTAATCAGCTGCACACGGACCAATAGCAGTAACATTTGCTCTCTATCTAAAGAGGTAACATGGGAAAACAATAATTGAAGTGGTGAGATAATATGTTCAACATCTACAACACCCAGTACGGTCGAATATTGTTGGAAGGTTTAATTCTTGCATGTCCAAGAAAAGATGAACAATTTATACAGATTACAAGAGAAAACCTCGCTCTATTCTTAGGAATGATCAACGAGCTCTGGGACTAGTCACAGGGAAGGCACCAGAGAGAGAGAGGGTAAAAGTGAGCTTACTCATATAAACTGAATTAGACAAATTAACGAATGCAAAGTCCGGCATAACATTGATTGGCGAAAGCAACTTTCCAATTATTAGAAATAGGAAATATGGAGCTAAGATATTATTTTTTGCTCAAAGACCAATTTCACTTACCTGCCGACGGCCAAAAGGTTGCCACAGGTGAAAACGACGGCAAATTTGATGGGCTTCGCAAACACAATCAAGGACTGCGATACGTGAAGTCAAAGGAAACAAATCTTAGTATTGCAGCTCCAAGTTTCAGCCAATGGGAAAAATTCCAAAGGCGGAAAAAGATCACATTCGAAATTCATGTGTCACCACCACGAATGGTTCCCAAAAAATAAAAATAAAAAACATTCTCGCTCTCAATTTTTTCACTTCCGAGCAAGCCAAAGACAATGGCGCAACATCGGACATGACAATTGGACGTATTATCAGAAAGCAGAAACGCAGCAAGTATTGTGGCCAAATGGAATGCAGACTTGCGAAATTACCGAAGTGCAGATTACCCAGAAAGCACAAACAATTTCGACACCCGACGATGAGCAGTTGACATGAATCCACTGAGATGGTGCGTGAATCTTACCAGGAACATGCACACGAGGCCGACGAGAAGACACGCTCCGAAGGCGTAGACCCTCTGCTCCAACCCCCGCCCCGGCACAAGGAGAAAAACCCAGAAACATCATCAACGGGGACGATCATACAAGAAATGGGTTTCCGCAGAATCGGACCAATCGGCCGAAAAGGAGGAAGAGAAGAGGGAGCTTGACCTGCATAGGAGAGAGAGAGCAGATTCCATCTGAGTCCTCAGCTAAGACTTCGTCTTGGCCCTCTTCTTCTCCGCCGAACAACGACTGGCTCAGCTTCCACATTGCGGTCGGAGCTCGGAGCTTGCGGCTTCGGATTCGCGCTTCGCATTAAGGGGGAAAGCTCCTCTGCGCAGAGTCCGAAGGAAAGAGGAGAGTTCGTGCGCGGAGAAGAGAGAGAGAGAGAGAGAGAGAGAATACTTTGCGAATGGAAAATGGTAAAGAGTAAATAAAAAAAATGAAATGAATTTGCGAAAAAAGGGGATCTTCATGTTCATATCATGGTTTTCGTTTGTTCGTACAGATTGAATGATCTGTAATATATGTATCTTTTAAAAAAATGATTTTATTATACCGCTTTAAACAATTAATTAATAGTTGAAAAAAAAAAATTAATTAATAAAATATTTTATTATTTAAAATAATTCATATCTAAATATTTTCGCATACAACAGAAATATTTTTTATTTGTACTTTTTGGCAAATGATTTAAATGATTACTCTTAAAAATATTCTTTAAATAATTCATTTTCTGTAAAATAGGCGTAATTTTTATTTTTGAGATTTCTTCGGGATATGAGTTACTTGGTTGTTGAGATACAACCACTGGTTGGGAAAAATACGCATAACATTTGAATACCAACCAATATGTTAGTCCTTAAAATTTCTTCTTTTCTGATGTTGGTTTCCTTCTTTTATAGATTAAAAAATATTTGTAAAAGCATAATTCCTAGAACATTGGAAACATAGAGGATAGAATGAAAACAAAAAAGAAAAGAAAAAGCAAAACATCACAGTACTATCGTCCATTTCAGCCAAGTAAATCAGTGACTTTTTCTTTGGTTCTTGCAGAAAGCTCCGAATTTGAGATATTGTTAAGGTTCCTTCTGAAATTGTTAATATGCGAGGGAGTTTAGTTGTTCATGTTCATCTTTCACATAACATTTTCCATTCTGGCATGAGTTGTTGGAAAGATATGTCTTTGAAATGAGTACTATGTAATATGTTTTTGAAAATCATCTCTTAAAGCTATTCATTTCAACAAATTGGTTTGAGCATCAAATTTTTTTATTTTATTTGATTACACTTCACGAGCATGCGAGTCGAATGGACAAGATTTGTCAGTTGGGTTAAAACTAGTTATTTTCATGTGAAATCTATTTTATGTTGGGGGAGTTTTCTTTACATTTATCAGAAGTCGAAGATCTACATATGTATGATTGTCGTCGAGTTCATTTAGTATCATTCACAGGGAAAAAATAAACCCTAAGTTATTAAAAATTAGATTTCTCAAGAGTCAATATTATATAGTAGTAAGCGATATTTTGATAAAGGAATCAGGTCATTTTTTTGTCGGAATAAAAATTTATTTAATTACTAAGCAAAACCAAAGGGGTCTCATTATAGGGCTAGACTCCTAAAGCTTCAGGTGGGCTAGAATAGCATGTGGAACTCTTTTGTCCATGATTTATTGCCCTATAAATTATTTAGCATAGTATATATGCCATTGAATACACAATATGCTTCTCTCTAACATATCTCAAAGCTAAATAATCTGAGATGACTAGAGCCCCCACATTTATGTCCGTTGACAGTGGCCACTTTAGCTTCATAAAAATTATTTCGATGGATACATGATTTCGATTCTACTTGTTTCATGTTCTTTTAATTAGTCTATGGTATATACAAACAATGAGGCTATGCTGTCGGTTTTTTTTTTCTTGTTTTTTGGGCCGATACCTAACACAATGTCACTTTGATTTGTGCTTTACTAGTTTACCTTGATTAGGCTTTAATTCAATTGCTGAATTTTTTCTTTATTATGTCTCTCAAGTTTGTTTATGTTTATATTATTGGAAGATGGCGAGTTCAACAAAGGAAAATGCATATTGGACCATCGAAAATGTGGAAACGTTTTGTAAGTTGTGTGTTGAACAAATCGATAAGGGTAATCGTCCTGCCACCAACAAGAGAGATGGATGGGCTGTCATAATTAATAAGTTCAAGGAGTTGATGGGCAAAAAGTACGATAAAACTCAAATGGAGAATAAATGAGATAATCTTAAGGAAGAATGGAAAAGATAAAGGACATTGGTTTATAGTGAAACGAGACTAGGTTGGGATCCAAGGAAGAAAACCATCGATGTGAATGATGAATGGTAGTAGAGTAAAATCCAGGTATTTATCATTTGTTCTTTTACTTTTCAATCAAGTTCTCATTTTCAATTATACAACTTACTCAAATGTTTTTTTATAATAGACCAATCCTAAGGTTAAGGTTTTTAGACGAAAGGTATACCTCCTGATCTTGAAGTGTTGCTAGATAGAATGTTCAGGGATACGGTTGTTATTGGAAGAATCACTTGGACTCCTAGACAAAGTTTATGTGTTGATAAGAATGTTGATGCTAGACAACCCGATATTAATGATGGTGTAGGATCTACTCATGATAATTTGGAATGTCATGTGGGTCAAAATATTGATGAACCAATTCAAACTCAGGCTCGTAAAAGAGCCAACGAGGCAAACTCGAGGAAAGAAAGACAAGAATTTGAGCTCGGCACAATTGCTTGGAAGCCAAATTAATAGGTTTTGTTTCGCTGTTGAAAGTAGCTGTTGCTATTGCATCTCGAGCATACGAGGGATTTGGTTCTTACAAGGACCTCAATGACCTCATATCTATGTTGGATGCCATACCGAAGATTGTGCAAAATGAAAAGCTGTACTTTTTTGTAATCAAACATTTTAAGGAAATGATAGACAATAGGCAGGTCTTCATGAGCTTGAATACTGATGCCCTGAGGGTGAAGTATCTCAAGCTTGAGATGGAAGAACTTAATTATGACTAAGATGTTGTCATAGCATCTTATTTGAATTCTTTAATATGCTATTTTATTTTTATATGCGAACTCTATTTAAATTATGTATGGACCTAATTTATATTAATGTTTTTAATGTGAGAATTGTTTCCAGTTGGGGTTTTCTTTATGTGGTTGACTTTGCATATATATGTTGATTGATAATATTGTTTTTCTTAATAGATTGTTAAGATTATTCATTATTTTTCTTATGCTAACTCTATATTTTGTTACGTTAGGCAATTATGGATAATTCTCAAGAAAATGAAAATCGTAAACAAGAGGAAAATGAATTCCTGAATTTTCTTTTAATTGCTAATGCTTCAATTGCTTATCAAGCAACGTACCTTTGCAAACAACCTTGTATGACCTCATCATATACAGGTCATGCATGGATAAGAGAGTTGATGGCCGAAGATACTAATCCAATAAGATGCTATAATATGTTTAGAATGCATAGGGATGTATTTAATAATTTAACATGCGACTTAGTAAGGTCTTAAAGGATCTAGGAATACTAATGTTACAAAAATGGTTGGAATGTTTCTTTATATGTTGGGACATGATATAGGTAACAGGGTAACACAAGAGCACTTTTGACGTTATGGGGAAACCATAAGTAGGCACCTTAGTTTAGTTTTAAACAAAATGAGATATGGGAAAATATTTGATCCAACCAATTGATCGACAATTTTGGGAAGTTGTAGAGAAGATTAAGAAAGATCAACGATTTTATCCATCTTTTAAGGTAAGTTACGATTGTACAATAAAAATAAAAAACTAAATTTAAATCATGTAATATTTGCATTATTTGTTTTAGGATTGCATTGGAGCTATGAATGGTACACACATCCCAGCTGTGGTACCGACGTATGATCAAATTCGCTTTATTGGTCGAAAATGAAAGACTACTCAAAATGTGTTGGTCCTATGTAATTTTAATCTGAAATTTATTTATGTTTGTGCCGGTTGGGAGGGACAAGCTCACGATACTCGTATTTTCTATGATGCCATTGGAAGACGTGATGCACAATTTCCCTATCCTCCTCTAGGTTGGTTAATTAATGGTTTATATACATCCATATATATATTTATGTGGCATATGTTAATTAAATTAATATTATATTTGTGTAGGTAAATATTATT
This sequence comes from Eucalyptus guilfoylei, assembly GCA_016097605.1. Lineage (NCBI taxonomy): Eukaryota > Viridiplantae > Streptophyta > Magnoliopsida > Myrtales > Myrtaceae > Eucalyptus > Eucalyptus guilfoylei. The sequence goes on from CM027860.1 coordinate 19,973,917, forward strand.
TAGTAGATACTGGATATCCATATCTCATGGGTTATTTTGGGCCATATAGAGAAGTTAGATATCATTTGCGAGAATTTCAACAAGGTCCTACACCTACAGGTCATCGAAAAGTGTTCAACTGTGCACATTACTCACTTTGCTTAGAAATTGAACAAGCCTTTGACGTATTAAAAATGAAGTGGAAGATTTTAACTGTTATGCCAAGTTATCATTATGAAAAGCAAGTGCAAATTGCCATAGTTACAATGGCTTTGCACAATTTTATAAGAAAAAATGCCTTAATGGATACAGATTTTGAAACAATAGATTTGGATCCCGAGTATAGATATTCAGTTGACTATGATGTTGTAAATGAGGGACAAGTGCTTCAAATGATAATGCATTCCCTGACATGGCACGTTTACGTGATGAAATAGTTATGGACTTAATAAATAGTTTAGGACGTTTGTAATATTTAACGATAATTTATTTTTTTCTTTCGGACATATGTTGTCATGTTTATTGTAATGAAATTACTCTATTTTTAATTGAGTTTGATGTATTTTTTATTTAAAAATTTATTAATATGTCTCTTATACATTACTCTCAACTTAAAAAATATATATAAAAGTTAAGGTCATTAATTTATGTTTTTGATTTTTAACAAATTAAAGTTGCAAAATTTTAAAATTGGCACATGAAAGGACCTTCCAAATGTATGTGTTTACCAAACAGCATTTTCTCCAAGTTGCATCTCAAGCATCTTTTCAACTTTAGTTTACCAAATAGTATGCATTTCGCCCAACCCCTTTATACTAAAGGCCTTTGCATTTCCTAAGGACATTCCCCCAAACCCAAACCAAACGGGTCCTTAGGGTGCGTTTGGTTGAACTTTTGGGGAAAGCCATTGGGAAAATGCAAAGGACTTTAGGTTGAATGGGGCTTTTCAGAATGCAAATTGTGTTTGTTAAATTACAATATGAAAGTCCATTGTGAAGTACCTTTGAGTAAAATAGTGTTTGGAGAGATTATATTTATAAATGACTTTTGTGATAAAAAAAATTATCAAAAGAAAAATTAAAAAATTGGCCAGCAAGGGCAGGTAGCCACTAACGATCGAAATTTGTCACCGACGGCTAACATCTGACTCAAGCAACCTCGAAGACAACTGGGGAGGGCCGCCTAGGGTCGAGTGACCCTTGAAGACCACCGACAAAGGCTGCCCAGGGTCGAGTGACCCTCGACGAGGGACGCCAGACATCAGGCAACCCTGCCGCAGCCTAGATCTGGGTTACAGTGAGGTCGTAGGACCTCTGGCGACCGTTGTGACTCAAATTCGAAGTAGTAAGGTTGTGAGAGGACCTCGCCGCCCTGGGATCTGGGTCGCGTGACCTCCAACCACCGCCGCGACCCAAATCTGTGGGCGGCGAGGTCGCGCGACCCAGATTTGTGGGCGGCGAGGTCCTTCCGCCGCTCGAAATTGGGTGCGGTTGCCGTGAGACAAGGTGGCAGTCATGCCACCCCCCGGCGAAGGTCGCCGAGGCCACCGCGACCATGCCGACCTCTATCTAGCTATCAGCGGCCGCTCACAACCTCAAGCAACATGTCGGCCAACCTCAATGGAGAAGAAGATGAATAGTCCAATGACGAGGGCAAAACTAGAAAAATCGAGAGTGAGTGAGGATAGTTTTGGAAGAAAATAAAAATATGAACAGTACCCTCTTGTATGCCGAGAAAGCTGAAAGCCCAAGGCACCCTCACACTTACCTTGGGCTTTCAACCTTGAGAAGGCCAACTTTGGCTTAATGGGAATTTCAAATTTGTTCCCAAACACCTAATATTTAGCTTCAAGATCCTTGGAATCCCAAAGATCCTTTGCAAAGCTAATTCCAAACACACCCTTAGGCCTCCTTGGTCGATCCACGTGGGCGTGAGGCCCAATGACCCTCGCTTGGCTTGGCTTTTCTTTTCAATGTCTAATTTTCGTCCGATAATTCCATTTTCAAAATTTTTGGACTTGTCAATAATTCAACGGATAATGAGGCAACATCCAATAAATTATTCTTGACATCCTTGAAAGTTCAATACCTTAAATCGAATTAGATTTTATGGTTAAAATCAATCAAATGCGACTTTAGTACGACCTAAGCTATCGAGTAACTTTTAGAAGTTTTCATGCGGTTAACCTATGGTCGATAATTTTTTATACACATTTGTGCCTCTTCGAATTGTAGATGACCATCGGTTGTCATGTAATCACAATGGTTCAATTACGTATCTTAAGTATAAGATTAATAGAAAATCGGTTTATTGTCGTTCGACGCGAATATCACAATCATGTGGAGTCACCTGTGAGTTGACTACGTAGTTCTGTCGAATCGGTCTATATTGTTCACTTATTGACTTATAACAGAGCACATTGACCCTTGTCGATCCTTATAGTCGAGTCCTGACCGAATTCTCTGGTTTTTTGCGTTTTAACCCTTTATGGCCTCACTTAATAGATTAGTTAACTCATGAGTGATTAGTTCATAGTAAAATGATTATAAGTACATCAAAGAAATAACCATTTAATATATTTGGAAATAGGTGTCAAATTTCGTGATATCACAAGTCATATGCCTTGATGACGGTTGGCAACTTGGCAATTGGCCATGACGTGGGGCGACGAGCTTGCAGCTCATTCAATCCTAATGATCTCAGGCTTCACCAAAGCCAAGGAACTTGGGCTCTCGGGGCTCACCAAATCTAGTTGAGCTTGAGCTTTGTCAAGATCGGCTCACTTCATCTTGAGGAGCTTGCCTAAGGTTATTTGTCGCTAGTTGGTCATGGCGAAGAAAGGAGAAATAGAAAAAAATATAAAATTATTTAAAATGTGATTTTTAAAAAAAATATTACTTAAACTTGACTTTTTTATCAAAAATGAAGTCATGAAATTAGAATCATTTTCTTATAGACTCCAAACATTTGAAAATATTTTCGATCACACATCACAAAACAAAATAATACTAACCATATTCTGGAAAAATACTTTTCCGGAAAGTATTTAATTTTGAATAGCAAATTTCCTTTTTTTCTTTTTCGATGCGGATAATTCTAGAAAACTGCGAAATTACACACGGGCTGAAACGACGGCGTTTACATCGTCATTTTGCTTTGACGTCGTCCCATCATCCCATCACTACCGACGCGAGCGAGCGTCCCCTTCCCCAGCTCTCTCCGCCATTTGCTCGAAACCCTAAACCCCCAAATCCTCCGATCGCGATTCCCCGCCGCACCGGCTCGACCGCGGCCCGGCCCCCTTCCCGGAGAGGATGTCGTCGACGCTGCTGGAGGTGACGCGCGCCGCCCACGAGGAGGTGGAGCGGCTCGAGCGCCTCATCGTCAAGGACCTCCAGAACGAGCCGCCGAGCAGCAAGGACCGCCTCTTCCAGAGCCACCGCGTCCGCCACATGATCGACACCGTCGCCGCCACCACCGAGAAACTCGTGAGTCCTCCTCGCTCGCGCTCTTGCCGAGCGTGCTTCCGGTTCGCTCATTCCGGTTTTAGCGTGTACACGGGAAGCGACGGTGTTTCGGTCGAATTGTGCATTTTGTGAATTTGCGTTGTGATTCTGAGCGGCCGCATGAGTTCATTTCGCGCTCGCTGATTTTCTCCCGCAATTTTTCGTTTTCAGATTGAGGTATATGAAGATAAGGATAATGCTAGGAAAGACGAGATTGCGGCTTTGGGAGGCCAGACCGCCACGGGAACGAACGTCTTCAGCGCCTTTTATGATAGGCTGAAGGAGGTAATCTGTTCCCCCTCAAGTGTTCGCTTGCGTATTTAATGCGATACGGATCCGGAATTTTTCGCTTTGTGATTCGCGAGAAGGGAGTTAAATGTATGTGATAATAAATTTCTGAGGGTAACTTTTCGGCGGCAATTCGTGAGGTGATGATTTAAGATTTATTGTCTCTTTCAGATACGGGAGTACCATAGAAAGCACCCGGCTGCTCGTGTTGTCGATGCCAATGAGGAGTACGAGGCGCTCCTGAAGGAGGAACCTCAAATTGAGTTCAGCGGGGAGGTGTGTCTTCGCCTCCTCTTTAGCAATGCTTGTTTTAGTTATGAGTTGCCGTGCCGTGTCTTGTCTTTTAGTTTGAATCGGATGGAATGTATCCTTTATTGCCTGCCTACACGATGTTTTCAAGTTTGCCTTTTTTTGGGTTCGTCCTGTCTTTTTGTCTAGGATGGAGCTCTTATCTAGCTAAAAAAAAAAAAAGAAAAAAATCTCGCGACATATTGTATCCTCTTTTCCTTCCATTCTTTTCTCTCTGTTGCAAGTTGATGGAGAGCTTGTATGATCTTTTAGCAAATTGGATCGGCAAGATTATGTCTTCTGATTGATTCATCCAGTTCGTAATCCTTTTGGTTTTTTCAATGCCTCTTATTTTAAAATTAATGTTAAATTGGAAGACAAGATTTTGGATTTAATGTATAGGAAGGAAAATTTTTCTCAAATTGAAATTTTCCTGCATTTGCTTTAAGGTGCAGGATGTTGTCTCTGAACTTCCCCTCAAGCTAACATATTTCTTCCCATTTCAGGAAGCTTTTGGCCGATACCTGGACTTGCATGAATTGTACCATCAGTACATCAACGTTAAATTTGGAGAGCCCATCGAGTACTCTGCTTATCTTGATGTTTTCTCGCAACCAGAGAGGCTTTCTAGGAAATTGAAATTAACAAGGTAATTTTGGATTCTCTTTTTAATCGAAAGTTTGGCAGGAGATCGAGTAGTTCTTTTGTTCTGATGCTGTAGTTGATGCCTATCTTGCTTGCATGGCTGGCGCAGGCAGTATAAAGAATATCTGGAAAATCTTCTGGAATACCTCGTATATTTCTTTCAGCGAACAGAGCCTCTGCAAGATCTGGATAGGATATTTGCAAAGGTCTGATTCTTTATATGTTTAATTTCATTTTCTGTGTCATTATGGTTGTTTATTACCTATATTTTGCGAGTTCTGTCAATGGAATAAATGTGCTGCTGTTTCAATTTAGATTTCTTGTGTGATCCTCTAGGTTAAATTCTACAGTTGTTCAGTTTTCAAATAAAACTAATAACCTTGAGGTATCAAAATCTAGTGGTTTGGCAATTCATCAACCATAAATAGCCATCCTTTCAAAATGGTGACTGTGTCTTTTTTATTTGCTTGTTTAATAAGAGTTATTGATGTAATTTGGCAGGTTGAGGGCGATTTTGAAGAAGCATGGTCAGATAACAAAGTTGAAGGGTGGGAGAATGGGGGTCAAGAAAATGGACATGCTCCATTGCAGAATACGGTGATTGACCTGGACTATTATAGCTCTGTTGAGGAACTGATGGAAGTTGGGCCTGAGAAGTTGAAAGAGGTAAAATTGATTCATCCCAATCTTTTGTTTATATTGCTACAGCTTTTTTGTGATTGGTCGTGTTTATGATTTTGTTTCTCTATTCTGTTTTGTCTCTGCCATAATCAGTTCATTTGCACGAGTGTGGTTTATCAGAGTGACAAGCTTGGTGGTAAAAGACATAATTGTTGTTTGTGGCTTTGTGGTGTTTTGGTTGGTTAAAGCTAGCAACTTGTGCAAGACGTGTCATTTGGGCAATGACGTTTTCCCATTCCATTCTGTGTTATTAATAGCTATGATGAATTGCTAGTTTATTGCTTTTTAAGCGGATGTTTTTGTTCTTGGCATTATTTCTAATGGTAGTCAACTTGAAATTTTTTTACTGAGAGCTTAAAATTGCTTGCAAATGCTATAATCTCCATCATCTAACATATCATGTTGTTGGGAATTGTCTGAAGTGGTGGCTTTTTTTAACAGAACTTTCACGTAAGATAGCTGGATATAAATGGTCATTCTTTTGACACTTTGAACAAAGTAATCTATATAAATTACAATGTGGTAGTCAAACCTGTCTATCTATTTATTTGTTTATTTTTCTTTTGATAGGTGACCCTAAGCCTGGGCTGAAGGCAAGTTGTATTCCCAATTTGGATAAAGGCAAGTACAGAACCCAGGCCCAGGGGTCTGTCATCCTAACTGTGCTCTGAGCTAGATAGTGCCTTGTTGGAGCTATCTGTCTGCATTGTTGGCTTAGTTGAATTTGAAATCGTGAAAGTCTTGTAGCTCCTGACTGTTGATCTGCCCTTTTCTTATGGCTTGTATTGGAAATGCTCACATTTTTGGAATTTGAGCAACTTTTTTATATTTTTCATTGTCACATTGTGTACATTGGACTAGAGAAAGCTTTTATGTTGTGTTTCTTTTGGCTGATAAATTCAAACTCTACTTCACATCATTTGATGGTTAATTGTGATTTGGCAGGCATTGGCAGCTTTGGGATTAAAATCAGGTGGCACAGTTCAGCAGCGTGCTGAGAGACTCTTCCTTACAAAGGTAAGGTGCTCATGTGCAGCAAGATACATAAATTTATACTTATGTGGATGTATCAAGTGTGCTTGTGTATACTTCTAATGTTCTTAATCCTTAATCCTTCATTTTGTTGGTGGCTTTTTTTGTGAAATAATCTTTCTGATCTACACATGGACCAAAAGAAAAACAGAAGAAGAAGCCAAGCTGTACTGAAAACCAAAAAAATACCGATAGTTATGGCAAAAATAGTTTTAATTCTGATCAAGCAGAATGATATTCACAGAAGAATTTGCTGACAGTTTCTTTAGAGACTTGGTACTGATCTCGGAAAAAAAATATTCTGCTTGTGTGAATTGAGTTGGCAAAAGCTTTTAACTGTAGACTGCCCCATCATATTTAGGACGGATCATGGCTATTGTCATGCTGGTCAAAAATGCGTTGCTAATCATTAATATTTTTTCTCTGGTAACTCTGCCCTCATGATTGGTTTGCATGCAGTTGGTAGTGTAATATATGCCAACATCAATAAGTGGTGGGTTTATATCTAAGCTACGATATTTATTCCTGGTGTGAGCCGGTTTGAGTTTGCTATGTTTTGACGTCATCATTATTTTTCTAATGTTCTTTATTCAATTTGTGCAGCATACACCTCTTGATAAGTTGGACAAAAAGCATTTTGCAAAAGGTTCTCGTGGGTCAGAGCAGAATGGTGGAGTGGCTGTCCAACAGATGGACAATGGGAAAGATATTGCTTTGATGGAGGCTAAACTGAAAAAACTCTGCTCGCTGCTTGAGGAGGTGAGTGATGTACCTTTGAAGTTTTCCCACTCATTAATATTTAGAAATATCTTGTAACCTAGTTATGCATGGAGATAGGCTCAGTTTTATAAGTAATTACATATGTGTGGATGGCACACGTTTCTTATGTAATTTTTTCCTTCATTGTAAATACTTAACTTATGCACACATGTTCATGCCAACCAAGCACACAACAGAACAAAAAAGAAAAACAATTTAAAAAAAATACAGAAAGAAGTAGAGAGGAAAAACTTGGCCTCTTAATTTCTTGCCTTGATGTTTCTGTATTGATGTTCTTTGGATTTTGCAGACAATTACTCGAACAAAAGAAAATGTTGAGAAAAAGCAAGCTCTGACGTATGAGGAAATGGAAGCAGAACGTGAGGAGGTGCTTATACTTACCCCTTTTTAGACTTTGGAAATTCTTTATTATCTCCAGTTTATAATAGATACTGCAGCACTTGAAGACCTTGGGAACAAGTACTGTATGTTTTAATTTTGGCCATGTATGTGATGTCTTGCTGTGGCCGAATTGGTCATTACCGTCCTAAACTTAATCAAGCTTTTCTCACATGCAAGCTGGTTTTTCTATTTGCACCTGTGCATGTTAGCAGGTTACTCCCCTCTTACCTCTCATGCTACTGGAGTAGCGAGTGTGTAAACTGCCTGGTAACAGGCAATTTTCCAATTGGCTTCAGGAAATATTTTGAGAAAATTTGCAATTGAAACTTGAGTAGACCTATTTGAGTGAGATAGATCTCAGTACTATAATTGCCAGCAATTAGCTAAGAAACACGGGCTGTGTGCTTAAAACGGAGCATGTTCTTAGAAGTCTTTAATTTTATATTTGCAAGGGTTTATTCACATCTTGTGTTGTTGATTGGGGAGTTGTTTGAAGTAGGTAAGTTGCTTGGGTTTTGGTCTATTCTATCATTGTTTACTATAGCTTGATGAATTGGGAATGGCATGCAGGAAGAGACACAAGCTGACACTGAAAGTGATGACGATGAGCAACAGATATATAACCCCCTCAAATTGCCAATGGGTTGGGATGGGAAACCTATACCTTACTGGCTCTATAAGCTTCACGGTCTTGGTCAGGTGTGCCTTTATTTTGAATGCGATAAGCCATACTTCTCATCTTACTATTCTCTTCTCCATCCATCTTTGATTCCTCTCTCAAGCTACACTTAAAATGGTGGATGCTGTACAGTCCTTAACTTTTTCAATTTTCGCCTTGTGCATACCAAAATCTACTGGCTTTTATGAATTAGAGGCACTTTTCTTTCCTTTCCGCCTGGGCAAGATAAGATATCCCTTGCCTGCCTGCTGCCTTGAGATGGTGGCTTGTGATTTTGCACAAGTAATGCAGGTTATAAATGAGAGGAAGAATGAAATCCCGAAGCCATGATATATTTTCTCTATTGAGGTGGTGTCTGACAAGTATATTTCTCAGGAATTCAAATGCGAGATATGCGGCAACCATAGTTACTGGGGACGGAGGGCTTTTGAGCGGCATTTTAAGGAATGGCGACATCAGCATGGCATGCGCTGTCTTGGTATTCCAAATACAAAGAACTTCAACGAGATTACATCCATCCAGGTAAAACCCTTCAAACTTCTCTTTGACTGAACTTATCGCTGCGATATCTTGTTTTCTAACTAGAAAACTATCAAGTCCATTGAAATCATTTGCTGGTGATAAGGATGAACTTAGTGGTTTTCTAATTCCAGTAAGAAAGAGATCTAGGAATGTACTGATGTTGATGCTGTTTTTGTTCAATAAAAGCTGTTACGCAGTTGGTATGAAGTATCAGAGAATATGTTAACTATGAATGAACTGGATTAAATATGCATCATCTGCCTACTTGCTTCTTATGAGGCCTAAATGAGGTTGAGTGAGGGAAGATTGGCCATGCCAGCACCATAGAAATCCACATTTTATTTTGTCTTTATGGCCTGGTTTTGAAGATGCGTGGCCATGATCTTGGAAAACGCATCATTTTATTGACCCAAAAGATGACTGAGTGGAGCTTCCACTATCGTGCAGGAAGCACAAGAACTCTGGGAGAGAATACAGGAGAGGCAAGGACTGAACAAGTGGCGCCCAGATCTGGAGGAAGAATACGAAGACAGGGAAGGCAACATCTATAACAAGAAGACTTACACCGATCTTCAGCGCCAGGGTCTCATCTAAGCCACACCAGATCCCAGTAGCAGCCTTGCGTTTCTTGTAATTGTAGGGAGGAATAGCGCGATTCTCATGTTCTTTGGAGGGACAGCTGCAACTAAACATATTGGAAAAATCCTTAGCTTTTAATTTTTGGGTTTTGATAGCGCTCGAGACCATTTTTTGTATAAGGGCCTCCTTTCTCCTGGTTCTATTCTAGGTGCTACCGTGTAATGGTAGAACTTCTTGCACCCCATTTGCTTTATTTATGGGTGTCGTGGGTTAATTGCTTTTTTATTTTATCCCCCAACGTACGAGGGGAGAAAGAGAGTTATGCGACTGTAGCCCAAAGGCTACTTGACATTGCCAATTCAGAAAGCATGCTTATGCGGAAATTGTTGTGAAGGTACTACGGGGGGAGAATAGCTCGAGTGCCACAACTTGGCATTGGGAAGATATAAGAATCAAAACTTACAAATGTACACTCAAGTATCACTTTTTGGGAAAATTGGATATTTAAGCGTGTCAATTTCGGCGAGACTCGTCAGAAATTCAACATGACAATATTTTATTAATAAAATCGGTTTATATGGCTCGTCGGAACGTCCACTTAACAATTATTGTCTAAAATGATTTTGTCCTCCCCAAATTAAAAGCCTTAAAATGACATTGCCAACTTTTATCTCAGTTGCTGCCCATCATTGAAGGGGCTAGCGACTTCGCCAAGCTCGGGTGCATTCAGATCTAGGCAACGTCAGCCCTCACCTGAGGTCAATGACCCTTGCTAGGCTTGTGCTCGACGCTGGCGAGGCTCGCTAAATCTGGATGAGGCATCGCCCCTTTGTCTAGATTTGGGTGAGTCTCGCCAACCCTAGGCGAGGGGCTAGCAAGGCTTGCCCTAGTCGAGTGATGGTTGTTGATGTCCCCCAGATCTAGGCACCTGAGCTCGAGCTCAACGAGGCTCACCGGCCTTCCCCTAAGGTCGGCGAGGCTTCGCCCAAGGTCGGCAACAATCACCGAGGGGTGGAGATGGGTGGCGGCAGAAGTACCCACCAACGAGCCTTGTCATTTTCTTTTGGGATAAGTGCTACAAAAGTCCTAAAACTTGTCACGAAAATGCAATTGAGTCCTAAAACTTGCAAAAAGTGTAATCAAGTCCTAAAACTTGTCAAATTATTACAATCGAGTCCTAAAGTTAATACCGTCGACTTTTTTAACAGAAAATGCTGATGTGGCATTTAAAATTAATTTTTATTTTCCATGCGGCTTTTTAATTTTTTTATTTAAATTAGATTTAAAAATTAGAAAATAAAGTTAAAATTTATTTAAAAAGCAAAACAGTTCAAAAAAAAAAAAGAAAAAAAAATGGCAGCCACCGCCCATTCTTTGGAGGGGCCGACGACAATCGTTGGCCCTAGGCGGGGTGGCCGACCCTCGTCGGCCCCTCCGGCGATGGTGGCGGCGACGACGAGGAGGAGCTATCTCTTTTTTTTAACAATTTTTAAAAATAAATTTTAACTTTTTTTTTTTAGTTTTTAAATATATTTTTTTAAAAAAATTGAATAAAAATAATTTAAAAAAGCCACGTGGAAAATGAAAAATTATTTAAAATTCCATGTCCATGCCACGTCAGCATTTTCCGTTAAAAAAGTTGACGGCATTAACTTTATGACTCGATTGAAACAATTTGATGAGTTTTGGACTTGATTACACTTTTTGCAAATTTTAGAATTTAATTGTACTTTCGTGACAAGTCTTAGGACTTTCAGTAAGACTTATCCCTTTTCCTTTTTATAGCTTTGTCTTTTAAATAAATTTTAGCTTTTCTTTTTAAATTTTTAAATCTAATTTTAAAAAATTGAATAAAATTAATAAAAATCTTCGAAGAAAATATAAATTAATTTTAAAATACCACATCAATAATTGTTTTTTTTTTTTAAATATCACATCATTTAAAATTCTCATCGGAAAAAATCACATTAGCTGAATGTCCAGAAATTCTTATTGTTGGTAATAAGTGTTCTTTTTTTTTTCCCCGATTTTGGTACTTACTTTTTGAAAGTTTCAACACTTACTCCTGTGCTAAGTTATAATACTTGAGGTGTTCTTCTACTTGAGGTGTTCTTCTACTGGAATACAGCGGAGATCCATACGAAAAGGTAAAAGTATATGCGGAGGATTTGGCACACGAAAGGATATTCTAGAGGAAGTTCAACCTTATCCGTCCGAGGTCGCACGAAATGCATAGACAACATTTTGGGGGTGAGCAAATGTCAAATCGCAGGATGTCAGGCATCACGAGAAGAGCGGCTCGTTCAACCAGTCGTGTAACGAGCAATTCATGCCAGAGAATGAATATGTTGTGTGGCACAGAGAACCGAAAGAATGCTGTCCATTCCATGTACGCAAACTGTTACAGACCATGGGCGGAAAGAAGTAACCCTCGTCACAGTGGATTTTCGTCCACGCAAGTTCTCGTGAACAACAAGGCCGACCCATTTACACTCCGAAGCACTAGAAGCCTGGAGTCGACGTATGTACCGCACACGAGTCTCGACAAATCAAACATTTCGGGAGGGATTTGGGTCCTGACTTCTTGGAGTACTTTCTTGGCACTGTCGACCTCCTGATTCAATGGTCGACCGAGGTTAAGCAAGAGCTCAATGTCATCGGAGATGAACGTGGCCACAGGAAGGCTCGAAGGGAGCTCCTTATAAGGAATAGCTTTTCCCCATCTTCCACTGGCAAGTCTCTGAAACAAAGCGTCTCGGTCGATGGACTGACCGAGTGAAAAATAGCCCTTGCTATTTTCCTCCTTCAGATAGAGCTGTCTACCGGCTTTTAGTTTAAAAACAGAGTTCACTTGCAACTGGCCAGCTACACCACTCTTGTCATGGGGCCAATCCCGGCCGATCAAGGCTGAAAAGCTAATCTCAGATGTCATTGAAACATTAGTACTCGACTTGGATGGTCTTGAGACGACAAGGTGTACATTCCCTATAAGCACCCGGATAGGAGGTTGACGGAGAGTCAGTCCGATATGTCTTCCAGTGTAATACAAGAGACGCCATTTTCCCGGCAGTAATTCCAGCCAATTCTGCTTGTTTTTGAGCAACAACATAGAATGAGCTTCAGATAAATGAAGATACAAAACTGGGGAAAAAAATGTTAACAGTTACTGCAGGAGCCCCAGGGAGCTGGTTTATTTTAACTTTAATCGATGTCATATCACTGAATTTCTTTTCTCCATCGAAGCCAGTTACCGGTACAGGTAGGTCCAGTGAAAGAAGACATGATCTTTTAGATGATCAATATTTGGCTTGGGGGTGACAGGACATTGGCCACTTTTACGTGAATTATCTAGTGGTCTTGCTTATCGATAACTAAAGCAGTTTGAAGGGGGAGGGGGTAAAGACTAATTGATTTTCAACTACCAAAGTCTATTGCCGAGCATTTATAGATTACAATTGCTAGAGCATTCGTCTCCTTGGAATAAATTGACATTTTTTTTGTTTAAACGGACATGAAGCTAAAGCTTGATGCTGAGGAGAAAGCACAGGAAAAAAAGTAGAGTTACCTTCGGCTTTGTATGAGGATTCAGCATCTCCATTAATTCAATAAAGTGGGCCAGCCTACTGCGCTAAACAAAGTAAAGGAAAATAAGAAGTTAGTGCAACTTCAACATCCTGGGCTTTTGGAAAATCTAAGGGGGGCGAAGTCGCGCTACCTTTTCTTTCCAACAAGGCTTTTTTACTAACTACTGCTCAGATTGAAGGTATCCATTTACTTTAGTTCAGCATAATGAAAATTTGCTCATTATGGCCTAAACCTTAGGCAACGAAAATTTTGCCCAAGATGAATAAGATGAGAACAAGGACCCAGAGACAATAAGCATGGAACTAAGATGAAAGGTAAATGAATTTCAATCACCTGACGCTGACCATAGATATACTCCTCTGTAATTCTTACAGCAGTCGAACCAAGACCCCATCTGATTATATTCATTGATGGCATCACTCGCCATCTTGGTCCACACAGAAATGGGTGTCTCAGGGCCTCCAAACAACTGCCATAGATCACAAAGAGAGTTGTGGATTAAACAACACGACATGCAGCATTTATTTAAATGAGTTTGTCTAAAAAATTATGATGGAGACAAGGTAAATTTATGATTGGTGAGATTTTCTTCCAGGGTCCCACCACATCAACAAGCTAATTATGAGACAAGAAGCAGTTTAGGGCATGAGGCATTTTACGCTTTGCAAGTAATTCACACACGAAATTCATGAAAGAGTGCCCCCACCAGGGCACTAGCCAGTAAAGATAACTGTGCAGTTTCCAATACAGTCTTTCTCGTGTTATATGTCATCAGCGAATTCTATTAAGTATGATTAACAAGTGCCTTTAGGGCCTCCACGTATTCATTTAGAGAAGTTTCGCATATCATATAATTGACCAAAATGTCATAAAACACGGATTGCAAAGAATCTGTCACTGATTCCACAGAATTTTCCTTACAAGAAATGAAGATATATTACCTAATTCTTCTGGATGGTTTGGTTGCAAGCAGTAGAGACAAGAGATTCCAACCTGCACCCCAATTCCGATCAAGTATCTAGACACGAGAGGGTAGATTAATAATTTGAATCTACAAGGATACATGAAAACAACCCTTTAAATTTCAGAGACCTACTTGAAGTCCGCAATTACCAGACGACGAGTTCCTGTCTAGGACTTGCAGCAAAAATTCACGCAGACATGAGGGATCATTCCCCTGTACTAGCAGAAAAAGGGAATAATCAGAAGTTGCACAAGTCCGAAAATGAACAAATCCACCATGCTGGCGGATCTGGGTCATTATTGAAAGATCATGCAGGTAGTATAGTACATTGAACCATTTACAATGATGACCCAGAGAGTAATCTGAAGACCCTGTGGCTATCATGCATATGTCCCAAGCAGTGACCTTAAACTTGATAGACAGCCTAGCATAATATATTTCCATGTCACAAGCAAAATACAAACATTCCCACCCCCCCCCGGGGGGCGGGGGGCCCCTCCTCCCCCCCCAAAAAAAAATGAAGAACTGGTTAGGATTTTCAGCCTAATAACTATATTTCCTTTCTATATTTTGTAAGGTATTTCACTAGTACTTGTAAGGTAGGTTTCTCCTTTTCTTTTAAGGTTCTTTTCGGCCAATGATACTGGTGATGAAGTGGTTTTTTTCCCCCTTTTGGTGAAAAATACGGTGAGCCAGTTAATCTGACTTTCTTCTGCTCGACCAGATCAGAACATCTCCAAAGCTGCACTTGTGCGCTACAAGTTGCAGGAAAAGCTGAACTGCCATGAAGTTCTCCAGATTTTCTGTCATTGCTCTGCTGCTTAATTACAGGGCATCAATATGTTGCAATATATCAGACTATGATTTTGTATAGGCCAGTTCCATAAAATTAAAGTCAGGACCCAAGATTAAATGCCATTTATACCAAAGATAAAAGGAAACATTAAGAGATTGTGAATCCAAGAAATGAATGAAACTTGAAGAGATTCTATGTATAACAATACCTTTGCAAAGAATGACTTGAATTTTGCAAAGATTAATGGATCCATGAGTTCCCGCAAAACCATTTTTGCCATCATGAACCCAACACACCTATGCAATTCATAAAGAATGGTATCAGCTTCTCAGCATCTCCTATAAATTTAAAAAGAAAATGCGACAAAGCTTAGTTGCTTTCTTCCACCCACACCTCATGTCAAATGCAATCATCATCAGTCGTCTATCCAGACTGTTATCTACCGTTGAAATAATTGGGCTCTCCTCATAAAAGTCTGCAGCATTACCCAGTATGCCAACCTGATAATGGTACAATATAAGCTTAACACTACTCAAACCAGTCTACATGATCAAAATTTCAGGCATATTGACACAGTAATAACAGACACGATAAGAAAGTGAGGCAACCCCATTCTTCACCAATAAAAATCTCCGATGATAAGAAAATAAGAACTCAGAACACACAATATTAGCATGATGTAATCATTGACCATGTTCCCACACAGCATTCGAATCAATGTAGTCACATGTTAAAGCTACAGCACAAGACAGATTGCATTGGAAGCAAGATGAACTTTATGAAGTCATATTTGACTGCATTATTCTTTACATAATTTTGAGAAACTGACAGCATCCAATTGTTTTCACGAACCCATGACATTAGCAGAAAGTTATAGCACGTATCATCTCTTACCGAAGAATAACTCCAATTGATTAGCAGTGAGATTCTATCTCTCTAGCTATCAGAAAATAGGACCCCCGAAAATAGAAAGAAACAAAGCCAGATTTGGACAGGTAACTACGTGCTTACTTTGATATGTCTATCCACTGGGCAAACGTGCACATTCTCAAGTCGCAGCTCTGTATGAGCTAGGCCATGACTATGCAAGTAATTCACCTGACAAATTTGTCGTAACCATTCAGCATCCCCAGGCTAACTAAGCATTGAATAGCAGAATCGTTAGGAGTTATTGGACGTACACCAATCAAAAGATCCCTCATTAATATGCGAATAAGCCTCAATTTCCGGGTGACTGCTGGTCCTCCAATTGTATCGTCTCCTACCCTTTTAACAGACTCCTCATCCAATGCAAGAGTGGCCTCTAGTGTTGGGAGCCAGTCAGCTTGTTGAAGCCAATGTCTCAGCGAAAAACTGCCATGATACTGGAAGAAGAAAAAATGCCTCGAGTTTATCTTTGCGTTGCTTAAAATTTAGCATATAACGAGCCCTGTCAATTGAGAATTGATAGAGAGCAGATGATTCTCTGATTTGGAGCCGGCATGATTCCTCGAGGGGATGCAATTTGAAGGAAAAGTTTCTCCCGCATGAAAGTAAAAATGTAAAAATCCAATGGTAAATTCCGGTATGTATTGCCATGCATTTAGCAGTATAGGTAGTTAAATGACAGAGAAGCTTACCCCATGGACTAGCGTGAGTAAGCCACGACTGCTGCAGGATGAGATGTAACCATGAACTTGCATTGAATAAGAGTAGTACATGATTTTACGACGAACCAATTTCTTCAGTACCTACCATCAGATCTCAATTGGAAGTTCACAGTGAGTTGTTGTATGCTAAACGATTCATAGGGTTCAAATATTAGTTCACCAACCTGAATAGCTCGTTTCCCACGACGTTTAGCTTGAGAAGAGATGAGTTGTCGAAGAACAACTCTTGTATTATAAAGAGGGCTGCAATCAATCCCATGTGACAGGCATTAATTTGTCATTTTTCCCTAAATAGACGGAAACAAACTCCTTCCCTCCGGACAAAACAAAGGCACCTCACCTCTTGGGATCTTTTACAATGGCTTCAAAGACCACCTCATCTGCCTGGATAAACCTTTGAGTACTTAGGACAGGCTTAACCAAGATTTTCAAAGAAGCATGTAATTTAGCGAGACATACGAAATAGTTCATACCCGTCCGCCAAGGCCAATGCTGACAGAATCAAGAACCTTAAAGTCAGACATCTTAAACTTTTTGACATGATCCAATTCTTCATCCACGGAAACTGAAGGAGAACTCTCAGCAACACCTTTTGATTCCACAGTGGTTGAAGATCTCCTCAACAGAGAGAAGCATGTTCTCCGACATCGCCTGGGCAGCACATACAGCAAAGGTCCACCAAAATGCGCTGATGAAGGCTTAACAGGAAAAGTCGACAAGTTTCCTCTCAAACGTGTGGCTTCTAAGCTTTCCATACCCCAAGACATATTGGTGCCGCATAATGCCATGGACAGATTACCTAAAACAGAAAACACCATAGAGGAATTTGTCCTTCAGCGGAAATTTTTTCACTCCGAAGTCCTAATATATGTAGAGGCGCAAGCATGATCATAGCAATTACTGAACGCGGCACAATTTAAAGCTGTGATCCACGTCTATCGACGTGGATGTTCGACCAATTTAATTTTCCCTCCCTCACCTCCCTCTTCGAGAAACTATGATCATTAACCTTCCGGTGAAACCGGCAAAGAAGTTCCATCGATTATCTTATCGAAGTCAGTAAATGAAATTTCAGATACGCCGAGAAACGAAGATTCCGAAAATCGAGCCGGAACAACAACCGGCGGCTCGGCATCTCGCCCGGTAACGAGAGACGGCGACAACACGAGCTCGACCGCCGTACTCAAACTAGCAGGAAGGAGGCTCGGAAGGAGCATTCTAACGAGCTAAAAACAAGCGCCGATCACGCGACGAGAAACGGCGACAACACGAGCTCGACCGCCGTCAACGGAATCGGCTCGCGATTCCGGAGTCGGCGAGAGGAACCGACGAGAGACGGCGGCGGACGGGACCTCCGCCGGAGAGACGGCGCGGAGGAACTCACCGGAGCAGACGACGGCGGCGGCGGCGCCGCGATCGGGATCGTGGAGCGGGGAGAGAGAGCTGAAGTTGCAGGGAGAAATGGAGGGAAAGGAGGGGGAGGATATGAAGGGAGGGAAGAGCGTGACGGTTGCGTGGGGGAGCACGGTAGGAGCGCAGTCGCCATAAGCTCGGCTCGCGTCCACGTCCGCCCCTTCCAAATATCTCTCCCCGAACGCCCGAGGATCCGAGCCGCTTCCCACGTGACGCGCCACGTCATCGCTCCCCCGCCCCCCTCTGGCTCTTCCCAGAAAGGAGTGTCCTCGTTCGGTCTTCTCTTTATCCGATCGGAGGAGTACTTTGTTTGCACGCGCGTCGCTTTGGCCCGTCAAACCGGTGGGCCCAGTTGAATTTGGATTTGGATCAGATCGAATTTGGATCGGATCGAAAATCTTCGGTCCAAATTGACTGGTTTAACTGGCCTAATCCATTTTGATTGATACAGAGTGTTTCGTGTCCAATCTGACTCGTACCCAACCCATTATCTGACCCGTTAGAATTTATTTGAGCAATTTGTCTTCCTTAAATTGTTGCCTTTAATAATGAGCAGCCCTATGAACCAACTCATCAAGTTAATAAGAGAGTTAGGATGCGTTTGGTTCAATTTTCTCAAGAGGCTTTCGACTCGAATATTCCTTGGAGAAATGTTGGGGTGTTTGGCAAATTTTCCCGAAGGGCTTTTGGTCAAATTCTGGCCTTGGGATAGCTGATTAGCATTGAGCTTTCAATATTTACCCAAATATTGAAACTAAATTTTTTCTTCCAAAACTACCCTCTTCAATTCATTAGTTTTCTAGTTTTGCCCCTCTGTGTAACTATTCATCTTGTTCATGATGGTGCCTAGTGAAGGGCCGGCGAGGCCAGATCTAACCATCTGAGGTCGCGCAACCCTTGCGACTCCTAGGTGAGGGCGGCTTGAGGTCATGAGACCCGCCTCCATCACACGACCCTCATCGATGCCAAATGTGGCTCTTCAATGGCCACAGTCCTTCGCCGGAGTCGGCGAAGGGTGGTTCTTTTTTTATTTAAAAAATATAAAAATTATAGTTAAATCCTATTGCAAAATGTTTTTTTGCCAAATACACTTTGAATCCAAAGTCCATTTGCAAAGGGTTTTTACTAAACACAATTTACATTCCCTCAAAAAACTTTGACTTTTAGTGTTTGCATTACACTCAAAGTCCATTTCCAAAGTTGAACTAAACGCACCCTTAAGAGGTTGAATTATGGGCCAGGGCGGTATGAAGGTGATGGTTAAAGTCCGGATAGAGCCATCTATAATTTATGAAATAGGTTTGAGTTTTGGTTTTGAGTTTAATATAAATGAGGGATCGAAGATGTATTGGACGTGATGAAAGCTTAGGTCGCATTTATCTTGCGACAAAAATAA
Source organism: Eucalyptus guilfoylei (assembly GCA_016097605.1). Classification (NCBI taxonomy): domain Eukaryota; kingdom Viridiplantae; phylum Streptophyta; class Magnoliopsida; order Myrtales; family Myrtaceae; genus Eucalyptus; species Eucalyptus guilfoylei. The sequence goes on from CM027860.1 coordinate 19,993,080, forward strand.
ATTCATACATATTTTTTTTCTTTTCATTATTTTCCAAAATTACACGTCTCATTTGTCAAATGAGCTATGGATTCGCAACACAACATACTTGTCAAATAATTATTGCATCATCAATTGTATTTTTTGTCGCTACATAAATCGAATTCAAATCTGAATAGTAAATAGAGTGCTTAAACTGTCTTCAAAATAATACTACAGAGGCTAACATTGTCATGATACATAATAGTCACAAACTCAGGTGGATTGGGTATGGGCATGACCAAAACCATTATAATCCATATTTTATTGGGCTTTATAAATCTAACCATCTCAACCCATTTTTTAAATTTTATCTAAATCATATGTGACCTAGTTCATTAAATATGTTTTTTTTTTTTTTGGAATTCATTAAATATGGCTAAATAGTAGGTTTTTGACCCATTTTAACACATCTAGTTGCTTTATAAGCCCATTTCATCTCAACTATTGAATCTCACATAAGATATACATAATTTAAATAGGCGGAAACGAACAATTGAACTATAAAATAGGTAGAAAAAGAAAATAAATTAGACGGAGATTACAATCATACCTAAATCACTTAAATACGTTCGGCCTTTTCCAGCCTTCAATTACCCCCGATAACTTACAAAAGGTTTAATCTCACAAATTCTCACGAAATAATATCTTAAATCTCCTGTGAAAATTAACAAATCTTACCATAGGTAAAAATGGAGTCACATGTATCAAATGCAAACAAAATTGCTCGATCATATCTCACCAATAAGATCCGCCTTTTTACGTGCAAGATTGCTTTTACGCCAATCTTTAAAATGGGATTTTTATAAAAATAAAAAACAATTTCTTTAAACATTTGTGAAAATCCTAATTATCAATTTAATGATTGAATTTGAAATATTTGTTATGGAAATGTAAATTTGATGCAGGAGCATCTAATTTAGTTCTATCGACCAACTCATTTTCATCGATGTTCGTTCACGCCAGGATAGATTTTGCTTATAACTTGCTTTGATGGGAATCAATGAGAGGACTATCGACTAGATTACCAATTAAGGAGTTGTTGATTCGTCCACTGTCGTTCAAATATTAAGTTTATTAGTTGCCAATTTCAAAGCTAATCTATGACGTATTGACATGAAACCATTCTAAACAATTTCCTTGGATATTTTTTGAACTCTTGAGATGGTTGTTCTCTGGTCAAGGCAGGTGGATGAATTTTGGGAGATTACTCACAAGGTCGAAGAGTCGAGAATACAAGTCCGTAGTTTTTAGGTCTTTATTATGTATTTTAGTTTCCGTGTCTTAAATGTTTGGGTATTTCTCATGTCTCTTTAATATTTGTCTATTTCTTATACCGCAATCCTACTATAATAGAGGAAAGTTCACAAATGTAAGACATATGATTTTGATGAATGAAAATACAGTAGATTTTCCTTTGTGAGAGAATATGTTGGAGAATAAATAATTCCCATTTCAATTTCTTTATCATTAGAGAGTGGATTACTCTTAGCTAGTGAGCTCACCAAGAAATGCTTTATTCTCGGTTGATGACTTTTCCTTTGTGGTGAGCTCCTTCTATCCCAAAATCCTATATCCTTGACAAGTGGCTTGTCCTTTAAGTTTTGGTAGTGAACTTTGCTAATCCCAACTTCATCTTTCATCACATGTGTCTTAGGTCTTGATGGTGATCGTATTCTATCATATATTTACATTTGACCAATTGACAACCATTCCTACACACACTTATCCATAGACATTGCCCAGAAGATTCGTTAATCTCAAAATCACATGCCCGGCATGCATTGAAGGTTTTTGGCTTTCAATAATAAAATTTACCTCTTTGAAGGATAAAATAGCAGATTTAGAAAGCGTCATTTCATAAATTTTTAAATATTTTTCGAAAAAGTTATTTTTATCAGATAACTTGTCGTGGCAAAATTAGAATGAAAAACATGGCTTCCATAAAATCTCCTTTATGGATTTGTCTAGCTAAATACCATTTTAATAACGGTCATTGCCATTTCAATGTTTTTTCCAGTGATAAAAATAAATTTTATGTAATGATTGCTATTTTCTATTTTTCATCCTATCAAAGAAAAGTGACAAATATAATTTTTTTTTTTCCGATTTCTTCTATTATGTAGTCGTTAAATTTTTAATATGCTTTATGGCGACGTTTCCTTAACTAAACATTGAAGTGGAAAAATCACTGTCTATGCTTTTTTTCTCGGGGAAGATCAAACAGGAAACTCAATGAAATTAATTAATTTAATCGTAACAAAAAGGGCTATAATCTAGATTTCTTAATTCACATTTAGGAAGACAGAAATGCAAAGTCACTTTTTCTCATTTCCATATTTCACAACGATAAATAAACCACCGTGAAAATTGTAATGTCCGATTCCTACTAGAATGAATTTTTCTATATAGTGGAAAATAGACACATATTTTCTTTATTCTAAAACATAAATTTTACATCATTACAAGAATCTAAGACTAATGTGCAATTAAAATGGAGAGCTGTCGATTCGACTTTATCATGATAGATTAAACCGTATGCCCCACTTTGATGTTTGCGAACGAGTTCATGAATGCAAATTTTATACGAAAACGGAATAAAAAGAAGGTTTTGAAGCCATTATCAATAGGTAATTTGATATGGTGATTGTATGTACTCCTTTCAAATATTACCGTAGTTGAAATAATCTCAATTTTTGAAATCCAAAAAAGTAATATGTTAAATCGGTCTTGGTTGTAATCATTATAATTCGTGACCATATTGTTGTGACAACAAAATTTATAATAAGTCACCCATCACAAATCATTGAAATAATGTACAGCAAAGAAGGAAAATTATATATATGAAGTGCTATTTTTGTTTTGTTTACTCGAATCGTTACTAAAATTACAATTATTGCAACTAATAAAAATCGAATATGATAATATTGAATTGCTGTGGAAATTATCCTCCGAAAATGATTTTTTACGCACTAGATAAAATCACACTTGCCCCTGATTTTTTTTTTGCTTAGTCATTAATTATTTTACTTGTCCAAGAATCGATCCCTTTTTTAAAAGAAAAATCCAAAACCATGTCGAAACCGGCTCACGAACAGCGGTCTCCCCGCGGTCAACTTTAAGACACAACACAAGAACAGCAACCCACGCCCCCGACGAGTCTCCCTATGTCCCAAACACACACGACCCCCAAGTGTTCCGCCAACGTCAGCATGTCGCGGCGCCCCCCACGTGTCGAGATCTGACTGGGCGTGCCGCCCCGGCACAGCAATCTCGAATCACCACCGTCGAACCCCTCGAGCCGCGATCGACCGTTGCGTCGGCTCGTGCTTCCCCCCTCCCCAAGTCTTTCTAGGTCTTCATTTCCCCCCTCACTTATTTTATTTATTCAAATAAAAAACCCAAAAGAAAAAAACAAAAATAGAAATGAACACTGATTTCCCATCGAGCTCCCATAATCCTCACGAAATCACGAAAATACCTCGCCTCTCTTTCAACCCCAATCGAGTCTTCAGAACACGCGCACCCCTTCTCTCTCTATCTTTCTCTCTCTCTTTCCTCGTCGTGCTGCTTCGACTTTAATCCCTAGAGTACCGCCGTGCCGAACTTCCCCCCTCGCGGTGGTTCTCTCGCAATCCCGGCCCCCCCGTGGTCCCCCGAATCTCCGGCGATCTGTCCGTCTCCAGTCGCCGCCGCCGTCCGTCCGGCTAGGTTTCCGGCCCTCGCATTTGCTCGGGGCCTCGATCTCCTATTCCCGCTACCGCGCGGTTTTGATTCCGTAGTTTTGCTCCGGTCCGCGATTCGGCTAAGCTCATGTTTCAGTTCGGGACGTTCTGTAGAGTTTAATTATACAGTTCCGGCCGGAGTTTTGTCGGAGCGATTTGAGGAAGTAGGGTTTTTTTTTTTGGTTCGGCTTGGGGGGCGGCCGGATCTTAGTCTGTGTCCGGAGTGTTGTTTGGGGATTTGAGGTTAGGGTTAGGGTTTTTTTTTAATCGATTACCAGATGCCGAGGAGTTCGCGACACAAGTCGAGCAAGCACAGCTCGAGGGAGGCGAGGGATTATTCCGACTCGGAGGATGACTCGAGCTTGAAGGAGCGGAAGGGGAACGAGGAGGGCAATGCTAGGGTGCCGAAGGACGTGGGCCCGAGCGAGAAGCGGAAGGTCGATTCGAAGGATGGCAAGGAGCTGTTCGGTTCCGGGAATGGCGAGTACTTGGATGACTATGGTTCTTCGAAGAGGCGGAAGGAGAAGGTGGTGGATGGAGCGGGTGACAGGTGGAACGGCGGCGGCGGCGGCGAAGCAGATGAAAGAGGCGGTGACAGCTCGAAGAAGGCAAAGGGGGCGAGCGAATCGAAGAGTAGGCGAAGGGACGATGAGATTGAGGAGATGAAGAGGAGTGGTGGAAAGAGTGAGAAGCACAGGGAGACGAGTCGGAAGGAGGGGAGAGAGAGCGAAAGGAGAGGGAGAGAAGCCAAAGGTGAAAAATCAGGTGATAATGAAGAAGGAAGGAGCTCTAAACGTGAAATTACTACTGGTAAGGTAACTTATTCCTTGTAAATTAGTAAGTCTTTGTTTGGCCAAAATGCAGGGATCATATTAAGCATGTGTCCAATATATCCTGGAATTCATTTTGTGAAAAACATATGATGGTTGAATCGTGTGCTGATTTGCTTGTTGATAGGGTGTAGAAGAGTTTATGGGAAGTGGTGATTAGTTGAATTTTTAAGTGAAAAGATCTTCTTAGTTGAAATGCCTCGGATTTTAATAAGGCTCTGGTCTGCTTGTCTAGGTCCTCAGATGCTAGTTGGTAAAAATACAAAAAGTCCCCAGATGCTGGTGCCCTTGTAATTCGAATTTTGTGATGGGCTATATTTTATGTATAAACAGTTTGTTACTGGCTTAAGGGCTTCTATCTATGCCTTTTTGGGTGTAGATATTGCTTTTTGGAGGCTTTGATAGTCGATGTCAATTTAATTTGAGAGTGCATTATTGAAGATTTTAGGAATACTTGTGTTGGTTGTTAATAGAAGCAGGTGCCCCTTCAGCCTCTCTAGGAAGTTACTTAGAAATGGACCTGATAAGTGTTTTTGATAATCGACTGATCTGAGTTTTATATCACTTGAGGGCTTTTGCTTGCATATTTGTCCTTTTCCACTAGACAATTTTTTTGTTTTTCTGAAAAATGAAGAATTACGAGAAAGTAAGGAAGAAAGAATAATTGTAGACAAGGACGTCTGCTGGCCAGGATAAGTCTTCTTGTAAGTGATTGCTCAAAGCTTAAGCCTTCGATAATTCCTTTTTGTTATCTCAAGGTTATTTTGCTGGTAGTGCTCAAGTCTGAATCTAGTGCTACTAGTAGACCTGATTTAATATAATTTTTCTTGATCTGATTCGTCCGACTTTCCTATTCCTCTGGTAAAACAGAAATTACGTTTATTTTAAAGTTTTTTGTCTGAAAAACTATTTTGCAGAGTAAATACAACAGGTCTCTTAGTGCGACATGCACTTGTTTGTGGTGTTAAGTTCCATCTGAATAATGATAGCGGACCAGTCTCTTTGCATTTTGTTGGGGAAATTTTCACTGGGGGAGTGCAATAAAAAGTTTTCTTAAGAAAAGCCATTCTGGCTGGTTCTTTAGTGGTACTTCTTCTGTAATGGCTTGCAGCTTTGATTTGTAAGTTTGTTGTTGCAGGCATTCTCTGCTGCTTTTTTGTCTTCTTGTGTCAAAGAGGATGTTGATTGCACCTTTTTTCGAGCTTCCTGATTTTAGATATCCCAGGGCCCAACATCCATGACAGTGCAATAGATTCTGTGTGATGCTTAATATATGAAATATCATGTAATTCTGTTTTTTCGATTCTGCTGACTGAAAATTGGAAAGCGAAGACAATCTAAGTCTTTGGATTCGACTTCCTCTGGAGTCAATTCTGCAACAACTTTGCTATTCAGGTTGTTAGATTAGATATTTTACTCATAATGGCTGAAGGGATTGGATTGCTGGCGTGTAACATCCCACTTAGTCAAATTTGATAGGAATGTAATATACTTGCCGAAATTAATGGCTTAAATTTCCTTTTTCGCGCTCAAGTGATGGGTCAATGTTCCACCACTGTACTTATGCTGGAGCTCAATTGAGGAAAGCTGAGCGTCATTTTAGTAAAGTGTATGTTGGGTGAGAGGCTGTACTTTTACATTATTTGAGCCAAGGTCGGCTGTCATACATTTATCGGGGAAGTTGGATTTGTTTACTTAAGGGGGCAACTTCCACGTCACCAATAAGCAGAATAAGTACCTCTGATGTAGAGTCTTCTGGGATTTATATTCTCTTGATAATACAGTGGGCGTAGAGAAAGAATCAGGATATGAAGAATTTCAAAATTTCTAGGCGGCGTCGGAGAGGTCCTCCATCCCTCCCTCCCTCCCTCCCTCTCTCTCTCTGTGTGGGAGTCTGGTTTGCTTTCTCTGTGCCTTGTTTTCATAATCTTATTGATATAATTTTACGATCTTGTTGGAAAATCGAATTTGTGATTTCGTGATTTAGATTCTGCAATTTGTGATCTTATCTAATAATTATGCTTCTTCCTTTCATAGCCTTTGCTGCTTTGAGGGGTTCTGTTTGTTGTACATCTGATCTCTTGCTTGTTTAATTTAGTTGTTGTAAATGTTGCTTAAGGTTAATAGTAGCAAAACTTGCTTGGGTACATAGTGTAAAAGCTCGTTGTTGAATGTCCTGCTCATATCAGGGAGCATTTTGATGGTTTAGAATGCCAAATCCTGAAGGCATATAACTTGTCTTGTGCATATTAAAGTTCTCAAATAATTTTCTGGTTTTGTGGCTCTTTATCAGCTTTTGTCTGTGGTTTATATGCGGTAGGGTGTTAAGATTCTTTTCCCTACATTTTAGAATATCTCTTGAACATTTATTATGGGACATTAACCTTCTAGAATACTAATGATCTACTTATGATGATACCCTATCCGAATAGACTGTTTCTTGTAAGATTGCACTTGCAACCATGATCAGGCCTCATCTGCTTCATTTTGGATTTATAGAGATTGGATCTCCTACTCCTCCCTGTCCTCTTTCCATTTTACATGTATTTGCTTTCAAGGTCCAGCTGAATTTGTCATGACCTTTTAAGTGTTGTGGATTAGCCTATGTGGCTTGGATACTAACTTCAAGCAATCTATTTTTTTGTCTGATTCTCTTGTGACAATAACTTAGATTTTTTAAACCTTTATTTGGTGTCAATCATGCAGTTTTGCTTTTGCCATCTACTGGTACTTTTGCGACACCATACACTTTGTGGCTTGGATACTAGGTTTCAAGCAATTTATTGTTATGTCTTAGTCTCTTGTGACAGTCACTTGGATTTTTTGAGCCTTTATTTGGTGTCAAGCATGCAGTTTTGCTTTTGCCATTTGCTGGTACTTCTGTGACGCTATACAATTTGAATTATTGTAAATACTATTTATTATGTATAAACAGGTATGGTTAATAATTGGAGAAGGGAGGATGGAGTTTTTTTTTTAGTCCGACTTTTCATTTCTTTTTACTTCCTAAGGTTTTAGTGTTCTTCTAGGTGATTCATTGGTGTCAGAGTAATTGCTTTTGCATGTGCATTAATTTGATTTGCCAATTAAGAAGGTTTTTGATTTTAGCCAGGCTAACAAAGATTGTTCAATTCCCTTGCCATCCACAGGCAATATGCAGTCTAAGAGCAAGCGTGGGGACAGGATAGATTATTTAAGGCTAGACTAAGCATACCTGTCCACTAAGTACCTATTTTTTGGTTGGTGTGGCTACATCTATCATGTCTTGCAAACTGGATAGCTTGCATCATATTTCATGCATGACTTTTAGTGAAATTATTTGTTCCATCCTTCACTTTTATCCTCTTTCTTGAGAGGTTATTTAATCATCTGGTTGTGTTAAACAGGGTGATTCTCTGATTTAGTACCATGAAAAGATTAAGCTTATTGTTTGTCTTACTTTCAGAGTCAAGAGCAGAGGCAGTGGTGCATAATCCTGACTCATTATCGGAAAACCTCCTTGAAGGACGAAGTAAGAGGAGGAGAGATGACTCTGTTGATTGGAGCAAGTATCAAGATGACATTGGCGATGGAAAGAATAGGCGTACTTCTTCTGTGGAGGATGCTGCGAAGGATGTGAGACGGAAAGATGAAAAGCAGAGGGATGATAGATACAGGGATCGGTACCGGGAAGAGGTTGACAGGGACAGCAAGAACCGTGTTGAAAAGAAGAAAGATGAGTTTCCTGCAAAAGATCGCACTGGAAGCAAATCCAATGATAAGTACTTGAAGGATGATCGAGATAATACTGAGGCTCGACAGAAGAAATCTAAGCCCCATGATGGACTCCGTGAGCATGACATCGATTCTGCCCGTGATTATGACCATGACAGGGACCAGGACAGGGACAGGGACAGGGAACATGATCAGGATGGATACCGAAATCGAGATCGAATTCGGAGCGGTGAGCGTGATCGTAATCCTGCTCGGGATAAGGAGAGGGATCGTGATTGGGAGCATGATCACGATCGAGACCGAGACCGAGACCGTGACCGTGACCGTGACCGTGAATGGGAGGTTGAGCTTGCTCATCATGATGATAGGAGTATTAAGTACAAAGATCGCAGAGGAAGGAAAAGATCTCCAGATGATCACGATGATTATGGTGATAGTAAACTTCGAGGTAGTAAAGCTCATAATTCTGATTCAGAAAAGAGGTCTTTGAGTGGAAGCAAAGTTGAGGCTGATGGTAGAGTTGGATCTCAATCTCGTCAAGCCCATGCCGAGATCACTGTGAACAGCAGTAGACGCCGAGCCTCCCCGACTTCAAGTTCACATGGCGGCACCGATGAACATAGGTACTAAAGCGGTCTGTTTGCTATCAAGTTGGTTTAGAAGTTTGCGTATCAAATTACTGTCTTTCTATGCCCTTAAGCAACTTTTTTTTTTATCTGATTTTGTTGATAGCGACATGTTATGTTTTGTTAAATTCAGGAATGTTAGGCAAGATGACCTAAAGTACAGGGATCTGCCAAATGAGAGTCGGCTGAAAGCAACAGAGAGGGGTTCAAAATACAGATCTCTGGAAAAGCCAGGTAAAATGGATGAGGGTCACTATGTGGAGTTGTCGGGTGAAAGATCTTCAAGCTCCAAGGCGTCACCCATGGGCTTGGTGGAAAGATCTCCTTCATCACCCGGTCTAGAGCGTAGACACGTGCATAGAACTGGTGTTAGGAGAAGTCTTGATGTGGAAGAACAAGGACGAAGTAGCCGTGGTTCTGCTGATGCTAGAGATGTGTCTGTTGGCGAGGGGAGATTCACTCGTGATATACCTTCAGACAAACCAGTATTAGATGAGTCTCCTCAAGCAGATTCGTCTTTCTACAATAGACCTGGTCAGAGGGGTTCTTCAATACCTCCACCACCTTTCAGGGTTGGAGTGGAAAGCCCTACCTTCATGGGATTGGAAGAAGACGGCAGGAATAACCTAAATGCCCGTTACAAGCGTAGTGGGGATCTGAACTTGGGGAGAGGACCCATGAATAATTGGAGGAGTGTTCCAAATTGGCCTTCTCCGGTACCAAATGGTTTCATGCCTTTCCAACATGGACCACCTCATGGAAACTTCCAAGGATTGATGCCACATTTTCCTTCTCCTCCATTATTTGGTGTTAGACCTCCAATAGATATTAATCAGTCTGGAATACCTTATCAAATGCCTGATACTGACAGATTTCCTGGCCATATGCGCCCACTTGGATGGCCAAATATGATCGATGCATCTGGCCCTCCTCGCTTGCCTGGATGGGATGTGAACAGTGGTGCTTTGAGGAATGAACCTCCGATTTATGCTGGACCTGATTGGGATCATAGTAGGCATCCGGTGAATAGTCGAGGATGGGAAAGTAGTGCAGACATGTGGAAGGGGCATTCTGGGGGTGCTAATGTGGACTTGCCATCCACATCCCATAAAGAGTCCGTTCCGGCGCTCTTACCTGTGAATGAAGGTCCTGCCGGGCAGGGAACTCAAAAGGCTAATAATGAGGATATCCATGAGGTTGTTCAGGCAAAAGCTGCTGAAACCAAGGCTAGTGTTGCTTCTTCTGAGAAAGAAACCTTCAAGTCTTCTACAGAGATAGCTGGTGAAAGCAAACCTGATTCTTCCAAGTTATCAGAAAGCAATAAGCGCATAAATATTAGTGGGGTCTATCTTTCTAAGCTTGACATCTCAGCAGAGCTTGTTCATTCGGAGGTGTATCAGTGCTGCTTGAACTTATTGGATGGGGAACCAAATTCTACTGCCGATGAAGACCCTGTAACGCGTGTCATTCTTAAGGTAAAAGCTCTCACGCGCGCACCTCTAAGTGCACATACACATCTTATATGCACTCTTTTAAATATTTTTGGTTTTTGTGCAATAGAATCGCCCAAGATTGGAGCCGAAGGCATCTGGTGGTTCATTGAGCAGTTCGCTGTTTCCTGCTATAGATGATTCTGTTTTTCAGGTGAGTCAAAATGGGTGAAGATGTGAATTGCTTGTTTTATGTACATATTCATTTGTTACAGTGCTGTTTGTTGGTTTGATCACATGGAACTGCTTATTCAATAAATTACTTCTATTCAAGAAATTACTTGTCATTCATTACTAGTGGTATTCAAGAAATTACTTGTTATTCATTACCAGTGGTATTGAATGTGATAGGATTTGTGCAGTCATGACTCATGAATACTGAAATTGTTGTCTTGCAGAAAGCAATGGACCTGTACAAAAAGGAGAGGCTAGAAACTAGGGATGTTGCCATGTCTAAAGGTGGATTGCTTGATTTTGTATTGTCAACTACCCTTAATAAGGTAAAAGTGCAAGACGGAGTCTGCCATGAGGTTGAGAAGCAAGAGCCAGCTCACACAGTTGATGAAAGGGTGCAATCACCTACTTTGGCTGCTGATCAAATGGGAGTAAAAGCAATGTTAAGTGCTGTGGGGGAGGAAAAGCTTGGGGACTTGGTTGTGATTTCTAGAGAGGATGTTCCAGAACCTATCCTCGTTTCTTCTTCCAAGAAATCAGGACAAGTTTTGAACGGTCAGGATCTGGGGGAAGATCAGAAAGGATTATCTCCTGGGGAGGAGGGAGATTTGGTACACAAGTCCGTAATTCTGGATGATGCACGTGCAGATCACATTTTATCGCGTGATCATGCTTCACAAGCTGCTGCTGTTTTGCCCATTGATGACAGTGGCATAGAGTTGGCGGTCAAGACTGCAAGTGATCTTGTTTCTGAGGAAACCGGGCATTTTGGTAATAAAGTAGGCGATTCTTTAGTTGTTGATGGTCCTTCCAGTACCCACGAGGCATCAATGCCTGGGTCAAATGAGTCTCCCCTGGTAAATTTAAGTCGGATACATCATTCTCCTGAAAGTACACATTAGACGATTTCTATATCCATGCATTTGTATGTGCTTTAGTTTCAAAGTTTATCTGCCTTCTCCTTATCATGTTTCTCTCCCCTTTTGGCAAGGAAATAAAAGAATCTTGTCTCTGGCCCCCCAGAGAGGAGGTTTTTGGCATATCGCCTATGTTTTTCTCTTGACCTCTTTCTTTACCTGCTCTCGTCTTTAGTTTTGGCCGTCCGCTGCTTAGGTTTTTTGCATATCTGAGATATCTCCTAATGACGAGAATTTTGGTTGCCTTATATATATTCTCACTGCTTGAGGAGAAACAATTTTGCAATTGTGGCATCTCTCAGAGAGAGCCCAAGTGCATTGCGTTGTTGCCTCACGGCACTTTGCATGAACATAATCGATCCCTTGGCTGTTAAACTAGGAGTCTAGTGCACGATTATCTTTGTTTGCTATTATTAGGATTTCGTCGATCATATTGGTTCATTTCGAAAGGAGTAGGTTCTTGGATTTTTTTTTTCTTCTTTTTTTTCGGTCATAGTTCTCGGATTTAAGGCGGCCATTTTTTGGAGTCGGGTTCGATCATTGATTGGTCAATTTGGAGGGTTCGAGCACACCGATACGTGGGTCGAGCTTAAGTTTCATTCTGAGTAAAAACGAGTGTCTCATGCTGCGTAACTGTCTTACTTGGGTACGCCGGATGTGTAATTTGTGCACTTTAACGAGTTCTGAGCCGATGTGGGAATTGATGGGCCTGTTCCCCAAAGGCCCATTTCTCCCCGCAAGGTTATTTCTTCCCCTTTTTTATGGACTGACTGTAAAAATTAGTATACGACTTCCAAATGCCATCATTAAATTAAAAAAAAGAAGACTTCTGTTAACTATTTTATTTATAGATAGCTTGACACGCTTTAACCTTACTGATAACGTGAGTTTTCTGATACAACCCAGGTGTTTGGAATTTTTTATTGTCAGATCATGAAATTGGGATTAAAATCCAAATAGAGAAAGATAGTAAATATAATAAAAAGGGTTGATTGAAACAATAGGATATACATGATGAATATTATTTTCTATTACTTCAGAATTAATGTAAGTAATATTCAGTACCATATACAAACTAGCAAGGCCTTCCTAGCACTCGATGGGAATCATGTTGTAATTTTTGTCAAGGTGCGTACTTTGGGTTTTTTAATTTATTGATACATGATTTGTTCTTATTGACAAATTCAAAAATTAAAACAGAACCTTTATAACACGTGTGATAAACAGTGCCAGCTAGCGCCATCTGACAAGTTTTGCATATATCATGTCATATATGAAAGATGACATGAATAATCCCAAAAGTTTAGCCCACTGTGCAACATCATCCTTTAACTTTTAATTCGTTCAATATGATTTTTGAACTATTCTAAATGTTCAATTTATATAATCTATTCTCTCGATCTTCCATGACAAAGTCAAATTAGTCCTTTAGCATTATTCACAAGTTTTCATAATTACAATACTACCTAGATTTTAGATATCTTTTCATTTCAATCTATTTCCCAAATCAACATAAAATTGCCATCCTTTGATTAACTTTTTAATTAATTAAGTATTAAAATATTTGAGTATATTTTAAATATGATCTTTATAATAGTAAAAATATGAGCTCATTTAGAGTTATATTGAATTCACATTCCTTTTATTTTAGAAACAAGTGTTCCTCATAAGGATATTTGATAATGATATTTAGTTATCAATAGGTTTCTCATAAATATATTAATCTAATTCTTGTGCATAATTTTTTATATAGAAAAACTTTTAATTTTTTATGTCCCGTGTTTTCTCGATTAAATTTAATTAAATATTTGACTTAAAAAATTAAAACAGCAGGCATATCAACTTGATACTACTTTGACTAAGGTACTACTTTCAATATTATGAACTACCTTAAACAAAGTAAGAAAAAGACAGCATATTATTTTCGTTGATTTAGGAAATGGACCGAAATGAAAAGAAATCGTAAAATCCGGGCACTAGTGTAATTATGAGAACTTTTGACTTTTTCCAATAGAAAGTTAACGGACTAGATTGGATAAATTGAAAGTTTTATAATTGGATTGTATATTTAGGTATAATTCAAGGACCTCATCAAACGAATTAAAAGTTTAAGGATGACATTGCACAGTAGGTCAAAGTTTAGGGTTTTCCCTTCTCTTAATTGGCTCAACACATTTCCTCGAAGCAATCACATCTTAATTAGCCTTTTCTTTTAAAAAAATTTCAATGAAGTAACTATCTTAATGAATAAAGTAAATATTATTCCTAAAATGAGAGAGCACAGGTGGGAAAAAGAAAAGAAATTTAGAATGTGGTTATTTTCATTTAAAAAATTTCTACGAAATGATTTTTAGACTCACTTGTATGGTTCGTTGAAAGTGGATAATCGGCAAAAAATATTTTACGGTCAAGGAAAACCCCTAGTAGTATTATTAAAATTAAAAAAGATAAAAGCTATGGTACTTGCTTGATCCTTATGGCTTGAGTCTAAGCCCACGTTTTCAGGTTTCAAAATATTTCCTTTTTCTTTTTAAAATCAGAATGCAACTACATGCTTATTTTCCTATTTTTTTTTGGTCGAATTACATTCTAGGGTTGAGCTATAGTGCTTCCCCAAGACTGACATTATCTTCTGTAGATATCCATACATTGAGAGACGGCTCTCTTTAGGAAATTATTATATGAGAGAGGAAAGATCGTTGCCATGGGGATTCCCGGGAGTTCTGGGAAATTAGCGATGGATTCAGGAGTTAGGCTGGAAGATTTCAACAGCATCAAGAATGAAGGAGTCCCTGATGAATGCTCTCGGTTTTGGGCATTGTTGGAGGTATGCAAGGTCGCTAGAAAGAATTTCAGAAAGGAGAAAAAGTTGCAGAGGAAGAAAGCCAAGAAAGAGAAGAAGGCGTCACAAGCAGTAGAGGGAAACACGGCGTTGATGAGTGAGGAATCAACGAGAAGTGCTAGCGAAGCTAGTAGGAACAGTACTGGGAAACGTAAATATGATAATGGTCCTGAGTGGGAATCGGAGACTTGTGCATTCACCCAACTAGAAGACGCCAAGGAACCGGAATTCGCGGGGATGTCGCTGTCGTTGTCGCGAAAGAAGCAGTGTTGTAGCGAGAAAACTGACGATGAAGCGAATAAGTGCTCGAACAAGGATGATGATCCTGACTGGAACTTGGAGACGCGCACATGCTTTGAATTAGAAGAAGCCGAGGGGTTAGGTTTCACCAGAACGTGGTCGTCAAGAAAGAAGTGGAGTTGCAGAGAGAAAAGCAATAAGAAAGTGAATAAGAAGTGCTCGATTGAGGACGGCGATCCTGAGTGGGACACAGGGGCATGCTTCGGAATAGAGGATGCCAAGGGGTCGGGTTATGCAGGAACATCGGCATCATTATCGTCGTCGTCGTCGTCGTCGTCGAGAAAGAAGGGGCAGGGTCATAAGAAGAAAAGCGAAAATAAAGTGAATAAGAAGCGTGCGAAGGACGGCGAGGACCGGCCCGACATGCCCCGAGAGTTGAAGGATCATATCACTAGGGTTTTGGGTGGCAAAGAAGTGCGATTGGTCATACAAAAGCAATTGACCCGATCGGACGTGAGCGGCGAGCTTTGTCGCGTATCGATCCCCAAGACTCAGATCATCGACTCTGAATTCTTGAGGGAGGTCGAACAGAAGTCGTTGGAGGCGTCTGTTGATAAAGATGTGAGGGTGCTTTGCTACCGTTCCCCAGAAGAGAAACTAGGTGAGAAGGTTCTCAAGTTGAGACTCTGGGTGATGCACAAAAAACCCAAAGGTCAAAGGACCGCCGGTGGCGGAGAGGATGACGCCCGCCCCAAGGAGGAGGCTAGATCGTTGAAGAAGGGCAAATCGGGCGGAATGGATGGTGGCGGAGGGCCAAGACCGTCGTGGATGTACATCTTGAGGACCGGCTGGCCCCAGTTTGTAAGGGATAATAAACTCGAGCTTCATAACGTCGTCCAGATTTGGTCGTTTCGAGTGGACTCGGACTTGGCTCGTGATGAATTACACTTGGCCTTGATCGTACTACCTGGAAAACAAGCAAAGAGAGAGTTAGGGAGTCATCTGATTGATGAAGTATAGTTTCCAAACTAGTTATGAGGATTTATCCAATTAGTGGAACTGAGCTTTGTTTTCTTTGCAATGATAAAGAGTCACTAAGTTTAGTAGAAGGAAGAATCAAATTCTTCCTTATTCTTGTCCAAAACCTTATTCTTGTTTTACTTGTGGTATCAACATACGTTATATATCTTATTTCATTCTGTCTTTTGTTTGGCAAAACCTTTAGTTATTGGACTTTGATAATGCTTAATATTGTGGAAACATCATATTGTAGGTTCGAAGATGGGTGGCTTTGTACTAGACTTGTCAAAAAGGTGGAGCAAGTTTAGACTACCTAAATAGACTTATTTAATCTGTTTTGACTTATTTCTATGTAATATAAATTTAGTGATTCATAGCCAATACAATTGATATCTAATTCGTATCCGACCCGACTTATATTACTAAAACACTTCCATATTTAACTAAATCTAGGAAAATTCATATCCAAATTGAGGTGAGAGTACGAAATGAGCAAGTGCAAGATCGAGTGAGGGCGAGAGAGAGTGAAGAAAAACTAAGACTCATAAAAGTGAATTGTATCTAAGTAAATTATAAACCTATTTACCATCCATATTATTTTGGGCTTTATCATCCTAAATACATTTACGACACATTCACTGAATATAACTAATCTATATAACAACTTAACCTATCAAATATGAATTAAAAAATGGGTTAAAGACCTATTTTGATAGGCCTACTTTATACATATTTAGGATCATATTTGGGAGAATTATATCACGGGAGACCCTCATAATACTTGATTGGGTTAAACTTGTATTCATTATAATATTCAGTTAGTTAAAGTAATAGTCAATTTTTTCCCCGTAAACCTCTCAGCTAAAAATTTATAGAGGCGGGAACGTGAGAATAGCTCATTTTATAAGGCTAAATGGAGTCACCTGTACAATTTTCAACTGGTTAAGGCAAAGATATATTCGAGGAGCACCGTTAGTCAATTTTCTGTTGACAAAGGTTTGTTCAACCACTCTCGAAAATTTTTTAAGCGTATAATTAAAATCGTTTACAATTTCTTGTAAGGCACAACTTGAAATGTAAGTATAAGTTCCATGGAGGCTCGAAAGAAAAGCATGCATGGCTGCATGCTACATCTAGAAAGAAAATAGTTATGGTAAACCCATCAGCTGCTAAAAATGACATAATGGGAGACGGCTGAGACTGTCTCCAAAAGCCCCAAAAAGCAGTCGCCGATATCATCAGCCACGGTTTACAGGTCGTGTCAATGCGTTGGTGGCGGCTCGTCGACCGGAATCTATAGATTTACCACCAAACATGATAGGGGCCTGCCCGGCGAAGGGATTTCAACAGAGGGCCGTAGCAACGTCCCTAAAGGCGTGCTTCAATGACGGTTCGCCTGTCGTCAACAGCACCTCTAGAATTCACCGGCCTGTCTACAAAGTTTCTGCAGAGCCAGGTGGGCAGTCCATAGAGAAGGACGTTCGGCACGAGACTGGCAATTCCTAGGTTGGGAAGGTTACAGCATTGAAGTCGGGTGGGATTTGTGCTTGATATGGGACTGACCTTCAATAGTCCTTGTAAAACATATGTTTTCACCATAAATAAACTATATAATCAGTTTCAGAAGTATACAACTTTCATATTTCCCATAATCAATTACCGGATTTGTTAATCTTTCAGGTGCTTTCCGTTGGGTCATCTTTCTTTCTTCTCGTAACAGAGTTGGACTGTGGTTTCATAGTTAGTTTCTCCACCGGTATATGTGAAGGTGGCATCCCACTTACATTATTCGCGAAAGAAAGAGAAGAAATCAAGAAGAGATCGTAGAGTGAATTTCTTTCTTCTTCGTCCTTTCCTATTGAGAAGAGATTGGCTACACAGTGGACGAGAGCAAGTGGCCGCAACGTTCTGAAGATTTCGAGGGACGTTCCATGGACCGTTGCCCCCTCAACGAGATGCTCAGGTCTGCAGGCAGGGCTGCGAGGGACAACCACTGGGGAGAAGGATTGTCTCGTGGACAAGAAAATCGCACTTTGCCCGTGGAATCCTCAAGCAGCGATGCTTCCAGAGGAGGCGAACCACCGATGAATGAGGGGCGCAATATGCAGCCTGTAGACACTCATCAAAGAGTGCAAATTACCGTAGTTAGGGAACAAGATGTTCAAGAAAGAAACTTCCAAGAAGGATATGATCCAGATATCGACAGTTTGACGAAGCGGATAGAGGAAATATTTTTAGGCGAAGGAGGAAGCTTGGCATCTGAAGGTGGCAAGGACAAGAAATGGAGATCAGGAGAAGATGAGGAGAGGTGCGGCCATGGCGACAGTGGCGACAGGTCGAAGAGGAAGTCCAGGTGGCTGGACAAAGAAGCTGGAGAGGGCAGCAGCAACAGAAACCTGAGGAGGAGGTTCTCCAAGAAAGACTTGCCACCCCTTCCCGACCCCCCACCTGACATGCCTCGAGAGTTCAGGGACAAGATCAATTGGTTGGGTGGGAAGGAGGTCACTCTGGTCATGCAAAAAGTGATACTAAATTCTGATTTGATTGGGCAAACGTGTCGCCTCTCGCTCCCCAAGAACCAATTCAAAGAAATGGGTTTCCTCAGAGAGGGAGAGAAGAGGAAGTTGGATGCGAGAGGGGAAATACCCGTCAGGGTGATTTTTCCGAACCTATCGGAGAAGGACCTGATCTTTACAGTCTGGGAGACGCGCAAACAGGGTGAAAGCAATGCGAAGAAGGCGGAGCTGATGCATGACAAGGATGGTAAAGACATCAGGGAGAAGAGGGGGAATAGAGCGCAATCGGCACATGACAGCGATGAAGACAGTGAGATGGGAACTAAGAAAGCAAGGTCGATGGAAGAGCAAGGCAAAGAGGGTGCGAAGGAATGGGAATCATCGTTAATGTATATCTTAAGGACTGGCTGGAGAGCCGCGGCTGAGGAAAGCGGGCTAGATGTACACGATAGGATTCAAGTTTGGTCGTTTCGCATTGATTCTGATGCTTGTCAACATCAGCTTGGCTTTGCTTTGATCAGACTACCAAGAGAAGACCGCGGTGGAGATGCAACGGGTTGAAGCAACTTCAAAGATGTCGGTGGTTGCTCAACTCCAGAGAAAGGAAGCCATGCCGCTCAGAACCTGGACTAGTTTGCGGGTTCCCCCTAGAACTTCCCCTGATTTCAATCCATTTTTGTCGAGAGTATATTGAGATGGCATTTGACAACATGTTGAGCGCCATGTTTTTGTTTCTCCTGTATTTTCATGTTCATAATTGTACTGAGTTTTAGTTTGGAGGGACATATACAGCATCCCAACTGGGCAGAATTTTGCTTTTTTCAGCTGGCGTCAATGATTTTTCTCTTTGCATGTGTGAGATCATGTCACTAGAAGTCGAAAATTTTGCCACATAATTATTATTCCGGGTGTGATATTATAGATAAGCACATCCACCCTTATTGATCAGGTGGAGGTGCCCCACCTCATCCACCGCAAGCTGGCAAGAGTTTCTCGAACTTCCACCCTTATATTTCGGTATCCGAGTAGCTCCAATGTCTTCAATCTTTGTATTAGATATAGCGGACGCCACGCCTCCCTCGATTGATTTGGCATTCCAGAATTTACATGTGGTTCTTAGCAGAGAACTGATGCAGAGTCCGACCAAATTCTAATAGACATGCATGCAGATAGCCCTGGAAAAGCTCTGCTATGATCAACTTCAATCGCTTTCTTGAACTTTCACGAATCTCCGCATCTGTCGAAATTGGTATAGACGAAACAAAAAATATAGCACATTTCCCGCAATTTTGCGTTGGACATTCAGACACACGTGCACAAGCAACCCGAGAAAATTTGGTTAACAATTGATCAGGGAATATGAAATGTGAGTATGACCAAATATACACAAACACGAGAAGCCGAACATCTCGACAAATCAACAACTTTTTATTGAGCCCAAAAAAAGAAAAACAATTGTCAAAAAGTCATATTTTGATTCTGAGCTACTCATTTTCACAAGAATTACAATCATAACTCTAAAACCGAGAAGTCACTCATTTCGCGAGATGGGTTGGCTTGTCTCCTTGTGTAGAAACATTGACCATGCTGTGCAAACCCAACTCATGAATTGCTGGCAGATTGGAGCTATGCATAAGCAGGGGACTTTGCATTCGTCTGGCTCATTAGGATCGAACAAGTAATTGTACCTGCCACAAACGCCACAGATAATTTTGATACATACTGGTATACATACACATACATATATGTATATGTATGTAGAGAGAGAAAGAGAGAGTGTCATGTCTTGATTCACAAAAATAGGGGCACGACACGGCCGTCCTTTCACCAAAGGACATAGTCTCAACATAACCAAAATTCACTCTAAGATCAACATATATACATCCTCTCACACACACACACACACACACACACACACACACACACACAAATATATGACATAGAGCATTTTGTTACAATATATTAGAGTTTTCTATAAACCACCAAACCAAATTATATACCTCCACCAAAAACTAACCCACAAACTTAGAAACTATAAATAACTTATACCAAACAGTCTTCATTACAAAAAGTCCTCACCGGTAACGAACATTTATACCTACTTGCGGCTCGCTAAAGAACTTGAAAAATAAGTAAGTGAGAGAAGTGAGCTACCACAGCTCAGTGAGTAACACATTTTTTTTAGTA
The DNA here is from genome assembly GCA_016097605.1 of Eucalyptus guilfoylei. NCBI lineage: Eukaryota > Viridiplantae > Streptophyta > Magnoliopsida > Myrtales > Myrtaceae > Eucalyptus > Eucalyptus guilfoylei. The sequence continues at coordinate 20,013,379 of CM027860.1, forward strand.
GACCGAGAAATTATTATGCACATTTAAAACACAACCATAGCTCATTTTAACATAATATATATTCATAATTCAAATACCGAAAATACCAATGATCTAGTCCATTGATCAATCTAAATTCCATTGATTAATTTCATCAAACCATACGTTGATGGTTTATTCCATTAACCAAACTCAAATCACATGTCAATAATCTACTCCATTGACTAACTCATGCTCAAATGTCTAGCAATGGTCATGTATAACACTTGTGACAAGGCAACCAAGATTCCTCCCTTAGTTAAGTCTCCACCTGTTATTAGTCGATAACTCAGCTCATTAGGATATCCTAAATTAGTATGCGCATACCCACACATCCCTAAGGGTTCACAAAGACACCATCAATCACAAATATCTAGTAATCCATCATATTATCTCACAACTCGGGCATTTGATATGTAAATATCAAAGCGTTCTTCAAGAATTTCAAGATTCTTTTATAAAGGGTTTTCACAAACCATTTCTAGGCAATCATTCTAAGTAAAGTCAAAGGATAATTCTCTCTTTGAAACAACAAAATGGCAGTAAAAGCTCGACCCTTTTTTTATGCAAAAAAAGATGCTATTCATCAACTCATAGCATATGCAACTCATAGTGTTTTACAAAATATGAGTTTAAACTACAAAGAAGAAATGCTGTCACTCACCTAGGAAAAACCAAAAATCAACTACGGCACTTACTCAAGCCGACACACTCAAATTCCTAACAATTAACTGAAAAACAATATTAGAAGACCTAGTAAAATGATATTCTAATGAATGACTTGACTATAGTACACTTATTTGTCGATAAAATGACACCTACACTTCAACGAAAAGCCTGCCTCTAGCGGCAACCTATTGTTGTTCGCTAGGCGCAGCCTGCACGCTAAACTTCATCGCCCCATAACTTCCCCCACAAAATTCCGTTTTGAGTCATCTTATAGTCCTTAAAAAGATCTCTTGATGGATTCCAACAACCCTAACTTAGCCGCCCCAAAACCTCAATGAAAATGGCTAAAATTCAGGCCCATATTTACTATTCAGTATAGTGTCTAGAATGCACGCCAAACTTTCGGGCAAACCGTAAGCTCAAATCAAGATCCATAAAATCCTACAGCTTCACAACATCCTAAACTATTATTTCCATGAAAATATGCAGCTCAACGACTCAAAAATTGGACTTCGATGCACAAATTTCCAATACTTCCGAATTTCAAGCCCTAATTGCGACTATTCATTCAAATAGATGATTAGAGACTTCAATCACTTACCGCCATTGCAAACAAAGTTAAGTTGGCTTGATGAGTTGTTCAGATCATGAGCACGCCAAAATTTTTCCCTTTTTTTCCCTTTTTCCTTCGTCCTCTTTCTCTCCTCTCTCTTGTTTCTTTCTTTTTCTAGATGGGGGCTCTCAGCCTCTCTCTCTCTTTTTTAAAAACAAGCCGAAGCTTCCACTATTCTCCTTTCCTTTTTTTTTGGTTGACTTTTCAAACTCTCTTTCTTTTCTTTTATTTTTCTTCTTTCAAAGCTCATATTTTAGAGAGAGAGATTGCTTCGTTGCTTTGCACTCTATGATTGTGTTTGGAAGCCGAGATAAAATTCAGGATAGAATAAATTTTATCATATCGTGGATTGGATGCCTGCTCAAGACGAAATAAAGTTAAATATAAGGGAGATATAGACTGAACAAAATTATCCCATGGGGAGGTGAGATAAATATGGATTGGATTTCTAACATCCATAATAAGAAAGTTATTTTCCTCGAATGACAATATCCTTAAATTAGCAAAATTAAAATCATATTTCAATATAAATAATATTTGAATTCTAATATAAGAAATTCAAAATAAAAAAAATTTAATTTTCTAATTTAACCTTATTTTTATTTATATATTCGAATTTAATTCTATTTTATAAATAAATTCACTATATAAATATAAATATATATTTACATTTATTACATATTTTAGTATTTTAATATTTTAGGTATCTTAATATAGTTTATTATTTAATAAATTTTTATTACAAAATGATGGAAGGGGAAGAAAGAAATAAAAAAAAGAAATTAATTTAAAAAGGGAAAATAAAATAAAAAGGTAAAAAAAATAAAGTAGGCAAGAGGGTCACACGAGCTTTTTACCTCTCAATTTGCAAAATTTTTGGTTCATTTATATTAATATGCCATTCATACCAAGCAATATACATGATATGATCTAAATATATCCGACTTTATTATTGCAATAATCAAATATTGGATAAAAAATAGTAAAATCCATGTATTTCATATTCTATTCTACCCAGTCCTATCTTGGTCTGGACGACCAAATGCAGTCTATGTGTTTACTACAAAACTCAACTGTTGCCTGAGAGGCAAAAAGGTAAAACAAAATAAGAAAATGATAGAACTATCTTAAATAAATTATACTTAAATAGAACTATCTTAATATTTACAAAGATTAAAAGGGTAAAACAAAGAAAGGAAATGATAGTATATTCTTTTTTGTTGATTTAGGAAACAAACTTAAATGAAAATATATTGTAAAATCTGCGCTACAGTGTAATGATGAGAACTTTTGACTTTTTTTAATTAAAAGTTAAGGGACTAGTTTGAATAAATTAAAAATTTAAGAACTAGATTGAATATTTATGAATAATTCAAGGGCTTCATTGAAACAAATTATAAGATTGAGGGTGACATTGCACATTAGGGCAAATTTTATAGACTATTTGCATCATTTTACCTTCTCTTGACTAATCCGCTTACTACATTTCCTTGAAGCCCTCACATCTTATTTAGCTTTTTTTGGAAACAATATTTTTCAATAAAGTCATGACCTTAATAAATAAATAAATTATTATTCCTAAAATGAGAGAGCACGTGATTTCGGTGGAGAAAAAAGAAACTTACAATGTATTTGTTTTCATAAAAATTATTTGCATGAAATGATTTTGTAGACTTTCATCTATTTAAAAGTGGATAATCAACACAAAATAATTTACCGTAAAAGAAAATCACTGTAATTAAGTCGAGGAAAATAATTTCTCTATCCTAAAAATAAGGAATCATCTTCCCAAGCTCCTTTCCACATAAATTCTTACACAAAATAGCAAGTCATTATGATGTGAAGATTTATAGGAATAAGAGATTAAGTTTGTTAATTAATTGCATTTTTTCTATTTTTTTTGTCATCCTTTCTTTAGTGGCTACATTTTGATAAATTTATACTTCATAAATTAGTGATTGGACAAAGATTTTGGTGTCATTTTAGTATTTTAAATCAGGGAAAAAAATTATAACCGAGATAATAGTTTGAAGATAAGACCTAAGCTTTGATTTTTTTTTTTCCATACATCACAAAACAACTAAAAACTAATTATTTATCTTAGAAATAATTTTCACAAGAAGTATTTTCCCACTTCCTGAAATTTTCCGTGAAAGATAAGCACAACATTGTTTCCTTTTTTAGCATCTTGCGTATATTGCTAATTTTACACTTTTCCTAATTCTCCTATTAGTATTAATAAAATTAAGAATAAAAGCTAGGGTACTTGCTTGATCCTCGTGGCTTGAGTCGAAGCAAGTTACCTCCGGGTTTCAAAATATTTCCTTTTTAAATCAGAATTGAATGACATGCTTACGTTCCTAATTTGACTAGGGTTGGACTGCTATACTTCCTGAAAGCTAATATTATATTCTATACATATCCATGCATCGAAAGACAGCTCCATTTAGGATATTATTATTGAGAGATGAAAGCTTGTTGCCATGGTGACTCCCGGGAGTTCTGGGAAATTAGCGATGGATTTAGGAGTTTGGCTGGAAGATTTAAATAGCGTCAATAATGAAGGAGTCCCCGATGGATGCTCTCGGTTTTGGGCATTGTTGGAGGCATGCAAGGTCGCTAGAAAGAATTATAGTAAGGAGAAAAAGTTGCAGAGGAAGAAAGCCAAGAAAGAGAAGAAAGAATCACAAGCAGCAGAGGGAAAGATGGCGTTGATGAATGAGGAATCGATGAGAAGCGTTAGCAAAGCTAGTAGGAAGAGTACTAGGAAACGTAAATGTGATGACGGTCATGAGTGGGAACCAGAGATTTGTGCATTCACCGAACTAGATGACGCCAAGGAGCTGGTTTCCGCCAGGATGTCGTGGTCGTCGTCGTCAAGAAAGAAGCAGTGTTGTAGCAAGAAAACCGATGATGAAGCGAATAGGTGCTCAAACAAGGATGATGATCCTGACTGGAACTTGGAGACGCGCACATGCTCTGAATTAGAAGAAGCCGAGGGGTTGGGTTTCGTCAGCACGTGGTTGTCGAGAAAGAAGTGGAGTTGCAGAGAGAAAAGCAGTAAGAAAGTGAATAAGAAGTGCTTGATGAAGGATGGCGATCCTAAGTTGGACTTGGGGAAGCGTGCATGCTTCGGAATAGAGGACGCCAAGGGGTCGGGTTTTGAAGGAATGTTGTCGTCATCGTCGTTGTCGTCGCCGAGAAAGAAGGGGCAGGGTTCTAGGAAGAAAAGCGAGAATAAAGTGAATAAGAAGCGCGCGAAGGAAGGCAAGGACCGGGCCGACATGCCTCGCCAGTTGAAGGGTCATATCTCTAGGGTTTTGGGGGGCAAAGAAGTGCGATTGGTCATACAAAAACACTTGACCCGATCGGACATGAGCGGCGGAGCTTTGTCGCGTGTCGATCCCCAAGTGTCAGATCACCGACTTTAAATTCTTGAGGGAGGACGAACAGAAGTCGTTGGAGGCATCTGTTGATAAAGATGTGAAGGTGCTTTGCTGCCGTTCCCCTGAAGAGAAACTAGGAGAGAAGGTTCTCAAGTTGAGACTCTGGGTGATGCACAAAAAACCCAAAGGTCATAGGGCCGCCAGCGGCCAGGAGGAGGCCAGATCGTCGAAGAAGGCCAAATCAGGAGGAATGGAGGGCGGTGAAGGGCCGAGACTGTCGCTGATGTACGTCCTGAGGACCAGCTGGCCCCAGTTTGCAAGGGATAATAAGCTCGAGCTTCACAAACGCCGTCCAGATTTAGTCGTTTCAGGTCAACTCGGACTTGGCTCGCGACAAGTTGCTCTCGGCGTTGATCGTACTACCTGGAAAACAAGCAAAGAGAGAGTTAGGGAGTCACCTGATTGATTAAGTATGGTCTCGAAGTTAGTTAAGAGGATTTACCCAATAATTAGTGGCACTGAGCTTATTCTTGTCAATCATAAGGAGTCGTTAAGTTTAGTAAAAGGAAATAATGAAATTCTTCCTTATTTTTGGCCATAACCTTTTCTTGTTTTCCTCATCATATCAATTTTCATTCTGCCTATTGTTTGACAAAACCTTAGAGATTGGACTTTGATAACGGCTAGTATTGTGGAAACATCGTATTGTAGGTTTGACAATGGGTGGTTTTATATTAGATCTGCCAAATGGGTGGATCAGGTCGAGTTTAGGTTGGGTCAAAAATGGTTCGACTCAAATTGACCCATTTAATTTGTCTTGATCCATTGGAAAAATTATCAAAACAGTCCTAAGTCTATTGTAATTTTTCTAATTCAATCCTAAAATTTTTGTAATTGTGATAATTTAGTCCATTCGATCAAATTTGCCTGGTCGACGCTGATGTGGACCCCGGCTATCCAGCCGATGCTGATGTGTCAATTTTTTAAATTATTTTTTGATTACTATCTTGATCCATTGGAAAAATTATCAAAACAATCCTAAGTCTATTGTAATTTTTCTAATTCAATCCTAAAATTTTTGTAATTGTGATAATTTAGTCCATTCGATCAAATTTAGCCAGTCGACGTTGATGTGGACCCCGACTATCCAGCCGATGCTGATGTGTCAATTTTTTAAATATTTTTTTGATTACTCTCTCTCTCTCTCTCTCCCCTTCCTTTCTGCTCGTTGGACCTCGGCGATTGGCTAGAGGTGTTGGCCGGTGAGGGTGAGCCTTGTCTAGTGATGACGAGGTCGGCCTCGCCCTAGGTGGGTGAGGCTGTGTCGTCATAGGATGAGGCTCAACCTCACACAGCGACGATGTTCCTTGGCCCTGCCATGGGTGGGCAAGGCCTTGCTGTCACCATGGCTAGGCAAGGTCAAGCTTGGCCAGATCAATGGCGAGGTCAACCTTGCCTAACCATGGCGACCTGGGTGGGCAAGGCTGAAGGCAAGGCCAACCTTGCCCTCGATCTGGCCAGGCTTGGCAAGGCCGTGCCATTGATCCGGCTGAGCTTGCCCTCGCAGGGCTGGGGGAAGAAGGAAGGAGGAGAGAGAGTAATAAAAAATAAAAATAAACATTAAAAAATTGACACATCAGTATCAACTGGCATCCACGTCAGCGTTAGTCGGCTAAATTTGATCGGATGTACTTAGTTGGTATAATTGCAAATGGTTTAAAACTAAATTGACAAAAAAAGAGTTCAGAATTAAATTGGAAAAATTGCAATAGGTTTAGGATTATTTTGGTAATTTTCTGACTCATACTTGACCTAACTCATATCCAACTCATACTCGATTGAATTTATATTTTAAAATACTTTCATATTCAACTCAACCTAGGAAAACTCACACCCAAATGAGGTGAAAACGTGAAGAGAGAGAGAGAGAGAGAGAGAGAGAGAGAGAGAGAGAGAGAGACCAAAACTCATAGAGGTGAGTTGTGTCAAAATAAATTATGAACCCATTTACCATCTATCTGATTATGGGCTTTATCATTATTTACTCATTTATAATCCATTTACTGAATATAACTAATCCATATAAAAATTCAACTCATCAAGTATGAGTTAATAAACGAGTCATATACCCATTTTATAGGCCTACTTTATACATGTTTAGGATCATATTTGGGAGAATTATATCATGGGACACCCTCGTAATACTCAATCGGGTTAAACTTGTGTTCATTATAACATTCAATCAATTAAAGTAGTAGTCAATTTTGTTACCCATAAACCTCTCAGCTAAAAATTTATAGAGGCGGGAATGTGAGTATAGCTCATTTTAAAAGCCTAAATGGAGTCACTTGTTCGACTTTCAGCTAGTTGAGGCAACATATATTCGAGGACCACTGTATAACTAGTCAATTTTCTTTTGACAAAGGTTTGTTTAGAAAATAATATATTATCATCCTTGAAAGCATTTCAAGCGTATCGTTAAAATCACTCATAATTTCTCTTAAGGCACAACTTGAAATGTATAGTAGAAATTCCATGGAGGCCCGAAAAAGAAAAGCATGCATGGCTGCATGCTACATTTTAAAAAAGAAAATAGTTTATGGTAAACCCATCAACTGCTAAATATGACGTGATGGCAGACGGATAAGACTGCCTCCAAAAGCCCCAAAAAGCAGTCGATGTCATCAGCCACGGTTTACAGGTCGTGCTAATGCCATTAGCGGCGGCTCGTCGTCCGGCATCTATAGACTTGCCGCCAAACATGATGGGGGACTGCACGACTCAGGGGTTTCTACAGAGGGCTGCAGCAACCGTCCCTAGAGGCGTGCTTCGACGACGGTTTGCCTGTCTTCAATAGCATCTCTCGAATTCGCCAGCCGGTTACGAAGTTTCTGCAGAGGCAGGTGGGCAGTCCCCAGAGAAGGACGTTCAGCACGAGACTGGCAATTCCTAGTGTGAGGAGAAGGTTACGGCATTGAAGCGGGGTGGGATATGAGCTTGATATGGGATTTATATGGGATTTACCTTCAACAGTCCTTGTAAAAGCATAAGCTTTCATAAGAAATAAACTATATTAATCAGTTCCAGAAATATACAACTTTCATATTTCATATAATCAGTTACCAGATTCGTTAATCTTTCAGGTGCTTTCCGTTGGGTCACCTTTCTTCGTATTTGTAACAGAGTCGGACCGGGGTTTCGTAGTTAGTTTCTCCACTGGTATATACAAAAGTCGCACTGAAGATTATATGGGTGCATCCCGCTTACATTACTCGCAAATGAAAGAGAGGAAATCAAGAAGAGATCGTAGAGAGAATTTCTTTCTTCTTTGTCCTTTCGTGCTGAGAAGAGATTGGTTTCACAGTGGACGAGAGCAAGTGGCCGCTACGTTCTGAAGATTTCGAGGGACATCCCATGGACCGTCGCCCACTCAACGAGATGCTCCAGTCGGTAGGCGGAGCCGCGAAGGCCAAGCACCGGGGGAGAAGGATCGTCTCATGGACAAGAAAATCACACTTTGCCCGTGGCATCCTCGAGCAGTGATGTGTGGAGAGGAGGTGAACCACCAACGAACGCGGGGCGCAATCAGCAGCCCGTAGACACTCGTCAAAGAGTGGGTAATAGCGTAGTTAGGGAACAAGATGTTCAAGAAAGAAACTTCCGAGAAGGATATGACGGTGATGAGGGTCTTACGAAGTTTATTGAGGACGATTTGTTAGCCAAAACAGGAGACTTGGTAGATATCGACAATGAATGGAGATTAGGAGGAGACGAGGAGAGGTGGGGCCACGGCGACCGTGGGGAAGATTTTGAGGGACGTCCCATGGGCCGTCGCCCACTCAACGAGATGCTCGGGTCGGTAGGCAGAGCCGCGAACGCCAAGCACCAGGGAGAAGGATCGTCTCATGGACAAGAAAATCGCACTTTGCCCGTGGCATCCTCGAGCAGTGATGTGTTGAGAGGAGGTGAATCACCAACGAACGCGGGGCGCAATCAGCAGCCCGTAGACACTCGTCAAAGAGTGGGAAATAGCGTAGTTAGGGAGCAAGATGTTCAAGAAAGAAACTTCCGAGAAGGATATGACCGTGATGAGGGTCTTGCGAAGTTTATGGAGGAAGATTCGTTAGCCAAAACAGGAGACTTGGTAGATATCAGCGATGAACGGAGATTAGGAGGAGACGAGGAGAGGTGGGGCCACGGCGACCGTGGGGAAGATTTTGAGGGACGTCCCATGGACCGTCACCGACTCAACGAGTTGCTCGGGTCGGTAGGCAAGGCTGCGAAGGCCATGCACTGGGGAGAAGGATCGTCTTGCGGACAAGAAAATTGCCCTTTAGCAGTGAAATCCTCGAGTAGTGATGCGCCCAGACGAGGCAAACCACCGACGAACGCGGGGTGCAATAAGCAGCCTGTAGACACTCGTCAAAGAGTGGGAAATAGCGTAGTTAGGGAACAAGATGTTCAAGAAAGAAACTCCCAAGAAGGATGTGATCGTGGTGACGACCGTATTGTGAAGTTGGCGGAGGAAGAATTATTATCCGATGGAGGAAACTTGGTATCTACCAGCGATGAGGACGAGGAATGGCGATTAGGAGGAGACGACGAGAGGCGCGGCCATGGCGACCGTGGCAGCAGGTCGAAGAGGAAATCCGGGTGGCTGGACAAAGAACCTGGAGAGGGCAGCAGCAACAGAAATCAGAGGAGGAAGCTCTCCAAGAAAGACTTGCCACCTCTTCCCGACCCCCCGCCTGACATGCCTCGAGAATTCAAGGACAAGATCAATGGGTTGGGTGGGAAGGAAGTCACACTGGTCATGCAAAAAGTGATACTAACCTCGGATTTGAGTAATCTGTGCCGCCTCTCGCTCCCCAAGAGCCAATTCAAAGAAATGGGTTTCCTCAGAGAGGAAGAGAGGAGGAAGTTGGATGCGAGAGAGATAATACCCGTCAGGGTGATTCTTCCGAACCTCTCGGAGAAGAACCTAATCTTTACAGTCTGGGAGATGCGCAAAAAGGGAGAAAGCGTTGTGAAGAAGGCGGAGCTGACGCACAACAAGGATGGTGAAGACCACAGGCAGAAGAGGGCAACGAAAGCACAAACGGCGCATGACAGCGACGAAGACAGCGAGACAGAAACTAGGAAAGCAAGGTCGACGAAAGAGCCAGGCAAAGACGGTACAAAGAAATGGAAATCATCGTTAATGTATATCTTAAGGACTGGCTGGAGAGCTGCGGCTGTGGAAAGCGGGCTAGATGTACACGATAGGATTCAAGTTTGGTCGTTTCGCGTCGATTCTGATGCTTGTCGAGAACAGCTTGGCTTCGCTTTGATCAGACTACCGAGAGAAGACCGTGGTCCAGATGCAACGGGTTGAAGCAACTTCAGAGAAGTCGGTGGTTGCTCAGAGAGAAAGGAAGCCATGCCGCTCAGAACCTGGACTGGTTCGTGTGTCCCCTAGCACTTCCCCTGACATCTGACAACATGTTGAGTGCCATGTTTTTGCTTCTCAAGTATTTTCTGATTCATAATTGTACAGAGTTTTTGTTTGAAGGGACATATACAGCATCCCAACTGTGCAGAGTTTTGCTTTTTCAGCTGGCGTCAATGATCTTCCTCTTTTCATGTGTGAGATCATGTCACGAGAAGTTGAAAATTTTGCCACATGATTGCATGCTCCGGGCGTGATATTATAGATAGCCTTATTGATCAGGCAGAAGCAGGCAAGAGTTTTCCCAACTTCCACCTTTTATAGTTCAATATCCAAGTAGCTCGAACGTCTTCAATCTTTGTATTAGGTACAGCGACGCCATGACTCCCTCGATTGACATGTTTTCATTTGGCATTCAATAATTTACATGCGGTTATTAGCAGACAAATTGATGCAGAGTTTGAACAAAATCTGATATACACGCATGCAGATAGCCGTGGAAAAGCTCTGCTATGATCAAGTTCAATTGCTCTCTTTAAATTTCATAAATATCCGCATCTGCCGAAATTGGTACCGATGAAACAACAAAAATCACGTATTTCTGGCAATTTTCCGTGGAACATTCAGACACAAGTGCACATAAAACCCGAGAAAATTTGGTTAGCATTTGATCAGGGAATATGAAATATGAGTATGAACAAATATACACAAACCCGAGAAGCCGAACATCCCGACAAATCAACAACTTTTTATTGAGCCGAAAAAAAAAAAAACAATTGTCAAAAAGAACCAGATTTGATTCTGAGCTACTCCTTTTCACAAGAATTACAATCATAACTCTGAAACCTAGAAGTCACTCGTTTTGCGAGATGGGTTAGTTTGCCTCCTTGTGGAGAAACAAATTGACTGTGCTGTGCAAACCTAATTCATGAATTGCCGGCAGTTTGGAGCTTTGCATAAGCAGGGGACTTTGAATTCATCTGGCTCATCAGGATCGAACAAGTAATCATACCTGCCAGAAACGCCACAGATAATTCAGAGACACACACACATATATAACCTATATATACATACATATATCTCTATACATGCAACGAGAGAGAGAGAGAGAGAGAGAGAGAGAGAGATACGTTAGTTCATCCCCGGCTGATACGTTGGTCTTAGCAATGAGGACTATTCTGCTCTCATCGTGGCCTACACTCATGATCCGTGCATAGCAATTGGGCATACACTGCATGGCAGAGAAACCGAGAAATCATGAGAAGAGTGCTACATTTGAGTACAGAGATGAGGGTCCATATTTGAAGAAACCTACCGAATGGTTGATGAGACGCGCTATATTTCCTTTTTCAGTAGCATCCACCACTACTTCTTCGCTGATCTTAAATAACTGCAATCAGGATTAGCTCAAATTCAATTTCTTGCGAAAGAAACAGAGAATTAATTGAAAACAGCAAATATCCAAGGGAAAACAGGGACGGAGTTCAGAAGATCTCTGCACTCCAATGCTTAAAAACTTACATAACAGTCCTTGCCTTCCAGTCGGTACCTTGCCTCCCTAAGATCTGCAACACTGCGCCTCACCTGCTCCCCACGATATTCAATAACCTGCAGAGAATGGCACGATATTCACAATGCATGATTGGAAGTATCAAATGGTGAATCCAACAATTACTGGATGGAGATCTCCCAATTTTTCCTTAACATTTCCAAACCAAAAAGGTCAAAAGAGAATGCACCAGACATCGGTCCCAGGCTGTCTGCTAAAAAATATGACAGTGCACCAAGAAAATAAACCAGCATTCTTCATTATGATACAATTTCTCATGCGAATTTTTTATTGCTATGCCATATGAAAATATGCTCAATGTGCAAGGTCCACCCAAGGAAAGCACACATAAAAAGGCCAAGGGCACAGCGCTAACCATCTCTCCCTCTTGGATATTCCTCCTTGCAAATAGTCCCCACCCATGTATTCCAGATCTACCAAAGCAAGCTCGATCATGTTCAGTTCTCTGTAGTCATATCAGTACCAGGATGTGGAATTAGAAAGCAAGGGAAAACAAAAGGACAAAACAGAAAAATAGCTAAAAGTGGCGAGTATTTGCCTGCAAGTGTTGTAGTCTTTCACGGAATGATGAGAATGTATTGGGCTCGTCTACTTCCTATAGATGGAAGTGACAGCAAATTTTAATCACGAGCTGCACAGGTCTCAACTTTTGATTTGCAGATCAAAAACACAAAAGCAACTAGAAAAGGGTAAGGGTTTACTCTAAATTTGTTCAAACTGTCGATTATGCCTAGAGAATGATGGCAAGATCGTCTGACTCTGTGAGGAATAGCTTCTTCCTCAGATCTCTAGCAAGATGAAAAGTCAAAGGAAGATAAGTACAAGACTATCCTTGTCATGTTATGCATGCAACAAAACAATAGGATAGATTGAGAAAGTTGTGAGACAAACCTTCCGGTTATTTTTCAATCTTCTAAAGACCCGGCATCTTGCAGCAGAGAGAGGATCCAATTCACTGATTTCTGCTGTTGGAACATCTTCAAGCACTGGTCTAGATGAGATGAGCCTTGAACCACCCCTCCGTTTGTTTTGTATGAGGCTTTTAGCGGATATCACCCCTGCAGGAGTTTGTATGATGAGAACAGTATCCGGATTTGGGGCCCTGAACCAAAAGAAAAAAATCATTAAGTCTAAACTGACAGTGATAATGAATTATGAAGACATGGGCAGTGCTTGGTGATGTGGCGTTGAAAGAAATTGTAGAGACATGAGTTTGGTTCAAGTTTCCCTGGGTAGATATGGCTGGAAGGGTTCTCATAATTGGAGGAGGAGGGGGTGCTAAAGCTTTCCTTCTCTAAGGAAAGAGAACATATTCTTGCAGTTGTAAATTGAATACAGATTGCACGGACATGTACCACGCTCTATGGCTGGCATGGTTACTAAATTTGTGAAAGAATGAAGAGTGCTTATCCAAAAGTGGGCATTCGCGGAGGAAAGGAGAGATACAATGGAGAGGGCTTAACTATTAGGTAAGATATCCAGACTACCCATTGAAGGAGGTAAAGAATCCATGATAAGGAAAAAACAATGAGGAAAGAACAAGGAATAACATGCTGGGGGTGGACAGAGAAGTTAAGTAGTGTCCGTCATTATTGTGAAAACACAAAAGTGAGTCCATACCGGTGATAAGCGCAATAAGAAACCATCCTTGTGATCTGTTTCCCATTTTTCTCCAAGCTATGCAACTGACAGCCAAAAAAGAAATATATTTTTAGAAGAGACATGCATGTTACCAATGTCTTTTCTAAAACAAACCAGACAGATACATTACTCATACTAACCCAAAAGTACCTACTAACTTTGTTGGCTGCAGTTATATTGTCAAGCAACTAGCATTGGACTTTAGTCATATGAAAATAGTAAACTCGACAACTACCCAAGTTCTGAAGGTTGTAATGACTCACCTCCATCCGATACCCTGCCCTTGATGCACACATTGCATGGTAATACGTTGAGCATTTGCAGCATTGTGTACAGGAGCCATGAATTTGCTTACAAATAACGCATATCTGAAGTTTAATTCACATTTTAATTGTCAGCAACATATTCAAGTGAAATAGAGCCAAACACACCAACTAGATACACACCAGACTAGGCAGCAATGGTGAGTTAGAAAGGATAATTGCAGAAATGATAAAAGACAAGACTAAACACAAAACTCCTGACGTAAAGATAAGAAAAATTAAAGTAAAAATAACACACGCTAGAATCATAAAATATACAATATACTTGACGTTTCTATCATTGAGGCAAATATTAAATTTGGAACACTATGCCATGGATATTAAAAGCTTCACATTACCAAAACGCGTTAACATCTCTTGATTCATAAAAATTAAGACACTGAATAAGGATTTTTTTTTTTTTTTTTTTTTTGACGGAATGCTCAACCTTAACAAAAGAATTTGACGGAATGCTTAAGATCCCAATAGCAGGCTCCATCTTCTCATCACTAGCAAAGGCAACTTCAGGTCGAAACCACGCACATGTAACATGAACCCACAATGGCTCCACATCAGTTGGCTTCAGTGCACCGCCTAAAGAGAAAAGGTTCAGCCACCAAGCTCAAGTAAATATGAAGAGACAGGAACTAAACCTACATACAACTGAAATATTTTCAGACATGAATTGAATAGAAATAGCACAGGTGCAAAGACCCAAAAGTGCTTAAAACATTAGGAAACTGTTTCCAAAATGACATCTGAGGAGTAGATTAGAAAGCGCCAGATATCTGACAAAAAATATATATAAGGGGATTTCATATGAGCAGATAAAAATTCAATAGTCCTCTCCAGACTAGTTCCTGATAAGGTACATCTGGCACTACCCTAACAAACCAGATACCACAAAGATAAAAAGCACCAATGAAGTACCTTTCACAGGACAAAGACAGCATTCCCTCTCGATGTCAGGTGTTTCACAAGCTTTGCATACCCATGATGTTATATCTCGCACATTTCTTGCCCCATAGCACTCTTGATGAACCGCTATTTGACATCTAATAAGTATACAGTGACATAATTATGATTGCAGAATTACATAGGTGGCAAAAACAAGTGAAGGAAGGGAGGAAAAGAAAAATCATAACACGCATTAACAGGTCATGGGAACAAAATAATGTGCTAATCCTTAGGTCTCCAGGGGAAAAAAAAAAAAGAGGTCCCATAATAATATCTCCTGCAACAGGACTTTGTCAGAACCTAAAGACGTGCAATATATAAGGTGGGTACAAGGTGCTCTGCTCCTCCTGCAATCCTAGAGAATAATCTTAATAGGTGGAACTTATTTAACCACAATTTTCAAGATGATTACCTGTTGCAGATGATAATTTTGTTGTAGTCCCAATCTTCAACCCATCTACAGACAGCACATCGCTCGGTCGTCCATTTAGCATATACTGGTTCATACCTCTCTGTCTCAATGATGAAGATTGGCAAGTAAGAATTGGCTCTTTCAATCAGAAGAGTATATGCTATGAGGGTAAGCAAACCTTGTAAAAATGCGAGCAGCTTCTGCTTCCTTTCTTTCATAGGAGGCCGTTTAGGTGGCTTCCCAGAAACTAGAGCTTTTTCATGGTATTCAGCCAATTGCAGCATCTGCAGATCCAAAAAAGAATTTCAATATACATCTCTCATGGAACTAGCCAATAGCCATGCTATTACCAATCATGGAAGACAAGTCATATTAAGGTCTCAAAATTCAGACTAAATAGATCTCTGTTCAGCATATAAAAACCCAACATGGGCACATCATCCAACAGAAACACAAGAAAAGGTAAAAGCCCTAAGAAAGATGATCAAGACATATAAGAGGAAGTGACCGGAAAGAATGTCAAATCTCTCTCAAAAGGTTGAGACTGCCCCAGATTTAGACTGATTTATAGATGGTCCAACTCTGAGATAGGGAAACTGCCTCACTGAATCAGGAATAAAGGAATCCAGAAACTTGGCTTTACCAACCAATCAAATGAAATTAAAATGAGTCAACCACAAAAGGTGCACTTCTTCATAGAAAGATCAGTAAGGTTATGTAAGATTAAATGTGCAAAAATCTGCACAAGGGCACAAATTGGAAAAGGAGCTTTTGCCCCTCATCTTTGTGGCTTTTTCCTGTCTTTCAACTCAGGGTTTAGCAAGGATCAACAAAAGAAGGAAAAAATTGCATTGAAAATGACTAGCAACAAAAATTAGTGGCACATTATATTGCCTTGAAACAAGGGCAAGAGGAGTTATTCTGGCTCCAACTACATGGACCTTTACTTCCCTCAGGCTCAGATCTTGCCACTGCTGACTTATCTTCATCATTGCAGTAGATTCAACATAATATTCTACATTAGAGGTGCTGACCACCTACTCATTTCTAAATTAGTGGTTGTATTTGCACTGGTAGTCAGACACTACCTTCACCAAGATATGAAGGGTTCAGGCAAGGAAAAGGCTCCTTCTCAACTATATATCACCGCCAGTGACATATTATTCTGCACTTCTAGAGAAAGTACTACTAGTACCTCATCCCAATGCATTGCTACAAGGAGGTTTCCTCCTTGAATTACATCTAAGACCAGACACTACTAGCTACAGGAAAGGTATGTCTCAATTGCTTGATGCTGACTAATACCAAAAAAAAAAAAAAAAACCACAAAAACCAGCATTGTTTGACACATCATAAAAGTAAGTAATGAGTATAATGCAAAAATTTGGCTTAGGCACGTACCCATTTCTCCAGTGGTAACATGGAACCTTTCACCCTTATGCTTGTTCTCCAATTCCTTAACTTGGAATTTGTATGTCGTTCCCAGTCACTCAGTGCTTGTTTTTTTGTTCCACAAAGCCCACACTTGCAAATAACTCTGAGAAGACAAGGAAAAGAAATTAAAAAGCAATTCATTGAATTAACCAATAGGTGTACTTCTAAGGATTGTAACAGAACCAGATTTCGGACTGTTACATATATGCAGAAAGTCAGAGACCATGGAAAAGCAGGACACTGTCAAGTTAAACTTACAAATGAAGGCTTGGAAAGTAGATGCCCTCAACACCAGCACAAATGACTGTAACTTTGTTAGGCAGCATCAACTGACCACTACTCTTATTCATCCTGCAGAAAAGGTAGAACAACTATTTAGCAAGTGAGAACTAGATGAAGTTACAATGCTACATATATAAAAGCAGTACAACTCATACTCTCTCAGTAACAGGCAAGGAATTCCCACAAGTGAAAATGTTTATTTCTGAATCTGGCACAGAGAGAAGAGAGAGAGAGAGAGAGAGAGAGAGAGAGAGAGAGAGAGAGAGAGAGAGAGAGATGGTGTGCAATTACTTTATTTTAGGTTGGCCCTTTTCTGAATCAGATAATTCAAAATTGAACTTCGCTCTACAGGCAGGGCAATAATAATCAGTGCCACCCATCTCCTTCAAAAATAGTTAAATACAAAAGAATAGTCAGAGGTTGGGCCATTTGCCAATGCAAAAGAGAACTGATGCAAATGATAGTAACTGTACCTTAAAACGGTTACTTGAGATTTTATCACACTCCGCATGAATCCAAACTTTACAGCCATCGCAGCGTACCTAATGCCATGAGAATATAAAAAATTTCACGATAAGAAGGATTTACGGAAAAAAGTATATCAGATTAAATCCCTAAAAAGGTCAATTCTTCTTACCCAACTTCCACTGTCCGATTGATTCCATATCTTCTTGCATATGCCGCAGTAATGATTTGATTTTATCATCTGCAAACAGAAAAAGTTCAGGTTTAATTTCAGCATTTTATGTCTGTCTTAAATGCTGTATATGGATTTGCAACCCCTCAGTGCCATAGTTGGTTTATTTCAACCTATCATATGAAATAATAAGTCATTGCCACTACAGGAAAAATGGGCTTTACAGACCCTAGAACATAATCTGCACAGTGATTGCCCTCCAGGAGTTGAAACTTTCTCTTTCTTTGTCATTCTCACTGGAAGGATAGATCCACAGCCTTCACAGCACCGTGGTTCTTTCTTCGTCCCAACTGCATCCTGCAGGAGAAAAGTTCAACCACGTGAGGATGATCATGAACATCATCTGATATAGTTATCCCAATCATACTACTGACCAAGGTAAGACCAAGATAGGCATGGATGATGGCTCCTCAAGCTTTGGTCCCCCCCCAAAAAAAAAAAAACAAAAACCAAAACAAAAAGAAAAAAAAAACGGAAATCTATCCTAACTCCATTGTCATGCAAAGAAGAACCTCTGCCGGCCAACTAATTCCATAAAAACCAAACCCAAGAAAATCCAGAGATGATATAACTATCAACTAGACTTGAGTGCCATTAGCACTTAACACGAATTCTAAGTACTAAATCTATTTGATATGTCAATAATATTCTCTAATGAATAGAAATTATTAATGTAAAGAGAGAGGAGCCTTAAAGAAACCCACAAAGTTAAGAGAGTTAAACTCTTGATCTTGATTTGAACCAGTAGCCTCCTCAATCCCTCTATAAACAAAATCAGCAGCCGTTGTATTTCCAGCAGCCAAATTAATGTCATGTGTCAACTTTTCTGTAAAACCATTTTCTGCTAAGAATGCCTCCTCCATTGCAATTTGGAAGTCACTGGGTTTGCAGTCCTTCAATTCAGGCTGCTCCTTAAACCTGCAAAAAAGAAGCACACTTTGAGCTCAGGACAATTGAGCCTTATCCTAAAGATCGGATATCTGAGTGAAATGAAGCACCAATCACAGACCTGTCCACAAAGTCCATAAATGGGAAAATTCTCCCTCGTCTTACCCACGCAAAATCCTGATCATAGACACTCGAATGTTCAGAACAAGATGCCAATTATTTTCACAACAGATAATGATATATTTCAGTAAATAGAAGCTAGCACAAGTAAAGAAAATGCTTCCTATGCGTACCCTGTGATCCTCACTTCCTGCATAACCAAAGAACATCACACAAGCTGCATCTGCTATACAAGCTCTCAAGACCAGTTCTGGAGCTTGAGTCATTGGATCAATGACGATGGCAGGCCAAAAAGGCTCAAATTCCCCAGATTTCGCCCACACAATATCGCCTGAGTAGAAGTCCTCTGGCCCGTACAAACCATCATTCCTTTCCTCACGCCATTCCACCAAGTTCTCCTTCTTGTTGGTCTCCTCTACAGCGTACCTGCTGTACTCACCCAGATGGTCCTGTATAGACGTCAGCGAACTGCGGGAGCTTGAATACTTCCGTATGTCGATATTCCCATGCCCAACTTTTTCTCCCTCTGCTTCTTCACACAATGTACCATATCCGAGATACCTGAAACCAATTTCATCCTCCTTTCTCCTAATTTTCAAGCCATTACTCAAAGCTCTAGCCACTTTATTACCGAATTTCGGCTTTTTACATTCCACGATCTCGTACTCGTCAACATCACTGTCTAACAATCCACCTTTAGTAGTACTCTCTTTCCTCCAGTTATCAATAACAGAGTCATTGAACCGAGAAGGCAATACCTGGACTCTTCCTCTGGAGGTCCTCACCAGAGGGGGCCGCGAAATCTCCACCCCCCGGCTCGCCACCCTCCCCGAATCTTGAGCCTGGGAGTCCAACTCAGCCTCTTCCGTGGAGCAAGACAATTCCGTGCACCACGAGGCCGCGAATTGCTTCTCGCCGAGGATCCCGGGGATCACCCCCGCGGCCACCTCACCGAGGATATTCAACGGATAGTAACCATTGCCCAATTTACTCTTCTTCCGCGCCCCCGCCGCCGCCGCCCCGGCCTCGGCGTCCCCATTGTGCTCGGCCGCCGCCGCCGCCGAGGAGTCCCCTCCGGGCTTCCTCCGCTTCAGCCCCAGCATTCGCGATTTCAATTTCCGCTTGATTATCATCTCTCCCGTCCCGCGAAACGATCGGAACCCACGCAATTCTCAATGCGCCATGCCCGCGCCCAATCCTTGCATCGAGGCCGGAGCCCCCGGAGCTGACCCGAAAACCCTAATCGGACGGAACCGGGAAGAAGGACTTAAATAACGACGGCACAGAGGGGAATCCGGAATCGCCCCCCCCGGCGCGATTCGAGAGAGAGAGAGAGACGAAAAGGGTAGAGAGAGATGGAACAGGAGATTTCGAAGAGAGAGAAAAGCGAGGAGCTTGATGAGGAGATGAAGAGCGAGGAGGAGAGAGGATCGAGAAGCGAATAGGGGATCTGCGAGATGCAGAGCTGCTGCAATTCCAACTGCTTCTCCAGAGAGTATTAGAGAGAGAAAGCGAGGAGAGAGGAGAGAGAAGTAGGGGATGTGCACGGAATTTTAAAAAAAAAAAAATTGGTTTTTTTAGATAATATAGAGAAATCGCTCTCGCGCTCGGGCGGATTTGGTTTCCGAGAATTGTTGGGAGTGAGGAAAAGGGGGCCGAGTCCTTTTTGTTAGCCGATGTGTTTCAAGAAGAGAGGAAAGAAAAAAAGAGGAGAAATTCTAGAGAGAGAAAGTGAGGTGACACAGAAGAGAGAGAGAGAGAAGGAGAGAGAGAGATGGCGTTATCTTGTGCAGGAGAGAAGCATATAATGCCACAATGTTGGCGGTGAAGAGGAAAGAGTCGATGGACTCAACTCGAGCGACTTGCGAATTACGCGGGATTTGCTTAGAGCAATTTTTCCTTAGCTCAGGCAAATTATTTCCCCCGACCGACCGATCGATTGATCTAAATGTGCTGCTTCCGAATTCACTGGTTCTTTCATCGCAGGAGCTTCAAGATTTCAAATTTCTCCTTCCTTTTGTTCTCCCTTTAGCAGAGGTCAAAGGTTTGGTGTCGGAAAATTGTTCGTGGGTTCCCCAATTGGCGGCGACGCTCGAGCAGAGGAGTTCCCGTGGCCAGCCGGCATGGCTTTCTGGACTCCCATTTGATCGGCCTCGGTTCGTCGTGCTCCTGATCTCGGAGCGAAATGTGAATTTTTTTCCTCCTCTGTTCGCGGACCATGGTTATGCAAAACGTGCGCGTGCCGTATGATGTTGGATTTCGAATATTTTCGGAATGTTTCATGGATAACGTCGAAATCCCCGAAGGGGTCCTTACGCGGGTGGTGTGTAGCACGCACGAAGTCACGGAGGTACAATTTGCGTGATGGGTCCGTCATACTATGCGCGTCCTCTCTTCCAGGGCTTCGTGGGTCGGTCGATTTCGGGTCTTCTTCAAGAGAATGCGGCGTTTTTCCGGCGTTTCTTGGGCAGCGGCCGGTGGTGCTGCGACGTCTGGTCACGGCGGCGGTCGGGGGTTCTTCTTCATGTTCACGAGGTTTGCTCCTCGTCTGTTTTTGGCGGTTGGGTTTGTTGGTGGGTCCTCAAAATTTCGTTCTCTTCTTTTTCCCGAAATGTTACTGGGGTCGTTGGTCTCTGTTCTTCATTAATGGTATTGTCCGAATCTCATATATTCTCTTCCCACTTTCGTGGAAGGGCAGAACACGAACGGCGGAGGTTTCCTGAGTTTCGATTCGACGGAGCTACCACGGAGAATCCTTAATGATTCCCGAAAAATTCGTTTCCTCGTCTTCCACGGCGCATGCAGATGTAATTCGAAGATCTCAAACTCGGGACGCGATGAGTCGCGAGGCGGGTTTACTGAATTCGTGAGATTTTTCCTCAGCAAACGGATAAAGTCGCGACGTGGGTCGTCCCTTCTTCTTCTTCTCTCTCCCTCTCTTTCTTTATATTTTAGAATATTAATGAGTTGCATTTAAAATAGAGGGTGCTCGCGGAGTCAAAGCTTTGCGCCTTTTTTGCTCCAATGGCATCGTACGCTGTAACCCACAAGCCGGAATTTACGAAAGCTTAGTCGTTTGTTGCCAAATTTAACAGGGCTTGACGCTTCGTCATCGTGGGTCATTTCATAGGATCGTAGATGCAAAGAGGAGAGAGAGAGAGAGAGAGAGAGAGAGAGAGAGAGAGAGAGAGAGGGTTTTTGGCCGTGACAATGACCTTGGAGGAAGGGGACAATAGGGGCTGACGAAAGCAAAGAGTTTTCTTTTCTTACTGTGGATGTTTGGGGACCAGAGCGTAAGCCACTCCGTACCGCGAGATCGATTTCGAGGCCGACGGACCGATCGTGGGGATCCTCGAACTGTTGTTGTTGGTTGGGTAGGAGGAGACGAGGAGTTTTCCATGGTTAAATCATTGGTCGCTTTTGGTTTATAAGAAGCAAAGCCTGACAAGTTGCGACCAAGAGGGGAGGGTCAAGGTCAATTTGGGTGGGAGTAGGTGGTGGACGGAGGAAACTATATATTATGTAGTATGTATGTATGTGTGTATGAGAACTGGTCATCTTATGTTACAGGGGCGGTTCGTGGAGTGGAGCTTTCGAGGGAAAAAGGTCACGGGAAGAGAGAATGTTCTCGATGTAAAATACATTGACAGACTTGTCTCTCTCTGCGCTTGCTTCTTGATACAAGGCAATTTGTGTCAGGCATGCGCAAATGACGATGGCGACGTGACGTGTCGGCGGACTTTAGGATGCCCCTGCAATGGTTCCGGCCTCCGTGCTCCCCTGTTGAATCAACGAGAGCCATTGGGTAGTGATCGGAACAAGTTCGGCTTGTGTCGTCGGAGGACATATTCCCGCTCTGCAGCGCTTGAAACTGTAATTCGTCGACCAAATGACGCGAGCATCGGAGCGCCAACTTGCTCCTGTTATCAACCCGGCAAACAGTTGAGTAGCCGAAGAGAAGAAGAGAACAGCCGCCACAGAGAGAGAGAGAGAGAGAGAGAGAGAGAGAGAGAGAGAGAGAGAGAAGGGGATTACGTCCCCTGTCAATCTCATGATCAGTATTCTGTCACTGGTCTTTTTCATTTTCCTCTGCATTGCCGGGAGGTAATGGTTGGATTGGCTTTTTGGTACTAAATTGAAAGTCATATTACTAGTTTAGGCGAAGACAAACCGGTCATGCCGCTTAGAAGATTTCGAGAGTCATGGGTTGTCCGTGGTTTGACTTTCAAAGTAAGCGTGGAAGAGGAATCGAACTTAAAAAGGCACAAAATTTTAAATCGCTTTATGATGGTCACATTTCGCGCATACGATTTCTTTCAACGATTTTCTCTTTTCTTGGAACAGCGAGTACGATACATAGTGAAATTGACTCGAATCAAGTCTTCAGGTAACACGGCAATGGCTCACTGAGGTTACGTGGAGATATATGACCTAAACGGAGGCGCAGGTACATGGTTCTCAGAATTCGCCCTTTTATTTCTTCTTGAGCCTTGGAATGAGCATCACGTCGCGGTCACAACTTCGTTCCCGTTCCCGAGCAGACAATCGTACATGAAAATCTAAAACTCACCTTCCCCTGTTTTTGCTCCTAGAACTTGCTAATGCACTATTCTGACATTCCTCAATCTAGGAGCAGAGTTGAAAAGTTGGCGATGAATTCCAATTTTATTCCCGCTTCGACGCTTTGAAGGTTTTAAGTGCCGCCCTGGGTTAATCACAATTACAAAGTCGAGACATATTCGACTTGTATGCATTACTTTCATGGCTTCAGCTGCAATATGCCTTGACATTCTGTCAAATTAGCTTTTGCTAATCGTTCGAGGAACTTACGGCCCTATCAGGAGGGACATACATTCCATCAAAAGCACGGCAATGCTATGCAATCACTAATGCAGATGAACTTCAGAAAACTTCAGTCCGACATCACCAAACCCTCCAAAGCTTGGAAACCAAATAACACTGCTCTAATTAACATTATTAAATATGTCAAATACATTCTTCTGGGCTTTACCTTTTATTCAACACTCATGTACAAATCTAACCTGGCCATTTAAGTCTACCAACAAGTCACGACGATTAATAAGAAATTAAACCTAAATCCTCCAGTACTTGTTTCGAGCCTTTAACGGAGTCAGCCTCTGAGAGGGTGGCCACTGAGATCTTGATCTGTTATTTCATCTATCTATCTTAGATGGTCGCGACTTCTAAGTCCGACTTGTCAACCGTTATTGCCTTTTGAGGTGTCTGACTCTTCCATCTTCGCAAATCTTCCTCGGATCCTCGGTTGATTATCCGCAAGAGCCTTTCTGCAAGCATACTGTAAAGTACCATATTATGATCAATGACTGGGTCGCTTGCCCAAAAGGTTAGGAATAGACAAAATACATTACAGTGCCTAGTCACATAAGCAGTAGATTGTTCGAAAATGAGCCTTGTGAACAACACATTACCTTGATCTTCCTGCCAAAGTTCCTCTTGCTCTTCTTGTTCCTGTATCTAAAAAGCTTTTCCCAGCGTCCTTCGGAGGTGTAGTTGCTGAAAAGTATCGGCTGCTGAAGTGGATTACCACCATCAAGAGTCTGTCATTAAAATCCCAAGCGTCAGTGACGAGGCCTCATATGCTTGTAGCATCCACGAAAGTTGACACTTTTATAGCTTTTAGAATTGCATAATGCATCACAGAAAATGCAGTCTTACTGGCAGATAACTGATAAGATTTGGCAGCTTTAAGCTACTGAGACGCGATGAGGTAAAAACTAAAACAGATATTTATATCGACTTGACTTCACTGAAAGGTTAACTATGATGTCAGCGACGAGGATAAACTGAGAACTATCTGTGTTGCTAGGTACGATGTCCACCGGTCTGCACAAACAAAAGGCCCGAAAATAGACAGTGATCACTATGTTTCTAGTAAGATGATACACCAGTTCACAGGAAGAGTGAAGCCGACCCCACCTTTACTAAGAAGTGAGAATCTCATATTATTTGAAGAATTCAATGTCTATTCTTTTCATTAAAGTGAAATTCTAGTTGTTATGATGAGAGCAGACCTTTTTGAGTTCCCCCAAATAGAAATGCATAAAAAACATATAATGTGAAATAGTCACATCAATAACTAAGGAATAGATGAGGGTATTCCACTGAGAGAAGCTCATAAATACTAACAAAAAAATTGAACTCGACCTTTATGTCTCCTTCACTATATGCCCTCCGCATTCCACAGAGCGTTCCATCTCTGAAGTCCACCTCAGCAAAATCGAGGAAACTTGGCTTCAGTCCGCTAATGGAACTCAGACTTCCTGAGCTAACACGCTTGGGGAATGGTAGCTGCGCAGTCAAATTGTTCTCTTGAGATTGGTTCTCATCGATACTCATCAGAGGAACTTTCATTTCCATGACTTCGGCAATTGAGGAACCGATTGCGCCTTTTGCTAAGAGATCCTTCTTACACTCATAGAAAACCTCACTCAAGAGCGGCTCGCCCTGAAGTGATACAATATCACTGGCTTTGAGGCCTTGAGAGGAGATGACATCTTCTGGGCCAGAGATCATTGAGATGGCTGCTGTCATGGGATCGAGCCTCGCGATTGGCTCCTCAATTATTGGCTCTGGAGCTTTGAATAGATCCCCAGCCCCACCAAGGTCATATTCTGATATGGTAGAAATCTGAACCACGTTGTCCTATGAGGGGTGTTGAAAAGAATAAAATCAGAAAAGAATTCAGAGGATATGGAAATCAGAGGAATTGAGCAAGTAGATTAACAATGTATAGACAAAAGGCCTCTCAAAAAGAACTACTGATTATTTGTATGAGAAATGACTTACAGTTACAGATTGAGTCAGGAAAAGAAATACGTTAACACTAGAGCATGGGAATCTGTATGCAGCAACAACAAAGTACATGCAAAGTAACAGAAGGCTAACTACTCACAAGTAGTCAGGAATTAGCAGCCTCTAACTTTGACTGAACTATCATATAAGCAAGCCAATCTGTAGTATTAAACTAGGAGTTGTCATGCAGCCACAACGTGATATATGCGAGCCAACGACTTGTAGATCTCGCCGTAAGCCATATTCTTATACAGGATCCCAACATACTGCATATCCCGAACAACAGTATGATCATGTCACAGACCTCAATATTGATTTGTTCGGTTATCTATGCAAGATTAACAGAGACTAGAAAGATTTCAACATCCCAAAATTGAATTTAACATTCCTTGCTGTCAACATTAATCAGCAGTTTCTCATAGACAAGAAAGAGCGAGCAAGTGTAAAATTCAGAAATCACTCAATCAGAATATAAATTTTATTGAGATAAGTGATAGGAAGCATCTATTCAGAAATAAAAATTGTTACCGTGCTTCAAATTCTCTACTTAAATTCGCTTCCCATAGTTATGTTATGTGCCACTGAAATTAGGAAGACCAAGGATTTGCCATCATACCATTTCTTTGAGTTCAAACAGTTGTATTAACTAAGTTCGTTCACCACGGATATCCAGCAAGGTATCCGCTTCATGACTGCAATCATCAAGTTAGCCTACTACTTTCTTGATCTCCAGTATAGGGCTAAGTATGTGAAGGTATACTACAGGAGTAATTAACTGCGGTTCATCTTTGCTTTGTTCAGCGTCCAGAGATCATCAAGAAATCATGCAAAGCAACCCATCTCCTCTGTTTTCTATTTCCACCAAAGCTTCTCGTCCCTCAATCTCTCTACCACTACCTCTTTTAGTAAGATGGCATTAGTCATAGTACAAAACAACCAGCAAGGGAAACAGATTCAAGAGGAAAGGAATGAGAAGCCCATCTAACCCTATCACTAGTAGAGGGCCAGAACATCAAGAAATTCATTTTTATAGACATACATATACATGGAGAGAGAGAGAGAGAGAGAGAGAGAGAGAGAGAGAGAGAGAGAGAGAGAGAGAGAGAGAGATTAGTACCAGAGAATAAGTTGATTTCTGAGCTTTGTAGAACTCTTCAAGCGGCTGAACCTCCGCGTAGAAATTCTGGAAGCAAGGGAACAACAGTCCAGTCTCTGCATACATTCTCTCTCTCTCTCTCTCTCTCCCGTCGCACACTACACAAACAAGAACACAGCTCCAACAATCAAGGAGTGACTTCTTCTTCTTCTCCTTCTACTTCTTGATGTGCTGTGGGTACTGTCAGGGTGATTGACAGCAACAACACAACAGACCAAGCTCTTATAAATATGCCATGATGAGCAGGACTTTGATGGGTTTTTGATGGGTGCTTAGTGATGTATAAAATAGGGTTTTATAGGATGTGGACAAAAACAGGGGAAAAGGGACAGGAACAGTTTTAATAATGCAATTGTCCCCCCATCCCTCTCTCTCTCTCTCTCTCTCTCTCTCTCTCGTCACGCAATTTCTTTTTTTGTTTTGACATTAAATATTTGCTCCACGGTGTACCTCTGGACTTTGTGATATTTTACTGCAACTTGTTCAGATGAATGCGTCGGCATGAGGTGAGGACTGATCGGGACATGTTGGGTGCGATGACTATTCGGGTCAGTCAATCTTTTTCTACTTTTTTCTCTCTGTCTCATTGCTTAGCATTTTCTTTTGTATTGGCATAAGAATATCAACATCAACACGTAGAGTTACAGGAGGCGTTTGCTACCACAGCCGAATCAAGACACCCCATCTAATGAGGCCCAGCCGCTGCTTCAGCCTTTACAGACAAGTCGTAAGAGCTTGGAATGCTTGCGGCATCACCATGTCAATTCTTGCTTCCAGAAAGCACGTCCATTCCTGGCTCCTTTTCCGCTTGCCAACCTGAAAATCATGGAAAGCCCAGCTGGTCTTCTTGCTCAAGAGATCGACGCAGAAAGAAGCAAAAGAAAACATAGAAAAACCAGAGCGAGATGATAGAAAGAATGATTCTGCTTTCCACATTGGCAAAAAAGAAAGGAGATTATTCAAATTCTCATTGGAGGTGGAGTGAGCTGTTCCTCCACAATGCCGTTTGGATTCAAGCGCCAACGTGTATTATTTTATGGCGTCTCAACCGCATGTCTTTTGTCCCTTTCTCCATCTCAAAAGTCATAAAGCAAAAGAACAGAATTCAAGTCGGACAAGCAATTATAATCAACAAAAATGGAGACGAAATTACAGTTCACACGATGGAGCCAAAAGATGCTCTTCTCTTGTTGCAGGCGTATGGCCATTATGATGAAAGTGAAGACTTTCGAGTTCTTGGTTCATTTTCTTCATTGTAACTGGTGTTCCGCTCTAAATCTAATGCATAGAGGATTGGCTTAGATTATACAAGGCTTGTCCTGACCCAAAATGACTCGAAACATTGCCTTAAAGAAAGACATTTCATGTTGGTCGCCCTATCTCATTCTTTTCTTTTTTTGTTAATTTCTGACACGTGGTGTTCGTATATTGGGCATTCCGAACAAGAGCTCTAGAGAAAGGTCCTTTTGTAATGTTGTCGAGAATGGCTACATTTGATTGGCCGCTTTTATGTGTGGCATCCTTGCTTTAATGCCACTTTAGGGTTGACCATGGCATTATTAAAAGCACATTAACATCGAAAAATCACAAAAATGGGGAAAGGCCAGTTGGGAACATTTCGATCAAAAACTAATTCTGTCAAAATACATTCTTTCCAATATTGAAAAAGAGAAGTCTTGGGAGGAATATTGGGCCAGCTGGGTTGGTAAAGCAATTGGGAAAGAACAAGCTCAAATCGAATTTCAACGTAAATGCGACGTTCCGTAAATAAACAAAGCCAAAGAAAGGAGGGAAAAGCAAACGATTCTTCTTTTGGGTAAGTATGAAGGGATAAATGCACACTTCGGGATGGCTCAGGGGACAAGATTGAACTTCGCAATAAGGGAAAGCTCCTTAGAATCTTTCATTTTTATAAAATGAATGTAATTTTCTATCCATAAATATATTAAATTTATGCGTATGACCAAGTTCAATTTTCCCAAGTCCATCACGAGGGGACACCAATTGCATTACAGATGGCTTTAGCCAGCATCGCTGACACTTGGCAGCCACCAAGAAGTGTTTTTTTTTTTTTCCGGTAGGATCCACCAAGAAGTGTTGGGAACTTCATAAGCCGACAAAAGAACAGAAACGACACGCTCTCAAGAAAAACATAGCGCTGCGCCATCTTCTCTGAACATTATTCATGTTGAAGGTAATTTTGTCCTTACAAGATATGAGGTTCTACTTCACTTGGACTAATTAGTATTCTGATGATGGAAAACGTTAGCGCCTTTTGCACGGGTTTTGTTTCGTTTCATCGATGCCGGACTCTTGTCTCTAACCATTTATTGGCCTTTTCTAAGAGCATACCACTCCATATCGTTTCTTTAGAGAGATGTTGGCGTTCTATGTTCGGGGTTGCGAACGTTCGACACGTATGTCGAGTCGGGAACGTGCTATCTCGACGGGACTTTACTAGTGCGATGCTCTTTTTGTTCCCGTGTTCATTTTTGGGGGGGTGGGATGAACGGAAACGACAAGAAGGGAGATGCCAAGGGAAGAAGGTTGCCCAAGTTGGGAAAAAGTCCAATCGCGAGTGGGTGAAGTTGACCACCAGCTGAGCTAGTGGCGGAGGAGGAACGAACGGACCCAATCATCATCATCCTTCTCCGTCCCTCTCTCCCCATGTAGCTCCAACGCTTTCCTAGAGGATGGCCCCTTTTCTCTTGTCCCTATTCCTGGCTTCTTTTATGCTAAAAGTGTTCCCCACTGAGCCGCTGTTCCATGCTTTGCGCGGTGGGAAGTGGGAACGGTTTTTGCAAAAGAGGGAAAATTACTACATTGAGAGTTTGGCTCAAAAATGGATGAAGTAGCTATTTTGGGCTGAGGAGAAATGAGCGAGGCTAGCGATTCTTTTGATTGGAGCGGGTGGGTTTTCAAATAGAGCGTTTTCGCTTTAATATATTAAAGACATATCTTCTCTTAAAGACTACTAATATCATAGATTAGAATTAAAGTAAGAATCGCATCTGCGTTTCATTTAGCGGCATACTTAGCATGCAATTCTTGTTTGTCTGACTCTCGATTTCAGCACTCTACTTGATTATTCATTTATGGTCAAAACTAGACTTGTCGATTGAGAAGAATAAGAGGAACTACCCAAATAACATTGCCCGCACGCAAGCATGTTTCCCTTATGATCTTCATGTAGATTTCCTTTTTCATTTTCTAGGGGTTAAAACAATCTCATGCGGTCAAATAGGATTTGCATAGGAAGGCACGAACAGTGAGAGCAGCACTTCGATCCCTCTATATCCCACGGGACGAATTAAAATTAAATGAGAGGGTTCGACTTGAGCATTTTCACTTAAATATATTGAAGACATATCTTCTTTTAAAGCCTACTAATATGATAGATCGGAATTAAAGTAAGAATCACATCCGCGCTCCATTTAGCGACATACTCGGCATGTGATTCTTGTTTGTCTTACTCCTGATTTCAACATTGTACTTGATTATTCATTTCTGGCCAAACTAGGATTGTCGATCGAAAAGAATTAGAGGAACTACCCAAATAAGATCGCTGGTGTGCGAGCATGTTTCTCTTATGATCTTCATGTAGATTTCCTATTTCGTTTTCCAGTTTCATTTTCCGGGGGCTAAAACAATCTTGTGCGGTCGAGTAGGATTTGCATAGGAAGGCACGAATAGCAAGAGTAACACTTTGATCCCTCTATATCCCATGGGACGAATTAAAATTAAATGAGAGTGTCCGACTTGAGCGTTTTCGCTTTAATATATTGAAGACATATCTTTTTTCACCAAAAACTTAGGGGCTTTTTCATGGGTGCTCAAATTGAGCAGCACTTCGATCCCTCCATATTAGAGGTGAGCGATTTTAGATTTTGTACAAGTTCCACTTGGAACTTAAAACTTATCCGTTGAAATAGGTTCCTTATTTTTTGGAACCTAAAATCTACCCTGCATAACCTAGAACTTAGAATCTATCATGTCACAGATTTCAAGGTGTATTCCAATCTCTACCCAAGTTTCATCAATATTATTAATTGAATATATAGTGAATTAAAATCTTTAATGATTACAACTTGCTGCTACAATTCACTAACTAAAAAACACATGGAAAATATGAATATTAATAAAGTAAAAATCTCAGTCATAAATTTGAAGCTTAGATGAGTGCTTTCAGATTATACACTCATCATCGAACGACATGGAATATCGCAAGATTGTGTGAACAAAGAAAAACATTAAAACTTGTTCAAGGTTCCAGGTTTCACATTCCTTCAACTAAGAACTTGAAACCTATCCATCGAAATAGGTTATTCATTTTTTAGAATTTAGAACCTATCCTACATACTTTGAAATCTAAAACCTATAGGTATCTACTGGCCCGGTTCTCAAGTTCCAGGTTCTATCTTGGAACTATGTTCACCCCTACTCTATATCTCATGAGTGCTCGAATTGAGCATTTTCCCTTTAATATATTGAAAACATATCTTATTTTACCGAAAACTTAAGGCTTTTTATAAAGCCTACTATTATGATAGATCGGAACTAAAATAAGGGTAGAATGCACGCTCCATTTAACAGCACACTCGGCGTGCGATTCTTGTTTGTCTTACTTTCAATTTCAACACCCTACTTGATTATTCATTTCTGGCCAAAACTAAGCTTGTCGATCGAGAAGAACAAAGGAACTACCCAAATAAGATCGCTGGTGTGCGAGCGTGTTTCCCTTATGATCTTCATGTAGATTTCCTTCTTCATTTTCTAGGGGCTAAAACAATCTTGTGTGGTCTAGTAGGATTTGCATAGGAAGGCACGAACAACAAGAGTAACACTTCGATCCCTCTATATCCCACGGGACGAATTAAAATTAAATGAGAGTGTCTGACTTGAGCACTTTCGCTTTAATATATTGAAGACATATTTTCTTTCACCAAAAACTTAGGGGCTTTTTCATGGGTGCTCAAATTGAGCAGCACTTTGATCCCTCCGTATTATGGGTGAGCGATTTCAGATTTTGTACAAGTTCCACCTAGAACCTAAAAGTTATCAGTTGAAATGGGGTCCTCATTTTTTAGAACCTAAAATCTACCCTGCATAACTTAGAACTTGGAATCTATCATGTCACAGATTTCAAGGTGGATTCCAATCTCTACCCAAGTTTCATCTATATTATTAATTGAACGATATAGTGAATTAAAACATTTAATGATTACGACTTGCTTCTACAATTTACTAACTATAAAAACACATGGAAAATATGAACATTAATAAAGTAAAAATCTCGGTCATAAATTTGAAGCTTAGATGAGTGCTTTCAGATTATACACTCATTAGTGAACGGCATGGAATATCGCAAGATTGCGTGAACAAAAAAAAAACATTAAAACTTGTTCAAGGTTCCAGATTTCACATTCCTTTAGCTAAGAACTTGAAACTTATTCATCGAAACAGATTCATCATTTTTTGGAATCTAGAACCTATCCTACATACTTTGGAATCTAAAACCTATAGGTATCTACTGGTCCGGTTCTCAAGTTCCAGGTTCTATCTTGGAACTATGTTCACCCCTACTCTATATCTCATGAGTGCTCGAATTGAGCATTTTCCCTTTAATATATTGAAAACATATCTTCTTTTACCGAAAACTTAAGGCTTTTTATAAAGCCTACTAATATGATGGATTGGAATTAAAATAAGGGTAGAATGCACGCTCCATTTAGCAGCACACTCGGCGTGCGATTCTTGTTTGTCTTACTTTCAATTTCGACACTCTACTTGATTATTCATTTCTGGCCAAAACTAGGCTTGTCAATCGAG
This sequence comes from Eucalyptus guilfoylei, assembly GCA_016097605.1. Taxonomy (NCBI): domain Eukaryota; kingdom Viridiplantae; phylum Streptophyta; class Magnoliopsida; order Myrtales; family Myrtaceae; genus Eucalyptus; species Eucalyptus guilfoylei. The sequence continues at coordinate 20,045,615 of CM027860.1, forward strand.
AGGAACAAAGGAACTACCCAAATAAGATCGCTGGTGTGCGAGCGTGTTTCCCTTGTGATCTTCATGTAGATTTCCTTCTTCGTTTTCTAGGGGCTAAAACAATCTTGTGTGGTCTAGTAGGATTTGCATCGGAGGCACGAATAGTAGGAGCAACACTTCGATCCCTATATACCCCACAAGATGAATTAAAATTAAATGAGAGGGTCCAAATTGAGCGTTTTTGCTTTAATATATTGAAGACATATCTTCTTTTACTGAAAACTTAAGGACTTTTTTAAAAGCCCTTAAGATATCATGGGTATCCCTCTATATCTCATGAGTGCTCAAATTGAGCGTTTTTGCTTTAATATATTGAAGACATATCTTCTTTTACTAAAAACTTTAGGGCTAATTCTAAAGCCTTAATATGATAGATTGGAATTAAAATAAAGATCGCATCCGCACTTCATTTAGCAGCATACTTGGCGTGCGATTCTTATTTGTCTTACTCTCGATTTCAACACTCTACTTGATTATTCATTTCTGGTCAAAACTAAGCTTGTCGATCTAGAATAATTAGAGGAACTATCCAAACAAGATCGCTGATGCATGAGCGTGTTTGCTTTATGATCTTCATGTAGATTTCCTTTTTCGTTTTCTTAGGGCTAAAGCAATCTCGTGCGGTTAAGGAGGATTTGCATGGGAAGGCACGAACAGCAAGAGCAGCACTTTGATTCCTCTATATCCCACGGGACGAATTAAAATTAAATGAGAGGGTCCGTGGTCCTGCGTTCCAGAGCATTGCTTTTACTAGAGGAAATTCCATTGGATGCAAACCGAGTGGAACGCTCCCGAAAGTGACAAACTCTGGTGGGGCAAATGCCTACCTAAAAACTGAAAAGACAAGCGCACGCATTTCGCCCCGCTCTCATCATGCTCTTGATCAAGCAACATGTGAGTTGAATAAGCAGAATGATGGGTCCATGGACCGGTTCTTGTTTCGTAATATATTTCCCTAATCAAGTGCCGTAGGCGACTTTGCTTAATTTTTTTTTCTTCCATCCTTCCGTATTCGTACTGTTGGCCTGCTACTTATCGAGTACGCATGAGTAATTAATCTTAGTGCTGGTCTTAAATGATTTAATCTGTCGATAAAGAATTATCTATCGCTTAGTTCTTTATTTGACAGACCTACGTGCGATTAAAGTGATTCAAACACGAAATGTGTGGGGTCAGGCACATTGACTTGTGCTGGACCATGGGATCGATCAAGACACACTGCATAGAATTCAGGCGGGACGGCATGCCCATAATTATAGTTGGTCCGAGAGCAGGGAATATTTCCTAAGTTAGAAGAGAATATTCAAGAGCTTATGAAGAGGCATGAAGGACCTACGTAATCACCAGCTATACCGCTGGGACTCTTAAAAAGGAATTTCCACAAGAATCCACGAAATATCCTGGGGAGCCGACAACACAAAAGTTTTGCTGTTGGTGTAGTTAGGTGAACTGTGGACATTAGATCAAGTCTGCATATTCCGAGCACATTCTACGGACCACTTGATCTTGCTCCTACTTGGGAAGTATATGCTCGGATCAAAACACTTGAAATCCTCCCATCATATGATTTGCAAACATTTTGAACGTCAAAGTGCGACTACTAACTTATGCAATACAACATCTCAGTCGCTAATGCTCCAGTAAGCTCACGAACCGAATCCAAATAAAATTTAACGGGGTAGTCTACAGACAGACCATGTATTTACTTGCTGTAATATCTAGAGAGCTATTTGAAAACTGTGATCGCATTCTTTTTGACCAATCTGCCCTCCTAGGGCACTGAACGATCTCTCCAGTCATGGGAGAATCGAGGACACGAAATTGGGCTAAGACGCTGCACTTAATCGCAACCATTGGCCCAACTGCAATTTCACAACCTAACCTGTTTGTAAGGACCATGTTGCAATTTTGTCTACATTGTGCTCAACCAAGACTGATTCTCCGATAGTCTTTTCATAGTAGCAACTTCTTTCAGCAGTCATCAGGAAGAAAGAAAATAGTAAACCAAGAGCAGATCGCTCCTAAAAGAGAAGATGGAGTTCTGGAAAAACAAACCACAAACCCTCATTGAAACCACCAAAAAACATTGAACAAGCTAGGCCATCTGCGCCCAATGTAAACATCCAAAGATTTCCGGATTTGAGAAGTTAAAACGACACATCCTTCGTCATAGTATAGTCAAGCTACAGAAGAAGCAGTTAACAACTCCCCTCATGCAATCTTTGCTCTCGAGAAGTCCATCTCTGGGTGCTGCAAGAGAGTTCACCAGAAACAAGAAATCAGCAACGTTAATTTACATATGCAAGAACGCTCATTCTTAAGAAAAGCAACCAATATCCACCTCTGCCATGAACTTCTTTAGAATCTCCTGTTTCTGCATCTCATCGCTGGTAGGAAGACCCATTGCCTTCTGTCTCTGATCAAACTGATAAGTTAAAAGCAAAATGTCAGTATTGCATTCGCAAGAAGACATGCAAACACTCCAAGGCCACTAGCATTTGCTCATCTACACACACACAATAAAATGCATGCAGTGTGCATTTGTTATGTTAATAACCCGGAGAAGCTCAAGAAAGAGAGCTAGTTACCATCATCTTTTCGACTGTCTGCCGAGTTTCTGGGTCCAGGTCAGACAATTTGCTATTCTCTGGTTCTACCTTCTGAGTATCAATTTCAGGATCCCCTTTCACCAAAGATTTCCACCACTCCATTTGATTGTGCTTGGTAAGGAGAACGGAGATTTCACTCTGGTCCTCTGTAGATTCACGAGGTTAAGGTGATCATGCAACATGGAAATAACTCATATTACAATCAACGTAAGAACAGAAGGCAGATCATTCTTGTTTTGTGTCTGAATTCATGCGGTCTCTGATATTCTCAACTCAATCCACTACGTACCTAAACTCCAGTAACAATCATCAGGCTTGACAGTTTGGAAAAGCTCCCCCTGCAAGTAGTTGGACATGGTCAAGAGAGAGATCTGAATAAAGCAAGCTGATTAAATAAACTCAAAGTAAGCACACTCACTTCTATTACATGAGGTTGACCCTTGAGTCCAACTTTCAAGTGGTTTTTCTTTATGTCACATACCACAAACCTTCCTTTAGTACCCTTAGGAACTGGAACACGGACAGTAACCTCCTGCAGAGTCTGAGTCCAGGAATACTTCTCAAGATCAAGACCATTGCCTTTGTTTGGCACTGTTCAACCAGAAACAATGTCAGAGCAGCTACGGAGGCAACATGGTATATTTTACACATCCACCTTGTAAAAGGAATCATAACAAGGCAGTCCCTTATAAAGTTGCAATTTCCAAAGCACACTGTATAACCTAACTGGTCATCTCAGCTAAAGCTATCTGAATCATCAATGCAAGAGCTAGAGGCTCCATTCACAATTCAGGCATTGGGATTGTCAAAGTCATAACTATTATTCCACATCACACGTTGATGCCGAGGTGGTCAAGTTATTACTTTTAATTGGTCTTAAGCAATTTTATTACGAGTCCTAAATTTTTTTGTCCCACAGTTTGCCAAATCCCAAAAGCTGAAAGGCATTACTTAATGCTGAAGTGCCACAAAACAATGAGACGTTCTATGATTACAATTGTACCATAATCAGATCTCCTTGTTTTCCAGCTCATGTGACAAGAAAAAAAAGATAACACTTGAGAATTAGCTTCTTTTCCTAATTCCCAAAGAAAAAGGGAGATCCAATCGAGCATGAGCATGCAAGACAACTTGCAAGAACCAAACACTGCAATAAGAAGACATCTCTAAAACCAAAAGCAAGAAGCTTACAGCAGACCTTCCATCACTAGAATATTTGCCTAAGCCAATGCACGCTTAAACACATTATAGTAGAAATCAACACGAGAGAAAATTAATTAGTCAGGAGCACAGCCCCATAAAAAAAAATCCACACTTTAGCAAAATTGACAGCATTATAAGAATGAAACGGTCTCCCTGCCCATCGCCATTAAATAGCCAACCAGAGAAAACGTACAAGCTAAATAGATGACAACGGCTGTGAAACCATCACACGAGCATCACAGCCATACTGTAGCGGGAGAAATGAGCCACATCACGAGCGATCACTATGCAAATCATTCTACCATTGCACTTGTCATCTAATCTCTCGACTGCAGTAGCGTCTCCACAGGCACTCATCGCGCCCTTACGTAGCAAGCATCAAAATCACGACAATCACGAGAAAGATAAAAGCTCTTACCTATCGCCCCACTCTTCTTCTCTTCCTCCGCATCCTTCATCTCCACCTCCTCCACCTTCCTCTCTTCATCCACCTTCTTCTTCTTCGCCGCCGCCGCCGCCTCCGCCTCAGCCCTAGCCCTCTCCCTCTCCCTCTCTTTCTCGACCTGCATCGCCTTCTGCTTCTGCTTCTCCCTCGCCGCCCTCACCACCGCCGCGACGTCCCCCTCCGCCGCCTCGTGCGCGAGGAAATCGCTCCGCTCCGCCACGAACTCGAACACCTTCTCGAGGAACCCCAGCGGGCTGGACGGATCGAACCTCGCGCTGAACTCCGCCGCGGCGAAGGCGGAGGACGACGAGGAGGAGGCGGCCGACGCCGCGGGCTTCTTGGCCTCCGGCTGCCGCTGCTCCTCTTCCTCCTGGTAGTCGGAGATGATCGCCATGGACGGTGAGCTCTCGCCGGAAAATCGAATCGAAATCGCTCTTTCTCTCTCTCTTTTTGCTCCGCGAGAGTGAGAGCGAGAAATGATTTCTTTTTTTTTTTCCTTTTTTTTGGGGGGGTTTTTAAAGGGTTTGGGCAAAGGAATTGAAGGAGGGGGGTTTCGAGTTTTCGACGACTACTTTGTAGTGACGACTTCGTGGAATCGCTTGCTCGCTCGTCCCTCCGTGGAGAACTCCAGAAGGTTGTGGTTTTGCGGTGGGGCCCCCCGGCTTTGCTGGAATTCTGAAAGAGTCCCGCCTGAGTTTCCGAAAAATTGGCAATTGCATCGACTTGGGCCTCTAGTTCTAATCTACGTCCCCAAAAGTATTCTTATAGGCCTATTAATGAATTAATCTTGAAAAGAGCGGCGTTTAAATTCGAAAAGCTATGGTTACACGTAGTGTCGAAAAGCAGGTGCATTTAAATAAGGGCAAATACATGGACGGCCTCGGTTTGACGAGATGCAACCCTAAATATCCAAGTAGATAGGCTGAGATCTTGAATTGATTAATGATTGGCTAAATTGAAAGAAAACCTAAGAATAACACTAGTTTTTGAGCTTGTTACGACAACACTATGGTCAATTTGGAAAGCTCAAAATACTCACATTTTTATAAAGGACACCCCAGATCCGAAGCTCACTATCAATATAGCCATAGCCATGTATGAGAATATGGTAAGATGGATTGGCAATTCGAAGAAGAAAGCCAAACGAAGGGAAGACTCACCTTAAACATGGAATTTGCTTGAATTGGGAATCTTGAAGATCAACATAGATGGCTCCTTCACAATTGATCTAGCAAGAGAAGTCATTGTGTGTGTTTGTTGCAATACCCATGGCAGATTGGTGGACAATTTTGCCAAGGTGGTGGAGGCGAACTCAGCCAAATAGGTTGAAGTGGTGGCCCTCATTGAAACCCTGCAGTTTCTCTCTTCTCATTTGTCTCTCAAAATATGTGTGGAATCTAATTGTGAAAAAGTAGTGAGGGGTGTTCAATCTCTTGTTCAGCCTAATTGGTATGTACAAGTACTATACACCAGGACATGTACGTTGCTATCCCGATTTTCAGATCTCTCTTTGATCTATTGTAGTAGGAACACAAATAGAGTAGCCAACTGGGGTGCCAAGGCCCAAAGGACTAATAGACTTCCTTTTAATTAGATCTTGTACCCTTCCTCACCCTTTTTAGATTTAATTTGTTTTGAAGCTCTAGATATATACTCACTAAACTTTTCCTACGTATTTCTAACGAGGGAAAAAACCATCAAAAATCCCAAACTTTGCCTTAAGTGACAAATTTACCCCAAACTTTTTTTTGTGACATGAAAGTTTTTCAACCGTGACACATTTACCCCAAATTTTTTTTTCGTGACACAAAAAACCTTGAACTTTTATCTGTGTGACACATTTACCCTAATATTAGAGGGCATTTTGGTCTTTTCCTTTTTAATTTTTTTTCTTCTTCTCTCTTCCCTTCGCTGGCCATGGCGAGCCGACGGAGGGAAGCCGGCAGAGGGAAGCCGACGTCTGGCAAGGGCTGCCCTCTTGGCGTCGGGCAAGGGTCGCCCTTGCCTGGGCTGGCTAGGGCCGCCCTCGCCGGCATCGGGCGAGGGTGGCCCTTGGCTAGGTCGAGCGAGGGCAGCCCTCGCCGGACGCTGACTTCCCTCTACCGGCTCCACCATGGCCGGCGGAGGGAAGAGAGAAGAAGAAGAAAAAATGAAAAAAAGAAGGAAAAAACATAAAGAATAATACAAAAATGCCTTTAATTGGGTAAATGTGTCACAGTTTGCAAAGTTTGAGATTTTTTATATCACAAAAAAAAAGTTTGGGGTAAATTTGTCACTTTGGGCAAAGTTTGGGATTTTTTGTGGTCTTTTCCCTTCTAACAAAAAAAAAGGGTAGATATCACAAAAAAAATCTCAAATTATGGTCACTACAACACAATTAAGTTAAACTTTTTTTTTTGTCATCGAAAATCCTAAACTTACATGCTATGACACAAATACCGCTAATTATTTCGTGTCACAAAAAAAAAAAACTAAAGTTATATATGTGTAACGGATATACTTTGACTATAATTCAATCTTAAGTATATTTGTCACCCGATATAAGTTCAAGATTTTTTATTACACCAAAAAAAAAAAATCGAGGTCCTTTTGTTACCATAGGCAAATTTAGGGTTTTTAGTGACATATTTTTTAATTTTGCATTTGTGTCACAATAAACATAGCTTAGGATTTTTTTTATGGTAATAAACAGATAAAAAATTTTATCAATTGATTGTTCAAGCTTGTTTGGGTTGACTTTTACTTTTTTGCCTAATTTGAATCTCGTTGCTCACGTACTTTGACACCTTTTTTTTACAACAAAAATCTTGAAACTTTCATAACACTCAAGTGTTGACATGTAAATTTATATATACGTTCTTTTTATAAATCCTGAATTTCGAATAATGATTTATATTTTGGTGAGAAAGCAAGAAATGCATTTTTGATTTTGTTTAATGCAAAAAAAAAAAAAAATGCCCTTATTCAGCGTCCTCTAAAATAATTTAAGTACTATAATTCTATATCACACATTATATATTAATCTATATATTAATATGCTTAAATCAAAATTAGATTTTGCCTCACTTTTTGGTTTCCCATTTAACCATTATGTACTTGTTACTCCAATTGTAAGAAGTTTCAGCTTTCGAGGAGTTAACCATCCACTTTCCATTGAGAAATTGCACTTGCTAAAATTCTTTAATTGTCCTAATAAAGCAATAAGTAACTTCATCTAGTTTAGAATATTTTCCCCATTTAATTCTCCATCCAATTAACATTATGAATTTTATTATCGATATATTACAACTCAGAAAAATTGAAAACTAACCGTGCACAAATTGTTATTGACATCCAAATTTCGGTTGATGAAGAGGAAGACGAATAAGGATTATAGTGAGGGGGGGAGGGGGAGGGGGAGGAGAGAGAGAGAGAGAGAGAGAGAGAGAGAGAGAGATTTATTTGTTTTTAAATAAGGGCTAATTGAAGAAAGAGAGAGAGAGAGTTGTTAATTTCTACTCGAATGAGCTATTGTCAATTCAGCTTAGTACTTTTACGGTTAAAGTTTTTTTTTTTTTTTGGTAAAGGGTAATTATATTGAGCTTTAACCAACAAATAAACAAGATCAGGCACCACAAAACTTGCACTCAATAAGACACAACGTCTAATCGAGTGAAAGGGCGCTCGACACAAAAGAACACCACAAAGCGGTGAAGGTAAGGGCACAAATAACAGCCCAAGAGACAGCCACGCAAGGCCGGAAAGCAAACTAAGAACAGCTAAAAACGAAGGAAAAGAGAGCCACGCAGGGCCAGGTAGACCAACCAACCAACAACAAAGAAAAGCAAAAGAGAACAACACCAACCGGCAAGGCAGCGAAGAATCGGGGCAAACCCTGCGGATGTGAGGCGCGAACCAAGCCAGGAGAGGCGGAAGGCGGATACACCCGCCCCAAGCTCAAGGATAGCTAGGCGATCGGCACAGGGGACAAGAAGATAGAAGGATCAAGGCCCTAGTTCCGTTGTAATCTTCTATTTCTTGGGCAATCTTCCACGTTTTTGAAGGTTAAGGCTTTGTCCTTCACAACCTGAATAAGATGTTTCTTAACGGCCGCAACGACGACCGGATGATCTCTGAAGATAATGTCATTTCTATACTTCCAAATGAGATGGCATAGAGCACTAAAAGAGAAGCGGCCCATGGAGCGATAGAAGTCCTTACCCGAGAGGAATTTTATCGCCCATTGGAGATTTTCCGGCCAAGTCCCATTCCTCCACGGGAGATTACACTTAGCCGCCCAAAAATAAGCCATACTTACCGTGATGCAGCAACCAAAGAAGAGGTGATCAATCGAATCTGGCATGAGCTAAATGAGGGTAAAACATATAAAGGTTTGGGTTTTGATGACTCAAAATTAGTTTGGGATAATTAATCAAATATGTATCGGTTTGGAGTTTTTTCGTGATATTTATTTAAGTAATAATAATTGAGCCTCGAAATTAAAACCAATAGTCGAAGAGGGCTTCTTTTTTTGACTTAGGCCCCACTTAACTGTAGCCTAAAAAATTTATAAGTTTATAACCACAAGCTTTCTCACCAATGAAGCCACGAGATGATAATAAAGCCTTTATTGCAAACCTCAGCCCATGAGTAATAGGAACCTGGAAGCCCACGAAGAGCAAAAGAGGCTCACATTTCGAGAAGCCCATTTCGCTCCCTCCTCTCTCGTTCGCTCGTCGTTGCCGGTAGCCCTGAATCATCGATTTCGGGAAGTGCACGGAGTCGGCTCTGTTTGCCCCTGTTTTCATGTCCCGAAATCTCGAAGGGGCGAGACCCCATTCAAGGTTTATTGGTCGGCTATAGTCTAGACCCTCGGCAGTAACCACGACTCTTGCCATCGATTCAGTCATCCATCGATGCTCTGTCTTCGTCCACTGAAGAAGTAATTTAATTTCTCTCTCTCCTTTTCCTTTCCTACTGTTTCCGCAAAATATAAAACCAAGCTGAATTCATGTAGCCAATGTTAAAATTACCGAATCTAGGTCGTGTGTTTTGGTGATTCTCGACAGCTTTGTAGTCCTGGTACTGATTTTAGACGGAAACAGAGCCAGTCCCTTTGGTGCACGTTGATTGTTTGACGAAATGCCTCTGAGAAATGTCAATGAAATGATTGCTGACCCAGTTCAATCTGAAGGGTTCCTCAACATAGATTACTTGTTACCCAGTCAGTCCATTGTTATTCAGATTCGATTCCTGTCATGGTTCGTTATCATCAAGACCAAATCTTCACACCAATTATCTGTGTTCTCGCTCCACGCCTAGCTTACGTTCCTGAGAAATCACTGTGGTGCTTGTCGGTGAAGAAATGATTGGAGTCCACGATCGGTGGTCAAGCTCGTGAAGCATTCACGTCAGCTCGTCTCTCCAATTCGTGTTCTGAACAGTTTTTTTTTTTTTTTTTTACCATTTTTGCTGCCGGGAATGCTGGATGGCTGGTCGCCAGAGGCAACCAGCAGTCGAGGTTTGGTGCCGGACGTATGTGATCAACGGTGATGCATTAGTTATTCTTGATTTGAATTGAGAGCGCTGATTATTGGTCAAGCTGTGCATGTTTCGGAGTTGATGTTAAGTTTGAGGAGTGCTTAAACCGCAACGGGAAGAAAACGTCTGTAATACGAAGAAGATAGAAAGTGGGATAGCCAGGCTAAAAAGAAATACTGGGATGGGCTTTATTAGGTTTAATGAGCTTGGGCTTAGCTAGTTTTGATAAATTTGGGTTTACTCCAGCTTTAGAAAATTTGGGTTTGCTTGGTCTAGGTGAATCTGGGCTAGGTTTGATCTATATGAATTTGAGCTCATTTCAATTTTGACAGATTGAGTTTCATTTACACTTTTCGAGAAAAATGAATGATTTGAAAAATATATTTCTAAAAATGATCGCTTATAAAAATGATTAAACGTAACATATTTTCATCGTTCTCACTCTAAAATATTTAAATGTAAATTGTTATCAATAATGAAAATATTTTTCATTGATTAATTATTTTAAGCAATACAAATAATCATTTTTAAGAAAATATTTTCCAAATCATCTATTTTACTATTAAACAGACGGAGTCTTGATTTTGTTTTTGAATAGGCTAAGATAAGAGCTTGTTTGTGTTTAGGGCCAAAGCTTGTTAGACTATAGTTGGCCCATGTTTGGATCTGGCCCAAAGCCTCAGCCCAAGTTCCTATTTTCAGATAATAATAAAAAAATAAATTTAATTATAATCTGAAAATAGAAAAATTCAAAAAATAAAAATGGAAAAATGTTTAGAAATAGAGACCTTGATTAGGTTGCTAAGTTTCAGCACTAGACTTAGCTTAGTTTAATTTAGTTAATATACATCTAGGTTAAGACGTTTTGATATGAGATGAAACCTGCTAAAAAATGGAGCAATCAACCAAGATGTGAAAGGTCGAAATGATCAAATAGAGATGGGCTTGGTCCACATGGTCTATGAATCATACAATAATTCGTCGATGTTAATGTGATGATGTTTATCTTTGTGTCAGAAGGAAACATGTTTGGTACCTTTGATTCAGTGGGTGGTATTCTTAAGCTCACGTAATGTGTTGCCCAGAGAAGTATATCTTTGCGAAGGCTGTCCTTCGCTGATGCACTAACAACTTCCTCGTCCTCTCCTGCTGATGTATGTGTGAAGGGATTAACAGCAGCTGGTAGAGCGAGATACATCTTACATCCCACAAGAACAATGTGTAATATATGTGATCCAGACTATGTGCTGATAACCCAAATTAAGATTAACCGATATGGTGGAAGTGATTCTTCAAAACGAATGTTGCATGTTCGCATCAACCGGACCTGTCGGCAGACTCAGCACTAAAGGGGAAAGTGAGAGAGACCAGCCATATCTTCTGTTGAGGTAGCGAGAAAGACCGGCTTCTGTTATTCCAAGCAAAACGTCCTTCATGGTCTGATTGGCGCATCTCATCCATGAGCAGAAAAGCGCGAAATGTGGCCAACCAGTCTGCACGGAAAAAGGTTCTAGTGCATGAGATTTTTGCATGACTGAATCGATGCATTTAGCATTGGAAACACAGAGAAAAGCACATATGTCTACACGTACCACGTTCATGGCATTTTTCACTAGCTTTATGTCATCTAAAGCGAACGTCTTAGGTCTGAGTTCCACCCTCAAGCCTCCTTTGATTGGCGTCTTCGTGTATTTAGTGTCGAACAAGTAATATAATGATAATAAAAAGTATCGTCGATCGATGATTAATAAACCAATTAAATATTAAAATAGATTAATTCTAAAATTTATCTAACAGATCAAAATATAATTAAGAATAAATTAAAAACGAAATTTGTAGACTAAATGCAGTAAATCGATAAGATAAATATGTTAGAGCATCCGATTTCACTATAACCACTAGATATGAATTTCAGATTATTGTTAATACAAGAACGATATCAAACATGTGATAGCGGAATTTCTTAATCTATTTACTATCCTATCTCTAGGTATAGCAAACCTACTCAGCTTATTAATCCACTATATCTCTATGTGAATTAAAATAAACATGAGTGCATTAAAAACTATGAATATTCCCGACTTATAATGAGTCTTTTGGATCATCTTATCACCGAAAGCTACACAAATAACGTGATATATCTCTATCCACGTTTAATTCATGGTTATACATTATAATGAGCAATTGCATATTATCACTTTTCAGTTTCAAACATGCACATCAGATCATTCAAGTGGTGGCCAGTCACTCAGAAGCATTACGCACAATAAAATATAACTCACATGAATGAAATCAATTGTAAAACATAAAAATCATGAAATTCACATCATCATGGTTAGGCTACATCGTAACCCTAACAAAAGAAAATTAGAACATAGTAGAATAAGAAATAAAAATATAAATCAAACCCAGCATCTTGAATCAAAGAGCAAGAATTTTGTTACCACTTTTGTCTTCTCTTCAAAATACTTGAAAAAACTCTCAGAACAATAAAAAACGATCTCACTTCAAAAAACCTGACTGTTCTATCTCTTTCCTATTTATAGGAGATCCAAAATATCTATCTCCCAACGCTTGCAGATAATATTAGGGAACAAAATCAAGAATTTCCTGATTTAATATCCATCTTCCACTGCTGCTTTTATTTGAATTCCTGATATTTGCCATTCTTTTCCTTATCTTCTCCATATCTCATCATTCTGCATAAACAAGGAAAATTCAAATAATCAAAAGGAAATTCAAATATTTTCTCATAGATAATGCATTAATTGTTGCCTAAAATAGGTAAAATAACTCTATTTTTATAGAGTTATCATCGCCAGCCACAAATGAACACCGATTAATGTATTCCAAATCATTTGTAAACTTGATCACACCATGTCGAGGAACTGTGGCCAAAACCCCATCCTTTTGCGAAAACCAACTTTCTTGATTTCTTTCTTATTCTCAAGTGATGACTTATGAAGTTGAGATGGTTTACAGTGAGAGCCGGCAAGGAGATAGGACATGAGAGACGCGCCGTCGCCAATGGAGTGATGCGAGCGGAGGATGATGACGGCCTTGGCATCGGAGTTTGGTAGGTTGAGGAGGTGAAGCTCCCAAAGTGGCTTGGACAGGTCCATGGGGGTCATTGTGTGGTTCGTAACCTATATAGCATCAACATGGACTTACGACATGCAACACGATATGACATGACACGACACAACATGTTGACAAGTCATTTTTCAAAAATAAAGAATTCTGATACGTTATATATTAAATATATTTTTGTACTTAAATAAATAAATAACAATAAAAAGAGTCAAATAATTTGTTAATATCATTCATTATTTTAATTTGACAAATTCAACTACATTTCATTACAATAATACATAAAATTTAGGGGGAAAACATTGTTTAAAGGAAAATGCTGAAATGGCATTTTAAAATTTATTTATTTATCCTATGTGGCATTTTTATTACTTTTTTCATAGTAAAAAACTTTTAAAAAAGCTAAAATAATTCTAAAAAAACAAAACTGAAAAAAAGAACAGAAAAGAAAGAGAAGCATGGTTGTAGTTGGGCACGTGCGCTACCTTTGCCGCTGCCTCCATCAACGGCGTGTTTAGCCACCGTCGGTGGGGGGCAACCCTCGCCGGCCCAGGTGAGGCCTGGTCAAGGCTTGCCCAAATCTGGGTGACACGTCGGCGGGGGTTGATGAGGCTTGCCTTGATTTGGGCGATGCCGGCCCTCACCTTTGGCCGGCAAGCCTCCCCAATCGTAGGCAAGGCCTTGCCAGCCCTAGGTGAGGGCTGGTGACCCTTGCTAGGATCGAGTGAGAGCATGACATTGCACAGATCGAGGCGAGCCTCACCCAGCCTCAGCTGAGGCATCGCCCAGATCTGAGTGAGGGTTGCTCCACCCTTCGTCACCTAGGGCTAGCGAGGTCACCATCCCCCTCCAACGGTGGTGGTAGCAGCGCCCAGCCACCAGCCACCGGCCCTACCTCTTTTTTTTTTTTTTTTTTTTTTTTTTTTGTATATTTACATTTTGACCTCTTAAGTATCGAAATTTTTTAAAATTAACCCGTGTGTGTTGAACTCGCGTGTCAAAATTCCAGACTCGCATATTGGAGAAAGTTGACCACATGTCAGATTTTTCAACCTTCGTTGACCACGTGTCGGAGTATCGGACATCACACGAAAGCTCTCAGAGAGTATCGGTATTACATAGTTCGCAACGTAGTCTTCCATGAACTTGTCCGGAGATTCGATGTTGTCAGGGTCTAAATGCGGGACGATCAAGTGGTTATCTACGTCTATCTTGGTTTTTCGCCATTTCATCTCCCCCCGCCTTTTGTCATCCGCGACCTAACACGATCGTTCTCTGCATGGTGACGTTGATCATCATGTTTGTTCATGTTTCTTTGTCTTTGTGCAAGTAGAGAGAAAATGTCGGTTTGATCATATGCTAACTAAAAAGTAATATAATGATCAAACAAATTTCAGAATCCTCTCTTATCAAATAGTTAAGGGATTTCTATTCCACACATTGACGTTGAAAAAAACCCCAGTTCGACGAGGCGATGGTACTTAAATCGATACGTGAACATGACGAAAATTTCATTCTCGATTCTTTCAGATTCATGGATGGTTCCAAGGAAATTATCACCATCATAACCATCACGACTTGTTTATATATTGATTTACCAGGATGGAGGAGGAGTGAGGATGTGGCGGGTGCTCTAAACCGGCTTTGATGGCATCCAGCCATCCACGTTCAGCTTCGTTCGACTACCCAACATCGTTATGACATAACAGTTCAGTCTGGGTGCGTAGAACAGATGAGCTTTCAGACTCAACAGCTCATCTTCTCCCTCTTCGTCCACCTTCTTCCCCATCTCTGGCTCTATCTCGATGGGCGAAAGATCGAGATGGGTTTTTCTCTTTCTTATCATCCCTGATTCCTCCGAGTTCATTGTCATGCTTCTAACTGGTGCAAGTAATCGCTCTTTTTGGCAAAAAAATTACTCTGCACTAACTTATATAGATCTGGAGTTTCCTGTAGTTTTGAGCTCACCTAATTTGCTTTATTCCTAGAACCAGACAATTGAGGGAGTTCTCTCATTGACTGGGCATTAATCAAATTAATAAGCTCATAAATGTATCGATATTGTAATTGCATCAAAGCTATTTTTAGTTACTACTGAAGTTATGACATTTTATCACAAAATGATTTTAACTTAAGTTGCTCAAATGGATGATTAATTTCGGAGTACAGGTCTCTTATTGCGAAAGTCAAGATGCTCGTGGTTCCGAAAGGATGGAACGTAGAATTCAATTAGAATAATTGCAGTTTTCTATGACATCCTTTCAATACTGCATGGTTTTTGGTTCATAAATCAAACTGCAGTACTAACAAAAAATCTAAAGTATGAAAGTCTCTCGACATCAAGTAATATCAGTATAATATTGGAAAAACAGAAAACTTTACGGCTGCGCAAGAGGTGCGGATACATCTGAACCAGTATAGACTCGAGTGAGATATGTATTAGCTCACAATGATGTACGGTATACTTGATTACTTGACAACTTTCATTTGGACATGCTATCCGATTCAGTGGCCAAACGTGCGCTCAACTTGTCAAAGAAATTGATGTTGGTTGACTTTAGAATTCGGCTCTCCTTCTGCATACTCAAGTCCACCATGCATCACGTGGCTCTCTGTGATTTTTATGCAGATTTATGGTATACACATTGACTTCCAAATGGTTCTTGGAATTTGTTGTTGACTTACAAGTCTTTCTTAATTTTGTCAAATTGCCAACTTCTTGTAAGACGCAAAACGCGCAATTCCATGATTTCCATAATTAGAACAAGAGTACAAATAATCGAGTAAAAAGATTAACGCACCTGTTTTGAAATCCATCGTTCTTGATGTGGAAGTGGAAAAACGATGATCCATGCACAAATCATTCTCCTCTATTACCCTTTATATCACTAGCTCAATGAGACGGCCTCCTCATTCTTTTGCGCTAGGTAAACTCTCATTTTATAAGGATACTTGTGAGAATTAGAGTTAAAGGAGAGATTTGAGCATTATTTATAGAGTTTTCAACTAGGCCATCTCATTACGGGCTAGACTCAACTCGGCCCACACTAGCCAGTCTCATATTAAACTAATTAAGAAAGTTTCTATCTCACTTTAGATCAACTAACCCCGTAAAATGGTAAATTACAATATCAATTAATATAGCCCACATCAGGAAAACTCTTTCACTTCTCACTCTTCAACAGTCATGAACTCCTATAGCCTCCATAAATACAGGAAATGAGGGAGTAAGAAGTGGCATTGCTGTAGAAGGAAGCCCCCTAAGAGTGATTCTACACATCTTTTACATTTAAACTGTAGCAGGTACCGTGTGTACTGTAAATTTCTCTCTTCCTTAGTAATGCACATTTGGACATTCCAATTTCTTAATGGTACAAGTTTAATTGCATTTGAGTCGCTCTCTCTTTACCATGGAAGACAACATGTGTGAAGATTAGAAGATAGTGCAGATTTCAGAAATCAGCCGTCAGGATAGTTAGAAAGAAGTTCAGTTTCTTACACTTTATGCCCCCAGATTCACGTCATTGGTGACAGAAACATAACTAATGTGGAAGCGAAGTAAAATGTCACCGGTACGGTTTTACATGATTAGTTGGTGTCTTTGAAATATCACCCCCTTTCAGATGCGTTAATGAAACCTTGGTACTCGGTTGTCTTGTTCCTTTTTTCATTGAAGATCGTATAGTTTTGTTGCAAGTGACACTTTTTTTAAAGGTACTGTTTCTGTCGATGAAACCTTGGTACTCGGTCCGGCCAGCTAGTGTGTGGTCGGCAGGGCATGCTCTCGGTGCTGCCATCTTGGTGCTCGTGGGCAAGAAGATGGCCAGGAAGAATTTTCCTGTCAAGACATACCTATTCAATCCACCGTTTGTGACCTTGCCGTTGGGACGTATCAAGGACCACAACTTAGTAGACAAGTTGTTGATCCTAGCCAGGTTACTCAAAGCTGCAACTGTCGCCGCTTTGAATCCTCCCAAAAATGAGCCTCTAGTACATGACAAGTTCGAAGTCCTATCTTTTGGGAACCCAACCTGTTTGTGAATCCTGAAGATGATCTCTGTTCGGGTTACATAAGTCACTTTGAGCTTCGAACACTGATGCAATCAATCGGAGCACGGAAAATTAGAGAGGATCGCAATGCAAAATTCACTGATTAACCTGTCCATGGATGCAGTCGGGAAAGATTCTGAAGCAGAATCGGTCGACACCCTCGCTACAGCCTGTCTCACTACCAATCTGTGTCCATCTCCAGATTTTAAACTGGCGCATGGCATAGAGCAGTGGTAGGATGATCGTACTCAGTGTCGGTCCTTGTTGCACAGGTTCTTGCCGAAGGACATGAAGTTTGAGATGATCGAAATGCCTCCAAGACACACAGCAAAGGCTTGGACGGAAAGTTGTTGCGAAACTGTGAAACGTTGAGCTCCATGCATGTGGAATCCTGTTGTGACATCATCCTTAATCATTTCTCTTCCCTCCCTCTGTATTTTGACCAAATGTTACAATTATGTGCTGAACTGTGATTTGTATTTATTATATAAATAAAAGCTACGATCATCCGTTTCTTTTTCTTCTTCTCTCTCTGTTGATCATATTCCTTAGCATAAAACGAAACTGAAAGGGGAGCATTGGAAAGTGATGGGAAAGACATAGTTTGTATGAGTAAGAGATCTTTGCATCGTTCCCAACTTCTTGTAGAGACTGAAGACATATATGATATATCAGTCAGAGCAAATATATCCAAGTGAGCAAGACAAATGCTCACCTTAATTTGTTAGCAGCCGAACGCGATGAAAGATGTCAAGTACTTTTTTTATGTTTTCCAGATACAATCAGCATCAGAAGTGGCTTCTAATAGCTAGCGACCTTCCTAGTTCCTACACATTTTTCTTTTAAAATACTGACCTGCACATGCAGTCCGATTTACAGGCCAAACGTGCACATTACTTGTGAAAGAAAAACAAATGGCATGTGCTCTAAAACTGTACTCCCGTCTCTATTAGCGTACCAAGTCAACCCTTACTAGGTTTCTCTGTGATACATAGTAAAACCAGATGCAAGTCTTTTCTTGATTGAAGCTTGTGGTTTTATTGAAAGGCTTTTCAATTCATTGTGCAGAATTGCCACTTATGTAGACAGTCATGAGCTCGGCGTCCTGCGTAAATGCAGGAAATGGAGGCTGAAAAAGTGGCGAGGAAAGAAACTTAGTTGAGTGATCCGTCACGTACTCTGTTTCCTGTGTTCTCAGGTTACCGTCCTAACTACAAACTTGTCTCTTCTGTTGGGAAGAAAGACACCATGATGTCAAAAGTTAAATTTAAATTAAAGCTTTTTTAAAATTATGACATTAAAGTAAGCGTCACATGAAAATTATGGTATATGTGGTGTCATTTTCTCTCTTCTTCAGCATTCACAATAGAGATTGCAACTCTATTATGCTACCATCTAACCACATCCTGTCTTCATTTTTGTCCCAAAACTAGGAAGATTGCTTTATTGCTGTTGCGGAATCCTTCATTGGTAAATGTGAGAAAGTGGGCCTCAGCGATTGCGCGTTTGATGTCTCTTAGCTTCCAAATTGATGAGGTTAATAATGGCAATTTTGAAATATTTCAAATACTATTCCCTTTCAGATGAGTAAATAAAGGCAGGGTACTCTGATTGATCTATCCCTGTTCAATGGAGATCCTGTTCTTCTAGTTTTGTTTGCAGGTGAACATCTTTAAAGAGGTAATAAGAGGTTGTTGTGCTGGAATTTGTCTCCACAACGAGATATTTTTCATTGAAAGTTGTTCTTTGATTTTTATTAGAAAAGACAGGTTTTTAGATGATTCTGAATATGAAATATCACATGCACATAAGAAAATCAATTCACTGCAAACAGTTAGGAGCGTCTACAAATTGTGCCAGAATTTGATCGACAACAAAACTTGAGAACTTAATTAATTTGAACGGAATCAAATGTATACAAACTATTTTGGAATCTAATCGGCCATAAAGCTTGGAAAATAAAGATGAGATGCGAGAATATAATCGACGACAAGGCACCTAGTAAATCATACATGCTGAAATTTAATCGATGATGCAGATATGGAAACTACAATAAGTTTTATGATTCAATTACACTTTCATCATTTCAATACTTATCCCTCATTTATTAGTGCTATTTTTCTCTGTTTCATAGTGCTGATTGATTCATGAACCAAAAACCATGCATTATTGCCGGGATATCATAGAAACTGCAATTATTCTAATCAAATTCTGCGTTCCATCCATTCTGAACCAAGAGCATCTTGACTTTCACAATAAGATTTCTGTACTCCCAAATTAATCATCCATTTCAGCAGCTTCAGTTAAAGTCAATTTGTGATATAAAGCCAAAACTTCAGTCATGAATTGCCCTTTTTTCTTCTCGTGCGGCATTGCTGAAGGTCTTCAGGTTAGATATGATCCTTTCACTAGCTAGAAACATTCTCGATGCGGGTACGGGGCAAGCGAGTGTGTTTTGAGTGATAACGGGATGATATGCGATAGATGAAGGATGGATTATGATCACCACCAAAGTCTCTCGTCACTCCATAAGTGACAGCGCATCTCCCAAGTCGTATCTCTTCGCCAGCTCTCAAAGTAAACCATCCCTACCTTATAAGTCGTCACTTAAGGATAACAATAAAAAAAAAAAAAAATCAAGAAAGTCGTTTTTGTGAAAAGATGGGGTTTTTGCCACGGTTCCTCAATATGGCGTGATCGAGTTTGCAAGTGATTAGGAATACATTTGTCGGTGTTTGTTTGTGGCTCGCGACAGCACTCTTTCTGAAAGACACGAAAACGCCAATCTAAGGAGGCGTGAGGGTGAAGCTCAGCCCAAAGACATATGTGTTTTAGTCACGCGGTAGTCACATAAAAAAAGAAAATATTAAAAAGAGGTCATGTAAGTATTTTTCGTTAACATTGGATAAAGTTGATAGAGGGATTCAATTCCACTAATTTGACCGAATCTAGGATTTGATGCACTTTTTGTAAGTTTTACAACTCAATTATATTTTTGTGACAAATTTTAGGATTTTCAATATACTTATCCCAACAGACAATATAAAGTATGGAAGTCTCTCTACATCCAGCAATATTAGTATAATATAAAAGAAGTACATCTGGACCAATATGCACCCTAGTGAGGAAAGAAGTACACTCAAGTGCCAAAACTTATCATGGATGGACACATAAGTACCAAAACTTCCAAAATGTACATTTAAGTGCCAAAATCCCAAGAAAAAAATGAATGCTTAAGTGCCAACAACGAGAATTTCCAGTTAAACAACCGGCATGGCTTTTCCGACGAGATTTTTTATTGATGTAGCAATTTTTTTAGAAAAAATTATCTACGTGGTGCTAACGTGACTAGATAAGCCCATAATGACGTCGTTTTGGGACAAGGATGCTAAGTGGACATTCCAGCTGGTTTTATTAATAAAATAACGCAACGTAGGATTTTTGGCAAGTCTCACCGGAGTTATCACTTAAGTGTTTAATTTAAAAAAAAAAAAAAGTGACGCTTAATGTACATTTTGGAAGTTTTGGCACTTATATGTCTACCCATGCCAATTTTTGGCACCTGAGGTGTCCACACCTCCCCCGAGTGAGATATGCACTAGCTCCCCACTTTGATTTACCGAAAGTCCAAAGGTAATCAAATTAGTTTTGAAATATTCATTAAGGTTTGGATCTTGTGAGTTCACAATGACATACAGGATACGTAATTACTCGACGACTTTGACTTGGTCCAGCACATGCTCGAGTCCACCATGCATCACATGGCTGATTTATGCGGTGCACATTTTCTTATTTGGAATTTGTGGTTAACTTACAAGTCTTTCTTAGTTTTGTGCAAATTACCGAGTTCTCACTTCCTGGCAGTCATGAACTCCTGGGGCCTCCATAAATACAGGAAATGAGGGAAGGAGAAGTGGCATTACTGCAGAAGGAAGCCTCCTAAGTGTGATTCTACACATCTTTCAGGTTTCACCTGTAGCAGGTACTGTGTGTGCACATTTCTCTCTTCCTGATGCACATTTGAACACTTCAATTTCTTACTGGCATGAGTCTAATTGCATTAGGGTCGCTCTCTCTTTATCATGGAAGACAACATGTGTGAGAATTAGAACATAGTGCAGGTTCCAGAAACGATACTCAGGATAGTTAGAAAGAAGTTGAGATTGTTACACCTTATGCCCCTAGGTTCACATCATTGGCGACAGAAACATAACTAATGTAGAAGCATAGTAAAATGTCACTGGTACGGTTTTACAAGATCAGTCGGTGTCTTTGAAATATCACCCCCCCCCCTTTCAGATGCGTTGATGAAGCCTCATTACTCGGTTGTTTTGCTCCTTTTCATTGAACATCGTTTAGTTTTGTTGCATGTGACCGGTTTTTCAACAAAAACAGTACCTTCTCTCAGGGGCATGGGATATAATACACACGATGAATGAGTTTAGCCATTCAGGGCCGTCGCATCTCAAGCGCATTGACTGGTAATGAAATCCATCTAATCTGCCGTCAACTCCAAATTTCCAAATAACCGATGTCGAAACAGTGATCTGACTTTTGAGGATCTTATAGGGATGATGCATATCACTGCAGAGCCGTCGTCGCGAGCTTAGTTAATGGAGTTTATGTGATGGAAAGGGATCGCCAGGGAGGACGGCAGGGATCCCAGGCTCTGGCTCGGCCATGGTGGAAGTTCTTCCATTTCGAGTTATGTCGCATTTTGGTAGATGAAGTTGATTCCACCATCTTTGGCGCCGTTTACAAGTTTGTGCTTCCTGATCAGGCAAGAAATGCCCCAACTTATGTCGTTGCCCTCAAAGGAGTGATGCCTACGCTCGCCACTAACATATGTGATTCCAAGCTAGTTGTGATGTGTATCCAGAATGTGCTCCACAGGTCCTCCCGCTTCAAGTCTGCTTTAAAAGTGGTGGAGCATCTCTTGCATTCAGTCCGGCCAGCCGGTGTGTGGTTGGCAGGGCATGCTCTCGGTGCTGCCATCTTGGTACTCGTGGGGAAGAAGATGGCCAGGAAGAATTTTCCTCTCAAGACATACCTATTCAATCCACCGTTCGTGACCTTGCCGCTGGGACGTATCAAATACCGCAACTTAAGAGACAAATTGATGATCCTAGCCAGGTTATTCAATGCTGCAACTGCCGCGGCTCTGAAGCCTCCCATAAATGTGTTTCAAGTACCTGATGAGTTCAGAGTCTTATCTTCTTGGGAACCCAACCTTTATGTGAATCCTGAAGACGATCTCTGTTCGGGTTACATAAGTTACTTTGAGCTTCGAACGCTGATGCAATCGATCGGAGCAGGGAAAATAGAGATGATCGCAATGCAAAATTCACTGATTAACCTGGCCAGGAAGGATCCGGAAGCAGACACAGTCGACACCCTCCCTACGGCCTGTCTCACTACCAATCTGTGTCCATCTCCAGATTTTAGAATGGCGCATGGCATTCAGCAGTGGTGGGACCATCGTACTCAATGTCAGTCCGTGTTACATAGGTTCTTGCCAACGGAAAAGAAGTTCGAGATGATCAAAATGCATCCAAGACACACTCAGCAAAGGCGTGGACAGAAGCTTGGTCCGAAACTGTGAAACGTTAAGCTCCATGCATGTGGAATCCTGTTATAACATCATCCTTAATCATTTCTCTTCACTCGCTCTGTATTTTGACCAAATGTTACAATTATGTGCTAAAGTGTGATTTGTATTTATTATATAAATAAAAGCTATGATTATCCGTTTCTTTTTCTTCTTCTCTCCCAACCTCCTCTGTTGATCAGATTCCTTAGCATAAAAAGAAACTGAAAGTGGAGCATTGGAAAGTGATGAGAAAGACATAGTTTGTATTAGCAAGAGATCTTTACATCGTTCGCAGCTTCTTGTAGAGACTGGAAACATATATGATATATCAGTCGGAGCAAATTTATCCAAATGAGCAGGACAAATGCTTACCTCAATTTGTAAGCAGCCGAATACGATGAAAGATGTCAAATACTTTTTTATGTCTTCCAAATACAGTCACAATCAGAAGTGGCTTCTAATAGCTAGAGCTGTTAAATGGGTGGGTCAGGTCGGATTTAGGTCGAGTCATTAATGGTCCGACCCAAATTAACCCATTAACCCATTTATGTATAATGTAAATTTTCCGACCCATACCCGACCCGACCCATACCCAACCCATACCCGACCCAACCCATATTAATAAAATATTTTTATATTTAACCAAATTTAGAAAAACTTATTCCTATGTTTTTTTTTTAAGATTATATTACTAAAATACTTCCAAGCTTATTTCTTTTATATATATATATTTTAAATGGTATTGCTAAAATAGTTTATACTATTTTTCTAAAAATGGTATTGCTAAAATAGTTTTATACAACACAAATTTAATGGATAATTTTTATAATTTTTAAAATAATTATTTTAAAAAATAGAATTTTAATTTTTTTAATTTTTTAAAAATTAAATTTTTAATTATTTTTATTTTTATTTTCAAAATATAATTTTAAATTTTCTTTTTTTGTTCTTCTTCTTCTTTGACTGGCCGCCGACCACAACAACGGCCAGTGGCTAGCCACAAGCAAGCCTCGAGCTCGCTCGACGCCGGTGAGCTTAAGGCTCGCTAGATCGGCGAGGCTCAAGCCTCGCCCGACGCTGGCAAGCTCGAGTCTCGCCAAATCGGCGAGGCTTGAGCCTCGCCGGACGTCAGCAAGGCCTCCACCTCGCTAGATCCAGCGAGCTCGAGGCTCGCCGTTGTCAGGTGAGCTCGAGCTCGCCCCTCGCCGGACGTCAGCGAGGCCTTCACCTCGCCAAATTTGGTGAGATCGAGGCTCGCCGGTGTCAGGCGAGCTCGAGCTCACCCCTCACCGGATCTGGCGAGGCTCGAGCCTCGCCTGACACCGGCAAGCCTCGCCTGACGTCGGTGAGGCCTCCGCCTTGCCAGATCCGGCGAGCTCGAGCTCGCCTGGCCGGTTGCCGGCCATCAATGTGCTGGCCACCGGAGGAAGAAGAAAGGAAAAAAAGAAAAGAAAAAAAAAAAAAAAAGAAAATTAAAATAAAAAATAATTACAATTTCGGTTTTTATAAAATTTTTTTTTTAAAAGTTAAAAAGGGAAGAGAGAGATTGTGAGGTTTTGGTTGAAAATGGGTTCTAAATTCAACCCATTTAAGACCCACCTATCAAAGTTTTTAATTGTTAAACTCATTTAACTACTTTTTGTCAAAAACAAGTGATCCATATATGACCAATTTATGATTTAAATGGGTCATATATGAGTCTAAGACCCATTTTAACACCTCTACTAATAGCTAGCGACCTTCTAGTTCCTACACATTGTTTCTTTTAAAATTTTGACCTGCACATGCAATCCGAGTACTGGACAAACGTGCCCATTACTTGTGGAAGAATCCCAGATGGCATGTGCTCTTGAGCTCCATTCTCGTCTCTTTTTAGCGTACCAAGTCAACCGTCACAAGGTTTCTCTATGATACATAGTAAAACCAGATGCAAGTCTTTTCTTGATTGGAGCTTGGGGTTTGACTTGAAAAGTTTTTTAATTCATCGTGCAGAATTGCCACTTATGCAGACAGTCATGAGCCCGGCGTCCTGTGTACATGGAAGGTGTTAAAAAATGCAGCCCAAAAGCTTAAATATAAAAAATATTTCGGACCCCGTTGTCAAGCAATGCGAGATAATACTTCAATACCCCTTTCACGTGCAGGCCGGGTTAGGAGCGGCATGTGAAATTTGACTAGTTTGACTAATAGAGGTGGATGCACATTCACAAATGAAATAACACCAGCTCTGATATCATGTTAAAAAGTCAAACTCGAAAACTTGAACTTATAAGTTGAGGGAGATTGTATGAATATAAAGAGCATTTAAAAACTGTTGTTAAGCGATGCAGGATAACACTTTAACAAATGGAATATCGAAAAGGGGTGAGCAATGGAAAGAAGCTTAATCAAGTCTTCCGATTGAGAAGATTATGTCAGAATTTAATCGACAACGAAGATTTGAAAACAACAACTATGATAAACGCCAGAGTTTAATTGACAACGAGATATATGAAACTACGACTAAAGCATGGGAATTGAAAAATATTTAAATTGCAAAAAAGATAAATTGCTGAAAAGTGAAGATAAATTTGCAAGTGATTGGAGAGAGCTTTAAAAAGAGCAAGATTTGGCTATTTATAGCCCACAATTCACAGTTATATACAGCAGTTACAAACTTTGAAATTCAAATAAACAAATAACTTCCTAATGGCGGTTATAAGAAGTTTTGTCATTTATTATTGTCCGGAGCACTTATTGACAAGGAGTTATAAAATCCCTAAATTAGTGACAATAAAACATAATTACCTAGTAGTTACATCTTTGTGTCAATTGCCCATTATTGATGAATTTGTCAATCAACTTCTCAAGTCTTGATGAACCTGCAAAAATTTAGGATTTTTCTTTACCACTTTCTGCTATTGTCCTCGCAGGTGAGGTTGATATAGGATTGTCATCCATAGCGCAGGAGAAGCAGAGGATAATTGAGTCATGGTCCCTGCGAGCGAAATATCTACACGTTAGAGCATAGGGATGCTTTATTGACTTGTATTTCGACAATCAACACAAATTTCCTTCATCATCAGAGAAAATATTCTTGTTTTACTGGCTATTTGGAGTATAGTCATTGCTCGAATTCTCATCTGCCACAGGGTTAGCGCATATAACCTGAATTGTCGGATGCTATACTTCATGCAAGCTATTCACCCCTCAGAGCATCTTGCGAGAACGATGTAAATCAGGCCAGGGCAATCGTTGCGTGCCTAGTTCATGGGGTCTATGCCATTGAAAAGGACTGCCAAAAGAGGTGGCAAGCAATCGAGGCTCTCGCTCCACTGTGTGGACAGTCATTTGGTTTCTATTTACATCATGTTCGTATAGACGATGTTGATTCCACGTTCTCCAATGCCATTACAATATCGAATTAACGCAACAAAATAGAATAATCTCTATAAATAGGAACCGATAGGGTAGAGCAAAATAATTATCAAACACACAAACATAAGAATATAAAAAACATCCTCGATGTTAGAAGATAAAAAACCATAGACCGGAGTCCACTAAAAAATCTTCACGATCAACAAAATCCGGCAAACAAAGTTCTACTCTAGTAAATACTAGAGGTACCTAGCGGCAAAGACCTCAAAAACATCATTCTTGGCAATACGCATAAATTTATCAAGAGATCAATGATAAATTTGACCAAAAATGCAAATATTGATCAACTTATGAAAAAGGTGATGTAGGGAGTTTCAAACCAAAATCAAATCGTTTAGATTCGAGAAGAGTGCACCATGACCACGCCAACAAAATTTAGCTCAATTGGACCATGGATCGACCTCCAACGCTAGTTTGATATAAATCGGATTGATTTCCAGACCCCAAATTCTTTACTTTCTCTTTTTATCTTGTTACTGCATTTTTTTGTGAACTTCTTTTGTTTCTATCACTTAAAAAATAGTGAAAAATTATATTTCTCCATATGACTTATTATATGGGCCCAAGTTCTTTTGGGCTTGCTATTAGCTTCCTCCACATGGAAGCGAACCTAGCAAACAATTTTCATGTCCAACCCTTTAGCTACATCTTCACTGCTGCATATAGCTCCCAAGTACTTAGGCCCCGTTTGGTTCAGCATTCTCAATAGTTTTTCAGCCCCAAAAGCCCCTTGGGAAAAAATTTAGGTGTTTGGTTCAGTATTTGGAGGTGTCATTGGCCAAATGCTGGCCTTTGAAATGCAAGTCCACCTCTACTATTCATCCATTGACTTCTTTTTTTTTTTAAACCGATCATCTTCCCCACACTCCAATCGCCATTGATCGGTGATGGAGTTTCATCGGATTTTATTTTTATTTTTTAAAAAAATAATAAAAACCCTTTGCAAATGTTGGGTTCACCTTTTTTTTTTGTCATTTTTATCTTTTGACAATCAATAGCCCAACTTTTTATCAATACACTAGAATGATCATTAATTAACAAAGATGATTAATACTACAATAATTAAAAAAATTATTCAAAGTTGAAAACAAACCTAAAAGAACTTTAGGCCAAAAGTTGAGCTTTGCATCTAATCTATAATCAAATTCTTTTAATATAATTTTTAAATAAATTTACTAATATATATCTTTTATATTACTCTCAACATGAAAATGTAAAAGGTTATATAGTCATTGTTTCTTTTTTACAATTTTAAAAATACTAAAACTAAAAAACTTAATTTGGTCACACTAAAGGGCTTTTCAAATATATGTTTACCAAATAGTCTTGCATTTCCCTAAAACACTTTTCAGTTATAGTTTACCAAACAGTCTAGCATTTCCCAAAACCCATTTACCTCAAAGGTATTTGCATTCTCCCAGGGGCATTTCCCCAAAACCGAATCAAACGGGCCCTTAGTTGCCTTAGTGCTTGAAACGAGGTCGGTGCTAAGTAATGTCAGATCGAGGAGCGTCTTCCACACGCCTCCCAAGGGCTTACGCAACAAGATAGCTGCAGAAATAGTGAGAGACTCCAGTCACTTCGGTTGGCATCACAAACGTTTGGTTGGCGGGACGTGCTCTAGGATAAGCCATCCCTTTGCTTGTGGGCAAGAACCTGGCCAGGATTGGCTTTTTCCTCTTCAAAAATACCTTTACAATTGGCCATTTGTGTCCGCGACGGTCGAGCTGATCGAACACTGCGAGCTGAAAGCTGGGTTTCGATTCGTGGGCCGTATGATCAGAGCAGGAGTTTCAAAAGCATGAGGCCTTAACAGTGACAATAAGCCTTTGGAGATGGACAATTTGAAGGTTTGACCACATGGGTCCCCAACCTACTTATGAATCCACATAATGACACATGCAAAGGCTACCCGTGGAACATAGAGTCTCACGTGGCCAGGAGGCTACGCAATGATAGGCCAACGTGGCAACAAGCTCACGTGATCAGTGCACGTTTGAGCCTAACGTGGACAAGCTACGCAACGGGCTAACATGGCTGTTGACATGGCAGGTTACTTGACATAGGTTGATAGGGCTGCTAATGTGGCAAATACTCATTTGAGCCTGATGTGGTGCATTCTGAGCGGTGATAGACTAACATAATTGTGGATGTTATCATCGAGCAAGATGAACAATGTTGAGGATCAACGTGGAGAGAGATATTATAATAAAAAAGGAGAAATGACACGATATGCAAGGTGTGCTTCAAGCGCCACATCTTTGCACTTAGGTGTGCACCCAAAATTCCTCGCAATATAAGAATATGCAGGAAAAATAATTGTATAATTTTGGCATATTCAACAAGTGAGATATATGTGTTGGGAGCAGATAACAAAAATCCGATATCTTCACCAAGAGAGATTCAAAGTCTAAGCTCAGACCGCATTCACTCGAAACTTTAAGCCAATGTTATAGCCCAACTATGATATATTAATTGTTTCATCACACAAATCCTCTAATGTGAGATTTTTCTTGCTCAACTCACCTTAATGTGAGAGCTCGATGTCATGGCCATTCTCAATTCAGGTATCTTTCTTTATCAATATGTCTCAATTTGAGTCTCCACTTTGCTGTCTTATGATATATTAATTGTTTCATCACACAAATTAGAGAGGATCGCAATGCAAAATTCACTGATTAACCTGTCCATGGATGCAGTCGGGAAAGATTCTGAAGCAGAATCAGTCGACACCCTCCCTACGGCCGTGTCTCACTACCAATCTGTGTCCGTCTCCAGATTTTAAACTGGCGCATGGCATTAAGCAGTGGTGGGGTGATCGTACTCAGTGTCGGTCCATGTTGCATAGGTTCTTGCTGAAGGAAATGAAGTTCGAGATGATCGAAATGCCTCCAAGACACACTCAGCAAAGGCTTGGACGGAAAGTTGTTGCGAAACTGTGAAACGTGGAGCTCCATGCATGTGGAATCCTGTTATGACATCATCCTTAATCATTTCTCTTCACTCCCTCTGTTTTTTGACCAAATGTTACAATTATGCGCTGAACTGTGATTTGTATTTATTATATAAATAAAAGCTACGATCATCCGTTTCTTTTTCTTCTTCTCTCTCTGTTGATCATATTCCTTAGCATAAAACGAAACTGAAAGGGGAGCATTGGAAAGTGATGGGAAAGACATAGTTTGTATGAGTAAGAGATCTTTGCATCGTTCCCAACTTCTTGTAGAGACTGAAGACATATATGATATATCAGTCAGAGCAAATATATCCAAGTGAGCAAGACAAATGCTCACCTTAATTTGTTAGCAGCCGAACGCGATGAAAGCTGTCAAGTACTTTTTTATGTTTTCCAGATACAATCAGCATCAGAAGTGGCTACACATACAATAGCTAGCGACCTTCCTAGTTCCTACACATTCTTTCTTTTAAATTATTGACCTGCACATGCAATCCGATTTACAGGCCAAACGTGCACATTACTTGTGAAAGAAAAACAAATGGCATGTGCTCTAAAACTGTACTCCCGTCTCTATTAGCGTACCAAGTCAACCCTTACTAGGTTTCTCTGTGATACATAGTAAAACCAGATGCCAGTCTTTTCTTGATTGAAGCTTGTGGTTTTATTGAAAGGCTTTTCAATTCATTGTGCAGAATTGCCACTTATGTAGACAGTCATGAGCTCGGCGTCCTGCGTAAATGCAGGAAATGGAGGCTGAAAAAGTGGCGAGCAGTGGAAAGAAGCTTAGTTGAGTGATCCGTCACGTACTCTGTTTCCTGTGTTCTCACGTTACAGTCCAAACTACAAACTTGTCTCTTCTTTTGCGAAGAAAGACACCATAATGTCAAAAGTTAAATTTAAGTTAAAGCTTTTTTAAAATTATGGCATTAAAGTAAGCGTGGCATGAAAATTATGGTATATGTGATGTCATTTTCTCTCTTCTTCAGCATTCGCATTAGAGATTGCAACTCTGTTATGCTACCATCTAACCACATCTTGTCTTCCTCCATTTTTGTCCCAAAACTGTTGAAGTAGTTAACTTTCAGTTTTTTATGTGTCAATAGTGGCTTGTTTTTAGGAGTTAGTTTCTGCACATGTTCTGGTTAGTGGGGTATGTTAGTGGGTCTTTGTTGTTGTTGTTCTGTTGCTATTTTCCTGCAAAGTGGTTTGTATGTTCTGCCTATTTTTTATAGGCTTTGTTCTGTGGAATACTGTGACGAGAGTTACTGCAGCAACTCTCTTGTGTGTGCAACTCTTTTGTGTGTTTTCTTCTCTGAGTTTATTTGAGTAAATTACAACAGTGGTATCAGAGCCACAACAGGGAAGAAAAAAAAAAGTGTTCGAAAGGAGTCTTGAGTGATCAAACACGAGAGCAATAGTGGTTCTTCTTTGCAGCAGCAGAGATGGCCACAGAGAACTTCGTACAGCCTGCTATACCTCGCTTTGATGGTCATTATGACCATTGGAGTATGTTGATGGAGAATTTCCTCAAGTCTAAGGAGTATTGGGACGTTGTTACTTCTGGTATTGTTGAACCAGAGGAAGGAGCTCAGTTGACAGCAGCACAACGGACAGCTCTGGAAGCAGCAAAATTGAAGGATCTTAAAGCCAAAAATTATCTGTTTCAGGCTATTGACAGATCCATCTTGGAGACAATTCTCTGCAAGGACACCTCCAAACATATATGGGATTCCATGAAAAAGAAATATCAAGGCTCGGCAAGGGCAAAAAGGCAGCAACTTCAAATGCTTCGTGGGGAGTTTGAATTGCTAAGAATGAAATCGGGAGAAACAATCACAGATTTCTTTTCCCGGACAATGGCGATTGTCAATAAGATGCGAATCCATGGAGATAAGACCGAAGACGTCACAATAGTCGAGAAGATTCTTCGATCTTTGACACCAAACTTTAACTTTGTTGTGCTGTTCTATTCAAGAAGCCAAAGATGTTGAAGAACTCTCAATTGATGAGTTGCAAGGATCGTTGTTGGTCCATGAACAAAATTTCTTACAGCAAGAACCGAGAAGAGAAGGCATTGAAGGCCTCAACTGCAGATCATCTTTCATCAACAACAAGAATGAATAGTGGCAGAAGCAGAGGAAGGGGAACTAATGATCGCCGCAATTTCAATCAAAAATCTGATGGCTATTTTTCTCGTGATTCTCAAGGCAGAGGACGAGGACGTGGAGGTCGACACTCTACAGATTTCAGACCAAAGTCAGTAGACAAATCCAAAGTGGAGTGCTTTCGATGCCACAGGTATGGGCATTACAAATCTGAATGTCGAACTAATTTAAATACACGAAGTATGGAAAGGACTAACTTTGTAGCAGAAAAGGAAGAAGCAGAAATTCTCCTATTGGTGTGTCAGGAAAAGGAGAAAACTTCTTCAAACTTGTGGTATCTTGATACTGGTTGCAGCAACCACATGTGTGGAGACAAGAAAGCATTCTCTACATTAGACGAGTCGTTTCGCACCATAGTAAAATTCGGAGACGACTCTACCGCACAAGTCATGGGGAAAGGGACGGTTGCAATTGTTCCTAAAGGGACTTCAGTACATACCATCAAAGAAGTGTTTTATGTTCCAGAATTAAAAACCAACCTCCTAAGTGTTGGCCAATTACAAGAGAAGGGCTATGAAATTACACTCAAAGGAGGTGTTTGTAGAATCCATGATGAGAATTTGGGTCTAATTGCTCAAGTTACAATGACTGCCAATCGGATGTTCCCACTACATCTTCATAGCACTTCCCACTCATGCTTCGCTGCAAGATTAAAAGAGGAAGCTTGGGTATGGCATTTCAGATACGGTCATCTCAGCTTTGGTGGACTACGGACATTACATCAAAAGAAGATGGTGGAGGGACTGCCCCCAATCACTGCTCCGTCCGATATATGTGAAGATTGTGTTGTTAGCAAACAACACCGTGCTCAATTTCCACAAGGAAAAGCATGGAGAGCAAAGAAACCATTGGCGTTGGTCCATTCAGATATTTGCGGGCCAATATCTCCAGTTTCCAATGGAGGTAAACGGTATATTATCACTTTCATTGATGATTATAGCCGGAAGATTTGGGTTTATTTTTTGCATGAAAAATCTGAAGCTTTTGAAGCATTCAAGAGCTTCAAAACACTTGCTGAAAAAGATAGTGGGAATCCAATAAAAGTCCTTCGCACAGATCGTGGTGGCGAATACAACTCGGGTGCATTTGCAGATTTTTGTGGGAAGCATGGCATTAAGAGACAACTCACTACAGCTTATTCACCACAACAAAATGGAGTTTGTGAACGGAAGAATCGCACTATTTTGAATATGGTGCGAAGTTTATTGACAGCAAGTGGAATTCCAAAGAGCTTCTGGCCCGAAGCTGTTAATTGGAGTATTCATCTTTTGAACAGAAGCCCGACTCTTGCTGTTTTGAATATGACACCTGAAGAAGCTTGGAGCAGACAAAAACCAGCAGTAGATCACTTCAGAATTTTTGGGTGTATAGCCTATGCTCATGTTCCAGATCAGAAGAGAAAAAAGCTAGATGACAAGGGAGTTAAATGTGTTTTTCTTGGCATTAGTGATCAATCAAAAGCCTACAAGCTTTATGATCCTATAACCAAGAAAATCATCATCAGTCGTGATGTGATATTTGATGAAGAACAATTCTGGCCATGGAGTGAGAAAGGTGTTGAAGGACAAATTCCAATGAATTTTGAAGATGATGAAGAGCCCACAACCAGTCGAACCATCATAGAAAGTTCACAAAGTCAAAATGCTACTGCAGAAATTGAAGAACGGCCACATCGAGTTCGAAAAAGACCCGCTTGGATGAGTGATTATGAAGTAACGGGGGTTGACCAATCTGAAGATCCACTTACCTATTTTGCTTTATTTTCAGATTGTGATCCTACAACCTATGATGAAGCTGTGCAAAAAGAAAATTGGAGAATTGCTATGGATGCAGAAATCGCAGCCATTGAGAAGAATAATACTTGGGAGTTGACAGAACTTCCAAGAGGACACAAATCAATCGGGGTCAAGTGGGTGTACAAGACGAAGTTGAATAAAGATGGCGAAGTTGACAAGTACAAGGCACGCTTGGTCGCAAAAGGTTACAAGCAAGAATTTGGAGTGGATTATAAAGAGGTGTTTGCTCCCGTGGCAAAACTTGACACAATCAGATTGGTGATTGCATTAGCAGCACAGAATTCATGGCCTATCTTCCAATTGGATGTGAAGTCAGCGTTCTTGCATGGTGACATCCAAGAAAAGGTATTTGTTGATCAACCTTCTGGTTATGTGAAGAATGGTAGTGAACATAAAGTTTATAGACTGAAAAAGGCACTATATGGGTTAAAACAAGCTCCCCGAGCTTGGTATAGTCGCATTGATGCTTATTTTTTGAAGGAAGGATTTAGAAAATGTCCATATGAGCATACATTATTTATTAAAGTTGATGATGGTGGAAAACTGCTTCTGGTATGTTTGTATGTGGATGATCTCATCTTCACAGGGAATAATAGTGTCTTGATCAACACATTTAAGAAGTCTATGATGGATGAATTTGAGATGACTGATCTTGGATTGATGCATTATTTTCTGGGCATAGAAGTAATCCAATCTGCAGCTGGAATCTTTCTTTCCCAAAAGAAATATGTTCAAGAAATTTTAGACAAATTTCAAATGAAGAATTGCAACTCTGTGACCACACCAACTGAGGTTGGATTGAAGCTATTGAAAGATTCGATGGGAAAAAGGTGAATAGCACACTTTACAAGCAAATTGTTGGAAGTTTAATGTATGTGACAGCAACGAGGCCGATATCATGCATGGTGTCAGGCCTCATAAGCGGTATATGGAATGCCCAGCAGAAATACACTTGCAAGCTGCAAAGAGAATTTTTCGCTACTTGCAAGGGACTGCAACTTTTGGGCTGTTTTACAAAAAAGGAGAAAAATCAGATTTGTTTGGCTTCACTGACAGTGATTTTGCTGGAGATATGGATGATCAAAAAAGCACTTCTGGCTATGTGTTTATG
The DNA here is from genome assembly GCA_016097605.1 of Eucalyptus guilfoylei. NCBI lineage: Eukaryota > Viridiplantae > Streptophyta > Magnoliopsida > Myrtales > Myrtaceae > Eucalyptus > Eucalyptus guilfoylei. The sequence goes on from CM027860.1 coordinate 20,079,609, forward strand.
TTTGGTTCAGGGGCTGTCTCATGGTCTTCAAAGAAGCAACCAATTGTTACTCTATCAACAACTGAAGCTGAGTTTGTAGCTGCCGCCTCAAGTGCTTGTCATGCTATTTGGTTAAGAAAGATTCTCGGAGAACTTCAGTTTAAACAACAAGAAGCGACAACAATATATTGTGACAACAACTCAGCCATTAAACTTTCAAAGAATCCAGTTCTACATGGAAGGAGCAAACATATAGATGTGAAATATCATTTCTTGAGGGATCTCACAAAAGATAAAGTGATAGATCTTGTTTTCTGCAGAAGTGAAGATCAACTTGCTGATTTATTCACCAAGCCTCTCAAAGTGTCTACATTTCGGAACCTGAGAAAGCTACTTGGTGTTTGTTCGTTGGATGTTCCAGATTAAGGGAGGGTTTGTTTTATTCCTTTAAACCGTTGTCTGCAACATCGCTTTTAAGGGAGGGTGTTGAAGTAGTTAACTTTCAGTTTTTTATGTGTCAATAGTGGCTTGTTTTTAGGAGTTAGTTTCTGCACATGTTCTGGTTAGTGGGGTATGTTAGTGGGTCTTTGTTGTTGTTGTTCTGTTGCTATTTTCCTGCAAAGTGGTTTGTATGTTCTGCCTATTTTTTATAGGCTTTGTTCTGTGGAATACTGTGACGAGAGTTACTGCAGCAACTCTCTTGTGTGTGCAACTCTTTTGTGTGTTTTCTTCTCTGAGTTTATTTGAGTAAATTACAACAAAAACTAGGAAGATTGCTTTATTGCTGTTGCGGAATCCTTCATTGGTAAATGTGAGAAAGTGGGCCTCAGCGATTGCGCGTTTGATGTCTCTTAGCTTCCAAATTGATGAGGTTAATAATGGCAATTTTGATATATTTCAAATACTATTCCCTTTCAGATGAGTAAATAAAGGCAGGGTACTCTGATTGATCTATCCCTGTTCAATGGAGATCCTGTTCTTCTAGTTTTGTTTGCAGGTGAACATCTTTAAAGAGGTATTAAGAGGTTGTTGTGCTGGAATTTGTCTCCGCAACGAGATAATTTTCATTGAAAGACGTTCTTTGGTTTTTATTAGAAAAAACAGGTTCTTTGATGATTCTGAACATGAAATATCACATGCACATAAGAAAATCAATTCACTGCAAACAGATATGAGCGTCTACAAATTGGGCCAGAATTTGATCGATAACAAAACTTGAGAACGTAATTAATTTGAACGGAATCAAATGTATACAAACTATTCTGGAATCTAATCCGCCATAAAGCTTGAAAAATAAAGATGAGATGCCAGAATATAATTGACGACGAGGCACCTAGTAAATCATACATGCAGGAATTTAATCGATGATGCAGATATGAAAATTACAATAAGTTTTATGACTCAATTACACTTTCGTCATTTCAATACTTATCCCTCGTTTATTAGTGCTCTTTTTCTCCGTTTCATAGTGCCGATTGATTCATGAACCAAAAACCATGCAGTATTGCCGGTATATCATAGAAACTGCAATTATTCTAATCGAATTCTGCGTTCCATCCATTCTGAACCAAGAGCATCTTGACTTTCACAATAAGATTTCTGTACTCCCAAATTAATCATCCATTTCAGCAGCTTCAGTTAAAGTCAATTTGTGATATAAAGCCAAAACTTCAGTCATGAATTCTCCTTTTTTCTTCTCGTGCATTGCTGAAGGTCTTCAGGTTAGATATGATTAAAAATGAAAAATAAAAATCAAGAAAGTATTTTTTGTGAAAAGATGGGGTTTTGGCCACGGTTCCTCAATATGGTGCGATCGAGTTTGCAAGTGATTAGGAATACATTTGTCCGTGTTTGTTTGTGGCTCGCAACAGCACTCTTTCTGAAAGACACGAAAACGCCAATCTAAGGAGGCGTGAGGGTGAAGCTCACCCTTAAGACATGTGTTTTAGTCACGCCATCGTCACATAAAACAAAGAAACTATTAAGAAAAGGTCATGTAAGCATTTTCCGTTAACATTGGATAAAGTTGATAAGAGGGATTCAATTGCACTAATTCGACAGAATTTAGGATTTGATGCACTTTTTGTAAGTTTTACAAATCAATTGTATTTTCGTAACAAGTTTTCGGATTTTCAATATATTTATCCCAATAGACAATATAAAGTATGGAAGTCTCTCTACATCAAGCAATATTAGTATAATATAAAAAACAATAGGAAATGTTATGGCTCCGCAAGAGGTGCAAATACATTGGACCAATATGCGCCCTAATGAGGAAAGAAGTACACGCAAGTGCCAAAACTTATCACGGATGAACATATAAGTACCAAACCTTCAAAATGTATATTTAAGTGCCAAAATTGAAGAAAAAATGAATGCTTAAGCGCTAACAACGAGAATTTCCAGTTAAACAATTGGCATGGCTTTTTTTGACAAGATTTTTTACTAATGTGGCAATTTTTTCAGAAAGAATTATCTATGTGGCGCTAACATGACTAGATAAGCCCAAGACGACGTTGTTTTGGGACAAGGATGCTAAGTGGACATTCCAGCAAGTCATGTAAACCCGTTTTATTAATAAAATAATGTAGCGTAGGATTTTGGACAAATCTCGCCGGAGTTAGCACTTAAGTGTTCAATTTTAAAAAAAAAGTGACGCTTAATGTACCTTTTGGAAGTTTTGACACTTATGTGCCCACCTGTGCCAATTTTGGGAGGTGTGAGATATGCACTAGCTCCCCACTTTGATTTACCGAAAGTCCAAAGGTAATCAAATTAGTTTGGAAATGTTCATTAAGGTTTGGATCTTGTGAGCTCACAATGATATACAGGATATGTAATTACTCGAGGACTTTGACTTGGACCAGCACATGCTCTCCTTCTGCATGCTCGAGTCCACCATGCATCACATGGCTGATTTATGCGGTGCACATTTTCTTATTTGGAATTTGTGGTTGACTTACAAGTCTTTCTCAGTTTTGTGCAAATTACCGAGTTCTCACTTCCTGGCAGTCATGAACTCCTGGGGCCTCCATAAATACAGGAAATGAGGGAAGGAGAAGTGGCATTACTGCAGAAGGAAGCCTCCTAAGAGTGATTCTACACATCTTTCAGGTTTCACCTGTAGCAGGTACTGTGTGTGCAGCACATTTCTCTCTTCCTGATGCACATTTGAACACTTCAATTTCTTACTGGCATGAGTCTAATTGCATTAGGGTCGCTCTCTCTTTATCATGGAAGACAACATGTGTGAGAATTAGAACATAGTGCAGGTTCCAGAAACGGCACTCAGGATAGTTAGAAAGAAGTTGAGATTGTTACACCTTATGCCCCTAGGTTCACATCATTGGCAACAGAAACATAACTAATGTAGAAGCAAAGTAAAATGTCACTGGTACGGTTTTACAAGATCAGTCGGTGTCTTTGAAATATCACCCCCGCTTTCAGATGCGTTGATGAAGCCTCATTGCTCGGTTGTTTTGCTCCTTTTCATTGAACATCGTTTAGTTTTGTTGCATGTAACCGTTTTTTCAACAGAAACGGTACCTTCTCTCAGGGGCACGGGCGATAATACACCCAAGATGGATGAGTTTAGCCATTCAGGGCCATCACATCTCAATCGCATTGACTGGTAATGAAATTCATCTAATCTGTCCTCAACTCCAAATTTCCAATTAACCGATGTCGAAACAGTGATCTGACATTTGAGGATCTTGTAGGGATGATGCATATCACTGCAGAGCTGTCGTCGCAAGCTTAGTTAATGGAGTTTATGTGATGGAAAGGGATCGCCAGGGAGGACGGCAGGGATCCCAGGCACTCGCTCGGCCATGGTGGGAGTTCTTCCATTTCGAGTTATGTCGCATTTTGGTAGATGAGGTCGATTCCACCATTTTTGGCGCGGTTTACAAGTTTGTGCTTCCTGATCGGGCAAGAAATGGCCCAACTTATGTCGTCACCCTCAGAGGAGTAATGCCTACGCTCGCCACTAACACATGTGATTCCAAGCTAGTTGGGATGTGTATCCAGAATGTGCTCCACAGGTGCTCCCGCTTCAAGTCTGCTTTAGAAGTGGTGGAGCATCTCTTGCATTCGGTCCGGCCAGCCAGTGTATGGTTGGCAGGGCATGCTCTCGGTGCTGCCATCTTGGTACTCGTGGGCAAGAAGATGGCCAGGAAGAGTTTTCCTCTCAAGACATACCTATTCAATCCACCGTTCGTGACCTTGCCGCTGGGTCGTATCAAATACCGCAACTTAAGAGACAAATTGATGATCCTAGCCAGGTTATTCATTGCTGCAACTGCCGCTCTGAACCCTCCCATAAATGTGTTTCAAGGAGACGAGTTCAAAGTCTTATCTTCTTGGGAACCCAACCTGTATGTGAATCCTGAAGATGATCTCTGTTCAGGTTACATAAGTTACTTTGAGCTTCGAACACAGATGCAGTCGATCGGATCAGGGAAAATAGAGATGATGGCAATGCAAAATTCACTGATTAACCTGGCCAGGAAGGATCCAGAAGCAGAATCAGTCGACACCTCCCTACGGCCTGTCTCACTACCAATCTGTGTCCATCTCCAGATTTTAAACTAGCGCATGGCATCGAGCAGTGGTGGGACAATCGCACTCAATGTCAGTCCGTGTTGCATAGGTTCTTGCCAAAGGAAATGAAGTTCGAGATGATCAAAATGCATCCAAGACACACTCAGCAAAGGCGTGGACAGAAACTTGGTCCGAAACTGTGAAACGTTAAGCTCCTTGCATGTGGAATCCTGTTATAACATCATCCTTAATCATTTCTCTTAACTCGCTCTGTATTTTGACCAGATGTTACAATTATGTGCTAAACTGTGATTTGTATTTATTATATAAATAAAAGCTATGATTATCCGTTTCTTTTTCTTCTTCTCTCCCAACCTCCTCTGTTGATCAGATTCCTTGGCATAAAAAGAAACTAAAAGTGGAGCATTGGAAAGTGATGGGAAAGACATAGTATGTATTAGCGAGAGATCTTTACATCGTTCCCAGCTTCTTGTAGAGACTAAAAACATATATGATATATCAGTCGGAGCAAATATATCCGAATGAGCAAGACAAATGCTTACCTTAATTTGTAAGCAGCCGAATACGATGAAAGATGTCAGGTATTTTTTTATGTTTTCCAAATACAGTCACAATCAGAAGTGGCTTCTAATAGCTAGCGACCTTCTAATTCCTACACATTGTTTCTTTTAAAATTTTGACCTGCACATGCAATCCGAGTACTGGACAAACGTGCACATTACTTGTGGAAGAATCCCAAATGGCATGTGCTTTTGAGCTCCACTCTCGTCTCTTTTTAGCGTACCGAGTCAACCATCACAAGGTTTCTCTATGATACATAGTAAAACCAGATGCAGGTCTTTTCTTGATTGGAGCTTGGGGTTTGACTTGAAAAGTTTTTTAATTCATCGTGCAGAATTGCCACTTATGCAGACAGTCATGAGCCCGGTGTCCTGTGTACATGCAAGATGTTAGAAAATGCAGCCCAAAAGCTTAAATATAAAAAATATTTCGGACCCGTTGTCAAGCAATGTGAGATAATATCTCAATACCCCTTTCACATGCAAGCCGGGGAGCAGCACATGAAATTTGACTAGTTTGACTAATAGAGGTGGATGCACTTTCGCAAATGGAATAACACTAGCTCTGATATCATGTTAAAAAGTCCAACTTGAAAACTTAAACTTATGAGTTGAGGGAGATTGTATGAATATAAAGAGCATTTAGAAACTGCTGTTAAGCGATGTAGGATAATGCTTTAACAAATGGAAGGAAAGGGGTGAGCAATGGAAAGAAGCTTAATTGAGTCTTCCGATTGAGAAAATTATGTCAGAATTTAGTACACAATGAAGATTTGAAAACAACAACTATGATACACGCCGGAGTTTAATTGACAATGAGATATATGAAACTATGACTAAAGCATGGGAATTGAAAGATATTTAAATTGCCAAAAAGATAAATTGCTGAAAAGTTAAGATAAATTTGCAAGTGATTGGAGAGAGCTCTAAAAAGAGCAAGATTTGGCTATTTATAGTCCACAATTCACAGTTATATACAGCAGTAACAAACTTTGAAATTCAAATAAACAAATAACTTCCTAATGGCGGTTATAAGAAGTTTTGTCATTTATTATTGTCCGGGGCACTTATTGACAAGGAGTTATAAAATCCCTAAATTAGTGACAATAAAACATAATTTCCTAGTAGTTATGTCTTTGTGTCAATTGCCCATTATTGATGAATTTGTCGGTCAACTTCTCAAGTCTTGATAGGATTTTTCTTTACCACTTTCTGTTATTGTCCTCGCAGATGAGGTTGATATAGGATTGTCATCCATAGCGCAGCACACGCAGAGGATAATTGAGTCATGGTCCCCGCTAGCAAAATATCTACATGTTGGAGCATAGGGATGGCTTATTGACTTGTATTTCGACAATCAACACCAATCTCCTTCGTCATCAGAGAAAATCTTCTTGTTTTCCTGGCTATTTGGCGCATAGTCATTGCTCGAATTCTCATCTGCCACGGAGTTAGTGCATATAACCTGAACGGATAAGTGCTGTAAAAGTCTTAAAACTTGTCACGAAAATATAATTGAGTCCTAAAACTTGTAAAAAGTGCAATTAAGTTCTAAAACTTGTTCAAATGATTCAATTGAGTCCTAAAATTAACATCGCCAATCTTATTGATGGAAAACACTGACGTGGCATTTTAAATGATTTTTTATTTTCTATATGACTTTTAAAATAATTTTTTATTCAATTTTTAAAAAAATTATATTTAAAAACTAAAATTCATTATTTTAAAAACTATTAAAAAGAGAAAAAAAAAAAGGGCAACTCCCCGCTGCCATCGCCGGAGGGGTCGGCAACGGTCGTCGGCAATGCCCGACTAGGGCGAGGGCCGGCGACCCTCGCCTGGCGCGGGTGAGGCCTTGCCGGCCCCAAGCAAGGGTCGTTGGCCCTCACTTGGGGCCGACGAGGCCTCGCCCTGGTCGGGCAGCGGCCGACAACCGTCGCCGGCCCCTCCAACGATGGGCAACGCTAGCGCCGACGGAGGAGCCACCCTTTTCTTTTTTTAACAGTTTTTTAAAAATGAATTTGAGTTTTTAAATATAATTTTATAAAAAAATTGAATTAAAAATTATTTTAAAAAGCTAAGTGGAAAATAAAAAATCATTTAAAATGCTACGTCGGTGCCACGTCAGCATTTTCCGTTAATAAGACTGACGGTGTTAACTTTATGACTCAATTAAACCATTTTGACAAGTTTTAGGACTTGATTGCACTTTTTGCAAGTTTTAGGACTCAATTGCATTTTCGTGACAAGTTTTAGGACTTCTGCAACACTTATCCCCAATCGAAATTGTCGGATGCTATACTTCATGCAAGCTATTCACCCATCAAGCCAGGGCAATCGTTGCGAGTTCATGGGGTCTATGTCATTGAAAAGGACTGCCAAAAGAGGTGGCAGGCAACCGAGGCTCTCGCTCCACTATGTGGGCAGTCATTTGATTTCTATTTACATCATGCTCATATGGACGATGTTGATTCCACATTCTTCAATGCCAATTTTTTTATAGGAAAATAATAATAACCCGAACAATATTGAATTAACGCAACAAAATAGAATAATCTCTGTAAACCTAATAGGAACCGATAGGGTAGAGCAAAATAAATATCAAACACACAAACATAAGGAGATAAAACACCTCCTCGGTGTTAGAAGATAAAAAACCATGGACCGGAGTCCACTAAAAAATCTTCACGATCGACGAAATCGGGCAAACAAAGTTCTACTCTAGTAAATACTAGAGGTACCTAGCGGCAAAGACCTCAAAAATATCATTCTTGGCAATACACATAAATTTCACAAGAGATCAAGGATAAATCTGACAAAAAACGCAAATTTTGATCAACTTATGAAAAACTTGATGTAGGAAGTTTCAAACCAAAATCAAATCATTCAGATTCGAGAAGAGTGCACCACGACCACGCTAACGAAATTCAGCTCAATTAGACCATGAATCGACCTCCAACGCTAGTTTGATGTAAATCGGATTGATTTCCAGACTCCAGATTCTTTACTTTCTCTTTTTATCTTGTTACTGCATTTTTTTGCGAACTTCTTTTGTTTCTATCACTTAAATAATAGTGAGAAACTATATTTTTCCATATGACTTATTATATGGGCTCAAGCTCTTTTGGGCTTGCTATTATCTTCCTTCAAGTGGAAGTGAACCTAGCAAACAATTTTCATGTCCAACCCTTTAGCTACATCTTATCATTCACTGATGCATATAGCTCCCAAGTACTTAGTTGCCTTCGGAGGCACTAGTGCTTGAAACGAGGTCAGTGCTAAGTAATGTCAAAGCTCGATCTGATGAGCGTCTTCCACGCGCCCCCCAAGGGCTTACGCAACAAGATAGCTGCAGAAATAGTGAGAGACTCCAGTCACTTCAGTTGGCATCACAAACGTTTGGTTAGCGGGACGTGGTCTAGGATAAGCCATCCCCTTGCTTGTGGGCAAGAACCTGGCCAGGATTGGCTTTTTCCTCCATTTGTGTCCGCGACGGTCGAGCTGATCGAACACTGCGAGCTGAAAGCTGGGTTTCGATTCGTGAGCCGCATGATCAGAGCAGGAGTTCTCAAAAGCGTGAGGACTTAACAGTGACAATAAGCCTTTGGTAGATGGACAATTTGAAGGTTTGACCACATGGATTTCCAACCTACTTATGAATTCACAGGATGACACATGCAAAGGCTACCCGTGGAACTTTGAGTCTCACGTGGCCAGGAGGCTACGCGACAATAGGCCACTGTGGCAACATGCTCAGGTGGTCGGTGCACGTTTGAGCCTAATGTGGACAAGGTACACAACAAGGAGAAAATATTAGGTGTGTTTAATATGCTACGTAGGATGGTGCAATAAACCATACACTGATAGACACGTGGCAAATTTGAGCCCACCTGTTAGCCCCCAATCTCTCCATTAATTCCGTCTCTCTCACCTTTACTCTCTCCTTGCCTCCGTTTCTGTCCACAACTCTCTCTCCCCTCTTCTCTCTCTACTTCTCTTTTCTTTTCCTCTTGCGTCTGCCATTGCTCAAGCTCAAGTCGACTCATGGCCGCTTCAGGTCGAGGAGGGACGGCACGCCGCCGGAAGGAGACTGCGTCAAGCTTCGTTTGCGGTGGGATGACTTGAGGCCAAGCTCGAAACTTGAGTGCTACCCAAAGCTGTTGGTTTGAGGTTGAGCGAGTGTCGTCCATGGCTAGCTGCAAGTGTCGTCCATGGTGGATGGGAAAAAACAATACCTAGGAACAGGCGAGGACGACCCACGTGATGAAATCACATTAAATAAGGAAACCGAAGTCGACCTGATACGCCTACGCGTCTATTACAAAACCCATTTGCTCATTTCCTCCTCTCCGCTTTGCGTCTGACCCCGCCTACTGAGATTCTTCAAGAAAGTTTGGGTTTTTATTTTTCTTTTCATCTCTCCTCGTCCATCTGCCTGTTCGGTTGTCGTCCTAGAGACCATTTGGGAGATGGGTCTGATCTTCTCGAGTGAATCCCTGTGTTTCGTGCCCCCGCACAGGCGGTGACAACCATGTATGAGTGTCAGCGTGCTTGTGAGCAGGTTAGCCATGAGCCAACTTGAGCTCAAGCCATGGTAGACGCAAGAGGAAAAAAAAGAGAAGTAAGAGAGAGGAGGGAGAGAGAGGGTCGCGGTCAGAAATGGAGGGGAGAAGAGAGAGTAAAGGTGAGAGGAGAAGTGGAGATCGACAGGTGGGCCCGAATTTGCCACGTGTCGATCAGTGTAGGGTTTATTGCACCATCCTACGTGTCTTATTAAACACACCTAATATTTTCTCCAGAACAATGGGCTAACATGGCTGCTGACATGGCAGGTTACTTGACATAGGTTGATAGGGCTGCTAACGTGGCAAATACTCATTTGAGTCTAATGTGGTGCAGGCTAAGTGATGACAGACTAACATGGTTGTGGATGTCATCATCAAGCAAAATGAACAATGTTGAGGATCAAGGAGAGATATTATTTTACCAAAAAAAAAAAATTGGAGAGATATTATAATAAAAAAGGAAAATGACACGATATGCAAGGTGTGCTTCAAGCACTACATCTTTGCACTCAGATGTGCACCCAAAAGTCTTCGCAATATAAGAATATATAGGAAAGAAAATCGTATAATTTCGGCACATTTGACAAGTGAGATTTATGTGTTGGAAGCAGAAAACAAAAGTCCAATATCTTCATCAAGAAAGTGTCAAAGTCTAAGCTCGAACCACATTCACTCGAAACTTTGACTCAACGTTATAGATCAACTATGATATATTAACTATTTCACCACACAAATCCTCTAATGTGAGATTTTTCTTGCACAACTCACCTCAATGTGAGAGCTTGGTGTCCTGCCCATTCTCAATTCAGGTGTCCTTCTATATCAATATGTCTCAAATTGAGTCTCCACTTTATTGTCTTATGAGGACCGCAACGCCCACTTTCATCCCTAGTCTCATTCTCAAAACCAAATCTTAAAGACTATCATTGGGATCACGTTATTACACCATAATTACTACCTTCACCCTATGTCTCTTTCACCATATTGAACCAAGAAGGTAGCCCGGAAGGTGGAAACCGTGTTATCCATGAGGTTCCTTCCTTAAGATATTCACGAAGCCATAATATACATTGAGAATGGGCCATCAATCAATCATCGACTTTGATACCAATTGTTGTAAAAAGTAAGCAATCAAATACTAAAATAATTAGAAAAAGAAGACACCGGATTTAGGTTATTCGGCTGGTGGGACCTACTTTACGAGTAGAGTAGCACATAATTCAACTATAAATCAAACGATACAGTGATAATTAGAATCATATTGGAGTCATTCAAACACTCTTAGTATTTCCTAACCCCCAATAACATTTAATAATTAATGTAGTGTTTAGCATTCATAATTTCTCAATCAGAATTCACAAATCTTACAAAAATAATTATTGGATTGAACACTAAAGTCAACTCTTGGATGCTCTTCACGGGGAAGCACGAAGAAGAGCCACCACTTATATATATATATAGAAAATAATTGGATAGAGAAACCCCCTGAAACTAGGAATTCATGTTTAGCTAGAAAAACTACCCAGATCAGATTCCTTTATAGACTTAGACTTAAGACATAATGTTAACAATATGCACAATCTGAAAGAAATGGAAAACGAATGAAGATACGGTGAATCTCGAGCATATATTTTTAACGGTCTAGGGGACACATGCAACATTTTCGTGGAATTGCAAATGTCCCGTTGCAAGAGCATGAAGCCCAATCCATGGATTTTAGGGATAACCGGTCCCCAATCTAGTCCAATTTCCAAAATTGGCAACCAGGGACCGGACCGGTTAATCTTAGGGTTGGGAATCGAACCGGACCATCAATCCGATCTAATAGAACTAATCACTTTTTGTTTTCCCGATACTTGATACCATATGTATAAAGAAAAAAAAACTAGTCACATTTAGTTTTTTGAATTTTTTTTTTAAAAAAAAAAGGCATATGTATTCAGTCCAATCCAGTTCCCCTTTGGAACTGGGAACCGGACCAGTACTCCTTGGAACCGGACCAAACTGACCGGCCCAGTCTGATCTGGATGGTTCCTAGTTCGAGCGGTTCATTTTGCACACCCCCAATGGGCTTGGGGCCTGAGTATTCTTCTCTTCTAAGCGTGGCAATCCAGAAGCTCCAGGAGTGTATTGCATCCGTAAATGGGCTTCAAAAATTGCAGTTTCTATCCCAGGACATCCTGGCAATACTCCATGGTTCATGGTCGAATATCAACAAACAATTTAAAGGTACGAAAGTCTGTCATCACCGAGCAATACAGGACGATAAAACCAATGTAAGGAAAAAGCTAGTGGAAACAGGTAAATGCATGGCATATGCGCTTTTGCAAACAATAAGACCAGTCCTCGAGCAAAATTTCCAACTTCTCTAAATGAAACCATATGCACTTCCTCAAATTTGCCCAGTGTGATTTCTTGTTAGTACAATTCATAATCAATGAACTTTCATGTAAAAGATTTTATCTCGCTGCATGAGCGCAGGAACTGCAAATTTTTGTTTAGTTTCCCTCCTCCCCATCCAAATTTCTGTGTCCAGCTCTGTCTATATATGTCTACATGGAAGATGTTACCGCCACGCAAGAGGTGCAGATGCATCTGAACCAATACATGCCCGCTGAGATTTGCATTAGCTCCCTACTTCGATTCACCCTAAGTCTAAAGGTGATCAAGGGAAATTTGCGTTAATATTTCGATCTTGTGAGCTCTTAAGGTTTTACAGTGCACCTATGGACCTGCACATGCAATCCGATTCAATGGCCAAACGTGCACTTGACTTGTGTAGGAAGCAAACGAGGGTGGACTTTTAAATTCGGGCTCTCTTTCTGCATACTCAAGTCTGCCATGCATAATGAGGCTCTCTGTGATTTTATAGTGATTTACGGAGTGCATACCGACTGCAAGTCTTTCTTATTTGGAACTTGTGGTAGTTGACTTGATAAAAAAAAAGCAGAGGTTTTCTAATGTCGCGCAAATTGCCGAGTCCTCACTCTCTGAAAGTCGTGAACTCGTTTGGCCTCCATAAATGCAGGAGATAAGGGAGGAAGAAGTGGCATTGCTGCAGGAAGAAGCCCCCTAGGAGCGATTCGACACCTCTTCTACATTTCACCCGTAGCAGGCACTGCATGTAGTGCGCAAATTCCTCTCTTCCTTAGCAAAGCACATCTGAACATTCCAACTTTCTTATGGTACAGTGTTACTCCTTTCATGTCGCTCTCTCTTCATCAAGGAAGAGAGCGTCTGAAAATCAGGAAATAGTGCAGATTTTACAAATCAGCAGAGTCTGGATAGTTAGAAAGAGGTTCAGATTGTTACACCTTATGCCCCTCGATTCATATCTTTAAGGACAGAAACATACCTAATGTCACTAGTACGGACAAGCTATATCAGTTGGTGTCTTTGAAATATCACTCTCTTTCAGATGAGTCGATGAAGCCTCAGTACTCGGTCGTTATGTTCCTTGCGATTATAGATCACGTAGTTTTGTTACAGGTTGACCGTTTTTGCCCAGAAACAATAGCTTATCTCAAGGGCTTCGGCAATAATTTACCTGAGAAGGATGAGTTTAGCCATTCAGGGCCATCATTTCTCAAAGCCATTAACCGGTGCTGAAATCCATCTAATCTGTCCTCATCTCCAAATTTCCAATTACCTGATGTTGAAACAATAATCCAACTTTTGAGGATCTCATAGGGACAACACATATCACCGCAGAGCCGTGGTCGCGAACTTAGTTAATGGAGCTTACATCATGGAAATGGATCACCAGACAGGACAGCAGGGATCCCAGGCTCTTGCTCTGCCGTGGTGGGAGTTCTTCAATTTTGAGTTACGTCAGCTTCTCGTAGATGAGGATGGTTCCACCATTTTCGGCGCCATTTATAAGTTTGTGCTTCTGAATCAGGCAGGAAATGCCCCGGCTTATGTCGTCGCCCTCAGAGGGGTGATGCTCAGGCTGGCCACGTTGATAAAAGATTTCAAGCTAGTTTTGATGCACCTCTTGCACACGCTCGATAGGTGCTTCCGCTTCAAGTCTGCTTTAGGAATGGTGGAGCATCTCTTGAACTCGGTCAGGCCAGCTGATGTGTGGTTGGCCGGGCATTCTCTCGGAGCTGCCATCTTGTTACTCGTAGGTGATGGTTTTATGTGATGGGCTTAAGGCCCGTCCGCCCATGTTGGGCCTAAAAGTCCGGCCCACAAATTTAGGGCCCATGGATGGAGGGATACGATGAAGGGGTACGTTTTTATTTTTGAGGGAACGTATATAAGGGAGGAAAGAGAGGGAGAAGACACCCTTTGGCATTTTTCAGCGTACGTCTTCTCTCCTCCTCTCCCTCCAAAAAGAAATTGAACGCTAAAGGTGACGCCGTCTTCCCTTCAAGGCCAATCGACGTCATCGGATCAATCGGGATCGGTTTTCTCTTCCTCTTGTCGGCATTGGTGTTTAATCTGTGGCTAACAAGGTACGCTCGAATCCGTGGTGTGCTTTACGATCGGTGATACGTGATTTTCCCGGGCTTGTCTTCCGCATTCGTTTTAGGGATTCGATTTAGTGTCGAATCCGGTTTTTGGGAATCCGAAATTCCCAACATTGGTATCAGAACCCTAGTTCATGTTTTCCCAACCCTTTTCATGTTTTTTGACTAATTTTTCGCGAAGATATTCGGCCGACACGGATCGGGGCGAGAAATCCCGACACCCGAGCACTGTTCGTCTATTTTTTCGAGTTTCTGTAAGTCGAAATAGATTTCTGAAGGTATAGGGTGAAAGGGATCGTCGAGACGAGTCCATCGACATGTCGTACGCCACCGTGCGACGCCGCACGCGCCCACACGCGCGGCCAGAAGCCGCTGCGCGTGGGCGCCACGCGCCTGAAGTGCTGGCTCGGCCAGCACGTGCGCCACACGCACCGGTCGGCGAACCAGCACGTGCGCACCGCCGGCCAGCGAACCGGCACGCGCCGGTCGACGAATCGACGCGAGCTGACGTCACCCAACGGTCGGTAACCGCTGGGATGACGTCATCGATGACGTCAGCTGGCCGGACGGTCACCGGCCGGCGACCCGACCCGACCCGATCCGCGGAAGCCTGGCATGCGCGCGGCACGTGCCAGATGACGTCTGCGTGACGTCAGCCCGCGCACGCGCGCGGCACATGCGGTCGGTTCGTCCGACCCGGCCCGACCGGTCCGACGACCCGCCGCCCGTTGACCGACCGTTGACCGTTGACCCGAAAAAAAAAAAAAAAAAAAAAAGAAGAAGGGGGAATTTGTTTCTTTTTCATTTATACCTATGTGGGTTATATGTAATCAATTATTTATTCTGCATTTGTTGCATGAATTTTGGAAAATTATGTATTTTCCCTTATGTATATTATGGATTATAAGTAATCCATTTTATAGTTCTGCATTTGTTGCAGGAACTATGATGCGTTATGCACGGATACCGCAATCCCGAGAACGAACGAGGAAGTGCAAGACTTAAAAGGCTGATGTCGATTTAGCTAATTATCGGTGGCATGACGGTGATTTAGTATCACATGTGGTCAAGGTCAATCGATGATACAGAAATCATCTCGGAATGGTTATCTTATGCCGGATTTTGAGAAGGTGCCGGCTTTGATGAACACTCTTCCACCTGAATGGCAAGCGTGTTAGATCGGCTATGGGAAGTCAACGTGGTCCCGGGTTATAGGAGGCTAGTGGAAGCTTTTGTAAGAGAGTACTATAGGATTGAGTTAATCAAAACTTCAACCCTTAGATTGAGCGCCACATGGCGCAGAGTGAATGCGCCTTGGAGGCGACATGGAAGCTCTCCAAAAGTTTTTCCATGGTTGGCAAATGTGCCTTCAAATTTCTCGAGATATTTTGATGATAGATTAGAAGGGACATTCCCTATTTATTTCTTAGATTAGTTTGAGATGTTTTTAGGTGTGAATATCTCTTTCTATGTTGATATTTCTTCTTTGTATATATTACTTAGTGTAATGAATAGTTGTATTGTGTGAAAGCATTATTATTCTATTGGATGTCAAATATTATTTGCTTTCTGTTAAATTGTTGACTGCTGTGTGGGTAGTTCATAGAAGTTTTTGTAACTTCATAGAATTTATTTTGCATAAGACAATTATATTAATAATAGTCTTAAGTTAGGATTTTTGGAGGATGATTGGAAACATAGTGACCTTTTGATTCTGAAACCTTACTTGAAATTATTCATTGATATGATGGGTCTGTGCAAAGTGGATGCATAAATGATAGGCATTAATTATTCGTGCATATATGTCGATGTGTTCAGATCGATGGTTTCAAGAACTAAGAACGTAATTGCTGATATGAACGGCAACAATTGTGAAATATTGGATATGAAGATTCAATATGTGCTGGAAAAGCAAGAAGCATTAGAAGCTCTTGACCATGTTATGGAAGATCTTGAGAATGCTGTGCGCCACCTTGAGCTAGTAGAGGACCGCCTAACGGCATTTGAGTCAAAAATAGACATTTGCAATGCTGGTTCTAGCTCAGAAAGGGCTTTGAGCTCTAAGCGCAAGCGTATTGATTCGTTCAATATGTGGGAATGCAAAGGATCAAGTCCTTATTGCAAGAAATCAAGAGTTAACCAACACAAGAGAGGAAAACGTCCTCAAGTGAAGAAAATGTCCAGGGTGAAGTGTTAAAACTGTGACAAGAAGGGTCACTATGCTCGCGACTGTCGTGAGCCAAAGAAGGTATACACCTCTTGTACATTTGAGAACTTTGCTTATGTGTCAAGTTCTGTATTATTGGCTGAATCCAATCCTTTGTGGACTGTAGATTCAGGAGCGACAGACCATGTAGCGAAGGATAGAGGATCCTTCGTGGAATTCCGACGAATAACAACTGGAACTAAGTGGATCTATGTAGGAAATAACTCCAGAGATGAAGTTAAAGGAATTGGCACTGCCAATTAAACATGCGTGGTGGACGCACCTTGTTCCTACATGATGTTCTATATGCTCCGGAGATTCGTTGAAATTTAGTGTCTATTTTGGTGTTGGTTAAACTTGGTTTTAGTGCGAACTTCCGTAATAAAGGTGTAAATTTGTATTTGGATACAAACTATTATGGTTGTGGTCATTTTCTGGATGGTTTTATTGTACTAAATGTTGACTGTGGTGATGTTAATATATGTTATTCCCTTGTTTCACGTCTTCTACTTCATGTGATAATGATGTGATTATGTGGCATGCTAGACTTAGTCATATTGGCCAACAACGAATGAATAGACTAGCCAAAGAGGGCTTGTTGGGCAACATTGAAAAAGTCGATTTGCCTATATGTTAGCATTGCCTAGAAGGGAAAACGACAAAGAAACCATTTGGAAAAGGCAAAAGAGCTGAATTTCCTCTGCATTTAATCCATTCTGACGTCTGTGTTTCAATGAATGTGAGAAGAATGCATGTGGCTGTTTATTTCATCACTTTTATAGATGATTATACTCGATTCGGATATGTTTATTTGATTTCTCATAAATCTGAAGCATTGAGTTGTTTCAAAAGGTTTATGAACTTGGTAAAAAAAAAATCAATTAGACAAGAAAATAAAAACATTGAGATCCGATTGAGGTTGAGAATATTTATCTGATGAGTTCAGAAAATTATGTGATGAAAAATGAATAGAAAGACAGTTGTCTATTCCATATACTCCTCAACAAAATGGTGTTGCAGAGAGAAGAAACAGAACCCTACTGGAAATGGTTAGGTCCATGATGGCGCATGCTAACTTACCTATTACTTTTTTGGAGTGATGCGTTGTTAACTGCTGCCTATTTACTTAACCGAGTGCCTTCCAAATCAGTTACTTCCACTCCATATGAGTTATGGACAGGTAGAAAATTGGACTTAAGTTTTCTTAAGCCATGGGGTTGTGCTACCTATACTCATGAGTCCTCTCACAAATTTGGGAAATTGGGTCCCAGAGGAGATGATGGTTTTATGTGATGGGCTTAAGGCCCGTCCGCCCATGTTGGGCCTAAAAGTCCGGCCCACAAATTTAGGGCCCATGGATGGAGGGATACGATGAAGGGGTACGTTTCTATTTTTGAGGGAACGTATATAAGAGAGGAAAGAGAGGGAGAAGACACCCTTTGGCATTTTTCAGCATACGTCTTCTCTCCTCCTCTCCCTCCAAAAAGAAATTGAACGCTAAAGGTGACGCCGTCTTCCCTTCAAGGCCAATCGACGTCATCGGATCGATCGGGATCGGTTTTCTCTTCCTCTTGTCGGCATTGGTGTTTAATCTGTAGCTAACAAGGTACGCTCGAATCCGTGGTGTGCTTTACGATCAGTGATACGTGATTTTCCCGTGCTTGTCTTCCGCATTCGTTTTAGGGATTCGATTTAGTGTCGAATCCGGTTTTTGGGAATCCGAAATTCCCAACAGTAGGAAAAAAGATGGCCAGGTAGAATTTTCCTCTGAAGACATACCTATTCAATTCCCCGTTTGTGATCGCACCACTGGGTCTTATCAAGGACCGCAACTTAAGAGACAGGTTTATGATCATGAGCACGTTCGTTAAAGCTGCAGCTCTCGTTGCTCCGAACCCTCCCACAAATGAGCCTCTAGTACCTGACGAGTTCGAAGTCTTATCTTCTTGGGAACCCGACCTATTTGGTGAATCCTGGAGATGATCTCTCTTCAGGTTACATAAATTTCATTGAGCTTTGAACAGTGATGGAATCCATCGGAGCAGGGAAATTAGAGTGGATTGTGATGCTGTATTCACGGATTATTGAGAAGGATTTGAAAGCAGGAAGAGTCTGTAAGAGTTTTCCTAATTGTGGACTACATTAATTAATATTGTAATTTACCGTTTAACGTTTATCGTTTTACGGGGTTTGGTCTAAGGTGAGATAGAAGGTTTCTTAATTAGTCTAATATGTGCTAGCTAGTGTGGGCCGAGTTGAGCCTAACCTGTAATAAGGGGGACTGGTTGGAAACTCTATAAATAGTGCTCAAGTCTCTCCTCTAACCCTAATTCTCACATGTATCCTCACCTAAAGAGTGTTTACCTAACACTAAACGTGAGGTGGGTTGCCTCATTAAGCCAGTGATACGGAGGGCAATAGAGGAAAAGGACTTGCGCGTGGAACATTGTGTTTCTGCTTCCGCTTCAAGTACAATGGATCTTAAAACAGGTGCGTAAATCTTTATGATCTATTATGCATGTTCTTGTTCTAGTTATGGAGATCTTGGGGTTGCGTAATTTGCATCCAACATGTGGTATCAGAGCCTCCATAACCTTAGAACTCTAACGCATAAAATTTTTGCCCTAATTTGTGATTTTTGAGATTTTTTGTTCAATAAAAATAAAATTAAATCACAAATTCGAACTAGGCTCGACAAGACAAGTAAGACGGTCGGCGGCGCATCGCTGGAGGAGGCCACATGCACCCCCACGCGCGGCCACGCGCTGCCTGGGCGTCGAACGCGCGCCGCGCGTGAGCTCCACACGCCGCGCACTCAGGCGGCGCGTGTGGGCGCGTGGAGCCTCCGTTCGGCACGTGGATGGCGGTGTTAGGTTCATATGATCATTCTTTACGTCGTGGTGTATTTATTTTACATATTTGATGATTTTATGGATGTGAAATTACATACGAAGCCCTAAATACATGTATTTTTAGTATATTTTTGCATATTTTTTCTTTTATTTTTTGTGATTTAGGAAATACAAGTGTTAAGTTATAGGTATGTTATCACATAAATAGTATAATGGTGTGATTCATTAATAAAAATTAAACTTTATTGTGAACTAAAGCTGACTTAATGAGATACAATCATTATGGGATAATATTTGAACTATGTATTGAGGTTATGAGAAACAGTAAAAGTTATGAAACTTTTGTTGCTCAAGCATAGTTATTTATATGCATCTTGATGTATTTTTGTTTCTTCTGATAACCTTTGAATGATGGACGTCTTAAGAACTCGTGACCAAATTGATTATATTAATTATCACATCTGCTGAATGTGGGTAATGTATGTCAGTTAAGTTATTGCATATTTTACCTGAATTCATCTGGTCACTTGTTAATGTCTATCAAGTTGAGCATTGGTTTATGGTTAAGAAGTATGACAACATTTACGCAGGGTAATAATATATATTGTTATAAGATTAGATATTTGGTTCTGTATTTTGGCTCAATTTATAGGCCACTAGTTGATGTGATGATAATTTGTTACTCATAATTGGCTAATAAATCAGTTATTGGTCTTGGAGTCATATTTTGCCTTATAAAACTCATGATCAATAGTTGATCAGCTATTAAGCTTGTCAATCTGGATACTCTATATTGCTATTGATGTTAACTTGTGAGAGATATTCTAGATCAGCATTCTTTTTATGTTGTTCTGGTAATCTGTAATCGGGATGCATAAGAGATGATTTCTTCTCTATTATGAGAAGTTTCTTGTATTACTGTGATCGTTGATCTCATTGGAATCTGTCTTTCAGGTTCGCTATATATATGTATAATAAAGATTTTATTAACGAATAAAATAATGTAATTAGCATAATATGTGATTTTGGTGATATGCTGCCCCTATCACTAAAGTTAAAATGTATATGGTGTATGTGAGGAGTAAAGTTTATATCCCTGGTATGAGAGAGTTTCAAGATTCAATTGAGTAGTGACCGCCAAAGTGGCACACTTGATTGGGTTTGAGAAATTTCGGTCTCGTATGATGATTGTGATGTCTCCTGGTCTAATGCGTAGTCATACTCCCAAAGGAGGTGATTATGTATTAGTTCATGGAGGGATACATGATGGTGTGGTAGAGGAGTGACTAATTCTAGTGATTCATATGCCCAAATGTGATGAATTCACGAAGAATTGTAATATATTCTCATAATTGCTATCATGTGGGGAGTGTACAACTGCATGTCATGTATTCTGTCCAAAGGTGATTATATGATTATGCGTGTAACTCTCTGGATGTGTACTTGTACGTCAAGTTACACGGTGTTCACATGATGCTAATTATATACATTGCTTGTTTTTCAGTCACATTTTCTGTAATTTATAACTCCATTATTATTGAGGTTTTTACTGCTTCAAATTTTAAGTTGTAGACATATGATTTGTTGCTTGAGAAAAGAGCAATTGAATTTGCTTATTGTCCATGAAGCGTTCCATTCTAGAACACTTGAAAAGAGGTTTGCCTACGGACTGCACTGCTATAAGATGATAGAAGCCTTAGTTGCTTGAAATTATGTCTTGTCTAATATCGAAATTAGGACACATCTGTAAAGATTGTGTTACATATACATCTCGTATATGGTTAAAATGTTGTTTCCAAAAGTTTTCTATTTAAGGAAAATGACCGAGATAAAGAATAAACTGGTTAAAATTAGTCTTGAAGGTTGTCAGGCCTAATAGTAGCGGTAAGTATTTTGGCAAGTATGACAATACTGAATTGCTTAAAGGGTCATTTGTCAAATACTTGGTAGATTCTGGGGTGGTAACTTAATTACTATGCCTGAAAATCCTCACAAGAAGATTTGGCTAAAAGGCATGAAGCACCATAATGAACATGGTGTGAGTATGATTAGTAAGACTAATTTATCCAGTCTTTTGTGGGCTAATATTATGAAAGTAATTTTTTCACATACAAAATGTGTCTCTTATCAAAATTGTTTCATAAACTTCTTTTGAGTTATACACTGGACATAGATTACTTGAATCATATTAAATTTAGAGGTGTCATGTAGAAGTGAGGTTATCTAATCCAATATCATGTGCGTTGGAATTTAGATTCACTTAAAATTATTTTGTATCTTACCTAAATTGTTAAAGGGGTATTGATTTTATGACCCTAAAGAAGGTACAAGAATTATGGAATCACATACTCTAAAGTTTCTAAAGATCGACGTAATTGTAGAGGATAGCTGCTCTTAGACTATTAAGGATAATAATATGATGAAAGATCACTGTATCTTTGTCTTTACCTATACAGACAATTATGGTACAGACAATTGTGGAATCTCCTGTACCATAGACTAAACTTGTTGAGGTTTAAGGTACTATTTTTGATATAGTTTAGAATGAAATTATTCAAACCTCTCAAGTGCAGAATGAGGTGGTTGCAGTTTTATTAAGGAGATTTGTTAGGGAAAGACGATCAGTTATACCATCAGAATATATAGTCTATTTGTGAGAGCATGATTACAATATCCACTACATGATTGTTTTAGCAACTTATATAAATGTCGTTTCTTGTTCTTAATTAAGTATGTGATTAGATGCCATAAAAAAGATAATAAAGTTTTCACTCTGAAAGAGAGGTGGATACTTTATAGTAAAGAAATAAATATTTCTTTCTAGTATTTTTAAATATTCTTTCAGAGTGAACGTGGCGGCATTAATAATTTATTTTGATATGGAGTTACGCCAAATAGATACAAAATCTATATAGTGCAACTGAAGGATTTTGCAACAGATGTTTCAAGTAAACTTATGTGTAGACTGAAAAGTCTTATTCATGGTTTTAAACAAATTTCCAGAAAATATTATTAAAGTTTCATAGTGTTGTTATTTTGTTCAATTGGGAACAAAGTAATTCAATATACTGCAAGGTCAGTGGGAGGAAATTTATTTTTTCTCATACTCTATGTACATGATTTTTTGCTTACAAGTTGTGACCTTGAGACATCTTATATCCTTTGAACTGAGGTCTGTAAAGATTGTTTTTACCATATTATATTAGATTTTCTCGGAGGACATTTGATGATTGTATATTAGAAATATTCAATATACATCATTGCAAGCCAGGAATTGCTCCTGTTGTTAAAGGTGATGGATTGAATCTATCACATTGTCCTTATTTAGATATTGAGAAAATCTAGTTAAATGGTGTACATTGTGTCAGTGCACTTGAAAGTATAATGTATGCTCAAATTTGCACTAGACTAAATATCGTCTTTATGACGAGACTTCTAGGCAGATATTAGTTAAATCCAGGACGTAATCACTAGGTTGCTGCCAATAAGGTTTTGAGGTACTTAAAAAAAAAAAAAAGACAAGAAATTATATGCTTATTTACAGACATGTTCAATTCTTGCAGCTAGTAGGGTATTCGAATGTAAACTTTGATGGCTGTTAGGATGACATGTGATCAATAATGGAATACATATTTATGTTAGTAGGAAGTGTAGTAAATAAAGTTCTATGTCATCTTCTACTATGTAAGCAGTGATAGTAACATTCTTTTGGGTTGTTATTTGGGCTATTAGGCTCCGAAACCTTATTAAGGAGTTGATTGTTTTTAATTTTATGGATTGACCCATACGGTTGTATTGATATAACAAATTTGTAGTATTATTTATTTACTACAGAGGTCTCAATGGGTCTAAATATATGGTGGTCAAAATTTTTGACCAAAAGGAAACGATACAAAAAGGTGACATAATAATATAATATATTTTCACAGATGATATGGTTGCAGATCCACTAATTAAAGGCCTACGCCCATGTGTATTTAAGCAACATGTCATTAGCATGGGCCTAAAAGCATCATGAGATGCTGTTGTTTAGTGGGAGCTATTTTGGCTTTACTCTGATAAAGGTTTCATCTGTGTTCGTTACACTTTGTAACGGTTTGATATGTATCAACTTTTGCATTCAATAAAATATTTTTGAATGTGTTGTTATGTTGAATACATATTGATAAAGTCTCAAGGTACTGTATAAACCTTGAGTGAAGGCTATGGGCATCTAGTTATTAGCCTTGTGCATATGTCTTGTTATACATAAAGGAATGTTAACCTTAAGGACAAGATATATGTGGGTTCATTGGAACCATAAAGCATTCTCTAGTGGCACAAGTTTTTGTGACACCTAAGATAAGAGAATGGTGACTGACAAATGGGATCTCTCTATGAGAGATGTTATCCATTTGCCACACTACCATATTGAATCCATATCAATAAAGTTGAGAACATTCGTGACCATGGAAGGCTTTGTGTGTATACATGCAGTTACCGCCATGATTCGGTGTTTAAGACTTTATGGGATAAGATTGACTATTAAGAATTATCTCTTGATCAATGTGCGCACATACAGTACAATTTCAATTAATATAGTCCAAATGGGAGAATGTAAGAGTTTTCCTAATTTGGACTACATTAATTGATATTGTAATTTACCGTTTAACGTTTATCGTTTTACGGGGTTTGGTCTAAGGTGAGATAGAAGGTTTCTTAATTAGTCTAATATGGGCTGGCTAGTGTGGGCCGAGTTGAGACTGGCCTATAATGAGGGGGACTGGTTGGAAACTCTATAAATAGTGCTCAAGTCTCTCCTCTAACCCTAATTCTCACATGTATCCTCACCTAAAGAGTGTTTACCTAACACTAAACGTGAGGTGGGTTGCCTCATTGAGCCAATGATACGGAGGGCAATAGAGGAAAAGGACTTGCGCGTGGAATATTGTGTTTCTGCTTCCGCTTCAAGTACAATGGATCTGAAAACAGGTGCGTAAATCTTTCTGATCTATTATGCATGTTCTTGTTCTAGTTATGGAGATCTTGGGGTTGCGTAATTTGCATCCAACAGAGTCGACATCGTCCCTACAGCATGTCTCACTATCAATCTGAGTCCATCTCCAAATTTTAAAGTGGCGCATGGCATTGAACAGTGGTGGGATGATCGTACTGAATGCCGGTCCGTGTTGCATAAGTTCTTGCTGAAGTAAATGAAGTTCGAGACTATTAAAATGCATCTGATACACTCTCAGCAAAGGCATGGTTGAAAAGTTATTTCGAAACTGTGAAACGTTGAGCTCCATGCATATGGAATCCTGTTATAACATCATTCTTATCCATCTCTCTTCACTCACTGTGCATCCAACCAGATGTTAGAATAATGTGCTAATCAGTGATTTGTATTTATTACATAAGTAAAAACTAAGATCATCCGTTTCTTTTTCTTCTTCTCTTCCAACCTCCTCACTTGATCAGAGTCCTTAGCATTAAAAGAAACTGAAAGTAGAGCATTAAAAAGTGATGGAAAAGACAATGTTTGCATTAGCAAGAGATCTTTTACATTGTTTCCAGCTTCTCGTCGAGGCATATATCAGCAGGAGAATTTATAATAATTTCACCAAATTGCTGCCGAAATTGTTATTTGATTGAATAGCGCATAATCTCTATTTTTGGCAAGTCAGTAAAGCGCCCAAATATGATGAAAGATGTTGAGTACTTGATATATGTTATCTGAATACAATCACTGGGCCGTCTTTGTTTTCTTACGTCATATCAAAATTTGCTTCTGCGAAAATTGAAGTCTTTTGTGGGGTACCAAAGACTTCAAGATCCATCAGAAGTGGGCTTCTGATATCCAGCGACCTTCCTAGTTCCTGCACATCTTTTCTTTTAAAATTTTAACCTGCACATGTATCTGATTTAATGGCCAAACGTGTCCCTGACTTGTGAAAGAATCATACATGGCATGTGTTGTTCGGCTTCATCCCTGGCGCGCTTTGTGCAGACTGAAGTCAACCATCAAAAGGTCCGCTGTGATACATCACGAAACCAAATGCAATTCGGATTGTGGTTTCGCTTGAAAAGCACTTTAATTCCTCGCGCAGAAGTGCCACTTATGCAGACAGTCGTGAGCTCGTGCGTCTTCCTTTTAATGCAGGAAATGGAGGGCTGAAAAAGTGGCGGGTAGTGGAGAGAAGCCTGGTTGAGCGAAGCTGCACATCCTCTGCTTCCTCTATTCTCTTCTCAGTTTGCCGTCTAAACTACAAACTTCTCCCTTCTTCAGCGGAGAAAGACACCAAAATGTCAAAAGTCAAATTCAAGTAAACGTTTTTTCTTAAAGTTATGGCAATAAAGTAAGCGTCGTATGAAATTTTTGGTATATGTAGTGTCCTTTTCTTCTTCTTCTTCAGCATTCACATTGGAGATTGCAACTCTCTTATGTTACCACCTTACTACAGTTTGTCTTCCTCGGGTTTTTGTCCCAAAACTAGGAAGATTGTCGTCATTGAATGATGTGAGAAACGAGGCCTTTGCATTTGCACGCTTGATGTCTCATAGGTTCCAATTTGACGAGGTTAATAACAGCAACTTTGATATCTTTCAAATACTATTTGGATAAAAGCAGTGTACTCTGATCGATCTATCCCTGTTTGTTGGAGATCCTGTTCCTCGAGCTTCGTTTCACAGGTAACCATTAATAAAGAAGTATTAGGAGTTACGACAAATCATAGTGACATTACTATTGATCCATCCAGGAGGGACGGGTTTATGTAGCCTAGCCCAATCTCACCTCCACATTCCCAATAATGCAGATCCTTGAAAGGTAATTGACAATGGTTCTTGCTGGAACGAAGCCTAGTTAAAGGAGTTCATGTCCTGGAAGACGACCACAAAAGAGACGGCATGGACCTCAGGCTCTTGCTCCACTGTGGTGGGGATTCTTCGATTTTCATTTAGAACACGTGCTCGTAGATGATTTGGATTTCACCATCTTTGGTGCCATTTACGAGTTCCTTGCTCCAGCCCAACCACGGCCTCTCCCTTTTGTACCGGATGCCCAGACTTACATTGTAGCCTTTGGAGGCACAATGCCTCAGCAGGCCAGCGTCAAGGGACTTCATGCTGGGCATGATATGCCTCTCACGCTAGCTCTAAATGACGGAAAATCTCTGGCAATACACTCTCTTGGAGCAACCATCGCGATACTCATGGGTTTGAACGTGGCCAGAAAGGGGATCGCTTTTCAAATGTACCTCTTCAATCCACTCTACGTGTCTGCACCGCTTAGAGCCTAAGACGTAACAGGAAAAGCAATTTACGAGACGGGTGTATGATCATGAGCAGGATACTTAGAGCTGCAGTCGATTTTACCCCCAACTCCCCCGAAAATAAGCCTCCTGCAAATGAGAAGCTTCAAGCTCTAACTTCAGGGGCACCACGCCTGTTTGTGAACCCTGAGGATGATACATGTTCGGGTTACATAAATTACTTTGTGCTTCGCGCGTTGATGGACTCAATCAGAGCAGGGAAGAAACAAAAGATGGCGATGCGACATTCCCAAATTCATCTGACAACTGATGCTCTTTCAAAGGATCCAGAATCAGAACCGGTGGACATCCTCCTATTATCTAATCTCATTGTGAATCCGACCCCATCTCCAGATTTCAGACGGGCGCACAGCATTGAGCGATGGTGGGATCATCCTACGAAATGTCCGTCCGTGTTGCACATTTCCTTGTTGAAAGCAATGAAGCCCAAGACGAGCGAAATGCCTGTGACAAAAGCTCTGGAAAGACGCCCGATCCGACATGTTTGGGAAGCTGTGAATGGTCGAACTCTGTGCCTAGAATCCTCCGTAACAGGATTCATTGTTCATCAATCTTCCTTTAATCACGGATTCCACCAATTTCAGTATCATTTGCTAAACTGAGATCTGATTCGTCCAGTTCTAAATAAAAATCACATGGTAGTCAGACAAAAGATTACTATACTCACCAAGCTGCTCGTGAATCAACTTCTCATAAGCCCGTCAAGAATACTCTCTTACTTCCGAAATAGATTGGAAAACACCATGGAAATTCAATGCAAAAAAAAAAAAAAACGTGTGTTTATTGTTACCAGAATCACCATAGCCCACTTGGCTTCAGGAATCACTTATTGCCTCGTTGTGGCCAAGAAAAAATTTCTTGGGATTAATATCACAAAAAACTTCAAATTGTTGCACTTATGACAATTTTATCATAAAACTAAATCTTTTACTATAAAAATCTCAAATTGATATATTTGTGACAATTTGCCCTTCATTGGTTTGCCTTATATTTTACCATCAATTTGCTCAAGCGGAGGCACATCGGACCCCAAAATGTATAAATCTGGCTAATCCGACCCCAAAATGTAAAAATCTGGCTAATCCGACCCCAAAAAATTTGTCAAGAATCTCTTTGGGGTCTCAAAACGGTGTCTGTTTCAGTTTCAGGAACTTGAGTACGACAGTACTTCTCACGCTGAACTGAATTTGATTTACGTGACGCTTGAACCGGGCTGATAATATGCTCTTTTTTTATGCTTTTATGATGTTCAATCGCAAAGTGGATATACATCAAAAGGAAGCATTGGCATTACGGTGTGGCGCCAAAGTCTTGCCATGTAGGGCACGAGTACGACCATCGTGGCAAAGAAAAACACAGACAATATCGACATCACGCTCTTCGATTTGTCTCCTAATTATTAGAAACTCCCAAAGATTGTAAGTCGAGGATATTCACATGGAGAAAACTCTTATTTTCTTTTTTCCCAGATTGTGTGGCTATTAAGCTATTAGAACCGATGATTAGCTGATTATGTCAATGAGTGTACGCACCCATCTAGGGTCCATTGTCAAATTCAGTCGGTTGGGTTGAAATCTGCTTTTCTTTATTTCATGTTTGAGCGATAACTTTTCACCCCCTAGTCACGGTCCCCATTAAGTTCAAAAACCCTATTCACGCGCCCAGTTTTGAGCCCGCATCGTGCCCATACTACAAAAAGATTGGCGTGGGACCTTCGTACCGTGACCTCATGAAAACAAGAAGTAACGAATTTATGAGAATAGGGGTTTTCTTCATTTTCTTTCGCGAGAACAGCGTGAGGACACGGTGAGAACCCTAGATAAATGAGTATCCAAAACCATTATGCACACCTATATATTGTTGGCACTTGGGTATGATGATAGATGTCGAGCATTTGATTTACGTTTTCATCTAGAATACAACAACCTCATCATTGTTGTTTGCATCCCCTCATTGAATTTTGCTTGCAATGTTGAATGAAAGTGGAGGGGAATCAAGGAGACTTCAAGTCACCTAAAAAATAATTGTGGGCCTCTAATCATATCTTGGCCGGTAGCCATTCGACCTGCATAGGGTGTAGATCAGGGGAAAAAGGGCGTCAACACTTGCTAGCGTTGGCTTTAATGTGTCATGAATGTGTGAATTATGTACAATGATACCGTTGGAGGTCCAACACCTAGTATTGCTAATGCGAAAACTAGTGCCTCATATCACTGAGTACTAAAAAGATAATATGTATCATTAAAGTAGTTACCTAATCAGTCTTAAATTTATTATTCTAATGTCAATTCAATCATAAGTTTTTCAATTTTGTCAATTTAATCTTAAACTTTTACAAAAAATTTCATTGTAACTTTTCTATTCAATTTTCATAAGAAATTACCGACATGACGTCTAGTTATTGTCAATCACCCTATATGACATATCACCACGTCAGAGATATCCGATAAATATTGGTTAGAATGACTACATTGGAATTTTATACCAAGGTTGAAGAATAAATTGATAGAAGTGAAAAGTTTGGGACTGAATTTGCATCTGCATAATAGTTTTAAAACATATTGGTTAATTTTTCCAAATGACAGGCATGCTCCAAATGTGACGAGGACATGGTTGGTGATTATGTTACACGAAGTTGGATTATTAGTGGGCATTCTAACAGATAAACATCAACATCAGTGCTCTCTTATAGTGCCCCTTTCATCACATCTTATATGAATTAATTGCTTTCTTTTCCAGTTGTCCTAAAAGACAAGTGCCCACATTGAATCATTGCAATCCCACGAGACGAGTGCTTCTCTACCTTCTAAAGTTCATAACTTTTTTAAGTAGAAAAATGAGTGATGAAGAAGATAGCATGATGATATCAGCAGAGAGGATGCTTGAGAAGCCCACGGCAATGGCTAATCAAACTGATCTAGTGCTTGAACTTAAAGTTAGTGGTCCTCCCCCCACAATGTCTATCCACTCCAACTTGAGCATAGGCCTTTAGTTTTTACAACCAATCCAATCATGAGTCCAATCCTCCTTACCAATCATCTGGTGATTGGATGATTAGTACATGAACCATGGCATCTAAGAGGATCGTAAGCTTGATTAGGTACACAAACGCACTGCGCGAAACAATTATTTGGCTGGAGTGATCGCGATCACAAACCTTCCCCATCAAATTCAAAATCTTCGTGGGGATCAGCTAAGTAAATCACTTGTCTAATTGCATGGTCCTTTCAATAACTTCTGGTTAGTTGAGGCCCCGAGGCATTAAAGAGTTGAAAAATTATGATGATGTTGACGATGATGACATAAGTTGCTCAACAAGATCATGTGATCTCGGATAGAGATTACGACCATGTGTGCCCTCCCCACCACCGCCACCCTACCCTCACCCCCACCCATGGAAGGTATGCACGTGCCCTGTTGCGTCGGTTCGTGGCCTGAATTCGTCGGTTCCTCGACGAACTCGCCACCTCGCCATCACCCCCTGTCAACTTGCCCCTCCTCATTCGAGACACCGATAGAGAAAAGCATGTAGAGTCAACGAAATATGTCCTCTCGTCCCGCAAGACGTTGGCGACACTGTAGAGAGGGAAAAAGAGAGAGGCTAATTTAGAGTTCGATGAGGGTGATCATGTGGTGAGGGAGATTACCCAAAAAAGGCTTTCGACAATTCACGTTGCCTAGATTTATCCTTCAAAGCGAACAATGTCTAGCTTATTTTAGGATGGGTCTTGAATTGAAATTGATAAACGATCGTGGAGGCACTATGAACCCAATATGTTTTTCCCCTTTTTGAGTGTTCAGATATGGTTACCCAAGAGATATGGAGACTCGCTTGTAGAAATAATTGATCTAATGACATGGTCAATAATTGACGCGGATCATAACATAAATGATTTATAAACTTTGACTCAATATATATTTTGTTCAATATGATTCCTAAATTTTAGCTCAATATGCAACGTGGTCCCTAAGTTTTTAATTTGTTTAATGCGATCCATAAACTTTTTGTATATGTTCAATGTAGTCCCTGAATTATATGAAAATTTTCATATAATTTGAAAATTAAATTGAACATATATCCAAAGCTCAGAAATTACATGAAACAAAATAAAAATTTTATGGATCACAATACATATTGAACCAAAGTTCATATGTCCACAGTACACATTGAGCCAAAGTTCATAAATCATTTATGTCATTTTCATATTCTGTGAATTAATTTTGTGAACCAAGTTTTACTACCCTTAACACTCTTCTTTTGAGTTTGTTCATAGCAGAAGTAGTGGAACAATATAGACTTTACTTCTGATAGGAATATGATTCGTATCTTCTCCAAAACGGGGTATTCGTAGTATTTTCGAGCATTTGACGACGATAATCTGACATTTGGTGATCCCTAAAGAAAAGTTCTATACTTTTTGGATTGAACCCAAGAAAAATATAGATCCATGTCATCAAAATTTTGAAATAATTAGTGTGTTTACGTACAAGGAAAAAAAAGGGTTAATACCATGAAAATCACAAACCAATATATTTATGATAAATTCATTCCAAACTAATTTTCTAATCACCAAAAACTCTAAATTAATATATTTGTAATAAATTTATCTTATATTAGTTTCCTTTAAGGAAAAGTACCAAAAAAGTCATAGACCTATTGTATTAGTACCAATTCAGTCTTAAACTTTTCAATTAGACCGATTTAGTCCTAAATCTTTTCATATTAATCCATCCAGTCAATTTTGATCGAAACTACTAACATGGCTGCTAATCATCCTACGTGACACGACTGGTGTTGACGTGTATATTTTTATATAATTTTTAATTATTTTAATTATTTTTTATTAATTTTTTCCTTCATTTCTTTTTTTCCTTTCTTCCTCATTTTCTTCCACCCACCTCTGGTTGGTGAAGGTCATCGGTTGCCAGAAAGGGCAAGGGCTAGGATGCCCTCGTCGGTCTTTGGCGAGGGCCGACAAGGGCTTGGTAAGGCTGCTGCTTGCCAGATCCAATGAGGGGACACTCGCCCAACCTTCGCCAAAGGCTGACAAGCGATGGGAAGTGTTTTTCAATCTTTGGCAACGACTGGCCTCGCTTAGCCCTCACCGGCCCTCGCCTAGTCCATCTCACCTGTGGCCGACGAGGGTGTCCCATCCCTCATGCTCATTGGCAACCGGCACCATTTGCCAACTAGAGGTGGGTGGAGGAAGATGAGGAAGAAAAAAAAAATAAAAATTAAAAATTATATAAAAATATCCACGTCAACACTGGTCGTGTTACGTAGGACGACTAGCGTCAATATCGGCAATTTCCAATATAAATTGGTCAGATGGATTTACTTGATACCAATGTGAAAAATGTTTAGGACTGAATTGGTATCAATATAATATGTCTATGACTTTTTTGATACTTTTCAAGTTTCCGTTAAATTGGATAAATACCACAAAAATCACAAGCAGGTACATTTATGAAATAAAGTTTGAACTAATACACATATAAGTTGTCATGTGTCTAACTTAGTAATTTGATAGTAAAATTTAACGTTAATTAACGAAAGGTAAATCTGTCACAAACGTACTAGTTTTTTTTTTTTTTTTTTTTTATAAAAGTAAGAAATCACAAACGTACTCGTTTGAAGTTAATTTATGATAAATTTATTATAGGTATATTAATTTTTGGTTTTTCATGATATTGACCAAAAAAAGAAAAGTAAGATTCTAGTCCGTTTCCTAAAATTCCTTTTTTTTTTTTTTTGGTGCAACAAATTTGGACGACATAAATCAGCGTACAGCAGGAAAGAAAAGCCCACAGGCTCGAGCGACGTAGGTTTTCGTCGCCAGTTGCAATCGCGACGCTACCAGTGTCGCTGAAAAGGTGTCGGTGAAGGCCGCCCCATTTATAAGAAAAACACCAAGCGCGCGCCGGTAGTCAATAAAGGCGAGAGATCAAATCATCCCACCGATTTCGTCCGTCTGAATTAGCGATGCTTGGGACTGGATAGAACCTTCAAACAACTTGCAATCCTCTGTTCAAGGGATGATTAGGGTGGGCCGTGGGACTTGCCTACCGTGTGTCGTCAGTGACGGCCGATGTCAATTGAAAAGCGACGGTCGAATCGATTAGATTGAAAGCCCCAGCGAGTTACGTGGAGCTTTGGATCCCCGGAGAGAAGGAGCCTGGCATCGTCTCGATCGAGAAGGTGATTGATCAAGATGGGGGAAAGTGGGGTGGGTTTATGTCTTTCGGCCAGTGTGCCCGGTTGGCAATTTCCCCTTTTGAAAACCGCACTAATTTCGAACTATATTCAAAGGGGTTGAACAGGGCGTCACCAGTAAGACTTTTCGTGGCTGGATGGATCGATCGATGGATACACGTACGAAAAAAGCGATGCGTTGAGGACATGTGTAGGACGATGATTCTTCTTCTATTCTTTTCCCTCCCCACTTTTCCCCCCTACTTTGAAGCTATTCGGAGGACCGAATGTTAGATGGCACCCGAATGATTCTCACTTCATAAGATTGACATCCTTTAGCAAAAACTTCTAGTGACTTTGCCACTAAACGAGCACATGACCTTGCTCCAATATGTTCGGATCTCGTCATGTCATCGCTTGTTTTGGTCGAGATGGGTTGGCCTATTGACAATCTGCTTACTTTAGCGTACACGCATTGTCCTTAAAGTCATGCACATCTCTCTCTCTCTCTCTCGATCTTGATCTCAATAGAGTATGTATACACATATACAAAAATACATATAGATATTAATATGTCCAAGGATGCGTTTAATTCAGCTTTCTCAAAGGACAAATACTATTTCCACTCAGCCTTGTAACATTTGTGAAATGCTAAAATTAAGATTAAAATATTTTTTCCTTCAAAAATTACCCTCACTAATTTTTTAACTTTTTTTATTTTACCGTTCTTTGTAATTGTTCATCTTCTTCATGCGAGGGTTGCCAGCAATTGTCGATGGGGGGCTAACAAGGCCAAATCTACCCGACGAAGGGCTGGTGAGGGTCACGTGCCCAAGCGACCTTTGCTAGAGGTCGGATGACCTCAAGCAACTACCACTTGGGTCTTGTGCGACCCTCACAACCCAAGCAAGCTCCACCAACAGCCACTAGCATCAAATTTAGCTAGTTGATGACCGTAGCCCTTCATTGGCTCTAACGAATGATTTGGGTCCTTTTTTAATTAATGAAATATAAAAAAAAAATACACCTAAAGCTCATTATATCAGTTTTTTTTGCCAAACACTACTTGAACTCAAGGTGCATTTATAAAGAGTTTTTACCAAATACCATTTGCATTCCCTTAAAGGGTTTTGGTGTTGAATATTTGCATTACATAGTTGAACCAAACTCACTCCAAATGCTATCAAATCTCACAACGACGCACGTACATTCTCACGCTAAGTATATGGGGCATGTGCGGCAGCCGAAACTGAGATGACCCTTTTGCCTTGGAAGTTCATGCCCTTTGTTTGGGAGGGAAAAGGAAGGGGAAAATAAACATTCCCACAGGATCTATAACAATGATAGGAGAGAAGGGATTTATCCAAATCCGCCTATTTTAAGTACAGGGATCCAATTTTAATAAAGAATTAGATAATATAACTTAATCTTGTACACTAGTTAAAATACACATTTCTATATTTTGAGAATCCCGGGGGGTGACACCAGAGGACGAAAATCTCCCTTGGGTAATGGGAAAAATTATTTATTTAATCCGGTCAACGGACAATTAGGACTGTCCGTAGGCGAGCGAGGACACTGTAGGGTTGGTAAGGGACCAAGCTTTGTCGTTGTCAATCGTTTAATCCTTTTCGATTGTGCACATGGGTTTTCGCTCGTTGAAGGACAGAGATAGGATGAGGGGTCGAGACCGTATTACGCGTCTCCGCAGGCCCGATGTCGTGTCTTAAAAGTCGATCTCTTGCGAAAACGGCGTCTAGCGGTCTATGATCGGAGCATTAATGGAATTTTTTACCCTTAGGCGAATGAAACAATGAAGGAATGTGTGGAATCTAAGTGCAAGATGTCAGAACATAGGATGTTTTCTGAAATTTACATGTTGCGATATTTCGCATTTAAATCACGATAATACCCATAACTGGGAAAATATTCCGTAGGATCATGAGCAATCTTATTTTGGGGGGTGACACTTATTTAAACCCGAGTCTATCTAGGTAGAGTTTCTTGTAATAGATTATTACAAGAGTTTCGTGTGAAACCCAATATGAATTTCGTAAAAATCGAGGGTTTATCTGAATTGACTTTTGTTTTTCGCTTTTGTTTGGTCAAAATCTAGCTGGTGGCTACCTTCAGACATATTTTAAGGGGGGTTGTTAACAAACTAAAGTGAGTATTACACTTTTCAAGAGGTTATAAAGCATTGAAAAGGCACGTATTGTAAGGAACTTATTTACTTCAAATGGAATACTTTGCATTTCCAAAAATATAATTAATTAGGCAAGCTGAAATTTGAGTAATATTTTGAATTTTGGCAAGAAAATATAAAATACTATTTGACTTTTATATACATGGACACAGGGACCCCTCAAACGGTTTTGATTGCATCATAAATTATGGTGCACGAAATTCTGGAATTGATTCAGTACGAAGGGCGTTTCAATGCTTTCGATTTAGAACTTGAGAGTTGTGGGTTTAATTTCTACTTCAAGAAACTTAGATTTTTGTTAGGTACCACAAAATTTTAATGTGCAAAAAATAATCATTTTGTTTCGAAAATCAAGTCCTAATCAGAAATAATTTTTTTTGGATAAAATTTTTAAAAAAAATACATATTTAATGACAACATAAAATTTCTCTCTTTCAAGCAGTCAATAGTCATAGCAGCGGACCGCGAGGGGCAGCGAGTGCCTTAAGGTATTCTGCCAGTTGTGATGGTCCCTCCAAGTGGATGACGTATTACAGTCATGGTTTGAGTCATAATATATGAAATGTTTTCCCATATTCCCCGGGGAGGAAAAGGGAAAAATTGATAAATGAATAGCTGCGTACCTTTACCGTCCCTAAAGTTCAGCGCTACAAAGTAGTAGAAGTGAGCAGAGAGCATTACTGAGTAGAAGACAGCTCATGCATCCCGACGCAGACCCCCCACCCACCACCGCCCTCCTCTCCTCCTCCTCCTCCCCCACCCCCTCCACCACCATCTCGACCGCCGCCGCCCCCACTTCCCTCCACCATATAAGGAGAACAACCTCCATCCTCCCACTCCCCACTCCCCACTGAACCAACGCACACCACATCAGTAAAGAACCCATCACCCTCTCTCTCTCTCTCTCTCTCCCCGCCGCGTCGCCGCCGCAAATGAACTACGGCAGGCTCCGACCCTCGGACCCCGGCGGTTCCGACCGCTGCGACGAGCCCGACGCCCCCAACCGCCGCGGCAGCACTCTCCGCCTGGTCCTCCTCGCCATCCTCTCCCTCGCCCTCGTCCTCGCCACCGCCGCCTCCGCCGCCGTCCTCGTCCTCAAGCTCCGCCCCGGCGGCCCGCCCGGCCCGAAGCTCTCCCCCAAGAGCGCCATCTCCAGCACGTGCGGCCTGACGCGGTACCCGGCCCTCTGCCTCGACGCGCTCGCGGCGTTCCCCGGCGCCGAGGGCGCCACCCAGCAGGACCTCGTCCACATTTCCTTCAATGTCACGCTGCAGCGGTTCAGCAAGGCCCTCTACGTGTCGTCGACGATCGGTAACGTCCAGATGGAGCCGCGCGTGAGGTCGGCGCTCGACGACTGCCTCGAGCTCCTCGACGACGCCGTCGACGCCCTCCGCCGCTCCCTCAACTACGTCACCCCCGGCGGTGCCAAGTCCGCCTCTTGGTCGGCTCAGGTAAGGCCGTGAACTGAACTCGCGCTTCGCTTGTCGAGTCAAAGTCTGTCGGTCGGGAGAAAAGTCAGAACCTGACGGCCCTTTTGCGCGTAGGACGTGGTGACGTGGCTGAGCGCGGCGATGACCAACCAGGACACGTGCGCGGAGGGGTTCGCCGACGTGTCCGGGGGAGTGAAGCAGCTGATCACGGAGAGGCTGAGGGACCTGTCGGAGCTGGTGAGCAACTGCCTGGCTATATTCTCGGCGACGGCCGGCGAGGACTTCGACGGCGTGCCGATTCAGAACAGGAGGAGGAGGAGGCTCATGGGGAGCTCCGACGGCGACGGAATGCCGAGGTGGCTGGGGAGAAAGGAGAGGAGGTTGCTGCAAATGCCGGTGACGGCGATGCAGGCGGACGTGACGGTGTCGAAGGACGGGAACGGGACGTGCAAGACGATCTCGGAGGCCATCAAGAAGGCGCCGGACTACGGTACCCGCCGGTTTATCATTTACGTGCGAGCCGGAAGGTAAAAATAAGCGTCTTTTCTTTTTTTCTTTTTTATTTTTGTTTTTAGCCTTGCTACTTAAGTGAGAATGTAGATATTAAAAATAATCCCCAAAAAAAAGTTTCAGAAATTCTATTATTACTATTATTTAGCATTTTGAGCGGTCTTTTTCCCAGTCGTCGCTATCATTGTTCTTCTCAATTTCCCTTTCTTTCTTTTTTTAAAGTTGCGTTTGTGTTTTTTTCCTGGCAAGAGGTCCTAAGATTTATTAAAAGTGTGTACGACGCGTGTGGAGCGTTTGTTAATTAATACCACTAAATATATCATGTGAGAACGAAACCATTATATGAGTCTATGATATATTCATTATTATTTTTATACAATTAATTTTTCTTATTTTCATAAATAATTCAAAGCAACCTACGTCATCTCCTTCCAAACATGTTTATGATAAATTTTCCAGTCATGAAGGGTGTTTTTAAGGATCCTAGTCCGACGCTCGCAGACCAAAAAGTTAGTCTCCTTTTACGTTCTTTTTTCGGTCCCTCAATTGCTGTGCCACAAATTGCTCACATGTTATATTTTCCTCGAATAATGTATAGTAAATTACTCAAAAGTGAGGCCTGATTTTCTCAGATCGACCATGGAATCGGTCGGTTTGGTCTTAGATTGGTTCCTGAGGTTACCAATTCAATTCCCGAGTCAAAAAATCAGGAACCTATTTTGACCGGTTAATTTCAAGTTCTTGCCTAGGCCTACTAACTTTGGATTCCATCACCACTAGCATTTGATTGACTTCACCATTTAGACCGGCACTGGGGTCTCCTTTTTCACTCTGTAGTCCTGCAATTATGAGGTCCCCCTCGTGAGCTCGCCGCTTTCTGAGTTTACCTTTTTGGACTTTTCAACTTTCGAAACTCACTTTGGTAAAACTTCTCTAGCCTTGCCATTTGGAATTTCGCATGATTGAATCTGTTTCCTTTTTCGGATGGTAGTGGTGGTGGTGGTGGTGGTGGGGGCGGCGGTGGATGACAGCGGACGACAGGCCTTGGCACTTGTCTCCATTCGTCTCTCTCTTTGTTTTAACGATTGCGATCGCCGTCGGTTGTTACGTTCTCGGGGGTGCTCACTAATCTCGATTTTCCTGTCTTGTGATCGTCTTGAAATTTAGGTACGAGGAAGATAATCTGAAGGTGGGGAGGAAGAAGACGAACGTGATGTTCGTAGGGGACGGGAAGAGCAACACCATCATCTCCGGCGGCAAGAGCATCTTCGACAACATGACGACGTTCCACACCGCGTCCTTCGGTAATAAAATAAAGAAAAAAACAAAAAAAATCCGCCCTTTCTTTACGTTTCGGTCACTGTATATTGGTCGGACTTGCGTAGGCCACCTGCGGATTGGAAAATAGTAACAAACAACAGCATAAAAATGAGAGAGAGAGAGAATAAAGTGCGAGAGGTCATGTGAGGCGAGTAAAACTCACGTGGACTGTCCTTGGGGGTCAGAATTGCTTTCCATCTGTTTTTTTTTTTTTTCTTTTGTCGTTGATTGGATGTCCTCTCAACGTTTTGTCCGCATTCGAGAAATTTCCCCACTAAGACTGAAGATTCGCCTGTGCATGGCCAGACGGGCAGTGTGCAGCAATGCTTCATTGCACAGCAGTCCC
Organism: Eucalyptus guilfoylei; assembly: GCA_016097605.1. Lineage (NCBI taxonomy): Eukaryota > Viridiplantae > Streptophyta > Magnoliopsida > Myrtales > Myrtaceae > Eucalyptus > Eucalyptus guilfoylei. The sequence continues at coordinate 20,118,124 of CM027860.1, forward strand.
TTCAACGTTGAGATGATGAGATAACGGAACAAATCACCCTTCAACTTTTAATTTACGTAACATGATATATTGATTGTTGATATATATTCAATATAATCATTAGGTTATATAAAAATGTTAAATGATAATTTGAGAAAAATATTGAATATTTTTATATAATTTAAAAAATAAATTAAATATGCGTCAAAAGTTTAGAATTATATTGGACAAATTAAAAATTTTAAAATTATTTGTGTTGTTTTTCCCTTTTAACGACACCACAGTCAGCTTTTGTGCGGAGGGAATCGTGTTCCTCTCACCGGTGAAAGTAGATTAGAATCCACAATGGATAAAAAGGAAACATACTAAAAGCTTATGCAGTAAATGCCATGACGGAGAAACCAGAATGTTTTTTCCTTTCCATCTTCTCAGTCCCCACGCACGTTCATATTCTACCTAAATAGGGCACACCCCCATCTTTCCTTGTACTCCACGACCTTAATGTCATTAATGTCATGAATGCAAAGTCTTTCTTCCTCTTTTTTTTCCTCTGTTTTCTGAGTGGATGTCACGTTGCTGGTCCCAAGTTGGAACCTGAGGCTATAGAGGGAAAAGAGATTTTGAGAAAGGAGACTCGTTCTTCTCGAATAGGTGGGACATGATCATGATTCCTTACACAAAGTGTCACTCAATCTTGTCTTCACTTAGATGCAAAACTGTCCTGGTGATGAGCTCAGATGAATCGATGACTTGAACAGAAGGTTGTTGACATGATGAGCGTTTGATTTCCTGTGTAATGCTTACTGATGGTGCTTTAATATATGCTGCCTGCAGCTGCCACGGGAGCCGGGTTCATCGCTCGGGACATCACGTTCGAGAACTGGGCTGGGCCCGCGAAGCACCAGGCCGTGGCGCTCCGGGTCGGGGCGGATCATGCGGTGGTCTACAGGTGCAACATCATTGGGTACCAGGACACGCTGTACGTCCACTCGAACCGGCAGTTCTTCCGGGAGTGCGACGTCTACGGGACCGTCGACTTCATCTTCGGGAACGCGGCCGTCGTGCTCCAGAACTGCAGCCTCTATGCCCGCAAGCCCATGCTCATGCAGAAGAACACCATCACGGCCCAGAACCGCAAGGACCCGAACCAGAACACGGGCATCTCGATTCACGCGTGCCGGATCCTGGCCGCGTCGGACCTCGCCGCCTCAAACGGGAGCTTCCTCTCGTACCTCGGCCGGCCCTGGAAGCTGTACTCGAGGACCGTGTACATGATGTCCTACATCGGCAGCCACGTCCACCCGCGGGGCTGGCTCGAGTGGAATGCCACCTTCGCGCTCGACACGCTCTACTACGGCGAGTACATGAACTACGGGCCTGGCGGGGCGATCGGGCAGCGGGTCAACTGGACCGGGTTCCGGGTCATCACGTCACCGGTGGAGGCCGGCAAATTCACGGTCGGGCAGTTCATATTCGGGACATCCTGGCTGCCATCCACGGGCGTGGCGTTCCTGGCCGGACTAACCGTCTAACCAACCGATTTCAAAAAACCAAGAAAAAAAAATTAAAAACCATTGTGGCCTCTCTCGTCCCTGTAATGTGATGCGTATAGTTTAAGAAAGTTTTCTGTTTTTTCTTGGGTTAATTTTTTGTAAGCCGCACTAATAATAATCGTACGACGCAGCTGCCAATTTATTGCCACTATCTTTAGCGTTCAATTCCCATTTTAAGAACCTCCGTTGGATACGTGACGTGCTTCTCCACATCCGCATCTCGCGAAACAGAAAATCCGACAGCAGCAAAGAAACTTCCGTGGGCAAGATCGAATCGGAGACGGAAAGGAATTGCGCAAGTGCATAGCATGAACCTTGTCGGGTTGTGCGACCGCTTTCCCGCCTCGGAAACGAGAGGTCTGCAGCGCGGGGGTTGTCGGTGGTGATGGGGAACATTGAATGCTGCGAACTACCTTTTTCGCTCGATGACCCACCACCGCCCCTGTTTCGGACGTAATCGATGCGATCTGACCGGGGGAGCGAGAGTGCATTGAATTCCTGGGCCTGCTGGGCCTGCTGGACCTGCTGGTGGGGACATGGGGGGTTAAAGTCAAGCCACCGACAATTTACTTTCTTCACGGCTGAGAGCCAAGTGGGTTGCTGATCTTTCTCAACCACTCTTGATGGATTTGCATGGTTCTTGTGGTCTGCAGATTTTATGACTGAAATTCGCCGTAACTTATCCAATGAAAATATCTGCAGATGAAATTAGATCGAGCTTCGAGCCCGAGACTACTTATCAACTTATCTCGCTTCTGTTTTCCGGACCCGATCGTGTTTGAACTCTTTGACATATGCACAAACCGAGCCGAGTCATTTCTGTACCAATCGAAGCCGCCGGCTTGTCGTTTCTATTTGGTTTTGATTACTTTATCAAAATCGCGAGCCGTGAAAGAGTCGTGGACCAGAAACGTTCACCGTAAGTTCGTAGAATTCTGAGTTTTGAAGTGTTTGCGGGACAAGATTTTGGAGCGCTGAAAAAGGAAACTAGAAGCAGCTCTTGGAATGTTCAAATCCGCGGAGACAGCTAAGAGTCGTGTCGTCAGGCCTTATCTCAATCACGTGGTTTTTGCAGCTTTGCAGCTACCCCGCATATTCAGCCAACCCAACCGGTCCCTACTAAGTTTTTGATGATGAGAAACCTCGGTCTACCCCCCTAAACATACGACAGGGTATCCATCCAGTCGAATCGAGTCGACCTACCACGACAAAAAAATCCAAACCCGCGCGGACTAGAACCCGGGTCCCGTATCTAACTGCAGAATGCTCGTTGCAGCTGGTGTCCGACCATTTTGAGCTTCGGCATGATTTTCACTTCAAGAAGTAGAGAAGTTCCTTCCTAACTACTGAGATGAACATATCCCGATGAACATATCCCTTCGTTGTAAAAGTTAATAAATACCAAAGAAAAACTAAAATATTTTGTTCAAATTATTCTTCTAGAAAGATTTTGACAGACGCCTCAAAGCTTAAAACTGACTGATGGATATGGAAAGTTGCTAAAAGTTGGTAATGTTCTGTAGGTTAAATTTCTTCACAGCAGCTTATTAATGGCTAGGGAAAATAATTGATTACTAATAAGGATATACCGATTTTCCCTTGAATGAGACTGTAAAGAAAGAGCACTTCAGATGCTTTGATACATTGATTTTAGATTACTTCCTAATCATACCAAAGTTAGTAAATAATCCAAAGATTGAGATATATAATCCTCATGAAAATTTATGATCACAAGAGCAAACCAATAAGCAAATGAGATAAAAACTCGCTTTCCGATATCAACGTACTGAGCATGATGAAAAACAGACTTAGGAATATAGTTAACTTCGACATTATTGATGTTTTTGCAACTTCCCCATCAAGCTCCTTAAAATTACAAGGCAAGAAAGCCCCGCATTTGTATGACATGAATCACTTACACTCTCACATCCTATGTATATAGCACCTCCGAAGAGCTCACCTTCATCCGCAAGAGGCCGAGATATCGACACTGGCTGATTGACGGATGACTCAGCAACCATGCTGGTCAGCATCGTGCTAGATGCTCTTTTTCTGCCAACGACAGATGTCGTCCATGTTGCTTGCATTCATTCATGGCGGTTAATCGATTAACTTCGCTATGCGGGTAATATCTGAAGCTCACACCTCTGAATCTTCTACCTCAGAACTAAGCACAAAACTCGGGAAGGCCAGTGTAATGTCCCTGCAAATAGAAGCGCAACTATTCAAAATGCCTCGCTAAGAATTATGCCAACTATTGTACAACTACTTGACCCCAAAATCTCAAATGTCGCAAGGCAAACATGAAACAAGTGAAGTGGTTAGCGGGCATGAATGGGACCTTGCCATGAACAAGGAAGTACTTAGGATGATTAGGAATTTGTGAATGTGACTTTGTGCCTTGCATAATTCGTGCATTATGACGACAGGGTTCAGCAGAAAGATGCAAAAACCAAGCATTTCATATAGATTTAGTTAAGTGTGTAGTCTATGAGGACGCACTTCAAATACGGTAGCGTCATGTTCCTGATCAGCGAAGGGTTCTTGGACACAAACTCCTTCCATTCTTCCTGGTCGATCTTCCCATCACCTTTCGCATCTGCTTGGCTGAATGTCTGTTGAAAAGAATAAATAATCAGCAAGAATCTTTCATTTGACCTCTCTATTTGAAGAGAAACAGAATGTAAGAAATATGAGCACCTTATCCACAATCGTTTCAACAAAATCCTCTGAAAGAACCAGATCTGATTCATGTAGAAGTGCCACTACCATCTCCTTCAACTGTCCAGGCCAACAGCAAATTATATGAGCAGAGAGATGTATAATAGAAGATGCTCATTTCTAAATGAGGACATCGGAAGGCTCAAACAGATCAACATATATTGGAGAAAGACATTCAGATAGGTTTAGTCTCCTTAAACCAAAACAAAATGAAAAGGAATTAAAGGAACACGATTGTCCCTATTGGAACTATTGGCAGCACTCACCTCCTCTCGCTCGATGTATCCAGTGTTCCTCAAGTCGTACAATCTGAAAGCAACTGATACAAAGATCCTCAGAGATTAGCCAAAGCACATTCATTTGACTACGTTAAATGAAGAAACTATAAAACATAAAATTAGAATCAAAGGGAAAATGCAACTCCTCTTACATGCAATTTTGTCTTCTATTGGTGCATTTGGATGAAAGACACCCAGAGATCTGACAAATTCTCCAAACTCAATGACACCATTTCGCTTCACATCAAATAGATCAAAAATCTGGAAAATATCATCAATATGAATGTATTTAGATAGAGATAGAACACGTGTGTCACGTACATAACCCCACGTCTAACAAATCAAACACAGGAAGCCAAGACCAAGTTAAAACTGCAGCCACGTCAAACTACACTTCCTCTAAAATTTAGCACTCAATTCAAATGCAGCAAATGAGATATTAATAGTATACCATTAGCCATCTATTCATTTCTTTTGTACTCATTTCAGGGGATACATCATTTTCGTTGTCAACAACATACAAACTTAAGTCTGAAGAATCATAAAAGAAAATAAATGAGACAGCACACAGACCCTGTCAGCGAAGAGATTCCTCTTATTTCTGTTCCTGAAAAGAGCAAGATTGAACTCTTCCTGAAAAAGTTATGATAAAGAAAATTAATCATCCAGTTCTACCAAGCATGAATATGAGAGCTTTGATTGCAAACTGATTGAATGGACCTATTAACGAGATAGGAACTACAACCAACATTTACATAACTCCCACGTTAAATAAAAGCACACCTTGTGAATAAGGCCGTCATCAATAATTGAGCTGCTTAGCTTCTTAAAGAGCTCATACAACGCCTCCACTTCGCTTACGGTAACTGGAGTGCATAAAATCATAGTCACAAAAAGCCATCAACCTTATGAACACACTGATATAAGAATTAAAAAAAAACAAAAAAAAAACGATTCTTTATTAGATGATACTGACTCCTAGAGGATGAACGAGTAAAAGAACTAACAATATCTTTAGCAAAAAGAATGCTGGCCAAAGTTAATATTTCCTTAGGGATAGAATCCCTAGAAGTTGCTGTTACATTCAAAGAACATTAAAAATCAGCAACTCCATATCCATGCACTATTAAAGACCAACAAATTTTCCTACAAGACCATACCATGAGGCCGAAAGAAAGTGCCCTTCATTATTGAAAATAGTTGGGCAGGCCAACACTTGGATCTCGAACTCTGTACTTAACATATATATAAGTCCAGTGATCTAAAGAAGTTTCCTTCATCCGTTTATACCAAGATTATGTTCCACATTGAAGATACATTGAGAATGGAGATGGATAAGATTCGACTCAGGTTGTATCCTAGCTTGAAGTAATGCTCAAAATGAAAATGCATATTCCATATCAAGCCGCTGTGGCCATTTAACTCTCCAACATAAATGCATACTCACAAGGTGTCTCGGAAGCCAGAACAGTAGGCTCCTCGTACCCAGGCGTCTGCTTAACACCTTTTGAACAAAAGCAGCCCATGTACTATGTTTCCATCAAAAGTATGACAACTGTGCTGTAGGACTGAAGAAAGAAACACCTGCGAGTTCCAATATATAAACATTTAGTCTGTTTCCTGAAAAGGAAGTATGACAGAGCTTAAATTTCAGCCTTTCATATCAGTCGTTTCTGTAGACTCTGTGCTCCCGATAAGCAAAGGAGAAACCGGGACTGTCCACAATAAGACATAAACCAAACAAGACAAGGAACTGACGATCACATCCAAAGCGGAGTTTGGATGTACATATTTAGTCATGAAAAGATGAAATAGTATGCGTTATTTAGAGAAAACAAAAGTAAATAATGAAAAAGGCAAGAAAGCTATTGCATGCCTCCGCAATTTCTTAGGTTGATCACCAAACCGCAACAAAGCCTAAACCCAAACTCTTCATGCAGGTAAGTGCGATGGACACAGATAATTTCAAACCCAGAGAACGAGGCTTGAGCAACTGGCTGTGCATCACTAGGTTAGACAGCCATTGAATACACGTATTGTGGTTGTATATTGACAAAAAGACAACATGTCCATAGAGACACTGAAATCATATAAAAGAGACAGCCATGGTAGAGACCACTACCAGTAATGTGGCGCCAGTTATAAGTTACTGGCTCAATGGGACATGTAATCTGAATGCAGGAAAGAAAAATAACAGAGTATACGGTTAATAGGGAAAATGGTCAACCCATCTAAACATCAAGTAATTTTTTGAGCATGAGCACGAGACTAAGGTAATAATCTTAGGAGTTGTTACAGCAACTTTTCAAGTGATGGGCGTCACCTGCACTGTCTTTAGTAGCATGTTTATAACCAAAATGAAATAGATTCGGATCACCAACAATATTAGCAGCAGGGACCACTAAGATCATTTACTGAAATTTTTAAGCGGAATCAAGGAATATCTCCTTTTCAAGAACAAGTCCCATGAGACCATAGAACATCGTACCACTGTCTTAGTATATTTTAAGAATGAGTCTATGGTATCCAGTGCATAAATAAAAGGACAGGTTGGGAAATTTCAGACTCTTGCGGGCGACAAAGACCAATATCCTTAACAATAAACAAGTTGTCACTGGCGAAGCCTCCTAAACATATCGGACCTCCCCCGATTAACTCCTAAAGTAGTTCTACAACCCAAATGGTTCCGCCAAGAAACAAAAACGCCGACACAGGACAACAGACGAGCACAAATAATAAATTCACAATACTCACTATTTTCCGGTGAAGCAGACAAGAACCCAGATTATTATACAGAAGCGTAGAAAAATCGATCAACTCCAGAAATTTTCACGTTCAGTAGCGCACAGACAGAATGCGGGCTGGTTTTCCATAAAACAAATGAGAGATTAAGAAACGCTGTCGTGTCTCTGAAGGGAACAAGCGAGGCACATTACGCCATACAAATCGTTAATTTATTTTCTACTCAAGTCAATGTAAGACGTCCTAATCCTCGATATAAAAAAAAGAAAGAAAAGAAAATTTGTTGCTGGAGATGAAAACTGGTGCAGTAAGATCTGGGAAACGGCGGAAGGGAGAAAACATTTTAAAAACGAGCGTCCGATACCCACTTGTGAAAAAACATTTTAAAAACAAGAAATCGCTATTCTTCCCCTCTTCCTAAACGTTACGTCGAGAACTAAACAAGAAGCTGCCTTCCATCAGCTCGGACCCAGAAATGATTCGAGTGATGATCTTATCCCACGAAGGCAACGAGGCGTGCAATCATTTCCCACCTCAAAAAGCAATCCATGGAGAGCCCAAGAAAGCGCCCCCCCGACACAAAAGGCAATCTCGCTCGTCCACATTTTTTTTTCTTTTTAGTACGAACGAAAAGCTACCAAAAAAAAAAAAAAAAAAGCTGCCAGCTTTCCATTTCAACTTTGCACAGATGCTCCGAACAGAACACCGGGCGATCGAACGCGCGGTCGAAGAACAGGGAAAAGAAGACGCCGAATCGATAAACACGCACAACCGGCGATCGCTCGCCTACGCGTCCCAGAAGAAGGAATTCGCGCGAGAGATGGGCCGACGACTCACCTGACCCGAGAGAGCAGCGCGCGGGGTTCCGAGCTTCCGGGGCTTCCTCCGTGCAAATCCCAGGTGGGTTCCGCGCCTCACCTGCTTCTCCGTGGATCTACCGCAAGAGCGGGAGGGGAAGCTTCGCTGAACTAAGGAAAGGTCAGAGCTTTTCCGATGAAGTGCTGAACTGGGGAGGTGCGATGAGGGAAGATCGCGTACTTTATAGACAGCAGAGATACAGAGAGAGAGAGAGAGAGAGAGAGAGAGAGAGAGAGGTGTTTGACACGTTCCCTTGGAGTCCAAGTGTCCCCACGCCCGCTCTGCTCCTGCCCTTTTTCTCGTTTTATTCTCCGAAATGCGTGAAACTTACTTTCATTTAAAAAAAAAAAATTTACATATGGTTTTGGGGCCTGCGTGAATTCTAAAAGGGAAAAACAAAAAAGATAAAGCCTTTAACTATATATCACTACTGACACGTTATGGTCCCATGCAGTTTTTTTTTTTTTCCTTATCTTAATGACATAACAAAGTCAATAATTGACGGCTTATGTAATCCCAAAAACATTAAAACCTTTCATGATATGTAACTACGACGCTTTCTGATTGGGCTGATTCTCTAAAAAAAAAAACCGACCTTAGGTCTAATTTTGCCTAAAAAAAATCTTCGAATTTTACTCGAATCCCGAATACGCCCATGAGTCCAAAACTCACCAGGAGGCTTGTTATTGTTTAATGCGAAGATGAGAGTTTTGATGAAGATACGTGTTCTGATCATGGACTTTTAACTGACCCTGATATCGATTATTTTGATGAAATTAATTGCTATTTTTTACATGAAAGATTTGGGACTAAAGTGAAAATTATGGAATTTTTTTTGGACAAAAAGAAAAAGAGGGAGTAGAATTGACATTGGACCTAAAATTAAAGATTTTTTTATAAGAAATTGGACCATTTAGGATCACATGTAGTATTTGTTTTTTTTCCTCATGAAAAATTCAATAAGTGGATGCACATTAAGGGAAAAAAAAAAAGAGCTCTTATTTCTCTTTATCATATTAAAATACCTTTCTATTGATGAGTCTAATCAACGGGCATGTGTAAAAATGGACAAGAATTCAATATGTTGCAATTTAATGTTGTACACACCGTTCAAGTCTCATGTCATCAGGAAGAGTACATTAATGAAATCTCTTCCTCACAGCGTTATGGTGGTGAATATCAAACTCAAAAATGCTAAATTTAGGATAATAACTATAATCCGAGAGTGACAAATTCAACACTTAAAAAGCGCAAAAACAACATAATCAAATTGAATATACAAAAATCGGTTCATTAAGTGATGTGGGGGGGCTTCATTGGGGGTTTCACATACAACTCACTTATTCATCGCAACAATTATGATCCGTCGCATTATGTAGTAAAGTATTTAAGCAGATCGAATTTAGTAAATGTTAATCATTGGCGGGCCAAGTAAAAGATGCCCGGAAAGGAAAGGTTGTAGAAACGGGGATCTCGCACCTGCAGTTTCATTGGATTTGGTACTTAGTGGAATCCGATTTTGACAGCGAAATCAGCAACTTGCTCATGCGCTCTTACGTAGGGAAATTTTGTTTTGTTTTTTCCTCTTTTTTTTCCGAATGAAGATAAAAGAACGAAAAAAATGCCATTCAGCAAATCATGTGAAAGAAAAAGGAAAATCAAATATCGTTTTTTGTAAAAACTTGCTCAGGTAGATTAAATTTCCGATGAAATAAGTAAACTGAAAATTCTAAAACTTGCCATATAAGCTAAGTGGCACCGACACTGAAACGAGACACGCGACACGACACGATACGACACGTCGACACGTCATTTCTCAAAAAACAGAGAATTCCGATCGTTGGAACACGTTGTATATTAAATATATATTTATATATATAATGAATTATCATTTTTATAATTATCTCAATCAAATTAATTTGAATCAAATTCATAAATAAATAAAAAAGCCTAGAATGAATATACACTAAAAATATTAATCCGTTATTTATTAATATCATTCATTGTTTCAATTTAACAAATTCAACTCTATTTCAATAATTCATAAAACTTGAAGAAAAAACAAGTGATCCATATTCTGGACTCGCATGTTAGATATGTTGGAAGTGGAGAAGAAAAACTTAATGGGTGAATTGTGTATCACAAGAAGTGGAAGTTAAAAGAGAAGAAAAGACTAGATTTTTCTTCTTTCTCCATTTATTATTTTTATTATTGTGTTTTATTTTTTCACATATATATTTATATATATTGATATCTCATTTATTGAATTTTTAAAATCGACATCGATATTGGAATCACTTGTCGGAAACTCGTATGTCAAAATTCCGACTCAAGTGTCGAAGAGTGTCAAGAAAGTTGACCAGATGTCGGATTTTCCGACACGTGTTGACCGAGTGTCGGAGAGTATCGGACACGTGTCGAAGTGTCCAACACGACACGAAGGCTCTAGGAAAGTGTCGATGCTTCATAGGTTATAATTGAGTACTGAAATTTACAAAAAATGCAATTACGTGATAAATATTGTCAAATTTGTGGCAATCGAGTATTTCCATTAACTCCGTCCAACTTAGCCGACAAAAATACCTATGTTGCTTTTTAAAAATATTTTCTTTCTTCTACGTGATAATGACGTGATTAAAACATAATGTTAAAACAACATCGTTCAGATCCAGATCTGATTTTTTATATAAATTTATGTAAATTTAAATTAAAAAGATAAATTTAAAATATTAAAAAAAAAAAAGAGGGATTGAGGAACCATGCAACTGAGAGCTACGGGCCCAATGGTCGCCTACCCTACCATTGGCCGAGGCATCGCGACCCTTGCCAACCATTGTTTACTTTCGTTGGCCCTTCCTCATGATGTTGGGGCGGCGACATAAGGAACTCCAAATCTCTCACCTCCTCTTTTAAAAAAAAAAAATATATATATATATATATATATATATATATATATATATATATATATGTTTTTTTAATTTATTTTAAATAAAATTTGTTTTATATAATAGATTTAGACCAAAATGATCTCATATTAGCCACATCATCACATAGGAGAGAGAAAATACTACAAAAAGTCACATTAATATTTTTCGTTAGTCAAGTTAAATGGAGTTAATTAAATGACTTGATTGCATCAATTTGATAAATTTTTTAAACTTGATTACATTTTTTACAAATTTTAGAATTCAATTATACTTTCATGACAAATTTTAGCATTTTCTAAACAGTCATGCAATGTAATAATCAATCAAGGCAAATGTCACTTATCAATAAATATCCTATGATGATGCCCATCTGATGTAGGGATAATCAGTTTTTCGATGAGCTGGTTTTCGATCTAAAAATGGGAATTGACCTTGGGACTCCCATTCCCAAGTTTTTGGAATCTCAATTCTAAAAGCGAGGAACCAGCTCAATTTTTGTTTTCCGTAGAATATCAAATTATTATAGTAAAATATAAAAATTGCACCGTTTCGTTGCAAAAATATGTGTTTTTTTTTTTTTGGTTCAAAAAATTTGTGCTATTTAAGTGGTTATGTTTTTTTTTTTATTTAATGTGGAAAGGTCGTGTTTTGATTTTCAATGAGCAAAAGGGAAAGAGGCTCCAAAATTAATTCAATCTAGGAACCAAATTGATTGAATCAATCCTAGGTCAGATCCAGGTTCGTAAAACTAGAACTAAACTGGTTCTCTATTGAATCAATCAATCCAGGTAGGACCAATTTTATTTCTGATTAAATTGGATCTGGTGCACACCCCTAATTTGATGTGAGATTTGATATTTCCAAAGTTAGGGTGAGGCTACTCAACCATATGAAAAACTCATAAAGTGAAATTGACATTAAATTGGACCTAAAATTAGAGACTTTTTTCTTTTTTTGAAATTGGACCCCTCAAGATCACTTGTAGATTTTTTTCTTCTCATGTAGAAAATTCAATAAGCGAGTGCTCATAAAGAAAACGAAGAAAAAAAGAGCTCTTACCTTTTTATTTATCGTGTTTAAACACCTTTTTAGTGATAGGTCTCATCAAATGGGCACGTGAAAAAATAGACAAGAATTCATTATCGCTACAATTTAATGTTGCAGAAATGGTTCAAGTATAATGTCATCTAGAAGATTACATTAGGATTTATTGTTCACGGCGTCACGGTCTCAAAAAGGCCAAAACTTAGAACAGCAACTGTAACCCACACGCGATCCAAATTCAACACTTAAAAGCGCTAAAAGAAAGAATTTGATCGAGTGTACAAAAATCGGTTCATTAGGTGATGTGGCGGGACTTCATTGGATGTCACATACGACTTGGTTATTTAATAGTATTATAATCTGTCGCATTATTTAGTAAGGTAATTTTAGCAGATTGAATTTAGCATATTTATCATTGGCCGGCCAAGTAAAAGAAGCCCGTAAAGGAAAAGTCTGAGCAACAGGGATCTCGCAACGAATTTGGTACTAGTGGACGCGGATTTTGACAAAGAAACGTACAACTTGCTTGTTCTTACGTACGGGGGGATTTTAATTTTGTTTTTTCTCCTTTTCTTTTTCCGAATGAAGAAAAAAGAACCAAAAAAATGCCATACAACAAACCACGAAACAGAAAAAGGAAAATAAGATATTGATTTCGTAACAAGTTGCTCAATTAAATCAAATTTCTAAATAGATAAATAAAAGTCCTAAAACTTATTATGAAAGTATAATTGATACTAAAACTTACAAAAAGTATAATAAAGTTTTAAAACTTGTCAAATTGATACAATTGAGTTCTTCCATTAAGTCCGTTCAAATTGGCTAATTGAAAATGGTAATGTTGCTTTTTTTTTTTCATATATATATCTCTTATATGGCAATGGTGAGACTATAACATGAAAACTATCTTATTTGGGTCCAAATTTGATGTTTTCAAATTTTATATAAATTACATTTAAAAAATAAGCTAGATTTAGAATTTTTTTTTTAAAGAAAAAAGAAAAGAAGAGGAGGGTGAGGAACCAGGCGTTTAAGGGCTACAAGCCATTGCCTACAGTTGATGAGGGTCATCAGCCACTAGCCAGGGGCTGGCAACCTTGGTCGACCATCCCCCACTCATCGTTGGGTGGTGAGGTAGTGGCGGCAAGGGCTGCAAGTTTCTCGCTTCCTCTTTCTTTCTTTCTTTTTAAGCTTATTTTTTAATTTACTTTAAACATAATTTATATTAAAAGTTAGATTGGAACCAACACAATGTCATTTTAGCCACGTCATCATCATGTAAGAGAGAGAAAATACTTTTAAAAAGCCACGTCAACATTTTTCATTACCCAAGTTGGACGAAGTTAACGGAAGGGCTTAATTACACTTTTTACAAATTTTAGACCTCAATTGTATTTACGTAATAAGTTTTAAAACTTCCAATACACTTATTTCGTTTTTAAATAAAGTTCTTTATATAATTATGCAATGCAATAATCATTTAGGGTGAATTTCACTTATGAATAAATATCCTATGATGATGCCTATCTGATGTGAGGGTGACGGGCTCTTGGGTGGGCCAGTTTTATGGGAACTCATCTCGTGATTCCCTGTTCCAAGTTTAAAGAATCTTGATCGTAGAACGAGGGGATCGGCTTACTTTTTGTTTTGCTTAAAATATCAAATTCTTATAGTAAAATAAAAAAGTTGCCCCATTTCATCGCAAAAATGTGATAGCCATGTGGTTATGCTTTTTTTTTCTCTTTTGTTTATATCAAAGGCCATGTTTTGATTTTTGATGGAAGAAAAAGTATATTTGTTATTTTTTACATGAAAGAGGCTTCAAAATCAATTCAATCCGAGAATCGAATTGATAAAATATGTCCTAGGCCAATTTGAGGTTTGCAATTGGAAATCAAACTAGTTCTCCATTAAATCAATCGATCAAGGCAGGTCTGACTCGATTTTCAATTAAATTGGATCTAGTACACAACCCTAATTTGACGTGAGATTTGATATATTCAATATTAAGTTAAGGCTACTCAACCATATAAAAACTTTATAAAGTGAAAGTTAGACAAAACGATGTTTTCTCTTTTATGTAAACTTGCTAATGAGCTCATATTTTTTAAAAAAAAAAAATTATCATGTTAAAATACCTTTCTATTGATATGTCTAATCAAGTGGGCGCATGGAAAAATGGACTAGAATTTAATATCGCTGCAATTTATTGTTGCACAAACAATGTAAGTATCATGTCATATGGAAGAGTACATTAATTAAATTTCTTGTTCACAGCATCACAATGATGAACATCAAACTCAAAAAGGCCAAAACTTAGGACGGCAATCATAACCTGCGCGTGCTCCAAATTCAACCCTTAAAAAGCACCAACAGAAAGAATCAGATCGAGTGATAGAAATCAATTCATTAAGTGATGTGGCGGAGCTTAGTTGGATGTTGCATATGACTCACTTATTTAACGTTGTAATTACAATCTGTCACATTATTTATTATAGTGATTTTGGCAGATTGAATTTAGAATATTTATTATTGGCCCGCCAAGTAAAAGAACCCCGGAACGGAAAAGTCTGAGCGATGGGGATCTCGCGCCCGCCGTTTCAATGAATTTGGCGCTAGTGGACGCGGATTTTGATAGCGAAACCTACAACTTGCTCTGTTGCTCTTACGTACGGGGGGATGTTTGTTTTGTTTTTTCTCCTTTTATTTTTCCGAATGAAGAACGAAAAAAATGCCATACAACAAACCACATGACCAAAAATGGAAAACCTGATATCGATTTTGTAAAGAGAAAAGTGGAATAAAACTTTTAAAACTTATCATAAAAGTATAATTAAACTCTTAAACTTACAAAATGTGCTATTAAATTTTAAAGCATGTAAAAAATGTGCAATTAAGTTTTTCTATTAACTCCATCCAACTTGGCTATCTAAAAATCCTAATATGGCTTCTTTTAATATTTTCTCTCTCCTAGGTGACAATGGCGTGGCTAAAATATGAAATGCAAGGCTAAAACAGTGTTGTTTTGATTCAAATATGATTTTTAATATTTTATGCAAATTTAATTAAAAATAGGCTAAATTTAAAAAATTAATAAAAATGGGTTTGAGAAACCAGGCGGCTAAGGGGTGTAAGCCCTCTGGGCTCCCCTGCAGTTGGCGAGGGTCGCCAACCACTTGCCAAGGCCCAACGACCACCATCAACCATCCCCCACCAATCGTTGGGGCGGTGGCAATGAGGGTTGCAAGTTTCTCATCCCCTTTATTTTATTTTTTTTAAAGAATTTGTATTAAAAATCAGTTTTGGACCAAAATGACGTCATTTTTACCATGTCATCACCATATAAAAGAGAGAAAATAGATTAAAAAGGCATGTCAGCATTTTTCTTCAGTCAAGTTGGACAAAAGTTAACAAAATGACTTGATTGCATATTTTGCAAATTTTAGGACTTAATTGTACATTTCTAACAAGTGTTGGTAGTACACTTATCCCATTTCTAGATGAAGTTCTCTAAACAATCATGCAATGTAATAATAATTTAGGCCGAATTTCGCTTATGAATAAATGTCCTATGATGATGTCCATCTAACATAGGGGTGATCGATTCCTTGGTGGGTCACTTTCCAATTTTAAAATGGGAACCGCCTTACTTTTTGTTTTGCTATAATACAATATAAAAGTTGCACCATTTCATTGCAAATATATGTGTTAATCGAGTGATTATGTTTTCTTTTTTATGTTGACGCCTGAATTTTGATTTTCAATGGAAGCAAAAGTTTTTTTCCCTAAAATAGGCTTCCAAATCAGTTCAATCCGGGAACTAAATTGATCAAATCAATCCTAGACCGATTTTGGGTTGGTGGAACTAGAAATCAAACTGGATCCCCATTGAATTGATTGATCCAAGAAAGTTTGATTTGATTTTTGGTTAAATTGAATTTGGAGCACAACCCTAATTTAATGTGAGATTTGATATATCCAGTCTTGAGCTTAGGCTAATCAATCATATGAAAACTTCATGAAGTGAAAGTGAGACGACACGATACTTTCCTTGTTAAGTAAAAATGTTTATCTTTAAAATTCAGGATCTCATCTCATTCTGCGTCCATCTATTTTGTCTGCAAATCCCCGTTTATATTCAAACTCCGTAAATTCAATGAAACTCGGCTCGATTAGCTTTCAAACGCTGGCGAAATGGATGATATATGTCCCAACACCCCAACCCAGAACTTACTAGTCCTTAAAAATTAATGAATTTCTTAATAACCCCGCAATTTAATTCACTCTAAAGTTCTGTTATTTCAGAAGAAAGTATACTGACAAAAATATTCAAAAGAACAACAGAATTTTCCTGAAATTTAACCAAAATGAGTTGAGACAAGCATATCAGACACAGTGGCATACCCCGTGCAGGCATATAACTAAATCAATAATTCTTCGAAGCTAGACATTAAAAATGCAAATTATGCAGTGCAAACAGACATAAAAATGAAAAATAGTTGCATTATCATCAGATTCATGAACCCCACGTAATCAACCCGAGCAAACCGGAGCTGTATTGCCTCGCATAAATTAAACAATCATTTAGATTCCCGCGATGCATAATGGCAGAAGTTGTCTCTCTCATGCTGTACAATTGCAAACACCTGTGAAATGTAAAATTAATTAAGGATTATAATTCAAGCATTAAGCAAAGAGAGCACAAGATCTAGGGCCCTTGGTGGAGTTGGGTTTGAATCAGACAGCAGGTACCTCACATACGACTGTCTTAGAAGTGAGCTGCCCAGTTGCTTGTTCATTTGCAAGACAGGCTCTGCCCAAGGTTGGCCAAGCATCATAGTCAATTCGCATCACGAAAATGACATTAGTTCGATGTGCAATGCCTTTCATAAATTTCATTTTATTCGATATGATCCATCAACTAATGATAAATTTTCATTGTAGTCCTTACATCTGTCAAATGATAAATCGGACATTGTTTGATAACGTGAATTATTATAGGCTAAGTTGAATGGAAATGAGGAATGTACATGTATCTCTTTTTATGCATCTACTTTTAAAAAGAAAAAGAATATATTGGGGAGTTAACATTCACATCGTTATTTGATGATGCTGATTATTATAACTTGTTTTGAAATAAATATCTTACTTAGATAATCTACTTTAAACTCTCTTTTTTGTTGTCCAATAGTTGAGCTTAACGAATTAGAAGCCACATCAGCAAATTCCGTTAACTTGAATTAATGAAATGACAGCATCGGATATTTATCACATATTCCTAGGGATTAAATTGAATATTTAACAATAATTAACAATATCACATCAAACAAATCAAAAGTTTGAAAGCTGTTATGAAATACATGAATGAATATTCATTATATTCATCTTATATAATATACCTATTATGGAACATTTGTATCCTACATTTTAAATACATCTCCCTATACAATGAATGTTCATCTCCCTATTCAATAGATGTATTATTCAATACATTGACATTAATGATAAGTGCATCCTTATTTTCTTATAAATAGGAGCTTAGTTTTGTCATAGTTGTGATAAGGTGAAGAAAAGGAAAATAAAATAGTGAAAATAAAATTTTCTCCTTTGGCTTTCTCTACCATCTTTGGTGTCTAACTTTCTCTACTATCTTTGGTGTTTATCCCGTTTATCTGCTTTCTCTACTCAATCTCTCTCTATTTTCTCTATTATATATTTGCAACGCAATATTTTACAACATATTATCAGCACAAAGATCTACCAACTAAGTAAATAATTTTTGCAAGGTAAGTGTTCTCTTTGTTTTCATTAATCAACTTATACTTCACATTCTCTTATCAATTCTTTATTTTTTTTCTTGGCCTGAAACCAATTTCAAATCAAAAAGTATCATTCTGCTTCTAAAGTGACGGTGAATATTTGAAGATCCTTCCAATTAATTTAAGGATTTATTTTTGCGAGAATTATGGCAAATATTGAAGAGCATAAAGTCCACATTCTCAAAGTGAGTGAAAAAAATTATCTATCCTGGTGCCTTGACAAGGAAATGTACCTTTAAGGGCAAGGTCTCGCTAATGCAATTATAGAAGACGGAACCTGAAATGCAAGAGATAAAACAAATGCACTGATTTTTATTCGTCGTCATTTGCATGAGAGCCTGTAGTCTCAATATTTATCTATTCAAGACCCTCAGACCCTGTGAAATAGGTTGAATGATAGGTATGATCATATTAAGACTGTTATCATCTCTCAAGCACAATATGACTAGCAAAATCTCAAATTGCAAGATTTTAAATGAGTGTCTGATTATAACTCCGTTTTATTTGATATTGTTTCTCAGCTTGAGTTATGCGGTATCAAGCTCACTGATGTGGAACTGTTAGAGAAAACTTTCTCCACCTTTCATGCTTCGAATATTGTATTGCAACAGTAATACCGGCAGCGTCAATTTGCCACATACTCTGAATTAATTTATATGCTCCTCACTGCTGAGCAAACTAATGAATTGTTGCTCAAAAATCATGATTCTTAGACTTGCTCGCTCAAAAGCATTGCCTGAATCACATGCTAACTCTGAGAAAAATACTAACTATTTTAAGGACTATAAGCGCAAGCGAGAACATAATCCTAAAGGGGATGGCAAGAAATTTAACCGCCTTATGAAATCTATCTTTGACTTGGATCATGACTAGGGGTGGCAAATGGGTGGGCCGGGTCGGGTATGGGTCAGGTCGAAAATGGGTTGACTCATATTTGACCCATTTAACCTGTTGTAACCCATATTCTTATAGTGTAAATCTAGTGACCCGTACCCGACCCGACCCATATTGCTAAAACCTATTAATAGTCTAGGATAACCCACTTCAACTATATGCTAATTGGATTAAAACTTCTAATTAAATTAAAAATAGTAAATAAATAAAAAAAAGTTAAAAAATACCTATAAATTGAAATATTTATAAAAAAAATTAGACTATGCACATGCTTCTCTTATTTGAAGTGAACATACCATTGAAAAACTAAAAACTGTAACATAAAATTTTTTTAAAGTAAACCTAAAAAAGCTCATTTTTATTATTTTTTATTAAAAAAATATTATTAAAACATTTTTATACAATATAATTTTTTTAACAATTTTTATGCAATACAAATTTAATGGATTTTTTTATAATTCTATTTACAATATTTAAAAAATGGAATTTTTAATTTTTTAAAATATATATTTTTATATTTTTATATTTTTAATAATTATTTTTTATTTTTCTTTTTTCTTCTTCTTTGAGCCAGCGTCGGCGGGGCTCAATCTTGCCGATCTAGCGAGGCTAAAATTGACACACACAAAAATGATCAACTTTTGATTATTATCAATAAATATCAAATTGAATTGATGAGAGCAAAGTTTGGTCAACAATGAATAAAACAATCAACAACTCGTTAGGGAAGTCATGGAAAATATCGTGAAAGTTATCAACGAGAGTTTTCATCAAGACTCAAAAAGTTGATTGACAAAATCATCGACAACGAGTAATGGACATCAAATATAATTGTTGGGTGGTTATTTCTATTGCCACTAATTTAGGATTTTTTAAAACTTATTGTGGATAAGTGTACTAGACAGGAGATTGTCTAGCTTCTTATAACTAATGGGGTTAGTAAGTTATCTCTTTATTTAAATACAATTATAATTATATCTAACCCTCAGTATAAGGTTATAAAAACCCAAAGTATATTCATTGTAAGGACCCTCAATCAGTCATAGGACTTATCACCCTTATGCAAATTTATCATTATTTGAAATTTTCGACAATTTACATGACTAATCGCAATTGTCTCAAGTCTCCGTACTTTTAGATTCTTACCTTCCTGCCCAAAATCAACAAAGACCCTTCGCAATTTTTGTCGTAGTACTTTAATTGTTGACCTTCAGTGAAAACAGGTAGTCTTTGTAAAATATGTCAGCAAAGCAGACAGAATCTAACTAATATACGACGTGCAGATAATCCTCCACCGTGAATTTCACAACAAATCTTTCACTGTACAAAAGCGGTTTTGTCGAGGAGTGCAAAAGGTGTTGAATTTCCGACAATTTACATGATGGGGCGCAATTGCCTCAAGTCTCCATACCTTTAAATTCCTACCTTCCTGCCCGAAATCAACAAAGAGCCTTCGCAATTTTTATCGTAGCACTTTAATTGTTGACTTTCGGTGAAAACAGGCAGTCTTTGTAAAATATGTAAGCAAAGCACACAAAATCTGACTAATATACGAGGTACACGTAATCCTCCACCATGAATTTCACAGCATATCTTTCACCATACGAAAGCGGTTTCGTCATGTTGGACTTTACAGTCTCCTCTCGTTAGTTTACTCTTGAGCCACTCAAACTTATCCTCTCTCTCTCTCTCTCTCTCTCTCGCTCTCTCTCTCTCTCCTTCCTTTGCCTTTTGTTTTGCCTTAGTTGCCCGTGAGGTGGCTAGATAACCAATTGCTTTTATGAGTGGCAAATTATGCCGCCCTTTGGAACCGACTCTCGAGCAATAACATGGCACTTATCTTCCATTTATCTGACCGAACTTTGTCTACGACACTGTCGAAGGGGTTATTTTCTTATGACATGACCTCACAGGTCTCTCTCGAGGCTTGAAAATTCAATCGTTTTATCCGGACTTTCCGCCTATTACATTAAAAAAAATTATTTTAACATCAGTGTCAATTTTACTATAAATTATTTTTGTACTCAGATTGAGATGCTCAAACAGCTCATACTTGAGTTTTTCATATTTTGATTGTCAAGAGAAATTTGAGATGGAGGATTAGTGAGGTAGAACACACAAAAATTAGGGTAGAATTGAAATTAGACTTAAAATTAAAGATTTTTAATGGGATAAAAAAATTAGAGTAGATTAGGATTGGATTTAGAATTGGAGTTTTTTTAGAGTAATAACCTCCAAATTTTGTGAATATTCTTATTTAACTGGGCCCTCCTTCCCGTACTCTTTCTATTCTCTGTATTCACATTGTCCTAAGCTGTCACGCAAGCGAGTTGGCCATGCCAGCTTCCTTAAAATTCTGAAAGAGACAGGCTTCCGATAGATGGATGGACCTATGCAGGGTCAAAAAAGGCTGTCTGTTTTGGGAACATTGCTTTTGACTGAAGCACTGATACAGTAGCTCAATGGAGATTCTCCAGGTCCCGTTTGCATCCTTAGAATTGACCCATTAGGTGTTGAAGTGGGTCCTCTCTTCCCACTAGCCCTGAAAAATGAAGAACTCGCGTGCCGAAAAATGAAGAACTTGTTCACCAATTTATTAAATTTTAGAATTTGATTATATTTTTTAGGGTTAATACCCTAAAAAATCCTAAATTAGTACATATGTGACAAATTTACCCAAGATTATTTTTTTTACCATGAAAAACCCAAAAGTGGTACACCTATGATAAATTTACCCCAACCGACCATAAAAAACCATAAACCGATATATATATATATATATATATATATGACAAATTTACCCCAAACTAATTTATTTGACTGCAACAATCCCAAACTGGTAAATTTGTAACAAATATATCCTCCATTAAATTGGATTAATACCACAAAAAAATCACAAAAATTATAAACTGTGACAAACGGAGCGTAAATTCTCAAATTGGTAAACCAACCAACTATCATGTGTCATTTAACTTAATAATTTGACAGTAAAATTTAACGAAAACTAACAGAGGGTAAATTTGTCAAAAGTGGTAAATTTGTCAAAGATATACCAGTTTAAGATTTTTTGTGGTAAAAAAAATAGTTTAGGATAAATTTGTCACACGCGTGTACCACTTTGGGATTTTTTAGGATATTAACCCTATTTTTTTTTTTTATAAATTATAGACTTTAATTATATTTTTGTGACAAATTTTAAGACTTCGATACATTTATTTCATTTCTAAGTGAAGTTCTTTTTATAGTTATGCAATGCAATAATCATTTTGGGCGAATTTCACTTATGCATAAATATCTAATGATGATGCCCATCTGATGTGGGGGTGACAGGTTCTTGGGTGCCGGTTTCTGATCTAGAAATGGGAACTGACCTTGCGACTCCTTGTTCCAAGTTTTAAGAATCTCAATTCTAGAACTCGGGGATCAGTTCACCTTTTGTTTTGCTTAAAATTTCAAATTCTTAAAGTAAAATAAAAAAGTTGCCCCATTTCATTGCAAAAATGTGTGTTAGTCAAGTGGTTATGCTTTTTTTTCTCTTTTGTTTATATTGAAGGCCATGTTTTGATTTTTCGATGGAAGCAAAAGTATTTTTCTTTTCTTTTTTACATGGAAGAGGCTTCAAAATCGGTTCAATTTGATAATCAAAATGATTAATATATGTCCTAGACCGATTCTAGGTTCTCAAAACTGGAAACCAAACTGGTTCTCCATTGAATCGATCGATGTAGGCAGGTTTGACTCGGTTTTTGGTTAAATTGGATTCGGTACACAACCCTCATTTCATGTGAGATTATGTGTATTCAATATTGAGCCGGGGCTACTCAACCATATGCAAACTTTACAAAGTGAAAGTTAGACAAATTGATGCTTTCTCTATTATGTAAACTTATAATGAGCTCTTTCTTTCTTTTTTGGGTTAATACCCTAAAAAACCCGAAACTAGTACACTTGTGATAAATTTACCCTGATTGACCATAAAAAATCCTAAATTGGTACATTTATGATAAATTTACCTTAAACTAATTTATTCGACCGCAAAAAAAATCCCAAATTGATAAATTTGTGACAAATATACTATCCCCTAAATTGGATTAATACCACAAAAAAATCACAAAAATTATAAACTGTGACAAATGGAGCATAAAATCTTAAATTGGTATACCAGTCAACTGTCACGTGTCATTTACCTTAATAATTTGACAATAAAATTTAACGAAAACTAACAAAGGGTAAATTTGCTACAAGTATACCAGTTTGGGGTAAATTTGTCAAAGGTATACCGGTTTGAGGTTTTTGATGGTCAAAAAAATAGTTTTTGGTAAATTTGTCACATGTGTACCAATTTGAGATTCTTCAAGGTATTAACCTTTTTTTTTTATCATGTTTAAATACCTATCTATTGATAGGTCTAATCAAATGGGCACGTGGAAAAGTGGACGAGAATTTAATATCGGTGCAATTTAATGTTGCACAAACAATTTAAATATCATGTCATATGGAAGAGTTCATTAATTAAATTTCTTGTTCACAGCATCACGCTGATGAACATCAAACTCTAAAAGGCCAAAACTTAGGATGGCACCATAATCCGTGCATGCTCTAAATTCAACCCTCAAAAAGCACCAAAAGAAAGAATCAAATTGAGTGTACAGAAATCAGTTCATTTATGTGGTGGGGCTTCATTGGATGTTGCATACGACTTGCTTATTTAATGTCGCAATTACAATCCATTGCATTATTTATTAAAGTGATTTTAGCATATTGAATTTAGAACATTTATTATTAGCCAGTCAAGTAATAATCATTCTATTTCCATTCTAGAACCTTTTTTTTTTTTTTAATTTCAAACTTGTTTCCAAAACAAAAATCCATTTGGCAATACAATTTCATTTTTCTTATTTTGGAACAAATTTTTAATTCAAAAATAGGTTTGGAACAGAAATAATAAGTTCAAATTTTCTACTCCTCTATTTCTAGAATAGAAATAAAAAATGAAAACTCTTCTCATTACTTGTTTTCACTATTAGCTGGCCCCCCACCTGCTACTGCCACCTGCCATCCACCATCGCCGTTCGCTTGCCGTTGCCGCCAACTGCTATCTGCCCCCCCCCTCGCCACTCGCCGTCCACCACCAATTGTTGTTCATCGCCACCACCGCCAGTCACCACCACCCCCTATCGGCCATCATTGCTTGCCAGTTGCAGGTCGAGGGAGTCTCTCGTCGTTGCTCGAGAGGAAGAAATTCTGTGATTTCTATTTTAGGAGTAGAAATTTTGTACTATTATCAAATGCGTATTTTTGCTCATAAACTATAAAAAATCTATTTTTATTTCAAAAATCAATGTCTAGCCAAAATGGTTGTCATTCGTGCTAAAAAATTTTGAGCAATGGGCTCTCGGGCTTGCCATTTCAATGATTTTGGTACTAGTGGATGCGGATTTTGATAGCGAAACCTACAACTTGCTCAGTTGCTCTTACGTACGTGGGGATGTTTGTTTTGTTTTTTCTCCTTTTCTTTTTCCCAATGAAGAAAAAAGAACGAAAAAAATGCCATATAGCAAACCACGTAATAGAAAAAGGAAAATCAAATATTGATTTTGTATAGAGAAAAGTGAAATAAAAGTTCTAAAATTGGTTACGAAAGTACAATTAAACTTTAAAACTTACAAAATGTGCCATCAAATTTTAAAAATATCAAAAATATGCAATTGAGTTTTTTCATTAATTCCATCCAACTTGACTATCTAAAAATCTTGACATGGCTTCTTTTAATATTTTCTCTCTCCTAGACGGCAATGGCATGACTAAAATATGAAATATTAGGCTAAAACAACGTTGTTTTGGTCCAAATCCAATTATTTTTATGTAAATTTAATTAAAAATAAGCTAAATTTAAAATATTAATAAAAATGGGCATGAAAAACTAGGCGGTTGAGGGCTGCAAGCCCTCTCGGCTCGCCTGTAGTTGGCAAGGGTCGCCAGCCACTTGTTGAGGCTTGATGACCACCACTGACCATTTCCCACCCATTACTGAGTCAATGGGGCAGTGGTAGTGAGGGTTGCAAGTTTCTCACCCCTCTTTTTTTCTTTTTTTTTTTAAAGCTTATTTTTTAATTTAATTTAAATAAAATTTGTATTAAAAATCAGTTTTGGATCAAATGACATCGTTTTTGCCACATCATCGCCATGTAAAAGAGATAAAATATTTTAAAAATTCATGTCGGCATTCTTCTTTAGTCAAGTTGAACATGAATTAATAGAAAGACTTGATTGCACATTTTGCAAGTTTTAAAATTCAATTATACCGACAAGTTTTAGTAATATACTTATCCAATTTCTAAATGAAGATCTCTAAACAGTCATGCAATGTAATAATCATTTAGGCCGAATTTCACTTATGAATAAATATCCCATGATGATGTCCATCTGATGTGGGGGTGATCGATCCATCGGTGGGTCACTTTCCAATTTAAAAATGGGAATTGGCTTACTTTTTGTTTTGTTATGATAAAACATTAAAGTTGCACCATTTCATTGCAAGAATATGTGTTAGTCACCACCGGCTGACACAGTACCCCTAGTTGGGAACCGTGCCGTTATGTTTTCTTTTTTTATTTTGAAGCCTGAATTTTGATCTTCGATGAAAGCAAAAGCTTTTTTTTTTTAAAGAGGTTTCCAAATCAATTCAATCTAAGAACTAAATTGATTGAATCAATCCTAGGCCGGTTTTAGGTTCACAGAACTGGAAATCAAACTAATTCTCCATTGAACTGATCAATCAAAGTAAGTTTGATTCGGTTTTTGGTTAAATTGGATCCGGCGTACAACCCTAATTTATTGTGAGATTTGATATATCCAGTATTGAGTTGAGGCTAATCAATCATATGAAAACTTCATAAAGTGAAAGTGAGATGACACAATTCTTTCCCTGTTAAGTAAAATTGTTTATCTTTGAAATATAGAATCTCATCTCATTCGGCGTCCGTTTATTTTGTCCGCAAACCCCTGTTTATATTGAAACTCCATAAATTCAACAAAATTCGGTTCGATTAGCTTTCAAACTCTGGCGAAATGGATGATATATGTCCCAACATTCCAACCCAGAACTTACTAGTCCTTAAAAACTAAATAATTTTCTTAATAACCCCGCAATTTAATTCACTCTAAAGTTCTGTTATTTCATGAGAAAGTACAATGACAAAGATATTCAAAAGAACAACAGAATTTTCCTGAAATTTGACCAAAATGAGTTGAGACAAGTGTCATGGGTCAATAATTTCCTTGGCCATAGATTAACTCATGCGGCGCCTGACGAATGGAATTCACCAGACCAGCCTTCCTTCTATAGTTGTTCCAATGAATAATACGGCAAATAGCTCTTTTCATACGAAATCGTACCACGTCTAGTTTAGCTCGGACGTCTAGTCCATTGAGCAATACAGCAACCCTCTTTAGGCTCAACAACTGATTTCAACCTGTCATGGCCTCATCAGGAGAGCGGCATCAGCTCTTGACCAGTTTGTGCACGGGAGGCCAACCCCACCTTTAGAGCTCTTAAGTAATATTATCCTTCTATCCTAGAACTCCTAGCACCAACCGTCTTGACGCCACTCCCACAAACCAGTTGTGTTCATCCTCTCTGCGCCCTCACTCTTCACTCGATAACCCCAAACTTCACTCCTAAGGGTTCACGGATACGGGAGAATCATGACCCGTGTCAAACTCCCCCACCCAATTCCGCAACGCCCTCATTGCGGGTTGTTCTATTGCTTCCCTGCGTTTCCCTAACCATCAGTGCCACTTCCTGGGACTTACATAGATGGCAACGCTCGCCCAACAGAACAAGTCACACCACTCAATTGCTTGCTTCTCCCGATCAAAGCTATTCGCAAATCTCCATTCACTTGTACTTCCTAACAAGTGTGGCACCCCTAGCCAATTGCACTCCTATGGCAGCACCTTATTTCACCTACTAAGCTCCTCTTGATCTCTGCAAACCAATAGAGGGTCCCCCTTGGTGGAAACGTGATCGCAAACCTCTTCTTAAGATTCGCCCATTGATCCAGGAACGTTATCCTCATTCAGCGAGTAATTCAATTCCTTCCTATGCCCCCATTGCCATCCCAAAAGCTAGACGAGAGACGCACGTTGTCCGAACCCCTTTGGCCCCGGCGATCACTCTCCGCTCTCATAGAACCAGGAAGATCATAAGCTTTTCCCCGAATCACCCACTTACTGGAGGGATCCTCGTTCTGATACCATTTGTCACGGGTCGATAATTTCCTTGGCTGCAGATTAACCCGTGCAGCCCGACGAACGGAATTCACTAGGCCAGCCTTCCTTCTATAGTTGTTTCAATGAACAATATAGTGAATAGCTCTTTTTATACGAAATCATACCACGTCCAGCTTGGCTCGGACGTCTAGTCCATCGAGCAATACAGCAACCCTCTTTAGGCTTAACAACTGGTTTCGGCCTGCCATGACCTCATCAGGAGAGTGGCATCAGCTCCCGACCAGTTTGTGCATAGGAGGCCAACCCCGCCTTTAGAGCTCTTAAGTAATATTATCCTTCAATCCTAAAACTCTTAGCATCAACTGTCCTGACGCCACTTCCACGGACTAGTTGTGTTCATCCTCTTTGCGCCCTCGCTCTTCACTTGATAACCCCAAACTTCACTCCCAAGGGTTCATGGGTACGGGAGAATCATGGACCGTGTCACAAGCATATCAGACATAAGAGAGTGACATTCCTCGCGCAGGCATATCACTAAATTAATAATGCTTCGAAGCTAGACATTAAAAATGCGAATTATGCAGTATAAACAGACATAAAAAGGAAAAATAATTGCATTATCATCAGATCCATGCACCCCACATAATCAACCCAAGAAAACCCAAGCTGCATTGCCTCGCATAAATAAAACAATCATTTAGATTCCTGCGACGCATAACAGCAGAAGTTGTCTCTCTCATGCTGTACAATTGCAAACACCTGTGAAATTCGAGATTAAATTAAGGATTATAATTCAAGCATTAAGTAAAGAGAGTACAAGATCTGGGGCCCTTGGTAGAGTTGGGTTTTGAGTCAGACAGCAAATGCCTCATATACAAGCTGTCTTAGAAGTGAGTTGCCCAGTTCCTCGTTCATTTGCAAGACAGGCTCTGCCCAGGGTTGGCGAAGCATCACATTCAATTTGCATTGGGAAAATGACATAGATGAGATCTAAACATTGGTCCAACATGACCAATATGCAGTACTATTCCTAAACTTTTAATTTATTTAGTGTGCTTCCACAACTATTGATAAATGTTTTATGTAATCCTTGAGTGATGACAAATCGAATGTTGTTTGATGACATGGATTTTATGCATCTGCTTTGGAAAAGGAACAATAAATTGGGGCATTAAAAACAATAATATTGATTATTATATTATGATTTGAGATGCATATCTTACTTGAAGAATTCACTTACAACTCTCTTTTTGTTTTCGATATTCAAGCTTAACGAGTTAGAAGCCGTATCATTAGATTTTGTTGGCTTGAATTAACAAAATGGTAGCATCATTGAACATTTAGCAATAGTTGAAAGGATCACATTGAACAAATCCAAATCTCAAAGATGGCATTACATTTGATCAAAGTTAAAAAATTATTTGTGTCATCTTCCATTAATGTTTTCTGTTAAAATATGGAAAATGATTGTAATAAATTCCGTGAAGTGCTCGTAAATAAGAACCCTTTTGACTTTCGAGAACCCCGTTATTTTCTTCTTCTTTTTTTCTTTTCTTTTGCTTTGGATTCAGATCACAGATAGGTAGCTGTAATGTTGTGACGGTGATTTTCTAGGTGTGATGAGCTTTTTCCATCATTGGTTCATGACATAGGGAAAGGGCGCGATTACGATGTGCCATCACACGACACTAGACAACGACCGCCCCTACGCATTGATCGGTCTAAAAGTATTCTAGCTACATCATGTCTAAAGTCTTTCTTGACATGATAGTTTCGCAATTTGCTTAAATTTGTTTTGCTCAACTTCTTATGTCTTGAAAGTAAAAAAATTAAAAAAAAAAAACTCTTTTTAGCAAGTTCTTTTTTAAAAAATGAATTTGTACAGTACTTGAGTTAGGCACGCAGATCTAATCACATATAAAGTGCACCTAATATTTCAAGTATCTGTAGATCTCAACAAATACATTTAGCCAGATTTCTCAGAGTACTCATTAAATGGAACTTTTTTCAACATTGTGAATGGCATTATTTCTCTTTTTTTTTTTAGAAAATCCGAATCGTAAAACCCTAATTATCCAAGAGAATAATATTATTGTTGTAGCTGTTATTATAAAACTAATCGAGTTCAATGTATTCCAAAGAATTATGACATGTTAAGGTGCATTATTTTCATGGTATGATTCGGTATCTTATCTCCACGGTAGTTTTCGTCTTGGCAATTTCACAATTAACTTCCATCCTTCATCATTTTGCACGTGATTTGATATACTATGCTCCGCCCAATCAGCTCTAAGTCAATTGTTACTTATATTAATGTGGTTCTAAACTTTAAGAGGGAATGCAATCAAGTTTTCTCGGCTGGACAGTAGCCTCAAGCTCAAGCTGAGACGGAAAATAAGAAGTATAACAACCAGAAAAGGAGATAAAAAATAGTATAAAGTTCGAAAATACCTCAAAATAAAATGGTGCCGTTCTATTTAAAATTATCCATGTCACACTGCCGGCCGTGACTTGACCACTATGTCAGAAAATTCAAGAGACACTTCGCTCGAAGGACATGATTGCATACTTGTTAGAGGTGTGCAATAGGAACCGCCCAAATTGGGAACTGCTTAGACCGAACCGAATTGGCCGGTTCTGGACAATTCCCAAAGAAAGTAGTCCAATTCCCTATTCCTACTTTTGGAATCGGTGGTCAATCGGTTCGATTCCCGGTTCCAAGGTAGGAACCGAACAGATTGGACCGGACTCGGTTAATTTTATATAAATATATAATATATGTTTTTAAATTTCTTAAGAAACAAACCTTAATTTCTCCCAATTTCTCCCGTTTTTCATTTTTTTTTTGCCACAAACAGCAAATTTACCTATTTCACCGGGCCGGACCAGACCGTCGGTCGCTCCAGTTCCCGGTTCCAAGACCAGTTGGTTTGGTTCTCGGTCCTAGAATCTGGGAATCAGTCCTCCCGGTTTGGTTCTCAATTCCACGAGATGGGAATCGATTAGTCCTAATACTTGCCAAAAGTTTAGGATTGCATTTAGTTTAATTGGAGATTTAGGACTAAATGCAAATATGTATGATAAGTTTACAATCGATTAAGAAATTCTCACTCCAGAGCTGGGTATCGCAATACAAGCTGCCATCTATGAACATTTTGAGGATTGGATGACCCATATATTGTTGAAATCGAACTCAAGTACATCTCTTTCTTTTTTTTCATTTTGCCCAGAATTTAAAGTCCCAATTTATTTATCAGCTTTCTGTGTTCCCATTCCCGCTCATTGGCTTGGGCCAAAGAAGATTTGAATTCCTCAGACCACGTCGAGTGAAAAGACAAAAAACAAATTAAATAAGCTGAGTTGGAGTACACGAGGAAGGCACGAACACCCAAACTATATTTAAAAATAAAAGGAATTGAACTTTACGAACATGTGAAAATTGGTCGCGCGTCAGCAAAAGGCAATTATGACGTCACGACGCATGACGCCCAACAATAATTGCCTAAAAAATAAAACGCATCCACGAATCTTTTACGGCAATAATTGCCGCTAATCGGTCTTAAAGTATCAGCTAAAACACATCCATGCATCTTTTACGACGCATTTCTTCACTTAGCGAGTGGACTGTTTTACCCAACTTTCGTTTCTAGAAGATAGAAGGGTACTTTTGGCACACAAAAAAAAACCCCTTTTGAGTTATTATCGACAAGCATCAAACTTAATCAATGAGAGGTGAATTTGTTCAATAATGAAGAAAACAATCATCAGCTTGAAAGAAATTGATAAGTCGCTAAGGAAGTCATCAATAAGATCATGAATATTATCGACAAGAGCTTTCATCAAGATTTGAGAAGTTAGTTGATAAAGTCACGATATCAAGTAATCGAATATAAAAACATAACCTCTGGATGGTAATGTTTATTTCCATTGATTTGGGATTTTTTGGTAACTTCATAGGAGATTATGTAACTTCTTGTGACTACTATAGAATTAGGAGGTTGTTTGTTTATTCAACTTTAACAACCGTTGTATGTAATCATCAGTAGAGGGTCATAAATACCCAAATGTATTTTTTTAAGAACCCCAAGTCATGACAGTGAATAATCCACAAAAGAATATAATTTTCTTGTGGAAAGCGTGCTAGATAATAGGAGATCATGTAATCTCTTGTAACTACCGATTGGACTATGAAGTTATTTGTCTATTCAATTTTTTTGATGGTCTGAAAGGTATATTCCTAGAATTTGGAGCTTAGGAGTCCGGCGGGCCCTTAGTACATGGGAAAAATTCCATAAACCCTAAAGTCCTCAACTCTCCATTCTCACGTGAGAATGGTGGCTACTAAGCCAAATCCTAGCAGTTTGTTAAATCAACTTTATTAAGCATTGAATGTAATCATCAGTAGAGGGTCATGAATACCCAAGTGTGTTGATTGTAAGAACCCCAATCAAGCACATAACTTAACGATGCTTTGCAAATTTATCTTTATCTTTTCTTTTATGCAATTTACATGACTGGCCGTGATTGCCTCTAGTGTCCATCCCTTTAAATTTATTGTCAGTTACTTTTCAATCCAAAATAATAAAAAAAGGATACTTCCTAACCTTTATCAATTCACTTATTGATTTATCCACACTTTGAAGAGTTTTTCATATCAATTTTTCGATGAAACAATTTTATAACATGCCTAGTGTGACACATTTTATTGAGCTGAGGCAACTACAACAATAAGAACTAGAAATCAACAGGTGTCTGATAATATTGTTGGTAACAACAATTTGTTACGATAGGCTAGTAATGAGATGGCCACGCATTCTTATACATTGGCCGCTAGAAGAGCGGTAAAAGGAAAATAACGAGAAGAAATTGATCTTCTAAGGCATCTTACTGAAGAGGAGTAAATAAACGTTGCTCTAAATTCTAATGAGGTATCTACTATGGAAAGAATGTTTAAAGAGCAACAAAATCATATGGCCAACTGCATTGTGAGTTATATATCTGATGTGATCAAACAAATCGTCATAAATGCTATGAATGATGGCTTCTCAAGGGCAGGGTCGTTCAATAATGTTGGTAAGAGTAATCAACCCCTATAAGAATAATGCAAAGGCCCAAATCTTCTAATCAAGGTCAGAACAAGGGAGATAATCAAGTTAATGTTATTCAAAATAACCAAATTGATAACAACAATTTGATAGATCAAATTGGTTGCCAGGCTAAGTAATTACCAAACGTTGAAAATGTAAGCCTAGTGGCTCATTATTACCTCCCAATTTGAATCTTCCCGTTGGTCTAACATGCCAATTAATGTAGATAATCCGGTAAGAGTAGCATCACCACCTAAGAAGCAAGGTGGCCAACCAAATCCACACTTACAATCTGTATAGTTTGCCAAAAAAGTTTGATAACACTGGGGTTAAATAGGAATATTATATATATTTACGGGAAACCACATCAACAAGCCTTATAATTATCGATCCTTAAACCACATCAAGACTTGGAAAGTTGATTAATAAAGTCATTAATAGCGAGTAAATGACATAAGAATATAGCCGTTGGGTGATTATATCTATTGCCACTAATTTAGGATTTTTTAAAACTTGTTGTGGATAAGTGTACTAGATAGGAGATCGTCGAACTTCTTGCAACTACTGAGAAGATTTGTAAGCTATCTCTTTATTTAAGTTCAGTAACCGTTATATGTAACTGTTCGTAGACGGTTATAGATACCCAGAATATAATCATTATAAGGACTTTCAATCAATCAAGAAATTCGCTCTCTTTTGCAAATTTATCATTATCTATACTTTCCTGCAATTTACATGATTGGCCACAATCGTCTCTAGTCCCCACATTTTTAAATTTCTTGCCTTTCCGCCCAAAATCAACAAAGGCTCTTTGCAACTTTTGCTAATTCACTTATCGATCCATCCACCGGCGAGGGCTTTTTCATCGTCGGCTCTCGATGAAAAGAGGTGCTCTTGTAAAATATTTAGGGATAAGTCTTTGCAGAAGTCCTAAAACTTGTCAAATTGTTTTAATCGAGTCCTAAACTTAACACCGTTAGCATTTTCCGTTAAAAATGTTGACATGGCATTTTGAATAATTTTTCATTTTCCACGTGGATTTTTTTAATTATTTTTTATTCATTTTTAAAAAAAATAGATTTAAAAATTAAAAAGAAAAGTTAAATTTTATTTTTAAAATTTGTTTTAAAAAAAATCAGCGGCTCCTCCGTTGCCGCCGCCACGCCCATCGCCGGAGGGGCCGGGCAACGGTCGTCGGCCCTCGCCTAGCTAGGGCGAGGCCTCGCCCGCCCCAGGCGAGGGCCGACAACGTTCGCCCGCCCCGAGCAAGGCCTCGTCGGCCCTCGCTCGGGGCCGGCGACGACTCACCTAGGGCGGGCAACGGCCGCCGAGCCTCGCCTGGGGCTGGGCAAGGGCTGGCCACCCCCCGCCTAGGGCCGGCGACCGTTGCCGGCCCCTCCGACGATGGGTGGCGACGGCGGTGGGGGAGGAGCCGTTGATTTTTTTAAAAATAATTTTGTAAAATAATTTTTAACTTTTCTTTTTAGTTTTTAAATCTATTTTTTTAAAAAAAATTGAATACAAAATAATTTAAAAAATTCATCTAAAAAAATAAAAATTATTTAAAATGCCACGTCAACATCACGTCGCATTTTTAACGGAAAAGGCTAATGGTGTTAAGTTTAGAACTTGATTAAAATAATTTGACAAGTCTTAAGACTTGATTACACTTTTTGTAAGTTTTAGGACTCAATTGCATTTTCGTGACAAGTTTTAGGACTCCTGTAATACTTATCCCAAATATTTAAGCAAAGCACACAAAATCTTACCATTGTCTGAGGCGCACGTCATCGTCCACTGTAAATCTCCCAACATATCTTTCACCATACACAAAAGGACCTCTGTCGAGGAGTGGAAAAGATGCTGCCATTTATATCCACCCCTCATTTGTTTAGTGTTGGGCCACTCTCTCTCTCTCTCTCCCCCCTTTGCCTTTTGCCTTGTCTTGCTCTTAGATGTGCCCGTGAGCTGAGGCGACTAGATAACCAATTGCCTTTATCAGTGCAAGCCATGCCGCATCTGGAACCGACTCCCGAGCACTAACGTTACACTCATCTTCCATTATCTGACCGAACTGTATCTACGACACTGTCGAAGGGGTTACTTTCTCATGGCATGACCTCGCGGGTCGCTCTCGTGACTTGAAAATTCAGTTGTTTTGTTCAGATTTTCGGCCTAATGCCTTAAAAAATTTCAAGTTTAACTCTAGTCTTAAATTTATTTTAAACTTTTTTCATCGCATAAAAAAATTTCAACTTTTGATCCAATCCCAATTCTTTCATGAGCTTTTTTTTTTTTTTTTTTTTTTATCATATAAAAAACCACCAACTTTTACTTGAGTTTCATGTTTACCCTCGTTAACTTTCCATCCAAAATCACTTTTAGGGTGTGTTTGGTAACACTTCGTTTCCGAAAACAATTTCTTATCAAAAATGATTTTTTTTTATTCTCATTACCGGAAACAATTTCTAAACATTTTAAACCGCTTTGCAGAATCGTTCAAAATTTCAATTCCGAATGTAATGCGTTTGATACCGCGCTCAAAATTTCTACTCCAAATCATTTTCTTTTAATTTTTAAAAAAACTTATTACTTTTTTCTTTTTTATTCTTTTCTTTTTTTCCTTTCTTTCTCTTCTTCTTCTTCTTCTTCTTCTTCTTCAAGTCGTCGGTCGTCGGCCTTGGGATGACCAGCGACCGGCCAGACAAGGGCTGACGACCTCACCGAAGTGTCACTGGCCCTCGCCGCCCAAGCCTCGCTGGCGTTGGGTGAGGCTCAATCGAGCCATGGCTGGGTGAGCAACCTCACCCAGATCTAGCAAGGTCGAGCCTCGCTAACGACTGGGCAAGCTCGGCCTCGCCAGATGTGGGCAAGGTCAAGCCTCACCCAGCCATGGCTCGGCAAGCCTCAACGGGGTTGGCCAAGCCTCGCCGGTGGCCGGGGGAGGCCCGGGCGAGGCCCGCCTCGCCGGTTGCTGGGCTTGCCTCCGCAAGCCCATCGGATCGGTTGCCGACAACTAGCGGCGATGGCCGGCAGATGGCGGATGGCAAACGCGGCAGTGGTAGCATATGAAGAAAAAGAAAAAAGGAAGAAGAACAAGAGAAAAGAAAAGAAAAATAAATAAATACTTTATTCTAGAATTGTTCCTAGGAGCAAGAATCAACTTTTTTTTTTTATTCTTGATTCTACTACAAATCTGCTCCCGAGAATAAAAATTTTACCAAATACGATTCTGTTCAAAATCTACTTCTGGGAACAAAAGAATAGAAATTAGCATTATTTGGCCGGTTACCAAACATGCCCTTAGTAATGCGCCATTTCCACATCATTGCTCTAGTTGTTTCCCAATTTTCATATCTAAGAAGACGTCTTCTGGAGATGATTTCTATATTAGCCCTAATGACATCTTGTTGAATTTGAAATTGGGATCAAAACTAAAGTAATTAGGGTTGATTTTTTTCAATTGTTATTACCCTTAAGAGTCTCTCCACTTTATCTCATGCTGGATTTCTGATTTTGTGCTCAAACTTCAATCTCTTGTGCTTAGAAGTCTTTGATCTCTCGTGGTTAAAGAACTTGCACTTGCGATATTTGGCTTGGGGCACTTGAACAGCACGTGCTCGAGAGTTTTCCACCTCTTGATTGTCAAGAGAAATCTAATACGGAGAGTTGACGGGGTAAATTTGAGACTTGAGTATAAAATTAAAAAAAAAATATGAGATAAAAAATTTAGGATAAAATTGAGATTGGGCTTAAAATTAGGGATTTTTAATAGGACAAAAAAATAATAATATAATTGAGACTGATCGTAAAATTGGTTTTTTTTTTAAGGGTACCAGGCCCCTGTTTTTGCGAATTATTATTATTTTTATCTCGGCACTCCTTCCCAGGCTCTTTCCATCCTGTATCTGGACTTTCCTAAGCTGTCACGCAAAACGAGTAGGCCATGCCAGCTTCCTAAAAGTTCTGAAAGAGATGGGCTTGCAATGGATGGATGGCCCTATGCAGGGTCAAATACGGCTGTCCTTTTTGTGGAAAACATTGCTTTTGACTAAAGCACTGGTACAGTAGCTCGATAGACATTTTCCGGGTCCCGTCCGTATCCTTAGATTTGACTCCTAAGCCGTCGCAGTGGGTCCTCTGTCGCTAGGACTGAAGAATGAAGAACTCGTGTGCCAAAACCGAAGGAGATGAAGCGAAATTTGAATGTGAGACCTAACAAAATATTTGTAAACTCGGCTAACTCGCGGAGTCCTGCCAACCGTCTCGACAAATATTTGTATCGACAAGCAAAATAAACTACAAGCCTTAAGCCAGCAAATCAGATAGAGAAGTGAGAATTCCTGAGGACTTCAATTTGCAATATGTGGTGTACAGCTCTAGTGCCTAATGTTATTATTCACATAATGATGATCGAGATGCTTATCATCCATTTAACACCAGGAGAGAGCTCAAGAGACTTCTCAAAACTTCAATAACCATCACAACAAGCAGAAAATTTTTCACAGGTACAACAGGGGCTGCAGTTTTCCCAAATAATCTAATTCGGAAAATTGCATTGAAAATCACTTTCGGTCTTAGCTACACAAATTCGGTATGCAAACTCCAGTCTCTGGGTTTTGTTGCTCCTTCCATATTCGCCCTGTCACCCGTAGCTTCAGCTCCTTCCTATCCCCACCCGAGAAGAACAGCGCCATGTTCCGTTGGATTATAAGGCCGTCGTGACTATCCCTGACCTTCCGGTGGCTATCGCGAATGCTTCGTGGGGTCCCCTCCCATATGAGTTTCCGGCCATTCGCTCCAACCTCCAGGCTGTAGCTGTAATTCCGGGCCTCGGTCTCGTCACCCATGAAACGGAGAAACGCCATGTAAACAGGAGCCATGCCAAGCTGGAAGGCCTCGAAATGGAGGCAGAAGTATTGACCAAAACAATGAAATACCTGACAAAAGATACAGATTCTTGATCAGATAAATAGCAATGTAATGTACATCCTCGAGTAAAAAATTCCGACACTATGGAGAAATGATGCAAAGTCCACAGGACAATGAATACCCAGGCAATCATCTATTCAACAAATGTACAATGTCCTCGCTGGTTTCAACAACATTCTTCAGATAAAGATGCAAATAAGCTTGCCGTACCACCATATTCACAACACGTGAGGAGAGTTGTCCTAAAACAATAGCTTTCACAACTATGCAGAACCACACTGACAACAAAACTAAACCTTTACCAACTAGGCAAGAACCACGCTACAAGTCATTTACTCCACAGTTATTGGAAAAGAAGGCTATTCCTCCATAAATGAAAAAAAACGGGATGATAGTATAGCTTAGCAAACAAATGAACTCTAGCAAAAGATCAGAGGGCAAAGTAGAAACTCACAGTTAGCATCCATGTAGCATTTTCTACTTCCCGAGGATTGGATTTTACATAACGATGATTAAAGGTGGATCCTGTGTGCATGTCCACCTTGTGATCATCCCTCAGATGTGTGACCAAAAATGGGATATCGCCAACAACAGAACACTCTGATCCAGCATATGGGCAGTTGTAAGGCCTAAAATTGCACAATGCCTCATGCTTGAGTTTGCTGTAGTATGGAAATATCCCTGGGCATCCCAAAGAATAATACTTGCAGGGGAGCTCAAGTGACTCAGCCACCTTCTCCAATGCTAAACACCTAATATCACCGAGCTCTTGTCTACAGGTAGGGCAGCGGTTATGCACCCTTGTTTTACAGGTCGAGCACAAAGTATGTCCATTATGGCACTGCCAAAAAGAAAAAAACCAGTTTCTCAGATCAAAATTCAAAGTCTAGGAGATGCAACCAACTAACGTACACTAACAACCAAAGCATCACTAACATTAAATATAGGTTACTGGGAATGGCCCCCCAGTCTTTATCAAAACAGCCAATGCACCAACGAACCTGGCAATGACAACTAAAATTTAGCAAGTTTCTCTGTACGTTTGCTTGACTTTGGGTGAAGTTTCTTCATGCAATTGCACAATCTACAACTTATGCCAAACTTCTCAACACTTTGCAATGGTACCTTTGCATCACGAAAGCCTCGACTGGTGCAAACTTCAGTGGTTCACTTCCCCATACACACGGACCAAAAGTTCATGACATATCTTGTAGCCCAATCAACAAAATTAACGTAATGGTGAAAAGTTAGGAGAAAGAAGCCTTCCAAGTACTCAGTTTCTTTAGAATTTTAAAGAATGAAAATTGTACGACCCTACAATGGGAGAATATACAGAAGTATACGAGTTATGTGTCATGCCGACATGGTATCACCAATCTAATCATGCCTCTTCAAACCTTCAGAATTTTCATAACCATCTAATCGTAAAATCTCAAAATTAGGAGAGTCGCGATAGGCTCATACTTGATAAAACCACCAGAGCCCGACACGTTATTTTCTTGGTCCAGGTCTTCAAAGCCTCGTGTTCATATTAAGCGCTCAGTCAAGAATTAACATTCGACCTCCTCTCCTGCACCTCTTATAGAGGCATGTGATATGGAGGTATGAAACACAATATCCAGGCCATGATGACTAAGCGAAAAGCCTAAAAGCGAAGGTTGAATTAAGACAACACAAGTGGCAACGTTGATGTATTAAGTCTGTCCCACTGGAAGGGGAAAAAAACGAGCTCAGAGCAGTCAACTTACACGGTGAGACGCCACTTCAATATAGAGACCTATTCCACTACAATTCCCTCCAAGGCATTTGACTATACTTGCAGCCTAACTAAAAAGAATTTTGAGCGATTCCTTTCTGAAGACCTAAAACTTCCTACAAAGGCCAAACCCAAAGGCACCAATTAGCCCCCGTGCACCATCATCTTGTAGCCCTACACAGCAACCAAGTTCTAAACTTGCAATCAGTATCGCGTGATTTAGGCCTAGATCTGCTTCTGCTCGTGGTAAAAAAACGAGAATTATCTGAATCGCCACGCTTGGCATGATCACACCCCGATCTACTCCAGAACAAATGCGAAGCAACGCAGATTCTCTGGCAATCCAACAAATCCGAACCCGCCATCTAAATCGCATTGTCTACCAGCACCATCGCCCTAGAAACCAAGAACACACCGCAACGACATCAACCACGAAGAGCGCGATACGTTCAAAGCGCGAGGTCATCGGGGAGCTACGTGATCGAACCTGATGAATGGGCGGGTACATGGAGTTGGTGCACACGGGGCACTCGAGCAGCTCGTGGACGCTCGTGGCCGGGGCGATGGCGGCGGGGCCCAGGACGCCGTTCGGGGGCGGGCTCGCATTGAGGGGCTTCGACGACGAGAACGGCGGCGCCGGCGGCGGGTGGATGTTGTTCTGCTGGTGGAGGTGGTGGTGGTGGTGCTGATGGTGGTGGTTGTGGATCTCGCTCTCGTCCACGCCATCCGCGATCGACACGCACTCAATGTTGTCCAAATCCATTCATAAAGGACAAGAACGAAAGGGGGCAAAAGGAGCAACACCCACCACGCCAAAATGCAGGAAAAACACACCCACTTGCTTCCCCTTCACCAATCTCAAACAGAACCGGAACCCACTCCTCTTGTGCTCTTCTTCTTCAAGTCCCTTTCTCGCTCTGTAAATCGTTTGAATTTTCCGGGAAAATCCAGCGGAAGGGAAAAGGCAGGGAAACGATGGAGAAGAGGAGGAGGAGGAGGCAACGGACGGACGCCAAAGCACCAAAACGATCTCTCTCTCTCTCTCTCTCTCCCCCTCTCCCTCTCTCTCTCTCTCTGCTCGAGAGGAAAGGAGGTTCCTTTTCTTCGTTGGCTCCTTCACATCTTCTCTCTCTTCTCTCTCTCTCTCTCTCTCTCTCTCTCTGCGCGCCTGTGGGGGTAACAGAGGGATGTGGACGGCCGTCGATGTTGCCAGCGGGGATGCTGATCGGACGGCCAACAGTCCTTATGTTTCCTTCTACGCTTTTTCGCCCGCTTCTTTTTTTGATAATCATTATTTGTTGTGAGGACGGCACAGTGACATGACAGGCGGGAAAGTGTGACAGAGAAGACCACTTGGTCATTTTTATATTTTTATTTCCTTAACTTAGGTGAAATTGCCACATCTTATAATGTACTAAAAATTCACCCCTCGGCACTTTCTGGCTACTGGCTTACATGATTAGAGATATTCCGTTGACATAATTGTTGATCACGAGGATAGTTTCTTTTTTTTGTAATATAAGTGGAAAATAGGAAAAGAAAAAGAAAAACTAGAGCGGTAGGTCTTTTTTTTTATAATAATCTCTACTTGTTGTTACTTTAGAATCGAAGTACTTCTTTAGATGAGAATTTCGACTCATTAAAATGCTAATTTGTCTAAAAGGCATGGATCATGCTGGGGTTCGAAAAGCCCGTTAAACATTATTAATTAAGTCCCAAAGTAAGTGGAGTGCGTTAGTACTAGCTTGTCATTTCATTTAACTTCATTAAATTGTATGTCTTTTGAATAACAAGGATAAGCTTGTTGTGTCGAACAAAAATGGTGTGTTGACGGGATTTGATTTAATTATAGGCATTTGGCTCTACATAGAAAAATGGGTGAGACTCTATCCTTTGCACTAGGCAAAAAAATCAAAGGGATTTAGAATATTTGGAGCTTGGTCAAGGTGTTAGTCTCCAATCACAAGCCAAATTAAGATTAGTAGTTGAGATTTCCAATTTTAGGTGGTTGACCGCCATGAATTAATTCCCCCTAATATGGGCAACGAATGTCTGCGCCCCACAATATCAAATAAGGTCTCGTTAACTTTTCAGAACTTCTTGAGCTGTCGCCTCATTAATTTTTTAAAAAAATTTCTCTACTTACAATTTAAGGACAGGACCGCAATTAACCGACCATTTGAAAGGGGACCGCTACATTAACCCGCCGCCATGTCCTCCTCACTCAAATTTGGGTTTCTCAAGGTTGGGATCAAATTTTGCAATCACCAATTACCGAGTCAAAAGTATGGAAAGGCCCTTACCACCGGGTTTATCTCGAGGTGGGTAAGGTGTCAAGCAAAAGGAATTAATATCACTTCAATTCACTATTTGAATTTCAAATAGAAATAGACATAAAAGAAATTAAATGGACTCTTCATTCACATGCTACCCTAAGACCAATATATATGGTTGCAACTGTGGAGCTTTTAGAGCAAATGACATATAGAGAGCAAAATCAAATAAATGGTTCGGATGAGAGGTGAGTGTTACCCAACTCTCACCATCCAATCGAAAATGGGTAAGTTGCAGAACTAAGACTCTTCTCCTTCCTAATGAATATAACCCTCCCTCTCCTTTTTGGCTTCAATTATTATTTTTTCCCTTTAAATGAAAGCAACTCCACCATCAGCTAACTTGCTTATAATCTCTTCATTTTCACACTTCTAAGAACCCAAACCACACAGTGGAGGTTACAACCATGGGGGGATATATTCAAGCTTCACAGGTCAGCAACCTGAATTCAAGATTTCTTCTTTTTTTTTTGGTAAATAAATTAAAAGATGACATGTGAAAATGTGAAAAAAAAAAGGTGGTAAGGCATTCAAAATGGGCTTTCGGAAAGGGAGAACAAAAAAGAGATTTCCATGAGATGGGTGATTAGGAATTTTTTTTTTTTTAGAGGTAGATAATGGAGTAGATATTTAAAAAATAGCTTAGGAAAATTGTAGATTTTTGGAATTAATCAAATATGTTGTCGGCACAACTTGGAACGGTCCATTTACCTCTAATATTGTACAATACAGAAAATGCTTATGAATTTCACACGTGCGAGGCTAATGAAAGCAAGATGTCTTATACTCCACTCATGCTCAATCTAACAAACAACACGAGTCGAGATCACATTAGCTGGTCTCGCAATTCGCTCAATCCCCTTGCAAGATCCCTTCACTCTTTTCTCTTGGAGGATTCACTATTCTAAAAAAAGAAAAAAAATTAGGCTACATTTATGTCGCGAAAAGTGAATAATTTAGAATTTTTTTTAAAAAAATGATAGATGGCATCCCTTAAAATAGCTAGTCAATGAGAAACATTTTCATTACCAATATCAATTTGTGTCTAAATATTTTCGAGGATGACAAAAAATATTTTTTAATTATTCATATGTGTAAGGGATATAAGTAATCATTTTTAAGATAATGTTTTTCAAATATTCATTTTCCGAGACATAAAGGGAACCTTAATGTCTAAGTGATTGGCCTTAAAAAGTTAGAAACCAGAAATGAGAAATATTATGCTAATGATTCAGAATTGGTAGCTTCAATATCTACATAGAAATGATGTAGTTATCCTCCTGCTCACTCGTAATTACAAGTTTCCAAATAAAGATTATCTTTATTTTCCCCCCTTTTTTCTCCCTTTC
This sequence comes from Eucalyptus guilfoylei, assembly GCA_016097605.1. Lineage (NCBI taxonomy): Eukaryota > Viridiplantae > Streptophyta > Magnoliopsida > Myrtales > Myrtaceae > Eucalyptus > Eucalyptus guilfoylei. The sequence goes on from CM027860.1 coordinate 20,160,631, forward strand.
ATCAGATCAAATCCTAAAGCAAAAAGGACTCGCGATGGGGGAGTAACCACAGGAGCAAATTTCTCTACTCAATTACTTGACATTGTCTAGGTAGTAAAATTGACCAGAAAAAAAGGATCTAGAAATTAAAAAAGAAAACAAAATTGCCATTATTCAAAGATAGACCATGCTTTTCTTTTTCTTTTTATTACCTCTTTGATAAAAAGAGGTAATAAAAAGACAGACCATTATTTTAATTACCCCTTAAGAGGTAATAAAAAGACAAAAACACGGTCTATCTAGCGCTTTTCTCCTAAAATAAAGATAAACCCTAGAGAGAGAGAAAGAGAGAGAAAAAAAAAACAATTACCGTGAAGAGAATAATTGTGCCAAATTGCATACGAGAAAGGCAAACCTGCGTGCCCGCATTCAAAGTGCAACCTCTGTCGGATTTTTCTCCCTTCTTTCATTTTCCATTTTTATCCTCTCATTTTGCTCTTCCAGATGACTCAAAGCACCCAAAACAGAGGGGAAGTCGTGGGGCCACGCGTCGGCCGCCCATTGGTCCTCGGCCCTCGATCGCGTCCAGGTGTGCGCGCACTCGCTCGCTCGTGACCCCGATAAATTCTGACGGCGAACGCGCGGGACGGCAGTTACTGCTCTCACATACCTTCCTTGTTCTTCCTTCCTCCTCCTCTTCCTCCTTCATCTTCATCTTCCTTCTTCTCTTTCTGCTTCGCTAGAGATCTAGATGAACATGTCTCGCCCTGCATGCGCTTCCGGGATCGGAACGTCAGTCCATGTGCATGTGAAATGAGCGAGATCGTGCTTGAACACATCGAGCCGCTCGATCTCAGGTGCGCATCGTCTCGCCTTCTTGTGTTCCCTCTCGAATCTTCATCGACAGGAGCAGTGTGAATTCCCATCTGCATTAGGGTGTTTGCGGAGAAGTTCTCGGTTCGGTCGAATTTGGAGAGGTGGGGTCGTCGCAAGTTCGTCTTTTTTGAGCTCTTAGAGCAAATAGGTCGTGATTTTCTTTGATGGGGTTTGTTCGGTCGCGGGGGTTCATGCGACGCTTCTTGATCTTGACCGGATTTTTCTGCATGATGTTCTCGCGCATTCTGTTCATGCAGTAATGGTTTTGACGAAACTGTCCCGTGAACATAACGAGGAGCAGAGAATTGATCTTTTCTGGTGCAGGAGATGGGAAAGAAAGGGAGCAGCTGGTTCTCGTCCGTGAAGAAGGTCTTCAGATCTTCTCCTTCTCCCAAGGAGTTGCCTCCGAAAAGGGTAATTTGAATTTTCCTCCATCTAAATCGCTCGACGTGCTCTGTTTCGTCCATCCATCGCAGTCGGGGAGCAAAGCTTAGAAAACCATATGATCTCCTTTTGGCGCTTGAACTGTCACTGGTTGTGCTTTCGCTTTCGAAAACCGTCCTCCTGCTGCAACACGGTAGTCCGAAAGTGCGGAAGGAAATTCTATCGTTGTCTTACAATCTTGTGGCGTGAGTTAACGTTTTTTTTTTAACGCATTCATGCCGATTAGTCCTTCCGCAAAACAATCCAAAAACAAGAAATCCTACAGCTCCTGGCAGTTTCACGGACTAGGAAACTGTTCGGATGTCGGAATCAGGCCTTTGCTCTAAAACAGAAACTCTGTATCTTTCAAAACGGCATGTATCCCAATTATAAACCATATTAACATCTAATAATCGAATCGATTAGCCCGTGATCTGCTTAATAGTCGATGATGCTAGGAAATTTTTTTTTTTTGTCGGGTGTCTTTTCTTTTCTTTTCGTGGTTCAGATCATCAATGACTATCTTGCAGAAGCAGCATTTAACCATATCACCTACCATGACACCGTCTTTTGAGGTCATGGGAGCATGAGACCTCCCATGGTCCCCCTGGCATGAAGCTTTGCTGTCACACCACCTAAAAGCAATCCCAAAAAAAAAAAAAATCATCTTTTTCCATCTTTCATGTGTTTCCTCACGATAGATCGCCATCGACCCGCTATCAATCTTGCATCCTTTGGAAGTAATTTGGAACTTTAGTTGAGTCGCGGCCGATGGAAATAGTTGTCTGTGACAATGGTTTTTTCGGTTTTGCAGAAAGATGGCGGCACTGAGAAGTGGCGGAATGACACGCCGGAGGTGGTCTCAGTCGAGCATTTCCCGACCGAGAGCTCGCCGGATGTCACCAACGACGGGAGCGCGGCTTCGACCCCTGTGACTGAGGATAGGAATCATGCGATCGCTGTGGCGGTGGCGACCGCTGCAGCAGCGGAAGCCGCGGTGGCAGCGGCCCAGGCTGCGGCGAAGGTGGTCAGGTTGGCTGGTTACGGACGGCATTCTAGGGAAGAGCGAGCCGCAACACTCATTCAGTCCTATTATAGAGGCTATCTAGTAAGTTTAATTTCACGCATCCGTCTCTCCCAAACGGGTAATTAAAGTGGTTGACTATTATTGATAGCATGATTAGTGAATGGAAAATCCTGTAGGTCTAATCTAGTATTAGGTTAGATCCATCTGTACGAACCTTTAATTGGTAGGGCATTAACTTGGTTTTACGCTCTTCAATCGCGATCTCTCGCCCCAGATATCTTGATTAGAATATCGATCGATGTGTGGTTGTAATTAGGCACGACGCGCGCTGCGAGCGTTGAAGGGGTTGGTGAGACTACAAGCACTAGTGAGAGGCCACAACGTCCGCAAGCAAGCACAGATGACCATGCGGTGCATGCAAGCCTTGGTCCGAGTCCAGGCCAGGGTCCGAGCCTCCCGGCTTCAGCTCTCCCACGACAAGCCCATCCACGGCATGACTGATGATGGCGGCGATGATGGCGAACGGCGAGCCCCGATGGGGGCAGGCCCCAAACCTTACAATAGCAGCCCCTTCACGAAGAGCAAGTACCATGAGGCGTCGGCGGACAGCTGGGATGGCAGGCACCGGAGTTCCGAGAAGATCAAGGAGAATAGCTCCAGGAAAAGCGAAGGTGTGATGGAGAAGGAGCGAGCTCTTGCTTATGCCATAAGCTATCAGGTTCGTAGTGGCCACATACCTTATATATCTATGCTTAGACAATTCAATTACACTTCCTCAATGGTCCTCAATGGCTCTTTTCGTCCTTTCCTCTGCAGCAACAACAACAACTGATGCAACCGGAACCGGGCGACGTCGACGAAGGACTTTATGCCAAAGAAAGGGAAAAGGCGCAGTGGGGATGGAACTGGCTCGAGCGTTGGATGGCCGCGCAGCCGTACCACGCCCAGCAACTGGGGGTGCCGGACCACGCTTACATGGCGCTTCCCACCATCACCAACACCACGACCGTGACCGACGACTTGTCCGAGAAGACGGTGGAAATGGACATGGTGGCCCCGGAGAACATGAACTTGGGCTTTCTCGGTAGGGAATCCGGCGACACTAGCCCGTACTCGACCCGGCATCAACGCCAGTCGAGCTCAAACAATGTCCCGAGCTACATGGCCCCGACTCAGTCTGCCAAGGCCAAGGTGAGGAGTCAGGGCCCTTTTAAGCAGCAGCATAGTCCATTAGGGCCGCAGTGGAACCCTTCGACTAAGAAAGGGCAGAGCGCCGAAAGGGGCGGCGACTCCTCGAGCTCCGGCGGAGGGACGACGACCTACCAAGCAACGAGAAGCCCAATTAAAGTTAGAGGGCCGCCGCACGGCCAGGCCAGCAGACTTGCGGGCTACAGTCCGGAGCATATGGGCACTGATGACTGGACTCTACCCGTCCTTGGGCGTACATGGAGACATGATTTCGGTTGATTTTGTGGTGTTCTTGCATCTCTGGGTGTCGAGATGAGTAATTATTGTTTATTTGTCCATAGACTTTAAATTTATGGTAATGTAAAAGTTTATGGGTTGACGTTATGGGACTTTTGTGTTAAAATAAAACGCAATGTCTTTGCTTTTCCATTCCCTCTTTGTCGTTTTGTTTTTGTAAAATTAAACTAACTGTGTGTGTTACGTAGCTGATAACCATTCTATTTATAGTTGACATTATTCATCAATTCTCAAAAACAAAACAGATTTAGAATAGAAATCTATTTAATAACTTAATTTTATTATTCCATTTTTAGAATAAATTTTTAATCTAAAAATAGATTTGAACTAAAAATAAATAAAAAATTTCTACTTTTCTATTTTTGAAATAAAAATGACAAATGAAAACGCTTGTTCTCGCCACTAACCAATCGCCCACCTACTACCAATTACCATCGGCCGACTGCTGGTCACCTATCTGCCGCCACTTCTTGAGAGGAAAAAATTGTGTCCTTATCGAATGAAGTTCCATTCAGGAAACATAAATTTATCGAACAAAATTCTATTCAGAAAATATAAATTTTGCATTATTATCAAATATATATTTTTACTCAAAAACTCATCTGAGAAATAAATAATAAAAAAAAAAAGAAAATTTTTATCCAACCCATATTTACCAAGAAACAGTGCTAAACGTTGCAGCACATGCAGGCGAGCTCTCGTGAGGGAGAAGATGCAACACAAGCTGAAGGTTTGACAACCTTTGGAACAAGCTCGTACCAAATCATGCTACCCAGCAACACAACTCTTGGAAAGGCACAAAGAATATCTTCCCCGAAACCTGGATAATTTACAGAGATGTTTCTCTCGTCCGCAAAACTTACAAAACTAAAAGGGAAAGGTGTTGTTCAGATATGCAGGAGATGCTTCACCAGCAAGAGAGGAACCGTAGATCGGATACCCCCACATTCACCCGCAAGGTGTGAGTTTCTTATTTCCTGCCCCACGAGGATTGTCGTCTTTCCAGTCATCCCAGGCTCTCGCCTTGTCCTGAGCAGCATCGTCGTCTTCGTCCTCATCTTCAACTGGCCCTGGCTGTTTGCTCTCCTTGTACCACGCAGAATTAGCCTCTTCCATGAACTTGGCAGTTCTCTCTTGAAACTTCTGCATCATCTGCATCTCCTTCAAGCCAGCTTCCTCTATGCTCATGGTTGGCATCCTGATGCATGCAAACAAAATGATTTAATTCAGACGGAACACCACCCCGTAGGTACTCAGCAGGAGGAATATACACAAAAAGCAGTATCATTATTTGAGGTCTCAGACAGCATCCAAGGATCCTCTAATAGTTTCATAAAAGAACAATATAAGATAAATAACAGGAGTGGTGCATACCTGTGACCTGGCTGGAACACTTGTGCTGCTATTCTATCCCTCTCGCTAGTCAGACTCCCATTTACGAGGCTTGCAGGTCCAAATATCGGGGGTTGGTGTTTATGTTCATGAGCATCTGAAACGTTTGCCCTACCTTCCAAAACATCTTGTGCAAAAGTAGCACATGTAATAGGTTGTGCCGGTTTAATATATTGTGCACGAGTTGCGGCATTACGGTGCCAAGTTTCAGCAGTCTTTATGCGCTCATCCAGAATAGCACGAGAGAACTCCTTTTCCCCTTCCTGTGAATACAAACCATTTCTTTACATCCATCTAACGCACAAAACGTATTATGCCTGCAACTGGGAGAAATACAGCCACCAATGTTGTGGTCCAAATTTGAAACCTTTGCTAAATTATACAACTCGGCCTGCTCCCCAGTTTTAAACATATATGAAGAAGATCCAAATGAACGAAGAACAATATATCACCCACTATTTATTTTATTTTATTTTTTGCAAATCTTTCCTTTGCTTCTCTGTGTCAGCACTAACAATCTGCATCAAGGTGGTGAACCTTGAGACTAGGACCAGTGGGGCATAGTGGTGCCCTCAACTATCGCATGTTCAATCAGTACATGCTAAACCCAGGAAACAAAAGGGATAGGGGCATGTCTTCTTCACCACTAATAAAAAATAAATGCTAGCAAGAAGTAACATGATATGCTCAAAATAATGGGATTGGGAACCTTAACACCCAAAAAATAAATTTCCTGCATGAAAATCCGGCAACTATGATTAAGACGGAAGAACTACTAGATAAAACAGCATAGCAGTGCCCCATTAGCGTATAATAGGAAGTTCTGATTTTTCTAGGGACTACACCTGCAGTACATATTATTTCAATGTGTGCAAATATTCTTTAGGTAGCAAAATCTCCAAAACTATACCTTTGACTGTTTCTCTTTGATAGCAGAAAGCATTTCTTCCTCTTTCTGTAGCATTTCTAGTAAATCCAGAGCCTGCAATGTCAATGGCAAGAGTATATTCATCACACCAATGCTAGGCAGTAAACAACCAAACGCAAAGTATCTAATAACCAAACATGACCCATTGGACGAAGCCAACCTTACAAATCGCTAGAGAGATTGTAGTAAGCCAAGCCTGCAATAGAACATTCAGAATAAAAAAATTAAGTATCGCCCCAGTGGAAGGGTAAAAGAAGAAATGCAATCGGATGTCAAAAGTTAATTAACCAATCTCAGCATTAACAAAAAATAAAAAAGATAATCTATATCAAAAACTACTCGCTTCTTCAATTGCAATGTCAAGATCAGGAAATATTGACCATGAGATTCGTGATGGACTTTCAAACATGAATATTTGGCAACCAACATGATGATTAGCCTCATTTTTTATTTTAAAGTATTGAAATAAGTAAGTGCAATAAGGCAAACTTTCAGCAGTCATGTGACCTGAGTTTCTAGAAGATAGTTTGAGAAGCTACTATCTCAAATACAAACCAACATATGCATAGAAACAGTAATCTTAAGCAGTAACGCAAACTACCTAATGCACTAATAAGTTGTGGAGGACATATGCTGAGCAAGTGCACCTAGGCATATTTAGGTTTTGCTCACAAATCGAAAATCTAACTGCCATATAGAACCAACCTCACGCTCTTCCTCGCTGTCATCATCGACCGTTTCTTCTTCTCCTGCCTCCACAGGAGTAGATAAGGCAGCTGCTTTGGTTGACCTCCCACGCCGCTCTTTCCGTTCCTTGATTTCAAGCAACTTTGATTCAGCAGCTTTTTGACGTTTGAAACGTGCTATCTGCCAAAATATAAAAGCGTACTCATTGTTAAGAGTGTTCATTCTTTCAGCCGAAGGAAACAGTATTTTGGGCATTGTTACTAGCCCAAGAGTCCAAGACCCATTTATTCTAAAGAATACATCACTTAGCACAATCCGGCCAATGATCTACAGCTGGGTCAAATTGACTCTGTATAGACTGAACATTGCCGCCTACTGCTGACTCGTCCTCCATGACATGCTCGTCAATCTTCAAACTTCAACATACATTCTGATTGAACCATTTTTCTGAATCTTTCTCCTCTATTCTTTTTACCTTTTTATTAGTTGACTCTTCTCAACCTCGGAACTTCTCCTTTCCGTGCTTGTCGAAGCTGCATTCTGATTTTGAGGCTTTCTTCGCTCTTTTGGTTTTTAATTTTTTATCTCTCTGTTTGCTGTCCGGCTCTAATCTACACATGCTCTGAAGTTTTTCTCTGTTTTCTTTTATTAAAATTTCGTTCTGATTTTTTCCGAAATTGAATTATTGATCGTTGCTTTATTCAACAGTTTAAACAAGGTCCATTTTGGTGAGGATGATTTTAATAAGGAGGACCACAATGTGATAGGAAGATAATAAGCCCAAATATGAGGAATTTAGGGACGAGTCCTTATTGGGAATCTTTTTTCCTCTCTCTTTTCTAGCTGAATAGAAAGGTAAATGCTATCATTGGTGTTTTCTGAATAGCTTGCATTAAATTCATTTGGTTAAATTGTTATGTTGATTTCTTAATACTTAAGTTGAATATGGAGATTGGCGAATGCAAAACTCAGAGCTTGACCTTACCTGGGCTTTACTCTCTTTTTTATAAAAATTGGCATGTGATTGGATTATAAAATGTCAAAAATGTAATTGGGTCTCAATTTATAATTTTCTAGGATCTTACAATCGCTGAGCAGATCCTACTTAGGATTCCAATCCTCCAAAAGATCCTACTTAGAATCCCGATCCTGACAAACTTGATTTCACCAAAAGCACCATTCGTCCTTGCCTACCAATTGCTTCCATGTGCAATGGACCGAGTACAATCTCAAACAAACCAAGTACACCCAGTTGCTACTGTGCATAGTGTGCAATAACAATGAACCGTCAAGTTATAAATTTTCTAAAATCTTACGATCCTCGATCCAATCCTACTTAAGAATTCCAATCTTCAAACACTTCCAAAATATCCTACTTAGGATCTCAATCCGGACAAACTTGGCTTTACCAACAGCACCATTTGTCCTTGCCTCCCAATTGCTTTCATGTTTGATGGACCAAGTACACTATTAAACAGACCAACTACTACCAGCTGCTACTGTGCATAGCGTGCAACAACGATGAACTAAAGAAAAGCTTCCAAATGAACCATACTCCCAACACAATATAACCAAGACAAGAATACAGAACTAATTCTCCAAAATCAAGCTTGTCGATCCTGCTGTGAACCATATTGACACTTATGGACAGAGTAATCCAGCGGTCAAGATATGATACACCAAAAACACCTCATACTTCTCTATGACTATAGTTATCACTTTCAAATGTATGAAGTATCCGAAAATTATTCAGCACCAGAGAAGCACTCAGCTCCAAATGTCTGAAAATTTTAATCAATCTTACCCCCATTTGGAGAAGCCAAGCAGTGCTTAGTAAAAATAATGGGTGAGAAAGGATATGCATCGGTACCTTTCTAGCTCTTCGATCTACCATTTGATTCGAACCTCGAGGTACAGATGTCTCTAACTCTTCCTTGGGTAAAAGTTCCATCGCTTCACAAAATGACACAAATTCCTGCAAATCATGGCACCCATAGTTCATCCTCATTGTTTCCCACTGCTCCAGCAAGAACTCCAGAAAAAAAGTAACAAACGTAGCAAAAGTCTCCAATCTCAAAAGTTCCTCCACCAAGAAGTAAAATAAAACCACAGAACCAAACCTTTAGTTTTTCCTGAGATGCTTTAAGAATGGGTACCCTATCATCAGCAGAAACCTTTTCCATCAATTCAGCCAAATAAAAAGGGACCTGCAAAGAATAACACAAGGAAAATCTCACTCAAACATTTCTACTCGCAGCCCAAAACAACAGCACCGCGGCCACCACCCCCACGGAAACTCAGCACGCAAATGAATGGATAATCACCTCCTAAGCATGATAGATGACGACCACAGTCGCAAAATTGGTGCTTGTGTCTAACAAAATGTGAATATCCCCTATTCATCGCCAGCTCCATACATGCTTATGCGGTAATTCGTAAATGAAATGTCAAGTTTACTTCTTTTTAGCAAGATTTAGGATAAAAACTGTCGAAGAAGATCGCCAGTAGCATCATTACTTCTGTAGAGGCATCATTCCTCCACGAAAACGAACAGAAGGAAATACAAAAAAATAAAATAAAAAGCTGAGAAAGGCAATTGCTCACCAAAATGTACTTGAGATTCGAAGTGCTGATATCCTCCTTAGTCTCGTTGGCCGAGAACAATCCAAGCGTACCTATCATGTTCTCGCACTTCCCCAAACCTTCGATTCCTCTTCTCACAGTATCCTAAAAAAAAACAACGTCGTCACCGCATTCTTCAGAAAAAAAAAGAGATCGCGAAAACGAAAGACACCCAAAAAAAAGACAGAAATCGCCGCGCCGGAGATGAGTCGGCTCACCTGATCGACGGCGGACTCCGTGGCGGCGAAGTGAATCTTGCGGGACTGCTCGAACAGAGACGGCAACGGCATCTCCTCCATGTTCAATTCCCCCATTGGCGAACGATTCCAAAACCTACCTTCTCTCTCTCGATTGGTTCTCTGCCCGAACGAAGGCGAGAAAGAACTTGGAATTCAGTTTTCGCAGATTCCTGTTGATTCTCTGCAGGGAATAGATGGAAATCGAAATGGAGTTTTGCTTGGAGACAAAATCAGAGGGCGATGGAATTTAGAGGGAGTTGGAAAACGGGAGAAAGATAGACAAGTGGGTTTTTAGAAAATAAATAAATTTAGATTAAATCAAGAGAAGCGATGAGAAAGTTCTGGGTGGGCTTAGAAGTTTGGTCGTGATTAGGCCCAGATCATGTCGGTGGAGAGGACTTTCTTCATTTTTTTTTTTTAACGTTTTTTCAATTTTAATAATCATAAAACAAAATATCATGAGATTATTTTATATATATATATTGCTTTTGTTGTTGCTTTAAAAAAGACATGAAAACTTTTGACAAGCAAATAAAAGAGAGGCTCTAAAGTTCCTTGCAATGAGAAAAACATTTACCTATTCCTTGAATGCCACATGCAATTAGATAGAAGTGTCATGTTAGTCTTTCTCGAGGCAACCGAATGAGACATGCACAAAATTTCTTCATTTTGCTGTGCCTTCAAAAGAGTAAACTTCTATTTTCTTTTATTATATCTTTCAAACTCTGTAAATATTTTTTTGAAAAAATCATCTTCTCTGAATAGAAAAAATATAAAACACTCACTGAGGCTTGAGCTTTTATCATTACTCGTCAATATTGAGTCAATATATCTCTCCTTCTCTCTATTTAAAATAGGAAGTTAAATCCTTGCTACAATTTCCAAATTAATGAATAGTGTTAATGTGTAACTTCACATGTTGTGCAGTTGACTGCAGATTCTTCATATTCCCTCTCGAGCTTGGGACGGTTATTTGAATTCGATTGGCCTTTGTTTAATTGTCTTTGGAAGTTTCGTCTTGGAAATTTAGTGAATTTCAATTTTTAGATAACAATCTTCAGCATTTATGAAATTATGTTCTATTGGGGAAATAGGGCTCTTGTGTACCGTAGGATTCTTACATTTTTTTCATTATCCCACTAAGTTGAGGGTCGAGATTTGTTAAAGTGTTGCCATGATGTCTGCGTTCTCTATAAATTAACGATGATTTTTGCAGTGTCTGAAGTGTGTGTTCTGCAAACTCGTGGCCTGTATGGAATTCTTTCCATCTGGTCTTAAGTTTATTGACAAGAAAATTATTCCATTTGTTCAGTAAAAAAAAAAATCAATCTTTAAATATCATAGTTTTATAGTCTCTTTGGTTAACACAAAAAATTCCGTCACAAGCTCATCTAATCAACAGACTCTGTGGCGGCAAGGTGAATATTGCAAGTAGCAGCGCAAGTCCTACACTTTCAATTAGAGACGAGTATGGTTCAAGTTAGATCGATCCAACACATGATTGAAGGATTGACCACATAGTGTCGATTCTTAATTTTTGGGATCAACAACCAATCTTATTAAGTCTAGGACTAGACCGACCCTATGGGTTTGGTCCGATTTAAGGATAACTCAGGACCAATTAATTCTCAAGAAAAAATAGCTCAATTCCTTGCATTTCCACAAAGCTTTGATTCATCTCCTCACAATATCCTTGAAAAACTCAACACTGCATTCTTAAAAAAAAAAAATGCTTCATTTTCAATTCCCCTAGCGAACGGTTGTTCCATCACATCAGAGGCTTGGCATCAATGGCAAACTAGTGGCGGCGAGGAGAATCTTGAGATTGCTCAAACAGAGACAACAATGGCATGTCCTCCATTTTCAATTCCCCTCGCAGACGGTTGTTCCACGTAAATGAAGATGAGAAAGAACTCAAAATTCAGTTTCGTAGATTCCTGGATTCTATGGAAATTGAACGGAAATCGAAATTGGATTGATTGGAGAAAAAATCAAAGGCTATTCGAAAACAAAGAAAGATAAAATGGTTAGATTAATTTAATAGAAGCCATCCGGAATCCTCGGTGGCTTTAGGAAGTTTCATTGTGATTAAGCCCAAATCGAAGCCTCGGTGGAGAGGACTTTTTATTTTATCATTTTTTAAGTTTTCACATTCCATATATTTTGAGTTTCTGTTTAGAGAATTCGGAATTTTTTTTTAAAAAAAAAAATTCACTTTACGAATTTAAATTGAATGGATAAATTATTAAAAAAATCGATCCGTAAAAAGGTAGGATGATTCGAGAGAAGTTAGAGGAGATGCAAATCAGAGGGAGTTTTTTTTTTTGTCTTTTGGAAAAGAAAGAAAGATAAAAATGGTTTTAAAAAGTGAATTTTGTAGCTTAGCATTTTCGTTGTGATTAGACGAAATTCCAAGAGTATTTTAGTTTTCACGTTCCATATGTTTTAATTGGATCCCTTCGTTTAGAAAGCTTAATTTTTTTTTTAAGGTAGCGTTTCCCTTTTACAAATGTAAATCGAACTGATTAATTATTAGAAATATATCATTAAGAGGTAGGATGCTAATTATGAAGAAAATGTGAGGATATTATCATAAATATATGATTCTCGTTGTCACTTAAAAAAAGTTAAAAAACTTTGATAACTTTTGACTCGGAAATAAAAGAGAGGCTCTAAACTTCCTCGCAACAAGGAAAATATTGAGTATTCATTGAATGCCGCATGCATTTATGCAAATCTAGTTACTGGTTTCAATTTTTTTATCCGACATATAAAATGCCACTCAGCCAGCACAATTTAAATTGAAGAATCTTGCACAATTTAGATTGAATAGTATCAGGTAGGTATAATTTTTTTGTCTAATCCTATCATGTATATATTTTTTTTTATTTGTCCTACTCTAACTTTGTTTTGTTGTAAAGTGTGAGAGTCGAATCTCACATCTCAAACTAAACACTCGCCCACCTCCAACCCTTGAAAAAGTAGGGAATCAAACTTCCCACCTCCTCCTTCCCATATGAGAAAGGTGGCTATTTAGACAACCCTAGTGGTTCATCCTATATCTATTTTATAACCCACTGTGTGCTATGTGCAATGCTCGAGTTGTGCAAGCTGTTCTCTCACGCATTCTCATTCTAGACCTCGAGAATTAAAAGCACTTGATAAATATGGAAGAATGATATTTGATACTTGCAATGGTGTTTTACTTGACATGATCTTAAGTTTCATTGATAAGAAAATTATTCCAATTTGCTTGTTTTAAAAAAAAAAAAACCTATTTCTAAATATCTAACTCCATATTCTCTCCAAGAAAAATGCAAGAATTCTACCAACTTGCTATCTTTTCCCCTACAAAGTTTACTCAACTCAGCAATGCAAATGGAAGACAAAATCACCATCAGTTTATACAGAACCCAACACTAGATGACATCATGAAATCACCTTCAGCAATCTCAACCCTCATTTGTGTTTGATAACCGAAAAAAATGCAAGAATTCTACGGTACATGAGCCTTACTTCGCCAATACCACTTTGGTTTTGCCAAAGTTTCGTACCTGGAAACTGAAATTTACTAAAAGTCCAAGACGTTGTCCTCTTCAAAGGCAATTAAACCAAGCTAATCAGACTAGTATAACAGTCCAAAACTCGAGAGAGAGAACATGAAGAATCTGTAGCGAGCTGCACTACATGTATAACTACAGATTAACAATATTCACCAATTCGAGGATTGTAGTAAAAGTGATTCTACGAAGAGAGAAGCCCCGGTTTGAGGACCTGAGTGTACTTGATTTTCTTTTCTCTCTTTGGAGGAATGATTTTGTAAGGGAAATCTTTGAAAGAGTTTGAGAGATCGAGCAAAAACAAATGAAGAGAAGTTTGCTCTTTTAAATAAAGCACCGAGGAAGAAGAGCAAAAGAAGATTTCATGCATATCTTTTTCCAGTAGCTGAAGAAGGGCTAAATGTAGTTCTACTAATCTTGTATTATCATAGCAGCTTCGTCTTTTAGTCCAAGCCGTGCACAATTGATTTGCCCAATTTAAATTATGCAGAACGGATGTCATTTGACATTTACATCATGAATAAAAAAATAAAATAACTTGGCCTAAATTTGTACACATGGCAACCGGTGAATGGCTTTGTATAAATCCCATGTGGCAATCAAGCGAGTACCCAACATTCTCGGCCTTGCAACTCGTGACTATAGTATTATTTAGAGTTTGGTTGGTTAGGATTTTATCTTTTTGGAGTTCTCATAATTTAGCTCTTATTTCACTTGTCGATTGTGATTTTCATTATAAAAACCTATTGAAGAAAGGAAGAAGCAACGTTCCCCATTTGTAGTACAACCATATAAGCCGTCTGAAGAAAATAATTTCCTTCGTTTTTTTTCCCCGATTTTGCTCCTCACATGAACCAAGAGAAATCGAAAAAACAAAAAATTCCTCGTTTGATAGGCGATATTATCATCTTAAATTGACTATTATATCCCATGATAGGGAATGATGAAGATTCATTAATTATTATCACAAAATAGGGATTGGCGGGCAATACAACATTGCTTGGATTGGATCGACCAGTTCAATAGGTTGACCTAGTCCTTATTCCAATCCGATAAAATCACATAAACTGTTCTCGTCAGATGCCAATCAAAATTACAAACGCGTTCCCTTCTCTCCCTAAAGAAGCAGCTCTTATATCACCAGATACAAAACCACACCATAATAATTATATAACGCGTGCAATGAGAGGATCAACGTACGCGACGGAAGCTGAATCTGGTGTTCGGAGAATCTCGGGTATCCGATCAGACACATCGATGGTCCTAGGAATGCCATTCCACAAGATAGTTGGGGACACAAAAAAGCCAGAGAGAGAGAGAGAGAGAGAATAAAAGGAGATCGGCACATGGACACCTTTCCAAGGGATCACGGATAGCTTCCGATGGCCCGGTTAAAGTCAAAAGGGGGGCGGGTACGGAGTCCCACCGCGGGGGGACGTTACGAGAGCGAGCGCACATGCAAAACGGACGCTTGAGTTTCGAACCGATCACGCTCGCAACTTTCGGTTCCCACGTCTTGTCCGCCTCCCGACAATTTTTACATTACGACTCGGACCGGTTCGCCGTCCCGTCCCTCATCCTGTGGTCACCATTGCTCCTCTCTCCTACCGTCTACTCTTCTTAAATCAAATCAAAGGTTTATGAAATTGTGTCTAATTTATAATATTATTTATTTTTAAAAAAAATATGAAAATAATTGCATATATAATATATATATCTATATATATATGCATGCATCATGAAAGTCTGGCACATCTCAAGTTGAAATAGATTTAGACCCAAAAAAAAAGGTTAAAATAAATGTTAAGACTCTTGAGTTGCCAAATTGTTTATTAAATAATAAGCCAAATGTGAAAATCAAGCCTGATATCAAATCTTCATCCATCGAGTTGATTGATTAGATGAGCTAATTGTTCTTCTACATATTTCTGTGATTAAACATCATTAAGTCAATTCATTAGACATGCAACCCGATGGTAAGAGGAATTGGGTGGAATAGGAGTGTTTACTTTTAGGTGACTCTTACACTCTATAGAGAGACAGATGAAAAGTATAAAAAAAATGAAAATTCGAGTAATAGGGCTGATTAAAAGAAAAAAAAATCATCGAATCCAACCAGTACAAACTTCATGGTGTGGGAACATGGGCTATCCTGCACCGGATCCCAAAACCCCCACCAGAGTTTT
Source organism: Eucalyptus guilfoylei (assembly GCA_016097605.1). NCBI lineage: Eukaryota > Viridiplantae > Streptophyta > Magnoliopsida > Myrtales > Myrtaceae > Eucalyptus > Eucalyptus guilfoylei. Next base: position 20,176,035 of record CM027860.1, read on the forward strand.
TTATTTTTTTATTTTCCCACTTTCTTTTTTCTCAAAATTTAAATTATTCTTTTCCCTGGAAATATTCAGGAGTGGAGATTGCTTCAGCTGCTTAAAGGGGCTGCTCAAAAACCATTTTTCTATAGTATAATTAAATGATGAAGCCAGCGAAACAACGCCCAGATTTCAAGGGCGGATCTTGGGCTAACTTAAAAAATTCAGAACAGTGATGGAATATTGCAGACCGAACCTTAGCACCACCACGAAAAAATGTTTCAATCTCTCTCTCTCTCTCTCTCTCTCTCTCTTCTTGGGTTTTTATGGTGATATTAGGCAAATGATTATATGCTTCATGTACCAACTTTCTCGAGCAAGTCCCTGCTTTACAGGGCCTCCCCAGCAAAGGAGGCAACTTGAGGACCATAGGAAAATGGGGCTCGGTCGCTCCGGTCCAATGGAAAACCTGGCCTCTCCGGGTCCTCACATCCATCATGACAATCCCACTGACAGCGACCTCTTTCGTGCCTCTCTCCCCTATCCTTAAAAAACCAATCTTTGCGTCTCATGATGATCCTTCCCCTTGACAAATGTGGACCTTAAGCACTTAATCACATGACAAATTCCATCTATTTACGTACGTGGAGGGGTCCTTCTTCGAAACTTCTGTCTTGCCTTTTCGACGTCGTGTTCATCAATTATGGGAATTGGTTTCCGCGTAGCATGCTCTCGCCATGGGATCACGGGACCCTGCCGGAGAGGAAGATGAACGAAGGCAAAACCGAGATATAATGTTTGCGATTGTCTTTAGCTTCGATGAGCTCCGGTGTTAAATGCTGTTTTTGTGCTTGAGGAGGGTGGTGGTAGGTAGGTGCTTAGCATTAAACAGAGGGGTCGCCTAAGAATTCTTCTTCATCATGGGATGTCTCCGAATTTTTCTAGATTTGCTATAAAGAAAAGATTTTGCATTTGATGCTGGTCTCACCTGCATGATGTTGCTGATAATGTGGTCCAAGGTCGTGTCATTGGTTTTTTATGCGGTTCATTCCCCTTGACATCATCTTCCGCAGATCATTTTCCTGAGTCCCCAAGTCTAGCTGGTGACCAAAGATCTTTTTCAATTCTGCAAAATATCACTCCTCCTGTCGTTTTAAGCCGAAATTCCAAGGAAAACTAACGAGAAAGTGGAATTTGCTCACTCTTGTTGTAGTGTTGCAGCATGTTCAAGAACATTATTTTATAGGGGAAAGAGAGAACTTTCATGCTCTACCCATCTGGGTTTACTCGGGTCATCCACCCTGGAAAAATACAAACTTCCTTGGACTGTTCTGATGAGAAAGTCTTTTTTTTTCTCTCTCTCTATTTCTTGTTTTGGGATCAGCCCTTTTTTCTAATCAGTAACGTTGACAAACTAGCAGGAATCTAGTGCCTTTCGCTTCCTGCTGTTGCAGTCATGACTCACGAAGAGAAAGATGAAAGAGCAGACGAATTTTTTTGGAGGTGGGTCAGTTCTCTCACTGAAAACCAGGGAACAGTTTCTTTTATTTCTTTCGTGCTTTCTTCTGCTTAAAGCGCCTTTTTTTGAGCAGATTTTGCAGTCTCTTACACGTGGAAACTCCACTCACCCCTCATGCTTTTGTCATTCTCTTGCTCATTTATATAATTCACTTGTGCAGCACGATTTCTCTGCAGTTTTTTGGCCCGGCTGATGCTTGAGATCTACTCCTGATGAATCCTCCTGAATCGGGTTTCAATTGAAGCCTTGAATCTGTAGCTCTCGTGAGTTCTCTCTTTATCCCTTTTCACTTGCCTCATTTGTCTCTGCTTTTGCATGGGCTTTCCTTCGTTAAAATTCTTTTGTCTGATTTTAGTTGTTTGTGCCTGCATTTGCCAAATCCGGGTATCTAGTAATCATGTACAAATGAGTGAATTGCTCTGTTGTCGATGGCAACTGATTGAAATAATGCTTCTTCCTAACCAACTTTTGACTTTTGGCTCCGTCTTTCATGTTTCTCAAGGGAGAAGCAGCACGTCCCTGCTCTTGACAAATGGATGAGAGGAAGACTCCAGATTCTTGTTTGTCATCCTTGTTCTTATGCGAAGAAAAGGTCAATGACTGGTATCCGATGTACTTTGGTGTGTCATGCGCGTTCTTTGCCCTAAGACTCTTGCCCGGTCGAGAGACGGATGACGACAAATGGTCCAAGGTATGGAACACAATACTCCAAGGAAGCGCTCAGTTGTTGGGTTTGCTCGTGTGGAAAGCTCAGAAGAAGGGAACTGATGAGGGAAAAGGTGCGCTATTGGCCAAGCTAGAAATGGCCGAGCGAGAGAGAGACGAGTTGAAGAGAATTAGACACGAAGATGCAAAAGCCAACGAGAAAGTAGTCAGTATTTTTGCGGCGCAAGAGCAGAGATGGTTTAATGAAAAGAAGAAGCTGCAGCAACAGATCAGAGCACTCGTGAATGGTGCGAGGGTCCTTGGGAAAAAGAAGGATGAAGAGATTTCTGGGTTGAATGAAAGATTAAAGGAGATGGAGCTTGTGGTCCAATCAAAGGATAAAGAATTGCAAGAAGAGGGACTAAAGAGAAAGGAATTGGAAGAAAAGCTCAAGAAGACCGAGAATACTGCGGAAGAATTGAGGGAGAACGCAAAGCAAGAGGCTAAAGAGCATGCCTCTGAAATTTGGAAGCACAAAACCGCATTCATCGAGCTCGTGTCGAACCAACGGCAGATTGAGGCTGAGATGGGTAGGGCCCACAGGCAAGTCGAGAACACAAAGCAAGAGCTCGAGTTGGTTTTAGAACAGAAGGAGGAGTCTGACTTGATGGTCGAAAAATTGTCTGTGGAGATTGTGAAGATGCAAAAGGACCTGGAACAGAAAGGCGATATTCTGTCTGCAATGCTGAGGAAGTCGAAGTTGGACACGGCAGAGAAGGAGATGCTTTTGAAGGAGATTAAGTTGTCAAAAGCTAAGAGAAAACAGGCAGAACTAGAGACAGAAAGATTGAGGTCCGTGTCCGAGTCCAAACATGGGGGACACTCGTTGAGAAGTATGTTGGCTAACCAAGTCAATCTAAAACTTGAAGGTGTATATGGAACAAGAAAAATGAATTCCTGTGCGACAGGGTCATCTCTCACTCGAAAGGCCAGGTTGCAGGCAAATAATCTTCTTGAATACGAGAATCCCAATTTCTCTGGGGAGATAAAGGCATGCTCTCCTGAGTATGATGGCTATTCTCAAGGACAAACTGAGGCACTAGGTAGAAGCTATACTCTCTTTCCTGGCTTTCTGTGAATTTCCTCTTGCTAATTCTTGAAATATGAATGACATATAGCTCATCATGAAATTCTTCGCCACTCCTTCGAAATACTTGCTAGTATGGTTTCTGTCTGCTTCTTCTGCCTCTCCTTTATGTTCTAATTTTTTATCTGTTCTGGTCCTTGAAGCTATCACAGCTGATGTTAAGCGATTGGAACACTGGGTACATTCGGAAGCAGAGAAATATGCGACTCTAGTCGAGGAAAGGCATCACCTTGAGCTAAATGCCTTTGTGGAACAGATGAGGCTCAAAGATGAAAAATTGGAAGCTTTTCGTTGGCGGATGCTGAGCGTGGAAATTGAGTCCAAGCGTCTGCGGTCCCATGTTGAGGGTTTGACTAGAGATATATCTCAACTCAAAAACACTAATACGAAGTTGGAAGCCCTGTTGCTTGCACGAGAGGACGAGCTCAGTGCTTTGAAAGAGCAGCTCGATTCACAATCAAATCATATTAATTTCCAGAGGCCTTTAAATGATCCATCTATCCATGATCGTGAACTAGTTGAAGATACCATTTGGTCTGAAGTTAACATCGTTAAGAGAAGACCAGGGCATAAGGATAAAAAGGCAGATAAATTGGCAGCAAGAGCTTCCCAAGAGGAAGATGTAGAAGTAATAGTTGAAACTGCATTAGTTTGTCAGCCCACCGAAGTGACGAGGGTCCAATCTCCTCAGAAAGTTTCTGAAGAACAGAAGGATATTGGTGATTGTGATCCTAAAAGAGAAGAAAGTGGAACTTCCACAGATTTGGTCACTCTCCAAAATTTACCGTCTTTGAGCCAGATTTCAAGCAAGACAAAAAGTTCTTCCTGGAAAATGGATCTTCAAGCTCTTGGAGTTTCGTACAAGATCAAGAGGCTGAAGCAGCAACTTCTCATGCTTGAGAGGTTGATGGGAAAGCAAGAAAGCAGTGAAAATGTCAAAAGCAAAGATCATGGACCCAATGCCGTCAAAGGTTTCCTGTCGCTTGTTTCTTTGTTGACCAAACAAGTCGGACGGTATCAGTCACTCCAAGAAAAAGCCGATGATTTGTGCAAGCGAATGGTAAGCTTCTCCTATAGATAATGCACTCTAAGCTCATGGACTTGGTACTGTCAGAAATATCATATGGTGAAGCCTAATCCATTGAAATATGTAAATTGATTTTCCCATTGGATGGTTGTTTCATTGCCAGGCAATACATGAATTGTTTAGCATCAGCAACAGCAAGTTTGATATTTACGATGTCATCCGAAAAGATTCCAATTTCCATTTTTATCTAGCGAAGAGATTCCAATTCCTGTCTTTATCTAGCAATAGATTATTCTCACAAGACTAACAAACCAAAAAGGAAAAGAGGGAGGATTTCTAGTCCTCCCCTTGAAATCTCTACAGTGCTTTCTCTTTTTTGCCTCCTCTATGTGCTTATTTTAGAATGACATTAGCTGTAATCTGATCCTAATCTAAATTTGCAGCATGAAAACAATCTGGATGCGAGTCGCGTGGATTCCAATGCTACAAAATCAAGGGGAAGGACAAAAACACTAGAGAATTTTCTTGAGGAAACGTTTCAGCTTCAACGATACATGGTCGCAACAGGACAGAAATTGATGGAGATACAATCAAAGATCGCCATCGGATTTGTTGGAGCAGCTGAAGAGCTCGCAAAATCTGCCAGCTTCGACATAAAGCGGTTCGCCGATGGCGTGAGGACTCTGTTTCAAGAAATCCAAAGAGGCCTGGAAGTCCGAATAGCTCGCATCATCGGGGACCTTGAAGGAACCTTAGCTTACGATGGGATAATACATCTGAGGAGATAACCTGATGAGACGAAACAGAGAAGAGCTTTAGGTGAACTGTGTTAGAGGGATCAATTATTTCTTTCTCATATTTCCCCTTTCTTTAGCCTCTTTACCTTCTGTAATATATGTATGTAGTTACTCTCGAGATTGTATAGGATCATGCATAGTTCCAACCACAATAGAAATTCATCTGACTGGATATAATCTCAACCTGAGGAGATACGTCAGCTTATAAAAGCAACCCTTTTCGAAACTTTTTTTGAGTAATTAATCACTTTAATCTTGCCTCTGGTGACTTCTCTCTGAACCATCAGGTCGCTATAGAACATTTTGCATGGTATTTAGTTTCATATGAAACGATTCTTGAGAGAGAACTCGGTATCCTTAAAAGGGACAAGCATAAAAGCATGTGGAAAGGCGATGCTTGACTGGGCTTGTGAAGCTGAAAGAAGCAAGGCATATGGGTATATTCCAGAGGCATAACTGGAATGTTTCCTTGTCCAAGAAATATTCCATGGCATATGGCATCTTATTAAAAGACTTCTTTGCTTACCTTCTTCCCCCTTCTCTTCATTCTCCTCCTCCTGCAACTGCAACATCTCTTCACAGAGGTTCTCTCCTCCCTGAAACGGCATCAACCAGGCAAGTCTCTCTCTCTCTCTCTCTCTCTCTCTCTCTCTGTGCAGTGTAAATTTTACCAAGTTTCTTTTTCCAGAAACTCCTGTCTCCCACGGTTGTGTTTTGTTCATAAGTTAGACGTCTCGTTTTCTGGTGATATTGCTTGTAGTGGCATGCATGGCCTCAAGGATTAGAAATAAGATGGACAGGAGGGGCTGTATGAAATTTATGAGAGCTTTAACGCATGGGTCTTGAAAAACGAAGTAAAACTTCAGACGGACTCATATGCGTCGGCACCGCGTTCTTAGGGAAATAAGGCGTGGGGAATGATAGCCATCCATCGATCTAGGACCTCCCATGTCTGGAGATCTTCATAACAATGGACCATCACCGGACCATCCGTTTATCCAGAAAAGTAGAAACAGGTAGATAGCATTGTCACTTCAATCTTTAACAATGAAAAAGAAACTGAAGTCAACACCGCTCTTTTCCCGGAAACCTAGTAAACGATGCGTTTTCTTTTTTATAGATTACTTGAGAACTCACTAGGAATTTCTACTTTTTGTCAGTGTTAATTCCATGAATGATCAAGCACTTTCTTGTTATTGGTCATGCACACGCAATAAACTCAAGGTCTTGGTCATTAGGAGCACTTCTACGAGTGGGGAAGCATTTTCCAGTTTCCACACAAGACAGACAGAGAAAATTCATTGAATATATTAAAGAAACCGCATCGGTTCATTACAGAATTTTTTAAAAAAAATAAAGGACAAGTTTCCAATGAAATACAAATCCAGTGTTGAAAGGGAGGGGTTCAATTCTCACACTTGTCTCCCTTTTTGCCTATCCTACAGAAATCTGCCTTAAAAGTTGGCTTCTCTCTGGATGGGCTTGACAATTCTGTCAGTCTCATTGCATAGTCAAATTCTTCTATTTTCAGTAGGACCATGTTACAGGAGCCACTCTACTCTGGTGAAGGAAACTCTGCAATGTAAAGGGAGCAAAAAAACAGTCAATATTCATTTTCCAGTACCTAAAGATTTTACTATGCCCGCATGTCTTAAGAAGAAATCCGGTCTTAAGTTGGAGACAGAATTGACATTACCAGGCAGAAAGAGGGTCCTGCGCATTAATAGCTATGTGAATATGTGAGGGCAGATTGGACCTTGATGGGCTTTAGGAATTCTATTGCCTTTCTTCCAGACTCAAATCCCATCATTAACCAACCAAAAAAGTGCCACAGGAGAAAATTTAGCCTTTCGATAACGCCATTAACAAGACACATAAGTAATTCTCCCTCTGTATGTGTTCTTGTAATAGACATGCTTGTCTCCGGCAATCCTGTAAAAGGATCAGTAGACATCAGCGCTTGCAGTTCTTTGAGAAATGAATAAAATATTTAACCTAACAGATATTGTAGTGCAATTCTCATTTTTGTTTAGATAAGATCAATGCCAATGAATGTGGGTTAGGCTTGGCCCATATGATCTTTTACATGAAGCAGGTCACATGTGTGTATGGTATATGCACGCATTTATATATACACATGTGATGTCACGCGCGTCCAACGTCCACAAAAGCATCAGAGAATGAATAAATGAGACCAGGAAATCATTCAGAGCATGGAAATACTCACCAGAGCTTTTGTTAGGCAAGTCAGTCCAATCATGCTGGACAACCTTCATTTCCGATACCTTGATGAGCTCGAGAAGAACTTGGTTAACCTGAACATAAGCATAGCTTCAATCCATCTTTTGCAGCTCAACAATCAAGCCCAGACAATTAAATTAACTTGTTTGACCAAAATACCAAAACAGTTTGATGTGATTTCCTCGTTTTCTAGAGACTCTGGACTGCAATAATATGTTCGAAAGCAACATCTAATAACCTCTCGAGTCTGAATAAACTCTACAAATTCCTTTTGATCTCATTCATACACATAACAAGTAAATTGAATAAATTAAAGTTCATCCATTTCATCAATAATTAGCACAAAACCTACAAGCACTAAGATAACCATCTAGTATAATTTCATCCAACTAATTCACATGCTTGTCCAGTGCACTTGGAAGTAACTAGCTTTCCAATTCTTGTTCCAAATTAAGTACCTCTTTTGTCCTCTCATGACTCACTAGGTGCCCTCCATCAAGCTCTATCATTCTAGCAACAGGCTTTAATTTCTCTGCCAGATTTCTTGCATGACATATTTGAGCAACAACATCATGCCTGCATACAACAAGGTGAACATACAGTAAAATCGCCAACTTTCTACCAAATGACACTGCAATTGAATATAATAGAGAAATCTTAATCATCTCTGAAGTAGAATGACACTGTTAGCGACAAGCATTTGTAAATATCTGAGGAAATTTAGAGTTGGGAGAACACCACTCAAACCATTCCACTAAATCAGGAACTAATACTTCTCGACAGTGATGACTGATTCTGTCAAATCACCTATATATCTTGGTTGGCCCTCGTGAAAATGTGATGAAAGCAAATGGCTGATGTTGGAAACCCCCAAAGGTGCTCATGCCCCTCTATCACTAAGGGGATAATGCTGGGGGAGGCATAATCAAGTTACATATTGGTTGACTAGGAGAGGTAAAATATCAACATTGAGAACATTGTCCCATCGAATTTGTTTCCTTAACCTACTGCAATGTTCTAATCCAATGTTTTTACAAATTTCCTGTTGAGCTGCCACTATCATTTGATATGTCAGTTCACAAGGTTAGTTGTATACCTTCCATGAATGATTGATACAGGAAATCCGGCAGAACAGATTAATTCTATCTCTGTTTTTGTCATTCTATGATTCCAGCAAGCATTTATCTGACCCTGAAAGCCATAGTCGGACTGCAGTCCTGTTGTTGCAATACTTTTAACATATTCCTGCAGGTGAGAGGATCTAGTCCTTAGTGAAGTTATCAATGTTACACTACAATTATAAAATTAAATTAGTCAAAAACCAATTATTGACTTGACACAAAGTAGCAATTATTAGTGAAGTAATCTCTTATTAAGTTCATCCAGTTTCAATGAACTCAAAGCAAATGTGAATAATCATAAGTGAAAAAAGTTGCCAAGGTAAAATACCATATTTCACCATGGTTATTCAGAGGTAGGTCCATTTAACTGTGAAAACCAAAGCAAATGCATCACTGGAAATCCTACTAAAAATAGGAAAACTCATTGATAGTTCGGCACTTGTTTATACAGCATTGTTGTGCGTTTAAACCTGGAACACACTCATAGACATAAACACTTGCTAAACCTTTAAGAACCCTCAGGAAGTCTCTAAAAAACACAGAGTCACTAAGATGATGTAGAGTTTGCTCCATTATGATAATGCTAGACCAAAGAAACTTGAGATTTTTCAAGATATCTTACTTGGTGGAGCACTGCCCTCCGGGTGCTAGATCCAACATATTCCTCGAGATATTCCTGCACATAATACATTACGCTTCCATAAGAGAAAGAAAAAAAGACCGACGGTTTTACCCCGTGGATTGCTCTCTACACACACACACACACACACACAGATTATCTGAAATTTTTGTCTGCGGAAGCCTAAAACACCAATGCACTTCCATGTCCCAAAAGAAGACTCCAATCATAAGAACACAGTTGAATTTACTTGGAGTCCTTAATTCATACTATCACAGAACTGCCGATTGTTCTCCTGAAATCCTCATTTCTTTCAGGATGGAGAAAGATTAAGTACGTCTTCTTTGACAGGGATGGAAGGAGGATGCAGGGGATTTTACAATGATGATAAGTACGGCCTACCTTTGAGTAGTGGATATCCAAATCAACAGCAGCCCTTTGCTCCGGAGTTTTAGCCCTAAGAAAGCGGATTGCAATTGAAATGGTTCGCCGGTCAATCTACATGAATCAAAAGATCGCTGTTAGACCACTCAAATAGTGGTTCAAGTGCGCCCAACTTTTTTTTTTTTTTTTTTTTTTTTGGTTTTAAGTGACAAAGCAATTGCAGCATCCAAACTAATTTAATTCACATGGTAAATAGCACAACTAGTTACTTAATACAAGTACGAGAATTTCTTTGGGAAATTAATAATGAAACCAATTTTCTTGAGGAGAGTTAAAACAGTTTCCACTCCCTGATAACGATGTTCCATCATATGGTGAGGTCAAGGTACAGAATATGCATGGATTCAAGCGAACAATAAGCAGTTTCACCATTAGAAGGCAAACTATGAGAGGACCCTTTTTTGCCTAATCATCTCAGGAAGAATGCAACTGCAATGCAGAAAGGCTCTCCATGGCATTGATTTTTCTCAGAATCTCTAAAAAATCGTTGTTCCCACACAATATCCAAGGTTGAATCCTATGTCTCTACATTGCTTCTCATTTTCACAAAGAAAAGGACTCTGTAGCTAATCAATGAGAGATCTTTTGAAAAATTTTCCATCTATTTGATTTTGTGTGGTAGCTATGGCCAGGATATTCGAGCAATGCAATGAAAAATCTTTTGAAGATTTTTCCATCTGAATGATTTTGTATGTTAGCTGTGACTGGGACATTCGAGAGATGCAAACTGTGAAAGCAACTTTAGCTACCAAGCACAAACATTCTTTACATGGATTAAAATGCGCAGGTAACCAACCAGCAAAAGATCATAACGGCTCCCTCTAATCAGTATGGTAGTAAAAAAAAAAACAAAAAAACACCATTTCCTCTTGTTGGTGTGGCTAAAGCAAAGGATAGAAGCATGGAACAAGCTCGGCAAGCGATAAAACAACAACCTGCCTCTAAACTGCTGAACAGTGAACACTTGCTCGAACAAATAGCTCTGATAATGATATAAAAATAAAAATAAAAATGGAAGAACATTTTTTCCCCTTTTAGTTTGCATTTGCAAGGAGAAAAATGCCAATCTCTACTCAAAGGAAGGACCATCGCATACTGAAATGGACGCAATACCTTCGGGAAACATTCGAAACCTCCACCAGTCACATTAAGCAATCCTAAAGATAAAACTCTGTCGGGCACCATGGCAGCCAACTTGCAAGAGATCATGCCTCCTGTTTTGACAGCCAAAGAGGGCAGTTAGGTACCCTGAAATAAAAAGGAACCTGATCTCGACTCACAGGTAGACATGTCATTAATGGAATTTGGTTCAATTATTACATGGCCAGATGAATCCAGGCATCTAGAAATTGCAATCAGAATGGTTGTTTCAGAATCTCATGAACCCCGAAGCCAAAAAAGCATCCATAAAATTTGGGTCGTTAAGAACTCACCCATTGAATGGCCAATGACATGGGCTCTTTCCCAACCCAGGTGATCGAGCAAAGCAATCGCATCTTTCGCCATAATCTCTGTCCTGCTCCAGTAATCACATTCAAAGTCAAAGACAATTTTCGTTAATTTTTTTTTTTTTTTGGGAACAGCACCAAATTATCATCAAACTAAAAGACTAAGCAAGCCATCCATCGTTCCCGATCAGTCCAAGGAAAGCTGAAGTTTGCATTTCAGCTTTGCACCAACCGGCACCCATTCTCACTCCCGATTCAAGCAACTCCTATCTCCTAACGAAGCACACGCTCAAAACAGGTAGAAAGCACGGTAACGCCTCGATCGGGACTCACGTGTACTCCGACTTGTCGGCGGGCACGGAGCTCCGGCCCGCGCCGCGGTTGTCGAACGCGCACACCTCGACCCCGTCACCACCACCGTCAGCATCGCCGCCGCCGCCGCCGCCGGCTCCTCCGTCGTTGGGCCGGTCGGTGCCGGCCAATCCTATGATCTGGGGGCCCCAGGAGTCGTGCGTCCCGGCCAATCCTGCTCATTACCCATCACCAAAAACATCACGCCCGGCGAAAACAGGATTTACCCAGAAACGAAAGAAGCACACCATCTTCAAAATTCCAAGAAAGCAAACTTTTTTTTTCTCTCTTTTTTTTTAGACCTATGATGAGGAGGACTTTGACGGGGCCGCCGCCGTAGGTGCGGTAGAAGATTTCGGTGCCGCTGCGGCCGTCCACGGGGCAGTGCGGCATTGTGTTCTCCTTCCCGAGCGAGCGAGCGAGGTCGATCGACGACGGAGAGAACGGAGAGAATGCGATGGAAGAAGGAGGAGGAGGATGCAAGAGTGTCGGAACGCGTGTGGAAAACTGAGGAGGAACGGCGTCCTTTCTACACAATACGCGGAGCAGTAAAAGAGAGGGAGAGATGGTATATTATAAAAAGAGGGAGAAAGGGTTGAAGATGCGGAGGTGGCGGATAAGCAGCGGGGGATCGCCACGTAGGACGGTCGGGGCGGGCCGAAAGTCAGTCTAGAAATTCGCCGGGACTCCTCCTCGGGATCGGGACTGGAAGGCGCTGGAATTCCGACACGTGGAGGGAGGAAGGGATATTTTCTTATTATTGTTATCTTCTTCTTCTTTTTTTGTGGGGTCGATGGAGGGAGGAGGATGGACCGACATGAATATCATGTGCATTATTACCAGAGCTCTTTCCAGAGCTCTTGCCTCGCTCGTGTACATCGATTTCATCGTGGACAATATCTTTATTGTCTATGTGCACCTCCTCCTCATGAATGCGCCTCTAATCATTGTGGTTGAATTATTAAAATCATTTAAATTTTCTAAATTTTAGATAGGCCAATTTCCCCAAAAAAATCCTGTAATTTTTGGTCACATTCCAATTTGGACCGAACTTTCTTGTTGTTAAATATATATATATTTTTCATTCAAGTTCCAAATTTGTCCATGCATATAAATAAATAAATAAAAAGCAACTAGTCCCATTAAAGGTAAGGGTGTTGATAAAGATGTGGGTTCTAATGAAAAACCTGTAAATAGCCTCCATATTGATAATTTCAAGGGAACTAGTGGCGATTATTTGGGCATGTGAGCAAGTTTAGGATTTGAGCCAAATTCTGGAAATTATTTTTAGACAAAAAGTTCTGGCAAAAATTAGAATTTATCTTAAAGTTAGGGATTTGTTAGAGGATTAGACCGACTTTTATATATCTCTTAATTATAGGCAAAGAGAGATATGGCTAAGAGCTGTCACCGGTAGTTTCTTCCTTCATAAGCTCCTTCACCACAAAGCACGAACCCAATAGCAAAGACTTCAATTCGAGCGGTGATTAAATTAGTCGATTTGCAACGGCAACAACATGTCTCCATGTTCATTACTTGATCTCTGGGAAAGTTAACGATTCATATAGTAAGTTGAGTTCTAATCCTCTCCCCTCCCCCCCCCCCAAAAAAAAAAAAAAAAAAAAAAGAAAAAAGAGGGAAGAAAGAAATAGTGAGTTCAGCATGTATTATGTAGCAATGGGATCGTAAGGGACCCGTCCACTATTTCTTCCCCAATTGGAGAAGTCCTACTTGGTATGATAATCAGCGGCCATACACGGGTCAAATCCAATCATTTTTCCAGAATTGAAGTCTATGAAGTTTCTCCGTAGCCAACTCGTGTGTTGATTTGATCCATTCAAACACGTTTACATGCGAAACACTAAACCACCAAAGCAGATTTCCCTTTATGAAGTTGACCGACAACGAAAGGCATCGATGAAACAAGCTGCATTAGATAATGTTGATTTATTATGTATGTATATAAATATATGTGTGGAGAGGAGAGCTTGGGTAGGCTTCGGCCGATCAAAATTGACATACAGTCGGATCCTGACTATTTCTAGAACCCAACCGATCCAAGCAATAAAGGGGAAAACAACAAACCAAGCCCAAAGGCTAGGTCGTCACGGCTGCCGTCATCATCGTAAAAGAAGGTGGGAACAGGATCATGACCTAAATGTCAATTCTAAGATCAGACATTCTGGTCCAGAACTCGAGACTCTTCCACAACCAACCAACTAATACCATATGGATCAGCCGCAAGGAAGCAAGTTCGGTAACCGAAGAGCGTTTGTTAACCGGTATCGGAATAAAAAAAAGCCCCAAGATCAAAGGTCGCTATTTGATAGTTGGTGTTGAATTGGGTTTGGTATTAGATATGTCGTTGAAGCACACCCACATGATCAACCAACTAGTCTTCGGAATCATCACGAACGATTTGATCTGCGCGCATGATGTGCCCAAGTACGTCATCGTGATACAAAGCAAGTGAATCAAATTATGTCCAAGAATTATTATCTGACAAACTGTTGCTTAAACCTTAGAGAGGATAATCGACAGGGAGGATTTCAAGTTTCCGCCCGACAACTGTACTTCTGGGTGCCGGGCACATTCAACAAGCTTTCTTAGGGAGGAAAAAAGGGCGAAGAAAAGAGGCAACTGATGGTCAATAAGAATTTAAATCCGACAAGACATTGTGCCGTAGAGAGCATCTGATATTACGAGTGAATGTCAGAGGATCTCAGAACGAATTCCAACTCACAACTCATATTAATTGAGACTTAAATAAGATAAGTCGATTCCTCCCAGCTCCCGCCAATTGCATCGCAGGTGAGCAGAAAGCGGCTACTTCACTGGAGGCGAAACATTTCAAATGACATCAATAAGAAAGGTAGGACCTCCATCTGAGCAATGGAACTATCTCTCCCGCTCTTTTCCTTTCAGTGTCATCTGCAGACTACCATCCAGGACAGAGTCTAGGCATTTTTATACAGTAGCACAGTCCACGGGCAGCTACTTGGAATTCTTTGGAAAAATAGTGTGGACACTATAACCACTTACCACTGCAGTTGATACTGGCTCTACGTGGCAGTTATATGTAGGACGATGAAAATTCACAATTAGCCTCCATGCTCTGTAGCTGTCAAAACATGATTCCTTCCGGTTCCCTAAGTTAAGTTGCACAGGTATCCATTTCAGCCCCTTTATATCAAGTTATAAGTACAAGGCGTTTTCTGTACAAAGAACAGGTGAAGTTTGATCTCAAATGTTGTCCACTATGATTAGCATCAGTCAAAGGTTCTCGAATCACTAGTAATTCTCTTTTTAAAATGAAAAAGGCTGAGAGGAGCAACCAATATAGCTACCTCCCTTGGGCATAACCATAGGGACTCCACACATGCCGCAAATTATCGAATTGTGAGTCTGCTGAGTCTGACGTTGCATCGTCAGTAATGATTATGAAGAAGGTGGTGACTGTCGTATGTAGGGACTTATTTTTCGGATTGCCATGGTGAGCTATTTGTTGCCAAGCAACCCCTGTTGCTGAGATCGCTTTACTTCTGAAAAGGGATCAAAGAGGCAGATAGATGTTTTAGCAAAATTTACAGGGAGCTAACAACTAGCAGAAGTTCCTTCTATCGATTACTTGTGTCAAACATTCTCTCATCCGTGATCAAATCATCTGAAACTAAATTTCAGTATTGACATTATGGTTTCTTTAGAATGCCAATTACTTCAAAAGCATGACGATCTGAGAACAATGTGGAATCACAATATAGACCATAGTATGACAGTACCAGCCATCAGAACAAGGTGTCAATCATCACAACAGTTCAGGCAACTTGACACATGAATACTGCAGCCCATAAATTTAAATATAACTATATTTTAGAACTGCCTGCAGCCAATTCAGCAACCTCCGCTGGACATTTTTGTTGATAGGGGCAATAAAAATATATGTAAATTGACAATCGATTTTGCACGGAAATGCTCAGAGAAGTATTTTTTGTCTGATTTCGAAAAGAGAAACGTTAACAAGGCATCACTCTTCCTTTAAAGCCTTCTCACAGCTGTGATCATGGATGCTATGTAAGCAGTAATTAGAACAGATCAAGAAAGGAATCGAGTGCTACCTCAATGACCAATAGTTGGATGAATTGGCTCTTCTGTCTGTGTAACGACACTGCCATCTTCATAGAATGCCCATCCCAGTCACAGGCACCAGTAATTGAATGAATCTTCTGGTAAGTTGCTTGAGTAAGTAGGTATAAACTCAACAACTTTGGCCTGATTCCTATCTGATGAGGCAGAATAGGGCATCTAGCTAAACTACGAGTTCCTGATAATATCACGACAGGTGGAGGTATTCACTTGATTTTTAACCAATAAATGGTCAACCTTTTGGGCCACTTGTGCATACCAAATCACTCAGAAGGAGTTGGATGCCAACGTGCCAAGAAACTAATAATGTATCATTTGCTTGTATTTCATCTTGAGTACAGACAATCTTTTCTGCAGCTTAACCTTTTCATCCCTTCTTCCTAATTTTTCCAAATAGAACACAATTTTTTTCAGGGTTACTGTGACTTCTTCACTCTCATAACCTATCTCTTTCTCTTGGATTTTTAGAACTCTCTGGAGAAGTGCCACTAACTGGTCATCTTCCATTCCCATGCGAGTCTGAATTGAAATTAAACAGTCAAGAGCCTCCCCTGCAAGACAAATCAGAAGGGAATTCTATAAGTTGCCAGCCTGCAATAGAATAGGAAATTCCCAGTGTTTTCAAGACAGCCATAAAAGCCACCCAGTCCATTTGTGAAAAGATTAACGTAGCATAATGTAACTCCACAAAATAATGTTTCCTGTGAAGACAGAGACGATGCATGGAGATAACATTAACGAAGACAAAAAAAACTAGAGTTTACCAACTGCCAGAGAATCTTCTCCAAATGCTTTCTCACGAATCAGCAAAGCATCCTTGGCAAGGTCCTCAGCTTCTTCATCCCTTTTCAAATGGTATAGAGTCACTGCAAGATGAAGCATGGGAAAGCTGATGGAGGGATCATCAGGCCTCAAGGTCCTCGTCATTACATCTAAACCAGTTCTTAGCAAGTGCTCTGCCTCCACAAAGTTTTTTGAGCGAGAATAGGAGGTTGCAAGATTTAGAAGGTGTCTAACATAATCAGGATGATCCTTCCCTTTATATTTTTCAGACATTAACAAGCACTCCTCCAACAGCTGTCGCCCTTCATTACCCCTGCAAGTGCCACATCGAAAATGAAAAAGTGAACTACTAGCTGCCTTCACTTGTCCGGAAAATGGTATTGGTTTCTTTTAAAGTTCATTCTGTGATATCTTAAATGCATGATCAATTATTATACACTCAGATAACTGTCAGATTCGGAATGTTTTCTTCATGGTTATTGGAATAAATACCAAGAGGGTACTAACCCCATATTCATTATCAAGAATACCAAATTAAGCATGATGAAATACCAATTAAAGGACAAACACCATAAAGCCCTGACAACCATAGGCCCAATTAACCCCTCAACTTGCCCCCTTCACAGGACAAGATTAGACAATTCACCAGAAGAGATTATGAAATGATAAGAGCACAAAGTAATTCGGCCAGATAGAGTAGTAAATGTAAACCTTCCGGTAACATGAAGTAATTCGGCCAGGTCTATTCTCATCTTCTCCATCATGGGATCATCCAAAGCCATAGAATTTGAATCCTTGATGATCTGAAGGGCACTTTTGTATAAATTAATAGCTTCATTGACATCTCCTGTTAACATGCAACTTAACATTAGTTAAGGAAAATATTTATTAGAAAAATTAGTGAGAAATAGGATGGTCATGCACAGAAAAAACTTGCATTCTAGGGGCAGGAAAGGTTATATCAGAAAAGGACTTTATAGTATCACCCGCTATTATTGCTTTCATTTTTCTCAAAGCATGGCCCTCTCATCACCCAGACTGATCTACATTAAGTTTCGACTATTAAAAGGCTAGTGTCTTGAAGCAAAGTAAATTATTACACTGGAAGTAAGAGGGAGATCCATATTAAGAGTAAGGAGAGAGAGTGAGAAATAACCTTTTGCACATTTCACATGGGCTAGAGAAGATAATGCCATTCCAACTCTTCCATCTTTGTCTCCATATAAGGTTTTATATATGCTTACAATTCTAGCAGAAACATCAAGCAAGGCAAGGTAAACATATATCACAGGGTTCATTACTGCTTAATAAGTAGTACATATCAGCAAGCAGGATTCAGTGCAAACCTAAGAAAAGGACTCTCCGCATCGTCAACCTTCCCTTCCGTTATCAGAAGATTGCCAAGACCAGATAAAGGAACTACCAAATCTTCGCTTTCAGGGCCTCTACTTAATTCTAGAATGCTAATTGCACGACAATATATCTCTGTAGCTTTAGCTGTTCTTTGAATAGAGCCCAGAGCCTTTGCCATTCCCAGTAATGGCGTGACAAGAAAAGTACTACTTTCACCTACAGTTCAACATATAGAAATAAGTAAAGAACAAATACTGATATCTAACATTGCTGCTCTAAGTGAACTCCAAATTGTGAGAAAGATTAGAATTGGCATTATACAAAATAGCAACAGAGTTCGAGTGTAAGAGCACCGTGCATTCATCACAAGTCTCATGTTTTTGTATTGACAGAAGATAATCGAGGTAGTTAAAATCACTTTTTTCTCTAGGACTGCTAGGGTGCTTAAAATCGTATTGGAAGATCACATCATAAAATCATAAAGAAGCTTAGGAAGTGCTATTGGAATCATAAACACAGTAAAAAACACCTTATAACGATTAAATGATATTTAGTATATAATACATTGAACAGAACAATCCAATGGACATGTCCATTACAAATGTCATAACAATAAGGAAACCTAATCTGAATTTTTTTTTTTTTTAATGCGTATAAATTAGAATATCAAATTGTTGACTTTAATACCAACATCCCAAATGACAAAAAGTAGTATGTTTACGATATCAAGATAATGTTTCGTTGGTAGCAACGACTCAAAAGGGACCCAGTTGACAACGAAACAATATCTAATTTCTTCAAACACCAACGGTTTAGGTCAATGATTTTTTAAATTTGCGATCCACCACATCTTTCATTAATCACCTCAAATAACTTCCATTTGAACAATCATAACCTCAGACAAAATCCGAGATATTACAGAGACATCACAAACACACGGATGAACATGGATTTGGGTAAATTGCACTCGATGCAGTGCAAGTTCTTGCCAAATGATAGATCATAGCAATTCCTTTTACTTCAAAAATGTGAAATGGCATTCAAATCTCTTCACGTCAATATAATTAAGCCCAAGATGAACAGATAAAATAGACAATCTGCCAAACATATGATTATAACAACTAGTTCATGCAGCTGCAGTCAATATTATGGCCACCCTGTTAGCTGCTTAGTCCAACATAGTCCAGTCAGAAACATGACCATCCATGCAAGACCAACAATCAGAGCTATCCTATTAGTCTTTAAGCTAGATAACATTGCGCATACCATATAGCTGTTCAAGAATGCTAATTGACCTTCGGTACATAACTGTTGATTTCTCGAACTTCCCCAAACTTGAATACATACTTCCCATATGCATAAGTACTGATCCAAGAAGACGTCCATCGTCATATATATCGCCAACGACTTCATTCATCTGGTCATGCACAAAATACAACAACAGATAAGAGAAGAATCAGAGCCTCAAACACTTAAGAAGAAAAACATCCTGATTGATGTGCTTTAGCATCCAACATATGGCTTCAGATCTAGTTGAATCCATCACAACATCATCATTTCAAATTTGAGATGAAGAGATTAATCACAAGGGGAATTAGCCAGGCAATAAGTCGTTGAATCTCCCTCAAACAACAGCGCAGTCAACCTCCAGAACAACACAGACAAGAAAATACAACAGAAACATACATACTTATTGTCGATTATTTCTTTTAAGAAAGGCACCTGACAAATTCTTGCATACTTAGGCGCCACATTTTCCCACATTTTCCCCTTATAACATGAAAGAAACTATAAATACTCTATCTCAAATTCATTCCAAAGATCCGCCTGATCAACCACCCCTCCCCAGGAGCGGGTGCAATACCCTGCAACTGAGCAATTATTAAACAAAAAAAAAGATTACCAGCTCCAGTATGGTCTCGACCATTTTGAAGTCTCCAATGCGCATGTACCCCAAGGCTACAACGTCGAGAACAGCAGCTTCTTCGATGCTTCTGGAACCTGCATCGATTTCTCCCTTTACAGCTTCGAAATTCGCTTGAAGTAGGCTCAAGGCATCTTCATGCTTCCCTCGGGCAATCATATCTTTGACTTCATCGAATAACCCTTGCAACTCCCTCTCGAACTCACCCACGCCTCCCGAAGAATCCGCCGAGGGCTCCGACCTGCCAGTTATCACGCATAGAACTCGTCATGCCTCGGGCACTCCCAAACCGCGCACTCTCGGGACATTTTCTAATCAACAGAATCCAAACGATCAACGCAATATCAGAGCCGAGACCCTACCTCCGGAGGTCGGCCGCCGCTCCACCGCCTCGATCCTTACTCGTCACGCCGGAGCTAGCAACGGCCCTAATCGGACCGGCGACGGCCCCGCCCCTGAATGTGCGCCGCCGTAGACCGGAAACCGGGGGCGCGGCGGCCGTCGGGAACGGCAGGCGCGTCCTGGAAAACCACGGTTTCGAGGCATCGGATAACCAACCATACAACCTCGAAGCAGCGACTCGGTCCCTCGTCGAGAGAAGAAGAGGATCTTACCTGCGGGCGTTGGGAGAGAAAGGAGGGAGAAGAGAAGGCGTCGCCATTCCAGTTAGAGAACAGAGGAACTCCATCTTCGCGGACGAGAAATTTTGCAGCGTCGAGAATCCAGCAGCGCCCGAGGTGGTGACGGTGGAGGATTGGACTGGTGAGTTTTTGATAAACCCTGCGCGGGTCGGTTGTAGCTCTTCCGTTTTCTCCTTTTGAGGGTCGGACCGGAACGGACCGGACCGGACCGGACCGGACCGAGCTGATCGTGCGGTTCGGTTTGAGCTTTGGCGACGTGCTTTTTGCTTTGTGCCCCCATAAGCTCCGGGTAATTAAAGATGTTATTTTTAAAGAATTCATTTATCATCATTAAACATGAAATGAATATAAAAATATTCCAAACAAACTAAATCCCAAAAGAGATTAAAAACAAAATAAAACTCTGAAAAAAAAATAGTATAGCTTGTAATTATAAGCTCATTATCATCCCATAAGATAAAAACATAAAAAAATAATCCACCATTGACCATAGAACTGTTAGTGATAAGCTACTTGCAATGCGTACTTAGGTTTGGTGTCTACAATACCATGACAACAATGATGACAATATGTTGAATCATTATAATCAATTGTTTCAAAGAAACCGTCATATCTAAATTTACATTGAGAGAAAAAAGCTTCCAAATTTAAATTTATATCTAAATTGGGAAAAGGAAAGCTTCTGCCGAATCTTGAGAAATCAAAGAACCATGTCCCTCGCAACCAAAAAAAAAAAAAAAAGGACCATGTCCCAAATATCTCGTTGGCTAAAGTGGTGACGAAGTTCTCACAAAATTTTTAACTACAAATGGATTGATTCACCACAACAAGCGAAAAAAAAAAAAAAAAAAAAAAAAAAAGGCAACAATGACAAGTGAAAGAGAACATCAAATGGGGCGAAAAAACCTACTAGAATAGATTGGGAGAAAATAAGAAAATAAAGGCATAGAAAAGGGAGAGAAAAATGGAAAAAAGTAGGCTCTTAGTTGCAAGTAAAGTTTCTTTACGGGAGGACTTTTTTTAAGGGAGTGGGGTTGCCGACCACCTGTACTTCATTCATATTCATTTTTTTTTTTTTTTTTTTCGGGTTATACGTATTTAGTTAGATGGATCTTTTATTGCATATTGCAATTCATAAATTCAAATTCGCTCATCATATTTTTGGAATTTTTCTTCAATAAAAAAAATTCAAATTTAGTTTATTAGAAAATTTCTGGACCGGGCCGCCCGGGCCCGGCGCTTGGGCTGGCACGGCCCATCATATTTCCCGTGGGCCGTGGCCATTGGCCAACCCTCCCAGCACCGTAACCAAAAAGATGACTAAAGTGACAGGGCGAGCACGTAAATCCAAGTGACAGCCGAATGGCGTCCTCCGTTTTTCCACTGCTGCACGAGAATCTCCTCCGTCACTGCAAATCAGTTACGAAAAAAAATCAGTTAGCGGCCAAGCATCCTTCTCTTATCTCTCCAAAGCCCGCACCACCACAAACGAAGAATCTCTCTCTCTCCCGAGCTTCGCTCTGCGCAAACTCGCCGGAGCCGGGACGAACTCGGTCGATCCATGGCGCTGCTGAGTCCGCAGCTGCAGCGCTTCCTCTCGGCCAAGCTCACCTGCGACTCGGCCTCCAGGTCCCCGCCCAGGGCCGCCGCCGCCGCCGCCGCCGCCGTGTCCGCCGCCAGGCCGAGGAGCCGGTGCTGCTCCGCCATCGCGATCGACGGGCCGTCCTCGCTGGCGGAGGTGTCCGGCGTCCGGTGGGGGTACGCCAGCGTGCAGGGCGCCCGGGAGGAGATGGAGGACGGCGTCGTCGTGAGGCCCGATGGCCTCGATGGCTTCTCGTTCGCCGCCGTCTTCGATGGCCACGGAGGTTTCTCTTCCGCCAAGTTCCTCAGGTTAAGATAGCATGCCATTCGTCTTTTCAGTCTGTACTTTCCTGGTGATGTACGCTTCCGTGCTGATGAAACTCCGGTTGGTTCCGACGATCATGAGTGCCAATGCACCTGTAGTTCCTTCGTTTAAGGAAATGATATTTAATTCCCCTCGCGGTTATCTGGTTGCGAGAATGTGTTGTCTGGAATTGGTGCTAGAGTTAGCTTTCATTTGTTGTTCCTTTCCGAGCCTCAGGGGAGTGAATAGCACACGCACAATTTACTCTATCAGCTTAGTTCATCTAAGGCACGTAAATAACATCGACACTGTTCTTCTGGACGGGTTTGAAGCTATGTTGATGCTGTCCGTGAAATTACCATAACTCTGTTTCACATTTTAGTCTGAATTGGCAACGATGTCGTTCTGAGATGGATACGCTTTCAATCCAATCCTTAGCTTAAATTTGATGTTCTGAGTACAGGGATGAACTGTTCAAAGAATGTGTCATGTACCTACAAGGTGGCTTGGTCCTGAGTAAACAAGACCTCAACTCCATCCAAGAGGCACTGCAGGGGGCTTTTGCAAATGCGGATGCGAAATTAGTGAATTGGTAAGCATTGTTTCTCCCGGTCAAGAAAATTTGGTGCAGCTTAGTCGATAAAACTTGGTTCAGTTTTAGTTGATAACCAATGAGAATAAGCCCCTATAAAGCATTTTCAAGTCGTGGCATTGTAAGGTTTGTATAAACTTTTATTTTGCGAAGGCTTGAGACAACAGAAGAAGAAGATGAATCGGGTTCAACAGCCACTGCTATATTCCTTGGGAGTGATAAGGTCTTCATTGCACATGTTGGGGACTCACGTGTGGTAAGTATTCTTTTCATAAATATGTAATAGGTCATAGATCTATACAGTACAGAATTAAAGGAATTTAATGTGTTCCAAAATATGTATCGAGCCAATGTGAAATATGTATTGTGTTGAATAATGCAGGGCTGCAGTTGCTAATATTATAGCAAATATCTTGAATGAACTTTGCATTTCTGCCTATAAAGATGTCTGGCACAAAAGCGCTTAATTATGATGTCATTCCTTATTTGCTTGATTGCATCAAACCTCTGAACTTCTGCTGCAGGTCCTTTCCCGTTCTGGAAAACCGGAAGATTTAACAAATCCCCATCGACCATATGGAAGCAGCAAAGTTTCTCTTAATGAAATCAGAAGAATCAGAGAAGCAGGTGGATGGGTGTGTTTTTCTGTTCACCATTTTGCGTTGTCTTTCATTGATAAGTTCTTTTTCTGTGTCCCACAATTAGAGCATAATCTTGAACTCAGAAAGTACCTACTTAGTGGTAAGCAGATTTGGTTCTCTAGCTTTATCATAGTTTTATTTCTCTGGTTATGAGTTCTTGATTAAGTAATACTTCACGTGATTCTCTAGATAGTAATTCGAAGCATCGTGAATTTCACATAAGCCATAAATGACTTTCAATGCGATTCTAGATTTTGTGTTTTTCTATGCGGTACTCATAGTTACTATACATTACGTGGATGATGACTCTTGTTTATGGCGACCGTAGGTTAGTAATGGAAGGATATGTGGCGACATCTCCGTCTCTCGAGCTTTTGGTGACATACGTTACAAGACAAAAAAGAAAGAGTTAGTTTCTGCAACTCTCATTTTTATATTGATTGTGTTTGTGCAGTATTCTAAATAATGACCTCTTATCATACCTCATGACATTTTTACATTTTGATAATTGAACAGGATGCTGCAGAAGGGAGTCAAGGAAGGAAGATGGTCAGAGAAATTTATTTCTCGGTAGGTAACAACTGTTCGTTACTATTTGCTCCCCCTGCTGAAGAGAGGCGGAATGCTTGGGGTACAAAATTTCAAATGAACTGTCTTTTCGTTAATTCACTCTATAGCGCCTCTAACCAAACAAATGGCATATCCAAAGAATTGATCTTGAAGTTTGTTATCACGCGACACAGTTGAAGCGAGTTGGTTGGTTCATTTCACTGAGAGCTGCTTTTAGGATGAAAATGTGTTCTGAAGCTCTCAGCCAATCTAGTGTGCCTTTTGCCCTAGTGGCTTAAGGGTAATCAGCACCTTCATAAACTTATTTTGTAACAATTGCTCATTCATTTTGATGAACAATTGATGAGAACAGGATGTTAAATATGCCATAATCCTTTTGGTAGTTGTAAGCTTGCGACAGGTGTACATGTATATTCGGACTGTAACTTGTCCAAGTTGCGAATGGTTCAGATTTCATATCTTTGACCACGGGCACAATTAATCCTGTTTCAGCATTCAGTTCAATGGGGACTTGGTCATTGCGTCTCCAGACATATACCAGGTAGTTCTTGGTTCTGATGCAGAGTTCATCGTGTTAGCATCTGATGGCTTATGGGACTACATGAATAGGTATTGCTTTTTATTTGTTGATGAAGTACAGTAATATGATAAGGTTCTTTTTTTCTTTTTTGGTTTCTCTTTCTTCCTAGGTTAGGAGGTAAAAATAACTTTCTGGCGTTTGCCATTATTTTTTTCAGCTCAGATGCTATTGAATTTGTCAGAAACCAACTACGGCAACATGGAGATGTTCAGGTAATTAAGTTATGTTGTTTCAATGACGAATTAGCCTTAGACTTCTCAGTATATTTAATCTACTTTACTTACTGATCATCTCCTTTACCTGTCATGCTTGATAGTTGATTCTGATCTAAGTTCCTTTCTTTTTCATTAATGCAGCTGGCTTCTGAAGCACTTGCAGAAGCAGCTCTGGTAATTATAACTAGCAGCATAAACTATTCCATCTCCTAGAAATGATCTCCAAGGCAGTGCTACTAACTCGATAATACATGCATTTGCAGGACCGGCGCTCACAAGATAATATCACCATTGTGATTGCTGATTTGGGGTACACGCATCTTCGATCTGCATGATTTTAGTACTTACTTAATTAGCTGGATTGGATTAGATTTCGACCGGACTACAAGGAAAACCATGCCCTGTTGATTAAAATCAAATCGGTTCTTGACTAACTGAGCCACCAACATGAATTAAATAATAAAATCTGTCGCAGATTCTATTTTGCATCTGTTGTAACCTTCTTATTGATAAATCTGTGTAGGCGAACGGACTGGCGCAATTTACCAGTGCAGCGACCAAATGTGGTTTATGAATTCGGCCAAGCTTTTGCCACTGTTGGTCTCGTGTCTCTTGGAATTTGGATGTCTTCCCTGCTTTTTTGATGAAATTGGAGCATGTTCAATTTCCTACATGTATATAAGTCAACATAGAGCTTCAATTTTTGCTCTTTTCATGTGATATTATTGTAGATAACCTCACTTCGACCTGCTAGATAGCGCATCTTTAGAGTAATACAATACAAAATTTTTCAAGCAATTTTTTAATGTGTTGATGGTGTATTTATTGTATGTGGTCCATCCTATCCTACAGTTACAGATCACACTTTAGAGAAAGCTGGAATTTAGGCGATAAATCAAGTGTTCTGAGAGAAATTTTTTTTCCTACCCGGGAATTGAAAGCTGTGTAATTAATGCTTTTGTTAGAATGTCTAACAAAAAAATTTAAATGGATAGGTTTGGGATATTACATGAACGTAAAGCCCATTGAAAATCCATAGACAAGTTAGTAATGCAGGATGCTTTTAAGAGGTCAAGGGGGCCCTGAAAATTATGATTCGTCCCGAAATAAGATAAAATTACGGCAGGGATGTCGCCCCCAAACAACCATCAACTCTCAAAGAACGTAAATCATCTCCGTCAAATTCACACGGGGTAGCAGTTTTCTAAATTTGACAGATTAATTGCGGGGAAAAGTACCAGTTTGTCGTCCACGCATCTTGATTCAGGATTTCTTACTCCCCTCCATAATTCCTAAAGCCATGATGGCAGCCAATGTCGATAAAAAACCGACGAAGAGAACCATGCCACATGTCTCGTATTCAATGCTGGGAACAGCTTGTATGGTCGATCACCACCACCGTTAATAATGTTCTTGTTCTTGTCCATCTTGTGAACCACTTCATGTTTCCAAGTATGTCTTGTGCGTATGCACAGAGTCTGGTCCATAAATTTATAGAGGAATTTCGAGTTTTTCAAGTATTGGGTAAATTTTGACCGATTAATAATGATTTAAGAAGTATTATTAGCTTATATATTGTCCAGATATGCAGACTCAGGATTTCTAACTACCTTCGGTAGAGAGAGAGAGAGAGAGAGAGAGAGGAGGGAGAATTATCGAAGCTAGGCAATTAAAATCGACATTTATAGATGCTTCGTACGTAAAATACATATTACGGAGAGGTACACAAACACCTACAGGCAACGTACGGCATATGGGGGTATCATTGCACGCCCGAATCATCGGGGTCGTTTATTTTAGCATGCCTTGCAAAGCATGTATATATTTAGAGAGAAAGAGAAGGGGAAGTTGATGATGTGGAGGGAGAGTGAGAATGATGATCAGCGTTAAGGATTCCTGCAACCGGGTTTCTTCCATGGTTCGTGCTTGTAGTTGGCACAGGGGTCGTCGTAATCCAGCATCGCCGCCTGCCCCATCACCTTCCTTCCGTTTATCCCAGCAACAACGCCATCCTTTAGAGAGAGAGAGAGAGAGAGAGAGAGATGCTTGTTAGCAGCCGAAACCAACGAATTCCCAGGACGTTATATTGACCTTTTCTGGCGATATGGAAAAATCCCACTTTTGACGAAGGCATGCATGGCATGCATGCATCTGTACCGTGCCCCCCATGATTCATGAGTTCTTCCTTGTGCAGCGCGTGATTCGGAGGTAAGCATTGCATCATTTCAGTGCATAGGAATGAGTAAATATATTTGGAATTTACCTTTCATTTATTTGAGAAATGAGAAAATTCATAACACTTGTCACCTGACAATCAGTGTGAACAGATGACCGCACTCAACACTTGAAAATAACGATATCTTATGTCCCCAAGATTTAGAGTTCCAAACATTTTCTACTACCCGAAGTTGGAATGGCTTAATGGGGTGGTAGGATAATTTAGACGCGCATGATATTTTTTCTATTTGTATGCTTAGCAATGAAAGTTACCTTATGAAGTGGAGAGCCAGAGATCTTGTCATCCATTTCCGACCTTCCTGCATTCGAGAAAAGACATAAAGCAAAGGATGTTTAAACTATGTGCTGCAAGCTTAATCTCAACATGATCTCCAACTTTACTGACTAATGAAGGGTTTTGACTTTGTACCTGAAGAGAGAGCGCTCATGATCAGGAGGGAAGCGAGGAGGGCAGCAGGGAAGGCCTTCAGAGCCATGGCTTGTGCAAATGCAATCTCTCTCTCTCTCTCTCTCTCTCTCTCTCTCTCTCTCTCTCTCTCTCTCTCTCGATGTTGAATCGTGATGGAGCTGGCGATGGTAAGGGTTTTCTTTTATAGGAACTCAGTCGTAACACCGAAAGCTGTGGTGGTGACTAATAGTTCCCCCACTAATCTCCAACCCAAAAATTGCTATTTCGACCCAAGTTGCAATTTATTGTTCTTCTTTTTCTTTCCTTCTTTTAGTCAGAGACAGCTAAGAGTCAACTACACTGTTCTCACGTTACATCACCATGGAGAGCACTTTGCATAGTTCCAACCTCACGCTGATTATGTTTTCCATTACTATTATCTTGATGTGCAAATTTGATAATCGTTTATCGACCAGTAATCGCATTTTCCGGGTCTATTACTTGCACGCCATAGATAGAGAAGACTCTCGGAATTCCCACCATGAGACGTTTTGACGCTTACATCAACATATGTAGACAGAAGCGAAAGGGAGCTAATTGAGTTAGAGAGAGAGAGAGAGAAGGAGAGAGAGAGAGAGAAGGCACCCATACCTCACATCTTCTTTTCTTTTTGCCCCGTCCATGACTCCATAACTTGCAATTGACCAGCACGTAATGAGGAAGAATGTGGGCTACATGGTGGGACTTGGATTATGGGCCAATTTTTTCTCTTAGGTCAGTGTGAAAGGGCTCAATAATAGTGGTGCACTGACTCGATCACACCTTCATCTCTTTCCTTTTTCATGTCTTGAAGCTAGCCAATCATCTAATTTACTATTTGATTAACTATATTTAGTTCATTCATTTTCTCTGAAAATATGAGGCTGATTCCCTAAAAAAACTCCAACTTTAGATTTATTACTAATTATATAATTTTCAATTTTCACATTTAATCCCAAATTTGCTCGTGCATCCAAAAGTCACTACTAATTTCTTCAAGATTATTGACAGCGGGAAGTTATTATTGTTCCATATAACGAACCTCTAACTAGCACCGATATGAATAGTTTTAAAGAAACTAGTGGCGACTTTTGGAGGCATGGACAAATTTGGGTTAGAATGAAAATTGGAGTTTTTTTTTTTTTTAAGATAAAAAAGAGTTTGAGATAAAATTAGGATTGTGCCTAAAGTTTGTAGTTTTTCTTTAAGGAATTAGGCCGAAAATATGTATGTTTCTTTCTTCTTTCTTCTTTTTTTCTTTTGTTGATAAATGAGTGAGGCACTAAGGGTGAAAAAGTCAGTTTGACCTTGGGCCTAACATGGCCTTCCATTCAAGCTGGTCTACCTGTGATCCTCATATATAGGCTTCATATGACATTTTGAGAAAATAATAGTTGGCATCGATGGGCTACAAATACAAATGACAAAAATCAAAGGGGAAGCCTTCGGGAACATAAGTGACGATCACTCAAATTAGCTAGTGATTTGAAACGAGAATAGAATTTATAGTGTTAATGTCCCTTGAAATCGCTTGACACTACTCCAACGAAACTGGTACATTTTATGCTCACATATTTCTCCTTTCAGGGTGTGAATTTATTTTACTAAAAACTCCATGATAAAGGAAAATATTTTTCATGAAAATCATATTCAAGAAGAATGGTTAATTTTTATTTGTTTGATGGTTTAGGAAAAGTATTTTCATTATTATGAGAAGCGGAAGCCGTTTTCTTCTAAATTATGTTTGTTGTTTTTGTTCAATGGAAAACATTTTATGTAAACTGATTAATTTTTCGTTATCCATAATACTAAAACATTGAAAAATAATTTCCCCGAAATAGTTTTCCTTCAAACAAACAAATCCTTAATGTCATTTGAAAGTGACAAAAATAACACAAGCATTGAAAGTTTGCAGCAAGCAAAAATCTATGGAATGCATTAACGGATAAGTAAACCTATCAAAATGGATCATAAACTCATTTCTCAACTCACATTTGATGGGCCTTATATAAGTTAGTAATGTTCAGTGAATAGATTACAAACAGGTTTAGAATGGCAAAAACCCAAAATATATATATGTTAAAAAGTTCATAATATACTCGACCTCAACTCACCTTTGTGATTCCCTCTTCACTCTTTACGAGAAAATAATGAACTCTTTGGACTATTCCAAGTTTAGAGAAGCCTTGGTGGGGCCACAAGATGGGCTCAACATCACCCTTATTAAAAAAATCAAGATCGCTTCTATTTTCTCCCGTTGTCTTTTATTTTTATTAAAGATCCGTTTGTTAGTTATTGGAGTATATCTTTCCTTGGTTGCATTTGGCATTGTTATTTATACATATTATATAACATCTAATCTTTGTTCTTGTCATTACAATCCATGGTCAGTGTAAATTATCTTCTTCAATATCTTACATTCCATTTAATTAAAATTTGAATTCCTGCATCTTATTTGTTGCTGTAATTTTATGAATTTACTTTCTCTTATTCTTCATTGTGAATCAAAACAAAAATTGAAAATTCTATACAATGTTGAAAGCCAATTCTTTAGCATCTTATAATTGAAATAGCGATTTTATCCCAATAACGTATACACATGAAGAACTTAAAATGACTTAACTAGGTGGATATGGATTTTCATAGGTTGGGTTAAAAATGAAAGTATTTTAGTAAATGGGTCGGGTCGGGGTCGGGTTACTAAATTTGTATTGCATATAAGTAGGTTAACATGGGTTAAATTGGTCAATTTAGGTTGGACCATTTTCGACGCGACCCGGCCCAATCTACCCCTTTGATGGCCCTAATGATAAAGGATTTGAATTCTGAAAATATTCTGTTTTCCGAATTGGAAATTAAGAATAAACCATCCCCCAAGTAAATATTGAGTTTGTACATTTATTTTGCTGACGGTCACATCAATCCAAGCTGACGAGCTATGTCGGATGAATGGCATGTACATTAAACATTCACCTTAATTACCCACATAAATGGACCTCCGTGGGTCGTCTTCGTCGTCATAACTTAGTTTGTATACCCGCGACTCTGTTCTGATTTTTTCTTGGGGCGCATACTTTGCTTGTAGTCAAATCCATGCCAATCCGACAAACAAAGTGATGTTAATTGGACAAAGCAGATGGTGCGCATGTATGTGTGCAACAGAGAGCATAGAAAATGGCAATGGCAACGCCAACGCAGGCAAGTGAATGGTGAGTGCTATTCACTTCCAAAGCTGACTCAAGAAAGAAAATTTAGGGTTTCTCTCTCTCTCTCTCTCTCTCTCTCTCTCTCTCTCTCTCTGTATTCCTTTCTTCCATTGAACGTCCCAGCTTTCTTCATCCATCCCTCTCGTGCATTGATGCAGCATGAGCTGACATGGAATGAAATTCAACAAATGGAAACTCGAAACATAATGGGAGCAACGAAACTGAGCCATAAGAAGTTCCAAATTCATCCAGAAAAACCTAGTTAGGTTGGTGGCATGAAGGTGTCATATCACAAAAGCGAAGAGCACACCGCAAGACCACGTTCTATGAACCACGCCACTGAAGGAAGGGAAGACCGAATTCGTGTCCCTTTCCCTTCCATGTTCGTTTCACCATACTGATGTGCGCTCGGCTGTAGCAGTACTACTGTGGGACGAGCGCGTCACTCGTTCTTGCTTCTCTATTTCTTTCAATCCGCTTCTGCCACGTAAGCGGACAACGTCGACGTCTCCCACTCGCACCCCACTTCTCTGTTGCCCTTCCTTCTGTCGAGCTATCATGCCCGTCGCGTTCCGGGACCGCCTTTTTCTATGCTGCGCCCAGGCGGGAACGATAATGCTAGATTCAGTAGAAACTCAGTTGGCAAAGTTGTGATACGAATATGCGTTTAGGACTGGATTCAAGCGAATTCCAACATGAGTCATTGCGTTCTCTCAGTGATCTCTGTCACCTTGGAAGACGACAGGTCATATTGATCCTAAACAGGAGCATTGAGGCTTCTGTGCATGTTTGAGGACAAAGTTTCGAAGCTGAACATGCGTTTTATCTTTTCCCTTTCGCATTCCCGAAGGCAAGAACATATTCTTGACGGAGAGAGCGGGAAAAGTGAAAAGGCAAGTCCTCATGCTTCATCGAACATTGGAGTTGTTCCACTATCCTTTTTCCAAAGGAAAGGGATGTTTTTCTTTTCGCAAGTTTCTAGTTGGTAAGTGCGAAGAAACTGTATTCGTCATTCATCAAATTTCCGGAAACAACTTACCAACACTTTCAAGAAAAGAAGAAACACCACTTTTTCTTAGGTTTTTCAAATTAGCGACTCTCTTCTTTCAAAAAAAATTCTATTTATAATTCATACCGACACCTTAAATTTACTTTAGTCTCAATTACAGACTTTTCTCTTCCTTCACAAAAAAAAAAGTTATTATCTTTTAGTAATTTTAATTTACTTCTTAGTAACCCCTTGAAGTTACAAACTACGATATGAAATTACTGACTTTTATGTAAGTAGATTACTAACTTTTTTCCCGATTAAGTAAACCAATAGAAAAGTTGGTAAAAAAATAAATAAATGTTGATAGCTAATTCATATTAGAATTGGTAACTCAAAAACTATTCAATAATTCAATTGGAGAAAAATTGATGATTCACTTAAACTAAAGTTGGTAATTTCATATAAATAGAAGGTGTAATTAAGAAGTACAATGTAAAAAGTTTATAAGAGATAACAAAAAGTGGCAATTGAGAGTTTGATATCCGGGGCAATGAAAAGTTGATAACTCATTAGCAAAGTTGGTAAAAAGAATTAAACATTGGTAAGAAAACTTAAATAAAAGTTGATAACCCAAAACTAGCTGACAATTCGGTATGATAAAATTGATAATCGACTCTAATTAAGGTTGGTAATTTCATATAATAATTAGTAAATTCAAAGTTTAGTAAGTTATGTAAATAGAAGTTGGTAAATTAATAAAAGAATTAGTAGAGATAAATACAACATGAGTCTTAAAACTTGTCACGATGATGTACTTAAGTCCTTAAATTTTCATTTCATGTATTTAAGTCCTAAAATTTATCACGGCCATCCATTTTAGCCTTTCTGTTAGCTCGGCTGTGTACTAGTAGATGGAAAGTCTCTGTGCCATTATTTATTGAACTGCCACATAGGACAAAAGAATACTAGAAAAAAGCACAGAGAAGGATTTAACGGAAGGACCTGATCAAAATTACAAGTTTTAGGGTTTAAATGCTTGAAAATAAGTGTTTTAGGATCTCAAGACAATATGGTAACAGATTTGAAGACTTGCCCTGTAAGTGACTCGAGTTATGAATTTCCAAACGTAAAAGAGTTGCTAATTTCATCAAATTTGGAAAGTTAAGAATTAGCTTTTTGAAAAGAAAAAAAATCACTAGTCTATTTTTTACCACGAGTTTTTCGATATTTATCAATACTTTTTGAAATTTACCAACATAAAAATAGTCCATATTTTCTGGTGCAGAAAATTAGAATAATGCGATTTATATATTTTCCTTTTCATGCACCAATATTTTCATTTCAAGTGCATCTTTTGTTTCACTTCTCCTCATACTGCTGGTCCCTTCGCCAGTCAATTGCGATTCCTCTAATTCCATTGAAAGCAATCGATTGAGAATTCAATCTAAGATATGACACCTACTCTAAAGTGAAAAACAATAAGAAGAGATTGAATTGAAGAAAAGTTCCATTACTAATTGTATTGAGGCCGGTCCAAGATGGCCGTTGTCATAACGAGGTACATCATGAAAAAATGTCGTCATGACTACTCAAGTTGAGCGGCTCGAGACCATTTTGCCAAAAGAAACAAGAAGTGTAAATTTATGACTACGTATTACAATTCCATTTGGCTAGCAGACTCTTAGCATTTGCCTTTCTAACTGTCTTCGATCTACCGTGAAAAATGAAATGTGAAATGTAGAGTTTAGAACTACAGTGCAGAACTAGAAGAGAGATGCAGTTGTCGCAAAATTGGAGAAGGAAAGAAGATGGACGATCTGTCTTCTTCTTCTTCCTAATCTGATGAGCAAGAGAAACTCCATCATCCATGGTATGTGCATTTTCCATAGCCTGAAAATGATAAAGAAGCAGAACAGTCAATAAAAAATCAATGAAAAATCTATCTTGCCCTGAATAATCAGCAATGAGGAAGCCCAAGGACTAACTTGGATCGATGGTGGTAACAGCTCCGGTCCCTTTGAAATCACAATCGTAGTTGTTTCCTCCCATGGCTTGGTAATACGCATTCATGGCATATGCCGCATGAGCACGGACGGTGTTAGGCAAAAAGCACGCGCCACCTTCTTCTATCGGTCTGCATTCCAACCCGAGCCCGCATACATAATCGATATTTCTCTGCAGAGCATCCGGGTCTGCTCCTGTTTTGGGCAGGCACCATTGTGTTCCCTTCGGTGGTGACATGGACGCCGGACTTGTCGGCGGTGTCACGGAGCTCGGGGCTGGAATGGGATCGATCGGCACCGATGATCTAGCCTGCCAGAGCCAAGTGGACAAAGCAATCAAACAAGCATACTTATAAGGGCGATGACTAACAGGAACAAAGGACGGTAACTCTTGGCTGCGGCGGCTACCGTGGGCCTCAAGATCCCGGCATCATACACCGGGGTCATGTCCGGCCTGAAGAGTCCGAAGTTCCTCTCGCACGTCGGTCCCGGCTTCAAATTCTCATTGAAGAGAGCAAAAATGTAGGTCTCAAATGTCCGCTTTGGCATGAGGGGCGTGCCGGCGCCCGACGATACATGGCGGATGAGATTACCATTGTATTCTGCCGCCGTCTTTGTATCCACACCGACTTGGGTCGAGTCACACAATGAGGGCCATCCTGTTTCGGCTATCACGATCTCGATATCGGTGAAGCCCAGCACCTTCATCGCCGAGTAGACAGCGTCCAATTGCCCGTCCAACATGTTAGTGTAAACAAGTTTGGTGTTCTCATCCACCACCCCTGCATTCGGCCTGAACAGCGCGTAATCGAGAGTGTCCTTGGAGAAGCCGAAAAATGGGTACGGGTTCACCAAGAAAGGCGAGCCGGTCTCCCTGAGGAAGTTGAGCAGCGGCCTTAGAATGTGCACGTCGTAGCCCTGCCGGAACTTCCCGCTCGACGGGGGGCTCGAACTGGACAAAATCCCTAAGGAGTGAGGCGTGGAAACCTTGATCCTACCGTCCAGTGACGCATTGGCAAGGGCAGCGTGCAGCATCCGCATCGACATCACCAGGTTGCCTAACAGCAACCTGTTTGCGGTCGCCAGTACTTCGTTTCCCACCAAAATTCGGACAATATCGGTGGCGGGAACATAAGGCTCGACATTAGTTCTCACCCAATCTTGGGCATTGCTCAGCTTGGCGAGCTGAGGGATGAGATCATTAGGGACGGTGATGGTGACGGCGATGCCGGTGTCAGCGAAGGCTTTCAGTATGTCCGGGTCCGCATCGAAGAGCCTGACGCGATCGATCGTGGTGGACTCAAGGAGGAAATGGGCCACTTGGGCGGGTGGAGGTAAGTTGTCTGCGACTGTGCCATAGTTGACCCCAATGCCAGCACGAGCTCCTGAAGACAAAGATGAGAGCATTTGGTAAATAGTCGAGTGTGCTAAATTAGACAACCTTAGGTTCTAGAAAGAGAGAGAGAGAGACAGAACGGACCTTGCATGAAGAAGGATGAAGAAAGAAGCAAGAAGACAATGTCGAAGACTGAATCTGACAACATTCTGGGGATGATCTTTGACATCTCCGTGATCATAAAACTTGCAAATGTGGAGGTGCAGAAGATCAATGAAGGCGCAGCATGTCAATTTGGGAACGGCCAGTTTGATCGCCATTGTCTAAAAGCCAGAAAAGTATGACTCGAGATACTTTTCTTTGCATCGAGTGTTTCTTGCTGATGCTTGGAGACAGGAGCTTTTGTTCTTTTGAATTGGGAATTTGCTTTAAAAAGATTTCGTGAGCATCTTCTTGAGCTTTTCTTGAGCATCTTCTTGGTCAGTTTAAACCTGTCGCCGGCCACTTTTTTTCCGGCGGGATTACCGTGAACTGTACTCAAAAGTGTTTATGGAAATCAACCACATTTCTCAAATCGTACGAAACTTCCAAACGAGATTCTTCTGTAGTCAATTATCTTGCATGGTCATCCAAGAATTCCTAATTTCTCCACTTCGATACCACAATGAACCGTCAAAGATTCTTAACTTCTTGCCAGCTCGCTTTTCTCATGTCCAGATTACATATGTATGTGGGCATTTCTCTCTACGTTGGGCTTCACCCTCTGAACTCTAGTTGAAGTTGTTGTTCTAGGCCCATCAGTCGGAGGCCTAACAGGTGTGCTCCAAGCTTGTCCCAAGGAATGGCTAACGCCCGCTTAGACTTGCTTCGCCAAAAAGGGAAATTTTATATATATATATAGATCTTCTAATCACCCTCAAGCACCCTCTTGTCTTCATACTTGATCTGAATGAATTTAATAATTGATTAAGATCTTGATCTACGGCAACCTTGCTTAAACAAAAATGGATAGAACACCCATGTTTGTTTAATGGAAAGCTTATAGTTTTATTTTAGGTGAAGCAGCCTGCTCTAACCCAACTTATAGATGGAATAACTCAGATATTCTTATTCTTTCGCATTTCGTTTTTCTCTTCCAAAGAGTTTACCAATCAAGAGCGCGAGATGTTTGATATTTGGGTCTTTGGATGCTTAGTGCCCATTCTCTCAAGTCAAAAGCGACGTATCAAAACACATCATTATCCCTTAGCCACCCAGTGAAATGGAAGGAAATATACTCTTTCGAAAAGCACCTGAATAATAAAGCATGTGATAGCCAGCCATTCTTTGCGTACCATCAGTGGTTTTCGATTGGCTTTTGCATTTCACCTCAAGAAAAAGAGAGGAGAAAGCTACGTTTGGTCGCGTGGCATCCCCAGCCTTTCATGTGGCTTGTGTCCGTCCCTTTATGCCTAATAATGATGCTATGGACTTGTATACTGATGCCCGAGAAATGCTATTCCCTGAAATTGCTGTTCTATGACCACTCACATCAAGCACGAATAGGAAAGCACGAAATCATCGATTACGCCGAAACATCGCTAACATCGTCCATCTTTTTTGATAGCTCTTGTTGTAAAATTTGATCCAGATTCATGCCCATGATTGCTTCTGTATTTGCTTCGACTGTGACTAGACAAGACCCCAGTATGTAATTACAAACGCAGGAATTCAAGGCAAATGGACATCGCTTTAGCAGAAAAATTGGTGAAACTCATTTTCTTTCACCTCTAAAGGTACAAGCATATACAATCCTTCTTCACTGCACAAAATTTTTTACTAGCTACATGTGAATTACGCCGGGAAGTAAGCTACACAGGAAGATATTCCCCCTTTACTTACCGGAATAGGAAAAAGAAAAAAAATTCTATGTACTTGGAACTATCTAAGAGAACATACATCCTCGATTTAAGTTAGCCGAAGCTCCAGCTCATTTTGGAGCTTGTGTGGCGATGGAGGTCCGGTCCTCTGCTTGCCTAAACCAAGAAATTAATCTGTCCGAGCATGGCCCAAGATATAAGCACTTCGACTCTGAGACGAGCCAGCGACCCCATTTCTGGACAAGATCCGGTGCAGTTGACCCTACGCTGAAAACCGACTGAAATGGCAGACAATTGTTTCAATCAATCAGACCAGCCAGCATGATATCATGGTGAACCTCCCCCACCATTTTCTTTCGAGAGTCAACTCCAACCACAGATCAGGATATGCCCTATCTCAATCTTCTTTAAAGGGGCATACAGAAGGAAGAGCTCCTGATTTAGGCCCCCACAATTCAAGCACATCCATCCATAATAACCCAACGATATCTGGAGATGGCTCCTGGAATGCAGTACTTGGAATTTGCACGTCTTTTCAGGGCCACCTGGACTTGACCTTTCAGATTAATGAATCAAAAGAATAGTGAATTAACCAAGCGATCCAAGTAGCCCACCTCGACCACTTGCAGATTCCCAGCTTGATTATGAGTGCAACCACTGAATTGTTGCCACCTGTAGTAGCCAACTGGGATTACTATACACTGAAAATGTGCTCAATTGAGTCCTGAACCCGAACCAGCTGACACCAATCATTTGAACATGCAGAACAAGGCATTGTCTACCAAAGATAGACCATGGACATGAACAAGCCAATTTAAGGGCTAATCATAATGCTTTGAGGGATTAGATAAGCTGCTCAAAATCTCAACAAGGGACGGGCAATCCATAATTGAGAAAAGATCTGATCCTTCCATCCCAACCAGCGGTCACAATAACTAATCCCCATGCGTGGGCATTGGATGTGCTCTGGCAAGAAGTCCTCAGAAACTTGTACTGCGTTTTGTGCATAGCATGTGATGATGGCCATGGGCTAGAAGTGGGAAGCTTCTCCTCAGGCCAAGTGGCGGAGCCCTTGGGAAAAGACTCCAATAAAAATTCATGGCCCTGGTAGAAACACGCTGGTGAAGAAGAGAGAGCTTCCAGTGACTTTGTACCCAAATCATCCAACTTCAATCCATCAGGTGAATTCCTGCGCTTGAACCCACACCATGGTATTGCCACTGATGCATTAGAGGAGAAACGTTCACAGGATCTGATGACTTTCGCCTCAGAAGGTATAGACCCTTTTTGATCAAGGCAATTCCATATATATACACTTGAGTCCTCAGATGCTGAAACGATATGCTTCCCATCTGACATCAAAGATGCAAAGTTTTGATTACCAGCACCACGGCAACCTGCAATCAGGAGAGCATTTCATGATCTCATATTTAGAAATCAATGATTCGTTGATGAACGAAATACTACTGTAAGACAGCAAACGCGTGAAGGAATAATCTTGCATCCAACATTTAAAACAACTCAATTCTGTTTTCACAAAAGCTTTGGAAATAACAACTAAGCAAGATCCATCAGGTATGCAATTATACAAGAATCTGTTATGCGGCTCCTAGAGAGACAAGCAAACATAATCAGGAATGATCAATAAATAAAATACTAAAAGATGAAATAGAAAGAAGTCAGCAGAAGGCATACCTCTGTATCTGCTGATCACATTAATCCCGTCTAGAATTCTTATCTGCGAATCCGCGGAGGTAACCATTACCTTGCTTGAATCATGCGGGAAAAACTGGATGGAATCACACAATAGATTTAAACACAATCCCACCAATGCAAGACACGGAATGAACCAGAAGCAGCAAGGAAGCAAGCATCACTACCTCAAACCCCGTTATCCTTTTACAAAGTGACTTCTTCTTACTGCACAAGAATATACCATCCTCCAGCTGTAAATGACTATCTGATCCAGACAGAAATAATTATCTCATCAGGCAACAGTCCACTGAATGATGGGACCAAAAGGCACCATGAATAAGAACTCCATCATAATGCAGCAAGACTAGAACGGTTTCATTATCCCCAGGCTAAAAGAAAACTTATCAACAGACCATTGATATTGAGGATTGGAAAGGACTAAAAAAAGAAAAGCCAAAAAAGCCAAAAAAGCCAAAATGCACTACCCTCAATCAACACTTTGAGCTAACACTCATTATTAGTTCACAAAATTTGCCTGAGCAATGAAGGGGAAAAAAGTTCTGGCAAAAAGAAACAAAAAAATAGCAGGGTAAAAGAGGGGTTAAACAAGATGCTGCCTGCCACGACAAACCTAATGAAAAAATGAAAAGGCATCAGTAATTAAAAGGGTGTACCTGACACGCTGTAAAAGCGGCAATTTCCTGACATGCACCCAACAATCATCCCCTGTTGAGATGGAACATTTTTAATAGGAATTTTTCACCTCTATATTGCAATTTATCATTTCTTCAAAATGAGAGAGAGAGAGAGAGAGAGAGAGAGAGAGAGATCTGTACCTGTCCATCCGGGCGATAGGAAACAGCAGTCACAATTTCTCTAACATCAGTCCAGTCAACAACTTGGCGATCATGAACTGCCCATATGCGCACTTTTCCATCTACTGAACCAGTGATGAAGTAGTTATTGTCCACAGGATTGAATTGAACACCAGTTACTGTACCATACAAGCAAAAAAAGGGGGAAAAAAAGACGTCCTGAGCCTTAGATTCAAACAAAAGAGAGGAAATCAAGAGTAATGGAAAGTGGGGACAATGCCAGATACATCTAGGTGCTCACCATAATTTGTATGCTTAAAGACTCCGAGGCAGTTGTCAGACCCTACTTGCCACAGACGAACGGTATTGTCCATGGAAGAGGAAAGCAGATGCTGTACCATTAATCAAAGAATGAGTTAAAGATAAATTTCGCCAACTACTGTCTTTCAATTATGACTGTCTACAATTGCTTACATTATCGATTGACCACGACAGGTCCAATATTTCGCCTTGGTGACCCCGGAACACATGTAATGGCTTCTCCAGAATCCGGAAAACTTTTGGAGGGAAAATGACACAGGCGGAGTCTGATGTCTTCCTCAAACTCCTTGGTTTGCCCATTTTCTCTTTCTCAGCATAGAGTGGACTTAATTCAGAGACATGATTCACAGTGAAATATACGCATGATGGGTCTATTTCAGGAATGTCTAGATCATCAGATCTATCATCCTCCACCACTTCCCATATTTTCACGAGCCTGTCCTCACCGGCACTTGCAAGGAACTGCCCATCAGGACTGAATTTCATCTTTGAAATTGTACCGCTGTGAGCCTGAAAGTCTTGCCCATTGAACAATGCTGACAATTCCTTCAATCGCTTCCTGCAATGCCGAACCTTCACCCTCCGAACTCTCAGACCTTCTAATGCATCATTTTTGCTGGAGCACACTTCTACCTGCCTATCCATGACACAAGTCATGGAACGCAATTTAGTAAGCCACCTCTTTCTAAGTTTCTTCATAACCACCTTTGTGTCATTCACTTCTGCAGGTTCACTCTCCTCCAATTGGTTTGCTAGTGGAGATGAACTGGTTTGGCTCTCAGTCTCTTTTACCCTATTTAACCAATTTGAACCCATATCCTGACCTTCGCTCATCTTGACATCTAGATCATCTACATCAGCTTCCCTTGCCCCATCCCCATTCCCTGCTCTACATACAAAATTTTTCTCCTCCATAACTAACTCTCTTGCCCATTCTGAATTATCACTAGACGAAGACGACTCTGAAGATCCACTGGAACAAAGCTCATCCTTGAAACCAGAGTTCCTCAACATGGCCCCACTACTCCCTCTAACTCTATCATCCACCGGCGGATCCATACCTACATCTGCTGAACTTTGACGCGCATCGAAATCCGAACGGACACCCATCCAGTTCAAGAATTTAGTCCGCCGCTCCTCTACACTGCAGGGGCTACGCATCCAAACATCAGACGTGAAAGTTGCAGGGACACAGGCACCAGGGGAATGACGAGAACAAGCAATCTCGACACCACGAAAGCAATCACCATGTACATTGTCTACGGATGAAATCTCTTCGTGGGCATCGAAAAATTGATAATCTTCCTCTTCCCCGAAACTCCCCATTGTTCTCTGAGTTCAACCCATGAACCCCCCCACCTCCAAACAGCTTTTAAATACCGAGGCAACGTGCTGCTGCAACCAGGAACCTCCTCCACAGACAAGCAAACCAGCAAGACTAAAAAAAAGAAGGGGGAAAACAAACAGGCACAAATCCCAACATCAGTATTTGCAGCAGGAATATATTAAGTCCCAGCAACAATTTCGAATTCGCCCATTATTAAAAAAACAAAACTCAATAAAGATCCAACATTGATCCCAATCCAGACCCATTGAACCTAGTCCTCCCCGCCATGAAAAGCCGTAATTATACGCAAGAACTCGGCAACAAAAGAATCACTCATAAAAAAAAATAATAATAATAATGATGATAACAATTTTTGCAGCAAACTAGGGTGGTGCACCCATCACTTCCCACACTGCGAGGATCGAAACCCACGCGAGCAAAAATGGAAACCCCGCAGAATTGCAAACGAAGCAAGAAATCCGGAACCCCCGAAAAGAGCAAAAAGAATGTCAACCCCCATCCGAAAGAGCAATGCCGGGTTTCCCCAAGGGGAAGGATTTTCCTTACGCGAGTTTTTCGTTCCCTTCAAGACATTTCCTCGGGTGCGACGAGGAGAGCGTCGCGGATCGAAGCGTCCATTCGCGTTTTTCCTGGCGAGCTTTCTCGGACTCGCTCCTTCCCTCCCTCTCTCTCTCTCTCTCTCTCTCTCTCTTCTGTCTGTGGAGGCCGAAGCAAGGAGAGAACACTGAGGACGAAAACCAATGGATATAAAATTTCGCTTCGGAATTAAAAAGGACGAGAGAGAAAACGATGCGGGAGCAGGGGCAGGGGCAAAATAGGAAAACGGGGGGAATTTGGAAAACACCTTGATTTTCGTGAACGGATGGCCCGAGATACGAGATTTCGCGAGTAAATGTTCGTGTTTTGTATGTCCGGCACCTCGATATTTACCAAACTTATTCGAACATCGTTTTTGTTTTATTCTTAAAACTACTTTATTAATGCCGGTTCTTTTTCTTACATTATGTAATGAGAAAATACAAGCAGGCGGTCCGCAAAAGAGTAATTTTGTGCACGTTTTCAATGTAGACAGTTACAACTCTTTTTGAATATCGCGGTTCGACTGATCCCAAAACTACACGAAAATTACTCCATCTAGATAAATTAGATAAAGTTTCGCTCACAAAATAACAAGGACGATCCTTCGAGATGAATATGAGAGGACGACATTGAGAATTTACCAAATCTAAAGCCACCATCAAAGTTTGGTCACATTCGAACATCTCGTAATTTTTTAAAATGGTACTTGATACTGTTCTTTTTGGTTGGGGGTGTAGAAAAACAAGCCCTTCATATGTTTTTGAAGGGATAATAGCATGAATGGTCCACAAACTTTTGTCCAATGTTTATACCGTCCCTAAATATTTAATTAGTGCAATGTGATCCCTAAAATTTTAGTTTATTCAAGTATGATCCTTGAACTATTAATAAATGTTGAATG
Organism: Eucalyptus guilfoylei; assembly: GCA_016097605.1. Classification (NCBI taxonomy): domain Eukaryota; kingdom Viridiplantae; phylum Streptophyta; class Magnoliopsida; order Myrtales; family Myrtaceae; genus Eucalyptus; species Eucalyptus guilfoylei. The sequence goes on from CM027860.1 coordinate 20,218,413, forward strand.
TAGTCCCTAGATTACATGAAAAAATTTAAAAATTTAAAAATCACATTAAATAAATTAAAAGTTGATGATACGTTAGACGTTGGATCAAAGTTTAAACACCATGTGAGTTATTTACCCAACAAAAAAGGTGTAAAAACACTTAATCAACTTTGCCTACTTGAAACTCTATAGCAACATGCTTTGTCGATTACTATATTTATATCTATTGTAAGAAAATTCATCGCAAGTTAGAAGGCATCGCACGATCCCACGGATTGTTTTAACAAAAGATTTTTAGTGTATCTAATAATGCATCCTTTTGTACAGAGATATAAATTTCTTTTATGCTTTCATATTACTTTCCCTTTCTTTTTTCAAGATTCTCCATTCCAGGTTCGCCTCGTGCAACTACTGCCTGATCAGGCCGCTCAACTAAGATATAACTTTAAAAAATTTGTTCTTTTTTCAATTAATTATGAATTTCACACCGAAATTTTAGATGAAGTGCTTAGGCCAGCTACCACTAGAATCGCTTTGTTTAGATAAAGACACGTCAAGGCTAACAGCACATATGATAAACCATATACCGACCAAAACACGGCCTTTTCTTCAACCAAAAAAAAGAAAAAAAGAAAACATATTTATCATATTTAACTCTGCACGTTCCGACACTCCAAAATGGCAACAAGAGCGAGGCATGCCTCCATAAAGTGATTATTTACGAGCATTTGCTCAAGTAATACGAATCGAGCTGAATATCGTGGTATTTAAATTAGAAATACCGGTCAAGGCCAAGCAACACATATATGAAACTATATATACTAACTATAATGCAACTATATGTACTATATATAACTCTCTCTCTCTCTCTCTCTCTCTCTCTCTCTCTCTCTAATATATAAAGAGAGAGAGAGACGATTAATTTGGGCAATGGCGACATTTTAGCAACTTTAAGAATGCGGAAGCGAGTCAAACTGTGGAACTCGAGTGCGGGCGTTGCGAGATGAGATCAGCAACTAGGTGGGCACGATGGACTTTGCCTTTTATGCCAAGCCAAAAGAGCTAAAAGCAAAGTGAGTGAGTCCTTCTCTCTTAATAGGGTCAAGCGTCAAAATGTTGACTCGGAATTCACGTTGAACGGGGATGGATTAGGTTGGGTACATGTACCTACGTATGCGCGCATTAAGGAGGGTTAATTACTTTAATTATGATGCATTTCACGAGGCATAATTATCGGATTACTTAGTCGATCCAATTATTGGCCCTTCTCCTCGTGAAAACCAAACGAAGAAAAAAATACGACGTTTTCTTCCTTTCTTTTTTTTTTTGGTCGAGAGAAGCTAATTTTATTCCTCAACGAGTAAAAGGCAGAACAAGTTTGACAAGAGTCTAAACAATGGAAAATCTCGAAGGGGTTTGGGGGCTTGGCAGGAGGCAAGGATCCTTTTCGATGGGCTCTTGCGATCCAATTAATTATCCACTTGATCGGACTAGCAGGGGCAATAAACAATAGAGGCTCCTTTGAGATAGGCCAACAAAGTCCGACATTCGTTATCTAAAAATTAGCTGTGATGAGGAGGGTGCGGGGCAAATTGAAGCTTTCGAGTAGTCAAGTTCCATGCTCATTGACGTCGAGTTACCAAAAAATTAGAAGAAGATTTCGACAATAATTTTTTAGATTAAGATTATGAAAAATTCTAAAACTGACACACCAACAACAAATTTATTCTAAATTAATTTTTTAATATCTAAAAATCTCAAACCTAGGTGTACATGCGACAAATTTATTCCAAACAAATTTGACCACAAAAACCCCAAACTAAGTACATTTGTAATAAATTTATCATCTATTAATTTTCGTTAAATTAATTTTTTATTGGTAAAATTCGTTAAATTAAATTAATACCATGAAAAATCACAAATTGATACACCGTGATAAAATCTCAAACTAATACACTCGCCAACTATCACATATCATTCAACTTAACAATTTATCGATAAAATCTAACAAAAACTAACTGAGAGTAAATTTGATACAGGTGTATCAGTTTGAAGTTTTTGTGATCAAAAAATTAATTGAGATAATAAATTAATTTAGTGTTTTTTGTTATATTAATCTTAATTTCTTATCGAAATTGAATTACTTTCCAATTTTCCGGTGGAGACTGGAGAGCGTAAAGCTCAAACCCAGCCAGCAGCACAGCATGGCGCAAAATATCCGGTGGCAGATTTGTCCCCGTGAATTTCCAAATATGCCCAAAATGACACCCCCCCTTTCCCCTTGTCAAGTCAAAGCTTTCTCGTCGTCTTTTTCCAGGGCATGGGCTGGGACGCCTCGCCCATCCACATCCTCCAGAACGAGCAATCATCGACTCCTCGTTTAATGTTCATGTCGCCCGACGACATCGATAGGACGCTACGGATTTTCCAAGGCATGTATGTGATTATCCTCGTATCAATACTTAGTTTAGCAAAAACACTTAATCGATTAGCCATAACCTAATGACATTGATGCTTAATATAATATCATGACATATATCCATCTCAAAACATCATCCAACAGAGCCAATAAAATGCTTAGCAAACCACGAACGACCCATTTGATTGGTGGATCGATTTATCGTCTCGTTCAGATATGATTAGCCATGCAAACCTCATGAATGATCCCAAGGAACAATCGTTTCGTGCCTTTAGTCAGGACCCACAATGGCTGGGCCGCCAGCAGACACGGGCCCCACTTCGACGTCAATGGTGATGATTTTTCCGGACGGTCGGCCGCAATTTTGTCGCGATTATCAATTTAAATTTTGCGGGGGTGGGGGGAGGGGGTGGCTTTCTAATAGGAGTTAATCATTAGTGCTAATGAAGTCAAGGGGGCAAGTTAGTTGTGCCACCATTAGAGTCACACAGCAAAGAACAAAGTTAGTAAAGTCGAAAGAGTGAAATAATTAGCTCCTTTGTTCCCGATTAATCCGACAATTACTTTTACCGGTGTCTCCTATTGATAGTGAAATTGACTCAATAAAACCCCCCAATGTCAACAAAACAAATCAAAGAGACGAACATCTTCACCTCTCTTTTCGTGCTTGCCTTCCATGACGTCACGGAGTTCATACGTAGACGTCATAATACGAACTTAAAAGGAAATCTACACCCAGATGTGTACAAGTTCGAAAGATCTAAGTCTCTAAAAGGCTTCATCCCAATTCTCGTCCAAACCTCAAGATTATTAGGATGTAAAACAACTAGAGGGGATTCTATCTCCTCAGGGAAGAAAAAAATACATGAAAAAGGAAGGCTCTAAGCCATGGAAAAGTCATACATATTCCATAACTATCAAAGGAAAATTGTGCATTTTAATAATTAGGTCAGACTGACTCAACTCTGTTTTTGCCTCTTATAACATGTTTTCAAACCTATGCCGGATACAAATCCAGTTTCATCTCGGGTACACTTTCTTGAAATATCGAGGTAAATAGACTGAAAATAATTCTTAGGGCCCATTTGTTTGAATGAAAACTTTCTTTTTTTTAAAAAAAAATTTGTTCTGATTTTCAGATATTTTGATGACAGAAAGTTAACCGATTTACAGAAAAAAAATTTATGCACTGAAAATGACAAGTTTAGATTACATAAAAACAACTTCCCTCTCTAAATATAAAGGAAATTATTTTCCCTATACTAACAAACAGATGAAAATTAACCAATTTTCTTTAAAATGATTTTCATGAAAAATATTTTATTTTATATCATCAATGAAATAAACACAACCTTAATTGCAATTATTATACTATTAGAATCAGATTCTTGGCATTACCTTAGAGAGAGAGAGAGGAATAAAATAAGGTTAAGAGCTAATGTCTTGAATTTCAACCCTACTTGGTGCTGTGCTCTTCCCCTTTGATGGTGGCTCGAGCGTATGCTTTTCCTTGTCGGCAAAAACGCACGGAACATAGGCAACCAATGGTCGTTTTTCTCCATGTCTTTTTTGGGTTGTGTAAAGTATTCATCAAATCATGTCGATTTCTCGGGTAAAATCACGTCACGTCGAGATCCAAAAAAATTGCACATCCTTGTCGACTTTTTTAAGCATGAAAGGGATGTAGGTTGCTTTCCCGAACGAAAAAAAGCGGGCTTTGCTGGCCACCTGGGCAATGCATCTTTGATCTAACTCCCAACAACTGGTCATTCTCTTCAATAAAGAAGGACAACTTATCCACAAGATCCAAAAACCCCAGTTTCGAGCCAACGAAAATGTGCCTTATAATGGTACTAAAGTTCTGTCTAAAAAAAAAAAATGGTACTAAAGTTATGACAATTATCTCCATATATATGTGAATTATTTAAATAGGGATAATTATCTCCTTAGTTTGTACGATTGATGTAACAGCGTGAACAGACAAAATGATTTGAGTGAAAAATGGATTGCGAAATTAAAAACCTAAACAAGAGCGGTTTTATGTGTATTGAGGTTTATCTCGCATCGATTGTGAAATGGGTTAAAAGTCGGTTAATAATAGCAAGAAAAAGCTCCGCCATTTGAGCTGCTTTTTAGGAATAAGAGAGACGCAAGACCACCAAACACTTGTATTAGAGTTGAGATAATCAAGGTTTAGTATTGCTCCAACCTAACCTTTTGTGTTGGTCTTGCTATTCAATGATGGTTTTGGTTTTGCTATAATTGACAGATATGAGATTGCAATTACTCAATTATATTCATATACAAGTATATTTGCAAATTATAGATTGATCTCGAACTCACAAGAATCAATCACAATAAATGATTTTTCTCACACTCTTGGATGACGGGTCTTAATGCTCTATGTGTGTCTCCTAAGTTTCGCACATTTTAATCGCGCGCACGCCAAACCAATCTCAAATATTTATATGCAAAAGGCTATTAGCCATTCCCATCGACCACGGGCTTCAACTTCAATAGATCAAACAAAGTCATGGAAAATCAATTTCTCCTTTTTTGCATCACTCGCAATTTTGCTGGCAAGAGTTCAGTTTAGACTTTCCCAACATGGGCTACGTATCCTGGCAATTCAATTATGGGTCTGACTTCAAAGCAATTGAGACTAATTTCAAACTATAATCAACAATAATTCAATCATCTTCACCAAGGCCCCGGTGATCGGCGGAGGGAAGAATGCGAATAGGAAAACAAGAAGAAGAATGCGAATAGGAAAACAAGAAGATAGAAAATAAAAAGGAAAAAGAAAAAGAAAAAATTTAGAAAACTAAAAAGAAATTGCAAAATTTATCCACGTCAGTCATGCCACATAGGACAATCGATACTAACTCAGCTTCCATGTGACCGGAAATTGGCCGAATGAACTGTATTAAGAAATCATCAAAAGGTTTATGATTGCATTGTTTGCCAAATCAAAAAGTTTACGATTGAATTGGCGATCATACAATAGGTTTGAGACTATTCGGATAATTTTTCCTATATCTTTTTCTATCTACTTAATCCGAGACCACAAACCGTGCGACTAGACCTCCTTTAATTGATGCCGATGACATAAAATAACTCATTGATGAAGCTCAATCCTTAGGGGAATAATAAGGCCTTGGCAATGCTGTCGTGTCTTTGGCACGAAAGCAACGGGAATTATTGGCAGGCATACGTGTCAGCTTTTATGCTCAAAATCCCATCTCGTCTTTGGAATAAGAATGATAGGAGTGACAACTTCCATATGCTCTCGGACAAGAGCCCGCCAACTAGTGCGATGCTCGTGAGCTGTGTCGTGCACGCTCACAGCCGCCTCGTATATCCAAGCATTATAAACATGTATCGAGTTACTTTGGCTGAAAGACTTTCTTTACCATGTAAGTTAAAATGATCAATTTACACCTACACGATTCATCGAACTTTGGCTCATTTTTTTTCCTTTTCTTTTCACCTTTTCCTACCCGAATCAATCATGGGTTTTGTGAAAAAGTGCCCGCTCCACTGGGACGATGCTTGTGAGCTGTCTTGTGCACTCAAAGCCGGGTCATATATATCCAAGCATTATAAACAAACATGTCTATAGGTACTTAGGTCAAATATTTTCTTTATCATATAAGTTAATATGGTCAATTTACACCTTCTCCATTCATCAAACACCGGCTCGCTTTTCTTTTCTCTTTTCCTTCTTTCTTACCCGAATCGAACATGGGTTCTGTGAGAAAAGCGGTGGTTCTATGGTCGGCACACGGAACAACTATAGATGGAAACTCAAATTCAGGTCGCGTGGCTTCCATGCTTCTTTCCAAAGCAACAAATCCTTCCTTTCGGTATAATCCACGTCCTCCCCCAACCCCGAGAGATTCCAGCCTTAACAATGTCTTCACATATTCAAAGAATTTCGTTCTCGTTTCAGCTCCAATGTTTGGCTCAAAGCAGCACCAGATTCTCCCCACGGTTGACTTTTTTCTTTTTTGTTGCCTTCCATCGCCTATTAAAAATTTAGATTGCATTATCACGAGATTTTTTTTTGGGTTTGCGGGTCTTTCTTCTTTAATCCCACCATTTTTATCTTATCCCCCCCCCCCCTCTCTCTCTCTCTCTCTCTCTCTTTCTCTCTCTCTCTAAATCTCTACACGTATGGTTCATACAAACCACATGAATGTCCCTAATCTACTCCACAAAGTTGGCGGCCGACATCATTAAAGAAATGGCTGATGAGAAGAGGGGGGCCGATTTGGCTTCCGTTTTTCCGCAGGCTTGATTGATGAACGGAGACTCTTTCGTAACATGTTTCAACCACCATTGGACATCGCTCCTCATTAGTCAGTGACCTAACGCTATTCAAGTCGGAAAGGTTTGCTTTGAACTGGGGTGGAGACCAATCAAGCTTTTTCTATTCTTTAATGAATCTGCTGTGGATATCTTCCCTATAAGTCAAGCCTTATCGTCGCGTATTGCGGGCGGCGGGAACTTAGGAATAATACCCTTTTTTTTTTAATAAAAAATGTCACCTCTCAAAGGGCTTGTCTGAGAGGTCGATTTGGATGCCCTAGATTTTGGGTCTAAAACGCGACATCGAATCTGTCAATATATACTCTCTTTTTTGGCTCGCATGATGAGTGGAATGACTTGCATGCATCTGTTAACATTCGGTTGGATTGAAAGTTTGAAGAGAGGAGCATGTCACTAAAAGAGATAAAAGAGATAATAGACCGGGACGTGTATAATGTGAGCTTAGAAAAAGAGGCGATTGAAAGGTATGTCAAAGCCGCTTAAGAAGTATCATTCACATCTAGGGGTGTAATTTTCATGTGGAAGGTGGAACTTAGGATTGTTTTTTTTTTTTGGTTTCCTAAAAGCGTAACTTAGGATTGTTGTATGTCTCAAGACAGATAAATAAATAAATAAAACTATCCAGAAGGTTGTAGAATAAAAATAATTTTTCTAAAGGTCGTCTCGAAAGCATAAGCAACTAACCCACGAAGTCCGATTACAGTAGTTCTCTAGGGCTGCAATTTACATGTGCTAAATTAAGAACAGAAATTCGAATAAAAAAAAAGAACATTTCTCGGCACCATATGTCGATTAAGCTCAGAGTTTTGACCTATGCAGATGGCTCTAAATCCAGAGCAATGTACGTGCGATTCAAATCGGTGACCTATAATCCTCAAAACCGAACTTTCCACGACGTCTCAATCAAATGCGTCAATTCCTAGGGGTTGTATTCCTAAAATTAAGAGAGATGGACCAAGCACATGCATGCATGCTCGAACCCAAGGACTACCTTCTTCCAAAGCCATGATAAAAACTGCAGGAAAGCTGGCGCTTTTGGGGATGTAACTCTCAATGCATTGAATACGCCCCAATCAATAGATAACCAGCCGATAGACAACTTGAACAGTTGACTTTCCGGAGGTTGGACCGATGCATGGAGTCTCCAAAAGATTTGGCCAAACACCTATTTTAGCGTAAAAGGCCATTCCCATTTTTGTACAGAATTCATTGTGGGCACGCAGGCTCCTCATCTCCAAAGGGGGAAACGGAGGAAAAAAGCATGCCTTGCAAGAATCGGAACTACAAGTTTATAGTGAGAGAGAGAGAGAGAGAGAGAGACTGTTTTGAAATCGACGTGTGAAGCGAGTCAAGCCTAGCATGTACGATGTACCACGGCCTGATGCATCTTATGGCCAAGCACATGCTTGATATGGCATTGTGGTCCACTCCGTGACTCGAAGCATTGTTTCTCCTGTGTTGATGTTAGTCTGAAAAGGCCTGAAAGCTTCATATTATGGGAAAACGTGGTATTTAAACGTGAATTAGGGAGTTTTGTATACTTTAGACTTAGGTTAATAGCCGGCACAAAAACAATAAGTTCTTGCTCGAGCCCGTCTATGATTAAAGAGATTAAAAATAAATACACTAAAAGTCATAAAATTTGTCATAAAAGTGCAATTGAGTTTTAAAATTTTCAAAAAGTATAATCAAGTCATAAAATTCGTTACCACAGTACGATTAATTCCTAAAACTTTAAAAAAAATACAATCAAATTCTAAAATTAATTAGTATTTCCCTTTTGTTAAGTTGAACAGAGTTAATGAAATGATTTAATTGCATCAACTTCACAAGTTTCAGTACATAATCACATTTTTTGAAAATTTTAGAATTCAGTTGCACTTTCCTGACGAATTTTAAAATTAGATTTTACAATTTGAGAGTTTTAAAACTCAATTGTACTTTCATGACAAGTTTTAAAATTTTCAATATACTTATCCCAAGAAACCGAGAACTTCCACATAAGGTTGATCGGACTTGGGCAGGCAGCCGGACCGAGAAGGAAAATTTAACTTCTTGAGCCTTGATAGGCCTAAAATCAAAGGCCATGGCCATTCTCCCATCATCCCTTCTTGTTATTCTATCTGCTTTTCTACCCATCTTCGCATTATAATATTCACCGACTCCTGTCATCTGTTCTGATCAATGCGCTTTCTTATATATAGAATCTTTCGCGTGTAGACATCCGATTCGACCGGAGGAGATATCCAAAGACAATGCATGATGCGTGCTTGCGGGTTCTTTTCTTGAACAGTCTCTTTAGGAACTACAACACGGTGGCGCCTAACTTGCGTTGTTGGTGGCGATGGCGGTGGTGGTAGTGGTGCTTGGAGACTTTGCCTCGCCACTGAAAAGGAGGTGGTGGGGCTTGACGGGTGCTTTTGCCTGCAGTGCTCTGTTTAAATGTGACGAGTGCCTACCGCCCACCACCAACTCAATTACCCGACTCACTTTGTCTTTTGACCATTCGGGACCCTTCAGTCCCTCTGGTTCTCTCGAAAGCGTTCCTTTGCCGCTGCGCATTTTCGTACCAGGGAAAAGATGCTGCAGAAAAAAGAGAAGAATTCGAACCTAAGTCGCGTCATCGACGCATGAATTTATCAGTACGCCTAGGTAGAAACTAGGCCGGTGTTTTGTTAGTGAATTGGGGGACGGACGGTCGACGTACGAGGGAGCTTTCGTCGTGTAGGGGGGCAGCTCGTTCACATGAAACGAAACGACCGAGGAAACCACGTAAAATTTTAACCGACGCTGCTGCTTTTTTCTCTAGTACAGTTAATGGATGCTACCATGCGTTCAAGAGGTTCCAACTAGCGGCCCATGATTTTCCAGCGTTTTTGTCCTGAACGAACCAACAGCAATCATGTAGCTGCTCTGAGGAGAGAAATGAGAGTCCCTGCAAAACGAAAGGACTCGGCTGTCATTATGGGCCGAGACAAAACAGGGGAGATCTAGAGCAAAGAGTAAGCGCTTGAGGGCTCGTGGTCATGGGATCTGATCTTCTGAATAATCAAAAACTCTCCCAGAGCGAGAGATAATATCACCTGCATTCCGCACCAGCGCCGTGCAGCACCCCGAAGTCCTAAAAGAAAATAAAAAACAGAGGCATCAGATCTCTCAAGATCCTGAACTTCAGTTTGGACCACCGGTTCTTTTCCGCTGTGACGTTCGTTCGATCTAAATTGGACGGCAAACGCCGGACACATTCAATTCCGCAGCAGCAACAAAAAAATCGATGGGACCATCTCCATCAGAAAGTGGGGTCATGGGCCTATGATGTACGGTCGGATCCAGTGGCAAATGTTAAGAACAGCCTACGCCTGTGCTCGGGAGTTTGCTTCCGCCAGCTATCCATTTTGTACAAAATCGGTTTTAATGAGTTAGTCGCCCATTTTAGGACCACCCTATAAAGAGGAGAAAATGTTGAGAGGAGCTCTGGGGTTGAACCCCAAACAGAGTGGTCCAAAAATTTGCTCAATAATCATCACCGTGAGAGCGAGGGGAGAGGGAAAGTGCTTTCAGTGGACTGACAGTCACACTTTTGTACAACTCAATTTACTGGATGCGTGAATGAATTACATCGCGATTCCCACCTAGGAATCCAACGAGTCCCCTCCCCTGAACTTTCTCCATCCGCAGCAAAAGTCAGTCGACTGCATCTCCTGTTGGGCCAAGAACTTGAGCAAACTGTAGTAGTGACCATGACCAGCTTTCGACAAAAGATTAGCCCAGATTCATTACTTGTGAAGTTGATAGTTCAGCCCATAATGTGGCCCTGTTGTTTGGGCGGACACGGCCCGGCACTCCAGTTGAGAATAAACCTGGCCTATTGCGATTCCGATCCCACATCATGGCTTAGGATGATACGCTCGCCTGCACTAGCTACATTATGTCCTTTCAGTGATCAAGTTGCAACTAATATTTTTCCGACGGCATAAGGATCGCAGATTGCAGAGCAGTGGAAATTGTTAGGGAATTTAGGCGACTGCTATGGTTCCATCATTTGCCACATGACATAAACCTGTTGATGTTTGGTTCAACTCTGGACATGCTGTGTTTTATTTCGATACAAAGTGAGGTGAAACGATCTCAAGATAGCCTAGAAATGATTCCCATGCATAGTCATGACGTGACTGAGCTAGTCCACTGTGAGCATGGAACAGAACGCATACAACAGTCAAATGGAAGAAGACCGGTCTGACCAAAAAGGTCTCCATTTCTCTTGCCATTGAATTATCAGTGTTGAGATTGTGAGTTGATAAACAACAGGTGGGGTTGTGTCTTGTGTTGTGTGTGCATACAATTGGCTTGTTAGTTGTCAATCCTTCCGACATCTTATGACAGAGAACTACAGCAGCAGAGGCTAGACAAAATGTTCAGTTGGGTACTCATGCTCATGTCCGTTGTAATCGTAGTACAATCTCTCCCCCTTCGATATATCTCTGTTAGCAACCAGTAGCACCCGACACTCACCACCAACATCGAATCTCACGCACTTGAGGTTCTGCTTCTTTTTTCCTTCCCTGCATCAATATAGACATTATTAGAAAAGTTAAGATGTAAGAAATATGTTGCCGACCAGTAATGGACTTACGGAGTATGGTTGTTAATGCCATTGATAAATCGAGCTATGTTGGCACGCTTATCTGGGCAGATGACAAGGCTTCTTGAAGGATTTGAAGCAGAAAGCAGCGTCATCATGCTATCCCCATCGTCGTGTTCCCGATTCTTTAAGTAATCCACATCACCAGTGTACTCTGTTATGATAGTTAGATCCTTGATGAACCTATCGGCCTCAACAGTAAACCTGAAATATACATATATATATTTTAAGTGTTCTGGTGTGAGTAGCAAGCATCAAGAAAAACTACCACATGGAAAGGAACGGTAATCAAAGTGGAGATAAATGGAAACAACAAAAATGCTCTCACCCCTCTTGAGGATCAAACACAACCATGAGCGGTGGCCATTCCCCCCTTTCCATCATGCTCTTGCACAAATTCAAGGTCTCAACATCTTCTTTTGGCAAGACCTGGATTGTGCAAGACTTTTAATATGGATTGCCGAACACGAAAGTACTCTACACATTGTGACAATAAAAGCAACGCAACATGAATCCCACGTAGCATAATCACTTGGAGACTAAAATTCTCAAGTATGTCCAGAAGCTCAATAATTGTTGACCCAGATAATCTACATAGATAATGCTTAAAAGCATCCAAGGATTAGTCAACTTGCTTTGTATAGTATTTCGCTTGATTTGTTGTTTCTTTATTGGGAAGAGGTTTCATTGCAGATCAGCAATACAATTCAGGTTTCTTGTCTAACATTAGGTTTATGAAGACTCGTGTTGCACGATTGCATCAAATCTCTTCCTGAATTCGCTAGTCAACAAGTTACCTGCATCCCTCCCTGTTCAAATGCTGCTCGGTTGGCTGATCTCTGCGCCATGCGAGGCATGTAAGTAAGCTCGTTTCTGAACTCTGCTCCAGTAGCTGTTAATGCCGTTGCCAGTGAAGCCATTTGTTTCAATCTCCTAATAGGATCCTCACTCGGATTGAATGGAAGCAGTTTCCTCTTCTTCTTCGACACCACTAAGCTGCTGCTTCGCTTACGCTTCTTATGGGTATCTATAAAGCACATTGAAGAAGATGCCAAAATTTCAGTGAATCATATAAGACAGCTAGAGATTGCAGAAGAACACAAAGCGACGTGTAAAACATCCTCCCTCTTACCATGAATTGACTTTGGGATTGTTTCCTTTGTTGTCTGGATGCGAAAGAAGTCGATGATTTTGGTTTGAACAAGAGGAAAGGCTGCAAGAAAACAATCATATCAGAAACGCACAAGGGTTTGCAAAAGGAGATTGATGGCAACGAATGAACAGAGATTTCTGTATTAGATCATTTCGAGGAGAAAGAGAAGCCTGCTACATAGCCCATCGAAATATTCATCTTTAGTCATCCATAGAGCCTATAGGAAGACTAAAGAGAACTGAATCTCGTTAACTCGATGCATCCACGTCTTTTTTCAGTTGTCATTTTAGCGATACAATGGTCGAAAATTGAAAGAGGACAAGTAAAGAGCTGGGATTAAGGGCGTCTCATCACTTCTTAGCTAACAACAAGTAAAGAGAACCATAACTGGATCTGTCTATCTATCAATCCGATCACCAGGTGATTGAAAATGGCAAAATGTGCATCACATCCAGCTGGAATTAACATAAACAAGATCTTAATCAAATACCCATCAAATCTGCAAGAGCTAAGTGACCAATTTCATGAATCAGACACAGCTGAGAATCGCCTGCCGTCAACCCCAGAAAACACAGACCTCGAGAACTAGAACCCAGCCGAACCCAGATCAAAACAACCAAAAAGATCAACGCCGAATCAGATGAAACGACAAAAATCGAGCTGAAGCAACCGAAAGCCAAGAATACATACATTCGAGCTGCCGGCGCTTGGCGCAAGGGGGACAGAACCACGACCCTTTGGGCACGGACACGAGGACCGGCCGGAGGCAGAACAGGTGGTACCCTCGGTCGCACTTGTCGCACAGGAGCAGCTCGTCGCCGGAATCCCCCGACCCGCACCTCTCGCAGCGCACGTCGTCGTCCCCGAACGGGGGCCGGGAGAGCGGCTTCGGCGCTCGGGTCCGGCGACCCAGCAGCGTCTTGGTCTTCGCCGTCGAAGGAGACATGTCGCCGGCGGCGAGTCGAACGCGAGCGAGCGAGAGCGAGAGCGAAAGAGAGAGAGGGAGCCGGGCGGCCGTACGGTGAGCAGCGCGGGGGAGGTCGAGGGTACGGGGGTCATTTTAAGCCCGCGAGGTTTCGCGCGGAAATCGTTGGTTTGGCGCCACTTCGCTGAATTCGGTAATAACGAGCGAACCAAGTGGCGCCAATGTCCGGTCGTTCGGGCTCGCGCGGTCGGCCTGGGCGGTCGGCTCCGGCCCATTGGGATTGTATCGCTTCCTTTCCTTTCTTATGGGCCTTATTTTAGGCCCATTTGATTCACGTGACCTTTCCAATTAATCATATCGTAGTCATTATTCGATTTTCTTTATGTTCTAGGTGCTAATTGTGAGGATTATGAAGAGTGGAGATGATTCATAAAATTTTTATTTTCTCTTTATTCTAGACTAGGTGGAAGGTAGTCAAACCTACCCATTTAGAGACTATTTGGTAATCATTCAAACACTACCAGATTCCGATTTTTTGTTTTCGGGAGTAATTTTGGAACAGAATCGCGTTTGATAAAATTTTTGTTCCTGGGAACAAATTTTTATTTTTTTGTTCCCGGAACAGAATCAATAATAAATAAATAAAAATTGATTCTTGTTCCGGGAACAAATCTAATAATCAAAACCAACTCTTTTTATTCTTCTATTTTCTCTTCTTCTCTTTTTTTCTTCTTCATCCCACCGCCACCGTCCGCCGGTCGCTGGAACCGGTCCGGCGAGCTCGCCGATGGTTGGGCAAGGCTCGCTTGGCCCCGGTGAGGTTCGGCCTCGCTAGATCAAGCAAGGTCGAGCCTCCCCGGAGTTGGGCTTGCCTCGCGACACCCAGCCCCGCCGATGGCCAGGCAAGCCTCGTCCAGCCCTGGCGAGGCCTACCTAGCCATCGACAAGGCCGAGTCTCGCCTAGCTATCGGTGAGGCTCGGCCAACGAGGGCCGGCGACGCTCCGGTGAGGTCACTGGCTAGAAAAAGAAGAAGAAGAAGAAGAAGAAGAATAGGAGAAAAAGGAAAAAAAGAAAAGAAAAAATAAAGGAAAAATAAAATAAAAGTAAAAAGTAAAAAAAATAATTTAAAATTAAAATAAATTGATTTGGAATATAATCAACAAACACAGTACCGAACGTAATTCTATTCCAAGATTAGAAATTTTGCACAATTATCAAACGGCTTAAAATACTTATAAATTGTTCCTGAACAAAATAAAAAAAAATTATTTCATATTAGAATCGTTCCCGAGATAAAATCGTTACCAAACGCGCCTTAACCACAATTCAACGGAGAATTGTCTATTTGACTACCTCGGGAGTTCGGGTGAAGTCGTGCATAGATCAATAATCTAAGAGTGAACGATTTCGGGATCGATCTAGATTTTCTAGAATTTTTTTGGAACTTGGAAGCTATCATGTAGTTCATGAATCAAAACAATCTTAAGGTCTGCCCAGGACCAGTCAAAGGCAGGCTCACATAGATTTAGTTCAAACACTTGGTGAGCAGTTTTTATGACTACAGTTATATTCAGAGCAAGTGAGAGATTAACATCCAGATCTTCAGAACCTTCATTCATAATCAAAATGAACTAAGAGAACACTCAAATCTCCCAAGAAGATGCGATTAACAATTCCGAACCATGACCAAACCAGCAACAGGAGGTTCGGGAGGTGTTGTCTTTGGAAAGCAAAGCTACGGCGGATGTTAATTGACCGAAGATGAATTCCGAATCGATCTATGGTCGAGAAATTTCTGGGATTCACGAATTATGAGATTTACCTTTTCCACAAGATGCGTGTTTTCTAGTTGCGAAGTATCAATCTCTCTCTTAATCCCAGCGAGCCCAACGTGCAGAGGGAAAAGTTAGATAGAGAGGGAACATAAACCAAATGTCAAGAACGAGAGGCCGCAATGAAAAAGACGCAAGAGTAAAAAGAGAGAATTTCCTGATCCGGTTCGGTAGTTACCATCCAAGAACCGAATCGTGCAATGTTCGGTTCCAAATTTTTTTTGAAATGGGAATTGGACCTAAGTGATCAGGACTTGAGCACTGGATCAATTTTTAGGGTTAAGTTCGGTCCAATTTCTGATTCTGCTCGGGACCACTCTCACCCCTAATAAAATTACGACATATGATTCGATCCGACCCGACCTGCTTATTTAACGGGCCTATTGTGTGACCCTGGCTCTTTAATTCGGGCCCAATTGGCGTAGCCCAACCAAACCAATTCAATTCAACGTCGGTTCTCTACTTAAACCGTGTACGGAACATGCCGTCGTTCTTCCGGCTTTCCTTCTTCCAACCTCATGGACTCCGAACCCCGGACGCCCCTCGAGATCCACCTCGTCTCGGACCCCGACTCGCCCGAGTTCGCCCGGTTCGCTCGGGCCCTGACTCGCTCCTCCGTCGTCGGCCTCGACGCCGAATGGAAGCCCGTGCGCCGCCCCCAGTCCGCCTTCCCCACCGTCGCGCTCCTCCAGCTCGCCTGCCGCCCCGCCCCGCCGCCGCCGCCGCCCCGGAAGAGCCCGCGGCGGTGTTCCTCCTCGATCTCTCGTCGGTCCCCTTGCCTTCGGTGTGGGAGCTCCTGCGGGACGTCCTCGCGTCGCCCGACGTGTTGAAGCTCGGGTTCAGGTTCAAGCAGGACTTGATCTACCTGTCCTCCACCTTCTGCGCCCAAGGATGCGATCCCGGGTTCGATCGGGTAAGCGCTGGAGCTCGACCACCTCGAAATTGGAATTCGGGAGGGTTTTTCGAGTCGTCTTATGGTGTCGTATGTTGCGAAATGCTAGAGGAGGATATGCGTCCGTTGATTTTACGTCGTGTTCGAGTGCAATTTGCTGAAGAACCGCGGAAGATTGCGATCAGTCTGCTTAGTTGATAAATGTTATGGCAGAATTGGTCAGTTGCAAGCGAGTTAATTCTGAATGTTCCAGCTCTAGTGGGTGCATTACGCATCCGTAGTTCTCGCTGGCGAGAAAAGTAAAAGTTCGGTACTTGTTATGGAAGACAACAGCAAGATGCGAACTTCGTCTATCTTATTATGTTTTGCAGCATATTTTGGTCATGGCGCTGTGTGATTGGAGTAGAAAGTGATGATAGCCCGATATTATTCATTACAAATTTGTGTTTGCGGTTACAATTATATTGCAGAAACTGCTTAAGACTTATATGGTGAAAAGGGTTGCCTCATGCGCTGCTTTAGAGTTGATTGTAACAATGCTGGGTTTTCTGCTTTTTTTTTTTGCATAGTTGGATGATAGCTTGCTTGTTGAAAATCTATTGGCACATATGTTTTGGGTGTTAGGTTGGAGGATCAATCATTGAATGCTGATTTTTCACTTTACGGGTTAATTTATTTTGAAGCATTGGACAGGTGGAACCCTACATTGACATTATGGGTGTGCATAATATTCTGCGACAAAAGCAATCAGGAAGGAAGACAGCTAAGGTTTCAAAGAGTCTGGCTGCTATCTGTGAAGAAATTTTGGGCTATTCTCTTTCAAAGGTTTGCTCCTCGATACTGTATTTGAACTTCCATAGGGGACTATGAGTGAGAAGTTGAATAGGACGTGCATGTCCTTTGAAGTTGGGCAGGACCTAATAGTAGAAATGATGATCGTTAAAGATAAAACCCAAGCGGAAAGGCTTCTTTTAGCATTTTTTTATGTTATTTTCAGAAGCGTGTTATATGCTTCCATATTGCTCCTACATGGAAATTTCATGTTGCGGCATAAATCTATTGCATACTGAAGAAATCATGATGATCCACCCTTATATGTGTTATATGAAGAAATTTAGATGATGTAAGGGTTGCTCTTATGGCATCCAGTTGCTGTTTCTGCAAAATTTGTTTAATAAGTTGATAATGTGATTAATCTCTTTAGGAACTTCAATGTAGTGATTGGTCACAACGTCCTCTTACGGAAGAGCAGAAAGAATATGCAGCGAGAGATGCGCTCTGCTTGCTTGAAATTTTCAGTGTCTTTCAGGCCAAGATTATCAATAAAGGTTGTACTGCTGGATGGAACTTCCGAAATTCTTGTGACGTCTTCGACATTCATAATGCAAAGGAAATTCTTTAATCACCTGGAATATGTCACAAGGCTTTGCAAATGCATTATTCTTCTCTGTTCCGACTTAGTTCATTTGTGCTGTTAAAATTAAATCTGCCAAAACAATTTCTCTCTTCACCTATTGTGGAGATAAGGTCAGAAAGGTATGTACGTATTAGTTTTGGAAGACTGAGGACTGTGATGGTTCTCATCTTTTCGGTAAAACGTCCCTTTACTTGCAGCATCTTCTTCGGTACGAAGCCATGTGCCTTATATGAGCACTTCCTTTGTCCGCACATCACAGCTTTAGGTGATGGGTTTTCTCTATTCTGATTGATCAATTTTTGCTTTGTAGGGAACTGTTTAAATGGTGATGTGGTCCTCCATTCTGATCACATGAATCTTGGATTGAAGGAAATCCTTAAAGAATCTGATACATGTAGTGCAATTGTGAGGATTAAATCTTTTGAAGCTTTACACATTGTGCGGACCACTACAGCTGAATTTCCTCATGGGATAGTTACAGTAGATGAGGCATCTTTTAGGTCCTCATTTCGAAGTACTGAACCCATGGATAAGGCACTTCTGCTTGTTGTGAGAAGATATGGAGAAAAGATATTGCTAAAAGAATCTGATCGAAGACCTAAAGCCTCCAAAAAGAAAGGTAGAGAAAGATCTTCATTGAATTCTGTTTCCAAAGAAAAGAGGGAAACTTTTGATGAATGGGAAGGGCCAGCACCGTGGGATATTTCAACGGGTGGTGATGGATGCCCTAAGTTTCTGTGTGATGTGATGGTAAACATTCTCTGTTCTGCTTGAAGTTTCCACCAATGGCATATTAATTACCCAGTGTAGAACATGATCTAAGGCATGGCTAAATGTCATAATTTTGTGTAGTCAAAGCAGCATTCACTTGTACCTTCCATCATTGAAGTGTTCAAAGTCTATACTTGAATTGCAGAATCCCTTACAGTGTAATGCAGGACTTAAAATCTTTTTGTCTTTTCTCATAAAAGAAAACCTCTTCTCAGGTTGAAGGCTTGGCAAAACATCTTCGGTGTGTTGGGATAGATGCTGCCATTCCTCATTCGAAGAAACCAGAGCCCAGGTTGTTCTCTCGCATGTTACTTTTTTCCCCTCGTGTGCTCCACCAATTGCTCTCTTGCATGTGACTTGCAATCTTGACAAAACTTCTTTCGGGAGAAATGACATTCTATTCTACTATTGCAGGGAGCTGATTGCACAAGCACATAAAGAGAAGAGAGTTCTTCTTACACGAGACGCTAAGCTGTTGAAACATGAATACTTGTTGCATAATCAAATATATAGGGTGAAAAGTCTATTGAAAAATGAGCAGCTGCTGGAGGTACGCATGCTGGAAGTTCAATGCCAATTTAATTAGATTGGACCAATCGATTGGCACTTATAATATTGATATTTCCAAATGGACCAATCAACTGTAGAAGTGAGTTGAGGGTTACTTTCATAAGGTCAAGACATGCTGATCTTAAGAATGTTCTGCAGGTAATAGAAGCTTTCCAATTAAAAATTTCCGAGGATGATTTGATGTCTAGGTGCACCAAATGCAACGGTAGGTTCATTCAGAAGCCCCTATCAACTGAAGAAGCTGTGGAAGCCGCAAAGGGTTTCCAAAGAATTCCAAGCTGCTTGTTTGACAAGAATTTGGAATTTTGGCAGTGCATGGACTGTAACCAACTATATTGGGAGGTACGATTTGGCTCTGCCCATTCTTTTCCTGTTTCTTTGGTTGATTTTTTTCAGATCTTGATTTTCTCATGTTGTGTGTTGCGAGTCCTGTTGAAAACAAACATGCTTCGATCAACTGCACTTCTAAGAAATCGAGAACTCTTCACGTGTTATGTTCAACTCCCCATGCTTGAATTACCCCTCCATCTAAACCCTGTAATTTCTTATGAATCGCCATTGCAGGGAACTCAGTACCACAACGCGGTGCAGAAGTTCATTGACGTTTGCAAGTTGAACGAGTAGAAGGTGCTAGTTCCTAACTCGAGCCAATTGCATTGGAATGCAAATGTAGCACGATCCTCGTTCTGAATGTCACTATCCTGTATCATACGCTTGTTCTCAATCAATAAACCGAGCTGATCTCCAGTTCCGGGTAATGTCTATGGTTCTATACAACATCAATGTCCCGTGAAATGAGAGGCCCCCTCATCCATGGGTACACCATGGACTAAAGTTTGCAGACATCACGACCAGGTCCTGACTTCAGGGATATCGCGATCCGATCGAAATGACGAGTTGGGGGGCCCCCCTTGACGATGATTTTTCGTGTGGTGCGTTGGCGGGTAAGTGTTAGTTGACAAGCCCACGCTATTAGTCCTCGTGTGAAACGAGAAGAACGAGGAATGCAATTCTGGTTTGGGTTCGGCAATCGTTTTCTTCCCGCGAGAAATTTTCCTTCGGTTCTAATATGGGGAGATGTATATGTGCGACCCACAAAAAAACTGGGGTTAAATTCAATGGACGGAGCCGGCTTTTCTGAGATTTGTGCACGATGGTTGGAGAGCTGTACCCGAGGCAGGATGAACTCCGTCTTTGTGCTGAAGGGAAAAGTCGGGTGATGCTAGAGCTATAACTAAGCAACTAAATTCGATTTTTCTTTCTGAATTTCCCGTGTCGGAAATGGATCACGCGCAAGCTGTGCCCGAACATAAGTCCGCCACCGTTTCCGGCCACTTCGCGTGCGCAGTCGCAGCCTGTTATAGCTGGAGGCTAGTCCTGGGCGGTGGGGGGCCTTTGGCTTAGAATTCCGAGACGCGCCGTCACTGCGGCTTATCAGAGACTGCTCTGCCGCGGCGGACCTCGAAGGTTTGCAACGCCTAGGATCTCTCTCTCTCTCTCACTCTCTCTCATTAAAATTTGATTAAACTAGACTTTAAATTCTAGGTAAACGCGAAAGTTCTGAGAGAGTGTCCCACTCTCTAGAACCCGTAAAACTCGGTTTTATGCAATTCCATATAAGCATGTATCTAGGGGAACGTGAGATTGACGTACATGGGGATCGAGGAATCTTGCGAGAGTTCCGTTCGAAATTCAACGCACAGTTTGCCAAAATCGTACGACAAACCGAGAGGCGAGAGGGGAATTACACCGTCTGGCCCTTCTTCGGGTCCACCTCTTGACGAAGGAGCTCGCTCTTAGTTCATCATTATAACTATCATTATTGGATCTCCTCTTGATGTTGTATTGAATCGATGACAATCGAACTTTATTCACTTATGCAAATCGACCGAATCATGAATTTTGATGATAATCCTAGGAGAACTGACATAGACCGGGACGTTATTGGTGAGTTCAATGAGAGGCTGCTGTTGATGATACCTAACTTGGACTTATTTACAAGGCCAATCAATCAGTGTTGATTAGCTCTAAATAGAGATAGATTAAGAGACACGAATTAAGGATTTCGGAAGTCTTAATTACACTGTTGTCGAGGGCTACGAATACTTCCATCGACAGATTCGAAGATTCCTCTATCACGATACATCCGATCCATGGTGCGCGCGCATGCGCAAGGACGTTAATGAGAAAGACAAAGCGACCGAGCGTCGTAGTCTTACCTAAATTCGGTTCCCAGTGGACTATCACCTACCAACGATGGAGTCCATCATGCGGTGCCCGAGTAAAGAATAATATCCACCGAAGTCAAGCCCTCGTCAACCGACGAACATCGCATCGGATTATTAGGAAATAAATCGTTATCATAGCTCTCCAAAAAGATCCAGACTTCAAGCAATCGGGAAAACCAAAGTCAACGCCTAGCTGCAGCTAAAATGCATGCCGAAGCATTTCCGCCACCCGCAGTCCTTGCCTAGAAAAAACGAGGACCCCATTTTCTCCATCAGCATGGAACAGCTAGTTGGGACGTGAACATCCCTGTCTTTTCCCATTGACGAACATGCACAGATGATAAAAGCTACTTAAGAGTCCTCGCCTGATCTTACGATCTAACGATGAGAGGGGCTGCTTCTGTCCATTTTGCATTTTTGGCAGCATCACTGCTCCTGCGATGGCGGCAGCAAGGACCCAAGTTAGTTTCGTGGTGAGGGCGTAGGATAGCCGACCTACCTACGCTCTCTCTCTCTCTCTCTGTCTCTCTCCCTCAGAGAGAGAATTTTTATTGATGAGCAAATAATTGCGAAGAGAGAATGGGAATGTGAGAATGAGAGGAAAATTCTCCGTCGCTTCTTGTTTGTGGTTTGGTCAGAAAGGAAGAACCCCACCAGTAGGTCCACGTAGGAATTGCACCGAGGCAACCTTTTGGAGAATAAAGATTTGCCAATCCCAAAAAGATATGCGGGGTTTCTATTTTAAAAAGTAAATGGAAAAAGCGTGTGTCTATGAGAATTTTCATGTGATGTTTCATCATACAATTAATTGGGACAGCGAAAGATTAACTGATAGACAAAACTAGCCCCCCCGCTCTCTCTCTGTCTCTCTGTCTCTCTCTCTCATCTGTCTCACATCACTGATAAGATTATACAAGGCAACCCAGAAGGAGGAAGAAGAAGAAGAGGAGGAGGAGCTGCAAGAAAGACCCCTTTCAAGGCGTTTCATATCTTTCTGATTCTTGAAGGATCGAGGAGGAGAGTGACTTAACCCTCTCTCTTTTCTTCCTTTTCATTCCATGGATACTGCCGAGTGGCGACAGGTAAAGACAAAAAACATTTGTTGTTGTTTCTCTTTCTCTGATCATCATCATCATTTAATTTCCCTATGATTATGTGTCTGTGTCTGCGTGTGTGTGGGAGATTTTACTCAAGGCGAGCAGAAGAAAAAGTTTCAGCTTTGAAAAAGCTTTTGGTTGATCTTATCTGCTCAAAAAAGTTAACTTTCTTTCCACCCATGAAATGATGCTTAGCTTCCCACTAAATTCTACTACTTTGAATATTGTGTGTGGCTCTCTTTCTTAATAAGAAATCTTTCATCATCATCATTATCTTACTGTTGAAAGTACTGTACTCCTTTTCTCTCCCTTTCTCTTTCCCACCTCCTGATAAAGAGATCTGGGAAAGCTGTTCCTTCTTTGTTCTTTTTCCCTTGTAAACATGTAATAACCCCCCTCAAAGTTGTCAAAAGTTAACTACTTTTGTTTTCTTTTCTCTGTCCTGTGTGTTTTTATCTTTTCTTCTATTTCTCTCTCTCTTCCCCACAAATCCTGAGTGATCCAATCTTTTTCATGCTCTTGGATGATGAAGTCCTAGACTTTTTTCAGTTTTGTTTGGCACTTTTAACTGTTCTCTTCTTTTCTTTTTCTTTTTTTGCTGAATGATGTTCAGGGAATTGGGGTTATTAAAGCCATGGAGGGCTCATCGAGGCCTGCCCTAAGGTCGAGGCCTCAAAAGGACCAAGCTTTAAACTGCCCAAGGTGCACTTCCACACACACCAAATTTTGTTACTACAACAATTACAGTCTCTCTCAGCCCAGATACTTCTGCAAGACCTGTAGGAGGTACTGGACTGAGGGTGGTTCCCTCAGAAATGTACCTGTGGGTGGTGGGTCAAGGAAGAACAAGAGACCATCATCATCTTCGCCTTCAACTTCATCGTCATCATCAAAGAACAAGATTATTCCCAATCTGACTCCACCTCCTCCAACAATCCTTCACTCTGACCCTCAAAACCCTAATAATAGGCCCCAGGAAGGCCAAGGTTTTAGCCTGCCCAGCTACTTGCCGGCTCAGGCATACGCTGCCCTTAGTCACCATCTTCCAAACCCTAGCTCTTCTTCTTCCCCAATGGAGTTTCTGAAGAGCGGTGGGAGTTGGCCTAGCGGTTTGAGCCTGAGCAGTTTAATGGCGATTCCCGGGTCTGATTCAAGCGCCTGCATGTATTCAGCATCAGCTGGGTTTCCTCTGCAAGAACTAAAGCCAAACCTCCAATATTTCTCTCTGGCTGGCCTCGAAGCTGGGGAGTTCAAACAAGTGCCTTCGAGGACTGCTGAACTCGAGCAAATGAATAGGGGGCAACATGGAGATCCATCAACTGGGTATTGGAGCAAATTGTTGGGTGGAGGATCATGGTGATGACATTGTCATATGACAGAAAGATAGCAGCTGTTTTTGCATGAAAAGCATTTGCAAGAATTCAGGATGAGTTTGATTTCTTTTTGATTTATTTTTTCCTTTTTAAATATGTCCCTCTCAGCGTGTGGCCTGTTTCTAGGATGATTGAAAGCTAAGATATCGAATAGGGGTCAAATGGTTTCTTTATTTTTCTTAATTATTGTCATTCCACAGAGTGAGTTGGCTGCTTTGCTTTCCTTCATTTCAATTGTTTCTTATATTCTTCCATGCTTATGGTTTTTTGCTCACCTAGTCTTGGCAACTTGATCAATGGGGATATGTTTGAGAGGTTTCTTAATGGAGAAATTGGTGCATCCTGGAGAAATCCAAAAAGGAAGTATATGCATCACATAAAAGTTTTGGCTGAGGAGAGAGATCAAGAGGTAGCTTAGTATTTGCATTGGTATTTGCGGAGATGGCTTTGATTAACAGTAGCGTACGAGAGAATTATTTAACTTGGGAAGTCACGTATGTTTGTGGCGATTCTTCTTTTTCTTTTTTGTTGGTAAAGTGCGTTGGAATGATGGCTGTCAATCCTTTAGCTTTACAGCAATTATATATATATAATATAACCGTGTGTGCGCTCCTCTCTTTCAATCTGAAAGGTCTGGTCTTATCAGCAACATCATCTTGGCAAAGATTCTGGCAACCCAGAAAAGCTGATTGAGTGGAACGAGCGGAGATGGGTTTGAAGACAGGTGAGGTGAGAGTGAGAAATAACAAATGAGTGGCGGAAGGACCAGAGGTGCGTGTAATGTGTAGGAGTATGACCCATCTTCCACTTTCCGTCCCTTGCCAACAAGTTGTGCGCAGCTTCACATGGTATCCCACTTTCATCGTTAGGGTTTCTCTCTCTCTCTCTCTCTCTCTCTCTACACACAACTACACACACACGCATTTATATGTATGTGGTCAAACTCAATATAATGATAGTGGGATAAGCGTAAGATAGTCTAAAAAAATTCTTGCCTCCGTCGTTTTATTTTAAATCCATTGAGTTCTAGACATTTTAAATCTAGTCAGTCAAAGTGCTAAAGTGAGCATTTGTATGGTGGTTGCCCACTCTGAACTTTTTATTGGTAGTGAGTCTGTGACTTGATTAACCAAAATTGAAAATGAGTAGTTGTTAATTGATCAAAGCAAAGTATGAAAATACTAACTTGATCAATGAACAAATGTTTCGTGACCATTATAGTATTTGTAGAAATCTACATATAATTAGTTGTGAAATACTGTCTATGAATGCACTGTGTTTATCATGCGATGGAAAATCTTTCTTGACTATATGTGATGGCGGGGAGAGCAAATCTGCCATACATGGCTAAGTAAGTATTTTATAAAGTAGATATGATAGAGCACAAGATAGGTTTCAAAAATCTGATGTCTATAGATGCATTTTGTTCTTAAGATTATATTACAGTCATGCCTATTTTCTTAAATGAACACATAAATATTAGACCGATTATAATGGGTCACAGACTCATTTCTTAACCAGTATTTGATAAGTCGTATCATTATATAGTTTAGTTTATATTCAATAGATGGGTCATAAATAGGTTTAGACCCAATTCTATGCATCGAAAATAGGTTTGATATGAGTATTAAATGGGTTCATAAATTATTTAAATCTAACCCACCTTTATGACTTTCTTTCGCCCTCATCCGATCTCATTCTTGTGCTTTAATCTTAGTTTGGGTGCGATTTTTTTTAAATTAGGTTAAATATATAAATATTTTAATAATATAGATTAGGCATGGGTCAACTTGAAAAATATTGCATGGCAATTGATCAATATGGAAACTTGGGTTGGCATTTGATGAATATGGAAACTTTGGTCGGATCATTTTCGATCTGATTCATCCTTCTTCTTCTTTTTGGGTCAAATGATCCATCCGTTTGAAAGGTGTAACAAGTGCCTGACGAGCTAATCGAATGAAGACTCCATGCCGAGGAGCTACCATTCCTCTCGCTTCTTCTCCATGCCAACGAGGAGTGAACTTTGGCCCCTAGGGTCTGGTCCTAAAGAGACGCCTACCGACATTCCCCTCGTTCATCGTGAAGGAGAAATACAAAAATCTTCAAACATCCCCATCACCCTCCTCCCCCATCGACGAAACCATGCACGCATCCCGCGACTGGGTAATAGCAGTACAAAGTTGCAATAATTTATCCTAGGGTCTGCTCTTCACCAAGAGGTGAAAGGTCGCCAGCGAGGCTCGCATGATGATGATGATGATGATGATGATGGGGGAGCAGCGGGGCTTTTGCCGAACTAGGGCTTTTGCCGAACTGGGGCCGTCCGTTCCTCTCCCACCCCCACAACCTTTTCCCTCGTGTCCCCTCCATTTCTGTGAAAGCTGAAACAGGCCATGGACGGGGGTCTGAGTTCTGATATCATCATCGCCATCTTTGCTATTATTGTGCTGCCGCTCGAAACCCTATGTTGTCGGTGCTGATGGCTGATTAGGTAACAACATGCGTTAGCATTTACTCTCTCTCTCTCTCTCTCTCTCTCTCTCTCTCTCTCTGTGCGTTTCCATCATGGCATTTTTGCATGTAGCTAGGGTTTCGGGACTCGCTGAGCACGACCTAGTAGCATTCATCCAGTTTACTGAACGTCAACTTGTAGAGAGACTAGCTTAGCTTCTTCGGCTTTCGACCCATCTTGGCATGCATGGTTCTCTTACAATTCCCATATGCTGCCCTTGGCAATTTTTAGCCCTGCAATGAAAACGATCGGCGTGGTCTTGTCAAATTCGAGCGTCTCTTTTAGATGGGGTGGTCTATGATGTCGAACGCCACTGCGCATGTCTTTGGGATTTGTGAAGCGTGGACGCACTCGTTTATCACGGAACGCGTCATCCTTGGCGAGTTCTCCAATCAAGATTTACGACGTTTTGTAATGATCTACGACGAAATGACTATATTGGAAAGTATGATTTTACGAGGTCGTGTGATGGTTGATGACCAAACGAATGTGTACAAGAGCACTTACGAGCCACCAGCAAATCCATCTTGGACTATATCATTGAAAGGTGGACACAACTCGGCTGACATTTTCTCCTCAAATTCCAAGTGACTGCCCAAAAGTTAGTACTGCTTGTATCTGGTGGTTTGAGAAATCAAACATTGTCTTATACGCTCAATTCACCAACTAGTCCGGTTTCCAATCACCGAACTAACCCGTGGGGTTTGGCATGTGCACATGATTAACAGATCATAGAGCAACCTCGGATAATAACAGAGAAGATATCGAACCGCCTATGCAGTGAAATGCGCTAAATCATGTTAGTTGACTCAGATTTCCGTCTATGGATTTGGGCTCTTTTGCTGATCTCTCTGGATATGGACGGCGGGTTCAAAGTTTTTCCTCGCCAATGTCATATAAATTTCATTAGTTACAAGAATCGGTATACAAAGATTCAATCCCTCCCATCTCTTTTCGCTACGTGAAATTAGCCTTAGAAGTAAATATGTCGCTGCAGAAACAAGTCAGTCAAAGGTGGTCAGTCCTTTAGGTTAGGCGCTAAATCATGTTAGATGACTCAGATTTCCGTCTATGCATTTGGGCTCTTTTGCTGATCTCTCTGGATATGGACGGCGGGTTCAAAGTTCTTCCTCGCCAATGTCATAAATTTCATTAGTTACAAGAATCGGTATACAAAGATTCAATCCCTCCCATCTCTTTTCGCTATGTGAAATCAGCCTTAGAAGTAAATATGTCGCTGCAGAAACAAGTCAGTCAAAGGTGGTCAGTCCTTTGGGTCAAAGACCCAGGAAGTTTACCCTTTACAGTGGCTACCGTTTTCCTAGCCAACCATCAAAAGAGCACGCGAAACAGATGCAAAAAGGCAGCTAACTACATAGACCCTTGTTCATACTCGCATGTAGCAATACCTTTGGTAAGCTACAACCACCCATAAGAGAATTGTAAATACAGAGACTACCAAATCAATATACCTGATGCAAAGTGCTGTGCTTTTGCCACGAAAAAAGAAAAAGGTTAAGGTGGTGAAGTGCATCTGCAACTCCAAGAGGTAACCAGGTGTTTCAAGCTTTAGCCGGTGACAGCTCCACCTCCAACCCAAACTTCATTTTAGAGCACACATAATAAGCTATTGCCACAGATTGTGTGAGCTATGGGGAATACAGGGGTATCGCCATATCGATGGAGTCAGATAGTTCAACACAATTGACTCACAAATTCAACTTGAACAATTAACTACTTACCATTTTCCAGAAACCTAAGCTGAAATATAAGCCAGTTATGGACATAACACTACTTAATGCCTTGAGGGTAGCTGACACTGGAGAAGGAGCTATCATAGAATAATAGTCAGGAAAGTGAAACGTGACACGGAACTGTGAAATCACATGGACAAGTTTTTCTTCTTTTTTTAATAAGCCACATAAGCATAGTCTGGAGATGCTTCTTAGCCCAACTTCTCCCATTAATCACGTGTTTTAGCTCTTGGACCTCTAGAATAATTGAAATACACCTCAACTCGATTGACTCAGAAACATGTGTAAGAATTTACTCCATCTCAGGAAAGGACAATGTGAAACTATAGAAAAGACCTAAAAATCTCCACCGAGCAGCAAGTTCTTCTGTGTCACAAGCAACCCAAAAGCATTACAGAAACCAAAAGGGAAGGAAAAGAAAGCAGCCACTTTGACTTGAAATCTTCTGGTGAGTCGTGAATGTTCAAACAAAACGTTCAGGGATCTTATATTTGTATAATACCATGGCTTTCTTTCCCTAGTTGGGAACCTCGAAATTCAAGAGCTCAATGTCAAGAACCTTTAAATTCACAGCTACTAACTAAAAGGGAAGCAAAAATCCAAGTAAAATCAGACACACTCATTTATACAAAAAGTGAAAGCGATCTGCAACTTCCAGACACCACACAGGGCAAGATTCCACGGTTCCTAGGACCAATTTTTTATCAGCTGAGAAGTCTCTGTACACAAAGATCGGGTTATCTACACATTCACATGAGCGTGGGGATTTATGCAGGTTAATGTTTTGTCAGGCATAAACATCAGGTGGTGCTCCTGCTACCAATTTTCCTTGACAATCTTCACCTTCTCGAATATGAATTTTCCTTCCTTATACTTCTGTGAAGCTTCGTAGGCCCTTTCGTACTTCCAACCCAACACCTCATGGCAATCGGCACAGGATATGTCACCAACCGTATGAAGACCAGTGCGGAGGCGCCGATCTTCTAGGGTCCCCACGACAATGTTCCGGGCATGAGAGAACAGAAAAGCCCGGCCATTTATTCCCTAAGAACAACAATCTCCAGAGCCCCATTAAACTGATTCATGTGCTCGAATTTTGATAATTGACAAGAACTTGGAAACAATACCAATAGCTAAAAACAAAAGTAATGAGATTGAACACCATTTAGCCATCTAACGTGAGACAAAGCCAGATCCTCTCCTACCTGTAATGCCAAGGACAAATCACTCCTTCTATTTGACAGCTTTAAAAAAGGATTCGAAGCAAAACGGAGCATGGACTCAGAATTTAAGACATCACAAGAAATTTCGCTTACTCTGTTCCACTAAAATTCTTTCCATCAGCAAACTCTTCGTACTATATTTCATACAGCCGAGACACAACGAGGGTCGCCCCGATTACTTAAGCACTAAGATAAAACGTGTTGAAAACTCCAAACATCCCTGAACTAAAACCTTGCAACTTGCAAGTCCACAGAACTGTCGAAAACAACAGAACATCCTCTCAGAAAACTAAACGCGCCTCACCTGGAAATCCTTGGAGATAATATCGTTGTGAAGACACACTTGGTTTCGACAATTGTAGCAGCTGTACACCCGCGGCCCCACGAATCCCTCCATTGATGGAAAAAGGAACCCAGACCTCCTGTTCTGACCAAGCCAAGCTGTGTAAAGCCAACAAAAGCAGCGAGCGAACAGACCCAAATCAGAAAGAACAAACAAACCCAGCAGCGGAATCCAGAGACCAACACAAGCCGGCGAAGAAACCATAGATTTCCCTCACCTACAGAAGAATTTCGTGACGACCCAGAAGTCCAAAACAGAGGCTTTAGCGCGGAAGGCCGCAGCAGGACAGGACTTTCACTCCCTCCGGGCTAGAGTAAAAGATCCCACGGAACGAACGACCCGGGTTCGACAGGGACGGAAATGGGTAACCCGAAAGAACCCCAGAAGAGGACACAACCGAGAAAATCAATTCCTGCAACGAACGGCCTAAGCAGCGACAAAGAAGCGAGCAAGCGAGCGAGAAAAGTCCAACGAAAACCCAAGGGCGTGATGACTCACTAGTAAGTCGAGGGATAATATCATAATATATTGGAAATGGATGGGGATCCGAGGTGTCGATTGTCCACCGGCGCAAGCAACAGGTGACGGAACATTCAAAGCGATCTTTCCGCGACGCTCGCGTAGAAGCTCGTCCACTTTTGAGCTCGACTGACGTGGCTTCTCAAGAGGGGACCCGAGCCGGTCCGGACTGAACCAATTGGTAGCGGAGCGTGTGGAGCTGTAGACCCACGCAACTGCTCGGGTGGGTCCGGATCCGAATCAGGGTCCGCCAATGGTTTTGAGCTGTGCGCTTCGAAAACCGCAGCCCGCCGCCGCCCCCGCCGTCCCCGCGGGTCCTTTTTTCTTGGCGAATCGGGCTGTGCGGGAGACCGGTTCTTCGCGATCGTCGGATCGGATTGGTCCCACGCCATTTGACGGCTGCGATGAAGTAAGAGGGTCGGTCTAATGCTTGTTTTTTTAGCTCGATGCTTCTTTGGCCTGATTGGACGACGCGTGTTCAAATCCTCGTGGTGTTGGGGAAGCTGAATTTTCCATCTCGCGTATAGTCAAAGCTTCTTGCCCAATTTTCTACCATTGGATAATTAGAGAGAGAGAAAAAAAAAGAGTGTCTCTCCCAAGAAAAATTTGGATCCCTTGCCGGTGAAGTCGTGGTACGATATTCCATAAAGAAAAAGTCTTATCTTGAAACATGACCTGACTTAAGACCATAAATTTTACGATTTAACGTCACCTACTTTCACCGTTTTTTCTTAATCATGATCCTAGCCAAAACTAACCTTATCTTATCTGATCGAGACAAATGTTGTTAAGTGGTGCATTTATCATCTCGGCAAAGATAAACTTACATTAGTAAGGTCTTAATCCTATGTTATGATTGCAATAATGCATTTGGACTAGTAATGACAACTTTGTTAAGATGTACATATATATATTAAAGTATTCCATATCACTAGTTGATAGGTATTTTATATACACATTATTTCTCTCTACCTATGGACTTAAGATTTAGAATTGAATTTTTTGACATTTTATCATAGTTAAATTCTTGCCAGGTTTAGGTCATATGTGCACCTCCGTTCATCGAATTCACGTCTTAATCCCTCCACGTCTACACCTATGGATTAAGTTTTTCCCTTGATTTTCTCATAATATAAACTCAACAAATTTGGGAAATATGATGATTTGAAAATGTTCGATTACATGAAAAAAAAATCATATTGATTTTGAGTTACAATATAAGATACGCTCATTAGATATTGCTATTCTTTTTATTTTGTCGCCCGCATTGGTGTGATCCATACGTTATAATCAACTATTGGTATGATAAAGATGAGGAGCTTTGGGATCAAGTCTTCACCTAATAAAGTGAAACCAGCCAAAACATGGAAACGCGTCCTGTCATCATCTCTACTTTAGCTAGCCGTGAATTTATTCATCCTTTTCGTGTTGTTTTACCTGGCTCATCGAATAAACCCCATGCCAGATCGCAAAATAATTCGAAGTTCACGTGCAAACCATTGATGAGACAATAAATCCGAGCATCACGATAGTCTAAATCACACCGAACAAAGAAAGGAAAAAGGGGGAAAGAAAACCGAAGTTCTCTTATCTTAGCGAGACTGTAATAACATACATTCAAACGTTGCTTTAATTATACATGAATGGGAACATCATCCGACGTCGTATCACGACAGGAGAGAGACATCCCAGCTTATTTTTTACACGGTACGAGAAAGCAAAGAAGGGAGACAAGTCGATGCGCGGACCGGCACGGCATCAGTACTCCTTCACGATCTTCGACAGGTCGATGATGAACCGGCCTTCCTTGTGCTTCTGCTTCGGATCGTGGGATCGCACGTACTTCCACCCCATCTCCTCGTGGCAGTTGCTGCAGTAGATGTCCGCCACCGCGAAGACCCCGGTCATCAGCTGCCGGTCCTGGGTCCGCCCGACGACCACGTTCATCGCGTTCGTGAACATGTAGGCCGGTCCCCATTTCGCCTGACGTGGAACCATCCGATATCGTTTTTAGATTCTAAGGAAAAAGAAGAAAAATGGAGGAGGAATTTCGGGGGATGTTCTCTTTCTTTCACTTACTCGGAATTTCCTGGAGAGGATGTCGTCGGCGAGGGCGACGGGCTTGCGGCAGTTGCGGCAGCTGAAGAAGGGACGGCCGACGAATTCCGCCATTGAAAGAAGAAGCAGCGGGTACTGGAGTCCGATGTGAACGGGGAGCTCAGAGGAAGGGTGAACGAGCACGTATTTTAAGGTGATGACAGTTGACTAACTTGACTCTTGGAGAAAAATCGCCCTTTGTTCTCCATGTACAAATTAACCCTCCATTAATTGATAAATATATCCATTTGGAGTTTTATAATTTTTATTTTCCACAGTATTAATCTAATATAATAAATTTAACGGATAATAAATTTATAATAAATATATCGATCTGAATTTTTTAGTATCAATATGGGGTTTTCTATAATAATAAATTAATTTTTGAATAAATTTATTGAATATATTAATTTTGAATTTTTCATGATATTAATCAAAAATCCTGAAACCGGAGTTTTAGCGTGCAAAATGAGACTTCCTCCCTCCATGTTTGAGTAAAGATCCCACCGAACAAACGACAAGGGACAGAATGGGTAAATTGAAGAGCCCCGGAAGAGCACACAATTGGAAAAATCAATTCGTGTAGTAAGCGACTAATGCAATAACCAGAAGGAACAGAGTAGAAAAGTCCAACGCAAACCAAATCAAGCAATTATTGCTAGATGATTCAAAGCAAAGGGGGGGAAACTAAGGGTCCATAAGGCAAGGTCTCTGTTCCAAGAACAATTTTTATTCATAAGTAATTTTTTTTTTGTTTCTATTCCCGAACAAGTTTCTAAGCAAAAAAAAAAAAATTTAGTAATTATATAAAATTTATATTTTTAAAAATGCATTTGATATGACTCTCAAATTTTTTTATAACTTAAAATTTCTTTTTAATTTTTAAATATTTTTTTAACATTTTTCTCTTTTTTTTTTTTTTTAATCTTTTTTTCCTTTTTTTTTTTTTTTATCCTTTCTCTAACCGGTCACCAACCTCGGGGGAGCCTCGTCCAGCCATTATGAGGCTAAACCTCGCCTAGCCACCGTGAGGCTCTAGCGAGATTGTCGGACTTCATCTAGTCAGTCACCGGTCATTACTGAAGGTTGGCAACTAGCCAGTGGAAGAATAGGAGGAATGGAAAAAAAAAAAAGAGAGAGAAAAAAATTATTTGAGCTTGATTAAGATGCAATTTTTTCTATTTTTTTTATTCTATTACAAATCTATTTCTGTGAACAAATTTGTTCTTGGGGACAAAAACGTATATTGACGGATTTCTGTTACAATGAACCAAAAAAAATAAAAATAAATAGAAGCATTATCAAACACGCTTTAAAGAACCTATCTACTCCGGACGCTCACGAACAAGCTCGTCCGTTTTTGTGCTCGACTGACTTCTCAAGAGGGACCTTCAATCCCCATCGTGCGAGCTGGAGCTCTGGGAATGCCATCCATGAGATGAATTGGGCCGGTTCGAACCTTAGGCCCACGCCACTCGAAATTGCGACCCACGCCTCCCGGACCTTTTTCTTGGCGAATCGGGTTGCGTTCGGGACCGGTTCATTACGAAAATTTGAATCTCTTCTCAGTGAAGTCATGGCGTGATGTTCGATGGAAAAAAAGTCGTACCACAATGATGACCTAAGTCAGACCATCAATTTTGCGGTACGATTTCACCGTTTTTCCTCGACCGAGATCCTAAGTTTAGATAAAGGCCCAAGTGAATGATTACTATACTCGATTATTCCCACCTCCGTATGCGCGCCGAATTAAGCCATCGTTTTCAGATTCATTGTATCATGTCACAATCAAAATTAATCTTATCCGATCAAGAGAAATGTGGATAAACTATCCATTTACCATCTCGATGAAGACAAATTTACAATACATATGTAATACAGCATGGTCTTACTCCGACATTATGATTACACCAATGCATGTGGACTAGTAATAGCAGCTTTGTTGACATACTTTAGTTAATAGTTATGTATGTGTTAAATGTATGCATATTGCTTATTTGTAGGGCTTACGGATTTTATGTATACATGCAATTTCCCTCTTCTTATGAATTTAAACTTTTAGGTTGAATTTTCTAACATTTTATCAAAATCAAAGTTTATTTCGTGCATACAACAGTTCGTTGAGTTTCATGTCCTAATCCCTCTATGGCACCTGTAGTTTAAGTTTTGTTGATGGGTTTTTTCATTATATAAACTTGACAAATTTGAGTAGATTTGTCAAATGGGCAGGTTGGATTGACCCATTTTCATGCAATATAAGAGTAAGAAGTGAGCAAACACATGATCGAGTAAAGGCGAGAGAAAGTCATCGAGTTGAGTTGGGTTAAGTAAATTGTGGACATATTTATAACCCATACTAGTTTGGGTCTTACAATTCTAAATCAATTTATGGCGACTAAATGTGACTAATTTATATAACAACATAACTTATTAAACATGAGTTAAAAAATGAGTATGACTTTTTTTTGATAGGCCTGAATTTGAGAAATTTGATGATTTGAAGAATCCCAATTGCATGAAACAATATTGATTTTGAGTGCCAATTATGCTTACTAGCTTTTATCATTCTTTTCTTTATTTCGTCAACCATATTGCTGGGATCAAATGCATTGATCAAATGCATTATAAACTTAGTATGATAAAGATCAAGCAGCTTTGGGATCAACATATATTCACTTAATGAAGTAAAAAACAGTTCAAAAGATGGAAATGCCCAGTGTGTAATCATCTTTGCTCTGGCTAGTCGCGAAATTTTGGTCTTTTCACATTATTTTTTTCCTTGCTCATTGAATAAATCCCAATCTAAATTACAAAACAAAATTCGACCAAAAAAAAAAATTACAAAACAATTTGAAGTCCATGTACAAACTATTCGTGAGATAACAAATCCAAGAAATCTCACAATAACCTAAAATATGCTTACTTCTTTTTCTTTTCCTTTTTTATCTATTGGCCCAACTCCCTTTTCATCACTGGTATGATGTTAATGCATTATTCCTAAAAATTTATTTATGCCGAAAAAAGAGAAAATAGGGGAAAGAAAACCAAGTCCTCCAATCTTAGCGAGATTACAATAATGTACATTTTTACCAAACGTTGTTTTAATCATAAGTGAATACGAACATCATCCGACGTCGTTTCACGACAAGAGAGGATACCGACGCAGCTTGTTCTTGCACAGTACGAGAAGCGAGGACTTTCGAACCGCGAGAGAGACGAGTCACGCGCCGGGCCGGCGTCAGTACTCCTTCACGATCTTCGACAGTTCGACGATGAACCGGCCTTGCTTGTACTTCTGCTTCGGATCGTAGGCTCGCACGTACTTCCACCCCATCTCCTCGTGGCAGTTGCTGCAGTAGATGTCCGCCACCGCGAAGACCCCGGTCATCAGCTGCCGGTCCTAGGTCCGTCCGACCACCACGTTCATCACGTTCGTGAACATGTAGGCCGGTCTCGATTTCGCCTGGCGGGTAACGATCCAAGATCGCGTTTAAATTCTAAGGGGAAGCACTATCGATTGAAGGAAAGAAAAGGAGGGATTTTGGGGATGTTCTCTTTCGTTCCCCTTACTCGGAATTTCGTGGAGAGGATGTCGTCGGCGATGGCGACGGGGCTGCGGCAACTCTTGCAGCTGAAGAAGGGACGGCCGACGAATTCCGCCATTGGAGGGAAGAGCGACGAGATTGCGATGAAGAAGAAGAAGAAGAAGCAGCAGCGAGGGCTCGAGTTCGATCTGAATATCGGGTTAAGGAAGGGCGAACGAGCACGTCTTCTGAGATAGGGACAGTTGACTGACTTGACTCTTGGAGAGATTGCCGGGTGCTCCCGAGGGTACCGTGCACGAAATGAACCCGCATATGGAGATATATGCACAAGCCAACAACGATGGAGCACAGCCTCCCTCTCACCCCGACTCACGCCATACCATCCACAAGCCTCACACGCAAGTCACCGAACACCCATCCAACCCTAGGACTAGCCCGAATGAGCCCAAAACAGAATCATCAAATCAAGAATCGTTCTCAATTTGCTCAATCCGCACCTCTCTCTCTATCTCTCTCGCACGCTTCCCCTCTCACTCATAGCTCTTATTCGGACTCTAAGCTAACCCGTATATACCAAAACAAGGACATCAAGGCTCCGTTCTGTTCAAGCCGAGGGAGGAAAAGAGAGAAATGGAAGAGAGAGGGAACAAAACTATGGGTTGGTGGGTCGTTGACCGGGTGGAACGCAATAATATCCACCACCTACCAGCCACGGCAATTCAAAATCAGAACCTATCCTACCCCAAAACCCAACATTTCAGCCGTCCCCTGCACCCCCAATGCAGCCACCCAACCCTAAATCAATATACAACACAAGGCGGGGCAAACCCATGAACTCGAGACCACGAAGACAGCTTCACTTGCTTGGATCTTTCATCGGCAAAAGAGGGAGGAGGCGTCGGGTGAGCTGGGTCTTCACGGCCGACGGCGGGAGCTCCGAACGGGGCAAGGCAGCAACGGTCTCGCTGTTGGAAGAAGGCGCGGGGCTAAGAGAGGCTGAGTTCGGGTCAGATCTTTGGCGGAATGAAGTGAAAATAAGAGTGAGAAGAGTTGGGTGTCTCGGTTGGGGGAAGAAAGAAAAGAACCCAGCTGAAGAAATCAGTCGTTGTAGCTGAACCGTTTAGGAAAGAAGAAAAGAATAGAAGTACACGTGTGGTCTCCCTCCCTTCCGTTTTAGCTCCACTTGGTTGCTACAAGGGGAATAAAATTCCTCTTGAAAGAAAATCCTCCCATGCACGGAAGGGTGGGTCATGGTCGAACTAAAAGAACACTTGGTGTTTTAATCAAAATCAGTAACCTTAATCTATAATATACTTAACTTAACTGACGAACAAAAGAAAATTTGGGGTGTCACAAATCTTCACTCTTTAGAAAATTTCGTCCTTGAAATTAGACTTCAACTAAACAAATGGGGGTATCATTGACGGATTTCTTTTTCATCTAATAATCGAGTCTAAACATGGTCAAGTAGGCATACATAAGCGAGCTTTGAGCTAGTGAAAGAAAATGTTTGCTCAAGTCCGATTGATTTGTCATACCGCATTCAAATGCCCCAATCACGTGGTGGTAGACATAAACAACTAGTGAAAGTTTGCCGACATTTACCCGAAAAAGTAAAATTAAATGCAGTGTTTGGTTATATATTATATTATAACATACCAACCAACAAAAAAGTAATAATATTGTAATGCGTCTATATACATATTTATATATAATTCTCTTGCGCACTTTTTATCGTCTCGCTTCGCATTTTCTGTGGTGGTCAGCTCGTTTCATTGACACTGTTTGTGCAGAGCGAGATCTTGCCAAGCTCCGCAGCTCGTCCATTCGACGGTTCCTCGATCCTTCTTCTTCCTCTCGCGTGCTGCTGCCGCTGCTCTCCTCCGCCTTATACCGGCTGTCAGCCGGAGCTGGTTGCGGATCTCGCCTCCTCTTGACGAGGTGAGGGCTCTTCGTTGTTGCGTCGTGGGGATTTTGTTGGCTCGATTTCGGTCGATTTCGCCAGCGCTTTCGAGCTCAGCTTCGCGAGCTGCTGATCGAGGAGAGCCAGGGTCTGAGGGGATGATGGGCTTTGGTGATTGGGGAGTGTGGAGCTCCGGTTTTTTTTGGTTGGATCGCGGAGTTTCTTGTTGAATTTCGCCGGGGGAATTGAGTTGTTGGTGTAGTACAGAGTTTTTTTTTATCAATCGTTCCTTGTGACGTGGGGATAAGGTTTGTGTGGTGGTTACGATCCTTGTTACCGACGGTTTAATGTGAAATTGAATGCCTTTTCTATAATGGGAAAAAGCATGATACCTCGTTGGGTCTACATAGGCTGACTGATGAAGTTAGAAATCTCCTTAAATTTTTGGTTAATCTACGAACTTATTTGACAAGGTTTTTGTGCTTTCGGTAACTTTGTAATGCCCTCACTTAAGGCGAGATCGCCACGCCGAGGTAGTCATTCTTTGGTCATTGTGTACAGCTTCTGTATTTAAAGCTAGAGCTCCAAAGAGGAAGTCAGTGTAATGCATATCCTATTGTGCATCCAGCGTGAGAATGCAATGTCCTTTGACAATCAGTTCCATATCTTGCTGATTTTTCTTTGTAAATAGGTTATAAAGAATCCTCTGAAAGCGAAAGACTGTTTGACTTGTCTAATTAGTTCTCGGCTTGAAACAAACTATGGGCAGACTTTATGTACAGGCATCTTATAATTTATGTTGCTATTAAGCTTGAAATTGAGGGTTTTCTATCATTCAATATTTTTTCATTGCATTTCTCGTGTGTTTTCACTGAGCAAACTATTGCTTTAATTTTGAGATTAAAATTCTCTTAATTCAGTTCCATTTCTCTCATCTTCTTCAGCCGTCACCATTTCTCCATCTCAGGGATGACTACTCTCTTCGCTTATCATCTCGAGCGGGCTTGGAGGACACTAGAAAAAGCGAAAGAAAACAACAAGAACAATGAAGGCAGGCAAGAACGCTCCTCTTCATTAAAGAGGAAGGCCAAGAAAGATGCCGCACTTAAGCTTGATCAGGCGGAGGAGAAGATGAATTTGTTAATGGAAGAATTACGCCAGAAGGAATATTTACTCTTATACACTAATTCGCAAGCGCAAGCTTTCTTGGATATCAAGAAGTTGCATCTGAAGAAGTGCGGCAACCTCAAGGGCATTAGAATAGTACAGACCTCTTCAAAAGTAGAGGCAAAAATTAGGAGCACAATAATTGGAGATTTGCAGTGAGTTTTTTTTTTTTTTCATTTTGTGCTTTTTGATTGTGATTTGTGTGCACTCCTTTAGTATATTTTACTTACTTGTTTTACTTATTTTGTAAGCAGTGAGTACTACCTTCTGGATAAGCTACCTCTTCAACTGAATCAGCTGAATGGCCCTAATGGGAATCAAGGGGTTGGAGGGCTTGTTGCTGGGAATGAGGTTGTGAATGGGGTTGCTGATGATGGAAATCAGGTGGCGAGTGGGGGGGGCTGCTGTGGGGAATGCGGTGGTGAATGGGGCTGCTGATGATGGGAATCAGGTGGCGAGTGGGGGGGCTGCTGTGGGGAATGCAGTGGTGAATGGGGCTGCTGATGATGGGAATCGGGTGGCAAATGGGGGGGCTGCTATGCTGAATGGGGGGGTTGCTGTGGGGAATGCGGTGGTGAATGGGGTTACTGATGATGGGAATCAGGTGGCGAATGAGGGGGTTGCTGCGGTGAATGGGGGGGTGGAGAGTGGGGGGCTGCTGTGAGGAATGCGGTGGTGAATGGGGCTACTGATGATGGGAATCAGGTGGCGAATGAGGGGGTGGAGAATGGGGGGGCTGCTGTGGGGAATGCGGTGGTGAATGGGGCTGCTGATGATAAGAATCAGGTGGTGAATGGGGGGGCCTGCTGTGGCGAATGTGGGGTTGGTGAATGGGGGGGCTATTGTGGCGAATGCAGTGGTGAATGGGGCTGCTGATGATGGGAATCAGGTGGCTGCCAATGAAGAGAATCATGTGGCGAATGGAGGGCCTGCTGTGGGGAATGCGGTGGTGAATGAGGCTACTGATGATGGGAATCAGGTGGCGAATGAGGGGGTTGCTGCAGTGAATGGGGGGGTGGAGAGTGGGGGGCTGCTGTGGGGAATGCGGTGGTGAATGGGGCTGCTGATGATGAGAATCAGGTGGTGAATGGGGGGCCTGCTGTGGCGAATGTGGGGTTGGTGAATGGGGGGCTACTGTGGCGAATGCAGTGGTGAATGGAGCTGCTGATGATGGGAATCAGGTGGCGAATGGGGGGCCTGCTGTG
Source organism: Eucalyptus guilfoylei (assembly GCA_016097605.1). Lineage (NCBI taxonomy): Eukaryota > Viridiplantae > Streptophyta > Magnoliopsida > Myrtales > Myrtaceae > Eucalyptus > Eucalyptus guilfoylei. The sequence continues at coordinate 20,258,315 of CM027860.1, forward strand.
GTGAATAGGGGAGCTGCTATGGGGAATGTGGTGGTGAAGGGGGCTGCTGATGATGGGAGTCAGGTGGCGAATAGGAGGCTGCTGTGGGAAGTGGCGGAACTGCTGCTGTGGGGAATGGGAGCGCTGTTGCTGTGGCAAATGGCAGGGCTACTGTGGGGAATGAGAAGGCTGTTGTTGTGGGTAATGGCGATGCTGGGAATAGGGATGCTGCTGCTGTGGGGAATGGGGGAGCAGGGGCTGCTGTGTGGAATGGTGGCGCTGCTGCTGGGGTTGCTGTTGGGGGGAGTGGTGGGGCTGCTGTTGTGGCGAACAGGGGGGCTGCTGCTGCGGCGAGTAGGGGCACTGCTGGGGCGAATGCGGAGGGCTGCTGTGTTGAATGGGGGGTGGCGAATTGGGGAGCTGCTATGGTGAATGAGGTGGTGAATGAGGTTGCTGATGACGGGAATCAATTGGCAAATGCGGGGGCTATTGCTGTGGGGAATGGGGGCTACTGCGTTGAATATGGGGCTGTTGTGGCGAATGGAGTTTGGCGAATTGGGCGCTGCTGTCTAGCTTTTGAGAAGAGCATGTTCGGCCACTTCAGCAAGCCTTTGCCAACATAATTGGAAGTTTGCATAATCAAATTCACGATTCACAAGTGTGGTGTAGCAATTACAAAATCGGATTTACCTGCTATATGCGCCATTAGGGGCAAAATGAGTTGCTATAGTGTAAAAGACCCTCGCATTTAGGATTTTTCTCCCTATTTGTGGAAAAAGACGAGATGGATGCATCAAACTTCATCTTGTGCAGGTTTACTCTACTGTGAATGATGATCGTTGTTTTCTGCAAAACTTATGCGCACAGGGAGAGAGAGAAGCCTCTTTTGAACAAAGGAGGTTCACTTTCAAAATCTCGGATGCGTTTTATCATTCATTTGTCCAGGTCTTGGCCTGCGTGTTTGAGGATCCGCGTCGCTTCCGGCGACTTTGTTCGACTTTGATTCTTGAAGTAAATGAACAATATGTCTCGTCGTTTATTGCAGACGCAGAAGACTAAACTACGACTTGTAGCAAGCCGAGAACTACTAGGAGTCCCAAATAGCATGTTAGCAATAATTTTGATAACTAGAAACTGTGTTGTCCAAAACAAGATCCTCGAATATTCTGAAATTTTTTATTTTCCATTATTTTTCGAGATAATATTTTGCCCTTCAAGCCACGGTGCTTTCTCTTGTTTGGCAAGAGTTGGGTCTTGCCTGTCATGTGTATCCAAGAAATACCTTGGAGTTTCCGATCATGATATCGTCGGTCAATACTAGTACCTTGTTTATATCATAGATGGTCTGACATTTATATTACCGTCGTGTATTACCCGTGTTGCGGATTTTGGCATAAATGATCTGATGTGTGCTTAAATTCAGGATGATCAAATCAAGTCTTTACTCTTAAAGCACCTTTGAAATTCATTTGAAAAATCTGACATAGATGCCGGATGCAGTAATTAGGAAGAGCCTCGATTTGGGAGGCCAGTGGTCGAGGACTTGTTCCTGTCACCATGACCTTGATGCACTGTGGCATATCACATGCAAACCCATCAAGTGATTTGCCACATAATTGAGCAGGGAAAATTATCCAAAAAGCTCTAAACCTATTGCACTTTTGCCAATTCAGTCATAAACCTTTTAATTTTGCAAATTTAGTTATAAACCTTTTCACTTCTTGCCAATTAATTTCATCCGGCCAAAATGCTGACGTAGACGCCGGTGGTGTCATGTAGGATCGCTAGCACTGATGTCGATTACTTTTAACAATATTTTAATAATTTTTATATTTTTTATTTCTGTTTTTTCCCTTTCTTTTTTTTTTTTCCTTCTTGGCCTTTTCCAATGGTCGGCAATCGGCCATAGCCAGCCAGTTGGTCTCACCTGCCATAGGCGAGGTTCGACAAGGCGAGGGGAGCTCTTGCCTAGGCGTGGCCTGGCAAGGGTCGCCTGGGTGAGGCTGTCGCCCAGGCCAGGGCGGCCTCGCCGGGCGTCGGCCGAGGGATGGCGACGCCGGGTAAGGCCACCCTAGCCTGGGCGAGGGGAGCCCTCGCCCAGGCTACGGCGGCCTTGCCAGGCGTCGGCCGGGGGATGGCGACGCCAAGCAAGGCCGCCCTAGCCTGGCGAGGGCTGGCCGTGCCAGATTTGGTGAGGGGAGCCCTCACCGGGGCTTGCCCTCTCCTAGGCGAGTGTCGGCCTCGCCTAGACTAGATTTGGCGAGGTCGCCCTAGCCTGGGCGAGTGTCGGCTTTGCCCAGACCAGATTTGGCGAGGCCACCCTAGCCTGGGTGAGGGTCGGCCTCGCTAGATCTGGTCTAGGCGAGGGCGAGCCTTAGCGAGGTCAGCCCTTGCCTAGGCTAGGGCAACCTCGCCCAGCGTCACCATCGCCCTGTCGACGATCGACGAGGCCGCCTTGGCCTGGGTGCAAGTCAACCTCACCTAGGCAACCCTTGCCGAGCCGTGCCTAGGCAAGGGCTCCCCTCGTCGGGGCTCTTCCTCGCTCGGCCGGGCCTCGCCTATGGTGGGCGAGGCCAGTTGGTTGGCTGTGGCCGGTGGTCGACCACCGGAAAATGTAAAGAAGAAAGCCAAAAATAAAAGAAAGAAAAGGAAAAAACAGAGGGAAAAATAGAAAAAAATAGTAAAAATTCAAAAAAAAATTTAAAATATTATTAAAAATTATGCACGTCAGCATTTTCCAGTAAAAATTGGCTGGATTAACTGAACTAGTAAGAAGTGAAAATGTTTATGACTGAATTAGCAAAAGTGTAATAAGTTAAGGACTTTTTGGATAATTTTCCCTAATTGAGTGCCCCAAGGCTTCTACAGCATTCCCGAGGTGGGAGGAAATAATTCCCGCGAGAAAATCCAAGTGGTCGGGGAAGTAATTGTCCACATACTTGCAAGTAGGGTGCCTGGAAGCCACGGCTGAGGTCGAAACTAAGAGTACAACGAGCAAAGATAAGTCAACGCTCCGCCTATATATTTTCTCAAAAGTTATCCCTTAAAGCCGAACCAAACGCTCCCATGGGAGGGAAAGGTGAAGGTTAATTTGTTCTGGTGAAAGTGGTATTTCACATTCACATATAGAAAGCTTTGGCCTAGTTCAACCCGGCCAGTTTCATCATGCAAAAAGCGTACCAATTAAATGATGCACATTAACTCATCAAGGTGATGTGAATTCCATACTCCATGATTTAGTAAGATGTGGAGAAATTCCCTCCCTAATAAGGGATAGTCATGTCGAAATAGATTTCTTCCGAAATCAATCCACTGAAAATTCGTACCTTTTGACATTAACTCAAGCCAACCTTTTTCATCGCCTATAGATTTGTGAGTATCCAACTTCTTCCATAGTAAATGTCGCAAAAACTGGTTGAGTTTAAGATGGAGCTCCTACTTTTTGTTTCTAGCCTTTTGAGGATGTAGAATCGAAAACCTGCCTTCATTTACATATTAAAAAGGCGTTTTTATTGAGGGTGAATCAAATTTCTAAAAACAAAATGGTCAACACGACGTCAATTCGGATCGTAAAAGACTTGATTGAAGTCTTGGAGTTTCATCAAATTAGGCCGATACCCAAGTCACATACATTGAAATGTGGCTGTTTTTGAACCATTTCTTCTTTTTTATTTGCCTTAAAATTGTTGGCCGTTCCAGCTTTGTAATAATGGTGCAAAACAAAGTTATGAAACACAATGGCGCAGCCCATTGCAACCAGCAGTTTGTTAGCCAATTTTCAGATGTCACTCGCTCGCATTAGAGATTAATCTTGGATTTAGGCCACGGAAACGCCGATGTGGAGAAAATATAGAACGACGAGTCGGATATTCGATGACGAAATACTCTAGTAGATAATTAGAGACCCTACCACCCTTCATCCTTCGATGAAATTGACATTTGGTTGCACTAGATGTAACTATACTGTTCGTTTCTAATTTTTTTAATCAAGTGGGTCCGATATTGAACCCCAATTATATAGACTAGATTTATATGCATAAGAAGGTAAATACTCTTCAAATTCGTCTATGAATAAGCGGGAAGGATTATACCAAAAGGTCTTTGTCAACAAGCAAGCCTCGGATTTCGTTAATGACTGCAGTGAACACAAAGATGTATCTTTCAAAATAAGAACTCACAATAAAAACATTTTTTTGTGAGAAAAACTTGAGATATGAGGCTTGCAGTCGGCGAGGACCAAGGGTTGAGGGCTTGCAAGCCCTCGCCACTGGCCTATGGGATAAGTGCATTGAGAGTCCTAAAGTTTTCAAAAAAGTGCAACCAAGTTATAAAATTTGTAACGAAAGTGTAATTAAATTTTAAAATTTGTAAAATTAATGTAACCAACTCATTTTATTAACTCCGTTCCACTTGAAAAACGAATAATGCTAACAAGTTCCAAGATTTAATTGTACTTTTTTAAAATTTTAGGATATGATTGTACTTTTATAACAAGTTTTAGGACTTTCAGTATACTTATTCCTAAAAATATTTACATCCTCCTAAAAGATTATGCGAGTACATTTTTTCTTTATTTAGAATGTACTAATTTACACCCACATTCAAGATTCACTGATAAATAGATATTCAAGGCCAGAATAACGGAGAGGAAAATGCATGGAATGAACAGGCGATGCATGGTCTCTATGGTGATCAAATAGCGAACGAAATACTGACAATCACTCTTAGAACAGACGCTTCAGAAGACAAACTTGTGTGGATAGGCATTAATTTTCCATTTCCGTGGCATTTCAAGCGATTATGGCCGCATGTTGACGATGATCGTAGATTGTAGACGCAATCACACTGATTGATTTATATCTCACTCTTTTTTTTTTTCTTTTTTTCTTTTTCCGGATAGTTAATATAGACTGCTCTGTGATTATTGTCTGTCTTTTGTCTTTTATTGGACTTACTTGACCCTGCGAAACCCTCGACCTTGTGATTTGCAAAGCGCATCTAGTAGCCTGACTCGATCGATTCCTAGTGAGTGATTGGTCCCTTTTTGCATTTCTGTCATGAAGTGGTCGCTTGTTGCATTAGGTTTCCATTTCCGTGGTTCAGGTGATTTTTACTACATGTTGATAATGATGATTGTAGATTGTAATGGCAATTGCAATTACTAATCTATTTCTCACTCTCTTTGAGTTTCTTTTTCGGTTAATTGATGCTCTATTATTGTCTGTATGTGGTTCCTTTGCATTCAAAATTTTTCACTTTCAGATAAATCTACTAATGAACACGAGAGAGAGTTTTGTTTATTTCATGTGTCAATTTAGTCCTGAAATCAGTGGGGAATCACAATCGAGAGTTGTGACTGTGTCTCTAGTTTTTGGTACTCTAGGTGTGCCTAATTAGTTATTCAGCTTGTTCATATGTGAATTGGGGAGGTGTAAAGGCTCATGGCAGTTGATTTATGCTGTGTCGTAATCAGAGCATTTCACCAAATTCAGCGTTGTTTGTGTTATGTATTGAAGTAGTTTTAAGAATGTTAGCAATATGCTCTTTATCGTGAAAATGTAGTTTCAATAGGATGAATGTAGTAAAATGATATCTAGTTAAAGAAATAAACATTAAAAGAGAACCTTGATTAAAACAATACACAAGTCTGATTTCAGTTAGTACACGCCACGAGTGCCCTTTAAAACATAGAATTTGCTGTAAAAGTGACACTTATCGTACAACCATTGATTCTTGTTCCTAGTGACATTTCTTTTTAGAGACTGTCATTTTCTCTTCTCCATATCACTCTGCTCTCTTCCTTTTTGCAAACCAACTCTCTCATCATGTCACGTGGACTCGACTTCCGGCCTTTGCTCGCCTTCCTGCTAGAGAGGGTCCTCAACGAGTTAGAAGAGGCCACAGGGAGGTATGAGCGAGTCAATAGGCTTGCCAAGCTATGAAGTACTGACACTCTTCAAGAGCCTTCGTGTCGTGTCGGATACTTCAACACGTGTCCGACACTCTCCGACACTCGGTCAACACATGTCAAAAAATTCGACATCTAGTCAACTTTCTCGACACTTTCCGACACTTGAGTTAGAATTCTAACATACGAGTTTCCGACGCATAATTCCGCTATCAAAGTCAAATTTAAAAATTCAATAAATGAGATGATATATATATATATATATATATATATATATATATATATATATATATATATGTGTGTGTGTGTGTGTGTGTGTGAAAAAATAAAACACAATAATAAAAATAATAAATTGAAAAAGAAGAAAAACCTAGTCTTTTTTTCTCTTCTGACTCCCACTTCCCGTGATACATAATTCACCCCTTAAGTTTTTTTTTCTCCTCTTTCAACATATCTAACATGCTGGTCCAGAATATGTATCGCTTGTTTTTTCTTCAAGTTTTATGAATTATTAAAATAGAATTGAATTTGTCAAATTAAAACAATGAATGATATTAATAAATGACGGATTAATGTTTTTAGTGAGTATTCATTCTAGGCTTTTTATTTATTTATTTATTTATGAATTTGATTCAAATTAATTTGATTGAAATAATTATAAAAATGATAATTTATTATGTATATATAAAAATATATATTTAATATACAACGTGTCCCAACGTGTCAGAATTCTTTATTTTTTGAGAAACGACGTGTCGGCATGTCGTGTCGTGTCGTGTCGTGTCGTGTCGTGTCACGTGTCGCGTGTCAGTGTTGATGTTATTTAGTCGCCAAGCATGCTCCGAACAAGGAGTAAGTGTCATGACATGTTCCTTACTTGGGAGATGGGGCATACAACCATGGATTCAAATAGGTTTTTCATTAAATTTCACATTTAAATGTGTCTTTTTAGAGTTCTATTTGTTCTTAACTGGTTCTATTGGTTATACAAGGAGTTGTACAAGCTTCCTCTGGTGCGTCGAGGGGTGTGATGGTGACTCTGCTGTTAGTTTTATGATGTTGGTATATGGTCGAAGAACCTGTTGTGCAGAAATTTACCTGCTTCAAGAAAACTTTGCTTTTGCTTATTTGGAGCTGGTTGATGGATTGAAATGTAACCTAACCCCGGTTGCAAGAAAGGACCATGGAATCATCAATCACCAGGATTAACAAATGCTAAGCAAGTGGCTGTAAGTTGTTGAATGGAAAGATGTAAGTCTACTTCTGCTGACTAATGATTGAGGCATGTCCCTACTCTCCGATTTTGTGTTAGAAGTGGATCTTCAGACCTCATTAAGTCTTCATCTATATGGCCATTAGACATAGGTTGTGGGATAGAAGAAAATAAGCCAAGCAGCCACTGTTGAATCCTATTTATGTCCCGTCATATGGGCGGGGAGTTGTGAAATCATTCGGTTAGCATCTACTCAATGTGACAATCCTATTTTTGCAAGTTCTGTCTTCCTTTATCATTTGCCAACACAACTGGAGAGCCCTACCGTTCGGAGAGCTCACTGGGCTGCCAAAAAAAAAAAAAAAATGGAGACAGGCACGGAAAATCTGAAAGTACGTAAGAAATGTCCTTTAAAATGGACCAAACCGCCCTATTAGACCGGGCACTCGTAATCATATACCCAAGCCTTTTAAAGTTATTACGGAAAGAGGATTAGGTTGCAGAATCAACGCTATCCATAACAGCTCTGTGGATGCCGCATGAAAGATGCTCTGATTTCGTTAATTAATCACCAGCTCCATTCTAGAAGGCAAGTTTCCCTTGAGCTGTTGCGGAGCACATTTTCTAGGTTCCTTCACTTTTTTCACCCCGCCCATGATATACTCTTCAACATAGGGATTCACCACTAACTTCTCTAGAGCAATGTCATTCTCCATAAAATAATTCACTAGTTCGAGATCACAAGATCGACCATAATAATTATAAAATTCCACCACCTTTAGGTATCAATGGGGAGGTCTAGTGACTCTTTTTAGTTCTCTCTGTGTGCATAGCATGTCTATCGGGTACGTCAACTGTGGCAAAAGAAGAATGCCGCATATGAGTAATCAACACAATATATCGTGGCATTGGAGAATGCCCATAGAAGAAAGAACTTGCAAAATAGAGTATGTCTATGTGAATGGTCACATCTAGTAGATACTAGTCACATGATGTCGCAACAATTCACTAGTGAGAGAGGCTTGAATAGGATTTAACAGTGGCTTGATTCATTAAATTCGATCCTACTGCAACAATCTATTGCCTAAATAGACGAAGACTTGAATGAGGCCCAAAAAACCACCTCTAATACAAAACTCCACAAACAAGGAAATGCCTTGATCAAGGGAGTCAACGGAAGTAGACTCGAATCTCCATGTCCCTAAATCTTAGTTCCAATTGCTTGACGCTTGTTAATTTAGGCAGTTGACGTAGATGAAGCCGTAGTCTTCCCCGCAAATTAGAGAGAGATAGAGAATCAAAGGTGGCACTGATTGTAATAAGGAAATAACTTACGAAACCATAGAAAAGATCAGTCAGTGCTATTACAGGGAATGGCATGGTAAAGTTTAATGATAGTTTATGTGTCATCCTCATAAAATTAGCCCAATTAACGTACATTACTTTTTAATAATATTTTTTGAAAATTTTAATTAATTTATTATTATTATTATTATTATTATTCGGGAACGGGTTTGGACTGGTTTACTTGTCCGACCTATTGGCCCGACCTGTATACCCGGATCCGATCTGGTCGGATTTTTTTTTTTTGGTCGGTCCGATCTAGTCGGATTTCTTTCCTTTTTTGGTCGATCCTATTTTAATCCTACTCTAACACTCACTCTCAGACTTTTACCTTGCCTCCTTATAGGGCGTGGGAGTCAAAACCCACTCCTGAAATGATATCATCCCCACTCCAAGCCCCCTGAGAAGGTGAAGATTTGAACCCCCCACCTCCCCCTTCCAAGTTGGAAGGGTGGCCACTGGGGCGAACCCCTAGTGGTTGATCTGGTGGGATTAAAAAAACGAAATTTTTTTGATTTATTCTTATTTTTTAATGATTTTCTTAATTTCTTATATTCTCTCCCTTTGTTATTTTGTCCTTTTCCACTGCACCTTCTTCTTCAACCTTGCACCTTCTTCTATCCTCGAATCTTTTTGCCTTCTGCAACTTAACCAAACTTGAATTTTCGGCGACGAATCAACCTCTGTACGCGTCGTAGCTGGCAATACCCATCACTACCGAATCAACACCAACCACGATCACTTAGGCTGCGCATGACAACGCTTCTGTTCCGGGGAAGAGTTTTTTTTTCAGAAATAGTTCTTTTCTATTTCTGTTTCGGGGAATAATTTCTGAGTAAAAGAACCCGACACAAAATTTCTACTCTTGGAATAGAAAAAGAATAAAAATGCGTTTGGTAACGTAACAATTTCTTTTTTGTATTTATTCATTTTTTATTCTTGCTCACGGATCGCCGACCGTCGGTCGGCCGGTGGCGGTCGGCGGTCGCTTTGGGCGATTGGAGGTGGCCGCAGCAAGAGAGAGAAACAAAAGAAAAAAGAAAAAAGAAAACTGGCTTATTTCTAGAAATTGTTCCCGGGAACAAGAAGTAACTTTTTTTTGCTTCTCAAAACTGTTCTCGGGAACAAAAAATTTGAGAAATTGTTACCGGGAACAAATGTTTTACCAAACAAATTTCTGTTCTTCTTTGGTTTTAGGGAACAAAAGAATAGAAATTAGGAGAAATATGAGTGTTACCATGCGCTGCCTTACTCCAACCAACGGCCACTTACTCCAGCGACCGCAACTTTCTGGTTTTTTCTTCAGTCCAAGCTCCTTTCTGTCTTCCATGGCTGACGCCATCCTCTCCTCCTTCTCGTGCGAGCCAACGTGGCTCGCGCGAATCTTGTCTGTTATTCTTTCTCTCTCATGCGCCAGCTCACCTTCTAGAACACCTAGGTTTTGCTTACGTCACGCACTTTTATTTTCCTTAGAAGCAAGGTTAGAAGGAGGCTGGGCTGGGCTCTTTTTCCTTTTTAATTTTGATGTGGGCTTCGAAAACAATGGAAGAGGTGGGCTAAAGAGAAAGAAAAATATGGGGCTAAAAAGAAAAACAAAAGATGGCCCCAAAAAGAAAGAACGAGAGTAGGTGGGGGCGGATGGGGCTTAGAAAGCGGAAAATGCCAAAGTGGGCTGGACAAAACCAGCCCACTCGATTTTATTTCTATATTCCCCTTTTTCCTTTTCTTTTTCTTTTTTAATTTCAATTAATTTAATTTATTTTTTATTAAATTTTTACTATATCTATTTTTTTAATCTTATCCATCCTTTTTTTTATGTATTTTTTTTTTGTATTTTTCTAAAATAAAATGTATACCTAAAAAGTCGACAAAAATTCATGTGTCAACAATATAATATCGTGTTTTTAAAGGAAATCTCTCTTTTTCCCCTACTTACTGTGGAAGATGAAAAGTTATAGAAAATGACATGAAACTAAATTAACTAAATTATTGATAATAAAAAATATATAGTACTAATAATTTTAAACTATAATTTGCTAATTTTTATAAATATAGCCACTTTAATAAATTCAATGAGGTATTTGAGTAAAAAAGAATAGACAAGTTAAATGAAGAAAGAAAACGTCTCAATAATAAAAAGGTAAAATAACACAAATTGATTACTAGTCTTATATATTATAGGGTTAATTTGTATAAAATCATTTTATATTAGGGAAAAGACCATCAAAAACCCCAAACTTTGTCTAAAGAGACAAATTTACCCAAAACATTTTTTTTTGTGACATGAAAAACCCCAAATTTTGCAAACCGTGACACATTTACCCCAACCAAGGATATTTTCGTCTTATTTTTTCTAATTTTCATTTTTCTATTTTTTTCTTTTTTTCTTCTTCTTCTCTCTTCCCTTCGCCGGCCATGGCGAACCCGGCAGAGGGAAGCCGGCGTCCGGCGAGGGCTGCCCTCGTCGGTGTCCAACGAGGGCGGCCCTCGGCTGGGTCAGGTGAGAAAATGTCATAAATCTCGACAGCTAGGGTACTTCATACAAACACCATCGAATTTGTTCTCCTATTCCTTTGTAAGTGAAGGACACTGGATTCATGTCATAAATCTCGACAAGTTGAAGATCCTCACAAAATCTTACGCACAAGTATTTCAACTTCAGTGATTGGCCAGAAAATTTGAACCATCTCGAAGCAGGAGCATATTCCAAAACCAATTTCTATAATATTGGACAAGTGGCAAGCAATTGCTCAGTGAGTTCTCCCTCCACACTTACTCGAAATAAGAGGAGCTGTTCAAGATACCTACAGCCAACATGCCAAGAAATGGAAGGGCTCAAGCCAAAGTTGCCGAGACTAGAAGCCCGCCGAGAACACCTTATATCAGCATCTATAAGTATCTCACGCCCTAACAGATATGGCAAGTGACTAGGGTCACAATCAGGCTTGAAATCCTCATAACACACGGGCATGAAATGTAGTTTGAGCACTTTTAACTTGTTTTGCCAAAGTAAACCTAATCTCGCAATTGATCTGAGACTTATATGTGTTATTCAGGTTCAAATGTAACGTAAATCTTCGTAGAGAGTGCTCTTTTCCACTTTGACGGTGCATGACATTATTCCACATATCTTGCCCTCTCCTTTTCCGCTTGCTCGGGGTTATCTATCAACTTCTCCAATAAGTCCAACCAGTTGAAACCAACGTCGGTGACAAGAGAAATATGCAAGTGTTTCCATCTACGGGAAAGAACACAAGTCGCTTGTGCTTCTCTAGACGTCAATAGAGATAATATACGGTCTATAACTTGTTTGGGCAAACAGCTGATCCAAATCCAATCCTGGTTTGAGTTTCGCCAAAAGCCAAAAATAAATAATAAATAAAAATTTAAAATTTAAAATTTTTAAAAACTCTGGGAATAAGATGCAGAAACAACAGGAAGCAGGAAAAATTCAACGACAAACATACAAAAAAAAAAAAAGAGTGTCGCACGACAAGACAGAATCCCTGGTAGAAACAATCAGAATGTATCGGACACCAGCAAAAAACTCAATAATGCTAGACTGCACGAAACGAAGAGAGACTGAGAGGTGTCTTCTTCCGACCAGAACCATGCTAAAAAACGAAACCTTACAAGGAGAATACGTTACCTTATCGTCAGATTCGGCTTCGGATTCGGAGCGGGGCCTCTTTGGAGATGGAGAATCCATAGACGCGGGCAAAATTCAGCTCCCGTTTTGGCTTTCGCAGAAACCCCGGATTTCCTTTGCCTTCGAAGACACGAGCTGTTCACTCTGTTTGAGTCCTCATAGGCTGACGTGGCATTTTCTTTTGTACTGAGACTCAATAAAAAGTTGACATGCGTTGTGATATCCTGAAATTTGACCCATATTTCGAAATATATGAAATAATTACTTTATCAATGCACTTATGGTGATTTTACTCTGAACTGATCACTCACAAGTTAATTAATCTATTGGATGAGGCCATAAATGATGAAAACACGAAAGACTAGAGAATTTGATTATGGATCAATCACTCAACCATAATAATCGATAAGGGTCAATACTACATTATTATAAGTCAATTAGCGAACATATATAAATCAATTCTACAGAAGTACGTAGTTGGTTCGTTGGTGATTCAGCACAATTTCCATATTCGCGTTGAACAATGATAAACCAATTTTTCTATTGATCTTATATTCAAGATACGTAATTGAACCCTCGCAATTACATGACAACTGAGAGTTGTCCACAATTCGAAGAGGCACAAAAGTGGATCGAAAATTATCAACGACAGGTCAACCACACGAGAACCCCTAAAAGCCACCCCATATTTTAGATCGTACTAAAGTCGCATTTGATCGATTTTTAATTATAAAATTTAATTCGATTTCGAATATCAAACTTTCAAGATTTTTGAGACTAATTTATTAGACGTCGCCTCATTGTCAGTCAAATTATTAGCAAGTTTAAAATTTTCAGAAAAGGAATTATCGGACGGAAAATTAGAAGTCAGAAAGGAAAACCGAACCCAGTGGCAAAGTCGCAATTTGTTGGCCAAAATTTTGGCTTTAAAGATAAAAGGAAAATAAAGAGATAATGAGGGGACAAAATGCAAGGATATGGAGATTTTATGGAGAGCTGGTGAAGGGAAAATCATAGAGATTTTGAGGAAAAATCTTGACAAAATCTTTTGTTTTTCTTTTTTTTTCCCTCTCTCTCTCCCCCTCTCCCTCTCTCACGTTACCCCTCCCCCTCCGCCTCCTCTTCAGCCCATTCTCTTTCCTCCCCCACTTTCTTCTTCTTCCTCTTGCCACAACCCCAACTCCATCTCTAGAGTCTTGAGCGGCAGAGATTATTTTCGTGATCAATTCTTTTTATCTTTGTTATCATACACATGTGAAAACGTGAAAAAACAACCCCAAATAAACTACCGCGGGAAGACTGGGACATATAGTACACAGAACACACTAATTTATATTATAATAGTACTTTTACAAACCCTTTTCTCCATGGACCGTCTTTTCTTTTTATCTATTGGCCCAACTCCCTTTTCATCACTGGTATGATGTTAATGCATTATTCCTAAAAATTTATATATGCCGTAAAAAGAGAAAACGGGGGAAAGAAAACCAAGTTCTCCAATCTTAGCGAGATTACAATAATGTACATTTTTACTAAAGTTGTTTTAATCATAAGTGAATACGAACATCATCCGACGTCGTTTCACGACAAGAGAGGATACCGACGCAGCTTGTTCTTGCACGGTACGAGAAGCGAGGACTTTCGAACCGCGAGAGAGACGAGTCACGCGCCGGGCCGGCGTCAGTACTCCTTCATGATCTTCGACAGTTCGATGATGAACCGGCCTTGCTTGTACTTCTGCTTCAGATTGTAGGCTCGCACGTACTTCCACCCCATCTCCTCGTGGCAGTTGCTACAGTAGATGTCCGCCACCGCGAAGACCCCGGTCATCATCTGCCGGTCCTGGGTCTGTCCGACCACCACATTCGTCGCGTTCGTGAACATGTAGGCCGGTCCCGATTTCGCCTGGCGGGTAACGATCCAAGATCGCGTTTGAATTCTAAGGGGAAGCACTATCGATTGAAGGAAAGAAAAGGAGGGATTTTGGGGACGTTCTCTTTCGTTCCCTTGACTCGGAATTTCTTGGAGAGGATGTCGTCGGCGATGGCGACGGGGCTGCAGCAACTCTTGCAGCTGAAGAAGGGACGGCCGACGAATTCCGCCATTGGAAGGAAGAGCGACGAGATTGCGATGAAGAAGAAGAAGAAGAAGCAGCAGCAGCGAGCGCTCGAGTTCGATCTGAATGTCGGGTTAAGGAAGGGCGAACGAGCACGTCTTCTAAGGTAGGAACAGTTGACTAACTTGACTCTTGGAGAGATTGTCGGGTGCTCCCCAGGGTACCGTGCACGAAATGAGCCCGCATATGGAGATTTGCTATTGGGAAAAAGAAAAAGAACATTTGTGGAGAAGGTCTAGATAATTTTTCCCGTTACTATTTCTATGAAAATTAAATAGGATAAAATATTAAACGAAAGCAGTAAATATGAATAGTAAATAACACCAAAAATAGGGAAAAATCACGGGATCGTAGTCCACTTCAAACTTCCACTATGATAAATAATGGATACAACTTCAACTTCACCCATAAGGTGGATCTCACGTTGTCTTCAATTTGTGGATCTGAACCTCTCATGGAAGAAGAAAACTTTTTCTTCCGCTACACCGCTCTCATATTCTTACTTTTGTGTATGTTCTTCTCCCTGAGGAGGACTCTTATCAATTGGAATTGTACGATATAAAAATCACGTAGATTTATATCTTAATCTTTCGTGATTTTGTAGATATGAGAATATCACTTTGATTTCTTTCCCAACCTCCCTTGATTTTCTGGATGTGGAAGATCACGTTGATTTATCCCATGATTTTTTTTTCTTCTTTTTTTTTTCTTTTTTCTTTTACACACTCACTACTATACATATTCTATTACATATATACATAATTGCATTGGCCTCTCTAATTGGGAGTGACCTACTCAACATTTGCCACGTGTCTCGACATTGTCGAGACTTGGGTAGAGGACTGACGGAGGAACGACCTATTCAACGCTGGGCACAATGGAGGCTCGTCAAACTTTGACACGGTCTAGCAGCTTGCGCTTGCCGGTAGACGAAATGCTCAATAAAATGCTTCTCTAAATTTGAGGTCTGTTGAAGAATCGAAAAGCTCAATTTGGGTTGACTGATGCTCCTCTTAATTGGAGGTATATTGAAGAATCGAAAAACTCGATTCGATAATTTTAATACAATGTTTGCATCAATTACTTAGTAAAATGCTTCTTTGAATTTGAGATGTCTCGAAGAATCAAAAAGCGCGGTCTGAGTTAAGTTGCTCCTCTAAATCTGAGGTCTCATAAGGAATTAAAAAACTAAGTTTGGTAGTTTTAATATAATGTTCGGATAAAATGCTCAATCATTACTAAAAATCATTCACACTTGTGAACCTTTTTTTAAATCGCAAGGCCAAAATTTTCATACTCCTCAAGCGCTTATGATAATATATAATACAAGTCAGCGACGAGCTTAGTGTTGGTGTATCGGGAGTTAGGACTTAGGAATGACAAACCTATTTGGGGCCCAAGGCCAATTAAGAATTCTATTGTTGTTAATATCAAACATAGCACACTTGCTATCTCTTCATTTGACCAAAATAATATGATGAAGTGGCATTAAGGTTATAGAATATATATTGACTCGATAAATTTATTACCTGATTTAGTGGATTTTTGCTTTTCCATCAGTTTTCTAATACTCCCAAATTTCCATATCATAACTTGTATTGATGGACACGTGTCACGCTCTAAACAGGATGTCCCATTAATATTTCCTCTATATTTTCGGCATAAATTCTAACGGCGCTCTCCGTAAATTCTCTAACAAGTCCTGACCATCCTAGTACACATGGCATGATTTCACTGGTTGGTGCTCATTTCATGGGTGGTGCTCCGGAAGCGACCAATAATTACTCCGATTTATGGGAATCTCAGCTTAAAGATTCTTCTCCCGCTGCCGCCACGTGTCTAGCGTGACCGGGCCCCCCAAAAATATGTTAATCAAATATACGCGCGTGATATGCTTATACAGAATTAATACATCAATGATTGGGCCTGATATTTCCCGAGCCGATTTAGAGGTTCGGACTCGGTCGTTGGCTCCGGGCTTTTTCTCTTTTTTCTACGTTTCTTTCACGAATTCTTTTCTTCTTCTTTTTTCGAATCGTTTGCTTTGCCCCTAACTAAAATAGAATCCCTATTCTTTTTTTTTTTTATTATAAAATTTCCATCTTTCTTTTTTCCTTCCAATCCAATCCAAGACATTCCTATATTCTTTTCCATGTAAGTGTATATTATTTCCTTCGTATCTCGAATCTACCCAATAACGTAATTGAGTTCGTTTTCTTTTTTTTTTCTTTTCATTTTACATGTTTGATAGTAATGATCCTTTCAAAAAGAGTACGCAAAATCTCCAACCATAAGTAAATCATTTCGTTTATCTCATGAGAGATAACTACCCAATTGGTCTTTGAAATTTAGTCCATGTGTGTAATGTTGTTCATGAACATTAATTTGTTCAACATGATCCCTAAACTTTAATTCGATGTGAAATATCATCTTTTAAATTTTAATTTGTTAAATATAGTTCCTAAACTTTCGATAAATATTTAGTTTAGTCTCTATGCTACCCGAAAATATTCAATATTATGATAAATGTTGAAAATTTTCATATAATCCATAGATTATATATTTAGTATGTATAAAAAATTTAGATATTGCATTTGAAGTAAATGTTCATGTTGCAACATTTTAGAAACAACATTGCACATTGAGTCAATGTTTAATGACCATTCGTGTCATTTTCCATTGTTGTATCTATTCAGTATTTATTGCTTATAAAATAAAACTAGGACAAACAGGTGCTTTGATACTATAATCAAATGCTATTCTATGTAGTATGTATAGATTATTAAATTAAACTGGTCCTCACATCATTAAGACATTGTATGCCTGGAAACAAATATGTTTATGATAATAAATCTCCATTAAATTACTTTTAATTTTTCCAAATTGCACACATAATATAAGAAGGTATATCTTAATTTTTTTTTAAAGTCTATTGGTAAAAAACTTTGACGAAGACATTCTCGACTGAGAAATAAAAATGATATACATAATTTTTCAAATTGATGAGTGTGTTACAAAACAAAATATAACCTTTTTCCTATTGCATGTGGCGGGCTTTTCCCTAATTAAATTAAAAGCGATAAGTTGGAAACAGGATAAGAGCCTGTTTAGATAGGCTGAAAAGTCCCTTTAAATATTCGCATTTGAATATTCCATCTAAATTAAAATGACATTTTAAGTTACAAAGAGATAAAAATCCGATGACCATCAAATTCTATATCGAGATGTATTATAAAGATTTGGCTGTGTCTTGTAAAGAAAATATACTATTTTAGTTTAAAGAAATATAAAAAATTGTAAAAATGAACTCTCTATTTCCCAAAGAGGTCTCCTCTTAGCACGCACCGACCGAGGACTTCTCTTTCCAAGCGCTTGGCGTCGAATGTTTTGTACTTCATGTCCGGTTTCTTTGTGCTCATGCAATGCAATCCGCTTTTTTTTTCCTTTGGACTTTTGAGACAACTACTGCACTAATTCAGTTTGCTCTTTCCACAATTTTCAATTTACCGGAAACTTAATAAATCCGCAGCACGAATAAAACAAAAAAGAAAAGAAGAATAAAATCAAGGAATGATTTAATATAACAAATCTATTATAAAGATATGCTAATTCGCGTATGTAAACGTGGATTCATTTAGGAATTAGCGCAAGAAAAAATGAAATCCTAGATTCGGGGTGCGAGAAATAGCGAAGCAGATTTAGCAGGACAATGAATTTTGGATATGGATCACAATTAATGGCAAATCTACTCAAGCAGGATAGTCCAAGCTCTCTTTTTGCTATTTATGGTAATTAAATTGTATAAAAGGAAATTCAGACATGGGAAGTAATTTCGGGCAATACATTAAATTTTGTAAATATAATTTTTGAACCAGGGCTGCGAGAAATGGCGGAGCCAATTTAGCGAAGACAGTGCAAGATATCCTTTTGCTATATGTGGTAATTAAGTTATGTAAAAGGATTTATTAGCCTAATTAGAGTTGGAGTAGAATCCCTAATAATTGCAGAGGATTTGACAACCCAGGTGCAGTGTTTTGGAAGTTGGACCAAACTCAGGGCAAGCACGAGAAATGCATCATCCAAATTACAAATATCCATATTTGTTTTGTCAAATGATTAATACCTATAAAAAGAAAAAAAGAGGAATCGCGCATATTCTCGCAATAATGTATACCATACACACCTATATATCTTACTAATGTGGCGACCAAAGTTTGATCTAACGTGATATAATTTAATCTAATATATGCATTTCGATAAAGCCTCTTATAATGAGAATAGTTGAATTGCAACATTGCATGATTTTTATGGCAAAAGCCGAAATGAATCAGCATTAATTGTGTAGAAAGAAAGGCGGGCGATGATAAGATGACCATAATGAGCAAGTAGTCATGATATGTACCGGATTTTCTCGTTATCGGAGTGTGTAGCTCTCATCCTATAACGATATCCAACGGCCGACAGTTATGTCCGGCCCTTCCTGCGCATTTTTATTTTTAAAAAAATACAATTCGACTTTAGCCAAAGTAAAAATAAAAACGAAAGCATAATAAAACCTAGTACTCCTGGGGAAAGAAACATGTATATATAATATAAATATATCAAAAAAAAAAAAAAAAAAAAAGCGAGAGAGAGAGAGAGAGTAACGGAAGCAACGGAAAGGAATGGGAGCAAAAAAACGAACAACCAAAAAAAGACGAGCTCTCAAACAGCGAAAAAACAAAAAAATCCAACTTCGGCTTCCGCTCACTTTGCTCACTTCACTTCCCCCCCTCCCGTCTCTCATAAGTCCAAGTCCTCTCTCTCTCTCTCTCTCTTCCCTCTCCTTCTCCCTCGCTCTCCATCTCCACCTCCACCTCCTCTCAATCCCGCCCGCGCGCGCGCCGCCCTGCTCCGCCTCCCTCCGCCGCCGCGACATGGCGGATCCTTACTGGAGGCCGTTCGGCGACGCCCGCCCCCCGCCGCCTTACCAGCCTCCCCTGCCGCCTTCCCCCGCGAAGCGCCCCGGACCGAATTCGGTAAGCCGGCCTCAATTCTCCGATCGCTCCCCCGTCTTCCCCCCCGTTCGATTCTCCGCTCTTCCGTCCTTTTCCGGCGCCGTTTTTAGGGTTTTGCTTCGCTCCCTCCTTTTCTGGACGCCTCGTTCCGTCTGTCGCCGGCTGGAATGAACGAATGACGAGGACGGAAGGTGGTGTCTTTTTTTCAGCCGGAGTCCTCCGGTTTCTCTCGTTCCCGTCTCGTTCGACGCGTGGCTTGTTGCGGAAGGAAGAAAGATGAGGACGTCGGAGCTCAATGCAGCTCCGCTGTCTTGCTGCGAGCCGTTGAGCTCGTTCCTTCGTTAACCTTGATTTTGAATGATTGACGTTGGGGCGGCTGCCCGGTGACCGTGTTCGCGCTTCGTTTCCCGAATTCTCTCGAACGGAACGGGCTCTTTTGGTGATCATCGCGCCTAGCTCTGTAATCGGAGTTCTTTTTGCAGTAGATTGCACTGATACTTCTCTGTCGGTGCATTTTGAATTGTTTGCCAACAAGTGGCCGATTTTTCTTGACGCTATTTTCGTGATTTAGGTCATCTGTCAAAACTGAATGACTTGTGATTTGAAGTGTCGGCTTAAATGCTTAAAATTTGAAGGCCCTAGGATGGTGATTTAGGTTTGTGGTGGTTATTGCCGTTAGCTGATGCTACATGTGGATTTAGCTAAGAGGGGATCATAAGTTTTGACGGTTTCGGTAAAGCTGGCATTACGGTTCTTATAGTATCGGATGTGTCTTTGCTTGCCACGCCGGCTAGATCAACTTGACCGTTAGTTCCGCAATATGAGGACAAGGATTTCCATTCGTGTTTCGTTGTATTCGCCAGTTCTAATTAATTATGATGTCGAAAAATTAATAGTCAGTAATTGATGCACCAGTCAATGGAAATCCTGGGTGGACGGAAAACATGGATGGATTCGATTAGCTTTAGATGAATTTCCACGTGTATAAGAAACACGTGCCCATTAGACTTGTTATAAATTTGATGTACTATTGGGGTTTTGGGAACCTGCATCAATTCCGTGATTTTAAGGCTAGCTATTAGCAGTATGTTCTTTGCCGCTAGATCATCTTGACGGTTACTTACATGAGTTTACAAGGATTCCACAAGTGGATTCAGTGCACGTGTTTACCTTACTGAGTCTTCAAGGCTGTCCCTGATGTATTGACGGTCGGTTGTTGCTTCCTCTGACTAGGTAAGTTGTGTGGATAAAATATGTGGATAAAGGCCATAGCTTTTAGATTAAGAATCCCTGTAATGCGCACGTGCACATGGGGTGGCTAGAGACTCGAGCAAGATGTTTGTATTCTGGAACACTTGCATGACTTCCGTGGTTCTTGGCATATAGTCATAAGTCAACTGATAAACTGGCGTTTCTGTCACTCCAGAACATGCGTTGTTCTGTCTTAGCAGCTATATCATCTTGAGAGAAGATCGGGAGTTTGTGAATGAGCATTTGCCCCTGGGTACTGAGGCACATGCCAATGTTGCACATTTTTAATTGTTGGGATTTGCCTCAGTGATGGGAATTTTGTGGTGGATAAAAGAACATTGCTAGAGGTCAGACGATTAATAGATCAGTCCACCATCTACCTGAACATCATGTGGGCTGGGGGGGTGGCAATAGATTTGAACCATGTATTTGTATTAATACTCATTCACACTGGAGCACAGGGCACGACAGTCTTTGCAAGAGATGTTAGACCTTTGTTGGATGGAAATGATTCAGTTAGTAATCTCAAGCTGTCTGGCTTCAACAGGAGGCTGTTTATAAAAATAACGAGTCATTGACATTGCTTTCTGTAGTTTAGATGCATTGCTCTTGAATACATTGCTTTTACACATTCAGAAGGGGTTTTTTTGCTAATTAGTACAAATAAAAAACTGAGTAGTGTGGGAGAAGAGTGCATTCTGGCTCGAATTGATTGTTATGCATCTTTGAGTCACTCCTAGCCGTGGGATTATGACTTCAGTATCTAATGGCTTGAATTAACGGTGATGCATCTTTGAGTCACTCTCACAGTGGTAACAGATTAAGGCTTGATCTTTGCTGTTTAATGTACTTATCTTGCCATTCATGTATGAAGATCAGAATTTCCATGAAAGGCCACTAGATCTTCAATTTGATTTCTTATTTCCAGAGGATAACAATGAGGGCTTCTAGTTTACTGAACACCTGGTCTACACTGTCTGAGTGCCTCTTCTATCAGTCCGTTTCATGTTTATTTCTGGCAGTGTAGATTGTGGCTCCTCCTGACAATTTTTTTTTTTTTCAAATTTGTAGATGTTCCTACAGGCGCTATGCATGATATCCAGGGTTATCTTCCCATGGATGATAATAGAGGAGCCTTCCCTGGAATCCAGGATACCGAGAATTTTGGAGCTTCCTATGATCTTTATCTGCATACTACTGTACGCCATAAACTTTGTTGCATAAAGACTTTGGTCAATCCAACCCTCTGTTCATATCTAATATATTGAAATGTTGTTCCAGCAAATGTCGCCATTTAGCGGGGCACAGCCAACTGGACTGGTAGGTGGAGGTTCATCTGCTCACTCCTTTGATGACTTACCTATGGGGGGATCTGCAGGATTGGGCCAAATGACAACTATGGCAGAAAGGACCTTGCCCTTCGAAGGCTGGACTGGTGACGCTCCCCTTCCACCTGATGCTTCGAATACACTTTTTGTGGAGGGCTTGCCTCCAAAATGCAGCCGGCGGGAAGTTTCTCGTATCCTTTCCCACTTGCTACCCTTTCTTTTGGTTTGCTTCCTTCACAGGTTGTACTTCTTTACTAGAACTTAGATATCTTTCGACCTTTTGTTGGCTACAAGGAAGTAAGACTTGTGAACAAGGAATCGCGGCAGGTAAGCCCAATCTTGTGTTGATGTATTGTATATGCTTTAATCTATAAATGAAAACTGATTACCTGGATGCTTGCAGACTGGGAAAAATCCTGTGATGCTCTGTTTTGTTGATTTTGCGAGTCCAGCCCATGCAGCCACTGCCAAGGATGCTTTACAAGGTAAGTTCACCCTAAAACAACATTATCAACTTACAGTTTTATTTTCACGGTATAGTTTCTGGCCTGTATCTGTCAATTCTGGTTAAACAGAGTTGGCAATCTATGATACACATGAGTTTCTTCTTTCTCTTTCATCTGCTTTTGGGTATCCCGCTGGCAATTTACGCATAAGTTATTGATTAAGAAACCGTTGGTATTGTTTTCAAACCTATAGAAGATTCATTGCAACATGTTAAGAGGATGTTCTGTAGTGATGTTTAGTGAATATATGTGAAACAACTTTGTTCTCTCTGATACTAATAACATATATGCTTGACCCTCCTGTTATAATTCAGATACTTCGTAATCATTTCAGGATGCACAAGATTAATTATCTAAGGGACGTAGGTTTTTTCTCCCTGGCTCTAGGAATGCTGAAAAAATTCAGCTCAGAATGTTTATAAAGCATCAATCAATCATAATAACCACTAAGATTCTTGTGATGATCTCTGCCTCTGGCAGTCATTTTATGAGAGTAATGACAAATTGGAGCAGCTTTTTCTTTCTTTCTGGGGGTAAGAGAAGCAGCTGTTTTCAATAATTGCAAATCTTCCATTGCTGTCTTATGATTGGGTTGCATTTGAGGCCTGATCAGAGAGATTTTGTTTTGAAAACCAGGATCCATTTCCTATATTATAGAGGGTCTTCTTTTGTCTTCTAGGACCAAAGCGTCTCTTATGCGATCTAGGGGCTTTCTTGAAGTCAGAATAGAAAAATATTGAAATCAGAATAGAATTTTCTCAACGCGTCTCTTTTCTTCCATGGCTGATGGCTATAATTCCTGAAACACAAGCTCAGTTGGAGCATAAAATAGTCATGCTTGCTTTTGCAGGTTATGTCTTTGATGAGAATGAACGTGACTCGGTCAGACTGAGGCTGCAATTTGCTCGCTACCCTGGTGCAAAGTCAGGTGGGGGGTATCGTGGAAAGCGCTAATTTACATTGTCTTGCAGGTGATCATCCCTCTTTCCCAACCAGTTAGCGTATTATATTTCAGGTCCCTTAGATGCTATTTTGCAAAATATCATATTGGGACAATGAAATTGAGCTAAAGTCTGGAAACATTATTGCTATGTAGGAATCACATGTATTTGGGAGGGTACATACTTTATAAGCGATGATAAAGAGCCTTGCCGTTTCGAGAGTTATACAAATTTCCAAACTGGCGGTTTGATAGGACCAACATGAACTGAGGTTTTTGTTAGGACTGGCATAAGCCGCATGTCCCATTATCCATATTTATAGCTACAGAACTGATAGTCTTTTCTGCTGGAGCTGCAGATTATGTTTATCTTTGTATGTGACTTAATTGTTGTAGGCATTTTGTTATGTCCTTGAACTTATATATAGTTGACCATCTGAAGACTTTATTGCCTTCTCCTTTGTGTGTTGGGTGTTATTGTCCTGGCACATGGATGTCAACAGTTTCTTTGAATGCTCTATCAGAAGAAGCCAATTTCTTTTTACTTATTAGGGGTTTTGCACAGAAATTACGAAGTAGAAAAGAAGATTTCCTTGCTTGATCTTCCCATTTCACCATAGGCGATAGCTCGTTGGGCATTTTTGGTACGTGGTCTAAAATGCTAGAGAATCTAACTTCCCCCTTACCTCACCCGATTGTTGAAATCGATACTCCTATTCTCCTGTTACTGTCGTCAGGAATTATGACTTCTAAAGTCTTTAGTTGCACTTAGGAATAAGGACTTCACTTTCTTCTTGTTCCCCCTTGATTAGCAATTGATATGGAGGAATTATGAGATAATGACACCTTGATATTTGATTGCTTAGCAAAAAAGGGAAGAAATAGAGTCAGTTGCCCAGTCAGTTCCTTGCCAAGCCTAGATAGTTGATACCACCAAGCCAACTTCTAGTCATCCAGTTTTATATTTGCCAAGATGACCTTGAAGTAATAATTGCTTGTGGAGTTAATACGTAGCTTACTTCAAAGCCATAAACTCTGTGAGTTGCTATCCGATTATCTGCTCTATGCCTAGTGATGAAATGTAAGCAGTCTTCAAAGAGGTTGTGAGTACACTCTTATTTCTCTAAGTTTGCCATTCTCTAGCTATCTAGCTAAATCTATCCTTGAAAGTTCTGTGGAGCAATTCTTGGGTGTTGGTTTGATTGTTTGAACCTGCTTACCAAGTGCAGATCTCTAATTCGCTCCCAGTTCTTTGCAAAGGTTCGTTGCTAGGCCCCCTCCCCCTCTTCAGGTAGACAAGAAGTAGTTATAAGATTGCAGAATTTTGTCCGTGCCTTTTTTGTGTTTGCTGACTGTTCTTTTCTCGAGCTGATAAAGTTTTGATCTTGTTGTGGGTGTTTGCACAAATGTATTTGACGAAAGTTATCGTGATGATCATCTGCTTGGGGGATAGAAAGGAGCAAAGGTCACAGAATTGATCTCATGCTTCTGTTTTGCGCTTTGCCGGGTGAGACTCCGAACGTCGTTGCTTGTCACACTTTCATTGGAAGCATTGTGGTTGTTTGTTTCGAGGGCGATGATGAAAAAAACGATAAAAGACAGCAACGTGGTACCATGATTTTTATTAAAAACTACTGTTGCCACATCCTGATTTTTTTTTTAATTTCATAATTGTTTCTGGATTCCTCTGTGGGTGGGGGGTGGGCTCTGGAGGTGAGCCGAAACGTGGGAATCTTCTATGGCACTGAGCTCGAGGTTCCACCATGGGCTCCGGCATTATTGATGGGGACGAAAATTAGTACCTTTTTTTGCCCCACTTGAGTGATGGATCACCCTATAGATTCCTAACCCGTCTTAGGTACGACCATGTTCGGCTTGTGTTCCTTCACAATAAAAAAGATAATTGTTTTGTCACGTAAAGGAAAATATAATATAATATACATATAAAAATATTGTATTCCCACGATGGGAGTGGAGACCAGTCTCTTCTGGTGGTGGGAACCGAGGACGCTCTCAGAGTTGATTTCAGCTGGGTAGTTGTATATTGATTCTTTTTTTGATTTTGTCTTATCCCTTCTTTTTTTGTTTAATGGCTTGCGTTGGGGGTGTAGGGTCCAATTTCAAGATGTGGAGGTTATCTTTTTCTTTATCCACATCAGATCAGGAAAAAGGCAAAAAGTCTTGAAACTTTGATCTGCGCCGATACGAATTGAATGCTAATCTTTCTGTTCCCGACTATCTCTCGATTTGATTGGTTGCGGGCCGCAGCTTCCCTCTTTTTTTTTTTTGTCTCATACCGAATAATGATGCATCATCTCCAGGTCGGTCTGTCTCTTTCTTCTTATTATGAATCAGTTGAAATCTCGTCCCCATTGTCCCGAGCTGATACTGATGCTTGACGGACTGGTTTTGCCAATAATACTCGGGAAGAGAGACTTTTCGTGTCTGTTGGGAGCAACGTAGTGAATGCAGACGTCGTGGCGGTGGGTATTATTGACACTGTGCCGTTGAAAATGCAGTTGCGAGCGACAAGTGGGCAATGGAGATGCTAGTGAGAAAGAGAGGCAAGGCTTTCTCTCTGTATCTGCCCTGCTAAAAGGTGTCTTACCTCCACCAGCTCTCCTACCTGCAAAGCATTTTCACATCGCGATTTTTTCGTTCACGATTCGGTTGCCGAAAGTCCTAGTCCAACCAAACGTCTGAATCTACGGAATCCGCAACAAATTTGAGCTTTTTCCCCACTCTATCCTCTTCATGTGGTGGGGTTACGTCTTGCTTCCCGGCCGTCCACCCCCCTTATCTTCTCCCACTCTATTTCCGTCTGCCCTCGCCTCTTGAGATGCATTCCACTCACTGATGCTCTTCTCTCTGCGCGCCTCTGTTTTTCTCTACTGAGATAGGCTGTCCGTCTGGGAGCCGCAGACGTCCCTTCCGAAAGATCCCATCTTGCCCATGGCTGAGACGTTTCAGGTTCAGGGTAAGGAAGAGGAGGTCGACGAGGAATGCCCCGTCGAGCAGGTGAAGCTGACCGTGCCCATAACCGACGACCCGACTCTGCCCGTGCTCACGTTCAGAATGTGGGTCCTGGGCGTCGGATCCTGCGTCATTCTCTCGTTCGTGAACCAGTTCTTCTGGTACAGGCAGAACCCGTTGTCCATCACGTCCATCTCCGCGCAGATCGCGGTGGTGCCCATCGGCCATCTGATGGCCAGGACGATAACGAAGCGCGTCTTCCTCCAGGGGACGAAGTGGGAATTCAGTCTGAACCCCGGGCCTTTCAATATGAAGGAACACGTCTTGATCACTATATTTGCTAATTCTGGCGCAGGCTCTGTTTATGCCACGCATATCTTGAGCTCCGTCAAGCTTTATTATAAGAGAAAGCTCACCTTTCTTCCCGCCCTTTTGGTGATGATGACTACTCAGGTCTGGTTACTAGTGATCTTGCGGAAAATCTCTGATGACAAAGCTTTCTTTTCTGGGATTTTTTTTTCTTTACTCTGTTTATGGTAGCTGTTAAGCGGTGATAGGAACAGAGTGATCTATCGTATGGTGCAATCTGAACTCGGTGTTGGGTTCTGGCGAGATGAATTTTATCAGAAATCTTAAATTTTTTTCATGACAAGAAGCCGTCTTGATATGCTTCATGCCATAACACATAATATTCTGGAATTTATCGTAGGTTCTGGGCTTTGGATGGGCTGGTCTATTCCGGGAATATCTTGTTGAGCCAGGGGAAATGTGGTGGCCATACAATCTGGTCCAAGTCTCCCTATTCAGGTAGTTATGTTCTGTGGGCATCTTATGGAATGGTGGTCTTTCTGATTGTGTGTAATGGATTGTTGTGAATCGCAGGGCTCTGCATGAGAAGGAAGAAAGGCTTAAAGGCCGCTTCACCAGAAACCAATTCTTCCTCATTGCATTGATCACCAGCTTTGCTTACTATGTTCTTCCTGGTTATTTGTTTATGATGTTAACCGCATTTTCTTGGGTATGTTGGATCGCTCCTAATTCTGTTCTTGTTCAACAACTTGGCTCTGGCCAAAAGGGCCTCGGAATTGGTTCTGTCGGGTTTGATTGGGCTACCATTTCATCATACCTTGGGAGTCCGTTAGCTAGTCCGTGGTTTGCGACTGCGAATGTGGCAGTTGGTTTCTTCCTCGTAATGTATGTCATGACGCCGCTTTCATACTGGTTCGATGTGTACAACGCCAAGACCTTCCCGATATTTTCCCAGTCTCTCTTCCTGTCAAATGGTACAAAGTATGAAATTGCCTCGATCGTGAATTCCGAGTTCCATCTTGATAGAGCTGCTTATGCCAGGAATGGTCCAATACATCTCAGCACCTTCTTTGCGATGACTTATGGCCTTGGTTTTGCCACACTTTCGGCTACTATCGTCCATATTTTTCTCTTCAATGGAAGGTAAATACTATTGAGTATCATTTTTTTTTTTTGCACAGTGCAAGTTGTCACACAAAAATTGATGGGATTGAAACATTTGATGAAAATTTGTCATATTTGGGATTTGTTTGATTGTTTCCGTCTTACACTTTCTTCGTGCCTTGACATTAATTAAATAATATTATCAGGCATGAAGGTTCCACTTTATCCAAGTCATTTGTTGCTTTTTTACAAAGTAAATTTTATGATGACTCTGTTCAATATTTATTTTTTAAATCAGGAAAACCTCATATATAAACTTGGATAATTTCACTTTTTATCTCAAACATTGGTTAAGACTTAATACCCTGCTGAAGTGAGATGGGATTAGTGCAATCCAATGGGATTAGTCACATGCTATAAGAGACTTACACCTGATGTCTTTAAGAGGAAAAGAAAAGAAAATCACCTTGGCGGCAATAAGTGCTTGCAGAGTGTTTTTTCCCTTGATCCAAGATTAATTTTGCTTGCTCTGCCCTGCTTCATGCAGTGACCTGTGGAAGCAAAGTAAAAAAGCCTTTGGAGGGAGTAAAAGAATGGATGTACACACAAGGCTCATGAAGAGATACAAATCAGTACCCATGTGGTGGTTTCTTCTTATCCTGGTCGTTAACATTGCCTGTATAATTTTTGCTTGTGAGTACTACAAGGAGACTCTTCAATTGCCATGGTGGGGCATATTGCTGGCATGTGGCATTGCACTCTTTTTCACCCTGCCGATTGGTATAATCACTGCAACCACAAATCAGGTATGGTATAGAACTTAAAAAGTCTTCAACCTCTTTTTCTATTTTTATATCATGAACTTGCACATGACCATCAATGTGAAGTATCTTTTGCTCCAATTGTGATAATCTCATCCTCGAACTTATACTTCCCAACTTTTGGGCTTTCCTTGTTAACAGACACCCGGTTTGAACATCATCACTGAATACGTCATTGGTTATATGTACCCGGAGCGCCCTGTTGCAAACATGTGCTTCAAGGTCTACGGATATATAAGCATGACTCAAGCTCTGACCTTTTTGCAAGACTTCAAGCTTGGCCATTACATGAAGATTCCACCTAGGTCAATGTTCATGGCACAGGTGGGTTTCTTTCATCTCTTGATCAATTCTTTTACGCTTGACTAAATTTTAAACCCTAAAATGAGGATAGATCATTTTGGACTGGAATTTCTGCATGTTAGCTTCAAATATAACCATTAAATGAGGATTTTTTTTTTTTTAAGGGGGGTGGTTGGTGGGTGGGGTGTTGAATTGGTTGAAACTTAACTAGATAGACATTTTTCAGACTCTTTATGCAAGTGCCGATTCTATAACTTCTCAAACTGTAGATTTTGAAGCTTCTGTAAACAGTTTCGTGAAATGCAACAATGGAAGCATTCAATGCAAGTACAAACAATAATGAGGGATAAGGATAGAGAATATCAAGGCGAGATTTATGGTGGTTCAATTTTCCTTTTGCCTACTCCACTCTTCTAGTTCTAGCAGCTGAATTAGTCCATATTTACTAGTATCAACAAATATTAAAACTGCTTCCGCAAAAGCTTGTTTCTCCTGCAGTTTATCTTCTGCAAGACTTGTTCCTCTGGTAATGCTCTACAGCAGAATTGGTAATCTCTTTCTGCTAATGCCCCACAACAGTACTAGAGTTCTCACAGCCTCTCCATTATCCCATAGTGAAATTACAAATCCCTTCGTCAAACACTTCAACAAAAACAACAATTCCCTTCGTTTGCAGAACCGAAAGGTTCTTTGAACACTTTTAATGATACTCTTGAAAATATTTTACTCTCGACTCTCGAAGTAAAAATAACCCATGTGCAACTATTTGATCGACAGTTTCATAACTTTGCTTCTCGAATTTATAGATCTCCAATTCTGAACGTTGACAATGGAATCAATAGCCATTGCATCAATCTCGAGTTTTCTTAAATAATGTAATCGGCGGTCCACGAAATTGGCTATCACAAACATCTTGCAGTCAGTCCATATGACTTGCATGTATGCAATCTCCTATGTGGCAATGTATATCGTAATCATTGATTAGTCATCCATCCGATAAATCAAGGTATATCTTTGCCAAACTTGGGTCTGCTGTAGCAAAATAATGTTTATGAGCATTTCCATGAGCTTGATTTAAATATGGAAACTTTTACATGACTGATGCAATCTCCTGCATCAGTGATGTAGGACATTTATCTTCTGCACTTCTGATCTTCAAACTTTATCAATATCATGCTTTGTCCACGTGTGTTTCCTTCCATTTTAATAATGATCAGGCAAATGTAATTGGTTTTTGATTGTCCAATACTTCAAAATATAGCGTCAGACTTGACTAAAGTGCAAGATCTGGGATTTTTCTGGCTAATCCCCTATTTCAGTAGAAAATTGAGCAGGTTAACCAGACAGTCCTCAGAATGTTGATTTTTTGTTTCAGGTCGTAGGAACAGTAATATCCGTAATTGTGTACCTGCTAACTGCATGGTGGCTCATGGAGACTATCCCAAACCTTTGTGACACATCCTTGCTGCCGCCTGACAGTCCATGGACTTGCCCGCCTGATGGCGTGTTCTTCGATGCATCTGTCATTTGGGGCCTCGTCGGGCCCCGTAGAATTTTTGGGGACCTTGGCGAGTACGGAAATGTGAATTGGTTCTTCCTGGGTGGGGCTGTTGCACCTTTGCTAGTCTGGCTTGCACACAAGGCGTTCCCCAATCAAAACTGGATTCGCTTAATCCACATGCCCGTGCTCTTAGGTTCAACATCGATGATGCCGCCTGCTTCGGCCATCAATTTCACCTCTTGGATTGTGATCGGCTTCCTCTCTGGATTTGTTCTTTTCCGGTATAGACCGGAATGGTGGAAGCGCTACAATTATGTGCTTTCTGGGGGTCTTGATGCGGGAACTGCATTCATGACGTTGCTGCTGTTTCTCACTCTGCAGTCGAAGGACATCTCCATAGACTGGTGGGGAAACAATCCAGAAGGATGTCCCTTGGCCTCTTGTCCAACAGCTAAAGGAGTTGCCATAAAGGGATGCCCCGTCTTCTGATCAAGGCCGTTACTCTCGTGCTTTCTTACATGGTGTTTCCTCAAACCTGTATATAGTTTCGCTAGTCTCTTACTATTATGCGTTTTCTAGATTCATACGCGGAACAATTTAGGTCAGGTTTTCATTGTTAGAAAAAGGTTCACTCGTCTCCATAGTCATTTTGAATGTCTTCCCCGTTTTCCTTTCTAAGCCGGTACCGCATTTGAATTTCCTTAAATGCAAGTGCAGATGATCCGCTTAATACTTCTGACCGAGCTGTCCGCATGAAACTTCGTTCTTTTGACTTTGCATGACGCAACCACACATAGAGAAGACTACGCATGGGAAAGGTTACAAATTAGTGAAGACTACAGAAGACATTAACATCGGCATGTCCGTGGGGTTTATTCGGCCAATTAGGCACTGTTTGGTAATCATTCAAACAGTGTCTGGTTCTGATTTTTTGTTCTGGGATTAATTTGGGAACATAATCGTGTTTGGTAAAATTTTTGTTTCCGAGAACAAATTTCTTTTTTTTTTTATTCCCGAAAGTAAATTTGGAACAAAATCAAGAATCATAAAAAGGTTGATCCTTGTTCTGGGAACAAATCGAAGAATCAAAATCAACTCTTCTTCTTCTCTTTTTTTCTTCTTCATCAACCGCCATCCCGCGGTTGCCATCCGCCGTCGCCGGTTGCCGGAGGCAAGCCTAGCCATCGGCGAGGCTCGGCCTCGCCCAATTGCCGGCAAGGGTCGGCGACACTTCAGTGAGGTCGCCGGCCACAAGAAGAAGAAGAAAAATAGGAGAAAAAGGAAAAAAATAAAAGAAAAAAAGGAAAAAAGTAAAAAAATTATCTAAAAATTAAAAGAAATTGATTTGGAACATAATCAAAGAGCACGATACAAAACACAATTTTATTCCAGAATCAGAAATTTTGGACAGTTACCAAACGGCTTAAAATGCTTAGAAATTGTTCTCGAGAACATAATAAAAAAGAATCATTTCTAATCAGAATCTGTTTTCGGGAACGAATCGTTCCAAACGCGTCTTTAACTCGATATGCGATGTTCCTTTCAGTTTTTGTTTCAGAAATGACAGATTAATTCTTCCCCGTATTACTGTTGATGCAATCATTCGCATTTTGATTCGCGAAGTGTCATTTAGTCGAAACGAAAAAGCACTTGAAAGTCTCTAGTTGTGCTAGGGCTTTGCTAGATGAAACTTCCTCTGTTGAGCATCCAGAATTCTATCAGCTGTAAGTTGGCGCGAAGTGATCGCTAGTTTTATTAATTGAAACTACCCAAGTTTTCTTCTTTTCTTTTCTTGATTCTGATCGAGCAACTTCCATCATCGAATAACCGATGTCGTTTGCACATGATGTCGTAGATGTCTCCTCCCTATCTAATTTTTCAATTACTGTCTTCTGCTTTTACTGAGTCAGAAAGCCTAGTGATTTTCAATCGAGTCGCAAATTTTTAATCTAACACCCTAAGTTGTTGATCTGCTTAGCAGATGTCATGGATCATCATTTCAACAATCCATCTAATTTACATGAACTACTAGGGTTTAAGCTATCAACGAGTCAATCACTCATCCATCAATCTAAGCGGGTTCTTTTTTCTTCTTTCTTTTTTTTTTTTGAAAGAACCACAATTTGTTTTTTTTTTTTTTTTACATCTGCCCTCAATCATAAGATTTTAAGAGCACAACATGGTGAGGTACAGTTGATGATAATTTCAAAAATTGAGAAACCCTATATTACAGGGATCATAACTTCTAGTCTTTGACTGATTAATTTCAAGAAGATTACTATTCTCATTCATGATAAGTGTATGTGAAATTAATGAAATCGAAATTGGAAAATATAACATCACCAAGGCTAGCAGCAGTTATACTGCCTTCTTGACATTGGATTCACAGTGTTGACTACACTCTAGACCAACAATTGATTTTAGGATGTGTTTGTTCGAGTGAATTTTTCTTTTTGAGAATTAATTTTTTGAACTTTCACATGTTCAATTTGCTGAAAATGCTCAGTCAAAGGAAAACTACTTATACTCGAAGAAAATATGCATGCATGCATAAATTTATGAAATGAACTTCCTAACCACTAACCAAAAAAGGGGAAAAAAATACTTTTCCAAAAAAGGGTTTCCCCAAAAGAGTTTTCCTTTATTAGGAATTTTTCTTGGAACAAATACATAATACAAACTATATGATTAAGGAAATTTTTTTTTATGAAAATTTTTTTTAAGGAAAATTGTTAGTTTTAATTTGTTATGGTTTAAGGAAAGTTATTTTTTTTCTTTTCTGAAGAAGAAATTGTTTTCCTCTAATCTAAACTTGTTGTATTCAAATCATGGACTATTTTTCTATTTTGTTTTTAAATTGATTAGTTTTCCGTCATCTAAACACCAGGGGCGTGCATCACAATCATTCTGTTCTAGAAATAGTTTCTAGAACAAAAATAGATTTTTCTATTTCTATTTCTAGAAGAGTTTCTAAGAAAAAAAAACCGTTTGATAACGACACAAAATTTCTACTCTAAAAATAGAAATTCGTTTAATAACGACACAAAATTTCTTCCTTTCGGACGACGGACCGGCGGATGGTGGTGATGGACAGCGCGGTGGCGATGCAGCCCGCGGCGGCGAACGGGGCGGGCCAAATGGATGGACGGTGGTCGGCGGCAATGGATGAAGGATCGGTTGACGAACGATGAGAAAAATTTTTATTTCTCATTTCTATTTCAGAAATAGAGAAGTAGAAAATTTCTATTTCTGATTTCTATTCCAAACATATTTCTGGAATAAAAATCTATTCCAGAAATAGAAAAACGGAATAAATTTATTAAACGGATTTCTATTCCAGAAACAAGTCTCGAATAGAAAAATTATTTATGAAATAGAAATTACTAGTTGTCATGCACCCCCAAATAATTGGAAAACAATTTTCCTTTAAATAAAAAGACCCTAGCTTCATCTCCCATTCTCACTTGGTAATTATGATGACATAACATAACTTTCCAACAACCTTTGGAATACGCTCAAATGTGTGCAACAGTTTCTATGCTTGATGTAATTGTGACGCTTGATGCCGTTATACGCTCAAATGTGTGCAACAGTTCTGTCTAAGTTTTATTGCTACGCGATATGTTTTATAGTGATACGTGAGACGAATGTCTTATACGAACAAGCAAGTTATTTTATACTGGAGTAAGGATGTATCACCTTAAGAATTCTAAATTTTAACGTCATCTAGGCTAAAAGCAAACTTAAATGTGGAAGCTGGGAAATGAAAAATCTTACACTACGTGAAATTTTGCTTCAGCCAGTTGAAATCTTGTTAAAGATTTCGGGAAAATGACACTAATAGTTCCTAAACTTTGATCCAGTGTACAATATCATCTTTGGAGGTTTAATTCATTCAATTTGGTCCTCAACTATCCTAAATGTTCATTCCAAACTTTTTGTTTGATAAACAAGGGAGAAGTCAGCATCAGTTCTGAAACTTGTGTGAAATGTGTAATCTAGTCTTGAACTTTCACTTATTTAATCTATCAATTTTCGATAACAAAGTCAAATTAGTACTTCAATACAATTCATAAATTTTCATTATTACAATATTACCTAGATTTTAGAATACTTTTCATATCAATCCATTTGCTAAATCAACAGAAAAAATGCTATCTTTGTATTATCATTTTAGTCTAGATATTACTCCAGTTCCTTTAATTATATTTTCCCTTATCTATAATACTAAAAGTAGAACCTCACTGAAAGTTTTTTTGGTATGGTCAAACCGTAGTTGACATCATAGCCCAATGTGCTCCACCTGTTACAAATATGACAAACAAGGTGAGGCCTAGATCCAAGAATACCTCTTTAGATAAAAGGAGGAACATAGGGCCTTGAACCACCATGGAGCCAACTAGAGGAGTTGGAAGAGCAATCAACATGTCGTTGATCATGCAAGGTCCGTCCACCATGTCGTTGACCAAATTTTTTTGCCCCTAAATGAGAACCTTGGAATAGGGGAGTGGGTGAAGTGGCATGACCAATCACATGATGTACAATGGATGAAGATCAAGTATTCAATTTGGAGGAAATCGTTCTTCTCGGATGAGGAGTCATGACTGCATATCATCAAATAAAAGAATTGTAGGGCCGTTGGTCACCATGGTGATAAAGGATCATACTCAAATGGGAGCCTATTGAGGGCTTGAGTCACCATGTCGTTGTTGGAAATGGAGCAATTGATTGCAGTAAGAGAGTCTGTAACTAACTTTCAAATGCCAAAGATAGTAAAAAATGGACTGGTCAGATTTCTTAATAAAGTTCTAAAGATTAAGCTTTAGTCAAATATCCTTGACCGTACAAGAATTAGTAAAAACTTATCTTAGAGCGAGCCAAACTATTGAGATGCCTGAAATCATCAACTTATGAATAAGAAGGCATTGAACCATCCTAACCTAGGTGAAATAGGAGGGATCGACCTCCAATGTGCCATTATGATGTGTGACAAGCTTCACGCCGACACGGAAAACACCTGTCTATATAACCCAGCCAATCATTACAAGCTTGATGGAGGCGAGATTTGTGATTCTGTGAACAACAAGTGATTGCAAGGTCGAGTATAGGGCCGTAATATGAAAATAGGAATTAGAGCAGCAGGGAAGAGGGAAGAAGAGGTGGAATTGGGCGTTATTTCGGGGAGAGGTGATCGATAATTGAGATTTATGGAAACATAAGAGAATGGGTAAAGAGTGATAGGGAAGAAGAAACAAGTGGAGATGCATCCGACATTATTGAGAAAGAAATAGGAGTAAAGGAAGTTTTGAGTTGTGGAGTAGAGATATTGAGGAATTTAATGTGTTTTTCTGCTCTGATAAACATGTGAATCTTTAGAAGAGAGAATAAAGATAGAGTACTTTATAATAGTGGTTCATTATAGTCAAAATACAAATAGAAACATAATCACATAAAGACCCCAGAATACAAATCAATTACACATTAATAGTCTCCATAAAACATCGGTTCCATTCTAGGGGTTGCTTTTCTAGAAAAGAACACGAACTCCGCGATTCTTCATAAATGATCCATTCTATCTTATCGTGTACTAGATTACCCGAGATCCTGCACTTTCTTGGCTGCTTGTAGATTAATGAGTTGGGCGGTGGCTGAGTGGACTGCCCAATGCCAAGTGCAAAAAGGGAGACTCTCCTCTCATCGATCACGCGTGCAAATAGCTTCAACTCCAAATCCCAGAAGGAACAACACGAGGACAAGATCCATGTTAGATCCACTGTTCCTCAGGGTACTAGCTTTTGAATTAATCGATACACGCACTATTTCTTGAGAGTCCCCCGTGATGTTCATCTTGTTGTCCTTTAGGTCATCTTTGTTCCGCCCAAAGATTCCCAGAAGAGTGCATGCTTGTAGCCCAATTCAAGCGCTTCTTGATGCTGCAAGTAGCTCGCGGTTGAACTTAAGCAACCATATGTACTGTTAGTTTTGCTGATGATATGTGAATGCATGTAATAATATGTGTAGATCTTTGTTTGAGCATTAGCAAAGAGTATGCAGATTAGCTTGACCTTCATTTTTCCACTCTTCTTCATCCTGCAACATGTGGTAATAGCTTACATCATGAACAGTGATACGGGAACACGATATATTGGCTAAACTCGTTCTGTGGATGATATCCGTACAGCTTTTATAGCATTGTATAAATACGTATGTACGTGAGTATGCAGATGGAGGGATTCATGGACTGTCGGAAAAGCAAAAGATCATTGACTGATATGCACAGTAGAGTAGCCGGCAGATCTCAAAAATTAACTCTGACACCGATCTTTGAAAAGAGAGAACATTGCAAGATATCATCGAACTTTGAAAGGAAAAAAAGAGGGCTTTCATATCCAAAACATGAAACTTGATACATACATTTATCCACAGATCTGAGAGAAGCTTCCAAAACAAATGGAGTTTCTCCTTGCGGAAGATGTCTGATGTATTTAGGAGAAGATCACGCATATATGACCTAAACATTCCTCATATAAGCACAAAAAGATCTGAAAAAAGCACAGACCCATCAAGATCTGGGGATTTAGGAGGGGAAACAAGGAAATGGACCACACAAATACCGACAATTGCTACGGTGTGATTCAAAAGAACAGAACAAGATGAGAAATCTCTTCATCTCAGAAAGAGAAAAGGAAAGAAAAACTAGGAAAAGAAGCATACAAGAGTGATATTGATTCGGCTCGTCTTGCAGATATTACATAGCTAATAGTAAGCATGAAACGCAGAAAGATGAGCCGGACCAATATCACGCCATGTCTACTTCTCCCAACAACCCTCACTTGCTCTTCTTCTTCTTCTTTTTCTACTTCATTAGGGAGAGAAGATAAGCTATTTTTTTTTTTTGGTCGGTAGAAGAGAAGCTATTTAGGGCCTGGGTTTTTCCGTTGCAGCTTCTTCCCCTTTTATAGAGTGGAAATGGAATAACATCAAGGGTTTTCACACTCCCTCAAAAAGGAATATGAATAAAGTAGAGGTTTGTAATGCAGAAATAGATCTAGCAAATTGATATTTAAATATATTGACGATCTCTCGTTAAGTATTGATTGTTACCTATTAATTTAATGTGTTGATTCAATCGATAAATTTATTATATCTAGCATTACTTTTACGATTATGATACGTATTCAAAAAAATTCAATGATGTGGTGTATTTTTATTCGGCATTGAAATACGACCTACTTATTCAAATAGTTATTTATAAACGTTTCGAAAACGTAGTTGATCAAGCCATCTTATACCCTATTTTAAATTCCTAAGGTTTCTCTTGATTTGACCAGGCTGATGGAACATGTAAATCAA
Organism: Eucalyptus guilfoylei; assembly: GCA_016097605.1. Classification (NCBI taxonomy): domain Eukaryota; kingdom Viridiplantae; phylum Streptophyta; class Magnoliopsida; order Myrtales; family Myrtaceae; genus Eucalyptus; species Eucalyptus guilfoylei. The sequence goes on from CM027860.1 coordinate 20,295,910, forward strand.
TTATGGTCCACTCATTATCGAATCCAACGAGCAATGCCTTCCAGTTTGCCACCTCCTTATTTTAAACCCTAGGGCCCGATTCTTGGAGATTTCATCGGCCTTGGCACAATGGTCATTAAATTATATTATAGTCACTGGATGTACAGTACATAGATACCTAGTTTGTCGGTTATTATAAATTACCTTTGTCATGGCCTAGGCATGAGAGGAAAGTAGCTTGTGAGATTGAAATATTTTCACAGTCAATCGTCCATCATATTGTTCGATTTTTTTTTCTTTGTGTAGTTTGAAAGAGTAGTTACTTGGTCTAGATTAGTAGGATTGAAAACGTATTTTTTAAAATATAACGAAAGTGTTTTACGAGCTCGATCAGATAATCTCATTCGTTATTTTGTTGAATTATGAATTTGCTTTTATTTTTCAAACGGGATCCACAAGTATGCAATTTCAAATGACAAGGACATTAAATGGATTTTCCAATTCATCATTACATTCATAATAACACTTTTTTCTATTAAATCTACCTTTTGCTTCTACATCCTGTCATAGCTTGAAATAAAAATGCCTTGGAAAGCGAATTTCGTCCTACTAATTACTGATATGTTGCCTCCACGAAAACGTGCTTCATTTGTGAGGAAAAAGGCAGATTAGTGGGGGAGAACAAAAGCTTATGGTCCCCCTAATTGAAGCCCCTAGTTGTGACTAGCAACAAGTCTCGAAAGGAGTAGGGGACAAGACATAAAGCTGAAGACAGGATAAGTTAAACATAGTTTTGTGCGGAGTACCTGAATTATTAAGAAAATCCAGCGGTCATTATTAATTGCTTTCTGCGATTATTATCAATTGCTTTCTCCTCTTGCTCCATTAGAGATTTTAATCAATTTAAAGATTATCATTAACGAGTGCCCTCAAGATATTAATTCATTTCGACTGGTTAGAGTAAATCTATTTCAAGATGTCGAAAGAAAAGTATATCAAAATAATATTTCACAATATGAATGAGTCCAAGACTCGTCTTTTTTAAATTTTCAAAGTACTTACAAATGTTGCTTAACAAGTACTCGGAAAACACATGTCGATGAATTCATTTTAAAAACGCTATATGATGTCGCCGGCCCTAATAGTGTCCAGTAGTTATCCAAAACCCTAGATAAAATCTAGGGCCCCAAATCTAGAAGGGCAAAAGAATCTAGCCTTTTTCCGGCAGAGGGAACTTCCAATGGATCCTCTTTCTTTTCTTTCGTTCTTTCGTTCTTTCGAATGGCTCATTTAGTAGGAACACGAGTCAATATGCCACATTCGGTCGTCGAAGAGATTCCAAAGTAGTCCAAAACAGAAGACCTGTCAAACTTTACAATATGTGTCAAATCATCATCCCATGGTCCCTCGATTAGATATGCAGTCCCATGCATGTCTTTAAGCACGTGTCAGGTGTCCCTCGACCAGAATACCTAAAGATTGGTACCAGAGATTGAGCTCGAACGTAATGCACCGGATTAAACCGCTAAGAAAAACTGATTGCAAAGTAACATTAAAACTTTATAATGGAGTTTGGACTTGAGATAGTGATATTAGACCATATCGTTTGAGTTTGATGGATTGATTGGTCAGTAATGTTATTCCAAAATGTTCTACCTTGCTCATGACTCGAGATGGCATGTTAGTGTGTAATGCATGCTAACTGAATGAAAATAACCAACCACAAAATGAATAATTTAGGCTTGTACAGAAAATGAATCACAAATTAGCCAAGTTTCGATTCTTAAGGCTCCTTTGATAATTTATTGGCTTTTGTTCATCATATTTCTCATTCTTGAACTCCAAGTGCCTTTTTTAATCGTGGTTTCATTTCGATTTGCACTTAAGCAGGGTGTTAATTGAAGGGATCTCATGTCACTTGGTGCATGCTATCAAATTATGGTGGCCATATCTTCGTTGCATCTTGTGGGAGAGTCCATCTTCTTTTCCCTTTGTTTGAGCTCCCTTCGGGAGGTGTGGTAAGCAAGTTTGAGATTATCAAGTTTCTTCGCCTGGGATTTCACCTCACTCGGCTAAGGTCGGTCTTCTCCTTATATTCTTTGACATCTTAATTTTGCAATTAACTTGCCCCATCCTCTGTCCAAGGAGTGGAATCTTCTCTTGGTGTTGTTCCTTTTGGCCGTGCTTTCTTTTTCACGTTCGCTTCGGTGCTATGTTGATTATGCCCTTACACAGCTTTGTTTGTTAGCACATAATTTTAATCAAAATAAAAACATCCTACTAAAAATCAAGAGCCTCTGTATAATATGTGTCAATTTATTTTCTATTAGCATATGCTTCATCTACTAATGGTTACAAATCTTACTTCACCTAATACAATTCTTGTGGGTATGTTTTTTCTTTATCTATGTATCACTTATCCTTCCCTTCTAGAAGACATGTATAGGTGAATCCCAATTCAATATTCAAAACCTCGATGATGTATACACTAAACTAATAGAAGGAGAGATTAATTTTTTGTTGATATCTCATCGTTTTCAACATGTATGTTACCTTTGCTGGTATGACCTTATATAATTTGTTTTGAGTTGAATGTTAGTGCCCACCCCCCCCCCAACCCTCAATAAAAATTAGAAGATGAGTTGATTTTCTCCTTGATATCTCATCATTTTCAACATTGACGCTTCCTTTACGATTTGGTCTTAAATAGTTTATTTGAGTTGAATATTAGTGCAATCCCCCCCCACCCCGGTAATTCCATGCTAATTCACAAATAATCATTTGTATTATACTAATCTCAATTTAGGTTGAGGAAGGAAGGAGGTTTAGCTTCATGTGTCGGGAGCGCGTAGCAAAAGTCCAATACCTTCACCTAGGAGTCCGAGCCCATCAACATTTCCAATTGGATCCACATTCATTCACTACTCTACACCACATCAATTCTCTGATGTTGAATATTTTTAACACAATTCACTCACATGTGTATTTTAACAATCTCCCCCTTACATGTGAGCTCAGTGTTACATTTGCTTTCCCTTAATCTAGGTATCTCTTATGGGCTTGCATTGCTAGGCTACAACACCCACCTGCCTAGCTCTAATATCATTTGTTAGGAGTGTGCAGTAAAAATCCGATACCTTCACCTAGAGAGATCACCAAGAGAGAGCCTAAGTTTGAGCCAATCAATATATCCAGTTCGACCAACTTTCACTCAAAAGCTCAAGCCAATGAGTTACAAGCCGACTGGGATATATTAACTGCTTCACACCACATCGATTTCCTAATATGGGACTTCTTTAACTCAATTCACTTGCATGTGTATCCTAACATCATGTCCACTCTACTCATCCTTTCTATCCAAAAGCGACAGATTCAAAGGTTTTTCCCAAGTTAGAGAAATTTCCCTACCGTTTATTTTTCATCTAGTCTTGACTTTCTTGTCCTCTAATTAATCTTATGAATCAGTAATCGTAATGGTAGTAAGTAAGAGGCTTTATCAAGCTTAAATTCCTTGATTCCTTCCTGGAATTATTTCCTTCAATCCTTCCTCCAAAAAGAAAGCAAAAGCTTATTTTGGTTCGGAGAATTGATTGAAGCATCTTGTTCCATTTCAGTAAAGAACGCAAGTAAGGAATTCTATCTAATTTTCGAGTACTATCTTCTGTTTTTAACGAGTCAGAGAGGCCTAGTGATTTTCAAATGAGTCACACTTTTTCAATGTAACACCTAAGATGTTGCTCTGCTTAGCAGATCTCATGGATCATCTCTTCAACAATACAGATGCTCTGCCAAGGTTTAAGCTATCAACGAATCAATCATTCATCCATCCATCTTTCTTTCTATACTAGCATCCAGATGTTTATTCTTGTTTCATAGGCGGAACAATTTAGGTTAGGTTTACGTTGTTAGAAAAAGGTTCACTTGTCTCCATAGTCATTTTAAAATTTCTTCTTGTTTTCCTTTCTGAGGCGGTATCGCATGGAACCTTGTTCTTTCTTTTCCTCCATTTGCCTGTCCGTCATCCAATTGAAACAAAACAGGAACCGGATGCCCCTAGAACTTTGCATGAAGCAACCATACCGAGAGAAGATTACACATGGGTTAGGTTACAAATTAGTGAAGACTGCAGAGGACATTAACATCAGCATGTCTGGGGTTTATTCAGCCAATTACTCTGATCTACGATGTTCCTTCAGTTCAGTTCCCGAAAGGACAGATTACCTCTTCCTCGTATAGCTGCTGATACAATCATTTGCATTTTGACGCGGGAGTATCATTTGATCGGGAAAAAAAAAAAAGACTCGAAAGTACCAAATTGTGCAAGGGCTCTGCTAGCTGAAAATTATGTTGAGCATCTTGTTTTCGATCAGTCGTAAGTTGACAGAAAGTGATCGCTTGTTTTATTAATTGGAACTACGCAAGTTCTCTTCTTTTCTTTTCTCTCTTTGAGCAACTTCTATCATCGAATAGTCGAAAGAAGCAAGTTGACAGAACAAACATGTTCTTAGGAGAGATCATGCACCATATACCAGAATTTTCGAGAAAACTACAATAGCAGTCTTCCAACTATCTTGAAGTAGTGAAACATAAGTTCTAAAATGAGCCACAATCACTGGTTACCATACATCATATCCGTTTTTTTTTTCTTCTTCCGTGGGCGTAGCGTGTGCATGCAAAGTGCACAATGTCTTGTCCACCCGATGTTGTAGATGTCTCCTTCTATCTAATTTTTCAATTACCATCTTCTATTTTTACTGAGTCAAAGGCCTAGCGATTTTCAAATGAGCCACTTTTCAATCTAACAACCTAAGATGTTGCCCTGCTTAGCATATCTGATGGATCATCTTTTCAACAATACATCTAATTTACATGAACTACTAGGGTTTAAGATATCAACGAGTCAGTCATTCAACCATCCATCTATCTGTACTAGCATATAAAGAGAAGCGGGTTCTTATTCTTTAGGAACATAAACTTTCTTGTTTTTCCATCTGCCCTCAAACACAAGATTTTAAGGGTACAACATGGTTAGGTACAGTTGATGAAAATTTCAAGAAATTGAGAAACCCTGTATTGCAGGGATCATAACGTCTCGTCTTTGATTGTCTATTTCGAAGAAGATGACTATTCTCATTCATGATGAGCATATGTGAAATTAATGAAATCAATATCAAATATCACATTTAACTACCAAGACTAGCGGCAGTTATATTGCCTTCTTGACATTCGATTCACAATGTTGGCTACACTCTAGACCAACAATTGATCTTAAGAGCGTTAACTTAAGGGGAAAGACCACCAAAAATCTCAAATTTTTCCTAAATGACAAATTTACCCCGAACTTTTTTTTGTAACATGAAAAACTCCAAACTTTATCAACCGTGACACATTTACCTCAAACTTTTTTTCTTGACACAAAAAACCTTGAACTTGTATCATTGTGACACATTTACTCTAAACTATATGGTATTTTCATCTTTTACTTTTTAAAAGTTTTTTCTTGTTTTCTTCTTCTTCTCTCTTCCCTCCGCCGGCCATGGCGGAGGGAAGAGAGAAGAAGAAAAAATGGGAAAAAAAGAACAAAAGAAAAAGAAAAATAGAAAAAATAAGACGAAAATATCCTTGGTGGGGTAAATGTGTCATTATTAACAAATTTTGGGGTTTTTCATGTCACAAAAAAAAGTTTGGGGACCCACCCCGCTGTGAACCCGTTGGTTCGGGCGTTTCCCCATCTTCAGGTTGGGGGGAGGTTAGAGTCACCGCGGTCGCATTTGCGCGACTTAAGTGTAGCGTCGTGGGAGGTGGGTCCCCACACTAGCATCGCCCTAGGTTTACGTCGCCGGTTACCAACTGTACGGCGGTTCCCGAGTTATAAAAAAAAAAGAAAAAGTTTGGGGTAAATTTGTCACTTTGGGCAAAGTTTAGGTTTTTTGTGTGGCTTTTTCCCTTAACTTAAATACTCTGTGAATGATTTTTTCCGGAAAAGTTCTATAATGTTACCGGGCTCGAGAACTCAATAGTGTTCCGTGCTTTGGCTTGATGGACTTGGGCTAGGGTGTAAGGAGGCACAAGCACGGACTTTGGCACTCGGCCTCGATAAACTTGGGCCCAGGCTCAACCTATAGATCCGGGCCTGCAGAGGTCATGGTCAAGACTCAGTGCACATACTCGGTTTTTCGGCTACCCTTGCCCAAGTCACTATCATCTCATATTGCTTGTCTATATAGGAATTTTTTTTTTCCAAACAAAGGGAAATATTTTTCTTTGCATTTTTAGGTTTTAGTTGACATTGAAAAATATGGTTATTTTCATGGAAATGACTTTTAAGGAAACATTTTTCATAAATGTCATGTTTTTTTTACGAAACCTTAAAGGTGGTTCCATTTCTTTTTGACAAACATAATGGTATGTTTGTTTTAATAGTAATTTCATGATTAAAGAAAATATTTTCCATGAAAATTATTTCCAAAGAAAATGGTTAGTTTTCATTTATTTGGCAGTTTTGGGAAAGTAATTTTTTTCTTTTCAGAAGAAAAAGTTGTTTTCTCCCAATTTAAGCTTGTTATTTTGAGTCCATGGAAAACGTTTTCCCTAAATTGATTAGTTTTCCATTATCCAAACGCTGGAAAGTCAGGCAAAAATTTTCCAAAAATAGTTTCCTTCAAATAAACGGACCCTAACTTCGTCTCTGAAACTCACTTGGTAATTTTGATGACATAACTTTCCCACAACCTTTGGAATACGCTCAGGATGTAGACACCAGTTTCTATGCTTGATGTAATTGCGGTGCCTGATGCCGCTATGCTTTGCTAAGTTGTAGTTCTGACTAAGTTTTATTGCTAAGCAATATATTCTAGAGTGATTAGTGAGATGGATGTCTTTTAATTTACTTTTGGAGTGAGGATGTATCACCTTAATAATTCTAAATTTTAACGTTATCTGGAAAAAAACAACCTTAAACGTAAAAGCTGGAAGAAGAAGAAGAAGAAGAAGAAGAAGAAGAAGAAGAAGAAGAAGAAGAAGAAGAAAGAAAGAAAGAAAGAAAGAAACACCCTTCAATCATGTGAAATTTGCTTTGACTAGTTGAAATCTTATCAAAGATTCTGGGGAAAATGACATTAATAGTTCCTAAACTTTGATCCAGTGTGCAATATCATCCTTAGAGGTTTAATTCATTCAATTTGGTCTTGGAACTATTCTAAATGTTTAATGTAGTAATGTAGTGCATTTGTTGAATTAAACAAGGGAGAAAGTTACCACAAATTCCTAAACTAGTGCAAAATGTGCATTCTAGTCCTTGAACATTCATTTTATTCAATCTAGTCTCAACTTTCCATAGCAAAGTCAAATTAGTATTTCGGTACTATATACAAATTTTCAAAATTACACTATTACCTATATTTTACAATACTTTTCATTTCAATCAATTTCCTAAATCAACAAAGGATATTCTATCTTTGTATTATCTTTTTGGTCTAAATTTTACTCTAGTTACATTTAAGCATACTTTACTTTATGATCTCTATAATACAAAAAAGTAGAATCTCTTTGAGAGTTGTATTGGTATCGTCAAACTGTTGTTTATATCATACGGTTGTGTGTCTGACCCCAAATAGATATGACAAATGAGGTGGGGCCTAGATCTGAGAATACCTCCTTGGGTAAATGGAGGAACATAGGGCCTTAAATCACCGTGGAGCCAACTAGAGGTGGTGGAGGACCGATCAAAATAGGCTGCCGATGATGATTGTGAACTAAAGCAATTATAGGAGAATTGCAAGCTTGGTTGATTACTTAAAATCTGTTTACCATGTCCTTGAACAAATTTTTGGCCCCTAAAACTATGTCCACCTCGAGACCCTTAGAACAGGGGAGTGGATGAAGTGGCATGACCTATCAAAGCATGATGAAAAATGGATGATGATGAGGCATTTGATTTAGAGGAAATTATTCTTCCTAGATGAGGAGTCAAGACTATATTTCATCAAATAAGAGAATTGTAGGGGTGACCATGGTGATAAAGGTATCACACTTAGATGGAAGTCCATTGAGAGCTTGAATCACCAAGTTATTGTTAGAGATGGAGTAATCGATTGCGATAAGGGAGTTTGTAACTGACTTCAGATGCCGAAGATAGTGAAAAATGGATTGGTCAAGTTTCTTGACAACGTTCTAATAATCAAGCTTTAGTCTAATTTCCTTGGCTGCACAACAATTAGTAACAAGCTTCACGTGGACACGGAAATAATCTATCAATCCAGCGAATCATTGCATATCAATATAGGCTCAAACTGAGATTTCCACAGAAGAAAATTGTGTGCATGAAGCTTGATGGACACCGTGTTTGTGATGTTGGAAACAATAAGAGACAGTGAGGTTGATTGCACAACCGTAATATGAAAAACAATAATTAGAGTAGCAGGGAAGGGAAAAAGAGTAAAGAGGTGGTAGAAAAGAAGAAAAAAATTGGAGATGTATCAGACATTGATGAGATAGAAAAGGGAGTGAAGGAAGTTTTGAGTTGGATTAGAGATGCCGAGGAATTTGATGCATTTTTCTTTCTACGATAACATGTGAATAGAGTGAAAGAGAGAATAAAGGTAGAGTACTTATGGTGGTTTGACCCTAATTAGGATTGCATGATATGTATTTACAAGAGTGATTTTTTGTAATCATGATAAAGATAAAAATATAATCACATAAAGACCCTATATTTCATATTAGTAGTGTCCCCATAAAACATCGGTTCCATTCTAAGGATTGCTTCAAAAAAGAATAAGTGTTACGTATTGTTTATAAATGATTGATTCTATTTGTCTCATCATCTACGGAATTACCCGACATGTCCACCTTCTTGGATGCTTGTGAATATGATTGTTTGGGCGGTGGCTAAGACTGGCCCATGCCAACTGGAAAAAGAGAGACTCCTCTCATCAAATGACGTGTGTAGACAGTTTCAACTCCAACGAGATCTACATTAGATCCACTGCTCCTCAGGATAATAGCTTTTGAATTAATCGATACACACTATTTCTTGAGAGTCCCCCATGATGTTCATCTTGCTGTTCTTTAGGTCATCTTTGTTCCACCCAAGGATTCCCAGAAGAGTGCATGCTTGTAGCCCAATTCATGCGCCTTTTGAAGCTGCAAGTACCTGGCGGTTGAAATTAAGCAACATATGTATGGTCAGTTCTGCTGTTGATATAAGAATGCATGTAAGAAATTGTGTAGTTCTTTGGTATGAGTATAGCAAAGAGTATGCAGATTAGCTTGACCTCCTTCATTTTCTCACACTTCTTCATCCTGCAATATGTCAAATCAAGGGTTGATTATCTGGTAATAGCTCACATAAAACGGTGATAAGTAAGAGCGAGGATAGATTGGCTAAACTCGTTCCATCAATGATATCTATACAGCTTTTATAGCATTGTATAAGTAAGTTTATCAGTGAGTATGCAGATGCAGTAATTCATAAAGGACAGTCGGAAAAGCAAAAGATTATTGACTGATGCAATATATGCACAGTAGAGTAGCCAGCAGATCTCAAAAGTTAACTCATACAACCGTCCTTGGAAAAAAACACATTGCAAGATATCATCGAAATTTGAAAGGAAAAGAAGAGGGCTTCCATGTGCAAAAACATGAAACTTGATACATACATTTATCCACAGATCTGAGAGAAGCTTCCAAACCAAATGGAGTTTCTCCTTGCGGAAGCTGTCTGATGTATTTTAGGAGAAGATCACGCCTTTATGACCTAAATATTCCTTCCTCATAGGAGCACACAAAAGATCTTTAAAAAAAGCACAGAACCATCAAGATCTGGCGCTTTAGGAGGGAAAACAAGAAAATGGACTGGGCAAATACCCACAATTGCAACGTTGTGATTCAAAAGAACAGGACAAGACTAGAGATCTCTTCATCTCAGAAAGAAAAAAAGGAAAGAAAAACTAGGACAAGAAGCATACAAGAGTGATATTGATTCGGCTCGTCTTGAAGATATTACATAGCTAATAGTAAGCACGAAACACAGAAAGATGAGCCGGACCAATATCACGCCATGTCTACTTCTCCCAACAACCTTCACTTGCTCCTCCTCCTCTTCTTCTTCTACTTCATTAGAGAGAGAAGAGAAGCTATTTAGGGCCTGGGTTTTTCTGCTGCAGCTTCTTCCCCTTTTATAGCGTGGAAATGGAATATCATCAAGGGTTTTGACGGTCCCTCACGAAGGAATACGGACAAAGTAGAGGTTTGTAATGCGAAAATTGATCTAGCAAATTGATATTTAAATACGTAGATGATCTTTTGTGCAGTATCAAATGTCGCCCATCACTTTGATGTATTGATTGGATTAATATATATAATATATTTAGCATTACTTTTTCGAAAGTATCGAATCGTAAAGTTTCCTTTACAAAATAATATGATGAACTTTTGTTCAGTATTAAAATACGACTCACTTATCTAAATAGCTATACGGGGTTTTTCAAGCCATCTTAAACCCTATTTTATGTTCCTCTTGATTTGACCAGACTGATGGAAGACGTAAATAAATTCCGGTCTGCTCGTTAACGAATCCAACGAGCAATGCCATCTAGTTTACCACCTCTTTATTTTAAACCCTAGGGCAGGATTATTGGAAATTTCATTGCCCTTGGCACGATGGTCATTAAGTTATAATATAGTCACAGGTTGTATATAGTACATCGATACCTACTTCATCCATTAATGTCAGGGCGGTTATTATAAAATGCCAATGTCACTGTTATGGCCTACATAAGATACCCACTTCAAAGTCAATCTTCCATCCTATTGTTTGAAATTTTATTTTTTTTGTGATAAATGTTAGGTCGTTACAGTTTTCAAGAGTCAATAATTAAATAATTACTTGGTCTAAATTAGTAGGATGAAAAAAGTATTTCTTAAAAAATAATTTAAGTGCTTCCAAAGCTCGACCGGATAATCTCGTTTGTGATTTTGTTGAACTATGAGTTTGCTTTTGGTTTTTTTATAAGGATCCATCTAATATGAACAGAGATTGTCCACAAGTATGCATCTTCGAACGACATGGACATTAATTAAAATTTCCCAAATCATCATTGACATTCACACAAGCTAACACTATCTCTTTTAAATCTACCTTTTGCTTCTACATCCTGTTATAGCCTGAAATGAAAATGCTTTGGAAAGCGAATTTCGTCCTACTAATTACTGATATGTTGCCTCCATGAAAACGTGCTTCATTTGTAAGGAAAAAGGCAGATTAGTGGGGGAGAACAAAAGCTCACGGTCCTTACCAAAAAAAAAAAAACAAAAGCTCACGGTCCCCCTGATTTAAGCCCCTAATTATGATTGGCAACATGTCTCGAAAGGAGTAGGAGACAAGACATAAAGCCGAAGATAGGATAAGTTAAACATAGATTTGTGCGAAGTATGGAATAATTAAGATAAAACCAGCGATCTTTAGTAATTGCTTTCTCCTCTTGCCCCATTAGTGATTTTGTTTATTTTTATTTTTTTGAAATTTTTGATTACAAGTGCCTGTGGGATGTTAATTGAATTGGACTGGTTAGAGTTAATTTATTTCAAGATGTCGAAAAAAGAGTAAATAATATGGACGCATGTAAAGCTTGTCTTTTTATATTTCCAAAGTACTTCAAAACATTACTTAACGAGCATCTCGAAGCTTGTCAATCAATTCATTTTAAAATACTAAATGGTGTCGCCAGTCTTAAAGTCTCTCATGGTTATCAAAAACCCTAGAATTGTTTACAGGTCCCGTGGGATGTTAATTGAATCTGGCCGATTAGAGTTAATCTATTTCAAGATGTCAAAAAAGAGTAAATCGCAAAAATGTTTGATGTGTCATGGGATATGCATGTGTTTAAAGCTTGTCTTTTTATATTTTCCAAATACTTTGAAAGATTGCTTAACAAGTTTCTCGTGGTTATCACAAACGCTGGAGAAAATCTCGGACCCCAAATCTAAAAGGCAAAAGAATCTAGCCTTTTTCCAAGCATAGGGAACCCCCAATGGATCCTCTCTTCTTCTTTTTTTTAATTTTTTTTCCGTTCTTTTGAATGGCTCATGGAGTAAGAATGCGAGTCAATTTGCAAAGTTCGGTCATCGCAGAGATTCCAAAGCCAAAACAGGAGACACGGACATCTTTATCAATACGTGTCAAATTCCGAACCAATGGCCCTTTATTCGGAGTAGATATGAAGCAGTCTCATGCTTGTTTTTAAGCACGTGCCAGTTGTCTCTTTACCAGTATTTTAAAGATTAGCAGCAGAGATGAAGCTCGTATGTTATGAGAAAATACGATGATTAATTTAGTCTTACATATATTAATTATATTAATTAATTTATAAATATTTTAATAATTTGTCAATATTGTAAGTCTATCAAATAATGGGTTTGATTGAAAATGGTCCAACTAAAATCGGCTTATTTTCATACAATATAAATATAATTATTCATATTTAACCTGACTCAATCCAATTCATAGTGCTAAAACACTTTTATATTTAATCAAATCTAGAAAACTTAATACCCAAACTAAGATAAAAACATAAAGTAAGCAAGCATAAGATCAAGTGAGGTCGAAAGAGAGTGAAAAGAAAGTCATAGCAGATGGTTAGGTTTAAATAAGTCATGAACCCCATTTATGACGCATTTACTGAATATGAATGAATTATATAATAACTCATCTCATCAAATATGGATTGAGAAATTAATTTATGACGGGAGACGTGATGTTTAGGTTTAGAGCAAGGTTGTCTAAAGTTTGATTCCTCCCATTTTATCACTCAGTGGTGATGTTTGTGGATATTCCTTTCTCATGTGCCTTGAGTCTCTACAACTCCCGTCATTAACATATCCTCGGAGTTGCCAACAACATGTTCTTGGTCATTCTAAAAAGCGCGTACAAAACACAATTCACGGCGCCCAACAATTTAATACGCAGATTCATCTAACCGAAAGATAATTTAAGCTTGTAGAGAGATCGATCCGCATGTGAGCGCCAAGTGTCGATTCCTAAGGCCCCGTTAATAATTTATTGGTTATTGCTCATCGTTTTGCTCATTCTTCAACTCCATGTGCGTTCTCTATACACTGTTCCGTCCGATTTACACATAAAACGGGGGTCGGCAAACTTGAGTGGTCGTATCTTAGTTGTATACCTTGATCTACTGCTGGCCGAATAGCATTCCTTTCCCTTGGATTAAGTTTGAGGGTAGGCAAGTTCGAAGGTGGGGTGGGCAAGTTCCTTCGGCTGAGATATCACCTCAACATGCTAAGGTCGGTCTTCCCCTTATATTCTCAGATTTCTTGCTTTTGTAGATTGTAATTATCCTATCCCAACCTCTGTCCATGGAGTGGAATCTTCTCTTGGTGTTAGTCCCTTCGCGCCGTGCTTTCTCTTTCTTGCCCGCTTTGGTGCTACGTTGGTTATGCCCTTATATCGCCTTGTTTGTAAGCATAGTGTTTCTCTCTACCATGTCGTATTTTAAAACAAAATGAAAACTTCCTGTGTGATAGGTGTCGATTTATTCTCAATTAGCATATGCTTCGTCTACTATTGATTATAAAACATACGAACCTAACTTCACCTAATTCTTATGGGTATGGGTTTGCTTTAGCTATGTACCACTTATCCTTTACTTCTAGAAGACCAGTTTAGGCGGATTTTGAGACAATATTCACAACCTCAACGATGTTTACACTTGACTAATAGAAGATGAGTTGATTGCTTGTAGATATCTCATTGTTTTCAAAATGTATATCCTTGGTTAATCTGGTCTTGATTGGTTTGTTCGAGTTTCGGTTCAACACCAGTAGTCATTCGTATTATACTATCTAAGTTTAGGCCGAAGAAGGAAGGTTTAGTTTCACATCCACTCTGCTCACCCTTTCTGTCCAAAAGAGATCGGTCCAAAGGTTTTTTCCCAAGTTAGAGAACTTTCCCTATTGTCCTTCTTTCAGCCGGTCTTAATATATATATATATATATATTTTTGTTCTAATTAATCTTATGAATTAGCAATTGTATCAGTAGAGGGTAAGAGGCTTTATGAAGGTTAAATTCCTTGATTCCTTCTGGACCGGAACTGGATTATTCCTCCAATTCTTGCTCTAAAAGGAAAGCAAAACTAGTATTGGCCCAGAGAATTGAATGAAGCCTCTACTCCTATTTCAATAAGGAATGCAAGCAAGGAATCCAATCTAGTGATGTCATGAGCCCCACATTGGCTAGACCTTTGATTCACTTGTGAATAACGAAAAGAGTAAATTAAATCCTATTTTCTCAAAAGACTCATTAAGACGAGGGAAAACTCTATAGATTCTGAGGGGCCTGTCTCTGAGAAGGAAGTAAAGAAAAGAACATAAATTTTATGACAAATCTGATCTGTTGGCTGTTCTCTACCAATCTTAAGGATATAGGGACTTTATATTTCATCTTTGGTGTCATTGCTAGAGTAATGGGCACACGCTTCTCAGCATTGCTTCGTATAATATTAGCACGACCTGGTGATCAAATTCTTGGGGGAGATCAGCAACTTTATAATGTTTTAATAATGACTCATGCTTTTTTTAATGATATTTTTTATGATTATGCTAGTGATGAGATATCGATCTGATATTTTATCTGTTCTGATTTTGATAACTGCACCTGACATAGGATTTCCACAACTAAATAACATTTCATTCTATTTGTCGCCTATTAAGCCTAGCCTTAGTAAAAGTGGGTAATGACGCTAGGTGAACGGTCTATCTGTCCTTAAGCAGTCTTAGGGCTTATTTGGTAACCATCCAAACAGTGTCTAATTTTGATTTTTTGTTCCCGGAAGCAGTTTGGGAACAGAATCGCGTTTAGTAAAATTTTTGCTCCTGGGAACAGATTTGGAGTAGAATCAAGAATAAAAAAAAACTTAATTCTTGTTCTGGGAACAAAAAAAAGAATAAAAAAAAAGTGGAACTCTTCTTACTCTGCCAGACGTGTTCTCTCCCATACGTTCTCTCCTCTCCTTTGTTGCCGTCCGCCGCCGTCCGCCTCTGTCCACCGTCTGCCGATCGCCGACAACTGGTCCGGCGAGCTCGCTGGAGCAAGCCTAGCCACCGGCGAGGCCAAGCCTCGCCAGTGGCCAGGTGGGCCTCGCTTAGCCCCGACGAAGCTCGCCCAGCCCCGCTGGTGGCTAGGTAGGCCTCGCCGAGGGCTGGCAACGCTCCGGTGAGGTCACCGACCCTCGTCTAACCGGCAACCAGCCACTTGAATAAGAAGAAGAATAGGAGAAAAAGGAAAAAAAAAGAAAAAAAGTAAAGAAATTATTTAAAAATTAAAAGAAATTGATTTGGAACAGAATCAATAAGTACGGTACCAAACGCAATTCTATTCCAGAATTAGAAATTTTGGATAGTTACCAAACAGCTTAAAATGCTTAGAAATTGTTCCCGAAAACAGAATAAAAAAGAATCATTTATGATCGGAATCTTTACCAAACGTGCCCTTAGTCTTAAGGTGCGTTTGGTAAAATTTCTATTTTTGAGAACAATTTTTTTTAGAAATAATTATTTTTTATTTCTAGTACTTGAAACAATTTCTGAGTAAAACAATGTGTTTGGTGGTAACCGCATACAATTTTTATTCTTGAAATAGAAAAAAATAACATAAATGCGTTTGATACGATTCACGAATTTTTTTTGTGACATAGAGTTTCTTTGATTTTTTGATTTTTTTGAGATTTTTTCTTTTTCTTTTCTTTTTATTTTCTTCCCGCAACAGCTAAGGGCAACAGGCGATGAGGAAGAGGAAAAAAGAAAAAAAGAAAAGAAAGAAAATGACTCATTTCTAAAAATTATTTCCGGAAACAAGAAATTACTTTTTTTCTACTTTATGTTTCTGTTTTAAATCTATTCTCCGGCCGTTTTTCTATTATGAGGAATAGAAAAATTAATTAACGTTACCAAATGAATTTCTATTCTTATTATATTTCAAGGAGCAAAAAAAAAAAGAGAAATGTTACCTTGTAGAGCCTTACCAGCCATTCTAGAGGAGCAATTGATTCAACAATTTCTAGACTTCCTTCTAAGCAGAGGATTCATCTAGCAGCTTTAATAAAAGTAGGGTAAACTACTCAGTAAGGAGAAATGCAACAATCCATCCAGTCGAGTTAAGAGGAATGCTATGGAAGTTCTTTCGTAAGCCCCGGCCAGCTAGTGGGAAATATATCTAGTCCTTCCATCCCAAATTTCCCTAGCCAAACAATCTCCTCGATCCGACAAGCAAATCAGGTATGGCCAAGTCAATTCGAGCAAGAAACTGAGTCTCTCTAGTTGGATAGTGGATTCATCGATGTTAAGCACATATAGTTTTATCCGATAGGGGTAAGCCTATCTAGGAAAGCAAAGAAAAGGGCATCGTTCCATCTATCAAGATCTTAGTTTTTGATAAAGCTGTTTCTAGGTGGTCTCACTCCCTTTGAGTAAGAAGATTAGGGATTCAATGGCACCAAGAGCCGATCAAATAGGTCTCCTTGATAGATGGTACGTTGCCCTTTTCTTCGCTTTCCTGGATAGGCTGAACCCTATCGGATAAAACTATATGTGCTTTACTTGGCCCTTTTCTTCAAGTAAGTTTATTTTAGGCGCAAGTCAGCTTTCGAAAGGAAGTGATGGGCTAGCTATCAAGCAATCCATTAAGAAAGCAAAAAAGCCTTATAGTTAATCTCTTTTGGAAAGCTAAAATAGGTTCCTTTGCTTCACCCTTTGCAGATAGGTCCGTCCAGAAAGGCTGCCAGCTCTCCTCGTTCCTTCCACTCTTCCGGTGATAATTGGTGTAAGTATCGATCTAAACAGCAAACAAACGAGACTTGTTATCCTAATGTTCTTCTTGATGACTTAAACTTAGAAGGGCCGACACCCGATTGCAATTTCGTGAGAGTTCTACACTTTCATTAGAACTCCAGTCTATACGAACGATGTATCTGCTAGAAGGTTCGCACTAACTAGGCAATCACATTCACATGTTACCTGTCGTAATACAACATGCTCCAAAGATGGTAGTTCCAGAAGAAAGCAATGTTACAGCGGTCCTCCGCTTGATTAATTTTACAGCAAAAATCTATATGGCCAATACTCGCGTGTTCACGTCAATCATCGACGTTAGACTAGACGGAGTAAATCGCCATGTGGAGAACATTAGAAAAGTGTGCATTTCTCAATCACTAGTAGCATTTTCAAAAAATTAAACAAAATATATTCACCTACCATATAGATATCAATTCAGATATAAGTTATTTAATTTTGCTAATTTAGTTTTGAAACTTTTGGCGAAATTTCAATATAATCCTTCCAATCAATTTTCATTAGAAATCGCTAATGTGTTAGTATACCACGTAAGGTAAGTGGTGATGACTGGATCAACACATTAGTGATTTATGAGGAAAATTAATTGGAATGACTATATTAGAATTTCGTGGAAAAATTTAAGACTAAATTGGCAAAATAGAAAAGTTGAGGACTGAATTGATATATGTACAATAGGTTCAAACTGATTGAGTTATTTTCCCTTAGATAGTCATAAGTATTTTACATGAAAAATTTACTTCTTTCAATTATAAGAAATTATTTATATGTTCACGCGGTTGTAAGTTTTCATAGAAAGAAAAAAAAAAGAGTTAATTTTAGGGTCTGTTTACCTGCTCTAAATCAAATGCAAAAGATGCCTTTTTTATATTTTCTCGCCATTGGTAAAAATATTATTTAATTGGAAAAAAATTCGATCATTTCTTCAAAAATCAAAAGTTGGCAAACATCAATATTTTTAACAAAGTAAAAAGTAAAAATCAATACATTCTTTGATGTAAAAGAAATCTGCCAAAGCTACTATTGATTTGATGGATATTGAGATATTTTTTATAATTTTAACCTTCATATCAAATATAAGTATGACTGCCTATGGAAAAAGCTTCACATCGGCTATGTATGCAATATTCATTCGAATTAGTATTTCAGTGTCATTTGTTTCATGGAAAATAAATTATTAAAAAATATTTTCTTAAGAATAATTATTTGCACCGCTTAAAATAATTGTTCGATAAAAAATATGTTTATTATCGACAATAATTTATATCTATACATTTTCATGAATAAAAAAAATGCCATAATTTATTTCTGTGAGCAATTTAAATATCGACTTTTAAAAAATATTTTTTAAAATCTTCGTGAAATAATCGGAGTATTCACGTAAATTTGTTCTTCTTTTCGGCTTTTTAACGCCCGTTTTGGCGGGTGCTTCGCCGTTTACGAAGCATTTCAAGTTTCGCGGTAAGAAAATGGCAGCTCACGGCGCCGACCGACGCCACGCGCCCGAGAGTACAATTTAGGGCCTACTCGCGATCCACGACCGAAAGCCAGCCGCTTCATTTCACCTCGTCAGGACAAAATACCGAAAGGCGCAGCAGCTTCGCAGGCAGAGCGAGTGCCAGTACGCGATCTACTCGCGCGGTGCGGGGTCGAAAACGGCGACACGTACGACGTTTTCGGACAGTTCGAGTGCTCCGAGGGAGGAGGCACTGGAGCGAAGCCTGCCCACCTAAGAAAGCATCACCAACCTCATCATCATCATCATCTCTCTCTCTCTCTCTTGCACACGTACGCGCACTCTCGATCTTGACTTTTTGCCGGAAGGCTATTCTGGAGAGAGAGAGAGAGAGAGAGAGAGAGAGAGAGAGAGAGAGGGGAGAGGGAGGCTCGTGGGATCGCGCGCTCTGGGTCGATGGAGGGATTGCCGGAGGAGCTCTGTTCCAAGATATTCTGCCTGCTGGATCACCAGAACCTCGCCACTGCTCTCCAAGGTGGGTCGAATTCCCCATTCTGTCGCGTCCAAGTTCGAAATTTTGAATTCGATGGGCGTTTGGGAGTATCTGATCTGAGTTGGGTTCTTCCTGGTTCTTCGTGAATCTGGGTTCTTCCCTATGTTGACTTGCCACTGGAATTCTAGCGGACTGAATCGAGATTTGTGTCTTTTATCATCAATTTGCTGAATTTCGATTAAGATTCCAATAGGGTGGGGGCTGGTATATGATCGTTGTTCGAGCTGAGCGCTTTTCGAAGGCTTGATTGGTTGATGAGGAGCTCGCTTCTCGTCAATTCGGTTGAGGTGATTAAAGAAGGACGGCGATTTTATGTTTACAACCTGAGACGGTTGGTCTTAACTTCAATGAGATTTGATTGTTGTCGCGAATTTAATGACAGGAAGATATAACTCGTGGTTGCAAAGTAGTTTGGTTGTGAATTTGATCTGCCTGAGAGGAAAACGGTCCATTTCAGCGTGGTCGATTCATTTTCTATTGGCTCTATAATTTATACCAAATAAAGCTTTTGATGTTTCCCTTTACGTCTGAAATGTTTTGATATTGTTCTGGAGTCCAATTCAAAATTGTTCTTTCTTCCGTGAGGAGAACAAGTGCGACTGTCTTATGCTTGATAAAGTTTGCTTGGAGTGTGCTTGATTTTGCTGACGATAGATGATTGTAGATGCATCCATAGAGGCAGCATTTATTGTGGCAAAGTAGATGTCGAAATAATCAAATTTTTGTGATGAATTCTCTAGCTCGAATCCAGAAACATTAAGATGCATTGCGTATCTGTTGCTGGACATGATCTATCATAACAGTAGCGTAGGAAGATGGATTTAGACGAACAATTTGCACTCGCTGGAAAAAGTGGCTATCTAGTGACGTCGGTGTATATATTCTAATTTGTGGTGGGATGAATGCAAATGGACTAGCTTTTGATAATCGAGGGGCAAATGAGATTCTACACAAGAATATATAGTTTTGCTTTTAAAAGTTCAGTTAAGATGATGAAATTGGCGATTAACAGTTTGCAGAAAATGGAAAGTCATGGCCTCAGCCGACGCCCTTTGGAGTAACTTGTTCAGGGAGAGATGGGGTGAAGATCGTGCTGCCTTCTATGATCCCACCGACTCGAAGTCCTGGAAAGAGGTGTATGAGGTGCAGGACCGTTGTGACCGTGTTGGACTGTAAGTTTGATCTTTCTGATTTGTATGGCGATCTTTTTGCTTCATTTTTTTTTCTATCCATGCACCTCCAAAAATCATATCTGTGATGAAAATGACCCATATTAGTCATTGGAGTTACTTCGTTTCCACCATGTAGAGTTGCTAACAGAAAAAAGTTCTTCAAAAGATCTGCTTCATACGGTGGCAATGAATACCAACTCCATTCATGATTTCAGGGGACTGAAGATAATCAGGGAAGGCGGTGAATACTTTATCGTTCATCAAGGTGAAATTCAACGTCATCTAGGTTCAAGGACCCCTTGCCCGCGAGGTTCTAAAAGACATCAAAATGGGGAAGAATTGACGCATGAGGAGGCATCTAGTCGATGCCAAGGTATTCTTGACAATATCCTGTTCTTCATTGGGGACTTGGAAGTGGCTTCCACGGATGCAAAACGTCGTCGGGTGCTAGAATAACATGTATGTTCATTTGTTTATGACATTATCCTGTTTATTGTATGTAAGCCTTGATGTAGAATCCACTCACTTTGATTTATAAGCAAGGAGGGCGTCTTGCATTGCGTATTCATTGCCTGATGTAGAAAGGCCTACGTAGATATGTGTTTACCTTGCATTTCATTTCAAACTGACGGATTTTATTGATTATAGCTCATTCTGTATTTTAGAAAAATGGTTCTTTGAGGAACTTCAACCTTTTTCCAATCCTGGTTCCATCAATTGACCCTCATGATTTATAAGCTCCTTGAGCAGTCATCTGCAAAAAGTAATAAGAGGTAATTAAGAATGACTGACATTGTGATTTAAGGACTATGGTGAAAATAAACTTGGTAGCAAAAATATGTACAACTCAGACTTGATAACGTATCTAATGTATCGTATGTAGGGTGTCACCAGTCAATGTTTTAGAATTCAAAGAACAGATTTCCTTGTTTCAATGAGGATACTGAAATGATATTGGCTTGAATCCCCATAATATAGTAGTACTGATCGGGCCAACGATTTTACCTCATACGAATGATATGTATCAGTATAATTAGGGACTCTGGAATCAGTATTTCCTGAAGTAAATTACCAATTTCGGTCAGATTATTCTAGACTAGACTACTCCAGCTGAAACTCAAGAAGAGGAATCGATTCGGTTCACTCTACACACGCCTGCTCCTGCCTAGTTTGATCTGTCAACGGATCAGGAAGAATATTTTCGATTCAACTCAGTTCGGCACTTAAAGCTTGTCTTTGCTAGTTGACAACATTACAGCTGCATAAAGTGAACCAAAAGAAAGGAAAAGTTCAATTTATACAACAAAAACGCGTGAAACTTGACAGATTTTCCTAGGGAATAAGCGATGGCCCGAACATAAGATCTCTGTATGAATGTAGTGATTATAAAACTCTTGACGAGCCAATGTGATTTCATGTCCGAAAGAAAGAACAAGTAAAAGATACATCTAGATGCGCGTAGCAACAACCGATAACACTTGTAGGCTGAGAAACAAAAGAATGACAAATGGAACTACATAACTGGAGTCTCCTTTTAGAGAGGGAAAAACCAAAAGAAAAATGAAAAGCTAAGTAGATTTGATTGTAATCTAGTCTTGCAATCCATTGCCCACTGGAAGAAGGTCAATAGCCATATAAAGATTTCGAGCGTTCCCCATCTTCTCATCTCCTTTTTTTTTCTTCTGCTTTATCTCCATATCTTCTAATCTTCATACAAAAAGAAAAGCTCAATACAACCGCTATCCAGCACAAATTGCGATGTTGTGCGCAGTTGAATAACTTGCTATTTTGCAACTTTCAGAGAATTTCCCGTAATCGTCAGCACAAACAATAATCATATATTCAATGGCTCATTTTCTGGGTCCCTTTCCTTCACCAGGTCCCTGTCTTCTGTCTCTGTTGACAACAAGTACTTCCAAGTCATTGAAAGCAGAAAAAAGACAGGGACATGAACGAGAAACAGACTGAAATACTACATTTTTAGGGATCCAAGTTCAGATGTATGCACATGTGATTCTAGACTGGAGGCAAAGATTTTACTCACTTGGCTTCTCTGCAATAACCAAAAGCCGCCTCTGCAAGAGGGAAGCCACAAAGAGGAAAATAGAGCACATGCCGAACATCACCGTGATGGGGAAAGCATCGACCTTCAAACACAATTCATGAGAACTTTCAGTTAGGCAGGCAGAAATGTTTCTGGGAGGGGCAACACTAACAGATAGCTCAACATGCATTGGCCTCAGATTTCGGTAGTTCACTGATCATGATTAAATAAAGCCAGCAACTTACATTGTACAGCACCACACAGACAAAGATATTAAGAGGAATCCTAAAGAAGTTCATGATGGTGCTTCTGGCCTCCTCTGGGATATACTGGGACCTCATCTTCATGATGGATGGCCAGAAAATGCCAACACAAGCCTCAAAGGTGCAAAATCCAAGAAGCTGGAGACAACCTGAAAATGAAATACCTCCGCCTTTGACCTTAGAAGGCGTCACGAACATCTGCTCCAAATCAACAAAGTCAAAATGGGAGTATGTCTCCACGTACAAACGCAGACATGAACACACAAAAAGCAGTCACAAGAATTGCACAAGAACAGGCACATGCTTGTGCATGCTCAGAGAGAGAGAGAGAAAGAGAATTACAGTGGTTAGGATGGGGAGCAGGAGAGAAGCAGCAGATATAACAAAAACAATCTGCATGTAACTTTCAACTCTGGGTGATGTGCGGGCCATCAATCGGGAGGCAAGAGAGCTACCCAGCATGGAAGCCAACATGAAGGTAGCAAAAATGAAACCATGGGGAATCTCCTCACCATTTGGGCTCAACGCAGGAGTCCACAGAAATACAAATGTATACATTGAACCTTCAAAAAGGGATTGGATTGCACCCAGCAAAGCGATTTTTTCATCTGACCATAAAACAGAATTTCAAGGTTAAAAAAGGAAAAAACAGATCAGTGGAGTGCAATATAAGCAAGTGAAGAATATTAGAAACAAAAATGTATACAGAGATGATAACTATGAGCATTGCATGTGTCAATATGGCAATCTATATACTAATAACTGGTTTTTGAGAGAGAGAGAGAGAGAGAACCACAGAAAGATATCTGAGATTCATTGAAAAAGTAAGATCAGGAATCTACCAGAAGCAATGGCTGTAGCTGCCCCCTTGAATTGAGTGAGCAAGTCCTTATTCTCTGAAGGATCTCCATAATTCTCAGTCCAAGAAGATAAAATAATTGCCATACCAATAGCTAAAAAGCATGAAGCAGCATCGAAGGGTGCCACTGGCCCAAGAGAAAGTGTATCAACAAGTATATTTCCAAATAACCCAGATATGATAGCGACAAGGCCATTGCCAAGAAAAATTGCCTTCGAGAATGTTATAGACAGCCATTGTTGTTCAAAACCCCTCTGCGTAGATTGTGTGAGAGGACATAAGTATGAGAAATCTTTAATTCCTCTAATCCAGTAATAAGAATAACTACAGGAAAAAAACTGCATCATCTCATCAATATTATATTCAGGGGAATCGAATCAGAATGTTTGGATGTCCGAAACCTCAGGAGCAAACTCTCAAGGGTGGAATGGATCGGGCTATAAATGGAGACTGCTGGAGAAATATTGTGAACTCACGATCTCATCCTCCTACCAAAGGCATATGTTTACCAAACAGATGCAAATACATGGAAAGGTTTCAAGTTAACATACGTATTCTTAACTTTTGGAACTTCTTACCTCTTCACACAAACCTTGACCCAGACAAGACAGTAAATGCAGCATATCAATAGCATGTTTGACAGAGATTGTATTAAATCTAAAGAGAAACTACGAAAACAAAGAAGTTCAAGTTTAGATAAAACCGAATAATGTGCTTTGTTCTACTTGGCCCAAATGATCCAAAGGGCAACAAAGTCCAGTTCATTTGACCTAATGTCTCCCCGAAACTTCACTATTAGTACAGGAAAATGGAGAAACTACGTTCTCTTCTCATCAAATGAAAATAAACTTCCCAGTAAGCCATCTAAGGAAGGCATGAAGATAATAGCTCGCTACGGCATTTACTCCTTAAAGATTAGGAGTTACGGGGTTAAAATTTTCAAAATGCATAATAACCGTCAATGAGAACTGGAATTCAGAGACAGAAGTCTCCCAATGAACAATTTTCATGCATCTTTATTATCCAACAAAGAAGAAATTTGTCCAGCTTTGCAATAATTTTTCAGCTTTACATTTAATTCAATCATCTGAGGAAAACCAAATGAAAGAAAAGTATGGGAATAGCAGCCATCTCTTACCTTATTGTGTTCAGCAACAAGCCAGGACTCAAATGCTGAGAACAATAAAGAAGTGGCAATACCTCCTAATATACGGCCCAACATCAGAACTTTGTAGTGAGGAGAATGTTTGGTGATGCAGCTCAGTATGTAAGTGATGCAATAAGTCACAGAAGCCCTCTTCCGACCCCTGATTAAGGGCAAAAGGATCAGTCGACTGCAAAGAATTTCCTGAATAGTGGAAAGGTATGCAAAAACAGCAGATAGCAGAAGCCTCACTGTTTGTCTGCCAGGGATCCGACAATTGTCCCAAACAACATGGAGGAGCCAAAGCCAGCAATAAAGAGTTGTCCTATATCTCCTTTTCCATAGCCATACGTACTGTAAAGGTAGTAGACATAAGGGCCCTGTAGCCAATCACCGGCTTTCACCATGAAGAGAAAAGACCGTCAGATGAAGAGTTGCAAAGCATCTCAACTTCCACAAAATTACATTTTCTCTGCAGAGTTTGCTAAATAAACAGCTGATCTCGAAGTTAAACTAGAGATCCATCTCAATGGTCCCGTGAAATAATGCTTTCTTTTTACGGATTACCAAACAAAGGTATGAAATGTCTAATGATTTAGATGCCCCGAGAGCAGAAACATAGTCAGGGAGAACGCATTGACATCAAACAACGACAATTAAATAGAAACTATATTTCCTGTCAGAATAGTACGCAGCATACGAACAAAACGGACAAAAAAATTGAATTCGATCGATAACGCAATCAAGCATCACAAACGACAGCAGATCCTGAAATTCCTTCGAATCTAAGAGCTCCGACCTGCAAATGGATCTGCATTTCCACACAAACATTTACAACAGAAGCCAAACCTCCACAGTCCACACACAAGCACCTAAACATCAACGCAACCCGCAGATCCACTCCGCACGCAGGCACCCGGGACACACGGAAGGACAACATCAGATCGCGCGCCGCGGACACCTCGAATGCGGATCGCCGGCACCGGCATTCTCGCCGGACGCCGGATCTCGACAGGGAGATCCCCGGCGACGCATCAGATCCGCGCCCCCGCCAAACCCTCCCTCCTCACTAGATGCAGCAACCCCCCCGCACCGCGAACGGGAACCGCGCGGAGATCCGAGCGAGAAACGAAAGGAAAACGAAGGGCGAAGCGGAGGGGGAGGGGATTTACCCATCATGAGGGAGTAGACGAGGAGGTAGTTGTTCTTGAAGGAATTGAAGGCGGAGGTGGTGTTGATCCGGTCCTTGTTGCTCTTGCTGAGCTCGACGGCGGCCACGACGGCGGCGAGGGCGCCGAACACCATGAAGTAGAACACCTCCATCGCCTCCTCCGAGATTGCGATTCAGATTTTCTCGAGAGATGAAGAGAGAGAGAGAGAGAGAGAGAGAGTGAGGGAAGCTTTGTAAGTGAGATTTATTAGAAACTAACGTCCGGAAAGGAGAATACATGATATATAGAGGAGGAAGAAGACGACGCTGGGGGAGGGGGCGGGGATCCGGTGCTTCGCGGCCTAGCCTCGGCCCCGGTCGCGAGGTTGACCACCGGGGTTGGCGGGAGGGGCGGGAAGGTCATTTCCCGCTTTCGGAGGCCACACAAATCGGGGGGGAATCAGGAGCCCCCGGTGGAGACGCGGTTTCTCTCGGTTTGCCGGTAATGGAAAGCCATCCCCTCTCCCCGTGGGGCCAATGGGGAGGGGGACACGTGGCGAGATCTGAGCCCGGGATCCGTGTCGATCCGGTGTGTGTGTGTCGGTGATGCTTTTGGGGTCGCGTCGCAAAACGCTCTCGCTTTCCACTCGCTCGCGACTTCTTATCACCCCCCCGCTAAAGCTGCCGAACGTGCCAATTACCTTCGAGCCGCAACTCTCGTTGTTCGCTTAATACACACGCCTGGCAAGGGTGAGAGGAAGAGGGTTACATCTGAGCAAGTTTTTACTGGACCATTCCGATCCGATTCGAATTTTTTTTGCTCGGGTCTCAGTGAAGAAGTCATCGCATTCATGTGCATCGCCGTACGAGGTCAAAGCTGCCGGTGATCGCGGAGGATGAGAACGGATCGATATGTCGGAACTCTGACAATCCCGGCAGGTCGAACCCACCGATACCATCGGCCCAACAAAGGGAATTTCCAAGGCCCTCATTCGATTTGGATGATAGAACTACTTGCTGCCACGACTGCGCCAGTCTAAGAAGCTACTCGAATGCCACCAGCAGCGTACCTTATTCTAGTGGGCAAACACCGAATGCATGAAATACTATAATAGTCTTATGCTTCGCATTTATCTTGTTGATGTAATTATTCGATCGGGAAACATATCGCATTTTGGTAGCACAAGGTTGTCCTAATTTGGTGGGATCATTTCGTCCATTTTTGTCACTGCTCTTCGAATGGTTGGCTTCATCCAGCGGATGTATCCTCCGCTTTCAATGAGCAATCTCCTTCACGAATTGACGGCACATAGACCGCCCAACAAGAATCGAAAAGGACTTAAAGAAGGAGACATCGCTGGCCCAAAATGAGAACTGGCATGAAATGGTCCAAATTTGGCTAGTACCGACACGCATTAATACATAGGATTACAAGAAAATTGAGTTAATTGCCCTCCTATTAAAATCCGAAGCCTGTTGTGTATGACGTGAAATGTGGATTTACTTCCCCGTGTAGTCATCAAGAACTGGTCCCCTACCACTCATCTTCAAACTGATTAAAATAGAGAGAACAAGAGAAAAAATGGGCAATGATGCCGAATGAGACAGTGTAATGTTTGCCATAAGGAATTATGATTTCACGCATCCGGTGCTGAGTAGTAAAGCAGACGAAAAGATATTAGAGGACAGATTCTACAAACAAGAGGAGGCTAAGATGGATATGGACCCCTTCAAGAATCCTGCGAATCCGGTCGGAGGTTCATGATCTGCGAGAGGACCAGCCTCGATAGCTCGTTCATGGCAGCTTGAACCTGATAATCGTCGGACTCACCATTCCTTGGCCAACTGGGTGACTCTGCACTCAACCTGGTGTATTCGCTGGCTGCAAGCTTGGTCTTTTTCGATGTCCCGAGAACTTTCTCCAAATCAGCCTGTGATAAGGGCCTTGGTGTCTGAAAAAATACATATCAATATAAACCACTTCAGTCCATATCGAGATAGGAACATCATCACACACATACATAAAACTGTAAAACTAGCACCTAACAAGTCAGGACAAATATTCCAAATGCTCATCACAGAATTCTGCATTTGATGCAGTCACTATAGGAAACTAATCGCCATGATCCTGAAGCACATTTCATGTCATCGTCGGGGCAGCTACAAATGTTCTGGCATATTTATCATAAAACTACACAACTCCACAGGCAGCACCAAGAATCCGCCCGGTACCAAGGAGTTTTCCAATTGAAGATACACAATTGTTTCCTTCAGAAACTTAAACCTTCAAAATAATGAGTCTAAGAGAGTCCAAAATGCAACTTCACTATTGAAAAGAGTACTCACTTGAGAAGGCTTTCCCTTCTTCTCTTCATCTAACAGATCCCTAATTGGAAAATAAGCCGCCTTCTTGCAGAGCTCAAGCAGATCTGAGCCCGTATACCCTTCACACAAGCTGGCAAGGTAGTCAAAATCAATGTTCTGTTCAACTTTCTCACCCTTCAAGATCACCTTCAGTATCTCAGCCCTCTCCCTGCGATCAGGCATACCAATCTCAAAAGCTTGAGGAAGACGGCGAAGTATTGCTTCATCAAGTTCAGATGGACGATTAGTTGCAGCAAGAACCATAACCCGAGCATTTTCTGTAAAGAGAGTACAAAATCATCAGAATTAAAACTTACTGCTCAAATTGACCAGAGGAACGAGCTCATGACAAAGCAGCAGCCATGTCTAGTATACTAGCATCCGCTGCTAATGTTTTATGTCTGCACAAGCACATGTGGGCGTGTGAGGGAGAGAGACGGAGGGGGGAGAGAACTCACGATCTGTCGTGAAACCATCCCATAAGGCCATGAATTCAGTCTTCATGTTCGTTAATGCCTCATGATCAGTAGTTTTACGCTGGCCCAAGAAACTATCGACTTCATCAATGAATATGATAGCAGGCTGCAGTTTGTGAGCCAAGCTAAACACGGCAGCCACTGCAAAGTATCAACATCGTATGTTTAAAATCAAAGCACCAGAGTCTGCACTCTGAATATAAGATGAAAGTATAATTTAAAGATTCCCTCTGATTAGCAACATTAAAAACCTAGAATATTGAACTCATGACAATTCTCACCTACTATATAACTCCATGAATAATAAATAAAGCTGTTTTAACAGCTAGCCTGATCTCTAAAGAACAAGAAAGAAGAATATTTTCTAGAAGTTACCACCAATACCCCCATGCCCCCATGAAAAACCCACATGCCATTGAGAAATGATAAAGAAATTATGTTATATCCAAGAAGATTTGCAGAATTAATTAAACCAAATGCCCCAATGTATTAAAAGCCACTAAAAAACCAATACCAGTGCCAAAGCTTTAGCATCTGATGCAGTTCAGTCTGCGGTAGAAGTTTTTTCTTTCTATTAGGGCCAACACATTCAAACAAGTGGCCACTGACCAGCCACAATGAATGAATAGTATTTACCTAAATTATGCCTCGCCTGATTTCTGTGACCAACTTCACTGCTTAATCGTATGTGACTCCTCTAGCCAAAAACTCTATTTAAATTCCAATAAAACGATTTCTAATCATCTAAGATATATTCACTCTGCGCATTCATCTCAGCTGTCACAGTACAAAAGGCAAAAACAGACGTACAAACTCACCCAGTTTTTGCGCATCTCCAAACCATTTGCTCATCAAGTTTGATATCCTCACATTGATAAAAACAGCTCCAGACTCTTTTGCTATAGCCTTGGCAAGCATGGTCTTTCCAGTACCAGGTGGTCCATAGAGCAAAACGCCTTTTTGGGGACCAAGAAGTTTTCCATGTGAGAAGAGATCAGGTCTTCGAAGCGGAAGAATAACCAATTCAAAAAGAGCTTCTTTAATGGCTTCCAATCCTCCAATAGAGTCAAATTCCACATCAATATGGTCAGGATTTATGACGTCACATGCTATCACATCCTGAAATTTTAGAGAAGAAAAATTAGAAAATGAACAAATACAAAATTGACATTTGAAGGTCCGGAAACCTTCATAAGAGAAGAACACTTTTCACAGAACAAGCTATTGACTGCAGCTTGCCAAGTAAGCTGGGAGATGAATGATCACTGACCAAACAACAAGATAATAGAAAACACGCCTAGCCCCACTCTATATACATAACATATTATCAGTTAACAAACTAGTCAAAACCAATCTAAAATAATTTTGATAGGAATCTGATCAGCATTCACGCTAATCTTAGTACATGTTCAAAATCCTCCTTCAGCACTTATGAAATTTCAACCACTTTATAAGGCATTCCCAATAGCTTCGATAACAAATTCAGGCATTCAAGAAAGGTCTCTACATCCAAGACGTCACAAGACCATCAATGGTGACAACACCTTACAAAGATGAGACAATGATGGAGGGTATCATCGCGCAGGTAGAACCTTAGCATAAAAAATGAGAACGACAACCAGGAGGACGGCGGTTATCCCTCAACTCCTGTCCCACCTTCCATATGAGGCTCCTTAGTCCACTTAACCAATTCAACGCTATTATAGACAGGAGCTATTAATGCCAAGATATACAAATCTCACTCACATCAAGCAAAACGAGTATCTTAGAAAACATATGTGCTCAACCCAGTACCACACTAGAGCATGCTGGAATCTCTGCCCCTTTGGGTAAAGAATTCTATACATCGACCGCACAAAGAATCACAGTAGAAGTACCATTAGGGCTCAGGCTGAGCAATATAGATAATGAGATTACTGAATCCTATCAAACCCTGAACGAAACACGGAACAAGCATTTTGCTGGTGGCAAGCAATTCGATTCATCTCATCTCAGTCACAAACTCATAACAACTTGAGCAAAAAGCTCCCAAATTCTCCCACATAGGCACATCAAACACTGCATAATCCACCATCCAAATCACAAACATCTAAGCTTAGAGCATGCCACCCAACCCTCAAATCCCCATAACCCGCGTGCAGGGCGATACGATCCCGACGAAACGGAAATTCGAGGAGCCTAACCTCGTACGGATTGGTCTGGATGAGGGGGCGACCGAGCCGCTTGGCGATTTCCTTCTTGTGCTCGAGGGCCTTCTTGGAGGCCTCGCGGTTCGGGTCGAGGTGGCGGAGCCCCGCGAACATGACGAGGCAGCTGAGGGCCGCGCTGGCCGCGTACAGCACCAGCTTCTCCAGGAACCTCGCCTCCGAGCCTTCCATGTCCGGGGGGGTCCTCGCTCGGCGGGCGACGCTCGCCGACGTTGAGGGGAGCCCGAAGAGGCCCTGCTTCTCCTCCGCGTGCGGCGTCCGCGATCCTCGGAACTCGCGCGAATCAAATCGGCGGCGGCGGCGGCGGCGGCGGCGGCGGTGGCTTGGCGGGAGGGTTCGGAATCCGGAGAAGAAGACGACGAGACGAGTCGACGCTCGAGGATAGGGAGGAGGGATGAAGGTACAAGAGAGGGTTTCCAGGAGGAGAGGAAAAGTCGCGGGGAATCGCGGGAGGGCCCATAGTGGCAGTTTTGGTAAATTCCGGTTGATCCGTTTACCTCTGGGCTCTCTCAAGCCTGAGTCATCTTCTTATGGTCGGGTCGGGTCGGGTCGGGTCCTAGCATTGGGCCCGGCAAAAGTTGGGTACCCAACCGCCAGAAGCCCGCCACCGTTCTTTCTGGACGAACGAGGTGTGGAATTCATGTGGAGTGGATGTCTCCTAAAGAGTAACAGAGGCGTGCGAAGGTAGGCTCAAGTTAAGATTCTGCTCGTCAACGTCGTCTTGCGTGACATATATGAGGATAATTTCAATTCATCGTTTGCGGTCACAGCTTTATCAAATTCAAAATCTCATGATTGGAGATATCCAATTTGATGTTAGCTTGCGAGAGCCTTGGAAATATAAAGAGTTTATTGAAATGCTTATTATGTGCATTGAAATATCTCGCATTATTTGACAGTACGATTCACTGGTTTATATGCTCTCCCCATACATGTAGTCTCCCTATATGTCAACTTTTAGGACATTGGTGGTGGTTCTACAAAAATTTCTCATGATATTATAAGTAGAAGGTCTCGAGTTGAAATCTTCTCAAGCTCGTTATTTATATCCCCATCATGCATCTCCACACTCAATATTAAGTCAAAGTCCAACCTAAGCATGGATGTGTTCATTTCGTGGAAAATGAGTAATTCTAAAATTATTTAAAAAAAAAATTACTTATATCACTTATAAGATAAATGAGTGAAAAAATTTTCATCACTCGCAAAAATAGTTAACGTAAATTATTATCAATGATGAAAACATTTTTCGCTGACTAATTTTTCTAAATTATATAAATAATCATTTTTCTGAAAATGTTTTACAAATTACTCATTGTTCCGCAAAATGAATGCACAAACACCTTCATTTAATAACTTAAAACAGATGATAATTGTATCACAAACCTATAGATATTGCCACTTTTAGTGGTGCGTTCCATTCATAGAATGGGAATTTCAAAAGCACATTTGTTGCTTTGTGCCAAAAACTAGCAAATGTTGACTTGCATTTTTTTTTCTTTCTATAGATTTTATGACGTCACAATAGCACGTTGTGAATAGGGACAATTACTAAGAAAACCATAAACCTATTGTGTACTAATTCAATCCTAAACATTTCATTTTTATCCAATCAAGTTCTAAACTTTTAACAATTTACCAATGTAATCAATTTAACCAATTTTGACCAGAAACTGCTGATGTTAACGTTGGCTGTCATACGTAATACAATCAATACTGACATTGACAATGTTTTAATATTTTTTTCTTTCTTTGTTTTTCCCTTTTCTTTTCACCAGTCGTTGGTCATTGGACACAGACAAGGGTTAGCCTTGTTTAGGCAAGGCCTCCTCACCAGATCTAGCGAGGCTTACCCATACCTAGACCAAAGCAACCTCACTAGGCGTCACCTAGGCAAGGCTTAACCTCGCCGAGTCTTGCCTGGGCAACCTTGCCCTTGCCTAGGCAAGAGCCACCCTTACCCTCACTTAAAGAAAAAGGGAAAATTCCAAATAATGGTTTAAAATGCTTTTATCTTCTCAAATAAGAATTTGAAGTAGTTATATTAGTCTCAAAGTATAACTTGAACTCACTGTTTAGTAAGGGCAATTTCATCTTTTAGATTTTTTGCTTTTTTCTTTCTCTTTTCTATTTTTTTTTCTTTCCAAAAGAAACAAACTTTAAAAAAAAAAAAACATGCACACAAAGGCACAAAGCAAGGAGGGCTCCCACCCTCTTGTGATCAATGCCCCATTCAAATAAGTACCGACACGGATATACAACACGCGACACCTATTACGACAAGATACGCCAATACGTCATTTCTAAAAAAATATAATTCCGACGTGTTGGGACACGTTTTTATATATACATGATAAATATTATATTTAAATTAATTTATTCTAATTCATAAATAAATGAATAAATAATAAAAAGAGCCTAGAATAAATCTACACTAATAACATTAATAAATTTATTCATAAAAAATTGGAAAGACACTTTATGACTTTAACAAAAGTTATCGATGAAATAAATGACTAACGAGAGATTAGAGTCAAAATAAATTTATGATTTTCTACAATGATCAAAATTTATTATTATTTAACATCTAGTGCTTTTATTTTTTGAAATAACTTTTTAACCCACCTATCTATTAATTTTTTAGCTTTACCCATTTATTAATAAATTATTTAACATTTGGTATTTTTTTTTGTGTAGGGCTAAATAGGCCCCACCCATTCACTTCATCCTCTGCTTTCTTCCCCTGCTCCACCCACAGCCTGGCCTGTCACTTCCTAAAATTGAAATCATCCTGCACAAGGCTCCATCCTCCCCTCCCTCCAAAAAAGAAAAGAAAAAAAAATCACAAATTCTTTTCACCCTCGGACTCTCATTTCTTCCCCAAGAGCCCCTTGCTCTTCTTCCTAAAACTAAAAAAGGAATCTCGGTAAAGTAGCAACCCAAAAACCCTAGCAGTCGTCTCCTTCTCTCCCTTGCTCGGTCTCTACCTCTTGATCTATGCTCCCTCTCAGTCGCCTCATCGTAATTGCTCGCCTCCGACCCTCCCTCATTTTGCTATCGTAGCTGCGTGTCTAGCCCTCCATCGCGGCATCACGGTTCTCCATCTCGGCGTCGCAGTCGACAATTGCAGCCCTCTCGATCGTCTCGGTCTCTGCTCTTCCTGTGGCCCTCCCTCGCCGTCGCTCGCGACTTCGCCTCCGCTCCCTCACCGTTGCCTCCACCCTCCATCACCTTCTTCCCTTTGCACTTGTAGACCCGACCCATAAACCTCTGAACACATGCGTCAGAGTGTGTCGAAAAGAGTTGACCACGTGTTAGATTTTCCAACACGTGTTGGGGTGTCCAACACGACACGAAGGCCCTCTAAACGTGTCTGTGCTTCATAGTGCCCCATCGCCAATGGGGCGGCAAGATCGTTGGCGCTTGGGTGAGGCCTGAAGGTGAGGGTTAGCAAGCTTTTGCTAGAAACGGGAGAGGGGAGGCCCCCTAAATCTAGACAAAAGTTGCCCGCCCTCACCCCGGCAACCCTTGCTCAGATCTGGGAGAGGTCTAGCCTCTCCAGTATTTGGCAAGAGCCCCGCTGGCCCTCGCCTTTAGTTGATGAGGGTCATCGACCCTTGCCCAAGTGCCTTGCCGACCATCGCTGTCGCCCCACCAACGATAGGGCGGTGTGTCTTTGCTTTTTTTTTTTTTTTTTTTAGGTTTTTAAATTGTGTTTGGAGGAAAATATCTCCTATTGATCGGAATTTTTTGCCAACCGGCGAAACTAAGCCATTCTTTGAGACTAATATTATCACTTCAAGTCCTTATTTAAAATAAGGTATACTCTAGCTCTCATTTGAGAAAATGATGGTATTTCAGGCCTTTATTTAGAATTTTCTTGAGAAAAATTCAAAAAAATTTACAAAAGTTTCAAAAAATTATCCTCGTTGGCACTAACTTTATCATATAAGACGATCGGCATCTATATCAGTAATTTCTAGTTAGAATGAACTATATTGGAAAATCGATAAAAGGTATTGAACTATGTTTCCCAAATTGAAATGTTAATAATTGAATCGACATAATCACTATAGATTTAAGACTTTTGGTAAATTTCCCCGGTAAACATGATAAGGACGTCATAAATAGAACTCGTCCTTGACTTGAGATATTGATGAGGTGGATATCAAGTATATACAATGTAAATTTGGATATTTTTCAATTACAATTTAACTATTGTGGTTTACCTTAATGACCACCCTTCCTACATTGGAAAAGAAGAGATGAAGGGTTTGAATCCTTATCTTCTCAAAGGAATTGGGGTAGATGTAATTTAGTTTCAAGTATAGGTTTCGATTTATCTTTCTACGTAAGGAGCATGGTAAAAGTTTGAGAACAATAGTTAAAATAAAAATATAATAGGATCAACAAAAATGAATTTTACA
Source organism: Eucalyptus guilfoylei (assembly GCA_016097605.1). Taxonomy (NCBI): domain Eukaryota; kingdom Viridiplantae; phylum Streptophyta; class Magnoliopsida; order Myrtales; family Myrtaceae; genus Eucalyptus; species Eucalyptus guilfoylei. Next base: position 20,330,869 of record CM027860.1, read on the forward strand.
ACAATTTACAAAAGGGTTACAACTATCAGTCAAAATTACAACGATTTATAAAAATGTTACAATTGTCTATCATGAATAAGGATAAGATGTAGTCTAGTCATGATGCTCTGCGAAGGTCTTCGATATCCCATCATTAAAAAAATACTTAACATCTCAAATATTATTTTGTTAATAATGAAAATTACAGAGGTTTGTACGTAATCAGGAATATGACGCGATAAAAAACATCACCGAATTTGATTTGTCGCAGGGTCGGACGCCCTATTCGCAAGCGAATCGGGTGTCCATATGCTAAAAGAGCAAAGCATCATAATTTTGTCTTTTAGGGGTCAGATAATGCATCATATATTATTATTTTTTTTGGGGGTGTTAGACAGAGCATCATAATTTAGGAAGTCCATTTTCTAGCGCGATCGATGGACGTCCAATTCCAACCTCACGGGGAAACTCCCCGCAACTAGATCAAACCAACGGCCAGGATCCTTTTGTCCCGCTCCAGCGGCCGACACCTGTGCGGCTACGATGCGATTCCTCGTCCAGACAGGAAGACTTTTCAGCAGCAGGAGATTGAGCTTTCAAGCCCTACGGCCGCATTTATTCTTTCTTATATCGAAAAGAACGTATCACATGCGCGAAGCCAGGAGCGATTCCGTCACGTCTTCTCCCAGGAAAAACTATTCGTCTCTTCCACCGGATCGTCCTCCTCCTCCTTACTGCATCTTCATCTTCATCTTCATCCGTTGACGCAGCGGTCCTGCCGTCCAGGCTCGTCGGTCCGTTCCTCGGCTTCGCCGGCTGCATTGAGCAGCCGGGTGCAAGTCGTTACTTCCGTTCTTTCTTTCTCGGGACGTGTTGGATAGGATCCCGACGCCACCGCCGTCGTCTCTTTAGCAGCAGATACGCCGGCCGACGGGGGGGCATGGACCGCGGGGAGCTGGACGAGCTCCTGAACTCGGAGGGAGAAGGCGCGGAAGAAGCGCCCGCGGGGCGAGCGGGCTTCGCGAGAGCCGCCGCCGCCCCCCCGTGGACGAAGCAGGTCACGGTGAGGGGAATCGTGGCCGGCTCGGCGGTGGGGATCGTCTACGGGGTGATCGTGATGAAGCTCAACCTCACCACCGGGCTCGTGCCGAACCTGAACGTCTCGGCCGCGGTCTCGGCCTTCGTGTTTGTGAAGGCGTTGACCAAGGTGCTCCGCAAGGTCGGCGTGATGTCGACCCCATTTACCCGGGAGGAGAACACCGTGATTCAGACGTGCGCCGTCGCGTGTTACAGCATCGCCGTCGGAGGTGGGGAAGATCCTTTCTTGCCTAGTTTCTCATGCTGATGCTACTCAGCATGTTGTCTAGGACACTTTCAGCTCGATCCGTGTTTCTGAGTTTCTGCTTGTTTATGAGAATCTGCTCCTCTTTTGCAGGCGGCTTCGGGTCTTACCTGTTGGCCTTGAACAGGAAGACTTACGAGCAAGCTGGGGATGCGCCTGGCAATACTCCTGAGAGCACAAGGGAACCCGGAATCGGCTGGATGACCGGCTTCCTCTTTGTCAGCAGCTTTGTCGGGCTTCTGGCACTTGTTCCTCTCAGAAAGGTAATGTCTCATGCTTCTCGACGCCCTCTCGATGTTCCTTAATTACTCGAACTTCGAGTTCGTTTCGAACGGATTGCCTCTTGTAAGATCTAGAATTCAATGCCTGAGCAGCTATGTGGGTCTGCAGATCATGATAGTAGAGTACAAACTGACATATCCAAGCGGAACTGCTACGGCTGCGCTTATTAATGGGTTCCATGCTCCTACAGGAGACGGCATAGCCAAGTATGGATTTCGCTTTTATTGATCGAAGCATGCGCCACAGAACCTAGTTTGGGAAATGAGAGATCTCAGATAATTATATTCGCAGGAAACAGGTTCGGGTTTTTACGAAGTTCTTCTCAATCAGTTTCCTGTGGGCTTTCTTCCAGTGGTTATATTCAGGGGGCGAGCATTGTGGATTCTTGCAGTTCCCGATTTTCGGATTCAGCGCCTGGAAAAACTCGTGCGTGCTTGAATTCTTCGACGCTTCTTTTTTGCTGTTTCCCTGACCGACTTGGCTTCGCTTTTATTGGTTGAGCATCTGGTTTTTGCAGATTTTACTTCGATTTCAGCATGAGCTACATTGGAGCCGGAATGATCTGTTCCCATCTCGTGAACTTGTCTCTGCTGCTCGGTGCTCTGCTCTCCTGGGGAATCATGTGGCCTCTGATCGGTGGCCGTGAAGGGGACTGGTTTCCCAGTACGCCACCTGAAAGCAGCATGAAGAGTCTCAATGGTTACAAGGTGAATGTTCACGATTCAATCAGCGATTTTTGGGCCAATAACATGTTCTATGGTGGCAATATAACACATTCGATACATTGAGTCGTGTGCCTGCAGGTTTTCATTTCGATAGCTCTCATTCTGGGCGATGGAATCTACAATTTCCTAAAAGTACTGTATTTGACTACAAAGAGCATCTGTGCTAGGATGAACAAGAAGAAACGTAAGACATGTAAGTCACAGCTGAACTTTAGTTGAGCTACCCTATTTTTGAGTTCAGATGAGCTTAGTCTGTCACAGGTTAATCCTGCACTTAACCACCAACAATGACGTTGAAAATTATGCAATGTTAATGTTCGAGCGTGCGGCTGAAAGCCAACATCGTCTTCTCTCCTGCAGTTCTTGAGGATGAGAATCAGTCTCTTGATGATCTTCGGCGGAACCAAGTATTTGCGAGGGAGAGCATTCCCGTTTGGATGGCCTGTGCAGGGTATGCTTTCGCCTCCATCATCTCCGTCGCCGTGATCCCCATCATGTTCCCCGAACTAAAATGGTATTATGTAGTGGCTGCTTACGTGCTTGCACCCGCGCTTGGCTTCTGCAATGCCTACGGGGTGGGACTCACGGATATGAACATGGCCTATAATTACGGGAAAGTAGCGCTCTTTGTGCTAGCCGCTTCTGTTGGAAAAGATTCCGGCGTTGTTGCCGGACTCATTGGGTGCGGTCTAATTAAATCAATCGTTTCCATCTCTTCTGATCTGATGCAAGACTTCAAGACTGGTCATTTGACGCTGACCTCTCCTCGAGCGATGCTTCTTAGCCAGGCCATTGGGACGGCCTTAGGTTGCTTGGTAGCCCCTCTAATATTTTTCCTCTTCTACGACACATTCGACGTGGGAAATCCGCAGGGAGAGTATAAGGCTCCGTACGCTATTGTTTACCGCAATATGGCCCTTCTAGGAACGGAGGGATTCTCTGCCCTCCCTCAGCATTGCTTGCAGCTCTGCTATGGCTTTTTCGCCTTTGCCGTGGCGGCAAACTTAGCGAGAGACCTCTCGCCTAAACACATAGGGAACTGGGTTCCGCTTCCAATGGCTATGGCTGTCCCTTTCCTAGTCGGTGCCTACTTCGCGATAGATATGTGTGTGGGGAGCTTCATTGTTTTTGTGTATAAAAGAGCCAACGGTGAAGAGGCGGGCTTGATGGTTCCTGCTGTTGCTTCTGGGCTGATTTGTGGAGACGGTTTGTGGATCCTTCCATCCTCGATCCTTGCTCTCGCTAAAGTTCATCCGCCGTTCTGTTTGAGATTCTCTCCAACTATGCAGTTCTTTTAGAAATTAACTGCTTTTGGAGGCGAAACAAACTGATATGCTCATCAGATGAAGGAACTATGCACAACCCAGCATCTAATATGAGTTAAGAAGCTGGCCAAGGAGTTTCAGTTGCAGCAAACTAACAGAAGATTGATCATGAAATTATACAGATGAACTATACACAACCCAGCATCTAATATGAATACAGAAGCTGACCGAGAAATTCTAGTTGCAGCAAACTCACAGAAGATCGATTATGGAAATGCTTACAGGGTTCATATATTCATCAGGTTAAAGTGATTTTATAAATATAGCAAAGGTCCTTTTCTCTGCTGATCTAAATATGCATGGGAATGGCTTGAATGGAAGGATTGAAGTGCTCTTGAAAAGGTGGATTGAAACTTAAAGGATGTCAGGTTCTCTCTCCTTATCAAAAAGGCTTAGAAAGGAAGATCTCACCTGTGAATTGAGCCCAAATTAAGTCTACGTAAAGTTTAACAGGATTGAATCAAACACGTCAATCTCGCAAGCTTCCAGTGAATTGGGCTGCATCTGCTTCCTTCCCTAAAAGCTCTGCATGGGCCTAACCATGATACTTGATAGACTGATGAAGTTGAAGAATGTAAGCTGTAAGTTCGAGAAGAACTCGTGAATGAGCTCCATCTTAAGAAACTACAGTGAGAAGAACTCGTGAATGAGCTCCATCTTAAGAAACTACAGTGAGAAGAACTCGTGAATGAGCTCCATCTTGAGAAACTACACTGAGATGAAATGAATGACCTTGTTGTTCAGTAACGGGTCCCATATCAACATGCCGAATGCTTTTTCACTACACCGCTCATGCAAAATTCATTGGCCAAAATTGCAATGAGAGTTTGAAGGGAAAAACCGATCCTCGTAGCTTAACAGCCTAATAGAGGCATTGCTGCTTGCATCGTCGTCTCATAACAAAGGTAGAGATGAAAACATTCTTACATCTGCTTGCCTTCTCCTCCTGAAGCTCAGGATAGTGTTCTGACCAACTCTTAATCCCATTTAGAAACTTCAGACTTACTTAACTTTACCTAACTTTCTAGAGAAGATATTATCAAAATGATGAATGACAGTATCGAGAGAAGCATCCACAGTCAATAGACTGAAGTGCGAAATCCGAGGGAAAAATGTTCTGCAGTATCAGCAGCAGCCAACTCCCTGAACCCTAAGAGAGAAATGAGGACAGAAAAAACCTCAATGCTAATTCTAGAGAGTCAAGATTTCGTTTCGAATTCTGTAGCGCTGACCGAACACATTCTTGTTCCGAAAACACCCTATCGCAGTGATCATACGAAAGGATATCACCAGTGCTTGAATACTTCAGTAAATGGGCACTGAGAGAGAGAGAGTATCAAACCAGAGCACTTTGAGCTTTTTCTTTACTCGGGTAGCTTCAATAACAAATCAAGCACTTGACCCCATGTCGGCCCAGATGAACAGTTCTCAGATGTTTCTATCTCAATTGTCATCATCAATCAGAGCCTAAATGGTCCCTTTTCATTCACAAGCAATGATCTTGGACTGATTCTTGCTCAAGCATTGTCAGAAAACGATACGAATTGCGAGGATCACATGCGCACTTCCTTAGATAGTATCGCCAATGCGTTACACGAACACTTTCGTCTTTACACGAAAAAGAATATGTCTCTCCATGGTTGGCGCATTACAAGCAGATTCCAACTAAGAACAGCGTGCTCATAGGATAAAAGATCCTCATATATCTAACTTTTCCTTATGACCAAGCACTCAAAAATTTCATCATTTTATTTATTCACGAAGCTAATGGGATTTAGGGAAAGTTGGTCGTCTCCCACAGGATGATTAATGGGCCCTAAAGTGACGCTTTCAATCTAGAAAACCTGTTTTCCTGAAGACAGCATTCCTGACTCGCCTCAAGTCCCTCCCCTTGAGCGTCCTCCCGGCGCCCTCGAACACCGAATACGCCATCGTCGCCTGCGCCATCGCCGCCATTTCATGCGGCGGCACCATCTTCTTCTCCAGCGGATGATCGTCCTCCACGTCAGCGTCGTCCCTGTGCTGCTCCCACCTGCGACACTCGGTCCCAGGCACACTGCCTTTGACCCACTTGGGCCAAACGGGCACATCCACGGGGGCCGACATCCGGGCCCTCCCAGGACCCGACCCGGACAACCCTCCACGGTCCGGAGAGGACGATTGCGGCACTTGCGGGATCGCGCGCACAGCCGACACGGCAGACAGGGTCGGGTTTATGGCGGGTTTCTTCCGGACGAGAGGCGGGTCGGCCAGGGCGGCAGAGAGGCCGAACCTCGAAGGGTGTGGCTGGCGGTTCGGAGGGGCGGTCGGGGTCGCAGGCGGGGAACTCGGGTCCGTGTCGGAGGACCAGACTATGTCGGACTCTTCCCATTCGAAAGAATCCTGGTCGGACCCCGGCGGGTTGAGCTGACCCATGTAACGCTGCGAGGGCGAGCTGCTCCTGAGTCTTTCCATGGCTGAAGTCGATTTCTCTTCTCCTCCTTTCTCTCCCTCTCCTATCTACGGCGGTCTTGTTGTTCTATCTCAGTGGCTCGAGAATCAATGGGGAAAAGAGTGGAAAGTATCCAGAACGGAGCTGAAGAGCTGAGATAGCGATGTGCAGTTTGCCAGGCGGGAGTTGCAAAATCATTTGACGCCACACGTTCGGGTAGCTCCAGGAGGACCACCTGTTTCAAAAAAAAAAAAAGGGAGTTCCAGGAAAAACACCTGCCACTTAACATCATTTGTTATAGTCCGAAAAAAAAAAAAAATCTGAGAAAGCGACAACAATTTTAATATTGATCATATCAATGAGTAAATATATTGAATTAGTATTCTCAACGAGTGAATAGTACTCCAATGCAAACCTAATATATAGATTTGCAAAATTGCTATAAAATTGTAACAAAATTAAACAAAAAGTAAGGTACGGCTAACCAAATCTTCTTAAAGCAATTAGTTCCTGTCAATGATATCAAGTGATTTAACGAACTATGACTCTCAAGATACAACATTTCAAAGCTGTTTGAATTAGCATTATGTGAGCAAGACCATATCGAACATTTTTCAAAATCGGCACACTTAGAAACAAATTAAAGAGAAGACATGCGCTATCTATTCATCTACTTTATGCTCTCTTTATTCTTTTTTAATTTAGGTATGAAAGAAAATGATTATTCGCACCTTTAATGCCTTTAAACCTCTCAATTACTTTTTCAATGTAATGAGATTGTGTTAAATCTAGACAATCGGATTTTATTTAAAATTTTGATGTCGAGTACAATATCCACAACACCTAAGTCTTTCATCTTGAAGTTTTTCTTAACTACATTCTTGGTGTTTTTGATGATCACAGTATCATCTCCAAGAATTTGCAAGTCATCGACATATGGACAAATAAGCACACATCTACCTAACGTGGATTTAGTGTACTCACATTTGTCACACTCATTGATTATGTACTTATTTTCGATCATCACATGGTCAAATCTCTTATGTTATTGCTTAGGGAGCTTGTTCAAGTCCATGCAATGGCTTTACAAGTTTACACACCTTTGTGTTCTTGCCCTTTAACATTGAATCCTTTAGGTTATTCCATCGGTATGGATTTCCACATTTTCAAATCTGTAAATCAAAAATTCGTATGCGCTATTATTTTACCAATAAATATGTAATCCACCGTTTTATATCTAAACCTAGTTTCTTTTGGAGGAATTACCACTTTGGTTAGGCACCCTCGCACTTTCAAAATTTGCAAGATGGTAACCTTATTGGTTTGGTAGGGCTCGGCTCATTTGCCATGGTGAGCCTAAGCAACATTGACTCATTGTCCTTCCACTGTTGAGAGGGAGAGGTTTTCACCCTCGAGCCCTCCGCCCTAGTACACATGAGGTCCAAGCGTTCACCTAAACCACATGAACCAACTCTGTCGAGAAACAAAACCATGTGTCATTTGGCTTGTATTGTTCTGAAAATCAGTCCTAGGTGTAGTAGCCATGTGACTTGTACTTGTACCACCATAAATGCTATTAACTCAAAGGCCTGCAGCATCTGTTGCCACAAAACCAAGCCCCAAGGTCTAAACCTCTCCAACAGCAATGGTCGAATCGACCAAAGGAATGTCTCTAGAAACGTTTTGGACATTATTAGATATGTAATCGTTATTAGCCTTCTCCATATTGTGTTAAACCCAAGAAACAGTACGTACATATAATTACCTAAAATTGTGGAAAAAAAAAGCGTGCTAGAGGAAAAATACACAACACTGTTTGTTGTAACTAGAAAAAAATAACTTTGAAAAGGCGATAACAACTTTAATAATGATCAAATCAATGAGTAAATTTATTAAATGAATCTTCTCAACAAGTGAAGAGAACATCGATGCAAACCAACTATAGACTAGCAAAATTGCTATAAAATTGATGTGGACATCGAGCCATATCAAGGAGGTGGTGCTAGGGACCCATTGTCTATTCCTACTGGTTCGATTACTCGAGCGCAGGCCAAGCAATTCAGACAAGCTGTTGGCGTCATGGTTCGTAATCTTCTGCGTGGAGATGACCTGGATCAAATCTTGAAGAATCTTTGAAATCTTGGCGCAATTTGATTATCTAGTCACCAAATATTTGACCAAGTCAAAAAAAAATTATATATATATATCTTCTTGTTTATGAATATTTTAGAATATGATGCATTAGATTTCTAGGGTTGGTTTTAGGGTTTGTGTCGCAGCTAGAAGGCCTATATTAAAAACTGACTGAATTTCTTTGGGGGATATATTTTTTTTTGGAGAAAAAAAGTTGAGAGATTCTCTTCTACTGTTCTTTTGAAGATTTGACCTTATCAAGATTCTCTTGTAACGGTTGATTCGACTTATCGAGCGAGATAGCGAATTCTTTCGCTCGTGGCGTCTATAACGTTGATTGGTTGACATGCGTTCGTCAACAGGTCACGTTCATACCGAGGATGCCAATCACAGATTTGATTGGAGGTCGATGTTCGCAATTCGCACCATCCGGGCCTTTGTAGAACAATCTTTCCGCAACGATTCACATCACCATTTTAGGTTTGTTTTGCTACGCAAAAGACTTGCTGGTGAGAAGAAAACATTTGACGCGCACCTCGCCATTTGGAACTTTTGGAAAACAAATGAAACGAGCAAACCAAACATGACTTTAGAATTGATGAAAATATATGGTGAACAAAATTTAGGTTTCTTGAAAGTGAAATTTGTTTTTTAATTTCGGCATTTGGCTTAAACCTCCATCGCTATACTATTGCGAGAACAAGCAATCGAACATAATAATAAACAGAATGGGAAAATAAATTAGACACCAAAATTACATGGTTCGATCAACAAGAGCTACTCCGTGGGAAGAGCCGCATAAGGGTACTGCTATGGAACAAAAGGTGCAATGGATATTACAATTACTCAAATACTCTCAATATTTCTTGACCCTCTGTTTACACCTAGTAATTCATATGTTGCCTCATTAATCCTCTCAATCAATTTCTCACTAAGGAATTCACAACTCTTACAACAAGATCTGTTGGCTTCACAACACTTGCAACTCGTCCAGGATGTAATTCACAAGCAAGCCACGCAATGAATTGTTACCGCCAAAAACTCCTCTATCCCTTGATCTGTAAATACCAATATGCACCTCTCATGTGCAATATTTTGGATTGAAAATGAGGAACCCCTTTGAGGAATGTACTCAAAATGAAAAACCTAGAGACGTAATATCCACGATTGCCACGACCATCCTCGTCTGCCTTACCCGAAACCCCAGCATCTGTATCGTTGGCACCGAGCCCTAGACCAACCTCAAATCTTTGCAGCTCAACCAGAGACTTGGCACACCGAGAGCATTAACAACATTCCTAGTTTATTATTCGGGGCCACACCTTACGATTAGGAGAGTTATAGCCAAAGAAAGAACTTACAATTCCTGAAAGCATATGTGGTCAATGAATTGAGCGTGATATCGACGCATGCATATTGATTAGGTTTGGGCGATTCAGCTTACCGAGCCGTCCATATCTGAACAAATCTAATGGAGCTGACTTTCTTTGCCCTCCCCACAAAATGGCAAGCTTGCCTAACTTTTCAGTCCCATTGGAGAATTTTGCTTCCTCCGTGGTACTTAGAGTCTACGTGAAACATTTTTACTCCTTGATTTTCTATTTTCGAAATAGAAAAGTAGCTGAGAAATAGATTTAGAATAAAAATAAGAAAAAAAATAGTTTCTTGTTCTCGAAAATAATTTCTAAAAATAAGTCTTTTTCTTTTTTTTTTCTTCTTCCTCCTTGCCGTCCGTTGCCCCCACGCCGCTCGCTGCTACCCGCCTCTACCGGTCACTGCCCCACCTACTAGAGGAGAAGTAAGAAGAAGAAGAGAGAGAAAAAAGATAAATTTAAAATAAATTCTACATTATAAAAGAAATTGTGGGTCGTCTTAAACGTATTCCTATTATTTTTATATTTCGGTAATACAAATTTTGATCGTCACCAAACGCTTATTTTACTCGAAAATTATATTAGGAAATAAAAATAAAAAAAGATTACTTCTGAAAAAAAAATTATTTAGCGAAATAAAAATATTATCAAATGCGCTTTTAAAAAAAAATCTTGGGAAGACATCTTGGGGTGGCAAGTCAAGAACATCCTGCTGACAAAAAAACAAGACGAGTCAAAAATAAGATAATGCATTTGAGAGACTGGAGAGAGTGGCCTATCGTTTCTGACCGGGCTAGTTGTTGATCCGAACTCTCTAGAACAACAAAAGGGGAGAAAAAAAAAAAGAATTGCTAATATATATTATATTATTTATCTGTTGCTTTTTCGATTTTCTTCGAAGTTTACTTCTGGACCACTTCCGAAAGAACCAGTAACGAAAATTACACGATCAAGATGAAACCAAGGGCGGGCGGGACTAATGGCAAGTCAAACGAATGGAAAGATCACAACTTTGATTTTGGGGGAATATAATTAGTGCATCATGCCCGCAAGTCAGTCTCCATGAAATTTATAATATCATCTCGTACTGCTTTCTCCTTTCTCCACCTAACCCAGAATTCTTATAATTTATTTTTCTAACTTTCTTCTTTCGTGAAGAAGAAGCGGGAAGGGAAACGGCAGCGAAAAACAACAAAAGTTAGCACGAAAACTCTGTTTAGGCATCCTAAGACTGAGATTCTTCCGAAAGTGCTAAGCTCACCACCCTTTCGATAAAGAAAATAAACGAAACAAAAAGAGTTTTGTTAGTGTAATAATTTTTGGATTATTTTAAGAGTAGGGGCATATGTTATGAGTTATAAATTCTTAACTATTATTCTCATAATCTACAAGGATCAAGACCAAATGAATCTTCGTTCGATAGAAAGAGAACGAAGATGTATTTCGAGTCTCTTAGTGAATAATGATCAAATGAGATACGAATTATGTAGTTCTAATTTTTCTGGTAAAATAAAAGAAGATAGGATTCCTGCGATTCAGTAAACAAAATAGAAATTCCATCATTGCTAAATCAATCCATATGATTTGATGAAGAATGGGTCAATAATGGAATTTTTTGAGAAAAGGGAAATTCAAAATGCTCGGGGATGGAAATGAGGGAATGTCTATGATACCTGGGTTTAATCAGATACAATTTGAAGGATTTTGTAGATTCATTGATCAGGGCTTAACAGAAGAACTTTATAAGTTTCCAAAAATTGAAGTTACGGATCAAGAAATTGAATTTCAATTATTTGTGGAAACATATCAATTGGTAGAACCTTTGATAAAAGAAAGAGATGCTGTATATAAATCACTCACATATTCTTCTGAATTATATGTATCCGTGGGATTAATTTGGAAATAATAAATTAAAATTTTTTACCTAATTATTTCTAAAACAAGAAATTATCATATTCTTACTTTTCTTTTGGTAATTCGAGGGTAAGCTTAGGTGAATTAAATTATTTTTCTTTTTTTTTTCGAAAATGAGATCCTTCGTTCTATCCGGACAAAAAAATATAACAAAAGCAACTTTGGGTCTTCCACTTTAGGACGCAATTACCCCCGCCCAATTCCTTCATCCAGAGAACATTGCCATGTGTTTGTCCGCAAGCGAGGGGCGTTTCGGACACTTCGGGCCGAGCACCGGCCGCATATAAAGCGCGGCGCGTTGCATCGGCAGGCGCTACCTTGAATTTCGACAGGTTGCGACGAGACCGAGGTGGGAGAGAGAGAGAGAGAGAGAGAATTCCGATCCGTCTTCCGGAGACCCTTTCTCTTTTCGTAAGTTGGGGGCAGATCCGTAGCGCTGTCTGGTGGTGATTCTGATTCAAAGATCTGTTTTTTCGGTTCTAATTCGTTTCTTGATGCACTTCCACTTGCTTCTCTTTTTTTTTTTTTTTTTCTTTTTTCTTTTGAGGTCGACTAGATGTAGATATTGTGGGGGGTTGTTGCCTTTCTTGGGCGGGGGGGGTTTTCCTCAGTCACTCACTTTCTTCAATTCGTTGGTGCAATTTGATGGAAGATTGAGTACGAGCTGAACCTCGTTTGGAGCAAATTCGTTTCTTCATCGACTGCACTCGTGTTTCGAGTCAGACGTCGATGAAGATGTTTGTGGGCTTTGGTTTTGTTGGGGGGGGGGGGGTGGTGGTTCTTTTTTCCTTTATCACTCATTTAATTCATTTGATTGGTACAATCCGATGTTTGATTCGGTACGAGATTGAAGTTTTTTGGGTGCTTTTTGGATGGGTAGCAGCTGATAATGGCATCAGACCGAAAGCTCTTTACTTTCGAGGAGGTCGAGAAGCACAACAAAACCAAGGATTGTTGGCTTGTTATTGCGGGGAAGGTCAGAATCAGATCTCCCTCAACCGGATTTGTGATCGCTCGAGTGTTGCATGTTCGGATCGTTAATTGCTAAAGCACTGAATTTTCAATTGCAGAAGTAAAGAGTTATTAGAGAGTTGGTTTGGTTCACTTTTTTAGATCCTCAAGTTGTCTTTTCTGAAATCTATTTGCAGCTCGCTTGTTGCATGTTTTGTCTGATATGGTTCCATCTGCCTTGGATGAATATTTAGCAGACTTTCTTCGCCTGAAAACTGACCAGGATTGTGCATTAGCTGATATATTATGGATGTTTGTCTTTTGTAAAGTAGTTAAGGCAGTGAGTTAGATTTGAAAGAGTACTATGCATGAATATTGTCGAATGTATCCCTCCCTCCCACCGTGGTGCATACATCTAGTAGGCTACTTCACATGCAAGTTCATGAGCAGAATCTCTAGATGGCTTTAAGAAATGGTTCCTGTTCCCACCCCCCACCAACTTCATTTTCATACACTTGGTTAGAGGTCAGATAATACCTTAAACTATGCTCACTGTGACACTTTTTTTCGTGTGATATATATACCCTCTGTTAAGGTTCTTTCAATGAGCACCGTTAAAAATCTCCTTACATGGACGTCGGAAGGTAAACAGTGTCGACATGACGCCTATGTGATTTAAGTGAAATAAAAACGATATTGTTTTGGCTGAAAAATCATCTAACAGGACTTTAATGGAGGAGGGTAAATGTGTCGCGTAAGTACAAGTTTGTGATTTTTTATGTCACAAGAAAAATTTTAGGGTAAATGTGTCTTAGTGGACATAATTTGGGGTTTTTGATGTGACCAAAAAAAATGTTTAGGTTAAATGTGTCACAGTGGATATGGGGTTTTTTGTGGTTTTTTCCCTAATTGTAAAGGTATAACGACAAGGATCCTCTTTGTCACGTTTCTTTATAGTGTTCCAGACACCATTGCAAATTGGGGGAGTGCTCTGTGATGGAAATAAGAAATGAAATCCAACTTCTGGTTGTTAAAATCATTTCTCAGTGAGCAACTGCTGTAAACTGTTGCAGGTGTATGATGTAACTTCATTTATGGATGATCATCCTGGAGGAGATGAAGTTTTGCTATCAGCAACTGGTAAGAAACAATTTCAGCTTACTCAATTCTTTATCACCCCTCGAAAGAAAGATAAGTATGAGCTTGAGCACTGGCAGCGTAGGTTTGTTGAGTGAGACGGAGGATGTAGAAGGACAAGTAAAAGTTTTGATGGCAAAGAAAATCTGTCTTAGGTTGTACTATTTTCTTATGTTATTTTCGATGCTTTGACTGAGTGCGGTGTGTTGCTTCCACAAATTTCAGGAAAAGATGCAACAAATGACTTCGAAGATGTCGGCCATAGCGATTCAGCTAGAGAAACGATGCAGAAGTACTACATTGGTGAGATTGATGCATCAACCGTTCCTGCCAAGCGCACGTACATCCCCCCGCAGCAACCCAATTATAATCACGACAAGACTCCAGAATTTATTATCAAGATTTTGCAGTTTCTTGTTCCTCTTCTGATCTTGGGCTTAGCATTTGTGGTGCGGCACTACACAAAAAAAGAGTAGGACTGGGAGCTACTGCCTGGAGATAACCCTCTTGTGAGGCGTGAACTGTTTGCCTTGCATTATCTTTAATAATTTAAAGAACTACAGCCGAGAATCATAATTTGGGGTTCTGTAATGGCAGTCAGTTTGTCGTCGAGACCTAAACCTAAACGTCATTGGTGAGCCCCACGGATGATGGTCAGTTGTTGCTTTGGTCGGAACGCCTTCTTTCATTATCTCTCAAGCCGATGTTCTGTTTCAGTTTGGACCTGTCATTTTTCCTTGAGTACTTTGTTTTCATCAAAGGTGCGTTCAAAGAATGTTTTTCTTATCTTTACTCGTCCAATATGTTGAAGTAATGATCCAGAGGACGATTGTTGTTGAATTGGGGCGACACCACATAACCAACTCGACGATATGTTCTATGATATTATGAAAGGTAAAGCGAAATTTAAGAAGGAAGATTGAGTGGTGATCTTGCCATTTCTCTTTCGTTGTGCTGGAGAGTTTTAGTGGGCACCGTGTGAGACTGGGTGAAACGGTAATTGAGAAGCTGCAACGTGTTTCAAACGTTGGCAAACACCCTGAAGATCTAACACTCCTTAAACTCTCTTTTTTAATCACTCCAGCTATATGAACCGAGTACCCTGTGTCGCTGATCGCACAGCTCTTCTAAGGGAATTAATCTAGCATCTAGTCAAACGCCTATGAGACTCGACCATTGTGATTTAGTGATAGATTTAGACTTTAGAACCTTGGAAGACTGACAAAATATCAGAAGAGAGAAGAATAAGAGAGAGCCTTCAGTTCAACATTGGTGAGCCAAATTTGAAATCTGTAAGGAAAATAAAAAGTTGCCACCATGTCTTTCTTCTACAAATCGGAATTTATGCTTTCCATCTCACAGGCTGAATGGAAGCGGACGCGGCTATGCTCTTTCAAAAGAAAGAGGTTTTCTCACAGACAATAATACATACGAGGCCTCTTATTGCCGGCCATCGCTCCAGATGCAAACAGTAGTAATTTAGAGCATAGCTGCGGATGTCTACTCTGTCTAATGTTTGCCCCTGCCACTTCCTCAAGCCTATATAATGTGAGCCATGGGAAACAGGCGGTATAAGCTATGGAACAGGGTGCTCGTTGCTCCAGGAAGGTCTTGACCTCCAGTCCCGAGATTAGTGGAAAAACCACATAAACAATTAGCCAAAAATGAGATCCAAATACTAATCATCGGAAAGAAGTTTCTATTTTCTCATGGAGGGTCACCACCAGGTCGTGTGCATCATCTAAAAGCTTCCACACATCAAGGTGCCCGGACATGCTGTTGCATTCTCTCAGTATCTCATCCATGCTGTTGTACCTCTCTATGATCAGTTTCCTCTTCTGCAAAACCGAAGCAGCTATCGCGTACAGCAACAAATCATCTGTCGGTGGGGCCCGCTGCCTTATGCGGCTCCATGCCGATTTCCCGACCCCAGCCCTTATAGCGGCCTGGTCAGCCCACATCACCTCCCAAAGGCAACTTGTCTGTTCAAAGGTTAATTCCCTTCTAAATAGTACAACCACCATTCTATAAACGAAGAAACAATCTTCTGCCTGGAGCTTCTCCAAGTGCCTGTAAAGGTGAGAGTCCTTGGATTTGATAATTTTGGAGACAATATTGAGCTGCTTTCTTATCCCCACCTCATCGAGCCTAAAATTATGCCGAGCCTTCCTCATGAAACTAACGAAACACCAGAAAGCCTCATGATCTTCAGTGATCACAGTAATTATTGGAGAAAGAAGATCACTCATACCCTGGCAATAGCCAATTTCAGGGTCGTAAAGGGCATAGGCTTCGAGAACTGCAACTAGTCGAGCAGCATGGAAAATTTTGCAAGGCTCAAGATGATCATAGTCCTTCAAACCAACAGCCTCAGCAGAACGCCGTGCCCTAGCTTCTGATACTGTGGCCTGAGATGGGGAGTACGGTATCCATTCTGGGTTGGCACGCACTGCATCCAAACGGATAATCCGCTGCCATGTAGCAAAGTCCTCATCAGTGCGGAGGGCAGATTGAACTTCTGTCCTGGAGGGAGAGAGGTTCTCTTTGGGTGGTGTATCAGGATCATCATCCCCAGTCTCTAAAGAGAAAGATGCATCAATTACTTCAACATCCTCTGATGAGTCCGTATCTGATGAGTCCGTGTTCAGTGTAGAGGTATCGGCATTTGTAACTCTTCTTGAAGAGTCATCTCCTTCCAACAATTTGCTAGAAGAATCATCCAGGCACCCAGTATCTGGGCCGCCTTCTTCCCCACTGGATAGGGACTCCCTGGCACTTTCCACTTCTTCAGAGCTAGGAGAATATGTGTCTTGAATGATCCGCCCACTATATCGCCTGCTACTGAAGCTCTCATCAGATTGCCTCATCAACCGACGGCATTGCATTCGAAGCTTTTCATATTTCTTCCTGCAAAGAACCAATGGCAAGCAAAATGCCAATTAAACAGAGTTGCATCAAAGGTACAAGGACAAAGCTTGTCACAGAAACAATGACCGGATTCAAATTGAAGAGGGAAAGCACCTGTTTTGGGTCCTTGTTATATCTCTCTCTTCTTTAGAACTTTTCAAATCATACCTGATAGTAAAGGAAGCTAAATGAACAAATTGCTTGCACAGAAATTTACCGTCACTACATCCTAATTCAGAAAAGGTACTAACTGTCGATAAAAAACAAGGCAACTAATATCACAGAAACTAAAGAACTTGGCAAAAATCTCAATTTTAAAAGAGGCAAAAATGCTTTTGTTGATAAGGGCGGAAAAGTTCTACAAAATCATATCAATCCCAACATGCATAATTCTAACGAGGGAAAGCCATAAAGATCTTCAAAGGTTCAAATTTAAAACTCATATCAGAAACTCCGATATGAAATTAGCACACTCCATGAAAATAAAATTCAAGCGTATCAAGATTATATCTTACACTCCAAGAAGGAAAGGCCAGACTTCCGCCCTAATGCTTGGATGAACTCCCTGGAGAAGGATATTAACTTTTAGCTAACAGGCTATGAACATTGAACGATACACTTTAGATACTTCTTAAAATATCCCTAGAAAGAATTGATCACTCACTCCACTGCGAACTTTCTTGAGAAACTTGACTCCACCATCTCGAAGTCTCCCATCAGGGGTAAACAAACTCCTCCATTGCTTGGGCGAGAGTACATGTTTCCTTTTTCGACGAGACCATGGTGATTTAAGGCGGCCCCTGATTTTGATGACAGGCAAAATTAGCATATGCAAGAAAAGGGAGAAAAGAAAACAGCATAAATATGAGCAAGCAAGTGTAAATTGTATA
This sequence comes from Eucalyptus guilfoylei, assembly GCA_016097605.1. NCBI lineage: Eukaryota > Viridiplantae > Streptophyta > Magnoliopsida > Myrtales > Myrtaceae > Eucalyptus > Eucalyptus guilfoylei. The sequence goes on from CM027860.1 coordinate 20,348,258, forward strand.
CACCAACAAGATGCTTGGTTTCCCTATAGCCTATTTTGCAATAAATATATTGCAAATGAGTACTCAAAAGACAAAGTCACAAAGATAGAAAGGACCAAAAGCATTCAACAATCCTAACGGACTTCCAGTGATCATCAAGGAAAATGGGCGAATCCAAAAACTGAGAAAACATATCACAAGTGATAGTGACATTCTGAGACAAGCCAAGTGTACAGCAGTGCCCACATGGCGTAAAAATTCAACGAAGCATGCAAACATTGTTTGCCTGGTTCAGTTATGTGTGCTCCCTTGCATGCATTTGGTGATATAAGTTCACTAAATTGACAGGTTCTGATCATCTCCTCAATAAGAAAAATTTCTCCAAGCTGCATTGACAACCTAGAAGGCAACCAAAGTTGGCTTGCCTGAGCCTGTGTGAACACCATTGATCTATGCAGAAGGTTTTCAAAGACAGGCGCTTGTACCAAGAAAAGACAAAGAAAATAACAACAAAAGGGAACATCTGTGCTTGTGATGGAATCTAATCTAAGCAATCGCCTTTGCACAGGAAAATCCATCCGATAGCAGGCAGGACACATGCATCCAGCCAAAATGGCTATCGAGGTTTTCCACACTTCAAATATCTGCTTTTTTGCCACCAATTTCCATTGTTTATGACCAATTGGCTCATCACAATTTCCAATCATGGGAAAGATCATTTATTTTATGCACTATATTTATTTAATAAGTACTTTGATCGACCAAAGACGCATAAGAACATGTAAATCAAAAACTGACAGAAGCTCGAAACCAAAAGGAACAAACACAGTACACACCATAACCAGAACTAGCAAGATATGATTTTGAACCCATGAAACCGCAGAAATCTTCAATCGAAACCCGATCTCCAATCGATCAAAGCCAAGCAACAATAAGCTAAATTTACACTAGCCTAGTCACACAGAGAACAGCATCTTCGTAACCCCGATTCAAACAATCGCCACCAAAGTTGGCTCCCCAAAAGCATTTCCCCGAAAGAAGGACTAACAAAATGAAGAACGAGGGAGAAAGTATAGAAAGCAATCGGAAGTAAATCCAGAGAAAAAAAAAAGATTTAACATTTAAGACTCCTATTTCGAGATCTGAACGGACAGCAGAGCGACATAAAACTAGAGAGAGAGAGAGAGACTCACCTATCGAGGGAAGAAGAACAGGAAGCTGGCGACGAGTTAGCTACGACGAACAGAACCGAACGCAGATGGATCCACGAAGACGAGGAGGAGGAGGAGGAAGGGGAGGACGAATTCGAGGAAGACGAAGTGTGACTCCGCTTTAGAGCTTTCATCTACGCGAACGAACGAACGAAACACGGTCCGACACTCCCTAGCGAGCCGCTCTCTCTCTCTCTCTCTCTCTGCGTCTAGGGTTGCACGGGAGACTTCGGCTTTGACTAAATCAACTTCCCACGCGACGCGACGCGAATCGGGATTTTTTCACCTACTGGCGGAGCAGAACACGGCAGCCAGCACCGCGAGGGCGGTGAACAGGGCCGCCGCGGAGGCCGGGGGGAGGAGTGGCGCCGACGACCACCAGGATCCGCCTCCGCCGCCGCCGCCGCCGCTGCCGCCGAGCAGTAGTAGGCCGGGCATGGCAGTGGTAGCGGGTTGGGGGGGAGTCGAAATCACAGATTTGCCCCCCCGGCGGCGACGGCGGCGGCGGCGGCGGCGGAGGAGGAGGAGGAGGAGGAGTTCGTCGCGGCGGCGATCTCGGTTCCGTACGAAATGGGGGGGGGGAGAGATTCGTCCACAGAGGTTCGCCAACTGAAGCCCAACTGCTTTCGCTTTGATCTTCTTTTTTCTCTCCTTTTTCTTCTGCGTGGGCGAGTCTTTTTCTGTCTCTTCTGTGTAGAGAGAGAGAGAGAGAGTGGCGTGTTCGGGGGGATCGTTAGCGAAGCGACTTTCAGAATCTACGCTGAGCTCGAAATTTTTCAAGTATAAAGAGGAGACTTTCGGGACGACGCCGTATAAAAAAAGCTTTGTCTTGGTCTTAACAAGAACGGATGAGGATGATGATTACATAAAATTCGACAATGGACAGAAATGTATACAAATCTATCGAATATTTTTTTTTTTTAAAAAGTCATAAACTTATTCATCGGTACATGTGCATTAATGAAAATCTCTAACATAAAGGCCGACTATCTAACATGATAGGACCGACATTGTCAGTGTATTTTTTTTTAAATCTTTTATTATTTTTTTTAATTATGACTAGCAAGGGTCGCACACCTCGTCCAGGCCATTGTCGATCATAGGGTAAAAATTCATTAGAGGCTACTAAGGCAATCCTCGCCCATATCCTCTTCGAGTCGGTTGATGTCGACGCTCACTTAGTTGTGTTGTTAGATTCACCTATGCGATTGTGAGTTAAAGAAGAAATTTGTTGTGATTCATGGCTGAGAGCGAAAACAAGAGGGGGAATTTGAGGGTTAGAGGTTTCAATTGAACCAACTCAAGGAGGCCCACTTCATGACCAGGGAGGGCTCAGACCTCACAGCCTTGGCGAGGATCGCCCTCATTGGATCTAGCAAGAGCTCGGCTCTCACGACCTGGCGAGGGTTTGTCAAATTTGTTATTGTAGGACAAACGATGTTCATATTAGCAATTTCTAACCAAAATTAGATGAATAGACTCAATTGGAATAAATACAAAATGCCTATGACTAAATTGACATAATTAAAAGTTTTAGAGATAAATTGATATCAATATAATAAATTTAGAACTTTTTTTTTTGTATTTTTCCAAGACTAGAATAATCTAGCCTCGTTCTATTCGAAACGAATAAAAGCTTTCGAAATATTATGACTTTATTAAACGTGCGCAAGGTATATTTTCTCCGGTGCGCGTGACGTCTCGTGTTTGTGCATATTCATGACATTAGTTTAGCAAATAATATGCGAGGCAAAAGGCATTGGCTAGTTTGGTGGCGTGCAAATTCCCCATTCCGCTTCGTGAGGAGCTCCAAAGATACGTTGCACCAAATAAGTTTGGTGTAAATCTCGTTGACTTTTATATAAGCCTATGATCATGTTCGGGGATCGAATGAAGAACTTTCCGTGCGAGCTATGCAACGACAAGATGCCCCTCGATCGTCATCGGATGTCCCCGTGAAATTCTCACGTGCAGAATGCTTACTCTAGTTGTTCCAAGAGTCGCCACCATTCGAACCTCCTCGACAGATAGATTCCATGTCCTGGCTCGTTCCTTTCGTAAGCAGTTTGATTAGTACATTAAAAACGTGAATGATAATTATTTTATTTTCGAAAACAATTTCTGGCCAAACTTTTTCAATTTTTATACCCTAGACGAGTTTTTGAGCAAAAATACACATTTAATAATGACATAAAACAAAAATTAATTTGATTGGCTTTCTTAAATATCTCCCTCTAATAGCGGCAAATGGTTGGCGAGCGATGTGAAGAGTTTTTGTTTTATGTTTTTGTTTCAAAAATAAAAAAGTAGCGAATTTCTACTTCTCATGTTTGTTCTTAATCTATTTCTAGGTGAAAATTTGTCAAGCAAATTGAAAATTGAATTTGCATTATCAAATGAATTTGTATTCCATGACTATTCACGAGAATAGAAAAAACAGAGAAATCAAATAGTTATCATACCCATTCTAAATTTTAGATCTTCTTTCGCTTGGAATGGATGGCGGATCGTAAGTGGTAAGCAATCATATGGATGCCTCACCTGCTACTCAACCTCAATCGATTACTCTACTTCTATCTCACCCAATTCATCATAATCATTCTAAGATACACGTTGCCTCTTTTCTTACCAAAACAAGGGGGACATCCTAGATGTCATTAGTAAAGAATGGTCTACGCATTGCTTTGAAGTACAGAAGGAGGTTGGTAAAACTTGGTATATTGAGGATGGGCAAATCGCGTCTCTTCCTCGCCTTCCTTCGCTTTCTACCGTGCCGTCCGTGATCCCTGCGCATCAAGAAAATGTCCCAACACGCATCGGGCGGGATCCGAACGGGGTTAGCTCAGGAGAGCTCTACTTTGAGACTGATCTGATCCTCGAGCTCTCGGCTTGCGCACGGAGCGATAGCTCGCGTTCGACGGGCTGAAAAATCTAAAAAATAAAAAATAAAAATTTCAGTCTTTATATATGCTTGTTACGGTTGAAGTGGATGTATACTAGGGATCTCCTTGTCGGGGCAAAGGCAAAAGGCCAAAAGCGACTGCTCACCAGAACAAGATGCTTTCGAACCTTTTCTTTTTCGCGCCCGAGTGCCCAAGGCCCATTCCCTCAAGTCTCGAGTCAACAAAAGCAGGCGCCACCATGCTGTTCATCGAGCACGAAGGAGGAGGAGAAAGTGCCGTCCGTTCGATCGAAACGAAGATAAACACAGAAAAGGGTTGGTCGCAGGATCAAAGCCCTTGGCGTCACGAATGGATAACCCTGAATTTGCTTCCGGTTCGGGGATTGCTTTGGTTTCCCTCCTCGTCTTTTGGCCTGGTCAAAAGGTCAAAAAGCGACTGTGTCCAATGGCGGTTTTCTATTCGGAATGCGGACCCTCCTCCTTCTTTTGTCCTCTTTTTCAGCTGGATCGTTCTAAGGTAGGTCAGGTCATCATCATTAGCACTAACGAAATCAATTAGGAGGAAAAACTGATGATACGTGAAGATGGGGGCCATCGAAAAAGGGAAAGGGGGGCCTCTCTCTCTATCTCTCCACTGTGTCGTTAGCATCACCTAACGCCTTCCACTTCACGAAACACAATCATGGCGACGGAAGCCCCGGAGAGACCAGCGGATTCAATGCCTTTCTTTTGGTTCTGGTCGGGCCAAACGGACCATCCGGCTCTTGAGGCTTAATTTTCCATGGGGACACACTGCCTCCTGTCTCGTCGTGGAATTCGGCCTCCCTCTCCTTTTGACCCTTTTGGGCAAAGGCCGATTCGTCACTGAAAAACGTGATGGTCAAGCCTGGGAAAATGTGGGGAGGCTTCCACTTAGAAGCTCACTTGGAGGCAATGAATTAGGTTCCTTACGAAAGTCGTCGCGCATTAGCTCGTGATAGTGGGTTTTATAGGCTTCACTTTTTTCCGATCGCAAGGCTATAGCCCCGTAAGAAATCTGACTTGTCTTTAAATAAGCGAGTGACCTGCTCGCATCGCTGATCAAATTGCAGTGAGCAGGATATGAGAATGGACATGCCGTCCAGCGAAGAATGGTGAAAGTTTTTTAACATCGGATGCGGCTTGAAAGGCTTTTGAAACAGCTCCAAAATGGCTGGATCTGGGAGCCATCTACTGCAAACACAGTGCTGTTCACCATAGTGGCAATGAATCAGAACCCATGCGGTGGCTGCCAAGAACAAGCAAGAGCAACGCGCATAATGGAACCCAAAACCTTGTTGCACAACTCGAAAGTACAGTAAGCAAGTTACAAAGGAAAACGCATGTATCGAATTCACTCTGTTTTATTCCGTCGATGCTGTGATCCTGTGACAGATCGCAAGAACCTCACTGATCATTGGGCAATGTAATCAACATATCCCAAAGCTTGCACACGTAAAAATACAGAACCAGAAAGATCTTGACGACTAAATTATAAAGGAACAAACATCGCACACATATAGCAAAGCCTTGCTACTACAGCTTTGAAGCAGCATCCTTGTCCAAGAACCAAGTCAGCTCACCCTCGGGCGAAACCATTTCAACAGGTAATTGGTCAGGAGATTGACTATTACCCAATGCAGCGTGCACTACACCAGCTTTTCCAGCTCCAGCAACCACTAGTGCAATGTGTGCAGATGCGTTGATCACAGGGAAGGTAAAAGTAATTCTCTCTGGAGGTGGTTTCGGAGAGTCCTTAATGAAGGTGACCCATTTCTTGTTTTCACGGACAAGAGGATGACCGGGGAAAAGAGAGGCAACATGTCCATCGGGACCCATTCCCAGAAGCATGAGATCAAACTTAGGGAGCCCACTTTCTGATGACGCTACTGTGCTGTTCTTCACTAAATGCTTAATACATGTCTCATAATCGTCCGCTGCGCCCTCGGCCGACAGAGCATCGTTAATTGCATAAACATTGCCAGGAAGTATCGGCAGCTAAAGTAGGGAAAATAACAAGAAAAATGGATGATCAGTCAAGAATCTTGCAATTCAAAATGATCTTCCTAACAGCCAAAGAAATGCGCTGTATCTGTTTTCATACATCTCAACCTTAGAGACCGAACGGAATTTTTCTTTTATCTTTTCACTATAAATGCAAAGAATAAGTCAATCAAGCAAAAGATGGAGCTCCTGGATAGCCATTGATAGCAGGTCAAATAGATAAAAGCAGATGACCCAACAGATCAAAACCACTGTAGACATCTGCCAACAACTAGGTCTGGAAACTACAAACAACAGAAACCAGCACACAACATATCATCAAAGATGCATCACATCCACTTTCATCTGCACCAATACACCCGATCGACTAAATAAACAGTCATGCGCTCCCGATTTAGTTGACTGAGCTCTCTTAAATGGTCAGAGTAGTGACCACTTAAAAAGCGGATTGGGATTTGCTTTGCCTTATTCAATCCCAATTTATCCATTTGATTTGTTTCAATGCAAAATGCACCTCAAAGTAACAGTGCTCAAAAGCAACAAGTACCCTATTAACCTTAGAAAAAGCTACACGCCAGTGTAACATTCTGTGCAATCTAAATGACGAGACGTGTCCTAAGCTGATCTAGCAAGAGGAATAACAGGAACAAGCATATCCACGCACGTCCTCAGAACACGACCTTGGCATTTTGGAGAAGCGTAAATGACATTAAAATTGCTCGGTCCTTTAGAAAAAATAGACATACCTTTGATAGAAAGCCATTGTAAGCAAGCTTGTAGTTACTATCATCGTGATCCTTAGGCACAACCCTCTCATCCACCCAGAGAACATGCCATCTCGACCAGTCCACTGAATCAATGTAGGGCGCTTCAGCTAGTTTCCTGAAATACATCTCACACCATGAGCCAAGCTCTTTCTAGTGCAAAGTGAATCAAAGACACATAATCAAACGGCACTCCAATCTTGACCCTCTAATGGTATCGCAAAGCAGCCACCAACTAGTGATGAGTCTAATTCTCTATGCCAAGATGACTAGCTAATTGAAGCTGAAAGAGCCCAACTTCAGTGCCTAGTCAAGCACCATGCTTCCAAAATCTCAGTTTTGCTCACCAAACTCTCTCAACCACCCCCCAAAGGCTAAACAAAATGGTCGCCTAAATCTCCATGAGCAGTTCAAAAGAACTTTGAATTACCGACAACTACACATCTCTTTAGCCAGATAAACTTGTAAAAGTTCGTTTTTTCCCCGATTCCTAAACTGAAAATTTCACCAGGGTGTAATCTTCCTCATTCATAACCCTCCTCCTCCTTCCTAACGCGCTAATTCTTCGGTTTAGCAACGACTCCTCTAATTCTCTACCTCGAGTCCAGGAAGTTTTTCACGCGGACGCAGAAAAATCAATGAAAATCAGCTCCAAACCTGAGTGACTTGATCAATGAGCCTCCGGACAAGACGACGCTGAACGCTCCCCTTTCCTCGACGAACTTAGCAGACAAATCGGCGGCGTACTTCGCCAGGGAAACCGCGAGATCCTCCTCGGTCTCGAACACCTCCACCTTCTTCTTCCCGCTGTCGGTCGCGGTCCCGGCCATCGACGATTTCGCCCTGGGGACAAGGTTCCTCGAGCGAGCGCCGGTCAGGGAGAGGCCTCCGAAGTCGACGGAGAACGCGAGCCGTCGCGGCGGCGATCGGGACGAGAGCGGCGGCGGCGACGCGCGCGAGGCGGGGAGGAGGCGGCGGCGTCCGGCGGAGAACGAGCGGAGAGAGGAGGAGAGGGAAGCCATGCGAAGTGGGGATTTTAAGGACGGTTGGCGAGTTTGGTGGCGACGTGGAGGAGGCGGGGCTTGACTTTTCGGTGGCGGTGGCGGAGGTTTAGGGTGTCACCGGCGACACGGACGATGATGGCCGGCGAGAATTTAGGCGACACGTGGGAGGGAAGCTGTTAATATTAATATTTTACTTTAATTTTTGGAACCAACTATAAGTCTTCTGGATCTTCCCGAGCTACTGAAAGAAAGAGGCATTTTAAATAATAAAAATAAGGAAACTCCTAGGTATCTAGATTCACAATGCCCAAATTTTGTGCAAAATTACATAGTATAAGATCAAATAAAGTTATTATGGCATCTCAATCAATTTTTTGGGAATAGTGATTCAAATAGTTCATGAACTTTAATTCAATTTGTAATGTAATCCATGAACTTTTTTATTTATTTAATGTGATCATTGAACTTTAGTTCATTTGAAATGTGGTCTATGAACTTTTAATTTTTTAAATACGATTTATAAACTTTTGGTACGTGTTCAAACTAGTTCTTAAATTATTGTCTCTAAACTTAAATTAATGGAATAACAGTATTAAATATTTTCATATATATCAAATAATAGTTTGAACGAGTATAGAAAATTTAAGGATCACCGTGAATGAATTAAAAGTTCGAGAAAGACATTATACATTAAGCCTAAAATTCATAAACCATATTAAATAAACTCAAAATTCATGGATTATATTGCACATTAAATCAATATTCATGGACCATTTGTGTCATTTTCATTTTTTTTTCCTTCCTTGAATATTCTCAATCACTTATTTTGCATATAATACACATTGTAATTATTTGTTGTCTCTTGTGTGTTTTAATTTTGGATTTCAAAACTATTTATCTCCATGACATTAAAATAAAAAATTCAAATTTCGAAGTAATTTTCTCCTTCCATGTAAATGTGTACTATTCCTTTGCATTATCAATTTCCATGCAACGTGTAATTTTTGTTGTTGTGTGTTCTTGTCGGTCTCTTTGATTTGAGTATACTTTTAATAGGATGAGTTTACTCAATATTTGAAAACTTTTTTTTTTCACATTTATGAGTGCACCTTTCCAAGGGAGAACGACGGGCATCATAAACACCTAAAAGCTCATAGCCCTTGTCATTGAATTTACTACTTCTTTTGTATAGGTCAGAAGTAATATAATATGACAAAGATTTCTTGCACAAACAAACGACAAAGATTTTATCCTTCAATTGATCGCATTGTGATTGATAATAAACTAAAACGTTCACCATCATTTATAAAATCAGCGAATTAAAAGTCCAAAAAAAAGACTAGTTAATTATGAATAGACTTTCTTCTTATAGTGGAAAAAAAAAGAGAGAGTCTAAATTCGACTATTTTATCTCCACCCTAACCAATTTTTATTTTCCTTGATTTTTTTACTTAATTGAGGGAAAAAAAACTATTGCCTTGCTTATTCGAATAATTGACAATTAGAGGGAAAAAAACAAAAAATTATAAGGGCTAGTTGGCAACCGATCTATTCTTATACCAAGCGCGGCTTTGGAAAGGAAGAACCCACTATCCCTCGTAAGAATAACCAAAACCCAAGAACCAAACAGAGCCCACTCCCAAAACCCTAATCCCCCTCGCAACTGCCTCGTATAAAAAGGAAGCTCAACCTCATAGCAGTAGTTGCTGAAACCGAAAGAGCGTCTTCTCGGCCGCCGCGAAAATGCAGATCTTCGTGAAAACCCTAACCGGCAAGACCATCACCCTCGAGGTCGAGTCCAGCGACACCATCGACAATGTCAAGGCCAAGATCCAGGACAAGGAAGGTACGTTGATTCCCCGATTCTCGAGCTCTCGATCGCTACTGCTGCTGTATGTGCGGACGCTTGAGGTTCCGCGTTTTCTTTTTGAACGCTTTCAGGAATCCCTCCGGACCAGCAGAGGTTGATCTTCGCCGGAAAGCAGCTCGAGGATGGCCGCACGCTGGCTGATTACAACATCCAGAAAGGTTTGCTCGTGAACCCGAGCTTGATTTTTGCGTTTTCAGATGGCTAGATCTTAGCTTAGTGAATTGGCTCGTTAGGAGGGGTGCGTGATTGTGTTTATCGAAACTTCAGCTGGTTGTTAGAGGCGTCGAGTTATGGAGTATCGATGCGTGGAATCTTATTCGCACACCTAGATGATTGCAGTGTTCTAGCCTCCGAATCAGGCCTAATATATTCTGCTATAATCTCTGTTGTGTTTGAGGGAAAGGACCTCTGTTGTTGGTTGAAAACAAGTGATCAGATATAACAAAGTGGATGTGCGGTTTCTTTTACGAGAAAATCTCCTTGGTGTTGCAAACATGCCAAGAAAGGGATTTAATATCTTGGTTTTGCAACTGATTCTTTTGCTTGGCAATAATGTCATCATGCATAGCTCGATGAAAACACGGAAATCAATAATAAGGCTTAGAAATGGTTCTGTGTACGTAGAGATTCTAGTCAAAATGTACTTGCGATCACAGCTCACATGTTGGTGTCTCTCTGATCACGGCCAAGTGCCTTTTCTGCTTGTTTAAAAAAAAAATGTGAGTAATCGTCCTCGTTGTTGAATTATGCAGAGTCTACTTTGCACTTGGTTCTGAGGCTTCGAGGAGGCATTATCGAGCCCTCATTGATGGCTTTGGCCAGAAAATACAACCAGGACAAGATGATTTGCCGCAAGTAAGTAACGTTTTGGCAAGATGCATATGGCATAATATATACACGTGACAGTTGCAACTTTTTATTCACTAGATATCTGTCAAAATTATTTGCTGGATGCAAGTGTGAGTATGCTTTGGACATTTTTAGAATTCGTAATTCATTAGATATATGTCAATGCATTTGCTTGATGCAAGTATGCTTTGGACATTTTTAGAACAGTAAATGCTGCTGCTAAATGATGTGCATGTAGTCGTGACTTGGTTTTTGAGGAGAAAAGATGGAATTCACCTATCAAAGTTTGAAGTTTCTTTTTCCTGGCTTCCCTAAATGACATTCCATTAGTGAAGATGGTCATTAGAAATGTCAACTCATAAATTGACGGCATATTATCCACTTTCATTGGCCTAGTTCAATGTTTCCATGTAGTTTCCTTAGTTAGATGTGTAGTCTTTAGTAAGATATAATGCATATTTGGGTAATTTTCAATGCTGAACTCCTCTGGGCCACAGATGCTATGCTCGTCTGCACCCTCGTGCTGTCAACTGCAGGAAAAAGAAGTGTGGACACAGCAACCAGGTAGATAATTTAACAACTCCATTCAGTTGCTTTCGGTGTCTCTTATTGCATCAGCCCCTCTCGATATCATCTTTCTTCCTGAGCTAAAATATCTGTCCCACTTATCAATTGCAGCTGAGGCCAAAGAAGAAGATCAAGTAGATTGCTGATTTTGAAGAGCTTTGGCATGTGTTCTTTTGTTTGGTGGATTTTGACTTGAAAGCTTAAGTTTTTTGATAGATATTGTGAGAAGCAGAACCTTTTTGGGTTACCGGTACTACTAGTCATTGGCAATACATTGTGCCCAGCATTTAGAACATTGCGTCTTCTCGAAATTTGATTTGACATGTTGGTAGTTTCGATCCAAGATCTCCCTTCTGTTCTATTTGTCGGAATTTTGTTTGCAATTGAGGATTATCGTTATTACTGATGAATAATGAATATTGAGAACCATACAACCATAAAGCACATTCGGAAGTGAAAATCTATTATTTGCTTCATGAAGTATTTCCAACATGAAAGGTTGTGCCAACAGAAAGAAAAAAATAATAAAAATTTGAAGGTAAGAGGGACACGCACCCCCGCGTACCTCGTACAAAGTTGGCCCCTAAGCAAATAAATATGCCATATATAGAGGCACTGCCACTGCTCAGAACAAGCAAAGACAGCAGCAGCGGGCATGACACTTATTGAAAAGTTTCTTCTACCTGTCAACATTGATGCCATTGTCGGTATCTCATCAGCTACAGCTGATATAAGCTCGTTACGATTTCCTTTATATACTCTCAATGAGAAATTCCTGTGCTTGATCACCTTTAGACCATCCAACTTCAGAAGAGCTGATGCTATCGCTAATGGTGCTGTTCCGTGGCTCCTTCCTTGAATTTCTCACCTCGTCTGAAAAATGTTCTGGATCATTTTCTTGGGAGACTCTTCCGCTGCGTTTTCTAACTGAAGTAACTCGCTGGCATTGAGGCGCCAACCTAAAGCGCCCAAATTTTCCTCGGCCTGCTCCACTGTCTTAACTCCTGGTATCGGAATTGCGCCCTTACAGATGCACCAGTTTATAGCAACCTGCTCACAGAACAATCTCACACTCAACCAACTACTAAGGAATGTCGGGATAAGGTCAGAGGACAGGAGCAGCAAAGAAAGAGACGGTAAGTACTTGTACAACCTTTTCTGAGAAGCCAGATTGGCTATCTCACAAGAAGGAAGATCAAAAGCCGTTTACCTGAGGTATGGTTTTTTGCCGCCTTTGCGCAATTTCTTCTAGCGAAGATAACAAGGGCTTCAGTCCAGGAAGAATTTGTCGGAACAGGAACGAACTGCGATGAATAGACAATTCATTCATGAGAAGACAAGCAGAGAGCTGCAAGCATAAGCAATTTTGACCCAAATCGATTCACCACAACATCTTAAGCTGAAGTAATGAACTTCCATACCGAGGACCCCGCGGCAGTTCGGAAGGTGTGTACTTTCCCGTCAGCATTCCAAGTCCCAGAGGACTATAAGCAATCAAACGGATCCCCAAAGAATCGCATATTTCCTTTATTTCAAACTGATCTTCTCCCATGCTCAGCAATGAAAACTGGACCTGCGAGGACAGATGCAGTTATGGTCCGAAGCCTAAGCGAGAGCCGATTGCTACACAGCAATGAGCTCCTCGAAGCCATCTTGGAAAAGCTTTAACAGACGACAACTTGAAAAGGCATCAACTTCTGTCTAGAGCTTTGCATTCACCTGAGCAGAGCTTAGAGGAACGCCTCGCGCTGTGAGGTACTCGTGAATCTTTACTAGCTGCTTCGGTCCATAATTGCTCACCCCGACTGCTCGGACTAGACCCTAAATCACCACGGCAAATTGTCGGCACTCGAAAATACTACACAACTGCGAAAAGATTTCACGGCTTAGAGCGAATCATGATGACCTTTTCATACATTGCCACTAAACCATCCCACAGGGCTAACTCCTGCAGGGGCGCGTAATTTGCAGTCGACCAATGCAATTGTCCAATTCCGATTTGCTCGATCTGCAATCGCTCCATGGAGGCCCTGAAACGATCCACATACTCGTCAAGCTTCCTCTTCAGAAGCCGAAATACGGAGAGGACCGGGGCTTCCTTCTCTATCCCCGCTCCCTCATCCTTTGAGTCGCCATGTCGAAAAAATGAGCATTGCCTTTTTCACAGAGCATAAAAGTGAGTGCAACGTACTTGCACGCATCCACGAACTGACCGGGTGTAAGCCGCCAGGGGTAGGCAGCAAACTTTGTGGCGATCACGATCTCATCTTGTCCCTGCTCTTTCCCTGCGAATGCAAGGAAGTGATTCGACCAGTCGGATGAACTGAATAAGGAAAAGAACTAAATGGCGCAAAGCATTCTCGAGGAACTTCCGTTGAGATTTCCATATAACAAAGCAATCTGCAAGCGAGATGGTATTTTGATATTTACATGGAGCTGACATCCCTCTCAATATTGCAGTTAAGACGATTTCATGCAGTTTCACATTTTAATGGAAAGAACATTTGGTCTCTACCTTCTACTGACCCATCAATAGCAATCACTCAATTCAGGAAATCAGCTATCACAAGACTCTCAAAGCTTCACTAATTCAAGCACAGCAATTCATTCCCCTCAAACGTGCAAAGTTCTACAGTCCACTTTCATCTATTCTACAGAGAGAGAGAGAGAGAGAGACCTTGAAGGTCTTTGATGAACTTCCCTAGGAGCTTCTCGCTCTGCCCGTTCAGCCTCCCGGTGCCGTAAGAATCGGCCGTGTCGAAGAGATTGACGCCATTCTCGACGGCCAAATTGAAGACCCTTTGGAGATCCGAGTCCATCGATTCTCGGTAACCCCACAGGAGCTGGTTCCCCCACGCCCACGTCCCGAACCCCATCGGAGACACGCTCAGCGGGCCCATCTTCACCTACTCCCGCACACCCAATTTCGAACACTTCAACAAATTCTCGAAGAAAAGAAAAGGGTCAGCGTGGCATCGCGCCGCGTCGCGCTTACCTTCTTCTGACTCTGCCATGGCCAGAAAGGAGGGAGCTTGATGGACTTGAAGAGCGAGGAAGGAACAGAGGCGTCGCTTTGAGGAGTGAAATACGCCGTGGGTGTTGACAATGTCAAGGCGGAGGACGCCATTAACATCCCCGCGGCTGCTCTCTGCTCTTCTTCTGCTCAGCTCGTCGTCCGCTCCATGCTCTGTTTTCCTTGTGTGGTCAGAAAACGGGATGCGCGAGTTCGGTTGGATATTTACGAGGATGAGTTCGTCAATTGATATTCTGTCCCTGTTTTTTTCTCTATGAAGCCGGTCCCTTTGCATAGAGACCATGCAATTTAATTCGAAATCGTGGGATCGACGGGCACCGAACAAGAAAGACGAGCATGCTTCTTCATTTAATGCATAGTGATTATATGTAACTTAGAGACATATGATCGTGTGCTCAACTTTAACAGTGTCAATGTCATCTTTGGACCGCGCCAAATCGAGCGTTTGTTTATTTTTCCTTTCGAGATCTTTCCCTTTATCCTTGCACGGTGCTATCATGCATGTTTTTTTTAAGATAGTCTCGATCGATCAAAGTTTATAGATGCACAACAGTAAGGAATAAGAATGCATTGAGTTTTCCATACCAATGAAAAGTGAGTGTAATTATATCCTGAAAACACTTCCTAGGAAAGATCAAAACGCCACACCTATACATGTTAACCAAATAATACTGGATACGGTTCAAAATTGAATAGAAAACATGGACAAAAAATTGAAATTGTACGGACACGGAGAGACTAGTCCTTCTCTGGGGTACTGTTGCTTCCGCGCTCCGAACCTGAGCCACCGGAAACCGAGCTTGGACCGCCGCCATTGTCGTTGTCGTCACTATCACCACTGCCACCGCCGCTGTGGCCAGCATCTCCGCTGCCGTTCCATTCATTGTCGCCGAGTTTGACCAGAGCGAAGCAAAGCCTGTCGAGACACTCGTCGGAATCGACTCGGAACGACCAGATTTGAATCCTGTCGCCCACTCTCAGCCCGTTCTCCGCCGCGAAATTGTTCCAACCGGACCTGAAGTTGTAGATCAGCGACGGTTTCGCCTTGCTCCGACTGCCCATCTCCACCAGCGCGAACTTCAACACCTGCGATCGCCTCAGGCCGATCACGCTCACGTCCAGCGCCGTCTGCGCTTCCACGACTCGGCTTTCCTCGTCTCTGAGAAAGCTCAGGTCGCGGACTTGGTTCTTGGGGATGGACACGCGACATATATGTCGATCCAAATCCGTCCGCGACAGCTCCTTCTCGATCACCAGCTTGACCTCTTTCCCGCCCATCCGATCGATCCGGTCTTTGAATTCTCGAGGCATGTCCGCCGGCGGAATGCTGGGGGCCGGCGTACTCCCCTTGCTTTTCTTGCTACTTCCCTCTCCTGCTTTTGCGTTGAGGCGGACCTTCGTCCTAGCACCGCGACTCTTCTCTTCTCTCGAGCTCCATTCCTCGTCGCAGCTTTCGGTCGCGCAGCCGATGCCCTCTTCGACAGCTTCTTTCCCGGGACGTCGACGACGGCGCTGCTGCACGTCCCCCCCAGATAGCGTTTCCTCCATCGCCTTCCTCTTTCCTCCTTCCCTTAGCGTGTTACCACCGACCAACTTGCTGATCCATCCGTGCCTTCGCATAATTTCTCCTTCCCTCGGCGCACCCGTCGAAGCCGAAGCAGTAGCCGCCGGTCCGCGGCCCTCTCCTCCTCTGCGGGACGACAGTTCTCTTTCGAGTTTGCTTCGAGCCACACGGCCGAGCGCCGTCAGCATCGACTCGAACGTATCGCCGACCGGGTGCCCCGCGAAGTCTTCGGGGCGCAGCAGCCAATCACCCTGTTCCTTCCAACCCTCCATCGAAGACGGGGTCTCTTCTCGACGCAAGACAATCTCTTCGGAACGATCTTTTCTTCTGCGACGCTTCTGAATCGATCGCAATGCGCCTATGGTTGCGGCTTGCAGATGAGCCCGAGTAGAACTGAGTCTAAGTAGAGTAGAACTGGAAACTGGAAACTTATAAGCGGCGATTCTTGATGAAAGAGAGAATCCAACGAAGAAGTTTCCTAATTTAGTAATCGTTATAATACTAGAATTCTACTAAGATTCCATGAGTTTTGTAAGATAATTGATAATTATCCTGCTATTTAAAATAATTATAAATCCCTTATTTCTTATTTATCTTAAAGTCGGTTTCAGCAGATTTATCCTTAAAGTCGGTTTCTGAATTTTGAAAAAGATATGGAGGAAAAGATTGGAAAGATGAGTCTTTACGTGGGTATTCAACTCCTATGAAATTATTTAAATGTTTCGAATTAGACGAAACTCGAAAGTTGAAAGTGGGAGTTTGGCAAGATTTAAAAGAGTCAAAACCCTAACTTACTAATTTGATTTATCTTATGATGAGATAGGACGAGTGATTCTAGTAGTGTCTAGGACAACGTTAAAGATTGCCATGTAAGCATTGTTATCGTGCCGGCGAAGGTGGCGGTCTAAAGACTGGATCGAGAACAAGAGAGACGACTCCATGGTAAATTTTACAAGTGAAGCGGACCCTAACCAGATCCGAAGCTGCGTTATTGGCTTGATTCGAAACAGGGAACACTCAAACCTGGGTTTTGATCTAGACAAACATATGTAAAACCGGCCACAAGAAAGTCGGCCATGGAGAAAATTAGAAATTTGAAAGTATCATCTGAATTTTGAAAAAGATATGGAGGAAAAGATTAGAAAGAGGATTCTTTACGTGGGTATTCAACTCCTATTAAATTATTTAAATGTTTCGAATTAGACGAAAGTTGAAAGTGGGAGTTTAGCAAGATTTAAAAAGGAAGAGTCAAAACCCTAACTTACTAATTTGATTTATCTTATGATGAGGTAGGACGAGTGATTCTAGTAGTGTCTAGGACACCGTTAAAGATTGCCACGTAAGCATTGTTATCGTGCCGTCGAAGGCGGCGGTCTAAAGACTAGATCGAGAACAAGAGAGACGACACCGGGGTAAATTTTACAAGTAAAGCGGACCCTAACCAGATCCGAAGCTGCGTTATTGGCTTGATTCGAAACAGGGAACACTCAAACCTGGGTTTTGATCTAGACAAACATTTGTAAAACCGGCCACAAGAACGTCAGCCATGGATCGCCGGTAACTCACCGGATCGAATCGAGTGCATAGGAATGATTCAACTTAGGCTAACCAGAATAAATTGCAATCGACGCCCGCGTCGTCTTGTAAATCAAATTTAGTTAAAGAATGGTACCCCTAACGCTGTTCGTTGATTATTGGGGATTCTTTAGGTTAGCGGCATGGTAGTGGCAGCCAGGAAATACATGCAGAAAACAGCAAGAACCAACCGCTAATTCAAATACCTCTAACATGTCTTTACATGTCCACTGTACTACAATCACAAAAGAACTTCCATGTCTCAAGCTCTTACTGAAATTCATTTCATTTCTTTCCTCGTCTGTGATACCTCTATTACCGAGCGGTCTCTTCGTCTCTGTTCGAGCAGGACCATTTACACCACCGGTTATCCCCATTCTGTACAATGTTCTAGCTACTGATGAGACCCCGATGCAAGTCGAATTCATGTATACACTGAATCCCGAAAGTTCGATTGCCTGGGCAGCACCCCTTCTCAGGTCCAGAAGTTCCACCACGGCGCCGCATTGCTGCAAGAATAGTCTAAAATGTCGCTCGAACCAAAGTTGCTCCACTTCTCTGGCAATGCCACGGAACAATTTTCTTCGTCCCGGCTTTCCCGCACGTCTTCTGACGACTTCTCTGTCTCGTTTAATTGGTCATCGGGTGAGGCGACAATCAAACTCTGATCGAAAGATTCGTGTGGCCCAAACGGGTTGGCTTCATTCTTGCAATCAGTATCTTCATCCTCTAAATTGCTAGTCTCTCTGCAGATTCTGCCCCCACCATGGTTTTTGTCTAACATGCCACTCAGCTTCTGCAACTGTAAATGACCAAAGAAAGTTGTCATTATGTAAGTCTGTATCTTTGTCCAGACCAACTTGTTTCCTAAAGCACTGTGGAATGAACGATAACTTGTGCGGCCATAGTACCTGCTGAATCTATCTAATGCTTAGGATTGAAATCATTTTTAGTTTTCGCTTTCATCAATCATTGCCTAAGAAATGAAGTATGAGTGGAAGTACGAACAACCCATCTCTTTACTTTTTCCAAATTCTTTGTCCTGATGTGATTTCTCCAGGACCATAATCACAAGGATCAACTGCAGTTTGGCAGGAACTAAATTAAAAAGGGGGATTAGTGCTACCTCTTTCTCCAAATCCTGTTTTTCTGTCTTCAAACACTCGAACTCGGCCAACAGCTTATCGTAACTTGCTCTCAGCACCCTGTACTCTTGCTCGACCTGCTTCGACTTCCACCGAGCCCTCCTGTTCTGGAACCATATCGCCACCTGCCGCGGCTCCAACCCCAGCTCCCTCGCGAGCTCCATCTTCCTCCTGGGGTCTGGCTTTGCCTCGGACTCGAACATGGTCTCCAGCAGCCTGATCTGCTCGTCACTGAACCCCTTCTTCATGTTCTTGCTCTTGCCCTTCTTCTTCTTCATGTTCCCGGCCGTGCAATTCTCACTCTTCTCCATCTCCAGCACCCTTAGTGCTACAGAACGTCTTGGGCAGTGACAGAAGAAATTATGCAGAAATTGAATATTAATAGAGAGAGTGAGTGTATTGATTTGATATGTCTTTCGAGAAGACTGTGGGCTAACGTGGGCTTAGGAGTATAGCTCCTTGACATGATTTGGATCATTGCTTTCCCGGGGACGAAGACGTGTGATTGAATATAGAATTGTTTTTAATCATCCAAAGCCAATCGGGTCAATATCGTATTGCAGTAATTTTGCTTATATTAATCCTTGTAGTGTAGCTTGTGGTAGTCGCCATCTATCTCCCTCTTCTTTTCCATTCTGGTGCTAATAGTTGTACCTCCTTGTCGATTATCGGCCACTTGAGCTACGTCATTGAAAAGGAAAAATCAAAGCTTTTATCTCCACCATGGAAGCAGGAAATATCATTCCTCCTCCTTTGAGCATGCTTTTTCTGTAATCAAAGACGGGATCTTTACGTCGAACTCCATGTCCATCTCCTCTTTCTCGAAAAGGGTAAGTGCTTAAAGTATGATCGGTGTCGAGTTCGATCCGGGAGAGTTAAAAGTTAATCGAAGAAAAGTTGCGGCCTCGAACTCGTCAGCTAACGCGTATCTCCTCCTCCCCTCGTCGCCCAAGATGCCGACGGAGGCAGAGAATGGAGACGGACCGCGATGAAAAAGGTAAGAAACGGATCGATCGGCACCAGCTCAATGTGAACTCCAAAGGGTAAAGCAGCCACTTGGCCAGTACACGTTGAAAGCGGATTTACCCAACAGTCGTGTCTCACCTAATCGCAAGATTACGACGTTTCCGAAAGGATAAGGATCCAAGCCCGCTAAGGGACGCGACCCCGCGCTAGAATTCTTTACTTCGGTCTCGCTACCTATCCATCCTTGTCCGACTTCCGTGAGGTTCTCTCGCATTATAGTCGCTACGTAGCCATCCCGGCCAGTTAAATCTTCGCAAGACCGGCTTGTCACGGACGGAAATGATCATCTTCCTTTCATTTCCTCCATCGAAGGCGTCACGCAGAGGACCATCTTCTTCGTCCCCCCCGGTCATCGCCGGGGAACGGAGAAGGCGGCGTCCTCATCATCGTTCAATCCTCGCACCAACTCAGGGGTCGGTCCCTTTCGCGGTCGCCTAATGGCGACAAACGACTTGTCGGATTTGTCAAGCTAGAACCATGTCCAAGTTCAAGTTCTTTACCCTCGGAAAGAGAGAGAAAGAGAGAGAGAAAGAGCCATTGAAGAAAGCAAGCGGCTCGCAATCATAATCAATCGCCGTCGTCGTCGTCGTCGCCGAGGTGGGTCAGTAGGTCGGGACGAAAGCTGACTTCACATCGGCCCGGTTTTGGAATTTCTATCGTGCGATTTAGAATATCATTCGCCATCGATTCTGGGTCAAAATCAGGGAGGGGGGGCCCCTCGAGAGCTGCACCGGAGAAGGCTGATCTAGCAATTTGCTTGTCGGGCGTGGCTTGGATGGTGGTGGCGCGTCCCTTTCGGGGTCTGCTAGGTGGCCTCCGAGCGCCGGGGACGGCCGTCGTTTTACGTCCTTTTTCGCTTTGGGGATGCTTCTTCCGGATGTCAGCCGGTCCACTACACCACGGGGCCGCCCGATTCGGACGCTCGAAATATCGCGCGGTGCTTGCGAGAGAGAGAGAGAGAGAGCGAGCCGGATACGTGACGAGGACGGATCGATTTTGTATGAACCGCATGGATCATGATACGATCGCTTCGAGATTGTGGTGACGCCGAGGCCGATGATCCGCCGGCTTAGAAGGAAGGCGGCGGGCTGAAATTCATTGAGAGAGGTCCTGTGAAAACGGTTGTTTGTTGTGATGAAGAAATGGAACCGGCTGAACATGGTCAATGGTCATTGCGATTTTGGTTTTACCTGCTTCGTAGTGTATGCAAATTTAGCCGATATATCCTTGTAGGATGGATAGGCCAGAGCATTCTTGCTGCTCTTGTTGGATCTCTTGTAATGACCTAATCCAACAAGAGCGGCGAGTGGTCCATGTGGCTAGAGAACTTGAACAAGAAGTAACTCCTAATAGGCCTTTAGGATGGCGAAAGAAGCAAGAATAAACCAAATATGCACCTAACATGAGTAAGTGATTTTGAGATGCGTGTGTGTAAAAATTGAAATTAATTCACGAACATCTCTTAGAAAAGTGTTTGCGTGTACACAAAAAACAAAAACCATAAGGTTCAATATGGACAGATCAAAGATGACACTATGTCAAATGAGTTAATTTAGAAATGTTATATAAAAATAATCAAGTTAGTCGAATCAATGATAATAAGTATTTGAAATGAAAAGGTTATATCCTCTTAAATTCTCCATAACTACATTACATACTGTCAAAATATACAAAACTAATCTTTATCCATATAGATTTCTTAACGAGAGTCCGAGGCAATAATTAAACATCCAAATAAAGAATTTTTGTTGTAACAATCTAGCCCGATGAGGATGGGGAGTATTTGCCAAGACCAAAGGACTTGGATAAAAAGCGACTCCTAACAAACTTTTGAAATAATGAAAACAGAATGTTTCTGGGATATATTAACTCATCAGAGGCGCCTTTTGGATAAAATGACAAGTTTAGTATTGAAAATCCAATGTTAGTCCACTTGTATGCCAAAGGAAAAAACCGTAATGCTCATTGAGGAACAGATCAAAGTGGACAATACCTGAAGAGTTAACATAGGGCGTCACAATATGTTATCAAAGCAATTCCCTCTCCAGTAGTTGTGTCGTTCGGGGACAAACCTCGTGAAAATTGGCAAGCCTATGACGACCCGATCCAACTAGTGTAAGGAATGTTTGGGGTTTTTAGAATGGCGAATGGGGCGAGAATGAACTGAATAACGCACTAAATAGAGAGAGATCATATGTTGGGGTATAAGTGTAAAATTGGAATCACTCATAAAATGTGTCTTTTTATCACGGTGGGTAATCTCTAAGAAAAAGTCTCCGTCTGCACATCAAAGTGGACAGTACCTCGAGTAAGTTAACTTGGATGTATTATAATTATCATTTTGAAAACACTATTTTTTTCGTGTTATGCACTATGAATGCCTTGGGAAATGCAAATCTATTTTATGTTAGGAGGCATTCATTAAAGACCCACTATCAATCTTTACCATTTATCAGCTATTATACCTGTCGCCATTTTCACGTCAATCTAGCGATAGATTTTCTATTAATGGGAAAGGGGCTAAAAGTGGTCCTGATTCGAATCCAACTCTTTTGGGCCCATCCATCAAACTCACAAGTCCAGTTTCTTGGAAAGTTGGAGAACCGGCAATTCTTATCATTTCGCATCGTTACAGGGATGCTCGACACAATTATAGAGTAATTTCAAGGTTAATACCACGAAATTCCAAATTCAGATACTCATGATAAATTTACTCTAAATTAATTTTTTAATAAAAAAATTCAAACTGGTATATTTATGACAAAATTTATCATCTATTAGCGCTTTATTAAATTTCTTCAATTCTTAAGTTGAATGACACGCATGATAGTTGATATATTAATTTAAGGTTTTACTCTCCTTTTGTTATAAGTGTATTGATTTTGTGATTTTTCGTAATATTAATTCAATTTAACCGATGGTACATTTGTCACATATACATTAATTTGTAGTTTTTTGTGATTTAAAAATTAGTATGAGAATAATATTATTTATGGTCAAAAAATTAGTTTTTGGTAAAGTTATCAAGTATGTATTAATTTGGGATTTTTTCATGATCAACAAATTAATTTTTGGTAAATTTATAACATATGTATCAATTTGAAAATTTTCATAGTATTAATCCTAATTTCAACTAAAATTAGTTAAAATTTGTCTCTTTTGAGTCAAGTCGAGACGTGACATTTCGAATTCACACTTCTCTCTATAAATCCGTGTCGGATTTCCAATCATGTTGTCGGTGTCATGATAAATTTTACTAATCGATCACGATGTAGAACACAGTCGGTGCCATAGCTTTCAAAGGCCGCCGATTCTAATGAGTTACGAAGATGGACATCCTTCGTGTGCAAATTTTAACCGAAAAAGCAAATGCGAACAGGATCGGCATTCGTAAAACACTGAGGAAAACCCCCGGCGCAGGAAACAGATCGATACTTAGATTTTGTCTGCAGAGCTAATGTCTTGGGGGAATCTATATCCGAGTCATAAAGATTAAAGAGAGAAGCGCGCTCGATTAAAGAAATTAAAGGAAAATAAAAAAATTGAAAGTGGAGGGGAGTGGCTCCAGCTCATCATTTGCTTTTTGACAAACTCCTCCTTTTTATTCTGGATCGTCCCGTTTTGTGGGCGAGTAACGACCCCACGGTTCACTTAAATAAATAAATTAAATGATGTCGAATATATCAAAAAGCAACGTCAAATCTGCTTAAGATAAAAAGGAATCTATCTACAAAAATAGGCAAAGTTTTTAGATGGAAAATTACCCTATTGATTTTGAATTTTTCAATGGTGAATTTTTTGCCTTTGCCCATTTAGTTTTAAGCATTTTTTGCGAGTCATTTCGATCAATTCTCAAAAAAAATCGTTGACACACGGTCCAATCATTGTTAAGATAATATTTCCGTGAAATTCTATTGGGAATGATCCTCATTTGTTCTTTCTTGATATTGGGGTCAAAAGATGCACTAATATTTCACAAGGTCTTGTCAACAACCGCCCCCTCATTAGGTATAATGGATAACGAATGATTTGACTTCCGAAACATCAGCCGCATTGTCAGCAATGCATCGAGCATCATAAGGTCTCCTTAATCGATTGTTTAGGAAGGGTGTTCGTTGATAGAGTTCGAATCCATAAATCGTGTCATATTTTGCTAGTATGGGATGATGAATTCTGCGTAAGTCAATTACGTCGAAATCTCAATAAATGAAAGGAAAATAAAAATAAGTCACTTCGATTTGATCAAATTCGATTTCACCTATCTTCCCTTTTGGAAAGTGCGGATTCACCATATTTATCGTACCCATCTTTTCAAAAGCTAAAATTTGACTTTAATTTGGAAGGTCATCATCGGGAGGTTGTACTCCCCCACCACCATCTACGCTAGACGAATTATTCTGTAAATTTTTGCTCCAACCGCAATTTCTTCCGTTGATTGCGGCGTCACATCCGGTCAGGAAAAGAAAAGTAAAATGAAAATCGAGGATGATTTTGTCACTAACCCGGTATTCAATTCGAATTTCGTAATAAGATTTTGCTAGCAGGTGTTAAAAAAAACATCCATAGAAAAAATAGAATAAGTAAATTGAAATTTTTAAAATTCATCACGAATGTATAATTGAATTTCAAAACTTAAAAAAGTATAATTAATCATAAAACTTTCAAAAAATACTATTAAATACTAAAATTTTCAAAAGTCCAATTTATGAAAAAACTTGATTGGACTAATCTGATAAATTTTAAAACTTAATTATACCTTTTAAAAAGTTTAAGACTAAATTATATTTTTATGATAATTTTTTATACTTTCAATATACTTATCTTGAAAGGAACTTGAATTCCCCAACATATCAATCGATCATATTGATATTACGTGTACTCGGAACGGTATAAATATTTAAATATAATACTTTTTCCTTTGTCGTGTTGCGACGGATTTTTAAGCTAAGAAGGAGGAATTTCTCTCTTTCTTTTTTTTTCTCGGTCGATAAAGGGAGGAATTAAGAAAGAAGAAAATGATGAAAACGTTGGGATTAAGTTAGGAGGAGCTGCTGCCGACCCTGACCCTGACGTCTCTATTTATTTATTTTTATTTTTTTGCGCCGAAGACTTTCTTGGTTATCATCACTCATCAGGCGCGCCATTTGGGGGCGAGGGCCCCCACCGCGGCCCCGCCCCCATGCTGACGTGTGCCGATGGGACGTGCCGGTCAGCTCCCATCATCATCGTCCGGGCCCCACCGAAAGCCGACGTGGCAACGCATTCCCACCCTCTCCCTGTCCACGTGTCCTCGCCGCGGGACGAGGTTCTGCTACGGGCAAAGTCCGCACAATCATCATACGTACCCGCTCTAGGGGAGTCATGCTGATGCGAAACTCGAGTCATTTAAAACAAAAGTAGGTGCGAAGTCAATTCATGAAATTAAGAGAAATTTCTAGTTGGAGATCGACGCCGAAACTTGCAAGTCAATTCAATTTTTTTTTTTGGCAATATTCCCAAGATGTGAAAATATAATTTTTTTCTACTATGTATTGTGATTCGAGTTAACATAAAAAAAATATTGGATTTTTTTATTAAGAAAATACTATCAAAAACTCCAAAATGATAAATTTACCCAAACCTTTTTTGGTAACATAAAAAATCCCAAATTTTGCAAACTGTGATATATTTACCTCATCAGGGGCATTTTCATCTTCTTCTTTTTTTTTTTTTTGTTTTTGTTTTTTTCTTTTTATTCTTCTCTCTTCCCTCCCCAGCTATGGCGGAGGGAAGCTGGCGTCCGGCGAGGGCCTCCCTTGCCAGATCCAGCGAGGGCTTGGCAAGGGGTGCCCTTGCCCGACATTGGCGAGGGTCACCTTAGCCAACCCTCACCCCATGTCAGCGAGGGCAGCCCTAGCCAGCGCTCGCCAGACACCAACTTCCCTCCGTCGGCTGCTGATGAAGGGAAGAGAGAATAAGAAGAAAAAAAGAAAAAAAATTTAAAAAGTGAAAAGACTAAAATGCCCAATAATTTAGGGTAAATGTATCACAATGATAGAAATTCAGGGTTTTTTTTGTCATGAAAAAAAGTTTTGGGTAAATTTGTCACGATTAGCAAAATTCGAGGTTTTTTCATGTCACAAAAAAAAAGTTTGGAATAAATTTGTCACTTTTAGCAAAATTTGGAGTTTTTGGTGGTATTTTCCCCTTTTTATATCACTTAAGGTTGCGTTTGGAAATTACTTTGGAAAGGGCTTTGGACACCTAAAGTCCTTTAAGCCAAGTATAGGGGTGTTTGGCAAAAAAATTTTAACCCCCATTTGGAGAATGCCAGCCTTGTGAAGGTTGAAAGCCCAAGGCAGATGAGGACCTACCTTGGGCTTTCAGCTTTCTCGGCATGCCCACGTGACACTGTTCATTTTTTTTTTCTCGAATTGTCCTTACGAATTTTTTATTTTTCCGTTTTTTGCCCTTGTATGAGACATTGTTCATATTCTCCGAGGCGGCGACTGCTAGATGGATGCCGGCGTGATTGTGACAACCTGGGCGATCGTCGTCGGAGAGTTGGGTGACCTCCGCGAGTTGCGGCATTGTCGGCGACCGTCACCTGCCGCACCGTGACCTCTGCACGGAGCTCGCCGGGGCCGCGTGACCCATCTGGTCGCAGGTCTGGTCGCGACCAGATCTGGTGCTCGAGGCTCGGGCGGTGACCAAATCTAGGTCGCGTGACCTCGCCGCCCCCAAATCTGGGTCGCGACAGTGTCGCGCGACCTCCCGCGACCTCGCCGCCCCAAATCTGGGGGCGGCGAGGTCACGCCACCTCGCCGCAACCCAGATCTGGGGCGGCAAGGTCCTCCCGTGACCTCGACGCCCAAAATCTAGGTCGCCAGAGGTTGAGGCGACGTCGCGTGACCTCACCGCCCCAGATTCGGTGTCGCCAAAGGTCGAGGCGACGTCGCGTGACCTTGCCACCCCAGATCCGGTGTCGCCGAAGGTCAAGGCGACGTTGCGCAACCTCGCTGCCCCAGATCCGAGGTCCCCAGAGGTCACCGGTGATCGCCTGCCCTTGCTGATCAAATTTTTTTATTTTTCTTTTGATAAATTTTTTTATCACAAAAGTCTTCTGTCCCCCAAACACCATTTTACTCAAAAATATTTTACAAAGGGCTTTCAAACTACAATTTACCAATTTCCTAAAGACTTTCCCCAAAAGTTTTCCCAAACGCACCATAGACTTTAAATTTATCTATTGTGACACAACTAACTCAACCTTTTCATAAATGTATTTTCTGTCACAATTGACAAATTTAAAGTTTTGGCGACGCAAAAAAAATTGGAGTTATTTATATTACAGTGGAAATAATTTGAGATTTATAATACATTTTCAATTAAATTCATGGAGATATCAAGAGCGTGTTCCTAACACGAATTTAGTGAGAATATAAAGTTTGTGCGACGAAAATCATGTCCCCATTTATCTTTTTTATTTGATTGAAATATAAATGGTTATTTGTGAAAACTTTAAAAAATAAAAAAGTGCCCTATTTCTCCTTTCGTAATTTTCAAAGTGGAATAGGAAAGAAGGATTAAAATAGAAAAAACAGGGGCGACCTTATGGATATAGACTACTACTAATCAAGGTCTATATGGGAACAATTTCTAGGAAGGGGAATTCTAACGTGTTACAATTTCTAGGAAGGGGGATTCCAATGCGTTAAGTGTATATAAAGAGACAATTAAATCCTTTTATATTTACAGTTATGGATTTCAGGCCATACGTTCCACTTTAAGATGTTATCAAGCATGATTATTATTTTATTACCTTATTTATTTTATGCCGCAGGTCTCCCCTTACACGTAGATAAAATCTAATACTAATTTAATATGTATTAGAGCTGCTTGATTATACTTTTAAAAGTTTCAAAATTTGATAGTAATCTCGTGACAAGTTCCTGAATTTCAAAAGGGCTGGCTGGGTCCAGAAGCATAATTAGGGAATAAAATCAGTCAAAAGACTACGGAGAAGCTTTGAGAGAAATCCACACAAATCGCGCCAGGCCCCGCGAAGCAGCCCAAAAAAACAGAAAAAATCCTCCAATCCTGGAAGCAGCGCCTTTCGATCTCCAGCTGCAAACTACCCCCAGAAAATATCAATAAAAAGAAAAAAAAAAACCCGTTTAAAATGAAAAAAAGAAAAAGAAAAGAAAAAGAAAAACGATCCTTATCTCATCTCCTTCTCAGCGAGCGAGAAGGCGCAGCGACCAGAACCACTTGATCTTCACGCACTAATGACCCCCACGAGATATTGACCGTTCCATCTCTTTCTTCCTTTGTGTATAAGCAAAGCTAAAGCAAAGCAAACGGAGCAAACCCTACACGCCCCGAACGCGAACGCGAACGGGAACGCAGACGCGAGCTCCGTCCACCGTCTCTCCCTCCATTATAAAACTCCCCCATCGCCTCCTCCGCCAAACCTCTCCTCCCTTCATCTCTCAACCCCCCCCCCACATGCTGATCGGTCATCGTCGCCTACCATGAGCAACATCCCCAGATCCTTCACCGACTCCTCCTTCACCCTCTTCCAGCTGGCCATCTCCTCCTCCGACCCTTGGCCCTTCTCTCTCGCCGCCTCCCTCTAACATCACTCCCTCCATCTCCGTCCCTCTCTCTCTCTCTCTCTCTCTCGCCCTGTGTGTTGGCTTGTTTCTTTGTTTTTTTCCCAAATGGGAAGCGGGGACAAGCTGTTCTTCCACCTGCACTTGCCTTACCAGCAGCAGCAGCAGCAGCAGCAGCAGCAGCAGGCGCGGCAGCACGAGCATGACGTGCCGAAGGGGTGCCTGGCGGTGATGGTGGGGCAGGGCGAGGAGGAGAGGAGGAGGTTCGTGATACCCGTGATGTACGTGAACCACCCGCGGTTCGTGGAGCTCCTCAAGGAGGCCGAGGAGGAGTTCGGGTTCGAGCAGAAGGGACCCATCACCATCCCCTGCCACGTCGAGGAGTTCCGCTCCGTCCAGGAGTCCATCGACCGGGAGAGCTCCCTCCACCACCACCACCACCACCACCACCACCCCTCCTCTCACGGCAGCGGGCACGGCCACGGCCACGGCCACCACCACCACGCGTGGTGCTTCAGGGTTTGATCACACGGACACGATTTTCTTCTTATTATCACATGCTAGCACGTCCTTTCATTGTTAGATATTGTTCTGGGTCGTTCGATGATGCGTGAATCACTTCTGCAACTTTGAAGAGTCACCTTGTTCTTTGTTTTTTTCCTTTTTTTCATTCTTTTGGCTTCTTTTTAGGTCCTTTGTATCAGCTGAAATTTTTTGCGGGGCGACAATGCTCGGGATTGTTTCGATGGAGACGATGATGTCGACGAAAGCGTCTGGTCTGATGAACGTGAATGCTTGGATTTCCTTTTTTTCTTTCTCCCTATTACTGTAAATATTCTCGACGGGAAAAGCGAAAAGAAGGAATATTTGCTTTTATTTGTAAATTAATGTGCTCTCCCTTTACCGGTTCGATAGCAATATCGATCATTTATGGAAATGAAAAATATATAAATAAAACTATAATGTGAATTGCTGATCATTTCAAATTCGAATTCCCAATTTCGAGGCACTTTCCGGGTCGAATGGAGAAAGTCGGGATGAGCCCCGTTTACTCCACCGCTTTTCGTAAGCGGAGGAGGTAGTTGGGGAGGGGGGCAGCGTGCGAGGTGGGAACCTCAAACGTGTGGAGCACGATTTAAATGGGGAAAGAAATCATGATTGGAGACCTATAAATTAATATATATATTTTTATTTTTAAAGGTTTTGGCGTTCGAAGGTACGATACGCCAAGCATCTATTCGTTTTTAACCCCAAAAAGCGTTCAGATTAGCAGGGGTTTATGCTTGTTCATCAGGGGATGATCGGTTTCATCATGAGAATTGACTTGATACTCCATTTATAGAAAGTTGATCATATTCACCCTGAATAGTGTTATTGTGGTTTGTACTATTAATAAAATCATATGAAAAGTCCAAACATACTATAGGCTGATTTTTCTGGTTCGATGTGATCCAATCCGGTCCGTTTCTATTGGACTAGGACTGATGCATGCCTTTATTGTGGAATACTTGGATTAAGATCCTTAAATTGAGAATTTATTTGCTTTGGGAGATCCTACGAAAAAAAGCTACTTGAAATACAACATGGATGACTTGGGGGTTAGGATACGGAACCAGATACAATTTGGTGGTTTGGATATAATTTGGTTGTTAGGATTTAATATCAAATTTGTTGAAGGAGGCGAAAGGGATTATTTGAACGGATTGTTTTGTTGTATGGGACTTAAATTCGATGCTCCTAGGAAGTAATAACCTTTTAACTTAGGCATTATTTTCCCTATCCCCTCTTTTGTGTATTGGGTGCGTTTGAGTTGGGTGCGTTTGAGGGACAAGTAGGGGTAATTGATTCTAGGGTGAGTAAATCAACTTCTAACTAAAAATCCAAAACCTACTCAGTTAGGGTTTTTTTTTTTTTGGGACCAGAGGAACCGCCTCACAACAAGCGCTCGGCGTAAACCCCCAGAGAGCATTGGCGCGGGGACCCACCTCCCATGATGCTCTGCTTAAGTCGTGCTTAATGCGCACGCGGTGACTCAAACCTTCCCCCTTTCGCAATTAGAGGGGGAAAGGCCCGAACCAACACGCCCACGGCGGGGTGGGTTGCATTCCCGCTAGAAAAAGAAATGTAATTCACGAGACTCAATAAGTAATTCCACAATAATGAAAATGCCATTGGTTTAGACACACAAAG
This sequence comes from Eucalyptus guilfoylei, assembly GCA_016097605.1. Taxonomy (NCBI): domain Eukaryota; kingdom Viridiplantae; phylum Streptophyta; class Magnoliopsida; order Myrtales; family Myrtaceae; genus Eucalyptus; species Eucalyptus guilfoylei. Next base: position 20,378,554 of record CM027860.1, read on the forward strand.
CATACAAATACATAACGTGTGAATTTATCAAGGAAGATGCATTGATAGAATTCGGCCCCCACTAGAAAAAAAATTCTAAATCCATCCTTGGTCCCCGCACTCTTACGTGATATGCAATTAAGTTCTTAAACTTTGATTTTGATCCAATTAGTTTGAGCATTCTTTGATCCGAACCAATTGAGTCATTTTAGCTAACATGCGTATGCGACATTGAGCTAGATGAAGTTACTTGGCTAGGGTTCTATGATTTTAATTGTGTGAGAAATCATTATAGTATACAATTGAATCTACAACCACATAATAGGAGCCTATGGCTACAATCCAGATATATTCATGCATCGCTCACTTTATTATTCTAATTGAATTTGCATACGAGTGATATCCACACCTGTACCTCATTAGCAGAGATATGATTGGATCGCATGCCATGACTGTACCTCATTAGCAGAGGCATGGTTGGAGGGGGAATTTTCCAACCATTGATTGAGGAGAACGTTGTTGGGAAAAACGTAGGGGGTTGGGACCAGAAAGCAAAAAGAAGGTAGGCAACATGCACATGCAGAAGGACCCAACACACAAGATGCTTCCCAAAACTTTCGATGGTCGAAACATAAGCTGGCAAAATCGTGGCTGTGAAGATATCTCGAAGTCAAGAAACGAACGGGGACCAGTCGTAGAATAGCAGCACCAAAAGAAAATGACCAAAAAGACATACGTCTCGGGTGCAAAGCTTATCGTCCTCGATCTCGTGCCGTGTCTTCCTACGAGGATGCGTGAAAACCGGTCGCTCCGCACTCGAGGACAACCACGAACGCGGAGCGCTCGGTGGCGGGTAGTGCGTACAACAGTTGCAGAACAGACTTGGCCATTGGCGAAAGAGGGGTTGAACCTCGAGCGTTGACAAACGGGAGTCGGCTCAAGAAACTCACACGTACGTGTGCAGAACAGAACTGGGACGGGTTCTAAGAAAGGCTTAGTCGTCGTTCCGGGGGAAAGGAGGGGGGGTGCTGTCGACCAACCAGAACATCGTTGACTTTCCCATCGATCGGCGGGGTCCGAGGGATTGGGAACGTGAAACTGCGTTTTCCTTAAGAATAATGTTTCCAATCATGGGCCGGTTTCGTGCTGCGATTCGTATTAAACAACGGGGTCGCCTGCCGTCGATCCATTATTAAAATGACGAGTCGACGGTCTTATTTCTGGAAGTGGTGAAAAGATTGAAGGTGGGTTTGTCGTGGTCATACTCCTCCTCCCTCCGCGCATGTCTGGTGAAGTATGAAGCATGCATTCCCACCGGGTACCGTGTAGACAGCACGATGTTACCCTGACTCGGTTATTATATGGTGAAGTCTGATTTATGCTCCATATTGATAAGATGGCACGGGGGTCCTACCCTCTAGTAGGTAGGCGAGGGTCCAGGGCGATGGGGTTGAGAGGGCAACATCCCAAGCGGCCGAAGGGTTTTTATAGTGGTAGTTTGAACTTAGGCTCATGAATAATTAGGATGTGCAAAAGAATTGGGAATTATCTGGACAAGCCTAAAACTGACGATTCCCATGATGACCAATTCGGTTTTTGATTCCAATGTGGTGGAAGTGGGGAGTGTGCATCCGATTCGCAATTCTAAGCGTAAAACGGCCCGGACCGGACCGGAGCAATATATATATTTGAAAAAAAAAATTCATCTCAATTACTTAACTATCTTATAGTTTTTTGACTAAATATATATTTGTGTTTATTAAATATTTTTAACGAAGTTTGTCTCTTGAGTGTGTAATAGGATTAACCCCTTACTTTTCTTTTTCATTCTAATAATCCATTTACTTGCTTTCTTAACCAAAACAAAATAAACAAACGAAGAGGAAGGAAATGATTGATTGGAGATGTCCATAAATATTGCGGCGCTTTATCGTCATATACAAAAGTAAGAGCTAACGGCTTGTTTTAAGAACATAAATAGAAACTAGGTGCACCATAATATTAATTGATGAATACAATTGATAGGGATTTGGGACTCGTTTTATGGACCAACCCAAGAATCGGACCAGACTAGTAGTCTAGTTTTCAAGTGGATCCATGGAATCAACAGGCGGTTCTTAGTTCCAATTTTTTGAACGGCTCTTAATAGATGATATCCAATATCAAGATGGAAACTGCCCATTTGGACCATACTCACCCCCATGAATAATTATTGGTATATATAATATTTATTTATTTATTATTTGTAATTGATAGTTGTAATAGAAAGGTACGAAGTGCTAATTATAGTGGAATTTTCTGTCGGATGGATATAACCCTAGTTTAAGGATAAATCTCAAGTCTAGATTTCTTTTTCTCGCTTTTACTCTCTATTTCATTGTGTTTAAGCGATCAATCTTAACAATATGGACTCGATTTCTTTCATCTTCTCTTTTGTTTTTGGCTTGATTTGCAGTACCAACTGTGCACGTGACCATGGGGTCGAAACTTACTAGAAAAGACATGCTCGTGTGTTATTGTGCTGTGGAACGCTAGATCCACATCGATAGCTCTAGGTGGGACAAGAAGCTGATTGCAAATAGTGATACTGAGCATAGGAACGCTAACCCCATATCATTGATGTGAGTAATGCGATGATAAACTCCTATCGAGAGAGCCTATCGAATCTTCCATGTTCACTACACCCGGCCCGAAATGCACGTGATGGGATCCAGTGGGCTCATCATTGTGGGCTTTCACACTACAACTTCAGCTTTTTTCCAATCGGGTCCTTTTTCAGACCCGATTCGGTTCACACGGTCACACCACGCATCATCCAAGCCCGAATGGGTTCGGAGCGTTTGGACCCGATCAGCGGCCCGGCCCATACTTCGGCCCAGCCGCAGCTCTTCCCAAAGGCCGGGCCCGAGCCCGAGCCCGTCCGGCCCGCCCGTCCGACAGTGCTCCCGTGGTCACGCGCCAAAAAAGAGGGTCCGTGAACTTGCCCAAAAAAAAAAAGAAAAACTTGCCAATCATGTGAGCCCTTATAAATACCGGGCGTCTCCTCAGCGTTGAGATTTTTCACATCCAATTCTCTCTCTCTCTCTCTCTACACACTCTCTTAATTGCACTCGAGGACCTGCAAAACCCTGTAATCTCAAAACCTCACTCCCTTCCGCCCCCTGAATCTTCAGACGGGCCCCCGACTGTTCGTCCCGTCGGTGGCGCTCGCTCGCCCGCCGTCGCCGTCGCCGTCGCCGCCGCGGCGGACCTCCTTCTCCGCTTAGCTCCTCCCAGACCTAATTCGCCCGCTGATTTTCTCGATCCGAGGTGCCCTCTTCTTTTTCTTTATGGTCTAGGGTTTGCGGCTGGTAAAGGTCGAGAAGAAGGGGGGGCCACGGGAGAGGGGAGGGGACAGGGGGAGGTTTTGGAGTTTGGGGCGGCAGCGCCGAGCGGGTCTGAGTGCGATGGAGGCTCAGGCCGGTGTGGCCACCAATCGCGCCGGTTCGTCGCCGATGTCCTCGTCCCGGATGGAGTGGCGCGCCGTCTCCGAGCATCAGCCGATTCGGAGCTCCGGGAACGAGGTTAAAATCGAATCCAAACGCCCGAGTCATTCGATTTTCGCGTAATGTGAATTGATTATTTCGGTAGAGGTGGAGTTTAGTTTTGGGAAGACGTAGTGCGTGCATGACTCTAAGTGACTGTCGTGAGCCCGTTGGGGATTGGATTTCTATTTGGCTTGGAATATGTGCTGTTCGCAGTGGTCGTCATTCGTTGGTGCTTGCATTCCTCCACTTTCTCCGCACTGTTGGGTGCGGAAGATTTTGCGCGAATGTCGTGTCGGGCATTCTTGTGATGTGATCATGGACAGTGGGACTCGTTTGAATTTGTATTCGAAGAACTGTTACCCTTTATACTCTCAGTAGATAACGACTGTTAGCTATCCTTTCTTTGATGTCCGGTGGAGGAGAAAAGCCGAATTGTATGATTAGGTTCGGTACCTCAAAGGACTTGTGCTCTTTATATTCCCTTTCTCTAGAATCTTGATGTAGAAGTTAAATTTGCAAAGTGACTAGCTAGGTTCAGCCTTTTTGCTGCATTGGCAGCCTGATTTTCAAAAAAGTTTAGAGAGGCCTAGAGTTGCCTATCACTTTGTCTAAACTATTATTGGTCTTTCTGATAATTTAAATTGGCAATTCGGCTTGATGATAAAGAGATTGCCATTTTTGAATGTCCTTTTTTTTTCTGGTGAGGGGGGAGATTTATTCATCGAACTAATGTAGATGTGAATTGTTTAGAATAGTCATTATACTCACCATCTCTTATTTTCTCCCTCCATTGATTTCTCCTGACATGTTAATTGTTAACAGGACTTGGAGAGGCCAAGATTAGGTCAGTCTGATGAGAGAACGATATATGAGGTAATAAACATGATGTTGTGGCTGGGACTTATACTATGGACATAAAAGTGATATGCTTTGCTGTTAAATAAGGTGCAGCAGGGAATACAGCAGCTCGACTTCTGTACAATTACAATTGATGGCAATTCGGGTGATGACCTATTGGAGCGGCTTCAGAGCATTGCAAGGAAGAGAGAGGATTTGCAGCATCTAGAGAATGAGCTTAGAGCTCAGATGATCGCTAAATCTGAGATTGCTGAAATGAAAACCTCCTTTGAATCTAAAATTAAGGAGCATGAGGATGCAGCTGTCAAACTTCAGGTCTGCTAAAGTCAAAGCGAACTCTGAAGTTTTTGCTTTAATAATGTACTGTAACTTCAAACATATGTTTCTCCATATACAAAATAAGTACTTGTTTGGAGTACAATTATTAGGAGCACTCTCCTCGATCATGGACAACCTTGATTTGCATCCTCATATTGTTTTGATATCCTTCGGAGCTGAGGTGAAACATTCGAGTTTATTTCTTATCTTTCCAATGAGGAGTATTAAATAAAAGTCTCCAACGAGCAATCATAAGTCCATATAAAGGCTTGGAACATGCCTGGTCTTAGAATAAAAGGCCAACTGAGCATTTCCCATTTCTATAAGCTGCGCACGCAGCGTGCCCAATCAATGTTCTCCTGCTCTGATTGATAATGGTATCTCATGTTAGGCTATTTGGCACCCTATAGCTCTGACCAGTCATCATGAACTGAAACTTTTCAAATATATCGGCCCTGACCTTTAAAATGTGCTGTTATATGGTCATGCAGGAGCAACTGCACGAAAGTGAGCTAGCAATCCATGACTTGGAAAGGAGGATGGAAGAGAGAGATCGAGAGCTTATTGCTATAAAAAGAGACAACGAGGCGGTTTGTGGACCATTTTTGTTTTCTGCTACTTTCATTTCAAGGCTTCTTTCTAGTTATCACTCTCAATTGTCCCTTCAATTTCGCAGGCTTGGGCCAAGGAGGATCTTCTAAGAGAACAAAAGAAAGAATTAGCAACTTTTCGGTGTGTCTTTAATTTCGAGAACATTACGTGTTACTTTGTCAGATGATATAAAATATTTCTATTTGATTGTGCCTCTGGTGTGATATTGTCAATTCATTCACAATGAGAGCTTTAATTTGTATGCTTCTAACATGCTAGGCTTATTTTCTACTACAGCTTTTTTACCTCAATGGGTTTTATTCCTGTGATTTGGACAGTCTGATGCTTAGACATCTCGAAGTGACATTGATGGTAATTTCTCTCTTTTACTCTATGCAGAAGGGAACGTGATCATTCCGAAGCTGAAAGAATGCAACACTTGCAACAAATTCAGGACCTTCAAGAACATATTCAGGACAAAGAGAGGCAGGTCATGGACTTGCAGGAACAGGTCGGTGCTGCTTAACAGAGTTGTTGCGTAGGCTTCTCAAGTGAAAAGCTTTTCGAGAGTTAACAAATTTCAATTCTTATTGGCATAAGGAAATCATATGTTTTATCCTTTTTTATTTTTCTAAATGGATTATTTGGTTGACGTGCTAGTGTACTTTGGTGCGCATAATGTTGTTCTCAATAATTTACACCGATTATTATTTCTTACTCTTTTCCCTTTTTGCAGTATAGAGTTGCTCAAGAGACAATCATCTATAAGGAAGATCAGTTGAGGGAGGCCCAAGCTTGGATTGCACGTGTTCAGGAAATGGATGCTTTGCAATCTCACTCTTTTCAAGCTGAACTGCGGGAACGAACTGAACAATGCAATCAGCTCTGGATTGGTTGGCAACGACAGGTTAATATGCTATGATCTCTCTTTCATACTTCTAGTTGTATCTCTCATCTGCGGTTAACCTGTTTCATGTTAATATTTTTAGTTCATAGCGTTATTGGGCTATTCCGGTCTTCATATGCTGATATTATAATGTGTTGCATTTGTTAGGTGGCAGAAATAGAGAGATTTCACGTGCATGCAATGCAACAGCTTCAACTTGAACTGGCTGATCTGAGAGAAAGATGTGGATCCTTTACCGATGAATCACGTATACCACAAACAAATATGAAGGATGCATCTCAGTTTGGACAGATCAATGACAACCAATTAGATTCTAATGGATCCAGTGGGAATACTGTTGTGCTTTCAAGTGATAATTCTGGCAGTGCATCCAGCAATGAATCATCCCAGGTATAATGCCAAATATGGGTTCTTCTCTTTTTGTTAGTGATGGGCCAAGTTAGATTCAGGACCAGGAAAATGATCCAGATCCTAGGGCATTCATGGAAAAACAGCTGTTGGAAAACATCTTGTCTCTGTCATTTGGCTTTGCTAGGGTTATTGAGCCACTAAAAAATGTTTTTATGGTCAAGATTTGGAAAGAGAACTTTCTTTGGTTGTTATGCAGAAGATGTTGGACCTGCGTATTGAATCAGAAATATTAGTAGATAGTCAAGTTTCATAACTGTACTTTGTGTTGTTTTACTGAAATTATGCTAGTAATTATTTGTCATGATGCCTCTAACCTCCAAGCGTTTTGGATATGTGGCAACTTCAAATTAGATGGACCATGCTACTGGCGTTCCACTTGGGTCATCCTCACCTCTTGGACTGCCTGCATACCTTCCACCTGCTCAGGTCCCTTCTCTTCATCCATTTGCTATGCATCAACAAGGAATCCCACAATCTGTGCCATCAAATGTTCCTCACTCTCAGCTTGATCAGTATCAATCAATCCCTTCATTGTCATCCAATCAGCAGTGGCAGAATCAACAGGTTATATCCAAAATAGCATATATTCCCTACGTGCTAATGACGAATTTTCTTAAGGTTTTGTGATTGGGTTCGTGTGTTTTGGTTCATCATATCCACAGGATGTATCTGGAGAAGCACATGTATCAAAGCACATACAGCATTCAGAAAGCCAGAATGAACAAAACTTACTGAAGTCTGATTCTGGATATCGCTATGAGATGACTGTTAATGGCGAAGTCGTTCAAAGAGAATATACGGATGTTCCTGTGAGCCAAGTAATAGAGCTTAATTCTGTGATTTCATCATCTACTGGAGAAGCAAAGGTGGTGTTTGCGATACCCGTCTAATCATTGAGAAATTTCCTTTTCACACTTTTGTCCACAATTTTGAATTAGATACCATGATCTTCTATCCACTAGGTTACCGAGTCTATTGATAGAGGCTACTTGGGATCCTCCCAGCCCAGGCAGAGTTTAAACCAAATTTCATCTCAATTTCATGATGCTCTCACTTTGGATAGTCATCAACAGAGTACCGAATCTAAGGTGGGCTGCTGTTTATGCCTTTGTAACTTTTGCAATATCTCTTGCTTGTGTCATGAGTTCATCCTCTTGTGTGGCTAAAAGAAGTTTCCATCATTTTAATGGTATAGGAGGAGAATGTTTCCAGTGGGACTAATCAAGAAATAGAGGCTCAAGCATTTAAAGCTGAACAGCCAACTCCTACTTCTGTTCATCCTGCTAATAGTGATGCCAGTGGCAACAATCACGCTGTTGATGAAATTGCTCCTGAAATGGTTATTCCAACTGGGAAGGCTACTAAATCAACTGGTGGAAGAAATTCAGAAACTAATCTTCTTGATGAAAGATCCTTGTTGGCTTGTATAGTTCGCACCGTTCCACCTGGTGGTAAAATACGAATTAGTTCAACGGTTAGTGTTTTTCTTTTTTTTTTTCCCTGGAAATAATCTTTGCAAGCCGCTTTGTCCATCTTGCATGAAAGATTGATTCGATCTGATGAGCTATTTGTGTCTATTACAGCTGCCAAATAGACTGGGTAAAATGCTGGCACCCTTACATTGGCACGATTACAAGAGGAAGTATGGGAAACTCGATGAGTTTGTTGCTAGTCATCCAGAAGTGAGTTTCTTGATAAGCTAGTTTACATTCTTGCACACGTGCGCACACATAACTATCTTAAATATCGTTGATATAAGTAAAGATCCGATATAACTGGAGAATGTCTTGTGCTATTACAGTTTTTTGTGATTGAGGGGGACTACATTCAGCTGCGTGAAGGTGCTCAAGAAATGATAGCTGCTACAGCAGCTGTTGCGAAAGTAGCTGCCGCAGCTGCTGTGTCATCTCCCCATTCCTCATCGATGCCCTCTGTGGCTCTTACCCCTATGGCACAGGCCCGACTAAGAAGTGCTTCATCCATCGATAGCAAACAGATGAATGCTTCTGAAAATAGTTTCAATGTCATTGAAGATTCCTTGCACCTGCCAACAATGCATATGCATTCTAATGGAATAAACTTTAGCATTACTGGGAGTACTTCCAAAGTGACAGTACTGAGCAAGTCTAAGGATGCTCTGGGTTCAAACGGTCTAGAAACAAAGCCAAGCCAAGCACCTGGGTTCGTGTCCAATGGGGCACATCTTGATAAATCTGGCATTGTGAATGCTCATGGCAAAGGGCTAAGTAACGGCAGGGCTGGCTTAAATGCTGTTGGCAGACAGCCGGGAAGGTATTGATCGATGGTTAAAAGTGTCCCTTCTCTTTCTTTTCCTCCAATGCTTTTGCAGTATAAATTATTCTAGAGCATGTGCCTTATTCAGCGTACTGAATTTTGACAGGGCTAGCAACCATACTTCTATTCCCAGAAGATAGTAAGTATCATATCCTTATCGTCATTTTATGCGCAATTAGTCATCAATCTACATTAGTCAACTCGAATATCCGTCTTTTTTTCCCTTTTTTGGGTGCTAGGCATGTAGAGAATTATTTTTTGTTTTTTGGTGATGCAGGAGATGATTGGACGTGAATGAATTGACTGCTGTTATATTTTAAGCAAGACAAGGAACAACATCCTTCAATCCCAATGGCGAGTGGATGAATAGGCGACCGGAATTCTTTCGGACTGAAGTTGCGCGCACCCTTTTGCTGACGCTCAAAGTCTCTCTGATTGAAATATCTTGGCTTATTTATTGTGTCTCTCATTTTGCCTGGCCCAGTAAAATCACAACGTGAATCTTCATACTTTACATTGCATACTAAATTGACAGACTGCATTTTTGGCGAAAATTTTTATGCGAAGCATCCTTCTATTCCATTCCATTTTTAACTCTTTATCATATTCTTGGGCAGTGGATTGGGTTATAAGCGTCCACTGTCCAGGGCAGAGTTTCAAGGTTCTTGAATTTGTCCCAGAGACAATGATACATTAACTTACCGAGCGTTGAAATGGGAAGTGGTAAGGAACTTCCAGTCAATTTTTTCCTTTCTGTGAATTGGGCAACCATTTCAATTTCATAGAACCCCACAATAAGAAGCATGGAAGCTTGAAGGTTTTGATGGTCGCTGTACTTAAGTTGAGATTGGCGTTGCCTGAGTTTCATTGGTATATGAATCTTTTGTGATTTACATAACCTTAGCTTTGCCCTGGACATCAATGATACTCAGCCGAGTCTCGGTTGAATCCTCTCTGAGCGTAATGATCGGGTTTGCTTTCGACCCCAGCTGGGTTCATCGCCGACCAATGCGCAAATTACCCTAAGGAGTAACTTTTGTCGGATGACGATGCATCACGCGAGCGCTGGTCTGCTCAGATGTAATAATCAATCCGCAAGAAAAGGAGAGAAAAGAAAGCAAGAGCGAACTTCAGAAAAAGCACCACAGAAATATCTGATGCTGGGGCCTAGAAGATGGACGTGAAAAGGGCAATCACATGCATGACTACTCCCACAGAGCCAGCTTTTGTTCTAGGAAAGGACCTAGTGGACCAACACGGCCGAAGCCTAGGGAAGTACTTTAGGCCCGCCCGCGCCCTACCAGCGACCATCCCATTTGCGCAAACATACTTCTCCCAAGTCCAAAGCATCTGATTTGGCAAGATAGAAAGGCTTAAAACTCAAAGCTTCTAGTTCAATGGTGCTCGAAACCTACACTGGGCCAGGCCAGCCGCTTCAACCAAGCACCGGTTCAATCTCCGGTTTGATCCTTCGGCCGGTTGGACCGTAGGTGATTGTGCGAGAACCCATTTGACTGCAACTTTAGGTAAGAGGGAGTGGGAGGTGGTGAAGCGAAGGCGATGGTGTGTCTCCTTTGCGGTGGCAGCTGAACCACTAGCGCCACAACGGTCCATGCCGTCGTCACCTGCTTGTTTTGCTCGCAGCATGGAGGCACAAAAAGTTCGTCTTTTCCTTCTGGGTACGCTGCATCAGAGGGGACCATCGCTCCTTTTTGAGGGGGGTTTGCACGTACGAATTGACCCGTTTTCATGGCGGCAAAGAATGTGGTCATTATGAGCACGACTTGTGTGGTGATCGGAACGGCGTCTTGCTGAGTGGATTCGTTAGTAGCAGCGGTAACGGTAGCAAGAACTCTATAGCTTGAAAGACCGGGCAATCGTCGAACTAGTGTTACTTTTTGGGCACGACCCTTTATGGGGGAGGGGGGTTTTTTATGGGGACTTCTTCATAGGTTTTTTGTTTTCCGGTGACGTGATTGAGAAACATTTCAAATCTAATTTCAGATATGTCGTCTGATCGCCAATCGAATGGTCAATGTTTGTAAAAAGGTACGAGGAAATTAGCGGATGAAGGAATCGAGCGGCCTAGTAAAATGGAAGCGACACCGACGTCCAGAACTTTGACTATGAATGCAATCTCGTATTTTTACAATGTAAACAAGATGTAGCCTCACAAAAAAGACCGACCTAAAGTAGGGGTGGTTGGGGACGTTGGCCCCACTCATTTTTCTATATATCTGACATAATTCAAAGGGTTTTCTACTTTATGCTAAAATAATTTAGCCTGCTATCACACCCCCCTCCCAAAAAAAAAAAAAAAAAAAAAATTTCTCCAAATATTTACATCTAAAGTCCATCGCAAGTATTTTCATTTCCCTTTGGCCCCACTAGTTGAAAAAACTTAGCTAATTTTCACCAATTTTATAAAGGCTTGATACCCTAAAAAAGCCTCCAACTTTAGCTCCAATCTTAATTCTGTTTTAAACTTTTTTCATCTTATTAAAGAACCCAGACTTATAGTCAAGTTTCAATTATATTCTAAACTTTTTTTTTTGTCTCATAAAAAACTACCTATTTTAAGTCCAATCTCAATTCTACTATGAATTTTTGTTGTTGTCCCATGTCATTAGTGATGAGACATTTTTGCGTAATTGCTCTAGTCTTTTCCCAAATTTCATGCTCAAGGAGACTTCTTTCTGTTTTAAACTTTTTTCATCTTATTAAAGAACCCAGACTTCTAGTCAAGTTTCAATTGTATTCTAAGCTTTTTTTTTTTGTCTCATAAAAAACTACCTATTTTAAGTCCAATCTCAATTCTACTATGAATTTTTGTTGTTGTCCCATGCCATTAGTGATGAGACATTTTTGCGTAATTGCTCTAGTCTTTTCCCAAAATTCATGCTCAAGGAGACTTCTTTTGGAGTTGAATTTCCATGTCAACCCAAACAGCATCTTATTAGATCTAAAATTTGGGTAAAACCTAGAGTACCTAGGGTTATCTTTTTTCAACTGTTCTCACTATTGAGAAAGTCTTCCTTCCGTCTCGTTTGGGATCTTTGATTTTGTGCTCTCTTCAATCTCTGGTGCTCAAGAGTTGATTTCTATCTCTTGCTATTAGAGAGCTCACGCTCGAGACACTCAGCTTGGAACGATCGAATAACATGTGCTTAGGAGTTTTCCATCTCTTCATTGTTAAGGAAAATTTGGGACAAGGGTTAACAGTGGCAAATCTAAGACTCCGGTAAAAAGGGCTAATTCCAAAAAAAAAAACACAAACTTTAGATCGAGAAACAAATTTGTCCCAAACTTTTTTTTGTCTCGTAAGAAAGCACAAACTTTAGGTCTAGTGATAATTCTTGTCCCAATTTTTTTCGTCTCATAAAAAATCACAAACTGTCACTTTTATTCCAAATATGACCTCTACCATTAACTCTCTATTTGAAGTTAACCTTGTTTTAGGAAAAAAGGTTCTAGCCGTGAGCTTAGCAGATCTTGTTAACGATGTCTCTCGATGAGCGATGGTCTATAGCTTCATATTATGACAAAACAACAAAGTTTGGCCAAAGAAATTCAATCTAGAGATTTTTTAACTTACTAGTGAAGTGTAGGAGACAATGGACAGTTTCATCATTATTCTCCAAACTTTGGCTCAAAAAAGAAGACAATAAATGGTCTTTTAAATCCAGTTAGCAAGCACAAATGGATTTATTGCTAAAGACAATCAATAGATCTAAGTTAAGGGGGCCAGATTTAGGATTTAAGTGAATATCTATGATTTTTTTCGAAACAAAAAAAAAGTTTGGATCAGAATATGTGACAAAAAAAAGTTTAGGCCAAATTTATCACTCAACCTAAAGTTAGTGATTTTTTACGAGACAAAAAAAAAAATGGATCAGATTTGTCTCTCGACCTAAAGTTGGTTTTTTTTTTTTTTTTTTTTTTGTGGAATTAGCCCTTAATTTATCTATAGATTTCTCGTACTTATATTAATCTAAATCTCATTCCAAATTTTGTAACTAGATAAATTTACAAATTTTTGTGTTTTCTTAACCAATTAGAGCTAAATTAGGAAACTAAAATAGCAAGGATATCAGCTCAATGCAACTCTAAACGAGGCTATACTTTTATAGTTATAGAGAGCGTAGGCTAAAACAAACTTCAATAAAAACACTGTAATATTTTACAAAAAAGGTTGAACAAGTCGAGAGTTTACCGACTAAACCGAACATTTAGAAATAGTTTAAGAATCACATTAAACGAATTAAAAATTTAAAGATAACTTTGGATATTAGGTCAAAATTTAAGAACCGTTCCTGCCGTTTTTACATTAATTTGGGTACCAAATGCTAATTTTTATGCTTGAACTTCTTGTCCAACTAATGGAAACACACGGGGGGGCGTGGTACCGAGAAAGATATTTGCCCTGAATTTTGGCATCTTCCTCGTCGGCCGCTCCCACCATTGGCAAAACCTTTCCGCTAAAGTCGTCGCCCACCCCCATTTATGACGATTTGTCAAAATCACTGGCCCAAAAAAAAGAAAAAAGACGTAAATTCGGGGTTATCTTCTATCGTCGCAATTCTTGAAATGTAAAGTAGAGAGAGAGAGAGAGAGAGAGGGGAAATGGTGGGATGTACTCGACAAGAAGATAAGGGCGGGAGGGGAGGAGCAGCACGACAGCTCTAACGAAGAAAGGGTGTCGAGATGTTGACGTGAGACCAGACCAGGGATGAATCTAGAATTCTTTTTCTGTGGCGAAGACAAAATTCGATAAATGATGACTACAGTAAGTAGAAATACACGTTCCAGCCTTATAAAAAAGAGAGCCTAATTCCTTGAAAAACTCCAAATTTATTTGGTCTTAATTTTATCATAATTTTTTTGTCTCATAAAAGAATCTCTATCTAAATCTAATCCCAACCTAAACTTTTTTCGTCTTAAAAAATATATTAAATCCATCAATTTTTACTTGGAGCTAATTCCGAAGAAAAACACTAACTTTAGGTCGATGGACAAATCTGGCTTAATTTTTTGTTTTGTCTCTTAAAAAAGTACTAACTTTAGGTCGAGGAACAAATGTGCTCGAATTGCATGTGTTAAGCAAAGTGCAAAAACCAACTTCTTAGCGCTTAGCTACTGCCTATAAGCTTACACCTGCTCTTACAAGAAAAAATAAATTTTCAATGTCCGACTGCCCGAATCAAAACCTTTCTTTTCTTATGATTAGAGGGAAGGATCACTCCTAAATGCAACCTTTATCAACTATAAGATACCACCCGACGCACTTGGGTACTTCCATCCGCCAATCAAGGCTAGTATAAAACACTAACTTTAGGTTGAGTGACAATTTTGACATCAACTTCTTTTTGTCTTAAAAAAAAAATCATCAACTTTCACTTAAATCCTAAATCTAACCCCCTTAACTTAGATCCATTGATTGTCCTCGGCAATAAATCCAGATGCACTTGCTAGCTGGATTTAAAATACCATTCATTGTCTTCTTGTTGGAGTCACGACTTGGAGAATAATGGTGAAATTGTTCATCGTCTCCTACACTCTACTAGCAAGTAAAAAAATCTTTAGATTGAATTTCTCTGGCCAAACTTTATCGTTTTGTCGTAATATGAAGCTATAGACCATCGCCCATCGAGAGACACCGTGAACGAGATCTGCTAAGCTCACGGTTAGAACCTTTTTTCCTAAAACAATGTTAACTTCAAATAGAGAGTTAATGGTAGAGGTCAGATTTTGGATAAAGGTGAAAGTTTGTGATTTTTTATAAGATAAAAAAATTGGGGCCTAAATTATCACTTGACTTAAAGTTTGTGCTTTTTTATAAGACAAAAAAGAAGAAGTTTAGACCAGATTTATCCATCGACCTAAAGTTTGTGTTTTTTTTTTTTTTCAAATTAGCCCGATAAATTAATATCATTATTAAACATTCTTATGAAATTACTTATTTTTTAAGTAAAAGGAACGTGAATCTGATAAAATTATATTTTTACTTTTATAGTGTCCATAGACTAAAATATACTTAATTGGAACTGTAATACAAGTAAAAATGTAATGAAAAGAGAGCGTATTTTTCGTTGATTTAGGAAATGAGTTTAAATGAAAAGATATTATAAAGTATGGGCAATAATGTAATCACGAGAACTTGTTAACACTATTGATTATTGAATGATTAATTTGACTTTCTTATGGCATGTTGACGGATTAGATTGAATAAATTTAAAATTTTAGGAATTAGGTTGAACATTTAAGAATAGTTCAAGGATTAACTCAGTTAATATATACAATTGCAATTTATGGGAATAAAAAGCTCTTAGAAAGAGAAAGATTTAAAAAAATACTCAGTACTGTTCTAATCATGGGTAGGCAATAAGGAAGGTTTTTAAACTCGACATTCCACTCTGACCTTTTCATTGATTAAATTTAGAAACAGACATGTCTGGTCAGTTTTAGTTGCTTGTATTTTTAAAGTTCTTTCTTTCTCCTCAGTAATATTTTAATGGACAGGATACATCAAAACCGCTTTGATAATAAAAAGGAAAATGACATAAATAATTCACAAATTTTGGTCTCATGTATAATGTCATTGTTAGACTTTTAAGTTACTCAATGTGATTTTTGAATCACTAGTAAATAATCAATATAATTCCTAAATTATATGAAGATGGTCAATGTTGACCTTTTGTTAATTCGAGAGTTAACAGAATTAGCCGCTATATTTTCCAATCTGTTAAGTTTGACTAGTGAACGACTAAGACAGTTACATTTGAATTATCCAATTAATTTATTCATCTCAAATCAATATCTAATAATTCACATCATTAAATGGTGATTGACGTGTCAACACTACAATTTTTTTTTTCATTTTCTAAAGTGGATGGATAAAAGGATAGACATCTTAATTATCCAATCCAACATATAATAATTCACGTCATTAAACAATGTAGGATTTGTTGTTGTTTGAGCAAATCTAAAGAGTTACATTGAACATTGACAAACCTTTCAGGAATCATATTGAATAAATTAAAATTTTATAGATGACATTATACACTTCACCAAATTTAAGGGACTATTTGTACCAACTTTCCACAGGAAAAAACAAAAGAAAAGAGTCTCCCAGAACCAAGATGTTGTTGGGCTCTGCTGGCCGTCGGATCACGACAGATCCAATCCAAAGGTAGAGGGGAAGAGTACGATATCAGCACGAGCGCACAAGCAAGTATTTCTCCAAAAGGAGATAATGACAAGGAAGAAACGGAAAAAGTGTACAACAAAGGGATTCCTCATTTCCAGCTGTCTCCCCCGATGCCTGCATAAATCTCGTTTGTTTTATTCTTTTTTTTGATAAATGAAAGGGTACAGAGAAGTGGCCACCACAACTTATTATTTTTAATATTGGAATAAATTTTACGTGAATTTGCAAATGTCTCGAGCACAAATTAGACGAAAACTCGCTCAAAATACGGCTCGGATTTATGTTTCATAGAAAGCACCCCATTTATCAGTAGGCTACTGTGTCCAATTATATTCATGTTTCATGACATATTTGACAACCGATCAATTATTGGTTATTTATATTATTTTATTCTCCAAAAAAAAAATCCGTTTGATAACGTGGCTAATTTTTTTTATTTCCTTGAAAATATTTATGTTTGAGAATAGATCTGAAACATAATTAAGAATAAAAAAAAGTTACTTTTTTGTTCCTGAGAATAATTCAATAATCAAACAATTTTCTTTTCTTTTCTTACTCTTCCTCCTCTAGCCGAGGACCTTGCTAGATCTGAGCGAGGCTCCCCCGAATAGGGATGAGCATGTTGAACTGCCTAAATTAGGAACCACCCGGATCGAATTGGACCAACAAGTTTGGCTTGGTTCCTTGAGGGATCGATCCAGTTCTCAATTCTATAAAAATTGGAATCGGTGATTGTCGGTCCGATTCCCAGTTCCAAGAGGGAATCGGACCGGACCGAGGCCCGACTCTTTTTTTTTTTTTATAAAATATATTTTAAAATTTCTTTAAAATAACAATAAACCTAAAAATAGTAAATATTATTGTATTTTTTTCTGCTAGATGATCAGTTCCATGGGACCAGACCAAACCCGACTTAATGGTTTGGTTTAGTTCCCGATCCTAGGATTGCCTAGTTCGGTCCCCCAGTTCCAAAAATTGGGAACTGAATCAAGAACCGATCACCCCTACCTCCTAGGCCAGTAAGGTCGTCGACTCTCATCTGATTGGTTGGTCGGGCGACTGGTTAGAGAATGAAGAATAAGAGAAGGAAAAAAATCTAAAAATTAAAAGAAATTCTAAATCACAAAAAAAAAAAAAAAAAAAAAAAAAAAATTGAGTATTGTAACAAATGCATTTTTACTCAAAAAAATATAAGTTTTTTAGTTACTAAATGCCATCAAATGGTCATACATTCATTTAGGAAATATAATCAACAAATACTATTTCTGAGAATAAATTATTCAAAGGAACATAATGTTACCAAATAAGTCTTTACTCTCCCTATCCCTAATCAAAATTTCTTTAGATACTTTTCAAGTGTTCTCTTTTATACATTTTTTTCCTATTTTATTAGTATATGATCTAACTTATAAACATAATACAAGGAAGATTTTATTAACGTGAGTTTTAAGAGCTCTCTTTCAGCATCCAATTAGGAAAGAATACAGTGTTGGATGCATTGAATGTTCTAGTTCTCACGAGCGATAATTGTTCCGAAAATAGTAAGCTATTACAAGTTAAGCATGTTTAACAAGTATCTCGAGGTGCAATCATTATTCTATACCCTAGGACCACGAGCAGGAGCATGAGCACGAGCACGAGCACAAAAATTCTGTCATCCGTGAGATCATTGAACAATCTATAAGTCTTATGAAATGATTAAGACTTGCCTTGATCCACGTGTGTGAGTGACTAATACTATTACCTAAGACAGTTTACACATGGTTGACTAAATTTGAACGAATAGCTTATAATTTGTGAGATTTGAACAAATAAGATTTAATTATACTAAGGATTTTGTTAGCACGAGTATTTATTAAGCATACGCCTTTTGGAATAAATAAAATTTTAAAGCACTGATTGTGCATGATTGAAGGCGTATTTACATATTAAGGACTGCAAAAATTTCCTTAATTAGTATTTAAGTGACCTAAAGATCATTATTACTGTTGTTGTTATTATTATTATTATTATTACTATTAGTTTTGTTATTGTAAAAGGTTCGTGGATTCATCTTATTCCTTCTTTTGAGGCCATTAGTGTCCTTCGTCGGGATGGCAACGTGCCAACATGCATGTCCGACGAAAGAAAAGGAATATGGTGCATCATAATAAATGGCCGTAATACCGCCCAATGAGTTCGGTCTTAAAGAGGCCCACCACCCTCTCAAATTAAATATCGCATCTGTTATTATTATTTGTCTTTTCAGAAGGTTTTATAACAAGGCCTACTGAATAAATAGGTAAAGTACACATTGAATTTGGGTTATGATACCGAGGAGGGGTGAGAGTTTTTTAACACAACACGAACGCGAGACAAAATTAGCAGGCTAGGGCCGTGGCTGATCGTGTTCTGGTTGATTTCGTGTAGACCCTTGAGACACGAGTACTAATCGTGTTGTGTTCATGTCAAACCTGTATAACTCGCATAGATAAACAGGTTAGCATTGACACGACCTGTATACGATCTTTTTAGATGCAATTAGTTAAAAGACGATTCATTCCATGTTAGTCACTATTAAAATTTTCAATTGATCTTTTTATCGATTATGAACATGTTGTCTAATTGGACGGTGTTTTGTTGACGTATTATTGAAAATTTATGGAAAACTTAGGGATCTTTGCGTCAAATTTGTGTCAACGGGCTAATTTGGTATTGTGTTGACCCGTCAATCAATTGTGTTGATCACATGTATGCGGATCATGTCATGCAAACTTGATAATTTTCAAGTCGCGTTTATTTCAAGTGGGTCAACGCAATTAGTTAATCGTCTTGTGTTTGGATTGACGTATTTTGTAGGATTCTCTTATTGCTGATACGAAACGAACACGATTTGCTACCCACAGTAGCAACGAATGATTTGAAACATTATCAAATTATATTAATTTAGTATAACTTAATTTTTCAAAACAATTGATATTTAGATTTTTAAAAGTGTAGGATTTCTTTGTTAGCGATAAACATTTCCGAATCACTTGTTAACAAAATCCACCGATGCTCATTATATGTGTTACTAAAACCGTCAGTTATCTTATTTTGTGTAATCGATATTTTGAAAATTATGCTGTTCCATGCAATATGAGATTAATAAATATTCAAGACATGAGAAAATGCTCAAATTCCATTTAATTTTTGGGCTAATATAGCCAAAAAAAAAAATTCAAACTAATTTTTTAACCATAAAAAATCTCAAACCGATATATCTATAATGAACTTACTTTTCTTTAGTTTTTATTGGCGAAGCCTCTGTTTGTTTCAAGACCCGTGAGCCTGGTCATTGTTTGTATGTGACCTTCTAATGTCTATAAAAGGCAAGGATGATGTAATGTGTTGGACAGAGTTGCTTGAAGTAGAGTGAATGTTTTGTTAAACTCTCAATGTCTTTCTAAACACTTATTCTTCTCCAACTTTGTAGGATCCTCTGAAAAATGTAGCTCGGATAGTTAAAAATGTTACCATCTTGCCATCTCTTAGTGTTTCTAGGCTCTAAACTAAAAGACAAAGTGGTTTCCTGTCAAAAGGCTGTTCTTTAAGGGCTTAAACGAGAGGTTCACCCATAGTGGGAAGGCGTACCTACAGGAAACTGACTCCGTATTCTCTGGTTCTAAGTCTAGGTCCATTCATGATATCAGAGCCATGGTTTTGTTTGTAATAAGATCTGTTCCATGTGATAATTGATGGGTGTACCAATTTAAGGTTTTATCATTTATTTGTAATATGTGTACTAGTTTATAGTATTAATTTAATTTGATAAAAACTTATAGAGAATATATCCGGTGAAAATTTTATTTTGGGATAAATTTTTCATAACTGTATCAATTTGGAGTTTTTGGTATTGGGTTAATATATTGAAAAACCCAAAACTGTTACGCGTGTGATAAATTTATTCCAAACTATTTTTTTAACTATAAAAAATTTCAAACTAGTACATATGTGACAAATTTATCTTGATTGACTATAAAAAGTTCTAAATTGGTATATTTATGACAAATTTACTCAAAAATAATTTATTTGACCTCAAAAAACTCCAAACCGCGTTACACTTAAGACACCAAATGCCTTCACTGGGTTTCGAACCCCTCATCTTTGGGGAAGGATCAATGGAGCTCTTATCCAACGGAGCCACCACAACCGGTGGTCCAAATTGGTATATTTGTACCATTCATTAAATTGGATTAATACCACAAAAAAAATCACAAAAATTGTAAACTGTGACAAACGGAGAGTAAAATCCCAAACTGGTATACTAGTCGACTATCATGTGTCATTCAACTTAATAATTTAACTGTAAAATTTAACGAAAACTAATATATGGTAAATTTGTTATAAGATATCTGGGTTAGGAAAACTTGTTAAAGGTATCAAATTTGGGGTTTTTAGTAGTCAAAAAAATAATTTGTAATAAATTTGTCACAAGTATATCAATTTGAGATTTTTAAGGGTATTTATCATTTGATATTTAGAGTAAATTTATTATAGGTACGTTAATTTAAGATCTTTCGCGATTTAAATCATTAATTTTTTTTCTTTTATTGTAATTTTTTTAAGAGGGGTCGGCCGATCCCAGTGTTTGAAAGTGGGCACCAAACTGGCTCGTTCTCTTTTGTCATCCCCCAAAAAGAAAGTCCACTAGCATCCCAGCTCGCTCAGCCACCGCGCGTGCACCGCACCGCCCAATCGCAGCTCCTCCAGCGAAAAGCTCCCTTCGCCCCATCCCCGCGTGTCCCGCACGCGGGGGAACGAGCGTGAGGAGCGGGGACGCACGGCTTCGTCCTGGTCCAAGTGGGGAGGGCGGGGGGGACTCTTTAAAGCTTCCGCCTACGTCAGCACGCGGGGCCCGCGCGGCCGGTGGTCCCCCGGTCGCTCGAAAAGCCAAGGCTGTTTTTTCGACACCCCGCGCCCCGGTCCGTCCCCTGCAAAAGCCGGTTCTTTCTCTCGTTCGATCTCTTCCCCGATCTGCTCTGTCCCCCGTTGTCTCTTCTAAAGAAAGCACCGCGGCCTCATCGAAGTCTCCAGCACGGAACGTTTCGAAAACGCTTCGCGATTGCCGGAGATGTCGGCCAATCTTTAACCTCGGCAGATGCGGGCGGCGGTCGGCGAGGGATCGTCCCCCCGTTGGAGAAAACGGGGGTGGCTCAGATTTCGGACCGGGCAGGAGAAAAAGCAAAATGGAAAAGTTATATACGGTGGCGGTTCGGGGTGTGTGTGTGTGTGTGTGTCTGGTGGGGGAGGGAAGGAAATGGTTGGGTACGGAGGTGGTGAGAGCATTACATGCAGAAAACGATAGACGCGACAATAATGAAGAGAGAGAGAGAGAGAGAGAGAGAGATTAGTATCTTTCTCCCTACTTTGTCTTCTAGTGTGGTGCGAATGTTGGAAGCATGGAGGCAAAGCAGAGGCCGAGAATGGCGGCAGCCCATTTCCTCCTCCTCCTGCTTCTCGACCTCATTCCGAAACCACCACATTATCGCGCTATTATTATCGTTCCCACCTTTTTAAAAAGTGAAAAGGATGATAAAATATCTGCGATATAAGACATGGGTCGTCTCAGTCATCTCCTGCGAGAGCCCGTCTTGAGATCTCTCTCCCTCTCTCTCTTTCTTTCTTTGCCAGAGACACGTTAGGCCTGTCTGAAACGGAGAGTTTTGGTGTTTTTCTTTCCTTGTTTGCTTAAAGAACGACCTGGGGATCTGCCATTTCGGTAAAGTTTGAATCTTTATGGGTGGAGATTGAAATGGCAATGTTCCTGGGACTGATTTGAAGCAGTGACCGAGCTGAGACAGACGCTCTTTTTTTTCTTTGAGACGATGATGGTCCATCACGAGAATCATCACGGCGGCGGCGGCGGTCCCGCCGGCGGTGCGTTTCCCAATGTTGTTCTAATTCCTTCTGATGTCTCTGGTGGTGCTCGTGGCGATAATGGTGGACTTGGAGGTGGATTTGTGAGAACTGTGCAGCCTTATGACATGGCTTCTACTGTTCACACTGCCTTCAAATCCCCTGGTAGTATAGCCTTTCACCTTTGGAAGTCGCTCCACTCACCCTGTTTTTGGTGTTGCTGTGGTTAAAGATCGCATTTTTGAGTCATGAACCACTGAGAAAACCTGATGGGTTATTGTGACAGTCACTGAGGAAGCAGCTCTCTCTCTCTCTCTCTCATCCTGTGGGCTCTTTTTTTATTTATTTTTATTTTTGCAGGAGCGATGTTGGCATATCCCTTTACACATGCACAGTGGAAGGAGCTTGAGAGGCAAGCTATGATTTACAAGTACATGATGGCTTCCGTTCCAGTACCTCCTGAGCTTCTCATACACATCTTAACGCCCAGCCCTCGTTATTCCTGTAATGTTTCGTCTCTCTCTCTCTCTCTCTCTCTCTCACTCTCTCTATCTCTCTGCTCTGACATGCAAATTATACGCCTTGCTTC
Source organism: Eucalyptus guilfoylei (assembly GCA_016097605.1). Classification (NCBI taxonomy): domain Eukaryota; kingdom Viridiplantae; phylum Streptophyta; class Magnoliopsida; order Myrtales; family Myrtaceae; genus Eucalyptus; species Eucalyptus guilfoylei. The sequence continues at coordinate 20,401,113 of CM027860.1, forward strand.
AGAATCTGTTCTTTTTTTCTTGTCTTTTTTGCTACGTTTGTTTGATTTGATGGGTTTTGGGCGCTTCTCTAGTTTACCAGCAGAAGCAACATTTATATTGGTTTCTCATATGCGCTTGTTGAATCCTTGATGTCTTTTCCATCCCTCTTGCTTCAATGATACTCTTGTTTTCTGTATCTGATGAAATAGACAGAGTCTGCTGATAACTTCTTTATGAATCTCAGTGGAAAAGCTTGAATCTATGTTCCTTTCCTTAGCTTTTCTGGATTCTTTCGCAGGCAGCTATTGGTCACCGCTCTTTTAATGGCTTCAGTATCTACCTGTTCTTTCCCCCTTTAAAGTTTCTTCTGTACTCCCTGCATCTAGCAGAACCATTCTCATTGGGGTCTACTACATCAGCCTATTCATCTATTTGATTTAATGCATGTTATTTCTACTCAGCTAAAAGAAACTTAATCTGTATCTGCCGTAAGCTTGTACTTGCTGAGGCATAACTGCTTCATGGTTGGTTTAAGTTGGGTTTTCAGTCAAATCTGCGTGTGCGTGAAGCCTAATGTAGTGTGTTCTTCTTGTGGTGGCGGTGGCAGTTGGGAATGGCTATGGTCTAAGGTACTCAAGCAATGGAGATCCGGAGCCAGGGAGGTGCAAGAGAACGGACGGTAAGAAGTGGAGGTGCTCGAAAGAAGTGGCTCCTGATCAGAAGTACTGCGAGCGTCACTTGCACAGAGGCCGTCCTCGTTCAAGAAAGCCTGTGGAACTCCATCCCTCCGTTTCCAAGAAGACCCGCCTTCTTCACCAACCCAGTCCTCTTCCGAAAACAGAGGAACCTTCCTTGTTTCTTCAAAAGCCCAGTCAGAGTTCTCACTCTCTCGAATCTCCGCTCAAGGAAGCTAGGTGAGTGAAAAATCAAACCCAAAACCTACAACTTGAGTAGCTACTATTCTATGCTTGTATATTGATTGTTTTAGTCTTCTGCAAAGCAACCAGAAGTGCGTTTGTTTGATTGCTTGTACATCAAGATGCCTTTAGGATTAAGGAAAAGTCAGTTTTAGATATTATACCTGCACTTGCTTCCGTGCGGAACATGATGAAGTCACGGAGAAGCTTATATAAGAATCTTTAGTGGCTAAATGTTATAATATATGGATATTTGACTTGTTTCTGCATAATCCATTTCCAAGGAACACGGACTGGCTCATGATAGGAGAATCTTCTCCAGTTCCAATGCTGGATCAACAACAATGGCCAAGTACGATGCATGGCAAAATAGGATCAACTGCTGAGAGCTCACTCGACAATTTCAATCCTTTTCTAGCGAAAGAAGAACCCCTGAACCTAGGTTTTTCCACAGGTTATCCTTCCGGTGAAATCCATCATTTCGGCAAAAACCAATATTTCCTCAACTCAAATTCGCTTCCCCTCGACAAGCCCAAGATTGAGAATCCCAAGGGATTCATTGATGCCTGGTCCAGTTCGGTATCAGCTGGCAACAATAGCCGCTGCTCTGTTTCATCAGATGAAAATATCTCTCTTTCCTCACTCACTCTGTCCGTGGGTGGCAATAATTCAATCCAAGACGAAATGGGCCGAGCGCATTTGGGCTTCAGTGTCTTGGATTCTTCTCGGAATCCAAGCAAGAACCACTCTCATGCCACTTGGCTTGGTTCGAATTCATGGATTTCTTCAACGCCTGGAGGACCATTGGCCGAAGTGCTCGGACCTGGTATAAATGCGACCCTTTCTAGTCCTCCATCTCCTGGCGTAGGTAATGAAGATCCTGGTAGTGTTTTGACGACTACAGTTTCTTCTCCTTCAGGGGTATTGCATAGAACACTGGCTTCTTTGTCTGATAGTAGTGGCGGTAGCAGTCCGACCCCGTCAAGTTCCATGGTGAGGTCAGAAATCACTCTTAAGTGGTTCAATCCCAACAAATTGGCATCGTCTGATTGAGGAGGCAGACTTTTCTAGTCATCTTTGTGCGTGAGCTGTTACTTGACTGTGTTCCTGATGAATTTGCTTATCAATTTACTTTGGGCAAGTTGTAAAATGATTTGTGAATTGCTGGAAATCAAGACAGATTGTTAAGTTGAAAGCATGCAACGGGTATGTGAATGCCGATTCCTGATGAATTTGCTTTGCAATTTACTATGGGCAAGTTGTGAAATGATTTGTGAATTGCTGCAAATCAAGACAGGTTGTTAAGTTGAAAGCACGCAACGAGCATGTAAATGCTGATTCCTTCTTTTTTCACCTCTTGCTCACCGGAGATGCTCCTCATTGTTCGTAGGTGTTGCTGCGTAAGTGCAGAATACGTGTTGTAAATGTCGTCTTCTAAAAATTAAATAAGCTTATGAGTATTTTATCGTTATATAATGGAGGCATTCCCTTCTCGAGTCTGAATGTTTTTCATCGATTGAAAACTGTGTTGGAGCGTGACTGCGCTAATCCGAACATTAGGGCAGTGTCTTTATCATGATGACACCATTTGCATTGAACTTCCACATACAGAAAAGAAACTAGCACATACGGAGGTAGGCGGCATTCTGATGGTCAGTCGCTCTCCTAAATCAACATTTTTCTTGTTCATATCCTTAAGCTCTTACCTCAAAAGACTTCTGAGATCATTCCTGGAACGGTTGTTTCCAAGAGCTCTTCCCTCATTGCTCGGGCTCTCCAAACAATGATGAAATTCATCATCCATTTTGCCAAATGGATCGGGAACGGGAAATGACAGGCGTTTTCTTGCCGATCTGGTCCTTTCTCTCAATGGAGTTGGAATCCTCTGCCTTGGTGCGCTCTGGGACCGTAACCTTGATTTTGCGGATGCAGTTGCAGCCATGTAGTTTGGCTTTAGTCCAGCACTCGAGCCACTTAATCTAGGTTCAGGACTGGAACCGTACCCTGGTGCTTGGGGCGATTCCTGGTGCTTCCGGTGATATCTGGTAAGGCGAGGGCTTGAAGACTGTATGATTTGGGCATGATGTCTTGACTTAATTGGAGATTGATACGAAATGGAAGATGGATGGTGTCCGCGTGTATCGATTTCAATGATTTTTATGGCTTCTCCTTGGTCACTCGAGATTCTACTTTGACTGCTTCCCGTTTTCCTCTGATCAGACCTCCGGGGCGTGTCCAGGGTTGGTTCTCCCTCACTAGCAAGCAGGTCTTTGCTGCAATCACTCCATATCTTCTTAATAGATCATGCAAAAAGTGAAAAGGGGAATTAGATGCCTAGCAAAGCTGGGTGAGGTTGGATGATTGCAGAAGCAGAAAGTGAGTTTCCAATCGAACCTGCTGAGAGAAAGCAAAAGCTAGGTCATTTTCGCTTTTCCAAGTGACTTCCTTCCTCTTCTCCAACATGAATTTGGTCTCTGCCAACTTGTACGGTCGGCGGTGGTTACTCCTATCGCAAGAAACACTTCTTCCATCTCTAGGCTGCAATGAAAGTCCCGAGTTTCATAAAAAACTGAAATTGGCAATGGCCGACATGGACAGACCGGTTCACATAGACTCGACTGATGTCACTGCTTAATGCAGTGAATGCTAATCCGCTAGTGTTGTGGTCTGAAGCATGAAACCCGGTTTGTCATAGTAATAACTACATCTTGTTCAGAATGGAGCCTCAGGAAGAGGCTTGAACCACATGAAAGAACTAATTAACTAATTTGACTACAATATTCTCCGGTAAACAGAGAAAGTGAACATGAAGTGCCCGAACTTTTGCTTCTCGTCATTTTTTCGCCCTTTCTCTAGCAACACTCAACAACGGACAGAGTGCTACGGGCTGACATCTGAAGGATCGATGTCCATAGATCACTTATGCTGGATGCATTACTAGCGATCGAGAAAGGGATGTAATCTTACGGCGAGTTTGATGTCGAGGGAGTCAATAGAACTCCAAAAGCTGCCGAATTCGGGAAACCTGCAATTTGTGCTCGCTGCATCCGAGACTGAGAGCCTATTGCGTTGCTCACATACCTGCGCTTGAACTCGAACCAAAGCCTGCATGCATTTGAGAGTCATCTCCGCCCGCTTTCTCACGTTGCGGCCTCTGACTATTGCCTGCAACTTCACCAATCCTCTAAGCGCCCGGAGCGCCCTCCTCGCCTGAGATTACACGACACAAAACGACCTTCATCAATATTCACATGTTGGTGGAAAATTAACTATCAATCAAGGCAGCTTTACCACGTGTGATCGATGAGAAGTTTCAAGAAAAATTTAAGTACGTATGTCGAATTTGAGCACTTGCTTACCAAGTATCCTCTAAAGCTTGTCTGAATGACGATTGCGGCGCAGTGTTCTTTCTGAACATCGGTGCGAGGCCTACTGATTTGCGGGAGGACTTCAAGAGCCACTTTTGCCGTTGCGGCCGCCGCTTGAGCAGCCGCCATGGTGGCCATTGCTACTTCAAGTTCGACACTATCTGCATGGGTTTCTTCGACGACAGTTCTCGTTGCTGTCGTGCTTATGGTCCGTTCGCGGCTGCATTGTCGGGTTGTCGCAGCTTCTTGGTTAGTAGGCCTCAAGAACGTCCACCTTCTCTTCCCTCTCCCCTGCAAAACCAAAAAAAAAAAAAAAAAAAAAAAATCGACATAAAAAGAAAGGAGTAGAACATCACTTTGTCGACCCTCTGAGAAAATCGACGCATATGGATATTTACCTCGTCTTCTTCGTCTTCTTCCTGAAACTCTTCTCTCCTCCTGCAAATCCCTTTCAAGGCACTGAGCCAAGAGATTCGTCCACCACTCTTTCCCATGAATCAAGAAGATGATATCGCATCAACTAGACAAAGCTCAGCTGAAGTCCAGACACGCATCGAAGGGAAAGAATCTCTTTCTATACGAGCCTGGCCTGGCTTAGTCCGTAGCTGGGATCATTAAATGCGGGAAGGGAAAGGAACAAAACTGAGACGAGACTGATGCGGGTGTATAATCGATGGAAGTGGGCACTTCTGGTCGATTCATGTGGGGAGCAGACGCTGCCCGATATTCTGTGAAACGTCCATATATTTGCCTCACTGTGAGAGTGCAGTGCTCATATGATGTCGAAAAGAAGAAATGGGGGGTGCTCTTTTTGCGGCAAAGTTGTATCAGTCACGCTTGAGACAGTTCATGACAGAGGGTGAGCAATCTCGAAAATGATGAAAGCACCCACATGAGGAGAGAGAGAGAGAGAGAGAGAGAGAGAGAGAGAGGTCCTCTCATTTCCTTTCCCGTTTAAGATGTTTCTGTAAAATCAGGTCAAGTAGTCAATCATTTCAAGATCGTCTGGAATAGGTGAACGCCATCTTAACTTACCTTTTACACTAGCCTTATGCTAAAGGGTGCCGCGATGTTATTAGGAAAAGTAAGATCGCTATTTGTACTGAGAGCAGTCTCGAATTCATTTCTATTCGATAAAGTTAAAAGAGAACAACTCCATCCGGTCTATTACAGAGTTCAAAGTACACAGCTTTAACTTTATGTAAGTTGAAGAGAAAGTGGGGTGTCCCACCAGGGCCACCACTAGCGAAGGGAGGCTAGTCAAAGTGCCTTGGATCCTCTGGGGCTGTTTGCTTTATTCGTTTGGGCGTGTTAGTGTTATTGGCCCGAAAATTCAAGAGGAAAAGGAAAAGGCTACGGACTGGCCATTTACGGGGCACCAAAGCGCAGTGACCCTTGAGAACAGTAGAAATCAATTCTTCAAAGAAAACCTCGTCCTCCTCCTCCTTTGCACAGTTTTGGGCTTTTCTAGGTTGTGCTGGGTACATTAACCCAAGTTCGCGAATAAGATGTTTGGAACGGTGCAGGTGTTGAGGCGTGTCTTTAAGATGACGAGTTTTTGCATGATTTAAGGAACGGCCGACAGCAGCATCTTGAGCGGTGACAGATGTCGGAACCAGGAACTTTGTAAACTCTTCCCCTGCACACGTATTACGCTAGTCGACCTCGCACATCTCTCTCCAGATAAAAGATCGAATCGCAAATCCATCCCCAGAAGAATCATATTCAAAAGCTCGCTCTTTGGATTACACTCGACGTTAACAGAGCATAGTTTTATTAGAAATGATGGCCGGGTCGTTATTGTCGTACGCTTCACCTTTCGTGTCGGTCAAAGCCGGGGCTCCGAGACAGCCGCTGTCGGCCGGGCTTCCATCGAGGAGTCGTCGCCGCTGCTACGACCCGCCACGGCGGGTGGTGGCCACGAGGGCGGGGCAGGGTGGGGAACACAGGGACACGTCTTCGGACGTGCTGGTGAATCAGAATAACCAAGGGACTGCTCTTGACAGGAGGCCCAAGCGTTTGGCCGTCGACATCTCTCCCTATGGTAATTTCTAGATATATTTCTACATCGGACCTGGACGATTAAATGCTCATCCGTTTGTTTTATGCTAATGAACGACGTAGGATCGAATTCATCATGGCTCACCCCGTCGTGCGATCGATATAAGCTCTAGGATGAATGCTTGACATGGTATTTTAATGTTTGCGACAAGACAGTTGAGGTTCCCGATACATTTTATGTGATGGCAGGGATGATGGATCATCTATCTCCGATGAGGACGATGCGCCAGATGCTGGATGCCATCGACCTCCTCTTCGAGGACGACACGGACGGCAGTGAGGGATGGGAGATCCGCCCCCCGTGGGACATTTACGAGGACGAACGCGAAATCAAGATGCGGTTCGACATGCCGGGGCTCTCCAAGGAGGACGTCAAGGTCTCCGTCGAAGACGACGAGCTCGTCATCCATGGGGGGGAGCGCAGGGAACCGAGCGGAGGAGGAGACGGCCCCTGGTCCGCCAGGAGCTACGCCAGCTCCTACTACACCCGGCTCCAGCTCCCGGACGACTGCGAGAGGGACAAAGTCAAGGCCGAGCTCAAGAACGGGGTGCTGCTCATCTCGATCCCGAAGGCTCAAGTGGAGCGCAACGTTGTCGATGTTGAGGTCCAGTGACAAGGGACGGGAGTAGGATTCTGCATATGTTACGGAAATCCTGTACCGCCCGTGTCTCGGTTCTGTTCCCTTTCCTCGTCGTATATGCATATGTTCGAGAATGGAACCATCTTTGTCGTGTTTCGCTTTCCGGATCTCGCGGCCCTTCAATGGGCTTGCTGAAGTTGAGCCCAAGATGAGCAGAAACTGTTCATTAGCAAGAGAGCGAAGAAACTCCTCCCACGTTTCCGATGTACCTTTCGTTTTCGTTTCTGTTCGTCAAGAACCACGATCGAGAAACGTGTCCTCCCCAAGTGGCAGACAGTGGGCAAAGATAGCCGCCGTGACAGCCCACGAAAATGATGCCAAACCTCGGATACCCTGCACCCACACGTCACCCGATGTTCTCCTCTCTCTTTCTCGCCACTGTTCGATTTGGTTATATAGCCGTTGTCGTCTTTCCATAGGATGCTAAACGTACACACCAGAACACGAGATTTTAAGAGACGAAACGCGGGTCGTCGTCCACCGTTGTCTTTTCCCCTGGCTAATCATGCCCCCCTCGTCGTCGTCCCTATCCGAAACTGAGATGCCCGCACGTTGCGACGTCGTGACTCGTGCGAAGAATGTCCGATTCCGGCCGCGGGTCGAGAGGGGGGCGCATTATAATATTCGCGCGGAGAGCATTACCGAACATGTCGCCAATGTTTCCAGGAAACTCCACAACCGGAATTAAGAAATTGCATGGTGATGGCTTGTAAGAAAAGCGACGCGACGTTTATAGAAAGCGAATATAACAATAAACAAATTCCGGATGAGGAGAGAACGAGATGGCGAGTTGAATACAGCGAGGCACGTATCGTGTTTGGGACTCATTAAAAGTGGAAATTTATGGTGTGAAAGTGATTGTATTTGGTAATCAAATATTAAGATTTTATCGCCTTCTTCTTTGGAAACCTCTTCTCCTATCCCTCCTCTACTCTCCCACCCCCCCACTCGCACCCTTCTTGTCGTTTCTTTCTTTATTCGCCATTGGAGTAATCTTCACCCTCCACGATTTCGTGCATGTGTATATATTATCCTCACTTTTCCGCGTTGATTTCCTTCTGTTCTTGGTCTATTCGTCTCTCTCTACATCAACGGTTCTCGTTGAAAGTTTCACAGGGAGGAGGCGGTTTTTTCTCTTCCTTGTTGAAGGAATCTTGGTTGGGGGGAATCTGAGAAGGCTCTATGCGAATGTTTTCGATAGCAGCTGGTCCTGCTATAAAGCAAGGAAGCACACTCAATGACCCTGATCATGCTCCTAGACCTTGTTTTGACCAGATCCTTTTGCTAGCTTGCTTTTAGGTTTCCGTGTGCTTCGTGGGGTGTCTTTGAGATCGCACGGGGCTCTCTCTTTCACTTTCTTCTTAACCCTTTTCTGCTATTTGGTTTCTCCGAATCCGAATCTTCTTTTCGACTGTATGTCCTGCTGCTGCTCCTGTCGTCGGCGAGTTTCTGGCTTTCGGGTTTAAATGTCTCACTCTCAGCCGACGCAGAAGGAGATGGTGAACGCGAGAGAGGCCCCCTCGCAGTCGGGGGACACGATCTACACCAAGATTTTCGTTGGTGGGTTGGCTTGGGAGACTCGGAGGGACACGTTGAAGGGCTACTTCGATCGGTTCGGGGAAATCCTAGAGGCGGTGGTGATTGCCGACAAGGTCACGGGGAAATCCAAGGGATATGGCTTCGTAAGTTAACACTTTGCAGCGACATGGTGCCTTCCCTTTTCGTGGAAATGAGCGTTGCGTGACCGTGTCTCGCGTTGGTTTTTCAATCCCTGTTTTTATTATTTTGTATCAGGTGACATTTCGAGACCCGGAATCGGCGAGCAGGGCTTGTCAGGATCCTTACCCTGTCATTGATGGGAGGAGGGCTAATTGCAATCTTGCTTCGCTCGGCGCTCAGAAGAACCGCTTCTCGACGAATCAACAAGGTGCTCATTCTTTGTGGTCTCCGATAGTTTCTTTAGGAGTATCAATTTGTTCATCTGCAAGAACATGCAACTGTTTCAATTGCTCTGTTTGGTCGTTCCTGCAAATTAAAGTAGTAGTAGCCTATTTTCTCATTCTGGTGTGTCATCACTTCTGCCGACGATCAGATGGCCGTTGTCTGTTACTGGCTAATGCCTTCAGGAGTACTTTCAAGTGCATTTCTACTTTCTGTGAACGATGGATGTAACGCTAGCTTTGTTCGCAACGTGCAGGAACTGAGAAATTTAGGCAGAAATCCGTATCAGCAGCGGCATCCTCCAGCTTCAATGCCTCCTCTGCATATTTTCCGCATTCTGTTCCCCCCAACGCATTTACTTACTCGGCTTACGGGTATCAAAACGAATTATTCAGTACAATCATATATCATGCACATGTTTGTTCATACTACCGTCCTTCTCTGCTCTAAATTCCATTTCTTGACATTTCAGGTACCCAGGATATCCTCACAACCTATACGCAATGGTCAGTCCAATTTCCTTGCACTCATAAAAGTAACCATGCATTCGTAGTAGTTTCAGTGCTCAATTCAGAAGTAGGAGTTTACTGGGAAACGATTGGCTGGTCAAATTAGTTAAAAAAACCTGTTCAGATGATGAGTATAGAAGGGAAAGTTTTATACGTTTTCATGCATCTTTTGCTGATCACTAACTTTGTGCTAGTTGATCTCATAAGGTAATGTCATTTGAACGACCCGATTGTATGCATCGCAGAATTATTACAATGCATATGGGGGCCAACAGCATCCGACTTATTACCCTTCTCCAGCACCAGGGTCCCCGGGGTTCTACTTAAACTACTATCCATTCTATGCGCATCAGGCGCAGAGCAGTTCGACACAGTTGCCGAAATTGATGCGACATCCGCTTCTATCTCCGACAGTCCGTGCCTTAGAGTTCTCATCAACGACTACCTCGGCTGCTTTGCTACCCGCTGTCACCAGTTGAGTATAATAGTGCTGCTCGTCTGAAAATTTAGTATTTCGGTTTTAACCCACGAAACGTAAAAGATTGTCCCCATACTGCATGGTTGAATTGCAGCACAATCGACTGCATCAGCAGTTCCTGCAGAAACGAGGGACAAACCAGTGCACAAAAATGACTGAAAGATTCGCAGGGCAGGCGGAGAAAAGCGCGAAAGGAGCACAGCTCAACATCTCTGGCTGCGAGTACAGAAATTATATGGAGGCACGAAGAAGCAAAAATTTTCACTTTGAACTATCTTGTAGGCTAGGTCCCTTGTCCTCTTTGCTTCTTTTTGCATCCACATGGATTACAGAAATTCATGCTCAGCTTCATTTCGCACCACCACACATTCTCACAAACATGCACATTGCATACGATACTTGACATGGAATGATCTTTTCTAACGAAAAGTTGAACTCAATTCTTGACAATGTTCAGGTTTATTATACCTCTATATAATCTTAGCGACAGTTATCTTTCTGTGCCTCCTATCAATGCCAAGTAGCTTTACATACTGGCCTAGTTAATTACAGTTGGCCATCTTCAATCGAATAACCAGTACCTGCAACTTAAGCGATATCTAAACACCAGAAATACACGATTTCGCCCGAGAAAATAAGTAGGTGAAGGGTAGACCACGCATTTGCATCTTAGCTTTCTGTAGTATCGCACCATTGTACAACCGCTGGGTGCGAACTAAGATTGATGACACTGGAGACTGCTTTGCCGAGGAACGACCATCCTACCAGGCGAGCAAATCCACTTCCATGGAATGCATTAAGATGATATATTTTCTTGGTTAAGCCTCGTGCTGACGATTTATTTAAACTCTTTCGAGATACCATTTGATGGAAAAGAAACATGCTGAAGCAAATGCTCTCGTGACATGCCCAGACTAATAAAGTCAATTTGTCCCTGCAGTAGGATGAAAGGTTGTCATGTAGTCTATTGAGTATTTGCCATTGTGCTTTTTGAAATCCAGAGACCTTTGACATTGCAAGCAACGACATAAAAATAAAAATAAAAACCAGACCTTTCACATGAATAAATAATTCATGCTTTAAAACGGGACTCTTAAAGAATAATATCAGGGAGAAAATTTTGGTTATTTAACTTGGTAGTTAGATGTTAAACAAATGTTTCAGAAGCATTGATCAAAAGGTTTTCCAAGTCTTAAAGATTTCTCCCTTGACCTGAGTAGATCCTTAAAAGGCTCACGGAGGAAACAAGCGGGAAAACCGCCCTGGAGTGAGAGACCCCGCGCTGTCCTCCTATTCCCTCTCTGTCGGGAAGACAAAGATAGACAGGGAATTAAGGGGGGGCCTCATGGTGGTGAAGGTAAACACCACGTCAGGACTTCGGTTTTGGCTACTACCTGGTAAGCAGGTACAGTAGCCTCCCGCGCCTAGGGTGAGTGAGGGTGGGTTAAATGTCCATAGCTAGGTTGACGCGCCTTACGGCACTATTCTTAACCACAAGTTGATCCGGTTCTCCCAGTCGAGGACAGCGCCCTCTCTCTCTGTGTGAACTCTCCTGGATCTCATAACAGCCAGTGTGAACTGACAATGCTGCAACAATATCCATTCCACTATCAAATCCAAATCCAATTAACTGAAACTAAAATTCATTTAACAACTTGTGTCAACGGCAAAATGGAGTTAAAACTACACAAATGGAACAAACAAACAATAAAAACTTTTGAGTTTCTTCAAATATCACAGCAATCCTCCAAGGGGCAGTAGTTTAACCCGAAAATAGCAAGAACTGCACTGCGCTATGCAACATGCACTAGGCCACTCATATCCTCAAGACCTTCAACTCTACATGCTTAACAAACAAAACATGAAGTTGTCCTAGTAGTCCGAACAGACCGGGCTGAGATGGAGGAAAGGACACAGATAGATAGACGGGCACGTTGCAAGTACCATATAGCGACTATGTACCTACGTATGTGTGATTAAATGTCTATCATCAGCAGATAAGTCCTAGAAAGATGGAACCATAATTAACGCGTCGGAGAGTGAGGACCTCGAGGCCTGACAGGGGTCTTCGATGGACTCACCCTGCAAGCATAAAACGAAGAAAACTAGTAAATAGATGAGTTCTATATTAATCTGGAGTCAGGGAAGGACAAACAGTTGGATCACAGATATCATGAAGAGATCACGAGAACAACCTTATGGGCAAAGATCCCAAAACCACACCACTGCAACTGAGGGCAGCAATTGCACTTTCAGCCTGCAATTATGGTTAAAGTGATCAATAAGCAGGCGCAGATTCAGCCTATGACTACTGAAAACCAAAGTAGACATAAATATGTTCTACAAATTTTTCTCAAGACATCATAAGGCGAAGCTCTATACTTCATAGATAGCGAACAAAGAAGGCGGCTTGTCATAAAAAAATCCAGAAGCAGCATACATTGTCACGCCAACATCAAGTGAAATTCCAGAACCTCTACAAAACTAACATACGCACAAAGATAGGACACCAGACTAAGGTTGGTGATTTTTAGGGCTATACTATGTAGCAACAATGCCCATACGCCAATGCACCAGCTATTTTCTCATAATGACCAACAGTGAACCCACTACAAGGTGCAATGAGGCTTTTTTTCCCTCTAATCTTCTCATTCTGCCAAGCATTACAAAATGACGAAACCATGGATGAGCAATACATGTCATGGCTAATGTACCATACATCTATGCAAATGCTAAAATACCACTGGTCCCAACTTTGGCCTAGCATAAAATATATGTTTTTGTGTTTTTGTCGAGGATTCAAATATCTACAAGTGAATTCGATGAAATCAAATTATAGAAGATGGCGTAGAGGTTATGGTTCAATGTTTATTGTCATTGATCTAATTAATACAACTAGGACACCGCACCACCACGTCAGTTATTTATGTCTTTCCATTGTCTTGTGCATAAAACAATTACACTGTGATAATATATAGCTGCTCGTAGCAGAAGCATTGATAAAGAAATGCATTTAAAAGCTTAATTACGCCGACCAAAAAAAGAAAAAGCTTAATTTCACCCTTTGCAAAGCAAGGTTGAGGGAGCCTTACTCGACCACACTAAAATTATTCTGACCTGTTCAAGGCCATCAGCAACAACAAATGCTTTCCTCTTTAATCAGTACAGGACAATTCCATCTCTGGTGTAGCATTATGTAAATTCTTTTGTTTAAGTACTATGGACTTTATTCTACAATTTAGTCCCTGATGTAGCAACACTTCCGCTCGGCGCTCACCTGCCACATGCTAACTTCAGCACCTACTACTCAATGTTTAGCTAATGCTCACTTGGACAAGGCTTCCAACTCAGTAAGGCTTAAACTTCACGCTATGCATTTCCTAACACACCGGCCTCTCAGCTTTCAGCTCAGGTAGTCTATAAAAACCGCTCCCCGAGGGCCCTAAAACTTCAAACCGAGGAGGTTCAGCAAAACTCCACACGTCATAGAATTGTTTAGTAAAGTGTTAGAAGTGATTAAGATAGGGACACAAGAAATCACTCCAGTCGACTTGTGACAATCAAACGGGTAATCACAGAGGATTCCAGCCAGCACCAGTAAGATTCGTGTCTATTTTGCTAGAGAGATAGTGAGAGACCATCACCACCAAGTGGCACAAACAATTAACCTGACATTGAGGACCACTAAAAGCTAAAATTTTCAGCACCAGGTGCTCCAAAAATGAACAATAGACCATAAACAGTGTTTTAGGAATACCATATTCCATTAGTGTGAATTCACAGATGCTGAGGACCCTTCTTTTAGGCATTAAGAGAATTTCCCAAACGTAAATGGAAACGGTGAAGCAAAGACCTGAGAGAGATTGCTTAGTTGCAAACATCTACAAGTTACAAATCATCAAAATTGAAATACCAGTAAGAGTCAAACTACTGTCTATGAATATAAGTTCTCTCTGAACTGATACAATTTGAATTGAGGTTCTTTATAGTAAGTTAAGATTCTTTCCCTATAAGCAGCAGTTTCAAATCTAAAAGATGAGATCTTTTTGATTTAGATTGCTTCTGAGGGATGTGATGGCTGGGTGGTTTTGGCTTTTCAGTCACATCGAACGATGCCTTTCTATATTCCAATCACCTCATGTTAGTTAATTGTTCTTAGTGAAGGCTTTTGTTTTTTCATGTCCACATTTACATAGGTGTCTTTATCAAGTGGTTTCACTCTTACTGGTATTTCAATTTTGATGATTTGTAGTTATAAGAATTTAAAATCAAAAGATCTGGCTTTACCATCACAAACTCCACAAAGGCAATACGAGTTGAATGATGGTAGTCTCCAAGTAGCCTCAGACGGTGAACCTGCAGGAAGCAAATCCATACATATTCAGCGAAAGGAAATCAAAGTGAAGCAAGGAATAAAATATTGCTTAAGCTGCAATTGCTCACCTCTCCACAGAGTGACTCAAAAAAGAGCTTAACATCCGCTTGAGTAACCTGCATCGATAATCAACAAAATGAAGAAGTGGAAACGCAATTCCACCTGGATAACTACTTCAAAAATAGGGAAGTTCATGTCTACCGTTTTGTCAATGTTTGTGCAATAAACAGTTCTTGAGCACATCTCGCGTTCATCTTCGGACTGAAACCATGATGAAATCAGTACTCAGTGACAACAAACAGAACAAGATAATAATAATCTCACAGAAGATGGAAGGCATGATGAGATAACTGGTACCAAAATGTCAAAATGTTGATACTGGATAACTCACCCTTGGCAAAAATGTTGGATTAACAGGTGCGATCGCAGTTTTGGAAGGCTGAACCCTAATAGGATAAAAACCAAGAACAGTCCCCGAAAGATTCAAAGCAGTCCTTGCACCATCTGCGAGAAATAGTAATGATTATGTCAAAGTGAATGTGAAAAGCAAAAGTTTGCCATGGCACTATAATGATACATATGTTCAACCATATACCTTCGTCAGTAAACTCAACAAAAGCAAACCGGAGACAAGAGCTTGGATCGCCACACACGCGACAGTCAACGACCTTCAGCAGAAAAGAGAAGCTTTAATGAAACAGCACAACAAGCGTCAAACCAGTACACAGGACAAATGAAGTTCCGCTTACCTGCCCAAAACTATTGAAAAGAGCCGCAAGTTGCTCTTCGGTTACCTATTTCAAAATAAATTACAGACACAATCAAACCAGAGGCAGGTTCTGGTAAGAGGGAAAGGATAAAACATTACGAGCAACAGATCACATTTCCATCAATGTACAATAACAGTCTAATAGAGCCATACCGTGTAAACAAAAATGCTTACCTGTTGATCAATGTCAGTCACATACACGGTCCTCCTAATTACCTCATGACGCTGCGCCATACTAGTTCTACTATTTATCCGCCGCTTACCCTGGCTAAAGCTATTCTTCTTCTGGAAAACAAAAAACCGCAAAAAGAAGAAAAAAAGGACAGAAAACTATAGTAAGCAATATGCTCAGAAGTTAGCAGACAATAGAAATGAAATTAGATAACATAACGACGGCCTGGTTAACTTCACCGAACGTTAAACTAATCGTTCGAAAACTGACAATTTACTAATTCAGGATAACAAAATGAAGATCGCATGATTCAATGCTCTCACTTGTCTCGACCTTCTGAACTAAACATCAGACAACATTATGAAAGATTTCTAAAAATGAAAGTGCAGATAGCGTCGATACCCTTCTTCCGGTATGTCCATTGCCGTCGACCCCATCAGTCTGTAAGGCGAAATTCTGGGGATAGCCAAAGCCGCCATTAGCTAAATAAGCAAAGCTCTGACCCAGTGAGGGAGGCACGAATTCCTCGGCCATAGGATTCAGCTTCGACAGCATATCCACCAGCTCCCTCACGTCGTTCACTCCACTCGGCCTGAAACTACTCCCGTTCCTCCGGAGCCCGTCCCTCACCTGGCCCATCTGACCGTTCCTACCGCCTCTGGCGACCAGGACCCTGCCGATCCCGTCCTCGCCGGCGTTGACGAGCCGATCGAGCCGGGCCGCAGCGCCGCTCCCGGGCTCTGGCTTCGCGGAATCGCCGGAGGCGCTCCTGTCCTCCGACGGAGACGACACGGCGGAGCCCAAATTCTGACCCGACCCGCCGATCGTGACCCCGGCATTCTCGGCGACCGCCATGATCAAAGGCCCCTCCTTTTATATTCCTCCCTCCTCTCCTCCCCCAAAAAGCTCAACCCTTTTCGCTCCACTGCGCAAAGAACGCTTTATCGGGATCAAAACGCGACGCGAATGAGGAAGGAAATCCCGAAAAGATGGTGGATGGAGCGAAGTACGGCCGGTCGGAGCGAGCGAATCACCTGCCTTATCTAATTCGCATTGACCCAAGAACCCAAAACGAAAAACAAGAAAGACCCACCACCAGAACCAGCACCAGCACCAGCACCACCAGATCGTGTCTCTAAAACCCAAGAAACGAATGGCAACAGGAACCCACCAAGATCGTAGCCGGGGCCGATGGAGAAGCACAAGGTTGAAAAATGTTGGGGTGGGGGGGCAAAGCACCCACTTTTTATACTCGAGTCCTTGTCCCAGTGACGACCCGTGCGAGAGATAGAGAGAGATTGGAAGAGGGTTTTAGAGAGAGAGAGAGAGAGAGATGGGCTGTGCGGGCTACAGAGAGAGAAAGTCGCAGCGGGGGGAGCCCGTCTTCGGATCATCCGTTTGGAGCAGGGGAGTGGCCCCCGTTTTGGACCTCCTTCGCTTCTGTCACGGGACACCCGGGCGTCGTGCGTGCGTGACGCCTGGTGAAGCAGAAAAGTCTCGTTTGGAAATGGAAAACCCCATTTTTTCTCTCCCTTCCAATGCCCGATACCGATCTGGCATGCTCATCTACATACCTCTCCTCTCATTTCCGGATGTGGTAATTTCGTCCGATCTTTCTCGAGCCATTTGGAGAGCAATCGAGACTTTTTTTTCTTTTCAAAATAACTTTGAAAGCAATCCGGACTTTTCTACTTTTTTATTTTTTTCTTGAGCGATTCGCTATCTGAATTTTGTCATTATCTCTTTTCAAGACATATTTAGTGAATTGAATCACTTTCGAGATTTCATATTGGAAAATTTCATCACATCTCTTTTAGTGGTTGAATTACATAAGATGTCGACATTTTAGCGTACGACCAAATGGCGATGAGAGAAGTTTTAGCCCTCTAACTAGTAATGCTCTTATTCAAATTGCATAATATGAAAGAAAGCCTGCAAGACCTTACTTTTCCCATTTTACTTCAAACTTAATCGAAATCTCTACTGTTTCTGTACTGTTTCTGCTCTTTTATTTAATTTAATACAACTAAACATTTTAACATTATTTAGATGTTGGAGGATAGATTACTCTATAATTCATTAATAATTTCCTTAAAATTCTGATGATCATTTTAACTTTGTGTAGAAAGGTAAAAGAAATATGTATTATTTATAATCGATTTCAAATAAACGCGTGTTTTGAATAATTAGATTAAAATTTCGTAATCACGCGACTACAAAAAGGAAAATGGTTACGCATGTGTGCGGACGGATAAAGTTAATAGAGAATTTAAAAGAGTTCTGGACAATATTGAAAGTTCTTTCAATAAAATTTTGGCATTTCGTATGAACCGGGGGGGATGGCCGCAAGTGGAAAGAAAGAAAGAAAGGAGAAGAAAGAGAATACGAGAGAAGGGGAGAGAGAGTTCTAGAATATTAGGCGGATATGCCGCTGACGTGGCGTGGGGTTGGGGGGCGTGCGGGCGAGGGGGGAGAGGGAATGCCGTGCGGTAGTGTCCATGACCGGCGCGGTGCGCAGACGGCCTCATCAGCCGACACGTGTACCTTTGCCGTCGTCCTGATCGGATTGGGTCTATCACGAATCGAACTTTGAAATGCTCACCGCGATGATAAGGTCAAAAGACGACCAGAGAGAACAAATTCTCATCCCCCATCCGTTACGCCGTGGCGGCTTTGACATATCTCGGTCCTGGCTGGGCTCAGGGACTTCTAAAACAGACTGTCCGAATCGGGAATTGCTTTGATCGAATTGGACCAATCAATTTAGTTTGATTCTTGATCGATTTGATTTCTAATTTCTAAAAATAGAATTAGTGTCTGGGCAATTCGCTTTTTGATTCCAATAGGGAATCGTACCGGATATTATCAAATTGACTAGATATATTTTACTATTTTATTATTTTATTATTTCTTCAAAAAATTAGTAAAATGTAAATTAAATATTAAAATAATGAGAAAAAAATAAGTGATCGATTCAATTCGGTTCCTGCCCTATTCTGGTTCGGTTTCCAGTTCCACCTTGAAATCGGACAGGATCGAGAACTGATCAGCCCCATCTTTTGTAGGCTGGCCGTGAGGCGCGATGCACGAATCGGCCCATTGGGTTCGATCGGGCCGGACCCCGGACGCGCCCGGCCCGTCGACCCCGGGCCCACCTCAAGCTCGGCAGCTCTAGCCTCTCGAAGTAAAAAGCGGCAAGAAACCCGACGCGGAGGTGCACGCAGACACCACGCCGGCCGGCGAAGCGAAAAACCCCTGGCGCTCGGCTGCTCTCCTCTCTCTCCATCGACCTTCGCTCGGAGCTCGGCTCGGCTCGCCTCTTCTCTCGCGGTCGCTCTCCGGAGGGGAACGCTCCCCCGCCGCCGCCGGACTCGGGTACGGCATTCGTCTTCTCGCGTGTGCAGACGGTAGCGTCGTTTCTTCGAGATTTTGGTCACGGCAGATCGAGTGCGCCTTCTGAGCGTCGGCAATTTAGGCGGCGCGTCGCTTTAGCTTTTGGTGTCGTGTGATTTGGTTTTGCTTGCGGGGAACGACCGGAGGGGGGGGTAGGGGTTCGGGTTTGAGTTTGCCGATTTCGCCGTTTTCAGGGGGTTGGGTGTAAATGCTTTGGCTTCGGTCGAGGATGTGTGGGAAATGCGCTGTGATCTGTCTGTTTCGGCTCGAGAATTGGGTTTGGAAATGTGATGTCGGAGCGGGGATTTTTGATAGAGGGGCAGTTCTGGTGGTGGTCGCTTGATTCTCTTAGCACGATCGAGCCGATTGTGAGCAGAGGACGTGGGGCGTTTTCATAATTGAGCGTGGCGAGTGTCGTGTCATCTTTTCAAACAAATGTGGATGTGTTAGTGTGATTGGTGGGGTGGCCTGTGCAAGTTTGAAATGTGAGAGGTGCGTGACGCATTTCTGACAAACCGCTAGGTTTTCACTTAACTTGCCCTTAATTGATGACCTGGTAAAGTCCTTTTTTTTTTTTTTTTTTTTGGGGGGGGGGGGGGGGAAGAATTTAGCTTGCAAGGAATGATATGGCCAGAACTTTACCTATCTTTTAATGACTGTATGATTCATTCATGTTGATTTTCACTTTCGTCTATGTGACTGTGTTTATTGTTGAGATCGAAGGATAGTAAGGACTGCTGACTTCCGAGTATATTCACTGGTGATATGTTTATCTTTGTATTGTGCAAAATAACTATAGGGAGAGATATGTGACGGGGTGCAAGTTCTTGTAGATTTAACTGCAATTTGGGAAGTATTTTACTGGCTGCTGTTACATGAAGTGCATTATTTGAAAGTTGATGTGATGCAAGTATTTTGTTGTGCTAGGGAGGGCTTGTGCATTGATTTTTAGTCTTACTTACATATTGGAGAGTACTGGAGTTTGATTGAGCACTCACTTTCATTCCACCCTTTGAACAATGTCATGCTATACTCAGTTTGACATTAACAACCAATAGGAATATGTCCATCAGGACAATCAATACAAGGCAGGTTGTATTAATCCATTGCCTTCTGGAAAGTAAGGCTCATCAAACTAGTGACTCACTAACAAGACATGTCTGGCTCATTACTTACTTTTTTGCTACAGTGGCCTTTTGGTGTTTAATCAAATCTACGTTTTCATTAGACAGAATACATGTTTAGCAGGCTTTTTAAACTCCGACGATCTTAAAGAGAGATGAGTAAGGTGAATGAATTGATGTTTCTCAATCTTACCTGATCTCATGACACGGATCCTTTGTTTATGATAGATGACAAGTGCTTGGACAAATATGAGCTTTGCAGTCATTCGTAGGGATTTAGAGAGGGAGTGGGAGAATCAGGGAGGAGTAATGGGTATTTTTTTAAATAACTGGAGACCTTGGTCACTTCCAGAAGATCTATACATCTGCGAAAATTCTGGAGAGGATGTGGAGATCAAATTTGTTTTCGAATTTAATATAGCTTTGGAGCATCTTGGAGCAAATGAGCAGTGGAGCTTGTGGAGCATGGCTCACCGCGGGATTGCTCTCTTGGTTTGCTTCATAGTTTTGGTCTTTCCTTATTTTCGTTACTCTTGACAGCGACGATTGACTGATCATGGCAGCTGGGTTATGTGTCAGCGAATTGAGTAAGAACAACTTACTTTTCAAGCTTCACTAACCTGTTCCTTGCCCTCTTGCAGTGAAAAACTTTTGAGATAGAAATGAGTAGCCGATTTTCTCGCACAATCTACGTTGGCAACCTGCCATCTGATATAAGGGAATGGGAAGTCGAAGATCTGTTTTACAAGGTCTAGTTCAAAGTTTCTTCTTCCGATAGATGTTATCCTGCCATATTTGCCTTGTCAAATTAGCTGTCAGATATTCTGGAATAGGTGGCTGTGACTGGTGTCTGAACTGTAAGGTGTTGTTTTACCCATCCAGCTTCATTATATCAATATGATTGAATTTTTTGCATATAAATTGCTTCTAGATACCTAGGGCTGCAGACGGTGGATCAATCTGAGTTTATCTTCTAAATTTCCACCAGTTCTATGTGATGCTTATAAAATTTGGACAGTTAGCTCTAAAGTTCTTTAAATGTCTTGATTCCCTTATACATTGTCTACTTAAGGTTGCTGTGGATTTTATGTCGTCATATGTGTCCATATAGGTCACAGCCTGTAGTTGCTATAGTATAACTGCTGGGTTGGTTCCCTTCAGAAGGCTTCTTTCTTAAATGACTCATTCTCAGATTTTACTGAGCTATGACTAGATTAGCCAACTTGTTTGAATTCCTTTGCCATCTACAGTATGGAAGGATATTGGATATCGAGCTGAAGATTCCGCCTCGTCCTCCAAGTTATTGTTTTGTGGAGGTACCTCACAATAGCCTTCATTCTACTAAACCATGTGATGCTATTGGTAATGCTTACAGTTATAGTAATGTACTTTGGCTAATATGTGTATCATTTATGAACAGTTTGAGAGCTCTCGAGATGCCGAAGATGCAATTAGGGGTCGTGATGGATACAATTTTGATGGCTGTCGTTTACGGGTGAGTTGAATGTCTTCCCATTTTGTCGTGTTCTATTGTTACGGCTCTTCCCTGTGGCTTTTGACCAGTCTTTTTATGCAGGTTGAACTTGCTCATGGTGGTAGAGGACAATCATCTTCAAGTGATCGTCGTGGTAGCTATGGTGGTGGTGGTGGTGGTGGTGGTGGTGGTGGTGGTGGAGGTGGGGGTGGAGGTGGAGGTGGTGGGGGGCGCTTTGGTATCTCACGCCATTCGGAATACCGAGGTACTCAATTCAGGACTCTCCCAAATACAATTAGAGATGTAATAGGAGACTCTGGTTTGAGTTCATGAAAATGAAATTAAGTTTTTTTTTTTTTTTAAAATTTAAATACAGTCATTGTTCGAGGACTTCCTTCTTCTGCATCATGGCAAGATTTGAAGGTGAGAAGCCTCTTTATATGCTCAAAAAGCTTTGAATCAAGCATTTTTTTTGTCTGCTTGATTGTTCATATTAATTGCAGGATCATATGCGAAAAGCTGGTGATGTTTGTTTTGCGGATGTTGCGCGTGATAGTGAAGGTTTGCTATCAAATTTTAATATGCATGATTTTCTTGTATCATTTCCCTTTATGCTGGTGGAGATGGAAATAGCTATTGAGTGCTACTTTTAGTTGACAAAGGCTGTCTTGTTGATGAATGATCAGCATGGGTTTCTATCAGTTTCTTAGAGTTTCTATCTTTCTCAAGGGAAACTGCAGATGTTTTATATGAGTCATTGAGCACAAGCATCGACCCTTTCATTGCCCCAATATCGAGGGAAGGAAAATTAAGATAGCATCTTCATCTGTCAATATGAATTTCTAGCTGACATGAATTCTTTAGGATTGCCTTGCCTTCAGAAATTTAAAGTGGCATCTTCATGTCATAAAGTGGATGGGTTCCTATAATGTACAGACATCATTGCCAATGTTAGACAAATAGATTTACTTTGCCAATCGTTTTCTTTTGTTGATTATGCTCTGAGAGTCAAGCTTAAAGTATCCAGAAATTGTGTGAAGTATTAATTGTTTATGCTAAATAAATTTCTAGAAAACAAGCTGAGACTGAGCGAAACCTCCAAAGTACGCTTATTGAAGCAGTACTTCTTCCTCCTTGGATCTAGACATGGCTGAGGCTGACTTGAAACAAGGGCGGCAGGTGCTCATGCTTGAATGAGCTGAGCTGGTCATCTTGTGAAAGCTCGCTTTTTTATGTTGGTAATATAGTGTGGTTTCTACAAAATGTTGATGTCAGTATTGGAATAATTTCTTATGCTTCCCTCCACGTTCATCTTTTACATTTGAGGGTCTGAGATGCATCTAGGCTCATGAATGTATATTTGTGGGTTTATGATACTTTTACAGAATGAGAGAGCACTGCACTTTGGTAGATTTATTATTATGTATAAAGTTTTCAATTTACTTTGTATGTTTTTAGCCAACCTCTGATGTCATTTCTATGTGAGACTCATTTTCATTTGGAAAACCTCCTTAGCTTTGATGAACTGCTAAATCTGGTCCTGGCTCTTGGTTATAAATGAACTGTCATACTGCTTAGAGCATGATAATGATGATTAGAGTCTGCACTGTGCAATAAACTTATGATTATGGAAATGCTCATCTTAAGTTATATATTTTTTTTTAGAAGTGCTAATATTTGAGTTATGTGCAATCAGGGACTTATGGCATTGTTGATTACACCAACTATGACGATATGAAGTATGCTGTAAGTTTATGAAAAGGAGCACTTAATTTGCTCGAATTATCTTCTATGGCTTCTGATTTTTCCACTCTTTTTTATAATTTTGTGTAAAAACCTTTTATTTGTTCAGATTCGGAAACTTGATGACACTGAATTCAAAAACCCCTGGGCGAGATCTTATATACGGGTGACTTATTTAATGATTTGGTTTATAAATTTGATGTTTTAGATTAATTAATTTTTGTAGGAGAACTGAGTTTTTTTAAGTAGAGGTTATTATTTCAAGAAGATGGAGTTTAAGTGACTTTGTGAAAATCCTCTTCTGATTTGCGTCTTTGGTCACTTGGCTAGGTGAAAAAATATGAACACAGTCCTTCTAGGTCTCGCAGCAGAAGCCGCAGTAGAAGCAGAAGCGACAGAAGGGAACGGAGGTTCTCCCTCTTCCTCTCCCCCCCCCCTTCTCTCTCTCTCTCTCTCTCTCTCTCTCTCATGGTGCACTTATATGCCTTTTTTTCTTCCTCTAGTAAATCACCGGGTCGATCTGTATCAAAATCGCCATCTAGATCTAGGTCAGCATCTCCAGTCAGGTCTTCCAGGTATGTAGGTTTGTGTTTTCTGATCTTGATTTGCTTCTTTGTGCTAGCTTCTGTGTCTTATAGTTTTGGTCATTTTTCCTTTGGCAAAACATACAGACCAAGGTCCAGATCAAGGTCGGCATCTCCCCGTCAGGTGAGTTGTTTTTCCCTTGTGTACTAAGATGCATGTTATGGTTGGCAAATTCACTTAGAGCTGATCTACTGAGTGTTAGGGTTTTGCTTCTGGAAGTTAAAAACTAGAATAGTAATGAAAACAAGATGAAGGTCCTCCTGAGTGCCTTGAGAGAAAATGAGGGATGCACTCTTCCAGGAATGATTGGCAATTTCATACAAATGTCTTACAACTGCGCCTGCCCTGCGCCTGCCCCCACCGCCCCTGGGGGTTTTTGTTTTTTGTTGTGGCGGGGGGGGGGGTGGGGTTGGGGCTTGGCTCTATTTGAGTCTAGATACTGATAGGAAGGCTCTCTGGTCAAAGTTGATGCCCAGCACTCCTATCCCTTGATTGTGTGACTGAAATTGTTGAGTCTATTAACCCCTCAATATGCACATGGGATGGATACAAGATTCTAGCTCCTATGGAAGACAAGCTTTTACTTTTAAATTAATGAAATACTGATATTAACATATTTATGTCAAATGGTAATAGTGGGTCTTTTCTTGGTTGGTGATTCGTGTGCATCTCTGAAGATATCTTCATTTCTTTTCAGGTGAGGTCAGGTAGTGGCTGAATTCTTGTAGCAGAAATCCCGGTGCTTATGGCTGTAATGAAAAAAGTGAGTGAGTTAGGGAACTTTGGGATTCATCTGTCAGGATTATGATGCGTTAATCAAAGAACCTTAGGTACTCGAGTATGCCTTATACTGTTTCGTGACGTCCTGAAGTGTTGGATTTTTCAATGTGTCGTCTGAATATTATGTAGCTCGCTATCAAGATCTTTGGAGATGCTGTGTAACTGTTTGAAATGATGATGATGGCTTGGCTCAAATCAAGTTCAAGGGAAAGCGCATCTTGGTTTCGAATTAATGCTGCTGTTGAACCTCCAAGGGAAAGCAGTCATATATGCTTGTCCTTATCAAGGTCCATCCCATATTAACTACGCAGAGGAATCTGAACTTGGCCTTCTAGTGATGTTTGATGTGATTGATGGATTCAAGAGGATATTAAGGCACTTTTAACTGGAAAATGAACGGACTGATTGGTCCTATCACGATCATAATGCCAGAGCTTTAATTCTAGGCAACCGCTACCTTGAGGAAGCTTTTGCACCTGGAGCTTGTCGTATTTCAGCGGGGAGGTATCATTGCATGAATAGACTGCTGGATGAATCCACAATTCTTCCCAATTAGATACTTTCGATAATGTTTACCAAAAGCCGACGAAGTGGATACAGGACTACGTACTCGAAACAGAGAAATAAGCATCATATCATCGATAATAGCAAAACTGGTTCTCTTATCATTACCCGACCTGAAAGCTACTCTGAGCAGTATCTCATTAGAGATGGAAAGAACCTGTAAAATGGATGCCTTGATCATTTTTGTCGTTGAAACAACAGCATATTTTCCCATGATGCTTCCACCAAATGAGTACATGATTGTCCGCTGTAATTTGGATCGTCTAGTTGTGCTCGCTGTGCCAGTGTCAGGGTGATCGTCTCTATTTTCAGATCGTTATCATCTGATTGCAACAATACTTGCCATGCCCCTATAGGAATCCTGTACAATATGAAAGAGCCCTTTTGTAGAATATTACACTGCGTTTGAGAACAGCCCTTTGGACCTCTAAAGGCCCTTGGGCAAAGGCAAGTGTGTTTGGCATTTAATTTTGGGGATACATTTCCCAAATGCTAGCATTTCCAAAGGCTTTGTAAAGGCATTGAGCTCAAGGCTGCCTCTCCCCTGCCTTAGCTTTCTGGCATTCTCGGCATGCAACGGTACCCGGTTAATGATTTTTTTGAATTTCCAATCTTACCCTCACTCACTAATCATAATTCCACATTACCCCCTATTCTAACGTAAAAACCCTTTAGATCTGTCACGCTTCTTCCTTCGCCTCTCTTCACTTGCGTGCTTGCCCAACGACGGTCGCGTTGTTGCCTAGATCTGTTGTTGCGAGGCTTGCCGAGGTCGCAGCTTGCCTGGGCTCCGAAGTAATCCTAGAAATTATCATCCCATATTCAACGACCGTGGAAGTTCCGAAGAAATGGAACGTCACCTTCACGAAGCATTTGATGTTGAAGCTGAAGCGTGAGGTCTATCGCGACGGCTTCCTCCGCAATGCCATCGGCAAGGTCTTCACTTTCACTATAATCGCTGCCACTGATGTTCAATGCTTATTTGATTGGTGTTGATTTCTCCGGTTGTGTTGGTCGTGATTCCACGTTTGTTGATTGTGGTTGTCTGTGGACCAATCTGTTTCTATTTTCTAGCGGACTTTAATTTGTTGTCAGTCTTTCGATGTTTTTATTTTGTTATGGGCTAATCTGACTTTGGAGTTTTGACTTTGATTAGCGAGGCTTGGGGGCATCCAGGACTTTGTGTTTTGATGATTGAATTAAGTTGAGTGATATGTTCGTTGGTCTTGCTACAGTTAATTTTTGGCGAGATGTGGATATTTGCTTGTTTAATGTAGAAATATGAATTCTGAGTTGAAGATCTTGTGCTTCTTCAACATTTGGTCTTCTTCTTGTCCTTGGTTTTGTTGATGCTAACTTATACCATTCTACTCTTCTGTAGTTCCATCTTGATTATCTGTAATGATCTTTGAAATAAAACCCCAGCTATTAATTTGCTTTATATTGGTGGATGACTCGCTAGCATTGTCATTCATACTAAAGAGTGAGATTGACGCTCTTTTTCTCTGTGGCAATAAGAATAAAGAGAGCAAGGATTCTTTTCTTTTTTTGGCCAGAAATGCATCAGACTTAATCTTTATTGCTTTAGAGTTCAGAGTACGACCTCTCAATGGAGATTAGAACAAATATCCTTGTCTAACAAAGTTGTCAGCGAAAGAGATGTGAGTAATTCACCCCTGTGGACATAAACACTCCCTAACTTGTGTAGCTACCCAATTAGCATAGTAATTAAGAGAGCAAAGGCTTGGCAATATCTTGGGCCTCAACCAATAACATTAGAAAGAAAGATAAGCTCAAGTAACTTTTACAGTTAGCAAATATCTTGCTAGAATTATCTTTTGCTTCATATCTTCATTTCCGACCATTTCAACAAAGATAGCATTTTCGTCCTTGCTGCTGTTGGTGCATCAAAATTTGAAACCTCATGGAGCTTTGTGGAGTTTTGGAATAATCAGGTCTTGCGATTTTGTGCGAAACTTTGATGTGTTCTCATAATTTGAAAATTTGTTAGACTGAAGGTATTGTTGAAAATTTATGTCCTGTGATTCTTTCTGCTATTATTTGCTAATCTCCTTACTTATGATGGGACATTCATTGATCTTATCTCTGTTTCCAGTGACAAGCTCTTCTGTGTGGGTTGACTTACCCACTGCTGCAACATTAATCATTGCCCTTCTCTATTTTTCAATGGATTTTGATATGCGAAGGAAAGCTGCAGTATATAACAGCAAAAAACCTGCAAGCACCACTGCATCTCTGAAGAAACCTGTTCAAACTCCTAAAGTTGTTACATAGTCGAAGTGGAGAAGTAAAGTGGGTTCTCCTGTAGTCGAAGATGCAATGGATTGCTTTACCAGGCATCTAGTATCCGAGTGGGTCACAGATCATTGGTACTCTTGTTTAACACTTGATAGAGAAGGCCCAGAGGAATTGGTGTGCATCATCAATGATGTTCTTGCAGAATTTTCAGATCGCGTGAGGAACATTAACCTAATCGACCTTCTTACAAGGTATTCTCATCATGATATTGTTCATCTTTTTTCTGTATGATTATTGTTTCCAAAAATCTGGTTTTCAAGGTCATTGACCTTATTAACTGGTGCAGGGACATTGTTGATCTCATCTGCACACATTTGGAGATCTTTCGCATGACACGGGCAAAGATTGAAAAGCAACAGTTTGAACACCTCACTGTTCAGCAACTAGAGGGTGAACTAAGACGTATCTTGGCTTCTGAAAATAAATTGCACCCAGCATTATTTTCCATTGAAGCTGAGCACAAGGTTGCTTTGTTGTAAATTTGTTAATATGTCTTTAATACATTATTCTTAACAAAAATATAAAAATTACAATAATTTTTTGTCAATTTTAAACAAATTAAAATAAAATAAAAAACTTAAAGTTTACCAAACAGCATTTTTCCAAAGTTGCTTTTCAAGGCACTTTTCAATTACAGTTTATCATTGCATTTCATCAAAACCCTTTAGACCAAAGGCTTTTGTATTTCCTTAAAGACTTCTCCTAAAAGCTTTCCCAAACGCACATCTCTGAATACTCTTATCCTAGGATGATCTAGCAGGCACTTCCAATTACTATCTCCAGGTTCAGAAGTGCTATCCTGTAGATCCCGCTGCACATCACCATGACCTTGTACTCATTCGAAGAGGTTAGACGCCTTAGCCTTAGCAGTCGTCCTCGGTCAGCCCTAGCAAAAGCTGGCCAAGAAAGCCCTCTCCTTGGCCGAGACGAAAAATGGTGGAAGGGCGACAGCGTACGTCGAATCAACCAAATAGCGGGCGCTTAGGAGTGCCAACACCATAGGGCACCTCGATAAGGCATGGCTGAGCACAAATGGCTGTACTCCGAACAAAAATGGTAGAATAAAAACAGATCTCACTCAAGCATTTACGCAAACAATTGGAGTCCGCTACTGGGACGAAGGGTTGCTGACCCAAACTGGGACTTAAACTTACGCCAGTGGCCTTAAGGCATGACACTCGAGAATACCATAACAAAATGCAAGGGCAACGTGGGCTAGAGCTTGTGCAAGCTGAATGGCCTTGAGCGCTAGCCCGGAGAGCCCCCCAAAAACAGAATTTAATAAGGGATTCAAAGTAGAGTAAAAAAGAAGGGCATTAACGGCAATGGCCCTGCCCGGCTTGGGAGTAGTGAATGGAGGGCGAGCTTGACAAATCGGATGATGGTCGGTTGCTTCACATGCCTCCAAGCCAGGATCGTCGAGAAATTGACCCCCAGACTAAAAGCAACAAAAAAAAAAGAAAACGAGTCAAGACCTATCGTAGCTTCAGCATGGGAAAAGTAGCATAATAGTGTGTTGTCTACCGTGGCTTGGGTGTGGCCCTGGCCTTGCTCCCACCTCTGCTTTGCTTTTGTATTTCGTTTGCAGAGATGCAAGAGACCAATGCGCCGGTTGGGTCGAAGGGGAAAGGAAAGGGGCCAACCTGTTTGGAGAAAATATTAGGTACGTCTGGTGTTCTAGCGTGGCAAACAAGAAGGCGGTGGGAGCGCGACACGTGTCTTCGTGGGACCCACGTTATGGAGAGAAAAAGAGGCGCCAATTTACAAAAATTTCAGTCCTGGCTTTGTTTCTCCACGCCTCTCTCTCTCTACCCATCGCTCTCTGTGTCCGACGAACTCCCTCTCTCTTTCCGACCGGCGAACCACCGCGAGCGACCGACGAACCAGGAGGATACTGGCGAGACGACCGCGAGCAACCGACCGGCGTGCGACCTCCCCCTCTCTCTCTCTGCCCTCTTGAGTTTGAGTTCGCGGATAACCTGTCTACTGATTTGTTCTTTTCTCTGCAACATTCTTTCGAGCGAACGCTCCCAAAATCCAGGCTTTTTCTCAGTTCTTGTTAAGCTCTACAAGCAACGTTCTTTCAGCGAGTGAACACTCCCAAAATTCCGACACTTTCTCAGTTCTTGTCAAACTCTACAAAAGAAAAGAAAAATTATGTCCACGCAAAAGAGAGCTTCGGATTCCACTTTTTTGGGTGAACCAAGTGGATCCAAGAGGCCATGCTTGGATCAAAACATGTAGGCTCACTCTTTCCGTCTTAATGTTTCAATGCTTGATTAATTGTTTGATGATCGTGCTGGTTTCAGCTTTGCTCGAGCTCTTGAGTTGAAGATGCGAAGCCTGAAGTTCTTTTTTTTTTTGGTCAGATCGAAGCCTGCGTCGAAGTATAGCATTTTGTTAGCATTTGTTTGTGGGGTTGTGCTGCGGCTTTAATGCGTAAACTTACATATATCAAATGTTGTCGTCTTGAATCTGCCATGCGATTTCGCATTATGCCAATTGCAGGACTTTCTCCTTATTGGAATTGAACCCTGTTAGATTTTTTTACCTAGCAAGTGATCTGTTATTCCCTTTGCTCTCCTGCTTGCTAAATTATCCTATCTTGCCTTTTTTTGTTCTTTCTTTTGCTGATCTCCACACAGTCAAGAATGGAAAGGGTCTGAGAGGGGTTTTGTGCCAAGTAGTTGTTTTATGTTGGAGGATGGCCAGAGAGAGGTAAGACAAGTAAAGTAGCCTACTTGGACATACAAATACTGTTGTCATTGTATATCGATTGCTGATCTCTTCGATTAGAAGTCCAGTCAGTTTCTGGATAGAAATCCGCATGAGTAACTTGCTGCAAGATATATAGAGAACTATCATTTGAGTGGTAAAAATGACCTGCTGACAATTCTGGGGTTTTCCTGTGAAAATTTTTTGCTGAGAACATGATTTAGGCTTTTCATGTTGTTATGGAGAGTATGGATCAAAAGAAGATACAAAATTTCAAAGAAGTGCCCTGGACATAATTATCTGCTTGAATCCTGGAATATGTGGTCAATGACAGTTTGCACGTAGTAGAACAAAAAGATATCTGTGATGTGAAACTAGAATGTGATGGATACACGACAGATGATTTTTGCTTATGTTCTTCTATTGCTCTTTGCTAGACAGATAGGAAAAGTGGTGGAGCTTCTTATATCTCGCTGGGCTAACAATCTTCAAAGGTGAATATAGTTCAATTGGTTTGTTGGCAGTATCTTATATGCATCAAGTGATTCCTCTAGTAGAATTGTGATCCATATTGTCTCTCCAACTAAAAAAATCATCAAGTATCATGTGCCATCAATCCATGATTCTGTTCGGCAAAGTGTCATACCTGCGCATAGCTTTTTTTTTTTCCTCTTTTTATTGCTGAAAGTGGTGCATTTAGAGATAGCTGCTGATTGACTTTACTTGCTTCTGCTATCTATGAAATGGATTAATATGTATTCCAGCTTTACGTTGACTTTTCTATGTCGCGTTAGATCAAGGGAATGCATCTGATTAGTCTGGTAATTGATTCTGACATTCATATGCACTAGTACATAAAGTGTTACGAATGGATATTTGTCTATTTGTTATGAATAAGTCCACAAGACAGCAGTTGTTCACGGTGTCAATTTCCATGGTGTACCTCAGTGGAGAATATGGAGAGTGCTCTCAAAGCAATGCAGCAACGGATAAGCTCATTTCGGAAACTGGTAAGATGAATAGAGTTTATAAAATTTCCACGTGTCGTTGACTGTTTGAACCGCATTCATTGAGCACAAACTTTACACAATATCTTTTTTTATTAAGTAAGTCTTCATTTTATTGGACAACCCGTGGAAAAAAAAAAAAAAAAACAAGGGAGGTCACATCCGTACAAGTCCATTGCAGCATACTGTCCCACATATACAGCTGGATCATGATGCCAAACCTTCCTGTATTTGTGAACTTTTGGATAAGATTAGTCTACTATCCCTAAATTAACATTTATCTGTTGAGCAACGGCCCTTCTACTCGGCACTGTCGATCACTAAGGGGAACTTTCGTCCCTGCTCGATGTAAAGGATGGGAGATCCCTTTGAGCAATCTATCATAATAGGAAAGCTTGATAACTTGAGAATAATTCATCAGGTTGACTTTCAATCTGATGACCCCACACACCGAATGACAACATGACATAATAGTCTTTCCCATCTACACTACCAGTAGCAACAGCAAAATACTACCCAGAAAAACAAGATGCATACTCAAAAACCATGCCACCGGATTACAGCAAAGCTAGCCAACAAGAACTCGCCAATTTCTCCACAAACACTTAACATCAGTGGTAAGAGTCTTGTTTCCAAAATCTGCTTTAAGAATACACACTTAAAGAGCAAGTACATTCGAGATTCTTCATGTTTTCCGCATAGCACACAGGTGCTATCAATGTTAGACCAAGTTTTCACCCTGTCCAATGTGTGCAACCAATCTATTATATTGGTTCTTTGGAAACGGTGACTTGTCAGATTAAGAAAGCAGTGAATATGGGAAATCCCAGTAAATGTGAAGCAAATTGAGATGTAGAAGAATTTACTGAACTACAAGTTTGGTTCATTGACTCATTTTTCTTCGTTAGAAATGCATTCAAATAGCTGGTAACAGAATAATCTCCTTATGAGAGGAATGGTTAGAATAGCAGTTGGGACATCCCTTTCAAGCTATTGGTGCTTGGATCTGAGCTGCCTCGTTCTTCTTTAGCTTCAATGAAAGATGGAAAAAGATGGAAAAATGAAGAATATATTCTAGGATCAACATCAAAATATTTAGGCCTAATGTGGGAAAGTCCTAACTATGATATCGCAGATGTGGATCGAACCATTTCTAGTTCTTCAAATAGTATCTTCTTGTATGGAGCTTGCACATGCGATCTTGGAGAAGATAGTGCTTGAAAGTAATTTGATCAAGAGGAATGCTGGATTACAACTTGTGTAGTATAGCTGTTATTGTAATTTTAGCCTCATGTTAATAGTAAATTGGTTCTTTGGAAACGAGGTTGCAAAATCTCAATGTTTTGTCCTTATGCTAGGAGGGTTAATACCTTTTCTTGTTCAGTGACCTAGAGTTAAAGCCTGTTGGAATGTTGGAAGCGAAACTTGTCCAAGCAAAGGAGTTAACAAACAAGGACCTCGTTGGGAAATCAGATCCTTACGCTGTGTTGTATGTCAGGCCTCTTCGTGATAGAATGAAAAATAGCAAAACAATTGTGAGTTCCTTAGCAGTTGCTTGGTCCTTGAACTCTTTAATTTTTGAAACTAACAGTGGAAGAACTATTTTTTCAGAACAATGACTTGAATCCAGTCCGGAATGAACACTTCGAATTTGTTATCGAGGATGCATCTACTCAGCACTTGGTGGTTAAAATATATGATGATGAGGGATTCCAGGCGGCTGAGTTGATTGGGTGTGCTCAAGTACAGCTAAAGGACCTTGAACCAGGTAGAGTGAAGGATGTGGTTGAAGCTGGTCAAAGACTTGGAAATCCAAAGAGATAATAAATACAGGGGGGAGGTGAGAATACGGGTTTTTTGTTAAATGTTTCATAGTCCTTTCTTTTTTCTTTAATCTACTCTTCGACCTTTGTAGACCCCTGTCTATTTTTTGTTCCTTCCGCCGTTTCTACCATCCAAACCATAATATAAGGAGAAAATGGTATAGTGCAAATAAAGGAACTTCCTCTGGATCTCCAGACCCCTAGTAGAATTGCATACATTTTGGCTGCCTGGCACACTTATTGGTTTCTTCATCGTCGTTTCTCAAATTGGCCTGGCTGTTTTCTGAATTTCGTAGTGCTGGAAAACTTGTATAAATGCCCATCTCTCGAGCAATTTTCTGAATGTTGAAGAAATAGCAAATTCCACTGGCTAAAAAATCAATGTTATGCTATTTGTGGGAAATGCTATCCATGTCATTAGTACTAATTTCTATGTATTGCCATCATGACTTCACTCTTCTCTTTTCTGTATCATGGGTTAAACATATTTCTTGCAGAAATGAATTATTTATCCCCTGTTATGCTCAAAACCTAGGTGCATTCGGAGTTGCTGTACTGTCCCAACGGGATGGAGAGTGGTTTTACCAATCCGTTCAAGCGTGATTTTTCAATGACCTCTTTGGAGAGGGTTCTAAAAGGTGGAGTGAATGGTCTTGAAGTTACTGAAAATGGAAATGGAAATATGCCGAAAAAGAGGGATGTAATTGTCAGAGGAGTACTTTCTGTCACTGTGATATCCGCCGAAGATTTACCACCCTCAGATCTGATGGGCAAAGCAGATCCATATGTTG
Organism: Eucalyptus guilfoylei; assembly: GCA_016097605.1. Lineage (NCBI taxonomy): Eukaryota > Viridiplantae > Streptophyta > Magnoliopsida > Myrtales > Myrtaceae > Eucalyptus > Eucalyptus guilfoylei. The sequence goes on from CM027860.1 coordinate 20,434,642, forward strand.
TAGTGAGCATGAAAAAATCCGGATTGAGAAATAAAACCAGGGTCAGTTTTTTGTTGTGCATGCCTTTGATTGTAAAAATTTCCTGTTTGCTTTTAACCTTCAATAAATATCTTTGCATCGTTGCTTAAAAAATCCGTTGACTTTTCTACTTGTATATGGCATCCCTTATTCTTTTAATGAATAGCTAAGACTGGTTCTATGAAGAATTTATGCTTTAATCTTCGTGTTCTGCCGTATAAATACAAATAAACAGTATGACCTTCATCAAGTTAGAAAATCCATACCAATAGGGTAATTTCGGACATAAGAGATTGTCTTGTTTTGCTTTCTATTATTTCCAAGCTTCTAACGAGGACTCTTTGTTTTTCAGGTTGTGAATGACAGTTTAAACCCTGTTTGGAATCAGACATTTGACTTTGTTGTAGAAGATGGCTTACATGATATGCTGATTATCGAAATCTGGGATCGCGACACATTTGGGAAGGTAACATTGCTCTCTTTTATTGTTTTCTTTTTTATTATAATGATCAAATTAGGGAAATTTTTTGTTTTGGAATTACAATCAGAGAAGGAGAATCGCCCGTTCTAAGGACCAGCTTTTACATGACCTTTATTTCAAAGCTTTGGATTTGCTAGTCTTTGTGTTGTCATTTATCTAAATTTCCAGATTATATTTGGGTAAATTCAACCAGGAGGAAGTACTTCCAGAGAGCTTGAGATTCTTGCGGAAATTAGAGATGCTGTTTTTATGTTTATTCGTAATGGAACCGAAGAGAGTTATGGATATCATGCTCGTCTCACGTGTCAGGATATTGTATATTCGTTCTTTGCTTGCTAGATCACCAGAGCTGCAGTCTATCAAGGTAACAATTTTGGATATCTCCTTTAGGCTTCAATTTCTGCTGTCAGCATTTAACAATATGCATGTTATTTGGTAATTTTGCTTTTCTCTCTTTTTCTCTTAAGCGTGCGTGTTTTCCTCTTATGGGTTTGCGGCGATATTTGGATGTTATATTGTTATGTCGATGATGAGATCGGATTGTCATAAATGTGCAGACTAAGTATATCGTATATACTTAACGATTGATTCTAGTTCATTTGAGGGTAGGCTGTTAGCACTTTGTTTTGTGCATTTAATTTTCAAACAGTAAAACAAAAGAAATCAGCATGCTCTGGGATGAATTAACATAATCTTCAATGTGATTTACCAACCAGATGGAAAAATAATTTTACGCAGCTCAATCAAAACAATTTGTCCTCTGAAGATGTATAGAAGTCGACACATCGGAATGCTTTCTTCTCTCATCTCCTGGAATTTATAGGTAGAATTCCTTCTTTCAGCAATCATTCTGTAGCACCTGTTTGCTGGTTCACAGTTGTCACTAGTAATCAAGTAGTTTTTAAACATGACTTTGTGATTGTCTCTTTCTCCTCTTTGCTAGTTCACAGTTGTCAGTAGTAATTGCATGTTTTTATATAACATTGTTTGTATGGTGTTTCTGTGGCATGCTGTGCAAAAGAGAAGGTTTACATTAGGCTATCCTCATTTTTTTTTTTGTAGAATATTCAATACATTTGTGTTTTGCTATTGTGGCTTAAAATGTCCTCTATGAACGGCAAGGTCGAAGGACAACCAAGGGAGAAGATACCATGGCTGCCCAAAATACAACCATTACAAAAGAGGAGAAAGTTGTAATTATTTTGTTTGGGTTGATAAGGAAATTAGTCAATCAACAAGAAGTGTGTAAAAAAGTTTTTGCCAAAGCAATGTCAAGCAAAAACAAATGTCGACCCTTAATGAGGAGGGGGTTGTTCAATGGATGTTGAAGACAAGGCTCTCAATACAAAAGTGAAACAAGATTTGGCAAAACAGAAGAAATTGTAGATTGAAAATGTTGATTGTGTTGTTTATGGTAATTTTACCTTTAAAACTTGACATGTTGTAAGATTTGACAAACCTGAAGATGTTCGTTGGGTTCATGAGTTTTAGTTATCGTTTGTAAATGTATTTGTATTTTGTTTGTAGGATGAATAAAGTGAACATTTATGTTGGCATATCATTAAATTTGTTTTGCTATTGCATATTTTCTCATGCCGCTACTTGAAATTTCCCCCAAATTCTTATTGGAAATTATAAATGTTTGATTGAGGATTTTTAAATTCAAATTATAAACATTTGATTGAGGATTCTTAACATTGTATATTTTGGGTTTTGCAAAACCTAGCCTGTGGAGCAAATGAATTGTACACTAAAGAACAAGATTGATGTTTTCGTAGGTTATTTGAGCTTTATCATTTTTTTTTTTATTTTTTTTTTCTCGTCGGCCCCTGGCAAGGTTGACCTCATACCGCTTGGGCGAGATCGAGCCTCGCCTCTGACCTCGCCTAGCCACCGAGGCCATCAGCAAGGCTCGACAAGCTTGCCCAGATTCGGTGAGGCCGAGCTCGCCTAACCAAGGCGAGGCTAAGCCTCGCCGGGGGTTGGAGATGCTTTGGCGAGGTCGCCGGCCCTCGACGGCCGGTCGCTGGCCATGGCCGAGGCCGGCGACAGGCCAAAAGGAAGAAAAAAGAAGAAAAAGAAGAAGAAAAATGAGAAGAAAAAAAGAGTGTTTTTCAGAAGTGTTTACGAGAACAAGAAATAAGTTTTTTCTACTTTTTGTTTCTGTTCCAAATCTGTTCTCAAGAACAAAAGTGTAAACAATCGCGTTTTTGTTCTTTTTTTGTTCTCCGGAACAAAAGAACAAAAATTTGTGCTCCGAAGAATAGAAAAACAAATAAACAAACACACCCTTAGTTTGTTTGCTTTGCTATAGCTAAATGAATTTGGATAATAATACGAAAAATCTTAAACTAATAACAAATTTATCCAAAATTATATTTGTGATTAATTTATTTGTGATTAATTTGAATTAAATGACACTTGACAATTAATAGATATATTAGATTGGAGTTTTATTATCCGTTTGTCATAAGTATACTAATTTGTAAATTTTTTGGGTATTAATTTAATTTAAGGAATATTAATATAGAATAAATTTGTTACAAATATATCAATTTAGGGTTTTTTATTATCAAAAAATTATTTAGAGGATAAATTTGTCAATTATTATATGTGTACCAATTTAAGTTTTTGGATAGTCAAAAAATTAATTCAAAAAATTATTTTGGATAGTCAAAAAATTAATTCAAAAAATTATTTTAAGGTAAAATTTCTCACTTACCTAAGTTTTTTCTTGGTAATAACACTTTTTTTAAATAATTTTTTGTTCGGAAACGAACCAATCTGTGGAGCAGCTGCAAATCCAGGTCATCCGCGCGTTAGGAATGAAAATCGCAACGAAAAGCAGCCAATTTATGCAAAACGAGCTGCTGCAAGTTTCCTCTTCCGTCTTCTCGCTTCTCGTCACCTGTCCCCCTCGCCGCTCCTCGCCGCTCCTCGCCGCTCGCCGCTCCTCGCTCCTCGCCGCTCGCCGCTCCTCGCTCCTCACCGCTCGCCGCTCCTCGCCGCTCGCCGCTCGCCGCTCCCCGCCGCCGTCAGATTGAGGTTCCTCTCTCTCTCTCTCTCTCTCTCTCCGCGCGCCGAGTCTCCGCTTCCCGGCCGGATTGCGAGGGTGTCTTGGGTCGGCCGCTTGGGTTAGAGAGGAGCGCCGTGCTTGATAATCAGGGCGATGACCTCTTCTGGCTGTGCGAAGAAGAGGGATGCCCGGTTGATTGCCCGGCCTGTTTGCCCTCCCCAGGGAGACGGGGATGCGAATGTAATGCTCGCTCTGAACGGTCTGCTGAGTGGGGACGGTAGTAATTATTCGCACGCGAGACGCGGACCCTGTGCGGGGCCGCCCTGTGGCTGTCCCGGATTGTGTGCCTGTTCTCTGTTCGACCAATTTCCTTCTCGCTTCTGCCGCCGACGCGGCACTCGAGTGTTGCCGGCCCTGCGCTCACCCGCCCTTGTGGCTCCAGCAGTCGCAAGTAGTGCGGCTCGTTTTTCCCTCGGCTAGTTTAGTTTTTAGTTACTTATCTTTGTTGTTTCTATATAGTCTTAAGGCAATATGACGTATTACTCAACACGAGGAGAGCTGGCAGACTATTTTTAGAGCGGATCACTCACGTTCGGTTCGTCTTCTTTCTACATGTGGTGGTTGGTTCGACACAAAAGGATCGACACTGAATATTCTTGATTGATTTCCACCGTGGTCACTGTGGTTATTCTTTGTCTCGTTTGTGGTGGTTTATAGTGGTTTCACTGCCAAGCTGACTCCGTGTTTATGACCAATGTGTTGTTTTCTTGAAAAGTAGTTCGCTGTTGGTAAAATTCAACTGAAACTCTTTATGCATCTCAGTGACTGAAGGCGTCTTTCTGATCCCTATGGGCAAGAGAAATCGTCAGAAGCATGGTATATTTCTCTGGCTATTTCTTGTTTTTACGCTTAACATGCTGTGCCTTATAGTTGGTTAAATTGGTATTTTCTATAAGTTGATTGCCTACAACAGCTTATCCAAGAGAAGGCGTTTGATAAGTTGTAGATTGCAATTAGTCTGTTTGCATTACATTATTCTCCTTTCGGCTCTCCCTTATGTCTAAATTTGGCCTCACATTTTTAATCACTCTCTTGTACTTTATTCTCATTTCTTAGATTTTCTTTTATATTTGGGTTGTCAAGTTCTTTGCAGCGAAGCTGAAATGAATTCTTATTTACTTTGTTCCATAAAGCAGGATTTAAGAAACCCAAGACCCCTGAGATATCTGAAGATGGTGGGATTGTGAGAAAGAAGCATAAGGTTGAAGAACACATTTTACAAAGGATATCTCCTGATCCTGCAGGCATGTCAATGCAGCTTTATTACTATAATATGTATATATAAACATTTTCGGAAGTGTTCATTATCAAATTGTTCATTCTATAACACGCTTCTTAATTTTCAGTCAACAACTGATCTTTTCTTCTCTAACATTATTAAATTAAGTAATGTCAAGGATTTGTTTAGATGTCTACAGCACTCCTCTATGTCATCTCATGAAGCCTTAGTAGAAATTATCATGCTTCACATGAGATTTTAAGTTGTAGAAATTACCTTTATTAGGATATCCCTTACTTGATGATTCTATCTAAAAACATAATGCTTGACATGAGATTTGGGACCAGCATCCTTGAGGATCAGCTTGTTGGCCTGCAGTCAAGTTTAAGTTAAAGGGTTGTAATTGAATTGAATATTCTACTTTAAATTTAGTATAATTATGATGCTATCATTTGCCGCAGAACTCACTAATGTGGATAACGATGATGAAGCAGTTTATAAAGAGCCTTCGGCTTACAATAATTTGTTAGTGACTCTGGGGTCTAGCGGCAAATATTTCTCTGATGCTTATAGAAGAAGGTAATGGTACTATTCCCCCTTCCTCCTTTCTTTCCCTTGGTGGAAGTCAACTGCAAGATAGATGCTCTAACTACAAGTTTGCTAAGGGCACCATACAATATTGCTAGTCGTACTATCATATTGTACTGTGCATGGGTGATTATATCAGGGTGAGATATCCTTATCTGTAGGTTTTTGTGGATTAATGTTGCTGCCACTCATGTAATGTGAAATAAGTTCCATTAGAGATTTACTGCACAACAGCTTGTCTTTCTGGTGAAACTATAGCAATAGCCAAAAAGAGTATAGAAGGTCACTTTGGAAACGACTTGAAAGAAAGAGTGCTTATTAAACAGGTCTCAAGAAAAGAAAAGTAAAATATGGTGGCAACCCTTTTTCTTTTTTCTTTTTTTAATTGTGAGTTTTCACCCATGGTAACACATTACTTGTAAAGCAAAATGCATTTCATGCTTTCCTATGACCTAAAAGTTCACAATCTTTCATACAAGCGTACTTTTAGTTGATTTATAGCATTTGATTTATGTTTCTAGTCTAGTTGTCATTCTTGGATACTAATAGAGTTTCTGGTGCTGGAAACTTTTACTGTGAACAGACAGAGAGAAGAAGAAGGTAAAAGTGACAGTGAAGAAAGTGATTATGATGATTCTGATTCTCTTAGTGGATCTGGCCTGAATGATTCTGAAAGAGGTGAAAACTTAAACTTTAAGTATTGCTTATATTTTTCTAAGTTCCATGTGTTGAAATTCCATGTCTTAAACTAACTTAAAGATTTTGCAGTTGTATACGAGTTCCTGGTTTTGATTTTTCTTGTATGCGGATATTTTACTTCAACCATTTTGGAGTTTAAAGCACGGGCTTTAAGATTGTGTCAAACCCTGTAGAGTAGTTCTTGACTCTTGACCAGGAATTCAGAGCTCTATTCTTTATGGCTTTGATATAGTTACAATTCTTTTTATGCTTTAGGAGCATGGTATTTAAATCCCCATATGATATAGTTACAATTCTTTTTATGCTTTAGGAGCATGGTATTTAAATCCCCATAACCAGAGTTGAAATATTCAAATTTGAAAAGTAGAAATAGAAGCATGTAATGGCCCTAGTGTCCTTGCATAAGTTCTCACTTGTAGCAATCATAAGTGAGATCACAATTTCCGTGGCTATGGAGCTGTCACAGAATGGCATCGGGAATGTAACGTCTGGTGGAGTTATTATTTACCAGCATGACTTGTGAAACCTTTCCTCTTTTAATTTGTATTTCATGCTTGGCTTGTAGGATCTGATGACGAGTCCCCTAAGATTGATGCTAGGGGAAGTATATTAGAAAAGTTTGGTGTAGTTGGTGCTGGAGAGGAGGGTGAAGATGCTGAAATGGAGAATGATCAAGATACATCTGAGTCTGAGCAAGAGCATGAATTAGACGTCCATTCTAATGCTGCCGTTGAGGCATCAGGCTGTGTGAGGTTTGTTGACAAAAAAGCCTCTATTCAATATCTGATTATCTTTATTTGGTTGTATTTTATTTAGTGGGACTTATAAGTGGTCAAAAAATTAGTTTGGGGTAATTTGTCACAGGTGTACTAATTTGGGACTTTTCGTGGTATTAGTCCTAATAAAATCTAGTCCCTGTCAGCATGTTTTCTTCAAGTAAATGCATCTTATATATGCATATGCTCAGACACACACTTGCAAGTATCTCTATAGAATTCATATGTGATCTGCTTGCTATAACAATGAATTCTTGAATTTCCTAAAGGTAAGGCAAGATACCATATTAGTTTGCTGGGTAGATGAATGGTTTGGTGTATATAATGCGGCATTTACCTGGAGTTTTTGCCTCGTATGAAAAACATAACAGGTATGTGGGGCGAGCTGTAATTCTTTTCGCTCGCCATCAAGGATATCTAGTTTGTATTATTTGCATAAATAAGTGCCTCCACATGAACATGGCCATGTTTCCTAGTAAACTATTTCTAGGAGCCTCTTAAATTATTTGAGGTACCACAGTACCATTAAATGATTAGACCTTGAGGTACCCAATTTGACAGATCTCCCACAAATAGTTTTTCTTTAGTGCCTACTGATATAGCTTTTCAAATATTTTTTTCTATTTTTGATGTTTTAATAGTTAGGATACTTGGCTGTAATTTTGGTATTTCATATGCTGCAACATCCCATGGCCTGTTGTGGACTTTCCTGTACTTTTTGTGTAACCAGCTGAGGCAGACTTTCCCAGATTTTCCTTGAGAAGGAGAGGAAAAGATTAGTGAAAGTTATTTGAATCACTCAGCATCTTTAACACAATGGTTTTATTTAACAAGATTATATTAGGGAATTTATTTCTGATTCAACCTATAAAAGTTTGGCTGGATTACAAAATAATTTGTTTAAGGGTGAAAAAGAACAGGCTCTTTTCGAAGGTGAAAGTTATTTGAATCACTCAATATTTATAACAAAATGGTTTTATTTAACAAGATTTCAACCTATAAAAGTTTTGCTGGCTTACACATTGATTTCGTTGGGATAAAGAGAGAACAGGCTCTTTGTGAAGGTGGTGTTAGTTTGTCAATCTTCGCTTAAAGCCAGAAGCCAAGAAGCTCTAAAGTCCCTTCTTATAATTGTGGGTCCTGAAAAAAACTGTGATATACTAAAATGTTTTTCAAATTAAAGTGTCTTCAAAATAAGCCCTAGTTGCTCATGAAAGAAAGACACTTACTTGAGCAGAAGTCGAGGCTACAGCCAAGTGCTGAAAGCACAGCTAAACCAAAAAAGCTGCAATTAAATGATCAAAATCCATTCCCAACTGGCCTAAGTATCTGAAACTGACTTATCAGCAGCTGTTGGAAGAAGGAGAGTTCATTTTGTGGATGTGTCAAATCTGACTAACTTAATGTTCTCTAGAAGATGATGCTGTACATGTTGGCCTACTGTAATCTCTACCGGACTTATACATGCTCATTTTGTTTTGACCCCCTTTTGTTGTTATTTCTGACCTAGTTTGTTCATTGACCTTGAATTTCTTTTTGGGTACAGTTCATATGCTATGCACTTGGGTCATCAGATATCAAAAGGAGAGATTGATGAATTGTCAGCAAAAAGATGGAAATATAAATGGGAGGTGTCTGCTGCTGAAAACTGCAAGTGGGTAGGAACTGGAGAGTGCTTTATGAAGGTATGTTTGTTGTATGACCTGCACTTTTTTTCTTATTTCTGAGAGTTCTAACCACCAATTTATCTTTTTAAAAGTCTTGTTGAAATGCCTACTATTTTAGACCTTCTTTGTTAATATTCTGCATGGAGGTAGATGACATTAGTAGCAAAGAAGTGCAGGGGATAAAAAGGAGTTGATTGCAAACCTTATAACTTTTATCGTCAATTGCTTTTTGATGAGAGACAGCTTTGCCTAATAGCTATAGTTAGCTTCAGATTTCCCAAACAGAGAATTGAACCCAAAAAGGCACATTCGAGAAGTCATTTGAGGATCACATCTCCAGTGACATCTAGTTGCATGAGCTTTGGTGGTGTGGTTATTAGTTTATTTTTAACTCTACTTTCTTCTTCTAATGTATTGTGTCATTTATATACATACATTTTTTGGGTATCTGAACTTTAATAAATTTTTAAGGCATTTGGACGTTGCTTATATGCACTTTCTGTGCAAATTAATACATAACCTAATATAAACTTTGTTCTGTAGGACGACAACCTAAAATCTGGGTATGGTCTGAAGCCAAGCTTGTATAAACACTGGTTAAACATCTATGAAACGTCTGGAGGCAGTGATTTTCATACGTCAAAAGAAAGATTGTTCTTCTCCCTCTGTAAGTTGGGATCCTGAAGCTCTTTTTCACTGTTTTTCTGGATTTATTATAATAATTGAATTTTTTATAATTCCTCCATGTTTGTCTGTCTCTTTTTCCTTCAATACTTTGTTTTCCTGTGGTCAGTTCCTTCCATGCCCTTTTTTCTTTGGTCAGTTCCTTCAATATAGCATCCCACACCAGTGGAAGAAGAGAAGGCGGGGGATGTGCTTGGTGGTGGTCTGCATTCTAATCTGGCGTTTTGTGCCAATTTTACTTTGGATTTCGTTACTGCAATATTCTCTACTTGTATTTGCATTTCTTGTTTAAAACTATACATTGTTTATTCTTTTGTTTGTACATTCTTTATTATGAGTTTATGTGGGTGGTACTAATTGGTTAAAAATGAAGATGATTAGCTTACCCCCTTCTTGTGCCCCCAAAATTTCTCAAAATCCTAAAAATCTCCCTGGAATAAAATTTTTTGCCTTTATATCCAAAAGTCACCACCAATCTGTTTGTCGTAAAGTTGAGGTTGATTGGTGACCTAAAATCCTTGGTATTGATGGGTAAGTCGTCTGATTGCCTCAGCATGTTTGAGTTGCTGGTTCAATTAAAAACCCAGCAAAACCCTTTATTGGGCTTGGTTTTGTGTGGCGATATGATAAGCAATCACATTGTCTCCTTAGTTCTTTCTCCTTCTCCTTTGTCATCTCTTGTTCTTTGTTTTTCAGTTATAACAGTATATCGTTTTGTTTGCCTGTGTGTACTTGAATGTACCAGGCTTTCGTCTTCAATGAATTTTCATCACCAGTGGACTAACTATGCTAATTTGAAATACTCAAACTACTTTTATATTTTAGGCAACAGCTATCGAGATATACTGAACTGCAGCAAGAGGCCCTTTTATCACAAGGGCCATGGAGAAGACTCAAGTACCATAGACGCATACATCATGCATTCTGTGCGTGCCTACCTTTCCCGTACTCGATCTTTTAGTTTTCTTTTGTTGAGAAATTGGTCTCTTTTCCTTCTTAAGTCTTTTGTAGTATTATAACCTTAACAGTTTGTGGGATGTGTTTGACAGTTGAATCACATATTCAGAACAAGAGATCTTGTGACTCGAAATGACACGAAAATGGCCAAACACCAAGAAACGGCAAAGGATGAAATACTTTCTGGTGGTGAATTCCTTGATCATGGCTTCACTCGTCCCAAGGTATACTGACAAATGCCACTTCTGCTTTGCATGTTCCAGATCTAGTTGAGTAATTTATAGATCAAAATGTTGGCAATCCAGTCACCAAACGTGTACATTTCATTTTAGTTGGGTGTGGTTTTTTTGTATATGACCTTTAGTCACTTTGACCGTCTTTAGTGATAGCTCCTAGTAGTAATGCTATGTATTGTGAATTTACTACTAAGGACTTCTACTTAGGCTTTTGCAAGAGAGCACTTCAAAACTGATGTTTTATTGTGGGTTTGGGTCTTGAGACTAGTTTTGAAGGTTCATTGTATTAAGGAGGCAATTTAGGATTTTTTTAATTATCTTGGGATAAGCAAATGAGTTGGACACAAGTGCTGTTGGGGAATTAACTATTGGGTGTTCCTGCACCTCTTGCTACGAGTTGCTCATAACCCCTTAATTGTACCACCCTACTTGTATTTGGATTTCTGCATCTCTGTCTGTCTCTCTGGCTTTCTTTCTCTGTGTGCAGCGTCCAGCTAATGTAATGCAAGTTCTTATGAATTTTGATGATTTCTGGAATTATTGTCGAAATTTACGTTCTATTTTTTCTCACTTTTCATGGTGATGCTTAAAATGAGTTGGTAGTAATATAATATTCTGTTTCATTTGAGATAGTGCAGTTTATAGGTACTTGCTATATTTTATGACTGTCCTTGCTGCTTACAATGGCTTGAGCAAAATAACTGTTTCATTAAATAAGAATCTTTTCCCCAAACCATTCAAAATATCTTTGATATGCATTTCCAGATCCACCAAACTACTGTGTCCAACCTGAATCTTGAGTTTGTAGCTGAAAATTCTGTCCTTAATCTTGGAAGCTCGTGAGAGAGAAATCACACATGTTGCATTGTGCATAGCTGATTATGTGTGTTTCTTTGCCCTTTGAATAAATGATTAGTTTGTTCGTTTCCTTTCTGTCTTGGTTTTGATGAGCTGATGAATCCAGTTTTGTTTTCTTTGCCTTTAAGAAAACAAAACTTTGTTGTCCATCTCACATTTACTTTGTCCTTATGTTAGGTTTCTAACTTGGTTGATTTGCTTTTTCATAATGCTTTTCAGGTTTTGATTCTTTTGCCACTTCGTAACATTGCATTTCGAGTTGTTAAGAGGTTAATACAGCTGACACCTTCAAATCACAAGGTACAATTTAAGTTTGTTTGTTAAAGGTGTTGACCTAGTGTTGAAAATTCTAGAGCTGATTTTGCGGCATTGTATCTTATAAGTGACGAAAATTCAAACCATTTGCCAAAAATTCAAAATATCTATTTTTGAATTAAGATCTAAAGATTGTTACCCTCTTATGAGTTCACGGTATTATCCTAGACATGATTATAATGTGTCCATCATAATTTGGCATTTTAATACTCTATAAATTTTTCCATAGTAATGTACCAAGTTGAAAGGAAAAAGAGAATCATTGAAGTTCTTAACAATGACAATAGACACTTATGAAAATGTACATGGTTCTACTCTTTATTCAAGTTTGGAATGTTCTATTATTGTCTCCTGCAGTCCACTGCAATTGTCATTTTGATTTTCGTTTCTTGGGATAATTCTCATCATAAACAGAATTAAAGAGTTTGAGTCTGATGTATCATCGTACAAAAACTATTTGGCTCCCCTCCCGTCTCGTTTCTTTCACAATTTGAATAAGAGGAACTATGAGTTGTATTTGTCATTTTATGTATTTTATTGAAAAGAGTGGAGTTGGAATTTGCTACGAGTACATTACACCCTGTCATGGAGTCAGCAGATCTTTTAATGGTGGTTGTGCTGTCGCTTAAATATAAATAATAAAAAATAACATTATAATAACTTTATTATATATGTTTCTTCCTTAATATCACTTATTCTATAGCACTTTTACTTTTTCTTGATGGTAATAATAATAATGCTTTTATTATTAATGTCTTGCTGCATTTGCATTGGTATCTTGCTAGTCCAAATGTTTAGTGGCTACCCAAATAAAAGAAGTTGGAACAACAAGGAAAGCAATCAAACAGAAAGATATTAGTTGAGTGAACATTTAAAATGGGCAAAAATTCATACCAAAAAACAAAGGGCAAAATTTGTACAATGCCATCAATACATAGAAAGAAATAGGAGGAAATGCACGTGAAGTACGGCAGAGTGATGAGGAAAAAGATAAAATTAAGGTCTCTTTTGAGGGGAAACGGGTAAAAAAAATACAGAGCAAATGTCCAGAAATCTCTACCTTAGTTGTTTTGGTAACAAATATCCCAAACTTCAAAACCTGTATCAAATATAGTTTCCATTACTTCAGCGATTAAGAGTGCTGTCCACTGATTGTGGACTGGCTGGCTAGGCGTCTTGCTAGGTTGTTTCTGGTTGTCGGTCTGCTTTTCGTTTTTTGGCCGTTCTCGGTTGCCTCTTGGGTTTTTTCCTCGGCTTCCTTCCACTCATAATGGGCATGTCCATCTTGAGTGTAAGTTTTTGAAGCCGATTGGTTGTGCAGTTTGACCTTTCCCCAATATATCTCTTACTTTCACCAAAAAAAAAAAAAAAAAAAAAAGAGTGCTGTCAAATTACTGTGGTGAATCAGGGCTAACCTGGCACCATGTATTGGCTGATGGGGAGCCACATCATAAAAAATTAACCGGTGGAACTTTGAAAATTAAAGAAACTAAAGAGAAAAGCATAAAGAGGGTAGGTGGTCCATTCAGTGAACATTGCTGCCTTGTTGAATCATGTCAGTCCATGACCAGGGTCATGCCACCCTCACCTGGGCTGGTCAAGGCCTGATGTGACCCTGGTGAGCTAAGGCAAGGATTGTGCAGTCCTTGCCCAGCCTTCTGCAGGATGTTGACTCAACCACAGTGAGGGGTTACGAGCCTATCATATTTAAAAATTTTGTTTTTTTCCACGAAATAGGACTGTTTTACCTTGGCGTCTAGCATATGAGTCATTATCTTGCCTCAACCAAATGATTTACAGAAGGAGACCTTAGTCATACCATGTGCTAGACAAGGAGGGCTCCTCATCTCCATACTTCTTCCATGTGCCTAAGTGTGTAATGCTTTACATAGCTTAGGGTTGGCATACCCTTAGTGGCACTGTGTTGTTAAAGTTTTTGGAAAATGGAAGAGTTAATTCAAGGCCTTTTTCCCCCCTTTTAAATGAAAACCTGTGTCACGTTTTGTTTGAATAATGGAAGCATGGATTGTCCCCAGGTTAATGTAGAGTACTTGGGACGGTTCTCTGACGATTTTGGTGGTGGAGAGGCTCATGACAATGAGGACAATGAAGTGTTTCAGGATGTCCATGGCTCTGGTCAGAAGTCTTCCAAACCTACTGACTTTCATGCACTGTTTGATGGAAATCCTGATGATCACTTTATGGTTGGAATTAAATTTACTAGGTATATATATTTTTCCTTTAGTGCCATTTCTTTTGAAGTTCCATGCATTTTCTATTACTGTGATCATTGTTGATTTTACTTATTATACTTCTCTGTTGTTTATTCTTTAACATAAAGTAGAAAAATTATATCAAAGAGTTTTCCAGTGAAAGATTATGATTTGATGACTATAAGGTGGATTTTGTGACGCTTTTTACAAAATCATGAAAGAAAGAATAGCAGAATTTATCCAAGCCAAGAGAACAAAAGAAGTATCCCAGAATGTAACAATTACAGCAATTGTGGTTTTGATGTCATTTATTTATTTCTTTTTCTTACTGAGAACCTTCTGAAGGAAGAGCCATTCTGCAACTCATACTGGTCAGTTTAACTTGGGGCCTTTAGGTTGTACCCTTACCTTGAACCGGACAAACTTTGCTGGTGTAAATCCTCTGGGCAGGAATCAAATACCTAACATCCAGCTCTCAGGAGAACGCTCAGCAACCAGGGCAACCCAATGGTGCTGATGTTATTAATTATGTTCCTTTTGTTTCAGATGAGGAAAGCCTATTGGCCAGAAAAAATTTCTTCATGATCTTTTCCAGACATAAAGAGTGACACTGTTGCTGATATCAAATAAATTAAAATGTGAAAATATGTAAGACTATTCTAGAACACCATTTTTAGTCATTTAAACATTGAGTTGGGGCTTGATAATTATTCAGCCTACTAGGATTATCTTCCCGTTCCAACCTATGACAGACAATAGGATCCCTCTTAAGCAGGGTGGTTGTATAGGCCATCTTTCGTTTTGTAGATTTGGCAGGGTTGTGTATTTTGCGGTTAATTCAATAGTTTATTTAATAAAGAACTTCACATAAGATTCCAGTAAGCAGGTGCTCCTAAGTCATGCTCAACTGCTAACTAAACTGTGTCTATTTAAAATGCCTTCTGTTCAAGCAAAACAGAACATTACCATTAATGATTTTCGTTCTACTTATGGCATAGGTTGAAGATCCTCTGTTCCTCTATCTGGTTTTGTGTTGATTTGGAAAGAGTGAAATATTAGGGCCTTCGTGGGGGAAGAAACTTTCATTAAGGAACTTATTGAAAATTGGTTAACTTTTCAAATGAGGGGGTTTACTCTTGGATGTAAATGCTTTGATTAACATTGTGGATTCCTGGTCTTGCAAATTAGTTTTTTTTTTCTTTTTTTAATGGCTTTTAGCTCTTTTTTTGGCTTTGGGCTCTTTATTTGAATGAGTTGGCATGCCTTTGGTGCCTCATAGTGAAATTCTCTTTACCTTTGAAGAGGAAATAATAGATTGGTACTAATCTTCCCATTTTATACTTACTACAGGAAAAGCATAAAGCTGTACAGTGACTTCTACACATCAGACATGATTGTAGCTTCTCCTCTCGGTTTGATTACAGTAAGCAAATATTTCTTATGCTTAAGGATTATTAAGTTGTTGGGAAGAATTACATTTTCCTTTTTCATCACTCCACACTCTTTTTGATTGACAATGAAGTCACACACCAGCAAGCATATTAAATAAGAAGGCAGATTTTACTTTATGATCTTAAAGTGATGGAGCTGGCTATGAGCTGAAGCTTTTGTTGTGATTTTAGTCTCCAACGAAAATCATCTGTTCTTTGTCCTCCATCAGAGGACATAATTGCTGGTGGACCTTTACGGTGACTCTCTAAACTTCGTTTTTTTAGTCGGTGATCATTTGGAGAATCAGAGCAGTCAAGATTCACCTTTGCTTTCTCTATCACTTGGAAGAATTCCACTACAACCACAATTCTTATCATTAGAGTGTTTGATGAACTCAACACCCTAAAGCATCTTCCCTTCCATGAGAGTCAAGCAAGACTCGATACTTGGTTCCTTATTGCATGGAATTCTAAAGAAGCTCTGAAATTGAGCTTTTAGAGGGTTGGTGTGAGAACCATAATAAGCCACTCGAAAATTATGTTGCTTTTCGTTGGCAAAAATAAACAAATAAATAAATAGACAAAAATAAAATCTATTTTGCTTTCCAATTTATGTAAGTTTCTTTTATTCAATTTATCCAGCATCTACTGTTACCTTTGCAATTTTGACTTCTCTTGTCCACTTAAAACAAGTTTCTTTGCAATGATAACCTGAGATATCATTTGATCAATTAGAAAGTCGTAGATTAGTTGGTCAGTAATGGGCATTAAATCATTGGTATTCTTCAATAAAGCTTTGCTTGCAAAATGGCGGTGGAGTTTGGATATGGTGAAAGCTTGTGAGGAGGGTGATGATTGCCATATGTGATCCATGGTGAAGGGTGTATATCTATGTGAATGGGGGATTGCATGCGTTAGAATTATGGAAGCACATAAGGCAAAGATGAATGACTTATGGAAGCGCATGTGGTAGGGTTTATGGAAGCACCACTCTTAACAGGGTAGGGTCATGTGGAGATACTCTTTGCAATTATTTTAGTGCTGGAAATTCCCTTCTTGTTCCCCTTACTCAAGAAAATCTGGGAAGGCTGCTCCTTTTTGTCATATGTGGTGTGTCTGCAGTGAATGCAACAAAAAGATCTTTTGAATGATCATTAGATTGTTGTTTTTGTAGCTTTAAAACATTTATGGGATTGCTCTGATTTTCCTTATTTTTTGGGGTACTATTTATTCTTTCTTTTTGATCCGTTCGTGTATATTTAGAATCTACATGCACAGTTTCTTTTGGCTAGCTCTTATCATCACTAGAAAAGAAGTTATTGCAATTTTAGAACAGCTCAGATTGGAAGA
Source organism: Eucalyptus guilfoylei (assembly GCA_016097605.1). Classification (NCBI taxonomy): domain Eukaryota; kingdom Viridiplantae; phylum Streptophyta; class Magnoliopsida; order Myrtales; family Myrtaceae; genus Eucalyptus; species Eucalyptus guilfoylei. Next base: position 20,451,209 of record CM027860.1, read on the forward strand.
GGCTTGTTCAATTAGGATATATTGTCTACAGAGATACACATCTAAGAGCCCGTGCTTTCATGAGACCTTTTACATTATTGTTGTTGAGAATTTCACTTGATAAAGTACAACACGTTGAGGGGAACAGCTGATTGGCCGGGCAAGGTTGGCAGCTGTAGAGAAAGTCTTATTTTTAAAAAATATCATTTGTTCTTTAGATTGAAAGTTCATTTCTTATGGAATTTTTAATGTCAATGGTTGAGCTAATAATAAAGTTTCTTGCTTTTAATAAACCATGCGATTGACATTGGAACTGTGAATGACAGAAAATTGGGGAGGCTGAGAGAGAGAAGGAGAAAGATGTTGACTACCTGTCATCTATAGAGGTTATTCATTTTACACATTCTATATTGCATATTTGTCAGGGGTTAACTTAATTCTTGTTTTGGAGGGTAGTACAGTTTTTCTCTGCTAAATGAGTGAGGATGTTTTACTCTGCAGATCCTGATCATAGATCATGCGGATGTCATTGCCATGCAGGTATGGCAGGCATCTGCTTTCTTGCTTATGATATGTCTTGCATTCCAGAAAAATCTCTAGATTTCAGCGAATATATTTCTTCTTGACCGATACTGGCTTTAAATTTCCAGAATTGGTCACATGTAAATACTGTGGTGGAGCAGTTGAACTGCTTACCCTCAAAGCAGCATGGCATGGATGTTATGCGCATGAGGCAGTGGTGAGCTATGCAGTACTTATTGTGAAGTCTTATTGTTTCTTCTTTCTTTCATTTAATCAGCCTAAATGAGATATTCGTGTATTTCTTTTCTAGGTACTTGGATGGATATGCAAGGTTCTACCGTCAGTCAATAGTACTTGGTTATTTTTTGAATCCAGGTATGTCCAACCCAAATTCCTTATTTTCACCCTGTCAGATGTCTACTTCCACAAACATCACAGTAGGCAAGTCTTGGTGAAAAATACGAGGTAGAAGATACATACAAATTTTTTCCATTGGAGTAACTTTTATAGGATTAATTTCCGGAAAAGAACAACTTTGAAACAATGAAGGATGTGTTATGCAGCTCTAGCCATACCGTTATCACAGTTAGGTTTCTTCATCACATTTTCCTGTACTTGGTTCACATGGCCTTCTGCATTCACTGTATGCACAAAGCAGCATACAGATGTCGAGTTCTTGTGTATGAATATGTTCTTGTATGCTTATTACCTTGTGGTTTAAATTCACTTGGTCTTTTGTGTTTTGCTCTTTTTTTGGGGTGGGGGGTTTGGGGGCTATAAAATTGCTGTCACTCATCTTGGGTTTCAGATGTACAGGGTGAGGAGTAGCTAACTCTTTGGATAAATTATATTAGGTGATCTAACCTGATGATACTACTTTTGCAGATATGAATTCTCTGTTCAATCAACACTGCCTTAATTATGAGGGAAAGGTAAGCAGATTTTCTTTCTTAGGAAACCTTTAAGGTGCTAATCAGAGCATTCATGGCCTTTGCTATGTTTACACCATTTAATTTGATGCTATGTATGTGGACCATGTATATTCTGGTGCTAGAAGGGATGTGAGATGAATGCAGTTTTTTAAGGTGCCCTGTGTCTTTCATTCTACTTATTCTTGGAGCAGACATACTGATATCTTTTGAGACACAAATTTCTCTGAATGGGCAATATCCTCTTGCTCTGGGGTTTAAGTGGAAGTGCAAATTTTCAATAGCTTTACTCATAGAATATTGTTAAAAAGCTTGAATTTTGTTTGTTTTCATTTCTCTATCTCCATCAATGACCTGCTTATATTTTCTCCTCCACTTTTTGTCTGTTTTCATAAATGTTTCTTAATATCTACTCTTTTAAACAATATGCAAATATTGAATGCATAATTGTGCACCAAGAAATTAAATCTAGTCAAATTCACATATAGTAACTTAACGAATGGTGAGAAGTGGGGTGACACAGATATTGCGTAATAGGTTGTGTGTGTCATAGCCATGAATTGTTTCTTATTGTGCAAGATTCGGCGTCAAGCAATACTACACTTCTAGCTCCAAACATGTGAGTGCTAAAACATAATCAGCTATAAGAGTAACAACAATAATAAACCAAGTCTTGTCCATCTAAGCAAAGTCGGCTATATGAATAATATCATACGAATGTTCAATCCTGTAGATCCTCTTTAAGCTTTAAATGCTCTGTGTATTTGCTCATCTTCTTGTCCACATCCTTCCAGGCCTTCCCTTGCCCTTTTTAACAGTGTTTTTATCTCTTGCTCACCTCTTGTTACTGGAGCATTCGAATGTCTTTGTTTAACATGACCACACCATCTCAAAGGAGCTTCTATCATCTTATCTTTGATTGGGGAAACACTGACTTTTCTCAGGGTAGTTCATTTATAGTCCTCTTTTTTTTACAGTTATCGTACATCCAACAATACTATCTTATGTCTTCCACACTCATTTTATACACAAGTTTAAATTTTTGTACTTGAGCAAATCAAATTTTTAATGAGTGACTAGTTATGCTATGGTATCTGAATAAACATTGAGAACAGGTAGTCTTTGTTTTTACCTAGTGTTGCAATGTTCAATATTGTGTTTCAGAGATTAAAATTAAGAAAAATTTGAATATTAAAAGTAATAAATGGGGGGTGAGTTGGGGCCAGATCTTTGATGAATCATCATGAGTAGCAAAGTAGGTGACATAGGGCCAGATTGGAGTTTTTCTTTTAAAGATCTCATATTAAAATCTATTTCTAGTCTTCTTATGACGATAATGTGTGAGAGCCTTTCATTTGTTTTTGAATCTTTTAGCGTGCTTAGTGTGGATGGAGAGAAATTTCCAATGCTCTCAGATGTTTTGGTCAATCTTAACCAAAGAGTCTGCTCTGGCTCTCAATGACTAATTAATTTTCTAATATGTATTAACTTGTTCAGGTGAAGTTGGTCTGCGAGTACAAAGGAATTCTGCCTAAAGTGTTAATCCAAGCACGTCAAGTAAATGACTTTGCTATACTGATTATTGTTTGTAATGTGCATTCAGATTCACCTCTCTTACATTAAGATGATTGTGTTTGTACTTGGTAGGACATTTCTGTTTGCAGGGTAGACTTCGTCATGCAATCCGAGGAATTCCTTTTATAGTCCTTCCATACATTTCGTTCTTCAATCCTAAAGATTCGTTTTTATCGTCTGTTCATGTAGTATAGAGGAAGTGACCCATACTGGTCAATATACAACAGGAGCCTTCAGATGACCAATTAATTTTGTAGCTACTGTTATTGGACATAATTAAGTGGCTCTTTCCCATGAATTCCAAATACATGCTGTTAAAAAATGACCTAATGCACAGTAGATATGAAATGTCATGAGTTCTGATTACTGTGAAATACTGTCGTATTCTGTTGATTTTTTTTTTTTTTATTTCCATTGTTAAATATCAAATAAGCTAGGGATTTGGGTATTAAGTGGACTTTGTGTATATATGCGCTACAAAGAGAGCCTCCATGTAATATTAAATTTAGTCGAGTAAAGATGTATTTGCACAAAAAAATTGAGTAAAGACGTTGCCCTTTGTGTTTCCTCTCTCCTTTCTCTTGCGATCACTAAAATCCTAACCAAATGGTTTTTTGATAGCCAACTCAATTAATGTGGTCATGAGAATATTTGTCTTGACATTTACCATATTAATTGCAAATTTGATTGATGAGTGCCATGGCATTAGTTGTTACCAGTTTACTCTTGCTGTTAGCTGCTTGTCAGAGTTAAAAGTTTTTGTTTTAGGACAAAGTTTCAGATAATTAATAGTTGCCTGACCTAAGAGTCTTCATGAGAAGCAATGTTACATAAAATATTGGCTCTGTCCAAACTTCGTGATAGCCTTTCTTTTTTAGATATAGTTTTTGATTTTTGCTTATTTTATTTATCAGTTAACAACGTTTCATCTTTTTTCTTTCATTGGTTTAGATGGGCTTCTTTCTCTTATATTAAAGTTTCTTCGTTGCGTGCAGATCTATGAACGATTTGATGCTGACTCAATAGCAGAAGCTGATGATGCACGGCTTGAATATTTTACTAAGAAAGTATGGGTGTGGTTATTTTGCTGTTTTGCATGCTGTTGCGTTTATTTCATCCAGGACATCTAGGCTGCGCATGACAACACTTCTTGGCTGGGGAAGAGTTTTTTTTCAGAAATAGTTCTTTTCTATTTCTATTCCGGGGAACAATTTCTGAGTAAAAGAACCCGTTTGGTAACTACACAAAATTTCTACTCTTGGAATAGAAAAAGAATAGAAATGTGTTTGGTAACGCAACAATTTCTTTTTGTATTTATTCATTTTTTACTCTTGCCACCGGATCGCCGTCGTCGCCGCCGGTCGCCGCCGCCGTCCGTTGCCACCGCCGCTGCTGCACCTCCACCGGCCGCCGCCGCCGCCCGGCCCATCGGCCGCAACCTCTTGCGGCCGATGGGCGGCGGCGGCGTGGCAGCGGCGGCGGCGGCGCGGCGACCGGCGGCGGCGGCGGCGGCGGCGGCGGCGGGGCGGCGGGCGGCGACCGGCGGCGGCGGCGGGCGGCGACCGGCGGCGGCGGCGGGCGGCGACCGGCGGCGGCGGCGGGCGGCGGCGGCGGCGGGCGGCGACCGGCGGCGGCGGCGGGCGGCGACCGGCGGCGGCGGCCGGCGGCGACCGGCGGCGGCGGCCGGCGGCGACCGGCGGCGGCGACCGGCGGCGGCAACCGGCGGTGGCGGGGGGCGGTGGTTGGCGGCGGCAGCAAGAGATGAATAAAAGAAAAAAAAAATTTACTTATTTCTGAAACTTATTCCTGCGAATGCAAGAACTTTTTTTTACTTCTCATTTCTATTCCAAAACCGTTAGGGCTAACTTTTTGTTCCCGGAACAAAAAACTAACTCGCGCCATCAAACGGGTTTATTATTTTTTTTTGTTCCGGGGAACAAAAGAATAGAAATTCTTGGGCTGGGGAAGGTTACCATGCGCAGGCCTAGTAAACCGATTAACTTAGGCCATGTCAGTCTGTCCCTTGTATGCATCAGTTTATATGTGCATTTTGCATCGATTGTTTTGTACAGCAATGCCATTTGCCGAGTGGTTGTTTGGTCCTTGTGTTACGTTGGTTGAATTTTGTTTTGGCCTTTCTCTTGCTGCTCTGATTCCGTCTTTTGGGCAAAGTTTATGTTGATCCATAATATTTTATTTTGGTCTCATTTGTTTTATTAATTTGTTTTACGTCCATCTCTGTATTCAAGTTTCATCTGAGATTCCTATTCCATCTTCTACCGCTTTAAAATTGCATAATCTTTACATTTAACCTATGATCTTCTGAATGTTCCTTTCCAAAATGGCCCATAAAGTTGCTTCGCAATGCCTAGCCACCAAGCTTGGTGTTTGAAGATTATTTTAGTGCACCATTGAAAGTCACATTAAATTTTGTGATGTTTCAATAAAGCTGCATATCCATAAATGTTTGTGATACTTCAAGTTTATTTTTTGGTTAAATTTCTCGGGATTTTTATACAATAATCTATGGGTTTCCTTTTGTTTTTACTTGCTGATATTTGTCTCTCGACCCTGTGTTGTTCAATTGATTTCTATTTTGCTTAGACTCTGTGAGTGTTAGGTCTCTCTAATTGTATGGCAAATTGGCTGAGTTTACAAGTGAAATCGTGTAATTGTTTAATTTAAGACCTTTGTGCACTCTACAATCTAACTAATGAACTTTCACTTTTGAATGTGTGCTTTATGATGAATTTTCACCAAATCAATTGAAGAGGACAGCACCGAGTATGAATGTATTTGAGGATAATTAATATATAGTTGAAAAAGTAAATTTGAAAGAGGTGTGTAACCATGTCCTATGGAAATATATGATGAAGAATATTGAAGAATCATGAAAGTGCTTATTTCATGATTGAAATGAATGAGGCATAAGTGCAAACAAGTGGACTGAATGACCCATATTTGAGCAATCAACAAGTAGAAAGAAACTAAAATAATGACTGAAAAGTCAACCTCCATAGGTTCATGCTGGGAAAATCTACGGATGCTTGTCTACCTTTCAATTGTTTTATGAAATTAAGGAGTCTGCTTAATCAACTCCTTCCCACCTTCATTTGTGATTGGTTTTCAGATTGTTACCTTTGGGGTAGAGATGCTTCTATACAGAAATTTATTAATTTGCATTATTTATTGGGATGCCTTTTCAAGTCACTTATAAACTTGTTTTTCTCATATTCTAAGTTCAGTTTCTTGGTGCAGGTATTCCCAAAAATTAAAGATTCAATACAGGTATGTTGACTAGAATTAGCATAGATAAGTGACAGGGATCCAGACATCCATCATCCAACCCAACCCTTAAAACACACGCGCACACGCACACACGCACGCATGCACACGTAGACTGTGTCATGTTGCATAGTTTGTAGGCTTTGCTGTGAAGTTTTCTAGATTTTTTATAGATTTGTTCACAATAAATAGATGTTCCATGTGGTATATGCAATAGATTTCTTGATGCTTGTACTGGATATGTTGACTATACAATATGGTATTTTCTTTGGACGCAAAATCTCTGCTGCTCTGTTTGTGTGTTTAATATGATTAACTTATTTGTAGTATAAGGTTTCTGATGACCTTTTTCCATTATCAGAGTATTATATTTTTCCTCAGATTCAGTTTCCTCTCCAACTCATATTACTTTCCTGACAAGAATGCAAAGCCAGAAAAAGACATTAATGACCTTTTGAGAAAGCATGTTTTTGATTTTAATGTTTGTAGGGGCCACTAAACCTACTTTAGGTCAAAACCAGTCTCCTTTTTCTTGTACCTGATGACAGTTCTCTTTTATCAGGGGATGTTTTTTATCCTCACGTTTTTCCTCTCCAACTTAGACGACCTCTCATGGCAAAAGATGAAAAGACTTAGATGACCTCTTAAGATAGGATTTTCTCGAGGGGCAAAACCTTCTTTAGGACAAAGAAAACTTCCTTTTTTGTATAAAAAAAATTTGATTCCCTCTTTTTCGAACCTGATGACTGTTTTTATGCAGGGTGGGATCATGCTTTTTATCAGTTCCTACTTTGAGTTTGTTCGAATTCGGAACTTTTTGAAGTCGCAAAATGCTTCTTTCTGCCTACTGGGGGAGTAAGGACCTCTCTACTATGTCATAATGATCATCTATGTCCTACCATTTTCCCTTTTCTGAGTTAGAAGGCATCAAAAAATGAGTTTTGTGCATTCATTTGAAATATGTGCTTGAATTTTTTCTTACTTTAGGTACACAAAGCAGAGTGATATTTCTCGTTCACGAGTTTGGTTCTTCGAAGGTAAAAGGAAGATTATGCTGTACACCGAGAGAGCTCACTTTTACCACAGATATAAGGTTATATGACACATGCCCTCATTTATGTTGTATATTTAAAAATGAGGTGTCCGTAGAAACCCACATGGGACTTTTCACGAGTCAATAAAACCCACTGTTAAGCCAGAATAGGCAATGTATTTGGGTCCAATATGAATGTAAAGTCAGCATTATAATTGGAGAAAGAACTGGTACTTGACTCTTCATGTGAATCTGGCCCAACATTTCAACTTCATTAAAAGGATACATGCAATTTCAAATCCAGCTTATGTTAACCAGTTGTTACTATTTCTTTGAAATTGATGACATGATCAGACTTTCATTTTCTTGATGCTGTAATTACTTCATCCCCCCCCCCCCCCCCCCCCCCCAAAAAAAAAAAAAAAAAAAAAAAAAAAAAAAAAAATCTCTCGCCTTTTGGAACTTGGTCATATGAATTTCAAAATGTCATTTAGTTCAATTTGCGTTCTTGTTGGACTTGATAGATTCATGCGCCCATCAAGTTTTTGGTTTGTAAGGCATTTTCATTTAGTCTTGAGTTGACATACATTTTATATTAATGACGAGTTAATTTGGTTTCATCTTTTCAGAACTCAACTAATATGCGAACTGATTACGATATGAGTTAGCCTTCTTTATGCTGCTTTGCAGTTGCTGATGTCATAAAAAAATTTATTTTAGTACATATTGGAAAATATGCAATCTACCATAGCATCAACATACAATGTAAGAGCTCGCTCTCTTCCATCCTCGAGGACTAGGTTCTGCACCCTAACACTATGTTCCTTTGCAATTTGTCAAAGCACATGGAATTGAGAGAGAATTGAGCTTGCAAAAGACTTAGTACAAAATCAAATGCAATAGTGTAAAAGGATTCATGTAGCCGACCCCTGACCCACTTGTGGCTTAAACCTTAGCTTGGGTTTTGTATGTGGAATTGATAAATACTTTTAAGTTATAAAGCAAACGATATATGTGGTGGATGATGGAGTTCTCTGCCCACATGTGTGCACAATGCTTGAGCCCTTCAACTCAAGCTTGCAGACATGTTTTACCAATCAAAATATTGCATGCCATTTGAATTTTTTGATTGATTACATTTGACTAGTTAAACGTCAACATTTGTCCAATCCTAGTTCTTGACCTCAAATGACCCTGTAAGAATGTCTGATCTTAAAGTTAAGGCTTTTAGGTGGAAGGATAACACGTGTATATAAGGCCTATGTGGACCCCGTAAGTAAGCATTATGGGATATTCTTTCACACCCTTTCTCACATGTTGAGATGGATCAAGAACAGCATGTGGAATCAATGAATGGGGAGCCTCATGTGAGATAAATCTAGGGTGAACCCGGCTCTCATACTATGTTAGAATATTCAACCTAAAAGCTTAAGGTATTGGGTGGAGGGAGACGTTAATCTATATAAACCCAATCAACAAGCGATGTGGAGTAGACCTAAATAATCAAGTTGAAATAGGCTTGGACCTGGTTCCTGGACTGACTGTTGGACCGGTAGGTTTGGTTAGTCTTGCAAAACTTGGTTCATGAAGTCAATGTGTAGATGTCTTTCCTCATCTGTCTGCAGTCTATATATACTAACAAATATACATATACTTGTTCATAGTTGCCTATACACGTGTGTCCTTGAGCATGTGCATGCAGTTCTTCATGCCTATATACATACAGAGTTGCAAATGAATGTACCATACCATGTCCAGGTGACAGAAGTCAACGACAAACCCGTCTGAATAACCTAACCAGAGAATTGTGTGAAAATCTGAAAGTACTTTTTGACTTGTGGGATGTATCCTAACAGATTTTGGTACAAGCCATTGCTACGATACTTGTCTTCTCTTACTTGGATTTCCTGTGTTTATCTACTAAAACGATTGTGGCTTGATAAATAATCTAGGTCTTATTCGGGTAGAATGCCTTCAATGCATTTCAAATGATTCTTCATATTGTGAGTGGAGATGCATCTGATCGTAAGAAGAGGATTCTACAGAGAAACTGGGGGGGTGCAGTTACTGCATTGCTGCTCATAATAACACAATATGCTAGAAAACATTTAAAATAAACACGGCAAGTTTTTGGTTAAAAGGAATGCATCAACAGCAATTACTGATATATTCATTGTTTTTTGCCAAAAGCTGCAATTACTGATATAATACATTGGGCAGGCCTATTTGATGCCCTTTTTGCCAAAAACTTTCTCAAGAGAGCCAAAAGAATTGCAAGTGGATTGAAAAATTCTCTTCTATACTTAAATCTACATAACTAATGTTTGGGGGACATACAATGACCTTTTAAGTGACAATTACATGTTTACATCGTTCTTCTTGCCGGTTTATAAAACTTCTGATGATTACATTCTGAGACCTCATTCATGGTCTCTCTTTTGATACTTTCATTTTGTTGATGCATACTGTTGAATAATTCTTCTATCTTTTCGCCCACAGATCCGAGGCATGCAAAATTTAATAATCTATTCTTTGCCTGAGAGGAAAGAGTTCTATCCAGAGGTAGACACTTGTTTTCCATGCTGCTTCTTTTTTCCCCTAGCATTTGATCATTGTCTGATATTGGGCATCATTTGCATGCCATGGATGCAAGCTCAAGATATGTTTTAATGATTCTCATTAGTTTTTTCTGCTGGGATTTTTTATTTTCTGATTACAGATTGTAAATATGCTTGAGGGTTCTCATGGCATGACATGCACAGTGCTTTTTTCTCGTTTTGATCAGCTCCGGGTAATGTGCTGTTCCTATTCTGTCCTTCATTTTACTTTTCTGTGAGATAATACGTCGAGGAATGGTTTATAACTTTTTCTAGTGTTGCTTGTTTTGATTTCACTTCTTATACTTCTTGCGGATATTTTTACATTGGTAAGCTTAGTGGTGGCTTAAGAGGTTCATATCATGGCTAAAGTTTCATACTCTCAAGGATTTCACTTCTTATGGCCAAATAAAAAAGGTTTCACTTCTTGCAGTTGAGTCAAGGTCCAAGCTTCCTGTCAATACTAGTTCTTTGAGATCAGTGACGTTTTAACTATTCCCTAATAGTACTTAACTTCAAACTGTTCAAAAATCAGTACTTTTGGTGAACTGGAAAGGCAGTATGTTCTTGAGATGATTCTTGTGTCATATTTAGTGTTAAGGATATTGCATTATGTGCAATGTGCTTTAGATTTGCTGACTTATTCTAATTCTTTGTGGTGAGTATATTCAGCTGGAGAGAATTGTCGGTTCTGCCGCTGCGAAGAGGATGATGACGTCAGAGAAGAGTGTATTTGCTTTCTGTTAATTGATTATGGTCGATAGTAGAAGCTAGCGAGTGGAGGATGCCATTTAAGTATATTTATCTAACCAAAAGAAAATATTATAGGATTCTAGGGTTCACAGAGGCATATAGAGCCAATTTCATGAGATAGATGGGAGAGAACGATATGAAGATCCTGAGATGGATCAGCAGTTTTGCCTAGGATTTTCCATTACTTTCTTGTATGGAGCTACTTGAGAGGAGCCCTAACTTATATAGCAAACGAAGTGTATTGTGCATAATGGCAATTTTGACCCCGAGTTTTGGAAAAAGATCAAATGTGTTTTTTTGAGGTCCAGATGTTCTGGAATTTGTATCTGTCGACTGTTCTTTGAATTCTATGTTCTGTTTTTGATTTAGCTTCTGCAATACTGTGCCAAGATGAGCCGGGTGCTCAACCTTGATCCTTTTACCGGCGTTAGCTGGTTAATAAACGTCAATGACTTGGCACTCCATAAGTTTACATTACTGGAGAGGTTTGGTAATTTACTCGTCTTCAAATAATATTTAGTTATCTTATAATTGGAAACATGAAACATTAGCAAAAAAGAAGATTTACCCCAATCAAGTCCGCTAAATAAAATCCTCAAAGGAGATTTTAACATTATTGTATGTAGGGGTGAGCATCGGTCTAGGGTCAACCCTAAACCGACCCTGGATCGGCCCAACTCTGTCGATCCTGGTCCAGTTCCTAGGGAGACTGGGTCAGTCATTGGTCATAAAATTCCTAGACCAGTTCTCGGTTCTAAGAGTTTCGGGTCGGTCCAACCCGGACCAACCCTGACTATATATAAATAATATATATATATCTAATATATTATTTATATCTAATATATTATTTATAATTTTTTTATATAGAGAAAATTTTAAAATAAATGACGTTAACAATGTTAAATAGTTTTTAGTGAGGAGTTCAAGTAATTTTATATTATTTTTTAATAACTTAGGTTTTTAATGTCTTTTATGGCATCAATAGTCATAATTTACGAATGAAGAAAATATTTTTGTGAGGAGTTTTCACGGCGTCCAAAAAGGTAGCTTATGGCATCCTCCTCTAGTATTCATTATCTTCTCTTTTATTTGTTCTCTTAGTCTTCAATTTACTAAAATTGAAAAAACTTCTCCGTTCGCCACACTTGCTTTGGGTCACTTGTGCCGCTCATTGCTCGATGCTCGCTTGGCTTGTTGCTCCCCGCTCAATATTCGATGTTCATTCTATTCAACGCTCACCCCACTTGACTCTTACTGCTTGCCTTTCTTAGCTGATCTTGCTCATCATCGAACTCATTTGGTCGATACAGTCCTTGGTTGCCCTTTCAAGGAATATAAAAAATGAAAAAAAATTATTGATTAGTCATAGGTTGACTTTAAAATTGGACCGAACCTATTGGGTCAGTCCGGTCCTCAATTACTTTTTTAAGGAGTACAAAAAATGAAATAAAAAATTATTAGTTGGTCCCGGGTTGACTTTGAAACTGGACCGAATCCATTGGGTCGGTCCGGTCCTCGGTCCCAAGATCAATAGGGTCGGTCCTCGGTTCCAAAAATTGAGGACTAGCACTGTGTGGGTTGATCCTAGGGTTAAGGGGTGGACCGGCCTAATCCGAACCATGCTCACCCCTAATTGTATGGCAAAAAGGAACATTATTTTAACTGCCATTTTCAAAATAGCAATGCCGGTATACTAAAGACAGGGCTACAGATGCGAGCAATGCTCTTTTAAATCAAATTTGACAAAGCAAACGGGCATTTAAGGAAGTGTAATGTCATGTTCCACGCTCCAAAAAAAAATAGCATGTCAAATAGCCTATGTAGAAAAATTGTGACCAATGCCCAACTCTTTCGATTGAATGATTTTAGAAACCAATTTCGGGATACTTATATAATTTCATTTCGTATGCGGAAAAGTGAGATTGATGATGTTTGCCATGCTGCCGTCGCCTTCAAAGGTGTCCATTTGGTCCCAAATGGGGGAGCTTTCCCCTCATTGGATGCGTGTGGTTCCATTTTTGGGAAATGTTTTTGGGAACTTGCAAAAGTCTTTGGATTAAAAAGGTTTTTCCAATTGTAAGTAATGTTTGATAAAATGTATCTTAAAAATACATTGGAAAGCAACTTAGACATAAATGTCATTTAGTAAAATTTAAACTATTTGCGTGCAGAACTTGGCCGCCGTTGGCAAGCTAAATTGACCAGCCTCGGTTAAGGTCACTTGACCTCATGTGAGGGTGGTAGTGGCTCGCCGGCTACGTGTCAATTGCTTGCTGATTTCTCGTAGGTGCCTAAGGCAAAGTTGGGATTTTTGAAGACATTTGTAAAATTATGAAGTTGAGTAAGAACAAAGTTGGAAGGAAAAGAAATTATTTGCATTCTGGAAATGCAAAATTTCAAAATATTTATGAACCTATCTTGGGTTAAGCAATCCAAAAATTTTGCCAAATGATTTTTGCATTTGCAAAGGATTTTGAAATTGCTAAACCAAACGCACTCATTTTTTGTATCAACTTTTAAGGCTTTTAGGTTGCCATACGCTTTGCTTGCACTTCTATCTCTTGGAAAAATTGCTCCTTTCAATGAAGTTCTTCATTGACAAAGTTCAACCATATCTCTACTTGTCATAACCTCAATGAGAATACTACATAGAGATTTCCAGAAAAAAAATATGGGTCTTTTCTAAGATCTTTCGATGTTAGGTTCAAAATTTAATGATAAAAAGGAATGTCTTTATAAAATTGCTATTGATCAATTTAGAGTTATTCATGCAAACCCATTGTTCTAGGTCTCGATAGGACAATCATCTAGGCACATGATAGCGATTATTCGTTATGCATGAGGAAATGCTAATGTTCTTATGATTTCTCTTGATTCCATGGTCTGATTGACGAGGCCATTTCTTGTGAGGCCCCCCATAGGACAACTATATATATTGGATGGTCTTGGGCCTCTTTCACCTAAAAAACTAGTTCAAATGGTAAAATTTCCCTTGTAACTTTCTCGTGTGTGACTGTTGGGTTCAAACTTGTTAATAACATAGGTTTTGATGTTAGTGTTTGTTGATATTGGACCTCTCTCACCAGGTGAGGTTTTCTCTCATTCTTATAAGCTGACTACTAGCCCCTTCCACAATTAATATAAGTCAATCTCGACAAAATATAGGCTACACAAATTTGCATGACTTAGCTCAAAATCTTCCATTTATTTATGGATTAAAGGTTTAACAGTGATCACTTAAAAGAGAGCCTCTTTTTTTTATCGTTTTCATTTCCCTTGAAAGATGGGTTATCTAGATAGATTTTATTATTGTTATTATTATTATTGGAAAACCCACCAATTAAGATTCATGGGAGGAAAACATGACCCTTGGAATTTCAATGTAATATGACAAACATAAAAAAAAAAATATATAGTTTTAAAAATAACTCAAAAATTAAATTTGATCACTTGTTGAAGAATTGGCCCAAAAATTCAGCCCCAAAAGTCGAGTACGAAAATCACATGGAAATGAAATTTCTCTCTCAAAGCAAACCACTAAAATAGAAGTCTAAAACCTGAGCGAAAATGAGGATGGTTTTCCTTTAACTCAATTTCATTTATAAAAACGATCAAATTCTACCGAAAATTACAAAAAACAGAGTAAATTTAATTGCCGACTAAGTTAACTAATTTAAGACTCTATTCGTTTCGCATAAAATGTGGCGTTTTTAATGATAATATTTTCCATTGTTTAGTTAAAAAGTGAAAATGAATTTGAAATTATTTTCCGCCGTTTGATAAGAAAAACCTTTTTCTCCATGCACTCGATTCAATAAATTTTTTATTATTTTATATTTTTAGAATCGATTTTTAATAATTTTTTTTTTTTTTTTTTCTTCCTCAACCGGTCATCGGCCACAGGCTAGAGCCTCGTTGACCTGTGACAAGGCCTAGCTTGCCCAACTAGCCATGAGGAAGCTTGGGTTTTGTTAGATTTGGCGAGTTAGGCAAGGTTCGAGCTCACCTAATTAGGTGAGGTGGAGTGTCGCCTGCCTCGCCACAGGCCAACAAGCAGTAGCCGACAAGGCTCAACCTGGCCAGTCATTGACTAGGGTCATGGCCGGCATTGACCAAGGAAGAAGAAAGAAAAAGAAAAAGAAAAGTTATAAATTTGATTTTTTGAAAAATAGAAAAAAGAGAAAGATGTTTATGAAAAAAAATAAGGTGCAAGAAGATAAGAAAAATGTTTTCCCCTACTCAAAAAGTGAAAAACAATTTCCTCTATTTTGGAAAAAAATTTCCATTGATGATTTTTTTTTTGGCTCTGAAAAATCTGAATTTTTTTTTTAAGTTGTTTTCCTAAAAAATGAATGGAGGCTAAGATTAAAAGTTTTAGAAAAGGTTAAAAAAAAAGGTTAATACTGAAACACTCCAAATTTGTACACTTGTGACAAATTTACATAAAACTAATTTTTTGAGTACCAAAAACCCCAAACTAGTAACCTTTGATAAATTTACTTTTAAATTGGTACATTTGTAACAAATATACTCTATGTTAATTTCCGTTAAATTTTACTGTCAAATTATTAAGTTGAATAACACGTGACATCGACTGATATACCAACTCCGTTTGTCACAATTATACAATTTTTGTATTTTTTGTGATATTAATCCAATTTAATGAATGGTATATTTGTCACAAATATATCAGTTTAAGATTTTTGACGGTTGAATAAATTAGTTTATGGCAAATTTGTCAGAATTATACCAGTTTATGGTGTTTTATGGTCAGTTTAAATAAATTTGTTATAAATGTATCAGTTTGAGGTATTTCAAGTATTAACTAATTTAAAAAAAAAAAGTTAGTATGTCTGAGCCAGGAATTACTCTAATCAATGGAGGACAAAACCGTAAATTCACCTACAACTAGGGTTTTGTCGCACTCTCCACATATAAGACTGCGCATGACAATGCTTATTGGTTAAGGAAGAGTTTTTTTTTTTTTTTTTTTTTTTTTTTTTTTTTTTTTTTTCAGAAATAGTTCTTTTCTATTTCTATCATTGGGAAAAATTTCTAAGTAAAAGAATGTATTTGATAACTACACAAAATTTTTACTCTTGGAATAAAAAAAGAATAGAAATGCTTTTGGTAATGTAACAGTTTCTTTTTTGTATTTATTTATTTTTTATTCTTGTTCACGGATCGCCGATCGCCAATCGTCGCCCGCCGCCGCCGGTCCACGATTGTCGGCCGCCGACCGTCACCACCGACCGCTGTCGCACAGCCCATCGGCTGCCGATGACTGCCGCCGGACAGCCCATCGGCTGCCGACGACCGCCGGCGATCGGCGGCGGCAACGATAGGTGGCGGTGGCGTCCGGCGACCCATGGTGGCGGGCGGCGGTGGCTGGCAGTCGGCGGTAGCTTCGGGTGGTTGGAGGTGGCTGCGGCAAGAGAAAGGAATAAAAGAAAAAAAAATTGGCTTATTTCTAGAAATTGTTCCCGAGAATAAGAAGTAACTTTTTTTTTTTTTTTGGTAAAAGGTAAGAATATATATTGAGCTTTGGACAAATATAGAAAAGATCGGCACCAAAAACTTACACTCAAACTTCAAACAAGAGAGAGAGTGAAAGGGAGCCGATGTAAAAGCCGCGAGGGCAACAACAAAACAACAAGTTAGACAGCAACAGCAGATAGAACAAAGCGAAACTACAAGGCACACCAACCCTCGGCCATTCGACAGTAAGCGGGACGAAGAACGGTTTTTTTTTTTTTTTCTCGTTTTTGCTCCAAATCTATTGTCGGGCTAGAAAAACAACTTGGTGTTACCAAACGGATTTCTGTTTTTTTTTTTTTTTGTTCTGGGGAACAAAAGAACAGAAATTCGGAGGAGTCATGGAGGCATTTGTTTCTTCTCGATATATTGTTCATCCTCCTCTTTAAAAGGGGCGAAACTGGTTCTGTTCACCCCGTCTAGTTCGATGCTTGCTCCGGGTGCTACAGCTAACCGTTTGCTCCAATTTTTGGAGGGGTTCTTCCTTGGTCTACCCTCCATATTTCCACCAATTAGTTTGCCCTGTCTTGGCCTCGAAGTGGAGTTCGAAGCTGCCCTATTCTAGACCCGATTCGCTTCTTCTCCAGTCTCGCGAGATCTGCTTCGCTCTGCTCGTGTTGGATTGGAGGGCAGTTCGTAGGGCCTTGTGGTGGTTGGTGGTTGAGGGCTCGAGTAAGTACTTCCCCTCTCCCTTCGATTGGCCTGGTATGGATTCGTTGGCTACACTATAGCGAGTGTTGTTGGGCTGCTGGTGAGGTAGCTTGTTTTGATGGCATCCTCCTCGGCTAAGGCCATCGTTAATGCTTCTGGTGGGAAGGGACGTAGCCCTCCACCTTGGGCTGAAGTTTCTCGGCTTGCTGGGAATATTGGATTGCCCCCTCGACCCGGTGAGGGATCTGCTCTGCTTGGGACTGATGCTGTGCGCATTAAACAACTCAAGCTGACTCGTGAAGGAAGGTCTAAGGGCCAAAGCCGTGCACGAGCCCCTGATAAGAGGCCCATGAATAAGCCGGCTAGTTCGTCCAGGCCTCCTCAAGCTCATTCGTGGGTCAATGTGGCGTGATTGGCTGCTAATGGCTATGACCTTACGTTCATCCCTCCTTCTGTGGAGGAAAGACCGATGGTAAACTTGCCCAGAGAAGTGCTGCAAGCTACAGATCTGAAATGGAGTGAATACTTGGTGGGTTATTTTGTAGGAAAGTGACTTCCGTTTCAGCTTGTTGAGCAAGCTCTGAAGAATACTTGGGGGGCTAAGCTTCTTGACATGCTGGCCGACGACCAATGATTTTTCTTTTTTCATATCCTAGATCCTACATTCTGTAGGAAGCTATTGGAGGAGGGACCGCTCACCGTGGCTCAAGTGCCCCTTGTTTTACAGCAGTGGAAGCCGCTCATGGAATTGAAAAAGAACAACCAAGTCTCTGTCCCGATTTGGATAAGACTTAAGAACCTCCCTCTTGACTTGTGGTCGACTCCAACTATTAGTGCCATTGCCAGCTCTGTTGGTAAACCTCTCTATGTGGACCAACGGACGGAGAGTATGAGAATGATTTCATTTGTTAGGGTCTGTGTGGAGATCCATGTAAATCAGCCAAGAGTCTCCTCGGTTGATGTTAATGTGGATGGGATCACACGGAATATTGCGGTGGTTTATGAATGGATGCCGGTCGAGTGCCCAAAGTGCGGAGTCTTTGGCCATAAGTGTCAGGACAACCCCACCCCTTCTTAGGGGGTGGTGAAGGGGCGAAACCTAGCGGCCCACGTTTCTACAGACCTTGCCCAGCCCTCAGATTCTATTGCGGATGGTGCTGCTGCTCAGGAACAACCTTGGAAGCTGGTGGTTGGCAAGAAAAAGAAGACCCCTGCCCCAATAGACCCAAACTCGACCATCCAGGTCAACCCTAGTGATGAAGGGCGTTTGTTGAAGTTTAAGGCTGTAGCTGTTGATGAGGGATTGCCTCTTGCCTCAACATATACTCAAAAAGCTACTAAAGGTCTCAGAAATTCCCTTAGGCAATTGGTTGAACCCCTTGTCTCTTCGGATGACATTGGCAGGCCTTCGGTGGCAAATGATCCTAGTTTGTCCAGCCCGGTTGAGGACCATGAAGGCGTGGATAACCTAGATTTCTCCTCTGATGATGATCTTCTATCACCATGTTCCCCTCTGAAGGTTCCTCTCGACAGTAGGAGACCCGAGAATATGCAGGACAAGGTGCTAGCCTTGGCTCCTGATCCCCCACCTCCAACGGTCCGTACGGCTCCGCCTTCCACCAGGCGTAGCTCTTCTAAAAAGAGGTAACCTCCTCTTCCTTTCTCTTTGTAAATATGTATATATGCTGCTGGAATATTAGAGGCCTCATTGGCCCTTTGAGACAAGCGGAGGTTCGGAACCTCATTTTATCTAATCGGTTAGCTTTGCTTGGGATAGTTGAGACGAAAGTTCCTCAAGATGTGTTTTCTTCTATTTCGGGGAATTTAATGCTGAGCTGGATCTGGATGACTAATTATGATTATTCGCGCCGGGGAAGGATTTGAATTGGGTGGAATCCCTCTGTTGTTTCCTTTGATGTGTTGTCGGTTTCGGATCAAGCAATCCATGGGAACCTTACGTCCTTAGATTCTGGAGCTTTTTGCTGCATTACTATTGTTTATGCTGAACACTCTTTCACTTCTCGAAGACCTCTTTGGGAGGACCTTGTGAGTAGGAGTTCTACCTTTTAGAGTGTTCCTTGGTTAGTGATGGGTGACTTCAATGCTATCAAGGACCCTTCTGATAGGTCAGGAGGCTCGAACCTTTGGTTGCCATGCTTTGATGAGTTCAGTCAGTGTATGGATCAGGCGGAGCTAGAGGACCTCAGGTATGTGGGCTTTCATTACACTTGGTCTACTTCTTCGGGGGCTTCTCGGAAGGCGAGGAAGATCGATAGGGTTTTGGTCAACCCTGCTTGGATGCTTTCCTTTTCCTTCTCGGAGGCTTCGTTTCTTGCTCCTGGTATTTCGGACCACTCTCCTATGGCGGTCAAAGTGGAGAACCCGGTTCTCTGAAGGAGGCCTTTCAAATTTTTTGATTTCTGGATGAAGCACCCGGATTTTGGGACAATTGTAAAGGATGTTTGGGAGGCTCCAGCTAATGGGGTTCCTATGTTTAGATTGGTTTGTAAGTTGAAAAGCCTGAAAAGTCGTCTCAAGCGCTTAAACAGGGATTCTTTTGGGAATATTTCCATTAGGACTTCTGAGGCGAGGAATGCTTTGAATCGGACTCAGCATGGCCTACTTCAAGATCCTACCAATGATGAGCTTGCGGTGTTAGAGAAGTCTCAACGACTTACCTTCTTGGAGCTTCGCACTCAAGAGGAGTCATTCTTTAAACAGAAAGTGAGAATCAGATGGCTTAAGGAGGGAGATCGTAATACAAAGTTCTTCCACCATTATGTCAAGAAGAGACAAATGAGAAACAAGATTCTTTCCGTCATGTCATGGATTCAATAGGTAACCAAATCAATGATCCACAGCTTGTCCAACGACACTTTGTGGAGTACTTCCAAGACCTCCTCTCACCTCGAGTGGGTGGAGAGATTCCTGAGGTTAGCCAGATTCAAAGCGTAATTTGTTGTCAACTAAATGATGATCAGATCTCCTCCCTTGATCGGCCTGTCTCTGACATTGAGATTAGAGATACACTATTTTCTCTAGCTCGGGGTAAAGCTCCAAGCCGGATGGTTTCACAGCAGAATTCTTCATCGAAAACTAGGACTCGGTAGGGCAGCTGGTTACAACAGTTGTAGGGGACTTCTTTGCCTTCGGAAGACTTCTGAAGGAGGTAAACAACACCATTTGGTATTGGTGCCCAAGGTTCCCAATGCATCTTCCGTAGATGACTACAGACCTATTGCTTGTTGCAATACTATTTACAAGCTTATTACTAAGGTGCTGGCGAATAGGATTGCTACAGTGTTGAAGGACCTTATTAGCCTGCCTCAAAGTGCTTTTGTTAAAGGACGGCGTATTAGGGATAATATCATTTTGGCCCAAGATCTCTTTTCCAGTTTCCATCTTCAGTCGTATACTCCTAAGTGTGCAATTAAAGTGGATTTTAGGAAGGCCTATGATATCGTGGATTGGCGGTTCCTTGAGAGTGTACTCCTTGCGTTTCGCTTTCCTACCTGCTTGGTGCAGCTCATCATGACTTGTGTTCGCACGCCTCGGTTCTCAATTGCGCTGAATGGGGAGCTTCATGGGTTTTTCCCTAGTGGACATGGCCTACGGCAGGGTGATCCCATGTCTCCTTATTTATTCACATTGGTGATGAAGGTGCTTTCGGGTATTCTTGATAGAAGCTCACGGCAACCGGGGTTTAGATTCTTTTGGAGGTGTAAGCCTACTTCCCTTTCACACATGTTTTTTGCGGATGATGTGTTCCTCTTCTATGAAGGCCACTTGCCTTCTGTCTCGCTCCTCATTCAAACTTTCTCATCTTGGAGTGGCTTACTTCTGAATTCGAGGAAAAGTGAGGTTTTCCTCTCGGGTGGATCGACGTCCCTTAAAAGTCAAATACTCCTGGAGCTTGGCTTTCAAGAAGGGGTTTTGCTGGTCCGGTACCTGGGAGTTCCGATTATCACGAGCAGGCTGGGTAAGGCCGATTGTGCTGAACTTGTGAGACGCATTACGGCGAGGGTGCAATCCTGGACTCACCGGTTTCTCTCCTTTGCTGGGCGTCTCCAATTGGTCAGGTTAGTTCTTCATGCCATTCAGGCCTATTGGGCCAATGTGTTTATATTGCCTGCCTCGGTGCTTGATTGGATTGAGCGTGTTCTGAGACAATTCCTTTGGAGAGGTCCCAAGTTGGGGAGAGGAGGAGCTAAGGTTTCCTAGGATGAAGTGTGCCTCCCATAAGCTGAGGGAGGTTTGGGTATTCGTAGACTCCGTGAGTACAATAAGGCAGCCATGCTCAAACACATCTGGAACTTGTTCTCAGATAAGGAGTCAATGTGGTGCAAATGTATTCATTCGACATTCTTAAAGAACAAAAACTTCTGGGTGGTAAAGCAGCCGACCTCTTGCTCTTGGGCTTGGAAGAAGATCTTGCAGATGAGGGAGGAAGTCAGGCTAAGCTTTGCATGGAAGATAGGAGATGGTTCATCTGTGTCACTATGGTTTGACAACTGGCACCCTTGGGGGCCTTTAAACTTGTTTTTCTCATATGTGCTCATTTATAGTTCCGAGCTCTCTAGAGTGGCTACGGTGGCTGACCTTTTTTCCGACGATGGCCATGCACTCAGGACGGAGATTGAGTCATGGGGGTCACCTCTTCCCTCCCTGTCTCGGTGCCATGACCGTTTTTATTGGAGATGGGAGTCGTCGGGCTTATTCTCAGTTGCTTCGGCGTGGGAGGCTATTTGGTGGAGGAAACCCCGCGTCAATTGGCATGCCTTCATCTGGAACAATGTTATTGTGCCTCGATACCAATTTAACCTTTGGCTCATTACTAGGCGTAGGCTCCCTACCCTAGCTCTCCTTTTATCTTATGGTAGAATTGACGCTGCTTCCTGCCCTTTTTGCAATGATATGCCTGACTCAGTTGATCATCTCTTTTTCGGATGTCGTATTACTTCTAGGCTTGCTTTCTTTTGGGCGACTAGATGTAATCTTCCTTGGCGTAATGGATCTTGGGAGGAGAACCTGAGTTGGGCCATTTCCTTACTCTTGGGGAAAATTTTTATAAGTGTATTGGCCGTTTCTCCTTCGGTGCGGTTTGCCATATCATTTGGAAGAACAGGAACAATATCCTATTCAGGGGAGAGCCGATTTTTGTTTTGGCCATGAAGAAGCAACTACTTAGAGCCGTGAAAGATAAGGCCCTTTCCTTCAGGGGTGTGGAGGATTCCATTAGAAATAGGAGGCTACAGTCTTCTTGGGATATTGACCCCATCGTTTTCTCTTATGGGGACCTCCTTTTGGCTAGTTGATTTTTGGGCGTGGTGGTTGCAGGCGCTGCTCCATCACGTTTGGTGTTAGTTCTCCTCGACCTTCCTACCTGGCTAGGGGTTGTTTTTTGCTAGTTTTTTTGGTGTGGCTTTCTACCGCCCTAGCTTTGTACCGGCTTTCCGTTTGCCGTGCTTGTTTTGTTGGTTGTGCGGCTCTGTTTTTTGCCGCGCCTGGTCCTTTTACGTCCCGATATCCTTCCACTCAGGTTGTTTTTCTTTTTGAGTGTAAGTTTTGGTGTTGGGATTTTCTATACATTTGCCTATCCTCAATATAATTATTACCCTTTCTACCAAAAAAAAAAAAAAAAAAAACAGAAATTCAGAGGAATAGAAACATTACCGTCCGCTGCCTAATATAAGCTGCCCCGTCGTCCCTTCTCTTCCTTTCTCCCACCATTCGGCTCTTCCGATCTCTCTCCCTCCTCCTCCGCCATCGCGCTCGCTTCCGTCGAAGAAGAGAGACAATGGGAGTCTTCACCTTCGTCTGCAGGAGCTCCGGCGACGAGTGGACGGCGAAGCAGGTCTCCGGCGACCTCGAGGCCTGCGCCGCCTCCACCTTCGAGCTCCAGCGGAAGCTCGTCCAGTCCGCCGTCGCCGCCGACTCCTCCGGCGGCGTCCAGTCCTCCTTCGCGCTCGTCACCCCTTCCTCCGCCGTTTTCCAGGTCTCCCGCGGCGCTTGCACTCGATTGGTTCATACGTCATGTTCGAAACTGCTGCGTTTTTTCTCCTAGGAAGCGTGCGTCATAGTCGATCTGTATTTGAAGTGGTGGCGCAAGTGTCGAGATAGTATTTGCTAGAGACTCGGGGATTTTCTCTTTGGGGGGAATTTGTGTTTTGATGCTCTTTTCGTGAGTAAGGTCTCGGATTGTTTTGCTTCTTGTTGTTGTTTCTCGATTGTTTGTGAAGGTATTGCAAATCTTTCCTTTTTCTAGTCGCCTGTTGTTAGATCCTCGTTGATGCTCTAGTAATTATCAAAGTGATTACTCGTGTGTATATGCATACTAAACTGTTGTTAAGGAATTTCTTGAGCTTATGTTACGGGTCGGAAGAGGGAGTGATCTTGGACAGAATGTTAATGTACTGACATGTTTTGTGATGAAGCTTGTTGATGCGAAGACAGTTCACTGTGGTGTCAAGTTGGATATTTTACGCTTCCTTTCTTGATTTGGAAAGAATGGGAAATGCATTGGAGATATTAGATGCAACATGGAAGTAATCTTTGAAGAACACAGTTTTATTGTGTTTTGCATGTTTATTGGGGCTATGAGATGTCTGTGAAACCTATATGCAATAATTGGCTCATGAATGAAATTGAATGATGTATGTTGGGGATGCTTTGTCACCATGGGGGACGCTTTTCTGTTGCTCTGTTTCCTTTGCTGGGGACTTCTTATGCAGTAGAACTTTTTAAGTATATGTTGGTTAGAATACCACAACATTCATACAGACATGTGGTGGCTCATCTCGTGCTGAACGCATCATTTTCCGGACTGATTCAAACTTGTTCCTGCCTCAGGTGATTATTGGAGGCGGTGGTGGCGGCGGTTTCATCGGAGGAGGTGCAGCTGCTGCAGCCCCCGCAGGTGGTGCAGCACCGGCTGCTGAAGCACCTCCAGCAGAGGAGAAGAAGGAAGAGAAAGAGGAGAGTGACGACGACATGGGATTCTCTCTATTTGATTAGGGCAGTTGATTTGTGCTTCGGTCTTTACATTAGTGAACGCTTCTTTTTCATGTCTTGCTGAAAACCACCCCATGTCGATCATATCCTAAATAGCATGAGAATTTTGTTTGGATACCCAAATTTCTATGAATTTTGTCCTCTCTGGTTGGAACATTGGATCGCTGTGAACATTTGGCAATGTGAGTCATGTTTAATAGCATTTGCTCAGAATTACCTTCACAGCATTTTAGTGCTCTCAAAGCGAGTCTGTCTGATCTTGCATCGTATTTGTTCATCTTCTTCTCCACCTAAGTTTGGTTATATTTGTAATCTGTTTCATTCCTGTTTAGTGAGTTCCGGCATGAGTAGTCAATATCCACTTGCTTGCGTGTTATATAAGGTTCCAAATTTGTGACCTTTGCTCTTTACTCGATCAGTAACCATTGGTTGTGAGGGCCTAAATAAAGTAATTTGGGGCCAAGTAGATCGGATATCTTGACATAACTTTGGTAAGGCCTTTCGCTGGTGCTAAGATCCAATATGGTATTAACCAATCATCAGTAATAGATACATAAATCACTGGATCCGTCCGATCTTCTCTTTTTTTCTTCATCAGGTCTTGATATGCTGCTGCAGCATCCTACATTGCAGAGATTCCTTAGTAGTCATGGCTTCGGCAACTTAAGCGTGCAGCCTCTGCTCTTTTCCTCTTTTGACCAATCCCCTGCTGGTTACTTAGGATGACTCCAGCTATAAGATCGTAAGCACCGTCTTTAACTGTTGGTTTCTTCTGGTGGGACTCTCCATTCCCGAGTTTATTGCTTCTTCGAAGCAGTCCGTCTGAGTTGTAGTTTTTTGTTAATCAAGCATATTCATCACCCAAAAGCAATGGGAACCAAAAACCTCTTTTCCTAGCCTCTCCCTTTAGATTAGTGTCAGCAAAACCATCATTGGGACCATTTGTTCAATGCTACTCACTCCCACATATCACTCCCCGTAAGTGCCTTACTGTTTCTTTCACACTGGCTATCACAAGATGGAGAATTAGCTGTAGACTTCATACCTCTGCCGAGTAAATTTTCATTCGTGGCCAGTGGATTGATTCTACCCTTGGCAAGTAATCATTCAAGAAATCCTAGCAATCCACAAGAAATGTTTGTTACTGCTTTTGCAATCACAGGCAATGTAACTCTAAGGTGTCGATCTGGAAACCAGAAAAGCTGAGGAAACTTTTATCTTTGAAGTGAACTCACTAGAGTGTGCGAAGCTGAACACTTTGTCGATCTGCAAGTTTCCCTACTCTAAGCTTCCATGCAACCGGAGCGAGAAGGAAAAACACCAGTTGAGGGAATAGTTGAGAATTATAACATGGACTTACCATGAGGACCGAACCCAAGTCCCTGCACCAAACTTGAATAATAATGTCAATTTAAGCAGACACTCTTCTTCACTCTGACAGTTCTTGAGTACTCCTTTCGGGTCTGGCTCAGGGTTGTTGGGATTATTTTTTTCTTGAATTCCTATATGTTGATTGATAGCCTATGTTTTGTTTTATCTGTTGGCTCTCCTTGGTATGTGATCTATAGAGTGAGTCTTTGATCATTCCAAGCTAAGGTTGAGAAGCAACTTAGCTTTCCAGTTATTTTTGGAAATTGTCAAAATTAGTGGGTAGGAAGTAACGCATTCGTGCCTCCACATTTCTCCCGTTATGTCCAACGATCGTCTATTTGAGATTGTTTATTGATTGCTTCAAGAAAGAGATCAATGCCATCCATATCGTATTGAAGGTTTTGACATCGTCCAGAGAGAGAGAGAGAGAGAGAGAGAGAGAGAGAGAGAGAGAGAGAGAGAGAGATATGAGATGATACGTAGTTTAGTTATAGGTCTAGAACAACCGCTAGAGAGAGGGAGAGGGAGAGGGAGAGGGAGAGCGAGAGAGAGAGATATGAGATGGTACGTAGTTTAGTTATGGGTCTAGAACAACCGCTAGAGAGAGGGAGAGGGAGAGGGAGAGGGAGAGCGAGAGAGCGAGAGAGAGGGAGAGGGAGAGGGAGAGGGAGAGAGAGAGAGGGGGAGGGAGAGTGAGAGAGCGAGAGAGCGAGAGAGAGAGAGAGATCGATCTTTTATTCAAAATTAGTCATATATGAGATGGTACGTAGTTTAGTTATGGGTCTAGAACAACCGCTAGAAAGATGACAATCTTTTATTTCAAATCTATCATACATGTGGTGCGTAGCATGTGTCCAAAGCAACCATTTATGGAAATAAGACTAATGTAGTAAGTCTTATAATTTAATTATTTTGTGTAACTTCTGATAGATCATTTAGTTGTTGTCGTACCAAAACTGCGCCTGGAGATAGTCAACAACCTTCTTGTCCACTTGGAAGGCCTTGGTGAGAACATCAACAGAAATCGGTGGCTTCGCTCCAAAGACGGCATTAGCAATGGTAATGACTCCTGGGTTCTGACTACTAAGACCAGAAAAGGACAACGCGCATGTGTTTCCAATATTCAACTGGAAGTGAATGAGACCAATAGGGAACACAAACACGTCCCCCTTGTACAGGACTTTGGTGAAGAGGGTGTTGTTTGATTCGTCAGACGTGACGAAGCCAACAAGTAGCGTACCCTCCACCACGACCAGAACCTCGGTGCCACGAGGATGAGTGTGGGGAGGATTTAGGCCACCGGGAGCGAAGTCAATGCGAGCCATGGATATTCCAAGAGTGTTGAGTCCTGGAAATTGGTCAACAAAAGCTGGTGTCACTTTTGATCCGAGCGGATTCGATGTGTTTCCAGGAATCCTGAACCCCGTAAAGAGGAAATCATCAGCTGTGGCTTGGTTCGGGTTCTTGCAGAACTTTCCATTCACGAATACCGCATAAGAAAAAGAATCAGTGTTTTAGTTTCAGCATCATAAACTAGATATGTAATACATGACTAATGCAAGAATTGAGGACCAACCTCCAGATTCCAGGTCATTGGTGGCCACGCATATATCCTGAAGAGGACTCGGGTCGTAAGCTAAAGCAGCAGTTGCCAAAGCCAAGATGAGAAAGCTAATCGGAAGAAACTTCATCGTGGCAGTGGACAGGAGGTAGGGCCTTGATCGCAAGTTCTAATCCTTGCACAGACTAGTTTTGCTTGAGGGAGGAGTGAGGACTTGCATGGCAACATGCTCTCTTTATAGATGATAATGTTAGACCCAATGTCTAGTTTGTTCAGCTGGTTTTCATGCAGATTACCAAGTCTTCAGAGGTTTTATCCATTTTCCCCTTCTCAAGTCCACGGATGAATCATCCTATAACAACTACAACGACTTAACGATTAGTTGCATATTACCTGATATCGAAATGGTCTTTGATGAAGTATGAATCCTCGTGCCGTTCTTCTTCATTTCTTTTACGACTCCTTTACCAACTCAAAGAAGATAACCTAGTGAAGAGCATATCTCGTGCAAGGTTTTATTATCTGACAAAGACTGAAGATATATAGATTGCAATAGAACACTATCCATAGGTATCTTCATCTTGAAGATATTCATGTTGTTGATGTCTTCCTCTGGAAATAGTAGTAAAAGTCAATCGCGTTTGGTACTGAGTGCCAAAATTTTTGACATTTGCCTGATATGCACTCTCTTGTCGCACAAAAGTTGATGAGCTTAGTATTTCAAATATGATAAGCTCATCACTGATGTTTCGATCATTTAATACCATTTTTTTTTTCATTTGTCAATTAATACTTTTAGCAGGTTTTTCTTTTTCCGGAGAATGGTCTGTGGGGAGTTAGGGAATAAGATCCTGCTCTTCTGCCAAGCCGCCACTTCTCTGCAGCATGATGAAAAGAAGGTTTTAATTCCACTTTCTTTACAAGACATGAATTACTTAATGATTAGGGGTGCAATCATTTAAAGATTCAGTTTATTGAGGTGCGGCATCTGATATGGAAATGATCTTCGATAACTTTTACATCCTTGTACTGTTTCTTTTTCACTTTTCTTAAGGGTAAAGTCTCTAGTATCAATGTATCATCAAAGCAGCATGATCAAGTAAAGATCATTTCTTCTACGACAATCGGATATCTCGAAAAGTTTGAATTGGTTTCTATTGCAGAAGGAGAACAATATCAATATTCATCTTCATCCTGAAAACATTCTTGTTATCAATGTTCCAAAGTTCTTAACATCTACTTGGTTGCATTGAACTCTTTCGTTGCGCAATATTGGATAAAATAAGCAATCCTGCATAAACGATAAGCTCATCACTGCTGTTTGACCATTCAATGTCATTGGTGCCTTTTTTCTGTTTTCCTGAGCATGGTTCGCGGATAGTAGGTAATAAGAAACTGTTCTTTCTTCCAAGCTGCCACTTCTCTGCACCCTAATGAAAAGAAAGTCATAGTTCGACTTCGTTTATGATCATTTAATAATATTCTAGTGGCTTCTCGAGCTTATAAGTCGTGACTTAGTTGAGGATTAAGGTTGCAATTCTTTCTTTTCTGGGCTGGTCACTATTGTTAGAATATCTTACAAATTTTGTATATATTATAGTATATTCTAGAATTATTCTCTATCTATTCTCTGTGATTGTTTTCTTAGAATGTACTTTCCTAAAATAGCCTTCATTGTACCTATTTATTCTGATCTTGTGCCTTACTACAAGATACATAGCTTTTTTCTAAATCTTTCCTCTCTATCATGGTATCAGAGCAATTGCTCTGGGCTTTTGTTTTTCTGTTGTGATGTATGTCGTCATTATGCCTTTGAGCACTACTGCATCCCCAACAGTCAAATTCACCGTAGTTTGACATTGCTGTTGAAAGCTGAGGACACTTTGCCATTGCGTTCTTGTGGTTTCATCGATTTGGTGACAGCATGTTCATCATCTCGTCACCGTTGATCTCTCACACTTCACATTTCACCTCCTGGTGAAATCTCAACTTAAGCGCTCTCACATGCCGTCGTTATTGGTGCCGTTGAGTTTTGGTCATTTTTTATGCTATTGGGTTTGATATGGGTGATTCAGGTGATTGGATTGATGTCAAACTAGATGGCTCCAATTACGTTCTCTAGCTATCACGCCCAAACCCTCACACGTGAGAACCCTCTTTCCCTCCGGTCATTTAATTGCGATGTTCCAAAAGGTGTCACCAACCCATCCATTCTATCTTTTGATTATACGCAAGCGGAAGTAGAAATAAAACTACCCAACCATTAATAAACAGGGATAGCATAAGACACATATATAACAAAACACACTTTCATATATATACATATTAGCCATTACACACTACTTTTTACATCAAAAGGCTTGGCCATATACACATGACCAGGGACCAGGTTCCTTCATCCTAATCCAAAGGGGGTTAGATTGGCATAGCTCCTCTATGCTATGAGGGTGATCTCAAAAAGTGATGGTGCCACACGCTCCGAACACCTTATTGGCTCCAAGTACCATGACTCACGGTCAAGGTCTTCATCCAGGTTAGACTTTGGATTGGTAATAGCACTATCAGGAACGTCCAGGTCCATGGGATCCCAGCTGGCATTCTTAGGTCCCCTGCCTAGAGGTCCATTGAATCCTCGGAGAGGGCCAAACAGATCCTCCCCTACCCAATAGTACCAAGCTATAAACCAATGGGGTACTAAGTTAGTTAACCCTTCATCCACCCAAATGGTGGTTACGTATCTCTCGTAACAAGTGTTGTCCCCGCAATCGGATATGAGGTCACCTCGGAACTTTAGTCCACAGGGACCCCGAAATGGACGTAGCGGAATGGTTCAGACATGCTTAGAGCCTGAAACATTTAAACAACAACAATGAGATAAACTCAGCAAGTAATCTCCCTAAACCTTGCGTAGGGAGGTAATTCACCTCGAAGTCGTCCTAAACATGCAACTCATCTATTGATGGCAAATCAACAGTAAAACATTTGCTTCGCATTATCTATAAACAAGAATTAAGCCACTCAACATGTGACATCCTACCACTCGTCCAATTATAGCGTAAATAGTCACTACATGAGTGCACTATTCCATCAAGCATACGATGATCACAATTCAATAATCCAGACATAAATAACAACAATTCTACGCATGAGGCATCACAGGAGTTCATATTGTTACGATCGCTCTCGGCTAAGACCGACACTCATGTTAGTGGTCTTCCGGCATAATCGAGCATCTTCATGTTCCATCTGGCACATCAACGTCTTGACCTCACTCAAAGATGGCATTCCAATTAAGGAGCTTTGTTCCAAAATCCTTCTGCAAACGGCATCCTATTTATGTAGGGGCATTCGAAATCCATCGGGTATTATCCATCATAATCATACAAATACAAAACCATGATGTGATCACGCACAAGCACATCACTACTCAAACCAATTTTATCTTTCCCATTAGCCAATGCAAGAGTGTATGGTGCTCATACATCATACAATAGCCATAATCGCATACCAAAATGTCATGCAACAATGTCACGTGATCACCTCTCAATAATCATCCACCAAACTAATTGTGTGTCAAATATTTAATATATAACATCACACCATGATTTCCTTAAACAATTCGACAACTCATCTTTCAAAGTAGTCTTTTCTAAGTACTCATTACTTATAAACATAGAATGCCAAGAATAGTTATCATTTGGAAATAGAGATTGCATAAGCTTATACTATCTTTAAAATTAGTAGTGAATAAGCACTTACCGTTTTAAAACTTACAACATAATAAGTACTTATCACGATCAAGATAGCTTATCGTATCTAATTATAACTTATCACGATGGCTTGTCGCATCCAATAATAGCCTATCACAATAGCTTATTGCATCCAATAATAACATATCATGATAATTTATCGCATTCAAAGATAGCCTATCACATGCTATCACAATAGCTTATTGTGTCCAAGCAGAGCCTATCACATCCAATTATCACTTATCGCTATAGCTTATCGCCTTTATTTATCGCTTATCGCAATAGCTCATCACCTTAATCAATCTTAATCTAATCCTAATTCTACTCCTAAGCACAAATACAACCCTAAAATAAGGTTAGGAAGTTGCTCAATTCCGGATCTTGACTTAGTAAGTGGGGGCGACAACGGCAAGGCTCACGGCCGAGGCGGTAGCTCATGGTGAGGCTTGGCTAAGAGATCTCACGACCAAGGTGGCGTGAGGTGGCTCGGCAAGGCTATGGATGGCAGCACAGGCGGTAAGGGGTAGTCAGTGATGAGCTATACGGTAGCACAAATGGCGAACAGTGATGGCAAAGGGGCATACGGCTTCTGGTGTTTCACGGCAACTCCAAACAAGAGGAAAATAGAGAAATGGAGATGGCATGAGGGAGAGATGGAGGGGATGAGGGGGTTCGGCTAAAGGGGGAAATGGGAGAGAGAGAGTGAGGGAAATGAGAGAATGAGAGAGCAATGAGAAGGGGGGGCCAATGAGATAGAAGGGGAGAGAGATTTGAGCTCATCCATGACTTTCTCATTTATTTCCTTGATTTGCTCACGGCCAAAGCCATAAAATGGTCAAGGTTGCTTCTTGCAAACTTTCCCTCCAAGTTCCATTTAATTGGATAGCCAAGATTGCTTCTTGCAAACTTCCCCTCCAAGTTCCATTTAATGCAAACCATCATGCTTAAGCTAGAATTATGATAGGTAGGCTAGACTTTCTCTCTCTTCCATCCTTCATTTAGGCGCCAATCCCTTCTTCATGCCTATAATTTTTGTTTTATTAAGCCATTCATCTTCTAGAAGGGGCAAAATAGTAATTATGCCTGTCTATTTCACTATTCATGCACATGGGCTTAAAGATGTGCAGGCTTACAAAATCCAAAATGGGCCTCTTTGGGCTGGCCATGGGTGGGCGTGAGGCCCATGAGTGGGCATGAGGCCCATTGGGCCCATTTGTGGGCTTAGGCTTGTCACGACCTATCCTCGGGGGGAGGGAGCAGGTTTAGGGGTATTGCCTAGAAGACGGGCCTAAGGCCCATGATTAGGCGCGGGCTCTCCCAAGCCCATACCCCGCGTGACATTGGGATAATTTTAGGAATTTTTGCACAAAAGGAGTCGCCACTGCTTATTGTGGGTCGGTAAAACCAAGTGAGGTATGAGAAAGATACCTCACTTCCTACACAACCGAGAATCTAGGGTCGGGGGACTTGATTACACTAATTATCCAATTAGTGCCCTTTCTGACCTAATCTTGTTCATTTTATCAAAATAATTTTTGGCATAGTTTGGATTGATTTTATACCTATCCACTAACATGTGAGATGATCATGCGAAATACTTGAATCATTAAAGTAATAATCACAAATTCCTACCAAGATCCCAATTGTAGTGAAATTAAATACGTGCAATTAAACATAATTAGATATACAAATTAAACATGCAATAGTCAACATATAAGCAAATAAAGGCATGATTACACTAAAATGGCAATATATAGCAATTCCCAACCCAAACTCTACAATTCTGGATTTTCGAAATTTTTTTAAAATTTTTTTTTATTTAAAAAAAGAAATTAACTTTTAATTTTTTTAAAATTTTTAAATTTAAATTTTTTTAAATAATTTTTTAATTAAAAAGGACGAACCGGGTCGGATCCGGTTTGACCCGACCCGGTCAGCGCGGATCGGGTCCGGTCGGAGACCGGACCCGGGTTTGGTCCAAATGGGGGGCCGGCTGAACCGGCCCGTCCGAAGGACAAGGCCCGGATTGGGCCCAATCTGGTCCAATCTCTTTTATTTTTTAAAAAACCGAAGCCCACAAGTCCCTAAGCCCACAAGCCCACAAGCAAAACAGCCCAAGATCAGATGGCCCACCGTGACAGGCCCAAATTACTCAAAACCCTACCCGATGGGGGTTTCGCCCGACCCGGTCAAGACCCGGTTTGTGCCTCCTCTCTCCGGGGCTTCTTCGCGGCGAGGCACGGCGACGCGGTTCCGGAAGTTGGTCACGGCGACGCGGCAGGGCGGCCGAGGTGCGGTGGCCGGCACGGGTTGCTGGTGTCGAGCAGAGACGGTGGCAGCGGCGGTGGCGTCGCGGCTGGGCAGGGGCGGGCTGCTGCGTTGCGGAGCAAACGCAGTGGCGACCGGTTCTGGCGTCGCGGGAGGGTGCTCGTGCAGAGGTGCTGTAGCGGCAATCCGGCAGAGGGGAGCGGTGGAAGCTCGAGTGGCGTCGGGGACGGAGGGTGGCGGCAGCTCGAATTGCGTCTGGCGCCGGGCGGAGGTGGCGCGAGCGTTGGATCGTCGCAGTTGTAGCAGGGGGTCGCGGAAGCTCGGGTGGGAGGCGAATCGGGGCACAGCGGTGGTGGCGCGATGCTTGCGGACGAGCGGCTCCGCCACGAGGCGGCCGGCACGGCGAATGCTTCGAGCGGCCGCGGGGCGGAGCCGCCTCTCTCTCTCTGCTTCTGGGTTGCTCTTCTCCTGAGCTCTCTCTCCAGCTCCCTTTCTCTCCTCCTGTCTCTCGTTCCCACTCCCCCTCTCTCTTGCGCGAAGATGGAGGAGGGAGAAGGCTGGCGTGGGCCAGGCCAAAGGGGAAATGGGCCTGGGCCGCGCAAGGGAAAAATAGGCATTTTTTCCTTTTTCTTTTTCTTTTTCTTTTTGTTGTTTTGTTATTTTTCTTTTTTTTTTCTCTTTATCTCTTTTTCTCTAATTTTTTATGTATTAGAAAACAAAAATTAAGTGTCAACAAGGCTCATGTGATTCCTCGTTTGCAGCATGTTTCCGCTTTTTCTAAAATTGAGTTTTCATCCGAAAGTGGACTTCTTAGCTTTTATGGAGTTTGTCAATCATCTTCGTAATCTCATTCCATAGATTGGGATTGGATTGAGGACGTCATACTGGCGACCATCGGCTATGATTGCACTTGTTTATCGAGACTTATTTAAACATGTTGAGGGTGTTTGCGTCTGTCCTCCCCAACTCAAGGATGTTGAGCAAGCCAAACTCACTTGTAAGGCAATTGCTCAGCACAAGTCTAACATTCAAATCTAGATGGTTGCTAATTAAAGGCCTATGCCATTATATTCAGCTCTCTTGATCATGCCCTTCACCTATAGTTTGCTCGCATCATAGGTGTGAAGAATCTTTGGGATCAGCTTGCCAACATGTTTACTTAGAATGACTCTATCCTGTCTACCAGTTACAGCAGGAAATTGTCATAGCTACTCAAAGCGCTCAATTTATCAGTGAGTTTTATAATTATTTGAAGTCAGTTTGACCTTTTGTCTCCCACTTTATGTTCTACACGTTCTAGCTATGCCACATGTCAATCTTCTTGGCTACAGACTTAGGATTGCCCGTGACTTTATGATTTTCTTATGAAGCTCCAATTTGCTTTTGAGGGTATTCAGAGTCGGATTCTTGACCAAAATCCTCCACCCTCTCTTCTTGATGCTGTTAAGGAACTTTAGTTTGAGGAAACGCCGTTGGGTCTTCTCTCATCCATTGTGGTGCCTAATCCCACTACCATTCTCGTTGCTGCTCCTTGGCCCACATCACTGTCTTATGCTCCAACTCAGGGTTCTCAATAGTTTGTTCAGTGTTTTTACTATCATCGCCTTGGTCATATCGAGTCTCGCTATAATGAAGCAATGCGAGGCCCAACGCTCTTCTCAGGCTCTACTTGGACTCCACATGTTCCTATTCCGGCTTAGCATGTTTCTCTCGCTTCCCCTTTTGTGGCTAGTGATTGGTTGAGGATGAAGAAAAAAGGGAAGAAGAAAGAACATAAAAAATAATTAAAAATTGAATTTAAAAAAATAGTTAAAAGTTCGATTTTTATCAAAACAAAAAAATGAAAATGAAATAAATAAAAATTATATTTTAAACAAATATAATTTAATTTTTAAAAAAATAAAAATAACTAAAAATTCGATTTTAAAAAAAAGAAAGAAGTGAAGGTTAATAGGGCTGTTGAGATATTAGAGAATGAGTGAGAAAAATGTTTTCTCCCTTCTAAAAAGTGGAAAACATTTTTCCCCATTGTGAAAAACTTTTTTTTTGATGAAAAATATTTCCTTGACCAGTTTATTTTTGGTAAAATGAAAGAAGCCTATATATATTAGAGGCAATTAATTGTTTAAAATGTGCAGTCATATTTTAAATATGGAGATTGAGGCTATATATATATATATTTTGTGTGTGTGTGTGCGCGCGCATGAAATAGCTATTCTTTAGTCAACCCCAAGGACCGAAGGTGTGGCTAGAGGACAAATGGGGAGAACTAGGCTAAAGAACCGGCAGACCGATATGTTTTTCTTTTTATAAATTTTCCTTGGCTTCTAAGTTATAAAGAAAAGAAATTATCAAAATTCTAAATCGGACCAGAACCAATCAATTCAGTCCCGTCCAATTCCTGATTTTAGAGTGGAATCGACCCAATTCAAAAACCAATTACCCTTAACAAAAAGAGCACGTGCATTGTGAAAGAATGAAATGATCAAATATCAAATAACATGTTCAGATTTTAATTTATTTTCCGTAAATAATTTATGTTGTCTATAAAAGAAAGACGAGAGATTTATGAAATTCCTGATAATATTTTCGAATTCTTATGAGATCTTGGTTATTCTATATTATAGTTTTGTCCATCTATAATTACGTGTGGTCACTTGATATTACATATATATATAGACACACGAGTTTTTCCTGAGGAAATTTATTATAAAATAAATTTTAAGACGAGTCTTATTAAATAAATAAATCAAATCATAGGGGCGTGTCTCAAAATCCGAAAAAAGTTCATAAAAAAAAAGAAAAAAGAATTGCTATAGGCGCACCAGTTTCATTAGGTCCCCAGCACCAGCAAGGAAAAGCCCTAGTTCCCTCTCCCGCCTTCATCTCCGCCGCCGCCTCAGCCGCCGCCCGCTCTCTTAACAAGAAGATGAGGACTATGATGAGGTTATAACTGTTTGCTCTACACTACTCCGTTCTTGAATGTCTGGTTCTATCAGTATGTGCTCCATTCACTTCTCTATTGTTTCTGCACTTAGTTGCCCTGAATCATATGCCAGTGCCCGTTTGATAATGAGGTAATTATATCTAGTGCTGAGTTAAAACTGATGTTCTGAGGCTTGCCGCTGGCATTCATTGATGCACTTTGTCCCATGCATGTGCGAGTAAATTATTAGATAACTTTCATGGGAAGTCAAATCAATGAGGCAAGTAGTTTAGTCGATAAAACAATAGGTAGTCACTTATTTTCCAAATTAGATTCGTGTTTTCAACGTGGGGATTAGATGAATGTAGTGCATTGCATCAGTCATGAGGCTCAATTCATGGCCTAGAGTGGTGAAATTGTGAAACTGTCCGCTCAGACTGTCAACTGCTGTATACTTTAAAATTGTAGACTACAAGGCTGCTCTTCCTTCTATGAAAACATCAATTTTCATCAATATTGTGCTCAATGTTTCTCTAGTCCACCCACAGGGTTTCTCTCTACTTATGATCTGCACAAAATGGACGAGCTTGTCTAGTCAAACACCTAGAGATAAGTTTTTTTGTTCATGTCATGGCAATAAAATATGATTCCTGCTTGTCAATACATTGGCTCTTTTGTTCTTTGCATGCTTACTTTCATGGCAGACTTTGCTTGCTTGTATGTCTGTCTAGTGAAGCACCAAAAAAAGCACTGCAGGAACCTGTAATTCAACTCCTAGATTTTCATAATAGCCATTATATTCAGATACTTCTCAGTTGATTATCCTACTTTTAACTTGTGGTTGAGCTATAAATCATATATCGTTATACTTAAGTCCAGGTGAGAGTGCTGAACTTCGTTCTCTTTTGACACATCCTGTTGGTCTTTAATTTGGCTCAATGTAAAAGAACTTGTATTTAGACTCCCAGTATATTGCGGCAGTTTTCATGAGTCAGCAGATTCTATGACAAGTCGTTCTGCTTGATATTTCGTGCGATTGGTAGTCTGACCATTTACTATCTAAAAGAATCGTTGCAATTGCAAGAACCCTTAATTTGTATTTACTTATGACATGCTCATGCCCTCTTTCTGCGAGTCACACTCACAGTGAACTTATTTCTCAGATCGTCAGGACCAAGTACTTTGAAATGCCACCTTTAACGGTAGCTGAAGCAATTGAGCAACTGGAAAATGTCAATCACGACTTCTATGGTTTCAGGAATGAAGAAACCGGTATGATGGTTGCTTTGCTTTGCTGCTCTCTCCTTGTAGCTATCTTTCCTCGGATTTGGACTAATTCTACGCCTTCACTGCAGATGAGATCAACATTCTGTACAAGAGAAAAGCTGGGGATATGGTCTGATTGTACCCAAAAGGAGACGGTAAAGCACAGAAATTTGAGCCTGTGGTAGTAGAACCAGCCAAAGAGCCGTCTTTCGCTGAGTGAGTGAGGCAAGGTGAAGCGACGGGATGATCCTTTCCATGTGATAACATAAGATTTTCAAGGCCTTTTGCGTCATTGGCATAATCATCCTGGCTGCAGATCACTAAAGGGCAAGCTCATTGCCAGAATGACCTCAGGCTGAAGACACCAAACTACAACTGATTAAGCATTACAGTGCTACTTATGGGAGCTAACCTTTTGAAGCAGAGTCTACTTTGGCGGTGTTGTAATGAAGTAGGCCAACAAGACAAAGCAGCTTCTTGATGTGGTAGCAGTAATAAGTATCTTCATCCTCCTCGTCATTGTCATGCTCTACTTCCTCCAAACATTGGAGGGTGAGAGGAACTCTCGCGCTGGTGAAAGGGTTGGACACGGTCATCTCAAAGGCTTCGCTCGCGAGGACCGACTGTCCACTTGATCATCCAAAACATCTCTTACCGAAGGGCACTTCGACTTGAAATCGCAAGCTTTGATGCCTCTATTGTCGTATAAACCACGCATTTCCTCGCTGCCATCCCTTGCCGAGATCAAAAGCAGCGGAAGCTGAGGTCAGAGAGAGAGAGAGAGAGAGAGAGAGAGAGAGTCACTGAGAAATGAGGAAAGAATGTGTCCAGGGAACCATGCCCATTCCAATAATTTCATGTTTAGTTGTTTGAGTTAAGCACTATGTTCCAAAGATGTGTTAATGTGCTGGTTTTGGCTTCCTCTAATTCTCATGATCTTTTATTTAGACAGTGTTATATATATAAGAAATGAATGTAAAGTAATTTAAATATGTATAAAAAATTGTCAACTGATTAGTGATTTTATTCAAACCTTTACGATTGTTTGATCTAGTTATTATGGGAAAAGATTCTATAGGTTCTATATCTTTAATATAATCGTAAAAATCTACTACTTCTGTGAAATTATCTAATATGAAATGTAATAATTCAAGAGTTACGGTGATAACCAATAAGAAACGAACCAAGTGAAGAAATGAAGTATAGATGAAGATTAAGCTAATTATGATTTCAATCATAAAATGATATGAAACGTAATTGAAAAGAATTAAATTAATAATGTGATCTCACGTAGGGGCGATAGTCCGCACTCAAGTAGAGATCCCACTGATATGTGTAATAAAAGAAAATGTGACCTTCTACAAGTACAATAGTCCGCACTTGAAGAGATCCCACTTAAAGTAAAAGTAAAAGAAGGCTAATAATATGAAGTAATAATACTGACCAAAACTTGATTGATTATATTATTGAGTGATAGTAAACTTACTGATAGAGATGATTACAAGTGATCGGAAATATCTTGATGAAGTGATTACAAGTGATCGGGGGTGATTACAAGTGTTTGAAAAGTGATTACAAGAGGATACAAGTGATCAAATGATGAAATGAAAGGGTTGTGATCAAATGAGACTTTGAAGAAGTAAGAAGGCAAGAGCACAAGAGCGTAAGTGAGCTCAAGGCAAGCGGTCTCTTCATTCTTCTTCTTCTTTTCCTTTTATAGTCAAAACTTTAGCAAGCTCGAACGAAGTGAACATTAATTTTTCATTTTTATTTTTTTACTCTTGGACGAATTTTTAGCGACAGCAATAGCATCTTCACGGCAATAGCATCTTCGACTATTATTTGAAAAGGGGTGGCAGTGATTTCACTATCCCTGTGTTGGATTCTAATATTTTTCAAATGAGGATGATTAGATTCTATAGTCTGGCTATTATCAAGTTGCCATTTATAAGCATGATTTAAGACATGAACTTCTTTAGGTTAGAGGAAATATTCTTCAAACCAATCAAAAAAGAAGATATGGGTTTTGTGTTCATAAAGGAAAGGGAAAATTCCAAATAAGGACCTGAAGTGGATCTATTTTCTCAAATAAGGACCCAAAGTGAACTTTATGTCAAATAAGGACCCAAAGTGGACCAATTGTTTCAAATAAGGACCCGCAGTGAATTATGTGTCAAATAAGAACCCGACGTGATCAAGTTAATCTCTATTTAGGACCTTAGCTCACCGGCAGACATTTTTCGATGATTAAAATAGGGGCAATTTTGTCAGAATTTTGTGATTGGAAAAATAAAAGGAAAAATTCTAAATTAATTAAGTTTAGGCTATTCATTTAGATGTTTAGGTTTTCTTCTTTCTTCTCCTCCACTGCTCCTCAACCAAATTGCTGCCTGGTCATCGTCGTGACTCGATTCTCGTTGCTCCTCGCCTTGCTCGACTAGTGGAGAATTTGGATCTCCACAAACAAACAAAGAAGCATATGGTTTTCTTCTTGTTCTTGAGTTCGTGCCTCAACCGGCAGAGAATTTGGGTCTTCAACTTTACGAAGGATGGGTACAACGAATGGGGAGAACTTCAGTCTTTGACTTTGCAGAGATGGGTACAAGGAATTGAGAGATCGTAAAAAACCTAGGTTTTTTTTTTCTATTTTAAGATTTGTTAATTTTCCCTAGAATTTTTTTTTGACAAAATTGCCCAAACTCCG
This sequence comes from Eucalyptus guilfoylei, assembly GCA_016097605.1. NCBI lineage: Eukaryota > Viridiplantae > Streptophyta > Magnoliopsida > Myrtales > Myrtaceae > Eucalyptus > Eucalyptus guilfoylei. Next base: position 20,490,924 of record CM027860.1, read on the forward strand.
GTCGTCAAAAATGTTGCATGCTTGATAGCTGGCGAATATTTGATTGACCAACAAGCTCAGGTCCTTATTTGGAATTGATTCAACCACTTCAGGTCCTTACTTGAGACAATGAGTCCACTTTAGGTCTTTATCTGACACAAAGTTCATTTCGGATCCTTATTTGAGAAAATTGATCTACTTCAGGTCCTTATTTGGAATTTTCCCTAAAGGAAATTATCATGTTTTTCTTTAATTTCTTTAGCTTGTTTATGGATTGAAAAACCATTGTCTACTTATTTGTTTTCTTCTGAATTAAATTCTTTGTTTAGAAATTCGCAGTTAGGTTCGAATTCTTTTTCAAGAACAAGAACCTCAAGGTCTATTAATTGTGAATAATTAGGAGAGTGAGGAGGAGAATCTAGGTTCTCTAAGTTTTGTTTATTTTGGCTGGTTGATAAATAGGTCTAGGAATTCCATATCGATTATCAAGACCACTAATATTAGGATTATTGGGTTGATTAGAAGTTGTTGCTCTATCATTATTTTTTGGTGGATGAGTGATTTAAGGAGGGAGGTTTGGATGGAGATCAACCGATCTTCTTGAAGAAGAGGAAGGAATTGATTTTATATCAAAAGATCTTCTAGGTAATTGAATGGTTACTTTTCCTTTAGGATGTTGTACTATATTTGTTGGTTCATTATTACGAACAATCTTTGAAGGAGTTTGATCCTCCAACTCCCATTATTTTGATAAAACAATATCACTTCAGTTTATCGACCTAGGAATGCTAGCATTAACTTTAGTAATATCGGTTTGGAGTAAAATGAATTGAGCCATTACAAAGATTTGTTTCTACCGTTCCTAAGAAGGAATCTTTGAAATTTAGTAATTTCTCATCACATAAGGCTAGCAGAATGGAAGTATTTAAGCCTTCTTTGGTAAGGGGCTTAACACCCACTTATACTAACTCTATGTGGATATAATTATATTTTTGGATATGTTTTGTTAAGACAATTTTGATTTATAGCCTCCATTAATAAACTCGGGTGATGACTCTTCTAGGGCAAAAGAGAATTGTCCTTTTGAAAAAAGAAAACCTAAAAACTATTACAAAAATAAATTACAAATCAACAAACAAGATAAGCCTAAACAAAAACCAAAAAGGAAGATTAACAAAGATATTAAATGTTACAATTGTGGGAAAATGGGACATATTTCAAAATATTGTCGTACAAATAAAAGATTAAATGAACTCTCAATATATGAGAAAACACTCTATCAGCTTAATAATATTATAGCAGCTACAGTTGATGATACTTCTTCGGAAGACTTTCTCAAAGAAGAGGGTCTTCAAACTAATGAATAGAAACTTATTCAGAATATGGAGAAAATGATTCTTCTCCGAATGAACCAAAACCTAAAATCAATGTTTTAGTAAAAGCAGAAGAATTCTTGTTAGAAATAGCTGATAAAATATTATACTCAAAAGCGAAAAAACAATATTTAGATAGATTTCAAACTTATGTGGAAATCCCTACTAATTCTTATAATCTTAAAGAAATTCTTAATAGGACTAAGAAAATTCAATCTAGACCTATTAATATAAATGACCTTAATAATGAAATAAATCAGCAAAAGTTAGAAATAAAAACACTTAAGGATACCCAAGCCCAAATACAAATGGAAATCTTGGCAATAAAATCCAAGATAGAGAACGAAAAAAAATAAATAAGAAGAAAAACTAACCAATAACTCCGATCCTAATTTTTTAATGGCATTATCATAGATAAATCAAGAAAATGGATAATAGATATAACAATAAAAATCAATAATGAATTCACTATTGATACCATAACACTTTTTGATACAAAAACCAATCTTAGTTGCATAAGAGAAAGGTTAGTACCAACAAAATATTTTCACAAAACTACAAAATCATTAAAGTCAACCTCATAGGACAAACATAGAATAAGTTATAAGTTACCTAAAACTTCAGTAATAAAAAAATCAAATGTCTTATAAAACATTTTTTCCTTTAGTTAAAGATATGAGACAAAATATGATATTGAGAATACCCTTTATTCAGTTAATCCAACCCTTTACCGTGACTAGCGAGGGAATTAAAACACAAGATTTAAATAAAAAGATTACTTTTGAATTCATCACTAAACCACATACAAGAAATTTAAACATACTACAAGAAGATTCAATTGATGAAATTAATGTCTTATAAAACCAAAGAAGAACAACTTTAATATTTAAAAGATGATTTAGAATTTAAAATGATAGAACAAAAATTAGTTGAACCAAAAGTAAAAGATAAAATTGCTTCTCTTCAAAAACAAATTGAATAAAACATATGTTCCACCTTGCCCAATGTATTCTGAAAAAGAAAGAAACACATTGTTAGTCTACCTTATGAAGCAAATTTCACAGAAAAACAAACTTCTACAAAAGCTTGTCCAACACAAATGAATCAAGAAGTTTTACAGTTTTGCTAAAAAGAAATTCAAGACTTATTAGATAAAAAGCCAATTAGAAAAAGTCAATCACCTTGGAGTTGCTCTACTTTCTATATTGGTACAAATGTATAACTAGAAAGGGGAGTACCCAGGTTAGTTATCAATTATAAAACCTTGAACAAAGGTTTAAAATGGATTAGATTTCCAATTCCAAAAAAAAAAAATGATTTATTAAACTGTTGTCATAATTTATAAATATTTTCAAAATAAGATATGAAATCTGAATTTGACAAATTCAAATAAATGAATCAGATAAATATAAAACATCATTTATAGTACCATTTAGGCAATGTGTGTACTGCCTTTTGGATTGAAAACACTTATTTTGAATTTCAAAGAATAATGAATGATATTTTTAATACTTACTCTTAATATATTACAGTTTATATAGATGATGTTTTAATTTTTTTCACTAGTATAGATCAACACTTTAAACATATATTAGTATTCATAAGTATTATTAAGAAAAATGACTTAGTAGTTTCTTCTACCAAAATATCACTTTTTCATATAAGAATTAAATTTTTAAGACATTACATTTCTCAAGGAACTATCATCCCAATTAAATGATTAATCTTATTTGTAGAAAAAATTCCTAATGAAATTAAATATAAAACCCAATTACAAAGGTTTCTAGGAAGTCTCAATTACATCATAGATTTTTTTCCCAAATATTAACAAATTATATAAACCTTTACATCAAAGATTACAGAAAAACCATATACTATGGACATCAGTTCATACTATTAATGTTAAACAAATGAAAACCCATATTAAAGAAAGGGATAAGTGTAATAGAAGTCCTACGACTTGTTACGAAGATGCAATTGAGTCATAAAACTTGCAAAAAGTGCAATCAAGTTCTAAAACTTATTAAATTAGTTCAATTGAAACCTAAAGTTAACACGTCAGATTTACTAACGGAAAATGCTGACGTATTGCGGACGTAACATTTTAAATGATTTTTTATTGTCCACGTGGCTTTTTAAAATTATTTTTTATTCAATTTAAAAAAATAGATTTAAAAACTAAAATTTAAAAAATAAAAACTGTAAAAATAAAAGAGAGAGAAAATGGAGCTTCGCCACCGCTGCCCATTGCCGGAGGGACCGGCGATGGGCGGCGGCAGCGGTGGCGGAGGAGTTCCATTTTTTTTTAAAAATAAATTTTAGCTTTTTTTTTTTAGTTTTTAAATCTATTTTTAATAAAAATAATTTTAAAAAGCCACGTGAAAACTAAAAAATCATATAAAATGCCACGTCAGCGCCATGTCATCATTTTCCATTAGCAAGTTTGACGGTGTTAACTTTAGGACTCAATTGAACCAATTTGACAAGTTTTAGGACTTGACTGCACCTTTTGTAAATTTTAGGATTTAATTGCATTTTCATAACAAGTTTTATGACTTATATTGCACTTATCTCTTAAAGAAATACATTGCCTACAAAATCGTAGAAACATATGCTTCAAATGTAGGTTACGAGGGTATTATAAAACAAGTAAAAAGTAACAAAGACCAGATAGTATAATTTGTTTCTAAACATTGGAACTAAACCCAAAAAAATTACTCTACCGTTGAAAAAGAAATATTAGCCATTGTTTTAGTAATATCCAAATTCAAAGGTGATCTTTTAAATCAAAAGTTCTTATCACGTATTGATTGTATATAGGCAAAACAAATATTACAAAAATATATATTAAATATTGCTTCAAAACAAATTTTGCTAGATTATCTATCTTTCATTTTGATATTGAATTAATTAATGGATCATCAAATTCTTTGTTTGATTTTCTAACAAGAGAATTTTTGCAAAGAAAACAATGCCAAAGTCCAAAAAAGACAAAGGCAAAGCCACTACCGAAACCTTAGAATCACAACCCCAATCACCAACTATATACCGGCTTCAAGCTTGGTTAGATATAATGAAAGCTACCACCACCATTAGTATCATCATCACAGTCACCTTAGCAGTTGCAAATATGGTTAGATTTAATTAAAGCCCAACAAATATTATTGCTACAATCAATACCTCTTGATCTTACCTCATATTTGTTGTAACTACTCAAACAAGTAAAACTAGAAACTGCTATGTCACAACTATACAAGTCATAAATCTGATCACAAACTCAAAAATCACTATCACTGTATCCTCCAATTAAAATATGGGCAGATATTACTCAAGAAAATCTATCAAAACAAATTGAGATCACTCTAAACCCATCATCATTTGCGTCTCACAATTTAATAGAATCACAATCACTTAAAATGATAATTAATGAAATTGTCATAAAACCATCCTTTACTCTGTAATAGCAAGACCTTCTACCTCAACTACTTCTATAATAATATTACAATCTTTAGCCAAATTATAATTCATCACTAAAAGCCAATATCAAGACCTCATGATAGTTGAAACAAAATTTCATTATGAAAATCCAAAAGTTTATGCAAAACATGTCTTTCTAGAAAATTGGTACTACTAACCAACTAATCTATCAAAACCGCATGCCTATTATGAACAAATCTATGTTAAAACCAAATCTGACACATTTAAACCTTTTGCATTATTTGAAACCCCAAATAATATCATTCATTTAACAGCCGCAATCCTCCAAGTCATACCACTCGAAATATGGAAGTCCAATTGTCATATCCAATTACGATTCAAAGTCAAATTAACCACCAAATTACCATATCTTCAAACCTTCACTTATTAGGATTACTAAGAAGTCTAGTGATATATATATTGCCAAAATGAAAATGACCGTCACACTTGACTTTTTTTTATTTCAAGACAAATTTCAACATTGAACAATTGCCTTTTTGGTTCCATAAATGATAGTCATTTTCACCCTGTCACTGAAATATTTCCTCCACAGAATAAAACCTACTTGAAAATTTTTCACTCTTATTTCAAACCAACCAATCATGAATCAAAATTTTCAAATCTCATACACTTTTTCATTAATTTTCGAGTTTCCTGGGTAACTACCTGGGAATTTGATTATAATTAGCCATCTCATTCTTCACATCCTCTATACCTACTTAGGAGATTCAAAATTAACTAGTGGGACAATTGCAAATTCACATAAAATCTTTTCGAGGAAGCAGTTTTGAATTAGCTAAATCGGCGAAATCACAAATCATCTTATCACAAATTACTAAATTTCTTCAACAAAATCACTGGCCTAAGCCCATTTGGCTACAATTTAATTACCAGAAGAATGTCGCCTTGCATTGGCAAAGATCATGTTAGAATTGCTAATCACCAAGCCACCTCTAAAATCTCCAAGTTCCTCTGATGATGATCAATCTCATCTAGTGACAACACAAATGAAGATGATTGCTATGGCATCAACCTGTCAGATGAGGATGGAGACGAGTAAAGCAAATTGACAATCACCAATTACCAAAAGAGACAAAGATTGAGGAAGACAAAAAGGTTTTTTCAAAGAACACTATCATTTTCCATTTGAAGAGAAAAATATGAAGATGTTGCTACCCTAAAGATGTTGCTGCTGCTACTAAAAATTCATCCAAGACTAAAAAAAAGAAAAGACAATAATTATTGTTCACTTCGTTCAAGCTTGCTGAAATTTTGCCTATAAAATGGAGAGCAGAAGAAGAAGGAAGGCACTACTTATCTTGAGCTCACTTGCTCTCTTATGCTCTTACTTTCTTGCATCCTAAAAGCCTCCTTTGATCACAACCTTTTCATTTCATTCTTTGATCGCTTGTGTCCTCTTGTAATCACTTTCCAAGCACTTGTAATCACCCCTGATAACTTATAATCACTTCTTTAAGATATCTCTAATCACTTGTAATCATCTCCAATCTTATTCTTATTAAGAATTTTTTTAAGATTATAAGTTGTGTTAGAATTGGTTGGGATTTTCATAGAAGACTTTTGTTTATTTAAATATTATTTTTTTGGCTTCTAGGTCTAATATTATGTGAGCTATTTCCAACAAGAATTTTTCTTTTTTTGTTAAAACATTGATTTTAGGTGTTGGTTCACTTGAAGAGGGATCATTTTTCTCCAGATTCTAAAGAAGCTTCAATTTCATTGCTTTGAAAACCTTCTTATTTGAAAAAGTCTTCCGAAGAAGTATCGTAATCCGTAGCTGTCATAATATTATTAAGTTGATAGAGTGTTTCCTCATCTATTGAGAGTTCATTTAACCTTTTATTTATATACCAATATTTTGAAATACGTTCCATTTTCCCACAATTGTAACAGTTAATATCCTTGCTAATCTTTCTTTTTGATTTTTGTTTAGGTTTATCTTATTTATTGGTTTGTGATTTATTTTTGTATAGTTTTTAGGTTTTCTCTTTGCATTTTGGTTTTGAAGGAGTGTATGAAGGATCATATTGTGCACAAAAATCTCCTGAATCTTTATGCCTAATGATTGTTCTTTCTTAAGCTGCTTTTGTAATTTTATTAAATTACACATCTATGTACCTTGTCTATATACATAAGAAATTAATTCTCCATATGACAAAAAGTGATAAGGAATTTGACCATCATATTCTTTTCTTATTTTATTATAAACCCAGACTCCTATTAAACGAGGTAATCTAGCCAAGAACTTTTCTTTCCAAAAGGGTTAGTTATAATTTGGTCTAATCAAAACTCTTTGTAGGAAAATATATTTATATTCTCTAAATCTCCCTAAAGATTTGCATTTTATATGTGAAAGAAGATCTTGATTTACGTCTCTTGTATGGGTAGGATCACCTATGAAATGTTGTGAGATGGAATAGATGAGAGTACATACATCATCTTCAATGGCTTGTCCGTTTGCATTTTCAATACGCTGTCTATATTCATTTATTTTATATGCATTTGCAATTTGAGTTCTTTGTTCATCAGTAAGGTAATTATCCCACCAATCTTTTAGTTGTTCTATAAATTCGACTACTAAAAGATTAACGACAATAAGCATTTGCCACAATAATCATTTGATTTAAGATCTTAATAATATTATTTTCTGAGACACCATCTATATTTCATTCATAAATAGCATCAGGAGAATACTTATTTTGAATTCTTTGTAATGACTCTTCTAAGGCAATATCAGGAGGAGTGGCCCTTTGGTAACAGAGTTTTTGAGGATTTGTCCATGAAAGTCTATTATTTCAGGAATTGATTCACTTTCAGATTCTTCAGTAGATTTTTCAAGGACTTTTTTTTGGTCAGGAGTATCATTGATAACAAGACTTCTTATCCTAGAAGTTTCTTCTGCTAGAGGAGGTCCTTTAATATTAGGATTGTCCAGCACTGGAACCTTTCCTCAAGACCTCTTTCCGTTTTATAAGACTTTAGCAAATTCTGAGCTATAAGCCTTAGGAAATTCAAAAGATTTAAAAATTGATGATTTAAGAATTTCACACTTTGGTAATTATAAAGAGTACAATTAAATATAAGCTTGTATCCTATTTAGTTGATTACCAATAGTATGGAGGTGCTGGTTGGTGTAATTATTTTGATGTATTATCTTTGCAATTTGAGGATCGTCATTATTAGTTGTGACTCGAAAAGGGCGGTAGTAATTTCACTATCTCTATGCTTGATCTAATCTTTCTCAAAAGAAGATGATTAAATTTTATAGTTCAGTCATTATCAAGTTGCCATTTATAAGCATGATCTAAGACATAAACATCTTTAGGTTGGAGGAAATATTTTTCAAACTAATTAAAAAAGAAGATATGGGTTTCATGTTCATAAAGAAAATTATAATATTTTTGTTTAATTTATTTGGCTTGTTTATGGAAAGTATTGAAAAATCATTGTCCAATATCTTTGTTTTCTTCTGAATTAAATTCTTGATTTGGAAATTCATAGTTAGCTTTGAATTCTTTTTCAAAAACAAGAACCTCAGGGTTTACTAATTGTGAATAAGTAGGAGAGTGATGAGGAGAATCTAGGTTCTCTAAGTTTTGTTCATTTTGGTCTTATTGATAAATAGGTCTAGGAATTCTAGACCAATTATCAAGATCACTAATATTAGGATTATTGGATTGATTAGAAGTCGTTACTCCATCATGATTTTTTGGTGGAAAAGTGATTATAGGATGAAGGTTTGGATGGAATCAATTGATCTTCTTGAAGAAGAGGAAGGAATTGATCTTATATCAAAAGATGTTCTAGGAAATTAAATGGTTACTTTTCCTTAAGGATGTTGTACTATATTTATTGGTTTATTATTATGAACAATATTTGAAGGAGTTTGGTCCTCCAATTCCCATTGCTCTAAAAAAATAATATCACTCTAGTTTATTGACCCACGAATGATAGTATTAGCTCTAGTAATATCGGTTTGGAGTAAAAGGTTTCTCTTTTAGGACTATGTTTGAAAGCATTAATCACAAAACATGAAATCATAATTTTATAATGGACTCCGTAGACAAGATAGTCCTATTGGGTTTTACTACCTGGACCACTATTGGTTTGACACACCTCACCTAGGGAAGGTCCCAGCTAAACTGGACAAACCTATTAAAAGAAAAATATTAAGTTAACCAATATATCTTCCATGGCTCTAATACTAGATAACCCTCAGGATCTGGGACTTTATATAAAGAATAAGAAATGAACGTAGAGTGATTTTAATATATATAGTAATTGTCAAGTGATTAGTAATTTAATTTAAACTTCTACGTTTGTTTGATCTAGTTAGTATGTGGAAAAATTCTATAGGTTCTATATCTCTAATGTAATTATAAAAATCTACTAGTTTTGTGAAATTATTTAAAGGATGGAATGAAAGAGTTGTGATTAAATGAGGCTTTTATGAAGCAAAAAGGCAATAGCAAAAGAGCACAAGTGCGCTTAAGGCAAGTAGTGTCTTCCTTCTTCTTTTGCCATCCTTTCATAGACAAAATTTTAACAAGCTCAAACAAAATAAATGGTAATTTTTTTTTTTAAAGTCTTGGATGAATTTTCAGTAGCAGCAATAGCATATTCATATTTTTCTCTTCAAATGGAAAATGATGGTGTTCTTTGAAAAAAACAACATTTTTATCTTCTTTGTCTTTTATCTCTTTTGGTAATTGGTGATTGATAATTTCCTTTATTCGTCTCTATTGCTATCTGACAAGTTGATGACATAGCAATCATCTTCATTTGTATTGCCACTATTATAAGATTGATCATCATCATAGGAACTTAGAAATTTTAGAGGTGGCTTGGTAATTGGTAATTCTGACATGATTTTTGCCAATACAAGGCGATATTCTTCTAGTGATTGAATTGCAACTAAATAAGCTTTGGCCAATGATTTTTGTTAAAGAAATTTAGTAATTTTGTGATTAGATGATTTGTAATTTCACTGATTTAACTAATTCAGAATTGCTTCCTCAGAAAGGTTTTTTGTAAATTTGAAATTGTCCCACTATTTAATTTTGAATCTCCTAAGTAGGTGCAAGGGATATGAAGAGTAAGAGAGTTGATTACAATCAAATTCCTCGGCAATTACACGGGAAACTTGGAAATTAATGAAAAAATGTAGGAGATTTGAAAATTTTAATTTATGATTGATTAGTTTGAATTGGGTGTGAAAAATTTTCAAGCTGGTTTTAAACTGTGAAAGTAATATTTCAATAATAGGGCCAAAGTGACTCCACCATTTTAGGAACCAGAAAGATAATTGTTTAGTGTTCTGTTTTGAAATAAAAAAGCCAAGTGTGATGGTCATCTTCATTTTAGCAGGAAAAAAAAAAGAAAGGCATTCCATCAGGCTTCTTGATAATTATAATAAGTAAAGGTTGGAAGATAGGGTAATTTGGTAGTTAATTTGGCTTCGAATCGTAATTGGGTATGACAATTGGGCTTCCACATTTCTGGCGGTATAACTTGGAGGATTATGGTTGTTGAATGAGTGATATTATTTAGGTTTTCAGATGATATAAAATGTTTAAATGTGACAGACTTGCTTTCAACAAGGATTTGTTCATAATAGGCTTGGGGTTTTGGTAAATCAGTTGGTGGGTAATGCCAATTTTCTAAAAAGACATGTTTTGCATAACCTTTTGAATTTTCATGGTGAAATTCTTTTTTAATTATTATGAGATCTTGATATTGGCTTTAGTGATGAATTATGATTTGACTGTAGATTGTAATATTATTACAAAAGTAGTAGAAGTAGAAGATTTTCCTATCATAGAGGAAGGTAGTGATTTTATGACATTTTCACTGATTATCATTTTAAGTGATTGTGATTTTTTTGAATTGTGAGAGGCCAATAGTGATGGATTCAGAGTGATCTCAATTTATTTTGATAGATTTTCTTGAGTAATGTCTACATAAGCTTTGATTGGAGGAGATAATGATAATGATTTTTAAGTTTGTGATCTGGTTTGTGGCATGTGTGGTTGTGACATAACGGTTTCCAGTTTTGTTTGTGTGAGTAGTGGAGACAAATATGGGGTAAGATCAGGCGGTATTAATTGTGTTAATGGTGTTTGTTGGGTTTTGATTAGATCTAACCATATTTACAACTGCTGAGGTTATTGTAATGATGGTAATGGTGGTGGTGATTGTTGAGATTTTGTTATATCTAACCAAGCTTGGAACTGGTCTATATTTAGTAATTAGGGTTGTGATTCTAAAGTTTCGGTAATAGTTTTGTCATTGTTGGGACATCAATTCATATTAATATTGTCAAACAAATCCAAACTCATGTTAAAGAAATGACCTCCATCTTCTTGATCCTTGTCCTTTCAAAATTGTGGAAACAGATGTTTTAGATATATATTATGGGAGTATTCATATATATATGGTGATGAATTATAAAAATGTACTACAGTGAAAGTGTTATAGCAAAAGTTCTATAATAAAAGTGCTGCAGTAAGAAGTACTAAAGTATTTTTAACCTCCAGTGTTTGGGCATGTGACGCTTCAAGCTTTTGGAAGTTTTTTGGCATGTGATCTACTTTGGTTGATGCGATATACTTTTGGTCAAATCAATTTTCCTTCACTATCTTCATCTTATTCCATACACACACACCACCGTTCACTTAATGTCCTATCATAATAGACCAATTACTATTCATCAATCACTATCTACTACCACTCACATATGGCCATACATATTTAGTAGAATCAAGTAATATATACATATACATATACATATACATATACATATACATTTATATTATAGGTTGACAGACTACTTTTGTTCACTCAATGTCCTCTCTTGGCAGCGGCATACCAATTACTATTAACTCACATATGGTCATATATAGTTACATATATAAATCTAGTAAAATTAGGTAACCTTGTTATTTGAAACTTAAGTTCATGCTTGATAGAATTTTGATATCCATGTCAATTTCACGAAAAAGAAAATGGAATAAAAAGGAATTTTATTAGCATCACTGATAGTGTCAAAGTCGTTTTACATATTCATCTTCGGACGGAGGCGCGGTTACATAACTATCTTTAAAAGACACGTAGTGTTCATTATTAATGTTTACATTGGCAATAGATTCAATAATAATCCAAAGGGTAATCGTTTTAATTTGAATCTTTCCATATTCTCAAGCCAATCAGTCTCGATTCAAAATATCATTTTCGTAAAAAATCGAAATTACTTATATATCTAGTTGGACTTTGCTAACATTACAAATTTTGGATTGCTGTAAAAATAATAACTTATTATGAGTCACAAATTCTTGAAAAAGTGGAACCCACAACAATTTATTATTACTATTATTTATTTGATTTTTTATAGTCCAGAATATATTACTATTCTTTAGATTAAAGACAGTCATCTAATTATTTCTTCTTCTTTTTTGCTTTACACAGGCGATGGACCTACCGAAAATCCCGGCATAATCCGACTTCAGTTATCTTTCTCTAAATTAACAAAATCGCTCAGAACAGCTTTTGGCGACTGGTCCGGATCCATGGGCCGGCCTGGCCCAGCCAAAAGCTACTCGTTCGGCCCAAAACACAAGTCACGTGCTACATCCACGTGACGATCCAAAACCCTAGCCTTCCCCGAATCATCAATAAGTACGTCCCCATCTTCTTCTCCAGAGCTTCACGCCGGCGCGCTCGCTTCCACCATCCGTCGCTCTCTCTTTGTCTAGCAGATTCCGAAGCGAAGGTCTTCTTCTCCCACCACTGCAGAAATGTCGGCCGGCGAGCTCGCTTGCACCTACGCCACCTTGATCCTCCACGACGATGGAATCCCGATTACCGTAACTCTCTCTCTCTCTCTCTCTCTCTAAAGGTCGTGTCTTCCTTCTCTTGATTTGTCGTCGCTGAAATGTCGAGTGAAAAACGGAACAGGGGGAGAAGATCGCCTCGCTGGTGAAGGCGGCCAACGTCCCCGTGGAGTCCTACTGGCCCAGCCTCTTCGCGAAGCTCGCGGAGAAGAGGAACGTCGGGGACCTCATCATGAACGTCGGCTCCGGCGGCGGCGCCGCCCCCGTCGCCGTGGCCGCGCCCGCTGGCGGTGCCGCCGGGGCGGCTGCCGCGGCTCCTGCTGTTGAGGAGAAGAAGGTACTTTCCTCTCCTTTTGGCTACTTTGTCTGTAGACGGACAGCTATAAGATTTGATTGTGTTGAATTGTAGAGGTCTTTTGTGCATCTGATTGATTCTGTGTTGGAAAATGGAAATTAGTTTGTCAAATTCTTTTTTGACTTTGCATTCTTCCTTTTGATCTGAATCTAGAAGATCAATAAAGGCTTCTATATTTGTCATTACGGATCATCAGAAGAAGTAGGAAATTCGTTTGCTCGGCCGAGTCTACTTAGCAATTGAAATCTTAAGTCCTCGGTATTGTTCTCAGTGGATTATAGAACTCAACGGAAGAACATCTCAAAAGCCTTATGCGCATGATGATCTTGATATCAGTTAGTGATGAATGAATCTGTAGATAGTTTAGAAGTTTGCATTCTGCCGGAGTAAAAAGTGGTGCTTTTTCTTTGTCAACTCTGCAATTATATGTTTAATGTTCTCTTTTGTCAATGTATAGAGTTGGAGGATTGTATTAGAAATAAAGAAAGCTAAATATGCAATCAGTAATTCTTCTGAAAATTCTGCTGAAAATTCTGCATGAGAAATATGCAAGGATGTTGTTCGAGTTCTTATGGTTATATGAACACCGTAGCTAGAATTAGTCGGAAATTCTAGGCTGTGTGATGTTGCCTGGGAATTTTTAGCGCATTTGACCCTTGGTTGATTATTTTCGAGTCACATTGTGCATCTTCGACTCGTTGACGACTTTCAGTTGTCGTGAAAATCCCGAGATTTTAGTCTTCAAAAGGTTAATTAGAACAATCCAAAGGACCTTCTCATTAATATTTATGACTCCAGCCTTTTTCCAATATTTGTGGCATGTATACGAGCCAGCGCGGTGATTCTGGTCTAATTGGTGTATTTGATGGACAATCGCTTTGTCATTTGTCTGAGTTGCTTCCTTTTCTTCTTGAATTGACTGCAGGAAGAAGCAAAGGAGGAGAGTGATGACGACATGGGCTTCAGCTTGTTTGATTAAGAAAACATGTACTCATTCTGATTCTTCGGGATTTTTTGTTTGGTTCAACAGATTAGGAACTTTTGGAAAGTTTCACCCTCGATTTTGTTTGGTATAATGTCGACATTTGGCTTCAACCAGGCTTTTTCTATGATTCAGTTGGCTTGAAAACAGAAACATATCTATTGTGGATCATTTGCTATTGAACCTTATCACGCTTAAAATGTTGGAAGTTACTTCTCATGGAGATTCTTGAAACAAACAGAAAACTAGTAGCTAGGTGCACATTTACTTAAAATGAAAAATTACTGGTTGCGGTGAATGACCATCGTCGCTAGCAAGTAAATGCAGCATTTGAGAATTGCTCTTGGAGATCATAAACATTGGAAGGTCATTTTTTGCCGTGGCAAATGGCATACATTGCTATCATTAGTGTAACAACTACAAGTCTTTCCACAGTTGCACCTTCAACGCAATGAATAACTACTACAGAAAAACGTTCTATACAACACATGACAGATTGAGCATAGATTTGCCTAGGCCCTTCCATTCTCATTGCCTCTGAATATGGCTAATTTCAACATTCCAAAGAGCAGCATCCACTGCCTTCTTTGAGTGCTGGTGCGTTATGAGGAAAGGTTCGACAAGAAGCTTCTATATTACACCAGAAGAAAGAGGGAAAAAAGAAGGGTTATATAAGATGGTCATTAGGGTACCTTTTTATCCTTTTTGACGAGGGAGACTATTTTGTTTCCTGTAATCAGCCTTCAGGGTAGTTGGTTTGTTCATTGGAGCATATACTGAAAAGCAGGTATTGGAAGCTGACCAAGCTAAGGAGTGGCCACATTCTCTTTAGCTAGAGGAGCAATCTCCTCTCCGTCGACTCCAGGTTCACTGCCGGCGACCTCTAGATTCAATAGCAATTTCTCCCAGTTCTTTGCTGGTCCCTGTCACAGTAAAGAGGCTACTCTCAGAGAAGCTTGAGAAAATGGCAGCATATGCGTTAAACCACCGGTCCATTCATTCTAGACTAGGACAGCTTAATATATGGGAATGGTAGTTCTTTCTTTTTCCGGTGCAGCACTCGGAATGTGACGATTTCCCTATGCAGTTCTTTCTTTTTAGCTTCATAGTCAAACATGATCCTTTTACAATGATAAACATCACACTATGCGAGCTGTGAAGTAAATGTGACGGTAACAATCATTCTGACCTTCCAGGAGAGATCTTGAGCCATGCCATTCGCGATCATCTCCTTCAGAGCAGGGGTGCCGAAAGTTGCTAGCGCCCTTGTCACGGTCTTTGCTATCGCTGCGACATCAGCAGGATCGACAGTCTCACACTGAAAGGTATAAAACACGCAGCTTGTTACATGGCACGAGTTCATTGACTTTCTCTTGCGGGATGATCAATGGAAGGGATGTAAAATCACCTCAACATTGAAGGCGCCCATTTGGAATCCGGTATAACCTTCTAGTACCGTGTTGACCAGACCCCCGGTGGATGCCACGATTGGTACCTGCATCCATGGTTGAGTCTCAGACTAGTTTCTAATGAGAGGGATGATTCTCGGCTTATGAAAAGATGGAGAGGATCGCGTGTATGTCGTGACACAAGCTTCACAGCCAAATGCAGAGTGAGCTATCGTGTAGATAGAAGATCAGAAAAAAGTGAGAGCGCATACTGTTCCGTATCTCATGGCATGCAGCTGAATGAGACCGCATGGCTCGAACCTACTTGGTACCACCATAAAGTCAGCACCGGCTGTGATCATATGTGCAAGGGGAACATTGAATTTCGCGACTCCCCTGGCCTTGTTAGGGTACTTGATCTCAAGCTCTTCAAGTTGTTTCTCCATATTTTTCTTCCCAGTGCCCTGAATATCAGTAATTTAAATTGTAAATAACTAGGCAAGCAGTGTGCAGAGCAACCTAGTTCTGGAATTGCAGTAGCAGAAGCAACACTCGAAAATCATTCATTCCTATTCTATTCATTCTCACCAGAACAATTATCTGAACATCTTCATGGATGAACTGAGGAATTGCTTGCGCAAGAATATCTGAACCTTTCTGCTCTTCAAGCCTACCAATGAAGCCTATTACGGGGACATCTCTATCAATCGGCAATCCAACGTGAGCCTGCAGTGCTTCCTTCAACAGGGGCTTTGCTTGCAACACCTGAGAATTATCGAAGATGTTGATTAATGCAGATTCATATTCACTGGCATGTCAATTTAAGTCTTTCAGACAAGGAGTAGAGAAAGTACTGGCACTGAGGTTCTTACATTTGTAGCATCGTATTTGACATCAAGGTACTTGTCCGACGCTGGATTCCACTCTTGGACATCCATGCCATTGACAATTCCAGTGATACCAATCATTCTGATAATATTATCCAATTCTACACCTTTTTCTACGCCAGAGATAAGTTCCTCTGCATAGTATGGACTCACTGTGACAACTCTGTCCGATTCTAGTATTCCAGCCTTCATCCAATTAATCTTCCTGCCCTTCACAGGCTTGTCGTAGCTTTGGAAATAAAAGGCTATTGGATCAGACACGCATTCAATATATACTTGATGGAAGGTTGAAGAAACAGGTAAAGTAGTCACCCGTCAATAAAATCAAAGGATGCCCTGAACTGGTCTGGAAGGTTCAATAATGAGAAGTCTGCATATGCAAATCTGCCCTGGTATGCGATGTTGTGGATACAGAAAGCAACCTAAAACCATTGTCATGAAGAGAGTTAGCTCGTCAGCCTCTCAAGACTTGAAAAGAGCAGGCAACTATACTAAACAAGAAATATATACCTTGGCATCTTTGTAGATTCCTCTAGGTTTGTACATTGATTTTAAGTAGCAGGGGAGAAGAGCAGTGTGCCAATCATTAGCAATAAAAACATCCTCCCCTGCACAGTTTTGTGAATTTGTTATGTATCTAATCATGAATGATCAAATGAAATAATATCAAATTTTCACTATTCTTTTTCCTTTTACTTAACAGAAAAGAAAAATAAAGAAAAGAAAAGGAATGACGCCTCACCATATGGTCCTGAGAAGTGCTTGCTGTAGTTCAAGTTTAAAAGTCGTGGTGCTTCCAGAGCTGCCTGATGATCATTGCAGTCCATTTTAGTGTCAAAGCATTCTAATGGTAACTATCTGTTTAATAGAATATGTATGTTTTTTCAAATGAAATGGTAAAGATTACAAACATCGTTAGCGAATTGAATGTGAGCTCAGTTTTTCAAGTTTAAAACGCATGAACAGCTAAAAGAACTAACCTGGCATAGCAAGCTAAATCTAAGTTGGTTATCAACATAGTCCTTCCCTGCTTGGGGACCATATACCTTGGATCCGGTTTTCCCCCATACCTTATGAGTCAAACCATGAAGAAGGGTTCAGCTAGACAGATTTTTACCGATTCAATTTTCAATAGTCAATAATGAAAGTTTCGCCACAAAAAAAATAAACATTGCATGAAACTCACTTTCTCGAGAAACAAGGAGTGATCTACGAAAACACGATCAACTCCTCTTTTATAGCAGTGGAAGAAGCGAACAGTTTCGGTTCTATCACCAACTTTAACCTGCAGAACAAAAAGAAAGCTCTGAAACATATTCCATGTAATGTGAGTGCAATACAAGTATGAGCCATCCGAAAACTTTACCTCGGCCAGCACCTCTGTATCCCAAGCATCTTTATACTGATCGTAGCGAGGGCACACAGTCATGACTCGATGACCATTTGCCTAGAGAATAAGCATAGAACATTGGCTTATAACCATAATCTTTTGAACTTCTGAACAGGAGCTAAAAGAGAGAGAATTTGTTGATAAATAGAAACAGAAGTATGCTGTGAGACATGCTTACAGCCATAGCTGGTGGAAGTCCTCCAAGAACATCACCAAGTCCACCAGTTTTGCTCCATGGACCAACTTCTGCACCTACAAAAACTAAGTTCATCCCAGTTCCACATTTAATAACTCGTAAGGGGCTCGCAACCTCTGTCTTTAATGCCTTTCTTCTTGATTGAGCTGCCCTTACATTAGTCCTGATCTGCAGCATATCCAACTTGTTCAAGGACCTTAAGCCACAGTGTGTAATTGGTTGGTTTTTCAGGTCATTGTGGGTCAATACTGTCTTGGAATCTGAGCCAGTTGCTCCTGCAGTGCTGAGGTAAGAGCTCCCGGGGACAAATTGAGCAGCACTCACAGACGCCATCAGGGGAGAGATGCTGCACACGATCACCTGGAAGGGTACACATAATTTGACAATGTGAAGGATTAATGCAAAACAGCCATAATCAAATGATACATATATTTCATAGCCAAGCAGTTGCAGAAGTACTAATTCCCATAGTATGTTTCTACAGCTCTCTTGGAAATTTGGAATCATCACCACCTATACACCCATTTCTGATGTAAGAAAGCGCAGCATGTTTATCAATTTTCAGAATCAACAACATTGCATTTGAAATTGTTTAAACGCCACGATGGAGCCAGTGTCGTCCGAATTGAGCACACTTGGTCCTACGGAACATGAAATCTGCTCATATTCTTTGTAACCTATCGCAACATGCTATGTACACGTTCAATACATATAAATCAACCTTGCACTTGCACAATCAATCATGAACAAATGAATAACTTCTAGAGTGGAACTCAGCATCATGCAAATGAATAGACAACAGAATCACCGGGGCATCTCGGACACTATTTTCTCTATCGTATCATGGAATATAACGCAGGTCAATTAAGCGAAAAAGGGGGCACTTGGTAGTCAAATAAATGCATCTACTTAATCAATCACTTCTACACAGCCTTCGTCAGTTTGCCGTCACCAACCTCTTCTGAAATAGATGTTTTCCTCATTGATTGTTTATGCTAACTGAGTGTACATATGAATATGTCTAAAAATGCGAACTGCAAATCCTAAATGGCGAAAACTTGGGTCGCATCTTCTTAACTTGGTCGACTAATCTGGACTGAAAAACTACTCAAGATAAATGAAAGCTTTAAGCTGAGAGATACGGTCGAGTCGGCAGCTTTTCTGTGGAAACCGCAACGACGACAAGCAGACACAGGAGAAAATCGAAGACACTAATTAAAGTGATTAAACTCAACATTCGACATCTGTCGTAACCGAACTGAAAGCCACCGCGGGCATAAGCACTTTCGCGGACGAACAGAAGACGTCGCGAATCGACACGCGAAACGGATTTTGGCAAAACGAATACCAAAATCTACGCAAAACGATGCAGAGAATCGGAAGAGCGACAAGCTCAGCTGAATCCTCGGCGGCGACGGCGAGAGAAACCGCGAACCGAAACGGCACAGAAAACGACACGGGCCGCCGTTCCGGTTCGAAGAAAAGCAACGCACGCGCGATGGAGGAAAACACTACCACTACCACCGCCACCGCCATCGATGCCGGCGAATCGCGCGCTTCTTCAACTCACCTGGAGAGCTCGGGCAGCGCGCTGCGGGTTTTCCCTGCACGACCCTCGCCTCGCTCGCTCGCTAGCTCGCTCGCTGCCTGCCTGCAGAGAGCCGAATAGCTTCTTCCGCTGCGAACTTGAGTGTGAGCTTGGAAGCACCGGAGCAAACGGCCCGCCAATTTGTAACGGAACAGATGCGGGGCCCGCGAGTGTCACGTGGCGGAAGAATAGTGGCCTGGGGGTCTGTCCAAGTCAATGACGACCTCTAGAACCGATTTGAGGCCGTGAGGCCATTTGAAGCGGGGGCCTACGGCAGCCCAAATCGAATATACGGCAATTCCCGGGATGATATTTTTGGGGAAAATTTCAAATACGAGTCTAAAGTACCTTCATTTTTTAAATAAAGACATGAAATATATATTATTTCAAGTAAATGCTAAAAAAAAATTATTTTTGTTTTAAAAAATCTGAAGTATACTTTATTTAAAATAAATGTCTGAAATGACCATATCAATTAGTTAATAAGGGTTTAAACTCATTGTTTGACTAAGGGCAATTTCGTCTTTTACATTTTCTAATTTTTTTATTTTTTATTTTTTCTTTGCAAACTAAAAAAAAACACATGAGAGGGAGCCCTCCCGCCTCTCTTTTTATTTATTTATTTTATTTTTAAAATTTTAATCTAATTTAATTTAAATTTAAATAATATTTAAACAAAAATATATCTGATTAGTTGGAATTTTTTGTTGGCCAACGAGCTGGTCTTAATTACTGTAAGCTCTTCTTTGAGATCAATATAGTCAATTCAGACTATTATATGAAAAAATAATGACATTTTGGACTTTTATTTGGAATTTTTATATTTTATTTGATTTTTCTTGTTGAACCAAAAAAGAAAAAAAATTCAAAGATTAAATTATTTTTCTTGTACAACGATGTTAGACAGTAGACACCACCAATAACTCAGGCCCAATCCAAGCCGTGCGAACCGTTCAACGTCCTTTCCATTATTGACGGTCGATTTTTTCCCCTCGTGGGGCATGCTAAAATATCCCATGTCAAGTCAAATAATTTAAAACACCACATGGCCATTTTCCATTTTCTGTGGTTTCCTGAATACTTGGGTTGAAAAGACAGATTAAATCATTTATGTGGTTGCCATTGCAGTGTCTCCTACTTAAGCATCATATTCGTTGGTACTATTCATTTCTTTTATGATTGTTGGTGGTTAATTTGCTCATGAACTTTTTGATTTTGTACTCTAATCTTTTTTACTAAGAAAAAGAAAAAAAGAAAAAAAAAGGTATTTTTTACAAAAATCTTTTGCATTAGTATCGATTGTGTCACAAAGGTCAGTCGGTATCCATGTCATTGACTTCTAATCAAAAATCAAAAGTTTAAAAATGAAAAAAGACTACACCGACGAGCCAAATCCAGCACAAGTGGCCCTCGCTTGCATTCACATGGCCCCAAGTGGAAACTCCCGCAGCCCTGGCGAGTGGCCTTGCCAACGTCGCTCGTCGTGAGGGTAAAATTGAAATTTCAAACATTTAGCGAGGGCAAAATTGGAAGTTAAAAAATTCACTACCATTCCGGAGATGCTCGAAGACAAAGCCGGGTAAGACCTGCAGTGGGCCGAGTGACTTCAGTAATGCTAGTTTTAATTCGAAGGCCTTTGAAATTTCGTTGTTACAGAACACCTCGGTCTGGGCTCAAAAGCCTTTTAGAGGTCCAAAACTAATTCGAGATGCTGCGTCGAATGCACAGCCCAGCCCAACCAATGTCCCTGTTCCCGGCCTTTCACCAAAAGGTGAGAATCCATGAGGTCGTCAGTAAACGAGCAGGTCAAATACGACGGACCGTTGACTGCAGACCGGTCGTCCTCCTTGCGTGCTCGAGGAAGAAGGAAAGTTGACCCGTTGACCTGGAGGGTTTCCTTCGGAAGAAGAAGCTCCCCACGTTTGGATAAGCTACAGACACGGAGGCATCGCGTCATCAAACACCCACCGCCGCTCATCTCTCCATTTTTAAAATCAATCGGACGGTGATCACCAACTCCCACCGAGCCCCATCAGTGGAAGCTTCCACGACATAAACCTCGTCGACCCGTTCGACGCCCGAGACCGCTTCGATGCGTCCACGTAGTCGGCTCCGCGGGTCCCACCTCCAGTAAACGGTCGAAGATCGGCCCACGTGTCGACCCGTCGACCGGGTCGTCGTCCACCCCCCACCTTCTACGTGCTTCTCCCGCGGAAGATTCAGCTCCCCGTCCTCGCTCGTTCCAGGTCCTTCTACATCATCTCCATCGCCATCGCCTTCCCCTCTCGCCCTCCTTAAATACCTCCTCCTTTCGGATTACCCATCAGCTCAATTCCCAAAAGCACGAGCAAACCGCCTCTTGAAGAGTCCTCAAGCAAAGTCTCTTGCACCAACCGAATCAAATATAAGCCCGAAGCGTTCACCGAGACAAGATGATGTCCATCTTCAGCTCCTTCGAGGCTCTCTGCGCGGACTCGCACGGCCAGAAGATCGCCTTCTCCTTCTCCCCGGCCAAGGCCCGACCGCCTGCGGATCAATCGGCGGCGGCGGCGGCTGCGGCGGCGGCGGCCGAGAAGGCGAAGAGGAGCGCGGGCGGCGAACCGCTGCCCCCGGCGCCGGGGCAACCGAAGAAACGGGCGCCGAGGTTCGCGCCGGAGCTGGACGGAGTCCACTGCTTCGAGACGATCCTTCCTTACTGATCGGACCGCGACGCGACCTGTGTAGCCTGGAACGTCGTATTCTTTCCGCGACGATTCTTTTGTGTATATGATTGAATACTCTTCTCTCTGTGTAACTGAAGAGTTTAACCTCGATCGAAGTTTTGACTCAATCGGGTGTCCCATCTGGTTTTTTTCTTCTTCTTCTTCCCCATCTTTGATTTCTCTTGATATTTTTGTATGTTCTTTTGCCCTCTGGACTCCTAAGCGAGTTCTTGCCGAATTCGTCAACGGTCCACCGTCGGCGGCGGTCTGACTGACCGGTCGGTTCGTGTGAACCGGAAAATCCAAGTATTTCCCGAAAGTAATGAACTTTGATTAGATTAAACTTTGAGCTTCCGTTAAAGGTTAAAACTTGGTAGCGAGTCAACTCGGGTTTTAATTATTGATGCTGTTGTCAAATGAGATTTGTACGTCCCCTCGTGGCTTGAGAACGAACCAAATCGAAGTGGTGATTTGGTTTGAATTGTGATTTGATTGTTTGGACTTGTGTTTGGGTTAAGATTTCTCAAATCGATAAATTTATATACCGTTTTAATGGAATTTGTCTCGATAACAAAATATGTATCCCTGAAAATCGTTCTTGTTCTTCCATTCTTAATAAGAGAAGACAACTTCTCAAATAATTTCAGACATGAAAATATCCTAGGTATATGAGGAAACCGGTGGATATATTCCAAGGGAATGTAATTGACGTTACAATATACGAGATAAAAGATGCGAGTGTTTAATTAATGAGAATTTAATCGACAATAAAATATCTAGAAATTATAGTTAAAATGCAAATTAGAATTTAATTACGGATGAGGTATGCAAAAATTAGGTCATGCAAATGATATAGGAATTGAAAGATAATTTAAGACAAATATTGATTTTTGTAGTACTCATAATGTCACCGCCCATAAATAATTATTGAGCGGTTCTGGTCATGCTTTCACATCTTCGAAATTTTTGACCTCATACCTTTACATTGTCACAATATTTTGTCCCTGGGTGATTATTCTTTCAGTTTACTCGCCAAGCGGTTGACTTTCGAGAGATTCTTCGTTGGACTGTTTACCTACATCTTTCAATCGACATCGTTGATTCTTCGTTGGCCTGTTTCAATTGACACCTTTCCCAAGTAGTTTTACTAATCGACAACAACCACTATTTTATATGGATAATTGATCATGATCATATATAAGGATAATGATCGATAGGAACTCTTGCTATCCCTATGGCTATCGATAAGGTGTCTTATCAATGAACACACCGTCTTCAAATCACGTGCTTATTCGAATCAGTATCATGTCGATGACTTGGCTAAATTTTGGTGTAAACAGATCCACGAACACCCTTTCGTTCTTAACTTTTGCACTTACTAAAGGCTCGCCTTACATTGTAAAAATGAGAAATGTGTTGTCATAGCAGAAACTTGCTGAAGACTGCAGGAGATGAAAGCAAAATGGGCATTTATAACTTGCATACGGGTCATGAGATGATTACAACACCGCCAAAGTAGGCTGTGCTTCAAAAGGTTAGTTCCCATAAGTAAGCACTGTAATGCTTAATCAGTTGTAATTTGGTGTCTTCAGCCTGAGGTCATTCTGGCAATGAGCTTGCCCTTTAGTCATCTGCAGCCAGGATGATTATGCCAATGACGCAAAAGGCCTTGAAAATCTTATGTTATCACATGGAAAGGATCATCCCGTCGCTTCACCTCGTCTCACTCACTCAGTGAAAGATGGCTCTTTGGCTGGTTCTACTACCACAGGCTCAAATTTCTGTGCTTTACCATCTCCTTTCGGTACAATCAGACCATATCCCCCAGCTTTTCTCTTGTACAGAATGTTGATCTCACCTGCAGTGAAGGCATAGAATTAGTCCAAATACGAGGAAAGATAGCTACAAGGAGAGAGCAACAAAGCAAAGCAACCATCATACCGGTTTCTTCATTCCGGAACCCATAGAAGTCGTGATCAACATTTTCCAGTTGCTCAATTGCTTCAGCTACCGTTAAAGGTGGCATTTCAAAGTACTTGGTCCTGACAATCTGAGAAATAAGTTCACTGTGAGTGTGACTCGCAGAAAGAGGGCATGAGCATGTCATAAGTAAATACAAATGAAGGGTTCTTGCAATTGCAACGATTCTTTTAGATAGTAAATGGTCAGACTACCAATCGCACGAAATATCAAGCAGAACAACTTGTCATAGAATCTGCTGACTCATGAAAACTGCCGCAACATACTGGGAGGCTAAATACAAGTTGTTCTTTTACATTGAGCCAAATTAATGACCACAGGATGTGTCAAAAGAGAACGGAGTTCAGCACTCTCACCTGGACTTGAGTATAATGATATACGATTTATAGCTCAACCACAACTTATAAGTAGGATAATCAACTGAGAAGTATCTGCATATAATGGCTATTATGAAAATCTAGGAGTTGAATTACAGGTTCCTGCAGTGCTTTTTTTGGTGCTTCACTAGACAGACATACAAGCAAGCAAAGTCTGCTATGAAAGTAAGCATGCAAAGAGCAAAAGAGCCAATGTATTGACAAGCAGGAATCATATTTTATTGCCATGACATGAACAAAAAAACTTATCTCTAGGTGTTTGACTAGACAAGCTCGTCCATTTTGTGCAGATCATAAGTAGAGAGATACCCTGTGGGTGGACTAGAGAAACATTGAGCAAAATATTGATGAAAATTGATGTTTTCATAGAAGGAAGAGCAGCCTTGTGGTAATACAGATTTTAAAGTATACAGCACTTGAGAGTCTGAGCGGACAGTTTCACAATTTCACCACTCTAGGCCATGAATTGAGCCTCATGACTGAGGCAATGCACTACATTCACCTAATCCCCATGTTGAAAACACAAATCTAATTTGGAAAATAAGTGACTACCTATTGTTTTATCGACTAAACTGCTTGCCTCATTGATTTGACTTCCCATGAAAGTTATCTAATAATTTACTCGCACATGTATGGGACAAAGTGCATCAAAGAATGCCAGCGGCAAGCCTCAGAACATCAGTTTTAACTCAGCACTAGATATAATTACCTCATTGTCAAACGGGCACTGGCATATGATTCGGGGCAACTAAGTGCAGAAACAATAGAGAAGTGAATGGAGCACAAACTGATAGAACCAGACATACAAGAGCGGATGAGTAGTGTAGAGCAAACAGTTATAACCTCATCATAGTCCTCATCTTCTTGTTGAGGAACATCCTCAACATCATCCTCCACAACTGGCGGCACCACCACGGGTTCTCTAACCTTCAGCCTATCAAATTTCTTCATGTGCCTACCATGATCAGACTCCTTCTCCTTAATCTTTCTCAACTTCCTCTGTATAATCGACGATACCAAATCGATACTTCCATAGACCGACTCCGCCTCTTCCTCGGCTCGAACCACACCATGCCTCTTGGTGAACAATGTAACCTGAAAACTCGCATAGAATCAGAAAGCCAAAATCAACAAATTTCCAAGTCGAACCCCAAGATTCGGTCGTAGCTACCTCACATCTGCGAACTTTGGGGCCTTTTCCAAACTCTCCGCCTCGAAGCGACAGCCTGACATCGACCTCGCGCACGAGGTGGCTGTGCTTCTGCACAGCCTTCCCAACTTTTTCCTCGACATAAGACTTCACTGAACTATTCATCTGCACCCAGTAATAGGAAGATCCACATTATATAACCATCCACACTATTCCATCAATAAGGGAAGGATATAGGAAGAATCATGGCCTGTTTTTCTGCAGATATAAAGAAGCTCCAAACTTCAACTCATGCAATTGCTCGAGTGCAGATATGTTCCACCCACTCGTAGATTTCTGAAACAAGAAAGAGCAAAGAGAAGCGATCACCTCCAGGTTTTTGCCTTGAATGATCAATTTGACGGAGGAGAGCGGTCCATCCCAGGACATGCACACGACCGTCGGCCCGCGGGATTCGCCCCTCGCCATTCTCGCGCCGAAACTACCGACAATGTCGCTGAAGCGGCTGGCAAAGAAGGACGATCTGCTCGACGACAGGCCCGGGACCCAGGTCCTCGCCGCCGACAGGAGCGGCGAGCCCAGATTGGAGACACGAAAAGCCGACGCCGCCGCCGACGCCGCCGCCGACGCCGACGCCGGCACCGGGGACGGCGGCGAGTGGCGGGGGCCGTGCAAGGGCGTCTGCAGAGACGGCGCGAAGAGGGCGGCGGCCATCGTCGGAGCTTCCCGGAAGCGGGATTCCAGCAGATTCTTGGTTCGGGTTAGGCGAGCGTGGGAAAGCGAGAGAAAATCTTGGGTCGTGCAGGAAGAAGGAGCAGCAGGATTCTTGAATATTCATTTCGAATTTTGGAATTTTCCGTTTTGGATAATTCTGGGGTTTTTGGTTGTCGGAATTCCGACGTGGCGGGTCATCCAGGAGAGAGGAAATATCCGATGACGCGGGGACGAGGATTGGGTCGGGCGCTCGATCTCTGCTGTTGAGGAATGGGTCGTGGGCCCCACCGTCGTTTCTCTCCATGTACGGCGTGGGCCCAAAACGACGGCCCTTCCTAAGCGTTATCCGGATCGTGTCCCACGTGTCTCGATAATCCTTTTCCTTCCTCCCGATTTATTTTTGACAAGAAATGAACAGAAAATTTGATGAATAATTATTAAACTTTCGTTCGATATACAATGAATTCTCTAAACTTTTAATTTGTTTAGCGCAATTCCTGAAATTTAGATCATGTAATGTTGTTTTTAAACTTTTTATATTTGTTTAGTCTTTCCATTAATTTAAAGTAATGAAATATCTTTGATTTGGCTTTTCAGTTTGGTATGTTTGAATTGTGGATTATATTCGATTCAAATTAGAATATAACAATCCTTTTAATTACTCGGATTGTAAAAGTTCCATGTTATCTGATGACATGGATAATTATTTCCTAATTTGGATTAAATATCTCGTGTTGATAATTTGCATGTGATATTATTTCTTCGTCCACCACTCAAATTTATCAAATTGGAAGCTAAATTGACAAATTATGTTAACTCTAATTAATAGAATGATAACATTGAAAATTGACTAAAATGAATATTTATGAAAGTTTAGGGACCATATTGAATAAACTAAAAGTTTCGAATGATATTGTATATTTGGTTAAACTTAAAAAATCACATAGAACCAATTAAAAGTTTAAAGAATATATTATATATTGGGCAAAAGTTCATAACTCGTTTGTGTAATTATATCCCAAAGAGAGAAATACCGCTCACTACATGGTGCTTTTGTATTAGTGGCTTATTATATATGATATATTCCGTAACGTAATTTTTGCCGTTAATCCTCGCTCTATCTCCTCCTCATGCAATGAGTCAATCCCACCATTTTTCTCTTTCTGAATAAAAGTCGCATGATCTATCATCTCCTCCGCTTTCATGGCTAAGACTCCCTCGCTCCTCCTT
The DNA here is from genome assembly GCA_016097605.1 of Eucalyptus guilfoylei. Taxonomy (NCBI): domain Eukaryota; kingdom Viridiplantae; phylum Streptophyta; class Magnoliopsida; order Myrtales; family Myrtaceae; genus Eucalyptus; species Eucalyptus guilfoylei. The sequence goes on from CM027860.1 coordinate 20,518,542, forward strand.
CCCTCTTCTTTTCCTCTCTTTTTGCCCAATTTCTTCATCTTGCCCAACCGGCGAGCAGAGCACCAGGTCCAGTCTCTATTAATAGAGTTCCCGTGGCCGTGACCGCAATGGCTGCCTTGGCCTAGCGTTGTAGCGGAGCTCTCCCGGCCACCTTGGCACTAGTATGGAGCTCATGTGGTTGGCCATGGCTGTCACGAGCACAAAGCCCATCTCACATGGTAGGGGTGATCGGGTCCAAGATGGATAGGGTCTAGATTTAGATCATATACCTAACCCTATTATAACTGATTCTCATTTTTTGGACCCTATATTTAACCATGTTTGCATTGGACCATTTACCTAAATCACCGTGTTTTTTTCGATCCGATTTCAAGGTTAACTTTATTTCCACTGGAATCTGTTTCACAACTGCCCAATACCTATATGACTTCGAATTTTATATTAATATGTGAGAAAATAACGTAATCTTTATAATTTGTATTGAATATTAACCATTTGTAATCAATAAGTACATAAACTTTTTGACTAAATGAAAAACTAAGGATTCACAAGACTAATTATCATAAATAAAATCATAAGAAGGAACGTCATGCACATCTGAGAGAGCCAAGAGGAAAAACGATGTGCGATTGCGGGAGTAAGAATAGAAATTAGGAGAAAAAAATAGAGTTTTGGACCTTTGCTTACAACATCGGTTCCTAAACCGGTTCCAAAACTAGCTCGGGAATTGGTTCCCAAGTGGGTAATCACTTGGAACCGGTTCCTGGACCAGTTCAAACCAGTTCCGAATTTTGAGAACCGGTTCCTTAACTAGTTTCAACGAGAACCGATTCCCAATCTTATTTTCCGGGTGGGCCGGTTCGGTTCCCGGATATATCTGGTCTGGTTGCACACTCCTATCACGTGGCTCAACCTAGATGTGAGCTTAGCCTCAAATCAAGCGCTAGCTCAACAAATGCCTCGAGTTGCGGACAAGCTCAGCACAAATAGAGACAGGGGCATCGGGAGAGGGGTGTTGACAATTTAATTTAGCATCGATACTCTCCAGAAGCCTTCGTGCCGTGTCCGACACTTCGACATGTGTCCGACACATGGTCAACGAGTGTCGGGAAATCTGACACGTGGTCAATTCTTCCTGACACGCTCCGACACTCGAGTCCGAAATTCCTACGCGATTTTGACACGCACGGGGTCAATTTTAAAAATTTTCAATACTTGAGGGTCAAAATAAAAATATATTAAAAAAATAATGAAAATAACAAAAATAAAGAGGAAAGAAGAAAATTCTCACTGTCAAGTTTCTCACTTATAAGTTTTGATATTCCCGTGAGTAACGATGGAACGCCCCTCTTCTTACTAGTGTCGCTCCACTGCCCTCGCAAACTTAAAGCTGTGATTTTTTTTTCTTTTTGCTTCTTTTCACCTCTCGCAGGTATCGCCTGTGAGTTATCTCTTCTGGTCTATGTCATTAGCTTATGAGTTATCTCTTACATTTTCCACGGTGAATTTAGTTATTTCCTTTTATTTTGGAGTTCTTGTCCTAGATTTTCATTTTTCTCAAACCTTATTTTGTAGAGGAGCTCCAAGCCGTTTATATCATGAACTCGAGTTTTGTCCGGGACTATAAGAAATCTCACTAATTTTTGACAAGGGTAAAAAAACATGACATGTTCCTTCAAATTTACTATTTTGTATTTGCAAATTTTGAATTTCTTATTCAATCTCTGTCAAATTAAAACAATGAATGATATTAACAAATGTTGAATTAATATTTATAGTATAAATTAATTCTATGCTATTTTTATTATTTATTTTTTTATTTATATATAAAAATATATATTTAATATATAACGTGTCGGAACGTGTCGGAATTCTTTATTTTTTTAGAAATAATGTGTCGACATGTTGTGTCGTGTCGTGTCGCGTGTCACGTGTCCGTGTCGGTGCTACATAGTTGATAATAGGGTCCTTTATTCTTGATTCGTGGGGGTATTATATTGTCCTGCATACTAGACTTCGTCTATGTCACAAGATGTTTCCACCATGGAGAACGTTTTTCTAATACCATTTCCATCGCTTAGAAAAATGAGTTAATGAATTACGGTTTCATAATCATCACAATGTATATACTTAAATTTTTCTGTTGAGAAGAAAACAAACTCATTTTTTACTTCAATATCAGAATTTTTTCTTTTGAATTGTTTTTTTTTTTTTGGTAAAAGGTAATTATATTGAGCTTTAACCAACAAAAATACAAGATCAGGCACCACAAAAACTTGCACTCAAGAAGACATGTCTCCTCGAGTGGAAGGGCGCCGGACGCAAAAACACCGACGGGCGGTGAAGGCAAGCAAAGGCCAAACATCAGCCAAGAAAAACAGCCACGCAGGGCCGAAGGAAACCAAACGAAGACCCAACAACAAAAGAGAAGCGGCCACGCAGGGCCCGGTAGACCAACCTACCAACAAGACTAAACAAGGAGACAAACAAGGCAAATCGAGGGCTCGACCACCGGAGGAGACCCGCGGAAGAGTAGCGCTGATCAAAAGAAAACCGTCTTGCACAGATCAATATGCCTAGACGGTCTGCTCAACCGATAGGAAAATAGAAGGATCTAGGCCCCAGTTCCGTTGCAACCTTCTATTTCTCGGGCAATCTTCGATGCTTCTGAAAGTTAAGGCCTTGTCCTTAACAACTCTAATAAGATGCTTCTTGAGCGCCACAACCAGGACTGGATGATCTCTGAAGATGATGTCGTTTCTATACTTCCATATAAGATGGCATAGGGCGGCAAAGGAAAAACGGCCTAGAGAGTGGTAGAAATCCTTACCTGAGAGGAACTTCATCGCCCAACAAAGATTTTCCGACCAAGATCTGTTCCTCCAAGGTAGGTTGCACTTCGTTGATTTTTAGTGAAACAAACATATTTTGCATAATGTTTGTTCCAACCTCACCCTTTGCTAGAAGCACGGTACAATATTATCAAGAAAGTATTTTACATGATTGTCTACGTGATAACTAGTAAGTGATGATGTGTTGTAACCAATCGATCACTAAATGCCTAAGTATTACAAATCACATCTCACTTGATGTCGTGATTATAACCAATCAAGGCGAGGCCATTGGATGAACAGGTAGGGCAAGGCGAGTACACGGAGGACAACGCAAGTGGCCAGACCTTGCCTGTTTCCTGCCTATCTTTTCTCAACTTGTAAGGTCACACTCCCACACTTCAATACAAAATCCTGGTTTAGGGACAAACAAAACCTAAGCACGAGGTTAATCAATATTAAAGACTAAAAATCCGAAAATTTTGCCCTCTAGGTCACTATAAACAGCGTTAAAATTTATTTAATTTTTCTGGACGAACTTATGACAGTCCATAATAATTAGCAGCATCATGCAGAAAGAGCTCGAAGTGGAGGAGTCAGTACGTTCATAACCAAGCCAAAAGCACTTCCTCTCGTTTGTGACGACGTGGGACCTGAACTTGCTCGATTGTCTCAAGTGGGTTTCCTCATCAAAGTCGCCACTGCAGAAGGAGAAAATATCTCTCTCGATATCTTCGCCTGCAGAAGAGCAACATGGCGGGGTCTTTTCTTTTTCCCAATCAATCAAACTGATTTGACTCGAACGGGCAGCGGCCTGTATTCGCACATCGTTTCTGAGATTTTGAAGCGCGGGAGCTTCGCAGATAGGGCAGACCAAATTGGCTGATGCGGTTTATCTTGTGGAAGACCTTGGTCGGTTTCCGATGAAGAAAATTGAGTTAGTGGAGGAGTTCGAGACTCGTTGAGGCACCGGCGATTTCGATCACAGACGGCCCTACCCGGCTTGTTGTCGGATGTTAGAGAGACCGTCTCTTTTGTTAGTCCATGTGTACGGTGGTAGCCCTTTTATAACCCAATTCGACATCCGGTCCATGTGTGTTCGTAGATTGCGCTAACGGTGCACTTGCAAGGCGAGAAAAAGGTACAGTAGCGCACCAGTACTCCGAACGGCAAATGCTAACCAATGACGTATTCATCATTCGAGTACTTTAAGCAAACTCGCGACATAGAAATCAACTGTTATATGTCTAGAAATCTTGTTGGTGCTAATATCTTTGGATCAACTAGATATAATTTAAAACAAAAGAAAATAAGAAAATGAGGAAATTTGCGAAAAGATAACCATGCTTCCTAGATTGAAGCAATCTTCTGGAAGCCCATTTGTAGTCGCTTGCTAGTTCCTGGTCATTCACAATTTCGCACACTAACAAAGGAAAGATGGCATATTCACCACGTTCGGGAACGTGCGGTTCCCATTCACCCGAAGTTTTTGTCCATACCGAGAAAAGTAGTATAGATATTCCATGGCATTGTCCATGGAACTATCATGTGGCGAAATATTTAAACAATAAATCATACATTTCTCTAACAAATTTAATTTTCTAAAAAATGTTAGCAATTGTCAGGTAAAATCTTAGGAAGTTTCAAATTCAAATTTTTCGAGACTTTTATTTGTCTCTCCAATAAAATATTCGAGAAGTAACGTGACCAAGAGCATATTAACTTAATTAAAGAGTCGGGTCAACGAAATGTCAATTTATTTTTGTATTTTACAAGTCGTCGAAGCAAAAACGGGCACTTGTCCTGAGTATCTATTCGATTCTTAGCCTCTCTTTTTTTTTTATCAATTCCAAGAGGGGATGATTGCAAACTGGCCACTTGGGTCCCCCTAATGAACCCAAATCAAGATCTCAAGACGATCACGCATCGCCAAGAGATTCGCTCAAAAAATATCTGACCCGAAGAAAAGAAAAAAATAATAAATAAAAATAAAACACACGTGGCCTCAACTAAAAGAAAGCATCAAATCATATGAAAAAACAACCTTAATGATAACATTCGTGATTTTTAATAATTATACGAAGGTCGAAGTAAAGCCCCGTGGGCTCCAGATCGACCCCCCCTGCCTTCCTAAACGGACGGCTCGCGCGTCTCCTCGTGGATATCTCGTACCGCCCGGAAAATTGCCCATTGGACCAATCGCATCAGCGGTTGAAAAAGTTGGCCCGACGTCGGATCCACCCAATCCGCGAGCGAAACGTGGAGCTTCGCGAGGAATAAGAGTAATAAGTCCCCTCCAAAAAGTTGAGAGATAAAAAGGAGATAAGCAAGGCGCCCCTTCACGCGACGACTTCAAGAAAAATTATAAAAAAGGCCACAGAACCAAGCCGCCACTAAATATCCTCCACGTGTCGCGGCGCTGTCCATGAGATTGGCATGTCTCCCCCTCGGCACTCAACCCCCCTCCCCCCAAAAATATCTTCTCCTAAACAAGTATTTCTCCAGGTCCCACGGCGCGCCACGTGTCCACCGCTTCAAAATATCCCGAGCACCACAAGTCCTCGCCCCCGCCTTTTTGACCTCACAAAAGAAAGAAAAGAAAAGGATGGGAGGAGAATTTTCCGATTTTATTTATTTCTTTTCTTTTGGGGGGTGGAAAGGCCACCTACCAACCACAGAACCAATGGCTCTTTTCCTTTTGATCGCTTGGCTTGGGGGTGCTCGGGTCTCCGATAGAGCGGATGACGTGGCGCACCACAGCCACACACACGACGGGCCTCGAGATATTTCAAGGTGCACGCATTTAGGCGAGATATTTCTTGCCGTTGGATCCCGAGGCAGTTAGCGGTGGACCCGGCGTCTCCACCGTCCGATCTACAGCCGGTGGCCCATCGACGCCAGATTTCGAAGATATTTTCTCTCTCCCCCCCTCTCACTCGCACACAAACTTCCCCGATCCCCGAAACGCAAAGCAAAACAACTAGATAAATAAAAAGAGCCGAAGAAAGAAGATGGAGGAGGTGATTCTAGTTTGGTGATTTCAGTTTCGTTTCTTCTCTGTTTCCTTCGTGGTGCCGCGACGTGAAGCGGAGGAGCTGAAGGTAGAGAGAGAGAGAGAGAGAGAGAGAGATGGGGGAGGTGGTGGTGAGCAGCAGCGACGGCACGGAGGCGAGGATGGAGGAGGAGGGCGGCTGCGGGGTGGCGGCGGAGAAGCCTGCGGGGAGCCCCTGCGGGGTGGTGAAGTGGGAGCGGTTCCTGCCGAGGATGGTGCTGCGGGTGCTGCTCGTCGAGGCCGACGACTCCACCAGGCAGATCATCGCTGCGCTCCTCAGGAAATGCAGCTACAGAGGTCAGTTCTCCAGTCTTTCTCTCTCTCTCTTTCTCTCTGTGTGTTCGAGGTTTCTCTTGTGGCGATTGCTTCGCGTGTTCTGTCTTCTGTACTGTCTGGGAAGCTCGATTGTGGAAGGGTGGTGGAGAGGATCGATCTTCGGAGTTTAGTTCGGTAGGCTTTCCAGTTATAGTGAGTTGAGATTTGAGGAGTGGTGTTGTCACTGTTGTAGGCTCAAAAAAGTCTGTGCTTTTGTGCCTGGTGGTTGGCTTCCGAGGCAAATTGTCGTACAAGTCATGTGGTCGTGTCTCAATGACGGTATCGGAAACCACGTCCTCTGTGTCCATGTCCTTCACTTTGCTGCTTTCGGAAGAATGGTTTTTCAAGATCTTGTATCGTTTGTCGTGAAGGGTTTCTATTCTAGTTTACCAATTATGCGTTGTCCTTTTCCTTGTACAGAACACCATTTTTCGCCTTCTTCTAGGCAAGGAGCCCTTTGTTGGGTCTTAATTGAAGTGTTCATCTTAATGTCGTCGCGAATCATTGCACCTTGTCTGTTGTTGACGCACCTTGTGAGCTGCTTGCCTCCTCATTCAGAAGAAGAGGTGAAGTAGAAAGTAATTCGATGTATATGATTGAGTTCTAGAAGAGGCTAATTGGCCTGGAATCAGGAGTACTTGGTTTGTCTTGTGCCATGTTTCTTAGTGGTTACTGCTCAACATTTGTTTTCGCTGCCTGCACCAACCTAGACATGAATTAATAGGTTATGATTTGCTTTTAAGTTGTGGATGTCTTGTTGATGTCGTCTTGTTCTGTCTGCCCTAAAAGAGGTTAATTAATCAATCTTCAACTGTATATTTTGTACTTAAGAATTATGCACAGATTCTAGGTACTCGGGTTTAGAATTCCCTTTTCTTTATATGCATTTTAACATGTCAGCCCTCTTAATTGAAGTGATTTTATCCTTTTGTCGAGCAGTTGCAGCTGTTCCCGATGGTTTGAAGGCTTGGGAGTTACTGAAGGGAAGACCTCACAGCATCGATCTCATATTGACCGAAGTTGATTTGCCATCAATATCTGGATATCCTCTTCTTACTCTAATCATGGAGCATGATATATGCAAACATATTCCAGTCATAAGTACGTCATACATATCTATACATGGCAGATTTATATTTTTTTACTGGTGCCATGGTCCGAAATGACATATTATTCCATTGTAATTTTGCAGTGATGTCCACACAGGATGCTGTCAGCACGGTGTACAAGTGCATGTTGAGAGGTGCTGCTGACTATCTTGTCAAGCCTATTAGAAGAAATGAATTGAAGAACTTGTGGCAACATGTGTGGAGAAGACAAGCCGTAAGCTCCTAACTTGCTTGTAAAATATTCTGATCATTTAAGATATATTACTAACAATGGCATAGCATGTTTCCATCTCATTTATATGTTTGCTTCAAAGTTATTGCTTGTTCTGGTGAGACCCTGATATCTTTACTGTTTAGCAGTCAACTGCCAGTGCAAGTGGCCAAGAAGATGAGACTAATGCATTGCAGAAGGTCGAAGCAACTGCTGAAAATAATGCTGTGAGTAATCAGTCAAGTGGGTACATGGCTTGTGTCGAGAGAGACAAGGAATTGATTGAGAAAGGAAGCGATGCTCAGGTTAGTATCCACTTCCACATGGAGGAAGCACACTTTCTTGCTAAGAGGAATAAAAGCACCATCTGTGCAGTCAAATCTGATTTTTGTCATAAAATTCACCGGCAATCTGAGATTGTATAGGCAGTTTGGAGTTCCTTTTATTGTCAATATCTACCTGCAGATCCACTGTGTTTTAAGTTCTGTATTGATTGTGTGTTTGCTTTCCTTCTCCTGTAGAGTTCTTGTACAAAGCCAGACTTGGAAGCTGAGGTTACAGAAATAGAACAGGTGCCAGATTTTTCTCGGCCTGGGTGGGACAAGTCTTCTGTGAATGACAATAAGGTAGCAATGCCCGAAGAGAAAATGAAATCAACTCAGGAAGGACTTGTCTTGCAAGAGGATGCTGATGATGGTATGCTATTCTTCTGCATTTTTCTTTTGTTGCATTTAATCATTTAACAGAACACCTGACTCTCCACATTATTTCTCAAAAAGCAGTTATGGTGGATGCCCACAGAAGTTCTCATGCATTGACTCAGATCAAGGATGCCAGGTCTGAAGTTCACAAGGGGGATGAAAATGCTGCTAGTGATTGGTGTGGTGATAATGATGGAATAATGAACTCATATAGACAAGCGATCAACTTAATCGGAGCATTTGAGAATAATTCATATGTCTGTTATGTTGATCGTCCATCCAATTATGGCACGAGACAGTCAGACTTATCACCACACCTGGATCTTTCCTTGAAAAGATCTGATCCTAGTGCGTTCGGAAATCATGAAGAGAGGCAAACGCTCAAGCATTCTGATGCTTCGGCATTTTCACGGTGAGCTTACTTTTCAATCTCTGATACATGTCGTGCATTATAATTTTGGCTGTAAGGAATAAATTTGAAGATGCAGCTGGTCTGTGTTGCATTTTTTCTGTTATTGCACTATTCTTCTTTGCACATTTAGATGCTCTCTCTTTAGTAGGATTGTCATCTTTAACTCAGTTTGGAAATCCAAATGCAGGTATGTGAACAAGTCTTCACAACCATTGCGGCCACAGTCAATTAATGTTCCTATTCGGCAGATGGCCTGTGGAAGTGACCCTGATAAAGAGGCTTTGCATGTTGCTGATGATAGTAAGCCTGACACTCCTGTTCCTGTGCAAAGCACTCCAATGAGTATGATTGCATCAGGAAGCACTCAATCTAGGCAGTCCGAATACTTCCTTTCGTGCCCTCAGCAGAGTGGTTTTCCGGCTCCCATTCCGGTGAGAGGTGTCAGGTTTGACAATCTAAGCACGGATTATGGTTCTGTGTTTCCTCGAATATACTGTGGGCAATCAGTTCCCTCACCAGTGCCAAGTCCAAGTACTACTGGCCAGCAAGATGCTTTTGTCCGCACTGAATCGCTTCATCAGTCAAGTTGTGAAAATAATAATTGTGATCGCGCACAAAACCCACTTGATCAAAACACAAGCAACTCCTCCAACCAGAGTAGGTACAAACAGGAGTTTAAGTTTGATTCGTTGGAGGATCGAGGACATATTTCACCGGGTACGGACAGGAGTGCAACTAGCAGCTTCTGCAATGGCACATTAACCCGGCTTAGTAGTCTTGACTGTGGAAGTATCTCTGGAAGTAATGGCAATATGAATCAGGTCTCTGCAACGAGGCATGCTGGTGAGAGCATCGGTGGAGATAGTCTTGTTGCTCAAGATGGAAGCTCTCGACGAGCTACGCAGAGAGAAGCAGCTTTAGCGAAGTTTCGCATGAAGCGAAAAGATAGATGCTATGAAAAGAAGGTAAATACTTTTACTTTGGTCCTTTTTTAATTAGTACGAGATGTCACCATATTTGCCTACTTGATGCCTATTTCCTTTTGGTGTGAGACATAATTGTTTAACTTAAAAACTGATGGGTATAACAGGGATTTTTCATGTGGAAAATGTATGTCAGGCCTTGAAAATTTATTCCCTGGGGAGTTCCGTGGAATCAGTGTGAAAACTTGAGTATTTTTAATAATCCCATTGAACTTGGGTCAGCACATCATCTGCCGTTGTTCTTACCAAACAGGCTTATATGTGGTCTTGTTCTGCTTAGCAGTAGTGGGATTTGTCTGTCTCCTCTTCATAGTCTTGTTCAAAGGCCATAAGGAGATCTTGGAGATTTAGGTCTTTTTTGAGCCTTGTGATAGAATGGAATGAATGGTTTCTCAGGCCTTGAACTTTTAGTGCCAGCATGCTGATTTTGAAATAATTCAGATTCCAGAATGGAGCATGGATTTCTGAAACACTCTGCATCAAATGTTGATAGTTGGAAGTGTTCTCATAATGGGCGTGTATGTTAGCAGGTGTTACATGGTTGGTTTATTTCTGATGGAAATAGGACCCCTGCTCATCTGGCTTGTTTAGAGTTAATTTGGTCATATTGCTCAAAACTTAGTGTACTATGGTTTTTATTTTATTTTATTTCAGATCTATCCTTTGGGTTTCGCGTTCTTTAGAATCTTAATGATAAAAATCAAAATCCCACTGGGTACGATTTTCCAGCATGTAGACTTAATTACGCTGCTGTTCCTCAGGTTCGGTATGAAAGCAGAAAAAAACTTGCGGAGCAGCGGCCGCGAGTGAAAGGACAATTTGTACGGCAAGTGCTTGCAGATCCTGCACCTGGAGAAACCGATCCTTGACATGGCATTTTATCCTCACGTGCAACTGAACAATTTGCTTTCAAATGGGGGCCATGGTCTCAAGGTAGCCGAACTAAAGACGCATTTAGAAGGACACCGCACCCGTTTGTGATTGCTTGCTTAGTAGGGGAAGGGCTTCCCAGGATGCGTCTTCTAACACCTCATTCTCACTCCTATTTTGTGGATAGAGGACACAGTAATATGTAGGATTCATTGTATCATAGCACTAAGCAAGTCCCCTTTTTGGTTTCTTTTAGCTCTTTGTTTAGTGAGGTGTATGCATATATGTTGTATTTAATCAGATATATAGGTGTCCTTTTTGCAGAAGTTAGGGATAGGTTCCTCGTATAAGCAATATGTGGCTTATAAACTGGCCGACGCTTGACACGATATATGTAGCTAGTGGTTATGTTTAATACTGCAGACTCGATGCTGCTCTTTTTTTTCCTGCAGTACATTGTAAGTTGTCTGTCTGTCAGATCTGTTTGGTCCTCCATTTGAATTAGGAGAAAAATCAAGGCTCGCATTTCACCTACTTAGTATATTGTTACTGCATCTGATCTCTAGTCAAGTCGCCGATGCAGAGGAGAAACTTGAGTTCAGGCCATCGAAAGAACCAACGTGAAATCGGCAACTGAAATTTTCACGGGCAACAACCTTAGTTCGGCCCAAGAGTTCTTCTTCTTGTTATTCTTCTGCCCGTTGAAAAGTGAATGTTGATTCATATCTCTTGAGGTCTCAACCGAACACGTGGGATGATGATCACAATACGATCGAAACTTTCTGGTAGACAGGATAACGTATTAAAATGAGGGGGGAGACGTGGCGAAAGCAAAACGAATCCTGGAAGATTTCCTAGCGGCACTGAACGTAATATTCTCTCGAAGATCCTATAGCGCGAGGGTCCAGTGGTCCATAATCCGTATGGCCAGTCAACTCGAGATGCACCGTTACATGCATGAGGATCGAAGGTTCGATGAGGGTCATTGTCTTGTTCGGTTTTTATTTATGTTAACATGCCATTAGGACCGTCCAAAAAAAAAGAATTTGCAATTAGATCATTGGTCTCAGGAATCTGACGTCACTAGAACATCAGCTTCTGGACTTATTCCTCTTGCTCGGTCCAAGTTTCTTAACCTGAAAGCAATTGAAAGACTCCCTCCGATAAAGGCGAGACCAATCATCCTGAGAAAGTTGATTCCCATGGGGATACTGGAAAGGTCGGTCTAGGGGGATGCGCTCCATGCTTTCTCCACCTTAAGAAGTTCCCCTTTTCATGGTGATACTCGTATCAATACATACGTTTTTACAGAGGAAAAAGTTAACAACCGGCAAATCCCTCGAGCAGTTTCTGAGCGATCCGCCAAAACAAAAACGCAAGAGCCACGGGGGATGCGAAGATGATCCGAGTGACTACTACATCTGATGTAGAATGCGACAGCGAATGACTCTGGACTTACGCTCTTGCTCCTTTATGCTCATTGGATCTCCAAAAGCACCGCACCTCCATCCAATCTGCCACGGCTTCGCTTTGTTAGAAAGCAGCAGATTTTAAAAAAGCACACGTTTGTCCAGCTTTTTCTATCTGAAACTTTGCGGCCTAGTGGATCGGCAGATAAACATCAAGACACAGCAGCATATATTTTACCCGAGGCCGGGGGGGTGTTCGACAACGGATCTCTAATGCTCGACTGTTTCTGAATTTCGTTTCGGTTACTTCCAGGAAAGGTTGTACCTGGACAAGGCTAATTTGTAGTTTGCAAACGGCATTGGCTCCGACTCTCATGTCGCATGATTAAAGATGCCGCCCGGAGCTGCTAACTTTAACTGGACACTGCTCTCAGGAAGAAGCAACAGGACAGAGGAAAATGTTCAGCAGAGCAATCCAAGTTTGGCTCCTTTATATTCTCAACACTTCGAATTCACTAACTCTTACTGGAATTATTAATCTAAGTTAGAGCGACTCATAAACTATTTTCAGATTAAATTAGCCACTACTATTGAATTATTAACTCTGTTTGAGTTTCTTATAATTGATATTTTTTTTTAATTTGCCAACATTTATCAACTTTTTGTTTGCATGGTTAGCAGTTCATTACATTTAGAAATTTTTTTGAAGATTACTAACTAACTTAAGTGACTTACCATCAAAATTACTATACTATTAGATTGCCAACTCTCCTTTGAGTTACTTATCAATATTTATTTATTTGGTTTAATCGGTGACTATTCTTCTTACAAACTTTTATTTTGATTTCTTAATAATATCTTAAATTCACCAACACTTTATAGAGATTACTGACTTTAGTGACTTATCATTTTTTTCTCGAAATTATCAACTCTATTTAAAGTATATACCAAATTTAATTTTCTTTTTGTTACTACCTTTTTCTTTTTCAAATTTTTTCTACTAATTCCTATTTACCTTTCTTAGCTATGCTTTAAACTCACTCATTCTTTTACGAAATTATTAATGCAAGTGAATTATCGACTTTTCTCCAATAAAGTTATTATGTAATTTTTGGGTTAGGACTTTCACTTAAGGTAGTTACTAACATTATTTGATTTTTATTCTTATTGGGTTACTGATAGATGGCAAGGCACTCAAATAAAAGTTGATGATTGCATAAGATAATTAATAAATTTAGGAGTTGATAAAAAAGGTAAATAAAAATTCACAAATATAAAGACTATTTTTTGGGTTTGCACAAATAAGAGCAATTGAAAATATAAGAAAAAACAAACAAAATGTTGTCAACCAACTCAAGTAAGAGTTTGTATCCCAAAATTAGTGGATAACTTAAGTAGATGAAAGTTGTTAATCACTTTAATTGAGTGTGATAATTCTAACAAGAGTTGGTAAAATTTAAAAGTTTGTAAGTAAGACAAAAAAAGTGATAAATCAAATAATGAGTTGGTAAATTGCAGAAAAAAAGAACAAACAAATAGCGATAAACAAGTCAAATAAAAATTAGTAACCCAAAACTAATGAGTAACTTAATTGGAGAAGAGTAAGTAAGTCATGTAAATAAGGGTCGGTAGTTTTATATAAAAGTTGGCAAAAAATAACATAAGTTATCTTTTTGAAAGATAAGAAAAGTTGGTGACTCAAAAAAACCAAATAAATTAGCGACTACTCAAATAAGAGTTGTTAACGCAAAAATACATGCCAACTTAATTGTAATCACTCTAATTGATGTTATTAATTTCTTTTAAAATTTGTACTTAAAGTATATTAAAGTAATAACTCTATAAAATACTCGGTAAATTTTACAAAATGAAATAACTTCGACATTGCAAAACAAATCAAGTTTGTAATTCAAAACTAATTGATAACTTAATCGGATAAAAGTTGGTAAATCCAATAAATATATGTTTTTGTAAATTTCTATAGTAGTTGGTGATAGCTGCCAAAAAATAAGAGATATTTTTTTTATAAGAGATAAGAGAACTTGTCAAACTAAAAAGACCAAATAAATATTGATAACTAATTCAAATAAAAGCTAGTAACAAAAAAACTAGTTGGAGCATATTTATCGAGGTTGGTAATTTCCACAAAAAAATTGATAAATTTTTTTAAATTAGTAAGTAAGACAAATAAAAGTGGTAACTAAATAGAAATGTTTGTCAATTTAAATGAAAAACAAATAAATGTACATAAATAACTCAAATGCTAGTTGGTAACCCAAACCTTGTTAGAGCCTGTTTGGTTGGGCTTTGGGAAAATGTTTTTGGAAAAATGTAAGTACCTTTAGGTTAAAGGAATTTTTCGAAATGTTATAGTGTTTGGTAAATTGTAATTTTAGGATTTCTGCTAATTTTTTTTTAAGTCTCAAATTATTTCCATTAAAACTCAGCCACTGAAAAACCTAGCCTGAGGTTGTGTGACCTCAAGTGTTGCCTGGGTCGCACAACCCAGGCAAAACCTTAGGTAGGGTGACCGCAAGCAACGTTACTTAATTTGTGGGAATGGAAGCGATGATGCCTAAGGTAGGGTGGCCTTAGGCGACACCTTGGGTTGCGCGACCCCTCAGGTGGTGGTCGCCGGTGACGTGTGACCCCTCAAGTGGCGGTCGTTGGCCTCTGTCCAGCTCTTTTGTGCAAATCGGGGAAAATGAAGGGCGAATGTGAATAATGCTAAGTCTTGCATTATCAATATGCTAAAAGCCAAAGTAAGTAGGAACCTCTCTTGGGCTTTTGGTTTTCCCAATGCTAGCATTTGGCTAATTGAGTCCCAAAAACACTTGCCAAATACCTCATGTTTTCCCAGGCCTAAAGTCTTTTGGGAAAGCTGAACTAAATGGGGTTATAAAAAGTCACTTAAATAAAGATTAGTAATATTATAAGTCACTCTAGTGCCGCAGGGGTGAACGCGGGTTGCTGAAGTTATGTCATCTATCAGAGCAGAAAGTTGAGCCACCTCAAATGCTGAAACATCTCAAGGTCTTCCTGATGAAGAACGATTAACATCATTGAAGTCGAATCACTCGATACATGTTAAGATTTACAAGTGACTAATAAGCATGCCACGGACAATCCTTGGCTATTGGAACCCACAATAGGATCTGCAAAGTCAAAAAAGCATGAAAGCTAAAATTATTGCTGCTTTCTGGTCTTCTTGCCCGCCTTTATTTAACTCCACCCCTTTCCCTCGTTCCTTAGCATGCCAAACACCCCCCTCCCCTTCTCTCCACTCACCTCGTGCCGTTCCTGCAAATGTCTCAAGTCCTCATCAGATCACCACAGCACTGCGCAAGGCGAGGATTCAGCATCGACAAGCGCCGCAAGAAGCTGCTCTTGGCGTTCCTCACCACCCTGACTTCATTCGTCGCGCTGGTTATTCTTGTTTGGCTCATCCTCCACCCGGCCAAGCCTCAAATCACCATCAAGGAAGCCGATATTGACCAGCTCGACATCTCCAGTCCTCGCCTCAACTCCTCTATCCAGCTCACTTTGCTCGCCGAGAATCCTAATGGGAAGGTCGGGATTTACTACGATGACCTACAAGCTTATGCTGCTTATAGGGGTCAGCAGATAACAGTCGGATCCGCTCTTCCTTCTTTCTATCAAGGGTATCAACACAGCGATCTCCTGACTGCTTCCTTGGTTGGAAACGGACTTCCAGTGGCTGATTCTCTCGCTTACCAAGTGGAACGCGATCAGACGGCTGGTAAACTAGCGTTGAGCATCAAGTTGAATGGACAGCTGCGGTGGAAGGTCGGGACTTGGGTTTCCAGGAAAAACATGCTCAATGTCAATTGCGTCGTGGTCATGGCCTTCCAGCCTGGTGCCCCGGTTACCCCCTTAAGCTCGAAGCAGGGGAGTCGGTGTTCGACTTCCATATAAAATTGACACGTACTGGCGCTTTCAGGGTCTAATCGTTCTCTTCCTTATCTCTATCTACACTTTGTCGATGTTCTTTCTTAAGCATTCTGCGCCGAGTTACTCCAGTAGACGAATGTTTTGGGGTTCAAAAAAGAAGTCAGTGCTGTGTGTGAGAATGAATTTCTATGTTTAGCTTTCCATCGTATTCCTATGCCCCGTCTTTGCATATCATTCATACAAAGGTTTGGATGAGTAGAAATGGAAGGGGATATGTCTGTAGATGCCACTTTTTCCACTTCCTTTTTGTAAGTGGGTGGGTATTGAGAAGAAGGGGCTGATGTGGAGGATTATTCAAGCCTTTGGTTTCTTTGCTTGGGTTGCAGAAGAAAGAAGGATAAGCTGACAGGAGATGGGATTCAAAGGGGGCAAAAATCAGAATAAGAAAAGGAGAAATTAAAGGCGGGAAAAACAACTGCTTTTTTGGATGAGAATCTTCACACGTCCTAGCCAATTGCGCAACTTCAATCATTAGCAGATTAATGGAGACCACCATCTACAAAGTGAACATTGCCTGAACTCATCGTCCCAACTGAAAAAGAAAACACCGATTTTTAAATGATTTTGGATTGTGATTGATTCTGTAAATTTAGTTTCATATTTTGTGGTCCGCTCGCGGGAAGAGCACGAGCCACCTCAAGCAAAACTTCTCGATCCCAATCTTTTCTAATGCTATCTGAACTATTCGAATTCTTTCTGCAATTTATGCTGTTAATCACAGATAATGAGAACCACCACCACCACCGCCACGACAACAACAAATTGAATGGAAGAGGATTCGTTTGGGTCTGGCTGCCTGGAACATGGACAGGGTACAAACTCGAGGGCGTCTTTGGAAAGAATCTACCTGTAAGCATAATAAGAAAGGTGCTAGGTATGCTTGGTTCGGCACATGAGCATAAACGAAAAACCAGCTTCACCCGGTACTGCAGCATCGTCATTTTCTGCCGATGCCGCAAATATAAAAGAGTGCGAACCCTTCGGGTAAAACTGACATAATCCGGACACGACTTTGTTGGCTCTTCAGATTACTAAACAGAGGATTAGCTACATTACATATAATGCAGACGTCGAATTCCACAGCGAGTTTGGATTCTAATCTTCAGTTCACAAAGCTCGTTGTCGAATAGTGTGACAAAGACGTGTCTTGGTAATGCTTTGAGAGAGAGGGAGAAAATTCACAACTATGAAAAGTCCTCACGACCACCAGTTATATTATCTTTTCAAGGCCTATTTTCAAACGTGGATTGCATTTCTGTTTCTCACTAGATTTTCCTGTAACATGAGAATTCAGGACACAAGCCAAGCTGACGGAACATTTTTACCACAAAAAATGCCGTTCTTATCAAAAACCAACAAAACATATCAAATCCTGCACGTCGTCAAAGTGTCGTGTGTGAGCATGTCCTAGAAATTGGAAAGAACACCCATATCCACAATGAAACTACGTTGATAGCAACAGGTTGAAGTCCATGTCTATGAACGCGTGATTGATTTCTTAACATTGGCTGCTCGCCAGAACATCTTCTTTCGAGAAAAGCTTCACGCAAGTAGAACTCACACAGCCCGAAATGATCACAACGTATACTATTCAAAGACAGTCAACTTTTTTGGCCCAGTGTACAAAAGACATTCAACTTGTAGTGCCATTGTCCGAACCGGATATGTTCGGATATGCTCGGATATGTTACAATGTCTTGACCCTAGAGCTGATTTTTTTCCCTTCAATTGACATGTTTTTTTTTTCTTTTTTAAGTTGTCGACCTAGCCAAGCCATACCCGTTTCCTGCAATGAAGTAGCCGTCAAACATGTCCAGCTCGATAACTTTTGCATCAATCTCTCCCTCCCTGATCAGTTCCAGGTCTCATCGAACTACTGCAATTTGGCTGAAACTGCGGCCTAAGACCATGAGGCAAGTTGCCGGACCAAATGTCCGCCTCGAAAGAGTTGCAAAGACCTGATCTCTAGTGTGATCTGGTCCCATGGCTTGTCCTCATGGTCACCAGCCTAGATATCAGCCAAATCGCACAAACCTGCAGTGAACAGTTGATTTGCGATTGTCCACCGCAACGCCATCTACATCCTGATGCTTGCCAAAAACTACTACTGCATTTAAAGCTTATTTCCGATCTTACACTAAGTTTTTGGCTAAGAAAGTTTCTTCTATAATCGACTTCCATCTTAGCTGGAATTTTAAGGGGCGACTGGAGGACATAAAGCTTATCATAATGTTTCAAGTTCAAAACCTATAATCAAATTAAAGTCCATTGCTGAAGTTCTCACTTTACATAGTTCCCGACCTTGTGTGGTTTGATAGAAACAACCTTAACGAGGCCTCAGAAAGATGTACAGGAAGTGGAAAGCAACAAAGCACCATGAGAACATAAAGAATCACATTACTGAAGCTCATCATATCACTAAATAAGATGTCATGAGCGATTTTACATCAGGCTCATCATGAGCTAAACAAGCAGCTCTGTACAACCATCACTCTTCTTCTGAAGATACAAGTTATTACCAGAGCACAACCATCTTGACGAGCTCACGTAAGGCTCAACCTCATACATTATCGAATCGTGTCTTATTCTCTATCGTATACATAAAAGCAAGAAAAGAAAGAAAGAAAGAAAGCAAAAAAAACACCAAAATTGTCAAATTGAAGAGCCAAAACTCCTCCCAACCCTCCCACCAAAAACTAAACTTTCAAGATTCAATAGAATCAGCACTCACCCATTTCCAGTAATGCCTCTTCACGGAAACCGCCCCGTTCGCAACGCCCGCATCACCGCTACCTTCATATTCCTCTTCCTCCTCCGTGCAGAACTCTGCCTCCTCCGGCAACCCATCGACCTCCACCTCAAACGAGTGCAACATGTAACAGGCCGGCAATCCCGGATAAGACATTGAATTCCTCTCCTCCACTTTCATCTTATATGATCCCGGAACAATCCTCACCACATCCCCAATATTCCCGACCTCCACCCGAATCACCGATCCCAGTTCTTCCCTCACGGCCCTGATCACCGCCACCTCGGGCGTCTCGCTCGGCTTCATCTTCTCCGACAAGGGCCTGCACCGGTGGCGGACGCTGCCGTCGGAGAGCTCCTGGCGCGACTCGACGAGAACCCGACCGTCGGCCCCGACGACGCGGACGGAGACGACGCTGACGGTGCGGATTGGGGGAACGGAGTCGGCGAGCGAGGTCTCGCCCTCGGAGATCTCGAGCCAGAGGTTGTGGACGTTCTTGGTGCCGGGCTTGACGCCCCAGGAGGCGAAGGAGTCGGAGGGCAGCCGCGGCTTGAGCCAGTCGGAGAGGGACTGCGGGGTGGCGAAGCGGTGGCGGATCTTGGGGCCGGGGCGGGACATGGTGGGGATCCCGAGGAACCGCCGGGGGTTCAAGTGGCAAGACAAAAACGGGATCTTTAGGGCTCTGGCCTTCGTGGCGGCGGCGGCGGAGGAGGTGGAGGAGGAGGAGGAAGAAGAGGAGGAAGACGTGTGGGAAGAGAGGAAGAGGACCGAGAGGGCAGTGAAGAAGAGCTCCGGGAGGGTGGCGCTGGGCGGGTGGCGGAGGAACGGAAGGTGGTGGTGGTGGTGGCGGTGGCTTTTGGAGATGGGTTGCGGCGGCTGTGACATATCAACGGTGTCGGCGGTGATGGTTATCGCTCCGGCGACGATCAAGATCGAAACTTGGGGATTGTGCTGGCGATGGCAAGCAGTCCATATAGAGAGAGAGAGAGAGAGAGAGAGAGAGAGAGAATAATTAGTCAAAGAAGGAAGAAGAAGGAGGAAGAAGGCGGAGGAAAGTTGTGTACTTGGTTTTTTGGGTTCTCTTCGAGGAGATTGAGGCTTGTATCTTGAGAGGATAAGAGGTGAGGAACAGAGGTGGGTTTAGGATCAGATATATATTCATGTTCATGTTCCTGATATTCGCCCCCTCTTTTTTATCTGGTTGTCTTGTCTTTGTTTTGGTCACGATAGCATTTGGGCCAATCCGGTCTGATTTGGGCCCGTCTTGCGCTTCTGGATCTGGGCCGTTCTGGGCCGTCCTGATGTTGTTGGATTATATCTCTTGACCGTGACCTGGATCTTGGGCTTTTCCATATCCTATTAAATAATGCAGGTGCTATAGTTTCTTTGTCGCATTCAAGTGTTTCATCAATCCATCTATCATTTTCTATGCATAGAAAGACTAACGTGATCATTGTTGTTACATCAATCCATCTATCATTTTCTATCCATAGCAAGACTAACGTGATCATGTGATAATCTCACATAAGTTTTGATAAACAAATAAGGAAGATATAATCGCGTGACTTGAATAAAAGTTATATAATAAATAACAAGACACGACATTTCATTTAGCGATACACGACTATTCAAACGCGACTAATGAAATCATGTTACACCACGAAAAGGCTTCTGACAAGAGAGTGACTATGCTAAGCTTGCAAAATAATTTACCCTTATTTGGCATGTCATTATCTTCCGGATAGAGCTCATAAAAAAGAAAAAAGAAAAAAAAGAAGCAAGATTCATGATATCTCCCCATGTAGACTTCTGCAAAAGGGTAGTATTCTCAATTTCTCATCTTTAATTTTGGTGATCTTGACGCAGCCTTTGATCAACGATCATGTCCTCCGGGTCATTTCGCTGAAACTCCATTCCCTTACCGCCACTCCGTTGTCGCATCGAGGGATCATCAGAACTCCAGATCCTCCCCAAACAAGTACAACATCCTCTCCGCCCTCCACGGGTCGCTGCCGCCGTCTCTCGGCTCCTCCGGCGGATCGCTCCATAGCTTCGCTCTGCAGATTGGGCACGTACCGTGGCCGCGGTCGATCCAAGCGTCAAGGCACTCGCGGTGAAACGCGTGGGAGCAGTAACGGAGCTCCCTCACCTGGTCGCTCCCCCCCAGGCAGTTCATGCACACTGCGCACACGCCCGGATCAGCGTCTCTCCGGCCGTCCGACGATCCTGCTCTCCTCTCCAGGAATTCGTGGTAGGACAACGCGGGGCGTGGCTCGCTCGCCAGTTCAGACACGTTGGAGGTGATTGGGAGCGGGACGAGCGAAGGAGAAGGCTGAGAGCCGACCACCGTGTCGTCCGCTTTCGACAGTCCACGGACCGGCAGGAGACGAGAGAGCAGCGATTCGATCACGCGCCCTGCGCGGCGGAGGTTGAGATCTCGGGGGGAGGCTACGGATGCGAGGCGCGGAGCTTGCTTGGTGCTCGTGTCTAGAGAACCCATGAACTCCGCGAGAAGCTGCTGCGAGACTCGTAAGTGACGAAGAAGAGGGTCTAAAATAACTCCACAATGACGGTGACTGGGCCAACGGCAAAGGATCTACCAAAAGACTTTTTGGACGGCAAAATTCATGAGCTGTGTGGTCATTCTTGAAGATATTACTAACCGCATCGACAGTGTGAGAATAATTAAATATTGAACTATACATTAGTCTAGATAATCCCATAAAATCTCACATGAAGCAAAATTTCACATGATGTCAGGATTCGAATATTTCTAGACTTCAATTGTCTTTCCAATTAAATTTCTATAAAAGACCATACCAACGTGTGAGAGAATATTAAAATAATTTACAATATATATATATATATATATTATATTTGTATGAAAATCTTTGTATCTCTTTTCGATAGCTCGAAATGAGCTAGCTCTATGTCTGGACCCTTGGTTCTAAATTCCTACGAATTTTGTAGCGGATAGATATTGATATACTCAGTCTACTAATAGTTACCTGTTGCGATTTCAATTATGGCATTAGTGATTTTCATTCCAGTCTTCTCTTTACCCGTACACTTGACCCTTTTAACAGCCGCTTGGCATGTGATTTAGTCATAACCTTAAAATTATTGACATGGATACTAACCGTTTTATGTGGCATAACCAAAGATGACATGAATTTTTTTGCACAATTTGAATAATTTTTCTATATATTTTTTCTTTTTAAAAATTGAGGGCCATTGGTAAGGGGTGGCGACCCTCATTGGCATCAAGTGAGGGCCGTAACACCCTTGCCAAATCTAGGCACCCGGCAAGGGCGTCCTGACCATCACCTGTAGCTCTCAATCTCCACTTGCCACTATCGAGGCCGTGGATTCGTGGAGGAAAATAAGGAAAAAAGAAGAAGAAAAGGAATAGAAGGGAAAAAACTTTTGATAATAAAAAGATCTAAAAAAATAACAAAAGTTGTCCATATAACACTAATTATACCATATAGGATGGTTGTCGTTCACGTTTAGTCATTTCTAGCCAAAATTGATCAGAAGAACTAATTAGTAAATCATTAAAATGTTTAGAATTAAATCGATTAAATGAAAATATTTAGGATTGAATTAATATCCATACAATTGATTTATGACTTTTCGGTAGCGGTGTGTAACCAAACCGATTTTACCTAGGAATCGGATTGGATCGCCCAAAAAATAGGTCTAGGAATCGGTTCCCATTGGAATTGATTTGGAAACAGGTTCCAAATTTATGGAAATGGTCTGAGAATAGATTCTCAGTGAATACCCACCCAAGAATTGAATCGGACCACCCTATTTCGGAACTAGTTTTTTATAAGCTAATAAGCCAAAATCCTAAGTTCTTTTTCCCCTAACTTCTAACTTCAATACTTCTTCGTTTCTTGTCATTCCTCGAAACTCCTTGCCAATCCTTCCTCTTTCCTTAAGTTTTTATAAATAAATGGGGAATGAAGTTTTATAATTTATGCTTTATGTTACGTGTTTGAACTTTCTATTGTTTATTATATTTTCATCTTATGAATTGTTATTTTTGGCAGATAGAGATTTCTGTTGTTCATATTTTATTTTGAATCGATTTGTTACTTAAAGTCTCATATGATTTTGTTGTAAAAAAATGAACCATAAAAAGAAAGAAAAAGAAAACAAGTTCTCGGATAGACTCTGAAACCAGATTGGAAAAATAGAGTAGGTTCTAGAACTAGTTCTAAACAAACATGATAGGTTTCAAGGTCAAAAAATTTAGAACTGATTATAACAGAGCAAGTTTTAGGTTTCATTTTTGGAACTTATCCATCCTGAAATCGATTAAAAGTTTTCATTCTATTGCTAATATATGTTGTTTACCTCAAGCAACGACTTGGGTACAACAGAGGAAAGAAAGCCAAAATAAATATTGTGCGAATTTATATTTGCTTTGTCGAACAAGTTATTGGTAAGATTATGAAAGGAGGTAGGACCACGACGCCCCATAAGTATGTCGCGTACCTATGACTTCGCTCGTGCATCTGCAGCGTACCAGGAAGCAAGGAAGGAAAAGCATATCAAAGAAGAAAAATCAATGGACACTGCCGAAAGGAATGTCCTACCAAGAGTTGACCATATAGCTCCCAGGAACCTTCTCGCCGGAACAATTTTGTTAGAAGATATGCTTGAAGATTCGGAAGATATGCTGGGAATCTCATTTGATTATAATCATGCATTAAATCAATTAGGGATTATATTGAGATATTAAATTGATTTGTAGAATATTTATTTTCCTTTTCTTCATAAACCTCTTGTATTATAATTACAAAGTTCTGTACATTGAATACAACTGAAGAAATACAAAAGAATTTCTCCCCAAAATTCCTACGCTTTTTGCTCCTCTACGCCTTCTTTCAAATTTCAATCAATAGCTCGGTGAACACTCTTGGTTCTAGACTCTGTTATGTGGGGTCGTTCTTACAACTTATGTCCTTTTTGTCCCAGTAAGCAAAATCGGATTGAATAATGCATGATGTGATCTCGCAGGCAGGCTAGGCCTCATCACAAGCCCTCCAAAGTAACGTCTGCGTAAACTACTGGGGGTTCGCCCAGTGGCCACCCTTCCAACTTGGAAGGGGAAGGTAGGGGGTTCAAATCTCCACCTTCTTAGGGGGGATTGGGGTGTGAACGATTTCATTTCAAGAGTGGGTTCTAACTCCCACGCCCTGTAAGGAGGTAGGGCAAAAGTCTAAGAGTGAGCGTTAGAGTAGGATTAGAGTAGGACCGATCAAAAAAAAAAAAAGGTAACGTCCGCGTCATCTGCAAAATTAATTGCACGGAGCGCTTTCTTGCCTCGACCCTGGAGGTAAGGCAAGCCACAGTAGTCTTTGTTTGTGGACGGATCCACCCAATCAGAGAGATACCCGATATCGAAGGATTATCAAAAATTTGATCAATTTGCGTGATTGGTGTCGATACATGAAACCGTACCGATTGCACGGAGCTCTTTCTTGCCTTGAACCTGAAGGTGGAGGCAAGCCACCGTAGTCTTTGTTGGTCGATGGGTCCACCCAATCAGGGAGATGCCTGACGTCGAAGGACTATCAAAATTTGGTCAATTTGTGTGATTCGGTATCGATATATAAAAACTGTACCAAACCGACTCCCCGATTTTGAAGAGTACAACTAGGATAAGTGGAGGAGAGAGAGAGAGAGAGAGAGAGAGAGAGAGCACCTGAATCATAATGATCTAGACATAAACCACAAATTCACGGCATGAACTTGTTGATGATCCCATTTCATTAGCAACAAATTGATGTCCCAACATTCCCTCTTTTATCTTGTTGTTTTGTTTAATGACACATGTATTGAAAGTTCTAAGATTTATCACAAAGGTGTAAAGATTTGTCATAAAAGTGTAATTGAGTATTAAAACTTTTACAAAGTGCAATCAATTCCTAAAACTTGATAGCATTTTTTATTTGTCGAGTTATACGTAATGAATGGAATAATTTTTTTTTTGTCAAGAAAATATTCCATTCATTTCCACAAAAAAAATCAAGAGAGATACAATGCAGTCTAAATACAAATCAAGACAAATCCCGAATAGCTTCAAAACAAAACAAGTTCCAGGAAACAAGAAAAATCATCAAAACAAGATTAGAGGTCATGCACTCAAAAAGCAAATCTAGGATTTATTCAAACTAAAATCGACAACCGATCACCAAATTCGTCTTCAATAATGAGCACATACATTGATATCTATAGTTGTTACAATAGCTTTATTTTTCAGCGATGCGCGCCTAGGTTCAACGTCCCTAACACCATTGTTGTTTAGAGAAAATATATTGAACAAGCATAGATTTAACGCTTGTAGGAGTGAAACATTCACGAAGCTCCTCCAATTCCCTTCAAAATTGGACTCGTTTATTAATGAAACTCGAGGGAAGCGAAACCCTGGAAACATACACACAAAGATCTCAAGATCTAGACTAGATTGGGATAGAATTCTTGAAATGGAAGAGAGAAGCTTCTAAATCTAGACTAAATTGGAAGAGAAAAACTTCTAAACAAGAGGACAGCAAGAAAAGGAAACAAAGAACCAAAATAGTCAAAGAAAGAGAAAAAAAAAAGGGGAGGGGAGGGAGAGTTCTAGCTCAAACCCTTCCCTCTATGATAATTAAAGGAGACAACTATGTGAAAATGAAAGGGAGAAAAGAGAATCCTAGGGAGGAGAAAAAATGTAGGGCCAGCTCTTGACTAAACTGATAGTTAATATAATGACTTGATTGCATCAATTTGGTAAGTTTTGGGATTTGATTATACTTTTTAAAAGTTGTAGGATTCGATTGTGCTTTATAACAAGTTTTAAAACTTGATTGTATTTTTCTAAAGTTTTATGATTTAATTACACATTTTTGATAAATTTTAAAACTTTCAATATACTTATTTCTTTTGTTTTTGTTTGGTCAGGGTAGCATTGGTCAATTTGATCTGATATTGGTTTCTGGGTTGTTGTGGGTGGTCCAGATGTGTTTAGATACGCCTCTTGACTGTAACCTCGATCTCGAGCATTTCGAATCTGAACCGAAAAGCCCATTTTTGGGAAAAGACTTTGTTATCAAAAGCACAAAGAAAGGGAAAAAGAAATTCGGTCTGCATAACACATCACATTATCAACCATGCCATTTAAGAGCCCACATCCCAAATCGTGGACAATGTCGAAAGAATTGGGGCGATTGTACGGTATGACATGATTGATTGCTGCGTGTTAAATTAGTTGAGGATGTGATACGTTCAAAATTTTCTTGGTGTCCCGATAATAAATGTAAGTGCCATGATTTCTCTCTCTCAATAAATGTTTTCATCCGTCCATTTCCTATTTTCTTACCAAATCTCTTAAATACATTGGGAGTAATGTGATAATATCATAGTCTAGTACAAGTTCTGCTAAAGATGAACAGGAGAGATGAATGCGCGATTCGAACTAAAATTACACGATAGATGACGAGACACGGTATATTATTTAGCGTTATGTAGTGATTCTAACACTGATGAATTTAATGCGTTCAAAGATCAACAAAATGGAATCATATTACCTGATGAGAAGGCATAGTCCAAGTTTTTGCTAACAAGAGAGAGATTATAATAAATGTAAGTGCCGTCTCTCAATAAATGTTTTCATCCGTCCATTTCCTATTTTCTTACCAAATCTCTTAAATACATTGGGAGTAATGTGAGAATATCATAGTCTAGTACAAGTTCCACTAAAGATGAACAGGAGAGATGAATGCGCGATTCGAACTAAAATTACACGATAGATGACGAGACACGGTATATTATTTAGCGTTATGTAGTGACTCTAACACTGATGAATTTAATGCGTTCAAAGATCAACAAAATGGAATCATATTACCTGATGAGATGGCATAGTCCAAGTTTTTGCTAACAAGAGAGAGATTATAATCAGCCAAAGTCCAAACTTGCAATATAATTTACCTATTTTGCATTTGATTGACTTCCAGACAGAATAAAAAGCGAGATTTGTAAAATCTCCTCACATAAGACTCTATAGAGGAAGTAACATGTTTTCCCGCAGAAGACTATTCTCAATTTCTCATCTTCATTTTGGTGAACTTTGATGAGACTTGATCATGTCCTCCAGGCCATTTTGCTGAACTCCATTCCCTCGTCGCTGCTTCGTCCGGACATCAAGACCATCAGAACTCCAGATCCTCCCCAAACAAGTACACCATCCTCTCCGCCCTCCACGGATCGGCCCCACCGTCTCTCGGTTCCTCCGGTGGATCGCTCCATAGCTTCGCTCTGCAGATTGGGCAAGTATCGTGGCCCTGGTCGATCCAAGCATCGAGGCACTCGAGATGGAACGCGTGAGCACAATAACAAAGCTCCCTCACTTGGTCGCTCTCCTGCAAGCAGTTCATGCACACCGTGCATACGCCCGAGTCCGTGTCCGTCCGAAAGTCTAATGATCCTCCCCTTCTCTCCACAAATTCGCGATAGGACAACATTGGACACGGATTCTTCGCCGGTCCGGACACATTGGAGGTGATTGGGAGTGGAACGAGCGAAGGAGAAGGCCGAGAACTACCCGCCGTTTCGTCTGGTGATTCGTCTGCTTCCGATGCTCCGCCGATCAGTGGGAGACGAGAGAGCAGCGATCCGATCGCGTGCTTGGCATGGCGGAGATTGAGATTTCGGGAGGCTGTGGATGCGAGACCCGGAGCTTGCTTGGTGCGCCTGTCTCGAGAACCCATGAAAACTAGCAAGCCGCGAGTCTTGGGAGTGACGAAGATGGTAAAGTACCGTCTCAATGACAATGCACCAGAACACAAATGAAGGCAATTGATGAGCTACAGGGGGTCCCTTTTGGAGGCATTGTTAACGACATAAAGGATTAGCGTGGTACATGCGCCAATTGTGGATATTCTATAATAACGAAATGATTTCTTTTATGGGTCAGACAACTGCCATGTTGCGGTACATAGATATTATATCTGTACGCGGATCTCCGTGTCTCTCGCATAGGCTGATGGGAGGTAGCTTGTTTTGGATCATTGGTTCTAAATTCTAATGGAATTCTATAGCGAATGGGTATTATTATTAATACGCCGAATACACTTGTAGTTATCGATTCCGTTTTCAATTCTGATATTGATGATCTGTCTTCCCGTCTTCTCTTCGCCCTTACACGAGGCCACTTGACACGTGATTCCTTGGAGTTCAAACAAATCAGGGCACCGAAAAAGAGAGAGAACTGTTTGGTCAATGCTTTTTATAAGTAATGATTAAGCCGATTCATTGGGAAGCACAAGTAGGCAGAAAATCATTGTCCTTATGATGTTTGGTCAATGCCAATTAACTTCAGTTGGGTTCCTCTTGCGGCCGGTGAGGAAGCACAGGATTGTGCAGATGCATCCGGCCTCTCGCCTAACTTGCATAGCACTCTGTTTGCGGAATAATTATCCAAAAAAAAAGTAAAAAATAAAAATCTTAAACCCATAGAAAGATAATTATATTCCTTATTCAAAATGATAAAGTATATATATTTCATATGAAAGCAAATCAAAATAGAACAAAGCATAAAAAAATGCAAAACAAATGAGGATCAACAGAGCATCAATATGATTAAGCACATGCTAGTTCAACAAAAACATATTTGTCAAGCAAAATAATCAATGGCCAATCACTGAATCTTATATCTTTATCAGTGATGAACACACGCTAGAAATTCCTTCTCAAGTAATTGTAGCGTTTCTAGTTGGAGCCTCTGCACCATTGTTGTGTAGAGATGGCCAAAATAGGTAGAACAAACACAAATTCAACATTGAGAGAGTAAATCTTTGTGATTTAGCGAGCTACTAGAGCTCCTAAGATTGCCATTAGATATGGAAGTAGAGAGCTTGTACACGAACAAAACACTAGGGTATTGAATCCTCAAACACATATTTATTAAACTCCTAGATATAGATCAATAAAGGATAACTCCCGAATCTAACACTTAATCGGAAGAGTTTAAACTCTTTGATCTAAAACTAGATCGGGAGAAGAGAGCTCCAAATCTAGATCGAGAAAGAAGAAAAATAAGAAAAGAATAAAAAAAAAAAAACTGAAATTAACAAGAGATCGCTCTCATCCTCCCCTATGGATGATTGGAGGGCTCTCTCTCTCTCTCTCTCTCTCTCCAATCATTTATAGGGGAGGATGAGAGCCCTCTCTTGTTAATTTCAGTTTTTTTTTAATCATTTATAGGGAAGGATGAGAGCCCTCTCTTGTTAATTTCAGTTTTTTTATTTATTATTCTTTTCTCATTTTTCTTCTTTCCTGATCTAGATCTGGAGCTCTCTTCTCCCGATCTAGTTTCTAATGAGCTTGGTCTATATATGTGTTGTTTATGTCTTAGGTACTATCTGCTTTAGAAGAAATTTGGATGTTGAAGTGAAAATATTCAAAATAACTTCAAGAACTTATGTGATAAACAATCTAAATGAATTTACATCACCATCATACTCAAAGTATCAAGTGGATTGCAATTGGGTATTCCAGAAACCTAATAATATAAGCGAAGTTTGATAGCAATGGAAGCTTGATATAAGCAAGAGTTTGACATGACCAAAAGCCTAACATTAGTGGAAGTCTTATATCACTGAGAAACTAGATTTAACCGAGGACTGCTAATATAAGTGAAATACTTATGGGAAAAGTACAAAAAATGTCATAAACCTACTTCATTAATACAAATTTAGTCATAAACAATTTAATTTGACCACTTTAGTTATAAACCTTTTCACATTGATATAAATTCAATTTACTCGGCTAATTTAGGTCGTAAATCACTAATGTGGATGTCAGGCATCCTATGTGACACGACGGCAAGACCGATGTTGACATTTTTAAATATTATTTAAATATATATTTTAAATTTAAGATTCTTTCCACAACCAAGATACTATTTTTCTTGAAATAAAAAAATTTTGATTGTAGAGGTGACTAAAGGTATAGAACTTGGATTAATACACCTCAACGGTTAAATGATTAGCCCGACAAATCATCTAATGGTTAGTTTGGAGATTGATCCCTTGAAGATTGAAGTAGGAGAGACATTTGTCAAAGTTAGGTTTTGATACCACTAATTTGGCTAATTTAGTTTTAAATATTTTGATAATTGAAATGTGGACATTGATTGTCCTATGTGGCACATTTAGGTTGAGGTGGAAAATTTTGTAAATTTTTAATTATTTTTACGACTTTTTCTTTCTTATTTTTTTTTTATTGAGGGCCGCCGATTAACCCTCACCAGCTACAAGCAGCATTGGGCAAGGGTCCTGACACCCTTTGCCAGATCTAAGCCAAGCGAGAGTGGCACAATTCTAACCAGATCTAGGCCAAGCAAGGGTGGCGTGATTCTAACTAGATCTAGGGTGACGCCCTCTCCTATGGTCCGCGACCTCCGCCGACCACTAATTAGGCTGTAGATCAGCAAAGGGAAATAAGAACAAAAAAGGAAAAGAAAAAAACTTTAGGAAACTATTATAGAAAAACAGCAAAAGTTGTCAACAATAGCATTAACCATACTATATGGGATGATTTGCGTCCACATTAACTATTTCTGACCAAAACTGATTAAATGGATTATATTGACAAAATGATAAAAATGTTTAATACAAAATGGCCAAATTAAAGGGTTTAACACTCAATTAGTATCTATATAATATGTTTATAACTTTTTGGATAATTTTCTCATTTTATTTGTTAATATATATATTATTTACCATAAGCAAAGATTCGGGTACAACAGAGGTAAGGACAGGAAAACCAATATCGGTATTGTGCGAATTCATATACTTATATATATTGCTTTGTCTTAGGAGAGACGGGTAAGATCATGAAAGAAGTCGCATGCCTTTGACTTCACTTGGGCATCTACAGCAAATCAGGAAACAAGCAAGAAAGCACATCAAAGAAGAAAAATCAATGGACACCATTGAAAGGAACGTCCAGTCAAAATGAGTTGACGATTCAGCTCCTAGAGAACCTCCTCGCCGGAACCATCTCAATTAGCTTGGTGGACCCCCTCGGTTTTAGACTCTGTTATGTGAATCCGTTTTTGCAAAATCTCTCCTTTTCTTCTCTATAAGTAAGTCGACATGGTAACTTCACCAGCTGACTAGGTCTGCTTACAAGCCCTTCAAAGTACGCACATGGTATCTGCAAATTCAATTGCAAGGAGCTCTTTCTCGCCTCGAACCCGGAGGTGGGATTTGATCCCCGATCCCCAGTGAGGCAAGCCACAGTAGTCTTTGTTTGTCAATCCGCCTAATCAGAGAGATGTTCGACATTATGGTCAATTCGAGTGATTCGGTATCGATCCATTAAAACCATCCCAAACCTAACTCCCTGATTTCCAAGAATCTAATCAGGATAGCTAACCAAATGAAACAAAACATCCAAAGGATTGGCAAAGTAACGAAGTCTACAAGACGCGCGCGCACACAACTCGCTCGCGCGCGCGCACCTGACAACTGAATGAGAGAGTGAGAGAGAGAGAGGGTACATGAATCACAACGATCTAGACAAACCATAAATTCACGGCGTGAACTTGTTCAGGATCCAATTTCGTTAGCCAGGTTCTGATACAGTGGTTAGATGACAGTAAAAATACACCAACTTGATCCGTCTCCAAGGACCCTGCAGAGGGAGAACAGACTTCACCTGACAACTGAACGTGAGAGAGAGAGAGAGAGAGTACATGAATCACAATGATCTAGACAGGAACCACAAATTCACGGCATCAACTTGTTCAGGATCCAATTCGTCAGCAAGGTTCAGATACAGTGATTAGATTACAGTGACAAAATACACCAACTTGATCCGTCTCCAAGGACCTTGCAGAGGGAGAACAGACTTCACCCGACAACTGAATAATCTCCAATAGTGAAGGGGTTGCAATCTTTATCCTACTATGACCTACTTGTAAAACAACCCGCCTACAGCCTGAAAAACACAGTCACGCCAATAAGTTACACATTCATCAAGTAGCTACACAGTAGGCATCACTGTGAAAAGTTATAATAGCAACTTCATGATACGACACTATACATGCTACAAAAAATGGGCAAATATAAGCCAACCAAATCAGGAAACCAGTAACAAGAAGTCTTGGAGTATTTAAATCAAGATGAGAGCAGAAATGCTTTGCACGCAGGATAACTGACAACAATGGCACTGGATAGAAGGATGTAACCCAGCTTCATCCTCTTAGTCTAACAATTTGTCTAAAGTTTTCATCCATGGTAACGCCAATGTCAGGCAGGACGCTGACAGCACTTAGTTAAGCAGCTCTCCCATGTCACTAGATCTCTTTTTGATGTATATATCATGCTTGATTTACCAGGACGAAAGGACTGGCAATCACGAAAGATCTCGGCAAGAAATCTTATGGGCACATAGACTGCAGTATTATGCTGGATTGATGGAGTAATGCTGTTATCAAAATGAAAAGCTTCTTGGTAAATTTTATCAGCCACCAAAATGAGATTTCAGCAATCTCATCAGGACTCATCAGCCTTTCCCAATCTTACAGAAACAGTATGAAATTATCAGTCTAGTGTCCAGTCTGGGATAC
Organism: Eucalyptus guilfoylei; assembly: GCA_016097605.1. Lineage (NCBI taxonomy): Eukaryota > Viridiplantae > Streptophyta > Magnoliopsida > Myrtales > Myrtaceae > Eucalyptus > Eucalyptus guilfoylei. The sequence goes on from CM027860.1 coordinate 20,550,786, forward strand.
CAGATGCAGCAAAGGCAAAAGAGAACAGATTTTGAAAGAGCGAGGACATTAAACTACATCATTTGAGAACGCATGTGCCTCAACTGACAACACTAAGAATTCCTAACTCTCCAAGGGCCCAACATCTAAACAGTGGCTGGAGGAAAAACATTCAATCCATCTTGGCCATAACCAAATGCCTTGGACTTGACTTGCCCTTGTGGTTTGAAATTCTAAAATAAGCAATGCCATTTTTCAGGACACGAATTGCTAAAGCTGACTAAAGAAGGTGGAGAATATAATGGTATTAACAGACCATGCAGGTTCCTTTTATGTGGTACTGAGTCACTGACCTTTGAAAAGATAACCAAATATACTGAAAAGAGGAGACTAAGTACGTGCTACTAGAAAGCTACAGTGGCTTAGCCATGTATTAAGACAAAGAAAAGTCCAAATACTCCATTTTGATGTGTCAGCTTTAAGTGGACGCATGCAAAACCCCAACCCTGCACCAGCTCTCAGCAGTGGATACTCCCTAGCTATCAACTTTAGTCACAAGACTCCCAGAATATATGGCAAGTTATTTGTGAATGGACTGGACTGGCAAGAGATTATCAACAAATTGCATGTTCGAGGAGGCCAAATTTAATCCTACCCAAAACCCACGAATGAGGCCGGAAAGTGGTAACATCCGACAGGTTGAGATTGCCAAACATGAGATGGGACAACATAACATTCAAGGAGGTTAGGGAATGATTCCTCTGACAGGGTTGGAGAGAACTCATAGAACACAGAGTCTCATCACCCTGCGGTTATCATCAGTGACAAATAATATTACCCACAGTCTTGGGATGTTCAAAAAGAGCTCTCGCTGTGCTACTTAAAAAACAAAAAGGCCACCTTCGGTAAGAAATGTTGGCAAATGATTTGAGCTAGTGCCAACAGACAGCACATGTAATTTAACATGGTGTCTAAGAACCAAAATAAAACCTAATGAAAGCTATGAGGCGCCCGAAAAACAAGCTAGAATAGTTAGCCAATTATAATTCCAAATGCAGGATTGGTATTGCATAATTCTGGGATATAAGTGGCTCACGGAAAACAACAACCAATGAAAGAGAGCTTCAAATCACTTGAACTAACATATAATCCAACTACCATGAAAGAGAAATTTCAGGACTGAAATTTCTAAGCGCTACATTTAATTCACCTTCGAAGAGCATTTCATTTTGGCACCGAACAACCTAAACTGTTCATCCAGACATAACCCTCATGGTCAGCAACTCCTAATTCCTAAGCACAGAACTTACCAGACCATTGACTGCTTACTGAGATAAAGAGATTCCTCACACCTCAAACTTTCAAAAGCTGCATTTTGTTCGCAAACGAGATAGCAATCCAATCCGGCTGCGCCGCACACCACTGCAACTGGTTTATCTCGGACCCAGCAGAGTACATCGACATCGGGTCAATCCCATTGGGCCCTGCCACGGTGGGCAACTCCCAAATGAGCGCCTGAGAGTCATCCCCGGCCGAGCAGATGTGCCTATGACTCTGCGGAGCCCACGCGATCGCATTAACGCTCGCCCGATGCCGCTCGAGCTCCGCGACCGGCACCGCCGGCGACCTTATGTCCAAGATCACAACTTTACTGCTGTCCATCAAGATGGTGGCCATGTATCGCAAGTCCTGCTTGTTCCAAGCCAGCCTGAGCAACGGCGTATCGGGATGAGGGCTCTCGTAGATGATCGTCGAATGCTCCTTGTCTCTCAAATCGAAGATCCGCACCGACCCATCGGCGGAAACGGAAGCGAAAACCCTAGCCTCGCCCCAGGCAATGTCGTACACCTCCTTGTCGTGGGCGATCAGCTGCGTCTCGACGGCGTTCTTCTCGATGTCCCAGATGGTGCACGTGGTGTCGATGCTGCACGTGCCGACCCTCTTGGGCTCGATCTCGTTCCAGTCGAACGACGTGAGCGGGGCGCAGAACTCGCTCGTCTTGCTGTTGTTGAAGACGGCGACGGGCTCGATGGAGCTCTCCCGGACCTCCCAGAGGCGGAGGTAGTCGCCGGAGGAGGCGAGGAGGTCCGACTTCGAGGGGTTGCTGGAGGGCGGGTGGAACATGAGCTTGGTGGGCGGGTAGGGGTGGTCGAAGGAGAGGCCCTGGTGGGTCTTGATGGAGAGCGAGTCCGGGTCGAAGGAGACGACGTCGACCCGGTTGGTGTACTCCTCGAGGAAGCTCCCGACGGCGATGCGGTGGTGGTGGTGGTGGCGGGCCGGGGAGGAGGAGACGGCCATGGCGTAGAGCGGGTGGGGGGACTCGTGGGTCACCGAGTTCTCGGATCTCAGGTGGTGGGATTCTTGGGTCGAGTTCTCCATCTCTCCAGAATTTTCCGGGAAAGAGAAGGAAAGTGTGGAGAGGGGTTCTGGGGGATGCTTTTTCCCGGGAAAATGGACGAGAGGCGTGGGGGGTTTTGGGGACGGCACGGGGGGGAGGTATTTAGGCCGACGTCGTTTTGGCCCGGCGGGGGGGAGATCCAAAACGGCGGCGTCCTTCATCTAACTTTGTCGCTGGGACTTGGTCCAAACCGGGGGAGCGGTCAGCGTTGACTAGTAGGAGAGATGGGGGAAGGGGGTGCCACGTGGGTTGGACCGAGACCGAGACAAAGTTCGTGGCGTGGCATGACCCTGTCGGCCGGGACGGACGGACACCTGGTTTGACCAGTCTCGACTCGTGCGAACAAAGGAGCCAGCCGTGCGAGAAAAGAAAAGACGGAAACGTCGTTTTGGAAATGGTCAGCATGCCACCATAAGATGCTCTTAAACGACCCTGTAGATCGCGAACTTAGAGACTCCATGACAGGGGAGAGCATTACCGTGCAATCACTCTCGATAGAGCGTGACCTTGACCATCGAACCGACAACAATAGAAAGTAAGCTTTGTGTGCGCACGTATTTACACGACATAATCTCATCGGATCATATTGTGGCCGATGAATTCTTGGATAACCTTAAAAAGACTGTTTTTTCTCCCTTCGAGCAACCGAGTACAACGGGGCATTTCTTGAAGGAGTTGCCCCTACTTTGGCTTTGGACAGTTAGGATCCGAGCATTGGATCTATGGACGAAAAGAAGGGTGAGGGATGGGCACGTTCAGTTCACTTGGATTGTAAAATCATATGATCCATGTTAAGCTGACGACAAGTCATGCGAGTTTGGCTTGCTCGCATGACTAGAATGTAGACAATTATTCATATATATGATTATAAAACACCGAAATCGATAATCACAGCAGATTCAAAACGTACATGTTTGAGCCATTACTTCACTTGAAGAAAAATAGATCAACCTGATAATCAGAGATCTATTGGAATGCTAGATCTTCCTCTCTATGACCTATTTCAGTATAACAGCTTTAATGGGATTGAGTAACTGATAGATATAACCTATGTTTTTATAAGATAGAGAGGAGACCTAGTAAACCCTAATAAATAGCGTGTCAACTGGTCTCATTACGGGCTTTAGTTAAACACAATTGCCTACACTTTACTGCTCAACTAGGTCTGTTATTAATAGATATCAAAACCCAATTCAATAAGATCACTCAAGGGTTTAACAAATATTGGAATATTTATTAACCCAATTATTTAAAATAGAATCTATTAATTAATGTAAGCCCACATTACAGGAACGTTCCAACATTCTCTCACTTAGGCTACATTAATTAACTTATTTTTATTTTGAAAAAAAAATTATATTGAAAACGACACTATCGGGTTAATAACTGAAAATTTTGTTTTATGTGGCCACAAATTTAAAAAATAATATTCCAATAACGGCATGTCAAAACCAATCCAATCTTATATAACCTCAATATAGGACTATAGAGATCAATGTGTGTTAAAAAAATACCACAACACATGACATTCCATAATCACATATAATAAGTATTATATTTTCATGGATCATGGGCCTACTAGTGGAGTAAAAAATAATGCCAACATGTGTACACTATTTTTTATCGGTCCTCAATACAATTTTTCAACGACATAAAACTATATTAACGCAATTTCTAAACAACATGAAATTGCACGACTATGTCACAATTCAACATGAGATTTCATAATTAATGACATCCAGTCGTCTTTAAACTAAATTTGTTTGAAGATAATATTTTATATTTTCATTTCTCAGTCAAAAGGAGAAAAGATAACAATAGAATCAATAATAATGATTATTGAAAATAAATGCTTTAATAGACATCATAAAAATATTATCAGTTTGCATATAACTATAATATCCAAAAATACAAATTATATAGCTCTCACTAATAAAAGAAATCAAAAGAATCTAAAACACTCATATTATTTACATGTTTTTTAAACAAAATGGGTCGTATGCCTTTTATTAGAGGATCAGCTAACATTGACTCAGTTATGATATTCTCGATCACAATGTCTCCCTTTTTGACCAAGTCCTTTACAGTATTATATTTGATCTCCATGTGTTATTGCTGATCTTGTCATTTTTAGAATAAAATACAGTTACAGTGTTGTTACAGTAGATCAACATAGGTCTAGCAATATAGTCCACAATTTACAATTCTGAGATCAAATTTCTGAGTCAAACAGTTTGAATTGACACAACGTAACACGCTACAAACTCAGCATACATTGTAGAGTTCGTAATCAAGGTTTGCTTTGTGCTTGTTCAAGAAATAGCACCTATAGCCATCATAAAAATATATCTAGAAGTTGATTTTCTATCATCCTAATAACTAGCAAAATTAGCATCCGAATATCCAATCACTTTTAGGTCATCAACTCTGCTATATACAAGCATAAAATATTTTGTTCGTTGTAGATATCTCATCACCTTTTTAGCCGCAACCCAATGTTCATGACCTGGATTCGACAGATATCTTCCAAGAGTATTCATAACAAAGGCAATATTAGATCTGGTACATACTTGTGCATACATAAGATTGCCAACTACAGTAGCATATGAAACATTCTTTATGACTTCTTTTTCAACATCATTCTTGGGGCATTGTTTTATGCTCAATTTATCTCCTTTCACAACAGAGGCTTCGCCTAATTTGCAGGTTTGCATATTGAATCTTTTCAAAACATGATCTATATAATTTTTTTGAGATAACCCTGGAACCTTTTTAGATCTGTCACGATAAATCTCAATGCCTAGAACAAAAAAGGCTTCCCCAAGATCTTTCATATCAAACTTTGTAGATAGAAAACTTTTTTGTGTCATTCAATAGATCAACATCTCTACTAGCAAGTAAAATGTCATCTACATAAAGTATTAAGAAAATATATTTACTCCCACTTATTTTCATGTAGATGCATTGATCAAACTTGTTTTTTTCAAAGCCAAATAATTTCACAACTTTGTGAAATTTCAAATACCACTGACGTGATACTTGTTTGAGACCATAAATAGACCTTTGAAGTTTGCATACCATATGCTCCTTTCCAACTTCTTTAAACCCTTCAGGTTGCTGTATATATGCTTCTTCATCCAGATCTCCATTTAGAAAGACTGTCTTGACATCCATTTGGTGAAGCTCTAAGTCAAAATGAGCTACTAATGCCATGATTATCCGAAAAGAGTAGTTAGTTGACACTGGAGAAAAGACTTCAATACAATCAATGCATTCTCTCTCTGTGTACCCCTTTGTGACTAACTTTGCCTTGAATCTCTCTATGTTACCTTTATTGTCTTTCTTGGTTTTGATAACCCATTTGCAGCCAATCTTATACCCATCAAATAAATCAACAAGTTCCCATACTTGATTAGTTGATATGGAAATCATCTCGTCCTTCATCGTTTCTAACCATTCATCTACCTTATCACTATTAAGAGCTTCTTTGAAGGTCATTGGATCAACTTTATTTCCAATGTCAAAATCAACTTCTCCAAGATAGACATGATAATCATTTAGAGGCGTTGGTCTTCTTTGTCGCTGTGATCTTCGTACAGACATTTCTGGAGCTGCATCATTCGTTTGGGGAATTTCATTTGTAATAGGAGGATTTACCGTCATATCTCCAGTATCTGCTTCTTGCTAAATTTCTATTCTGCAAGGCTCTTGTATAGAATCATCATTCAAGATAGGCAATGGGATAGAGACCGTTTTATTTGGTTCTTCCTTTTTGAAATATTGAGAATAACTCTTTTCAGCAACATCTAATTCCAAGAATTTGACAGTTTGAGATTCAACGATTCTAGTGCCATGAGTAGGACAATAGAACCCAAACCCTTTGGAATGGTCAGGGTATCCAATAAAGTAACATCTAATAGTCCTCGGTTCGGTATTCTTCTGAAAAGGATCATAAATTTTCACCTCTGCAGGACACCCTCAAACTCGAAAATGATTCAAGCTTGGTTTCTTCCTTGTCCACAATTCAAAAGGTGTTTTCGATACCGATTTACTAGGTACACGATTCAATAAATAAGTTGCTGTTTTAATTGCATCACTTGATAAGTACTCAAACAAATTACAACTACCCATCACACTTCGTTTCATCTCCATGAGTGTGCAATTGCACCGTTTAGTTACACCATTCTGGTCAAGACTACTAGACATTGTATATTAAGCAACAAAACTACAGTCTTGCAAATATTTAGCAAACGGTCCCATTTATTGTCCAGTCTCTGAGTATCACCCATAATACTCACCGCCGAGATTAGATTTAACAATCTCGATAATTTTTCCCAATTGTTTCTCAACTTTAGTGCGAAACACTTTGAACATTTAAAGAGCATCGGTCTTTCCTTAATTAGATAAACATAACAATAATGGGAGAAATCATTAATGAATGTGATAAAGTACTTATTTCCACACAGGGTGCTTGAGTATGGCCCACTAATATCCATATGAATTATTTCCAATAGATTTTGATTGCGAGTAGCACATTTCTTATTGGTTTTAGTCAATTTTCCTTTCACACAATCAATACAAATCTCAGTACCATATAAGTTAAAAGGAGGAAGAATATCAGTCTTGATGAGTTGCTTTACCCTTTCTTTGGAGATATGCCATAATCGCTTATGCCATAGCAATGGAGATCTTTCTTTGATTAAAGATCTCTTAGCAATATTATTCTCGACATTGAAAGAACAATATTGTCTATTGAGAGATAAGGATAATCGATATAATCCGTAAGACATAACACAATTCCCAATAATTTTGGAATCATAACTTAAATCCACTATTTTATTCGCAAAATAAAGACAATATCTAGCTTTGTCAAGCGGAAAAAGAGATATTAAGTTTCTCCTAAAATCAAGAATATAAAAGACATTGTTTAAAATAAGTTGAAAACTAGAATATAAATTCAAAATAATTGTTCCTATGCACTCCACATTAACTGCAATATCATTTCCAATTTTAAGCTTTGACTCCCTCAGATTTGGATTTCTTAGATTTGTGAGACCCTGTAAGATAGTAGTCACATGAACAGTAACACTAGAATCAAGCCATCAAGAATCCAAAGAAACATCAACCAGATTTGATTCAAAACAAACCAACAACTCACCTTGGTGACTTTCTTTTATTACTTTTAGCCAAGCCTAGAACTTATAACAATTCGCTCTCTTATAACCTTATTTCTTGCAGTGAAAACACTTGAAATCTCTATCTCCATTTCTCCCATGATTTCCATTTTTCTTGAAGTCTTGGCCTTTCTTCGAACCATAAGCATTTGTCCCTTTAGGCTTCTATTTTCCTCTAGATTAACTCAACTTGGCATCGGCAATTAAGTGGGCGAACTCATATTTCTCATTCTTTAACTTCTCTTCTCCAGTCACACATTTGATAATCATGGCATTGACGCTCCATGTTTCATTCTGAGCACTATAAGCAGTTTTAATTTGGCTAAATTCAGCTGATAGAACATTTAAGGCGTGATGTACAATATAATTTTCAGAAAAAATAATTTCATGAGCTTTAAGTTTGGACTGAATGTGGACCATCTTAAGTATAAATTCTCTAACACCCATAGCGACATCATACCTCATGTTCGTTAACTCACTCAGCAAATTCCTAGCTTCAGCCTTATCTGAGATTTTATATCTTTTTCTCTCATTGCTTCAAGGAACTGTTTCGCATTTATATCTTCCAGCAAACTATTAATGAGATGCTCAGCAATGGACCTTTTCATAGTAATGAGGCTTAATCAGTTAGATTTTTCCCATTAAGCATAATGGGCCTTTTGATCTACAGTACTTTGATCATGGGGCTTGGAAGGATCATCCTCACGTAGAGCCAAGTCCATATTCACGATACCTAGATCAAACTTTATATCTTGCTTTAATCTCTTGAAGTTTGATTCTATTTACATTTCAACCGTGGCATTATTGTTATTTACAGAAAATGTAACTATTTTGTCACACATAATGTAATAAGATCAATTATGGGTAATAAGCAATTAAAAAATAATTAGTACATTATAAACTCCTATTTGGGCATAGTATATAATGCACTATTATTTCCCACAGCATGAAATTTATAAAGCAACAACAAGGAGAATTATATATAATTGTCAATGATCCATTCTCTTTGGGCAGACAAATCCTTTAAATTATACATCTCCATAATATCAATATAGATGGTGATTACATATAATTTTCAAAACATTTATTCCCTTTGGGTAGATAAATATTTTTCAATTATACATCCTCATCTTTTAAATTTGTGAATTAATCTTAATGCTATTTTCCAAATTAATATACACAATAACCCCTTTTGGGTGAGTTATTATATATACTAATTTTTTATGAATAGGGAACTCCAAAAATTTATGCTCAAAATTCATCGAACAATATGAAGTACTTTATAACATGTGCTTCCCAAGATCATAGTGCATATCAATCAACAATTTTTGCCACAATTTTCATTTTTTAATTATAATTATAATTATTTTATTTTTTATTTTTAAATATTTTTTTTATTATTAAATGTTTCGGACCCTCCCGTAGGCCCTGACCCCGCGAGCAGCCTTTCGGACCCTCCCACGGAGCCCATGAGAGCAGCCCGAACCACGCAGCCCATTTCAGTGGATTTCACCCATGGCCCACGCTAGACCTGCGAAGCCCAAGATTCTGGGCATGAGCCCATAATCAGAAACTTAGAAAGATGTGGGCTTATGCCCATATTTATCCCCAGCCCAGGTAAGTTTATAGCCCAAGATTTTGGGCTCACGCCCAAAATCAGATATTTAAATAGAATATGGGCGAAAGCCCATATTTTGGCCCAGGCCTGGCTGGAGGTCTTCTTCAACCTCTAGCCGGGTCCCGAACCTCAGCAAAATCGGGTCACACGACCCGATTTTGACTCGAAACATAAAAAAACACCCACTAAGTTGATTTTTCTTTAAATTTATTCATAGATCTTGCTACTAACATCATTATAAATTGATTAAAGTGAATTAAACGAAGAAAAAAAGGAGAAAATCTTCATATTCAAGCTTCAAAATTTCGGATCTAAACACCCATGGCCGAAATTCGTTTTTCTCATGTTTAAGCCCAAAAAATTTACCTTAATGCAACCAAAAGATGCTAAAACATATATAGAACAATATTTATGCAAAAATTTACAATGAACATCACTCAGTCGTATGTAATTTAAAATTCTAGAACCTTTTTCATGTATAAACCCTAGAATTTCAAATTTAAAATTCTCACTCAATTCTCAACGAAATTATACAAAATATATATGGTTAAAAAGATCTCGACATACATAACAAAAACTCTATGGTTTCAGGATCAATTGATTAAAAAATCCACATGAAAAAAATAACGCAAATATTCGACTCAAAGAGAAAAATTTCGAATTTGTTCATAAAAAAATAATAATTTTGGGTTCTGCAATCATATATGACTTGCTCTGATACCATATATAGAAAATTATTCACATAAAATAAATAATTAATTAAGAACAGTCGAATCCATATATGATTGTAAAACACCTAAATCGATAATCATAACGGAATCAAAACGTACGTGTTTGAGCCATTGCTTTACTTGGAAAAAGAAATAGATCAACCTAATAATCAGAGATCTATTGGAATGCTAGATCTTCCTCTTTATAACCTATTTCCGTATAGTAGCTTATAATGTGATTAAGTAACTGATAGGTATAACCTACCCTTTTATAGGCTAAAAATGGGACCTAGCAAACCATAATCAATAGCGTGTCAACTGGGCCCCTCCCATTACGAGTTTCAATTAAACACAATTGCCTACACTTTGCTGCTCAACTAGGCTCATTATTAATAGATGTCAAAACTTAATTCAATAAGATCATTCAAAGGTTTAACAAATACTGAAATATCCATTAACCCAATTATTTAAAATAGAAAATCAATTAATTAATGTAAGCCCATATTATAAGAAATTTCCAACATATAATTCATTGCAACTAGAGGCGTGTGAAAGAATCGGAAACTACCTAGACTAGAACCGAAAGTGGTGGTTCCTATGAGGGTCAGTCCAATTCTCGGTTCTAGTTTAGTGGAATCGGTCAATACGAGTTCGATTCCTGTTTCTAAATGTGGAATCGCCCGCTTGCCTACCCGGACCGGAACGGACATACATATATATATATGTGTGTGTATGTGCGTGCGCGTGTACAAAGAAATTCCATCTTAATCACTTAATTATTTAATAGTTTTTAGACCAAATTATATGTACATATGTGTATATGAACTACTGGGAAGATCATAGCGGAGAAGTCGAGACCTAACAAAAGAAGTAACCCTGAAGTGTTGCGAAAGACTGGGATGGGAAACAAAACGGAATGTACCGGATTTTTAGCACGTGCAACCATCAAACCAGAGACCAAAGCAGGGCTCGACAAAACAGAAAGTATCATGGTACGTCGTCCTTTCCTGAAATGGAACTTTCATGCTTGAGCAAGAACTAGCATGAAAGTCGATCTATTACGACCAGCGCGGTTGTTCCAATTTCATTTTCTTCTTCCAAGCCCTTCTTAGCTTAGAAAGCACTCACTGAGTTATTGGACATTATTGACTAATTTTATTTCTCAGGTGTGTAATAAGATTAACCCCCTATTTTTTTTTTTTTTTGGATAATTATAATAGAAGTCCTAAAACTTGTCACGAAAATGCAATTGAGTCCTAAAACTTACAAAAAGTGCAATCAAGTCCTAAAAATTGTCAAATTGTTTCAATCAAGTCCTAAAATTAATACCGTCAAACTTACTAACGGAAAATGCTGACATAGCGTTGACGTGGCATTTAAAATAAATTTTCATGACTTGAATTTTGGATTACTAATTGGTGGAATACTAGGCAATCCGAAACTTTTTTGACTCATTTTCCACATGGATTTTTTAATTATTATTTTTAATTCAAAATTAGATTTAAAAACTAAAAAAGAAATGCTAAAATTTATTTTAAAAAATTGTTAAAAAAGAAAGACAAAATGGTAGCTCCTCCCTCGCCGCCGTCGCTACCCATCGCCGAAGGGGTTGGCAATGATTGCTGGAGGGGCGGGCGACCTTGGGCGAAGGTGGCCGGCCGTTGCCAGGCGTGGGCGAGGGCACCCAGATCTAGGCACGCTAGCGCTCACGGGGGGCCGGCGACCGTCGCCTTCCCTTGGCGAGGCCTTGGCGGCCCTCACCCAAGGCGGGCGACGCCAAGGCCTCGGTGACCCTCGCCTGGGGCCGATGTCCGTCGCCCACCCTGGGCGAGGCCTTGTCAGCCCTCGCCTGGGGCCAGCAAGGCTCGCGGTTACCCATATCTAGGCAAGCCTCGCTGGCCTTGAGCGAGGGCGGTCGAGGCCTCGCCCAAGGCGGGCGATGGTCGCCGGCCCCCCGCAAGGGCCGGCATGCCTAGATCTGGGCACCCTCGCCCGTGCCTGGCGACTGTTGCCAGCCCTCGCTTGGGACCAGCGAGGCCTCGCCCTAGCTTGGTGGCAGCTGGCACCTCCTTCCAAGGCTGGCGACCATCATCGGCCCCTTTGGCGATGGGTGGCGGTGGGGGAGGAGCTGCCATTTTGTCTTTTTTTTTTTTTTAAACAATTTTTTAAATAAAATTTAGATTTTCTTTTTAGTTTTTAAATCTAATTTTGTGAAAATCTAAAATTTATTTAAAAAATAATTAAAAACCATGTGGAAAATGAAATTTTATTTAAAATGCTACGTCGCGCTACGTCAGCATTTTCCGTTAGTAAATTTGACGGTGTTAACTTTAGGACTCGATTGAAATAATGTGACAAGTTTTAGGACTTAATTACACTTTTTACAAGTTTTAGGACTCAATTGCATTTTCGTGACAAGTTTTAGGACTTCTATTGCACTTATCCCTTTTTTTTTTTCATTCTAAAAATCCATTTACTTACTTTCTCAACCCAAATAAAATAAACAAACATAGAGGAAGAACAGAACTGATTGGAGATGTCCATAAGAGCGAATAACTCATTTTAAAAGTATAATTAGGTTTCTTTTTAATTATTCCCATGATTAAATTAGGTTGATGTTGAAATAAGACAAATCAAGCTATCAATATTTTAACTTCTATTAAAGTTAGGACTTTTAATGTGTAATCTAATTCTCCATATGTGTCTGGTGTTGGAAAATCTTAAGAGGACTGCACCATGATTTTTGAAGAAATTAAGTTTATGGCTAACAAATATTGTCTATTCATTTTGCCTTATAGTTTTCAATCCTTAATCAAATTGAATAGCTCGCAATTTAACTTGAATATAAGACTGAATAAGTTTTGTATGGATTAGGGACCGGTTCCATTAACCTATTTAGGAACTGGATCGGATTGATAATTCGGTTCTTGGGTGGATCCATAGAGTTAACGGGCGAATCTCTGTTCCAATTTTTTGGAATTGGTCCTTAGTGGATGGTTCCCGGTTCCAAGACAGGAACCAAGCATTTGGACCATACTAATCCCTAATTGCAACCAAAGTCTTTTTCAGAAAGAGAGATTGATTCGTCAAAAGATGAGTTTCATGGATTGGGTGCAGATTGATTCATCAAAAGATGAGCTACATGGATTAAGCCCAGATCATTTGGCAATGGAAAGTGGGTGAGAAGCTGGCCCTCCACCTTGTTGGATATCATTTAACTACGACATGTTGTGGACCCCATAATGAACTTGGAGTCTCAAATTTCCATCTATAAACCTAACTTCTCCGAATTGTAGGTGTCATTAGGCCTCGAAACATCAGAACGGCCCAACCCATGAGCTAGACGTAGCTCTCTAAGTGTAAAGACAAGGCCAGTTACCTAAAGAATCCTAAAGCTAAGAAATTCAAGATTTCTTAACATTCTGCAAAAACTTGCTGGAAAGTCTGTTAGAAAGGATGAAGAATAAGTAGGTATATCCGAGGTATGTAATTATTGTCTTTAAGGATAATTCCATCCCATTCTTCGGAGTACGAAACTCAACATGGGGCTCTAACGGCTATCCTTATAGGATACAACAAATTTTTCCCTTTACTCTGCATAGAGTAATCGAGGAAATAGAGACAACGTCGTTATAGGTAGAATCTAGCAAATAAATGGAAAGAAAAGAGAGAATTTCTTTTTTTTTTCTTTGTTATTTTTTTATTGTATTTGGAAATTCTCTTTATAGACAAATAAAGGAGAGGGTTAATAAAGAAATAAATCAAATCGAATGTTACAAAGCCCTTACCAATTGATTGCAATCATTGTTTCCATTAAAGCCGTTACAAAACAATTTTTTTGAATAATTCTATCCCCACATATTTCAAAAGTTTTGAAAAGAAAAGAACAGAAAAATAAATGTTGAGTTAAACTCAATTGAATGTAATGCAACATAATTGATGTTTGTTAGGCTATGAAATAGAAAATAATAAAATAACAATTCACAAGATCATTGGTGAAGTAGGAAACTTTTATAAGCCAAGAACTTGTTGTGTGAATTATAATTTTCACCAATCGCATTACACTACCATAAGCTTTGTTGTTCAATGCGGTTTTGCACAAATAGACCATCAGATTGCTTGGTTTATTCATAAGCATACCAAACATTTTGCCAAAATTCTTATAGGAGCAATCTCACTTCACACTTATGTAGGTGATTTCATTAAGAGTATACTGCAGATTAATACACCACCAATAATAGCTACGGAAATTATTAAAAGTTTAGCTCAACTATTCTTTCACTACAGTTTTGCATCATTTTCACCTTATGATCGACAATAATTTTTAATAGGCATCATTAGATTAATAAGTGACTTGTTATTTAAACCTAATTCATGGGATCGCCAATCGCTTGAGTTAAGTTACCATTGTTGTTGATTTTTCTCAACTGGCTTAAGTCTCATTCCCCTCGATGTATAGTTAGAAGGTCGGCCGAATCCACTTTTGACTTTAAAAAATCTAAGGTTAATACCTTGAAAAACCCTAAACTGGTACACTTGTGACAAATTTACCTTAAACTAATTTTTTGACCACCAAAAACCCAAAACTAGTAAACCTTTGACAAATTTATCCTAAATTGGTACACTTGTGACAAAGTTACCCCCTGTTAGTTTATGTTAAATTTTACTGTTAAATTATTCAGTTGAATGACACATGACAGTTGACTTGTATACTGGTTTAGGATTTTACTCTCCGTTTGTCATAGTTTACAATTTTTTTGTGATATTAACTTGTGGCACCCCTCGAACGGCCCCCGAACCGTTAGGATTACCACAGTTCGCTTACCTTTCACTTGACCTGATAATGTATCACTCTGATACCAAAGAGTTATAATAAGTCTATAAGTCTTGGGGGTTTATATCTTTTCCATAGGTCCCCGCGCAGAAATATGGCGTAAGCACATCCATCAACTCCCATTTTACAAAATAAAACGATGCACACCAACTAAAAACTTTTATAAGTTAAAGCCGAACACCTTTATTTACATAAACCTGATGGACATCTTAGTCGGTACATCAAAAACGCCGTGGTTTTCTATACCCGGCTACGTATCAAAAGATAACCGACATCTTTTCCAATAGTCGTATACTTAAAGTCCATCGATCAGTGTCGGCGTCCAAAAGTTCCTTCCTTTGCTGTCCTCCTCCTCCTCGCGGTCATATCCAACCACTCGGTCCATTTGCTGGTGGCAGTGACAACAGAGGTATCTCATCTAGTCTGAAATGTTAGTCCCCAAACGGGGTGAGTACAATCACTCAGCAGTAAAAGATTCATTAAGCTATATCACACAATACCATCAATATCCAGATTCATGCAAGATAGACAAAAACAAGTAATCCAGGAATAAGTATGCATCAAAATCAGGAAATTCTTTAATGCAAAGGCAAGTACAATTTCGAAACCCTCAAGATGCATCATGTCCAGTTACACAAGTCCCGATCATAAGGCCAAACTATTATGACACGTCCCATTCCATGCCATACAATTTAGTCCTATAACCAGACCACACTCACACTTAGTATAATCTTCAGTTTTAACATTCATAAGGGTTTCATTCCCCAGAGGACCAACGTTTACATCCTTCTGGGATTCCGCACCCAACCCTGGCGTCGTGGAAGCCTCCGGCATTTAGCCACTTAAGGCCACCGGGCATCCAGAGCGTATCACACCTCCAAGCATCTCGCACCCCACCTGGCGTCACGAGGAACCTCCAGGGTGCCATAGACATGGTTACCCCTGCCATCCGGAATTACGTACCGACAAGCCTACCACCGGGCATCCCGAAGCTCCCGGGGAAAAACCTCCAGCATTTAGCCTCTTAGGGCCACTGGGCCTCCACAAGGCATTGACTCTCTCGATCCTTGGGACCTCCCGACTCCCGGGGCATCGTTGACCCGAGGGTCCAATGGCAACAATTAACATCTTAATTTCCAAAAACACCTTTCAATGCAATAACAAGATGTCCCAAGAATCCTTCATCAAATCTCAATATTGCATAATATGCCAATGCCAGTATCATCATGTCACATGACAATTCAGGATATATTCACCTTTGGAACAATTTGTGCAAATTCGAAACAAAACAGCTTGATCATTAAAATGCACAGTTCTGGTAAGAATTTCGGAATAATTCCCAAGTGAACTCAGAAAATTATGAAATTTTGACATGTTATCAATAAGACCTAAAGGAAGAAGTTTCATGAAGAACACCAAGTCAAATTCCTTATGTATCAAGAGCAGTAATTTCCGTATTCCTTGCTAACATTCTGTAATAACTTCCAGCTTTAGCATTTTCATAGAAAAATCGTTTCGGCAGTCATACCTTGTTCATTTATTCTAAATTTTTGATATGTTGTTCCTGAAGATGTTCCCTATAACTTTAATTAAGGATTCGAAGTCAAAGTTTTGCTAGATAATTACAGAAAAATCGTGAAATCACTGAAGGTCATACTGTCTTCTGCAAAAACAGTCTACTGTCCTAAAGAGAACTACTCTTACTCTTTGAATCTCAGCATCCAACGTCCACATCCAAATGTTTACAAGTGTATTACACCATAATACAGCCTCTTCACTTCCAAAAATCCACCATAACTAGATCCTTGAGTTCTTATTTCAATTCAAAAACCGAAATCCATAGAACATACTCTGTTTTTACTCAGTTTCTTAGTCCAGCTTCATCTCATTCATCTAAAATCAACATGCAGCTCCAATTTCTGCATTTTCTCTCATCTACCAGCACTTCACTAGATAATTATAGCATGCAAAACATAGATCAATGAACTTTCACTTGCCTCAAGTCTTTCTACTTGGTTGTTAGCCAAAAACAGAGGTTCGGGGTCTCGGCTTGGTCCAACTGGCGATGGGGATCGGCAGCGTCGACGGCGGCGGCTTGATCATGGGCACGGGCGGAGGGCGGTCTTCCTTCTCTGCCCTCACACGCTCGGACCGCTCACAGCTCGCACTTCTCTCGCTCACAGCCCTCTCTCGATCACTCTCTCTCTCTGCTCACAGCTCTGCTCGGTTTACCCTCTCTCTACTCCTCTATTCTGAATTTCCTTTTTGTTCCTTTGATTAATTGGTTAATTAATTTCTTGCATGCAGAATTTTAGGTGGCTGAGCTGCAATGGACAGGTGGAGGAGGCGAGGACAAGTGGGTGGGAACGTGGCTTGCATTCGGTCTTCTCTCTCGCTCTCTGTTTTGCTCGACTGCTTGCTGTTTTCTGGTCACTGGTTTTGTTGAAAACCAGTCAACAATTGAGGAGGGTCTCGGTAGCAGAAAGGAGGTGAGGACAAGTGGAGGAAACGTGGCAATTTCCTTCGGCCATTTGAAGACGCGATCAATAGCAACTGTCTCAATTTTCTTCTCTGTTGGCCACCGAGAATGAAGTCACGTGGCTGTAAGGGTCAAATATTTTTCCTTCGGTTGACCGTTACATGAACGTGTCTTCGTTAGTGGGCTCCTATAGTCGACTGAATTGGGCTGGGTGGCAGCATTGTGTGTGGAATACCATGCACGCCTCATGCATGGGCTGATTGAAAAATCTCATTGAAACCTTTGTGACTCTTCATTACGGCATGAATATGGGCTGTATCTTGGCGCAAGATATGCCCTTGCTGACCATTAAAATAGGAATCGTGGCAGCAAATCTCGGGGTCGAAAGTATAATGGTCTAAAGGATTGAACGGCTAAGGTTAGTATAAAAGATATTTAGTGGCACATTATTTGTAATGAACCTCGGTCTCGCCTGATCGTACGAAAGATTTCCGACAATACGATAGTCTACTCGACGATCGGACCATTACTAAGCGTGACATAGTAGGTTCGATAATAATAACAAAATGATGTCCATTGTAATGTCAATAACACCGTCCGATGGCACTTCCGTCGCTAGTCATGGACCGTCGCGTACTCGGAGATCGTAGAAATTTTCCGGATGCCACATAACCAATTTAACAAATGATATATTTATCACAAATGTACTAGTTTGAGGTTTTTGACGGTTGAATAAATTAGTTTGGGGTAAATTTGTTATAAATATACCAGTTTATGGTTTTTATGGTTAATCGGGATAAATTTGTTACAAGTGTACCAGTTTGGAGTTTTTCATTGTAAAAAAAATAGTTTGGGGTAAATTTGTCACATATATACCAGTTTGGAGTTTTTCAGGATATTAACCCAAAAATCAATGGACATAATTCCATATTTACACAATTGTTTTACTACATCACATCTCAATTGGATGTGTTTCTTTTAGCCATTGAAAGTATAATTTTTTGCAATGGATATTGCCACTTGACAATCACAATGTCTAGACATAGAATGTGTTGGTTTCATTCCCAAAGGAAAATCTGCCCAGAACTTTATTAAGTAATTAGTCTCATTTGCAAATATGAGTTTCAAAGAACTTTTTCTCTCCCAACACTAAAATAAATAATCTCTTCTCCTTCCTCTAATAAACTGTAGGAGGATAAAACATTTTCTATGTGCATATATGCTTGGTAGCACCTGAATCTACCATCTATTCTTTCACATTGGCCACAATATTAGCTTGAGAAATAACTGCAACAATTATGTCATCAGAATAATCTCTTCAACCGACTTAACTTTGGGGTTAATAGGATTGCCGTTTCCCTCATAATTTTGTTTGGTTAATTTTTAAGATACAACACCGCCACCATGTGTGAGCACATATCCATTCGTGGATTTTGTCTCATCTAAATATGAGATCTAATTACCATCATTGTATCCTTTTAATACACCAAGAAATCCACAAAATAAATTGCGTTATTTTCTTTATGCATTACGCTACGTTCTTTGTCTCAACTATTGAGTTACTACCAAACACATCACTTTTTAATATAGAAAATCCATATGCAACACCATGTTCAGCATAATCAATAAATGTTGCTACAATGTAAAGTGACTAAAAAAAGTATGGGGGATGAAATAATTCAATTTCAATGATGTACAAGTATGAAAGGGCTAGTATGAACATCTAGAGGGGGGTGAATAGGTGTGAGAACAGATTTTGCGAAATGCAGTGAAAAACTTTACTTTCAACCTGAGTCTAGTTGACTACAGGCTTTGTAGAAGGATTCGGACTTTAACGACTATTTCAAAATACAAAAGTATATCGCAACAAATAAAGTAAATGAGTTTAGGGAAGAGAAAAATGAACACAAGATTTATAGTGGTTCGGCTTAGATCAAACCTACGTCCACTCTCCCACGTTGACAGCCTTCTGGCTGGTTTTCACTATGAATCGAAAGAGAATATTACAGTCCTGTGATCTCAACTTCTCAGTGAGGAGTCTTTATTGTTCTCACAAGATTACTCTCTAGAGCTTCTCACTTTCGAATACAAGTTTAAGCACTAAAAGATGAAGGACAAGTGAATTGGAAGCTTCAGACTTTGGAATTCTTCTTTCATGCTCTTCTTCAAATGACTTGTAAAATCTCATTTAAATACTCCTTTATGCTTTCTCGACCGTTGGTACTTTCTAGAGGAATTCTTCTAATCAACCCATTGGACAGAATCAATCAAGGAGATCTCGAGCCGTTTGATGATTGAGATGAAAGCCCGTCAATCCTGTTTGCCCATAAAATCAAAATCTTGGTTTTCATAAGTAGATTCTTTCCAAATAAGCTTGCCTTCCAAAATGATTTGCTTCTTCGAGATTGATTGAGATAACCAAAATGGTAAGTGATATTTCCAACCAGAAAGCGTGACGTGTCTTGAACATATTGGCACTTTGAAGAAAATAATCATGAGTCTGATTAAGTCTTCATTCATGCGTACAGTCTACTGGAACTTGTTAGAGTGGGTAGACTTCTGATGTAAGATAGACTTTGACATAGAAGTCTGGCAATCTTCAGAATAGAACTTGGATAAGTTTTGTCAGTTTCAAAACATCATAGGGGTTTTCTCCAACAAAGTAGACTCAATCGGGGATACATATACCAGTATCACCTTGTAACAAGATTGGGTTTAAATTGGACTCAAATTTCATCACACGTAGTCAAATATGGTAGTGAATCTTTTCAACAACCATCCAAAGCTAATGTATACAAACATAGTAGTAATAAAACTTAGGATATCCTTGGATGCCAAATCAACTTAAGGACAAACATGAATCATGTAATCCAAATTAACGGAAATTTTTGTTATTTCTTTTGACATCTAGCACGATCACATCACAAGAAAAACCAATTCGCATAAACTTTATTGACTAATTACAAATAATCAAGAACTAAGAGGATACATATCACGATTTCCAATATCTTCACTTGATAGTTAATACATGAAAGCGAGTGATGACTTAACATATCTTCTTCTTCTTTTTTTGGTGTTCGCCCATGGTTTTGCTTGAGAAGACACATAGAAGCAGAATATAAAACCAAGGTAGTGGAGAGAATATTAACATAAAATTGATTCTAAAGTTCGATTAGAATATGAATGACCTTATTATTGGGAATCTGAATTATCCTTAAGATTGTTGAAAAATCTATTAGAAAAGATGAAAAATATAAACATATATTTGAGGAGTGTAAGCACTGTCTTAATTCCATCCTCAAAGATCAGAACTTTGTGCATTTGACCCCTGCGGCTATCCTCCCAGAATACAATAAATCTTCCTCTTTACTTCGCATAGAGTAATCAAGGAAACAAAAACATCGTTATATGTAAAACCCAACAAATAAATGGAAATAAAAAATAGAATTTTTTATTTTTGGTATATTTTTATTGTGATTTGGAGATTTTCTTTATAGAAAAAAAAGCAGAGGGTTCATAAAAAATAAATCAAATCAAACATTACAAAGCTGCTACAAATTCATTCCAATCATATTTTCCATTACAGCCGTTACAAAACAGTTACTTTGAATAATTCAAAACCATCGGCATATCCAACAAAACTAACGAAGTAAAACAATCCCAATAATAAGCACTAGGCGTTCCCGGTATCAATTAAGGTAATTCATATATCATCCTCCGATATCTCATGACATCCGCCATGATATGAGCGAAGTGGGTCACAAAAATTGACTCTTTTGTGTCTCAGCACTTTGGTATCGATCCATTGGCAACCATGAGATGATTAAAGAAGCTGTCTTGCTAAAACCACGTCACAAAATATGTGGATACCGACCAAGATAAAAGCGTGGACCTTGACTTGGGATATTTCAAGTCAAGTCATCTCCCCATCATTGATGCTGGTGACCCACGAAAAGCATGTGGATATTGTCGCTCGCTTCCACCGCTTGATCCGATGCACGAATGCGTGGAAAATGGTTCGAGTTGACGAGGCTATAAAAGTGGGGCTTGTCCAGAGTCTGCCCCCACTACAAGTTGTGATCTTGTGGAAAACGTAATGAACGCGCAACCACCGACGCCTCATCTTGATTCATGTGAACGAGTGGAAAACGGGTGGTTTTAAGTCAGCTATTGCGTACAAACAACAAGTGCACCAATTGCGTTATCTGTGATCTCTGCAGCTGTGTGATAGGCTCGATGGCACGTCGCGATAAGGCCGGAAGGCTCTGCGTTTTCTCCACGCTTGTCCCGTGGCCCATCCATCCTGAAGCCGAAGTTCGTCATCATCACGATCGTCGCATTTCCTTCCCCTCGACAGAGTGAACGCAGGAAGGTACGGAGTGGAAAAAAAAATTGAATCGGGGGGGCTGAATGAGGATCTGGCTATCCCTCACTGAAGTCTAATTTTCCACGGCGGGTACGATCGGGAGAAGTAATTGGCTAATGCAAATGATGATCTTGACTAGAAATAGGACGAGAATATATGATTGATACTCTATCACGTTTGGTTTTCGCTTTTTTCACCAAAAATAATTTTCAGAATTTTTTTTTTCTAAATTTTCGATATTTAGTTCACAGAAAAATAAATTAATTAAAGAAAATATGTTTCATTAATAAAAAAATTTATAAGTGGGAAAAACGATTTCCTCTTTCTTTCACCATGACTAAGCATGCTGTCCTTGCAATCCTTTTAATTATTTTTTATTTTTCTTTATCCTTCAAAAATTGAATTATTATTTTATTATTTCTTTCCTTCTTCTTTGGCCAATTGTGGCCACGATGAGGGCCAGTGAAGGGCCCCAGGCAAGGGATGAGCTAGCCTAAGGCTAGCGAGACTCGAGCTCGCTGGCCTATGATGAGGCTCAAGCTCGTAGTCTAACTTGACTTAGCTTGTTGAAATCAAACGAGCTTTGCTCACCAGTCTTGGGAGAGTCATTCCTCACCTTGTGGTCGGACGATGGTCGACACCTGATCAAGGAAGAAGGAAAAAGAAAAAGAAAAAAGAAACAAAAAAAATTAAAAAAAATCGAATACTTTGTTAATTTTTCTCAAGAAAATCTATACCAAATGGTGGAAAATATATTCTCATTTATTTAAGATTTCAGTCAAACACAAGAAAATATTCTTATTTTCCTTGGAAAATGAATTCCTAGAAAACATTTTTCAAAGATGTCATACTTTACGTTAAACAAGGAGCCTAAGACAGTTCTTGAATATATTTTCGTTGAATTAGGCCTTTTGCCCTGGAAAAAAGGAAAATTCGGGTCGGTTAGCCCTCGTTTTTATTTTATTTTTTCCGTTTCATTTACTTAACTATTTTCGTGATTTTTTTCCTTCGCTTTTTTTCATCTTTTAAGTAACAAGCCAATTGTTTTACAAAGTTTAGGTTTCTTTTTAATTCATTGGAGTAGAATTTATTTAATTTGTTTTAGTTATTAAAGAGAACCCTTACTTTTAGTTTCTCACGTACTTTAACAAAAGAAAACTTTGATTAAGAGCTTCTCAATAAAACTGACAAAATATATTGGTAATTTTGAAGGTGTGATGTATGAAATAATCATAAATAGTATTTCAAAGTCCTATAACAAAGGAAATATTATATTTTAATTTGACTAAGAAAGATAGTGAAAGAAAAAAAAAAATTCCATGTTATAATACTATATCACTTGATTAGAGCGACGACTCTTCTTGACTCCGTTATATTAGCTTGGATTATGAGACCAAAAGCATGAGATAATCATAAGAACATAAAATTTTGATGTCTGCTATAGCAATATTATGAAAAAAGAGAGAAGAATATTCTGTGGCAAAGCGTGGGTATTTGACTAGTTCCCTCTAAGGTTCTAGAACTATTTGTTTCGCGGAACATAGATAAGTTGAATTTTTTTTTGCTAATTGTTTTTTTTTATGACCTAGGGAAACCCGTAAGCCGACAGCCGGCAGGCAAACCCTGGGGCCCACGGAGGAACCCACCACCCCCGTGAAGTGGATAAGTCCCACCTGCGACATGCTGGGGATTCGAACTTCTCCCCTTCGTGAGGGAGAGAAAGCCCGAAGCCAATAGTGCCACTCGGTGCGGTGATTTTTTTTTTCTAATTGTTTGTATCATTTAAAAAAATGAATCAACAAAAAAATATTTTCATTGTCTTGAAAATGTTTAGACATAAATTGTTATTGATAATGAAAATTATTTTTTATCGACTAATTATTTCAAGCGATATGAGCAATTATCCTCAGAAAAATATTTTTAAATTATTTATTTTCCGTTTAACTAATGAGGCTTAAATATGAGACGGCAACATGCTCACCTCATACCTCCACACCCAAATCTTTAGCTAATCACTACTAAGAAAAAGAAAATTAAAATTGTAAGGTATGCTTGGGAATTCAAGAGGGTCCCATCTCAAAATAGAAATCCAGAACTTCAGTACAATATTATCGTATCGAATGTTCACATGAAATGAGATTACTTTATTGTATATACAATATTATATTGACACTGTCCCGTAGATGCTATTTCAAGAATTTAGGGAGTATTTAAAGGTTTTACTCTGGAAAAAGTATCGTGTGAGTGTGGTACATAAATCAAAATGCTGTTTCCATGTAAATATGATGGAAACGGTCATGTTTATCAGTATTTTGTTAACCAGCGCCCATTAAAATATTGCAAATTTGTTAACTGAAAAATATTATTTTCCTTGTGTTTGTGCATCTTTAGTGCATGGAAATAAAAAAATTTCTTTTACTAGATATGATTAATAAGGACGTATATGATAACCATTCTGTTTCTTTATTATTTATTATTTTATTTTATAGTTATCGGGAATAGGCTTAAAACAAAAATCCATTTGGTAGCACAATTTTAATTTTCTATTTCCCAGATAAATTTTTTGTCCAAAAATAGGTTTAGAATAGAATAGAATAGAAATAAAAACTTTTCTCATCGCACAATCCCTCTCTCTCAAGTGCACAGACTCAGCCGAACTTCTTCATCTCCTCTTTTCTCCAATTTTGTCGTTGCAGGGAGCGTCGCCACCATTGTCGAACGTCTGTCACTGCAACCATAGCTTTACCTCTCGTCGCAACCCTAGCTCCGTCACAACCATAGCCTCCATCACAACAAGGTGAGTCTCTCTCCCTTTTTGTCGTCGTGACCTAGCTCTACCTCTCTTTTTTGTCGTTTGATTGGCATTTGATTCGTGACCAATTTCTATAATTTCTGTGTCTAGAGTCGACCCTCTTTTATGTGCTTGCAAACCACGATATCTAGAGTCAACCCTAACTCGGCGCAACCCTAGTGTTCATTGGCATTTTTCACTTGTTGCTGAAATTGGGGTGAATTTAGTTCATTTTGTCTCCATATTTATTTGTTTGGATGCATAAGTAGGTACCATTTGGAGCATGAATCTATGACCTTCACGAAACACACTTGTAAGCCACAATCCTTGAGTGCAATATATGCTTGCTGTTACGTTTTGATTTACTGTGACTGCACATGATGATACGGTTGATGTTCTCCTTTTCATTGAGAATGAAAAGGATCCAACTATCCTCCTCCTTGCTTCTATTTTTAGTGATGGTTTACATTTTTTCCCTGAGTTTATGAAACTCTCCCCCGGCCTAATATATCGTTTGCAATCTTGGATTATATGACACTTTGGGCATTATTCTCTTTTTCAAGTTTGACATTGATTAACTCTAGCGGCGTTGGTATGCTGCCAATTGATGTCTAATATGGGAATGTTGTCTTTCAATTTTCTTCACTTATTTTCTTTTGTTAATAGTCATAGAATATTATGTTGGTGTGATCTTGACATCAAAGCTTTTGCTCTTGAATTGGTACACCATCTCTAGATAGTGCCATCTATACTATTGCTAATAAGTGGATTGTGCTATTTGGTAACAATTCTTCTATTCATTTCAACATGTTGGTCTATCATTTATATGATCAAAGAATGGGTTATTCGTGCCCACTAGTTGAATGTCAAATGAGTCAACTCATTTAACGTTTTGCTGGATAAGTTGCTCAAAATAATTAATCTTATGTTGGTATTAGAATTTTATAATGATACTTTAATGTGAAGTTGTCTTTATGCATAAATATTTATATATTACTTTTAGTCATATAGTTTGTACGACATTATTTTATTTTATTGCACTCGCCCAATAATTTTTGTCTTATTTTCACATACTGTTCTCTTGCCTCCACCCCCCAAAAAGATTGTCCCCTTTTTGGCTTTACCAACAAAAATTTGCCCATTTCTTGAACAATACCGAAAGGGTACAATTTAAGACCAAAAAGGTTCACGGGCCCTATCTATTTGGACTAGAAAGGAAAGCATTCATCAGAATTCAAACCATCGTTTAAGTTGTAATAATTCATAGAATAATCGCATATAATTACACGTATATCGCGAAGCTTTCGTTTCGAATCTAGAAAATGTCAAAGTGCATGGCCGCAAAATTTAAATCAACAAGAATAAAGTCAATTTATCCAAGCTTCTTACGTGTTGTTCCATAACGAGAGAATGCCCCATGCGAGAGATTTTTTTAGCTGCCGGCCCTTTGATTGGGCCATGCGAGGCGCTCCGTGATGTCCGGCAATCCGAATATGTTATGATGGGGCACGAGATGCTCCATGATATTAACTATTGTCAAAATGATTTTTTTCAAGAGACTTGACATTACGCTGTGCCTGGCCTGTACTCCCTAGAGGGAAAAGCAACAGACGAAAAGCGGACAGTCCGGCGGCACTTTTTTGAACTTTTTCCCCCTTTTTTTATTATTTACATTCAGACGTCGACTAAGGGCCACTTTTGCAGGAGCTGTCATGGCTTACGTCATCAGATCGCGCCGCGCTTACGTATGTAGCGAGCTGTCGCTTCCCGTCATTTGTCGCTCCTCCCTGGTTCTTCATGGATCATTTGCCGAAGCTCAAACTCTCGAAGGGATCGACTCTATATTTTAGAATTACTCATCAATGTCGAGGCTATTGTAGTTTATTTTTTCTTTTTTCCATAAAATTAGTAGATTTACTTATTTCTAGAAAGGTGATGTCAACAGTAGGCAAAAATCATACGTAATTTATGACGAAATAAAATCTTCAACACTTATCTTTTTTCTTTGATTTCTACTTATAAAATTGATTTATAAAATGAATTAATATCACGAAAAATTTTAAATTGGTATATCTATGATAAATTTACCAAAAACTAACTTTTTAAGTATAAAAAATTCAAAATTAATATATTTATGATAAATTTATCCAAATTATCATTTTTTATAACGAAAAACTTTAAATCAGTATATTTGTGATAAAATTACCCTTCATTAGTATCTGTCGGATTAATATGACGAAAAACTACAAATTAATACATTTGTGACAAATGAAGGGTAAAATTTCAAGTTGATATACTTATCGGTTGCCATGTATAATTTAATTAAGTAATTTTATAATAAAATTTAATGAAAATTAACGAAGAGTAAATTTGTTAGAAGTGTATTGGTTTGGGATTTTTGGTGATAAAAAATTAATTTGAGATAAATTTATCACATGTATATTGGTTTTAAGTTTTTCGCATATTAACCCTTATAAAATCGATTTTTTTTTTTTAAAGGAACTTGACATTTTCTCATTAGCTACTTGAATACGTTCAAGTGATAGATGCTTGTTCGAGATCATCCATATGATTTCTTTTTTTTTCACCTCTTATATGATTTGTGAGATTGATAATGTATTTTCTAAAGTCGAGGCAAGTCATATTACCCTTAAAAAGCTTACTTTAGAGTTTGTTATGTCATTTTTGTAAACTTATTAATCATCTTGCAATGCACATGACTTTTAAAAGGGCAAATGTGTATTTGCGTCTCACTTATTTTCTTTGCAAGAGATCCACTTATTATCCTTGATTTATATAAAATCGAAAAAAATAAAGAAAAGGGAGAAAAGAAAAGTAAGCAAAATATTAATATTGTAAAAAAAAAAAACATCAACAGAAATATATTAGAAAATTTGATAAAAATGAAAAATCAATAGAACTAATGAGATAGTTTAAGACAAAGTCAATTAAGTAAAATGGAAAAAAGGGGCTCAATAACAAAAAGGTCAAATTACGAAAATAGGATAATTATTATGTATTTTTAAATTGTTGATTGATGAACCGATGATTGATGGATAAAAAGTATTTGAACTATCATCGTGGATTTCGGTTAATCGTTTATTTTTATGAGTTCTATTTGTTATTTCCTTTTATAATTTTTTAAAAAGTATTATTATTAATCATTCTTTGTTACCTTAATTAATTATATAAGTATACATTATAAGTAAGTCATGTTTGTTATTTGACATTTTTTCAGGGAGTCCTTTTCCCTTTTTCATTTAATTTACGTTTATTCTTTTTCTTAAAACATCTTCTTTAGTTCTATTAAAATGGCTATATTTTTATCAAAATATTCAAAAAAATTGGTTGTATAATAATATTATTGGTATTTATCTTATTTATTACTAGTGTTTTACTTAATTTGGGTTTCTTCTAATTTCTATGATATTATCATTTTTCACAACAATTAAGGTTAAAAGAAAATTTTTCTTAAAAATGAGTTGATAATATACTTTTTTCCTTAAATATAATGAAAATTGCATATGCTAAAAAAAATGCATAGTTAAAGGCTATAACAAATTAAAAGTTCAAAGAGCATTATATACTAGTCGAATGTTTGGGAAGAGGGGTAAAGATTAGGCAAGTTCCGGATGGTTTTCCCCAAGAAAAACTTTGCAAAGAGTTGGGAGATGGTAATATGCTAATGAACTTCACCATCTTTAGTTTTTTCTTTAATAGCATATGAGCTCCTTCATCTTATTTGTAATTATGAAGACCACAACAAACTCAAATCGGTAAAAAGACTCAAAGAAATTCTATAGCAAGCTTTTTTGCAAGACCAAAGTCGATAGGAAATACTGACCATTGCTGCATTGACTCAGTACAACACATTGTGATGCAAATAACAAATAACTTCATCTCTAGTTTATGCAATTGATTTGAAGCAGTGCAACTTTCACGCTGCTCTTTGATTCCTATACCATATTAAAAAGTCTAAGCATAAGCTAATAGGTGAAAGTATGATTTAATCTGTAAATAAACTAATACTCCCTTTCATATGTAGGCTGTATATGTAATTTGGGAGGTAAATGGGGGGCCGAGAAAGATTCGAACTCAAGAATTCCCAATCCGATGTATGATTTTGTAGGACCACTAAGCTGTTCAAAAAAACATAATCTAATAAGTAATGAGAGCCCATAAGTATATAAAGAGTATATGAGACGCGTTGTCAAGTAAATCACATCAACATTTATTAGTTGTACTTCCGAAGTGATTTTAAACATGCTAAAGTTATAGAAACTACAAAACATCGACATTCAAGAGTCGTGTAGGATCTTCCATTACTTAAGAAGAAGTTAAAGTAATGTTTAGGTGATACCAAAAGAGCCTCGAGTACTCCCCCTTCAATCCAACCAAACACGCCTTAACCCTAATGTCGCGTTTAAGTGGCATAAGGTCATCGTTCTCGGCTGTCCTATGTTTGTTGTACTTATGCAGGAGGAGCTCAACTTTGCTAATGCCGTATTTTAGGGTTACGATGAACTGGGGCCTTTGAGAGACTGAGTTGGGAATAGTGCTCCATATATGGGGTAAGTAAAATTTCATGTGATTTAATAAACAAAATAGAAATTCCATCGTTGCTAAATCAATTCATATGATTTGAGGAAGAATGAAACTCTCGAAGCAGCTTTTTGTTCACATATCAAGGCAGAGGAGAGGAGTTTTCTGGGGGTTGAAACTGAAGCTGTCGTAAAGCACCAAAAACCAGGACTGTCCGGAGTGCAGGTGACTGGTGCAGCACGACATAAAAAAGAAATCACCGCTCCATGACAAATGTGACGTTTACTCGTTGACTTGACGCGCTACAGTCTTCCTTGCTAGGTAATGGACTTCAAAGTGATATCCTCCTCTCCTCCACACCCCCACATCTTTAAAACGCCCTCTCCTTCCTCGAAGTTGCTCGCCTGCGAGAGAGGGAGCGGAAGCGAGGAAGTGAGGGGCTGAAGCTTCCGAATTGGGCCCACGGCCACGATACCCTCGCGAAATCTCCCCGCTTCTCTCTCTCTCTCTCTCTCTCTTTCTTTCGTCATCAATTCCGGAACCTTTCGTTATCCGTCAGTCAAAAAGGCCGGAATGGAGACGAAGGTCATATCCTCCGGGAAGCACTACGACGCCCTGCCGGAGAGCTACGTACGGCCAGAATCCGAGCGCCCCAAGCTCTCCGAGGTCTCCACCTGCGAGAACGTCCCCGTCATCGACTTGAGCTGCACCGACCGAGCCCGAATCGTGGAGGCCATCGCCTACGCCTGTTCCGTCTTCGGCTTCTTCCAGGTG
Organism: Eucalyptus guilfoylei; assembly: GCA_016097605.1. Classification (NCBI taxonomy): domain Eukaryota; kingdom Viridiplantae; phylum Streptophyta; class Magnoliopsida; order Myrtales; family Myrtaceae; genus Eucalyptus; species Eucalyptus guilfoylei. Next base: position 20,580,451 of record CM027860.1, read on the forward strand.
ATTTTCCCAAAGAACGCGAATTCGAGAGTAATTAATGGTATGCTAGCTTGCGTCTGTTAGCTGATTTAACTGGTCCTTAATTTTTCTGGAGGTTGTGAACCACGGGGTGTCGAAGGAGGCGGTGGCGGATATGCTGCGAGTGGCGACAGAGTTCTTCAGCTTGCCGGTGGAGGAGAAGCTTAAGCTCTACTCTGACGACCCTTCCAAGACAATGAGACTGTCCACGAGCTTCAACGTCAACAAAGAGAAGGTCCACAACTGGCGAGACTATCTAAGGCTCCATTGCTATCCCCTCGAGAAGTATGTTCCGGAATGGCCTTCGAACCCCTCTTCATTCAAGTACGATCTCTCTCTCTCTCTCTCTCTCTCTCTCTGGCCAAAGCTTTCATGAACGGAGAATTCAGGGAATAAAAAAAAGATCATGATTAGCCACTAATTTGAAGTGATCAATGATTTAGCACACGCATCATGCACGTCGGCTATTGACTTTCGCTCTCCCGAACGAAATATTATAGAGAAGGCAGAGTTTACGTGATCTTCACGAAGTGTACTTCCTTTTCCCTTATAAAATTTTCACAAACCCTAATCACCATTGCAAGAAAGAGCTGCGAAGTGGAGCGCGCCTCTTGTCTTTGAGCTTTTGGGTCATCTCATGAGTCTTTCTATATTAAGGGCGAAGGCCACTTCTGACGTCTAGGGTTTTCCACTTTCCTCGAACGTGCGAATCCAAGCGATGCTGTCCCTTTCGGTTGTGCCCTAAGAACATAGAGAGTGTCCCAACACGCATCGATGGTATCGAGACAAGCTGCCAAATGACGGCGCACCTTAAAAAATTTGTTTTACGACTGATTCACATGAATCGTACCATTCGTTATGTTTGGGAAGTGATCCTACCTAACTGATATCACGTGAATCTCACATGTAAAAGAATCGTTTGATTTGTCCATAGCGAATAAAATAAGTATAGATTAGAGACATCGGATCTAGGAATTAGATTAGCTTTAGCAACTAATTCTTCCTAGAATTGCTAGGGAGTTCGACTTTACCTGGTTTGGGAAGTCGTTCCTCTGGGGGAGAGTCGTCTTAACTTGGACACGCTGTTGAAAGTCAAAAGCCTCTGGTGTGCAAAATCCACCTCTCCCCTGTGCGGAAAGCGACAGGAAATGCGCTTTCGATCGGCGGATGGGGCCTAGTGATAACATGGGGATTCGGGATAAGAGGAGGTAGCCAATGGCTTATTCTAATGCTATTATTCAATTAGTTTTAGTGATTCATAGGGGAAAGACTTCGCACCTTTTTATGTATAGCCAATGGCTTTAATTTTCCAAAAAATCTCCAATTTTAGACCCAATTTTAATTTTGTTTCAAACTTTTTTATTTAAAAAAATCATTAATATGTCCCCTATATTCAAAATTCGCCATTGATTTTTCTCAAGATTATCAATGTAGGAGGCTATTGTCCTCCCATACGAGGTGGGAAGCGGGTGCTGCTAATGAATCCTTGACCAATTTTGACATTGATAATTTTTAAGAAACCGGCGTCATTTTTTTGGATGCGTGGGGTAGATTGGGGATTATACCAAAAGCCGGTTCAGATCAGAATTGAGATTAGATGAGAACTCGGCATTTCTTGTTTTTTCCTTTTTTGAGGGAATTAGGTCGAGTAGAGCCAAAGGCAATTGCTGATATTCTAAGAGAAAAAGGCGAGTCACGGTACTCACAGACAACAACCTTCAATTTGGTTTTCTTGCCATTTGTGGCCTCGTCCGACATGAACTCTAGCAGCAGAAAGAATCGGAATCAAATTGGGGGTCGGGTGGGGCACGTGAACGCGAAGGGACTGCCAGCTGCATAATACGGACAGAGAGGCGGCCGGAAGATGCCATAAAGTATTAATTCCTCGCTGACCCGGCCTCAGTGCATCACGGACTTATCAGATGAAATCACATGGGGTGGTCTGGTAGCGGTGGCTCTTCCCGCTCTCTTCTCAAAGGTTCTTTCCCTTCCGTCGAGGGCTGGGATTTTCTCATGGCGGTTTGCGGGGTCGTACCGCTCGCTCGCACATGCTCTTGGGTTTTTGAAATAGAGTAATCGATGGAGGTTGGAAAGGGCCTCCCCGGCTCGGTCTGGCTAGGCGAATTTGCTAAATGCGACTCTCTGTTCAAAAAGGTTGATGTACAGGAGGCGTTTCCATGATCGAACGGCCGTGATGGGTATGAGGTTAAGCCCGAGCTCGAACGGGTTGAGGTCGGAAAAGGGTTTCTTGATTTTTTTCTAAAACTATCCTTTTCTTATGCCAAACGGTGGAAAAGACAGGTTCTGCCGCTGGTGGTGGTCCATAAAAAATGGGCTGTGCTTTTTTCCACCGTTTTGTCAGAATTTGGGGCTTTCGAGGAGGGAGGACAGGTTCAACAAGAACGACTATAGTTTGTAGGACATGGTTCGATGTCTTCTAGAAGTATGTGCCGTCGCTTTATAAAATCAGGGTCCCGCCTCCTCCCGACGCACCGGGTGACGTCAGGGAATGCCGTGGCGGTGACGTCATTCGGCGGGGAGTGTATATAATAAAATCACCGCCCTGTCGTCACGGGAAATACGTATAAATGGTGCTGGTGGGGAGTCGGGCCTGGGGCGGGTGGAACGGGTGGGCCAAGGGAGGCGATAGGGACCTCCGCGCCGCGTTGACGTCAGCGCGGCTGCATTATTGGTAGGGTGACGTTGTCCCTGTGGGGTCCATTTGCATCCTCTGGAAAAATATATATTTAAATGGATCTTCGGGAATCTTCTGCAATTAATTTATAAATTGTCAGTGTACAAATGCATAGTTGGATCGGCGAGTTTTTCACATGAGCATTATTAGTCCGTTTATTTCAAGCTTAAATTAAATAAAACGTACGTTTTTTTTTTTGATGTTCGAAATTTTAAAAGTCGTTCAGATTTCCAAGAATTATAAAAAAAAGGATCATAAATGAAATATTGTGGAGATTTTGAGCATTATGAACTTTTTAAAAATAAGTTGAAAAGCGCGAATTGTAAAATTTTTGATTAAGCTATAAATAAAAGCAAATCTAGATGGACTTGAAGACCGAGGGGGAACACATGAGCGGTCGAGAGAGGGGTTAAGAGTAAATTAGAAATCGAGTGAGCACGGTAGGGAGAGTTCCAATTAGCTTAGCGATCTTCGATTACATTAAATGAAATAGAAATTTCTATTGAAATGATTAGCGAGAACCGCATCCGTTGCTCGGGTCTAAGGATATGGCGTTATTCTAAATGTGGTGGTGGAAATTGGTGGCATCGACAGGGATGTTGTGAGTAACTACAGCAAGGAAGTGAGAGCGCTAGGATACCGAATCGAGGAGCTGATATCGGAGAGCCTGGGCTTGGAAAGCCCTCGCGTGCCCAGGGTGTTGGGCGAGCAAGGACAGCACATGGCCGTGAACTTCTACCCGCCGTGCCCCGAGCCGGAACTCACCTACGGGCTCCCGGGCCACACGGACCCTAATGCGCTCACCATCCTCCTCCAGGACTTGCAGGTCACGGGCCTTCAGGTCCTCAAGGACGGCAAGTGGCTCGCCATCCAGCCCATCCCCGACGCCTTCGTCATCAACATCGGCGATCAACTGCAGGTAATGGATTAATTTCTTCCTCGTTACATGTCTCTAGTCTCATCTTTAATCTCGCCTCGCGCCCTTCGCGAGCATATGGCATGAAAGCGGAGATATCTAGATGCAATTTTCGACTTCGGACTATGAGAAGTTTAAACGAAGTTGTATTTCTATCCTGAACTATCATAAGTTGTAATCGGAGCCTCAAATTAGTATGTTTTTCTGAGGATCAGAAGTTGCATAATTTTTTCGATACTGTGAATAGTTGCTCTGTCATAAGAATCGAGGCATAAAGAGATGGTCGGTTTCAGGCATTGAGCAACGGGAAGTACCAAAGCGTGTGGCACCGGGCGGTCGTCAATGCTGACAAGCCGAGGATGTCGATTGCCTCATTCCTCTGCCCGAGCGATGACGCGCTGATCAGCCCGCCAGAATCACTGGTGGAGGAGGGATCTGTAGCTGTGTACAGGGACTTCACGTATGCAGAATATTACAAGAAGTTCTGGAGCCGGAACCTGGATCAAGAACACTGCCTGGAGCTTTTCAAGAACTCGCGCAATCCGGCAGCAGGAAGCGACACGTCATCCTCCATTCTCGGAACGAGTTAGCTAAATGGACTCTCCTCGCCCTTAAGTGAGATTGGACCAACGCATTTTACTTATCAAAATATCTTCTGCACTATATGTCAAAGGTGGAGGTCGATCCTTTAGTTTAGTGAGTTTTCAGCTTCGTGATCCTAAGACTGTCGGTGATGCAGCCTGCATTGAAGACCAGCTTTCTCGACCAAGAAGATCAGCTTGCATTCAAGCTCGACGAAACCTCTTATCAATGAAGTTGTCGATTGTTGATGAAGTTCGATGGAGTTGTCGATTCAACCGAGAAGCCGTATTGATATCTTGAGTCCATCTCGGAAGCTTGAAAGAAGACACCTTGGGAGCCATGAAGACGTTATGCTTTTACTAGTTTCTAGTTTCTATGCTCTTTACTATTTTTCTAGTTTTAGAGTTCTTTAATGCTTTCAAGTTTTTCGGTTTTGACTTTCTAGATTCAATATTTTCCTAGTTTCAATGCTCTATCTTTATTTCTTGGACGATATAATTTATAAGCCATCCAATTCCTTCTATAAGATAGACGACTTTTGATAAATAAAAACTTTGCTTTTAAGCAAGTATCGTGAACTTTGCAGAGTTCGTACATTTGAAAACTTAGAAGAGTTTTCACTCTGTCCTCGAAGAGTTGGAGCTTTTCGAAATCTGTATCCTTGAAAAGTTGCAGTCATCGATTTAGAAGAATCGGTGTCCTCTCAACTTCCTTGGAGGCTTAGAAGAGCAACTAATGAAGTTTCTATCTTTTCTTGTTCTGTTCGTTATTTTCACCCACTTCCAACCCAAATTCGACCATCTTACAGTGCGTATTTCAAAAAACCCAAAACAGAGAAATTGTAGATCCAGAAGTCTTTGTTCATTTGGCTTTAGAATCAGGTCGATCCGATCTGTAACGACAAAGATACGACTATTCTTCTAAGCTTTCGCAGTGCTGAAATTTCTATTCGTCCTGTTTCCCGTGTGCGAGTCACTCTCCCGATTCTACTGTTTGAGAAAGCCTAACCTTGGCTTGCATCAGTCGGCCTCTTTTGCTAAGCTCTATTTTTCAGACATGAAAAGTGTTCGACGCTCTCAATCGACTTCCTCCTCTGCCAGGGAGTGTTGGGAAGATTTCACGTGTCAACCTCTTTTGTTAAGCTCGATTTCTTGGTCGATATAATTTAATTATTCAGCAACGTCGTGTATTGTTCTGTCCGTGCTGCTAGCCTGCTACTCAAGGACATTCATTTCAGCTTAGCTTATTTTTGTTTCCCTGTGTTCTTCCCCTTTCTTGATATCCATTTGCTTTGAGATGAAAATTCTGAAGTGGCCATTTTATGTCTCTTATTTCAGTTGACATAGCTTCAAATTTTTCATACTTTCGCCATCGATGAAGCATTGGCAAATTCAATGTTTGGTCCTTCTGGTATTGCGGCTGCAACGATGATCCCTTTTAGTCTTCGCGGGATTCCCTTTTTTCAGTGAGATCTCCCCTATTGTTCGAAGTGATTTACTGAAAAAGAAGACAGAATATCACAATTTCCATCATTCAGGCACATCCATATACGCCGTTTTGTTACACATTCTGTGAAATCAGTATGCAGAAGACTCAAAACTTTATAGACATAAAACAACAAATCTTGTAACTTCCACTTGCGCCATCATACAGTCACTTCTTATTGTTTCCTTTTACGAGAAGAACTTGGTATGCTGAATCAAAAGCCAACCGTGAGAAAAAGGCTCATTCACGACCTTTCAAATCCAAGAACCATGAACATCACTGCCGAGAAGAGCAGATCAAGCGGTCTTCAGGAACTCCATGACGTGAGTGCCGAAAGCACAGCACATGACTTGGAAGCCCTGAAATCCGGCCCCTTTGGCCAATGCCTCGAACTCCTTCTGTGTCCTCTCTTTCCCGCCTGGGTTGTGGGCCAACATGATGCAGTCGATGTGGATCACATTCTTGGTCGCAAGGCTCGTGTCTGGGTACACAGGGAGGACGCACTCTGCAACGATCACCTTTCCATTGTTGGGAAGCGCATCGTAGCAGTTATTGAGGAACTTCGCGCAATGGTCGTCGCTCCAGTCATGGCATATCCACTGCAAGAAAGCAATGCGCTTTTTATGAAGCAATCTTGCATGTGCTCTAATTAGCAACAACTTTTTGGACTTGGCGAGAGACAAAATAAAGCAAAGAAAACAGCAACAAGGCTTGTGGTGTATTTCCTGAAAATTTGCACTTCAGGAACAGAGAGATAAATCTGACCTTCATGAAAATGGCATCTCCCTTTGGAACACTAACGAACATGTCACCTCCGACGTGCTGGACACCTACATTAGTACCAACATTAGACTTTTCGGCGTGTTATTTCAGCAAGGTGCTTCATATTAGTCAAGGGGCAATGAATCAGATGTGAGATGCGAAAATGTTCCGTGATCTTGGGTTGCTCAAGTATCTAGGAAATGACAACTAATCTTGAAGAGCGAGCGAGCGAGCTATAAACACAATATACCAGGAAGGGGTGGAGCGTCTTCAATCACGTGAGGCAGATCGAAGTTGATCCCTTTCATCGATGGGTATTTGGCAACGATCATGCTGAGCACGGCCCCAGTGCCGCCTCCGACATCGACCACCGTCTTGAGGCCCTCGAAGCCCTTGTACGTTTCCAGTATCTTCTTCATAGTAATGGTGGAGTGATCAGACATTCCCCGGTTGAAGATCTTGTTGAATCGCGGGTCGGTGCCGTGATACTCGAATGCGGTCATCCCGTACGCCTTGTTGAATGGGATTCCGCCTTCAAGGACTGCATCTTTCAGGTAGTACCTGCGAGTTAAAAAGCAAACAGTCCAATGTCATACTCAGGGAAGACAGTAATGTGAAACCTCGATGGAGATTTGTGATGCTCAATTCCCGTCACCAGTTACTTCAATCTCTCGGATGATTCAAACGGTCCAGCATCTTTGCAATTGTCAAGTTTTCACAGACATTAGCCATTCGCTTAGCCGATAATACTTTCTTTCTACATCATATTTATATCTATTTTACAATGCCATCGTCCTAGAGGTCGACGTATCTTGTCCATCATGTTCTTAAATCGTAAGACTTCTCTGTAAATTTACCAGTGGATGAAGGATTTCGTTCAGGGGAAGATCGGGAAACCTGCCGTCCGAAAACGACTTGAAAAACTCCACCCAACAAAGCACGCAAACAGTCTGTCCTTGGGCAAGTGCCAATAGCATGTCAGGCAAAATTAAACCAAGATAGCTGTGCCCATCTTATTTAATACATCAGCATACATCAACCAATAGCAACCCTGAATTTTCCGGCCAAAATTATCAAATCGAACTCGAAATCTTTGACGAAGCAAGCTTTCCGGAACAGTCAACTGGGGTTAGGTAAGGGGTTCCTATCAATGATCGGCCAAGTCGGATAGCACGACTTAAAATTACTAACCAAGAAGGATGTGGTAATGACGTGATAGGGACCACTATAGGCAATTTTGCAGGCCGCGTTTAGAACCACAAGTTTTTTAAATGATTGCTTCTTAGCAATGACTTTCTCCATTTGCATCATTCAAGAAACGCACATCACTAATTCACTGACAGCATAGCAAGCAATCGTATACTCCAGAAGGCCGCGTCCAATGATTAGCGGACTGCATATTTTCTTGTGGAAAACGATCTAAGGCCAAGCAAGACAACCATGGACGACAAGAACAGCTCACCAGTTGCATTTATCTCAGTCAAAGAGAAGTAATGCGTGTCAGCCCACCAACCCTAGTTTTTTTTTTTCCATTTTTCATATTCGATGCTCATCTAAATTCAGACTATATGTACAGTAACATGCTAAATTGCGAGTACTACAAAGACAGGGACGTGGGCCACTGGGCCGTTCCTGATCCGCTTTCAGACCTGAACAATTCAAAAGCGATCGACTCGAATTATCATGAATCACGAATAAACTAAAACCCACGCGCATTCCGTGACATATTTTCAAACGGACGACAGGAAAAACAAGGCCGCATCAGCTAAGCGATGTACTTTGCAAAGAGAACTCAAGTGCCGAGATTGCCAGTCGTTTTGGGGTTTCATTGGTGGTGAGGAGGCGAGAAAGTTGCAGAGACGGAAGCTTCCACGCTCAGGACGAGTCGCTGTTAAAGAACAGCGACTCTTGAAAGGGAAAAGAGGGTGCGAGGCTAGAGCATTTTCTTGACCGTGGAATTTGGTAAAGGTCTAACGATAAGGAGAGGCAAAGAACCCATCATATTACGTGGACCAATAGCAATCCTTGAACTTGTGCATAGTAAATAGACTCTTTTTTATGAATGATACAATGAATAGACCGGAGCAAGAGTAAAAATCTCGTGAAAAATCATATTTTTAGTGGGAACAGACGATGAATCTACCCGTTATTTATGTAGAATTGTAAGAGTTAATTATCATATCGTTCTCTTTCCATCCTTTAATGCCCGGTTATAGTTGACCATTAACTGTTACGTATTCATTGTCTAAGGAGTTGAACAATAGCAGAGAAGAAAGAGCCAAAGAAAGAGAAAAAGTACCAGCTTTCCATGAGGATTTTGTCCTGGTTCATCAAGTTGAGTGCGGCGATGGAGACCCCGTCCTCGTTCTTGACCAAGAACTTGCACACCGGAGCTAAGCCGTAGAGCCGCTCGACCTTGCCATCGGGGAGGTTGCGGAGGGTGCACGTGAGCACGGAGTAGCTGGCCAGCAGCCGGAAGATCCGGTCGAGCATGACGGGTGCCTCGGGGTTCTGGGTCGGGAGCTTGGCCGCGACTTCCCCCGGGGAGAGGAACGCGCCCGGCCCGGCCTTGGCCATGATCTCGAGGAGGTCGAGCTCGATGGCGGCCTTGAGGACCATGGGGAGCACGGAGGCGCTCGCCAGCTGCATGGCGAAGAGGTTCGCCTCCTCGTCCGAGACTTGGGTCGGGGTCATCTGGGTCTCCGATCCGGTCGAACCCATTCTCTCCTCTCCTCTCTTCTCTCTCTTCCGCGAGACTTGAGCAAAGGAAAGCAGAGGAAATGGAACGGATAAATGGTGGGGATTGAAGTGAGGTATGGTGGTGGAGGTTCGATATATAGGAACTTTGTGGTTCACCAACCCCCCCGGAATATATTGGACCCTACACCAATATGTACATTCGTCCCGCACGCCATTGGCTCCAACCGGTGAACCAGAACCTAGAGAGAAAACTCTCTCTCTCTCTCTCGTGTGATGACATCTGACCTTTCGTGGGTTGGCTGTCGCTTTCCCACCAAATTAATCAGGCGTTTATGGGCATGAGAGAAATACCGAGTTCCCCGGTACAAGAGCTATTTGTTAAGTTAATATTATGAAAAATTCTAAATTGATATGATAAAATTTATTCTAAAATAATTTTTGTTTGACCTTCAAAAGCATCAAATTGATATGTTTTCGACGAATTTACTTTTCACTGGATCATAAATTAATATATCTATGATAAACGGAGAAAAAATCTCAAATTACCATTTGCCAATTGCCACATGTCACCAAACCTAACAAATTGATTATAAAATATAATGAACACTAACAAATGATAAATTTATCATAAATATATTACTTTTGAATTTTTTGTGATATTAAATTTTTCTAAGATTTGATTTGGATCTAATGTTTCTAGAACGCTTTTTGGGTACTAGTGATAAAGATGCTACGTGAAAATGACTTTATTTCAGTCATACCCAATTGGCTTACTCCGTGTAATCAATTTGTCGGGTCTAAACCCGAATCGCTGTTGACCGCGTGTACCTTTCGCTAATGAAGATCCTAGTTTCTCCAACCGCAGAAAGCAAGCAGTTTGATCTTACGAAAGAGTAAGCTTTAAGTATGGGGACAGTGATGAGAGACTCCAAATCAATTGGTGGAGATGCTAAGTCTCGGACCCCCTTTCTTCTCGTGTGTTCCATGGCCAATTTCACCTATCCCGCGATTTTGTAAAAGAAAGATCCTTATCGACAATAAATATCTCCAACAATAATGAATGGAAACCTGCGCGATCCTTGAATCGATGATTGATCGTTTCAGCGGTATTAGGTAGAGTATTATGGACAAAAGCCTCGGCCATTGGGTCTAGAAGGACACCCCAGCAGCTTTAATGATGACGATACGTGGAGTGCGATTTGTCAAAGGTCGGGAACGCTTTCGATGTTGGGTTTTCTTTTCCATTTGGAAGGGGGAGATCGACATCTACCTAAAGCAAGGCGAAAGGTCGTTGTAGCTTGGCCAAGTCGTAATCGAACGTGACATGTTTGAATAATCCTCATCTTCTGCAAAGGTCGGACTTGACAAAAAGAAAAGACCGCCTTCATAAATGTTTTCTTCTCGTTAGGCGTATGCTCTAATGTTCCAATGCCTGGCTACGAGTGAAACAATATACTTTTTTAATCTATTGACAAGGGCAAGTATTACAATCCCGATATGAGAAAACTTCCTTCAACCGTATTATTGTTATAAGTTATGGACATTACCTATATATAAAATTAACAAAAAAAAAATGCAGATGATGTCGATCTTTGGAACTAATTATTGAATAGTATGATCAGAAGGAATTTCCTCCTACCACAGTTGCAGGAAAATATGGGCCCAAATGTATCGCCCTGATATCTAATGGAGATTGGGATTTAGTACATGTTAGACATTATTTAGTAAAAACCCACTTCTTTTAATAGGTTCCACTACTCCTTAATCCAGTGCAGTGTTTGACAAATATATACATATAAGAGTGTACCAAAACCGGGATAATTTTGGTTTGAACGACAATTTATTTCAAAATCTTGAGCCGTTAATCATATATCCCATCTTACTTATATGAAAAAAAGAAAAATCTACTTCGACCAATCGCAATTAATTCATGTGCACACTTACATTTCAATTAAGGTTTCAAAGTCATAGCATTAAATGGTTCAGTAAATACCAAAGAGAATCGACACTTGCTCTCCTTTGGAGCCTTGGCATAAAACAAATGACAATTTTCAGTCGTTGTACGATCGAGACATGTTTATAAGCTTTCAATTGCTTATTCATACAGTTCACATGTAAGGCGTTCAATAGCGTGTTTAAGCAAGCATTACTTTTTTTAAATGCGCTTCATTCATCTGTGGCATTATATTATTCCCCCCTCCCTTAATTATACTCGTTGATCAGGTGGGTCATATCCTCTCTCTCTCTATCAATTTTTTAATTATTATTATTATTATATCTTTTTTGTGGTTGTTGGGTTCAACCCCAATTAGTGTTGAAAATGATACGCATCATCCTTCGGGAGATCACTCTCTCGTTTCCAATCATTTCATTTGCTCCCCTCCAAAAGAGATGCTTTTCACCTCGTTGCATCGCAGGAAGTGAAATCGACATCCCCTGTTCCGGGTTGTCAAGAGTAGTTTTGATACGATGGAGGGAACATTCCCACCGGCCATGAAAGTCGTAATCTGATGAGAAGTCGCGGTAGCTTGGTGAGGAGAGGAACGGCATTGGTTTGCCCATTGTTTCGGAAGTCAGATTCTAAGATCTCGCGAATGAATGTTCTTTACACGATGCTTGAAGGAGCACCATTATTGTGTTCCCAATTAGATAATTCGAATGAATACTTTTGAGATTAAGTTTCCAAATCAGAACTTAGCTGGTAGTTGGATGGAGGAATAAAAATCAAAGTAGGTAGCAATTATTAGCGTCATTACTCCTATCTAGTCGAACGCTTTGATTTCAACTCTCATTTCTATGTTGGGGTTTCCTTTTTATTTACATCTACACGTATATGAGCACGTCGAAGAGGATTAGAAAAAGCGTGCGAAGGGGCATCGTGAGAGTTAGTGGGATAACATCTCCACCTACTCCTTGATAGGGACGGCGAATGCAGCCACTTTGGGCGACCTGAGAGGCACGATAGCGACTTCGATCCGGCTCTTGTTCTCGAATTATTTTGAACCCCACCACCCCTTTCATCAACTTTTCCCACCAAACCATGATGCATTCTTTTCCACATTCTTCGAAGGGGTGGAGGAGAACGAGCACGGAGGCCACCACAAAAGCAACTATCTTCCATTTCCCAATCGCATAAAAGCCAGGGTGAATAAAAACGTCAAGTCAACTGTTCGGTTTTTAGATAACACATTATACTCTCCGAAAGAGTTGACTTGCACCTAGTCTCCTACGACGTGCATGGTAATATTTTTATTTTTTAATTTTTTTATCTTTTATTTCTCAAAATAAAAAAAAAAAAAGAATAGAAACTTATTTGATAGCGTCAACTAAATTTTTTTTATTCCCGGGATTAAGAAGTAATCGGGGAATAAATTTGGAACAGAAATAAAAAAAAAAAAAAAGTAATTTTTTTCGAAAATAATTTCTAAAAATAAGTTATTTTCTTTTTTCTCTTCTTCTTTTGCCACCACGATCGCCGCTAAGCAAAAAGAAGAAGAGAAGGGAAGAAAGAAAAAATCTAAAAAAATTATGAAAAAATTAAAAAAAATTCTACGTTATACAAAAATTATGGGTTGTACCAAATACATTCATATTTTTTTTTTCCATTCCAAGAATAGAAATTTTGTGTAATTACCAAACACATTCTTTTATTTAAAAATTATTCCAGAGAATAAAAATAGAAAAATACTATTTTTGAAAAGGAATTGTTCCCAAAATAGAAATGTTACCAAACGCACCCTTATTTTCCTGTAGAAACAAGGAATTGTGGAATGTGTTCTTGTTCTTGCAAGACTAGGACTAAATTGTTCTGCTTCTTAGGATGTTCGTTCTACAGAATTGCGGTAATTGATGAAAGGTGTCGCAGGAGCTGCTCTCTTGTTTGATTTCCTTTGGCCAGTGGATATAACAATTCAAGCCGGTGGGATGATGAAGAAAAAAGACTGCACTTTTTACTTTATTGTGTGGATTGGTCTTTTGAAAGGCAATAGTGTGGAAAGAAAAAGGATAGATTAGCAGGCTAACGGGAAAATGACACAAATAGGCCATGAATTATGGCTTAACGTGCAATGTTATCCATGAACTTTTAATTTGTTCAATGCGATCCTTGAACTTTACCCGAATGTGTAATGTGATTCTTGAATTTTTAATATATTCAATGTGGTTCCTAAACATTAATCTAATTTTTAATGTATTCCTCGAACTTTTAAACATGTTCATATAGTTTAGAGATTACATTAAACATTTATCAATAGTAGATTGAGAATTTAGAGATGATATTGCATATTGAGTCAAAATTTAATAACCACATTACACAATTTATAGTTCAAAGACAACATTGCATATTAAATCAAAGTTTATGGACTATTTATGCTATTATCTCTAGGCTAAACTACCTTTTTCTCTTCCTTGTTATTTGTCACAACTGTCAAAAGACGCATGAATCGTCCATCATTCCCATCCATTATTCTTTAAGTTTCAAAGATTACCTCTGGTTCTCTCCGTTTCCCTTCCCTTACGGTTGGCCAACGATGGAAATTATTTCGAAAAACAATTCTCCTATTCATTGCTGCATTTTCTGATCAAGTTTATGTACTTCCATTTTTTTTTTTATAATTTTTTTTCTACTCGTAGGAAATATTTAATCAAGTCCCTTTCTATACAAAACCAAATCAAGATTCAGTTGATATTGCCATCGGACGACGCCGGCGCATGACATGCATTGAATATGGCCTCCATGGACATCCATTGTCAACGGTAAGTAGGCGGGATAACAAAAAAGGTAAATTAAAAAAAAATCGTCCATTCAACTAGTCATGCCTCATAGCATTTGAGCCCATGTCATGTTTGGCATCCTCTAAGTTAGATTTTGACGTTTTTTTTTTTTTTTTTTTTTTTTTGCCGGAGGGGAAGGGTTGGGAAGGGAATTAATTACATATTTTGTATAAATAGAATGACTTGATTAGAAAAATTGAAAAAATGAACACTTCGAGTAGAGAAGTAGTGAAAGTACTTGACGAAAAGAAGAAATTTCCCAAGTACCTTTCCTTCACTTCCTCTTGACTAAAATAAAAGCATAAAGCACCAATGGCCTTATTTATTCTTGGTTTAAGAAGGGGTTTAGGTTGCGATTGGGAACAACCTTACAGAGCCCTTCGGCCTCTAAAGACCCTTAGCAAATGCCAGCATTCCCAAGGCCTCTACAAGGCCTTTAACTCAAGGCCTTCTCCCACCTGCTTTGGCATTTTGGCTTTCTCGGCATGCAACAGATCCGGATTAATGAATTTTTTAAATTTCCAATCTTATCCTCGCTCATTAAACATAATTCCACATTTACCCCTTTTAACATAAAAATCCTTAGATCTGTTTCTCTCTTCTCTCACCTCTCTTTGCTTGCATGCTCGCTCGTCATTCGCCTTGCATCTCGTTGGGGAAATATTGCTTGCCTGGTCGCCTCTAGTTGCTTGGTCGATGGCTGTCGCCAATCGCTTGGTTGATGGTCGTATTGTCGCTCCGGATTTGTTGTTGCAAGGCTTGCCGAGATTGCGTGACCCCAGCGTCATCACGCCCACCTTAGAGCCCTTTAGGCTCCAAAATAATCCCTAGAAATCTTCTTCATCCCAGATCCAACGACCATGGGAGCTCCAAAAAAATGGAACGTCACCTTCACGAAGCACCTAAAGCAAAAGTGCAAGCGCAACTCCTATCGCGACAACTTCCTCTCTCTCCGCAGCTCCATTGGCAAGGTACCTTCGCTTTCACTGTTAATCTCTGCCACTAATGTCCAACTTAACTCGATCGGCAATTTAGTTACCTTTGATTTAGCTCGGACATGATTCAATTTGATTGGTTATTCTAAGTCAAAACTGCAATGGCAATCAATTGATTACCTTTTTTCTTGGGAAAGAGGAGGCTGAGAATAGAAAACATTATTTCTTGTAAGATTGTCATATTGACTTGTTCCTCTAATTGGATTTTATTGAACTTTGCTGGTACATTAGGCACAGAAACTTGCTCTTTTTGCTCCTTTTATTTTTCTATCTATCAAAAATTATATATGTTGTCTGGAATCTGGATCCATTCAATTACAAGACATGTTAAATTTCATAGTTTTGATTGTTGTCTAGTGTCGATGGCATGTTAGTTTTTCGTCTGTGGCATTTGTATGATTTTTTATTGTCATATCCAATATTGCTCTCTCCCAGAGTTGCATTGAATGGAAATTTGCTATAGAACTCATTACTTATCTCAATTTTGCATATGAGCTGAGTTCTTGGAAAACTCTTAGTCTAATAGCACAGGAATAAGGAAGGCATTTAGAGGTTTTTCTTGTATGAATAGAATGATATTTAGTAGAGGGAAAACCATACACATTATGTTTGAAGTTCAGTTGGACTGTCAGGTTAGTGCTTAAGGATCTTCATACTACCAGCACGAATGTGTAATAGATGTAGAGGAGACCTAAGTTAGCACCACGTGACACTCCATTACATTCCTTAAAGGAGATTGAGATCTTGAAGAAAATATGACATCGTGCAACAAGGCATGAAGGCTCTCAATGATGTTTATAGCCGATCCACTGTGAGGAAAAAGTTCAGCTGTAATGCCATCATGAATTTTCTTCTCATTATGAAGGATGCCGCATGTGTGCTTTTCCTTGAAGCCGATAGTGAATTTCTTTCCTTTAATATTGGCATGTGTTAAAGCATGTCCTGACTTTGCTTTATAAGTCATTCATTTGACTATATAAATTTGGTATTGGTTGTTGCACATGTCTTTATGCGTCCTAAGTGTTGGTGGTTTTCATTTTTTATCCAATATAGTGGTAAATTTAGAAACTTTATAGCAGTAATTATTTCTGCGCGCTCTTTTTCCTTTTAATCTGAAGGAGGGTTGTAAAAATTTGAGAGATTATTTCGTATAAAATTTTGGATCAAGTTTATCTCTACATTGTTAGGAACTCTTGTCCCATATAATTCTAGGAAGATTTTGTTAAGATTTCTGGAAATCAATAGGATTGGGCTTTTTTTTGTTCATTGATGTTGCTGTGTTCCATTTAGCAATTTGATATAAGAATTCTTGAAGGCTGTACTAGAATTTGGTAAGCATATTCTCTTTTTGGCGCAATGGGACTTTTTTCTAGGACTTCGCATATGTTCTTGTAATGCTAAATGGATATTTCAATTTGATGCTAACTTTCGTCCATTACATTCCTCCCCGATGCTAAATTTATGGGCGCTTGCATTCATTTTTAACAGTCTTGTTTCATGTTGTGCATACCCTGTTTCAATATAGAACAATTCAAGAGGTGTAATAGCTATAGTTGGTGGTTTGAATTACCTTTTAAGATACGAAAAAAAATGTTTTGTTTTAGACAAATCAATTGATTATGGTGCCTCTGCATCTGGCCGAGTTCATCTCCATTATGATATACAATAAGGGTCACTTTTGCACAATTGACTGAAAATATATCATTTTCACCATTGTGAATTTTTGTTTTCATAGGCCTCACAGTATGTGCGGGATAACGCCAACGAGGTTTGCTTGGCTGAATGGAAGCCTGGGAAGAAGTCCATGAAGCCAGCCCCCAGCTTAGCAAGGAGTGCTTTGCTGTCATACAGGAGCAGATCCTTGGTTTGCCTTGTTCGGAGATGTGAAAGAGTCTGTATCTTTGTTGTTTTGTATTTTTGTTGCGTCTTTTTCAGTCTAAATGAGTTTCGAGTTGCATTTGTTAGGGAATGAATGCAATTGGACTAGACGATTTCCATCTCCTCTGTATTGTACAATTGATTAGAGTAAGTCCCTCATTTAGCAAGAAAACACATTGTTATTTGTTCATGTGACTGATAAGTGTATCATGGTCTTTGCCTTTGCCTGATATACCTTGAAATAGTTTTGTTCGACATGATTGTCTGTGCACAGAATATAACATCAATTAGCTCAAGGTTTGTTTCATAAATATGTACAAATCCCACAGGTATAAAGTTGATATATATAACCTGTGGAAATGCTATGAATTCAAATAACAAAATGTCAAAAAGACAATGGAGCAATTTCACTCACTATTGACTTGGCAAATTCTCACAAACATTTGAAGGGGAATCGTTCAATTCATGGTTTTTTCGCTCGTATCAATACTCTATTGAAACTTTTCATATTACTTAATTCAAAAATAAATATTTTTTTTTTGCATTTATAAATTTATCAATGTTTTACATTGTTTAAAACATTCAAACCGTAAAAATTGCTATAATTGTTTTTTTTTGTTCAATTTTAAACAAACTAAAAATTTAAAAAACTTAAATTAGTCATACCAAATGACATTTCAAATGTGTTTTTACCAAACAGTTTTTCCCTTAAAGTTACTTCTCAGGGCACTTTTTAATTTCAGTTTACCAAACATTATTTGCTTTTCATAAAACTCATTTAGTAAATTTTATTGCAGAAGTCTTTGCATTTTCTCAAAGGTTTTCCCCCAAAGCTGAACCAAACTTACCCTTAGTCATCTAAGTTTTAGTACTTGTGCAATTTGATTTTGTAACTTTTCCTTTTTTAAAGGAAGTAATGAAATTGCAGCTGAAGAAGGGTGCGTTTGGAAAGGCCTTTGGGAAAAGTCTTTGGGGGAATGCAAAGACTTTTGAGTTAAAAGTGTTTTCTAAAATACAAATTGTTATTGGTAAATTTTATTGCAGAAGTCCATTGCGAAGTATTTTTGAGTAAAATGATGTTTGGGAAAATTATACTTGCAAAATCCTTTTGTTATTCATAAAAAAAAAAAAAAAGTTGGCCGGCCAGAACAAGTAGTCGTCGGCGAGGAGCAGGCGGTTTGGTGAAGGGCGGGCAATCCGATGCAGGCTGTCCGGCAGAGGTAGGCGGTCCGGCGAGGGTTGCGAGACCCTTTGATCGCCGCGCCGCTTGTCGGAGGGTCGCAGGACCCAGATCGCGCGGCCTCGGCGGAGGTCGCGGAGCGTTGGGCGATCCTCTAGCGAGGGTCGCGACGACTAGATCTGAGGTTGCGACCCATCTAGTTGCAAATTTGATCGCCGCTTGAGCCTCCGGCACCAAATCTGGTCTTGACCAGACCTGTGACCAGATGGGTTGAATGGCCCCGGTGACCTCTGATAGTGCTAGAATGAACACCTAGAGGGGGTGAATAGGTGTAAAAATAAATTTTACAAGACTTTAGCAACTTAATTCGATTTTTAAGAAAAACCGAAGACTTAAGATATAGAAGATTTGCAGTAATATATAAGACTATAAATTAAATAAAGAGATAAGGGAAAGAGAATTGAAACACGAAATTTATAGTGGTTCGGCTTAGATCAAGCCTACGTCCACTCTCCTGCGCTGACAGCCCACTAGCTGGATTTCACTATGAATCAAAAGAGATGTTACAGTCACACGTCCTTGATTCCACAGTGTAGAGACTTTGCTACACTTCCTCAAGGTCTCACAAGTATATAGACACTCTTTTGAATGTAAGTTTACGCTCAACAAATGAACTAGCAAATAACAAGGATCTTTAGATTTTGGAATTCTTCTATCTCGCACTCACTCAAATAACTAGAGAGTTTTTCTTATATACTCCTCCATGCCTACATAACTGTTGGCACCTTTCAAAGGAGTTCTCCCAATCTACCCGTTGGATAGAATCAATTAGAGAGATCTCGAGTCACTTAAGGAAAATGAAGATAGCCCACCAATCCTGCTCGCCCATACAATCAAGATCTAAGTTTCCATAAGTAGAACCTTCTAAGTATACTTTGCCAATCAACGGATCTAAATTACTCGAATCATTTGTAATACGAATAATAGATCTTAAGATACTATCTCCAGCCTTGAGATAATCTTCAACCAAACGAACCAAATCCTTAAAGAAATACTTGCATCTGAATAAGACTTTTTCGTCGGTCTAGGAACTGTCAATGAGGGTAGATTTTAAGTCTTGAGTCTAGAGGTCTTCAGACTTTAACAGAAAAGTCTGCACAACTTCAGATTAGACTGAAGAAACGTTTTGTTAACTTCAAGACAAATAAGAAAGATTTCTTCAACGACCTCTGTGCGGAGGTCGCGGTGCGGCAAGTGACGGTCGCCGGCGACCGCGTTTGGTCGCAACCAGATCTGCGACCAGATGGGTCGCGCGACCTTGAGGGTCGCGACCTCCGCGGCGACCGCATCTGGTCATGACCAGATCTGCGACTAGATGGGTCGCGCAGCCCCAGCAACCTCCACGCGGAGGTTTCGGTGCGGTGGCCGCAACGGTGGCCGGCGACCGCATCTGGTCGCGACCACCTTGAGGGTCGCGACATCGCGACCTCCGCGGCGACCTCATTTGGTCGTGACCAAATCTGTGACCAGATGGGTCGAGCGGCCCTGGCGACCTCCATGCGGAGGTTGCGGTGCGGTGAGTGCGACGGTTGTCGGCGACTGGCTGCCCTTCACCAGCCACCACTCATGGAGAAGAAGAAGATGAATAGTGAGGGCAAAGTCGGAAAATTGAAAAATCAGCGAGGATAATTTGGAATTTTTTTTTTCTTATCCCCTCAACAGCATGCTGAGAATGCTAGAAGCCCAAGGCAGGGTCACCCTTGCCTTGGGCTTTCAGCCTTCAGAAGGCAGACTTTCAACCAAGGGGGTTTACAAAAACATTTGCCAAACACTCATTTTTAGCCCAAAGGGCTTTGGAGGCCTAAAGTGGCTTGGAAATGCCACATCCAAACGCACCCAAAAAGTCACTCAACAACTATATCATATCCTGGACATTCTTCCCCATCAAAACGTTGTTTTGAATATTGAATTTGCCGCGCTTGATTTCACTGCTGTTCATTATTCGTCCAAGCAGAATCAGGAAGTCGATATAACTTAATTTTTCTCTTCACTCCTTGCGGGATTCCTTTCCTTAGTGAGATCCTCCCAGTAATTCAAAGTGATTAACTGAAGAGGAGACAGAATTTCACAATTTCCATCGTTCAGGCACATCCGTATACTCTGCTTCGTTACGCATTTTGCAAAAAATCAGCATGCAGACTCGAAGTTTCTTAACGTATAAAACAACAAATCTTATAAGGTTTCCTTATCCCATCTCCAAGCATCATACAGCTTCGCTGAGGGTCGGGAGATGCTGGCAAAGCTTTGCTGACAATCACCAGTGCGGAGCCCACAAGCTTCGCCGAAGGTCGCTTGACACAGGCAAACTTTGTCTAGGCTAGATGTCTCACCTTGAGTCAAGCTCTCTGCGTCACCTTGACATAGGTCACACAACCATATTGAGCCTTAATGAGTCTTGCAGCCTCTGCTTCATGCTTGCCGATCTGTACATCCAGCTTGCTGAGTGCACGACACTGGCAAGCTTTGCCGAAAGCTGCTCGATACCGGCAATCTTTGCCTAGGGAGATCTGTCTCACCTTGGTCGAGCAATCTTAGTGTCGTCTTGGCTAGTGTCACGCCACCCTGATGAATCTTGTTGAGGTCTAGCAGTCTGTGGTCGATGCTTGCTCGGTTCTAGCTCGCTGAGGGTTGCTCAACGCCAGGAAGCTTTGCCAAGGTGAGGTTTGTCGCACGTTGGGTTGAATGACCGTGGCACCGCATTGGCTAGGATCATGCAACCCGACGAGCCTCGAGGAGGTCTTGCAGCCTTAGGTCGACGCTTGCTGAGTTCCAGCAAACATGCTGGGATGCTTGCCGACTCCAGTAACCCCTGCCCTCTCCTTTTTCAATTTTTTTTCTAAGTTTTACTTCATTTTATAGTTGCTTTACGAGAATGTATTGGAAGCCTTGTCCTAGTACTTCCTGAAATTTCCATCTTCAGGAGCACAGACATCGTTCTGACCTTCATGAAATGGCATCTCCCTTTGGAGCGCTCACGAACATGTTCGCCTCCAACGTGCTCGACACCTACATTAATCCCCACATCAGATTTTTTGGTGTTATTTTCTAGAAGGTGCTCCATAAAAATCAAGGGGCAATGAATAGAATTTTGAGATGCGAAAATGTTGGAGAAGATCATGATTATTACGATTTTGTTCTTGACTTCAATCTAACTGATTCACTCAAGGATATTAGGAGATAAAGTAGGAATATGTAATCAGATTGTAATCTTGTTTATTCCTTCCTTTATTTTTTCTTTTGTACTATAAATGTGTACATGTACAAGAACGATACAAGTGAATGAATTACAATATTCCTCCAAAATATTTCTACCACTTTCATTTCCTTTCATGATATTAGAGCCTTCGGTTCTGACCTAGCTTCTGCAAAACTATTCTGAATTGCCCTCGGTGGTTTTCTTCAAACTATTGTTGCAGATTTCACCCTGCAAAACAAGTTAGACACACCGAGTTGGAATTCAACTTTTTCAATATCACACGTGCCTACAATGGAGGATACGTCCAACAACAACAATCTGCCGGAGAATCAAACTCTAGAACAGATTGAATTACCTCAAGATCAACAAAACTATCAGCAGCATCAGCAACAGCATCCCTCGGCTCCAGCTTTAACCCAGTGGGCATCAGTACAACGGATCCCTGTCCAAGCTCCATGGGCTGTTGGACCTAATCAACAATGGGCTTAGTACGCCCCACCAGGAGAAGAGACCAGTTCTGGATCTCAGCCCAATGGGACGGGCTGGTCACCTTCGGGCTAGAGACCTGAAATAGGCCCAACGGATTAGGTGGTGAATCCCTACTCGGAATTGCAACCTGGGTTCTGGCCATACTCGATCCTGACCGCTGGCTACTGCTCGATCCATTATACACCTTGCCGGCCGATGGATCGGAGCTCCGTCTTATATCCCTACAACTCACCAGCGCCGACAACTACAATACATGGGCCTGGGACTTTCGGCGAGCCCTCGTGACCAAAGATAAAGACGGATTTGTTGATGGCACTGTTCCTATTCCAGCCAACGACCGAATGCAATGAGTTTGGCACAAATGCAACCAACTCGTTCGCACTTGGATCGGGAATTGCATAGCCCCCAATATTGCAGCCGGCCTACCACCAACTGAAGACCCGAGGAGGATGTGGGACAGTATACGTGAGATGTATGGAAAATTGGATTGAGCTAAACTTTTTTCACTTATGTAGGCCTTGTTGAAGCTAAAGCAAGGGAACCTCTTGGTTACCACTTGCTTTAGCCGGCTCTCGGCTCTGTGGAACGAGCTTGAGGCACCTGGGGAGGTGCTCGAGGGGCTAGAATCAACAATCACTCTGTACATGCAAATCTGAGAGAGAGAGAAGGTTACCGGATTTTTGTTGATCTTGAACGAGAGTTTTTCCTCATTCCGGTTGCAGATCCTAGCCATGGATCCCGTTCCCTCCCTTGGGTGCATCTACCAACTGGCGGTTCAAGAAGAAAATCAAAGACTCGCGACCACTGATTATGTGAAGATGGGAGAAGCAGTGACCCTTGTAGCTCCAATAAGACCATTGTTGTGAGCCTCCACTGCCATTAGGCCGCTGCCGCGAACATAGAACTTCCTCAGGTTTGGGCAGAGTCACTTGAGCAAGCAAGGGACTTGATGGGAAGAAAAAGCTTACCCTAGGATGGACGATGGAGATTACAAGGTTGGATCAGACAGCCCATATTTGGCAATCTGAGTGGCCGAATCCAATGCACTGTGTGACATCTTGAATATCGATCCCGTCTCGATAATATGAAATAGGTATTTCGTCGACGCGCCTATGGTCCTTTTTCTCTGAGTTGGCTACTCCGGAGTTAACTAACCTATTAGGTGAAGCCGTTAAGGAATATAAACGTGGCAGACTTGAGAATTCGATCGGAAATTGACTGCTCGACCATAATAATTGGTAAGGGTCAATACAACACCGTTATAATCGATTAGTGATCGGATATAAGTTGATTCGACGAAAACATGTAATTGAATTATGGGTGATTCCACCTGATTGTAAAATTCGTGTCGAACGACACTAACCCGGTTTTCTATCGATTTTGTATCCGGTACACGTAATTGAAACCTTGCGATTTTTACGACAATTGAGAATCGTCTACGAGTCGAGATGCACAAACATGGATTGAAAATTATCGATCACAGGTCAAACACGCTAAAATCCCTAAAAGCTACCTAGTAGGTTAGGTTGTACTAAAATCACGTCCGGTTGATTTTAACCATGGAATTGAATTCATTTTGGGAATCGAACATTCAAGCATGTCACGATTTATTTTTAGGACCTCGTCTCATCTTTTGGAAAAATTCTGTCGAGCTTGGAATTCTGCGGAAAAACCAAATTCGGCAAAAAGAAATGGAAGGAAATTCGTATGGGCTGTTGAATTGATTTATTTGGCCACCAAATTGAATTGTTTTGTGAAGATTTGGAAGGAAAATTGCCATTGGAGGGAGCCTTGACCTTATGGATGAAGACTTTAGGGGCAATACACTCAAGTGGCTTGATATTTTTCTTGGCTTCCAATTGGCCAAGCTTTTGACTTTGGTTTTTCCCTTTTTCCCTCCCTCCTTGAGTGTGCGCACCCCCTGCCTCAGCCGAACCCTCTGCAGCTTCATCTTCCTCATTTTTTTCTTCTTCTTCTTCTTATTCACTTTGCTGCTACTTCATTCCCATTTCACGCCAGTTACCACCGAAGCCAACGCCTCACTGTTAGCCACAGCCAGCCTCATCGTCCTAGCTACAGCTCGCCAGCGTCACCGTTCGCCTGTCGTTCGCCTAGTCTAGCTTTATTCCAGCCTTAGCTCTGCCCGTCCTCTACTCAGCTCACTCGGAGCTCAGCCGCTAGCCTCGCCAGCTTTGTCCGACCACCCAGCTCCTGTGCCTGGTTGCCAGCAACTTTAGCTTCACCTAGCTCGCCTCCGTTCAGCTCGCACTGCCTCAGCTAGCCCCGATCAGCTCCAGAACAGAACCGAATCTCAGCTCGGGTTGAGACTTGTTGGGCCGTTTTCAGCCTTATCTGAGCCTCCGTTGGGGGCACCGTAGTCACGGGATCTCACCGCCTTCGCCCGCTATCGCCGTGAACCCGTCGCCGCGCTAATCCGGTGAGTTAATGCCATAATCTCAGATTATGAAGTTAATTGCACTTAGTAGGTTGGTTTAGGGTTAATTAGGATTATTGTTAATCTTGATTAGTGTAATTAGTTAGTTAGGCTGGTTGCCTAAGCTAGTTTAGTTAGGTGGTTAGTTAGGTTACTACCCTAGGTTAGTTAGTTAACTTGGGTTAGATTAATTAACTATGGTTAGTTAATCATGGTTAGTTAACCGTGATTAGTTTAATTAACCATGGTTAGTTTAATTAAATTAGATTTATTTAATTTAATTACAATTTATTCAATTAATTATAATTAGCGTAAATTGTGATGGGATAGCCGTTTATCAGAATTTTACGCTGATCATCGTGGATGAGTTTATATATGAAATTGATTGCTTACTTGTGCAATTGAGTGCTTGGTGGTGATTATTAGCTATTATTGCAAAAATTGATTTTATGGGTATTTAATTAGAAAAATACCGGGTGTCGGTTTTTGATGCCAAAATTCTTATGTACTATATAAAATCGTGGAATATTAAATTGAGAGCGTACTGTGCTTTAAGGTTCAATTTAAATATGTGACCATGCACAATTATTTTACCAGGAATTTTCAATACAAAGAAAATTGGCCAAGTCCATTATTTGAAATTGAGGCATTTGAGTGTAAAGCTCGGTGTTCTTGGCCAAGTATGTGCTGGTGTGTGATCACTTAAATACCTTGATGCGTTTATGTGGGGGTGATGAACCCGTTCTGATGCGTTTACGCGAGATGATGCTTGATTAAGTTTGGATGCCCCACGTTAACGGATGCCGGTCGTGGTAGAGGCCGGGCCGATGCTCCTTTATGAAATGCTGTCTTGATGCGTTTACGCGGGACAATGCCGCGCTCGATGGGGTGAGACGACGCCCGGTTATGCCGGATGACCGCCGACTGTTGAGTTGGCCGTGGCCGATGGGTTGTAATAATTGGGACATGCTTGAGTGATTGAGATAACTGCGCCTTATTATGGGGTAAAATTGTGTGGCACAGAATGAGACATGTCATAACGATTTCTCCTTATAATCGAGACCCTTGTGATTGGTTGATATATGAAAATGATATGTTCCAGTTATTAAATTACGCTTGCTGCGTTGATAAATATATATGTGATGAGCTAACGTGCAGAGATGTGCCGAGGCGAGGTAAGTCTTGTATGGCGCTTGTTTAGGCTACCTCTGGGTGAATTTGCTTCCTAATAGGGGTTTAGGGTTTTTACTCGCTAAGATTTTATCTCACCCCATCGTGGTTAAATATTTTCAGGTCCTTAGTATGTAGAGGTGACCAATCCATTTTGGGGTTCCATTAGATATGGACTACGAGTCTATGTTTTTCCCTATCCCTGGGACAACCGAGACTCATGAGCTAGTTGTGACCACGGCTTGGGTCGATGAGGGCCTCTTCACTTGGTGCCTCATCGCTTCAAGGCGTGGTTCATTAAACACCTAATGGGGCTTAGGAGGGTCCCTTATAGGGTTTTGACGGATTGCCTGTTGGGATAGAGGATGGGGAGGTAGGACGCCCCATGGACATTGACATTTCGGATGGTGTCATGGAGGATCCAGAGCCAGAGTCGGTGGGATCTGGGACTTAGATTGCCTAGGACTTTCTTTTTGAGATAGACCTTTTGTATATAACTTGTAGGGTTGACTTGGTTTATGTATAAAATGTGTTTTATGAAAAGTTTCCGTCCTGCTTTTACTATCCCATGTGTTTGTTTGCCCGTTGGGTAATTATTGAAAGGGCTGTATGAACACCTAGAGGGGGGTGAATATGTGTGAAAACAGATTTTGCGAAATGCAGTAAAAGGCTTTATTTTTAAATTGAGTTTGGTTGACTACAGACTTTGTAGAAGGATTCAAATTTTAACAACTATTTCAAAGCACAGAAGTATATTGCAACAAATAAAGTAAAGTAGTTCAGGGAAGAGAAAAATAGACACAAGATTTATAATGGTTCGGCTTAGATCAAGCCTACATCCACTCTCTCACGTTGACAGCCTTCTGGTCGGTTTCTACTATGAATCGAAAGAGAATGTTACAGCCATGTGATCTCAACTTCTTAGTGAGGACAAAACAGAAAATTGGTTTTAACATCGGAATATCTACAATCCATAAAAAGAATAAATACATATCAAAACTCAATTAAGCCCATCAACTATTGACTGATATATAAATAATTACCTCAGATGATACCTAAAATCCAACTATCAAAAGTTCTCATCGATAGCGCTTTCATTCTACTTGAAAAAGATTTCGAATGAATGGGTGAGTAATTACACTTGAGTGAGTAACACAAAACTCTTCAAAGCAAATTGAGGATCCATTGTGCACATTTATAAAATAATATCAAAACCCACTCATCTAAAATTTAGTATATAACACATACAAGATTAATATGAGTTGTATCATTTTAATCTGATCATGTTCAAAATATTTCCTTTAATAAACAAATATCAATGGTTCCATCCATTAATCAATCTTAACAAATCACATGTCAATAATCCATGTCATTGACCAATTTATCGCTCGATATCCAACTAGTATCACAACATAATGCCTTGTGACAAGGTAACCAAAATTCCCTTGGCTAGATCTCTACATATTATTAAGCGGTGGCTCGACCTAAAAGGATATTTTAAAACCAATATGCATACCAAAAAACCCTTAATCAAGTTCACAACGATATTGAACATCAAATCATCATCATCCAATAATCCACAAACCAAATCCATAATCCATTTTATAAATTGGAATACGTTTTTCACAAACCATTTTAGAATCCATCTAATAAATCAGGTTTACAAATTAGTATATATAATCTTTTGTAACACAATTCTCAAACTATTCACAAATGTGAAAATGTAGTAAATGCCCGATCCAAATTTTAATTCAACAAACATGCTTTTAATAACTCATAACATATCAAATTCCCATGATTTCCAAGATATGAGTTTACAAATTCACACAAGAAATAGGCACCATTTACCTGATATAGCCTAATCCACACCTCGAACGTGTGAACTTGAAATCTTATCAATTTAGTGAAAAAACAATATCAAAATCAACTAAAACCTATTGTAACTACGACTCCTCTAAGGACCTATTTGGTAACTATCATGTTCTTAAGAACAATTTCTACTAAGAGATGATTTTTTTGTTCTATTCCCTGGACGAGTTTCTAAGCATTTCAAGGCATTTTGATAACTATTCAAAATTGCTATTTCCGGGATAGAAATGTGTTTAGTAGGACCTCAAATTCTTTTTTGATTTGGAATTTCTTTTAATTTGTTAATAATTTTATTACATTTTTCACATTTTTCTTTTTTTCTTTTCTTTTGTCTTTTTCTTCTTCTTCTTCATCCTTTGGACAGTTGCTGACTTTGGCTAGGCTGGCGATCAGCTAGATGAGGGCTAGCGACACAAGCGTCGGCGATCGTTTGAGTGTCGCCGGCTCTTGGTGAGGCCGAGCCTCCTTGATGGCTAGGTGAAGGTCAGCCGAACCTTGGCTAGGCGAGCCTAGACCTAGATTTAGCAAGGCCGAGCTCGCCCACCCATCGGCGAGGCTCGACCTTGTCAGGCTACCACGATGTTGGCCTCACCATGGCCGGGCGACACCGCCCTTGTAGTGGC
Organism: Eucalyptus guilfoylei; assembly: GCA_016097605.1. Lineage (NCBI taxonomy): Eukaryota > Viridiplantae > Streptophyta > Magnoliopsida > Myrtales > Myrtaceae > Eucalyptus > Eucalyptus guilfoylei. Next base: position 20,608,273 of record CM027860.1, read on the forward strand.
CTAGTGAGGGCAAGCCTCGCCAGCCTCGCTAGGGGCCGATGACATTGCGACAAAGTCGTCGGCCTTGGTCTAGCTGGTTGCTAGCCTCGATTGTTGACCTAGTTGAGGTCGTTGATGGGCCAAAGGATGAAGGAGAAGATGAAAAGGAAAAAAAAAGAAAAAAAGAAAAAGAATTTGATTCTGGAGTTGTTCTCGGTAACAACGAAGCATTTTTTTTTTCAACTTCTTGATTTTGTTCTAAATCTATTCCCGAGAACAAAAAAGTTATCGAACTGTTGACACCTAAATTTTAAAATTTCATTTAGGACTTAATTGTGTACAAAATTAGGAATTAGACACTAAAAAAAAAAGCAACAAAACAAACAAAAAAAAGGAAAACAAAAACAAAAACAAAAGGAGGAAAAGAAAAGGTGGAGGGGGCCGAGCCAGATCTCGCCTTGGCCTGGCCCCCCTCCACCTTCGCGTGAAACCTTAGAGATGGAGGAGGAGAAGAGGGGAGAGTGAGAGAGCCGGGGGGGTCCAGAGAACAGGAGAGGGATGAAAGAGAGAGGGGAGAGCTCGAAGCAGAGAGAGAATCGAGAGGGGAGGAACAGAGGTCTTCTTGGCGGCCCTCCGCCCTGTGGCCGCCGAAGCCCTCCTCCACCGAGCACAGCAGCATAGGGGAAAAACAGAGAACCCGAGCACAGAGAGAGAGAGAGAGCTCGAGGAAGAGAGAGAGGAGGAGAAGCGGGGAGAGCAGGAGACAGAGAGAGGGGAACAGAGAGAGAGCTCGAGGGAGAGAGCTTGAGAGGAGGGAGCCGCGCCGCCGCGTTCAAAGCCGCACCGCCACCGCCGCCAAGGAGCCACCCAATCGACGCCCATCGCTGCCGTTTTCTCGGAACCCAGATCTGAAGAAACGGAGGGGAGGAGGGCATCGGCGGTGCTGCTCGACGCCCTCCTCGCCGCCTTAACCCGACGCCGAGCCGAGCCACCGCTGCTCTGCCTGCAACCCAACATTCGTGCTCCGTGCCTATTGCTGACCCATGACGACCACCGGGCGTTTTTCGCTGACCCCGACGAGCTGCTGTTGTTTGCTGCCTCTGCTTGCCACTGTTGCTACCCAACCCGACGCCTCGGCCCGCGACGTCGCCTCTGCTCTGACCCTGTCCGTGACCCAGCGCTGACGCCTGCCGTTTCAGCTGAACCACTGACCTTCGCCGCATCACTAGGCCGGCCACTGCCGCCATCCAACTCCAGACGCCGTCTGGGCCGCCGCCATCCGAGCCTTCGCCCTCCAGCTCTAGTCACCGCACCGTTGCCGCTCGTCCTCTTAGACGCCGTGTCGCCGCCGCCGCCAAGCCCGTCACCGCCATCGCCGTCTGTCCACCCAGTGTCAGCGCCGCCGAGAAGACCCAGGAGAAGAGGGTTGCGAATTGGGTCGTGGTCGGGTCGAGTGCGAGGCGAATCGGGTAGGGTTTTGAATAATTTGGGCCAAGTACTAGGGTTGGGTTTGGGTTGGTTTAGGTAGTGGGCTTGTGGGCTTCGTTTTTTTAAATAGAAAAGTTTAGATTAGATTGGGCCCGCTAGTTGTACCTAATCCGAGCCAAGGAAAGGCCCGACCAGGGTTGGTCCTAGTTGGGCCTCACCTTTCGAGTGGGCCGGGTCGGGCCGAACTCGGTCGGGTCTAACTGACCCGCCTAGACCTGGTCGGACCCGGGTCCAATCAAACTAGACCTGACCAAGTCTGGTAAAAAAAATTGTTTTTATTATTTTATTATTTTTTTAAAATTTAAAAAATTTTAAAAAATTTTAAAAAAATTAATTAAAAATTTCGAAAATTAAAAAATGTGGGGTTTGGTTAGGAATTGCCATGTCTTGCCTTTTTAGTGTAGTTAGGCCTTTATTTGCTCGTATATTGATTATACCGTATGTCGAATTCGTATATCTAATTATGTTTAATTGCACGTGTTTAATTTTACTGCAATTAGGATATTGGTAGCTATGATTATTACCTTAATGATTGCGCATCTACATGATCACCTCACATGTTAGTGTATAGGAATGAAATCAATCCAAACTGTCTGATAAAAATCATTTATTTTAAAATGAACAAGAATAGGTACCGAAATGGCACTAATTGAAATTAGTGTAATCAAGTCCCCGATCCTATATTCTCTGGTTGCGTAGGAAGTGAGGTATACTCCCATACCTTACTTGATTTCTAGCCGACCCCAATAGGCTAGTGGCGACTCATTTTGTGCAAAAATTTCTAAAGAATATCCCAATGTCACGCGGGGTATGGGTTTGGGGAGAGCTCACGTCTAATCATGGGTTTTAGGCCCATCTTTTAGGCAATACCCTTAAACCTGTTCCCTCCCCTCGAGGGTAGGTCGCGACAGCTTGGCGACTCTACTGGGGACTTGGTTTTAGATCTTAGAGGACTTAGGCCAATATCAATCTTATTCAAAAATATTTTTGTTTGGTAGCGAGGATTCCAGGTACGCCCCTAACATTATAGGTGTTAAATGTTTTTGTAGAATGGGAGGTATAAGGGGAAGTGTTTGCTCACATTTGTTTTGTAGGGAGGTGTAGGAATGTATGGTTTATTTATTATGTATGGAGTGTTGTTTGTCTATAAATTGTTGTGCATGTATCCTTTGTATTGCACTACACTTTAACACGCACAACCTGCCGCCGGACCTGGGCCGCATAGGATCACTTAGGATGGTGTTGAGGTGGATACTACTCCGACTACAAGCATGTAGTATGAGTCGTCCATCTCAACCCCGAAATTTCTTTCTTGATGTCAAAGATCCCCACCCTGGTCTGCAAGCATGCGACACGGGTCGGTTCTTTGACGAAGCTGGAGTCATGGGTAACACGACCTAGCCGCGAGCTTGTTGGTTCAGTCCTGTGATCCCATGGCTTCATTTTGAGCCGTATAGAGTAGAAATCGAACCACATATCATGTGCATGTCTATGTAAAAAAAAAAAAAAAAGAGAGACAAAGTTCGGCACCCATTGTAAGTGTCATTTTCCTTTTTATTTGCTCATTTTGTATTGCATTTTCATCTTGAAATTCGCGGAAATCAATCGAATGCCCTCGGTGATGTAGGCTTATGGTTGAAAAATTGGCAATCATTTTTTACAAGTGAACATTTGAACGCAAGTTCTAAACATTTTGATTTGGCCCTGTTGAACACATGATTTTATTTAAATTCCTAGTTATGGAATCAAAATCACATTTTGAAAAAAAAAATGCCAAAAAGGGCTTGCAAGTTGCGATTATATATTGGGGTACAAAAATTGAGATTGCATTTTTGATCAAACTCTTTCCTTCTCACATTTTGGGACTGTAATGCAAATCACATTTTGTATAGATTTCTCAAAATAGGAGTCACTTCATTTTTTGCAAGTGTAAAATCATAAAATCAATCTCTTCAAAAACAAAAAAAAAATCAATGCCACTTTTGCGTATGAAACTTTTGGAATATAAGTGGACATTCGATTGATGGCCGTGGATTGATTATTTTAATGATGCATTCTCTTATGATAAAATCTTGGCGAAATACTAAAATCCCCTAATAAGAGCTGTGGGGGCATGTACTGTCGCCTCGATTTTATTATAAGAAGCGACCTCATTGAAATATCATTTTCTCTCATTCATGTATTGACATTGTCATCTCTTTGTAGGTTATGCGTGGTGCTCATTGACATTAGGACAAGATTTGATTTTTACTCTTATCTGTACAAGAGTTTCTTATATTTAATCATTGTTTTTATTCTTGTTAAGAATTATGTTTTCCATTTTTAGTTTTGATTGCGAATCCAATTGTTGCTTTTGGAAATCGTGCGACTCAAATTTTTAATGATGTAATTCAATTTCATGAAAATCATCATTTAAAAAAATAAAAAAACAAAAACACAAAAAAAAGAGCAAATTCAGAAGTGTTTTAAGTGAACCTATACGTTTACTTTCCAAAATGAATTTCAAGAAAACTTTGCTTAATGCCATCTCTTCACGTAGTCGTTTTCTTGGGCTCATGGAACTCAAGGAGCAAGGATGCGTCGATACTTCGTTGGCGCTAATCTTTCAATAGAGGCGGAACGAAATGGAATTCCGTTCTAGGAAGTTTCTTTATTTGGAGATGTCTTAGGTGCCAAAATAGCCCATCAATCTCGTTCACTTTGCATGATGAGACAAATGAAGGGAGTTGCCAAGCATCTAAAAAGGCGAATTCGAAGGAAGAGTAAACTGTATCGATTCCAATTATCCATTTCTGATACTATTTCTAACATGACTTTATTTTCATTGTCACGGAGGCATCAAGAGTACCAAGTTTTGTAACGTTCCAACAAATGCGATAGAGCATTATTGAGTCATGTTCATCTTAAACAAAGAAAAATTCAAATGATGAAACAGAGAGGCAATATTATCCCTCCCTCCGTAAGAGATACCTTGGGATGTTGATCGCTTGACTTTGAAAATGATGTATCTCGTTCCTAAACTTGATCCTCTTCAGTATAAAAGTGACATGTTCTTTTCTTTGATACAGGATAGATTCGAACAGAACAAAGGTTTGTCAAATAAAGAATGGGAGAGCAACGTCTGATTTAGAGAAAATCCTCTCATTACCCGACCAATGAAGTGTGCTGGAACAATATTGTCAAATTCATCAAAAATGATGTATCGTTCCTCAATTGAACCTAATTAAGTATGGAGATAACTTGTTTCATCTCCCCTTCTTACAGGGTGATAAATAAAAAAAAAAGTTGCGCATTGATCGTAGAAGCGGCACCTTCTACCAAGGAATTAGGAAAACATCAAACACTTAAAGGCGAATACAAGGGAATGGTAATGTCGAGTTACCAAATATCCACGAGGGTGAATCCAAGAGAAGTTAGCCCTCAAAGGATAAAAGCGAGTGAAGGATAATAATGTATCGTTTCCAACATTCCAATCCCTAAAGATTTTTGTACTAACATAATCTTTCACATTCTTTACAGGGTTATCGAGTCGCCATGCCGTAGGTAAGTACCCTTCTTCTCAATTTTTTTTTAAATTAATAAAAAAAGAAAAAAGAAAAAAAATGAAGAATTTCCATTACAAAAAAGAACCTTTGGCACTTTTCTAGAGACAAGCACACAAATGGATAATTGAGAAAAAAAGATTTCTACAAACTTTTTGAGCATCCTTTTTATCTCAAAATTGTTTTCTCATTTTGTGGGTTATTCATTTTGAATCAAATTTCCCCATGGAGATTGATCTACTCAGATGATCTCGACAGAGTGAAATGGAGACGTTAACCATGCCAAACAAGAAGTTCTTAGGATGAAGAAAGGTAAGCCATTTCCAAACACGTCATTCAAACACTTTTGAGAGTTGAGTGAAATGCGACCTTCTCTTAGGACGAATGATTCATTCACATTGAGCGCAAAGATCGAAATGATAAAAGCATTTCCTTCATCAACCCCAAGGACCGAGCTGACATCTTACCACCCCTTTGGGCAGAATAAAGATGATCCTTCAAAGAACCCTATCAAGAATGACCCTACATTGGGGCAGCATAGGAGGTTACGGTCGTGTTGTAAAGCGAAGGGTTGAGAAATTCTATTACCTTCACTTGCATCAATCTTGTGGTGATAGCTTCAAAGGAATTCTCATTAGATCTTTACTCATTCCAATGTGAAGAAGAGCATTTCCTTCTCTACCCAAATACTGATACCCATTGCTTTAACCAATTTGGCCCTGATTATTCATTTCTGAACCCCGAGCGGTGATCATCTCCCTTTACTGGGGCAAGGCATAAGAAATGACCAAATACAATTGACAGTCACGAGAAAATGTGAAAAGCATCTTGAAAGTCATAAGAACTCCAAAAGTTCAAAGAGCAAAAAGTTCGACAAACTATGGGGCATGAAAAAGCAGTATGCCTGGTAAAAGCAAGACCAATGCCCGTTAAGAAAAAAAAGAGCCAAAAAGCTGCATCATATATGGAAGAAAAAATTATCAAAGTCCAAGCGCCTGCACAAAAAATTCATCACAAGTGCAAAGGAAATTAGAAAAGGAGCAAAGCTCCATCGCAAAAATGATTAGTCAAGGAACTTTCGAGATGCGTTGTGTTCAAAAGCCAAATGATTTCGAAAGATCGAGTAACCTGGTCACGATGCCATGATGATCACTGACTTTTAAAAACCCTCTTGAAAATTTTAAGCCTTTTGAGCCTTTTCTAAGCCAACATTACAACCCTTTTCCGAAGTCTCTTCTGATTGGGATGATTTGAGTGAAAATGAGAATACCACAAAGAAGCAACTGCTTGAAGGAGTGGGGGTAATTCTATCTTGTCTTATCTTACAAGTTCTCGACTTGTAAACCTGATGAGGATAGCAACAAATGTTCCTTTATTGGCCTCAAAGCAATAATCCCATAACCGAGCCTATATTGCGGTCCTTTCAAAAGACCATTTTATGAAAGCCTTTGACATGAGTTATGTGAGATACTCTCAGCAATCAGTTACTTCCCACACGAATAGATGGGATCAAGCAACCATTTTATCAAGAGTGTGTGAGAAATCCTTTCTGACTAAGAAGCCCTAGTTTGGCATGATTAATGAACCATTTTCACGGGTCGTAGCCGTTCTGATAAGAACTTGACTCCTAGAGAATTTGATGATTAATGATACATCTCCAAGCAAGATGACAATTTTACGCTACATGATGCTGATTGACATCGAATGTTTTTTTAAGCAGTCGAACTTAGCTTGATTAGCTTGTTCAATTAATGTTGCAATATTGCCAATACGTCTCTTGACGACGTCTCTAATGACATTTGCTCAAGTTAAGTTCGACAGAATTCCTCAGTGAAACCATGTAGTTTTCAAGGGGTTAGCTGGTGCTTTCCTAAAAACCAAAGGCTCTTGGTCAGCCTCAAACCATGCCATCACTAAAGGTTCATGGTTAGCCTTAAATCATGTCATCTCCAAAGGTTCATGGTTAACCTTAAACTATGCCCTCACCGAAGGTTCATGGTTAGCCTTGAACCATGCCATCTCTAAAGGTTCGTGGTCAGCTTTAAACCATGTCATTTACGAGGTTGGTGGGTTTATCCTTAAAGCACGGGGTTGGTGGCTTTTCCTAAACCACGGGGTTCGTGGGTCATCCTTAAACCACACGGTTCGTGGGTTTATCCTTAAACTATAGGGTTGGTGGCTTTTCCTAAACCACACGGCTTATGGGTTCATCTGTAAACCACACTTGTCTGCATCCGGTCGAAACCCGTCCGTACACGGTGAGACCTCTCTTCTAGTGGAAACCCGTTCGTACATGGTAAGACTGTCATATCCAGTCGAAACCCATTTGTACACGGTGAGACATTTTTCCCAGTCGAAACCCGTTCGTATACGGTGAGACCTCTCTTCCAGTCGAAACTCGTTCGTAAACCCGTTCGTACATGGTGAGACTATCATACCCAGTCGAAACCCGTTCATACACGGTGAGACTATCATACCCAATCGAAACCCGTTCGTATATGGTGAGACCTTTTTCCTAGTCGAAACCCGTTCGTACACGGTGAGACTACCATTCGGTCAAAACCCGTTCGTACACGGTGAGACCATTTTTCCAGTCTAAACCACACGGTTAGTGGGTCTATCCTTAAACCACAAGGTTGCTAGGTTATCCTTAAAACCACGGGGTTTGTGGGTCATCCTTAAACCACACGGTTCGTGGGTCATCCTTAAACCCCGCTTTTAAAATGTTCATGAGTCTATCTTTAAACTGTGACTTTTCAAAAGGTTCATGGTTAACCTTAAACCATGTCATCTATAAAGAATCATTGGCTTTCCTCCAATCATGCATTTTCAACTCGGTTGAAACACGTTGCTACATGGTGAGACCTTATTTCTTTCCTTCTTCTTATGACACGGTGTGCTTTTGTAGCCTGAGGTCTTTTTCTTATGATACGGCGTACTTTTGTAGCCCGGGGTCTTCTTCTTATGACACAACGTGCTTTTGTAGCCCGGGGTCTCTCTTTCTTCTTATGACACGGCGTGCTTCTGCAGCCTGGGGTTTCTCTTCCTCTTATTGACAAGACGTGCTTCCATAGTTATGAGTTCTTTCCGTCGACTTGATACGTGCCTATGCACCTGAGTCTCTCTATCACCAAAATAATTTAGGTGTCTTTTGTTTTTGAATGGAACCTCTTCGAGCTCCCATTCAAAGAGGGGCAACTGTTGACTCCTAAATTTTAAAATTTTATTTAGGACTTAATCATGTATAAAATTAGGAATTAGTCACTAAAAAAAGTAACAAAACAAAAAAAAAAAGCAACAAAACAAACTAAAAAAAGGAAAACAAAAACAAAAACAAAAACAAAAGGAGAAAAAGAAAAAGTGGAAGGGGCGGGCGATCTCGCCTTGGCTCGACCCATGTCGCCTTCTCCCCCTTCCACCTTGGCGTGAAATTCTAGAGACGGACGAGGAGAAGAGGGGAGAGCAAGAGAGCGGCGGGGGGGGGGGAGAACCAGAGAACAGGAGAGGGATGAAAGAGAGAGGGGAGAGCTCGAAGCAGAGAGAGAACTGAGAGGGGAGGAACAGAGGTCTTCTTGGCGGCCCTCCGCCCTGTGGCCACCGGAGCCCTCCTCCACCGAGCACGGCAGCACAGGGGAAAACCAGAGAACCCGAGCACAGAGAGAGAGAGAGAGCTCGAGGAAGAGAGAGAGGAGGAGAAGCAGTGAGAGCAGGAGACAAAGAGAGGGGAACAGAGAGAGAGCTCGAGGGAGCGAGCTCTAGAAAAGGGAGCCGCGCCGCTGTGTTCAAAGCCGCATCGCCACCATCGCCAAAGAGCCACCCAATCGACGCCTATTGCTGCCGTCTTCCCGGAACCTAGATATGAAGAAACAGAGGGGAGGAGGGTAGCAGCGGTGCTGCCCGACGCCCTCCTAGCCACTGTCCTCCTCACCGCCTCAACTTGACGCCGAGCCAAGCCACCGCTGCTCCACCTGCAACCCAACACCCGCGCTTTGTGCCTGTTGCTGACCCATGACGACCACCAGGCGTTTTCCGCCGGCCTGACGAGCTGCTGCTGTTTGCCGCCTCTGCTTGCCACCGTTGCTACCGACGACCTTGCAACCCGACACCTTGGCTCGCGACGCCGCCTCTACTCCGGCCCTGTCCGTGACCTAGTGCCGATGCCCGCCGTTTCAGCTGAACCACTGACCTTTGCCACATCACCAGGCCGGCCGTCGCCGCCGTCCAGCTCCAGACGCCGTCCGGGCTGCCGCCATTCGAGCCTTCGCCCTCTAGCTCTAGTCACCGCACTGTTGCCGCCTGTCCTCTCAGACGCCGTGTCGCCGTCGCCGTCAAGCCCATCATCGCTGTCGTTGTCTGTCTGCCCAGTGTCAGCGCCACCGCGAAGACCCATGAGAAGAGGGCTGCGAATCAGGTCGTGGCCGGGTCGAGCGCGGGTTGTGAATCGGGTAAGGTTTTGAATAATTTGGGCCAAGTACTAGGGCTGGGTTTGGGCTGGTTTAGGTAGTGGGCTTGTGGGCTTCGTTTTTTTAAATAGAAAAATTTAGACCAGATTGGGCCCGTTGGTTGGGCCCAATCCGAGCCAAGGAAAGGCCCGACCAGGGTTGGTCCTGGTCAGGCCTCACCTTTCGCGTGGGCCGGTTTGGCTCGGCCCTATCCGGGCCAAACCTGGTCGAGTTTAACCGACCTGCCCAGACCGGGTCGGACCCGGGTCTGGTCAAACCGGACCCGACCCGGTCTGGCAAATTTTTTATTATTATTTTATTATTTTTTAAAATTTTAATTTTTTTAAAAAAAAATATAAAAAAAAATTAAAAATTTCGAAAATTAAAAAATGTGGGGTTTAGTTAGGAATTGCCATGTCTTGCCTTTTTAGTGTAGTTAGGCCTTTATTTGCTCGTATATTGATTATATTGTATGTTTAATTCGTATATCTAATTATATTTAATTGCACATGTTTAATTTTACTGCAATTAGGATATTGGTAGCTATGATTATTACCTTAATGATTGCGCACCTACATGATCACATCACATGTTAGTGTATAGGAATGAAATCAATCCAAACTGTCTGACAAAAATCATTTATTTTAAAATGAACAAGAATAAGTACCGAAAGAGCACTAATTGGAAAATTAGTGTAATCAATTTCCCGACCCTAGATTCTCTGGTTGCGTAGGAAGTGAGGTATACTCCCATACCTTACTTGGTTTCTAGCCAACCCCAATAGGCTAGTGGCGACTCCTTTTGTGCAAAAATTTCTAAAGAATATCCCAATGTCACACGAGGTATGGGTTTGGGGAGAACTCATGTCTAATCATGGGCTTTAGGCCCGTCTTTTAGGCAATACCCCTAAACATGTTCCCTCCTCCCGAGGGTAGGACGTGACACGAACGGATTTTTTTTTTTTTTTTTTTTTCTGGGGAACAAAAGAATAAAATTAGGCACTGTTTGGCTGGTTACTAAACGTGCCCTAAGCTAAGCTTATTCATTGACAAAATGACTCATATAAGGTAACAAAACTCTCGTCTAAATAGTGCGAAACTTCAAACATTCTTTCTGATTAGACTGTATTTTGAAATTGATTTATGTCAAACCCCACAGTTTTACAACATTTTGAACTATCATTTCCACAAAATTAAATAGCTTAATCACTCCTAAATCGGATTTCACATTTCAAAATCATATAACTTCAAATATATGGCCTAATTTCAAAAATTACTTCAGTTATATGAACTAAAGTCTTGAATACTTGCCAGACGTTGCAAATCGTAGTTAATCTAGATTATTGGGTCTACGGTTTTTCTCTCTCTCTCTCTTTTTTTTTTTTTTTATACTCTCCTCTCTACGTTTTCCTGAAACTTATCACCTTTTGACTGGTCAGAGCCCCGCATATTACACAATTAAATCCCCAAAGTTATAGCATTTAATTAAACGCAAATCCGTCAAACCATAGCTTCGGAATAATTCCAAACGAAACAAGATAGAAGTGGACGTCGGCACATGTTCTCATTTCGTGCCAATTATGGCAAGTTTTGTAATTTTCTCATGCATGGTACGCCCCCCGCATTTTATATGCCTTCAATTGCTTATTCAGACCATTCATATATATTTTGCTGAAACAGGCATTATTTTTTCCAATTGCGCATCATTCACGTGGCATTATTTTTCCTCTCCCTCCTTCTACTCGCTAATCGGGTGGATTATATCTTATGTTTTGTTTTAGATTATTGGGTCCAACCCGAATCAGCATTGAATTTCTTAAGAGTCCTTTGTTTCATTATGCATTTTGTAAAATCATTGTGCATACTTGAATAATATTTGTTCTGAATGTAGACAAGCGAATTGGATAAAATTAATCAGAAAGAAGGAAAGGAAATCAAACACCAAATTTATGCGGTTCTATTCGAATATCAGAACCTACGTCCACGGGAGAACAAGTTACGAAATTTTACTATAGAAACAAGGGGGTAAGTATACTATCGTGCCAAAATTTGTGTACGGCGCTCACTTTGGTGCCAAAACTTTATTTTAGATCACTTAAGTGCCAAATCGGAGGAAAAACGATCATTTTGGTGCCATCAGTGAGAGATTCCGGCCAAAATGATTACGTGACTTTTATATTTTTAAAAAAATCGACATGGCTTTTAAACGACGTCGTTTTGCCGTCCTAAGTGGATGGCCTCACAAAAACGACGCCGCACAACTCATTTGGGGATCTTTTTTATTTTTATTTTTTATTTGGGAATTGAAATTAGGGTTTTTTTGTCCGATCCTTGCCCAACGCGGACCTAGCTCGCTCAGCCGCCGTTGCTTGGCCACCGTTGTAGTAGCACGGTGTCCCAATCTCCGTAACATTTCACTAGCTTCAATGTCCTCAACGACTTGCGATCGCACTTGAGTGCGAGCTTCGTGACCGAGTCGAATTGTGCGAACAGAGTCGAGACCGCGTCCAGGAGCTCCGAGTGGGCGTGGAGGGCGAGCCTCTAGCGACTCTGGCCTTCGATCGTGAGCCAGCAGTGGCACACGAGGGAGCACCGGCCCTGGTCGCCGGAGCCTAGGTACTAGAAGACGTAAGCCAGACACTCATCGGGAGATCGGAGATGAAGGGGGAGAGATTGGGGGCGGCGCACTCATCGGCGGCCTCCTCGAGTATCGGCTAGATCACGGCCTTTGACTTGGCCGCCGAGTGGCTGTTGTCAGGGTCGGGGTTGGGGTCGGAGCCACGACTGCCGAGCGCGGGGGTCGTCGAGGATGGCGACTAGCCCATCGCCGGTGGAGGCGGAGGTGAGGGATGTGGGCAGTTGAAGGGGGAGGAGGATTTAGGGTTTTGAATTGGGGGAGAGACACCAAACGATGTTGTTTTGTTGTTTAAATGCTGATTGTACTCTCCGGCGAGCCACATTAGCTTCAAAAATTAATAAAAAAAGTGTCACGTCGGATTTCCGGCCAACCAAATCGACATTGGCACTGAAAATGATCATTTTTCAAAAGTTTTGACACTTAAGTGATCCAAAATAAAGTTTTGGTACTAAAGTGAGCTCTGTACACAAGTTTTGGCATTGATAGTGTACTTACTCCTAGAAACAAGTGATATAGTGGAGATTGTAATCACTTGAGCACTCAAATACTCTCTTCGTGTTTCCTAGCCTCCAATTATATCCAATAACTTACACAGTGTTTAATCTCTCACAATTTCTAATGAAACCTCACTCAAGGAATTAAACGAATTCTACTCACAAGAATTTATCTGGCTAAATCACTCAGGTGTAATTACAACAATACTCAATTCTCTCAGCCACCAAACAAGTTGGCGCACTCTTTTCTCTCTGGCTACCAAGGACTTGGCACACTCTTGGCCACCAAAGGAACTTGGCGCTCTCTCGGCCACCTTAGTGCGATTCTTGTCCCATGTCTCTCACTCTCTTCATCATTCAATGGAAATGACCATTGATGCTCACATGGTAAAGTGACATCTTGTACGTTGGCCTCTCTTCCCATGTTAAAAAAGTCCACCTTGCATTTATTTAGATAGGCTCCATGCAACTTCCATTTCATTCCTCTTTCTGCCGAGGCTTCCACATGCTTTTTGTTGACACCTAAATTTTAGCCTCACATATGGTCATTTAATGCATAAAAATTTAAGGATCAACCCAACCCCTAAGCAAAATTGGCATTGCATAATTTTAGATGGCATTTATTTATATCCACATTCAATAATTTTCATTTGAGTTAACATCATCATGCTTACAAGGGAATACCTTCGGTTGATGTTATATGGATTAGCAAAAATCCTTACAAAACTATTCAGCCTAATGAGGGACTATGAATCTCGCTCATGATATGAGGAAGGGGACTGATAAATTGCACACGCGAAGAAAGATAGGAAATTCGGAAGGAAATCAGTTGGATGCTTAGGGGTCGCAATTTCCACAAGGAGGAAACGAATCAATCACATAAATCTTCTCTCCAATAAATTTCGGCCAGCTAATGGAGGAATTCGTGGGATAAATGATGAGCTATCGGCTGAAGGAAAAAGAAAGCGCGGCAATTGAGAGACAAAATGGAGGAAAGAAATCAAGGCATCTGTGGAAAGTGTGGGTTGCTGGAATTTACAAAAGGAAACTAATGAGCTCGTCATAGAATAGTGAGAGAGAATTGATGGGATTGTTCCAGCGATATAAACGCTCACTCAGCCATATTTGTGCATTCACGCAAGAAAAGCCAAAGAGAGAGAGAGAGAGAGAGGAAATTAAAGGGAAGAATGGAGCCGGCCGAGGAATTGTGAATGGAGATGAGCGAATGTGGACACGTTCAAGGCAAGCAGAAAATGAAACCAAAAGATTGTGAGCGCTAATTTAGAAGTAAATGAGAGAGATTCACAATCAATTTTTGGTGACAATCAAAGCCAAAACTCAGCAATTCCCTGAGAATCATCAATTGGCTCCACTGATCTAGACTTTCCAACGATATGTGGGAGACTTTTTGCTATAAAAGTGGGGCACGCATGGGGACTCAAGGGGATCTCATATCCACCATCAAAAAAGATTTTCGATGATATCCATGACCACTATGATCGTCATCACCTGATCATCATCATTTCATGGCGATCCTTGACTCTTCTTCGCGGACGATGGTGTGACCTGATCATCATCATTTCATGGCGATCCTTGACTCTTCTTCGTGGACGATGGTGCAGTCCTCTTGACGAAGTCCCGCATTCATCATTCTTTGTGGACGTTGACGACAGTCGCAAAGCTAAGTCAAGCATTTTTTAGTTTGATTGTGTGCGATTCCATTTTGCTATTTAAATTATTTTCGTGTTTTCGCTTGCTGTCCAGGTTCAATTTCCCGGTCACCGTGGGCTTTCATGTCTATTCTACATCAACATCCCGCTACCATCTTTTTTTTCTCTCTACGAGAATTCATGCACAAGTCCATCTGGTTCTATGCGGAGCTGTAATCGGATTCCTTCATTTAATATACAGATAGAGGAATTTCCATACTTGTTGCTTGAGCAAATCTCTCCATCGACTCCGATTACAGCTCCGCATAGAGCCAAGGAAAGAGAGTCAATAAAATACGCAAATTTTCTCTGCTGCTTTTCTATACATGTAGAGAGATAAATGCAAAATGAAATCCATATGCAATCTTCTCCTTCTCACAATTGTGGCTAAACATAAATGCAATCGTGTGCAGCTGGATCGAAGAAGAAGTCCCACAAAACCACAAGGTCGATTAGTCTAATTTATTTAGACCAAGTATTGTTCAATGGATTCAAACTTGAGACATATTTTAACATTATTAACATAAAATAACAGATCCTATAACTTTTCCTTTGTCTCATCCCCAAGCATCATATAGTCACTTCCTTATTCTTTCCTCTTATGAGCACAACTTAGGACACTAAATCAAAAGGCAACTGCGTAAAAAAAGGCTCATTTGCGACCTATCGAATCCAAGGAACCATGGATATCACCACCTCGAAGAGCACAGTTCAAGCAGTCTTCAAGAATTCCATGATATAAGTGTTGAGAGCGCAACACATGACTCGGAAGCCCTGAAACCCCGCCCCTTTGGCCAAAGCCTCGAACTCCTTCTCCGTCCTCTCTTTCCCGCCAGGGCAGTAGGCCAACATGAGGCAGTCCATGTGGCTCACTCCCTTGGTTGCTAGGCTTGGGTCGGGGTACACGGGGAGTATGTGTTCTGCAACGATCACCCTCCCATTTACCGGAAGAGCATCGTAGCAGTTTTTGAGGAGCTTTGCGCAATGTTCATCGTTCCAATTATGGCATATCCACTGCAAGATAGTAACATGCCTTTTATGAAGCAATTTGTACTTAACTCTAATCAGTAACTACTTTTTGGCCTTGCCAAGAGACCAAAATGAAACAAGGGAAACAACAACAAGCCTTGTCCTAGTACTTCCTGAAACTTTCAACTTTAGGAACAGAGAAATCACTCTGACCCTCATGAAAATGGCATCTCCCTTTGGAACGCTGACGAACATGTCGCCTCCAATGTGCTCGACGCCTGCGTTAATCTCGGCATTAGATTTTCGGGAGTTCTTTTCAGCAAGCTAATTCATATTAGTTAAGAGGCAATGAATTGAATGTGAGATGCGAAAATGTTTCTAGAACTTGGGTTGTTCTCAAGTATCTATGATATGACACTAATCTCAAAAAGTGAGCGAGCGATACACAGTATATACCAGGACAGGATGGAGCATTTTCAATCACGTGAGGCAAGTCGAAATTGATGCCTTTAATCGACGGGTATTTGGTTATGATCATGTTGAGCACGACCCCAGTGCCGCCTCCAACATCAACCACTGTCTTGAGGCCCTCGAAGCCGTTGTACGTTTCTAGTATCTTCTTCATAGTAATGGTGGAAAGATCAGACATTAACTGGTTGAAGATCTTGTTCAATCGCAGGTCGGTGCCTAGATATTCAAATGCGGTCATCCCATGTGCCTTGTTGAACGGGATTCCGCCGTCGAGAATCGCATCTTTTAAGCAGTTCCTATCAAAAAGCAAACGACCCAAATCAAAGCTCGGAGAACAATAGTGGGTAATTAATAAGTTCTTGAGTGGTGAAACTGGGAGGAGATGTCGGGTGATTCAGACGTTCAATTACGGTCACCTATTACTTCAATTTGTTGTGTAAAATTGATCATAAGATCACTGGCATTAAGGATGAATCCTAAAAACAATCCCAAATAAAAAGAGGAACATAAGGAATTTTTTTTTTTTAAGAAAACATACCAGCTTTCCACGGCAAGTTTGTCGTGGTTGATCAAGTTGAGCGGGGCAATTGAGATCCCGTCCTCGTTCTTCATCAGGAACTTGCACACCGGAGCTAAACCATAAAGCCGCTCAACCTTGCCCTCGGGGAGGTCGCGAAGGGTGCACGTGAGCACAGAATAGCTGGCCAGCAGCTGGAAGATCCGATCGAGCATGACCGGGGCATCGGGGTTCTGGGTTGGGAGCTGGGATGCGACTTCCCCGGGGGTAAGGTAGGCACCTGGCCCGGCCCTGGCCATGATCTCGAGGAGGTCGAGCTCGATGGTGGTCTTGAGGACCCTAGGGAGAACGGAGGCGGTCACCAGCTGCATGGCAAAGAGGTTCGCCCCCTCGTCCGAGACTTGGGTAGGGGTCATTTGGGTCTCGGATCTTGCTGAACTCATTTGTATGGAGAAAGGAAAGCAGAGGAAATGGAATGAGAGAGTGAAATGGCCTGGGCAGCTGGGTCTACGAGGACACCAGCAAAATCTTAAACCGCTATCACATTTTCATCGACCGAAGCTTAGTTATATAGCAAAAAAAAAACTCTACTTCGACCACGGTTAATTCAACTTCAATTAAATCCCCATTAAGATTTCAAAAGTTATAGCATCCAACGGCACCGTAAATTCCAGACGGTTAGTATTTGGTCCATCAAGCTATCAGCTGCTAATTCCAAACAGAACGAGATAGAAGTGGACCTCGGCAAATTCACTGATTTTTTTCCCAGGCATCGGACAGGCATTATTTTGCAGTTGCACATCATTCACATGGTCCTCACTCTTACTTTAAATAAGACCGACACCGAGACGCGATACGCAACACGATATAACACAACACGTTACGTTGACACATTGTTTTTCAAAAAAATAGAGAATTAAGACACATTGGAACATATTGTATATTTTAATTATCATTTTTATATTTTTATACATAGGCAAATTTTCTGGTATATTTTTATATACATGATAAATTATTATTTTTATGATTATTTTAATTAAATTAATTTGATTCAACTTCACAAATAAATTAATAATTTAAAAAAGCTTAGAATGAATTTATAATAAGAACATTAATCCATAATTTGTTAATATCATTCATTATTTCAATTTGACAATTACAACTCAATGCCAATAATCTATAAAATTCGTAGGAAAAAAAAAAATCCACATTCTGGACTCACGAGTGTGTTAGAAAAAGAGCGAAAGAAAAACTTGGGGGATAAATTGTGTGTCACGAAAGTGAGAGTAAAAAGAAAGGAGAAGGCTAGGTTTTTCTTCTTATCTCATTTTTTAAAATTATTATTATTTTATTTTTTTTACATATTTATATTTTAACTCTTCATTTATTATTATTATTATTTTTTAAATTGACTTTGTGCATGTTGGAATCATGTACGCTACATGATGCTGATTGACATCGAATGTTTTTTTAAGCAGTCGAACTTAGCTTGATTAGCTTGTTCAATTAATGTTGCAATATTGCCAATACGTCTCTTGACGACGTCTCTAATGACATTTGCTCAAGTTAAGTTCGACAGAATTCCTCAGTGAAACCATGTAGTTTTCAAGGGGTTAGCTGGTGCTTTCCTAAAAACCAAAGGCTCTTGGTCAGCCTCAAACCATGCCATCACTAAAGGTTCATGGTTAGCCTTAAATCATGTCATCTCCAAAGGTTCATGGTTAACCTTAAACTATGCCCTCACCGAAGGTTCATGGTTAGCCTTGAACCATGCCATCTCTAAAGGTTCGTGGTCAGCCTTAAACCATGTCATTTACGAGGTTGGTGGGTTTATCCTTAAAGCACGGGGTTGGTGGCTTTTCCTAAACCACGGGGTTCGTGGGTCATCCTTAAACCACACGGTTCATGGGTTTATCCTTAAACTATAGGGTTGGTGGCTTTTCCTAAACCACACGGCTTATGGGTTCATCTGTAAACCACACTTGTCCGCATCCGGTCGAAACCCGTTCGTACACGGTGAGACCTCTCTTCCAGTGGAAACCCGTTCGTACACAGTGAGACTGTCATATCCGGTCGAAACCCATTTGTACACGGTGAGACATTTTTCCCAGTCGAAACTCGTTAGTATACGGTGAGACCTCTCTTCCAGTCGAAACTCGTTCGTACACGGTGAGACTATCATACCTGGTTGAAACCCGTTTGTACACGGTGAGACTATCATACCCAGTCGAAACCCGTTCGTACACGGTAAGACTATCATACCCAATCGAAACCCGTTCGTACATGGTGAGACCTTTTTCCTAGTCGAAACCCGTTCGTACACGGTGAGACTATCATACCCGGTCGAAACCTATTCGTACACGGTGAGACCTTTTTCCCAGTCGAAACCCGTTCGTACACGGTGAGACTACCATTCGGTCAAAACCCGTTCGTACACGGTGAGACCATTTTTCCAGTCTAAACCACACGGTTAGTGGGTCTATCCTTAAACCACAAGGTTGATGGGTTATCCTTAAAACCACGGGGTTCGTGGGTTATCCTTAAACCACACGGTTCGTGGGTCATCCTTAAACCCCGCTTTTAAAATGTTCATGAGTCTATCTTTAAACCGTGACTTTTCAAAAGGTTCATGGTTAACCTTAAACCATGTCATCTATAAAGAATCATTGGCTTTCCTCCAATCATGCATTTTCAACTCGGTTGAAACACGTTGCTACATGGTGAGACCTTATTTCTTTCCTTCTTCTTATGACACGGTGTGCTTTTGTAGCCCGAGGTCTTTTTCTTATGATACGGCGTGCTTTTGTAGCCCGGGGTCTTCTTCTTATGACACGGCGTACTTTTGTAGCCCGGGGCCTCTCTTTCTTCTTATGACACGGCGTGCTTCTGTAGCCTGGGGTTTCTCTTCCTCTTATTGACAAGACGCGCTTCCATAGTTATGAGTTCTTTCCGTCGACTTGATACGTGCCTATGCACCTGAGTCTCTCTATCACCAAAATAATTTAGGTGTCTTTTGTATTTGAATGGAACCTCTTCGAGCTCCCATTCAAAGAGGGGCAACTGTTGACTCCTAAATTTTAAAATTTTATTTAGGACTTAATCATGTATAAAATTAGGAATTAGTCACTAAAAAAAAGTAACAAAACAAAAAAAAGCAACAAAACAAACTAAAAAAAGGAAAAAAAAAACAAAAACAAAAACAAAAGGAGAAAAAGAAAAAGTGGAAGGGGCTGGGCCGGATCTCGCCTTGGCTCGACCCATGTCGCCTTCTCCCCCTTCCACCTTCGCGTGAAATTCTAGAGACGGACGAGGAGAAGAGGGGAGAGCGAGAGAGCGGCGGGGGGGGGGGAACCAGAGAACAGGAGAGGGACGAAAGAGAGAGGGGAGAGCTCGAAGTAGAGAGAGAACCGAGAGGGGAGGAACAGAGGTCTTCTTGGCGGCCCTCCGCCCTGTGGCCACCGGAGCCCTCCTCCACCGAGCACGGCAGCACAGGGGAAAAACCAGAGAACCCGAGCACAGAGAGAGAGAGAGCTCGAGGAAGAGAGAGAGGAGGAGAAGCGGTGAGAGCAGGAGACAAAGAGAGGGGAACAGAGAGAGAGCTCGAGGGAGCGAGCTCGAGAAGAGGGAGCCGCGCCGCCGCGTTCAAAGCCGCATCGCCACCATCGCCAAAGAGCCACCCAATCGACGCCTATCGCTGCCGTCTTCCCGGAACCTAGATCTGAAGAAACGGAGGGGAGGAGGGTAGCAGCGGCGCTGCTCGACGCCCTCCTAGCCACTGTCCTCCTCACCGCCTCAACTTGACGCCGAGCCAAGCCACCGCTGCTCCACCTGCAACCCAACACCCGCGCTTTGTGCCTGTTGCTGACCCATGACGACCACCAGGCGTTTTCCGCCGGCCTGACGAGCTGCTGCTGTTTGCCGCCTCTGCTTGCCACCGTTGCTACCGACGACCTTGCCACCCGACACCTTGGCTCGCGACGCCGCCTCTACTCCGGCCCTGTCCGTGACCCAGTGCCGATGGCCGCCGTTTCAGTTGAACCACTGACCTTTGCCACATCACCAGGCCGGCCGTCGCCGCCGTCCAGCTCCAGACGCCGTCCGGGCCGCCGCCATTCGAGCCTTCGCCCTCTAGCTCTAGTCACCGCACTGTTGCCGCTTGTCCTCTTAGATGCCGTGTTGCCGTCGCCGTCAAGCCCATCATCGCTGTCGCTGTCTGTCTGCCCAGTGTCAGCGCCACCGCGAAGACCCAGGAGAAGAGGGCTGCGAATCAGGTCGTGGCTGGGTCGAATGCGGGTTGCGAATCGGGTAAGGTTTTGAATAATTTGGGCCAAGTACTAGGGCTGGGTTTGGGCTGGTTTAGGTAGTGGGCTTGTGGGCTTCGTTTTTTTTAAATAGAAAAGTTTAGACCAGATTGGGCCCGCTGGTTGGGCCCAATCTGAGCCAAGGAAAGGCCCGACCAGGGTTGGTCCTGGTCGGGCCTCACCTTTCGAGTGGGCCGGTTTGGCCCGGCCCTATCCGGGTCGAACCTGGTCGAGTTTAACCGACCCGCCCAGATCGGGTCGGACCCGGGTTTGGTCAAACCGGACCCGACCGTCCGGCAAATTTTTTTATTATTTTAATAAAAAAATTAAAAATTTCGAAAATTAAAAAATGTGGGGTTTAGTTAGGAATTGCCATGTCTTGCCTTTTTAGTGTAGTTAGGCCTTTATTTGCTCGTATACTGATTATATTGTATGTTTAATTCGTTTATCTAATTATGTTTAATTGCACATGTTTAATTTTACTGCAATTAGGATATCGGTAGCTATGATTATTACCTTAATGATTGCGTACCTACATGATCACATCACATATTAGTGTATAGGAATGAAATCAATCCAAACTATCTGACAAAAATCATTTATTTTAAAATGAACAAGAATAAGTACCAAAAGAGCACTAATTGGAAAATTAGTGTAATCAATTTCCCGACCCTAGATTCTCTGGTTGCGTAGGAAGTGAGGTATACTCCCATACCTTACTTGGTTTCTAGCCAACCCCAATAGGCTAGTGGCGACTCCCTTTGTGCAAAAATTTCTAAAGAATATCCCAATGTCACACGAGGTATGGGTTTGGGGAGAACTCATGTCTAATCATGGGCTTTAGGCCCGTCTTTTAGGCAATACCCCTAAACAAGTTCTCTCCCCCCGAGGGTAGGTCGTGACACCAACGGATTTTTTTTTTCTGGGGAACAAAATAATAAAATTAGGCACTGTTTGGCCGGTTACTAAACGTGCCCTAAGCTAAGCTTATTCATCGACAAAATGACTCATATAAGGTAACAAAACTCTCGTCTAAATAGTGCGAAACTTCAAACATTCTTTCTGATTAGACTGTATTTTGAAATTGATTTATGTCAAACCCCACAGTTTTACAACATTTTGAACTATCATTTCCACAAAATTAAATAGCTTAATCACTCCTAAATCGGATTTCACATTTCAAAATCATATAACTTCAAATATATGGCCTAATTTCAAAAATTACTTCAGTTATATGAACTAAAGTCTTGAATACTTGCCAGACGTTGCAAATCGTAGTTAATCTAGATTATTGGGTCTACGGTTTTTCTCTCTCTCTCTCTCTTTTTTTTTATTTTTATACTCTCCTCTCTACGTTTTCCTGAAACTTATCACCTTTTGACTGGTCAGAGCCCCGCATATTACACAATTAAATCCCCAAAGTTATAGCATTTAATTAAACGCAAATCCGTCAAACCATAGCTTCGGAATAATTCCAAACGAAACAAGATAGAAGTGGACGTCGGCACATGTTCTCATTTCGTGCCAATTATGGCAAGTTTTGTAATTTTCTCATGCATGGTACGCCCCCCGCATTTTATATGCCTTCAATTGCTTATTCAGACCATTCATATATATTTTGCTGAAACAGGCATTATTTTTTCCAATTGCGCATCATTCACGTGGCATTAATTTTCCTCTCCCTCCTTCTACTCGCTAATCGGGTGGATTATATCTTATGTTTTGTTTTAGATTATTGGGTCCAACCCGAATCAGCATTGAATTTCTTAAGAGTCCTTTGTTTCATTATGCATTTTGTAAAATCATTGTGCATACTTGAATAATATTTGTTCTGAATGTAGACAAGCGAATTGGATAAAATTAATCAGAAAGAAGGAAAGGAAATCAAACACCAAATTTATGCGGTTCTATTCGAATATCAGAACCTACGTCCAGGGGGAGAACAGTACGAAATTTTACTATAGAAACAAGGGGGTAAGTATACTATCAGTGCCAAAATTTGTGTACGGCGCTCACTTTGGTGCCAAAACTTTATTTTAGATCACTTAAGTGCCAAATCGGAGGAAAAACGATCATTTTGGTGCCATCGAGAGATTCCGGCCAAAATGATTACGTGACTTTTATATTTTTAAAAAAATCGATATGGCTTTTAAACGACGTCGTTTTGCCGTCCTAAGTGGATGGCCTCACAAAAACGACGCCGCACAACTCATTTGGGGATCTTTTTTATTTTTATTTTTTATTTGGGGATTGAAATTAGGGTTTTTTTGTCCGATCCTTGCCCAACGCCGACCTAGCTCGCTCAGCCGCCGTTGCTTGGCCACCGTTGTAGTAGCACGGTGTCCCAATCTCCGTAACATTTCACTAGCTTCAATGTCCTCAACGACTTGCGATCGCACTTGAGCGCGAGCTTCGTGACCGAGTCGAACCGTGCGAAGAGAGTCGAGACCGCGTCCGGCCTCCGAGTGGGCGTGGAGGGCGAGCCTCTAGCGACTCTGGCCTTCGATCGCGAGCCAGCAGTGGCACACGAGGGAGCACCGGCCTTGGTCGCCGGAGCCTAGGTACTAGAAGACGTAAGCCAGACACTCATCGGGAGATCGGAGATGAAGGGGGAGAGATTGGGGGCGGCGCACTCATCGGCGGCCTCCTCGAGTATCGGCTAGATCACGGCCTTTGACTTGGCCGCCGAGTGGCTGTTGTCAGGGTTGGGGTTGGGGTCGGAGCCACGGCTGCCGAGCGCGGGGGTCGTCGAGGATGGCGACTGGCCCATCGCCGGTGGAGGCGGAGGCGAGGGATGTGGGCAGTTGAAGGGGGAGGAGGATTTAGGGTTTTGAATTGGGGGAGAGACACCAAACGACGTCGTTTTGTTATTTAAATGCTGATTGTACTCTCCGGCGAGCCACATTACTTCAAAAATTAATAAAAAAGTGTCACGTCGGATTTCCGGCCAACCAAATCGACATTGGCACTGAAATGATCATTTTTCAAAAGTTTCGACACTTAAGTGATCCAAAATAAAGTTTTGGTACCAAAGTGAGCTCTGTACACAAGTTTTGGCATTGATAGTGTACTTACTCCTAGAAACAAGTGATATAGTGGAGATTGTAATCACTTGAGCACTCAAATACTCTCTTCGTGTTTCCTAGCCTCCAATTATATCCAATAACTTACACAGTGTTTAATCTCTCACAATTTCTAATGAAACCTCACTCAAGGAATTAAACGAATTCTACTCACAAGAATTTATCTGGCTAAATCACTCAGGTGTAATTACAACAATACTCAATTCTCTCAACCACCAAACAAGTTGGCGCACTCTTTTCTCTCTGGCTACCAAGGACTTGGCACACTCTTGGCCACCAAAGGAACTTGGCGCTCTCTCGGCCACCTCAGTGCGATTCTTGTCCCATGTCTCTCACTCTCTTCATCATTCAATGGAAATGACCATTGATGCTCACATGGTAAAGTGACATCTTGTACGTTGGCCTTTCTTCCCATGTTAAAAAAGTCCACCTCGCATTTATTTAGATAGGCTCCATGCAACTTCCATTTCATTCCTCTTTCTGCCGAGGCTTCCACATGCTTTTTGTTGACACCTAAATTTTAGCCTCACATATGGTCATTTAATGCATAAAAATTTAAGGATCAACCCAACCCCTAAGCAAAATTGGCATTGCATAATTTTAGATGGCATTTATTTATATCCACATTCAATAATTTTCATTTGAGTTAACATCATCATGCTTACAAGGGAATACCTTCGGTTGATGTTATATGGATTAGCAAAAATCCTTACAAAACTATTCAGCCTAATGAGGGACTATGAATCTCGCTCATGATATGAGGAAGGGGACTGATAAATTGCACACGCGAAGAAAGATAGGAAATTCGGAAGGAAATCAGTTGGATGCTTAGGGGTCGCAGTTTCCACAAGGAGGAAACGAATCAATCACATAAATCTTCTCTCCAATAAATTTCGGCCAGCTAATGGAGGAATTCGTGGGATAAATGATGAGCTATCGGCTGAAGGAAAAAGAAAGCGCGGCAATTGAGAGACAAAATGGAGGAAAGAAATCAAGGCATCTGTGGAAAGTGTGGGTTGCTGGAATTTACAAAAGGAAACTAATGAGCTGGTCATAGAATAGTGAGAGAGAATTGATGGGATTGTTCCAGCGATATAAACGCTCACTCAGCCATATTTGTGCATTCACGCAAGAAAAGCCAAAGAGAGAGAGAGAGAGGGGAAATTAAAGGGAAGAATCGAGCCGGCCGAGGAATTGTGAATGGAGATGAGCGAATGTGGACACGTTCAAGGCAAGCAGAAAATGAAACCAAAAGATTGTGAGCGCTAATTTAGAAGTAAATGAGAGAGATTCACAATCAATTTTTGGTGACAATCAAAGCCAAAACTCAGCAATTCCCTGAGAATCATCAATTGGCTCCACTGATCTAGACTTTCCAACGATATGTGGGAGACTTTTTGCTATAAAAGTGGGGCACGCATGGGGACTCAAGGGGATCTCATATCCACCATCAAAAAAGATTTTCGATGATATCCATGACCACTATGATCGTCATCACCTGATCATCATCATTTCATGGCGATCCTTGACTCTTCTTCGCGGACGATGGTGTGACCTGATCATCATCATTTCATGGCGATCCTTGACTCTTCTTCGTGGACGATGGTGCAGTCCTCTTGACGAAGTCCCGCATTCATCATTCTTTGTGGACGTTGACGACAGTCGCAAAGCTAAGTCAAGCATTTTTTAGTTTGATTGTGTGCGATTCCATTTTGCTATTTAAATTATTTTCGTGTTTTCGCTTGCTGTCCAGGTTCAATTTCCCGGTCACCGTGGGCTTTCATGTCTATTCTACATCAACATCCCGCTACCATCTTTTTTTTCTCTCTACGAGAATTCATGCACAAGTCCATCTGGTTCTATGCGGAGCTGTAATCGGATTCCTTCATTTAATATACAGATAGAGGAATTTCCATACTTGTTGCTTGAGCAAATCTCTCCATCGACTCCGATTACAGCTCCGCATAGAGCCAAGGAAAGAGAGTCAATAAAATACGCAAATTTTCTCTGCTGCTTTTCTATACATGTCGAGAGATAAATGCAAAATGAAATCCATATGCAATCTTCTCCTTCTCACAATTGTGGCTAAACATAAATGCAATCGTGTGCAGCTGGATCGAAGAAGAAGTCCCACAAAACCACAAGGTCGATTAGTCTAATTTATTTAGACCAAGTATTGTTCAATGGATTCAAACTTGAGACATATTTTAACATTATTAACATAAAATAACAGATCCTATAACTTTTCCTTTGTCTCATCCCCAAGCATCATATAGTCACTTCCTTATTCTTTCCTCTTATGAGCACAACTTAGGACACTAAATCAAAAGGCAACTGCGTAAAAAAAGGCTCATTTGCGACCTATCGAATCCAAGGAACCATGGATATCACCACCTCGAAGAGCACAGTTCAAGCAGTCTTCAAGAATTCCATGATATAAGTGTTGAGAGCGCAACACATGACTCGGAAGCCCTGAAACCCCGCCCCTTTGGCCAAAGCCTCGAACTCCTTCTCCGTCCTCTCTTTCCCGCCAGGGCAGTAGGCCAACATGAGGCAGTCCATGTGGCTCACTCCCTTGGTTGCTAGGCTTGGGTCGGGGTACACGGGGAGTATGTGTTCTGCAACGATCACCCTCCCATTTACCGGAAGAGCATCGTAGCAGTTTTTGAGGAGCTTTGCGCAATGTTCATCGTTCCAATTATGGCATATCCACTGCAAGATAGTAACATGCCTTTTATGAAGCAATTTGTACTTAACTCTAATCAGTAACTACTTTTTGGCCTTGCCAAGAGACCAAAATGAAACAAGGGAAACAACAACAAGCCTTGTCCTAGTACTTCCTGAAACTTTCAACTTTAGGAACAGAGAAATCACTCTGACCCTCATGAAAATGGCATCTCCCTTTGGAACGCTGACGAACATGTCGCCTCCAATGTGCTCGACGCCTGCGTTAATCTCGGCATTAGATTTTCGGGAGTTCTTTTCAGCAAGCTAATTCATATTAGTTAAGAGGCAATGAATTGAATGTGAGATGCGAAAATGTTTCTAGAACTTGGGTTGTTCTCAAGTATCTATGATATGACACTAATCTCAAAAAGTGAGCGAGCGATACACAGTATATACCAGGACAGGATGGAGCATTTTCAATCACGTGAGGCAAGTCGAAATTGATGCCTTTAATCGACGGGTATTTGGTTATGATCATGTTGAGCACGACCCCAGTGCCGCCTCCAACATCAACCACTGTCTTGAGGCCCTCGAAGCCGTTGTACGTTTCTAGTATCTTCTTCATAGTAATGGTGGAAAGATCAGACATTAACTGGTTGAAGATCTTGTTCAATCGCAGGTCGGTGCCTAGATATTCAAATGCGGTCATCCCATGTGCCTTGTTGAACGGGATTCCGCCGTCGAGAATCGCATCTTTTAAGCAGTTCCTATCAAAAAGCAAACGACCCAAATCAAAGCTCGGAGAACAATAGTGGGTAATTAATAAGTTCTTGAGTGGTGAAACTGGGAGGAGATGTCGGGTGATTCAGACGTTCAATTACGGTCACCTATTACTTCAATTTGTTGTGTAAAATTGATCATAAGATCACTGGCATTAAGGATGAATCCTAAAAACAATCCCAAATAAAAAGAGGAACATAAGGAATTTTTTTTTTTTTAAGAAAACATACCAGCTTTCCACGGCAAGTTTGTCGTGGTTGATCAAGTTGAGCGGGGCAATTGAGATCCCGTCCTCGTTCTTCATCAGGAACTTGCACACCGGAGCTAAACCATAAAGCCGCTCAACCTTGCCCTCGGGGAGGTCGCGAAGGGTGCACGTGAGCACAGAATAGCTGGCCAGCAGCTGGAAGATCCGATCGAGCATGACCGGGGCATCGGGGTTCTGGGTTGGGAGCTGGGATGCGACTTCCCCGGGGGTAAGGTAGGCACCTGGCCCGGCCCTGGCCATGATCTCGAGGAGGTCGAGCTCGATGGTGGTCTTGAGGACCCTAGGGAGAACGGAGGCGGTCACCAGCTGCATGGCAAAGAGGTTCGCCCCCTCGTCCGAGACTTGGGTAGGGGTCATTTGGGTCTCGGATCTTGCTGAACTCATTTGTATGGAGAAAGGAAAGCAGAGGAAATGGAATGAGAGAGTGAAATGGCCTGGGCAGCTGGGTCTACGAGGACACCAGCAAAATCTTAAACCGCTATCACATTTTCATCGACCGAAGCTTAGTTATATAGCAAAAAAAAAACTCTACTTCGACCACGGTTAATTCAACTTCAATTAAATCCCCATTAAGATTTCAAAAGTTATAGCATCCAACGGCACCGTAAATTCCAGACGGTTAGTATTTGGTCCATCAAGCTATCAGCTGCTAATTCCAAACAGAACGAGATAGAAGTGGACCTCGGCAAATTCACTGATTTTTTTCCCAGGCATCGGACAGGCATTATTTTGCAGTTGCACATCATTCACATGGTCCTCACTCTTACTTTAAATAGCACCGACACTGAGACGCGATACGCAACACGATATAACACAACACGTTACGTTGACACATTGTTTTTCAAAAAAATAGAGAATTAAGACACATTGGAACATATTGTATATTTTAATTATCATTTTTATATTTTTATACATAGGCAAATTTTCTGGTATATTTTTATATACATGATAAATTATTATTTTTATGATTATTTTAATTAAATTAATTTGATTCAACTTCACAAATAAATTAATAATTTAAAAAAGCTTAGAATGAATTTATAATAAGAACATTAATCCATAATTTGTTAATATCATTCATTATTTCAATTTGACAATTACAACTCAATGCCAATAATCTATAAAATTCGTAGGAAAAAAAAAAAAAAAATCCACATTCGGACTCACGAGTGTGTTAGAAAAAGAGCGAAAGAAAAACTTGGGGGATAAATTGTGTGTCACGAAAGTGAGAGTAAAAAGAAAGGAGAAGGCTAGGTTTTTCTTCTTATCTCATTTTTTAAAATTATTATTATTTTATTTTTTTTACATATTTATATTTTAACTCTTCATTTATTATTATTATTATTTTTTAAATTGACTTTGTGCATGTTGGAATCATGTACGCTACATGATGCTGATTGACATCGAATGTTTTTTTAAGCAGTCGAACTTAGCTTGATTAGCTTGTTCAATTAATGTTGCAATATTGCCAATACGTCTCTTGACGACGTCTCTAATGACATTTGCTCAAGTTAAGTTCGACAGAATTCCTCGGTGAAACCATGTAGTTTTCAAGGGGTTAGCTGGTGCTTTCCTAAAACCAAAGGCTCTTGGTCAGCCTCAAACCATGCCATCACTAAAGGTTCATGGTTAGCCTTAAATCATGTCATCTCCAAAGGTTCATGGTTAACCTTAAACTATGCCCTCACCGAAGGTTCATGGTTAGCCTTGAACCATGCCATCTCTAAAGGTTCGTGGTCAGCCTTAAACCATGTCATTTACGAGGTTGGTGGGTTTATCCTTAAAGCACGGGGTTGGTGGCTTTTCCTAAACCACGGGGTTCGTGGGTCATCCTTAAATCACACGGTTCATGGGTTTATCCTTAAACTATAGGGTTGGTGGCTTTTCCTAAACCACACGGCTTATGGGTTCATCTGTAAACCACACTTGTCCGCATCCGGTCGAAACCCGTTCGTACACGGTGAGACCTCTCTTCCAGTGGAAACCCGTTCGTACACAGTGAGACTGTCATATCCGGTCGAAACCCATTTGTACACGGTGAGACATTTTTCCCGCGAAACTCGTTAGTATACGGTGAGACCTCTCTTCCAAATCGAAACTCGTTCGTACACGGTGAGACTATCATACCTGGTTGAAACCCGTTTGTACACGGTGAGACTATCATACCCAGTCGAAACCCGTTCGTACACGGTAAGACTATCATACCCAATCGAAACCCGTTCGTACATGGTGAGACCTTTTTCCTAGTCGAAACCCGTTCGTACACGGTGAGACTATCATACCCGGTCGAAACCTATTCGTACACGGTGAGACCTTTTTCCCCATCGAAACCCGTTCGTATACGGTGAGACTACCATTCGGTCAAAACCCGTTCGTACACGGTGAGACCATTTTTCCAGTCTAAACCACACGGTTAGTGGGTCTATCCTTAAACCACAAGGTTGATGGGTTATCCTTAAAACCACGGGGTTCGTGGGTTATCCTTAAACCACACGGTTCGTGGGTCATCCTTAAACCCCGCTTTTAAAATGTTCATGAGTCTATCTTTAAACTGTGACTTTTCAAAAGGTTCATGGTTAACCTTAAACCATGTCATCTATAAAGAATCATTGGCTTTCCTCCAATCATGCATTTTCAACTCGGTTGAAACACGTTGCTACATGGTGAGACCTTATTTCTTTCCTTCTTCTTATGACACGGTGTGCTTTTGTAGCCCGAGGTCTTTTTCTTATGATACGGCGTGCTTTTGTAGCCCGGGGTCTTCTTCTTATGACACGGCGTACTTTTGTAGCCCGGGGCCTCTCTTTCTTCTTATGACACGGCGTGCTTCTCGTAGCACCGGGTTTCTCTTCCTCTTATTGACAAGACGCGCTTCCATAGTTATGAGTTCTTTCCGTCGACTTGATACGTGCCTATGCACCTGAGTCTCTCTATCACCAAAATAATTTAGGTGTCTTTTGTATTTGAATGGAACCTCTTCGAGCTCCCATTCAAAGAGGGGCAACTGTTGACTCCTAAATTTTAAAATTTTATTTAGGACTTAATCATGTATAAAATTAGGAATTAGTCACTAAAAAAAGTAACAAAACAAAAAAAAGCAACAAAACAAACTAAAAAAAGGAAAAAAAAAACAAAAACAAAAACAAAAGGAGAAAAAGAAAAAGTGGAAGGGGCTGGGCCGGATCTCGCCTTGGCTCGACCCATGTCGCCTTCTCCCCCTTCCACCTTCGCGTGAAATTCTAGAGACGGACGAGGAGAAGAGGGGAGAGCGAGAGAGCGGCGGGGGGGGGAACCAGAGAACGGGAGAGGGACGAAAGAGAGAGGGGAGAGCTCGAAGTAGAGAGAGAACCGAGAGGGGAGGAACAGAGGTCTTCTTGGCGGCCCTCCGCCCGTGGCCACCGGAGCCCTCCTCCACCGGCACGGCAGCACAGGGAAAAACCCGAGAACCCGAGCACAGAGAGAGAGAGAGCTCGAGGAAGAGAGAGAGGAGGAGAAGCGGTGAGAGCAGGAGACAAAGAGAGGGGAACAGAGAGAGAGCTCGAGGGAGCGAGCTCGAGAAGAGGGAGCCGCGCCGCCGCGTTCAAAGCCGCATCGCCACCATCGCCAAAGAGCCACCCAATCGACGCCTATCGCTGCCGTCTTCCCGGAACCTAGATCTGAAGAAACGGAGGGGAGGAGGGTAGCAGCGGCGCTGCTCGACGCCCTCCTAGCCACTGTCCTCCTCACCGCCTCAACTTGACGCCGAGCCAAGCCACCGCTGCTCCACCTGCAACCCAACACCCGCGCTTTGTGCCTGTTGCGACCCATGACGACCACCGGGCGTTTTCCGCCGGCCCGACGAGCCGCTCGCTTTTTGCCGCCTCGCTTGCCACCGTTGCTACCGACGACCTTGCCACCCGACACCTTGGCTCGCGACGCCGCCTCTACTCCGGCCCTGTCCGTGACCCAGTGCCGATGGCCGCCGTTTCAGTTGAACCACTGACCTTTGCCACATCACCAGGCCGGCCGTCGCCGCCGTCCAGCTCCAGACGCCGTCCGGGCCGCCGCCATTCGAGCCTTCGCCCTCTAGCTCTAGTCACCGCACTGTTGCCGCTTGTCCTCTTAGATGCCGTGTTGCCGTCGCCGTCAAGCCCATCATCGCTGTCGCTGTCTGTCGGCCCAGTGTCAGCGCCACCGCGAAGACCCAGGAGAAGAGGGCTGCGAATCAGGTCGTGGCTGGGTCGAATGCGGGTTGCGAATCGGGTAAGGTTTTGAATAATTTGGGCCAAGTACTAGGGCTGGGTTTGGGCTGGTTTAGGTAGTGGGCTTGTGGGCTTCGTTTTTTTAAATAGAAAAGTTTAGACCAGATTGGGCCCGCTGGTTGGGCCCAATCTGAGCCAAGGAAAGGCCCGACCAGGGTTGGTCCTGGTCGGGCCTCACCTTTCGAGTGGGCCGGTTTGGCCCGGCCCTATCCGGGTCGAACCTGGTCGAGTTTAACCGACCCGCCCAGATCGGGTCGGACCCGGGTTTGGTCAAACCGGACCCGACCCGGTCCGGCAAATTTTTTTTATTATTTTAATAAAAAAAATTAAAAATTTCGAAAATTAAAAAATGTGGGGTTTAGTTAGGAATTGCCATGTCTTGCCTTTTTAGTGTAGTTAGGCCTTTATTTGCTCGTATACTGATTATATTGTATGTTTAATTCGTTTATCTAATTATGTTTAATTGCACATGTTTAATTTTACTGCAATTAGGATATCGGTAGCTATGATTATTACCTTAATGATTGCGTACCTACATGATCACATCACATATTAGTGTATAGGAATGAAATCAATCCAAACTATCGACAAAAATCATTTATTTTAAAATGAACAAGAATAAGTACCAAAAGAGCACTAATTGGAAAATTAGTGTAATCAATTTCCCGACCCTAGATTCTCTGGTTTGCGTAGGAAGTGAGGTATACTCCCATACCTTACTTGGTTTCTAGCCAACCCCAATAGGCTAGTGGCGACTCCCTTTGTGCAAAAATTTCTAAAGAATATCCCAATGTCACACGAGGTATGGGTTTGGGGAGAACTCATGTCTAATCATGGGCTTTAGGCCCGTCTTTTAGGCAATACCCCTAAACAAGTTCTCTCCCCCCGAGGGTAGGTCGTGACACCAACGGATTTTTTTTTTCTGGGGAACAAAATAATAAAATTAGGCACTGTTTGGCCGGTTACTAAACGTGCCCTAAGCTAAGCTTATTCATCGACAAAATGACTCATATAAGGTAACAAAACTCTCGTCTAAATAGTGCGAAACTTCAAACATTCTTTCTGATTAGACTGTATTTTGAAATTGATTTATGTCAAACCCCACAGTTTTACAACATTTTGAACTATCATTTCCACAAAATTAAATAGCTTAATCACTCCTAAATCGGATTTCACATTTCAAAATCATATAACTTCAAATATATGGCCTAATTTCAAAAATTACTTCAGTTATATGAACTAAAGTCTTGAATACTTGCCAGACGTTGCAAATCGTAGTTAATCTAGATTATTGGGTCTACGGTTTTTCTCTCTCTCTCTCTTTTTTTTTTTATTTTTATACTCTCCTCTCTACGTTTTCCTGAAACTTATCACCTTTTGACTGGTCAGAGCCCCGCATATTACACAATTAAATCCCCAAAGTTATAGCATTTAATTAAACGCAAATCCGTCAAACCATAGCTTCGGAATAATTCCAAACGAAACAAGATAGAAGTGGACGTCGGCACATGTTCTCATTTCGTGCCAATTATGGCAAGTTTTGTAATTTTCTCATGCATGGTACGCCCCCCGCATTTTATATGCCTTCAATTGCTTATTCAGACCATTCATATATATTTTGCTGAAACAGGCATTATTTTTTCCAATTGCGCATCATTCACGTGGCATTAATTTTCCTCTCCCTCCTTCTACTCGCTAATCGGGTGGATTATATCTTATGTTTTGTTTTAGATTATTGGGTCCAACCCGAATCAGCATTGAATTTCTTAAGAGTCCTTTGTTTCATTATGCATTTTGTAAAATCATTGTGCATACTTGAATAATATTTGTTCTGAATGTAGACAAGCGAATTGGATAAAATTAATCAGAAAGAAGGAAAGGAAATCAAACACCAAATTTATGCGGTTCTATTCGAATATCGTAACCTACGTCCGGGGGAGAACGAGACGAAATTTTACTATAGAAACAAGGGGGTAAGTATACTATCAGTGCCAAAATTTGTGTACGGCGCTCACTTTGGTGCCAAAACTTTATTTTAGATCACTTAAGTGCCAAATCGGAGGAAAAACGATCATTTTGGTGCCATCAGCGAGAGATTCCGGCCAAAATGATTACGTGACTTTTATATTTTTAAAAAAATCGATATGGCTTTTAAACGACGTCGTTTTGCCGTCCTAAGTGGATGGCCTCACAAAAACGACGCCGCACAACTCATTTGGGGATCTTTTTTATTTTTATTTTTTATTTGGGGATTGAAATTAGGGTTTTTTTGTCCGATCCTTGCCCAACGCCGACCTAGCTCGCTCAGCCGCCGTTGCTTGGCCACCGTTGTAGTAGCACGGTGTCCCAATCTCCGTAACATTTCACTAGCTTCAATGTCCTCAACGACTTGCGATCGCACTTGAGCGCGAGCTTCGTGACCGAGTCGAACCGTGCGAAGAGAGTCGAGACCGCGTCCAGCAGCTCCGAGTGGGCGTGGAGGGCGAGCCTCTAGCGACTCTGGCCTTCGATCGCGAGCCAGCAGTGGCACACGAGGGAGCACCGGCCTTGGTCGCCGGAGCCTAGGTACTAGAAGACGTAAGCCAGACACTCATCGGGAGATCGGAGATGAAGGGGGAGAGATTGGGGGCGGCGCACTCATCGGCGGCCTCCTCGAGTATCGGCTAGATCACGGCCTTTGACTTGGCCGCCGAGTGGCTGTTGTCAGGGTTGGGGTTGGGGTCGGAGCCACGGCTGCCGAGCGCGGGGGTCGTCGAGGATGGCGACTGGCCCATCGCCGGTGGAGGCGGAGGCGAGGGATGTGGGCAGTTGAAGGGGGGAGGAGGATTTAGGGTTTTGAATTGGGGGAGAGACACCAAACGACGTCGTTTTGTTATTTAAATGCTGATTGTACTCTCCGGCGAGCCACATTACTTCAAAAATTAATAA
This sequence comes from Eucalyptus guilfoylei, assembly GCA_016097605.1. Classification (NCBI taxonomy): domain Eukaryota; kingdom Viridiplantae; phylum Streptophyta; class Magnoliopsida; order Myrtales; family Myrtaceae; genus Eucalyptus; species Eucalyptus guilfoylei. Next base: position 20,642,789 of record CM027860.1, read on the forward strand.
AAAAGTGTCACGTCGGATTTCCGGCCAACCAAATCGACATTGGCACCGAAATGATCATTTTTCAAAAGTTTCGACACTTAAGTGATCCAAAATAAAGTTTTGGTACCAAAGTGAGCTCGTACACAAGTTTTGGCATTGATAGTGTACTTACTCCTAGAAACAAGTGATATAGTGGAGATTGTAATCACTTGAGCACTCAAATACTCTCTTCGTGTTTCCTAGCCTCCAATTATATCCAATAACTTACACAGTGTTTTAATCTCTCACAATTTCTAATGAAACCTCACTCAAGGAATTAAACGAATTCTACTCACAAGAATTTATCTGGCTAAATCACTCGGTGTAATTACAACAATACTCAATTCTCTCAACCACCAAACAAGTTGGCGCACTCTTTTCTCTCTGGCTACCAAGGACTTGGCACACTCTTGGCCACCAAAGGAACTTGGCGCTCTCTCGGCCACCTCAGTGCGATTCTTGTCCCATGTCTCTCACTCTCTTCATCATTCAATGGAAATGACCATTGATGCTCACATGGTAAAGTGACATCTTGTACGTTGGCCTTTCTTCCCATGTTAAAAAAGTCCACCTCGCATTTATTTAGATAGGCTCCATGCAACTTCCATTTCATTCCTCTTTCTGCCGAGGCTTCCACATGCTTTTTGTTGACACCTAAATTTTAGCCTCACATATGGTCATTTAATGCATAAAAATTTAAGGATCAACCCAACCCCTAAGCAAAATTGGCATTGCATAATTTTAGATGGCATTTATTTATATCCACATTCAATAATTTTCATTTGAGTTAACATCATCATGCTTACAAGGGAATACCTTCGGTTGATGTTATATGGATTAGCAAAAATCCTTACAAAACTATTCAGCCTAATGAGGGACTATGAATCTCGCTCATGATATGAGGAAGGGGACTGATAAATTGCACACGCGAAGAAAGATAGGAAATTCGGAAGGAAATCAGTTGGATGCTTAGGGGTCGCAGTTTCCACAAGGAGGAAACGAATCAATCACATAAATCTTCTCTCCAATAAATTTCGGCCAGCTAATGGAGGAATTCGTGGGATAAATGATGAGCTATCGGCTGAAGGAAAAAGAAAGCGCGGCAATTGAGAGACAAAATGGAGGAAAGAAATCAAGGCATCTGTGGAAAGTGTGGGTTGCTGGAATTTACAAAAGGAAACTAATGAGCTGGTCATAGAATAGTGAGAGAGAATTGATGGGATTGTTCCAGCGATATAAACGCTCACTCAGCCATATTTGTGCATTCACGCAAGAAAAGCCAAAGAGAGAGAGAGAGAGGGGAAATTAAAGGGAAGAATCGAGCCGGCCGAGGAATTGTGAATGGAGATGAGCGAATGTGGACACGTTCAAGGCAAGCAGAAAATGAAACCAAAAGATTGTGAGCGCTAATTTAGAAGTAAATGAGAGAGATTCACAATCAATTTTTGGTGACAATCAAAGCCAAAACTCAGCAATTCCCTGAGAATCATCAATTGGCTCCACTGATCTAGACTTTCCAACGATATGTGGGAGACTTTTTGCTATAAAAGTGGGGCACGCATGGGGACTCAAGGGGATCTCATATCCACCATCAAAAAAGATTTTCGATGATATCCATGACCACTATGATCGTCATCACCTGATCATCATCATTTCATGGCGATCCTTGACTCTTCTTCGCGGACGATGGTGTGACCTGATCATCATCATTTCATGGCGATCCTTGACTCTTCTTCGTGGACGATGGTGCAGTCCTCTTGACGAAGTCCCGCATTCATCATTCTTTGTGGACGTTGACGACAGTCGCAAAGCTAAGTCAAGCATTTTTTAGTTTGATTGTGTGCGATTCCATTTTGCTATTTAAATTATTTTCGTGTTTTCGCTTGCTGTCCAGGTTCAATTTCCCGGTCACCGTGGGCTTTCATGTCTATTCTACATCAACATCCCGCTACCATCTTTTTTTTCTCTCTACGAGAATTCATGCACAAGTCCATCTGGTTCTATGCGGAGCTGTAATCGGATTCCTTCATTTAATATACAGATAGAGGAATTTCCATACTTGTTGCTTGAGCAAATCTCTCCATCGACTCCGATTACAGCTCCGCATAGAGCCAAGGAAAGAGAGTCAATAAAATACGCAAATTTTCTCTGCTGCTTTTCTATACATGTCGAGAGATAAATGCAAAATGAAATCCATATGCAATCTTCTCCTTCTCACAATTGTGGCTAAACATAAATGCAATCGTGTGCAGCTGGATCGAAGAAGAAGTCCCACAAAACCACAAGGTCGATTAGTCTAATTTATTTAGACCAAGTATTGTTCAATGGATTCAAACTTGAGACATATTTTAACATTATTAACATAAAATAACAGATCCTATAACTTTTCCTTTGTCTCATCCCCAAGCATCATATAGTCACTTCCTTATTCTTTCCTCTTATGAGCACAACTTAGGACACTAAATCAAAAGGCAACTGCGTAAAAAAAGGCTCATTTGCGACCTATCGAATCCAAGGAACCATGGATATCACCACCTCGAAGAGCACAGTTCAAGCAGTCTTCAAGAATTCCATGATATAAGTGTTGAGAGCGCAACACATGACTCGGAAGCCCTGAAACCCCGCCCCTTTGGCCAAAGCCTCGAACTCCTTCTCCGTCCTCTCTTTCCCGCCAGGGCAGTAGGCCAACATGAGGCAGTCCATGTGGCTCACTCCCTTGGTTGCTAGGCTTGGGTCGGGGTACACGGGGAGTATGTGTTCTGCAACGATCACCCTCCCATTTACCGGAAGAGCATCGTAGCAGTTTTTGAGGAGCTTTGCGCAATGTTCATCGTTCCAATTATGGCATATCCACTGCAAGATAGTAACATGCCTTTTATGAAGCAATTTGTACTTAACTCTAATCAGTAACTACTTTTTGGCCTTGCCAAGAGACCAAAATGAAACAAGGGAAACAACAACAAGCCTTGTCCTAGTACTTCCTGAAACTTTCAACTTTAGGAACAGAGAAATCACTCTGACCCTCATGAAAATGGCATCTCCCTTTGGAACGCTGACGAACATGTCGCCTCCAATGTGCTCGACGCCTGCGTTAATCTCGGCATTAGATTTTCGGGAGTTCTTTTCAGCAAGCTAATTCATATTAGTTAAGAGGCAATGAATTGAATGTGAGATGCGAAAATGTTTCTAGAACTTGGGTTGTTCTCAAGTATCTATGATATGACACTAATCTCAAAAAGTGAGCGAGCGATACACAGTATATACCAGGACAGGATGGAGCATTTTCAATCACGTGAGGCAAGTCGAAATTGATGCCTTTAATCGACGGGTATTTGGTTATGATCATGTTGAGCACGACCCCAGTGCCGCCTCCAACATCAACCACTGTCTTGAGGCCCTCGAAGCCGTTGTACGTTTCTAGTATCTTCTTCATAGTAATGGTGGAAAGATCAGACATTAACTGGTTGAAGATCTTGTTCAATCGCAGGTCGGTGCCTAGATATTCAAATGCGGTCATCCCATGTGCCTTGTTGAACGGGATTCCGCCGTCGAGAATCGCATCTTTTAAGCAGTTCCTATCAAAAAGCAAACGACCCAAATCAAAGCTCGGAGAACAATAGTGGGTAATTAATAAGTTCTTGAGTGGTGAAACTGGGAGGAGATGTCGGGTGATTCAGACGTTCAATTACGGTCACCTATTACTTCAATTTGTTGTGTAAAATTGATCATAAGATCACTGGCATTAAGGATGAATCCTAAAAACAATCCCAAATAAAAAGAGGAACATAAGGAATTTTTTTTTTTTAAGAAAACATACCAGCTTTCCACGGCAAGTTTGTCGTGGTTGATCAAGTTGAGCGGGGCAATTGAGATCCCGTCCTCGTTCTTCATCAGGAACTTGCACACCGGAGCTAAACCATAAAGCCGCTCAACCTTGCCCTCGGGGAGGTCGCGAAGGGTGCACGTGAGCACAGAATAGCTGGCCAGCAGCTGGAAGATCCGATCGAGCATGACCGGGGCATCGGGGTTCTGGGTTGGGAGCTGGGATGCGACTTCCCCGGGGGTAAGGTAGGCACCTGGCCCGGCCCTGGCCATGATCTCGAGGAGGTCGAGCTCGATGGTGGTCTTGAGGACCCTAGGGAGAACGGAGGCGGTCACCAGCTGCATGGCAAAGAGGTTCGCCCCCTCGTCCGAGACTTGGGTAGGGGTCATTTGGGTCTCGGATCTTGCTGAACTCATTTGTATGGAGAAAGGAAAGCAGAGGAAATGGAATGAGAGAGTGAAATGGCCTGGGCAGCTGGGTCTACGAGGACACCAGCAAAATCTTAAACCGCTATCACATTTTCATCGACCGAAGCTTAGTTATATAGCAAAAAAAAAACTCTACTTCGACCACGGTTAATTCAACTTCAATTAAATCCCCATTAAGATTTCAAAAGTTATAGCATCCAACGGCACCGTAAATTCCAGACGGTTAGTATTTGGTCCATCAAGCTATCAGCTGCTAATTCCAAACAGAACGAGATAGAAGTGGACCTCGGCAAATTCTCTGATTTTTTTCCCAGGCATCGGACAGGCATTATTTTGCAGTTGCACATCATTCACATGGTCCTCACTCTTACTTTAAATAAGACCGACACCGAGGCGCGATACGCAACACGATATAACACAACACGTTACGTTGACACATTGTTTTTCAAAAAAATAGAGAATTAAGACACATTGGAACATATTGTATATTTTAATTATCATTTTTATATTTTTATACATAGGCAAATTTTCTGGTATATTTTTATATACATGATAAATTATTATTTTTATGATTATTTTAATTAAATTAATTTGATTCAACTTCACAAATAAATTAATAATTTAAAAAAGCTTAGAATGAATTTATAATAAGAACATTAATCCATAATTTGTTAATATCATTCATTATTTCAATTTGACAATTACAACTCAATGCCAATAATCTATAAAATTCGTAGGAAAAAAAAAATCCACATTCTGGACTCACGAGTGTGTTAGAAAAAGAGCGAAAGAAAAACTTGGGGGATAAATTGTGTGTCACGAAAGTGAGAGTAAAAAGAAAGGAGAAGGCTAGGTTTTTCTTCTTTTCTCATTTTTTTAAATTATTATTAATTTATTTTTTTTTACATATTTATATTTTAACTCTTCATTTATTATTATTATTATTTTTTAAATTGACTTTGTGCGTGTTGGAATCATGTGTCGGAATTCCAAAGTTACGTGTCGGAATTCCATCCAGATTCATGTGTCGGAGAATGTTGGGAGAGTTGACTAGGTGTTGGAAAGTGTAGAAAAGTAAAAGAAAGTATCAAACACACTTTGAAGTGTTCAACATGACATAAGGGCTCTTGGAGTGTGTCGATACTTTATAGCTTTTACTTCTACATGTTGAATTTTTTTTTCGTGGTTGTTGGGTCAGACCCGAATCGATGTTGAATATCTTCTGAGCACCCCATTTCGTTACCCATTTTGTAAAATCATTATGCAGACTCGGATTGGATTAACATAAAATCCAATGAGTAGAACAAATCTTATAACTTTTCCTTGTCCCATGCCCACACATCACATAGTCACTTCCTTTTTCTTTCATTTTATGAGCAGAACTTAGAACACGAAATCAAAAGCCGACCGCAAAAAGAGGGATCATTTGCGACCTTCCAAATCCAAGAACCATGAGCATCAGCACCAACAAGAGCAGTTGAAGCCATCTTCAAGAACTCCATGATGTAAGTATCGAATGTTGTGAATATTGACAAGCGAACTAGATAAAATTAGTCAGAAGGAGGGAAAGGGAATCAGACACTGAATTTACGTGATTCAGTATGAATATTGGAACCTACGTCCGTGGAGAGAGTATCACGGAATTCCACTATAAAAACCAAGCAATACAAGGGAGATTACAACCACCCGAGCACTTAAACACTCTCTCAGTGTTTCTCGACTCTCAGTTATATACAATAACTCACACAATGTTTGGCCCTTAACAATTTCTAGTGAAACCTCACTCAAGGGATTAAACAACTTCTCCATTTATGATCGGGACAAACATCCCATCATTTATTGCAAGAGCAAACATTTTGAGAAGAAATCGCATGCTTCATTTGACTTACACAACATCGAAGACAAATGCATTAAATGTCTATATATATGTCAAGTGTAAAGAGTGAAAGGGCTAAGTAATAACACCTAGAGGGGGGTGAATAGGTGTGAACAAAATTTTTCGCAAAGTTCAGTAGAAGTAATTTGCTTATAGAAAATCACAAACAAAGAACGACTTCAACCTTTTAGTAGTTTCAAATAAAATCAAGGAGTTTAAACTTAAACAGTTAATTAGAGCTACGAATCAAAATAAATGAGTTGAGGGAAGAGCATAAGAGCACAAAGTTCGTAGTGGCTCGGCTTAGATCAAGCCTAAGTCCACCCTCCCGCGCTGACAGCCTACTGGCTGGATTTCACTAAGAATTAAAAGAGACTTTAAAACTTGGTGATCTCGACTTCACTGTGAAGAGTCTCTACTATTCTCTCACAAAGTCTCACTATGAATTTTTCTCTTTTGTATACAACTTTGAGCTTAGTGAACGGAATAACAAGGAACTAGGAAGCTTCAGACTTTGAAATTTTTCTTTCACGCACTCTATCAAACAACTAAAGAGTCCACCTTAAATACTCTTTCATACATTCTCCACCGTTGGCACTTTCCAAATGAGTTCTTCCAATCTACCCGTTGGACAGAATCAATCAATGAGGTCTCGAGTCGTTTAATGATTTGTGATGAAAGCCCGTCAATCATGTTCGCCTATACAATCAAGATCTTGGTTTCCATAAGTAGAACTTTCCAAGTTTACTCGCCTTCCAAAAGATTTGAATATCGGAATTGATTCCAATAAGGATAATCAATCATGTAGGTGCTAAATCCAGCTATGGAGTCATCCATAAGCTATACGAATCGAATCTTTGAAGAAATAAAGTTAATCTCGCATCTGGATAAGTCTTCATTCTTCAGTCTGGAAACTGTCAGTGTGGGTAGACTTTGAACCTAAAGTCTGGCGGTCTTCAGACTTTGACACTAAAGTCTGGAAGTCTTCAGACTAGACTTTGGAAATGTTTTGTCAACTTCAAAACAGTTAAGGAGTTTTCTCCAACAAAGAGTCCTTTCATTTATTGCTTTGTGCGGCTACAGTAAAGAAGTCACCAGAGAGTTCCATGCACATGCTTTACTTTTCAACTCAACTTGGGGCCTCACAATTGTTTTTTTTCTTTTTTTTTTTTGTATTGTCAAATATTTTGTGTGCCCCTACTTATGAGAGTTGAACAAAACGTGGACGTTCTTCTTGCTCTTTTTTTGTATCTTATGCATGCAGAGAGATAAATGCAAAAAATCCATGCGTAATCGTCTTCCTTGTATATCTGTTTTCAGTGCTCGACGTGTTTGCAGAAGGGGCATCTAAACTTGGAATCATACGGCCATATGTCCACCCTTCAATTTGGACTATGTTGATGGGCTCAAACTCGACACATATTTTAACAGTCTCCATCTTGGCTTGACGTTTGAGCCAAGTCACAATTGCTTTAGTGGACATCTCCATACTATTCTCCCACAGCCCCAATGGGCTCAACCGCCACAGAGTGCTTCCAAGTTCAAGTCGCGCTTGAACTTCGCCATAATCGTAGATCTGATCAAGACACCATATCCACTTGCATAATTAGCTACTCCACAAGGATTTTCCAAAAAAAAAAAAAAAAACCTCTTGTATTACAGATAAAGCAAAATCACCATTACTTCCATATTTGACAAATCATTGAACATGCACCTTATCAAATTTAATAGCTACAAAGCAATACAAGGGAGATTATAATCACCCGAGCACTAAAACACTCTCTCAGTGTTTCTCGGCTCTCAATTATATACAATAACTCACACAATGTTTGGCCCTTCACAATTTCTAATGAAACCTCAATCAAGAAATTAAACAACTTCTACTAATAAGAATTTAACTGGTTAAATTACTCGAGTGTAATTATAACAAGTAAACCTTCCCGATAAGAACTCTTTGTGCACTCATCTATGCAGTCCTAGAGTTTTCTCTTCTCTCGGCCATCAAGGACTTTGGCGCTTTCTCAGCCACCAAGAAAACTTGGCGCCCTCCTGACCACCAAAGGAACTTGGCGCATATTCAACCACGATGAATCTTCTCCATTTATAACTGGGACAAACATCCCATCATTTATTGCAGGAGCAATCTTTCTGAGAAGAAATCGTGTGCTTCATTTGACTTACACAACACCGAAGACAAATGCATTAAATGACTATATATATGTCAAGTGTAAAGAGTGAAAGGGCTAGAAATAACACCTAGAGGGGGTGAATAGATGTGAACACAAATTTTCGCAAAGTTCAGTAGAAGTAATTTGCTTATAGAAAATCACAAACTAAGAACGACTTCAACCTTTAGCAGTTTCAAATAAAATCAAGGAGTTTAAACTTAAACAATTAATTAGAGCTATGAATCAAAATAAAGGAGTTGAGGGAAGAGGATAAGAACACAAGGTTCATAGTGGTTCGACTTAGATCAAGTCTATATCCTCTCTTCTGCGCTAACAACCTACTGGCTGGATTTCACTAAGAATCAAAAGAGATTTTACATCTTGGTGATCTCCACTTCACTGTGAAGTGTCTTTATTGGTCTCTCACAAAGTCTCACTATGAGTTTCTCTCTTTTGTATATAACTTTGAGCTCAGTGAATGGAATAACAAGGAATTAGGAAACTTCAGAATTTGAAATTTTTCTTTCACGCACTCTGTTGAACAGCTAGAGAGTCCACTTTAAATACTTCTTCATGCCTTCTCGACCGTTGGCACTTTCCAAATGAATTCTTCCAATCTACCCGTTGGATAGAATCAATCAGGGAGATCTCGAGTCGTTTGATGATTTGTGATGAAAGCCCATCAATCATGTTCGCCAATACAATCAGGATCTTGGTTTCCATAAGTAGAACTTTCAAAGTTTACTCGCCTTCCAAAAGATTTAACTATCGGAATTGATTCCAATAAGGATAATCAATCATGTAGGTGCTAAATCCAGCCATAGAGTCATCCATAAGTCATACGAATCGAATCCTTGAAGAAATAAAGATAATCTCGCATCTTGATAAGTCTTCATTCTTCAGTCTGAAAACTGTCAGTGTGGGCAGACTTTGAACCTAAAGTCTGGCGGTCTTCTAACTTTGACACTAAAGTCTGAAAGTCTTCAGACTAAACTTTGGAAAGGTTTTGTCAACTTCAAAACAGTTAAGGAGTTTTCTCCAACAAAGAGTCATTTCATTTATTGCTTTGTGCCGCTATAGTAAAGAAGTCATCAGAGAGTTCCATGCACATGCTTTACTTTTCAACTCAACTTGGGGCCTCAAAATTGTTTTTTTTTTTTCAAATATTTTGTGTGCCCCTACTGAGGAGAGTTGAACAAAACGTGGACGTTCTTCTTGCTCTTTTTTTTGTCCCTTATGCATGCAGAGAGCTAAATGCAAAAAATCCATGCGCAATCTTCTTCCTTGTATATCTATTTTTAGTGCTCGACGTGTTTGCAAAAGGGGCATCTCAGCTTGGACTCATACGGCCATATGTCCACACTTCAATTCGGACTATGTTGATGGGCTCAGACTCGACACATATTTTAACAGTCTCCATCTTGGCTTGACGTTTGAGCCAAGTCACAATTGCTTTAGTGGACATCTCCATACTATTCTCCCATAGCCCCAATGGGCTCAACCGCCACAAAGTGCTTCCAAGTTCAAGTCGCTCTTGAACTTCACCATAATCGTAGATCTGATCAAGACACCATATCCACTTGCATAATTAGCTACTCCATAAGGATTTTCCGAAAAAACCTATTGTATTACAGATAAAGCAAAATCACCAATACTTCCATATTTGACAAATCATTGAACATCCACCTTATCAAATTTAATAGGTACAAAGCAATACAAAGGAGATTACAATCACCCGAGCACTCAAATACTCTCTCAATGTTTCTCGGCTCTCAGTTATATACAATAACTCACACAGTGTTTGGCCCTTCACAATTTCTAATGAAATCTCACTCAAGAAATTAAACAACTTCTACTAATAAGAATTTAACTGGTTAAATTACTCGAGTGTAATTATAACAAGTAAACCTTCCCAATAAGAACTCTTTGCGCACTCATCTATGCAGTCCTAGAGTTCTCTCTTCTCTCGGCCATCAAGGACTTTGGCGCTCTCTCAGCCACCAAGAAAACTTGGCGCCCTCCTGACCACCAAAGGAACTTGGCGCATATTCAACCATGATGAATCTTCTCCATTTATAACCGGGACAAACATCCCATCATTTATTGCAGGAGCAATCTTTCTGAGAAGAAATCGTGTGCTTCATTTGACTTACACAACACCAAAGACAAATGCATTAAATGACTATATATATGTCAAGTGTAAAGAGTGAAAGGGCTAGTAATAACACCTAGAGGGGGTGAATAGGTGTGAACAAAAATTTTTGTAACGACCCGGGCCCCACTGTATAATATTGTCTGCTTTGAACACTGAGTCCTCACGGCTTTAAAACGCGTTATACAGATAAAGGGACCCCAAGCCTTATAAAATAGGCCAGGAATCCCTCCCTAAGCGATGTGGGACTAGAGAGACGCCATCCCCTTCCCTGGGCTGTCACACTCTCCACCCCTTAAGAGCACAGCGTCCTCGCTGTAGCCCCACACTCGGTCGAGAGTCGGCTCTGATACCATTTGTAACGACCCGGGCCCCACTGTATAATATTGTCCGCTTTGGACACTGAGTCCTCACGGCTTTAAAACGTGTTATACAGATAAAGGGACCTCAAGCCTTATAACTAGGCCAGGAATCCCTCCCTAAGCGATGTGGGACTAGAGAGACCCCTTCCCCTTCCCTGGGCTGTCATAATTTTCGCAAAGTTCAGTAGAAGTAATTTGCTTATAGAAAATCACAAACTAAGAACGACTTCAACCTTTAGCAGTTTCAAATAAAATCAAAGAGTTTAAACTTAAACAGTTATTTAGAGTTACGAATCAAAATACAGGAATTGAGGGAAGAGAATAAGAACACAATGTTCATAGTGGTTCGGCTTAGATCAAGCTTACGTCCGCTATCACGTTGACAGCCTACTAGCTAGATTTCACTAAGAATCAAAATAGATTTTACAACTTGGTGATCTCGACTTCACTGTGAAGAGTCTCTACTGGTCTCTCACAAAGTCTCACTATGAGTTTCTCTCTTTTGTATATAACTTTGAGCTCAGTGAATGGAATAACAAGGAACTAGGAAGCTTCAGAATTTGAAAATTTTCTTTCACGTGCTCTATCGAACAACTAGAGAGTCCACCTTAAATACTCATTCATGCCTTCTCGACCGTTGGCACTTTCCAAATGAATTCTTCCAATCTACCCGTTGGATAGAATCAATCAGGGAGATCTCGAGTCCTTTGATGATTTGTGATGAAAGCCCGTCAATCATGTTCACTTATACAATCAGAATCTTGGTTTCCATAAGTAGAACTTTCCAAGTTTACTCGCCTTCCAAAAGATTTGAATATCGGAATTGATTCCAATAAGGATAATCAATCATGTAGGTGCCAAATCCAGCCATAGAGTCATCCATGAGCCATACGAATCGAATCCTTGAAGAAATAAAGTTAATCTCGCATCTGGATAAGTCTTCATTCTTCAATTTGGAAACTGTCAGTGTGGGCAGACTTTGAACCTAAAGTCTGGCGGTCTTCAGACTTTGATAATAAAGACTGGAAGTCTTCAGACTAGACTTTGGAAATGTTTTGTCAACTTCAAAACAGTTAAGGAGTTTTCTCCAACAAAGAGTCCTTTCATTTATTGCTTTGTGCGGCTACAGTAAAGAAGTCATCGGAGAGTTCCATGCACATGCTTTACTTTTCAACTCAACTTGGGGCCTCACAATTGTTCTTTTTTCTTTTTCTTTTTTTGTATTGTCAAATATTTTGTGTGCCCCTACTTAGGAGAGTTGAACAAAACGTGGATGTTCTTCTTGCTCTTTTTTTGTATCTTATGCATGCTGAGAGCTAAATGCAAAAAATCCATGCGCAATCTTCTTCCTTGTATATCTGTTTTCAGTGCTCGACGTGTTTGCAGAAGGGGCATCTCAGCTTGGACTCATACGGCCATATGTCCACCCTTCAATTTGGACTATGTTGATGGGCTCAAACTCAACACATATTTTAACAGTCTCCATCTTGGATTGACGTTTAAGCCAAGTCACAATTGCTTTAGTGGACATCTCGATACTATTCTCCCACAGCCCTAATGGGCTCAACCGCCATAGAGTGCTTCTAAGTTCAAGTCGCGCTTGAACTTCGCCATAATCGTAGATCTGATCAAGACACCATGTCCACTTGCATAATTAGCTACTCCACAAGGATTTTCTGAAAAAAAAAAAAAAAAAAAAAAAAAAAAAAAAAAAAAACCTCTTGTATTACAGATAAAGCAAAATCATAATTACTTCCATATTTGACAAATCATTGAACATCCACCTTATCAAATTTAATAGCTACAAAGCAATACAAGGGAGATTACAATTACCCGAGCACTAAAACACTCTCTCAGTGTTTCTCGGCTCTTAGTTATATACAATAACTCACACAGTGTTTGGCCCTTCACAATTTCTAATGACACCTCACTCAAGAAATTAAACAACTTCTACTAATAAGAATTTAACTGGCTAAATTACCCGAGTGTAATTATAACAAGTAAACCTTCCCGATAAGAACTCTTTGCACTCATCTAGGCAATCCTAACATGGGTCAGAGGACTTACCTTGGCCTCAGTTCTATCCTGCAAATCAATATCATTTACAGATACCTCAAATCTCATCAACAAATCAATTCATAACATCATATCAAATCATTGATCAATCGACCTAGCCGATTATACGTCATCACGACCATCTCATGGTCGGCTCATTCAATACTATCTATAAGTCCACCCATAATAGGACTGCTCACTCTAAGCTGATAAATAGATAGTATAGCTCTCGCTAAGCTGATAAATAGTGTACTTCTCTCGCTAAACTGACATGTCAAACCCTTGAGTTGATATAGCACACTAACAATGCTCTCTCTCTAAGCTAATCAATTTGCTCTCGCTAAGCTAATTAGGTATACTGCCCTCGCTAAGCTGACATATCAAAGCCCATAGGATGATATAGTATACCGGTATACTGCTCGCAATCTAAGTTGACATATCGCCCGTAGGCTAATATAGTATACCGTTCCGACCATTCAATCAATTCATCATTTTTATCATACCTGATAAAAATAGCCGTATGTGGGTACACGGTCGGCTTTAGCCAAAATATCATAATTTCACTTTTTGAACATCCCACTAGTTTCAACAGTCCAAAATTAGATTTTTGGTGCTGTAGATCGACGCTCGGTAATTTTCCAATTAATTTCCAAAATTAATTAATTTCAGCACAAATTAGAGCTCAAATAAATAAACAGATTGCATCACAATAACCAGCATAAAATTCCGGTCACCGGCTATCCTAGTATAATTTTCGAAAAATAAATAAATAATTAAATAATTACGAAAAATATTAAATAAATACCAATAAATCCAACTTAGGCCCGTAATGCCTAATTGGATGCCGAAACGGACCAGAAAAAATTTCTGAGGTTCGTTAAATAAATATTAGAATGTGTTTACTCGCTAATTGCACTAACTACCCACCTAACATGCATCAATAATTAATTAAATTCACTAATATAATCTAATCTAATCTAACCACCTAATCCATCTTAGCTTAAACTAATCAATCCTTAAGCATGATTAACCTACAAAGCGAGGATTAGTGAGTTAAACTCACTTGTTTCGCGATCCGGTCGGTTCAAATCGACAAGGACGCAACATGGGACGACTTTTTCCAAAGCGAGTCTAACTTTCGGGGTCGGGATCGACCTCAAAACGGGCCAAACCCTTGTTGGAAAACCCACTTCTGAAGCTTTTATTCTTGGTTGTAAAACAAAGGAAACTGGGCTGGTTTAGACAAACAAGACCGGCGAAGGCGGCAGGGGTACTTAGCGGCCATCGGCGATGCGTCACGACGACTGAACGGGGACGAGACGGCTCCAGCTGAGCTCCACAAGTTCCGAAACAGCAGCTGGGACGCGGGACAAGGCTGCTGGGGCGTCGGGGTTGCACGGTGGAGGCGGAGCAGCAGTAGTGTGCGTGTGAGGCGTGGACGGCTTGCAGCGGTGCGAACGACGACATGAGGCGACGACGGCTGCTTTGGCTTCTTCTCTGGTCTTGTGAACTTCAAAGCAACAAGAAAGAGAGGAGATGAAGGTGGTCGACAGTGTTGAGGGGAAAGGGAGAGGATGAGGGGACCAAGGGGTCCACTTGGTCACATTTTCCCCTCATTTGTCCCCCAAGACCAAGTCCCACTTGTCCACCAAGCTTGGCTGTCTTTCATGGTCACAATTCAGCCACAAAGGCTCCATTTACAACCTTTGAAATGGTCTCTACAAGCCATGGTGGTGGGGGGCCATACGAATTTCAAGCATTTTCCTCTAATTAGAAACCCATTCTTGCTTAAATCAATCCAATTTGGCCTCTCCAAAATCAACCGACACCTCAATGATCAAATTGGCATTTTTCCTCACCAATTGATCCCGCTTGTTTTCCAATTTTGTAATCAAAAACGATCCCTGACATTTTTTGGACAAAAACGGCCCTAAGACAACTTTTTCCCAAAAAGTTTCGGTTTGCAAAAAAATCTTTTAAGATTGAGTCGACGCTCTTAGAATTAATTGTGACACGACAGAACTTTCAATTTCTGAAATTGGACTCAAATTCGCGGTTAATTTCAATTTGACGCGTTTTTAGCATGACCTAAGCTATCGGGTAACTTTCAAAAAAATTTAGTGCAAATGACCCATGGTTGATTTTCTTCGAGCCACAATAAACCCACTCGACACATTGGCGAATCTCAATTGTCATGGAAATCTTGAGAATTCAATTACGAACACAGGGTACCAAAACGATAGAAAAATCAGTCTAGTGCTGGCCGACGAGAATTTTCCAATTTAGTGGTGTCACCCACGATTAGCCACACATCTCAGTCCAACCGACCTATTTCTGATCTCAAATCGATTTTTAACTGTGTCGTAATGGCCTCTAAATATGAGCACGGTCGAATAGCCGATTCCTGGTCGAATTCTCAAGTGTATCGCATTAAAATTCCTTAATGGCTCCCCTGGATAGTCTAGTTATTTCGAGAGTGATCAACTCTGAGAACAACCCTATAGGCGCGTTGATGAAATGCCCGATTTATTTAATAGAAAACAGGATTGAAAATCTGGGATGTCACAGTATGTATTCTACAACAATCACCTTCCCGTTTATTGGAAACGCATCGTAGCAGTTCTTGAGGAGCTTTACACAATGTTCATTGCTCCAATCATGGCATATCCACTGCAAGAACAGAGACATCACTCCGACCTTCATGAAAATGGCATCTCCTTTTGAAATGTTGATGAACATGTCACCTCCAACACCTGTGTTAGTCTTGGCATTAGACTTTTCGGACAACGAATTGAACATGAGACGCAAAAATCTTCCAGATCTTGGGTTGCTCTCATGTATATAGAATAAGACCCTAATCTTGTAGAGCAAGTGAGCGATACCTGAAAATGCTAGTACTACCACCTACAGGGGGATGAATAGGTGTTAAAAAAATTAATAATTAAATGAAAAGTATATATTATGTTACAAGCAAAGTCTATGTATAAGTCAGAGTCTCACTAAAAGCGCCACCAAACTTCTGAAGAAAATTCAAACTCAAATAGAGATGGTTTAGAATTTTGAGAAATTTAAAAGCAAATTGCAACGAATAAAGTTGAAAAGAGTGAAGGGAAGCGAAAATTGTACACTAGATTTAAAGTGGTTTGACTTAGATCAAGCCTATGTCCACTCTCCCACGCTGATAGCCTTCTGGCTGAAATTCACTAAAGTATCAACAGAGAAGTACAATGTTTCGAGTGTAAACACTCAGTGGAAGATTTCATTTTCTCTCACTAAGTCATTATTCTTGTGATTTTCTCTCTTGAATACAATCTGTAAGCGCTGTTGCTGAAGAACAAGTGGTTGGAAATGCTTCAAACTTTGGAATTTCAATTTTCATGCACTATCTCAAATGGATTGAATGACCTCCTTAAATACTCCTCTATGCCTTACTAATCGTTGACATTCTCCAGAGT
The DNA here is from genome assembly GCA_016097605.1 of Eucalyptus guilfoylei. NCBI lineage: Eukaryota > Viridiplantae > Streptophyta > Magnoliopsida > Myrtales > Myrtaceae > Eucalyptus > Eucalyptus guilfoylei. The sequence continues at coordinate 20,659,126 of CM027860.1, forward strand.
AATTTCTTCCAATCAATTCGTTGGACAGAATCGATTAAGGAAATTTTGTAGCCATTTGAAGATTGAGATGAAAATTGACACCCGGACCCTTGGAGTGCCAAAAATTGGCAAAATGGGACACTTAAATGCCAAAAGTTACGAAAGTGACACTTAAGTGCGAAAATCAGAGCAAAATTAATCACTTAAGTGCCAATCCGGCCAAAATACTGACATGGCAATTTTTCGGCAAAGTAAGTGCAAAACGGCATCGTTTTGCATGCTGACGTGGCTAGACAATGCAAAAACGACGTCGTTTTACTTTTCAAATGGTAAAAAATTAATAAAATTAAATTTAAAACTAAATTTATTTAAAACATTTAAAAATAAAAATTTAAAATTTTTTTTAAAAAAAGGGAGGACTGTTGAAGGTTGAGCCCTCGCCCCCACCGCATCCCCGCCGCCGTTAGGAAGGGCCGGTGATGAATGGGGGAGAGTTGGCCCTCACCCGGTTGGGCCAAGGGCCACTGCCTGCTGGGGGTTGCCTTAGAGGCCGGCGGCCCTTGGCCCAGTCGGGCGAGGGCCGCCGACCCTTGCTGGATCAGGGCGAGGGCACGCAGGCCCTCACCACCGGTCGGCTGGGGTCGCCGACCCCCGGCCGACCCTCCCCCACCTTCCGATGACGGCGAGGCCGCCGGTTGCCTTCCTCCCCCACCTTTCATCATCATCATCATCATCATCATCATCATCATCATCATCATTATTATTATTTTGTTTTAAATTTAATTTAATTAATTTTTATATTAAAATTCAAATTATACCAAAACGACATCGTTTTTTTGTGTGTTTTGCTGAGTTGGCTTTCCAGCGAGCCACGTAAGCGAGAAAATTAATTAAAAAAATGCCACTTAGGATTTTCAGTGAGGTTCGCTAGATGTGACACTTAAGTGTCCCATTTTTCATAAAAAGTGGCACTTTCATAAGTTTTGACACTTAAATGTCCCTTTATGTCAACTTTTTGCACTTGAAGGGTTCTTTTGCCAATGAAAATCCATCGATTTTGGTCCCCATACAATCAAAATCTAGGTTTCCATAAGTGGATACTTCCCAAAAAGGAACTTGTCTTTAAGATTGATTTCATTAATTCGTGATTAATTTCATCAATGTATTTATAAAGCGTAAGTGAGATTCATTGCTAGAAAGTGAGATATTAAAGATAAATTTCTATAACGATCATACTGAATCCTTGTCGTAGATCAATAATCATGAGTCTGATTATATCTTCATTCTGGACTTGGTTTCAGTCTGGATTACGTTAAGTGGGAAAGACTTCTGGAATGAATAGAATTTGACAAGAGTCTGCAATATGACTTCAGAAGTCTACTATTCTTCAGAATAAGAACAATAAAGTTTCGTCAACTTTAAAACCTAGTAGGAATTTTCTCAACAATCTCCTCATTTTTTATGGTGACCAAACTTTCATGTAGATTTAAGCATAATATGAAAGTTATCCTGCAAAACAACGCTTTAGGAGCACATGATAATTGATAGAGATAATAAACAGTAAACACAATAAAGTTTGCATAAAATACACATAGTTTGCATCCACAAAATACACCACTCAAAAGTCTGCATAAAAGAAACCACACCAGTATAGAAAAACTCAATCATGCACCAAATCAAAGCTTCAATCTGCAAAAACTCTTCCCCTTTTTGTCAACAGCAAATAGAGAAAATCAAACATGCACAAAGAAAAAGGGTTTGGTTGGAAAATGATCAAGGTTGTCTAGGAACACGAACAAGTCAGAAATCCTCTAAAGTATGCACGATCTCCTCAAAATTCATCAGGCACTGAAGAAAAACAGTCTTGACTTTCACCAGATTCCGCAATGCCTACTGATTCATAGTCTAGACTTTATTATCAAGAGATTTTACCTTTTTGGTGAGAGACTCTGAGGTAGTACTGAGAGCAGCATGCAATTTCTGGATTTCAATCTCCATCCCATATTGTTGTGCCTTAATCTCCAAAAGAAGCTCTATTATCCGAGGATAATTTGATTCTAATTTAGTTTGGGCACTAGCTTCTGCAAAGTGTGTCGGTGGAGTATCCAGAGGTAAAGGAATATCGACCTGAACATGTGAAATGTATTGCTCCCCCTGAACATTAGCTTCTTTGTCCTAACCCTTAGGTGAGACTTTAGGGAAATGAGATGCATAAATATCTTCAGCATCTGGAGGAGATCGACCGATGCCATCATTAGTAGTTGGTTCGATAAGATGAGTTTTTTACCTACTCCCCCTGTCTTAGTGGCTTCAGTCTAAGAAATAACTTCTCCTTCTTGAACTCCTTCTCTTCCAGCATTGGTTTGTTTACCAGTTCTCGTCTCTTCAACATCTCGTGCATCAATTTCCCTTGTATCTTCTCCTTCCTTGTCATTGTCCTCCTATCCTTTGTTCATATTGGCATCTCCCTCTTCAGGATCTAAGTCGTCATCATCACTCTCTTTTACTCCAGTCTTTTCACCATCACTTTCTTTTTATGGTTCTTTCTCGCTTTCATCCTCTTCTTCTTCCTCGGAATCAGTTATACCTCCAAGAGGATCATGCATGGCAATAGCAGATATGGTCTCATCTTCATCATCTTCCTCTTCTTCATCTTGAAGAAGAAGAATAGGTCGTTTTCTTTTTGGAGTTCGCGAGACAACACTTTTCCCTTTGCACTTCTTCTCAACAGCAGATCCTAACTTAACGTTGCTAGTAGATTCTTCCTTCAGAAGTTTCAGGGCTCTAGAGAGATCCTTTAATCTCATTTTTGAGATCATTTTAAGTCCAATTTGCATGGGGACAATGGTCCTAGAGCAAAACTTGGATGACGGTTGAATCTGAAAGTGTTGGAAGAGTCTGGTTACCCAAACTTGTGTATGGAAGTTGTCATTTTCCCTTCATGACAGTTCTGTACATGTGCAGTAAGATTGCGTGAGAAAGTGAGAAAGCAACACCATTGTAGATGGCCCACATTATTTTGGCTTCAAATCTGGAAACATTAGTCTTTTAAGCAGCCCTGAGTCCAATGCAGTTGATGACGATCTTGTGGAGTAAAATATTAGAAGTAGACATTCTAAAGTAAGTAATGCTTCCCTTAGGAATCCGATCCTTTACCAAAAACTTGGTGACATGCTCGTTAGACACATTAATGGGCAAGAATCCACTCATTTCAACCCCCAGAATGTCAACCAACAAATTAACATCAACATCAAACACTTTATCACTCATAGTAAATTAAACGTGAGTGGGATCCAAAACAGATAGGTTGGAATCAAAATAAGCAGTCAATTCAGGGTAAGCGTCAAATGACTCCACACAGAACCTCTCCATCTGAAGCTTGGCAAACTTTTCTCTCAAATTAACCTTAATGGAATCCAAGAAATCAAAATCCACGATTCGAGGATTGATGACCCCCCTGTTCAACGTCTGAGAGTAGACTTTCTTATGGTCCTTTGACAAAAACAACTTCCCTTTTTCTCCAACGATTTCTGCAGCAACACCCACTTTGGGTTGAAAATTTTTGAACACCCTTTCATCATCGTCTTCCTTTTTGCTCTCAGTCTGACTCTCTATGCTAAAGCAAGTATCAGCAGGAAAATTTGAAAATTACTTTTCTACATTTCCAGCCTCTACCAGCTCTAAGTTTTCCATGGCTCTCAAGAACAATGTTTTGTTCCCGTAGCCATTTTCTTTCAAGAAAGAACTTATAAAATCCATGGGACTTCCTCCCTTTTTCAAAAACTCAATACTTTAGAAGTACCTCAGGCTTTCTGATGGAAATAGGAGTTACTTATTAAGTAACTTCTTCTTCCATTGATCGTCGAGTCATGTTTTGAGGCGAATCATCCCCGGTGAGATCAAAATGTGTCGGACCTTTAGGGACAAACCGAGGCTCGCGACTAGCAATACGAGAGGATTTCCTCTGATAAGACATCGAAGCAGACTTGGAGGACTTTGATGACACGTTCGTGTGTGATCAAGTGAGAGATTTTGCAAAGAATGTGAGAATAGATCAAGAGAAGCGAGGGTTTGAGAGTAAGATTAGGGTTTGAAGAGAGCCTGGTTATCTGAAAAAGAGTTGAAGATTTTATTTAAAGAAAATGAAGCTGGGCAACCGAACAAGCACAAAAAGAAACTTGCGTTTTTAACCCTGGAGATAGAGTTAGGGTCGTTACATCCAAGGGATGATCATGATGAAATTTCACTATAGAAACAAGCGATATAGTGGAGATTATAATCACTCGAGCGCTCAAACATTCTCAGTGTTTCCCAACCCCCAGTTACACCATTAACTCACACAATGTTTAGCCCCTCACAATTCTTAATGAAACCTCACTTAAGGAATTGAACAAATTCTACTCACAAGAATTTATCTGGTTAAATCACTCTAGTGTAATTACAACAATACTCAATCCTCTCAACCACCAAAGAACTTGGCGCACTCTTTTCTCTCTAGCCACCAAGGACTTGGCACACTCTCGGCCACCTCGGCGCAATTCTTTTCCCACGTCTCTCACTCTCTTTTATAATGTAGAAGTGAGAGTTTTCATCATTCAATGGCAATGGCCATTGATGCTCACATGGAAAAGCGACATCTTGTACGTTGGCCTCTCTTCTCATGTTCAAAAAATCCACCTTGCATTTATTTAGATGGACTCCATGCAACTTCCTCTTCACTCCTCTCTCTACTGAGGCTTCCACATGCTTCTTCATGTGGATTCCTTCATTTAATATGCAGATAGAGGAATTTCCATATTTGTTACTTGAGCAAATCTCTCCATTGACTCGGATTACAGCTCCGCATAGAGACAAGGAAAGAGAGTCAATAAAACACGCAGATTTTCTCTACTGCTTTTCTATACATGTGGAGAGATAAATGCAAAATGAAATCCATACGCAATCTTCTTCTTCTCACAATTGCGGCTAAACATAAATGCAATCATGTGCAGCTGGATCGAAGAAGAAGTCCCACAAAATCATAAGGTCGGTCAGTCTAATATATTTAGACTGAATATTATTCAATAGGCTCAAACTCAAGACATATTTTAACATTATTAACATAAAATAATAGATACTGTAACTTTTCCTTTTCCAATCCCCAAGCATCATACAGTCACTTCCTTATTCTTTCTTTTATTAGCACAACTTAGGACACTAAATCGAAAGGCAACTGTGTAAAAAAAAGGCTCATTTGCGACCTATCGAATCCAATGAACCATTAATATCACCACCCAGAAGAGCACAGTTCAAGCTGTCTTCAAGAACTCCATGATGTAAGTGTTGAAAGCTCGACACATGACTCGAAAGCCCTGAAATCCCGCCCCTTTGGCCAAAGCCTCGAACTCCTTCTCCGTCCTCTCTTTCCCGCCAGGGCAGTGGGCCAACATCATGCAGTCCATGTGGATCACTCCCTTGGTCGCTAGGCTCGGGTCCGGGTACACGGGGAGTATGTATTCTGCAACGATCACCCTCCCATTTATCGGAAGCGCATCGTAACATTTCTTGAGGAGCTTGGTGCAATGTTCATTGGTCCAGTTATGGCATATCGACTGCAAGAAAGTAACATGCCTTTTATGAAGCACTTTATACTTAACTCTAATCAGTAACTACTTTTTAGTCTTGCTAAGAGACCAAAATGGAACAAGGGAAGAAACAACCAGACTTGTCCTAGTACTTTCCGAAAATTTCAACTTCAAGAACAGAGACATTCACTCTGACCTTCATGAAAATGGCATCTCCTTTTGGAACACTGACAAACATGTCGCCTCCAACGTGTTCCACACCTGCGTTAATCCCGGCATTAGATTTTTCGGTGCTCTTTTTAGCAAGGTGATTCATATTAGTTAAGAGGCAATGAATTGAATGTGAGATGCAAAAATATTCCTAGATCTTGGGTTGCTCTCAAGTATCTAGGATATGACAACTAATGTCGAAGAGCGAGCAAGTGATACATATTATATACCGGGATAGGACGGAGCATCTTTAATCACGTGAGGCAAGTCGAAGTTGATGCCTTTAATCGACGGGTATTTAGCTATGATCATGTTGAGCACGGCCCCAGTGCCACCTCCAACATCAACCACCGTCTTGAGGCTCTCGAAGCCATTGTACGTTTCCAGTATCTTTTCCATCGTAATGGTGGAAAAATCAAACATTGCCCGGTTGAAGATCTTGTTGAATCGCGGGTCGGTACCTAGATAGTCAAATGCGGTCATCCCGTGTGCCTTGTTGAACGGGATTCCGCCTTCAAGAATTGCATCTTTCAAGTAGTACCTACGATTTAAAAGCAAACGACCCAGTTCAACGCTCAGAGAACAATAATGGGGAATTAGTAAGTTCTTGAGTGGTGAAACTGGGAGAAGATGTTAGGTGATTCAAACGTTCGATTACGGTCAGCTATTACTTCATAATATGAGTGGCATTAAGGATGAATCCTGAAAACAATCCCAAATAAAAAGAGGAAAAGAAGGAAAAGTTTTTTTCTTTTAAAAAAAAAAAGCATACCAGCTTTCCACGGCGAGTTTGTCCTGGTTGACCAAGTTGAGTGGGGCAAGGGAGACCCCATCCTCGTTCTTGACCAGGAACTTGCACACCGGAGCTAAACCGTAAAGCCGCTCAATCTTACCCTCGGGGAGGTCACGGAGGGTGCACGTGAGCACAGAATAGCTGGCCAGCAGCCGAAATATTCGGTCGAGCATGACCGGGGCATCGGGGTTCTGGGTCGGGAGCTGCGACGCGACTTCCCCAGGGGTGAGGTAGGCGCCTGGCCCGGCCCTAGCCATGATCTCGAGGAGGTCAAGCTCGATGGTGGCCTTGAGGACCCTAGGGAGAACGGAGGCGGTTACTAGCTGCATGGCAAAGAGGGTCTCCTCCTCGTCCGAAACTTGGGTAGGGGTCATTTGGGTCTCGGATCCTGCTGAATCCATATTGTATTGGGGAAGGAAAGCAGAGGAAATGGAATGAGAGAGTGCAAAGGCCTGGGCAGTTGGGTATACGAGGACACTAGCAAAACCTTAAGCCGCTATCACATTTTCATCGACCGAAGCTTACTTATATAGCAAAAAAATGTACTTCAACCACGATTAATTCAACTTCGATTAAATCCCCATTAACATTTCAAAAGTTATAACATCCATCATGTTGCAAATATAGATCAAATTGGATAAGATAGCTGAAAGGAAGGAAAGGGAATTAGACATTAGATATACGTGGTTTGGTCCGAATATCGGAACCTACGTTCATAGAAAAAGCATAATGAAATTTCATTAGAGAAATTAAGTGATATATCGGAGATTACAATCATTCAAACACCCAAACACTCACTCAGTGTTTCTCTATCCTTAATTATACCCAATAACTCACATAGTGTTTAGCCCCTCACAATTTCTAGTGAAATCTTACTCGAGAAATTACATAAATTCTACTCACAAGAATTTATCTAGCTAAATCACTCATTACGACAATACTCAACCCTCTCGGCCACTAAAGAACTTAGCGTCCTCTTTTCTCTCTGGCCACCAATGACTTGGCGCTCTCTTGGCCGCCAAAAGAAACTTGGCGCTCTCTCGGCCATCGAGGCAACTTGGCGCGCTCTTCTCCATTGGACGTCTTTCTCTTTTACAATACAAAATAGAGTCCCCATCATTTATTGCGGTACGAGAAGTCTTCTTCAGATGAAAGAAAAACATTTATTGCGGTACGACGGAGTCTTCTTCGGATGAAAGAAAAGACAGAGGAAGACCACCATAATTTATGGGCATGCATGCATGTGCATGCATTAAAAGATAGATGAACGGAGTACCTTCTTTCCTCTTCTTTTTTCTTTCTCCCTCAAAGTCTATAACGATGGCTAATAATGAGCCATTGTTAAAAGAATCAATCAATCACCGAAATTCAATTTCAATCCATTACAAAAGGAAGCCTCACAATAACATAATTTCTTCATGAGGCAGCCACCATTGCAGATCAATTAGCTACCACTGGAGAACCCCTATCAGCAAATGAGTACCACACACACATCTTTCGTGATCTTGGACCAGAACTTTTCGGTTTAGACACAGCAATCTCCGTCATCTCTCAATCAGGAGCACTCTCATGCGATGCCCTAATGGTTTGCTCCTTCAACGCGAAGGAAGACTACGAATCAACAAAACGACCTCCAATACCCCCCTCCACCTATTGCCTTTGTATCTCACCAGTCAAGATTCACGTCTCAACAGTCTAAAGGGGGCACTCAAAATTTCAGCCCATCAAATGCAAGCCCATCCATCATTAATCCAATTTTATCGACGCCAACATCGGTGTTAAAATATGTCTCAAGTATGAATCGTTGAATAAACTCGATTTGAACTGAGTTACGGATAAAGTTCAAGGACATCTTAAAGATTACGGATATTATTTCCGTATTAAAGATGCGGTCAAGAATGGAAGGTAATATTACCTTGGACTTTGTATTGGATAAAGCTTCTTTTGAAATCACGGAAGTTATCCGCAATGTAATTCAAGTCGGCCAAGAAGAAAGGAGAATTAAAAAAAAAGGAAACTTGGATATGGTTGACTGGTTGACCGAGATTATCCTATTCCACGTTGCAGTCGGCTTCTACAGGTTTTATATGGCTATATATAATTAGATTAAGGAGCTTTCTTGGGCCGTTGGTTGATGTGTGTTCAGAGGGCGCTCGTGAATTTGCTTTACATCCAATTGGAGTTCTTTCTCGAAGGATTTCGTTTGAGGAATTGATTATATGTGTTGAAGCCGATTAAATTTGGCTTCAATTTCGCCGAGGATGACTAAAAACAAATGGTCTACGTTGATTAGTATCATTCCGACCTCTATGTGTTTGTCAAGTTTCGACAGATATTAGCCATTTGCTTGGCTGATTAAATTTTTTCTTCTTGAAATATACTCATATTTGTTTTACAGTCCCATCGTCCTATTGGTAAGTGTAATGTTTGGTCATTATGTACTCAGATCCTAACACTCTTGTGTAAATTTACCAAAAAAATGGAGGGAAGTAATTGTACCCACCTAACCTTTCTCAAATGGTTTGGAGTAATCAAATCATGTTTGTCTAAAAATGATTAAACAACATGACCTACTTCATTAGACGTCCATTTTTTCTGAGTAGAATGAATACTTTAACCTCTGACCTGAAGATTTGGGAAGAATCCGTTTTGTTATTATAAACTAGGAAAGGGGAAAGTACCTACTTCTCATTCTAGGAGTGAGCAAGTATGATAGAGTCCCCTCTCTATCTATTCAAGTATCGAGTCCCAGATACTCCAAGTGCCAAAACTTGGCACAAGGGACATTTACGTACAAAACTTTAGAAATGTACACTTAAATATCAAAATCGAAAAAAAATAAATCACTTAAGTGCCAATGGTGAGAAATTCCAACCAAAATGCTGATGTGACTTTTTTTGGGTAAGATAAGTACAAAACAGCGTCATTTTATATGCTAATGTGGCTAAATAAGCTGAAAAACAATGTCATTTTGCCTCAGATTTGAATTTTAATATAAATATCAATTAAATTAAATTTAAAACTAAATTTAAAAAAAAATTGTTGAACATGTTCGACGAGGGCTGTGCAAGCCTTCACCGCCGCCTCCCCACCATCATTGGGAAGGGCCAACGACGGTGGGGGGAGGGTCAGCCGAGACCCTTAGCTAGCGACGGCCCTTGGCCTGACTAGGCAAGGGTGACGAGGGCCGGCGACCCTCACCGAATCTAGGGGAGGGCCGCAACCCTCACCCCAAATTTGGGCGAGGGCTTGCACGCCCCTACCATCAATCGGCCAGGACCCGGCGACGGTGGGAAGGCAACGAGGGCTTGCATAACCCTCACTGAACACATTCTACAATCTTGTTCTTCTTCTTCTAGTTTTAAATTAAATTTAATTAATATTTATATTAAAATTTAAATACGAGGTAAAACGACGTCATTTTGGTTTTAGCTCATCTTTGCTAACTCAGCTTTTCAGCGAGCCATGTAGGCAACTTATATTATTAAAAATAAGTCACACTGGACATTCGGCACATTTTGATAGAGTTGGCACTTAAATATCCCATTTTTAGAAAAAGGTATGCTTAAGGGCACCTTTTCGGAACTTTTGGTATTTGAGTGTCCTCTCATACTAAATTTTGACACTTGTGTTGTACTTCTGCTTTCGAGTTTCTATTACTAAGTAGAACTTCTACTATTCAATCATCAAATTCCCACCTCACCTGGAGCGAACCATATGCAATTGTGCATCCCATATTCAGAAACCACAAATTTTATATGATTGCTTCTTAATTTATTCCTTGATAACGTAGCAAGCAATCGTATACAGCGGAGGGGTAATTTTGCTACTTTAGTACTCATGAGAGAAGTTGTCGCGACCTAACCTCGGGTACACCACCTAAGGTTTGGCTAATGGACTATTAAACCTAAATTTAGCTCGGGCTCTCCCAAGTGCATATCAATTCGCGACTTAGGTTCAAGTTATTAACATACAAATAATTTTTCAATTAGGAGTCGTCACTAATCAGTTTACGGTAGGTCGACTAGACACCTAAGTAAAATAAAGTGAGAATTATTTTACTCCTACAAACTAGAGATTTTGAGTACGGGGACTTGATTATACTAGATTTCTCTAATACCCTTTCGGTACCATTCTTTTCATTAAAAAAAAAAATTGTTTATCAAATAGCTTGAGTTCATTTTATTACTCCCTAACATGTGAGGTGACCATGCGGGTGCACAATTCACCAATTTAACACCCAATAAAACAATAAATAAATTGTAAGACTTACCTCATAGCAACAAAAGCATTTGCAATATTAGCTTATAATTCACATCAACAGTCCTATATATGATTTCTAATTAACACGCAGTCATTCAATCATTTAGAATTTTCTCTTATTTAGTGGAACCTAATTTATGTGCAGTGGAATGCAATGATGTACAAAAATATATCTATACTAACATGACATGCAACGTGCAACCTAATATGCAAACTATGTGTCATGCAATGTTACTTACGTGACCTAATCTAATGACGGGCATATATTGATGTAACTATCATAATATGTCACACGTGAAAATGATCCTAAGCGTGCAATGACTAAATGACATGCAAGGGATGACCTAATTTTACGTGACACATGCATGATATATTTTATGTTTTCTTTTTTAAGTGAAATTCGAAATTAAAATTACCTAATAATTAAACATGCAATTTTAATAAAGGAAATCTAACATCCTAAAGCAATTTTTGTGTATTTTTTATTTAAAAAATTCAGAACAAATAAATAACCTAGTCTAAACATGCAATCTAACCTAAAACAAGCAATATTCTAGCAAGAATCGAATCTAATTCAAAGATATTTTTTGGGTTTTCTTTTTTTTTTTTTAAAAGCAAGCAATCGAATAAGCATAAATATTTAATTAAATAATGCAATCCACAACCTTATGTTATCTATCTCAATAAGGACACGAAATAAACCAACGATCATATCCAAGTTGTTATGGATATTGATGGAAAGCTTATCCGTTCAAATTTGGAAATGTGATACCCAACTATCGTATCCAAATGGTTAGGGATAGGATGGAAGATTTTCCGTACCCCGAGCATCATATCTTGTAGTTAGAGATCGAATGGTCGTCTAGGTATGTTATTAAATCAGGAAAGTTTCCTAACTTGATGGGGTATCTTAGGTTTTTGTGGATTATATTATTTAAGTAAATATCTAACAAAATATTCTAACATCCAGTATAGTTTATCATACCATTTCAGAATATATCTAACTACTCAAATAAAGCTGTAATATATTTGCAAATATACTAGAGATGTGCACCTTACCTAATTTGAGGATTTTATTTCCAAATTTGCTTGCAACGCAATTGGATTGGAATCGCGACCGGTTCCTCGAGGGGCAACGAATGGCGGCGAGCGACAGCAACGCGTTAGCAGTGTCGGTGGCGCGGTAGTTCACGGCCAAGGAGGACTCATTGACTGCTTATACACCGTGAGTGGGGGAGCTGGCAGCTCAGTGTGACACGATCACACGATGGTCAATGATGGCAAGGACAACCGGTTGTCTCGCAGTGGATCACAAGCGGCTCGTAAGAGTTGCAGCTCAGCACGTAGGCCTCCACGGTTGGGGATTTCGGCACAATTGCTTTTGGTAGTTGGAAGCTACTGGTCGTTGAGAAGCCGTGTAATCGTCCAAGAAATTTCTCCTGTGATGGCAATAAATCACCGTGGAAGTTGCTGAACAAAACGTTGAAGGAAGCATCGAGATTGGACTGCAATTTGACTTAAGAAAACCTGCAGCAAGAAAAATTCAGGTGAGGCTAAAGCAATGACATGGCAAGGACAATCTCTGACACGTTGGGAAATTGGTGAGTGCTAGTGCTTCGTTGGTCGTCAAGGCTGGGTCTTCGTAATAAGTGATCTTGATGGCAAAAGGTGCACAATGGCATGAGGAAAAACCATGATGTGAAGACCACGTGCAATTGCCAGAGGAACTTCACGATTTTCCCTCTAACTCACAATGGGACCATCTAAGAAGACTAAACCACCGTCTCGCTTTTCTCTCTTCTGGCAGAACGTGAATCTCTCTGTGTGTCTCCATATTATGTGCTCCCAAAAAAATCAGCCAACCCCTTTGACTCAAGCGTCTCAATTATATATTCTTTTTTCTGCGCATTATCTTGACATATTTTATTTCCTTTTCTATTTGGCAGAGATATTCAGTCAATATTCATATTGGACTAAATCTTTTAATGACCAAACGCACATGAATGGCCTCTTCATATGCAATCGGTGGCCGCATATATGTCACTCTCTCTTTATATTTTTTGTTCATATAGCCCACTACGCACAAATAAAACAAGGATTGTTTCCACTCTGCCATTGACCGAAAAATTTTAAGATATTGCTTTTTCTCAAATTTGACTCGATCTCAACATCCATGGACTTGGCCAAAAATTTTCCTCACTGTGGGCTTAGTCTAGTCTCGTCAAATTAAAGCTCAGAACCATCAATTCAAACCAATCTGTTAACAATCCAATGCAAAATGCAATACGTTTTAATATTTTTGTTTAGGGGCTAAAGTTCAGTCCCTAATTTATAAATGAATGATCGGATTGTCAAAATTTAGGTGTCAACAAAAGTTAATGCATGTAAACCTAGCTAACCAAACCAACCAACTCTGACATTCTTCATATTTTGTGCTTTATATGATGTGGGCGATTTGTCCATCGGCCCGCTTTCGAACCTAATCATACGAAAGTAATTGAATCGTATTAGGAATCACTAATCAACTGAAAAAGCCATGCACCCCAAGAGATTCTCAGACGGTATCAATTCATGCATAGTTGATCGATTCGTTTCTTTCTCAGCGCATTGAGCATGAATAGCATGATCGAAAGCAGGCCACACCAGCTAGGCTATGTACTTTGCATGGAGAATTCAATGATGAGATTACCGGCCGGTTTTAGAATTCACTGGCGACGAGGAGGTGATACGGTTGAAGGGACGTAAGCTCCATGTTCATGATGATCGCGTTTTCTTAACATTTGCGTGATATAATGTATTATATATGGAATTATTATTGTAAGGTCAATTATCACATTCTTCTCTTGCCTTCCTTTAATGGCCGATTACGTTTTGCCTTGTTCTTCTAAATTCGTTGTGCAAAATTGATCTTGATACGTCTGGCATTGAGAATGGAAATCATGAAAACAATAACCAAGCAAAAGAGCAAAACGGCAAAGGGTTAAGAAACCAGTAAACTAGCTTTCCACGAAAACTTTGGCTGCTTTTAGCTGGATTTTGAGAAAAACATTTGGAAAAATGTAAAAGAATTTAAGTTAAAAAAAATTTCCAAACTGCATATTCAGTTTGTTGGATTGTAATTTAAAAGTCCATTAAAAAGCAACTTTGAGATAAAATAGTGTTTGAAAAAATTATTTTTTGCAAAGGAGATTTCTTTTCACAAAATTAAATGGCTTAATCACTCCTAAATCGGATTTCACATTTCAAAATCATATAACTTCAAATATATGACCGAACTTCAAAATTACTTCGGTTATATGAATTAAGGTCTCGAATACTTACCAGACGTTGCAAATCATAGTTAATCTTGATTGTTGGGTGTACGGTTTTTCTGTATTTTTTCTACTCTCCTCTCTACGTTTTCCTGAAACTTGTCATATTGTGACCGGTCAAAGCCCCACATATCACAACCACTGGGGTTTACCCCAGTGGCCACCCTTCCAACTTGGAAGACAGAGGTGGGGGGTTCGAATCCCCATTTTCTCAGGGGGGTTAGGGTGGGAACGAATTAGTTTTAGGAGTGGGTTTCAACTCCCACGCCCTGCAAAGAGGCAAGGCAAAAGTTTGAGAGTGAGAGTTAGAATAAGAGTAGAGTAGGACCGACCAAAAAAAAAAAAAACCCCCCACATATCACACAATTAAATCCCCATTTAAATTTCAAAGTTATAGCATATAATTAAACGCAAATCCGTCAAACCATAGCTTCGGAATCATTCCAAACGAAACAAGATAGAAGTGGACGTTGGCACATGCTCTCATTTCATGCCAATTATGGCAAGTTTTGTAATTTTCTCATGCATGGTACGCCGCCCGCATTTTATAAGCCTTCAATTGCTTATTCAGACAATTCATATATATTTTGCTGAAACGGGCATTATTTTTTGCAACTGCACATCATTCACGTGGCATTATTTTTCCTCCCTCTACTTCTACTCGCTGATCGGGTGGATTATATCTTTTGTTTTTTTTTTTTTTTTTTTTTTTTTAAGATTATTGGGTCCAACCCGAATCAGCATTGAATTTCTTAAGAGTACTCGGTTTCATTACGCATGTTGTAAAATCATTGTGCAGACTCGAAGTTTATTTGTTCTGAATATAGACAAGGGAATCGGATGAAATTATTCAGAAAAAATGAAAGGAAATCGAACACCAAACTTACGTGGTTTAATTCGAACATCAGAACCTATGTCCACAAATAGAGCAGCATGAAATTTCACTATAGAAATAAGTGATATAGCGGAGATTATAATCACTTGAGCACTCAAATACTCTCTCAATAGTTCCTAGCCCCCAATTACATCCAATAACTCACACGATGTTTAACCCCTCATAATTTCTAGCAAAACATCACTCAAGGAATTAAACAAATTCTATTCACAAGAATTTATCTAGCTAAATCACTCAGGTGTAATTGCAACAATACTCAACCCTCTCGGCCATCAAAGAACTTGGCACACTCTTTTCTCTCTTATCACCAAGAACTTGGCGCACTCTTGGCCACCAAAGGAACTTGGCGCTCTCTCGGCCACCTCGGCGCAATTCTTGTCCTACGTCTCTCACTCGCTTTTGTAATGCAGAAGTGAGAGTCTTCCCCTCATTCAATGGCAAAGACCATTGATGCTCACATGGAAAAGCGACATCTTGTACATTGGGCTCTCTTTTCATGTTCAGAAAGTCCACCTTGCATTTATTTAGATGAGCTCCGTGCAACTTCATTTTCATTCCTCTTCCTGTCGAGGCTTCCACATGCTTCTTCACACGGATTCCTTCTTTTAATATGCAGACAGAGGAATTTTCATATTTTTTGCTTGAGCAAATCTCTCCATTGACTCCGATACAGCTCCGCATAGAGCCAAGAAAGAAAGTCAATAAAACATGCAGATTTTCTTTACTGCTTTTCCATACATGCAAAGAGAAAAATGCAAAATGAAATCCATAAGCAATCTTCTTCTTCTCACAATTGCGGCTAAACATAAATGCAATCATGTGCAGCTGAATCAAAGAAGAAGTCCCACAAAATTATAAGGTCGCT
Organism: Eucalyptus guilfoylei; assembly: GCA_016097605.1. Classification (NCBI taxonomy): domain Eukaryota; kingdom Viridiplantae; phylum Streptophyta; class Magnoliopsida; order Myrtales; family Myrtaceae; genus Eucalyptus; species Eucalyptus guilfoylei. The sequence continues at coordinate 20,675,006 of CM027860.1, forward strand.
CAGTCTAATTTATTTAGATTAGTATTGTTCAATAGACTTAAACTCGAGACATATTTTAACATTATTAACATAAAATAATAGATCCTGTAACTTTTCCTTTTCCCATCCCCAAGCATCATACAGTCACTTCCTTATTCTTTCTTTTTATGAGCACAACTTAGGACACTAAATCGAAAGGCGACTGTGTAAAAAAAGGCTCATTTGCGACCTATCGAATCCAAGGAACCATTAATATCACCACCCGGGAGAGCACAGTTCAAGCTGTCTTCAAGAACTCCATGATGTAAGTGTTGAAAGCGCGACACATGACTTGGAAGCCCTGAAATCCTGCCCCTTTGGCCAAAGCCTCGAACTCCTTCTCCGTCCTTTCTTTCCCGCCGGGGCAGTGGGCCAACATCATGCAGTCCGTGTGGATCACTCCCTTGGTCGCTAGGCTCGGGTCCGGGTACACGGGGAGTATGTCTTCTGCAATGATCACCCTCCCATTTATTGGAAGCACATCATAACAGTTCTTGAGGAGCTTTGCGCAATGTTCATTGTTCATTGTCCCAATTATGGCATATCGACTGCAAGAAAGTAACATGCCTTTTATGAAGCACTCTGTACTTAACTCTATTCAGTAACTACTTTTTAGTCTTGCTAAGAGACCAAGATGAAACAAGGGAAGCAACAACCAGCCTTGTCCTAGTACTTTCCGAAAATTTCAACTTCAAGAACAGAGACATTCACTCTGACCTTCAGGAAAATGGCATCTCCTTTTGGAACGCTGACGAACATGTCGCCTCCAACGTGCTCTACACCTGCGTTAATCCCGGCATTAGATTTTTCGGTGCTCTTTTCAACAAGGTGATTCATATTAGTTAAGAGGCGACGAATTGAATGTGAGATGCGAAAATATTCCTAGGTCTTGGGTTGCTCTCAAGTATCTAGGATATGACACTAATGTCGAAGAGCGAGCGAGCGATGCACATTATATACCAGGATAGGACGGAGCATCTTTAATCATGTGAGGCAAGTCGAAGTTGATGCCTTTAATCAACGGGTATTTAGCTATGATCATGTTGAGTACGGTCCCAGTGCCGCCTCCGACATCGACCACCGTCTTGAGGCCCTCGAAGCCGTTGTACGTTTCCACTATCTTCTTCATTGTAATGGTGGAAATATCAGACATTGCCCAGTTGAAGATCTTGTTAAATCGCGGGTCGATACCTAGATAGTCAAATGGGGTCATGCCGTGTGCCTTGTTGAACAGGATTCCGCCTTCAAGAATCGCATCTTTCAAGTAGTACCTACGAGTTAAAAGCAAACGACCCAATTCAACGCTTAGAGAACAATAATGGGGAATTAATTAGTTCTTGTGTGGTGAAACTGGGAGGAGATGTCAGGTAATTCAAACGTTCGATTATGGTCAGCTATTACTTCACAATATGACTGGCATTAAGGATGAATCTTGAAAAAAATCCCAAATAGTAAGAGGAAAAGAAGGAAAAGTTTTTTTCTTTTTTAAAAAAAAAAAAAAAGCATACCAGCTTTCCACGACGTGTTTGTCCTGGTCGAGCAAGTTGAGTGGGGCAAGGGAGACCCCATCCTCGTTCTTGACCAGGAACTTGCACACCGGAGCTAAACCGTAAAGCCGCTCAACCTTACCCTCGGGCAGGTCACGGAGGGTACACGTGAGCACAGAATAGCTGGCCAGCAGCCGAAATATTCGGTCGAGCATGACCGGGGCATCGGGGTTCTGGGTTGGGAGCTGCGACGCGACTTCCTCAGGGGTGAGGTAGGCACCTGGCCCGGCCCTGGCCATGATCTCGAGGAGGTCGAGCTCGATGGTGGCCTTGAGGACCCTAGGGAGAACGGAGGCGGTTGCCAGCTGCATGGCAAAGAGGGTCTCCTCCTCGTCCGAGACTTGGGTAGGGGTCATTTGGGTCTCGGATCCTGCTGAATCCATTTTGTATTGAGGAAGGAAAGCAGAGGAAATGGAATGAGAGAGTGCAAAGGCTTGGGCAGTTAGGTCTACGAGGACACTAGCAAAATCTTAAGCCGCTATCACATTTTGATCGACCGAAACTTACTTATATAGCAAAAAAATCTACTTCGACCACGGTTAATTCAACTTTGATTAAATCCCCATTAACATTTCAAAAGTTATAACATCCATCATGTTGCAAACATAGATCAAATTGGATAAGATAGCTGAAAGGAAGGAAAGGAAATTAGACATTAGATATACGTGGTTTGGTCTGAATATCGGATCCTACGTACACGGGAAAAGCATAACAGAATTTCATTATGAAAATCAAGTGATATACCGGAGATTACAATCATTCAAAGACTCAAATACTCACTCAGTGTTTCTCTATCCTTAATTATACCCAATAACTCATACAGCGTTTAGCCCCTCACAATTCTTAGTGAAATCTCACTTGAGGAATTACATAAATTCTACTCACAAGAATTTATCTAGCTAAATCACTCTTTACAACAATACTTAACCCTCTCGGCCACTAAAGGCGACTCCTTTCTCGCTGGCCACCAATGACTTGGCGCTCTCTCAATCACTAAAAGGAACTTGACGCTCTCTCAACCCCCAAAGACTTGGGGCTCTCTTGGCCGCCAAAAGGAACTTGGCGCTCTCTCGGCCATCGAGGCAACTTGGCGCGCTCTTCTCCATTGGACGTCTTTCTCTTTTACAATACAAAATAGAGTCTCCATCATTTATTGCAGTAAGAGGAAGTCTTCTTCAGATGAAAGAAAAGATAAGGGAAGACCACCATAATTTATGGGCATGCATGCATGTGCATGAATTAAAAGATGGATGAACGTTGTACCTTCTTTCCTCTTCTTTTTTCTTTCTCCCTCAAAGTCAACAACGATGGCTAATGATGAGCCATTGTTAAGAGAATCAATCAATCACCGAAATTCAATTTCAATCCATTACAAAAGGAAGCCTCACAATAACATAATTTCTTCATGAGGCAGCCACCATTGCAGATCAATTAGCTACCATTGGAGAACCCCTATCAGCAAATGAGTACCACACACACATCTTCCATGGTCTTGGACCAGAACTTTTCGGTTTAGACACAGCAATCTCCGTCATCTCTCAATCAGGAGCACTCATGCGATGCCCTTCATGGTTTGCTCCTTCAACACGAAGGAAGACTACAAATCAACCAACGACCTCCAATACCCCTCCACCTATTGCCTTTGTATCTCACCAGTCAAGATTCACGTCTCAACAGTCTAAAAGGGGAATTTCAGCCCATCAAATGCAAGCCCATCCATCATTAATCCAATTTTATCGACGCCAACAAGGGTGTTAAAATAATCCACCTGTAGGCAACGCGGTTGGTTAAGTTCACTCCTTCCAGCGCATGGAGGTCGAGGGTTCGAAACCCTGCGTTGCTAGCGATTTAAGTGAGGAGCCCTGGTGGTGGGTTGTTGGGCTAGCTCTCCCCGAGGTATAGGCGCTAGGTCCTCCATCGCAGAGGCTGTGAGACCCGAATCGGCGTAAGCCAACAAGAGCATGCTCCGGTAGATCCTTGGTCACCAAAAAAAAAAAAAAAACAAGGATGTTAAAATATGTCTCGAGTTTGAGTTGTGAAACAAACTCAATCCGAACTGAGTTACGGATAAAGTTCAAGGACATTCTAAAGATTACGGATATTATTTCCGTATGAAAGATGCAATCAAGAATGGAAGGTAATAGTACCTTGGACTTTGTATTGGATAAAGCTTGTTTTGAAATCACGGAAGTTATCCGCAATGTAATTCAAGTCGGCCAAGAAGAAAGGAGAATAAATAAATAAATAAAGGAAACTTGGATATGGTTGACTGGTTGACCGACATTATCGTATTCCATGTTGCAGTCGGCTTTTGCAGGTTTTATATGGCTACATATAATTAGATTAAGGAGCTTTCTTGGGCCGTTGGTTGATGTGTGTTCAGAGGGCGCTCGTGAATTTGCTTTACATCCAATTGGAGTTCTTTTTCGAAGGATTTCGTTTGAGGAATTGATTACATGTGTTGAAGCCGATTAAATCTTGTAGTAAGATTTGCGTGTAATTCCTTCGTGAAATTGAGAGATTATTTGGTGAGGAATTTGGGGGTTAAATACTACGTGCGTAATTGGGTGTAATTGGTGCTTGGAAAACAATGAGAGAGTATTTGAGTGACTTGAGTGTATAATCTCTTTATATCACTTGATCTATAGTAAATTCATCGTTACTCTTCCCGTGAACGTAGGTCTCTATGACTGAACTTTGTAAATCTCGTATCCGATATATTTTCTTCTTCTGTTTATTTTATTGTTCAATTGCTTGCTTTCCGTAACAATTGGTATCGAAGCTAGACTTGGCTGAGTTGAAGCAAATCAATGGCGATAGAAGGAAAAGTGAAAATCGGCAAATTTGATGGGAATGATTTTGATTTCTGAAAGATGCAGATTAAAGATTATCTTTATTAGATGAAACTGCACTTGCCTTTGTTTGAGGAGAAGTCAGAGTCGATGCAACAAGCTGACTGGGATTTGTTGGATAGATGAGCTATGGGTGTTATTTGGCTGATGTTTACTGCCTGTTGGATAAGTACAAGAAGCCCTCTACGATCAACAAGATCTATTTGATGCGACGTCTGTTTAATTTGAAGATGACTGAAAGTGCGTCAATTGCATATTATATTAATGAATTTAATGTGATTGTTAGTCAATTAAGTTAAGTTGAGATTGACTTTGAAGATGAGATACGTGCTTTGATTTTATTATCCCCATTGCCTGATTGTTGGAATACTACTGTTACTACCATTAGTAATTCTCTTGGGTCAACAAGCTTGACGTTTGATAGGGTTCGAGATTTGATTTTGAGCGAGGACATCCGTAGAAGAGAATCTGGTAAACTTGTATATGTTGCTTTAGCATGTGAAAATAGAGAAAGATCTAGAACACATGTTAGTAAGAGTAGTACTAATATGAATAGGCGTAATTAGTCTAGGACTGGCGATGCTGTCTGTTGGAACTATAGCAAGATGGGGCATCTTAGAAAAAATTGCCTTAAGCTGAAGAATGAGAAGAGTAAGGGAATTATAGTTGATTCAGCAGATGATGTTGCAGCTATAGCTGATAGTGTTGATTATGTCTTGTCTGTCACTGATTATTCATCGTTTGATGGATAGATTATGGATTCTAGTTGTTCTTTTCATGTTACACTAAATAAAAAATAGTTTACTACTTATCAAAGCACAAATGGTAGTAAAGTGCAATTGGGGAACAACGTTGAATGTGATGTTGTTGTTGTTAGCAATATTAGAATCAGATTGTATCATGAGGACATTAACTAGAGTGAGGCATGTTCCAGAGTTGAAGAAGAACTTAATTTCCTCGAGTACCCTGGATTTAGCTAGGTATCAATATATTTCAGGATATGGAATTTTGAAAATTGTTTGAGGTGCTTTAGTAATAATGAAAGGAATCAAATGCAGTGGCCTATATAAACTTCAAGATAAGACAGTGACCGATTTCTCCACGGAGATGTCGGACGCATTTGTTCGAGAGTCTTCATATGGTTATGTTCCTAACTAACGAACTGAATATATGCGGGTGCTGTGATTTAAATTAACGGCAGAAAGTGTAGTTCAGTACAACTGTCAAAGAAACCACATAAATTGCAAAGTTAATTCACTTGAATGTTCGTAGGTTGTCACAGTTTCCTTCGAGGAAGAGTGTTAGATATATGCTAACAGTTGTTGATAACTACTCGATGAAAACATGGGTGTTTGTGCTTAAGCACATGTTTGATGTTATCATCAAGATCATGCAGTTGAGAACTTTGATGAAAAATGAGACTAGTAAGACGATCAAGCATGTGCGGACTGACAGTAACATGGAGTTTTGCTTGAAGTTATTGAATGAATTCTACATGAAAGAAGGCATAGTGAAACACTGCACTTATGCCAATGAACCACAACATGTTGCGTAATTGATTAGCAAAACATTACTAAAGACGGCCCATGAAATGTTCTCTAATGCTGGTATGGCTAAGAGATTCCTAGCGGATGCGCTTATTATGGCAAGCTATCTAATAAATAGATCCCCATCGACTGAGATTAGATGTTGAACTCTCGAAGAAGTGTGGTCAAGTAACGTTGCTAATTATTCTATTATTAGAATATTTGGTTGCCCATGTAATATTCGAGTGAGTGATGGTAAAGTCGATGGAGGGTAAGAAAGTGCATATTTCTAGGCTATGCACAAGGTGAGCGAGATTATTGGTTGTGGTGCTCGAAGTTAAATTCACCTGTTATTAGCAGATAAGTTACGTTTGACGAGTCTCCAGTACTTCTGGCTAGGAGTATTTATAGCAGTATTCAAACAGATTGAACGGTGTTCAGCCTAAGGTGGAGTCGCGACCAGAAACTCCTGAGGTAGCAGGTACAAGTATTAGCAAAGTAATCAACACGGATGGTGTTTGAAACGAAGTGGAGTCTATAAAGCCAATGGTTGCTGGAACTACTGAAATTGACAAGGTACGTATTCAATATCCTGATAGATATTGATGCAACAATGGTTTTGCTTTATCTGTGGTTAAGAAGGTTGCGTCAGAAAACCCTTCCGAGCAGTTAAAGATGCATGTGGAGTTGGTATTCTGATGAGGTCCTTGGTTCTGACGAAATTCAAGCGTGGAAAATATTTATGGCAGTTGAGCCCATTAGGGGCTGTGGGAGAATAGCGATATAGTTTGAATTTTTGTGAAGTGATTGTGACTTGCCTCAAATGTCGAGCCAAGGTGGAGATTATTAAAATATGTGTTGAGTTTGAGTCATTAAACGAACTCGATCCGAACTGAGTTGCGGAAAAAATTCAAGGACATCTTAAAGATTACGGATATTATTTCCGTATTAAAGATGCGGTCAAGAATAGAAGGTAATATTAGCTTGGCCTTTGTATCGGATAAAGTTCGTTTTGAAAGCACGGAAGTTATCCGCAATGTAATTCAAGTCGGCCAAGAAGAAAATTGAATAAAAAAAAAAAGGAAACTTGGATATGGTTGACTGATTGACCGAGATTGTCCTATTCCATGTTTCAGTCGGCTTGTGCAGGTTTTATATGGCCGTATATAATTAGACTAAGGAGCTTTCTTGGGCCGTTGGTTGATGTGTGTTCAGAGGGCGTTCGTGAATTTGCTTTACATCCAATTTTAGTTCTTTCTCGTAGGATTTCGTCCGAGGAATTGATTACATGTGTTGAAGCCGATTAAATCTTGTGGTAAGAATTGAGTATAATTCTTTCGTGAGATTGAGAGATTATTTCATGAGGAATTTCAGGACTAAACACTACGTGCGTTATTGGGTGTAATTAGGGCTTGAGAAACACCGATAGAATATTTGAGTGACTCATGTATATAATCTCATTGTATCACTTGATCTATAGTGCATTCATCGCTGCTTTTCCCGTGAGTGTAGGTCTCTATGACCGAATCACGTAAATCTCGTGTCAGTTATATTTTCTTCTTCTATCTATTTTAATATTCGATTGCTCGCTTTCCGCAACAAAGGGCACCCAACTACCAATCATTTGGTGGAGGTGGCAAGCGAAAAATTCAGGTCCATTCTATCAGATACGCCGACGACAAGGCCACCGAGCGAACATTTGCAAGCATCGGTTTAATCCCTAGTTTATTACACCGACACCACCTCAAGCACATTATTTGGTCCCAACCGTAACTGCTCAACCCATAACTTATTATGCCTCACCTGCTACTCTACCCTCTGCGATGGATATTCAGTCTTGGTATCCAAATTCTGGAGCCACCCACTACATCACCGACAACATTTCCGGCCTCTCCCAAGTCACTCCATACATCGAGAATCAACAATTGACTGTGGGTGATGGGGTTTCCCTTACCATCACTCACACAAGTACATTCGTGTCTACAATAGGTCCACAATTTCATTTCTTTGATGTCTTAGTTGTTTTTTTTGGTAAAGTTTGATGTCTTAGTTGTTCCTCATTTCTTTGATAACAATTGCGTCTTCTTATTTTTCGCCACCTCATTTGTTGCTCTGTGTGTTCGTATTGGCCAAGTATTCCTCCGAGGTCATCTTGAGAATGGTCTACATCGAGTCTCCACCCTTGACAATTCTCCATCAACTTTCCTTAGTTCCTTCGACTTGTGGCATCAATACCTGCGTCATGCGTAATCTGATCGAGTAACTCATCTACTTCAATCCATACAAACAAAATTTCCCAAGTCATCTCCCTCCTAGTTTATTGCCTGTGCTCTTAGCAAGAGTAAACGCCAACCTCACCCCCCATCCTCTTCTCAAGCTAAATTCACCCTTGAACTTGTTCACTTTGATATATGGGGACCATCCCGTCACTTCTATTTCAGGGTACAAATATTATGTCTGTTTTGGGCAAAAGAACGATTCAAGTACCATAACTTAGTACAAAGGAACACTTAAGTGCCATAACTTACGAAAGGTATACTTAAGTGCCAAAATTGGAGCAAAATGGATCACTTGAGTGCCAATCTGACCAAAACGCTGACGTGTCAATTTTCCGGCGAAGCAAGTGCAAAACGACGTCGTTTTGGTGCTTTGACGTGGTAAAAAATTTAATATAAAAATTAATTTAATTTAATTTAAAACTAAATTTATTTAAAACATTTAAAAAATTAAAAAAATTAAAATTTAAAAAAAATAAACAAATTTAAACAAATTTTAAAAAAAAATTTTAAAAAAGGGAGGCGGCCCCGGCCGACCCTCCCTCACCTTCCGGCAACGGTGGGGAGGCAGCGGTGGCAAGGGCTCCCGCCCTCGGCGCTGGCTGCCTTCCTCCTACTCCTCCTCAGTTTTTTTTTAAATAAATATAAATTATATTATTATTTTGTTTTAAATTTAATTTAATTAATTTTTATATTATATTAAAATTCAACTTATACCAAAACAACGTCGTTTTGGCTGATTTAAGGGCTCTATTCTGGCCAACATCCGAAACGACGTCGTTTTGGTGCTGACGTGGTAAAAAATTTAATATAAAAATTAATTAAATTAAATTTATTTAAAAAAATTAAAAAATTTACAAAAAATTTTAAAAAAAAAATTAGAAAAGGGAGGTGACTGAGTGTTGAAATTTTTTGTAAATTTTTTAAATTTTTGTAAATTTTTTAAATTTTTTGTAAATTTTGTAAATTTTTTGTAAATTTTTTAAATTTTTTGTAATTTTTTAAATGTTTTAAATTTTTTAAATTTATTTTTTAAATTTTTTTATATTAAAATTCAAATTATGCCAAAACGACGTCGTTTTGGCCGATTTAAGAGTTCTATTTTGGCCAACACCTGAAACGACGTCATTTGGGATGAATTTGAGCTGACTCAGCTCTCCGGCGAGACACATCGGCGAGAAATATTAATATTTTAATGCCGCGTATGATTTCCGGCCAACTTCGAAGGAGATGGCACTCAAGTGTCCCACTTTTCTTAAAATGTGGCACTTAAATGTACATTTCGTAAGTTATGGCATTTAAGTGTCATTTCTGCCAAGTTATGGCACTCCAGGGGTCCGCGTGTCGTCTGTTTTGTCGATGACCATTTGCAGTTCACTTGGTATTATCCTTACATCACTTCAATTTGTAGACATTTTTAAGGCTTTTCACAAATTTGCAGAAACTTAATTGCAACGTAAACTTCAAACAATTCAATGATGGTGCACAAGAATTTTGCCGCTCTATTGAAGTGTGAAACCATCTCCTCCAACTTAGTATTCATCAATGAATATCTTGTCCGTATGCTTCATTCTAGAATGGCATCGCTGAACGCAAACACCGCCACGTTGTCGAGACAAGCCTAACTCTTATGCCGCACGCTTCATTTCCTTACCAGTTCTGGGAATATGCTTTTGAAAGGGCGGTACATCTTATCGACAGACACCAACTCCTCTCCTCAAAAATTTCACATCCTGGCAAACATTGTTCCAAACGCCACCAGAGATTTCACACCTCAAAGTTTTTGGGTGCGCGGTTTTTCCGTACTTGAGGCCCTATGCCACTCACAAACTTACCCCAAGATCACGACGCTGTATCTTCTTTGGCTATCCTCCAAGGTATAAAAGCTATCGTTGGTACTGCCCACAAACTGGCAAGATCTATATTGTGGCTGATGTAGTTTTTGATGAACACACCTTTCTATTTAGTGATCCACCATCTCCATCCCGCCATGCTGTGCTTCTCCACCTAGAAGTGTAATACTACCCCTACCACCGATGGACCAGCCTATACCATCGACAAACGACTCTAAATAGCACTTCACGTCTGCAGCAGTAGATCTTGACTCCGGGTCCTCACCATCCATCTCACCGACATCATCTACAGCTCCCTACACAACTCCGGAGCCCGACACTTCCAACTCCTCCACTTCAGACACTTCAGCTTCGGTACATCCCATTGTCACTTGGTTGAGAGATGGCACAATTCACCGGCGAGTCCTCACAAGAAATCAAACTTATGCTTTGATTGCAGGTACACAGACTCCCGTCGAGCCTACTTGTTTCACGCAGGCTTCCCGAGATCCAAATTGGCATGCAGTTATAGCAATAGAATATGATGCCTTAATCAACAATGGAACTTGGGAACTTATACCAGCACCACCTCATGTTCAGTTGCAAATGGATTTACAAAATCGAGCTCAAGTCCGATGGCTCCCTTAATAGGTACAAGCCTCGACTAGTTGCAAAAGGTTACCACCAACAAAAGAGAATTGACTATACAGAAACATTCACTCCCCGTCGCTAAGTCAGTCACAATTTACACAATACTTGCGGTAGCTTACTCTCGAGGCTAGCCTATTTGCCAACTAGATGTATCCAATGCTTTCCTTCATGGCCACTTATTTGAAGTCTACATGACACAATCACAAAGATTTGTTGATCTCCAACAACCGACTCATGTCTGCCGTCTTCGACACTCTCTATGGCTTAAAGCAGGTGCCATGCGCGTGGTACCAATGGCTCAGTTCATATCTACTTAAAATCAAGTTCTGTGTATCTACCGTGAACTCTTCTCTCTTCATTATGCATACTTCACATTACTGCATTTTCCTGCTTGTCTATGTGGACGATATCATCCTCACAGGGTCACCTTAGGCTCCTCTCCAATCCTTACTCAACTCACTCCAAGGTGAGTTTGCCATCATAGACCTTGGACCCCTTCATTATTTTCTGGGAATGGAAGTTCAGCACACCTCCACCAGCCTTCTACTCAATCAAGCCAAGTTTACACAACAGATCCTACAACAGTTCAAAATGACTGAAGCCAGAGCTGCTCCCACTCCTTGCTTCACCAATGAACTGTTATTTGCTCACTCCGGTGATCCTATACTTGATCCTACACTTTATCGTAGTATTGTTGGAGCTCTTCAATACCTCACTCACACGCCCAGATATAGCTTACTTTGTGAACACTTCTTGTCAGTACCTTCATGCTCCCACCACCATGCATTGGCAAGTTGTGAAACGGATCCTGCGTTATCTTGCTAACACTCCACAGCACGGGCTACATTTTAGCCGCTTGTCCTCCACTACTCTCCACGCATTTTCCGACGTAAACTGGGTCGGTGATCATGACGACCGACGTTCCATCGGTGGCTTCTGCATTTTCCTTGGTTCCAACCTTATTTCCTGGAGTTTGCGCAAACAACGAACAATTGCTCGCTCTAGCACCAAAGCAGAATACAAAAACCTAGCAGACACAATAGCCGAGCTCATTTGGATGGTGTTTCTACTTTGCGACCTTCAGGCATTACCTTCACACCCGCCTGCACTTTGTGTTGAAAAAGCACCGCCTCTCTCTCTCCTAGAGTTCTCTAGATCTCTCTCTCGTTACTCCTCCAGATTTCTCTCCCTCTCTCGAGACAATTCTCAGCCGCAATTGTTGACCCAAGTTGCAATAAAATAATAGGAAGAAGATGGTGTGGGAAGTCGGTGGATGTGCCGACTTTACACCCTATAAATAGGGGTTCTTGCCCCTTGTGTGAGTGCGCGTGTATGGTGGTGTGGAATACACGCATGAAGGGGTGTTGTGTAAAGTATAGTGAGTGTAGAGTGTAGGGGGTCTTGTGCAAGAGTGTTGTGTGGTGTGAGGTGTGGTGTGCGGCGTGAGTAAGAGAGATAAGAAGAAAAGAGAGTAGTCCATCTGTGAGGGTGAGAAAGAGAAAGTTATAGGAGTTAGTGTACTCCGAGTGTTGTAGGAGCTGATTTGCTCCGAATATTGTATGTGGTGTGAAAAAATATTGTAATAGTTAAATTCATATTTTGTGAATTATATTTATACCACGTTTCCACAAGGTTCAATACTTTGGTGGGACAATCTCTTAGCTATCTATCTCATTGCGAACTTGGTTTTCCATGCTCGCACAAAGTATGTAGAGATTGATTTTCACTTCTTTTGGGAACGCTTGGCTCGCCGTCAACTCTCACTTCATCATTTATCAATTATCACCAAAGGACTCTCATCAACTAGATTTCGGATGCTTTGAACCAAGTTGACTATCCATTTTGCCCAGTCAGCTTACGAGGGATGTAATCAATCACCGAAATTCAAGAAATTAGCAACAATTAAGAAATCTGTAACGATCAAGCAATCAGCAACATTCTGACTCCACCAAAGATGGTAACACCAAAGAAGGCAGATTGGAAGAATCAAGCAAAGAAGGAAACCCCCAACACACTCTCCACCAAAGAAAGAAACAAATTGACAGAATCAAATCCCCACAAATCAAGTATCAACAAATCACTACATCAATTCCCAATCAGTGAATTACGTTTCCTTTCAAAATCCCCTTAATTGTTGACATTGATCTTTTCGTGAAAATCTATAAATAGAGCATCTATAATTGTACAAATACGATAGAAAAATATACAAACATATTCCTTCCTCTGTTCTGCTGTTCAATTCTTATTCACTATATTTTGGTTTTAAACAGCCATCATTGTTCTCCTTTTTGCAGAGAACGAAGCCAAAGAAGCTGCTCGATTTTTTTCTTTCTTCCTGCAGGTTCACATGGCCTTTGACAAAGAGGACAAGAGGACAAAAGAGAGCACATTTAATGCAAAAGAGGCCACCGTCCTCTTCTCATGGGCGCATGGCAATCACATGCATTCTTTTAATGCATGAATAGAACGCTTGAAGAAATCCTTCGGCACCCACCATCAGGAGATTAAATAAGCATGTGAAGCGTGTTTTTGTTCTCAACATATTTACGAGCAATAGATGCTCCGCCTGAGTATGATATATGGGTTTAAACTCGAGTTATATTTTGAACACATCAAGCTACCAGCTCCATAATAATTCCGAACAGAACGAGATAGAAGTGGACCTCAGCATGTGCTCTCATTTTTTTCCTCAGGCATCATACGGTCCACGCGATTTTATAAGCCTTCAATTGATCCTCTGACAATTTATACATGGAAAACTTTCTGAAACAGGCCTTACTTTTTCGGTTGCACATCATTAACGTGGTCCTCCCTCTTGCTTCTACACGTTTGATCAGGTGGATTGTATCTCATTTGTTTCTAGTGGCTGTTGGGTCCGACCTGAATCAGTGTTGAATTTCTTCTGAGCACCCTGTTTCGTTACCCATTGTGTAAAATCAATATGCAGACTCGAACTGGATTAGCATAAAACAACAAATCTTGTAACTTTTCCTTGTCAGTCACTTCCTTATTCTTTCCTTTTATGAGCAAAACCTAAAACACGGAACGCTGACGAAGATGTCACCTCCAATGCGCTCGATACCTGCGTTAATCCTGAGATTAAACTTTTCGGTGTTATTTTCTGCAGGGTGCTTCATACTAAGTAAGAGGCAATGAATCAAAAGTGAAATGCGAAACTGTTCCTAGATCTTGAGTTACTCTCAATAATACAACTAATCTCGAAGAGTGAGCGAGAGAAGAACATTATGTACCAGGATAAGATGGAGCATCTTCAATCACGTGAGACAAGTCATACTTAATGCCCTTAATTAAAGGGTATTTGGCAACGATCATGCTGAGTGCGGCCCTGGTGCTGCCTCCTACATCCACCAACATCTGGAGGCCCTCAAAGCCATTGTATGTTTGCAGTATCTTCTTCATCGTAATGGTGAAGTGATCGGATATTGTCCAGTTGAAGATCTTGTTGAATCGCGGGTGGGCACTTGATACTCGAATGGGGTCATCTGGTGCACCTTGGTGAACCGGGTTCCACCTTCTAGAATCACATCTTTCAAGTAGTACCCGTGAGTTGAAAAAGCAAACAATCCAATGTAGTACATGGGGAACGTAAATACTAAATAATGGAAAATCAGTAAGTTCTTGAGCTGTGAAATATAGGAGGACACTCCGGATTATTCAAACATTGGATTACGATTACCAGTGGCTTCAATTTCGCCGAGGATGACTAAAAACAAATAGTCTACGTTGATTAGTATCATTCCGACCTCCATGTGTTTGTCAAGTTTCGACAGATATTAGCCATTTGCTTGGCTGATTAAATTTTTTCTTCTTGAAATATACTCATATTTGTTTTACAGTCCCATCGTCCTATTGGTCAACGTAATGTTTGGTCATTATGTACTCAGATCCAAAGACTCTTGTGTAAATTTACCAAAAATATGGAGGGAAGTAATTGTGCCCACCTAACCTTTCCCAGATGGTTTGGAGTAATCAAATCATGTTTGCATAAAAATGATTAAACGACATGACCTACTTCCTAGACGTCCATTTTTTTCTGAGTAGAATGAATACTTTAACCTCCGACCTGAAGATTTAGAAAGAATCCGTTTTGTTATTAATAAACTAGAAAAGGGGAAAGTACCTACTTCTCATCCTAGGAGTGAACAAGTATGATAGAGTCCCCTCTCTGTCTATTCAAGTATCAAGTCCTGGACACTCCAAGTGCCAAAATTTGACACAGGGGGACATTTACGTACAAAACTTTAGAAAAATACACTTAAGTATCAAAATCGAAGAAAAATAGATCACTTAAGTGCCAATGTTGAGAAATTCCAGCCAAAATACTGACGTGGCTTTTTTCGAGTGAGATAAGTGCAAAACAACTTCATTTTGTATGCTAACATGGCTAGAAAAGCCGAAAAACAACGTCATTGTGCCTCAAATTTAAATTTTAATATAAATATCAATTAAACTAAATTTTAAAATAAATGTTAAAAAACATTGTAGAACATGTTTGGCAAGGGCTGTGAAAGCCTTCACCGCCGCCTCCCCCACGTCATTGGGAAAAGCCGGTGATGGTGGGGGAGGGTCAGCCGAAACCCTCAGCTAGTGATGCCCTTGGTCTGACTAAGCAAGGGTGACAAGGGTTGACAGCCCTCGCCGAATCTGGGGGAGGGCCGCAACCTTCACCCCAAATTTGGGCAAGGGCTTGCACGCCCCTGCCATCAATTGGTCAAGGCTCAGCGACAGTGGGGAGGCAGTGAGGGCTTGCACAACCCTCACCGAACACATTCTGCAATCTTCTTCTTCTTCTTCTAGTTTTGAATTTAATTTAATTAATATTTATATTAAAATTTAAATACGAGGAAAAACAACGTCATTTTGGTTTTAGCTCATCTTTGCTAACTCAGCTTTTCAGCGAGTCACGTAGACAACTTATATTATTAAAAATAAGTCATGCTGGATATCCAGCACCTTTCGCCAGAGTTGGCACTTAAATATCCCATTTAAAAAAAAAAAATTTATGCTAAGGGCCTATTTGTTAAAATCTATTTCTATTCCTCGGAACATAAATTTATGTTCTTTTGTTCCGAGGAACGAAAAAAGAATAGAAATGTGTTTAGTAAAATTTTTGTTCTCGGGAATAGATTTGGAACAAAAACAAGAAGTAGAAAAAAGTAACTTCTTGTTCTTGGAAACAATTTTTAGAATCAATTTTTCTCTCTCTTCTTTTTTTCTTCTCTTTCTTTTCTTCTTCTTCTTCTTCCTTTTGGCCAATCGCTGGCCTCGGCCATGACTAGCACCGGCGACCAACCAGATGAGGGCCAGCGAACTTGCTATAGCGTTGCCGGCCCTCAGAGACACCGAGCCACGACAAGGCTCGGCCTCCCCAGTCGACGCGAGGCCGGGCCTTGCCAAGCCAAGGCGAGGTTGACCTCATGCTGCCTGGGCGAGGCCGAGCCTCGCCTAGGGCTCGCCTGGCCAGCAGCGAGGCTCCGCCTCGCTCAGATCTGGCGAGGTTGAGGCTCGCCAGACGTCGCCAGCCACGGCGGTGGCCAGCAACTGGCCAAAGAGAAAAAGAAAATGGAAAAAGAAAAAAGGAAAAAAAAGGGAAAAAATAATAAAAGAATTTAAAATTAAAAGAAATAAAAAAAATCTAAGAATTTTATTAAACGTATTTCTATCCCGAGAACAGAAATTTTGGTAAGTTACAAAACGCGTTCTTTTGCTCATAAATTGTTCCCGAAAACAGAAACAGAAAAAATTATTTCTCATAAAAAATTGTTCCCCGGAACAGAATGATTACCAAACGTGCCTTAAGTGTACATTTCGGAACTTTCAGCATTTGAGTGTCCTCTTGTACTAAATTTTAGCACTTGCATTGTACTTCTACTTTCGAGTTTCTATTAATAAGTAGCATTTCTGCTATTCAATCATCAAATTCCCACCTCACCCGGAGCGACAAGGATGTGGTGGTCATGTGAAAGGGACCACCATATGCAATGTGCACCCCATATTCAGAAACCACAAATTTTATATGATTGCTTCTTAATTTATTCCTTGATAACGTAGCAAGCAATCGTATACACCGCAGGGGTAATTTCGCTACTTTAATACTCATGAGAGAAAAGTTAATGCGTGTAAGCCTAGCTAACCAAACCAACCAACTCTGACGTTCTTCATATTTTGTGCTTTATATGATGTGGCGATTTGTCCATCGGCCCGCTTTCGAACCTAATCATACGAAAGTAATTGAATCGTATTAGGAATCACTAATCAACTGAAAAAGCCATGCACCCCAAGAGATTCTCAGACTGTATCAATTCATGCATAGTTGATCGATTTGTTTCTTTCTCGGCGCATTGAGCATGAATAGCAAATGATCGAAAACAGGCCACACCAGCTAGGCCATGTACTTTGCATGGAGAATTCAATGATGAGATTACCGGCCGTTTTTAGTTTTCACTGGCGACGAGGAGGTGATACGGTTGAAGGGACGTAAGCTCCATGTTCATGATGATCGCGTTTTCTTAAATGTGCGTGATATAATGTATTATATATGGAATTAATATTGTAAGGTCAATTATCACATTCTTCTCTTGCCTTCCTTTAATGGCCGGTTACGTTTTGCCTTGTTCTTCCAAATTCGTTGTGCAAAATTGATCTTGATACGTCTGGCATTGAGAATGGAAATCATGAAAACAATACCCAAGCAAAAGAGCAAAAGATGGCAAAGGGTTAAGAAACCAGTAAACTAGCTTTCGGCAAAAACTTTGGCTGCGTTTAGCTGGACTTTTGAGAAAAATATTTGAAAAAATGTAAAAGAATTTTAAGTTAAAAATTTTTTCCAAAATGCATATTCGGTTTGTTGGATTGTAATTTAAAAGTCCATTAAAAAGCAACTTTGACGTAAAATAGTGTTTGAAAAATTATTTTTTGCAAAGGAGATTTCTTTTTCTATTAAAAAGAACAAAAAAAATTCAAAGGGCTCAGGCCACTGGCAACCCAGATCCCAAATCTGATGCCTACGGCCATCGTATGAGGCCACTGGCAACCCAGATCCCAGATTTGATGCCCACGGCCGTGGTATGAGGTCACATGACCTCAAGTAGCCTCCGACGACCGTCGGCAAGGGCCACTTGGGGTTGTGCAAACCTCGACAAGGGTTGCACGACCTAGGCGAGGGCCGCCTAGGGTTGCGTGACCTCGCCAGCCACCCTCACACGAAGAAGATGAATAGTTATAATGAGAGCAAAACTGGAAAACCATAGAATTGGTGAGGGTAGTTTTTAGGGACCAAAAAAATTAATTACTAACCCTAGAGACAAGCATGAGAAAGCTAAAAGCCCAAGACACCTCGAGATCTTCCTTGATCTTTTAACCTTCCAAAGGCTTACTTTTCCTCAAGTCTATTTTTAAATATTTTCCCAAACACCCAAAATTTGGCCCAACGCGCCTTGCGAAACCCTTGCCCAAATGGAGCCTTTGTCCTAGATAATCAAGTGGAGACCCTATCTGTATTCCTGACCAAGAACTTACAGATAGAACTAAACTGTAAAGCCGCTCGACCTAGCCATAGCGGAGGTCGTGAAGAGTGCATGTGAGCACATAAAAGCTGGCCAACAGTCAGGAAGATCCGATCTAGCATGACCGGGGCATTACGGTTCCAGGTCGAGAGCTGAGAAGGACGGTATAGCCGAAAAAATTGATTCCAATTTGCCGATGGCTATTAGTATGGGAGAATGGGCATGGGCTCAATTTAAGCTGAAATACCATAGGATCTGTTTGCATTGTCTTCTATCTCTTACTTATTTCCATATTTATTTTATAGAAGTATATTACATTTGATGTAATCAATTTATTCTTGCGTGTATTAAACTATCCCTGTATACATTAAACTTGATTTTTATAATTCTGCAAAATCTATCAAGTTTTGATTATCAAGTTATTTAGCTCCTCTAGGTTGCATATTTTGCCATAACAATAGTTACTTCCTTATATTTTCATTTTATAAGCATAACTTAGTAATCCGAAACGAAAGCCAACCGCGGAAAAAGGGCTCATTTGTGACCTTTCAAATCCAGAACCAGGAACATCACCACCAAGAAGAGCAATTCAAACCATCTTCAAGCATTCCATGATATAAGTAGTGAAAGCATGCCGGATTCCCCCGTCGGGAGGGCCGCGATATTCATGCAAGAATCTTATTGTCCCAACATGGAATTGAAATTACGCATATATTATTTCAGCATAATTACATCATTATTTTAACGCATCCTTTCTTGAAAAAGGCACACATAAAATTAGATTATCAAAGTAGAAAGCAACTAATTAAGTTCAAATACAAAAATTCACAATCATGATATAAAATAACAATGCAACGTTACGTGCCCCGATGGGCTGACGATGATCTTGTCCGTAAAGAACCGTCGAGGAACGGATCGGTTCAAGCCCAATGGGCTGCACATGGAAGGCCCGAATGGCGGCCCGTTTCGGTCGCTGAAAAACCCTTATCCTCGCCGAAGCGCAGCATCGAAGCAGCCATTTCGCTTTCCGCAAAGCTTCATCACCACCCGCCGAATCCCGCGACCACCAGCGAAGATGTCGCCTGCTCCGATCGTCGATTCCGCCGAGCCCGAGAAGGAGCAGATCGATCTTGCGGAGGAGCTCAAGAAGATTTCTCAGGTGGGTGTCGCGTTCGCTCATCAAGTTTCGATTTTTGTTTTTTTTTTATGCGCCGCTTGTGCTTCCGGGGTTCTGACGCTTGGGCGGGTTTGATTGTTGCAGAGCGACGAGCCCACCGTCGAGGACGTGAAGGACGACGACAAGGACGAAGACGACGATGAGGACGACGACGAGGACGACGACGACGACAAGGAAGATGGAACTGGGGGTCGGTTTTTTTCGCCTTTTTTGCCTTTCTCTCTCTCCTTGGTCCGTCGATGTAGAGCTTATGTGTTGCTGTGCTATTTGTCTGTCGTTGGATGTTTTAGAGTTTTTAGAGCAAAAGCTGCTGACTTGCGAATCTGGGCATTCACTTCTGTGGAATTTGGGAGTTCCCTTGTTAGTCCTTTTGTCACTGGATGAATGGGGACTTATTGGAGTAGATAGATTGAACTCGCGTACTGTCTCATTTTACTCGAGTTATATAATTGTAGGGGTGACGTATCGAATCTTTTGAGCGTTCACCGAATTCAAATCCTTTGATTAGGACTAATTCGACTAAGGGGTAGTTGGAGTTACAATGGTTGTTCTTGGTAGGATAGAACCAAGTGTTGTTGTTTTGTTAGTCGTTTACCTTGATGTAGTTGACAGATCAAGCTAGTGCGTGTTTATTTGTTTTTCCCCACTTGGATAGACTATTACTGGAGAATTGTATTCTGGGAACTGCTTTTCGGATTGTCGAATTGCAATACATCTCCTCATCATTTTTTCCCATTTTGTACCTATGCTGGTCACTTTTCTTTTCTTTTTTCTTCTTTTAATCTATCTCCTGAGTAAGTGTTGCACTAGTGCTGTCATTGTTTCACCCCGCCATCAGGGGGAAATAGGAATTTTAGTCTGGCATCTCCGCTATTTTCAGTTTAAATTGAAACTTTAGGATCAATTATAAGGGACATGATCTTGCACGGCAGACATCCTTTGAATTGGACAAGGCACAATGGCAGCAACTCTATTTTTCATATACTTTTAAGTGGTTTAACAATATTGGATATCGGTTGAAATGTGAGTTGGGCCTTGATGGGTATCTGTTCTGATTGATTTCCTGTGTTCTGAAACTGACTTTAGGAATCCTGTAATAGTGTCGATGTTCAATCTTTTCCTAGTTGGCAGACACCTCGATTACCTTTTTCCTTTTTTCCACCAGTGGTAGATGGATTAATGTATCACTTGACTTCACTTTCAAAACTTGGATCATGATTTGTATGGCACAGGTGCGAATGGGAGCTCGAAGCAGAGCAGAAGTGAGAAGAAAAGCCGGAAGGCAATGTTAAAGCTGGGCATGAAACCTATTACAGGTGTTAGCCGGGTCACCATCAAAAGAACAAAAAACGTAAGTCATTTTCCGTTTCTGTTAATCGTTGCTAACTTTAAATAGGGAATCGTATGAATAGTTCTCTGGTGCTCCAGATATTGTTCTTCATTTCAAAGCCTGATGTCTTCAAGAGTCCTCACTCTGAGACCTATGTCATATTCGGGGAGGCAAAGATTGAGGACTTGAGCTCTCAGCTGCAAACGCAAGCTGCTCAGCAGTTCCGGATGCCAGATGTGTCATCGGTTATTTCGAAACCAGATGCTTCTGCTGCAGATGCCGGTGCACCAGCAGATGAGGAAGAAGAAGACATTGACGATACTGGGGTCGAGCCTCGTGACATTGATCTGGTCATGACCCAGGCAGGGGTCTCCAGGAACAAGGCAGTCAAAGCTCTCAAGACTCATAATGGTGACATTGTGGGTGCCATCATGGAGCTTACTACTTGAGCTTTTCTGTAGGTCTTTTCCCTTGAAAACGCTGATGTTCTGTAATGGGACGTATTCATTACTTATATGGTAAGTTTTGGTCAGAATGTAATGAGACTTGTTGAATTTGTTATGGGCCATGTTGAGGGTGAGGGTGTCTGTTCAATTTGGAGTACTATTATTTTCTGCACACCTGGTTTCTTGTAATCTATTGCTCAATTATAATCATTAGGTAACTCAATAGCAACAAAAGGTATCATTATTTCATGAAAAATTCAAGATTTAAAAATTATTTTTCGAAAAAATAATTAGTTATATTATTTAGAATAATTAATTAATTAAAGGAAAATACTTCATTATTTTTAATTATTTATGTCAAATCATCTTTGTGAATGATGGAATATTTTTTATTCATTTATTTCTGTAAGTGATGCAATTGATTTTTTTTTTTGAGAAAATAATTTCGAATTTTGAGTCTTCTTTGAAATAAATGCATCATAAAAGAGACAATCAAAGACGTTAACTTTAATGAGAGATCCATTTAACGTCCATAACTAGAATGACGTCCGTGCAACACGTGTAAATCGATGACCTTGTTATTGCATTCTAACACCTTTAATATATCAAGTTAGTATAATGATTTAAATATGCTTAATAACTAATTAAGGTTAGAGGATGCTTATTTGGTAATCTACTATATATTATGAGTTCATGGTTAAGTTGTCCAAAAAGAAAAGCAGGATAATAAAACTCGGTAAAAGAATTGGCCTTACATATCTCCAAAAGTATTATCAGCAATTCATCAAATCATTGAATGAGCTTTATGTTATGTAATCTTAACTTATTGTAAACACTACGAAATAGGAAAATGGTGAAATAAATATTAGAACCTATCCAAATGAATGTTTAGTCTGTTGGGGAATATTTCATTTATTAGTTCTAATGATTAATAAAACTTTCTTTAATCACTCTTTGAGTCTGATGATAAGATATTCCGGGTGGAAATTCTAATGAACACTATCAGACTTGTCACTCATCGAACTCGGAGAATTAGACTCTAAGTCATGAAAAAATTCATATTCTTAATATTTGATATTCTGGGATATTGATCGGGAAAATAATCTTTTATGCAATGACCAGAAATTTGGTGGATCCCTTGCTAAAATTAAAAGATTTATCAAGAAGGAAAGTATATCAAACCAAATCTTACAAGATGGAATATAGCAAGACTTGGATAAATCAATCTACAAGAGGTGAAATATTATTTTCAAGTAAAACACTCTTCTTATGAAAACTCTATTTGTTGTATGGGTGTCAGAATTAGTGATAGACTTCAATCTTGGCAATCTTTAAGCAATTAGATCTTCTGACAACGTTCAAGTCCAACGAGTAGATTGGATGAGTGATCCTCTAAGGCTTTGTCCAATGGTCAACTAGGATAATGAGGATTATAAAATAAGGTCGAGATGCTGAAAGGAAACAAGTAGCTGAAATTCTTAAGTTTATAATTCATAAGTCTTGAGTGGTCTTTAATCATATACATTCGTTTCTGTTAACTATATTGCGTAATCTTTTAGAGGTTGAAAGTGTATGAGGAATTGTTCACACGAACTTGAGTATTCATTACTCAAATCTTGTAATCTCTTATAGATTCATCTCGTGGAATTCAGTCAATTGGCTGTCAGTGCGGAAGAGTGGACGTAAGCTTGCAAAAGCCGAACTATTATAATCGTTTGTGTGCAATTTTCTAAGGGTGAGCATGGTTCAGGTTGGGCCGGTCCACCCCCTAACCCTAAGACATACTCGCATAGTGCCGATCCTTAATTTTTGGGACCGAGGACCAATCCTATTGAGCTTGGGACTGAAGACCGGCCCGACCCAGTGGGTTTGGTCCGATTCCAGGGTTAACCCAGGACCAACCAATAATTTTTTGTTTCATTTTTTTTACTCCTTAAAAAAGCGATTGAGGACCGAATTAACCCAATGGGTTCAATCTGGTTTCAAGGTTATTTCATTTTTTGCACTCTTGAAAGGGCAACCGAGGACCGTACCAACCCAATGGATTCGATGATGAACAAGGTTAACTAAGAAAGGCAAGCGGTGAGGGTCAAATGGGGTGAGCGTCGAATAGAATGAGCATCAAATGTCGAGCAGGGAGCAACAAGCCAAGTGAGCATCGAGTGGCGAGCGGCACGAGTGACCCTAAGCAAGCGAGGCGAGTGTCGAGTGGCGAGCGGAGAAGTTGTTTCTTTCGATTTTGGCAAATTGAATACTAAGAGGACGAATAAGACAAAAAAGAATGAATACTAAAGGAAGATACCATAAAGAGTTGTTTATGCTTTTTTGGATGCCATAAGGACTCCTTACAAAAACATTTTCCTCCTTCGTAAATTATGACTATTGACGCAGTAAAAAACATTAAAAATCTAAGTTATTAAAGAACAATGTAAAATTACTTGAACTCCTCACTAAAGAGCTGTTTAATGTTATTGACGATGTTTATTTTAAGGTTTTCTATATATAAAAAAATTATAAATAATATATATATTCATGGTTGGTCCGGATTGAACCGACCCGGAACTCTTAAAATCGAGGACCGACCCACACAGTGCCGATCCACGAATTCTAGGACCAAGGACCGACCTAGTCTCCCTGGGAACCGGACCAGGATCGGCAGGGTTGGGCAAGTCCAAGGTCGGTCCAGGGTTGACCCTGGACTGATGCTCAACTCTACAATTTTCTATCTCTTACTCTCTTTATTTTACCTATAATAAGAGTTAATTGTCTATTGTTAAAATTTGAAGTTATTCGAGCTGTGGTCAGACTTTTTTTTTTTTTTTGCAATATCTTTTTAAATTTATTTTATTCTGCACTATCACATATTCACTCCCCTTTATGTGATCAATCTAACCCTAACAATTAGTATCAAAGCTCGATTAGTTTTATTGAAATACTTTATTACTTCTAAGCTAACGATCTCTCAATGGCTAGTATTATTGCACCAAGACTTATGGAAAGATAGAGTGACACGAGGCCTCCATATGTCAATGGAAAGGATTGCAACATCTGGAAGAATAAGATAAAAGCATTCATCAAATCTAGGGATCTCTTGGAGTGGAATGTAGTTTTAAGGGGTGTTGGGCCTAGAGCCTTCACGGACGGCAAAAATCCGGAAGTCAAAGCCATATCTGAGACAGATTTATCCAAGAGAGAAGCTTTACTTACTAAAGTTGTTTACTCTTTGTACTGCGCTTAATCTCCTACTAAATATAACTGCATATCCTCATGTAAATTTGCTACAGCAATTTCGGACAGATTATAAGTGACGTACAAAGGAACTGATCGAGTAAAGAAAACCAAGATAAATATTTTACTTGGGTAGTATGAATCTTTCAAAATGTAGAAGGATGAATGAGTGACTGATATGTTTAGTAGATTCACTGACATCATCAATAGCTTGACACAACAAGGATAACCAGTACCTAACTCCATAAAAGTGAGCAAAATCCTATGCGGATTAGGAGTGGAACAATATCAAAACATCCATTCAGGAAACTCAGAGGATCTCACCACTCTCCTTAGATGAACTCATGGGAACACTTCAGTCATATGATGTGGAACGTTTGAATGAGGAAGGAGAATCTAGAGGTAAGAAAAAAAATGTGTTAAAATCTAACTATGATTCTGATGATATGGATTTCGAGGATGGGGATGAAGATGATAAGAAAATGGCTCTCATGGTGAAGAAATTTCGCAAGATGACCAAAAAAGGAAGAAAATTGAAAGGGAAAAGATCTATCATCTGATCAAAAGAACTTCAGTAAAAGAGAAGATAGCAAAGATGTGATTTGCTTTGAATGCAAGAAGAGAGAACACGTCAAATCAAATTGCCCTTTATTGAAGAAAAAGAAAAACAAGTTTGAAAAAGGCAAAGAGGCACTGAAAGCTGAGACCTGGAGTAATACGGAATACGAAGAAAGTAATGAAGAATATGCCAACATCAATCTAATGGCAAATTTAGAATCAGAATATGAAATCAAGATAAGCAATTTTGATATAGATGAGTTATGTTCTCATTACAAACCTGCACTTAGCAAGATCTCCGAATTGAAAAAGGAAAATTTGAAATTGAAGAAACGGGATCTTTTTCAAAAGGAAATGATTGAAACTCTTGAGAAAAATCTTTTCGAATCTCAAGAGAGTCAAGAGGAAAACGAGCATTTGAAAAGGGAAGTTTCTAATGTTGCAAAAATACTTTCCATTGGTTCAAAAACCTTAGAACATATTCTTTCAATTCAAATATCTTATTATAACAAGTTTGATCTTGTTTGCAAAATCTCAAATGATCTTCCAAATGATTTTCCAAGATTTAAAAAAAGAATAAAACAATTACGCCAGGCACTATGAACCAGATACCATACGATAGGCAGCTTCCGATCAGCATAAGAATGCCTCTCGTCCAGTTAGACGGAACGTTCTCAAGGATGGTGCCGGGGCGAGAGTGGCAGAAGATGGTGGTTATTGCACCGGCGAGGCAGAGCATTGCTCCTGCTGTCTTCACTTTTCCTGCCCTGGCGTTTAACCTCAACGACTCCACTCTGCCATAACCAAAAAACTCATGCCTTTTAGCAGCATGAAGCGACATATGGATCGACCCGAAAGAAAGGCACGATTACATCTGAGAGTAGCTGCTGAAGTCGCCTTTTACCGAGAACGTTTCCATGGAAGCGACGAAACATAGCGTCTAGAAAAAAAATCCAAGTACGCCAGTTGCATATACGTACCTGAAACTTTCGCATATCCCATAGAATGATGGAGAAGACGAAGATGACGATCGGGATCATGTTCAAGAAGTTGGTAGCGTATGTTGCCGTTGTATCTCGGAGACCATAGTAGTATAGCCCCATAGACAATGATATTCTGCAACATTACAGGCCATTCGACAATTAGAAATCTCCTTTTCTTTTCTGAAAATCTATTTTAGAAAGCGACAAAGAAAAAAGACAAAAGTCTTTGTTCTGCAATATTTTTCCTTTTCATAGACTCAATTTACATCTTAATTGTGATAACATGAGAAAAATTAGCCTGAGGTCACTACGGTTCTAGATTTTCAAATTTGACTGATTTTGAATCATCATGAGAACTTGACATGTGCTAAATATGCAAAGCTATAAAGATGGAAATTGTTAATGTATTCTAATTGTTAATATATTGTGAGAATACATTAACAATTTTGGTACATTGTGAGAATAATAGTTTGTTGTAAGTCACAAATTCTTAAATGAATGGGGCCCACGACAATTTATAATTATTTATTATTAGATTTTTCTGTAATCCAAAATAGACTGTTATTCTAACGATATATTAAAGACTGTCACACAATCATTTCTCATTAATTATTTACATAATCTTTGTATTATCAATTTTGCCACATAACTTGATGCTCAATGTGCATAAGAGTATGCTTCCAAGCCGTTTTAGATGACAATTTTCATGAATAAGATTTTTCCAAACTAAGTGAATAACAAATCACCCAAAAATATAGCAAAAGCCTTTGCTACACTTAGTTTAAAAATAGCAAAGAAATAGCCTGGCAAGAAGATGCATTGGAGAGGAAAAAGACGACAAGATGGAGGCTTGGCCGAGGCTAGCGAGGTCGCGCGTCACTAGCCAAGGCCTATAGCCTGTCGCTGGCTGTCAGCGAGGCTAGCAACCAACAGAGGAGGGAGAAGGCAAAGGCGACTAGAAAAGGAGGGAGATGGAAAAAGAAATAAAATATTATAAAATTTGAGAGAAGTAATTCTGAAAAGTGTTTTTCACCTCTTTAGAATTAGGAATTCACTTTCCTAAATTTATGCATGAATATTTTTGTTGACCAAAAAGAGTTTTTAATTGACTAGTCATTTTCCACAAACCAAATGGGTGAAAGTCTGAAAAATCAAATTTTCAAAAACACTTTCCCTCAAACATCGCACCATAAGAAATTTGTAATTAGATAAAAATTGGAAATTTTTATTAACCAACCACTCTGACCAACTTGAAAAGAAAAAAAAAGGAGAATCAAGCTAAATTCCTAAACATGCAACGCCATAATTTTCCGATTCACCACCCCCATCATCTCCATTCTCCACAGAGCTTCCCACCAAGATGCCCGTACTGCTCAGATTCTCTCCTTGGCAACCTCAAACTTCTTCCACATTACTGGACCTTTAGCTTCTCCAGTCACTACGTTGGTCATGGCTAGAGGTGTTTAAATGGGTCACTTGTTTTTGACAAAAAGTAGTTAAATGGGTTTACTTTGATAGGTGGATTTTAAGTGAGTCTTAAGTGGGTCTTAAATAGGTCTTAAATGGGTTTGGATTTAGAACCCATTTTCACCCAAAATCTCATATACTCTCTCTTCTCTCTTTAACTTTATAAAAATATTTTTTTTTATAAAAACCGAAATTATAATTATTTTTTATTTTAATTTTCTTTTCTTTTTTCTTTCTTCTTTTTTTTTTCTTTCTTCTTCCTCCAGTCGCCGACACGGCGATGGCCGGTGACCGGCCAAGCGAGCCTCGAGCTCGCCCGAAGCCGGCGAGCCTCGAGCTCGCCAAATCTGGCGAGGCAGAGGCCTCACCGACACTCGCTGAAGTCGAGTGAGACTTGAGCCTTGCCAGATCCAGCGAGTGGTGAGCTCACCGGCGAGCCTCGAGCTCGCCAAATCTAGCAAGGCGGAGGCCTCGCCGATGTCCAGCGAGGCTTGAGCCTCGCCAGATCCGGCGAGGGGCGACCTCGAGCTTGCTCGACGTCGGCGAGCCTCGAGCTCGCTGGATCTGGCAAGGCGGAGGCCTCGCCGACGTCCGGCGAGGCTCGGGCCTCGCCGATCTAGCGAAACTCAAGCTCGAGGCTCGCCTGTGGCCGACCGCCAGCCATCGTCGTGGCGGCGGCCAGCCAAAGAAGAAGAATACCAAAAAAGAAAAAATAAAAAGAAAATTAAAAATTATATTTAAAAAAATAAAAAAAATAATTAAAAATTTAATTTTTTAAAAAAATAAAATAATTAAAATTCTTTTATGAAATACATGAATGAATATTCATTATATCCATCTTATCTAATGTACTTATTATGGTACATTTGTATCATACATTCTAAGTACATCTCCCTATACAATGAATGTTCATCTCTCCTATCTAGTACATGTATCATTCGATACATTGATATTAATGATAAGTACATTCTTATTCTCCTATAAATAGGAGTTTATTTTTTATGTACAAGGATCACAATAGGAACACAACAGTGAGATACTAGAAATAAAACTCTCTCCTCTTACTTTCTCTATTATTTCTGGTGTTCACTTACTTTCTCTTCTCAATTTATTCTCTATTATATATTCGCAATGCAATATTTTACAACACATTATCAGCACGAAAATCTACCAACTGAGTAAGTAATTTCTGCAAGGTGGGTATTCTTTTTATTAATTAACTTATACTTCATCTTCTTCTATCAATTCTTCATTTTTATTTTTCTTGGCCTGAAGCCAAATTTCAAATCTAAAAGTATCCTTATGCTCCTGAAGTAGCGGTGGATATTTGGAAATCCTTTTAATTAATTTAAGGATTTATTTTTGCAATGATTATGGTAAATATTGAAAAGCCCAAATTCCACATCCTAGAAGTGAGTGGAAAGAATTATCTATCCTAGTGCCTTAACATGAAAATGCACCGCCAAGGGCAATGTCTCGCTAATACAATTACAGAGGATGGAACCTCAAATGAAAAGGATAAAGCAAATGCGCTAATTTTTATTCGCCGTCATTTGCATGAGAGCCTGCAGACTTAATATTTATCCGTTCGAGACCCTCATATCTTGTGGAGGAGCTTGAAGGATAGGTATGATCATACCAAGACTGTTATCCTCCCTCAAGCACAATATGACTGGCAAAATCTCAGACTGCAAGATTTTAAATCAGTGTCTGACTATAATTCCGCTTTATTTGATATCGTTTCTCGACTTGAATTATGCGGTATCAAACTCGCTGATGCAGAATTATTAGAGAAAACTTTCTCCACCTTCCATGCTTCAAATGTTGTATTGCAACAGCAATACCGGCAGTGTCAGTTTGCCACATACTCTAAATTAATTTCTGTACTTCTTACTGCCGAGCAAACTAATGAATTGCTGCTCAAAAATCATGATCTTAGACCTGCTATCTCAAAAGCATTGCCTGAAGCACATGCTAACTTTGAGAAAAATACTGGCCATTTTAAGGGTTATAAGCACAGGCAAGAACATAATCCTAGAAGGGATGGCAAGAAATTTAACCGTCCTAGGAAATCAAACTTTGGCCTGAATCATGGCAAATAAAAAAAGCCAAATAAGGTGATTAATGAAAGTATTTGTCATCGTTGTGGCATGACTGGGCACTGGTCACATACCTATCGTACGCCAAAACATTTTGTTGATCTATACCAGGCATCTTTAAAGAATACGGGCAAGCGTGGTGAATCTCATGCCATTGAAATCAATCCTACTGCCATAACCACTGTTGAGGCCAACAATATCTCCGTTGGTAGGACTCCTCTTGCTCCTGAAGTAGCAAATGCATCCTTGGATGTCTCTGATTTCTTTGAGGACCTTTGATTACTTTGATGAGGCATCAGATTGGTGGATGATAATTTGAACTTCGAATTTTATGTTGTTTTGCTTTAAATGTATTACTTTTTATTATTATTTAATATGGTTATGAAATGCTTATGAACCTTATATAATATTTATTTTTGAAATTTTATTCGACTATATAACTAATATGCAACTTGTATGATACTTGACACATGAAGTTGTCAATATAAATGCAAATGGAAAATACCGAGAAAAAATGAAGATGTTTGTTTGCTTGATAGTGCAACAACACATACTATATTTAGTAATAGACACTTTTTCTTGGAGATAAGTACACTAATGGTGCCATAAGTTGTGTACGGCGTTCACTTTGGTGCCAAAAGTTTCCGTCAAATCACTTAAGTGCCAAAAAATTTGAAAAACGCTCACTTTGGTGTCAACGCCGATCTAATCGGCCGGAAATCCGACGTGGCCTTTTTTTTATTAATTTCTTATACTGATGTGGCTCGCCTGAGAGTCCAGTCAGCGTGTAAACCACCAAATGACGTCGTTTGGCATCTTAAACCCCAAGTCGAAACCCTAAATCCCCAAATCGAGAGAGAGAGAGAGAGAGAGAGAGAGAGAGGCCATAGCGGCGTTGTCTTCTTCCCCGAAGAACAACACCAGCAGAGAGAGAGAGAAGCCATGATGGCATCGTCTTCTTCCCCGAAGAACAACACCAGCAGAGAGAGAGAGAGAGAGAAGTCATGGCGGTGTCGTCTTCTTCCCCGAAGAACAACACTAGCAGAGAGAGAGAGAAGCCATGGCGGCGGCGTCTTCTTCCCCGAAGAACAACACCAGCACCAGCCACTCTCTGAACAGAGCCCGATCCACCATCTCCATCTGCGCCCTCCTTGTTTCCCTCGCACTCCTCGTCTTCTCTCTCTCTATGCACCTTCAACCCCCCTTCTTCCTCCTCCTCCTCCGCCCTCGCCTCCTATTTTCCCATCACTTCTTGGCCGAGCGATGGTGGCCGAGCGACGGTGGCCGAGCACGGTGGCCAAGCGACAGTGGCCGAGCAAGCTAGGTCGATGAGGATGAACAAAAAAAAACCCTAATTTCAATCACAAATGAGCTATACGGCGTCATTTTTCCTAAGCCATCCTCATAGGACAGCAAAACGACGTCGTTTAAAGGGTTTATCAAATTTTTTTTTTTTTAAATATAAAGCCACGTAATCATGTTAACCGAAATTTCTCGCCAGTGGCACCAAAATGATCGTTTTTTCTCCGATTTGGCACTTAAGTGATCCGGTGGAAACTTTTGGCACCAAAGTGAGCACCCGTGCACAACTTATGGCACCATTAGCGTACTTATCCCCTTTTTCTCAAGTATGACATTGCGTAAGGCACAAATCCATACAATATCAGGTCATGTTCCGATTATTGATGGTTTTGGGAATGCCACAATTATTTTACCAAATGGCACAATCCTGCATATTGAGAATGCGTTTCTGAGTATTAGATCAAAAAAAGAATCTACTCAGTTTCAAAGATGTACGTCGTAATGGGTACCATATTAAGACTATTTATGAACAAAATAAGGAATATATTGGCATTTCCTCTTATAAGATGGGCCTGAAGACTATCCATGAGAAGCTAGAAGCTTCTTCTATGGGTTTGTATTGTGTCATGATTAAGGCTGTTGAAACTTACGCCGCCACATCCTGGAGATTGGTAAGCCCTGATCAGTTTGGACAGTGGCATGATCACCTTGGTCATCCTAGCGCTTCAATGATGCGTAGGATAATTCAAAATACAAAATGACACCCTTTAAAGGATATAAATGTATTGTTGTCCAAAGATTATAATTGTGAGGCTTGCTCACAAGGAAAGCTCATTATCAAACCTTCTATAACAAAGGTTAATCTTGAATCTCCTTTATTCTTGCAAAGAATTCAGGGTGATATTTGTGGACCAATACAACCACTTGGACAATTTCGATATTTTATGGTACTAGTGGACGCATCTTGTAGATGGTCCCATGTTTGCCTATTATCTACGTGTAATGTCACATTTGCACGTTTACTTGCGCAGATTATAAAGCTCCGAGCACAATTCTCTGATTATCCAATTAAGAGCATAAGGATGGATAATGCTGGTGAATTTACATCAAAGAGTTTTGATACATATTGTACTTCACTCGGAATCGAGGTTGAGCACCCAGTTGCATATGTTCATACTCAAAATGGATTGGCAGAATCCTTGATTAAACGTATCCAAATCATTGCCCGCACTCTATTATTGAGAACGAATCTCAACGATACAGCATGGGGTCATGCAGTTTTGCATGCGGCAGCTCTAATAAGATTACGCCCCACTGCTAGTTTTTTACAATCTCCCCTTCAAATGGTTCTTGGTTATGAACCAGATATTTCACATCTACGCACCTTTGGTTGTGCAGTACAGATGTCTGTAGCACCACCAAAAAGGACAAAAATGGGTCCCCAACGCCGTTTAGGCATTTATGTTGGGTTTAATTCACCGTCTATCATTAGGTTCTTGGAACCAACTACTGGTGATCTTTTTACTGCCAGATTTTCAGATTGTCATTTCGATGAGACTAGGTTTCCATCAATTGGGATACCTACAACTTCCATGACTGCAAAACAAAAACCAGTTAAGGTTTTCTCTTGGAATGAGAAAATTTTATCTCAATTTGACCCAAGGACTCCTGAATGTGAAAACGAGGTGCAGCGCATAATCCATTTACAGGCCATGGCCAATAGACTTCCTGACGCATTTAATGATGCTACTAAGGTAATGAAGTCTCATATTCCAGTTGCAACTGCTCCAGCTAGGATAGTTGTTCCCGAAGAACAGGCTAAAATGGATCAAAATCCCCCGCACTCGAAGCGTGGTAGACCGATAGGATCAAAAGATACTGCTCCTCGAAAACGAAGGGGTTAGAATCAGGAATCCACTCCAGAAGAGCCTAGCGTTGTGCTTGCTCCCAAATAGCTTATTGCCCTTGAAGAGGCGCAAACCCATGAAAGGAACACTAACCCCGGGAA
The DNA here is from genome assembly GCA_016097605.1 of Eucalyptus guilfoylei. Lineage (NCBI taxonomy): Eukaryota > Viridiplantae > Streptophyta > Magnoliopsida > Myrtales > Myrtaceae > Eucalyptus > Eucalyptus guilfoylei. The sequence continues at coordinate 20,707,832 of CM027860.1, forward strand.
TACCGAGAATTTCATTACATATTGTAATGAAATTTGGAATCGAAATGAAATCATCATTGATGATGCTTTTGCATTCTCAATTGCTCATAAAATTATGGATGATGTGAGCCGCAATCTATTATTGAATGTCGTCAAAGGTAAGATTGGCCTAAGTGGGAGGAAGCAATTAAAGCTGAATTAGCTTCCCTAACTAAATGAGAGGCTTTTGAACTTGTAACTCGTATCCCCGATAATGTAAAGCCCATTGGATATAAATGGTATTTATCCGAAAACGAAATGAGAAAAACGAGGTTGTCAGGTATAAAGCCCGACTCGTTGCCCAAGGATTCTCCTAGAGACCTGGGATTGATTATAATGAGACATATTCACCTGTGATGGATATGATTACATTTCATTTTCTCATTAGCCTAGCAATCTTTGAAAGATTGGAAATACGTCTTATGGACGTTGTGACGGCATATTTATATGGCTTATTAGACTCTGATATTTATATGAAAATTCCCGAGGGATTCAAAATGCCTGAAGCATGCACTCCCTGCAATTTATTCTCAATAAAATTGCAAAGATCCTTGTATGGTTTAAAGCAATCTGGTCGCATGTGGTATCAACGCCTAAGTGAGTACCTAATTAAGGAAATGTACAAGAATGATTATCTGCCCATGCATGTTTATTAAGAAATCAGAAACCGGATTTGCTATTGTAGCAGTTTATGTCGATGATATAAATTTAATTGGAACTCCAGAAGAGTTAGCTGAAACTGCTAAATATTTGAAAATGGAGTTTGAAGTTAAAGATTTGGGTAAAACCAAACTTTGTCTTGGTGTAGAGCTTGAGCATAAAGCAAATGGAATAATCGTCCATCAATCAACGTACGTTGAAAGATTGCTTAAACACTTCAACATGGACAAAGCTCACTCATTGAGCACCCATATGGTTGTAAGGTCTCTAGATCCCCAAAAGGACCCATTTCGTCCTAGAGAATCAAATGAAGAGATACTTGGTCCTGAAGTACCATATCTCAATGCAATTGGGGCTTTGATATACTTGACACAATGTACGATACCAGATATCGCTTATGCGGTAAATTTATTAGCACGTTTTAGTTCTGAGCCAACTCGGAGACACTGGAATGGAGTTAAACATATTTTCCATTATCTCCGAGGAACCATAGATTTGAGATTATATTATTCCAAGGATTCCACTAACTTTGGTTTAGTTGGATATGCTGATGCTGGATATAGATTTGATCCACATAAGGCTCGCTCTCAAATCAGGTATTTATTTTGTTATAATGGCACCGCTATTTTTTGGTGTTCTACGAAGCAATCGCTAGTAGTTACATCTTCTAATCACTCTGAGATTATTGCTTTATATGAAGTTGGAAGAGAGTGTGTTTGGTTAAGATCCGTTATAACACATATTCATAATTCTTGTTGCTTAGTACCGGTTACAAATTCTCCCACTATAATTTATGAAGATAATGTTGCTTGTGTTGCACAAGTCAGGGGAGGATATATCAAAGGTGATAGGACCAAGCATATCTCGCCGAAATTTTTTTATACTCATGAACTCCAAGAAAGTCAACAAATTGATATTAAACAGATTCAATTCATAAATAATCTTGCAGATCTTTTTACCAAATCATTGCTAACATCAACTTTTGAGAAATTAGTATATGGCATTGGTATGCGGCGAGTTCACAAGATACAAGATTGATTAACCCGAGCAATGGCTACATGGCTCAATTGATAGGGAGATATTATGAACTATGCATTGCAGCATTGATATGCGGTGAGTTCACAAGATGCAAAATTGATTAGCCCTAGCAGTGACTATATACGCATTGCACTCTTTTTTTTCTTTTTGTCCGGTTTTTTTTTCCCACATGGTTTTTTCGGCTTAAAGTTTTTAACGAGGCAATTCATGCATCCATCAAAGGGAGAGATCATAACATTTGTGCTATGCACTCTTTTTCCCTTTTGTCTGGTTTTTGTCCCACTGGGTTTTTTCGGTTTAAGGTTTTTAATGAGGCAGTATTATTCGATGCATATTCATAATGATTACAATGAATATTCAAGGGGGAGTGTTATGAAATACATGAATGAATGAAATACATAAATGAATATGCATTATATTCATCTTATCTAATGTACTTATTACGTACATCTGTATCATACATTCTAAGTACATCTCCCTATACAATGAATGTTCATCTCCCCTATCTAGTACATGTATCATTCGATACATTGATATTAATGATAAGTACATTATCGTTCTCCTATAAATAGGAGTTTAGTTTTGATGTACAAGAATCACAATAGAAACACAACAGTAAGATACTAGAAATAAAACTCTCTCATCTTGCTTTCTCTTCTCAATCTCTTCTCTATTATATATTTGCAACGCAATATTTTACAACAAATTTGATTTTTTAAAATAATTATTTTAAAACTATAAAACTTGTCCATTAAATTTGTATTGTATAAAACTATTTTAGCAATATCATTTATATATATAGGAAATAAATTTTCTTAAATTTAGTTAAATGAGTCAGGTATGGGTTGAGTATGGGTCGGGTCGGATATGGGTCAAAAAATTTGTATTGTAATAAATGGGTCATAAACGGGTTAAATGGGTCGATTTGGGTCGGACCATTTATGACCCGACCCGACCCACCCATTTAACAGGTCTAGTCGTGGCTACATCCATCACAAGAGTCTGAGCCCAAGTGAACAGGCTCTGGTTCACAAGGATTCTGTCGTAATAGTTCATCTCCATCAAAGCCGTTATTATATTGCACATAGAGTTTAGGACAAGGAGAATATTTAAGCAAAAGTTACAGACATGTCACCTGATTAATGAGACAAATTTTAATTTATGAATAATGAACATATCTTACATAATTCAAATCTCTAAACTCATTAAAATGCATTTAGACACGGATCTAGTTATTTACGTAAAGCTATTTATTGAACATATTCGAGAGGCAGTATTATCCGGCACATTATATAACAAGATAGAGTTGTTTGATTAATTTAATTTGAAAGATATTATACTGACATTAACCAATGAATAATCAACTTTACTTCTACATGGGAGGGCACCCGTCTATGGATGCAAGCTACATGCACATTACGTGCCCGTGGAGTGCACAAATAACTTTTCTCAAACTTTATATGAATTGTTTTGTTTATTTTAAGTTGCACTTGTATATTATCTATGTTCTTCGTTTTCTTGACCCAGAAATTCATGATAAAACGCTTCGTTCTATGTACGCATTTGCTATCATATTATTGACCATTAATAATTGGGATAACCATATAGCTAATGAACATCATAGGGAAATTCAATTAGATTCTCGCATAGATATTATTGTTTTCTTACAAATATAAGCATGAAGGCAAATGCAACATTCCTTATTCTATTTATTTTTGTTGGATCAATTTGATATAATTCTCAAAAAGATTATTGGGATTGGGGTACAGTAAAAGTGCACCTATGGTAGTCAAAGAAGATAAAGATTAAAAGCTAATTAATTGTCACATTCGTTATCTAAAGGAAAAGTACCCAAAAAATCCTAAATCTATTATACTGGTACCAATTCAGTCCTAAACTTTTCAATTGGACCAATTTAGTCCTAAATGTCACATCTCGATCCTCTGAGCACGTGCCCATCCCTATTGGTCGATATAATAGCGATGTCCTAAGATGCATCACCGACCCATTCTATTTTAATATACGTATGCGGAAGCATATAAATAATCCACAAATAATAAAACAATGGGATAGGAAAATAGTACCATAAATTTTTCAAACCAAAACTAACCTTTTATAAACACATAGGTTTATTTACAACATCAGATTGCTTACAAAATTATCGGCTTAATCAAAAATGGACTGTCCTATGACTAATAAGTCAGACAGGTTTGCCGATTCTGTTTCCTTCACCTCCCCAAACTCCAGGGCTTCCGTCCTTCATTAACACCATTTAAGGACTTGAAAATGGTTATACAATAACCAGTAAGACAACATCTCAACGAGTTCTACTCTCTAAGACCCGATTAGGAAGAAAATATGTCTTAGGGGCTGCCTAAGCACAATCACGAGTCAGAGGGCTTACATTGACCTCAATTTCCTTCCTACAAGTCAGTTCAAATAACAGATACTAACAATCATATCATCCAATAAATTCAATCAGATCGAAACATTGATTAATCGACTCAGTTGATTACATATCATCAAGACCACTCTCTAGTCATCACAAGTATTCCATCTCAAATCTTACTCCCGACTCAACGAGCAAGATCTATTCCATCATCAGCTATAATTCACGGTCCAAATGACACAACCTATATTTAGGTGGTAATCACGGCCCAATGGGCGCAACCTTTAATAGGTGGCAGATCACGACCATATTACGCACAACCTCTATCAGGTGGTGAATCACGGCTCGATTGGGCACGATCTTTAACAGATGGTAAATCACGGCCCGATTGGGCACAACCAATTCCAAATTCGGTGGTAACTCTCGGCCCAACTGGCACAGCTATACTTCAGCAGCTTTATAGGTTCACTCACAACCTTTCATGATTATTTCCCACTTAAACATTGACATTCTCCAATTTTGGGATAATTTCCCCATAATCACTAATTCACTCAATTTTCACAAACCAGTGCTCAATCAAATAAACAGAAAGCACAACTGCAATCAGCACGAAATTTCGGTCATCGACCATCCTGGTTGAATTTTCGAAAATTAATTAATTACAGATAATTAAATTAACTAATCTAATATAATTTGTCCACCTAAACATACTTAATTTAATCTAATCAACCCCTAAACATATTTATCCTACTAAATAAGGATTAGTGAGTGAAACTCCCTTGTTAAAAGCGAAGACTGGATCACTGCGACGGCAACGCGACGACAACCGAACTTGGACTCGCGACGACACTAACGAGCTTGGACCAGGCCTAAACTTGGCCCAACAAATCTCAGCCCAAGCTGAGATTAGTTGCTAAATTGGGCTCGGCTTTGCGGGCTTGAGCTCGGAATTGGGCTTTCAATGGGTTGGACTCCAGAGCTGAAGATGGGCTTGGGCCGAATTTCACGTGGCCTGATCTTCGGCTTCAATTGGACTGAACAAGAAAGCCCAATGGAACTACAGAATTCCTGGGCTGAGCTGAGGCCTTCGAAGAAGGCTTGCGGGCTCGCTGATGTGGGCTGAAATCTACCGATCCATGGGCTGAGCTGCTGCAGGGCTTGCCTTCGGATGGGCTGGGCTTGCTGAAGTTGCCGAGCTGGACCGAAAAGCAGGAGCGGATGGGCTGGACCGCTTCAGACGATGCTGCTGCTTCGTTGGTGGGGTGCTGCGGACGAAGGAGCAAATCGTGGGGACGTGCAGCGAGTCAACAAGAGGGAATTTCGGTGGAGATGCCGCAGACGCGCGGCAGGAGTCAACTGCAGAAGCAGCCAGCAGCTTCGGTGGACCTTGACGTCGTGGCAGGGGGACGCTGGCTTGACCGAGAAGAGACAGAACTCAGTGGAATTGTGGGCGTGGAAGCTGGCTGAGCAAAGGCGAGCTGGCCGCACGAGGGGAGCCTTGGGTCTTCGGTGGGGGCTTCACGGCGAGGAGTTGACTCGGGCGTGAAGAGTCGTCAACAAATTGGCCAAAGGACCAAAGATAGTGGGGAGCAGGGATGCGTGGCAGAGACGCACGAAGAGGAGTCAACAAAAGGCTTCGTGCAGGGGTTGTTGACCGGCGTGAGGTGTGCTGGCGTCGATTGGAGTTGGCTCGGTGGGGTTTTGGGCAGCGGCGTTGAAGACGTGAAGATGAGCGAGCTGGCAGCAGCTTCGGTGGAGTCCAACGGAGGGGCTGATCAAAGAAAATGAAAGCAAAGCAGAATGAAAGACTGAAGCTCGTCTGAAGAGGGCAGAACAGCTGGTCTTCGGCTGAGGCGTGCACGGCAAGCTGAAGATGAAGGAGCAAAAGTCAAGCAAATATCCTCCTCCCTTTAATGCTTGGTCCCCTAGATCTTTATACCTATCACCTTTGTCCCTAATTTCTTTCTTGAAGATAAATCCACCATTAAATCCAATTTTTGATACAAATGTTGCACCCCTCAGTCTAGTTCCGAATTTCATAAGTTTTGACTTCAATTTCTTCATGAAATTTCTCAAATCAACATCCAATTTCATCGTGGAAAAAGCCCACAAAATTTCCATACTTTCTTATCGTTAAGTAGCTCGGTCTGGAAGTCAGAATTTCATTTAATTAGGCCCGTCCGAATTTTCGCTAATTTTCCGCAACGTCCGAATCAATTTTCTGTAAAAATCTCGGAATCTACAAAATTCTTCGGAGAAATAGATGTCCAGCCAAAAATTCCTATACGGTGAGATTAGGGTTAGTCTGCTAATAGAAAGCTAATTAGTCCAGACTACGCAAGATCGGGCTACGTATATATGTTCATACACTTTGGTGTTGAACTTAGTTTTTCAATAGTACAAAGTAAAGTTTTTGTATAAATACCCCTAACTTCATTCAAGTGCAACATGTAGAAAATCTATTCACATAAACAACTAATCAATTAAAAAGAAATGGATCCATATATGATTGTAAAACAACGAGATCAATAAGCATAACGGAATTAAAGCGTACCTGTATAAGTCATTGCTTCACTTGAAGAAAAATTGAACACTCTGATAATTAGAGATCTATCGGAATGTCAGATCTTCATCTCTATGACATATTTCAGTATAGCGGATTAAAGCAACTGATAGGTATAACCTATCCTTTTATAGGGTAGAGAGGGGACCTAACAAACCCTAATCAACAGCGTGTTAACCGGGCTCTTCACATTACGGGTTTCAGTCAAACATAATTGTCTACACTTTGCTGCTCAACTAGACCCGTTATTAATAGATACCAATACCAAATTCAATCAGATCACTGTAGGGTTCAATAAATATTGAAATATCCATTAACCCGATTATTTAAAATGGAAAATTAATTAATTAATGTAAGCCCATATTATAGGAAATTTCCAACACAACACACTACGTGCCCAGCCATCGAGCTTGTGCTTCTTCTTCCCCTTCTTCATCTTCTTCTTCACTGAAACTTGACCCCAAGCGATGGCTTGTGAGAGCTCTTCTGTCAAACCCGCCTTCTTATTGTTACTCCGTTTCCTTCTGGGAACAACCTCTACTGAGCTGTCCCGTACTTTATACTCCACATCCTGCCCCCAGCGCCCTCGACACCACTAAATGCGGCATGAGCTCCGTGGTCTCGAGCAAGGCGCGTATGGGTGTGCCGCTGCTCCGCCTTTGCTTCCACGATTGCTTCATCAATGCAAGTCTCTCTGCTCTGCGTCTCTCCTCTCTTTCCGATTGATTTTTACCTTTGTTTTTTCTCTTTCATTCGAGCTGCGTGCAAGCGTGCATGCATGATGCATCTTCGTGCTTGTGCGTGTGAAGCATTCCAACCAACCACGTAGTCAAAAGAATTATTAGATTCGCGTCTACACAAGTTAGGTAGGAGGTTCACATATTGAATTAGCTGAGTCTGACACTTTTTTGGTATTTTGTGGTGCCATGCATTTTTGTGAGTTTATTATATTATTAATAGATTTTGTTTGTTATAACAAAATAATTTTATTGGTAAATGAAAAAAACTTTTTCATGAGTATCGTTAGTATACGCTGCCGGTGTAAAAATATTTTTTTACAAACGGGCTTATCCACCCTTAATTTGGCTGTTAGTGAGGGATTTGGAATCTTCAAATCGTGGATAAGAATGGTTATGTAAAGTTTTCTTTACACCGATAGTGCACGCTTTAATTTTCTTATATTACAAAAACGATGTTGTCGATCAGATGTATATGTGATTAACTACCTCGTTTAAATCCAATGAACTCGATGAATTGGATCACATAAAGTCCTGAAAGTTGGAGCTTTAAAATGATATTTTATGGCAAATTATCATTTTTAATGAAATTTGTTAATCAAATGGTACTCTAAAATTTTTTTAGATCTTTGAACAAGCGAACCGCGCCTTATGCATGGCCTCACTAGTTTGCTTCCACACAAATTTAGAGTGTCGATCTAAATAAACCAATCAATTTAGTGTACCTACTTTGTTATCCTCTTCATGTTCTTTGTGCATAATTTTAGACTTGTCTATATCCTAATGAGGGATAAGTATATTAAAAGTATCAAAAGTTGTATATGGCGCTTACTTTAGTGCTAAAAATTTTTACCAGCTCACTTAAGTGCTAAATTGGAAAAAAAACAATCATCTAAATGTCAACGATGAGAAATTCCAATCAAATTGATTATGCCTCATTTATAATTAAAATTTTAATATGACTTGACAAATTTTTTAAAAACTGTAGTCCATGTAGCATTTTCACGTGGCATGCTTGGCACTGAAATGATGGCTTTTTAATAACAACTAATACTAAAGTGATCACTTTAAACAAAATTTAGCATTTAAATTATCACAATTTACAAATTTTGAACAATGTTGTTTATGGGTTATATGCTGACTAGGCACATCGGTGAGCCATGTAGGACTGAGAAATTAATAAAATATAGTCACGTCGGATTTCTGGTAACCCAAACTGGAATTGACACTTAAAAGATTTTTTTCAAAAAAAAAAAAAGTGGCACTTAAGTGATCCAAAAAAACTTTTGACACTAAAGTGAGTACCGTACACAACTTTTAATACTTCTAGTATACTTATCCGTCCGGGAAAAGTGCCAAAAAAAGTCCTAAACATTTTGTTTTTGTGTCAATTTAGTCCTAAACCTTTTTTTGGTACCAATTTAGTCATAAATCTTTTTATTTAATGCCGATTTAGTCAATCTGGCAAATTTAGCCCAGAAAATGCCTACATGGATACAAATTCAGCGCTAGCCGTCCTACATGGCCAGACCGACACTGACATGGATACCTGAAAACAAAACGACACCGTTTTATAAAATTCAAAAAAAAAAAAAATCTAGAACCTTCAAAACAAAACGACGCCGTTACTTCTCTTACGTTTTCCCTTTTCTCTTACATTTTCACTTGCCCCAAATTGTCTTCAACGATGGAGGAAGAACCCCAAATCCCATCTACCCAAATCGATTCAATCTGAACTCAAATCCAAGGAGTTTGCTCAAGCCAAGTTGTTCTTTGATCGAATCGACTCCCCAATCTAGCCCAACCCCTTTGTCTTCCCAAACCCTACATCAAACATGTCTCCATTTCAATCTCGACCCGATCGGTTTTTTAATGACAATTAATGGATGCATTGTTCCTTCAGAGAAAACACGAAGCAAAGTCGAAAGGCACGAGAAAAGTTGGAGAACTTCCTATTTAGTGTCACCCCGTCAAAATTGGTGTCTCTAGGCGTTCATAATGGGGGACAAAAAGGTGGAAAAGGATAGGGGAAAAATTCAATGTCCGTACTCGATTTTCAGGAAAAATTATAGCCTTTAACCTGTTTGCAACCATTGAATTTAATGGACTCCAATCCGATCGATTTTCTATTTAGAAGGACTAATGTGTGGCGTAGATGCCACAGGTTGATTTTATTGAAGTACACCACAAACTTCGCTGAGAAGAAGAATGTTAGCCCGAATGCCAAATCTATACGGGTATTCGAGGTGATTGATATGATCAAGTCCCAACTAGAGAGCATGTGCCCCAGGGTCGTGTCCTGTGCCGACATATTGGTTGTTGCTGCTTGCGATTCCATCGTTGCCTTAAATGCACATTTTCTTCTCAATTCTAGTGATCAATTGTGAGGGGAAAAAAATCACATTGTATGTTCTCCATGCTATATTAATACTAACAGATATGGATTTATTTTTTACTTAATTTTTAGTTAGGTGGCCCAAGTTGGACAGTCTCACTTGGAAGAAGAGACTCAACCAGCGCAAGCCAAAGTGCTGCTATTAGCAACATTCCTGCCCCAAGTCTGAACCTTAGCGACCTCATCTCTTCCTTCGGCAAAAGAACGCTTCAAGTGCCATAACTTTGCACAAAGGGACACTTAAGTGCCATAACTTACGAAAGATATACTTAAGTGCCACATTCGAAGAAAAACGGATCACTTAAGTGCCACTCCGGCCAAAATTCGGCCAAAACGCCGACGTGGCATTTTTCCGGTGAAACCAGCCCAAAACGACGCCGTTTTTGCGCTAACGTGGCCAAATAATGCAAAAAAACGGCGTCGTTTTGGGCTAACATTAACATAAAAAAAAATATATAAAAATTAATTAAATTATATTTAAAATTAAATTTAGTTCAAATATTTAAAAATAATAATTTTAAAATTAAATTTAGTAAAAATATTTAAAAAATTATTTTAAAATTAAAAAGTAAAAAATTTAAAAATTTCTAAAAATTTCTAAAAATTTCTAAAAATTTTTAAAAAAAATTTTAAAAAGTTTAGAAAAATTTAGAAAAATTTAAAAAAATTTAGGAAAATTTAGAAAAATTTAAAAATATTAAAAAAATATTAAAAATTAAAAAAAAAAAAAAAAGGAAAGGGGGAGGCGGGCGAGGGATCAACCCTCCGCCGCCGCCGCCCCGCCCCCGCCGGAAGGGGCCGGCAACGGTGGGCGGAGGGTCGGCCGGGGTCGCTAGGCCCTGGCCAGATCGGGGCGACGGCTCCGGCCAGGGTCACCGACCCTCGCCCAGCCGGGCCAAGGGCCGCCGACCCTCGCCGGATATGGGCGAGGGCCGCGACCCTCCCCAGATCTGTGGCCAGTGGCGAGGGTCGCGACCCTCGCCAGATCTGTGGCAAGTGGCAAGGGCTCGTGGCCCTCGCCGCCGGTCGGCCGGGGTCGCTAGCCCTTGGCCAGGGCTCGGCGACCCCGGCCGACCCTCCCCCCGCCATCGCCGGCCCTTCCCGGCGGCGGTGGGGCGGCGGCGGCGGAAGCCGAGGGCGATCCCCCCATCACCTCCCCCTTTCCTTTTTTTTTTAAAAAATTTTTTAAATTTTTTTAAGTTTTTTTAAATTTTTTTAAATTTTTAATATTTTTTAAAATTTTTGTACATTTTTTAAATTTTTTAAATTGTTTTAAATTTTTTTTAATTTTTTAAATTTTTATAAATTTTTTTAATTGTTTTTAATTGTTTTTAATTTTTTTATATTTTAACTAAATTTAATTTTAAAATTATTATTTTTAAATATTTTAACTAAATTTAATTTTAAATTTAATTTAATTAATTTTTATTTTTATTTTTTTACCACGTCAGCCCAAAACGACGTCGTTTTTGCATTATTTGGCCACATCAGCGTGCAAAACGGCGTCGTTTTGGGCTTGTTTCGCCGGAAAAATGTCACGTCGGCGTTTTGGCTGGACTTTGGCCGGATTGGCACTCAAGTGATCCATTTTACTCCGATTTTGGCACTTAAGTATACCTTTCGTAAGTTATGGCGGCTTAAGTGTCGTCTTTCTGAAAGTTATGGCTTTTACGACCCGCGTCCGCACATCCTCTTCCTTCTCTAACAAAGGCTTCGCCGCCAAAGAAATGGCGGCACTCTTAGGTCGTTGTCTTCTTCTTTTTTCACCCATTAAAAAAGAATTTATAATAATGCTCGACCAATATATAAAGAACAATTTACAAAACATTGTTTGATGGTTTGTTAACAAGATCGCACACGATAGGTCAAGCCTGATGCTTGACTTTCCGGGCCCAACTTTACAATAATCAACACCGCATATGCAACATCACTGAAAGCAAACTGTCCGAGCTCCGTAGGCGACAACAACCCCTCTCCTCTTGACGCCACGAGCCCGACGTCCTTCGACACTGCCTTTTCAAGAACTTGCAAATCCAAAAGGATCTTCTCAACTCGGACTAGCAGTTGTTCAGTGGTGGTGCCATAGACTTTCAAGGGAATGCTTATAGCAGCAATTCGGCAACTTTCATGACAGATTTTTCTAACGCTATGGTGAAGATGGGTAACCTCAACCCGCTCACCGGCTCAAGCAGTCGAATTAGGAAGAACTATGGAAAAGTCAACTCATGTTCGTTCTAAGTTTTACTTTGCATCTCTTATGTCCTCAAGTTTATTTCGATAATAAAAGGTTCTCCTTATTGTCTGTCTTGGATGGTTGATCCTATTAATATCTATCTAAATGCGCATGAAAATGGTGTTTATGTGGTTGTGGCATGTAGCGTGATTGCAAATTCATTATTTGTCATTGCAAATACATATATCAATAATCTCAACGTGCACATGACGTGCACATAGCCTGCACATGGCATGTACAAATAACTTTTTTCAAACTTGATATTAATTGTTTAGGTTGATTTAAGTTGCACAAGTATATTATCTATTTTCTTCTTTCTCTTGATCTGGAAATTCTTGATAAGACATTTCATTCTATACATGCATTTGCTGTCATATTATCAACCGTTAATAATGGGACTAATCATATGACTAATGAACATCGTAGGGAAATTTGATTACGTTCTTGCATAGAAATTATTGTTTTCTTACACATTCAAGCATGAAGGCAAATGCAACATCCCTTATTTTATTTATTTTTGTTGGATCAATTTGATATCTTTCTCGCTCTCGAAAAAGAGGATTGGGATTGGAGTATAGTAAAAGTGCACATCTCGTAGTCAAAGACAATAAAGAAGGAAAGCTAATTGATGGTTACATTCATTATTTGAATATCTCACAACTTTGTAGTTGTATTTATTTTTCGTCTTTAACAAATACAAGCAACAAAATGCATAAAATATAGAGGCAGCAACTCTTTCAGCCTTGCATAGTATTAATGTTCTTTCAATTAGCTATTGATGACCCTGCAATTCGCTCGAATCTCCCCAGCACTTCCAGTCAAGACACCGATTTTACCCATCTTCACCATTGCAGCGGCAAAATTGTTCTTCCAAATGGATGGAATTCTTGCATTTTGAGTTACTTGGTTTGCAGTTGCAGAGTTTGTGAGGAGTGTCTGGTCTGATGTGAACAAGCCTCGATTCGCAAGTATGCCCTGATAATAGCTTGTATCCATCATGTTCGGTTTGGGGGGGTCCATTGGAACAACTAGGGTCGGATCATTGCCTTGTGGACACTGTTGCTTCAACATGGATGCATATGTAGGGTCCAAGCTTGGGTCTTGGTTCACAGTTGTATTGAAGCTGTACAGTCTATTGTTGAAGGAAGTGCAGTGAGACCGACCAATTGTATGCGCTCCTGTGACACGCACGAAGCAATTTTATTTTTTTTAATGAAAAATATTCCTTTTTCTGATTATGAAATTGGGGAGGAGTCAAGAATGTAAGTTGCCTACAACACATAATAGGCCAAGTATTACAGAAATCTAGAACCCCAGTTTCAAGAAAAGAATAGTATCACGTATGATTTTTTTCCTTTATATTCGTTCCCGTGAGAATTTTTTTCCTCTAATGCTACTCTTTCCTACGTAATCTTGATGATCTATTCTTTATCTGGACTTAAATAGCCACATTTCATAGATTGCTGCTCTAAGTGAAGAGTTACCGGAGAGTGTGACCATTTCTTCTTGAGTGAAACCCTTGTTGGCAAACAATTGTGTGAGTTGATCGACATTGAAAGACGGGGGAGGTAAGTTTGTAGTCTCTGAAGCTAAAGAGACTCTACCATCTCTTCTTCCTGCAGGAACATCGTACCCAAAGCCTCCCGTCTACAAAAAGAAAACAGAACGCCTCATGTTTATTTGTATGATGAACTTATGCTCAAGGTCGGTAAATATAAAGAGTTAAGGGGTTTGCGGTATTACGATCTCCACACTATCTCTTGCTGCAAAGGCTAGTATGTCAGCACAGGAAACAACTCCTTTGCACATAGCTTCGAGCCTAGCCTTGGCACTGTCAATTACTTCGAATCCTCTCAGACTAGGATTGTTGGCTGGAGAATCCTTTTCGGTTGTGTTTGACGGAGTGGAGTCGATGAGCACGGAACCTTCACAACCCTAAGATGGATCAAAGCACGCGATATTTCTTAAAACTCACAAATGAAATCCATTCCTGAAACAGAGCTAAGGTACTTCTGTGAGGGTCATTGAGTTTAGGAGGAGCATATTTAAACAAGATTTACAGCATGGCTCGTGATTAATGAGACAGCTTTGGTAGATGAATAATGAACACATCAGACACAATTGAAATATCTAAACTTGTTAAATGCATTTAGGCACATCTAGTTAAGCAATTAACTTTTAATAAATGTATGTATCATATTCCAATTCGAATGTGCAATATAATTAGTAGACGTATCATATCTATTAATTAGATCATGACAGTTTCGTTAAATTAATCGAAAGATATTTCATTGACATAAAAGCTTGTAGTAGTCAATTCATGTTCTACGTATGAGGCCGGAACGTGGGTATGGCATGTGAGTGGCATAAATTGCAATGAATTAATGAACTCTTAGTTGACACATTATTCTGCATACAAAAATGCAACCAAAGGAAAAAGGAAAGGAAATTAGTCGTCGCTTTTAGTTGACCTTGGTGAAAACATTAATTGCAACTAGAGCTACAACAAAAGATGGGATAGTGTCATTGGTTTTCACTCACCCTAACAAAGCAGTCATGAAAGTGCATCCTCACAAGGCCAGCAGCCAAACCCTTGTCCTTGATGAAAGCTTTTCTGACCTCATCCTTAACGATGAACTGGGCCAACCTGCACGAGTCCTTATAGAACCCAACTTGAAGCTGAGACTCGACGCATCGAGACAGTGAGACCAGGACCAAAGCGATACATACAAGAAGCTTCTTCATCTGGAAGAACTACAAGATTCTTGATTCTACGCCCGAAATCAAACGTTTCTTTGAACTGGATTGAAGCTTTGTGTTGCATGCACCTTGCAAAACCCCGCCATATATATAGCACAAGCATCCCAATGTATCTACTTATTGAGATGTACCATCTATTACACGTAACTAGAAGTTAAAATTTTTATTTGCCCACTTGCGAACAACCGAGAGGGTAGTGACATGATCGATCAAAGCGCTTGTGCATTACAGTGAGAGACGTGGAAGATGTAGGAAACGGACAACCGGGGTCGGTTGGATCACTGGCATCACTTTTGCTATTATAATTTTTCCTTTCGTGAAGGCCCTCGATCTGGATTTACACGGGAAATCTGGGTCCGAAACAAGGACCGAAAAAAAAGAAAATGAAATCTTTGTGGACTTGGGGGGGATGTTTAGTTGGAGGCAAGTTCCGATTCTGCAAATATAATATAGGCCCCATTCGCGAACGACAGAAATTTGGGTGTGCAGTTTCCACGTTGTCTTGTTCCTGCTTTTGGCGTTGCTTGGCTAGGCAAATCGACGGATGCTTCCTTTTCTTTTGCCATTGTTTTGGCTATTTCTGTTTCTTTAGGCCCGCTCCTGCGGTCCTCTTTTGCATTCGGTGCCCTTCCACTCACTGCGGTCCTCTTCCGCATTCGGTGCCCTTCCACTCACTCTGACTTGTTATCTTGTTGAAAGCAAGTTTTGCGGCGCCGGATCTTTTGTAATTGTTGGTTAAAGCTCTATATATTCTTACCTTTTACCCAAAAAAAAAAAATCAACGGATGCCAACTACAGTTCAGCGAAGTGCATCAACACGAGAGGATGAGCCAATGCCATCTCGAATCAATGAACTTGCACGTAGCTCGAGATTCCGCCGAAGAATATGCTGCAAAACCGGGCGCACGGACATTGGTCCATGTACATGTGTCGCCCCTCTCTCGAGTCGTGGCCGATTGTTCTTGGCCTATGCTCTCAACATTGTTAAAGACGTAGGAGGGAAGTCACCAAATCGAACTGGTGTCTCTAGGCGTTCATAATGGGGGACAAAAAGGTGGAAAAGGATAGGGGAAAAAGTCAATGTCCGTACTCGATTTCCAGGAGAAATTATAGCCTTTAACCCGTTTGCAACCATTAAATTTAATGGACTCCAATCCGATCGATTTTCTATTTAGAAGGACTAACGTGTGGCGTAGATGCCACGGGTTGATTTTATTGGAGCACACCGCAAACTTCACCGAGAAGAAGAATGTTAGCCCGAATGCCAATTCTATACGGGTATTCGAGGTGATTGATATGATCAAGTCCCAACTAGAGAGCATGTGCCCAGGGTCGTGTCCTATGCCAACATATTGGTTGTTGCTGCGTGAGATTCCATCTTTGCCTTAAATGCACATTTTCTTCTCAATTCTAGTGATCAATTGTGGGAAAAAAATCACATGTTATGTTCTCCATGCTATATTAATACTAACACATATGGATTTATTTTTTACTTAATTTTTAGTTAGGTGACCCGAGTTGGACAGTCTCACTTGGAAGAAGAGACTCAACCAGCGCAAGCCAAAGTGCTGCTATTAGCAACATTCCTGTCCCAAGTTTGAACCTTAGCGACCTCATCTCTTCCTTCTCTAACAAAGGCTTCACCGCCAAAGAAATGGCGGCACTCTTAGGTCATTGTCTCTTTTTTTTCACCTATTAAAAAAGAATTTATAATAATGCTCGATCAATATACTAAGAACAGTTTACAAAACATTGTTTGATTGTTTGTTAACAAAATCACACACGATAGGTCAAGCCTGATGCTTGACTTTCCGGGCCCAACTTTTACAATAATCAACACCGCATATGCAACATCACTGAAAGCAAACTGTCCGAGCTCCGTAGGCGACAACAACCCCTCTCCTCTTGACGCCACGAGCCCGACGTCCTTCGACAATGCCTTCTCAAGAACTTGCAAATCCAAAAGGATCTTCTCAACTCGGACTAGCAAATGTTCAGTGGTGGTGCCATAGACTTTCAAGGGAATGCTTATAGCAGCAATTCGGCAACTTTCATGACAGATTTTTCTAACGCTATGGTGAAGATGGGTAACCTCAACCCGCTCACCGGCTCAAGCAATCAAATTAGGAAGAACTATGGAAAAGTCAACTCATGTTCGTTTTAAGTTTTACTTTGCATCTCTTGTGTCCTCAAGTTTATTTCGATAATAAAAGGTTCTCCTTATTGTCTGTCTTGGATGGTTGATCATTTTAATATCTATCTAAATGCGCATGAAAATGGTGTTTATGTGGTTGTGGTATGTAGCGTGATTGCAAATTCATTATTTGTCATTGCAAATACATATATCAATAATCTCAACGTGCACATGACGTGCACATAGCCTGCACATGGCCTGCACATGGCGTGTACAAATAACTTTTCTCAAACTTGATATTAATTGTTTTGATTGATTTAAGTTGCACATGTATATTATCTCTTTTCTTCTTTCTCTTGATCTGGAAATTCTTGATAAGACATTTCATTCTATACATGCATTTGCTGTCATATTATCAACCGTTAATAATGGGACTAATCATATGACTAATGAACAACGTAGGGAAATTTGATTACGTTCTTGCATAGAAATTATTGTTTTCTTGCACATTCAAGCATGAAGGCAAATGCAACATCCCTTATTTTATTTATTTTTGTTGGATCAATTTGATATCTTTCTCGCTCTCGAAAAAGAGGATTGGGATTGGAGCATAGTAAAAGTGCACATCTCGTAGTCAAAGACAATAAAGAAGGAAAGGTAATTGATGGTTACATTCATTATTTGAATATCTCACAACTTTGTAGTTGTATTTATTTTTCGTCTTTAACAAATACAAGCAACAAAATGCATAAAATATAGAGGCAGCAACTCTTTCAGCCTTGCATAGTATTAATGTTCTTTCAATTAGCTATTGATGACCCTGCAATTCGCTCGAATCTCCCCGGCACTTCCAGTCAAGACACCGATTTTACCCATCTTCACCATGGCAGCGGCAAAATTGTTCTTCCAAATGGATGGAATTCTTGCATTTTGAGTAACTTGGTTTGCAGTTGCAGAGTTTGTGAGGAGTGTCTGGTCTGATGTGAACAAGCCTCGATTCGCAAGTATGCCCTGATAATAGCTTGTATCCATCATGTTCGGGGTAGGGAGGTCCATTGGAACAACTAGGGTCGGATCATTGCCTTGTGGACACTGTTGCTTCAACATGGATGCATATGTAGGGTCCAAGCTTGGGTCCTGGTTCGCAGTTGTATTGAAGCTGTACAGTCTATTGTTGAAGGAAGTGCAGTGAGACCGACCAATTGTATGCGCTCCTGTGACACGCACGAAGAAATTTTTTTTTTTAATGAAAAATATTCCTTTTTCTGATTATGAAATTGGGGAGGAGCCAAGAATGTAAGTTGCCTACAACACATAATAGGCCAAGTATTACAGAAATCTAGAACCCCTAGTTTCAAGAAAAGAATAGTATCATGTATGATTTTTTTCCTTTATATTCGTCCCTCGTCCCTATGAGCATTTTTATTCTTTTTTTCTTTTTGATAACCAAGGACTCCACCACGGGCCCCCCGTGCCCGAAAGGCTCTTGAGGGCCGAGCCCCTATACCTCAAGAGAGAGTAGCCCAACAACCCACCGCCAGGGCCTCCACTTAAATCGCTAGCAACTGTAGGTTTCAAACTCTCGACCTCGGCGATGAAGGAGGGACTCTCAACCAATGCAGCTATCCACGGATGGGTGATGATCTATTCTTTATTTGGACTTAAATAGCCATATTTCATAGATTGCTGCTCTAAGTGAAGAGTTACCGGAGAGTGTGACCATTTCTTCTTGAGTGAAACCCTTGTTGGCAAACAATTGTGTGAGTTGATCGACATTGAAAGACGGGGGAGGTAAGTTTGAAGTCTCTGAAGCTAAAGAGACTCTACCATCTCTTCTTCCTGCAGGAACATCGTACCCAAAGCCTCCCGTCTACGAACAAAAACAGAACGCCTCATGTTTATTAGTATGATGAACTTATGCTCAAGTTGGTAAATATACAGAGTTAAGGGGTTTGCGGGATTACCATCTCCACACTATCTCTTGCTGCAAAGGCTAGTATGTCAGCACAGGAAACAACTCCTTTGCACATAGCTTCGAGCCTAGCCTTGGCACTGTCAATTACTTCGAATCCTCTCAGACTAGGATTGTTGGCTGGAGAATCCTTTTCGGCTGTGTTTGACGGAGTGGAGTCGATGAGCACGGAACCTTCACAACCCTAAGATGGATCAAAGCACGCAATGTTTCTTAAAACTCACAAATAAAATCTATTCCTGAAACAGAGCTAAGGTACTTCTGTGAGGGTCATTGAGTTTAGGAGGAGCATATTTAAACAAGATTTACAGCATGGCGCATGATTAATGAGACAGCTTTGGTAGATGAATAATGAACACATCAGATACAATTGAAATATCTAAACTTGTTAAATGCATTTAGGCACATCTAGTTAAGCAATTAACTTTTAATAAATGTATGTATCATATTCCAATTTTATTTTTTTTGGTCGGTCATATCATATTCCAATTCAAATGTGCAATATAATTAGTAGACATATTATATCTATTATTTAGGTCATGACAGTTCCGTTAAATTAATCGAAAGATACTTCATTGACATAAAAGTTTGTTAGTAGTCAATTCATGTTCTACATATGAGGTCGGCACGTGCGTATAGCCTGTGAGTGGCGTAAATTGCAATGAATTAATGAACTCTTAGTTGACACATTATTCTGCATACAGAAATGCAGCCAAAGGAAAAGAAAAGGAAATTAGTCAATGCTTTTAGTTGACCTTGGTGAAAACATCAATTGCAATTAGAGCTACAACAAAAGATGGGATAGTGTCATTGGCTTTCACTCACCCTAACAAAGCAGTCATGAAAGTGCATCCTCACAAGGCCAGCAGCCAAACCCTTGTCCTTGATGAAAGCTTTTCTGACCTCATCCTTAACGATGAACTCGGCCAACCCGCACGAGTCCTTATAGAACCTAACTTGAAGCTGAGACTCGACGCATCGAGACAGTGAGACCAGGACCAAAGTGATACATACAAGAAGCTTCTTCATCTGGAAGAACTACGCGATTCTTGATTCTTCACCCGAAATCAAACGTTTCTTTGAACTGGATTGAAGCTTTGTGTTGCATGCACCTTGCAAAACCCCGCCATATATATAGCACAAGCATCCCAATGTATCTACTTATTGAGATGTACCATCTATTACACGTAACTAGAAGTTAAAAATTTTATTTGCCCACTTGCGAACAACCGAGAGGGTAGTGACATGATCGATCAAAGCGCTTTTGCATTACAGTGAGAGACGTGGAAGATGTAGGAAACGGACAACCGGGGTCGGTTGGATCACTGGCATCACTTTTGCTATTATAATATTTCCTTTCGTGAAGGCCCACGATCCGGATTTACACGGGAAATCTGGGCCCGAAACAAGGACCGAAAAAAAAGAAAATGAAATCTTTGTTGACTTGGGGGGGATGTTTAGCTGGAGGCAAGTTCCGATTCTGCAAATATAATATAGGCACCATTCGCGAACGACAGAAATTTGGGTGTGCAGTTTCTACGTTGTCTTGTTCCTGCTTTTGGCGTTGCTCGGCTAGGCAAATCGACGGATGCCGACTACAGTTCAGCGAAGTGCATCGACACGAGAGGATGAGCCAGTGCCATCTCGAATCAATGAACTTGCACGTAGCTCGAGATTCCGCCGAAGAATATGCTGCGAAACCGGGCGCATGGACGTTGGTCCATGTACATATGTCGCCCCTCTCTCGAGTCGTGGCCGATTGTTCTTGGCCTTTGCTCTCAACATTGTTAAAGACGTAGGAGGGAAGTCACCAAATCGAACGGATTAATAACTAATCTGGTCCATCATTTTGACTTTCCATGACGGTGGGGTATGTTCGGCACGTCATTTGCTTTCGGCAGAACTCCGCGCATTACATGTTAGGCACACTTCGAGGTGATCGTGTACCCCGCCAAATCTACCGGAAATCCCGGAAATGCAATGGTGAAACTTAAAATAAGCAGCCGTTTGGATGGACGTTGCATGTTCTCTATTGCAAGATGAAGATGCCGTAATGCATCGCCCTTATATTTTATGAAACTAGCTAGCACTATTTATTTTCTTTTATTAAACTGGAATTATTGACTGGACTAAGTGCTAGAGAGAGAAAGGGAGGGAGGGAAAGAAAGGTCAACCTTTTGGGTAAGACAGTGCAATAGAAAACTAAGCTTTCGATCAAGTGGGGCTTTTGGGGTGGTTTGATTTCGGTCCGGCATGTTTTGTCCATTCTTAGCGAGTTCATCTTCCGCGTACTCACCACTGAACCTGTCGCTTCTTATTCACGCAATTTGGCAACTCGAAATTCAACTCAAATTTAGATCCGATTCTACATTCATTGAACCGGTGCTCGGCTCTTGAAGTACTTTACGTGCTTGGTCTTTTTGATTGATTCAACTCAATCAGAAAACCGTTGTTC
The DNA here is from genome assembly GCA_016097605.1 of Eucalyptus guilfoylei. Classification (NCBI taxonomy): domain Eukaryota; kingdom Viridiplantae; phylum Streptophyta; class Magnoliopsida; order Myrtales; family Myrtaceae; genus Eucalyptus; species Eucalyptus guilfoylei. The sequence continues at coordinate 20,729,186 of CM027860.1, forward strand.
GAATGAAGTCTTACCTTCGTTGCCCCTGATTACTAGACAAAACAGGCTTAAGTGGGTTTGTATTGAAGTTATACTCAGGGAAAATGTAAGTCCGTTTTTCTTTTTTCTTTTTTTGAAGTATCATTCTATGCACTGCCAGTGTAGAAAAACTTTCACATATATACAGTTTAATAAGTAATGTCTTTGTAATTAGTTTTCTAATCAAATTCTTCCACATGATCGATCATCAGATGACGAATGTGTAACTTTACATTGACGGTGAACCCAAGGAAAGTTCCGTTTTCTTCAACTGTTTTAGTGAATCGTAATGTAAATTTTGGAGAAATGACTGTTAAAACCATAGGGGAGGTGGTAGGATTAAGCACAGGTTCAAGCAGAGATGTATCATTAAGTTAAACTTATACAAGTTAAACCGCAAATCAGAGAATCCAGAATCCGATGGGATGAAGAGCCATGGCGAGATAATTGATGGTTAAAGGAGAATCAAAGCTTTCGCTCTTAGGGGCCACTGCTCCCTGACCTTGGAGGCTTCATACCTCTGCTGACAAATCTCCTTCATCGCATAGCTCCCAGTCAGATGATGGAGAACCATTGGAGCACCCTGCAAAATTCAAGTTCGCGGAACCACCGATGCACCGAGATTGGGGTGCTTCATCATCTTCAAGAATTGCACGTATGTCCTTCAAGGTCGACTTTTCATCAGCAGGACATGCAATCTGATGTCGAAAGGCAGGAGAACTACTGAAACTCGGCACATCAGCTTTCTCTGCCAAGTTTGAAAAATAATCCTTCTTCAAAAAAGACTCAAGAAAAGCGGCCTCCTTAGGCCTCGGTTGATTATTCACAGAGACCAAACTATCATCCCTTTGTCTCAGGATAGATAATCTCTCCATTACAGAAGCATCCGCATCGTCCATCCGTTTAGTTGGGAAATTCACAGGAAAATTTTCGGAGTTGCCTTCAATGAAACCACCTATGGGACATGCTCGGGTTGTTGATTTACCAGCTTCCTTGAGATTTTGAGATTTAGAGTCTTCAGGATTAAGACATTCCACGTCATCTCCAGCAGACATGGCGTTTGAGTTGAAGTCTCGACCCTTGAGGATAGTAAATCTGGCCACAACATCATTTGAGATATGGCCCAATTTAGAATTCTCAGGACTGACACATCCCACCTTGTCTCCAGCAGAGATGGCATCTAACTTTAAGCCGCAGTCTTTCAAGATGGTATATCTGGCCGAAACATCATTTAGGTCGGTACCTGCACTAAAGGTAGGGAAACACTGGGTAGTGGTGTTTTGGGCCACATGACCCCTAGCCCGAAGGCCTGATTTGTCATCGCCCCGGGAATAGGAGGAGGGATTCAAACTCAATAACTTCTCCATATCCCACGAGTTGTCAAATGAATCTGCAACCAAATAAATTTGGTGAATATGACGTTGGAAAAAGGTAACAATCACTATCAGGTCAGTCTACAACCACCTCTTTGGAAGGTCTCAAGCCTCTCCATCTCCGTCTTCACACGCTTAAAGCAAGACTTGAACTTCATGGAACATAATGTAGCCTCTGCCCCAAGCCATAAATTCTTAAACAATTGAACTTGCGGATTCGGTTCCACCTCGTCATCAAGGTTATCTACAAGGATTTTCTTGATGGCCTAAAAAAATCAAGCAGAAAAAGGAGTTTGGCTATTATTTGAAAGGGAAAATATGAAATTAACATCACCAACCACAAAAGATACAGTAATTAAAACTTATCACTGCACTTTTAAATAGAAGAAATATACCCACAAACGAGTACCTGAGTCATTTTATCATTGCCGTCAAGATCATCACTAGCAACAAGCACTGAATCAACTTTATTTGGATCACCTTGCACAAGATAACGTTTTCTCTCCTCAGAGAAGTGCGGAAGAGTGGACTGACCCTGATCATTAGCCTGTACGCTCCTCATCTGTGGCTCTTCTGATCTCACACTCTGCTCCATTAACATATTATACAGCTTAGCGTTCTTCTAAAAACAGAAGCATTAAGATCTCGACAAAAATCTATGAAATTGCTTATGCCAAAAGAAGCCTTTCAACAACTCAATCCTTATCCCGAAATAAGGTATTTCTATGGAAGATGCCTATTATGGAGGACACCGATTAGCTTCCAAGCACATAATTTCATATTAATAGGAGAAACTGCTTCAATGTTATACCGCTTAGCATAGTTTTGAAAAGGAAGCATTGAGATCTTTAACAAAAATCTGCAGAATGCTATTTCTGAAAGAAAAGAAGGTATTTCTGAGGAAGCTGCCTATTATGATGGCAGTGATTAACTCCAAACACATAAATTCAATATTGACTGGAGAACTGCTCCAGTCAGAAATTTCATAAGTCGTCTATGCAAGTACCTTTACTTGAGCACTCGACTTTCCAAAAAGTTGGGCTGGAAGAGTTGGTGAAGATGGTAATTGTTGCCTTTCAGTACCTCGCTGGAATTGTTTCAGAGATGCGCTGAGGTTATCTAATACACTTTTAAGGATATCATAGTCCTCATCCTTTAAGTCCCATGGTCCATTGGAGCTCTGAAAGAGAAACAATTCTGACAAACTGTGCATTGCTTTGACCACCAAATGGGCCTGTTCTGTTGGCACTGATTCTGTCCCGCACAATCTGCTAAGCACGGTAGAAGCCCTTCCAAGAGAATGAGATGAAGTCGGTGAACTAAAGCCATGCTTCATACTCGTGAAGGACTCTCCGGATAAGCTATTGAATGAGGAGTTAATCATACTGTTCCTCAGTTTTGACACGTCATCCATTAATTGCTGCCCAGGTGCAGATTTTCCTACTTCATAGCTGCATTGCATTGGCCAGTGAGGTTCAAAGCCACGATAATCTGTTGACAAATCAGACTGGACATTTCTTTTACTTCGCTCATGGATAACATCAGATGAATAAGTCTGATGGAGACAGCTTGATCTGGAATGGCAAGAATCAACACGCATAGCATTATCCAACCTCTTGTTTGATTTATTAGCAATTGCATGCTGCTCCAGATAAAGTGATGAATTGGAAAAACGATTTCTCTCGCTCAGTAAATCGCATGGGTCAAAGTTTACATCAGAAACTCTATGTCCAAATATTGTTCTACATTGTGGATTAAACACATCATCAGCAAAATCCTTCTTCTTTGAACCATCATCATCTCTTTCTGACCATGATTTCTCCAATAGATCATCACCTCTCTTAAGGTGGTATCTGACCTGTGTTGCCTCAAACTGAAGTTTTTTTTCACAGTTCTGCACAGAATGAGGCTCTTCTATACTGCAGAGAGTACCTCTGCCAGACTCCTTATTAGCTGCAGCAATGCCACGATTAGCGACTCCCTGAAAACCACCAGGGCTGGTCCCATTAGCAGATGGTCTGATTGCAAGTATGGGGAAAGAATGAGAAACAGAATTTCCCTCAGAAATGCTAGAATGATGCTGCGATATGTTAGTGGTTTGCATTGGAACACCCCCACTATCTGAACCTAACCCCAATGATGATGCCGGATGATGTCCTTCTGATACAAACACATCGATGTCATCGGAAGTTTCTGCAAAAATGAAAATTGTTTAGATGGACAATCTCCTAGCAAGTAAAAGGGAACGGGCAAAAATCTGGATTCAATCCCTCAAAAGAGTTTGCAGACATCAGTGACTGCTTTAGACATTATAGGCAGAATGACAGGAGGGAAACAAGTGGAAACAAGCAAATGATCAGTACACTCCAGTCCAATTTTTGTTCCAAAGTCAGATAACACCTGTTTCGGAAGCCATAGGCATAATGACATAAGATAAGGAGATGACAATTTTAGCGGTATAACAGAGAAATTCCACATAGACAGCATCCATCATTTCACCGAAAGCGACTACACCTAATCTGGTCCAACATGGGCAAGCTCTCCTGACGCTTAACTTCTAGATAAGATTACCCGGAGATGGAGCCAAAGGAAGAATTAAATGGCAGATTTCTCTCCGACGAATCTAATTCAAACAAGACACGAAAAGTTGAAATCTTGACAGTAATAGCAAAATCCAAAACAAGCGAACAAACTGAAGGAGAAGGCGGAAACACGATGAACTATAAATATCGTGCGTTGGACACCACTCGACTGCTCTTGCCATTTTCAGGTGCTTTCGTATCGAAAATACCGAATATCCATTTCCACATTGCAAACACAAGACAGCAAATGCATAGAGCTACCATAAACAGAATTTACCGCGACATCGACACAGCCTCAAAACACTTTCGCCGAGAAAAAGCAAACTACCTTCGTCCGTCTCCGTTCCCGACGAGGGCAAGTCGGCCTCTCTTATCCATTCTGACCAGTAGCTGTCCAACGATTCCCCCTGCCCACCTCGCGCTCCACCATCCATCTTGTCACTACCGCAGCAAGATTAAGGACGCAACACTCGAATCGGACAACCTCGACCTCGCAGGGCGCTCTCGCGATGGACAAATTCGCTCCCCGCCCCAGCACGAGCAGACCGACTGATCACGAGCACGTCGATCGGTAGCTCCCCTCCCGGGACTTCCCTTCCAGGATACGATCAGGCGTCACTGAAATTTAAACGACCACGCCATCAGCAAATCAAAACTACAAAAAAACCCCTGGCGATCCGAGAATCTACTCGCCGGCAAAAACTCCACGCACTCGACGGAACTCTCGATCGGAGTCGCGAACCGACAGAGTGACTCGGACAGCTAACCTAGGGAGGACTTCGAATTAAGCCCGGGCGATCGCGCTCGCTCGATTCTCTACTCAATTCGAAACGGAAGAGACAGCTCGGTTACGATCGGAACCGACGCCGACGGAAAAGCAAGTACGGGTTACCGAATCGGTCGCGAACGGAGAGACGCGCAGAGATCGCACCTTGAACGGAGCCGAGCCGGACCGGACCGGACCAGGAGCATCGGAAGCAGAGCCGCCGGCAGTCCGAGCTTCTCCCGACGCCGCCGTTCGAGGAAAACGAGGACGGAGATGTCTTCCTGAGATATTCGTGATTTTGTTACTCTTTCCTTTTGGTCGGATTTTTCATTTAGTTGGGGCTCCTCGCACGTGTTTAATGTTGCTGTCTCTTTGTTACCAATGTAGTGTGTATCTAAGCCTACCATGTCTCAAGCTTTGGTAGGCAACTCTTGTTAAAATTGAAATGGACAACACAACAAAATTATTTCCGTTAAAAGAAGTACTTATCGCATAGATCGCAATGATTAGTAACGTATAACGTATGTAACTGTTGAGAGAATGGTAAGAATTCGAATAATACGAAACAAAATAATCTCTCTTCTTGTACAAATCTAATAAGAAATGATATAGTGTAGCAAAATAAATATCAAGTACGCATTTACTTTTACTTGGAAAACTTTTTCGATATTAGGAAATAAAAAATCACGAAACTGGAATTCACCCAAAATTTTCACTACCAACAAAATTCCAGCTTAATCGAATCACGAATTAAATTCCGATGCTATCTTGATGAAAATCATGTATTGCCCTCAACCAAGATTTTCTGTTTTCTTTTTCTCTCTTATTACCACATCTCAATTTACGCTCTTTGCGGCTATTACATAAAAAAATAAGTAAGAAACCATAACTTATCATATGGCTTAAACCATTTGGGTTTACAATTCATTGGACTTTCTTTACATAAAAGTGAACCCAAACAACCATTATATATATATATATATATATATATATATATATATATATATATAGGGAGAGAGAGCATAAACATTCAAGCAATGGCCCTAGCAAGAGTTGCCCGAGAGCATAAACATTTAAGCGATGGCCCTAGCAAGAGCTACCTAGCCTAGCTCGATTCAAATTAGAATACGAGAATCATCCCATTCAGATCGACCATAATAAATCAACTAATCTCTTAAAAGTTAATCCTCCTCTTCTTATTGGGTCACAGTCGCTAAAACCCACATCAAATTTACCAACCATTTCCACCTTTTGGTTGCGCATGCGTAAGATGTAAGCAACAATTTCAAGGTAGCGTTTTCATATCATAAAAGTAAGAACAAAGCTATGTGGGATTATTATTGCATACACCATCGGCACACATAATTCCACAAGCGACCTTCTCCGTTATCGATTCAACGGTTGTAATTACCCGTGCTCTCACTGACTATCGCATTTAGAGAGAATCAAGTCACTTTTGTACGATTTTTCTTCATTATAAGCGAGTGGCGCCACGTTAATCTAGGCCAATAAGCAAGATTTGCGGCGCAGATGGTAACCATCATTAAGGGGTTAAACATCATTAGGAGATGGAGCCTAATTCGATCTTATCCGTCCTATACCTGGTACACGAATTGATGACCAATTTGAAAAAACAGGTGGACGAGGATGATGATAGATTTGTCACAACATGAGGTTTCAATTCTCCCGGTCATCATTTTGGTTGTTGAATTTGCTGCGCCTGATAGCCTAGCTACTGCACTCGATCGGAATTAACGAGTGTTTTCAATGTGATTTTTTTTTATATTCAATTTTAGAATTGTTTTCTATTTGAAGAATGGGCTTTTGTTTGATATAAAGGAGGAAATTATTCCATTACAAAATTCTCGATTTCACAAATTTAGTGCTAAATTTTTGTGCAAAATTTCAATATAATCATTCTGACTACTAAAAATTACTGACTAAATGGTTGAACGTCCACACTAATGATTTTCAATAAAAATTGGTCGGAATGATAACTTTGGATAAAATCCAAAAGTTTATAATTGAAGTCACATCTATACAATTAATTTATAATCAATTAGCTCATTTTTTCGATACAAAATTTCCCAGATCCTTTAAAGTGAATAAATGAATATCTAAGGATGAATGATCAAGTCAATTGGAATCATGTAAATCTTTTTCGCAATTTCCAAAGTAAGAATATATGTTGATGGGATGGCCAGTAAAGAGATCCTTAATTAAAATGAAACGAAAAGCAAGAAAAAGAAACGTCCCTTGGACGAAAAATATTCATTTCTTCAACAATCCATCCACCAGATATACCAACAACAACAAAAAGTTCACGAATATATACAAAAGAGAGTGCCCGAAAATTGAAATTCCACCGGCACAAAAAAAAGAAAAAAAATAGATTAAACGAAAATAAAATGCTCCCAAAAATGAAGAACCAACGAATACAACTCGACACTTACACCAGACGAATGTACAAATTCAGAAATAAACGATGAAACTGGAAGCGTGCGGAGCCGGGGAGGACGCGTCGTCCGAGGAAGAGGAGGAGGACGACGCCAGGCGCAGGTTCCGGAGGCCGCCGCGCAAGCTCATCCCCGGCGGAATCAGCAGCTCCGTCAACCGCCTCACCGCCACCACGTACTCCTCCAGCAGACCCGCCACGACCACCGCCATCATCATCCTCGACCGCTGCTGCTCGAGAGCCTACGGAACGTCCCCTTCTCTGCTGCTGCTGCTGCTGCTAATGTGCGCGGACGCTTGCGAATCCCAGAACGAAGGCGTGTCTTTTACGGGAGTTTGAACGTTCGTGGTAAAGCTTATGGAGGCGAGTATCACGCAAATATATATGTAGAGAGAGAGAGAGAGAGAGAGAGAGAGAGAGAGAGAGAGAGAGAGGCTTTTCAGTCTTGTCGGAGAGGCGAATCACGTCCTTGGGTTTACTTGTTCCAATTGGCTTCGCCTTTTGCTTTTTGGAGCTGCTCCACGTTTTGGTTCCGCGTTCTTGACTGCTCTTTTTCACCGGATCCCGTTAAATACTGACCGTAGCCATTCAAAGTTCCGATTTTCTTACCAAAAAGGAAATAAAGATCCGATTTTCTCCTCGATTGACTATTCCTTACGCGGATTGTTTTCATCATGATAAAATACCAGAAAAGTCTTGATCGTATCTTACATTAATGTCAATTTAGTATTAAGTATCTCGATTGGACAAATTTAGTTTTAAACTTTTTAATGACTCGTCAACGTAATTCATCTGACCAATTTTGGCAAGAGATCCAATTGTCCTACATGGGATAGTCAATGCTAATGGAGATATTTTTTTAGAATTTTTAAGGGAAAAAGATACAAATAATTCATGAACTTTAATCTTATGTGTAATGTAATTTCTAAAATTTTAATTTATTTAATGTGGTTCTTAAATTTTAATCTAATATACAATGTGATTCCTAAAATTTTAATTTATTCAATATAATTCATGAACTTTTAATACATGCCATGTAGTCTCTAAACTATATGAAAATATTCAATATATTCCTTCCATTAATTTAAGATCGATGACAATATTAAATATTTTCATATAGTTCGAATATCACATTGAGCATGTACTAAAAGCCTATGAACTATTAAAAGTTCAAGGATCACATTAAATAAATTAAAAATTGAAGGGCCACATCAAAATTCATAAATCATTTGTATCAATTTCCCAAGTTTTTATTACTTTTTTTTTTCTTCTTTCCTTTCTTCCCAACTATGGGTCAGCAAGGTCGCTAACCATATGCAAGGGCCAGTGATTGTTGCTTGGTCTAGGCGAGGGCATCATGGCCCTTGCTAACCACAAGCGAGTGCATTTGGCTTTCACCTAAATCTAGGCAAGGGCCAACACTCTTGCTTGTTGGCTGGCATAGGCTAATGAGCCCTCCCCAAAACCCAAGCGAGGGCATCAGGCTGTCATCCAAATCTAGGCGAGGGTGTCGCAGCTCTCGGCTAGATCTTGGTGGGGGCCTAGAGAGAGTTGCGGCCTTCACTAGCTATCAAGTGAGGGCATCGAGCCCCTTGCCTAAACTTGGTGAGGGCTTGATGCCCCTGCCTATGGTCAACGACCTCACCGTTCCAGGAGTCAAAAATATATAAAGAAAGAATAGAAAAATTATTTTAAAAAATTGCAAAATTGGTCCATATAAGGAGTTTGGTATCTATGTTAGCAATTCCAACTAAAATTGATCGAATGACTACATTGATAAATCATCAAAAGGCCTAGGATCAAGTTGGTCTAATTAAAAGGTTTAAGACTTAATTTGCACCAATGTAATAGGTTTATAATTTTTTGGTACTTTACCCGTCTTTGATTGCAACAAATGCTCAGTAAGTGAAGGAACTTGAAATTTCATGATAAAATTGAAGCTAAAAATGATCTTAAATCTTGGAGCTTGAATTGATATTCACATCGTAGAGCTCGATAAGCTCACTCTTTTAGCTTTATCTAGAACAAAAGTTAAGAGTTATGGCTCTCGAATGCAGTACAATGGGTCAACTCTAGCTTTACACTTGCATTTTTAATTATTAATTAGATGAACAATCCGTGAATATATTGGCAATCGCGTCCATGTCAGAAGCAAATTACAAGATCCCATACGTAAGTTCGTGCTTCGACCTCGAAAATAAATAAATTCTACTTTTATTTCATTTGCAGGAAAACTATAGTAAGGCTAATTTAGGTAAGAGCAGGGATAAGGCAATGGCAAGCATGTAATATCAACTTTAGTGGTTACACGTACAATTCCCCTGATCAAATAATGTCACTATTCAAAGACTAACAGACAAAAACTATAATATTCCTTGAAATGAAATTGTAGTCTTTAGCTTGATCTCCTTTATATATTTGTTCTCCTCTCGAATCATTGAAAAACAAAGAAAATTAAATAAATACCTGCATTATCCGTGCGGAGCGTCAATCAATCATTCCTGTCAATTATTAATATAGTCCATGAAGAAACCAATAGGTAAGCGAAACATACATGCACAGGACCTAACGGCACGATTATTTAGACCTTTTTGAATCGGTCAATTTCATGAATTCCAATCTGAGGGTCAAATCATAGGCGTGATGAAGGTTTCGTGAGGGTCAATCGGGTGAGAAATTAAGGGCCGGGGGCCCTTTTTGGTTTAGATTGTTCAAAAAGAACGTGTTTGAAATTGGAAATCTAATCGGGCATGCGACGACCACTGTTCCACATCACGACTTGCTTAGCACCTAACTCGATCATCGCACCACGTGCTACTGTTAAGTGCTAACGACTGTTGAAAAGAGTGGAAATTACTGTACATATCCCCTCATCGCCGTCAAGAATTCCGGCGTGCGAATTTCCCTCCTCTTGATCCAGAGAATCGCAGTACTTGTTAGGTGGCCAACGACGAATCGATGGGGATTATCTTGACCAGTCTTGGACGTGCACTTTGTGCTGTTTATAATCTTGATTTTGCAGACTTCGACATTGTTTTTTTTTTCTCCAAATTGCTTTATAGCATGTTTAACTAAATTGATTTTCTAAAATTTGAGAATATCCATTTAAAATGACTTTTAATCTGTGATTCTTTACGTGTATCATTTTAAAAATGGGCTTCTGCCAAAAAATGAACCTAAGAAATCTTTAAAGTTATACGTATATTCGTGCTCGAAAATATTTAAAGTTATCTCAAGATTTTCATGTCTTTTTAAAATTCGGAATGATTCTCTCTAATCTGGCGGAAAATCGATCGAGTGAGAGCTAATTTTGTGGATCAAGACATATACATGCTGAGACCCAAAAACTTGAGAGGAACGTTGGTTCAAATTTACATTCATTCTCATCGTCTTAGCAGCGGCACGACAGGAATCGTTAAGTACCCATTACCATGCAATTTAAGATTTTATAAGCATTGTATGGTTTGATGTGCTTTCAAAAGGAATTGGATCTCGTGAAGATTCTCTTCCACGCTCTCCAGCTCAGAGACCCGGACTTGATCAGATGCTTAACGCTGCCGGCGCCCTCACAAGATTGCAAGCCATCTTCATCGGCTAAATCCGCGCCGCCATGGTTGTCTTCCGGGTTCCAGAAACGAGATTCTTTTCTCTTGGCCTTCATGGTCTCCAGCACGTCGTATTTGTTGCAGATCCCCCACACCGTCACCTTCTGCTGGTTGTAGTCTACGTTCACCGAGTATATTCCTGCAACACCCATCGGCCATGATACGGATTAGGTGCTTGATTAGCTACGTTTCAAGAGCCAGAAAATGAACCACTGGGATTCGCCCCAGTGGCCACCCTTCCAACATGGAAGGGGGAGGTGAGGGGTTCAAATCCCCACCTTCTCAGGGGGGGATGGGATGGGGACGCATAGGTTTCAAGAGTGGGTTTCGACTCCCACGCCCTGCAAGAGGCAGGGCAAAAGTCTGAGAGTGAGCGTAGAGTAGGCATAGAGTAGGACTGACCAAAAAAAAAAAAAAAAAAGAGAGAGCCAGAAAATGGTGGAAAAAGAGGGAAGTTGCAAACACGAATTCGTTAACCCTAATGGGCCGAATCTTGTCAGGACGAGGATTCATTTTCTGTTTCCACCAAGAGAGCCCGTGGGCCTCTTGGTGATTGGTGTGATGACTAAAGAAAAGCCTCTAGAAATTTACAGACACCAAAAGGTTTCTGCATGAAATCACAAGTTCCTTCTTTATCCGGTTGAAATAGAAGATATAGAGTAAAGCGAAAACCAAAAGGCAGTCTAAGAAGCCTAGCAGAGATCCGATAAATCGAAAACAGAGGTATATGTGCGTATATGGAAATTACCCTTTGTATGAGACAATGCCTTCTTGATCTTCCTCTCGCAACCGTAGGAATACAGAGGCACCATCATCTCCACGTACTGTGGCTCCACATTGGTTTTGTAAGCCGGAACGATCTGCATGTCTGCCATGATTTGATTTTTAAACGTTTCTCGAGCCAACACTTCCTCCCCGACCTCTGCTGTCCTCGATAAAGAAAGAGATTAGGCTGATCGCTGCATTGCTCGTTCACGTCCTTATATAGTATCATAAGAATCATTTTTCAATTGAAAAGGGTCGTAGCTAATTATCTACTTTCTTGTATTCCTCCACTTTTTTTCTGGCTATTAATTTACATTTTCTCGACGTTTCTTGTTTTTGCTTTGCTAGTGATCATTCGGCCCATTGAGAGGTTGATGTTTCAAAAAAAACTAGGGTTTGTTCGGTGGATCTGGAGGATACGTGGGATCGTGAGTTGGGGCAGTGTGACGCTGCGTCAGCCACAATCGGAAAGCGGAAGATTCATCCTTACTTTTTCTTAGGGTCTTCAGTTTCGACGTTTCCTTTAGCTTTTCCCGGTCGCATGTGGGATATCTTCACTTACATTAAAGAAAGCGCCCCAGACTTTTGACGGAATACTATGCTGCGGATTTTAAAACCCTTAAATGGACAAAAAAAAAGTGTTAAATCTTTGACCTATTTTGGAGTGCTCGAGCCAAATGTTGCCCCCATGCACATGCATCCATCCTTTTCTTCGTAAAGAGCCCTATGTTTGTCGTAGACGGGTGCGAATATGCCATGGCCACTAATGAGGCCATCTACTGTTTTCCCTGCAGGATTTTGCCTCGTGTGCAACCTATTTTGCACCCTATCACACATTATTTCTATACAGAAGGCCTTAGTAATATCCACAGCGTCTCCCCCCGCTCCCACTCTGTGTGCCTAGGATTCACCTACAACCAATGATCGCCATTGGGTCCACATTTCACAAGCCGACAGTTGTTTGATCACGGGATAGCCCATGCCGCCCCCGATGAACTAATAATACCAGATCAGCTTTCCTTTTAAAGATTGTTCCTAGAAAAAAGTTTATGATAAGTCATATCCTCACACTAGATCATAACTCGGGTACCTAGTCTCTCGAATGAGATATATAAAATACTTTAGTGCAATAAGTAATTTCAGTCTGTCGTGATTGCATCAAAAGAGCGATATTAGCTCTCAATCAATTTGTGTATGAAAAGCCAACTCTACTTTTATGGATCCTCTAAGATGATATTCATTTCACTTCAAGGCTCCTAGCACAAATACCCTGACGCCATTTTCTCAAACTAGTTATATCATCCCTTCTGTATTGGTAACTCTTCACCCTGATGCAACAAAACTCCACTTTTCAGCTCATTGGATACGGAAGATTTCAATCTGTGACATACATCCACTGTTCCCTAGCATCACACACACACAAGCACACACCCCCCCCCCCCTCTCTGGCCACGGTGCTTGATGGTGTTGGCTTTGAGCTTGTCGCTAATGGCAGCGCTTTGCGTAGTTCGAGCATCGAGCCTATAGGATGTAACCTTATCCACGAACATCTAAAACAAGCCACATTCTTTTCCGAGAGAATAAGGACACAGCTGTTGAAATTACTAGAATATCATATGAAACACGAGATAGAGATCATAGAGGATCTTAGCCATCATCCGAGCAGTATACGCCTTAGATTTCAATTTAGGGCATACACAGCCCAAAAGACCAATGGGATTTTTATTTGGTCCATCAATCTTAGTAAAAGGAGACAATGCACTTTACCGTGCGAAGGTATTTAACAGGCTTCGGTAACTTTTAGCATTATAGCAATACCAATCTCCTAAAATACCACCATTATTTTTCCCCACTTTTCGTGGACAAAATTAAAATTTCAGGTATGAGTTATATGTACATATAGGAAATGCAAATGAAGCAAACTCTATCCTAATGGGAATAAGCTTAAACCTTGTTGTCTTGACTCTTGAAGATGGTCCACTGCCTAACTTGATACAGTTTCATCTTTATGCCTATCTTCCCTCTAGTTACCTTTCTGATGTAAAAGTCAATGAAAGCTCGCTCTTCTTTTTATCCACCCCCTCCATAGCACCTTTTGCCCTTTAGCCACGACCCTTTCTCTCTAAAGAAAAAGCATTTCCTTTTACATCATCATCCACAACATTCAAAACCGTCGTCGATTCTCCATCATGACGAGTCGCAAGCATCGTCACCGGAGTGGCTTTCTTTCGCCTTCAAAGTTCAGACCTGAATCTTTCCACAAGGGCACCTCGCTTTTGTCTTCCACTTCATGGCATCTCGAGTGGATTAGGGCATGACGAACTGCTGTCTAGTTTTTTTTGGTTCATGACCCGCAACTAGAGGACAAAAGAGAGGCAGGCCTTATGTCATATTCTTGGTAGCCATCTCATGACACGTCGAAATGGGTCCCGTGTTCTTCTTTTCTTCCGGTTAAGATTGTGATTCGTCTCTAGGCCGATTCAGATGACTAGGATCTGCAACATGTTCTTGGGGCCACCATGTGAAACCCACAAGCCTAGCTTCTGATTTGATCAGAGAGAGGAGAATCTCTGGTTGTTCGTATGGTGCTTTTTATCGATCCGGCGCCTTTTGACATGTGATGTCCACAATCTCATCAGCACGTAATCAAGATACATGGTTTTGTTTAGGGAATGATTTGGAAACTTAATGCGGACAAATACCCACGAGATTAGTTTATTGGAAGAAGATTCTGCTGGCGTTGGGAATTTCATGTAGTTTTCGATAAAGAAAGAGAGAGAAAAAGTTAATAAAAAGCGATACTGTAGAAGCTCTATTTCATTGGCATACTGGGGGTACAACATAGCTCAATCATCCTGTGTTAATTGACGTGTCTAGAATTTGAATCATTATAATAACTTGGTGCGATTTATTTTCTCGAGAACCATGTGAAAAGTACATCACGATCATGTGAAGATCTTAAGAGGTGAATTGAGCTAACTATCATTACCTAAATCCCGATATCATCCTCATTTGACACATAGGTTTATTTATTTATTTATTTATTTATTTATTGGGTTTTGAGTGTAGACATAATAATCACTTAGTGATTTCGGTGGATTCTTCACATGTAATTTTTTTTTTCATAAATTAGATTGTTTTATGGAATTTATGTAGTGTAAATGGCCTGTGCAAAAGATTGAGTACGTAGCAGATGTAAGGTCGATTGACAAATATACATTCTGTTTTAGATGCGCCATTTGTCTTAAACTTTCATGTTCTAAAAGTGCCGAAACCAATACGTTCCGTGGATGATAGCTATAAAGGTGGAATATTCATCCCTTCTCATGTACAGAAACTAGAAGGCTGTCCACGCCCAAGAAGATACGAGCAGTTAAACTGGCGTGGGAAAAGGGAGGAAAAAATCCAGTTAGCAGTTCACACAAATTTGATAATGCACTAAATTATACGAAAAATGCTAATAGTGCTTTATAAAAATGGTTAACAAAATGATATCACGGACCTTTATTGAGCATTTGAATAAGATTCACTTATTTAAAACTCTCATAACATTTCAGCACACATTAGTTTTTATACCAGTTTTATTAATAATTTAGCATACTAAATTCCATCGTGCATATTACATTTAACGAATACCTTTCTTGCATAACTCTTCGCCTGCCCGTCCAATCATGATTTACCCATATATCATCAAGATTAATGCTCGAATATATTGAAGATCCTTATATGTATGAAAATTAAATCGAGATACAAATGATGATTGATTATTTTATTAATGCCGAAACCCTTTCGAAATTGAAACGGACTAGGAGATGCAACAAGCATTGGGGTTCTCATCACTGAAAAGCTGAGGGGGTGGGAGTCTCTCAATGACATAGAGTGGCTGATAGTAATACATCATTCTCTTCATGCCCTCTTCATCCACAGTAATATAATTCCCCATTGCTTCTTCTCCTCCTCCTTCCTTCTTGGCCTCCTCTTCCTTGCTTTCGCCACCACTTTTATCTTCACCCTTACTTTCTTTGCTTTCTTCTTCTTTTTCCTTCTTTTCTTCTGGCTTATCCTCGCTTTTCTGCTCACCATTCTCTTCCTTCTTTTCCTCGGGTTTCGGTTCCTCTGGTGGCTTCTCATCTTCCTTCTTCTCCTCTTTCTTTTCGGGTTCAGGCTTGGGTTCGGGTTGAGGAACTATTCGGGCTTGCTTTCTGGTCCTTCTATAGACATATTCAACGAGCTTGTCCGCGTCCATAGTTCCGGTCACTAAGACCTTCCCGGTACTAAGTTCCGTCACAGCTGTTTGAACTCCTATAAGCGTCACAAAAATTGTAGATCAATTTCAATAGTAAAAGAAAAATGTACTTTAAAAATCCCGCCCAAAGGAGTATATATGTCAAGGTAGCTTTTTCTTTTGTCGAAAACAAGATAGGGTCCACTTTGGTTTCTTTACTATGATCGATTCTGTCCACGAAATCTTTAATAGAGCAATGCGATGCAGTTAATTACAAGACGAAGGTAACGACATATACATCGTGCACATGCGATGCATCTCCATTTTTAGGGTTTAATACCTCTCATTTTGAGGATCTTTCTTTTAAGTTGCTCTGCACAGGCCTCGCAATGCATGTTCACATGCAGCTCCACTGTCGTCGATCCACTAACCTGAATCGGTAAAAACATAGTCCATATTAGACACTTACAATTGATATAATGAGCATCACCGGATTGAATTTGAGAGAACAAAAGTATTAGAACAAGATTAACGAGAATGAGAGGGCTGAGACCTGTGAACTGACAACTTGTGGAGTTGCTGCTTCACCTTCGGCCGCAGGTAATACAGGAGATATAACTTTGACTCTCCGCTTGGTTCTCCTCATGATTATGTTACAAACCGCTTGAGGATCGACTAAGCCTTTCAATATCACTTGGTTTTGAGCCATATCGATCACCACTCCTTCCACTCCTACAAATCACGATCGCGTCACATACTCCATTACTGAAATTTCCTAGAGGCTAATGTAGATGGTGTTTTACCCCATCGGTCGAAGAATCCATCAATCTAATAATTTCAGGCACTCGGGATTATGATAGTGGGGGCCTTAGTTAAGAGAGAAGTATGTACCTCTAATTTTCATGATGGACTTCTCAATTTTCTTGGCACACCCAACACAATGCAGGTCAACATGCAAGATGACCGGAGAGGGCGGCTGTGTTGGCTCTTCCTTCTTCTCCTCTGGCTTAGCCTCTGCTTTAACCTCTCCCTATACCATGAAAAATGCAGGAAAAAAAAAACAGTTAGAAATTCATACTGATGAAGACTACATTTTAATTCATCCATTCAAAACCAAAATCAAAAGGGCCATATTTAAAATCCCACGTTACCTGTTTTGCCTCTTCCCCCATCTTCTTTCTGTCTCTAGTCAACTAGAGCTCACTTTAGTTGACAAGAGCAAAAGGGCCAGAGTTTCAAGAAAGAGGAGGAGGAGGAGAAAAAGAAATGGCAGGGAACTAGAAAGGAGAGGAGGAGGAGGAATGAGAGTACATCGAAGAAAGCTGTGAGCGGTCCTTTTATTGCAGTACTGATGAGAAAAAAGTGCTGAGTGCATGGGCAGTCTGGGTGTAGGATTAATAAAAAAACAAAGAGTCTCTGATCTCAAAAGAGGCCAGATGCAATGCATTCTCTAGTTTAATATTGGTTTTTTCTCAGTCTTCATGGTAGGGAGAATTACCAGTGGATCAGGTTTTGCAGATTGAGAGAGAGAGAGAGAGAGAGAATTTTTATTGTTTTTCTTTTTCGGTTTTCGAGACATAAGAAGGATGAAACTTCAATCAGCCACCGACCGGTTGATTTTCCATGACAAAGGCCAAAGGGGTGAAGTGTCATGCAGATTAGATAATACTTTTCAAGAACTTATGAGAAAGTCTAGGGTTAAACTAGATTGCAAATTGATCTGAAGCATCAATTCTTGATATGAAATAGGAACATGGCACAAATTTATCGAGAGAAATCAGACTCCTATATGACCCAAAGTACAACTTGCTCAAACTTGATAACAAGGAAAATGATACGTACTGTTAGAAAGTTCAACCCAAGAATTTTAATTTATAAGTGAAAAGAGACCCCCCCACATATATATACCTCGTAGATTAGTAATGTGGTTATTTATATCCCATATCACGTGCAAGCCGTATTAAGAACAACAAGTGAAATTTGACGAATAGGGAACTACACACATTAAATAAACTAAGACAATATCTGTCTTTTATACCATGTTAAAAAGTCAAACCGAAAAGCTTAACTAACATGTATCATACATATAATGGCTCAACAAAAATCAATAACTCTGCTTTAAATCAAATATCTTAATAATGTCTACCCCTTACAAGTTTCAAATAACATACTTCCTAAACTGATTTGTTGTGAATCTTTCACCCTGATGAGTGATGGCTTGGAAAACTTATTCTACACTAATGTTATTAAAAAATTATGAAAAGTAGATAGAATATATTAGCTTCCCTACCTAAATAGTTAACGCATTTTTTAAAGCAGTTTCTCAAAGTTATAACCCTAATTGGGATGGGTGAAGCATAGGGACCCTAATAATATTGCAAGGCTTTTGCGTGTAAAACACTACGAGGTACGAGAGAAATCGAGATCGCACATGGACATGGTCCTTTACCTTTCCTTCGACCGCAAAATATGTTGTCCACATTTTTTTCTCATCATCCTTTCTTTAGCTGTTCTTTAAGATTATCTCAAAGCTTTCATTGGTGTCTCTAATCTGTCTTTGCTTATCCCTAAATTTATTTGCGAGTTCCTTATTAATAAGATCGATGTTGAAGTCCTTGATCAAGACAAGTTCGTATTGATTGCATCGTTCATAATGTCTATCACTTCGACAACAAAAGAGGTGACTTTAGAGTTAGCTATATCACTTCATCAGGTTCTAAACTGTTCCATCCTATCAAATTATAATTAAGAGAGCTTAATCGCCCTTGAAGGGAAAAAAGTGATAACTGATGATCTTTTTCTTGTTTGATCATGTTTCTATGTAGACTCTGTTGAAGAAACTACAAGAATGAGTGAACCGAGAAAAGAAAAATAAAGAAGTATAATTTAACAAAAGTTGGGTACTCCATACAAAGGAAAAACAGCCAAAAAGAAAAGGCACGTTGTAGAATACTTTGGTTAACCAAATTCGGTTGATCATTCCTTAGTCTATTATGTTACTTGATTAAGGAGATTCTAAAGAAAAGAGAGCTACGGGGTCCCTGTCCATTGCTAGATTAATGGAATCTAGATGATTGCTTGGCGTAGGTATATAAAGCAACCTCTGTGTTCTTTCCACCTAGATGATTCAATCAGAACACACAATCATTCTCAACCGCTCAATTAGGACACTCAACCACTTATTACGATGGGTGTGTTATGCAATTGATGATTGCCATATCATGGGATGTTTTAGAAATTGAAACCTAATAATACACGCGGTGCTCATTGTAAGGACAGGTGTCTAGTTGTCGTTGGACACAAAGGAAATGATGGATTCCTCTCTTTTAGGGAAAAGTGTCACAAAAATCTAAAATTTACCGTATGGATGATGGATGCCTATATTTTAGGAAAAAGTGTAAAAAAAAATACTAAACTCATTATATTGGTGATGGATACCTCTCTTATTAATGAAACTTATCGAAAAAACCTTAAACTTATTGTATTGGCAATCCTAACATCGCCTCGTCAAGGCAAGACCAACCCTCACCTTAGGAGGCCAACCCTAGCCGGCCTTGCTTGGAAAGAGAAGGAAAAGAAGAGAAAAAAAGAAAAAAAAAACAAAAATATTATAATATTATAAAAAATCTTCACATCGTGCCTTCGTATTACATAGGCCGATCGATGTCCAATCAACAATATCTAGCCAAAATTAGCCGGGATGACTAAATTGGCATAAGTCAGAATTTTAAGACCAAATTAGCACAATTAAAAATTTTAAAACTAAACTGACACCAATACAATAAGTTTAGGATTGTTCTGGCACTTCTCCCCTCTTTTTTATTTGGGGTACATCTGATAATGGTATTGACGAACCTTGTAGTTGGGATAATTTACATATAAGTATATATCTATTCAGTCAATGTAAATAAACAAATGGAATTCGAGATTTCTCCTGTGAATAGGCACTTGCTTCATAGATCAAATCAGCGGGTTAACCAAAACATCCTTCTAGACTAAGAGTAAAAAATCAGAATATGAAATGCCGAAAAGCCGTGGGACGCCAACTGATCGGCAGCGGATTGAGTGTCGAACTGACGATGGTAGCTCTATCTATTGAATGTCGTGAGATGCCAACTTTCTTGATAGATAGGAGATCAGAAGCTGTATTCTATTTGGAAGGACGCATGAGAGCAGTGCATGCTATTTCGGGGCTTGCACATTAGGAAAAAAGCTTATTTGCTTCAGGAGATGGACAAGTCCCTTGTTTCATCTACCTAAACCATTGAAGACGTCCTTGTGGTAAAAGAAAATGGGAATGCAATTTATGATTAAAAAAATGGCTAATATAAAAAAAATCATAAATTTGTATATTTATGACAAGTTTACCTTTCATTAGTTTCTATTAATTTTTATCACAAAATTACTTAGATGGATAGCATGTGATAGTTAATAGACATACCCATTTATGGTTTTATCATTCGTTTGTTATAGATATATTAGTTTAGAATTTTTCTTAATATTAATCTAATTTAATGAAAACGAACGGAACATAAATTTATAACAAATATACAAATTCAAAGTTATTTGTGTCAACTTGTTCTATGTGTACTAATTTGGATTTTTTATGATGAAAAAATTTAAGATGCATCTGTTTAAAGTGTTTTATGATATTAACCCGTTAAAAAATAGACAGAGACATCACTCCCTCTTGACCATCCCTAGACACATCACATTCACTGCAGGTGTTACAGAGGAAGAGAGAGACTTCCCTTTGCACAGAGAGAGAGAGAGAGAGAGAGAGAGAGAGTGTGTTCCGGCAAAGAGTGCGCGAGGATGCATAATGGGTCATGGATAAGGATCCTGACTAGTACACAAAAGCTGGGCCGGGATATTTGGTTGGTATGGTGGGTCCTTTCGCACGAGAGGATACGAGATTTGCAATCTCAAAATGGCTTTTTGAGTACGCTAAGGAATCGCCCTTAGGTTCAATGTATGAACGGAGGGGGGCCTCTCTCTTTCCCTCGTGTCCCTACTCTTCATATATAAAAGCAAATTCCTCCTGTGCATCGCCCCCGAGCGAGCTTGAAGAAAGTAATGGAGTTGTTTAACGCCATTCCTCCATCTCAGGGCAAATTACGATATCACGTCACGCGCCGAACCACCGAAAAAGGCTCCGCCTTTCTCTGCGGTCGATTGAGAACTGTCGAAATAGGCATAGACCTCGCTTGAAAAGACATTATTTTTTCTTGGGTCGGAGGCAGAAATGCCATTTGACATGGTGTACAGAGTGCTGAAAGAAATGCAGAAATGACTGACAAAAAACAGAACTTCAGGGCAAAATGAATAGATGAATAGACGAATAAATGGAAAACCGTATGATTAGAGTATCCATTGCTCAGATCAGCCTAAATACACGACATATAACAATACAGACAAAGCGAAATCTACTGAATCTCCCACCTGTGAGGTTAACTGGTCATCTGAAAAATAGGAAACTATAATAATACACACAGAGGAATGCTCCTCAAAGGCCTCACAGGCGAATATATCTCCACGCGCTGATCGCACCCAGAGAAAAAACTAAGAAAACAAAAAAACTAAACAGATTAATCAGATTAATGCGGGACCTCCCTGATCGAATAGCAGGTCCCTCTGTGAACAGAGAAGAGACTAGTAATCTGCTCCTAGAATATTGCTTATTCGATCTTGCATCCTGTGTATTGACTATCTCTCGAGAAACTTCGCTCTTTTCATTGATATCACAAAGAGTAAGCTTCCGGGGTTCACTAGAACTACTACTAACAGATTCGTCACCAACCGAATCTTCACCACCCTCAACCAGCTTATCGAAAACTTTTTCCTCCTGCGCACAACACTTTGATAAGATTTACACAGCAAATACAAGGCAACCTATAGAGATCTATTCTGTCAAAAAGACTATTGGTGCTCATGAGCTTCTTACCTCCGCATTAATGGACTTGGATTTTCTAACTTCATCACCAGAAATAAAATCATTTGGCTTCCTACTGCAGCTTAGTGGACCAATTTGAAGTTTACACTGTACACGTATCCTTCTTGGGGCAGAACCTTGCGCCCCATGATCATACCGAGGTTGCAAAATTTGTGAAGAGCGAGACCTTATCCTGATTCCAGTTCCAAAAGTGTCACCACTCTGAAGACCAGTTGAAGAAGTGCCTAGGTCTTGAAGGTGAATGCTGTTTGGCCCCACATCAGATTGAGATGCATAAGAGTTTCCAAACAATGAAGCTGCTGCAATAGAGTCCTGATGAAAGTTAGAATCAGGGAACCCCATTTGGAAGTTTCCTGGAGCCATCCCCATTTGTAACGTGTCTATCTCGTAATCTTTTGCTCCATCCCACTCTAATTGACATCCACTCTGCAGTATACAAAAATTTGGAATAGATTAAACAAAAAGCCAATGAGAAAAGTATCGCCTGATTGGCAAACAAACATTTAAACGTTTAATAGAAAGGCACTCGTGAAGTCACATTGTGACCAGAAGCATTCAAAGGACAAGGTGGACAGAATTTAAATTCTGAGGTATTCTTAGGGAAAAGATAAAAGTTCAACTTCATAAGATCACCTGTCTTTCAGTTGCTTCCTGAAGTAGATCATTTTGCAATAAACTGTCCTCGACTATAGGCGCGTTCTTCCCAATCTCGCTGCCAATGTCCAAATTGCACTGACCACTCTCATCACAAGGGCCGCCATAGTCGGCATTGAATATCGACTCAAAGAAGCCGGATATATCATCTTCATTTTTGTCATTCTGAAGCTGCACACCAGTTTCGTGACTGCTAATGTCATTCACAACCTCATGCATGGAGGAAGTTACCAACTCTTCTTTCATTGACAACGGCAATGGTGGGACATAAAACCCCGCCATTGCATCTCCAAGCAAGTTCAAATCACTTTCTTGTGGCAAATTCACCTGAAGTAGGAGCATTAATAAAAAAACTGAGCACTAAAAAAGCAAGACAACAAGACCATGAGTGGTATTGGTTGCATTCTCACCTCATTCTTTGGAAGCACACACTGGCGTTGTTCTAAATCACAATCTTCATGTGGCAGTTTATGTTGTGTCGCAGAAGATGGTCCATCTTGAGCTATCACTAGCTCTGACTCAGTATCATCAGGTAAAGAGTTGGCTGTTGGAGAAACAACCACTAATTCTGCATCATCACGAGTTGGGCATTCAAGAGTCTCATCTTGCTTCCTGAACAGACGACACAGAACAAATGCATCCTGCAATAGATGCCAATCAGATAACAAAGTATACAACAAAATCGGGAGTTTCTACTCTCTTTTTTTTTTTCCGAATAGCACCCTTTCTGCATTGATTTCTTTAGAGGCCTACAAAGTTCTTGTTTCAAATGATGAAGTCCAAAAACGGAGAAATCAACCATCCTTTCTTTGCAGAACTGAACTAAGCAACAATCACCACTACTACACATTTTCAATCTTACCTAGAAGGTGTAAACTAATACATGTAGTACCAAACTGGTGAATGGGTTCACATTATAGTTCAGTAGCACATAAGTGCAGGAATATCTGCCAACGACGATGCATGTTTATTTTAAAATGAACAATCCTCCTGCGAGAACTTACTAACTCTACATGCGTTTAATATACAAAGTGTTGCACATGAACCTGCAGAAGAGGAGCAGATTGTGACTAAACAAACTAACAGAGGTATCTACAATATAAATGCTACTTCATTTTCAGTAACACTACTAAAATCACTACATTTACAAAGTTAAGGAATCCGTAACATTCTAATTCGTCTGCAGTCACACGTCCTAGCTTAAATGCAAGTGAAGGTGTTTGCCAATATTGAGACCAGTCTCAAGATCAATGAAGGTGAAGTCATCAAATCACTGCCTTTTGATTAAACCGGTTTTTTTTCTTAAAAAGGGAAAAAAAACATAGAAATAGAAATCGGTTG
Organism: Eucalyptus guilfoylei; assembly: GCA_016097605.1. Taxonomy (NCBI): domain Eukaryota; kingdom Viridiplantae; phylum Streptophyta; class Magnoliopsida; order Myrtales; family Myrtaceae; genus Eucalyptus; species Eucalyptus guilfoylei. The sequence goes on from CM027860.1 coordinate 20,752,923, forward strand.
TCACTCACGGAAAAGGGTGCAAACAAAATAATATCAATTCAAGGCTCGAACAGAATCCTGAGCGAAAAAATACGGTAGAATGAAACGCAAATGAAGATCAAGATCCAAATTTTAAGCGGCAGTTGATCTAACCTGTCCAGGGTGAGTACCATCCAGCTCTTCCAAAGTTGTTCGGTATTCATGCATCACCCAGTAAGTCCTCTTCCCTTTGGGAGCACGGCCGGTGTAAAAGACCAGAGTCTTCTTCATTCCGATCAAATTCCGTCCCAATTTTATTTTCCGGTCCTTCCCGGTGGCTTTCCAGTATCCAGCTGTTGTTGCCCGGTTGAGCCGACTCCCGTTTGGGTACTTCCGGTCCTTCGGACAAAAGAAGAACCATTCTGGATCCCTTGTCTCTATAGCTGACAAACCTACACCACCACCATCACGAAAAATAAAAGAACGGCTTTTGTAAACCAACATCTCAAAGAGAGCATTTTGAAAACAATCACTGATCACAGCTACTCCACCACTAAAGCAATCATTTTGACCATGCGGGAGTTTTAATCCATCCCACCCAGAAAGCGGAATCAAGCACGAATTCCGTTCTCACATCAGAAAGAAAGCATTTTTGGAAAAATCAAGGAGAACCGCCAACTCATTCGTTGACTACGCAACAGGCGACAGAACAGAGAACCCCACAATCACTCGTCGGAGCAACTAAATGCAGCCAAAAAAAAAAAAAAAGCGCGCGCGCGCACAGACGAAGAATCGAACAGCGCGAGAGACGCGAATCAAGCAAAACGCGATCGAAAACCGATCGACCGCGAGGATGAACCGTCAACCTCAGCGGAACCCCCGAAAAACGAGACGAACACGCAACGCGCGAAAATGGGTCACGGCGGAAGAAGAAAGAAAGAAGAATTTACCGGGCAAGTCCCAGGGCTCGACCTTGCAGACGTCGACTTCCCGGATCACCCTCACCTCCCGGTCTCTCCCATTGATCTTGAGCCGCAGGTAGTGGTTGATCAGCTCCTGGTCGGTGGGTCGGAACCGGAACCCCAGCGGGAGCGAGTTGAGTGGCAAGACCGCCATGTCCAGCGCCCACACGCCCAACAAACGAAGCTGAAGGCAGAGAGAAAGAGAAACAGAGAGGAAGACCCCTCTTCGTTTTCCCCTCAAAACCCTAGGAAAATGACAAAGCGCGGAGAAAGACGAGAGAGAATCGAGGGATATTTAGATGGCAGCGTCGCTCGCGTGGCCCATAGCTTTAGCGAGGATCACCAAGGAAAGAGCAGGGAAAGCGAGAAGACGAAGCGCAGGCAGAGAGAGAAAGAGAGAGAGAGAGAGAGAGAGAGCTGATTTCACTTCGTTGTCTGGGCAGAGTCAATCTTCGTTCTCGCTCCGTCCGTCCCTCCCCGCGCTTTTAAACTACGTATATTCCGCGTGAGGATGTTCGAACTTCGGCCCCCGTCCTTGCCCCTTATTACGCAAGGTGCCACTCCCCCGCCGCGCTTGCTAGGGGCAAAAGGGGGAAATCGACAAGGGCAGAAGCGGGAGAGGAAGTGACCGTGTTAAGGAAGTTTCGGAGGAGAGAGAGTGGGAGCTGGCAGGCCAATTGGGACGGCGACACGTCGGCTCGGGGGGAAGGGAGGTGCGGGGCCCGCGCCCCCGGTGACGTGGACGGACGGAGTGCGAAAAAGGAGGGGAGGCGGACCGATGGATTTGCGCCGACGTGTTTCCCACGGGCCACGACGATTCCTTTCGCACCGCGCTCGCGCTTCTCTCGTAACGGTCGATGACGACGTTGGCGTTAGGGCGGGACCCCCCGCGCGCCCGTTGGGCCCCTGCGGTTAGTGGCGGTTGCCAATCTCGTTTTGGGTCGCGACACAAAACAAAAACAAAAACAGAAAAAAAAGAAAAAAGGAAAAAGGAGCTTTCCTTCTTCTTCTTTTTTTTTTTTGGGAAAAAGGAGCTTGGAGACTTGCTTTATTTGTAATTTGGGAATTGAATATGAAACTTCTCAACATGGATTGTTTGCATTTGACCAGAGAAATTTTTGGTTATGTCGTTGGACGGTCGGCGCCTTAATAAGGTAACAATCTCCATAAACGCATGAAATAACTTCTATGAAATTCACGTTCAAACTTTGCAAAATGCAAATCCAATTTTCTTTTTACCCAACGGTATGTGTTATGACTACCATAAAATTATTTGCTCATCTTTTTAAGGAATGCCGACTATTCAACTAAGTAGAGATTTGGGTCATCGATATACACTCATATTGACTTGCAATTCGACAATAAATAAGTAAAAGTACTCTCTCGATTTTTGCTACAATCGAAGCTTAGCATGTGCTCCCATGTATTTTCAACAAGATTCCATTCCATGTATCTAGAAATCAGGGCTAGGCGGTCCGGCAGCATCTCTCGCGACAAGGAATGATGTCACGGACGCTATCGAGATCGAATTCCGAAGCAGGATCAAAGTGGTCCAAAAGTGGGATTAGGTACCACAGCAAGCAAAATTAAGAGGAGCGGCAGAAAACGTCGCCCTCGTCATCCTCCGGATCCCACGTTACGCAATGTGAACGCAACAAAGCCCAATATGAACGCGACGATGGGGCCTCCAAAGTCAAGGGTCTCCGCAAATGCCATTCGGACCGTACGTGGGTATGTTCCCTTTTTCTCCGGGGCCAATGAAAACCGGCTGTATTTTCCACTATCATGGTGGGGTGGGGTCGGGTCAAGACTGGAGTATACATATATTTAAAGGCTAAAATGAAAAGAAAAGAAAAAATAAATAAAAAAAAGGACAGACCGCCGGTATCTTTCCCTTTCTCCCCTTACGTGGAGCAGTCAGAAGCAAAGCAATGCCTCTCTCACAAGTTTCGCCAGTTGCGACGCATTAGGTTTTGTCCGTTTCCATGTATAATTTTCGGTAGAAAAGAGAGGAAAATCGAGTGAGGAAGATAAAAAAGAAGCTTTTTGTATATAGAGTATAATTAGGAATTCGTCGCTTTGCCTCGATGTTTATCGGAACACGACCCTTTTTCGCCAGTACAATAATGGGGATGCAAAGGTGGTCGTGTGGTTGAAAGTAATGTTTAGTAAAGAAAAAAAAAGTAACGACTGTTTAGGACAACCAACGACTGTGAACATTCTCTAGGGCAAAAGGGAGAAATTTTTTGTGCTCCCCCCTTCGAGCTTCGAAGTGTTATTTTTTATTCGACCTTTTAAGGCATATTCTTGGGTTTTCCCTATTGATTCTCGATGTGAAGGGCACGAGTTTTTAGTTAAATAATGGAAGCTAAAAAGGTCGCGAGTTTAGAAAATTCAATCTTTTTTTTATCTTACTTTGGTGTCCCCCCAAAATAAAGGGAGAAAAGACATTAAATGAAAACCTGGATATTTTCCAATTTAATTAGGCGAGGGAGTCGATTCCATAATCGAAAAGGCCCGCCCACCATCTGGGCCCGAGCTCAATGAAGATAAGTGTTTGGTGAGATAGGGCCGAACTCCATGGTACAGAACTACAGATTACAAGGCGGATGGCGGATGAAACGAAACCTTAAACAATATTCAATTAAAGTGAAATAAATAAAATCCAAATTCTAAGTTAGTTTTAGTACTCCTTTAAAAGCCGAACGTGTAATTTATAAATAAAATAAGTATGTGGCAAAACTTCTCCTCATATGAGGAATCGACCATTTTTCTTTCATGTTCGGTGATTATGCTTCGTCACGTGATAAATTAGTTTTTATTGCAAATAAGCATTGTACCGCATGATATATTGAAATAATTTTTATTAGGACCAATAGATTTTACAGGGTTAATACAGCAAAAATTCCAAAATTAATACACATGTGACGAATTTATCCCAAACTAATTTTTTTATTATAAAAAACTATAAATTGATACATTTATGACAAATTTACTCCAAACTAATTTTTCAACCCCAAACTTGTACGATTGCATCAAATTTATCATTCGTTAGTTTCCATTAAATTAGATTAATGTCACAAAAAATTACAAATTAATACATGTATGACAAATAGAATAAAATCATAAACTAGTAAACCCGTTAACTGTCATGTGTCCACTAACTTAGTTATTTAAAAGTAAAATTTAATGAAAACTAATTGAGGATAAATTTTTCACAAATATACCAGTTTAGGGTTTTTAATTGCCAAATATTAGTTTGAATAAATTTGTCACGAATGTACTAATTTAAAGCCTTTCATGATGTTGATCTGTTCCTATAAAGAGATAACATACTTGAAAAATATTTATTTGGACACCGATTATACATTGAAGACAAATAAGGTCATACACAAATCAGAGCTAAGTGCGTGACCAAATCTCCCACATGTCAATCTCCCAACTCAACCATATAGACTAGTTCATCAGACTATCAATGAATTAAACATTGGTCTTTTGTACCTAGACCTAAGCGTTGACATTTAAATGGGGAGGTAAATGGAGACCGTAAAGATTCGAATTCAAGACCTTCAGCTTTGACACTATTTGAGATTTTGTGGGACCACTATCAAATATTCTCAAAATTTAAGCCATTAGACGAACGTATGGTTTAATATTTATTCTAAAACTTGATTAGATGTCACTTCTTTGGGCTGTGATAGAGGTCAATCTTTCATCCTAGTGCTTGCGCCATTGTCTGCAACTCCAGAGGGCCTAGAATCGTTTGTATATATTGCAACGTTGCACAGAAATTACATACAAATTATTCCTAATCATCGATTGACTTCATCATTGTCCCGCAATATCTTTGGCCAGTGAATCGCTCGGCGTGACAACAGTCTATTTCTGTGGTGGGATCGCCGTGGATTCATTGACCGCTGCCTCGACATCCATGGCCACTACGTTATTCATCCGACGCGTCGGGTTCATCCTCAACTCCTTCCTTTTTCCCCACAAGGAGTAGATTCCCACCAGGATCAGACTAGTTCCCACTACACTGCAGTGTAACAATGAGTAGGGTTTGATGCTCATTAAAAATGAAACCTTACTTAGTTATGAAAATTTATGAAGGCGAAGAAAGGACGTATGATCATGAGATTCATCTTACATTCCAAAGCGGATCACCTCGCCGAGCATGAGCTCTTCTAGCACGGAGACGAAGATCAGGGTCAAGGGGTTGAACATGGAAGGGAAGGTAGGGCCTCGCTTCACAATCACCCAAGAGATTAAGCAGAAAGTCGCAGCTGTCGCCAATGCACCTTGCAAAGCAGTAGCGAGTTTCGCTCATTAGTAATGAAATCGTAACTTTAAGGATAGGACGATGGAGACCGTTGATCATGCGATTGATGGAAGTTTTTCGCTCATGATTGGCTTGATGCCCCGCGAACAGATCGAGGGCCGACGCAAAACATTGGAGAGTAATTGTGGCGTGACTCGGGATAAGAAACAACCTTACCGAGTGGACAATGGTGATCAATTGCAAATTCAATCCCAGACTCCACGACTCCCTCCTACTATCGTCGCTTGCGCAGATGCGATGATGCACATCAGCATCGTGCCCCAACACTTCAACGGGAAAACCTTAATCAGCTTAACCCTATCTATTTGTTTCCCTTGATTTCTGAATCTAGAACTACGTTTTTCCTCTCACACGGCACTCTCCCTTTGTCATTCCTCCCCCTTGCTAGTTTACGATCACACTGTCTATCGCATAGGATTTTTGCTTTGCCTTATGATATATATTTATGATAATTAGCCTTGTGAATCCTTAGTTTTGTTTAGTCAAAAAGTGCATGTACTAATTGATTACATATGCTTAATGATTCAATACAAATTAGAATAATTCAATTGTTTCCTCGCGTATTAATGTAAAATTCAAAGTTGTATAGAATATTGAACGGTTGTAAAACAGATTTCAGTGGAAATATGTTTGACCCTTGAACTAGATAGGAAAAACATGGTGGTTCCATAACACGGTCCAGTGTAAATAGAGTCGGGTACAACTACAAAGTCCAAAAAGATGAACTGGTTATAATAAGGTTAGGTACAGGGTCCAGGTCTAGAATTTACCTACCCTGGACCTGGACCCAATCACCGCTAGGTTTATAATTGTTTTGACAATTTTACCTCTAGAAATGTGCATGCACTAGGTTAAAAATCCTAAAAGAACTTCTGTTATGGACGTGGGTGGTACCAAAAGCAACTATCATGCAAGCGAAAAGCTTCTTTTATACATGCATAGAATAAACAATAAATTTTATTTTTTAATTTTTTTTGGTAACCCAAGGAACCCCGTAAGCTGACAGCCGGCGAGCAAACCCTAGGAGAGCGACTGCAGAACCCACCACCACAGTACTCTAAGTAAGAATTCCTAACGACGCCTTTGGGATTCGAACTCCTCCCCTTCATGAGGGGGAGAGAGCCCAAGCTAGCCGCACCGCTACGGGCAGTGGTAACAATCAATATTTCAGAAGCAAATTAATTATGAAAAAAAAACTAAAATCAATAGTGATATTAAGACTACGTTGGGTTCAAATATAGGTAGATAATTCCATTTCAAAGCTAATTAGATAAGATTTTTTTTACACAGATGATCGATATGATTAATTTTGGTTAACTGGAAGAGAATTATGTGAAAATTCATTGATTAGCTTATGACAGCTAATCTCTCCCGGTTACGAAAACAATCTATAAGAATACAAAATTTTCGCCACACATGTTAGCACAGTTGGTGAATTAAGTAAAGATCCATATTATCATACAAACATAAAGATTGAGCTGTGTTCTCGAGCAAAGATAATTCACAAATTTGATTAGAGAATACTTTTGACTGTGAGATCAATTTTGTATGCTGTAATTGCTCCAAAGTGTGAAACCCCAAGGAGCCTAAATTTGCTTTTTACTTATATATACTGTGCCCCTGCACAGAAGCCGCATCAGGACCATTCCTAATCACCTAGATTTCATGGTTGCTCTATGAAATCTATTGCTCTGGTGAATTGCTTGGCAAGACAGCTGTCGCTTTTGGTGGCGGGATCGCTGTAGGTTCAGTAACCATTGCCTCAACATCCATAGGCGCCACGTTCTTGACCGGAGGCTGCCGATTCATCATCAATTCCTTCCTTTTTCCCCATAAGAAGGAGTATATTCCCATTAGGATCAGAATTGATCCCACTAAACTGCAATAACAGTTATGAATTGAATTCATAAGCAGTAAGTTCTGAAATTTTGAATTAAACCTAGTAGCTCATGAAAATTATGAAGGCAAAGAAAGGACTTATGATTATGAGATTCATCATACGTTCCGAGGTGGATTGCCTCGCCGAGTAAGAGAGCTTCAAGCACAGTAATGAAGACCAGAATCAACGGGTTGAACATGGAAGTATAGGTAGGGCCTCGCTTCACAATCACCCAAGAGATCAAGCAGAAAGTCATAGCTGTTACCAGTGCTCCCTGTGAAGTAGCTAGTTTGGCTCATTAGTACTGAAATTGCAACGTATGTCTATGAAACCATAAAAAAAAAAAAATTTGACAATGGCCCTATTGCTGTAGAAAGTTGCTGTCACATTAAGAGTTTCACAGCTGCGGATTCCATCATGCTACTGATGGAAGTTTTCCGCTCATGATTGGTTAGATGCCACTTCAACAAATCGAGGACCAACACAAAATGATTAAGCATTAGCAATGTACCTTGTGGATAAAAAATAACCTTACCGAGTAGACAATGGTGAGCAGCTGCAGATTCCATCCCAGACTCCATGATTTCCTGCTGTGATCGATACACAGGCCTACAATCATTGCTTGCCCGGACGCGATGATGCATGTCAACATCGTGGACCAATACTTCAACGGGAAAACTTTGATCAGCTTAACCTGTTCAAGAAAGCGATGTACACAATCATTATGATCGGTGGACCATATCCTTAAACTTCATGAACGTTATTTGCGAAGAAAGTGGGAACTTGTTCTATAAACCTGCACTATGAACCAGATACCATACGATAGGCAGGCTCCGAGCAGCAGAAGCGTGCCTCTCGTCCAATTAGATGGAATATTCTTGGTGATAGCATGAGAGGGAGAGTGTTGATGATTGATATGGAACGATTTTCCTCGGTAGAAGGTGGTGGTGGCTACACCTGCGACACAGAGTATTGCTCCTATTGTCTTCACTTTACCTGCTCTAGTGTTTAAGCCCCACGACTCTACTCTGCCATAATCCAACATCCACACATTTTAGTAGCATGAAACGACATTCGGATCTACCCAAAAGAAATGCACGATTTCATTTGAGAGTAGCTATGAAAATATGTTTTCCGGGGATGTTTCTATCGAATTAATGATCATTTAGAAACAAAATATGAGTTTGTGCCCATATATATACCTTAGAATGATGGAAAAGACAAAAGTGATGACCGGGGTTATGCTTATGATGTTGCTAGCATATGTTGCAGTTGTATCCCGGAGACCGTAGTAGAATAGTCCCATAGACAATGATACTCTGCGACATTAGGAGTGATATAACAATTAGAAAAACCTTTTTTTTTTTCGAACATTCTTTACAAAGTGATAAAGAAAAAGCAAAGTCTTTTTCATATTATATATTTCTTTTTGTAGATTCAGATCACGTCTTATTAGTGATATAAACGAGAAAAATTAGTCCAAGGTCACCATGGTTCTAAATTTTCAAATTTGATTGATCTTGAATAACCACGAGGGCTTGACTAGAACTTGCTCTGGGAATATGAAAAGCTGTAAAGATGAAAATCGTTAAATACATTCACGTTTTACGTAATCTATTGTATCATCTATCAATGTTGTATATAATATACATTTTTTGCCATCGATGCCCATTGCAATGCAGAAGAACAGATTTCCAAGCCGTTTCAGATTACAGTCCTCAAGAATCAGAGTTTCAAAACTAAACGGGACATCAATCACTGAAAGTTATCAAAAGTAAATAAATAAATAAACAGTAAGCATACGATGCATTTTGATCTTAGTCGATTGCATAAAATAAATATCTTCCTGAAAAAACAAGAAGATGCATTGAAGTGGAAAAAGACAGAAATTCAAGAAAAGAGAGAGGAGCCATCTCACCCGGTTAATGCGTTAATGAAGAGCCAAAACCACACCTTCAAGCTTAGCTTTGTTGTGTTACCTCTGCATTGAAGGCAGCCATTTTTAAGAGTCATTCTTTGTACTCTGGTTTATACAATCTTTACCCATTTTATAATGGCTCGAAAGCCCAAAAAGAAAAGGTGAAATTGAAGAGCATATGCTCGAGAAAGGGAAGAGAGAACTCAGGACGAGGAGAATCAAAAATCAAGATCAGCATCGAACCTTTCGAAGTAGAGAGCAAGCGGGGCAACGCAAACCGCGCCAACCACATGACGATAAGCCAAGAGAGCGAAAATAAAGGTCCCGTCATTCAAGATGACCTTGGAAAGCAGTTGCATCCCGGTCGCGATTGCTTGCACTAGCAGCATACTCACCAGAAATTTTGACGACTCGAAATATTTCTTGAACGCTATCGTTGCCATCTCTCTCTCTCTCTCTCTCTCTCTCTCTCTCTCTCTCTCTCTCTCTCTCTCTCTCTCTCTCTCTCTCTCTCTCTCTCTCTCAAAGCTTTCTCAATCTCTCTTTAGTCCAAGCAATGAAAACGGTTGTGCACGGACTTCTGCATTTGTAAGAACTTCATGATTCAAAGAATACAAAAGAGAGGCATATATATTAAAGAGTTAGGGCAAGCGGGAATTTAACGCAGAGAGGAAGTGCATTCAGTGGCTTCAAAAGCATTTTGACGACCAGGGAATTCATGGGTTTCAGAGAATATTGGGTATACTTGATGCATCCATCGGTGTTATTGCAATTGCTTCGCTCTTTTGACTTGCCCGCCACTTGAAAATTCTCCTACTCAAGACACTTGGATGGCCCTCTTCACTTGGACGCAGAAAACTGTTTTTGTGCTCAACAAACTGACTGATCTAGGACAGAAGGGGAAAGAGGAGAAGATAAGAAGTTCATGGGATGATGAGCCGCGTACAACATCCTCTCTCATGTACATAAGCAGAACACAGAGAAATTAAAAGAGAAGCGCGAATCCTGAAAATGATATCTCCGTTGAAATCTTTGATGCCTTCCTGCACCAACCGAAATCGCTTGATTGGATCCCGAAGACTCGTGAGAAACACTTTGTTAGAATACGAATATTTGGATGACTTCGTGGGAGACTCTTGAAAATAAAATGTGAAAATTCTTTGGCAAGTCGATCGGACTAATCGACAATGCATTGCAAGATTTGAGGCATCAAAATAGGCAATTGGTACTAACTTGACTAGAGGAGTATTAGGGATTCTCTTAATCTAGCGCGGGGTGAAATGATATCATGGCCAAGAAAACGAACTTCGACGTTTGTTTTACCTTTCTGATTAAAGGTCCAATGGAATTCAGTTCGAGAGTTTGACCGCGTTTGACTTGTGGTCAAACCCTCATTTCCCAAAAATGGCTTATACACGTGGATCATCGTGGAGTTCCATGGAATTTCGGAAAATTAGGGCCATCGACGAAGATTAGTAGGAGGTCATGAATGAAGTTGTTCGAGCAAATTCCCATGCAGCTCCCGCTCCCCGCTCCCCGCTCCAAAGTTGTTGATGTAAAGTGTTAGTAGAAGGGTCATCTTTCTTGTGCTGATTCTATGCAATTGCTGGAAAATTTCCTTATGCTTTCGCCGTATATCGGTGATGAATAGATAGTAGCAACCTCAGAATTTTTTTTTTTTTTTTGGGCTAGAGCAACCTCAGAAATTACAAACACAGCCAAAGACGCGTGGCCTGACAGAAGCAGGCATCTTCGCAATGGCCAGAGCAACAGCTAGAGAACGTTTGATGGAAGTCAAACATGTTGTGCGAGCAGCTAACTTGTTTATGGCGGTTAACATTAAGGCCGGAGAGAAACAACTGGGCTAGCTTACGTGGCTAGGGTCCGCAATAATTTTTCATGAAGTCCTCATTCACATTCACCTAAAGTATATACCATAGAAGTTTGAATCCCAACCTCTAAATATATATAGAAATCAAGGCATGTTCCTCATTTAAACATTAATTTGGCCTTCTGCATGGCTGCCCTACTCCACCGTCCACATGGCATGTGAGAGAGACTTGTACTTGTTGACATGTTAATTTTGGAATCATAGAAAATTAGAACCGACTGCGGTGGGGCATGGCCAATATTACTAACAAATTGATTTAATGTCCAGATCTTCTCGTGTCTCACATGTTTAAAAGAGGTGACGTTTTCATTGTTTCGTAAGTTGGTCCACTAATCAATTTGTGTTCCTGAATATGAGGCACCAAATCTGCAATTTATGCTTGACTTGACCGGAGATATAAGGACGAGGGATATTCTAAATCTGGCATGAGGGTGCATTAATTTAGGATAATTGTCCAAAAAGTTATAAACTTATTGTACGACGATCAATTCAATCCTAAATTTTTCGAAAAAATTACCAAAATAGTCATAAACCTATTGCAATTATGTCAGTTTAGTCCTAAACTTTTTTTTTGGCATTAGTCCTTAACATTTTGCATCCACACCAATTTAGTACATCCAACCAATGCTGACATGGACGCAAACCAGCAATATTTTTCTAGTTAGTTGTTGGACCGACTAGAGGTTAGGGCTGACAAGGTCAACCTCACCACCACTGAGGAGGGCAAGCCTTGACCACCCCCGGCAAGGCCTCACATTCATCATCGCTAGGCAAGGGTGAGGCTCGCCCTAGCCCTCACTATGCTAGGGCTAGCCTCGCCATGGCTGGGCGAGCTCGACCTCGTCCAACGACAGCAAGGGCGAGCTCACTAGCAGCCATGGCAAGGCTCACCCTTGCCCAAATTTGGCAAGGTCATGCCTTGTGAGGGTTGCCGGCAAGGGTGAGCCTCACCAGTGCGCAGCGAGGTTGACCTTATGGACTAGAGGAAGAAAAAAAGAAAGAGAAAGGAAAAAATATATATATGTATATAAAAAAATTGCCACATCGGCGTCAACGAAACAGCTAGCATCGGTTGTGTCCATATCAGTACCAACCGAATGAACTAAATTAATACAAATGCAAAAGACTTAGGAATGAATTGACAAAAAAAAATTATGACCAAATTGGCACTATTTCAATAGATTTAGCACCACTGACCAAAAAAAAAAAAAAAAAATAGGTTTAGCACCATTTTGGTAATTTTCTTAGATCTATTAATTGTGTTAATTTAGTCTTAAATCTTTGGATGATTTGCAAATCTAATCATAAACTTTTCAATTATATCAATTTAGTCCTTAACTTTTTGGTGATTTATCAATTTAGTCCAAACCTTTTTTCAATTTGCCAATATAGTACTTCTGACCAACTATCCAAATAATAGGTTTAAGGCCGAATTAGGAAATTTTCAAAAGACTTAAAACTAAATTGTAACACAATTGGAAAGTTTAGAATTAAATTAGCAAATCATCAAAAAATGTAAGACTAAATTGGCACTATTGAAAAGTTTAGAACTAAAATAACCACCGTACAATAGGTTTATAACTTTTTAAACAACTATGTAGAATTAATTTCATGGCCAAGAGAACGAATTTTCGACATTTACACATACCTTCTCGACTCAAAGGCCAAAGGGAAGACTTCAGGTCAAATCCCCATTCCCCCCCCCCCCCCCCGAGAAGGTTCATCCACGTGGTTATCATGGTGTTTCCACGTAATTAATTGCTAAAAAAATTAGTGTCATTGACAAAGTTTAGTAGATGGAGGTTGCTCCATCGAATTCCTCTTTCGTCTTTCTCTTCGTCCATCCGCAATTGGGAGGGGATTCATTTGGCAAGTTCTAGTCAAGTCCTCATGATGATGATGATTCTTTCTATATCGATTAAATTAATAAAATCTAGAACCACCGTGACCTCGCCCTAATATTTTTCGTTTTCTTACAATTAAGATGGAAAGCGAGTCTATTAAAAAAAAAAAACATAGCATAACAAAAAATTCGTCTTTTTCTTCATTAGTTTAGAAACTTTTTTTTTAGTTTGGTTGAGAAAAAGGGATTTCTAATTGTTGTATCACTCGTAATGCTGTAGAATATCATTACCTATGGGGCTATACAACTATGATCTCTAAGATACAACAAACAAAATATGCTATGAACATAATCCGTATTGCCACCTCCGCTTTTCCATCATTCTGAGATATATGATATATGAATAAAGTTTCACATACATATATGTAATGGGTGTGATCAAATTTCGTTTCTTGAATAATATATTTCATTAATTAGATAGAAACGTTCTCAGTAGAACATATCTTTAGTAACTACTCTCAAATGAAATCATCGTGTCTTTTCTTGCAGGTGGATCCAAATGTAGCTTCATGCTATTAAAACGCATGGATATTGGATTATGCCGAAGTAGAGAGACCCGGGCAAATAAAATGAAGACCATAGGAGCGATACTCTGCGGTGTAGGCACACTAACCTCTATAACTTGTTCATTCTCATTCCTATTACCTTTAATCGTTTTCGTTTGCTTTTTCCTTTATTTTCTGAAAGATAAATACTGTATACTCACCTTTTGTACCTCAAATCACTTGAGAAATCATCTATTGAACTTTTATACGGGGGAAAAAACAATCTATGGCACAGACATGTCCAGTAACTCCTATGTTCAAGGCACAAAAAATTTCCTCCTGGCGTTGATGAAATCAAAGTTGCATTTTTGGTTTCATCCATGCTTTGGGCTCAAGTTTACTTAGTATACATGGAAATTGGGCTCAAGTTCACTTTTCTAGGCTTGGTTTGTGATTAGAGGGTTTATCATCCATATTTATTGTTGTGTCATGCCAAGTAGAATTTACTCTACAAATATTCAGAGTGGTGCTATTTCATAGGTGGGCATTTTTTTTTTTTTGGTAAAGATTCGTAGGTGGGCATTGATCCCGATCCAACCCAAAAACCAAACTAAACCGATCAGTTCTGAGTAATTTCAAAAATAATGAGCCAGAAATAATTGGCCCAGTCCTTGGTCCGAACCAAACCAGCGAAATCAGCCCAAAAGTATATTATTTTTCTTTTTTTTATTCAACAAGGAAAAAATGTACATATTATTTGTCTCTCTGCTTTTCCTAGTAACTTCCCCATGATTAAGAAGTCCATCCTATAAACTTTCAATTTATTGAAAAACCTTTCAAAAATAAAATAAACCAATTAAAAGAAATAATATCACCAGTCCAATTCAATCCAATTCCAAAATAGACAAGGTCGGTTCCCGGCTCTATAGGCTGAGAACCGACCTTACTTGGTCCGATTCTTGATTCCATCCTTCTCCTAGACCGATCACCCCTGCCATTTCGCAAATAAATGAAAGCCCAGGGGCTTTGCCTCGACTATATTTTATCTTGGGCTCTTGGGCCCTCGGGCCTTTCCTGAGCCTTGAAGAGGTCTCGGCCGGCCGCCCCCACCCACCCCCACTTCCGTTGACCGCGACAGTCACGCTCGCGAATTAAACTAACTGCAGTCAACTCTGACATCTCTTTATGGCTTGTCAGAGTTGACATCTCTTTATAGCTTTTCCTTCGCAGCGTTTTTGGGAGAGATCTGCATGTGACGCCCCTTTCGTTTTGGCCCTTCCCTTTGTAAATGGACATAAAATAAGAAGAAATGTGCGAAGTTACCAAAGTTAGCATGGTGGGCTTGGATAATGTATTCATATGTATTATGGCCTAAAAAATGACTGGAGATGACTATTTAAAGATACGGCCAGGGCTATTACTAGATTTGTGGATCATGCTTGGTTACAAGATAATTTACATTGGACGGCCATTGGCCGACTTAATGATCCGCAGCCCAGCAAAGCTCTTGATCGTTGACTTAAAAAGTACATCTCTCTCTCTCTCTACGTGCCCACCCCCCGCGGGCCGGCAGGGCGGAATTCACATGATAAATAAGCCCTTGCCTCCACCCATCACAAGCATTCCATTCCATAACACCCTAGGAAAAAAGGGTGGGGGAGAAACCCTAGCAAGCCATGGCTAGATCCCTCGTCTTTCTCTTCCTGGCCCTCGCTCTTTTAAACCTTTCCCCGCGCGCAACCGAGGCGCGCAGAGAATCCTCCATCGCCTCCCTGATCACCAAGCAGCTGTTCGGCAACATCTTCCTCCACAAGGACAACAACGCATGCCCGGCCAAGGACTTCTACACCTACGACTCGTTCGTGCGGGCCGCGCGTTGCTTCCCGAAGTTCGGCCGCACAGGGAGCGTGAGCACGCGCAAGCGCGAGATCGCGGCCTTCCTCGCGCAGGTGTCGCACGAGACGACCGGCGGGTGGGCGACAGCGCCGGACGGACCGTACGCCTGGGGGCTGTGCTTCAAGGAGGAGGTGAGCCCGCCGAGCAACTACTGCGACGCGACCGTCAAGGAATGGCCGTGCTACCCGGGCAAGTCTTACAAAGGCAGAGGACCCATGCAACTATCTTGGTAAGAACCATGCCCCTCCATGAACTATATATCTCATGCACATCGTGGAAAGCTAGGACTTCCTGCTCATTGGAATGGCGAGCATTGGCGAGAGTTGTGCTGAATTTGCGTAACGATTTGCGTCGTGGGCAGGAACTACAACTACGGACTCGCTGGGGAGGCGCTCGGCTTCGACGGGCTGAAGAACCCGGAGACGGTGTCCAACGACACGCTGGTGGCGTTCAAGACGGCGCTGTGGTTCTGGATGACGGAGCGGAAGCTCAAGCCCTCCTGCCACGCGGTCATGGTCGGGAAGTACCGGCCCTCCAAGGCCGACCTCGCAGCCAACCGGACGGCCGGGTTCGGGCTCGTCACCAACATAATCAACGGCGGCCTCGAGTGCGGCATCCCCGACGACCTGAGGGTCAACGACCGGATCGGCTTCTTCCGGAGATACGCCAAGCTGTTCGGGGTCCACACGGGCCCCAATTTGGATTGCCAAAATCAGAAGCACTTCTAGTCCACGAAACAAAATATAAGAAGGATGGAAAGATGATGAAGATTATGTAGTTTGGAACCATGATGTTTGTGTCTTAAATAAAAATTTGCAAAGTGGTCCTTGTCGGGACAAATTGCAAATTCCAAGAGAATTGGGTTGGATTGGAGGCTGACACAGTTGGCGTCACTGTTTCGGTCCTGATCTTTTTGTCCCTGGTTTGTTTCCATCTTTTGATTTTTAATCTTTTTTATTTTATCCACTGTGGTGGATGAAGACAAAATCCATTAAATTTAAGTTCAGAGGGCCCAACAAATCCAATGAGGAGTTGACCCTGACGGTGGATACATGTCTAATGTGCGGCCCCTCAAATAAAATAAAATAAAAACAAAGAAAAGAAAACCCTAATGACCAACCAAAGAATTCACGACCCAATGATACAAAATCTCAAAAAGATTCTCAATTTTAGGCTGGATTTTAATTCTGTCCCGAACTTTTTTAATCTAAAGAAAAATCTCCATCTTTGACTCTAGTTTCAAATCTACCCACGCATTTCAATATGCCACTAGTTTTTTGAAAATTATCAATATCTAGGCTAGTTAAAGGTTCATTATCGGAACCTGCATGTTTATAAAACCCCAAGTTTCACATGAAACAGCAACATCCTGATATTAATAATTATGAAGAAATCAAATGAGAACTTTAGACGCGTGGACAGATTTGAGAATAGCTTAAAGTTCGGGGCATAATTGAAATTGTGCCTAAAGTAAATGAATTTTTTAAAGGAAATTAGCTCCCTAATGAAAACCGATAGGAGTTGGCCTGTAAATGGACATGGCAATCAGCATCACAAGATTGGGCTTTTGGAGTTCGACCGTTTATTTGATCTATTAAAACAAAGTTTTGGCAGGCTTTGTTTTCGACAGAGAATGCTTCCTTAACTAGAGAAAATACCCCCTTTCTTTCAAAGACGAAAAAGAACACCAGAAAAAATAGAATTAGAAAATTTCCATGAATTACATGAATCCTTAATTCACTCAATTTCATTACGTGCTCCAATTAAGTTCCGCACCTGCTTTGAGCTTTTGGCATTTTGGAAATACAAGTTCACTCCTACTGTTCATTTATTGACCTTTTTCCTTTTTTTTATTTCTTTTTTTTTTTTTTTTTGGTGCAACCATTCATCTTACGGAGGCTAGATTTGGCAAAGGCCAACCTCAAGCGAGGCTGCTGGAGGCCAAATCTAGCAGAGGCTGACCTCAAGCGAGGCTATTGAAGGCTGACCAACCGCAAACAGCCAAATCTAGCCACTGGACAGCCTCACCTGAGGTTGTACGACCTCAGGTGTCACCACCTAAGTTTGGCGCGACCTCAAGCGGCGTCACCTAGGTTCATGCGATGGTGTCGAGTGGGTTCACGACCTTAGGCACCACCGCCTGGGTTCGTGCAATCCAGGCAGCAGCACTTGAAGTCACAACCTTAGGCCGGCAGCTAGATCTAGCCGCCAATGGTTGGCCGGCCGTTGGACAGCGACAATGCTTCATCATATTTTATTTTTTATTTTTTAAATTAATAAAAGCACTTTGTAAATGTAGGGCTTACCGAACAATATTCACGCTAAAGTCACTTTCCAATGCACTTTAAAGTTATAATTTGCCAAACATTAAAGCATTTCAGAAAACCCATTTACCTCAAAAGTATTTGCATTTTCCCAAATTCATTTCCCCAAAGTCGAACCAAACGAACCCTTCCTCACCTCTGAATCTCGTTTTGATTGGTCTTTTCTCTATGGGCTTACGATAGATATTCCAAATTGTTTGAGTACTTGACTAATCTCATCAAATGCATTCTCTTTCAGTCTTGCCGACTCGTATGCTAAGTAATTGCAATAATACACCAGTTTTTTTTATTTTAAAGGTAGTGCCAAGAGAGAGAGCCCAAGTGCAAGCACCACTATGAGTGAATGAACTTTGAAGGCACGGGGTGCATTTGGGAAGGCATTTGGGAAAAGGTTTTGCAAAAATACAAGCAACTTTAGCTTAAAGGATTTTTAACAAAAATTGTTTGGTGCACTATAATTGAAAAATGCATTCAAAAACAACTTTAATAGAAAGACAGTTCGGAAAAGACGCATTTGAAAAGTCATTTGTTGGCCAATTTCGGTTTTTTCATTATTAATTTGTTTAAAATTGCAAAAAACAATTATTGCAACTTTTTACGGTTTGAATGTTGAAAACAATGTAAAACAAACACATTAACAAATATATTAAAAAAAATCACATTTTCTTTTTGGGTAAAAAATCGAATGGAAAAAAAAAATCACATAAAGTTGACTTTATCTAATAAAAAAGAGAGTCATTTCATTATATTAGATATGATCACATATGGCCCAAGTAAAGAAATACGTTATTCTTGAAAATAACAAGTATCCTTGAATATTTCTTAAAGTTATGACTATTCGATTACGTAAACATGCTATGTCAGAAGATATATAATCATTTGAAGTACTAGCCCTCTCATTTACATCATTAAGTCAACTATATATTGGTAATTGGAATCCAAGTATGCTTTTCCAAATTGCATATATGTCACAACCTTTCTTCATATATAATTGTACAAAGTCATTGCTAATATCACATTTTCATTTGCTTTTCATATGGATAACTAGGTGTATTCTTTAAAATCTTCTACTTCTTTTTCAATACGCCAAAAACTCAATCAAATTCTGATCATGGTAAGAAATAGACATGGTTGGACACTTCTTGATAAACTTATAGGTCTATTATCTCATTGAAACTCTAGCAAACAATATCTAACTTTTATTTATGGCTCCAAATATGGGTATTCAATATCTATTAAATAATTTTACCTACACAAATTAAATATAAAATTTAAATGAACATATACCGTATATATATATATATGTACAAATATCATTAATTAACGAACTTCAAGGAGGATGGAGAAATTGTGGATCACATCTCCCAATGGCTATTAATATACAAGTATTATAAGTTATTCCCTTTCAACTAGCCCAAACATAAGTAAATTTTATATTAAAATTACACAAGGCCAATACATTTTAAGTCAAAGTTCCATCTCAACAAATAAAACAAATTTGATCATGTGTAGGTACCACCATTGGAATATGTATACCATCCCTAACTCCAATACAATCTTAAAACAAAAGGACAATTATTGGTATGTTTGTATTTATTTTTTGTCATTTTGTTCAATGGGCAATTTACATAGAATTTCTACATCTTCGGGCTCCAATATGCCTTTTTCTTGTAACAAAAGAGAACAACAAACCCTTAAAACAAGTGCGAATGACAAACCGTCAAAACAAGAACACGAAAAGCTACAATAACACTAAGGAGACTGCTCAATGGAGAGAACTCAGTTCTTTCCAATAAAAC
The DNA here is from genome assembly GCA_016097605.1 of Eucalyptus guilfoylei. NCBI lineage: Eukaryota > Viridiplantae > Streptophyta > Magnoliopsida > Myrtales > Myrtaceae > Eucalyptus > Eucalyptus guilfoylei. The sequence continues at coordinate 20,772,277 of CM027860.1, forward strand.
TACTTTGTCTGGAGAAAATAATAGATTGCCCTGCTCCACTACGTTAGCGTAGTCTCACGCCACTTGGCACTATTGATTTTTAATTGCTCCTACTTGGTCCCCTCTCTTTCTCAACAATGTAAAAGATGCAAGAAACAGAAGACCAAATGTTTTCAAGGATAATCAATAAATTCATTCGTTCTTATCGAGAAATCCAATTGGATTGTTGCGGAATCCATGTCCACAGTGAAGGGGGGAAAATATGAGAAAAATGAGAAAGTGAACTTGTGGTACCCCAATTAACATTCTGGGAGGTCATACCAAAATGAAATAACTTTAGATTTTTGCTGTAGCATACCTGAAAACCACATTCTCAATAATAGAAACTTCCCAAACATTATTAGAAAGCATAACATGTTCACCTGTGCTGTTAGATGGGTGCGGCAACTAATTTTGGAACTTCAATAATCTTTTTAGGACAATAAAGGCAACTAATGAAATTTCATTAATTGATGGAAGTTGCCTTTCAAAAATGTTGAAAGGTCAAGACAAGTGAGGATTTGCCTTGAACTTTCAGTTTTGCCAATACTAACTTTCATTCAAGACAGGTACAATACAATTAACCAAACATCCTCAATTTTTCTCAACGAATTTTGGAGGTTCGAAATCCCTTGATGAAGCAAGACCAAACATATCCTCAGTCCTTAGTCACGCGTGTAAATATCCAAACTCACCAGTGGCCTTATATCCTCAGTTTGCATGGCTTGCATGAGAAAAGGCACACCAATCACAACGATGCATATTAAGCAAGAGCGTACGCACCGTGTATACAGACACGCACAAAAGAATTGATTGTTCGGAAAGAAACGTTCTTTCGACAAGAAGCGGACAAGTGACTACTAAATAAGGCAAGGTTAAACAAAAAGCCCAGGGGCTTTGCCTTGACTGTAATTCATCTTGGGCTCTTGGGCTCTTGGGCCCATGGGCCCTTGGGCCTTTCCTCACGGCCTCGTAGTCGCATCGCATAGCATAAAACCCCCTTCCTAGGGTTTTTCCGCTTCTCCTCCTCCCGCATTTTCACTTCCTTCTCCGCAGTTGCAGCTCCCGCCGCCGCCGCCCGAGCCGACTGCGGAGATGAAGACGATCCTGTCGTCGGAGACGATGGACATCCCCGACGGGGTGAGCATCAAGATCAACGCCAAGGTCATCGAGGTGGAGGGCCCCCGGGGCAAGCTCACCCGCAACTTCAAGCACCTCAACCTCGACTTCCAGCTCATCCGGGACGAGGCCACCGGCGCCCGGAAGCTCCGCATCGAGGCCTGGTTCGGCACCCGCAAGACCTCCGCCGCCATCCGCACCGCCCTCAGCCACGTCGAGAACCTCATCACCGGCGTCACCAAGGGGTACCGCTACAAGATGCGCTTCGTCTACGCCCACTTCCCCATCAACGCCAGCATCACCAACGCCAGCAAGTCCATCGAGATCCGCAACTTCCTCGGCGAGAAGAAGGTGCGTTGGCCCGCGTGTGTTCTTGATCGTGTGAAAAGACTTTCCTTTGTGTCTCTATTTGGTTGGTCGGATGTTATGGTCGCGGTGGGTAGATGGTTGTTCTGGGGGATAAGCTTCTGTGATGTGCACTGAGACTGAGAAGAAGGCTTCTCAATGTTGGTATCGTGCGCCTTAATGCATTAGTAAGCCTAAGGCCTAGAAGCTTGCAAGTTCTTATTTTGGGGACACGACAATCTAATAAAAGCTGAGAAGCTTCGAGTGCATCGCTAAACTATGATTTAGACCGTAACTTTAGCTGTGGTGAATTTTGTTCTGGGATGCCTATAATGCGGGTACTTCTCGTGCTAAACTGTCTGTCAACTGCTAGATGTGATGTAAGATGTTATTATCTGGACCTTTGCGGGCATTTACTTTTCATGCTGGTGTTATTTACTTCCAGCCTTGTGTTGAAATATGTGGTTAGACAAGAACTGCATTCAACATGTCCTGTGAGGACTTTCCATACTGTTATTTAAAGTATTGTCATGGTGCCCCTGCACAGCTTTGACTAGTTAGTTGCCGCTTGTGAGGACATCCAGCTTGTGAGCTGCTGAATGACTTGCTTGATTTTAACACTTACCGTTACCCATCTATCATGCCTAATGGCCACTAATGGAGAATGGCTCGATTTGCCATTTTTAATATGTTTGCTTGTAACTGTATTATACTGTGGTAGACTCAGAGAGTGTGTTGAGAGATGCTAGAAACTATGTTTGTGGAACTCTGCTCGAGTAGTTGATGTCTGTGGTTGCTTTACTGTTTGACCCGATACTAATAAAGCTCCTATTTGAATCAGGTGAGGAAGGTTGATATGCTTGAGGGAGTGAGCGTTCTTCGTTCTGAGAAGGTCAAGGATGAGCTCGTTCTGGATGGAAATGATATTGAACTTGTTTCGCGATCGTGTGCCCTGATAAATCAGGTATGGGCAGCCCCCGTTCACTCCTCTCTCTGTGACATATTTAGATGCACTTGTGCTTATGCCTACTTGCGATATTTTGGGGAGAAGAAGGAAGACTCCACTAATATGCCGGTTTAATATTGTAGTTTAGTTTTTCATGTTGCAATAACCCTCTGAAGTTTGCCTGCAAAACAGAATGAAACCCAACACAGGAAAACTATCTATTTGGTTCCACTTTTCTGATTGCTGGTTGATCTAATGCCTGTCACCACCACCTCCCCCATTTCTGAAGTCTGCCTATAAAACAGAATGAAAATCAACACAGGAAAACTATCTATTTGGCTCCATTTTCTGATTGCTGGTTGATCTGATGCCTGTCACTATTTCCCCCCTTTCTGAAGTTTGCCTATATAACAGAATGAAACCCAACGCCCAATGTTCTGATTGCTGGTTGACTTAATGCCTGTTCCCGCCCCCCCCCCCCCCCCGGTCCCCCCATGTTCTTCTTCCTCTGCTGAAGAAACATACTCCTCCATGTATGCATGCGTAGCATTGCTAATCCATCTTTTTTGTTTGGAAACAGAAATGCCATGTCAAGAACAAGGATATCCGGAAGTTCCTTGATGGTATCTATGTTAGTGAGAAGGGAACAATTCTTGAGGGGGAATGATTGGTGGAGGCCTTGCATGTTATACTGTTTCAAGGTTTTGATTGATCTTGTTTCAAGCAGTTGTTAAAATTGGCCTTTTTGTATGGGTAGTTAAACATTTCCAGGTTTAAATTTATTTACTCTTTTGCTTTTGTCCTTCTTTGGGACTCGTGGTCAGCAACTCAGCAAAGGGAAAGCACATCTTTATTGGATTGAAATTGATTATTTGAGCACGTTATCCTCTATATAACCACTAAAAAAATGATGACCAGTTGATTCAAGCATTGAAGGCATGCGCAAGCCATGTCTCTTATCTCTGCTCAGTTTTTGCCATGCATGCTTTTTGACCTACCTGCCTCTACTCTGTGGAGAACCAGAGTTTGTGAACTTTGTGAGAGTATTTGAAGAGGAAGGAGATTGTTCACGGTTAATTTCAAGCAATTATAGATCGACAAAGGTGAATGAAGTGTTGCTAATTGATTTGTCTAGTCCATATCGTTATTCAGCTAATGATTGTGAAACATATATACTTGCTACTTTGTGGTTCACTTGAAAGTATTGCTCCAAGAAAAGAAGGTGCATAATGCCATGGCTTTGTCTAGTCCCGCCCCTGATCCTATGTCCCTTTTCTGATGTGTCCAGCAATTTCCGTTCTCTAGGTCATATGCTTATGAATCTCAACTCTTATTGACGGTGGTGGCGATGATTTTGAAGTACTCGAGGCGATTTATTAAGCAGATGCTTCTTTACAAAGATTTGGCTGGAGAGTATCTTCTCTACTAAATGCATCTTTAATAAGGTTACCTTTGGTCATTCAAATTTCTAATCAAGATAGAACTCGATAGAATAAGATACGAAATCCATGGGATTTTATTATTTCCTATTCACTATTTGGTGATTACAATGATAAAGTTAGGTATATTCATATATATAATTTGGTATATACATCCAACCACAAATTTTACAAAATGAATATAATAAAAATCTCTCGCGATATTTTTGTCTACATTATTTTTATTTTATTTTTCTCTCTTTTATAATTAATCTTTTTTATTTCTTTCTTCCCCTTTCATCATTCTCTAATAAAATTTTGTTAAATAGAAAATTGTACTAATATATCTAAAATGCTAAAACACCTCAAATATATTATAAATATTTATTTATATACAATTTATATTATAAGATATAATTAAATTCAAATACATAAATAAAAATAAGATTAAATTAGAAAACTAAATTTTCATTTTTTGGTATTTTGAATTTATTATATTAGAATTCAAATATTATTTATATTGAAATATAATTTTAATTTCTTAATTAAAAAAATATTTAAGAAAAAATTTCCTACTATAAATATTAAAAATCCTATGTAGCTTTATCCCACATTTTTCATGAGATAATTTTATCCGGTTTGTCTTATTTATATCCGATTTTATACTATCTTAAGTAGGCACTAAATGCAAAATAAGATAAATTTTATCTTATCCTAAATTTTATCTAAATCGCCAAACGCAACTTAGTAGATTAAGCTTCAAACGACAGCTTGTGAATGCTTTGTTACTGCTGCTTGTCCAAGCAGTTTTGCATGCGGGACTTATTTATCTGCGAAACTGTTGAGAATTCGCCGTGCCAAAAGGAAGAACAGTCCTTTGCCTTGCCTGCGTGTTAAACTCGCGGTGCTTGCGCTGTACGGATTGTTGATGATATCATCCCTAATTACGGATAACTCTACAAATTTGTGATGGACTGCCATATTTCGAAAATTACCTACGCATTTGAGGATTTACCGTATCTTAAAGCTTACCAATGTTATCTTTAGAATTCTGGGCCGAAATACTGCGTCCTGTCAATAAATCAAAGAAAGAGGAACGGTGGGCAATGAACCCCCGTAAAAATGGCATGGCTTGGAGACCATACGCGTCCCCAAAAAAAATTGATAGAACTATTTTGCTTAAGAGAAAAAAAAAAAAAATCGAATGACAACAAAGTTAGAGCTGTGAAAGTGGGTCAAAAAACTCGTGTTTTAACTCAAATATATTGAATGGATGACTAAATCCAAACTTCCGGAAACTGGTGAGTGGTTGTGACTCCGCAATCAGAATCAAACAAATATCGTAATGAAAACGACCACACCCGCAAACTATTTGCGTGAAAGAAATGATTTCTTCTCCCTGCTGGATGACAAAACAGAGAGGACGTGAGGAGAGTGTGATTTGAATCCGCACCCTATTGAACCAGGACCTTAATCCGACGCTTAGACCAACTCGGCCATTTCTCACGAATCTTGGCGGGGGAGTAAGAAGAAACGGTAACGGTACTAAAGCCGAGCGAAGATTTGCCGACCCGGTTCTCTCCTCTTTGTTCTCCTTCCTGTGGTTGCCCACTATCATTTTTCCATTCCCAGTATGCATCTCCATATCTTGCGGTCGCGGGCGATTCACAAAGTGCTGGCATCAGTTCGCTTAGAAGAAGCATGTATGCTATGATGTTACTGGAGCACTGTGCCTGCGCTTTCCGCTCTATAGCCACTTTGATCAAGTCCTCTACGAGTGATGATGTGCAGAAGGGAAGAAGAGCCTTCCAATAGCTACCCCCTGACGAAATAAAGAAATTCCCACGACGATGCTTCAACTAGGCTTCATAAAGTGATAAACATGTGCAGGCACCAAAATAGACAACTTGGTTCTTGGCTTACAAATTGCCGCCGCCATCATTCACTATGATGAACTCCTACTACTGGTGGTGTAGGCGACGATTTCAAAGAACTCGAGGCACTTTAGCAAGCAGATACTTGCCTTCAGAGCTTCGTCTCCTGAGCTGTGGCAGCAAATCATGAAACTAATCTGTCTCTATTACTAGATTAAGCATCATGACGACATATATATGTTGTGTTACTGATGTTATCCGAGCAGGGTTGCGTAAGGGGAAATCACTGAGCGAAAAGGGAAAATAGTACTTTGCATTGCCCGTCTTTTTGACTCCTCCTTGCTAAAATTTTGTGGTTTTTTGATTGTACAGATGAATAATGATATCATTCCGAAATATGGATAGTTCTACAAATTCATGATTGATTTTCTCAAAAGCTACCGACACATTTGAAAATTTACCATCTCTTGAAACTTGCCAATTTCATCTTTACAACTGGGGGCGAAAACGCAGAATCCTGTTGATAATCCTCAAGCAAAGACGAACGGGAAGGCTATGAAACCCCCTCAAGGATGGCAGCACGGCGTTGAGACTATAAATGTCCTCTCAAATAATTGATAGAGCGACTCTGCTTTAGAAATAAGTAATTCCTCAGAAGATTATAAAAATGAATTCTCGGGTATTGATGAACGTGTGGATAGGTTGTTTGGACCGCGATGCCGACCTTGCAGGCATCGTCCGCAACAGATTTCGATTTGCCAGATCTCGCGGTTGGCATCTGTCTTGTCAACAAATGTGGTGTCCATTAAAAGTAAATGCCGGAACCATAAGCCCTTATCGTGTCCTGGCGTTGCTGGTATAACGTTTGATAATACCATATAATGACAGGAAATGTTGGCACGCATCTTCTGCAGATATTCTTCAGATACCTACCGAACTTTGCTCACGCCTCTAGATTAACCAATTCATGTTCTCCATGATTTTTCCGACTCCAAGTGGAAGCAGCATATCAATCCTACCCAGAGATGCGTATCTTTTTAGTTCGGTGCCTACCCTGCGGCAATTATCTGTGCAGAAGAATCCGGATTTGTACTGCTCACGTTACGGAAAGTAGAATAGGAAACTCTCAATTGACGACACGACACAACACGACGCAGCCTCAGTCTTTTTTTCGTCTCGAATTGGGTAATGGAAGGTCGGGTCATATTCCGGGTAGGAGGACCGAAACAGATGTTCCAACGCTGGACGCCACGAGAACTACAATCCACCACACACCGACCGGAAACATGCCCCACAACGAAGTTGATAATGAGCACATGAGACGGGGAAATCATCCCGTCGCCATCTGCTCGTGGAGTGCCACACAAAATAAAAGATTCCCACTCAGGTGCGTCCCCATGCTTGTCCTTTTCTCATGCAAGTGGAGCCGCGGACTGCTTAGATATGTCCAAGATTGGCATCAATCACGATCGTCTGTCTTTATGAGCAGACGGGTCAAGACACTGTCATGACATCGCCACATCAGCGTAACGAGCGCTCCATGTTCTTAGCATAATCTAGGAGCACCAAAGGGATATGCATTAACTTGATTTCACAGAAGCAAAACCCGGTATCTCTCTGCTCTTCTTTTTGCTGTCATGGCCTCCTCGAGTTTTCTTTTTCTGCTTCTGCTCTTGGTAGAAAGCTCGCTCGTGGTCGATTCAGCTAAGAAGAAGTTTGCGGGACCCGTGGTCAACGTGACGAAGCACCTTTCTTTCCCCGATTTCAGCTTAGACAACCCCAGGATAGTTCATGATTTGAGGCTCTTGGGCAGTGCGAAGCTGTCCAAGGAAAAGAGTGCAGTCCAAATCCCAGACGTGTCCAAAGCCATTGATCTTCGGCATCTCGCTGGCCGAGCCCTCTACTCCTTTCCCGTCCGCTTGCTCGACCCAGCCACGGGAACCCCGGCTTCCTTCGAGACTACTTTCGATTTCCAATTCAAGAATGACAGCTTTGTAGCTGATTCCAAGAATCATACCGGCTCTGCGGGTACAGAGAGCAGCCATGGCGGCAGCGGCTTAACTTTTATCATAGTACCTGATGAGTTCACTGTTGGAAGATCAGGGCCATGGCTTGGGATGCTTAATGATGCATGCGACGAGGAGTACAAAGCTGTAGCCGTGGAATTCGATACACGCTGCAATCCTGAATTTGGTGACCCAAATGACAACCATGTCGGCATCAACTTGGGTAGCATTGTGTCCACAAGGATAATCAATGTGTCCGATATCGGGGTTTCTCTCAAGGACGGGTCCATTCACCGAGCTCGAATTAGATATGACAGTCCAAAAAGATGGATCGAAATCCATCTCGGATCAGAGGGGCAAGAATCCTTTTCCGCTCCTGCATTTTCTGGATTCCTTGATCTCTCTCCTTATCTTAAGGAGTATATGTTTGTGGGGTTCTCGGCTTCCACGGGGAACTTGACCCAAATCCACAACATTCTCTCGTGGAACTTCACATCGACAAGCCAGGCTTTTCTCCGTATCCCATCAGAAGAAACTTGCCAGAGCAAGATCATCCTGGGAAATACTGAGACTCCTGGAGGACCAAGAAGAGAACCAATTAGCAATTTCTTGATTTTTGCAGCTGCCGTGGTGCTGGCTCTCGCAGTTCTAGTCAGCTTGTACTATAATAGCAAGCGCAGAGGAGATAAACCGAGCACCATCATCTTGCCGGAGAATATACAACGACCAAGGCCTCCTAACAAGCCACGCAGCTTCACTGTCAACGAGGTATCCTGTGCAACCCATGGTTTCGGGGAGTATGAAGTACTAGGAAGTGACTACAGAGGTTCTTTTTATAGGGGAAAGCTACCGAATGGCTGCCAAGTAGCCGTGAAACGGTTCTCAACTCATTTTCTGAACTCAAATGGATCAGATGGGCGAAGAATTTTGAAAGAAATTTGCACCATCAGTCGTATTCGTCACCCCAATTTGGTTCCCATCCGAGGGTGGTGTCATGGCAAAGGGGAACTCATGGTTATCTATGATTTCTTCCCAAATGGAAGTCTTGATAAATGGTTATTCGGAGCCGGCGTCTTGCCGTGGACAAGGCGGTTCAAGGTCATCAAGGATGCGGCGGAAGCTTTAAATTTTTTGCATTCAAAGAAACTTGCACACAAGAACATGAAGACGACCAGTGTCCTCCTTGACGTCACTTTCCGTGCTGTATTAGGGGATTTTGGATTTGTGCTCTCAGGTTCGGGGTCAAGAAAGTTCGAGTCAGCAGTGAGTCAAGCGGCTGATGTTTTTGAGTTCGGGGTCTTTGCTCTGGAGGTCATTGCAGGTAGAAGGAGGAGCGACCCGGAGATGGAAGAAGAAGAAGAGAAGGATTTGCTGAATTTCGCATGGAGACTGCACGAGAGAAACGAGAAGGTGAAGGTGTTTGATAGTAGGATGGGCTCGCTGGTCAACCTTGAACAAGCAATTCGAGTATTGGAGATTGGTTTGCTTTGTACCCTGAATGAGAGTAAAGGTAGGCCTAGTATGGAGGAGGTGATCGATCTCCTGGCCACCGATAGACCGATTCCTGAGCTGCCACTGAATCGACCTGTCGCTTTGTTCCCTTATAGCAGCACTACTGGTCTCTGTGCCAGCTATTCCTGTGCACCTTTCCAGTGATGTTGCTGGCCCTATGGAAGCTGTTATCTTTGGGGGACTCCATCAACACATTGCAAGATATGGAGATTCTGGATTGAAATCTTATGATTTTGGTACGACCAGTGTTATAATGGTCATACGCCGGATCACTGATTTTTAATGTTGGGTGAATATAAATTAATTTCCAAAATTTAGACTCTGCTCTTGTGAACCTGTTTCTAAGTTGGACTCCTGCATTATTTCGACTTATTTCAAGATCACTTAAAAGGGACTCGTGCTAAAACAAAGAGATCGAATGTCCGAGTAAGTTTCATGCCTTAAGCTTACTGCTAAAGTAATGTTAGTGTTAAATGTCCATAGTCAATGAAAACTCGCAAGGCCACCACAACTCTCAAAAGAGAATTGAAAAGATGCATGAGCCTTCGTCTTATGCTTCCACAGGCCAACAGAAAATGCAGAGAGAAGCAAGATATTACAAACAAAAGCAACGACTATCCACAGCACAGCACCAAAGTCAGCATTGATATATCCGTTTTTTAAAGGGTACACGAAATGGAAACACGATGGTGAGAGTCACAAGTCATACCCAATACCAGTGGTAAGAATGCTTCTTAGCAACTGGTGCAATTCACGATCTAGAGAAGACATTACTTGACCATGGCTCTGTCATTTTGCGGCTCCTTACAATAAACTTTTGCAATGATTCTGACAATATAGCGAGGTAAACAAGAGGTTACATTATCGACAGAATTCTGATGACCATCGGCCTGTAACTTTGTCTATGCTTCTATGCACGTTTTATAAAGCTAAATCAGCTTGAACATTGATGTATAGGATGTAGGAAAAGCAAAACAGTATCAGCTAGGAAAAAGCAAATACATGCTTCCAACTTCTACTGACTTAACCGGACACTGATTTGACCTCCTGCCATATGCTGTACATGGCGATTAACACTTTTGCAGCAGCCGATTCACAGCTTACCTTGCACATGGACTCTGTGACTAGAAGTGGCCATAGCTGAGGAGTTTACTATAGATACCAAAACCAAGGGACTAAATTTGGACCCAATTCGGTTGAACATTTCAGAGATACAAGTTTTCAGCAGCTAGGGATGATATAGGTGTCCATTAAATACAGCTCGTGCCTCTAATTGTTCTGCCTCTCGATGGAGCCAAAAGAGGAGTGCAAGAAAGAACACTCTAAGACAGTCGGCATTCATAATGTTTGGGAGGGGAGAGAGAAAAATTTACTACATCCTTTCAGTATTTGAAGTCACACCCTGATCTAGAAGGCAATACCTATGCTCTTCTCACTTGTTATTTGTACGTACTCCGCAGTTGATAATACCTTCCATTGCCATACATAAAAGTTACACAGTTTTTGTGCTCTTATGCCGCCTCTGGTTAAAGCTCGCAGAAGAATAGCACAGATAATGTAGCTCCTCCTTGTATCCTCTACTGCTCTTTTACGTTCGTCTCAAAGTTTAAGAAAAACCTGTGCCTGTACCTGAGTACAGATTTCACTAAACTTTTTCCCCAGTAAGGCGGTAATTGTATAGCTACCAATAGCAATTTCCAATACAAAACCACGTCATCATACCAAGTAGGAGTAACATATGCATTAGTTTCTCCATCAACGTTTGACAGCACAAGAACATAGTGAAACTCCTTCCCAAGCGGATTTTCAAATATGTAAATGTAATTACGGAAAAAAAAAAACCTTTACATGAACTTCCATGTAGATATTTATATGTTTTGAAGGGTTTCAGCATTTCGCTAATCCAAATACTTTTCCAAGATGCTTTCAGTCTTAAAAGCCCATTGAGGAAATGTTGGGATGTTCGGCAAGCCTTCCTAAGTGGCTTTTGGTGAAATGCTAGCCTTGAGAAGGCTAAAAACTCAATACTAATAGAGACCAACATTAAGCTTTCAGCATTTGAGGAGTGCTAAAATTAGGGTTAAATGTTGTTTTCCCTTCCAAAACTACCGTAAAAAAATTCTTTAGTTTTCTAGTTTTGCCCCCTCCTTGTTATTGTACATCTTCTTTGTGCAGGGGCAATTGACGAGGGTCAACGAGGCTACATCAAGCTAGCAAAGGGCTAGTGAGGATTGCTTGAGATCGCACGACCCTCGCTGAGGAGCCCAAGGTCGAGCGACCTCAACCAATAGCCGTCGGTGCAAATCTGGCTTAGCGATGGCCTAAGCACTTCGTTGACTCTAGCGAAGGGTTTGAGTGTTTTGTTAACCAATATATATATAATACAGCCAAATTTTCTTGCAAAAGTCTTTTTTGTCAAACACTACTTGAAATCAAAGTTGCTTTGCAAAGAGATTTTACCAAATGTAATTTGCATTTCACTAAAGAGCCTTTGCTTAGAACATTTGCATTATACTCAAAACCCATTATACTCAAAACCCATTTTCAAGTTGAACCAAAACCACCCTAAGTTTTATTTCTTGGCTTTTTACAAGTAAGTACACACCATTAAGTTATGAAGTAATCATGACATCCAAGTAATTGGGCTAAAACTTTCCTAGGCTTTTTGAGACGAGACGCATGTTCACACGATAGTGAATAGGATAGTTATGTCGATCTAAGATGCCAATAAAACCCTACATCTAGCATAGTCTATCGCCCGTCGAACTAAGTCCTCTAATGGAAAAAAAGAAAAGAAAAATCTTTAGAGTCTCTTGAGATATAATGTGGCACCCTAAAATTTTATGACAACCCCTGGATATACCATGAACCATGAATAGGTGATGGAAGCGCCATCGGACTATGTTATGGTCATTAGGCTAATAAATTACAATAGATTAAGGCCGACCATTTTAATGGACGATTATTTGGTTGGAAATATATCCTATGTTCATGAGTGACCAAGGATTGTACTAAGGGACAAATTGATAAGGAAAAATTTTATTCTTGGCCGTGTACTCTATAAGTTGGATTTTCATTGATTAATGTTGCAATTTTATATGGCCATGTGAGTATTTGAGATCATGAAATTAAGTGGGGTTTAAAGTAAATTGTTAAGAGCAAATATGGGCTTATTTAGTGTTATTTTTGGGCCATTTAAAAAAAAATTGGACTTTAGGCCCAAAAGTGTTGGGCCCAAAGTGGGCCAAGAGGCCCAGCACAAGAAGCCCCAAGGGCCGTCAACCGAAGGAGGGTGGGGGGAACCGGATGGGCCTCCTCCATGTGTCTTCAACAAGAAGACACTTGTCTCCTCCTTCCATGCAAAATTAATCAAAGGCAAGTAATTAAACAACCAAAAAGGAAAAGGGGAGGGGGCGGATTGAGCAAGGCACCGAGAGAGAGAGAGAGAGAGAGAGAGTGAAGTCGAGAGAGGAGGAAGAAGACCGGCTGCCATGCATCCGCCTAGCCACCGCCGTCGATCGAGCTCGCCGCCTAGCCTCGCCGTTGTGCTTGCTGTGATTTTCATTGGATTTAAGGCAAGTAGAGTCCATTGATCTACACTTTGCTTGCTGTGATTGTGTGTGATGTATGGTGAATTTCGGAGGTGGTGGAGGTGAGAATTTTCGAAGTTATGGGAGTAGTGCCCTAGTCTAGTAATCTGTTTTCTGGAAAAACAGTCCGACCTTTGGTGATTTCGTGAGCTGCATGCAATTTTCTAGTTGGAATATCACTTCTACTTCTTGATGAAAGTTGTAGAGGACTTCTTGAAGATTAACATACTAAAATTTGAGATGAAACGGACAAGTATTGGATGGTGAAACCATTTTTCTTCAAAGATACTAGATCTGGAAAACTGATATGTTGATCCCTTGCGGTTCTGTGAATTTTGTGAAATTATCCAGTCCGAATTTGATCTCGTGTCCTTGATATGAGTTGTAGACGACATCTTGAGGAGCAACCTACTGAAATTTGAGAATAAACGGACCAGTATTTATCGGGGAAATGATTTTTCTTTGAAGTGTTAAATCTGGAAATCGTTACCGAGGGTTAGGGGGAGTTTTGGTGAATGTAGCTCATGATCTATAACGAATCTGACTTCGAGTTCTTCACGAAACTTTTACCTATAATTCTTGGCTATGACATATCAAAATTTCAGAATTTTATGAGTTGATTTAGGGTTTATACCGAATTTATGAATAAAACTGTGCAATGGTGATGTTCCGAAACTTTAAGTTGTGATGCATGGACTGTAGTGACCCGTACGAAGCTCTTTTGACATGGTGTTCTTCATGAAAACTTTTTCTCTAGATCTTTTTTATAGCATGTTAAATTTTCAGAATTTATTGAGATCGTTTACTAATTTTTCCAGAATTTTTATTTATGGAGTGCATTCTGCTTTGTCCGAAAATTTGCTCCATTTTTAAGAACAAATGAATTGCTTTATGAAGTGTGATATCTTTGTATTGCATATATGGTGACATTTGACATATCACATGACATCAAAAAGGCTGGTTTAAACCTCTGACATTGTTGCATCAAATGTTAAATTGAAAATGAGATATATATGGGAATATGCATTGTGATGATGATAATACCGTCGGAGGTGTGAACCGACGATGCCCCGGGAGTGTCGGGATGCTTGGAGTGTGTGTGCCGGATGCCCGGAGGTGTGTGCCGGATGTCCTCGGGAGTTTCGAGATGCCCGGAGGTGTGTGCCAGATGCCCCGAGGTGTGTGCCGAATGGCCTCGTGATGCCAGTTGGGGTACGGGTTGCCAGGAGTGTGTGTACCGGATGCCCGGAGGTGTGTGCCGGAGGTTCCTCGCGATGCCAGGTTGGGTGCGAGCGATATATGAGGAATGCAAACACTGGTCCCTCGAAGAAAAACAAATGAGATCCTTTTGAATATCAAAAATTGAGAATATTGAATCATGTGCATGTGTGTGTGCATATTGCATGGGATATAATTGCCTATGAAATTGAGTTGATACTATATGGCATTGAGAATGCGATCATGAAGGCATTGAATGGATCTCATGGGAATATGTATATGTGATTGTATGGGTGATATGGATCATGCGCATGTATGTGCATATGGCATGGAATATAAATTGCCTTAATGTATGAACCTCATGGAAATACAAGCATGATCACATGGATGATATGTACATCTTACATGAAATTGTGGTTGTCTTGCCTGTTGCATTGTGTAGTTTGATGGATCTTTATTGCTGAGTGGTTGTACTCACCCCCTTTTGGGGATTAACATTTCAGATTAGAGATGCCTCTATCACCTGTCACACGTGGTACATTTTATGGCTTACCATCTGATGTTGAGGTCGAGTGCTCGGAGCACCCCTGCGCTGGTGTTCATGGTCTAGTGTTTATCCGTGTCCGTGTTTTGGTCATGTATGATGTGGGTCTACCTGATGGCCCCGTAGTCTAGGAGTTCCTGTCCGTCCATGTATGTCGAGATGGGAGAATGATGGGGATGCTCCTGCCGCCATCGGCCGATGCACCGAGCTGGGTGTGATAAGAGCGTGTGACTAGTAGAGGATGACACTTTTTGGATAGCCGACACTGGAAGAACCCGACTCTACATCAGACATGTACATCAATCCATCATCCAGTGTCGGCTATCCAAAAAGTGTCATCCTCTACCAGTCACACGCTCTTATCACACCCAGCTCGGTGCATCGGCCGATGGCGGCAGGAGCATCCCCATCATTCTCCCATCTCGACATACATGGACGGACAGGAACTCCTAGACTACGGGGCCATCAGGTAGACCCACATCATACATGACCAAAACACGGACACGGATAAACACTAGACCATGAACACCAGCGCGGGGGTGCTCCGAGCACTCGACCTCAACATCGATGGTAAGCCATAAAATGTACCACGTGTGACAGGTGATAGAGGCATCTCTAATCTGAAATGTTAATCCCCAAAAGGGGGTGAGTACAACCACTCAAAGAATAAAGATCCATCAAACTACACAATGCAACAGGCAAGACAACCACAATTTCATGTAAGATGTACATATCATCCATGTGATCATGCTTGTATTTCCATGAGGTTCATACATTAAGGCAATTTATATTCCATGCCATATGCACATACATCCGCATGATCCATATCACCCATACAATCACATATACATATTCCCAGGAGATCCATTCAATGCCTTCATGATCGCATTCTCAATGCCATATAGTATCAACTCAATTTCATAGGCAATTATATTCCATGCCATATGCACACACACATGCGCATGATTCAATATTCTCAATTTTTGATATTCAGAAGGATCTCATTGTTTTTCTTCCAGGGACCAGTGTTTGCATCCCTCATATATCGCTCGCACCCAACCTGGCATCGCGAGGAACCTCCGGCACACATCTGCGGGCATCCGGCACACACACTCCGAGCATCCCATACCCCAACTGGCATCACGAGGCCATCCGGCACATACCTCCGGGCATTCGGCACACACACTCTGGGCATCCCGACACTCCCGGGGCATCATCGGCTCACACCTCCGACGGTATTATCATCATCACAATGCATATTCCCATATATATCTCATTTTCAATTTAACATTTGATGCAACAATGTCAAAGGTTTAAACCAGCCTTTTTGATGTCATGTGACATGCCAAATGTCACCATATATGCAATACAAATAACACCCAAGATATCACACTTCATAAAGCAATTCATTTGTTCTTAAAAATGGAGCAAATTTTCGGACAAAGCAGAATGCACTCCATAAATAAAAATTCTGGAAAAATTAGTAAACGATCTCAATAAATTCTGAAAATTTAACATGTTATAAACAAGATCTAGAGAAAAATGTTTCATGAAGAACACCATGTCAAAAGAGCTTCGTTCGGGTCACTACAGTCCATGCATCACAACTTAAAGTTTTGGAACATCACCATTGCACAGTTTTATTCATAAATTCGGTATAAACCCTAAATCAACTCATAAAATTCTGAAATTTTGATATGTCATAGCCAAGACTAGAGGTAAACGTTTTGTGAAGAACTCGAAGTCAGATTCATTATAGATCATGAGCTACATTCACCAAAACTCCCCCTAACCCTCGGTAACGATTTCCAGATTTAACACTTCAAAGAAAAATCATTTCCCCGATCAATACTGGTCCGTTTATTCTCAAATTTCAGTAGGTTGCTCCTCAAGATGTCGTCTACAACTCATATCAAGGACACGAGATCAAATTTGGACTGGATAATTTCACAAAATTCACAGAACCGCAAGGGATCAACATATCAGTTTTCCAGATCTAGTATCTTTGAAGAAAAATGGTTTCACCATCCGATACTTGTCCGTTTCATCTCAAATTTTAGTATATTAATCTTCAAGAAGTCCTCTACAACTTTCATCAAGAAGTCGAAGTGAGATTCCAAATATAAAATTGCATGCAGTTCACGAAATCACCAAAGGTCGGACTGTTTTTCCGGAAAACAGATTACTAGACTAAGGCACTACTCTCATAACTTCGAAAATTCTCACCTCCACCACCTCCGAAATTCACCATACATCACACACAATCACAGCAAGCAAAGTGTAGATCAATGGACTCTACTTGCCTTAAATCCAATGAAAATCACAGCAAGCACAACGGCGAGGCTAGGCGGCGAGCTCAATCGACGGCAGCGGCTAGGCGGATGCACGGCGGCCGGTCTTCTTCCTCCTCTCTCGACTTCACTCTCTCTCTCTCTCTCGGTGCCTTGCTCAATCCGCGCCCTCCCCTTTTCCTTTTTGGTTGTTTAATTACTTGCCTTTGATTAATTTTGCATGGAAGGACACTTGTCTCCAAGAAGGAGACAAGTGTCTTCTTGTTGAAGACACGTGGAGGAGGCCCATCCGGTTACCCCCACCCTCCTTCGGTCGACGGCCCTTGGGGCTTCCTGGGCCGGGCCTCTTGGCCCACTTTGGGCCCAACACTTTTGGGCCTAAAGTCCATTTTTTTAAATGGCCCAAAAATAATACTAAATAAGCCCATATTTGCTCTTAACAATTTACTTTAACCCCCACTTAATTTCATGATCTCAAATACTCACATGGCCATATAAAATTGCAACATTAATCAATGAAAATCCAACTTATAGAGTACACGGCCAAGAATAAAATTTTTCCTTATCAATTTGTCCCTTAGTACAATCCTTGGTCACTCATGGACATAGGATATATTTCCAACCAAATAATTATCCATTAAAATGCTCGGCCTTAATCTATTGTAATTTATTAGCCTAATGACCATAACATAGTCCGATGGCGCTTCCATCACCTATTCATGGTTCATGGTATATCCAAGGGTTGTCATAAAATTTTAGGATGCCACAAGTGTTATCACCTTTAAGTTTCTATCTTGTGCCAACAAAAAAAAGGGCGTGACAATAGCCGAGAGTCGTTAGCGGGTTGTTAGTACTATTAATCAATACTATTAATCAATTCCGGTTGCAATAGACGTGCTTTATCATAGTTAATTATCATCTCCACAAATGACAAAAATTGCTTTATCATAGTTAATTATTGTCGCCAGGAATGACAAAAATCCCAAATTGCAGCCATCCGTCTTCACAAGGTAACCATAGAGATGTTGAATGTGAAATCAAGAGATAGGAAAAGGGACCGGAGATCAAATATTATTCAATCAACTCAAGAATTCAAGCGGTGAGACATTTGATGCTGCCTTGTTATGGGGGCATTGCGCCGAACAAAGCGACACGAAAATAGATCGTGGCGCATGCGCAAACACTCAACAAAAAAAGAAGCATATGCACTTTATTCGGCGGTCGAAGTCTTGCCCGCAGCCCGCGGCGCTGTAATCTTTCCCGTGTTTGCTCTGACATTGCGCCACACAAGGCTGGTCGGCACAGTACTTGAGATCTAGTTCCAGAACCTCACTGCAGGTAAGCGGTGTTAATGCATGAGGGCACACGTACAAGGCTGCATTTTTCCATCCACCAAGAACGTAAGTAACAAAGCAGTGTACAGTCGCTTCACGTCGTGCGAAGCAAGATAACCACAGAAAAAAAAATCATAAATAAAAACCTGAGAAAACGAGGGCCGCGATGAAGAACTGCGCGAACGAAAGCTTGGCCATCTTAGCGAAGTGAGATGGGAGAGGCTGAGTGTTGATGTGGCGAAGACCACGCAATGTCTCTGGATCTGATCTGATCCTGGGGGCTGATTATGTGTATAGCTTGTATGAGGCAACTACGCAAGGAAAGTGACCACGTGAATCCACAGATTTAGCGAAAGTCGATGCCTGTTTTTTCGTTTCTTTCTGGAACCGCTTGATATTTTGTACTTGAACCGCTACCTTAATTTAATAAGGGCAGATTTGCTCATGTCCGTTTTAAGGATTAAATCATAGTTTTGGGAGCTTTCTTGGTAGTAGGATATCCCACGAAGGAAGTAAATCGGCAAGCAATCAATTTGTCCTGCAGAATTACCATCCAATTCCTTTCCATCAATGAAACAAAAGGAACGAAAGCTAATCTCGTTTGCAAGCATTCAGTGATTCGCAACGGATCAATCCCGAACTTATGCAAAACTAAAAACTTTTACGAGCATTTCACAAGATAATGCGGGAATGAATTCGATACATCATCAATGATTAATATGACCAAAAGAATTAACTCCCGCGGAATCATTCAACTCTTACATACACCTAAAGCACCCTAGAAAGAGAATAAAAACACAAAATTCAGCCGGCATCTCACGTTATGTTCAAAAAAGCCTAAAAAAAACCAAGAACCCCAGTTCAATAAAATCGATCGCGTTTTTCCGTTTTTCCACTCCTCATTTGATTTAGACACTACATTTTTGTGTTTTGACCATATTATCTCTTATGGGCCATCACTTCTGATATAACTTTAGACATGCAATCTTTTTCTTTAATATTTGGTCAACTTTTTTTTTTATTTTGTTTCTTCTTTCTTTCTTGTGAGTCCCACTTTCCTTCTTTCTTTCTCTCTTGCAAGCCATTCTCTTATTTCTATGCCTCCTACTCCTTCCCCAAACCCATTGTCCTTTCTTTTCTGTCTATGATCCAAACCCCGTCATCCTCCACACTTTCACTAGCACGGGCATTTAGCTTACCTGTGACCTCCCCAATGTACCGTTTTCTCAGCCGCATGCAGGCGGTGGAATAGTAGACCACATTGTTGTCGATTTCAATACAACATACCACATTTGTTCTTAAAGCAAAGACAAGCACCGCGGGAAGGTCTCTACTTTATGGCTACAGCCTAATTTTTAGGACAAGAGGCGTCCATTAGCCTCCGCCCTAGATTTAAACTCAACACCCACAATCTTGAGAAAGCGAAAGGATTTGGCCTCCATTGTTATCAAAGAAAATAGATTACTCAATTCGCCTTGAGAGCAAACAAATAGATTAAGCATATTCTGCATCATTATATCCAACAAGTCCATTAATGAGAAGCAACACCAGTATCCCAAAACTAATGATGAAGAACTTATGGAAACCATAGTAAGAAATTGAACCCAGAGGAAGCAAAAGTCCATAGGACGCAAGTATGCTACATATTACAAAGCAATTGCACATTTAATTCACATACACTGTTTTGATGCACGATATACTCTAAACGCAGGATTATAACACAAGATCAAGCATTTCCACGACCCAAAACTCAAATTCACTTTCAACAAAAGATATAAAGAAACACTCAATAGCGACCAGAATAAGCATGACTCGAGACCAAGAAAACTAAAAAGGAAAAAAATAGGCTTTCACCAGAATACCTCTAATAGCAAATGAGGAGAATGTGGATCGTTGAAGTAAGCAATTCTTTTGGAGATTGCAAATGTATGAGGGATTTGTGCTAGAAGAAGAACAACAAGGAGGATTGGGGGGCGTAGAAAGAAGAGAATAGCCTGCAAGAGAGAACATAGATCTGCAAGAGCGGAGAACTAAGACATCAAAGGCGTGGGAAGAAAGAAGAAGAAAGAAACCAAGATCCGCAACAAAGAAAAGAAGAAATAAAATAAAGCCGACCCCTTTTATTGACTCCTCACACCCCTTTATTATATTGATTTGACTATATTATCTCTTGTGAGTCTCATTCTTGATTTAATATTATTTATTTCCTTTTTTTTGTTTCAATTTTTTCTAGAGACAAAACTACCCATGTTCCTCACAAACGATATTTGCTAAGATTATACGTGAGGTCCACTCTTAGATTATTGCTTGTCTTTTTTTTTTTTTTTCCTTTTCTTTCTCTATTTGGAAAAAAATTGGTGTTCCTTTTTTTTCAAAATAATAGTTTTTTTGGTAGATAGGTAACAAATTTATTGTATTAATGAGTTGTCTTTTGTTTGTATTAGTAAACTGCTATTAAAAATAACCTAAACATAAGTAAGAGTGAGAAGGACCATCTACCAGTTTTTATACACTACAGGTCTCTGCGCTGGCTATTCCTGTGTACATTTCCAGTAACGTCGCTGGCCTTACGGAAGCCGCTAGATTTGGGAGACTCCATCTACACATTGCAAGAAATGGAGATTCTGGATTGTTATCTTAGGACTTCGGTACAACCTGTTTTATAATGATCATACGCCGGATCACTAATTGTTAATGTTGGGCGAATGCAACTTCCCTTCTTAAATGTTAAATCTGCTCTTGTGAACCTGTTTTCTAAGTTGGACTGCCTGCATCATTTAAACTTATTTCACGACCGCTTAAAGGGGAAGCGCTAAATCGAAGAGATCGAATGACCAAGTAGGCTTCGTACCTGAAGCTTACAGCTAAAGTAATATTTGTGCTAACTGTTAAATGTCCATAGTCAATGAAAACTTGCACGGCCTCCTCAACTCTCAGAAGATAATTGAAAAGATGATAAAACCACACAAACCTTCGTCTTATGCGTCCACAGATCATCAGAAAATGCAGAGAGAAGCAAGATATTATTACAAACAAGCAAGATATTATTACAAACAAAAGCAACGACTATCCACAGCACAGCACCAAAGTCAGCATTGACATATCCGTTTCCTAAAGGGTACACGAGGTGGAAACACAGTAGTAGTGAGACTCACATGTCATACCCAATACCAGTGGTAAGAATGCTTCTTATCAACTGGCGCAATTCACGGTCTAGAGAAGACATCACTTGACAATGGCTGTGTCATTTTTTTGATCCTTACAATTAACTTGTGCCATGATTCTGACAATGTAGCTACACGAACGAGAGGTTACATTATCGACAGAATTCTGATGACTATCAGCCTGTAACTTGATCTACGCATATTCATCCAAAAGCGACAATAGCAAAGTTGCATGAGTACTCCGTACGTTATTTAAAGCTAAATCCACTTGAACATTGATGTAGAGGTTGTAGGAAAAGCAAAACAGTTTCAGCTAGAAAAAAGCAAATACATGCTTCCAACTTCTATTGACTTAACCGGACACTGATTTAAGGCTCCTGCGATATACTGCACATGCCGATTAATACTTCAACTTGCAGTAGCCAATTCACAGCTTACCTTGTCCACGTACTCTGTGACTACAGTTGGCCATAACAAAGGAATTCACTATAGATACCAAAACGAGGGGACCAAATTATGACCCAATACGTTTGAACTTTTAGGAGATACAGGTTTTCGGCAGCTAAAGATGATATAAGGTCCATTAACCACTCAGCTCATGCCTGTAATTGTTTAGCTTCTCAATGGAGGCAAAAGAGGAGTGCAAGAAAGAACATTCTAAGACGGTATGCATGGTGTTCGGGAAGGGGAAGAGACAAAAATTTACGCCAATCTTTCAGCATGTGAAGTTGTACCCTGATCTAGAAGTCGTATACCTCCCATTACCATACACAAAAGTTACACGGAGTTTTTGTGCTCTTATGCTGCCTTTGGTTAAAGCTCACAGAAGAATAGCACAGATAATGTAGCTCCTCCTTGTATCCCCTGCTGCTCTTTCATGTTTTGTCTCGATATTAAAGAAAAACCTGCTATTGTACATGAGTACAGATATCACTAAACTTTTTCCCCAGTAACGCAGCAATTATATCTCTACCAAAAGCAATTTCCAATATAAAACCGCATCATCACACCAAGTAGGAGTAACATACGCATTAGTTTCCCATCAAAGTTTGACAGCACAAGAACACAGCAAAACTTCTTTAAAACCCAATCAACGAGCAGATAAGAGGTGGTCAAAACAAATAATTCAAGCTTCATTTTAAACTGAGACGGACATCATGGAAAACCGACATAAACTTGGGAATCTATGCCTCTCACTCCTTGAAGATATCCAGAATTTGACAATTGAAAAGGCTGATAAGAAACTAGATCACAGATTTGTCCCAATCTGATGGTGCTAAATAACGATTTCCAGCAGAATTTCATCGAATTTCTTTCCAACAATTAAACAAGGAACAAGGACCGATCTAGTTATAAGAATTGAGCAATTTGCAACAGATCAATCGTGAAATTTCTAGCTATAAGGCCAAACTTCTGCAAAACCAAGAACTTCACAAGATCGCACAGAAATGAATCGATATATCATCAATGATTAATATGACCAAAAGAATTAACTCCCGTGGAATCATCCTACTCATACATACACCGGAAGCACCCCGGGAAAGAGAGAAAACAAAAACGGAAAAAAATCCAATTGCCCTCTCACATTCTGTTCAGAAAAACCCGAAAAGAACCGAGAACCCTAGCACAATCAACCAAACAATGTGGACCAAAAGCAGCGCCTGACCCGACAACGGACCGGAGCCGCCGTTCCCGACCTCGCAGTAGCCCAATTTCGCGACCTCCACGCCGGAGCACGCGGCGTCGGCGCAGCCGCACCAGTAGGTGACCCCGTCCACGCCGCAGACCGGGTCGGCACGGAAGCACTTGACCGGGCAAGAACCGGGCCGGGCCGCCCCGGAGCACAGCCCTCCGCCGTCGCTGCTCTTCTCGGTGGGCAACCTGATGGCCGAATCGGGGATCTGCGGCTCCGATCTGGCCGCGGAGGGGAAGAAGAGGAGGAGGGAGGCGGCGACGACCGCGAAGACGGCGACGAGACGGCGTTTGGGGATCTGGGTATCCATGATCTAGGGCTTCCGCGAGCTTCCCGGAGAGAAAGCTCGCGCCTTGAATCGGGGCGGCGCGCGCCCCCAAGATCAAGAAAATCCTAGGGCGGAACGGCGCGGCGAGGCTTCGAGAGAATTTCAGAGCCGAAAAAGAAGACGAAGAAGAAGAAGAAGAAAAAGGGGAAACGCGATTTGGGTCTCGGGCAAAGGATCCGATTCTATTCTTGGGTAGGCTCGAAACGCGAGGAATCCAACGGGAAACCGGAACAAGAAAATGGGGGAAATATACGGAAATCGTGGTTTTTTCGAGACGTTGGAGAGAACGAGAAAAGTTCCTGTGTTTGGTGGGCGGTTGGCGTTGGGGACAACCTGCGCCAACCTGCGCCAACCTGCCCGCCGCTTACTTTTCGAGCAACCTTTGTCTTTTTCTTTTCCTTCTTTTTAAATTTTCTTTCGTCTGGGCTGACAGAGGCTTCGAGAGACTGGACCGCGTCGTCGCGTCGTGTTTGATTGAACTTCCGTAATTTTATAATTTGACCTTAATCAAAGATTTTTGGGTTTTGTATTTCTTGCTTCCTTTTACGATAGTGACAGGTAGGATGATGGTGCTCGCTTGGTTAGTTGGTTGGGTTGAGTTGGGTTGTTGGATGAGGTCACTGAACAAAAATTATAATCTTTTTCAAATACATACATGTTATAACAAAAAAACAAAAAATAAAAAACTCGATATGAATTTACGAGCAGATATTGATATGTTTTGAAGGGTTTCAGCCCATTCGAATACAAGTTAAATATTTATTGGCTTTTAATTATGTCGATCTAAGATGCCAATATTTCAAAGTAATCACAACATCCAACGTGATTGGACTAATTTTTTTGCAAGGTTCTTTGAGGTGAGGTTTGCACAATCATAAATAGCATAGGCATGTCGATTTGGGATGCCAATAAAACCTTACATCTAGCATAGTTTATTGCGTGTTGGACTATTAGTCCTCTTTAGTGGAAAAGGAAAGAAAAAAAAATCTTTAGAGTTTCGTATTGTCATGTTACTGTAAGGTACTAATCTGTCATTACAGTCTTATGATGAAAAGAGATGTAAAGTGTTATTGCCTTTCAATTTCAAGGTTTCATGCCAATAAGGAAAAGAAGTGCAACATTAGCTTTGTGTCGTTAACTCAATTAGGGTCGTTAGTACTATCAATCGTTCCAGCCGCAATAGACGTGCCTTATCAAAGTTAATTATCGTCTCTAGGAATGGCAAAAATATTAAATTGTAGCCGTCTGTCTCCTCGAGGTAATCACAAAGATATCAAATGTGAAATCAAGGATAGGAACATGGGTAAGAGACCAAATATTACTCGATCAACTTGAGAATTCAAGTGGTGAGACATTCAATTCGCCTCGCTACCGGGGCATTGTGCCAACGAAGCAACTTGAGAGTAAATTGTGATGTGCTGCTCTGAAAAAGAATGAAAAAAAGAAAAAAAGCTAGAAAATCGTAGAGATTTCATAATGCTTATTCTCAAACTCTTGGTTTACACGGTGGTCAAGCACTCGAACAACAATGGAAGCACAAGCAATGCTTTCAGCCGCGGTCCGCCGTGGCGTACAAACAGCCGTACTTGAGCAGTAAGGCCGGCGAAATGGGTCATGTCATGTACCCATATTTCAACTCAGTTTTAAGAGGCTCCATTTTATTTGGGTAACTCGTTTTCTTTTAAAATGGGTTGAGAAAAAGTAAGGCCCAAAAAACAGGTCAAATATGGGTCACTAAAAATGACCCATATTTACGAAACCCACACGACACCCGCGAGTCCACGACCCACAACACACCCTTTGGCTTCGATTCATCTCCATTTCTTCTTCTTCACCAAGAATGACAAACATGGACAGGACATCGACGAGGCGTTTCTGGCACCGGAAGCCGACGAAGTGGCCGGACCAGTCTCGGAGCCGCCTGAGTTCGTGAAGTCTAAGCAGCTCAAGGTAAGGCCATGGCAATGGAGCCCCATCGTCATCTTGATTTTTCTCTAGTTTTTCTTTTGACTGGATGTAATCTAGGGGCTGATTATATCTAGCCTGTACGAGCATTCAAGTAGCGACACATTCGATTCGCCTTCTTATGGGGCCATTGCGCCAACAAAGCAGCTTCGAAAAGTAAATTTGTGACGTGCGTGCTCAAGCTCTCAACAATGACAGTAGCATTCGCAGGACATCTGGCTGCCGGCTTCCTTGCGCACGCGGGAAGCGTGACGGAATAAGTCGCCGTGGTTGCTCTAACATTTCACCACACAAGCCT
Organism: Eucalyptus guilfoylei; assembly: GCA_016097605.1. Classification (NCBI taxonomy): domain Eukaryota; kingdom Viridiplantae; phylum Streptophyta; class Magnoliopsida; order Myrtales; family Myrtaceae; genus Eucalyptus; species Eucalyptus guilfoylei. Next base: position 20,797,940 of record CM027860.1, read on the forward strand.
GGTTGGCACACGCCCGGAATTCTATGTACTCGCCGCACGTCCTCTCCGCTTCTGCATGAGGCCACGAGAACACGACTGCAAATTTTCCGTCGGCCAAGAAACGTCTGTAACAAAAGCAGTGCACAGTCACTTCACGTCTTGCAATGCAAGATCACCGCAGGAAAAAGCTAATATGTATAAACCTGAAAAAACGAGGGCCGCGACGAAGAGCTGCGCGAACGAAAGCTTGGCCATCTTAGCAAAGCGAGCGTCAGATCAAAGATCGATAGGACAATCGAGTGTAATGTGGAGAAGACGATGCAATGAGTGGACGTAATCTAGGGGCTGATTATATATAGCTTGTACGAGGCAACCTAGAAAGGAAAGTGACCAGTTGAACGCAGAGATTAGAGACAGTTCGTAAAGGCTAATGCCTCTCCTTTCTAAAACCGCTCGAGCCTCTTGCTTAATTAGGAGGGATATCTGCATTCCTATTATAAGTAGCAGCATCGCTTTCATGCATTGAATAGCTACCTGCATCCAAGTATGTCAGCATATTCATGTGGTCATCCGAATAAATTTACATGATGTCTAAAGGGTTCGAGGCAACCAGGCAATCAAAGTGAATTTCATGCGACATTAAATGATGTCAGGCATTAGAGTTCGTGATTGGTTCTAGGGTTGGATAATTATCCTTCAAGTGAGAGGGCACGTGCCAAAATTATGATTCAATTCCTCTAACTCTCGGTATGAAAAATGCAGCTTCTCTGAGATTTCGTATTAGGTGCTGTTGTTTTTCAGGATAAGATACGATGGTAGAAGTCTCTATATGAAAAGGGATTGTCGAAATTACATTTATGAATCAAGATTGCACGATGAATGCCCAATTCATCCCTGGTCAATTTATCCAATCGAAGGCCCTAATTCTTCTCCGGTAGTTGTTTGAACTAGCTCATTTTGGATTTACCAACTCCTGGATGATTGTCTTGGGATTGAATCAATGCAATTTTAGTTATGTTTAAACATTTATTCGACAAACTCTAATTCATCGGCCCACCACTAACATCGAACAATTTCACGATCATCATCAGGCTATTGACCTCGACCTCCGAAACATATCCCAACATAAAAGCCCTCTTCGGAAAAAGAGAGAATAAAGGGCATAATCCTGTTGTCTACAAGGATCGAATTCCCCAAGGTCCAAGGTCATCGCACTAGAATATAAATGGCGAGCTCTCAATATGATCTTGACCATGTCCAACTGAAAACCCTAGACCAGATCTGAAATAAAAACCAACCAAAAAATCAAAATGACTACTAACATTCGCTTCTCACCAACCCCAATCCAAGACATTCCACTCTGTCAACGGAAGATTCTTTCCAAGACGACAAACAAGAAAGCATCGACAAGAAAGTGCCAACCTTGTTCTTGCAACAACGTGGGGAGAGACAGAAGCATTAACTGTCAAAAACCGACTGTACCTAACCGCCAAAACCCCCGGGTTCTACCATGGAAAACGCCAACCCAGATACGATCTGTCCAAACCACAGAGTGGCCTCGACACAGCACCAACCATTTCGCCACCTCCTAAAAACCATCAGCTCCCATGTCCTAATATTAGCAACTTCTCTCCGTCTATAATTGTTCCCTCCTTCCCCTATTGAAAAAAGCCAGAGCTTCTCCCACAACTGTCTCCCAAACTCAAATTCCCAACCAGGAGTCACTTGCGTGCGAGCGATCATCATGGGAGGTTGTGCAAGCAAACCCAAGGAGACCGACGGGGCTGCCGCCCCCGTAGAGGCTCCCGCCACCGAGACCGTCCCTCAGGTAATGATCGAAGCGCACCGCCCCGTGATAGAGCGAAACAAGCCGTCGTTGTATTCATATCTCAATCATGTAATGACCGCTTCTGATGTGTGGGTGATGATATGATGGGTTGTAGGAGAACGGAGCTGTAGAGGAGAAACAGAAGGAAGCCCCTCTGGTGGATCTTTCCGAGCCCAAACCCGAGGGCGGAGACAAGACTGTAGAGGCTGAGGAGGCAGAGCCCGAAACCGTCACCAAAGAGCTCGACGCTTTGGCCTCGGAATCAACTGCCGCGCCACAAGAGACCAAGGTCGAAGCAGCTGAGGACAAGCCCAAGGACGCGACGACCGAAGAGGCAAAGGAAGCCGCAGAAGCCAAGAGCTCCTGAGGTGAAGGCTATGATGCTCCACTTGTTATGACAAGATTTAACTTGAAATTGAATTTGTTTGCTGCATAACGATTTAAAAAAAAAAAAAAAAGGAAGAAAAAAGTGGAATTGTGCTAGACTGTTTTGCTATCCGAATAATCTATTTCATCTATACATCTTGAGTTGCATTTGCCACCACTTCATTCATTTGCACGCTTTCCCTTTTAGCTCCTGTCAACTTTAGGAATCGTGGGCTTTATGTGCCTGTAACTATTGGCATCTGCAACAAAGGGTCAGGTTTTGATCCCTTTCTCCTAAGTTCGCCATGGCTGAAGAGTTTCAGGACCCAAGTCTTGCTTAATATCTCCCGATACAAAGTCCTGTAATGAATCAATCAGCCATAAAACGATCAATGCATAGTGGTAGAAGCAAATGAGCGAAAGTACTACTTTCTTCCTCTTTTCCCCCTAATCCGTCTGTCGAAGTATAAGCCATTCAGCTCGAAAGCAATGGACGCAACGCCAATTCCTAGAGTCGTGTACCTCAAAACTTCTCCAGGTCAAGTAGCTAGGATGAAATGTCAAAAAATACTAGAAATGGTTGAAACTAGCTTGTTGGAGGATTGATGGGCATTTCTGTTTCTTAAGCTGGACGGCGGGGCTTGTCTTGCCGGTCGCCCTCGTCTTCTTCCGCACCATAATTTGTCCTAACTCCAGACAAGACAAAGTAAATGCGATCGACCATGCTCTTTAATTGGATCGTCTGTCTTTGTCCTCCTGCACAGACGACGGAATTCTCAAAAGTCGAGAAGGGTCCTTTCTGGTGGGTTCTTAGTGAATAGATTAATATGAGCTGGCGTGCGTTTGTAGTACGCATGAGGTCGTAAGAAAAATAATTTGCAAAAAGGGTTTTCAGGATCCAACACGCAGAACAGAACAAAATAGTAGAGCTGACTTAGATGTCGGTAGATCTTAAAATCAGGATCTGAATGTTGTTATTTGTACAAATCCCATCAATCACATCCTAAACTGTTTAGGATCGGAGCAATTTGGAGTTTGGTCGGTTTAACTGGTCCTCTAATTTAATATCTCTACTTAAAAAAAAAAATTGGTGAAATAAATTAAGGGCCTGTGCTTGAATAGTTGATCATTTCTTTATTGAAATTTTGGAAGCTGTGTTCGATTTTGCTTCTCCGACATTAATTAGCTCCGAGGAAACCTCGGGACTCGCATCAGATTTTCTCAGATTCTCCATTTAAATGCAGCTTCCCCGCTGCTCCGCGTTCGTGCATTCTACCAACCCCCATTTTCACTTGCTTTGATGGCGCGTTACGACACCAAACCTATTTTCCTGGGTAGAATATCCGAATCCGATTCTGTGAACGACTATTCGCCAGTCGGTTGGCACAGAAGTTGTACTTAAAAAGAAAAGGAAAAAGCAGATCTCGACGCGTTAATCGCTTTGCATTAGATTAGAGCATTTCTTACTGAAGAATTGCTTGAGAAATTTCCTAACCACCGTCGCTAACAAAACAAAAGCCGATATGTCCGATCATGGATTTTTTTTTCCAACATCTGTGATTTCACTTCTAGATTTGTGAATCGATCGTGATTCCCTATTCTACTATCGCGATAGCCACTCACGTTATATTCTTATGGTCCGTGTGAAATGATGGGACTAGGCATTCCCAACGAATTCACCTGTCGAAATGATTGGAATACCATGCGAAAGAAACGCAACAAGACAAAGTTCAAATCCTTCTCTTCGTCACTGCTAGAGAAAAGGACATAGAATATGCTGCTACAAGTACAACAACAGAGAAACAAAACGAGGACAAAGTTTTGGGAGCTCCATTTCAACTTGGATTGAAACCTACGCTGCCCAGTTTATTCTAGCGGATTTTTTAATATACTAAAGTACTCTAAGATCGATCTATGAATTCGACACAAGAAATGACACGACAGATTCTCACTGGGCGTCGAATCCATCGTATCAGTTCGAGTGTTAATTTATAGACCCGTCTTAGTCGTCGCTTACGTTTCTGTTCAACCACTTTCTTCGTCTCTATTACCTCCGCCGACGCCGCCCTTCTCCTCTACAAGGTGCGGAACGACGGCCCATCCGAAGTCCACGGTGACATCCAGAAAGTACAGCATGACCACCAGCACGAAGCAGCTCACGAACATCGGAACCGGCCCGAAGAGCCACAGGAACAGAGGCAGCGAGAAGTAGAACGCGCGGAGCCCGAGGGACCAGAAGTAGCTCCCCCGGTTCACGGTGGTGGCCACGTACTCGGCCGTCACCTGGTGGTGCCGGTGGTCGGGCGACATCTTCTTGTAGGGCGTGTTGACGAGGATGCTGCCGTGGCTGTAGTAGCGGACGGACTGGACGTTGAAGAGGAAGGCGACGAGGAAGCAGACGAGGATGGCGAAGAACTTGAAGGAGAAGCTGCGGTTGCTCTTGTCGCCGAAGGCGAAGAAGACGGACCGGTCGCCGTTGCCGCCGGTCATCAGGATGCCGATGAGGGAGGTGAGCATGATGGCCGTCGAGGCCAGGAGGGTCGACGCCATTATGTTGTTGCGCAGCGTCTGCACCGCGAGCACTCCGTTCTTGGGCGAGTCCTGCCAGGCAACAAAAATCAGAGTACTGAAATTGACCGCTCAGCCTAGACCATGGAGACAACCGGGCGACCGGAAGGGGCGACGGACCTCCATCATGGCCTGAACCCAGAAGCGGCGGTTGATGGCGTTGACGCCGATGACGGTCTTGTTCGGGTGCCTGACGATCCGGTGGAGCAGCCAGGCGTGGTACGCCCCCATCACGAGCAGGCCCGCCGGGACCAGGACGTAGTCGAGGTCGCTCCTCTCCATGGACGGCGATCGGAGCCGCCGCTTCGGTGGACGAGAAAGAGGCGAGACCGTGGGGGGAAGCTAAGGAGACACGACACGGTACTGTCTAAGGGCGACACGCGAATCTTAAATACGGCGGTCTTGCCAGCAGAGAATTTGGGGATTCTGCGGACCGCGTGTAGTGGCTTTTGATATTTCCTTTGCTTTTTTCTTATTCTCTCTTTTCAGTAGAGAAAAATGTTACATGGGCCCGTTGTATTTATCCTCGTCTAGAATGATCTGCGCGCATTAGGAATAGAGAAAGAATTGAATCACTCTCTTTAATCTAATCTAATGTAAAAATAACATTTTATTGTGGATCATAGAAAATAAAATAGCCAATAATTATTATTCATTGTGGGGTCACTCATTCAATAATTTGTGTCTATGTTATTTTCATAATAGCATAAAAACGATTATGTTAACAAGTTAGGAAAATGCACTCGGTTTGTGCGAGAAGAGAAGAATAGTGATCTGTACGTGTTTGCATGGATAGAGAATGGGAAAAGAATTAATGATGGATTTTAGAAGAGATTATGCAATTGATGTTTGGGTTTTGCCTTACTCGATTTAGGAAAACGAATTTTAGTATCTCTGGCACTGCAACAATACGTAAAAACCCATTGTTTCTTACCTTAACATTTCACAAATAGATCCTTAAGGTAGGTTCTTAAGTAATGATCATTATATCCGCTTTTACATCAATACAAGGTCCTAAGATTTGTCACAAAAATATAATTGAATCCTAAAACTTATGAAAAGTGCATTCGAATCGTAAAAATTGTCAAATTGGTGCAATAGAATTCTTTCATTAACTCAATCCATCTTGGCTAAAGGAAAATGTTGATATGTCTTTTTTATTATTATTATTTTCTTTCTTCTTTGTGGTGACAACATGCCTAAAACATAAAGCATAAGACTAAAACAACATCATTTTGGTTCATATCTAATTTTTTATACAAAATTTCTTTAAATTTAATTTAAAAATGTGTTGTACGGGTACCTATCTAAAGCATCCTAAACCCACAAGGCTATAATTAGAGTTGAACCAATGATTTGGGAATCTTTATTTCTCATCTCAAGATAAACTTCTCAAGCCGCTCCCCTTGCATATGAGATCTACCCTTTTATAAATGGGTTAGTATAATTTCACCGAAATGAGTTGTTTATCAAATTCACAATCAAATAGTCTAATAATAATTTTTGTTTATCTCTCATGAGCAATCTATATAATATTATTGATGGAGACAATGATCACCATGGTGGTAGTCAATGGTTAGTCATAGACTCAGATCGATGTTACTATACAAATTAGTTATTTGACTCTTATTCAGCACGAAATTCTATCTAGGTCAACCAAATCCAAACGCCACTGCATAAGATATAGCATTCGCATTGTCTCAAGAATGCGGCGGCTCCGGTCGGACCGGACCGGACCGGACCGGAGGGGACCGGAGGCAGAGGTTTAAAACAAACGGACAAATCGAAAAAATCATCACAAAATCCGAATTTCCGCCGAACAGTCTCTCTCTCTCTCTCTCTCTCTAAAATCTATCTTCTTCCCAATCTCGAAACACCGCAGGGACCTCGCCCAGGACTCGAAGCGCCATCCGCAGGCGGAACCCTCTCGCCCGATTCCAATCCGAGCTCTCTCCGGGAATGGAGCGGGAGGGCAAGGGGGCGATGATGGTGTCCAAGCTGGCGCCCCAGCAGAACCCGATCGAGCAGCTGCAGGCTCGCTTCAAGGAGGTCGAGGCCGGGTTCAAGGCGTGGCTGTCGAGGCAGCCCCTCGCCGTCGAAGCCGCCGTCGTCACCGCCACCAGCGGCCTCCAGGGCGCCGCCATCGGCGCCTTCATGGGGACCCTCACCGGCGACGTCTCCTCGTCCGTCGCGCCTCCTCCCCAGGCCAACCTCAACCCCGAGGCCATGGCCTCGCTCAAGCAAGCTCAGGTCGGACCTTTTTAGCTGATTCTGTGTTCTCTCTCGTTTCTGGGAACTCTGGGGAGTTTCCGTTTGGGATGAGTGCGTCGGGTTGCTTCTTGTTTCTTCAATAGAATTCATTAGACTGATTTGCTAATTGGCAAGACGCGAGTGAATTCGTGCGATTGATTTGTCTTTTTGCCTCGCGTCGGTGGAAGGATGGCATCCGAATTGTGAATTATCAGAAGTTCGGGGGGTCACGTTGTGAGCTCAAGATGTTGTTATGCCATCTCAATCGAAATTTTTTTTGACATGTATAATATGGTTTTTTTAAGGGATGCATTGAGTACTGAGATTGTCAGGAATCGAATTCACACGCGTCTAGAGTGCAAAAATTGCTCAGGAGAAGAGATGTATGAAACGAATTTTCGGATTTTGCCTTTACTTAGCCAATTGCTTGGTCCGAGGAGATGGTTAGGAATGCATGAAAATGTGGTTAAGCGTGTTCCTTTACTGCAGGCTTTAGCAGGAGGTCCCTTAGTACAAGCTCGCAACTTCGCTGTCATGACTGGTGTCAATGCGGGCATATCTTGTGTCATGAAGAGGCTGAGAGGGAAGGAGGATGTTCAGTCCAGGTGATCGTTTTTACCTCTTGTTTTTCTCTGGATCAAAATATTTGGTTGGGTTTATACATGCATTCTGTTACACTTAATTTCCGCTCCCTTTTGGGTTAGTATCGCCATTAATTTAGAAAATAGTGAAATAGGTTCCACATGATAGGATCTTACCTGCAAGTAAGTTCATTATTTTTTTGCACATTAGCTTTTTATAATTTCATGCATGTTACCCTGCAGAAAATACTAATAGAAATACATAAGCAGTCAGAGTAATGCTGCTCTTAGCAGACTCGCCTATAGCTATCAGCAGTATGGAGTTCTGGCTGGAACAATATATCTAACCCTCTTAAGTTTCTTCTGTTATATCTACTTTGGATCGCGACTGCTGGTTGTCATTATTGAAAACTTGATAAACACTTGACTCATGGTTGTAGACCTGCATGTTCTTGCTCTGAAAATTCCTTTATAAAGAGAAAAATGAAAAATCAGTTGGTGTTTCATATGAACATATCTTCTTGAAGATGATTATCATCTGCAGTTTTGGCAAAGATAATTTCCTATACAGCAAGTGCTAAGTAATATCTAGGTACACTTGCTTAAGATTTTACAAGACACTGTGTATGGATTCTTCTTAAGAGATCATTCTTGCATTTGGTCAGTCACTGCGGCAATACTTTAAATAAAATACCATTCAGCTGTGTCTGACATTTTTTTTTTTTGGGCCAACTGGTGAACGGTGTGAACCTTAGTTCATGTAATCTGTGATGTTAAGCCAAGTGACAAATTGCTGGACGAGTCTCCTTCCATTCTCTATTACACAGTTGTTTTTCTGTGCATACTAGGAGAGTTGGGATCATGGAGGCTTATATTGTTACTGAGTGTCACAGGTTAAATATATAACATCTCATTTCATTGCAGTTTTAGTTTCCAATTCTCGTATTAATGCTATTACAAGGAGGCTTCCTTCCATCTAGATGTGGACAGGAGCTTCCTTTTTTCTGCAAAACATAACTTTGCTTCAGCTACTCAGTTTGCAGAAAGATTATTGTCAAATGAGATTATTTTACAGAGTTCCTTTTCCTTTTCTTAATGTGGTCAGTTTTAGCAATGCTCTCACAAATCATTTAATGAGCTTAATTCTGTGTCGCAAATCTTTAGACGATCTTAAATGACAAAATTGGGGTTTGTCTTCAGTGAAGCGCACTAATACAACTCTGAAAGGTTTGAAGGGAAGTTCCTACATCATCATTCTTTCTCCACTCTGCTTGTCTTATTTTCTTTGTCTAATCAATTTCTCTCCAGTTTGTTTGTGCTTATTGGGTTCTCCAATAGCCCAAGGATTTGTTGAAGGCTGACTTGTTCACTCTGAACTTTAAATCATTAGATACCTTATCTGTGCCTACATTCAGCAATAGTGCATTGAAATTAAACATTGTTTCTAGTTTCTATCAAACTTCTTGTTTCTTCTTTTCTGAAGAAGCTTCACAAGACACTGTTGCGAATTCTTCTTTTGGTCTGGCTGGTGTAGCTTCATTCTTGGCATGTAGGTTGAAGGTGGTAGTTGAAACTTCTCTTTTTAATTTTAGCATTCTGTTTTCTTTTCTCATCATCATGTGCTTGGTTGTTGGTTTACGTCTGAACTCTCGAGATCTTCTCACTAGCTCCATGCTTTCGGTACTTTAATAGGTTGGCAGATGACTGTTTGCTTGAAGTGGCCTCTCTCTCTCTCTCCCTCTCTCTCTCTCTCTCTGCGCTGTATCTGCTAATCATCAGCTAACATGTAGTAATTTTACTTTAACTTGTAATCGCAGTATGGTGGCAGCTTTTGGTTCTGGCGCCATGTTTTCATTGGTGAGTGGCATGGGTGGCCCAAACCAGGCAGTAAATGCTGTTTCTTCAGGACTCTTTTTTGCTCTTGTCCAGGGTGGACTATTTAAGGTGAGTTATTAATTTAAGCTTTGCAGTTGTGAGTAGCAGAGTTCTGGTCTGAGTTTCACCCCAAATTATCGCACATAATCAAACTGGGGATCTTGTACAATTTCAATTTGACTTAAAAAGAATGGATGATATGGTAAAGATTAGGACCCAGTGTTTCTTCTCAAAGGAGAATCGAGAGTATAAAAGATTCGAAGGGATTTTACCTGTATAAAACTCACCATTTGAGCGTGGTTGTTTATGTGATGATGCCATTGTGGAGCAGTCTAATGCTTGGTAAATCTATGTGGGCCTCTGCAGTTTGGGCAAAAGTTCTCCCAACCACCAGAGGAAGATATGCACTATGTTAGAACAAGAAACATGTTGACAAGGCTGGGTCTTCAGACATACGAGAAGAATTTCAAGAAAGGCCTTTTGACAGACAGCACTTTGCCTCTGCTTAACGATAGGCAAGTTTTGGTTAATTTCTTTCCGCATGCACTTGTGCACATAAAAGATTCGTTGGACATTAATGCCTGGGAAGTTTATCGTTAATTATCTTCTAAAGCACATATCTCATCTTATGATGACTGTGGACTGTCGCTTTTGCAGTGCCCTTAGCGATGTGAAAATTCCTCCTGGACCGAGGCTACTCATTCTCGACCACATTCAGAGGTACGATCCATGACGCATTTCAACTGTTCGTTTCCTTTGTGATCTTCGTATCCTTTAATGGGGACATCAAATCATTTTCTTCCAGGGATCCGGAGCTGAAAAGAACGAGAAAGCGATAGATGCAGTTGGTTTAGCAGCGTCGGAAATTATTTGCCAGTTTAGAAACACTTGTACGAGTGTAATTTTGCCACTAACTTTTCTTTAAAATGTGCGTGGGTTAAATCAAATTGCTGATCATCTTGAGATGCAAATGCCGAATGCAATTTATTTCCTATGAGTGCGATGTTTTTGGCTCCGATGGTTCTTCGGTTAGTCTTCAAGAAATGCAGCTTCGTCTTTGAACTTTCGATATGCATTGACGGGCTGGAGTCCGAGCTTCCAGCATCCTATAACTTTAGAATTCTGATGGGAATCAAAATACAGAGACAGAAGGGTGCATTTGGTCGACACAATGGCGCTCCTCATTTTTTTGGCTCGGTCAGGACTCACCGAACCCTTTGCGGTTCAGTTTTTGCCATTCGCGGAATCGCCATCCATCATGTACCCTCGCCCGTGGGGACTAATCTCTCAAACGATTCATTCGCATTTCGAGTCGGCGGCGCATTTCCATCGACCCATTTCGGGGTTTAGCTGTCGTGTACCCTCGCCCGTGGGGACTAATCTCTCAAACGATTCATTTGCATTTTAAGTCGGCGTATTTCCATCGACCCATTTCGGGGTTTAGCCGTCGATGGTCCAGCCACGAGCGGTTCGACGATTGGGAACTTAGTGGTTTGCAGGGTGCATGAAATTTGCAACCTTATGAAGAAGCCAAGAAACTGAAACAAGAACGGGGAATTGGATTTGCTCTCTCAAAACTTTTCGTCATTGAAGAAATCTACTAATCTCACTACGTCCGAGATATTTCCATTACATCTCAACCGCAGAGCCCTAAAATCTAGCTTACAATTGACAAGGATGGACGACAAACCCCGACGACTCGCCGCCCGATTTTACATATACATTTTCGATCACGTCTCCTACGGACAGGCGAGGATACGTTAGGAAAATTTGTACGGAAGGACGGGCCGCGTTCAAGCCTGGGGAAGAACGGAGGCGACCTGGAGGATCTTCCGGGCCTGCGCGAGCTGGTCCGCGAGGCTGAGGATGCGGGCGTGGTAGGCGCGGGCCTGGAGGACGGCCTCGGCCTCGAGCTCGCCGAGCTGGGAGCAGAGCCTCTCCTCCCCCTCCTCCGCCACCCTCAGCCTCTCCGCCGTCCTCCGCAGCTCCTCCCTCGCGGCCTCCTCCCGCTCCCGGCTCTCCCTCAGCTCCCTCTCCAGCTCCTCGTTCCTCCGCCTCAGCTTCTCATGCTCGTTGCCGCCGCTGCCCGCCGACAGCGCGGCGCTCGCCGCCCGCGCCAGGGCCTGCCTCGCCAGGGGATCCGACGCCGCCATTGCTGGAGCCATTGCAAATTAATGCACTCTCTCTTTCTCTCTCGAACGACCGAATGGACTGAAATGGATGGTGAGTTGATTGGTTGGTAGGATGCTGAAGCTACGGATGCGGAGGGGGGTTCTTTATAGGCCTGATTCGGAGGTGTCCAGGTTCAATGAATCCGACCAAGGTACGAGAAATGATTTGCTTACGTATGTGCTTGGCTAATTTCGGTTAGATTCTATGGTGGAGGACGCCTCGTGGTTCCCCCGGACTCTTGTCGACGTTGCAACGCACCTCAACCGTCGAGATCTGTTGAACGACCGAAATTTAATACTCTCCATTTTTATGTTTATAGTACGTTCCAATTAATGAAAATTTCAGGAATCGATTAAAAAAGTAAAAATAAAAATTTCAGGGGGTAAGGTACATTTTATGTTATAATTCGTTGTCTTTTTGGCGATCGAGCAAATCGAATCAATCGAATTATCTCATAAAACAGGAAAAAAAAAATTGCGGAACCAGTATGGACGAAATCTTTTTCTAAGGTCTACTCAGTCCTATCGCTCCTCTTGTATTCATAAACTCAATCTCATCCCCAACATGTTTTGTAGAAAGTTTCTCGATGTTTTTTGTTTTTTTTCAAATTTTATTTTATACGTCTAGGTCGATGATGTTTAATTTAATGAAATTATTATTATTATTTTTTCCTTTGGAACACGTATTTAGAACGTGTGCCAATTGCTCATCTTGATGCAAAAGTCATCGTTCCGTCCCCGGTTGAGACATAGATACATGTACTCATTCATAACACAAACATGGGATCTCCATTTATAACTAGAGCTAAAAGTAGACTCAACATGAGTTTCATATTCAAATGATGATTTGGACGATGTATTGTCATTCTTTAGACTTCCTTTTCCTTAATTTCCTTTTCCTTTTGATTTCCCAAATTACCGTGCATTGTACGATTCTAGAGGTAAGAGGCTAAAAAAGACGAGGCACGTCTCGCTCTCCTTTTCCTGCGTGCACCAACATCATAGAATTATGAAATGAAAATAATTCAGAAAAGGAGATTGAGAAGTCGATCGGTGAAGCCGATTATTTCTTCGTTTGCTCCTTTTCTTTTTTCCGCCATCCCCGCTTTTTGGTAAAAGATTAACAAGAAACAAAAAATAAAAAAGAAAAAAAAAGGTCGTCGGTAGACAATTCAACCAAAAGCAAAGATGAGACCACGCTTCTTTGAGTTCGTCCTTCTTGAGGCTAGGAAGCCTCCAATAATCAAGAAAGGAGGCCCAATCATAATCGAGGTCCCCTTTACATTTTTTTGTGATAGGGAAGTTACAGGAGCATCCAATTAGCATTTGTGGTTTTGCATTGACGCAATTGCTAGCCGGCGCTTTCTCATCCCTCTAGGAGGAGCCCCACTCAGATAAAAAAAGGCAAAAAAGAAAAAAAGGCAATCGAGAAGGGGGACCACGGAGATGTATAGACCTAGAGGAGCAGCAGCTTTCTCCTCAATCCAACAGGCTTGATTTGCGTTAGGGTTCTCAAGTACTGATTGCGTGCAGCAACCATGGAAAGCATCGTGGTCTCGCCAGCAATTTCCGAGAACAATAGATGGTTAGAAGGGCGAGGAGTTAGATGAGCGACGTGACATATGTGTGCCCGCGAAAGCCAGAAAATAATCAAATCATTTCCGTGATTATACTATGATTGCATGCCTCTCGTTATAGGGAGGGAATTGAAAATTTGAGGTAGAATCGCGGTAAACTGGTAATATAAGGAGAGTCCTAGATAGGAGGGCCACCAGGGTTCTCTTTGATTAAGCTTTTTCCTCTCCCTCTTAATTAATCATAGAAGAAAGTGATTTTGATCTCGTCGCTATTAGGCCCCTCTTTATATTAGGGGCAATGTTTAATACAAGATGATTCTTTGGCTCGTGTGCAAAGTTAGAGAAAAGGGTCTTAAATTAACACGACCCATCTTGGGAAAATTAAGGCATGGTTATCGTGGGGAGTTGTTGGGCACTCCAATGGGCCGAATGATTTAATAATTCCAGTCCAATTTCGAAAAAGGCATCGGATTTCCCTTTCCACCATAGAAGCCAAACGTCATTTGGGGCTTTGATTACTCCCTAATAGAGGGGTTGCCCAACTTGTCTTTCTCGACCACGCCATGTCGCTTCAGGCTTGTCGTTTATATCATAATTGCATATTTTTATTTTGATCTTACAAAAAGATTATCCAAAAAGTCTTAAGGGTACGTTTGGGAAGACTTTTGCGGAAAGTTTTGGGAAAATACAAAGGCCTTTGAATTAAAGGTGTTTTTCAAAATGCAAACCGTGTTTGGTAAATTGTAGTTTGAAAGCCCTTTGTGAAATACCTTTAAGCAAAATGGTGTTTGGGGGACAAATGACTTTTGTGATAAAAAAAATTACCAAAAGAAAAATAAAAAAATTTGACCTGCAAGGGCAGGTGGCTACCGGCGACCTCCGGCGACCTCTGGCGACCCTGGATCTGGGGCGGCGAGGTCGCGCAACGCCGCCTTGACCTCCGGCGGTCACACTACCCCGATCGACCGTCGCCGAGGCTACGCAACCCTCGCTTGAGGTCGGGGGACCTTGGCGAGGGCCGCGCGACCCCGATCGCCCGTCGCCAATTCGGATCTGAGCCGTGAGGACCCAAATCTGGGTTGCCGTGACTTGTCGGGGCAACCCCTCGCCATGGTCGTTGAGTCACCGCGACTCGCGGAGATCGCCCGACTCTCCGACGACGATCGCTTAGGTTGTCGCGATCACGCCGGCGTCCCTCTAGCCGTCACCAACCCCTTGCAGTCAGAAAGAACCGATGGAGAAGATGAACAATATCCTCACAAGGGCAAAAGACAGCAAAACAAAAAGTTCGTAAGGATAATTTCGGAAATATATATATATATATATATATATATATATATATATATATATATATATGAATAGTGCCCACGTGGGCATGTCGAAAAAGCTGAAAGCCCAAGGCAGGTGAGAACCTGCCTTGGGCTTTCAGCTTCACAAGGCTGGCATTTGGAGAATGGGGGTTCAAAATTTTTTTGCCAAACACCCCTTATTTGGCCCAAGGGACTTTGGACTCCCAAGGGGCTTTGGGAAGTGGTTCCCAAATGCACCATAAATCTATTATTATTTTATCAATTCAGACTTAAACTTTTTAATTTTGCCTATTAAGTCATAAATCTTTTCATCTTTGCCCATTTGAATTCATCCGACTAATTTCAATTGAAATTCGCTAATGTGGACGCCAATTCTCCAATGTGTACGACTATCATTAATGTAGATAATTTTCAATAATTTTAATATTTTTTCCTATTTTTTTCTTTCTTTCTTCTTTCTTTTGCCGGTGACTAGCCATCGCTAGCCTCACCTAGGGTCATCCTCGCATGCCGCAGGTGAGGCTTGGCTGACAAGAGTGAGCCCCAACAAGTATTGGCCTTGCCCAAGCCAAATCTAGCAAGGGAGGCCTTCGTCGAGGCTTGCCCTTACCCAACACAACCTCACCTATGGCGGGCAACCAAAACCCTTGCTCAAGTGAGGCTAACCTGCATGGCCGACGGCCGACAATAGGTAGAAAAAGGAAAAAGAAAGAAAGAAAGAAAAAAAATCAAAGTATTATTAAAAACTATTCATGTCAATCGCTTGACAAATGTCACGTAGACAGACTAACGTCTATGTCAGCGAATTCTGCCGAAAATTGACCGAATAAACTCAATTGGCAAAATATGAAAATGTTTATAATTCAAATGATAAAATTGAAAATTTTAAAATTAACTTTGACCAAATTATGATAGATTTAAGATTTTTTGGACAATTTTTCTCATATTAAATTATCATTGGTTGCGATGTTTAGAGGAGTGAGCGGATGATTTTGCATGTGACACATATCTTAGGATACATCTCAATGGTGTAGATATATAATCGAGTGGAGTATTAAAATGATCGAATGATGTCCATACATTCGAGCAATTAGATGGTGCTCGTGCCAGAGCGAACAAGTGCCGTGACATAGTTGTGCTCGTGCCCATCATGTCCATGTTCCACCAAAAACTTTGATATGTGCGTAGATAATGACCATGCTATAACTCAGTATTAGATGTGCCCGGATCGATCTCAATATCCTAAAAATCCATACATGAATCGATTGCTTTGGTAACTTTACAGCACATTCCTTCTGATTACACGCTTGTCCTCCGGAAAAATGATGCAATAGATTGATTGCGATGGGGTCACGCGCCTTTGGAAGCACCATCGCTCCTCCTATACTATACATACAACGAGATATCGACGATGCATGAAGCAAGATGAAAAATGCTATCGACAGTCCTTATCCTTTCAACATTACTTGTCCCTCACACCAAAATCAGACATTGATTTCCAACACAAGGCAGGCTAATCATACACATATGTAAATAAATCCATCGATTTATCGAATATTCGAACAGCCTAGTACTACCACATTAGTCAATCTTTATCTAATAAAACAGAAAAAAAAAATTTGCGGAACCATTATCTACGAATTCTAAGGTTTCATAGTCATGATTTGACTTCTTGGCTACGGATCGATCCACTCCATCCTATTGCTCCTCTTGTGTTCATAAACTTATGTTCATAAACTTGATCCCATCTCATACTTGTTCCGTAAAAAGTTTCTCAATGTTTCCATTTTTTTTTCAAATTTTATTTTATATGTATAAGTTGATGATATTTAATTTAATCAAATTATTATTATTATTGTTCCTTGAACATGCATTTAGAACGTGCACCAATTGCTCATCTTGATGCAACAGCTATCATCCTGTCCCTTGTTGAGACAAAGACATACATACTCATTTATAACACAAACATGAGATCTCCATTTATAACGAGAGCTAAAAGTAGACTCAACATGAGTTTTATGCTCAAATGATGGTTTGGACGATGCGTTGTCATTCTTTAGACTCCCCTTTCCTTAATTATCTTTTCCTTTTGACTTCCCATATTACCGTGCATTGTGCGATTCCAGAGGCAAGAGACTAAAAAAGACGAGGCACGTTTCACTCTCCTTTTCTCGCGCGCACCAACATCGTAGAACTATGGTTATGATATGAAAACATTCGTGAAAGAAGACAAAGGCAAGGAAAAGAGAAGAGAGCGTTGGGGAAATTTTCTATATTTCTGTGTATTCATCTCAATGTACAATTGTGAATATATAATACAAATCATGTATAAGAAAAGGAAACCAAATAATCTATGAATAGGATCTGATATTAATTGATCCTATTAATTGATCCCAATGGTATCTACAAGATATTGCGTATCTTCCAACACTCCCCCTCAAGCTGGTGGCTTGTAGATATCCAAGACACCTAGCTTGCTCAATAGATACGCATGCTGTCTCGACATAAGGGTTTGGTGAAGATATCCGCTGGCTGTTCTTCCGTTCCAATTCCCGTGTTTCAATCACTCCTTGTTGGATTTTCTCTCTAGTGAAATGGCAATCCACTTCTATGTGCTTTGTCCTCTCATGAACAATGGGATTCAACGCAAGTTTGAGAGCTGCATCATTATCGCAGAATAATTTAGTAGGTCCTTTAACTTGTATCCCAAGGTCCCGAAGTAGGCCTCGCAACCGACTATTTCACGTGGTCTTTGCCATGGCTCGATATTCTGCTTCAGCCAAGACAATGAGACAGTTGGTTGCTTCTTTGTCTTCCATGAAAGTAAAGAATTCCCCAATTTAATACGAAAACCGGTGACGATCTTCGCTCATCGGACACGTCGCATAATCCGCATCACAATATGCGGTCATACTCATATTACACTTTCTGGAGAGAAGAATCCCAAGACCAGGACATTTCTTCAAATATTTCACTACCTTCAAAGCTGCATTCATATGCGACTGCTGTGGCTTGTGCATAAATTGACTGAGCGTCTGCACTGCATAACTTATGTCTGGCCTGGTCATAGTCAGATATATGAGTTTCCCAACAAGCTTCTGATAACCCAAAGGATCTCTGAGAACAGGATCATCTTCTTGAGATATTCGAGCATCATAATCTGCCGTAGTTAGCTTAACATTTTGCTCAATTGGAATAGCAAATGGTTTGCATCCCGATAGACCTTTTCGATATGATTTCCAAGGCAAATTTTCTTTGGCCGAGCGAAATCCCCCGGTCGATCGTGCGTGCAATCTCAATTCCAAGGAAATATTTGGGTTGACCCAAATCCTTTATATGAAAGGCGAATGCAAATATTCCTTGAAGTTTTTGACAGACTACTTCATCATTGCCCATAATAAGTATATCGTCTACATATATCATCAAATAGATAGACGACGTACCTTTGGTCCATGTAAAAACAGCATAATCATATTTGGATTGATGAAAACCAGCAGCTATCAGGGAGTCTGCAAATTTGGCGTACCATTGTCTGGAAGCTTGTTTAAGGCCATACAGGGATTTGCGGAGACGACATACTCTATTCTCCCCCTGTCTTCGTAAGCCCTGTGGCATGTCCATGTAAATTTCTTCATGTAAATCTCCATGCAAAAAAGCATTGTGGACATCCATCTGGTGTAGAGGCCAATCCTGAAATGCCGCCACAGAAAGAAAAGAACGAACAGTAACATCTTTGGCAACAGGGGAGAAGGTTTCGTGATAGTCGAAGCCCTCGCGTTGTGTGAAACCCTTGGCAACTAATCGTGCTTTGTATCTTTCTACTGATCCATCTGCTCGATATTTAATCTTGTATACCCATTTGCAGCCAATTGCCTTTCTATGAGGCGGTAATGGGACAATTTCCCATGTCTGATTGTTCACTAAGGCTTGGAGTTCCGCCTCCATAGCCTTCTGCCATCGCGGATCAGTGCATGCTTCATTATAAGTGAATGGTTCCCGCTCTTCGGATATGCGAGTGATGCAACATCGATGTTCCGGGGATAATTGATCAAAAGAGACATAGGAAGAAATTGGAAATCTAGTACCTGGCGGGTTCCATGCACCACATATGTAATCCCGTGTCCAAGTTGGCGGGCGTGTAGCTCGTCCGGAACGTCTCGGTTGATCATGCTGTGGAGGTGATTGGTCTGCTTGAGTCTGTGACTGAGATAATTCACTTGTATCCCCATCATTGAAGTCTTGAGCCGTCACTTCCATAGAAGGAGTCACTTCACCAGGGGATGGAAATCCCGGAGAGTTGCTTGTATATTCGGAGAAAGGGAAGAAAGCATATTCCGATGGTTGGAGACCTCCTCAATATGAGTAACAGAAGAGTGTACCTTATCAACTGTTGAGTCTTGAGTAGCAAAAGGAAAAACAGATTCCTGGAACACGACGTCTCGCTTACCGAAAACTCTTCGTTAATGGATCAAACACTCGATATCCCTTTTGAAGAGTAGGGTATCCCATGAATATACAGCGGCGAGCACGAGGACCCATCTTATCTCTAGGTCCTACTATTGTGGCATAGCATAAACAACCAAAGACCTTCAAATGACTTAATCATGCGGTTTCTTGCCAAAAAGTAACTCAAAAGGAGTTCGTCCATTGAGTACCTTAGTTGGCGTGCGGTTGATCAAGTATGCTGCATGCAGTCAATACACAATCACCCCAAAATTTGTCTGGAATTGAAGCTTGAAATTTCAAAGCTCGTGCAACGTCCAATAAATGGCGATGCTTCCGTTCTACCACACCATTCTGCTGTGGTGTATAAGTACATGAACTCTCATGCAAAATTCCTTGAGAAGAGAATAGTGCAGCACAATCATGATTAAAAAACTCCGTGCCATTGTCCGTCCGGATTCGTTGCACGATTTCCCAAATTGAGTCTTTGACAGAGAAAGGAAAATTTTCAAGTTCGATGAAACTTGACTCTTAGATTGCATGAGGAAAATCCATGTGGCTCTAGAATGATCATCCACAATTGTGAGAAAAAATCGAGACCCATCATGATTTGGGGTATGATATGGTCCCCATACATCAATATGAAGTAATGAGAAAATACTGTTTGCACGATTTTTGCTTATGGGAAAGGGAACACGTGATTGCTTTGCAAGCGGACAAACATGACATTGAGGATAAGGGAATGAAGAACTATGACCCATTCTCGGAATGCAGAAGACAATTTTCATCATTGGTGGTCAAATTACACAATGATTTTTTATTACAAAGCATATCGAAACACTAAGTTCCTTGGATGAATTATTCCAAAAAAAAAACCTTCATAGAGGCTACCCCAACCCATCGGTTTGCCGCCGAACGGCCCCGAAAAAGACAGAATCAGCATTGAAAAGAACACGACAGAATTGTCCTCACATGCTCTAGACACGGAAATCGGTTAAATTGAAAACCTGGGACATATAGAACATTTTTGAGGATAATCTTAGGACTAAGATGGACTGTTCTGTTATGGTGACATGAGTGGTGTTTCCATTTGGTAATTGGACAATAATGGGATTATCCAACTTTTCATGAATAATGGAAAACAGACTGTTGTCACATGCAATATGATCGCTGGCTCCAGAATCAATAATCCAAGTACTTCTCGATATCATATTTATCAGGCTATGAGAAATACCTGTGAAGCTGCCTCCTCTGTTGGGTGTCTCCACTTTTTGTAGGGCCTGTAATAATTGTTGATATTGCCCATAATTGATGGGTTGAGTGAGATCTGCTGATCCATTAATTTGATAAGCAACTGCTGCTGACGATTCTTTTCCTCTTTTTTCTCCCGGTCGACCGTGTAGTTTCCAGCAATTGTCGACTGTGTGGTGGGGCCTTTTGCAAAATTCACAATACAATTTCCCTTTATTTTTTGAATTCTGCCCATAATTCTTCGAAAAATAACCACCGTTGGATCCCTTTGATGCTGAACCATCTCGGCCGTTCGAGTTTTGAAGGTTGCGCCCATCTTGGCCGTTCATCATCTGAAAGTCGCGGGCGCCTCTGGGACCGTCAGATGATGAAGAACGATCCTGGCCGTCGAAGCCAGAACCCTTAAATACGTGCGGATCCGTGGGGAACCCTAGCGCCGCACGTCTTTCTCCTTTCTCCTCTCTGTCTAGGGTTTTCGAAACCCTTTCTCCCCTCGCCGCCAGTGCAATACTTTCGACGCCTTTGGTCTCCGAAGAGGTAAGACGTTGGCTTTCCTCCTGCACTGCCAACTGGAAGATCCGGCCAAGAGGCGGTGCAGGCTCCATCGCTAATATCTGCGACCTGAAACCAAGGTAAGAGTCATTCAAGATCAAGAGAAACCGAGTGGCTTTTTCTCGGTCTTTCATGTTTTTGTACTGTCGAAGCGTTTCCTCTGGCCCGTCTAGTTTCTCCTCGGGCCGCTTCCGGCTCGTTCCACGTAGCCGAAAGCTTGTTGAAGCATGCCGTGATGGTCATGTTTCCTTGCTTCGGTTACGTGAGGGCTTGGTGCGCGAGAAGATCTTCGCTCGATCTAGCTTCCCGTACATTTCTTTAATGCTTTCCCAAATAGTCTTCGAGTCTTCTCGTGGGAGGTAAGCCGCGGCAATTTCGGGGCTTATACAATTTCCTACCCAAGTTCTCACTAACTTGGTTACACTTTTTCCACCGTGCGTGCCAATTTCTCGTCGGTCGAGATGGGTATGCTTGCCGTCGATGAAGCCGTCCTTGTCCTTTGTGATGAGGGCTCGGCGAAAATCCCGTGACCGGCTTGAGTAATTTTCTGGTCCCGTGAGAAGGTGGGCGATGAGCCGCAACTCCGGTCCATCGGCGGTGGAAATGTACGGCGCGTCGCCGGGTTCGGGCGACCCATGGCGGCCGCGAACGGAACGGCGGAAACCGGGTGTTACTCCCGGGTAGGGATTTGAGTTTTGGCCTGAATTTTGACCGGGTGTGACCCGCCCGACGCCCCGTGTTTGATTCGCCAGCCCTATTGGGGTCTCGTATCCGCATGAGACGACCGGATCCTTCAGTGCCCGCCTCATTTGTGTCTAATGGGCCGTCATCTCTCGCGCGTCGAGTTCCCGGAAAAGAAAAAAATGAGTTGTTCCCATAATACATCGGCATTGGCACCCACCGGTATGGAAAGCCCGAAGTAGGCTGCCCGGATTGGGTTGCCACCGAATCAATGGCCCCGTAATAGGCTGATTTTGAACTCCACTAGCTGCATTCCGCATGAGGTCCTGCACCTCCGAGGTAGGTATTTGCTCATCGGCCATGGCGGTGGTAAGATCTTTTCCTTCCTTCGTTGGTTTAGAATAAAATTCAAGTTACTGATTGCCACGCCGGAGTGCTAACACTGTTTTGCAGGTTAGTCTGTTCTTGCGGGTAGCCAATCAGAGAGAAAAAAAGGCGGAAGCGAAACACAGAAGCACGGCTGTGATCTGATACCATGAAAGAAGACAAAGGCAAGGAAAAGAGAAGAGAGCGTTGGGGAAATTTTCTATATTTCTGTGTATTCATCTCAATGTACAATTGTGAATATATAATACAAATCATGTATAAGAAAAGGAAACCAAATAATCTATGAATAGGATCTGATATTAATTGATCCTATTAATTGATCCCAATGGTATCTACAAGATATTGCGTATCTTCCAACAATTCGCGAAAAGGGGATCGAGAAGTCGATTGGTGAAGCCAATGATTCCTTTGTTTGCCCGTTTTCTTTTTCTGCCATGCCAGCTTTTTCGCCAAAGATTAACAAGAAAAAGCAAAAAATATGAGGTTGGTAGACAAATTAACCCAAACCAAAGATGAGACCACACTTCTTTGAGTTTGCCCTTCTTGAGGCTAGGAATCCTCCAATGGTGGAGGTAGGAGGCCCAATTATAATCGAGGTCCCCATTACATTTTCTTTTTTTTTTTGTGATAGGAAAGTCACAAGAGTACCAAATTAGCATTTGTGGTTTTGCATTGAAACGCAATTGGCGGCCGGCGCTTTCTCACCCCTCTAGGAGGAACCCCACTCAAATAAAAAAAAGGGCAATCGACGGGGGGGACCGCAGAGATGTACAGAGGAATCCTAGAAGAGCATCAGCTTTCACCCCCAATCAAAAAAGGCTTGATTTGCATTAGGGTTTTCAAGTACTGATTGCGTGCAGCAACCCTCGAAAGCATCGCCGTCTCGCCGGCGATTTCCGAGAACAATAGATAATTAAAAGGGTAATTTCAGCGCTCAGAGTTAGATGAGCGACGCGACATATGTGTGCCGGCGAAAGTTGGAGGATAATCAAATCATTTCTGCGATTATACTATAATCGTTCGCCTCTCGTTGTAGGTAGGGAATTGAAAATTCAAAGTAGAATCACGGTAAACCGGTAACATAGGGAGAGTTCTAGATAGGTGGGCCGCCAAGGTTGTCTTTGATTAGGCTTTTTCCTCCCTCTTAATTAATCAATAGAAGAAAGCGACTTTGATCTCATCGCTATTAGGCGCTCTTTACTTTAGGGGTAATTTTTAATTAAAGATGATTCTTTGGCTCGTGTGCAAAGTCAGAGAGAAGGGTCTTAAAGTAATGACCCAACTTTCGAAATTAAGACATGGTTATAGTGGGCCGAATGGTTTAATGATTCCGGTCCAATTTCGGAAAAGGCATCGGGTCTCCATCAAGTATCTTTCTACCGTAGAGAAGACAAACGTCATTTGGGGCTTTGATTACTCCCTAATTGAGAGGTTACCCAACTTGGCTTTCTCCACCGGGCCATGCCGTTCCGGACTTGTCGTTTTGTGTCATAATTGCATGTTTTTGTTATGATCTTATAGGAAAATTATTTAAAAAATCTTAAACCTAAAAATATATTATCAATTCAATTATAAATCTTCTAATTTTACTAATTGAGTCATAAATATTTTCATATCTTTGCCAATCGAAGACATCCAATCAATTTCATCGAATTCGTTAGTGTGGATCTTGAAAGCATCTAATATAAAGCGTGATTGAAACTAACGTGAATAATTTTTAATAATATTTTAATTTTTAATTTTCTTTTCTTTTCTTTTTTTTGAATTTTTTCTTTTTGTTTTTGTCCTTTTTTCTTTCTTTTGCTAATGATTGGCCAAGGCCGAGCACGTTGGCCTCACCCTTGTCCAGCGGGTGACAACAACCCTCTTGTAGGTGAAGCTACCTTCCCCGACCACTTGCAAAAGATGATAAAAAGGAAGAAGAAGAAAAAATTAGAAAAAAGGAAAAAATAAAATATTATTAAAAATTATTTACATCAACGATGGTCAATGTTATGTAAGATAATCGACATACACATCAGCACATTTCAACTAAAGTATGCTGGATGAACTCAATAGGCAAAATGTAAAGGTTTAGAATTTAATTGGTAAAATTGAAAGATTTTAATTGTAATAGATTTGAGGAAATAGCTCGACGATGTGTGTGTATATGTGTGGGTATAAGTGAATGGAGTATTAAAACAAGCGAATGCTATCCATGCATTTGAGCGATTAGATGGTGTTCATGGTAGAGTGAACAAGTGTCATGGCATAGTAGTGCTCGTGCCGATGACGTCCGTGTTCCACCAAAACTTTGATCGGTGTATGGAGAATAGCCGTGCAATAATTCAGTACCATATGTGCGCTGGTCGGTTTCATTATCCACAAAATCCATAATGAATCAATTGCTTTGGCAACTTTACAGCACATTCCTTCTGATTACACGCTTGTCCTCCAAAAATATGATGCAATAGATAGATAGCGCAGGGATCACGCGCCTTTGGAAGCACCATAGCACCACCCATACTGTACATTCAACAAGACATCAACGATACACGAAGCAAAGATGGGGAACGCGATCGACGGTCCTCGTCCTCTCGACATTGCTTGTCCCTCACACCAAAATCAGACATGGATTTCCAACGCAAGGGAAGTCTAATCATGCACTCATCTAAATAAAATCCTCACCGAATCTCTCGGTTTTATGGAATTTTCGAACCTTTGCACTGCCGCATTGGTCAATCCTTATCGAGAAAGAAGCAAACCGTGGCTTTCGCAAACTTGCATCTCGAGGTGAAGGAAGAGGAAAGCCGATTCCACGCGCACTCATCGCCACCTCCGACAGGAGCTGTCGTCGCGATCGCTCGCAAACGCCTGCAAATATCACGTGGACGATCCCAATCGAAGCCGAGCGCCCGGATAAGGACAAATCAGTCCTTGCGTACAGAGCAAACCACACGGTTTCCTTTCTTTTCTTTACTTTCTTTTCCTTCTTTTCTCTTGGAGTTCATGAGGAAGCGACACGAGGGTTCGCACGTTAATGAATAAAGATCCGGTTGCAAAGACGGTAATAAGAAAGAACCTGCGACTCCTTTTTCTTTTCCCTTGTTGGGTCCTCTCCATCTTATCTCCAGGCGCCATCATTGACGCGGGGGCGCAATGATTTTGCCTTTAAAATAATGGTCTTGCTTGTACTGTTTTACTAGGCAAAGACAATCAAGAAAGCGAGTCAGAGAGAGAGAGAGAGAGAGAGAGAGAGAAAGAGTTCTCTTCGATGGGAGAATGGGGAGCGAATTGCTGCGTGTTCTTGTCGTTCGATGATGCGAAGACGGGTCGGAAGCCTCTGCACTCCGCGCTCGAATTCGATCGACGGATCGATGATGCGATGATACTACCCGTCGTTTGAGTCGGATCCGGCTGGCGGAATTTGGGGGACTTTTCTTGGTTTTGGTCCCAATTTATCCTCCTTCCGATCGCGTCTGTTTCTGGTGCACGCAATCTTTGCCGTTCCTCCGCTTGTGAATTCGCCGTTTCTTCTCTTCCGGGTAAGTTTCTTTCTCTCTTTCTCATCGGGCTCTGCTCGAAAGTTTCGTTTTTGTGTTTCTTTGACGTGGCGGGTCGATCTTTCTCGAGCAGGTTCGTCGATCTGGTTCCTCTGGGAGGTTGGTTTCTTGGTGTGGTTGGATCAAAAGTGAGGGACTTTTTGGTGATGGTTTTGTGCTTGATCTGTTCATCAGAATCGTGTTAATCTTGGGTTTTATGAGGATCGAGGATTCTGGGATTGTTTGATCGGGTCTCTGCTTGAACGACATGTCGCGTAGAGATTGCTTCTTCTTTATCTTGAGCTGATGATTGTTTCATTCAACTTAACTAATGCTCTTGAGAGGAACTTGTTAGCATGGGAATATAATGGAAGCATCTGGTGAGGATAAGATTTTTCCTGACCTGTAAAGTTCTGATAATATAAGTAGATTTTCATTCAAGCTTGTGGTGAGGGTGAGATCACTTCTGGTAGTGGGGGTGCTAGTGTGTTCATCTGGGCCCGGAACAATCTACAGTCATTTGATATGTGTTGTGAGATCAATAGGACTACCTACTGAAAGTAAAATTGGTGCTGCAAAATGGATCAGATAGTATCGCAGTTTCTGTTAAAGAGTTTGCACATTATTTTGGATTCCAGGATTCCTTCTCTTCATCCAAATGATCAAAGAAGCGACCACCGTACATCAGTTTCTCGAGCGAGAAAGAATGACAAATGGTTTAACTTAGTGTTGGGGGACCGTCCTGCTGCCCTGGAAAACTTGAACTTTTGGCACAGGAATTTAATGGATCCAATGATTATCGACATAATACTTGTTCACGAGGGGCCTAATTCATCATCTGTGGATGCTTACTCTGCTATAAAAGCATCTGTTGAGACGGTCATAGAAAGGTGGGTTGTTCATTATGAGTCTCCTAGAGTTACTCCTAATATCAATGATTCTTCTCTTCACAAGAAGATATACAAGAAGTTGATTGTACTATTACGTTCTCTTTATTCGCAAATGAGACTCCTCCCAGCCTATAGGACATTTCGGCAGCTAAGTTCATCGGGTCAGACATATAATGTAAATCTCATATACAAAGTATCTACCTTTAGTAATCCGTTCTCACGGGCAGAGGGGGAGATGATGAAAGAATATACTTTTGCTCCTGTGGAGGCCTCTTCAGGACGTTTTAGTGTAGCTGTTTCATATCGCAAGACATTGTCTGATTTCAACCTGGTGCCTGCAACTTCGATGATTCCGAGGATTATTACTGATTACGTAGGTAGTCCTGCCACTGACCCACTTAGGTCATTCCCCTCTTTCGATAAGGGTGTTCAAGCTACATCTTTTCCTTTAAGTGGAGTAGGGCCACCTTCTTCAGCACCATTTCAACGTCCACACAGCTGGACAAGTGGATTCCACAGACCAGCTCCGTTTACACAAGGTGGGTCCCCACCTACATACTGTGCATATGGTTCTCCATCTCCTCCTACTGACATGTATTCTCAACGAGCTCAAAGCTATAGATCCCCATCTCAAAGAGTTAATAGCTATGAAGAGTACCAACTGTCACCCCCTTTCTCTCCATCTCCTTCCCCTTCTCCGCCAGCATACTTTTCCAGCGGTAGTGTTGGCAGAAATCGTGGACGGTCAGAGACCGCTCCTATGACCATTCCACATCCAACAGCAAGTGGAAATGCAAGATACTTATCTCCAAACTTTTCTGATCCAAATAGACATTCTCTTCCCCCCCTATCACCTAGGCACACAAGGCTTGACCCCTCATCCCAAGAGTCCCCATCTGGAAACAGATCATTCCGGAGACCAGAATCTTTGAGATCTGGGGAGTTGCATTACCACTATGTTAATCAGAAGGTAATGTCCTCTACTCTAGCTACTTGTTGATCTGTGCATTTTTTTCTCAATATGAGAGTAACAATCTGTAGCATATTTGCTGAAGCCAAATGTAATTCCTTTTGGTAGGTCACAAGAGATGGTCGAGATGATTCGGGGCGGTTTTCAGGCTTGTTATCTTCAAGTGGCTCTCCCCGCATAGGGTTTTCTCAAAGTTCTAGTAGATTGTCTTCCCAAGATGATTTGGATGATGGTGACTTTTCATGCCCTTTCGATGTTGATGATGTTGATCCACCAGCCAGGTACTTTCTGGCCATTTGTTTCTCTTGATTTCAATTGTACATTCACCTGCATATAAATTTTTCTGTGTCTCTATACCCGGTTTGCTTTTGGATGGTGTCTTAAATGTGATCCATGGATTGGTGAATGGTTATGCTTTCAATTTGAGTTCTATTTTAAGAGCACAAGTTTCGGTATCAATTCTTCATATGCATCAAGGGGCTTTGGCCCAAATCATCCGTCAATCATATTCTCATCTGATAAGAGCGATCACCTCTTAACTTGATGAAGGGCAAAAAAAAGGCTTAACTGTAGTGAAGGAACTATGGGGATCCTTTAGTAAAGTACGTACAGCCATTTCTATCTAGTCTAGAATGGCAGCTGTAAAAGCTGTTGATATTGGGGATGCAGCTGAGCATGGTAGAACCAGTAGCTTTCAAAGGGATGAGATAGCTTTAAGAAAACAAGGATTGCCTGTGCGAAATGCTTTTCAATTATAATTTGATGTACAGAATTTTCATGCAAGTGCTGGTTAAAGTGTACTCGGTGGCTTCACGGAGAACCTTTTTTTACTGCTAGGAGGTTCCCCAAGATCTTTCTGATAAACTATGATATACAATCTGCCTATTGCTGAGCCAACGGACCCCTGTACATGATGGGAGTTGGAATATCTGTTGGACTGTATTTTGCACTATGCTTAGTTGCCCACTGCCCTGAGATATCTCAGTCATTACAACTGCCAGGTCTCATGTATTTCTGTCCAGAAAAGATTTAAAAAGTGAAAATACTTAAAGACTACATTTCTTTTAGAATGGCAGCTGCAAAAGCTGTTGTTATTGGAAATGCAGCTGAGCTTGGTTGAACCCAGTAGCTTTCTAAGGGATGATATAGCTTTAAGAAACAAGGATTGCCTGTGCGATATATGCTTTTCAATTAGAATTTGATGTACACAATTTTCATACGAGTGCTGGTTAAAGTTTACTTGCTGACTTCACAGAGAACATCTTTTCTTTTTTTTTGTTAGAAGGTTCCCCGAGATCTTTCTGATAAACTACAATATACGATCTGCTAATTGCTAAGCCAATGGTCCCCTGTACATGATGGGAGTCCATATATTTATTGCACTGTATTGTGTGCTATGCTTTGCTGCCCACTGCTTTGGGATATCGCAGAAATTACGACTGCCAGGTCTCATGTATTCCTCTCCAGAAAAGATCTAGAAAGTGAAAATACTTAAAGATCATTTTGCTTGTATGTTGTGATGTACAGAGGAAATGAAACCTGACTCGTGTATAGATGAGCCCAAAATTAATTGCTTGGAATTTTTGTGTACATCCGTGAAGTGCTACTGTTTTCTGCAAGAATTGCCATGCCCCATTTTCAGCCTCCAATTTTTGGGGCGTACTTTCCACAATTACCAATTAAACAATGTCAGTCATAGTGCCTGATCCCTGGGATAGCTTGGAGGTAGTTCATTTGCATGGTCCTTGTGAGATTTGTGTGATCTGAATCTTACCTCACCATCGTCCATCTTCATTCTGTAGCAATACTGGTGATGGCAGAGAAGGTTCAGAGTTCACTTCATCATCGTTACCTATGGGGGCAAAATCGCAAGGTGCTGCTGTCGGGATGCTCGTTCAGATGTTAAAAACAGCGCCTCCACTTCAACAAGATTCCAGTTGTTACTCAACTCAGTCCATGAACACGGAACAAGAGGCAGGTGTGGCTACAGCCTCAGGATTCTTTATGCCACGCAAGACCACAGATGCGCTGGAGGAGCTTCGGAGTTACCGAGAAATGAAGAACCTCCTACTCTCAAAAAGCGGAGCTCGTGTCATAACCAAAGAAGAAGCTTGACCTTCACCTCATGTTGTATATGAAGGTACCTTGTTTTCCAGTGGACAGAGGGCGTCACGAATTGCAAATTGCCGAGAGCAAGTTATAGGAGCAGCTGAGGTGGTTGTACACTGGAAAGAATACAGACATTGGCGAAGATAAGAGTTGAGCTTGTGTACATAAAAATGACTGCGAAACTGATTGTGGGCATTGATTTAGCCTTGCCTTTGTATTCCTCGTGTATCATTAAATGGTACCAAACTCATATAAGCTGAAATCAGTCTATAATAGCTTTGCTTCTGTATATCTTCTTATTTGGATATGACTCAAAAGAGTGCATGTCATGTCTTAATAGGTACTCCGTTATGTTGTTAGAATACCAAGATTTGTTGTAGACACGGAACAATTTGTGCTGAACGAGAAAACCGTGATTGATTTGGAAAATCGACATACAATCCATCCGCATAAATGCTCCAATTGCAGGACAACTAGTAGAAAATCCGGTTGACATGAAATGATCACGCAATAACGAGCAATTAAAGTCAAAACGAATGATCCCGCAACACCACACCATTGCAGTTAGTTAGACCACGGTTCATCGGCGCTTCCAGCACTGTCATCGATCGAGTCACCGCGTAGCGGAGCATCTCATTTGATCGACGCCATCTTTACACATCTAAAAAGGTCGAAATCGAAAGGGAAAAATAAAGGGGGGTTTATCCTTTTAAGTTCTAGATTTCATCTCTCTCTGATGCATTGTATGACATGAAGGATCAAGCCAAGCTGCAAAGGCGAGATTATTTTCTCTCGTCACAAGTTGCGATGGATCCTTCATGGATCGAGAACGTGACTTCTTCTCCTGGGCCCATCGGCCCATCTTCAACCAAAAGCTGCCTCGCTCCTTTTGTCCTGCTCTGTTCTCCTCATCTCTCTCTCCCGACCACTCTCTCTACTGTAAAATCAAACGTCGCATCGATGCTTCGATCTCCATAGTCCAGTTCGAGGTTGGAGCGGGTTCAAGTTTTGAACTTTGACGGTCCTCCTTTCGAGGGTACGGGAACACCAAGAAGACCGGCCGCCGCTGTGCTTTCCTGATCGAATCACGGTCCCTCTGGTTTCCGCGGGATTCTTGTTTTTCTGGCGCTGATATTTGAATGACGCGTGAAGCGGACCAGGAACTTCCCTCGCTCTCGAGGCGCGCGAGCAAAGAAGAAGAAGAAAACGAATGCGCCATGGACGATCTATCGAGCTGCCCGTTCTGTAGCCTGAGCGTGCCGTGCGGGGAGCTTGAAAGGTGACAGATTCTTTTTCGTTCTTGATGGCGTTTTCAGCTGCTAGAGAGCTCGACGCTGGCGGGGCTTTAGCTTTTTAGGCGTAGAGCGTTGATTTGGGGGGTTGAATCGTTAATGCAGGCACGCGAACGGCCACTTCGAGGATGAAGAAGCTGCCGAGGACGCGGAGCTGGCGCGGCGAATTGCGATCGCCCCTCCGAGTCCGCCTCTTACCATGGTAATCCTGTGGATTATGTTTATATGGGATGATATATGCTCTCAATGTGCAGTTGTGTTCATGCACAAATTGTACGATTTGTCCAACGAACAACGTGGGATTTACACCATTATCTTGAAACCGAGAAGAAATTTATTAGGAGTGAACATATACATCGGATTGGAGAAGAACAAGAACCATGTTAGCATAAAAAGGTGTTTACTTTTGTGCAAATTCCAACATACAGAATGTGATTAGAAAGAAGGGAGTTTGCTGCAATAGATATGTGTTTCTTTTTTGTTTATGGGTGTGCCCGTAATGCTAATTTCGGTGACTTGATTTTGTTTCATAGACCGATCGACTGGGAACGGATAAGTTGAAGGAAGTGAACTGTCATAAAGCTGCTGAAGTGGATGCGACAAGGTGTGATGGAAGGACGCCCGGTGATGTGGAGGATGAGATCTTCCATCTAGTCAGTTTGCAAACAATAAGTAGCTTCTACAAAATTGAAGATGGTTTAATGGCCCTGTTAAAGAGACGTCTTGAATCAGAAGCTGAGCAGTCTACATGTATACTTTGTGGTTACCTCGATCATTTTCAGAGCACTGAATCTGAGGATGTTGGCTGGGGCTGTGGTTGGCGTAATATCCAAATGCTCAGCTCTCACTTACTAGTGGAAAGGCAGGAAGCGAAAGAGGGGCTATTTGGTGGTTCAGGATTTGTTCCTGATATCGTGTCGCTTCAGAGATGGCTCGAGATTGCTTGGAAAAGGGGCTTTGATGAAGTTGGATCAGAACATTTCAATCACAAGATCTATGGTTCTAGTAGTTGGATTGGAACTACTGAATGTGCTGCTCTTTTTCGTTCTTTTGGGCTTCGGGCAAGGATAGTGGATTTTGGTCCAAAGAACCTTGAATCACTCTTTCTTTCTGTTCCTGGTTCCAGAATAGACTCAGAAAACGTGGAAGCAAGAGGGAAAAAAAATGCAGTTCAGATTCATGGCCCAATGGATAGATATTTAGCCAAGAGGAAACGGATTTCTCCTGAAGTTTTTTCCTCCATAGGGCACACTGGCTGTTCTTACATTCAGCCTGATCAAGTTTCAGATAGCAGTAATGAGGATCTGGGCGTAAGTTCTGCCAGATCTAGTAAGGGTCAGGAGGTCCTTACTGATTGGGTGTGGAGATACTTTTCGGATAAAAGCTTCATAGATAATTCTTTCAGTTGTGTCTCAATTAGCAGAAAGACGTAAGTGATTGCCTTTTTATAATGTTGATCCTGATCATATCAAGTAATGCCTGGATCTCTGGTTTCTGATAAATACATATTTGAGTGCTTTTGCGAGCAGGCCTCTTTATTTTCAACATGATGGACATTCAAGAACCATCGTTGGGATTCAAGTCATACATCAACCGAAGGGGTTACAGAAATACAATCTCTTAGTACTCGACCCTGCTCATGTAAGTATCCATATTGTGGTAGTGAATTATCCCTTATCTCTATTTTCAAAAGGTATAAAAAAAGGTGTGTGAATTTGTTACTAATGCGTAAAATACTGTTGGATGTGTCCTGGCGCCACCCAAAAGTGGCATGTGAAATATGTTCAAGTAAGGACTGGGAGCTTTAGACTGTTGTGATGGGATATCAGAAAGCATGGGGAGGTCTTTATCCAAGATAGCAATATCGTTAACCTAGTTAGATTTTGCAGTAGAACTTTCAGTTTGCTACCAAACCCAACCTGCCTTACCCAATTGGTTCTGTGCGTGTTCACAAGGGGCCCAAGTAGGTTCATGGATGAAAAAGCAGAGAACCAGCCTTGACCGGTTTAGTTTCCGGTTTTGTACTGTAATTATAACCTATTTTTACTTTGTTAAAAAATATAACAAATAAGTTAGACATGGGGATCAAATCTGGGTGGCCTAGGTACTCTATCAGTGCTTTAACCACTATGCTAAGGGTCGTTACATGACATGTTATCCTTAATTAATAATTATTGCATAAAATTTGTTTAGAGTTGAGCCAGTTCCAGGTCAGTCCTAAGGGAACCTTCCAGTTCTCAGTTTCACATACCGGGAACCCTCTTTGATAGGGTAGGTTCTATTTCTCGGTCTGGCACCTACGTAGCTTGGGACTGATCAAACTCTATTTTGGAGTGTTCTTAACACAGCATTAGAGGATTCTAACAAAAAGCTATATCATATAAAGTGCCTCACTCAAAGCAGAAGTTTTGTCATGGCCAACTGATGTTTTTGACGGACAAAGGAGACAGAATTGACTAATGAAGCTTGGGGAGAAAGAAAAAATGATGCTTCTTCTTAAAGTAAGAAGTGGAGAAGGAACATTGGGTAGGTCACAATTGGAATGCCTCTTCTGAAACTTAAACGCATTAGAAGAGCCTTCTTAAAAGAAAAATGGCAGATATGGTAGAACATATATTAAGAAAAAGCAGTCTAGCACTCTACCTGAATGCGTGAATACTGATCATGAATATTATCGGCAAAAATTTTTGAGAATGGGTAGAGGTCCTTGGAAGGAAAAAGATCTGAATAATAGTATTGGTTTGTCATTTCTGTTAGCGAGTTATCATGAGCCTATGGCATTGATAAGATTAATCCACTTTGAACACCCTCTCCTCTTGCCCCTGCAAACTAAAAAATTCACCTACGCAAGAACCTCACGATCAAAATGCTTATAGATAATATTTTGACTTCACAGCAGTTTTCAAAAACATTAAGTCGAATTTCTTTTCTGAGTGTGTGTGTATTGTTGCCCGTTGGTTTAGCAAATTTTAAAGATGTCTTACTTTCTGCGTCAGAGTAATTAAAAGTTCATAATCCTTAATAGAGTGGAGAGGTATACTGTTGACTGTTGGTTCGGCAAATTTGAAAGATATCTTGCCTTTTGCTTCAGAGTAACTAAAAATTCATAATCCTCATAGAGTGGAGTGGTTAATATCTTCAAGTGTTTTGGATATTCAAGTCCACAATAATCAGTTATTCAGGGATTATCATTCATTGTTTAATTGCCCGAACATTGATCACTTCATTGCATGATAGTCAAAGTTAAGTTTGGCGAGACTTGTGCATGATCAATTGCAAAATGCTTCTTACTTGTCAAAATAATTATGATTTGTTTGTGTGTTTATGTAGAGAACAGCTACACTGGAAAGATCACTGAAAAGAAATGCCGGGTGGCAGAAGCTTATCAAAAGGGGCATTCATACTCTGAAGAAGCCACAATACCAGGTAAGACTGTTTTTCTGGGATTCTTTCTGGGATTCTTTTGTTAAATCCTGAAGTCATGACTATAGTCCTGAATTGCCTGATTCAATCATTCGTTTCAGTTATGTTATATTGATCCCGGAATTGCAAAAGGAGAAGAGCTGGAGCAGCTCAAAACAATGGACAGTGTCTACATTGAAATCTAGAGATGAATAGAAAGTTGACTTGCGCCTCTGTGAGGTATTGCCGACCATATTTAAGGTCATGGTATTTTGCTTTGTGACCACATCGAATGAGTAATGATGCAATGTTGCACATAATAAGATCAACGCACTGCTGTCAAGGCACCAAAAGGAAAAATATGGTGCTAGATAGCAAGACTGACATAAATATTGTACATGTATAAGTTGTCTTTAGAACTAATAGTGGTTGCAATATATTTCTGAAAGATTGCACTCTTAATAAGCTCTATCGCTGAAATGACCTTGAAGGAGGATCGAACAGGGCCAGATGTACCATTTCTCACCCTATGCTCGAGAAGAAATCTGTCCCTGGATTTGTGCAGGATATTTTGGATCTCTCAGGATCCAGGAACTGAAGGCGGGATCTTGAAATAGATGTGTACATATATATAAACAAAAAAGAATGAACTTGGCATTATAGTTGTCTTCCTGGGCGTGACTTTGGTGTCCCCAGTATTTCTTAAATGCACTCATCAGCGCAGCATGGGTTTAGGCATGAATCTTTCAGAAATATATGGACATGGGGTGTGTGCTTGGTCCTAATCTTGCGTCGCCTTTTGAAAAAACAATGAAACTTAGCATCTGTCCTAGCTGGACCACACTGATTGGGGTCTAGAGCATGGTCATTTGTTTTACTTTTGCGAGACCACGAACGTACTGGGGGCCAACGAAGTACGAATCGGTTCTTGCATTTACTCGGTTAGCTGATCTCAGGCTGCCCGAGTTGGTTAGACTGATAGCCAACCTCCCCTATAAATACCAGCATGGTAGGCACGCCATTATTTGAAAACCTTGTTTGAGTTTGGCATAGATTGAGATAGCCAATCACTGTTTAAACGGCATTGAGACCCGACTCAATGCTTACAAAACCAAAGAGAGGTGTCTTGTTGCGCGTCTAGAGGTCCAATGCGTTGAGGGATTTAATAGAGTCGACTTCGATACCGTGTCCAAGGATTCAGTCGAGTTTAGGTGCGTGCTTTCTTTGGGATGTCTTGTTGAGCATGCCTAGCTAGCCAGAAATGACTATCAATCCATTCCAAGATAAATTTAGCGTGCATTGCCATTTATTCGCTGTTCTAAAAGAGAAATAGTAGACCAAACTATGTTTCCCTAGTTTGGGTCAAATATAGACACAGTGGTCGGTAACATAAAAAGAAAATCGATCCTTTATGTTTTGATGTAATTTATTTACTTGCTATTCTAAAAGAGGAGTAGTAGGCCAAATTATGTTTCGCTATTTTGGGTCAAATATAAACACAATGGTCGCATGGTAACATAAAGATAAAAAGAACTCGATCTTGTATGTTTCGATGGAATTGAAGAGATGTGGCCATTTCGCAACATAAGGTTGAAAACTTAAAAGCTTTGAGCACATCAAGATCCAATTTTTAAGCGCTGAACATAATCACCAATTCAGAGTTGGTGCGACCCCATCTTTTCTACCTAACTTATTGGTAACTTCCCAGATGATGTAAACCAATACCCTCCTTCATAAATATTTACCAAACGCTACACATGCACAACATATCCTCTCGTGATTTGCATCAATGGCCTTAGTGACGACCCAAAGTCAGGAAGTACGGTGGGACGGTCTAGTGCAACACCTCAGTAGTATATAGGCAAGGCTAAGCACCATAGCATTTCTCTCCTTTGCAAATCTGTTCCACGGGGAAAAGAGTCTTGCAAACAAATACTAGCGATAAACACCCACATCGTCTATGGGGGAGTTCCAAGCTAGTTGATGAAGTTTGGATTCTTTACTTTGTGTAACGTGTTTTAAAGTTGTGCGGGCTTTGGCGCAAAGCAAACAATATTACACAATGATAACCTCAAGGGTATCGGAGTGGACTCTTGACCCCATGTTAGGCCACAGCGATGACACTATGCTTCTAAAGGGTGGAGAGTGTGATAACTGAAGCGGCGGTGAGTGAGGAGGATGGATGGCAGTGCGTCCACGCCTCGATCCTTGGACGTCTGCTGGGAGGGGGCGCGTCTCTTGTCCCACATCGCCTTTGGAGAGTTCTAAACTGGCTTTGTTCTCTATTTGTACATATGCATTTTCTGGGCAAAGCCCATACGAACAAAACCGTTGGGGCTCAATGAGGTCCAAAGCAAACAATATGCGTATAATGGTGGGTGCATGGTGTTACAGGTGATATCAAAGTAGACTCCCACAACGTGTGGGATCATAACGGGCACGGACTCCTGCAATGTGTGGAATCATAATGGTCACGTTGTGCTTGAAGTGATGTGTGGCACCATAATGGGCACATTGTGCCTGAAGGGGTGAAGAATGTGATGACCTAGACCCAAGAAGTATAGAGGGACATGTTTCCTATCTCGTATCGTCGAATTGATAATGCTTCGGTTCTTTACTCTTTGTAATGCGTTTTAAAACCATACGGGCCTCAGCCCAAAGCAGATGGTCCCAGATCCTTACAGCCTCGAAATCAGCAAAATCCCATCCACGAGGGGTGGCTACAACAGCATAAAGTTTTCTGAGCCAAAAAAGAGAAAGACCCTTAAAAAGTCGGCCCTCTGTGCATTAAATAAGGGGTCCTCATCTCCTGAAATGAAAGGCCGGGACCAAGTTCTTTGATGGTGTCTCCCTTGTTGTGAATGCGCGGCAGACGATGAGCTGACCATAACCGAGCCAACCTTAGTTGCTTCAGAGCTTTGATTGTGTCCGGGACCATGGAATGAAAGAAACAACATGTGTTGCACGAGCTTCCTAATTCAGTATCATTAGTCCTTCCGAGAGAGAAAGGGACGTAAGAAAGTTAGGTGGGAGATTCAGCTTGCATTCAAGATCTTACCCTCCTCGTTGTACTTCGTTTTCAATCTGAACCTGCACCACTCGAACACTAAAGAAAGTAACAGGTCGCCATCTCGTTGATTCCTGATTAAACTGCCTTTTTCCTCCTCGGACGTGAACCCAAATGCGGTCGGGTTTGCACGAGACACGGTCGGGGCGATCGCATCCCATAAACAAGTCTCCGCGATCCCATCTCGGAAAATATAAAATGAACTATAACAGGCGAAACTTACACAGCTTTTGGCAAACGTGATGAAGTCATTCAAAAGCGCCAGGGGGGTTCTTGTTCTTTTCCCAGGTGCATTGCTTCGCACATCGGTCATCGTCATTCGCGATCGTATTGATAAAAAATGCGAAGACCAAGGATTCAGAATTGGTTTTACTGTCGAAAGATCTTAAAAAGAA
This sequence comes from Eucalyptus guilfoylei, assembly GCA_016097605.1. Classification (NCBI taxonomy): domain Eukaryota; kingdom Viridiplantae; phylum Streptophyta; class Magnoliopsida; order Myrtales; family Myrtaceae; genus Eucalyptus; species Eucalyptus guilfoylei. The sequence goes on from CM027860.1 coordinate 20,835,405, forward strand.
CCATTTTTTTCAAAGCATGGTCTTATTTTATTGTCATCAAAATGCGGCCTTCTTCTGGGACTCTAGGGAGATTCGTGATTAATGCTAACGCGACTTTCAAGGCGTTCGCATTACTGTGGCGCTTATTTTATTATAATCTGTACCGGGATTCTTCTATCCACATGTGGTCCTGGTCCTGGAATTCACACTTGAAGATACAGATCAAGCGCATGCAACACTTTCCCAATTTCCACTTACTGCCGAATAATAATGTCGAATTTGTTTTCTATGGACAAGTTCCGCTGACTACGCTAATAATTTTTTTTTTACTGGTAGTTGGGGAAGTGATGAGATATGAGAGAGAGAGAGAGAGAGATGGACAAGAGCTGCAGAGGTGTTATCAAGAACTCGCACAGTTCGTTCAGCGCTTCACGCGCTCGCGCCGCACGGTCTGGTCTGATCTTGATATGCATGTGACACGAGTTACTGCTTGTTTGGTCTTCTTTTTTTAAAATATTATGGTTGACGTTGACCCAGATGAATGATAAATGGTGGTGGTGTGTGGACTAAACAAGTCATCGAAGCCTCAGTCCATTGCCTGAAGCCTCCCCGTTAAGTGTAGACAAAGGCAAATCTGAGCAGTGGCAGTTTGGTAGATCTATCTTCCTCGCATCTCGCATCTCGCGTCTGTCTGTCTCTCTGTCTCGCTGCCGATGGAGGCTTCAGCTAAGCTGCAACAAGAGGGAGAAGAATATGATCTGAAAGTGGAAGTGGAGGAAGAAGAAGTGGGTCTGCTGAGAAGGCAGTCCACGACGCGAAAATATGGGGTCGATGAAGGTGGTGTTTCTGGGAATGGTGATTCCAGTACAGACAGCAGCAGGACCAGCAAGAATGGCACCCATGCAGAAGAAGAGCCGGAAGCAGGACAAGAATGGGTTGAGGAGGTGAATGGTGGGGAAAATGATGTTGAAGAGAAGGGACCAGAGACAGAAGCAGAGCAAGAACCAGGAGAAGAACGAGAAGCCGCATTGGAGCGAGACGAAGTGGATGAGAATGGGAGCAATGGCGGTGCGAATGGAAAGGGATATGTCGCGGTTCTTGCACCAGCGGCGAAGACAGAACCCCACTTTCACAATGGGGTCAAAGTGAATGAGTCGACCTGGACCAACATCGTTCACTTCGACGACGGACAAGGTAAGCAAACCGCTAGCGATATCACTCAATTCGAACAACTCATGTAGCATAGGATTTTCAACTCGCGCCATCACATTCGTCTCATCAATTTCACGCGACGTGACAGTGAATGTGATACGTCGAATGTTTGAAAGAGGAACTGCAGTTTTTTTCTGTTAAATTTTGCAATCCTGCACAAATCATTCCCTTTTTTCTACGTGAAGGATGGACTTTCTTGCTTCTTACTTCTTCCCCGTACAGTGCTCTTTGCTGATTCTGATTTTTTATTCCCGGGAGTACTTTAGGAATAGAATCGCATTTGGTAAAACTTTTGTTCCCGAGAACAAATTTCTATTTTTTTTATTTCCAAAAGTAGATTTGAAATAGAATCAAGAATATAAAAAAAGTTGATTCTTGTTCCGAGAACAAATCTAAGAATCAAAACAACTATTCTTCTTCCATTTTCTCTTCTTCTTCTTCTTCTCTTTTCTTCTTCTTCATTGACCACCGTGTCTGCCGCCGTCCGCCGCCGCCGCTAGCAAGCCTTCGGCGAGCTCACCGGAGGCAAGCCCAGCCACCGGCGAGGCTCACCCAGCCCCACTGGTGGCCAGGCGGGCCTCGCCCAGCCCCATCAAGCCTCGCCCAGCCCCACCGGTGGCCAAGCAGGCCTCGCCCAGCCCCGGCGAGGCTGGCTTGGCCACCGGCGAGGCTCGGCCGGTGAGGGTCGGCGTTGCTCTAGTGAGGTCGTTGGCCTGAAGAAGAAAAAGAATATGAGAAAAAAGTAAAAAAGAAAAAAAAATTATTTAAAAATTAAAATAAATTGATTTGGAACATAATCAATGAGCACGGTATTAAACGTAATTCTATTCCGAATAAAAAAAATTTGAATAGTTACCAAACGGCTTAAATGCTTACCATCTGTTCCCGGGAATAGAATAAAAAATAATAATTTCTGATCAGAATCTACTCCCGGGAATAGAATCGTTACCAAACGCGCCCTAAGCGTGCTCTAGCTCGATAAGAATATATTTACCAAAATGCCCCAGGTCTTTGTCTGGCCAGTGGAGTGTGAGAAACGGACCCTCTTTCACTCACTCACTCGACTCCACCAATCTTTTGTCTTTCCGTCACTTAATCTGGTCTGCTTCATTAGCAAATTTGTGTTGGACTTCGCAATGGAGGATTAGTCCCATTGAACTCCGTTTGATCCAGCTTGACAAGGTTCCTCTTTTGTCTGTGAACCTCTTTGGATTTCTGGGTGATTCTTGAGTTCTTTATTGGTTACACTGTCTCGATCCATTTTCTGGGTAGCTTTATTATGGAACACTCGTCTCGTTCTTGAATCTTCAGCTTAGTATGACTAGACTTGGTTAGAGAGATGCATTCTTTGTTTATGGAAAACAAGAAAAAGAGTTGGGCTCGTATTAAACTGTATAGCAATGTGGGTGATAATAAAATCCGATTGCTAGGGCATAGATTTTATGCCATAGTAGAGGCGTCAAAATAGGTCTTAGACCCATATATGACCCATTTAAATCATAAATGGGTCATATATGGGTCACTTGTTTTTGACAAAAAGTAGTTAAATTGGTTTACTTTGATAGGTGGGTTTTAAGTGGGTCTTAAATGAGTTTGGTTTTAAGTGTGTCTTAAGAGAGGGACTCTCCCTTCTCTCTTTAACTTTACAAAAATATTTTTTTATAAATATCGAAATTATAATTATTTTTTTATTTTAATTTTCTTTTCTTTTTCTTTCCTGTTATTTTCTTTTCTTTTTTTCCTTTTTTTTTTCTTCTTCCTCCGGTCGCCGGCACGGCAATGGCCGGTGATCGGCCAGGCTCGCCGGATCTGGCGAGGCGGAGGCCTCGCCGATGCTCGACGAGGTCGAACCTCGCCGATCTAGCGAGACTCGAACTCGCCGGTGTCGGGCAAGGCTCGAGCCTCACCAAATCCAGCGAGGTGCGAGCTCGAGCTCGCTCGATGCCTAAGCAAGCCTTGAGGCTCGCCGATCCGGCGAGGCGTGAGCTCGAGGCTCGCCTGTGGCCAGCCGCCGGCCAGCCAAAGAAGAAGAAGAACCAAAAAGAAAAAAAGAAAAAAGAAAATTATATTTTAAAAATAAAAAAATTAAGAAATTAATTTTTAAAAAAATAAAAATAATTAAAAATAGATTTTTTAAAATAATTATTTTAAAAATTATAAAAATTGTCCATTAAATTTGTGTTGTATAAAACTATTTTAGCAATACCATTTTTAAAAAATAATATATATAAGAATTAAGCTTGGAAGTTTTTTAGTAATATACTCTTTTAAAAAAAACATAAGAATAAGTTTTCCTAAATTTGGTTATATATGAAAATATTTTATTAATACGGGTTGGGTCGGGTATGTGTCGAAAAATTTATATTAGACTTAAATGGGTCATAAATGGATTAATGGGTCAATTTGGGTCGACACATTAATGACCCGACCCAAACTCGATCCGGTCCACCCGTTTGACACCTCTATGCCATAGTAGTGGCTTCTGTCTGTGATTCGGTTTGCATTGCACTTGAATGAGGGAAATTCTCCCAGTGACTCTCCGGCTTGCGCTGGTTGATGTAATCTTAGCCTTTTATCCTATTGAGCTTCCATCCTGTGGAGCATTTGCTGATTAACTAATTCAAGTTAGCTTATCTCGAGAGCTGCATTTCTTTGTGCGTGGGCTTCTTCACGGTAGTCTAATCTGATGATTCATGGCGGTACCTGTAGATGGTCACAGGATACTGTTATATCTTGTAAGACTACTTGCTCGTGAAAGGGATTCGCACGCCACTCTGGGTAAACGATTAATGACAATGCTTGTCTTCCTAACCACTGCAGGTACAGAATCCATCCAAAAAATTGTCGAGACGGAATACAGCGATGTTGAACGAGTTTCGTATGAAACAGAGACAGTGGATGTAACCTCCAATGTTGCAACACGGAGGTTCGGCGTTTTTCGAAGCTCTCTGGTTGATCATCAAGAAAGAGGAATTTCTAAGGAGAAAAACACGTATTCTAAGGAGAGTGAAGTAGTTGAAGAAGTCGATCTGATAGAAGAATTTAACCCTGAAGAGACAGAATTTGATGTCGAGAGGGTAATAGAGAAGCAAAATACTCATGATTTATACTGTCCCAATTGTTGTTCTCCTATAACAAGAACGGTAATCCTTCGGAGAAAGGAAAGGAAGTTGCCCTCTGTGAGTGACCCCGACTCTGAACCAGCTACTCAACCTGGAACTCACCAAACTCCTAGCATCCGTGATCAAGAAGTTTTTAGATGTCAGACATGTTTCGGTATTTTCATTCTTAAAGGTATTTTTCCATTTCTCATTGCTATGGAAGCTCATAATTTGTGCCAAATACTTATTTCTTTTAAGCACCTTCTAATTCTTTGTGCTGCTTGCAACTTGGTTTGTCACAGATATGACTCTTTCTGTTGGTTAAGAACACGTTTAGGAATCTTTGAGTATGAGCTACTTGAAACATACTAAGAAAATCTTTTGTAACGGATTGTAATTATCTATTTGGAATCTATATCTATAGGTGCGGTACCAAAGAAGCCAAGTAAATGGCAAAGTTTCTAAGAACTGAGACTTCAAGCCTAAACACCGAACAGAAAGAATTGTGTTGTCTGTCCATGTTGAATTTAGTTTGCAATCATAGAGTGGGAACTGAACTACAATTTTTTCTTAGCAGGAGTCTGGCCTTTTATAGAGATAGAAGATCCTTCGGAGCCACAAAAAGGAACAGGTAGTAGATTCTTCTATCTTTTTGCACTAAGTAGATGGAAACCAGTTATTCAGCAAGGTAATCTGTTGCCCTGCAGTCCATGATTAACCAATTTCATCATGAGCATTTGCCAGAAGAATTTATATCCTGTAATCAAAAAGGGGGAAAAAATACTTCTTACTACTTCACAGCTCTACATTCTGTAAAACAGCTTTGAAAATGCGCGTGCCTACACGGGCTTTATTAAGGACCAACAGTTGATGTCACTCTCATACATGTATGTCCTTCTGACACTGCAAATTCCGTGCATCCGAGGCATACAACTCATCGTTCTTATTTAGGAAAAGCTCTTTGACAACAACGTGGTATAGATTCTTTCGATATGCTTTTCAATATAGGTAGGTACTGCATCTAGGAAGCACGAACATTCTTCGGGAGCCTCCATGTTGGTGTTGGACACCCCGACGCATGTCCGACACGCAAGTCCGGAATCCCGACACACGATTCCGACATGCATATGGTCAATATTAAATTTTTTTAATAATTTAGGGGTTAAAATGTTAATATATAGAAATAAAAATGAAAAGGAAAAGGGAGACAGGAAACCTTATCTTTGATGGTGAAATGTGGATTATTTTTTTTCAACATATTATTGAATGTTAAATTTAATGGTGGAATGCGGATTGCTTTTTTTTCCTTCAAGTTTTATGAATTATTGGAATGGAATGTAGTTGAATTTGTCAAATTGAAACAATGAATGATATTAACAAATTGTGGATTAATGTTTTTAATGTAAATTCATTCTAAGCTATTTTATTATTATTTATTTATTTGTGGATTTGAATCAAATTAATTTGATTGAAATAATAATAAAAATGATAATTTTTCATGTATATATAAAAATATAAATTTAGTATATAATGTGTCCCAATATAAATTCAGACCGTTTAAGTGATACCACCTCCAATACCTCCAATGCCCAATGTTAGAAAGGAATTAACAAGTGCTGTCAAAGATGGTATGTGAAATTCATGCCTTCTTGGTCTCTGTAGCATGTAATTGGAGAATGCGCACACAGACGTGTGTGATCACACGTTTATAGCTCAAGTATCTAGTCATGACTCTGTATGATGACAAATGCAGACGCGATAGTTAACATACCAGCACAACCTGGAACTCCAGAGCCACCAGTTGTTCAACCTCATCAACCTCGTGAATGGGATATTTTAAAGAGCATTGTCTACGGTGGCTTGATAGAATCAATAACAAGTCTAGCTGTTGTGTCATCTGCAGCGGGAGCTGGTGCTGCCACGTGTATGTACCCAAATTTCGTCCATTGAGTAATGTGCTCTAAACTGCTTATCCTTCATGTGTATCCCAACTTCACACAAATCTGAAATACATTTGGGTTCATTTCAAAATTTGGCTTATTTTATTTTATAAAAATTTCTGACATATTTAACGTAAAAAGCTGCATACATGTGATGTTTGATTTTACCGATCAAACTTTCTGAGTTAATTGCTTAGTGCCTTAACGTAAAAAGCTGCATACATGTGATGTTTGATTTTACCGATCAAAGTTTCTGATTTAATTGCTTAGTGCCTTACAAGTTTACTCCGTCCTTGTGTAAGCTTTTTGTTTGGCTCACATTGCTTCCACCTATGTTTTATATTCTTTGGTGCCTAACTGATGTCAATGATGTTGCCTGACTGTGTTTCTGTGTTTACTTTTCTTTTAAATAGTTCCGCTATGAATAAGTTTACTGCATTTCGGTTCTCAGGGTTTCTTACTGTTCTCTTAACTTTTTCATATACAAATGCAGTGAACACCTTAGGTTTGGGATTGGCTAATCTGTTTGGAGGACTTATCGTCATTGCCCATAACGTGAGTAATTCTCTTTTATCCATGTCAGGCATCTCGTAGTGATCTTTACGTCTTCCCACATAATATTTATCACATCACTGATTTCTTCTAAAATTTACTAAATTGCTTTGCTGATAGAAACTTCGTCCCAAAAGGACTTGAGGATGTGTTAATTAAAATCAGAACCGCATCTTCTTGTAATAAAGCCAATCTATTCGAGGATGTGAGAACTTATCATTACGTGTTAGCTCCAGCTAACTTGTGTCCAGCTCTCGTTGTAATAAAGGTAAGTTTTTGCAGCTTTTGCAGCTTAGAGAGTTGAAGAACGAGCAGCCCAGTCAAGGTACCGAGCAGGTAGACCGGTACGAAGAGGCGCTAGGAAAGAAACAGCACTTTCTCCGGCATGCAGTGGTAGCCATTTTATCCTTTATAATCTTTGGCTGCGTGGCTCCAATCACTTATGCATTCTCATTTAGGGAGAGTGACAATAGGGATTACAAGCTGGCCGCCGTTGCAGGCGCTTCTCTGTTATGCATTTTCCTACTTGCCATAGGGAAAGCCTATGTCGGGAAGCCACCTAAAGCTTACTTCGAGACAGTTCTACACTATGTCATTATGGGGTTCATGGCATCAGGAATCTCTTTCTTAGTCGGCGAAGCGATTGACAAGCTTCTCACGAAGCTCGGCTGGTTCAATTCGACCTCATCTCTGTCTGGGACCGGGGCTTTGGAGACTGGAACGATGCAGTCTGGATGGGCATCCTACTGAAGTCATGGGATCTCAAAGAGCACTTCCAACACAGAGTGGACGGAAACAGTTCTACTCTGAAGGTAGTTGTTTCATTCATGTCGTGCCAAGGCACGACTCTTTTTCCTTTCCAAGATTAGAGAAACTAGTAGGATCTGGCGTCGCCTTCACATCTCTTCCTTCATTCTCATGTTATGTCTTAGATGAATAATTTCTAGTAAATTTACCATTTCCTTTCCGCATCTCGACAGCCGGAAATAAACCATATGAAGGACATGGCCCTTCTGTGAACTTCTGTATTTTTACTTTTCCTTCGACGATAAACTGTTCTCTCTTCAAGGCGATTGCCAAGGGCATCTTGTGGTGCTTGTTTTCCTCTTAACGGATCATTGCATCCATGAAAGCAACTATCATGCTCCTAGACATGTTGCCCCGTATTTCTTCTTCTGCATAAGCACGAGTTGCACGAGTCGACGTTTTTCTTCTTTCTTTCCTTCTTTTTTAGTTAAGTGCGAGATGGGCAATATTTGAAACAATCAAGACATAATCCCAGCACGTACACGAATTTGGTTAGATGATCCGGCATGCATGTTTTGAGTGTCGTCTTTCTTTATTGACAATGTATCTTAATCCGTGATGCGATGATCTACACATAATTGAAAAATCTAACATTTCAATGAATTGGGAACTGTGCGTGCACATGTCATTCAATGCAATCGCAGGCGGACGTGTTTCGAGTGTTGCTAAAATGCTTGGAATGACTTCTCGCGGTAACGAGTACACGGCCGGAAAAGAAGCACATATTTTAGTACCCTCTTTTGCAATTTTCCATGCATATTGCAGAACCTAACCTAACCTCAGACAAGAGCATTAAAATTGCAAAACTTCGGCCCTTTGTCAACAGAGATAAAAAATTTGAAGCATTTGACTTTCCTCTTCTTTTTTCTTTTGGGCCATGAGAGCATGGGATTCACTACACTGTCGGTACATTCAACAATGAGGTGACTGGCTTATCGTGGGACGATAAGATGATTGTGCATGTTGCTGTCTAAAAAGTTCCCATAATTGGAGTTGGGGTATGGCGTTATTTGAGGCTCTTCTGCCCAGGCTAAGATTCCAGAGTCGCATCAAGAATTCGGCTTGGAATTTACTTGAAAAGGAATTATTGGCCCGCAATAAATAAATAAAAAGATTGAGGAAACGGAAACCGATGGCATAAACTTTGCTTGTTGGGTGTGCTCAATGTAGGTTTCTAGATATTATGCTGACGCTTTCTCTTTTTGGCGCTGATATTTGAATTACACGTGAAGCGGACCAGAAACTTCCCTCGCTCTCGAGGCGCACGAGCAAAGAAGAGGCAAAGGAATGCGCCATGGACGATCTATCGAGCTGCCCGTTCTGTAGCCTGAGCGTGCCGTGCGGGGAGCTTGAAAGGTGACAGATTCTTTTTCGTTCTTGATGGCGTTTTCAGCTGCTAGAGAGCTCGACGCTAGCGGGGCTTTAGCTTTTTTGGCGTAGAGCGTTGATTTGGGGGGTTGAATCGTTAATGCAGGCACGCGAACGGCCACTTAGAGGATGAAGAAGCTGCCGAGGAAGCGGAGCTGGCGTGGCGAATTGCGATCGCCCCTCCGAGTCTGCCTCTTACAATGGTAATCCTGTCGATTATGTTCATATGGGATGATATATGCTCTCGATGTGCAGTTGTGTGTTCATGCACAAATTGTACGATTTGTCCAACGAACAACGTGGGATTTACACCATTATCTTGAAACCAAGAAGAAATTTATTAGGAGTGAACGTATACATTGGATTGGAGAAGAACAAGAACCATTGTTAGCATAAAAAGGTGTTTACTTTTGTGCAAATTCCAACATACAGAATGTGATTAGAAAGAAGGGAGTTTGCTGCAATAGATATGTGTTTCTTTTTTGTTTACAGGCATGCCCGTAATGCTAATTTCAAGGGAGAAGTACGCTATGAGTGCCATAAGTTGTGTATGACGCTTACTTTGGTACCAAAAGTTTCCGTCGGATCACTTAACTGCCAAATCGGAGGAAAAACAATCACTTTGGTGCCACCGGCGAGAGATTCCGGCCAAAATGATTATATGGTTTCTATATTTAAAAAAAAAAAAAAAAATTGACAGCGACGTCGTTTTCCGTCCTCCTTAAGAAAACGACGTCGTTTTGCCATCCTAAGTGGATGTCCTCGAGAAAACAACGTCGCACAACTCATTTGGTTTTTATTTTTATTTGGGGATTGAAATTAGGGTTTTTTTGTCTGATCCTCGCCCAATACCAACCATCGTCGCTCGGCCGTCATCGCAGCCTCCGTCGTAATAGCACCCAATACCAACCATCGTCGCTCGGCCGCCATCGTAGCCTCCGTCGTAATAGCACCGTGTCCCAATCTCAGTAACATTTCACTAGTTTCAATGTCCTTAAATTCTTCGACCCGGGACCACGTCCAACAGCTCCGAGTGGGCGTGGAGGGCGAGCCTTTGGCGGCTCTGGCCTTCGATTGCGAGCCAATGGTGGCACACAAGGGAGCACCGGCCCAGGTTGCCGGAGCCTAGGTACTAAAAGACGCAGGGCAGGTACTCATCGGGGAAATCACAGATGGAGAGGGAGAGATCGGGGGCGTCGCACTCGTCAATGGCCTCCCTGAGCACTGGCCAGATCACGGCCTTTGACTTGGCCGCCGAGTGGCCGTCGTCGGGGTCGGGGTCTGGGTTGGAGCCGTGGCCACCGAGTATAGGGGCTATTGAGGACAGCGACTGGCCCATCGCCGTTGGCTTATCTTCTCTCTCTCAATTTGCAGATTTAGGGTTTTGAATTTGGGGAGAGACACCACCGTCGTTTTGTTGTTTAAATGTTGACTGTACTCTCCGGCGAGCCACATCAGCTTCAAAAATTAATAAAAAAAATGCCACGTCGGATTTTCGGCCAACCAGATTGGAGTTGGCACTAAAATGATTATTTTTCAAAAAAAAAAATTTTGGTAAACCCGGGAATCCCGGAAGTAGGACCCACTACCACAGTATTCCAAATAAGAATCCCTAAGGACGCCTCTGGGATTCGAACTCCCTCCCTTCGTGGGGAGAGAGAGCCCAAGCCAGCTACGCCGCTGCGGGCAGTGGTATTTTTCAAACTTTTTGGCACTTAAGTTATCCGACAGAAACTTTTGGCCCGAAAGTTGAAGGAAGTGAACTGTCATAAAGCTGCTGAAGTGGACGCGACAAGGCGTCATGGAAGGACGCCCGGTGATGTGGAGGATGAGATCTTCCATCTAGTCAGTTTGCAAACGATAAGTAGCTTCTACAAAATTGAAGATGGTTTAATGGCCCTGTTAAAGAGACGTCTTGAATCAGAAGCTGAGCAGTCTACATGTATACTTTGTGGTTACCTCGATCATTTTCAGAGCACTGAATCTGAGGATGTTGGCTGGGGCTGTGGTTGGCGTAATATCCAAATGCTCAGCTCTCACTTACTAGTGGAAAGGCAGGAAGCGAAAGAGGGGCTATTTGGTGGTTCAGGATTTGTTCCTGATATCGTGTCGCTTCAGAGATGGCTCGAGATTGCTTGGAAAAGGGGCTTTGATGAAGTTGGATCAGAACATTTCAATCACAAGATCTACGGTTCTAGTAGTTGGATTGGAACTACTGAATGTGCTGCTCTTTTTCGTTCTTTTGGGCTTCGGGCAAGGATAGTGGATTTTGGTCCAAAGAACCTTGAATCACTCTTTCTTTCTGTTCCTGGTTCCAGAATAAACTCAGAAAACGTGGAAGCAAGAGGGAAAAAAAATGCAGTTCAGATTCATGGCCCAATGGATAGATATTTAGCCAAGAGGAAACGGATTTCTCCTGAAGTTTGTTCCTCCATAGGGCACACTGGCTGTTCTTACATTCAGCATGATCAAGTTTGAGATAGCAGTAATGAGGATCTGGGTGTAAGTTCTGCCAGATCTAGTAAGGGTCAGGAGGTCCTTACTGATTGGGTGTGGAGATACTTTTCGGATAAAAGCTTCATAGATAATTCTTTCAGTTGTGTCTCAATTAGCAGAAAGACGTAAGTGATTGCCTTTTTATAATGTTGATCCTGATCATATCAAGTAATGCCTGGATCTCTGGTTTCTGACAAATAAATATTTGAGTGCTTTTGTGAGCAGGCCTCTTTATTTTCAACATGATGGACATTCAAGAACCATCGTTGGGATTCAAGTCATACATCAACCGAAGGGGATACAGAAATACAATCTCTTAGTACTTGACCCTGCTCATGTAAGTATCCATATTGTGGTAGTGAATTATCCCTTATCTCTATTTTCAAAAGGTATAAAAAAGGTGTGTGAATTTGTTACTAATGCGTAAAATACTGTTGGATGTGTCCTAGCGCCACCCAAAAGTGGCATGTGAAATATGTTCAAGTGAGGACTGGGAGCTTTAGACTGTTGTGATGGGATGTCAGAAAGCATGGGGAGGTCTTTATCCAAGATAGCAATATCGTTAACCTAGTTAGATTTTGCAGTAGAACTTTCAGTTTGCTACCAAACCCAACCTGCCTTACCCAATTGGTTCTGTGCGTGTTCACAAGGGGCCCAAGTAGGTTCATGGATGAAAAAGCAGAGAACCAGCCTTGACCGGTTTGGTTTCCGGTTTTGTACTGTAATTATAACCTATTTTTACTTTGTTAAAAATATAACGAATAAGTTAGACATGGGGATCGAATCTCGGTGGCCTAGGTACTCTATCAGTGCTTTAACCACTATGCTAAGGGTCGTTACATGACATGTTATCCTTAATTAATAATTAGTTTATAAAATTTGTTTAGAGTTGAGCCAGTTCCAGGTCGGTCCTAAGGGAACCTTCCAGTTCTCAGTTTCACATACCGGGAACCCTCTTTGATAGGGTAGGTTCTATGTTCTCGGTCTGGCACCTACGTAGCTTGGGACTGATCAAACTCTATTTTGGAGTGTTCTTAACACAGCATTAGAGGATTCTAACAAAAAGCTATATCATATAAAGTGCCTCACTCAAAGCAGAAGTTTTGTCATGGCCAACTGATGTTTTTGATGGACAAAGGAGACAGAATTGACTAATGAAGCTTGGGGAGGAAGAAAAAATGATGCTTCTTCTTAAAGTAAGACGTGGAGTAGGAACATTGGGTAGGTCACAATTGGAATGCCTCTTCTAGAACTTAAATGCATTAGAAGAGCCTTCTTCAAAGAAAAATGGCAGATATGGTAGAACATATATTAAGAAAAAGCAGTCTAGCACTCTACCCGAATGCGTGAATACTGATCATGAATATTATCGACAAAAAATTTTGAGAATGGGTAGAGGTCCTTGGAAGGAAAAGATCTGAATAATAGTATTGGTTTGTCATTTCTGTTAGCGAGTTATCATGAGCCTATGGCATTGATAAGATTAATCCACTTTGAACACCCTCTCCTCTCGCCCCTGCAAACTAAAAAATTCACCTACGCAAGAACCTCACAATCAAAATGCTTATAGATAATATTTTGACTTCACAGTAGTTTTCAAAACATTCGGTCGAATTTCTTCTCTGTGTGTGTGTGTGTGTATTGTTGCCCGTTGGTTCAGCAAATTTTAAAGATGTTTTACTTTCTGCTTCAGAGTAACTAAAAGTTCATAATCCTTAATAGAGTGGAGAGGTATATTGTTGCCTGTTGGTTCAGCAAATTTGAAAGATATCTTACCTTTTGCTTCAGAGTAATTAAAAATTCATAATCCTCATAGAGTGGAGGGGTTAATATCTTCAAGTGTTTTGGATATTCAAGTCCACAATAATCAGTTATTAAGAAATTATCATTCATTGTTTAATTGCCCGAACTTTGATCACTCCATTGCACGATAGTCAAAGTTATAGTTTGCATGATCAATTGCAAAATGCTTCTTACTTGTCAAAATAATTATGATTTGTTTGTGTATGTAGAGAACAGCTACACTGGAAAGATCACTGAAAAGAAATGCCGGGTGGCAGAAGCTTATAAAAAGGGGCGTTCATACTCTGAAGAAGCCACAATACCAGGTAAGACTGTTTTTCTGGGATTCTTTTGTTAAATCCTGAAGTCATGACTATAGTCCTGAATTGCCTGATTCAATCATTCGTTTCAGTTATGTTATATTGATCTTGGAATTGCAAAAGGAGAAGAGCTGGAGCAGCTCAAAACAATGGGCAGTGTCTACATTGAAATCTAGAGATGAATAGAAAGTTGACTTGCGCCTCTGTGAGGTATTGCCGACCATATTTAAGGTCATGGTATTTTGCTTTTTGACCACATCGAATGAGTAATGATGCAATGTTGCACATAACAAGATCGACGCACTGCTGTCAAGGCACCAAAAGGAAAAATGTGGTGCTAGATAGCAAGACTGACATAAATATTGTACATGTATAAGTTGTCTTTAGAACTAATAGTGGTTGCAATATATTTCTGAAAGATTGTACCCTTAATAAGCTCTATCGCTGGAATGACCTTGAAGGAGGATCGAACAGGGCCAGATGTACCCTTTCTCACCCTATGCTCGAGAAGAAATCTGTTCCTGGATTTGTGCAGGATATTTTGGATCTCTCAGGATCCAGGAACTGAAGGCGGGATCTTGAAATAGATGTGTACATATATATAAACATAAAAGAAGGAACTTGGCATTATAGTTGTCTTCCTGGGCGTGACTTTGGTGTCCCCAGTATTTCTTAAATGCACTCATCAGCGCAGCATGGGTTTAGGCATTAATCTATCAGAAATATATGGACATAGGGTGTGTGCTTGGTCCTATTTTTGCGGCGCCTTTTGAAAAAACAATGAAGCTTAGCATCTGTCCTAGCTGGACCACACTGATTGGGGTCTAGAGCATGGTCATTTTTTTACTTTTGCGAGGCCAAGAACGTACTGGGGGCCAACGAAGTACGAATCGGTTCTTGCGTTTACTCGGTTAGCTGACCTCAGGCTGCCCGAGTTGGTTAGACTGATAGCCAACCTCCCATATACAAAGCCGGCATGGTAGGCACGCCATTATTTGAAAATTTTTTTTGAGTTTGGCATAGATTGATATAGCCAATCACAGTTTAAACGGCATTGAGACCCGACTCAAAGCTTACAAAACAAAAGAGGTGTCTTGTTGCGCGTCTAGAGGTCCAACGCGTGGAGGGATTTAATAGAGTCGACTTCGATACCGTGTCGAATGAGTCAGTCGAGTTTAGGTGCGTGCTTTCTTCGGGATGCTTTGTTGAGCACGCCTAGCTAGCCAGAAATGACTATCAATCCATTCCAAGATAAATTTAGCGTGCATTGCCATTTAGTCGCTGTTCTAAAAGAGAAATAGTAGACCAAATTATGTTTCGCTAGTTTGGGTCAAATATAGACACAGTGGTCGCATGGTAACATAAAAAGAAAATCGATCCTTTACGTTTTGATGTAATTTATTTACTTGCTGTTCTAAAAGAGGAGTAGTAGGCCAAATTATGTTTCGCTATTTTGGGTCAAATATAAACACAATGGTTGCATGGTAACATAAAAATAAAAAGAACTTGATCTTGTATGTTTCGATGGAATTGAAGAGATGTGGCCATTTCGCAACATAAGGTCAAAAACTTAAAAGCTTTGAGCACATCAAGATCCAATTTTTAAGTGCTGAACATAATTACCAATTCGGAGTTGGTGCGACCCCATCTTTTCTACCTAACTTATTGGTAACTTCCCAGACGATGTAAACCAATACCCTCCTCCATAAATATTTACCAAACGCTACACATGCACAACATATCCTCTCATGATTTGAATTGATAGTTGCAGCAATGGCCTTCGTGACGACCCAAAGCCGGGAAGTATGGTGGGACGGTCTAGTGCAACACCTCAGTAGTATACAAGCAAGGCTAAGCACCATAGCATCTCTCTCCTTTGCAAATTTGTTCCACGGGGAAAAGTGTCTTGCAAACAAATACTAGCGATAAATACCCACATCGTCTATGGGGGAGTCCCAAGCTAGTTGATAAAGCTTGGGTTCTCTACTTTGTGTAACGTGTTTTAAAGTTATGCGGGCTTTGGCCCAAAGCAAACAATATTACACAATGATAACCTCAGGGCTATCAGAGTGGACTCTTGACCCCATGTTGGGCCACGGCGAGGACACTGTGCTCCTTAGGGGTGGAGAGTGTGATAGTTGAGGCGGCGGTGAGTGAGGAGGACAAATGGCAGTGCGTCCACGCCTCGATCCTTGGACGTCTGTTGGGAGGGGGCGCGTCTTTTGTCCCACATTGCCTATGGAGAGTTCTGAACTGGCTTTGTTCTCTATTTGTACATATGCATTTTCTGGGCAAAGCCCATACGAACAAAACCGTGGGGGCTCAATGAGGTCCAAAGCAAACAATATGTGTATAATGGTGGGCGCAGGGTGTTACAGCTGATATCAAAGTAGACTCCCACAACGTGTGGGATCATAACGGGCACGAACTCTTGTAATGTGTGGGATCATAATGGGCACGTTGTGCTTGAAGCAATGTGTGGCACCATAACGGGCACATTGTGCCTGAAGGGGTGAAGAATGTGATGACCTAGACCCAAGAAGTATAGAGGGACATGTCTCCTATCCCATATCGTCGAATTGATAATGCTTGGGTACTTTACTCTGTATAATGTGTTTTAAAACCATATGGACCTGGGCCCAAAGCAGATGGTCCCTGATCCTTACAGCCTCGAAATCAGCAAAATCCCATCCACGAGGGGTGGCTACAGCAGCATAAAGTTTTTTGAGCCAAAAAAGAGAAAAACCCTTAAAAAGTCAGCCCTCTGTGCATTAAATAAGGGGTTGGGCCCGTTTGGTTCGGCTTTTGGGGAATGCATTTGCAAAAATGCAAATACCTTTGGGTGAATAGGGTTTTCTGAAATGCAAATATCGTTTGGTAAAATTTGTATTGAGAAATAACTTTGGCCAAAATACCGTTTGGTAAAATTTACATTTGTAAAAGGCTTTTATTAAATTAAAAAAAAAAATATTTGTATTTTTTTTTTTTAAGTCCGGCCACCGGATCGCCGGATGGCCGAATTTGGCCCCTAGACGGTCACCGGGGTCAAGCGACCCCAGGCGGCCGACGCCGAGATCGAGCGACCCTCAGGCGGCGATCGCCGGCGCGTTGCTAGCGTGCACGACTCCTTGGCCAGCGGTTGTCGGCCTTCGATTGGCTTCTCCACCGAAGAAGATAAACAGTGATGAACTTGCATTTCAAAAATGCAAGTTGCCAATGGAACTTTACCCCTCCATTCCCTCATAGGCCTTTGAAGCCCTTTCAAGATGCAATTGCATCTTCTCAAAGTTCTCAAAAAATTGAACCAAACACCACTTGCATTTGGCCAAACCCCTTTAGAGTCCTAAAGCCCATTTCAAATGCTGAACCAAACAAGGCCGTTGTCCTCATCTCCTGAAATGGAAGGCCGGGACCAAGTTCTTTGATGGTTTCTCCCCTGTTGTGATGCGCGGAAGACAATGACCTGGCCATAACCGAGCCAACCTTAGTAGCTTCAGAGCTTTGGTTTTGTCCGGGACCATAAAATGAAAGAAACAACATGTGTTGCACGAGCTTCCTAATTCAGTATCATTAGTCCTTCCGAGAGAGAAAGGGACGTAAGAAAGTTAGGTGGGAGATTCAGCTTGCATTCGAGATCTTACCCTCCTCGTTGTACTTCGTTTTCAATCTGAACCTGCACCACTCGAACACTAAAGAAAGTAACAGGTCGCCATCTCGTTGATTCCTTATTAAAATGCCTTTTTCCTCCTCGGACGTGAACCCAAATGCGATCGGGTTTGCACGAGACACGGTCGGGGCGATCGCATCCCATAAACAAGTCTCCGCGATCCCATCGCGGAAATATAAAATGAACTATGACAGGCGAAACTTACACAGCTTTTGGCAAACGTGATGAAGTCATTCAAAAGCGCCAGGGGGGTTCTTGTTCTTTTCCCATTTGCTTCGCACATCTGTCATCGTCACTCGCGATCGTATTGATAAAAAATGCGAAGACCCAGGATTCAGAATCGGTTTTACTGTCGAAAGATCTTAAAAAGAACCATTTTTTTCAAAGCATGGTCTTATTTTATTGTCATCAAAATGCGGCCTCCTTCTGGGACTCTAGGGAGATTCGTGATTAATGCTAACGTGACTTTCAAGGCGTTCGCATTACTGTGGCGTTTATTTTATTATAATCTGTACTGGGATTCTTCTATCCACATGTTGTCCTGGAATTTACACTTGAAGATACAGATCAAGCGCATGCAACACTTTTCCAATTTCCACTTACTGCCGAATAATAATGTCGAATTTGTTTTCTATGGACAAGTTCTGCTGACTATGCTAATAATTTTTTTTTACTCGTAGTTGGGGAAGTGATGAGATACGAGAGAGAGAGAGAGATGGACAAGAGCTGCAGAGGTGTTATCAAGAACACAGTTCGTTCAGCGCTTCACGCGCTCGCCGCACGGTCTGATCTGGTCTTGATATGCACGTGACATGAGTTACTGCTTGTTTAGTCTTCTTTTGTTAAAATATTATGGTTGACGTTGACCCAGATAAATGATAAATGGTGGTGGTGTGTGGACTAAACAAGTCATCGAAGCCTCAGTCCATTGCCTGAAGCCTCCCTGTTAAGCGTAGACAAAGGCAAGTCTGAGCAGTGGCAGTTTGGTGGGTCTATCTTCCTCGCATCTCGCATCTCGCGTCTCTCTGTCTCTCTGTCTCGCTGCCGATGGAGGCTTCAGCTAAGCTGCAACAAGAGGGAGAAGAGTATGATCTGAAAGTGGAAATGGAGGAAGAAGAAGTGGGTCTGCTGAGAAGGCAGTCCACGACGCGGAAATATGGTGTCGATGAAGGTGGTGTTTCTGGGAATGGTAATCCCAGCAGGAGCAGCAAGAATGGCACCCATGCAGAAGAAGAGCCGGAAGCAGGACAAGAATGGGTTGAGGAGGTGAATGGTGGGGAAAATTATGTTGAAGAAAAGGGACCAGAGACAGAAGCAGAGCAAGAACCAGGAGAAGAACGAGAAGCCGCATTGGAGCGAGATGAAGTGCATGAGAATGGGAACAATGGCGGTGCGAACGGAAAGGGAGATGTCGCGGTTCTTGCACCAGCGGCGAATACAGAACCCCACTTTCACAATGGGGTCAAAGTGAATGAGTCGACCTGGACCAACATCGTTCACTTCGACGACGGACGAGGTAAGCAAACCGCTAGCGATATCACTCAATTCGAACGACTCATGTAGCATAGGATTTTCAACTCGCGCCACCACATTCGTCTCATCAATTTCACGCGATGTGACGGTGAATGTGGTACGTCGAATGTTTGAAAGAGGAACTGCAGTTTTTTTCTGTTAAATTTTGCGATCCTGCACAAATCATTCCTTTTTTTCTACGTAAAGGGTGGACTTTCTTGCTTCTTACTTCTGACCCGTACAGTGATCTTTGCCTGTAAGCGTGCTCCAGCTCGATAAGAAGATATTTACTAAAATGCCCCGGGTCTTTGTCTGGCCAGTGGAGTGTGAGAAACGGATCCTCTTTCACTCACTCACTCGACTCCACCAATCTTTTGTCTTTCCATCGCTTAATCTGATCTGCTTCATTAGCAAATTTGTGTTGGATTTCGCAATGGAGGATTAGTCCCATTGAACTCCGTTTGATCCAGCTTGACAAGGTTCCTCTTTTGTCTGTGAACCTCTTTGGATTTCTGGGTGATTCTTGAGTTCTTTATTGGTTACACTATCTCGATCCATTTTCTGGGTAGCTCTATTGTGGAACACTCGTCTCGTTCTTGAATCTTCAGCTTAGTATGACTAGACTTGGTTAGAGGGATGCATTCTTTGTTTATAGGAAACAAGAAAAAGAGTTGGGCTCGTATTAACTGTATAGCAATGTGGGTGATAATAAAATCTGATTGCTAGGACATAGATTTTATGACATAGTAGTGGCGTCTGTCTGTGATTCCGTTTGCACTGCACTTGAATGAGGGAAATTCTCCCAGTGACTCTCGGGCTTCCACTGGTTGATGTAATCTTAGCCTTTTATCCTATTGAGCTTCCATCCTGTGGAGCATTTGCTGATTAACTAATTCAAGTTAGCTTATCTCGAGAGCTGCATTTCTTTGTGCGTGGGCTTCTTCACGGTAGTCTAATCTGATGATTCATGGCGGTACCTGTAGATGGTCACAGGATACTGTTATATCTTGTATGACTACTTGCTCGTGATAGGGACTCGCATGCCACTCTGGATAAACGATTAATAACAATGCTTGTCTTCCTAACCACTGCAGGTACAGAATCCATCCAAACAATTGTCAAGACGGAATACAGCGATGTTGAACGAGTTTCGTATGAAACAGAGACAGTGGATGTAAACTCCAATGTTGCAACACGGAGGTTCAGCGGTTTTCGAAGCTCTCTGGTTGATCATCAAGAAAGAGGAATTTCTGGAGATGAGAGATCTCCAAGAAAGTCATATGAAGAGAAAAACACGTATTCTAAGGAGAGTGAAGTAGTTGAAGAAGTCGATCTGATAGAAGAACTTAACCCTGAAGAGACAGAATTTGATGTCGAGAGGGTATTAGAGAAGCAAAATACTCATGAATTATACTGTCCCAATTGTCGTTCTCATATAACAAGAACGGTAATCCTTCGGAGAAAGGAAAGTAAGTTGCCCTCTGTGCATGACCCCGACTCTAAACCAGCTGCTCAACCTAAAGATTGGCATCAAAAAGCTTTTAGATGTCTGTCATGTTTCGGTATTTTCATTCCCAAAGGTATTTTTCCATTTCTCATTGCCATGGAAGCTCATATTTGTGCCAAATACTTATTTCTTTTAAGCACCTTCTAATTCTCTGTGCTGCTTGCAACTTGGTCTGTCACAGATATGACTCTTTCTGTTTGTTAAGAACACGTTTAGGAATCTTTGAGTATGAGCTACTGGAAACTGACTAAGAAAATCTTTTGTAACAGATTGTAATTATCTATTTGGAATTTATATCAATAGGTGTGGTACCAAAGAAGCCAAGTAAATGGCAAAGTTTCTAAGAACTGAGACTTCAAGACTAAACAACGAACTGAAAGGATTATGTTGTCTGTCCCTGTCGTGTTTAGTTTTCAATTATAGAGTGGGAACTGAACTACAATTTTTTCTTAGCAGATAACGTATTTAAATTGTTCTGGCCTTCTGAAAAGAAAAGAGATGCTGAAAAAGGGCCAGATCCTTCAGAGGTGCCTGTGGCAGAAGGTAGTACATTCTTCTCTTTATTAGCTCCATGGAAGGGCAAAACACTTATTCAGCAAGATAATCTGTGGCCCTGCAGTCCATGATTAACCAATTCCATCATTGAGCATTTGCAGAAAAAATTATATCCTGTAATCAAAAAGGGGAAAAAAAAAATACTTCTTACTACTTCACAGCTTTACATTCTGTAAAACAGCATTGAAAATGCGCGTGCCTACACGGGCTTTATTAAGGACCAACACTTGCTGTCACTCTCATACATGTATGTCCTTCTGACACTGCAAATTCCATGCATCGGAGGCATACAACTCATCATTCTTATTTAGGAAAAGCTCTTTGACAACAACGTGGTATAGATTCTTTCGATGTGCTTTTCAATATAGGTAGGTACTGCATCTAGGAAGCACGAACATTCTTCGGGAGCCTCCATGTTGGTGTTGGACACCCCGACGCATGTCCGACACGCAAGTCCGAAATCCCGACACACGATTCCGACATGCATATGGTCAATATTAATTTTTTTTAATAATTTAGGGGTTAAAATGTAAATATATAGAAATAAAAATAAAAAGGAAAAGGGAGACAGGAAACCTTATCTTTGATGGTGAAATGTGGATTATTTTTTTTCAACATATTATTGAATGTTAAATTTAATGGTGGAATGCGGATTGCTTTTTTTCCTTCAAGTTTTATGAATTATTAGAATGGAATGCAGTTGAATTTGTCAAATTGAAACAATGAATGATATTAACAAATGGTAGATTAATGTTTTTAATGTAAATTCATTCTAAGGTATTTTATTATTATTATTTATTTATTTGTGGATTTGAATCAAATTAATTTGATTGAAATAATAATAAAAATGATAATTTTTCATGTATGTATGAAAATATAAATTTAGTATATAATGTGTCCCAATATAAATTCAGACTGTTCAAGTGATACCACCTCCAATACCTCCAATGCCCAATGTTGGAAAGAAAGTAACAAGTGCTGTCAAAGATGGTATGCGAAATTCATGCCTTCTTCGTCTTTGTAGCATGTAATTGGAGAATGCACACACAGACGTGTGTGATCATACGTTTATAGCTCAAGTATCTAGTCATGACTCTGTATGATCACAAATGCAGAAACGATACTTGACATGCCACCCAAAAGTGACTTTCCAGCACCACCTGAAACTCCAGAGCCACCAGTTGTTCAACCTCATCAACCTCGTGAATGGGATATTTTAAAGAGCATTGTCTACGGTGGCTTGATAGAATCAATAACAAGTCTAGCTGTTGTGTCATCTGCAGCGGGAGCTGGTGCCGCCACATGTATGTACCCAAATTTCGTCCATTGAGTAATGTGCTCTAAACTACTTATCCTTCATGTGTATCCCAACTTCACAAATCTAAAATACATTTGGGTTCATTTCAATTTCAAAATTTGCTTATTTTATTTTATAAAATTTCTGACATATTTAACGTAAAAAGCTGCATACATGTGATGTTTGATTTTACCGATCAAAATTTCTGATTTGATTGCTTAGTGCCTTACAAGTTTACTCCGTCCTTGTGTAAGCTTTTTGTTTGGCTCACATTACTTCCACCTATGTTTTTTATTCTTTGGCACCTAACTGTACCGTTAGATGTCAATGATGTTGCCTGACTGTGTTTCTGTGTTTACTTTTCTTTTAAATAGTTCCGCTATGAATAAGTTTACTGCATTTCGGTTCTCAGGGTTTCTTACTGTTCTCTTAACTTTTTCATATACAAATGCAGTGAACACCTTAGGTTTGGGATTGGCTAATCTGTTTGGAGGACTTATCGTCATTGCCCATAACGTGAGTATTTCTCTTTTATCCATGTCAGGCATCTCGTAGTGATCTTTACGTCTTCCCACATAATATTTATCACATCGCTGATTTCTTCTAAAATTTACTAAATTGCTTTGCTGATAGAAACTTCGTCCCAAAAGGACTTGAGGATGTGTTAATTAAAATCAGAACCGCATCTTCTTGTAATAAAGCCAATCTATTCGAGGATGTGAGAACTTATCATTACGCGTTAGCTTCGGCTAACTAGTGTCCAGCTCTCGTTGTAATAAAGGTAAGTTTTTGCAGCTTAGAGAGTTGAAGAATGAGCAGCCCAGTCAAGGTACCGAACAGGTAGACCGGTACCAAGAGGCGCTAGGAAAGAAACAGCACTTTCCCCGGCATGCAGTGGTAGCCATTTTATCCTTTATAATCTTTGGCTGCGTGGCTCCAATCACTTATGCATTCTCATTTAGGGAGAGTGACAATAGGGATTACAAGCTGGCCGCCGTTGCGGGCGCTTCTCTATTATGCATTTTCCTACTTGCCATAGGCAAAGCCTATGTCGGGAAGCCACCTAAAGCTTACTTCAAGACAGTGCTACACTATGTCATCATGGGGTTCATGGCATCAGGAGTCTCTTTCTTAGTCGGCGAACTGATTGACGAGCTTCTCACGAAGCTCGGCTGGTTCGATTCGACCTCATCTCTATCTGGGACCGGGGCTTTGGAGACTGGAATGATGCAGTCTGGATGGGCATCCTACTGAAGTCATGGGATCTCAAAGAGCACTTGCAACACGGAGTGGACGGAAACAGTTTTATTCTGAAGTAGGTTTTTCATTCATGTCATGCCAAGGCACGACTCTTTTTCCTTTCCAAGATTAGAGAAACTAGTAGGATCCGGCGTCGCCTTCACATCTCTTCCTTCATTCTCATGTTATGTCTTAGATGAATAATTTCTAGTAAGAAGAGAATGCCTCACAATTCATACTAGGAAAATTAACCATTTCCTTTCCGCATCTCTTCCTTCATTCTAATGTTATGAAGGACATGGCCCTTCTGTGAACTTCTGTATTTTTACTTTTCCTTTGACGATAAACTGTTCTCTCTTCAAGGCGATTGCCAAGGGCATCTTGTGGTGCTTGTTTTCCTCTTGACGCATCATTGCATCCATGAAAGCAACTATCATGCTCCTAGACATGTTGCCCCGTATTTCTTCTTCTGCATAAGCACGAGTCGACATTTTTCTTCTTTCTTTCCTTCTTTTCTTTTTAAGTGCGAGATGGGCAATATTTGAAACAATCAAGACATAATCCCAGCACGTAAACGAATTTGGTCAGACGATCCGGCATGCATGTTTTGAGTGTTGTCTTTCTTTATTGACAAGGTATCTTAATCCGTGATGCGATGATCTACACGTAATTGAAAACTCTAACATTTCAATGAATTGGGAACTGTGCGTGCACATGCCATGCAATGCAATCGCAGGCGGACGTGTTTCAGAGTGTTGCTAAAATGCTTGGAATGACTTCTCGCGGTGATGAGTACACGGCCGGAAAAGAAGCACATATTTTAGTACCCTCTTTTGCAATTTTCCATGCATATTGCAGAACCTAACCTAACCTCAGACAAGAGCATTAAAATTGCAAAAGTTCGGCCCTTTGTCAACAGAGACAAAAAAATTTGAAGCATCTGAGTTTCTTCTTCTTTTTTCTTTTGGGCCATGAGAGCATGGGATTTACTACACTGTCGGTACATTCATCAATGAGGTGACTGGCTTATCGTTGGACGATAAGATGATGGTGCATGTTGCTGTCTAAAAAGTTCCCATAATTGGAGTTGGGGTATGGCGTTATTTGAGGCTCTTCTGCCCAGGCTAAGATTCCAGAGTCGCATCAAGAATTCGGCTTGGAATTTACTTGAAAAGAAATTATTGGCCCGCAATAAATAAATAAAAAAATTTTAGGAAACGGAAACCGATGGCATAAACTTTGCTTGTTGGGTGTGCTCAATGTAGGTTTCTAGATATTATGCTGACGCTTTCTCTTTTTGGCGCTGATATTTGAATTACACGTGAAGCGGACCAAAAAATTCCCTCGCTCTCGAGGCGCGCGAGCAAAGAAGAGGCAAAGGAATGCGCCATGGACGATCTATCGAGCTGCCCGTTCTGTAGCCTGAGCGTGCCGTGCGGGGAACTTGAAAGGTGACAGATTCTTTTTCGTTCTTGATGGCGTTTTCAGCTGCTAGAGAGCTCGACGCTGGCGGGGCTTTAGCTTTTTTGGCGTAGAGCGTTGATTTGGGGGGTTGAATCGTTAATGCAGGCACGCGAACGGCCACTTCGAGGATGAAGAAGCTGCCGAGGACGCGGAGCTGGCTCGGCGAATTGCGATCGCCCCTCCGAGTCCGCCTCTTACCATGGTAATCCTGTGGATTATGTTTATATGGGATGATATATGCTCTCGATGTGCAGTTGTGTGTTCATGCACAAATTGTACGATTTGTCCAACGAACAACATGGGATTTACACCATTATCTTGAAACTGAGAAGAAATTTATTAGGAGTGAACATATACATCGGATTGGAGAAGAACAAGAACCATTGTTAGCATAAAAAGGTGTTTACTTTTGTGCAAATTCCAACATACAGAATGTGATCAGAAAGAAGGGAGTTTGCTGCAATAGATATGTGTTTCTTTTTTGTTTATGGGCGTGCCTGTAATGCTAATTTCAGTGACTGGATGTTTGTTTCATAGACCGATCGACTGCGAACAGATAAGTTGAAGGAAGTGAACTGTCATAAAGCTGCTGAAGTGGACGCGGCAAGGTGTGATGGAAGGACGGCCGGTGATGTGGAGGATGAGATCTTCCATCTAGTCAGTTTGCAAACGATAAGTAGCTTCTACAAAATTGAAGATGGTTTAGTGGCCCTGTTAAAGAGACGTCTTGAATCAGAAGCTGAGCATTCTACATGTATACTTTGTAGTTACCTTGATCATTTTCAGAGCACTGAATCTGAGGATGTTGGCTGGGGCTGTGGTTGGCGTAATATCCAAATGCTCAGCTCTCACTTACTAGTGGAAAGGCAGGAAGCGAAAGAGGGGCTATTTGGTGGTTCAGGATTTGTTCCTGATATCGTATCGCTTCAGAGATGGCTCGAGATTGCTTGGAAAAGGGGCTTTGATGAAGTTGGATCAGAACATTTCAATCACAAGATCTACGGTTCTAGTAGTTGGATTGGAACTATTGAATGTGCTGCTCTTTTTCGTTCTTTTGGGCTTCGGGCAAGGATAGTGGATTTTGGTCCAAAGAACCTTGAATCACTCTTTCTTTCTGTTCCCGGTTCCAGAATAGACTCAGAAAACGTGGAAGCAAGAGGGGAAAAAACTGCAGTTCAGATTCATGGCCCAATGGATAGATATTTAGCCAAGAGGAAACGGATTTCTCCTGAAGTTTGTTCCTCCTAGGGCACACTGGCTGTTCTTACATTCAGCCTGATCAAGTTTCGATGGAATTGAAGAGATGTGGCCATTTCGCAACATAAGGTCGAAAACTTAAAAGCTTTGAGCACATCGAGATAAGCGCTGAACATAATTATCAATTCGGAATTGGTGCGACCCCATCTTTTCTACCTAACTTGTTGGTAACTTCCCAAAGGATGTAAACCAATACCCTCCTCCATAAATATTTACCAAACGCTACACATGCACAACACATCCTCTCGTGATTCGAATTGATAGTCATAGCAATGGCTTTCGTGACGACCCAGAGCTGGGAAGTACGGAGGGACGGTCTAGTGCAATGCCTCAGCAGTATACAGGCAAGGCTAAGCGCCATAGCACCTCTCTCCTTTGCAAATTTGTTCCATGAGGAAAAGAGTCGCAAACAAATACTAGTGATAAACACCCACATCATCTATGGGGGAGTTCCAAGCTAATTGATAAAGTTTGAGTTCTCTACTTTGTGTAATGCGTTTTAAAATTGTGCGGGCTTTGGCCCAAAACAAACAATAAGGGGAGCTATTCCGATTCCATCGAAATGGAAGAATCAAAGAATTTGTCCTACAGATTAAGATAATTTGAGAAGTTTTGATTGAATTATGATCAAAAGAGGAAAAAGAATCGAATAATCATTCTTTGATAAAATAGAATAAACGCCCATTTTGTGTTGTGTGCATACCAGATATATACTAGCCAATCAAATAAAAAAAAATTCATAGGATTATTTATGAATTTTTAATCAATGATAACCCCAGGGTATCAAAGTGGACTCTTGACCTCATGTTGGGCCACAGCGAGGACGCTGTGCGGTGGAGAGTGTTGCGAAAAAGATGAGGGATCGAACAATAATATAGACAGAAGAAAAATAAATTGGACACCAAATTTACGCGGTTCAGTCGTAAAAACCTACGTCCACAAGGAAAGCAGTAGCGAATTTCACTATAGATCAAGCAATACAAAGAGATTACACACTCGAGTCACTCAAATACTCTCTCGGTGTTTCTCAAGCCCTAATTTAACCCCAAGCCCAAGTGTTTATAAATAAACAACTCTTTGGGTATAAACTCATGGCACAAAATTACAACGCGTTCAAGTTCGCACGCCAAAAAGAAAAAATCTCCAGCTTCTCTTCGGTGGACGTGCGGCGTCTTGCGGCTTCTTCTACGTCGGGCTTCCGCTGCTTCGTAGGGTTACAGCCGCGCGTTTCCTTTTTTCGGACGGAAGCCAGACCTGCAACAAAATATTTCTACTTTTATACGTGTGCGCGCGCCCAAGGTGGGCCCCACCACCTTCCTATTTTGGCTTCACGCGGAGATGAATGGTGCTGCCGAGGCTTCTTCACGCGTGCAGAGGAGAGGACTTCTTCCTCTTACTTGCGTGCGTGCCCACAGTCAACACTTTGACTCTGGGCCCACCTATTTTACCAATCTTCACGTGCAGGGCTTCTTCGTGCAAGGGGACGACTTCGGCAGCTTCGCTTCGAAGGAAAAAATTCCTTTAATTTTTATTTTATATTTTCTCTTTTCCAGCGAATCGTATTTTTTTTTTTGTAAATACTCAAACTCGAGACATAATTTAACAGAGACTGTGATAACTGAGGCGGCGATGAGTGATGAGGATGGATGACAGTGCATCCACACCTCAATCCTTAGACATTAGTTGGGAGGGGTCGCGTCTCTATTTGTACATATGCGTTTTCTGGGCAAAGCCCATACGAACAAAATAGTGGGGGCTCAATGAGGTCAAAAGCAAACAATATGCATATAATGGTGGGGCACCATAACGGGCACATTGTGCCTGAAGGGGTGAAGAATGTGATGACCTAGACCCAAGAAGTATAGATGGACATGTCTCCTATCTCATATCGTCTAATTGATAATGTTTGGGTTCTTTACCGTGTGTAATACGTTTTAAAATCATATGGGCCTCGGCCCAAAGCAGATGGTCCCGGATCCTTACAGCCTCGAAATCAGCAAAATCCCATTTACGGCGGGTGGCTGCACCAGCATAAATTTTTCTGAGCCAAAAAAGAGAAAAACCCTTAAAAAGTCGGCCCTCTGTGCATTAAATAAGGGGTTGTCCTCATCTCCTGAAATGGAAAGCCGGGACCAAGTTCTTTGATGGTGTCTCCCCCGTTGTGAGGCGCGGAAGAGGATGACCTGGCCATAACCGAGCCAACCTTAGTAGCTTCAGAGCTTTGATTGTGTCCGGGAACATGGAATGAAAGAAACATGTGTTGCACGAACTTCCTAATTTAGTATCATTAGTCCTTCCGAGAGAGAAAGGGACGTAAGAAAGTTAGGTGGGAGATTCAGCTTGCATTCAAGATCTTACCCTCCTCGTTGTACTTCGTTTTCAATCTGAACCTGCACCACTCGAACACTAAAGAAAGTAACAGGTCGCCATCTCGTTGATTCCTGATTAAACTGCCTTTTTCCTCCTCGGACGTGAACCCAAATGCGATCGGGTTTGCACGAGACACGGTCGGGACGATCGCATCCCATAAACAAGTCTTCGCGATCCCATCGCGGAAATATAGAATGAACTATGACAGGCGAAACTTACACAGCTTTTGGCAAACGTGATGAAGTCATTCAAAAGCGCCAGGGGGGTTCTTGTTCTTTTCCCATGTGCATTGCTTCGCACATCCGTCATCGTCATTCGCGATCGTATTGATAAAAAATGCGAAGACCCAGGATTCAGAATTGGTTTTACTGTCGAAAGATCTTAAAAAGAACCATTTTTTTCAAAGCATGGTCTTATTTTATTGTCATCAAAATGCGGCCTCCTTCTGGGACTCTAGGGAGATTCGTGATTAATGCTAACGCGACTTTCAAGGCGTTCGCATTACTGTGGCGTTTATTTTATTATAATCTGTACTGGGATTCTTCTATCCACATGTGGTCCTGGAATTCACACTTGAAGGTACAGATCAAGCGCACGCAACACATTCCGAATTTCCACTTACTGCCGAATAATAATGTCGAATTTGTTTTCTATGGACAAGTTCTGCTGACTATGCTAATAATTTTTTTTTACTCGTAGTTGGGGAAGTGATGAGATATGAGAGATAGAGAGATGGACAAGAGCTGCAGAGGTGTTATCAAGAACTCCCACAGTTCGTTCAGCGCTTCACGCGCTCGCGCCGCACGGTCTGGTCTGGTCTTGATATGCACGTGACACGAGTTAGTGCTTGTTTGGTCTTCTTTTGTTAAAATAAGATGGTGGTGGTGTGTGGACTAAACAAGTCATCGAAGCCTCAGTCCATTGCCTGAAGCCTCCCTGTTAAGCGTAGACAAAGGCAAATCTGAGCAGTGGCAGTTTGGTGGGTCTATCTTCCTCGTCTCTCGCGTCTCGCGTCTCTCTTTCTCTCTGTCTCGCTGCCGATGGAGGCTTCAGCTAAGCTGCAACAAGAGGGAGAAGAATATGATCTGAAAGTGGAAGTGGAGGAAGAAGAAGTGGGTCTGCTGAGAAGGCAGTCCACGACGCGAAAATATGGTGTCCATGAAGGTGGGGTTTCTGGGAATGGTGATTCCAGTACAGACAGCAGCAGGAGCAGCAAGAATGGCACCGATGCAGAAGAAGAGCCGGAAGCAGGACAAGAATGGGTTGAGGAGGTGAATGGTGGGGAAAATGATGTTGAAGAGAAGGGACCAGAGACAGAAGCAGAGCAAGAACCAGGAGAAGAACGAGAAGCCGCACCGGAGCGAGACGAAGTGGATGAGAATGGGAGCAATGGCGGTGCGAATGGAAAGGGAGATGTCGCGGTTCTTGCACCAGCGGCGAAGACAGATCCCCACTTCCACAATGGGGTAAAAAAGAATGAGTCGACCTGGACCAAAATCGTTCACTTCGACGAGGAACGAGGTAAGCAAACCGCTAGCAACATCACTCAATTCAAGCAACTCATGTAGCATAGGATTTCCGACTCGCCCGCCGGCCACTAACTGCCGACCGCCGAATCGCCACCTGCCGGCGGCAGGCAGGCGGTGGCAGGCGACGGTCGAGCGACGGCAGTTGGCCGGTGTCGGCGGGCGGGCGGCGAATGACGTCCAGCAAGCAACGGTCGGCGACGGTTGGCCGGCGTCGGCGGGCAGCGATCGGCCAACAGTCGGGCTGCCGGTGCCGGAGGACGGTGGTCGGCAATGGGTGACGGTCGGCAACCGGTGGTGGCCGGGGGCGACGGTGGATCCAAGGGCAACGGCCACAGTAAAGAAGAAGAAAAATAGAAAAATAGAAAAGAAAAAAATGGCTTATTTCTACGAAGCGTTGACAGTAACAAAAAATCACTTTTTTTTTCATTTTTTGCTTATATTTTAAATCTATTCTCAGCCACTGTTCTATTCCGAGAAATAAATAATAATAATTATCATCACCAAACGAATTTTTTTTTTTTGTGAGAAACAAGATAACAAAAGAATAAGGAAGCAGACATGTTCCCGTGCAGAGCCTAAGTGTGCTCCAGCTCGATTCGGTGATAAGAATATATTTACCAAAATGCCCGGCCCTCTGTCTGGCTAGTGGAGTGTGAGAAATGGACCCCCTTTCACGAACTCACTCGACGACATCAATCTTTTGTCTTTCCGTCGCTTAATCTGATCTGCTTCATTAGCAAAGTTGTGTTGGACTTCGCAATGTAGGATTAGTCTCATTGGACTCCGTTTGATCCAGCTTGACAAGGTTCCTCTTTTGCCAGTGAGCCTCTTTGAATATCTGGGTGATTCTTGAGTTCTTTATTGCTAACATTGTCTCGATCCATTTTCTGGGTAGTTCCAATGTTGAACGCTCATCTCGTTCTTGACGCTCTAGCTTCGTGTGAGTAGACATGATTAGAGAGATGCATTCTTTGTTAATGGGAAAGAAGAGAAGGAGTTGGGCTCGTGTTAGACTAGATGGCAATGTGTGTGTTTATAAAAACTGATTGCTAGGGCATAGATTTTATGGCATAGGAGTGGTTTCTGTCTGTGATTCCATCTGCACTGCACTTGAATGAGGAAATTCCCCTGGCAACTCTCGAGGGCTTGCGCTGGTTGATGTAATTTATAGCCTGTAATCCTTACGAGCTTCCTACCTATGGAGCATTTACTGATTAACTAATTCAAGTTAGCTTATCTCTTGAGAGCTGCATTTCTTTGTACGTGGGTTTCTCCAAGGTGAAAGACAGTCTAACCTGATGATTGATGGGTGTACCTGTAGATGGTCACCGGATGCTGTTATATCTTGTATAAGCTACTAGCTCATGATGAGGACTTGCATGCCACTCTGGATAAACAATTAATAACAATGCTTGTCTTCCGAACCACTGCAGGTACAGATACCATCCAAACAACTGTCAAGACGGAATACAGCGATATTAAACGAGTTTCATATGAAACAGAGACAGTGCATGAAACTTCGCATGTTGCAACGCAGACGTTCAGCGCTTTTCTAAGCTCTCAGGTCGATCATCAAGATGAAGGAATTTCTGAAGATGAGATATTTTTGGACTTGGCTTTATTGTCTCCGAGAAAGTCATCTGAAGAGACAAACACATATTCTAAGGAGAGTAAAGTAGTTGAAGAAGTTGATCTGATAGAAGAACTCAACCCTGAAGAGACAGAATTTGATGTCAAGAAGGTACTGGAGAAGCAAAATACTCATGATTTATACTGTCCCAATTGTCGTTCTTGCATAACAAGAAGGGTAATCCTTCGGAGAAAGAAACGGAAGCCACGCTATGTGCGTCACAGTGACAAAATTGAAAAAACAACTGGCTCTCAACTACATGCTCAAGCTGGAACTGCGGTAAAGGAGGATTACACTCTTAAACCAATTTCTATTGGCATCGAAGAGGTTCCAACTCCTGCAGTCGTAGGAAATATTCCAACGCCTGCAGTCAATGATCAACCTGATGATAGGGATCGAGAAGCTTTTAGATGTCTGTCATGTTTCAGTATTTTCATTCCCAAAGGTATTTTTCCATTTCTCATTGCTATGGAAGCTCATAATTTGTGCTGAATACTTATTTCTTTTAAGCACCTTCTAATTCTCTGTACTGCTTACAACTTGGTTTGTCACAGATATGACTCTTTCTGTTGGTTAAGAACACGTTTAGGAATCTTTGAGTATGAGCTACTTAAAACTTACTAAGAAAATCTTTTGTAACAGATTGTAATTATCTATTTGGAATCCATATCAACAGGTGTGATACCAAAGAAGCCAAGCAAATGGCAAAGTTTCTAAGAACTGAGACTTCAAGACTAAACAACGAACTGAGAGGATTATGTTCTCTCTCCATGTTGTGTTTAGTTTTCAATCATAGAGTGGGAACTGAACTACTATTTTTTCTTAGCAGGAGACGGATTTAAATTGTTCTGGCCTTTTAAAGAGAGAAAAGATGGTCAAAAAGGGCCAGCTCCTTCAGAGGTACCTGTGGCAAAAGGTAGTACATTCTTCTCTTTTTTTGGCTCCATGGAAGGGGAAACCAGTTATTCAGCAAGATAATCTGTTGGCCTGCAGTCCATGATTAACCAATTCCATCATGAGCATTTGCCAGAAAAGTGCTTACAACTTCTTACACTGCAACCAATTCCTGTAACCATAAAAAGAAAACTTCTTACAACTTCACAGCTTTACATTCAGTAAAACAGCTTCGAAAATGTGCGTGCCTATATGAGCTTTATTAAGGACCAACAGTTGCTGTCATTCTCATACTTGTATGTCCTTATGACACTGCAAACTCCATGCATCTGCAGCATAGAACTTATCATCCTTATTTATTAAAAGCTCTTTAACACAACGTGATATGGATTCTTTCGATATGCTTTTCAATATAAATAGGGACTGCATCAAAAAAGCACAGACACTCTCTAAGAGCCTGTATGTCAGTGTCAAATGCCTTAATATGTGTCCGACACGTGGTCAACTCTCCCGACACGTGAGTCAGGAATCCCAACATGTGATTTCAACATGCACGGGATCAATTTTAGAAATCTTCAATAATTAGGGGTCAAAATGTGAATATATAATAATATAAAAATATAAAAAGGGAGGAAGAAAACCCTATCTTTTGATAGTGAAATGTGCATTTTTTTATTCGACTTATTGTTAAATGTCAAATTTAATAGTGGAACGTGGATTGCTTCTTCTTCTTCTTCTTCTTTTCCAAATTTTATGAACTAATAGGAAGGAATGTAGTTGAATTTGTCAAATTAATACAATGAATGATATTAACAAATGGTGGATTAATGTTTTTAGTGTAAATTCATTTTGGGCTCTTTTTTATTATTTATTTATTTGTGGATTTGAATCAAATTAATTTAATTATAATAAATCATGTATATATAAAAATATACATTTAATATACAATGTGTCCCAATGCATCGAAATCCTCTATTTTTTGAGAAATGACGTGTCGGCCTGTCGTGTCGTGTCGTGTCGCATGTTGGTGTCGGAGTCGGTGCTACTTAGGACTGCATTGGTTGTCTTGGAAAGAGTTATTTTAATCTATGAAAGAAAGAGACTGCGGCGTGCGCTTACACTCACCAGAAACTTATCTCTGTGTTGTCTATTGTTCACTAAGTTTTTAAGGCTGAATATGATTGTAATTGTTCACATCAATTTTAGCAGAAGATATTGAGAATGCCCACTAAATCTTCTAAACATATTCATACATTCAGTACACCATGCTGTCTTATTACTTCATTTTTCTGTAAGCATGTTAAATCAACAGCAACATTCTAATGACGGACTGCGTTACAATCATATTTCGGGCAAGGTAAATTAATTTTATAGACTGTTTTCTTGATGTCGTTGCAGATAATGCTGTGACAGAGACATCACAGATGCACATAGAGCATACAGATTCAACTAAAGTAACTGAGCAGTTGCCTAATCTGGATGCTTTTGTCTCACCAACTGAGGGCACTCCCATAACCACTGAAGTACCATCTGATACGGGGTTGCTGAATAGCAAAGTCACTCAACCTGAGGAAATTGATAAGGAGACAAACAACTTGAAAAAGGAATCCAGCGTCAATACAGAACAAGATGCTGGTAAGTGGATGTTCCTTTGGGTCATTTTTCTAAAAAATTAGTATTTTGATTGGTGCCAAATGTGCATTAAGAACAAAACAAAGCTAATTATTTGCCTTTTCAGACATATATAATAAGTATATATCTGAAAAGAAAAAAGGATTCATCTTATCTTTTCTATCTCTTCTCTTGCCATTATTAGATGTATGGATTTGGCGCATGATGAACCATATAGAGGCTACCTCAGTTGTCCTGGAAATCTTTTCCTCTTATCCATGACCATTAGAAATGTTCAATGGACTTACAGCTCAATATTCTCCCCTTCCCTCTAAACTGAAGCAATTGGGGCTTGTCAGCAAGTCCTCAGATATTAATCCCCAACTCTGAATAGTCATTATCTTCAAGCAGAAAAGGAAAAAAAAAAAAAAAGAAGAAAAATATCAGAACAATCAACCCGGACAGAATTTAATGAGTGAAACATACTAGTCTTTGATAAAATCAGAACAATCTCTACAGTGTTAAACACAGAGCAAGAATTCCAGTTACAATCACCATACTCAAGGTGTTAGCCCTGGCTCGAGGAGCATTAAGGTCTAAATTATGCTTCAATATAGCGATACGTGCAGTGCATGATTTTCTTGATAAAATGCTGCAAAGTAATGCTGTGTAGTATTAATTGAATCTAGTTTAGTTTAATTTGAGAAGTGAATCTCATTATGTCTTTTGTACAATGTGACATTGAAATGCTGGAGCTTTTGGTGACATCAATTTCAGGTGAAACTTTGGCAGCTAATGGACAATCTCTTGAAGATGCAAATACAAGACTTCTGAACATTCAACTGATACCACCTTCAATGCCTATTGTGCCGGTGGTCGCAACAACTTCAGAAGAGATTGACCCCAAACCCATTAAGGAAAACGCAGAAGAATTACCCTTTGTGAGTGCTCCTTCTGCAATTACAGGGGTTAAACCATCCCCAGCTCAGCCATCTCCAGCTGAACTGCAGAAAGGTGAGGACTCTGCAACTGGATTAGGGCAACGTGTAAGAAATATCCAACAAGCAATTAATGTTGGAAAGGAATTAAGAGATGCTGTCAAAAATGGTCTGTGAAATTTGTGCCCTCTTGATCTCTGTAGCATGTAATTGGAGATTGCACACACAAACTTGTCCACACAGTGCAGGCACTCCTGTTGACATACTAACAAACATGGCGTGTCTTCACTCAGACTTACTACTGCTGGCTTAATCACTGTTCTATTGCATGTCATGTGTCTGTATGCATCTCTCTGTTGATGACCCATGTGCTTGTTGTGTAATCATCCATTTTCCAAGAGTGCTGCTTAAATATAGGGATGCTTTTGCCGGTTCTACTGAATGCCATTCATAGTCCCTTTAATTTCTCTGTAGCTGGTATCTGTATAAGTTCTTGTTTAGGAGCTCCTGTTCCTGAAAGGGTAACTCCTGTAAACTCTTGTGGTTCCTTCACTAACAGAGAAGGCTATGCGTGACATTAGTACATCTCATTGACAGAATATTCATGCTTACTGCTCTTTAACCTTGCCAGAGCCGATTGTGAAAACTATTTTCTTAGGAGATTTTCAATTAAGGTGCAAGTCACCACTCACCAACTTTTCTGGGTTTCTGCTCACTCTCTCTCCTCTGAATAGTCTTCTTTTAACAATATTTCTGCACCTACTCATAGCTCGAGTATCTAGTCATGACTTTGTATGATCACAAATGCAGAAGGTGACACAATAGTTGAGATTGACACACTCGCGGCACCCGCAAGTGATGTTGCAGCACAACCTGGAACTCAGACACTACCCAAAGAGCCACCAGTTGTTCAACCTCATCAACCTCGTGAATGGGATATTTCAAAGAGCATTGTCTACGGTGGCTTGATAGAATCAATAACAAGTCTAGCTGTTGTGTCATCTGCAGCGGGAGCTGGTGCTGCCACGTGTATGTACCCAAATTTCGTCCATTGAGTAATGTGCTCTAAACTGCTTATCCTTCATGTGTATCCCAACTTCACACAAATCTGAAATACATTTGGGTTCATTTCAAAATTTGGCTTATTTTATTTTATAAAAATTTCTGACATATTTAACGTAAAAAGCTGCATACATGTGATGTTTGATTTTACCGATCAAAATTTCTGATTTGATTGCTTAGTGCCTTACAAGTTTACTCCGTCCTTGTGTAAGCTTTTTGTTTGGCTCACATTACTTCCACCTATGTTTTTTATTCTTTGGTGCCTAACTGATGTCAATGATGTTGCCTGACTGTGTTTCTGTGTTTACTTTTCTTGTAAATAGTTCCGCTATGAATAAGTTTACTGCATTTCGGTTCTCAGGGTTTCTTACTGTTCTCTAAACTTTTTCATATACAAATGCAGTGAACACCTTAGGTTTGGGATTGGCTAATCTGTTTGGAGGACTTATCGTCATTGCCCATAACGTGAGTATTTCTCTTTTATCCATGTCAGGCATCTCGTAGTGATCTTTACATCTTCCCACATAATATTTATCACATCGCTGATTTCTTCTAAAATTTACTAAGTTGCTTTGCCAATAGAAACTTCGTCCCAAAAGGACTTGAGGATGTGTTGATTAAAATCAGAACCGCTTGTTCTTGTAATAAAGCCAATCTATTCGAGGATGTGAGAACTTATCATTACGTGTTAGCTTCGGCTAACTTGTGTCCAGCTCTCGTTGTAATAAAGGTAAGTTTTTGCAGCTTAGAGAGTTGAAGAATGAGCAGCCCAGTCAAGGTACCGAACAGGTAGACCGGTACCAAGAGGTGCTAGGAAAGAGACAACACTTTCCCCGGCACGCAGTAGTAGCCATTTTATCCTTTATAATCTTTGGCTGCGTGGCTCCAATCACTTATGCATTCTCATTTAGGGAGAGTGACAATAGGGATTACAAGCTGGCCGCCGTTGCGGGCGCTTCTCTGTTATGCATTTTCCTACTTGCCATAGGCAAAGCCTATGTCGGGAAGCCACCTAAAGCTTACTTCGAGACAGTGCTACACTATGTCATTATGGGGTTCATGGCATCAGGAATCTCTTTCTTAGTCGGCGAACTGATTGACAAGCTTCTCACGAAGCTCGGCTGGTTCAATTCGACCTCATCTCTGTCTGGGACCAGGGCTTTGGAGACTGGAACGATGCAGTCTGGATGGGCATCCTACTGAAGTCATGGGATCTCAAAGAGCACTTCCAACACAGAGTGGACGGAAACAGTTTTATTCCGAAGGTAGTTGTTTCATTCATGTCATGCCAAGGCACGACTCTTGTTCCTTTCCAAGATTAGAGAAACTAGTAGGATCCGGCGTCACCTTCACATCTCTTCCTCCATTCTCATGTTATGTCTTAGATGAATAATTTCTAGTAAGAAGAGAATGCCTCACAATTCATACTAGGAAAATTAACCATTTCCTTTCCGCATCTCGACAGCCGGAAATAAACCATATGAAGGACATGGCCCTTCTGTGAACTTCTGTATTTTTACTTTTCCTTTGACGATAAACTGTTCTCTCTTCAAGGCGATTGCCAAGGGCATCTTGTGGTGCTTGTTTTCCTCTTGACGCATCATTGCATCCATGAAAGCAACTATCATGCTCCTAGACATGTTGCCCCGTATTTCTTCTTCTGCATAAGCACGAGTCGACATTTTTCTTCTTTCTTTCCTTCTTTTCTTTTTAAGTGCGAGATGGGCAATATTTGAAACAATCAAGACATAATCCCAGCACGTAAACGAATTTGGTCAGACGATCCGGCATGCATGTTTTGAGTGTTGTCTTTCTTTATTGACAAGGTATCTTAATCCGTGATGCGATGATCTACACGTAATTGAAAACTCTAACATTTCAATGAATTGGGAACTGTGCGTGCACATGCCATGCAATGCAATCGCAGGCGGACGTGTTTCAGAGTGTTGCTAAAATGCTTGGAATGACTTCTCGCGGTGATGAGTACACGGCCGGAAAAGAAGCACATATTTTAGTACCCTCTTTTGCAATTTTCCATGCATATTGCAGAACCTAACCTAACCTCAGACAAGAGCATTAAAATTGCAAAAGTTCGGCCCTTTGTCAACAGAGACAAAAAAATTTGAAGCATCTGAGTTTCTTCTTCTTTTTTCTTTTGGGCCATGAGAGCATGGGATTTACTACACTGTCGGTACATTCATCAATGAGGTGACTGGCTTATCGTTGGACGATAAGATGATGGTGCATGTTGCTGTCTAAAAAGTTCCCATAATTGGAGTTGGGGTATGGCGTTATTTGAGGCTCTTCTGCCCAGGCTAAGATTCCAGAGTCGCATCAAGAATTCGGCTTGGAGTTTACTTTTTTTTTTTTTTTTTTTGACGGCTTGGAGTTTACTTGAAAAGGAATTATTGGCCCGCAATAAATAAATAAATTAATTGAGGAAACGGAAACCGATGGCATAAACTTTGCTTGTTGGGTGTGCTCAATGTAGGTTTGGGTCTTAAAAGATCTACAAAATCAATATCGTCATCGGGGCACAATTTATGTTTCCTAAAGGAATTGTGGTATAAGCAAAGAGCTTTATAATCATCCACAATTTTAGTTCAATATATGATGTCGTCCCTAAATTTTTAATTCGTAGCCTATGAAATTTAGTTAAATGTTTGACATGAATCCTAAAAATAAATTAGGAATAATATTACACATTATATTAGAGTTCGGACATCATTTGTGCAATTATTTTTTAAAATAAAAAACATTTTGCGCCATGTTCCGACCATAAAAGGGAAAAAGGAGGATAAGGAGAAATTTAAGGAAATATATCTTGGGAAAACGATTGGCACTTGTAATAAGGAAGATGGCCCCTAAAATATCGACCTGCCGTGACGAACCACCCAATCGGGTTGCTTCGATACCAGTTCTTGTTGAATCCACGCATAAAAACCAAGAAAAGTCTCCCTCTCTCTCTCTTTCTCTCTCCTCTTCTTGGGAATCTTCCTCCTCTTGTTGCCTGTCGTCATCTTATCTTCTGAATCTGTCTTGATCCTCTCTCTGCTCAAGGGGCAAAGTGCATAAATTTCACTCGCCCTTTGCAGTTCCCCTCCACGGCCATCTTCTTCTTCTTGATCAAAGAGGAGGGGAGACAGGGGGTGTGTGTGAGAGAGAGAGAGAGGGGGGGGGGGATGGCCGCCAGCCAGCCGGGTTTGGTCAAGTTCTTGTTTTGCCTTGCAACCCTTTCCATCTTGCTTGCTCAGGTAAATCAGAAGACGAGGCCTTTCTCCCTTCTCCTCCTCCTCCTTTTTTCTTCGTGTCATCTTTGGGTTGCTGATGGATGATCTAATTTGAGCTTGTTTCTCTAGCTTAGCTTTTGGAGACCGATTTTTCTTGAAGAGAATAAAGAACTCTAACAATCGGTTTGAAAGTTGAGACATAGGATGTGGGTTTTTTTACTTCGCCCGCGAAGTTGGAGATTTTCGAGTAAAGATTTGGTTTTCGCGATACTGAATTTCGATTGATTTCGCGCCGATCATGGTCTTCTAGCTGATGTTATTAACTGCCATCGTTATAGGTCGAGCTCTAGTTTCAATTCTTGAACTTCGGCTTGTTTCCGATCCTTGAGAATTCGGTTTGAGCCTGTTCATCGTTCTCCTATTTTCTTCTGTGTTGCTCTCTTAGTATGTACGTTATGCATCATGCACTTTAGATTATGGAAGTTGCGAACTTGCTGCTTTAAATTGACAATTGGTTGATATCATCTGTTCTCTTTTATCCAAAGAAAGTTATATTTTGCTTTTGTAAAGATGGGTCTGGTCTAATAATGAGAAGTCCGAACAAGGGCAAGAGACTTGATGATCATGATTGCCTTCTCAATAAAAGCTGAAGGTTATCATCTTGTGGTTCTGTATTATGTTGCCTTAGTAAAGGATGTGACTTCCTTTGAACGTATCTTGGCAGGTCAATGCAGAGAAATCACTTTCCCAGCTCAAGCTCAACTCTCATATCCTTCAGGTAATACAGTTCTTGGAGGACACAGATCGAAGCTCTAATCCGTCCTCCTTTATTTTTGGTTTGAACAATATGTCCTGAGCTTCAATATTATCGTGCAGGACTCTATAATCAAAGAGATAAACGAGAATCCCAATGCTGGCTGGCAAGCTGCCATGAATCCTAGATTCTCAAACTTCACTGTAAGTATCCAAGGCATCATGATGATAAGTCTACTCTATTTGCAGGAAGCATTGTGCGTTTTAGTTATTGTCCCACACGTTCCGGTCAACAGCCTGATTAATGTTTTTGGTTTTTCCCAGGTTGGCCAATTTAAGCATCTCCTTGGAGTTAAGCCAACCCCTCACGGAGAGCTGACACAGGTTCCTGTCAAAACTCATCCAAAATCCTTGAAGTTGCCAGAAAAGTTTGATGCTAGAACTGCTTGGTCCCAGTGCAGCACGATTGGAAGAATTTTAGGTCAGTTTGTTTGCTTGGTCTTTCATTTGATTTATTCTAGATATTATGCTGACGCTTTCTCTTTGTTGTGTGATGCTGGATTACCTACCAAATGGCAGATCAGGTAATCAAGCAATCAAGCTTCTGCACCTTTATTATAACTTGTATGCTGCCCTAAAAATGCTAACGATATCACCTTTATTGAATCAGGGTCATTGTGGTTCATGCTGGGCATTTGGTGCTGTTGAGTCATTGTCAGATCGTTTCTGTATCCATTTTGGAATGGTAGCTAATCTCCAATGGGATTATTCTTAAATGCTATCATCCTGTATAAAATCGCATTCATTTCCTACATGTCTTGTTTCAGAACATTTCTCTCTCTGTCAATGATCTCTTATCCTGCTGTGGCTTTATGTGCGGAGCCGGCTGCAATGGAGGTTATCCCATGTTTGCATGGCGCTACTTTATGCACCACGGTGTTGTCACTGAAGAGGTGCGAATTTGCCATTTTGAAGAGCATTTGTCTAAACCCAAAGGAGTTCAAAAGATCATTCTTTCCAAACTTTTTGCATTTTCTTATATATCCTGATTTATAGCTAATGCATTTCTATTGTATTTAACAGTGCGATCCATACTTCGATGATATCGGCTGTTCCCACCCAGGTTGTGAGCCTGAATATCCCACTCCGAAGTGTGTGAGGAAGTGTGTGAATGGGAACCAGAGGTGGAGGTCCTCAAAACACTACGGCGTTAGTGCATACAGAGTCGATTCCGATCCATACAACATTATGGCCGAAATTTACAAGAATGGACCTGTGGAGGTGTCTTTCACTGTTTATGAGGTAATGCCAGAAGACTTGGTTTTGGACTGAGTATGCTCTGGCATGGTTGATAGAGGCAAAAGGCTGTGGTTGATTGCATACTCTTGCGTATCTTACCGAGGCTGAGCATATCAACGCACAATGCCTTTTTCTTCTGCCATCATGTCAGAATGACCAAGATTTTGGGACTGTAAAGCTCATCAATACCATTCTTTTATATGTCTATAATGTCCATTTAATTGCAGGATTTCGCTCATTACAAGTCAGGAGTTTACAAGCACGTTACCGGTGATGCGTTGGGGGGTCACGCTGTTAAGTTGATTGGCTGGGGAACTACTGACGATGGCGAGGATTATTGGGTATATTATCCTCTAGGCATCTTCTTTCTTTAATAACAGTGAATAAATCAGTTAACATGGCTGATATTCACTCTCTTTTCCTCGTTGCAGCTTATTGCGAATCAGTGGAACCGCAGTTGGGGCGATGTATGTCTCTGCTTAAGCTTTTGACATTGCATTAAGAAAAGTTGGCAATCGTGTCTTTTAATGTTCTCTCTTCTTGGGTTAAAAGAGTTTTTCTCGTCTGTGACTTGCAGGATGGTTATTTCATGATCAGAAGGAGCACGAATGAGTGTGGTATTGAAGGGGATGTGGTTGCTGGTTTGCCTTCAACCAAGAACCTTGTCAGAAAGGTTGTTAGCGTGGATGATTCTGGGGATGCGTCGCTGTGAAGGATATGAGATTCAGCGTCGTATTACATGTTGTATGTACATCAGTCACCGTGGAAGACGATGGTTTGGACTCCATTCAAGCAAATACTGCCCCTGATGCTGTTACGGCGGCAATGCTTTTATGCTGTTTTCTTCCTCGTATCAATAGACTCCTGTTTCCGCAAGAACTAATTGAATTCTCATCTTTCATTACCAACTGCAATTATAGTTGCTGCAGAATTGAACCCTGAGCCGTTTGCGAAAGCAACAGGGCCAGACTGATGGCTCAGTTTGTTGATAAGGGTTCACTCTACTATGTGCCGAGACATTGGAAAACTCCATTTATGATACATAAGTAGGGACCCTTGATGTCCCTGCCAACTTGAGGCGCATGTATGTTTCAGCTATTGTTTGCAAGGCATGTCACTTTTAGTTTCCCATTTTCTGGTAAAACCTCACCCTTTGCTGGGAGCCAAATTGCTCAAAAAACTTGAAGCGGTAATCTGGAAGGGTCCGGGGTGCTAAGGAAATCTCAGTGTCTGAATTTCCCGTAACATGAGGTAAACAGGACTCTGGAGAATGATACTCTGTACTCCTGCAACCGTGAGTAGGCTTACAAGTGCATAAACCCAAGTGTCAAATTCGATGTCTTTTCACTCATAAATGAAGTTAATTCATTCATTCCACAGTACCAACATTTCACCCACTATTCCTTTAAGCGGCACAGCTTTATTAGCCAAACATGCTAACAACCAAGCGGATTGACAATACCAATAAGAAAAGAAGATTTTCACAAATGACATCCTTCCAGTTTCTCGGATCCAGTTCCTTGCAGTCGTTTGCAACTAGGATGGTCAGTCCTTAAATCATGTCTATAGATGAAGAAATTGGAACTCGATCTGCACAAACGAGATATCCAGATATTGCTGTTGATTTCATACAGACTTTCTTCAGCCTGCCAAGATCTTGTCTATATTTGCTGCAATCGAGGTCTGTCTCTTTCCCCCATGAACAATTTGTACAACTATAAGATACCAATCTAGAAGTAAGATGACTCCGATGGTTCTTTATGGTAATAACCATAACCAGCACAAGCATGTCATCTGGCCAGTGCAGCAAGATGCCATTAAATCATTGTAATGTTCATGCATTTACAGAGCCAACCGCAATCCAAGAATTGTTCAGGTTAGTGTAAAGCGTACCTTAAATTAGTTGCATCAAGGACGTCAAAGTCAACTATGCAAGAAACAGTCAATCAACAGCCTTGTGCACGTGTAACCTCTACTAACCACTCCTATCAGCAAGCACCAGAAAATCACCTTCTTACTGACACTGTTTCCCAGAAGAAACAACATCCCAACCTCCTACCAAATAACAGAAGCTGTACATCTAGCAAATATTCAAGACAGAGACAGAGAGGCATTCAATGCATCACTTGATTTTCTCTGGATACGCTTTACCACATCACTTCAAGTAGCAGTATGCAGAGCTAGCATCTTCCTTCAATTTGAAAAAGGCATAAACTGAAGAAGACCGATACGTTTACCACTCTTCATGTTATAGTGATAATGGAATGACAATCAGTAGAATGGGCATTCCAATTAATCAACTGCTATTGACAAAGAAATATGCGAAAGTGGAAAAACACATGGTAACAAAATGTCCAATATATCCTCATAATAACTCACAAGGAAGGGAAAAAATGAGGACGTGGAAAAATAGCATGCGCATATGGCAAGGAATGGGTATTTTATACCAAGAAATCCCATTACCTTCAAGCAGTGGAATGGACCATAAAAGCTCTACCAGATGTTGTAAATCAAAGGGCAATTCCATGAAAGGAGAAACTGCTTTGTATAGAAGGAAAAATTTACTC
Organism: Eucalyptus guilfoylei; assembly: GCA_016097605.1. NCBI lineage: Eukaryota > Viridiplantae > Streptophyta > Magnoliopsida > Myrtales > Myrtaceae > Eucalyptus > Eucalyptus guilfoylei. The sequence goes on from CM027860.1 coordinate 20,879,343, forward strand.
AGATTCATTTCCTTTCAATAAGCATGAAGCAGCTAGCATTATTAAGAGTTTCCAAACATGGAAGTAGAAGGTGGAGCTTACCAAAATTTGATGACTGACGGATCATCTGGTAACCAGGAGTATCCACCCATGCTATCATATATTCCGGAAACAGGAACTGATGCACGGAAAGAGAATATAACGATTCCATGAAAAGCTATGACCAAAGTACAACCCTTCAACACAGTCACATCTATAACAAACACCCAGTGAGATCATACACAGGATATTCGAGACTAGGAGTTTCTTTAAATGGACAACTATTAAAACTATTTTCTAAACTGAGCATTGGTTTTATCGATATCTGAAAATTTAGACTGGATGTACAGAACTTCTGAGGTAGTCGGTAACCTGTGATACAAATGGGTACCAAAAAATGAAAGAATTTTGTTCTGGCTAGAATTAAGATATGAAAAACTGTGTAAGGCTTAGTCTGTCGCTATGATTGCTCGCTACCCATCTTTGACAATTTACTATCCACAATGTATGTTTCAGGACACTTCCTAGACCTTTGAAAAGAAATCACAAAAGTAGATGGTTTCTCCCGTACTGTCAACATGCTTATCCTAGTTGAGAATTTCATGTTCTTCTGGAAGCCAATGGAGGATGAACTTTTCTTTTCAGAACTGCCTTTCACGCTATATGTACGAGAGGCAGTGTCGTCCTACTAGAGCATGTAAAATTATCAGTCTCTAGTTTTGTAGAATAATACATGACATCATGTTCTATTCAACTGATACACAATGTATTGATCGTAAGCATGCGTGCAACGATGAAGCAGAAGAATTGTGCAAAAATAAATCTGGTTAGGTAAAACACACATGAGAATATCAGCAAAAAATGAAAAAAAAAACAGCAGCCAGCGCCATTTTCCATTTCTTAGTCTCAATTCAAACATACATGACTGAACGTAATACATGCCAAACTCCTGGCTCGTGATAGTAAGTTCACTGAGGGAGAGAAAACATCTATAAAATGCTAAAGTCTGAGTTCACTGGGCAGAGCGTTTGACAACCATTCTCTAGTGGTTCATGTACATCCAGATGAAAAAACAATTGTAACAGACAGCTAGAACAGCATGATCAACAAAAATCAAAGCATATTCACCTCTGCGGTGCACGTGCCACAGACTGGTTTTTGGCATAGGAGTGACCACCAATATGTGACAAACAATGTGAATCAAAACAGTATCTCTCAGCAAATGTTCAACTCCACCACACTTGCCACCATCTCGCAATCAGCCTACCACATCTTAATTCACTAGGGAGCTCTAGATATAATTAACCATGTCCAAGATTATGAGTCATCCTACTTTCACAATGAGCCTTTTTTTGTTATGAAAATTTACAAAAAGATATGAACTGAGAACAGGTCGGCCAGGTCACTGGGAAATGGCAAAAAGACACAAATATGGAGCTGTCATAATGGCTATATTCAATTTGGGAATTTGACAACCAGATCCTACCCCAAAAGGAAAAAGAGAAAAGATCAGCTGTTTCCTCTTTACAAGATATGTGACTGAATAAATGATAAACCAATGGTCAATTACAGGTCCCTATCTCAACTTTTTTCCAACTTACAGAAGAGCTATGTTGACCAAACGTCCACTAGCCAGTTGAGGGCTGAATGCGCTTCAGGCTTTGAGCAACTTGCTTCATCGAAGGCCTTGCAGAAAGATGTTCACCTGTGCACAGGACAGCCAAGTGAAGCATCTCAACGAGATCATCATGTGGCCCAGAATCCCACAGGCCAGCTGTGAAAAATTCATCAGCTTGTCCCTGTCGGAGAAGCATGCTAGCCCATTGCACAATATTGAAGCCGTTTCCAAACGAAGAGAAGGAGGGATCCAGTGCCTTCTTATCAGATATCAACTCTAAAAGGACAACACCGTAACTGTAGACATCTGCCTTATCAGAGACACGGCAAGTCATTGCGTATTCAGGAGCAACATATCCGAAAGTCCCGGCTACATCAGTGGTGGCATGAGTCTCAGAAGTACCCAAGAGCCTAGCCAACCCAAAATCAGAAAGATATGCGTTAAAGTTATTGTCTAGTAAAATGTTGCTCGGTTTGATGTCTCGATGCAGCACTCTTGGAACACATTCGTTGTGCAAGTAGGCAAGAGCACGTGCAATATCCAGAGCGATCTTGTGAAGCACGCTCCACTGCACAGTCCTCCTCGGCCGATCCTGGATAAACTTCTCAAGGTTCCCACCAGGCAAGTAATTATAGATGAGGAACATTTCAGACTCGCTCACATGGTATCCAATCAGTGTCACGAGGTTAGGATGCTGAACTCTTCCTAAAGTTCTGATCTCAGCAGAAAATTGTTGCACGCCTTGAAATCTTCCAAGCGAAAGCCGCTTCACAGCCACTACCACTCCAGGTACAATCTCGGCCTTGTATGTGGCTCCAAATCCTCCACTGCCGATGCAATTTTGGATATTGAAACCACCAGTAGCCCTAACAACATTTTCATATGTCAGCTCAACACCAATGTTATTGAAAGTTACGACTTCTTTTCTTTCTGATCCTTGACACAACACCGATTTGCATCCTAATCTCTTCATACACAAAAGCAGGCCAACCAGTGATATCAGGACACAAACGATGACTGAGGCGGAAGTGATGGAAGCAATTTCTATAGGCTTGAATCCATTGCCTCCTCCCAGTGAGCTTCTAGGAGGAGAATCAGCTGCTTGTTGGGAAACATTACCAGAGTGTTGCTGCTCCCACTCAGAGGAAGATGAAATAGTGGTACAAGGTTGGAGATATTTATTACCTTGTACATTTTCACACTTTACAGACTCTGGGTTAAGAGGGACGGGCCCAGAAAGATTGTTGAAAGACACATTGAACACTGAGAGAGAAGTCATGTTACTGAAGCCAGCAGGTATCTGTCCAGATAGTCTGTTATGATCCAAGTTTAAAACATCCAGATGCTGAAGTTTTGCAAAAGCAGCCGGTATTTCCCCTGACAGAGCATTCGAGGAAAGTTCCAAGACCTCCAAGGAAGCCAGCTGAGCAAGTTCCGGAGGAATGGTACCAGTGAAGTTATTGGTTGACAGAGATAGCCACCTCATATTCATCATCTGGCCAATATAAGATGGTATGGATCCTTGAATCTTGTTTCTGCTGAGATTAAGGTTCACCAGAGCAACCAAATTGGCAAAAGTAGGAGGAAATGGGCCCATTAGTTCGTTTCCCGCCATATTCAGAAGTTTCATGCAACTGCACATGTTCCCCATGTCTATGGGAAGTTCTCCCGTTATCTTGTTGTTACCAATGTCAAAAGCTAGACCGGCCAAGTAACGGCAGAAGAGAAACGAGTATGATGAAATATTGCCCTCGAGGTTATTCTCATTCAACCATAATCCATAGAAAGGGCGTGCAGATAAACGGTCAGAAGCAATAAGTGAGGAAGGTATGGGGCCAGAGAACATATTTCTGCTGAAATCATGCAATATAGCCAGATCATCGGCATTGAACGAAAAAGAAAAAACGCCTGTGCCGGAATATTGATAGAAAAAGTAGGTGTAGAAATCAACCATGTTGACACGCGACACTCTTGAATTAGCCGACTTTTGAGGACAGTCACGAGTAAAACTTGGAATATTTCCCGACAAAAAGTTTCGGCTGGCATTAAAGACAACCATGCAAGGAACAGGAATTTCCTTTGGAAGTGATCCAGTGAAATTATTGGAGCTCAAATCAAGAAAATACAAGCTCTGACAGCTGCCGAGCGTTGCAGGTATTTGTCCCACAAAGAAATTTTGAGCTACATTTAGAATCTCCAAATCGGAACAAGATCCCCATTCATGAGGAAAACTTCCCCCCAGGTTTGAGTTTGGCGCCCAAAGTACCCGTAAGTTGGGAAGTTTTGCGATACTCTCAGGCAATTGACCCTCAAAAAAGTTGAAGTCGTCGTGACTGTTCTCCTCTTGAGGGTCCTCTGTGCCTAAAACTTTTCTGGTAAACAAAGGTCCATAGGTATTCTTGAACACGAGAACCTTGAGCTGACTGCAATTACCCAATTCAGGAGGTATAATGCCACTCAAGTAGTTCCTAGACACATCGAGAACTTCAAGCATTCCAAGATTGCCAAGAGCCGAAGGTATACGATCTTCTAACATATTTGATGACAAAATCAATGACCGTAACCTACTGCAATTTCCCAAACTTGAAGGGATCGAACTCGAAAGAAAATTGCCAGCAAGGTTGAGATGCTCAAGCACACCACACTTCTCACCCAGTTCAGAGGGAATAGGCCCAGTCAACATATTAAATGACAATGAAACTACTTCCAGACTGCGAAGCGTGGCTAAGAATGAAGGGACCGTGCCATTTAGCTGGTTCCCAGAAAGATCAACCACTCGTAGCGCAGTACAATTCTGAAGACCAGAGGGTATGGATCCTCCGAAACCGTTAAAACTCAAATCAAGAACCTCCAGAAAGCGAAGTTGGCCGATTTCTTGAGGAAGCTCACCGGAAAAACCATTAAACCCAAGAGACAAGACCTTGAGCTGAGAAAGCCGCCCTATCGCAGGCGATAAACTACCCCTCAATTTCGCCGAAAATGGCAAGCTTTGCTTGCCGCCCACATAGTCCGAGCAAGGAAACAGCAAGGAGAAGTTACCTCGCGCGTCCACGGCGTCGAACTCGGAGCATGCAGAGCTGAAGTTGGAAGAAATGCGAAGAGCAGTGACTCTCCGCGAGAGAGTGTCGCACGTAACTCCGTTCCAAGCGCACGCGTCTCCGTCGTCCGGGTTCCAATTCGAGAGAAACCCTAACGGGTCCTCAATGACGGCGGATTTGAGCTCCAGCAGTGCATGCTTATCGCCGTCCCCGTCGGACGCGCCGGCACCCACCGACCCGAAAGCAGCCCAGAGGAGGACGATCGAGCAAGAAACGACCACCGAACCGAAAGGCAGAAACTTGCCGGGTGCCCTCCGCCGCATTTCTCGAGCCGCGAGATGGGTCGCTCGAAACACTCGAGATGAAGCAGGAACACGGACGAGCAGAAAAGGAACGAGAAAGAACCGAACCCTACCCACTTTCCAGAAGCAGAAGCAGAAGCAGCAGCACGAGGCGCTTCATGGGAAGACGACGACGGCGGCGGCGGCCTGAGCTCGTTCGAGGGCAGATCGGGGCCGGAGCAACGCGGGCGGAAGCCGCTCGAGCCGCCGGCGGTGGAAGCTGCGGCGAGCTCTGTCTACTGTTTCGGCCTGAGAGAACGAGCTTTTAGCAGGAAGCTGCGAGTATGTGAAAAGGCTTACAACCAAACAGCAGTGAACCCGTCAAAGAGAAGTAGAGAGAGAGAAAGAAGTAGAGAGAGAAAGAGTAAAGAAGCAAATCTGGGAAGGAGGCGGAGGGAGGGAGGGAGTAGGAAAAAGAGGTCGCGCAGCTGGAGAAAAGGGACTGTAAAAAGGTCGCCTGTAGCAGGTGCGTGCAGTGTCGCGTTTCGTGTCGTCCATGCGAGTCCATTTTAAAAAAAAGAAAGAAATAGAAATAAGAGAGAGAAAGAGAGAGGGGGGATGAGAGAGAGAGAGAATCATGACAACGTGTCCTCAGCCGCTCGACACGTTCCTTTATTTTTAAGCATATTACATGGTGGGAGCAAGCAAAAGAGGGAAACTTGATATTATGAGAAATTCATGCATTGGTTGCGAAAATAACACAGCAGGAATTTTTACAAGCGTTTCGAGAAACAAATCTGAAAAAGTCCCTTTTCATTTATTGCCTAACAAAAAAAATGAGAGTGGAGAAAAATTAGAGGAAAATAAAAAAACCGAGGTGTGACTGGGAATCGTTTAGAATATTTAATTGCCCGAATCATTTTAATGGCTCTTTGAACTGTTCGCTACTTCAAAATATCAAGAGAAAAAAATAGGAAAAAGTCTCTTTATTTAAATTTTTGGGGTCAAATTCTCTTTATTTTATTAATTTGCTGTTGAAATCGAAGATTTGATACTGGACGCCGCCCATGTCGGGGAGTCGTTGTCTAAATTTAATTAGTCAACGTGATAGACATCGACAAGCGAATTTGCCTGCCTACGTAGCCTTTTGCCTCCGTCGTCTTCGGCCGATCTGAATTGCGGCCTTCTAGGCGCCGATCTTGAAACGTCGACTCTATCGACACGTTTACGTCACTTTTTGAGTCATTCTTCTCCCTTTTGTCTATGATGTTTATCTTTGCAATTCCATAAAGGGATTGTGTTAATTAAGGTTCTCAATAATATCAATATGATGTCGAAGCGAACCAACAAAACTAGAACCGCTTGAAACCGAATCAAATCGGCCTAGAAAGATCAATCCGATATATTGAAATAGTAAATATCAATCCGATCATCATTCTCATTCTAAGTGTAAAACTGTCAATTCAAACTATGTTGATACATTTATAATTTTTTTTTATTTTAACTTTTTAGATCAAAATCCTAAATTCCTCTGTTTCTCTGTCCCTCACCCCATTCATCTCGCAACCTTGCCTTCCTCTCTCACTCTTGCTCTCAGTGGCCTTTGGCCTCGTTAATCCCTCTCTCGCTCTTGATCGTTTCCTGTCTCATCGCTCGCTCTTAAGTCTCATGCCTCTTTGAGGAGGGGACGTTTCTATCGATTGCAATTTTTCAGAACTAATAGTGCATAGTTCTTGATTCCAGGGTGGGAATTACCCACCCTAGAACCCATCATCCCTAAATAGAACAAGTTAGCTCATCAAAACATATGTTGATGTGGTTTGATGGGTGAAGCGCATATTCTTGTCTCATGACATGTCGTGGAAAAACCTCAATAATAGTCTTAAAATACTCTCTTGACATTCGCCTCCTTGTAGTAACAGTTCTCATCGATTCTCCCACCAAAGCCAACCCTCTTGTTGTAATATTTTAGTAACTTTTGAAACAGTAAGAAGCCACGATTTCAAATCTTTCCCAACCCCTCTCTACTGTCCAATTGCATATTTCCAAGCACGTCACCTAGTGTGATTGGATTCTAGATAGCTTATAAAGACAAGAATCGGAGTATGCATGAAGATCATCTATTGCAATCTGAAATTTCCTTGCTATGAAGCAGTTTCTTACTCTATTTTATTATATTTCTTTTAGCGGATGAGAGGAATCCTGTATTTGCACAAACTCACGGGTATGTAAAAACCATCTCGAGAATTATACTTGATTAATGGATAAGCCTCGATGGGTCGAGATGAATACAAGGCCTGAAAATCCTTACCTTGGTAGGCTTATCCATGACTCGAAATTATTGAATTTTAATCAGTGAATTGTTTGGGCGTAAGCAGGACCCGAGCTTTCCTACGTGGCCGTGCTCGGCATGCCACTAGGTCATGATCAAATCGATAAACTGTGCAAGTCAGCCTGTCTGCACATTCTCAAGCGATTCGAGGGAAAATCAAGTGTGTGGGCGAGTCTAAGCCCCTTGGATGGTTCGATTTTTTTTTTTTTTTTTTAGGGTCAAAACGATAACGGCATTTTGAATTCCTTTCGAGTTTCGTGAGAATCGTTGAAGTGTTCGTCACAGAAATTTCACAAGCTTCAAAGGTCGAAGAGAAGACAAGGTTGAAGTCACATAAGATACGACGACGTACGGGGCAATGGGATCCACTCCTAAACGGTTGAGCGAAACTCAACTACTGGGGCCTCAAAGGGATAGCTCGGGACGTGCAGCATCCAATGCAGAATCCATTATAGAATCGTCACGCCGTCTGATCATTGGCTTTGCTTGATTCATATTTGTTTTTATTCCTTTTTATAAAAGCAGAGTCGACCATTAGCTGAATCACCCAATGAGATTAAAGATGACGAAGATATGGGCGATTAGTCTTTGCTAATGCAAGAGTCGAGACCCCTCCAGCAAAGTCGAGGCGTGAAGATAAAAGCACGTGTTTCCAAAAAGTAATGCACGCGTCGACTAGTCAGAAAGTAATGCGAGAGTCAAGACCCCTCCGGCAAAGTCGAGGCGTAAAGATAAAAGCCTGTATTTCCAGAAAGTAATGCATGCGTCGACTGGTTAACGAATTTTGTCGGATTTAATTTTTTTAAACTTTCCAAAGGTCTAGAGTCCACCTTTTGAATATGACAATTTTTTTTGCGACCAAAAAAAATATAACAAATTTTTTGACAAAAAAATACGTAACACAAATGTGCCAACGTCATTTAACAATTAATTATTTTAGCTTAGGCCCCTTTTTTTAAAAAAAAAAAAGGAAAAAAAATTGCAAAATGCAAAGGCGGTTTCGCGCGCGCTTGCGACCCTATATAAACCTAATCGTTTCGTCCCTCGTTCGTCATTTCTTCGAACGGTTTTTTTGAATCTCGGCGGGAAGAGATCTCCAGGTAAACGATGCGAACATTCTCTCTCACTCGAATCTTCGACCATTGACGAACTCGATTCCTTCGTGCTTTCGCGATCGCCGCTTTGCTTCTTCCGATTCGAACCGTTTCGATCTTAGAGCGCGCGTCGCGAGAAGGAAGGAATCGAGAATCGGAGGAGAGGCAATAGCGTTTCCTTCGAGATCGGGGAGATCGCCGCGTCACACGTCGATCGCTCGAATGATCGCCGCAGTCGGTAGCATTCGCACGGCTCGCTAGCCTGTTCATCGGATCGCGATATGACTGGTTTAGGCTTCTTTTTCGTGCTCGTGCTCGTGATAGATTGCTGCTGGACTTTGTGGATGGATCTTCGATTCTGCGTAGCTCTGAATCTGATCCTGCTTGACGCGGCGAAGCTAAGTTCGTTTTGTTAGGACTGCTGCTGTGCTTAGTGGTTTGGAATTGAAACTCGCGCATGAGCGAGCTGATCAATGCTTCCATTTAGCAACGTTAAGATGGGAAATGGCGCTGCTGATTAGACCTGCAATGATTGTATTTACTTCTCCGCATTGCTATAACTTCAGTCTCGCAATGGTCGTTATGCTCGTTGAGCTGAGCAGTGCTGGGCTTTTTCTAATCGCATTGTTACCGATTGTGTGTCGTTGCCATAAAGTATGTTCAGGCATGTATGGTAGCCGTCAAGGTTTTCGCTTTTCCATTTTGCAGGCTGTAACTTGCTCAAGGAGAAATCGTTTGCACAGGATACGGTGTTGCTGTAATGGATTTCGTGATGCTAGGGAAGGGAACAGAATCTCTGAGGAAACGCATGAAACCAGATGTATGCTAGTTTGTGTCCGACTATATTGGAGGAGGTGAACAATAGTTGCTGCAAAATGTAGTTCTTTTAAGATTATGCTGCGTATCATCAGGTCAAAGAGAAGGAAGAGGACCCGGGACATAATGCTATCGCAGAGATGGTAGAAAAGGAAGAGACCGAGACAGACGTTGCTGGATCTGAAGAGATGGAGCTTCATATCGCTCACGTTCTTGATAAGATCGAGAGCTTCACTCAGCTGGTAACCAGCCGTGCCACAAAATGCACACCGATTACCGGTCATTGCAGCCAAAATTCAGTCCATATTATGCGGTCAAGATCTTGATCTCAGGAAATGATGATATCCTGGAGGATAAGTGCTCTCATTGCGTTTTCACTTATGTTAGGCTTTTCTTTTGAGACCTAATTCACGAGTACTCTGGAAGTGGCGTCCGATCATCTGCTTGCTTGAATTGTTAGACCTTAGAACCAGCATGTTAGGTTGCTTCTAGGTGACTTCATTGCGGGCAGTTTCTGGACTTTTTTCGTAGGAATTGCCATGATTGTGCTGCTACTTTACCTCTTCTTAATCAAAATCGGTTACTGCAGGTGTCAGAGCTGCTGGAATCAGGGAAAACAATGTTCAAGGAACTAAGTGATGAATTTGAAGAGCGGTTGATTATGTGAGTTGTGACGAAAGTGGGGGACAAAAGACAAGTCTCATGATGAACTGAAATTCGATTTCACATTCTCAGGCACAAATTTGTTTTCTGCAGGATACACAAGGAGCAGATGGAGAGGTGGCAGGATGAAATTAAGGAAATACGGCTGCTTGATGCCACAAATGAAGAAGTGAACCAAGCTTTACATAATGCTCGATATTTACTTCAGAACCCTCACGTAGACTCCTGAAAGGTGACTCTCAGTATATTTTCTTATAGTAGTATCAATCTGCATTTACTAAGCTGGGGAACTCCACAAGGCCTAGTTTTGAGTTGAACATTGTATTTTTGAACTCTAGGAACTGATCCAGTCTCTGGTAGAGACCAACTTGGCCTGCAGTCATGCTAAAGGAACTGTTATGAGGAGCAAAGTTCTCTTTCTCCTCTCAAGCAAATGAACAAGTTGCGAAGAACTTCGAAACAGATCATTATATCTAGCATTTAAAGTCAATTGAGTTACCTCAGACACCTCAGACAAAGGCCATCTTAGCAGCTTGGGTGCATTTGTTTTGAAGAATGATGCCATTTCTAAATCAGGATGTTAAGACCTAGATTCAGCTAATTTGGCATCTATAACGTCTTTTTTAACTGCTTCAACCCAAGTTGGAGTACCTCATGAGTCCCTGCTGACCATCACAGGAGTCACTCTATCACATGATTATAATATTTCTAGATTATAAATGGCGAATAAGCTCTTGAAACTGCAAAAGGAAATGCCCTTCCCTTTCTTTAAGTCTCGGAGATTACTGATGTTTCCAAGTAACTCTGCATTGAGAGAATGAGCAAATCGATATGATGAATACACTTCTGGAGAATTCCAGCACTGATCGTTTGAATGTTCGATTAGTATTGTAAATTTGTGGCCGCAAATTCTGTTATAGCTCCTACCTTGCCGGTGAAGAAGAATAAGTGGTCATAGAGACGGTGATTTACAAGCATTTGGAACCTCAAATTCCTTCTAACCATCTCATACATCCTACCTCGCAGATATGTGAAATCCAAAAATTAGCGAGATTTTTCAAGATTGGAGGTTCCTATCAGGTCAGTCCAAAATTGAATATGGACGGTTACCTATGCGAAGTGTCTACTCAAACCCATTCACGAAAACAAACACTAAACCTGTGGCCACGCAGCTATCTTAAACTTTTGGTTCAATGAGGTCTTTAACTTGATTTGGGAACTAGATACAATTAGCATCGGCAATGATCGAGAGAGAGAGAGAGAGAGAGAGAGAGAGAGAGATCAGTGTACAATCCCTCTTTGGTTGAATTCGACACTCCATTTGTGAATCATTGGGATAGATCACTTGTGGCATCACCCACGTGCTAACCACATGGAAGCTCCGCCAAACATGGCTTGGCTCATGGCACGCTAGTCATATAAGACTTATACATGGCCGTACATCAAGTGCACAAAGTTGACCTTGATCCTGTCCTCCTACTCCCTTTCATTGTATATTATATCTCCTATTCTTTCTATATAGCCATCCTTCATAAACAAGGCAATTGCAGTTCCACATGCAAGGCCCTGATAGAATGGTGGAAATAGCTTATTTATACCCACTGCTTTGACTTTCGGTTATGCAGCTTGAAGATCTACACCATCCATCTTCACCAGAGAATATAATAGTCCAGCCAACACAAGCAGAAAGGATTATAATAAAACTCTGCGCAGAATCTAATCATGCAGGCCAGAGACAACTTGCCATTTGACATTATCCCCCTTCCTCTTGGTTTATCGTGTTATCAACAACTTGGACCTCAACTGTACGACTAACGTACCACAGATTCTCTTACTAAATGTGCAAACATGAAAATGCGGACGGTGGATTTATAAACTGCGCCTCAACTGTCTAAATTCCGTGAACTTAGACCCTTGAGGATTTTAATTTATTAAATATACTGTATCTTTAGACTTTCTTTGCGTACACCCAAGTTTGGGTAGTTCCTTTTAAATCACATCATTTGAAAACAGTTATATATGTACAGATCACACCGCTATTGAAAAGCAAATTTAACGATGAGGAAGTTTCTTATAAATCTTGCATTTCTTCTCAATGCTAGTAAGTGCAGAAGATTTAATAAACAGTAAGAGCTATAATTCAAGCAAGTTCGCCATGACTACCAACTTCAAATACAAGCAGCCGAAACAATATGTGACGGGAGATTTATACACCTGCTGATTATTTTTAAGGAAAATTTGACAGTTGTTATTGGAACTGGCTAGCTCAAACTGCCCTCCTTTCTATTAAAGTTTCTCCGTGTGGCATTTGTCACACTCCATGTGAACATGGAACGTGTTTTTTTTTTTTTTTTTTTTTACACCTTACATTTTATATGCATTATGGTATGTCAGAGTGAATAATATATCATTTCGAGGAACATGGTTAAGTCAACTTATCTGTCATGTTATCATGCAAAGTTTGGAAATGTGAAAACTTCCGGCGGTTATCTCTATCTCCGTCCCACCGGTATAACTTATAAGCTCATTATAAATAGTTCTGCGGTCCGACACCTTCAGCAATAACAAGAAGAAGAAGGAGGAGGAGGGGAGACAGAGAGAGAGACAGAGACAGAGACAGAGACAGAGACAGAGACAGAGACAGAGAGAGAGAGAGAATGGAAAAGGTGTCCATGCATGGTGGTCTTATACTTAGTCTTGGCCTGGTGTTGATGATCGCTGTGCAACCAAATGGAGCAGCGGCTGCTTGGCTTAAAGCCCACGCAACTTTCTATGGCGGAAGCGATGCTTCAGGAACAATGGGTGAGTACTGCCTCTTTTTCTTCCTTTCATATTCACCTAATTATGCTCAAGCCACGATCATGTCCAATATTCGAAATGCAGCAATGACCTGCAACTACTTTCACAAAGCCTCATTCTTCTCCTGCAGCATTCATGATCATCTGTGTAATTAATACAGATGATAGATACGTATTGCTGATCCATCCTTTTTTGCAGCTTTACATTTTGACTGTCGATGGTTGTCTGACTTTGTGAAGTCCTCTTACAGGTCATATTTCATGACGTGGATAGTGTTTCAATACTAAGATTGAATGATTAGAACTTGCTCTAGGGAGTAATCTTTTTGTGTACTCCTTATCGGAGCATGCAAAATCTCTCTCTGAAGAAGATGAGAACTGATAGGTGACCTTTTGGACTTGCAGGAGGAGCATGTGGATATGGGAATCTGTACACAGATGGCTATGGAATCAAGACGGCGGCGCTGAGTACGGCTTTGTTCAATGATGGCAAGTCGTGTGGCGGATGTTATCAGATAGTCTGTGATGCCACGCAGGTTCCTCAGTGGTGTCTAAAGGGCACTTCCATGACCATCACTGCCACCAATTTCTGCCCGCCAAACTATGCTCTCCCCAGTGACAATGGCGGGTGGTGCAATCCCCCAAGGCCTCACTTTGACATGTCTCAACCTGCATTTGAGACCATTGCCAAGTACAGGGCCGGAATTGTTCCCATTTTGTACAGGAAGTATGTTCTATTCATGTCCACTTGTAACTTTTCTCGGTCTTTCCTGAATTTAGTTTGTCTAGTTTGCAACATGATTCAAGAATGTTTATTAACTAGGTTTTCCCAGGCCATAGTGCTAGACAAAAAAAAAATTCAGGTGAAACCAGACCGAGCCAATGATTTCCTTATGTCCTTTTCTGGCTTCTCAGTATTTTTTAAATTGCAAGTTGGGTTCCTTAAATGTAGAAGCTTTTTCTGCATTTGGCCTGCTGAATCCAATTTGGTCTTCTTAACTGGACAAGAATATGTAGACTGAAGACCCAACCTCTAGTTTTGGCACAAATTTGGCCATAAGAAAATCCAAAGAACTTGCTTAACCAGATTATACTACATTACACTGAAATTAACAGGAAGAAGAGGAAGGATTTTGATGAGATTAACATCTTCTATTTCTCCTGAATCTTTTATTAGGGTTGGATGCAAGAGAAATGGGGGCATCAGATTTACCATCAACGGAAGGGACTACTTCGAGCTCGTCCTCATATCTAATGTAGGGGGAGCTGGAGAAATCTTGAATGTGTGGATCAAAGGGTCCAAGATGAACAAGTGGGAAACCATGTCAAGAAACTGGGGGGCAAACTGGCAAAGCCTCAGCTATCTCAACGGCCAGAGCCTGTCCTTCAGAGTCCAGGCCAGCAATGGCCGAACCGTCACGGCCCTTAATGTGGTGCCTTCAAATTGGAAGTTTGGCCAGTCCTTTTCTAGCAGCACCCAATTTTAAGAAGACGGGTGCAAATACTACGATTGATGCAGCCTCATCAATCGACTATAGAAAGGTTGCTTATCTCCCTTTGCCGTATGTATATTTCTAATTTTAGACCTCATTTTACAATTGTATACATGGGGTTGTGCCGAGTATCTTCAAGGACCAACCCATGATGCAGAACTTTTTGAAGCTGGAGCTCTTAGCCGATGCTCAAAAGTTCAAGAAAGCAAAAGAATGACGTTAAGAATAAAAATATCTACTTGCTACGTTCTCTTAATATACATCTGCAAAAGCCAAAAAGCAAGAAGCATAATGGAATTGCCTGAATGAATTCCTGGGCCATCAATTAGATCTTTCCCTGGAAGACAAATAGACACATTCCAAATTTGATCATGCCTTTCTTCCATGAATCCTTCAGAAAAAAAATGATACATTAGAGAATGAACCTTCCAATCAGGACTAAAAAGCTCAGAATTCCACACCAGGGACATCCATGTCCAGTTAACAATGAACAAGAGGCGGCCCTCCATTGAATAACTCAAAAGTAACTCATCAAAGAAAATCAGCTTTGCCCGAACCCTCTGTTCTTGGAGCCAGCATCTTTCTAGTTTTAGATGCATAGCTGTCCATAGAAATGCAGCTCGGTGAAGCAAAAAACCAATCATATTTATCTCCTCATACCCCAGTGGCACTCCTGTCTTTGAAAATGCTCTAGCATGAATTCACCCATGGCAGCTTGCCATTGTCCAGGTGTATCAGCATTATCATCAGCTGGTTTTGTTTATCACCATCATCCTGTGAACTACAGTCCTTGTTCAGCTGAGGATGCTCTGCAATTTTTTTCTTCAACAAATAATTCATCAGGACTGGAATTTGAAGAGTGGTTGATTATGTGAGTTGTGGTGAAAGTGGAGGACAAAAGACAAGTCTCATGACAAACAGAAATTTGATTTCACATTCTCAGGCACAAATTTGTTTTCTGCAGGATACACAAGTAATATATGGAGAATCAGCAGGATGAAATTAAGGAAATATGGCTGCTCGATGCCTCCAATGAAGAAGTGCATGCTACTTTACATAATGACCGATATTTACTTCAGAACCCTCACGTAGACTCCTGAAAGGTGACCCTCAGTATATTTTCTTTAATTAGTAGCCATCTACATTTACTAAGCTAGGGAACTCCACAAGGCCTAGTTTTGAGCTGAAGATTGGATTTTTTAACTCTCGGAACTGATCCGGTCTCTGTCAGAGACCAATTTGGCCTGCAGTCATGCTAAAGGAACTGCTATGAGGTGCAAAGTTCTTTTTCGCCTCTCAAGCAAACGCACAAGTTGCGAAGAATTTCGAAACAGATCGTTATATCTAGCACTTAAAATCAATTGAGTTACCTCAGGCACCTCAGATATTGTCTGCAATGGCCATCTTACGCAGCTTGGGTGGATTTGTTTTGAAGTATCATGCCATATCTCAATCAGGATGGTAGACCCATTTTCAGCTAATTTGGCATCTATAACATCTTTTTAACTGCTTCAACCGAAGTTGGAGTGCCTCATGAGTCCCTGCTGATCATCACATAATTATATGATTTCTAGATTATAAGTGGTGAATAAGCTCTCGAAAACTGCAAAAGGGAATGCCCTCCCCTTTCTTTACGTTTCAGAGATTTTTGATGTTTCCAAGTAACTTTGCATCAAGAATTTGAGCGAGTCCGTATGATGAATACACCACACGAGAATTTAAGCACTGATCATTTGAATGTTCGATCAGTTTTGTAAATTTGTAGCTGCATATTCTGTTGTAGGTCCTACCTCGCCTGTGAAGAAAAACAAGTTGTCATAGAGATATCGATTTACAAGCATTTAAAACCTCGAAGTTCTGGCTAAACATCTCATACATTTTACCTAATAGACACATGAAATCCAAAAATCAGCAAGATCCTTCAAGATTGGAGGTTCTCATCAGGTAAGTCCAATATTGAAAATTGGAGCGTACTCAAACCTGTTCGCGGAAACAAACACTAGATATGTGGCCACGCAGCTATCTTGAACTTTTGGTTCAATGACACCTTTATCATTATTTGGAAACTAGATGCAGAATCCAAGGTAGCATTGGCAATGATCGAGAGAGAGATAGATCAGCGTACAACGTACATTCCCTCTGTAGATGAATTCAACAAGGTGACTCCATATATGAATCATTGGGATGGATCACTTGTAGCATCACCCATGGGCTAACTACATGGAAGCTCCGCCAAACATGGCTCGGCTTATGGCACGCTAATCATTTAACACTTATACATGGCCGTACATCCAGTGTACAAGTTTGACCTTGATGCTCTGCTCCTGCTCCCTTTCATTGTATTTTATATCTCCTATTCTTTCTATATAGCCATCCTTCATAAACAAGGCAATTGCAGTTCCACATGCAAGGCCCTGATAGAATGGTGGAAATAGCTTGTTTACACCGACTGACTTTGACTTTCGGTTGTGGAGCGTGAATATCGATGCCATCCATCTTCATGAGAGAATATAATAGTCCAGCCAACAGAAGCAGAAAGCATTATAATAGAACTTTCTGCATAGAATCTGATCATGCCGACCAGAGACAACTTGCCGTATGACATTATCCCATCCCCCTTCCTTTTGATTTATAATGTTATCGACGACCTCAACTGTACGACTAACGTACCACGGATTCTCCAACTAAATGCGCAAATATGAAACCGTGGACGGTGGATTTACAAACTGCGCCTCAACTGTCTAAATTCCTTGAACTTAGAACCTTGAGGATTTTAAATTTTTAAATGTATTGCATCCTGAGACTTTCTTTGCGTACACCGAAGGTTGGGTAGTTCCTTTTCAATCACTTGATTTGAAAACAGTTATATATGTATAGATCATGCTGCTACTGAAAAGCACATATAACGACGAAGATGTTTCTTAACAAATCTTGCGTTTCTTCTTCATGCTACTAAGCGCAGAAGATAAATAAATGGCAAGAGCTAAATTTCAAGCAAGTTGGGACTCAAACGCGCCATGACTACTGATCTTCAAATATAAGCAGCAAAAACAATCTAATGTGACAGAAGATTATACAGCTGCTGATTATTTTAAGGAAAATTTGACAGTCGCTTTTAAGGAAAATTTGAGAATTGCTATTGGAACTGGCCAGCTCAAACTGCCCCCCTTTCTTTTAAAGTTTCTCAGTGTAGCCTTTGTCACCCTCATTGTGAACATGGGACATGTGTTTTGTTACCCCTTACATTTTATTTTTTTATGGTATGTCATGAATAATTAAGATTTGGGGGAATAACATATCATTTTGAAGAACATGGTTAAGTCAACTTATTTGTCATGTTATCACGCAGAGTTTGGAAATGTTAAAACTTCCGGCAGTTATCTCTATCTCCGTCCCACCAGTATAACTTAATAGCTCATTATAAAGAGCTCTGCAGTCGGCCACCTTAGCATTAACAAAACGAGAGAGAGAGAGAGAGAGGGGGGGAGAGAGAGAGGGAGGGAGGGAGGGAGGGAGGGAGAATGGAAAAGGTGTCTATGCATGGTGGTCTTGTACTGAGTCTTGGACTGGTGTTGATGATCACCGTGCAACCAAATGGAGCAGCGGGTGCTTGGCTAAAAGCCCATGCAACTTTCTATGGCGGAAACGATGCTTCAGGAGCAATGGGTGAATACTACCTCTTTTCCTTCCTTTATATTCACCTAATTATGCACAAGCCACGATCATGTCCAACATTTGAAATGCACAAACGACCTGCAACTACTTTCACAGAGCGTCATTCTTCTCCTGCAGCATTCATGACCGTCTGTGTAATTACTACAGATGCTAGATATGGATTACTACAGGTGCTAATATGGATTACCGATCCGCCTTTTTCACAGCTTTACTTTTTGACTGTTGATGGTTGTCTGACTTTGTGAAGTCCTTCTATAGGTCATATTTCATGACGTAAATGGTGTTTCGATACTAACATTGAAGGATTAGAACCTGCTCTAGGGAATAATCTTTCGTATACTCTTATCAGAGCATGCAGAATCTCCCTCTGAAGAAGATGTAAACCGATAGGTGACCTTTGGACTTAGGAGGAGCATGTGGATATGGGAATCTGTACACAGATGGCTATGAAATCAAAACGGCGGTGCTGAGTACGGCTCTGTTCAATGACAGCAAGTCCTGTGGCGGATGTTATCAGATAGTCTGTGATGCCATACAGGTTCCTCAGTGGTGTCTCAAGGGCACTTCTATAACCATCACTGCCACCAATTTCTGCCCGCCAAACTTTGCTCTCCCCAGTGACAATGGTGGATGGTGCAATCCCCCAAGGCCTCACTTTGACATGTCTCAACCTGCATTTGAGACCATTGCCAAGTACAGGGCCGGAATTGTTCCAATTTTGTACGGGAAGTGTGTCCTATTCATGTGCACTCGTACAGTTTCTCGGTCTTTTCTGAATTTAGTTTGCCTAGTTTGCAACATGATTCGAGAAAGTTTATTAACTGGGTTTTCCCGGGCCATAGTGCTAGACGAGAAATTTCAGTGAAACCAGACTGAGCCGATCATTTCCACATGTTTTTTCTGGCTTCTTAGTATATTTCAAATTGCAAGTTGGGTTACTTAAATATAGAAGCTTCTTCTGCATTTGGCCTGCTGAATCCCATTTAGTCTTCTTAACTGGACAAGGATATGTAGACTGGAGACTCCCGACCTCTAGTTTTGGCTCAAATTTGGCCCTAAGAAAATCCGTTAAAACTTGCTTAACCAGATTATACTACATTACACTTGTACAAGAATAGTTACAGCCACAAAAACAGGACGAAGAGAAAGGATTTCGATGAGATTAACATATTCTATTTCTCCCGTATCTTTCATCAGGGTTGAATGCAGGAGAGATGGAGGTATCAGGTTTACATTCAACAGAAGGGACTACTTCGAGCTCTTCCTCATATCCAATGTAGGGGGAGCCGGTGAAATCTCGCACGTATCAATCAAAGGGTCCAAGATGAACGAGTGGGAAACCATATCGAGAAACTGGGAGGCGAACTGGCAAAGCCTCAGCTATCTCAACGGCCAGAGCCTGTCCTTCAGACTCGAGGCCAGCAATGGCCGAACCGTCACGGCCCTTAATGTGGCGCCTTCAGATTGGAAGTTTGGCCAGTCCTTCTCCAGCATCACCCAATTTTAAGAAGAAGGGTGCAAATACTACTATTGATGCAGCCTCATCAATCAACTATAGAAAGGTTGTGCTTATCTCCCTTTGCCGTATGTATCTACACTTCATTTTACAATTGTATCTATGGGGTTGTGCCGAGTACCTTCAAGGACCAACCCATGATGCAGAACTTTCTGAAGCTGGAGCTGTTAGCTGATGTTCAAAGGTTCAAGAAAGCAAAAGAATGACGTTAAGAATAAAATATCTACTTGCTACATTTCTCTTAATATACATCTGCAAAAGCCAAAAAGTCAAAAACATAAAGGAATTGCCTGAATGACTTCCTGGGCCATCAACTAGATCTTTCCCTAGGAAGAAAAGAGAAGCATCCTAGATTTGATCGTGCGGTTCTTACATGAATCCTTGAGGAAAAAATGATACAATAGAGAGAGAGCTTTCCAATCAGGACTAAAAAGCTCGGAATTCCAATACAGGGATATCCGTGTCCAGTTAACAATGAACCAGAGGTGGGCCCTCCATTGAGTAACTCAAAAGGAACTTATCAAAGAAAATCAGCTTTGCCCAAAGCTTCTGTTCTTGGCTCTAGTTTTAGATGTATAACTGTCCACAGAAATACAGCTCAGTGAAGCCAAAAACCAATCATCATTATCTCCTCATACCCCGGTGGCGCTCCCGTC
The DNA here is from genome assembly GCA_016097605.1 of Eucalyptus guilfoylei. Classification (NCBI taxonomy): domain Eukaryota; kingdom Viridiplantae; phylum Streptophyta; class Magnoliopsida; order Myrtales; family Myrtaceae; genus Eucalyptus; species Eucalyptus guilfoylei. The sequence goes on from CM027860.1 coordinate 20,899,341, forward strand.
TTCGAAAACGCTCTAGCATAAATTCATCTGTTGCAGCTTGCCGTTGTCCAGGTGCATCAGCATTATCATCAGCTGGTTTTGATCCAGCACCATCATCCTGTGAACTACGGTCCTTGTACAGCTCAGGATGATCTGCAATTTTTTCCATCAACAAATATTTCATCTGAACTGGGATTAACATGAAAATTCTCTGCATGATGCAATCGACATATTATAGGAAACAGAAATTTGCATGCAATCTGGCTAAAGAATCCAGTTAATCCAAACAAATCCATGTATTCACACACTACGGACCACCCAGCCACAATCCAAGCCAAAGTCTAATAGCCTGTTTCTGGGGTGGCTTAGATTTTTTATCCGAGACCTTTTTGCTTTGTACCTTGAGGCCCATGATTATTCACTTGCAACTTTAGATAAGATGATTTTCAATATTAGGTCTTTTGAATTTAATTTTTTTGTTCGACTAATCATTTAGCATATATAATTTGATCCTATATTTCGCATTTCAAAAGATTATTTGCCAAAAGCTAACAGCCAAAAGTAGATGTAGTATGCCACTGGCTCTAATTCAGTACTCATCATGAGATGAAGAAAGGGAAAAAGGAAAAGAACCTCTTCTAAGTTTTTCAGCATAATCTCTGCCACGATGGAAATAATCCGCACTGTAACTTGCAGGGATGTTAAAGTCAGATTTTGCCCTTCCCATGAGCCTCTTCTCCTGCAGAAGCTTTTTAGCAGCCTCTGTCTCCTCAATGTTTTTCAACTTGTATCTGCAGAATTAAAGATGCAATTGTAGAAAGAAATAAGAATATGCTTCCTTCACGTTGGAAAGAATCCAATAAGATCCATAAAGAATGTGTCTGATATAATGGTGCAAGTGCGCTGACTTCAATCTTAAACACAATTGCAAAATTGAAATCAGAGCTAAGGGCGTACTCAATTGGAAGCTGAACCTCAGCAATTCCAGTTGTCCACTGGGTAGACCCTTCATCTGAAGTTCGCTTCTTCACCTGTGACAAATTGCATGAACATATTTGGAGTTATCAGCTCATGCATGAAAACCCTAAGTAGCAATCCAAATCAAAGGGCTGCTTAGCCTATTCATGGATTTATTACCAAAATATTCATCGTACCGGATAGAAATAATAGAGGATCATGTTAACAATTTTAAAAGTGAAAAGCTAGAAACTTTGCTGTTTCCTCATGGGAGGAAAAATAACATTGAGAAACTTAATTTGAAAAGGATATGCTTCTTTTTGAGTAACTCACTTTAAGATGCTCTGGAATCTTGTACAGTTCATCTTCCGCACTCTTTATATCATTCTCAACTTGATCACTTTTATTAATATTCCTTCCCCTTTTCTTCGCCAATTCTTGCTCAACATACTTCACCCTGTTGCAACAGATATAACAATAGCAATTATAAGAAGTGCAACAATTGAAGCTGACAGGTGCAATATCTTAAAAAGAGTAATTAGCTAAACATAACACAGCGTGTGGATTTGGTAAGTATTTTACTTTTGGACCCTCGAGGAGTAAAATTACTTAGGTAAAGAAAAAGTTCCATTTATTTTATCCAGATGAACCAGCCAAAATGTCAGAACAAAATGAAGGCACCTCCAATGTGGGAACCTTTAAAGCCTAACAACACATAAGGGCTATAGTAAGAATTCAAAAGGTGAAGAAGCATGAGATTTTTCTAACCCCAGTTTGTCAATTATGGTGATGAAGATAACCAATGGACCTTCCTCTTTTTCTGAAAAACCCTTTGAGATGTTGCCACATCTTGCCAATGGTAGAAGCATCTCTTTGTGACCGATGAGAAATTATAATTTTTTCAATGTCTCATTTATAATGTACATAGAAATACTCAGTTTGGATCATGTTCAGAAAAAGTGATTCCATAATGTTCAGTAAAATCAAATTACCACCGGCTAGTACTAGAGATCTAAAGTAGATGCAAAGAGTAGCATAACTCCAAACTACAAATCCCAGCCCCAGAAAACATTCGTGATAGAAATGCCAAATCAAGTAAAGTTACCAGCATTTCTTAGTAGAATCTAAGAGAGTGCAGTCCTCAGTTAAGAGGAAATGGCAGTACTACTCCAAGTAACAATTCTAAGTTTCTAACCTAACATATTCGAAAACTATTGGATCCCATTTTCTTGACATGGCTCAAAAACCGTTCACCCAAGGTGTTGCTATAACACACGCAGTTCCAATACACACAAACTTCTAGAACCTACTGATTCGATTCTCAAATTCAAGTTTTTGAGCTAAATAAACATCCCACTTGCATGGGATACAGCAAATTAAACTAACTACCGCCATCAACAGAAATACAAAGCATGAAGAAGCTGAAACTAAAGGAAAAGGAAATATATTGCTCAGGCTCCTTGTAAGATTATGACCATGCAGACAATTTCTAAGGGCTCACTATCTTTGCCTTCTTCTACAACATCCAATGTAAGCCCAGCCGTTCGTGGAGATGTAATCGACCAGGCCTAGCAGTGATAATTCAAGGCAAGATTGAAAATTTTATCTTTTTTTCAGTTTCCACAACCCCAAGCGTTCGGTGCTCGCTGCGAACTCACATGTTGGGATCTTCGACCATGACAGCGGTCTCCTGCGCAAAGGTGTCCTGAAGAACCAGGTCCTCCTTCTCGCCGTCGCCCTCGCTCTTCTCGACCGGCTTCGCGGCCAAGCCCACGCGAGCCCCGACGCCGCCGCCGCCCTTCTGCGCCGTCAGGAGGGCGGGGATCCCGGATCTCCTCTCCCGCTGCTTCTGCAGGAACTTCACCTCCTCCAACGCCAACCTGATTCCACAAACCACCAAATCAAACCGCGACGCCAACCGAAAGGAGGACAAAACAACCGAGAAATCGTTGGCTCGCTCGTCCGTTCGAGCGGGGATCGCACCTCCGCTCTTCTTCGTCATCGGAGCGGCTGCTCTCCGCCCCGTTCCCCGCTCCTCCTCCTTCGCCCTCGGCCTCTTGGAAAGACCGCTTCCTGAAGTTCTTCTTCCGCTGCTGCATCAGGGATTTGATCGATCGATTGATTGGTTGGTTGATTTCCTCGTTCCGAATTCGCCGAAGCGGATCAGCTCACGGTCGATTTTGCAGTTCCTGTTTTCTTCGCTGCTCGACCGCGCTCCCCCACTCTAACCAGGGAGAAAATGGAGAATGAGCGAGGTGATGATTCCACATTAATCCGGACCAATCACGTGCTCTCATTTTTTAATAAAAATTCCTGCTAGAAGTATACAACCATACAAGTACGATAATGGGCTTCTCCACAGGTGTTTGCTAACTATGTATGTAGGGGCAAATTTGGAAAAAAAATGAGGCGGAATATAACCGCTACGTCAAAATTGGGTACAAAGAGCCAGCCCCGACTGACCTAGTGGATAAATCGAGAATACATAGACAAAAACAGCAATTGGATCATTCTTATTGAACTTCAAATGGTATCTTTTCGATATTCATGTCGGAAAGTGTGCATGGAAAATCTCTTCTCGATTCTAAAGATGCTGATGAATTCCAACTTGAATTGCAGTCCAGGAAAAGTCGCCGCAGCTCGACGATGGGGGACGGGCTTCCCACCCCGCGATGACGGCGACGGTGGGGGTGGTGGGGGCGGCGACAGCGGGAACTAGTCGGGTGGGTTTGCCATTTTCTGCTTCCTCGCTTTCCTGGGGTTCTTGAAGGATAAAGAAAGAGAAGGCGACTACAGGGATAGCAGGAGAAGATGAAACTGAGCATGAGATGAGCTTGTGAGTTAGAAGTTGGATGACCTAGTGGGTAAATCACGAAAGACTCGAATTGGTTATCTATGATAAATGTTTGGGTCACGGTTCATATTATAAATTCCACACGCGTATAATTCAAGATTGGAAACACCACATAACACTAATAAGGACATGAACTAACATGAATGATCAACACAGCAAGAGCAATACGTAAGCGTACAAGGAGATTTCCAAGCAAGCAATAAATCCTGTAGGGCAGAGAAACAAAAGACCAAGTTTAGTACTAACTGACGACAAACGAAGCAATTAGATATGCGATTAGAAGGTTATGGCCGAAAGATCCAACAAAAATGAAAAAGAGGGAGGTCCTCATAAACACAGTATCGAATGCAACTGACAAATCGGTGGAATGGAGGACTCTCGTTCTCCTGCATCGATGAGATGAAACCTATGCGATGAACCCACTTGCTCGATCCGTAAATGAGCAAACCGAGAGAGGACAAAAGACTGCGACCAAGCAAGATGAAAGCGGCGACGGGAAGAAGATGGACGAAGAGGAAAGACCAGAAACAAATAGACTTTTGGAGGGAATGAGGGAGAAGATAAACTTGAGCCTTATTTGTCGCTGGGTTTATTTAGAGTATATTGTCATAAATGTATTGCCTTAGGGTAATCCAATTAAAGGCTTTTGTTATATTAACCCGTTAATTGATCTATGTATATTTGCCATGTGGCATCCATTTTAGCAATTTAATCGCATTATTTAAGGAAAGCAGGTCCATCAGTTTAGGTTTTTTGTGGTATTAACCCTATATCAAATCAATCGTCACCATTAATCAGATTGAATCTCATAATCGGACTCCTTCGGAAACTGCCGTTTCGAGGAAAAACCCGACTCCAACACAATGGCAGTGGGGTAATTTCGAGCCGAGCCGAGCCGAAGGCAATTCATTTTGCGCGAGCCGGTCAGAACAAGTCGGCTTCTTTCAAGTCGGAACGAATTACCTTATTCTCAGTGTCCGAATATTTCAGATGCAGCAATACTATTCTCTGAATGAAGGCTTTGATCTCGCCAGAATGATTAAGGCACTGCTTCTTCATGCGTCAGATTTCGTTTATTTCTCTACAGTATACATAAGTTATTTTCGCGAAGATCGAATTACATTTTATTTTTCTAGATGTAATCGTATATAGTTCGACGAACGAAACTCGCGTAGAAGTAAATGGCAAAACCAGAAATCGAAAAGCTGGAATGGACAGATTCTTTTAGTACTGTCGGACGGTGCGGTTCATCTCCTCATGACTTCTTCGGTGCGAGCTTGTCCTTGATCTTGTTGATCTCCTTAGTGCCGACCTGGAACGCCTTGGTCAGCACGTTGTCTGGCACCGCCGGCGTCGCGGTGAACAGCGTCATGGCGATGGACTGCGTCCCCGGCAGCTGGCTGTTGAACGCCGCAATGACCGAAGCGGCCTTGTCGCCATTGTTCTTCTGGAAGTGGACGAGGCCCCTAGGGAACACAAACAGCTCACCCTGCTTGATGGTCTTGGAGATCAGCTTGTTCGCGGTCGTGATGAAGCCGACGTCCAGCTCGCCTTCCAGGACGAACACGATTTCGGTCGCACGCGGGTGGGTGTGGGGTGGGTTGAGGCCATCTGGGGCGTAGTCTATGCGGGCCAGAGAGACGCCTAAGGTGTTGAGGCCCGGGACTTTGTCCACGTTGGCGAGCGTGACCAGGGATCCCACGGAGCTGTTGATCTTTCCTGGCTTCGCCAGGCCTTCGAAGGCGAAATCGGACGCCGTGACATTTGCTTCACTCTTGCATGCGAAGCCATTGACCTTTACATCTGCAAGGATTAGCAAATTGAGAATTTCACTTCATGCGGCGGATCGTGTCTGTAGGGGAATGCAGTTTGAGTAAAATTAATGGTGTTCATTCAGGCTGCTGAATCTCTCTCTAGGACAAATCCATAATAGTTGGATTCAAACAGCAGTGAGTGTGAAAGCAATCCGTTTAAGATTTCAGCAAAGCAAGCTCAGAAAAATTTGAGATCCTGACGCAAATGATATTTGGAAGCTCATGAACAGATGAAAGAGGAAGTAAAAGAAAGGGAAGGTACCTGAGGAATTACTGGCCACACAGATATCCTGAAGCATGTCGGGGTCATAAGCGAGAGCGCCGGACAGCACAGCAGAGACAACTAGATAAACGAAAACCGCCTGCATCTTGTGAAGCGGCGGAGGGATCGATACGGTGGAACGTGGAGGCGAGCAAGGAGAAACCCGGTTTTTAAGAACTGGCCAGAGAGAGACCGGGCAATTGATGTCTGAGCAGATTGGGTAGGGACGGATGGCTGGCTGACAGGGAGACGAACTGACGTTGATGCAAAAAAGAAAGCATGGGATGGGAAGAGTACTTCAACTTTAATGCAAAGCAATCAGGATTCAAAATGGGCTCGGTAGTTTGACCCAAATTCCACGCTTCGGACTATCATCAGGTGGCATTGAGGAGATTTCAAGCGTTAAAAGTGACGATTAAGCTAAGAAAACTCTCACCAGATAAAGAAAAAGGACGAAAAGGAGAAAGACAATGACATAGGACTCGATTGGCTAAAGTGCGTAGTTTGGCGAATGAGGGATAGATGAGTGTTTGAGTGCATCTTGCTGTTCCCAAAAGAGGGTTTGTACAGCTGACGACAGCACTTAAGACTTTGGTGGGGGAGACATTGGTCATCAGGGTACTAGTAAGAACGATAATGTGTCAGTGAAAATGTAAAAAGGAAAGAGGAAAAGGTTGGTGCTTTCCAGGGAAGAGAGAGAAGCGATAAAGTTAAAAGGAACAGTGCTCAGAATGGGCCCTGGAAATGGCTCTTGCACACCATCTTTCGGTTTGGTGTAGACATGTTTTCCACCTTTTCTCATTTACATATGACATAAAATAGTCCTTAAACTAGCAAATCTGAACTGTGGAACGTAAAATTCGGGAAATTTACTTGAGGGGAAAAAATATTTCCTCAATTGAAGGTGGAAGCATATGAACACCAGCACGCAAAAGTACGAGAGCAGTAATGTCCGCCCACCGGAGTTACTTGGTAAGTAGGACAACCCTCAACGGAGCTCTCGAGCTTTTGTGACATGATAAGATATAACCTTAACCACCGCAAAGGATCCTCAACATGCTCCCAATTTTTTAAGTTTGGTGCAGACGTGTTTTCCAAACTTTTCTCGTTTACATCCAACGTAAAAATGAACGTTGCACATAAACAAGGCCAAATGACCAGCCCTGTTGCGGCAGTTGGATGGTGTCCTGTCTGTTCGCTCGCAAGCAGTCTATTGGGTAATGCGAAATGCAAAGATGCTTAGCCAGAAATCTTTGAAAAACAGAGATAGATTCACGCGAGAGCTCCACTTTACGAAGCTTTTTAGCTCAGGTGAGGCCATCTACTTGACCTTGTTTGGTTTTCTTCAACATTTGCACCTGATGTTACATAACTTGTTTGCTGTTATTAGAATTGCCACAAAGATGAGAACATAGGAAAGAATTGGCCAACTAATTATTTGTTAGCAGTAACTTAGGTCTTTCTGACCTATATCAAAATGATTTGGCTAACATTTAGCTCCAATACTGTAACCCATCGACTCAAAAATTATACCGATCTCAAAGGATTATCTGGGTATAATCATCATTATGAGATGCGAGCAATGTTCACCCAATTACTGTTCCGATGTTGGGATCAGAGTGGAAGCATGTCCTACTCTTTTCGATGTTGGGAAGTTGAAATTAGTGATTGAGCACTGGCCTTTGCTATGGTGACGGAGGCGAACCATCCATCACGAAAGATTGACAAGAAAAGAGCAATTTTTCTATGTCACAAGATCTCGAGGCTTTGAGCTTTTCGATCCCTGAATGAAAGAAAAGGTGAACCCCAAACTGGGAAAAAAATTGATACAACGTTGGGGTAAAATGAAAACGTGAAGAATCATCTCATCCAGACGATCTCCAAATCCTTCCTTCTAAGGAAACCACCATAACCGAAACATCATCATGGTATTTACGTCTGTCTCCTTGAGGAATGTCAAGCAGCTCATGAAAATCCATTCCTGAAATGGAAAAATACCAACCCCAGCTATAAAATGACGGCAGTAATCGCAAAATACAGGATTCAAAATAAATGTCCCTTGGAAAAGAAATTTTGACAGTGCAATAGGATAAGCATCAAACGTCTGCTTATGCTAGTGCCAACAAGATTATTTAATTAAGTCTTCAATCTTGTTTTCTAATAACGTAACACAAATCGATTATCGGCTGCCAGACACGACAAATTTTGTAATAGACATTATGAGATTGGTCAGTTGACCAATTGAATGCAAGATTTTTAATAATGCCCATCACAGACTAGGTGACAACAAAGGGGGAGTTTAATTTCATTTTCGCAGCAACTAGCAACTCCATGCATTACATATTACTAAGTTATGCACAAACTCCAACGAATATTGTCTCGTGATGGTTTGGATTAGGTGTCAATGTTTTCAGCAACAGGAAACTATGAGTCTCCGAGTATTTTAGGACAAAACATGTTGAATTAAATTACTTCTAAAACTAGATGAATGGAACGGGAAACATCATTCATCCAGCCAGGACAAGAGAACAAGAATGAAAGAGACAGTTCTGACGACTGACCATTCTTTTTAGCAGCACGGAAAAGCAGCTCAGCAATGAGGTCTTGAGCAGGATCGCCTTCAGGGACATTTTCCATGAACCATGTGACATGTGCAACCACCTCTTCGTTGCTGAAGTATTGATAGAGCCCATCGGAGGAGAGTACCAAGAAACGATCACTCGAGGAAAGTCGGTGATGGACAAGAGATGGTATGCAGCTAATATAGGGAGCAGTTCCCAGATAATCAACTCGAAACATCTGCAGCAGAGCCTCATTCAATGTTGGCTGCAACCAAACAGTTATGTATCCTGGTCAAGTTTACCTAATGGAGAGAAGATAGCAAAGAGCTATTGCACAAAACTACTAGCAATGTGAAATGAAGAAAGTGCACTCTTTCACTACGAACAAAGAAGAACAGTTAGGAACAGAAACATGTCTCTTTTTATACAACAAAAAAGAAAGTGCTCTCTTTCATTTCGGACAAAGAAGAACAGATTTAGGAACAGAAACGTGTCTCTTTTTATGCCCAAAAAAAAAAAAATCACGTAGAAGCTATCTCCGAAAGCTTACTTTCTCAGCCTTCAGCCAATAGTCTAAAAACGGGCCATCCGTGTACAGCCACTTTCTAACCCATATATGCATACCTCCAACAAAAAATAGCTAAACTTCTCTGGAGCTCAGATGCCATTTTCTTACAAGTTCATAAACATGAAATCGACAATGACCAAAGAAGCTAAAGCCACTTTAGAGGCTGTTTTAATCATCGTCGTTAACAAGCTATATGGCGTGAACTTAGCTCACTAAATTTTAGAATGAACCATCCTACACTAACCACACCCTCTCATTGTAACACTGGAGATACACCTTGGTCGCTAGATGTGCTCTAATTTAGCATGTGAAACATGTGCGTCTACTCAAGTTTAGTTACAATGCTCACTGATAAGCAATAAATCATTCTCAAGTTCTCTGCTAAGCATTACATTATTCTTGAGTTCTCTGTTACTCTTTCTAGAATTATATAATTCTTGCACGGTTATGTGCATTATCATCACTTGAGAACTTCTGTCTATTTCTCTATAAGCAAACTGATTATTTTCTCATTAAGATACTCGGAGAATGGGCATCCACACAAAACATTCAGAGACTGAGGCTCAGTTTCTTTCGCGAAAGATAAAACGATTTGTAAAATATTTTCTCGAAAAAGATCGTTTGTATCGCTTACGAAAATGAATGAACAAAAAATATTTTCATCATCCGTGAAAATATACATAAATTGTTGTCGACAATGAAAACATTTTCCAACTTATCATTTCAAGCGATGTAAGTGATCAGCTTTAGGAAAATATTTTTGATATCATTCATATTTCCACGAAACAAACAGAGCCTAAATCAATTCATCTTGGACATTCACATATCTTCAAGACTGCGATTTTCCTTTTTTGTTCAAATTCTGGGGGGAAGTACACAGGTACATTTTTTAAGTGAGCTGTGCAATGTGATAACAGATATGATGAGAGCCCATGCTTCATCAAGTAGGAGAGAAATCATAGGTTCTGTAGGCCCAGGAATCATAGATAGAGGTGGTTGAACAGAAGTAGCTAGGAATCTGCAGTGAAGCAGATGATTACTACTGGCCCAAAAGAAGATTCTTTTTTCCGAATTTCTGAGTTGCCAAGCAATTTTCTTAAATTACACATCCTTTCTACCGAAACATGTGGAAACATATATTAACTATTGTCCTCTCGTGCATGCAATCAATTGAAGCCCAATATTATAAGCCATGGCCAAGCCTAACCAACCCCAAACAGTCGTCTCCTTTAAAGAGAATTGTCAGACCAGAATTCTGCAGCCGAAAGGCAAACTTCAATAAAATTTATTGGACTGACCAACCTTCTTGAGGAAGCCAGCCCCAAATGCTCTAGTTACTTTCAACTGCCCCTTAACACGATCATTCATGACGGCTTGGTTATCATCCAGATGTTCCGATTTTATCCTCAAAACCTCCTGCAACAGAAAAAAAAGATTATATGTCATTAATGTTGCCATTGATCTTCAACGTAGTTAGGAAACATTACAGAAAATGTGCTGTGATGAGAAGTACTCTTGATGATGCAATTGGGGTAGCTAAGTACTATACTCATTCCGTTTCATTTTATATAGAAAAATTCAGGGCCACATTTCCACAGACAGCACTACTGCTCATAGATAGCAGCTGCACCACATCTGGAAATTACAGTCTTCACTTTTGAAGAAATTAAGGAGCCACAGCTTCAGTCACTTGATGAATTGTAACCATATGGAGTGCAGTTCTCAAAGACATAAATAGGTTCCCCTATTGACAGCCATATGAAGGTCATACTAAAATTGGGTTTCATTACTAGGTTCTCCTAAGTCAGAAGATGCTGGTTATATAGATGTATCGACAGAGATGGACACACACAAAAAATAAAGGAGGCACTCTGCCAACAATAGATCACTGACGAACATACTCCTTGCTTGACAAAACCCATATACAAAAGTGCTGCTATGATATAAAATAGTTGCAGCAATGACCCAAAAAACCCTAGTTAACATGCATTCACCAGAAGAAAATTAAGTTTCAAATGATACTTCAGAAACTACTGACCATTAATAAACTCAAGGAGTTCAATTGATGATGAATATTTAAATTGTCAGATTATAGTAGGCAAAATGGAAGGAAAAGTACAAAAAACTTCCAAGAGGGACATACCTCTTCAATGCTTGTGCTATGGTCAGTTGAAAGCTGAAGTGCCCTCATCCTCAATCTGCAGATGGAAATCTCTCTATTCTTGTTTGTTTTGTTGATGTGATTGCTCTGATTATGCATCGGAGACTCCTCTGATATTCTGTCTAGCTCCATACGCACTAAAGACTCCCTTGATCTGTTTCGATGCCGCAGATCATCCTTTAGAGAAGTGGAATTAGGAATGCGATCGCTCGGCCTCTCCTGTGCCAAAATGATGCGGCTGTCACCAAGGTTCATGACATACACATCCTGATCCTTCATTAACATCACTAATACACAGGATCCCATTAAAGCAAGCTCTGCATTTTTGTCCAAAGACTTCTCCACCATTTCCATGTAAGCCTCTTCAGTCTTTTGAAGTGCGCGTGCCATTGCCCTTAGAATGGCATCATGATCCACAGTTCCTGATATGCATTTCCTGATCGGTCCAGATTGTTCCATTATTCTCTCGTCAACAAAGTTATCTTCTCTATGCCAATCATAGCTCCAAGGAAACAGTTTCTTATGTAGTGACTTTTGCTTCCTGTACATCTTTACAATCCTCGAATTTATGAGGGATTTTCTTGTATTTTGCCACTTCTCAGAAAACGAAACTGCAGGGATAGTGCTCTTTTTGCTCGAATTAACTCCAGCCCCTCCATTTTCTCCCGAAGTAGTGGGATCATCACCATGATTGATCAGATTATTCCCTTTCGAATTCAATGAATGAGATCTTATCTGCTCCTTTCTTAAGGCTTCCTTGGGAATCAAAGCGCCTGAAATTTGTTGAGAATCCCATGAGCCCCTCCTTCGGCTCCCAGCATCAGGTGGCAAGACTGTTTGTCCATCCCGTGATTCCAGCTGGAGCAATTCATAAAGCCGCATACTTTTTCTGCCTTGACAACCTGAAATTCCAGTTGAAGTGGAAAGAGGAGCACAATTGGAGATGCTGGGCTCCAAACTCACCTTTTTCCCATTTTCTTCCTCAACTATCTCACAATTAGATGACTGAGTGGCACTCAATGTACATGATTCTTCCAAGGTGCCAGAAGTAACTTGAGCTGAATTAGACTGCGGTCGGTCATCAATACTGCATCCTGAAATAGCCTTAGCATTTTCACTTTTCTGAGGCTGATCTGTTGGCTGATCATTTGATGATTTGCATTCATAATCCCACAGCAGACCCTCTAGTTCCTTGTCCACAGCTTTATAAAGATGGGTCATAAGAAACTCTGGTGCATCTGGCCCGCTAAAGCCATCATATATACCAATATATAGCCACCCTTGTTCTTCAGAAATCACAACATGAACCCTATCTTCACCAGCCTTCCCATGAGCCCATTGCAAATTGTTGGCATTTCCATAGTCCCCTTCAGACACCCCTACTTCAAGACTATTTTGGGAGGCATCCGGTCGAAACTTTGCATCCTTAGGATGCCAGGCCAGTTGGGTCACTGGGTGCAAGAAAAACCTTTGCATCCAATGAGACCCCATGGAATGTCTAGAAAAGGTTCGAGTAATAGTACTTTTCATGGGCCCACTGACACTCCTCATGAGACTGTGGAGACCACGTCTTCGACGCCCCCGTGCAAGAGGTGCCGAGAAGTTGGATTTATCTGTAGCATCCAGAGGACCAGACATTACACCCCTCTCGATTGGCCCAGACATAAAACCGCCTCCTCTATCCAAAGGCCCCGATGCAAAACCCCTTTCCAAGGGTCCAGACATGAAACTGTTTAATGGTCCAGAACCACGAGGTATCGGCTGCAAAGGGATTGCAGCAAAGGACGCTGTGCTCTCAAATGAGGCGGCAGGCTCCAGAACATCACTGGCGAGCAATGCATTCTGGTTACCAGTCCTAGCAGTGGAAACATTGGCACTGACTGAGGCACCCGATATAGTCTTGAACGTGGTTTCAGTGAAATTCTTGTTGGGTTTGTTCAAATTCGACGGATCATCTACATTCTCATGCCTAAATGACCCGCTTAACGTTTCGGAATCAAGAGTGCTCGAATCAACTGTAAACCGCTCAGAGTTCGATGGCGTAATGGCCGGAGAGTCAAAAATAGTTGGCCTCACATAGCAAAACGAATGGCCTAATCCCTCATCCAAGGGCTCCGAGAACTCCAAATCGACTCCACCTTTCCCATTGGGAACGAAGCACCCCACAACGCGAGAAGTACTGTTGCCCATCACTATACTCGCAATGAACCTCACAAATGAGACCTCTGGTGCGGAGGGGTCCTATGACTTTGTACCATGAGCAAATACAGGGCGAAAGAACTCAAGCAAAGTCGAGAAAACTCAACAAACCCAACCGCCCCACGCCTGCCCAGGTCACTATGCATCATCAAATTCTCATGCTCAACGAAACACACATGCCAACTATAGAAAAACCGGTGCAACCCACTCTCCCGGCCCGTTTTCGCTATTTATCATATTCCCTGGTCAATTCCAAAGGGCGGGCATAACAGAGAGAAGAAAGACCAAGTGATGATCTGACCTCAGGAGCAACGTTTGAGCATGAATACAAAGCAAGAGCGAATCGGGCGGACCTGGCAAACAGATCTACGAGGAGCAAGGACAGCAAATGGAACACATCAGAACCAAACGAGGGGCGCCCGGAAACCCATTCGATTCTTTTGGGTTCGTGGAATCCGACGGAGTACCCAAACACGCCAGGACCGAGCTCATGCTGATTCGACCCGTTCGATCGAATCATGCAGACACCGGCGCCCGTTCGGCGAGGGGACCCGGCACTGACGTATCGAAACAAGAAAAGGGTCCAGATAAAAATGAAAAAGAAACGAGACCCAGCGGAGAAATCGGACGGGAGTGCAAGAAAATGGCCACAGCGGTGGCTGCAGACGGGGAGAGAAGACAAAAGAAGAGAAACACAAGGGGCAGGGGGGGGGGGGGGAGCAGAAATGCTGAAGGAGGAAGGGAGGTGGGGGGTTGGTCTTATGAGGGGGCGTTGTTGTGTAGCATAAACAATTGGTGGGGGGATTGGGTCTACTGATGATGCAGAATCAAAGTTGAGTTCATCAAGGAGAGGGGGTCGCTCCTCTTTCTTGGGGTTTTCAAATGGTTTGGGAGGGTAAAAAGAAAGAAAAAAACCACAGAGAAACAGAGAGAGAGAGAGAGAGAGAGGCTCAAGAAAAAAACAAAAGGGCGTTAGAAATCGGACATTTCAATTCGCGTTGAAAAGTTGGGAGACCCTCTCTCTGTCGCTGTTATACTCCTCCTCCTCCTCCTCCAAAGGACGGACTTTCACCTCCAAATTTTCAATCTTTTTCCTTTCTCTCTCTCTCTCCTCTGTTCTTCGTTTCTTGCAATTCTTGCAATTCTTGCGGGAAAAAAAAAACGAAAATTTCTGCTCTCTTTTTGGGTGGCGAATGATTGATGATATCTGGTAAGTGTATTTGGTGCCGCGGGAGTCAATACGGATGCCACTATCTTTCATCATGGTCGTCGGTGAATTCGGAGACGGAGGGCCCCCCCCCCGTGCGGGGCCTCTCCCCCTCCCCCGCTTCGAATTTTGACCCCTCCACTCCCCTTCTTTGCTTCTCTAAATTTGTGAAAAATGTGCATCTTCAAGAGAGAGGCATTGCTGCAGATTCATCAGATGCCGAACAGTAATTTCTGGTCGGTCACCAAATCGGTTTTATTCAAAAGGGATGTTGAGAGGTGTTTCACGTTTGAAGAATCTTTTCTCGCTAGTCAGGAGACACCCTAATCGTGTCCGTCGTCAATCATCTGTTTAAAGTCAAAATATTTCTTGTACGATCACTTTTTGATTTTCTCCCCGCCTTGGTATAATTCCCCAATCGAAAGGGGTTTCAATGGCCCCACTTTTAGCAAAAGGAGCTGTGGTATCAAGAAACTTTCTCCATAAGAATTCGTAATTTAATTACGTACTGTAAGCTTATGTATTACGACTTAACAGCTTGATCCGGAATTTCCTTGAATGGGACACATCCGCATCATTTGCATGTAGAAAGATGAATCAATTGACGATTACGCATGCGGACGGTTAGATCTTTACCGGATCGGGGATTCCGTTCGAGTTCGCTTTTTGGGGAAGTGTTAACAACTTTGAAGCAGGAATTGGGAAATTTCGTACCTTCTTCTCCTCTCTTACTTTTGTGTAGCTGACCGATTTTGCCCTAAAACAGTTGAGAAATGGCCGAAAAAAGGGGATTGGGATTCGATGGATTGGCGGGGCTCAACATCATTGAAAAAGGCAAGGACGGGAGAGTCTTGACTCCAGACAATTATCGGAGCTAATCATTTTTGGTTCAATCATTAAAGCAAAAAGGCCCCTTTTACGAAATTATAACCCCCCCTGGAAAAAGGCAAAAAGAAAAAAAGAGAAAAAGAAAAGAAATGCTAAGTTGAGTTGCTCAGCAGAAGCATCATTCACACATTGATCATGACCTCCGTCTACTATTGTGAGAAAAAAATGGGTACAGAATCACAGTGACAACTCCTCCACTAGCTCATCAGTACTTTGAAAAAGGTCAATCTTTTCAGGTATTTTTGCAAGCAGATTTCGTTAGATCGCACGCGGAAATTTCAATCCAGAGCAAAGGTGATATCTTCTATTGATTTTTCACATACCTAGTAAGTCTACTTGTTCTAACGGAGGAAGGCCACTCACATCATGGCCAGGAAAAATAGTGCGATTTACTCATTTTCTAATTGGGATCGAGAAGGACTACAATGATGTTCACGAGAGCCTTTCATATTTTATTTTATATGTTTGTCGGAAGGTCTAGAGTGCAATTAATCCCGATTTTGACTTACCCCTTTGTTGCTTCATTTGGGGGTTGAGATTCAAGGACAAATTTGACCTAAAAGATAATGGGCATGAATGCACACATTAAAAGCATCAACCCCCCAACATTTTCTACAGATGGAAATGGAAGTATATGTGTTGCACCAAAGCTGCTGCACATGAGATGGTAGTGGCCAAATCTCGCCAGATTGCCACCCAAAAACAAAAAAAAAAAAAAAGGCCCCTCCTCCTCCCTCGTGAGAGCACCCACTCCTCTGACGCTGCCGTTTGACTAAACCAAACCCACCCACCAGAATTCAACTCCCACACAAAATCACATTGTTTGCATCTTTTTGTCAGATCTCCTGCACAAATCGTGCTTTAATTAATCCCTTAATTTAGATTTATTAGGCAAGACTCGAGATTAATATATAACCCGTGGATCACGAAAAAAGGGAGGGAAGTTATTAAAAAAAAAAAAAGGAAAGCGGACCCCCAAAAAAACAAATGGGGCGTCCCCGAACCGAAGTCTTGACCTCGAGATTTAATATCGTCCCAAAAAAACAAAGGTGGAACACCCGAGACTTCGTTCATAAAAAGAAAAACCTCCCGAGACGAGACGAAACGAAACCACGAGTCCGGGACGGACAAAGGAGGAAATATTAAAATGAAAAAAAAAGAAAGAGGGAGGGGCGAATGTATAAAATAAGATGCGAGACCCTGGAAAGTCCAAGTTGATTCCCGCATCCTTCCAAACCATTCGTCGTCTTTTTAATACTGCCCCTCCCTCTCCTTTTAAAACTGCGTATTTATTTTTAGGCCCTTCGGCAGGCAGGCAGATGGCGTTAAAAGAAAAGAGACGTGGACGAGGACTTCCACCAAAGTGGTCAATTATTTTATATAAAAAAACATGTTATTGCGACTTATGAAGAAAAAAAAAAAATTCCCCCCTTTTTCGACCCCCTTCCGAATCCACTAATCGTGTTTGAGTTGATCATTACTTGCCAAAAGGTCACAGGTTTTGGGCGTTTATGCGGTGTAGAATCATGATTAATTACTATTATTCGTGTCCGAAAAGGCCCAATCTTCATGATGATGACGATGGATCGGCTCCATTTTTTTCGGGTCTTTTTTTAATACGGATCCACCATGGCCCCCAAGATCGTCGCCTACGATCGTCCACCACAGGCCTAATCGCGACCCAACACGACAGTCGCGTAGAGCATCCGGATAATTTGACTCTCGACGAAGCCCCATAGGTTGTCTTGTTCCGATTTGAGACTTTTCTCGCGACCCGGGAAAAATAATAATCGACGATATATAAAAAATTCAGAAAGGATATATGCTGTTGCCACTCGATGGAAGCAAAAGGAGTTAGGCAGCCGAAAAGGGTCTAATGGTCTTCTGCGATGTTGCTTGAGTTTCTTTGGTTTGCTCACGTCTCGATTTAAGTCAACCCCAAGTGGGAACTCGGGTCTGATCGTTTCTTGTCTCGATCCAGGAACATGTGATCGATGCCTGCCTTAGCCGCCGTTGAAAAGCCCCAGGATCGTCGGCTGTGGATTCACGACCGTGATGAGTGCATGTGTGTGTCCCAGCTGCGACTAGTTCGACAGCAACGGCGCTATCGTTATCCTACTTGGGATCTGGATTGTGCAATGTTTATCTGAGGAGGCGATGTTGACTCGGGACGTATGAACGCTTGTCCTCGATTGCTTGTTTTCGGAATGATTATTGAAGACTTCTGCATGAGCCGATTCGCTATTTAAGTGATCGGACTCAATTTGGATATGATGACGTCTATGAAATCTCGATAAGTATGAACAACTCAAATTCAAGAAAATATGGTAAAATATTTCATTTGATTCTCATAAATAAATGTGCACTATTTGAGCGCTAGTGACTTGCACGTGAATTCGTTGAGGCTCGGCTTTAAATCCCAACGCCTCAATTCATTGAGGCTAAACTTTAGACCCAACACGTGGGATCCAATACCCTACGCTCAAACCATGGTCCATCGAGGCTAGGCCCCAATCCCGAGCGCTTGGGCTCGACATCAGTGGACTAGCATGTGGGCATAGGGGACCTCAACTTAGAAGTTGGGGACCTAAGCACGAGTGTCGAGGTTCAAGGGCCTGGCCTTAATATTAGAAGTGTCAACATCCCAATATCCCAAGTTCGACTTTGATAGACCCAGGCCCAAGCAATGGCCAAGTCCTCATGAATAAGCATTAGGGTTCCGTGCCCAAACGCAAAATTTATTATTCAAACACTCATACAAATGATTTGTCTTAAGTTAAAGATAAGAAAACTTTTTTTAGTCATTGACTAAAAAGAAAAAATTGTTAAATCATTTTTCTAAATGATCCAAATGCGAAAAACAAAACCAAAATCCAAACGGCAAAAACCATAGAACCCATCGGAAAATCACGCACGGCAATCCGGCGCATTGGCAAGGACAAGACAAAAGTGCGAGGAAACTTCCGGACGACGAACTCGTACCGGAGAACCGACCAACGACAACAAGGCGAAAAAAATGCATCTTCACCCGTCAAGTCTAAAAGCTACTCACTACGCACGTCCAAAGTCGAGCGGCATTATCCACAGCGATCCCGGATCGAAACTATTGCTTTCGCCCCCCCGCGATCGCTCGACGGGATAAGACGCGGGGGGCCCCGATCCCAGCCTCGGACCGCATTTCGTGGGCATTAATTCGCAACGCCGATGCGGCAATAATGGCGAAAGATCTTCAAAATAAACAAAAGACCGTGATGATGATGATGATGGGAATGATGATTTCCCCCACTTATCCTCCTCCTCGTACGGTGGGAGGGACTTTTGCCCCCTCCCCGCTCGCTCCTTAAACCGTTCCAAACCCAGACCCCTACCACCACCCCCCATTTTTCAGAGAATGTCAACGCCCGGGTTTTCAGGATCGAAAGCCGTGGCCGAGGATCGGACGAGGAGGAGGATGCCGCGCTGCGAATTTCGCTCCGTGCGGAATTGGGCCCCCTTCGCTCGGGCCTCCGCCTCCTCCACCATCATCGGCCGAGCAATTTGTATTGTCGTCTCCATCATCAAGATCGCATCCACGTCCTTTATCTGTGGTGAGTTTCGGGTTCCTCTGTTGTCGTCGCTAGTATTTTTTGGTGCACGCAAAGATGACGATTGCGCGCGTCGAGTCCCGAATGCCGCCTCCAAACGACTTGGCATGCCGGGGGATGAAGTTTTAAGGCGGTACTCGTCGTGTCGAGAAAGTGTAGCGTGATATCCTGTGACTTGCGAGCGGCGAGGCGAAACGTTCGAGAGGTCGAGATAGGCCGGTTCGAGGGTCGGCCGGATTTTCGGGCCGCCGAATGCCTGGGACGGAGCATTGGGCGTTCTCGGGCATGGATCGGGGAACGAATTCTAAGTTGGGCCGGTGGAAGCACGGCACGAAACCCACAATGGTCCCGGGAAAATGGCCCAATTCGACAAACCCTCCCGACAAAGACGAGGTACAGAAACACCTCGTAGAAAAGCAGGAGCACTTGCCTATATTATAGTCTGCGGATCGATTGTAATCGCACGATTTGAATTTGCTGGGGTGGCACGTGAGAACCGCACGATCAACGAGGGTAACTTTATCCGGCACACACGATCCGGGCAAAAGAAGGTTCTCACAACCGCACTAGGTGTATATAGCACAAAATAATCGTGGATCTCGAAAAATGTGACAAATCATATAAATTTCCCTCATTTTTCATGCGCTTTTGAACGAAATGAAAAATCTCTCTTAATTTGCATTCTAGCAAAAGCACAGCTATGTGAATGAAATTCAAATCGATCGGCACTCATAAACTTCTAACTATTAAAAGATTGTAGTTCTCCAATTGGTTCTCGAATCACTAGTTCCAACTTTTCAAAATCAATTTTCAATTTCAAAGTAACAATTGTCAACCCTAAAAGTTAATTACTTACCCGATTTGCATTTGCTAATGACTCACATTAAAACCACGCAAAAAATGAGAGTAGTTGTATCCGGCACACATGATCCGGGCAAAAAATGAGAATAGTTGTTTCCAGCACACATGATTCAGGCAAAAGAAAATGCCTGTGGCTACACTGGCTGTACTGATGTATAATAATTGGTGATTAAGAAGAATGAGATGAATTATATAAACTTTTCATTTTTCAAGCGCTTTTTGAACCAAATCAAAAATCTCTCCACTTCGCACTTGTAATTATCGTTCGAAATTCTCGGACCTGGCAAAACACGGCTGTCCAAACAAGGCTCCGATCGATCGATGCTCACGAACTTATAACGGTCAAAAGATTGCAGTTGGCCGGGGGACGTGAACTTCGAAGCGGCACCGTCTGAGTTTCCGAAGGGGCCGTGCCGGGCCGGTGCGCACGAGGCGCACGTTAACCACTAGCCCCCCTCGTTTTCCCAGGCGAAAAAGAATAAAATAAAATAAAAAATGGAAACGGATAGAGAATATGCTCTGCGATAAACCCCCTTAAGCTGAGCTCCCCGTCCTCCTCCTCACGGGAGCTCATTTCTTCGTCGGTCGTATCGTTCTTCCCACCGGATAACCGCGTCTTATCTGAAACCGCCGGTCCACAGCCGGTCCAAACCGCCGTCTCCGCAGCGAGCGAGAGAGAGAATCGTCCTCCCGCTTCAATGGCGTCCGCAGTTTCCATGCACAGCCCTCGCCTCCTCCTCCTCCAGGTCCGTCTCTTCTTCTCCGCCGTTCTCTCTCTCTCTCTCTCTCTCTCTCTCTCTCTACACTTCTCCGGCATGTTTTGAGACGTTGCACGAATCGGAGCCGGTGCTCGTGTGGATGATGGCTTTTGACTCGACCGAACTTGTGGATTCGAGCTGAAACTGGAGGGATTGTTGGCTCGGCTAGCTGACCTGTCGTGGAGCTGGATTGATGTGCATTTCGACTGTTTCTATTGCGATTAGAAAGTTAGGAGCAGCAGCTCGGCTGTTTGGTTTGGTCTGGCGACGGGACGGTCGAGACGCGCGCAATCGCGTTCTGATTTGAGAGCTTCTGTGGTTTCCTACTCGAAGCGTTTGCTAATCTGCTAGGAAAAATGGCCTGCGCTCGTAGTGTTGTATCAGGAATTCTCTCGGTGCTCTGGTTAGTTGCTTCCGATTTCGAAATGCGGTGTCTATGTTGTCGCTCTTATTAGTTTCGCTCGACCGCGGGGTTTGTTGATGGCTATTCTGTGATATGCATGTTTGGGCGTCGGTACTTGACAGATGAGTAAAAACGAACCGCGGTTTTGCAAGTTTAGGAGTCTGGGAAAAACAGTGATGGATACTAGTCCCGTGTAGTTGGAATTAGGTAAGGGAGGCGAATGAAACCAAATGTGCATGACGACTCAGCGTGTGCGGAGTCAGTGTGTGTTTACGGGATAGATTTTTCAGGGATGTTGTTCGGTAGGCGTTCATGCGATATGATGTAAGTTCAATCCTTATAAGGTCCATGCTTAGTGCATGGTTCTTGCACTCGGGCTTCATTTAACTAATGTGAACAGAACTGTCACGTGGTCTTGCAGGGTACTAACTGTAAAGATGTTAGCGAAATGGGTAAGGCGCCTACAAGCTCTCAAATTGCTAACATGCAGCAAAGGAAGCATGGGGCGACATGCTGTGTGGCCAGAGGATTAACATCTAGATCTCACTATGCCTCCAGCTTGGCATTCAAACAATTTTCTAAAACCCCCTCCATCAAATATGACAGGATAGTTGAGATCAAGGCTATGGCCACGGTTAGTATCTTGCTCTTTCACTATTATTCCGTGCTGTTCTACTTGTGTTTTAAAAGCTTCTCAGAAAGAAATGGCAAAGCCAATGCTCGCACGACAGCTTGGTTCTAGAAACAGTTTCAGTTGTCATAAAACAATTTTCACTTTTCTTAGTTCTTGAAAACATATTTGTTAAGTAAACATGAGAAGTTTCTTTGGAGTAAAAATACTAAATGAAGGTTTATGTCTCATCAAGATCATGAAAGATCCTTTCCTTTTTGTTTAACAAACTCCCCTGGTTTATATTTGGAATAAGAACAATGAAACACTAAAAAGCAATCTTAGTTTTCAACTATAATTTTCTTATGTATTTGGACTATCAGCATTCTCAAATGAAAATTAAGGACCAAACTATGGAAACTTCTGGAAACCGAAGGGAGCATAGATCTTCAGTTGGCCAAATTTAGCTTTTATATTCATAAACCTGCCATGCAATGTCTTGTTGCCGATTGCTCCTTTTAAAATACCATCTCTATGATTTTATTGATTCTTGCTTTCATCTTGATTGTTACAAATGTGCTCTGTTGCTTTAGGACTTGGGGCTGCAGGCGAAAGTAACAAACAAATGCTTCTTTGACGTGGAAATTGGGGGAGAGCCTGCTGGTAGAATAGTAATTGGCCTCTTTGGAGATGATGTTCCAAAAACTGTTGAGAACTTCCGTGCTTTATGCACAGGCAAGCTTTCTTCATAGAGTTTAATATAAAGGGGCGCTATTTTCTGGAACGAGACTTTTTGGTAGAGTGCATTCAACACTTTAACTTGTAAAATTCTTGTGCAGGTGAAAAGGGATATGGCTACAAAGGATGCTCCTTCCATCGTATCATTAAGGATTTTATGATCCAGGGAGGGGATTTCACTAGAGGAAATGTGAGTTCTCTTGCTCTCTGTGTGCGAAAGAGGAGGAAGGAGGGATGGAGGGTGTTGCCAGGGTGGACGAAAATTATTTCAGTGCTCTTGTGTGGCGAAGCGTTTCTCTCATGAAAGTTATTTTATTTTATTTTATTTTTCTTTTGGCTTGCAGGGAACTGGAGGAAAGAGCATCTATGGTTCAACCTTTGAAGATGAGAACTTTGCATGTATGCCTCCTTCATTTTACCCAAGAACTAGCTCTGATAGTGCAAGCATTTCAAAATTGAATTCCTTGTGTTTTTACCTTGGTTGCATTTGTCTGATAGATGGGTGACAAGTTATCTGAGAAGCATTTGTTATATGCTGCCTTGTTCTATTTGCAGTGAAGCATGTCGGACCTGGAGTACTGAGCATGGCTAACGCTGGCCCTAACACTAATGGGAGCCAATTTTTCATATGCACTGTAAAGGTGATATTGCTCAAGCAATGACTAGTATTTCCCTTAGCAAAGTCTTGACCCACGTATTCAGAACGTAGCAATACCACACGGCCACATTTCTGACAGTCTCTCTGACTTTCATCTATGCTGACTGCCTTGTCTCATTATTAGTTTCGTGAACATGACTACTTGAACACTTGAAGGGCTTTTTTCGCATTACTCTATCCCATCTGTCCTTCAATATTATATCTCAATGATTGTTGTCAAAGTTCGACTATGAGGTGATTTGGTTGAAGTATGCAGAGTTGTACCACTACTGAGAGTTCCCTTTATCTAACAAAATTTCGTTTCCTGTATTCCTGTTAGACTCCATGGTTGGACAATCGCCACGTTGTGTTTGGACATGTCGTCGACGGGACAGATGTTGTGCAGAAACTTGAATCTCAGGAGACAAGTCGATCGGACGTGCCTCGGCAGCCATGCAGAATTGTGAACTGTGGGGAACTTCCCCTAGATGGTTGATTCACATGAGCTGGCTTGTTGCAATGCGGAGCACAAATTTTGGTAATGTGTTCCGGTTTTGTCAAGTTTCATGTGACAGCTCTTCGTTGGGTGAGGATTTTTTAACTGGACGTTCATGTATGCTTAGAGACTCCATTGGTGATTCTGACTTCAGTGGTAGCCCATGAAATTTGGATTGTGTGTTAGAATTCTTTCGTCAAGGAAAGTGAATTTTCAAATGACCCATTATTTTACTTGTACACGACTCTGATACTGCAGAGTGCGAAGTCTTTTGAGGCTCTAATGCAATACTCTCAATGCTCGGACACTTCTCATTGGCTTGTCCGCTGAAATGTTCACACTGGTGTATGTTGACATAGCAGATGGTCGTCGATTTTGATTCTTAATATGGAGAATGTGTTGTGTTAATCAAACTTCCCGACATTGGAGTAGACAGGATCGAACTGGCGGCTGGGGCCGATGAAGTGGAATTTCATTAGTTAAGGAACTTTGAGCTATCCTGGGGGCAGAATCGGGCTGTTTGTTCTCAGCTTGCTGACTCGCGTGGGCGGCTAAATTGAGTCTTGGGGAACCCTGTAACACGAGATATGATCGTCATGGAATGCATCAGCCAAGCCCCAAATTAGACAGATCTTTTAATTCTTTATTTTGAAGTAAAAAGAACAGCGACGAGCAATCAAACATTGACGACCCCTCTAGAAGTTTGACATCCTCTATCGAAATGTGTAGTTGCCGTATTATTATTACTCGTCTTGAGTTCATGATCAAAATAGTAAGTTGTAGTCGGAACTATAACGCAAGAATTGGAGGTTGAGTTAGAGTGATTTGTATGTTTAGTACACAAATCCGACTAATACCACAGAGGAACAAAGGGCAACTAGATGATTCGTACTAAGTACGATGAAGGGGAATTTCAAACCATTAGGGAGACAGTTTCAACCAACTCGATAAATGCTTTTGAGGGCTACAATGCATTGATTTAGAAAATATAGTTGTTACAAAGTGTAAGTTTGATCGATCAGTTAAAATTTTATTTTGTTCTTTTTCTCATTTTCTATGAGTTTTATAATCCAATGTAGTTTTCATTGACGCGGAGCATTCAAAATTAAATCATACAGTAAACACAGCCCCTGATGGCTGTCCTCTTATTGTGTGATTTTTGTCACGTTAACTATTTTCAGCTCGGTCAAAAAAGTTGAAAATGCAAATCGTGAAGGACCGAGATTTTGTGCGAACCGGATTTCAGTCAATAGCCAAAAGAGAATTGAATTCTGGCCAAAATGCAAATCGGGTCGGGTCCCCGGTCGCCGGTTCCCAAACTGTCAAACCTACAAATACTCTGGCCTGTCTCCTCACCTTCGAACTTTCATGGCGGAGACGAACACCACGTAGCTCTCCTTCATGCTCGGACGGACGCCTGATTCGGAAGCCACCCCCCTCGAGCGCCGCCGCCGCCGCCGCCGCCGCCGCGCGTCTGTTCCCCGTCGGTCCATTCGCAGCTCCGTTGTCCCGTCGATGTGAACGATGGCGTGGCTGAAGGACCTCAACCGGCTCGCGCACGGCCTGTCCCTCGTCGCCAAGGAGGCCGCCAAGCGCTCGCCGCTCGTCGGGGCCGCTCGGAACGGCGACATCGAGGGGCTGATCCGGTCCGCCGCCAAGCAAGCCCTCGTCTCGGCGACGGACCTGTCGGGCCTCACCAAGGGCAAGGTCCGCGACCTCTCCAGGCCTACGCCGAGGCCGAGGGAATCCGTCGTTTACTTCGACAGTTCGGCGGAAGCGATCCAATCCGGCGGCGATACGGAGCAAAAGCAGCCGGTCGGTGATGGTAGGGTAGTCGATGATGCGGAGGTTGCGCGGGCGAATGATCCTGGTCGTCGAAATTTGGCGGATGGAAATGCGGATAGAACGGGCAGTTCTGTAAAGGAATCAGACGATCGAGGTGTTTCGGATGGGAGTCAGTCTCATGGCTTGGCTGAGGAGTCGAAGCAGGCGAATGATCCTGGTCGTCGAAATTTGGCGGATGGGAATGCAGATAAAACGGGCAGTTCTGTAAAGGAATCAGACCATCGAGGTGTTTCGGATGGGAGTCAGTCTCATGGCTTGGCCGTGGAGGCGAAGGAGGCGAATGTGGTGGATGTAGGAGGTGGAGAGAATGTGGCGGCAGTGCCGCCGCCGCCCGCGAAAAGGCGGAGGGAGAGGAGAGTCCCTGCGACGCCTTTCTCACGAGCGCTTGGGTGAGTATACTCGGCTCTCTGCAATTTTTTATGGTTTGCTTGTCTTGATTTCCTTGTGTGTAGGAGCTGTCTTTTTTCATCGGTCGCCTTTTCATACCTGATAGTTGACTATATAATGTCAGAGTTGAAATTGTGGGGAAAGGGCTACAGGTTCTAGGCTAACTCCTCCTGAGTGATTATCGCCTTTCAATGAATTTGACGACTTTAAGGGAGCTGAAGATAGTTTTGACAGAAACAATATTAACAGAGGTGAACTGTAGGGCTCTTGCTTACAGGACAAAGGCCCTTAGGCAATTCAGATTCCATGGCGATCGATGTCCATTTAAGCGTGAAATTTGGTGTATGAGGTCCTGTGTAAAGTGTCGTGACGTAATTTGTCTTTCTTTTGGATGAAATCTGCAACTTACCGGAACACATAGATGGTTAGGCTTCTGCATGTTGTAGAAAGCATTGCCATCTATGTCTCGACAAACTGGACCAAACAGCACTCTAGAGAATTATTTTGGCATCTATTGCATGTCCCTCTGAGAAATGCCGATGCATAATCCTGGCAATTCTGACATGTCGATAGTGTTTTACTTATGACCAGGGTTGGGGTTATAGATGCATCTCTTTTAAGCTTTGAATGTTAACTTTTGAACTGTGTGGATTGGTCTTGTGAGTCCTAACTTAAATCCTATAATTGCTTAAGGTTTGCTGGTCTAGGTGCTGGTCTCGCATGGGGAACCATTCAGGAATCTACCAGGAGGCTCGTCTATGGTAGACCGCAAGAACAAGACGAGCAATCTGCTCTCTCTCCTTTTTTAACCGAAAGCAATGCGGAACGCTTGGCTATTGCTCTATGTAGGATGCGTGGGGCCGCTCTCAAATTGGGACAAATGTTGAGCATACAAGATGAGTCTCTTGTGCCTGCCCCGGTACTATAGCTTTCCATTATGCTTGGCTGTTGCTTTGTCGGTTATTGTAACAAACTCATGTTCTATACACTCACACCAAAATAGTTTTGCATTTTGTTCACACATAGATTTTGGCGGCTTTGGACATTGTTCGTCAAGGAGCAGATGTGATGCCGAGAAGTCAGCTCAATCAAGTCTTGGATGCTGAATTAGGTCCTAATTGGTCATCAAAATTGAGTAGTTTTGATTATGAACCACTAGCTGCAGCAAGCATTGGCCAGGTCATCAAAATCGAGTAGTTTTGATTATTTCCATGTGCTGTCTCTAAGTTTGAAACTTCTGCTTTCTTCATGTTATTATTGTTGTGTTTCTGAATCTCTGGAGGGTCAAGGGTGAGCTTCCCCTCCCAGATATTATGCATCCTTCATATTTCACTTAGCAACATCTTTTTTTGTTAAGACGCCTTCTTTTGGATTTTTTTGCTGACTTCTGTCTTCTTTATCATGGGTCTTGTGTTTATTCCGCTTTTCAAATGCCATGTTAGCTTGTTCTCTTCAGATTTTTCATGCACATACATTTCCACACGTCCTCTAATTCTTATATATATCCTATGAAAATTTGTCTAATCTAAAACCCACACTGCTCTAATCTTGCATGAAGTATTTTACAATATGGATAGCCCACCTTGTCTAGGCCCGATAATCTCGTGCTTACAGTTGTTTGAATGATTTCAGGTTCATCGAGCTGTCACAAAGGATGGCCTGCATGTTGCAATTAAAATTCAATATCCTGGTGTTGCAAATAGTATTGAGAGTGACATTGAGAATGTAAAACTTCTTTTGGATTATACGAATTTGATTCCAAAAGGACTTTATCTTGACAGGGCTATGAAGGTAACTAAGTGTTTGTCTTCATTTTCTTTGTATCCACATCCCTATACTGCCGGGTGTGATTGGGAGGACCTTTGTCCTTCTTGCACCACTGCTAGAACAAATCATTATCTTTAATCAAGTGTTTTTGTTTACCTAAGGATAAGACGTGAGATGTTGATTTGAATGGAGTCTGCAGACTCTTCTTTTGATTCTTAATAAACCCATTACTCTAGGAAACCTAGAAGGTTGACTATCAACTTATAGGAGTGGAATTGCAAAATCAGGGGGTAAATTTATTCCCAATACTTCCGCAGGTGGCTAAAGAGGAATTGTCTCGTGAATGTGACTATGAACTGGAGGCAAGTAATCAAAAAAGGTTCCGAGACCACCTATCTGGCACGAAAGGGTTTTACGTGCCAATGGTGTTGGATGACATTTCAAGCAAGAGAGTTTTGACTACGGAGCTTGTTCAAGGTACTATACTTATTATGAATGACTACTCTGATGGTATACTGTAGCAGTTCAGCAGTTAGTACTTCTATTGTTGATGGACACAACCTTCGTGGCTGCTTGTTCAATTTTAGCAAAATGGGAGCAAAATCATTGTGAGCAAAAGGGGGACATAAAACAATGAAACCTTAATTTTGAATACACTGGTAAAACACAGGATATAGAAAGTACGGGGAGGAAACTAGAGGAAAAAAATTTTCAGCTGTCCACACCTTATGTGCTCACTGATATGGAGTATGCAGCAAACTAGAATGCTTCATTGTGAGGATTTAAGAATTGGATGAAACTGATGCTTAAAGAGCTAGATCTGAGGTTTTTGAAGCTCTATATTTTCATGCTTAGTACTAGAATACAATGTGGAATGGGAAGGACAGACCTTAAAATCTTGTCTGTGGAGATGTTTAGCTGATTTTTAAGGTAATTTGGATAGAATGCAGAGAACCTAGACTAGTATTTGAAGAAACTTATCAGGTAGATTCTTCATATTCTTATTACCATCTTCATGAAAGGTACTTGAGAGAAATTTTGCCAATGATGAAAACTACTGCTGTTGGCAGAGCTGCAGAATAGCAAAATCAGCATTTCAAGGTGTCAATCATTATAGACTTGTCTTTTGTTGAAGCTTCTTGCACGTGTTGTTGCTTTTCTGCTGAAGCCAAATGCTTCTACTGGTTTGTACTGCTATAGTGGCCACACAACGTAAATTTCAAGTCAATGTGGTGATTGTATGGAGTTTCGTTGAGACTAAATCTTGAATTTCAGAGTGTTTTTGGGATGTAATTTTCAAAACAGCTGCTTACACTTTCCTAACTGTACTATAAATCATTGTACTTCCTTTTGCTGGACTAGAATCGAATATTTTCTCTTTATCATATTTGGCTACCGACTGTCATTAGATAGGTGAAGCTTGATTGGAGAAGTATTGGAAGTAAACATGGCCAACGACATAATGATAAGTTTTCTATGTGGCAGGTGTTCCAATTGATAAGGTGGCATCACTGGATCAAGAAACTCGTAATTATGTTGGGAATAAGTTGCTTGAAATCACCTTGATGGAGCTATTTGTCTTCCGTTTCATGCAGGCAAGTTCTTCTTTAGTAACCTCTTTTGTTTCATCCTTGATATATGTTCAAACCTAGGTTCACCAGAGACTTTCCCTCCACACACACTCGAGTTTGTTGTCTTTGAAGCTAGAACTTTTTGCCGACTGACAAAGGACGAACATTGTGCCTGACTGATAAAAAGTGTTTCATTGGTGAGTTAGAATAAACTTAAAGAGCACCGTTGATGATGGGAGAGAATTTTGGTGTGCCTTTGACATGGTGAAGTTCATTCCTTATGAAGTCCCGCTTCTGTCTGGCCTTCTCATTACAATTACCTGTGCTATAAAACTTGGCTACTGGCAATTTCATGTACAAAGCTTATGTTGCGGGAGGCCATCATAGTTGGATCAAGCAGTTGCTTGGTTCTCAGTAACTTTTGGATAGTCTTCTGTCTGTAGTCAATAAAAACACATTCTTGAATGTTTCGTTCTTCAGCCTGCCTAGCAGAAACTTTATGTGATTGTTCACAGAGTGATCCCTCCATACGGTTCTCTTTGAGAGTCATCCTGCCCCAGTGATGAGGGAGAGAGCTCGGCCATATCGGGAGTTATAGTGAGGAACTTTCTGTTAAATGATTTGCTCTTATCATCATTCGTTTATAAAATGCTTGCCTGATGCAGACTGATCCTAACTGGAGCAACTTTTTGTATGATGATGCTACAAGAACAATCAATCTTATCGACTTTGGAGCGGCTCGTGATTACCCTAAGAGTTTCGTGGATGACTATCTACGCATGGTGAATTCATTGTTTCTCCCTCGACTTTTCCTTTGTTCCTAAAATTATATGCTGCATGACACATCGCAGGAAATCCACAATTGCAATCTGTTGATGTCAAAGGTCCAAGTAAACCTTGGCATCATCATGCGGCTTCAAGTGGTTTTTACTCATGCTATGAGCTTTCAACAAGAGTCATTAAAATGTGCTTGCTGTTAATGCCAGAGTTTTTAACTGGGATGAGATCTATTCACTTGAGTTTTGAGATTCATTCAAACTACTTTGATGAATGCTACCCCACTTGTGAAACACTGCTAGAATTGCTGCATTGATTTGTAGGAATGACCTTCTTAAAGTTGCATGAACTAAGCGACTTTCTCTTAATGCTTAATTAGGTTGTTGCCTGTGCAAATCAAGATAGAGATGCGGTCATTGAGATGTCCCAGAGACTTGGGTTCCTTACAGGAGATGAGTCAGTTGTCATGTTAGATGCTCATGTTCAGGGTGGCTTTGTGGTTGGACTGCCATTCTCGAAGCCTGGCGGTTATGACTTCCGATCCACTAACATCACTCAAAGCATTTCAAACTTGGGGGCGACCATGTTGAGGCACAGGCTTACGCCGCCACCTGATGAGGCCTACAGTCTCCATCGCAAGCTTTCAGGTGCTTTCTTGGCTTGCATCAAGCTTGGGGCAGTTGTGCCTTGCAGAGAGTTGTTGTTTAAAGTGTACGAGCGCCATCAATTTGGCCATGAAGACGATGGCAGCGTGATGTTGTCCGGCGGCTCAATCTTTTGAAGCACAATTCTTTTTGATTCTTACATTTATGTAATGATTCTTTTTGTGCAATAATTATGGGATGCAATCCTGTCCCAAGTCTTTTGTATTAGGAAATAGTTTTCCTCTTTTGAGCAAGCCGTCAAGTTGGCATCACAGACCCAGAGCTACAATAAATTTTTCCGGCTTATCATGTCAAGTATGATTTTTCCCCCCAATTTATTTTTCAGGGGTGAATGATGTTATTCAGTGTTACGAACTACACAGGTGTAGAATTCCTTCTATGTTCCCAAGTTCCATTTGACTTTGGTCAATATCTCTGTTTGGCATATTGAAGAAGGAAAATCTGGTTAAAAGAGAAGAAAATGCTACTGACATATTGAATTGAAGAACAACAGACCTGCCGAGTCGAGTGATGCAGATCCGGACGCAAGAGTTTCGCTAATCTAAAAGCTAGTTGTTCGATTTTAAGCGCTTGACTGGAATTGTGATTTTAGGGTGCGCAATGCGCATGGATCAGATGGGTCCCCTATAGAAGAAAAGGGTTTGGACTTACGTAGTACAGGAATGTTTAGGTCATCGATACCGCCGTAGAACGCGTCCAGGAACGGATGAATGCTTTCGTTCTGTTTTCTGCCTAATTCTGCTAGCGATAGCGACAGGCCTTTGCATCGACCAAACCCATCGCGAAATTTGTATCAAGTAAAATTGAAAAAAAGTAGGTGTCTTGTCCGAACACGGTGCTAACTACTTAGGTTGCAAGATTATGGATCGAACGGCTGAAAAGGCATCATCATGGGTCGATTTCCCACGAAACCCACTCAGGGTTCTGAAAAAATTGTGACACTAAAAGTCAAAAAATTGTTGTGGGAGCGAAAGAGGAAAAGACAACGCCGAAGGGAGTTAGATTGAGGAAGGCGTTACCATACAAGCTAATTTGAATTTCGATTATTAAAAAATGATGGATCTAATTCACGCTAGTTTGAGGCATATCGAGTGCGGCCAATCAGACAAGATCCACATGGCGTCTGGTTTTCCTAATGCATCGGCAGCGCATGCTAAGGATTACAAGAGTGACGGATAGAGAGAGAGAGAGAGAGAGAGAGAGAGAGATTATGAAATGAATTAGGAGAAGACGACACGGGTCCTCTGTGCATAACGTGATCCTTGTTCACACGAAGAACGCTTTTTTTAATCGTTTTCCAGTTCCGTTACACTCCAATGAAACAACGGGGCGGCAGTCGGCACCCCTCACCATCACATTAGCATTAATAAAACAAAACTAGAAATCTCCTTTTCAGCCGCGGAAGCTGATGAAGCTTTTGCCTTTTTCCATTTCTTGAGGTCGCGTTTTGGCGTGAATTTTAATAGTCTCCTCCTATTAAGGAAAGCAGAATCCAGGAGTTAAACGCCAGCTGCAAAGTTTTGGAAAGAGCCTGCATTTTAGACGTGTAATTTATTAAGTTTCCAAATGGAAAAGGAAGAAAAAAAGGAAAGAAATCCTGCCGCGATGAAAGTATCTAAGTAGCGACAACCACGCCTCGGGCTTGTGGCCTTCTCTTTTTCCCCGCATATATAATAACCCGCCGAGGAATGATTGTGTCCAGGGCGCGAGTGAGGCGCTAGCTAGCAGTGGGAAAAGTGCCCAGGAGAGGAGGGTTCTTTGGGTTCTTGAGAACCTGCGCAGAGAGAGAGAGAAAAAGAGAGAGGCAGAAGCAAGAATGGAGCTGAACCTGAGAGGGGTGACGGTGGTGTTGGGTTGGTGTCTGTGTTTCGTTATCGGGTTTGCGTCGTGCAGATCTGGGGAGCGTCTTCAGGATTTCGGGGAAAGAGAGGGGCTTCTCTCTTACCTGGAGAGCGGTGCGGCCTCTCCCGCCGCGCCGCAGCCTGTCCTGGTTGGCCTCACTCTCATTGAGGGTGCTGCTGCCAAAGGAGCTGGTACTTTCTTAGATTTTCTTGACCCCTTTTTTTTTAATGATTTTTTGCTCGTGAGTGGTGTAGGAATTGTAGATAAGAATGTTGGTGTTTCTCTGTATGTTGTGTCTGGGTTCGCTTCATTCGTAAGCAACTTATGGGTTTACAAGATTTTGGTCTTTTCTTGTTTGTTGAGGCGCATTATTTTGTGTCCCCGGGTTTAAAATCTGTTCTCGCTTTTCAAGATATTGATTATCGTGCACATAACTAGGACGGGCTGGCGTGTTATTTCTTGGAGATTTTATTTTGGTTGATCCACTTTTCTATTCCCATCATCCTCGTGCGATTGGGTTGTTTTCCCTTTTTGTTTGAGCTCACTGTATGGAGACAACATTTTTCTTTTATTATGGTGCTTTTGATAATATTAAAAGCTGAAAAATTGATGTTGGAGGTTCTTATTTAATCTTGTTCTACAATGTTCAGTCTGCTTAGATGGTACATTGCCTGGTTATCATCTTCACCCTGGCTCTGGATCTGGTGCAAACAGTTGGCTCGTCCATTTAGAGGTTTGTTGAATAGACTTCGTGTTATATGATTTAAAAGAGCGTACTTAAGCTAGTTAATTTTGCAAACTTATATCTTCGTTTCTGCTTGGTTTTCTTATTCAGTTCTTCATAAAGCCCCGATTCTTGATTCTTTGTCTCTCTTCATTTTCTGGAAGCCATTTTATGTTGTCCTACATTGATGTAGGGTGGGGGATGGTGCAATACAGTGAGGAATTGCGTTTACAGGAAAACTACTCGTCGTGGTTCATCAAAGTTTATGGAGAAGCAATTGCCTTTCACAGGAATATTGAGTAATAAACCTGAAGAAAACCCTGGTATTGGAAATCTATTGACGATTCAATCCGTCTTGAAACGATTCTTCGCTATAGTTTATTCAAATTGGAAATGTCATATGGAGCGATTGTGCTTTGCTGGCAGATTTTTTCAATTGGAACAGAGTAAAGATACGGTACTGCGATGGGGCTTCTTTCAATGGAGTAGGCCAGGATGAGGTTGGTTGGAAGATTTTAAGCTTTTGTATTCTATATTGTTCCGTAGAAATGATTACTGCTGTTGTCTTAGTATACAGTCATAAGAGTCTACATCATAGGCCAGCTTTAAATGATTCATGAACACACCTGCTCCTGTGTGGCCCGCTGGCACATTATAGCGGAACTTTCAATCATTTCCATGTATACAATACCTCCTCTGGCTGCATTCTAATCCTTAGGAAGCAAGTCATTGATTACTGCCAAGTGCAAATACAACTCATGTGTGAATGGCACGCTCATTAAAGTGTGCGTTCACTCATGGGTGTGTGTGTGTTTTCTAAATCAAAACGTAAAAGCAATTTAACTTTTTGGGAGTTTACCTGAATTTATTATTATCATTTCAGGCTGCGAAGCTCTACTTTCGAGGACAGCAAATCTGGTTGGCGGCAATCGACGAGTTGATGTCCAAGGGAATGAAGAATGCTGATCAGGTTTTTGAGACTTTCTCCAATTGCTTTCAGCCTTTCTCAGCTTCAGTCAATTCATCCTCAGATTTTCGCAGGCTCTTCTTTCTGGATGCTCTGCTGGGGGTCTAGCATCAATATTGCACTGCGACGAGTTCGGCAGCTTATTCCCAAAGACTACCAAAGTGAAATGCCTAAGTGACGCGGGGATGTTTCTTGATGCGTATGAAGCTCTCTTCTGGTTCTTAAATGTCTTCATCAAATGACTTGGAGTTTTTGTTTTGACTGAGAATCTTCTTTCACAATGCAGAGAAGATGTTTCTGGAGGCCGTGCTCTTCGGAATATGTTTAATGGTGTAGTCACCTTGCAGGTTGCATTTCACTGCTCCTTGACATTTATAGTAGCTTTCCTTTATGGATTATTTGTGACTGATGCTAATGGATTTTACAAGAATTCTTCATCTGGGCCTAGTCTAGATGTTAACTTAATGGGTGTGGTAATTTATGCTAGTAACTCCTTTCTCTATATCAGTTTGGGTGATGAACAATTGAATAACTTTGTCATCTTTGCATATCTCAGTTTTCCAATTTTATAATTCCGGTTTACTGTTTTAGGATGTGAAAGAAAATCTGCCTAGTACCTGTACCAGCCATCTGGATCCAACTTCGGTACTCTTCTCTTAATTTCTATACTTACTATGGAAAATTTCAGCATTTTTGCAGATTAATCCTATTTCAGCATTTTTGCAGATTAACCCTAGCTTACTCTCTCTCTCTCTCTCTCTCTCTCTCTCTCTCTCTCTCTCTCTCTCTCAGTGCTTCTTCCCGCAGAATTTGGTTGCAAACATTAAGACTCCGCTGTTTCTTTTAAATGCCGCATATGACGCATGGCAGGTAAGCTTGTCTTGTTTTGTATATTCTTCCTTGTATATTCTTCCCTGTGGTAACTGTACTTGGTAAACCTGTTTTTAGTATTTCATTTAGTTTTGAGAGGGACATCATATGGTTCAAACGGCAATGCTGTCAATGAAGTTGAAGCAGTATTGCTCCTCTGCTACCTTGAACATTCAAGAGGCAGAGATATATGAAAATGTATAAAATATAAGTTAGCGATTGAAGATGCACGGTTTCAACTGTTTTTCTTTTTTCACTGGTAAAATTAAAACGGGGTTACTGCGTAAAGGAGCGGTTATTGAACATCTCGTAAAATTAAACACTGCCTACTCTTTTGGAGTGTTAAATCCACGTCTTGGTACGGTTGCTCTCCTGGCCCCTCTGCTGCTGAAAAAGACTCATTTCTTGAAATGTTTTCAACAGGTCCAAGAAAGTTTGGCTCCACGGTCAGCTGATCCTCATGGCACTTGGTCTGAATGCAAAATGAACCATGAACGTTGTAATTCATCACAGATAGAGTTCTTTCAAGGTGATTTGATTTGTTTATGCAGTCTAATACATTGAGGCAGCCTTCGGATACTTAATGGGTTCTTCCCTTTTGTCCATTTGATAATGCAGATTTCAGGAACCAAATGCTCGAAGCAGTACACACTTTCTCGAGGTCTGATCAAAATGGTTTATTTATCAATTCCTGTTTTGCTCATTGCCAGTCTGAGAGACAGGACACATGGTTTGCCAGTGATTCTCCCCTAATTGGAAATAAGGTATGATAAGCAAGCTAACATCTTTAGGAATGTAACAATATGCCCTAATTAGTATGCAGGAGGTGCCATGCAGACTTGAGATTTTCCTTTATTTCTTTATGGGAGGGTTGTTAGTTCTCACATGAATGTTGCCGAGAGGCCGTAGCTTCCAAATGCATTTAATTAATTTTATGTGCATTCACATCCCGATTCTCTTCTCATGCAGGGGGTTGCAGAGTCCGTAGGAGACTGGTTTTTCGATAGAGAGAGTGTTAAAGCCATCGATTGCGCTTACCCCTGTGACAAGACCTGTCACAATCTGGACTTCACTCGCTAACTTATTAGGGCTCTCTCTGATCGATTCTCTCCCCCTTAGCAATTTCTGAAGACTGCAAGATTGGTTAAATAAGGTGTTCATGCTAAATTGGCAGAGCATCATCTTTATATATGACAGAAACATAGAAGGAATTATTACCAAGGAAGACTAAGACGAAATGGCATTTTGCTGGAATCAACCATTTCGTTTCAAGCAAATTTGTCGCGAGTTCTCTGAATTGTTATTATTGAACTCGAGACAAAGTCATGTTGGATTCCATTCTTGGGCGTAAAAACAAGATTTATTTCTTCTAAAACAATGTTTATGCTTTTGTCACTTGGTCTTAATTAAGTAGCCATTTTCAAGGATCCAAGCAAAGGACTTGGATTCGCATTCCATCTGCTCATGGCGACTCTTGAGGAGCAGTATGACCTATATATATCTACGATCAATTCTCTCGCCGCATCATCCGGCAGATTCCAAGTCCCAACGTGGCACGGAGGGTTTGTACAAAACCAGGATGAAATGCATCGCAGCATCACTCATCAGAACTCACTTCGTAAACGAGATGGAAGTATACAGAACGATTCGATTTCTTTGCCCACGCGGACAAAAGATGGGAAACGATACATCCCGACCCGACTATACAGACATTCCGAACCTAACAGAAGCTTCACCTAAACTCTATGGGGAGGAGCTAAATTTTCATTAGGTCGATGATTGGTCTGGCATTATGCATTGTTACGAATTAGGATTTGTGAATGCATCTATCTCCGAACGCATGAGACCACCCCCTGACAAGACAAGTCTCTGCAACCAGCGGTCTACCATTACAAAATGCCTATTCCTCGTTCCAACGGCTTTTCTTTTCCAGAGATAGGAATTCCTCTTGTGGGTACGATTCAGCTTCCTAAGGAATTATCGTCAGTCTACTTTTTGCTTATCTCGTTCCTTAGCGTCGCTTCAGGATGCCGTCTCTACCCGCTAGCCTCGCAAGTCAGTCAACAACGCATACCAAAAACCGTCCATCCATCCATCCACCCACCCGACAGTCTCACCCTCCCTTTAGATTTTTGGAAATCGGTTAGGTGCTGTCACGCCCCCCGAGAGACCGAATCGAGAATCGCGACGCCTGTCATCTCTTTTTCCCCTGGTTCTCCACCAGATCAGATCATCGCTCGCCCAAACGAGTTTCCGATTCTCTCGGGAATCTGGAAAAGGGAACACGATTCCGAGAATCTTTCGGCCTGGTGAAGCTCCCGAGAATAGACAAGACCCTTCGCTCTTTCCGGAATGCAGTCAAAACAAAAGGGGCAGAGGAAGAAACGCAACGAGAGGTCATGTTTTCTTTTTGGGTCCGAGGAATGATCGCTCGAATCGCCACCACTGGTCAATGAGCAAGACCCAGAAAAAGGATCGATCTTTTCCCTACACGAATTCTTATTGTATTCACAGCTGATCGACATGATAATATATGTACAGAAAGTGATGAACAGTGATGAGTGATAATCAACCACCTCAGGATCGCCAAAGACCCCCCTGAAGACCACACCAGTCCCTGGAACCCAAGTCCAAAGGACTGGCTGCTGAAAAAAAGGAAAACGCCACGCCAAAGGTCTGGCGAATTCAATTCCCCCCCTAAAAAGCGAAAGATGCTCTCTTCCTCTTGCAGAGAGTAGAGATCGAAGGACCCTCTCCCTCGATCTCGACCATCCACGAATGAAAAAACCGAAAACAACGAAAAAATTTAGAAAGGAGGAGGAGGAGGAGGAATTTCAAGCCGGAAACGGAAAACTATAATAGAAAAAGATCAGCTAAGAGAAAAGAAAAGAAAAAACTCAGTTGCCGTGCCGAGACGTGGATGCGATCGCCACCGCCTGCGCCCAGACCTTAAGCCGTGCCTTCACATCGCGCGGGTCGTCACCTGCAAGCGCGTCCAATTTCAGTTCGTACGTTGATTTAGACAAGCGCTGAGGTATAATCTTAGCCTATGCTCGTTTCAAAAAAGAGAACGGCTTCGACCGATGGGTGCTTACCGGGACTGGAGATGCGCCAATTGGCGATGGGAGAGTTGCCGCCACTGCTCGTGTCGAGCGGGGATCCGTTGATGGAGAGCCGGCTCGGCACCTCCACCATCCGCTCGTGCTCCAGCTCGAACCCCAGGTCCCGGCACGCCTTCACCTCCTCCAGGTCCATGCACAGGCTCCTCCGCCCTCCCTTGGGCCTCGTTATCACCATCAACCCCCCGCCGCCCCCTTCGCTCTCCCCGCTGAAGCTGTAGCAGCAATGCTCGTCCCTCTTGAGCTTCTCGCTCTCCTCGCTGAAGCTGTTGCCGCTCCTCGCGAACCTCTCCCTTATGATCCTCCTCCTCGCGTACTTCCTCGCCCTCCCGGCCGCCCGCCCCTCGCTCTCGCTCGCGTACTCCTTCAGCCCCGCCGCCCCCGCTTCGCCGACCCCACCCCGCGGCTCCTCCGCCGCCGCGGCGTCGCCGGGAGCGAGTAGCACTCCGGCTCCTCGTCGGAGTCCGACGTCAGCTCGGCCGCGCCGCCGAAGCCGCGCAGCCGCTCCTTCTCGTCCGAGAGCTCCTCGTCGGCGTCCCCGTCGAAGCTCTCCACGGACAGCTTCGCCAGGTAGCTCGACACCACGGCCGCGGCCCCTCCACCACTCCCCCTCCCCGCCGCCGCCGCCGCCGCCGCCGTAGAAATCAGAGTACACGTCCGCCTCGTCCTCGTCGTCGGCGCAGGAGAAGCTGCTGTTGCACACGGACAGCCGGGAGAGGTTGCCGCGAGCCTGGAGATGGTGCTGGCCGTCGAGGTACGGGTCGTCGGCGCCGTCGGAGGACTCGACGTCGTCGTCCGGCACGGAGGAGTAGAGGATCGTCGAGACGGTCTGGCCGGAAGCCATGGCCACGGAAACCGCGGGAGATCGAGCGATCGGAACTTCCGCCGGAGCGAATCCGCCAATCGATCCGCCGAATACACGCAGAGATTGCGAAAATTCTAGAGAGAGAAACAGCCGCAAGCGGGAGTAGGAGATGAGAGTTTGTAGAGTGAGAAGTGGGGAGTAAGGGATATGAACAGTCTTCTTTTTTCTTTTTTCTTTTTTTTTTAAAAGAGAGTTATCAGCAGCATTTGCAGCGTTGGCATGCGTTGAGTCATCCGTTTCTCTCTCTCTCGGTTCTCGATAAGGCGAGAGTTGCAACGGGATGCGTAACGATCCAACGGGTCGTTATTTATATGGGGTTCCGGCTGGGGGATTCTTCCCGGTTTTCCGGTTTTGCCCCCCTCCCCGCGCCAGGTGTCCCGTTTGCGATTCGGTTTTCGGGATCATTTATTTAAATCGGTTTTTCGTATTTATATTTGTTTATTCATATTTTTCTTGATTTTTTTTCGGCATTCGGAGATAAATAATGAGGAATAGGGAAGATGGATGGGTTAGGTGAGGACCATTCGAAATAGGGTCTCTTTAACCATAATTTCCGTGTTATAACTTCATATCACCTGACATAACTTGGCGTTTTTTTTGCGTGAATTATAGTTGAATATTCAAATATCGTTTGTTTGGATCGAATTGGATTGGATGTAGGGCAGATCGAGTCGGTCCACCAAAGTCAACCCTAATCAGATACATTTGTATATTCCTTTATTCGAATTCGTTTGTAAATCTGGAGATGCCCAATTCAAAGATATCCGATGAGGACCGAGGAAGATGGATGGGTTAGGTGAGGACCATCCAGAATAGGGTCTCTTTAGCCATAATTTCTGTGTTATTGACTCCACATCACTTGGGGTAATCCGAAGTCTTATGTGCGCGGATTATAGCTAAGCGTTCGAATATCGTTCGATCGGATTAGATTGAATGCAGGGTGGGTTAGTTTATCAAAGTGGATCCCTAGTCTCGATCCATCTGAATATCCCTTCATTCGAATTCGTTTGTTGATCTAAATATGCCTAATTTGAATGGGGTTCATAAATTAAGGAGGATAATTCGATGGATTAAGGAGCGCTGGAATGTTCGAATTAAGTATCAAAACATATCTTCATTTTAATAATTTAAGCGTTCGGAACAGTGGACGGCGATATTAAATGCGAGCGATGATGCGAGGTACGGCTGAGGGATTTTGCTTCTGAGAGTGGACGGGGGGGAGACTGGCCAGGCCGGCAGTACAGAGGAGCACGGGATGGGAGGAAGGGAAGAGGAGATGGAGACGTGTGCGCACGAGCTCGCAGGACACGACAACATTGGCCCGCACGACGACAATAAATTGGCCTCACGCGCGCGCCCTCGTGCCGCTTTTTTCTGGTTTTGGTCTCTCTCTGTCTGCTTGTCTTTCTTTCTGACTCCCTACTAATTACGAGGATAGCTACCAAAAACCAGAAGAAACCAAAAATAAATAAATAAATAAAAATAAATATAAAAGCAGGGAAGTCACGGGGATGAGAATGGAGGGAGAAAGGACTCTTAGGGGCTGCATGGTAACATTTCTCGTTTTTTTGTGTTGCGAATAAATAAAAAAAAAGTTTCTCGCCCGGCGAACGATTTTTGGCCGAAAAATGCGTTTGGTAAATTTGTTAGGGAATAAAAAATGAATAAAAACACGTTTGGTGAATTTTATTCTTTTTTTGTTTTTTTAATTTTTTAATATTTTTATTTTATTTTTCATTTTTTTCTTTATTTTTTATTTTTTCTTCTTTCGGCCGGTCACCGGCCTCCGGCGACCGGCCGACGGGGCCGGCAGCCTCGCCCAGCCACGGCGAGGCTCGCCGGCCCTCGCCGGATCTGGGCGAGCCCGAGCTCGCCCGCGCCGGCGAGGCCGAGCCTCGCCATGGCTGGGCGAGCTCGAGCTCGCCCAGATCCGGCGAGGCCGAGCCTCGCCATGGCTGGGTGAGCTCGAGCTCGCCCAGATCCGGCGAGGCCGAGCCTCGCTGGGGGCCGGCGACGCTCGGCCTCGCCCAGCGAAGGCGACGCTCGGCCTCGCCGGATCTGGGCGAGGCCGAGCTCGCCCTGGGCTGGGCGAGCTCGCCCGCGCCGGCGAGGCCGAGCCTCGCCATGGCTGGGCGAGCTCGAGCTCGCCCAGATCCGGCGAGGCCGAGCCTCGCTGGGGGCCGGCGACGCTCGGCCTCGCCGGATCTGGGCGAGGCCGAGCTCGCCCAGCCAAGGCGAGGCTCGGCCTCGTCGGCGCGGTCGAGGCTCGGCCTCTCCGGGGGCCGGCGACACTCCGGCGAGGTCGCCGACCCTCGACGGCGTCGCCGGCCCTCGACGGCCGGTCGCCGGCCATGGCCGAGGCCGGTGACCGGCCAAAAAAAAAAAAAAAAAGAAGAAGAAAAGAAGAAGAAAAGAGAAGAGAGAGAAGAAGAAGCGTTTCTTCAAAATCGTTTCTGGACAAAGAAAACAGCTTTTTTTTTTTGTTTCTCATTTCGTTTTTTTGTGTTCTTTAACAAAAAACAAAAAAAAAAACAGAAACGCAACCAAACGCGTTTCTGTTCCTTTTTTTGTTCCCAAAAACAAAAAAACAAAAAAAGTGTTCAAAAACAGAAACGAGGAATAAAAACATGCAGGCCCTTATCGTCTGGCGTAAATGAATTTGAAATTGGATGGGAGGAATCCGAAATTGTAGAGGATATTCATGTTTATCGAATATCTTGATTTGGATGAAGCATTTTATGAGATCTTATAAGATTATTGTCAATTATTTTCCAAAATTGAACAGTTCGATAAATACGTGATTTATTATTTAAATATTTTAATATATTTAATACATTTCTTTTAAAACGACTAATCCAATCATTTTATACGCTTAAATAGTGAAATATTTCACGCGTCATCATATGCATTCCTCCTCCAATGCATAACCTTATGTGTGTAGGGAACAATGACATGACCACATCACATAGATAGGTAGAGACTCCAACCTAAGTCAGATTGAAAACCTCACATTTTTTTTCTGAACAATCTTAATTAATCCTTACTTCGAAAATATTGATGAATGATCATACACAATCTTTTTATTTAGATTACCTCTGTAAATATACAATACGTCAGGCCCGCCAATTGACTGGCTATATATTTACAATTTTCAGTAATGTCGATGAATGAAGCGTACTTAGATAATTTTATTTTTCACTAATTTAAGGAGTTGTTCTAGGAGACTGTCACGATGCAAATAAAATCGAAAAAATTTACGTCCGAATGGATAAGTTGTCTGGCAATTGAACAGGCGGACATCTATCCTTTTTACCACTGACAACTTTCATTTTCAGTAACCAAAAAGGTCGGCACGTGGCGTATTTTTATTGCGCGGAATTCAAGATCGGAGTCCCAAAACTGCCCCTCCGATGCCGCTCGGCTGGGACCAGGGAACGTTCCAGAGCGGGAGGGGCAGTTTCGGCAGCATATAAGGAGGCCCCCGGCCCCCCCACGCTCCCTACCAGTCCCACACCCGCACGAGCCGCACGCGCTGTCTCGGCGCCCGATGACGTCAGCGAAACCGCGTTTTTTCGCTTTTGGGGCGGGAGCGGGACCCCTGAAAGGAGGACACGTGTCCACGCCTCCGTTGGCTGATCCGATCCCCCAACGGAACCTGGAGACGATAGCGATAACACTATAACAGGCTCTCGGTGTAGGGCGGGAACGCGACACGTCATGGCCCGCGGGGCCCGCCGGGCCCCACGTCGCCCACCGTTCGCGCGCCACGTCACTCCCCTACTCCGCCCCCACGCACTGTCCTGTGCTGTGCTTATCGCGCGCCCCCCCGGAGGAGGTGGGTCCCACCTCAGAGAAAAGGAGCAGACGTAGCTTTCCTTTCCCTTCCCCCACACGTTTTTGGCCTTTCGGATATTTTGATGAAAAAAGTTCGCTTGTCTTTTTATTTTTATTTTTTTCCGGTCGAAGATGAAAAGAGTGTTGCTTAGAAAGTCGCCCATGGACTGGTACATCTCTCCCAACTACATAAAAAAGGGTGTGGAACCTACCTAGGATTTGATTAACGGAGATGGACCCACGCGGGAAAGGAGAAGGACCGATATCGTGTTAGAAAATTCGGATCTAACTAATAGGCAAAGAAAGATAATGTGAATGTAAAGAGTATATAACCTCCGTTATTTTATTTCATAAATTATGAATGATTTTAATAAGTTTCAAAAAATTATTATAAATAATTAATATCATGAAAAATCTCAAATTGATAACAAATTTATCCTTTATTAAATTTCGTAGAATTTGATTACTAAATACCACAAACCAAGACACTTATGATAAAAATAAGGTAAAATCTCATATTGATACACCAAAATGTTACATGCTATCCAACTCGGGATTTAACGATAAAATTTAAAGGAAATATCATAAATATATCGGTTTTGGATTTTTTATGGTAAAAATTATTTTGTTAATCCAAATCATCTTCTTTTTCGTTTGTGTGTTTATTTTGCCTTTTTGTTGATTTTATTGTTAGCTTGTTATAATTTTTTAAAGAATACGATAAGATAGTTAATTTCATGTAGAAAAATGAACTACACAATGGCGGCATCACTTGTATATTCTCTCAAAATTTACAAAGGAATATGTGCCTCGGATTTGAAAGTAGATCTACTTTCAATCTAATTGAAAAGATGACAAGTATTATTATCACGTTAATAAGATGTCATGGTTTAAATTATTTAAATAACATCTGCCTTTTTGAATCTTTAATTATTGAATTTATTAAGTTTTATTTTCACATTTAAACAGCACAAAATGCCATGTCAGCATGCCACATCGGCACACCAATGGTGATGGCTAATAATATGACTCGATTGCACAAATGATGAAACTTAGGGAGAGATATCTCTAGTGAGGTTAATTTCTCAACTCGACGGGATTTACAAAATCATGTGAATTCGAATAATAATCCACGATAATTTCCTTTCCAAACCTCACGATAATTTCCTTTTCAAACTTCACGGATCCCATAATTGAAAAATCGGACTAATGTGGCGGTTCGTACCTTATTTAGTTCATCGAGTTGAATATAATATTCAAAGTTCGATTTTGCATTATTTAAAAAAAAAAAAAAAATTTGTCAACATCCATAAAATGACCAATTTTTGGTTATGATTGGTGAGTAGTAGACTTAGCTAATAATAATAGTTTGACAAACAGTAGAAGCTATTGATGAAACAATCGATAATTCGAAGAGAATCAATAACCAAAGAAGTTATCTACAACAAACATAGTTATCTAGTGATAAAGACATCGAGAAGTAATCGCCAAGTAACGATATTTTTTATATATATAAGCTATTTTAGATAACTAGATAATAAGAAATTATGTAACTTCTTATAATCGCAGTACCACGAAAGTTATTTGGTTTTAATATAGAATTAGGAAGTTATGTTTTTTCAAATTCAGTAATTATATATACCCGATGATTATAAGCTTTAAATAACTACATCATATTTTTTCAAATCCCGAAATCCTATTTGTAATTTCCAAATAATTGATCGTCGATTAAATTTTAGAATATTGTGACTTTCAAATATTCATCATTTATTAAATTCCAATGTTGCATGTCATCACTCATTGCCGTCGATTAAATTTCAGCAAAACTTTCTAATATCATCGCACTTCGTTATTGATTAAATTCCATTGAAGCATACCTATCGATTGTACTCCACTGATGAGACTCCCGTCCGAAATCCCCACGTAACCCCTATCCTCTTAATAAAATCAAAAAATAAATTTTCATAAAAGACATTTCTTCGTCCCCAAGCAAATCCCGGCAAAATCAATAAGAATAATTATATTTGTTTGTAGGATGGTCAGATAGGAATATACGGTGTATCAAATCCTTCCGAGGACCGTATCGATAAAATTTAAAAGATACACATATATGCATATTTATATGAAGAGACCCACGAATGTGGCTATGATAA
Source organism: Eucalyptus guilfoylei (assembly GCA_016097605.1). Taxonomy (NCBI): domain Eukaryota; kingdom Viridiplantae; phylum Streptophyta; class Magnoliopsida; order Myrtales; family Myrtaceae; genus Eucalyptus; species Eucalyptus guilfoylei. Next base: position 20,944,264 of record CM027860.1, read on the forward strand.
ACGAATAAATTATTCCCTTCAACTGAATTTTTTTAAAAAACTAGTGAACAGCGTCTTAACGGGTGTCTCCGGGAACTCTCCTAACTAACATTAAAAACTTTTTTGTTGGGCTTTTAGCCTTTTAGTAAAGCGTGGCCGGGCGCCGACCGCGGATGGCGTTGACCCAGTCGCGACAACACATAACGGGGCCAGGTTTTGTCGAGAGGGCCCGGCGGAAAGGGACGGCTGAGGACTGAGGAGCAAGGAGCGGTCGCGTCGCTTAATTTGCTCGCACGTCTCCGCTTCTCCCTTTGAAGATTTCCCCTTCCCCAGGTAAAGCTGTTTAGATAACGTTTTCCTCAGCATTAATTCGCTGGACCAGTCTATGCAGGTGCCGGCATCCTCAGTTCTGGGAGTGGGTAGTGAAAGTTCTATACCTTTTGAGCGAGGTTTAAGTTCAAGTTCAAGTTCGTCGGCATATCTAGTTATACCTACTTCTACTCAAAAGTTTAAGCAGATGATTTATAAGTCAATTATGATATTCCATACCACATCAATTTTTCGATATGGAATTTCTCTAATACAATCCATTCACACGTGCATTCTAGGGAAAGTCTAGTCTACACGTCAAGGACTCCAGAGTGGCCTCGGGGGACTTAGGTGTGAGAGTCGGGGTATTAAGCCCGACCTCAACGAAGCTGGGTGCTAGTGTCGGAGCTGAAATTTGATTACCAATGCCCAATTGTATTTTAGTAAATGATTTCTGATTTTTAAAAGAGGAAAATATTTTTTTGGAATTAAAGCATCAATTTTCTATTGACTATGGAAACATATTTTTGTTGACTCGTTTTCCTAAGCAACACAACCTTGAATAATGAGCAAAATGTTTTCCAATAATAAATTTTCTGTGAAATGAATGAATTCCAAAAGTAATTTCATTTTGATCTTCGTTCTCCTTGATATTAATGACGCAAGAATGTGCAAATCCTGGTGTTGACACCGTGCCCAAAATTTGCACTCAAGCGTAAAGAAGTTCATGACCTAAACAAGATCATGACAATACACGACCCACAAGGCGCATCCATTAGAATGCCATTTAAGATCGTCAACGAGTTTCTAATCGGCAGAATCCAAGCGAAATACATAACACGTGAGGACGATCCGTTGATGTCCAAAAAAGTTTAAAACTGACTCAAAGAAGATCTACTTGCCGAGAATCAATGCTAAGAAATCGAGTGCGGTCGTAAACAATCCCTTAAATAGCACTCAAAGCGGTTAGACATTCTTATAAGAGAAGATCATAATGCGTAATGGAATGGTCCATTTAAGACACGTTTGGTAACTTACCAAATAATGTTTGATTTTATTATTTTGTTTCTAGGAATAAATTTGGAACATAAATCCATTTGGCAAATTTTTTTATTCCCGGGAATAGATTTGGAACAAAATTAAGGAGTAAAAAAAAATTGGTTCTTAACCACCCACCTGGGTGGCGTTCTTTTTCGCCTTCTCCCCTCACGGGGAAGGGGTTCGAATCCCAGTAGCGTTGCGGAAAGTGACTTAACCACGGGGCGTGAGTGTGATGGCCACTTGTGTCGGCCTTCCGTGTTCTTCCCCTCGACTTCTGCCGAGATTTCCCGGTCATAAAAAAAAAAAAAAATTGGTTCTTTGTTCCCATAAATAATTCCAAAATCAAGCAACTCAAATTTCTTATTTCTCTTTTCTCTTCTTCTTGTTCTTCTTCATTCTCTCTTCTTCTTCCACCGTTGCTACCATCAGCCATCTTCGTTGGTTGCTAGCGACCGATTGGGCGAGGTCTCGGAGGCTTGCCTAGCCACTGGCGAGCCTTGACCTCGTCAGTGGCTAGGCAGGCCTCGCCCAAGCCTCCCCTGGCCACTAGCGAGCCTCACTAGATGTGATGAGGTCGAGCCTTGTTGGTGTCTAGGCGGGCCTCCTCGGCCACCAACGAGCTTCACCTAGTCATCAGTGAGGCGAGCCTCCCCTGGGCCTCCCTCGACCATTGACGAGCCTCGCCTAGCTGGGTGAGTTCTGTTGAGCCAGATTTGGTGAGGCCCCTTGCCCAGCCAAGGCTTAGTCGACAAGGCGCGAGACTCAACCGATGAGGCAAGGCCTTGCTGAGGGCTGGCGAGGTCGCTAGCTCTTGTCTAGCTAATCATTAGTCATCCTGAGGCTGGTGACTAACTAGAACTCAAAGAAGAAGAGAAAGAAAAGAAAAAAAAAAAAAACATAATAAAGTTATTAAAAATTTAAAAGAAAATAGTTTGTGGTTTGGATTAGAAATTTTGATAACGGTATTAAATGCAATTTTATTTCAAAAAATAAACATTTTGGACGCTTATCAAACGCCTTAAAATACATAAAGATTGTTTAAAATAGAATAAAAAAATCATTTATGATCAAAAATTATTTTCAGAAATAAAATAATTATCAAATGCACCTTTAAAGACACACAAGAGTGAACAATTTGTATTTGAACTTCTGAACGCGTTTTGCCCTTATCTCCTAAGTCTCTGTTCTTTTTCTTTTTTTACTTTCTCTACTTACTTTATTTATCCCCATTAGCTAGTGCTTATCCAAATTCAGTCATCGAGCAAGCACGACCTCCGAGGACGCAATCCGCCTTCCGATTCAACAAAATTTCATGCAATATCTGCGTCGTTTCCAATCTACCCCTGTTCGCGTGTCATTGATCGTTGGAATCGTGAAAAAGTTTTCAACCAACCCACCATTTTAAAACCTCAACCCTTCAATTCGCCAAGTTACTATCGACGTGATCTCATCACCAAAAGTTTAGAGCTCTCCAACGCGGGATTCGTCCTGGAATCGGGCGACACGATGCCAAAACCGCAATCACAAGCTAAACCGCACAACATTGTTAACATCGAATGCCACTGTTTTAACACGGAAAAGAGCAATCGCCTTTTCCCTCTCTCCCTAATTTTTGCGATTAATTATCTCCCCCACCGTCCACTAATCGGACTTTTCTTCGCGATCTCGGGACGATATTGTCACATTTTATAAATAGTGGGGGCCAAAAGAGAATAAAATAAAAAAGTTGTGGGGGCCCCCGCGAGATCTCCTCCTTCTCCACGGGACCTCTCTGAAATTTTCTCGCGACGTGGCGACGCTCGAGGTGTGTCGGCAGGAGCTTTTGAACGTCGTTCGGGGGAAAAATTGAATACGAAATTCCAGATAATCTACTTTAGTTGGGGGGGAATTGTAATTAAATCAGGGGCAGCAACGTGTCGGACGACGATTAGTCGCTGTCGCCCAAACGAGGCGTCGTTTTACGAAGGAGCAGTTGTTTAGCTTCTCGAGGAAGATGGTGTTTTGGTTCGGTTGGGCAACGTACGACTTGGAGATCTTGGACTGGACCCGGACCGAGTCAAAGGTTGGGTTTCGAATACGAGGAATGTCTTCGTTTCTTTGCTTGTCTTTTGTATTCCCACCTTAAGGAATTTCGTGGCGAAATATATATTAAAATACCGTCGGGGCATTTCCGACTTGGACAGCATCGATAATTTCGAACTTTGTCGGCGTGGAGGGGAGTTGAGTATTGGTGGGCTCGGAGCCCACTCCAATTTGGGCTTTGGGCCCGTTAAGGCCAGGCTTCTTGAGCCCAGGATCCTGGAATCCGTGCCCGGTTCCTTGGCGGCCGAGCTTTCACCCACCGAGGACGGGCTCGGAACCCTTATCAACCAGGCTCGGAACCCCGGCACTCGGCCATGATCCGACTTGGCAGGTGTCCGAGTGCTCAAAGCCCTAACTCAGGACCTAGGGGCGTATTTGAGACTTTTTTCTCAAATGTGTGTTCTATAATTTTCCCGTAACAAAAATAAATAAAAACTAGCTTTGATATTATTCGCAAGATACACGCGAACATAAGAAAAGTAAAATCATTTTCTTTGAAAACAAGTTCCCAAGTTCTTTTTTGGTAGGACAAGTGGAACTTTTAGTATGTTTTGAAGAAGATTTAAGTATACAAAATATGAAGAAGAAGAAGATATAGCTAGAGGAGATTCTAAAATGACTACGGCCTATATCGCTTTCCAATTATTAATGTTCACATGGGTGATTCCGGCACGTAGCTAAATCAAGCAAAATCGCAAGAGAGTTGAATTTACGGGTGAGTTTGTGGTCCTCGGGACCACCGTGCCTCTCATGTTTCTTACTGTTGGACTGGAAAGCAAAAAATCACAACTGTCCAGATTGAGATCGATCAATCCAACAATGAAAGATTATAGAAGGGATTACGTCACTAGGAACCATAGGATCGCCCAGAGTTATGGTTCGGGATAGCTACCGGTAGTCTTTCTGTTTCCTGACGCTTGGTGCTCGATGTAATCTTTAGAACGTGCATACCATAAGTTCCGCTCCAGGATAGCAGCTTGGAAAGAGACGGAAAAATTGCTGATTCTCTTTTGCTGCTGCTGCTGCGGCCCAGATTTTATAACTGGGTCGGGACCTGGAGAACCTCATTCACATCGGGCTGCAAAGTTTCGACCCATTGGCAAACCCCTGCCCGGACAGAACACCAATGAGATCGTCACCATCACATCGACAAGAACGAATCCTTATCGAAATCGAAGAATCATTCAAGAACACGATCCGCGTTTGACTCTGCCATTGGGAAAGCAAGAAGTCCTGGCAATAATGGGCAATAGTTATAGTTTGACTTACTGTCCACCAGCATGGACGATTTCGGGGGGAAGTGGCGAGTTAATGAGAGCTGTTCCGAAGTCAGATGTGAAGTGGGTCCTCGGTACAAGATGGGATTTTTTTTCAAATGTTATGGCTGAAGATTCAACTGATGAAGTAAGTATCGTGAGCCGTTTCATTTTGAAAAACCGAACTAAACCGAACCCGAGTTTGTCACCTTCCCGTTCACGAGCTGCGCAAGGATCATGCGAGGGAGGTTGCTTTCTCAGAGTCGTCTCTCTGTTTCGCTCTGCCGTCGCATTCCGTGCATTTGCGTCTCTCCTTCCTTGGAATTCCTTTCTTTTCAACTTTGCGGAATAAAGAAAGACTTGGCGTTAGTTAAACTACAGTCAATCCGAAACGCAGTTGATGACGAGAGAGTCAGCTTAGAATATCCCTCACTCGCATCCAATGCCGAGTTGGTGGTGAATTATCTCTTCCTTTCGGCGTGCGCACGGGTCGACACTCGTGGATCTTTTGACGGCTGCGTACGTTTCGGTGACTAAGCATCACTGCTCATTTTTTTTTTCTTCGTCGAGATTCGTTATAAAGTTCTCTAACCATCTGTTTGAGTTGCGTATGAAGTCGATAAGTATGGAACGAGTGAGCATTTTCTTCATATGGGTGACCCCTACTCTACCATCTACTGATTTTTTTTCCTGCTTCATTTTCTTCTGAGGTTGCTTCTTGATGATGAACGACGCAGGTGTCGGTGCTTTTTGACTGGTACAAGTCATAAATGGTCCTCATCTCACGGCAATGGAGGTCGCTATCTGCTCGTACGGACCCATAAAGATTCCAGAAAGCAAAGGGAGCGGCATCTCTACGCTCCCTCGTACGTGCGGTAACTTTGACAGTTCAACTCCTATTGCTCGTCTTTTACGTCTCGACGTCCGCATGAGGCTTCGCGCGCGTCAGCAGCGAGACGACATAAGCACGCCGCAGACATATCCATGAACGACGAACGTGCCATATAGATACGCGAAGTTGTGCTGCCGCTTCTCTTGTCAGATGATGAAGTATAATTAGTTCGTTTGAATTGTAGTTATGGTTTACGACTGTGTCAGTAAATTGATTAACATATCGGAGGCGAGCCGAAAGGATGACCGGAGTCTTGAGAATTTATCTCGAAATTGGAGGATGGAAAGTGACACTGCCGTGATAAAGGTTGAGATGGTCTACTGTACCGTGAAGACAGTGATAGAACAGTGATAGATAGCCATTTCTTTTTCCTAATTGTTCTCCATCTTGGCAAAAGAAAAAAGTGCTTCATTTTTCAGAAAGAAGAGAAATTAAGCAGATATTTTGTTTTTTTTCTTAAAGGGAGCTAAATTGATTTACTGCATGATAAAAAAATTCGTTTTTTAGAGAGATTTCAAACTAGTGAAATCAGCGTGCTTTTTGTTTTAATACAATGAAATTCTGTACGGTCGATAAATTATTTAAGTTCTTTGATATCAATCTACAGTTTCTATAATAGATTAGAGCATGGGTTTGGATGGAAATCCCTGCAGGGGAAATTAGCATCGCTGTTGATGTCGCACCAAAGAAAGCAAAAATGAAATAACATTGGTATAACGATAAAAAGGTCAGACAAATGACATGAAATGAAGAACCTCTGCTTCTTCTTTTTGGACCCGATGATGACGGAGGCACAAGTTAGATGCAAGAACACCACAAATTCAAAAAACCCAGGAATAATGCAACATCATGTTCTCTGTTCAACAGCAATGAAGCCGAAACAGAGCAAGGCCTCCTAATCTTAAAGCAAATATAGGTAAAAGACAAGGGGATGCAGATGTTTTGTATCAGAACTATGTACATTGAAAGAGGAAAAGGGGTAAAAAAAAAAATTATAGTCCACACCTGTAACAAATAACAATCTGCAAATTCTCAAGTCGCCACCAATCAAATGATCCCCTCCTGCTTCAACAGCTGAGGCTCCATCAGCTAATATAATCCTCTATCTAATTGTGTCCGAATAGCGCTGTTAATCTCTGGATATCCTTGAAGCACGTATTCGAAGAATTGTCCAAGGATTCATGTCCCGGAAGATGATCCCACATGGGAGTAGTTGAATGGTCTGGGACAGACTGGGTCTCTGGCTTTATCTGATTGTACAAATTGGATTGTTCCTGGGCTTGGTTCTGCAGCGCGGCCGCCATGAACAGAGGGTTCTGGAGATATTCGGCAGCCCACTTGAAGTCTCCAGGTTGGTGAACTTCCAATGGATGGATCGAAGTCGGTCCCTCCTTGTCTGGCGAGCCACAATCTGCTAATAATCCCCAGGAAACTAAGCTGTTCCCGAAGTAGCAGCTACTGTTGTGAAAATCTGCAGTTCCTGTGCTAGCGCTTGAAGTCGAATTCGCCGAAGGAACATCATTAGATGGCTTGAAGTTGAAGCCCATTGAAGCAGTAGGGAATAAAGAGTTAGATGAGGGAGGAGAAATGGCAGATATTACATTCGAATTGAAGTCGGGAAAGATGGTGTTTCCAAGTGCTCTGCCCGTTTGGGTGAAACAGAGATTAGAAAATCTGGAATCACTTGATGAGTAGTTCAATTGTTGCAGAGAGAAATTATCAACAAAGTCTGAGCTGCAACTGTTCATCATCGAGTTCTCTTGGTGATTGCTCACAAACCCATCGGCAACTGTGTCCTTGCTCAATGTTGGTGCCATCAAATTGCTGTTTTTACTGCTCCTTGCTGTCTTGGAGCTTGAGAATTGTGGATTGAGCTGGCTCAGCAATTCAACTGACCCTCGAGAGACCTTATCTTGAGTCTGCCCTGACGTCGTGTCCTTGTCGTCACTGTTCTCAACCTCAGAGAGAGGCCTGTGGCTCACAGGGTCAATGCCTCTCTGCCGGAGCTTTTTCTTCAGGCAAGAATTCCACAGGTTCTTTATCTCATTGTCTGTTCTGCCTGGCAATTGTGCTGCAATCTGCGACCACCTGTGAATTACCCACAAAAGATTCTGTTAAACCCAACCGAAAACAGAGATTGAACAAGAAAAAAAAGAGAGGCAGAATGGTTAATCAAGAAAAGAGCAGGACTTGTTCCCAAGAACAGCGTGGAGCTCAATAATGACGTCCTCTTCCTCTTGCGAGAACGCCCCTCTTTTCAGATCGGGCCTCAAGTAATTAATCCACCTCAATCTGCAGCTCTTGCCGCATCTCTGTAGACCTGCCAATTCCCATCACATTGAAATAATTACTAGAGATAATAAAGCCAGGGACTTTGCAAATAAAATTCATCAGGAATCATTCGTTTTGTAACTGCACAGTTGACCCAAAAAGCCGACTTTTTCAAAAGCGAAAAAGGCAGAGGAAGGAGCTCAATGTACCGGCTTGCTTTGGGACAGAGCTCCAACAACCATGGCCATACTGAGAGATATGCCTCAGAAGCTTCTCATCCTCTTCAGGTGACCATAAGCCTTTTCTGAGCTTCTGCTTGTAACAGCAAGAATGCCTCCCCATCCAGAGACTAGATTCTCTCTCTTCCACTCTCTCTCTCTCCCTCTGCGCGTGTTTCCTCAAAACCTTTCCGAAAATGGAAACTACAAAGTTTTTGTGACTTCTAGGTGAAATGTCAGCCAGCACCAGAGGCGGCTCCTGGCAAAATTGCAGCCTCGGTGTGATAGAAAAAGATGTGAGCACAGACAAACAGGACAGAGAAGAAAAAGAGAGGGCGAGAGAGAGAGAGAGAGAGAGAGAGAGAGAGAGAAAATGAAGCAGCAGCTGCGAACGGGAGTTGAATTTAACGTCAGGAGGGGAGCCCCTTCAGACCATGGAGAAAGGAGCCACAGTCAAAATGGGCACAAGACTTTTCTCGGTCCTCCATTTAAATTTTGCTCCCTTTTCCCCCCCATCCCCACCCTGTAGAAAAACATGGAGAAGAAAAAAGCAGAGGGTTCGGCCTAAAGATGTGATCTTTTTCTTGAAACGTGAGAGTCAGGGTAAATTGACATTCGTTTGCAAAGTAGTAGTTCCGTTAAGGGGGCCTGAGGATTAAATGTCAGCTTGCCCTTGCGGGGGTGGGTCCTGATTCGAAATGATACTTTATTATTATAATGTTCTTCTTTTGCAGCGGAGCGGAATTTGGAAAGATGCTTAATCTCTTATGCTTGCGACCTAAGTTTGAATCATGATATTAATGGCGTTTTTACAGACGCTTTGACAAATCTGCACAGACACGGCGTTAAAAGCAGAGCACAGACCGAGGGCGATGTCTGTGCATTCTCAGCGCCAAGCCCCCCCCCCGCCATCATCATTCAAGCCAAAACCCCGATCGATTAAAGGGCTAAACTTCCGTTTCCGGCTGGGAATATCTTGCAGGCTTCTTCGCTTTGCCTTTTCCCTCTCTTAGCTCGCCTATGCTAAAACTACCAATGGATACAAAGCACGAACTACGTCTATACACACCCAACTTTGAGATGGTTAAAAGTGCGTCAAATCCGCATCTCGTTTGGAGCGTAGCGTGCATGTCGAACGAAATAGAGGGACCGAAATGGGATCAAAAGAAAAGTTTGCGATTAGACATTGGGATCGGAACGAACTTGAGGGAAAATGGATTTTACCGATAAATGTTCATCGTTCATCGCAAAACTCTAGGTTGTGAAAAGGAATGCTTCTTTACGTAAGCTAATCAACAACTTTTTGCCATGAAATTTCAGGGCTCCCCGTCTCCCTCTGCTTTTACTCCCTGAGCACTTTGGGCAACACTTGCGAATCATGATCACTTGGAAAAGTTACTTAGCGGGAAAAAGAGGCCCGGGAAAGTTCCATCATTGCGTGTGAAAAGAAAAGTAGTTTTTTCTTGCTTTGCATTTTTTTTTTTGTTTAAATTATACTTCCCTTTGTGCGATGTAATGCACTCGATGTTGCCCGTTTCTTCAATCCATCACGTTCTCCATTTTGATTTAAAATAGAGAGAAAAAGGAATGGAAGAAGATGAAAGATATTTCTATTCCATCTTTCCCTTTCGGATGGGTCCGAAAGCAAAGCAGGAGGGGGCGCAATCCATGCGAGGCCGAGACGGAGTGATGTAATACGGAGTACGGTTGAAAGGCGACTACGAGAGCTTTAGGGTTTGACGACGTGTACGTGTGTAGTCTTTTCGTAGATGTGGTTCGCGTCTTATTCGCGAGGGGATGACGAATTGAATTCAAGATACGAAGCTACACCTCTAGGCCGACCGACCGATAGAGGGGCACCCTTTTTGACTGGGATGTACAGGGCGGGAACAAAAAGCAGATGGGCCAAGGAACGTTTTGTCCGGTGCCGACCAATGATCGCTTTTAGAGGTGAGGGTGGTTTCAAGATAGAACCGAAAATTGATGAATTGGACATGGAGGAACCAAATTAGAGAACTTATTCGGATGGGTGGGTTTTTATGTTTTTCTTATTTTATGTCTTTGCGCGATCTTACAGCATTTTGTAATGTTTAATGATGAGTGTGTAATTTGAATTTACTAGTTTGAATTTCTATTTCTATTGATATTCATGACTAAGACTTTTACTTTGTTAATATTTTATAATCTTCGTGTGTTTAAATATAAGTTGCGATCAGTAAATTGTAGCAAATGGCGATCATTAAAAGTAATGATTGACTGCAGCCATTCAATTAAGAGTACGTGTAAAATTGAGGTAGACCCTATATTCGCCCAGTAACTCATGATAGGATAAGTGTTTTTAAGTATATAAGGTAGGTTCTAAATTCCAAAAATTAGAGAAACTGATTGGACGGATAGGCTTTAGGTTCAAAGTAGAACTTAGACGGAATTTAGAATCACTTATCCCTAACTATTTTTTAGGGTGGAAATGCCCACGTCGACCCAATGAATTACAACCATTGATCTCGTAGAATTCATGTGTAGGGCCAACAAGGGACCCGCAACACCAACATTTGTGGTTCGTTGTTTCCATTGGACCCAAGTCCAGGCAAGAAAATTTCCTGCTTTCCAGATCCTCACTAAAGATTCCTCAATCCAATCTTTAGGCAAGGGAACGTCGAGATTGAGATGATGAATGAAAAAAAGACAAGCACGCTTATCGCTCTCTCTTCACCTCCGGGCGATCGATGCATACGTGAAGACGCATCCACTTAGGGTTAACCCCGTCGCGAAAGCAAGGCGCAATTAACAACATATGCTTACTAGAAAGGAACATTATGTTTGCTCTCCGCAATGGCACTCTCACCTCCCACCACGCACTTCCAAAACAGTTTTTCCTCCTCTCTCCTATGTGTGCTGCTAGCAAGATGCTTCGTGTGCCTAAATAAGTGCATATCGCCAACGCGCATGGTGTAAATCATCGGGTCACCAACTTGGAAGATCGAGAACCGTGAATTCCGTAAGAAGGTATTGATAAAAAACAACGTGACCTAGAGTGAGGGAAAGTTTGAAACGGAAGCAAAATGCAGCTGCTTCATTCTATTTCGGTAGCTTTGCCGTGCATGATCGAGACGAACGCAGATTCGACGACCTTCCTTTCCCGGGTATTCTTATGTCAGATTTAGGTCATTTCGTGGAGGACGACGGAAGATCCTCGTTCTAGAAAAGCTCGTGGTACAGAATGATGGTCGAATGCTGAGGTTGATCTAAATCAAAGTATAGGTACCCGCTTGTAGAAATCGGTCTTACCGGCGTCCCGAAGACATTCATTGAGGAATTTAGAAAAAAGAATAAGCACTTACGGTCAGATGCATCGATCCGCTTTCCACGTTACAAGATATAAAAGTGCTCAATTAATATTCAAGTTAACCCTAATTGGAAAATTAGGAGGGGAAACGATATAAAAATTGGGGATGGATGGTCCTACTCTCGTAGCGACAGAAAGAATATAAAAGTCACGTTGATTGGAAAATTAGGAGGAAAATGATGGGATTCCTCGAGGATACGCAATCGAGAAAATCCATGTTTTTTTTATGGACATAGCAATAATTTGTATATTCTGACCTTGTGTGCGTAGTTCCTCAATGCATATGATAAAAAAAACACAAATGATGTGGAGGGGAATCGAGTCTTCAATCATTGAATTTTCATTATTTCATGTACAAGTCCAGTCTAGACTGATGTCCTGGCCTCTTCCGGGCCAGCCAATATTCATTCATGTACTAGCTCATTCAAGAAGACATCACTTTCGCTACTCCAACATATCAAGAAAACCCAAAAAGAAAAGACAAAAGAGGAAGAGGCGTATGTCATTGAATTTGCGCAATGTCTTTTACATAAGATCAAGAAACCGAAGTCAGCGTTGGCGACGAAAAGCGAGGACCAAAATCGTCGAGCATTGCAAGATCGCGCGACTGAAAATCATTTAGGGATTTACCATGCTTAGCTAATTCAAGGAGGACGATTCATGAAGATTTCTCGTATGAGAACCCACTGTGGAAAGTGCTTAGTACATAAGCATCGCATTCATATTGTCGATCTAATGATGCTGATTCCACGAGGTTTTTATAAAGTTAATTACCCGAAGGAAGGGCAAAAGCTCTTGCTATTGACAATAGGTACTCGTGTTCACATACAACCTCTCTCTCTCTCTCTCTCTCTCTCTCTCTCTCTCTCTCTCTCTCGAGCGTTCTTGACCGAAAGAAGCTCGAGTGCAGGATCAGAAAATATCCGTCTCGTACCTTATTATAATTTTGTCTGCATGCAGGAATTATTGCATGACACTGCTCGAGCAGCGACCTCTGTATATGGCATGGTCCATGTTTTCGCACATTCAATAAGGTTACAAGACACGACAATCGCAAAACATAAGAAAAAACCGAAATCACGTAAAGATTCTCTCTGTCCTTCCGTTTCTTCTCCTAATATACAAACTCGCCAGCTTCCCCTGTACAAGCACATGAGCTGTTGTTATTCTTCGTCAACCATCGCCTCTAGGGTTTGATAATCCTTATTTTCAATACAAAAATGGTAAAGGAAACGTCTGCTGGTTCTCAGCTCGGCGTAAAGTAATCATTTCTGTGTCGTACGTCCACGAAAGAGTACGATGTGGACAACTATTGCCTGACAGGCTGAAATCGATTTATGGACACTTGCAGCTCAACAGCGGTCCGTTCATTTCTAGCTTCGCTCGTCCGCCGGCACTCCGTTGTGACCACCGTTGGCTCCTCCAGTCGCCACCGCCATATGGCTGATCAGGGTGCTCGACATTTTCTACGAAATTCTTGTCTGGCCATCTCTCGCGTTCATTTTCACCAGCTAAGAAATTGATTCGGCCATAGCCAAAGACATTGGAGACTCTTTCCTTACATTCGCATTTCTTGATTAATTATGTCACGTGATTTATTTATCTTAGAACCTTTAAAATATCGAACCTTGCCCCAATATAATTTCAGCCGAATTCAAAGCTTTTTAAAAGCTTGCTCGGGCAATCCAATGGGGGGTAGAGCCAATAAATCAGGTTTTAGTAATGAAGTTCGACTAGCCAACCCCATCGTCTGATGTGGATTCCTAAACACATCTACTTATAATACAGAAAATCCTTTGTTATATTCCCTTAAAGAATAAGGGAGAATATTACTAATGATCCCAAACTTTGATTTGATGTAAAATGTCATCCCTAAACTAATGCCACCCATGACCTGTTAATAAATGTTTAATGAAGTCATTCCGTTTACGCAAACAAGAAATCAAACATTATTTGATGATATGGATTATTGTTTGCTGAGTTGAATTTATAAAAACGGGAAGTCTACATATCCATCTCTTTATCCATTTACATTATAAAAGGAAAAAAAAATTCGGGCGTTAACATGTCCATCATTATTTGATTATGTAAATTATTATATGTTGATTTGAGATAGATTTACTTGGATAATCCACGCATAATTTTTCTTCGTTATCCATCATTCAAACTTAACGAACTCTATAAGCTACATCAACAGATTTCGTTAATTTGAATTAACTTAAGGATGGCATTGAATATTTGTATTTAGTCTAAAAATTAGATTAAACATTTACTAATACTCAAAGGATAACGTCAAAAACATTAAAAATTCATTAACGATATTGCACGTTTGACTAAAGTTTAAGAACCGTGGCATTTTCTCTAGAATGAAGATCGAAAAGGCCGACTCAGGGCATTGATGCACGGATTCTTACTATTATTATTATTATCAATTCACGGATCATTATTATTATTATTATTATTATTATTATTATTATTATTATTATTATGTTTTCAATTCCCTCTAATTCAGTGATTAAGAAAAAGGGGGACACCAAAGGAATGACATCATCCCACAGTAGCTGTCGGCAGCTCCCACTATAACCGACGACACTTGATTATTTCATGCACTGTCCGGTCTAGAGTTTCCGCGGGAACGAACCCACTTGACCCTTGTCGACCATTATTGCCACCATTTTCCACAAAAGTTACCAAAAGGGATCGATAACCAAATCTCTTTTGCTTTGCTATTCACTAATGAAGGTTTTGACTTTTATCAGTATCTTTTTTTCTTTAGCTCTCGATGGTGCCTCCTTGAAAGGTTGAAACTTTCCCCCTCTTTTCGTCCGCTGCTGCATGAAAACCCTAAGCAATAAGGGTGGAGGGAGGAGGGGGAGAAGATGATGGGGATGATGATGAAGATCTGGAAGACTTTAATCTCTCTCTCTCTCCCTCGTTTGACTTGCGATGTTGGGGAATGATTCTCCCCATGCTGCTTGATGATGGTGCTTTGCATGCACCTCCATGATTCGTTCGCGGATCGCGATGGGTACGTGAATGAATGATCTCTCCCTAGCAGCTAGTGTGTCGAAAGAAGGACGTGCGTTTCATGCCCCGCTTCGAGTTTCGCCGGAGGGTTTGACCCAGAAAAAAGAATTCGACCTCTTTCGATTGAAGGACGTGCTTGTTTCGCGTGAAACTTCATGATAAGGGAAAATGCTTTTCGTAAAAATTTCCTCTGTTTGGTGGCTTGTTGAAAGAGTGTGGAAATACAAAAAAAGGGTTGAGATAAAGAAGCTTGGCTATGGCCAAGTTGAGGAGGTGGAGCCCCGAGTTGTCAAAATTTCACGTGAAATTTCATAACATGTTATATTTCATATTGAAATGCATTTACTAATAGGTTGCCAAGGAAGGAGAGCCGCACAACCCCATTTAAGAATGAGTAATTCCTTGCGATACTCTAAACTCGACTCAATTGGATTGCCTTTGAGTAGATCGAGAATTTAGATTTAATCATTTGCAACACAAAAAAAAGAAAAAAAAGATGGGCATTCATTCTCCATATAACTAATGAATGAAAATTTATTCTTATTCGAAAGCCATGGAAATTTCACGAGATAAACATAAATTCAGAATAGAAACAACTTTGTTTTTGAATATATATACATGAGTGAATTTGCATTTTCGGGCGGGAAAAAATTTGCAAAAAATAGTAGAAGTCATAAACCTACGAGACACAATTTTGGAAATTGGATTTGATTATAGGAATCACCATAAAGAGAAAAAAAGTGGAAAAAAGGGATTGAAAATCGCCGGCTTTGATTTTGGGAAGCGAACTTAAAAAGCTTTGGACATGACAACGAGCGGTGGGGCCGATGAAGCCACCTGAGGGGATTTGTGTCGTCTCAACGGTTCAATGATTGCCCCCAAGGTGGCAAGCTCCTTCATTTCTCGACATTTTCCATTTTTCGAAAAAAAAAAAGGAAGGCAGTTGGCAACATAAAATTCAAAATAAATTTTAAAGAAAAAAATAGAACCCCCGCCGTCGGTGCCAAGAAAAATTTCACATCGGTGGTTTGATCCATCCTTGACTTTGAGGATCATAAATGCTAAATTTCTCCGATTGGTGTCTTGGAAAATCAATCGTGCAAAACATATCTTATTTATTTATTTATTTATTTTGGCGGTGAATACTTTAATTACTATGAAATTAAATGATGTCCTTCGGAAGTTGAAGTTAATAAAAATGGAATTGCACTCATATTTTGACAACCGAAAAACAAAAAAAAATTCCTTTTGCGTCTTCCATGCTTTTATTTTGGATAAATAATAATTAAAAAAAACAACCAAAATTCGAAAATGCAAAAGATGGTTGTGATGGATTATAAAGATTAACTTCCGTTTGTAAGGAAAGCTTTCATCTTCACTCATTAAACAAGTTTTTAACTAACATATGATCTCTAAAAACAAAATCAACACCAAAAAAAAAAAGAAAAAAAGATCACCCTAACTTTAATTACCTTTCAATATATGTGTGTTAACGTGTATATATATATATAAAATTCATCTTGATTGCCACTTCGGGGAAAGCTCGAAGATTCTAGAGGACTAAGCATGTTGCAGGAAGAAGCAATCGCCACGCTTTCCATCATCAAGAAAGGAAATGACAACCCGATTGACAAGAAGTATCAACCATCCCCCCATATTAGAATATTAAGAATTAAGAATCAAGAGCTAAAAGATATTTAAAAAATGGAGGATAATAGATAGGATTAGACAACTCCAATCATGTTTGAAGAAGAGCTTTGATGTCAATGTGGGGGCGAGAGTGACGCCCGATGACCCTCCAGCCCCACCCCATGTTCTAAAAAAATTGGAATATTGTTTTTTTTTTTTTAAATTTGGAAAAGCCGCGAGGCACGTTCTCTTAATAAGCACGAACGAAAAAGGGGGTATTAGTGAATTCGCAAACATATGTCGAGTTCTAGATGGCCAATTAGTGCATCTTCCCCCTCACTGAAATAATCCCATTGCTCCGTTGGGATATTTTATTGTACGTAACGATAAGACATCTCTTTTAATGTCGTTTTTGTCAAAGCAATGAACTCCACAAGTTAGAGCTAGCTACCCCAATAGAGATAGAGTGAGACAGAGAGAGGAGTAGCAGTAGATAGTAGTACGCAATTTTAGTCGAGAAAGGGAGTGAGTGATTTGACCTTTGAAGAGGAGACCTTTTAAGAGGAGAAGTGTTTGACAAGTCACGCCACGTTGGATATGCCCACCAACTTATTTAGATCTCATATTCAGCAATCCCGCGGGATAATTTATTGGACAATATATCCAATTAATCATAAATTTATTTTATATATATCAACTTAGTCTAATTTTTTTTTTATCAATTTAGATCTAAATTTTTACATAAAATTTCAATAAAGTCATTTTCAGTTAATTTTCGCGACTAATCATTAATGTGGCAATTCGATCATTGTTGACCATCGCCACATTAACAAGTTCTAGTGAAAACTGGCTAAAAATGACCATATTGGAATTTCGTACAAATATTTAGGATATAATCAAAAAGTTGGAAAATTCGAGACGACATTGACATATGATAATTTTAGAATTGATTAGATAATTTACCTACGACTTATTTGTGAGGAATTCTATGCAATACGCTAATGCGTAATTTTATAATTAAGCATGGTGTTACGAAATCTTGATCTATGTTCAATAACTGAGAAGCTACCTAGGTAAGACTCGATGTTCCCTTTCACCTCACATGCCTTGAAGGTGAACCTCTGTTCAATTCTTCAAGGGACTGCCTTTTAGTTATGAATTACCTGGAAATTTAGTTTAGCGTATAGAGGTGCTCAGAGATGTTAGGATGGTAACATCTTTAACTTGGTGAGCTACATTTTTTAGAGGATCTTATCAAACTGGAGAAGAAAAAATGTTTAGAAAGATATGAAGATGATTTTCATAAGCACACACTTTACTTTAAGGGGCACTGCCCAATACATTATATCCTTTATGCCTTTTATAGGCATTAAGAGGTTATAAAAAAACAATGACCAAGCTCACAGGTCTTGAAACATGTAGAGGCTCCGGAATTCCCGATCGGGAATTATACTAGGTGATATGAACAGTGGCTGTAAACAGTAATTTCTCTAGCATGTTGTTATAGTACTTTGCTACATTGACTTGTGTTACAGTGACTTTCGCTACAATGACCTATGCTATAGTAACTTCCATTACGGGTTAATCTGTTATCCCAAGAGTTGTAGTCATAGTCTGAATTATCATAATTATGTCTTGCAAGCTGTTTTTCCTCGTAGTGTTGTTCCAGTCCAGTGTCATTAAGAGGATTGTCGGTATTGTGAGAGGATTCCCTTTGTGAGATCAGGGCATTCCACATACTTAAACTGCTTGAGGCAGGTTTTTCTTCACAAGTCTCGGAGAGTCCTGGAATGTTAGTAGGCATGATTGGTTGGGGCCAATTTATTGTTTGAATACAATGGGAGACTGTGTTGGGGTCCATTCCAAGGGATAAGGACAAACATCCCTGGTCATAAGGAGCTTAAGAGAGATGACCTCTCCATTAGGCATATAATGCCTCAACATAGGATTCTTGAGAGAACTGTGCGGGATCGTCTATGTCTACCATTTCTTGTTCTAGTACTGGAGGTGTCCTTACCTAATTCCGTGTTTGCTTGAAATCCTCGAGTGCCTGTCTGGCTTCAGGTGTAAGACCATAGTGGTCTCATAATAAAGGTATTGAAAAATCCCATATTTCTTTAGGAATGGTCCACTTTTCTTAGCATATGACTCTCTGGAGTTCTTTGTAATTATATTTGACGGATCTGACACAATTAGGAAATGTTTTGTAGATACGAGCTTCATGGAGATGTGGTTGAGGCTTGTAGGTGGTGATTCCTGTTCCTTCTGGTGCATTGGTGAGAGTGCTATTATTTCGCACGAGAGGCATTTCTTAGTTCTTGGAGGAAGAGGCGTTTCCAATAAGTCGAAGAATAGAACCAGCTAAGCATAATTAGGAGGCTCCTCTCGCTTTCATTTCCCACGTTTCGCCGAAGCGCAATCAACTTGGTTAACATGACAATGAATTTTCTGGTGGGGAACTTCATAACTATTAAGTACTTATTAGTTAAATACTAAAACAGCCATCGAAGTTGGTAAGAGAAATCATGTTCTTTCCAGAATAATGGATGAATAAATGGGTATCTGGAATTTAATCCGAAAGGATAAATAATTGAGTCTCCATGAAACCTAAATAGATCTGTATTATGTTGCCACATGAGGTTATCAAGATTTTTAGTAAGACTGTCATTCTGGATCCGTTCAATGATTTCCTGAGGATATTTCAAGCTTGGCCAATCTCACATTCTTTCAATATTATACTTCTCTTGTTGAGGAAAAGTATGCTTGAAGATGTACATGTTGATCTCTACTGGTGCCCTTGGTCTAGAGAGAAAATCAACAAGAATATTTTTTTTATCTGTAATGTGTTTGGTTTCAAAAGAGTATTTCGAAAACCATTCAGCCCTTTCGAAGTAGCTGGGAGTAGGGAATATGCTTTTATTTGAATTTGGTCATTTGGGGGAAGGATGCCATATCCAATTCCACTAGGAAATAATGGCCAACAAGATGGAATTTAAACTTTTTTTTTTATCTCATTCTTTACTACTAATATTTTTTAAAAGTATAATGATGATGCATTTCAGTCTGGGAAAACTTTCCACTTTTATAAATGCCTTTTGTAAGTGCAAATGTGTCACTTACCTTCAATTTCTTCAAATGGTATGGCTGTCTAATATTCGTCACTAGCATTGGTCTGGAGAATTCTCTTTCTAGTGGATGGCATTTGTAGTGTGGGAAGATTCCACATAACTTCTTACTCTAAAGTAAATGATTCCTTTTGAGCATCAATTGTAATGGAAGCGGCAATTTTATAATGTTAGGAACAAAATCTATAAGATAATTGATTATCTTGTGAAATTGCTGAATTTGTTTTGTCATGAAATTTTCTTTTGGAAATTTCAACAATTCCTAAGTAGTGTGCGGCCATAGATAGTATATACCTTTGTTAAGGTGCATACCAAGAAATTCAATTTATGTCTGGGCAATATTAATCTTTTTCTGAGAAATCATGATTCCATATTTTTTCATTATATCTGCAAACTGATTGAGGAGTCTACAGTGAGATTCTTCATCAGGCTTGTAAAGCAAGATATCATCATTGTAAATTGCTGCACTTGGTAGGATTGGCTGAAAGATACGGCATATGACTTTTTGGAACAAGGAAGGGGCTACTTTAAGGCCAAAGGGAGGACCTTCCATTAGAAATGCTGGTTTGGAATGCAGAACCCCGTCTTGGGTCTGTCTTTAGGATAAATGCTTAATTGCCAAAATCCAGTTTTGAGGTCAACTTTGGAATAGATGTGGGCTTTGGATAGTCCAGCAAAAAGGGAATTTCGAGAAGGTAGTGAGAATTTATCATTTTGGAGAAAAAAGTTGATGAGCTGATAATTGATCACGAGTCGCATCTTCTCTCGATTCTACTCGGCTTGTTTGTTAACATGAAAAGCTTCGTAGGCCGATTGGGAATTTGAGATTTCAATAAGGTTTTATTACAGTAGTTTTGAGCATTGCTTTTAAATAGCAGCAAAATGTTTTGGGTTTATTTTCATGTGACTCGCTTTAGTGGGATTTATGTTTTCATTTTTTTTTAAAACGAAGACAAACAAAAAACTCCGGATTTTTCCACAAAGGATGTAGATACTTTTGAGAGAAGTCGGAGTGAGATTCCGAACAGGATTCTAATAATTTTTGCATGATTGGATCCAGTGGACTCATTTGGGCAAAAAAAAGAATTTGGATATTAACAAATTCAGAGAATTGGTCTTCATATTTTAGGCCTTTTCTAGGAATGACTTAGAGTTAAGGGATTTGAGTCATAACATCCTAGCTAATGATCAAATATTTGTTGGGAAGACTAAATCTAATTTTTTTTTTTTTTTTGTGATTATAGAACACTGAGAGAAAAACTGGATAGTTACTGGTGTGGTTCACACATTTATAAAAAAAAAAAATATCTCTTGAGATAGAGTTGAAATACCATACACAGGACGTCCAATATTCTTGAAGAAGAACCTTAGTATCTAAAATTGAAGAATTGATATAAGTATTTATAAGAGTAATGACTGTAATTGGCTTAACAAACTTTGAGATAAAGATTTTTACGAGAAAATGGGGATAATGAATTTGACTAGAATATATACTGGGGTCTTATTCTAAAGAGGTAACAGATATATGAAAAAAGTTTTCAGAGTTTGAATTAGAATTAGTTTCATAAGGGGTTTAATAACAAAGAATAGCACAAGAAGTTTGCTCGGATGGGTCTTTATAAATGGAAAACAATGATTTAACATTATCATTTTCAAGCGAAATACCAATTTCACTTTTAATGTGGTGTACCAAGTGGTTTTGACCTTTTTGCGCTTATGAGCAATTTTTGGCGAAATAACCCTTTTTGTTGCAGTTGAAGTATCGAGTTGATTTCCTAAGATTTGAGCAATTTTTTTTTCTTTACAGGAATTGCCATTTCTTCTTTATCTAGAAATGCTTAGGTCCATGCTTGGACCTTCCAATTTTATACTTCTTGAAACGCTTTTTTTTTTTTTTTTTTTTTTTTTTTTTTTTTGGGAATATTTTCTATGGGTGCCATCATAATCTTTCTTAGAGCATTTGATCTTTAGATGTTGGCGCAAGCAGGCACCATCAAGCTCTTAATTGTCTCTGATATAAGTTTTCATCATTTGGAGTATAAGACATAGATCATCGAGGCAGAGATGAATTTCTTGCTGTTAATATTCACAATTCTCCTTTGTTTGTTGAGAAAGGATCTCTTGACTTGTTGGGCGAGCTCTTTGGGAATAGACGCTAGGAAAACCTCCTTTAGGTTTGCATCAGCTCCAAGGCCATAAAAGAGTTTGATCATTTCTCGATAATGTTTGTCGAGATGCCTTTTTTGGAAAGAGCAGCATTTTCTTTCAAAGTACTCTCTTTTTGAGCTCATGGAGATCAGTGGGTTTTCTGTTGAAAAGGTGGTAGATAAAGGCAATGGCCTGGCCAAAATCTGTTAAGAGCAAAAATTGGACTTGGTCTTGTTTTGGAATTGATTAACGCTAGTGTTTCTGATTTCTTGTAAATCTTGTGACAAATTCAAAAAGGACATCATACTTATCTTGATTGGTGAGAGCTCTAGTGTTTAGTCAAGAATGGAACAAATCTTTCTGGCCATTTAGAATATGGGGTATCATCAAGGGTAAAGAACTATTTGGAGAAAGCAGGAATCTGGGAAAGGCTAATTGGTTGAATAACCTCAGGTTTAAAAGGGTTTGAGTCCATTTCCCGATCTAGAGGATAAGCCATGAATATTGAAGAAGTGGCTAGTACAATGGGAAATGATTCATGAGTAGGGATGGAAAAAGAGGAGGAGGATGAAAAAGATATCAAATTTGGTTCTAAGCCTAAATCTAAATCGATCAGAAGAATTAGATCTGGAGAAGGCCGAATATGGTCTTTTAGGATAGTATTTAGTAGGATCAAATTGTCTTTCCTCTTGATTGCTCAGATCTCTCAGAAATGATTCCAAAGGGTTGGATATCATCATTTGGTATGACTTGTCCTTTGTAGAAGTTGAAGATTTTTCGGGAATCTTTTCTTTCCCATTTTCTTTCCTTAGCCTATCCATTTCTCTGAGGCGATTTTGTATCTTTACCACATCAATGCTATTTCGTCTAGAGGAAGTTTTTGCGATTGTAGCAAAGATTGAAGTATTTGTGGGTGGAAGAGAATACTCAGTTCTTGATAAGGTAGGAAATGGATAAGAAGGTTTGAGTCTTCCTTCTTTAAGGAACTAAATTTGCCTTTTGAGTTTTTTTTTTTTATCTCAGCCTTTGGACTTTTAAGATAATGATACCCCGGGTGCTGTTCAGATTCCGAGGTGTGAATCTTTTTTGGAATTCTGAAAGTATTTTTTCAGTAGTTTAATCATATTTCTTGAGATCCTTTTGTATTTCAACAATTTTGGAGTTAATTGTTTTGAAAGCATTGTTGTATACCGGAAGA
The DNA here is from genome assembly GCA_016097605.1 of Eucalyptus guilfoylei. Lineage (NCBI taxonomy): Eukaryota > Viridiplantae > Streptophyta > Magnoliopsida > Myrtales > Myrtaceae > Eucalyptus > Eucalyptus guilfoylei. The sequence goes on from CM027860.1 coordinate 20,966,785, forward strand.
GTTTTTTTTTATTGTTAATTCAAGACAGTTTCAGCAATAGGGTTTCTCTTTTGCCTTCAATATTCGTCTACATCAGTTGGAGTAGGTATCTTTAGGACGTGACGGTCCTGTGGATCAATAAATTCCTCAACAATTGGGAAAAAAGCGTAGAACTCTCTCAGATAAGAGGGGTAAAATATGCTTCTTTGAACATGGAAATAGAGGGATTATCCTTCTTTTCCTGGCTGGGTGGTGTTTCATTTGGAGGTGCAAGTGGGTCTGAGTGTTTCTTTGCCTACTTAAGGATTAGCTTGTAAAATGGAGAAACAATTGGTTTTTTATAAGGGGGTGAAGGATGAGGCAAAGGTGGCAAAGCCGGTGATGATGAAGCATATGAAGTCAGTGGAGATGGAGTATGAGAAATCGTGAACTGAAATTGATCGCTTTCTCCAAGGGTGTCAATGGAGGGATCTTCGTTTAAATACTTTTGGTATACACCATCCTTTGGGTTTCAGGGTTTTCATCTAGGCCTTGTAGTCAATTCCACCTTGTTAGGAGAATTTGTACAATAAGAGAACTAGCAGAAGAGATCCCAAAAACAATGACCATAATGATCTTTGTAGTAATTGACATGATTTCCATTACTTTAGGAGTATTTGACGAGCTTTTTTGGATCTGGCTCAGAGATCGAATCTGGAACGCAATGCTCAATCATAAACAAGATTTAGATTTCCTTTCATCTAGGGTTTTCTTCATTTTCTTTGCCGAATTTGATGACAACAGTGCCATCCATTTTTCTTACAAATTCATAATTCGAAGACTGGAGAGGCTTATTATTTTGATGCAGCTTCCCATAGTTGGTAATCCAAGTCTTCAGAAAGAGTTTGGCCAGCTTTTCTTCAGGATTTTACCTAGGGACATGGATGTAGGATGCCTAGTCATTTTACATGGAGATGAACATGGTATCTTCATTTCGATTTTGGAAGTTTAAATCAAGGGTGTGATTCTGCACTCGATAGACCATCTAGTAGTGCAGGGTCGCTGCCATGGAATTAACAGTCTAGGGTGTTCCAATAAGCTAAATTTGAGCCTCCAAGAAAGAAAGCAATTGATGATCCAAAAGGGCGACATTGATATTTGGGTATAGGGTTATAAAGACTGTCTAGGCATTTAAAGCGGTTTGGACAGTGCCAATACAAACATGTTGGTATTTTAGGAATCGAGTGTCTAGTAGAGTTATTTGGGCTACAACTAGCAAGCCTTTTCAACTGTGGAAAGTAAGTGCGAGATGGATAGCTCCATAATGGATATGAGAATATTCCTACTGGGTCTACTATTTAAGAAATTTTGGAGGAATCTGAAGAGTAACAAAGTACTCTTTTTTAGTGGCTAGAATAGGATTTTAATCAAATTTGGAGGATTGCATGTATTCTTGTACTTCTTTCGGAGTTTGATGGATAAGATGTCGAATTGAACGGGTGGTAGAAAATGATGAAGATGGTTTAGCAAAAGCAGAATATGGGTTCATAAGAGGAAGCTGGGTTCTAGAGATTTTTGTATCATCACTAAGAGAGACCTCATAAATATAGTCAATCTTAAAGGCATTTGACACACGAAAGTCTGAAAGAGAGGAGGAGGAAAGGGATGGAGTAAGTGTAACTAAATTAGTCATGATGATAAAGAAGCATTCTCAGCACTAGATTCACCATCTAAGCACTTGAAATGAACTGAGTTACAAATGGCTCTGATATGAATGAGGGATCTATGCTTAAATCTAGAGATTATTAGGTTAGTTACAGCAGATATGCTACCCCACACTAGGCGAATTTCTATTCAAGCCTTCAAGGACTGCCTTTTAGCTGTAAACTACTTGGAAATTTACTACTACATCTTTGATATCGATGAACATTTCGAGTTTACGTGAGCCCTTAACAAATTCCATGCAAAGTTTGGATAAAATTATTATTATTATTATTATTATTATTATTATTATTATTATTATTATTATTATTATTATTATTATTATTATTATTATTATTATTATTATTATTATTATTATTATTATTATTATTATTATTATTATTATTATTATTATTATTTGGTTCCTACTCTAGATAAGACAAAATCGAATATACAACGAATATTATGCAGATAAAAATATTCCATAAGAAATGTGAGATAATAGTAGATAGGATTTCTTATATTTATGATATAAAATTCATTTTTCTCAAATAATAAAATTGTTAAATTAATAAAATTAAATATAAATAATTTTTAAATGTTAATATAAAATAGAAAATTAAAAATGGCAAGAAAATATAACAACAATTTTTGTTTTTATTCATATATTGAATTTCTTTCTATCCTATAATATAAATTGTATATATATAGATACACATTCAATATTTATATTTATTACATACTTTAGGTATATTAATGTAGTTTATTATTTAATAATTTTATTTAGGGCTGATGGAATAAAAGAATAAAAATAAAATAAATAAAAAAGAGGGAAAATTATAAATAATAAATGTATGAAAATGAAGTTTGCAAGAAAAATCAAAGCATTATTAGTTTTGTAATCACTAAGGTAAATAATCCGGTTATCTCTTTCTTACTAGATTTGACATTTGCTAGCTACTCTATCTTGACGATATTGTCGTAACTAGGGGTGAGCACGGTTCTTGGGTTGAATTGGGAAATGGAGAACCGGACTAGTGGATCCGATTCGGTTCTTGATTCTAAAAAGAGAGGTTCCAGTTCCTCTTTTTTGAGAATCAGAATCGGGAACCGGAACCAAAACTGGATTGGGATTCCTAAACCTAAAATTGTTTATGCCTTTTGCTTTTCTTTTTGCATTTTTCTTTTCTTTTGTATTTTGCCTTTGTTTTTGCATTTTACCAATGTGTTTTGGTTCTTATGGGATTTCCATCATCGAATTCACGGAACATAATGCTAATGGACTCCATCGATTTGTTTAATTAAGTTATGCACGTTTGTGGGTCAATTTAGTAAGCTCATTGCAAAGATAAATAAGAGATGAATTTGAGTTCATTTCCCATGATTTGTTATGTAATTTAGCAGGACACCTGTCGAGTTGAGGAGTAAAATTTGTTTTGTCTTCCTATTGCTTCATCATTCTTCCCCGAGCAAGTTTTTTCTAAATAAGTTATATGGATAGTTTACAAGGACCTAGATTCATCTTTGTTCTCTTTCCTTTAACTTTTTCATCAACCTACTTATGATTTCTCTTAAAAGAATGTGGGATGAATGAAATAATCGTGGACAACTCATAGATGAATGATTATTCAAATGCTGGAAAAATTTGCCGTTGAAAGTCAATAGGGTTTATGTATGTTTCTTGTAAGAAGTTCTTTTGCCTCTCTTTCATCATTTTTAAGAAGCCAAACATGTTTAAACTTATTCATTATTGTTGCGTTCCTTTTCGCTTTGTTTAACTAAAAAAGAAAAAAAGAACCAGCTGGATCCTAAAACTTGTGACAGAGTGGGTTTTAGGTTCCAAATTTCGATGGGTATATTCCAAGTTCAAAAAAATGAGAAACTTGTATCTCAGGTAAGTTACAGATTCCAAGTGGAACTTGTAAGGAACTTGAAACTGCTCACCTCTAAACATAACCCATTTACATGAGTTCTCACGGTTGAACTTGTAGCTTTGGAATGCTACAACGAGCTCTTTTTCCGTTTATAATTTAGACTGTACGACAATAATGGATTTATTGATAAATATTATCTCCACTTCTGCATTGTGGTTTCTTTGACAATGAATCGTGATAGGTTCTTATTAATTTCATTTGTACATTTTTCAACTTCATTCACATTAGATATGCCGTTCATATCAAACGGCAAATGAGAAATGATATGAAATATCAAGCTTTATAACTATTATTTCCCTAAATAATTGATAGAATATAACAAAATTCATAAATTTAATACCTTATTATATTTGGTCATATTTTACCTAGGTGACCAAATTAAGAAGTTGTCCAAAGTCCGTTGAGTCGAGCCGAGAGAGAGGCTAAGTTTTGTTTGTATCCGAGTGTAGCATGTCAAAGAAATACTAGGTTTTATTATTGCCATTCTTCGGATAATAGATAAAATATAACAAAATCTTTAGATTTTTATATTTTATCATATCAATCTTATCTTCATTAAACATTCAAGCAACTGAACACAGTCTAAAAAGTTGTTCGCGCCTGTTGAGTCGAGCCAAGTTCAAGGTTCACGTGCTCCCATGGGCTAAAGCTTGTTCAATCGAAGCACGGCATGTGAAAGGCTGGAGATTTCTTCACCCTTCAAATGATGACATGTCAAATCAAAGCTTTTAAAAAAATTGCATTAACGGAGGGAGGGAGGGAGGGAGGGGGAGGCGACCGGAAGGAACGATAATATCCCTCTCGCCGCTTTTATCGAGGAGGAGGAGGGAGGCGCTTGCCGATCTCTGTCGCTGATAAATCCAAGGGGGAGTTATTGTCAAGTCGTACATTCATTCGACTAGTCCACGTCCCCCCCTAACCCTCTCATGATTACGGCTTTCTTAACTTTCGGGGTTCCTAGTGGGAAATGACAGTCAGATTTCATCACACATTACATCATTGACCCCTCCTCCTCCCCTCCCGAGGTAAAATTAGGGTTTTATTTTTTTAATTTATCAGGTCGGACATTCATTCGATTTGTCCCCCTTAATTACACCATTCTTTCACCACCATAAATCTTTTTTTGTTGTCGTTGTTGTTGAGAGAGATTCGGGTCGAGTCTTGTCGACCCATGATGCCATGATTCGTGCCAAGACCGCATTGGGAGTAGGCAGCTCCAAAGTCAACCCATGATTCTGCTCTACTTCCTCTACACCCCCCTCTCTCTCTCTTTCTCTCACTTCAATTATTAATTTACATCAGACTATTGGGTTGGTCGCATCCTCTCTCGTCTTCTGAACGAATCATTCCTAAAATTTGTTCTTGGTATCGTGGCTCGTCGCTGCAAAAAGATTCGAATGTTCGATGGAAGAATTGCCTGAACTAGTTCTAAACCTATATATGGATGCTCTAAATTTTTTTTTTCTTTTTTGGTGATCCAGGAATCGCCGTATAACCGACAGCTGATGACGTAAACCCGGGACGACGCCGCAGAAACCCACTTCCCATGACGTCGCAAGTAAGGTGCGCAATGCACACGCTGGGACTCGAACTTCCCCTCCTCCGCAATTAGAGAGAGGAAAGGCCTAAGCCAGCGCGCCCACAAGCGGAGTGAGTCGGATGCTCTAAATTTTTTGATTCTACTAATTTAACCATAAATTTTTGTGCAGAATTCTAATGCTGCAGTCCAGTTATTGCCCTAATTTGCTGATGTTGCGGTTAAGTTATTACCAATTGTTATGTATACATCAACAATTATCAGCGAAAATTGATTGGAAAGATCATATTAGAATTTCATATAAATATTTAGGATTAAATTGACAAAATTGAAAAATTTATAACTGAATTGACATTCGTATAATAGGTTTAAAATTAATTAGAAAATTTCCCTAATGTTCAAAACTATAATTATTATCACAATTTATCTTCTAGTGACACTCGTGAGATATATATCCCTAGGTAACTCTTACAAGCCCTAAGTATAGCTAGAATGTGAAATGATAAGGCGCTTCGGTAGCATTTTCTTTTCTTTTAATTAATGATTGGGGAGGGGAGGTAAATTTAAACTTACGAAATACGTTAATAACCTTATAGGTTAGGTAAGATATCAGTCGAAGTCCGAATAAGTAGTTCAAACATGGAATTATTTGCATTAAATGATGCAGGAAATCGAGTGTGTGTCACGGGCCGAACCCATGTACACCCGTCTCCATACCTCAATCTCCAAGGGATCGCCCTTCGAATTTTTTTGCCATATTGATCATTTTCGATACAATAATTCAAGCGATAATTGACCGTTCGATTGTGTCCGATTGCCTTTATCACATGATAGGGTAATGAGCTGGCAAAGAAATTTTGGGAGCTTCTTGAATTGGGAATGCTAATTAATTACATGTCGACTATATCCTAAATCTCATTAAGTCTACCTTATCTCCAACCCCCCAAAAATAGAAAAAGAGAAAAGGCCATAAAAGAGAATATCCTTATTTGGTGCAAAAATGCCCGTTGCTCCCGAGTCAAAGCTGTGTCCAATTAGATCCGATTAGCATCCAGCAATGGCAGTCACCTTCTAAATTAGCCTATTAATACTCACTCACATTCAAATTAATTGCGAACCTTAATCGCATTTTGTGACGACTCGGGCTGGGCCTGGCCGGCCCACTCGTTGCTGGCCGGTCCGGATCACACCAATCCCCGGTCAACATGGACTTGCTAAGCTACAGCTTGCTAATGCCATTAATTTATTCTTCATTTACCTTATCTAACGCAAAAATTTGGAGGATTCCAGCAATTATTTCCAAAGAGAGCGCTAATGCAATTTAAGAGCACGTGGGATTCGAACTGATTAGGAATTAGGCCTAGCCCACTTAACCTTAGTAAGGTGGCCCAATTTGGACAGACTGGTAAACAAGACCAAATTTTTTTTTTTTAAATAAAATTTTGTCTAATTGGCCCTAGGAAGAATATCCTCTTGTGCAATTAGAAAGATTAACCTCTCGTGCACAATGCCAAAGCACCTTCGATTAACTATCAAAGCTTCATTTATTTAATGAAAAATGAATAATTTAAAAAATATTTTCCTAAAAATGATAGAATGAAAAATACCTTCATTATTCACTAAAATGTTTAGATAAATAATATAAATATTTAAAAAAATTTTCTCGAATTAATTACTTTAAGTAATATAAACAATTATTTTTAAGAAGATGTCTTCTAAATTTTTCGTCTAATAAATGAAATTAAATTGTGCAAGTCCTCCATTGGCTTTGTTTTCAGGTGTGATTTTTTTTTTTTTTCAGGTGTGATGTTTGATTGGGATGGCGATTTGATTGTTTCTTTCGACCCTTTTGGTCTTTTGGGTGGCTAATTAAAGGGCAAATGCGAGAGAAAGGATATTACCAAAAGGTCATGACACTTTACTTCACAAAGAAGAAATGACAGGACACTAATGAAGCTAATTAAGAGTAAAAGAAAATATTAAATTTCAAAGACATGTTGAAAAAATCGTATATTTCTGCAAAATTGCTGCTTCAGATATTTCTTCGTTTAAATTTTCGGATATAGATTTAGGGAAGCTTAATAAGTGCTTTAAGAGGCAAATTTTAATATTCTAGAACAATACGGGAAAGGGCCGAGCTAGCCTCTTTACTCGCCTCCGCCAATCAAAGCTCTTCTCTCCTCCTTTATAACTCTCTCCCTCTCTCTCCCCCTCGCCTCTTCTTGCATCTCAACATTCTCAGTTCGGACCTCACAACATCGACCATGGTCGGTTCTGCCCCGACATCCGAGCCCCAGACCAGGCCACCAAACCTTTCTCCCTCTTCGTCTTCGTCTTCTTCAACGACCCCCAAGGCCGTCATTGACACCCTCTGCACCGGCATCGCCGACACCACCCTCACCGGCGACGACGTCCAACCCGATCGTCGTCCCTTCATGCGAAGCCAGAACGTCGCGAATCCAGTGAAGGTTCCCCCGCCCGCAGCCCGCCGTTCTCCTGCGCCCCTGCCCTCGCCTCCTCTCTCTTTCGCAGACCCTATAAAATTGTGCGGGAGTGACGGTGTTGGGGGCTTCCCATCGGAGGAGGAGGAGGAGGAGTGCAAGACGCCGAGGGGCGAGGAGTACAGGATCCCGGAGCCGGTGACGTGCCCGCCAGCGCCGAAGCGGAGCCGCAGGCACTGGTCAGAGAGGCGGGCGTGCGTCGTGGGGAAGGAGGAGGAGGAGGAGGAGGAGGGGGAGGAGGGGGAGGAGTCCGTCGATTCTTCGGACGTGCAGGAGGCGCTCAAGAAGATGCGTTAGGAATAAGGGTCGGGCATTTTAAGTCTCTTAGGATTTTACAGATAAAGGAATCAAGGTCTGTGATAGGGATTTAGGGATTGCTGATGTTTTCTTGGAGACTGTGTTCCGTTCCATGCATGTGAAGGACGATGATGAATCGAAGGGCCTCGTGCTCTTTCGTTCAGACGTTCTTGCGTGCAGTCATTGCAAGTTCTTTTTAAGGAATGTGCCCAAACTGATTGTCTGACTTAATTAGTTTCCATAACATGCAAATTTGCAAGCTATAGGCTTTGATCTTATCCACCTTTACTTGCCTGTGTCGGTCCATACATGACTCCTTTTTAGACAACTAAATCTCGATTGGCTAGTGCCTAAATGCTCTAGAATTGCAGTTCTAGAGCATTGTAGAATGAGGTTGAATATTGCAGGAGTGACTTTTGCACCACACTCAGTTTCGATAAATCGAGTCGATCATATTTCAGAATAGTCACCGGTACTGTGGGTTCATAACCGTTTGACTCGAAAAAGGAAAAGACATTGGCATGCTTTAATTTCGATCACTATGCTTTATGCCATCGCTTGATTTAATGAACTACGAGTCCAAAACAACCGTTAAAATCCGTTGGGCATACCGTCTTTGCTTCTATGGGTCCAGAACAACCGTTAAAAGTCGTTATGCATGCCGTCTTTGCTTTCACGACACGGCCAAACAAAAACAAGCGCGTTTAATGAAAGAAAATACATGTTGAACATACCGTCTTTCCTTCTACGAGTCCAAAAAACGGTTAAAAAACGGCTTTGCTTTTGTTACTTCTACATGTCCAACACAACTTTTATAATTTTTTGAGATAAGTGTTGGATGCAAATTACGCAACCCCAAGATCTCCATAACTAGAATAAGAACATGCATAATAGATCAGAAAGATTTACGCACCTGTTTTAGGATCCATTGTACTTGAAGCGGAAGCGGAAACACAATGTTCCACGCGCAAGTCCTTCTCCTCTATTGCCCTCCGTATCACTGGCTCAATGAGACAACCCCCCTCACGTTTAGTGTTAGATAAACACTCCTTAGGTGAGGATACATGTGAGAATTAGGGTTAGAGGAGAGACTTGAGCACTATTTATAAAGTTTCCAACCAGTCCCTCTTATTACGGGCCAGGCTCAACTCGGCCCACACTAGCCAGCTCATATTAGAATAATTAAGAAACCTTCTATCTCACCTTAGACCAAACCCCGTAAAACGATAAACGTTAAACGGTAAATTACAATATCAATTAATGTAGTCCACAATTAGGAAAACTCTTACATTCTCCCACTTGGACTATATTAATTGAAATCGTACTGTATGTGCGCACATTGGTCCAGAGATAATTCTTAATAGTCAATCCTATCCTATAAAGTCTTAAAACACCGAATCATGGCGGTAACTACATGTATACACACAGAGCCTTCCATGGTCACGAATGCTCTCAACTTTATTGATATGGATTCAATATGGTAGTGTGTCAAATGGATAACATCTCTCATAGAGAGATCTCATTTGTCAGTCACCATTCTCTTAACTTTAGGCGTCACAAAAACTTGTGCCACTAGATAATGCCTTATGGTTCAAATGAACCCACATATGTCTTGTCCTTACGGTTAACCTTTCTTTATGTATCACAAGACATATGCACAAGGCTAATAACCAGATGCCCGGATGCCCCTAGCCTTCACTCAAGGTTTACACAATCCCTTGAGACTTTATTAATATGTATTCAACATAATAACAACACATTCAAAAATATTTTATTGAATGCAAAAGTTGATATATATTAAACCGTTACAAAGTGTAACGAACACAGATGAAACTTTTATTAGAGTAAAGCCAAAATAGCTCCCACTAAACAACAGCATCTCATGATGCTCCTAGGCCCATGCTCCTAGGCCCATGCTAATGACATGTCGCTCAAATACACATGGGCGTGGGCCGTTAATTAGTGGATCTGCAATCATATCATCTGTGAAAATATGTTATATTATTACGTCACCTTTCTGTACCGTTTCTTTTTGGTTAAAATTTTTGACTACCATATATTTAGACCCCTTGAGACCTCTGTAGTAAATAAATAATACTACAAATTTGTTATTTCAATACAAACGTATGGGTCAATCCATAAAATTAAAAATGGTCAACTTCTTAATGAGGTTCTGGAGCCTAATAGCTCAAGTAACAATCTAAAAGAATATTACTAGCACTGCTTACATATTAGAAGATGACATAGAACTTTATTTACTGCACTTCCTGCTAATATAAATATGTATTATGTTATTGATCTCTTGTCATCATAACAGACAACAAAATTTACATATAAATACCCTATTAACTGCAAGAATTAAACATGTCTGTAAATTAACATATAATATCTTGTCCTCTTTAAGTACTTCAAAACCTTCTTGGCAACAACCCAGTGATCACATCTTGGATTTGACTGATATCTGCCTAGAAGTCCCGTCATAAAGACGATAGTTAGTCTAGTGCAAATTTGAGCATACATTATACTTTCAAGTGCACTGACACAAGGTACACCATTTTACTAGATTTTCTCAATATCTAAATAAGGACAACGTGATAGATTCAATCCATCACACTTAACAACAGGAGCAATTCCTGACTTGCAATGATGTATATTGAATATTTCCAATATACAATCAGCAAATGTCCTCTGAGAAAATCTAATACAATATGGCAAAAACAATCCTTACAGACTTTAGTACAAAGGATATAAGATGTCTCAAGGTCACAACTTGTAAGCAAAAAATCATATACATAGAGTATGAGGAAAAATAAATTTCCTCCCACTAACCTTGTAGTATATTGAATTACTTTGTTCCAAATTGAACAAAATAATAACACATAATAACACTATGAAACTTTAATAATATTGTCTAGAAACTTGCTTAAGACCATGCATTAAGACTTTTCAGTCTACACACAAGTTTACTTGAATCTGCTGCAAAATCATCAAGTTGCACTATATAGATTTTGTATCTATTTGACGTAACTTCATATCAAAATAAATTATTAATGCCATGTTCACTCTGAAAGAATCTTTTAAAGAAATAATAGAAAGAAATAGTTATTTCTTCACTATAGTTATTTCTTCACTATAAACTATTCACCCCTCTTTCAGAGTGAAAACATTATTATTATTTTTTATGGCATCTAATCACATACTTAATCAAGAACAAGAAACGACATTTATATAAGTTGCTAAAACAACCATGTAGTAGATATTATAATCATGCTCTCACAAATAGACTATATAGTCTGATGGTATAACTGATCATCTTTCCCTAACAAATCTCCTTAATAAAGCTGCAACCACTTCATTCTGCACTTGAGAGGTTTAAGAAGTTTCATTATAAACTATATCAAGAATAGTACCTTAAACCTCAACAAGTTTAGTCTATGGTACAGGAGATTCCATAATTATCTGTATAGGTAAAGATAAAAACACAGTAACCTCCATCATACTATTATCTTTAATAGTCTGAAAGCAGCTATCCTCTACAAATATGTCGATCTTTAGAAACTTTAGAGTATGTGATTCTATAATTCTTGTATCTTCTTTAGGGTCATAAAATCAATACCCCTTTAACAATCTAGATAAGATACAAAATAATTCCAAGTGGATCTGAATTGCAACGCACTTAAAATTGGATTAGATAATCTCACTTCCATAACACCTCTAAATTTAATATGATTCAAATAGTTTATGCCCAGTCTATAACTCAAAAGAAGTTTATGAAACAACTTTGATAAGAGACACCTTTTATATTTGAAAAAGTTGCTTTCATAATATTAGTCCACAGAAGACCAAATAAATTAGTCTTACTTACCATACTCATCACCATGTTCATTATGGTGCTTCATGCCTTTTAGCCAAATCTTCTTGTTAGGATTTTCAAGCATAGTAATTAAATTACCACCCCAGAATTTACCAAGTATTTGACAAAAGACCCTTTAAGTAATTCAGTATGGTCATACTTTCCAAAATACTTACCGCTACTATTAGGCCTGACAACCTTCAAGACTAATTTTTAACCAGTTTATTCTTTATCATGGCCATTTTCCTTAAATAGAAAACTTTTGTAAACAACCTTTTAACCATATACGAAATGTATATGTCATTAGGATTTAAACACAACCTTTGCAGATGTGTTCTAATTTCGATATCAGACAAGACATAATTACAAGCAACTAAGGCTTTCATCATCTTATAGCGAAAGTCCGCAGCAAACCTCTTTTCAAGTGTTTTAGAATGGAACGCTTCATGGACAGTAAGCAAATTCAATTGCTCTTTTTTCAAGCAACAAATCATATGTCCACAACTTAAATTTGAAGCAATAAAAACCTCAATAATAGTGGAGTTATAAATTACGAGAAAAGGTGACTGAAAAAAAGCAATATATATAATTAGCATCATGTGAGCACCGTGTAACGCGTACAAGTACACATCCAGAGAGTTACTCACATAATCATATAATCACATTTGGGCAGAATACATGACATGCAGTTGTACATTCCCCACATGATAGCGGTTATAAGAATATATTCCAATTCTTCATGAATTCATCACCTTTGGGTATATGAATCACTAGAATCAGTCACTCCTCCACCACACCATCATGTATCCCTCCATGAACTAATACACAATCACCTCCTTTGGGAGTATGACTACGCATTAGACCAGGAGACATCCCAATCATCATACGAGACCGAAATTTCTCAAACCCAATCAAGCGTGCCACTTTGGCGGTCACTACTCAATTGAATCCTTGAAATTCTCTCATATCAGGGAAATAAACTTTATTTCTCACATACACCATATACATGTGATTTTAACTTTAGTGATAGGGGCAGCATATCACCAAAATCACATATCATGCTAATTATATTGCTTTATTCATTAATAAAATCTTTCTTATACATATATAGCGAACCTGAAAGATAGATTCCAATGAGATCAACGATCACAACAACACAAGAAACTTCTCATAACATAGAAGTAAGCATCTCTTGTGCACCCCGATTACTGATTACTAAAACAACATTAAAAGAATGCTGATCTAGAATATCTCTCACAAAATAACATCAATAGTAATACATAGTACACCAAATCGACAAGCTTGACAGCTTATCCATTATCACTCATGAGTTCAAAAGGCAAAAAATAACTCCAAGGCCAACAACTGATTTATTAGCCAATTTTTAAGTAACAAATTATCATTACATCAACTAGTGGCCTATAAATTGAGTCAAAATACATAACCAAATATCTAATCTTATAACAATAGATATTATTGCTCTGCGTAAATGTTATCATGCTTCTTAACCATAAACCAATGCTCAACTTGATAGACCTTAACAAGTGATCAGATGAATTTAGGTAAAATATGCAATAACTTAACTGGCATACATTACCCACATTCAGCAGATGTGATAATTAATATAATCAATTTGGTCACGAGTTCTTAAGACGTCCATCATTCAAAGGTTATCAGAAGAAATAAAAATACATCAAGATGCGTATAAATAACTATGCTTGAGCAACAAAAGTTCCATAACTTTGACTGTTTCTCACGACCTCAATACATAGTTCAAATATTATCCCATAATGGTTGTATCTCATTAAGCCAGCTTTAGTTCACAATAAAATTTAATTTTTATTAATGAATCACACCATTATAATGTTTATGTGATAACATACCAGTAACCCAACACTTGTATTTCCAAAATCACAGAAAATATAAGAAAAATACGCAAAAATACACTAAAAATACATGTATTTAGGGCTTTGTATGTATTTTCACATCCATAAAATAATCAAAAATATAAAAAAAATACATCACGACGTAGAGGAAGATCATACGAATCCAACGCCGCCACCCACGCGTCGAACGGAAGCTCCACGCGCCTACACGCGCCGCCAGAGTGCGTGGCGCGTGGAGTTCACGCGCGGCGCGTGTTCAACGCGTAGGCGGCGCGTGGACGCGCGTGGGGGCGCGTGAGACCTCCCCCGGCGACGCGCCGTCGACCATCTTGCTCGTCTCATCGAGCCCAATCCAAATTTGTGATTTAATTTTATTTTTATTAAACAAAAAATCTCGAAAATCACAAATTAGGGCAAAATTCTATGCGTTCGAGTTCTAGGGTTATGGTTGCTCTGATACCACGTGTTGGATGCAAATTACGCAACCCCAAGATCTCCATAACTAAAACAAGAACATGCGTAATAGATCAGAAATATTTACGCACCTGTTTTAGGATCCATTGTACTTGAAGCGGAAGCGGAAACACAATGTTCCACGCGTAAGTCCTTCTCCTCTATCGCCTCCGTATCACCTTTGGGCCAATGAGGCACCCCCCTCACGTTTAATGTTAGATAAACACTCCTTAGGTGAGGATACATGTGAGAATTAGGGTTAGAGGAGAGACTTGAAGACTATTTATAGCCTTCCAACCAGTCCTCTCATTACTGCCAGCCAACTCGGCCACACTAAAAATGCCCCATATTAGACTAATTAAGAAACCTTCTATCTCACCTTAGACCAAACCCCGTAAAACGATAAATGTTAAACGGTAAATTACAATATCAATTAATGTAGTCCACAATTAGGAAAACTAAAAGTCCTAAAATTTGTCATGAAAAAGCAATAAAGTCCTCAAATTTGTCATGAAAATGCAATAAAGTCCTAAAATTTTCAAAAAGTACATTTAAGTCCTAAAACTTGTTACAAAGTGCAATTAAATTCTAAAACTTTCAAAAAGTGCAATCAAGTCCTAAAATTTGTTAAAATGGTTCAATCTAATTTCTTCCATTGATTACATTTTTTGAAAGTTTTGGGATTCGGTTACACTTTGGAGACAAGATTTAGGACTTTATTGAACATTTTGAAAGTTTTAGGATTTAATTGAATTTTCGTGACAAGTTTTAGGAATTAATTGCATTGTTTAAAAGTTTTAGGATTCAATTGCATTTTCATGATAAGTTTTAGGACTTCTAATGCACTTATCCCAATTTTTTTTTTTTGCTTCTATGAATCTTAGACTATCGTTAAAAATAATTGAACATACCGTCTCTACTTCTACGAGTCCAAAACAAATGTTTTTTTTTTGATGACCCAGGGAATCCCGTAAGCCGATAGCCAACGGGTAAACCCTGGGGCGACGCTAGCGGAGGACCCACCACCCCGACGTCGCGCTTAAAATCCCGTGTGGCCAGCGGGATTCGAACTCCTCTCCTCCTCGCAAAGGATCATGGGAGCCTTATCCAACTGGGCTGCCACAGGCGGTGGTCAAAAAACAAATGTTGGAAGCCGTTGAACATGTCTTTGCTTTCACGACACAGCAAAACAAAAAACAAGCACATTTAATGAAAGAATAGACGCATTGGACATACCACCTTTCCTTGTACCCGTTCAAAACAACCTTGAAAATCATCGAATATACTTTCTTTGCTTCTGCAACACGGTGAAACAGAGAACAAGCACATTTAATGAAAGAAAAGACGCGACGATCGGTTTGAGATCAACTAATTTTGTCGCTATATTGCGATACCTTATAAGGTCTGTTTGTTTCATGAAAATCATTTTCCTACCTCATTTTCCAGCGTTTGGTTTGCATAGATAAAATGAATCAATGGAAAATAATTTCATACAATAGCTTAAATTTAGGAAAATGATTTCTTCTTTGAAAGATTTGGAAAATGTTTTTCACAATATAATTAGGTATTGGCATTTAGATCCAAAATTCTAGGCTTAAACATGGAAATTGTAATGTTGGTTCTTGGGTCTTGGTGTTCAAGATTAGGTCTCCAGCGGTGGGGCTAGGGACCCCGGTGCTTGGCCTAGCTGGGTCCATCAAGGCTAGGTCCAAACCCAAGGTGCTCATACATGATGCTCTAGCACTCGAACTTAGATCCGAGAATAACTAATGAATTACAGCTCTATTGTACCGCAATTGGTGCATGTCCCTAATACTTGAGCTTGGGTCCCAACCCTCGGGTCTAGGTCCATAAAGTTTGTGTGTGAGTCCTTGGCACTTGGGCTTGGGTTCTTGATTAATGAAACGTTTGTTCTTATAAAAATATTTAAAAAATTGATTTTTTAATTTAAAAAATGAATTTTAAATTAATTTTTATTTTAATATACTCTTTTCTTTTTGCTCCTTCCTTGGCTGACCACGCACAAGCTTGAGGCTGACGAAGCCAAGCTCGGAGCCTCACCTGATCGATGAGTTTCAAGCTCACCATAGGTCAATAAGGCTTCAGGCCTCACCTGATTGGTGTGCTTGAAGCTTGTTGATTTGGGGAGGGTCAAAATTTTTGGCCTAGGCAAGCCTTGGGCGAACTCGAGCTCACTTGTGGTCGGTCACCAGCTGTTGTTGTGGCTAGCGATCAGCCAAGGAAGAAGCAAAAAGAAAAGAAAAGAAAAGAAAAATAAAAAATAAAAAAATATATGTATTTTTTGATAATTTTTCCCATGAGATTTTTCATACCAATCAACGGAAAATACTTATTGAGTCTTTTTTAGGTTTCTGCCAAACACCTCTCTGAAAAATATTTTTTAAAAATGTACATTTTCTACGAAACAAATGGATAAGTTCTTTTAGCAACTCTTTTCCTCGATTGCTTTTCATTTGCTATGATAACTGAATGCGTTATATGCTATGATGTTGCGGCGACAAATCAACGATAGTTTGATATGGAATGTCAACGCAAGTCTTGATATAAAAGACATGCAGTCGTGCAACTTGAGCGGACAAAAAGCGATTCAAAATGATTTACGGTTTGGTCAGGTCTAAACTATTTCAAAATACAATGTAACGGTAAATTCAAACACAAACATTATTACATGTTTTGTTAACCTTTATTAAAATTTATATTTGAATATGAAGTAGCCTATTTTTAAGATTGGAGTAGTTTGAACTTTCGTTCTGTACATTATGTGAATTTTCATTTGAATATGAAAGTGCTGATTTGGTATTCTTCTTCTCAAATGAATTGCTTGTTGAAATCAACGAGCATGCTCACGCTTTGCCTGCATCGAGGCTCCAAGGATCAAACCAGAAGATGGATCGCAATGCTCTTGCTCGATTCATTGTGTCGGGGGCTTGCTGTCGGAGCAGGAGGAGTACAAGATGTCGAGTGGCGAGGAGGACAGGATCTTGGAGGTGGAGCTGTAGGCAGTGGTTGGAGAGGCATGCGTGCGTCGTGGGAAAGGAGGAGGAGGAGGAGGAGGAGGAGCGGTTTGTCAATTCTTAGGACGTGCATGAGGCACTTAAGAAGGATGCATTAGGAGTAAGGATTGGCCAGTCTTTTAGGCCATGTTTGGTTATCTGGATTTCTAATCAGAATATGATTGGATAGAGTAGGATATGAAATTCAAGGAATTTTGCTATATCCTATCTATTATTTGGTGATTGTAGTAATAAATTAGGATATATTCACATCATATCATATATATTGTTGAATATAAACGGCATATCAATATAAATAAACCACAAATTTTATAAATAGAGATGGTAGAAACCTCTTGCGACAATCTTATCTACTTTTATTTTTATTTGCTTTTTTAATTTTATATTCCAACTCTTTTTTAATTAATTAATTTTCTATTTCTTTATTCCCTTCCATTATTCTCTTATAAAATTTTATTAAATAGAAAACTGTACTAATATACCTAAAATACCAAAACACCTAAAATATGTAATAAATATATACTTATATATTGAATTTATATTATAAGGTAAAATAAATTCAAATATATGAATAAAAATAAGATTAAATTTAAAAACTAAAATTTTATTTTTTGTTATTTTGAATTTCTTTTATATTTAAATATTATTTATGTTGAACTATAATTTTAAATTTGTTAATTTAAGAAGTTTATTAATTGAGAAAAATAATTTTCCTTTTACGGACATTAGAAGTTCTATCCACTATCTAGGTAGCACTGACATGTTCAAAGGGCCTCCGTGTCGTGTCGGACACCCCGACACGTGTCCGACACACTCGGACACGCTCGGACACGCCCGGACACGCGGTCAACACGTGTCGGAGTTTCCGACACGTGGTCAACTCTTTCCGACACGCGCGTCGGAGCGTGTCCGGAGGTTTGTGGGCGGATCTGCAGGTGCGAAGGGAAGAAGGTGATGGAGGGTGGAGGCAAGGGTGAGGGAGCCGAGGTGACGCTGTGAGCGACGGCGAGGGAGGGCTGCGACCGCCGATTGCAACGCCGACTACAACGTGGAGAAGGCTGTGACCGCCGACTGCGCCGAGAAGCCTTCTCGATCGTCTTGGTCGGCTGCGACCGCCAACTGCAATGCCGAGATGGAAAACCGCAACGCCGCGATGGAGGGCTGGACGAGAGGCTACGACGGCAAATGGGAGAATGGAGGCGAGGCAGCGGCGAGAGAGGTGGAGACTGAGCAAAGGGAGAGGAGAAAGAAGGTGATTGCTAGGGTTTTTTTTACCTTGGGCTGTTTTTAGGAGGAAGAGAAAGGAGAGAGACGAGGCGTTAACGGCTTCTGGGGAAAGAAAGCCTCGTGCAGGGGAAGTGACAGGCGCAGGGGTGGGTGGGGGTGGGGGAAGAAAACGTGTGCTGAAATAAATGGGTGGGACCCATTTAGCCCTAAAAAGAAATATTGAACATTAAATAATTTTCTGTAAAAAAAAAAAAAAAGAACATTAAATAATTTTATTAATACATGATAAGGCTAAAAAATAAATAAAGAAACGGGTTAAAAAGTTACTTCGAAAAATAAAAGCACTAAATATTAAATAATGATAAATTTGGATCATCGTAGAAAAATGTAAATTTATTTTGACTCTAATCTTTCATTAATTATTTATTTCATCGATAACTTTTGTTAAAGTAAAAAAAATGTCTTTTCAATTTTTTATGAATAAATTTATTAATGTTATTAGTATAGATTTATTATAGGCTTTTTTTATTGTTTATTTATTTATGAATTTGAATAAATTAATTTAAATATAATAATTAATCATGTATATATAAAAATATTTATTTAATATTTAACGTGTCGGAACGTGTCGGAATTCTCTACTTTTTGAGAAATGGCGTGTCGCGTGTCGTGTCGTGTCGTGTCGCGTGTCGCGTGTCGGTGCTACCTAGTCCACCATTATCTTACTTCCTTATGGGATAATTTTATCCAGTTTATATCTCTCTTATATCTAACTTTGTTTTGTCTTGAGTAGGCAAAATATGATAAATCTTATCCTATCTTGAATTTTATTTTGATCGTCAAATGCAGCGTTAAGGTTTTATAGATAAGGAATCAAGGTCGTGGGATAAGGATTGAGGGATTGTTGATGTTTTCTTGGAGATCGCGTTCCATTCCATGCTCGTAAAGGACAATGATGAATCGAAGGGCATCGTGCTCTTCGTCCAGATGTTCTTCCGCGCATCCATTGCAAGTTCTTTTTAAGGAATGTGTCCAAACTGAATGTCTGAGTTAATTAGTTTCCATAACATGCAAATTCGAAAGCTATAGGCTTGATCTTGTCTACCTATAATTGCCAGATAAGGGTCGGTCCATACATGACTCTTTGCCAAAAAACTAAATCTTGATTGGCTAGTGCCTAATAGCTCTAGAATTGCAACTCTAGAGCATGGTAGAATGAAGTTGAATATTGGAGGAGCGACTTTGTTACCATACTCGATTTAGATAAATCGAGTTGATCCTACTTTAAAATAGTCGCTGGTGCTTTTCTAAATACTTTGAGTTCCTAATTGTCTTAACTCAAAAGAGGAAAAGAGAACCTCATGCTTTGGCTTTCGATTTTGGCTTTCAATCATTACACATTGCGTTATCGCTCGGCTTAATGAACTACGAGTCCAAAACAACCGTTAAATGCCGTCTTTGCTTATACTAGTCTAAAACAACCATTAGAAACCGTTGAACATACTGTCTTTGCTCCCGTAATGTGGCAAAAACCCAAGCACATTTAATGAAAGAAAAGACACGTTGAACATACCGTCTTTGCTTACGTGACTTCCACGTGTCCAAAACAACGGTTAGAAAACTGTGTTTGCTTCTACGAATCCAAGACTACTATTAAGGGCCTGTTTGGAAACTATCCAAATGGTATTTGATTCTGTTCTTTTGTTCTCGAGAGTAGTTTTGGAACAGAATTGCGTTTGGTAAAATTTTTGTTTCCGGAAACAGATTTGGAATAAATTCAAGAATAAAAAAAAAGTTGATTCTTTGTTTCCAGGAACAATTCTAGAATCAAGTTTATCAATTTTTTCTTTTTCCTCATCTTTTTTCTTGTTCTTCTTCCCTCTCTCTTATTCTTCAAGTGCTGTTGCCACCGCCATTGCTGTCTGCCACCGTCGCCGCCCCTTGCCGAACGCCGCCGGTTGCCGGCGAGCTCGCCGGAGGCTTGCCCAACCGCCAACGAGGCCGGGCGAGCTTGCCTAGCCGTCGGCGAGGCTTAGCCGAGCCTCGCCTAGTTGTCGGCTAGGCTCGATTGATGAGGCACAGCCTCGCTGAGAGCTGGCGACGCTCCAGTGAGGTCGCCGGCCCTCGTCTGGCCGGTTGTCGGTCGTCCCAAGGCCGACGACTAGCCACCTTCAAGAAGAAGAAGAAGAAGAAGAAGAAGAAGAAGAAGAAGAAGAAGAAGAAGGGAGGAAGAAAGGAAAAAAGAAAAAAAAAAAGGAAAAAAATTATTTAAAGTAGGAATTGCAATTTTTCTATATATAGAATACATATTTAATTTTGTATTTTAATTTATTATTTAGTATTTATATTTATAGTTTATACTATATTTTATTATTTACTATTTAATAAAAATTTGATTAGTTAATAATTTTATTACTTAGTATAAATATAATTAATCAATAGAATTTCTATGATTTGATAAAATTTTAGAATTGGAATAGAAAATTTATACAGATTACCAAACGCATTTATGTTCTTTTTTTATTCTAGAATCAGAAATTTTGTGCGATTCTTAAACGCGCTCTTTTTTCGCTCGTAAATTATTTTCGAGAACAGAATAAAAAAGAATAATTTCTGATACTGAGAACATAATAGTTACCCAATGCACCATAAAAATCATTGAACATTATTTGTTTCTACAAGTCCAAGACGACCAATTAAAGCTGTTAAACCTTTTGCGAATAAAAAACAAGCACGTTTAATGAAAGCAAAGACGCATTGAACGTACCATCTCTTCTTCTACTAGTCAAAAACAACAATTAAAAATAGTTGAATATACCGCCTTGCTTTCGACGAAACAAAAAACAAGCACATTTAATGAAAAAAAGATGCAAGAGAAAAGTCAACTTTGTCACTATATTGCGATACCTTATAAGTTCATTTAACGATTTTTTTCCTCTATTGCTAATCGGATGCGTTATATTTTATGATGGTGAAAATTGTCCAAAAAACTCTAAACTTATATCAATCTTAAATCTCTCTCTTTTGAAAATTGAGTTTTAGATCTTTTCATTTTTTGTTAATTGAGTTCATTCGACTAATTTCAAATGAAAAATCGCTAATATAGATATTGGTTGCCTCACATTGACGTAAATAATTTTAATAATATTTTATTTTTTTGAATCATCTATTAAATTTTTTATTTTTCCTCTTTTCTTCTTTCTTCCTTTCTTTTTTTCCCCTCTTTTCCTTTCTTCCTTTTTTTTTTTCTTCTTTCTTTTTCCTTTTCCCCTTCGTCGCACCTCATTGATGGTTGGCAACCATTGTTGGCCTCAGGTACTTGCCCTCATGGCTACGCTTGCCCAGGTGAGGGCGATCGTTGATGAGGCTTGGTGGAGGAAAAATGGAAAAAGAAAGAAAAGAAAAAAAAAAAAAAAGAAGAAAAAGAAGGAAAATAGAAGAAAAGAAAAGAAAATTCGAAAAAAAATTATGAAAAATTATCAACATAATCAATTTCTAACTAAAATTGACTGAATGAATTTATTGTAAATTGAAAGATTTATAACTTTTTAAACAAATTGATGTTTCAATGACAAATTTAGAAATAATAATCGTGTAGCCAGGCAATTAGAACGAGCAAAAAGCAATTTGAAAATAGAATCCCATTTTTATAATATGATCAATCTAAACTATTTCGAAATACAATCTAACCGTAAATTCAAATATTATTACGTGTTTTTTTTTAACTCTATTATAATTTATATCTGAATATGAACTATGAAGTATCCTATTTTTCAAAATTTGAATGTGCGTTTATTTGAATATGAAGTGCTGTTTTGATTTTCCCTTTTTTCCGAATGATTTTCCTCTTTTGCTGACGCCGCACCTGAGATCGAGGGCTCCGGCGATCGAACCAGGAGATGGATGGCGAAGCTCTGGCTCAGTTCATACGCCGGGAAGTCCCCGACTGGGACAACGAAGTGGTGGCAACGGCGCGGTTCAAGGCGTTCAGCGGCCAGAGGTCCGATTGGGAGCCCAGGTACCAATTCTGGAGGGACTTGATTCTCAGGATCGCTCGTCGCTTCGGCCTCCTGCTCATCGAACCCTCGCAGGTTCGTTCGATTGCGTCGCCGCTTGGGTTTTCTAGTTTTTGGGGGGCGAAAGGGCGCATTTTGCGATGCTCCTCCATGTGGGTTTTCCCTTTTTTTTCGAGGGTAGGGTTGCTCGACTGGAATTGATGCGTGTCCTGTGTTTGCTCAAGGTGGCGAAGGAATGGTTTAACCGCGGCGGCTTGACTCCTCTGTGCATCGATCATGTTCTGGTAAGCTTTCCTGGGACGGTTAATGAGCAGCTCCCATGAATTGCGTTGTGCATAGCTATGTTGTCCGTGACGTTGCTTTTGTGAACGTCGGCTGTGTGGAAATGCCGAACCAATTTGGAAAAATTTCTGATACAAGTGTTCTAATTTTGCTGAGACTTATTAGACGTTGAGTTGGTTTAGTCAAATTATGCCCAACGTTGATATTGTGTTGGGCCCAGATGGTGGGAAGGGAAGTATGTTGCTGTGCTTTTCTTTAGTAGATTTAGCATTGGTTTCTGCATCTTCTGTGCGTACTTCTTTTCGAAAATTTTGTGATAGAGTTACTAACTACTTGTCCACCTGAGCTTGTGGGTCGTCTTGATTCTTCGTTTTCAGTCTTTGATGTATGATGAAGGTGATATTCTCCAAAAAGCTGATCTTGGAGACCCAAGTAGCGGACGGCTTTCCCAGATTTTGAGGAAAGTAAGGCTTTTGGTGGTTAGACCGTCGAGTACTGAAGCAGTACTGGAAGATAGTGTCGTTGTTGCAGCTCTCCTCAAGGTGTGTGTTGAGGGCCACTTTTAAAAAACCTTAAGCACAGTTTGGTTCATGAGATCTGTCCTGTTGAAATTGCATTTTGCGGGATGGAGTGGAGGGGAGTTTTTTCTGCTTAGCAGTTTATTCAGTTACTTCCTTTTTTTTTCTTTAAAGGAAATTATACTGTAGATCGATATTTATTTGTCTTTATCTGTTTTTCATAATCCACAAGAACCTGATTCTGCCATTAGTTACTTTCACCTGACAACTACAGAATAGGCAGTGGTCTTCATAAAGCGATCTTGTGACGGAATCTCAAATATGGCATGTGCTGGTTATCTCATTTTTATAGGAGAAAGCATGCGAAGTTCTCAATGTCTTAACCGAGAGCAGTTGGACATCTTCATGCATTGTAACAAGGAGAAGGTTCGGGGAGATTTGTGGAGGACCTGATGAAGAATCTATCATTTTGAGCTACTTGTCAGGATGCAGAAAGGCACAATACTTGTGCATTCACAAGAAGGAATTAATAGAGGTATTCTATGTCTGTCTTTTTGAATTGTCTACCATTACTGATTGTGTTTCCCTGATGGCCCTTGGCATGGTTAATTACTGAACTTTTTAGAAGGTGAAACAGGATATGTTGTTGTCTTGGTACCATTCATAAGCCTATAGAGGTACCAACATTGAATTTAGCTTATTAAGTACAAATGAAGGGAAAATATGTTATTTCTAATCAAGTTAGCCTTTAATCTTTTAAATTCCTTCAGTACAAGCTACTATTCCAGTGTCTGAGTTTGGAGAAACAGAGACAAGAAGGAAGAATTGTTATCTCAAACGATTGTTATGTTGATATTGCTGTTCTCACAGGGTTAATTATATTTTATGAGTTTCCCCTTTGCAGGGTGTTAAAGTTTCCCTTACGGCAGCTGCAGTTTCCACTATCACAAGTCTAGATCATGACGTTTTGCACTTAATTTGGACGATGGAAAAGCTTCAACAGCAACTCAACTTGATTGATCGACGTTATGAGAAGTAATTATGCCTGTACTGTGTCTAGTTGAAATGCTGAATGATCTCATATAATTTCATGCTTACTAAGTAACAGTTGGAGTAAAATCTAAGTATCTCAACTGATGCACGGTTGGCATCATTTAAATACATGGAATGGGACCATTTTCCACTTGCATTCCTGCTTTCTCTTGTCGTTTCATATCTCTTTTGCCCTGGAAATATCTGGGGATGCCCCAGCTCACTGGAATTTTTGGCCCAATGATTCCACTGAGTATGAGTGTGGTCCTTTAGGCTCACAGTTATAGGAGCTTGCTCTATATGCAAACTCGTTAATGTTTTCGTAACTTAATGTTATATTCTGAAACTGTTTGCAGGACCAGAAGTTTAGCTGCTGCTTCTCTGAAATCTGGAAACAAGAAAGTTGCGCTCAGGTATGCAAGGGAGTTGAAGCTGGCCTCTGAGAGCAGAGAAAAATGCGCAACACTTTTGAACAGA
This sequence comes from Eucalyptus guilfoylei, assembly GCA_016097605.1. NCBI lineage: Eukaryota > Viridiplantae > Streptophyta > Magnoliopsida > Myrtales > Myrtaceae > Eucalyptus > Eucalyptus guilfoylei. The sequence continues at coordinate 20,991,492 of CM027860.1, forward strand.
GTGGAGGAAGTTCTTCAGATTATTTCTGATGCTGAATCTACGAAAAAGGTATCTGAATATTTAGGTCATGCTGAACCATCGACTGAGATCGAGGATATATGCAGTTCATCCTGCTTCCTTATTATTTAGGTGATTCTAAAAATGCTAACGTGTAGAATAACTGATAATAGGTTTCAGAAGCGATCCAGATTGGAGCTCAGGCAATTAAGGAAAACAAGATCAGTGTAGGGGAAGTTGAACTTTGTCTGGAAGAAATTGATGAGAGCATTGATTTCCAAAAGCAAGTTGAAAAGGCTCTAGGTATATGCTATCCCCTTTCCCACGTATGGTCTGTGTCTTTTCAAGTTTTGCTTTTCTGACTCGGCTTCTTTCCTGCTCACAGAATCAACATCATCTGGCAGATTTGATGATGAGGATGTTGCTGATGAGTTTAGGAAGTTAGAGTTGGAAGTTGGGAAAGAGCACCCTCAGATAGGCAATCAGATTGATAATGCTGCAAATGAAGCAGAGGAATCGGAATCTGCTGCATCTCTAGCTGATGCCTTTTCGAATCTAAAACTTGCAGTTGGTGCATCAGAGGAACTTGGGCATGATCGTGCACCTCGAGCAAGTGAGGAGGAACATAAAAATTTAAGGCTTGAAGCTGAAGCTGCTTAGCACAAAAACTTACATAGATTCATCAATGATGAATTTGCTTGATATTTGATTGCACTTGATGGCCGGCTCGCTGAGATTTTTGTAATTATTCTATTTAGTGCGATGCATTTCGCCTGACATTCAATAGTAACTTGAAGCATGGAACAGTGTAAAATGATATACAGTTCATCTGACATTGTACCTTCATGTATACGAGGCAACTTGAAGTGTTTTAAGCAATGTACTGCATGCAACTTCAATATGAAAATGTATAGCAAAGATCTGTAGCTTCTGATTTTTTTTCCCTCCTGGGAAGAATATTGATTACATGAAAGTTTTTCCTTTTGTCAGACCGTCGAACTAGCTAACCAGTAGACAGCTCATAAACACAAGTGGTGAATGATCATTTTGGAAAAGGAATGTTGTCAATGCTACTTCTTTCAAATTCTCCCCTCCTCCGTACTTCAAAGTTGGCATTCTCATTTGGAACAAAATTAGCAGAGTTTAGCTTTTGAGAGACCTCTGATATCCCGCATGTACAATGTTGCTTGGAGGAAATTAAGACATTTTCCACAGGGTAAATGCCACTAGAAAAGTATTTACTGGCACATGTGACATGACCTCCAGCTTCTCAGAATTCCTTGTTCTGGATTACGTCGCAATTGCCAGAAGGGTCTGCAGATTCCCCATGTTCAACTGCTGTGGTTGTTCCAGAGACATCCACAGCCGGGATTGGTTGCGTTAAGGTCGGCATGAAAGGCAAATATGGAATTGGCTGGACTCCAAACATAGGTATGCCGGTTCCATTACTCTGAGGCAAAGAGGCGGCTCCGGAAAGAGGTGGGATTGGGAGCTGAAATGTGCCGCAATCGGCTCCTGCGCCCATTCTCATACCCATTCCTAGTGGGAATTGTCTCATATGTGGCGCATGCATATTATGTACACCTGGGGCCAACATCATTGGAGGCATGAAAAGCGGCAACCTGGTCGACATGATCTGCATCAAGTTACAGGTTCAGGATCTGCTCGTGTTATTTCTAATGCATTAGCACAGCGCGTCTGAAGAATTCCCTTTTACCTGTAATTGACCCTGAAGGGTCTTTAGATACTCGATCACCTCATCCAGGACTGAAGCTTTATCCACCTTAATTTCAGGAGAAAGAAAGAATGAGCTGATAGGATGATGCGCGAGTTAATCATCAAGCATTGCTAAGAGTTACAGTTCGTTCGTTATGCAGTGGGATCATGTGGAAGGTTGCTTTATTTTATTAATCCGAATCGAAATTGACACCAACCTTGTCGCAATTTGGCAGAAGTTCTTGCAAGGCGCGCATTCTCTTATTGATTCTGTCTCTGCGTCTCTGTTATAGCATACGACAGTTAGATCAATTATTGGTTTTGCTCTATTAATTTTACGGGCTCCAGGTACTTACTCTTTCTGATAGATTGTGAATTGTTGTTCTTCTTCGAGTCAGTACTTTCCGTTTCACCTTTTCTGTTTCATCATCCTCATCCTGCAGCAAATTGGCAATTTGTTTATCACGGTCGCATAAGTCGTGTGGGATGTCGGGGAAACGCACATGAAGGAGAGAGAATTCCGGTTGCTTCACTTACCTCACCTGGATATATCGATTCGGAGTCTTCGTGCTTCCTCTTCAATGGACCTGCTAGATGGTTGGAAGCTTCTCGCGAGCACACAGAAGAAGATGCAGCCGGTGTCGGGCCGCAAGGTTGTCGCTCGGCCAGCATTGTTTTATCTACAGCAGTCGCTGCTATGGTCGATGACGGATCCCGGCATTGATCGTTAGATTTTCTGTTTCTAAGGGAATTGTCTTTTCCGCCAAGGACTTGAGAGTGTTCATCAGGAAAAGCATTTCCTGAAGTCTTATCGTCTGTGAACATTGGCTTCGCCTTATCATCCACTAAATCCGTTCGTCTTCCAAAAGCCGCTGCTGGCTCAGTCAATGGCGCCTCTCGGGCATCTCCGGTGCCTGCTCTCTTGTCGGTTTTTATCTTTGCACGGGGGAGATCTTCATCGGTTGGTAATCTCATTGGCAATTCGGATGCGTGTCTCTTGTTAGCCCTGAGGACGACAGGCTTCCGTAGGAAGAAGGAAAAGTTCGCGTTGCTGGGTTTGCCAAGAGAACTGGGCTCCCTCAACACCATTGCGTTGGACGAGCAGTGATCGCCCGGCGACGGATGAGGGATCGGACATAATCCTAATCCCACAAACTGAGCCGAATCTCGGCCTTGCCGCATGGGAGACCGGGACGGGCAATGATTACCGCCTTCGCGAGTCTCATTAGGGCAAGAGAATTTCCTGATGAACAAGGACTCGTTTCTCGATGACACCGGATGACCCGCATCTCCATGTTTGGAAGCGGCATCTGCCGCGCGTGTCCTATTCTTATCATCAGGAGCAGCTAGGTCATCATCGTTAGCATTGCCTCGAGCAGAAGGGTCCACGCCATTGCGGTGTGCAACGTCCCGCAGATAGAGGTCACCAGGGAAGGGATTCTTCACACGGTTGCCCGTGTCAGGAGCCTTGTAAGCCACTTTGCCGTCGTCAGAGCGGCGGGAGGCGATGCATCTGCTAGGCGGAGTGCTTCCTCTCATCGCGATCCTGCCATTTTCCCACACCAGCTCCACAAACTCGCGGTCAGGCCTGCACAGCCACAAGAACCAAGAAAAGTCAAGAACACGGGGGCGAGAAAAAGGAGAAGAACATTTCAAGAACACGAAGCAAACTCACATGGAAGCAGCCGCTAGGTTACGCCGAACTTCTCGGTGGTCCTCTAGCATCCGCGGTGCGTGGAAAGGGAGAGGAGAAGAAAGAGATGCCGAACGGAGGGGGCAGAGGCTGGGGCGCGGGTTGGTGATGGGTCGTGAGCAACTCACCAATCGCTCGCGGAACGGCAAACGCAAGGAAGGGAAGAGAAGGTGGCCACGGGGCTGCAAGATATCGAAGCGAGAGAGCCTATCAGGATTTTATATATGGTGGCGAGCAGCGAAGCTTGAGCGTGACAGACATATCAGGACTTGAGGGGTTGGTCCCCACGCGCAGATGCCGAAACTAAGACAATCCCGTTTTTGATCCAAATCCAATGTCCCACCCCTCCCCTGATACTTTGGAAGTGGGGGGGTTGGATCGTGGCCTTTAACCTGTAATCCCCCCACTCATTTCGGGTCCCATTTCTCCGTTTACTCCGCTTAAGAAATCTTTTACCAGTTTCTAGGTTGGTGGGAGATACTGGAGCTTTGGTATCAACGTGTCTTTGTCGACATGCAGTGCAAACCCCAAGCAGGCAAGCAGCACGAGCTCACGAGTTAATAGCGTCAGTCGGCGTTTCTCTTGGAACAGTTCATTCCCGTTTCTCTTTTGAGGTTTAATGACCGAACCACGTCAGTGCCGAGCGTCTCGATCGCTCGAGGGCTCACGCAAGAACTGTTCCATTAATGAAAATCACTTTCAATCTTCCTCCCCACGTTCGAACAGCGCGGATCAGAAAGGAAGTAACGCATTTGCGCTGGAGTGGCCGTCGCTTTCGGCATCCATTTATCCTTACGGATGACGATAATGCTTTGCCCCCCCCGGTTCCGTGCGCTGGCGAAGGGGAACCCCACGATCCCCTTCACTTCGAAATGAACCTCACTTTCTTTTTTATCTCTCTCGGATTAAGAAAAAGGAAACGTCTGGGTTGAGCTCGAAAAGACCGCGCAGAATGACAAAAGGGAAGTTCAGAGTATGAGATTTTGCAAGGAGTTATGGCTAATTATTCTAAAAATCGAAACGGTCGTATTAAAGCGTTATTTAATATTTAATTATTTTTGTGACGAAGAGGTGTCATCTCAACGGCAGACACGAAGCCCACGTGGAGGGGAGGGGCGGGCCCCACGGGAGGGTGGCGATGGCGATGGCGATGGCGATGGAGGTGGCGGGTGCTGCTGAGCGGAGGTCGCGTGGGAAGGCGTCGGCCTGTCAAATCGGTCGCTCGAGAGAAAAAAGCTTCGAGGCGAGGTGGAGGGGAAGAAAAAGCGAGATGGGGGGGGGCGTGTCCACCACGTGATCCGCGCGGGCTTCACGTGACCGTGTTTCGCCTCGGCCTCGGGTCTGTCCTGCGTGACAGACTGACAGTACAGCGTACGATGCTGCCCGTCGCTGCCTGCTGCTGCTAGAGAGAGAGAAGAGAGAGAGTGACGAAGCGAAACCTCGACCAATCATATTCGCGTCCCCACCGTCGGATTAGATGGTGATGTTCTGTCGTGGCCCCCCCCCCCGGCGCCGTGACATCCTCTTTCGATTGACCGTTCGTTCGATCGTGCGCCGACGACGACGAAGATGTGTCCACACGTCTTTGGGAAGATAGCATTTAGGAAAGCCCCCACAACACCCCAAATGCACGGAGCTTTCCTGGGGCCCACCGGACACCTGTTTTGGGAGGCCGACACATCCTTGATTATGAATTAGTTGTGAGGCGACACTTTCCCAAATGACTTTTGAGTGTGTTTTGACAGAATTTAATTGTGTTTGGCGAAGAATTTTAAAAGTTCCTTAGGGAATATGTATTGTATCTCCAAAATGGTTTAGCTCATTGTGAGGGCCGGGAGAGCTTTGGGCATTGAGCTTTTTTTCAAAGGGTTAATATCCTGAAAAACCCCAAACCGGTACACTTGTGACAAATTTATTCAAAACTATTTTTTTGATCACTAAAAACCCAAAACTGGTATACATTTGACAAATTTACCCCAAACCAGTACACTTGTGACAAATTTACCCTCTATTAGTTTTCGTTAAATATTATTGTCAAATTATTAAATTAAATGACACATGACAGTTAATTGGTATAATTTTACGCTCCGTTTGTCACCGTTTACAACTTTTGTGATTTTTTTGTAGTATTAATCCAATTTAGCGAAGGGTGTATTTGTCACAAATTTTTCAGTTTGGGATTTTTTGTGATCGAATAAATTAGTTTGGGGTAAATTTGTCATAAATGTACCAGTTTAGGGTTTTTTATGTTTAGTCGGGGTAAATTTGTCACAGGTATACCAGTTTGGGGTTTTTCATGGTCAAAAAAATAATTTGAGATAAATTTGTCACAGATATACCGGTTTGAGATTTTTCAAGGTATTAACCCTTTTTCAAAAGACCTACGTTTGGTTTCTGACTTAGATTTGCATTTTCATTTGAAAAGTTTGGTACTTTGATACTGTGTGGTTATACTTGGTTTTGATGGGTATGCTCTTTTGAGCTTTAATTGGTTTAACCTTGCCTTATTTAGTGGTCACTTGTCCGCTTCTTGTCGAAAGAACGTTTCTTTCCGAACGATCAATTCTTTTGTGCGTGTTTGTATACACGGTGCATGTCTGTATACACGGTGTGTACGCTCTTGCTTAATATGCATCGTTGTGATTGTGTGCCTTTTCTCATGCAAGCCATGCAAACTGAGGATATAAGACCACCGGTGAGTTCGGATATTTACACGTGTGACTAAGGACTGAGGATATGTTTGGTCTTGCTTCCTCAAGGGATTTCAAGAACCTCCAAAATCTGTTGAGAAAAATTGAGGATGTTTGGTAAATTGTATTGTACCTGTCTTGAGTGAAAGTTAGCATTGGCAAAATTGAAAGTTCAAGGCAAATCCCCCCTTGTCTTGACCTTTCAACATTTTTGAAAGGCAATTTCCATCAATTAATGAAATTTTGTTAGTTGCCTTTATTGTCCTAAAAAGATTATTGAAGTTCCAAAATTAGCTAACGCACTTGTCTAACAGCACAGGTGAACATGTTATGCTTTCTAATAATGTTTGGGAAGTTTCTATTATCGAGAAGGTGGTTTTCAGGCATGCTACGGCAGAAATCTGAAGTTTTTTCATTTTGGTATGACCTCCCAGAATGTTAATTGGGCTACATAGGCTCACTTTTACTCATTTTTCTCATATTCCCCCCCCCCTTCACTGTGGACATGGATTTCGCAACAATCCAATCAGATTTCTTGATAAGAATGAATGAATTTATTGATTATCCTTGAAAGCATTTGGTCTTTTGTTTCTTGCATCTTTTACATTGTTGAGAAAGAGAGGGGACCAAGTAGGGGCAATTAAAAATCAATAGCGCCACATGTCGATGACCGAGTGGCCAAGTGACGTGAGACTACGCTAACGTAGTGGAGCAGGGCTATCTAATATTTTCTCCAAACAAAGTAGTTTTATTGGAAAGAACTGAGTTCTCTCCATTGAGCAGTCTCCTTGGTGTTATTGTAGCTTTTGGTGTTCTTGTTTTGACGGTTTGTCATTCGCACTTGTTTTAAGGGTTTGTTGTTCTCTCTTGTTACATTTTTTTTTTTTTTTTTTTTTTTGTGGAATTGGCTTTTAGTTAAACTCATATTTATGTGCCCCTCAAATTTGTTTGTGTTCATTTTACTAGAAGATGATAAGAATGTCAAAGAAAAAGGCATATTGGAGCCCGAAGATGTAGAAATTCTATGTAAATTGCCCATTGAACAATGACAAAAAATAAATACAAATATACCAATAATTGTCATTTTGTTTTAAGATTGTATTGGAGTTATGGATGGTATACATATTCCAGTGGTGGTATCTACACATGATCAAATTTGTTTTATTTGTTGAAATGGAAAATTGACTCAAAATGTATTGGCCATGTGTAATTTTAGTATAAAATTTACTTATATTTGGGCCGGTTGAGAGGGAATAACTAATGATACTTGTATCTTAATAGCCATTAGGAGACGTGATCCGCAATTTCTTCATCCTCCTCGAAGTTCGTGAATTAATGATTTTTGTACATTAATATGTATATATATATATATATATATATATATATATATATAGTATATGTTCATTTAAATTTTATATTTAATTTGTGTGGGTAAATATTATTTAATAGATATTGAATATCCATATTTGGAGCCATAAATAAAAGTTAGATATTGTTTGCTAGAGTTTCAACGAGATAATAGACCTATAAGTTTATCAAAAAGTGTCCAACTATATCCATTTCTTACTATGATCAGAATTTGATTGAGTTTTTGGCGCATTGAAAAAGAAGTGAAAGATTTTAAAGAATATACCAAGTTATCCATATGATCAGATGAAGTCAACTTTATGTGATTTTTTTTCCATTCGATTTTTTAGCCAAAAAGAAAATGTGATTTTTTTATACATTTGTTAATGTGTTTGTTTTACGTTCTTTTCAACATTCAAATCGTAAAAGTTGCAATAATTGTTTTTTTTTTCCAATTTTAAACAAATTAATAATTAAAAAACTGAAATTGGTCAACAAAAGACTTTTCAAGTGCGTCTTTTCCGAACAGTCTTTCTATGAATGTTGTTTCTAAATGCATTTTCAATTATAGTGCACCAAACAGTTTTTATTAAAAATCCTTTAAGCTAAAGTTGCTTGTATTTTTGCAAAACCTTTTCCCAAATGCCTTCCCAAACGCACCCCGTGCCTTCAAAGTTCATTTACTCATAGGCCTCGTTTGGTTCGACTTTAGGGGAATGTCTTTGGGAAAATGCAAATATCTTTGGGTTAAGATAATTTTCCGAAATGCAAATAGCGTTTGGTGAATTGCAATTTTAAAGTATATTGCGAAACAACTTTGGTTAAAATGCTGGGGTCGAGTGATTCTCGGGCGGTGGTCGCAGCGCGCGCGACCCCTTGGCCGGCGATAGTGGGCCGTCGATCGGCTTTTCCGTGCAGCTGTTTTCGGAGAAGATGAACAATAACCAAGACTGACACTTGCATTCCGAAAATGCAACTTCCCAAAATATCTCGAGACCTGCTTTGGACTAAAGGCCTTTGGAGTCATTCGAAGATGCAATTGCATTTCCCCAAAGTTGAGTAAAAACACAAATCAAACGCGTTTGCATTTGGCCAAGGGATTTTAGAGTCCCAAAGCCCATTGCAAATGCCGTACCAAACGGGGCCTCATTCCAGCTGATTGGCATAACTACGGCGTAAACCTAAATGCAACACAAACCCCAATTGCATTTAAGTCTTGATCTAACTCAAAGTGACACGAACCCGAAACTTAATTGGAGCATGTAATGAAATTGAGTGAATTAAGGATTCATGTAATTCATGGAAATTTTCTAATTCTATTTTTTCTGGTGTTCTTTTTCGTCTTTGAAAGAAAGGGGGTATTTTCTCTAGTTAAGGAAGCATTCTCTGTCGAAAACAAAGCCTGCCAAAACTTTGTTTTAATAGATCAAAATAGTATAAACGGTCCAACTCCAAAAGCCCAATCTTGTGATGCTGGTTGCCATGTCCATTTACAGGCCAACTCCTCTCGGTTTTCATTAGGGAGCTAATTCCCTTTAAAAAATTCATAAACTTTAGGCACAATTTCAATTATGCCCCGAACTTTTACGCTTTTCTCAAATCTGTCCAAGCGTCTAAAGTTCTCATTTGATTTCTTCAAAATTATTAATATCAGGATGCTGTTGCTGATCCATGTGAAACTAGGGGTGTTGCGAATATACATGTTCCGATAATGAACTTTTAACTGGCTTAGATATTGATAATTTTCAAGAAACTAGTGGCATATTGAAATGTATGGGTAGATTTGAAACTAGAGTCAAAGATGGAGATTTTTCTTTAGATAAAAAAAGTTCGGGAGATTATTAAAATCCAAACTAAAATTGAGAAATTTTTTGAGATTTAGAGTATCACTCGGTCGTGAATTCTTTGGTTGGTCATTAGGGGTTTTCTTTTCTTTGTTTATTTTATTTTATTTTATTTGAGGGGCCGGACATTAGACATGTATCCACCGTCAGGTTCAACTCCTCATTGGAGTCGTTGGGCCCTCCGAACTTAAATTTAATGGATTTTGTCTTCATCCACCACAGTGGATAAAATAAAAAAGATTAAAAATCAAAAGATGGAAACAAACCAGGGACAAAAAGATCAGGACCAAAACAGTGACGCCAACTGTGTCAGCTTCCAATCCAACCCAATTCTCTTAGAATTTACCATTTGTCCCGACAAGGACCACTTTGCAAATTTTTATTTAAGACACAAACATCACGGTTCCAAACTACATAAATCTTCATCATCTTTTCCATCCTTATTATATTTTGTTTCGTGGACTAGAAGTGCTTCTGATTTTGGCAATCCAAATTGGGGCCCGTGTGGACCCCGAACAGCTGGGCGTATCTCCGGAAGAAGCCGATCCGGTCGTTGACCCTCGGGTCGTCGGGGATGCCGCACTCGAGGCCGCCGTTGATTATGTTGGTGAGGAGCCCGAACCCGGCTGTCCGGTTGGCTGCGAGGTCGGCCTTGGAGGGCCGGTACTTCCCGACCATGACCGCGTGGCAGGAGGGCTTGGGCTTCCGCTCCGTCATCCAGAACCACAGCGCCGTCTTGAACGCCACCAGCGTGTCGTTGGACACCGTCTCCGGGTTCTTCAGCCCGTCGAAGTCGAGCGCCTCCCCAGCGAGTCCGTAGTTGTAGTTCCTGCCCACGACGCAAATCGTTACGCAAATTCAGCACAACTCTCGCCAATGCTCGCCATTCCAATGAGCAGGAAGTCCTAGCTTTCCACGATGTGCATGAGATATATAGTTCATGGAGGGGCATGGTTCTTACCAAGATAGTTGCATGGGTCCTCTGCCTTTGTAAGACTTGCCCGGGTAGCACGGCCATTCCTTGACGGTCGCGTCGCAGTAGTTGCTCGGCGGGCTCACCTCCTCCTTGAAGCACAGCCCCCAGGCGTACGGTCCGTCCGGCGCTGTCGCCCACCCGCCGGTCGTCTCGTGCGACACCTGCGCGAGGAAGGCCGCGATCTCGCGCTTGCGCGTCCTCACGCTCCCTGTGCGGCCGAACTTCGGGAAGCAACCCGCGGCCCGCACGAACGAGTCGTAGGTGTAGAAGTCCTTGGCCGGGCATGCGTTGTCGTCCTTGTGGAGGAAGATGTTGCCGAACAGCTGCTTGGTGATCAGGGAGGCGATGGAGGATTCTCTGCGCGCCTCGGTTGCGCGCGGGGAAAGGTTTAAAAGAGTGAGGGCCAGGAAGAGAAAGACGAGGGATCTAGCCATGGCTTGCTAGGGTTTCTCCCCCACCCTTTTTTCCTAGGGTGTTATGGAATGGAATGCTTGTGATGGGTGGAGGCAAGGGCTTATTTATCATGTGAATTCCGCCCTGCCGGCCCGCGGGGGGTGGCCACGTAGAGAGAGAGAGATGTACTTTTCAAGTCAACGACCAAGAGCTTTGCTGGGCTGCGGATCATTAAGTCGGCCAATGGCCGTCCAATGTGAATTATCTTGTAACTGAGCATGATCCACAAATCTAGTAATAGCCCTGGCCGTATCTTTAAATAGTCATCTCCAGTCATTTTTTTAGGCCATAATAGATATGAATACATTATCCAAGCCCACGATACTAACTTTGGTAACTTCGCGTAGTTCTTCTTATTTTATGTCCATTCACAAAGGGAAGGGCCAAAAGGAAAGGGGCGTCACGTGCAGATCTCTCCCAAAAACGCTGCGAAGGAAAAGCTATAAAGAGATGTCAACTCTGACAAGCCATAAAGAGATGTCAGAGTTGACTGCAGTCAGTTTAATTCGCGAGCGTGACTGTCGCGGTCAACGGAAGTGGGGGTGGGTGGGGGGCGGCCGGCCAATTCGGGCAGGCGTGGTCGCGCAGCGCGGAAGTGGAAATGTCGACACACCGCATGAAAATGGTGGTGGGTTGGTCCAGTCTCCGAGACCTCTTCAAGCTCGCGATGACTGTGACAGACGCAATGGACATCGTATAACAGCAGCGGACTTCCATGATTTGTCAAGCCATGCAAAGCTGGAGGTCTGGTTGAGGCCTGTCGAACGTGTGTTTACTCCGGCAGTGGCGCACGATTCAGTTAATTTCCGCTGTTGTAGGTCTTGTTCTCTCGACCTACAACAGCGTATGACAGCCTCCTCCCTCGCTTTAGGCGTCGCCTCTTCCTCCTCTGATATGGCTTCCGGCTTCTCGCCTTGCCTCTTCTTTTGTTGATGGCGAAAGACGAGACCGTCCCTTTTGACCGCTCTCGCCTGAGCTTGAAGGATCCGAAAACAACTGGCTCGGGGTGCGCCAGCATCTTTGGGTTTAAGCAGTATCTAGTTTCTCCGAAACTCGACTTCCCTTTGAAGATGACACTATCTTCTCGGAGATGGGTTTCCCGCGTTTGAGATTACTTGAAAGTTGGACTGCGTTGTATGCCTCTTCTCGCGTAACACCCTGCCCCGCCAAATAAGAAGGCGAAGTCGTAACATTGTTAAGCCGAAAATCACTCATTGTCGGAATTTATTTTCTTAAGCGTTATTCGCTACCCTATAGCATCAGAATGGTGGAAACTAGAGTTAGGATCATTGTGAAGCGCAGTGCTCTGCGTATGGAAATGAACAAACTCCCATTCTTATGAGTTTAGATAGGTAAATGTCTTGCAGAGAGATTGATATCTTGATTGGACAAATATTAAAATCCAATAAATGGCAAAGGGTGGATTGGAGATTCGCGGAATTGTGGATGGACTCCGGAATCATTACATGCTCGAATTGCCTAGAGGATTAGCATGAGATTGGAGATGCATTATAGTAAGATTGTGGAGAAAAAACAAGAGGACCAAAGATAGTCTGAGAGAATAAATTCACCTTTAAAGATTGTTGCGGAAAGCGAGCGATCGAACAATAATATAGACATAATTAAAAAATAAATTGAATAGCAGATTTATGTGAGTTGTTCATAGTGATCTACGTCTATGAGGCGAGTAGCAATGAATTTCATTATAGATCAAGCGATACAATGGAGATTATATACTCAAGTTACACAAACACTTTGGTATTTCCTAAGTCCTAATTACACCCAATATTACATGCCATATTTAGCCCTACAAATCCTCACAAAATAATCTCTTAATCTCACGAAAAAATTATTTACAAATCTTGAGCTCACAAAATTTAATTGACTTAAACAACTATATCTTCTTGGATGTAATTCACGAATAGACCCGCCCACGAAGATAGCTTGCTGTCCAAGCACTCGAAAGGGCGCTTCAACGATCTCTGACAACGGCTTGCTCTTCACTTGCGGCAACAACAGATCATCCCATATTTATAATATATAAAAGAAAGAAAAACCCTTCATGAGACCGAGTCCAACGTGGGAAGAAAAAGTCCAAGGTCAACTTTCCTACTCCAAAGTGCACAATGGACTTTCATGTTTTGCTGTCCTTTGCCGACTTCAATACGGATTTCCGTATATATTTCAAGCAAGTCAACGCTGGTCAACTCTGAACTTTCCTATTTCAATAACCACATTCACCAACGTGCATTAGGGGTGAGCATATCGGATCGATCGGACTAAGAATCACTTAAACCAAATCGGCCCGATCAGTCTGGTTTGATTCTGTGAGGTGTCGATTCGGTTTTCGATTCCATAAAAATGGAACTGGTGATTTATAGTCCGGTTCTCAATTCTAGAGGGACTGGACTAGGCAAGATTGACAAACCAAACTGACTCTTTTTTTTTTTTAATTTCTTAATAATAGCAATAAACTCTAAAATAGTAATAACTCATTGTATTTTTTTTAATTTTAATTTTTTTTTCTAAGTGGCCGATTCCATTAGACTGGATTGGACCAGACCGGTCGGTCTTATCCGATTCTCAATCCTAGGACTGTCCGGTTCGGTTTGGTCCCCGGTCCCAAAAAATGGGAACCAGTCCTCCCGGTCCCGTTCCCGGTTCTTAGGTGGAACCAGACCAGACTGGAAACTGATTATCCCTAACGCACATTCAGACTTTGACGGAAAAGTTGATTTCATTTGTTCTTAGATTCAATTTCTTTGAACTTTGTCTGTAATTCAATTCGGATCGAGTTCATTCAACAATTCAAACTCGAGACATTTTTTAACAAAGATTATAGCGTGCTCCTCCAAGAGAAAGGTGAAATGGTCTTTGGGAACTCATATAGATCGCTCCATCTATCTATGCCTCGACCAAACAAGGAAAATTAGCAAAAATAACATCGGAAAACATTTTCCATGCAAGGGGTACATCTCCAGGAACCAAACAACCTGGCGTACAAGCTAAAGTCTCATTTGCATTGCGTCACTGCAGAGCAGCATGATCAAAGCCAAAGTGTAATCTCGTGTTTGGTCGTGTGGCAGAGAAGTCTTACGTACCAACTAATACTTAGTGCTTCAATTTGTCGAACGGCACAAGCCGCTTCCTTCTGCGACCTCTTCCTAGGCAGCCTTCTCCTTCTTCATGTCGTCGAGCCTCATGCACAGACGCCAGGTCGTTCGATATGAAGATTTTTGCAGAATTCGCACCGTATGACCCTGAACCACCCAATGCCAAGGAATGAGGAACGATTAAATGAAGCTAGGAGGAAATAGACATGTTATGGAACAATCTTCCGCAAAATGAAAATATCCATACTTGTCTAAATTGATCTCCACCGATAGAGATAGAAAGACTCGGTAACTAACAATCAAACGCTGCACAAACTTAAGGGGCAGTAAAAGAAAAACGGAGGACGTGGTCATGAGAATTCCATGATGCAAAAGAATATGTAAAGAGAGTGAATTTTCAGATATATGGGGCAACTCGCAAAGCATTCAGCAATCCATGATAACACAATATACATATGTTAACACGGAAAAACGTAATCCCACAATCTCCACAGCTCCCATGATCTCCATATCTAGAATAAGAACTCATATAATTGAGTAAAAATATTAACGTACCTCTAGATCCATCGATCTTGATGCGAAAGTGAAAAACGGACGATCCACGCGCAAGTCATTTTTTCTCTATTGTCTTCTGTATTACTGGCTCAATGAGATGACCCTCTCACCCTTTAACACTAGGTAAATGCTCATTTGTGAGAATAATTATGAGAACTAGGGTTAGAAGAGAGACTTAAGCATTATATATTGAGTTTCTAGCCAGGCCTTCTCATTATAGGCAGGGCTCAACTTAGCTCATATTAGCCAACCTCATATTAGACTAATTAAGAAACATTTTATCTCACTTTAGACCAATCCCTAAAACGGTAAATTACAACATTAATTAATGTAGCCGATATTAGGAAAACTTTTACAACAGACGCACAAAGAATTTCTAGATTCACTTATAGTTATTCGTGGATGTTCTCTTTGTCTGCCAATTGCACCCAGATGAATTGACAGATCGTATGTAAGGGCGAGTATAGTTCCAAGGTAGAACCTGGAATTAGAGAACTAGACCAATGGGAACTTGTTCGATTTCAAGTTCTAAGGTATTAAGATAAGTTCCAAGTTCTGAAAATTGGAGAACTTATTTCGACAGGGCTATTCTAAGTTCTTGGTATGTGGAGCCTAGAACCTAGACCTTGTAAAAGTTTTTGTGTTTTTCTTGATCTGTCTTCAGGTGATCCTACAGTATTTAATGATGGCTAATGATGAGTATATAATCTAGAACCATTAGTCTATGCTTTTATTTAATGACTTAGACTTTTATTTTGTTAATATTTATTATTTTTTGTTCCAAATATAAATTGTGGTAAGTGGATTAATAATAAGTGGTGGTAATTAAATATGATGATTCACTTCATTGTTTGATTAATAATATAGATGGAATTTGAGTAGACCCTAGAACCGACCCTATAACTTGTGATAAGGTAGGTTCCACATTCTAAGGTATGCATGGTAGATTTCGAGTTTAAAAAAATACGAAACTTGTTTCAATGTGTAGGGGAAAAGTGTTTGAAAGTCATAAATCTTTTTTTGGTGCCAATTTAGTCCTAAACCTTTTTACTTAATGCCGATTAAGTCATTTTTGGCCAATTTTGGCCAAATTTTGCTTACTAAAGCCGGCTAGTCGGATGATGTGGCCTGATCGGTGCTGACGTGGACAACTTTTAATAATATTCCAATATGTTCTTCTTCCCTCTCTCTTGTTCTTCAAGTGCTGCCGTTGCTGCCATTGCTGCCTGTTGCACCCCCCCCCCACGCCGTTCGTCGCCCACTGCCGCCGGTCACCGGCAAGCTCGTCTAGCTGCCGGCGAGGCTCGGCCGACGAGGCACGGCCTCGCCGAGGGCCGGCGACGCTTCGGCGAGGTTGTCGGCCCTCGTCTGGCCGATTGCCAATCCTCCCAAGGTCAGCTACCGATGGACGTTGAAGAAGAAGAAGAAGAGAAAGAAAAGAAAAAAAGAGAAAAAGAAAAGAAGAAAAAATAAAAAAAGTAATAAAATTATTAAAAAATTATAAAAAAAATGATTTGGTTTAGAAATTTTTAAAATGGTACAAAAAGCAATTCTATTCCGAAAATTGAAAATTTGGACATTTATCAAATGGTTTAAAATGTTAGAAATTATTCTCGAGAATAGAATAAAGAAGAATAATTTTTTATCAGAAATTATTTTCGGGAGAGCGCTACCAAATACGCACTTAGAGTATCATTCGGTCGTGGATTCTTTGGTTGGTCATTAGGGGTTTTCTTTTCTTTGTTTTTTTTTATTTTTTTTTAATTTGAGGGGCCGGACATTAGACATGTATCCACCGTCAGGTTCAACTCCTCATTGGAGTCGTTGGGCCCTCTGAACTTAAATTTAATGGATTTTGTCTTCATCCACCACAGTGGATAAAATAAAAAAGATTAAAAATCAAAAGATGGAAACAAACCAGGGACAAAAAGATCAGGACCAAAACAGTGACGCCAACTGTGTCAGCTTCCAATCCAACCCAATTCTCTTGGAATTTACAATTTGTCCCGACAAGGACCGCTTTGCAAATTTTTATTTAAGACACAAACATCATGGTTCCAAACTACATAAATCTTCATCATGTTTTCCATCCTTCTTATATTTTGTTTCGTGGACTAGAAGTGCTTCTGATTTTGGCAATCCAAATTGGGGCTCGTGTGGACCCCGAACAGCTCGGCGTATCTCCGGAAGAAGCCGATCCGGTCGTTGACCCTCGGGTCATCGGGGATGCCGCACTCGAGGCCGCCGTTGATTATGTTGGTGAGGAGCCCGAACCCGGCCGTCCGGTTGGCGGCGAGGTCGGCCTTGGAGGGCCGGTACTTCCCAACCATGACTGCGTGGCAGGAGGGCTTGGGCTTCCGCTCTGTCATCCAGAACCACAGCGTTGTCTTGAATGCCACCAGCATGTCGTTGGACACCGTTTCCGGGTTCTTCAGCCCATCGAAGCCGAGCGCCTCCCCAGCGAGTCCGTAGTTGTAGGGCGTGCATGTTTTCACTTCTTTTTTCTGTTTAAGAACAGATTTTTTGTTTTTTTATTCCCGGGAACAAAAAAAGAGCAGAAACACGTTTGTTTGCGTTTTTGTTCAAAATCTGTTTTTTTGTTCCCGGAACAAAAAAAGAACGGAAATGAGAAACAAAAAAAAGTTGTTTTTTGTTCCAGAAACACTTTTGAAGAAACACTTCTCTCTCTTCTCTTTTCTTCTTCTTTTTTCTTTGGCCGGTCGCCGGCCATGGTCAAGGGCCGGCGACGCTCGGCCTCGCCGGATCTGGGCGAGGCCAAGCTCGCCCAGCCAAGGCGAGGTCGAGCCTCGCCCGCGTTGGCGACGCTCGGCCTCGCCTCGCCTCGCTCAGGGTCGGCGACGCTCGGCCTCGCCTCACCGTGGTTGGGCGAGCTCGAGCTCGCCCAGATCCGGCGAGAGCCTCGCCCGCGCCGGCGACGCTCGGCCTCGCCTCGCCAGGGGCCGGCGACGCTCGGCCTCGCCGGGGGCCGGCGAGCCTCGCCGTGGCCGGGCGAGGCTGCCGGCCCCGTCGGCCGGTCGCCGGAGGCCGGCGACCGGCCAAAAGAAAAAAAAAAAAAAAAAAAAAAAAGAAAGGAAAAAAGGAAAAATAAAATAAAAATATTAAAAAATTAAAAGAAACAAAAAAAGAATATAAATTTACCAAACGTGTTTCTATTCATTTTTTATTCCCGGAACAAGTTTACCAAACGCGTCTTTCGGTCAAAAATTATTCCCCCCTGAACGAAAATAGTTTTTTCTATTTCGTTCCTCGGAACAGCTTTTGAACGAAACGTTACCAAACACGCCCGTAGTTCCTGCCCACGACGCAAATCGTTACGCAAATTCAGCACAACTCTCGCCAATGCTCGCTATTCCAACAAGCAGGAAGTCCCAGCTTTCCACGATGTGCATGAGATATATAGTTCATGGAGGGGCATGGTTCTTACCAAGATAGTTGCATGGGTCCTCTGCCTTTGTAAGACTTGCCCGGGTAGCACGGCCATTCCTTGACGGTCGCGTCGCAGTAGTTGCTCGGCGGGCTCACCTCCTCCTTGAAGCACAGCCCCCAGGCGTATGGTCCGTCTGTCGCTGTCGCCCACCCGCCGGTCGTCTCGTGCGACACCTGCGCGAGGAAGGCCGCGATCTCGCGCTTGCGCGTCCTCACGCTCCCTGTGCGGCCGAACTTCGGGAAGCAACCCGCGGCCCGCACGAACGAGTCATAGGTGTAGAAGTGTGATAGTCTCCTCTCTTGTCCCACATCGCCTAGGGAGGGAGGTCTTGGTTAGCTTATAAGGCTTGAGTCCCCCTAACTTATATAACGCGTTTTAAAGCCGTGAGGGAAAAGACCGTGGCTGGGATGGCGGTTCGTCCGCGCTAGGGCGGGTGACCCAAAGCGGACAATATTACACAGTAGGACCCGGGATGTTACAAGTGGTATCAGAGCCGACTCTCGATCGCGTGTGGGGCCACAGCAAGAATGCTGTTCTGATGCCCGTGGGGCCACAGCGAGGACGCTGTTCTGTTAAGAGGTGGAGAGTGTGACAGCCTCCTCTCTTGTCCCACATCGCCTAAGGAGGGAGGTCTTGGTTAGCTTATAAGGCTTGAGTCCCTCTAACTTATATAACGCGTTTTAAAGTCGTGAGGGAAAAGACCGTGGCTGGGATGGCGGTTCGTCCGCTCCAGGGTGGTGACCCAAAGCGGACAATATTACACAGTAGGACCCGGGATGTTACAAGAAGTCCTTGGCCGGGCATGCGCTGTCGTCCTTGTGGAGGAAGATGTCGCCGAACAGCTGCTTGGTGATCAGGGAGGCGATGGAGGATTCTTTGCGCGCCTCGGTTGCGCGCGGGGATAGGGTTAAAAGAGCGAGGGCCAGGAAGAGAAAGACGAGGGATCTAGCCATGGCTTGCTAGGGTTTCTCCCCCACCCTTTTTTCCTAGGGTGTTATGGAATGGAATGCTTGTGATGGGTGGAGGCAAGAGCTTATTTATCATGTGAATTCCGGGGGGCGGGCGAGGAGAGAGAGAGAGAGAGAGAGAGAGAGAGAGAGAGAGAGAGAGAGAGAGAGAGAGAGAGAGAGATGTATTTGCTAAGTCAGCGATCAAGAGCTTTGCTGGGGGGCGGATCAGTAAGTCGGCCAATGGCCGTCCAATATGAATTCTCTTGTGACCAAGCATAATTCACGAATCTAGTAGTAGCCTTGGCCGAATATTAAAATAGTAATCTCCAGTCATTTTTTAGGCCATACTACATATGAATACATTATCCAAGCCCACGATGCTAACCTTGGTAACTTTGGGCATTTCTTCTTATTTTATGTCCATTTACAAAGGGAAGGGCCAAAACGAAAGGGGCGTCACATGCAGATCTCTCCCAAAAACGCTGCGAAGGAAAAGCTATAAAGAGATGTCAACTCTGACAGGCCATAAAGAGATGTCAGAGTTGACTGCAGTTAGTTTAATCCGCGAGCGTGACGGTCGCGGTCAACGGAAGTGGGGGTGGGTGGGGGCGCGGCCGGCCAGTTCGGGCAGGCGTGGTCGCGCAGCGCGGAAGTGGAAAATGTCGACACACCGCATGAAAATGGTGGTGGGTTGGTCCAGTCTCCGAGACCTCTTCAAGCTCGCGATGACTGTGACAGACGCAATGGACATCGTATAACAGCAGCGGACTTCCATGATTTGTCAAGCCATGCAAAGCTGGAGGTCTGGTTGAGGCCTGTCGAACGTGTGTTTACTCCGGCAGTGGCGCACGATTCAGTTAATTTCCGCTGTTGTAGGTCTTGTTCTCTCGACCTACAACAGCGTATGACAGCCTCCTCCCTCGCTTTAGGCGTCGCCTCTTCCTCCTCTGATATGGCTTCCGGCTTCTCGCCTTGCCTCTTCTTTTGTTGATGGCGAAAGACGAGACCGTCCCTTTTGACCGCTCTCGCCTGAGCTTGAAGGATCCGAAAACAACTGGCCCGGGGTGCTGGCGCATCTCCGGGTTTAAGCAGTATCTAGTTTCGCCTAAACTCGACTTCCCTTTGAAGATGACACTATCTTCTCGGAAATGGGTTTCCCGCGTTTGAGATTACTTGAAAGTTGGACTGCGTTGTTTGCCTCTTCTCGTGTAACCCCCGGCCCCGCCAAATAAGAGGGCGAAGTCGTAACATTGTTAAGCCGAAAATCACTCATTGTCGGAATTTATTTTCTTAAGCGTTATTCGCTACCCTATAGCATCAGAATGGTGGAAGCTAGAGTTAGGATCATTGTGAAGCGCAGTGCTCTGCGTATGGAAATGAACAAACTCCCATTCTTATGAGTTTAGATAGTTAAATGTCTTGCAGAGAGATTGATATCTTGAGTGGACAAATATTAAAATCCGATAAATGGCAAAGGGTGGATTGGAGATTCGCGGAATTGTGGATGGACTCCGGAATCATTACATGCTCGAATTGCCTAGAGGATTAGCATGAGATTGGAGATGCATTATAGTAAGATTGTGGAGAAAAACAAGAGGACCAAAGATAGTCTGAGAGAAGAAAATTATCCTTTAAAGATTGTTGCAGAAAGCGAGCGATCGAACAATAATATAAACATAATTAAAATATAAATTGAACAGCAAATTTATGTGATTTGTTCATAGTGATCTACGTCTATGACGCGAGTAGCAGTGAATTCCATTATAGATCAAGCGATACAATGGAGATTATATACTCAAGTTACACAAACACTTCGGTATTTCCTAAGCCCTAATTACACCTAATATTACATGCCATGTTTAGCCCTACAAATCCTCACAAAATAATCTCTTAATTTCACGAAAGAATTATTTATAAATCTTGAGCTCACAAAAAAATAAGAAACTTGTTTCAATGTGTAGGTTTTAGGTTTTAGATGAAATTTATATGGAACTTGGAACTATTTACCCCATAATTGTATGATTTGATCAAATCAAGTGATTAACTCTCATGTGAAATTCTCATATCATAATCTAGTTTGAGCTAAATTGACAATCATTATCACAACAAAGGAAGAAGAAAAGTAAAAAAGAAAACCGAACAAACAACGGGAGGAGGATTTCAAGATCGTATTGGCCATTGCCGCGAACTGGAGTCTCTGTCCTAATTAGTACAAGAATTGACAAAGCAAAGTGCGCTGTAACAATTAGTTGCATTGATGAATTTTGGATGTGTCAGAAAACAGAGTGGAAGCGAGAAGAATATCGAGAATAGAGAGAATTGTATTTTGTGCACTTCATTGATTGTTTCAATGTACAAAGAGAATTAAATAATATAGAGGATGTTCAATAAAAAAGAAAGTATATCATATCTAATCCTAGTATATTAGATCTAATCCTAGATTGATACAAAATAATCAATTACAATCTAGAAAATATATCCATCATAATCTGGTGGATGTTCGGCATATCTTCCAACACTCCCCCTTAAGCTGGTAGCTTGTATATGTCTAAGACACCTAGCTTGCTTAGGAGATATGCATGTTGCCGTTGACATAAAGGCTTGGTGAATATATCCGCAGGCTATTCGGTAGTACCGATTCCTCTTGTTTTGATTATCCCTTCTTGAATCTTCTCTTGAGTAAAGTGACAATCAACCTCCATGTGTTTTTTTCTTTCATGTACTATTGGATTTGCCGTAAGTTTAAGTGCGGAATCATTATCACAGAACAGTAAGGTTGGTCCCTTGACTTGTACTTCGAGATCCAAAAGTAAGCCTCGTAACCAAACCACTTCACACACGATCTTGTCCATGGATCGATACTCAGCTTCAGCTGATGATAGAGAGACAATGGACTGTTTCTTTATCTTCCATGTAAGTAACGATTCCCCAAGTTTGATGCAGAAACCAGTGAAAGATCTTTGACTCATAGGACAAGTCGCATAATTAGCATCATAGTAAGCTGTCATTTCCATGTTGCAATCACGAGAAAGAAGAATCCCAAGTCCTGGGCATTTCTTCAAATATTTCACAACTTTCAATGCAGCATTTATATGGGATCGTTTTGGATTATGCATGAACTGACTCAGTGTCTGGACCGCATAACATATATCTGGTCTGGTCATAGTGAGATAGATGAGTTTCCCAACCAGTCTCTGATAGCTTGATGGATCTTTGAGCAACAAGTCATTCTCTGTAGATTGTAGACTCGCATCATAATCAGCAGTGGTCAACTTGACATTCTGCTCAATAGGAATAATTGCTGGTTTGCATCCTGATAGACCTGCTTCGGATATAATTTCTAACACAAATTTCCGTTGGCTAAGTGAGATCCCTTGCTTTGAACGAGCTATCTCAATTCCAAGGAAGTATTTGGGTGGTCCCAAATCTTTAATATGGAAAGTGGAATGCAAATATTTCTTGAGACTTGTCACGGTAGATTCATCATTTCCCATAATAAGTATGTCAACGACATATATCATCAAGTAGATAGATGACATACCTTTTGTCCACGTGAATAAGGCATAATCATGTCTGGACTGTTTGCATCCTGCTCCCATAAGTGCATTCGTAAACTTGGCATACCACTATCGAGAAGCCTGCTTGAGACCATATAAGGATTTGCGGAGACGACATACTCTAGACTCCCCTTTTCTCCGTAATCCTGGTGGAATGTCCATATAAATTTCTTTCATCCAAGTCACCATGAAGGAAGGCATTGTGGACATCCATTTGGTGCAATGACCAATCACGAAATGCAGCAATTGCCAAGAAGGTGTGAATTGTAACATCTTTCGCTACCGGAGAAAAAGTTTCATGGTAATCGAAACCTTCTCATTGAGTGAAGCCTTTAGCTACGAACCGAGCCTTATATCTTTCTACAGAGTCGTCGGCTTTATATTTAATCTTGTAGACCCACTTGTAACCAATCGGTTTCGATGAGACGGTAAAGGAACAATGTCCCATGTATGGTTCTCCATTAATGCATGCAATTCTGTCTCCATAGCTTTTTGCCATCGTGGATCATTTATTGCCTCATTATAATTGGACGGCTCTGTTTCCTCAGACACATGACTGATACACCACATATGATCCAATGATAACTGATGAAAAGAGACATATGAGGAGATAGGGTAATGAGTACCTTGAGAATTTGAAGCAGCACAAACATAGTCCTTTGTCCACGTGGGTGGACGCGTAGCATGCTCAGATCGCCGTGGCGGGTTATTCTGTGGTGTTGGCTGTGAAGGTATTGAAGAAACTTGTGACTCCTCAGTTGATGCTGGAGATGCTGTTATTGGTGAAGAAGTATGCTCTTCCTCATTCGGTGTATCTGAAGTATCCACGGCTACTGTTGGAGAGGAAACTGTACCTTGTGGCAAATATGATGGAGGTGCAATGATGTATAATTGTCCAGGAGATAGGTCTTCTTCAGATAAAAAACGATGAGTATCCATGCCCCTATCAGACTCATCATGTAAAGATAAATCTTCACCAAAAGGGAATATATTCTCATGGAAAATAACATCCCTACTGGCAAAGAAATCCCTAGTGGATGGATCGAAAACCCGATATCCCTTTGTGAGACTCGGATATCCCATAAATATGCATCGTCTAGCTCGTGGACTCAACTTATCCTGTGGCCCCACCGTAGTCACATAGCACAAACAACCAAAAACTCTCAAGTGTTGAAGTTCTGGTTTCTTTCCATATAGCATCTCAAAGGGTGTCTTCTTGTTGAGAACATGACTTGGCATATGATTGATCAGGTAAGCTGCAGTGACCACACAATCTCCCCAAAAAGTCTTGGGAATGGAAGCTTGGAATTTAAGAGCACGGGCTACCTCTAAGAGATGACGGTATTTACGCTCGACAATACCATTTTGCTGTGGGGTGTAGGTGCAAGAACTCTCATGCAAAATTCCGTTTGAAGAAAAAAAGAATGCACGTTCACTATTGAAGAATTCCCTTCCATTGTCAGTACAAATATGTTGAATTGATTTTCCAAATTGATTTTTGGAGATGGAGAAAAAAGTTCTTAGATGAGAAAGAACTTGACTTTTTGATTGCATCATAAATATCCACGTGGCACGAGAAAAATCATCCACAAGTGTTAGAAAGAAACGAGAACCATCACGATTGGGTGTGTGATAGGGCCCCCAAACATCAGCATGGATTAAGGAAAAAAAGGCCTTTTGCACGAGATTTGCTATTGTCAAAAGGTACACGAGCTTGTTTTGCCAGAGGACAAATTGAACATCGAGGGTAAGGAAAAGCAGCAGAATGACTCAGTCTTCGATGATTAAGAAAAAGCTTATCATTGGTAGTAATGTTACACAATGATTGTTTATTCAATTCAATACAAGATGAACTGAAATTACTGGAAAAACTGATCCAAAAATATAGCCCTTGACAAATTCTACCTGAGCCCATCGGTTACCAATCGAAAGGGCCTGAAATAAACAATGATCATGATTGAATAGAACACGACATGAATTTTCTTCGCAAGCCCGAGAAATTGATATGAGATTGAAATGGAATTTTGGGACATAAAACATGTTCTGGAGTGTGATAAGAGGACTAAGAATTACTATGCCAATCATCGTGACATGGGTAGCATTCCCATTTGGAAGTTGGACTGAGATAGGAAAGTCTAATTTTTTTGATTTCGAAAAAAAACTTTCATCATAGATAATGTGGTCACTAGCAGCTAAATCAATTATCCAAGCAGTCTTCGAAATTGAATTCAACAAACAATAAGAAATACCTATAAAACTTCCAGTGCTGTCAAAAACATCCAACTTCTTAAGAGCCTTCATAATCTCTTGATACTGATCATGAGTAATTGACTGATTTGATCTATCAGTATGCTGCCCTGTCACCTGTAAAGCTGTCGGAAAATCCCTCTTCCCTTTCTCTCCAGGTTTACCATGCAGTTTCCAACAATTATCTATTGTATGATGTGGACGTTTGCAATAATCGCAGTATAACTTACCTTTTCCTTTAAAATTTTGCCCATTGTTCTTTGATGACATGGCAAAATGTGGTCCGTTGGATGGTTTAAAAACCAAAGCCATCACGGCCTCATTTGGGCCGTTGGATCCATGCACGAAAAAGGAGCGCTATGGGCCATTCGATCCTGCTGGAGAGATTCCTCGTGGGCCGTCGTATCTAGCGAACGGATTGAGCCCTCATGAACCGTTAGATCGCATCATCAGATCCTGGCCGTCCGTTCCCTTCTTGAAGGATTTAGGGTTTGGTCTTGCAAACCAGATTTGTGGCGTCCATCTTCCTTCGTGCTCTCTGGTCGCGGCTCCTCAGTGACTCACATGAGCTGCGAGCGCCATCCCGTTGCCGGATCTGTGCAAATCGGAGCCAACAAGACGCTGGCTTTCTTCTTGGACGGCGAGTTGGTAAATTCGGCCAAGAGTCGGCATGGGTTCCATCGCCAAAATGAGATCGAAAAGTTTGGCAAGACTCGTTCCAGATCAGCAAGAATCTGGTGACCTTTTCCCTCTCTCAAATGGCGCGGTACTGCTGCAAGGTTAGATCCGAGCCTTCTAATTTCTCCTCGACTACCTCCAATTCGTTCTATAAAGCGGAGAGTTTGTTGTAGACCGCGGCGATGCTCATGTTTCCCTGTTTTAGATCCGAGAGTTGTTGAGTCAAAGAAAAGATTTTTACCCCGTCTAATTTTCCATACATTTCCTTGACATTTTCCCATATTTTTCTCGAATCTTTTGTTGGTGGGAGTTCGGCAGCGACTTCAGAGGTGATGCAATTGCCGATCCATGTTCGGACGATTGCATTTCCTCCATAGTCGCGCCATTCGTTCATCCGACGGAATCGGTAATGTGTTGTCGATAAAAACTTCTTTGTCCTTCGTGACCAATGCTTGCCGGAACTCCATCGACCAGCTGGAATAATTGTTGGGGCTCGACTGTTGTTAGGTGATGAGCCGTAGCTCCGATCCGTCGCCCATCGCCGTGTAAAGCGAATCACTAGGCTTCGGTCGACTGCTGGCGGCGACAAACGGGTACGGCAAGAAACCGGGTAGGGATTTAGTCCCGGACCCGAAATACCCAGTTCAAACAAATAACCCGCATTTGTTGGATTTGGCCCAATGGTTGGGCTTGCCCCGAAAGCGGTTGGTGGGCCTCCACTGGGTTGAACTGGTTCTCCAAGGCCTTGACCCATCGACCATGGATTTGTTTGTGTGGGCCCATAGATCCATGGGCCGGGTGCCATTTGAACAGGCAGCCACGAGATGGATTGCCCTAAAGCATGTTGGGTTGCGATCAGTTGTCCCAAAGTGGCCTGGCCCGCGATGGGCTATCCCTGGTTCGGCTGGGCCTGGATTCTTTGCTCCTGGTTCGGTTGTTCTTGCTGCACAGTTGACTCTTCTGGGGATTTTCCTCCAGAAATCGATGAATCTTCCTTAATTATGGTGTTGGTAAGAAAGCAAAAAAAAAAAAAAAAAAAACGGTAAGAAGAAAATTTTTTTTTCCTGATTTTTGAAGTGCTTAGATATTGATTCCTACACCGGAGTGCTAATCTTGTTTTGAAGGTTTAGTGTTCCTACAACAACAAAGACAAGAAACGTCCGGAAGGCAATCAAAAGGTGCAGAAGTTAGAAGAAAAAAGAACCTCGCTCTAATACCATGTCAGAAAACAGAGTGGAAACGAGAAAAATATCAAGAATAGAGAGAATTGTATTTTGTGCACTTCATTGATTGTTTCAATGTACAAAGAGAATTAAATAATATAGAGGATGTTCAATAAAAAAGAAAGTATATCAGATCTAATCCTAGTATATCAGATCTAATCCTAGATTGATACAAAATAATCAATTACAATCTGGAAAATATATCCATCATAATCTGGTGGATCTTCGGCATATCTTCCAACAGGATGTCTCTTAGAAAAACTCGTCGAATCCAAAATGGGTGCATACAAATTCCAACGAATCGTCACCCAGTAGTTACTTGATGTCTCTATCCGTCACCCAATCGAACAGAGCTGTAACAGTAAGTTTGCATCGATGAATTACGGATAGCGCTTAGAAAATCTCGCGGAATCCACAATGGGTGCGTACGATTTCCAGCGAATTGTCCCTCTGTAGTTAATCGACGATGTCACCGTCTGCCACCCAATCGAACAGAGACGGATGAACAGATTTCATGATGCGGCGAAGCCATTGACCAGCAGGCGATCTTCCCAGATGACAATCCCAGATGATTCGCAACTTTGGCTCTTTGAGCCGACTTGACGACCGCTGTAGTCCCAAGGAAAAGCGCGCGAACGGAGGAGAATTTCTCAAGATTGCCTCAGCCATTGCCGGGATTGGGAAGCTTCTGAGCTTCCCGGTGAACGCAAAATCTTTAAAGGAATTTGCAGGTCTCTCGATGAACTGGGGACGACGCTGCCAGAAAGGCGGAAGCTTGCTGAATCAGAATTGGATGGGTTGATTTCGTACTAGATTGTGCTTGAGCTCCGAGTTGGGAAGTCCATGGACTCGGGCGGAACCCGTTCCCTTTTTTGCATAGTGTTCTTTATAAATGTTTGGAATTTCCAACATTACTTGATCCATCATTGAAATAAAATATGCTCACTGGCAATTTTTACAGCATACAGAGCTGTCGAAATGGGCCACAGACGAATATTTTAACCCACATGTATGAACGTGAGTTATATATGGATTATTTTAAAATTAAGATAGGGGTCATTAATTGGTTTAAAAATAAAAACCTAGATAGGATGGGTTTTATTGCGCCTTTTACAAACCCATTTTTAAACCATTTATGACCCCTTACTTTAAAAGTCATTGTCACCCTCACTAGGAGACACGGTCTTTACGATCAGTTCAAACAGTTCAGCAATGAAGATCTGACCGCGGTAGAACTAGCAATTACGAAGTGGCTACGGCAACAATTAACACTTGAAGCTGTCATGCACCACCCATCGGACCTCCATGGCCACCCCGACCCAATCCACCCATTTGCCCCCTCTCAATGGCATATAGTAAAACGTATCCGATACGTGCATCCGTTGATATTAAGGTCCTCGAACACCTTAGACTAATGGTCCGCGTAAATGAATAGTCTTCCAGAATGAAAAACAGCAATTTTTCGACTTCTTATGAGACTTGGAATTTGGAGGCATCACAAGAGGTCCAATGTGAAGTGGTCCTTTGAAGACGATGGAATGTGAATAAAGGAACAAGAAACGACCCAAGTGGTGGTGTGGGGATGCAAGGGGTAGTTCACGGATGTCCCTTTAAGTCTTAAATGGATGGGAACATCAAGTTCTTTTGGCTGTTTCTCGGGCTGCTCCGCTAGTTCTGTACCGACCAAAGTCCCACATTTTCCAGGCATGCAGTGACCATGCTATGCACATGCATCTTTCACCGAGCGTGCCGTCAGTGTCACGATGCCTTCGCCATACAAGCTCCCATCACTACTGTACCTCCTTTGAGCCTCTCTTTATGTCACCAACGTGTTCTCCATATCGGTGGAAAACGTGATTGAAGTTCTGCCACAGCCACCGGATGTGGAAAATTGACCGGTGTTTATCGTCGGGTGCTGAGAAAAGCGGTCTCGTGTGACGTAACAGTGATGAGGGGGTGACTGAACTTCTGATGAACGTTCCTCCATGTCCGCATTCGAATCTTATCAACCCTCCAAAATTATTGATGGGATTTTAAACACGACTGTTATATGCCTTCTCAATATATATTTAGTTAAGTTCCGACGCCACCCCGGCTCTGGTTTGGTGTGGCGATTAAAGAGTCGGTCTAAATCCATCTATAAACGCTTGAACTCTAAGAAAGTAACACTTCTGTGTAACACGTGAGGGGGTACTACAAAGAAATTCAATGCGTATTTTTATTGCAGCTTATTGCAGAATATGTGAGCTCAAGCCAGAAGCCCAAACTTTTGGGTTAGGACAGACTGGGAGTAGGTGAAGTCGTGCGTGTCCTCATCCGTTTCGTTGTCTTAAGGCCCATGCATATGGCGAG
Source organism: Eucalyptus guilfoylei (assembly GCA_016097605.1). Lineage (NCBI taxonomy): Eukaryota > Viridiplantae > Streptophyta > Magnoliopsida > Myrtales > Myrtaceae > Eucalyptus > Eucalyptus guilfoylei. The sequence continues at coordinate 21,020,331 of CM027860.1, forward strand.
TGGAGGACGAAAGAGTCGTATCCGAAGACCCCACGTGAGCTCTCAATGACTTGAAAGCCTCAACACACACACCCTCCTCCTCCTCCTAATCAAATCCTCAATAATATCATCCCCCGGAGTCTCTGCATCGTCAAACTCCTCGAGATGGGATTGGTCCACCTGACGGATGACCCCCCCGCAAGTGGAGACGAAGGAGAATTAATGATTAATGAGAAAAGAGGTCGCTGGCTCGACCCAGAAAAGGACGAGAGAGAGAGAGAGAGACCTATCTCAATTGTCAAATGGGCTGGACTAGATAAACAGGTTAAGCGCACAAGAATTGATGAAACCGAACCGGGGGAATATGTCTGTCGCGACCTACCCCTCGAGGGGAGGCAACAGGTTTAGGGGTATTGCCTAAAGGACGGGCTTAAGGCCCATGATTATGCGTGGGCTCTCCCAAGCCCATATCTCGCGTGACATTGGAATATTTTTTAAGAATTTTGCACAAAAGGAGTCACTACTAGCCTATTGGGGTCGGCTAGAAACCAAGTGAGGCATAGGAGTGTACCTCACTTCCTACGCAACCGGAGAATCTAGGATCAGGGACTTGATTACATTAATTGACCAATTAGTGCATTTTCGGTATCTAATCTTGTTCATTTTAACAAAATAATTTTTGGTAAGCAGAGTGGATTGATTTTATACCTATCCACTAACATGTGAGGTGATCATGTAGGTGCGTAATCACTAAACTAACAACCATAGCTACCAAGATCCTAATTGCAGCAAAATTAAGCACGTACAATTAAACATAATAGATATGTAAATTAAACACATGATCTAATCAACATACGAGCAAATAGAGGTCTAATTATACTGAGAATGCAAAATATAGCAATTCCTACCAAACCCTACATTTTTTTTGGATATTTTTAATTTTTTTTAAAATTAATTTTTTTAAAAAAATAGTTTTTAATTTTTACTTTTTAATTTTTTTTTTACCCAGACTGGGTCGGGTTGGGTCGAGTCTGACCCGACTCGACCCGATCAGGTCCAACCCGGATGGGTTAGGCCTGATTGTGCCTAGTCGGGCCTAAACTCGGCCCAAACTTGGGCCCCGAGCAAGCCCAAGCGAAAAACAGAGGCCAAGTGGGTTGGATTCGTGATCGGGCCCACTCGGCCGGCTCCCCTTTGGTCGCGACTGGGCAGTCGCGACCAAGGGCGCCAAGAAGATGCACGCTGGCGATGGCGCTGCTGTGGCCAGGCGAGGGGGATAGCCTAGCTTCCCTAGCCGCGGCGGCGTCCCTCCAACAACCAGGGGTCTTAGGGCTCCACGTGGAGGAGCTTCAGGGAAGGAGAGCTCGCTCGAGCATTATGGCGAACAGGTGGAGGGCGAGAGCGAACTGGGGGGGCTTTCGACCTAAACGGGCCTCGAAGAGGCGGTAGCGACGGTGACCAGCAAATAACTAACAATAAACGGGGACCTAAAGGGAACCTACGGAGGCTGGAGCTCGCTCGAAACGTGTGGAACGAGCTCCGGCCAGCTCGAGCTTAAGAAATGCACACCAGGTATTCGGTGAAATGCCAACCTGAGTTCCAGCGGGAATGGCGGCTCGGAGACGCGTCGCTGGCGGCGGCAGCGGCCCGTAGATGCATCGCCGGCGGTAGCAGCAATTGGGAGACACGTCGGCGGCGGTGGCCTCAGTGAGTTCCCCCTCTTTCCACCTTCTCTCCCCTCTTGGTTCTCCCTATTTTCCTCTCTGATTTTCTTTCCTTTCTTCTTTCTGTTCTGATCTATGGGTTCCGGCGGGGTTGGAAGTGGTCGGCAGCTTCGGCGGTGATCGATGGTTCCTGTGGGGGTCTCCTCTTCCTCCCTTTTCTCTCTGTTTCGCTCTCTTTGCTCTCCGCTTTGGTGTTTCGTTCTCCTCCTCTTCCCTTTTCTTTTGTTCCCCTTTTTCTTTTGCTCGGCTTGCACGTGACTTCATCTGATCAATCAGTTGCCTCTGCCAGCCGGCTCTGACCCGACAATTGCCACGCTCGCTTGCCCCAGCGAGATGATGCTATCCCCTGCTGCCTTGGCAGCCCTGCTTTTAGCTTCGCTGCTTCCCCACGCAAAAGAAGGCTGTAGGAGAAGACAAAGGCTCGGGCTGAGTCGAAAGGAAGAAGGGGGCTGGGCCACGGGAGGGAAAAAAAGAAAGAGGAAAAGAGGGGGGGCTGGGCCTAGGCCCATGCGAGGGAAAGGAAAGGAAGAGGGGCAGGTCGAGCCAAGGCAGGATCCGGCCTGACCCAACCACCCACGGCCCCCTCTTTTTTTTTGTATCAATTTTTTTAATTAGATTTTTTTATGTGCTTGAAAATAAAAATTAGGTGTCAACAGCTGCCCCTCTTTAAATGTAGCCTCGAAGAGGTTGCATTCAAAGACAGAAGACACCTAAATTATTTTGGCGATAGAGGGACCCTAGGTGCATAGGCACGTATCAGGTCGATGGAAAGGACTCATAACTATGGAAACGCGTCTTGTCAATAAGAGGAAGAGAAGACTCCGAGCTATAGAAGCCCACCGGGTCATAAGGAGAGAGGAAGACTCCGAGCTACAGAAGCCCACCGGGTCATAAGAAGAAGAGAGGAAAACTTCGGGCTACGGAAGCCCACCGGGTCATAAAAAGAAGAGAGGAAGACTCCGGGCTACAGAAGCCCATCGGGTCATAAGAAGAAGGAGAAGGAGACTCCGGACTACAGAAGCCCACCGGGTCATAAGAAGAAGGAGAAGGACTCCGGGTTACAAAAGCCCACCGGGTCATAAGAAGAAGGAGAAGGAGACTCCGGGCTACAGAAACCCACCAGGTCATAAAAAGAAGGAGAATGAGACTCCGGGTTACAGAAGTCCATCGGGTCATAAGAAGAAGGAGAAGGAGACTCCGAGTTACAGAAGCCCATTGGGTCATAAGAAGAAGAAGAATGAGACTCCGAGCTACAGAAGCCCACCGTGTCGTAAGAAGAAGGCGAAGGACTCTGGGTTACGGAAGCTCACCGGGTCGTAAGAAGAAGGAGAATGACTCTGGGCTACGGAAGCCCACCGGGTCATAAGAAGAAGGAGAAGGACTCCGGGCTACAGAAGCCCACCGGGTCATAAGAAGAAGGGGAATGACTCCGGGTTACGGAAGCCCATCGGGTCATAAGAAGAAGGGGTGAGGGACTTTGGGTTACAGAAGTCCACCGGGTCATAAGAAGAAGGATAGGGACAAAGTCTCACCGTGTAACAACGGGTTTTAACCGGGTTGAAAATACATGGTTTAAGGAAAACCCATGAACCTTTGTAGATGACATGGTTTAAGACTGACCACAAACCTTTGTTGTCGTTAGGGAAGCATCCACTAATCACTTGAAAACTGCATGGTTTCACTGGGGAATCCTATCAAACTCAACTTGAGCAAATGTCATTAGGGACGTCATCAAGAGACGTATCGACAATATTGCAGTATTAATTGAACAAGCTAATCAAGTTAAGTCCGACTACTTTTAAAAAACATTCGATGTCAATCAGCATCATGTGGCGTAAAACTGTCATCTTGTTCGGGAATGTATCATTAATCATCAAATTCTCCGAGAGTCAAGTTCTTATCAGAACGGCTACGACTTGTGAAAAAGGCTCATTAAGCATGTCAAATTAGAGTTTCTTAGTCAGAAAGGGTTTCTCACACACTCTCGATAAAATGGCTGCTTGATCTCATCCATTTGCATGGGAAGTAACTGATTGCTGAGGGTATTTCACATAACCCATATCAAAGGCTTTTAGAAACATTCGCGGTGAGCACAATCTGATCGATCAAAAATGTCTTTTGAAAGGACCGCAATATAGGCTCGCTTAGGGCTTACGCAAATGAATTATTGCTTTGAGGCCAATAAAGGAACATTTGTCGCTATCTTCATCGGGTTTTACAAGTCAAGAACTTGGAAGGTAAGATGTTGACACCTAAATTTTGGCGATCAAATCATGGATTTTTTGCATAAAAAAAAGGTTAATTTTAACCCCAAAAAAAAAAATGCATCAGAACAAATAAAATGAATAAAAGGAAAATAAGGGGAGGATCGGTCTGATTTGATTATGAATGGAATGTGGAAATTCTGATTAGCCATCTTTGCTTCGGCGAATATTAAAATCATAGTAAATGTGGAAGCAAATTCTTGATAAGAGAAATCAGGTGAATAAAAAAGCAAGGAGTTTGATAAAATGGAAGGAATCAAAACATTCGAGCAAAAATCAAACCGATTGCAAGATTTTGCTCCAATTTGCAGACCATAAATTGAGGCAACGAAAAAAGAAAGCTAAAAAATTGCCATGGAAGATGGTGCTCGGAACCACTATAAAAGGGACCAAATTTTGTGAAAAAATGGAGGGGGGGGTGAGAATTTAAAAAAAAAGAAAAGAAAAGAAAAGAAAAGACAAAAATTCCGTGCAAAAAAGAAAAACAGAGAGAAGTGACGTGAGAAGACAGGGAGAGAGAGGAAAAAGAAAGAGGAAAAGAAAAAAAAAAGGAGAAGGGCGTCTTCTTCGTGCAGGGGCTCTCTCCCTCGCCGGCCTCCGCTCGCGTCCGGTTGCCAGCCATTGCTGTGACGTTGCTACCGCTCCTGATTGATCGCAACCATGCCGCGCCTCCGCCCGACGCTCAGCACAGACCCGCATCTGCTCCGCCTCGCCTGCGATCTACAGATTCTGGGTCCTCTCGCCTGCGTTGTCACCACCCGATCTGCCACACTGGAACGCTGATCCCTGAAGCCCAGCAGCGACGCCGCCTCCGTTCGATCTCATCGCGCCTCGCCTGGCCGCCGCGACACCAGCAACCCGCGAAGCCACTACCACATCACCGTCGCGACCCGCCTGCTCGCGATTCCGATCCATCGTCTCGCCACTCCAACGCCACCGCGCCTTCGCCTCTGGTCCGACGCCTCAGCCGTTTGTCTCTTCCCCTACTCTACGAGTACCACCTAGGACGACTGGCTCTACTTCTGCTCTACCCCCTGCAATGGGCCGCAACTCGACACCCTTGCATTTTCACCCCCTGTTGCAGTCTCGATCTGCCCACTCGAGCACCCCGACGCCGGCAGATTTATGTCGGTCGCCGCCCCGCTCGCCATCTCTGAGCACCATCGCTGCTTCGCACCCCTGGAGTCACGACGCCGTTGCTCTGTTCTAGCCACCGTTGCCCTCACCTGCAACCCGCGAGACCGGCGAAGCCGTGGCTGCCCCTACTCTGTTCCGGGCTCCCTTGTTGCTCGATCTCTTCGCCGCTGGTCACTGCGCCTCTCCGGAGCTTCGAACCCGTGAGCCCTTTTCGCCGGCCACCTCTGTCACCGACGCCACAGAAGCTGGTCCCGTTTGCTGTCGCTGCTCCCTCCTTCACTCGTGCGACTTTGCTTATGCTCCGACGACCCGGCGTTGCTCCTGCCCTGTTCGTTGCTACCGAGTCCCGAGCGACCCACCACCGGCAGCTGCTAACCCACGCTCGCCCCTATTTCTGTCGCTCCGATCTCTCTGCTGCGACCCGGCCATGACGCCGTTCTTGCTCCGCCCCGCCAGTTGCTGCCCCTTTCCGAGCTGCTCCGCCCTACTCGCTGCTGGTCCGTCCACCGTCGGTCCTCACTGGAGCTCCGGCGACCCACCAAGCCGTTGTTCGCTAACCCTAGTTTAGGAGCTAAAATCCCAATTAGGTAGATTTCTTATTTTTATTTTATTTTTATTTTATTTCTTGTTATTATTATCATTATTTATTTTGTTTCCTTATTTGAAATATTTCCCTATAGATAATTGGAAATTCCGACATACCACCTAATTTGCAACCGCGCCGAGGTTTTTTATTTCATCTATAAGGCTTTAGATGAAATAATTAATCAAGCGGGAATAAAATTGATATTTTGATCTTTAAGGCTTAAGATCAATTTATCGATTTTATCAGCGAAATATTACCCCTTGATCTGAATGATGTGTGATATTTTTGATGATTTTGAATGATCTGTCTTGTCTTGATTGTTTTATTTATTTTGAAATGTGGTTGGGTTAGAATATTGCATGCTTTAGGGTTATTTGCATATTTAGATTAAGCATTTTATTTATCATGAATTGTTGAAATAAAAATAAAAAAACATAAATTTAGGATGTTAGATTTTTGTTTCACTAGCTTAAATTGCATGTTTAATTATTTGACATTTTTATTTCGAAATTAATAAAAAAAAATCGTCATGCATATGTCATGTAGAATTAGGGCATCATTTGTATGTCATTGCACATTAGAATCACTTTAATTTTAGATTGATTTAGATAGATTGCATCTTAGGTTAGAGATTGCTAAGTTAAGATAATATCTTGGTTTAAATTAGGGTTTAGCTTGACCTAATCATTGATATAAGTTGGATAGAATCTTAATTTAGCTAGATAATTTTCACATTTTTCTAGTTTCGAATTTCATAAAAAAAAATACAAAAAATGCCTTAGGATAAGTTAATTCCATAAATTGCACATTTATTAAGAAAACACAAAAAATGTCGTTACATGTCATATAGAATTAGATTCATGAAATGCATGTCATTTAGTGATTGTTGCTAGGTCCATTTAATTAGAAATTGCCTGTCATTAGAATTAGGTCATATTGCATTGCATAAAACATGATTGTCATTAATTAAATGAAAACAAAAAGAAATTGCATGTTAATTAGAAATCCTATCTAGGGTTGATGATGTGAATTCTAATTTAACATTGCAGATGCTTCCGTTGCTTTGAGGTAAGTTTTACAATTTATTCATTATTTATGTAGGTGTTAAATTGGTGGTTTGCGCACCCGCATGATCGCCTCACATGTTAAGGAAATAGGTTTAAAATCAATTTAAGCTGCCTGCAAAAAATTTTTTGAAAATAAAAGAATGGTACCGAAAGGGCATTAGAGAAATATATTGTAACCAAGTCCCCGTACCCATAGTCTCTGGTTCATAGGAGTAAAGTAAAACTCCCGTTACTTTACTTGCGTTTCTAATCGACTCACCAAAAAATAGATTAGTGGCAAAAATCTATCTGCATGTTAAGAATTTGAACATAAGTCGTGAACTGGTATGGGCTTGGGAGAGTCCGAGTTAAGTCTAGGCTTAACAATCCATTAGCCTAATTTTAGGTGGTGCACCCAAAAATTAGGTCGCAACATAAGACAAGATAGAATTACCTTCACTCCTTCAAGCAGTAGCTTCTTTGTGGCATTCTTATTTTCACTCAAACCATCCCAATCAGAAGAAACTTCAAAAGAGGGTTGTAATGTTGGCTTGAGAGAGACTCGAAAGGCTTAAAATTTTCAAGAGGGTTTTTAAGAGTCGGTGATCATCATGGCATCGTGACCAGGTCACTCGATCTTTTGAAATCATTTGGCTTTTGAACACAGCGCATCTCGAAACCCCCTTGACTAATCGTTTCTACAATGGATCTTTACTCCCTTTTCTAATTTCCTTTGCACTTGTGATGATTTTTTATGCAGGCACTTGGACTTTAATAATTTTTTTCACATAAGATGTAGCATTTTGGCTCTTTTTCTTGACATGCATTGGCCTTACTTTTACCAGGCACACTGCTTTTTCATACCCCCTAGTTTGTCAAACTTTTTGCTCTTTGAACTTTTGTAGCTCTTATGACTTTCGAGATGCTTTTCACAATTTCTCATGATTGTCAATTGTATTTGTCAATTCTTATGCCTTGCCCCAGTGAAGGGAGATGATCACCGCTCGGGGTTCAGAAATGAATAATCAGGCCCAAATTGGTTAAAGCAATGGGTATCAATGTTTGGGTAGAGAATGAAATGCTTTTCTTCACCTTGGGATGAGTCAAGTTCTGATAAGAATTCCTCTAAAGCTATCACCGGAAGATTGATGCAAGTGAAAATAATAGAATCATTCTCAATCTTTCGTTCTACAACACGATCGTAACCCCTCCTATGCTGCCCCAATGTAGGGTCGTCCTCGACAGGGGTACTTTGAATGATCATCTTTACTTTGCCCAAAGGGGTAGTAAGAGATTAGTGTAATACTTGGGGTTGATGAAGAAAACGCATTTATTATTTCGATCTTTGTGTTCAATGCAAACGAATCATTCATCCTAAGAGAATGTCGCTTTTCACTCAATTCCCAAAAGTATTTGAAGGATGTGTTTGGAAATGGCTTGCCTTTTTTTCATCATAAGCACTTCTTGTTTGGCACGGTTAACGTTTCGCCTTTTTACCCGAATAAAATCATCTTTACAAGCCCCCTTTTCGAGGGTCACCAATATGAAGCACAGGTAGTGACACCGGAAATAGATCACACGAATGATGCCATGCATTTTTTTTTCTCTCAGTTTGCCTCTCATTTAAGAAAAAGGGATATTCAACCGTTTGTGCAGAGACTTGATGGGTCCTTGAATTGACTTTTCCCCCCGCCATTTCCTCATCAAACAGTAAGGTGCCTGAAACACAAATAGACATGCGTGTATGTAACATATTCCTAATATCTACAATGCTATGCATAATGCCGTGTGACTCGGATTGTGTGTGAAGTGGCTCCTTGGCCTTGGTTTCAATCATGGAAAATATTTCTTGACTGCATTAGTATTTACAGGTCTAGGCAATTTACTGCCATCCATTTCAACTAAAATCATAGCACCACCAGGCAGAATCTTCTTAATGACATACGGCCCTTCGTAGTTCGGGGTGAATTTGCCACGGGGGTCTAGTATAATCAGAAGCACTTTCCTCAACACCAGGTCATTGACTTCAAAGTGTCTGGGACGCATCCTTCGATTGAAGGCTTTTACGACTCGTCTTTGATAGCATTGGCCATGACATACAGCTTGTAATCTCTTCTCATCGATCATGTTTAACTGCTCATGCCTCCATTGCATCCACTCAGTCTCATTGAGCATAGATTGGGAAAGGACCCTTAGAGAAGGGACTTCAACTTCAACAAGCAAGACTGCCTCCATCCCGTACACGAGTGAAAAAGGAGTTGCCCCTATGGAGGTACGGATAGAAGTTCGGTATGCCATTAGCGTGTAAGGGAGCCTATCGTGCCAATCACGATAATTTTCGGCAGTCTTTGATAGGATTTTCTTTATATTCTTGTTCGCCGCCTCCACTGCTCCATTCATTTGAGGATGGTATAGTGACGAGTTCAAATGCTTAATTCAAAACTCACTAAACAAACCATCCACGACTTTGTTGTTCAAATTAGTGCCGTTGTCAGTAATGATCGCCTCCGGCACCTCGTAACGAGTGACAATATCGCAACGAATGAACTTTACCACATTCTTGACAGTAACATTAACATATGAGTTGGCCTCGATCCACTTGGTAAAATAATCTGTCGCCACCAAGATAAATTGATGCCCATTTGAAGCTTTGGGGTTAATGGGTCCGATCACGTCAATTCCCCACATTGAAAAAGGCCAGGGTTGAGACATTTAGTGAAGTTCACTTGGAGGGGCATTTATCCTGTCTCCATAAATTCGGCACTGGTGACACCGTCGTACGTGCTGAATGCAGTCGGACTCCATAGTCAGCCAATAATAACCGAGTCACATGATCTTTCTCACCAAGAAGTGTCCATTCATATGGGGGCCACACTCCCCTTCATGTATCTCCTTCATCAAACGGTCAGCTTCTTTAGCGTCGACGCACCTTAGTAATGTCGAGTTGAAAGACCTTTTGTAGAGGACATCTCCACTGGCGAAGAATTTTGATGCTAACTTTTAGGGGTGAGCGCGGTTCTCGGGTAGAACCGGGAACCCGGTTTCAGTTCGGTTCTCGGTTCTTGGTTTCATTTTTTCGGGAACCGACAATTCCGGTTTCGGAACCGGTTTCGAAACCGGTTAGGGCTCTAAAAGGAGCCCCCCCCTCCCTCGCTCGGCACTCCCTTTCTATTTTCTAATCCCTATTCAGATTTTAGACTTGGAACTCATGCCACCGGACGCCGCTTGACTCTCGTCGCCAAACGTCGCTCACCCTCAAGGCCGCCACCACCGGACGCCGCTGGACGCCAATCGTCGACGTCGCTTGCGGGAACCCTCGCCGCTTGACGCTCGTCTCTATCGTGCTCTGCCTCTGCCCATCGCTGACGCCGCTCTAACTGTCGCCGCCGGACGCCGCTTGCCCTCAAGGCCGCCACCGCTAGACGCCAGTTGCCGATGCCGCTTGCGCGAACCCTCGCCGCTTGACGCCAGTCGCCAACGCCGCTCGCGTGAACCCTCGCTGCTTGACGCCAGTTGCTGCCGTCCTCTGCCTCTGCCCATCACCAACGCTACTCTGACTCTTGCTCGCCGCGACTACCCAACGCCAGCAGATCTAAGCCGAGCTTGTCTCCGCTTGCGACCCATCACCTCTGCTCGCGCCAGAAGCCCTGATGCCCCTGCTGTTGGGTCGTCCTCTACTCCACCACCGCTGCAACCAGACGCCAGAAGCCACTGTTCCTGCCGCGATTCTGTCCTCAGGCCGTCCGATCGTAGCTGCTGGTCACTAGGTTTCCGATTCTGACCCACGATGCCACTGCTACTGTCTCCGCCTCTGCTCCGATGACCCAACGCCAGCAATCGCGACGCCTGATGCCGTTGCCCCGAAGTCCAATGACCGACGTCCCTGCTCAGCGCCAAACGCCGCTCGCCCGGTGAAATTGGATTTCTGGAACTTCTCTCCAAGGGTACGATCTCGGGGTAATACCATCAAATGCTGTGAATTTCATTTCTTGCTCCAGCGGAGAGAGTGAGTGACTGATTCTTGGACCAGATTGCTCAGTGATTATAGTCCCTTTGGTGTCAATTTCATTGTTTTTGGAGTTCAAATTCTGGATGAGCAAGTTGTTGGCAGTAAATTTTGAGTTGTCATTTGTATTTTGTAGCATCATTTAGCTGGAAATTGATGGAGTTCTGATGTACCATATCATTATGCCAACAATTTCAAATTGATGGAGTTCTGATGTACCATTTCATTATGCCAACAATTTCAAATTGATGGAGTTCTGATGGCATCATTATGCCAATGGCAGCATCTTGTGGGTTTAGATCCGAATGCTTCATCCCCCCATAAGAAATTTTCAGTTCATTTTCCTTCTGTAACCTGCTCCAGTAAAGCCGGTACTTCTGCATAAAGCAAAGTTGTCACTGCCTTCACAATCTAATGGAACAAGAAAAGAAATGCAAGTTGTGGTCTATGACTACTTGCTCAGTGAAACTGCTCTAATCAATTCTTTGTTTTGGGGAAGCTGGTGTTTTTTAATTTTGGCAATCTAGATGCTTAACTTCTTTGTTTTGGGTGACTCTTCTGGTTTCTTTGAGGGGAAAGTTGTGTATTGATTTGGTTTTTAGCAACTGCCTGTACATTTTGTAACTCAATTCACATTCTATTTTGAAATTTCTAATTATATTATATTATTGTTGTGTAGTGCGAAGTTAATGTATCAAGATAACACGTCAATGGAGGTGGAGGGATGTGAGGAGATGACTCCGATTACGGAATTGGAGTTTTCTGGCGATGAAATTGAAGAAGAGGTACCCCTACCTTGAGTGCCACAAATAAGGTACCCGGTTCTCATCTTCCTCATGATAAGAAATATTCATCCAAATGCTGGAATCATTATTCGAGAATCAGTGATAAGGATGGAAAAATATATCAAGTGAAGTGCATTTATTATGGATCCATGCTTAAGTACCGTGTTGCTAACGGTACTTCTGCAATGAGGAAGCACTTGACCATATACAAGAGGTTTTCCCGTAATATAGATAAGAGGCAGAAATTCTTTGCACCACGTAATATCAACATGGCTGGCAAGGCAGAAGGAGATTCTAGTACTGGTAGCGTCTTATCGACATGGTTATTTAATCAAGAACGTTGTAGGCACATGCTTGCTCGGTTCATCATCCTTGATGAACAACATTTTTCCTTGGTTGAGCGTGTTGGATTTCATGAATATGTTACTGAGTTACAACCTCTCTTCAAACATATATCACGTTTCACAGTGGCAAAATATTGCATGAAGTTGTTCTTATGTGAAAGAACTTCTTTGAAGAATTATTTTGGAAAGATTAATTCTAGGATCGTACTCACAACTGATACATGGAGTTCTAATTAAAATCTTAATTATTTGTGTCTCACTGCACATTTTATTGATGAAAATTGGAAGTTGCATAAAAGAATCATCAACTTTGTGGTGATGCATAGTCATAGGGGTAGGGAGATTGGGAAAATGGTGGAGAAATGAATTGAGGAGTGGGGAGTAGACAAAAAGGTGTCCACAATTACCGTGAATAATGCTAGCTCGAATGATGTTGCAATTGGCTATTTGAGGGACAAACTTTCGAAACAAAGGTCGTTGATATTATATGGTAGTGTTTTGCACATGAGGTGTACAGCTCATATATTAAATTTGATTGTGAGAGATGGCTTGACTACGGTACGTGACTCCATTGTACGTATCCGAAATGTGGTTAGGTATATAAGGAGTTCTCCCATGAGAGCCCAAGGATTTCAATCTTGCATTGAGAGAGAAAAGATCACTTATAAGGGTTCGGTAGTTCTTGACGTCGCCACTAGACGGAACTCCACTTACCTCATGTTAGACACCGCCATAAAGTTCAGAAAAGCTTTCGAAATGATGGAAGAAGACGATCCATCTTTTGTAAGTGAGCTTAATCATGAAACTCCTAGTGATGATGATTGGGAAAATGCTATTATTCTTTCAGATTTTCTAAAAGTATTCTATGATGCCACCAATCAAATGTCTGGGACTTCATATGTTACTTCAAATGATTATTTTGAAGGGATATCTCTTTTGTATAGATATTTGAAAGATGCCGTCAATGCTTCGGATCCTAAGCTTCAAGCTATGGGTGTGAAAATGAAAGAAAAATTTGACAAATATTATGGAAGCTTGGATAAAGTGAATATGATGGTGTTGATTGCGGTTGTGTTAGATCCTAGAGCCAAGTTAAATTATGTGAGTTTCTTGTATGGACAAATTTATGATGATGAATCAAAAATTAAAGAGATGCATTACAAGGTGAAGGATACATTGGAGCATTTGTATGAATTTTATGAGCAATCTTCTCTTATTTCAAGTGATCAAGATTTTGGTGGCCATAATTTGGGTACAAGTAGTAGTAGTTCCAATTCCAATACTGATACGGGTGGTAGTGAAGGAATAAAGAAGTATGACGGCCAAGCTTGGAAGAAAATGTTTTTATACTCAAATGAACAAGGGTGCAATAACAACAAGTCCAAGCTTGATGAGTATCTTCAAGAAAAAAATGAAAAGGATCTTGGTCTTGACATTTTGATTTGGTGGAAGACTAATAGCTCAAAATATAAGATCATTTCTTTGATGGCTCGAGATATTTTGTTCATTCCAGTAACTACCGTTGCTTTAGAGTCAACTTTTAGTACATCGGGTCGTGTTCTTGATGGCTTTCGAAGTTCTTTAACTCATAAAGTAGTGGAAGCTTTCATTTGCACTCAAGATTGGTTGAGAGCTGTTCGTGTACCGCTTGATGTTGAAGAGTGTATTGAGAACGCATAAAAATTTGAGTTGGGTAAGTAATGTTTAAATCTTTATATATTGTAATTCTTTTTGTATATCTGATAAGTGAATATTTTATTTAACTTTTTTTTTCAGATATGGTTGGTCTTACTGCGGAGATTATCGTCGATAAATAGAGTTGGTGGTGTCACATCTGTAATGGGTCCAGCGGTTGAGAAGTCAAGCAAGGTTTTTTGTTGGCTTTGTGCTGCTTTAACTATGTTGTCAAAGAGTTTAGGAGCCTTTAGATTGGCAAAATGGCATGCTTCATGGAGTATTATCGATATTGATTTTTTTTTTTGTCTTTACTTAGGATTTTGACTGATTTTCATCCATGTCTTTGCAGGGTTTTGCTGTGCCAAAGGAATCGCGGAGAAATGTTGTAGAGTTCACACTATGGAGTGGATGAAAATTTGAGATCTTGTTGGCATTTCTGGTTTTTCATCTCCTTAGTATATTTTGCTTCATCATTTTCATTTGAGAGAGGAACACAGCCCAACATGCCAAAAGCATAAGCCTGTCATTTATTATTTCTTTTATTGTTCGTTTCACTTTTGTTGGAATTGGGACTTGCTTGGTTGCGGATTTCGACGGTTTTAGATGCAAAAGCTGAGATGATCAAGTCCCTCACCATGATATAATTTTAAGAATTGAATGACTGTCTCTTCCTTTCTTTTGGGTTCGTTAATGTTCCATAGATTCTCCTGTTGTTGCTGATAAGGCACGATTCTTCTATCCCATGTACACCTGTTATTTCTGTGAGTCCAGATTACTTACGTGTTCACCTGTTTATGACTTAGAGGACTTGCAGGCTTTCTCGAAGGTAAAATTTTTTTGCAAGTAAATCACTATGTTTCCAGATTCCAACCCTACTGACTGGGAAGGTGGTTGTTGTGATCTCACCATTGATAAGTTTAATGCATGGTTTACTCGGTGTCTCCGGTCAACTTAGCCGCGTCCACCCAAGTGTTTAATAATGCAATTAAGTGCAATTTTCTGATCTGAGCAAAGTGGTCTGCTGAAAAGCACGATGAATATCAAAAATATCTTTTGCGGATTACCTTCTCTTCCTTGGACTATTGTAGTAATAACTGAGGAATCTGAGCTCGTCCCTTGTTCAAACAAAGAGGTGCGTGTTCTTTCTCGTCGAAGTCCCAAGTTTGTCTCGACTTGCAGTCATAACTAATTTCACATGAAGTCGAACATCATATCTTTTTCTTTTATTGTTTTCATAGCTCGGGAAGTATATTTATGGCGTGATTTTGATGTTAGAGGATCATTCATGAAACTCGTTTTGCTAAAACTCTTGCCAATGGGGAAGCGGAAATGGTGGGTGAACAACTCGTAATCTCATGGAAATACAGATTAGTTTTGGAGGGAATATTCACCATGTTGAAAGTGGCCGGCTAGTGTAGATTTGAATCTGAAGAAATCTGAAGGATCAAATTGATGTTTTGCTAAAGTAAATTAGAACATTCTGGTGCTGTGTTTCGAATCTTTTATTCAAACATGTTTCAACTTTACTCCAGTTGTTTGATCTGCTGTCGAATGTCACTCCTGCATAACATGGTAAATGTCTATATTATTATATGCACACTCTATTTATGATCTACATCCTTCGCAACCACTAAACTCCCGCTGATCTTGCAGAGACAAAACACATTTTCACTGCTAGAGAGAGCGATTACGGGATCCTTCTCTATCTGTTAGGAAGAATGCTGTTCTTGTGCTCTCCCATCTCATATTGAATGATATGATGAAGGTAAATGGACAGATCTTGGAATATCTACAATGATATAAGTATTATCAGATTCATCATGATTGGAAATGCCATTGCTTGTCCAGGTGAAAGGTTACATAAATGACTTGGTTGTTATGGGTTTTGAATGAAATCTTGTAAATGCTGGATTGATTATGCTTATCCCTGCAACCCTACTTGCCACAACATGGTTTTTGATCCCAATGAACACCCTGAAGTTAGCTTCCCTCTATTAAAGCCTTCTATCTATTCTTGAAGTTTCTTTTGTTATTGGCAAGATGAACTTGAACAATGAAGGGGATACATGATTCTATTTTAGTTTTGCATCAGCACAGGTTGCAGCACCAAAACCGCATGTTGGTCACTCTGTGTAATTCTTTAATGTATGCAAAGTATTGATAGTAATGAATAAGGGCAGCCTTTCAGCCTTTCAGGGGCTGGTTACACAATGTTAGGCAAAAGTGAATTTTGGATATCAGCATGTCAATGTCCAACATAATCCTCACATTGAAGTAGCTTTTTCACATGTTGCATGATCTCTTTTGGGTCAATTTTGGAGATCCAGAAGTGTCATCTTTTGACCTCTCAATGTGGAAGCGATTTGGCAAGACAATCAAAGAAAAGCTAACTTTTCAATGAACGAAAATTTTATCTCATCACTAGAATATTTGACATGTATCCTGAAGAATTGTCCATTAGAAGGTCCAAGGAAAAATGACATGAACTGTAGCAGGCAATAATCAAAAGCAACGGTTACTTGTCAAAATAGATAAATGAATGTAACATTTCAACTTCCAACATGAACCAAATTTTAGCTTTTACATGGGATTGGGACATTGAGACATATGTTTGCAGGTAAATCACTGTGTTTCCAGATTCCTGCCCTACTGACTGGGAAGGTGGTTGTTCTGATCTCATCGTTGATAAGTTTAATGCATGACCAGTGTCTAAAGCTCGCAAAACATGGTGTCTCTGCCTGCTTTCTTGGATCTGGGCAACCTGACAATAGTGTGGAGAAGAAAGCAATGGAGGGAAAATATGGTTTGATATATGTTTGCCTAGAGTCGGTTTTAAGGTAAGAGTTTGACATGTCATGTGCAGTGGTGTTATCTCTTTTGTCATTTTTTTACCAAGTGATATGGATCTTCCTACAGGCTGATAAAGCCACTACAAAGTCTTGCAGGAGGCCGAGGAATCGCATTATTTGCAATTGATGAAGTCCACTGTGTTTCGAAATGGGGCCATGATTTTCTGCCTGACTACAGGTTAACCCTTTTCTTTTGATCTGATCTTTCTCTGTGCACTACCTAATTTGTCTGGCATGTGATTAACCATCTTAGACCTGAATACTTAGAAGATGAAACGAACACCTTCCAGGGTGTGGATGATTGGAATGGTATAACTTCTTATTAAAGAGGAATATCTTCAGAATTCTAATTATGGCATGATGTTTCTACCATTGCTGTTTATATATGCTTGTAGGATGCGGAGCAAGGGACTTTATGAAAACTTACTCATAAAATGGAAATTGTCCGAAAACTGTGCTAGAACTTATTCATCCTGTAATTTGATGTGCTATTCAATTGGCCCTTGCAGTTCCCTGTGGAGATTTACGTGGAGAATCTCCTAATTTAAGTGAGGAGGTATGCAGTTCTTTTGAGATGTCTGATTCACCAATGGAACTAGAGGAAAGGCTGAAGCTTCAGCAAGAGCCATTAGATCATGGACCTACTATTATTTACGTCCCTATGAGGAAAGAAACTTTGACAATTGCCAAATTCTTGTGTGACTTCGGCATCAAAGCAGTAGCTTGTAATGCCAAGGTTTCATTCTGCATAATAAATACCCTTTTTTAATTGATGTATTCTCAATTTGATGGTTTCATTTTGGTATCATTCTTGCTTCAAACTACTCCACATTTCTTTTATGCGCGTACGTTATAGTTCAAATTTGAAAATGAAAAAAAAGAAAAGAACCTGTTGGAACCTGTGACAGGGTAGGTTCCAGGTTCCAAATTTTTGGAACCTGTACTCGAAAGTAGGTTCTAGGTTCCAGACGGAACCAAACCGGAACTTGGAACCTAGAACCGCTCACCCCTACTAGCTTTATCAAAAGCTTTTTGTCTGCTGCTTCACTTCCTTCGGGGAATTCACCCTTCTGCAGATACTTCAAGATGTCGTGATACCAAGGCTGTCCGTCTGGTTCCTCTTCAACCGTCATGCAATAAGCCAGGCACCTAAGGATTTCAATTCTCAACGGTTCAATGTCCAAGCCTCCCGCTACTTGCAACATTGAAGACAAGGTAGCTAGGGCATCAGCGAACTAATTTTGAGACCTTAGTAAGTATTCGAATGATATTTCTTGAATCCGTCAACTCCCCCATGAACTCATGATACAGAATTAATTTAGAATCTCGTGTTCGCCATTCACCTTTAGTTTGTAAGATGATTAGGGCCGAATCACCGTAAACTTGCAACTTTCGAATCTTCACGTCGATAGCAGCTTGGAAGCCAAGAATGCATGCTTCATACTCAACGACGTTATTCGTGCAAGGGAACGTCAATTTAGCGGCGACTGGGTAGTGCTATCCGACTGGGGAGATAAGAACTACCCTGGTACCCGACCCAGCTAAGTTAACTGCACCATCAAAGTACATTGTCCATTTGTCGCTTGATACAAGTAAAATTCGCTCATCTTCATCATTATCCTCATTAGATGCTTTAGACCTCTCGGAACTCTCCGCCAACATGTCTGCTATGGCGCGACCTTTAACAGACTTCTGTCCTAGGCTCTGAACGTCAAACTCTGAAATTAAGATTTGCCACTTGGCAAGCTTGCCGACCAACGCCAGCTTCTCTAGGAGGTACCTGATGGGATCATTTTCGGTCACTAACAGGATTCATTGATGGAGTGTGTATTGCTGCAGCCTGTGCAAGACCCAAATCAAGGCCACGCAAGTTCTCTCAATTTCTGTGTAGTTCATCTCGGAAGCATTGAACTTCTTGCTCAAGTAGTATATCGCGCATTCTCTCCCGTCATTTAGTCTTTTCTGTGCTAATATGGCTCCCAATGATTCGTTATGTATGGTCAAGTACAAAATCAGGGGAATTTTAGGGAGATGGGGTACTAGGACTGGTGCGTGAGTGAGATAGTGTTTTATCTTCTCGAAGGCGTCCTGGCACTCGATATCCCACTCAATCTTTGCATTCTTTTTCAGGAACTTGAAGAATTGCTTCGCTATTTTAGACAACTGACAGATGAATCTCGCCACATAATTGAGTCGTCTCATCAGGCTATGGACTTCCCTAGTGGTGGTCAGGGGTCGTAAATCACAGATAGCCTTAACCTTTGACAGATCAATCTCTATGCCCTTGCTACTGACCATGAACCCTAACAGCTTCCCAGATCTCACCCCAAAAACGCATTTTGCGGGATTGAGGCATAGCTTGAATTTCCGAAGACGTTTGAACAGTTTCCGCAAGACTTCAACATGGTCCTCCCCTCGTCTTGACGTCGCGATCATATCATCCATGTATACTTCGATCTCCTTGTGCATCATGTTATGAAACAACGTGACCATGGCCCTTTGATACGTTGCCCTAGCATTCTTTAGACCGAAAGGCATCACTTTGTAGCAGAAAGTCCCCCAAGAAGTTATGAATGATGTTTTGCTCCTATCCTCCTTCTTCATTCAGATTTGATTATATCCAGAAAAACCGTCCATGAAGGAGAATAACTCAAATCCCGCCGTACTGTCAACCAAGACATCAATATGCGAGAGTGGAAAATCGTCCTTGGGGCTTGCTCGATTTAGGTCGCGATAGTCAACACACACCCTAATTCGCCCATCTTTTTTTATTACAGGCACGATATTTACTACCCAATCAGGATAATGTGTCACTTCGATAAAGTTTACTTTCGGCAGTTTCATCACTTCTTCTTTGATCTTCTTGGACAACTCTGGTTTAGTTCTCCTGAGTCTTTGCTTCTTGGGTGGCATATTAGGATCTGTTGACAGAGCATGTTCCACAATTTCAGGGTCCAATCCTGGCAAGTCGGCATATGTCCAGGTGAACACATCTTGATATTCTTTTAGAAGATTAGTCATCATTTCCGCCTCTGACTCTAAGAGACATGCCCCAATCTTTACTTCATTGACATTCTCTGCATCACCCAGATTTATGGTGATTGTTTGCTCTTCTGTCAACGGCTTCAATTCTTCATGTCAATTCCATCCGCACTCGATCCCCTTCTGATCATCATTGTCGGTGTCATCGGAACCTGAGAGACTTTCTTCATGCACATCCGGGTCACATGCGTCCTTATTATGATTATGCATAATGTAATGCCTGGGATGCGATGAGATAAGTTAGAGTAATGTTAACAACAAAGATGATACATGTCATTTTCGAAAAAATTTCGAAGCATTGTTTTTTTTTTTTTTTTGTATACAAGTTTCAAGAACTCATCCTCATATCCTCGGATTTCCTTGTCCTTGCAAAATAGTCAAATAAGGGAGCATGTGGAGGCCTAGGCCTTAGCGACCATCATAGGACTAGTTTGATGTGCTTCCACATGTTCTTAATAAAACATGTGTCTATTTTATTGAATGAGGAAAGATAAGGCCGTATTTTAACACACATCACCCTCGATCAACAGCTCAAGATCGGGGTTGACCATAGTTCACATTACAAATGACATAAACAGGAAATGAGAAAAGAAAAACTACGAGATCCCGTGCAGGGGAGAAGACATAAAATGAAAGACTAGGCTAAACGAGAATCGCCCTACTTTGGAGGGATAGCCATGACTTCAAAGGACTCAGCTTCCTCTCATGCCGGGGTGGTGCATATGACATCTTCCTCGAATAGCTTGGTCACACCATAGATGTCCTCCTCTTCCTTGAACAACATCCTTTGAGGTCTTGGAAACGTCTTTGTCAACAACGGGGGAAACGAACTTTGATCGCCCTTGTCCTCCTCAGTTTGGGCAACGCGTTCACTCTGGTCTCTATACCCATCTTGGCCTCCCTGAGCACTTCGACTTATTTGCCTTCCACGGCCTCCTCGGCTGCCACGGCCACCTTACTCGTTATGGCCTCCTCACTTCTTGACATATCCCAAGCCTCTTCTCTTGAAGTTTTTATGAGCTTCAATTGGTTTTTGCACACCCTGGCCACGCGATCCAAGACCCTCTCCAGGATTATAACCGCTCGCCAGAATGATCCTTCCCACAGCTATAACTGGCCTAGACAATTTAAGGGCCTTTGTGAAAGAACCTGTAGGCACATGAATCATGGACACCGGCTCTAATGTTTGAAAGCTGGACTCCTCGGTACATTCGAGCTCCATATAAGGGATGGTCGTCTCGTGGTAGATCTTGAAATCATATTCTCCATGCACAGTGACAAGCCTGTTGCCAACCACAAATCGCACTTTCTGATGAAGGTTGGAGGGAACGGCGCCCGCTGTGTGGATCCATGGCCTCTCAAGCAGAAAATTAAAGGTGCTCGGTATATCAAGACTTGGAACGAGACTTGGAAAAGCATAGGGCCAATCAGCAGTTCAAGTGCAATCTCCCCTATCACCTCCTTTTTCATCTCGTCAAAAGCCCACATAGTCGACTTGCCAGTACGGATTCTCCCAAGATTAATGCCAAGACAGTGGAGAGTAGCCAACGGGCATATATTGAGCGTCGAACCGTTATCGATCAACACTCTACAAACAAGAGTGCTCTCATGCTTCACCGAGATGTATAGTGCTTTGGTATGATTAGGACCATCGGGGGGGACATCTTCATCAGTAAAGGAAATTTGGTCTTTCAGTAGAACGGCCCCAACAAACTCTTCCAATTGGACTTCATTGATTGGTTCCGGCACGTGCACCTCATTAAGGACTTTCAGCAAGATGTCCCTGTGCTTCTTGGAAGATTTGAATAATTCCAGGAGGGAGATTTGAGCCGGCAACTTTCGTAGTTGATCCACCACATTGAACTCACTGGACTTTACTATGGCCAAGAATTGCTTTGCCTCCTCCTCGGTCACGGCCTTCTTTTCTACTCCTTTATCAGGGGCGTAACAATGGCCAGATCGCGTGACAACATCTACCTCAGTTGTTCCATTATCCCAAGGTACAGCTTTGGGATCGAATTTGGGAGGATTCTCCAACACTATCACTCCATCTTTCTCCTGGGGTGGCAATTCAATCATGACCGACATTGCATTTCCTCCCGTGACTTTGATTGCCGACATCTCCTCGACCATAAGATCGATCACCATGGGTTGAGCAATTTCCATCTTGATATCGCCGGCGGGCTCCTCATCAGATAGTTCAATCACCATCGAGGTTATCATAGCTATCACCCATTCCTTGTACAAAGCTGGGGTCTCTGAAATTCCAAGCATAACCTTCCCCGCCCGAGATAAACAAGCAAAATTGCAGAAAGATGAGCGGAATGAAGATGGCATTATCATGGATACGACCCTCTATTCCTCTTCTTCGCGTCGGATTACCCCCATGGCTATCATCTTGTGGATGCGGTTCAGTTTCTCTTCTGGGGTCACATCCTCCTGACCTCCATAATATCCCGCCAGCACTAAGGACGCATACAACTTGGAAGCATCCACCATTAGAGGCTGTTGACTCGCCTGTGTCTCCTCGGAAATTGAGTTCACTCTCCCTATATGATTTGGTAGAGAGTTCTATTGCACGTTAGGCTGAGCCTCCCTGAAAGTCAAGATGTTCTTGTCTAGAAGCCGTTGAATTTTATATCTCAGCACGTTGCAATCATCTACATCATGCCTCATTTCTCCCATGTGGTATTCGCAGGTCTTGGTCATATCGAACTCGACGAACCTCGAGGGATTGTCTCTAGGTACCTCCTTCGCGACCATCCTCTTTTCGAGGAGCATGGCAACAACTTTGACAACGAGCGTGGTAGTGGGGAAAATTCCTTTCGAAAGGGTCTCTTGCCATTATCATATGCTCATGACGAACTACCTTGAACCACTATAGGCTTGTGCGCGGGTGTTGCGAGCGATCGAGGGAGAAGCGGCTCTTGCACAAGTGCTACTTC
This sequence comes from Eucalyptus guilfoylei, assembly GCA_016097605.1. Lineage (NCBI taxonomy): Eukaryota > Viridiplantae > Streptophyta > Magnoliopsida > Myrtales > Myrtaceae > Eucalyptus > Eucalyptus guilfoylei. Next base: position 21,042,715 of record CM027860.1, read on the forward strand.
GACTGCGGCTTCCTTATCTTTTCTTGCCAGGAATTTCTTCGTGCCTCCGGTTGAAATCTTTCCCTCAACCATTGCCTATTCGACTCCTTCACCTACCTCAACTAGTTGTGAAAACGTCTGGCAACCCGAAAACACTAACCCTTAGAAGTATTTTGGGGGCAATGTCTTGAGGAATAGTTGCTTCATCTCCCTCTCATTCAAGGCCGGCTTCACTTGTGAGGCCATAGTCCTCCACCTTTGCACGAAGGCCTTAAATGACTCATTTCTCTTCTTCTCAATGCGGGTCAACTCTTCTTTCGTGGGGGTGAGCTTGGTATTAAACCGGTATTGCTGCAAGAACTCATTGGTTAAATCGTCCCAACTAGTGAATTCTTCAATGTCTAATGCAATGAACCACGTCAGGGCAATGCCTTCCAAACTATCTTGGAATGTGTATGAGGAACTGCACGTTGTCAGCGTAGCGAGCCATTTTCCTCAGGTAATACCTAAGGTGGGTCTTAGGGCATCCCGTTCCATCATACTTTCTTGTGAACTCAGGCTCTTGGAAATTCTCAGGGAAGTTTGTCTTGTTGTATGGAGACAGCCTATCAGCTCCTTTCAGCTCATAACCTTGCAAGGCACATAGTCGCTCCTCCATCTTTGCCAAACGTTTTTCACTCTCTTCACTTAGGCAGGGTGTTGGGTTTTCCTTCAGAGGAGGATCCAAATTGACGATGATTGACGTGACAGAAGGAGCCTCCCCAGCAGTTTCTTTCTCAGGGAGATCAGCAACATGCGTACCTCCAGTCGACGGGGGAGTGTGTCTTGATGACATAGGAGTGGATGTTCCAGTGACAGCTACAGTGGGGGGCTCCTTAAGCTTTTGGCTTATTTCAAGCATTATTGCAGTGAGTTGGGCCAGCTGGTCCTCCATCTTGGCCATGCGCACGTTGGTGTCCTCGTTCTCCATTCTGACTTTCGCGTGCGTGCGAATCGGGGATCTCTGCTTAGCCGTGTCAACGATCGGCAGAAGACACTCGATCGGCTAGTACCTGGAGCAAGGGTAGATAAGCATATATAAGTACAAGTAATAATCAGGCGGTCGGCCCACGACAAAGATCTAATCGCCCCGATTTGTTCGTTTCATTGAAAGCCAAGTTGCCACATAATGTAAGAAAAAACATCAGAGAAAACCCTTAAACAACGAAGTTACTTCGAAGACGGAAAGACACTCTCCTAACTCCCAATTTTCAACATTGAGACTCAAGACAAATTCCTTAATATTGCAACACCTGCGGGTATGGTCCCGCTACATATCGCACTTGACTCAATCTAACTAATGAGGACAACTTCCACCCGTGGTAGCTCCATTAACTCGGGTTAACTTCAAAGAATGCTCCTCGGCCTCCTCGAGCTCCCTTTTGAGGCGCTTGACCTCGGCTCAATGGGTGATCTTCAATAGCACTTCAGGAATTTTCGGGCGTAGGCTCTCCGGGATCTTGTACCTAAGGATGTACTCATTCGAGGCATAATAGGTCTTTTCCTGCTACTCCAACTCTTCTTCAGGCCATATCAGTTTCTAGGGGTGGCACATATCCCACATCGACTTGATCAATGCGACGGAGTCTTCGTGATCTTGGCATCCGTCAGGGAAGTCTACCTTGAGCAGGTCCTCTTGACTCGCCGGCGGAAGCTGTTGAACCTCTTGAAACTGACGGGCGACTCGTGTCAGGTAATATTCGGTGACTCCAGTGATTCCCAACAAAGGAATAGGTCCAGTAAGCCCACACACAAACCGCACTTCTTGAACTCGGAGCCATTTGGCATGCCATTGGAAATCCTCAGGTCCAAGGTTGATTATGAAAACTAGCCACTCAGAATAATGATAATCAGGGGCAAACATTTTCCTATCTCTAAACTTTATAATAGGGTGGATAGAGTCAGAAATGTCGCTCACGGTCATCAAGCTACCGAATCCCTTAATGTGAGAGAAAAACCAAATTTGTAAGAGTTCAGGAGGAGCATGGAAAGCTTTGTTTTTGTTTTCTTTAAAACGAGTAAGGGAAAGAAAAGTTTCGGTCAGGACGACATTAACAAAGCCCTTTCCCATACATACCTCACGAACTACCCATGGAACGGAAGGGTTAATAGCGTTCCTACAATGTGGGAATAACACGAACCCGAAGAAAGCTAACAGGAAGATCCTATTCTTTTGAAAAGATGGGGCATTTTGAAAAAGCTCATTTAAGAATGAAAGCAGGCAGGTCTTGTGATTGGCTTTCAAAACTTTCCTCACGTCCTCTCCCTTAACTCTAAGGAAATCAGATAAGGTTGATGCATGCTTAATCCCTATAGGTGAGCTAACTAACTCCAACACTAAGGGCTTTCCAATGGCAACACTGTATTCTTCCAGGGTTGGAGTGAGTTCGTGATCACCGAGTATGAACGTGCAAATGTCGGGGCACCAAACGTGCACTAATGCTTGCACAACACCAGAATGAGTTTCTATCTCTAATAGGGGAAGTAAACGTCCAACATATGATCGCACCTAATCACGGCCAATCATATCCAATCTATCCCACCATGCCCGAAGCTCGGCTTTCGGCACTAAGATGATGCGAAGGTCGAGTACCCTTATCTTATGATCAACCTAATTTGTCGTGGACCGACCAAAAGGAAAGCAAATAAGTAAATTGCAAATAAAATAATTCAAAAAAAAACTTACCTTACTCATTGAGCAGCAATGTCAAGGCCATAGACATGCGCATGAACAGTGATTTGATTTCTACTCTAAACGGCCCAAAATGGAGCCATGGGATCACAGGACTGAACCAACAAGCTCGCAGCTAGGTCGTGTTACCCATGACTCCGGCTTCGTCAAAGAATCGACCCGTGTCGCATGCTCGCAGACCAGGGTAGAGATCTCTAACATCAAGAAAGAAATTTCGGGGTTGAGATGGACGACTTGTACTACATGCTTGTAGTCGGAGTGGTATCCACCTCAACACCATCCTAAATGATCCTATGCGGCCCAGGTCCGGCGGTAGGTTGTGTGTGTTAAAGTATAGTGCAATGCAAAGGATACATGCATAACAATTTATAGGTAAACAATACTCCGTACATAAGAAATAAACCATACATTCCAACACCTCTCTACAAGACAAATGTGAGCAAACACTTCCCCTTATACCTCACATTCTGCAAAAACATTTAACACCTATAATGTTAGGGGCATACCTGAAATCCTCGCTGCCAAACAAAAATATTTTTGAACAAAATTAATTTTGGCCTAAGTTCTCTAAGGTTTAAAACCAAGTCCCCAGCGAAATCGCCAAGCTGTCGCGACCTACCCCTCGGGGGAAGGGAATAGGTTTAGGGGTATTGCCTAAAGGACGGACTTAAGGCCCATGATTAGGCGCGAGCTCTCCCAAGCCCATACCCCGCGTGACATTGGGATATTTTTTAGGAATTTTGCACAAAAGGAGTCGCCACTAACCTATTGGGGTTGGCTAGAAACCAAGTGAGGCATAGAAATGTACCTCACTTTCTACGCAACCAAAGAATCTAAGGTTGGGGACTTGATTACACTAATTGACCAATTAATACCCTTTCAGTACTTCATCTTATTCATTTTAACAAAATAATTTTTGGTAGGCAGATTGGATTGATTTTATACCTATCCACTAACATGTGAGATGATCATGTAGGTGCGCAATCAATAAAGTAACAACCATAGCTAGTAAGATCCTAATTGTAGCAAAATTAAGCACGTGCAATTAAACATAATAGATATGTAAATTAAACACATGATCTGATCAACATACAAGTAAATAGAGGTCTAATTACACTAAGAATGCAAAGCATAGCAATTCCTACCAAACCCTACATTTTTTTTGGATTTTTGAATTTTTTTTAAATTAATAATTTTTAATTTTTTTTTTTGCCCGAACCGAGTCGGGTCAGGTCGAGTCTGACCCAATTGGACTCGATCGAGTTCGATTTGACCGAGTCTGACCCTGATGGGTTAGGCCCAATCGTGCCTAGTCGGGCCTAACCTTGGCCCAAACTTGGGCCCGGGAGCAAGCCCAAGTGAAGAACAGGAGTCGAGTGGGCCGGATTCGTGATCGGGCCCGCTTGGCCGGCTCCCCCTTGGTTGTGACTGCCCAGTCGCGACCAAGGGCACCAAGAAGACGCACGCCGGCGACGGTGCTGCCGTGGCTAGGCGAGGGGGATAGCCCGGCTTCCTTGGCCGCGGTAGCATCCCTTCGACAACCAGGGGTCTTAGGGCTCCATGTAGAGGAGCTTCAGGGAAGGAGAGCCCGCTCGGGCATTATGGCGATTAGGTGGAGGGCGCGAGCAGACCAAGGGGGCTTCCGACCTAAATGGGACTCGAAGCGGCAGCGGCGGCAACCAGCAAATAACTAACAATAAACAGGGACCTAAAAGGAACCTACGGAGGCCGGAGCTCGCCCGAAACGGGCGGAACGAGCTCCGGCTAGCTCGAGCTCAAGAAAAGCACACCGGGTATTCGGTGAAATGCCAACCTGAGTTCCAGCAGGAATGGCAGCTCGGAGACGCGTCGGCGGCGGCTTGGAGATGCATCGGCTGCGGTAGCAGCGATTGGGAGACGCGTCGGCGGCAGTGGCCTCGGTGAGTTCCCCCTCTTTCTGCCTCCTCTCCCCTCTTGGTTCTCCCTCTTTTCCTCTCTGCTTTTCTTTCCTTTCTTCTTTCTGTTCTGTTCTATGGGTTCCGGTGGGGTTGGAAGTGGTCGGCAACTCCGGTGGCGATTGATGGTTCCTCCGGGGGTCCCCTCTTCCTCCCTTTTCTCTCTGTTTCGCTCTCTTTGCTCTCCTCTTTGGTGTTTCGTTCTCCTCCCCTTCTCTTTTCTTTTGTTCCCCTTTTTCTTTTTCTTTTGTTCCCCTTAATTGGAGCATGTAATGAAATTGAGTGAATTAAGGATTCATGTAATTCATGGAAATTTTTTAATTCTATTTTTTCTGGTGTTCTTTTTCGTCTTTGAAAGACAGGGGGTATTTTCTCTAGTTAAGGAAGCATTCTCCGTCGAAAACAAAGCCTGCCAAAACTTTGTTTTAATAGATCAAATAGTATAAACAGTCCAACTCCAAAAGCCCAATCTTGCGATGCTGATTGCCATGTCCATTTACAGGCCAACTCCTCTCGGTTTTCATTAGGGAGCTAATTCCCTTTAAAAAATTCATTAACTTTAGGCACATTTTCAATTATGCCCCGAACTTTTATGCTATTTTTAAATTTGTCCACGCGTCTAAAGTTCTCATTTGATTTCTTCAATTTATTAATATTAGGATGTTGTTGTTGTTTCATGTGAAACCGGGGGTTTTGTGAATATGCAGGTTCCAATAATGAACATTTAATTGGCCTATATATTGATAATTTTCAAAAAATTAGTGGCATATTGAAATGTGTGGGTAGATTTGAAACTAGAGTCAAAGATGGAGATGGACAGAATTAAAATCCAGCCTAAAATGGAGAAATTTTTTGAGATTTAGAGTATCATTCGGTCGTGAATTCTTTGGTTGGTCATTAGGGGTTTTCTTTTCTTTGTTTTTTTTATTTTTTTTATTTGAGGGGCCGGACATTAGACATGTATCCACCGTCAGGGTCAACTCCTCATTCGAGTTGTTGGGCCCCCCGAACTTAAATTTAATGGATTTTGTCTTCATCCTGCACGGTGGATAAAATCAAAAAGATTAAAAATCAAAAGATGGAAACAAACCAGGGACAAAAAGATCAGGACCAAAACAGTGACGCCAACTCTGTCAGCTTCCAATCCAACCCAATTCTCTTAGAATTTACCATTTGTCCCGACAAGGACCACTTTGCAAATTTTATTTAAGACACAAACATCACGGTTCCAAACTAAATAATCTTCATCATCTTTTCCATCCTTTTTTTTTATTTTGTTTCTTTGACTAGAAGGGCTTCTGATTTTGGCAGTCCAAATTGGGGCCCGTGTCGACCCCGAACAGAGCGGCGTATCTCCGGAAGTAGCCGATCCGGTCGTTGACCCTCGGGTCGTCGGGGATGCCGCACTCGACGCCGCCGTTGATTATGTTGGTGACGAGCCCGAACCCGGCCGTCCGGTTGGCCGCAAGGTCGGCATTGCAGGGCCGGTACTTCCCGACCATGACCGCGTGGCAGGAGGGCTTGGGCTTCCGCTCCGTCATCCAGAACCACAGCGCCGTCTTGAACGCCACCAGCGTGTCGTTGGACACCGTCTCCGGGTTCCTCAGCCCGTCAAAGCCGAGCGCCTCCCCAGCGCGTCCGTAGTTGAAGTTCCTGCCCACGACGCAAATCGTTACTCAAATGCAGCATAACCCTCGCCAATGCTTGCTATTCCAATGACCAGGAAGTCTTAGCTTTCGACGATGTGCATGAGATATATAGTTCATGGAGGGGCATGATTCTTACCAAGATAGTTGGATGGGTCCTCTGCCTTTGTAAGACTTGCCCGGGTAGCACGGCCATTCCTTGACGGTCGCGTCGCAGTAGTTGCTTGGCGGGCTCACCTCCTCCTTCAAGCATAGCCCCCATGCGTACGGTCCGTCCGGCGCTGTCGCCCACCCGCCAGTCGTCTCGTGCGACACTTGCGCGAGGAAGGCCGCGATCTCGCGCTTGCGGGTGCTCACGCTCCCTGTGCGGCTGAACTTCGGGAAGCAACCCGCGGCCCGCACGAACGAGTCGTAGGTGTAGAAGTCCTTGGCCGGGCATGCGTTGTCGTCCTTGTGGAGGAAGATGTCGCCGAACAGCTGCTCAGTGATCAGGGAAGCGATGGAGGATTCTCCGTGCGCCTCGGTTGCGCGCGGGGATAGGGTTAAAAGAGCGAGGGCCAGGAAGAGAAAGACGAGGGATCTAGCAATGGCTTGTTAGGGTTTCTCCCCCCACCCTTTTTTCCTAGGGTGTTATGGAATGGAATGCTTGTGATGGGTGGAGGCAAGGGCTTATTTATCATGTGAATTCCGCCCCGCCGGCCACCCGGGGGGGTGGGCACAGAGACAGAGATGTACTTTTTAAGTCAACGACCAAGAGCTTTGCTGGGCTGCGGATCATTAAGTCGGTCAATGGCCGTCCAATGTAAATTATCTTTAAATAGTCATCTCCAGTCATTTTTTAGGCCATAATACATATGAATACATTATCCAAGCCCACGATGCTAACCTTGGTAACTTCGCACATTTCTTCTTATTTTATGTCCATTTACAAAGGGAAGGGCCAAAACGAAAGGGGCGTCACATGCAGATCTCTCCCAAAAACGCTGCGAAGGAAAAGCTATAAAGAGATGTCAGAGTTGACTGCAGTTAGCTTAATTCGCGAGCGTGACTGTCGCGGTCAACGGAAGTGGGGTGGGTAGGGGGGCGGCCGGCCAGTTCGGACAGGCGTGGTCGTGCAGCGCGGAACTGGAAAATGTCGACACACCGCATGAAAATGGTGGTGGGTTGGTCCAGTCTCCGAGACATCTTCAAGCTCGGGATGACTGACAGACGCAATGAACATCGTATAACAGCTGCGTACTTCCATGATTTGTCAAGCCATGCAAAGCTGGAGGTCTGGTTGAGGCCTGTCGAACGTGTGTTTACTCCGGCAGTGGCGCACGATTCAGTTAATTTCCGCTGTTGTAGGTCTTGTTCTCTCGACCTACAGCAGTGTATGACAGCCTCCTCCCTCGCTTCAGGTGTCGCCTCTTCCTCCTCTGATATGGCTTCCGGCTTCTCGCCTTGCCTCTTCTTTTGTTGATGGCGAAAGACGAGACCGTCCCTTTTGACTGCTCTCGCCTGAGCTTCAAGGATCCAAAAACAACTGGCCCGGGGTGCGCCAGCATCTTTGGGTTTAAGCAGTATCTAGTTTCTCCGAAACTCGACTTCCCTTTGAAGATGACACACTATCTTCTCGGAAATGGGTTTCCCGCGTTTGAGATTACTTGAAAGTTGGACTGCGTTGTTTGCCTCTTCTCGCGTAACCCCCGGCCCCGCCAAATAAGTAGGGGTGTGCAACCGGACCGGGTTTATCCGGTTCCCTGTCCGACCTACTCGGAAATAGGGTCGGGAACCGGTTCCGGTTGAAACCGGTCCGGGAACCAGTTCCCAAAATTCAGACCCTGTTTGAACCGGTTCCGAGGGATTACCCACCCGAGAACCGGATCGACCGGACCGGTTCGGGAACCGGTTTGAGAACCAATTTTTAAGGCAGTCCAAAAGTCCAAAAGGACCAAAACCCTAATTTGTTCTCAGCGTTTTCCTTCGACGAGCTCCCCCCAACTGTTTCTTTCTTTACCCCTCACATCCGCAGACTTCATAGTTCACAGCGTTTTCCTTTGTCGCACCATTGCCAGATCCAGCTCCCCGTCGCGCTGCTTCCTCATCTGCATTCATTTGCTTCCTTGTCGCGCCATCGCCAGCCGCGCCATCGCCAGCTCCCCGTCGCTCTATTTCATCCATCGTCGGCTTCCTCATCTGTAAGCTCACAAATTTCCTCGGTTTTTAAAATTTTCTTTCAGATTGAAGCTGGGTTCTTCTCGTTTTCTTTGGGGGTGCTTTCCTCAGTTTTTCTAAACTACCGTAGTGGGATTATAAATAGTCTATGTAGATCAGCTTAATGATAGCCTTTGATGTGAGATATCAAGCTAGGTTTTAAGATTTCAATTTGTTTATGTAGGTTTCAAGCACCTTTGAGCTGCTCTCTCTGGTTTTTTCTTATAAGCTCAAAAAACTTCTGTACTAGACCAAATTTTCCAGATGGGTCTGTCTAATTGTTTTTGATTTATTGACACATTTGAATGATAAGTATTGCACTTTGGATTCATTGGAAGGATCATTGTCTGATGGTGTATGATCTTGAAGGCAATACTATTTTGGTCATGGTAAACTGGGGAAATAGTTTGCGTGGGTGGGGGGAGAGGAACTGCTTCATTGGTCATGGTAAACTGGGGAAGTAGAGCTGAACGATAGCCTTTGATGGTGCGGAAGGATGAATTCTATCATGGAGAGTTGGGTGCCAATGTGTTGGGGGTTTAATTTTTGGAGAGTCAAAGGATAGATGGGCACCTAATGTTTTCAGCAATTAAATACTGCCATTTGTTGCGCGAGGAGATTGGTCTCAGCCTAGATTGAGGGCGGTGGATGTAGTAATGTGGAATGTGGTTGTGGTGGTACTGGCTTCATGGGTTTTCTGTACTTCTGTGACAGCCTCCGTGTCTTATGATGCTAAGGCCATTAAAATTAATGGGCAGAGAAGGATCCTCATTTCTGGGTCCATTCACTACCCCAGAAGCACTCCTGAGGTAGCTCCTTTCTTTCTTTCTTTTTTTTCTCCTTTTATTCCTTATTTTTAGGTTGAATGTGTCTCCATTTTCGGCTGAATGATCTTTCCGCCCCCCAACTTTTCGCTATCATGCTGGAAATGGGCCTCTCCATATTGCGCTTTTTATCACTACAGCATCTTTTTTCTTATCTTAGCAAAAAGTTGCTTTATTTTGAAAACAAAAAAAGGCTCTTTTTTTGCTTGTCAGCTTAAGAATTTGTTTCTGGCAAATTTATGGCCTTCAACTTTGCTTGGTTGCAGATGTGGCCAGATCTCATTCGTAAGGCAAAAGAAGGAGGTTTGGATGTCATTCAGACTTATGTTTTCTGGAATGACCACGAGCCTTCACCTGGCAAAGTAACAGAACTAGTCCATCATTTTTCTTTTCATTATTTAGGCTACTTATAAAAGTAAAAAAAGGTTAATTCTGATTAAATTTGCTTTATTGCTTCAGTACAACTTTGAGGGAAACTATGATCTCGTGAAATTTGTCAAGCTCGTGCAACAAGCAAGCCTCTACGTCCATCTCAGAGTCGGGCCTTATGTTTGCGCTGAGTGATATTTTGGGTAATGTAGATGATTTATCCTAGTCCTAGAAATAGAAGAAAGTTTCTATTTTCATGTGAGGTTTTTGTCAAGTCTTTTCTAAACTTGTTTCTGCTTCCCGTGGGTTCCCTGTTTGGCTGAAATACATCTGTGGTATTAGTTTCAGAACAAATAGTGGACCATTCAAGGTTAGACATTTTTTATTATCTTCATATTTCTTCCTCTTAAAAACGAATTTGTTATATTTACTGAATTTTTTCTTGCCATCTTGAAGTATTACATGCAAAAGTTCACAACAAAGATTGTCAACATGATGAAAGCAAAACGGCCGTTTGAGTCGCAGGGCAAACCGATAATCTTGTCCCAGGTTCATGATTCACTGTTCCAATGACATTGCTTGTTAATCATTGAATGAAAAAATTTACTTATGTTAAGTGACAGTCAAGGTTAGCGGGACCCATGACATTGCTTCCTACTGGAAATTGACTGTCGCTTCCTTTGGCTTTGTGCTCTCAAAAGTCTGTAGATTTTTGCATACTTTGTTGAATTAACATTGCTTTCCTCTGCATAAAATGTTGTCATTACTTGGAATAAACCTCTTATTGAATAGACCATTGCGCAGGTCCACCCTGAATAATAACATACATTTTTTATGATAGAAAAAAATGAAATTACCTTTGACAATTAACCTATCAATCCATCTATATACTTTTGTACCAAAACTTGCCCATAAAAGAAGGAGGGTGGGTCGGGTATCAAACCTTCTTTTAATAGTCTCTCAACCAATGCTGATCGAGATTTTAAACGCTTTATCTTACATATGAGTGCTGTACAGGAATTTTTATGCAAAACAGGTTCCAATATAAATAGGGTTAACCCAGTTCCCGGACCGAAAAAACAGGGTGGGTCGGGTACAGGGTCCAATGCAAACAGGGTCGGGTACAGGGTCCAAAAAAAGGGAACCGGTTATAACAGGGTCGGGTACAGAGTCCAGGTCTGGACTCTACCCGCTCTGGACCCGATCGCCCCTACAAATAAGAGGGTGAAGTCGTAACATTGTTAAGCTGAAAATCACTCATTGTTGGAATTTATTTTCTTACGCGTTATTCGCTACCCTATAGCATCAGAATGGTGGAAGCTAGAGTTAGGATCATTGTGAAGCGCAGTGCTCTACGTATGGAAATGAACAAACTCCAATTCTTATGAGTTTAGATAGGTAAATGTCTTGCAGAGAGATTGATATCTTGATTGGACAAATATATAAATCCGATAAATGGCAAAGGGTGGATTGGAGATTCGCGGAATTGTGGATGGACTCCGGAATCATTACATGCTCGAATTGCCTAGAGGATTAGCATGAGATTGGAGATGCATTATAGTAAGATTGTGGAGAAAAAACAAGTGGACCAAAGATAGTCTGAGAGAAGAAATTCTCCTTTAAAGATTGTTGTGGAAAGCGAGCGATCGAACAATAATATAGACATAATTAAAAAATAAATTGAACAGCAGATTTATGTGATTTGTTCATAGTGATCTACGTCTATGAGGCGAGTAACAGTGAATTCCATTATAGATCAAGCGATACAATGGAAATTATATACTCAAGTTACACAAACACTTGGTATTTCCTAAGCCCTAATTACACCCAATATTACATGCCATGTTTAGCCCTACAAATCCTCACAAAATAATCTCTTAATCTCACAAAAGAATTATTTACAGATCTTGAGCTCACAAAATTTAATTGACTTAAACACCTATATCTTCTTGGATATAATTCACAAACGGACGGACTAAGAATCACTTAGACCAGATTAGCCCGATTAGTTTGGTCTGATTCTATGAGGTGTCGGTTCGGTTTTCGATTCCATAAAAATGGAACTGGTGATTTATAGTCCGGTTCTCAATTCTGGAGGGACTGGACCGGGCAAGATTGACAAACCAGACTGACTCTTCTTTTTCTTTTTTAATTTCTTAATAATAGCAATGAACTCTAAAATAGTAATAACTCATTGTATTTTTTCAATTTTTAATTTTTTTTCTAAGTGGCCGATTCCATTAGACCGGACTGGATTGGACTGGTCGGACTTGTCCGATTCTCAATCCAGGACTGTCCGGTCCGATTTGGTCCCCAGTCCCAAAAAATGGGAACCAGTCCTCCCGATGCCGTTCCCGGTTCTTAGGTGGAACCGGACTGGACTGGAAACTGATTATCCCTAACGCACATTCGGACTTTGATGGAAAAGTTGATTTCATTTATTCTTGTTGGTGAAATCTTCCTTTGGTATTTTGAAGTTGACAAAACGTTTCCTAGTCTAAAGACTTCCAGACTCATCTATCAAAGTCTAAAGACTTCTAGACTGAAGATCGTCAAACTCAAGATTTAAAGTCTGCCCTCGTTGACAGTTTCTAAATCGTCGAAGAAGTCTTATCCAGATATGAAGTTATCCTTAAGGATTTGATTCGATTGGTCGAAGATTATCTCATCATTGGAGAAAGCATATAAAGATTTATTATTCGTATGACAAGTAAATCGAGTAAGACAGGGCGAAGTATACTTGGAAGGTTCTACTTATGGAAACCTAGATCTTGATTGTATGGGCGAACAGAATTGGCGGGCTATCTTCATATTCCTTAAATAACACGATATCTCCCTAATTGATTCGGTCCAACGGATAGATTGGATGAACTCCTTTGGAAAGTGCCAACGGTTATGTAGGCATAGAGGAGTATAAAAGGAAGACGCTCTAGTTGTTCGAGAGTGTGCGAGATAGAAAAATTCCAAAGTCTGAAGCTCCTTCCTCTTTGTTAATTCACTTGTTGAGCATACAACTGTATTCAAAAGATAGAATTTTGTGAGACCTCGAGGAATTGTAGAAGAGTCTCTACGCTGTGGAATCGAGGACGTGAGATTGTAACGTCTCTTTTGACTCATAGTGAAATCCAGCCGGTGGGCTCTTAGCGTGGGAGAGTGGACGTAGGCTTGGTCTAAGCTGAACCACTATAAACTCTGTATTTCAATTTTCTTTCCTTATCTCTTTACTTAATTCGTAGTATTGTCTATTTATTTATACTATTTCGTATCCTTATTCTGAATTAAGTCTTTAAGAGAAGAATAATTTGTTTTTACACCTATTCACCCCCCTCTAGGTGTTCTTACTAGCACTTTCAATTGGTATCATAGCTCGTGTACTCATTCATTTGAAGTGTTTTTACTTCAAAGTTAAAGATCCATGGCTAGTATGTTGGCTCCAGGATTGGTTGAAGGTCAAAGCAACACAAGACTGCCTTATTTCGATGGAAATGAATACAACATATGGAAAAACAAGATGAAGGCATTCCTAAGATCGAAAGATCCTCTGGAATGGGATGTGGTAGATAAAGGAATCATTCCTAAAGCTACAATCTCAGAAAGAGGGAAAGAGGTTGCAGAAGCTAGCGACATGACTCAAGAAGAGATAACCAAGAGAAAAACTCTTGATGCAAAAGCAATTTACTCATTATATTGTGCATTATCTCCTACTGAATATAACAGAATATCTTCTTGTGAAACAGCTAAAGAAGTCTGGGTAGACTGCATATTACTTATGAAGGAATAGATTGAGTAAAAGAAACCAGAATCAATATTCAGCTCGGTCAATATGAAGCCTTCAAAATGAAGCCAGCAGAATCTATTACTGACATGTTTAGTCGTTTTACAAAAATTGTGAATGGTCTTGAATATCAAGGTCAACCAATCTCAGGACCCATGAAGGTTAACAAATTGCTGCATGAACTCTCCAAAGAGTGGAATCACATAAAGACTTCAATAAGGGAAATACAAAGGATCATACCACTTTCTGTTGATGAATTGGTTGGAACACTTCAGTCCTATGGAGTAGAGCAAATCAATGAAGAAGAAGATCCCAAAGGTAAGAAGTCTATTGTTTTAAAATCTAACGAAGATTCTGATGATACAGATTCTGAAGATGATATGGATGATGAAGAACTTGCTCCCATGATAAGAAGATTCAGGAAACTGAATAAAAAGGGAAGAAGATTCAATTGGAAGAAACAAAGTTCTCAAAGATTTCAAAACAAACCAGACAAGGATGATGATTTAAATAAAGATGTGATTTGTTTTGAATGCAAGAAAAAGGGACACATCAGACCCAACTGTCCCTTGCTGAAGAAAAAGAGAGGAAAAGCTGAGAAATACAGAAAGGCACTGAAAGCATAAACTTGGAGTGATACTAAATGCGAAGAGAGTGATGATGATTATGTCAATATTTGTTTAATGGCAAAATCAGAATCAGACTCAGACTCTGAAATTGATACAAACTCAGATTCAGATAGTGAAATCGAGGTAAGTAATTCAAAAATCCCTATTAAAGTCTCAAAGTACATTAATGAACTATGTCTTAGTCTCAAAGTCTCTCTTAAGAGGATTTCCGAGCTGAAAAGGGAAAATATTACACTGAAGCAACAGGAAACTTTATGGAAAGAAAAGTTTGAAAATATGGATAGAAGTTTCGTTACTATAAAGAAAATGCAGATTATCTTTCAAAGGAAAACACACTTTTGAAAAATGACATTTCAAGCATTTCAAAAAGGTTTTCTATGGGATCTGAGAAATTGGAAAAGATTCTTTCAGTACAAAGACCTTACTTTAATAAATCAAGATTGGAAATGACCTCTGAAACCATCCCTTTAATTGATTTTCCAAAAGTAAAGGAAAGAATCAAACAGAGACCAGCAAAAACCTTTTACAAGAATCATTTTCAAATGATCTTTGTAAAACCTATTGGCCGAAGTGCTCTTATATGTTCCAAGTGTAATAAGTCAGAACATTTTGAGAAAGAATGTCCTATGGTTTGGAAGCCTGTTAAGAAAGATTGGGCAAAGACTATTTATAGCACTAACTCTACTGGACCCAAGAAAGTGTGGGTACCAAAGAAAGCTTGAGTTTCCTTTTTAATTGCAGGTCACTTTCAAGAAAAAGGTAAAATGGTATTTGGATAGTGGCTACTCAAGACATATGACTGGAGATTCAAATTGTTTTATCAAACTTACACAAGTAACAGGTGGAAAAGTTTATTTTGGTGGAAATAGCAAAGAAAGAATTATTGGAAGTGGAACTGTAAAAATTAAAAGTCTCATAATCAACAACGTCTCTTTAGTGGAAGGACTTAACTACAACTTGCTCAGCATTAGCCAATTGTGCGACACTGGATTCAAGATCAACTTTCAAGAAGGAATATGTTCTGGCACTAGTAAAGACCTTTCACAATCCTTCACTGGGCAAAGACATGGGAATATCTATCTTTTGGATATCAATCCAAAAAGGTTTCAATGTCTAATCTCAATCCAAAATGAAGCAAATGTCTGGCATCGAAAGCTTGGTCATATCAACATGAAGCAAATTGCCAAGATCTCTTCAAAGAAGCTTGTTCGTGGACTTTCTAACCTGAAATATCAAAAATCTGACTTATACACACCTTGTGTGTTGGGAAAACAGGTGAGAAATTCCTTTAAACCAATAAATTAAGTTTCCACTAATCGTGTACTGCAGCTCCTGCATATGGATCTATTTGAACCAACAAGAACTCAAAGCATTGGTGGAAAGAAATATTGCCTAGTAATAGTGGATGATTATTCACGATTTACTTGGGTTTACTTCTTAGCAAGTAAGTCTGGAACTTTCTCCTACTTTTCAAAGTTTGCCAAGAAAGTTCAGAATGAGAAAGGATATGTTATTTCAAGTATTCGGATAGACCATGGTGGTGAGTTTGAAAATCAAGACTTTACCATATTTTGTGAAGAATCTGGTTTTCAGCATATGTTCTCTTCTCCTTACACTCCTGAACAAAATGGAGTTGTGGAAAGGAAGAATAGATCTTTGCAAGAAATGGCTAGAACTCTTTTAATTAAATACAATATTTCTTCTCGTTTTTGGGCTGAAGCTGTTTCTACAGCTTGTTATATTATTAACAGAGTTGTCTTAAGGCCAATTCTGGAGAAAACTCCCTATGAGTTATTCAAAGGAAAGAAGTCAATTGTTTCTTACTTTCATGTGTTTGGTTGCAAATGTTTTATCCTGAAAAATGCAAATGATTGAATTGGTAAGTTTGAAGAAAAGTCAGACGAAGGAATCTTCCTTGGATACTCAACTTCCAGCAAAGCATACAGAGTTTACAACAAGAAGACTCAATCTGTGGAAGAATCAATGAATGTCAAATTTCAAGATTCTATGCAAAATCAATCAGTCCAGACTCAACTCGAAGAAGCTCAGACTATAGAAGGACAACATCATTCGAATGCTGAAGAATCAACTGAAGAGGAAGATCAACATGCTGTTAAACCAACCAGCAACTGGAAGCACAAGTCCAGTCATCCCAAAGAACTCATCATTGGTAACATTGATGAAGGAATTTGTACAAGATCCAAAAGACATGAAGAGTCTAGCGATGTGGCTCTTATTTCTGAAATAGAACCCAAAAGTATAGAAGAAGCTTTAACTGATGAAAGCTGGATTGAAGCTATGCAAGAAGAGCTCAGACAGTTCAGTGTTAATGAGGTTTGGGAATTAAACATAAACTAAAAGGAAAATCTGTTATTGGAGCAAAATGGGTTTTCAGGAACAAGATGGACGAAAAAGGAAAAGTTGTAAGGAATAAAGCAAGACTCGTGGCCAAAGGATATACGCAAGAAGAAGGGATAGACTATGATGAAACTTACGCACCAGTAGCAAGGTTAGCAGCAATTAGATTATTACTTGCTTTTGCTTGTTATAAGAATTTCAAGTTATTCCAAATGGACGTTAAAAGCGCATTCCTGAATGGATTTATCCAAGAAGAAGTCTATGTGGAACAACCTCCCTGTTTTGAAGACCCGAAGAAGCCAGATTCAGTATTCAGACTGAAAAAGGCTCTATATGGCTTAAAGCAAGCACCTCGAGCTTGGTACGACAGGTTAAGTAATTTCTTAACTCAAAACGGTTTTGCCAAAGGTAAAGTGGATACAACTTTGTTTATCAAAAGGGAAGGTAAAAAAATTTTGCTTGCTCAAATTTATGTTGATGATATAATTTTTGGCTCTCCTAACGAAAGTCTTTGCAAGAAATTCTCTAAGACTATGCAGGATGAATTTAAAATGAGCATGATGGGTGAATTATCCTTTTTTCTCGGTTTACAAGTAAAGCAATTGAACGAATGAATTTTCATTCACCAAGAAAAATATGCTAAAGAACTTGTTAAAAAGTTCGGTTTAGAAAATTGCAAAAAGGTTGAAATTCCAATGTCTAGTTCTTTGAAGCTGGATAAAGATGAAGGAGGAAAGAAAGTTGACCAGAAACTTTATAGGAGTATTATTGGTTCACTTCTTTATCTTACTGCTTCTAGACCTGACATTTTGTTTAGTGTTTGCATGTGTGTCAGATTTCAATCAGACCCAAAAGAATCTCATCTAAGTGCTACAAAACGCATCATCAAATACGTTGCAACATCTTCAAAGATAGGTCTTTGGTATCCCAAAGAATGAGACTTTACCCTCCTTGGATATTCAGACGCAGATCTAACAGGTTGCAGAGTTGAAAGAAAGAGTACTTCTGGTACTTGTCAATTACTCGGTAATAGGATAGTATCTTGGTTTTCAAGGAAGCAAAATACGGCAGCCCTTTCAACAGCAGAAGCAGAATATGTGGCTCTTGGAAGTTGCTATTCACAAATCTTATGGATAAAATAACAACTGAGAGACTTTGGAGTCAAAGTTTCTTGCACCGAGATCAAATGTGACAACACAAGCGCAATTAATCTTACCAAGAATCATATTCTTCATTCAAGAGCAAATCATATAGAGATTCGACATCATTTTATTAGAAATCACGTTCAAAATGGAGAAGTAATGATCCAGTTCATTGACTCTAAGAATCAACTTTCAGACATATTTACAAAGCCACTGGAGAAAAATCTATTTGAATCTATTCGTACTAGACTTAATATCATATCTCTTACTTAGCAAAGTCTGGATACTCTCAAGACTCAAAGTTAGAAGTCTTTAAATGCTCAGACTCAGAAGACCTCAAGCCTCGACTGTAAGTTGTTTCTAATTTTAATTTGAAAAGGTACGATTATCTATTGGCTGTTAGTTGATTGATTTATCTTTCTTAAATTACTCCTTATTTCAAAAAGGCAATTATCAATTTTTAAAGAATTCAGTTAAATTCATAAAGGGAAGTTATTGTTTTTTTGAAAATACATCTTTTTTATTTCATTTTATGATGCTTTGTTTACCCCGCTTCACTTACTTTATATACCACTGTGTTTCGTCTTCTTCACTTTTACTCCGAAACCCTAGAATACAAAATTCCTATTTTCTTTCACTTTCACTCTCGATTCGTTCGAAAGTTTTCATCTTTTTGAACAAGTTGGTTATTCTCTCTATTGGAGTGTCAATGTCTTCAAGAAAGTCTTCAAGGATTGCAAGCAGGGGACCATGTCGCATGCCTGAGGGTCCTACCCACTTTGACTTAACTGAAGAAGAAGATTCTCATATGCGTCCAAGTCAGCATCAACCTTCTCAGCAACGTCAACCTTCCTCGAATCAACCAGTCGATGAAGTCATAGAAGAGGTTGAACCTGTAAGAACTCTAACTTCAAAGAATGCTTTCAAACTCTACTCAAATTTGAAGAAAGGAGGAACACCATTGTCTTTGATTGATGAGTTCTTAAAAGATAGAGGATTCAAGAATGAAACCCTGTTTTTGAGAGAGTTGGAGAGGCTAGGAGTTGTAGAGAAAGGATCGGCTGAGAAAGCGTTTAAGAATATTCCAAGTGACCCACAATATGGCACTGCAAATCAACCGCAATCTCTAGATGATGATGAAAGGTTGTATTCTCACTTTCAACTTAGATCTGGGGTGGCTGCAAACATCACTGATGGTTCGAATCTTTTTAGATCCAAAAATCATAAAAAGGTTTATGCAAGTCTTTTGAAGAGAGGGGTGATAAACCCTAGAATTGTTGACTTCGATTTCCTGGATTCGATAAAAGTTAATTTGAGGGAAAAGTTTGCTTTATTGCAATTGGAACAATTCTGTTCTAAATGTTCTGCTGCTTTTCCAGAGCTTACTGCTTACTTTTACTCAAATCTATCTTTCATGGATGCACAAAGTTTTATCTTCACTGTGAAGGATAGGGAATTTTTGGTGACCACAGACATTTTGGCCGACATAATCGAGGTGGAAAGAATGAGTTTCCAACCGATTAGTGTGTCCATTACTCATGCTATTCTGTCTTTGGTAAGAGACAGGGATGTTGAAGGAAAACTTTCTTATTCAAGGATGAGTGCCTCGAACATTCTGCTGCACAAAATTGTGATTAATTGCATTCGTCCCAAATCAACATCCAAGACTGATGTTTCTCGATCTGAAGCCAAATTGATGTGTGCAATCAATACTGGTTTTAAGTTCTCTCTGCCTCACACCATACTGTTCCACATGTATCGAACTGTGACGAAGGATAAAGGGACAACTTCCTTATTCTGCTCTTATCACACGACTCTTTAGGCACTTCAAAATTCATATCTCTGCACCATTGAGTCTGAAAGCCATCACTCCGATGGTAATTGGGTTCAAAATGGTGACAAAGATGTGCTTAAAGGAGCTGAACAAAATGCTGGAGTGTATGAAGGAGAAATCCCCTCTCAAGGCAAAGCAAGACTCTGCTGCGGCTAAAAGAAAAGGCAATGAGCCCATGGTTGCTCCTGTAAAGAAGAAAAGAGCTCTCATTCTGGAAAATGAAGAAGATGAGGATGAGCTTACTATATCTGCCTTGAAAAATCTAAAGATTTTTGTCGGCTTTCGTGAGAGTGGAGAAGAGTCAGAGGAAGGAAGAGAGAGAGAAGAATCGGAGAAATAAGAAGAACAGAGGGAAACAGAGGAAAGAAGAGAAGAAGAAGCAGAAGTAGAAATAGAAGAAGAAGAGGAAGAAGAAGAGGAAGAGGAAGAAGAAGAGGAGGAAGATGGAGAAGAAGAGGAGGAAGCAGAAGAAGAAGCAGAAGAAGCTGAAGAAGAAGTGGAAGAAATGGAAGAAGAAGTAGAAGAAGCAGAGAGAGAAGGAGGTTAGGATGCATAAGACTTTTTCGAGCCAACCTTGGCTATCTCTCTGTCTAGTCATTCTAAGATAAGAGGAGAAGAATCTGCTGGAGCGCATCACTCTGAGGCTGAGAAAGCTTTACCTACTTCACCTGAGGGCATCAGATCAAGGGGAGCTGATGGACAAAAAGATACTTCTTCACCCCTACTTGCTAGTGATGTAAGTCGTTCTGCAGCAGACCTAGAAGAAGTGTATGCCTCACATTATCCAGAAGATAGACCTTCCATTGAGACTCCATCATTTCTCAAATTCCCTGAGTTTCACTCTGCTGGTCCAAATGATACAACTGCTCAAACAGCAGACTTTTCAAGACTGCTGGAAATTCTTTTGGATGTGCAGAATCAGCAATATGCTATGAGTTTTGAGATGCTGGATCTCAAAAACGCTGTTAAGGCCACTTCAGTGTCTCTTCATGAACAGTTAAATACCCTGAAGAATCAAGTTCAGTCTAACGTGCAGGGTGAAGAATTTCAGGCGCTGAAGCAAAGTTTTGACAAGCTTGAAAAAACAGTACACTCAATGGGAGAATACGAGCTTGTTCACTTACCCAAGCAGCCTTAACTCTTGATCTTTTCAATCTATCTCTTTTTGTTCGATCTCCACTTTTTGCTATTGATAAAAAGGAGGAGATGTTTATGCAGATTTGCTTGACTTGACTTGATGTTATTTTTATTTGGTTTGGACTTTATCTTGTTTGGTGTGTTTTTTTGTTTTGGACTGGTTTGGATTACTGAGACTTGCTAAGTAACTTAAGCTATTATTGATTATGCTAAAGATAGTTGTGTTTGGAGGACTAACATGTTTTCTGTGATTGCAGATTCGCTACTATCTTTTTCTAATCTTTAATAATATTTGTTCAAGAAAATCTTGGTTTGCTTAAGTGTTGCAGGTCAGAGTGTCTAAATCTGCAGGAAAGTTTTGTCACCATCAAAAAACCATCAAAAAATGGGAGATTGTTGGTGAAATCTTCTTTTGATATTTTGAAGCTAACAAAACGTTTCCTAGTTTAAAGACTTCCAGACTCATCTATCAAAGTCTAAAGACTTCTAGACTGAAGATCGTCAAACTCAAGATTTAAAGTCTGCCCCCGTTGACAGTTTTTAAATCGTCGAAGAAGTCTTATCCAGATATGAGGTTATCCTTAAGGATTTGATTCGATTGGTCGAAGATTATCTCACCGTTGGAGAAAGCATATAAAGATCTATTATTCGTATGACAAGTAAATCAAGTAAGACAGATCCGTTGATTGGCGAAGTATACTTGGAAGGTTCTACTTATGGAAACCTAGATCCTGATTGTATGGGCGAACAGAATTGGCAGGCTATCTTCATATTTCTTAAATAACGCGAGATCTCCCTAATTGATTCGGTCCAACGGGTAGATTGGACGGACTCCTTTGGAAAGTGCCAACGGTTATGTAAGCATGGAGGAGTATAAAAGGAAGACGCTCTAGTTGTTCGAGAGTGTGCGAGATAGAAAAATTCCAAAGTCTGAAGCTCCTTACTCGTTGTTAATTCACTTGTTGAGCATACAACTATATTCAAAAGAGAGAATTTTGTGAGACCTCGAGGAAGTGTAGAAGAGTCTCTGCACTGTGGAATCGAGGACGTGAGATTATAACATCTCTTTTGACTCATAGTGAAATCTAGCCGGTGGGCTGTTAGCGTAGGAGAGTGGACGTAGGCTTGGTCTAAGCCGAACCACTATAAACTCTATGTTTCAATTCTCTTTCTTTATCTCTTTATTTAATTCGTAGTATTGTCTATTTATTTATACTATTTCGTATCCTTGTTCCGAATTAAGTTTTTAAGAGAAGAAGAATTTGTTTTTACACCTATTCACCCCCCTCTAGGTGTTCTTACTAGCACTTTCAATTCTTAGATTCAATTTCTTTGAACTTTGTCTGTAATTCAATTCGGATCGAGTTCGTTCAACGATTCAAACTCGAGACACTTTTTAATAAAGATTACAACGCGCTCCTCCAAGAGAAAGGTGAAATGGTCTTTGGGAACTCATATAGATCACTCCATCTATCTATGCCTCGATCAAACAAGGAAAATTAGCAAAAATAACATCAGAAAACATTTTCCATGCAAGGGGTACATCTCCAGGAACCGAACAACCTGCCGTACAAGCTAAAGTCTCATTTGCATTGCGTCACTGCAGAGCAGCATGATCAAAGCCAAAGTGTAATCTCGTGTTTGGTCGTGTGGCAGAGAAGTCTTACGTACCAACTAATACTTAGTGCTTCAATTTGTCGAACGGCACAAGCCGCTTCCTTCTGCGA
The DNA here is from genome assembly GCA_016097605.1 of Eucalyptus guilfoylei. Lineage (NCBI taxonomy): Eukaryota > Viridiplantae > Streptophyta > Magnoliopsida > Myrtales > Myrtaceae > Eucalyptus > Eucalyptus guilfoylei. Next base: position 21,064,996 of record CM027860.1, read on the forward strand.
CCTCCTCCTAGGCAGCCTTCTCCTTCTTCATGTTGTCGAGCCTCATGCACAGACGCCAGGTTGTTCGATATGAAGATTTTTGCAGAATTCGCACCGTATGACCCTGAAGCACCCAATGCCAAGGAATGAGGAACGATTAAATGAAGCCAGGAGGAAATAGACATGTTATGGAACAATCTTCCGCAAAATGAAAGCCTCGGTAACTAACAATCAAACGCTGCACAAACTTAAAGGGCAGTAAAAGAAAAACGGAGGACGTGGTCATGAGAATTCCATGATGCAAAAGAATATGTAAAGAGAGTGAATTTTCAGATATATGCGGCAACTCGCAAAGCATTCAGCAATCCATGATAACACAATATACAGATGTTAACGCGGAACCTACTATCTCCATAGCTCCCATGATCTCCATATCTAGAACAAGAACTAATATAATCAAGGAGAAATATTAACGTACCTCTAGATCCATCGATCTTGATGCGAAAGCGGAAAACTAACAATCCACGCGCAAGTCATTTTTCTTTATTGTCCTCTGTATCACTGCCCAATGAGATGACCCCCTTACCCTTTAACACTAAGTAAATGCTCATTTGTGAGAATAATTGTGAGAACTAGGGTTAGAGGAGAAACTTGAGCATTATATATTGAGTTTCTAGCTAGGCCCTCTCATTATAGGCGAGGCTCAACTTGGCTCATACTAGCCAGCCTCATATAAGACTAATTAAAAAACATTTTATCTCACTTTAGACCAACCCCCTAAAACGGTAAATTACAATATCAATTATGTAGCCGACATTAGGAAAACTCTTACAAGAAACGCACAAAGAATTTCTTGATTCACTTATAGTTACTCGTGGATGTTCTCTTTGTTTGCCAATTGCATCGAGATGAATTGACAGATTGTATGTAAGGATGAGTATGGTTCCAAGGTAGAACCTGGAACTAGAGAATTGGACCAATGGGAACTTGTTTGATTTCAAGTTCTAAGGTATTAAGGTAAGTTCCAAGTTCTGAAAATTGGAGAACTTAATTCGACAGGTCTATTCTAAGTTCTTGGTATGTGGAGCCTAGAACCTAGACCTTGTAAAAGTTTTTTGTGTTTTTCTTGATCTATGTCTTCAGGTGATCCTATGGTATTCAATGATGGCTAATGATGAGTATATAATCTAGAACCATTAGTCTATGCTTTTATTTAATGACTTTGACTTTTATTTTGTTAATATTATTATTTTTCGTTCCAAATATAAATTGCGGTAAGTGGATTAATAATAAGCAGTGGTCATTAAATATGATGATTCACTGCATTGTTTGATTAATAATATAGTTGGAATCTGAGTAGACCCTGGAACCGATCCTATAACTTGTGATAAGGTAAGTTCCACATTCCAAGGTATGCATGGTAGATTTCGAGTTTAAAAAAATAAGAAACTTATTTTAATGTGTAGGTTTTAGGTTTTAGATGAAACTTGTATGGAACTTGGAACTGCTTACCCCTAATTATATGATTTGATAAAATCAAGTGATTAACTCTCATGTGAAATTCTCATATCATAATCCAATTTGAGCTAAATTGACAATCATTATCACAACAAAGGAAGAAGAAAAGTAAAAAAGAAAACCGAACAAACAACAGGAGGAGGATTTCAAGATCGTATTGGCCATTGCCGTGAACTGGAGTCTCTGTCCTAATTAGTACAGGAATTGACAAAGCAAAGTGCGCCGTAACAGTTGGTGGCATTGATGAATTGTGGATGTCTCTTAGAAAAACTCGTCGAATCCAAAATGTGTGCATACAAATTCCAACGAATCGTCACCCAGTAGTTACTTGATGTCTCTATCCGTCGCCCAATCGAACAGAGCCGTAACAGTAAATTGCATCGTTGAATTATGGATAGGGCTTAGAAAAACTCGCGGAATCCAAAATGGGTGCGTACGATTTCCAGCGAATTGTCCTCCGGTAGTTGATCGACGATGTCACCATCTCCCACCCAATCGAACAGAGACGGATGAACAGATTTCATGATGCGGCGAAGCCATTGACCAGCAGGCGATCTTCCCAGATGACAATCCCAGATGAATCCCAACTTTGACTCTTTGAGCCGACTTGACGACCGTTGTAGTCCCAAGGAAAAGCGCGCGAACGCACAAACGGGGGAGAATTTCTCAAGATTGCCTCAGCCATTGCCGGGATTGGGAAGTTTCTGAGCTTCCCGGTGAACGCAAAATCTTTAAAGGAATTTGCAGGTCGCTCGATGAACTGGGGACGACGCTGCCAGAAAGGCGGAAGCTTGCTGAATCGGAATTGGGTGGGTTGATTTCATACTAGATTGTTCTCGAGCTCCGAGTTGGGAAGTCCATGGACTCGGGCGGAACCCGTTCCCTTTTTTATCGGGTACGGGTCGGGCCGGAATCTGTTACGGTCAAGTCCGGGCTGGGTTAGGGGCGCCAGGCTTTCTACCAATCGTTGTAGCCCAAGCAAGTCTTAGCGGCTTCGGAATGAGAAACCGAATGCAATAAAATATACTCGAAACCTTTTTGCATAATGTTCTTTATAAATGTTTGGAATTTCCAACATTACTTGATCCATCACTGAAATAAAATATGCTCACTGGCAATTTTTACAGCATACAGAGCTGTCGAAATGGGCCACAGACTAATATTTTAACCCACATGTATGAACGTGAGTTATATATGGATTATTTTTAAATTAAGATATGGGTCATCAATTGGTTTAAAAATAAAAACCTAGATAGGATGGGTTTTATTGCACCTTTTACAGACCCATTTTTAAACCATTTATGACCCCTTACTTTCAAAGCCGTTGTCACCCTCATTAGGAGACACGGTCTTTATGACCAGTTCAAGCAGTTCAGCAATGGAGATCCGACCACGGTAGAACTAGCAACCACGAAGTGGCTACGGCAACAATTAACACTTGAAGCTGTCATGCACCACCCATCGGACCTCCATGGCCACCCCGACCCAATTCACCCATTTGCCCCCTCTCGATGGCATATAGTAAAACGTATCCGATACGTGCATCCGTTGATATTAAGGTCCTCGAACACCTTAGACTAATGATCCGCGTAAATGAATAGTCTTCCAGAATGAAAAACAGCAATTTTTCGACGACTTATGAGACTTGGAATTTGGAGGCATCACAAGAGGTCCAATGTGAAGTGGTCCTTTGAAGGCGATGGAATGTGAATAAAGGAACAAGAAACGACCCAAGTGGTGGTGTGGGGATGTAAGGGGTAGTTCACGGATGTCCTTTTAAGTCTTAAATGGATGGGAACATCAAGTTCTTTTGGCTGTTTCTCGGGCTGCTCCGCTCGTTCTGTACCGACCAAAGTCCCACATTTTCCAGGCATGCAGTGACCATGCTATGCACATGTATCTTTCACCGAGCGTGCCGTCAGTGTCACGATGCCTTCGCCATACAAGCTCCCATCACTACTGTACCTCCTTTGAGCCTCTCTTTATGTCACCAACGTGTTCTTCATATCGGTGGAAAACGTGATTGAAGTTTTGCCACAGCCACCGGGTGTGGACAATTGACCGGTGTTTATCGTCGGGTGCTGAGAAAAGCGGTCTCGTGTGACGTAACAGTGATGAGGGGGTGACTGAACTGCTGATGAACGTTCCTCCATGTCCGCATTCGAATCTTATCGACCCTCCAAAATTATTGATGGGATTTTAAACACGACTGTTTATATGCCTTCTCAATATATATTTAGTTAAGTTCCGACGCCACCCCGGCTCTGGTTTGGTGTGGCGATTAGAGAGTCGGTCTAAATTCATCTATAAACGCTTGAACTCTAAGAAAGTAACACTGCTGTGTAACACGTGAGGGGGTACTACAAAGAAATTCAATGCGTATTTTTATTGCAGCTCATTGCGGAATATGTGAGCTCAAGCCAGAAGCCCAAAATTTTGGGTTAGGACAGAATGGGAGTAGGTGAAGTCGTGCGTGTCCTCATCCGTTTCGTTGTCTTAAGGCCCATGCATATGGCGAGTGGAGGACGAAAGCGTCGTATCCGAAGACCCCACGTGAGCTCTCGATGACTTGAAAGCCTCAACACACACACCCTCCTCCTCCTCCTAATCAAGTCCTCAATAATATCATCCCCGGAGTCTCTGCATCGTCAAACTCCTCGAGAAGGGATTGGTCCACCTGACGGATGACCCCCCGCAAGTGGAGACGAAGGAGAATTAATGAGAAAAGAGGTCGCTAGCTCGACCCAGAAAAGGACGAGAGAGAGAGAGAGAGACCTATCTCAATTGTCAAATGGGCTGGTCTAGATAAACAGGTTAAGCCACAAGAATCGATGAAATCGAACCGGGGGAATATGTCCATGTCTTTACTTGTCAGTTCGCCATCACGTTGGATGAGTTCAACACGGAACGCAGCCGTAGCTTTCTGGTACGTGCGTTGAGCTTTTGTATGTGTGCCCTTTCGATTTAGGAATAGGGCTTTGTTCGGCGCATTTTGCGTTCCGTAACCATGAAAGAACCACGTGCTTCGATGCATGGCAACTTAGCCGCTCCTCTACTTTTTTAGTCTAAACTCAAAAAGTCCCCACACGACGTAGGATTTCTAACAGACAAGCTGGATGGCGGTTAGTCATGACCAGATGATGAGAACCCTTTGATATTGCGGATCAAATTCCGTAAGAATTACGTTAGAGTCACGAGAAAGTAAAGAGAGAGAGAGAGAGAGAGAGAGAGAGAGAGAGAGAGAGAGAGAGAGATCTTTCGAAGATTCTTTTAAAGAAAAGGCAGACCTTCCATGGACGCCGACGACGAATCCAAGTACCCAGTCGAACTCGAAGGTTGGTCCAGGACCAGGAAGCCCCACTGACAGTGAATCTAAAGAAGGCTGCATTTAAGTACTCGACTCGATTCTATGTCCAATCTGATCTTTGGCATGTAAAGGGCACACGTCGAGCCAAACTAAGTTGACCTAATCTTGGACAGAGACGCCAAACCCACAAAGAGAGAGAGAGAGAGAGAGAGAGAGAGAGAGAGCGCCATCTCTTTGGCGAACATTATGGGGCTGCGCCTATTTTGTTCTCTTGCAGCTAGCCGAGATATTAGGCTCAGCCAAAAGAAAAAACGCAAAGAAAGGGTAGCTGAGATTTTAGGGTGGGGAGAGAGAGAGAGAGAGAGAGAGAGAGAGAGAGAGAGAGAGGCTTAAGCTTAACTAGAAGAAGCCTAAGCTTCACGGAAAGCTTGCTTCTGTGGCGGCTTGGTGGGAGCAAAAGTCGGCTTAAGCTAAATTAGAAGGAGCCTAAGCTTCACGGAAAGCTTGCTTTTGTGGCGGCTTGGTGGGGGCAAAATTCTACTGGCATATTGACGGGCGTTTGTATATTCGTGCACATATATGAATATACCTATTAATATACCTATTGAAGTGGCTTTTTCTTATACGGGTGCTCTCTAATCACAGCATATAAGATCGGGTGAACCGACTGAAATACCTTTGTCATGTAAGGTTTCAAATGACATGTTTCCGTCCGTTTGAAGCAATAATTTTGAGATTTTGTGGATTACAACAAATCATTTTAAAAGTCTAATTTATTGGATGAATTTATGTTTTTAAATGTTTTATAATATTTAACATCCCATCACGCAACAAATTAGAACTTGACCAGATATTGAAGCAAGGAATTGCTTAATAGGTGGAGAAAATCAAGAGATCAGAAAGATTTGAATGTCAAGGCCTCAATTTGACGCTAATGAGAAATTTCGTGGGATTATAGTTAACCGTTTTGAAAATTAAATAATTAGATGGAATTATTTTAACATTGAAAATGGTTTTACAGCGTATGTTATAATACGTAAGATCACTTGATTGGATTATATGTGTTGATCGTGGATCTCATTGCAGAAGTCCTGTCCAGTGCTTTACAATTGTCGCCCACCTAGAGGTGGAGTCATCATGGCCACCACCTGAGCACATTACGGGCCCTTGGCGCCAGGGTTTCCTCAACTGCAAATAAAGGGCTTATCTCTTTGTTTCTTACACGGCCTTAAGCGCTTATCCAGGTTGTTCAAGGCCATTTGACTCATATGCTTCGTATATCTTTTATATACTCGTACGATTACGTTTATGATTACAGTTATCATCCACCAAGCAAAGGAGATCGCACATCATGTCGCGTGATATAAGCATTTAGACTTTCTCAACTGGGTAGGGGCCTGGGGGGAGGGGGGAGCCACCTCCGCCGCATTTAGGGCTTGTTCTATGTTTCTTTTCTCCGGTAGAGCCTCTTTCTTTTACCGGGCAAAGCCCCCCAACTCGATGTTCTTCGGTGGTCTTCATATTTGACCTGGGGAAAGGGAAAAAAAACAAGTTGCATTTGTATCTTGCGCCTTTAATTGCGTGTGACTTGGGCACGACCCCAATTCAATGCGCTGGAGTCGAAGCTTCTACTAACCCTCCATCCTTTCAGCAAACCGCCAACAAGCCCAATCTCCCACGGCAGACCCTAATTGGCTCTTTCAGCGACTGAGATCAGTCTTGTTAGGACCTATCTTTCTAGGGTTTTCTTCACCTCCTGCGCATTTAAGGCTTGTTCCATGTTTCTTTTCTCCGAGGGAGCCGCTTTCTATTACCTGGCAAAGCCCCCCAACTCGATGTTCTTCGGTTGTCTTCATATTTGACCTGGGGAAAGGAAAGAGGAAAAAAAAAAAAAAAACAAGTTGCATTTGTATCTTGCGCCTTCAATTGCATGTGACTTGGGCACGACCCCAATTCAATGCACTGGAGTCGAAGCTTCTCCTAACCCTGCCTCCTTTCAGCAAACCGCCAACAAGCCTAATCTTCCATGGCAGACCCTAATTGGCTCTTTCAGCGACTGAGATAAGTCTTGTTAGGACCTATCTTTCTAGGGTTTTCTTTTTTTCCCTGTGGAATGGGACCCCCATTTAGATTACGTAGATTCTATTTCCGGATGGGCAGAGAGCCTAGAGAAGTGCAGTTAGCTCCAATATTAACACTACCCTAGTCTTGGAGGTCCTAGAATCTCATCTATGTTAAGGAATCTTTTGGAAGTAGGATGGAATTCCAGTTGAATCTAAAAGAGAAAGAGAAAGCTTAAGGAAAAGTTACCACTATTAAAAACCCTCGACAGGATTTGGGGTATTGTAGTTGAAGAATCACCTGCATCGAATCATAAATAATGCGTAACGTGTCTATGATTCTGTTAATATGATCTAAATAGTCGCAAGAATTAGTTGGAGATAGAAACTTCAAACGTGTAAATGCCCCTAAATTAAACAAGTCATAGACTAAAGCTTCGTTCAAATGAGTCGTGGTGCAGGTGTTTTGCTTCTCGGCATAAAATGAGAATCGTCTAATCAAAAGCAATATAATTAAAATGAAACCTCTTTTGTCTCCAATTTAATGAATGCACATGGTCATTCGCTTTTGTGTCCATATAGTTCTCTTGATCGTATCTACCGAAGCAGCTACGATAGTTTAGCCGCAATTCGCTTCCATCGCAGACATAATCTATAAAATAAGGTACTCTTTCTTCACTTATTAATCTCCATCTGCCAAATTTAGAGGATCCTCGAATATCTTGCAAATGAATCGTCGCAATTCTTCGTTTCCCGATTTCCATGGGTGCTTGAGAGAGCAATAATTGCCAGCGAAGACGGGAAAGAGAAAAGAAAAGAAAAATTCACAAGAGATGGGTAAACGAAAGAGTGCTGAAATCACCAACTTAAATTACGTACTTGTTCGACCAAAAAAAAAAAACGTACTTGACTAGAAAGGTAGCGTGCGAACTCGAGAAGTTGCTGGCGACGTCTCTTTCGCCCTCGTTGTCTCCCATGCCATCACGAAGAGGACAGGAGAAATTTTGGGTATCTTAAGGTCAATGGTTTTTCATTACATGACAAGGTCGTTTCTGTCCATGGAAACCCTGAACAGAAAAAAATCAAAGATTGGACAAACGAGGTCGACGATTGACGACGGTGCCCTCCCCATGGAATCCTTTCCACTATCATGGTGGCCACTCTTTTCAAATCCATGGACAGTGAGAGCAAGCGGAAACTTTCATTCCTTAATTCAAAAAAATCAAGATTCATTACTGGAAAACCTATCGATTCAACCTGCTTTTTTCTTCCGCTGGTGCGAGAGCTGATTAGGATCATTTGACCATTAACATTTTATCCAGAATACCGGCCAAGATCATTCTCAGTGCTTCTATTTTAATTGGGTTCGGACAAGGACCCTCCAGCTGTCTCGGTGACGAATGGGGAGCGCCCCCCTCATCATCTTCTCTTCTCCCCCGTTGACTGAATGCCCTTTACTTGAATCTTGACCCGTTAAAACTGAGATTTTCCTGTGCGTTAAAAAATAGTGGCGGTTGTTGCGAGCCTGATGCATTAGGGTTTTCTATTGATTTCATTTTTAATCTTGATTATTTTTATGTGCCCGGATCGCGTATGCTTATCGGCAAGACAAAAGAATTGGGTGGGTGATTTGTGTCTTTCGATCATGTCTATTGGAGAAATAGCTATCACATTTAATGCATGGAGAAATTATATATATATTGTAGATCTGCCAGTACATGTAAATGCACGACTTCTTGTTCATAAGGTTAGGGCAAGGCAAATGCATCGCTCTTTTTTTCTTTTTTTCCCTCTTTTAAATTAAAAGTGTCAAGAAATGGGGTAATCGAATTCATCTAGTTTGGCGATTAGTTATATGAAAACTTTCTGGAACTATGTCAAATCGGGTCTTGTTAACAAGCACGTAGGAGCAGTATTTAATCCTATTAAAATTAGTAAAAACACATAAAGAGACATGTTTTGAAAATAAGAAAGGAACGTACTTTGAAAAAAGACATTTTTCGAATAGAAATACCACTTAATCACTGTATATTAGCGCGATAGGGGCACTCGATCTTTAACATTTTCCTCTCATAAAATTTGCTCAACTCTTTGTGATAAGAAATGATACTTATTTACATTTTTTTCCATAAAGAACCTCCTAATAAATCGAAATTTCGTGTAGTGATTACTAATTTTACAATTTTTTTTTTTAAACGGAACCCTCCACTATATATAATTCGCTTATTATCTAGACATGGACGAAGCAAACTTGTTCAGTGAGAATGCATCATGCCCTCAAAATCTAAAATAAAAAGCTTAAATAGCGAAAATACCGACCTAACGTTCGAACGTCACCGTTTTGTAATTAGGATCTCTAAGAGATTTATTTATTTATTATTTTTGGAGCTGGTCATACTCGAATTGATGACTCAACCGAGAGTCATTGACAATAAATTTCTCCAAAAATGATAGAGGAATAGTAGAATAGTATGAGTTTCTTTAATGGCCTTGACTAAATATTAATTTAGTGACTTGCGGATTCTACTTTGTCACTTTTGTCAAAGTTAATCGCGATACTTTAGTATTGTACTATTTAAAATGATATGTTGAGTAGTCCAAGTTCCAATATCTATGAACTTTACATAAGCTTCGCCATGGTCCTTAATGTTTGGGATTTTTACAAACTATAAGTCTGCATATCAAACTTTTTTTTCTTCCTGTTCAAGTTGGGGGTGCACTTCTACGTATGGATGATGTAAGTCCGCTGCAAGTAATATGCAATTTGACCACAACTACCTCTTTGGAATTGGTGCAACTTGATCAACCCACAGAGATTTTCAATTTAAAAACTGAAAGTCACTTATCTGAATTCTGTCAATTTTGTGTAAAGATCATCTAGACTTAATTGATTCATAAAACTTGTAGGTTATTTTTAAGACCTTCAACTAGTCGAGAATAAGCTCAAAAAATTATCTCTTGTGTATGGGAATCTGTAGGATCACACATATGTGCTTTTTTCTAACTTTTTTAGTAGAACTTTTTAACTATGAGAATCAGTGAATTGTTGTCTTATAAAAAGAAAAAAAAAAGGGTGATCATTAGTAATGCTTTGAAACATCCATGTTGTTCATCTATGAAGCACCTTTTCATTGTAGTTATCTCTTTTTCAAGATATACGCTTCATTATAGAAAAATAATGGAAATTTTAGGAAATGTTGCTACATGAGGATGAGAAAAAGGCCATTTTATAAATCTGGAAGAACAATTTGTTAAGATTGATGACGGTTGGATCACCAAAAAAAAAAATCTAGTTATTTATTGAAGAGATTTCATACATTTGTGCATTCCACACTCAATACTTAGATTCAATAAATTTTGGCTCCTGTTAACGAGCATTTATGTTCCACCTAATATTGAATACGGAAACAATTTGATTTTCAAAACATATGATCACGCATCACAATAGACTGTCAGTCAATGCATTGAAACCACAATATTTCCTTAGCTAGCTACTCAATAGATGCTCCTAGATTATTCGTTAACGAAATTCATATAATTCAATTTATCGTAGAATAATCGTTTCTGCAGGAATTATAAAATCAACATTCTAGAATTAACCCATCGACAAGATGTTTCCAAGCTTTCAATTCAGGAATCAATGGTTATGAGTTTAATTCATACTGTAAGAAGCTCAAATTTAATTAGAATGATCACCATGAAATTTTATGATAATTTCCTCATATGCCCGACTAATTAAATACGTTCTATGCATTATTAAGTATAACAATAATAACAAGAACAATAATAGTAATAGTAGTAGTAGTATAGTAATAATAATAATAATCATAATAATAGACTAACAAAATGATGCGGGGAAGGGGGGCTCCACGGGGACATTAATGTAATGTGGCTCGCGGCGGCCTAGAATTTGGGGTTTGCGGGGGTCTGACGTGGACGGAAGCGAAAAGTGACGTGGCGGTGGGGCTCAACCTCTCGCCAAGGAAGTCAGTGGGATTAGGTGTCTTCCCCACGTGGTCCCTACCACCCCCTCTCCTTCTCTCTCTCTCTCTCTTTTTCATAACAACCTTCCATTCGGACCGGACAGACAGAGACAGAGCCGTGCCGTCAACTCCGTTGACCTCAGACAAAGCCCCCCGCCCCACCCACGTGGACCCTCCCCCACGCCCCCGTTATCCTTAACGGCGTCCCCAACTAGAGATGCCAACCGTTGGTTCCTCCACGATCGCGCACGATCCATCACGTGACTCCCGTGGCACCATCGCATTTTCGACCGTCCGATCAAATGGATCAAATCAACGTTGCCCTACTTAATATCAATCAAAAGAATACAAAATAAATAAATAAACATTTATGGGAATATTATTATAATTTGCACTTCCATTGACTGAAGGTCGGAAAATAAATTTTAGGAACAATATCCAAGAATTTACAATTAATCGCTTAGGAACGTTTTTTGAAAATTTGTCGATTATTACCAACTATTTTGAAAGTTTAAATTGTTAAATAAACGTGTGGTTTACCATTTAGTTACACTAACACTTTCAATTACACGTAGTTTGATCTTTTTGCCTTCTTTTTATCTAGTATTAAGTGTAGACATATATAATTGAAGAGATAAATTAAATATGAAAATATTTAAATTCAGGACCTCTAACTCTCATATAATGTAAGATTTTATAAAATCACTATTAATTATTTTTAAAAATCAAGTTTTTAAATGAAGATGTTGTTTAATATTTAATTATGTTAATACATTTTCTCGGAAATTATTTTCTATGAAACGAATGGCACCTAAATTATAAGTATTGTGATTGTCATTGAATAGATTTTTCTATGTAATGATGTGATATACCGGGATGGAACTTAAAAAATTCAATTTACCAGATTAACTCCATTCATGAAGTATCTCTTACTATGACATTTTGATTCCTGAGCTGAAAACATGGGTTAGACTCGTGCGGAGCTGTGCCTACATACGACAACATATTTTCTCCCGGGTTGATCTTGGCGCGTCCTACCGACTACGGAAGGCGCCACGTGGACGGTCGGATCGCCAGCGGCGTCATCCATGCCAGCGACAAAAGCGGCTGGTCGTCTCTCTCTCTCTCTCTGGGCCTTTTATTATCTTCGGACCCCCAGAAGCGACTTTGCCAGCAATATACTTTCGTTTTTCTGAAAAGGTTACACAACCACTCTCTCTCTCTCTCTCTCTCTCTCTCTCTCTCTCTCTCTCTTGTCCCACGTCTTCATTTTCTCGGTCATGGATAGACAACGCAGTGAATTGACGTTCTTGCACTCCCGCGACTTCCTCCGGCGGAGCCCCGCCCCGCCTCCCGCCGACGACCGAGACGCTGCCGGGAGCTCGCACGGCCCCAGCGACAGCAAGCCTCCCATCAGGGAGGTCGATTTCTTCTCATCGGGGAATTGCTCCAAGCTCAACAGCGACGAGGAAGAGAGCAAGGACTGCCATGGACTATCGAGATCGACTCTATCCGATCCCCGCGTAAGTTTAATGTTGGTGTTATTTTCCTTTTTTTTTTTTTGTTCTTTCTCGATCATTTGGATGTCTCGATATGAATCATTCACGATTCATTAACATACAATTCGACGACAGACTGGACTGAACCTGCTCTCTTTAAATTCCGGGATGGCGACCGCTACAGGAGACGATTGCAGTAACCACGATACCGAGGTGAGTTTCATGATGTTTTTTATTGCGGGTCGTCGGGATTCCTCAATCTTGATTCTTGAAGTTTCCGAGAGCGCTAAGAAAGGTTGAGTTTTTGATCGGTTTGTGATCAGATGAGGGTGCTCCGAGGGGAGTTGGAGAGACTGCACGAGGAGAACTGCAAGCTGAGAAGTATGTTGGATCAGATCGCCAAGAACTATAATAATCTTCAAGCTCAGCTCCTGATGGCCATGCAGAAACAGGCCCATCTTAATCAGAGCGAGCAGCAGGTACTGTCCAGGTTTCGATCGAGCCGCTCAGTCTGTCGATTTCTTTTATCTTGATAAGATCCAACGGAGGTTGGAGTTAGATATATCTCGCATCGCAGTTCATCGATCGGTAGACCATACAGGCTAAGTCAATCTCATCTCTTCCTGGATGTCAAATATAGTAATGGGCAACCCGTGCCTCACCTCACTTTAAACTGGCAAGTGTATTCCTGATCCATTATCGCCTTTTCTCCAATATCTTAATCAAAACTGAGATTTTTTCCAGTTTCAATTAATTCCCCGTTATTAAACAAGTTATGGAACAGAACCACCTAGGGATTGGAGAGTTTTCCTTACTTTAGTGTCCTGAGAATCTGTTCACCCATTACTTCTATTTATTTATTTTCCCTTCTGGTGTAGTTTGAGTTTTTTTTCCTTTTTTTCCTTTTTTTTCCTCCTAATGCAAGTTCGCATCTCATCAATAGCTTAAGGTTATCTGATTATATCTCCGAACATTACAGCCTGATTATTCCTAAAATCGAAGCAGTATATCATTGCCTTATAAGATCAGCTAAACATGGTCATAAAGAAAATCAACAGAAGTGAAACCAGATGTATCTTCATGAATGATTTTGTTTAGGAGAGCTATATAAAGCTCTCTCCTCTCTCTCTCTCTCTCTCTCTCTCTCTCTCTCTCTCTCTCTCTCTCTCTCTCTCTCTGTGGACTCAGCTGAACTTGCTTACCCTTTTTTCGGTTCTCTCTCTCTCATTTTATTTTTTCCTGCACTGACGATTGACTTGTTGACTAACGGGGCTCTTAATTTGCCAGAGGGACGAGATGACCAGCATGTCGAGCCCCACAAAGTCAGCGCAACAGCTCATGGACCTTCGGCCAGCATGTGCGGCCATAGACAACGTGAAGGATGAAGAGAAGACCGGCGAGGTGTCAGTCTCTCCAACCACTACCATGGAGGTCATGTCCAAGGAAAGCGACCACATTCACACCCCTCCCCTCAATGGCACCAACAACAATCATAATATCGAGGATGGCGACCGGGCCTCACAGAGCTGGGGCTCCCCCAAGAGCCCGAGGCTCGAGCCCTCGAAAGGCGGGGAAGAGCAACTGGCCGACATGCCCTTCAGGAAGGCGAGAGTGTCGGTCAGAGCTAGATCGGAAGCACCATCGGTAAATAACTCAAGAAAAGGAGAATTTATAGGACTATTATGTTGATTTGGGATGAAAACCTAGCTGGTGGGTGATTTTTGTTGTTGATTCTCTATTAATTATATTCCAGATTAGCGATGGATGTCAATGGAGGAAGTATGGACAAAAGATGGCCAAGGGGAATCCCTGTCCACGGGCCTACTACCGTTGTACGATGGCCGTTGGATGTCCAGTTCGCAAGCAGGTAACGACTTTAATTAAGAAAAGGCGACTCATCTTTGAAACCATGACGTAATAATTTGTGGTTGTTGTTGATGATGACAAAGACACTAACCATTCGTTCACTAAGAAATGGAAACCTTATAAACATGACCTGTTGAGATTCTTCTGCTAAAACTTCTTTCTTTTAGCTAAGCTTCTCTACCATTATCGCCCGTAAATAAATCCATGCATTTCCATTGTCGTGTAATCTTGGGCAATTCGAGTGGAAATGATAATGAGAGTTCTTCATTTGTAAACAGAGCGAACTTCTAATGGACCCATCAAACCACCATTGCACGTTAATTAAATTCGTTGTTGGATTATGAGATGATTATACATTTTTTCTGTAAACTTGGCCTTTTTGTCCAACACAGGTTCAAAGATGTGCGGACGACAAGACCATTCTTATCACCACCTACGAAGGCAACCACAACCACCCACTTCCTCCGGCAGCCACTGCCATGGCCAACACGACATCCGCCGCTGCTGCCATGCTACTATCCGGCTCCACCACCAGCAAGGAAACCCTAGCCTCCACCAACCCCGGCTACTTCCCGTCGCTCCCCTACCCTTCCACCATTGCCACCCTATCTGCCTCCGCACCATTCCCCACCATCACCCTCGACTTGACCCAAAACCATAACCCCATGCAACTCTTTCCCCGCCCACCGCCTCAGACCTCGGCCACATTCCCTCTTCCCTTGCATGGCTATGCAGCTCAGATAATGGGGCAAGTGCAACACTCCATGAAGTTACCAGCGATGCCTATGGTGCAACCAGGACTAGGGCAGAGGCATGCGTCCTTGGTGGAGAGCGTCAGTGCTGCCATTGCCTCCGACCCCAACTTTACCGCCGCTCTTGCGGCCGCTCTTTCAACAGTGATGGGCGGTGCACCGCCACGGAACAGCCCAGATGGCAATATCAATGCTAATAACAATAATAGTGGGAATAATCACTTTCTTCCTGCTGGGGTTGGTGTGCTTCCTGGGTCCCCACAGCTTCCTCAATCCTGCACCACTTTCTCTACCAACTGAGCTTATTTTTCCGCAGACTCACTCTATATGCCTAACAGGAAAAGATGCTACTAGGTCGAGGAAGAAAAACGGAATAATTACTGTCAAGAAAATTATACAACCTATGTGGAAGGATAAGAAAGGATGATGGAGATCAGGGAAGTGCATTCGCATCTCTCTTTTCAGAGATGGCCGTAGAGACTCAGTTTGTTGATCATGCATGGATGCAGCAAGCGGTGCCTCTTTGGTGTTGATGGGTTATTTTGGGTTAAAGATTAATCAGCTTCTAACTTCTCGGAGAACATGCACTCGTTGCCTTTTCTTGTCTTGAATTCTTGGTGATGATCTTTTCTTTTTTCTCTTTCTTTTTCTCCGGAAGGCATGTTTTTCTTCAGTGCAATTGCTTCATCTATGGGGATTTTGCAGCTTTGAAAAGTGGGGTATAATTCAAGGTAGACACATTAGGAAGGACAGGTACTTGGAGAGAAACAAATATATATACCTGATCTTGTACATTAAGTAATAAGGATCAGAGCCTCACAGGCTTAAAAGCAGATAGGAAGCTTCTTATCTTTCAAATAATATTTCTTCAGCCTCGGCCTTACTTGATCTCGTCTCTTTGCATTTTCATTGCACTTGTCTTAAGTTTACGTTTTAGAATAGAAAATCTCCTCTTCTTATATTATTTCTTTAGTGCACCTTTACCGCTATACGTTATTTCTACTTGCGGGAATCACTGGCTTGTGCTTGTGATGATTTAGTAGGAAGGATGCTGCTCTTAATATCCGAAGAATTTAGAATCAGTCTAGAGCGTCTTGGCCGCGTAGAAAATATGCAAGGCAATTGCCTTGCGTGTGGGTTATGTCTGAAGTAAGTCCTTTCGTTTTCTTTAGAATATAAAATGCGAGGTATACTATGATAAAATTACAAAATCTGTATAATATTTACTGAGATGATCAAGAATAACACAAGCGGATGTATAGAACTTCGTCAGTAGCTGATTAGAATCTGTCATTGTATCACTTAGTCTATGGTCAAGCATCATGTCTTTACTTGGATTATAGGGTGAGCTGCAGTACATATGCTGAGTACGGAGGATTTTCTCAGTATCTATCCCTATATTACATTACGGTTTGTTCAATTAGTCTTTGCCAGTGGCTGGTTTAGTTTTTTCACCAAGTAATAGCAAGGATAGATAGTCATCTAAAAAAATGCAAAAACAATTAACGAGAAGTCACAGCAATCGCAATAAAACTGATGAATTGAAAGGTTTTAAGACTCGTATTCTTTTGGACATGTGTTTTTACAGTTAAATAACCTCGAATAACACACTATGTCACGGATCAATTTGACACATTTGAGTTGTTTTTTCCTCAATATCGCATGCTAGACCGTGGAACTCTGTATTCGTAAATCTTCAAGTAGCTTGGGGCTAGGGAAATAACCAACATCGATGTTATAGATATTGCACTAGGTTCAGGCAGAGTGAATTAACAAAAATTAGGATTTCATGAACCCTACTTTATCACGTACCAAACTCCCTCGGCCTTGTTTCAGCAGCTACATATATACGACGCCGTATTTTAATCTGAACGTAGTCTCAGCTCCCTAGCTAGAGCCACTAGATGAAAGAGTTACATGTAACAACGCTAATAATAATAACTTCTCGGATTACGAAGTTGTTTCATTGCAGCTTTATGACCCATCCGACATATTTCATGGACTCATGCTTAGGAGTACTTTAAATTCTGGTCGACAAAATTAATTTCGCAGAAAATAGCGCGGCGAATTTCAAATGGATCTTCGGTGCACGTTCCATCCCTTTTTCAAGCAATTAATCAGAGAGCTCATTGCATCACTTCTTGTAAAAGGGTTTTTGAACACCCTCTTTGTGCTCTGCACGGTGTGTGTAGTAATATTATGGCGTTATTTAATTGCAAGATCCTAATTATTTTCTGCAATGATATTGCAACAATTAGTATTAGAGTTTGTTACATCACAACATCCATTGTCCAGAAACCACATTAGTTATTAAATTTCTTTTTTGAAATATTCACCAAACATCGAAATAAATTGGGAGCCCACCAATTAACCATGGGCTCTAATACCATTTATTAGGAGAGTGTAGTAGAAGTCCAATGCCAATTGGTCTATTGATGTGAGGTAGAGACCATGGGTTTTCTCTTTGGGTGACTCCACTTTCTAAAGTATACTAACACCCACCCGAATCAAAGACAGTCAAGGAAATCATATTTTTCTTCAACTCTGGAATATACCTTACCCCAATCAATGTCCTCATAATACCATCATGTATTCTGATTCTAACATCACTAACACCACAATACCATCACGTATTCCGATTTTTCTTTAATATACCCTACTCCAGTCAATGTCTTCATAATATCATAATACATTCTGATCCTAACATTACCAACACCCACAACATCACACCCAGCATTGTTCCCCAATTTCACTTTACTATTATCTATACAATAATAAGTAATAAACAAATTCTTATTTGATGTAGTGTGAAAAAACAACTAGAATCCATAATCCATTTGCCAAACGATGAATCGTCAATGACATAGTTTTTCTATTTTCTTTCCTCTCTTCATTCCTTGGGCCCGTGCTTTCTTTCCTTGCACGAAGTAGCTCACCGCCAAAGAAATAGAACATATAGCATTCTTGTTTTTGGTCGTACGCATTTTGCTTTGGACTCAAACACGTAGTGATTTGTGCTATGAGTTTCACATCCAATTGAGTTGTTTGTTTGTAAACACTTTAGATTTGAGCTTAAATTTAGGTGTGGGACTTGAATATATGAGCGATTGTAACTATGATTCTCTAATTATAGTGAGTTATTTGATGTTGGTTGTTCCCATGAATGTAGTTATTGACACCCAAATTGAATCACATAAGTCATTGGTGCCATTATTATTTGTCATTTATTTCTTTGGTGATTTCGCGTTGATTTAATTTTAAGATTCTAGTTAGTTTTCGTAATAATATGACAACAATTGGTGTTGGAGCTTGTTATATCACAATGCCTATCACTCGGAAATCTCATTGGTCAAAATATTCATTTTTTGAGATTTTCACCAAACACTAGAATAGATCGAGAGCCCACCAAACAACTATTGGCTCTAAGGGCCCGTTTGGTTTGGCTTTGGGGAAATGGCTTTGGGAAAATGTAAATACATTTGGGGTAAAGGGATTCTTCGAAATGCTTTAGTGCTTGGCAAAGTATAACTTTAAAGTATATTGTAAAGCGACTTTGGCATAAATACTGTTTGGTAAACCCTACATTTGCAAAGGGCTTTTATTAATTGAAAAAAAATTAAAATCAAATTCGATGAAGCTCCATCGCCGACCAACCGTCGGTGGCAGATCTAGCCCTCGAATAGCCCAGGCGGTGTTGCCTAAGGTCACACAACCAAAGCTACGAGCCCAGGCAATGCTACCTAGATTGCACAAACCTAGGCGGCAGTCGCCAGGGACACGCCACCCCTTAGGCAACAATGGTTGGCCTCCGGTAGCTCTGGGGAAGAGGAAGATGAATGGTCGACCCAAAAAAGAAAAAGTCAAAGGGTGAACAGTAGAAGTGGACTTGCATTTCCAAAATGCCAAAAGCTCAAAGTAGGTCCTTACATGCTTTGGACTTTCCGCCTTCCTAATACTGATAGTTGGCCAATAGGCTTTTAAAAATACTTGCTAAACGCCTAATATTTTTCCCAAGGTGCTTTGAGCCAAGGGGCTTTAGGAGCTCAAAGCCTTTTGGAAAAGTTAAACTAAACGGGGCCTAATACTATTAGCCAAATGCCTAATATCAATTGGTTTAGTGACGTGAGATAGAGACCATGGGTCTTCTCTTTGGTCGGCTCCATTTTCTAAGTATACCAATATCCAACTGAATCAAAGGCACTCAAGGAAATCAAATTCTTTTTCAACTCTAGAACATGCCTAACTCCACTTGATGTCCTCACAATAGTATAATACATTATGAATCTAACATCACCAATATTCACTAGGGGTGTCAGGAACCGAACTAAAAACCGAACCAAACCGAAAAATTCATTTTTTTCAGTTCGGTTCGGTTTTCAGTTCGGTTCTCATTAAAACCAATATTTTTTTATTGGTTCGGTTTTTATCAGTTAATCGAATCGAACCGAACCACAAACCGATAAAATCAAACCATTAAAAATTAGGTTTTATTCTCTCCCGATTCCTGTCTCCTCTCGTGTCTCGTCTTGGTCGGCTTGGAGGTGCAACGGCGACTGCGATGGCGACGACGATGACGACGGCAACAGCGGCAGGGACAGTGATTGCGACGACGACGGCGACAGCGACCAATCGAGGGACAGAGCCCCTTTCTTCTGCAAGTCTCTCCTTCGTCCCTTTTCCTTTCGTAGTTTTTGCGCAAATTGTCAAGTTTTGCGATGGTAAGCTTGGATGTTTTTTGGATTTTTTCTCCCGGCGCATCGTATCTTTCGTTTCTTGTTTCGAATCTCCCGTTTGTTCGTGCTTTCTCGAGTCTTGGGCCTTTCGAATTCCGGGTGAATGAGTGGGGTCGGTGATTCGTATCGGTGGCTTGAAATTTGGGGTGGAGGTATTGGAGGAATGGGTCGCTGTACGTGCGTCCGCTGTTGTAGTTTTGGGATTGGCAAGGCTTGGGCTTGTCTTAGCTGCTGTTGAGGTGGAATGAGTGTTAGCTAATTGCTGCAATTGCTCATGTCTATTCGGTTTTAGTGGCTCGGTTAGCCCTTTAAACTATTCGTTGAGGAGGAACCCGGTGGTGAGGGATCGTTTGTTTACCCTTGTCTTGGCTGGGGCTTTCGCTCATGAGTTTTACTTGGTGTATCCTTTTCCTTGCATTCTTTTTCTTTTTGTTGCCATTTCGTGCTTTGGGCTGTTATTTGTTCATGTTCATGGTATTGATGGATTGTGTTTATTAAAGCATTTGTCTTTGAATTATGTCGAGATTTTCTGCCGATGTTCTTCTATAGATGAATGTAACAGTATTTTCCATTTTATCCATTTATCATCTTCTATTGCGGATTGATCCATCAATGGTTTGTAATTGTATAGGATCCAGAAAATGGTGGTGTCTTCATTGGTACAAGATGTTAATTCCTTACTTAATTGGAGTCTCATTACAGGAGGTTACTAGATGCATGTCTTGTAGTGATTCTGAGCAAGCAGTTTCAACGTTATGATCTTAGTGAACTGAGGATTTGATGGATAAGGTGCAAAACCTTAAACGTTAATGGCCTTGTCCCGGTCTTGATCCCTTGACAAACTTTGGTGTACATGCTCTAATAGAGCTTAGAAAGCCGTTGCGAAGAACTAGTGATTGAGTTCTTTAAATCTCCTTTGGATACTTAGGTGGTGGCAAATAGGTTTTGAATCCTTGTATAATTGTGAAATCAAGTCTTCACTTGCACACTACGAGGGAATGTTTTCCTGAGTGATGTGCTCTTTCTTTTTGAAACAAGTATTATCTTCAAATGCATGTCAAGGTCTTCCCAGGATGTTGGCATGTAAGGTCTCTGTTCTTTTGCCGTATATGATTTAAAGATGCAAGCTATGATATAGTTTCTTTCAATATGTAGCAAGGAGTTTTTGGCTGAAATCTGTAGGTTTGAGGAGCCTTGTCTTCTATTGTTTGTGTGGGTCGACATTTCCATCCCTATCTTCTCATATATTAAATCAATTCCTCTACCTTGCGTTGTTTATGGATGTAGTTTTCCTGCAGGTGTCCCATTGTTGTAGAGTTTCAGCTCTTCATCGTTTCTTTTGCAGGTGGGTTTTGCCATGTTTGCTACATGGTCATAGAGTAAGAGTAGCTCAAAATGATGGAATTGGGGTATTCTGTGGGAGGGTGATCCCTCATTTTCTCTGTTTCAGCAAGAGTGAGCAATGGTCTACGCATGGATGTGGATTCCAATATTTGCGGTTTTTTCAGCTGTTCTACCCTGTAAATTTTGCAGGATGCGCGTGAGTATAGAGGATTGGTGGAGGATTGTTGCTATGAATATGAGACTGTAGACCATCTCAATGAGGAAGTGCTGCATCCCCTGCTCTAGGATTTGGTCAAGACCCCATTCTTTCGATACTTCAAGGTCTGGTTACTGTGTCACTTTGGGATTGTTTATTTGCTGATTCAAAACTGTTAGGTGATTGTGTTATTGAAGGAAGTGAAGTGACCAAGAAGTCATCTTAGCAGTATATACCAAGTTCTTTCGTTTTTAGTTTCCATGCTGTACTTGGCTTGTTGTTCGCTCTCTCAAGATGCCTAGAATGTGCTAAATGATAACTGTGAGAAAGCAAATAGTGAGTAAGTACTCCTATGGTAGGCATCATCCAAGCAAACTACTTTTAAGGTTATTTGTCTTACCTTTTTCTATAGTTCTTATTTGTTTTGGTATGTTACTTCTCGAACATGGTTACTCAATGTTTTATATTTATTCTCATGGCTTTTTTTAATCTAATTTATTGATGACTTTAGACAACTTTTCAAATTTGTGAATCTAAAAAGGTTTTCTTTCTACTCAAGATAAGCCATTTGTAGATCTCCCTGTCAAAGCAGTAACATGATTTGTAAAGCCAAATATACAATGAGCAAATCTTTAATAAGTGACTATGGCGGTACAAATAGGAGGAGGCTGAGATCGGTTGCATGGGAACACTTTAAAATGATAGACAATAGCCAAGATAAAGCCGAATGTCTATATTGTGGGGTTATTATTGGTTGTTCTAGTACTCAAGGGACTAGTGTGATGCGTAATCATTTAGGTAAATGTAAGAATTATCCATATGCAAACGTGGAGAAAAGGCAAAGAAATGCCTCGAATGAATTTGTTGGGGTTGGTAATTATATTTCAGCTGGTCCTTGGAAATTTGATCAAGATGCTAGTCGAAAAGATCTAGCGGCGATGTTTATTATTGGTGAACTACCCTTCAAGTTCGTGGAACTTGAGGCATTTCGGAAATTCGTGAGTAGAATCCAACCAAAGTTTTTAATCTCTTCAAGAAACACATTAAAGGAGGACTGTTATAAGTTATACTTGGAGGAAAGAAGCAAATTGAAAAAATATTTTTCGGATACTTCTCCAAGGGATTGTCTTACGACTGACACGTGGACTTCATGTCAAAATATAAGTTATATGTGTCTTACTGCTCACTTTATAGACGCTGATTGGAAGTTGCAAAAGAAAATTTTGATTTTTTATCAAATCCCAGGACATTCGGCTGAGATTATAGCGAAATGGGTTGAGAAATGCTTAACTAGTTGGGGGATCAAAGGCTTTTTTTGGGAGAAGCACACTATCAGTGCCATAAGTTGTATACGGCGCTCACTTTGGTGTCAAAAGTTTCCGTCGGATCACTTAAGTGCCAAATCGGAGGAAAAACGATCATTTTGGTGCCACCGGCGAGAGATTCCGGCCAAAATGATTACGTGGTTTTTTAAAAAAAATTAAAATCGACAAGCCCTTTAAACGACGTCATTTTCCGTCCTCCTTAAGAAAACAACGTCGTTTTGCCATCCTAAATGGATGGCCTCGAGAAAACGAAGTTGCACAACTCATTTGGTTTTTTTTTTTTTTTTTGGGATTGAAATTAGGGTTTTTTTGTGCGATCCTTGCCCAACGCCGGTAGCCATCGCTCAGCCAAAGTCACTCAGCCTCCATCGCTCGGTCGCTGTAGCTCGGCCTTCGTCGCTCAGCCAAAGTCACTTAGCCTCCGTCACTCAACCGTCGTCGCTCAGCCTCCGTCGTAGTAGCACCGTGTCCCAATCTCAGTAACATTTCAACAACTTCAACATCCTCAAATTCTTCGAGTTAGGACCTCGTCCAGCAGCTCCGAGTGGGTGTGGAGGGTGAGCCTCTGGTGGCTCTGGCCTTCGATCGCGAGCCAGTGGCGGCACACGAGGGAGCACCAGCCCGGGTCACCGGAGCCTAGGTACCGGAAGATGCAAGCCAGGCACTCGTCGGGAAGATCAAAGATGGAGAGGGAGAGATCGGGGGCGGCGCACTCGTTGGCGACCTCCCCGAGCACAAGCCAAATCACGGCCTTCGACTTGGCCGCCATGTGGCCATCGTCGGGGTCAGGGTCGGGGTCGGAGCCGCGGCCGCCGAGCGCGGGGGCCGTCAAGGACGGCAACTAACTGGAGATTTAGGGTTTTGAATTGCAGGAGACACACCAAACGGCGTCGTTTTGTTGTTTAAATGCTGACTGTACACTTCGGCGAGCCACATCAGCTTCAAAAATTAATAAAAAAGTGCCACGTCGGATTTCCGGCCAACCAGATCAGAGTTGGCACTAAAATGGTCGTTTTTCAAACTTTTTGGCACTTAAGTGATCCGACAGAAACTTTTGGCACCAAAGTGAGCGCCGTACACAACTTATGGCACTGATAGTGTACTTCTCCCGCATTTTTTCTATCACTGTTGATAATGCTAACTCCAATGACTCGGGAGTTCAATACTTGAATAAAAGACTTAACTCTTGGAATGCTATGATATTATCAGGTGAGTTACTCCATGTGAGATGTGCTCATATTTTCAGTTTGATTGTGAGAGAAGGTTTGAAAGATATAGATGATTCCATTGTTAGAATACGCTCAGCGGTACGTTATGTGAGATCTTCTCCTTCGAGATTACAACGGTTTAAGGAGTGCATTCTGCTGAAAAATATTGATTCCAATAATCTTGTATGTTTGAATGTGGAAACTCGGTGGAATTCAACATACCTGATGTTGGAAGTGGCCTTGAAGTTTCGAAATGCTTTTATCTCATTAGATATTCAGGATAGAAGATTTGCTGAAGAGCTTTCCAAGGTGAGAGGGTTGCCTACTGATGATGATTAGGATTATGCCCGTTGATTTCTTCCTTTCTTGAAGTTATTTTATGATGCGACTTTAAAAGTATCGAGCTCTTCTTACGTCACTTGCAATGATATGGCAAAAGATGTCAATGGGATTTATATGATGATTGATAAATATTGTGGAGATGAGGATAGGAGTCTGCAAGAAATAACTAAGAGAATGAAGATCAAGTTCAATAAGTATTTTGGCAATGTGAACAACATAAATCTCACATGGTTCATTGCATGTATACTTGACCCTCGACATAAGATGGAGTATATGAAATGGATGATTAATCAAGTGTATGAAGGCAATCGAGCAGAAACTTTGCGAGATAGAATGACAAAATCTCTGACATTATTATTTGAGTAATATCGCACCGGTACATGCCCCCAAAGCAACGTGAGATTAAAGGGGACAAGGACAGTGAACATTTCAATGTCTCCCATGGTTGGTGTGGACATTATGACTGCAATGTATCTTAGCCAAATGGGACAAGAATATGTGGAAGAAAAATCTGAATTAGATAAGTATTTGGAAGAAAGATGTGAACGGTATAGCTCCACCTTTAATATATTAAATTGGTGGAAAGTCAATTCTTCCATATATCCTATCTTATCTTCCATTGTTCAAGATATTTTGGCCGTGCCCATCTCCACTGTAGCATCAAAGTCTGCATTCAGTGCCGGAGGTCGAATACTTGATGTATTTCGTAGCTCCTTGACCCTAATGATGGTAGAGGCTCTTATATGTACTCAAGATTGGCTACGATCCGCACCGCTTTCACAATCGATCAAGGAGGACTTAGAAGAACTTGAAAATTTCAAATTAGGTGAGAAAAAAATAATCATGGAATATTGATATCTTTCAATATTACAATTGATATTTCAATTCTCATTTTCATTGTGAATTTAATGCAGAGTTGTCATCTACGACCATGGACCTGAATTCAATAGCAATTTTGCTTGATGATTGACGAACTTAAATGTAAGAATTATCCATATTTATACTTTCAATATTACAATTGATATTTCAATTCTCATTTTCTTTGTGAATTTAATGCAAGGTTGTCATCTACGACCATGGACTTGAATTCAATAGCAATTTCTCTTGATGATTGACATGTCAGAATTATTCATATTTATATATTTCAATATTACAATTGATACTTCGATTCTCATATTCATTGTGAATTTAATGCAGAGTTGTACCCGGCTCAAGAATTTGGTCAATTTTCCGGTTTTTATGTTCTCACTTTGAAAGTTTGGATGACCATTTTGCAATTTTATCTTATTGATAGAGCTCCTGGAGATTGGGAGATAAAAGTTACCTAGGCTTGTTCTGTTTTTAGACGAATGACATTCTCCCAATTTTATAATGTAGAAACAAGACTGAATGTTTTAACTATTGGTTGATTGGGAGCTTAAGCTTTTATTTTTATCAAATGATAATTTAAGGTTTCAAAAAAGCCTCAATCAAGTCTCAAGCTCATCTTTGATGGAATTACACGATTGGAAATGGCACATGACAAGTAGCCAAATATTCCACATGGAAGCCACGTCGGATTTCCTAAGCTTCAATTTTACTAGTGGTGAGCACATGATTTGATTGGGACTTCTTAAATAAGTCTTCTATTGACCAAACCAAAACTTTCAAGTCTAGAATGGACTAAAAATCGGAAACTCTAAGATTTGTTTTAGCACTTACCAATATGTTATTTGGGAATGGGATAAAGTAAATACTTTTTGCCAATAGCTTTTTTACACTTAAAATTTTTTTTATTAATTTATCAGTACGGAAAAAAAAATCTTTCTTTTTTTCAATTGAACAATAGAATTGTCTCTTAGAGAATCATCAAGAGAGATTATGTTAAGTAATTATGTTAAGTAATTGTTTAAATTGGATATCATTATTTGGCCAATGATTAAAAAAGGGAATGAAGTATATGATCTAAATTGCAAAATCCTCTAAGCTTGAAGTGCAGTAACATATTGAATTTAGATTATTTTGAGTTGAACAAGGAAAAAAAAATCGAAAACCAAAAGTTGAAAACCTAAAAGTGAACCGAACCAAACCGAAATTTTGGTTCGGTTCGGGTCTCATTCGGTTTGATTCGGAAGATTTTTCTAACGATTCGGTTGGGTTCGGTTTTTCAAAAAAACCGAACCGAACCGAACCGTTAACACCCCTTATATTCACGACATTACATTTAGTGTTTTTCCCCAACTGTATTGTTATCCATGTAGTGATAAGTGCTAAACTAGTTCTTATTTGGTGTAACATGAAGCGAACTACCGTAATCCATAATCCATCCATAAAACAGTGAATCATCAGTGATAGAGTTTTAAAATGGTGAATCATCAGTGACGGAGTTTTACTTCATTTTCTTTCTTCTTTTCACTCATTGGACCCACACTTGCTTTCTTTTCTTCAACAAGGTAGCCACGTGACAAAAGAAAAAGAACGCATAGCTCTTGTTTTTAGTTGTACGCGAGCATTGTGCTTTGGGCTTGAACATGCGGCGATTTGTGCTATGAGTTTTACATCCAATTGAAATGTTTATTTGATGTCGGAAACATTTGAACGTGTGAGTTATTGTAACTTTGATTCTCTGATTATAGTGAATTATTTGTTATCGGCTCTCCTTGTGGATGCAGCTATTGAACACTTAAACCAAAACACGTGAATTTTTTGTGCCACTATGATTCATTATTTATTTCTTTGGTAATTTCGCATTGATTTAGATGCAAGATCCTTGTTAGTTTCTGTGATAATATTAAAACAATTGGTATCCGAGTTTGTTGCGTCACAACGCCCATCACTTGAAAAACGTGTTGGTAATTAGATTCATTCTATGAGATATTCATTAAACACAGGAATAGATCAAGAGACCATCAATTAATCATGGCTCTAATACTATTTATAAGAATCACCCAACAAAAGCTTAATACCTCTTGGCGATCTCTTTTCAAGTGAAGGTATTGGGTATCTACTGCGCACCTAATATTGAGGGATATGGAGTTCAAGCTATTAAGAAACCATTGACACTGTATAAGACAGCTATCCTTTAGATAACAACGATTACACATTCATTGGGAAGGTCGGACAAGCAAAGATTCTAATTCGTGAATACTAGGAAAAGAAATCAACCCCTCCTTCACCATGAAGATTGCTGATCGGCACACTTCAACATCGACTCATAAAGTCGTCTAAGTTCAATGAACGTTCCACCATTTGCATAATGTAGCCAGAAACACTAGCTTGGTTCGCTTACCAAGAAGACATGGCTCCTCTGCAACTAGCAGAATCTCGAGAAATTCCATGCGAAAAACTTGGGAGAAAACCGCAATAAAAGGGTAGAGAAGATGGCACGGCGAGGAGGCCGAATCGGAGATGTCGGCGTGTTCTAGTTTTGTTCCACATCGAGTTCCTCCACTTCCCTTCCGCGAGTAAACCTCGCCGCGAAACAGAAGTACTCGATAGATTCAGTGCCAAAATTTGTCCTACAACCGGTGAGTTTGATTATGCAGTCCACTCAAGCTATCATTTCTTTACCCGCAAGACCATAATGTAGTGCTGCATTTCTCATTGTATTGGATGAGGAGTGTCTGCAGAATACTGCATGTTTCAGTTCAATCCTCGCTGAAGGATTTGGAGGAACTCTTGGTGCAACCAAACATTTATCTAACATGGAGAGAGTTTCTAGATGGACGATCTTACTCTATTTTCACAAATCATTCGAGAGCAAAAAACGTTACTTTGCAAATCTGGGTAATAATCAATCAAGGGATAATAAAAAAATCGAGATCATATCATCAAAACAGCGAAATGTATGATCGGTTGGTAATTATCTAATCAAGTGAAACTATCGTGAAGGATGTGTAGCTTCACACGCCTTTAATTGCAGCTTCCAGGGAGAAGGGTCCGCTGTGATTTTCAGTTTTGTAGCGTATGTGGTCGACGTCGCAGACCGGTAAACTCCAATACAGGATAGTAGTTTGTAAAAGGATTTCAACGTTTAGCCGGTTTCTCATTAGTAAATTAGTAACTTACATTTGAGTTTATACTCACATTTGAATTTTATCGCCTGGCTTTTAACATTAATAATTATCCATATTAAGTCAATGTGATTCTTTGGCAAAGTCACGAGTTTACATTCAAATTTTTGTCATTGTCTAGTTGATCAGTATATAATGACTCAATTACAACTTTTTTGTTTACTAACTTGCATTTGAATTTTACTATTGACATTTAAAACTCATCACATTTGACAAAATTTCCAACCCTACATTTGAATTTTACCAACCACTATAGTCGATCAGCAAGTCATCAGCTTACATTTGATACTTGGCAGTGGATTTCAAAATTTATCGGTATTAATGATGTCAAACTACTATAATACTTTTAGAAAATTACCAAGGATATTTCTGATTTATTAATATCTAGTTGATTAGCAACTCGCCAACTTTCATATTCAATGTTATCCTTGGGCATCACAATTCACCATCATTATTCACAATTATATATATATATATATTACAATATTTCAGAAAGTTACCAAATTACTTGTGAATTTACCAATGCTCAGGTGATTAGCAAATTAGTGTTAGATTCAAATGTAAGGCAATAAATGTATAAGGTAAACTTCACACTGAATTTCACAATGAATTCCATCTCTTAGATAGATCTCGTTGTGTGACTAGGGCACGGCTTTTCACAAGCCACTATCATTGTAATAAAATAAAGTAGTGTTAATGAGTGTCCTGGAACAACTGCTAAGTATATTTTATTTGAAACCATTAAATTTTCAAGTCACTGATTATTTATCACATGAGTGACATTAAAACTTCCTTTATTGTTAATGAGTGTCCTAGTACAATTTTTAATAAAGTTCATAACAAAGAGCTTCTTAAAGTTTTAAGAAACAGTGAAAAGGTTCATCTAAATTTAAAAAATTTGAAATAGCAAGATATAATTTAGCAATAATGTTGGAAATGAACTTGAAAAACCATAGTCTTACTAGACACACTATAGAGTTTCTTTTTTAATCGCTTGAAAAACCTCTTAATTGTTTTCAAAATTTGAAGAAAAAATAATTTAAGTTTAAAAACTTTATGAAATAATCATATTTGGATTTACATGTCAACATTTGTATATTTCCAAAAAAAAAATTACGTACTTCGTGTTGAACAAAAAATCATGCGCGAGTCGTAAGATTCATAAAAAATTGAAATTGAAAATACTAAAAATACGCGGGAGGTAGAAGAACCTCTTTCTGCTCAGAGATAGACTTAATCATGGGCCTAGCCGGTAATCCTGGCCCGGTCCATACCGGCCCAAAGGCGCTTTCCGATGGGCCAGGACAACCGCTTGCAGTCGTAAGGTCCAAGCTAACCTCGTTTGGGCATGATGGGCCGACCCGGACGGCACTTTAGATGGCCCGGCCCGGTCGGGGACCAGAAAACGGGGAATGTTTCGATTCTAATTATAATTTTTGAGTTCGCATGAAGGGATAAGACATCTCCGGTCAACTTCACGTGAAGACAAAAATCCGGACTTCGAGACCAAGGCAAGGGGGGGGCCCACGCCGGTTCACGAGATCACGGCCGTCCGATGCAGATCATCTTCAAATTTTGAACGCGCCCTGACGACAATCGCATTCGACCGTTGGCCTTCTTCCTCTTTTCATATCGAGCTCCGAGTCCGCGAGCAGACCGACCTCGAGAGCTGCGGGGGGGAAGAAGAAGAAGAAGAAGAAGAAGAAGAGAACGACGGCTCGGCGTCCATGGAATCCCTCTCTCGCTACTAGTCAGTCGCCGGCGGGTTCCCGAGGCTCGAAGATCGAAGCCACCGTTCGCCACCGCGCATCCACCGCAGGCAGGCGGGCAGGCAGGCAGGCAGGTCGGTCGTTGCGCGGAGATGACGACGGCGACGACGAGGCGACGCCACGGCTGGCAACGCCCTCTCCATCCGCTCCAGGTAATCGCACGCATCTCTCGAGCTTCGCTTCATTTCGGACTAACGGTAGGACCGCGTTGCTCCCGGCGCGCGAGCTCGTCCATTGCTGGGATTGGAGATTTTTAGTTTGCTCGTAGTAGCTAGCGCGGTTGTTTCGGCAGCAATCGGTAGGCGGTTGGAGCTGGAAGTCGCGCTGGCTGCGAAGGTTTTGTTGAGAATCGGTGAGATCCGTCGAGTTGCTCGAGTTGACCGAGGTCGCGAGCTTAGGTTAGCGCGTACCGTTGAGTCGATTCCTGCATCGGCGACGTTGCGGCAGCTCTGAATCGGCGACGAGTGGATGTGTTGTAGGGCGCGATGTAGATGATCGATCGAATCGCGTTTGACGTTTAGAATGAATCGATCTCATGACGTGAATTTTGCGATTGCAGATAGTTGGGATGGCGGTGTTCAGTTTCCTAGCGGTGGCCTTCTACGTCTTCCTGGGACTGTTGCTCGGGAGCCGAGCTGCCGAAATCACTGTGACGACAATATTCTCCTTTGTGGTAACCTCCCTTAGCGTTTACTCTGTGCCGTGACGACATTGATTGCTTTTCTTTCTTCAGTTTTCTGCGAATTGATGGGGTTTTCCACATATTTTCCCCCCAATCTTCAGGCGTTCTCGGCGATGTTCCTGTTTGTCTGGTGTACTGCGATCGATCCGACGGATAAGACCGGTTATAGGAAGAGGAAGAGAGGCAAATCTAAGGGCTTGCTTAAGCTAAATTATGGTTTCGTCTTGGCCCAGATCGTTACTAGGTTTTTCAGGAGGCTGGAGAGGAAGATCCTGCGGAAAATCATAAGGAGGAAGTACCTGGACCCGATGAACACTAGCACGCACTTAGAGCCCCTGCTCCCATTTCCCCTGGTGATGAAAGATGATGCCATTGCACCTGATCTTAAAGCAGATGACATTACTTTCTGCAGCCTTTGTAACTTTGAGGTTGGTTACTATCCCGTGAATATGCCTGTGTAGCCTTTCACCTGCGTAGTTTGGTTTCGTCAGAATCTTCAAATTGACATAGAGAACTCTCCAAATCAATTTGCAGGTAAAGAAGCACAGCAAGCACTGCAGGACTTGCAACAGGTGTGTGGAAGGGTTTGATCATCATTGCAGGGTGAGAATTGCTGTTACATGTCTAATTTGTTAAGGGAATGATGACCTGCATTTGCTTATCGTGTTTAATGGTGGAAGCCACCAAAACTGATATATGAATGATTTGGGCTTTTCATTCCAGTGGTTGAACAACTGCATTGGGAAAAAAAACTACACGATATTCATTCTCCTCATGGCTTCTGTCTTATTGATGGTCAGTTTCTTTTTGACATGGAGTAGTTTCCCATCAATGCTAGCATTAACCAATCTGGCGTACTACAATCTCTAGTTTCTTTACTTACTACTGCCGGTTGATAATGTTACAGTTAATTATAGAAGGAGGAACTGCTGTTGCGATATTCGTCAGATGCTTTGTGGATAAGGAAGGAATAGAACATGAGTCGAGGAGGAGGCTCTACACAAAGTTCCCAAGGGGAGTTCTTGCCACAATTTCTGTGAGTATCTTTTGGTTTCCGTCTAATTAATCACTTGATGGTCTTCACATGGATGCACATCATATTGTTGGTAGCACATTAACTAACGGAATGTCACAGGTTTTGTTGGTTTTACTCACAGCTTATAGCTCAGCAGCGCTAGGACAACTTTTCTTCTTTCACATGGTGCTCATTCGGAAGGTAACTCTGTCCAATGGCTGTCTTTATATTGCTCTTTCTGTTGGGTGATTCCCAACCACTGTTCCTTAGAAGCTCTCTCCCTTTCTGATATGAAAGCATGTCATTGCTCGCTCCAGGGAATGAGAACTTATGATTACATACTGGCTATGAGAGAGAACCAAACTGTAGGATTTGATGTGTTCGATGATTCGGATTCTGATGACAGTTCTGATTACGATTCACCTGAAAAGTCAACTTTCATGTCTCGATTCGTCTGCAGCGGAGACAGGGGAGATCAGGTAAAGTCCGGAAATTCTCCTTTAAAATTACCGTGCAAGTTAAAAAACAAAAATTACTTTGTAGTGACAACGAGTCCTTGAATGGCCAGAATCCAACGAGATTGTCGATAAGGATTGATGAAGATCCCAGATCCTCTCCTTTAACCAAGAAACAAGGCTTCAATATAAGTATTAACCCATGGAAGCTGATAAAGTTGAGCACAGACAAAGCCCTTTTAGCAGCAGATAAGGCCAGAGAGAGGCTCTTGAGACAGAAGGCGACGGTGGAAGGCGAATTACATCCATTGCCACTCGAGAAAAAACGTGGGCCGGTAATCAACACAGACAAGAACATGGCAACTGTGCTCACAGGCTTAACGCCCACCGTCGCCAAAGGCGTGCTTCCAGGATCACCTGGGAGGAGGTTTTCAAGTCCGAGAAGACGATTCTCTGGCTCTCCCACCATGTTCTCAGGCATCGCGGCATCGCCGAAGCAAAAGTACAAGAGCAATTTTGACCTGAAGTTGACAGAGGTCTCGAAAGAGCTCGAAACCTATATATCGAGGCAGGTTTTAAGTCCTGTCATACAAAAAGACGGGAGCGAAGCATCTCCGGCACATATTTAGTGCTAGAAACTCGAATTCTCGGCCTCAGAGACAAAAAAAGGATTCTTTGATTGATCTCTCTCTGCCTTTCTAATGTGTATTTAAGAACAAAGAGTTTACCTCCGACCTTTTCTGTACCATCTTTTTCTTTCACCATCCTGTATTTAACGGCTTTCAATTGCAATTCGAAAATGCCGATCCATGCTCCGTCAACTCAAACTTGTCGGTGATTGGATCGAATGCTGATGATCAGAGCAATAAGCATCACAAAGGTCAAGAGCAGGATCTTTTGGCAACCAGCAATTTGACAGTCATCTCTTGAGATGAGACTTCGAATCTGTTCCATCACATTTCTGCCCTTACTAATTACTGTGCATAAAGTTTCGTGAATTTTGTAGGCAAAAGGTGAAATTTCTTGTCCATATCTGTATTATTATTATATGAATATAAAAATTCACAATCCTTTTTTTCATATCTTCAATATATCACTAGTTATTTGTTGTCTAAATATTGTATACATGGATAGATTCATCGATTGATAATTCCATTTTATCTCTGATGAGTCCTTTTATAAATTCATTATTTGATGATCCAAATATTTTGCAATATGGTGATTCTATTTTGTATGTAATATTTTTCTTTGATTTTTGTGAACACACAATGCGTGTACATATATATGCGAGTTCTATACTAAATGAGGAGGTTGTCTCATGCTTTTAAGGGATGAGAATGCTTTTTTATTAAAAAAAACGATCTCAATTATTTCTATAATAATTATTGTCCATGACAAACACGTAAATTAATTAACCCAGGTTCCATTATCAAAATTCCTCGTCTTGCTTATCGGGGCTCTCGAGCCCAGCCCCCATGTTCCCCCCCAACTGGAAGACGAACGAGGGTAGAGATTTAGGTGAATTCTTGAAGATGATTTTTTCTTTTTGAAACAGTAGATCATTTTCGCACTCCGATTATGCGTTTGTTGTTAATTAGAAAATCATTTCTGTGCGTGTGTTGAATTGAAAGTTTTAGATAACCCCTCCCGTTAAACAAATTTACATAAGACTCAACAGGCACGAGATTTTATAATAAATAATGGTGCTAAGAATTACTGCACTTTTGATATAGCACAATTCCTTATAAAAAAGCTATGATCCTAATTTTGTGCCGAACTAAAATATCAACTTTCACTGTAATTCCAAATCCATCTCTATTAATCCTTTGTCCAAAATTGGCTATTGATTTTTTGAAATTATCAACATCAAAAGGTTATTGTCATCCAATACGAATTTGAGGGTGTTGATGAAGATTCGGGTTCTTATAATGTACTTCTAATTACTTTCGATATTAGTAATTTTGAAAAAAAAAAAAATCAGTTGCGTTTTTCGACTAGCTGGTAAATTTGGGATTAGAGGGTTCTTACAGTGGATTAGGCCCGGAAAAAAAACATGTGGTTTCATCGTGAAAAGCAAAGGTGGGAATTTCTGCTTCTGCTTTTCTTTTTTTCAAAAGCCCCCAGCAAATTTTTTTTTTTTTTTTTGGGTCCGACCCCGGCAAATTGCACGGTAGAATAAAACGCAAACACCTTCCGTTCGACAGTTTCCAAGGGTAGTGTTGCAATCGCGCTCGGTGCCCCCACGCCCTCGGCTCGGCTCGGCTCGGCTCGAGATTTGGAGCGTGCTCTTGGAACCCTCCACCATCGCTCTAAACAGAGAATCTCGTCGAGAAGCTTTCCGTCTTCCTCGGACTCGGCGCTCGCGGCCATGCGAAACCGGAACAAAGCTCCGAAGCCGGCTCCTCCCGAACCCGCCAAGCCCGGTTCCGGTCCTCAGGAGCAGGAGTGAGTGGCATTTAAGCACACCCAATTTCTGATGTATCTTCTATTCTGCTGCCTTCGTCTCGCGTAGACCATCATTCGTTCTGTCCTTGTTCTGTTGGGTTCTCCTTATTTGCGGATTTCCATATTTTCTTTCGCTCGACGAGTCACGTTTCCCGCTGTGTTGTTTATGAATTTTGCAGTTGGAGTACCTTTGAAGGAGAAAGTCTTGGTCTTTTGCTCGAATCGATTCAAGGGTAACGGATGAATTTCTCTCTGTCTGTGATTTCTGGCGTGTTGCGTAGTTGTTCTTTTATTTATTTGTTTTGATTTTCTCTGTTGCGCAGCAAGATTAAGGCAGCTAGAAGTTTGGATGGAGAGGCCTTGCCAGAGAAGATATGGCTCAAGGTTCTTGAAAATTTCCCCTTGCGTTCAGACTAGGTAGCAGCTTTTACTCTGTGATCATGGCCTTGTATCATACTGATGGGAAAGGTTTTATGGATTTTCTTTAGCAACAATTTGCGATTGGGGTCAATGAAGTTACTCGCGTGCTCGAACGAATGCCTCCATCTAATGATGCAGATGACTGTCCTCTGGAGGAGTCACTTATGTCCAGCAACGACAATGCATCCTATCCCCGGCTTCAGGTTTGTTCAACGACCAACTTTCCCGTTGCTTGCATCAATAGAAACCTTGGCCCTTTACTACTTACCATTACTATTGCTGTTCTGTTGAGTGATATTCAAGTTTTATTAGTGGCGTGCCGGAGTGTGCTGGCTCACAGCCATGTCTTCTACACCATCAATGAATTGACTCGTCCCATCTGGGGCCAATAATTTTGTGGGAAACGACTGTTTCAGTGATTTTTGAAAACTGGGAAAATCATGCTTCAGAGGCTCGCATTAGGCCTGACCTCTCTATGAGATGATACCATCTACTGTTCAGGAGCAAATCAGGCATTGTACTGTTGCTGCTCTGCTTAAGTTGGTCTTGAAGGATGCTATCTATTTATATATCTTTCACCGTCGTCACGACTGAGGGAGTTCAATGAACATTCATATGCAGGCTATTCTATTGGCATCCGATTGCAACCCCCGATGGCTGACCAGACATCTCCCAAGTCTAGCCTTGTCAAGGACGGTGCCGCTGATCTTTGTCAAAGATAAGAAGCGGGGATCTTTAAGGCTTGGAGAACTCGTCAACTTAAAAACTGCAATTGCAATCGGAATAAAGGTAGCAAACACAATGACCTTTAGGATGGTATACCGCACCAAATTTTGGACAATTCCCAGGCATCATTAGCTCTCTATCATGTCTCCATGAATGACAATTGATTACCTTAACAGGCTAAAGGGAATGCTGTCAACCATATCATCCAGAAAATTCTTTGCAACAGCGACTTAAATGTTGAAAGGAAGAGCACCGGCCAGAGTCTGCTAAATGGAGAAACGAATGGGAATGAACAGCCTGGTCGAGCAGGATGAGAAAGAAACAATTTTGCCTTTTCACAAGCTGGAAAAAAACGAAATCTTGGAATCATTACTGGCCATATGCGAAGCTGGCTTCACAAGGCTTGTTGTTTATTCCTGATCCTGATTTGATGGAACAAACATCCTGTCCACGACAAGTAGATACTCTCAAGCAGATGTTTTGCGAGCCTTCTTGACTTTGCTTGAGAGCCAACAATCGGAATCCATCACTTTGGGGAGCATATGGATGTGCTACAAAAAGATTTTGAGAGATGAAATGTGTGAATTTTGTCCCTGTTCTTAACTTGCACTGATGTGGAACTCATTACAATTAAGTTAAAGGACAAAAGGTTTATAATAAGAAAATTGCTTTTGTGCTGCACTGTCCAGCTTCTGTTTGTTATACAGAGATGCCTGGAGTCAGTAGCATTGAATATTTTTATGGTCAAGCTTTACAATCATTCCCTTCATCTGCAAAAATTATTCCTTTACAAATAAATACAGCAGGCTCTTGTATTTTACAAGGAGAACAAAGAGAGAAGCTCGTATAATGTTCCCATCCAAGTGAATCGCAGCCAAAATTGTCACGGTACGCATCTACGCACTTGCCTGAGAACTGGCAGCCGGTGAAGATGACTCCACACTGACTGGATCAGGTTTGCCGCCACTTCTACCATTTGTAGTAGGTTTCCCCGTTGTTCCATTCTGGCTCCGATCCTCATCCTTTTTTACCAGCACTGGCTGGAACTGTAACAACGAAAAAGAGAAAAAAGCAAGCGTGATGAATTGTCGACATTGTGATTTGTGTGAAGTTTTCTGAGTAGAATGTAAACCTGATATATTGAATATATGACATTTCTTCTTATCTGTGCCATCATGTCCAAAAACAAATTGTATCCTTCGAGCTTATACTCAATGAGAGGGTCCCTCTGCGCATATCCTCGCAAGCCCACTGCTTGCTGAACAAACTTTAGTGCTTGCAAGTGTTCCTTCCATAAACGGTCGATGTTGCTTAGTATTAAGAACTTCTCGGCTTCTGTCATCAGCCCTGGTGCTTGTTTCTCCACGATCTCCTGTTTGTGGTTTGAAAGGAAAATTTAAAAAAAATAATAAAATTACAGCAACAGCCATGTACTTGAAACATAACTCTTTATCTTGATGAAGTTAACATGCAGCTACTACGAAACTTTTATCCTTACATCAGCATAACATGTACAATGTCTGCACTTAGTTACCGATGTGGGCTTTACAATATAACATACAAAGATGAAGCATCGTGTGTATTGTCATGGGCTAATTTTACAAACTCGAAGGAAGCAGAATGTCTAACTCTCTAAGACTAATGGGATGATATACTGACCCTTTTCTGCATATACGCTTCCCGACCACGAAGACGCAAGTAACCCTGCAATTCCCCATAGCTTGAACCCTCGCTCCTCAGCAGATCTGGAGTCAAATCATTCAGCAGATAGCAATACCTGGAAATGAGCTTATCAGTTTAAATCTGAGAAAAAAGGAATAAATGATGAATATCTTTTGCGCCAGACAAGATGCAAAGTGTTACCCGAACCAAAACGTTAGTATTCAAATCTAGACACCCACAAGAAATATAACACAGGTTGTGTAAGGAAAAAAAGGATTAAAGCGCTGACTCCACTTTGTCTCATGCTGTACATTTGAAGGAAATTAAAGATTGTTCAAAGGAACTAAATCTTCGCCTTATTGTTTTATGCAATTAAAATGCTTATGGACTTCATGCTCTGATCTTACTTTGACTTAAATGTAAGTGTTAACGGTACACTGTTTTTGTCGGCGTTCTAAACTTCTAATGCAAGCGAACACTTTTTTATCGATGTCTCATAAAAAAACATTACAAAAGGGCAAAGAGCGTATCAACTTCAGAAGAAAGTAACTGTCAGTTTTCCCATATTAAAACTTTGTTAAGGATAAAGACGTTCAAATATTTTTTTGTGATTGTGGAGATAGAGAACATAAGCAACTCACTGTTGAAGCTTCGCTATTAGTTTCTCGAGATCCCAACTTTCCGCTGGAGCATCAGGACCGACATTTGCCTATAAATGATAACAGTCTTGAAAGCAATATATAATAAGACAAAAAACATGAAACCAATGAGGGTATCCGCAGGGTGCAAAGGGTTCAAACAGTTCACCTCCAAGATGTCATCCATTGTCAACTCAGCATATTCAATAATTAGAGATTGAAGATCATCAGATTCAAGGGCTCTTCTTCTTTCTGCATATACACGGTCTCTTTGGCTATTTAGCACTTCATCAAACTCAAATAATTGCTTCCTGATATCGAAAAAGTAGCTCTCCACTTTCCTTTGAGCTTCATCGAGTGCTCTCGTTAGCATTTTTGACTCTATTGGTAAGTCTTCAACTCTGAAAGCTCTCATCAAACCCTACACAGTACAAAAAAATGCTTCAACAAGGATACTTTCTCGCAGGAGATATATCAGGACTCATTTACACTACTTTTTTAAACCTGAATTCTATCTCCTCCGAAAATCCGGAAGATATTGTCTTCTAGACTGAGGAAGAATCGAGAACTTCCAGGATCCCCTTGTCGTCCACTTCGACCCCGCAGCTGTCAGCAAAATTTTACTTATTTTATTGTGGCAAAAGAAACGACAGAAGAGCTCTAACATAAAAAATATATATTTTCACGAATATGACCTGATTATCAATTCGTCGTGATTCATGCCGTTCTGTTCCTACCACATGAAGGCCTCCAGCTTGCACTACCTACAAACCAATCAAGTGGAAAGAGACTAATCAAGCAGGGAAAAAGTACAGCATATGAAACCTTTTCTCCAGAGGAGCTAACAGACCTTCTTTCTTTCTTCCTCAGTGTAGACCTTGAATTCTTTTGCAATTTCCAGAAAAGCACTTCTTAGCTTTGCTATGACTTCATCCTGTGCAGGACCCTATAAAGTACAATAATAGGTCGATCTTGTTAAAGATTCTCTGACTGTTAAAGTGCTGACTGAAAGGAAAGTAAGAATCTCACTGACTAAAAAAGAAAAGGAAAAGAAGAAAGAAGAAAAATGATATGGCTAAATGAAAGGTCTCCAGATTCACATCTAGCACAGGAC
Organism: Eucalyptus guilfoylei; assembly: GCA_016097605.1. NCBI lineage: Eukaryota > Viridiplantae > Streptophyta > Magnoliopsida > Myrtales > Myrtaceae > Eucalyptus > Eucalyptus guilfoylei. The sequence continues at coordinate 21,104,086 of CM027860.1, forward strand.
ATTTCATAGCTCTTTTGGGCAGAGGGTTCTAATCCAACTGCTAATCATCTTGAGTCCCAGAGAAATGGCAAAAAGTCACAACAGCTTGTTTCTTGAAGCAAACAAATATCTTGGATACAAACAACCAAAACAAGATTGAGCAATTTAAGAAAAGGAGGTTAGAAAATGTTAGTAGGTATCATCATATATTAAATTTCCATGATTGTTATGATGCATCTAACCTAAGATGACAATTCCCTAAAGGTCGACAGTCCTTGGGATGGATTTTTGCAAGGAAGAAGAGAGCATCTGAAGTGAAAGGAAATCATCCATAACAAGGTTTTTAGAAGCTTTAGCAGCATAATAGGATTCACCACCTAACTATTACAAGCACTCCAGTTATATTCAATCAACTGATAGACAATTGATTAAGTTCAGAGTTCATGAACTTCACCTTTTCACAAGCATAAGATAGACGCTCTTCTGCCTCAAGCTCTGTTAATGATCTCTGACCCCATGTTTTCATTGCTAATTGCACAGCTTCCTCAGCCAGTTGGGTATTTCCACTGGATGGCTCGCAAGGGAAAATGTCTTCGTTGACCTGGAAAATTATATTTTACCAAGAAATATCTTACAATGACACATCACAATAAAATTTCAAGAGTTCATCATCTAAATTAAAGATTAACATCACAGAAAAAGACCAACCTTCCATGTCTTTTTTGGAGGTGGCTTCTTCACTGATACAAAAACTCCTTCAACTGGTTTAACGACTCTGTACAATTTGCCATTGATCATTCAGAGGGACACCTGTCTGAGGATGTAGTACAGGATTGACTGATAGTAGAATGCATCTATATTGGATAGCATCCCTCATGCTGTGCAAGTAAAGAAAACAAGTGCTGGAAACCTTAAAAACACTAGGCAATGCTCTTCCACACCAAGATTGTGCATGTCACAAGCAAATTAATATTCAGAGAGCTACAGCTAAAACTGCCTCTCCTTGATTTCCAAATTGTTATAGAAACGCAATACCTCACATGAAACTCCTAGGACATACGTAAGTGCAATCCAAGATAAAACTCCCATGCATAAGAACTGGATGATTTCTAGCGGAAGGATCTAGCACAAGCTCATTTGAAATATGTGCAGAAGAGTAAAAATAATACCACATAGAAGTGCATCTAATAGTGTAAAATATTTTATCAATGCTCAGGAAGTACCTAGGCATAAGCATTTCACGTAGCTTCAATCTTGCCATAAACTCAGCATTACCACCAAGGATTATATCTGTTCCACGACCAGCCATATTGGTGGCAATAGTAACTGCTCCAAGGCGACCACTTTGTGCAACAATTTCAGCTTCTCTTTCCACGTTCTCTGGCTTTGCATTAAGGACCTTTCACAGACAAAATAGATACTAATATCAACAGAACTTGCACATCAAACTTAAAGGTCAAGTTTCAACATTTAAAAAAAGAACGATAATGTAAAGTTAAAAAAAAAAAGGATATGAATTGAACAAAAATTTTGAAACCACAGGATAGGTTAATTCTGACACAACAGCATGTAGTATGATGATAATACAGCAAACCACTGTAGGGTGTGCCTTGTGTGCTTAATCGTTAAAATCACAACTTTGTATTTTTCAAACTGCCACATGGATATAAAACACATTTCACACTAGAGATAAAGTAAAATAGTTCATTTCCAGAGTAAGAGAATTTAAGGTTGCAGAAAAACAGGTATATACGCCAATAATTGCCAGAGTAAAAGAAGTTACGAACTCAAAAGCAGCTTTGCCAGCAATTGAGTTCAAGCCAGTTTACTCTGACTTTCTAAGATGTAACATTGAATTTCCATGTATAATTCTGGTCTAGAAGTGTTCTGAAATAAACATCGTACAGCTAAAATCACAGCCACGTGGTGAGTGCAGAGCTTTAAAATCTAAAAAATGAACCTGAATAGGCTTCAGTATATCCTCTGTTCTACTTGCTGGAGATGTTAATTATTATGGTTCAATCTCTATGATGTTTTTTTCAAACTCGGACAGGGGCTAAGGTTTCCCCCCAAAAGAACATGTGAGTCCTAAATAGACCATTCATACTCAGTAGGAAAAATAGAGTCCATTTATTCCTTAAAGCACGGAACACCCCACCTCATGAGGAATCCCAACTTCTTTTAACTGCCCTGATAACGAATCACTTTGCTCGACACTGGTTGTCCCAACAAGCACAGGACGACCTGTCTTATACATTCTGGAAATTTCTACAACAACTGCTCGCCATTTTCCTGTGGTTGCCCTGAAAACAACATCAGACTCATCCTGAAGATGAAGCAAAAGGAAGGGGTAAGGTAAGGAATTTCATATGTACACTAATAATGGAAATCCACACAGATGGCTTTCATCCAAATGATCTACAGAAACCTAAGACTGATCTTATTCCCTCTTAACATACATGAGAACGCACACTTGAATTCTATATCGACCCTCTTATTCTCAAGAAGTTAAGCAATATATTGTCATTATGAACAAACGTCACCCTAAAAAAGTTGCACAAATGCATCACCATAACTAACCTTCCTAATCATTGGCTTGTTTGTCGGTACTATTGTAACTTTTAGCTTGTATATGCTCTCAAATTCTGCAGTTTCAGTTGCTGCAGTCCCAGTCATTCCACAAAGCTTTGGAAACTGGAGCAATAGAGAAGAAACACATGAATTTGACGAAAAAGGGTTAAGAGAGCCTCCTATACTGATCAAAGACTACCTGAAGAAAGAAGTTTTGGTAACTAATTGAAGCCAATGTAACAGTTTCATTTTGAATTGGCATCCCTTCTTTTGCTTCAACTGCTTGATGAAGTCCATCACTCCATCGTCTCCCCTAATAATTAAGAAAAAAAAGGCACCTATAGTCAAGTAGAGATCAGGAAAGTAATGAGTTATCTGCAACCCAACAGTTTCCTTAATTATTCTTTTACATAAATCGTAAAGGTCAATCTTTTTATCTCTTTAATCCCCATGATACTTCAAAGAAATGACCATGATAATAAGGTCACTCCAAATCATTACCTCAAGTGAAATAAGAAGGATTAATTCTTTCAGAAACCAAAATTGAGGAACTTTCAAAATTAAACCAGCAAAACGACATTCCATCCTGTCATCATCCGAGCCACATACATGTCAAGAAACTTGAATGTTAATTGCTTCTGTATAAGAAGAGGTCACATGATGCCAAGAAATTCAAAAAAGGAAAAAAAAAAAAAGGGCACCTATTTAATAACTCATGGACCATAATGTCCAAATATCTTAAGGAATGTCCATTGTTAACACATTTAGATCCTAGATCACATGACTTTCAACTAGGAAGAAGCCATGAGTATAAATTCCTCAATGATGCGACACTGAGAATGACAGTCTCTCTGACAAATGCCTTAGCCAACATTGAGAAGAAAATAACTCCTTTGCTTAGCGACAGAGGAACCTCAATCGAAATATTACCTGCATGACCCGACCAGTAAACTCATCCACTATGAGCACCTCCTTGCCACGGATAATATAGTTTACATCTCTAAGAAACAGCTCTTTAGCTTTTATTGCATTTAGAATGTAGAGCGCCCACTGTTCCCGTGGGTCGTACAAATCTTTCACTTCTAGAATTTCTTCAGCGTCCTCATAACCCTGCTCTGTCAGAAGGACAGTCTTTTGCTTCTCATCAACCTGTATTACTAAGCTTCATAAGAGAAGAGTTTGAAAGGCTACCATCCTCTCAATAAAGGAAAAAAGAGGAATAAAGATTGGTTGTCCTTTATTTAAACTCGTTTCCATTTATTATTTTAACTAATAATTACAAACCCACGGCTGACAGGCTTCCTACAAGTTCACTTTTTATTAGGCATCAAGGGCTGGCAAGTCCAGAAATCAAACTTATATGGACATAAAAGGCTTAGCCAGATCAATTTACGCCATTACAAATACTGTTGATAAGTCTCAGCATCTTACAGTGTAGTGTATATCACGTTCAAAAGCTGCTGCAACCTTTGCAGCTTTATAATAACGATCACTAGGTTTTTCAGCAGGTCCTGATACGATGAGAGGAGTTCTTGCTTCATCAATCAGGATGGAATCTACCTCGTCAATTACACAGTAATTGAAACCCCTAAGCACAAGCTCCTCAATACTCTGTTTTCACCACAAAGCACAATCAGCTTCAGCATAAGTGATCCGCACATCAAAATATCTCAAAAGAAATGAGAGAATGCAGTATCATTGGAAAACAATAAATATAGAAAAAATTACTTTCCGTGGCAAGGTTGTCTCTCAGATAATCAAACCCAAGCTCGCTGTTGGTGACATATGTTATGTCACATAAATAACTTTCCCTTCTTTGCTCGCTTGTCAAATTCTCTGCCAGCATCAATATCCGGATGATAAATTTATGCAGCAATCTAAGTTGACAATAAAATTTCTTAAAGCAAACAGTGAGGCTGGATATTTGACCGAACACATTTTGAGAAGTGACAGAGAAAGTCACATCAGACTACCAACATGAATGAAGAGCATAATCAATATAAGAGGAAATTCGCATCAAAATCTAACTCGCCATCATTGGATAATACAGGGATTCCCCAAAATTTCAAACCTATACTGTTACTCCATGTCGAAATTGCCTGAGCCAAAAACATTTGTAATTTGGACGATGCGATCATACATAGAACCCTATCATAATTATTCCGCACTGGATCCATATGAAGCATCACACCCCCAAAAAGTCAAATATTTGATCGACCATAACAACTCTAAAACTTGCAGATACATTTAAACCTCTAACTAAAAAGAGAAAGAGTCACAAACAATCAACAGCGTCCTAAAACCACTACCATTTTGCCAAGGGCTAGCTAACCTGAATCAGTGAATGAAACAGAAAGTTGGGCATCTGGAAATAAAAAGTAGCATAGCGTGAAGGGGTTAAAAATCCATATGCACCTTCAAACGCTTTAGAAGGAAAGAACTCCTCGTGCCAGTCATTGCCCTTATCATAAAAGACAACAAATAATGGAGTCTAGCTCATACAGAAGAATGAGACATACGCTGGATTAGGCCAACCTTCAATCCAAGAAAGCGGGGAACTTGTCCAACCCACTCACAATCACGTCGGGCTAAATAATCATTCACCGTGACAACATGGACTCCTTTTCCACTAAGAGCGTTCAGATAAGCTGGCAATATTGCTACAAGTGTCTTGCCTTCTCCAGTTCTCATTTCAGCTATCTCGCCCTTATGAAGAACCATGCCACCTACAAAACAAAAGTTATTTAGAATTCCACAATAAGTGCATCGCTGTCAATGCAAATAGTAAAAGCAGGTGTGAATCGACTAATTCTGCAAATAAACTCCTGAAAATCAAATTATCCAATAATGTATATGAGATCAAGTGCTCGATAACACCCAGTTGTATGATAGTATTGAGCACACACACACACACACACCCGATTAAAGGAAAAAAAAATCATGTTACAAGAGACTTAAACAAGCATCTCCAGCGCATTTTAGTTGATGAGCACTTCCTTTCTCAATTTAGAAGGCCATATTTACGTGTTAATACAAGAATCCAATGAACGCGCACACGCAGTTACCTATTAGTTGAACATCAAAGGGACGAAGTCCTAGGACTCTTTTCGAGGCCTCTCTGACAACAGCAAATGCTTCCTGCAATCACACAGATTTATTGACCATGAACCATTATTCAACCAAAGAAACCGAGGAATAGAGAACAATAAAAAGTGCAAATTTTAAGTTGATGCAAGGCTTCAACCAAAATATCTACAGTTCAACTTTGCTAAACTTAATCCTACCCTCATAATTTTTCAGCCATTTCCTGGAACTTAAAACTGCATTTCGGTTTCACTAACAATGATACGATAATTCCAACACGTCGAAAAGAGCAACCGAGACGCTAGAATCAATTCCAAACTAAGAGGTGAGCAAATGAACTTCAAAACGAGGATCGATTCGGGACGTTAACACTGACAGGTAAAAGAGAATCCAGAGATTCGCCTCGCTGAGCCCGCTGCTTCAGAACCGAAGTCCTGTCTCTCAACTCCGAGTCCGACAGCGCCGACATCTCCGCCTCGAGCCCGTTGATCACGCTCACGGTCCCCGCGTACTGCTGCCGTGTGGACTCGCCGGTGTCGCCGCCTTTGAAAATCCCGCCGAGCAAGCCTCCCAAGGAAGCCATCGCGCGCACCTGCCCCCTGCCATTGGAGCCGGAGCTCGGCGCCCTAACTTCGAACTTGAATCGCCGGAGCGCCGGGCTCCCGAGGAACGGCGATGCCGCGGGGGGCCTCAGGTCGCCGCGGCGGCGGAGGGGGAGGAGGAGGAGGGACTTGGAGGGAGAGAGGGGCGAGGCGGCGGGGAGGCGGCGGGCGAGCGGCGGCTCGCGCAGGGGAGCCGCCATGAGAAGGGGAAGAGGCGGTTGCGGGCGGAGGAGTTAGTTACGTCGAAGCGGGACTGTGGCTTTCTTCAGGCTCCGCTTCCGTCCATGGAAGGTGGAGATGGAGATGAGAGACGTTGAGAAATGGGGATAAGGTACGGTCGACGTCTCGACGAGTCTCTCTCGCACGTGCTTCTCGAATTATTATTATTTTTGCTTTCCTTTTTTTTGGGGGGGGGGGGGGGGGGGGAATGAAAAGGAAAACATTTTCTTTGATTAGGATTTGGAGTAATAGTTTAATCTAGTATCTCATCTAATCACTAGGTGAGCACCCGACATTGTCTTATGCCCATTCACTAAACCCACTCAATCAATTAATTACTAGGTAAGCACCCAACTTCTCAAAATAAGTTTTTTTTTCTTCTTAAACTATAATCCACCGTGACATAAGTATAGCTCGTGCTTAATGATTTGTATGTGAAAAGAGAAAAATAAAAAGCCCAAATGAAATCTATGTACATATAATTTTGTATCATAATTAACGACAAACGGGATACAATTGGCTTAACTTATTTCTAATCAGGCCCTATACTCGCCATTAATGGAGGCACAACACCTAATAGTTAAATACCATCGTAATAAAGTCAGTCGTGCTGACCTAATATGAAACATGATGCTTTTTTGACATAACAAGTGACTTTAAATAAAATATCAATTGTGAGTTTTTTTTTTCAAATTATTTTCATCATCATAGGGTTCTTTTTTTCAATTGAGTTTAGATATATCAAGACATCATAAACATACTAATCGATGGGACTGATTGCGATTGGACTATGAATTAAATATATGATATTGATAGGTACCGATTTCATAAGTTAATGATACTAGCTCTTGATTCCATTATTTTGTTAACAAATAGCGTTTTAGATAATTTATTTGAAAAATAATGTTTAAAATAGTGAGTCAATTCGACAATAAGCTTTATGTATACATATCTCCGGATGGTGAAATTTTTTTTATATATATTTATTTTCGTAAATGATACAAATAAGCTTTATGTATACATATCTCCGGATGGTGAAATTTTTTTTATATATTTTTATTTTCGTAAATGATACAAATAATTACTTTTAGAAATTTATTTTCGGGTGATTCATTCCCCCCCCCCCCCCCCAAAAGAGAAAAAAGAGACTGAATCAGATGGGCCCTTCCATCATCAAAACCCAAGGATCGCAACCATATGGGCCCAGAGGCCCAATCAGGCTTTCCCGCGATCGCCGGCAAATAACCGCCCGGCCATTCCCTATCGGCCATCGCCCACCCCGCCGATCCGACATTTGTTCAGGTGAAATTTTGCCGCGCCTTTTGGATTCGCGCTTGCGGACAGCGACGAACCGAAGAATCTCCATGGAGGAGGAGGAATCCGCGCGACCGATTCGGTTGATGAACTTCGTCTCCGAGGAGCAGGTGACGAGCCTCCCATAAACCCTAGAGGCCGGCGGCTTCTTACCTCGTTACGAGCCGCGAGGTTTCCGTTTCGAGAGTCTCGGTCGCTCCGGGTCTGATGTTTTGCTTCGCGAATTGGATTTTGCAGTTGGAGGAATCGAAGAAGTCGAGGGGCGAGAGGGTCGAGGACGGCACCGCCCAGAGAGACAGGCCGCTCTTCGAGGTTTGCTTCTGCTCCTGCTCCTTTTTTTTTTTTTTTTAAATATTTTTGGCGTTACGGGGGAAATTCGAACTGCGAACCGACGAATTGCTTGAGGTAGCAATGCCGTCGACATTATTGCGGGCGCTGTCTTTCTAGCTGCTCCTCCGCGGGGGTTGAGTCGAATTTCACTGCTGAGGTTCAGTACTTACTGAGAATCTTCGAGTTCGCATTGCCCCTTGAGGACGTGCGAGTTCGCCTGGAAATGCATTTTGTTACCACGTAGAGCCGAAGCGAGTGGACTCGACAGGGCTTTGTGCGGTAACTGTCTGGTTCCATGCCTGGGCTTTCGCAGGCGGCAGCCGTGAATTAGCAGGCGGACATGCCTCTTCCTAACGCATATTGGATGTTGTTCCTCTGAATCTGTGATGATTCATAGCGATGGGTTTTGCATTTGAAAGGCATTGCATGCTCATTCATCCGTTGCATCTTGATTTTATTCTCACTCGTAGTTTGAGTTTGGGGTCTGTCGGCCTTCTTCTGTGGCCACTACTTATTAATTCTTGTGCTATGTCAATCTTTTCTTAAAACCAAGCTGTTCTCCTCTGTGATACAGATTTTGAAAGAGAACAAAGACAAGCGTGATGCAGAGTTCAACGAGCGCTTCAAGCATAGTAAGTGCCTGTGTTTATATCTAAGTCTTTATTTAGATGGGCCATAAAAGCAGCTCGCCTTTAACAGAGTCTACTCTTGATGAGGAATCATCTGGAGGCAGACTATGTTATATGTTTTCTTCATTACATTGTAAGTGGAAACTGTCTAGCTGTTGCAAACGCCTAGTGTGGGTTACATACTTCACTCGAACGTGAATACAAATCCTTTTATAATCATTATTTCAATCTTCAATATGGCCTGTTGTACATGATATAAGTAGACGGTGGCAATATAATACTTGAAATTGTCTGATAATACTTCCTCTTTCAGGACCACCCAAAGCTTTGGATGAAGATGAAACCGAATTTCTTGATAAATTGGAGATGGTGAGATTACTCACTAGATCATCACAGAATGTGGTGCTAGTCATAGCAAATTATTTCAATGACTATCTATAACTTCTAAGTCTGAATAGTTAGCTAATCACAAATCTGATCACTAAAGCCCTCAGACATGATATTTGCTTACATGGTTTCAATTTAAACCATTTGCAAATTTTGATATCCAGAACATCAGTCATTTAGTTGAAGATGTTAGAAGAGTAGTATTAGTAAACTATGAAGCAAGCATGATTTCCATAATAATTCAAGTTGGCACTACATATTCCGTCTAAATTTTTGCGAGTTTCAAGGCATTATTCTCAAATGTTACATTGTTAGATGTTTGCATCAGATATGCGCATGCGTTTATAGTTGCCATCAGTCCACGTGCTTTAGTTATGACATGATGTCTCATCTTCTGTTATTTTAATATATAGTCAAAGAGGGAATATGAGAGGCAGATGGCAGATGAGGAAGCTCAACAACTACAAAGTTTCCAGGTATTGAGGAGTATGTCTATTTACCTTTATACAACTGTAATTCATGGATGCTGAAGTGGCGGTATTATGTTTTATTTGAACACTTATGAGATGATGCTCATCTTGTTACTATTGTTATGTAAAATGGGAAAAACACATTTGTGATCCTGCATGGTTATGCAAGCTCGTCTCTTCACCAATTTCAGAGTTTTAATTGAATGATGATGAACAAGAGTCTGGTTTTTGTCCAGTCTCTTGCTCCTTTTGGTCTCTTGCAACTGTAATAATTAATCCTGAAATGAAAATTTTGTGAGCTTCTGAACTTTCTGTTGTTACATAGTACATGATATTTTCTTAATGCACATATTCAGATGGGAGGATAATCTGACTCCAATACATGTGATCTTTTTCAGGCCGCTGTGGCAGCACAATCTAATGTTGTGCATGAGCTTAAAGAAGTGCCGACTCTTCCTGTGGTTAGTTTCATTGTTGATTTACATGCTTCATATGCGGAGCTTTTTTGTCTCTGTATTTTACTCAAATTGGTAGTATGGATATACATTCTCTGGAGAGAATGTTCATATCATGCTCAATTTAAAATCTAAAGTGCAAAAGACATTCACTTCTGGTAATGAGGGGTGTCAACTACGATTCCAGGGAGGGGAATTGATCCTGTCAAACTGAAGCATATTATTGTAGCTAGAGAATTTTTTGAAGTGGCACTCGTGTTTCAGGACTCTGATGTGTGAGTTCACAAATTGATCGCAAAATTGAATAACCTATCTGAAATAGAGCGCCAAATAGCATGTAAGACCCTGAGGTCCTCTAAATTATGTTCTATGCTTTTTTAAGATAGGTGTTGTTTCTATGACCTTAGTTTAGGCCACCTTAATTGGAAAAATAAATTCAACAGAATGAGTGCTAGCTATAACTTGTTTTGGCACTTTAGAATCCGGGAGCCTGTAGGACTCGAAGAAAGTCAAATAAAACTAAAACTTCATCTGTATGTGAGGGGTCTGTCCTTCTAATGTTATAGTTGTATAAAGATGTCGTTTTGGGGTTTATGCCTCACTAGAGGAGATTGTCTTGGACCCATCATCTTTGTGCTGGAAACTGAACTAGTGCAAAACAATAGCTTTGATACTGGACCGCCTTACAGACATTTTGCTTCTATACTAGGGAACATCTAAAGATGCACTTGAGTTTGTGGGTTTCAATTTCAATCAATGGGGACTTTTATGCTCATTGTTGATGTTGTGATCCGACTCTTCTTTTAGGTTCTTAGTGGCTATTGATATTATACCTTTTGGTCTCAAGTTTCTCCTCGTTCCTCGTCCTCCTCCTCCTCCTCTTTGAAATTGAGAGGGAGGCATATTGGGTTAATTACCAAAAAATGTTTTAAACCTATAGTATAGATGCCAATTTTAGTTATAAATTTTTTAACTTGGCCAATTTAGCCCAAAATCTTTTGACAATTTGCCAATGTAGTACTTTCGGTCAATTTTGATTGGAAATCACTAACATGAACATCGGCGGTCTTACATGACACAGTCAACTTTAACATGGACAATGTTTGTAATTTTTTCAAAATGTTATGATTTTTTTATTAAAATTCTTTTATTTTTAATTTTTTTTCTTTTCCTTTTTTCTACTAGAAAAAAAAAGAATTTATAAAAGAAAATTCACAGAATTTTGAAAAAAAAAAAAAAAATTTGCAACAATTGTCCATGTTAATGCTGATTGTGTTACGTAGAACGGCCAATGTTCACGTTAGCGATTTCATTTCACCGGAAGGACTACATTGGCACATTGTGTTTTAGGCATGAATTGGCCAAATTGCAAAGTTTAGGACTGCATTGGCATTAATATAATATGTACAATATGTTTAGGACTTTTTGATCATTTTTCTGGCAATTTTGTCCGTCACATAAGTCAGTCATTGCTTGTTTTCCATTGAATGCGGATTGTTAAACTTGGTCCCTGGAATAAATGCACTAAATCAAACATGTTCTATTTACAATCTCGTTTATAGTTTTTGGTGATTCAGCTCTTCCTACGTGCAGGAAGACAAAACGATTGGAAGGAAGAATCCACCAGCTCGCCCATTGGGTGTCCTGATAAAAGTAAAACCGCCGGCAAAGAAAGCAAAGATTGATCCTCAGAGTTCTGAAGAATATCCGGACACAAGGAAAACCTCCAGTGACATTGATGGAAAAACTTCAGACCTTGTAAAAACACACAACAGTGATGAGACTAATGAGACCCAGGGCCTCCCTCTATCTTGTCTTGTTTCATATAGTGACGAAAGCGAAGAAGAAACAGACTAACTGGTAGAAACAAAGGAAGTGAAGAAGAGATTTAGTTTCTTCTCTTGTAGTTCTAATAAGCAGTTTTATCCAACTTGTGTGGACATTCTTTTTGGATGATATTTATGATAAGGTCTATGGCAACATGTTCATCTGATTCCAGCTGAGACTGTATGACTATCTCAATTTTCAAAGATTGGGGATCAAACGTTGTAACATGCCGTTGGGTTCCGATGGAGTTTGCGAAGACGCAAGGTTTTAGTAGCTGGCAAGGCATTCCCTTGCCGGTCAAGATGGAGGGGCTATCTTATGAAGGTTATGATGGTGATGTTTTTTTTTTTTGACGAGTGATGGTGATGTTTAGACACCATTCTTATCCACGCAAATCCAGAAATTCAGGAATCAAAGTATTCGAATCCTGCTTTGCCATGTATTTGTTTTCTCATCGCCGTCTTCGTCTGAAATGCCCGCAAGTTTCTTCTTCTTAGTGGTTGCGCTGGTTCTTTCATGAGCCAATACGAAGGTCAGACGTCGTTCTGTCGACAGCCTGAACCTTTGACTTCCTCCCCACATGGGACAGCAAAACCCGTCCAGGCCCGTTGAATAATTCGCAGGCGGCCCATTTGTTTTCACTTGCCTGGAATTCCAGAGTAGGCTTTTTAAAATTGAGCGTGTGCGGAGATCTTATTTGACGTGGCCATTGCTTGCAGGATCTGTCTTTGCATCGGCTCAATAAAGATCTGATTTGGTTTTGTCATCATATCGTGAATTTGTCTACTCCAGGTGTCGCTCGACTTTTTGGTTAATGTAATCCAACGATTGCGTTGCCCTCAAAAGATTTGACCAATCGAAAACTCATTGCAACTCGCTTTCAAACAATCGCACTGATTGTCTTTTATAATTTGAGTGGGAATCAATAATGTCACAGGCTGTACAGGCTTCTAGATCGTGTCCTTATCAAAGGAGGTCATGCATCAAGTCAGATTTCATAATTCATAGTACCGGTCATCGGTCATCCATACTTCCTCCGACATGTTCATATTCTCTAGGAATTAAAAAATATAGATCAGAAACCGTCATGCATGACGTCTTTGCATCCACCCACTATACTTCCCCTTTAATCAAACAGTTGGAAAAGTTATTGGAGTCAAAAAGTGGTTATTGTCGTGTTCAAAGCTCTCACCACAAACGAGAGAATCCAAGACTCCGGTCCAATTGCAATAAAATACAAGAATTGTGCAGGCATTGCCTGTCAGGCCATTACTCCACACTTGAGCCAGCAAGAAAAAGAGAGGAAGAGAAACGGTGGCCAGGGAAAATATAGCGAAAAACATTCCCATTTCTTTAGCATCGACTTCCTGTAGCTGTAAAATTGCACATGACCTCTCATTGCATAAGAATTTTAACGAACTTAAGACTGTATTTCCCTTTTCTTTTGTCAAGCAAAGTGGCAAGGATAAACTCCTAAGGAATTTCTTTTTTTGACCAAAAAACTCCTAAGGAATTAGCTGTGCGGGAAGTGAAAACTAGAATAGGCTCATACAGTAGAAGCACTGGTGTGTAGGGCAATTAAAGATGCATAGAAACCATCCTTGATGTTGACCAAAGTCTCGTGCTTTCCTTTCTCGACGATGACTCCGTTTTTAACCACCGCAATCACGTCTGCGTTCTTGATCGTGGACAACCTATGAGCCACCACGACTGTGGTTCGGTTCACCACGACTCGGTCCAATGCATCTTGAACCACTCTCTCGGATTCTGCATCCAATGCGCTTGTAGCCTCGTCAAGCAAAAGGATTTTAGGACTCTTTACTATAGCTCGAGCGATGGCCACTCGTTGCTTTTGACCACCAGATAACTGGACCCCTCTTTCGCCAACCATAGTATCATATCCCTGAACATTAAATTTGTATAGAAGAATCAGAAAAACTCATTCGAAAGCAAATGGCTAAGTTAAATACACAGAATAAGCAACGATTGTTTAACCTGTTGTAGTCCGCTAATGAACTTGTGAGCATTTGCTAATTCTGATGCGGCGAGTATTTCTTGCTCGGTCGCATCTCCATCCTTTCCGTAAGCTATGTTGGCACGAATTGTCTCATTGAATAAAACCGGTTCTTGACCGACCAGACCCATTTGCTGCCTCAACCACTTGAGTTGCAACTCCTTAATATCCACTCCGTCGAGCGTAATGTGACCAGAATCAGGATCATAAAAGCGTTGCAGCAGTGCTACCACTGTCGATTTTCCGCTTCCGCTTTCTCCAACCAAAGCAACAGTCTGAGAGGAAGAATTGTGTAATTGTCAAACTTTTATTCCTCATGTTCGACAAAATTCTAGGACTGTTCTCGTAATTCAAAGTTTAATCGTGGAAGTCATACTTAAAGTTAGGCATCGGATAAAGTCCAAAGTTTTACCTTTCCAGAGTGAATGGCCAGGCTGAGATCACGGAAAATTTGAATGTCTGGCCTAGAGGGATATTTGAAGCTGACATGGCGAAGCTCAATCTCTCCCTTCACATTGTCTAATTTTGTCCCAGACTCATCACTCGGGTCTATCTTGGATTTGCGGTCTATTATCGCAAAAATGGAAGCAGCAGCGCCTTTGGCTTTAGTGGAATCGGGAGTGAAGGAACTCGATTGTGAAATTCCAATGGCTGCCATGGTCAGAGCAAAGAAAACCTGCGAAGAAAATGTCTCAGAACCGTTAACCGAAACCAGTTCCAGTGGAGATCCTCCGGCCAAATAAGGAAAAGGCAATCATAATTCTGAGAATTTCCTAAGGAAAAACTATCTAGCGTTCAAAGAAAATGCAGTGTACCCTGAAGACGTCTGAGAAGGTAGTTTTGCCGTCCTTAATAAGTTGTGCTCCAGCATAGAAACTTGTTGCATAAACACAGAACAGCAGCAAGTTGGACAAGCCAAACCCAATTCCGCTAATCAGTCCTTGTCGAATGCCTGTCCTCATGGGGCCATCACATTTCTTCTTGTAAAGTTGCATCATCTTCTCTTCAGCACAGAAAGAAGCAACAGTCCTTATGCTTCCAACCGCATCAGTAGCTACTTGGCTTGCTTCCTCGTACATCATCTGCAAACAAATGGATTAATATGGTCACAAATAATCGAGATTATTTTGCAACATAACAGAAAGTGTGGTGGAACCTTTTTATGCTATTGAAGATTACAAGCAATGCGAATCAGAAAATTCAAAGATGGCTTATTCCATTTTCAACTCTTTAAACCTAGGACTCAAAATTTTGAATTGGGGATATATATAGACTGCCCAAACAATTTTATTTAGCAAGCAGGAAAAGAAAAAAGAACTGTAATAATGCTACCTTTGCATCTGCACTGAATCCTTTCATGAACTTCACTTGTACATATCCATTGACACCAATTAGAGGGATTAAGACGAGGATGATCAGCGCCAGTTGCCAACTTGCAGCAAAAGCAATGACCAAACCAGCCACTGCCGTCGCCATGTTCTGCACCATCAGAGCTAATGCATCTCCAACTAGGGCTCGCACTGATGCTGCGTCTGCTGAGAGCCTCGCTCCGATGGCACCACTTGAGTGATCAGGTTCATCAAACCAGCTCACCTCCATGCGGACCACCTTTTCAAAACACGTCAGCCTTATTCTCTCGATTAACTTACAACCAGCCACAGAGAACAAGTATGTACGAGCTGGAATTGCCACGAATGATGCAATGCCAAGGACCAGAAACATCAGTGCCCAAAACTTAGAATGCTTTCTAAGTTCAGGTGCTGGTTCATAAAATATCTTGATAACGCTGGATATAAGTATGCCGAAAATTGGAAATATCACGCCATTAGCAACTGCAGCAATAGTTCCAATTAGCAAGACAGGAACTTCTGGTTTGTTGAGACGAGCAAGCCGGCGTAGGGAGACCTTTGGTGGTTTTTCTGTGCTCCCAGGATCAGCGGAGTGTGGTCCAGCCATGGTATCATCAGCAACGTTAAGTCCAGTGGGAAGACCAAAGGAGACTGACAACGAGTGGCGACTGCTATTCCCTATAGATGATCCCCGACTAATGGATTTTATGTACGACATCCTTTGACTAGACTGTCTGTTATATTCAGTAATCTCTGACCTGTTTTGGTCATCTGGGGCTTGTTCGGATTCTTTGTTCACTTCCTGCAAGCGAATTAGCTGAGAATATGCACCGTCTGGATCTTTGAGCAGTTCAGAATGTGAACCTGGACAGTATTAGAGGGGAATTAAATGTCAATGATACACTTGTACATGCTAGGAAATCATTTCGTTCAGTTTGCATTTTCATTGTTTACTTCAAGTTAGATTGCAGCCTACCTTTCTCCACCATTTTTCCGCGATGAATAACAGCAATCATATCGGCATTCCTAACCGTGCTCAAACGGTGCGCAACAATGACAGTTGTCCGGTTGCCCATAATCCTGTCCAAGGCTTCTTGGACTATCCTCTCAGATTCCGCATCGAGTGCACTTGTGGCTTCATCCAGGAGCAAAATACGAGGATTTTTAAGAATCGCTCTTGCTATGGCTACTCTTTGCTTCTGCCCACCAGACAGCTGAGTTCCATGGTCACCAACCATAGTGTCCAAGCCCTAAATATCAAAAGTTTCAAAATCATGGATCATGGGGTAGCAAAAGATAATCATCGTCTGGCCAGAGAAAAGAAGAAAATTGATTCATTGATCATGGGTAGCATAATTTTTATACCTGCGGCAACTTGTCTATGAACTTGGCAGCATTTGCAAGTTCTGCAGCAGCTTTGATTTCTTCAAGCGTGGCGCCTTCCTTTCCATATGCAATATTGTCCTTGATGCTGCACGCGAATAACACTGGCTCCTGGCTGACAAGCCCGATTTTGCTCCTGATCCATTTAAGTTGAAACTCTTTGAGGTTGATACCATCGATAAGTACTTCACCGGCGTGTGGGTCGTAGAATCTCTCTATTAGACTGATCACCGTGGACTTTCCACTTCCGCTTTGTCCAACCAAAGCAGCAGTTGTACCACTCGGGATACCAAGAGAGAACCCGTTGAATATTTGCTCGTCGGGTCTGGCTGGGTAACTGAAATAAACATCCCTTAACTCTATATCTCCACGAATCTCGTCTAGTTTCTTTCCGTCGGTATCAAAAGAATTGATCTCCGGCTTCCTGTGGATGGTCTCGAACATCTTATAAGCAGCAGCTCGACCAGCAGCAAATGCACTGATGCATGGAGAAGCCTGCCCAAGAGACCTAATGAACATCCGCACCATGCCAGGAAATACAAGGGAAAAAGGAAAGAAAATCCATGATTAGGCTTTCTAAATTTCTCTAGGGGAAATAAGGAATCGAACCAAGAGAACAAAGACCAAAAAGGAAACCTTGAGTGCAACTCACATGGAACCAGTCAAGACTGCCATGATCACATTAATCACCGTGCCCCCATCGTATCCCTTCTTGTGTGATGATATCAACTTCGCACCATACCATATCGCCAAAGCATAACCGCCAAAGATGATAAACATGACCGTTCCAAGACCTAATCCAGCCGCCAGGCCTTCGTGGACACCTGATTTGTATGCATCCACAAGGAATTTGCTGTAATTTGCGATGGCTCGCTTCTCTCCAGTAAACGATGCAACCTGCAGTAAAAGACAAGGGTTATGGATGAATATGAGTTTTAGGGCAAAAGACATCAAGACATCTATTTTGTTCTTGGATGTATGTCGATTTAGTTGGCACACATGCGCAATGTATTCAGCTACGTCATGCAACATACCGTCCTGATTGAACCAATCGTCTGTTCAACAACATTTGCTGCCTTTGCATATGCACTTTGCCCACGAGATGCCGCCTTTGAGAGGATGAGAGCCATAATTCCACCCGCAGTCACTAGCAGAGGAATCATGGTTAGCATGACCAGGGTCAAGAGCCACCCCTTGATAAATGCTATCACGAAGCCTCCAACAAATGTTGACACGAGCTGTATGAACTTCCCCACCTGCACGTATCTAGCAATCCATTAAAATCCAGGATGAAAAGTGTATACTGAGTACACCAGACAAAATTCTCATTCTTTTAAAAGTGTTATGCTGGTGCAAGGAAAGTATGACCTTTTCACCCATGGCATCCTGGATGAGAACTGTGTCACCCGACATTCTCCCGACGACCTCTCCGGTGTTAGTCTCTTTGTCAAAAAACGCGACATCTTGTCTCAATATAGTTTGCAAATACAGGCTCCTTATTCTCGCAGCCTGTCGCTCGCCAGTGACCATCCAGCATGACACCTCTGACCAAAATGGAAGGACAAACGAGAAGTTTTTTTCATTTCCTAAGATAAAGAGTTCAACTCTGAATTAAAAGTAAATCAAGACTCAAAATGCACTCACGAATAAAGCCCGCTGAACCACACCCAAGCGCCAGGTAGACAAACTTCAGAGATATCTGTAGATTTCAAAAACAATATAATCAGTTAATTCCCAATCTCAACACAAGCATTCCAAAAGAAACTTCTCCTTCGAGAGAAGACTTTCTCTGTAACAATCGACCAAGTCCATATTTGCAAAGCTTTTACCTTGGACACAAGATTTACAATATTAGCACTGTTAGCCTGGTTCTGCCCGAACGTATTGATCAGCTCTCCGAACAATAGGGTCATAAGGGGCATAGAAAGGCCATTCCCGACTGCCCCTATTGACCCAACAACCATCAATAGCATATCAGTAGAATCAGCAAATGAGAACAGCTTGTGGAATGGAACCGAGTTCCCTTTCTCATCTCCCTTGCTCTTGTTGGAGTCCTGCTCATTCTCATTCACGGCGGGGCTCTTTACTGCCTCCACCGCCACCTCAAGGCTTCTCGATGTGGTGGGTTCATTGGTTCCTGAATCTTCGGTCGCACTAGTTTCGATACCCATGCTACCGTACCCGGGACACAGATCTGTTATGCAACTGTTTAATCTGTATATCTGCACCATTAAACATCTAGAATCAGCAATTTATAATTCAAGCCAAAGGAGTCCAACTATTGGGCAAGCTGGGAATGAAGCAGGTGAAGGACGGTTGAGCACAAATTGATTAACCAAACTGAAACTGCACTGCAGTCAATTTTCTCGAATCTCTGAACAAGTAAAGACAAAGCTTCTCAGAACAACTTCCGGAAAATATATCATGAGTATCTTCTCGTGGGATTTGAATGGATTAGCTATTAAGTAATCAAGATGCGAGACATTCTTTCAACCATGAAAGTCAAATTTACAGAGCTCAAAGATCAAAGACCGCTGATCTACAGGACTGTACTTCGAGAAGAGTTTGATCTCATTGGTTGAGGTTCCTTAAAAATATCAATTAGAACGATCCATCATTATCTTAATTAGTTGTGAAACTGGTAAGATCTGTCGTGTGTGCGCGAGTGTGAACGCAAATAAAGACGCAAGAAACTGAAGGGTGCACAACAAGCCTTCCCAAAGCAGAAGCTGTCGAGAAAAATCCCACAGGAGAGATTAGCCAATGGACGACTATGTCTGAATACTCTGAATTCCATTCACAAGACACAGAGTGGGGAAAGGTTGATACGATGAATTCATCAGATTCGTGCCAAAACCAACTTTGATCGGAACTACCACAAAAGAGCAAAATCAACTCTGTTTTTTTCTTTCTCCCTCTACCTTCTGTTTTGCAAGAACCTTGATTCTGCAAAAGCCTCTGACTCAGGCAGAGTCAGGAATCATTCACCAACTCCGACACTGTCCTGCAGATAAGCTCCGAGCACAACGAGACGTAAGCGGCCAAAAAGGCAGACTGGCACAGAGAGAGAGAGAGAGAGAGAGAGAGAGAGAGAGAGAGAGACGCATTATCTCACCTGAAGCTTCTCCAATAAGTCAGCTCACGAAAGTAAGTACTGTATTCTGGAATCCCGAGAAAAGAAATATGGCGGACACGTTCGTGACTCCGCCCTGAGGAGTCCTCTCTCCTCTCCGGGATCCTGATCTGCACTTTCCACCACCAACTCCTCCTCTATTTATATTTGCGCGCTCCCAACTTGCTTGTCTAACAAGCTTAGCATGGCAATCTGAGTCGCCAACCTGGTCAAAGACCTGTGGCCAAACATTTCTTGTCAACCCCCCACTTACGATGCTTTCGGATTTAAATTCCAACGTTTTGCTTTCTTTTCTTGTTTGTCAAACTTAGTTCATCTCTATTATATTTCCCGATAAAAATCAGGATTTGAGAAAACTTTCTCAGAACCCAAGAAGATCGCCATGTGCATGATAACGCAAGATCTGGCTTTTATCGGAAAGTGGTTCTCTTGTTTTCTTGGCTTGACGGCGGCAATACAGTACTCTGCGTGAAATATTTTCTTGAACTAGGGTCCATGGTTGTCTCGTTAACGCATGCCTTACGAACTTTTTGACCTCAGCCATGCTTTCACCTATCATCTGTGACCCCCGTGACATGACAAGTAAATTCGCACTTATCCTCTCTTCTTTATCCCCCGCGCATGGACGAATGTGATTCTAGATGCTCCCCTCCTCTCTTCTCGCGTCATCTTTGCCTGGTTGGCTAATGCACAAGCGATGTATATATATATATATATTTTAAAGCAATAAACTTTCTCAATAATCGGAATCTGATAACCAAACGTAGTTTTCGTTACCGGGGTGCTTCCAGGGCACCGGTTAAGTTAATCGAAGACGAAAATGACGTTCATTAAAAGCACTCTGAAAATTAGGAAATTGAAACATTTTAAAAAGACCACTTACAATGCATTGACAGGAGAAGCAACTGCAAGGAAAAATGATCTCTATTAGTACTCTTGGGAGTGGTGGTTGAATATTGATAATGAGTCAGGTCAGAAGTTCTATTTTCATGCACATTTATTGCAAGATGACGGTGTGTTGGCTGCGGCCACCAACATTGCGTAGCTTAGTACAAACATTTGACATGAGTGTAGTGCGATGGAGGATTTTTCTCCAAATTCCTTATCACTTAAGCAAAATTAGGTGGGAATATTTCATTTTTAAATAGTATAATCAACGTGGAAAGAAGGGGAAGCAAGCACATATAATGCGGACGAAGAGAGTTGGTGGGCAGTTAGCATCGAGGAATTTGATCGAGAATGACCGACAGGCTGAATTAGTGGTGGGAAAAGTTGGAGTCGCATCACCCTCTTGAATGGTCTTGATGCACAGCATGCGCACATGGTGGGAAAATAGTTACATGCATCGGATACACAGGAATTAAGCAAATTATAACCAGTCAAATGATATGGGCTCCATGTGAGACTCATATAATCGATGGTTAAAATTCACTTGTTGTATTGATTATGGAAATGTCTGGATAATGATTTGCTTGCTCGAATATTACAATTGCATCTAGGTGATGTGATGTGATGTGATGTGTTTTAACGCAATGCATGTGAACACACAACTTTTTGCTAGAAGGGAAAGTGCATTACTGAAGGAAAGCATTCCAATAAGTTCTGGTGTGATGTGCCTTACATGCACCGTATGCATAGACACGATCAATGAGCCGACTATCAAGCTTAGAAATTCTTGTTTAGACCTTGCCCCTTTATAAAAGATATTAAATTCTCTAATGCTATGTTTTGAAAATTGGGGACAAGGAAAATGGCCCAAATTATAATTTTCTACTCCAAACCCATCCACAAAAATTTCAAATCTCTTCCAATTTTCAATGTTCTTCACATAAATTTTCTCTTTCTTTCCTTACAAAGTCTCAATAAATTTGATCGAGCATAATGATCTTGAGCAAATAGAGGTACGCAGATCAGACCCAATAAGGAGTTGGTCGATCAAGACCCGCCCATTTTTTAGCTTTTGAGCCAATTGGAATTGAACTCTTAGAGGGCCACTCAATTCCCAATCACCTCTACACTTAAGTACTCATTTATTATTTAGTTTGCTTTCTCAACAAATAAAAAAAGAAGAAGAATAGAGTGAAAAAACGTCAATCATAAGAGAAATCGATCAAAAATCATACCTTTGCCCAAATGTTTCTAAATTATATAGTGGACAGCACAGCACGACGAAACGAAACTCACGACGAAACGCCGCTCTACGCCGCCCAAGCGTGGACAGCACGGCAACAACACGGCGTCTGGACTGGGTTTCGTCCTGATTGATTCCCGTCAGTCAGATAGGCGCCAAAGGCGGAAAACTTCCTTTTTCCTCGAAGGACACGACCCAGCTAAACTTAATTAAAGGGGTAACCTCTTAATTGCCTCAATTTGGCATACGAACCTTGACTTTTCTCACGTTCTTCTTCTTGTCACCGTCTACTTGCTCCAGCCGCGCTGCAAAGAGAAAACCCCACGTCTTGTCCATCGAGATAGAAATTTGTAAAGATTCTCATTGTTAAGATATTGTTAAGATATGAAATCTTTTTGATATCTTTCTGATATCTTTCTGAATTTCATATTAGTATACCAAGTGTAGTTGAGTTGGCATTTCATGATTCTTGCTCGGTTAAAGATTGTATTTTTCATTCTCTTTATAAGCGTGTATAATCTGTAAACCTGTAAATTAAGTGACATGAAAAATCATTCACAAATTGTGAGCTTCTTCATGATATCAAAGCAATTATGCTCCTAAGGGCATTTTGATCCGGCTATTCTACATTTTTTTTTGACAATCTTTTGCACCCTCTAGCCATGGAAGTCACTTCAAAATCAGCTCGCATCACCTCAAATTATAGTTTCGTTTCCATTGGAACAACTACACCTAATAGTCTGATCTCGATCTCAGCCACCGTCCAATTGCCATTCAAGCTCTCTGCTACCAATTATCCCTCTTGGCGTGCTCAATTTCAGGCGCTACTCATTGATTATGATTTAATGGGATTTGTTGATGGAACTTTTGTCTGTCCGCCTCTCGCCATTTCAACTGGAAATCAAACGGTGCCAAATCCAGCCACAACAACTTGGATTCGCCAGGATCAGCTCTTGCTTCATGCAATTTTTGCATCTGCATCCGAAGCCGTGTTAAGATATAAAATCTTTTTGATATCTTTTTGAATTTTATATTAGCATACCAACTGTAGATGAGTTGGCATTCCATGATTCTTGCTCTGTCAAAGATTATATTTTTCCTTCTCATTATAAGCGTGTACAATCTATAAATTAAGTGACATGAAAAATCATTCACAAATTGTGAGCTTCTTCACTCATCACCACAGCATTACTTGGAACTCGATTGATTTACTTTGAAATTGAAAAGAAAAGGAAAAAATACATCACAAAAGCCTATAGAAAATAAAAATAAAAATAAAAATGATCCCTTTACCTACCTATAGTTTATTGAACTCGATCAGTTTGTACATTGATTCGCCGCAAATCCAAATGTTTTATGTGAAGGGCGCATTTGATTCGATTTGAGAAAAAGTTTGAGAAAATACAAAGGAGAAGTTTTCTAAAATATAAATAGTGTTTTGTAAAGTGTAATTCAAAAATATATTGGGAAGCAACTTTGACTTAATTGCTGTTCGAAAAAAATTACACTTTATAAAAAAAATTTGCTAATTCTTTTTTTTAAATCCCAAACCTTTAGGATGAAACTCAACCGCCAGCCAACCTTGCTTGAAGTTGGGTCGAGTGACCTCCTGATCTTAGAGGCAACTGATTGGCGTCAGACCGACTTGCCGGTAGCTAGATTTGATCTCATTGGCCTCCTAAACCTTTGCCAGTGAGATTGTGTGTGGGCGAAGACATTATTCGGAATTATGAAAATATAATCTTTGATATATAGTTGTCAAAAAGCCTATCTTAAATTACTTTCACCCAAAGATATTTTATATAATGTAAATCTCGCGATTCATGAATTCTAATGCTTTCCCAAAGATCCGAAACAACTAAAATTTGCGCAACCACGTGAATCCTTTTCCTAATATTGAAAACGCCATTGACATTCTAGAATTTTGGTGGGGTAGCAAAAAAGAGCAATATCCGTTGCCACTCAGTCCAAGAAGACTACAGGATTTTCGATCGCCTGCCAAGCACTGCCTTTTTCAAAAGGACCGCTCTAGCGATTGGCCGCGTGGTCCATTCCTTGACATTTATTTCAATTAATTACGACTTGTCGAATCGTGCAGTTGCGTACTGAATTTGATCAAAGCAGTTGGACGCACCGTGTTTCCACCTACTAATGTCTGCTCTAATTAGGTTTGAATGACACCGTTGCTGAGACCCAAGACCAAGGTTTTCGACTCGCTGATACAAGTGGCATATGGAGTTCAATAAACGAAATTGATCTTTCGCCTGCGGGCATCTTGCGACCATCCATACGAAAAGCCTGTCTAGACTTGTATATATACTTGAAAAATAAAATTATAAACGATCTCTCTATGAGATTTACCTGTAGGTTCAACATAGGCAGACATCGTTTAGCCAGAACGATGTATTCTAAAAAATTATGCTACATATATCTAAAAAATCGCCTCATAAAAAGCACGGGTTTAATTTCATGGATATTGGAAGCTGTGATTGTATATTTTCCAATGTTATTTTCATCCCTGATTGCTTTTGCCAAGTTCCTTTAGACTTTGAGAACCAGATAAGATCATTAAAATATATCAGCCTAAACCTCCCAACAAATGCAAACATCATGTCCCGGCGCACCAATTGCAGTGCCATGAGTCCATGACGAAGGATGTTGACATATAAAATGAGTGAGCTGTCGGCTCTTTCCTGACTTTACCCAACAACTTGTTTAATTTTTCACGATTGCTTTAGCAACTTGGGGATTTCTATTCCCGTACTCTAATTGAAACATTGACTTCCATTAAATGAGAATAACTATCTTGTGGCAAATCTATAGTTATTGCCAAACATACGCAAGCAAGTAATAATGAGTGTTTTGGGCCTTTTTATTTTATTCGTGTTACTTAATCGCTAAAAAGTTCTTTTTGCGATTGACCACTAAATCTTGTCAAGCAAGATAGGCAACTTTCGGTCCTAAGCAAGACCTTAAAAGGATTTGACCACCGGAAATAATCCAGGTAGAGGCCGAGATCCGGACCTTGAAAAAGATACCGGCTCCATTGGCCTGCCCGTCCATGCCCTTTACAAGGTTAGGGGGGCCACCTTGGATCCCCGCGATGCCGGTATCCTAGTCAAACTAGGCAGGTACATGGAAATGAAGAGGCCCGGCCAGGCAATTGGCCGGGGTGACTTCACTAAAGAAATTATATCAGTTGATTATCTCATGCAAAAAGTATTATCATTCTACACATTTTGATCGGGCAAATTATTATAAAAATCTTAAATCATTATACAACAAGCCGTCCAACTAATTTATATTGTAAATTGTTGATGTAATAATGGTCCAATTAGTGGTGGCCGTCCCATTTGATACGGTCAATGCTAAGGTTGATGATTTTTACAATTTCTATACTTTCTTTATTTTTTTAATTTTTTTTTCCAATTCTACTCCTCATCTTCTTCCTTCACTAATCACTAGGACTCGGCACAAGTTAATAACCATAAGTGAGGGTTGCCCTCGTCAACCACCCCTCACCTAGATCTGATGAAGGCAACCCTCGCCTATGACCAGCAACCAATGGAGAAAAAAAAAATGAACAGTAGAATATCGAAAAAAAAAAAGGAAATACAAGGAAAAAAGAAAAAAATTGAGAAAAATTTAAAAATTTGTGAAAATCATTAATGTCAATGTCAATCATCCATGTAGAATGGTTACCATTAATTAGATCGCTATGTCGACAATTTCAACGTAACCCAAATGAACTGCATTGGGCTCCAAGGCTACATTATGTAGCTATTTTTGCCATTATTGGCGGTAGGATGCCAGGGAAGATATGGCTTAAATAGAAGTCGAATAATTTTATGCACAATATTAGTAAGATGGCGGAGCATTGCGCAGAGTCTAACATTGTATTTGTTATATAATTCTAAAATGTTCTTATCAATGTGAATTTTTGCAAGAGAAATAACCTACAGAAATTTACAATTAGACAGGTATTCACATCGATTAAATTCTCTGTTAGAGCTAAGATGGAGTTCTATTAACAAATGAATCTGAACTCTAGCATGTTGGCTTATTTTCCAATTAAAATAACACGACACATAAAATTGTAGTATTTATTGAATTATAATAGAAGACCATGAAATATTTTAAAGTGCATGAAGTATAATGAATAACTTAGAAACATGAAAATATAAATGATAGCTTACTTCTTTTTGTTGGAATTGTCATCTGCGTGTCATCGTTGATGTGGGAAAATATATCAAGCTAATTGGCACGAAATTAGAGTAAAATTATTTCTTTTCTCAACTCCATTTGCTCCTCTCTATTTATAGAAAGTTAGATGTAATTTCTTTAAATCATTTTTAAAATCCATGTATTTCAGTTAATTTTTCAGTACAAACATATACGCATTTATCTAATATTTCTTAGAGAATTAGCACCTACGATGAAAATTAATACGAGGTTTTGGTTATCATTACGGAAAGGAGCTAGGTTTTTAAATGCCAAATCTCATATTAATCTATCACATCTTTCATGGTGAAAAAGTACCTTAGGCACATGTTCTCTTTCATAGCCTTTTTTTTTTAAAACATAGGTAACTTTCTTTAGTTAATTTTCTATTCATTTCAGTCACTTCAAAACATAACTTTCACTGGGGCATATTCCAGTTTATTCTCATCAACTATAAAATAACAACAATTATCTCGGTCTGTTCAGGCCTCTTGGAACCTAAGAACAAGGGATAAAACCTGTTATTATTATTATTATTATTTTAATTATCATCGTCATCATTGACCTACCTCTTCACTATCATTATGTTTATCCTCATTCCAAATCTCCGATGAATGGCCCTTTTGTGGGACCTTTTTGGCACCTCATATTATAGTTGTAATTTTAGGAGGTCGAACCATTTTTTTTTTTTTTTGTCTTTTTACTGAAATTTAGGAGGTTGAACAAGGACCATTGCCAATATAGGACAGGAAAAAATGTCTCGTAATCGGATCAAACTCTGTCATTCTCGCTCTTAGTTAGAGATCACTTTCTTTCAAATTAATGTGGGTCCTAGATTCTAAATCACTGCTCAAATCTCAATCAATCCCTCAATCAGAAATCGGTCCCATTCACACGACGAGACTCAAGAACTGGGCCTTTGCCTTTAACATGATCGGAAATTCTCACCCAAATTTGGCAGGCTAGAGTTCTGGCCCACAGCCAATTTTCCTTTCCAGAGAAATAGAAATTATGTTTGTTTGTTATTTTTTTTTTTGGGTAGTAGATGTACGCATCAATGTTGCACTTCAATGCCTACCAACGATTCTGTTAGATGTTCTCCTTTTATCTGAAGACTCAAACCCGCTTAATCGGTAAATCTTATGTTTAATTTATTTTTCCTCATTACTTGTGCAGTCAGATTACTGCTGTACTTTGATTACTTGAGGCCAGGATCGGGTTATTAGAACCGGTCGCCATCAACTGATGTGTAAAAGATAGAGAGCGAAAGATGTTTGCGTTAAAATGTAATTATTTGTTGAAGGCACGATTGATATTTGTTTCGGTTACTTCATCAGTATCGCCAAGTCGATCATTGGGAAACCTCCAATTAGACATAACACATATTTTTATGGTCACCCGAGCCTTGAGCGTTCCTCCTATCTTGGGCTATTCGGCAGGCCCAGTCGTGGAGTCATTACAGCAGGAAGAAGGACATGCCGAACCCAATTCCGCTAATCAGTCCTTGTCAAATCCCCGTCCTCATGGGGCCTTCACATTTCTTCTTGTAAAGCTGCATCATCCTCTCTTCAGCACAGAAAGAAGCAACAGTCCTTATACTTCCGACCGCATCAGTAGCCACTTGGCTTGCTTCCTCGTACATCATCTGCATAAAGATTAATACGACTATGAATAAATGAAATTCTTTGCAAGATAGATAAATGAAAACCATGGTGGAACCTTTTTTATGCCATTGAAAATTACAAGCAATGTGAATTAGAAAATTCGAAGATGGCCTTTCCATTTTCAGCTCTTTGAACCTAGGACTCCAAATTTTGAACTGGAGATTGATTGAGACCTCCCAACCAATTTTATTTAGTGAGCAGGAAAATTAAAAAAAAATGTAATAATGCTTAACTTTGCATCTGCCCTGAATCCTTTCATGGCATGGAAATGCCATTCCTGACTGCGCCTATCGACCCAACAACCATCAATAGCATATCAGTGGAATCTGCAAATGAGAACAGCTTGGGGAATGGAACCTAGTCCACTTTCTCATGTCCCTTGCTCTTGTTAGAGTCTTGCTCATTCTCATTCACGGCGGGGCTCTTCATGGCCACCATCTCAAGGCTCCTCGAAGTGGCAGCTTCATTGATTACTGAATCCACAGCTGCTCCATTTTCGATGGCCATGCTACCATGCCCAAGACACGGATCTGTTGTGCAACTTCTCTATCCTGTATATATTTACACACAGAATTGTCTGTGGGGGCTGCATCAGTGAATATGTAGAATCAGCAATTTATAATTCAATCCAAAGGAGCCAAGAATTGGGCAAGCTGTGAAAGTAGTTGAAGGACGGTTGCGCACAAATTGGTAAATTGAAAGCAAACTGTACTGCAGTCAATTTTTTCAACTCTGTAAGCAACTAAAGACAAAACTACTCTGAACAATTATCCGAAAAATATGCCACGAGTATCTTCGCATTAGTATTGAATGGATGAGCTATTAAGCAATCAAGATACGAGACATTCTTTCAACCATAAAAGTCAAAGTTACAGAGATCAAAGACCGCTGATCCACGGGACTCTACTTCGAAAAGAGTTTTGGATCTTATTGGTTTAGCGCCCTTAAATTAATCAATTAGAATAATGAATCATTAGCTTAATGACTTTGAAAGTGGTAAAATTAATGTGTGCACGCGTGTGAATGCAAATGCAGTCAGACTAAACCGACGGGTGCACAAGAAGCCTCACGAATAAGAAGTTGTCAAAAAACCCCACAGGAGAAATTAGCCAATGGACCACCATTTCTAAATACCATTCCCAGGACACACTGAAGAAAAATTAATATCATGAATTCATCAGATTTGTGCCAAAACCATCTTTGATCTGAACCAGCAGACAGAGCAAAATTAACCCTTTGTTATTTTTTTTCCCTACCTCCTTTTTTGCAAGAATCTTGATTCTGCAAAAGGAAGCGAAAAAACACTCTTCTTGCCTCAGGCAGAGTTCAAAATTATGCACGTCACCAACTCCAAAAGCCTGAGCATAACAAGACGTAAGCAGCCAAAGGAGGACTGGCACAAAGACACAGAAAGAGAGAGAGAGAGAGAGAGAGAGAGAGAGGATCCATTATTCCACCTGAAGCTTCTCAAAAAAATCAGCTCACGGGTGAGCACTGTTTTCTGGGATCCTGATAAAAGAATTATCGCATACACTTGGGTGACTGCTCCGAAGAGTTCTTTTACTCTCTGTGATCCTGATCTGCAGTTTCTCCCATCAAACTCCTCCTCCATCATATGCCCTCCCAAATTGCTTGTCCAACAAGCAGAGGATGGCACCCCAAGTCGCTCTCTCTCGGTCAAAGCCCCGCCCGACACTTCTCGTCAACCCCACTCACGATTCTTTTATTTCGATGTTTCACCCGGTTTTACTTTTCCATGCGTTGCCGTCACTCGAAAACTTCCAGGACGTAAGAAAATCTCTTCGTTCCTCATAACCCACGATCTTTCCTTTCTTGGAAAGTCGTTATCATGTTCTCGTCGACGCACGCATTAAGAACTTTGACCTCTATCCGTGCTTTCACATATCGCCCGAGACCCTCGTGATATGCCAAGTACATTCGCACTTCTCTTCTGTTCAACGGCGACTTTTGGGGTCCAATAAACAGTGGTCTTCTTTTACCCCACGTGGAGAAATTACTAAGCAGGAACGTGATTCTAGATGCTCCCCCTTTTCTTATGGGCGGTGGTCCTTTTTGCTTGGTTGTGTTTTCGCGGAATGCAATTTTGGCTTTGCACAAGTGATATATTTTTTTCCCAAGCAATATTTTTTTGGTTAACAGGGTGCTTTTAGGGCCCCAATTGAGTTAATTGAAATCGAAAATAATTTTCTTTGAAATACTTTGAAAATTGGGGAATTGTATGTTTCAATAAGATTACTTACTTCAAATGATAAATCTTAACGTCCCGTATTCCAATCATTAATGGCTGCACTGCGTTGACAAATGAAGCAACTGCATTAAAAAAAAAAAAATCTTTATTAGTACTCTTGGGGCTGGCGGTGGGGTGCGTGTATGTGTGTTCTTTTTTTTTTTTTTTTTGGGAGGGACATTAATTGATTATTGGTAATTAGTGAAGTCAAAGTTCTATTTTCTATACATTTATTTGAAGAAGATGGTGTATTGGCTGCAGCCGCCAACTTTGCTTATCTTAGAAGTATAAGTCGACTTGAGTGTACTGTGATGGAGGATTTTTCAGAAATTTCTCATCACTTAAGCAGGATTAGGTGTGGATATTTCGTTTTAAATAGTATAATTATTGTGGAAAGAAGGGGAAAAATAATGCGAACTAAGGAATTGTCAACAGTCAACGCCGAATAGTTGATTAGAAAGGATCTAGGAGCTGAAATGATGGTGGTAAAAGGAAAAAGAAAAGGGACCCAAGATGGATATTTAGTTTTAAATGGTATAATTATGGAATTGGTAACAGTCGACATTGAAGAGCTGATTAAGAAAAAAAAAAGAAAAAGAAGAAGAAGAAGAAGAGCTGATTAAAAAGGATCGACAAGCTAAATTAATAGTGGGAGAAGTAAGGGGAAAAGGCATTGGATGGATATTTCATTTTAAGTAGTATGATTAATTTTGACCAAGGGGAAACAAACATAGATAATGCGGACAAAGGAATTGGCAACCGTCAGCATGGAAGAGTTTATTAAAAAGGATAGAGAAGCTGAATTAATCGTGGTAAGGAAATCAAGGGGTGGGGACACTAGCACTATAAGTCAGGGTTCAATTCCTATGCTCTGTAAAAAGACCGGGACAAAGTCTTAAAAAGAGAAAAGAGTTAAAAATAAGATAAACGAAAAAAAAAAAAAAAAAAAAAAGGTAAGGAAAAAGTGATATTAGAAATGACATAACTTTTTTATGGTGTTCACTTCGGGCGCGCATGACAAAATTTCTGTTCCAGAAATTAATTTCTGGCCAGAAATTAATTTCTCAATTTCTATTCCCCGGACAAGTTTCTGAGCAAAGAAACCCGTTTGATAACAAAATAAAATTTCTATTTCTAGGAATAGAAATTGATTAGATAACAACATAAGAAATCCTCAAATACAAAATAATAGTTGAAATAATACTAAAACAATATAGGAAATCCTCAAATACAAAATAATTGTCGAAATAATACTAATACATTACAAAAGTTGAAAATACAATTTCATGGAATTTCCTATTACATGTACTTACGTTTCCTATTACGTAATATTTTCTTTCGAAAAATAAACAATGTGGAAAAAAAATCAATTGAAATTCAATTGTAGTGAATATGTCGTTATGTTTTTGCCGAAATTGATTTCACATTAATCAAATAAGTCTAATGATAGCCATGATTATAATAGTCTAATCTCCTAAAAAAAAATCCTAACTTCAAGTCTAATTCCAATTTCTTTCCAAATTTTGTTAAAAAAATCCTCACCATGTTCAAAAATTGTCACCAGTTTTTTCAAAATTATCAACACTAGGATTATTTAAAAATTTATTATCAAAATCTGTATTTTCATCAACACTCTTACAAGAACAATAGATTCCTTATTAGATCTCTTTTTACCAGCGTCTTGATAAGTGAGGACACTATATAAAAGAAAAATCGGATGAAACCCTAATGATTTGACCCCTTTTTATCACCTCAATATGAAGTTTATGATTAAAAAAATAGTTAGCCAGATAGAGCCGATGTCTGGCGTACTACGGAAGAGTAGGTGAAGAAAGACTCGTTAGATATGAATATGGCAAGTTGACTATTACCATGCATGAAATCTCTTGCGTGCAACAAATGAAGCCTTGTTCATTCAATTCCCACCATTTGGCCAAATGGTTAAGATTTTCAATCAATATTGATTGAAATGATTATATTAAAAAATCATTAAAATATTTTGGACTAAATTAACT
Source organism: Eucalyptus guilfoylei (assembly GCA_016097605.1). NCBI lineage: Eukaryota > Viridiplantae > Streptophyta > Magnoliopsida > Myrtales > Myrtaceae > Eucalyptus > Eucalyptus guilfoylei. The sequence continues at coordinate 21,136,111 of CM027860.1, forward strand.
AAATTGAAAAGTTGAGAAAAAAATTTTCTATTTCTATTTCAAAAATTGAGAAGTTAAAAATTTTAGCTTCGATTTCTTTGATTTCTCTATTTCTAGAATAGAAATCTGTTTTAAATAGATAAATCAAATTGCATTACCAAACAGATTTATGTCCCAAACCTATTCCGGGGAACAAAGAAACAGAGAAATCGAGAAACAGAAAATGATTTCTGGGAAAATGTTTTCCGGATTTTCCGACGTTCGTTTCACGGAAAATGAATTCTTTGGGGAAAATATTTTCCATGAAAGGAAAAAAATCTTCTAAATTAGGGGAAAATGTTTTCCACTTTTGAAAAGTGGAAAACATTTTCCTCACTTGATTTCTCTTATCTCACACATTTACAAATCCTCACTTCCTCCTCCCCTTTCTTTTTCTTCTTTTCTTTTTTATTCGAATTATTTTTTAATTCGAATTATATTTAATTTAATTTTTCTTTTCTATTTCTTTTCTCTTTTCTTTTTCTTTTCTTTGTTTCCCATTTTCTTCTTCTTTGGCTAGTTGTCGGCCGTCGCCAGCGAACCTCGAGCTCATTGATCTCAAGCTCGCGCTAGTCGATCTGGCGAGCTTCAAGCTCGATGCTCGCGTTCGCCAATCTGAGGAGCGGCGAGCCTCGTGCTTGTCAGCGAGCTCGAGGCTCGCCAATGGCCGGTTGCGGGCCATCGCCATGGCCGGCGACCAGCCAAGAAAGAAGGAGATGGAAAACAAAGAGAAAAAGAAAAGAAAAAGAAAAATGAAAAAAATTAATAATGGATTGTAAATATTAAAAATAATTAAAAATCAATTTTTAAAAAATAGAAATCCATTTTAAAAAATAAAATAAATGAAAAAGAGTATATGAAGGAAAAGATTTTCCTTACCAAATAAATAAAAATATTTTCCACTTCATTTTTAGGTTTCATCCGAATACCGAAAAATAATTACATTTCCTAGAAAATAACTTTCTAAAAATATCTTTCGAAACGCCATATTTTCCGCGAAATGAACGGAGCTTAAGTATTATAAAATTTTCTTTGTAATTTTCATCCCTAATTGCTTTTGCAAAGTTCCTTCGGACTTTGGGAAGCAGATAAGATCCTTAAAGTATATCCTAGGGTTCGCAACTTACGAGATTCAAGCCTCACGACAAATTGCAAACATCATGTGACGGCGCACTAGTCGCAGTGCCATAAGGAAGGATGTTGACATGTGAATGAGAGAGCTTTCGGATCTCTTGTCAATTATTCACGATTCGATTAGTAACTTGGGGATTTCTATTCGCGTACTCGAAAGATGGACTTTCATTAAATGAAAATAGCTATCTCATGGGAAATCTATAGCTATTGCCAGATATATACAAGCAAGTAATAATTAGTATTTTGGGCCTTTATTTTATTTTATTTTACTCGTGTTACTCAATCACTAAAAAGTTGTCTTTGCAATTGACCACTGAATCTCATCGAGCAAGAGGGTGACTTTACCAAAGAAATTATATTGGTTGATTATCCCATGCAAAATATAACATCACCCTACACTTTTTGATTGGGGAAAATTGTTCAAAAAATTCTAAATATATTGTGTGACAACCAATTTAGGCTTAAACTTATCGGTTTGGCCAATTTAGCACTAAACTTTTCTACTATTTTCAAATGTAAGCCATTCAACTAATTTATATCATAAATTGCAAATGTGGCAGTCCAATCGGCATGAAGCATCCTACTTGGCATGGCTGATGCCGATGTTAATATTTTTGCAATTTTTTTTTCTTTTTTCTTTTTAGATATTTTTCTTTTCCTGTTCTACTACTCATCTTCTTCCTACACCAGTCATTGGACCTCGGTGAAGGTTGCTAACCATTGGTGAGGGTCGCCCTTGTCAACCACCCCTTGCCTATGATCAACAATCGATGGAGAAAAAAATGAACGGTAGGATTTTGAAAAATAAAATAAAAGAAAGACAATAAAATGAAAAAAGAAAAAAAATAGAAAATTTGAAAAAATTGCTAAAATCGTCCATGTCAATGTTGATCATGCCATGTAGAACGGTCACACTAACTAGACTACGAGTAGGCAATTCCGACCTAAATTAGCCGAATGGATTGCGTTGGACTCCAAGACTACATTATGTAGGTAATTTTGCCATTATTGGCGATAGGATGCTAGGGAAGATATGCCATAAATAAAAGTCAAATAATTTTATGCATAATATTAATAAGATGGTCAAGCATTCCAATTTAAAACTTTTCAATTTGACTAATTTAGTTTTAAATATTTTCACTATTTCCGGTGTAAGCCATCCAACTAATTTATGCCATACATCGTTTATGTATTGGTTCAATCAGCGCCTAGCAATCCTATTTGACATGATTGATGCTAAGGTTAATGATTTTTGCAATTTCTTTTCTGTCTTTTTTGTTTGGATTTTTTCTTCTATTCTACTACTCATCTTTTTCCTCCATTATTCGCTAGGCCTCGGCATAGGTTGATAACCATAAGTGAGGGTTGCCTTCGTCGACCACCCCTGGCTCAGATCTTGTGAAGGCAACCCTCACCTATGACCTACAACCAATGGAGAACAAGAATGAACACTAGGATATTTTAAAAAAAGAAAGAAAAACTGAGAACATTTGAAAATCATCAACATCAATGCTGGTTATCTTACATAAGATGAGTACCGTTAACTAGATCGCTATTTGGACAATTCCAACCTAACCCAAATGAACTCTATTGGACTCCAAGGCTACTTTATTTTGAGAATTTGGTCAACACTTATCGAATTCCATATAATGCTTAAAAATAAAATCCTTCAAAAGTTTATTTAAAAGCTTACCGTAAAGTATTGAAGTTTTTTCTCATCAACTATAAAATGATAACAATCATCCCGTAAATTCAGGGCCTCTATGACCTTGTGAACATGGGATAAAAGCTGTTATTATTAATATTTTTATTTTTATTATTCTTATTGTTATTATCATTATTATTATCATCCTACCTCCTTCTTATCGTTATGTCTATATCCAAATCTCGGACGTATGACTCTTTTTTTCCTGTCTTTTTGCTGAAATTTAGGAGGTTAGGACAACACGAATTGTCTCACAATGTCGAACCCGAAAGCTTTTTCTCAGAAGCTTTTTCTTGGAAGCGGCGGAGACCTCGCAACATCAGCAGGAATGATGCTTGATCCTCGCACACCGGAGGACCCCAACCATAATCGACCTGTCGAACCCGAGCTGTAAGCAAGCAGCGGGGTGAATGTGGCTGCGCCATGTTCCAAAGTGCTTCGAACTCGGAGGGCAGCTTATCCCTGGCTTCTTGAATGATCTTTGCCGCATCAGGGAAAGATGCCTCCTGAAGCGGTGCTTTGGAGGCTTTCACTGTGACAGAGAAGAAGCGGTTCCCGTAGAACCCATCGGGGCAACGGAGGAGGAGGGTCTAGGAGTTGACGGCAGTTGGTGAAGAAGAGGAGCCACACCTCCGTCCCGGGGTTCAAGCCTATCGCCCGCTTCAGTGAGCTCCAAAAACTCACAGCCTCGGCCTCAAAGGTGGAGCGATTCCAGCCCTATAGATTCGTGTTAGAATAATTAAATATTAAACTACGTCTTCATCTAACAACTTCAATTTTTAAAGCAGTGTAATCCCACCAAATTTCCATATGATATCAAAATTGAACGTCCTGAATTCAAACCTTATCGGGCCCTATTTGCCTCCTTAATTAAATATGTCCCTGTTTAGTACTAAGTAAAAAGACCAGACTAAGTATGAGGGAAAGTGAATAATTAAATATAACACCACTCCTTCATTTAACGGCTTAAGCTTTTAAAACAGTCGGCTGTGATCCTACCAAATTCTCACAATTTGCAAAAGATTCACTTGAGCTTGTTGATGTCTTCTAGGGAAACGTCTTTGTTGGCATGTTTTTGTTGGTAATTCGGCATAGGAGGTGGTGGGTTTGGCAATGGAGGACGAGAGACATTTTCACTTTTAGATTGAGGGGCAAGAGTAGGGAAGAATCGGCTGTACCGCACCGGTTCAATGGTCGGATGCTCGGGCCCTCTCGCGAACTCTCCCGGTGCATTAGGAATCGAGCAGCTCCTAGACCATCACAAATGCTGTGGCAGAACATGAGCCCCATCACGAACCTGCCGCCGCAGGCAAATAGAGTCACTTAGAAATCACAACTTCAACTATGGTGTGTTGAATGATTCTTTTCTCGGTTAACCACACACATCAAAGTTCATAAAATTAATTAGCGAAAAATTATTTTACTTAAACAAAGACGCCATTTTGACATTCTCACCTTGGCTTGTCTCTACCGGTGCAGGAACAACTGAGATCTCAGATCGGGTGACCCTTTCTCGGGTTGTTATCCGCAGCGCAGTGATTCCTTTTTCTCGGCATTGTTATTCTTCAAAAATAAACACAAGTCGTCCCAACGAGCATGCCAAAACAATGTTTTGCCGGAATTTGTCTTGACAATGAAATATCTTTCATCGAAAGTCAATAAAAGTCATTCTTCAGTTTTATTGAGAGAATGCAAGTTTTGGTTCTATGGTGATTCCGGATATGATTTACTACTAGAGCATAAGGAGAGCACAAGGAGACCAATAGATTTAATTTAACGGAATTTAATCACCGACAAAGTAAGATGATAGAGAGATACAACCTTGGAATTAAATCAACAATGAAGATCAACAACTAAAATGCACTTTGAAATTTAGTTGACGACGAAATATTTGGAAACTATAATTTTGCTGCTTTTTAAAAATATAGGACTCAATTGCACATTTCATGATAAGTTTTAATACTCTCAATGCATTTATCACAAAGAGTAAAAAAGAGAGCTTGTGGCCAGGGAACATATAGCAAAGGCATTTCCGTTTCCTGAGCATCAATTGTTGTAGCTGTAAAATTACATAAGACATATAATTGTGTAAGAGTTTCAACAAACTTGAGAGTGTATTTCCCATTTCTCTTGTCAAGCAAAGTAGCAAGAATGTACTCCAAAAGAATGAGCTATGGGGAAGTGAATGCTACAAAAGGCTCATACAGTAGAAGCACTGGTGTGTAGGGCAACCAAAGATGCATAGAAACCATCCTTGATGTTGATCAAAGTCTCGTGCTTTCCTTTCTCGACGATGACTCCATTTTTAACCACTGCAATCACATCGGCATTCTTGATTGTGGACAACCTATGAGCCACCACAACTGTAGTTCGGTTCACCATGACTCGGTCTAACGCGTCTTGAACCACTTTCTCAGATTCTGCATCCAATGCACTTGTAGCCTCATCAAGCAGAAGGATTTTAGGACTCTTTACTATAGCTCGAGCGATAGCCACTCGTTGCTTTTGACCACCGGATAACTGGACCCCTCTTTCACCAACCACAGTATCATATCCCTGAACATCAAATATGTAAGGAGAAATCAGATAAGCTCATTTGAAAGCACAATGTTAAGTTAAATACACAGAACAAGCAATGGCCATTTAACCTGTTGCAATCCACTAATGAACTTGTGAGCATTTGCTAATTCTGATGCGGCGAGTATTTCTTGCTCGGTCGCATCTCCATCCTTTCCATAAGCTATGTTGGCACGAATTGTCTCGTTGAATAAAACTGGTTCTTGGCTGACCAAACCCATTTGCTGCCTTAACCACTTGAGTTGCAGCTGCTTAATATCCACTCCGTCCAGCTTAATATGACCTGAATCAGGATCATAAAAGCGTTGCAGCAACGCTATCACTGTCGATTTTCCGCTCCCACTTTCTCCAACCAGAGCAACCGTCTGAGAAGAAGAATCGTGTAATTGTCAAACATTTATTCCTCATGCTCGACAAAATTTTAGTGCTGTACATGTAATTTAAAGTTCAATTGTGGATGTCATAATTAAAGTTAGGCATCGGATAAAATCCAAAGTTTTACCTTTCCAAAGTGAATGGCTAGGCTGAGATCACGGAGAATTTGAATGTCTGGCCTAGAGGGATATTTGAAGCTGACATGGCGAAGCTCAATCTCTCCCTTCACATTGTCTAATTTTGTCCCCGACTCATCACTTGGGTCTATCTTGGATCTGCGGTCTATTATCGCAAAAATGGAAGCAGCGGCTGCTTTGGCTTTGGTGGAATCGGGAGTGATGGAACCCGATTGTGAAATTCCAACGGTTGCCATGGTCAGAGCAAAGAAAACCTGCAAAGAAAATTGTCTATGAACTGTTTATCGAAGCCAGTTTCAAATAAGGAAAAGGCAATCATGATTGAGCGAAATTCAAAGGAAAAAGCTGGTTAACGTATTAAAAAATACGTCCTACCCTGAAGACATCTGGAAACGTTGTTTTGCCGTCCTGAACAAGTTGAGCTCCAGCATAGAAGCTTGTTGCATACATACAGAACAGCAGGAAGAAGGACACGCCGAACCCAATTCCGCTAATCAGTCCTTGTCGAATCCCCGTCTTCATGGGGCCTTCACATTTCTTCTTGTAAAGTTGCATCATCTTCTCTTCAGCACAGAAAGAAGCAACAGTCCTTATACTCCCGACCGCATCGGTAGCCACTTGGCTTGCTTCCTCATACATCATCTGCAAACATATAAATTAATACGTTCATGAATAAGTGAAGTGATTTGCAAGATAGAAAAATGAAAACCATGGTGGAACCTTTTTATGCCACTGAAGATTACAAGCAAAGCGAATCAGAAATTTCTATGATGGCCTTTCCGTTTTCTACTCTTTGAACCTAGGACTCAAAATTTTTGAATTGGGGATTGAAAAGGACCTCCCAACCAATTTTATTTAGTGAGCAGGAAAAGAAAAAAGCACTGTAATAATGCTTACCTTTGCATCTGCACTGAATCCTTTCATGAACTTCACTTGTACATATCCATTGACACCAATTAGAGGGATTAAGGCAAGGATGATCAGCGCCAGTTGCCAACTTGCAGTAAAAGCAATGACCAAACCAGCAATTGCCGACGCAATGTTCTGGACAATCTGAGCTAACGCATCTCCAACGAGGGCTCGCACTGATGCTGCGTCTGCTGAGAGCCTTGCCCCAATGGCCCCACTTGAGTGGTCAGGTTCATCAAACCAGCCAACCTCCATATGGACCACCTTTTCGAAACACATTAGTCTGATTCTCTCGATTAACTTACAACCAGCCACAGAGAATAAGTATGTACGAGACGGAAATGCCACAAATGATGCGATGCCCAGGACCAGAAACATTAGTGCCCAAAACTTAGAATCCTTTCTAAGTTCATGTGGTGGTTCATAGAATGTCTCGATAACACTGGATATAAGTACGCCGAAAATCGGAAGTATCATGCCATTAACAACTGCAGCAACAGTTCCAATTAGCAAGACAGGCGCTTCTGGTTTATTGAGATGAGCAAGCCGGCGTAGGGAGACCTCTGGCGGTTTCTCTGTGCTCCCAGGAGCAGGGGATTGTGGTCCAGCCATGTTATCTTCGGCAACAATCAGTCCAGTGGGAACACCAAAGGGGACTGAGAACGAATGGCGGCTGCTATTCCCTATAGATGATCCCCGGCTAATGGATTTTTTGTACGACATCCTTTGACTAGACTGTCTGTTATATTCAGTAATCTCTGACCTGTTTTGGTCATCTGGGGCTTGTTCGGATTCTTTGTTCACTTCCTGCAAGCGAATTAGCTGAGAATATGCACCGTCTGGATCTTTGAGCAGTTCAGAATGTGAACCTGGACAGTTTTAGAGAGCAATTAATTGTCAATGTTATACTTGTACATGCTAGGAAACCATAAATCCTCCATTCAATTCGCAGTTTCATTGTTATTCCAAGTTAGATTGCAGCCTACCTTTCTCCACCATTTTTCCGCGATGAATGACGGCAATCATATTGGCATTCCTAACCGTGCTCAAACGGTGGGCAACGATGACAGTTGTCCGGTTGCCCATAATCCTGTCCAAGGCCTCTTGGACTATCCTCTCAGATTCTGTGTCAAGTGCACTTGTGGCTTCATCCAGGAGCAAAATACGAGGATCTTTAAGAATCGCTCTTGCTATGGCTACTCTTTGCTTCTGCCCACCAGACAGCTGAGTCCCATGTTCACCAACCATAGTGTCCAAGCCCTAAATGTCAAAAGTTAAAAAATCATGAAGTAGTAAGATCGAGAAGGTAAGAAATGAAATCATTGTTTGGCCAGAGAAAAGAAGAAAGCCGATGCATCGATCATGGAGTTGCATTATCTTTATACCTGTGGCAACTTGTCTATGAACTTGGCAGCGTTCGCAAGTTCTGCAGCAGCTTTGATCTCTTCAAGAGTGGCACCTTCCTTTCCATATGCGATGTTGTCCTTGATGCTGCAAGCGAATAACACAGGTTCCTGGCTGACAAGCCCGATTTTGCTCCTGATCCATTTAAGCTGAAACTCTTTAAGGTTGATCCCATCAATGAGTACTTCACCGTCTTGTGGATCGTAAAATCTCTCTATCAGACTAATCACCGTGGACTTCCCACTTCCGCTTTGTCCCACCAAAGCGGCAGTTGTACCACTCGGGACGCCAAGAGAGAACCCGTTGAATATTTGTTCATCGGGCCTGGCTGGGTAACTGAAATAAACATCCCTCAACTCTATATCTCCACGAATGTCGTCTAGTTTCTTTCCCTTTGTATCAAATGAATCGATCTCTGGCTTCCTCTGGATGGTCTCAAACATCTTATATGCAGCAGCTTGACCAGCCGCAAATGCACTCATGCATGGAGAAGCCTGCCCAAGAGACCTAATGAACATCCGCACCATGCCCCAAAAAAAGGAGGGAAAAAGGAAAGAAAATTCATGATCAGGCTTTCTAAATTTCAGTAGGGTAAGTAAGGAATTGAACCATGAGAACAGAGACCCAAAAGAAAAACGACAGTTTGAGTGCAACTCACATAGAACCAATCAAGACTGCCATGATCACATTGATCACTGCGCCTCCATTATATCCCTTGTCCAATATCAACTTTGCGCCACACCATATCGCCAAAGCATAACCACCAAATATGACAAGCATGACTGTTCCCATACCTAATCCTGCCGCCAGGCCTTCATGGACACCTGATCTGTATGCATCCACAAGGAATTTGCTGTAATTTGCGATTGCTCGCTTCTCTCCAGTAAAGGATGCAACCTGCGCCAAAATGTGATAATAGTTGGACTCTACAGAAAATGATTAGAGCAATGGCTGAATATGAGTTCTAGAGTGAAAAGACATCAAGATATCTATCTTGTTCTCGGAAATGTGTTGATTTAGTTGGCACACGTGAAATTCTGGAATTCAGCTACATTAATGCAACATACCATTCTGATCGAACCAATTGTCTGTTCAGCAACATTTGCTGCCTTTGCATATGCACTTTGCCCACGAGATGCCATCTTTGAGATAATGAGCGATGTAACACCTCCCGCAATCACTAGCAGAGGAATCATGGTTAGCATGATGAGGGTCAATAGCCACCCCTTGATAAATGCTATCACGAAGCCTCCGACAAATGTCGACACGAGCTGTATACACGTCCCCACCTGCACGAATCTAGAAATCTGTTAAAAATCCAGGACGAAAAGTGTATACTGAGTGCACCAGACACGATACTCATTCTTTTCACAATTGTTATGCCAGTACAAGTATGACCTTTTCACCCGTGGCGTTCTGGATTAGAACAGTGTCACCGGACATTCTCCCAACAACCTCTCCGGTGTTAGTCTCTTTGTCAAAGAAGGCAACATCTTGTCTCAATATAGTTTTCAGATACAGGCCCCTTATTCTTGCAGCCTGTCGCTCGCCAGTGACCATCCAGCAAGATACCTCTGACCAAATGAAAGGAAGAACGATGATTAAATTTTTTCCATTCCTAAGATAAAGAGTTCAACTCCAAACTAAAAGTAAATTAAGAATCAAGATGCACTCACGAAGAAATGCCGCTGCACCACAACCAAGTGCCAGGTAGACAAACTTTAGAGCTATCTAAAGATTTCACAAACAATCTAATCAGTTAATTCACAATCTCAAGTACTCCTAAAGAAATTCCTTTTGGAGAAATGAGTTTTCTGTAACAATCCATCATGTGCATATTTGCGAAGATTTACCTTGGACACAAGATCTACAATATCAGTGTCAGTCTGGTTCTCGCCAAATGTATTGATCAGCGTTCCAAACAATACTGTCATAAGAGGCGTGGAAATACCATTCCCGGCTGCGCCTATTGACCCAACAACCATCAATAGTATATCAGTAGAATCTGCAAATGAGAACAGCTTGTAGAATGGAACCGAGTTCACTTTCTCATCTCCCTTGCTCTTGTTGCAGTCCTGCTCATTCTCGTTCACGGCAGGGCTCTTCACGGCCGCCACTTCCAGGCTTCTCAAAGTGGCCGCTTCATTGGTTACTGAATTCTCGGCTGCTCCATTTTCGATTGTCATGCTACTGTACCCAAGACACGGATCTGTTATGCAACTTCTCTATCCTGTATATATCTACGCACAGAATACTCTGTGGGGGCTGCATCAGTGAACATCTAGAATCAGCAATTTATAATTCGAGCCAAAGAAGTCCAAGAATTGGACAAGCTGTGAAAGAAATAGTTGAAGGACGGTTGAGCACAAATCGATTTAACCAAAAACAAACTGTACTGCAGTCAATTTTCTCAAATCTGTAAGCAACTAAAGACAAAACTACTCCGAACAATTATCCAAATAATATATCACGAGTATCTTCACGTAAGATTTGAATGGATTAGCTATTAAGCAATCAAGATACGAGACATTCTTTCAACCATAAAAGTCAAAGTTACAGAGATCAAAGATGGCTGATCTACGGGACTCTACTTGAAAAAAAAAATTGGATCTTATTGGTTGAGCACCCTTAAAATAATCAATTAGAATAATGAATCACTAACTTAATAAGTTTGAAATTAGTAAAATTAATGTTTGTGCGCACGTGTGAACGCAAATGCAGTCAGACTAAACTGAAGGGTGCACAGGAAGCCCCGCAAATAAGAAGCTGTCAAAAGATCCCACCGGAGAAATTAGCCAATGGACCAGTATTTCTAAATACCATTCCCAGGACACAGTGAAGAAAGGTTAATATCATGAATTTATCAGATTTGTGCCAAAACCACCTTTGATCTGAACCAGCAGATGGAGCACAATCGACTCTTTTTTATTACTTTGCCCCACCTCCTGTTTTGCAAGAAACTTGATTCTGCAAAAGAAGGCGAAAAAACCGACTCTTTTGCTCTGCCTCTTGCCTCAGGCAGAGTTCCAAATAATGCATGTCACCAACTCCGAAAGCCCGAGCATAACAAGACGTAAGCAACCAAAGGAGGACTGGCAGCGAGAGAGAGAGAGAGAGAGAGAGAGAGAGAGATGCATTATTCCACCTGAAGCTTCTCAAAAAAATCAGCTCAAGGGTGAGTATGTCTTCTGGGATCCCCAGAAAAGAATTATGGCAGACACTGGGTGACTGCCCTGAAGTGTCTTTTACTCTGTGATCCTGATTTGCAGTTTCTCCCTTCAAACTCCTCCAATATATAACCACCCAAATTGCTACAAGCAGAGCATGGCATACCATGTCGCTCTCTCTTGGTCAAAGCCTCACAGCCCGGCATTTCTCGTCAACCCCTCTTACTATTCTTTCCTTTCGATGTTGGACTATTCTTTCCTTGGCTGCCAAGCCCAGTTTTACTATTCTTTCCTTTCGAATATTCATCAATTCAAATTAGTATGTATTACGTAGGTTTGAGAAAAACGTAAAATATCAAAGTATCTTGGGCCAATCTCATAACTCGATCTGGAATTAGATTGATTAGAAAAATTATGGTAAAATTCATTGATTCATCTAGTGTCTAAATATATGATCCATTTACAAGTTTACTAGATCGAAAATTGATGACATTGAAAAACTTATAGATCCGATGTCACATTCAGTAAAGATTTATGATACATGTATAGGATGTACTCAATGTGTGCGAGCCTGCCCAACAGATGTATTAGAAATGATACTGTGGGATGGATGTAAAGCTAAGCAAATTGCTTCTGCTTCAAGAACAAAGGATTGTGTCGGTTGTAAGAGATGTGAATCCGCCTGTCCAACGGATTTTTTTAGCGTTCGAGTTTATTTATGGCATGAAACAACTCGAAGCATAGGTCTAGCGTATTAATACGTTCCAGCACGTAAATACATTTTGAATACAATTGATTTTTTTTTTACCAACAAAAACCCATGCTCGAAAATAGATAATATATTTTTTTTTTCTTTATTGAGTACGGGTTTTTTTGTCCAAGTGTATCTTGTCTTTATCACAAATTATTTTCCTTGGTTAACAATAATTGTACTTTTGCCGATATTCGCAGGTTCTTTAATTTTCTTTCTACCTCATAGAGGAAATAAGGTAATAAGGTGGTATACTATATGCATATGCACTTTAGAGCTCCTTTTAACTACCTATACATTCTGTTATCATTTCCAATTGAACGATCCATTAACCCAATTAACAGAGGATTATAAATGGATTAATTTTTTTGATTTTTACTCGTAACACGGGATCTTTCCTTTCTCGGATAACTGTTGTCTTGTTTTCGTCGATGCGTGCATTAAGGCTGCGTTTGGCAGTCGGAATAAACTTCGGGATAGGATATGATTTATCATATCTTACGTTTGGTGCTCGCTTAGGACAGGATAAAATTGGATATAAAGGAGATATAGGTAAGATAAAATTATCCCATGGGGGAGGTGGGATAAAGGTGGATAGGATTTCTAATGTCCATAATAAGAAAGTTATTTTTCTCAAATAACAAACTTATTAAGTTAACAAAATTGAAATTATATTTCAATATAAATAATATTTGAATTCTAATTTAAGAAATAAAAAATAAAAATAGAAATTTAATTTTAATTAATCTTATTTTAATTTATATATTCAACTTTAATTCTATTTTATAATAAACATTCAATCTATAAATTAAATATTTATATTTATTATATATTTAAGGTATGTTAGTACAGTTTACTATTTGATAAAATTTTATTAAAGAATGATGAAAGAGGAAAAAAGAAATAATAAAGAAAATAATATAAAAAAGAGGAAAAATAAATTAAGGAATAGTGTTACGAGATATTTTCACCATCTCCGTTTATGAACATTTAGGTTCATTTATAGTGACATACCATTTATATCAAAAAAAATGTACGTGATATGATGTGAATATATTCGACTTTAATATCAAAGCGATTCACCAAAACAAATGGATATATAAAAAAATTCTAGGATTTTATATCATGTCCTATCCAGTTCTATCCCAATTAGAAATTCGGACGACCAAACGTAGCCTAAGAACTTTTACCTCAATCCGTGTTTTCACATATCACCTGAGACCCCCGAGACATGACAAGCAAATTCGCACTTCTCTACTCAATGGCGGCTCTTGATCCAAGATCGTTGGGTTGGTCTTCTTCCACCCCACGTGGAGAAAATTTCTAAGCAGGAACGTGTTTGTAGATGCTCGCCCTTTTCTTATGTGGGCCGTGGTCCCCCTCGCATCCTTTTTGCTTGGTTCTCTTTTCACATATTGCAATTTCAGCTTTCCGCAACCGATATTTTTTCTTTTCCAGGCAATAAATTTTCTCGAGAAACCGACTTTAAGAACTACAGTGATTTTTCATTAACAGGATACTTTTAGGGCCCTAATTAATTTAATTGAAATCGAAAGTAAAGTTTTTCTAACATACTTTGGAAATTTGGGAACTTCATGTTCTAATAAGATTACTTACTTCAAATGATAAATTTGAAATTCCCAAATTCCAATTAATAATAGCTGCAATGCATTGACAAATGAAGCAACTGCAAAATAATAACAATAATAATAATAGTAATAATAATCACTATTAGTACTATAGGGGGCTGGTCGCGGTGTCGTTCCTCCCCCGGTTCTGGAAGGGATATTAATTGATTATTGGTAATAAGTCAAGTCAAAGTTCTATTTTCTATACATTTGTTGCAACAAGATGGTGTCTTGGCTGCGGCCGCCAACTTTGCTTAGTTTACTAAAATTCGACGTGAGTGTAGAGTGAAGGAGGATTTTTCAGAAATTCCTTATCACTTACGCAATATTAGTTGTGAATATGTCCTTTTAAATAGTATAATTAATGTTTAAAGAAGGGGAAACAAACATGGATAATGCGAACTAAGGAATTGGCAACAGTCAACGCTGAATAGTTGATTAGAAAGGATCGAGGAGCTGAATTCTTGGTGGGAAAAGTAAAGGGAAGAAGGATACTAGATGGATATTTCGTTTCAAAAGATAAAATAATGTTGAAGAAGGGAAAACAAACACAGGGTAATGTAGACTATGTCCACAGTCAACATTGAGGAGCTGATTAAAAAGGATCGAGAAGCTAAATTAATAGTGGGAGAAGTAAGGGGAAAAGGCATTGGATGGATACTTCATTTTAAGTAAGTATGATCAATGTTGCAGAAGGGGAAACAAACAGAAATAATGCAGACTGGGGAATTGGCAACCGTCAAGCATGGAAAAGGTGATTAAAAAAAAGAGAGAGTTAAATATAAGATAAAAAAATGTAAGAAAAAAATGACATTAAAAATTACATAACTTTCTTATGGTGCTCGTTTAGTGTCAAAAATTTTTTCGGCATGCCAAAATTATGTTCAACATTCACTTAGGGCCTGTTTGGTAACACTTCCTAACAATTAAATATGTTCTTTTTTTTTTCTGGGAGTAAAAAAATAATGGAAATCCATTTAATAAATTTTTTGTTCCCGGAACAAAAATTAGTTTTTTTATTCTCAGGAATAGATTTGAAACAGAATTAAGAAACATAAAAAGTTACCTCTTGTTCTTGGAAACAATGCCTAGAATCGATTCCATTTTTTTTTTCTTTTCTATTCTTCTCTTTCCTTTACTTCTTCTTCCTTTTGGCTGGTTGGCGGCCTTGCCGGTGACTTGTCAGATGAGGGCCAGCGACCTTGCCGGAGCGTCACTTAGGACAGTGAGGCTTGTCAGCCCAAGCATCGACCAAATCTGGCGAGACTGAGCTTGCCTAGCCACTAGTAGCCACCAGCTAGGCTCGGCCTCGCTGGGCCACCTCCAAGCAACTAGTGAGGCCGAGCTCACTTGTGACATCCTGAATTTTCGACCCTGTCTCGACTAAATGAATTGGGCTTTTCATCGACATGCCTATGATCCTTTTTCTCTGAGCTGATCACTCACGAGATAACTAATCTATCAGATGAAGCTGTTAAGGGATATAAACACGACAAACTTGAGAATTCGATCGGAAATCAATTGCTCGACCGTGCTAATCGGCAAGGGTCAATACGATACCGTTAAAATCGATTAGAGATCGGAGATAGGTTGATTCGACAGGAGCGCGTAATTAAATTATGGGTGATTCCACCTGATTGTAAAATTCACGTCGAATGGTACTAAACTGATTTTTCTGTCGATTCTGTACCCGATGCCCGTAATTGAAACATTGAGATTTTTACGACAACTAAGAGTCCCCGATAAGTCAGAGATGCATAAACATGAATTGAAAATTATCAACCATGGGTCAAACGCGATAAACTTCCTAAAAGCTATCCGGTAGGTTAGGTCATGTTAAAATCACGTCCGATCGATAGTTACTATGAAATTGAACTCAGTTTCGAGAATCGAAAGTTCGAGCGTGTCATGATTTATTTTTAGGACGTCGTCTCATCCTTTGAAGAATTTTTGGCGAGCCCAGAATTTTTGGCAGAAAATCAAATTTGACAAATTAAATGATGGAAATTCGGAGGGGCCTCTTTACTTGGATTTTTGGGCTACCAAATTGAAGTAATTTATGGAGAATTGGTGCAAATTCGTGAGGGCTGCCCCCATGGGATTTTTTGCCCTCAATTTGACTTAATTTCGAGAAGAATTGAAGAAGAAATCCACCAAATTCGTAGGGCTGTAGTGGGGGTCTATTTTGGCCTTCAATTTGGCTTGTATGAGAAGTTTTGGGAGGAAAAATTGGCTGCTGGATAAGGCTGAAGACTTGTAGGGCTTGCACTTGAGTGTTTGGATATTTAGGCTTGACTTTCAAGGTTCCTTGTCCCCCTTCCGGCAGCAGCTTCTTCTTCTTCAGCTTCTTCTTCATTTTCTTCTCCTTCACTTCCATTTTTCCAGTTGCAACTTAGAGCTAGCAAACTAGCACAGCCCCTCACCGAAACCATCGCCGCTCGCCAGTCCGCCATTCCAGTGACCAGCCGCCCGCGTGCCGTCACCCGCTCGACCAGCACTCTCATTCATAACGCTTGGTCGCCTGTCGCCATCCCCGAGCCGCCAGCTCCTCGCATCCGCCTAGCTCCAGCCATCCGCCATTCCAGCCGCGCGAGCTGCCACCGTCTGCCCCTGCTCGCACCACTAAACCGCCCTGCCCATCCCCGTGCCGTTAGGTAAGCTGAACCGCCTCAGCCACGACCGATTCAGCCCTCCACAGATCTGGCCCCAGCAGCAAACTGTGAGGCTTGCTAGGCCTTTTCAGCCCCTTCCGACCCTCCTTTGGAGCTGTCGTTGCCACGGGAACTCACCGGCGTCGTGCCGACGTCGCCGTGAACCCGTTTTCATGCTTAACCGGTGAGTTGACACCCTAATCTCTAATTATGGGGTTAATTGCACTTAGAGGGGATTATATTAGGCTAAGTGAGGATTAAGGGAATTAGTTAGTCTCAAGTGAAATTAGTGTAATTTAGCTAGCTTATTTAGTTAGGCCAATTAGGTGGTTAGTTAATTTAATTAGTTAGTTTAGTAGGTTTATGTAGTTAGATTGGTTAGATTAATTTAATTAGTTCAATGAGGTGGATAGATTAGCTTAGGTAGATTAATTAAGGGTTTAATTGAAATAATTTGCAATTTATTTAATTAAATACAATTTATTTAATTATTTATTAATTAGCGTAAATTATACCGGGATAACCGGTTGTCAAAATTTTACGCCAATTGTCATGGTGGCTTTGATTTGTGAAATTGAGTGTTAAATTGTGCAATTTGATGCTTGGTGATGATTTTTAATTATTATTGCAAAAATATGAATTTTTGGTATTTAATTAGAAAAATACCGGGTGTCAGGTTTTGACATCAAAAATATTTTAAGTATTATATAAAATCGTGGAATTTTTAAAAGAGAGTATATCATGTTTTATGGTTCAATCTGATCATGTGTCCACGCATAATTATTTTATCGGGTGTTTTTAATATGAAGAAAATAAGTCAAGTTCATTATTTGAAATTGAGGCATTTGAGTGCAAAGCATGATGTGCGTGTGATCGTTATGAGAACCCGTCACCCGATGAAAATCGAGGGCGATACTCTTATATGGAATGCCCCACATCAACGAATGCCGGTCGCAGTGGAGGCTGGACCGATGTTCCTTCGGGAATGCCGTCTAGATGTAGACGTTGCCGTGTCCGACGAAGTGGGACGACGCCTGGTTATACTGGATGACCGCCGACTATTTAATTGGCCGTGGCCGTTGGGTCATAATTAATTGGGACACACTTGAGTGATTGATATAGCCACGCCTAATTATGGGACAAAATTGTGTGGCACGGAATGGGACGTGTCATAATGATTTGACTTTATAATCGGGACCCTTGTGTTTAATTGATGAGTGAATTGAAGTGTTCCAATTATTGAATGCAATCATTATATGCTTATGATATATGAGATGTACTAATGTGGAAGGAGGTGCTAAGGCAAGATAAGTCCTTTACAGTGCATGTTTAGGCTGCCTTTAGGTGTATTCTCATCCTAATCGGGGTTTAAGGTGTAGACTTGTTGAGATTTTTATCTCACCCCGTCGTGGTTTAAATTTTTACAGGTCCTTAGATGGAGGTGCGCCTAGTTCGTTTTGGGTGGCCGCGAGAGGCCGATACAGAGTGTACCATCTTCCCTATCCCCGGGAATCCCTGGACCCACGAGCTCGTCGTGACCACAATCTGGGTCGATGGGGGCCAACCTCAGTTGGTACCTCTTCGATTCAAAATGTGGTTTCGTTATGGGCCTGACGAGGTTCGGGAGGGTCCCTTGGATGGTTTTGACAGACCTGCCGTCGATGACGAGTATGTGAAGGAACTCGACCCTGTCGTGCACACCGATATTTTGGCAGATATCACGGCGAACTAGTTGCCCGAGGCTGATGAGCCCGAAATAGAGGAGGTAGTTGACCTTCTAGACCTCGACATCCCTAACAGTGTCGTAGTGAACTCGGATCCCAAGTAGGAGGGTCTGGGGTAGGGTTAGTCTGGTAGTTTCTTTTGAGATAGACCTCCTATATATAAACCGTAGGTATGACATGGTTGTATATAAAATGTGTTTTATGAAAAATGTGTTATTATGTTTTACTATCCCATGTGTTTGCTGTTGTCTAGAGATTGTTTAAATTGCTTCTACATGTGCAATAAAATGAATGGGTCGGCGACACATCTTGGGAACGTCGCAATTTGATCGACCACCAAAGAATGTGTGCGCGCTCGAGATTCGGGGCGTGACATCACCTAGCCACCAGCGAGGCTTAGCCTCACTCGACCTGGGCGAGGTTGATCTCGCCTAGCCAAGGCAAGGCCGAGCCTCGCATAGCCGGCGCAAGACTCGGCCTTGCTAGGCTAGGGCGAGGACAACCTCGCGTCGCCTAGGTGAGGTCGAGCCTCACCTTGGCCAGGCAAGCCTCCGATGAGCTCGTTGGATCTCGCCCAGCCGATCGCCAGCCACTAAAGAAGGAGGAAGAAGAAGAAGAGAAAAAGAAAAAGAAAAATAAGAGACAAATTAGAAAAATATAATAAAAGTATTAAAAAATTAAAAGAAACGAAAAAAAATTAAAAATCCTACCAAACGTATTTTTATTCTAGGAATAGAAATTTTGGACGCTTCTACCAATCGTGTTTTTTTGCTCAAAAATTATTTTGGGGAATAAAATAAAATAAAAAATCATTTCGATAAAAAATTCCTCCCGAGAACAAAATCGTTACCAAACGCGCTTTTAGTGCCAAAACTCTTCAAGGGATCAATTCAAAGATCACTTCGGTAAAAAGAAAAAAAAAACAATCATTTCAAATCAATTCTAATTTGGAATATTGGAAATATGCCGTAACTATATTAAAACATATTTCCCAACCAATGTGACTACTCGAAAATTCAACGTGATAACACGATGTTGTTACCCATGTTTCCCCCAAATTTCATTAGAATTGGAGAAGGCTTAGCTGGAACTTCCTCTTTTCTCTAAACCCCAATTCAAATCGAAGCATTTTGGGACAAAATCGTAAGCTGAATCTTGCAATGGGATGTTTCCTCACCAACTATTTCTTACAACCGAGAATTTGTGGACAAATTCAGCCTCTTGTTCAAACCCTAACCTCCCAATCGGGGATTTTGGGAAAAATTAGTAATCCATTTGGGGATTTATCCATTTTTTACCCAATTGCAATTTTTGGACAAAATTGCCCTAGTTCTGGTCACCAAAAACAGTCGAGCGGTGGGTTCAGGCCATTATTTGAGATAATGTCTGTTTTGGATTCTTTTTCGAGAAAATTACCTTATTATAGACCCTTATTTAAAAATTTTCTTCATGTCGTGGTTGTAATTTGAGGACGTTGAAATTGTTTATTTCTTTTTTATGAAATTTAGGAGGTTAAACTTGGACAATTGCCAATGTAGCACTGGATGAGAAGACTGTTAATAAACTAAGACAGCTTTGTTCACATGATGAGCAGAATATCAGCCCCATCATCAACCCGCCGCAAGCAAATCTGAGTCACCCGATATCGTAAATTTATTTAGTATCAGAAACAGGTCTTTTAAGATCAAATTCGAAAGGCAACTTGCAATGGCTGTAATTAACTAGAGCCTAAAAATATCCTGACTAACATCCTCAAAATAATCGACAAATTCGAGCATACAATCCACCGTAGTCTCAACAATCGCCCAATTTAAGTAAGGGCCACGACCCTGCCTGCGTTCGGTGAGGTCGCCGATGGTGGGGCGATGGTAGCAAGGGGCAGGCAGGCCCTCGCCTCGTTTTTCTTTTTCATTTATTTTTTTTAATATATCTAATATTTTAATATAATCTAAATAAAATTTGGCTTTATGTGCATGTTTCAATGAAGTCAGCACCATGAAGGACAGAGGAAATAATAAAATAAAGTAACTTTAACCAAGTTCAACAAAGTTAATAAAATGATTTGATTACGCCAATTTGATAAGTTGCAAAACTTTATCACACTTTTTGAAATATTTAGCACTCAATTGCACTTTTTTAACAAGTTTTATTGCTTTCGATGCATTTATCCTAAAAAGAAACGAAAAGAGCCAATGGCCAGGGAATGTATAGCAAAGGCATCTCCATCTCTTTAGCATCAGTTGATGTAGCTGTAAAATTGGATAAGGAATCTATTTGTATATGAGTTTCAACAAACTTGAAACTTTATTTCCCATTTCTTTTGTTAAGCAAAGTAGCAAGAATATGCTCCAAAAGAATGAGCTTAACGGGAAGTGAATGCTACAAAAGGCTCATACAGTAGAAGCACTGGTGTGTAGGGCTACCAAAGATGCATAGAAACCATCATTGATGTTGATCAAAGTCCCGTGCTTTCCTTCCTCGACGATGACTCCATTTTTAACCACTGCAATCACGTCCACGTTCTTGATTGTGGACAACCTATGAGCCACTACAACTGTGGTTCGGTTCACCATGACTAGGTCTAACGCGTCTTGCACCACTTTCTCGGATTCTGCATCCAGTGCACTCGTAGCCTCATCAAGCAAAAGGATTTTAGGACTCTTTACTATAGCTCGAGCGATAGCCACTCGTTGCTTCTGACCACCGGATAACTGGACCCCTCTTTCACCAACAATAGTATCATATCCCTGAACATCAAATTTGGTACAGAGAAATCAAATAAGCTCATTCAAAAGCAAAGAGTTAAGTTAAATACACAGAACAAGCAATGACTTCTAACCTGTGGCAATCCACTAATGAACTTGTGAGCATTTGCTAATTCTGATGCGGCGAGTATTTCTTGCTCGGTCGCATCTCCATCCTTTCCATAAGCTATGTTGGCACGAATTGTCTTGTTGAATAAAACCGGTTCTTGGCTGACCAAACCCGTTTGCTGTCTTAACCACTTGAGTTGCAGCTGCTTAATATCCACTCTGTCCAGCGTAATATGACCTGAATCAGGATCATAAAAGCGTTGCAGCAGCGCTATCACTGTCGATTTTCCGCTCCCACTTTCTCCAACCAGAGCAACCGTCTGAGATGAAGAATCGTGTAATTGTCAAACATTTATTCCTCATGCTCGACAAAATTTTAGTGCCGTCCATGTAATTTAAAGTTCAATTGTGGATGTCATAATTAAAGTTAGGCATCGGATAAAGTCCAAAGTTTTACCTTTCCAGAGTGAATGGCCAGGCTGAGATCACGGAAAATTTGAATGTCTGGGATATTTGAAGCTGACATGGCGAAGCTCAATCTCTCCCTTCACATTGTCTAATTTTGTCCCCGACTCATCACTTGGGTCTATCTTCGATTTGCGGTCTATTATTGCGAAAATGGAAGCAGCAGCCGCTTTGGCTTTGGTGGAATCGGGAGTGATGGAACTTGATTGTGAAACTCCGATGGCTGCCATGGTAAGAGCAAAGAAAACCTGCAAAGAAAATGTCTCTGAAACTGTTTATCGAAACCAGTTGCAAACAAGGAAAAGGCAATCATGATTCTGCGAAATGCCCAAGGACAAAGCCGGTTAACATTCAAAGAAAATCTGTCCTACCCTGAAGACATCCGAAAACGTTGTTTTGCCGTCCTGAACGAGTCGAGCTCCAGCTTAGAAACTTTTGCGTACACACAGAACAGCAGGAAGAAGGACATGCCAAACCCAATTCCGCTAATCAGTCCTTGTCAAATTCCCGTCCTCATGGGGCCTTCACATTTCTTCTTGTACAGCCGCATCATCTTCTTTTCAGCACAGAAAGAAGCAACAGTCCTTATACTTCCGACCGCATCAGTAGCTACTTGGCTTGCTTCCTCGTGCATCGTCTGCGAACATATAGATAAATACGTTCATGAATAAGTAAAATTATTTGCAAGATAGATAAATGAAAACCATGGTGGAACCTGCTTATGCCATTGAAGATTACGAGTAATGTGGATCATAAATTTCGAAGATGGCCTTTCCGTTTTCAATTCTTTGAACCTAGGGACTCAATTTTGAATTGGGGATTGATAGAGACCTCCCAACAAATTTTATTTAGTAAGCAGGAAAAGAAAAAAGCACTGTAATAATGCTTACCTTTGCATCTGCACTGAATCCTTTCATGAACTTCACTTGTACATATCCATTGACACCAATTAGAGGGATTAAGGCGAGGATGATCAGGGCCAGTTGCCAACTTGCAGCAAAAGCAATGACCAGACCAGCAATTGCCGACGCAATGCTCTGAACAATCTGAGCTAATGCATCTCCAACTAGGGCTTGCACTGATGCTGCGTCTGCTGAGAGCCTTGCGCCAATGGCACGGCTTGAGTGGTCAGGTTCATCAAACCAGCCGACCTCCATATGGACCAACTTTTTGAAACACATCAGTCTGATTCTCTCAATTAATTTACAACCAGCCACAGAGAATAAGTATGTACGAGACGTATATGCCACAAATGATGTGATGCCAAGGACCAGCAACATCAGTGCCCAAAAATTAGAATCCTTTCTTAGTTCATGTGGTGGTTCATAGAACGTCTTGATAATACTGGATATAAGCATGCCCAAAATCGGAAATATCATGCCATTAGCAACTGCAGCACCAGTTCCAATTAGCAAGACAGGCACTTCTGGTTTGTTGAGACAAGCAAGCCGGCATAGGGAGACCTTTGGTGGTTTTTCTGTGCCCCCAGTAGCAGGGAATTGTGGTCCAGCCACGTTATATTCAGCAACATTGAGTCCAGTAGGAAGACCAAAGGAGACTGAGAACGAATGGTGGCTGCTATTCCCTATAGATGATGCCTGACTAATGGATCCTTTGTACGACATCCTTTGACTGGATTGCCTGTTATATTCAGTAATCTCTGACCTGTTTTGGTCATCTAGCGTTTGTTCGTCTTCTCTGTTTACTTCCTGCGAGAGAATTAGCTGAGAATATGCACCGTCTGGATCTTTGAGCAGTTTAGAATGTGAACCTGGATAGTTTTAGAGAGGAATTAATTGTCAATGATATACTTGTACATGCTAGGAAATCATAGTTCCTTCATTCAATTCGCGATTTCATTGTTTACTTCAAGTTAGATTGCGGCCTACCTTTCTCCACCATTTTCCCACGATGAATAACAGCAATCATATCGGCATTCCTAACCGTGCTCAAGCGGTGGGCAACAATGACAGTTGTCCGGTTGCCCATAATCCTGTCCAAGGCCTCTTGGACTATCCTCTCAGATTCTGCGTCGAGTGCACTTGTGGCTTCATCCAGGAGCAAAATACGAGGATCTTTAAGAATCGCTCTTGCTATGGCTACTCTTTGCTTCTGCCCACCGGATAGCTGAGTCCCATGTTCACCGACCATAGTGTCCAAGCCCTAAATGTCAAAAGTTAAAAAATCACGAAGTAGTAAGATCAAGAAGGTAAGAAATTATTGTTTGGCCAGAGAAAAGAGGAAAGCTGATGCATAGATCATGGAGTTGCATTATCTTTATACCAACGGCAACTTGTCTATGAACTTGGCAGCGTTCGCAAGTTCTGCAGCAGCTTTGATCTCTTCAAGCGTGGCACCTTCCTTTCCATATGCGATGTTGTCCTTGATGCTGCAAGCGAATAACACGGGCTCCTGGCTGACAAGCCCGATTTTGCTCCTGATCCATTTAAGCTGAAACTCTTTAAGGTTGATCCCATCGATAAGTACTTCACCGTCTAGTGGGTCGTAAAATCTCTCTATCAGACTGATCACCGTGGACTTCCCACTTCCGCTTTGTCCCACCAAAGCGGCAGTTGTACCACTCGGGATGCCAAGAGAGAACCCGTTGAATATTTGTTCATTGAGCCTAGCTGGGTAACTGAAATAAACATCCCTCAACTCTATATCTCCACGTATGTCGTCTAGTTTCTTTCCTTTGGTATCAAAAGAATCAATCTCTGGCTTCCTGTGGATGGTCTCGAACATTTTATATGCAGCAGCTTGACCAGCAGCAAATGCACTCATGCATGGAGAAGCCTGCCCAAGAGACCTAATGAACATCCGCACCATGCCCCAAAAAAAGGAGGAAAAAAAGAAAGAAAATCCATGATCGGGATTTGTAAATTTCAATAGGTAACCAAGGAATTGAATCATGAGAACAAAGACCCAAAAGAAAATGGACAGTTCGAGTGCAACTCACATAGAACCAGTCAAGACTGCCACAATCACATTAATCACTGTGCCTCCATTATATCCCTTGTCCAATATCAACTTCGCGCCACACCATATCGCCAAAGCATAACCGCCGAATATGACGAGTGAAACTGTTCCAAGACCTAATCCAGCTGCCAGGCCTTCTTGGACACCTGATCTGTATGCATTCGCAAGGAATTTGCTGTAATTTGCGATTGCTCGCTTCTCTCCAGTAAAGGATGCAACCTGCACCAAAATGTGATAATAGTAGGACTCTACAGTAAATGATTAGAGTGATGGCTGAATTTGAGCTCCAGAGCAAAAACACATCAAGACATCTGTCTTGCTCTCGGAAATGTGTCGATTTAGTCGGCACACATGAAGTTCTGGTATTTAGCTATATAAATTCAACATACCGTTCTGATTGAACCAATCATCTGTTCAACAACATTTGCTGTCTCAGCATAAGCACTTTGCCCACGAGATGCCATCTTTGAGATTACGAGAAACATAACACCTCCTGCAATCACTAGCAGAGGAATCATGGTTAGCATGATGAGGGTCAATAGCCACCCCTTGATAAATGCTATCACGAAGCCTCCAACAAATGTTGACACGAGCTGTATGAACTTCCCCACCTTCACAAATCTAGCAATCCGTTAAAATCCAGGATGAAAAGTGTATACTGAGTACACCAGACAAAATACTCATTCTTTCACAATTGTTTTGCCGGTGCAAGGAATGTATGACCTTTTCACCCATGGCATCCTGGATGAGAACTGTGTCACCTGACATTCTCCCGACGACCTCTCTGGTGTTAGTCTCTTTGTCAAAAAACGCAACATCTTGTCTCAATATAGTTTGCAAATACAGGCCCCTTATTCTCGCAGCCTGTCGCTCCCCAGTGACCATCCAGCAAGATACCTCTGACCAAATGAAAGGAAGAATGAAGATTATATTTTTCTCAATTCCTAAGATAAAGAGTTCAACTCCAAACTAAAAGTAAATTGAGAATCAAGATGCACTCACGAAGAATTGCCACTGCACCACACCCAAGCGCCAGGTAGATAAACTTTAGAGCTATCTGAAGATTGGACAAACAATCTAATCAGGTTAATTCACAATCTCAAAACAAGTCCTTCAAAGGAAATTCCTTTTGAAGAAAAGAGTGTCTTTGTAACAATTTATCTTGTCCATACTTGCGGAGATTTTACCTTGGACACAAGATCTACAACATCAGTGTCAGCCTGGTTCTCGCCGAATGTATTGATCAGCTGTCCAAACAATACTGTCATAAGAGGCATGGAAATGCCATTCCCAACTGCACCCGTCGACCCAACAACCATCAATAGCATATCAGTAGAATCTGCAAATGAGAACAGCTTGTGGAATGGAACCAAGTTCACTTTCTCATCTCCCTTGCTCTTGTTAGAGTCACAGATCTCTTATGCAACTTCTTTATCCTGTCTATATACACAGAATTGTTAGTGGGGGCTGCGTGAAGTGAACATCTAGAATCAGCAATTTATGATTCAAGAAAAAGGAGTCCCAAGAATTGGCAAGCTGTGAAAGAAATAGTTGAAGGACAGTTGAGCACAAATTGATTAACCAAAAACAAACTGTACTGCGGTCAATTTTCTCAAATCTATTAGAAACTAAAGACAAAACTACTCTGAACAATTTTCCAAAAAAAAATATATCACTGAGTATCTTCTTGTAAGATTTGAATGGATTAGCTATTAAGCAATCAAGATACAAGACGTTCTTTTAACCATGAAAGTCAAAGTTACCGAGATCAAAGACCGCTGATCTAGGGGACTGTACTTCGGAAAGAGTTTTGGATCTTATTGGTTGAGCACCCTTGAAAAATTAATGAGAACAATGAATCATTAGCTTAATGAGTTTTGGATTTACGTGGAGAGAGAGGGTCCACTATCTTCAACGAGTACAAGAGTACAATCCAAAAGCTCAAAAAACTACTTGGTGAGCTAGAAGATCTAAAGTTCTAATAAGAAGATAGCGAAAATAAAGAAGAGAGATATTGTGGAGGCTGTGATTAGAGAAGTATCATCAATACATCATTTTATAGTCTCTATTCAAAAAACCTTAAAACAAATGTGCATGGCCTAAATTGCCCCTATCACTGATTTGAATGTCAAAAACTCAACATGTAATTTCACAATTACAACAATCAATGCTAAAGAAATGGAAATGCCTTTGCTATACATTCCGTTTCTCTTTTCTTTTCCTTTTAGGAAAAATGCACTTGAAGTAATAAAACTTGTCCTAAAAAGTGCAATTAATCACAAAATTTTCAAAAGTACAATTAAGTCTTATAACTTATCAAATTGGTACATTCAAATCCTTCCGTTAACTCTGAACTTGGTTAAAGGAAAGTGCTAAGGTGACTTTTTTTTATTTTATTTCCTCTCTCCTTCGTTATGCTGACTTGGTTAAAACATAAACATAAAGCCAAATATCATTTAAATTAGATTCAAGTATAAGCTATATTTAATAAAAAATAATAAAAAAGAAAAACAAGGCGAGGACTTGCATTAACCTTGCCGCTGCCGCTCCACCATCGCCGGTGACCTCACCAACCGCAGGCATGGGTGGCAGCCTTCACCTAGATCAGGCAAGGGTCTGGGCACCCTCACACAAATCTAATGATTTTTTAGGCTACGGTGGATTGTACGCTCAAATTTGTCAATTATTTTGAGGATGCCATGTTGATCCCGTATGACGAGCTTCTTCCCTGCAAGCTTCAAGACCCTAAAAGGAGAGAACCACTGGTTCAAATGCAAGTCAGGATATTTTTAGTCTCTAGTTAATTACAGATGTTTCAAGTTGCCATTCGAAATCTGTTCTCAAAAGACATGTTTCTAATACTAATTAAAGTTACGATTTCAGGTGACTCAGATTGTTTATTGATAGTTTCTAATACAAAGAAGTACGACCTTTTCACCGGTGGGATTTTTGATGAGAACCATGTCGCCAGACATTCTCCCGACGACCTCTCCAATGTTAGTCTCTTTGTCAAAGAAGGAAACATCTCGTCCCAATATAGTTTTGAGATACAGGCCCCTTATTCTCGCGGCCCGTGGCTCGCCGGTGACCATCCAGCACGATACCTCAGACCAAATGAAAGTAAGAACAAAGATTAAAGTTTATCATTTCCTAAGATAAAGAATTCAACTCCGAACTAGAAGTAAATCGAAACTCAAGATGCACTCACGAAGAAAAGCCGCTGCACCATACCCAAGCGCCAGGTAGATAACCTCATAGCTATCTGAAGATTTCACAAACAATCTAATCAATTAATTCCGAATCTCAACACAAGTACTCGAAAAGAAATTTCCTTTTCGAGAAAATAGTTTCTCTGTAATAATCCAACAAGTCCATATTTGCAAAGCTTTTACCGTGGACACAAGTGTTATAATATTTATTAATATGATCCCAATTCAGTATGTCCTAATTAATTTTGATTTATTGTCCGATTTATTACCCACCCCTTAATTGCGTGATAACTACCCATTAATTGCTATCATAATGGTCTTAATGGAGAAACGAAATAAAAAATGTCCGGTCATTTAGACCAAATCTTATAAATATAGAAAAACGCATTATCGAGTTTTAAGGGGTATTGGCTACTAAAACGAGATATTCAGATCTGATATTCGACGTTTTACGAATCCGTTCAAGGTTTGCGGTTTTCTCGTTTATAGAATTTCATTAATGGCCGAAAGCATGTAACGATCCTTTATGTTTTCGCAAATCATTCTCAATTTTACATGAATTTGCTTGTGAATGATAAATCGAGATCGTCAGTTTTTTTCGTTAGATTTATTATCACAGTGAGTATTAAAGCATGTTTATGATTTTTTCCTTAGTGAAAATTTTGGAATTTTGTATGTTTTTATTGGATTATGGATGGGCAAAATTCAGATCTTATGTGGCTTGGAACGAAATCGAAAATTTCGGCCTAAATTGGGCAACACACCATGCGCGTATCACATGCGCTCAAGGGCCTGCACATGCCTAAGAGAGCAGTAGCGAGCGCATGCAACGAGTGCCAGAATGGGTGCACGTGCAATGGGCCCCACCATGCAGAATTTCGATTCTGCCCTTACAATTTTGCCCCTCCACATAAAGGAAAATTATAGTTCTACCTGACCAAGTAATATTCCAAATTTGCCCCCCATTTGGGCATGAAAATTTTTGATTTTGCCATTTGGGTGTAAAATTCCTCGTATACCCTCTTACAAATGAAATTTCAATTCTGCCCTTGCATGTAAAATTCCAATTTTACCCATTTACATGTGATTTTACTATTTGGTGATTTTACTATTTGGCCCCTACATGAAATTTTTATGAATATTTTGTCGTAAAATTAAATGTCTAGTGATTCGTATATAATTAATTAATTGAAGATTAGCCACATCATTTTTTATTATATTAAATTATATACATTAAGAGTTTTTGGATCACATATAGTCAAAGACATTAATTATGATTAGTCACCTTAATATTATAAATTTTGTCCCATGGGAATTTCAATATATTAATATGATCAATTGGGATGAAATACTATTTTATCTTTCTTAATTTACCCACAGAAATTGAGGAATGGAATATAGTTTGATAGTTTCATCATGGAGTAATTGTGAATCTATTTAAATTATAAATTTAGCCCACAAACAATTTTTTTGATGTTATGTGATTCATATTTTATAATATGTTTTACATTGGTAAAACACAATTTAAGTTTATTTGCCTTAAATATATTAATACATAAATTTTCCTTTGATTATGATGTAGTTTTGCCACCTATGATTGGTTCTGATATAATTATTCCCAAGCTGAACAGTGATAATTATAAAGAATGGAGGGAATTAATCCTTCTCCAATTTAGGTTTATGGATATTGATTATGCTAGTGGTTGTACAAACCATCTGCTCCTATTGAGCCTAGCACTCTGGCTAAAGTTAATTTTTATGTACACTGGGAGCAATCCAATCACCTCAGTGTAATGTACATAAAGACAAAGCTTTTCTACTAACATTTATAGTTCAATCATTCGGCATAATAATGCCAACGAATTGCTAGAGGCTATTGATGTGCAATTTGAATCTTCACAGAAGGCGCATGTCATGACCTTGATTATGAAGAAGCTTACCAATGTAAGGAGTGTGCGTGAGCACATTATGAAGATGAAGGACATAGCAGATTAGTTGAAGAATCTTGAGGTTGAGATGTCAAAATCCTTTCTTATAAACTATATCCCGAACACTCTCTCACAAGAGTATGTCTATTTTAAGATCTCTTATAACACACATAATTCAATCAATGAACTCATGACCGTGTGTGTTCAAGAGGAAAAAATGCTACTAATAGAAAAGGGAGAAAGTGCTCATATAGCAACACAAGGTAAGTATAAAGGGCAAAGCAAGCAAAAGGGAAAAGGTAAAACACATCTATTTTTTCAAGTTGGCATTAAGAAGGGATCCAAGCGCTTCTGTTATAAAAAGAATGGGCACATGAAGAAGGATTGCGCCAAATTTAAGGCATGGCTCAAGAAAAAAGGTAACTCACTCTTATGTTTTGTAGTGAATCTAATATGGTTGATGTGAGTCACAACACTTGGTGGATTAATTATGATTCTATAATCTACATTTCGAATTCCTTGCATAGTTTTTAGAACCAATGGAAACCAACGGGAAGTGAACAAAGCATCTATTTAGGAAACAAAATGCGTTCGCGTGTAGAAACTATTGGGATATGTAGATTAGTTCTTACTAGTGGCTTTGTTTTGCATTTAGAAATGACCTTTTATATTTCTAGTTTCTCTATAATTTAATTTTAGTTTCAAAACTTATACCTTTGAGATACTCCTTCGAATTTTCAGATTAAATATTCAATTTATCATATAAATCTGAAATTGTTAGGAGTGGTATTTTGGCTGATGCTCTTTTTTGAATTAATTTATAAAATAATGTCATTTAGAATACAATGCATGTTCATAATAATGTTGGCATAAAGGGATGTGTAGTGAATGAGGATTCCTCTATGTTATGATACTGGAGATTGGGATATATCTCCACTGATAGAATTAAGCGATTAGTAAATGATGGAGCATTTAGTATTCTAGATTTGACTGATTATGACACTTTTGTGAACTGTATAAAAGGAAGGCAGGCCAATAAGTCAAAGAAATGTGCTAAGAGGAATATAGAAATAAATCATAGATACAGATTTTTGTAATCCGGATATCGACTCCAATGGTCAGAGATACTTCATCTCTTTCATAGATATTTATTTATGATTCAAGTATCTCTACTTGCTTCTTGAAAAGCATAAAGCGTCAGATGCCTTTAAGATATTTAAAATCGAAGTAGAGCAATAATTTGGTAAGCAAATTTAAATCGTGAGATCAGATAGATGCGGAGAATACTATGATAGATACACTGAAGATGGACAAGCAGCTGGTTCACTTGCGAAATTTCTTGAAGAGCATGAGATTATTGCCCAATACACCATGTCTTGTTCTCTGATCCACAATGATGTAGCAAAAAGGAGAAATCGGACTTTATTGGACATGGTGCGAAGCATGCTTAATAGCTTCGATTTCCTAAGTCATTGTGGTCTGAGTATCTTAAAACAGTAGTGTACATATTCAACCGAATTCCAACCAAGGCTATCCTAAAGACACCTTTTGAGTTATTCAAAGGTTGGAAATCGAGTTTATGACATGTACACACTTAAGAATGCCCGTTTGAAGTAATAGTCTATAATCCATCGAAAAAGAAGTTAGATCCAATGATTACAAGTGGGTATTCATTCAAAAACATATCTCACTCTAACGAGTCCAAAATGAGATCATGTCCAGAACGAGAAAGAGTCCGAAACCAAACTCAATGACGTTGCATCACAAATCCAGAATAAACTTTGTTTGGAAACAATTCTTCAACAACCATCTTCTGGTTAGGGATTTTACTTACCTTATTCAAAAACGTTGGTTGAGTCAATCATGTATTGACAAAATCAATCTCGAACACAAGTTTCATATGAGGAAGTATCACTTATGAAAATTAATATTCTAATTATATGGGTGACCAAAATCAAGTGGAATTTCCATTTTTGTCTTCAATGGCCACAAGATCTCTTTGAAAGATTCTGTCCAACAGTATGATTGGAAGAATTTTCTCTAGAGAATGTCAACATCTAGCGTTGCATGGAGGAGTACTTAAAGGAGGTCATTCGGTCAAGATGGATAGGAGCATGAATTTAGAATTCCAAAGTCTAAAACTTCTCTCAATCACCTGTCTTCGTCTGTGAGCATTACAAATTGTGATCAAGAGAGAAAAATACAAAAAGAGTGTTTTAGTGGGTTAGAGAGTTCTACCACTGAGTGTTTGCTATAATGAAATCTAGCCAATATGCCGTCAGCATGGGAGAGTAGATGTAGGCTTAATCTAAGTCAAGACACTATAAAATTCATGTGCAATTTTCTCTTCTTTTAACTCTTTCTTTAGTCTATTGCACACTTTCTAACTATTGCATAAGTCTAGTGTTTCACGATTCTGATCTTCTTCCAGACTTTATTTACAACTTATTGTTTACCACATTCATTTGCAAAAGAATTCTTTCAAATACCTATTCACCCCCTCTAGGTGTTATTTCTAACTACATCAATTAAAATGTGTAATTCCTTAATTTTCAAAGTATTTTAATTTTTTTTAATTTCAATTAACTTAATATGGGCTCTAAAAGCATCCTATTAATGAAAACTGATATAGATAGAAGTAACACATAGATGAGGTAAATAGGTGTTTGAAAGAATTCTTGAGAAATGAATGTGGTAAATAATAAGTTGTAAGCAAAGTCGGAAAGAAGATCAAAATCGTGAAACACCATACTTTCGTAATAATCAAAAAGTGTGCAACAGACTTTAAAAGAAAGAGTTAAGAGGAGGAAAATTGCACACAAATTTTATAATCATTCGGCTTAGATTAAGTCTACGTTTACTCTCCCACGCTGATGGCCTATTGGTTGAATTTCATTATAAGATTAACAGAAGATTACAACTTACGAGTGCAAACACTCAGCTGTAAAATTCTCTAACCCACTAAGACACTTTTTTTGTGTTTTTCTCCGTTGATCACAATTTGTAATGCTCATAGATGAAGACAAGTGACTGAGAGAAGCTTCAAACTTTGAAATTCTAAATTCACGTTCTTATTCATCTTGACTAAATGACCTTCTTTAAATACCCCTGCATGCAACACTAGCCATTGACATTCTCCGAATGATATTCTTCCAATCAAACCATTGGACAAAATCTTTCAAGGAAATCTTGTGGCCACTGAAGACAGAAATGAAAATTCCACTTGATTATGGTCATCCATACAATCAGAATCCTGATTTCCATAAATGATACTTCCTCATATAGAACTTATCTTTGAGATTGATTTTGTCAAAACTCAATCAATGTTTTTGAATAAGGTAAGTAAAACCCTTGGCCAGAAGATAGTCATTAAAGAATTGTTTCCAAACAAAGTTCATTCTAGATTTGTGTTGCAACATCACTAAGTCTGGTTCTAGACTCTTCCTTGTTCTAGACATGATCTCGTTCTAGGCTCATCAAAATGAGATATGCTTCTGAAAAGAATACACTTTGACAGAAGTCTTCGATGGTTCCTTAGAAACAACTTATAAATAATCTATACTTAAAATAGGTATTAGAGACAACAAGTTTTGTTAACTTCAAAATCTTGATAGGAATTTTCTCAACATTAATAACATTACTCACTTAATTGACATATTTTAAATCCCCAAATTTCAAATAATAATAGCGGCAATGCATCGACAAATGAAGGACCCGCAAGAAAAAATAATCTCTATTAGCATTCTAGGGGCTGGTGGTATTGAGTTCTTTCTCTCTGTTTTTTTTTTTTTTTTTGCTTTTTTGGGGGCGGCATTAATTGATTATTGGTAATAAGTCAAGTCAAAGTTCCATTTTCTTATGCATTTATTGCAAGAAGATTATGTGTTGGCTACGGCCATCAACTTTGCTTAGCTTAGTACTAAAATTTGACATGAGTGTAGTGTGGTGGAGGATATTTCCAAATTCCTTGTCACTTAAGCAAATTCGTTATTACGTGTTGGTATTTTGTTTTAAATAGTGTAATTAATGTTGAAGAAGGGTGAGTAGACATAGATGATGCGGACAAAGGAATTGGCAACAGTCGGCATTGAAGAGTTGATTAAAAAGGATCAAGAAGTTGAATCAATGATGAGAGAAGCAAGGATTAGAAGTGACGTAAATTTCATATAATGCTTACTTGAGTATTAAAACTTTTTGAGAAATTACTTCAATTTCACTTTTGTATCAATAAAAAAAAATCACTTAGATGTCAATTTTGATTTGGGACATCATGAATTCAACTTAATAATAATTTAATATTTTTCCAACATATGCAACTTGACAAAAATTCGACATGACAATAATTTAACACAAATTTCATAAAACTCTATCACTACACATGTTTACCCTAAATTTTACAGAAATGGGACAATCGACTCAAATTTTCTCTCTTCTTCGTACCCTAATTCAAACCAAAGGATTTTGGGGTAAACTTGTGAGCTGAATCTTGAATTGCCTATTTCCTCACCAGCTATATCAAACAAGCACCTATCTTCTTCAAAGCCTAATATCATTATCGAGGATCTGGATATAAATTCAGCCTCTTGTTCAAAACTAAACCTCCCAATTGAGAATTTGGGGTAAAATTAGCAATCCATTTGGCGTTCTTATTCATTTTTCACCCAATTGCATATTTTAGACAAAAGTGTCCATCGAAAAAAGTCAACTGGCGATTTTAGACCCTTATTGGAGACAAAATTCCTTATTTGAGATAAAATTCACTCTATACCATGTTTTTAGAAAATTAGCTCACTTTAAACCCTTTGAAACTTTTCCTTATGTCGATGTCCAAATCTCAAACCCATGACTTCCCTTTATTTATTTATTTTTCCCTCCTTTTTGGCACTTCATGTGGTGGTTGTACTTTGAGGAGGTTGAACTTGTTTTTTTCCCTTTTTGCTAAAATTTAGGAGGTGGAACTTGGACAACCACCGATGTAGGGCCAAATGAGACATCTCGTAAACGTAATTGTATCGAACAACTTTGCCTCCATATATTTTACAAAAAATAAATTATTTAAAAAAATTCTTTATTTGAAGACCAAAAAACTTGTAAAAAAACCTCTTATGTTGTTCACATTGGTTAGCTAAATCTTAAATCTTTACATGGGTGCAAAATCACCTTAACTAATGAATCTTGTGTCCAATTTATCTCCTCGTTGTTAAAAACCGCAATTACTTTGGTCACTTGAGACTAAGAAATATACATCCGGATCTGGCGAGTAGGTCATTAAAATCAATCGCCGTCACGATTGTTTGAAAGATCAAGAGAGAAAACTATTAGCGTTAAAATGCAATTCTTTGTTGACGGCATGATTGATCTTGGTTCGGTTACTTTATCACCAAGTCGATCATTGGGAAACCTCCAGTTAGACTAACAAATGTTTTCATGGCCACTTGGGCCTTGAGCATCCCAATCTTCGCCTCATCACAACAAAGCCTCTCGCCCAAAAGAGGAACAAACAATATTTCCGATACACAGGGGTAAACTTCGGCAGATAGATAATTTTCGTTAATTGACAGTCCTCTCATGGTTCATGCTCGGAGTAACATTGGAAGAGCTTCGCCATCTGATCTAGCAAGGGTCGGTGATGTGCCTCCTCGATGCACCATGTCATCAGCCGCACGCCTTCTCTCGGCAGAGGCAGCGACCCCACAATACCAGCGGGTATGGTGCTTGATCCTTGTATAGGAACAATGTGCGCCGGAGGTCCCCAACCATAGTCGACCTGGTTGAACCCAAGCCGACCCCATTCTGATAGAAACAAGGTGGTGTAACCAAGTGGTGGCGTGAACGGGTCCGCACCATGTTCCAAAGGGTCTCCTTTCTTGAACTTTTCAAACTCTGAGGGCAGCTTTTCCTTGGCTTCTTGAATGATCTTCACCGCATCAGTGAAAGATGCCTCCTGAAGCAGCTCACTGGAGGCTTTTACCGTGACAGGGAAGAAGCAGTTTCCATAGAACCCGTCGGGCAGTGGAGGGTCTAGGAGTTGACGGCAGTTGGCAAAGAAGACCAGGCACACCTCAGTCTCGGGGTTCAAGCTTATCGCCTGCGTCCGTGAGCTCCAAAAGCTAGCAGCCACAGCCTCGAAGGTGGAGCAATTTCGGCCTGTAGATTTGCGAAAGATTTGCTTGAGCTTGTTGATGTCTTCCAGAGGAATGTCTATGTTGGCATGTTGTAGTTGGTAATTCGGCAGGGGAGGTGGTGGGATTGGCAGAGGAGGAGGAGAGACATTATCACTTCTAGATTGAGGGGTGGGAGCAGGGAAGAAGTGCCTATACCACACCGGTTCAATGGTGGGACGCTCGAGGCCTCTCGCAAACTCTCCTAGTGCATTCAGGAATCGAGCAGCTCCTAGACCATCACAAATGCTGTGGCAGAATATCAGCCCTATCACGAACCCACCGCAAACGAATCGAGTCACCTGAAATCGTAACTTCAAACATCAGAAACAGGTCTTTTGAGAACAAATTTCGAGTGACAACTCAAAAGAGCTGCAGTTAACTAGATCCTAATCTCCTGACCTGCATTTGAACCAGTGGTTCTCTGCTTTCAGGTTCCTGAAGCTCTCCAGGAAGAAGCTCATCATACGGGATCGACATGGCATCCTCAAAATAATTGACAGATTCAAGCGTACAATCCGCCGTAGCCTCAACAAACCGCACTCCTTCCTCGGAACAATCGATCTGAAGCTCGCCAGGGACAGACTCCACCAGCCTCCCAGCAATAGGATAATATGGAACCAGTGCCTTGGACAAGGCTTCCTTAATAACTCGGGCAGCGTCAGGGCCATGTGTAAAGACATGGAGCGTCTGGGTATTGCATCTTAGGACCGGTATTCTATCGATGGCCGAGAGATCCAATAAATGCAACGGAGTTTTTTCGGATGGTTTGACGAAGGAATCACTTGACCGGATCACCGAGATAGCCATGAAAGACAGTTCAGTAGATATGAGGAGCTAACAAAGCATAGGATTGAGAACAACTACTATTGATCATGCACTATTTTATAAGTCGATAGTGCGGGAATGTTGGATATATGGGTGCCTTCATGTCAAAAAAATGAACTCTTTGCTTCGAAGTCCAAAATTGGAGTTTGGTGTAGAGATGGAACTGTGCTTTTTCAAATTGACAAAAATATTTTTATGGGGTAGGTATCGAACTACAGTGACTTGCCAATCAATGCACTTGCGACTAGCCCGTGAAGGAACCCCTTTTTTTTTTTCCTGCTATGCCAACGTGGGGCTTTTGCATTGCTAAAGTACTCATTAACAAGAACGTGCATTATATTGCGGTTCTCATCGATGTAGAGTGGCAGTCGATCAAATGCGTTTTGGGCCACTAATGTCTATACACATCACCATGACATGATGAAATGTCAGCAAGCTATTGGCAAATACGAAAATTAATATATAATGTAAAATGATATGATAAGCCTTAATCCACTAGCAAGCACCACTCATAATCTTCAAGTTCATGGATAAACTTTCATTACTCTAATGCTCCACTCAGTTACAATTTAATCATGAGCTCAAGTCAAGCCTCCATTGACTCTCCCCCGAGAAGATCGGGAGTTAAGTAGGGGTGAGCATGGTCCAGGTTGGGCCGGTCCACTCACTAACCTTAGGACCAACCCATACAGTGCTAGTCCTCAATTTTTGGGACTGAGAACCGACCATATTGAACTTGGGACCAAGGACCAGACCGACCCAATGGGTTTAGTTCAGTTCTAGGGTCAACCCTAGATCAACCGATAATTTTTTATTTCATTTTTTGTACTCCTTAAAAAAGCGATTGAGGACCAGACTGACCTAATGGGTTTGGTCCAGTTTCAAGGTCAACCCAGGACCAACCAATAATTTTTTATTTCATTTTTTATAATCCTTGAAAGGGTAACCAGGGATCGTACCGACCTAATGGGTTTGATGATGAGCGAGGTTAACTAAGAAAGACAAGCGATGAGAGTCGAGTGGAGTGAGTGTCGAACAGAATGAGCATCGAATGTCGAGTGGGGAGTAACAAGCCAAGCGAGCATCGAGCGGCAAGCGACACGAGTGACCCAAAACGAGTGAGGCGAGTGTCGAGTGGCGAGCGAAGAAATTATTTCTTTTGATTTTGGAAAATTGAAGACTAAGATGACAAATAAGACAGAAGAGAATGAATACTAGATGAGGATGCCATAAGGTGCCTTTTTGGACACCGTGAGAACTCCTCACAAAAACATTTTCCTCATTCATAAATTATGACTATTGAAGCCGTAAAAAATATTTAAAATCTAAGTTATTAAAGAATAATGTAAAATTACTTGAACTCCTCATTAAAGAATTGTTTAATGTTATTGACACGCTTTATTTTAAGATTTTCTCTATATAAAAAAATTATATATATAAATATGTAGTTAGGATTGGTCGGGTTGGACCAAATAACTCTCGGGACTAGAGGACAAGGCGTCTGATCTTGGTCATGGATTCCAGAACCAATGACAACTCAATCTCTCCTTAACCCATCAGGCATCAAGCGAGGGTTGGATCAGGTTCGGGGTCGGTCCAGGGTTGACCCTGGACCGATGTTCACCCTAGAGTTAAGTATTGTCTCTTTTACTATTCTTATACCCCACTATTCATCAATTGCGTACAGCCACAAAAAGATTCGTGAAATTACAAAAATCAGCGTGACAAGACGTGTCTTGAACTGGATAATCTTGCATTTACAGCAAGTGGATAAAGTGGCCAAAACGTCAACTTTCTAATGGAGTCCATATAAAGCGTGGCCCGACTGCTTTTGCTTGCTAAGATGAAACCTTATCCAAGTATGGAAAGAATGGCTCTTGCTTCCTCTTGTGGATTTCAATCGTTCTGCCTTCACGACTCATTTTAGGAAAGAAAGCTATCGCAGGCTTTAGGACTAGATAACATCGAAAGCATGCTAAAAAGGCTTGCATATCTAGTGCTGTGCCAATCCCAGAAGCCCAGCCAAGAGCCCAGTTGCATCAGGTCAAACGCCAGTAGTCCTTCACCTCATAATTCCAGGTTCCAATCATGGCGGTGGCGGTACCGGTGGAGGCCAGCACATTCCAACCCCACTCGAATAAGAATCAAGAAGTGTTTGGAGAAACAAATTATTGTTGAGAGTACTTGATGAGAAAAAAAAATTGATTTCAAAAAATTGAAAATTCCAGCTTTCGTTATTTGTTTATTTAACAACTGTTCTATGAGTACTCCTTAAAAAAAAAAAAA
This sequence comes from Eucalyptus guilfoylei, assembly GCA_016097605.1. NCBI lineage: Eukaryota > Viridiplantae > Streptophyta > Magnoliopsida > Myrtales > Myrtaceae > Eucalyptus > Eucalyptus guilfoylei. The sequence goes on from CM027860.1 coordinate 21,174,960, forward strand.
AAAAAAAAAGCATCATTTTAGAAAAGGATAGAACAGGGGATTGTTAAGCACTTATTCTGACTATCAGTTTGATTATATATAGTTTGATTGCAGGGCCATGATGAGAAATTTGACCTCTTCACACGGCAATGGGCAAGAGATTCCAAAATACTTTTGTACTACCTGCCATTTTAGATGTGGATCGTATCTTGAAATATAACTAACTCACTCGAATTATTGATGCTCTTTTGTCTTTTTTTTTATTTATTTATTATAGACGTAGTATATACAACATAAGTGATTAATATTCACAAAATTCAAGTAATTCGAGCTCTTCTAATCATGGATTCAAATCCTCTGTTAACTACTTGATTTTAAGAAGCTCTCACTCGTTTGCAATGTATATTTGATCATGTCATGAAATGACTAGGATTGCTTTGATTTTGTTCTCACTGGCACTATATTAAGATGCCGGTAAGGATGACAATGCAATCAAAATAAGTAGCGGTTTTGATTCGAATCGAACATTCCGTTGTAGATGCGAACTAATGTCTAGGAATGATCATTTACGCTGATGGTCCCCTCCCCTTTGTATTTTAATAATAAAAAGAAACCTGGAATGTCATGGAGGTTGCTGGGTCTTATTTTTGTTTTCATCTGATCACCACCTTAGTCAATTATGATAGATCATATAAGTCAAACCCCTGTAGTTCATTTTTCCCGCTCATCTTCCCCAATGAAAAACTTTGGCAGCCTGCTTTATTGCAAAGCTGAGGTGTCCAGTTTAATAATATATATGCAACACCAAAGTCTTGAATTGAAATCATTTTCTCAAAAAAAGGCACAAAATGAACCTTGTTTCACATGATGTATATATATATTTGATTAGGAGGAAAATTTCAAAAGGAAGAACTCTAGAAAAAAACCTATAAAATATTTGCAAGTGAAGAATAATAAAGTAAAAGTGAAATTTATGAAATTTTTTGTACATTTCTATGTCTATAGAAAAGGGCAGATTGAGCCTCTTTATAAGTTTTGTACAATCAAAGGGAATTATACACACAATTTTGAGAAATATTTAGAATATAATATAATTATCAAATATCTCTAATATGGGAAATTATTCTAGAGGAATTCCTAATTATCTCTAACACCTATATTTGATGCTCCTTCAATTTGTGTTGGAGCAAAAAGAAAAAAATAGTACAAAATTGCCCCTCTCTAATCACTTGAGTAAGCACATTGGTGAAGATTTGATTGATCGATGATCTTATTTGAGATTAAGTTGATCACTTCAAACCTTTATTTGAGATATCGCCCAATCCGAACCTTCTATTGAGAAGAGATGTGCCGTCGAGGTTTATTTGTTAGGTCTTATTTCCGTTTTCATTTTATCACCACCTTCGTCAATCATCAACTATATCTTTTCATTTCCACTATAGCTATGAGTTGATTCATAGGTCATATAAGTCAACCCTTGTAGTTCATTTTTCTTCCGATAGGAACTAACCATTATGGCAAGGAAAAGTTTGATTAAGAGGTAGATTGCTGCCTGTCTTCCCTAATGAAAAACTTTGGTGGTGTTCCAAGATCACATGTATTCATTGAATTGCACCTGCTTTTGTTGAAAAAGCTATCCCGAATTATATTATTGAATTTTAATAGATATTGAGTTTATAACATATGTACCGCCCTCATAATATCGTAGGGAAATTTCAAATAAAGAGTTGAAGCGGAATAATTTTTTTCAAAAGAGAACATGGAATGAACCTTGCTTCACATGGTGTACATATATTCAATGAGGAATATTTCGAAAAGAAAAACTCTTGAAAAAACTTATAGACATAGAATAGAATTGTGGAATTTTCTGTAAGGCCTATTAGCAGACTTCACTAAATGAATAATATATTTAATCAAGATATGCATAATCAAAAAATGATACCGCAGTCTTAGAGAAAGATAGAATTAATGGAACAGAATTATCAAATATTTCTAACTTAGAAAAGTATCTCATAAGAAAACTCTAATTAACATCTCTGCTCTCTTTTTTTCAAAGCAAAAAGAATTTGATACGAAATTGCCCTCTCTAGCTCTCTCTAGTCAATGGAGTAGGTACACTGGTGAAGATTTGACCGATCAGTGAGCTCGAACCAATCGCCCAGTCTGAACCTTCTCTTGACTCTTGACAAGAGACGACCCCCGTTTCGGGCCGCAACTGGAAATTTTCCATCATGAAAGAATCGTACGGCGCAAAATGCGACTTTTTCTGTTGTTTTTTTGCCCAGACACCGACTAGGCAGCCACCCACAAGCGTCCATTCTGACTTTCGGCCAAAACAAAAAGAAAAATTGAACCCAAATTTTTAGTTTCTTCCCATTGGCTTGTTGGGCTCGGACGCGTCATCCTTCGACGGTGATTCGGATCTCCACGTCTCTGCTCTCACGCGGTAGCCCCTCGGAGGGGGGGAGCCGACAGTGGCAGTGCACCCGCGGAGCTCGCCATCGTCCCGTCGCCTTCTCCACACGAAACGCACTCGCAAGTCGCAATCAAACGAACGAAACAGAGCACTCGTATCCAAAACGCTGAAAGAACAGAGCCACTTGTCTTGTCCCGTCTCCGATCTTTTTTTTTTGCTTCCTTTTCTTGCCTTGCTGTGAACCACCGGCCTGCCGTTGATCTTGCATGTTACGATCGTCCTTTAGCGGAAGGCCCGACAGACAAAAACATAGGGAAAAAAGGAATGTGGAAGGGCGCTCTTTGCCCATTTCAAGGTATGCCGACGATTGATATTCTGTCCGTTCAATTGATAAAAAAAAAAATGGACTATTCGTCAAAAAGATGTAAGGCGACCTAGCGAATTGGGTTATCCTACTCAACAATACGTGCCATCAACAAATTTGTGCTTGGACCGTGTTTTGTTGGGAAAATCACATGTAATTTTCGGACATGCTCCCGATTTTTTTACTAAATAAAAAGGGAAAGCACGTCTGACCACCCTGATCTCTAAAGTAGATTTGAAGGAAGGAAGGCTAAAGAGGGGAAAGCAAAGATGCCTGCCTTAATTTGAGGTGAAAAAAATGGAAGGTAGCGGTGGAGTGGAGCTTTCTCCATCCGCATCTGTTGCTATATTTAAAGAGTCCCTTTACATTATCCTATTCATCACAGAGACGGGGCAGAGGAAGGGCCAAAACCGCCTGAGGTTCAGATGTTCTTCACGAGTCTCCATATATAAACAAACCCAGTCCCCAGGATCCATTTCTCAAGCACTAGAAAAGAAGAGGGGAAAAAAGAAATCAGCGCCATATTCGATATGGGTACTGCTCCTGTGGAGAAGCATTTGCATCCGCTTTTTTTGTTGCTTGGGAATGCGCTAATGCTGATGACGTCCTGCGCGAGAGGAGCTGAGTATGTGTCGGCAGTGGGTGACCCGGGAATGCGAAGGGATGGGCTGAGAGTGGGGTTCGAAGCTTGGAACTTCTGCAACGAGGTTGGCCAAGAAGCTCCTGGCGTGGGCAGTCCGAGGGCAGCCGATTGCTTCGATCTGGAGTCAAGTAAGCACAGGGACACACCGTCCCAAAAGGGAAAAAAGAAAAGGGAAAGAGTAAAGCAGTAAGAAGACTGTGCATTGATAAATTATTTCTTCTTCGTCTCCACTTCTATGGTTTCCTTTTCTGTCCTGTCTCATTCAGTAATCATACGAAGATTGTCATTCATCAGATAATCTTAATATTGGGGGCTATGGCTCTTCAGAATTACTTGGACTCACTCATCTAATATCGTCTTTTGCATGCCAAGAAACGAAAAGGAAAATAAAAAGCCCAATTTTTTCGCGTCAGAGAAGATAATTTCAGTTTCTTTTAACATAAATGGGAATGCACCATGTCTTTCCCATTTCCCATTCTCTCTTTGCGTGTTGAATTCTTGTTCTTTGTTGTGACAAGGGCAGGTGCTGCACTGAAACACAAGGTAACAGAAGCTGATAACCAGCTTGGGGTGGGCAAATCATTCCCAGGTCTATCCTCAGAAGCCCTGAAAGACCCAGACATGTACGCTGTCGAGAAGGAGCTCTACTTGGGGTCTCTGTGTCAAGTCCCGGACACCCCGAGGCCATGGCAATTCTGGATGGTGATGCTCAAGAATGGCAATTACGACACCAGCTCTGGCCTGTGCCCCGAGAATGGGAAAAAGGTGCCACCTTTCAAGCCAGGGAGGTTCCCTTGCTTTGGTGCTGGGTGTATGAACCAGCCAGTATTGAATCACCAGGAGACACGGTTACTGGGCGATGGGACGATGAGAGGGAGCTTTAACGGGACTTACGATCTGGATTCTGACGTTGGGAAGGGGAATGACGGGGCCTCGTACTATGAGGTAACCTGGGACAAGAAGGTTGCTGAAGGAAGTTGGAAATTTTATCACAAGCTCAAGACCTCAAAGAAGTACCCGTGGTTGATGCTCTATCTCAGGGCTGATGCAACCAAAGGGTTCTCTGGTGGGTACCATTACGACACCAGAGGGATGCTCAAAACTGTAAGTGGTAAAAAATGCGAGGACTCGTTATGTTTTTTCAACAGTTTTAGTCCTTTCCTGATTTTTCTGTGCACGATTAGGGGCTTTTCTTCGGCTCGCTTGTGAGAAAGAGTAGATTGGACAACTCAATTCCGTAATGTCTTGGCTAAGAGAGAGAGAGAGAGAGAGAGAGAGAGGTATACTGCTGGGATTTACTTAGCTTGACTGCTTGGAAGATGCTTAGATAATTCGTGAGTGTAACTGGATTGGAGTGAAGATAGATTTCTTTCACATTCCCTGTATATGACCTGGAATCGGATCCAGGGGAGGCGACAGACTCACGAGTCCATACTGGATTCTCGTGATGGAGTAGTTGAGCTTGTTTCTAGTGTGTGGGGCTGCACGAGTTGAATTTAAATAACTCAAGATTCTCATTGGTTTCCCTTTTCTCTATCCCCTCTTTTAATGTTTTGCGTGTTACTACCCAGCTTTGATGAAGCGTGTCGTAATTAAGTCTCCTTTGCTTCATCAATCATTCAATGTCCATCAAAGCAGTCCACCTATTCTTTACCATTAATGGGGTACTTCACATAGGGGAGAACGAATTCGGGTCGTCATCGATCCTTGTCTGAAGTGTTCGATGATAGCAGGTTGTAGGTAGGTAGCTAAGGTTTTACTTCAGAGTAAGGCTGCACATAGTTGGGCAATACACATTAGTTCTTGATTGCTACTTTTCATTTGGAGTCTGAATTGCTTCTAACTAGGTAATTAAGCAATTTTGACCCTATCCTAGTTATCGCTTTATGTTCATTATATTGTTTCTTCCAGCTTCCCGAATCGCCTAATTTCAAGGTAAGAGTGACCTTGGACATCAAACAAGGAGGTGGTCCCAAGAGCCAGTTTTATTTAGTGGACATAGGCAGCTGTTGGAAGAACAATGGGGACCCTTGCGATGGCGATGTGACCACTGACGTCACCCGATACAGCGAGATGATTATTAACCCCGAAACTCCAGCTTGGTGCAGCCCCAGCAACGTAGGCAACTGCCCGCCGTATCACATAACGCCTGACAATAAAAAGATCCACAGAAACGACACTGAGAACTTCCCATACTCGGCTTATCACTACTATTGCGCTCCAGGCAACGCGCAGCACTTGGTGAAACCTGTGAGCACGTGTGATCCGTACAGTAATCCTCAGGCGCAAGAGCTGGTTCAGCTCTTGCCACACCCTATCTGGGCCGAGTATGGCTATCCAACGAAGCAAGGGGACGGTTGGGTTGGGGATGGAAGAACTTGGGAGCTCGATGTTGGTGGATTAGCTTCGAGGCTCTACTTTTATCAGGTCAGTAAACTAGTTTGAGATCATTGCTATTATTACTATAATGATGACTTAATTCCTCTCGAAAGGTAGTTATGTTTCATCGCACGGGTGATGCTAAATACGCATTTCTTATGTCAAGCGGCTATTTATCATTCTGAATATGCTCGGAGAACGCGTACTTTTGCACTGGCACCGTAGTAAACGATTGATCCCGAATAAAATTGTGAATAAATGTTTCTAGTTGATCACAATGCAGGATCCCGGAACTACTCCAGCTCGGAGAATTTGGACATCAATCGACATGGGCACCGAAATTTTCGTCAGCGACAAAGACGAAGTGGCAGAGTGGACTCTCTCCGACTTTGATGTCCTTATTCCGTCGGCAGACGCATCGTGATTCAAGTTCGTCTTCCGCATTTCTGCCAAAAATTAATAAAATAAAACAGTCAGAAAACTCGTTCGAGATGCAAATCGGGGGACAACAGATCAGGAAGCCTGGCAAACCCGTAAGGGCATGGCTTATTTAATCTGTATATTCACTTCATTGTGATCACAGAATTCATATACGAGAACCACAACATTGAACTATAGACTGACATTTTCTTCATGCTTTTATACCATTCGATGAAGAGACGGTCAGGTTTAAGACCGTAATGCAGAAACTGATGCTGGGCAATCTACGAATTCGCAGCACATAAAGCAGAACACTATTGCTGTATGACCTTCATTACTCTTTTCCTAAAAGAGAGTCACGAAGGTCCTTCCTTTGTGGTCTCCAAAAGCAAAAGATGCGTTGGCAAGATTATGGTAACATGGGACCATGGGATTGAACGGGCCCACCATGTGAGCTGAGCACCCTAACCCCTTGATTTGCGTCAGAAAGAAAGGCGGGCCATCACGAGATCTATCTTAGCGACTTTGCATTCCCTTGTTCATGACCCGGAAGATGTAATAATGGGCTCAAAGCCCAAGCCCATGTTTTAACAAGGAAAAGGAAAGTAACCCCCCCCACCCCCCCCAAAAAAAAAAAAAAATCCCACCTAGCCGCTTCGAAGGTTCGAACGTCCCGACAATCCAAACAACTCCGAATTGCAAGGCTTGGTAAGTATGTAAGCCTACCATTTACCTATCAGAGTAACAAGTTAGGTCGTGCAACGAGTGGTAAGTATTCAAGCATGGTATTCACCTAATCAAAGTAAGTAAATTTGGTCGTAAATTCAAAGTTACATGAAATTTGAACCGTGAGGTTTGTCTGAGGAATTATTGAACCGTGGATTTATATGGAAATGATAATTATGGCGTTGTGGAGCTGTTTGTTGAAAATTGATTTTAAAATACAATTTTGTCATAACGAACTTTTGAAGTTCTACGTGCGAGTTACGCATGATAAATAATACCAGTAATTGACAAGGACAGATATTCGTTATAAAACGAGTTTCTTCACTAGCGCTTATTATTCGATTGATCAATAATAAGGGTAGTTCAATCGGCTTGTTCGTTAGAGTAAAGTATTACTTGGATTTTTAATGTTGTTTTTCAATTAATTGATGAGAATACAAGTGCATCGGCTCGAGTGACGTTCATTGTTTAGTTTTGGGCATTCTCAAGTGAGTGATACTATCTTCTTTTTAAATTTGTAAACTCATATTTTGAAAATGAAAATGATTAGACAAGTGTGATTTGATTCAAAGCAAAAGGTGATGTTTATATAATATTTGATTCATAACTTCGGATCAAACATTTGCTAGCCTATTTGTATTCAAAATGGTTTATGAAATGTTCATGATCACTGTGAACCCAATGATTAATTGCGAGTATATATTTTGTGCAATGGCTAAGTGTTACATAGATAGGAGTCCCATGAGAGCTATCTATAAGGCTTTGTACTAACCAAGGCTAAATATTGCATGATGATGTGAGTCTCACGAGAGCTACCTCTATGGCTTTGAAATGTGATATGATATAAAAATTGACCAATGAAATAAGTCATCAATATATAATATGAGATTGATAAATGGAATTGAGAATTGATGTATGATTTCATGTTATTGACTTAAAATGCATATTTTTGATGCGTATGAAATTTTTTGTCAAAAGATACGTATGAGGTTTTGTTGATGAAATATAACTCCCTCTATTTTTTGTTTTTTTTGTTATACTGGACTTGAGATCATGGGTTTTTTAATACTACATAGAAAATATGTATAATTAGTGCTCAATATGCTTAAAAGCAATATTTACTACTCACTGAACGATGGTTACTCACACCTTTCTTCTTATCATTTTTTCCAAGTCCGTCGAGTAGGATGAGAGTGCTAATAGTAGGAAACTCCGATTTGTTGATTTGAGTTTGAGGTTACGTCTTTTAGGTGGAGAGAGCTGTATTCATTATCTCTATTCCTATAGAATTCGAGGTGCGGCATTTGTTGGTGTTGAGAGCTTAGGTTATGAGATTTTGGGTGTCAATTTTATAGGACGATATGAGGTTGTGTGTTAATTACAACACACTAGTCTATTGTTAAGTATTAAGGTGCAAGCCTAATTCTGAATCAAGATAAAATGAGGGTCCTATTCCTGCAGGATTCGGGGATGTTATACGAGAGATATTGTCGGTTGCCGTGCTCAGCTAAGTTCACCTTTCGTTTTCTTAAAAGCATCGAACTCTCCGATCGCAAGATCCAAATCGTAGGCCCTATCGTGTTTCCTGGTTCGGCATAGGGTGGCCCGTTCTTTTCAGGTCGGTCCATTTAGTTCTCCGTCAAATGGTCGGCCATCCACCTACATCTCACGGCACCATCAACTTCAGTTCATTTCTTTCCATGGAAACGAAATCGCCTATGGGGTTTTTTGGTGGAGGACCGCCATAGCCATAACTTGCTGCTCACGACTGTGATATCTCCTTCGATGATTCCAAGAGGACAAAGAATCAAATAATTCTACCCCATATGCAACTGCAAACGCGCCCTCGATCTTTAGAATTTGCTTAATTCTTCGTATGTAAAGAAGTTGGTCCCTGGAATTAAAATTTTGTGCCTTCGCACATCTGAATTCTGAAATATGCTCTAAAATAAGGAAGCGAGTACACCAAGGCAAGAATTTAGTACGTTTAGCATTTGGCCCAGTACGGAAAGCTCCTGTGCAGTACACGGTCAGTTCGGTTCAGGACTGAGATGCTAGTACGTGTGTACTATATTTTCATATACTCTCGCAGAACTTATATGGGTTCCAAGACAATGCAATTATCGATCAAAATCCGGGAAGATGAGGCTTGTGCTCCCTAATTCTGGGCAGAGATTGAAGAGAAGAGTGAAGAGCATTTCGGGTGTTGATGTTTGAGGTAAAGAGGGGACAGAGCAGAGGCTGGGAAGAGGCAGAGCATGGATTGAGTTATTGACAGAAACAGGGACTGTTTTGGCTCAACCCTGCACTGCCTCTTCCCTGGCTGTCGCCTCTTCCTCTGCTTCTCCTCCTCCCTATTCAATGAGTAAGAATTTATTTACTTCCTTGTCATTTTTTTTTTCACTCTGTTGATGTTGTCTGTGGGAATGGAGATCGGAGAAGCAACAGACAAGATTGTTGCCACGGGTCGAGAATCTCCTGATGTGGCGGCGTAAGACTATTTGCTGGAGATGAGGTAAGATCTCCATTAAGATGAACTCTGGACCACAAACGGCAGGCCTCGAAGTCAAGTAAGCCATCTTTGACTTCCGTTATGAGCAAAGTATGTCTGTTCACTGATCTTGTGAGCTCAATATTTACATCGATTCTTGCTTATGAGTTCAATTGGTACCTTTTTGCATACTGCGGCAATTTTAAGAGTGATGTTATGTCTGTCATGGGATTGACTCGGCACATCTTTCATATCCAGAGCGGCCTACAGATAAAGATTGTGCAAAGTTGATTTTAAAAATGTGTCGAGAGGATATGGTTCTTGATTTCGGAGCGAGAGTGAAGTCATGTGGAACCTCGGCCTGGTGTTTGAGAAAGAGCAGCTTCTGCCAACTGGTCCGACCCTCCTGTCATCTCATTCGACTTTTCGGGTAGGATCGTATTCCATACTCGACCGGCACTCCGGCTTGAAGAAGCCAGGTGAAATCTTTTAGGGCATTGATACATGAGCATATGCAGGGTGCAAGGGAGAACGCCGCCAGGCCAGGAGCTTAGTGGACTGCACCAACCTATTCCCATGAGCTGTCGATGATGAAGGATTGTTGTTTCAGAAACGTTCTCGTGCGTATTTTTTTCTTTTGGCATGGAGACTCTGTACATTGGTGGACAGATGAAGAGTTGTTAAATCATAGTTTTGATGCCTCGGGAGCTAAGAATTCACTCAAAGAAATATCATACACTCTTACTTTGGAATTTGATGAATGAATTCCCACTCATCGACAGCTTAAAGAAGCTTATTTTATAGTCTAATCAATTCACCTCACCACCGGAAAATAGGAAAGCACCAATTTCTGTTCGTTCGAATGAGCTAAAAAGCTTCAGTAAACCGAATGCTGCAGCTCACACTGTCTGGGGTCACAAAACCAAAACAACAAGAAGGAACAAAGCACGCGACACTAGCATTCCGGGAATAACACAACCCTGCAACTTCCCATTGCGATTCTTTAGCCATATTTACATTGATCACTAGAAGTTTGGTCGACAAGGCTTCAGATACATTTTGCTAATACTGTTATAAACTTGCCACTTGAAACTTAATTTGTTGACGAAATGTCAGAAGGGTAAAGAAGAATTACAGGAATAACAGCAAAATACTGAAGTACTACTGTCTGTCTTCCTCTTAGGCGTGAGCTCTCAATTAAGAAACAAGCTGCTTGAATGAATGGCTCTTGGATTTACTGATCAGTTTATGTCCAACTGAATGAACAATCTGCAGACAAAGCACATGAGATCGATAACTTGAATATCCAGAACAGAATGACAGCATAATTATGTAAATTGTCAAGGTATAACAGGTACAAACGAGAAACATGAAAAAGAACTGCCAGATTGATCCCTTAAGAAGAGTTGATAGGTGACAAAAATTCCAGATTACTCTTTCCAGGATGCTACATGCATTTCAAGGGAGACATCGAAAAAATTACCTAGACAAGCCAAAGGCAGCTTGAGAAAACTAGCAAGAGTATCTACATTGCTTGATAACATTAAAATTTACTGAACGGCATCCAGTCAAGCGATAATTATGGGGCATCAGAGGATATGAGCAGTTCGAAATATGAACTATTGGTTCCTTTAGCTTTCTCTCAGACAAAAGGCTTTGTGTTAGGATCGACAAAATTCCAAGATGTGAAAAAAGGACATTGCAGTCTCTTATCGATCCCATCGTCTGTACAGTAGAAAAATGCAGCGCGATGTGGAAAAAGGGCCATTTTCTTTCTGGAGTTTCAGTCTAGACATAGTCATTAGGAGACTGAACAGAGGGTTTTTCTCTTCTGGAATACTGGTCTGATTCTCTTTTTCCTACTGGTTTCTTTTCTTCTTGGTTTCTTACACCAGTCCGTTGTAGTTCATCCGCAAGGCTAAGAGGAAGAGTAAAAGAGTTCCATACCAATTTTGACCCTCCACAGCTTAATTGCTCATATATTTCCAAATCTTATTTGCTAAAGCTCATTCGAATAATTCCAATAAAAGAGCAACAGGCCCTTCACTTCAGTTCAAAATCACCAAAAATGTCTGCAAACCTCCCTAACGCCAATCAAGAAATACAGAACAAGCTGGGAATCTTTTAGGTTGAAGTTTGTCAGGCAAGTAGCTTATAGCATTGGGACAAATTTGAAGAACAGATCAAACTGCAAGAGCGGAAAAACAATCTTAAGGCAATTGAGTTAAAGAACATATTGCAGAACTGGATCAGCAGAGAGAGCATCAATTACATGAAGAGAGGTGACTTACTCTTGATCCTCGTCTGTCCAATGCACTGACTGACTAATACACTCAACTTGACCATATGACTGAGCATCCTCCAGCTCGTGATCAAGACACCCAGATTCAATGAAGTGCAAATCCTCCAAAAGGATTACATAATGTCTCTGCACTTCCTCTGCACTCTTCTTCCCTCCGACAATGGCCGCGACCACCTCCCACCGATCTGGGTCTTGTTCATCCACCATCGCCAGAGCCACCTCAAACAGCTTGTTCTCTTCCCAACTCCACCCATTGGGAAATTCACCCATCCTCAAGAATACCACAAGATCAAATCTCCCCAGAAAAATGAACAATCAGAAGTTGCTTGTTTCTTTCAAAGAAACAAAGTCTTCCCCAGATTTTGCTTCACATTCTTGCACTCATCCAAGACACAGATGCCGATAAATCAGAGAACAATAAATCGGAACTTTTTCTCTGATTCCTTGTTTGATTCTATAAGCACAAACACCACCCACTTCTTTTTTCTTGGGTTTCAGGTGTCAGCTGTGGTTCAGGCTTGTTTATTCAGAGAGTGTTGGTGTCAGACACGATTGGCTCACCTGAATTGAGATCTAACCATTGGCGCAGAGAGAGAGAGAGTGGGGCGGAAGGGATAATAAAGGAAGAAACCGAGATTATAAAAAACGAGGACAAGAATTCTAAATCTTAATCCATTTGGACTAAAACTGGAAACCAGTGATTGAAAACAGACATACCGATTACTTCATTAACCAATTCTTGAAGACCCAGAATCTATTTGTTTCCAATTCGAGCACTGGATTCCAAAGGGTGTTAGATCCGGAGCCACAGCAACACTGATATTTTATTCGGAGTTTAGGAATTTAAAAACCCAATAATGGCAAACGACCAACTGATTTTATCCTCCGCCCAATCAAAACATTTTTCAAATTAAATTATCGATGCATATTCTACCTTGCAAGAAAGGGAAACGACTTTTGTGGTGGGATTGCACGTTACCTGACTTTATCTTGGTAAATATTTCCAAGCGGTCAGTCCCCGACTGGGTCACTCTCAAGGACTTTTTAGGCGGTGGAATTGGAAGGGCTGGAAATTGGGAGGAAAAGGGTTCAAAGACTTTTAACAAAAGATGGAGGAAAATCTCAAAAGAAAGATTGCTTTTTTGGGTCCAGTTTTTCTTTGTAGGGATCTGTCAGCAAGTGAGAAACGTGAGCAATTCCCCACTCCTAACTTGAGCAACACATTTTTTGGTATTTTGAATTGAATGAGGTTTTCCAAGGGAGGGGAAGCTTTTGTGCGATGAATGCTAACCAGCTGTCTCCTTTAATTCGGACAAGTTATGGACCCCAGGGGATTTGCAGTCGCACCATATCTTTTGGCCTCTTTTTGGGCCTTTGCTTATTCCACGTCAATTCAAAATTGGCGTCAGCCTCCTCCTATATTCAAAGAAATTACGTGTCACTCGTGCTTGTCAATTCAAATGCATGACAACTAGGATGACTGAGAAAGAACACCTCAAACAGGGCTTTTGTTTCCAATGTTATGCAGAGCACCCGAATATAAAAACCAACGGTGCTGGATATATTTATAATCACTGTTTTTAGTGTGATATTTTATATTGATATAAGGTATCAAGATAATTTTCTTACTTGAAAGCTTAGTTATAATCTGTCATGTTGCTGAGTATGCCGATTAGTATATTAATAATATATATACAGCACTACTATGATGCAAATGTCAACTTTGAATTAAGCCTTCTCCTAAGTCCTCATACGAGTAAATAATCTTGCCTAATATGAAGTGAACTAGTCATGGAATGGACCCATACACGACTCCACCAAAAGATTATGATTTGTCAATCCCACTTGATTTCTGCACTATATTTAGCTTAATTTAGAGCACACAAACCATAGACTAAATTCCCAACCCATCACCTCCAACCAAATTGAATGTTTTCTTCTGCAATAAAAAAGATGCCCTTGATTACAACTTCAAAGACATCCATCATTCTAAATTTACAATATAGTAGATCATGTCAATTGGCATAATGGTAAACCATTTGTTAAATCAATCTCTCTTAACACGCATTTGACAATTAGAGAGAGGCAGTCAGCCATCATTGTCACCTTGTTTTGCTATACATTGATAACAAAGTTAAGGAGAAAGCGATTATAACTTAATAATGTTATCTTACCTCGTGCATTGGGACCCCTGAAAACATAATCATATCATCCATTTGTAATTTGTGGGGTCATTCAAGAGAGGATGATTGGAGGTGTCTCTTCAATGTTCATGGTTGATTGTTAGGCAGGATTGGTGGGGTCGGGATTAAGACCACACAAATCACGAGCACATAGTCATTTTTCTTTTCCCCGACAAAAAGAACTATGTTGGTCTTTTTTCAAATGATCGATTGTTTGCGCAAAACATATTTTCTTTAAGAGATCCGTGATGCTATTTAGAAAATGGAACAGAAGTTGCTCGACTATCTCATAGATCCTTTTACATGCTTCATTAAGCATGACACGCACGGAAGAGTTAGCATTTGCTGCACAGTGAAAAGATCCCTACTGCAAAATATGCGATTTGGGCGCTTCAAGCGCCCTAACTCGGATTAAATAAGCACTGATGATCCAGATTTAGGTAAGGCTGAAGTTGATTGTTGATCCTTGGTGGGATAGAGCTAAAATATTGGATCAGTCGCAGGTCAGCCGCCAAAGCACAATGAATGGCCGGGGATTCCTACTCTAGCCTCCCTGAAAACTCACATGTAATTTGTACCCAGCTAGGACTGTTATAAAATAATGTCTTTGGAGCAGCATTGAAGATTTCAAAGCAAGCATAGTAAAAAAAGAATGATATTGACTCTGCAATATGGTTTTCTAGTGCAACAAGGAATGATTATGCGAGTGTAGTAAAGTCCTAATAAAAGACACTGTACAAGGAATACTCTGCAGAAGTGCAGAAAGAACGCCAAAAGGGAAAAGATTTCAACCCGCATCTAATCATCTAATGTCAAAAGGAAAAAAAAAAATGATATCGACTATGCAGAATCTGTGTTGTCCTTCGCTCACTATTGCACTGTAGGTTGCTAAATCAGCAAGTGTCAGCAACCACTTCGTTATAGAATCAAAGATGAAAAACTTTCTGGTGATATATGACGACACTGCACCATGCTTCATCGGAGAAGAAAAATTGTTGGTTCGAAAGGAACTGACGACTTTTGAACATGGAGATGAAGGGATGCGTACCTATCAAGCAATCCAGGACAGAAGTCATAATAATAGTTGACAGATGATGATGTTTTGAGGCTATGGCTATAATCTTATCCTGTCCGTAAATAGGAGAATAATTACTCCAAAACTCTTGATCATGGTCGATGTGGAAAAAATCACAATTAAGATGACAGCGGTATTCCAGAGATATATGGAGGACATAGGGGCAGACACCGTTCCGTAATTGTATGCACCTTCCCGACAGAGACCAGAGCACATACGAAAAAGCGAAACTGCAAAAAAGAAGAAGATGATATACAAGTATATACAAATGGACAAGATCAATGATTGAACTAGAGAATTTGTGATGTCTATTTTTCCAGTTCTAAACATCCCAAAAATTGAAAACAATGAGCAAGACCGTGTCTGCCACCTGATTGGTACAGTATGCCACCAGAGAGCCAAACTGTCTGAGTTAAAGTAGTCCCTCTAATACAAAAATTGGATCACAGCCAATCCCAGAGCCCTGGCAGCCATTCCTTTTCCAACATGGAAAGACAAAAATGGCCTATGGCGTGATGAACGTTAACCGGCTAGGGGATCTGCAGTCGCGCCAAATCTTTAGGCCTCTTTTTTGGGCCTTTGCTAATTCCGCTTCAAGTCAAAATTGGTGTCAGTCTCCTATATTCAAAGAAATTACATGTTATACCCGTGCTTATTAACACAAATACATGACCGCCAGGATAACTAAGAAAGAAGACCTCAAACAAGGCCTTAGTTTTATGAGAGCACGTGAATTTAAAAACGAACGAAGTTAGATATATTAAAATCGGTGCGTTAGGCAATATGACAAATTATTATTATTTATCGACTTAATTCGCTTACCTAAAAATCTAATTACAATCTATCATGTTACTGAGTATGCCAATTTGTATATGACTAAAATGTTTGTGGCTCTACTGACATACAAATGTCAACTTTGTATTAAGCAGTCTCCCAACATATGAGGACATATTCTTGCCTAATATAAAGTGAACTTAGTCATGGCATGGACCCATAGATGACTCCACCAAAAGGTTATGATTCGTTGGTCCCACTAGATTTTTGCACTATATTTAGATTAATTCAACCACACAAACATAGACTGAATTCCAAACCTATCACCTCAAACCAAATTGAAAATTTTCATTTTCTATCATCCATTTGTAATTTGTGGTCATGAAATTTCCATAGGATCGGGGGAGGATGATTGGCGGTGTCTCTTCGATGTTCATGGTCGCTTCTTAGGCTGGATTGGTGGGGTCGAGAATTAAGACCATACAAATCACGAGCATAGAGTCATATTCTTCTTTGGCCAGACAGAAGAACTATTCTGGTCTTTTCTCAAATGATGGATTGTTTGTGCAAAACATACATTCTTTAAGAGATCCGTGCAGCTATTTAGAAATTGCAGCGGAAGTTGTTTGACTATCTCATAGATAGATCCTTTTTACATACTTGAATAGGCATGACACCCACAGAAGAGTTAGCACTTCCTATGTACTGAAAAGATCCTTACAGTAAACATGGTATTTGGGCGCTTCAAGTGGCTCTAACTCGGATGACCCAGATTGAGAGGGTCAGGCTCAAGTTGATTGGTGATCCTTGGTGGGATAGAGTTAAAATATTGGATACCTCGCATGTCAGCCGCCAAAGCAAAGCATATATGGCTTTCACCAAACGAGCTTCATTTAGACGGAACGGACATTTTGGGCTTGCCAGAAAGCATTTTCTTGTTAAGTCAATAAATGGCTGGGAATTCCCAGTCTAGCCCCTATGAAGACTCAAATTTAACCCGTGCCCAGCTAGGAGTGTATAAAAATAATTTCCTCGGAGCACCATTGAAGATCTCGAAGCAAGCATAGGAAAAAGAAATGCTGATATTGACTCTGCAATATGGTTTTCTAGTGCAACAATGAATGATTACGCAAGATTAGTAAAGTCCTAGTAAAAGACTCCGTACAAGTAATACTCTACAAAAGTGCAGATAGAACGCCCAAAGGAAAAGATTTTGACCCGCATCTAAAAATAGGTTTGATAACGTTTCGTTTTTCGAGAATAATATCTTTTCATAATCATTTTTTTATATTTCTATTCTCAAAAATAATTTCTAAATATTTTAAAACTTTTGGTAATTATATAAAATTTCAGTTTTCGAAACAAAAATATGTTTGGTACAACCCCAAATATTTTTAACTTAGAATTTCTTCTAATTTATTAATAATTTTATTACATTTTTCTTTTTCTTTTTCTTTTTTTCTTCTCCTTGACAAGGGCCAACAAGGTCGCTGACCTCGAGAGAGCCTCGCCGACCACCAGCGAGGTCCCCCCGAGCCTCGTCGTGGCTTGACGAGGCGACCTCGCCCAAATTTGGCAAGACCAAGCCTCGTTCGGCCACAGGTGAGGCTTGTTCTCGCTCGAACACTGCAAAGTTGGCCTTGCCCAGCCACCGCGAGGTCAAGCAACGCTACCACGAGCAATGCCGACCTCGCGGTGGCCAAGCGAGGCTCGGCCTTACCACATCTAAGCGACGCTCTAGCGAGGTCGCCGGGCTTAGTATGGCTGGTCGTCGGCCATCAGTGAGGTTTGCAACCGGTTGGGGGAAGAAGAAAGGAAGAGAAAAAGAAAGAAAAGAAAGGAAAGAAAGGAAAAGAAAAGAAAAGAAAAACTTGTTTCTGGAGTTATTCTTGAAAATAAAAAAATTACTAAATACGTTTCTGTTCCATTTCTGTTTTAGAAAATAAAAAAATAGAAATACTTGTTGGCAAAAGTGTTACAAACGCTCTCTAAATGTCTCTATGAGGACTGTCGGGGAAAAAATGATACGGACTCTCTAGAATCCGTGTTGTCCCTAGCCCACGATTGCAATGTGTAGCTAACTCAACAAGTGTTAGCTTCAAGCTTCATTTCAGCATAAGAAATGAGAAGTTAACCCGCCACCTACGGCATGTTCCTGTTGACGAGTCTGCCAGCTTTTGTCCAATGATACATGACGAAACCGCACAATGCAACATCGGAGAAGGAAAGGGTTGTTATAAATGAACTCAAAACGAATTTAAACACGGAGACGAAGGAGACGCTTACCTATCATCAAACAATCCAAGAAAGGAGTCACAGTTGGCTGAGGCTAATTTTTTAAGGCTATGGCTATAGCCTTTTCCATCATTTCGTCCACATATAGGAGAGTTACTACTCCACAATTCTTTAAGATCATCGAAATTAAGAAATTAAGATAATTGCGATATTCCAAAGACAGAGATGACGTATACCCACACATCTAGTACATGAAATCATCCAACAAAAAGCCAAAAACATGCATGACAGCCAAATTGCAAAGGTAAAAAAAAAAAAAAAAAAAGGCCTACCCCGAAAACTTGACCAGTTCAATTGGCCTAATTTGGTTTTGGCCAGTTTTGACCAAATTTTTATGCAATTAAGACCTAATTGTAAAATATTTCTATCTAATTAAAGGGGCTAATGATAGTCAAATTCGACCAAATTAAACTAATTAAAACCTTACACCAATGATATATGTCACGCTTCAAACTTAGTATGGTGAGAATCTTAGCATTTTCAGATTAACAAGCATGATCATATACGGTTTTGGAGTTCACCTTTAATTAGACATATATGCCGTGTATATCAGTTCAACTCTCATCAATCGGAGGAATGACTACAGCTCTGAGATTGGCTATGATCCAGCATTTGACTAAGTTGTAGATATATCAAGCTGCACCAATTGGTACTAGATATTATTATACCATTTCAGTTTTGTTCATTGTTTTCATTTTCCAAGGATAATTTAGGTTTGGAAAAATAGACATGCATGTGTTCTATTCTACTTGCAAGAGAAAAAAAACTGTTTGTCTAATATCCAGTGCCCAATTGGTGCGACTTGATATATCCAATCCTAAACGAAAAACTAAACCAATATAGATTAATATTTCATACCCAATTGGTGCAGCTTGTTATATCCACAACCCAACCAAATGCTAGATCACAGACAATCCCAGAGCCTCGGCCGATCGATGAGGGCTAAATCAATATACCCAACATAAACATTCAATTAAAAATGAACTCCAAAAACATATATAATCATGCTCAACTCGAAAACACTCTCAACGTGTGACATCTAAAGTGCAACGTATATCATCAGCATAAAGGATTTAATTAATTTAATTTGATCGAATTTGGACCGTTTCCTTTCAAATTAGCCCATTTTCCCTTTAATTAGACAGAAATATTTGGTCAAAGTCGGCCAAAACCAACCTAGGCCAGCTAATTCAGCCAAACTAGTTGTCTTTTTTGTTTTTCTCCTCCTCTTTGCAATTGGGCTGTCATGTATATTTTTAACTTTTTCTCAAATGATTTCATACCATATTAGATATGTGGCTATATGTCTTTTCTATTTCTTTGGAGTATCGCTATCATTTTAATTTCGATATACTCAAACCTTTGTTAAGAATTATGGACTAATTACCCTCTCACCAGACAAAACGATGAAGAGGCTATAGCCATGCCTTCAAAAATCAGCCCCTACCATTACTGCAACTTCTCTCTTGGATTGCTTGTAGGATCCTCTTCATCTCTGTTCAAATTCATTTGCATTCATTTCTAACAACCCTTCTCTTCTCCTACCTCTTCTGTTCAAATTCATTGAATTCATTTCTAACAACCCTTCTCTTCTCCGAAAGTGAAATATATTGAGGTTCAGTGGCACGGAATTGATTAGAGATTAGCATGGTGCTCCTGTAATCCAGCCTGCATCCAGTAACAGTAGACTATGTTATAACGGGATTGATTATAACGGAATTGATTAGAGATTAGCTGCATCCAGTAAAAAAAGACTATATCCAGTAACAGTAGACTATGTTATAACGGAATTGATTAGAGATTAGCTACATCCAGTAAAAGAAGACTATGCCATAACAAGACGTTATAGAGATCTCGGCTTTTGATAGATATGTTCAATCCGCTTTTAATTGCTGAAAAGAGAACACACTTACTCTCCTAAAACACAGTCATGACAGAGAGATTGTGCGTCTGGAAATGCGAGTTGTATGGTTTCATTAGAGAAATTCCAAGAGATGTACTTACATAGCGTTTGTCATTAGTTTGGCAGCACGCACGCCCTACACCAACCAATCAGTTCAAATGTAATCGAATTATTTAACTTGATCATCTAACATTTTGAGTTAGATGATGCTTGATTATCGGGTACTGCCTAATATGTAGCCCTCTGCTATACCATCGATGATAAGGAAAGGTCGTACCAAAAAAGAGATGCTTGAAAAAATTCAAAAACTTCTCTGCAATCACATTCATAATGCTGCTCGATTGTGCCTGTGGAATACGTTCCAGAAGAAGCTCCACCGTTAGGAGAATATGAAGAATCAGTGGGCCGGCGGGTCATATGCCCTAAAGGAGGGGCTGCAAATAAATCGAAAACCAGGATCTATGCTTCAACCCATCGAGGGATTTCAATCATGGATTACGAAGGAGACAACGTAAAAACATTGCACGGCATTGTAAATGCTTCTTACCCTATAGAGCAACCCTATTACCAAGGAAAGCAACCCATGGTGTAAAAGGTGTCCGGTAGTCAACAGATGCTCTCTGCTGATCCGAACCATCGCAGCGATCTCCTTATAACACGGTAGCATTACCCCTGTTCCAAGCAAACAAGCTATTAAGAGAATTCCTTTAGAGAAAACAACGAGAAAGATTCATACGCACGAAGGCTATCAAGAAAACCTCTTGAAAAGTGCAGAGAGAGAGAGTGGAATTGCAGAAGGACCCTATCTTGAGAGAGCTTGGAGCGAAATTGCGGAATTGCAAGAGAGCGCTAACTTGGGTTTTTCGGTCCAAATCGCCGTTTTCCCCGAGGATTCCAGCTTGGCGACACAAAGACGGCCCGCCATAGCTCAATTCGTGTGGAGGGGACCGTCTTCCGGCCATTGTCGCCAAGCCAGTTAGGGCTCCCACAATCATACGCTCCAACGCCTCCGTCATCTCTAGACAACGACGCACCCCTCGAGTCTGATGCCTTTCACTCACATACTATCTAGAATATTTGAGATATACCGATATAATTTTTGTATATATGAGTGATAATTGCGGGGAACGGGGAAAAAAGAGTCAATTTAGCTCTTTCTGTTTTTTCCAGCACTTCGTAACTCGACTTCTGATCATTTCTCTCCCTTGCTTTCTAACATGATCACCTTCTTGCTGGACACCAAGAGCAGCAGAAGAAGCTCATGCACACTTTCTAGAAGCTGATCGCAGGTCAATGTCAACTTATCATCATAATTTCGTTCATGGTTGGGTTAATTCTTCTCCTTAGAGTCGCCCAGGCTGGTTACCAGTTCAAAATTACAATGGTCACCACGCAAATCGAGATTTCCTCGATGACGTATAAGATAATAATTATAGATATAATTGTTCCAGTTCAAGTATAGCATTGTCTACAGGCACCCTAACTTCCGGCATGGATTTGGAAAAAGCTTTGCCCTGGACAGTTTTCGATCTTCCAAGATGAACTCAAGAGAAGCTTATGGCAAAACTTTGCCACATTAGTGAGTAAATCGACAAGAGAGCTTTTGAAAAGTCAAAATACTATTCATATTCATGAAAGCACAATACGTGAATTTACGTGTCGATATAACATCATTTATAAAGATTTCAAACAATTTACATTAAAAAGAAAGAGTGGGATTTGAAAATTAATTTAAAGGGGCTAATTGACTCTCAAATCGATGCGGCTATGTGAAGGTCCTAATTGGACAATGGCGGCGGGGGTTCGTTTTGGGCAATTTGAGTGGTCGATTTGGCCTTCACGATGTTGTTTCGACTGGTCAGTTGCGAAAAATTGACTTCGTTTTTTTTGTCTTGGCCAATAAGGCTGCGCATGACAACACTTCTTGGCTGGGGAAGAGTTTTTTTTCAGAAATAGTTCTTTTCTATTTCTATTCCGGGGAACAATTTCTGAGTAAAAGAACCCGTTTGGTAACTACACAAAATTTTTACTCTTGGAATAGAAAAAGAATAGAAATGCGTTTGGTAACGCAACAATTTTTCTTTTGTATTTATTCATTTTTTACTCTTGCCGCCGGATCGCCGCCGCCGCCGCCGGCCGCCGCCGCCGCCCGGCCCATCCGCCGCCACCTCCCGCTTGAGACTTATTCCCGAACAAGAAAAAAAAAAATTCACTTATTTCTGAAACTTATTCCCAGGAACAAGAAGCAACTTTTTTTACTTCTCATTTCTATTCCAAAACCATTCCGGGCTAACTTTTTGTTCCCGGAACAAAAAACTAACTTGCCGTTATCAAACGGGTTTCTATTCTTTTTTTGTTCCGGGAACAAAAGAATAGAAATTCTTGGGCTGGGGAAGGTTACCATGCGCAGCCTAAGTTTCCAAAATTTTTCTTTTCTTTTAAAGCTTCTTTTTAAAGCTTCTAGGCCAACGTCATGTTTCTCTAATTTAATCAATTTGAGAGAAAATTTACAATAAGAAAATCAAGAGAGAACTTAATAGATGAGACAACATCCTCGGCCAAATCAAGTGAGGATATATTTATTTGATGAAATATATCGATTTTAACAAGAGTGACTTCATTGTGTAAATAAAATGGTAGACCCCGACTTTGTATGAAGATGTCTATAAATGGATTTGCTTACACAAAAAGGTAACCGACTCCTTGTAATCGACAAATGATTAGGTTTGATTAGTCAATCGAGAGATTGGTTAGTATGATAACTCCAAGGACATGGGAAACTCGACAATTGCATGGCATAGTTATTGATCGAAGGTGATCAGCGACTATCGCGACCTACCCCTTGGGAGAGACAATAGATTTAGGGTTATTGCCTAAAAAATAGACTTATGGCCCATAATTTTATATGCGAGCTCTCTCAGGCCCATATCTCGCACAACGTTGGATATTCATATTGACGTTATGAGAATCATCTAATAAGAAGTCACCACTAGTCTATTGAGGTCAACTAGGAATCAAGTAAAGTATTGGAATGTACTTCACTTCCTACACAATAAGAAAATTTAGAATCGAAGACTTGATTTCATTAATCAACTAATTAGTACCATTTCGATACATAATCTTGTTTACTTTAGAAAAATTTTTGTTAGGCAATTTGGATTAATTTTAAATCTATCTACTAATATGTGAGGTGATCATGCATGTGCAATCATTAATGTAATAATCAGTAAGCAATGGAGCATTGATAAATTGCATGAAGAACAAGCATCTAACACTAAGAGACAAATAAATACTAATCCTAACTAGGCTAAAGGAAAGCCATAATCATTTTATTGAAAGTGCGTAATTAAGAGCGCTTGTCTTTAAGGACAAACGAAACCTTAAGGTGAAGTGTAAGAGTTTGTTCAATTTTAGAGCATAATTTTAGATCAAAAGGCTTCCACTTTTGAAAGAAAACTATCTTTAAGCTTTTTCCTAATTTAAAAAAAAAATTATCTTAACTTTTTAATTTTTAATTAATTTTTAAAAAATAACTCGGAAAATAGGGACTTAGGCTGGACCCCAAGGTCCGGTCCGAACATAGGCTGCTATGGACTTTGCGGGCTTGGACTGGGAACATGAATTGGGCTCTATTAAAACAAACCCCCATTTCAGTAATGGACTCTCAAAAACCCCCTTCACGAAAATTTAAACCCAGTCCACACATTCATTAATTAAGCCCAGCCCAAGTCCGCCTAACTTAAACCAAACCCAAATCTACTGAAACAAAACCTGAGGCCCATCTTCCCATCATCTTTTCACGAACGTCTGCACCAGGCCTATTTTCCTAACTTTCTTTTACGACGTCTCAACTCCCCTGCGACGTCCTTTACCGAAGCCTCCCACCGATGAACTCCACCCTGGAATTTCGCCCCACGGACCCACGGCAGAACTTTAAACGAATCGACGACAACACCCAACGTTGCCGGCCGTCACCAAGCCATCTCGGCTCACCACCGCAAAACCAAATTCGCTTCCGACGTCTACCATCACGCCAGCCGCCACCACTCATCACGTTCAATGAAAAATGCGCAGCGTATCTCGAACGAAATGCAAAGATGCAGTGACTTCATTGCTCGTGAAAATCGAGCTTAACAACTAATAAGCGCACGAACCGCATTAAGTGGTACCTTCGCATTCGAGCAAAAATAGGGGCCATTTCTTAAACAGTTCTCTCAGAAACATTCCATCGAGCAAGTCTTAGGCGTTCGACTAAAAGTGATATGGCATACCGATTAACCACCACTTTGGTATCTAGCTCGTCCTACAACATCTCAAGTCGATAAAAATATGTCAAACAGATTCATGGTACGCTTTCACGGAAACAAAAAAAACCTCGGGGCTCATTTTCAGAACAACACTAACTGAGGCATTATATCGAGCATGTGATGAGCACGGACTAAAGAGAGGTCCTAAACCCACTCTAGAGACTCTAGCTCGCGTCTAGACGCAAAAGAGAACCGCAAGTGACGCTCAAACTCGACAAAAGGAACGGCTCGTTCAAACAGAGCATGCTCGTGGACCAAGAAAAACGAGACCCAGCTATCGTTTCGGTTCCGTTTTAAATAAAACCGAGCAACGGAGTTCCCAGAGAGAAGAAGTGCTTGACCGCGGACGTCCCTACCCGGCTCGGCGACGACGGCCAGAAGGCGAGCCCGAAGCGAAACGAGCTATGGTCGGCAGCCTCGATGTCGCGTCGAGCCAGGATCCTCGGGATAAAAATGGACCGGACCCAAAGAAAACTCACCGGGAATTCGGGTGCCGGGGAATAGGTAGCCGCGAGCTCGAGGGTGTCGGCTGGAGATCGTCCGTTTACGTCGGGGATGGCGGGGTAACGCTTGTCCGAGAACAAAGTTCGGCTTCTGGGTCTCGCTTTCTCTCAGTCTATCCCTCCGCTCACTCTCGGTTCTCTCTCCGCTTCAACCCTTTGCTCTCTCTCTCTCTCTCGGATCTCGCTCTCCCTGGTCCTCTCTCCGTCTCCAGCCTCACCCTCCGTTCCTCTCTCTCGGCCCCCCACAACTGAGTCCTCCTTTCTCCTCTCCTTTTAAGCCTGGCCGGCAGACGCACATGGCCTCTGCCACCGCCAGCTTTCCTGCCGGCTTTGGTCGTCACGAAGGTTCTGCCTCTGTACCTCCTCTCTCTCCCTATTTAGCAGTCCGCGTGCGACGCGTGAGGGAGGAGGAGAGAAGAGGTCCGCGGGCCGGGCCAAGGGCAAAGGGAAAAATGGGCTGGGCCCAAACGAGAAGGAGGAACAAGTGAAAAGAAAGAAGGCCGGGCCGGCCTGCCCCCGGCCCGATCTTGCTTTTTTCAAATAATTTTATTTCGATTTTAATACTAGTAATGCAGATACTCATTACGTATATACGTCATGAAATTTAATGAAAACGTGATGCATTTTAATTAAAATTATTTAATTTATTTTTTGCATTTTTTTAGAGATTAATTTCTAATTTTTTATGCAATTAAGTCTTAAATAAAAATAACAAAATTTAGGTGTCAACAAAAAAAATTATGAGTCACCTATTACCTCAAAACTGGCTATGTGTCGCACATAATGAAGGAGAACTAAGGCATCGGAGTAAATAAAAAAATGGGAAAGAAATAATCAAAATAAAAAAGAAAAAGAAGAAATTCGCAAGAAGGGGTGGGGGGGGGGGAGATATTGAGGAGAGGGGCTTCGGCTTTAATTATTTTGGGCTTGATTTGGTCCTTGGGATTTTGGGCTTAATTGATAGCTTGGGCCAATTTGTTCCTTAGTGGGTTGGCCTTATGAGAAGATTAAGCGAAAAATTAAAAGCCAATCCACATAAATCTTAGAACTTGGAACTACAAATTTGAGACGGTTGTACGCACAATAAATAATCAAAGCGATTTATACAGAGAGAGAAAGAGGGAGAGAGAGAGCAAACAAAAGACCCCGATGATGGCTCGGGGAGGTGGAGAATGTTCTCTTTATATGTCTTTCCATAGCGGAGACAATGCGCAATTCACGATATTTGATTAAGCAAAAGATTAAAAGCCAATCCATATAAATCCCATAACCTAGAATCTCAATATTACAAACCAATCACTGTTGTGACGTATACTTTGTTCTTGACAGAAGCACAATAGATGAACAGAGCAATTTATACAAAGAGAGGAGCGAATACAAGAAGGAGATGGCCTGTGTGGGGGAAAATTACCAAAAAAATCACAAATCAATTACATTATGCCAATTCATTCTTAAACCCATTTTTTGGCCAATTGAATTCTAACTTTTTTGCATTTGTGTTAATTGAATCCATCTAACCAATTTTATTTTTTTTGAATTATTTATTTATGCTTTTCTTTTCTTTTCTTTTCTTTTCTTTTTTCTTTCCTTCATTCTTCTTCCAGCCAATTGTCGAGGTTTGTGACCAGCTAGGGGCAAGAGGTGGCTTAGTTGACAACTGATTTTGTTAGTCCAGTAAGGTGTTCTTATAAAGATAAAAAAAAAAAAAAATAGCAAAATAGCAAAAGCAACAAAGGTGGATAAATAGATTAGCAATCAATAAAATCTATTGAAATAAAAAAAAAAACATTATAAATTTATAAATAAATAAATAAAGGAGGAGCCTGCGGACCGGCCCAATCAAGGGCGTTGCCCGCACGCCTCTCCCATACGGCCCAACTCGTATTTCCCTTCACTTCTCCCAGCTAACCCACACGTGAAGCCACAGCCCAGTTCGGTCCCTTCAGCCCGCATGTCATTTCGCTCTCTCTCGTATAGCCCAACTCTCTATTCCTCTAGTCCAGCATGGCGTTTCTCCCTCTCCCTCTCCCTCTCCCTCTTTCATTTGGCCCGAGATTTGAACCAGTGGTTCTTTGCTTTCAGGGTCCTCAAGGTCACAAGGAAGAAGCTCGTTGCACAGGATTGACATGACATCCTCAAAATAATCGAAAGATTTGAGCGTACAATCCACAGTAGCCTCGACAAACCTCACTCCTTCCTTTGAACAATTGATCTAAAGCTCGCCTAGGAATATGAAACTAGTGCCTTGGCGTCAGGGTTGTGTATGAAGACATGGAGCTTCTAGGCATTGCATCTCAAGATCGATATCCTATCTATGACCAAGAGATCCAATACATGCAACGAAGTTTTTTCGGATGGTTTCACAAAGGAATCGCTCAATCAAATAACCGATATAGCCATGAAATATAGTACCAGTGGATATGAGGAGCTTAGAAGCATAGGATCGAGGAAGAGGACTATTGATCATGCACCATTTTATAAGGGGAAATTCCAAATAAGGGTCTGAAATGTCCTCACTTTTTCAAATAAGGACCTTAAAAGGATATTGTTTCAAATTCAAATAAAGGCCTAGAGTGTCATCATTTTTTTCAAATAAATACATAAAATGAAGTTTATTTCAAATAAGGGTTTGAAATAATCATATCAATCTAAAAAATGGTCTGAATTCACTAACTGGTGAAGGGCAATTTCGTCTTTTAAATTTTAAATTTTTTTCCTTTTTTTCTTTTTTTCTTTCTATTTTTTTCTCTTGATAAGAAAAACTTCAATTAAAAAAAAAAAAAAGCAAAAATATAGGCGAGAGGGCTCCCTCCCACCTGTGGCCGCCACTCCATCATCGGTGGGACGGCAGCAATGGTCAACAAGGTTGCTAGTGCCTGGATAAGGGCTGGCGACCCTCGCCAACCTTTGGCGAGAGCCAATAGGCCCTCGCCAAAAACAGGAGAGGGCGGCAACCCTCTCCCAAATTTGGGCAAGGTCACTTGCCCTCACCTAGGTCTGGTGAAAGGATAGCTTTTGCTTCATTGTGTATGTCAATCATTCTATCTTTATCAAACATTTTATGAAAAAAAAAATGTTTAGAATAAGTTTTGATTTCAAGAAATTGAAAATTACAGTTCTTGTTATTTGCTTATTTAATAAGTATTTTTAGATTACTGCTTTAAAAAAAAGTATCATTTTGGAAAAGCATATAACAAGGATTATTAAGTACTTAAATTGACTATCTATTTATTTATAGAGTTTAATTGCAGGGCCATGAGGAGAGATTTAACCTCTTCAACTTGTAATGGGCAAGAGATTCCAAATACTTTCTATATCATCTGATGATATAGAGTCGATCATGTCTTTTAAATTGGAACTTACTCACCCCAAATATTATTGATGCTTTTTCTTATCTTTTTAATTATAGACTTATTTTTACTAAATGAGCCATTGATATCCCCAAAATGCAAGTAATTCAAGCCCTACTAGTCATAGATTCAATTCTCCCGATTACTTCTCTATCTTAAAAAGCTCTTGTTAATTTGCAACATATATTTGATTGTGTTGGATATCTCTAGCTTTACTCCTATTAGCACTGTGGCATAGTGACGGTTCGGTCAAAACAAATAGTAGTTCCCACTTGAACCGGACATTCCGTTGTAGGCATAAACTTATGCCTAGGAATGATTGTTTACGCCATTCTCCCATTCCCCTCTATATTTTAATAATAAAAGAAACCTGAAGTCCCGTGGCGTTTGTTGGGGTCTTATTTTTGTTTTCATTTGATCACCACCTACTCATTATCAACAGACTTTGCTGAGTCAAACACAAAGCGAACTAGTCACGGCCTGGATCCATATGACACGGCCCAACAGATGGACGCATTTTAGAAGTTTCTCAAGCACCGGGCGTGACAAGCAAATGATCCTTGAGCTTCCCAAAACCCTAGGGCGTGATATTGTACAACTATATAACGATTAGGGAATATTTAAACCCCACCGTTAGATCTAAGAAGAGATCTATGGCTTAGATTGGCCCCGTACTTGTATATATAGAGTCTCATCCCCCTAAATTGTATGATCCCAATCACAAGTGAACTAACACTACGGGGCTTTTCTCTCCAAAAATACTCTCTATAATCCCCTTGTGAGTTGAGGCCGCATGAGCAAAGAAACCTTAGATCCATCATTCTCACTTTATTTTTGCACTGTGTAGCTTAATTTAACCACACAAACAATAGATTCGTAACTTTGAAAATTCTATTTTTCCATAAATAAATTTAAAAAAAACGAATCTAATACCTTTTAAGATTTACATTCAATTGACATAATGGCAGACCATCTGTTGAATCAGTCTCTCTTAACACACACAATCACAATTTAGGTCACCAAATCAACAAGTGTCAACAATAAACTTCATTGCAGAATCAAAGATGAATTTTTTTTTCTGGTGATACACAACGAAAACGCACGATGTTGCATCAGAGAAGCAAAATGTTGGTAAGAAAGAAACTCGGATGCTTTTGAAAATGGAGATGAAGGGCACGCATACCTATCAAGCAACCAAGAGAGAAGTCATAGTAATAATTGACTGAGAAAAGGAGATGAAGGGGATGCATACCTATCAAGCAACTTCAAGAGCAAATCATAGTAATAATTGACTAAGGATGATTGCGCCATTCAGAAGAAGAAACTCCCAATGAAGTGTAGACAAAAGCTGTGAGAATGCTCTCCTCTCATTCCCTCCCCATCCCAATCCCAATCCCTTAGCCCTTAAAAAAAAAAGAAAAAGACTCAAGATCCCCCAAATTCCCCAAGAAAATCAGATCGAGAGTTTCAAAATTAGGGTTTCCATTCTACCACTGGAAATTTCGATAATGTTGCATTGAGAGGATTCGGCAACAATGCAATTGGTGGCCCAACTGGGCTCCCTCTCCTTTGCCATCAACGCCTTCTGCTGCCAGATCCACAACCTAGATAACCACCTCTGTTCACTCCATCTTGCCATCGATTCCC
This sequence comes from Eucalyptus guilfoylei, assembly GCA_016097605.1. Classification (NCBI taxonomy): domain Eukaryota; kingdom Viridiplantae; phylum Streptophyta; class Magnoliopsida; order Myrtales; family Myrtaceae; genus Eucalyptus; species Eucalyptus guilfoylei. The sequence goes on from CM027860.1 coordinate 21,204,717, forward strand.
ACACTCTCCTCCTCCAATACAAACCCGATCCTCTCTCCCAAACCCAAACCCAAGCCCCACTCAATCAATTGAAATCCCCGCCTCAGCTCTTGCAGGAGGTTGCGAGATCGCCCCGAAGGTAGCCCTAGTTCGAGCTTAAGCAGCTATGCCAAAGCATGTGCAGTCGTGGCCTCCGCCACTACCAATTATGAAGCTTGTCTATGATTTCATCGGAGAGTTCTATGTTATGGCAATAATTCCGTCCTTTTGAAGTGTATTGAAGTTAGATCACTGCCAATCCCCACCCATTCCTCCTCATGAACGAGAGCCAAACCGATTAGGTCTTGTACATGAAGAGGTGAACTCCAAAGCTACACAAGACCATGATTCCCAGAAATTTCGAGAGTGCAAACTATGAAGCGTCAACAATTAACCTGCAAAATAAAACGCAAGTTTGTCTCATTATGCTGCAGTAAATTCTCGAAAGCGAAATATATTGAGGTGGTATTACTTACGTAGACTTTTAGCAACGGCATGAAATTGCGTAGAGATTTGCATTTTGATCTCCTGTTCACCGACTTGCATCATACGTGATATTATAGAGAACTCGAGTAGTGAGTGAATCCCATGACTTTTGGCATTAGTAGATCTTCAAATTCCAGACTTCAATTTGTTTACTTGGAAGCGTATTTATGATGCCAAATCGGCTGGATCTTACAATTAAATAACCAGAAAAATCAACGAGAAACATCAAAGATTGTCGGTGTTGGGAAAATATGGCTTCGAATTGGGTAGAATAATGAAGACGGATCTTTAGAGTACTCAAATCGGACTTTGAGACGTGATATCACTTTCTTTAAGGATTTATTTGGCCCACAACGTTACTAATGGTCACTGGCAAATTTGCTCAAGGATACAACAAAATCTCAAATGAGAATACTAAATAGCAATTTTAGTATTTCTCCAGGGTCTCTCTAGGAAACAATTGAAATAATGGCTGTAGTTTTTCAGAGAGAAGTCTCGAAAATGATCACGCACACTTATTCTTCTGAAAACCGAAATGTAAATATATAAAACATTCTTAAAACGTAGACAACTCTTCGTGAAAGGTTGCAAAGAGAACAAATATATCATTTCGAAAATTGTCCAGATGAACAAAGGCGTCCATTTGGAAGAAGTTGAAAACCGAACAATTGCAACCCTTTGGGAAAAGTTGCAAACTGGATAAGTAACTTTTCCAAAGGTTGTCTTGAAAAGACACAAACAAAAATTCGGAATAATAATTTTTTTTAAAATAAATAAAATTTCGAATTTTATTTTTTATATTTTATTTCCAAAAATTCTCAAAAACAAAAGGCAACATTTGAATTGATTAAATTAATAACATAACAAAAAAATAAAAATAAAATAACAAAGGGATTAGTGTTAATTAAATCGCACACTCGCATGCAGGTATAATGAGGTCTAGCCCCACCCAATCATTCCTTTAAGTACACAAACCCCACCCAATCATTCATTTAAGTACATAAAGGAAACCCCGCACTTATTAATTAGCCTACTTCCTCCCACTTTTCCTATGTGGGACAAGGAAAATGTACTTAATTTGTTTTTACAAACAAACCTCCAACAGTCGGTACCTATATTCATTCGAAGACTACTAATAATCCACTAATAATTGGAGTGTGAGTGTTTGCTACACTTAGATTATGCCTAAATTCAAAAGTGTTTATAAAAACACAACTTAATTTGAATGTAAAACTCACTGCACAAATCAAGGAATGGTCACCAGCAAATTTGCTTAAGGATACAACAAAGTCTCAAATGAGAATACTAGATAGCAATTCTAGTATTTCTCCAGGGCCTCTCTAGGAAACAATTGAAATAATGGCTGTAGTTTTTAAGAGAGAAGTCTCGAAAATGATCACGCACACTTATTCTTCTGAAAACCGGAATGTAAATATATAAAACATTCTTAAAACGTTGACAACTCTTCGTGAAAGGTTGCAAAGCAAACAAATGTATCATTTCGAAAATTGTCCAAATGAACAAAGGCGTCCATTCGGAAGAAGTTGAAAACCGAACAATTGCAACCCTTTGGGAAAAGTTGCAAACTAAATAAGTAATTTTTCCAAAGGTTGTCTTAAAAAGACACAAACAAAAATTCGGAATAATAATTTTTTTTTAAAATAAATAAAATTTCGAATTTTATTTTTTATATTTTATTTCCAAAAATTCTCAAAAACAAAAGGCAACATTTGAATTGATTAAATTAATAACATAACAAAAAAATAAAAATAAAATAACAAAGGGATTAGTGTTAATTAAATCGCGCACTCGCATGCGGGTATGATGAAGTCTAACCCCACCCAATCATTCCTTTAAGTACACAAACCCCACCCAAACATTCCTTTAAGTACACAAAGGAAACCCCATACTTATTAATTGACCTACTTCCTCCCACTTTTCCTACGTGGGACAAGGAAAATGTACTTAGTTTGTTTTTACAAACAAACCTCCAACAGTCGGTACCTATATTCATGCGAAGACTACTAATAATCCACTAATAATTGGAGCGTGAGTGTAAACTACACTTAGATTATGCCTAAATTCAAAAGTGTTTATAAAAACACAACTTAATTTGAATGTAAAACTCACTGCACAAATCAAGGAATGGACAAGCTCCGACACAAGAACGTCTTTCCACGTTCCTTTACAAGAACGTCTTTCCACGTTCCTTTTTTTTCTTTTACCGCACAGCGTCTCCAAAAAAAAAGGGACACGTAAGCGGGAGGACCCACCACCCCCGGCGTCCCACTTAAGACCCCAAGCAACCGTGAGGGGATTTGAACTCCTCCCCTTCGTGAGGGGGAGAGAGCCCAAACCATCGCGGCCACCAAGGCGGTGGTGTTCTACTTCTTCTCTTTCTTTCTCTTATGAGGACTTGATTTTGGATAGGGATCCACCGAATTTTAAATTCACTTTTTCTTCTTTGTGTGGCTTTTATATTTTTATTTTGATCGGTGTGAGGCTTTTAAATTAGATGCTAAATGTTTAAAATATTAAGATAAAGTCCAAATAGGCAATCAAACAATTCTTGGATCAAATCGATAAATATCTCTAAGAACATGATGACTTCTTATCTAATCGATAATTCCGGTCCACATCATCCAATTCGATTTGGATTTCATGCACTGCTCAAATAACACAAATTGTGCCGAAAAGAGAATTGATGAACGTTAACCAGATGTCTCCTTCAATCCTGACAGTTACGGACCACAGGGGATTTGCAGTCGCACCTTATCTTTGGGCCTATTTTTGGGCTTTTGCTTATTCCACTTCACGTCAAAAATTGGCGTCAAAATAAATTACATGTGACTCGTGCTGTGTCTGTACAGATAGTTGACAACTAGGATGACTGAGAAAGAAGATTCTAGACATGGCCTTTGTTTCCAATGTTATGGAGAGTACCCGAATATAAAAACGAACAGTACTAAATATATTAAAATCGCTATGGTGTTAAGTGACGTGGCGAATTGATATAATTCACTTACTTGAAAGCTTTGCAATAGTCATGTTATTGAGTATGCCAAGTTGTATATTAATAGTATATATACAGCACTACTATCGAGCATAAGTCAACTTTGTATTAAGCACTCTCCTAAGTCCTTGTACGAGGAATTACTCTTGCCTAATATAAAGTGAACTTAGTCATGGGATGGACCCATGCATAACTTCGGCAAAAGGTTATGATTTGTCTAACCCACTTTATTTCTGCACTATATTTAGCTTAATTTGACCGCACAAACTGTAGGCTAAATTCACAACCCATCACCTCAAACCACAATTGAAAATTTTCTTTTCAAGTAGAAAAGATAGAATATTATATACCTTTGATTATACAACTTTAAAGAAATCCATTCAAGATTTACAGATACAATACGTAAGATCAATTGACATAATAATAGGCCATTTGTTAAATTAATATCTCTTAACATGCATTTCACGATTACAGAGGCAGTCAGCCACCATTGTCATCTTGTTTTGCTATATTGATAACAAAGTTATGGAGAAACCAATCATGACTTGAAAATGTTTTCAACCCTCGTGCATTGAGACCCTTTCAAACATAATCATTTCTATCATCCATTTGCAAATCATGGGATCATGCCTTTTCCTTAGGATCAGGGGAGGATGATTGGAGGTGTCTCTCCAATGTTCATGGTCGATCGGTAGGCTGGATTGGTGGGACCAGGATTAAGACCCCACAAATCAAGCGTATAGTCATTCTTCTCTGGCCAGACAAAAAGAAGAACTATGCTGGCCTTTTTTCAAATGAGAGATTGAATGTGCAAAACATATTTTCTTTAAGAGATTTGTGCTGCTATTTAGAAAATGGAACAGAAGTTGTTGGTCTATCTCAGAGATCCTTTCACATGCTTCAATGAGCATGACACACACACAGAGCAGAGTTAGCATTTTTTACATAGTGAAAAGATCCTTACTGTAAAATATGGGATTTGGGCGCTTCAAGTGGCTCTAACTCGGGCTAAATAAGCACTGATGATCCAGATTGAGAGGTCCGGCTGAAGTTGATTGGTAATCCTAGGTGGGATAGAGCTAAAATATTGGATCCATCGAATGTCAGCCGCCAAAGCACAATGAATGGCCAGGATTTTCTAGTCTAGCCTCGCATGTAACCTGTGCCCGCCCAGTTAGGACTGTATAATAATAATTTCCTTCGAGCACCATTGAAGATATCGAAACAAGCATAGGGAAAAAGATGATATTGAATCTGCACTGTGGTTTTCTAGTGCCACAATCGATGATTATACAAGTGTAGTAAAGTCCTAGTAAAAGACTCTGTGCAAGGAATTGTGTTGACTCTGCAGAAGTGCAGAAAGAACGCCAAAGGGGAAAAGATATTGACTCGCATTTAAATTTTTCTGCAAGTAATGTCAAAAGGAAGAAATATGATATGGACTCAGCAGAATTTGCATTGTCCTTCACCCACGATCGCAATGTATGTTACTAAATCAGCAAGTGTCAGCAACGAAGCTAATTTGAGATTGAAGCATTGCAGAATTAGTGATGAAAAGGTAAACCGCCACGTCCAGCATGGTTCCTCCTGTTGACGCGTGCATGAGCCTTTGTCCAGTGATACACGACGAAACCACATGATGCTGCATCAGAGAAGAATAAAGTTCGTTAGAAATGAACTCGAACGCCTTTCGAACTTCAAGATGAAGGGACGTGTACCTATCAAGTAACCCCAGAGAATGATTGACTGAGGATGATCTTTCGAGGCTATGACCATAATCCCGTTCATCATATCATCCACAAATAGGAGAGTAATTACTCCAAAACTCCTAATTATGGTCAATGTGGAGTAAATCGCGGCTAAGGTGACAACCAAATTCAAGAGACATATCGAGAACATAGAGGCAGACACCGGGAATAGTGTGCAACTTTCTGACAGATAGCCCAAAGCACACATAAGAGCCAAACTGCAAAAAAGAAATATGGACAAGTTCAACTACTGACCAGAAAACTTGCGATCATACTTTTTTGTCCTGCAAGTAGAACAGAACAAATGCATGTCTATATTTCCAGTTCTAAAAAACAATAAGACCGACCGAACCAATAAGATTAATTGGCTACTACCAGATTGGTGCAACAGAGGACCATGAGTCAGCCAAACTCTGTAAGCTAAAGCGCTCCCCCTGAAACAAACGTGGGATCACAGCCAAACCCAGAGCATCGGCAGCCATTCCTACAATGAAGAGCTGAAACGATGTACCTTGCACCTTGGGACTGTTTGTCCCGTACATTGAAAGATGAAGTCCAAAGCTATACAATACCATGCTCATCAACCCAAAACCTCTAATATTTTCAGTGTGCAAAATATTAAGCGCAATATATGTCATCGCTGGACCTGTAAAATAAATCAAAATTGCCTCATTATGCTGCAGTGAGCTCTAGGAAGCGAAATATATTGATATATTACTCACGTAGACATTTGGCGGCATGGAATTGCTTATTTGTCCTGCTTCCCGACCTACATCAGTAAAAGCATGCATTAAGATAATCACATCATGGAGAACTCGGGCAGTGATTGAATAAATGGCATTTTGCATAAGTAGATCTTCAAATGCCGACTTCAGTTCATTTTGCTATATTGTCAGTAGAAGATTTATGATGCCAACATCACAGAAAGTAATTGCTGAAAAGAGTATAACTTACCATCCTAATAATACGCTTAAGAGACCAAAAAGGCCAATGCATCTGTAAATGCAATCGATGGACTTGTCAATGCAATATCAGTCAAAGTTCAGTTTGTTGGAATTCAGTGAAAAATACTTACAAGTTGGCAGTCAGTTGCTCAGCAGGAGTCACACGCTGCATCAGTCAAACAAGCCTTCTCAGTTCAAACTAATCAACTTGATTAACTTGATCATTTAACATTTTGGCCTGCTGATTCTAAATTATTGAGTAACACCTGATATGCGCACCCCTATAGTACGCTATTGATAAGGTTGTCTCTTCTATGTCTTCCAAAAGAGAAAAAGATGCTTGAAAAATTCGAAACTTCTCTGCAATCAGATTCATATGGTGCTTGATTGTACCTTTAGAATATGTGCTAGAAGAAGCTCCAATGACAAAGCCGGAAGGAGAATACAAAGAATCATTGTTCCGGTGGGTTGTGAGAGCGCCTCAGGTAGGATCCACTGCAAATAATCGAAAAGCATGAACTATGCTTCAACCAACCAAGGGAGTTAAAATCATGGATTATACGAAGGAAACAACTTAAAAAGAATGCGCAACATTGCAAACACTTCTCACATTGTAGTACAGCCCGTGTGCTAGTGAGAGCAACCCATGAAAAATGAGGTGCAATGAAGTGAACAGATGCTCTTTGCTGATACCAACCATGGCAGCGATCTTATCAGAACACAGCCTAAATTTAGTTGTACCCCTGTTCCAAGTAAACAAGCTATTAAGAGAATTCCTGACGAGATAACAGCAAGAAAGATTCATACGCACAAAGACTATCAAGAAAACCTCGGGAAAAGCGCAGAGAGAGAGGGGGAGAGTGAGTTGAGAGCAGAATTGCAGAAGAACGCAAACTCGAGAGAGCTTGGGGCGAAGTTGCAGAAGAGCACTCAGACTCGAGAGCGTTTCTTGGATCGATGAACTTCGTTGGCCTTTCTTGGAGTTCTGTTGTTGGTTTTGCATCAGAAAGACTTCTCTTTGTACCCAACTGTTTCGGCGGGTAATACCGTTAATGGTGGTGCGCTCACTTTTAAAGTATGGAACCGCGAAGACCTTCCTTGGTCACGACCTCGCGCTACAATCCCACGATGCAAATTGTAGCCCAGAAAAATTAGATGGGTTCATAGGCCTTCCGCCTCGCCGATATTCAGATGATTTGATCGCCGCCGCACGATTCCCAGAATCAATGATGTCGCAAATCGCGTATCATCACACCATCATTATCAGTAGTCGCAGTAGCCTTCGTGTCCTGTGAAAGTTCTCTTTGTATGACTTTCCATGACTAGACAAGCTCTCGAAAGGATGTGACACAGGAAAATGGAGTAAAAATTACTTAAAAACTCTTGAATTTTTTTAATTTCATCCATTTAATCCTAAACATTTTGAGAATTTATCAATATGATATTTCCAATCAATTATAATCGGAAATTGCTAATGTGGACATCAACCATCTTATTTGACATGATGGACATTAACATGAACAATTTTTGTAATATTGTAATAATTTTTTTATTTGTATTCCTTCTTTCCCCTTTTCTTTTTATCTTAATTTTGTTCGTTGGTCTGCAGCCTCCATAGTGCACGAGGAGGTCGCCAACCATAGGTAAGGGCCGGGGCACCCTCACTTGGCGTAGATTTGGCGAGGGCTTGCGACCAGGAAAATTACACAAAAAGTTTAAAATATATCGCACTCATACTAATTCAGTCATAAACATTTTAATTTGACCAATTTAGTCCACAATCTACTAACAATTTACTGATATAGTCCATCTGGCTAGTTTTGACCAGAATTGATTATGTGGACACTAAGCGTCCTACATGGCACGGTTGATGCTAACGTGAAATTTTTTTGAAAAATTCTAATTATTTTTATTTTCTTTCGTTTATTGTTAAAGGCCGGCAGAGAGCCACCGACTACTAGCCGAGCTCGCGACCCTCACCCAACTTTGGGTGAGGGCTTCGTAGCCTTGGCCTACAGCAAGCAAGGGCTTATAGGCCCTCATCCAATGGCCAATAGGAGGTGTTGACCATTAACAATAAACAAAAAATTTTAAGAATATATATTTAAAAAAAGTTCCATGTCAGCATTAGCTATACCACATTTAATGGCAAACAACCATGTCATCGATTTTAGTTCAAAATTGGCATGATGGACTATATTAATAAATTGTTAAAAGGTCAACGACAAAATTGACCAAATTAAAAGACTTAAGAATGAATTGGCAAAGGCGAATAGGTTTAGACGTTTTTTGGTAATTTTCCTACTCACAACCCCTTACCTAGTGGCCAGCAAGGGCAATGCAACCCTCACCAAGAGCCACCGAGGCTCACCGGCCTCATTTAAAAAGAAAAAAAAAAGATTATCCACAAATAATATTAAAAATTTGCAAAAAATTGTCCACGTTAATGTCGGCCATGCCACGCGAGAGGCATCCATGTGAGCAATTTCCAACTAAAATTGAAAGGATGAACTATGTTTGCAAGGTTTAGGACAAAAAGATTTGGAAAAAAAAAGGTCAAATTGAAAATTTTAAAATTGAATTAATACAAGTGTCACTACTCAAAGAAATGACACAACTTAGAGGATTTCTAAACAGTGGAACGTAATAGATCCATGAATGGGCAAACTTTGAAGCTCTAAAGTTCCAGGATTTTCTTGTGCATTCTAGAATACTCTTGGGGCTAGCAATACTATAAATATATATTGTTGTAGTAAATGCAGGTAGTTGGGTGAATGAAGAAATTTAATCTCCATCGTCAGATTGAGAAGAGATTGACAGCTACAGTTGAACTTATACTTGTATATATAGAGATCCTCTGCTCTCATTTGAATCATGAATACAATTCTAGAGCTTGTGGGGGCTTCTATAACCCACCACAGTTAGGGCTAGAGTTGTCACCTCCGAGCAAGAATAGGAGGTCCTACACTCACTTACGACCGCTTATTTAGTTGATATTATTGGTTACGGCCTGTAGACCTCGATCAAAAGAGGAACAATGCCTGATTTATTTTTAAAATATTCTAACACTCATTAACCTGAAACTGCTAAGATTCTCATAGTGCGAAATATGAAGCACAACATATATCATCAGTGGACCTATAACGTAAATGCAAGTTACCTCATTATGCTGCGGTAAGTTTTCAGAAGCGAAATATGTTAACCCATTATTTATGTAGACCTTGGACGTCATGAAACTGATTGGAGATGACCATCTTGAGCCATTATTTATGTAGACCTTGGACGGCATGAAACTAATTGGAGATGACTATCTTGTTCCTGTAATCCAGCTTGCATCCTGTAAAAGCTTATAACAATGACATTATAGAAAAAAACTTGGCTTTTGATAGTTTCTTCAATCCATGTTCATAAAGTATCGTCACGACAGAAAGATAAGTAATGCATCTGCACTGCAATCCATGGAGTTGTCAAAGCAATGTCCATCAAAGTTCAATATAGAGGAATTCCAAGAAATGTACTTACGCAATGTCTATCATTTTGTTTGGCAGCGGGCACGTGCTACATCAATCAAGCAAGCCATATCAATTCAAATGTAATCAACTTGACTTAACTTAATCGTCTAACTTTTGGCCAGACGATGCTAAAATTGTTGAGTAACGCCTAATATGTAGCCTCTATAGTATACTATCAATAAGATTGTGGCTTCTATGCCTTCCAAAAGAAAAGAGATGCTTGAAATTAGAACTTTTTAAAAAAAAATAAAAGGTGGAACTCGTGGACCGGCCTAGGCAAGGACCTTGCCTGCGCACCTCTCCCATCTAGCCCAACTTAACCGATCAATTTTGATAGAAAATTACTAAGGTGGACCTCAACCGTCTTATGTGACACAATGGGCATTGACATTAACAATTTTTGCAATTTTGTAATATTTTTTTTATTTTTTATTTTTATTTCTTTTTTCCCCTTTTCTTTTTTTACGCTTTTTCTTTTTTTTTTCTCTCTTATTTTTGTTCATTGGTTTGCGGCCTCGACAATGCAAGCGGAGGTCATTGACCATAGGCAAGGGCCAGGACACCCTCGCCTAGCCAGATCTGGCAAGGGTTTGCAACTGAGAAAATTACAAAAAAAAGTTATAAATCTATTATACTTATGTCAATTTAATCATAAATATTTTAATTTAGTCAATTTAGTCCTCAATCTATTAACAATTTACCAGTGCAGTCCATCTAGTCAATTTTGATTAGAAATTGATTGTGTGGCGTGGCCACACTAATATGGAAAAAAATTAAAAATTCTAATGATTTTTAATTTTAATTTTCTTTTCTTTTCTTTTCTTTTGTTTATCATTAAGGGCTGGCAAGGAGCCGCCAACCACCAATCTCAAGAGTATTTTAAAAATGCTCAAGAAAACCAAACCGACCAAATTGAAAGGCTTAAGAATGATTGGCACAAGCAAATGAATAGGTTTAGACTTTTTTGGTAATTTTCCTGCTCACCGACCCTCATCCATATATAATATAAAAAATTTACAAAAATTTGTCCACATTAATGCCGATTGTGCCATGTAGGAGGCATCCGTGTGAGCGATTTCTTACTCAAATTGACAGGATGAACTATATTTGCAAGGTTTAGGATGAAAAGATTTTCACAAAAAAAAGGTCAAATTAAAAGATTTATGATCGAATTAATATAAGTTTTACTACCGAGAGAAATGAGTTAGAGGAATTCTAAACAAAGGAATGTAACAAATTTATGAATGGGTGAACCTTAAAGCTCTAAAGTCCTGGGATTTTCTTGAGCATTCTAAAATACTCTTGAGGTTAGCGATACCATAAATATATATCATTGTAATAAATGCAGATAGTTGGGCAAATTGAGAAATTTCAATCTCAATAGTCATATTAAGGAGAGATTGACGGCTACATCTGAGTTTGTACTTATATATATAGAGACCTCAAACTCTCATTTGGATCATGTCACAAGTGAATAATTTCGCGGATACTTCACTTTGGAACATAATTTCTTTGTGAACATAATTAGATTTTCATCTAATTTGGATGCTACATTTTGCTTCTATCCATGACACAAGGAATGCACTCCATTGTACTATATCGGTCGATATAAATTTATATATGTAAGATGTAATTCAAGTAAAGGACGAACAAAATATAACTCATCTAAACCTAGTATGGATATATTTTTCGTCCTCACCGTTGAATTCCAAATAAACACGAACAGAAAATCTCTGGATTTTTAAACCGGGAGGGTGGTAAGAGGAATGTCGATATCCATAGCATCTTTGAGTTCTGAATAAGATGGGTATCAAATGCAGGGCATAATTGTTGTACATTTTCAAGTAGCAAAAAAGAATTTTCTTTTTTCTCAGTTGAATTGTAGAAAAATAATTTATATTTCAAAAGATGCAGATGAAATCATACGTAGATTTGCGTGCTAGCATTCGTATTTTGTGAAATTTTCCAATATTTCCCATTTAAAAAAAAAAGTCAAAAATGTGCAATTCATGAGATTTTATTAAACAAAAAAATTAAAAGGAAATCCACATAAAATTTAGTACTTGGAACTTCAAATGTTGAAACCAATCATAGTTGTGATTTACACTTCGTTCTTGACGAGAGCACAACAAATAATCAAAGCAATTTAGAGAGAGAAAAAGGAGCAAATAAAAGAAGGAGACGGTCCCAGGAGGCAGAGAAAGTTCTCTCCGTATGTCTTTCCACGGCCAAGACAAGGTCTCCAAAGGATCTTGCGACATTGGCAGGTAAAATGGAGGGATATTACCAAAAAAAATTCCGAATTTATTACACATGTCAATTCAGTTTTAAACTTTTTAATTTGACTAATTTAATACTAAATATTTTTACGATTTACTAATATAATTATTTCGACTAATTTTGATCAAAAATCGCTAATATAAACGCAGATCATCCTTTCATTTTGTTGTCCTTTTTCTCTTTCTCCCATTTTCCTCCACTGGTCCATCGTGCAAGCGGAAATCACCAATCAGAGGCAAATGCCGAAGCCCCACACCTGGCTAAATCTAGTGAGGACCTGTGGCCCCTCACCGAGTGGTCACCAAGGGCGTTGTAACCTTCACCCAAAGCCAATGAGGGCCACAATGCCCTTGCGAACCTTATTTAAAATATAAATAGAACGAAAAGGAAAAAAATTGTAAAAAGAAATAATTCATAAAAAAAAATATTTAAAAATTGCAAAAAAAAATTTCAATATCAATATCGATCATATCACAAAGGAGACATTCACGTATGTAATTTCTGACTAAAATTGACCGAATGAACTACATTAATAATTTGTCAAAAGTTTCGGACTAGAAAATTTAAAAAAAAAAAAGATCAAATTAAAAAATTTAAAACTGAATTAATGCAAATAAAATAAATTTAAATCTTTTTTTTTTGTAATTATCCCGTAAAAACGGAGGAGATAGGATCCTCCAACAAGAGAAAGGAAGATTATTACGAAGAGAACATTTGTCATATCCTCACACTATTAATAAATAGAATGTTCCCAATGAGGGATCCATACACAAATTCACAAAAAACCCATATAGGAACACCTTCTACAAATCCGTTCGTTACATTTTTCCATGCACGCTCACACAGAGAGACGGAGAGAAAATTACAAGCTTGGTGCTTCCCCCGCTGGTCCTGGCCGTGCATTCAAAAGAGGCTGTAATGCCTTGACAACAATGCTCATGTTTGGCCTAAAATCAGCCTCATACTGCACACATAAGGCGGCGACAGCAGCCAGCTGCAAATGCAGATTGATAATATAAGAGGTGGCTCTCTACAATTAAGATCTTATGAAAACAAAGAGTCAAACTGTAGATCACATTAGAATCTCTAAGCCTAAAATGCATTAAGTCTGCCACTGGTCCATTAATTCAATAAATATGTCAATGTGGAAATCACAGAATGCTTACCGATGATAAGAAAGTTATGATCAGAGATCGTGTGCTCATAAGTTGCATATTCCAGTCACCATACGAACATGCTATAAAGTAAAAGCATATAATCATGGTAAGTTGAAGCATTACCTTTGCGACTGCCTTCGGAGGGTATTCTCCTCCGAGTCTTGCATCTACACACTGCCTAACTTTGTCTTCACTCAGCTTAGGTGTAGCCTATCATAAACACACACAAAAGGGATTCAGTTAAAACTCAGCAAAAGGACCAAAAGAAAGACCAGTGTCATAGAAAACTAAAACAGTAGAACATAAATTATCATGGGTGAGATTAGTACCCATGTAACAAGACTCTGCTGCCCCCGTGGTAATGTATGATCCACAGGTTTCCGCCCAGTCAGAAGCTCCAGCAGAACAACACCAAAACTATATACATCACTCTTGGCATTTAGCTGTCCAGTCATTGCATATCTGCCCCAAAAGAAAGAAATTGGGTTATCGAAAGTTGCTCATGGCAAGGATTACCAGGCAGAACTCTGCCTAAAAAAAAAGGCTCCATGTGATTTAGATCGTATGAGCTGGCACAAAGAGAAGTTCCCACAAAATACTACCTACCGCAACGAAATTCTCATTTCCTCCCACAAACATTCATTAAAGTCCATGTTTTTGCTTCTCTGTTGTCAAGCTCAAACGTAATAATATAGATAAAAGATATTTGAAAAGAAATTATCCACTATACACTCTAGCTTGAGTCACTAGAGTAGAAGGACAACTGATAATATGCTTTCCAGAAAATACTAATCTATGAACGTGATAACCTGAGTTATAATGATGGGAGTGCAAGCAAGCATGCGTTGTGTCGGATATGATAAATTGTGAGAACTAAAAGTAGCTTACTCAGGAGCATGATAACCAAAGGTGCCGAGAACACGAGTTGAATGGAGACGGGCTGCCATATCAGGAGCTTGGTTGGACAAATCAAAATCAGCTATCTTTGCAACATCATCATCAAATATTAAGACGTTGCTGGACTTAATATCACGATGGATTACTCTAGGTTCTGCTTTTTCATGCAGATACTCAAGTCCTTTAGCAGCCCCTACTGCAATCTTTACTCGCTGTGCCCAAGAAAGAACAGGACCAGGCTGTGCCCCTTTAACTCCTTTTCTACCTGTGCATTGAAAGGAAATGGTGATGATTTATGTTACTTTTTGCACGTCATTACCAGGAGTTCAAATCAAACCACTTTGATCCAGCAAAACTCAAAGCCCTAAGTTAAGGATATTGCATAAGAGCATCCACGTAACCACAATAATATGAACAATCATATATCACAGATGGTGTATTTATGGGGATTGAATAATCAATAGAAGCAAGGGAGTTTTGCCATATGCTCCCTGTGAAAATGGTCCATAGAATTGTATATACAATGTCCCTTTAAATGAAGAATATAAGGATGCCAGCTCTCCAACAGGTATACCCATTGTGAACTTTTTTGAAGTCATCTTCTGTTGCCTTTGATAAATGGAAGGTGGTAGCGCAGGGATTATTAAGAAATTGGATGACTACAAGGCAAGCAAAACTTCTTGGTGAGTCTGGATAATCTTTCGGTCTAGAAACAAAGGAAAAGTTTCACTCTTAACCCTTAGCTGGCGCGAGTGCGCCAGATCAAACTAGCAAAAATTAGCTACCTGACCACAGTAGCCAATTATGCAAAGTATCCATAGCAAATGATAACATGACATAGAGCATTGCAATAAAGTAGATGACATTGCAAAAATACAGTTTTAAGCAGTACTGAATGACACAACAATGGAAAAGGCGTTATAAGCCGTATAAGTCAATAATTTTGCTTGTACCATATACTAACATAGAGAAAGCAACACTAGCTCTTAGTTTTACTCTTCAGCCCTGCCCAAAATGAAAAGAGCAGAGGAGAAGTTGAAGCCATTGCTAAAGCAGATCAAACTAGCAAACCAAAGGTAGCCTGGCACAATAATCGAGAAGGCAAGGTATCTATGATAAATGATTCACGACACAGATTGATGCTGCTAAGTAGAAGACATTGCAATTGAATTTGTCTTAAGCAGTATTGAATGACATCATGATAGAAAAGGCAGTTGTAAGACGTAAGTCAATAATTATGCTTGTAACATATGCTTTATTGAGAAAGCATAAAGTTTAACTAGCTGTGATATACATCCATAGGTACAAAAATCACAAAGTCGACTCATGAATGGCCTTAAAGTGGCGTCATTTCGCAACTATAATAGCTAGAATTAGTTGTAAAATCCAAAAAGTGCGACAGTCAAATAAGGATCACACTGAGACATGCCTCTTGCTTACCATGGAGAATATCATGGAGCGAACCATTAGATGCAAACTCGTACGCGAGAACTCGGGAACTTCCATCAACACAATAACCAAGCAATTCAACAAAATTTTCATGTTTCAATCTCGACACCATGGAAACCTGCGAAGCTTTACATCAGTTGAAAATATTAAAATAAAGATTGAGGCAAAAATTGATACCGACTAGCATCCCAAACCTGGGCTAAAAATTCATCATCAGGTTGCTTGCTTGCATCCAACTTCTTAATAGCTGCAGCCTGCTCACTCTTTAGAACCCCATAGTACACTCTGCCATATGATCCCTCCCCAATCAAAGCAGTTGTCCCAAAGTTATCAGTGATTTCCTTAAGTTCATCCACTGGAATAGCAGGGACTTCAATGGGCTGAACTTTTACCGCTTGTGCACCTTTTGGCGCAGATTCAGAGGCATGATATGCCCCATCATTTCCTATATGATTAAGTTCAGCTTAGTTTACACTGATAAAAATCAGGAAATAGACAAGAAGAATGAAATAAAAGGACAAAAGTAAAGGCTAACTTCATTGGAAGAGCATAATATGAAAGGATAAAAGTAGAAAAATAAGTGCTTACTATATGAATATGAATGTCAAGTGAAATGTATCTAGATGAACAAAACCAGAAACTTGATACAGATTTAGCAGCAAACATGACAAACAGCATACCAATTTTCTCTAGCTGGTATGAGTAGGACTAAATTATGCATCAAAACAAACATAATTTTGATTACAGAATTACCTGTTGAGCTCTTCGTCGGGTACATGCCTCCACTATCTGGCGCTTTATGAATATCATCATCTTCGCAACAGCTAAAGCAGCTCATGGCTTTCTTCACTCACCAAATGGACCTCCCCTGTCGAAGGAAGTTAGTTCTCGATAACACAGGAAAGAGTTGGCTCAAAATAAGTCAAATAGGTTAAGAAAATAATTTTCATAAACATAGATGAAAAGCAGAGAAAAGTCTCAATTGACTTGAACTCTTCCCAATCTCATGTCCAAGGCTAGCCTTGCTAAGAACTATCTACACCGCATGATAGTACTTCTGAACTATGAGGACCAACCGTTAACATGTTGCAGGGTCAGTTGTATGATAATAGGATTAGCTAAAAGTGTCTTCACTTGGAAACCTTCGTCTTTCGAGTCTCAATCGAGCAGCACGTTAATTTAGTCACAGAAGTCAAAGATACCTTGTACGATGTAATTGACGATTCTAAAAGATAGAAGATATAAGTTTTAATCTCTTTCACAGTTTACTACACAGTTTTCAAGTATGTCGTCCATTTCCCCTTTTGATTTCCATGATATTGGACAAGGGTGTGTATAAATGCCCAGTTAAGGTTGCTTCATGTGACTCAAAAGTCACAATTCAAGCCGTAGAAGCATCTGCTGAGGAGGGCAAGGTTGAGGCTCCACATACTTAACGTCCCTCCCTCCCTCCCTCCCTTCCTCCTTAAGTGAGAAAAAAACAAAGGCATTTACAAGTAAACTCATTCTTGTACACCCATTTCCTGTCCATGTTTTATTCCTCACTCACAAAACAAGAGTCAGATAAAGCTCGCAGTGGAAGATGTGAAGAGACATTGAATTATGAGCTACAACTATCACCCATTCAATCATGACAGTCTGCATCACATCATAATTAGCACAAGGATACCAGAACAATCTCCACAATTTTAACACGAATATCTCAGCTTCTGACACTCTAGCATTCTCAGTGTTCCAATAGAGAAGGAATCATACTACTACGATTTCACAAATCATTTCATAAATACGTTTTACACCCAAAAATCTATTGATGAAGTCCCTAAATCTACTATCTAACAAGTCCTACAAATCCTCCAAACATGTCGCCACGTGATGCCATTCAATCTCGGATCGAAATAAAGAATTCCATCTCGGCCCGACCATGCAACCTCAAGAAGCCTAGCCCCACGGCCACATTCGAAATCGACTCGGACAGCATTCCGTCCCAATCGGGCACGTAAAGGAGCGATCTGCATCCGGGACATGCACGCACACAAACGCACAGCTATCCTAGAAATCCTCGACCGGCACAGCGAATCGAACCGCACAAGCGGCGAGCCAGCACGGCCGACGGCGGCCTTCCGAATCGCGCCGCCGATCAAGAACAGCTCGGCAAGCAAACCACAATCGGATCAGCACAGCAACCGCGCACATGCACCAAAACCCAAAAAAAAAAAGGAGCACGCGAAATTCACATCGCCGAAACGCACTCCGACCAATCCAGCAACGATAAAAGAATTCGCCCCGGAAAACCTCGATCGCGCCGCGCCGCGCCGCGCTGGAAGCCGATCGCGCGCGCGCGGGGGCGGCGATCGAGACACGAACCGGGGGCCGAAACGGCGCCGAGAGGAGGCGGGGGAGGGGGGAAGCGGTACCTGGAATTCGACCCCGGAAATCGCAAGCGCAAGCGAAACGAGGGAGGCCACTCGGGAGATACTGGAGTAGAGAGGGAGATCTGAAGTGAAGTCGGAAGCCGGCGAAGGGTGCGCAAAAAAAAAGCGGGGGTGTGCGCAGGATAGCGCGTATTGGGGGCGAAAGTGGTGTTGACTTGTCCCACACACCTCTCGGGTGGAATTATTACGAGTTTTTGGACGGTTTCGTCTTTGGTCGATTTTTTTGCCGTTTCTCATTTTTTTTTCTTATTTTATAGTGGGGGAAAAATTAGGGTTGTTGCGACGTTTTATTCGGTGTGAGATTTTTCTTCTTCTTCTTCTTTTTTTAATTTTTTTCTTTATTCTTTTTTTTTTCCTGTGATTGAAAAAATTCGGCTGAGGAAGCCAGACTTGACTTGACTGTCAGCAAAAAATTTCAAAGCGGAGAGAGAGAGAATTGGTCGGGGAAGGGGAAGGGGAAGGGGAAGGGGAAGGTATCGCCTGTGCTAGGGTGCGTATTTAGCGAGTTACGTGTTTAGTGGTGACTCCATGCGTTAAAAAAGTCAAAGGAATGATGTGGCTCGCAATTTCAGTTTCGCTTCGTACAATATAATCCCAAAATTCGGTTTAATATTTTATTTTTAATTTATTCAATATAATTATTAAATTATTAGTAAATATCCAACGTTGTTACAAGATTACATGATGATATTTAAGAGATTTTTTTTTATATTCGGATCTGACTTGACACCTTACGGATCTTTCGCGGGCCCACAGTCTAACCCCCACGGAGATCACCAATTATACTTGGAGGGGGACTAAATTAAAAGTTTGTTGTATGTTTAATCAAAATTCAAAGATTACATTGAATTAATAAAAATTTAATATTAACATTACATGTTTGACCAAAATTAATAACTGTTTATGTGATTTTTCCAAAATAAAATACTAACGAAACAGAGCTTGAACTTGAAGCAAGTGCAGTGGATTTTTGGTTTGGGCTAGTTTCGTTGTCCAATTGGCACTTTTGTCTCCTATTACTGTGAGCTTTGCTAATTTCTTTTGTAAACAAACTCAACACCATGTATACGCGGTTTACCATGTTCCTTGAGAGCTGTGGAGCAAATTAAGACTCTAAAATTGAACTGAAAACTATCGTTGTCTATTCGGTCATGGTCTATGCTAATCATCAGCCCATTTCGAGGGTTGGTCACAATAGTTGTCTTATCACAATAGAATGAATAGCCATTATAATCCGATGAAATTAGTCGCGGCATGGAGACCTGAACCTCATTACTATAGCTAACCTAGAGGCGTGTGTCGGGCTGATTGCTGGATTGAAGCTGCAGGGCCGTTTTCATCCAAAGGAAGATCATCGTGGAATCGAAACCTTTGAATTTGGTAAAAAGGTTTTCAATTGGGTTTACGATTTCCTCGCCACGACTACTTCTATTCAGAACTAATCGGGCTTTTTGATTCTTTCCCCCGCTTCCGTCGCCGCCGATCTTGCAACGGGGTTTCGTTCGATGGATGTTTCTCTCCTCTTTGTTTTTTTCAAAAGTACGTGACTTTTCCTCCCTCCAATGCTGGTCAAAGTCCGCAACTTTCCAAATGGTTGCATTGCGGCCTTTTCCACGAAGGAAAAAAATAATAAAGAGAGGGAGGAGGAGATAAGTCAATCCCAGGATTTTTCTAACTTTGAAAAAGGAACGAGTGATGTTAAGTTTATTTCAACGGACATGACGATTGGCTATGGTTGGGCTAATTAGGAACGCAACGTCATTTAGGTGGGCCGGGTGTGCATATTCTTTCTTGGGCTTAAACTTCATTTAGGCCCAATTAAGTCCTCTCACCCCTATTCCCTTTTTTTTTTTTTTTTTTTGCATGTGGCTCTCACCCCTATTCAATCTAGGAAAATGATTTAATGATTTTATTTCATGGGCGACGGAGCGAAGCAAAGACATTCCATCATGGCGCCCAAGTTAGGCCTCCTGTCGTTCCAACAACCTTAGCGGTTGAACTCGAATGATGATGCTAGGCTTGTTCCACCAGCCCAAGGCCAATTTTTTTGTGGAGGTGAGGCGATCGTCCTTCCTCCTAAGCCTAGCTACCCAACTAGGCTAATCGGAGTTTGATCTACCCCTAAAAGGAATTCGATGTTTTTTCCCTCTAAATTCAATGGTTCAATGACAATCCGGTCTGGATAGAAGTCTCGCACCATGTGGCTCGATTTTCATGTCTCTCTTTTCTTCTTTGCACGATAGATCTAGCTCCAGCCCCTACGTTAATCAGCTTTAGTAGAAAATAAAGAAGGGAAAAAAGAAGAAGAAGAGCTACATCGAGCCTACTCCCTCGGAAGAAAAAATTCCTGATCTAGATACACATGCGAAATTTTACTCAAGGAGCAGACCACAACCATAACAGCAAAATTCGATTTGAATACGTCCAACATCTTAACATATAAACAACTCATTTTCGTCCTTTTGATATAATATGGTCCTCCCATAAATATCTATATCTTTAAATAATAATAAAAAGGAAGATTTAACGCTATGATTGCTGAAGGAACTAAGCATGTGTTAAGAGCACATGTTCAACAGGAATCATTCGGCCAGCCCATATTACCTTCTTGTCCTAAACAATGATTATAAGCTAAGTATTTTGCTGAGAGTAGTTGTCAGGTTGGAAGGGATCTGAAACCAAACCACGCATGTTGCGAACTCAAAGAGCACGACACGAAAAAATTAAATTCATATTTTCACAAAATGATATTCGCAATCACTGGGTACCTCTAATATAATATAAAGTTTAATTTGCACAAATCATGTTGAAAATAGTGATTTAGCAACAACAAAAAAATAGATCCACCTCAAATCCTTTCATAAATTGCTCGGTTTTAAGGATTTGGCTAAAGTGAAATCTCGTGTCGGCTGAATATTTTTTTTTTTTTGGTCAAAACGTCTGTTGAAATTAAGGGAGGGTTTTACGTGCGCGAAATTTCCTTGGTTGGGTTTGACTTTCTCGTTATAAAGAAAATTCATTTTTACTTGATTGAACCTATTAGCAACCGAATGACTATTAAAGAGAGCATGGGTTTTTTTTTTTTTTTCCATTATTGTTATTTTGGTCAATGTGATGGGAATATGCTAGTAGCTTTGGTCGGCTGGACTCATGTGAGAACCTCCACATTATTTAATGGGAAGTTGGTATTAAATTGAAATAAAGGAAATGCAGAGAACGGAAGTGAAGATTTGATTGGTTTTTGTGTTGGATTCTGTGCGCCCTACCTGTCCATTACTTCCTCAATGAAGAACTGATTAATATTCCAGGAATCTTTCAAAAAAATCAAAAAAGTGGTGGAAATTATAATTTAAGTACGAGACTTATGGAGTTATTTTACCACCTTTACGCTTTTAGCATTGTTTAGTAATATAGATAAAGGAAAATATCTCATAAAATCCGTCTCTTGTGGTTCAAAAGGCTCGAATTTGATTCTTACTTGACACATCCATTTGAGGTCATATGACGAGAAAGTAGTTTCTCATTAATCAATCCTCTAATGTCGATATCGATGGTGTGCATTGAACCAGCCCTTGAGTTGGGACAAAAGTTGCTCCACGCTACTATTTGATGGTGCATTGAAAAGAACACAGTGAATTAACATGGTGAGAAACACTTTAGAAGTCCGACAAAAAAAAAACACTTTAGAAGATGTGATAAGTGCATCGAAAATTTTAAAACCTATGGAAAATTTTCAAAAACTGTAATTAAATTTTAAAACTTGTCATAAATGTGCAGTTAAGTACAAAAACTTTCAAAAAATGTACTCAAGTCATAAAATTTGTTAGTATTTTCCATTTATCAAATTAGATGGAGTTAATTGAAGAACTTGATTACATTAACTTGACAAGTTTTAGAATTTGATCACACTTTTTAAAATTTCAAAATTCAATTGCACTTTAATGATAAATTTTTAATACTTTATTACACTTTTTGAAATTTTTATGACTCAATTATATTTTTATGATAAATTTTAGGATTATCAATACACTTATTCATTTTTTAAAATTCTATTTAGTTCCTTATAAACATAAAGAGGAAATGACAACTCTATCATGAAATATCGGAAAATAATGGTGCGTTTGGTAATATTTACTGCTCAAAAATTGTTTTAGTGAACGAAATAGAAAAAACTATTTTTGTTCCGGGAACAATTTTTGAACAGAAAAACGCGTTTAATAACTGCACAAAATTTATGTTCCTATAATAGAAAAAGAACAAAACACGCGTTTGGTAAACTTGTATAATTTTTTTGTTTCTTTTAATTTTTTAATATTTACTTTTTATTTTTTATTTTTTCTTCCTTTTGGCCGGTCACCAGCTATGGCCGAGGCCGGTGATCAGCAAAGAAAAAAGAATAAGAAAAGAATAAGAAACTAAAGAGAAGAAAAAAATATGAGAGAAAAAAATTATTTATCGGAAGTGTTAGGAAAACAAAAAACAAATTTTTTTATTTTTTGTTTAAATTCCAAATTTGTTTAAAAACAAGAGTGTAAACAAACGCGTTTATTCTTTTTTTGTTCCCTAGAATAAAAGAATAAAAATTGTGTTCCGGGAACATAAACAAAACCCAAACAAACAGGCCTAAGCAATCACAAGGTTAATTATGAGGATCTTGAAAACGAAAAAAGGTACTCTTGTGCAATGATCACGCACCATGACAATGAGGCGCGGGGAAATCAGTCAATACGAAAATAGGGTTTTAAATTTGCTTGAGGCCGCTACGCAACCGATTGGCCATAGCACATTAATCGTGTTATAGACATATAAAATGGTTTCTCCTGGAAATGGAATAAAAAAGGAAAGCCTTTCTTTATAAACCTAAAATCAGGAAACAAAAATGAATTGCCTCGGACCAAGCAGACAAGGAGGAAAGACAGAAGCACGCGTAAATCGTAAATCGTAAATCATCAATTCTCTTGGCAAACAACTTTCCAAATATACAAAAAGGATCGCGTTTTAAAAACATGTTTCTAGAGCACTTAAACATTTATTATATTTTGAAACTCGTACTTTTATTTAGAAAAATGAGTGCGTAACTATTTTTATGACTGTAAAAATAATAGTTTATTTTATATCACAAAAAATCAAATCACAAATTATCATAAATTACAGCGGGACCCACTTTTTTCGAGGATTTATTACTCATAATAAACTATTATTATCAGAATAACCCAATAACTATTATGCTAGTAAAACTCTTTTATTTATGAATGTACTAAAAAGTACCTAATATTCTTTAGTGTATATTGAAAATTATTATTTTTTCTATCTTTAGATTCCTATCAAGTGCCATCGAGAGAGTTTTCAACACAACATATACAAACACAAAATACATCAATATAATTACAACATGTACATGTCGAATCGCTCAACTAAATTCACAAACTGCTTAAATCAAGTATTGCAAAGCTTGATCAATCCACGATGCATTAAGTGTCAACATTAAATCTGTCAAGATGGGTCATCACTCTCTCTCTCTCTCTCACCCTCTCATTCAAGTTTATGTTTGCTCATTCTGTGCTCTCACCTCAATTTAGAAATGAGTTTTTTAGATTTAAGTTGAATATATAAAATATTTTAGTAATATCGATCGGGACATGAGCGCGTGTCAAATTTAAATCTTACGCACCGTCCATTCGACGGGTCTCCTCCGGCATAAGGAATTACGATGAGAGGTGAGCCCGACCAGCTTATGGCCAAGTTGCATTAATTCACACCTGGTCCACGCGGCGTTATGGGAGTACAACTGCGCATGTGGACTGTTCCAATTGACCTCGTGATTGTCTGAGTGGCCAGGGCCTCCGGTCCTGGTCCAAAGCCGGTCAAGAATCGAAATCTGGTCTCCTGCGCCGCTCCGACATCGTCTTTGCCCCCCTCGTTTGGCTCGGCCGCGACGCATTATTGCGGCGCCTATTCACTGAACCAACAGCTCTTGTCGTCTCTCGGCCGCCTCTAGCTTTCAATATATTCCATCTTCTTTTAATTCGCGCTCTACTTTGTCGTGCCGAATCGAAGCTCGGAACGTGGAGGCGAAGCCTCATCGTCTCGCGATCCATTCACACGAGGCGAAGCTCTCGCATGTCACGTCGCCCTCGTCGAGCCAAGTCGCGTACCTTCTTATCCTTGATCGTCTAATTATTCTCGTCCGACGTGACTGGGTTTCGATCGTGGTCGCTTCGAGAGGTCCCCTCGAGGAAAGAGCGTCGACGTTGCTTGAATGGCTGTGACAAGCTAAGGGGGTCCTAGTAAAGGGGCCTCAGCCCAAAAAAGAAAAACTCTCGGGCTAAAAACTCCAAAGAAAAGACAGAGAAAAAGAAATGCCAAAAAGAACAAGAAATCAATTTTTAAAATTTTTTATTTGTGGGGCATAATCCAAAAGCAAACTGAAAAGGGCATCATTTTATTTCCTAACAAAAATTGGGTTTATTTTTTTATGCCATCTTTGTTTTTTTTCCCAATGAGTATATTAGGGTGCGTTTAATAACGTTTTTTGTTCCCAAGACAATGTTTGTTTAGAAACATTTTTTATTTATTTTTGTTATCGATAACAATTTTTGAGCATTTTAAAATCTTGATAACTATACAAAATTTTTATCCGAAACAAAAATGAGTTTGGTACGCCCGAAATATTTTTATGACTTAAAATTTATTTTAATTTATTAATAATTTTGTTACATTTTTCTTGTTTTTCTTTTTCTTCTTCTTTCTCTAGCCGCTCACCGACCTTGGCCATGGCTAGCTGATGATTGGCTAGACGACGGCTAACGAGGTCGTCGACCTCGAGGCAGCCTCACCGTGACCCACCAAGGCAACATTGACCTTGTGATGGTTGGGTGAGGTCAACCTCTTCGGTGACTAGGCGAGGCTTGGCCTTGCCAAATTTGGGCCAAGTCAAGCCTTGCCATGGCGAGGCTGGGGGGCCTCCCCCAGCCACAATGAGGCTTGGGGAGCCTCGCCAGTGGCTGACGAGCTCGAGGTGACCTCACTGGGGATCGACGAGGTTGTCATGCCTCGCTTGGCTAGTCGTCGGCCATCGTCGAGGCCAACGGCTAACTAAGAGGAAGAAGAGAGGAAGAGAAAAAGAACAAAATAAAAGAGAAAATGCTTATTTCTTGACTTGTTCTCTAAAATAATAGATATTTTTTTTTTCCGTTTCAAATTTATTCCAAAAAATATAAAAAATTACCAGTTGTGTAGCAGCATTACCAAAAGCAATTTTATAGAAGCCTCGAAGAGACAAAGTGCTTTTAATTTGTAATGATGTGCACCTGCATATGATACGTATCTTAGTACAGATGCTTCAAGGGGTCCACCCCAAGAAAGCCCATCATCATTGCATTATAATTAATCACGAATAGATCAGTTTAAAGATCCAAACGTTCTATAATTTAACTTTGTGAATACTGTGAAGCGCTCTAGAACCTTAAAGTGCTCGATAAAGTTAGGCAGTTTTTACTTGATTTTCTAACTCTCTCGAGCATTGAAGATTGCAGTGTGATGAATTAATTACGAAATTGGAAAGGAAACGAAAGAGGGTCATGGAAATTCAAGCCTTCTTGTACCTCCCCTTTGCGGAACCCACCACCGACCATAGCCTATAGGGACCGTTTTGAAGATAAGATCAAATGTTTAAATGTTGTCACGTCGAGAGAAGATGTTAGCGAAAAAAGGTTTGTATGGAGTTTCGACTGAAGACTTCGTTTAGGGATCAGAAAGTGACATTCACATGTCATGTAGCATTTGAGTTCGCTCGTTTTTGGATCTGAATGGGAAAAGCTCTTTCTTTTTTTTCTCGCTAGAGGTACCCGCATCATTCAGTTCATTAATTTTCATCGGGGCACGTGAATCGCCCTTTTCATCTGCAATGGATGGGGATTTGCCCGTATCTCGAGCCGCAAAATTATTTAACTAACCGAAATTATACAGAAATCTTAGCATTGTTTATTTCGCGACAAATGTGACACATCTAAAAAATATTTTTCAATGTTTGACTGGAATTTGAAGATAAAATGAAAAATATATTTTTGTCGTTGGATGAGAAAAAATTGATTTGATTGTGCTAGACAAAGTCATCGAGGTCTCAAGCCCAATCTCGATGGATTTGGGCTTGAGTAACCACCAAGGTTTGAGCATGTACTTTCGAGCCCAACCTCGATTAAGCCAGGCTTGGGCATTAAGGACCTCATTCTAGCATTGAGATCTCGTGCCCAACTTCGAGGACTTGGGTGCGACGCTAGAGACTTGAGTAGGAGCATCAAGATCTCTAGCTTGGCCCTTGTGACCTTGGGCTAGGGCGCTGGAGACTTGAGCCAAGGTAGAAGGTACCAAGTTCCTAGGCTTGACCTTTGCGGACTCGAGTTTGAGCGTCTAGGACCTGGCTACGAGTGCCAAGGTCTAGAGCATGGCGCTATTCTCCTAAGCCCAACCTCATGGACCTCGAGTCAAGCATTAAGGTTTTGAGCTTGACCTCTTTAGACGTGAGCTTGGCCTCAGTGGATTCCGATGGTCGCAACTTCGGCCTCTAAACTTGGCTTCGTTGCCTAGTGCAAGAGAATGAGTGTTGGGGTTCCATGCTAAAAAGCAGAATTTTCGTCTCAAGCGACGTCATCTAATCGTATTTTGAAAAATGATTTTTGATTTATTTAAAAAAATGACTAAGAAAAAAGAGTTTTCATTAAAAAAAAAATTTAACTCATTTTCTTAAGTGATCTAAAAAAAGGAGAAAATATTTTTTGGAAAATAAAAAGCGCCATCAACCCAATTCAAATGGGCAGCATGCTTTGTTATCTATCGATCTCATTAATGGCGTAGAAAGTATGATGGTCGTCCGTTCATCTCGAGAGAGCGACAAGTGACGACCGATGGCCGCCCCGTGCTCCAATTCGAAAGCCCGAATTTCACCTTTTCTTCTCTCGATGATGTCTTCGTGTCCTAATTATTGGTACGAGAATTTGAGTCCGTATTCTTTTTGACAACGACACACCATCTAATCAACATGAAAAAAAAAAAAAAATCCCCACTATTGACCTTATCTCTTCTCGTTCCTTTCACGTCTACATGATTCGTCAACCCTTCATAATTCAAAACCAATTGTAAATCGATCTCAAAGTGCATGTCGTTATTCATACTCCATCTATTGTGGCACTTGTCGGCTCTACTAACTTTCTTCCACTTACGTTATTTTTTGGGACAGAAGTTATTGTTCGTTGTTCTAAGCGGGTCCACATTTCTCGTAAGTACTTATCGAGATGAACAGATTTATAAGAAGTTAATGCTATATATGATTCTTGAATTTTAAATCAATCTGCAACGTGGTCTCTGAATGGTGTCGTTCCTCAAATTTTAACTTCTTTAATATGGTCTTTAGACTTTTGTTATATATTGAATTTAGTTCGTATTAAAATACTCTCTTTTTTCCTATTATGAATATCATGCCCTTGATATCCATTTCCGCCCATTGCCATTCCTCGAGCGCTCTCTCTAATCAATTAATTGATACGTCGGGCTGTGCATACTTCTTCTTACGTCCACCTTGCAATCGCGACATAAAAGGGCACCAGATTGCTGACCAATTTCCAAACCGCCTTTCGTCAAATGCGATGAATTGGCAATGTCACGACTTACAGACGTTGAATCGGGATGGAATCGCCTCCCCTGCATAAGTACGCCTCTGATCTCAGAATCGTCAAAATTGAACGTGCGGTAAGATCATTATAATCTCCAGGAGTCAAGAAATAATTATAATATATAAAGAAAACGGGGTGGTCAAAAAAGGGATTATATTATTCTCGCTTCGGCGTGATTTGATTGGAGGAAAGAAACGGAAGAGGTTGTCCCGACAAACAAAGAGGGGTTGAAAATGAGACGTGTTCACATACGAGGCTTTTGTTTTCGTTCAATGGCCAATTATTTTAAGAGAGAAATAAATAGATGAACACAAAAAATTGATATCAGAAAAATTAGCAAAGAGCGTGGGGAACCATTAGAGGCCCCCCCCCCCCCCCCCCGGGCCTTTTTTTCGATTTTTTGCCACATGTACGGCCCTCACTTAAAAAAGAAAAGTCATCCAAACCCGTTTTCGTGGATTTATTTTGCGTTTATTTAAGTTATTCATAACACTAGTTGGTCAATTCGACTCAACTCCTACCAAACCCCTTTGTCTATGTACATGAAAAGGACTTTACCCAAAAAAGGGGCAGCTAATTCATAAGTTACTCTACCTTGAGGACACTCTATTTTAAACCCTTGAACCTTGTAAACACTTTATGTTTTATCTTAACTAATTTTTGACACCATATGCTTGATCATTTGATAAACCATGATGATTTTTTACAAGATATATCGTTAGATTCGCTGTCTATATGAAATGTAATTGCACTTTCATCATTGAATTAGTGATATGTGTGTTTGGAGTTTTTTTATAACCAAAATTTTCTATCTACCAATCATCCAACAACAGATTGCACCCATCATTCTTGCATAAACAATGGAAATTAATAATAATCCTTTACTTAAAGCACATAAAGAAATCACGATAATCAATGTGGAGTTGTGCTTTTTGCCTAATTCAAAGCCATTTTCAATAGGAGAATTGCAGAGGCTCACGCATGCAATGAATAAGAAATTAATTGCATTATAGAAGCATAACCTTTGGATTGTCTTTAGATACATAGACTCAGTGTGCACTTGCACTATTCTCAACATGTACTCGAGTTGATCTAATCCAATCAAGTGAGACGAATTTCACATCATCAACAGATTCATTTAAACGGGCCAATACGTCACAAGCACAAGGTGGAAGCCACTTGCACTACCGGCACTTGTATCGAATTTTATGCCAATGGGTTTTTGGAATTCCAACTAAAGGTGGGCTATTGGAGATTCCTCTTGGAACTCGGTAAAATTTACTTGTTAAAATAAATTTTTTAATTTTTGGAATTTGAAACTTACTCTACAGTCTTATGAATCTAAAACCTACATTGTTATAGATTTCAAGATTTATCAAAGTTTCTCTTGTTCTTTTAATCGAGTAATTATGGCGAATCATAACTTTTAATAACTACTATTTCGTTATAGTTTATTGATTATAATTCATATTTAAATATATGAAAAATATAAAATATTAAAAAATAAAAAATCAAAGTCATCGATATTGCCTAAATTGGAAGCTGATATTAGTGATTCCATATAATACAACCATCATTTGATCTTATAGGATGTTGCAAATAAAATCATGCCCACCCTTAATCTCAATGTCGATGCGATGGGCTTGTCCACGTCGCATCTCACGGGACCTTCCTCCGTCCGGACGATAGCGACGTCGAGCCCGTCGGTCGGGCAGGAGGGCCTCTCCTCCACCGAGCGCACCGGGCGCGTGGAGCACCGGATCGTTCCCTTAAAAAAAAAAAAATGCGCGCGTGGGCGGTACACCGGGCAACAGAAAAAAAAAAAAGGAAAAAAGAAAAAGAAAGGCGGAGGGCATCTTGCCCCCATATCGCGAGGGTGCGGGACACGCGGTGTACAAAAAGGGAGTGGGCCCCACCACCATACCAGGAGCCCCTCCTTCTGTCTCTCTCTCTCTCTCTCTCTCTCTCTCTCTCTCTTCCTTTTGGCGATGATTGATTGTGTGTGAGTGTACCATTTACCATATGCCTTGCCGCACCACGTAACCACCCCCCACAAACTCTCTCCCTTCTCCATCGCCTCCCTGCTCGACTGAGGAGAAAGCAAGCAAGACCGAAAATAATAAAGCACGTTCCCGTCGGCATCACGACCCGAACCTCTCGCCCACTTGCCTCGGTATCTGTGCTCGCCTCCTCTTCTGTCCTCCCCGGCGGCGGACCACCGCCCTCAGTCGGCGTCGATCTCCCCCCCGCGGCTCCGATCCCCCCAGATTCGATCGCTCCTAGGCAAGTCCGTACAGGCCTTTTCCTCGCTTCGAGTCTTTTTCTCTCTCTCTCTCTCTCTCTCTCTCTCTCTTTGGGTTCTGCGGTGCGTACGGCTGCGCGGTGCGAGTTGGGGGCCGGGATTCCATGGTCCTCGAGCTTCCAAGCAGGAGCCTTGAGGGGGTTCGCCTGTCGATTGGTGCCTGATTGTTATGTGGGTAGCTCTCAATTGGAAACATGGATGCGTCTCTGGGCTGTTTCTCGACTTTTGGGGCAGGAGCGAAGCTGATTAGGTGAACTTCTTCGGGGGGTTCGGATTGTTTCGGGGGCTTTTGCGGGTTTTTGATGCGATAATTCGAGTGAAGTTTTGATTTTTCCTCTCGAGCTGTAGTTTTGGGGGTGTCTTGGTCGGTTCTTTGGTACGGTCGAGACTTTTTTTTTTGAAGATCTCGGTGACCGGAGATGGAGGCTAGAGTCGAGGCGCAGGCGCGTCATTTCTACGGGCTGCCTCCGGCCGACTTGCGTGCGTTAGGGAAGAGGAGCGTAGAGTGGGATTTGAACGAGTGGAAGTGGGACGGCGATCTGTTCGTCGCTAGGCCGCTGAACCACCCGGTCCCGTCCGATTTCCCCGGCCGGCAGTTTCTCCCGCTCGAGAACGGTATTCCTGCCGCGGCTGGCAATTCGTCGAATAGCTCGTCGTCGTGCTCCGATGAAGTCAATTTGAGGACTGATGATGGAAAGAGGGAGCTTGAGAAGCGTCGGAGGGTCATTGTTGTCGAGGATGATAACTCGGATGATAAAGCAGGCGGCCTCACTTTGAAGCTGGGAGGTTACCCAGTCGCCGATAGGGATGTGGGAACTTGGGAAGGGAATAGTGGGAAGAAGACTAAGCTTGCCGGGGGTTCTGCGAGTCGGGCAGTTTGTCAGGTAGAAGACTGCGGTGCCGATCTCAGTAATGCAAAGGACTACCACAGACGGCACAAGGTATGTGAGATGCACTCCAAAGCCACCAAAGCACTCGTGGGAAACATCATGCAGAGGTTTTGTCAACAGTGCAGTAGGTAAGTCGAGTGCCCTTAAGATCTTTACCATATCCTCGCTTGCTGTTTAGTAGTATATCCACTTCATCATTTGATGATAGGTTATAATTTTTTTTTGGTAAGGTAATTTAAATTTTTTGGTAAGGATGATAGGTTATAATTTGATTGGTTATAATTTGAAAAAACAACGTAAGTGTGGCATCCACCTTATTTTGTTCACCACCGAAATAGTTCTCTGTCCTTTTATCTTATTTCAATTGATGAGTTCCACTAAAGTTTTAATTTTTCTAATGGCGTCAGTTCCTTTGTTCTTATGTGTGTCCTGATATGGTGTGTTTATGTGGTGTCTGTCTTCATCCACTCTTCACGGGACAGGTTTCATGCCCTTCAAGAATTTGATGAAGGAAAGAGAAGTTGCCGCAGACGTTTAGCTGGCCACAATAAACGGAGGAGGAAAACGAATCCTGAAGCAACCCCTAATGCAAATTCCGTTAACGATGAGCAGGCCAGCAGTTATCTGCTGATAAGCTTATTGAAGATACTGACGTCTATGCACTGTAAGTAGCACTGATATGGCTCCACCTTCTTGTCACCAGTTCTTGCATTCTTCTGCTCTTCCGCACTTCCTTTCATTGGTACCAGCATTTATTTCTTCAGAGATTTTTGTGGCTGGGAGGCAAGTACTTTAATAATAAGCTACACTAAACTGTGATTAGATCTGCATTCTTGTAAATCCAGCATCAACCCCTGGTGCACAGTTCTTATTTTTTTGTGGGGACTTTGAAGAGAAGTGAAAGTACTTGGATGTTTTAGTTGCTGGTCTGAAGTTACAAAGTGCATGACTTATGCTGGACCGAGTGGTATCAGATTTTGATAATGCCTTTTGTGGGTGCAGCCAATCAGTCAAAACAAGCTACAGATCAGGATTTGCTAACGCATATTCTCAGAAGCATTGCCAATAGCACTAGCGGGCATGGGGAAAGGAATATATCTGGGCTCTTACAGGAATCTCAAGCTATTCTCAATGGTGGAACCTCTCTTGCAAAATCAGAATTGGTTCATCCCATGTCCTCAAAGGGTGTTGAAGGACCTTCAAGGCTTGTTCAGCCTCAAGCTGCAGGGCCTGCATCACAGATTCTAGCAAGTAGGTTTCTGTCTGGGTACTAGATTTTGAGATGAAAAAAACGAAACTCTCTTAGCAATATAATTTGGTGTTCAATCCTTTGCAGATGGCAGAGAGGCAACTGGAGGGCAGAGCAAGCTGAATAACTTTGATCTGAATGATACTTACATTGACTCTGATGATGGCATGGAGGACCTTGACAGGTCGCCTGTCCCTGCAAATTTGGGCACCAGTTCTATTGATTGTCCTTCATGGATGCAACAAGAATCTCACCAGTCTAGCCCACCTCAAACAAGTGGGTCTTCAGATTCAGCATCTGCTCAATCGCCTTCTAGTTCAAGTGGTGACACCCAGGTACTTACAGCTTCTTAAGTTCCCATCTGTTTCTTAAAGGTCTTTGGGTGGGATGCTTTTGTTTCACAACTGCATATGTTATGCTTGATAAAGGTAGTGGATGATCATGAAGCATATAGCTTTTGCTCCATTGTGTGAGCTGTAACTTGTATGTTTCAGAGACTTCCAAGAGCTTACGTGATGCTTATTTTTAATATCCAAAAGCTCTGTCAAATTTGTCTCTGTCCGACCTTCTTTAAGTTGCATCCCTCATATACACTTTTTCTGTCTCTTCTGCTATTTCAGAGCCGGACAGACCGAATTGTTTTCAAATTATTTGGGAAAGATCCCAATGATTTTCCTCTTCTCCTACGAGCACAGGTACTCCTTTAAGCCCTGGAATTGGTTTTGACAAAAACATTACAGCTTTTTCATCTTCATGAACTCTCATAACCAAAAAATGGTTGAATTTCCAGATATTTGACTGGCTATCTCACAGTCCTACTGACATTGAGAGCTACATTAGGCCTGGTTGTATCGTTCTTACAGTTTATCTTCGTCAAGACGAGGATGCATGGGAGGAGGTGAGTTGTTATCTCGTCATCCTAGGGCTGATTTTTCAACGTCCCTGATCAAATTCTGATATTGCCTTGTCTCTAATGAACTTAATTTATTCCTACGAGCTGCTTTACTAAGTCTCTTTTTTTGTTGCCCCGTGTAGCTTTGCTATGACCTCAGTTCCAGTTTAAATAGGCTTCTGGACGTCTCAGATGACTTTTTCTGGAAGACTGGATGGATGTATATCAGAATGCAGCATCAAATGGCATTTATCTACGATGGTCTGTAAAAGTTATAGTAACTTGAACCCGTCAATTAATATGCAAACGACTTTGATGTATTGGAGAATGTGCATTCTGAAGCAATTTCACCATGCAGGTCAGGTTGTTGTTGACACATCATTGTGTCTTAGGAGTATGAACTGCAGTAGAATTATGAGCATTAGACCAATTGCCACATCATCTTCTGAAACAACTCAGTTTTCTGTTAAAGGCTTTAACATGTGTCACCCTGCAACAAGGTATGGAATTTCACAATGTTGATGTTAAACTGTCATACAAACATTTAGATGAGGTTAATCTGACCTTTTGAGCCAGTAGTAGACAATGCTTATGTTCTAATGTTCTTTAATGTCATTCTGTTCAGGTTGTTGTGTGCCCTTGAAGGCACGTATCTAGTTCAAGAAGCAACTCTGGAGTTGATGAATGAGGAGGATAGCCTAGAGGAGCATGATGAACTCCAATGTGTTAAATTTTCTTGTTCTATCCCGAGAGTGACTGGAAGGGGATTCATCGAGGTCTCTTTTTTATGATTTCTCTGAATTTTGTGATATACTACAACAATGAACTTAATATCATATGCAGTGTAGCATTTAACTAGTGGCTTGTCTAGCCATAAATTTTATATTCAATGCATGAACTGGTTCATGGTTCAGATGCAAACGGGTTTTTAACTACTTTTTATATGGTGGCCTAAACTTGTCTTAAAGTGAGTTCGCTTGACTGAGAGGTTTGGTCTAAAATGTTTTAACTATCACGTCTGCATTTGCATTGTTCTATGTGTGGTTTTTATGCCCATATATGAGCTGAGACCCATGTTTGAATTTGTCCAGGTCGAAAATTGCGGTCTCCCAGGCAGCTTCTTCCCTTTCATCGTAGCAGAGAGTGATGTGTGCTTGGAGATACGTTCGCTTGAGAATGCTTTGGAGTTTGTTGAAGCTGATGCGGATGATCATTTAACTTCGAAATTTGCAGCGAAGAATCAAGCATTTGAATTCATACAAGAAATGGGTTGGATTCTTCATAGAAGTGGGTTAAGGTCTAGATTGGGACAGCTGGATCCATACACTGACTCGTTTTCATTTAAACGGTTCAAGTGGCTGATTGAGTTCTCCATGGATCATGATTGGTGTGCGGTGGTAAAGAAGCTCTTGGATATTTTGTTTGACGGAACAGTTGGTGCAGGGGAGCACCCTTCAATATATCGTGCTGTGCTTGAGATGGGCCTCGTTCACAGGGCTGTGAGGAGAAACTGTAGGCCTCTTGTTCAGCTTCTTTTGAGATACGTACCTCAGAGTGTCTCGGAAAAATTAGAATCTGAACTGAAGTCACTGATCAATGGAAGTCATCAGAACTTTTTGTTTAGACCTGATGCTGTAGGTCCTGCAGGGTTGACACCTCTTCACATTGCTGCTGGTAAAGATGATTCAGAGGATGTACTGGATGCGCTAATTGATGACCCTGGAATGGTAATGTTTCTTTGACTAGTATCTGGCCAAGTGCTTATGGTTTGTGAATGGAAAGTCTGAAGCTGAAAGAAAAATTCTGATAGTGTGTCCAGTCGCTGTTGAATTCAATGTAGCAGTCAGCAGTCTTGGAACCTTAACTGGTGACTTGAATGCTAGTAAGATCGCATGTTAATGTAGTCTTAAGTCGCTTCTGTGCATCTCTTCTCCAAGTGTTGAACATCATGCATCTCTTCTCCAAGTGTTGAACATCATGCATCTCTTCTCCAAGTGTTGAACATCGTGTCTAATTTTTGTGGGTTTAGAAATGCATACCGAACTGAGGGTTAGCAATCCATATATTGATATCTAAACATGTCATTCAGGTTGGTATTGAGGCATGGAAAACTGCTCGAGATAGCACGGGATCCACACCAGAAGATTATGCTCGCTTGCGTGGCCACTACTCGTATATCCACCTAGTCCAGAAGAAAATCAACAAGAGACCGTCAGTGCCTCATGTGGTTCTTGATATCCCTGATGCGGTCCCAGACAGCAATGGCGTGCAGAAGCAGAATAAAGAAACCACGAGCAGCTTTGAGATCGGAAAGACAGAACAGCAGCTCGCTCATCAGAGTTGCAAGCTGTGTAGCCAAAAGGTGGCTTATGGTATGAGAAGCAGGTCACTATTGTACAGGCCCACAATGCTGTCGATGGTGGGGATCGCCGCAGTGTGTGTCTGCGTGGCTCTTCTATTCAAGAGCTGCCCGGAAGTCCTTTACGTGTTCCAGCCCTTCCGGTGGGAAGCGTTGGATTTCGGATCAAGCTAAGGCCAGTGGGTTCGTTCCCTGATGAGAATAATTAGGTGTTTGTATTATTTGTATGCTGTTGTGAACTGTAAAGTTTGAGAATCTATGTAGAATTATTACTTTGAAAGATTGTAAGTTTTCTTAAATATACAATGGACATATTTACTCTCTCTCTCTCTCTCTCTTCACCCCCCACGCCCCGACGCCCGCCCCCACCTACACACACATCCGCTCACACTGAAGGATCTGGACGTCATTGGAGTGTTCTATCTACCTG
Source organism: Eucalyptus guilfoylei (assembly GCA_016097605.1). Taxonomy (NCBI): domain Eukaryota; kingdom Viridiplantae; phylum Streptophyta; class Magnoliopsida; order Myrtales; family Myrtaceae; genus Eucalyptus; species Eucalyptus guilfoylei. The sequence continues at coordinate 21,240,443 of CM027860.1, forward strand.
TCTTGCTGAGTTTGCTTCCTTCGACTTTGACCACTCTTAAGCCTAGAAGCTGCACCTTTGTCTCCAAGATTTTGTGAAATTCTCAGTTTGACATTTGGACTTCACTTGTTGGGTTGTCCTTATAACAAGTGAGACTAAGCCTAGCTCAACCGTTGAGACTGTACAAGCCCTCATTTCTCAAAAAATAACTCGAACAAAACCTCTCAATCTAGGTATTTCTTATAACGTGAGGATCACGTGACCCAGGTGCCCTCCCTTGGGTCGTGCCGTGCAAGCTCAGCTTGGGCCGCTGGGGACCTGCAACCCCAGCCTCCCCAAGACGAGTCTGTTGGTGACCGTTGGCCAGCCTCCGCTACTCTCGACGGAGCTTCACCACGTGGAGAAGATGAGCAGTTATTTACGAGGGCAAAATCAGAAAAAGAAAAGATTGGTCGGGGCAGTCTTAGAAGAAAAAATTATTAATCCTAAGAAAATGACCTTCCAAAAATGTTGAAAGCCCTTTCTTTTGGCTGAGGCTTTCAGCCTTGCTAAGGTCAGCATTTGACCAAAGGGGTTGCAAAAAAATTCACCGAGTACTAAAAATTTTCCCCAATGAACTTTGGAGACCCAAAATCTCTTAAGAAAGTTGAATCAAGATATGGCTTTGTGATAGTGCAGGAAATTGGTCATTTGCTTTTCGTTCTTTGAATCTGAAAAAGCAGTTTCATGATATCAATCCATTTTCAGTTATTTTTTTTGCGAGCCAAAATAAAATCAGAAAGACTTCTGACATTCAAAATGCAACTCAAAACTCATTCATTCCCTTGACGGATTGATCCATTAAGCAACACATGTTGTGTGGTCGAGTGGCTGCCTTTCAGTAGTTTCGTCACGCGATGATACCGTCCATCACGGGTAGGTAGAAAAGACGGTCGATGAACGATTTTTGTTCTCTCTGGTTACTTTGTTTTTTTCCTTTTTTTTCGTTTGCTTTTTGTTTCTCCATTAAAGTACCGGCGTCTGAATGAGAAGGTAGCGAATGAACATGACATATGCAAAACAACAGGTTAGGCATGGAAGAGATGATTAGCCGTTCATTAGCGTACCTAATCGGCTGTCATGTAATATGTCTCAAGCTTGCAACCTCTTCCTGAAATGTCGTCCTGTGTTCTTTAATTTTTAGAGCCGATTGACAGAAAGTTGTTAGGTTCATTCCCCACGATCAATATGGAGATTAAAAGAAAAAGTTTACGTGATTCAGACGGCAAGTAAACGAGAAAACATGAGGGGTTGGATTGAATGGATGATCAACTCATTTGGTCCTTCTAATCTCGTTGCCGTGATGCATCTGTTCTTGTACAGGCTAAAGTTGTAATAGGACATGAAAGCACATTAATTGGCACCAAAGGGAAAAATCAAGAACCTCGTCATCATGTATGACTTAACAAAATTGAATCTAAAACAAGTGCTAGTTTTCTTTCAGTTGATCAAATGCACAAAAGGATTGATTAGTGACACTATCGATTCGGAAATGAACAGTAACCCTGCTTGTGAGAGATGCATTCTGCCTTTCGTGTTTATATTTCAAGAATTTGCGGTCTATTTTGTCGGTCTAGGGGAACTTGTATTTATCAGTGAATATGAACCTTTTTCATCTGGGAATAAACGAATTTCACTGAGCTGGTAATTAATCTTCAGGGGCATTTCTTGTCTTTTTTCTCTTCAATGAATGTGGTGTGATGTCTCGTGCATCATTTTCATATACATATAGTCGAGCATTCATGGCTCAAGTACGTTTCTTCATCAGAGCTAGCCAATCAACTTTAAAAACATGGCTGCGACGAGAAAGTCCATCACGTTACTTCCTATAGCTCTCGCGATTCTCCTCTCTGTTACTGCTCGCATCGGTCATTTCCTTTTTGATCTTCACATAAAACAGCACAATTATCGTTTCTTTAGCAGATATTTCGTCCTTCTAACGTCGAGTTCGCTTTCAATTTCAGATTCCAGGACATTTGATAATGAAGGGAAGCCGCAGGTGAGTTCCCCAAGTTACTGTCTCTATGGCTTGTTGTCCTGGTCTCTCTAAGCAGTTCCCAAGAGTTGCATTTTTTATCCTCCTGAGAAAAATCTCAAGTAGCAAGTTCTCTTCCAGGATGCAAACGAGACCGGTGCAGCCTGGTGCATTGCGAAGCCGTCCACAGACAACGATAGGCTTCATCACAACATAGACTACAGCTGCCGCCTTAGCGGGGTCAACTGTGAATTGATTCAACTGGGTGGAAGCTGCTTCCAGCCTGACAATGCAGTTTCGCATGCTTCGGTCACAATGAACCTCTATTATAAAGCAGCAGGGAAGCACCGCTGGGACTGCCATTTCAATGGCTCCGCCATAATCGTAACAGCTGATCCTTGTAAGTGTCATCTTCAATTGTTTTTCATCACCTCCTGTTCACTTTATATACATTTCAAACAGTTCAAAGGGGAAATTTCCTATTCTCCCCAATAGGTGCGGCTCCAAATGATGTTGGTAATTCAAGAAGTGTCGTCTCTTGTATTAGGATACACAAGCATTCAAACTTCGAAGAAACTCTCGACTAAGTAAGTTTTGGGTTTTTTCTGGCAGCCATTGGCAATTGCATCTATCCAGTGTAATGGCTGCTGATGAAGAGCTTGTGAGCACGAGACAGGAGCGATATGAACATCAATCTGACAAACCAGTGCCTTAAAGATAATAATGTTTCTTTTTTCTTGATCATAGTTAATAATGTTTCTTTTCTGTTTGGTACTGTTAAAGACATGTCTGTCTCCCTCATCCAGCTATTGAAGCGGGTATAAGAGAGGAAAGTTTGGATAATATGGGCAAGTTGGAATTTCCACGGCAAGTGTTGTTCTTCATGCCGATTACATTGTTATGAGGTTTCACTTGACATTTTCAACATTAAGGCCAAGCATTCCTGTGTATCTGTGAGGTGGCGTGCACATTGCCTTACAGGCATGTGTGTGGGTGCGCACGGGCACGAGAGAACTAAGTAAAGAACTCCATGAGTATACTTGAGGGCATCACTTTAGTTCCGGCGATTTCATAGGAAAAAAAAAAATCCCTGCAACACATCGAGCATAACCATATTGAACACGTACCATTAATTGATATGGCAAACAAATTACATATCAAGAAAGGCAAAAAATACAGAAAGAAGAGAAAGAAAGCAAGGAGCATCGCCGATATGCATATCAGAAAAACAACATGGCACTCATACTTTGTGCGAAGACATTGTAGCTGAAATAGGACAAGCAGATTATTGATCCACTATACTCTAGCAAGCATCACCAGCGGCGAACCATGATCAGGGTCTCAAGATTGAGGCTTCTCCCACTTGAGGGGCTTCACAACCTCCCAGGTGAAGTCGGGGTCGTCCCTTCCAAAATGACCGTAGGCGGCGGTCTTCAAGAACCTTCCATTGCCACCTCTCTTGAGGTCCAGGTTAATGGAAATCATTCCTGGCCTGAAATCAAAGGACTCCTTAACAATCTTCAAAATTTCCCTGTCGGGAATTTTCCCCGTTCCGTAAGAATCAACGAAGACGGACAAAGGTTCAGGCACGCCAATGGCATAGGAGACCTGCACAATGCATCTGCGAGCAAGCCCACTTGCTACGATGCTCTTAGCAGCCTGCCTAACAATGTAGGCACCGCTCCTGTCCACTTTGGTGGGGTCCTTTCCTGAGAAGGCACCACCACCGTGGGCTCCCCAGCCACCATAGGTGTCGATGATGATCTTACGGCCAGTGAGACCTGCGTCACCATGGGGACCACCGATGACAAACCTGCCCGAGGGGTTAAGGTGGAAGATTGTTTTCTCATCAAGGTACTTCTCGGGGATGACAGGCCTAATAACATGCTCTTTGAGATCAGCAGCGATTTCGTCGTTCGTGACTGTCTCGTCATGCTGGGTCGAGATCAGCACGGTATGAACACGGACAGGAACCATGGCGCCGTTGTCATTGTAGTACTCAACGGTGACTTGGGTCTTTCCATCGGGTCTCAACCAGGGGCAAGTACTGTTCTTCCTGACCTCAGTGAGGCGTGCTCCAAGCTTGGTCGCCAGGACATGGCTCAGGGGCATCAATTCGGGGGTCTCATCAGTGGCGTACCCAAACATGTGGCCCTGGTCGCCAGCACCAATCTCTTCAGGGCGCTTGGTGAGGTGGCCGTGGACACCCTGGGCGATATCAGGGCTCTGCTGCTCAATGTTCACCATGACCTTGCACTTGTCAGCATCTAGACCGACATCATCGGAGACGAATCCAATGGTGCGGCAAGTGTCGCGGACAATCTTCTCGTAGTCGATGTTGCCCTTGGTGGTGATTTCACCGAAAACCATGACCATGTTGGTCTTTGTGCACGTCTCACAAGCAACCTTGCTGTCAGGATCCTGGGCGAGGCAGGCGTCAAGCACGGCATCGGAAATCTGGTCGCATAGCTTGTCGGGGTGACCCTCGTTCACAGACTCGGAGGTGAATAGGAAGGTCTCCATTGCTCCTGAGACGCCTAAGAGGAAACTGCACGGGTTAAATTTATACTACTATGCTGGGATTTGAGCAAGCTGCACTTATGTGAACATAGAATGTTCAATCAACACCGTAAGATTAGATTTTTATCGGGTTCCTAGCATGCCTTAAAGTTGGTTGATGCCTCACCACATAATGGCATAAGATCTCTATACTTTCTCAGAAGTTCTTATCTACTAAAAAGGCAAAACTCCATTAAGACAACAGGGGCAAAGTACCAGATTCTATAGGCACTACAGCGTCGTGAAAGAAATTTGGAACCGAATATCTGCTGCACTAGTTCCTCGATAAAGAACTCGACCGGCCAAATCATCAGATGCTTGCATGTTTCTAGATAAAAACTGTCCTACCCTAGGTGGAAAAATTCGATATAAACCTTTATACGCCTTACAGATGCATGAAATAATAAGACAGATTCTGATCTGATATTTAATACTGTACTTTAACGAGTCATATTCGAACACAAAAGAGGAGTTTGCGGTATCCTTTATAAACCACTCTTTCATTGTATTTGTAGAATTATTGTTTCTATTGTCCATGCTGCAAAGCAACGGCCCGAAAAAGTGGGGGGAGTTCATGCACCCGTTTCATGGAAAACCACCAATTGACAAAGAATGCTTGTTGACCCCCTCTCAAGTTAATCCATAACAGCTAAAACAGAGAAACAAGAGACAAAAACGCACCCAAAATCTGCTAGAGTTGACTTCTGTAATACAAGTCAAAAAATGCCTTGCACAGCAAAAGCCCAGAACGAAGTGAACACTCGGTGAACCGCCATACACAGTGACAGATCTAAAATCACTGAACAAGCACGCGTTCTATAACCAAAAACTTCAGCGAGTCACAGAGATAGACAATTGCCACTGAGTAGTCTGAATACAAACCGTCAGATTTGTGCCTAAAAAGTTCTAGATCTGCCCACAAAAATGATACTTCGCTTAGACTAGACAGTACTCCCAGACCAACCAAAAAGCCGACACGACGACGACGACCCAGAACCAAACCCAGCAATCTTAAACCCAGGATTACAAAAAGGCACCGTCTTTACTTGCCACATCTGTAAGATCTGACAAAGATAAGGCGCAATGACAGTGACACGGAAGTGATGAAGATGCTAATGCTATTACGCCATAGAGGGCTACGGAGAAGAAAAGGGTACCTGCAGCTAGGGTCGCAGCGAAGAGAAAAAATCTGGCTCTGTCCTCTCTCCTGTTCCACTGCGCTAAGCAACCAGACCGAGGAAAAATGACACGACTATGACTCTGTCCTTGGGCAATCCTCGGGTTATATACACTGGCACTCAGCTACCGGTTACCGGTTGGGGAGGTTTGCGGTTCATTCTTGCAGCTTTGCAGGGGTATCGGATCCCACGGCTGATGTTTCTCTCCGCGCCACGGCCGTCGGATCTTCGCGATTAATTTAAATGGTGGGATTGGTTGGGGTTGGTGAGAGAAAATGATGGCGACGTATTCAGTTCCCAAAAAATAAAAAACTGGAAAGGTAGGAAAATCTCTCTCTCTCTCTCTCTCTAGTCGCTGGTGTTTACCATTTTGGGGTCACCGGGAAATGCCGGTTTCTCACCAACCACAACCGGTCTTGCGGCTTATCGGCTCGGGCTGAAGGCGGATCCCGCAAGTGGTCGGGTCGACCACCATTCACATCACGCGATAATATGATTCGAACGCGACATGTATTATATTATAAAAGAAAGTCTAACCTAACAAAAAAAACGACATTATTACTCATAAATCAACGCGAATCTATACTCTTTTTGAAATTCTTTTAGTAGATTAATATTCCGTTGGGTAAATTATCACAATGATTTGGCAATTGCCAACTACAAAATTGGGGCATAGTAGGTATCGACATCGCATCTCAAAGATAAAATTGCATGGAATATGCTTTGTCTTTTCTAGATTTTGAGAAGCGATACTTTCTTGTCACGCGAAATGAATTGCATAATGAGAACTATTGTTATAGATGGGAGAAAGTCATTTCACCTGGGCTACTGATTTGTCGCTCTCGAAACTTCGATTAATCACTTGATTAAGTATGGTTAAGGATAATAATATCCATTTGATGCTAAGTGAAGTAAAGTGAAAGTCTGTACTACATCTTCGGCTTCCCATTAGCTGGTTGGTCGGTAGAGCATGCTTTTTGGCAGACAAACATGAATGGTGGTGTTATTTCTCACTGTACTGGACAATGATGTTGGCAAGGGCTAGTTAAATTTACGCAATGTTATTCGTAAATACTGGCTTGCTATCAACTTCATCGTGCTTTAACATTAATAGTAATGCCATTCGATTTAACGACACTCATCAATCATATGTATTCTCTTTTTGCGCTTGCGCCTACAACATGAGCTACGTAACAATGACCAAGACGTAGTGTATGGTTTCAGCAAGGCCATAAAGGAGGTCACTGTCTATGGTGATTTCGCGAGTTTCTTGCGAGATCTTTTCTTCAGATAATTATTAGGTTTAGTAACGTTTAGAAAAAAAATTTACACCAAAGTTCCTTTCATTTCGCAAAAAATATTTTTCGTACGAAATATTTTCCTTATTTTCCAGTATTTGGATTGCTTAGGAAAATGAGTTAATAAAAAACGTCTACTTAAATTTAGAAATATATATAGTTTTTAAATTTGGAAATTATTTTTTAAGATATGATTAGATATCGACGCTTGGACTCGAAACGTTGCATTTGGGTACAAGAACTCCAACGTCGTTCCTGTGTCCTTTGTGGTGGACTCGGGTCTAGAGGGCAAGATTAGGTCCCCGGGGTCCATCAAGGCCAAGCCCGAGGTTAATGGGGCTTGGGACACCAGTACTTGTGCCCAGGACCTCCATGCTCATGTCGGGCCTGGGACTCCTGTATCATTGCTTGGCTCCTCAATTACTTGGCCCAAGTCCACAAAGGAGAAGCCCGAGACCTTGATGCTCAAGCCCTAGGTTTCAGGTGCCCGCTCCTTGATCCACAGAGGTTGGGTCCAGGTCCATAGAAGCTGGGCTTGGGACCTCAAAATCCATGTTTGTATCCTTGGTGCCTAAGCCCAAGTTTGCGTCCAACAAAGCCGAACCCAAGATGCTAGTGCCCATGCACAAAAGTCTCAGACCCAAGCTTGGGTCTATTAAGGTTGAGGACTGGGACCTCCGTGCCCATGCTTGGGTCCATCGAGATCGAGCCTAATATCCCCAATGCTTGTGCCCATGTCCTTGACACCTAAGCTTGAGACTCTAGTGCTCATGCTCGAATCCCCATGTTTGAACTTAGATATGTTGAGACTGGGCCTGAGACCCTAGTGGCAATCCCTCGAACTAGATATTTGAGCTTAAGACCCTAGTACCCATGCTTTGATCCTCTACGCTTGAGCTTGGGTCTTAGGCCTAGGACTAGGTCCTTAACACTTAAGTCATGGCCTAGGATCCCACTGCCCTTGTTTGAGTCCCTTCGTAGAAATTGGGTCCTTAGCAATTCGGGACCTAGGTGCCTGTGTTTGGTTCCTTGACTAGGCATAAATTACTAGCATCTAAATCATATATATTTATTTTGAAAAATCATATAAGATTTTCCTTTTTCACGCGATGAAAATTATTTTTTGATTACTTTTCAAATTTCACTAAACATTAGAAAATATTATTATTTTATTGAAAAATGACTTTTTCGAAAACATTTTTCTAGAAACATAACATTTTTCAAAAATCAAATGGTGCAAAAAATGAATAATTTGGATAAATTTTCCTAAAAATGATCCCTTATATTGTTTATAAAATGAACGATTGAAATTTTTTTTATCGTTTACTAAAATGTTTAAACACAAATTGTTATTGATAATGAAATACTTTTCATTGACTAATTTTTTTAAGTGATACAAACAATCATTTTTAGAAAAATATATTCTAAATCACTCATTTTCCACGAAATAAATAGAGTCCCACGGTAACAATCCATTTTCTCACGATTGGTCTTTCATTGAAACTTTTTGCTAGTCACCTTTACTACTAAGGGCGCGTTTGGTAACAATTACGTTCCCTTTGAACGCATTCGATAAGAAATGATTATTTTTGATTACGTTCCCGAGAACCGATTATGAGTAAAAGAACGCGTTTGGTAATCGTCTAAAATTTCGATTCTCGGAAGAGAATGCGTTTGATACCGTCTTCATTGATTCTGTTTCAAATCAGTTTCTTTTAATTTTTAAATAAATTTATTTACTTTTTTTCCTTTTTTTCCTTTTTCTCCTATTCTTCTTCTTCTTCTTCTTGTGGCCAGTCGCCGGACCAGCGACCGGCCGGATAAGGGCCGACGACCTCACCGGAGCGTCGCTGGCCCTCGGCGAGGCTGGCCCTCGTCGGCTGGGCATCGCGAGGCTTGCCGAGCACCGGTGAGGCTCGGCCTCACTGGTGGCTGGGCTTGCCTCCGGCGAGCTCGCCGGACCGGCGGACGGCGACCGGTGGTGGCGGCGGGCGGTAATGGACGGCAGTCGTGAGATGGCGGAAGGGAAGAAGAAGACCTTGATTCTTTTTTTTGATTCTCGGACAGAGAATCACATTTTTTATTATTCTCAATTCTTGTCCAAAACTGTTTCCGGAAACAAATTTGTTCTGGGGAACAAAAATTTTACCAAACGCGATTCTATTCCCAAACTGATTTTGGGAACAAAAAATCAGAATTAGACACTGTTTGAATGGTTACCAAACAGTGCCTAAGCCAATACTTTCGCCATCACCCCCCCTCCAATTTAAACCCTCCAATCTCCTATAGTTTACAATGTCCATTTCAAAATTGTGAATCGAATTGCAACATTCATTGGACACATCCTCTTCGACCGAGACCAAAGACGGGTCGAAATTCGGTGAATCTCGTTCCATTCCAATGAATATAAATCCTAATTCAAATCCCTCGAATATATCATGGTCAATCCGATTGATCCATTCCTCTCCAAAGTCATTCTAAAAGAGATCCTCAAACTATCATAAAAACCCGTCAAGCCTGGGCAAACCGAACCCAAGACACGATTCCTAATCTCGGAAATTCGTCCTCTGCCGAACGAGGTCAATCGTAAGGAGTCAAAGTCGGACGATGTTGGACTTCCACCAACGCCTCGTCGGACGCGGGAGTTGGCCACCAACCCGAAGCGACCGAGCGTCGCCGGCTCAGCCGGTTGGTAAAGCCACCGAGGCCAGGCCCGGCTCGGCTCGGCTCGGGATGGGGGCCCTGCTCAGATTGACGTGGCAGCAACTGAAAACTGGAAAGGTCGTGGGGAGGCACAAAAAGTGGGTGTAGTTGGGATTGGTGGAGGCTCCGGCAAGGTGCGGTCTCCCATCAGACCACCCCCCCGCACTGTTCCCACTTCCCACGACCTCAGGTCACCGCCACGTGGCCATCGCCCGGGAGTTGGTGGGTGACGTGTCGGTGCGCAGACGACGAGGATCACCACTCAGGAGGGGCTTTTGCCAAGTTCCACACTGGCCTTGACTCGCGCATGGAACAATCATTCACAGAGTGGTGGGACCTACGTAGGCCCACGTGGACATCAATTTGTCCTTCCTGGGATTTTTTTATTTTTATTAAAAAAATGTGAAAATCATGTCATTACTCTTTTAATAAAACTTGATTAAGTCTGACATCTTCTTGGGATTTTTTAATAAAAAATAAAATTTCGATATTACGCCATTAATCCTTTAATAAAACTTGACTAAGTTTGATCTCCTATCAACAAAAGGGAATTAATCTCTGGATGAGCTGTCTAACGTTGGGGTATCATTTATATCAGTGGATTGAAGTACCCAATTCGCGATCCGATCTGCACGTGGGGCTCCTTTCTTAAATGTACTGTTTCGATATGTTTGAAATATTCTAAATGTTTTCTTGGGAAATATCTTAAATACCCTAAGAGAGCATGTTAGACTACTCTTGGTCATTGGATTGGTAGTGACCAAGCATGGCCTGGGCTCGACCCACATTTTTCACTGGGCTTTCTTAATGCTTGGAATCCACGCTCCTTTTTGTCAAATGCTATGGCATACTCCCACCCTTACAATACATGTGGCATCCGAAATTTTGTAACGATCCTTAGATATACGACGGTCCACGACTAAGTGACGAGAGTGTCGTCGGCTTTTGACATTGGCTTGTATCATCGTTGGATCGATGAGTCACATATGGAAATAGTTTGATCGTCGAATAAACTATAGATTTATCAAAGTCTCCTTAAGGTCATTAGTGAGACAAATCTAGCCGACCAAGGAAAGGAAGTACCGATGTCACGGATTGACGAAGTGTTATCCAATTTTGTCATTGACACCAAGGATTGAATTTTGTTATACCATCATCATCATCGGCACTACCTTGAACCCCGCCGATTGGTGTATTTTTCTTTTGGAGATACTACGCGGCTTTATCACTTAAGTGTATATGGAACAAGAAAAGAATTTGAGTTATGAAAGAGTACACTCGATAAATTGTTAAACCATGAAACCATAGGACCGAAAAATGCCCCAAGAATGTACAAGATTAAGGATCAAATTGTGAGAAATTGGGCCACTAATCTGCTGGCCCAAAACAGCCCAAAACAGCCCCATATTAGTCGACACTTAAGTCAACTAATAGAGGAGGGATTGACCAAGAGGCCTCCACCGTTGGACACCTCATAGCATGCAGAAGGAGAGGTGGCCATTGAAGCTTCCTGGGAAGGCCACATCTTCAACAGCTTGCCATTTCCCCTGCAGCCACTGAAATTCCTCGTGCAAATATCATCATTAGTCTAATCAATTTTGAGGGAATTATTAGCTCGGTTTTGATGGTGAAGAGAGAGTTTTGGAAACGAGAGAAACCAAGAGAGTGAGTCGGTGAGTGGAGGAAGAAGACCAACCCCCTGCTGTGCGTGCGCTTGCTGCTGCCGTCGACGCCACCAGTCTTCGCCGCTGTTGAGCCGCGTCCAAAGACCCGCGAGCTTCCCGTTCGGTTTGTCAATTGAGCTTAGGAGTGAGGCAAGTAGAAGTTCATTGATCTATGTTGTGCATGCTGCAATTATCTAGTGAAATGCTGGTAGATGTGAAAAATGCAGATTTGGGAGCTGCATATGAATTTTTGGATGATTGAGATGAAGATTGAGTGCTGTTCTGTGGAGGATTAAATGTATTATTACTGTGCTGTGTTGCATTGAACTTGATGAGTACTAGATTGAGTTAGACATCTAGATATAGCCACATGAATGTAAAAACATGAAGATAGGAGTGAATTTATTGAAATCAGTACACTGTTTTGTAGAGAACAGCTTGACCTTCGGTGACTCCATGAATTTTCTGTAATTATCTAGCCGGAATTATACTTCGAACCCTTAATGAAAGTTGTAGGGAATATCTTTAGGAATAACATATAAAAATTTGAGAATAAATGGACAAGGTTTGGTCAGTAAAACGATTTTCCTTATAAATGTTAAATTTGGAGGTTATTACAGAATGTCAGTAAAGAGTATAGCGATTACTGCTCTTGATATACAATGAATCTGACTTAGTGTTCTGCATGAAATATTTTCCTTTAGGTCTTTTTTATAACATATCAAAAATTCAGAATTTTCTGAGTTCATTTAGGGGTTATTCCGAAATTTTCATTAAAACTGCGCATTCTGGTTTTTAAGTTGTTTTACTCCGACTTTGCTCAACTGATTTCAAAAGTGAATGCATCTTGGGTTTTATGTGATATGATGATACTGGCATTGGCATATCATGCAATATTGAGATGTGATGAGACTCAAGAGACATTTTGTCATTGCATTGAAAAGTGTTTTTGGAAATTAAGATGTTAATTGATACCGTTGGACCCTCAGGTCAACGATGCCCCGGGAGTCGGGATGCCCAGAGGTTCGAATGAGTCGATGCCCTTCGGATGCCTGATTATATTATGAATACATGCCCAAAGGTTTTCCCCGGGAGTGTCGGGATGTCAGGTTATATTATGATACATGCTCGGAGGGTGAGGGGTTGTATTATGATGCATGCCCGGAGGGTAGGGGTAACCATTTTCATGGAGAGCCCCGGCGATTCCTCATGATGCCAGGTGGGGTGCGAGATGCCTAGAGGTGTATTGCAACACGCTCTAGATGCCCGTTTGTATTTTGAATACATGCCCGGAGGCTTTCGCGATGCCAGGTTGGGTGCGAAATCCCAGAAGGACGCAAACATTGGTCCTCTGGGGGGATAAAACCGTTTGAATGATTAAAACTGATGATTATATTAAGTGTGAGTGTGGTCTGGTTATGAGACTAAATTGTATGGCATGGAATGGGACGTGTTATTACAGTTTGTCCCTATGATCGGGACTGGTGTAACTGGACATGATGCATTTTGATTCTTTTGAAATCACGTTTGGCCATTGCATTAAAGGATTTCATGATTTTGATGCATACTTATCCTCTGACTACCTGTTTTTGTCTATCTTGCATGAGTCTAGATATTGATGGTATTGCTTGATATAGCTTGATGAATCTTTTACTGCTGAGTGGTTGTACTCACCCCTTTTGGGGACTAACATTTCAGACTAGACAAAATGCTTCTGCTGCTACCGCCTCCAGCAGATGGACCGAGTGGTTGGATATGGCCGTGAGGAGGAGGACAGCAAAGGAAGGAACTTTTGGACGCCGACACTAATCGATGGTCTTTTAAGTATACGACTGTTGGAAAAGATGTCGGTCATTTTTTGAAGTATAGCCGAGTATAGAAGATTACGGCATTTTGATGTACCGACGAATGATGTCCATTTGGTTTAAGTAAATAAAAGTGTTCGGCTTTTACCTATAAATGTGTTTAGTTGGTGTGCATATTTTCTGAATATAGGGAAGGGAGTTGTTGGATACGCTTCTGTCATATAAATTGCGCAAGGACCGATCTAAAAGATATAAACCCCTAGGATTGATAGACCTTTAGGTCAAGTAAGAGAAAGGTAAGCGAATTGTGGCGACCCAACGAATCAGGGGTTGTTCGGGGGTGCCATAATACATGAAACCCGATGCAATGTTGCCATCTCGTTTTGTGAGGTAATTTTTGTTAAGTTGCTCACTTTGTTTTTGGGCTTGCTACTCCCAAAAAGAGGGAGGGGGGGGGAAAACCCATTTTCAAGATCAAGATAAAATATTGCAAAAAGAGGGGCTCGAGGATGACGGGCTTGCCTTTTTTAGTTGGGCCAATGGGCCCTGATTTGAAAGTTCAATCGAGAGAGCCCAAAAGGGGTCCATGACTCATAAGATGAAAAAACAGACTTGTGCGGTGAGCATGGATTGAAAACCGCGAACTTCAGGTCTTCTAACTCTCTCCCATCTGTTAAAAAAAAAAAAAAAAAAACTCTCTCCCATCTGAGCTATTCCCGCCAGTTGGACTGAAAATTCAATCACGTAATTTAAGGTGGGTTTGACCTGACGCCAGTGACATGATGCCAAGGCGAGTATCCTTTCAAGAAACTTGACATTTCTTGAGCCCATTAAACATAATTAGAACCATTCAAAACAATCTAAATGAGCATTGAGACTTCCAATTTATCCACCATAGACACTTTACTAGTATAAAACCAATCCAATAGTCGACAGCAAATATGGACAAAAAAAGGCAAAAAAAAAGAAAAAATAATTCAGGATCGAAATACCTTAAAACCCGACCGGAAAGAATAAAAAATCAGAAAAATAAAAGAAAATGAATCGGTCAGAAATACGACGGAACCGATCCGGTCAGAACCGGTCAACGATTGGTGCTGACGTGGCAGATGACGTCAATAGAGCAGAGGAGCTTTAGCACGTGTGGGCGCGTGTTGGTGGAGAGGTGTGTGCATCCAACGTGCTGATCCTTTGGGTGATGTGTCCGGTGGTGGTTGGCGGTGAAATTTCTCGAATTGCCTCAGCAGAGGATGGTGAGTCGTGGGTGTGTTGGTTTTTCGAAATTCATGGTGGAAGGCCTCCATATCACCATGGAATGGTGGCAGGCTCCAGGGGTTCGAGAGGCAGTGCTGTGTTTGGCGGCGTTTGATATCCGTTGGTGACGAAATTTTAGGACTTGAGTGAGGGGGGTGAGCTTGATGGTGGTGTCAATTTTTCAAAATGACCATCAAAAGTATGCTGAGTAGCAATTAAAAGCTTCAATCTTGATGGAGAATTGAGAGTGACGCATTTGGTGTGGTTGGCATTCGAGAGGTACTGGCATGTGTGGTGGCATTCGATATCCGTTAGTGATGAAATTTTAGGACTTGGTTTGCTTGAGAGCAGAGAATCTGATGGTGGTGTCGATTTTCCGAAATGAGCATAAGAAGTATGCAGAGTAGCAATTAAAGGGGAGAATTGAGAATGATGCAATCGGTGTGATTGGCATTGGAGAGATAGTGGCATGTGTGGTGGCATTCGATATCAAAATTTTAGGACTTGATTTGCTTGAGAGCAGAGAATTTGATGGTGGTGTCAATTTTCCAAAATGAGTATCAAAAGTATGCTGAGTAGTAATTAAAGGCTTTAGTCTTTGCAGAGAATCGAGAGGGATGCGATTGGTGCGGTTGGCATCGAGGCAGCCACCGTGTAGCAGATTTGATTTGCGCTCCTCTAATAACAACGATTCTGATATCAACTTGAGATTTATGGTTTGTGATAAAATAGAGGACAATGTGATATTTTTACATTATCAAATGAAGACTACAAGCCCTCCCTTATACATAGGGCGAGAGGTAATTAAGCTTTAGTTATAACTAATATCAATTACAATAAACCAAATCTCAATCTATAAAAGAAACATTTGAAATCAAAAATCGTTATTGACTTATTATCACTCAGTCTTTAAACTTGGACCAGCTCTTCAAAGGCGTTCATGGCCGAGAGAGGCAAAGCCAGCACCACCGCGATCCCCTTCTTCCCGTCCCCTTCCGGGAAGTACACGCACAGCTCCCTCCCCAGGTCCCCGCACCCGAACTGCGACGGGTTGCCCCACCCGAAGTCGGACATCCCGTAGTCCAGCCGAGTCCAGGAGCTGATCACCAACGTGCCCACAGACGAGAGCTGCGGCTTGTACACACCCACAAAATCTATCCTCGACCGCACGTACTCCTCGTCCAGCAGCTCGATCGCCTTCTGTATCTGCTCGACAGCGAACGAGATGGGCCTCTTGTGCAGCTCCCCCGCGGAGCAAAGGCTCGCGGTCGTGACCACGGCGTTGCCGAAATAATGCTCGGGCAGCGCCTCCGTCTCGAACTTGGACCTGAAGTCGGCCATTATGCGGAGCTTCGTCAGTTGTTGAGGCTTCATCCTCAGCGCCTCACTCCACGCGCGCCACACCAGCGCCGTGACGGCCGCGAAGCTCGAGCAGCACTTCACCTTCCCCTCGGACAGCACCAGCTTCTTGGTCGCCGCGATCCTGTTGGCATCGAAGACGAAGAGCTTGTGCACCAGCGGGTCTCGCTGGTACAGCGACTCGGTGTCCGACGCGTCGGCGATCTCCACAAAGTCGTCGTAGGGGTACTTGATCTGAGGAGGCACGCGCGACTTCAGCAGGGTCCGGTCGTGGAAAGGCACGGCTGTTATCGGCTTTCCTCTCGCAATTTGGGCCCACGAGTTGACAAAGTTCATCCCGGAAACACCGTCGGTCAGGCTGTGGTACATTCCAACGCCCAGAGTGAATCCACCGCACTTGAACTTCGTCACCTGATCTCCAAAACCATCATGCAATACAACAAAAGTTACCATGCACGTTAGGGTTACGGAGAGAAGTGCGTGGGAGACAACTATGATCGCGGCACGAATACTCTATTAGATTTATATGCTCCAAGGGACGTCCGGATTGGAACCATCTAATTTGTTATTAGGAAAAATGACGTCATCTTCGATATGGAGACTTGCAGACAATCAATTTCAACAGTCGTGGAAGAAAAAGCGTGCCTTTTGCCTATAAAATGCGAGAAAATATTGGGCACATCTTACGTGTCAAGTCAGCAATGTATTCCTCTATTCATCGATTGATATATGTCCGGTGAGGGCCTGATTTGTTAGAAATCCTTTTCTCATTCACCTTCTCTCTTTCATAAATACCCCCACCTTCTCTTTCTCCTCCAGTACTCTCTTCTCCGTCCCTTTTTAAGAACGGCCCGATGGAACTTGTTGCTGAAGAAGGCGGGGAAGAGACCGACGGTCTAGCCTATGTCGTTGGAGACGCCAAGAATGATAAGTTGGTGTTGGTTGAACCCAAGGACGGATTTAAGAGAGTGAGAGTAAAGAGGGAAGTTATGCGCATTGCCGGAGGCTATCTAGAGCCACACGGCAGCTCTCAAGCCTACCCATGACGGTCTCGTCCCTCCTTTCAAATTTGCCATTGAAGAAACAAGAAAGCTTTTCTTTTCCTGGTCGCAATCTACTTCGTCATCAATTGCATCATCATCATCATAGCCGCTTCCTCCAAGTTCCAGAAAAAAATATAACAACATATAAAGAACTCTCTATTATGGTTAAAAGCAAATCCAAATTATCTCCTGTTTCTGAAGATGCTTGGAGTGTTTATCGAAAAGAGAAGGCGAGTGAGAAAGAAAGAGTGACGGAGAAGAGAGACAGGGAAAGAGGGTAACGGAGGAGAGAGATAAGGTGATGGTGTTTATGGAAGAGAGAAGGTGAGTGATAAACGGGTTTCTAAAAGAGGGTCACGCAATCACTTCTCTTTCTCCTCTAAAAAATCTAAAATATAGGCTCCGTTGGACATATGTCGATCTATGAATGGAATGATTTATTACTAACTTGGCAAGTAAGGCGTGCCTAACATCTTCTAAAAAAATGCACCGATCAATGCCTCTCTATAGCCATAGCATCTTTGACCCATCATATCTTCATATCTATTTATGATAAGTTTTGTCTAGGGCCCTTTATTTATTCAAAACATGGTTTTGCCCTTGGGTGAAAATATGGATTTTTGATCTCCCAAAACAGTACTTAAGGCCATCGAATTCGTATTGTCGTTCAATCAAGCTATAAGCATCCATGCCGAATATTACAAGTTTCTTCATTTTCTCTCAAAAAGATAATATTTTTTGTTCCACTATTAGTTTGAAATAGAGGTGCTATCATGAAGCATTCGTCTCTCTCTTATATACCAAATATATAAGCATAATTATGACAACCAACTTAAGAGTCGAAGAAATTATGTTTTCCTCCATCTCTAGTTGCTGGAAACCTTCTCTAATATTTGAAACATCACCAGCATTTTTAACTTTAATTAAATTTGCACGTGGATGATGTTTATATTTGTAACCAACAATCAAATCCTCCAATTAGCTTGGAATGAGGGAAAACATAATAGCCCAAAATGAAATACCAAATAGAGTTGGGTCAACTTATGATAAAAAGCTTGGTCAGAACATAAACACAAAAATTACACATTTGCCGATTAGTTTCATAGCACTCTTTTGGAAAACAGATATTTTTTTTTTCCGACAACATAGCAAAAAACCCAAAAATAGAATAAAGCAACTTTTTCTTTATGTTTTCTCTTAATAATCAAGCGGTAGAATGAAGTTGACATACTATTTCTTCATTATATCCGTAGTATAACTACAGTTTTTAATTACATCAACATATAATCGGAAATTAAAGTATGTAATTCCACCAAAAAATTAAAAGAAACTAACAATATGCACGACATTTATGCTTATTATCTCTTTAAGATGTATTTTGAGTCATTTGATCAACTTTGTTTGTGGAAATACTTCGTCGTTCACGCATGTTAATTCATTTTATAATGTTGCAATTACTCTGAAATGAATAAATAGATCTAAAATTATATATTTCCCCAACCTGTGCAGTTAGTAAGGGTGTTTCGAATATGGTTTTGGCCTTGGCATCGGAGTAAATAAGTTTGTTCGTGACGTCGGGATCGGGAACTCGGATATCGCCCAGCATGTTCATGCTACAATCAGCCTCCGCCTCTACAAATGGCACGCCCTTCTTTGTCAACTCCACGATGAGGCCCCCTTCAGGGCTCATGGCCATGGAGCCGGTAAATGGATAATAATGGACCAGAACCTTGGACAAAGCTTGTCTGAGCACGTCCCCGACAATGTCGCTGCCTTTCTCGTAGCGGTAGATCGTCTTCACGGTGAAGGGAATGGCCTGGTCGAGGCTCGACAGGAAGTAGAACCCGTCGGGGATCTCGGACTCGGGATGGACCATGACGGGCACGAACTTCCGAACAGTCATGTTGCCGCCGTTGATTGTTAATGCCTTCATTATCACTTTTGAAAAGCCTGCACATTCATAAAATTCATGAGCCAAAAGCCGACCGGACCCCTAGAAAGATGCAAGGGACTGAAGTTTAAAGCCACGCACTTTTAGCGCATAAACTTAGATACAACAGTTCGCAAGACTGGTTGTTTTCTTTACGCAGTGCGAGAAGGAAGATGGAATGATAGTTTATATAGACCGAGGAAGTCGGTGAAGGACTGATATGTTCACGTCATAAGTGGAGGAGGAACATGTCTTCCTAGGAAAATTTGACCAGAAAAATGGTCATTCGTGACGGAAGTGATGAACAGGGCCACCTGTGGATATGGATAAATTTGACAGAGTTCACCAAGCATGTGTATTTTTAATACATCTACAGTCACGAACTAGGTTCGCGTATGCATGACTAAGTAGCTTGATAAAATTATGCGTGTTTCCATACAAATTAAGAAAGATACTGGAATTTTATTTGTCTTATTATACAAAGCCTTTCAACTAAAATTAGGTGATTGCTTTATCGAGATAGAAATCTATTGTCTCCTAATATAATCTCAGTTGTTATTTCCTCCATGGGATGGCAACATGTGCATCCCTTCCCCACTCCCCCCTCCCTCTCACAACAAATCCTCCATAGGAAATTATCCAAAAAATTATAAATCTATTAGAATCATGTCAGTTCAGTTATAAATTTTAATCAATTCAGTCCTAAACCATTTGCATTTATGCCTAGTTCAGTCTATGCAGCCAATTTTGCGGGCTGGCAATGACATGGTGCTACTGGCGCTAACGTGGCATATTTAAAATATTATTTTAATAATTTATAAATAATTTATAATATTTTATATTTTTTTCCCTTTCCTTTCCCCTACCCTTAGCACTAGTGAGGTTGGATAAATTGAACTGGTACAAATGCAAAAGATTTAGGACTGAGTTGGCAAAAAAAAAAGTTTAAAATTATTGGCACAATCGTAATAGGTTTAAGACTTTATTGGTAATTCTCCTATCCTCCATAGTGTCAAGATCTTAGCCTTGGCATCAAGTTCGGAATTGAACTCTACCATCGCGATAAGCTTGACTTCAACAACACGAGAGAGAGAGGAACAGTTAGATTGTTGGTCATAATTTATAGAAACATCCCGAGGTTCCTTATAGAAAATATTAATGTGTATAGAAAAAAATGGAAGGCATTGACCAAATTGTTTAGTATGTCCGGTCTGTCGACTTTCGTTCATACATCATTTCATCTTGCTTTTTAAAGCACCATTTTGAACCTTGAGTCTTGGCTTTGGCTTATATGCTTCTACGACACCTCTACCTGTCCTTTTCTGTGCCTATTAAAGGACTGACTTTATTTACTTGGCCAGCAGAGGAGGAATATACTCTGTTTAGGGAAAATCTGACCAAAAGAATGATAATCTGCGAGGCAAGAAAAGAGCAGGTCCTCTTTCGAAATTGGATCTGACCCCATAGAACCCGTTACCTGCTCATTCAGCACCATCTGTTTGTTTA
Organism: Eucalyptus guilfoylei; assembly: GCA_016097605.1. Lineage (NCBI taxonomy): Eukaryota > Viridiplantae > Streptophyta > Magnoliopsida > Myrtales > Myrtaceae > Eucalyptus > Eucalyptus guilfoylei. The sequence continues at coordinate 21,260,735 of CM027860.1, forward strand.
ACTAAAGCTTAATGCACCGTTGACCTGAATAATGTTGACAAAGGCACTTCACCAGATAAGTGTAATTTTTTTAAGATATGTACTAATAAGTTTGCTTATGCTATGAACTAATAACTTACTGGATGAGATCAGTTTTATGTATGGTGCGGCCGACAACGTGGACTCTCCAACGCATTCCGGTCATCATTTATTCCGGTTCCTATCTGTACAAGCAAAGAAAAAGTAAAAAGAGAGAAATTTTTATTCGTTGAGATGAATATTGTATGTTTCCATCCAAATTCAGTATGAGGAACATATGGGGAAATTTCATTTATCCTTGTACAAATAGTCCTTAGCTAAAATTAGGTGATCGTCTTATCATGATGAAAATCCGCCATCTCCCATGTAGTCTCGTTTGTTATTTCCTCCATGAGATAGCAACTCTTTGTGCCCCCTTACTTTACATCGATTACTTTTTTAGCCACCATTTTGAACCTTGAGCTTTTGTATTAGACTGAAAAATTATCCCATCACCAATTGATATATTTACACGAATTGTCCGTTTTGTCCCAAAAATGCTTTTATCCATGAGGAAAATTTGAACGTGAAAATGCTCACAATTCACAACTCAAAGAAAAGGAGGCGAATAGATTTTTTTTGTTGGTCTTTCACCTTCTCAAAAACGATTACAAGACTTTCCTTTAAATAGGATTGTTCATGACTCTTAAAAAACTCTTAAATATATCTAGCATTCCAAGAATTAGCGAATTCACAAAACATTAAACTTGACGTAGAAACACTGACAGTTACAAAACATTAACTAAACATTGAAACACAAACTGATTCTTAAAAGCAACATTATGATAAAGACTCATCGATTCATGCACCTGTCTTGGAAGCCAAATAGACATCGACATCAATCTTGTAAATTGACAACTAGGTAGCAATCAACAACCATTAAAATTGGCAACTTATTTAATGAATCAATAACCTCTTTGCTTAATTGGTAACGTCCAATGGATTTGGTTTAATTACTAACATTTAAGACACCTCTTCCCTTCATTTTTTGTGCCTACCGAAGGTGGGCTGATCGGTCTTGAGGTATGCAGTTCACCTCTGAGATTAAGATAGTAAACTTCAAGTTTGGGATGCAAAGTAGTGTATGGTTAAATAACGAGAAGCGTTCTTGATCCTTTTCTCTGGAAAAAATGAAACTAAAAGAAACGATCAACTTTCTTTTTATATAGTTTTTGTAAGGAATCATTCTGCACATAATATAGCGGCCCAAATCAATCTTGATACTGAAAAAAATAAGGTGTGAAGACTTCTTCAAAGGTGACATCAGAGATGTATCAATGGGTGTACTCGAAATTCATTAAGCAGCATTTGGAAGCGACTTCTCTCGTGGCTTATACATCATCTCCCACCACCCCTAATGTCGTGGCATTCAAATGCTCTGGTAATAAACTGGAGCGGACGATGAAAACCATGGATTACTTTGACCCAGCAACGAAGTGCCAAAGGAATGATGTGATCAAGACTCTGATTCGTCCCGGCCCAGCATGCGTGAGAAAACGCACACCATGACCAAAGGCGATCAACCACTCTATCGGTCAACTCAAGATATTGAGAATTTTCGTATGAATAAAGATAAGTTCTATGGCAGAAGATGAGGATCGAGGGGGGGTTGAAATGTAGGGTGGGCGTGGTAACTGGCGTAGAAGAAAGGTGGAGGGAATCAACCTTGAAGAATGAGAATGCGGCCAGATCGACCTTGAGAAAAGACGTAGAATATAATCTCTGAAATCAATAAAAAAAAATTAGGAGATATAACTTGTAATTCAACCCTTGGTTATGTGCATGTTGATGCTTGACACAATGTGAGGTTCTATATGTTGGAGGTAATAGGTTTGAGAGAGAAAAAGTAGCTGTTTGAAGTATTACACCAATAGACGTTAAGTTTGGAACGTTCAATGGTGTTACCTCCAGCGTAGGGAAATTTTTATATAAAAGTTATTGGGCTCTAGCCCATATGGACTCAAATAACCATGCTTTTTACTTATTAGGCTTGTATGTGAACATATTATTTTGGACTATATTAACAATATATCCAACGATCTCCTCCTATGTTCACCATACAGTACAATCCAATAAGGTGGTTAGTGTAATGTTCAGATAAACATGAATCATCCACATTCAGTCCAAGACAATCAACTCGAATTGGTCAAAGAGTATTTTGACAGTAAAGTATTAAATTAAATCATCATTCTTATCATGAATCCTGAGATTAACAAATCAAAATAAGTATTAGGAATTTTAGATTTAGTCTAAACTCATCCAAATTCCAACATCCAAAATAAATCTCAAACTCAGTTCACAACCAATATATACATAGTCAAATATAAGTATAAGTAGGCCAGTCAAAATAGTCTAAGGCCTTACAAGCATAATAATGTTCACAAATAGAAATAGCAAAATGTAAGTCTCAAGTAAATGGACTTCATCAAAATAGGCAATAGCAAGTAAACTGTCAAGTCCCTACACGCTTTAAATGATATATATTCATTCATCAAGTAGCTCATCTTGGTCAGGATCCTACTCATTAAGCTCTCCTCCATCTCTACTATGCCATGTAGAATGTCAAATATAAATTTTATATTATCATGAATTCAATCTAAATTTCATATTATCATGAATTCAATCATTTGAATAAAACTTAGCAACATTCCATCAAGTAGAGAAGAACATATATTGATGTCATAAAGCATCATAATATCATGTTCATAAGCATCAATCAAGTTTCATATATTATGAACAAGACCTAAACAATTTGATTTACAAAGAACCATCAACTTAAGTTTATTTGTAGGAGACTTGACTATTGGTCATGTTCTTTGAAACTATGTAATAGTTATTCTCCTACAATAACCTAGTCATGTAATATCAAGTTTCAATTAAGAACAAGATCAGTAGGCTTCTTATGTAAATAATTGTTTATATATTTCAATTTGCAATGTCATAGTTACTGATTTCTTAAAGTCAAATAATCTAGCATCAAATTTGGAATGAGATCATTTAACCAAAATGATAGTCCAATCTAGTTGAATTGTATCATCAAGTTTGGAATGACAGAAGTTTCCCCGATAGAACATTTGAATTAGGTTAAAGTAATCTTCATCAAGTTTGGAATGCGATAACTCACCCTTTTCAAATTAGTCAGCAACTATGAACATCGATAAAACATATAAACTGTGCTTATTATTGTAGCCAATAAAGAAAAATTCAATAATTCAAAACACACAATTAGAAGGTAAGTAAAGGTAAGTAAATGGTAGTTAAGACTTGTCTATGTAGTCTTTAACCCCAATTCCCCCACTGTTTTGAATAATCGATCTTTAGGCATACCTTTGGTGAGAGTATTGGTTATGTTATCCTTCGATCTCACATCGATCAATGTGATAACCCTTTGTTCTCTCAGATAATTCAACAACGCATGTTTCAGTCTCACATTTCTTCTCTTTGAATTAAAGAGAGCATTTTTGACGACTTGGACAGCTGCTCGATTATCACAGAATATGCTTAAAGAATTAATCTTTAGCCGAGTCAAAAGAATATCCATAATTAGATTTTTTATCCACTCTACCTCTTCACCGGTTGAGGCTAAAGCAAAAAGTTCCGATTCCATAGACGACAATGCAATACAAGTCTGTTGTTTGGATTTCCAAGTAATAGTAGCTCCACCTAAAGTGAATACATATCCACTAGTGGACTTACTATTTCCAATATTCGAGCATTATGAGACATCAGAATATCCATCCACAGTTAGAGGATAACCAGAATAATAGAGAGCATAATCTTTAGTACATTTAAGATATCTCATTAGTCTATTAAGGGCATCCCAATGCTCTTTACTAGGATTACTAGTAAAACAACTCAGCATGCCAACTGTAAAGGTTATGTCAGGTCTAGTGCAACTCATAGCATACATGAGACTACCAAGCAGTTTCGAGTACTTTAACTGATTCACGCTGGTCCCTTCATTAGGACTTAGTCTGATATTATAATCACATGGTGTCTCACTCGGTTTACACTTATCGTATCCCCAAGTAGAAAGTAGCTGCTCAATATAATGAGTCTGGCTAAGGGAGATGACTTGCCGTTTAAAGCTTACTTTCATATCAAGAATGGTATTAGCAACACCAAGATCTTTCATGTCAAATTCTTTAGCTAAAGTAGCTTTCACGTCACTCACTACAGAATGATCGGAACCAAGAATTAACATGTCATCAACATATAAGCAAATGATGACTATCTTATTTGACATAGAACGATAGTAAATGCATTTATCTAAATAACTAGACTGAAAGCCATAACTCTTTACCACTTCATCAAATTTAAGATGCCACATGTTAGGTGCTTGTTTAAGACCATATAAGGATTTATTCAATTTACAAACTTTATCCTCAAGACCTTTCGTAACATATCCTTCTGGTTGTTCCATGTAAATTTCCTCATTTAAATCCCCATTTAAGAAAGCTGTTTTTACATCCATTTGATGCACTACAAGGTGTTCAATAAATGCTAAAGCAAGAAGAATTTTTATAGTTAATAGATGACACACAGGTGAATAGACATCAAAATAGTCTATTCCACTTTGCTGTTTATAGCCTTTAGCTATTAAACGTGCTTTGTATCTAGTTATTGATCTATCACTATTTAGTTTTTTCTTCAGCACCTATTTACAGCCTATAGCTTTAGCCCCTTTTGGCAAATTTACTAGCTGCCAAGTGTGATTCTGCAGCAGAGAGCTCATTTCATCATCTATGGCTTCTGTCCACAGTAGAGATTTCCTAGATCTATTGCTTCCTGATAGGAGAATGGATCATCCTCAAAATGGTAAGCAACAAAGTCCTCACCAAAATTTTTGGAAATTCTCTCTCTTGTAGATACTCTAATTGGAATTGGTTCAGTAGCCAATTATGTGGGATTAATGTTAGAAGGGCCTGCTTCAGATTCTACAGGAGATTCTGAAATCATATCTGTAGATCTAGAAACATTCAAGCCTTGATCTTTGAGAAACTTGTTTTCGAAAAACACTGCATCTCTAGATTCTATCATTGTATTAGTATATATATCTAAAAACCTATTTGCAGCACTATCTTCTGCACTACTTAGATATACACAAGTAATTGTTCTAGATCCCACCTTAGGTTTCTTAGGATCTGGTATACTTATATAAGCAATACAACCCCAAGTCTTAAGAGTATCATATCTACAAGAGTGCTTATACCATATCTCATAAGGTGTCGTGGACAACTTAGAGTGTGGCAACCTGTTCAAGATGTGATTAATAGTTAGAATTGCTTCTCCCCAATAGGAGGAAGGCATGCCAGCTGTATGTAACATAGAGTTTAACATTTCAGTTAACGTTCAATTCTTACGCTTGGTAACACCATTTGATTGGGGTAAATAAGGAGCAGTGGTTTCAAGTATTATACCTTCTAAAGCACAGAATTCCTTGAACTTTGATATAGTATATTCTCCTCCTCTATCATTCCTAAATCTCTTCATTTTCAAGTTGAGTTGATTTTCTACTCTAGACTTAAAAATCTTAAATTTTTCAAAAGCCTCATCTTTCGATTTCAACAAATAGACATGACAATATCTAGAAAAATCGTCTATGAATGTTATTACATACTTCCGACCACCTTTAGTAATTTAATTTCTAAAATCACAAATGTCAGAATGTATTAGCTCAAAAAGTTGTGTGCTTTTAGAAACCAACTTAAAGGGTTTTCTAGTGATTTTAGCCAATGCACACACTTCACATTTGTCAAATCGAATAGAAGTATCTAATGGAATGTTGTGAGTTTTAGCTAGATGTTGCATTTTCCTGTAATTCACATATCTAAGTCTATTATGTAGCAACTTTGGATCAATCAAAGTAGAATTCACATGATTTATGCTATCAGTATTTAAACTCAACCTATACATACCATTAACCATGAATGCACAACCGAAATAATATGAGTTAACAGATAAAGTTATTCTACCATTCATAGTTGAAAAAGACATACCAGCTTTATCAAGTAAACTCATAGATATCAAATTCTTTTTAAGTAAAGGTACTACTCTAACATGTTTCAGAGTTAGTAACTTACCTGAAGAAAGCACCAAATTTGCAGTTCCAGCATGAGTCACATTTGCCTCACCACCATTGCAATTTTCCACAGTGTCTTTCACTTTTGTGACTTCAGTGAGTAAGTTCTTGTCATTTGTAGCATGATAAGTAGCGCTACTGTCTAACCACCACTCAGAAGAGACGCTGGCCTTTCCATTATTTATCATTCCAATGAAGATTCGAGGCTTAGATCCTCTAATTAGCATATTGGTCTTATTTTGTAGTGTGTCATTATTTGGTTTCTTCGGCAACTTACACTCTGCTGCCCAGTTACACCACTTTCCATAGTTATGACACTTGCCATTCTTCTTCTTTTTGAAGATAGTATTTTTGGCCTCTAATTGTAAAGAAGATTAACCTTTTAGTGAGTTGGACTTTTTCTGAGGTTTATTGGGGTGTGAAACTAAGTTGGCAACTGACTTTTGTTGTTCCACTTGTTCTAAATTATTCCTAGTAATATTTTGATCCTCAATGTGAATATACCTCTTTAATTCATGCAGTCCCATCTGTACTTTCAGTCTGTGCATTTCAGTCTTGAAAAAACTCAATTCAGTTGGTAGTTTGCTCAACACAAGACCAACAAAGAGATTATTGGACATATCAAAGTTATCATCTTTCAGTTTGTTCCTCATGTTCTCAAATTCAACTAACTGAGAGGTAATGCTAGAATTCATATTGAATTTAAAGTCAAAAAATTTCTCCGCTAGGAGAGTTTTAGAGAGGCCCTCTTGTTTTTGGAACTGAGTGTTCAAGTGATCCCATATCTCTTTCGCCGTCTTATACTCACTATAAGTCATAGCCAGATTAGGATTTAGAGAGTTCATAAGTAATCTCTACAAAAATCCTCATCTTTGTTCCATTGATATTCATCCACATCTTCAGTAGTAGATGCAAAATCACTTAATATAGTATAGAATATGTTACGTTATTTCATGCCAAATTGAACATGTAATTTCCAACCATGAAATTCAGTAACATCAAATGATTGCAGCTTTATAATATCATAGAAACTTCGCTTTGCCATTTTAATCAGAGCAAAGTGTTAGAAATAGTGCACCTTGGAGTCCTCGGAGCTACAACCTTGATCAAACTGCTTCGTAGTGATGGAATTTGCCAAAACAAACCCCAAAAACAGATCTGGAGCGCCCAAAAACCTTAAGATGGACTGCCCTTGTTGCTGAAACTCGCTGGAAATTTCCGCCCCCAAAATTTGCTAGAAATTTCGTCCCCAAAATTCGCTAGAAATTCATATGGAAACTTTCGGGTGCCGTAACTTCTCCGTTCGACCTCCGATTGATGCGAGTGACCACTCAAAATGTTCGTATCGACGAGTAGATCAAAGCCCAAGTGGTTTCACCCTCTAAAATTGGCTATAATTTTTTGGTTTTTGAATCAAAGATTTCGGTCACCCGAATCTTCAAACTTAGATCCTGACCAATACCACCGTTGAAATCGAAAGTAAATTATAGCCGCGAGTTCATCTTGACGAAATCTTCAAGAAGACTTTTTACTCACTCAAATTCGACACACGAATCTAATACTTCAAGATTGTTGGAGGTATTAGGTTTGAGAGATAAGAAGTAGTTGTTTGAAGTATTACACCAAGAGACGTTAAGTTTGGAACGCTCAACGGTGTTACCTCCAGCGTAGGGAAACCCTAGAGTTTTTATATAAAAGTTATTGGGTTTCGGCTCATATGGACCCAAATAACCATGCTTTTACCTATTTGGCTTGTATGTGAACATATTATTTTGGACTATATTAACAATATATCCAACACTATATACTTTCGTGAAAACATGTTGGTTTATTGTAGTGGGATCACAAGCGTTTGAGACGCTCTTGTAAGTTGGGAAATATCCAAATGTCAAACCTACTTCATGTAAGTTAGCATCTCGAATCTTGCTATCCATGATAACAAGTGCGTTCGGGAAAGCCTTGTAAATAAGCTTTGAGCCTCTAGAGATTGTTGAATGAAAGTTTGGGCGTTTGATAAATAAGTGCCGCCGGGCTAATGGTCACTGTTATTCTCAAGAATGACGAGAAACATTCCACTTGTACAAAATTTAGTGAGAGGGGCAACCGGTAGTTCATGTACGGTCCTTTTGGTCCTATTTCAGCCAATTTTTTTCTACTCAAAAACTTAGTTCAGGCTGTGTAAATAATTTTGTAACTCTTACTCTAAACCAGATAAAGAAAAATAAATTAAACACGTCTGATATAGATAGTGTTGCTATAGGAGAACTCCCCAGTCGAAAAAAAAAATGAAAAAACACAATTTACGTGCCTGTTTTGATTCAATCGAATATTTGTGGTTATTTTAATAATCTATATAGATGAAATACTATGCGGAATTTTATTTCAAAAGAAATGAGCTTCAGCTACCGGAGGGAATTCTTGTTCATGGTTTCGCACCGTGTTAAGTTATTGCACAATCAAATGACCTCAATAAAGCACATCTTCCATTATCGTCTCGTTAGAATGATCAGCTATAATAGAAAACATTGATAATCTAGTAAAGAATGTGGCACATTCCGAATATCTTATCTCATTGATTAACACATGTAGATCACTCTAACTAGTTCGTAATATGTTTAAGATGATATTCAACTTTTAAAAAATTTTCAGATGCAAAAATCATATGATGTATATGGATACCATGTAAAGTTCTATGGAGTTAGGTCAGTGGGTGGAGCTTTAGATGCATGTCTAAAAAATTTAGTGCGTTTTCGTGTTGTGACTAGAATTTTTACGAAGAAAATTAGTTTTAAATATTTTAAATAACATGAAAAGGTGAGGATACCAGGAATGAATTATTTAAGTAAAAAAGAATACAAGATATTTGAGAGAGATTACTACCAATAGAAAAGCTTTATAACACCTAAAACGAGCAAATGAAAGGAAGGTCAGTGAGTGAAAACTGAATGACAAGGTTTTCAAGTGTCCTTAAAAGAAATTTGTGGTGTCACCCCCATAGGGATTACGGATAGTCACTTTATCATTTCTCTTGACAATTTTTTCCTTCAGAATTTTGACCCCAAAGTCGCTTTATCAAAGCTTAAAGCTTCGGCTCTGGCGCATTTTCGGAAAGCGGGTATGTAGCAATAGTTTTAGTTTTCCTACTTTGCGCTCGGTTACTTTAATCCCAAGTTGACCCTCCATCACCGGTAGAAGGAGAAAGCCTCAGTGAGTCTTAGGCCTGCTATCTGCGACCTCAGCCCAGCCACCTGAGGTCTCGACGGCGTGGGTTATTGCCGTCGACGTGGCTTGGATCGCCACGGATGCTGCCTACGGATAGTGGGTGAGTGATTGATTGCTTGCTAAGTGAGAGGATGGATTAGCTCATGGAGATTCAGCCAAGACAGCAGATTGCCCTCTGCAGTAGTCAAAGAGATACTATTTATCTAAAGACAAAATTTAAAAGAAAAACATATATTCAAATATTAAGCATGGGAACGTTGAAATGTCTCTCACATGTTTTCGGTCAATGGCTTTGCCTGCCCTTGTCGCCCTTTAACAATAAAAATGAAAATAAAATAAAATTAGTAAAAAAATTTAAAAATTTCTACGTTAATACTAGCCATATCACGTAGGACAATAGACGTCTATATTATTAATTTCTAGTAAAGATTGATCGGATGGACTTAATTAACAAAATATTAAAAGGTTTATAACTCAATTGGTATAATCAAAAGGTCGAGGACTCAATGGCATAATCAAAAGATTTAAGACTGAATTGATATACGTATAACATGTTTATGATTTTTTTGGTAATTTTCCAAACAATGGACCAAAGCCTTGGACAAAGTCTGTTGGAGCACGCACTCGATGTTGTCGCCACTTTACTCATAGCGGTAGATCGTTTTCATGGTGAATGGAATTACCTAGTCGAGACTCGACAAAGGGGTCTTAGACTGGGGTTGGACCATGACGGGCTCGAACTTGTGCACGCCCATGTGCTGCCACTAATCATCAATGCTTCTGTCACCGTAGAGGAGCCTACAAATTGATGAAACCCATGAGTCCATGATACAAAGGTTCACTAAAGAGAGGGAAATATCGCGTTAAGTTATTCTATTAGTCATATAATGAGATGACATGACTAATCACACTCTGAAAGTTGTACGAAAATTCGTGTTTGTTAATAAAAAAAAATGGATCCAAAATACTGAAAATGTGATTTTACTTGATCTAATAAATTTAGTCCATCGAACGCTTGATTAACTAAAATTAAAGTCACAAAAGTTAGAGCTTAAGCTGAGGTTTGTCTACCACACGAACTTTCAAAATAAATTGAGGAAGTAGGTAAAATGAAGTTGTTGCGAGCTGGTGCTTGAGATCGCAAATCGTGCGACACATAGGTTCCTTTTGGGTCTTGCTTAAATGCTTTAGCTCAACCTTCCTTGATATATCGTTCATTAGTCCTACTCAAGATTTTAGGGAGAGAGTATTTAAAGAGAGAAACTCTAGGAAGGAATGTACTTCTATTGCTCAAATTTTGGAAGATATAAATGTGGGAAAAGTAACCTTATTTATCCATAAGGTCTTTATCCCATACTTCACCATATAATGGGAGGGTTAATTCCCTAAAAAACCTTAAACTTTAGGTCTAATCCCAAATTTGCCTTCTTTTTTTTTGTCTTAGAAAAAAACCCCAAACTTTAGGTCCAATTCCAAATCTATCCCATTTATTTTTTTTGTCGAAAAGAAACTCATCTTTTACTCTAGTCCTAAATTTGCCCCCGTTAATCCTCTGTTCAAAGTCGTGGATAGCCATCCTTAATTACTATATCCTAGAACGGTTTTATTTTGAAGATAAATTTCCATGTCGTCTTATCGATATGTATTTATTATTGATGTTAAGTTGAGACTAGATCATGGAGTAGATTTGAGAATAGATAACAAGTTGGTTATTTTTTTAGAAAAAATAAAATTTAGGGTATATTTGGGATTTGATCTAATATTTATGGTTTTTTCTGAAACAAAAAAAAAGTTCGGGATAGATTTAGGACTTGACCTAAACTTTGAGGTTTTTTATGAGACAAAACAAAATTCGGGGCATATTTAGGACTAGATCTAGAGTTTTTTAGGAAATTGGCCCTATAATGGGATGAGATATCTATATTTTTTCAAAATTTTTAATCAACCAAAAAGGCAAAACTCCATTTGGAGAACACGGGGTAAAGTACCAGATTCTTTAGGCACTACAAGTACGTGAAAGGAATTTGGAATTGAATAACTGCAGTACATTGGTTCCTCAATGAAAAATTTGATCAGCGAAATCATCAGATCCTCGCATATTTCTAGATAAAAGCTGTCCGAGCTTAGGTGGAAAAATTCGATAGAAACCTTTATAGGTGTTTAAATATATGCATAAAACTTCTTGAGGGAGATAGGGACGCTTGAGTGATAGAGCATGGTTTAGTAACTTGTAAAATAGATATAAGATATGATCAGACAAAAAAAAAAAAAAAGGATACAAAGAATGATAAGACAAATTCTGGTATGATATTTAATAATGTAAGTCGATGAGTCATATTTGAACATATAAGCGGAGTTTGCGGTATCTTTCATACCCTTTCATTGTATTTGTGAAATTATTCTTCCTATTTGCCATGCTGCATAGCAACAGCCAGAAAAAGTGGGGGGACTAAATGCACAAATTTCATGGAAAACCATCAATTGACACGGAATACTTGTTGACCCCTCTCAAGTTAAGCCATAACAGCTAAAATACAAAAACAAGAGATAAAAATGCACCCAAAATCTGCTAGAGTTGATTTCTATAATACGAGTCAAAAAATGCCTTCCTTAGCAAAAGCCCAAAATGAAGTGACACTCGGTTAGCCACCATACACAGTGAGGAAGCATGCTATGTTTTATAACCAAAAACTTCAGCTTGTCACAGAGATAGAAAATGTACCACTGAGTAGTCTGAATACAAACTATCGGATTGTGCCTAAAAAATTCTTGGTCTGCTAACAAAATGATACTTAGCTTGTGATAAACAGGACTTGAAAGCACTTTTTGGTTGGTCTGAACTTCAAGACACTTCTCGGTGCAACAAAACCAACCAAAATGCCGACCAGACGACGTCGACCCAGAACCAAATCCAGCTTTTTTAAAACCGAAAAACAAAAAGGGTACCCCCTTTTATTGCTACATCTGTCAGATCTGACAAGATAAGGCACCATGACAGTGACATGGAAGTGATCAGGAAGATGCTGCCCCTCTTATGGGATAAGGGCTATGGATAAGAAAAAGAGAGGGTACCTGCAGCAAAGCATCATAGCGTGGGAAAAAAAAAATCTGGCTTTGTTATCTCTTCTGTTCTCTGCGCTAAAGATGCGCATGACAAAATTTCTGAAACAAAAATTAATTTCTATTCTATAAATGAGTTTCTGAGCAAAGAAACGCGTTTGATAACGATTCAAAATTTCTATTTCTAAAATAAAAATTCGTTTGATAAAAAAATAAAATTTCTATTTCTAGGAGCGGTGGCGAATGGCGCTCGGTGGCCGAAGTCCGACGTTTGGTGACCGACGACGAGCGGCCGGAGTCTGAAGTCCGATGTCTGACGTTCGGAGTCCGGCATTCGGCGTCCGGCGGTCGGCATCCGACATCCAGCATTCGACGTCCGAAGTTCGGAGTCCAGCGTTCGACTAGCCGGTTGTCGGTGTCTGACATCCGGAGTCCAGCATATGATGTCCAGAGTTCGGCAGCCGGTGACCGGTGGCCAACGGGCGAAGTCTGGCAGGCTGCGGCGGGCAGCCGACATCCAACGACTGGTGGCAAGTGGCGGGTGATCGGCGGCGAACGTTCGGTGGTCGGTGGTGGGCCTTCGGCATCCAGCGATTGGCAATGAGTGGCCAACGACTGGCAAGCATTCGGCATTTGACTGCCGACAGTCGACGATGGGCGACTGGAGTCCGATGGCCGGCAGTCGGCGGCGGGTGGTCGGCGAGCGGCGGCGAGTGGCGGGCGTCCAGCGTCCCACGAGCGTTTGGTGGGCAATGGGCGGTGACAAGAGTGAACAATAAGAAAAATTTCGATTTCTCATTTTTGTTTCAAAAAAAAAAAGCTAAAAATTTTAACTTCTGATTTCTACTCCAAATCTATTTCTGGAATAGAAATCTGTTTCAGAAATAGAAAAATTAAATTGCGTTATCAAACGGATTTCTGTTCCAAACCTGTTCCTGAGAAAAGGAAAATAGAGAAATCGAGAAATGGAAATGTTGTCATATGCGCCCTAAGAAGCCAGACCCAGGACATGACAATGATGACTCTGTCCTCAGGCAACCCTCAGATTATATATAACAATGGCCCCAACTACCGGTTACCGGTTCGGGAGGTTGCGGTTCATTCTTGCGGCCTCGTAGGAATGTCGGATCTCACGACTGATGTTTCTCTCTATGTCACAGCCGTCGGATCTTCCCAATTACTTTGAACGGTGGGATAGATTGGGGTTGGTGAGAGAAGATGACGACCTCTTCTGTTGCCATATTGAAAAAGTGAAACGTAGGAAAATCTGTTTCTCTCTATTTTCTGGTGTATACTTATAGGAGCATGTCGGATTGAATGTCACCGGGAAATGCTGGAGTCTCACCAACGACAGCGGGTTGTGCAGCTTATCGGCTTGAGCCAATTAACTTGGGCCGAAGGTGGATCCCACGAGTAGTCGGATGAACCACCATGAATATTGCATGATAGCATGATTTAAACACGAACTGAATGATATCGAAATAACAAAAAAAAAAAATAAAAAAAATCGAATGTAATGAGAAAATTTATGATAGATTACAATGATTATTCTTTTAGTAAATTTAATATTCAAGTATGATAATTTTGGTGATGGTTGGGCAACTTTGATGTGTCGGCCAGTGACATGTATGAAAGGAATTGGCATTTGCTTCTCAAGATAAAATCACGCGGAACAAGCGCCCTTTTTCCTAGAACTTGAGCATTGAATTGTATAGAAATCGAAAGACAAGTCCCCTGCCCTAGAACGATAATGCCCTATCACGCGACAATGATGTGCATCACCGGAATTATTATTATAGGTGGGCAAAAATAATTTGACTCACTCTCATACTCTGAGTGACCTTTTAAGTAAGATATGGATAAGAATAGTAATCTTTGTTTAATGATAAGTAAAGTAAAGCAAAGTTTGTACTATTTCTTCTCTTGTTAGGTCCAAAATCATCTAAAACAATAAATAAATAAATAATGAATATTACGCTATTGAGCATATAGTAACCATTTGATTTAACAATGCCAATCAATCGTAGGTATTCTTTTTTGCAGTTGTGCCTATTACATGTGCAACATAACAATGGTCAAGACATAGTCTACATTTTCAGTAAAGAAATAAAGGAGGTCACCGTCTATGGTGGTTTCGAGAATTTCTCGTGATATCTTTTTTTAGGGTAATTATTAGGTTTACTGTCATGTAAGAAAAAAATTCTCACACCAACGGTGAATCCAGTAAAAAAACGTTTTCTTATGGTTGGTCTTTTGTTGAAACTTTCTATGGGTTAAACTAGCCTCTCCTGCTAAGCCATTACTTTCGCCTTGTGACACGGTAATGAGTTCCCCCATTTAAACCCTACAGTCTCCCGCGGTTTACAATGTCCATTGCATGCGACGAATCGAATCGCGACAATCATTGGATGCATGGCCTTCCATTGAGACTAAGACGGGTCGAATTTCACCACTTTGACGGTTCTTGGGCCTTGTTTGGTACGGCTTTGAATAAATGTCCTTGAGAAAATGTAAATATTTTTGGACTAAATGAGCTTTTCGAAATGCAAATAGCGTTGGTAAATTGTAATTTTAAAGTGCACTGCAAAACAATTTTGGCTTAAAAGTTATTTGGTAAAAATTACATTTTGCAAAGGACTTTTGCTAATTTTTTTACAAAAAAGTTTCAAATATATATTTTTTTTATCAAGCCACGGTGACCATTTCAACTAACCTCCGGCGGCTAGATCTGGTTGTCGAACAACCTCGCCTAACGTTGGCGGACCTCAAGTGATGGTCAAGTGTCCTCAGGCCGCCTCACCTAAGGTCACATGACCTCAAGCGATGGTCACCTGGTGCCGTCGACGATCACTAGTGCAAGCGATTCCTTGGCCGGTGGTCGTTGGCCTTCATTTGTTTCTCTAGAGAAGATGAACAATAACAGACTTGCATTTTGAAAATGCAACTTCCCAAAGGACCTCCAAAAACTACATTGAGCTAAAGGCCTTTAGAACCAATTGGAGATACAATTATATATTGCCAAAGTCCTCCAAAAAATTGAACCAAGCACGTTTGCATTTGGCCAAATCCCCTTAAAGCTCAAAAGCCCATTCCAAATACTGAACCAAATGGGACCGTATTATGTTCTAACAAAATATTATCCTAATCCAAATCCCTCCAATCTGATTCATTGATCCATCGCTCTCCCAAGTTATTTCTCCAGTCCGGGTGCAAGAAACCGAAGCTTTCAAGTAATCGGTAGAATCATATACATCATGAACTGCACTAGATTGGATATTGCATACTTAATGGGAAAACTAAGTAAATATACTGGTAATCCTGGTCATGAGCATTGAAATACTCTATCGAGAGTGTTAAGTTATCCAAGAAGAACCAAAGACTATGTCCTGCAATATGACAAATATTATGCTGTTCTGAAAGGCTACTATTATGCTAATTGGATAGTGGATTCTGATGAATCGAAATCAACTAGCAGATATGTGTTCATGCTAGGAGGTGCCGCAGTACCTTGGAAGTCTTCAAAGCAAACTCTAATAGCATGTTCCACAATGGAATCAGAGTTTGTCGCTTTGGATAAAGCTGCTGAAGACTATTGAAGAAGCAAAGTGGTTTCGACAATTTTTAGAGGATGTTCCATTGTGGTCAAAACTTGTGCCTGTAGTATGCATTTACTGTGACAATCAAGTAGTGATTGCAAGGGCACATAATGTAATATATAACGGTAAGTCTAGATACATTCGTTGTAAACATAATATCGTAAGGTAGTTGCTCTCAAATAGAATAATTTCTTTAGACTTTGTAAAGTCAAAAGAAAATATTGCTGATTTGTTGACAAAATGTTTGTCAAGAAAGCAGGTAAAATGTGCATCGAGGGGAATGTTGTTAAAAGCCTTAATTAAATAAAGAGATTCCAAGGTGGAAACCTAACCTAGCTATTAGAGATCCCCTGGAACTGTTGATGATATTCCTTATTCCAAATGACTAGAAAAATTCAAAGAATTTTATACTTGGCTAAACGCCCAAGCTTTCACAAATCACGATAAGTATGATGTCCTTTTTTAGATTTATCACGAGGTTCACAAGAAGTCTCAAACATTGGTGGCAATCAATGATAGAGCAAAATCAAGTTCAATTTCTATTATCAACAGATTTTGGCCAAGCTATATTGCTCTCATCTACCATTTTTTCATTGGTAAATCTGCTGACCTCCATGAGCTTAAGAGGAGAGTTTTTTTGAAAGAAAATACTACTCTCTTTAGAAAATGCATCTCGATAAGTATTATTGGGAAATGCCCAAACTCTTCTATGACATTGGAGCTGATGCAAACTTGAAACAGGTTTTTCTAGTCTCTATTCCTAGAGAACTATCTCAGTAAGTTGAGAGATTCTTTCTCAATAATTAAATGAGAATCATAGATATTCCCTTGGGAGAAATATAATAAGAAATCCAATTTTGTCTTTATGATTTGTGCTTAAGGCGTCAGATGATGAAAACTCATCTCAAGAACAATCGAGAACTTGATGGAGCTTGTTCGCGTCAGAATTTGAAGATTAAGTGCTCCAAAAAAGATTGTGACTGCTCTTGTGGAAAATCTTCCAGATTGAAAAAGCATTTCAAAAGGTATTGGGTAGGAAAATCCAAGCACGGATCTAAGCATTTTCGGAGAAAGAAAAAATGATTTCTGCGAAGAAGGAAAGATCGCTCAAATTATAAGAAATCAACTCGATACTTTATCTGCAACAAAAATGGTCATTTCGCCAAAAATGGTCCCTAGACGAAAAAAATGTCAAAACCATTTGATATATCACATTGAAATTGGAATTGATATTTTACTTGAAAATGATAATGTTGAATCATTGTTTTCCATTTATGAAGTCCATTTGAGCAAACTCTTTGTGTCATTCCTCGTTATCAAACTCCTAGTGAAATTGATTCCGACTCAGATTCTGAAGATTTTTTTTTTTCCATATATCCCTTACTTCTTCAGAACAAAACTCTAGTATATTTTTAAGCCAAGTCCATTGTCCTCATTTCCTAGTAAAAATCTTTAACTCAAAATTTGCCAAACCAATCACAGTCATTGCTCTTATAAATACTTGCGCAAGTTCTTCATTTCTAGACACAAACGTTCTTCCTGTATTTGATATTTCAATTCCGCCTCAAAAGATACTTTTATACAAATATGCGAATTACACCAGTAACTATCCAATTTTTCCCTCATAACCACTAAA
Source organism: Eucalyptus guilfoylei (assembly GCA_016097605.1). Lineage (NCBI taxonomy): Eukaryota > Viridiplantae > Streptophyta > Magnoliopsida > Myrtales > Myrtaceae > Eucalyptus > Eucalyptus guilfoylei. The sequence continues at coordinate 21,278,388 of CM027860.1, forward strand.
ATTTTTGGATCTAGTCTCCCCAACAAAATCTTATCATTGATTGGAACGTCATGACTTAAATTCCTCAACTCCGAATCATTCTTGGAAAATGCTTTAAGTATAGAGACTAGTTCTTTGAATTTGTTAGTATTCAAAGGTTTTTTTTTTCCTATCCAAATGAGGTTGTTAGATCTAATCATGCAAAAGTTAGAATCCTATTTAGAATCCCATTCTGATTTTTCTTAGAAATATCCTCATCATTTGTGGAAAAATCCAAAAATTTTTGTTCACATCCTTTTAAAAAAATGAAGATATAAATTCTACCAAAGCAAGTCACATGGGAATGAATCCAGAACATCTTATTTCTACTTAGAAGGAATGCTCAGAATTATAACAATAAGGTTTTATTGAGATCTCAAATTTTCAATGGGTTTGTGAAGTTTTTTATGTTAACAAACGAGTTGAGCAAAACAGTGAGAAAATGTGGGTAACAATAAATTACTAGCTCTCAACCTTTTCTTCCAAGATAACAAGTTCCCTTTACCCTCAAGAAATTCCCTTTTTGCTGGATTATCCAAAACCCACATTTATTCCAAATTTGATCTCAAAATCGGATTTTGGTAATTGGACATTCATCCTGAAGACAGGCCCAAGACAAGGTTCTATATTTCATAGCAGCACTTTAAATAGAAGGTCATCCGTTTTGGCCTCAAAGTAACTCTATCCTTATTTTTAAAAGGCCACGTGTCAGATTTTCCAGCCAGTTTTGTCGAGTATAGCAGTCTACATTGATGACATCTTACTCTGTAGTCCTAATGAAGAATCCCACAGCCAACTCCTTGAGTAGTTTGTAGATATTATTAAGAAGTATGGGATTATGCTCTCTCAAAAAAAGATGAACATTGCGCAGGCAAAGATTGAATTTCTTAATATGCACCTCAACAAGGGTACGTACTATGTATGACCACACATTACTTAGGACTTGTTGAAGTTTTTAGAAGAAAACTTCACAACAAAGTAAGTCTAGCAATTTCTTAGAATAATTAATTATCTTAAAGACTTTGTTCACAACGTTGCAAAATTGCTGATTCTAGTGTAATGAATGCTGAAGAAGAGTCCCACACCTTTGGGAGAAACCCAGACCAAAGCCGTAGCAGAACTAAAGGAAATCATACAGACTTTTCCCCCGTTGTGAGTTTTATCTTATAGGCTATCATTTCTTAGTAGAATTGGACATGACATCCTTTCCCCAGATAACCAAGTTCAAATAGAAGCAGATTCCAAATTCTCAACTACTTTGGTGGGCTGAATGGTTTTCGAAATACTCTTTCGAAACCAAGCACATTATCGAGAAGAAGAACGTGCTTGCTGATTTTCTATCAAGGTCCAAGACACTAGCAGAGATTAATATGTACATTATGCGACATGCTTTCCATACTTTTCATCACAACGAAAAGTATAAAATCGAAAGAATGCGAGACTAGCCAAGTTTGGATTACCCCCAAGAAATCATTGAATATATTCAAAATAATAGCCTCATTGAAAATCTTGATAACCTCACATGGCAGCGCCACACGGATTTATTTAGACTTCATGAAGGTTCAATTCTTTATCCTTTTAGATTAAACTCCATGTATCTGTTCATATATCCTTTAATCTAGAAGGAAGATGATTTTCTTGATAAACTCTGATGGTTATTATAGTGCTTAACTAATAAGTACTTAATAGCTATTAAGTTTCCTATTAGAAAGTTCATCGCTAACTTAACCAGGATATTTGTGCTTGGCCGTAACATTGAAAATGAAAGTGATAGGAACCTTCTGACTGTACTCAACTGGTTCTATCCTCCCACTCATTGGAAGCATCTTTTTCAACAAGAACTGAGAACTATCCGACCATAACCAGAAATACACACTGTTGTGTTTCTCTGACATCTATTGGCTTTTGTACAAAATAATTGCATAGAAGGAGTATGAACCACAACCTACAAATCTCAATCACACCTTACAGAAGCTCGTATTTACAAATCCTTCCCTGATTGTATTAGATCTGTTGAATACAACTATAGAGAACTCCAGAGAATCTTATGCTAAGAAAAACATGACCATTCCTGAAGAAGTATGAAATTACTTCACACCTGTTCCATGGAATCATTATAGCATTGTATCGGAAGCCAAACAAGCACTCAAAGAATTTCAACAAGCACATGACCAAACAAGGACACCTCCATCATAAGAGCAAGAAATGATAGACATGGGTGATTCTGCACAGTCATCCCAATAATCGTATGTTCAAGCATTTTATGCCCAATGGGGAGGCCCTTTCTCTCAAAACCCATACGATCAGGGACCTTTGTTCTTATCTCTTGGACTAGACACATCTTACTATATTCAACCAACAAATTGGCCCTAGCTAAACATGCCTACCGATACTCCAGGACCCTCTAGGAATTGTGAAGAAGCATCCTCTTCAAGTGGAATAAGCATGTAGAATGCTTTGATAACACAAAGAGAAGTCATCCGTAGCCCCTCTGACATTAGACTTATAGAACTTGAACAAAGACACATGGAAGAATAGCTGTCAATGCATAACTCTAATGATTCAGATTATAACTACAACTCCCATGATGGAAGATAGGCCTGTAGCTAGGTTACTGTAGCGCACATTACTGTAGCAAAGTATTGTAGCAATAGGTTAGGGAAATCACTATTCATATCACCTAGAATAATTTTCGATCAGATTTTCCGGAGCCTCTTTGTCTCAGACTCGTGAGCATGATCATTGTTTGTTTGTGACCTATTAGGCAAATAAGATGTAATGTGTTGGGCAGAGTTTTTTGAAGTAAAGTGTGTATTTATGAAAACTCTCAATGTCTCTTTAAATACATCTTGTTCTCTATCTTGGTAGGATCTTCTAAGAAATATAACTTGGCTAGTTATAAACGTTACCATTTTTGGTACCCTTGAGTGTTTTTATGTTCTGAACTAAATCTCCAGGTAGTTTGCTATTAAAAGGCTGTCCTTAAAGGGCTTGAACAAGAGGTTTGCCCACTGTGGGAAAGCATACCTACAATAATCGACTCAGTTTTCCCTGGTTCTAAGCATAGGTTCCCTCATTGATAATGCAAATTTTGGATACTCTAGTATGAACATTATCCCCTACTCCTATGATGCAACAGTGATTCCTATGGCGTTTTAAGAGTACGCTATGCGTTTAATGATTCCTATAGCTTGGATTTCATAATCCTAGTAAGATACTATATGATACCTTTGATAGGAATGCACCTATATGTGTGGAGCTGTCCAACTTTATAAAAATATTTAAGGGCTAGATTTTCTAAAGCACACATGAATCTCAAGAGGTTCAAGATTGAAAGAATGAACACAATCCAGAACCAAATTTGATTCGGCGATACTCTATATGAGGTCTATTGTCTGGGCTTATATCAATAACTGATGATTCAAGGCTTAGTCCCTCGACTAGTTAAGTAAGTACAATAAGTTTTCACTAAAGAAGGTTCAAAGTGAAAGCTACCTATCTCGATGCAGTCTATCTCCATAGGCACACTTGGAATTCTTTAAGTCAATTTTTTTTTTTGTTAAGCCATTAATGTGGGGGATTGTTGAAATTAATGGTATTAATGGCTCAACACAAGTTCATGCATTTCTTATTCAACCTTCGGCGTTTATGGATGATTTAATGGATGTGTTCCTTCAGTAGTTGTTAGTTGTGGAAGATTTTTATGGACGAATTAAGTGATGTGTTAATGGACGCATTTCTTCAGCCTCGATGTAGCAGTTTTACAACATGTTTTACAACGCAATAGTTTTGCGACGCAATTATGGATGAATTAATGGATGGACGCGTTAAGGGACAAATTCCTTAATCTTTGTGTTGTAGATTGTACTTGCATTAAGGATGTGTTAATTACGGATTTTTCAAAGTCTCTCAGCAACAATTCTAAGATAATCATCGGTTTACGAAAATGATTATCTTTGGAGTTTTCTATAATTCATGACAGATAGAGTCATTCAAAAATTAGAATTCTTCTTTGAAAAAACACTCCTCGAAGTGTGCCAATTTCTAGGAGTGTTCGATAGAGTCCTATTTTATATAGTGTTAATACAAATAGGTTCGAAGTATTGTATCTTGAGAGGCATAGTTCGTGAAGTTGCTTGACACCGTTGGCAAGAACTAATTGTCTTAAAAAGATTCGATTAGCTGTACCTCATGTCCTATTTAATCTTCTATAAATTTTATTATGATCAAAGAGCTTTGTATTTGGAAAGTGATTGAATATCTTTATATATAAAGATTATACAAACATTGGCTTGATCATTATTATATTATTGTTATTATTCTCTTAGATTTATTATTTTTTTGATCCAACAAACAGTGTTACATATTTTTCCCCAGTACTTGAATATTATTATTTTTAATGTGATAATTATTTTTCCAATATCCCTCATATATAGGGCAAGAGGTAATTATGTAAGAGTTTTTCTAATGTGGACTACATTAATTGATATTGTAATTTACTATTTTTACGGTTACCGTAAAATAGGGTTGGTCTAAGGTGAGATAGAAGGTTTTTTAATTAGTCTAATATGGGACTGGTTAGTGTGGGCCGAGTTGAGCCTAGCCCATAATGAGGGGGCCTGACTGGAAACTCTATAAATAGTGCTCAAGTCTCTCCTCTAACCCTAATTCTCACATGTATCCTCATATAAGGGGCGTTTACCTAACGCTAAACGTGAGGGGGCCGCCTCATTGAGCTAGTGATACGAAGGGTAATAGAGGAGAATGACTTGATGCATGGATTCCCTGATATGTGGGTAATCCCTTTTTCTGCTTCCGCTTTAAAGAACGATGGATTCCAAAACAGTTGAGTTAATCATTCTACTCAATTATGCATGTTCTTGTTCTAGTTATGGAGATTTTGGGATTGCGCAATTTGTATCCAACATGTGGCATCAAAGCCTCTATAACCCTAGAACTCGAACGCATAGTGATTTTGCCATAATTGGAGATTTTTGTGATTTTTTACTCAATAAAAATCAAATTAAATTGTATATTCGGATTGGGCTCGACGAGACGAGAAGAACCATAGGCGGCGCGTCGCCGGAGGAGGCTGCACGTGCCGCCTGGGTGTCGAACACTCGTCGTCACGCGCAAGGCGCGGCTCGCGCGTGCGACGCACGTGCGTATGCTGACATCATAGTGACGTCAGCGACCGGATGTGGCATCCCAAAATGATTCAAGGCAACCTCTAGATGTATTAAGTCTATGATTAGGTAATGAAATTGCCTTTGGTTTAGGCTTTAGCCTTTGATTTTCTTTTAAGATCGAGTGTTATATTTTATGTTTCTGAGTTATCAAAATTAGTGTTATAGGATAAGTTCATAAGAAGAATTTATTCTTCGCTATGCACCTCATAGATTTAATCCCTATAGATTAAATGTTACAAGATTACGGCCATATGAAATTGAGAATTTGAAATCTATAAAAGAAGAAATTAAGATGAATTATTGAAAGTTAAATTGATTTAATTAGGCTTGGGTCTTAGGCCCAAGAGTATGGACCTTTGATGGGCCAAAAGGCCGGCCCATGAAGCCCAAGGAAGAGCTGCCGTCGGCCACAAGGGGGGAGAGGCCGGCCCAATTCTTCCAAGCCCACTTTGCATGAGTCTTGCCAAGTGGCAAGAAGGAGACTCCATGCATTGGCCATTGTGGGTGGCTTCTAATCATGACTAATCATGGCTAATGATGGTTTTGAGGGGAGAACAAAAAGAGAGAGAGTGGCCGGTTGAGGGGCTGTCGCCCAAGCCAAGAGAGAGAGAGAGGGTTGCGAGAGAAAGAGAGGAACCGAGAGAGAGGAGGAAGGAGCCGCTCGCCCGCCCGTCGTCCGTCCGTCCGCTCGACCGTCGCCGTCCGTGTGCCGTGTTTGCTTGATTTTGGAGGCAAGTTGGGATCTATATTCTACTCTTGCATGTGTGTCTTGCATGTGTGTTTGAAATGGTGCTGAATTTCGGGTGTTTAGGGTATGAGAAACTGAAGCTAGAGTGTATTGTTTTTGAAATAGCTTGCTGTTTTCGTGTATACCGCCTGACCCAGAATGTTGTAGAGGCTTGCATGTGGGTTTTGAGTCGGATTTTGACTTCAACTTCTTCATGAAAGTTGTAGACAAAATTTCATAGTATAACATACTAAAATTTGAGACAAAATGGCTGAGTTTTAAGGGGTGAAACCCTTCCTCTACGAAAATGTTAGATCTGAAGCTGTTTTGTTGACCTCTTGGTGATTTTGTGTGTTGTATGTCACTTTTTACTAAGAATTTCACTTCGACTTCTTCACGAAAGTTGTAGAGAACATCCTGAGATTAACATACTCAAATTTGAAGTAAAACGAACAAGTGTAGCCTAGTGAAACGATTTTCTTTTGAAGATGATAGATCTGGAAGTATTGTACTGGACTCCAGAGATTTCGTGGGCTATAAAGTGACTTTCCTTTGAAAATATCACCTTGATTTCTTAATGAAAGTTGTAAAGGATATCTTGAGGATTAACATATCCAAAATTTAGAGAAAACCAACGGGAATAGATAGGTGAAATTGTAGTTTTTCAGAGAGTGTTGAATCTGGAAATTTCGGCATTGAAACAGAAGCTTCACCTGTTTATATTAAATTATCCAGAATGAATTTGACTTTGGTTTCTTCATGAAAAACCTACCTTAGGATCTTGACTAACATAGTCGAATTTCATAAATTTTGAAGGTTATTAGGGTATTTAATCGGAAATGTTTCTAAAGCCCTATAATCTGACGCGTTTGGACTTAATCAGTTTCAATGTATGGGTCATATCATTTTATATGAAGTTCTTTTGGCAAAGTGTTCTTCACGAAGTATCTTTATTTATGTCTTCCCTGAAACATATTCAAATTTCATAATTTTTGAAGTTCATTTGCCTATTTAATCAAAAATGTTTCTAAAACTGTGCAAGCTGTATTGATAGAATAGAAATGCTGTGATGCGTGATCTATATCAAATGGTGTGAGGATCTTTTGGTGCAGTGTTATCGATGAATATCTGCCATTATGTCTTGACTATCATGTGTTCAAATTTCATAATTTTTAGAGACCATTTGGGTATTTAATGGAATTATTTTCTAAAACTGTGCAAGCTGGATTGTGTGAATTTCGAATGCTGAAGTTTATGATTGTTTCTATTTTGAATGAGCCCTATTAATTATATTGATTGAAGTGAATGAATCTTGCTGAGCATGTGATGAAAATTGGCATTGTATATAGAATCAAATGCTGAATTTGACTTTGTTGTCATGCATCATATGCCTTGTTGATTGTGAGCCATGTATTGGCAAATATGAATTGTGATGAATGACGAAACTATTGGAGGCGAGTTGATAATGCCCTGGCAGTGTTAGGATGCCCGGAATGGTTGGGTGCCGGATGCTTGGTTGTATTGAGATACATGCTCGGATGTCCTCGGGAGTTTTGAGATGCCCGGAATGGTTGGGTGCCGGAAGCCTAGGAGGTTTGTGCCCGGGGATTGCCTCGTGATGCTAGTTGGGATGCGAGATGCCTGGAATGTGGGGGTGCCGGATGCCCGGTGGTGAGTGCCGGAGGTTTCTCGCGACACCTGGATTGGGGTGCGAGTGATAAAAGTGGGATGAAATTTCTGATCCCGAGAATGAAAGACGTGATGATCAATTTGAAAGATAAAAGTGGAAATCGAATTATGCACGTATGGTATGATCGTATATGCATGGCTATCATATGATATGATGATGATGAGTGCATGATTGTGTGTGCACCTATGGCATGATGATACATGTATGATGTGATGGTGATGAGTACATAAGGATGTATGTACATATGATATGATGATATATGCATGGCTTCAAGGTAAGATATGCTTGTATGCATGAATGACATGTACTATGCTATGATGTGGTGATTGTATTGTATGATGCATTGAGTGGTTTATTGGATCTTTTACCTGCTGAGTGGCTGTACTCACCCCTCTGGGGACCAACATTTTAGATTAGAGAGATGCCGCTCCCTACTGTCACGCGGGGTAGTTTCTATGGCCTCCCATCTAACGTGGAGGTAGAGTGTTCGGAGATAGATTCCGCCGTCATTCCTGGTCTGACGTTTGTGCGAGTTCGCGTGCTGGTTATGTACGATGTGGGCCTGGCTAGGGGCCCGATCGTTCAGGAGTTTTTGTCGGTACACGTCCGACGAGATGGAGTGATTCGGGGGATGTTGCCGCCACCACCGCTCGATGCGCCAGGATGGGTGTGATGGCCGCGTGAGGAGTAGAGAGCTGGCGTTTTTTGATAGTAGCCGATACTTGTAGATGGGGGATGATACACGTTCGATATAGGGGTCGAGATACCTTTTTGGTTATGGCCAAGCGTAGATAAGAGTCTTGGCTTTTCTTTTGGATGTACCGACCTAAGAAACCCATCATGAATATATGTAAATAAAAAGTGGTTCGGCCTCATCTTTTCCTTTGATGTGTAGTTGGTGTGTATTGTATCATGATCGTTGGAGGGAGAATTGGTAAGACATGATTATGCTTCTGCAAGTAAGTTGCGCTGGGACCGTTTTAAAAAAAAAATGCCTATGAACTGCGGTGCTTCTTCTAAGAGATGTACCTAGTGTTCATTAGGTATAGTGAAAGGTAAGCGAACTGTGGCGACCCTAGGTGTTTCGGGGTGCCACACTGGACCCGATTGCGGCCAACCCTACTCGACCCGACCTGACCCATTGACCTGACTTGACCCGGTCAATCGGTCGGACCGGTTTTGACCGGTCAAGATACGCCTGCGCGTGGGCTCCACATGCCGCGCACTTAGGTGGCGCGTGTGGGTGCGTGGAGCATCGGATCGGCGCGTGGCTAGCGGCATTGGATTCGTATGCTCATTCTCTATCTTTTGGTGTATTTATTTTATATGTTTGATGATTTTATGGATGTGAAAATACATACAAAGCCCTAAATACGTGTATTTTTAGTGTATTTTTGTGTATTTTTATTGTATTTTCTGTGATTTTGGAAATACAAGTGTTGGGTTACAGGTATGTTATCACATGAACATTATAATGGTGTGATTCATTAATAAAAATAAAAATTTATTGTGAACTGAAGCTGGCTTAATGAGATACAACCATTATAGGATAGTAATTGAACTATGTATTGAGGTGATGAGAAACAGTAAGAGGTTATGAAACTTTTGTTGCTCATGCATACTCCTTTACATGCTGGTAACTTTTGAATGATGGACGTCTTAAGAATCTGTGACCAAACTGATTGTACTAATTAACACATCTGCTGAATGTGGGTAATGCATGTTAGTTAAGTCATTGCATATTGTACCTAAACTCATCTGGTCACTGGTTAATGTCCATTAAGTTGAATATTTTTATTGTTTAGGAGTATGATAACATTTACGTAGAGTAACAGTATCTACTATTAAAGTTTAGATATTTGGTTCTCTAGTTTGACTCAATTAATAGACCACTAGTTGATTACAATGATAATTTGTTACTTAAAAAAAAATTGGCTAATAAATCAGTTGTTGGCATTGGAGTCATTTTTTTACCTTATGAAACTCATGAGTGATAATGGATCAGCTATCAGACTTGTCGATTTGGTGTACCTTGTATTACTATTGATGTTAATTTGTGAGAGATCTTCTAGATCAGCATTCTTTTTATGTTGTTCTGGTAATCTGTAATCGGGGTGCATATAAAATGTTTTATTCTCTGTTATGAGAAGTTTCTTGTGTTGCTGTGATCAGTGATCTCATTGGAATCTGTTTTTCAGATTCGCCATATATATATATGATTAATTTTTATTAATGAATAAAGTAATGTAATTAGCATGATATGTAATTTTAGTGATTTACTACCCCTATCACTAAAATTAAAATCACATGTATATGGTGTATGTGAGGAGTAAAGTTTATATCCCTGGTATGAGAGAGTTTTAAGGATTTAATTGAGTAGTGAGTGGCACGCTTGATTGGGTTTGAGAAATTTCGGTCTCGTATGATGATTGGGATGTCTCCTGGTCTAATGTGTAGTCATACTCCCAAAGGAGGTGATTGCGTATTAGTTCATAGAGGATACATGATGGTGTGGTGGATGAGTGACTGATCCTAGTGGTTCATATGCCCAAATGTAATGAATTCATGAAGATTGGAATATATTCTTATAACCACTATCATGTGGGGAGTGTACAACTGCATGTCATTTATTCTGCCCAAAGGTGATTATATGATTATGCATGTAACTCTCTGGATGTGTACTTGTACGTCAAGTTACACAGTGCTCGCATGATGCTAATTATATACATTGCTTCTTTTTCAGTCACATTTTCTGTAATTAATAAATCCACTATTATTGAGGTTTTTACTGCTACAAATTTTAAGTTGTGGACATATGGTTTGTTGCTTGGGAAAATAGCAATAGAATTTGCTTACTATCTATGAAGCGTCCATTCAGGAACATTTGAATAGTGGTTTATCAACTGATTGCACTGCTAAAGGTTGATGGAAGCCTTAGTGGCTTGAAATTATGTCTTGTTTAATACCGAAATTAAGACACATCTGCAAATATTGTGTTTAAGACATAATGATATATATGTCTCATATAAGGTTGAAAAGGTTGTTTTAAAAAATTTTCTATCCAAGGAATAGTCTCACACATGTCTAAATGAAGAGTAGAAAAGTTGACAATGTTGATATTATGTCTACTCTTAACGGTTATCTAAAAATTTCTATTGATTATTGTGGAAGTAAAATGACCGAGATAAAGAATAAATTGATTAGAATTAGTCTTGAAGGTTATCAGGTTTAATAGTGGTAGTGAGTATTTTGGCAAGTATGACAATGCAGAATAACTTAAAGGGTCATTTGTCAAATACTTGATAAATTATGGGGTGGTAATTTAATTACTATGCCTGAAAATCTTGACAATAAGATTTGGCTAAAAGGCAGGAAGCACCATAATGAACATGGTGATAAGTATGATCAGTAAGACCAATTTATCCGGTTTTCTGTGGGCTAATATTATAAAAGCAATTTTTTCACATACAAAAGGTATCTCTTATCAAAGTTTTTTCATAAACTTCTTTTAAGTTATAGACTAGACGTAAATTTTAACTTGAATCATATTATAATTCAGAGGTGTCACACAAAAGTGATGCTGTCTAATCCAATATTAAGTGTGTTGCAATTCAGATCCACTTTGATTTTTTTTTTTGTATCTTACCTAAATTGTTCAAAGGGGTATTGATTTGACCCTAAAAAAAAAGGTACAAGAATTATGAAATCACATACAGTAAAGTTTCTAGAGATCGACGTAAAGTAGATGATAGCTGCTCTTAGACTATTAAAGATAATAATGATGGAGGTTACTGTGTTTTTGTCTTTACCTATACAGATAATTATGGAATCTCCTATACCATAAACCAAACTTGTTGAGGTTCAATGTACTATTCTTGATATAGTTAATAATGAAATTTCTTAAACCTCTCAAGTGTAGAATGAAGTGGTTGTAACTTTATTAAGGAGATTTGTTAGGAAAATACGATCAATTATACCATCAGACAATATAGTCTATTTGTAAGAGCATGATTACAATATCAACTACATGGTTGTTTTAGCAACTTATATAAATGTCGTTTGTTGTTCTCAATTAAGTATGTGATTAAATGCCATAAAAGATAATAAAGTTTTCACTCTGAAAGAGGGGTGGATAGTTAATAGTGAAGAAATAAATATTTCTTTCTAATATTTTTAAAGATTCTTTCAAAGCGAACATGGCATTAATAATTTATTTTGATATGGAGTTACGCTAAATAGATACAAAATCTATATTGTGCAACTGGAGGATTTTGCAACAGATGTTTCAAGTAAACTTGTGTGTAGACTAAAAAGTCTTATTTATAGTTTTAAACAAGTTTTCAAACAATATTATTAAAGTTTAATAGTGTTATTATTTTGTTTAATTTGGAACAAAGTAATTCAATATACTGTAAGGTCAGTGGGAGGAAATTTATTTTTCTCATACTCTATGTACATGATATTTCGCTTAGAAGTAGTGACCTTGAGACATCTCTTGTTCTTTGCACTGAGGTCCGTAAGGATTGTCTTTTCCATATTATATTAGATTTTCTTGAAGGACATTTGCCCATCGTATTTTGGAATTATTCAATATATATCATTGCAAACCAGGAATTGCTCCTGTTGTTAAGGGTGATGGACTAAATCTATCACATTGTCCTTATTTAGATATTGAGAAAATCTAATTAAAATGTGTACTTTATGTCAGTGCACTTAAAAGTATAATGTATGCTCGAATTTGCACTAGACTAAATATCGTCTTTGTGACGAGACTTCTAGGCAGATATCAGTCAAATTCATGACGTGATCATTGAGTTGCTGCTAAGAAGGTTTTGAGGTACTTTAAAAGGACAATAGATTATATGCTAATTTACAGACATGTTCAATTCTTGCCGTTAGTAGGATATTTAGATGTAAACTTTGCTGGCTGTTATGATGACATGAAATCAATAACGGAATACATATTTATGTTAGCAGGAAGTGCAATAAATAAATTTCTATGTTATCTTCTACTGTGTAAGTAGTGTTAGTAACATTCTTTTAGGCTGTTACTTGGGCTATTAGGCTCAAGAACCTCATAACGGAGTTGATCATTTTAACTTTATGGATAGACCCATACGGTTGTATTGAGATAACAAATTTGTAGTATTATTTATTTACTACAAAGGTCTCAAGGGGTCTAAATATATGGTGGTCAAAATTTTTAATCAAAAGGAAACGGTACAGAAAGGTGACGTAATAATATAACATATTTTCACAGATGATATGGTTGCGGATCCACTAATTAAAGGCTTATGCCTATGTGTATTTGAGCGAAATGTCATTAGCATGGGCCTAGGAGTATCATGAGATGCTGTTGTTTAGTGGGAGCTATTTTGGCTTTACTCTGATAAATGTTGCATCTGTGTTCGTTACACTTTATAACGGTTTGATATGTATCAACTTTTGCATTCAATAAAATATTTTTGAATGTGTTGTTATTATGTTGAATACATATTGATAAAGTCTCAAGGTATTGTATAACCTTGAGTGAAGGCTAGGGGCATCCGGTTATTAGCCTTGTGCATATGTCTTGTTATACATAAAGAAAGGTTAACCGTAAGGACAAGACATATGTGGGTTCATTGGAACCATAAAGACATTCTCTAGTGGCATAAGTTTTTGTGACGCTTAAGGTAAGAGAATGGTGACTGACAAATGGGATTTCTCTATGAGATATGTTATCCATTTGACACACTACTATATTGAATCCATATCAATAAAGTTGAGAGCACTTGTGACCATGGAAGGCTTTGTGTGTATATATGCAGTTACCGCCATGATTCGGTATTTGAGATTTTATGGGATAATATTGACTATTAAGAATTATCTCTGGACCAATGTGCGCACATACAGTACGATAATCCGAGTGGAATAATGTAAGAGTTTTCCTAATGTGAACTACATTAATTGATATTGTAATTTACTGTTTTTACGGTTACCGTAAAACAGGGTTGGTCTAAGGTGAGATAGAATGTTTCTTAATTAGTTTAATATGTGATTGGTTAGTATGGGCTAAGTTGAGCCTGGCCCGTAATGGGGGGGCCTGATTGGAAACTCTATAAATAATGCTCAAGTCTCTACTCTAATCCTAATTCTCACATGTATCATCATATAATGGGCGTTTACCTAACGCTAAACGTGAGGGAGCCACCTCATTGAACCAGTGATACGGAGGGCAATAGAGCAGAAGGACTTGATGCGTGGATCCCCTTGATATGTGGGTAATCCCTTTTTCTGCTTCCGCTTTAAAGAATGATGGATTATAAAACAGGTGCGTTAATCCTTTACTCAATTATGTATGTTCTTGTTCTAGTTATGGAGATCTTGGGGTTGCACAATTTGCGTCCAACAAATTAAGCTTAATTACAATTAATATCAATTACAATCAACCAAATCTCAAATATTTACTAGAAACATTTGAAATCAAAAATCGTTATTATCACTTAGTCTTTAAACTTGGACCAGCTCTTCGAAGGCGTTCATGGCCGAGAGCGGCAAAGCCAGCACCACCGCGATCCCCTTCTTCCCTTCCCCTTCCCCTTCCGGGAAGAACACGCACAGCTCCCTCCCTAGGTCCCCGCACCCGAACTGCGACGGGTCGTCCCACCCGAAGTTCGACATCCCGTAGGCCAGCCGGGTCCAAGAGCTGATCACCAGCGTGCCCACCGACGAGAGCGGCGGCTTGTACGTGTCCACGAAATCCATCCTCGACAGCACGTAGTCCTCGTCCAGCTGCTCCACCGCCTTCTGTATCTGCTCGACAGCGAACGAGATGGGCCGCTCGCACAGCTCCCCGGCTGGGCAGAGGCTCGCGGTTGTGACCACGGCGTTGCCGAAATAATTCTCGGGCAGCGCCTCCATCCCGAACCTGGACCTGAAGTCCGCCATTATGCGGATCTTGGTCAGCTGGTGAGGCTTCATCCCCAGCGCCTGGCTCCGCGCGCGCCACACCAGCGCCGTGATGGCTGCGAAGCTCGAGCAGCACTTCACCTTCCCCTTGGACAGCGCCAGCTTCTTGGTCGCCGCGATCCTGTCGGCGTCGAAGACGAAGAGCCTGTGCACCAGCGGGTCCCGCTGGTACAGTGACTCGGTGTCCGATGTGTCGGCGATCTGCACGAAGTCGTCGTACGGGTACTTGATCCGGGGCGGCACCCGTGTCTTCAGCAGGGTCCGGTCGTGGAAAGGGACGGCGGTCACTGGCTTCCCTCTCGCGATTTGGGCCCACGAGTTGACGAAGTTCATCGCGGCGACGCCGTCGCCCAGGGTGTGGCTGAGTCCAATCCCCAGAGTGAATCGACCGCACTTGAACTTCGTGACCTGATCTCCAGAACCATCATGCAACGAAACAATAAGTTACCATGCACGTTTAGGGTTACGGTTAGAAGTGCGTGGGATACGACTATGCTCGCGCCACGTATGCTTTATTAGATTTATATCCTCAGTCTTCGCTTACCCACCGACCAACCATTCATCACGACCTCATAATCCACCAACAAAGCTCTATAATAGGGAAATGATTAGCTAACCGTACCGTTAGCTTAGGAAACAAACCGTAAAACCCCCACCACTCATTTCCCCATGCCTGTGGTTCGCTTGACAAGTAAAGAAAACATTTGTGGCTTTCCTTTGACCGTGAGACGATCAGACCATCATGCTAGAGGGACCCTTTATAATGTACTCCACAACACGTCCAGATTGTAACTATCTAATTTGTTTTTAGAAAAAAATGACGCCATCCTCGATATGGAGACATGCAGACAATCAATAGTCAACGGTCGCAGGAGCAATATGATATCTATTTGTGGAATATAATGAATTTCTTCATTTTTTTTTCTCGAAAGGATAATAGTTTCCATGTCTTATTAGTTTGAATATAGGTGCTATTATGAAGCATCTGTCTCTCTCGTATATGCTATTAATGTATGAATTTGGTGATGTCATGCTAATACAAAATCAAAAGAATTAGTTTTTCCTCTGTCTACAATAAATTTGGAGGATTTGATTGTGGGTTGTAAATATAGATATCGCCCACCTGCAAACTCGATTAGAGTCGAACTTGGTGATGTTCAAATATTTGTAATGAAGCAACCACAGGGATGATTGAAGAAAGTATTCTGCAATCAGGAATGGAGAGGAAATGCAATGGCCAAAAATGAAATACCAAACAGGGTCGCATTAACTTAGGACAAAAAGGTTGGTCAGAACATAGCAAAAGGATTATACATTCACCGGTTAGCTTCATAGCACTTTCTGGGAAATACATATTTTTTCTGCCAACATCGCAAAAAACCAAAATATTATAATTTTTTTTAATGTTTTTCTCTTAATAATCAAGGGATAGAATGAAGTTGACATACTATTTTCTTCACTTTATCCGGAATATAATTACAGTTTCTAATTAAATCAATATTGACCAAAAATTAATGCATGCAGTCCCACAAAAAGAGCTAAATGCACGCACTTTATGCTTATTAGAGATTTATGACGTATATGTGTCATTTGATCAACTTTGTTTGTGGAAATACTTTGTCGTTTATGCATGTTAATCATTTTAAAAATCATATTGCAATTACTCTGAAGTAAATTAATACATCTAAATTATACAAATTGCCCAACCTGTGCAGTTAGTAAGGGTGTCTCGAGCATGGTTTTGGCCTTTGGATCGGTGTAAATGAGTTTGTTTGTGACGTCGAGATCGGGAACTCGGACATCGCCCAGCATGTCCATGCTACAGTCAGCCTCCGCCTCCACAAATGGCGCGCCCTTCTTCGTCAACTCCACGATGAATCTCCCCTCCGGGCTTATGGCCATGGAGCCGGCAAGTGGATAATAGAGGACCAAAACCTTGGACAAAGCCTGTTTGAGCACCTCTCCGACGTTGTCACTGCCTTTCTCGTAGCGGTAGATCGTCCTCATGGTGAAGGGAATTGCCTGGTCGAGGCTCGACAGGAAGTAGAACCCGTCGGGGGTCTCGGACTCGGGTTGGACCATGACGGGCTCGAACTTCCGCACGGTCATGGCGCCACCGTTGATTGTTAATGCCTCCATCGTTGCTGTTGAAAAGCCTGCACATTCATACAATTCATGACACAAATGCCTACCATAGAGAGAGAGAGAGAGAGAGAGAGAGAGAGCTATACCTTAGAGTTATTTTTCATGCACGCAAGGGACTAAAGTTTGAAGCCACGTACTTCAGCGCCTTAACTTAGACATGACAGTTCGCAAGATCGGTCGTTTTCCCAATGCATGGCTAGAGCGAAGATCGAATGACAGTTTATATAGACCGAGGAAGTAGGTGAAGGACTGCCATGTTCACTTCATAAGTGGAGGAGGAACACGTCTTGCTAGGTAAATTTGGCCAGAAAAATGGTCATTCGTGAGGGAAGTGATGAACAGGTCCACCTGTGGATATGGATAAATTTGACACGGAGTTCACCGAGTACGTGTATTTTTAATACATCTATAGTCACGAACAAGGTTTGCGTATGTATGACCAAGTAGCTTAATAAAAGTTCGTACACATGGAAAAAGAAAAGAGTGAATTTTATTTTTGGGATGAATCTTGCGTGTTTCCATACAAATTAAGAGAGATACGGTGGAATTTCATTTATCTTATTACACAAAACCTTTTAACTAAAATTAGATGATTGCTTTATCGAGATAGAAATCTATTGTCTCCTACTATAATCTCATTTGTTATTTCCTCCATGGGATGGCAACATGTGCACCCTCTCCCCCCTCTCTCTCAATAAGTCCTCCATGGCGTCAAGGTGGCATCGAGTCCGACATGAACTCCACCATTGGCAATGAGCTTGACTTCAGCAACAAGAAAGAGAGAGGAACGGTTACATTGTTGGTCATAATTTACGGAAACATCCAGAGGTTCCTTATCGAATATATTGAAGTGTATAGAAAAAAAAAATGGAAGGTACTGACCGAATTGTTTAGTATATCCGATCCATCGACTTTCGTTCATGCATCACTTCATCTTGCTTTTTAAAGCGCCTTTTGACCCTTGAGTTTTGGCTTATGCTTCTAAGACATCTCTACCTGTCCTTTTCTGTGCTTATTAAAGGACCGACTTTGTTCACTTGGCCAGCTGAGGAGGAATATATTCTGGTTAGGGAAAATCTGACCAAAAGAATGATAATCCGCGAGGCAAGAAAAGAACAGGTCCTCTTTCCAACCCTATACCTGCTCATTCAGCACCATCTGTTTGTTTAAATAAAGCTTAATGCACCGTTGACCTGAATAATGTTGACAAGGCACTTCACCAGATACGTGTAATTTTTTTAAGACATGTATCAATTAGTTATGCTCACGTTATGAACTAATAGCTTATTGAACGTTGACCCTGGATGAGATTAGTTTTATGTATAGTGGGGGCCGACAACTTGGACTCTCGCGTGCATTGCGGGTCTACGCATTCCGGTCACCATTTATTCCGGTTCCTATCTGTACAAGCAAAGAAAAAGTAAAAAGAGAAATTTTTGTTCGTTGAGATGAATATTGCATGTTTCCATCCAAATTCAGTATGAGGAACATATGGTTCATTTACCCTTGTACAAATAGTATTGTTGACACCTAATTTTGATCATTCTACTTACTTGTTCATCATTTAAAAATGTCAAAATTACATTAAGCATTTCATAACATTACATTTAGGTAACAATAATATTTAAGACCAAACTTATCTGATTTAAATTTGTTCTTAAAAATTATCCTAAAAAAAAAAGAAAATAGAAAAGGTAATAAAAAATGATTAGTAAAATAAAACAAATCGGTTGTGGAGGAAGATTTTGAAAGATGGAGCCATTTTCTTCTTGAGCGTATCCCTTCTTTTCGGAAGATCGTCGGCGGAGTAAATATATGCAATTATCTTGGAAAATCTTCACTTGTAAAACAAACTTTTTTTTTTCTTCGTGTGAGGTTGGGGGGGGGGCAATTGGCAAAGCGTTGGTGAGGTTTGTTCAAAGGAAGAATAGAAGAAAGCAGAGTCCTTAAAAAAAATGAGTTCGTTCATGATCGGAAGAAATGAAAATGAGAATTTGCCTTCATGAGAGGAAAAGATTGACACAGCCAGAGAGAAATTGGCAAGAGTACTTGAGGTTCTGTTTAAGGGGGATGAGAAAAGGAGAGAGAGAGAGAAATTTTCGGGGGTGTTCATGAGTGATACGAGGGGAGAGAAATTGGCAAAGCGCTGGTGAGGTTTCGTTCAAGGGTGAAAGGGAGAGAGGGCGTGAAAACTGTGTCGTGAAATAGGTAATCGCCTTAGACTAAAATTAGTTCAAAAATTTAGCTTCTTAGTTAGTGATACATATCAATTTTGACTTGATGTGTTGTGATATATTTGATTATTTATCTAATTAGGAAATTTGTCGTATTAAGTTATAATTGTAAAAACTATTGAGCCGCGAGATGTCGGGTTAGATTTTTTATTATTTTGACATTTAATGGCAAATTTATGGATTGCTTTGCGTGATTGATTCGCACTAAGATAATAGGACATACATCTCGATGCGTCATTTGATACTTAATCGTTATGTACACATCACATATCATGCACCATGTCATATCTAGAACTTAGGTCCATGCACATTTCATGTTTAAAGCAACGCATGTTGATTTTTAAAATTCATATGGAATTAGGATAATTTTCCGTCAATAGAACAAAAAAAAAAAAAGAATAGAAAATGTTATTTAGGTCATATAGATTTCATAATATGCACGCCACATGTTGCGCGTTAGTTAGTGAGTCATACATTTTAGGTTCAATGTCTAAGTGTTCCCATCATGCAGTCCGACTATAATTAATAATTGAGTTTTCATGCATTATTCGATTTTAGTTAAAAAAAATTCTGCATTGCATCCTCATATCACTTTTTTGTCAATAAAAATTATTAAGTCGTTTTTTTTTATCTATTTAAAAGGAAAACACAAAGGTCACTTGCTTGGTTAATTAATAGGGTTAATTCATAATTAATCCTATTTCATCTAGGTTGCATATAAAAAAAAACAAAAAGAATTTTTCGGAATAGCATTATTCTGAAAAAAAAAATCATAAAAAGAACATGCATGCACATAGAATTACCACGTCGCTCATTATGTAGCATATGGATATTTAGGATCACGTAAATTAGATTGCACACGTATTGTGATGGTCCAAGTTATGTCATAGTGAATTGCATCTCACACGTCATTAGAGCAAAAATCATGCAATTAAATTTAGGTGTCATATCATTTCGGAATCATGTTTAGGGCATGCATTTTTAATTAACATTTTGTAGGGTTTTTTTTTTTTTTTTTTTTTTTTAGAATAAGCCTTAATAACATTGTAGTTTGTTATTTCCGCCGGCCTTGTGTTTTTTTCGGCTGCTAGATGCAACCTTCCTTGGTGGAACAGGTCTTGGCCGGACAATCTTTAGTGGGCCTTGAAGTTTCTTTCAGGCAATGAATTCTATCAATGCATTGCTTGTTTCTCTTTTGGAGCCCTTTGCCACGTGATCTAGAAAATGCGGAACAATATTCTCTTTCGAGACCAAGCCTTGGTTATATCGGCCTTGAAGAACCACCTCGTCAAAGTTGTTAAGGACAAAGCCTTGACATTTAACAATGTTGCAAACACTTCAAGAAATAGGAGGATTCAATGCAGTTGGGGAATTGACCCGTCCATTTTCTCTCCTGTGGTGTCGGATTTTCCCTGTAACTTATGGCTTGTTGGTTGTCGCTGCTGGCTTCCCCGTTCTCTATGTTCTTGTGGAAGTCGTGCAGCCTTAGGGTGTCATGTCCTTCCTGTTTTTCGTCTTGAGGGTTGCCGCTGTTTGGTCTCCCCTCCGTTTCTTTTTTCTCGGCACCCTTCCACTCGGCTTGATTGGTTTGTCTTCTTGAGTGCAAGTTTTGCTGGTGCCGAGTCTCTTGTTGTATAGCTTTCTTGGTTAAAAGTCAATATATCTTACCTTTACCAAAAAAAAAAAAAAAAAAAAACATTGTAGTTTGTTTTGCTTAGGTTCATAATTCTTTCAATTTATCACTTGGGTTTATTGAATGTTATTTTATTAATTGTGCACCCGCATGACCACTTTTTACATGTTAATGGCTTAGGTTAAAATTAATCAAGACTGCTAGCAAAATATTTTTGAAATTAAAATAAAAAGGTACTAAAAGGGCGTTAGATCAATCTAGTATAATCATGTCCTCGAACCTATTAAATATCTGGTTCACAAAGGTAAAGTATTCTCTCATACTTTACTTAGGTTTCTAATTAACCCTAATTGATTAGTGGCAACTTCAAATTGAGTAAAATTGCATGTCTAGATGGATTAATTTTTGAGTCTCAAGTTGTGATTGGTAGGACTTAAGAGGGTCCTTGCTAAGTCTTCAGACTTAGAAATCCATTAGCTTTTTCTTGGGTAATTCACCTTTGAGAAGGTCACAACAAGTACTTAAGCTAAAATTGGGCGATCATCTTATTGGCATGAAAATCCGCCATCTCCCAGTGCAGCCTCATTTATTATTTCCTCCATGAGATAGCAACTTTTTGTGCCCTTTACTTTACATCGATTACTTTTTTAGCCACCATTTTAAACCTTGAGCTTTCGTATTTGATTGAAAAATTATACTATCACCAATCGATATATTTATTGGAATTGTCCATTTTGTCCCAAAAATGCTTTTATTGATGAGGAAAATTTGAAAGTGAAAACGCTCACAACTCAAAGAAGAGAAGGAGGTGAATAATTTTTTTTTTTTTTGTTGGTCTTTCACCTTATTAAAAATGATTACAAGACTTGCCTTTAAATAGGATTGTCACATGACCCTTAAATAACTCTTATTTATATCTAGCATTCCTAGAAATAGAGAATTTACAAAACATTAAACTTGACATAGAAACATGACAGTTACAAAACATTAACTAAACATTGAAACACAAACGGACTCTTAAAAGCAACACTATGATAAAGATAGCAATCAACAACCATTAAAATTGACAATTAGGTAGCAATCAACAACCACTAAAATTGACAACTTATTTAATGAATCAATAACCTATTTGCTTAATTGGTAACGTCCAGTGGATTTGGCTTAATTAATAGCAATCAACAACCACTAAAATTGACAACTTATTTAATGAATCGATAACCTATTTGCTTAATTGGTAACGTCCAGTGGATTTGGCTTAATTAATAACATTTAACACACCTCTCCCCTTCGTTTTTTGTGCCAACCGAAGGAGGGCTGATGGGTCTTTAGGTGTGCAGTTCAGCTCTGAGATTAAGATAGTAAACTTTAAGTTTGGGATGCAAAGTAGTGTATGAGTAAATAACGAGATAGGTTCTTGATCCTTTTCTCTGAAAAAAAAGAAAAAGAAACTAAAAGAAACGATCAACTTTCTTTTCGATATATATAGTTTTTGTAAGGAATCATTCTGCGCATAATATAGCGGCCCAAATCAATCTTGATACTGATAAAAATAAGGTGTGAAGACTTCTTCAACTGGTGATATCGCGCTGAATTGAATTCTTCTTTAAAGGGTGATGTCAGAGATGTATCTGTGGGTGTACTCGAAATTCATCAAGCAGCATTTGGAAGCGACTTCTCTGTGGGCTTATACATCATCTCCCACCCTAATGTCGTGGCATTCAAATCCTCTGGAATAAACTGGAGCAAACAATGACAACCATGGATTACTTTGACCCCGCAACAAAGTGCCAAAGGAATGATGTGATCAAGATTCTGACTCGTTCCGGCCCCGCTTGCGTGAGAAAACGCACGCCATGACCAAAGGCGATCAACCACCCTATTGGTCAACTCAAGATATTGATAATCTTCGTATGAATAAAGATAAGTTCTACGGCGGAAGATTAGATCGTGGGGGGTTGAAATGTAAGGTGGCCGTGGTGACTGGGGTAGAAGGGTGGAGTGAATCAACCTTGAAGAATGAGTATGCGGCCAGATCGACCCTGAGAAAAGACGTAGAATATAATGTATGAAATCAATCGAAAAATTAGGAGATAGAAACTTGTAATTCGACCCTTGGTTATGTGCACGTTGATGCTGGACACAATGTTGGGTTTCTATATACGTACGTGCAAGCATGTTGGTTTATTGTAGCGGGATCACAAGCGTTTGAGGAGACGC
Organism: Eucalyptus guilfoylei; assembly: GCA_016097605.1. Taxonomy (NCBI): domain Eukaryota; kingdom Viridiplantae; phylum Streptophyta; class Magnoliopsida; order Myrtales; family Myrtaceae; genus Eucalyptus; species Eucalyptus guilfoylei. The sequence continues at coordinate 21,301,192 of CM027860.1, forward strand.
TCTCGTAGGTTGGGAAATATCCAAACTTCATACCTACTTCATGTAAGTTAGCAGCTCGAATCTTGCCATTGTTGATAACAAGTGCGTTCGGGAAAGCCTTGTAAATACGCTTTGAGCCTCTAGAGGTTGTTGAGTGAAAGTTTATGCATTTGATAAATGAGTGCCGCCGGGTTAATGGTCACTGTCATTCTCAAGAATGACGAGAAATGTTCCACATGTACATAATGTAGTGAGAGGGGCAACCGACAGTTCATGTACGGTCCTTTTGGTCCTATTTCAGCAATTTTTTTTTTCCAATTAAAAACTCAGTTTAGGCTATGTGTAAATAGTTTTGTAACTCTTACTCTAAACCAGATAAAGAAAAAAAATAAAATAAACACGTCTGATATACATAGTGTTGCTATAGGAGAACTCCCCAGTCCAAAAAATATAAAACACACTTTACATGCTTGTTTTGATTCAATCAAATACTGGTGGTTATTTAAATCATCTATATAGATGAAATACTATGCGGAATTTTATTTCAAAAGAAATGAGCCACAGGTACCGGAGGGAATTCTTGTTCATGGTTTCGCACTGTGTTCAGTTATTGCACAATCAAATAACCATAATAAAGCACATCTTCCATTATCATCTTGTTAGAAAGATCAGTTAGAATACAAAACATTGATAATCTAGTCAAGAACGTGGCACATTCCGAAGGTCTTATCTCATTGATTAACACATGCGGGTCACTCTAACTAATTCGTAACATGTTTAAGATGATATTCAACTTCTAAAAATTTTTCAGATGCAAAAATCATACGATGTATATGAATACTATATAAAGTCCTAAGGAGTTGGGTCGTAGGTGAAGCCTTAGATGCTTGTCTAATAAATTTAGTGCGTTTTCGTGTTGTGATTGGAATTTTTAAGAAGAAAATTAGTTTAAATATTTTAAATAATATGAAAAGATGAGGATATTGCGAATTAATTATTTAAGTAAAAAAAGAATACAAGATATTTGAGAGAGATTACTACCATTAGAAAAGCTTTATAGCACCTAAAACGAGCAAATAAAAAGAAAGTCATTGAGTGACAACTAGATGATAAGATTTTCAAGTTTCTTTAAAAGAAATTTGTGGTGTCACTCTTGCGGGAATTGTGGATCCTCACTTCATCATTTCTCCTAATAAATTTTTCCTTGAAAGACTTTGACCCCAAAGTTGCTTTATCGAAGCTTAAAGCTTCCGCTCTGGAGCATTTCGGAAAGCGGGTATGAAGGAATACTTTCAGTTTTCCTACTTTGCGCTCGCTTTACTTTAATCCCAAGTTGACCCTCCATCGCTGGCGGAAGGAGAAAGCCTCAGCGGGTCTTAGGCCTGCTGTCTGCGACCTCAGCCCAGCCACCTGAGGTCTCGACAGCGGTGGCTATCGCTGTCGATGTGGCTTGGATCACCATGGATGTTGCCTTCGGATAGTGGGTGAGAGATTGATTGCTTGCTAAGGATTCGTTCGTTTCATGAAAAATAACTTTTAAGGAAATATTTTTTGGATTTTTCGGCGCTCGTTTCACAAAAAAGTAAATTGTTTGGGGAAAACATTTTCCATGAAAAGAAAAAAAGTCTTCTAAATTAGAGGAAACTGTTTTCCACTTTTCAAAAGTGAAAAACATTTTCTCCACTTGATTTCTCTTATCTCACATTCCTACAAACCCTCACTTCCTCCTCGTCCTCTTTCCTTCTTCTTCTTTTTTTAAATTATTATTTGTTTATTTATTTATTTAAATTCGAATTATTTTTTCTTTTTCTTTCCTTTGTTTCCTTGCTTCTTCTTTATTGGTTTGTCGCCGGCCACGGGCGATGGCCGACGACTAGTGATAGGCGAGCCTTGAGCTCACTGGCAATCATGAGGCTCGCCCATCTATGGCCAGCTCAAGCTCGCCACTCACTAGATTGGCGAGCGCAAGCGTCGAGCTTGAGGCTTGAGGCCGACAAGCTCGGAGCTCATCGATCTGGCGAGGCTCGAGGCTGGCGAGCTTAAGGCTCGCCGCCTGCCGGCTTGCTAGATAGGCAAGCTCCAAGCTCGCGTACCTTGTCACTCGCTGACGAGCATGATTGGTGATCAATGAGCCTGAGCTCGCTAGTGGACGAGCACTTGTGGCCGGTTGCCGTGGCTGACGACTGGCCAAGAAGAAGAAGAGGAAAACAAAGAAAAAAGAAAAAGTAATTTAATAATCGATTTTTTTTAAATAAAAATAATTAAAAATGTATTTTAAATAATAATAAATCAATTTTTAAAAATAAAATAAATGAAAAAGAGTGTACGGAGGAAAAATATTTTCCTTACTAAATAATAGAAAATATTTTCCACTTCACTTTTAGGGTGAATACTAAAAAATAATTATATTTTCCCAAAAAATGGTTTTCTGAAAAATATTTTCCGGAAATGTCACACTTTTCTGCAAAACATATAGACCCTAAGTGATAGGATGGAGTAGCTCGTGGAGATTCAGCCATGACAGCAGACTGCCCTCTCCAATAGTCAGATATAACATTCATATAAAGACAAAATTTAAAAGAAAAACATACATTCAAATATTAAACATGGGAACCTAGAAATGCCCCTCACATGCTCTCGGCTGGTGGCCAGTGGGGGTTGCTTGCCCCTGTCGCTTAACAATAAAAAGGAAAAGAAAAAAAATTAAAAGAATTTCCACATTAACATTGGCTGTGTCACGTAGAACAACTGACATCTATATTATTAATTTCTTGTAAAAATTGATCGGATGGACTAATTGGTAAAATGTTAAAATGTTTATGACTCGATAAATATAATTAAAATGTTTATGACTGAATTGATATAAATATAATAAATTTATATTTTTTGATAATTTTCCCAATAATAATGGACTAAAGCCTTGGACAAAGCCAGTTTGAGCATGTCTTCGATGTTGTCGCCCCCTTACTCATAGCGGTAGATCGTTTTCATGGTGAATGGAATTGCCTGGTCGAGACTCGACAGGAAGTAGGATCCCTTCCGGGTCTTAGACTCGGGTTGGACCATGACATGATTGAACTCGTGCACGGCCAATGTGCTGCCACTGATCGTCAATGCTTCTGTCACCGTAGAGGAGCCTACACCTTGATGAAACCTATGAGATCACACTCTGAAAGTTGTATGAAAATTCGTGTTTTTTAATAAGAAAAAATATGGATCCCATGAATTTTTAAAATGTGATTTTGCTTGATCTAATAAATTTAGTCCATCGAACGCTTGATTAACTAAAGTTAAAGTCGCAAAAGTTAGTGCTTAAGTTGAGGTTTGTCCACCACACGAGCTTTCAAAATAAATCGAGGAAGTAGGTAAAATGAAGTTGTCACGAGCTTGTGCTTGAGATTGTGAATCGCGCAACACATAGGTTCCTTTTGGGTCTTGCTTGGATGCTTAAGCTCAGCCTTCCTCGATATATCGTTCATTAGTCTCATTTGGATCTTGGGGAGATAAAGTATTTAAAGAGAGAAATTCTAAGAAAGATTATACTTCTATTGCTCAAATGTTAAACAATATAAATGTGGGGAAAGTACCCTTATTTTTCCATAAGGTCTTTATCCCATACCTCACCATGCAAAGGGGAGGGTTAATTTCCTTAAAAACCTTATTAGTCCCAAATTTATCTCAATTTTTTTGTCTTAGAAAAAACCCCAAATTTTAGGTTTAATCCAAAATCTGCTTTGAACTTTTCTTTTATCTACCCAAACTTCAAGTCCAATCTTAAAACTACCCCATTTATTTATTTTTTCAAAAAGAAAATTATCAATTTTTACTTTAGTCCTAAATTTGCCCCCTTTAGCCCTCTGTCCAAAAGTCATGGATAGTTGTCTCTAATTTTTATATCCCAGAATAATTTTATTTTGAAGATAAATTTCCATGCTGTCTTATCAATATGTATTTATTATTGATGTAGAAATGCCACGTTAAGTTGGGAGTGAACCATATGGTAGATTTGAGAATAGGTTAAAAGTTGGTGATTTTTTTAGGTAAAATAAAATTCGAGGAAGAATTGAGACTGGATGTAAAGTTTAGGATTTTTTCTAAGACGAAAGAAAAGTTCGGGATAGATTTAGGACTACATTTAAGATTCGGGGTTCTTTTGAGACAAAACAAAGCCTGGGACATATTTGGGATTAGACCTAAAGTTCAGAGTTTTTTAAGGGAATTGGCCCTATAATGGGATGAGATCTCTATATTTTTTCAAAATTTTAATCTGCCAAAAAGGCAAAACTCCATTTGAAGAACACGGGTTAAAGTACCAGATTCTTTAGGCACTACAAGGACGTGAAAGGAATTTTGGAATCGAATAACTGCAGTACATTGGTTCCTCAATGAAGAACTTGATCAGCAAAATCATCGGATGCTCTTGCATGTTTCTAGATAAAAACTGTCCTAGATTAGGTGGAAAAATTTCATAGAAACCTTTATAGCCGTTTAAACATATGCATAAAACTTCTTGACAGCAGGGGTAGGAACGCATGAGTGATAAAACAGGGTTTAGTGACTTGTAAAATAGACATAGGATATGATCAAATAAAAAAAAGAAAAAAAGATGCATAGAATGATAAGACAAATTCTAATATGATATTCAATATTGTAATCCGATGAGTCATATTTGAACACAAATGCGGAGTTTGCGGTATCTTTCATATTGTTTCATTGTATTTGTAGAATTATTCTTTCTTTTTTCCATGCTGCAAAGCAACAGCCCGATAAAGTGGGTGGACTTAATGCACCAATTTCATGGAAACCACCAATTGACACATAAAAAAACTTGTCGACCCCTCTCAAGTTAATCCATAACAGCTACAACACAGAAACAAGAGATAAAAATGCACCCAAAATCTACTAGAGTTAACTTCTGTAATACGAGTAAAAAAATGCCTTGCTTAGCAGAAGCCCAAAATAAAGTGAACACTCGGTTAGCCACCATACACAGAGCAAGCACGCTATGTTTTAAAACCAAAAACTTCAGCTTGTCACAGAGACAATTTACCACTGAGTAGTCTGAATACAAACTGTCACATTGTGCCTAAAAAATTCTTGATCTGCTAACAAAATGATACTTAGCGTGTAATAGACAGGACTTCAAGACAACTTTTTGTTTTTGGTCTGAACTTCAGGACACTCCTTGGTGCAACAAAACCAACCAAAATGCCGACCAGACGACGCCAACCCCGAACCAAATCCAGCAATCTTAAAACCAAATAACAAAAAATGCACCATCTTTTATTTCTCCATCTGTAAAGATCTGACAAGATAAGGCACAATGACAGGGACATGGAAGTGAACAAGACGACGCTGCTCCTGTTATGCCATAAGGGCTGTGGATAAGAAAAGGAAAGGGTACCTGCTGCTAGCACTGAAAAAAAATCTGGCTTTGTCTCTCTTCTGTTCTCTGCGCTGAGAAACCAGACCCAGACGTGACAACGACGGCTCCACCCGTTTGGTTCAACTTTTCCGATTAGGTGGTTCGGCTTTCTTAAAGGACTTTGCTCCTTTAAGGTAAATAATAGATATTTGACAAGTATTTTTGGAACTCCATTGATCAAATATCAACATTGGGAATACTGAAAGTCAAACGTAAATTCGGACCTACTTTGAGCTTCCGACATTTTGGAAATACAAGTCTACATTTCATCCGTGTTACTATTCATCTTTTTCCCCTTCATCTTCGTCTTCCCCTATTTGCCGCCTAAGAGTCGGGCTTCTTTGACAACCGCTACCATTGCTTGGGGGTCACGCGTCTCTGGCCACCACTACTTGTGGTGGCGATTTGTCACTTGGGGTAGTGTGACCTTAGCCGGCGACATCACCTGAGGTTGTGACCTCAGGCCACCGGATTTGGCAGTCTTGCGACCAGATCTAGCCGTTCGACGGTTGGCCAACGGCCAACCTAGATCGTATTTAATTTTTAGACTTAAGAAAATAAAAAAATGACAAAATCTCTTTACAAATGTGGGTTTTACCAAATGATATTTATGCTAAAATTATTTTCCAATGCTATTTAAGGTTACAAATTACCAAACGATATGGCATTTCATAAACTTTTTCATCTTAAAAGTATTTATATTTTTCCAAAGTCATTTTCCCAAAGCTGAACTAAACGGCGGCCTGTCCTTCTCTGTCCTTAGGCAATAAGGGTGAGCATGGTCCGAATTGGGCCGGTCTACCCCCTAACCGTAGGACCAACCCGCACAGTGCTAGTCCTCAATTTTTGGGACCGAGGACTAACCCTATTGAGCTTGGGATCGAGGATCAGACCGACCCAATGGGTTCAGTCCGGTTCCGGGGTTAACCCGAGACCAACTGATAATTTTTTATTTCATTTCTTGTACTCCTTAAAAAAGCGATTGAGGACCGGATTGACCCAATGGGTTCGGTTTGGTTTCAAGGTCAATTTAGGACTAACCAATAATTTTTTATTTCATTTTTTGTACTCCTTGAAATGGCAACCAAGGACCGTACCGACTTATGGGTTCGATGATGAGCAAAGTTAGCTAAGAAAGGCAAGCGGTGAGGGTCAAGTGGGGTGAGCGTCGAACAGAATGAGCATCCAATGTCGAGCGAGGAGCAACAAGCCAAGCGAGTATCGAGCGGTGAGCAGCACGAGTGACCCAAAGTGAGCAAGGCGAGTGTCAAGTGGCGAGCAATGAGTGGCGAGCGAAGAAATTATTTTTTTCGATTTTAGCAAATTGAAGACTAAGAGGACAAATATGACAGAATAGAACAAATACTAGAGGAGGATGTCATAAGGTGCCTTTTGGACACCGAGAGGATTCCTCACAAAAACATTTTCCTCATTCGTAAATTATGACTATCGACGCCGTAAAAGACATTAAAAACATAAGTTATTAAAGAATAATGTAGAATTACTTGAACTTCTCACTAAAGAGCTATTTAATATTATTGACGCCGTTTATTTTTAAAAATTTTATATATAAAAAATTATAAATAATATATTAAATATATATAGTTAGGATTGGTTCGGGTTGGACCGACCCGGAACTCTCAGAATTGAGGACCAACCCGCACAGTGCTGGTTTAGGAATTCTAGTACCAAGGACCGATCTAGTCTTCCTGGGAATCGGACCAAGACCGGCAGGGTTGGGCCGGTCCAGAGTCGGTCCAAGTTTGACCCTAGACCGATGCTCACCCCTATTAGGCAACCCTCATATTATATATGACAATAGCCCCAACTACCGATTCGGGAGGTTTCTGTTCATTAATGCGGCTTTGTAGGAATATCGAATCTCGCGGCTGATGTTTCTCTCTGTGCCACAGCCTTCGGTCCAAGTTTGACCCTGGACCGATGCTCACCCCTATTAGGCAACCCTCATATTATATATGACAACAACCCCAACTACTGGTTCGGGAGGTTTCTGTTCATTAATGCGGCTTTGTAGGAATATCGAATCTCGCGGCTGATGTTTCTCTCTATGCCAAAGCCTTCGGTCCAAGTTTGACCCTGGACCAATGCTCACCCCTATTAGGCAACTCTCATATTATATATGACAACAACCCCAACTACCAGTTCGGGAGGTTTCTGTTCATTAATGCGGCTTTGTAGGAATATCGAATTTTGCGGCTGATGTTTCTCTCTGTGCCACAGCCTTCGGATCTTCCCAATTACTTTGAATGGTGGGATTGGTGAGAGAAAATGAAGACCTCTCCTGTTTCCAAATAGAAAAAGTGAAAGGTAGGAAAATATGGTTCTCTCTATTGGCTGGTGTTCACTTATGGGAGCATATCAGATTGAATGTCACCGGGAAACGCCGGTTTCTCATCAACCACAGCCGGTCGCACAGGTTATCAGCTCGAGCCAATTAGCTTGGGCCAAAGGTAAATCCCACGAGTGGCCAGATGGACCATCATGGATATTGCATGATAGCATGATTTGAACACGACATGAATTATATCGAAATAAATAAAAAATCAAATGTGACGAAAAAAATACACAATAGATTACAATAATTATTCTTTTAGTAAATTTAATATTAAAGTATGGTAATTTTGGTGATGATTGGGAAATTATGATGTGTCGGCCAATTATGGGTATAAAAGGAATCGACATATGCTTCTCAAGATAAAATCACGTGGAACAAGCGGCCTTTTTTTGGGATCTTGAGAATTGAATTGGATAGAAATCGAAAGAAAGATCCCCTGCCCTAGAGCGATAATGTCCTATCATGTGACAATGATGTGTATCACCGGAATTATTGTTATAGGTGGGTGAAAATAATTTGACTCACGCTCATACTCTGATTAACCTTTTAATTAAGGAATGATTAAGAATAGTAATCTTTGCTTAATGCTAAGTAAAGTGAAACAAAGTTCATACCATTTCTTCTTTTGTTAGGTCCAAAATCATTTAAAACAAAAAAAAAATATTTATGAATATTACGCTATTGAGCATATAGTAACTATTCGATTTTACAACGCCAATTTATCGTCCGTATTCTTTTTTGCAGTTGCACCTTTTAACACGTGCAACATAACAATGGTCAGATGTAGTCTACATTTCCAGCAAAGAAATAACGGAGGTCACCATCTATAATGGTTTCGAGAATTTCTCGTGAGATCTTTTCTTAAGATAATTATTAAGTTTATTGTTGTTCAGGAAAAAAAATCTCACACGAACAGTGAATCTAGTAAGAAAAAACGTCTTCTTATAGTTGGTCTTTCGTTGAAACTTTCTATGGGTCAAACCAACCTTTCCCGTTAAAGCCCTATGACGCGGTAACGAGCTCCCCACATTTAAATCTCCTGCGGTTTACAATGTCCACCCCATGCGACGAATCGCAACAATCGTTGGATGCACGCTCTTCCATTGAGACTAAGACGGGTTGAATTTCACCACATCGGAGGGTCTTATTCTATTCTAACAGAATGTTATCCGAATCCGAGTCCCTTGAACCTATCATGGTCAATCTAATTGATTGATCCATCGCTCTTTCATCTTATTTCTCCAGTCCGGTTGCACCAAACCGAAGCAAAATTCCAAAAATTTCGAATTCATCATTTGCCACCACAAGGAGCTCGAGGATAATGGGCTTTGCATTCTTATTTGGGCCATTGGACCGTGATTTGAAAATTTGAGCTTCAATCGAGAGAGCCCAAAAGGGGTTCACCGCTAATAAGATACGAAAAAAAAAAGATGTGCGGTGAGCGTGGATCGAACACGCGACCTTCAGATCTTCAGTCTGACGCTCTCCCAACTGAGCTATCCCCGCTAATTGGTACGAAGGTCCAACATAAAATAATTATTAAATAAATATGAAATTACGACCAGCCAATTACAGATATGTCGAGTAGAAAAGGAAACTGAATAGCATCAAACTTGCTGAACACGCAATTCCATTCTGTGCTTACATTTGGAAAATAATAATCTGAATAAAGAGGAAACTTTGGCCCCATTTGAAAAATCAATCTTGTACCAGCTCTTCAAAGGCGTTCATGGCCGAAAGCGGCAGAGCCAGCACCACCGCTATCCCCTTCTTCCCTTCCCCTTCCGGGAAGTACACGCACAGCTCCCTCGCCAGGTACCCGCACCCGAACTGCGACGGGTCGCCCCACCCGAAGTTCGACATCCCGTAGGCCAGCCGGGTCCAGGAGCTGATCACCAGCGTGCCCACCGACGAGAGCGGTGGCTTGTACGTGTCCACGAAGTCCATCCTCGACCGCACGTAGTCCTCGTCCAGCTGCTCCACCGCCTTCTGTATCTGCTCGACGGCGAACGAGATGGGCCGCTCGCACAGCTCCCCCGCTGGGCAGAGGCTCGCGGTCGTGACCACGGCGTTGCCGAAATAATTCTCGGGCAGCGCCTCCGTCCCGAACTTGGACCTGAAGTCCGCCATTATGCGGATCTTCGTCAGCTGGTGAGGCTTCATCCCCAGCGCCTGGCTCCGTGCCCGCCACACCAGCGCCGTGACGGCCGCGAAGCTCGAGCAGCACTTCACCTTCCCTTCGGACAGCGCCAGCTTCTTGGTTGCCGCGATCCTGTCGGCGTCGAAGACGAAGAGCTTGTGCACCAGCGGGTCCCGCTGGTACAGCGACTCCGTGTCCGACGTGTCGGCGATCTGTACGAAGTCGTCGTACGGGTACGTGATCTGGGGCGGCACCCGTGACTTCAGCAGGGTCCGGTCATGGAAAGGGACGGCGGTTACCGGCTTCCCTCTCGCGATTTGGGCCCATGAGTTGACGAAGTTCATCCCGGAAACGCCGTCGACCAGGCTGTGGCTAATTCCAATCCCCAAAGTGAATCGACCGCACTTGAACTTCGTCACCTGATGTCCAAAACCATTATGCAGCGAAACAATAAGTTACCATGCACGGTTAGGGTTACGAAGAGATGCGCGTGGGAGACGACTACGTTCGCGGCACGAATACTTTATTAGATTTATATAGTCAGTCTTCGCTTACCCCCCAACCGACCATTTCACCGCTACCGCATAATTCACTAACGAAGCTTTATAATATACTCCAAAAGACGTCTGGAGTATAACTATCTAATTTGTTTTTAGAAAAATATGACGCCATCTTCGAAACCGAGATAGATGTGTGAATATGGTTATGTCAAGCTACTACAAAATTGAAAGAGTTATATTTTCCTCCATCCCTAATATTTTGAAGGATTTGATAGTAGATTATAAATATGGACATCGCCAACATGCAAACTCAATTAAAGTCAGACGCGGTGATGTTCAAATATTTGCTATGAACCGACCATAGGGATCATTGAAGAAAGTATTCAGCAATCAGGAATGGAGAGAAAATGTAATGGCCAAAATGAAATACCAATCAGGGTCGGATAAACTGATGACAAAAAGCTTGTTCAGAACATAGCAAAAAGACCAGACATTAACCGGTTAGTTTCATAGCACTCTTTGGAAAATACAGATTTTTTCCCGACAACGTTGCAAAAAACCAAAAAATAGAATTTCAACATTTCGTTTTTTATGTTTTTCTCTTGATAAACAAGCAGTAGATTGAAGTTGACAGACTGGTCTCTTCACTTTATCTGTAATATAACTACAAAATCCAATTAAATCAATATTGATAGGAAATCAAAGCATGCAATTCCACCAAAAGAGTTAAATGCACGCCCTTTATGCTTATTTTAAATTTTAGATGCCTTTGTCATTTGATCGATGTTGTTGTGGAAATACTTTGTCACTTATGCATGTTAGTCATTTTAAACGGATTGCAATTACTCTGAAGTGAACAAATAGATAGAAATTATATATATTGCCCAACCTGTGCAGTTAGTAAGGGTGTCTCAAGTATGGTTTTTGCCTTTGGATCGGTGTGAATGAGTTTGTTTGTGACGTCGAGATCAGGAACTCGGACATCGCCCAGCATGTCCATGCTACAATCAGCCTCCGCCTCCACAAATGGCACGCCCTTCTTCGTCAACTCCACGATGAATCTCCCTCCCGGGCTTATGGCCATGGAGCCGGCAAGTGGATAATAGAGGACCAAAACCTTGGACAAAGCCTGTTTGAGCACCTCTCCGACGTTGTCGCTGCCTTTCTCGTAGCGATAGATCGTCATCATGGTGAAGGGAATCGCCTGGTCGAGGCTCGACAGGAAGTAGAAACCGTCGGGGGTCTCAGACTCAGGTTGGACCATGGCGGGCTTGAACTTCCGCACGGTCATGGCGCCGCCGTTGATTGTTAATGCCTCCATCGTTACTGTTGAAAAGCCTGCACATTCATACAATTCATGACGCAAATGCCTACCATAGAGAGAGAGAGAGAGAGAGAGAGAGAGAGAGAGAGAGAGAGAAAACCTTAGAAAGAGTTATTTTTCATGCACGCAAGGGACCACCTTTGGAGCCACGTACTTCAGCGCCTTAACTTAAGATATGACAGTTCTTAAGATCGGTTGTTTTCCCAATGCATGGGGAGAACGAAGATCGAATGACAGTTTATATAGACCGAGGAAGTAGGTGAAGGACTGCCATGTTCACATAGGCAAGTGGAGGAGGAATATGTCTTTCTAGGAAAATTTGACCAGAAAAATGGCAATTTGCGAGGGACGAGATGACCAAGTCTTCCTGTAGAGATGGATAAATCCAATAGGAAATTACCAACAAAATTTAGATTGATTATATTTATATCAATTCAGCCTGACCCCTCTTGATATGAAGCCAAATTGGGTCCTAAGTATTTTGACAATTTATTAATACAATATGTCCTTCCAATTTTAATTGAAAATTGCTTACATGAACGCCGGTTTGATGTAAACAATTTTTTGATTTTTTGTTAATTTTTTTGAATTTATTTTATCACTTTTACAGCTGGCCAATTTTAATTGAAAATTGCTAATATAGGCGATGATCATTTTACGTGACATTGCCAGTTTGACGTGAATAATTTTTTTTAGAATTTATCTTTTAGCTTTTACAGCCGGCGAGGCCTGCGAGCACTCTACATCTCTTACATTTTCAAGCCACCATTTTGATCCTCTAGTTTCGGTTCGGGACCCCAAATTTTATCCTATCATTGAGCAATATGCTTATGCTTCCACGACACATCTGCCTGTCGTTTTCCGTGCCTATCGACGGACAGACTTGTTCACGTGGCCAGTCGAGGAGGAATCTATTCTGGTTAAAAGAAGGGAAAATGTCACAAATGGTCCCTATACTATTACTTAATGTGCAATTTGGTCCCTGAACTTTCGATTGGCTCAATTTGGTCCCTGAACTATTGATAAATGTCCGATTTGGTCACTGAACTTTTGCTCGGCTCAATTTGGTCCTTGAACTATTGATAAAAGGCTCAATTTGGTCCCTGACTTTCGATCGGCTCAATTTGGTCCCTGAACTATTGATAAATGTCCGATTTAGTCCTTCATTACTGTTTTTCTTTTTTTTTTTTTTTTTTTTTTTTTGCTTCTTCTCTCTTCCCTCCGCCGGCTCCGGCGGAGGGAAGCCGGTGTTCGGCGAGAGAAGAAGCAAAAAAAAAAAAAAAAAAAACAAGAGAAAGAAAAAGAAAAACAGTAATGAAGGACTAAATCGAACATTTATCAATAGTTTAGGGATCAAATTGAGCCGATCGAAAGTTGAGGGACCAAATCGGACATCGATCGAAAGTTCAGGGACCAAATCGGACATTTATCAATAGTTCAGGGATCAAATTGAGCCGATCGAAAGTTCAGGGACCAAATCGGATATTTATCAATAGTTCAGGGACCAAATTGAGCCGATCGAAAGTTCAAGGACCAAATTGCACATTAAGCAATAATATAGGGACCATTTGTGACATTTTCCCTTAAAAGAACGATAATCTGCCGGGGGGAGTGCGTGAACAAGTCCTCCTTGAGGAATGAGCTCGACCCAACGGACCCCTTGACCTGCTCATCCGGCGCCATTTGTGGTGTTTAGTAAAAGGTTCACGCATCTTTCACCTCGATAATGCTGACCAAACACTCCACCAGATCATTGGCTTATTGAGCGTTGACCCTTGGATGACATTAGCCGTACGTATGGTGCGGCCAATAACATGTAGTCACGCATGCATCGTCGGTCCACCGGAACTACCTGTTCCGGTGACCATTTCTATCCGGGTTCCTATGCGTACATGCGGAAAGACTAAAAAAAAAAAAAGGAGGCGAAATTTTATTCGTCAAGATGAATCTTGCATTCTGAACTTGGGCGGTCTTGTCGGGACGATAATCCATCGTCTCCTCATGCAATCTAATTTGTTGTTACCTCCATGAGAGATGGCGACTTAGCGGGATCCCTTTACATCGATTTCTTTTTAAGTCATCATTTCGAAACTAGAGTTTTTGTATTAGATTTGTAATTTATCCTATCATCAGTCGATATATTTATACCGAATTGTCCCATTTGTCCCAAAAATGCTTCCAGCACACCTCTCCCATTCGTTTTAAGGAGGGTTGATCGGTCAGGTTATGCAGTTCAGCTCGAAGATGAAGCAAGTAATCTTTAAGTTTGGGATGCAAAGTAGTGTGTGGGTAAAATAAAGAGAAGGGTTCTTGATCCTTTTCTCTAAGAAAACAAAAATTTGAGATAAATCCTTCTGTAGATAATATAACTGTCTGAACAAAAAAGTAATGAAAAATGACACAATGTGGTCCCTTCATTTTTTATAACTATTTAATTTAGTTCTTGCATCTATGAAAACGTCTAATATTGTTTCTGAATTTGAATTAATAGACGAGTAATATTAAATATTTTTAAATAATTCATGAACTAAATTGATTATGTATCAAAAGTTCATACATCAAATTATATGATAGGGTAAAATTTATGAATAATATTAAATAAATTAAAAATTTATAGGTTATAGTGCACATCAAATCAACTTTAAGGATTATTTATATTATTATTCTATAAAATAAGGCGGGAAGACTTTTATATTGGGGCCGAATTGAAGAATTCTTCGAAGGATGACGTGATAGGCGTATCGCTGGGAGTGCCCGATCTTAACAAAGCAGCATTTGGAAGCTACTTCCCGAGAGGCTTATACATTACCTCCCACCAACCCTGACGTGGTGGCATGCAGGTCCTCGGGAATAAAACCAGAGCAGACGATGACAACCATTAGTTGCTTTGACGCGGCAACGACGTGCCAAACAAAAGAAGGGATCAAGAGTTCTGACTCGTCCCAGCCGGCTAACGCGAGAAGATGCGCACCAAGACCAACCACGATCAGCCCTACTGGTCCAAATCAAAAGATATTGAGAATTTTCAAATGTATAAAAGATAAGATTCATGGGGAAAGATGAGGATCGGGGGGGAGACGAAGATGTGAGGTGGGCGGGGGCAACTGGGGTAGAATAGAACACATTAATTATCCAGTAAAGAAGATGACACCCGCCGATTGTCGTATCTCATTAATGCATGTCTCACTCCAATTAGCGAGGATCCCTTGTTTCGTGACGTTGTTTGAGTTAAAAAAGTTTTAGACATAAAAATCTTGTGATTTACGTGAATACTATATAAAATTTCCAAAATTTGGTCAGCGGGTGAAAATAGACATATGCTTGCATTAGATGTGTATCTCGAAGATTTAGTGTGTTTTCATCTTGTGACAAAAATTTCTAAGAAGAAAACTAGTTTTGAATATCTTAAATAATATGAAATGATGAAGATATCGAGCATGAATTGTTTAAGTAAAAAGAAAGAACAAAAAACTATTTCAAAGAGATTACTACCAAAAGAAAAGGTTTATAGCACCAAAAAATGCCCAATAAAAGGAAGGTGTAGCAAGATTGGACATTATTTTATAGGAAAAAGTGTCAAAAAAGTCCTAAACTTATTACATTTATGCTAGTTTAATTAAACAGTTTGATTGTACCAATTTATTCCTAAAATTTTGACTTAGTGCTAATTCATTCATTACAGCTAATTTTGGCTAAATATTACTGATGTGAATACCGATTGACTTACGTAATACAGGCGGCGCTGATGTGAATAATTTTAATAATATTTTAAAAAGTTTTGAATTTTGAATTTTTATTTTATTTTATTTTTCTCCCTCTTCCTCTAGTCGGTCACTAGTCCTCAACGATTGGCCATTGACAAGGGCAAGCCTCGACCTCTCCAAATCCAACCTCGCATCCCTAAAGGTCGCGAGGGCCGCCTTGTGCTGGGCTAGTGAGGCTCACCTTAGCCCCAACATGCCATGTATGTCAACCGACGTCCATGACAACAATATTCAGTCAAAAGTAGCCGAAAGAACTGAACTGGCATTAAGTCAAATAATATATGACCAAATTGGCACAAATACAATAAGTTTAAGACTTTTTTGACACTTTTCCCTTATATTATGTGAATTGAGTAAGGCTAGATTTGTCAAAATGGATCATAAATATATTTCTTAATCCATATAGGTGTTAAATGGGCTACACACTAGTTAATTATATTGAGTAAATTGGTCATAAATGATTTCAAACATAATACAAGTGTTAAATGAGTCATAAATGAGTTTACAACTTACTTAGACATAACTTGTTTCTACGAGTCTCTTTTCGGTCTCTTTCACCTTCACTTAATCTCACGCTCACTCATTTTATACTCTCACCTCAGTTTAACTTTGAGTTTTCGTAGTTTAGGTTAAGTATGGAAATATTTTAGTAATATGAGTCGGGTCGAGCATGAGTTAAGTATGGATTGGGTCGGGTCCGGTATAAGTCACTAATTTGTATTGCGTGGAAATGTGTCAAAACTATTAAATGGGTCTATTTAGATCGAACCATAGTTTGACCCAAACCCGACTCAACTCTCTCGTGCCAGTAGAACATCAATAGAAAACTAGATGATAAGGTTTTCAAGTTTCCTTAAAAGAAATTTGAGGCGTAATTCTCGCTGGGATTTGTGGTGCTCACTTACTTAAATCCCAAGTTTACCTTCCATCACTAGTAGAAGGAGAAAGCCTCAGTCGGAGTCCTAGGCCTGCTGTTTGCGATCTCGGCCCAGCCGCCTGAGGCCTCGATGGCGATGGCTATCTCTCAGTCAACATGGCTTGGAGTTCCACCTTGCTGGGGATGTCGTCGACAGTAGCGGATGAGAGAGATTGATTGCTTGCTAAGCGATGAGGATGTGGATTTAGCTCATGGACATTCAAAGGTGACCCTTTGATATTTCTAATTTTGTAAGGAGCAACTACAGATTGCCCCTCTCCAATAGCCCAAGAGATAATATTTTGGACTTTGCTTTAAGACAATGATCCTTTGACATCTATCAGTGAATACAAATTTCGAATAAATAAGTCCAATAATAATTTATTATTATTTGTAGTTCGATTTTTTGTAATTCAGAATTGACTGCTATTCTCCCGGTAGATTAAAAATTATCACATAATCATTTTTCTAATATTTTCATCCAAAATAATATTAATAGAGAAACAAATATTCAATTCAAATATTAAACATGGGAACATTAAAATGCCCCTCGCTAGACAGATGTATAATTCAATGCTTACACCAAAAAAGAAATTTATCGCCACATTAGGGAAAAAAAAACAACCCACAAATTTTTTACTTTTTATTTTTTGGAATAAGCAAAGACGATTAAGCGCATAATCTCTTGTCCTGGCCTTAAATTTGGACCAGCTCTTCAAAGGCGTTCATGGCAGAGTGCGGCAAGACCAGCACCACCGCGATCCCTTTCTTCCCTTCCCCTTCCGGCATGAACACGCACAGCTCCCTCCCCAGGTCACCGCACCCGAACTGCGACGGGTTGCCCCACCCGAAGTTCGACATGCTGTAGTCGAACCTCGTCCATGAGCTGATCACCAGCGTGCCGACCGACGAGAGCTGCGGCCTGTACGTGTCCCCGAAGGCCATCCTCGTCCACACGTACTCCTCGTCCACGCACTCGACCGCCTTCTGTATCTGCTCAACGGCGAACGAGATCGGCTTCTCACAGAGCTCCCCCGTGGTGGCAAGGCCCGCGGTCGTCACCACGACGTTGCCAAAGTAATTCTGGGGCAACGGCTTCTCGAACTTGGACCTAACGTCGGCCAGCATGCGGAGCTTCGTCAGCTGCTGAGGCTTCATCTTCAGCGCCTTGCTCCGCGCGCGCCACACCAGCGCCGAGACGGCCGCGAAGCTCGAGCAGCTCTTCAGCTTCCCGTCGGATAGTGCCAGTTTCTTTATGGCCGCAATCTTCTCGGGGTCGAAGGAGAAGAGCTTGTACACCATGGGATCTTTTTGGTACAGCTGTTCCATGTCGGACGTGTCGGTGATCTCGACGAAGTCGTCGTAGGGGTACTTGGTCCGAGGAGGCATCCGCGATTTCAACAGAGTTCGGTCGAGAAAAGGGACAGCGGACACTGGCTTCCCCCTCGCGATTTCGGCCCACGAGTTGATGAAGTTCATCCCGGAGGGGCCGTCGGCCAGGCTGTGGCTAATTCCGACGCCCAGGGTGAATCCTCCACACTTGAACCTCGTCACCTGATTTTGAAAAGTATGATGCAGATAGATACGTTAAGGATACAGACACCGCGCGATGCAAAGTACCAGGATCAAAGTGACGTGTTCTTAGGTTTTGTTCTCTCGACCTGTGCAGATAGCAATGGCGTTTCGAGTATGTTCTTGGCATTGGGATTGGAGTAAGTGAGCTTGTCTGTCACGTCGGGATTGGGAATGCGGACGTCGCCGAGCACGTCCAGGCTACAGTCAGCCTCCGCCTCCACGAACGGCACGGCCTTTTGCATCAAGTCCACCATGAAGCTCCCTTGCGGGCTTATGGCCATGGAGCCTGCAAGCGGATAGTAATGGACCAGAGCCTTGGACAGAGCCTCCTTGAGCACGTCCCCGACGTTGTCACTGCCTTTCTCGTAGCGGTAGATTGTCTTCATGGTGAACGGAATTGCCTGGTCGAGGCTCGACAGGAAGTAGGACCCGTCTGGGGTCTTGGACTCGGGTTGGACCACGATGGGCTCGAACTTACGCACAGCCAACGCGCTGCCATTGACTGCCAATGCTTCCGTCGCCGTCGAAAAGCCTACGCATTGTTGGAACCCGTGAGTCCATGACACGAAGGTCCACCAAAAAAAAAAAAAAGAAATGTCGCGCCGATTTACCCTAATTGGTCATATAATGTGACGTAGAACCAATCACACTTTGAAAGTTGCACGATAATTTACATTAATTAATGTGGCTACTTCTTAAAATGTGATTGTGCTTGATCTGATGAATTTAGTCCATTGACTGACTAAAAATAAAGTCACATAAGTTGGAGCTTAAGCTGAGATATGTCTGTCAAACGAACGTTCAAAATAAATTGGGGAAGTAGGTGAAGTGCTGTCATGTCCGCATCACCAGTCGCGTGAGAGATGATCATGTCACTCCTATAGATTTGGATACATAACCTAGTGGTTATACCTGCTCATTTAGCAGCATTTATTTATCTTAACGGACGTTGACATAGATAAAATTAACATTTATATGAGTTCTTTTTATAGGTCTAACGTTGTTATCCTTCGTAGGTTGTCTAAATAGCGTACATATGACCCATGCGAAAACAATGTAATTGGCTTTTCTATAGTACGACCAACAACATGGAACCATGTATATTGCGATTTAAGCGTTGGATGCATTACTAAATTCGATTCCCATTGATGAGGGATAATACCTGCACTTTTCCAAATTCAAGATTCGTTAGGTAAGACAATGACAATAAAATGCATTTTAACTAATCACATCATTAATGAAAAAATTATCTAAAAAGTCGTAAACTTATTACACTTTTACGAATTCAATTATAAACTTTTCAATTTTGTCAATTCAGTTCTAAACTTTTTTACTTCTTATCAATTGAGTCCAGCCTGTTAATTTTGATTGGAAATTATTGACGTAACCGGTTAACGTTAATGTGGCACTCTTTAATAATTTTTTAATAATATCTGTGGATTTTTAATTGTTTTTTTTTTTTTTTGAGTTTGGGGTTAGGGTCGACGAAAGTTACTGACTGACCCTTGCAGGCCATAGTCGAGAGCCGGTGGCCCTCACTAGACATAGACGAGGGCCAGCTAAACTCACCAACCTTGGACAAGGATGAGGGCGAGGGCGAGGGTGAGGGCCACGACACCCTTGTCGAATCCAGCTAGGTGAGGGCCTTGAGCGAGGTCACCGCCCTCGCCTGACCAAATTTGGCAAGGGCAACTAAGCCCTTGCCCAGGGTCGATGAGGGTTGGCCGGCCCTCACCCCAAACCACCCCCAAAAAGAAAAGAAAAAATCAAAATTCAAAATTCAAAATTCAAAAAAATATTAAAAAGTGTCACATCACAGGCCATGTTAGTAATTTTTGAACAAAATCAATAGCAAGAGTAGAAAAATGTGTGGGGACTTTGTATTTTCCCTTAGACTAAGCAAGCAATGGAAAAGCGACTTCTCCTGGGATTATACGTCATTCCCTCCGAAGCCCTTGATGTGGTAGGATGCGAATCAGTTTAAATAAATCGAAGCATGTCATTTATAGCGGATTTAGCACATAATTTAGCACATAGAGTGCAACCATTCCTTGACCGAGCCAAAAAAAAAAAAAAACGAAAAATATTTGTACACTAGACCTTATCGAACACACACACCAAAAAAAAGAAGAAGAATAAGAAGAAGAAAATTAACGTGAATAGTTAGCTCCAAGAGCGTGATTAAAAGAGAAGGGGAAGAAAAATTAACCTCGAATTGATAACCGGCCTGATCGACTTGACCCCCGCGAAATGATATGGCGCAAAATCTACAAAAGAAAATCAGCATAGGTAATAAGAAGATAATACGATCTTGGGTAGTTGAGCCCTTGATTATACATGTATGCGGATTATTACCGTTTGCGAAACCATGTTGAATCCTCTGTAGCGGGATATCAAACTTCTAAACAGCACGATCTCGACGATCACTCTGTTATTCCGCGAAGTTGGAAATAATAGATCAGTAAATCAGGAAACCCTAAAACAAAATGCAAGCAACCGTTCAAGCAGACGTTTATGCGGATTACTACGGTTTTACGTATTCACTATGACGCACACTCCGCTTTTATACTTGCTTCAAACCGATCCTTCGGCTGCCTCGGTGCTGTCGGGCTTTGTGATCCGACCTTATTTCGACGATCATGCGTTTTTCAGTTTGGATTTTGAAGAACGAAAAGAGAAGCAACCACATGATCTTTGCTTCCATTTACTACTGACACTGACAGCACACACACCCTCTCTTTCACTCGGAATCGTCACTAGCGAACACTCCAGTCTTGCCCTACTGATCATCTCATCATACTATTCTCCACGTCTACGTGACCATACCAATCCGAAATTATGGAAATTTCCAGCAAATCGCCCTCACAATTCATGGGTTTTCGGCCAAAACTGCTTCGTCGATCGACCTAGAGAATACTAGGGTAATCACAGTCCAAAGAGCAATCTAAAGAGATGAGGCAATGACATGCTTGAGAGAGAGAGAGAGAGAGAGAGAGAGAGAGAGAGAGAGATGGAACCTGAAAGCTTGAATTTATGGCTTCACTTGCATGTCGAAGTGGAAATTTGGGGACCTTATATAGAATGTTGGCTCTGGAGCCTGAAACTTATGGGTTTCTTTCTTCAACATATAGAATACATATGCTTGGCGGTGGTATCTGAGGATGCCCGAATTCTTAAATTATGGCTTTCTTTCTTCAACATATAGAATACATATGCTTGGCGGTAGTATCTGAGGATTCCCGAATTCTTAAATTATCATTCGTACACATGCAACTAACGCACATGTTACTGCAAAAAACCCTTGATTACTACACAAATTGCCACTTGGCAATTTTATAGCATCGTACGAAAAGACAAAAACTACAGAAAAATGAATGGTGTACGAGGTGGCCACATGCAACAATTAATAATCAGCAAAAACAGTGCATACACCGCCAAAGGGAAGCAAGCCTCACGCAAGTGGCCACATCCGACTTTGATTTGAGACTTGTAACTACCAATTCTCTCAAATGAATGGTGTACGAGGTCTCTTGTGCATATATTAAAATTACTTAATCTTTTAAGCAGCATTGGCCATGAAGAAAATATGGTCATTATAATATTCGACAACTTCCATAACATGTTATTTGTGTAATGGAAAGATTAAACAAACAAATTCTGAAATCTGGCAAACATGTTTTTATTTTTATTTTTATTTTAACATGACGTCGAAGGTGGAACCTTTTTTTACCTCATTTTCCTTATGATGAATTATGTTAACAAGTATCTCTTGAACACTTATGAAGCAGTCGATTAAGAAAATTGTACAGATTCCAATTGCATCGATGGTCATCGTATTATGCGCAATCGGCATCTTAAAAAGATAGGAAGGTCCAACTTGCATATTGTAACAATTATAAAAGTATGGCATTCAATTGTCCCCTACATTATAAGGTCACAAAATATATTAGAACTTCAATTATTCGTGTGTATTATTAGGTTCTCGGTCAACAAACAAATCCAATTATTCGTGTGTATTATCAGGTTCTCGGTCAACAAACAAACCTACTTCTCTACCTACACAATCGTTGCCACAAATTTTGCAGCTTGATTCTCTCTTTCATCATCGTATTTACACCATTACGTGTAGAATTGGAGTTATTTGAGTAAAATAAAAAAATAGACGAATGACCTTAAGACACTGTCATCTCTTGTTGGCCAAAGAGAGAGAGTTAAAATAGAGACTACTTCTATTTGCTTCATCATAATACATCAAGCCACCAAGCTACATGGGATTAGGGCCCTCGAATGGTTGGGACGTGTCGAATCAAAAATGGTTTAACTTAAATTGATCCATTTGTATGCAGTATAAATTTAGTGACCCATATTCATACCCGACCCAATCCGATCCATTTACTAAAACGTTTCTATATTTAATCTAACTTATGAAAATCCGTATTCACCTAATTAACTTACTTTAAACTGTTCATGTATATATATTATTTAGATAAAATTGATATTTCTACTATAAAATGTCAAAGAATTGATTTTCAATGTTATATAGACTTTAAACTGTCCGGATGGTGGCTGCTTTTCGGAATCGAAGGGTAGCCATTTGGAAGTCTCATACAATTCGGCCGTCAGTGGTGTGGGAATGCGCGTCTCCGTCTTGGAATCATTTCTGGGGTCTCTGCTAAGGGTGCCTTCAATCAAGCCTATGGCTGGACTCCAACTAGACATGGAAGCAAACTTTCACGTGGCGTAGATTGATTTGGTTTCATCGAAATATGCATGGATTTGGTTTCGTCTCTCGATTTGTCCAGGTTGAAGACTGCATTTGGTTGAACCTTGAAAAAACGTTTGAGAAAATGCAAAAAAAAAATTAGATTAAAGCGATTTTTCGAAATGCAGATTAGGAATGAGCTTAGTTTTAGGATAAAACCTAAAGTTGAAAAACCGGACCGATAAGAACTTGTTCGATTTTAGGTTTCAAAATATGTAGGGTTGATTCCAAGTTCCAAAAAAATGAACTTGTTTCGAAGGGTAGGTTTAAAGTTCTACGTAAGTAGAACATAGTGTTAGGATACATGTGTGAGTTGTGTTAAAAAGTCTCACATTGAAAAACTGGTGTAGAGCAGTTAATATATTTTAGTTGGCCCATGACTCATTACCTTAAACTTTTGAGTGAATGTGGGTTCAACTGGATATGTTGACAAGTTCAGATTAAACTCCTTTTTAGCGGTCTTCCTAAGTGAAGGTATTAGATTTTTGTCGTGCATTCCCAACACCTAAACTAAGTTTTTGTATTTTTCTTGATCTATATGTTTATGTAATCCTATAGTATTTCATTACATCCTATGATGAGTGTATAATCTGAAATCACTACTTTAAATTTTTATTTCATGATTGAGACTTTTCTTTTGTTAATATTTCCGATTCTTTTGTGTCTAAATATAAGTTGCGGTCAATGGATTGTAATAACAAGTGGTAGTCATTAAGGTTAATGACTCACTACAATTGTCCAATTAATAATATATGTGAAATTTGAATAGACCCTTGAACCTATGACAAGGAAGTTTTCAGGCTATAGGATATGCAAGAAAAGTTCTAGGTTCCCAAAAAATGATAAACATGTTCCAACTAATAGGTTTTAGGTTCGAAGTAAAACCTATACAAAATTTGGAACCGCTCACTCCTAGTGCTCATCATGCTTTGGTAAAGTTTAATTTAAAAGTGTATTGGGAATATAGGTATTGGAAAAACCACTCATATGTGTGTCTGGGAACCACTCACCCCTAGTGCTCATCATGCTTGGTAAAGTCGTGTGTGTGTGTGTGTGAAATGAACTCAAACCCTTTGCCAAATGCTGGAGAAGAGATTGGACCAATGGTAAGCCAGATCTGGCATCGACGATCGTCACCTAAGGTCACCCAACCTTAGGTGTTCCTCGATGGTTATCGCCTAAAGTTGCACCGACCTCAAGTGATCCCAAGCGAGGTTGCTTAGTTCCTTGATATGGCATTGTCAGAAAACGTCACACAATGGAAAATGGTAAGGGTAATTTTAGAATTTTGAAAATTTAGCAAGTGCCAAATTAGAAGGAAAAAACTGTAGTAGGATTTCATAGATCTCTTAAAGACTTGTCTTGGGCGAGAGACTCTAGATGGCTTTGGATATGCAATTACATCTCCCCATGACTCTCCAAAAGAATTGCCAAATTGTAATTATATTTGCTGAAGGGCCTTTGGGAAATTGATTGTTAAACGCAGCCGAAATAGGCTGCGAAACCTTTGATAGAATGTTTAGTCATGCTAGCAAACATGCATCTCTATAAAATTACCATTACAAACTCTTAGATAAAACTCTTCGTTTAGTTGTCAACCCTGTCTTGCAAAATTCTACTAATTCTTGCTTCTGAAGAGTTTTGGAAGAATTTATATAATAATCTTTTATATGCATTAATTCCTTATAACTAAATAGATGATTCATAAGCAAAAAAAAAGATCAATATTGTTCCAAAACTGCAGTTGGTGAGGATTCAATTAAAAAAGAAAGTAAGCTTTTTTCCTGGAGATCAGTTTTGCCACAAATTGAAGTGGTAACTTCAATTATCGAATAAGTAGAAAAACGCAATTTTAAAATTATTTGGCATTTTTCTTTTACTTTTTCATGAGAATATTTTAATTTGACTCGCCCGGTTTTAGGTACAGCATCTAGTAACCTCGATTTTTTTTTTTTCCCTTTTAAGTGGCAGATCACATGGTGCATACTGATGTTGACATAAAATTATAGTTTTCTCCTTTTCTGAAAAAGTATTAAAAAAAAAAAAAAACGTCTTAAGTTTCATTTTAATCAAGGAAGTATCTAATTGGGTGACCATTGAGGAGATGACTAGTTCCATCAATAAATATAAAAGGAAACAGTAGAGAGGAAGGTGAAGATATACTACCGAAATAATGAAGAAAAAGGAAAGGAGAAATTGAGATATAGCTATCGGACAGATCATTTGTCAATTTGGGCAGGTGGTTAGTGCTTAAAGTCAACTGTAGAAGTCGTTATTTTAAATAAAGACCGTAAAAAAAAAGAAGGTCAACAAAGAATTCTCGACCAATTCGA
This sequence comes from Eucalyptus guilfoylei, assembly GCA_016097605.1. Classification (NCBI taxonomy): domain Eukaryota; kingdom Viridiplantae; phylum Streptophyta; class Magnoliopsida; order Myrtales; family Myrtaceae; genus Eucalyptus; species Eucalyptus guilfoylei. Next base: position 21,326,266 of record CM027860.1, read on the forward strand.
CTGCAATTGATGAGGAGCCATGTGTAGACCTTAATGGTTAACCATAAAAAAGAAAGTTAATGGATTATTAACTTAAAAGCTTAGCACGGATTTTTTCAAATCCATACCAATCATAAATTTGGAGTTTTGATTTAAGTAATTTAACTTGCAAATTATTTTATTTATAAGTCATCACAAATATATTATGGGATAATTAAGTAAAGTGTGCGATTTGACCCAAAAAAAAAAAGATAAGTAGAGTGTTCTTACAGTCTACTACTTTGCGAAATGTTAAATAAATATAATGTTTTTTCAGTACCTTATATCTTTATTACAAAAAATATGTTGCAAGCAATCTTCATCAATTTAAGTCTTAAGTGACTAACATGCAATGGGTGATCATGCAAGTGTGTGAGCAAAACTTTAACACTCAATAATCAAAGCAAGAAATAAATGCTTGAGGAGATAATAAACCTTGAGGGGAAAGTATAGAAAAATGTCTTAAACTTATTACATTTGTATCAATTTAATTCTAAATATTTTAATTGAGTCAATTTAACTCTTTAACATTTTCACATTTTGTTAATTGAATCTATTCGGCTAGTTTCGGCTTGAAATCACTCACATTAATGTCAACCATCCAATTGGCACAATTGACGTCGATGTGAACATTTTTGGACAATTTTTTGTTTTTTGTTTTTTTTGTTTTTGTTTTTGTTTTTGTTTTTTCTTATTTTTAATTTTGGCGTGGGTGGGCCAGCAAGGCCCACCCAGGTTGTTGGCGAGGACCTTTGCACGCTGACCTGCAGCCGGCGAGGCCGTGATGGCTTTGGGGATTCCTCGTGTGTTCTTGCCGAGAAGAGAGCCCAATGTGTGTCCAAATTTTTCTCTTCTCAAGGAGAGAATATTGCCCTACTTTTCCTTTCTATAAGCCCAGCTTTTTATTTTCCTTCAGTAGGCAAATAATTTCTCCTTTCCAAGTGTATAGATTCCTCTTTCTTTTTGGGGAATTAGAAGATAATGCTCTTGTATGGCCAAATATATGGTTTCTCTTCTAGTCAATTCTATCTCTCTTTCATTTCAATCTTGCTGTGAATATGACTACGGGTATATTCCTTTGTTGAGATAATTGCTTTTGATGAATATATATTGCCTAATATCTTTTATTTAATGCCCAATATCTCTTCCCCTCTCAGTCCTCAATATGTCCCTATTACTTATAAAGCAACATTCGTGTGAACTTCAAGGCACAATGCGATTCTCGACCATGGACTAGGCTGAATTCTATATGTATGGGCTTAATCTTGTTCCGGACCTCCCTGCACGAGTCCATTAGTTCTAATCCATTTAAATTTATGTGGGCTTAACACCATTAGATGTAAAATGTTCATAATATTTATATGCAATTTAACCAATATTTATGTTTAGGAGTTGTAATCGATCCCCAATTTGTATGCAATCCCAAATGGTTTGTAAAATTTTAAATGACAATAAGTATAGATGCAAAACTATTTTTGGATCCCAAGTTATATCAAAGTATTGTTGGAGCTCTTCAATATCTCACGATTAGATGGGCAAATATTTCATATGCAGTTAATTTTATCTGTTAGTTCATGCATCAAACCTACAATGAGTCAGTTTCAAATTGTGAAGCGCATCTTACTTTATGTCAATGACACAACATATTGAGGCGTGCAAATCTTATCTAATTCAACTTCGGACTTGTATTCTTTTTGTCATGCGGATTAGGCAGGTCGCCGCTTGACTCAACGTTTGACAGTTGGATTTTGCACTTTCTTAAGTAGCAAATATATATCATGGAGTGCTCAGAAGTAACAAACGATTGCTCAATCTAATGCTGAGGTAGAGTATCATGCACTAGCATTAAATCACTTGGATATCATTCCTTTTGAGATATTTGGGTGTTCATCTCTCTAGTTCATCAATACTATTATGTGATAAAATCAATGCACTTTATATGTCGATTAATCCAATGTTTCATGCAAGAACTAAACATATCAAATTGGAATATCATTACATGCGAGAAAAAATGGCTCTTGGAACACTTGTGACTAAGTATGTTCCATCTATGCATCAAATTGCTAATCTCTTCACAAAGCCATTGTCAAGAAATGCATTTGGAACCTTATGTCGCAAATTGGGAATTTTGGATTCGGCCATTCCCAATTTGAGGGGGAGTAAAGCCATTGATTTATCAATCAAGGGAAAAGAATATGAAGACATCAATCAAAATTACTAGCAACCAAGGGATTGGAAACTATAGTAATAAAATGATCTCGTCATATATTATTTTTCAATATTGTATTCTTTTCTTACGTAGTGTAACATTTATGATATATTTATATATTAATCATTAGAAATGATTAGATGATAATCTTTAATTTATTCTGAAAATAACAATATATTCTAGATAAAAAAATAAAATAACAAATAATTATATATTATTGTAGGGTCCATTCATTTATGAATTTGTGACTCATAACAAGTTATGGTTCTCACAATGATTCAAAAACTGTTATACTAGCAAAGCCCGAAAATCATCTCAATAATTATATGTTGAGATTAAGAATCAAACACCTTTATTCTTTTAAAACCGTCCACGTTAATTCCCGGCTCCCGCATTACACCTTGACAAGTTCTTGGAAGGTTTTCATAGCTGAAATTGGCAACCCCAAGATCACCACAATGCCCTTCTTCCCTTTCCCCTCCGGCAAGAACAGGCCAAGCTCCTCCACCAGGCCACCGCTACCAAACTGTGCCGGTGCTCCCCAACCGAAGTTCGCCGCGTCGAAAGCCAGCCTCGTCCACGAACTTACTACCAGAGTGCCAACCGACGAGAGCTGAGGCTTATAGGCATCCTCATAGTCGATCCTCGATTGCACATAGTCCTCTGTCACGGACTCAACGGCATTCTTTATTTGCCCGACGGCGAAGGAGATGGGCCTCTCCACCAGGTCGCCGGCCGTGCAGAGACAGCTCACGGTGGTCACGGCATTGCCAAAGTAACCCACCGGCAACGCCATCGTCTCGAACTTCGACCTGAAGTCAACCATGATGCGAAGCTTTGTGAGTTGGCGTGGCTTCATGTTCAGTGCTTGGCTACGCGCCCGCCACACGTGGGCCGCCAAGGCAGTGAAGCTCGTGCAGCTCGTGACGTTGTCCTCAGACATGGCCATTCCCTTTAGGGTTGCAAGCTTGTGGGAGTCGAATTGGAAGGCTTGGTAGATCGTGGGTTGTTGCTTGAAGAGAATGGCCATGTCGGAGACGTCGGTGATCGAGACAAAATCCTTGTAGGTGTAATTGATCTGAGGGGGGACGCGCGATTTGAGGATCGTCCGGTCATGGAAAGGGACAACAGTGATGGGAATGCCTCGGGCGGTTTGGGCCCAGGAGTTGATGAAGGTCATGGCTCCTGCGCCGTCGGTTACGCAGTGGCTCATGGCGATCCCCAGCGTGAAACCTCCACATCTGAACCTTGTCACCTTATCGAGAAGCGAAGATCAAAGAAAAAGGATCATTTAGTAAGTACTGCATATACAAAAATGTAAATCAAGAGAGGAGAGATAAAAAAGATTCGATATCCTATAAAAATTTAAATTTATATGCATATTGTTTTATTTATTGAAGTTTGAGCTCGTGTGGGGTAAATTTCCCACTTTGATTATTGAGCTTAGTTGACATGAAACGCCTTCGAGCTTTTATGCGTCCGCGAGTCTCCATTTTCATGTCTAGGTGTCCATCACTGAGTTGTTTTGATGATACTCAGCTTTAATTAAATGCCCAAACTCATGCAATTATCATATCTGTATGGAACGGGAGAGAGGAAACTCGTAATTCAATGATCTCCGACAAATTATTAGTTTGACCTGTTACCCACAAAAGGCACAAAGAATCTCTATAAGAACATAAACCATATATATAGAAACTAAGTTGCAATTTCTCCATAGAATGTCACTATATTTAGTTAAAACATCCCATGCCGGTTGAAACACAAGGCAAATAACAATTTTAACTGGGTAACGATTGCGCCACCGTTGAGCTTGGGGTGGGTCGCCTTCTCTTTCCCAGGAGCTCAATATAATCAACCTAATTTTCGTCGGCAATAATTGATTAACGAAGAACCTATACCACAACTCTAGTCAACGTAGATGCATACAAAACCGGGATTCTTCAATACCTGAGCAGTCAGAAGGGGAACTTCTAATAAATCCATGATTGAAGGATCCGTGTAAACTAGCTTTCTTGAAATGTCTGGATTGGGAACTCGAACGTCGCCCAACATTTTGATATCGCAGTTTGCGATGGCCTCGATGAAGGTCGCGCCCCTTTTGGTGCATGCCACAGCGAGCTTACCTTCAGGAGTAGGAGCCAACCTCCCGGTGAGCGGGTAATAATGAACCAAGACTTTGGCTAAAGCCTTTTTCAGCACGTCTGCGACGTTGTCTCCGCTTCTCTCATAGCAATATATCGCTTGCATGGTGATGGGAATAGCCTGGTCGAGGCTGGACAGGAAGTAAAATCCGTTGGGTGTGGCCGACTCCGGTTGGACCAAGACAGGTTGTGACTTCTTCACGGTCAAAGCACCGCCGTTCGTTATCATGGATGCCTCCATCGTTGCAGCTCAGTAACTTCTTGGATGAAAAAAGAACTGCATGTGATGGAAGAAACTCGTGTTTGGCAGAAAAATAACAAGGAGTGCTCGCTCTATGATATACAACGGTTTGTTTGATCAAAACGTTAAAATATACGTAGTAATGTCTTTCATAAAAGTACGCCTAAACCTTGAAAAGAACGAGGTCTCTTAGAAAGAAAACAATTTTTATATCTGTCTTTAAATCCATCAATTTGGATCAGTTTACAGGAATCGGGTTTTAAGGAGACAGGGTAATTCGATGCATATGCTCACAGATCAAGACAGTTATTGATTATGGTTCTTCTTTCAAGACCGAACGAAGTAAAAAAAGAAAAGGAAAAAAGGAACGACGAGAGGCTCCAAAAAAGAAAAAGAAAGAGGCATCTATACCTTGGGAAGTTTCACTTATTGAGGTACCACGAAAAATCCGTATTTTGCATTGCACGTCCCCGAAGTCCCGACCAACTTATATAGAGATATCTTGTGGTGTAAGATTGGAACATGTACATGAACTGGTCCGGGCAAGATAGCAGATTAACAACAATTAAATAGATAACTTATACTTGTTGAATAGTTTTACTTATCTTAGTCGATCATGCACGTTCTGCTGGTTAAGGTTTTTAAGTTGACTATTGAGCCAAAATGCAGACTGCAGACACCATCTTGCAATCATCTTGTCGTCGCCACTTCTAAAACGAATATCACGCCAGATTATAATGTCGGGATTTTCGTTAATAGGTGGAGACTTATTAAGCAATTAATTGAGAAAAGTTTGCACTACCGGAGATTTATTATCCAAAATTATGATTGGCAAGGATTTAAGAGAATCCGCGCTAAGCTTCTAATTTAATAATTCATTAGCTTTCTTTTTTATGGTTAATTATTAAGAAGGTCTCCACTCATCAATTGCAATCGAATTAGTTGAGAATTATTTGTTGCCTTTTTTTTATTATCTTTATTTAAAATAACGACTCCTACAGTTGACTTTAAGCACCAACCACCTGCACAAATCGACATATGACATTTGGTTGAACTTTTGAAAAAACCCTTGAGAAAATGCAAAATGTTTTAAATTAAATCGATTTTTCGAAATGCAAATTAAGAATGAGCATAATTTTGGAGTGGAACCTAGAATTGGAAAATTAGACCAATTTCAAAATATGCAAGGTAAGTTCCGGGTTCCCAAAAAGAGGAAACATATTTCAACGGGTAGGTTCTAAGTTTTAAATAAGTGAAAGCTAGTGTTAGGATAAACGTGTGAGTTGTGTTAGAAAAATCATATATCAGAGAACTGATATGATGTGGAGTAGTTAACATATTTTAGTTAGTCCATAACTTATTGACTTAAGCTTTTGAGTGAATGTATTGGAAATGTTGACAGGCTTGGAATTGGACTCTTTTTTGGCGAATTCCCCAAGTGAAGATATTAGACTTCTGTTGTGCATTTCCAACGCTTGGAATCTTTTCTATTTTTCTTAGTCTATGTGTTTGTGTGATCCTACAGTATTCCATGATGTCCAATGATGAGTGTATAATTCATTATTGAAACTTTTCTTTTGTTAATATTTCATATTTTTTGTGTGTCCAAATATAAATTGTGATTAATAGATTGTAACAGTTAGTAATGGTCATTAAAGGCGATGGTTCACTATAATCGTCCAATTAATAATACAAGTGAAACAAAGGTAGACCCTTGAACCTATGACAAGGTAGGTTTCAAGCTCTAGAATATGCAGGATAAGTTCCAAATTCCCAAAAATGAGAAATTTGTTCTAACGAGTAGGTTTTAGATTTCAAATGAAATTTGTATGGAATGTAGAACCACTCACCCCTATGCAAATCATGTTTGGTAAAGTTTAATTTAGAAGTGTATTGGGAATATAGCATTTGGAAAAACCACACTTATAAATGACTTTTACTAATTCAAATATTAAAAAAAAAAAAAAAAATTGAAGTCAAACCCTTTGCCGGATACTAGTGAAGGGCTCGGGCCATCGGCAAGGCAAATATGGCATCAGCGATTGTCACTTGAGGTCGCCCAATTTAAGGTTGCATTGACCTCAGGCGATCCTTAGTGAAGTTGCTTAGCCGTTAGATCCGGCATCATCAACAACATCACACCATGAAAAATGTTAAGAGTATTTTTCAAAATTTTGAAAATTTAGTGAGTGCCAAATTAGAAGGAAAAAAATGTATTAGCTATGTAGACACATAGCTAATACATATAGAATGCATATGCTTGAACTTAGGCTTCACTTACATGTCGAATTGGAGATTTGGGGACCATAAATAGAAGTGGAAATTTGTTGGCTTTGGAGCCTGAAACTTATGGCTTTCTTTCTTCAACATATAGAATACATATGCTTGGCGGTGGTACCTAACGATGCCCGAATTCTCAAATTATCGTTGGGACACATGCAGCTCACGCACATGTTACTGGAAAAAAGCCTTGATTACTACGCAAATTGCCAAGTGACAATTTTTTAGCATCGTACGAAAAGAGAAAACTACAAAGCGAGTTGCAACAACTATAATAAGCTAAAACAGTGCATACACGCTCGATGGGAAGCAAGTTTTATACAAGTGGCCAAGTCTAACTTTGATTTGGGACTTGTAACCACCAATTCTCTCAAATTAATGGTGTAGTAGGTCGCTTGTGTATATATTAAAATTGCTTAATCTTTTAAGCAACATTGGCCACGAAGAAAACATGTTCATTACAATATTTGACAGCTTCCATAACATATTATTTGTGTTATTGAAAGAATAAACAAACAAATTCAGAAATCTGGTAAACCATTTTTTTTTTTTAATTTTAACATGGCGTCGAAGATGGAACCTTTTTTACCTCATTTTCCTTACGGTGAATTGTGTTAATGAGTATCTCTTGAAGACTTATGAAGTAGTTGATTAAGAAAGTTGAATAGATTCCAATCGCATTTATGGCTATTGTATTATGCGCAATCGGCATCTTAAAAAGATAGGAAGGGCCAACTTTCATATTGTCACAATTATAAAAGTATATCATTCAATTGTCCCCTACATTATAAGGTCACAAAATATATTAAAACTTCAATTATTTGTGTGTATTATCAAGTTCTTGGTCAACAAACAAAACCTACTCCAACCATCCCGCGGTGGACAAGTTAATTCGCGCTTTGACCCCTCATCCGGAAGGGTAGAGATTCGAAACTTCTCGTCCTCATTGCGCGACTTAAGTGAGGTGCCGTGGGAGATGGGTCCCCGCGCTAATGCCCCGAGTTTACGTCACCGGCTGTCGGCTGTACGGTAGTTCTTAAGTCATAAAAAAAACAAAACAAAACAAAACAAAACCTACTCCCCTACTTCCGCAACCATTGTCACAAATTTTACAGCTTGATTCTCTCTTTCATCATCGTATTTACACCATTATATCACGTGTAGAATTGGAGTTATCTAAGTTAAAAAAAAAATAGAGAATGACCTAAAGATACCATGATCTCTTGTTGGCCAGAGAGAGAGAGAGAGTTAAAACAAAGACTACTTCTGTTTGCTTCATCATAGTACACCAAGCCACCAGACTACATGGGATTAGGGCTGTCAAATGGTTAGGACGTGTTGAATCGAAAATGATTTACCTAAATTAATCCATTTATATACAATAGTTATCCATATTCGTGCTCGACTCGGACTCATTTACTAAAATGTTTCTATATTTAATTCAACTTATGAAAATATATATTCCCATAATCAACTCACTTTAAACTCTTCGTGTATATCTATTATTTAGATAAAATTGATATTTTTTTTGGTAAAATAAAATGTCAAAGAATTTATTTTCAATGTTATATAGAATTTTCAACTTTTGCATTGGTTCATAATAAAGATTGACGCCGGCTTGCATGAGATCACCATCAATCGTTGTCAAGTTCCGGATGGTGGCTAGCTTTTCAGAATCCAAGTGGAGCCATTTGGGGAGTCTCGTACAATTTGGCCATCGGCGGTGTGGGAATGCGTGTCTCCGTCTTAGAATTGTTTCTAGGGTCTCTGCTGATGGTGCTTTCAATCAAGCCGATGACTGGACTCAAATAGAGATGGAAGCAAAAATCCACGTGGCGTAGATTGATTTGGTTTCATCGAATCGTGCATGAGTTCGGTTTCATCTCTCGGTTTGTCCAAGTTGAAGACTTTTGTTGAACTTCTGAAAAAACATTTGGGAAAATGCAGAAAAATTTAGGTTAAAGCGATTTTTCAAAATGCACATTAAGAATGAACATAGTTTCATAGTAGAATTTGAAACTAGAAAAGCATACCACTAAGAACTATTCGATTTTAGGTTCCAAAATATGCAGGGTAAGTTCCAGATTTCAAAAAAATGAAAGTTTATTTCGATAGATAAGTTCCAAATTTTAAATAAGTGAAAGCTAATGTTATGATTCACGTGTGAATTGTGTTAGAAAAGTTTTATATTGGAGAACTAATGTAATGCAATCAGTTAATATATATTAGTTAATCCATAACCCATTGACTTAAACTTTTAAGTAAATGTAGATCCAACCAGAAATATTCACGAGCCCGGACTTAGCTTTTTTTTTGCAATGTCCCCAGATAAAGTTATTGGATTTCTGTTGCACATTTCCAACACTTGGAACTTAAAATAAGATTTTGTATTTTACTTAGTCTATATCTTTGTGTGATCTTGTACAATTCTATGACGTCCAATAATGAGTGTATAGTCTGAAATCAATAGTCTGAGTTTTCATTTTATGATCGAGACTTTTCTTTTGTTATTAATTTATATTCTTTGTGTGTTCAAATATAAATTATGGTCAATGGATAATAGCATCAAATGATGGTCATTAAAGGTGATGATTTATTGTAGTCGTCCAATTAATAATATATGTGGAACTTGAGTAGACCCTTGAATCTATGACATGGTAGGTTTCAGGCTCCAAGAAATGCAAGGTAAGTTTTAGGTTCTCAAAAAATGAGAAACATGTTCTTACGAGTGTGTTCTAAATTTCAAATGAAATCTATACGGAACTTGGAACCGCTCACTTCTAATTCAAATCATGTTTGGTAAAGTTTAATTTAAAAGTGTATTAGGAATATAGCGTTTGGAAAAATCACACTTATAAATGACTTTTGCTAATTCAAATATAAAAAAGTGAACTCAAACCCTTTAGCAGATGTTGGTGAAGGGTTCGGGCCACTGGCAAGTCAGATCTGGCATTGGCGATCATCACTTGAGGTCGCCCAACCTTAGAAGATCCTCAATGGCTATTGCCTAAGGTTGCATTGACCTCAAGCAATCCCAAGCAAAGTCGTTTAGCTGTTAGATCTAGCATTGTCGGCAATGTCACACAATGGAAAATGATAAGGGTATTTTTCAGAATTTTGTAAATTTAGTGACTGCCAAATTAGAATGAAAAAAATGTATTAGCTTTGTAGACACATAGCTAATACATATAGAATACATATGCTTGAACTTATGGCTTCCCTAGCATGTCGAAGTGGAAATTTGGGGACCATAAATAGGAGTGGAAATTTGTTGGCTTTGGAGCCTGAAACTTATGGCTTTCTTTCTTCAACATATAGAATACAAATGCTTGGCGGTGGTACCTAATGATGCCCGAATTCTTAAGTTATCGTTGGGACACATGTAGCTGACGCACATGTCACTGCAAAAAACCCTTGATTACCATGCAAATTGCCAAGTGGCAATTTTTTAGCATCGTACGAAAGAGAAAACTACAAAGCAAGTTGCCACAATTATAATCAGCTAAAACAGTGCATGCACGGCTGACGGGAAGCAAGCTTTACGCAAGTGGCCACATCCAACTTTGATTTGAGAGTTGTAATTACCAATTCTCTCAAATTATTGGTATACGAGGTCGCTTGTGTATATATTAAAATTACTTAATCTTTTAAGCAGCATTGGCCAAGAAGAAAATATGTTCATTATAATATTCGACAGCTTCCATTACATGTTAGTTGTGTAATTGAAAGAATAAACAAACAAATTCTATAATCTGGCAAACATGTTTTTATTTTTATTTTTATTTTAACATGACATCGAAGATGAAACCTTTTTTACCTCATTTTCCTTACAATGAATTGTGTTAATGAGTTTCTCTTGAAGACTTAAGATGCTTTGCATTCTTGTCGCCGTCACACCGCCATTGTCGCAAGCTCAACGTCACCGTAAACCGTGAGTTAACCTCATAATTCTTGATTAGGGTGTTAATTGGGTTTAGGGGTAGGATTAGATTGTGGTTAATGGTGGTTAGTGTTAATTTTGCTTAAGGAAAGTTAGATTAAGGCGAATCGTATGTATTTAGTCTTAATTAATTACGATTAGTGCTAATTAATGATGGTTTAGTTTTTAATTGCGCTTAAGGATAGTTTAGATTAAGGCTAATTGTAGTTAGCTTTAATTAATTACAATTAGTCTTAATTAATTGCAGCTAATCTTAATTAATGAGAGTTAGTCTTAATTAATGGCGATTAGCACAAATTAATGATGGATTAGTGCTAATTGATGACAATTAGTGCTAATTAATGACTATTAGTCACTAAGGAGAATTTATATACAATTTATTTTTGAATTATTGAATGAATTTATGCATAATTCATGTTGTTTGAAGCTTGTTGTGCCATGATAATAATTGCTTAATTTATAAACTTTGTATGCTATTTTAAAGAAAGGTTTTATTGACACAAAAATAATAATTCATGAGGTGTCAGGTTCAAATGCCATGTTTTATGTGTCAATTAGGGTGATGAAGCTTCAAAATAAAGTGTGCAAAGTTTGATAGATTAATTATAAGTACGTGATTACAAGTGAATATTTTACTGCATTTTTATGTGTGGAAGTTGCAATAATTTGTTATGTGAATACGAACCATATTTGCATTTGGCTAAGTCAAAAGATAAGAATTGACTTGAGTGGTTGAGTACTTGTATGATCACATAATGGCTCTGATGCGTATGATCACGTGGGGAATTGGTTCCATCTTGATGCGTATGAATATGCAAGACGATATTCAATTAAGTTCGGATGCTCAGTAGCGGTCGAGATGCCAAGTCGTGGTTGAGGTCGAACTGATGCTCCTAATGAAATAACATCCTGATGCATATGAGTACACAAAACGATGCCATGCCCGATGGGGCAGGACGATGCTCAATCATGTTGGAAAACTGCTAACTCTTGTGTTGGCAATGGCTTTAAGTAGTCATAATAATTGGAACACGAGTAAATGCATTGTGCATGGAAAATTATGAGAAGTCTTCTGATTATGTGTATGCTTGATGCATTGTTATCGACACGTGGTAGTTAATAATGCATGGGTGTACCAAGGCAACGTAAGAATGCTTGCGGATTTGATTGATGGTTTGAGGTTTATCATTGAGTTGAACTGCCTGATCCTGTTTTTAGTTCAGGTAAAGCAAGGGTCGCTTTGTTATTGATCTACCATCAATATAATGCTGCACATGTAGGTTGCACCCAAGGCAAGTTTGCTTCCTAAACATGACTTAGGTTGTCAATTTACTAAGATTTTTATCTCACTCGTCATTATTTATTGTTTTTCATGGTCATAGTATGGAGAATTGCCATATGAGGTTGTGGTGGGCACAAGATTCGTTACTTTTTGGCTGGCCCTTGCGTTAGAAGAGTTAGGTTGACCCCGACCTTTTTAACCCTTCTTGTATATTGGTCGCATAGGAAGTCGCCCTTTTGTGATGGACTTATTATTACTAAACTTCTTAGGGTTAATAGTAAATATATAAAAGAATTGGTTATTTTGATTTTATTGTGTTTTCCTTACTATCCCTGTTATATTTTGATTTGTTGGGAGTTATTATACACGTTATGCTTGTATTTAAATTGAAAGATAAAAAGAATGCGTTGGCAACGCATCCTGGTACATCGCAACTAAACAACCATGGAATGATGTTCGCGTGCTCAGGAGTTCGGGGCGTGACAACTTGGGCTCCTTTTTGGTGATATCCCTAAGTGAATGTATCGAACTTCTGTTGCGCATTCCTAACGCTTGGAATCTAAAATAAGTTTTTGTATTTTTCTTAATTTATGTCATTGCACGATCCTGTAGTATTTCATGATGTTGGATAATGAGTGTATAATATGGAATCACTAATTTGAGTTTTCATTTCACGACAAAAAAATTTTATTTATTAATATTTCATATTCTTTGTGTGTCTAAATATAAATTGTGGTCAATAGATTATAGCAGCAAGTGGTGATCATTAAATGTGACGATTCATTGCAACCGTTCAGTCAATAATACTAGTGGAACTTTGGTAGACCCTTAAACCTATGACATGGTAGATTTCAAGCTCTAGGATATACAAGATAAGTTCTAAGTTCTCAAAAAATAAGAAACATGTTCCAAGGAGTAGATTCTAGATTTCAAATGAAATCTGTGCTGAACTTGGAACCGTTCATCCCTAATGCAAATCAATTTTGGTAACATTTAATTTAAAAGTGTATTAGGAATAGAGTTTTTGGAAAAACCACACTTATAAATTACTTTTGCTAATTCAAATATAAAAAAATGAACTCAAACCCTTTATCAGATGCCAATGAAGGGCTTGGGCCACCGACAAGCCAGATTTGACATCGGCAAACGTCACTTGAGGTCGCCCAACCTTCGAAGATCCCCGATGGCTATGCCTGAAATTGCATTGACCTCAAGTGATCCCAAGCGAGGTTGCTTAGCTATTAGATTTGGCATCATTGACAACGTCACACAATAGAAAATGATAAGGGTATTTTCAGAATTTTGAAAATTTAGCGAGTGCCAAATTAGAATGGAAAAAATGTGTCAGCATTTTCAAATCTCTCTTACAAACTTGTCTTGGGCCAAGAGACTCTTGGTGGCTTTGAAAATGCAATTACATCTCTCCATCACTCTCCAAATGAATTGCTAAATAGTAATTATATTTGCTGAATTGTTAAACACAGCCGAAATAGGCTTCGAAACCTTTGATAGAATGTTCAGTCATGCCAGCAAACATGCATCTCTATGAATTTACTATTACAAACTCTTAGATAAAACTTTTCATTTAGTTGTCAACCCTATCTTGCAAAATTCTACTAATTCTTGCTTCTAAAGAGTTTTAGAAGAATTTATATCATAATCTTTTACATGCATTAATTCCTTACAACTAAATAGATGATTCATAGCAAAAAAAAAAAATCTATATTGTTCCGAAACTTCAGTTGGTGAAGATTCGGTTAAAGAAGAGAGCAAGTTTTTTCCCTGGACAACAGTTTTGCAATAAATTGAATAGTTAATTTCAATTAGTGAATAAGAGAAAAACGCAATTTTAAAATTATTTGGCATTTCTCTCTTACCTTTCCATACGAATATTTAATTTGACCTGCCCGATTGTAGGTGCAGTGTCAAGTGCGATAATCAATCGCACAAGTGTTCGGTGATGTAACGGGCTCTTGGTGATCTTAAAACTCACCAAGAACCTCGATTTAAGCAATTTTTTTTCCATCAAGTAGTAGATCACATGGTGCATGCAGAGGTTGACATGAGATTATAGTTTTCTCCTTTGCTTAAAACGTATAAAAAAGTTATTAAAATAAGTCAAGGAAGCATCTAATTAGTTTGACTAGTGAGGAGATAAGTTGTTCCATCAATAAATATAAAAGGAGACAGTAGGTGAAGATATACTACCGAAATAATGAAGAAAAAGGAAAGGAGAAATTGAAATATAACTATTGGACAGATCATATGTCAATTTGTCCACATCGTTGGTGCTCAAAGTCAATTGTAGAAGTCGTTATTTTAAATAAAGATGGTCCAAAAAAAAAAGTCAACAAATAGTTCTCAACTAATTCGATTGCAATTGACGAGAAGCCATGTCACGACCTTTTTAATGGTTAATGACAAAAAAGAAAGCTAATAAATTACTAAGTTAAAAGCTTAGCGCGGACTCTCTCAATTCCATGCCAATCACAATTTTGAGGTTTCAATTTAGTCAATTTAACATGCAAATTATTTTATTTAGAAGTCAATGCTAATATATTATGGGTTAATCAAGTAAAGTGTGAGATTTGACCCCAAAAAAAAAGTAAAGTGTTCCCACACTCTACTTCTGCGAAACGTTAAATGAATCTAATACTTCTTCAATACCTTATCCCTTTATTATAAAAAATATCTTGCAAGCAATCTTCATCAATTTAAGTCTTAAGCAACTAACATGCAATGGGTGATCATAAGCAAAAATTTAACACTCAATAATCAAAGTGAGAAATAAATGCTTGAGAAGATAGAAAAACCTTGAGGGGAAAGTACCAAAAAAAAAAAAAATCCTAAATTTTTTGTATTTATGTCAATGTAGTCATAAATATTTCAATTTGGCAATTTAGTCCTAAATAATTTCACATTTTGTTAATTGAATCAATTCAATCAATTTCGACTTGAAATTGTTGATGTGGATATCAACTATCTAATTGGCATGATTGATGCCAATGTGAACATTTTTTAATAAGTTTTTGTTTTTCCTTTATTACTTTTTTTTTCCCATTTTGGCCGCGTGTGGGCCAACAAGCCCGCCAATTGTTGGTGATGGCCTTTGCGCGTTGACCTGCAGCCAGCTGAGGCCACGATGGCTTTGGGGATTGCTTGTGTGTTCTTGCCAAGAAGAGAGCCCGATGTGCGTACAAATTTTTCTCTCCTTGAATATTGCCCTACTTTTCCTTTTTTATAAGACCGGCTTTTTATTTTCCTTCAATAGGCAAATAATTTCTCCTTTCCAAGTGTATAGATTCCTCCTTCTTTTGGGGGAATTAGGAGATAATGCTCTCGTATGGCCAGATATATGGTTTCTCTTGTAGTCAATTTCCTCTTTTTTCTTTCAATCTTGCCGTGAATATGATTACGGGTATAGTCCTTTGTTGAGATACTTGCTTTAGATGAATATATATTGCCCAATATCTTCTATTTAATGCCCAATATACTATTCCCCTTTGGGTCCTCAATATGTCCTTATTACTTTTGTAGGAAACGGATTCCTGAAAAAATGAACCGATACCCGAATGATCGAATATCAAAACAAAGCGAAAATGTGCCCAGAAAACATGTAACACCGATCAAAGGCATATTACGAAGACGGACATATCTTGTTTGCCATAGATTAAGTACTCATTGCAGTCTTGGAGGAATTGATTGAAGCTCTTGAGTTCCGTTTTTCAAGAGGGAGTATAGTATTTTCTCAAGGGAATGAAAAAAAACGTATTGTTTCATTCTCTTTCTCAATGTTCCTCATTTTTTATATTTATAAAATGGTTATTTTTACTTAAAAAATAATTGTCCCCTTACCTCTTATGGGCCATTCTTTATGGGCTGGGTTTAGCCCAATATGGGTGGATGGGCTTGACTTGGCCCATCAAATAAAAAACAAATCATCTCCCACTCGTATATGATGAGCTAAACATAACTCTTTCTTCTCCTCTCTGCAAATGTTCATACCAGTAAATAATCCGTGCGACAAGCATATTTCAAAAACTCATTACCATACATCTGTTAGGAATATATGGCAGCTCAAAATGGATATCACAATTTTGAGTAGATATAATATGCAGTACCCTAGATCAATCGATCACATTTATATCTCTCTTGATCTTCTTTTAATAATAATTTATTGTATTACAATTATGATTATCCCAAAAACAATTATAATCGAAGACTAGTAAATACAAAACTAGAATGTGATTCTCCAAACTCGATCTTCCTCTTTCTTTGAAACTCTCAATTTCAATTCTACTTTTCTAGAAATCTTCAATTAGATCGAATCAATTCATGATTATTGACAATATTTTAAGATAGCAAACATTGCATAGAAATCTTGAAAATAAATAAGAGTCATAAGGATACTCAATTGAGAAATTCTTTTCCTTAAGAGTCTCATATGACATAAAAGTTGAGATTAAAACTTTTACCACTCTTATTTGTCGTCTCATGCATACGTAGTATGAAATGCATATTACGGTATTAACTCATTTCCCATGGAGCATATGTCTTTACTTTCAATATCGTACAGATGATAGTTTGGTATAACTTGAGTTCACGTATCAACTCTATCAAAAAATCCATTAGAAATCACATCTAACATCAAGGATGGATAAAGTAAAATATGTGGGTTCTTTTACTTTCGAATATAGTAAATATTATATCATTATCTTAACACTTAGTTAAGGCGATATTTATATTTTAAGCTTGAGCTATCAATTATCATCTAGATATTAAGCTTAAAAACCATCTCATCTCTATTTATCACATAGTAAATGGAGGCACCCGTGTGAGTGGGTTAATCTCTTATTTGTCTGACATACTTTCTCAATTTTATAAGATGCACTAAGCATTAAAATGCATAAACGTCAAACAAAAACTCATAGACATTAATAATGAAAGGCAACTTCATTAAATGTCAACACTTAGGGAAATTACTATATTCAATACATCAGCCTCTACGCAATCCTAGTGATTTTACATTGCCACAAAACACATTTATAGGTATTGGCTTCGCCATAGGATCTATTATTATTTTATGTGTAATATGCACTGTAAGTTCACATCTTTTCGTGCAACCATTTTTTTGACAAAATTATACTTGGTATATATACTTGTCATAATATTTTGAATTTTTGGTGTATGCTATTACTGCTTGGCTATCTTAGTTAACCAACAATGAGTTTGCAGCATTTTTTTTTTTTTTGTGACCTAGGAAACCCCGTAAGCCGACAGCCGGCGAGCAAACCTTGGGGGAGCGACTGTAGGACCCACCACCACAGTACTCCAGATAAAAATCCCTAACGACGCCTCTGGGATTCGAACCTCTCCCCTTCGTGAGGAGGAGAGAGCCCGAAGCCAGCTGCGCCGCTGCGGGCGGTGGTAGTTTGCAACATTCTTAATAACATCTAAATGATTTAAAAATCTCTTAAGCCAAACACCTTCTTGTATTGCTGCCGATAATGCTCCAAACTCAGCTTCCATCATGGACAAGGCTATACATGTTTGTTTTTTACTACTCCAAGATATGGCGCCGTTATTCGATTAGAAAATAGTTCTAAAGGTAAATTTCCTTTCATCTAAAACTCATCTCCAATTAGCATCTAAACAGTCTTTAAGTCGCAGATCATAGCCTTGATAACTTAGCGTATAATCAACAGTTTCCTTCAGATACCTCAGTATTATTTTGACGGCTTTCCAATGTACTTGACCTGGATTGGATTGGTATCTACTTACCATTTCAACTGCAAAACATATATCGGGTCTTGTACACATCATAGCGTAAATTAAGCTTCCAACAGCACTAGCATAAGGAACATGTTGCATTTGTTCCTTCTCTTGTAGAGTCCTTGGACACATTTTATGGCTTAATCATTCACCTTCTGCAATAGAAGTATCTATGGGTTTGCAATCTTGCATATGAAATCGTTCAAGAATCTTGTTTATATACATTTTTTGTGAGAGAGACAATCATCTCTTCAAATGATTTTTTAAAATTTTAACTCCAAGAATGTATACAATCTTACCCATGTCTTTCATCTCAAAGTTAGAAGATAACCAACTTTTAACAGTATTAACAAACTCAATATTGCTTCCGACAATCAGTATATCATCAAAATATAATGATGTGATCACAAATTGATTTTTGCATCTTTTGATACATACACAATGATCCTCATCAATCATTGTAAAATCATATGACATTATGAAAACGTATATATCATTGTCTCGATAACTGCTTAAGGTCATATATTGATATCAAAAGTCGACATACCTTATGTTCTCAGCCTTTCAAAATGAAACCAACGGATTGTTCCATATATATTTCTTTTTCTAATTCGCCATTGAAAAAAACAGTCTTTACATCCATTTAATGTAATTCAATATCCATATTAGCTACTATTGCTAGAATAAGGCAAATTGAGGTCAATCTCACCACAGGAGAAAATTTTTCCTTATAATTAATTATTTCCTATTAATTATACCCCTTTGCCACAAGACGAGCCTTATGTCTTTCTATTGAACCATCAGTTTTATGCTTTATTTTAAGAACCCACTTGTTCCCAATGGCTTCGCATCCTTTTGGAAAATTAATCAATTCTCAAACACGGTTTGATTTCATTGACTCCATTTTCTCTTCCATTGCATATATATATTTTTCCTTATTAAGGCAATTTAGAGCTTCATTTACATTTCTTAGCTCAGCTTCATCTTGTGGAGTAACCATAAAAGTTTTCCCTTCAATGTCAAAATGTCGATGGGGAATACTTTTGCGACTTGTTTGCCGTACGGGAGATTGTACACTTTGTACATTATTCTTCATTATGCTCTCATTTGGATTAAATAATGACGATATTATTTCATCATGTGGTTGTAATTGAGAATGAGTCGAATTTAATTCACTACTCCTCACATTGCTCCCACTTGGACGAACTCCATCAAGTTCATTATCTTGATTCAAGTTTTCAAATAGGGAATAGTCCTCACCTATTTCGCCTTTTTTAGGAAATTAATTCTCTAATAATGTGACATCCATTATTCAAATTTAGTTATACTATCACTTTCCTACTCACCTATAAATGCATATCCTTTCAAGTATTCTAAGTATCTTATGAAAATACTTTTCTCACCTCTGGAACCCAATTTATCATATTCATGAGAGAGCTCATGAGTTTAGGTAGCACAACCCTACAATTTAAGAAAACTTAAATTTTGTTTTCTACATGTTCATAACTTATATGGAGTTTAAATAACTTATTTGGAAGGCATACGGTTAAATATAGGGGTGTGCATGGTCCTAGCGAGCGGTTCTCAACCTAAGGATCGATTTCGAAAAATTAGAACTAGGATCCACTTGTTAGTTACATGGATCCACCCGGGAACCGGACCGCCGGTCCAATTCGATTCCCGGGTGGATCCAACCGGTCTCACCAATAATACTATCATTTTTTAAATCCCGCCGTGAGTACTCTTCATATTGAGTAATATACTAGAAACCAAAAGCTATAACAACTAGAAATCAAAACATAATGTTGAAAGTGAAAGAAGGTAAAACTAATTATAAGTCAAAAGCCACAAGTTGCTGCCGTCGAGGGCAATGGCGATTTTCCGGAGGGCCGAATAGAGAAAGGGACGGACAAACCCACTGTTGTCGATGGTTTCCCCGCGAACCCTAGGCCGAGGGGGTTTGAAAGCTTCAATCTTGACGCAAAACAATTTTGGTTTTCGACCGAAATTGCTAGTTCTTCACCTAACCTATCTTTCTCCTCCTCCTCCTGCTTCTTTGCGTGCTTGCTTTTTGCCCACTAACTGCTCGGCGTTTTGTTAAGGTGTGTGCTTTGGACTTTTAAGCTTCAGGATCAGGACCTCTCCATTTGGTTTGACCAGCATGATATTAGATTACCCACTTTAATTAATTTTTTAATTATTTGATTTGGGTTAATTATTTAATTTGGGTTTGTTAATTAGTAATTTTAATTTTTTTAATATTAAAAATTAATGTATTATTATAATATAATCGATCTAATCCGGGTGGACGGGTGGATGGATCCGCCCATAGAATCGAGAACCAGACCGGTACCCACTGGTTCCCATAAATTGGAAGCGGAAACCGGACCGGTTCCCTCAAGAACCACCAGTTCCGAGCGATTCCGGTCCAGTTCCATGCAGCCTGGACAAATCCCAGTTCTTTTGTACATCCCTAGTTAAATATATAGGCAGTAGTTAATAAAGCATCACCTTAAAAGATGATAGGTAAATTAGCATGCGCCATCATGGACCTAACCATTTCTAGTAAGTTTTGTTTCTCATTTTTGCAATACCATTTTGTTAAGAAGTACATATAATAGATAACTGTCTTTCTATTCATTTTTCATCACATAAATTTTTGAACTCATCAGATAAATATTCTTGACTTCAATCGGATCTTAATGTTTTTATTTTTTTATCTAGTTAATTTTCTAACAAGCTCGTAAACTTCTTGAAATAACTTAATACTTCAAATTTAAGAGAAATCAAATAGATATGTCCGAATCGAGTATAATAATCTACAAATGTGATGAAATAAACAACAACATGCCTTCTCCTCACCATAGATGTCAGAATATATTAATTGTAAAGAAAATTCAGCTCTTTTACCTTTTTCAAATAGTTTCATTGTCGTTCTCCCTACTAGGCAATGCTCACATATGGACAAATCGACTTTTTCAATGTTGCCCAACAAACCCTCTTTAACTAGTCTATTCATACGTTGTTGGCCAATATGATCAAGTCTAGGATGTTACATATTCACATCATTATCATATGAATTAGAAGATATGAAGAGGGAATAACAAACATTAACATTACCATAGTCAACATCTAATACAATGAAACCATCCAAAAAAATAATTACGATCATAGTAGTTTGTATCCAAATACAAATCCACTTAATTATTGTGGAAGTTTAAATTGAAACCAAGTTTAATCAACACTAACATATACACTAAATTTTGACGAATCTCCGAAGCATATAATACATTATGTAAGAATAAAGTGCATACACCACGCATATTTAATTGGCAGGTGTCAATCCCTTTTATTTCGGCTCTAGAGTTATTTCTTACATAAATCCATTTCGTTCCAATTGATACTCTTCGGAATTTCACGAAGGATTCTCTGTCCTTCGCTACATGGTTTATTACTCCCGAATCTACAGTCCAAAAATGATTAGTTTCAATTATAAATATAGAATTTGATACATAAGTAAAATTTTTAAGAATACAATAGGTGTTTATATTCTTTGACTCGCGGAAGTCGCGAGCATAGTGACCCTTATGGCCACAGTTGTAACATTTTACCCTTGAAATTCTCTTCACTCGAGGACATTTTTCTCTCTTATGTTGGTCAACTCTTAGTTTCTTACTTGAAGGACTCGATCCCTTGCATTTTCACCTTTTGAACAAATCAATGCAATTGCGCTTGAAGCTCAAAGTCCCTTCCGAGCTAGAACATGCACAACAAATATTTGTTTCCCACTCAAATGCCATAAGGCGGTCTTTTACTAGCTCAAGGTGGCGTACAACATCCTCAAGTTCTTCCATAATTTGGTTAAGAGCTTTTAATGTTTCTCATTTTTCTAACACATATGAAATTTTCATATTCAATATCACATAATTCTTGCTGTACAATTTCTCTCATTTATTCAATTAAGCAACTATACTCTTAATTGCTAAAACCATTGGATCTAAATATATCATACACACATATAAGAATAATTAATGTCTATCATTTATGCATCAATTTTGCGTAAACTCATCCTATTAATGAATAATTTCAAATAAGGCTTTAGAGTCGAAAGGTCACTTCGTTTTCAATCATCATCCAAAAATCCTAACTTTAAATTATCATTAATATAATTATTTATGCAAAAAATAAGTTCACCAAAGTCACTAAAACTTTCTTGAACTTCCTACAAACTTTCATTAAGTAAACATGACATTTACATGAAGCGATATATTCAGAGGAAACATATCAACATAGAAAGAAATATTTACACCTAAAACATTTCAAACCAATCTAAGAAAAATAACAAATAAATTCAAAGATACTCATCTATCTCATAAACTGGGAAAGTCTCTTCTAATCTCTTAGTAAATTCCTATAAGAATTCTAAAGGCACATTGGGCAATTATGGAAAGACCTTCGGAGAGCTTTTATGAGTCCAAGGCGCATTCATTCTGTGCCAAGTGACACTCAATTTGAGGATTGAAGTCTTAATTGCCTCAATTTTATAGTATTATCTCACAAAAGCTACTACAAGCCTTTTATAATCCAGAACCACGTTGACCTCTCATAGATGATCTAACATTGCTTGCAATTCTGATGAAAGAGTGTTTATTAGGGCCAACACCTTCTGAAAATTCGACATAAGATAGCCATTCCGGATGATTTTTGGTATCATTTGATTGACCTTGACCATGTGTGACACCACATCATCGTCATTCCACCGATAATTAGCTTATTCTATTTTTAGCTCTTTAAGTCTCGCCTTTTGTTCGTCCGTTCTTGAGAATATAGGCATGTGTACTAAACGCATCATTGTTCCTACAGCAAATGTAGAACAAAAGGGATTACATATAATTTACAAGGAACAAAATTGAAAAACACATTTTCCCTTCTTCTTCCATTTTTTTTTTTTGCGCCAATCAACAGTCGATCAGCGGCCAATCAATGATGGTCAACGGTGGTCAACTCTGGTCAATAGTCAACAACAATCAACGGATGATCGAGTTGGGTCAATGGGTCAAAACAACAATATTGACAAAAAAAAATAAGGGTATAATCGTAAAAACACACAGGCATGGGCAAAATCGTAATATTGTGAAGAAAACAAGGCCAAAATAGTAATCTCATGAAAGTGCGCGCCACGCACGTGCCAGCGATTGCCGCGCGCAAGTAGCGTACGCACCTGCGGTTTACCGTGCGCTTTGTCACGCACGCACACGGGAAACCCAATGACATCTGCTCCTTCCGGCCGTGCGTGGGGGCGTGTCTGGCGACCCCCGGTATTGTGCCACCCGTCATTTTTCTCGTCTCGAAGAGAACTACAACCCTACACTATCAAAAATAAATTTTGATTCACAAAAAATCAAAAAGGAGGGGCGAACAGTAGGCAGATGTTGGGATTTCCGTCCCGAGCATCCAACGGCGACATTTCTCTAAAATTTTGGTCAAAAATAAATTATAAACATCGCCAATGATCGGGAAACATGAATAATATCGTTCTAATACTAATGTAGTAAATTGATTCCTAAAAAAACGAACGATACTCAAACGATTGAATACCGAAATCAAACGCGGAATCGTGCCCAGAAAATATATAACACCGATCAAAGGCATATCACGAAGACGAACACACCTTGTTTGCCACAGATTAAGTACCCGTTGCAATCTCAAAAGAATTGATTGAAGCCCTAGAGTTTTGTTCTTCAAGAGGGTGTGTATTGTTTTCTCAAGGGAAGAAAAAGAACGTATTGTTTCATTCTCTTTCTTAACGTTTGTCATTTTTCATATTTATACAACAGTTTTTTTCACTTAAAAAAAATTGCCCCCTTACCTCTTATAGGCCCTTTTTTATAGGCCAGGTTTGGCTCAACATAGGCGGACAGACTTGACTTGGCCCATCAAATAAAAAAGAGATAAGTGTTCTAGAAATCCTAAAACTTGTTACAAAAATGCATTTCAGTCCTAAAACTTGCAAAAAGTGCATTTAAGTCCTAAAACTTATCAAATTGTTTCAAATGAGTCCTAAAATCAACGCCGTTAGCCTTTTCCATTAAATATGCTGACGTGGCATTTTAAATAATTTTTTATTTTCCTTGTGGATTTTTAAATTATTTTTTATTCATTTTTTTAAAAAATAAATTTTTTAACTTTTCTTTTTATTTTTTTGTGAAAATAAGATAAGAATAAATTTAATTTTTTAGTTTTTAAATCTAACTTTTTTTATAAAAAATGAATAAAAAATAATTAAAAAATACACGTGGAAATTAAAAAATTATTTAAAATGCCACGTCAGCATCTTTAACGGAAAAGGCTAACGGTGTCAATTTTAGGACTCGTTTGAAATAATTTGACAAGTTTTAGGACTTAAATGCACTTTTTGCAAGTTTTAGGACTGAAATACATTTTCGTGACAAGTTTTAGGACTTCTGGAACACTTATCCCAATAAAAAAAACCCATCAAATTTCAATTTTAGTAATATAAAGCAACATTCATGTGAACTTCAAGGCACGATGTGATTCTCGACCATGTACTAGGCCGAATTCTTTACATATGGGCTTAATCTTGTTCTGGACCTCCCTGCATGAGTCCACTAGTTCCAATCCGTTGAAATTTATGTAGGCTTAACATCATTAGATGCAAAATGCTCATAACATTTATATGCAATCTAACTAATATTTTTATTTAGGAGTTGCGATCAATTCCTAATTTTTATACAATGAATACCTAAATGGGTCGCAAAATTTAGATGTCAATAAGTATAGATGCAATATATTCTTGGATCCCACGTTATGTCAAAGTATTGTTGGAGCTATTCAATATCTCACGGTTACATGGGCAAATATTTCATATGTAGTTAATTTTGTCTGTTAGTTCATGCATCAAACCTACAATGAGTCAATTTCAAATTGCAAAGCGCATCTTACTTTATGTCAGCGGCACAACATAGAGGCATGCAAATCTTACTAAGTCAACTTTGGACTTGTATGACTTTTGTGATGCAAATTGGGCAAATTGCCGCTTGACTCAACGATCAACTATTGGATTTTGTACTTTCTTAAGTAGCAACTATATTTCATGGAGTGCTAAGAAGCAACAAACGGTTGCCTAATCTAATGCTGAGGTAGAGTATCAGGCATTAGCATCAAATCACTTAATATCATTCCTTTTGAGATATTTGGGTGTTCATCTCTCAAGTTCATCAATATTATTATGTGATAGTATCAATGCACTTTCTATGTCGATTAATCCAGTATTTCATGTAAGAACTAAACATATCAAATTAGAAAATCATTACATGTGAGAAAAAAATGGCTCTCAAAGCACTTGTGACTAAGTATGTTCTGTCTATGCATCAAATTGCTAATCTCTGCACAAAACCATTGTCAAGAAATGCATTTGGAACCTTATGTCGCAAATTGGGAATTTTGGATTCCGCCATTCTCAATTTGAGAGGGGAGTAAAGGCACTGATTTATCAATCAAGGGAAAAGATTCTGAAGACATTAATCAAAATCACAAGCAACCAAGGGATTGAAAACTATTGTAATATAATGATCTCGTCATATATTATTTCCCAATATTGTATTGTTTCCTTACGTA
Source organism: Eucalyptus guilfoylei (assembly GCA_016097605.1). NCBI lineage: Eukaryota > Viridiplantae > Streptophyta > Magnoliopsida > Myrtales > Myrtaceae > Eucalyptus > Eucalyptus guilfoylei. The sequence goes on from CM027860.1 coordinate 21,351,790, forward strand.
GTGTAACATTTGCAATATATTTATATAATGAAAATCATTAGAAATGATTAGATGATAATAATCAATTTGCTATGAGAATAATAATCTATTCTGTAAAAAAATTAAACAATAAATAATTAAATGTTATTATATGGCCCATTTATTTCGAAATTTGTGACTCACAACAAGTTATTATTCTTACAACAATCCAAAAGCTGCTATGCTAGTGAAGCTTGAAAATCATCTCAACAATTGTACGCTGATATTAAGAATTAAACACCTTTATTCTTTTAAAATCCTCTACGTTAATTCCCGGTTCCCGCATTACACCTTGACAAGTTCTTGGAAGGTGTTCATGGCTGAAGTTGGCAACCCCAAGACCACCACCATGCCCTTCTTCCCTTCCCCCTCCGGCAAGAACAGGCCAAGCTCCTCCACCAGGCCACCACTACCAAACTGAGCCGGTGCTCCCCAGCCAAAGTTTGCTGCGTCGAAAGCCAGCCTCGTCCACGAACTTATTACCAGAGTGCCAACCGACGAGAGCTGAGGCTTATAGACATCCTCATAGTCGATCCTCGATCGCACGTAGTCCTCCGTCACGGACTCAATGGCATTCTTTATTTGCCCAACCACGAAGGAGATGGGCCTCTCCACCAGTTCGCTGGCCGTGCAGAGACAGCTTACGGTGGTCACAGCATTGCCAAAGTAACCCACCGGCAACGCCACCGTCTCGAACTTCGACCTGAAGTCAACCATGATGCGAAGCTTTGTGAGTTGGCGTGGCTTCATGTTCAGTGCTTGGCTTCGCGCCCGCCACACGTGGGCCGCCAAGGCAGTGAAGCTCGTACAGCTTGTGACGTTGTCCTCGGACATGGCCATTCCCTTGAGGGTTGCGAGCTTGTGAGAGTCGAAGTGGAAGACTTGGTAGATCGTGGGTTGTTGGTTGAAGAGCATGGCCATGTCGGAGATGTCGGTGATCGAGACGAAATCCTTGTAGGTGTACTTGATCCGAGGCGGAACGCGCGATTTTAGGATCGTCCGGTCATGGAAAGGGATAACGGTGATGGGAACGCCTCGGGCGGTCTGGGCCCAGGAGTTGATGAAGGTCATGGCTCCTGCGCCGTCAGTTATGCAATGGCTCATGGCGATCCCCAGAGTGAAACCTCCACATCTGAACCTTGTCACCTTATCGAGAAGTGAAGATCAAAGAAAGAAAATCATTAAGTAAATCCTACACATACAAAAATATAAATCAAAAGAGGAGAGATAACGAGATTCGATATCCTATAAAAATTTACGTTTATATGCATATTGTTTTATTTATTGAAGTTTGAGCTGTTGTGTAGGGTAAATTTCCCACTTTGATTATTGAGCTTAGTTGACATGAAACGCCCTTTTATGCGTCCGCGAGTCTCCATTTTCATGTCTAGGTGTCCATCACTGAGTTGTTTTGATGATAATCAGCTTCATTAAATGCCCAAACTCATGCAATTATCATATCTGTACGGAACGGGAGAGAGAGAAACTCGTAATACAATGATCTCCGACAAATTATTAGTTTGACCTGTTACCCACAAAAAGCACAAAGAATCTCTATAAGGACAAGAACATAAGCCAAATATATAGAAACTAAGTTGCAATTTCTCCATAGAATGTCACTATATTTAGTTAACCCATCCCATGCCGGTTGAAACACAAGGCAAATAACAATTTTAACTGGGTAACGATTGCGCCACAGTTGAGCTTGGGGTGGGTCGCCTTCTCTTTCCCAGGAGCTCAATATAATCAACCTAATTTTCGTCAGCAATAATTGATTAACGAAGAACCTATACCACAACTCTAGTCAACGCAGATGCATACAAAACCGGGATTCTTCAATACCTGAGCAGTCAGAAGGGGAACTTCTAATAAATCCGTGATGGAAGGATCCGTGTAAACTAGCTTTCTTGAAATTTCTGGATCGGGAACTCGAACGTCGCCCAACATTTTGATATCGCAGTTGGCGATGGCCTCGATGAAGGTCGCGCCCCTTTTGGTGCATGCCACAGCGAGCTTACCATCAGGAGTAGGAGCCAACCTCCCGGTGAGCGGGTAATAATGAACCAAGACTTTGGCTAAAGCCTTTTTCAGCACGTCTGCGACGTTGTCTCCGCTTCTCTCATAGCAATATATCGCTTGCATAGTGATGGGAATGGCCTGGTCGAGGCTGGACAGGAAGTAAAATCCGTTGGGTGTGGCCGATTCCGGTTGGACCAAGACGGGTTGTGACTTCTTCACGGTAACAGCACCGCCGTTCGTTATCATGGATGCCTCCATCGTTGCAGCTCAGGAACTTCTTGGATGAAAAAAGAACTGCATGTGATGGAAGATACTCGTGCTTGGCAGAAAAATAACAAGGAGTGCTCGCTCTATGATATACAACGGTTTGTTTGATCAAAACGTTAAAATATACGTAGGAATATCTTTCATAAAAGTACGCCTAAACCTTGAAAAGAACGAGGTCTCTTAGAAAGAAAATAAACCTTTATATCCGTCTTTAAATCCATCAATTTATATCAGTTTACAGGAATCGGGTTTCAAGGAGACAGGGTGATTCGATGCATATGCTCACAGATCAAGACAGTTATTGATTATGGTTCTTCTATCAAGACCGAACGAAGTAAGAAAAGAAGAGGAAAAAAAACAACGACGAGAGGCTCCGAAAAAGAAAAAGAAAGAGGCATCTATACCTTGGGAAGCTTCACTTATTGAGGTACCACGAAAAATCCGCCTTTTGCATTGCACGTCCCCAAGTCCCGACCAGCTTATATGGAGATATCTTGTGGTGTAAGATTGGATCATGTACATGAACTGGTTCGGGCAAGATAGCAGTTTAACAACAATTAAATATATAACTTATACTTGTTGATTAATTTAACCTATCTTAGTCGATCATGCACGCTCTGCTGGTGAAGTTTTTTGTTTTTTTTGTTTTTTTCCGGTGAAGGTTTTTTAGTTGAAGATTGAGCCAAAATGCAGACTGCAGACACCGTCCCAATCATCTTGTCTTCGCCATTTCTAAAATGAATATCGCGCCAGATTATAATGTCGGGATTTTTGTTTTTTGTTTTTTTGGTCGAACAGGATTTTTGTTAATAAGTGCCTTGGAGGCATATTAAGCAATTAAATAAGAAAAGTTTGCAGTACTGGGGATTTATTATATATCCATGCTACGTGCATCAAGTAGTTCGAAAATCGTGACGATTCTTGTTAATAAGATTCGACATACTTTATAATACTACCTTGGCGTGATATCGTGCTAGCCAGTTTCTTTGTTATTCGTGCGTGGTTGGTGACGACGGAGCGAGCAAGGTCTGACATAGACAGTCCGATTACTGGATCCTTTGCTGAGAAGAAGTGCAAGAATTTGGCTGGCGATTGTTTAGCGGAGCTAGGTAGTTTACAAGGTAAACGACGCATAAGATGAGGAAAAGAAAAAACGAATAATTGATTATCTCGTTTGACCTTCTCGAAGCTAAAAAAATAACCATTAGAAAAGAGCAATCATTATTCACGCCAGACCTTCCCTTTGATCCTCTTCTTAACTCCTGTTTAATTTTCTCCGAAAAGTACACAATTGAAAATTGCCTCGAGAGTGACGACTTAGACGGAAGAGACGAAACGTTTAGCTCTTAACGCCAAATGATTCCATGGTTTTAGCGTACCCTTACAATTACACCATCTTACTAACGTGCTATTTTGCTCTAAACCAAACCCTAGTCCCTCGGGTTTATTTATGTCAAGAATAAGTCCTGAATCCAGGGCCGAGAAGAAAACTTCCCTAATTTGAGTAGATTTCCCGATTAGAGTCGGTTTCCTATTTGAGAGTTTACCTAATGTGGGTAGGTTTCCTATTTTCAATCCAATTCTCTTCTATATAAAAGTGAGTTTTCTTCACAAAGAGCATCTAAGAGGAGCTTGTGATCTTGAACTACATCCTGAATATTTGAAGCTAGGAAAATTTTGTGTTAAGATTTTGTGTAACTCTTTTGTGAGATTAAAAGATTATCTCGTAAAAAATTGTAGGGCTAAACATTGTGCAAATTATTAGGTGTAATTGGGTGTTGAAAAATAGTAAGAATATTTGAGTGTCTTAAGTATTATTGTAATCTCTATTATATCGCTTGATCTATAATAAAATTTTATGTTGATTTCCAAAAACTTATGTTATACTAATCGAACCACATAAATTTGATTTCCAATTTATTTCACTATTGATCGCTTGTTTTATGCAAGAATTAGTATCAAAGCTAGAGTTGGCTACGTTAAAGTGAATCGGTTGCGATGGAAGAAGGAAAAGAGAAAATCAATAGATTTGATGAGAAGGATTTGGCTTTCTGAAAGATGTAAATTGAGAATTTTATGTACTAAAAGAATCTACACGTACCCCTATCCCCTAGAGTCTATGAAGCAAGTTGATTCAAATTTACCATATAGACAAATGTTGGTGTTATTCAGCTAAGATCAACATGGTCATTTGTCTTGTGCAAAGTGGTCACTCTAAACTGGCCACATTTGTTAGTTTGAAATCGAAAAAAAAAATATCATTAAAAAAAAATTCCGTGGAATAAAAAAGGATGGACAGAGTTTGGTTAATTACCTGCTCTTATTGAGTCGATTCCGTTTGCAACATTTTGAAATCGAATCAGTTCGGATTGATTTATTTGTCATACCGAATCGTATTCCCTCCGAGCCATCGATGGGGTTAATGATCGTACGTAGTAATGAATCTATGACACCTCACTCCGAAAAATAAATTAGTACTCTTCCCAAGCCACCGGTTTCAATCAAACCTATGGCTCGAAAGTGGGTATCGACCCTAGGAATGATGAAGATGAAAGCCAGGCCGACTAGCCGCTTGCACAGGGCCCAACTTTTAATCAACCTTCTGCCTAGAAAGAAAGTAACAGTTAAAAAATAGATGGAATGGCCTATATAGTTTACAAAACAATTGGGTTAAAAAAATTAAAAAAGAAAAAAGAAGAAAGAACCGCCGATCGTGTAGAAGAAGTCGTTTACATATAAATCTAAGTATGCGACGAGCAAAATATCTTCAAATAAGGAAAGATTGATGTAGTTAAACATTCAACATCCCTGATAATAAGTTGTGTTGTCTATATCCATAACGAGTGAGGTGTGTCCTTAAGAGTGATTTAAATGATCGGTTTTCCACTCGCGATACACGTCTTGTCAGGATCACTAAATTTCCTCTTTATTTTAAAATCGAATAAACTTACAATTTTGATTATCGATTAGAATGTTAATAATGGGAGTGATGATGCTAATAGTTCGTATACAGTCATATGTTGCGAGAGAAGGTGGGGGGCGGGGGCGAAGAGGGCATGGGTAATGGAATCACGAGTCTAAGATTGATGAATCGAATCATAGCCTGATAGAATATTTTCACATCTTGGCAGTGTTTTTTTTTTCCTAATAATTAGGAGACACAACTATAGAAGCCGCTACCTGAAGGTCGAAGAAATACTTTTGACTAGTACATTTGGCCCTAACATAGAGTAACTCGCATAAAGTTAGATGGTTTGAATAATTAACCTCTAAATCCCGAGTTGGAAATTCCCTGACAAATAGCTGTGTCGACTTAGGGGCTTGTTGAACGTGCCTTCATCGACTGAGAGCACGGCTATTATTGGTTCTTTTATTGAAATTTTTTTTTATTAAACTTTTCACAAACTTTGGAGCACTTACTCTCACAAATCTTTTAAGAGATTTCAATAGAGACGTGTACAGTTGCAAATAGTTCGTTATAAATTATTAAATTAGAATAAAACAACATGTAAATGTCACAAATAGAAACAAAAAGATAAACAATCTCAAAGCTTGAGTTGTTTGGTAAGAAAGATCACGTGTATGCAACGAGATATTTGAGTTATTATATAGATTTTTCGCTCTAGATGCACATCTTATCATGATCATTGAATTTCCTTTCACTTGAAAATCAAATAAAATTAGAACCTTAATTATCAATTCGAGTGTTAATTACAGGAGTAATGATACACCATTGCATGTTGCTAGAGAGAGGAGGGGAGGAGGGGGCACTGGCAATGGAATCGCAAGGGTTTGAATATCACAAGTTTGACATCAATCCGTGATAGACCCTTCTTTCATGCTTTGGCAAGGATTGCCAAACTATTGTTGAGAGAGAGAGTGGGGGTGGGGGGAGATTAGGAGAAATTATTGTAGAAACTATTACGTGAATGTCAAAGAAATATCCAATAAATCTTATAAATCAATTAAATTTAAACTTTTAGCTTGTATATGTGACCCTTACATAAAGCAACTCGCATCTAATTTGATAGTTTAAATAGGAAATCTATAAATTTCATGACAACTCAATTAGCCGTGCCAACTTTAGGGGCTTGTTGAACTTGTCTTCATTGACTAGGACCACAGGCCTTAGTGGTTCTTTTTATGAGGAATGAATTCATTTTTTTTTTTTTAACTTTCCATCGATGCCGAAGAACTCCCACTTAAAAATCTTTTAAGAGATTTCAATAAAGACACGTAGAATTAGTTGCAAATAGTTTCTTATAAATTATTAATTTTGAGTTACACAACAAGTAAATGTCATAAAAAAATGAGATAAATAAATAAACAATTCATAGTTTAAATTATTGGGTGGAAAGAACTCACATATGTATTAAAAGATATTAGATATATACATAATCAATTATTTGTTTCTGATACACATCTTATCACAATTGTTAAATTTCCTTTCACTTGAAACTTGACAAAATTAGGATGTTGATTATTGATTCGAACATCGATAACATGAGTAAAGATACTAATAATTCGCTCACATTGCATGTTATTAGAGAGGGGGGGGGGGACACTAGTAATGGAATCGGAATCGTAAGGATTCGAATATCATAAGTCCGAGATCAATAAAGCGCACCGTGGCATGACACCTTTTTCATGCTTTAGTCCAAGAAGGGGACATCGGGGTGGGGGGACGAATTTTCTTTTTTAAACTAATTATGAGACATGGCTATAGAAGCTGTTACGTGAAGGTCAAAGAAACACATAATAAATCTCATTAATTGATTAAATTTAAATTTTTGGCTTGTAAATGGGACTCTTACATAAAGCAGGTCGTATTCAATTTAATAGTTTAAAGTTTAAATAGGTCATCTATAATTCTTCAATTGAAAATTCCATGACAACTCGATTGGCTGTTGAACATGTCTTCATTGACTAGGACCACAGGCCTTAGTGGTTCCTTTTTTTTTTTTTTTATTGAACAGTAGTGGTTCCTTTTATTAGGAATGAATTTATGTTTTTTTAACTTTCCTTAGATGTTGAGGCACTCACACTTAAAATCTTTTGAGAGATTTCAATATAGACACACAGAGTTAGTTGTGAATAGTTTCTTACAAATTATTAATTTTAAGTTACACAAGTAGTAAATGTCAGAAATAAACATACTGAGATAAATAAAGAAAAATATAGCTTAAATTATTAGGCAGAAAGAAATTACATGTGTATTAGAAGATATTTGACATATACATAATCAATCATTTGTTTCTAATACACATCTTATCACAATCGTTAAATTTCCTTTCAAGATACTAATAATTCGTACACATTGCACGTTGTTAGAGAGAGAGAGAGAGAGAGGGAAGGGGACACTACGTAATGGAATCGCAAGGATTCGAATATCACAAGTCTGAGGTCATTAAAGCGCACCGCGGCATGATACACATTTCGTGCTTTTGTCCAACAAGGGGACATTAGGGAGGGACGATTTTCCTTCTAAAATAATTAGGAGACATGATTATAGAAGTCATTATGTGAATGTTAAAGAAATACCCAATCAATTTCATAAATCAATTAAATATAAACTTTTAACTTGTAAATGCGACTCTTACATGAAGCAGTTTCACATCTAATTTGATTGTTTAAACAAATAATCTATAATTCTTGAATTGAAAATTTCATGACAACTCAATTAGCTATGCCAACTTTAGGCGCTTGTGGAACATGTCTTCATTGACTAAGACTACAGGTCTTAGTGGTTCCTTTATTAGGGATGGTTTTTTTTTTTTTTTTTAACTTTTCATATATGTTGAAGCACTCACACTTAAAAATATTTGGGCTTTGCTAGCAAAACAGTCTTTGAAGTATTATAAAAATAACAATCTATTGTAAGCCATAAATTTTTTAAAAAGTGGATCTCACAATAATTTATAATTATTTATTATTTGATTTTTTATGGTCCATAATATACTGTTATTTTCGCAATACATTAAAGATTATTACACAATTATTTTTCAAAATCTTTTAAGAGACTTCAATAGAGACGCGTATAGTTAGCTGCAAATGGTTTCTTATTTTGAGTTACACAACAGGAAAATGTCAAAAATAAAAATAAAGAGATAAATAAATAAACAATTCAATAGCTTTAATTATTAGGTGGAAAGAAATTGCATGTATATTATAAGATATTTAGACATATACATGACCGACCATCTGTTTTTGACACACATCTTATCACGGTTGTTAAATTTCCTTTCACTTAAGACTTGGCTGAAATTAGGATCTTGATTGTTGATTCTAACGTTAAAAACATGATTAAAGATACCAATAATTTATACACATTGCATGTTGTTCAAGAGAGACAAGGGGACGGGTAATGGAATCGCAAGGATTCAAATATTACAAGTCCGAGATCAATAAAGCGCACCGTGGCATGATACCCATTTCATGCTTTAGCCCGAGAAGGGGACGCTTTTTCCCGAGGGGGGGGACGATTTTCGTTTTAAAGTAATTATGAGACGTGATTATAGAAGCTATTATGTGAATGTTAAATGAACACCCAAAAAATCTCATAAACCGATTAAATTTATACTTTTGGCTTGTAAATGTGACTCTTGCTTAAAGTAGCTCGCATCCAATTTAATTGTTTAAGCAGCTAATTTATAATTCTTTAATTGAAAATTCCATGACAACTCAATTAGGTATGCCAACTTTAGGGGCCTGTTGAACATGTCTTCATTGATTAGAACCATAAGCCTTAGTGGTTCTTTTTATTAGGAATTTTTTTTTTTTATACTCTCCATAGATGTAGAAGCACTCACACTTGAAAATCTTTTAAGAGATTTCAATAGAGATGCGTATAATTAATTGCGAATAGTTTCTTATAATTATTAATTTTGAGTTACACAACAAGTAAATGTCAGAATTAAAAATAAAGAGATATATAAATAAGCAATTTAATATTTTAAATTATTGGGTGGAAAGAAATCACATATGTATTAGAAGATATTTAGACATATACATAATCGACCATTTGTTTCTAATACCCATCTTATCATGGTTGTTATATTTCCTTCCACTTAAAACTTGCCTAGAATTAGGATCTTGATTTTTTATTCTAACATCAATAACATGAGTAAAAATACAAAAAATTTATACACGTTGCACCTTGTTTGAGAGACAGAAGGGGACACTGAGTAATGGAATTGTAGGGATTCAAATATCATAAATTCCATCAATAAAGCGCACCATGGTGTTATAGCCATTTCATGCTTTAGTCTGAGAAGGGGACGCTTGAGGGAGGAGGGTGGGGGGGGACGATTTTCTTTTTAAAGTTATTAAGAGACATGATTATAAAAGTTGTTACTTAAATGTCAACGAAACATTCAATAAATCTCATAAATCGATTAAATTTAAACTTTTGGCTTGTAAATGTGAGTCTCACATAAAGTAGCTCGCATCCAATTTGATTGTTTAAATAGGTAATTTATTTTTCTTCAATTGGAAATTCCATGACAAATCAATTAGCTAAATCAGCTTTAGGGCCGTGTTGAACATGTTTTCATTGACTAGGACCACAGGCCTTAGTGGTTCTTTTTATTAGGATTTTTTTTTTATGACTTTCTATAGACATTGAATCACTCACCCTTAAAAATCTTTTAAGAGATTTCGTTAGAGATGCGCATAATTAATTGCGAATAGTTTCTTATAAATTAATTTTGAGTTACAGAACAAGTAAATGTCAAAATTAAAAATAAATAGATATATAAATAAACAATTCGATAGCTTAAATTATTAAGTAGGAAGACATCACGTGTGTATTAGAAGATATTTAGATATATAATAAACAATTATCTGTTTCTAATACACATATTGTGGTCATTAAATTTCCTTTCATTTGAAACTTGACTAGAATTAGGATCTCGATCATCGATTCAAGCGTCAATAACACGAGTAAAGATACTAATAATTCGTACATGTTGCATGTTGTTAGAGAGAGAAGGGGATACTAGATAATGAAATCGCAAGGATCCAAATATCACGAGTCCAAGATCAATAAAGCGCACCATGGGCATAATGCCCATTTCATGTTTCAGCAAGGACTGCTAAACCATTGTAGAGAGGGGGAGGCTTTTTCATTTTATTTTTAAATAATTAGAAGACCCGACTACGGAAGATGTTACCCGAAGGTCAAATAAAACACCATACAAATCCTATGGACTAATTAATTTCAGACTTTTGGACTAGCCGTGTCAATTAGAAGGGCTCGTCATCGATTGCAAGAAAGTCCCAATCAATTCTTTCTATTAGGAATGACTGTAGTGCTCGAAATTTCTTGAACGTTGGAACGCATACATCTGGACTTTTTTTTATTTATTTAATGCAAGATACCTAAAATCCTTTTGAGAGGTTCCAATCAGCCGCGTAGAGTCGCAAATAGACTCTCCCAAAATCCTTAATTTCGAATAAAATATAAAGTAACTAAAAGTCAGACATAAAAATATATAGAAAAGAAAACCGCTGGCCCCCAATTATCCATTTAAATAAAAAGAAGGGGCAGCTTCCCTGTCATTTTCGAGCTAATTAATAAAAATCGAACGAAATCACATTTAATCCCGCCTGGGGGTTTGTCTCTTTCTCTGTGGTCAAAGGGACGATACATGGGCTTCGATTAGAGAGGCCTACTACTCTATCCTACCTCTAGAGAGAGACACAGACAGACAGACAGACAGACATAGAGAGAGAAAAGCCTTTTGTACTTTCGAAATTGAAAAAAGAAAAAAGACAAAATCTTCGAGCCCAAAGAGAATCGCTGATTAGACATGAGCATGCCCACTCTCCCCTCCTCTTTGACTCAGAAAAACCAAGAAAAAGAATGTATGTGGGCCCCACTTCTTTGTCATGCCCCCCCTTCTCCCTTCACGCTCTCCTGCAGGTCCGTGGTCTCCACGCTCCGGAAATAGAATTTCTTCTTGTTTTTATTTATTTCCCTTTTATTGACCCTGAAAATGCTGTAATAAAAGTGAACATTTTCGTGACAAAAGGGGTTTGATGAGAGTAGATAAGCGACTGAGGAAAGGCAGGCTTGCTTCGAGCGTGATTATAGTTTTCAAAATTGAAATACTTCATCGTGAGTATTTCGAAAGTATTAAGCAGCATTTTTTTTTATCATTCAATGTAATTTCTTGAAAAATCAAATGACTATCGGATGCCAAGTTTATTGGCATTTTTTCTTGAGGAATGGCCACTGAAAACCACACCATTCTTCTCTTTACACACAGTATATGAAAATACCAATTGTACATGCTATGATGCTTGTTGCATTTGGGCCTTTCGGTGTAACTTTTATGCTTTGATAAATGCCGTAGGTTTGATGATATGGATTGACTCAATAGTGGAATGGACTCATGAGTTTGACCTTCAATACAAAAACAATTCCTGTACCACCCTTTCAGTTTTGAATTCACGCTTTACTTATTTAAGATGCTAATTTATGACCTCAAAATTTATCTATCAAAAGTGAATTTTATCATTGTGAAAAAATTGGGACTTGTTAAAAAGAGCTATCCTTTAATGTAAGCAAGATACTTAGAAGAGATGATTAGCCTTTTGACCTTTAGGTGTAACGGCAAACCTCAAGAATTTAAAGCAAAGCGTTGTCTTAAATGATTTATGAGAAACAACTTGTAATATTCATGAAAACTTTCCCTCCTTTTTTTTTTCTCACGCGTTGTCTATGAAAGGACTTCATGCAAATATCATATTAATATGCGTTCCTAGTGATACACATGACAAATCCGATAAAATTACATAACAATGTATAAATACGTACCTTGCATATGTCTATTGCACTGTGAGTGTGGTTATGAAAATGTTTTCTTTTTGCAGGAAATAGCGACATGCTGATTATGTTTCTTTTTCCTCTTTAGTGGATCTATAAGTACATGATCTTTATGGTCAAGAAACCTTTTGGTCGATTTGATTCTGTTTCCAACATAAGCCAGTACATATTCCCAATTCCATGCACACTCATCATCAGAGCGCAGGAACGCTCCGAGCAAGTTGTGGTAAACCTAATAATCATGTAAATCATATGGACGGGTCAACCGCGACATGAAAATGAGAGACAGCATCTGCACGCTTGCTTCCCTTTATAACTGCTGTCTTAATTTACGCCCATTTGCTCGGGATAATAGCCGGAGGGGCAAATCTGCAGTTGGGCTCTCTCATCTCTCTCTCTCTCTCGCCATCGAAAGAAACATCAAGAGACCGCTGCTGCGACACGGCAAGGGTTCTTATCAGCTCGTTCTTGATTCGCCTGTCGATGTGGCCAAAAGGATGGACAAAGTTTCTTGATTCTAACGCTGTACTTATCTTGATGAATGCGCACGTTGATCTCTCTTTCGCGTCCAAAAAGCATCGAGCATTGATTAGCTTCGCTGGATTTCTTGAAAGCAGGTCGAGCAGCAGCATGACCATTCTGTTCTGCTCAGTTGATAAAACGCTAACGCATATGCGCTTGATATACTGAGAATCTACTTTCCTACTCTACATATATTATCTTTAATGAAAAAAATTATATATATATATAAGGTCCATGTGGAAAGCGAACCCACCACTCCTATGCATGGAAAAATGCGACGTTATTCAATGATTTTCGGTTAGTTGCACTTTTTGTCTCTTTACCCGTAATTAATGAAAGTTTGACCTGTGCCAGTCAAAGCAAAGAGCTTTTTTTAATCTGATCATTATTCATCGAGGCATGCTTTGCTTACCACCTGGAGGGGAAAAAACTTTGCAGAGAAAAGTAATCTCTCGGTCCCTCCTTCTCAACATACATACATACGTACGTACATACATATTATATGTGTATATATATATATATGTAATTTATCCTTTTTCTTTCTCGTGCTCCTTTTTTTGACTATTCGAGATAGTTTTACAAGTTTATAGATATTTCTCATTTAAAGTGACTTATCTTTTCCATATTTTTAAAATTTAATCATTTTTTCTTCAATGGAAAGTTTGGATGTAATTATTTGAAATGACTTTTAGGCCAAACAAACAACCCATAATGAGATGAACATCACAACCATTATAACAAATTATCATGGTTATGGAAAATATTAGCGTTTATAAGTTATGGACACCACACACACATAAATATAATCAAAATTATATATTTGCAGCCTATGAATTAAAAACTTCAACAAGAGTCGTGTGAAAACGTAACTAAATGAACCAGTTTGCTTATAGATATATTTTTCTAAGACAGAAATCTACCATAATTTTTTTTTTCTCTAGGAAAAAATCCAGCTGTATATATGTATATATGTATAATGAACGAGAAAGCGGATTTTCCTTTTCCTCTACATGTCTAAATGAAAAATTAACAAATCAATATGGATTTAATATCTTCTAATCAAAATATTGGAACTAGCTCGCTTTAACTATTTTTTCATTCGAGGCACCTGGAAATTTGTGCAATATATAAATATCGACATGTAAATTGATTTATATATTAAATTTGGGTCGAGAATAGAAAAGTACTTTTTGCTTTTTTTTTTTGGCTTTGGCTCGATTCCAAACGAAGAGGCCCCAAGTCGAAGGAAAAGCAAGCTGTGCCAACTGCGACAACATGGAATGCCCATCACTCACGGCCATCAGTCGTCCACTCCCGCCGTCATTGCAGAGCGGGAAACCTCCAGAGCCCCACTCATCACTATCCATCCAGGAGATAATTTCAAAAATATTACAGAAATTTGGAAAAGAAAAATGATTACAATACAATCCCAGATGAAAATTACATACATACGATTATATTAAACTAACGTCGCAAATATTTATCTCGCATTATCTCTCTCTCACACACACATATAACCCATCACTCGCTGCTCTTTTTTGGGTCCCTCACTTGGCGTCTTTATCCAAGAAAGCCATCTTTTTCGTTCCCCCTTCGCGAGTCCCAGTCCTCTCTCGCCAGCGCTCCAATGTCTTCGACGTCGTCCTCGTCGGAAGACGGTGGCGGGGCGGCGAGGAGGAGGGGCGGGGACTACGAAGGCCCTTCGACCTCGAGGCGTCGCCGCGGCGTCAACGAAGTTTGGCCCGAGCCATTTCTCGAGAACCTCGCGGCACAGGTCGCCATCGAGGAGGCGCGCTCTGGGGGACGTCTCGCCGTCGCTCCTTCGCTTGTCAACGTATTTCTGGTACGTACGCCCTTCTTTTTCCTTTTTCTTTCCGTCGTATGGAACCAAATCTGTTCGTGATCACGAGTACCGTGAGCTAGGACGTAATTCTTGGTTTATGTTTCATCGCTCGAGTCACCGTTTTTCTCCGCACCTATCACTGGATCCCCACGAAAAGAAGAAGAGAACGTAAAGTTCTCTCGAAACATCCGCATTGTTGACCAATCTCGAAAGATGTCAACCTTCTTGCTCAAGAATGGAGGAGAAAAAGAAGGGACCTTTTTATGAGTTCAGCATTAGGTATCAACAGTTGTCGAGTAGCAGAAACATCAAAAAGCAACTAAAGTGGCCGGTTGACCAATTCTTCCACGCGACAAATTCGAATGAGTACGGGGGGTTTTATGATCGAGCTTCTATATGGAGAAGTTGGATTCGGAAGAATATAGTTGGATTTGGGATGGTGATGTTGATGTGTCTTGGCATCCAAAGAAACTGAATTGGAGCTGCTTTTTTCCTTCTTTTTTTTTTCTTTCTATAAAGCGAGTGGTTTTTTCTTTCGATGGGTCCTTTTCTAACTAATCCATGTCCCTTTCTGAGGGTTGCTGTTTCTTCTTCGTAGAAAAATGGTGATGGGTTCTTTCCCCTTTTTTGTCCTTTTCCACTCTTCGTTTTCACTTCTTTAGAAATGCCTATTTCCGGGCCTCTTTCCGTATCTCAATGAAAAGGGTTTTTTTGGATCTGATTTTTTTCCTTTTCGTTTGTCTTTTTTTCTTTGTAATTTTCCCTAAGCTCTAGAAAATCTAACTGCCTTTTGACTGAACTTTCTTGGTCCCTCCCCATTGAAGAATCCATTGGGAGACGCAGGAACTTTACTGTAAAATGAGCTTTGTTGGGTGTTTTTTAATGAGTGAGACCTCAGTCTTGTATCTGTGCCCCATACTTACGTAAGTCTCTCCTTTCTATTTTTAGTTAGGATACACAGATCAGAAGCCTCTCTCTCCCTTTTCAACTTTGCACAATATCGTGCACATATTCTCCAAGTACATCTCTCCATTCCGAATTGCCCCTTTCACTCCATTTTGGGTAATTTCGGAATCCATTACCATAGGTTTGGATTGTCGGAGAGCCTCGAGTAGGGAACGGTCAAAAGCCAGCATGTGCGAGTGCAATGAGCAAATGCCAAAAGGCACATGGAGCCCAATGCTTAATTTTTTGATGAGAAACTGTTCCTTCTCTTGCATGATCCCCATAGTTCCTCTTTTGTGATCCTCTTCTGATTGAACTTGTTACATCCTATTCTTCCTAGTGGAGTGGTAGGAGAGCATTCTTCTATGGGTTCCTTAGAATCTAATTTAGTGGGATAAAAGAAGTACATGTCGGGTGGAGATTAAGCGTGTAACATACGTAGGTTCGGTCCTCTACATAGTCGATGCTTCTGCATTTGAACCATCGACCTGGGTATTGAATAGGGATGGCAAGGGATCGGGTTAACCGAGTTATTGACCCACCCAACTCTTTAAGTTGACCAACAGGTCTCATGTCATGAGTCGGATTCGATGCCCCACTAAAAAAAAGAAATTCATGGAGGTATTAATGAATTTGCAATTTAATTGAAGGGCACCCCACAACTAGATTCAAAGTATCCGTGTTGCTAAAGTACCATTTTTGTTAAATGCACTGGATGGCGTAAGTACTTTTCATTATATATTTCGATCATGTTCTCCAGCACTTAATTGAAAAACTCTTCTTAAATTATAGATAATAGGGTTAGCAAGTTGAAAGTCAAGCCTAGCGCTGTATGGTTTACAGGGTGAAGTACTATGTAAGGCCAGGTTGTGTTGTGCAAGTAGGGTTTTCTCGATGAGGGTTTTCTCCTCATCAAAACCCTTTCCCGCCCCAAGTATTATTATTAGTTAAAATTCTTCACCGTTTGAAAAGAGTGGAACGCTTAAAAATAAAATGAATGAAAGAGGGGACACAGGTGAAGAACACTGGGCAGTCGTGACTTGTGATGGTCAAAGAGAGGGTGGAAAAAAGAAGCGAAGTTGGAGGGAGAGAGGATCATTGAAGATTCGCTGCTTTTAACGAGAGACGCAGGCCTTTTGGGGTCACCCACTCCTTTCTTGGAAATGAAAGAGAGAGAAAATTTTGTAGGGGGGAGAGAGAGAGGAAGAGAGAGGGAGCACGCTTTGTGTTGTGTATATGTTGTCTTTGCACACACTCTCTCTGTCCGTCTCTCTCTCTAAATCTCCAGAAAATACCCAGGGATTTCGCCTCCCATGTATACGAACATCCAAGGGACCACACCGACACAGAGTCCTATTTTCGAAGAGGTCATGAACCATTGAGATCTCCTCCTTCCCACATTAATTTTATTTGAATGGATAAGATCTCTTTGAGTTTGGTCTTCGTGAGACGTGCAGCTCACTTATACTTTGTTACGGTTTTGTTTCTGCATCACGCGACTTCGGTAGTTCGTTTCCTACGGCTCTCTGAACTTTTTTCAGATCTCTCGTCCCTCCTTTCACGTAGTACAACAACTATGTATGGCCATTGACTGGTGATATTAGTTTTGTGAATGAGCTGAGACGGATCTTGAATGAGTGTACATAGATGCAGAGTAACTATTGCTTCACTGAAATGTAACTGGAAAAAATCACTACCACCGTATATGTGTGGGTAGAGAACATGCCTCTGTCGTGCGGCTTGTGCCCTAGCCACGTACCTTGTAACTGCGTAGGTCGTCACGCTCTAGAAACTGATCTCTGATAGATCGTAGCCACAGCTTATGTATGATTACAGGGTTGGATGTTATATATAGACGGTAGGAGTGGTGTCTTGGTATAACTCATTTGTTCGGTAAAATATACAGAACATGACAAATATAGGTTTTTACAGTGGGAAAAAGTTATCTGTCGTAAAACCCCAACAAATTATAAACATCTTTTGATGTATGAATTATTAATTGCAATTCTGTTGCTTATTTATTCGACTGACACACAAAATAAAGGAGAAGGCAAATCAGGATGAAACAAGCACCTGCCAAAAATCTACTTATACTGCGACTGGTACAAGACGTACACACTAGTTTCCTGCTGCCTCTAGCTCCTAGTCTCTTCAGTCAGTCTAGTCTGTCTACGTCACAAAGAAAAAGAAAAAGAAAAAGAAAATTTCATTTAAACACGGTTCCAAGCGCATGCATGCATGCATTTTTTGCATTTGCTATGTTCTCTCTCTTTTTCCCATCTTTGGGTTATTGCTTTTGAGGCATTTGTTGTTGTGTTTGTTGGCACAGTAAGTTCGAACTTCTTAAGAATCTTTGATATCACTTTGAAGTGCAACCAGAGATGCTTTGAGGCTTGTACATTTCTCTCTCTGTGACTTTTTCTGAGTATGTTTGACAAGTTTGCGACAGACAAAGGGAAGAAAATCCTTGTCAAGGGTTAAGGGTTGAAAAAGATACAAAGCCCTTCGGCAGAAATGTTCGGACAGAAAAAACCCATGTGTGAAATTGATTTATAATTGACAAACTGTGGTTGTGGCTCTGTCAGTGATCGATATTTAGACATAACATGCAAGTTCATATTTCTAAGTTTAATTATTTTATTTCGTGAATTGGTTTTGAAAGTCAATTTTTATTTGGTTTGTTTTGATTTGGGTGGAGGGTTTTGGGTCCTGTCCAAGTGTCCGCTACCGTGTTACACATTTAACGCCCCAGGAGCGGCTTTTCCTTCGGGTGATCAGGGTTTTCGGCCTTTTGAAAGGCTTCGCTTTGCTTCGTCTCGTCTTTCGACTTCAGCCTTTTTGCCCCCCAGCTGATGCAACTTTAAGCTTTTTTCCATAGTCTTCTCGCTGATCGATGAGATTTTGTATCTAATGTGGTCTTTGATTAATCTTTATGTTTTGCCTTCAGGGTTTTTCACTCTTTTTTCACAACTGTCGCATGCAGTTCATGCTTGTTAATTGCGTCATCAGCCAAAATAGAACCAAATGCTTTTCAGACCCTCTCCTCGAGTTTAATACCATCACTGACTAATGTTCAGCCCTTTTCACTGAGCTCAGCACGGAAACCCAGTCCCATCTTTAATTGTTAGGCTGAAACGTCTGCTTTTCTAGACGTGAGGTTTGGATTACGAATTAGTGGTTGGAGTGCCTTAGGAGCGTTCTTCGAAGCATGAAAGTGATTTTCTCCCTCAGATTACTTCAAGTAGATCTGTGTACTTTTTTTGGGAGTAATAAAGGCACCGATAGCCTCTGAACTATTCTTTAAAAACAAATTTATTCAATTTAATTCTTAAATTTATTTTAGTCGGAGTAGGTCCTTGAACTATATAAGTTTCTGTTCAAGTTAGTCATCCGGTTATGTCAAAGAAGTTAGGGAAATCCTAATTTGGCCGTAAGTTGCTATTAAGTCAAAAACATAAAGCATAACAAATATTTAAATTTTCAGAAGGAAACGGCATCACATGAAACAAAATGAGAGACCAAAATGGACGAGAATGGAAGAGCAAGCTTTACTGTAGGTGGTAGCACCACCCACCTCCAGCAAAGAGCCGGCATATCCCTGAGCCTATCCGTCGCCAGTTTCTGGCGAAGGTCCAACCTCATATGCAGCCTTCCTCTTTTTTGGGTCAAAATATGCAGCCTTCTTGGTGGCAACTAAATGGCCACAATAGCCGATTCCGAACAACTCTAACAAGACCAAGGCCCCAGCAACATCGTGCTACATGTCCTTGTTAAGTTTATCGAGACAGCATCGTCTGAGTAACTCTAAAAACCAAGTGAGCACGGCACAAGCAATTGACCCCTTCAAATACCATGTAGTGCCCAAGATGTATGACCCAGACTATGTACATGGTCAGAGTTCAGCAGTAGAAGAATTCTCGATATAACCAAATCACAAGGACCACCGACCAAAGTTTTGTTTCACCATTCATTCCTTAACTTCCATGGTTCCCAGACGCCACCCGTGCTTCACACCAGAACTCACAGAAATCCCCAAGAAGCTGTTTGTTGAATCATCTGGCTTAAAATCTATAGACTGCGACTGATCAACTTGGCCATGATTGCATGGTGAGTACGTAGATAACGGACTGTGCTGGGGCTGTTGATTTCGCAAGGGCATATGGCCCTCGCGCAGATCTGTGGTGGGTATCCCATTTCACCTCTCCCTCTCCTGCGTGTGGGAATGGGCCTAAACAATGACGAGGGTCCGTGGACTTTTGCTGGTGGCTGGGTTGCATCACCGTCACCCAGCCACCACCTCAATCTTCTCTTCCACCGGCGAGCACTTCCTCCAACATTTCTGTTTCTTTTCTCTTCTCTGTGTTGTTTTTATTTCTAGTTCTGCGTCAGCAAAGAGTTGGAGGAGCACAATGATGTGGCATGACATGGATATCCATGTATTGACGTGGCGTTGAGGTGGATCTTGGTCTTCCGTGTCGACATTTTCTGTTCATGTATTTGACGGAAAGACTAACTTAAACAAAATAGTTTACTGTTCAGGGATTCAATTGGACAAAAAGAAGGTTTAGGATGAGATTGAACTAACTGAATAGTTTAGGGATTATCGTTGCCTTTATCCCTTCTACTAATTAATATATTGAGTACAAAATCTTCTCTCATTGAGAAATTAATGTTTTGGAATCAAGATCGATATTTTTTTAGTAGGATGCACCCGCCAATTTTTATATATGAAATTTGTGTAGTTCTCAAACAATTTAAATTCCTATGGTTATTCTGTGATTATCATTTTTGATTATCATTTTTTTTATAGCACCTGCCAATTTTTATATTTTTTTAGTAGGATGCACCTGCCAATTCCATTCAATATAGCAAACTTGGAATCCGTCGTTTATTCTGTGATTATCATTTTTGAATTTGGAATTGGCATTCATGTAGTTTTGCACTTCTGTTGAACTTATGATCACGAGTTCTAGGATGATAAGTCAAAAGATTATGAGAATTATCTAGATATGAGATGTTGATAGCACTATTTTCCAGACCTCATGCTATAAGCTAAGTGATTTCATCTTTATTTTATGAAGAGAATGTGCGTGTTCTCTGTCGACTTGTCTATGATTGAAAATTTACTAGCTGAAGGTCGTCATTTGGGTTGGGGGCGGCTGTCTTCGAACTCGAAATTCATTAGGGAGAGAAGTGATGATATATTAGTAAGATTACAGACTCGAGCCTTCCTCTGCGATTGTAAGTTTGGACGCGTTAATAAATAAACATGGTGAACGCTGAAATTATGATTATTAGGAAGGAAGCACTATAGTCGTAGAATGTTGGAAGGCCTGAGATTTAAGAGATTTTAATACCTCGACGATGTTGTAACTTCATGGAAATTGGTAAGTTTCTTTTCTGAACATTGTCACCTAGCCTAGGTTCTGATGTTTAAGCTCCTGATTTTGTGTTTTGTGCTGTACGAATCGTAATCACGTGCATGCATTATATGGAACTATTCCGGTTGCTCATGGTGCCGAAGCTCCACTGTCGCCTTTTACGTAGTTATTGATATTTGTCAGATCCTTTATGTAGTTTCAAACCAGCCATAACTATGCCTAAATGGGAAGTGCAGGTGTGCTCCACGTGGCGAAATGTTTCGAGCTCGGATCTCCTGTGGGCCGGTCTCACCCAACGCATATGGGGCCGGACACACCGCACCCATCCCACATGGCGCGACGAGTTCATCTACTGCCATCGGACCGCTGCAAATTTCCGGTCTCGGCGATCCGTCTATGCCACCCTCCACTTCGACCCTTCGGAGGTGAACGGGGATCCATATGGGCTTATATGCCGCTGCCTCACTCTGTCCGAACTCCACCTTGCTTGTGGCTTTGCCGATGGGACGGTTCGCCTCTTCGACCTCGCCACGCGCCTCCACATTGCCACCTACCAAGCCCCCCACCAGGGTGGACTTGGTCTACATTCACGGGCAGTCTCCGGCATCGTCATGAGTGATTCGCGACTCGTATTTGCCACGCTGGGGGGAGATATCCACGTGGTCATGATCGACGGCGGGGCCCCATTGCGTATGGCCCACGCCGGTAATCTGGTCGATGATGGGGTATTGGTAGAATTTGCGGGATGCGGCCGGTGGTGGGTGGGCCTCTACGCGGGCGTACCGGGCAGGGCCTTCCACATATGGAACAGTAATTCTGAGGAGCAAGTCGACGTGGACGGGGATTTGACCGACGGGGAATCGGTAGCGGGCTGGCGAATGCTGACTGATTTGACTCAGATCGTGGGTCGTCTCCGCGTCACGCGGCAAGAGTCGGCCGTGGCGGCCACGAGCACGAGAGTACTTGTCATCGACCTGAGTGGCCACGGGATGCCATTGCGCGATCTGAATTACACTAGAAGAGGGCTCATTGTAACCTCGGTCGACGCCGATGGAGATGCCTACATTGTCGTCGACACGCGAGGGCTCGCTGTTGTGCGCCATGTGGGCAGGCGGGAGGATATATGTAGGTTCAACGTGAGGGGGGCAGCGCAAGGTCGAGTCATGGGGTGCATGAACCAGGGGTACGCGCTAATGTGCCTAGCGGGTCTAATTAAGGTCTGGGAGGTGGAACGCGGGGCCGAATTGTACAACCTCGTGGTGGGGATAGGAGAGGTCAGCGCGATGGTGGCCAGCGAGCGCCATGTGGCGGCGTACTCTAATGATGATGCTACCATACATCTATGGGATTTTGGCGCGGAGTAGTGTTAGACACTATCCTAACGCCTCAGGTGTTACAACTTGAGGACTGACCTAAGGGAGGGATGTGCAGAAGTGCTACAGTGTTTTCTTAGTTTGGAAGGTGGGGCAGGTACGCCGTTTTGGGGAGTCGTTTTAGGGACCATTTTGAGACTGACTCTGACTACAAGGGGCTATGGTGGTGTACATTCTCAGGCACACGGGAACAGTGAAGTGATTCTCTTCTGTCCGTAGAGCGAGAGAGGGAGGAGCAAATAACCTCTCTTTTGCAGGTGCATTTGACACTGTTTAATTCTACCGCTTTTGCAATTTGTGTAGGCAATTCTGTTTTAGGCTTTAGGTGGGGGGGGGGGGGGCAATAGATACGTCTAGGTGGGGGTATTATTTCTGCTGCTGAGGGGGGGGGGGGGTTGTGTGGTAGGGAAAGGTGTAGATTGAAATTTGGGGAAACTAGGTGTAGTTGGATGTTGTTCTACGGGCGTTGTAGCTTTCTCTCCGACTTTCCAATCAATCTTCAGGGTATTCTTTTCGGTAAAGCAGAAGTCATTGTTGACTTCATATTTGTAATGGGTTTCGTTCTTGCATTCCAATTTGGTTGTGACGTGCAAGTCCCAACTCCTCAACCTTCTCCCAAATGGAATGCGTATGGATGTGTTGAATTGCTGGGTTTTTGTTAGCGTTGCCTAGGATCGAAGGGGTGAAACAAATCTTCGCCTCTGATCTGAGCGTCTCTGCCTGTGCACCGTTCGCAGTCTCCATAAACTCCATTCGCGTTCTTTAGTGTATTGATCACTTCCGTAAATTGAACGCGGATTACGGTGTCCTCATTCCGGTGCTCCAGCGTCCACTTGGCCTTGGCCTAGTAATTAAGTCGATGCATCCGCTGTTTGGAGCATTCACAATAAAAGAAGAAGGAAAATTCAACATGCCAACCTAATCCAAGCTCCTTGTTCGCATATTCCGGAGCAAGGTAAGCACCGCACTTGAGGTCATCAATGTAACAGGACCGCAGGGTACATGCTTCTGTTTCACTTCGGCCTTCTAGAATCATCAATCGCTGCCATTTCATGGCACAACTCCAGACAAAAGCAAAAAGGATATCTAAAGTTTTCTCGATTCTTTCATTACATAACCTTTCAATACACAATAATCCGGATCTAGCCTGTTCAGAAGCTTTTGGCAAAGTACATTTCCAGTTTCTTGCAAGACTGCCGAACAGAAAAATATTGGGAACTCTTGAATGCTCGATACTTGACTTCCTAGCAGGCATATATAAACCACTTGATACTAAAAAATTGCTATCATGAGCAAACAATTGCCCAAACTAAACATCTATCTTCCCTCCCGCTGAAAACCCAAAAAAAATAAATCTAAGAAAAAGGTGAAAAGAAAGCACAAGCTATTTACACATCAAGCATGCCCACACAAAATCATGCTTGAGCAATTCCTTTGGATAGAAGCATATCATACACCCTATCCACTTTGCTTGGTTCCACTCTGAATAGGCCATGGGCATCTGATTTCTTGGTAAGGTTGCCCCGCAACATCTCTATCGACATAACATGTAGCATCTTCAGATAATGCGCTGGTAATATTCTGATCTCACCACAAAGACGTTTCTCCTACATGAAAGAGAAGAGCACTCAAAACAGTCAAAGTTTCTACTTAAGAGGAACAATGAAAAATGCTGGCATTAGACACTATCATTTTTCTAAATTCCAATGTCCTGCTAAGTGAGATCCCCACATGGGAGTCGCACGAGTTCATCTTTCGATGGGGGGAGATTCTCAAGAAATAGTGATGTTAGCTTGAGAAATGCAATTGATTTGACTAGTTTTCTGTAGAATCACTTCTCGAATAAAAATTTAAGACCTATTGTTCTCACACTCATGGTACTTACAGTTTCGGATAATAGATCAGCTCCAGGAAAATCACTGATGTCCCAATCATCCAGGGAGCTGTGTAGAGTATCCAGTGATGTCAAAGTTGCATCCTTGCCACTGGACTGTAGGCTTGAGGAGCTCCTGACAAGTCCTTGGGGGCTGCTTTCCGGCTCAACTTTGACATGACTAGGCTTTGGAAAAATTTTACCACTCGGACCAGCCTGTGAAATTTCTTTCATTCTCTGGGCTCCTTCTGCTTCCTTCTCTCTCTTCCGCTCAATAAACTTATTTGCCTCTGCGGCCGTTCGACAGCCAGCAGCTCGGGCATCCTACATGCTTATTGGTGAAAGAAACATAAGAGCGAGCACCGCTATATAAAGCTAAGCAGATTGAAGTGCATCAAAGTACAGGTAGTAATTATAAAGATGCATCAAATTTTCCATCAAAGGTTGGTAAGGAGATGGAAACTTTCAACTAGAGAAGATTAGATGTTTTTCCTAGCCAATGAGTCAAACTTCAACGAGTTCTCTCTGCAAATATGCAATAATCTTGTGAATTTCCAATGATCTGAATTACTCAAACAAAGTATAGCAAACCTTGGCAGTTATAATACAGAAAACGAAGACCATAAATGCGGAGTATATTTAGGCCCAAATGGCTCTATAGTTGCATAAACTGCATTTCGGGTGGATTATAGTGAAAGGAACTAGCTCAATGTATGGCAGTGGACAGACCTTCAGCAGAAAATGGTCAAGCAGCCTAATCCACCATCAACCAAGTTTGCATAAAATAAACTTCATGATGCAACGAAGTTTCTAAATATGGCATGACACTAATGAACGTGCATTGGCACATTGCCATGTCACAGAGAAAGTACTTTTCCCTTTAGAATTAGGAGATGTGGCATTGCTAAAATGGAGTACCCAGTTTATATACTAATTTGTTGGTTTTAAGATGCAGAACTCACAGAATGAATCAGAAGATAAGAAAGGACAGGCTATTGATAGGCATGCATCAGACCTGGAGTTCATGTATTCTTTTGACAATCCGATGTTCCTCTATTATACTCTTAACAAACTCTTCGTGCTCTTCTTTCGAGTGAAACCGTGTGAAGACCTTGAAGCGCTTATATATCTCTCGCTCTTCTGGAGAGAGATTCTTCTCAAATGGGTCAGGGTAGAGCAAGTTCCTCTCCAGTATAAAATCCTTTCTACGTTTCCTCTCATCAAGCCTGTCAAATATTCAAGATAAGGGCAAGAAAGGTAAATTACTCACCTCAAAACAAATGATAAAAGAACACTTCTCAACAGAACTAATACCCAGTACTGACAGATTCCACAAAAAAAGAAAAAAAGGGTCAAATAAATAGTATCATTCTGTATTACATGCCACATAAAGTCCAACTGGTAAAAGGCAGGTTGCAAATTCATTTACCAATTTTAAACAAATGATGGTAGCAGCATTAATGGAAAATTTTCAACAATATACAAAAAAACTAAATCTAGGGTCAGAATCAATGTTCATACTTAAAACTTTAAATCAGTAAAATTTTACTATCTTAAATGTAAATGGTTAATAAAACTATTTGAGACAGGTCAAAGTGCATAATTCATGAACCAAACCGTCCAAGCACCAACATAACATGTAACTTGTTTCCAAAACAGAAAAATATATCAGGATGCATAATTTGTTTAATCAATAACATTCATATATAACCTTCATATCTATTGCATTAGAAAAAAGGTAAGTCAACTAATATCAAAGCTTCAAGTGAGTGTTGACACTCTTCTGGCCATTACGTCTGTTACTCCTGTTTGTCCCCCCATTGTCATTAAACATAACTACATATACATCTTTTGTTTCAAGTGCAAGTTCCAGCTTA
Source organism: Eucalyptus guilfoylei (assembly GCA_016097605.1). NCBI lineage: Eukaryota > Viridiplantae > Streptophyta > Magnoliopsida > Myrtales > Myrtaceae > Eucalyptus > Eucalyptus guilfoylei. The sequence goes on from CM027860.1 coordinate 21,377,737, forward strand.
TAATGAGCTAGAGTGTAAAATTATTTAGCTGATATATTATGGTCATTTTTACTAATAACTTACACTTTTAGAAAAAAATGACTATTCGACAAATTCTATTTGGATGTGAAAAAGCCATCATGCTATACAACAAGTACTATTGAGAAAACGGAGCTGCAATAGGATGCATGACTGAACCAGACACCGCGCGCTGTAATATGATGCATGACTGAACCAGGCACTAGATCAATGAATTGGTCGGTTCACATGATGCATTCCATCATTTCATGACTCAACGCCTCTGTCAAGTTCAGTCAGTCATATAGATTCATTCGAGAGATTTGAGCTGGGTGCTTCGACAGTTTGGTTGAGTCAAATTAATCAATACCAGATAATGCTTGCAATATGAAGTGTGATATCCATTAATTGATCAGTGATGTCAACAGCATTATAAAGATTATTTCAACATGCAGTTCTCACCCCCTATAGTCATTTTGGATTCGTATGCTGTTTAAATCAGCCTCTCACAAGTGCATATCTAGCAACAAGCTCCCTTTAGGAGTCGTCATGAAGAGAGCATAGAACCACACCTTTTTGAATAGATGCGTAGCACTTGCAGCTTCAGTTCACGCTCTGCATCTGTATCAGTATCCCTAAATTCCATATCAGCTAGTAACTGCTCTGCATCATTGTCGTATTCAACCTCAAATTCTTGCCTCTTGAAATTATAACCACTGAACTCTGCTGCAGATGGCCCTTCATCCCCAGAAATTCTAGGCTTTTTCTCTCCAATGCTCCTGTCTATTTGGGATTCTATGAAACAGAGAAGAAATAATGCAAAATGAATCATACTTCTGCATATTTTATCGAATTGAAATTACAGTTGTCTAACCTCAGTAATCTATCTTATGCATAACAAGCAAACCAGATAAAACACACAAAGTCATCATGGAGTCCAATCTTACTCTACTAAAGCCCTATTCCTTGTAATTCTTTCTCTATATGAGCCCTAGGCTATCTACCAAGTAATATTTTAAAGCAATTCTTGAAGCCAACTGAGGATGATCCTTCCTCAACTTGACAAACAACCATGTCAACAAGTTCCATAAAAGTATTACCTTCATCTTTAATCTCTTCCTTGGCATGTGAGATGTTGCATCCCCTCTTACCAGCAATTGAGCCAGATGAAGGTGCATGAACTGGAATTTCTTTTAATGATTCCATGGATCTGAATGACCACATTCAGAGGAATGAGCAAACTGCGGTATAAAATAATAGTTGACAAAACAGTGTTTAGCCATACTTGAATTTTGTAGAAGAAGCTGACTCTTCTTTGAGAGGCTCCCTAATTGAAGATGATTCTGTAAACGAAGAGCTTAAGTCACATGCAATTTTCGGTTCCAAGATAAAGAGCTTTTGGTGAATCTGCGACTCTGAGAGAGTATTTTTGTGCCCAGTACGTGCCCATTGCTCATGGGAAAAGCAGCTGAGCTTCAAATGTGGTTATATGATTAAAGAGACCAAGAAATTCTTGCATGCATGAACTTGCTCATAATCGCTCTCTCTCAAGCTATAGAAGGACTGTAGTAGCCCTGATAAACCAGATTAAAAAACAACATTAATCAACTAATCCTGAAAGTACCTTCCTTTAAGTCCTCTTGTCCTTTGGCTATAGCAAGAAGCTCCTCTCTGTTTTTGCCCATAACATGAGACAAGTCCTAGATGAATATGTGGAACATATCATAATTGCATGTACTTTGTCTAAAAGGTGTATTAGTGATTTAGTTATCATAAATTTAAGTGACAAATCCTTACCGGGAGAGGCCAGCAAGGGGAGTTCATATACATGGCATTGTAATGGGCAATGCATTGTGATTTGCTTTTAGATCCAACGTGGTCAGCAACTTCCGCCCAATTACCAAATCCATACATTTCAATGCCCTAAATAAGAAAGAACCGCTAAACCTTGTGAATATAATAAGCTGAAAACAATGAACTATTTTGAAGTAGAATAAAAAACAATAGTAACACCTCCAAAAGTAACATTTCTTCGTCTGCATTCCAGCCTGGACATAGAAGTGGAAAGGACAAATTGTCCTGTTACAAAGAATAATATAAAGATAAATAAACAAGTGGATCAGAAATGTTAATTTTTGGATAGAACATTCTAGTTTATAAGTATTGGCACAACATAAATTCCATCATCACTTTTGCTACCACGTAAGAAAGAGAAGATGGAGCAAATGACATCAAGTCCAGAGACATTAGCCAAATGTAACCTCCAATCTGCACTTTACTCCAAGCAACTCCTTTAATTCAACAGGATTGAGATCATTTCGAATGAATAGGGCTTGTTTTGCAACACTAAAGTTTTGTTAATGAATGTCAAAGTACTATAAAACTATAATGTAGGCTGCTCTCAGCACTCTTCACCTGATTATTATTAAAAATTAAGCAAGAAGGGTGTCTATGCGATCTAGGACAATTGTGGACTGTGTTAATGATACAACTAGCGTGACATTCCCCAGCGGAAAAAAAAAAAAATCTGTTTCAGAGTCTACATATTTTCTTAGGAAAGCACCTGAAACTGTTTTCATCTCTTTCTCAAGAGACCCTTCTTTCATGGAGTTCTCTAAAAGCATTCCCAAATGACCTTAGCGTGTCTCATAAACATTATTAGTCTTGACTATGTGGCATTGCATGGTATTAATATATCACTGAATCAGTATCTCAGCCCAAGTGCAAGTTTATCACCATAAACAAGCTACTTAGCCATGAAAGGCACAGAGTCAGGAAATATTAAACACTGGGATTTTATTCTGTACGTATCAAGGAAGAGTAAGCCATAACTTCATAGAAAATTACAGGATTATGCATAGTAATTAAGATATTTCAATCTGATTCAGACGTGAGACTGAAAAGGTTTATTTTGCAAAGGTAGAGGGACTGTTACTGTAAAATCAAACTTTTATAGTGACGAAAAGAATTCAAGAAAGCACTAAAGATCTGCTTGATAAACTAAGACTGAAAAGCACCTTAAAGAAATGAAATTGGAGAAGTGTCTTCATTGTCTAAGATGCTCACTTTCATAGAACAAAGGAGGAAACACAACAACAGCAGATGACATAATCCTGGCATTCTCAATCAAAGGAAAGGAGATGACTAACCATGACCCGATATGGATGATTGCTCTTGTGGGGAGCAATTTCAGCTCCAACAGAAAAACATTCTATGCAAAGGTCAAAATCTGGACAAGTTGCACACCTAATACGAATTTTTCCTGATATATCCTTGTTGCAGTAGTTGCAGTGGTAGGAAGCCCCTTTCTCTTCATTTCCCTGACCAATAACTACATTGCACAGCTAAGTTTTCAGCAAAATCAGAGACAGGAAGTCTGTCTTGCCCTGCCTAAGAAGAAGTATGATTAACAAGATTTAACCCTTTAAGAATGAGATAAATAACAAACCATTCAATTTACCACTGATAGGTTTTTTTTTTTTTTTTTACCACTGATAGGTTAACCCCTATATAGCTCGTTATATTGTAGGACCGTAAAATTATGGTACTTTTATAGCCTTTAAGAATAAATTCAAGAATAATCTATGAACAACCCATGCTTAACAATTGAAAAAGAATTCCTAAGTCCATTAAGAATATTGGGCACAACTGACTCAAGCATGTGAGTACAAGCCTGAAGAATAGAGAGAGAACTCATATCCCCAAAAAAGAGCTAAAAAGTCACTGACCAGTACCTGCAGATGCAGAGTCTACATTTTCTGGACCAGAGGCAATCTTTTTCTTCTTGGATCTACCAGAAAGACAAAGTTAAGGCGAACTTCACCAGCAATACAAAGCAAGATAAAATGTAAACTTCGCTGAATTAAGGTCCCCTGGAAATGCATTCGAATGAATTCCTAAATCTACCAAAAGGCACAGGACTAGTCGAAGTCGGTAGATAAAGGATAACCAATGAACGAACACAACTACGCGATCGAGGCATCTGCCCAAATGACCCCAGCCTTGAACTCGATTCTACCCTATAATGCTAAGAATTATGGCCATCTCTCCAAACTCTTCAAAAAAGTAAAACTAGAACGGAAGCGAGTTGATCCCAGAAGCTCTAGAGACACAGAGCACATGGGTCCTATGCATTCAACGCGCGGAATGGCTCGCGCAATCCTTCAAGCCTCGGCTCTCGAACTAACTGATATCACATGCACAAGTATCGCTAGAGCATAAACGAACGAAACCAATCACAAATACACACCAACACAGCCCCCCTAATCGCAGGGCTCCAATCCCGCGGAGGCAACTTCGTACTCCAGAAATTTTCCACAGCATTCCAAGCACATCAGTCCTGATCTCATGATTACAACCAAAGACTCGCACAGCGCAGGACCAGTAGCAAACGCAACGAACCTTTGATTCGGATCTTCGTCGGCCGGGCGAGAAGCCGCGCGAGAACGTCCCATCCGCGCCAAACACGCAAAAGTCGGACGATTCCTAATCGAGGTCGCGGAGCCGCTCGAACGATATCCCCTCAATCCGCGGCCGCCTGCACGATGCGGATCGATGGAGCTCACTCCGGAAGCGCTCGCATCACTGCAAATGCTTCCGTCGATGGAGATCTCTGTCGCGCTGCTCGGTGGCGGAGAGAGAGGGAGTACCCCAGCCGATGGCAATGTCGCAATTCTTGTCTTTCTCAGGGGCTTTTTACTTTTGTACTTTTATCGCTCTTTCAATTGATTCGTACGCGGGCTTGGGCCTACTTGGGCTTGGTGATTTAAACGGGCCTAGCGAAAAAATCCTAACCGAATTGAGATTCGGGTTTTGGGCTAGGCGAAGGTTTAGATTGGGGTTTTTAATTTTATCATCCACATGCTTAATTTGTACTTGTACAGCAGGTTATCATAAACCACTTCGACTAAGTACGCCTAAATTACCAATAAATATGAGAGAATATGGAATGAAAAAGGGGAGACTTCTGGATATAATTAGTTAAGATTAGTCTGAACCAAACAAGTGCATTGGTTAGAAAAAATGGTTTAGTCTTTGTTGCAGTTGCCATTATAGTTGGCCGGGAATGGGGCGATTAATCATACTTCAAGGTTGAGAAAAGCAGTCCCTTCCTCGTGATTAAGCTCAAGATAATTAGTGCAATAAAATAGAGCAGGCTATATTTGAAAAGAAATTTTATCATGCAGTGGATGGTCGATTAGGCTAGTAAATTAACAAAGACTATGGATATCTAAGGCCTTCGTGGTTAGTAGGATGACCCTATAGATAAATATAATTACAAATGTTTGTAGGCCCAGCTTATCCCATTGTTCATGAAAGTGTGCTGCTATAAGTCTAAAGACAAGGACTACTGGGAAGACCTGGAAACAATTTGGTGATTCATGTCGCATGAACATTTCGCCTGGATTTTCATCTGGAAATAGAAAATTTAGTCTCCAGGAATTGAGCTGCAGTACCAATTCAGCAAACTCACATACGATTCAAAGATGTATGGTTTTGATATGGCTTTTTGAAACTCACTGTTGGCTCCAGTTGCGTCACTTTCTTCTCTATGCACCGTTTTTCTAGTCTTTTTGCGAATTAGCCACCAAAGCCTAAGAGTTTGACTATCATGGGAAATTTGCATCAAATACTCTCTTCCTTACTGCATCATCTGCTTATAGACATGCTAAGCTAGCATGGGCCGATCATGAGCCTCCAGGTGCGTGAAGTTTTTGGCCCTGGTCTTTTGATGGGTTGAGCATGGCAAAGAGGTGTTGAAGGTCTAGGAGATGGCTCTGCGTAGAGTCCAGGTAATTTTTCTTCTCTGGTAATCGATTACACGGAGGGTCCCTCTCGTTTTCTGTCCGTACGACGGATATGTTACGAAATTGCACATCAATTCTAGAAAATAGAAAAATAATGCTCGCAAATAATTCACTAAGCAAAATATAATAATAAAATAATAGAATCAGAATAACATGTTAGAAAATTTGTTAACGAAGTTCACCCAAACCTGGGCTATGTCTCCGCGTAGAGGCACTCTGCGAATCTACTAGACTTCGAAAAAAGTTGGAATATAACGATGATATGTTCTCAAGATTATGGATTGAGAATCCTCATAAAAAAAAACTCACTTTTTTTTTTTTTTTTTTTTTTTTGCCTCTCTATTTTCTTTTTTAGCATCTTGACGGCTAGCGTCTTACCATCGCTAATATAAAGGTATAACTTTTAACCTAAAAGCAAATCTGATAGAAAAGACAAAAAAGCCCCTAGAAATATTTGCCTTCATCTATAACAGGATACTGGAGATGGCTCAGAAAACTGGTAGTCCTTGAGGTCTTAACTCTTGAGCCATAAGCACGTCCAGTCTTTCAGATCAATAAGAGAAGAAGCATGGATCTTCATTAGCTTTGATCACTTTGTCTCAAGGAGGACCAATCAACAAGAGCAAGAGATTCGTTTCCTCGATGAATAACCTAATACCCTGGGCCGTATTCAGTGAAATGTACATATCAGGACAACTTAACCTCATTGCTCATTGAATTGTTAATGCTGTCTAGTGGCTTGACCTACTCAATTTGAACTGCTCTCTAACATTCCTGGGGCTCTTCAGGGATGAGAAACACATTGGAAAGAATACCCTCGAAAATGGATGAGATTCTTGAAGTCGTCATTGCTGGTTACAAAGAAAAGAAATAATCTGCCTACAGGAGCAATGAATCTAGAGAAGAAGATCTAGTCGACGTGCTTTTAAAGATTCAGGTGTCCGGAGAGCTTGAGTTTCACCATAGGATAGATAATACCACAGCAACCCTCCTCATAAGATCGAATCTTCACTCGCCCCTTAATCTATTTAGGCCTCTGCTAAGATGAAATTCCATGCCAAGGCATAAGTGAGGTCTGTGCAAGCTTAATTTGGATGCTTTTAGCCCAAGAAATAAGAAAATCAAACACGAACCTTCTGGAATGCAGATTATGTCAGTGCTTGTTGGAAGATAAGCGCAGTCTACTTCATTCTCAGGAAGAAAACTCGACAGTGCCGCAAAAAAAGTCACATGAACTGCTAAAGGATGAATTCTCTTTTCCTTTGGGTGAACATTAAGCTTACAAAGTTTTACGACTATGTCAGAAATCAGAATATGCCTGCAATTACCGAACAAGCTGAGTGTCTACAATTCCTATACCTTCAGAAGAGTCTACACATAAGTTTTGCGCCTAATTTTGCTGGAAATCAGCTTATCCATGCCATAATGAAGAGATCAACTTGCGTTGCCTCCTACTATATGTTAAGCATGCTTTGGTCTCCTCCTTTCCTCCACTTATACCAAATGTTGATTCCCAAAATAGACAATGCATTCGTTAGCCGGTGCTGGTACTGTTAAATTAATGTCTCGAGTTTGAATTCGAATAACGATTTGTTAAATTGAATTTGTTGAAAAAGATTTCCCCAAGTGGATTACAAGTTGGATGAAGAAGTTTTTTTCCTCTTATTAGACTTTGTTTTAGACATACAAAAGAAAGCAAAAGAAAGAAGTTGATCTTCTACTATAAGACAAAATAAGGAATAATATAAAATAAAAGAAAAAGTGAGGGTTTCACTTTTACCTACAGAAGAAGCCTAGTTCACGTTGAAGTTAAAAGTCAATGGGTCGAGGTCAAATTTTTGACCTTGGACACATGTATAAAAAGCAAAAAGTGTTATTTCTTTCAAGAGAGTCGCAAAAAAAAGGTTGAGGAGCACCGCACGTCAAAAGAAAAAGGAGGAGTCCTTCGAAGCGATTGAAGCCGCACGCTAGGAAGCTGCCATGTGCGCACAAAGGACGAAGGTGCTGAGTTTCTTCTTGGACGCACGTGGAGTGCTTGAGCACTAGAAAGTTTTGTGCTATGAGTTTATATTATTTATTTGTAAACACACGAGGTTTGGGATTAAATTTAGGTGTGAGAAATACTCAAGCATGTGAGCGATTGTAAACTTTTATTATCCGATTATAGTGGATTATTTGCTACTGGTTCTCCCTGTGGACGTAGGTACCGATACTCGGATTGAACCACATAAATCTTTGGTGTCCTTATTATTTATCGTTTATTTTTCTAGTGATTTCGCATTAATGTAAATTACAAGATCATGTTGTTTTCACATATTATATTTCAACAATTGGTATCAGAGCTTGGGATTGGATTTCTTGATTGTGATTTGGGGCTTTTGCTTGTCTGATTATTATCTGGAAATCTGTTACTGCAATTATGTCTGGGGAAATATCTGAAATCGAGAAGTTTAATGGGAGGAACAATTTTAGGTTATGGAGCATCAAGATGCGGGTATTATTGACAACCCAGGGTTTGGCCAAGACACTAAATGGTGAAGATGAGTTACCACTTATAATGAAAGCCTCTGAGAGGGGTAGAGCTAAAGGAAAGAGCAAAGAGCACAATCTTGTTGAACTTGTCAGATGAGGTTTTAATAGAAGTGGCTAAGGAGAATGATGCTACAGTATTATGGCCAAAACTTCACGCACTCAATGTAAATAAATGTTTGAATAATCGCTTGTACACGTTGAAGATGATATTTCAATTTAGATATACTGAAGGTATGTTTATCAGAACCCACCTGGATGAATTTAATAAACTTATGATGGATTTGAAGAACGTCGGTAAGATACTTGATGATGAAGAACATGGCATGATGTTGTTAGCTTTTTTACTAGAGTCATAGGAGCACTTTACTGATTCACTATTGCAGGATTGTACTACAATTACCCGTACTACAATTACCTCAGAAGAGGTAAAATCCGCTTTGTTATCTAAGGAATGGTAGAGAAAGTTGTAAGATGACGATCTGGTGCAAGGAGTAGCGCGAGCACTGACGATTCGGGGTAGAGAACAACATCGTTGGCCTAATGGCAGTAAAGGTAAAAATAGGTCAAGGTCACGCCATAGAAAGTCCAAGGGATGCGTGAAGTCCTTTGAGTGTCACGAGGAGGGACACATCAAGAGAGATTGTCCGAAACAGAGAAATAAAGGTGATAGGCACAATGCCATAAGCAGTGTGGCAAATATTGCTGAGGGGAATACTAGTGATGTAGAAGCTATTTTATGTATGACCACTTATTCGTCTAGAGACGAATGGGTGCTAGATTTGAGATATTCTTATTATATGATGCCTCATAAGAACTGGTTTATTACTTACCAAATTACCGATGGTGGTAGCGTTCTTTTAGACAATTCAGATTTGGATGCACAATGTGGTGGTGCGCACATTGATAGACATGAGACATGTACCAGAGCTCAAGAAGAACCTTATTTCTTTATGGACACTCGATGACATCGGGTTTAAGTACATCGCTGAAGGTGGAATGCTAAAGATCTCTCAAGGTGCCATGATAGTGATGAAGGGGAAAAAAGTGAATATTCTCTATCATCTACTGGGAGAGACCGCGACCGGAACTGCTGCAGTTTCATCAGGAGAGTCAGACTCTAACTTGACTCAATTATGTCATATACGTTTAGGGAACATGAGCGAGGCAAATATGATGATGCTGAGTGTAAGAGGATTGTTGAAAGGTTAGAAGATAGGGAAGTTGGACTTATATGAGCACTGCATCTTTGGGAAGCGACGCCGAGTTAAGTTTACTACAACTATTCATTCGACAAGTGACTAGTTGGATGCATTCATTCAGATGTCTAGGGCTCATCTTTAGTTCATTCAAAAGGAGATGCTCGATATATATTGACATTTATTGATGACTATTCAAGAAAGGTATAGATATACTTTCTGAAGCACAAATTTGATGCGTTTGATTGGTTCAAGAAATTTAAGGCATTGATTAAGAAGTAGATAGATAAATAGATCAAGTGCTTAAGAACTGATAATGGCATGGAGTTCTATGGTGAAAAATTTATCTAGTTCTACGAGAAAGAAGGGATTGCGAGACACTGCACAGTATCTGAGACACCACAATAGAATGGCGTGGTAGAATGGAAGAACAAAACTTTGCTTGAGCGAGCTCGATGCATGTTTTCGCATGCAGGACTTGATAATGAATTTTGGGTCGAAGTAGTAAACATGACATGTTACTTGATTAATCGATCTCTATCATCTACTATCGAGTGAAAGACTCTTGAAAAAGTATGGTCGAGGAAATTTGTTGATTACTCCGGATTACGCATATTCGGATGTTCTGCATATGTACATGTGAGTGATGGTAAGCTTGAGCCGATGGCGAACAAGTGCATATTTTTGGGTTATGCACATTAGGTGAAAGGCTACTGGTTGTGGTGCACTAATCTTAGATCACCAGTTTTCTAATCAGCAGAGATGTGATCTTTAATGGGATTGCAATGCTTCAATAGAGGAGTTCTGAAACACAACCAGTAGAGCAGACATATCATTATGTCATTAGTAAGGTGGAGCTTCAGGTAGAGACTTCGGAGACCTTAAAAGTAACAAAAGTTGAGACTGTAGATGAGGCCATAGTTCCTGAAGTCGGTGATAGTAAACAACCAGTTAACAGTAAAGCCATAGCACACTATAACCGCAGACAGATAGAGAAGGCAAATTGAATCACCAGTATGTTATGATTATACAGATATTGCTTATGCATTGACTCTAGGTGATAAGGTGGAGACGGATGAGCCTTCGTTTTACTCTGAGGTGATGGCTAGTTCTGAGTCATCGCAGTGGCTAGGGGTTATGAGTGAAGAGATTAAATCACTCTATTGGAATCATACACGAGAGCCAGTCAAAGTACCAAAGAGCCAAAAGATTGTTGGAAGTAAATGGGTCTTTAAACGGAAATAGGGCATTCTTGGTGTCGAGATAGCGAGGTATAAGATGAGACTTGTGGCGAAGGGGTATACACAACGTGAGGGCATTGACTACAACAATGTATTCTTACTTGTGATAAGACATACTTCTATTCATGTTTTACTTGCCTTAGTTGCTTCGCAAGATCTCGAGTTGGAATAGCTAGATGTGAAGACTGCATTTCTTCATGATGAGTTGGAGGAGAGGGATTACATGAGCCAGCCAAAGGGATTTGCTATCCCGAGTACATATCATGTTTGCTTGTTGAAGAAATCTTTGTATGGGCTGAAACCGTCTCTTAGGCAGTGGTATAAGCGTTTTGACGCTTTCATGGCTAGTCAAAACTCCTTGAAAAGTCAGATGAATAGTTGTGTTAACTTTAGGAGATTAGAGAATGGTTCTTTGGTTTATATACTATTACATGTTGATGATATGCTGATAGCAACTAAAAATATGTCTAATATTAATGTGCTGAAGAGGCAGTTAAATGCTGAATTTGAGATGAAAGATTTATGTGCTACAAAGAAAATATTGGGTATGGAGATTTTGCGTGACAGGGTTGCAGGACTTTTACGTCCATATCAAAAGAAATATATATTGAGAAGATTGTGGCATGTTAAAATATGTAGTTGGCAAAATTTATAAGTACACCTTTAGCGAAGTATTTTAAACTTTCAGGTAAATTGTCATCGCAAACTAAGGAAGATGAGGAGCATATGTCTCTTATTCCTTATTCTAGTGTTGTGAGTAGTATTATGTATGTTATGTTGTGCATTAGGTTTGATATTTCACAAGCTGTGAGCGTGGTTAGACGCTATATGAAGCGTCTTGGTAAAGCTCATTAGGAGGCTGTAAAGTGGATCCTCAGATATCTGAAGGGGACAACAGATATGAGTATAATGTACCAAAGGGACAGTAATGGTAGTGAGACTACTGGTTTTATGGATTCAGATCTCACCGGTGACTTGGATGATTACAAATCTTTAGCAGGGTACATGTTTATACTAGCAGGTGGTGCAGTTAATTGGAAAGCATCCTTACAAGATCACGTTGCCTTGTTTTTGACTAAGGCAGAGTACATGTCACTAACCTTTGTAGTGAAGAAGGTGATATGGTTACGAAGTTTGCTCTTGGACTTTGGGCTAGAACAAATAAGTGTGGATATACACTGTGATAACTAAGGTGCGATATATTTGGCGTATAATCCAGTTTATCATGAGCGAATGAAGCATATCAATATTAGGTACCATTTTATCCGAGATGTTTTAGCTAAGGGTGATGTTATTATGAAAAATATTTCTACAGTAGATAACCCGGCAGTCATGATGACTAAGTTTGTTCCTTTGGCTAAGTTCAAGTTTTGCTTAAGTTCATTGGTGTCTGTGGAGAGTAAGCACCCGTTGGGGCATTTGGAGAGCAGTATGGATGAAAAGCACTATAATTTGGCTTCAAACATTGAGCCAAGGTGAAGAATTATTAAATTAATGTCTCGAGTTTGAATTTGGATAACGATTTGTTAAATTGAATTTGTTGAAAAAAATTTCCCCAAGTGGATTATAAGTCGGATGAAGAAGTTTTTTTTTTCCTCTTATTGGGCTTTGTTTTGGATGTACAAAAGAAAGCAAACGAAAGAAGTTGATCTACCACTACAAGACAAAAGAGGAAATAATATAAAAGAAAAGAAAAAGTGAGGGTTTCAATAAATAAAAATAAGTTGCTTCTTTGTTCCCGAGAACAATTTCAAAATCAAGCCAACTCAAATTTCTTTCTTTTCTCCTTTTCTTTTCTTCTTGTTCTTCTTTCTTCTCTCTTCTTCTTCCACCATCGTCGGTTGTTGGCAACCGATTGGGCGAGGTCTGACGAGCTCGTCGGAGGCTCATCCAGCCATTAACAAGCCTTGCCTAGGCCTCCCTTGGCAATCGACGAGCCTCGCCTGACCGAGCGAGAGGCAACGTCGCCGACCCTCGTTTGGCCGATCGTTGGTCATCCCAAGGCTGGCAACCAGCCAAATGTTGAAGAGGAAGAGAAAGAAAAGAAAAGAAGAAAAATAAGGAAAAAAAAGAAGAAAAAAAGGTAATAAAATTATTTAAAAATTAAAAGAGAATGGTTTGGATTAAAAATTTTGAGGATGGTGCCAAATGTAATTCTATTCCAATAATAGAAATTTTAGGCACTTACCAAATGCTTTCGAATACTTAGGAATTATTCCCAGGAATAGAATAAAAAAGAATCATTTTTTAATCAAAAATTGTTCTCAAGAACATAATGGTTATTGAGTGCACTCTTAAAAGGTCTAGTAAGTGATCTAAAAGCTTATATGGGCTTCAGAAGAAGATTATGTATCATTGTAACACTTTGCCCGGGGGGTTGGGGGGTGGTCTTTCAAATTATGTCAAATGTCTGATTCTCGAGAAGACCTTGTGTTCATCAGCTTGTGTGGGAATTGCCAGTTGAGTGCCACTCTTTTTATTTGACCAAATTTGACAATTCTGCTACTTTTCCCTTCCAGGACATGATTCAAGTAGGAAGTGAGACATCAGCGATGGCCCTTGAATGGGAAAATGGCCAAAATGGAGAAGAACCCCAAAGTAATGGAGAGAGCTTGATCTAAAATTTGGCACATTCTTTCAAGAAAAGAGAGGATTGATGAGCAAAACATCCAGCAACTTCACTACTTTAGACTAGTTATTAAAGAAATCCTACGGTTGCATCCTCTTATAGCCCTCTTCATGAGGGAGTTAAAGGATAGATGTGTAATCTCCGTATAGGAGAAACAGCCAAAAACTAGTCATCCTCAATGCAGGGGCACTTAGAAGAGATCCTGATCAATGGAATGATGCTGAATGCTTCATATCAGAGAGATTGAAAACTCTTCAATTTTCTACAAAGGGACTAACTTCGGATACATTCCATATGGAGCAGGTTGAAGGATGTGTCCTAGCATATCATTTGGTCTTGCCAATATTGAACTTCCACTTGCTCAATTGCTTAACACTTTGATCGAAAGTCAGAAGAGTTTGATGTGACCTTGGTATCTGGAGCTACAGCTTAGAAAAAGAATATATTGAACTTAATTGCCATAAAACGTTTCATCCCTGAGCATTGGGAGAAGTATCAAGGACTAATATGCACTCCATGTCCTTGTGAAAGAAGATTTGGCCATTGAGGATTACCTATATAATAAGACACTCTTACTACTAATAGGGCCATCCTTTTTTTCCTGCAAGTTTGCATAGTGCAAGAGCATGGTACCAACCCACTGAAGTCACACTTGGATGTACTAAATGAATGTAAATCAATGTGCCTTTATCCACTGATCAAATGGATCCCACTCGAGTCTGTTGGAGAAAACTTCCTTATTTGTTTTGAAGTTGACAAAACGTTTCCATCAGTCTAGTCTGAAAACTTGCAGACTCTATCATCAAAGTCTGAAGACCTCGAGACTCAAGATTTAAAGTCTACCATCACTGATAGTTTCCAGACCGACGAAGACAAGGTTTATCCGATGAAGAAGACTTATTCAGATGCGAGTATATCTTTAAGGATTTGGTTCGTATGGTTGAAGAAGATCTCATGGCTGGAGATAGCATCTCGTAATTAGTTATTCTTAGTGAAATCAATTCGGATAATTAGATCTATTGATTGGCAAAGTATACTTGGAAGGTTCTACTTATGGAAACCTAGATCCTGATTGTATGGGCGAGCAGGGTTGGTGGGCTATCATCACATTCCTTTAATAACTCGAGATCTCCCTAATTGATTCTGTCTAACGGGTAGATTGGAAGAACTCCTTTGGAAGGTGTCAACGGTTATGAAGGCATTGAGGAGTATATAAGGAAGACGCTCAAGTTATTCGAGTGTGTGCGTGATAGAAAAATTCCAAAGTCTGAAGCTCCTAGTTCTTTGCTGTTACAATTGTTGAGCTTAAATTGTACTCAAAAGAGAGATTAAATACTTGTGAGACCTTGAGGAAGTGTAGCAAAGTCTCTACACTGTGGAATCAAGGATGTGAGACTGTAAAATCTCTTTTGATTCTTAGTGGAATCCAGCCAGTGGGCTGTCAGTGCGGGAGAGTGGACGTAGGCTTGGTCTAAGCCGAACCACTATAAACCTTGTGTTTCGATTCTCTTTTCCTAATCTCTTTACTTTAATTCGTAGCTTTATATAACTATTTATAGTCGTTTACACCTTTTGTCTATTATTCTCAGAAGACAAATTAATCTGTTAAGTTTTGCAAAAACTTCTTTGATCACTTATTCACCCCCCTCTAGGTGCTCTTACTAGCCCTGTTAGAGTCCATCCATGAGACCAATCTAATTCAATACGGAGCACACTCCGGCAATCCTTATCCTTATGAAATATATGAGTATTGTGCCTTTTTCCTAAGGTCACAGGAAAACAAAGCACGGTTGTTTAAGGGAAAAATTATCCAAAAAATTCTAAATGTATTGCACTTTTACTAATTCAGTTCTAAACATTCTAATTGTTAATTGGGTCTTAAAACTTTTCACATTTTTTCAATTGAGTCTATTTGGCCAATTTTGGCAAAAAATTACTAATGTGGTAATCCTTTTAGTGCTATTATTCCTGCATGGCACAAATGGCATTAACGTGACAAATTTGAATATTTTTTTTTTGTTTTTTTCCTTTTATTTTTTTATTTTTCTTTTATTTTTCTTTTATTTTTCCTCCATTCTTATTCCTCCAGCTAGTTGCCAAGCCTAGGTGATGGCTACCGATTGGCCAAAGGCAACCATCGGCAAGGCCACCCAGGTCGGGATCTGGAGAGTGGCAACCTTGCCAAAATGTAGCAAGGGCCATGGGCAAGGTCGCTCCCATCTCTCTATGTTCTTCATGATCTCCAAAGTTGCAGATGCATTTATGGCGCTTGCAAGGGCCTATTCAAGTTTGAAGGCATTACTCCATTCTTATTCCTCCAGCTAGTTGCCAAGCCTAGGTGATGGCTACCGATTGGCCAAAGGCAACCATCGGCAAGGCCACCCAGGTCGGGATCTGGAGAGTGGCAACCTTGCCAAAATGTAGCAAGGGCCATGGGCAAGGTCGCTCCCATCTCTCTATGTTCTTCATGATCTCCAAAGTTGCAGATGCATTTATGGCGCTTGCAAGGGCCTATTCAAGTTTGAAGGCATTACCAATTTTGTCTCCGTCTCCGGCTTCTTCTTCTTCCTCCTCATCTTCATCATCATTGTGTTGGCCCTTTTTGCGTTGCCATATGGTTCCAATTAGAGTCGGATATTTCTTTTTTCAATTCCATTCCACCTTTATTTTTGCCCATTCGCCACAAAAAAAATTACGATGGAGAAGCATGAAAATGGAGAGTGAGAAGAAGCATCGGTCACTAGTGATGGTGAGGGGCCTTGCACTCCCTTGCCAAATCCAGCGATAAGACCTTCGTCGGCCTCGCCGGCCCTCGCCAAAGGCCGACGAAGGCATCACGACCTTTTCCTGTTGTTTCCTTTGGCCGGTCGCTAGCTATTGCCCAAGCTTGGTGATCGGCGGGAGGAAGAAGAATGGAGAAAAAAAAAAAAAGAAAGAAAAGAAAAGAAAAGAAAAGAAAAGAAAAGAAAGAAATAAAAATTAAAAAAAATTAGAATATTATTAAAAATTATCTATGCGAGCTCCGGCTGTGCTACTTAATTAGCAAAACATGAAAAATTTTAGATAATAAAAATCGGTAAAATTAAAAGGTTTATGATTGACTTAGTAAAAGTGCAACAAGCTTATGACTTTTTGGACAATTTTTTGGTTGTTTAAGTCAAGGTCATGAAAGACTTTTTAGAATATCAAGAACATAAATTCCAAGTCTGGCTTACCACTTTTCTCAGTCCCCATTAAGAGCTGTTTACGGAAACGAAAAAATTGTGCTGATTAATTTGGCTGGCATGAAGATGAAGACTTATATATTTCCTAGGAACATGCTGTGGGACCATGAAGAAGAAAAAAGATGGAAGAAGTACAACCTAAGTGCCAAAACTTAGTACGAGGGGACACTTAAGTATCAAAAGTTAGGGAAGTGACACTTAAGTGCTACTATTTTTGAAAAGTGGGACGCTTAAATGTCACCTCTGGCGAATCCTGTCGGAAATCTTATGTGGTAATTTTTTATTATTTTTGCTCGCCTACATGACTCGCCGGAGAGTTGACTTAGCTCTAACTCACCTAAAACGACGCCGTTTACATAGTTGGCTAAAATAAAAGCCCTAAATCTGCCAAAGCAATGTAATCTCCAAAATTACCCCAAATCTAAAATCCTAAATCAGCCAAAATTCCTATTGAAGTGGTGGAATCATAATCCCGAACCCTTATTTCAATTTGCCCAAAATTCCATCGTCGAATATTGGAAATGGAGTGCAAGACTTTCAGCAACGCCTCGAATTCCTCTTACCAAAGCAAAGGAGAAGGCCATCGTTTATGATTTTGTGGGTTACTGAGTCCAAGAAGAATATCGTGGACTTGAATGAATCCTAGGAGAAGATTTTATAGATGCGCCCGGTATAAAGAATGGTCGAAGTGCAAATATTTCAAATGGGTCGATGCAAATACTCTTACTGACCCACAGATGTGATATTGGATCTACTTGATGAACGACATCAATCTCCATCTATGCTCGTATGCTCATGGATGACTTGGACAATGTTGACTCAATGCAAGCTCAAGTGTCTTCAGTTAAACTTTTGAAGAATGAAGTTTCAATGATGAAAATTAAACAGAAGTGTTACCAAGTGTTTATTATGGTGTTGTTTTATTGTCTATCATACTTTATGATGAAATGTATCACTTGAAGATGAGAAAAAGTTTCTCCGACTACCATAGTTGAAAATGAGTGGATAAATGTAATTATTTTGAATCAAATGTAGGTTTTTTTTTTTTTTGGAAGATGACAAGAAGTTTGTGTTGTTCCACAAGATCATTGTGGATTTGTTGTTTATGCTGTCATATATAGCGTGGGTTACTTCTTGTGTTTGTTGGGAGGTTAACGAAAGGGAATAAGTGAATGTGATACTGCTTGTATTATGTTTTTGCTTGTTCTTGAATATAAACCAGCAATGATGAATATGTATTTGGTCAATGTGTTATGGTGGTTTTTTTTACTTGAACTGAATATAAACATAAACCAGTAGCAAACATTGAATTGAATGGAGTTGTCATAAGTTGAACTGCCATCAGCTTCTCTGCTTTGTTGCAAACCAGCATATATACATGATAGACACAAGTGATTACTCAAATGCCATAAGTTGTATTTAATGATCATTTAAGTGTTAGTTGTGATGAAAAAAGATCACTTAAGTGTCAAGTTATTATTAAAAATGTATCACTTAAATGTCACTTGTGGTGAAAAGTGAACACTTAAGTGCTAAGTTTTTTAGAATGTGATCAGTTAAGTGCCAATTTTTGTAAGTTTTCTCTAAAAATTGCGCTAGCCACCACCATTGGCCAACAGCCACCACCACTAGCCACATTAGAAACCCTAGCCACCATCTCGAGCCACTATCATGCTAGTGGTGTTGCTGCAGAAGGTGCTGGTGCAAATTGAGTCTTACTAGTGCACTTAGTGTAAAATGTGCATACTACACACTTGCACCAGGTGTAGCATAAGCCCCCAACCCCTACCACAAACCTATCACCACTAGGCATCATCAGCCACCACCACCAGCCACACCAGCATCCCAGCCACCACACCAATACCAGGCCACCACCATAGACCCACCCCCCACCCCAGAAGTCACTGTGCTGGTGGTGGGTTTACTGCAGAAGGTGTTGGTGCAAACTGAGCTTTGCACCAGCACCACCTAGTGCAAGATATGCACACTGCACACTTGCACCAGATATAGCACGAGCCCCCACAAGAAACCCACCACCACCAGCCACACTAGCACCCTAACTACCACCACAGACCCAACACTAATAGTAGTAAGTAAAAGCAGAATCCAAAAAATGAAAAAGGCAAAAGAATATGATAATCAGGAAGATCATTCCATTGATATAAAAATTAAGTCTTACAAACTTAATGACAAACTAAAAAAAAAAGAAAAAAGAAAAAAAAGAAAACCATCCATAGTAAATTATTATAAACAAAACTGACTCCTAAGCTCCACAAATCCTATCACGTCCCATCTTATCAATTAATATGCATAATGCCTCCTGTTCGTGCTCCTTTTGATGGACCTTTCACTTGATTCATAATTCTTACATTCTTTCTAACCAGACTTGCCAATTCTTCTTTGACCTTCTTAGGATGCATTGATTTAGATGGAGTTGCAAATGTCCCAAGTTGAATTGATTCAAAAGGAGCGGCAACTGTCCTAGGTTGAATTGATTTAGATGGATCTACAACTAGGTTCTTAGTTTTCTTTCTTGTTGGCGTAGTTGATGTCTTTTTCTTTGTTGGCGTAGAGTTGGCCCTTGAGAGATAAGAACTTCCGAACTTCTCTCGGGCTATAAAAAGATAATTAAATTGTTAGCAAAAGTCTACATCATAAATTAAATTAAATGCAATCAATAAAACTAACATTCAGAATGATTGTTCCAGTACACTCATCTGTATAAAGGCCATAACTATATTATCTTAACATATTCCCAAGAGTCCCTCTTGTTCGAAGGGAGGCATCACTTTTAGAAATTTGTGATTTGTTGGCTCTTCTTCTCATTTGTGATTTCTTGAGCCTTTCTTTTGGCCCTTCAGCTATAGTTAGGGTTTCTTCGATCAATTCTTTAGCTGGACGTCTTCTAGATGGCATTTTTGTAGTTGGCCTTTCACCTAGCCTTCTTCTAGTTGTCATTCTATGTAACCCTTCAGTTTCAGTGACACCTTTTGTTAGCCCTTCTGGTGGTACTTGTGGTGACCCTTGTAGTGATTCTTCTGGTGGCTCCTATGGTGACTCTTGTGGTAGCCCTTCGGTTGGTAGTTGAGCTCCAACTTGCCTTCTTCGAACCTGAGAAATAGGTAAAAGACACCATAAATATAATATCGGGCCATATAATAACGTAAAGAAAAGCTGAATACAATTTGTTGAATTTACTGAGTATTTTTTTCTCTACTGTTGAAGAACAGTCGACTGAACTGGCCCTTTAACTACTTAAGCTAATCCTTCAGTTAGCCGTCTTCTACCTTACCTTCTTCAAATAGGCCCTTCAGTTTCAAGTACAGCAGGGGCTTCGGCTAATCTCTTACGCGTCCTTCTCCTGACCTGACAAAGACATCACATACAAGGCCAATTGGGATTACATAAATATTTATGATAAACCACAAAGCAACATAAACATAAATTTTATGACTTACTAGGTTTCTTGTTGTCTACTAAAAAACAGTTGACTTACTTGACTCTTTTGTTTGCTCTTCTCTAATTGTCCCTTCATTAGGCCCTTTAGTTGGCCTCAACTGTTCTTGCTGCTTCCTCAATTGACAACCTTTAGTATAGTGATTTACTACGTGGCAATAAGATCACGTCATCTTTGCACCTGTCCTACTCATTATTTGCTAACCCGAGACCTCCCCCTTCGCCATTCTTCATCTTTGTTTTGGCCTTCCCATTTTCTTCTTTAGTGGCAAAGGTTGAGGTGCTTCATGATCTGTTGACTCCCAGAACTTGTTACTTTTGATTGGTTGCATCATGAATTGGTACGAAGTAAGATATTTTGATTTTTTGTACCAATCATCAATGTAATCCTCTATTTCGTGGCCCTTCAACTGGATGGCACATATGGCATGTGCACAAGAAATTCCACTTAGTTGCCATGCTCTACATGAATACTTCCTCGTAGCGAGATGGACAACATACTTATTGGAATTTTTCATTATCTCATATCTGTCATCCTCATTCCAAATGTGATGACAATACCTACTTGTAGCCAAGTTCTCATCCAATTTCTTGATAATCCTAGGACCACATTGCCTAGCCCATTTTGCATCCTCATCTTTTTGTTTGTGTAGCCAAGTCATGACCATAACTCGTATATATTTAAGCATCGATATGATTGGTTTGCATATGGCATCTATTATCTTCTCATTGAATGCTTTGCATATGTTGTTGTCGATGTTATTGCATTTGAATTTCTTGTTGAAGAACGCCCTGCATCAATACTTCGATTCTGTTTGGAATAGTGTATCACAACCTTCCTTTGTCGACTGAAGCAGTCCTTCTTTGGCTATCCTAAAGTTAGCCATGTTCGTGCTCTTTGCTAACTGCCAAAATTGCGACTACAACTTATCCATTTTATAGGTCTTTGCCCAATTTTCGTATATGTGCCGAGCACACATTCGATGTTCGGTATAAGGCAACAACTTGGCTACTGTCGAAACCAGTCCCTACAATAATTCAAAGCAAGAAATGTAAGCAAATAACATGTTGATATCATAAAACAAACAATTGACTAAATTTTTCAAAAAGCAAGCATTACTTTTTGTTGGTTGCTCATGAACGTCTACCCTTCCCCATTTGTTATCTCTAAGTCAACTATCAGATTTTTCAGGAACCAAGACCAATTGTCCTTATTTTGACCCCT
The DNA here is from genome assembly GCA_016097605.1 of Eucalyptus guilfoylei. NCBI lineage: Eukaryota > Viridiplantae > Streptophyta > Magnoliopsida > Myrtales > Myrtaceae > Eucalyptus > Eucalyptus guilfoylei. Next base: position 21,399,044 of record CM027860.1, read on the forward strand.
TACAACATCCCAAGCCAGTGAGAATATTTGGTTGTTTACATCTCTTCCAATCACAACCAACAATTCTCCCTTGCACAAGCCATTCAAGAAACAACCGCCTAATTTTATAATCCGTCTACAACAGCTGAAAATCTCTGTCTGCATGCATCGAAATACACATCGAACTTATCGAACTTGGTCTCACTATCAGGAAGTGGCGTCTCCACGACCTCTACATATACTCCATTTGAAGGGTTTTGCAGCCTATATTCCCAAGCACAATCCTACACCTACCCATATTCCTTGCCATATTGACTAACAAGTATTCTTATCACCTTTTGTTTCGATCTTTTGCACTAATTCTTGGATACATTGATGCCTACACGTTCCTTCACCAGCATCCTAAAGTCAGTACTTTTCATCTCAGGCATCAGCTTGATCAGATCAAAGAAGTGCTTGGACAACCATGCACTTGTTGTCCTTTTGTTTCCAAAATTAATGGAACAAATATGTTTCTCTTGATAGGCTCTAATCTGGAATGACCTACTCCTCCTAACAAACGCGCTGTAGATCTTCTATGGACAATTTTGTTGCAAACACCTAGCTTTTACAAAATTCTTAGTGTTTCTAATGAAGTCAATATTTCTTTATGCAGCAATGAAGTTCTTCAGTATAACTTCCCTTAATTGTTTCGCATCCTAGAATTTCATACCTACTGACAAAGTAGGAGAGGCAACTGATGGATCATAGAAATGAAACTTACTTTTCCTTTTACGCACAGCTCATTGATCTTCTTCAAGCTCGTCTTGGGAAGTAGCATTCTCGATGCTTTCTTCACAATCAGTTTCCTCGCCAACAACACCAGCATCTGTAGGGCCTTCATCCATGTTTGAAACTTCATCAGTTACCCGTAAAGCTGCAAATTTATCTAACAAAAACTCCCATTTGTTTTTTCTTTGACTATGTAAGCTCCTCCTCGTCATCATTACTTAAGAAATTTTCAGCAGACAACCTTTCATCGTCATCATCATTAGATTTAGCTACTTCCCAATCTAATCTAGTGATTGTGACATCATCTATGTCACCATCACTCTGGTGAACTGCATTTGCACCTCTCTCCTCCTCGTCCTGTCTGTCATGCCCTCCTTCATTCGTAGCCTCAGTACTAACTTGAATACCATCTACTCCTTCTCCTACTTGTGTGCTATCTTCGTCATCATCTTCGTCCTCACTATCACTATTGTATTTAACATATACTTTTGCCTTTTCACCATGAAGATAATGATATAGGACATCCCTAAAATCATTATCATCTTCTAAATTTCTCAAATCATCTTTCAAGCCTTTTCCAGAAACACAATACAACAACTTCTATACTTTACAAGGAAAATAAGTCACTATATCCCTAACAAATCCAATATAAGATGCATTATTTATATCAACAAAGATAGTGCCCTCATTTCCCCTCTTATACTCCCACTCATGCTGCCCAATCACAAAATCCACACTGTAGCAAACAATGACAGCAACATAATCTTTATCATATGCAATTTCTATAATCGAGGAGAAAAAAAAAATTAACTTTTGGGACTACATCCACAAAGAATAATAGACAATTGCACGTGGAGGTCCCTACACTTTCATAGAATTTATTAAAAAAAAGAAGAAAGAGGGAAGAGATGCACATATCAAACGAGATTTACTAGAAATGTGCCCTTAGGATAAATAGAAGTTCCCACACGACAACCACTTTGATTATGTCGCCTTCCTTTAAAATATTGACCAACAAAAATAGGTCCCCACAATAAGCACGGGTCCTCATGATACCTATTTCAACACTTCAAATTTAGAATATGCCCAGAGTCCACACAACAACTACTCCGAACCCTAAAAATCGCCATTGCACATCACACTTCACATCTGACCCCTAAAAGTTACTCTCAGATATCACAATACCACATTTGAGCTCTAAATCACACATCACAGTAGCATAAGACCCCTAATTTTCCCCTTGCCAAGCCCTACATTTTAAGAACGAGCCCTAAATTGCCATTTTGAATGCCCATTAGGGTTCTTGCACCACATTTGAGCCCTAAATCTCACATCAAAATACCATCCAAACCTTACATTTCCCAACCGAGCCCCTAATTTCGGTTGGAGCCCTAATAGACGAGTCTGAGCCCTATTTTTACCATAGGGGAGGGGGAGAAGAGAACAAACCTGAGCGAGCAATGACAACCAGTGATGATGACGAGTGACGACAACGAGTGACGATGATAGGCAATGACTACCTCAGTGAGTGTGAATGGCAACTGTGAATGGCGATGGAGAGAAGGACGTCGATTTGGTGTGAATGCGAGCGTGAATGGAGAGGAGCGGCGACGACCAGATCTAGTTAAACCCAAAAATAAGCTAAACAACGTCATTTAGCACCAAGGAAAAACGACGTCATGTGGCTCGGCCAAGCCAGTGTAGAATGGGGCGACGTCGTTTTCCTCGTCCACATGTGCTTTTTTTCCTTAAATATTTGCCACGTTGGTAAAGCATGTCGCCGGAAAATGCCACATATGTAATTTGGCCGGATTTTCTCGCCGTTGGCACTTAACTGATCCATTTTGTTCCGATTTTGGCATTTAAGTGTCACTTTTCTAACTTTTGGCACTTAAGTGTCCCCCCGTGCAAAGTTTTTGACAATCCAGGTGTCCAGTACTCGAAGAAAGACAGAAAAGATCAAAGAACATAGCCTACCCAGAAATTTCAGAAGTTGAATACGTTCAATGGACAAATTGTGAGAACAAATTGTAAATCAAGAAGGGCTAAATAAGACATTTTGAACTTGATGCTTTTATTATTGTGATGGGCCTAAGTTGGTCCATCCGCCCATGTTGGGCCTAAAAGCCCGGCCCACAATATTAGGGCCCATGGATGGAGGGATATAATGAAGGGACACGATTCCCTTTGGAGGGAACGTATTTAAGGGAGAAAAGAGAGGGAGGAACGCACCTTTTGGCATAACATACGTTCCTTCTCCCTCTCTCCCTAAAAAACGCTCCAAAAGAAAAACAGTAAGCAAACGGCCGACACTCTCTTCCCTTCAAGGCAAATTCGCGTCATCGGATCGAACGGGATCAGTTTCTCTTCCTCATATCGGCGTTGGTGTTTAATCTGTGGCTAACAAGGTACGTTCAATTCTGTGATGTGCCTTAGGATCGGTGATGCATGTGTTTTTCCCAGGCTCGTCTTCCGTACAAATTTAGGGGTTCGATTTAGTGTTGAATCCGGTTTTTGGGAATCCGATAATCACAACATTGGTATCAGAGCCCTAGTTCTTGTTTCCCAATCATTTCCATGTTTTTCCTGACCCCTTTCATGTTTATGGATGATTTTTTATTGATTTTTCGTGAATATAATCGGCCGACACCGATCGGGGCGAAAAATCCCGACACCTGAGCACTGTTCATCCATTTTTCCGAGTTTCTGTGACTCAAAATCGATTTCTGATGGCGTTGGATGGAAGGTCTCGTTGAGACGAGCGCGACGAGTGGCGGAACGCCGCCAAAGGCCGTCAGACGCGCCCCCACGCGCAGCCGGAACGAACCGGCGTCTTCGGCGCGTGCAACGTAGGCGCCGATTCGCAGGGGAAGGCGCGTGCGAGGCACACGCCAGCTGACGTCATCGTGACGTCAGTTGCACGCGTGCCGCACGTGCCGGTCGGTCGGTCCGACCTGACGACCATTGACCGTTGGCCGTTGACGACCGTTGACCGTTGACGACAATTGACCGTTGACCGTTGACGACCGTTGACCGTTGACTTTGACCGTTGACCTAAAAAAAAAAAGGGAAAAAGGGAGGAGCAAAAGAATGTGTTTCTTTGACCAAGCAATTCTATGTGAATTATATGTAATCCCTGATTTATTCTGCATTTGTTGCAGGAACAATGCCTTCTCTTAGGTTGCGCACACCTATTCGCCCAATTACCGATGATCAAAAGGAAAGGCTTTTTAGCTTGATAACTGAGCTGAATGATTATCGATGGGAGAGTGGCGACTTAATTGATCACGTTCTTGAAGTCAACGGGAAAATTCAAAAGGTCATATGGAATGGTCGACCCATGCCACAGTCTGAGATGGTGCGATTTTTCATGAACACTCTTCCACAAGAATGGCAAGGAGTGTTGAATCGCATATGGGATGTCAACAAAGCCGCTTCATATAGAAAAAATTGTGATGGATTTTATAGATGATTATTACTGGATTGTTACAAGGGAAAATATCAAGAAATTGAACAAAATAGGATCTTTCCCAGTTCGTGTATTGACTTGGTGTTAGATGTATTGGCTGGTCTTTGTTTAGTGTGCTTTGTGGACATCTTATGTAATGCTTTTCTACCTAGTTATTGTTGGTGTGACAACTGATATGTTAGCTGTATTATATGAAAGCATTATTATTCTATTGGATGTCAAATATTATTTGCTTTCTTTGTTGTTGATTGGCTTTGTGGGTAGTTCATAGAAGTTTTTGTAGCTTCATAAAATTTATTTTGCATAAGACAATTATATTAATGATAGTTTTAAGTTAGGATTTTTGGAGGATGATTGGAAACATAGTGACCTTTTGATTCTGAAACCTTACTTGAAATTGTTCATTAATATGATGGGTCTGTGCAAAATGGATGCATAAATATTAGGCATTAATAATTCGTGCATATATGTCTGATATGTTCAGATCAATGGCTTCAGCCACAAAGAGCATAATTGCTGAGCTGAATAAAGGTGAGAAGCTCAATGGCGATAACTATGAAATATGGCACATGAAAATCCAATATGTGCTGGAAGAGCAAGAGGCACTAGAAGCTCTTAACCTGACCATGGTAGAACCTGAAGAAGGAAACACTGCATAGCACAAGAGAGATAAGGAAGCATTTGCTGCATGGAAAAGAAAGAACTCTCTTGCTCGCATTACGTTGCTGAGTAGCATGGAAAATGACGTCATGCGAGAGTTTAGGCGTTTTGAGAATGCCAAGGAAATGTGGGAAGCATTGGCAGCAAGATTTGGTCATACTTCGGTGACCAGACTGAGGCAGCTCACTATTAGGTTTGACTCTTATAAGAAGCCTCATGGTCAGACCATGAAGCAACATCTTAGAAAGGTGTCAAACATGATTAATGAGCTGAAAGATGCTGGCCATGTCCTGACTGATGAACATCAAGTGCAAGCAGTGATTCGTTCCTTGCCTCAAAGTTGGGAGCATATGAAGGTGCACCTGACCCATAATGAAAATATCAAAACCTTTGAGGATGCAGTGCGTCATCTTGAGCTGGAAGATGACCGTCTCTTAGCGGCTAAGCCGGAAGCTGAAATCTATCATGCTGGTTCTAGCTCACATGGAGCTTCGAGCTCCAAGCGCAAACGTCCTAACTGGTTCGATAAAGGGAAAGGCAAGAAAGCAAGTCCTTCAGGGAAGAAACCTAAGCTTAACCAACATGAAAGAGGAAAACGTCCTCGAATGAAGAAGCTTACAAGGGTGAAGTGTTACAATTGTGACAAGAAGGGTCACTATGCTCGCGACTGTCGTGAGCCAAAGAAGGTATACATCCCTTGTGCTTTTAAGAACTTTGCTTATGTGTCAAGTTCTGTATTTTTAACTGAGTCTAATCCTTTGTGGACTATAGATTCAGGAGCGACAGACCATGTAGCGAAGGATAGAGGATCCTTCGTGGAATTCCGACGAGTACCAACTGAAACTAAGTGGATCTATGTGGGAAATAACTCCAGAGCTGAAGTAAAAGAAATTGGCACTTGCCAACTAAACATGCGTGGTGGACACACTTTGTTCCTACATGATAGTATGCTCTAGAGATTCGTCGGAATTTAGTGTCTGTTTTAGTGTTGGTCAAGTTAGGTTTTAATATGAATTTCTATAATAGAGGTGTGGATTTGCATTTGGATACAAATTACTATGGTTGTGGTTATTTTCTGGATGGTTTTATTGTATTAGATATTGACTATGTTAATGCAAATGTTTGTTATTCCCTTCTCACATCTCCTAATTCATATGATAATGATGTGAATGTGTAGCATGCTAGACTTGGTCATATTGGCCAACAACGTATGCATAGACTAGCCAAAGAGGGCTTGTTAGGCAATATTGAAAAAGTCGATTTGCCCATATGTGAGCATTGCCTAGTAGGAAAAACAATAAGAAAACCATTTGGAAAAGGTAAAAGAGCTGAATTTCCTCTACATTTAATCCATTCTGACGTCTGTGGTCCAATGAATGTGAGAGGAAGGCATGTGGCTGTTTATTTCATCACTTTTATAGATGATTATACTCGATTCGGATATGTCTATTTGATTTCTCATAAATCTGAAGCATTAAGTTATTTCAAAAGGTTTATGAACTTGGTATAAAATCAATTAGACAAGAAAATAAAAGCATTGAGATCCGATCGAGGTCGAGAATATTTATCTGATGAGTTCAGAAAATTATGTGATGAAAAATGAATAGAAAGACAGTTGTCTATTCCATATACTTCTCAACAAAATGGTGTTGCGGAGAGAAGGAATAGAACCCTACTGGAAATGGTTAGGTCCATGATGACACATGCTAACTTACCTATCACTTTTTGGAGTGATGCGTTGTTAACTGCTGCCCATATACTTAACCGGGTGTCTTCCAAATCAGTTACTTCCACTCCATATGAGTTATGGACAGGTAGAAAACCGGACTTAAGTTTTCTTAAGCCGTGGGGTTGTGCTGCCTATACTCATGAGTCCTCTCACAAGTTTGGAAAATTGGGTCCCAGAGGAAAGAAGAGTATTTTCATAAGATACTCCGAACACTCGAAAGGGTATGTGTTCATAGGTGAGCAGGAAAGTGGGAGTATGACTGAATTTGAATCACGGGATGTCACATTCTTAGAGAATGAATTTCCTAAGAAGGGCGAAATAGGTGAAGATTACTCCCTATTTGAAACCTTGGATCAAGATAATGATATTAGTGGAATTTGTCCAAGTGGGAGTAACATGAGAAGTGATGAATTAAATTCAACTCATTCTCAATTACAACCACATGATGAGATGACATCATCATTATCTAATCCTAGTGGGAGCATAATGGGGAATGATGTGCACAGTGTACAATCTCCCATACGGCGAACAAGTCGCCAAAGTATTCCCCGTCGACGTTTTGACATTGAAGGGGAAACTTTTATGATTGCCCCACAAGATGAGGATGAGCCAAGAAATTTACATGAGGCTCTAAGTTGCCCTAGTAAGAAAAAATGGATGCATGCAATGGAAGAGGAAATGGAGTCAATGAAGTCGAACCGAGTTTGGGAACTGGTTGATCTTCCGAAGGGACGCAAAGCCATTGGGAACAAGTGGGTTCTCAAAATAAAGCGTAAAGCTGATGGCTCGATAGAAAGGCATAAGGCTCGCCTTGTGGCGAAGGGGTATAATCAACGGAAGGAATTGATTATGAAGAAACATTTTCTCCGTAGTGAGATTTACCTCGATTCGCATTATTCGACAATAGTGGCTAGTATGGATCTTGAGTTACATCAAATGGATGTAAAGACTGCTTTCTTCAATGGAGAATTAGAGGAAGAAATATATATGGAACAACTGCTGGTTTCATTATGAAAGGCCAAGAAGAAAAGGTATGTCGACTTTTGAGATCGATATATGGCCTTAAGCAAAATCGAGACAATGGTATATATGTTTTCATAATGCCATAATGGCATATGATTTTACGATGATTGATGAGGATCATTGTGTATATATCAAAAGATCCAAAGATCAATTTGTGATCATATCATTATATGTTGATGATATACTAATAGCCGGAAGCAATAAAGAGTTTGTTCATACTGTCAAGAGTTGGTTATCCTCCAACTTTGAGATGAAAGATATGGGTGAGGCTGCATACATTCTTGGAGTTAAGATTTCAAGAGATCGTTCGAAGAGATCATTATCTCTTTCGCAAGAAACATATATAAATAAGGTTATTGAACGATTTTGTATGCAAGATTGTAAACCCATAGATACTCCTATTGCAAAAGGTGAAGGGTTGAGCCATAGACTGTATCCAAGGACTCCACAAGAGAAGGAACAAATGAAACATGTTCCTTATGCTAGTGCTGTTGGGAGCTTGATGTACGCTATGATGTGTACAAGACCTGACATATGTTTTGCAGTTGGAATGGTGAGTAGATACCAATCCAATTCAGGTTAAGCACATTGGAAAGCCGTTAAGAGAATACTGAGGTATCTGAAGGGAACTGCTGATTACAAGCTGAATTACCAAGGAAATGATCTGCGACTTGAAGGCTATTCAGATGCTGATTGGGGAGGAGATTTAGATGAAAGGAAATCTACCTCTGGATTTGCTTTCTTACTGAACAATGGCGCCATATCATGGAGCAGTAAGAAGCAAACATGTATAGCCTTGTCCACGATGGAAGCTGAGTTCGTGGCATTATCAGCAGCGGTACAAGAAGGAGTTTGGCTTAAGAGATTTTTGGATCATTTAGGTGTTATTGAGAAAGCTGCAAATCCATTATTGGTTAACTGTGATAGCCAAGCAGCTATAGCGTACACTAAAGATCCAAAATATCATGGCAAGACCAAACATATAGATACCAAGTATAACTTTGTCAAAGATATGGTTGCACGAAAGGATGTGAACTTACAGTACACATCTACGCATAGAATGGTAGCATATCCTATGACAAAGCCAATACCTAGAGATGTGTTTTGTGGTCATGTAAAATCTCTAGGATTGCGTAGAGTCTGATGTACTGGATATTGTAATTTCCCTGAGTTGTTCACATTTATGAACTTGTGTTTTTTTATTATTAATGCCTATGAATCTTTGTTTGATCTTTATGCATCTTAATACTCAGTGCATTATTTTAAGTTGAGAAAGTATGTCGGACAGGTATAAGATTAGCCCACTCACATGGGTAATTGCCTCTATTTACTATGTGATAAATAGAGATGAGACGGTTTTTGAGCTTATTATCTAGGTGATAATCGAGAGCTCAAGCTTAAAATATATATGTCGCCTTAACTGAGTGTTAAGATGAGGACATGATATTGACTATGTCCGAAGGTAAAATAACCCACATATTTTACTTTATCTGTCTATGATGCCAGATGTGAGTTCTGATGAATTTTGTGAATGAGTAGATACGTGAACTCAAGTTAGACATTAGGTATGTCTGAACTATCATCTGTACGGTATTGAAGGTGTAGACATACGCTCCATGGGAAAGGAATTAATACCGTAATACGTATTTCATACTACGTATGCATGAGATGACCAATAAGAGTGGCAAAAGTTTGATCTCAACTTTTATGCCGTGTGAGACTCTTGAGGAAAAGGGTTCCTCAATTTTAGTGCCCTCATGACTTTTACTTATTCTCAAGATTTCTATTTAGTGTTTGCTATCTTAGGATGTTGCCAATGGTCATGGGTTGATTCGATCTAATGGGACATTTCTAGAAAAGCAAGCTGAACTGAAATTGAGAGTTTGAAGGAAAAAGGAAGATCGAATTTGGAGAATCACATTATAGTTTTGTGTTCACTGGTCGACCAATAATGATTGTCTTTGGGATAATCATAATTGTGATTACAATATATCACTGTTTAAAAGGAGATCAAGAGAGAGATATAAATGTGATCGATCGATCTAGGGTACTGCATACTAAATCTACTCAAAGTGTGATGCCCATTATGAGCTGCTATATATTTCTAATAGATGTATAGCAACGAGCTCTCAAAGTATGCTGGTTGCACGGATTATTCACCGGTATGAATGTTGAAGAAAGGTAAAGAGAATCCTGTTCGGCCCACCATGTGCGAGTGGGAGATGATGGTTTTATTATTGTGATGGGCCTAAGTTGGTCCATCCGCCCATGTTGGGCCTAAAAGCCCGGCCCACAATATTAGGGCCCATGGATGGAGAGATATGATGAAGGGACACGATTCCCTTTAAAGGGAACGTATTTAAGGGAGAAAAGAGAGGGAGGAACGCACCTTTTGGCATAACGTACGTTCTTTCTCCCTCTCTCCCTCAAAAATGCTCCAAAAGAAAAATAGTAAGCAAACGGCCGACGCTCTCTTCCCTTCAAGGCAAATTCGCGTCATCAGATCGAACGGGATCAGTTTCTCTTCCTCATATCGGCGTTGGTGTTTAATCTGTGGCTAACAAGGTACGTTCAATTCTGTGATGTGCCTTAGGATCGGTGATGCATGTGTTTTTCCCGGGCTCGTCTTCTGCACAAGTTTAGGGGTTCGATTTAGTGTCGAATCCGGTTTTTGGGAATCCGATAATCACAACATAACTTAACTTTAAATGAACCATGAGAAAACTCATCCTTGATGTTTTTGGAAACAACTTAGAGAACCAGCCTTGTTCATCCTTTACGTAAGTCCCAACAAATTAATATGCTTTGTTAGCCAAATTTCTTGGCAAGAGACAATTTCATTTTTCCTATGACAAGTTAGAAAATTCTACCTCGATGCTACATGTGTAGCAAGAAAGAAGTATGATCAGGTAGCCCTAGTAATTACTATGGGCAAGTCAGTAATACACTGTCCTTCGGTCACAACACAAGCGGTGATTATGTACCAATATTCCGAGAACACCTCAGGCGATATGCCATGATATAGGACTTGCCTGATCGTATAAACTAAGCAATTACACATTAGACTATTTTCCTCCTGCTCAATGCTGAATCATGAGACGCGCTATACAAGAACAGGTCATATGCAAAGAGATATGCAATTCAACACGCTTGTCAAAAAAGAAAATTGACCTTATTTGCTCTCCTCCATTTCCCTTTCATGGTTCAAGTCAGCTGAAGTGAGTTTCGCCGCAAGTAGGACCTGCTAGCGTATTGAAGGAGTTTCTGCCTTGTAGTCTCCTACTGATTATGACAGAAAAATTATTGAATTTATAGTCAGGGACGATCCTTTTTTTTTTCTTTTTTTCGGTCGAATGGTCAGGGACCATCTTGACCTAGTCAGATTAGTTGAGTATTCAAAACGTAACCAACGCCGTTCACAATAAGAAAAATCTTGATGCGCTAAGCAGATTGTGAAAACGACATGGAGAAGACCGAAGAGCGTGTCTCTATAACAACAGCATCTTCACCCTTGGGCTTCTTGTATATCCCAGGTCAGGATGGTATCCTTACCCCGCTTGCACCATAGAAAAAGTGTCCTTTTCCTTCACCAACATGATATTCTTGCACTTCTTGTTTTTGTTATTGAGAGTTGTTGCTTCTCACTCTCTTAATTCAACCCAACCACGTTGCCATGCAAATGAGAGGTCTGCCTTATTGGAGTTCAAGGCAACCTTTTTCACACAAAGGCCTCCTTGTTGTCATGGTTCATTGGATAAGCATGTGAAGTTTGAATCTTGGAAAGCAATTGGAGAAACTACGAGCGATTGTTGTGCTTGGGATGGTGTTGTGTGTGATGAGGAGAGTGGTCACGTGATCGGCCTCGACCTCAGTTGTAGTTGTCTCTCTGGTTCTATCAACTCCAGCACCGCCAGCATCCTCAGTCTCGTTCACCTACGAAGCCTTAACCTCGCTTATAATGGCTTCAATTTCTCTCAGGTACCACTTGAAATTGGAGACCTCGGCTCCTCGCGTGAATTGAATTTGGCCCACTCGAATTTCACAGGCAACATCCCAACTTCACTGGGCAACCTGACCCAACTCACTCATCTAGACCTCTCATATAATGAATTCTTGGGTTCAGTCCGATCCATTGAAAATCTGACTTTACTTACTCATTTAGAACTAAGTGCAAATTCATTCAGCGGTAAAATCCCATCATTTTTGGTACGTTTTACTCAACTTAAGCATTTAGATCTTGGCTTTAATGATTTGACAGGTGAAATTCCGTCATTTCTAGGAAATATTACTAAACTGAACTATTTACGTTTGGTTCGGAATGAACTCATGGGTGAAATTCCATCCTCGCTACAGAGCCTCATGCAGCTTACTCATTTGGATCTGAGCTTCAATCACTTGACAGGTCAAATCCCATATTCCTTAGGAAACCTTGTTCAGCTTATCAGCTTAGCTCTATCCTTCAATCGATTGACTGGAGAAATCCCATCATCTTTCCAGAACCTCCAAGAGCTTGAAAAATTAATTTTAGACGGAAATGAAATAGAAGGTGAAATACCAACTTGGTTAGGTAGTCTGGCGCAGTTGGGTTATATTGACTTCTCATTTAATAGCTTCCATGGCTCAATTCCAAGCACAATCACTCACTTACAGAACCTCCGCGTTCTTTTTCTAACTTCAAATAATTTAAGTGGCACGGTGGAGTTAGATATGTTTTCAAAATTGGAAAACCTCTATATACTAGTATTATCATCCAATAATTTGTCGGTGATCATTGAACCAAACATAACAAAAAGATATTCGGTACTAGGTCTTTGTTCATGCAACTTAAATAGTTTTCCAGAGTACCTACGTGGTCAAGAAGATCTGCATCTGCTAGATCTATCCTACAACAAGATCAGCGGTCACGTGCCCGAATGGTTCTTAAATTTAAGCACAAAGGAGCTGAGGTATTTGAACCTTTCTGGCAACTTCCTAACTAGTTTTGGACAGGAGCCCGTTACCTTCAAGTGGACAAATCTTGTTAGTGCAGATCTCAGGTTCAACCAGTTACAAGGATCACTTCCGATTCCCCCTCCCCAAATCTTGTACTACTTCATTTCAAACAACAGACTCTCCGGAGAAATATCCCAGGTTATGTGCAATCTAACCTCGATAATGGTGATCGATTTGTCCAATAATAACTTGACTGGGGTGCTTCCGCGATGCTTGAGTAGTTTGAGTGGTTCTTTGGAAGTAGTGAGCCTACAAAGCAACAGCTTTAGTGGGAAAATTCCTCAGTTGAATGGGGACAACTGTGCATTTCTCATGATTGATCTGAGTTATAATGAATTGATGGGGCCACTGCCAAGATCGCTCCTCAAATGCGAGAATTTGGAGTTCCTGAATTTCGGAAACAATCAGATTAGAGATATTTTTCCTTCGTGGTTGGGATCACTTCTTAGCTTAAAGGTACTCGTTTTGCGACATAACAGATTTCAAGGACTAGTTGGGAAACGGACAAACGGTTTTGAGTTCCCTAAGCTGCATATCATTGATCTTTCTCAGAACAATTTGTCGGGTAGCTTGCCATCCGGATACTTCAAGACTGCCATGAAAGTTTCTGAGGAACTTCAATCAACCTACATTGGCAAATCTATCCTGGACACCAGATGGCTGGGCTTTCCATCCTCAACCTTTGACTACTCTATGAGAGTAATTGTCAAAGGCATCCAGATGAATTACTCAAAGATCCAAGAGTACCTCACATTGATTGATCTCTCGAGCAACAACTTCAGCGGAGTGATCCCCGAAACCATTGGAAGCTTAAAGCAACTAGAATTGCTCAACCTTTCCAACAACATGCTTTCCGGTCCTTTGCCTCCATTCTTGGCAAACCTAACCAATTTGGAAGCATTGGACCTTTCTCAAAATCAGCTCTCGCGAGAGATCCCTCAGGAGTTGACGCAACTCACTTCGCTTGCGGTCTTCAATGTATCTTACAACCGTCTGACTGGGCCAATACCGCAGTCACAGCAGTTTACTACATTCGAAAACAACTCCTACAAGGGAAACTCAGGGCTATGTGGCAAACCTTTGTCTAGAAAATGTGGAGATCTCGAAGCGTCATCACCATCATTTCCGACATCAAAAGAAGATCAAGATTCGGGAAGTGCAATGGAATTAGACTGGAAGTTTGTGTGGATGGGGTATGCAAGTGGGTTAGTGAATGGAGTGGTCCTCGGGAACAGCTTGATCACAAGAAGAAGGGCACAGAGACTCGTGAAGAACTTTGGTAGAAGCAAGCAAAGGCGAAGAAGGTAGAAGAGATGGTCCGAAACCAAGAAATGCTCGACCGAAATCTTTCGTCTTCTGTTTTTGAGTAATTGTAACTTTCTCTAAATTTTTCTGCATTAGATATTAACCAGTCCATATGCATTTTGAATAAAGAATTCTGTAATCATACATGCGTACATCAGCAGATAAGAAAGTTGGATAGAATGGAACTTTCTGATTGAGCCACATCTCACATAAATTACTTAAAGACCATTACAATTTACATCAATCTAATAAAAAAAAAATTAATTTTTCTTGCTTATCTAACATTTGAATTTACAACCTATTTGAAGTTCCGTACTCACTCATTTAAAGCCATTAAAACCTATATTTACAACACACATACATTCTCAGCTACTTTTTCCCCCCTATTTTGCTTTGCTTTTTCGTATTTTCTGTTTGATATTTTTCTTCTTTAAATTAAAAATAAAAAGCTTAAACAGCCGAATAAATATAATTACAATTGTAGCTAATCATCTTGATCATTTGCCAAAATATAAGTTTCGTGATTACCTCGATTATGCTCATTACATACACATAGTGGCACTCACACCAATGGATATAGCTATAATTTCATGAAGCAAAATATCAGGAAAATAATTCGCAACCTCAACTCTTACCCTCTCAAACCCTCTATCCGCCATTTCAATGAGAAATCCTAACTGGCATTTCTTCAAACAACTTGTGACAAACTGAAAGAATTACAAAGAATTTCAATCTCAATACCTCGAAACACCAAAAACCAAAGCAATCTCAGAAGACAACTGGAATCCTAACACAAACTGGGTTGAGATTGTTCTCGATGCCACGGTCATTTGTCTGACTAGAAAGGGCAAGCTATAGACGTTCAGAGCTCCAGAGCTCTTCAGGTAGAAGTTGTAGTTGAACTGTTGCCGCCGTCGATGTGGTGGCCGTCGGGAGGTCTGGTTGGTCGCGTACGAACAGCGCATCGCCGGACCGTTCCCGATCTCCTACCAGTCGCAAAGGCCGTGGTGAGTTAAGACCTTGCAGTTGGATCGGGCCTTGATAGAGTCCAAACCCATTTAAACCCACATTTGCGTGGGCTTTGCTTTTTATTGACCCATGTCGAGCCATTAATATTACTAACTCATTACAATTCAGTCAATTAATGGGTTTTTGACTTAAAAGAAAAATTAAATATAGGTTTTTTTTTGGTCGGTAAATTAAATATAGGTTAATAAATGGATTTATAACCTATTTTGACAGCCTTGTTGTTAGATCCGAGGATTTAATTGAATTGAAGTTGCTATTTGCGGTTCTCCAGTTCCTAATCCTTCTATTTATGAAACGACTGAACTTGCTATGGAAGCATTTGCACCATTGCGTGTGCTACCGTTGAGGGAGATGACTGTCGTGCTCCTCCATCGCGGAGAGAAACCCCAGCTGATGGCAATGCTGGAATATCCATCTTTTGCCGGGGTTTTATTTTTCCACTCTCCTATTCATTCATACACAGGTTTTGGGGCTATTTTGGGCTTGGTGATGTAAACGGATCTGAAAAAAAGAAAAATCCGAACCGGTCCGAACTGAGATTTTTTATGGAACTAGAGTTGAACAATGGCAAGCCAGGATTGGACCTAAAACTTTGCCCGTGATTTAGAAACTATTGACATTTCTATAGAACGATCGGGCCTTCATGGGCTTGGTGGGCCTACGTGGATGCGTCGGGCCCAAGAGAAATTACATACCTTGGCCCGCCCAACTTGTGCTTCAGGCCTAGGCTGGCCGGAAAGCGCACGATCAGATATGGTTCAAATCGAATTCATTGATCTTCATGCGTTAATCTCTCCACGATCCGCTTGACTTGTGCACCGGGTAATCATAAACCGTTTTGACTAAGAACACTTCGCAGCACATTAACTTACCAAGAGTTACGAGAGAAAATGCCTTGAAAAAGGGAGAGATTTAGATATAATTCACCAGGATTGATATGAATCAAAGAAGTAGGTCAAGTAAGAAAATGGCCAAGACTTTTATCGGAGTTGCCATTATGGTAGCTCAAAACTACCAAATTAATCATACTTTGATGTTAAGAATAGCAATCCTCGTTGTGATTAAGCTCGAGATAGTTAATGTAGTAAAATATGATAGCCTGAATTTCTTTAAAAAAAAAAAGTATTCGTTCATGCGTCGCATGGTCAACTAGGCTCATAAATAAACACGTAAACTATGAATTCCCTTAGGCCTCATCGTCGGGTAAATTATCAAAAAAGTTCTAAACTTATTGCAATTGTGCCAATTCAATCCTTAACTTATTGCAATTGACCAATTAAGTCCTAAACCTTTTAGAATTGTTCTGATTAGTCCATCGGCCAAAATTGGCCGGCCGGCGCCGGGAACATTTTTTAATAATAATTTATTTTTTAAAATTTTTTATTATTTTTTTTTCCTTTTTCTTTTTTTTTTCCCTTCCTCCCTCCTCCTCCCTTTGGCTCCGGCGACTGAGGCGATCCGGTGGGGTGAGCCCTCGCCGGACTGAGGCGATCGAGCTAGGAGGCCTTGCTCGACGGGACAGCAACCCCCCCCCCCCACCCCGCCGGATCTAGTGAGCGACCGCGAGGCAAGCCCTCGCCAGATCCGGCAGGGTTTCGGCGAGCCCCCCTTGCCGGCGGTTAGAGCTTTTTCCGAGGGCGGTTTTGCTGGCGGGGCAGTCCAGTCCGGCGGCGGTGGGTGGGTTGGCTTTTTTGCTTAGGGTTTTGGGGGGTTGATGTTCCCAAGGTTGATCCAGCCCCACGAGGGGCTCATTGGCCCCGACGACTTCGGTGGCGGCGGCGGCGGCTGGGGGCCCGGGCACGGGGTGGACTTGTGCCTCGTGCTGACCTCCGATCCTAAGCCGCGGCTCCGTTGGACGACCGATCTCCATGAGCGCTTGGTTGACGCCGCCGTCACCCAGCTTGGCGGAGCGAGTAGTGAGTCCCCGGCGGGCGAGGCGAGCCCTCGCCAAATCCAGCGAGGGGGGCTCGCTATCGCATCTGGCGAGGCCTCCTCGCGGGCGATCGTGAGGCGAGCCCTCGCCGGATCGCCTCAGTCTGGCGACCGGCCAGCCTGGTCGGTCGCCGGAGCCAAAGATAGGAGGAGGGAGGAGGGAAAAAAAAAAGAGAAAAAAGGAAAAAAAATTAAAAAAATAAAATATTATTAAAAAATGCTCACCGGCGCCAGCCGGCCAATTTTGGCCAAATGGACTGATTGGGAACACTTGTAAAAGGTTTATGACTTAATTGGTAAAAAAAATAAGTTTATGACTGAATTGGCACAATTGCAATAGGTTTAGGATTTTTTTGGTAATTTTTCCCCTCATCATCTATAGAAGGACCACTTTATGAATATGTTTCCAAAGGTTCACTAGCCCATCTTATGTCAATGTTCATTCAAGTGTATTGCTACAAGTCTCTAGACAAGGACCGCTAGGTGAAAACAATTTGGTAATTCATATGACATGAAGATTTTGCCTTGATTTTCATCTGGAAACAGAAAATTTAGTCCTTGGGAATTGAACTGTGATGCCAGTTTAGCGAACTCACATTTGATATGGTTTTTCAAATCTCATTGTTGCTTCAGCTGCCTCACTTTCTTCTCTTCGCGCCGTTCTTCTAGTCCTTTTCGTTCTCACGAAACTTCAGGTCTGGCCCCGAACTCTATGCCTGATGGTAAATTCGGCATCGGGGCCTGAGAGGCTGCCTCTCATGGGGAATTTGCATCAAATGCTCTCTTCCTAACTACATCATTTGCTTAAAGACATGGCAAGCCACCAAGGGCCGATCATGAGACTCCAGGTGGGCAAAGTTTCAGCCCTGGTCTTCTGATCGGCAAAGCATGGCAAAGAGGTGCTGAAGGTCCGGGAGCTGGATTTTGCGCAGAGGCCTGGTAATGTAACTTCTCTGGTTATCCATTACAGAGGATTCGTCTTGTTTACTGTCCTTACGGTGAATACTAGAGACAGCTCAGAAAATTGGTGGACCTCGAGGTCCTGAGCAATAAGCAGGTCCAGTCTTTCAGATCAATAAGAGTAGAAGAAGCATGGAACTTCATTAGCTCGATTGATTTGTCTTGAGAGCACGATCAACATGAACGAGAGATTCGTCATTTGATGAATACCTAATATCCAGGCCCGTATTCGGTGACAAATGTACATATCAGGACGGCTTAACATGGTTGCTTATCGAACTGTTAATGCTCTCTGAAGGCTTTGACCTACTTGATTTTTTTCGCTCTCTGAAGTCCCGGGGTTCTTTAGGGATGAGAAGGCTGCTAGAGAAAATACACTGGAAAATGGACAAGTTCTCGGCAACTCATTGCTGGTTACAAAGAAAAGAAAGAATTTGTTAACAGGATCGATGAATCTGGTGAAGAAGATCTAGTAAAGATTCAGGAGTCCAGAGAGCTCTATTTTCACCTCATATCTACTAAAGGGACCCTCCATGTAAGACTGAAGCTTCATTTGCCCCTTAATCTATTTTTGAGTGCTAAGATGAAATTTCACGGCAAGGCATAAGTGAGGTTTGTGTGAGCTTAATTTGGATGCTTTTAGCCTAAAAAATAAGAAAATTAAACCAAACATTTTGGATGCAGATTCTTTCTTGTTGGTGCTTGTCGGAAAATAAATGCAGTCTACTTCATTTCTCGGAAGAAAACTCGGTAGTGCCACATCAAAAGTCACATGAACAGCAGAAGGATGAATTCTCTGTTCCTTTGGGTGGACATTAATCTACAAAGTTTTGTGATTTACTTTTGTCAGATATCAGACTATGCCTGCAATAACCGAAGAGTAAGTTTTGTGCTTAATTTTGTTGGAAATCAGAATATGCCTGCAAGGCTGAAGAGATCAACTTGCGTTGCCCACCGCTGCATGTTAAGCATGCCTCTGTCTCCTTTCCTCCACTTATGCCAAAAGTTGATTCCTGAAAAGACCATGCATTCGTCAGCATTGTTGGGAGAAAGTGTACTAGAAGTGCCAAAAATTGTATATGACGTTTACTTTGGTGTCAAAAGTTTATTTTGAATCACTTAAATGTCAAAATATTTGAAAAACGATCATTTTAGTACCAACGCCGATCTGATTTACCGGAAATCTGACGTGGTACTTTTTTACTAATTTTTGAAGTTGACATGGCTCGCTAGAGAGTATAGTCACAATCCAAATAACAAAACGACGCTGTTTGGCATTTTTCTCCAAAGTAAGAACCCTAAATCCCCAAATTGAGAGAGAGAGAGAGAGAGAGAGAGAGAGAGAGAGAGAGAGAGAGAGAGAGAGAGAGAGCATGGGCTTCCTCCTCGTTTTCTTCCTCGAAGAAGAGCACTGGCACTAGCAGCGGTACTAGTAGCGGCACTGGCACTAGCACTAGCACAACTCCGCCTTCGGTTCGTCCGACATTGCCGACAAGCCCAAGCTCTCCTCCACCTCCTCCTCCTCATTCTCTTTCCCCCTTTAGAAAGACCTACTTCAGCCGCTCCCTGAGCAAAACCTAATCCACCATCTCTATTTGTGCCCTCCTAGTCTCCCTCATGCTCCTTGTCTTCGCTCTCTCCACCTTCGACCCCCTTCTTCCTCCTCCTCCCCCACCTCCTCCGCCCTCACCTCCTATTCTTCCTGCCGCTTCTTGCCTGAGCAACAACCTCAGACTCTCCTTGCTCACCTGGTCAAGCAACTACGATAGTGGCCGAGCAACAGTGGTCAAGCAACAGTGGGCAAGCAACGGCGGCCGAGCGAGCTGTGGTTGGTGTTGGGCGAGGATCGGACAAAGAATCCTAATTTTAGTCCCCATATGAACTATGCGGCATTGTTTTTGTGAGGTGGTCTACGTATGATGGCAAAACGATGTTGTTTCTTAAGGAAGACAGAAAACAACGTCCTTTAAAAGCCACGTCAACTTTTTTTGTTTTAAAATATAAAAGCCACGTAATTAATTTAGTCGGAATCTCTCACTGGTGGTATCAAAGTGATTATTTTTTCTTCGATTTGGCACTTAAGTGATCCGATGAAAACTTTTGGTAGCAAAGTGAGCGCCGCACATAATTTTTGACACTTTTAGTGTACTTTTCCCGCCATTGTTGGCACCACAAATTTTCGTTCTTTTTTTCTCAATCAATCAAAGTCAAAGATCCTGCCACATTTCCTTTTCGGGACATAATCTCAGGTGGAAGCGCAAGTACATTGATGACTGTGGAGTGGGCAATAGTGGAAACGATCGACAGTGGAGGTGACTAACAACTAGCCACTCTGTTTTCACTCGGATGCTGCTTGCTCTTGCATCAATGCCCATCGTTAATGTGTGGGGACTCAAAAGAGATCCTGATCAATGGAATGATGTTGAAAGCTTTATATCATAGAGATTTGCAAAACTCTTTGGTTCCTTACAAAGGGAGTAACTTCGAATATATTCCGTGACATCCTGAATTTCGACTCCGTCCCAATAAAATGAAATGGGCATTTCGTCGACGCACTGATGGTCATTTTACTCTAAGTTGGCCCCTCACGAGTTGACTAATCTATTAGGTTAGGCTATCAAGGGATATAAATGCAGCAGACTAAAGAATTCGATCGAAAATCGACTGTTCAATCATAATAATCGGCAAGGGTCAATACGACACCGCATAATTGAGTTGAGATCGGATATAAGTCGATTCGACGGAAACACGTAATTGAATTGCGGGTGATTCCACACGATTGTGATATTCACGTCGAACGGCTATAACCTGATTTTCCATCGATAGTGCACTCGAGACACGTAATTGAGACCTTGCGATTTTTACGACAACCGAGAGTCGTCTACGAGTCGGAGATGCACAAACGTGGATCGAAAATTATAGATCACGAGTCAAACGCGCTAAAATCCCTAAAAGCTACCAAATAGGTTAGGTTGTACTAAAATCACGTTCGATCGATTTTAACTACGAAATTGAATTCGGTTTCGGGAATTGGATGTTCAAGGGTGTCACGATTTATTTTTAGGACGTTGTCTCATCTTTCGGAGAAATTTCGTCGAGCCCAGAATTTTGCGGAAAAATCAGTTTTCAGCAAAAGAAAATAAAAGGAAATTCGGATGGGTAGACCAATTTGGACTTTTCTACCCCCAATTAAGCTTATTTTGGGAAATTAAGCTTGAGAAACTAATTTGAGAGGATGAAGGTGAGCATGAAGACTTTTGGGCCTTCTAATGATGGTTTAGATATTTCTTTCCTAAGTTGATTGGTTAGTTCTTTAACTTAATTGTTTTCTCTTTTCTCTTTCTCTTTTGCTCATCCCTCTCAATTCCTTCTTCCCCCCCCTCCCTTCCTTCTTTCCCCCACGCCACTTCTTTCTTCCCTCTGCCCATTTCCTCCACCACCGAACAGCTCCATCTCTCCCTCATCAGCTTCACCAGCCCTCCATTTCCACGTCACCCCCAACACCATCGACTCCACCCACCGAAGCACCCCATCACCATACGCCCACCTTTATTAGCACCGACCAGCATCTATCCTCTCGCCTCAACACCACACAGCTAGCCACCACCTCGCCTCCTCATCCAACGTCCGCTAGTCAGCCAGCAACAGCCCAGCCCCTAGCGAAACCGTTACCACTGCGAGCTGCAGCCTTGACCAGTAGCTCCAGAACCAAGTCTAGCCATGCCGTGGGCCTTGTAGGGCTTTTTCGGCTGCCGTTTGAACTCCGTTGGAGACGCGGTAGTCTCGGGTCTTCACTGCTATCGTGCCGCCGTCGCCGTGAGCCTGCCGTCGTCCTAATCCGATGAGTTAATTCCCTAATCCTTGATTAGGTTATTAATTACGCTTAGATGGTTAGATTAGTGTTAATTAGCTTGATTAGATTAGTGTTAAGTTATATTAGCCTTAATATGGATTATTATTAATCTAATTGGTTAGATTAGCATTAATGAAAGTGGTTTAGTCTAATTTAGTGGATTTCCCTCGGATTTGGTTACTAGACTCTCGCCGTTTGCCATTTTTTTGGGGAAAAATGTGCTACGATTTTGAGGTTACTTCCTTCTTAAAAAATGTTCTATATATCTTCAATTATGACATATATTTTACTCAAGATTTTATGGATGTACAAGAATGAGATTTCAGCTTCGTTTCAATCAAAACAGAATCTCGGATTGTTCTGGAAACAGTGACCTTTTGGTGTTCCAAGAATTTTTATCAACTCTTAATTTTCGATTTTCGAAAAAGTTTATTCACAAAATTTGTTCATCACATATTGTAGTTTAACATAGTCAAATTTCAGATCAAACGGACAAGTTTTGGACCTTGAACAAAATTGATTTTTGAAAACATAATTTCTGGAAACAAACACAGTTTTTGTAACGGTTTGGGCGATTTACTTCTATTATTCTAGAAATATCTGGGTCAAGGTATCTTCATGAAAAATGTTATTTTAAGTTCCCTTTATAACATATTAAAATTTGATAATTTTCTGAGTTTTTTTGGCTAGGTTTCTGGATTTAAACTTGGAGATGCGCGAGTGGACTGGTTTCTACCGGTTAGGACCGGTAGTGATTTTGTGATTGTTCTTGATGTTGTGATTACTGGGCAATGCATATTTGGTGATGCGGTTGACTTTTGGCATGCTTAGAAATTATGAGTGATGATATGTGAATGGTTGTTCTATGTTGGTGGTTTATTACTATTACAAAAAGTGACCTTATGGACTATTAAATAGAAAATAAATGAGGTGTCGCGTTTGAACACAAAAACTTATTTGCCCAATAAAATAATGAGGGGGTAAGTACATTATCAGTGCCAAAATTTGTGTACGGCACTCACTTTAGTGCCAAAAGTTTTTGTTGGATCACTTAAGTGCCATATCAGAGAAAAAATGATCACTTTGGTGCCACCGGCGAGAGATTCCGGCCAAAATGATTACGTGGCCTTTATATTTAAAAAAAAAATCTAAATGACTTTTAAACGACGTCGTTTTCCGTCCTCCTTAAGAAAATGACATCGTTTTGCCGTCTTAAGTGGATGGCCTCACAAAAACAACGTCGCACAACTCATTTGGGGATTTATTTATTTGGGGATTGAAATTAGGGTTTTTTAGTCCGATTATCGCCCAATGCCGACCTAGCTCGCTCGGCCACCGTTGCTTGGCCATCGTTGCTCGGCCACTGTCCCTCGGCCACCGTTGCTCGGCCTCTGTCATAGTTGCTTGCCATAGCAAGACAAAAAAAAAAAAAAAAACGAACAGAAAGTCCCGAGAGGACCGAATCTCGCGCGACGAGACATCTGCTCGGCATGAAACAACAAAGGAAAAGCACAGCATGCGAATCGACTGAAACCAAAACCTAAGCTAACGAAATCGCGACGGACGACAGGAATGTGAGAGCCGGCAGGGGAAGGGGAGGGATGCACACGACGCAAGGAGACATTTCGGGGAGGGAGAGGGAGGTGTTGACGACGAGGGCGGAGGAGGGGATGGCGGGGCCACGGCCGCTACTGTCGTCGCAGCTGGCTTCGCCGGCGACCTCCATGGCATTCTAGATCTTTGTGGTTATCATTGGCCGGATCGCTCGTGCTTTTGGAGATTCTTCGAGCTCGCGCTTCCTCTGTGCCTGGCGATATTCCTTGAGAAAAGGCGGTGGTGGGGCTGAGATTTGATGATTTGAAAGGTTGACAAATTGATTGAAAATGGGGGAAAACTACTGGGGGAGGGTGGAGGCGAGCGCGTGGTTTCTTTTTTGGAAACCTACTGGTGTTGTACTGGTGCGCTGCTGGTGTCACTGCTGGCTAGTGCCGGTGTTGTTCTTCGGGGAAGAAGACGACGGGAAGCCCATGCCATGCCTTCTCTCTCTCTCTCTCTCTCTCTCTCTCTCTCTCTCTCTCTCTCTCTCTCTCTCTCTCGTTTTCGTTGTTTAAATGCTGACTATACTCTCTAGCGAGTCACATTAGTTTCAAAAATTAATAAAAAAGTGTCACGTCGGATTTTCGGCCAATTTGATTGGCGTTGGCACCGGAATGATATTTTTTTAAATTTGTTGGCACTTAAGTGATCCAAAATAAACTTTTGGCACCAAAGTGAGCGTCATACACAACTTTTGGCACTGATAGTGTACTTACCTCAACAATGAGGTTTTAAACTAAGTGCGAGCAAAATTTGACGGATTAATTTTGAGTACGTGAGCACCTACGAATTTATTTCTAAACATTTTGAACAAAAAAAAAAAGAAGAAGAGTTATTAAGGTTTGTTTTCAAAAAGGGGTGGTTGGAAAAGAAATTGGAAAAGAAATATGGTGTCAGATTTGGACGCCAAGTTTTATGTGCTCAATAAAATGAGGAGGTTTTATACGAGATGCGTGCAAAGTTTGGCAGGTTAATTTCAAATGTGGGACCCCATACGAATTTATTTCGGAAAGTTTGAACAAAAAAAAAAGGGGGGTTGCCAAGTGAATTTTAAAAAGGGATTTTTGGTGTTCATGACTATATGAGGGAGGATAAGGTTGATATGATTGATGAGGTGCTTGCATTGTTAGGTTAATTAAGTGGTTTAGTTTAATTAATCGCAATTTATTTATTTAATCAAAATTTATTTAATTAATTTTAGGGTTATTATCCTGAAAAACCCCAAACTAGTATATCTGTGACAAATTTACCAAAAACTATTTTTTTGACCACCAAAAACCCAAAACTGATACACCTTTGACAAATTTACCTAAAACTGGTACACTTGCGATAAATTTACCTTATGTTAGTTTTTTTAAAATTTTACAGTGAAATTATTAAGTTAAATGACATGTGACAGTTGACCAATATACTAATTTGGGATTTTACGCTTCGTTTGTCACAATTTACAATTTTTGTGATTTTTTTTGTGGTATTAATCCAATTTAGCGGAGGGTATATTTGTCACAAATTTACTAGTTTAGGGTTTTTTTGCGGTCAAATAAATTAGTTTTAGGTAAATTTGTCATAAATGTACCAGTTTAGGGTTTTTATGATCAATTGGGATAAATTTGTTACATGTATACTAGTTTGGGGTTTTTTTTGGCAAAAAAATAGTTTGGGGTAAATTTGTCACAGGTGTACCAGTTTGGGATTTTTTAGGGTATTAACCCTTAATTTTAATTAGCGTAAATTGTGCCGAGATAGTCGGTTATCAGAATTTTACGTTGATCGTTGTGGATGCGTTGATATGTGTAGTGTTGAGGAAATCAAATGTGTTGTGAACAGGTAAAGGACTAAGTGCTACACGACAATGAAACTTCGTGTGAGTCATCTCTAGGGCCTTGTAGTCAAGGGCTAAGTGCTACATGGTGACTTGAGTCCTATGGGAGCTACCTCTAGGGTCTTGCACTCTCGACATGTATAGTAAATGACTAAGTGCTACACGATAACATAACTTCATGGGAGTCACCTCTAGGGCCTTATACTATTGCTATATGTGGTTAAATACTAAGTGTTACATGATAACGTAATTTTGTGGGAGCCACCTCTAGGGCCTTGTACTATTGCTATATGTGATCAAAGGCTAAGTGCTATACGATAACGTAATTTCATGAGAGTCACCTTTAGGACCTTGAGTTTGGATATTGAGCATGAATTGAACCATCGATATGAGATATCTGCGCCTTATTATGGGGCAAAATTGTTTGGCACGGAATGAGACGTGTTATAACGATTTTACCTTATAATCAAGACTCCTGTGATTGTTTGAGATATGAAATGATATGTTCCAGCTATTGATTACGCATGTTGCATTGATAAATGTATATGTGGCGCATTAATGTGCAGGGACGTGTAGAGGTGAGGTAAGTTTGTGTGTGATGCATGTTTAGGATGCCTCTAAGTGAATTCTCATCCTAATCGGGGTTTAGGGTGTTGACTTGTTGAGATTTCATCTCACTTTATCGTGGTTAACATTTTTCAAGTTTGTAGTATGGAGATACCAATTGGTAGTGGAGGATCCAGAGCCGAAGTCGGAGGGATCCGGAGTATAGGTTGTCTAGTAGTTTCTTTTTGAAACAAGACTTATGTGTATAGACTGGTAGGACCAACTCAATATGTATATAAAGTGTATTTTGTAAAAATTGGTTGTCCTGTTTTTTTATCCCATGTTTGATTGTTGTCTGGAGCTTATTAGTTTGCTTCCACATGTGCATAAAAAGAAAGGGTCGACGATGCATCCTAGAACGTCGCAAAATTTTAGTCGACTACCAAGGGATGTGTGCGTGCCTAGTGTTCGGGGCGTGACACATTCCATATGAAGCAAGTAGAAGGATGTGTCCCATATAATTTGGTCTTGCTAATATTGAACTTCCGCTTACTCAATTGCTCAACCACTTTGATTGGAAGTCGGAAGAGTTTGACGTGACCATGGTATTTAAAGCTACAGCTCGAAAAAAGAATGAATTGAACTTAATTGCCATCCTGTAAGGTTTCATCCCAAAGCATTGAGAGTAGTACCAAGGACAATTATGCACTCCATGTCATCGTGAAAGAAGATTTCGCTGTTGAGGCATTAATGATATAATTAGACATCCTTACTATGAATAGGGCTATCCTTTCTTCCCTACCAGTCTGCAAAGTGCAAGAGCATGTTACCAATACCAACGTACTGAAGTCATACTTGGATGCACTGAGTAAATGTGAATCAATGTACCTCAGTCCTCAGTTCTGGTGGATCCAACTAGAGTCCATCCATGAGACCAATCTAACTCAAGATAGTGTCCACTCCCTCAAACCTTATCCTTACGAAAGATATGGACGTCGTGCCTTTTTTCTGGGTTCAATGGGAAAAAAAAAAACGCACAGATGTTTAAGTCAAGGTCATTGAGGACTTTTCAGAGTATCAAGAACATCAATTCAAGTCTAGCCTACTACTTTTCTTGGTCCACACTTAAAGCTGTTCACGGAAGCGAAAAATTTCCTGCTGATTATTTTGGCCGGCATGGAGATGAAGACTTCTGTACTTCACAGGAAGCTGCTGAGGGACCATGAAGAAGAAAAAAGACAGAAAAATTCAAAGGAGAGAACCTAGCTTAAAGCGAGTCCCGTCAGCACCCCAAAAAGCACGCTAGCCTAGAAAATGCACTTGGAAATTATGAGAACTGCGACTCTTAAGACTTCGATTCGTTATTTTGTAGTCCACCCTTTAAAGAGTCAAGCAGTCCATACCAAGAGGTTTTATCTATAACGGCGGCGTTGAGTTTCGCTGTCAGTCTCAGGGCTAGGTCATGATCTCTAGAATCCTTGTGAAGGACGATATGGATTGTTTTAGAAGGGTATCTGGTTAATCCATTTAAAAATTAACACGGCAACAGGATCTGTAGATTATCGTCAATTCATGTATTAGATTAAAGCATGGAAATGACATTGGAGAAGAACGTGGCTATATAACATCTCCATTATCAGGTCTCATGTTCAATCGAGTCGGCGGAGTGAGTTTGAGAGTCCCCCTAGATTTGCTAAGGTGACCATGGAAAGAGAGTCATTTCACTGCAGCTATATAATACTCTTGCTTACTATCATTGCTTCACACTCTCTTGCTTCAACCCAACCACGTTGCCATGAAGACGAGAAATTTGCATTGGTGGGGTTCAAGGCAACCTTCTTCACCAAAAAGCCTTAGTGTTGTTACAGCGCCACTTCAGATGAGCAAGCAAAGATTGAATCCTGGAATGCATTGACAGAGGAAACTCAAAGCAACTGCTGTTCTTGCGCTGGTGTTTAGTGTGATAAGCGGTCATGTGATCGGCCTCGACCTCAGTTGCAGCTGTGTCTCTGGTAAAATCAACTCGAACACTGGTATTTTCCATCTTCTTCAACTAAGAAGCCTTAATCTTGTCTTCAATGACTTCAATTGTCAGATTCCTCCGGCAATTGGAAATCTTGGTTCCTTGAGTGACTTGAAATTCTCCCACTCCAACTTCATGGGTCACATCCCACATCCCCTCTGGAACCTCGTGGAACTTACTGGTTTAGATTTAAGCTATAATCATTTAACAAGTGAAATTTCATCTTCCATCGGAAATCTAGTTCAACTTTGATATAGATCTTGGATCCAATCAATTAGTGAGCGAGATTCCACTCTCTTTCATATACCTCTAGGAACTTTGCTACTTAACACTTTCGTTGAATCAATTGAGTGGTGACATCCCATCCTTGTTGGGGAGACTCGCTCAGTTGATTGCTGTTGTACTTTCATTCAACCAATTCCATGGTGCAATTCCAAACTCGATTTTCCAATTAGAGTCTCGGCCTTCTTGATTTGTGTTCAAATAATATGAGTGGCATACTAAAGTCAGATACCTTTTTCACAGGCTAAAAACCTTCAACAACTTGTGTTATCCTTTAACAAACTGTCGTTGATCGTTGAAACCAACATAACTCACTTGTACTTTACTCTAGGTTTAGGTTCTTGCAACTTAAATGGTTTTCTTGAGTTTCTAAACGATCAAGAAGATTTTGTTAGTGACCCACCCACGCATGCCTCCTAACCCTCAGGTCAAGGGTTCAACTCCCAGAGTCCGCTACAACTTTTAGAGCAGTTCCGTGATTTAAGCAGGGGGCCCCGACTGTGGGTTGCTGAGCCAGTCTCTCCTGAGATATAGTCGGTGCTGTGATTCCATAAGATGAGCTAGGCCGGATCCTCGTCATCATAAAAAAAAGAAGAAAAAAAAAACTGAAGACTAGTTAGTGCTAGATTTATCCAACAATAACATTTCTGGTCAAGTTCCCAAATGGTTTCTAAATGTAAGCACAAAAAACCTACGATTTTTGAACCTTTCTAGCAACTTCCTAACAAGTTTTGCTCAAGATCCCATTATTTTCAAGTGGAAAGAACTTGTTGTAGTAGATCTCAGGTTCAATGAGTTGCAAGGATCAATTCCGCTTCCTCCTCCTAAAATCTCATCCTACTTCGTCTCAAATAACAAGCTCTCTCTCTCTCTCGAGGAATATTGCCACCAATGTGTAATCTAAGCTCTATCCAGATGTCAATTTGTCTGATAATAATCGACGCGCGGACCTATGAAGTGCCATAACTTGGCACAAATGGACACTTAAGTATCATAACTTATGAAAGTGACACGTAGGCAACGCATGACAACGTTTCTGTTCCTTAGAATTTTTGTTCTTTTGTTCCCCGAAACAAAAAAAGAACAGAAATCCGTTTGATAACGCCAAGTTGTTTTTCTATTCCCCGGAATAGAAAGTTAGCTTGGGAATAGATTTGGAGTAGAAATAAGAAATAAAAAAAAGTTGCTTCTTGTTTCCGGGAACAATTTCTAGAAATAAGCTAATTTTCCTTTTTATTTTTCTTTTTCTTTTATTCCTCTCTCTTGCCGCGGCCACCTCCAACCGCCCGGAGCAACAGCCGACTATTGGCCGCTGCCATTGCCGATGCCACTGCACAACCCATCGGCCACCCCCTCCCACGGCCGATGGCTAGCGGTCGTCGGTGGCCGATAGGCTGTCTGGCGGCGGTTGGCGGTGACGGTCGGCGGCCGACGGTCGTGCAATAACGGCGGCGGTAGGTGGCGGTTGGCAGTTGCCAATTCGTTAGCAAGAATAAAAAACGAATAAATACAAAAAAGAAACTGTTGCGTTGCCAAACGCATTTCTATTCTTTTTTTATTCAAAGAGTAGAAATTTTGTGTAGTTATCAAACGGGTTCTTTTATTTAGAAATTGTTTCCCGGAATAGAAATAAAAAATAACTATTTCTGAAAAAAAAAAAATTCTTCCCCAACCAAGGAGCGTTATCATGCACAGCTTAAGTGCCAAAATTGGAGAGAAAAACACCGACGTGTCAATTTGCCGGCGGCGAGTGCAAAACGGCGTCATTTTGGTGCGACGTGGTAAAAATTTTAATATAAAAATTAATTAAATTTAATTTAAAACTAAATTTATTTAAAATATCTAAAAATTAAAATTAAAATATTAAAAATATTTTAAAAATTAAAAAATTTTAAAAATTAAAAAAATTAAAAATTTTAAAAAAAATTAAAAAAATTAAAAATTTTAAAAAAAATTAAAAAATTTAAATTTTTTAAAAAATAATATAAAAATTATTTAAATTAAATTTATTTAAAACATTTAAAAATAAAAATTTTAATATTAAAAAATTTTGAAAAAAATTCAAAAAATTTTAATATTAAAAGATTTTGAAAAAAATTCAAAAAATTTTAAGAATTTTAAAAAATTTTTGTAAAAAATTTAAAATTTAAAAAAAAAGGGAGGCGGCGGCAGCTGCTGAGCTTAGCCCTCAGCCGCCTCCCCCCCCTTTTTTAATTTTTTTTTTAAATTTTTTAAATTTTAAATTTTTTATTTTTTCAAAAATTTTTAATATTAAAAATTTTTATTTTTAAATGTTTTAAATAATTTTAATTTTAAATTAAATTAAATTAATTTATATTATTTTTTTATCACGTCGGCACCGAAACGACGTCGTTTTTTGCATTGTTTGGCTACGTCGGCGTGCAAAATGATGTCATTTTGCACTCGCTTCGCCGGAAAATTGACACGTCAGTGTTTTGGCTGGATTTTGGCGGGAGTGGCACTTAAGTGATCAATTTCTCTTCGATTTTGGCACTTAAGTGTCACTTTCGTAAATTATGGCACTTAAGTGTCCCTTTGTGCCAAGTTATGGTACTTAAAGCGATATTTTGCTGATAATAATCTAATCGGTTTTCTTCCACAATGTTTGAGTAACTTGAGTGGTAATTCGGAAGTACTGAGTTTACAGAGGAACAACTTTATCAAAAAAATTCCTAATTTGAACGGGAACTTCGGGGCACTTATAATGATTGATCTGAGGTACATTAAATTGCATGGGCCATTACCTAGATCACTCCGCAACTATGACAATTTGGAATTCGTGAATTTCGGAAACAATCAAATTAGGGATGTTTTCTCTTCATGGTTGGGCTCACTTCTCAGCTTGAAAAGGTACTTATATTGCGATATAATAGATTTCATGGACTTATTGGGGAACCGGCTAATAGGGTTGAGTTCGCTTTGTTGCAAATCTCTGAACTATCCCAAAATATTTTTTCCAGTAGCTTGCCATCTGGATACTTCAAGCATTGGACTGTCGTGAAAATTTCAGAGATTCATCCATCAAGCTACACTGGGCTACCAATCGGGGCTATCCTTCCATACGCAGTCTTTGACTACTCTATGAGCATCATTGCCAAAGGCATCCAAATGAATTACTCAGATCTCCAAGGGTACCTCACATCTCGAGCAACAACTTCAGCGGAGCGATCCCCGAGACCATCGGAAGCCTAAAGCAGCTAGAATTGCTCAACCTTTCCAACAACATTGTCGTCGGTCCTCTGCCTCCATTCTTGGCAAACCTAACGAATTTGGAAGCATTGGACCTTTCTCAAAAGCAGCTCTTAGAAGAGATCCCCCTAGAGTTGACTCAACTCACTTCACTTGCGGTCTTCGACATATCTTATAACCATCTGACCGGGCCGATACCATAGTCATGGCAATTTGCTACATTCGAAAACAACTCCCACAAGGGAAACTCAGAGCTATGCGGCACTCCTCTGTCTAAAAAATGCAGAGATGTCAAAGTGTCACCGCCATCCTCTCCGACGTCCAGAGAAGATCAAGATTCGGGGAGTGCGATGGAATTAGACTGGAAGATCGTGTGCGTGGAGTATGCAAGGGGGTTAGCGATTGGACTGGTCCTCCGAAACAACTTGATCACAGGAAGAAGGGCTCAGAGTCTTGTGAAGAACCTTGGCAGAAGAAAACAAAGGCGAAGAAAGTAAAAGAGATGGTCTGAAACTGAGGAATACTTGACCGAAATCTATTGTCTTCTGTTTTTAATTACCTGTAACTTTCTCTAAGTTTGCATGCTATACATATTAACTAGTCCGTATGCATTTTGAATAAAGCATTCTACAATTATAGATGCGTGAGACATAAATCAGAAACATCTATGAATAATAAGAAAGTTGGGTAGAATGGAACTTTGTGGTTAAGGCACGTCTTCACCAAGCTCCATTCCCTTCCTCTCCCTTTCACATTAATAACTTAGAAACTATTATATTTTACACCAATCAGATGAAAAAAAACTTAATGTTTCTTGCTTATCTAAATTGATTTCAAAAAACAAAATTGTTAAAGTGATTCGTGTACTATATAAAGAGGCCATTTCAAATGAATTATATCAGTTTAACAATAAGCAATTATATAATTATATATATTTGGCTTATAAAAAAATTAAATTTGTGATCCTTCAATATAGAATATAATTAAACATATCCTTATATATTATACGGTTTGGTTATAGAGCTTGCATTACAAAAATATACATACACACATTCGTAATCCATCTATAGTTGCAGATAATTAGCATGTCATAGGACTTTGCTAAGAAGATTTACAATCAGGGTGGTTTATGATTCTGCATTGTCTTACCCTTTAAAGGTTGCAGATAGTATTCGAGCCATAGCTGGCATTGTCCTGCAGCTAGATCTGAGGATTTAATTGAACCCAATGTGGTTTCTATTTCCTACTCCTATAGATGAATCCACTGAGCTCGCTCTCGAACTATTCGTACTATTGCACATGCTTCTGCTGAGAGATCTCTGTCGAGCAACTTGGTCACCGAGAGAGTCTCCTAGCTCATGGCAACGTCGGAATTTTCTTTCTTTTGTCCCGGGTAATGTAAACGGGTCAATTTGTTCGGCCGGGGTGGGCCCCAAAACCCGTTATTAGATCTGTTTTAAATTGAATTCATTATCCTTCAAATGTTAATATCGAACAATTCGAGTACTTGAACATTGATTTATGAAACTAGCACACTAATAAACGTAACAGAAGAGGATAAAAGAAATGGAGCAAGGGAAAGAGGAGGCAAAGGCTTAGATTGGGGTTCAATATTTGCGTCTTCATCATGCTCGTGCTTGATTTGTATGCCTGGTAAATCATGAACTGCTTCGACTAATTACGGCTATCTTACCAAGAATTATGAGAGAATATGCAATGAAAAAAGGGAGATTTGTTGGGATTAGTCCGAACCAAAGAAGCACATCGGCTGAAAAAAGGGTTGAGTCTTCGTCGAAGTTGCCATTATAGCAAAGCTGGCCTGAAAACGACTCGATTAATCATACTCCAAAATCGATAGTACATCATGATTAAGCTTGAGGTAATTAATGTAATAAAACCGGGCAGCCTATATTTGAAAAGAAATCTGCTCATGCAAATTAGGGATCAAATTCTTCTTTGTTGCCGCTAGTTTGCATGCGAACTGCCATGGCTGAGAGACATAGGAACGTGCTTACAAGAACAATTCAACCTCAATTGTTGACAATTCATGCGGTCGGACTTGAGTCTGATTTATTGCAGTTTGATAAGAAACTATAATCGGACCATCTTTAAGGAACAATGCAATGACCTTCGTGATGTAACAACAACGAAGGATGAGATGTGAAATGTGAACTTTCACATTTTCGTCCAAATAGGTGATTTGATGTTTGGCCCAATTGGTCTTCACTCTGCATCCCTTTCATCATTGACCGACTCCAAGTTAAGCTCAACAGAAAGTCTGAAACTCCTTTTGCTGCATAGTTTCCACTCAAATGGGCTTTTGTCATCTGGTCTCTAGCTGATATAATAGGTGATTGAAGAGGAAAACCGCGTGTCATGGAGACCACAATTAGGTGCTTATAGGGCCTATTTGGTAATATCTTGGGGAATAACTTATTATGTTCTTTTGTTCCCCAAAACAAAAAAATAACAGAAATCCGTTTAGTAAATTTTTTATTCTTGAGAACAAAAATCCATTTTTTTTGTTATCGGGAATAGATTTGGAACATAATTAAGAAATAGAAAAATGTAATTTCTTGTTTCCGGGAACAATTTCCAAAATCAAGCCCAACTTTTCTTTTCTTTATTTTCTTTTGTTCTTTTCTCCTTCTCTCTTCTTCGTCTTCCTCCTAGTCGGCCATCGTCGTTGCCGCCGGTTGTGGCCGGCGATCGGCTGAGCAAGGTCTGGCAAGGTCGCCTGGCCACCGCGAGGCCGAGTCTTGCCAATGGTTGGGTGAGGGTTACCTCGCTAGATCTGGCGAGGAGAGCGTTGCCCTGGCGAGCCTCACTTGGCCACAGGCAAGGCTCAGCCTCGCCCAGATTTGGCTAGACAAGCCTCTAGCGAGCTCTTTGGATAACCATAAAGAAGGAGGAAGAAAAAGAGAAGGAAAAAGAAAAAGAAAATAAAAAAGAAAAAGAAAAAAAGAGAAAAAAATAAAAGTATTAAAAATTAAAAGAACCAAAGAAATTTAAAAATTCTACTAAATGCATTTCTGTACTGGGAATGAAATTTTTGGATAGTTACCAAACACATTCAAAAATTTAGAAATTATTATCGAGACAGAATATAGAAAAATCATTTTTGAGAAAAACTTATTTCCAAGAACAGAATGGTTATTAAACGAGCCTATACTATATTCAAGTGTGGTAGGATAGGAGATCCAACATTTTAGAATATCACAAAATCAAAATATACATCTACTATGATACTATATCCTATTCCTAATTGTTAGAAGATTAAATATTGAAACTGCACATTTGACTAATGATTTAAACTTTTAGAACAGTTGGCAATAATCTCACAAAATTTTGCATGATATCATAATAAGAATAGTTAACAATGGCTCCATCAAATTTTACAACAATTAGGTCAATTCCTGTATTACATATTTTGATTTCAACTTTCATTTGTGGAAGAAACGTCGGGCATATATTTTGCTAAGAAGATGTACAATTAGGGTGGTTCATGATTTTCCTTTGTCTTTGCAATTGAAGGTTGCAAATGGTACTCTGGCCATAATTAGCATTGGCCTGTAGCTATAGATGAGGATTTAATTGAATTAAGGTTGCTATTTGCGGTTCTCTAGTTCCTAATCCTTCTATATATGAATCAACTAAGCTCACTCTGAACCAATTGTACCATTGTACATGGTTCTGTTGAGAGAGATCTCTGTCACACTACTCGGTCACAGTGAGAGTCCCTTGTCTAATGGCAATTTGAAATTTTCATCTTCTAGGCTTGGTGATGTAAACAAGTCTGGAAAAGTTTAAAAATCCGAATTGGTCCAAATTGAGATTTTAGTTTTGGACTAGACTTGAATAATGGGCTGTTTGATATCGGATCTAAAACCCTGCCCGTGATTTGAAAACTACTAATTTTTTTATAAAATGATGGAGGAAGGTACAAAGGAGGCAATGGTTTAGATTGGGATTTAAGTGTTGCGTCTTTATCATGTTCATGCTTAATTTGTACACTAATCATACGTCGATTTGACAAAGTACGCTTGGTCTTCCAATATCCTGTCTGGAAAATACACAATGAAAATGGGAGAGTTTCGGACATGACTTATTATCCTCTGAAAAAAAGGCCAAAACTTTGCTGGAGGTGCCACTCAAGATTGAGAAAAGCAATCCTTCACTATGATTAAGCTCGAGATAATTAATGAGGGATAATTACAAAAAATAAAAAATCCTAAGCCTATTATATAGATACTAATTCAGTTCTAAATCATTCATTTTAGTCAACTTAATCTAAAAATCTTTTGATAATTTGCCTATGCAGTCATTCCGACCAATTTTGGGGGTAATTTCAGCTACAACAGAAAAAAAAAAAAAATCTATGCAAAGGTCAAAATGTGAACAAGTCGCACACTTAATACGATTTTTTCCTGATATATCCCTGTTGCAGTAGTTGCAGTGGTAGGAAGCCCCTTTCTCTTCACTATCCTGACCAATAACTACATTGCACAGCTAAGTTTTCAACAAAATCAAAGACAGGAAGTGTGACATCCCAAATTTCACCGACCTTCATTAGTGTAATAGATCATTAGGAACTTAGATTAATTAGATTGGGCCAGAAAGTGAACCCAATGGATCGTGAGAAATGTGTGGGCTTGAGAAATAAGTGGGCCACACGAATTGGACTTGAGAAGTCTAATGAGAGATTATGGGCTTGAACTTGGCTTGAAGTGGGCCAAGGTTCAGAATTATCGGATTTGAAGATTTAGTTTAGTGGGCCGGATTGTTATAGATTAAGCCTATTGGGCCGGAAATGAATATTTAGGCCCGAATGATTTTATTTTATAGATTATAGTTATGATAATTTGATTAGTGATTGTAATGTTAATATCAATTTCTAACATTAGCATTTCTTGTGATGAATTCTTTATAGACTAACATTGACTAGTCGATATGTTATATATATGTCATGACTTTGTATAATTATAAAAGGATTGAAATCAAGAAGAAACAAAAGGAAATTAATTGAAAAACATTAGACACTAATGAACCAACTAATGACATGGATTATAGACTAATTGAATTTGAATAACAAATGGCAAATGACACCAAAACTTAGAGGCCACGGCACTTCTCTATTCTCTCTCGTTTTTCTCTCTCGACACCCACGGTTTTCTATTCCCTAGAAACCGAAACTAGCAACTTCAAGAAACACAATCATTAACAAAAATCTCATCATTACTCTAGCCTAGGGATTAGCTTTGTAGACCTATTTCCCTCTTAAGTTTCGGAACTCTCTCTCTCCATATAAAAATTGAGAAACCCATCTTCATCTTCTTCTTCTTTCTGTTTTTCTCTCGGTCGAGCAGTGAAGAACCAGAAGCAAACCAGCAATTTCTTCTTCTTGCATGCGAGATTTTGGTGTTGATCTTGAAGCATCTTTGTGTTGTTTAGTAGCTGAAGCAAGGTAAGGAAAGATACAACTCTAAATTAAAAGTTATCCATTGTTTTGTCAAGAAAGCTTGCGGATCTAACCAAACAGTGAAGGATTTGATTTGTAGTTGCTGTTTTGTGGTTAATCTAAGCTTAGTAAGTGTTAGATTGAAGGTAGAAGCCATTGCATGTTGTTTTTGAGCCTTGCATATTTCGAAAACTTGATGAGAGTTGGCTGTTTTGATTGAGCAAAGTGAAGAGATGTTTGCCGAGTGAAGAAATGAGGTGAATGTGGTGATGTGTGAGTTGAAGTGTGGATATATACTCGAGCCGAGCTGCGAAAGGAACTTGCTGAAGTTACTCTTAGTTGCTGTGATTAAGTAATGAAGTGTTGTAGAAGAGATTTGTGGAAAAATAAATGGTTTGGTCGGGCTAGGAGTGAGAAAAAAATCGTGTATACCTATTCTGTTCTAGGTGAAAACGGTTATGGAGTCTTCTGTTTGTATTTATTTTCTTTATGTATGTTGATGGAAATAAGAAAGAAACCATTCTACATGATAGAAAATCTATAAGATCGAGTTATACACGTAGCTATAACCATATGAATATAAAAACATAGAGATAGAAGTGAATTTGGTAAAAACCAGTAAACGGTTTTGTGAGAAACGGTTTGACCTTTATTGATTATACGAATTTTCTGTATTTACCTAGTTAGAATTGGACTTCGAATCCTCAATGAAAATTGTAGAACACATCTTAAGGAATAACGTGTCAAAATTTGAGATTAAAATGATAAGAATTGGTTAGTAAAACAATTTTCTTTGTAGATAAAGAATCTGGACGTCAATACAGAGTACTAGTAAAGATTATGGCGATTGTTACTTTTAATACAGTGAGAATAAGACTTAATTTTCTTCACCGGAATTGTCAGTCTATGTCTTAAATATAACATACCAAAATTTGGTAGTATTTCGATAAGAATTAATATACCTTCTGTGTCCGAAACCGAAACTGTACATTTAGCTAGTAAACTGTCTGGACCGAGAACATATATTAGATGCTGTGTCTTTTATATTAGGCTTTTGTGAAGCACGTAGAGCCTAATAAACCTCATAATAGATGTTAGTTGTGTAAAAGTAAGTCTCATATGTTATTTGAGATATATAAGTGCATATAGTATCATGCGTGTGCAATGAGTGCGATGCACAGTGCTTAATTATGGGATAAATATTTGTTCGACATGGAATGTGACATGTCGTAATGGGTTTTATCTTATAATTTGGACACACACGTGTGCTAGGTTCATGAGAGTTAGATATATAGTTAGATACTTCGGAGTCTTTTCTTTTGCATACGATAAATGCATTAATTAAAGGTGTGGTGGTGTGAAACGTGTGCATAAGTGAGTGAATGAACCCATCGGTATAGAGATATCGGTGATGCCCCCGGAAGTTTGGGATGCCCTTGCTGAGTGGTCTTGGATGCCTCGGTAGAGAGATATCGAGATGCCTCGGAGTGAGATGCCCTTGTGTGTGATCAAGGATGCCTTAGTTGTGTGATACTGAGATGCCTTGGAGTGAGATGCCCCTTGCTGAGTGGTCTTGGGAGGACCTCGGTTGTGTGATACCGGGATGCCTCGGAGTGAGATGCCCATGATAGAAATATTGTGGAAGTTCGGATGAGGTAACTTCCGGAATTGACTTGATCAGGCCGGTAGAGTTCCAGTTAGTGATTGATCGAGGGTGGATCATATGCTCACTAAATATAATTCTACTTGGCGAGTGAGTCCATTTATTATTGTTGCATTGCATCTTGACATGAGATTGAGCTTGAGAAAGGTAAGCATAGAAATGGATACTCATAAGGTGATTATATACATGATGTGTTAATATCCAATCGTTTATGCTTGTGACAATCCTACTTTAGTATCTTTAATTGTTTGATGATTCTCTTGTAATCTTGATGGCTGTGGATTGTTTAAGTTAGAGTTTTATCATTCTTTACTTGGCAAGGTTGTTTGCTCATACCTTACATTTTCAGATTGATAGCATGGATGTACCGCCAGTAGCTCGATACGGGGCGGTAGTGTGTCTTGATGTTTCTCTTCATGACATGTATGATCCCGACATTGACATGATTTTCTCCAAATATGAGGCTACTTTATGGCTGGATGACGGTAGAGCCGACTTGACACCGATGACGTTCGTTGCATGGTTTATCAACCATGAAGGGGAGATATTCGGACCTTTACCCTTTAGAGTAGGAGGACCTGGAGCGGGTATGGACGGCGCCTAGACGCCTTGGATCACGTAGAAGCTGACTGTCTTTTGTTTTTCTTTTGTTAGATGTGGGTTGGTGTGGGAACTCGTGGAGTAGATATCCTCACCCTTTATCCCTGACTTTTGTTACGCCTGACTTTTGTTATGTATATGTTGTATATATAGGCGATGAACATGGAAAGAGTCCAGGTCGATAAATTTTGTAGGCCCTGATGATGATATGAAGAAATGAAGCTTCTCGTGTTCTTGTTTATGTGCATAAATGAATTGGCCAATACTTAGATTGAAGGTAGAGTGTTTGCAGGATAACCTCATAATATAAACTTGAGATTTTAAATAATCCATGTTATACATGCTAACCTTCAATGGTAAACACTATAGATTATCATAAAGGAGATTACAAGTTAGGCAAGGAGATAATAATAATTATAATTCCGCTTGCGCTTAGTACGTGACGCCCTGGGACGTCACAGGAAGTCTGTCTTGCCCTGCCTAAGAAGTATGATTAACAAGATTTAACCCTTTAAGAATGCGAGAAATAACAAACCATTCAATTACCACTAATAGGTTAACCCCTATATAGCTCGTCATAGTGTAGGACTGTAAAATTTTGGTACTTTTATAGCATTTAAGAATAAATTCAAGAATAATCTATGAACAACCCATGCTTAACAATTGAAAAAGAATTCCTAAGTCCATTAAGAAAATTGGGCACAACTGACTCAAGCATGTGAGTATAAGTCTGAAGAATAGAGAGAGAACTCATATCCCCAAAAAAGAGATAAAAAGTCGCTGACCAGTACCTGCAGATGCAGGGTCTACATTTTCTGGACCAGAGGCAATCTTTTGCTTCTTGGATCTACCAGAAAGACAAAGTTAAGGCGAGCTTCACCAGCAATACAAAGCAAGATAAAATGTAAACTTCGCCGAATTAAGGTCCCATGGAAATGCATTCGAATGAATTCCTAAATCTACCAAAAGGCACAGGACTAGTTGAAGTCGGTAGATAAAGGATACCCAATGAACGAACGCAACTACGCGATCCAGGCATCTGCCCAAATGACCCCGGCCTTGAACTCGATTCTACCCTATAACGCTAAGAATTATGGCCATCTCTCCAAACTCTTCAAAAAAGTAAAACTAGAACGCAGGGAATGGCTCGCGCAATCCTTCGAGCCTCAGCTCTCGAGCTAACCGATATCGCATGCGGAAGTATCGCTAGAGCATAAATGAACGAAACCAAACACAAATCCACGCCAACACAGCCCCCCTAATCGCAGGGCTCCAATCCTGCGGAGGCAACTGCGTACTCCAGAAATTCTCCACAGCATTCCAAGCACATCAGTCCTCATCTCACGATTACAACCAAAGACTCGCACAGCGCAGGACCAGTAGCAAACGCAACGAACCTTTGATTCGGATCTTCATCAGCCGGGCGAGAAGCCGCGCGAGAACGTCCCATCCGAGCCAAACACGCAAAAGTCGGACGATTCCGAATCGAGGTGGCGGAGCTGCTCGAACGATGTTCCCCTCTATCCGCGGCCGCCTGCACGATGCGAATCGATTGAGCTCACTCCGGAAGCGCTCGCATCACTGCAAATGCTTCCGTCGATGGAGATCTCTGTCGCGCTGCTCGGTGGCGGAGAGAGAGGGAGAGAGGGAGTCCCCCAGCCGATGGCAATGTCGCAATTCTTGACTTTTTCAGGGGCTTTTTACTTTTATCGCTCTTTCCATTGATTCGTACTCGGGCTTGGGCCTACATGGGCTTGGTGATTTAAACGGGCCTGGCGAAAAAATCTGAACCGAATTGAGATTCGGGTTTGGGGCTAGGCGAAGGTTTAGATTGGGGTTTTTAACTTTATCATCCGCATGTTTACTTTGTACTTGTACAGCAGGTTATCATAAACCACTTCGACTAAGTACGCCTAAATTACCAATAAATATGAGAGAATATGGAATGAAAAAGGGGAGAGTTCTGGTTATGATTCGTTAAGATTAGTCCGAACGAAAGAAGCACATTGGCTGGAAAAAATAGTCGAGTCTTTTTTGCAGTTCCCATTATAGTTGGCCTGGAATGGGGCAATTAATCATACTTCAAGGTCAAGAAAAGCGGTCCCTTCCTTATGACTAAGCTCAAGATAATTGAAGCAATAAAATAGAGCAGCTTGTATTTGAAAATAAATTTTATCATGCAGGGGATGGTCGATTAGGTAGTAAATCAACAAAAACTATGGATATCCAAGGCCTTCTTGGTCAGTAGAATGACCCTCTATAGATAAATATAATTACAAAGATTCGTTGGCCCAGCTTATCCCATTGTTCATGAAAGTGAGATGCTGTACATCTATATACAAGGACTATTGGGAAGATCTGGAAACAATCTGGTGATTCATCTCGAAATAGAAAATTTTGTCTCCAGGAATTGAGCTGCAGTACCAATTCCGCGAACTTGCATATAATTCAAAGACGTATGGTGTCGATATGGCTTTTTGGAACTCGCTGTTGGCTCTGGCCGCTTCACTTTCTTCTCTATGCGCCGTTTTCTAGTCTTTTTGCGAATTCGCCACCACGGCCTAAGAGTATGCCTATCATGGGGAATTTGCATCAAATGCTCTCTCCCTTACTGCATCGTCTGCTTATAGACATGGCAAGCTAGCATGGGCCGATCATGAGC
Source organism: Eucalyptus guilfoylei (assembly GCA_016097605.1). Classification (NCBI taxonomy): domain Eukaryota; kingdom Viridiplantae; phylum Streptophyta; class Magnoliopsida; order Myrtales; family Myrtaceae; genus Eucalyptus; species Eucalyptus guilfoylei. The sequence continues at coordinate 21,440,608 of CM027860.1, forward strand.
CTCCAGATGCGTGAAGTTTTGGCCCTGGTCTTTTGATGGGCCGAGCATGGCAAAAAGGTGTTGAAGTTCCAGGAGCTGGCTTTGCGCAAAGGCCAGGTAATCTTGCTTCTCTGGTAATCGATTACACGGAGGCCGTCTTGTTTTCTGTCCATACGGCGGATACCGGAGATAGCTGAGAAAACTGGTGGTCCTTGAGGTCCCGACTCCTGAGCCATAAGCAGGTCCAATCTTTCAGATCAATAAGAGAAGAAGTATGGAACTTCATTAGCTTGATCACTTTGTCTCGAGGAGCACCAATCAACATGAGCTAGAGATTCGTTTCCTTGATGAATAACCTAATATCCTGGGCCGTATTCGGTGAAAAATGTACATATCAGGACAGCTTAACCTCATCGCTCATTGAACTGTTAATGCTGTCTGGAGGCTTGGACCTACTCAATTTGAACTGCTCGCCATCGTTCCTGGGGTTCTTCAGGGATGAGAAGGGCACTGGAAAGAATACCCTGGAAAATGGACAAGATTCTTGAAGTCGTCATTGCTGGTTACAAAGAAAAGAAAAAATCTTCCTACAGGAGCAATGAATCTGCAGAAGAAGTTCTAGTCGACATGCTTTTAAAGATTCAGGTGTCCGGAGAGCTTGAGTTTCACCTTATGACAGATAATACCACAAGGACCCTTCTCATAAGACCGAATCTTTACTCGCCCCTGAATCTATTTAGGCCTCTGCTAAGTTGAAATTCCATGCCAAGGCATAAGTAAGGTTTGTGCAAGCTTAATTTGGATGCCTTTAGTCCAAGAAATAAGAAAATCAAACATGAACCTTCTGGAATGCAAATTAGGTCTTGTCGGTGCTTGTCAGAAGATAAGTGCAGTCTAATTTATTTTTAGACAGAAAACTCGGCAGTGCTGCAAAGAAAGTTACATGAACTGCTAAAGGATGAATTCTCTGTTCCTTTGGGTGAACAAGCTTACAAAGTTTTGCGACTGTTAGAAATCAGAATATGCCTGCAATTACCGAACAAGTTAGTGTTTACAATTCCTATACCTTCAGAAGAGTCTACACATAAATTTTGTGCCTAATTTTGCTTGAAATCAGCTTAAAATGTTAAGCATGCTTTTGTCTCCTCCTTCACTCCACTCATTACCAAATGTTTATTTCTTTTTTTTTTACCAAATGTTGATTCCCAAAATAGACAATGCATTCGTCAGCCAGTGCCGGCACCACCAATTTTCATTCTTATTTTGCAATCGACCAAACTCAAAGATCCTGCCTCATTTCCTTTCCGGGACATATTCTTAGGTGAAGTGCAAGTACATTGACAAGCCTGGAGTGGGCAACGGAGGAAATGCTGAGAAACCCAAGAGTTTCGGAGAGAGCGCAGTGCAAGATCTGGCAGTCCTTTTGGGAAAACTAAAAGTTGGCTAGGAAGACCTCCAAGAACTACATTACTTAAATTTAGGGTGCGTTTGGGAAGACTTTTGGGGGAAAGTTTTTAGGAAAATGCAAAGACCTTTGAGTTAAAGGTGTTTTCCAAAATGCAAACTGTGTTTGGTAAATTATAGTTTGAAAGCCCTTTGTAAGTATCTTTGAGTAAAATGGTGTTTGGGGAATTACATTTACAAAGAACTTTGGTGATTAAAAAAAACATTATAAAAATAAAAAATAAAAAAGTTTATCGGCCAAGGGCGGCCGTCGGCGATCTCAGGATCGGGCGACCTCCGGCAAGAGTCGCCCGACCTAGATCTAGGTCCGCCGGAGGTCGCCGGACCTCGCGGCAACCCAGATCTGGGTCAATGGAGGTCGCGCGACCTCGCGGCGACCGGCTTGACCCAGATGTGGGTCGTGCCGGAGGTCGCGCAACCAGATCTGGTCGCCGCGAGGTCTCGCGACCTCCGACGACCAATCTGGTCGCCTGACCTTCGCGCGACCAGATCTAGTCGCCGGGTCGTGCGCCTCGCGAGCGGTCGCCGCGACTCGCCGGGGTCGCGCGACTAGCCAGTGACAGTCACCGCGACCTTGCTGACCCCAGCCGTGACCTCGCCAGCCTCTCGAGCTCGTCTACACCGCCGGAGAAGAAGATGAACAGTAGCGCCCGAACAGTGACATGGGCATTTCGAAAATGCTGAAAGCCCAAGGCAACCTAGGACCTGCCTTGGACTTTCAGCCTTTGGAATGCCAGCATTCCTTGAAGGCAAGTTTCATTGGGTGTTCCTAAACACCCAATATTTGGGCAAATGGGCTTTGGACCCCCAAGGGGCTTTCCAAAGTGGTTCCCAAACGGAGCCTTAGTCATTAAAGAAACTGTACAAGTGTATTTTCCTTTTCCCTTGATTATAAGAGAGTCAAGGGACTGACGGGAAGTCCATAGAAATGATCGTTTTGTACCAGACAGATTTGAAGCTCTTCAATTAGCTACAAAGGAACCAACTTTGAGCTCATACCATTTGGACCAGGTGTCCAAGCATATTACGGCTGCGTTTGGCAATCACTTTACAAAGCCCTTTGGACCTCTAAAGGTTCTTGGCCAAATGCAAGTGTTTTTTGGGGTGTTTGGCAAAAAAATTTCAAAGCCCCTTTGCAAAATGTCAGCCTTGGGCTTTCAGCATTCTCGGAATGCTAAGCCAAGGGTTTTAAAAAAAAATTTATTCCCAAATTACCCTCGTTGATTTTTCATTGTTCCGGTTTTGCCCTCACTATTATTCATTGTCTTCTTCTTTTTCTTCTTCTTCCGCGAGTGGTCGTCGGCGAAGGGCAGGTAGTCGCCGGCGACCGTCACCCAGACGACCGTCTTCGGGGTGGCGCGACCAACACCGGGGGGGCACGACCGTCGCGCTATTTGGGTCGCGGCGAGGTCTGGGTCGCTCGTGACCCTATCGACCCCCGATTTGGATTGTGTGATCTCACCGCCCCCGAATCTGGGTCGCGGCGGCGTCGCGCAACCTCTTGCGACCTCGCCGCCCTAGATCCAGGGTGGTGAGGTCCTCCCGCGACCTCGACGCCCCAGATCTAGGTCGCGGGAGGTCGAGGCGGCGTCGCGCGACCTCGCTGCCCTAGATTCGGTGTTGCGGGAGGTTGAGGCGGCATCGTACGATGCGCGCAACCTCGCCGCCCTAGATCCGGGGTAGTCGGAGGTTGAGGCAGCGTCGTGCGATGCACACAACCTCGCCGCCCCAGATCCGGGGTCGCCGGAGGTCGAGGCGGCGTCACATGACACCCGCTGGCCTCGTCGCCCTAGATCCGGGGTCACTAAAGGTTGCGATGGAGTCGCGCGACCTCGCCGCCCCAGATCCGGGGTCACTAGAGGTCGTCGGAGGTCGCCGGCGGTTGACGGTCGACGGCAGAAGCCTGCCCTTGCCGGTCAAATTTTTTTATTTTTCTTTTGATAATTTTTTTTATCACAAAAGTCCTTTGTCCCCCAAACACTATTTTACTCAAAGATACTTCACAAAAGGTTTTCAAATTACAATTTACCAAACACAGTTTGCATTTTGAAAAGCACCTTTAACTTAAAGGTCTTCGCATTTCCCTAAAAACTTTCCCCAAAAGTCTTCCCACACGCACCCTACTTGGTCTTACCAGTATTGAACTCCCGTTTGCACAATTGCTCTACCATTTGAACTGGAAGATCCCTCGCGAGATCATGCCAGGAGAGTTCGACATGATTGAAGTATATAGAGCAACGGAAAAAGACTGAATACTGAATTGAGCTTACTCGTCATTCCCGTCACTTCATTTTACCTGAAAACTTATTGAGAGTGTTCCAGGGTGTGTTGAGTGAAGCTAGAAATGGCACGTTAATGAGGATCCAAATTCAACCAAACTGTAATTTTTAGCAAATGATCATGAAGACTTCTTGAACTCGACAATGTCATTGCTGATCACAAAGAGATGAAAGTACCTGACGAGTCATGAATCTGGCGAAAAAGATCTAGGCAATGTGCTCTTGAAGATTCAGGAAACCCGGTGAGCTTGAGTTTTATCTCGCGACCAAAACCATCAAAGCAATCCTCATGGTAAGACAGACACTTAGAGGGTCCAGTAAGTGAACTAACATAAAGCTCGTACAGGGTTCAGAAGAAGAGTGGGTATTGAACAATTCTAAAGGTCCTAACCTTAAAGGTAGTCCATCAGATTTTAGTGTTTATATGCTTACAATGCCAAAAAGGCTAACCTTATTAGCTGCCATCAAAATGTCAAATAACTACAATAAACATGTTTCGACTTCTTTTCCACCTGTCTATGCAGGGCCAACATGGTAGGCTTTCAGATAATGTCAAATGTCTGATTCCTGGGAAGACCTTGTGTTTATCAACTTGTGCGGGGATTGCCAACTGAGTGCCGCTCTTTTCATTTGACCAAACTTGACAATTCTGCTACCTTTCCCTTCTAGGACGTGATCCAAGTAGGAAGTGAGACATTGGCGATGACCCTTGAATGGGCGACAGCCATAATCGTGGAGAACCCTAGAGTAATGGAGAGAGCTTGATTTGAAATTTGGCCAGTTCTTCGAGGAAAAGAGAGGGTTGACGAGCAAGACATCTAGCAAATCCACTACTTTAGACCAGTCATTAAAGAAACTCTACAATTGCATCCTCCTACTCCCTTTATCACAAGGGAGTTAAGGGACAGATGTGCAGTCTCTGTATAGGAGATACGACCAAAAACTAGTCCTCCTCAATGTGTGGGCAATCAGAAGAGATCGTGATCAATGGAATGATGCCGAATGCTTTATATTAGAGAGATTTGAAAACTATTCAACTATCTATAAAGGCTGTGTTTGACAATCAGGATCAAAATTTATTATATTCTGCGTTTGGTGTCTGCTTAAGACCGGATAAGGTCAAATATAAGAGGAATATAACATGGATAAAATTATCTCATGAAGGAGGTAGGTTATATTCAATCTTAAGCAAGCTATATTTTTTATCCAAGCTATATTCATAATAACTTTCAATATAGCAAGTTACTTTTATCCATAATAGGAAAGTTATTTTTCTCGAATAATAAACTTCTTAAGTTAATAAAATTAAAATTATATTTCAAAGTAAATAATATTTGAATTCTAATATAAGAATTCAAAATAACAAAAAATAAGAATTTATTTTTTCAAATTTAATCTTTTTTATTAATATATTCGAATTTAATTCTATTTTATAATATAAATTCGATAATATAAGTATATATCTATTACATATTTTAAATTCAATAATAAATATATATATATATATATATATATCTATTACATATTTTTAGGCATTTTATTATTTTAGGCATATTAGTACAATTTACTATCTAATAAGATTTTATTAGAGAATGATGGAAAGGGAAAAAATGAAAAAGAAAATAATTAAAAAAGAGAGGAAAAAAAAAAGCAAATAAAAATAAAGTATGCAAGAATATCAAAAGATTTTTATCATTTCTTTTTGTGGACTTTTACATTCGTTTACACTAATATGTCTTTTATACCAAATTGTACATGATATGATATAAATATATCCGATTTTATTATTATAATTCACAAAACAGTGGATATGATAGAGCAAAATCCATGAATTTTATATTCTATCTTATTTAGTTCTATCCTGGTTAGAATTTTAGAGGACCAAACATAGCCAAAGAGACTAACTTAGGATACATTCTATATGGAGAAGGTCAAAGGATGTTACAAGTATGGCTTCGGTACGTTGATACCATGCTCTTGCACTTTCCAAACTTGCAAGGAAGAAAGAATAGCCCTATTAGTAGTAAGAGTATCTTATTATATTACTACTCATGCATCAATGGCAAAATCTTCTTTCACAAAAACATGGAGTGCATATTAGTCCTTGATACCACTCCCACTACTTTGGGATGAAACGTTTTAGGATGGCAATTAAGTTCAATTCATACTTTTTTTGAGCTATAGCTCCAAATACCACGGTCATGTCAAACTCTTTCATCTTCCAATCGAAGTGGTAGAGTAATTGAGCAAGTGGAAGTTCGATATTGACTAGATCAAATAATATGTTGAGACACCTGAATGAATGTTAATCAATGCACCTCAATCCATAGATAAGAGTCCATTTGAGAGACCAATCTAACTCAACGTGGAGTACACTCCCTCGATCCTCATCCTTACAAATAATGGGAGTATTGTACCTTTTTTCTATAGGAAAAAAAGCACAGTCGTTTAAGGGGAAAATTGTTAAAAAAGTTTTAAACATATTGCACATTTGTTAATTTAATCATAAACCTTCTAATTTTGATAATTGAATCCTAACACTTTTATGTTTTCTCAGTTGAGTCCATCCGGCCAATTTTAGTTGGAAATCATTAACATGATAGTTTAGTCAGCATTGATAGTTCTACGTGGCACGGTCGACGCTAATGTGGACAAATTTTTATATTTTTCAATTTTCTTTGTTTTTCTTTTCTTTTTCCCCCATTCTTCTTCCTCCAGTTGGTTGCTAAGCCTAAGTGACAGCCAATGACCGACCAAAGGCAACCACCAACAAGGGTCGCCCTCGCCTAGATTTGGAGAGGGGCAACCTTTCCAAAGGCCAGCAAGGGCCAACAGGCGATGTTGCTCCCATCTCCCTATGTTCTTCATGATCTCCAAAGTCGTAGATGCATTTATGGTGCTCACAAGGGCCTATCCAAGTTTGAAGGTATTACCAATTTTGTCTTTGTCTTCGGCTTCCTCTTCTATCTCCTCTGCTTCATTGTCATTGTGTTGGCACTTTTTGCGTTGCCATTTAGTTCTACCTTTATTTTTTCCCCTTCGCCATTAGAGAATTGCAATGGAGAAGTTTGAAAATGGATAGCAAGAAGAAGCATTGGCCACTGGCGATGGCGTGGGGCCTCATCCCCCCTCGCTAGATTTAGTGATGGGACCCTCACTAGGCATCACATGCGACATCCTAGATTTTCAACCCTGTCTTCTACTGAATAAATCGGGCATTTCATTGACGCGCCTATAGGGCTGTTCTTAGAGCTGATTACTCCCGAGATAACTAGACTATCTAGGGAAACCATTAAGAAATTTTAATGCAATAGACTTGAAAATTCGACTAGGAATTGGCTTCTCGACCATGTCCATCTTTAGAGATCATTGCGGCACATATATAAATCTATTCAAGATCACAGATAGGTCGATTCGACTGAGATGTGTGGCTAATCGTGGGTAACACCACTAAATTGGAAAATTCTCGTCAACCGGCCCTAGACTGATTTCTCTATCGTTTTGATACCCTGTGTTCGTATTTGAATTCTCGATATTTTTACGACAACTGAGAATCGCCAATGTGTCAAGTGGGTTCATTGTGGCTTGAAGAAAATCGACCACGGGTCATTTGAACTAAAAATTTCTGAAAGTTACCCGATAGCCTAGATTACGCTAAAAACGCGTCGAATGAAAATTAACTGTGAATTCGAGTCCGATTTCAGAAATTGAAAGTCTTGTCATATCACGGCCTCTTTTAGGAACATCGACTCACCCTCCGAAGAATTTTGGAGATTCCGAGATTTTTACGAAAAATCGAAAATTGGATCGGCCAAATTGATTGGATTTTTGGCCTCTTTATCGAACCTTTGGGTGTCGGGGACTTGCTGAAAATTGTATGAGATATTTCTTCGATAAAATTGGACGTGGATTTGGAGAATCAAATGAAGAATTGGAGCCAAAAATTAAAAAAATTCGGAATTGGACTAAGGGCTGCATTTTTGGCTTTAAATTGGATATTATTGTGGGATACTAATGCAAGAAAGTAATTGGGAACATTAGATAATTGTGTGTGGGCTTTGGAAGACCAAGCATTGAAGTAATTGGATAATATCATTGACTTTAAGCTTCCTCTTCCAAGCTTGCACGCCAACACCCAGCTGGTTTCCACCTTCCTCGCACGAACTCTCATCACCGAAAGCTTCTGCCTTCATTTTTCATTCCCTCAGCATCTCCTCATCTCTCTTTGTTCAATTCTCTTGCGCCAGCCCTAAAGCCACACGTCTCTACCATCTCCTCCACCGAAATCCCCAAGTCAATAGTTGAAGCTTTGCTGATTTTGAAGACCAAGCAGCTCCATCGATCTCTTTGCCCACGCGTCCCGCCGAAGACCACCAGCTTCTTCGTGTCTTCAATTTGCCGGTCAACCATCCAACAACGAAGACTCCAAGCTGCCAGGCGTCCTCCTCCACTTTCACGTTTCATTTCCCTGCAACACTCACGGTCAACACTTCCTTCCACTGAAGAAGCCTCACGTCCGTGGACTTTAGCAATTGAAGACCCCAGCGAAGCCACGTTGTGTCTTCTTCCCACGTCGATCAACGCCAGCAGCTCTTGAGCCGTTCATCCTCCACCGAAGCCATGCACGCTCGGTGAACAATCCCACCGAACCAGCTGCTTCTTCAACTGGTCGTTAACTCCAGCGAAGCAGCGTTCCCCGCAGCTCCTCTCCTTGCTGCTTCTTGGTCCAGTTCGCCTAGTTCGCTGCCACCGAAGCAATTCGGTCAGCCAATCCAAAGTCTTCAGCCCAGCTTGCATTACGCTCAGCCCAACTCTTCTAGCAGCAGCCCAATGAAGTCTCTGTCAGTTGAGCCCTTAAGTCCGCCAGTTGAAGCCCATCTCAGCCCAAGTGAGCCCAGCAGCCCATTTCGCAAGCCCACTTCAGTTTTGTTTCAGCCACTTGAAGCCCAAGAAGCAAGCCCAAGAAACAGGCCCAAGCCCAAGTCTAAGCTCAGAAATTTCTGTGGGCTTGCAAGGCTTTTGGGCCTGGCCTAAGTGCCCGTCAACGTCGCCGAAAACCCGAGATTCGGCCGCCGTCGCGGTGATCCGGTCTCCGCTTTTAATCAAGTGAGTTTTACTCACTAATGCTTTCTTAGTTTTCTAATTATGCTTAAATGTTGATTAGATTTAATTAAGTGCAATTAGGTGGTTAGATTATAGTAGATTAGTGATTATTGATTAATTATGATGCATGTTAGGCTTTTGACTAGTGTAATTAGCTAGAGTATAGCCTATATTATTTATTGAATGCATCTCGAGATTTTTCCCGACCCTTATTGGGCTTCAATTAGGTATTACAGGCCTAAATTTGATTTTTAGTATTTATTTATTAATTTTCGAAATTAGTTATTTAATCATTTATTTTTCCGGAAATTAGGCAGGGTTAGCCGATGATCAGAATTTTATGCTGATTGTCGTGGTGCAGTCCGTTTATTTGATTGAGCTCTACGTTGCGTTGAATTGAATTGATTGTGGAATTTTAGGAATTTTTCCTAAATTGATTGAAATTGAGTAATTGATTGGTAGATGGTTGAGTATGATTGTTTAGCGCCAAAAATGCTTTGATGGGCTATTAAGTGGAGAAGATTGTGAGAGTGAACTGAATATACTCTTGGCTAAGACCAATCGGGTACATTAATATTGGGTATGGTAAAGATGGGAAAGAAATAGTTAGTGCATGGCTCTGTGATGAAGTATATCACCCTGGCGAAAACGACGCCCGAGATCATGTACGTGATTTATGGACATATGTGGTTCGGTGATTAAGGATATCACTAGCGAAATGGCGCCTTAAAGAACGCACGTATTTGTTTATTATATATATATATCACTTTGGTGAAAACAGCGCCTTAAAGAACGCACGTGGGCTCGATGAGTTGATCTATCACCTGGAATAATGCACGTGGGCTCGGTGATTAAGTATGACATCTAAAAAGGGGCACGTGGGCTCGGTGATCTGATGCGTCACTTTGGCAAATTTAATGCCTAAGAAAATGCACGTGGGCCTAATGTTTTAGTATGGCATCATGAAAAAAGGGCACGTGGGCTCGGTGATTTGATGCGTCACCTTGGTGAACTAGTGCCTTAGAGAATGCATGTGGAACCAATGTTTAAGTATGTCATTTTGGCGAATAGGTCGCCTTGGAAATTGTACTTGGGCTTGGAGACTTGGTATGTCATCTTGGAGAATGCATGTAGGCTCGATGAATAGATGTTCCAGCATGGAATGGGGAATATATAGCATTGATTGAAATGACCGGGGAATGATCCGACTAACATGTAATCGACTAGGTCGATTGATCATTACTTTGATATGATGTTGTGAATTGACTGATTGAATGGAAACGACCTTGAGATGGTCCGATTGACATGTAATCGACTAGGTCGATTGATCGAGATATCGATTTGTGATGTGATTGGTTGGGTGCCTATTGAACTATGCTAATATGCAGGTGGAATCTGAGGCCAAGGTAAGTCTTCTGACCTGTGCGTGTATAGGTAGCTCGGTTAGCGTATTGGTTTACTAATCGGGTCTTAGGGGGTAGAACTTGCTGAGACGTTGTTTCACTGGTTATTGAATAACCATTTTCAGGTCCTTAGATGGCATTTGTAAAAGACTGGAGACCCAAAGTATGGAAGGGGAAGCCTGAAGAATTGACGATCCTATTGTACTAGCTAGTCATAGGGCAATTCTCTTTTGATAGAAGTCGATTCCATTTTGCAGACTCTATTTTAGAAACTTGTGGTTTAAACCTGACTTAACAATTCGACTTGTATATATTTGCACTATGTTTGGCAATGTATATAAGTGTGGATACTTTTAAAATGGAAATTTGGAATCCTACTTTTCTATCATTTTATTTTATTGTCTGGGGATTTTATATGCTTTCGCATGCGTATACTAAATGAATGGGTCGGCGATGTGTCCTGGGACGTCGCTATTAATCAATCAAGGTAAGGGATAAGTGCGTATTCGAGGATCGGGGTGTGACATACCGTTTAAGTGGTATCAGAGCGAAGTTCAAGATTGGAGTAATAGGGAGCGATGGGTCTTGGGATAGTAGTAAGAAAGGCCTTTAAATTCATGCTGGTGCATGTTTGTGTTAGCTGGATGCTAGAATTGCTTATTGTTTGGATCACTCTATTTCTAATTCGATGTTGAATTGGAAGCAGGTGTCAGTAGATTAAAACGACACCATGAGTGATCAAGAGCCTAGAACTCCTGCTAAGAGGGCCGGTAGGGCCGTGACTCAGGGCAAAACGCCGACCATGGTCGGTGCTCGAGGAGGCCGTGGTAAAGCACCAGCTGTAGCTAGCGCGAGTGGAGTGACTCCACCTGTTGTAGATGCTGGGGTAGCAACCCTTGGTGATCTCAGGATAGATGGGATCATGTGAGTCCTAGAAGTAATGGGAAATCATATGGATCAGCAAACGTAGAACAAGGCCACTGCTATTGAAGTCATCGCTCAAGCCGCCGCCGCTGCAGTTGCTGCTGCTGCTGGAGTTGCCCTTGCTGCCGCACCTGCAGTTGCATCTGCCGTCGCCCTTGCTGAAATGATGCCGGGAGTTGTGGCCGCTGGGAGGCCGATCCACCAGTTAGTGGAACAGTTTCTGAAGTTGAAACTGCCGAGGTTCATTAGTACCGGAGAACCCGAGGCTGCGTCTCTGTGGATACAGGATCTGGAGAAGGCATTTGCACTTCTGATGTGCAATGAAGAGGAAAATGTGGTACTAGCTGTGTACCAACTTCAAGGTAACGCCAATATTTGGTGGAGAGCCGTCAAGGACACTGTGTTCCCAGAAGGTGTGGTCCAAGTGTGGGACACCTTCCTCAGAGCTTTTAATGAGCAGTACTTCTCAGGTACTGCCCGGGAACCAAAGATAGAGGAGTTCCATCGTCTCCGCCAGGGGAGCATGATAGTTGATCAATATGGGGTCAAGTTTGCAGAACTGTCACAGTATGCTCCAAGATTGATAGAAGACCTTGAAGAGAAAGCCCGAAAATTCAGAAGTGGTCTTCGTTCTGAATTGAAACAACCTTTGTTACCATTGGACTTGAAAGATTATCGAGAAGTCTATCGTCGAGCTCATGTGATAGAGAAGGGTCTGAACGAGCAAGTTGCCTCGTTTGAATCGAGGTTTAGCTCTCATCGAGAAAGTATTCGCTAGGGAAAAAGACCCATGCCTGGAGGTAGATCTCATGTTTCGCCCAGCAAGAAGGGTGGATTTGGTAGGTCATTGTCCAATAGGAATGAAATGTGTCGTTTCTGTGGAAGGCGACATGGGACAGAACCGTGCCCATCTAGGACGGGTGCGTGCTTTGAATGCCGCCGCTACTGATGAGATAGATAAGAGGGTATGCCCCTCTGAACGTGCCACAGGGAAGTCAGCTGAGACCACTAGTGCAGGGCACAATGTACGCCCTCACCGAAGGACTGGACAAAGGGAAAGCACCGCAGATAGAACACCACTAGGATGACGAAAGGAACATGAATGGACCAACTAGTCACCAAACAAAGGAAGAATGTTTTTGAGGTGTTTTTATCAGAGTAGTACGGCGGGATTTTGAGTGAAGGTTGTAAAATTTCCGTTGTTGTAATAAGGTGGTGGAAAGATGAATCTTTGACTATAGTTGTACTTGACGGGTTTGCCTATGTATAACTTTGATACCATATATAAAAATGTTTGGATCAAGGAGCTTTTGTTGTAATGAATTGTTGTTGCAATGCGATACGATTTAATCTGTTGACAGAGGAATAATTTCGAATTTATTAGAAGTCGAGGAGGACCCTCGATTTCCCTAATCTCATCGCAAGAGACAACCTGTTTGTTAGACGGGGGTTGTCAAGGTTACCTGGCGACTGTCGTGGATACGACAGTTGATGAATTGAAAATTGAGGATATTTCAGCTGTACAAGGATTTTTAGATATATTCTTGAAGGAATTTCAGTAGACCCAAGCAAGATTGAAGCTGTGATCAACTGGTTGAGACCAACTACAGTGACAAAGATCAGAACCTTTCTGGATTTGCCAAGTTATTACAGACGGTTTGTGGAAGGGTTCTCATCTTCAGCATCGCCACTGACAAAAATTTTAAAGAAAGAAGAGAAATTTGTTTGAACAGACAAATGTGAGACTAGTTTCCAAGAGCTTAAGGAAAAAGCTAACTACTACATTTGTGCTGATGATTCCATATGATCCTGAAGGATATGAAGTCTATAGTGGTGTGTCGTTCAGAAGACCGGGTGGCGTGCTGATGCAACATGGTAGGAGTGCTGCGTACGCTTCCCGCTAGTTGAGACCTTGTGAGTTGAACTACCCGACACGTGACTTGGAACTCGCAACATAAATTTTTTGTACTAAAGACTTGGAGGCGTTAGTCGTGTGGAGAAAGATTCTAGACCTTCACTGACCAACAAAGTCTCCATTATTTATTCTTTAAAAAGGAATTTAATGTGAGATGGCACTGTGAATAAGAACTTTTAAAGGACAAGGATGGTGATATATGGTATCACCCCAGAATGGCGAATAAGTTCGTAGATGTGTGAGTCAGGAATCTTCAGTGACTCATATGCTGGTTAAAGTATGGATCTTACTTGAGAAAGTTTGAGATTCGATTTTCAAATTTGAGATGGGCTACCTTCCAAATCATATAGCCGTTCTCAGAATTGAACCAGATGCTCAGATTAGAATCAAAACACAACTTTGTAAGCCGAGAGGACTCTAGTAACCTCTTGAGACCCCAGAGTGGAAATAAGTGCACATTACGATGGAATATTGTGAAGGGTTTACCAAAGAGTTAGAGGAATAATGACTCCAGTTGGAGTAATGGTCGACAGACTGATGAAGTTGGCTTACTTTATCGCCATATGGAAGGATCTTGACGGGAATAGGTGTGCAGGAGTGTATGTGTGTCAAACAGTTTGTCTGCATGGAGTACCAGTGACGAACTTATATCAGATCTAGAACCGAGGTTCCTAGTTTCAGTAGAACAGTCAGATAGTCCCTTTTAAGGCAGAACAGAGCAAAGTGTGCAGAACTTTAGTTTGTTGAGATGAGATCAGAGAAAGAAAGATCACAAGCCCAGAGTCAGTTCAACATTCAGTGATTGTAGTTATCGTGATTAGAATTAGATTAAAGACCACATAGAGCAGATAGAAAAGTTACGCAAATAAGCGTTGAAGGCTTTTGGATTTCCATGTTGGTGATCACGTTTTTCTAAAGGTGTCACCAATGAGGGGAATTTCGCGCTTTGGAAAGAAAGGCAAATTGAGTCCGAGGTACGTAGGTCCATTCGAGATTCTTGAGAGAATCGGGACCTTAGTGTATTGTCTTATGTTGCCGCCGAGATTGGCGCAAGTGCACGACGTCTTTCACGTGTCGATGTTAAGGAAGTACCAGCTTGACCCGACCCACGTGCTCAATTTCAAGGAATTGGACGTGGATGACCGAGTGTCATATGTTGAAAGCCCGGTTTAGATTGTGGACAGAAAAGAACAAGTACTGTGTACAAAGATCATCCCATTGGTCAAAGTGGTTTGGCAACACCACGGTACTGAAGGAGCGACATAGGAGACTGAAGAGTCGATGAGACAGTTGTACCCCCACCTTTTTGCTTAAGTTTTGTAAATGTTTAAATTTTGAGGACGAAATTTTTATAAGAGGTAAAGAGTTGTGACATCCCAGATTTTCAACCCTATCTTCTATTGAATAAATCGGGCATTTCATTGATGCGCCTATAGGGCTGTTCTCAGAACTGATCATTCTCGAGATAACTAGACTATCTGAGGAAACCATTAAGAAATTTTAATGCAATAGACTTGAGAATTCGACTAGAAATCGGCTTCTCGACCGTGTCCATCTTTAGAGGTCATTGCGGCATAGATATAAATCGATTAAAGATCACATATAGGTCGGTTTGACTAAGATGTGTGGCTAATCGTGGGTGACACCACTAAATTGGAAAATTCTCGTCGACCGGCACTAGACTGATTTCTCTATCGTTTTAGTACCCTGTGTTTGTATTTGAATCCTCGAGATTTTCACGAAAACCGAGAGTCGCCAATGTATTGAGTGGGTTCATTGTGGCTCGAAGAAAATTGACCATGGGTAATTTGAACTAAAAATTTCTGAAAGTTACTCGGTAGTCTAGGTCATGCTAAAAACACGTCAAATGGAAATTAATCGATTCGAGTCCGATTTCAGAAATTAAAAGTCTTGTCATATCACGACCTCTTTTAAGAACATCGACTCACCCTCCAAAGAATTTTTGGAGATTTCGAGATTTTTTACGGAAAATCGATTTGGATGTCGCGGAAATTAGCGGAAAATTGGATCGGCCAAATTGATTGGATTTTTGGCCTCTTTATCGAACCTTTGGGTGTCGGGGACTTGCTGAAAATTGTATGAGATATTTCTTCGATGAAATTGGACATGGATTTGGAGAATCAAATGAAGAATTGGAGCCAAAAATTAAAGAAATTCGGAATTGGACTAAGGGCTGCATTTTTGGCTTTAAATTGTATATTATTGTGGGATACTAATGCAAGAAAGTAATTTGAAACATTAGATAATTGTGTGTGGGCTTTGGGGGACCAAGCATTGAAGTAATTGGATAATATCATTGACTTTAAGCTTCCTCTTCCAAGCTTGCATGCCAACACCCAGCTGGTTTCCACCTTCCTCACACAAACTCTCATCACCGAAAGCTTCTACCTTCATTTTTCATTCCCTCAAGCATCTCCTCATATCCCTTTGTTCAATTCTCTTGCGCCAGCCCTAAAGCCACACGTCTCTACCATCTCCTCCAGTTGAAGCTTTGCTGATTTTGAAGACCGAACAGCTCCACCGATCTCTTCACCCACGCGTCCCACCGAAGACCACCAGCTTCTTCGTGTCTTCAATTTGCCGGTCAACCATCCAGCAACGAAGACTCCAAGCTGCCAGGCGTCCTCCTCCACTTTCACGTTTCATTTCCCTACAACACTCACGGTCAACACTTCCTTCCACTGAAGAAGCCTCACGTCCGTGGACTTCAGCAATTTGAAGACCCCAGCGAAGCCACGTTGCATCTTCTTCCCATGTCGATCAATGCCAATAGCTCTTGTGCCGTTCATCCTCCACCGAAGCCACGCACGTTCGGTCAACAATCCCACCGAACCAGCCGCTTCTTCAACTGGTCGTTGACTCCAGCGAAGTAGCGTTCCCCGTAGCTCCTCTCCTTGCTGCTTCTTGGTCCAGTTCGCCCAGTTCGCTGCCACCGAAGCAATTCAGTCAGCCAATCCAAAGTCTTCAGCCCAGCTTGCATTTCACTTGGCCCAACTCTTCCAACAGCAGCCCAGCGAAGTCTTTGTTAGTTGGGCCCTTAAGCCTGCCAATTGAAGCCCATCTCAGCCCAAGTGAGCCTAGCAGCTCACTTTGCAAGCCCAGTTCAGTTTTGTTTCAGCCACTTGAAGCCCAAGAAGTAGGCCTAAGCCCAAGTCTAAGCTCAGAAATTTCTGTGGGCTTGCAAGGCTTTTAGGCTCGGCCCGAGTGCCCGTCAATGTCGTTGGAAATCCGAGATTCGGCTGCCGTCGCGCTACCGTCACGGTGATCCGGTCTCCGCTTTTATTTGAGTTTTACTCACTAATGCTTTCTTAGTTTGCTAATTATGCTTAAGGATTGATTAGATTTAATTAAGTGCAATTAGGTGGTTAGATTATAGTATATTAGTGATTATTAATTAATTATGATGCATGTTAGGCTTTTGGCTAGTGTAATTAGCTAGAGTATAGCCTATATTATTTATTGAATGCATCTCGGGATTTTTCCCGACCCTTATTGGGCTTCAATTAGGTATTACAGGCCTAAATTTGATTTTTAGTATTTATTTATTAATTTTCGAAATTAGTTATTTAATCATTTATTTTTCCGGAAATTAGGCAGGGTTAACCGATGATCGGAATTTTATGCTGATTGTCGTGGTGCAGTCCGTTTATTTGATTGAGCTCTACATTGCGTTGAATTGAATTGATTGTGGAATTTTAGGATTTTTTCCTAAATTGATTGAAATTGAGTAATTGATTGGTAGATGGCCGAGTATGATTGTTTAGCGCCAAAAATGCTTTGATGGGCTATTAAGTGGAGAAGATTGTGAGAGTGAACTGAATATACTCTTGGCTAAGACTAATCGGGTACATTAATAGCGGGTATGGTAAAGATGGGAAATAAATAGTTACTGCGTGGCTCTGTGATGAAGTATATCACTCTGGCGAAAATGACGCCCGAGAGCATGTACGTGATTTATGGGTATACGTGGTTCAATGATTAAGGATATTACTGGCGAAAACGGTGCCTTAAAGAACATACGTATCTGTCTATTATATATATCACCTTGGCGAAAACGGCGCCTTAGAGAATGCACGTGGGCTCGGTGATTAAGTATGGCATCTAAAAAGGGGCACGTGGGCTCGGTGATCTGATGCATCACTTTGGCAAATTTAGTGCCTAGGATAATGCATGTGGGCCCAATGTTTTAGTATGGCATCATGGAAAAAGGGCATGTGGGCTCAATGATTTGATGCGTCATCTTGGCAAACTAGTGCCTTAGAGAATGCACGTGGGCCCAATTTTTAAGTATGTTATTTTGGCAAATAGGTCGCCTTGGAAATTGTACGTGGGCTTGGAGACTTGGTATGTCATATTGGAGAATGCACGTAGGCTCGACGACTAGATGTTCCAACGTGGAATGGAGAATATATAGTATTGATTAAAATGACCGGGGAATGGTCTGACTTACATGTAATCGATTAGGTCGATTGATCATTACTTTGATCTGATGTTGTGAATTGACTGATTGAATGGAACTGACCTTGAGATAGTCCGATTGACATGTAATCGACTAGGTCAATTGATTGAGATATCGATCTGTGATGTGATTGCTTGGATGCCTATTGAACTGTGCTAATATGCAAGTGGAATCTGAGGCCAAGGTAAGTTCTCTGATCCGTGCGTGTATAGGCAGCCCGGTTAGCGTATTGGTTTACTAATCGGGTCTTAAGGGGTAGAACTTGCTGAGACGTTGTCTCACTGGTTATTGAATAACCATTTTCAGATCCTTAGATAGCATTCATGAAGGACTGGAGACCTGAAGTGTGGAAGGGGAAGCCTGAAGAATTGACGATCCTATTGGACTAGCTAGTCATAGGGCAATTCTCTTTTGATAGAAGTCAATTCCATTTTGCAGACTCTGTTTCAGAAACTTGTGGTTTAAATCTGACTTAACAATTCGACTTGTATATATTTGCACTATGTTTGGCAATGTATATAAGTGTGAATGCTTTTAAAATGGAAATTTGGAATCCTACTTTTCTATCCCATTGTTTTATTGTCTGGGGATTTTATATGCTTCCGCATGCGTATATTAAATGAATGGGTCGGTAATGCATCCTGGGACGTCACTATTTATCGACCAAAGTAAGGGATGGGTGCGTACTCGAGGATTGGGGCGTGATATCACAACCCTCGCTCGTTGTTTCCTTTGGCCGGTTGCCAACCATTGCCCAAGCGTGACGACTGATTGGAGAAAGAAGAAGGGAGACAAAAGGAAAAAAATAAAAAAAGAAGAAGAGAGAGAAATATTATTAAAAATTATGTATGTTAGCATTAGCAATGCCACTTAAGACATTAGTCGCCAGCCATTGCACATCAACCGTGCCACTTAAGATGCCGGTCAAAATCGGTCGGATGGACTCAATTGGTAAAACATGATAAAGTTTATGACTCAATTGATAAAATTAAAAAATTTATGAATGAATTGGTAAAAGTGTAATAAATTTAAAATTTTTTAGATAATTTTTTCGTGATTTAAGTCAAAGTCATTGAAAACTTTGCAGAGTGTTAAGAACGTCAATCTAGTCTGGCCTAGCACTTTTCTCGTCCCCACTAAGAGCTGGTCTCCGAATGCGAGAGAATCGTGCTCATGACTTTGGCTGGCATGGAGACGAAGACTTCTGTATTTCCCAAGAAACTGCCGTGGGACCATGAAGAAGAAAAAAGACAGAAAAGATTAAAGGAGAGAACCTACCCAGGAGCCGCAAATCACTCTTGGAGGACGAATACGTTGGATGGACAATTTGTTAGAACAAATTGAAAATCAAGAAGTGCTAAACACGATATATTGAGTGTAACCTTAAATAGACCATGTCAAAACTCACCCCAAATGTTTTTGGAAATAACTTAGAAAACCAATCATGTTTATCTTTTTTGAAAAACCTACTTGATAATTTCACTCTGACTAAACAGTTACTCCAAATGATAAGAGCTTTCAATAAATTCTAATATTAAAAGAGTTTTCGATCAAATCCCTACTCTATACATCGAATTTCTCGATTCAAAGATCACATGACTTTGAATTTATGATTTAAATTTTTCGGTTGTTGCAAAACAAAGTTAATTTGACTTGATGAGGTCTTCGTGGAGGGTACGCAAAAAACCTGTCTTTTCTTCTTTCTCCCTCTCCTTTGTTTCTTTTCTCTATTCACTGGACGACGCTGCACTTTCCTCTTCCTTTCTTTTATCCATCAACGTCTTCTTTTTCTTTTTTCTTTTTTTTTTCCCACACTTTTAGACCAAGTCAAAGTCCTCATATTACATCAGCCATGACCCTTGAATAGGCGATGGCCAAAATGGTGAAGAACCCAAGAGTAATGGAGAGAGCCGAATCTGAAATTCGCCAAGTTCTTTAAGGAAAAGAGAGGAGACGAGCAAGACATCCAGCAACCATACTACATGAGACTAGTCATCAAAGAAACTCCACGCTTGCATCCTCCTATTGGCCTCATCACGAGACAGTTAAAGGACAAATGTGCAGTCTCCGTATACGAGATACGGCTATAAACTATAGTCATCATCAATGCGGGGGCACTCGGAGGAAATCCTGATTAAGGGAATGATGCCAAATGCATTATATCAGAGAGATTTGAAAATTCTTCAATTACATACAAAGGGACTAACTTTGGATACATTCTATATGGAGCAAGTTGAAGGATGTGCCCCAGCATACCATTTGGTCTGGCCAATATTGTACTTCCACTTGCTCAATTCCTCTACCACTTTGATTGGAAGCCAGGAGAGTTTGACATGACCATGATATGTGGAGCTACAGCTTGGAAAAAGAATGACATGAACTTAATTGCATCCTATAACGTTACTTTGATTGGAAACTAAAAGAATTTGTCTTACAAACGCCTCGACTGGTGTACTTCCCCAATGTCTGAGCAATTTGAGTGACTCTGGAAGTGATTAGCCTATCAAGCAGCAACTTCCGAGGGTGAATTTCTCAAGTCAAGAAAGCGAGTGGGCTATTGACCATGATTGATTTCGGTAATAAGCAATTCCAAGGGCCATTACCTAGGCACTCGCAGGCCGTGAAGAGTAGGAGTTCCTAAATGACCAAATCAATGATATTTTTCCATCTTGGTTGGGCTCACTTGTCGTGTTGATCTGGCAAGCAAACAAATTCCACGGGGTGATTCGGGAACTTGAAAGTGCCTTTAGTTTTCCGAGGCTTCATATCATTGATCAAACCTAGAACAATTGTCGGTAGCTTGCCATCTAAGTACTTTGAGCGTGGGACTGCCGTAAAAGTTGCAGCGGTAGATCAAGCAGACTATATGGGCTACACCGGTCTGTAAATCATAAACCAATCAAGAACCTCTGTCACAGGTTCTGCCCACGATACACGCCCTTCGACTACTCTGTGATAATGACAAACAAAAGCTCCTGCCATTGAAGTATTCAAGGATCTGAGAATATCTCGTGTTGATTTATCTTTCAAGCAACAGTTTTGCAATAGATACTGTAACACCTTGGGTCTCCACTATACACATATTATCCGCTTTGGACACTAAGTTCTCACGGTTTTGTTCTTCTCGGGACAGCCCATACTACCTCAAGAAAACGCGTATGTACAGTTAGAGAGCCTATTGCTTTATAAACTAGCCCAAGACTCCCTCCCTAGGCGATGTGGGACAAGAGATGGACCCCTTCCTTGCGCACATCCGGGGACCGAGGCGCGGACACACCGCCATCCCTCCTCCCCGCGCACCGCCGCTCGGACCGTACACTCTCCTCGCTCGCGTATTGCCGAGGCGATCTTAGTTCGTCCCTCCGTACTGCCCTGGATCTAGGTCGTCGCACTCTCCAACTAATGACTCAACTAAATTATGTTTATTCATCGATAAAACGACACCTACGCGCTAATAAATCCCTCAACCAAAACAATTACTCAAAGCTGTCCTTAGCGCGAAGTGCGAGCACGAAACTTCATCATGCCATAATTTTCTCCATCGAATTCCGTTTAAAGAGTACTTATAATCAATGGAAAGCTCATCCAACATACTACAAGGACCTCAATTTAGCCAACCCAAAATCAAACCGAAAATCAACAAAATATAGCCCTGAAGTTCTGGTCGTGCACTGTTCATCACAAGCGATAAACTTCAAAATTTTATTTCGGGCAAACCGTGAGCTCAAATCACGATCCGTAAAATCCCACAGTTCCACAATATCCAAAACTATAATTTCTACAAAAATATGCAGCTCAACGACTCCAAAATCATACTTCGTCGTTCGATATTTCCAAAACTCCAAATTTCAAGCCCTAGGTCCAAAATTACTCCAATTGAACGAATGGGCGGCACGAGCGCTTACCGGGCATTGCGTTACATGACTTGGCGAGGCTCCCATGATGAAAACACACAAAATCCTATTTCTTTTTCTTCTTTTTCGAGCGTGGGCTCTTTGATCCCCCTTCCTCTCTCTCCTCCTTTTTCTCTCTCTTTCCCTTTTATCTCCTCCTTCCCCCCTCCCTTTTTTTTGCTTTCTTTTCTTTCCTTCTCTCTCTCTCTCTCTCTCCTATTTTTCTTCTTCTCCCCTGAAGACTCTCAATCTCTCTCCTTCTTCTTTCTCCTTTTTATTTTTGACCGGGTCAAAACCCATATTTTTTCCACTCCTTCTCCTTCTTCTTTCTCCTTTTCTTGGGGTATTATGGGCTACCTTGAAAGGAACAAAACCATGAGGACTTAGTGTCCAAAGCGGACAATATGTGTATAGTGGAGACCCAGGGTGTTACAAGTGGTATTAGAGTCGACTCCCGACCGCGTGTGGGGCCACAGCGAGGATGCTATGCTCCTAAGGGATGGAGAATGTGACGACCCATACTCGGGGGACAGTACGGAGGGACGGACTAAGATCGCCTCGGCAGTACGCGGGCGAGGCTAAGTGTGACGGCCCTGGCGGCGGTGCGCGGGGAGGAGGGATGGCGGTGCATCCGCGCCTTGGTCCCCGGACGTGCAAAGGAAGGGGGTGCGTCTCCTGTCCCACATCGCTTAGGGGGGAGTTCTGGGCTAACTTATAAGGCTTGGGTCCCTCTAACTGTACATACATGTTTTCTTGGGGTAGTATGGTCTGCCCCGAGAGGAACAAAACCGTGAGGACTTAGTGTTTAAAGCGGACAATATGTATACAGTGGAGACCCGAGATGTTATAGATACGGTGTTTTTAGGGTTGGCAAATCCAAGTGTGAACAGGTGACCTTGAAGTTGCCACCCAATAGAATTTTAATAATTTCAAATCATCCACATAAATTAAGTCAATATAATTTCATTATTTATGAACAAAATATAAAAAAAAGAAAAAGATTCTCAAAGCAGATATTCGAATTTGGCTGCAACGCTGTGCGAAAATTTAAAATTTCTGACTAAATCATCACTCCAAATGATAAGAGCCTCCATTGCATGTCAAGACTGAAATTATTTCCATGTCCAAATTTATCATTTTTATGTAATTTCACAGTTTAGTAACTTCTAAATCAAACTCATAGTTCAAATATCACATAACTTAGAATTTATGACCTAACGTCAATGGTTAAACTAATTAACGAATAAAAGACTTGAATCTTGTGGGCGTTACGAAACGAAGCTTAATGGGATCGCCGTGGAGTATACGCGAAAAACCATTCTTCATTTTTTCCTCTCCTTTTTTTCTTTTATATGCTTTTTCTTTGGGTCGGTTTTCTTTTCTTTTCCAATGGACGAAGCCGCACTTTTTTTTTTCGGTCGAACACGAAGCTGCACTTTCCTCTCTATTTCTTTTATCTCTCGTGGTCTTCTTTTTGTGCCCATGCTTTTTGACCGAGTCAAAGTCATCATATCACATCAGCCATGACCCTTGAATCGTGAGAAACCCCAGAGTAACGGGGAGAGCTCAAAATGAAATTCGGCAAGTTCTTTGAGGAAATTATAGGATCCACGAGCAAGACATCCAGCAACTCCACTACTTTAGAGTAGTCTTTAAAGAAACTCTACGCTTGCATCCTCCGATTCCCTGCATCACGAGGGAGTTAAGAGACAGATATGCGATATGGCCAAAAACTATAGTCATCAGTGATGCGTGGACACTCAAAAGAGATCCTAATTTGTTAGTGAGATAAACTTGCCAAGCCATGTTAAGATTAAGAATCAAGATTTAATGTGTAATAGTTATATTTACCAAAAAAATCATAAGCTATGTTTAGCAATTATGATGTACTCTTCTTTATTTAAGGAGAATGAATCTCTCCCAAGAAGCTAAGACATATGGGTATTTCTACTGTGGATGTAGGCTTCCAAGAATTTTTTCTCGATCGACTGAAACACGTAAAACCTTTGTTTGTCTTTCCTTCTCTTTGTCTCTTTCATCCTTGTATTAACGCGCTATATCTGAATGCTTTATAGCAGAGAGAATTGAACACTCTTAAATTACCAACAAAGGGACTAACTTTGAACATATTCCATTTGGAGCAGGTAGAAGGATGTTTCCCAGCGTATTATTTGGTCTTGCCAATATTGAACTTCCACTTGCTCTGCCACTTTAATTGGAAGCTAGATGAGTTTGACATGAATGTGGTATTTGGAGCTATTGCTTGGAAAAATAATGAATTGTACTTAATAGCCATTTTATAACGTTTCATCCCAAGGCATTGAGAGTAGTGTCAACGATCATTATGCACTCCATGTCCTCGTGAAAGGAGATTTTGCCAGAGGCATTACTGATATAATAAGATACTCTTAGTGCTAATAGGGCCACCCTTTCTTCCCCGCAAGTATACAAAGTGCAAGAGCATGGTACCAATGTGCTAAATGTAAGAATTATTATGACCCACATGATATGATTTATTATATGGTTTAATAATTATTGAAATGCTATAAAATAAATAATTATTGGTTACGAGAAGTTGCGACTCTAATAAAATGAAATGGTATATCGCTTTGATGGAAGGCACATTTTCAACGAACGTATAAATAGAGTCCGGTCATCTCTCCACCCACAATGAACAACAATAACAGAAAAACATTCGGTATTCTCTCCTCCATCGATTGAATACATTAAAGTTTAGTAGGTTACGGGAGAGAAATCGGATTTCTTCATTTGGTTCAAGTTCATTGGTTTTCTACAACGATCATCATCAAGTGTAACACTATGGATAAATGTATGTCTTTCACCTATTTGTGAAAATCATGAAGATCAAAAGATCATTGTTTACTTTGAATTTCCGCATCAAGTATTATATAAATTGTCTAACAGTTGGTATCAGAGCATGGTTTATGATCTCATGATTATTCCGTTTATAGAAATATTATGATTTATCCATGATGATTCGTTGAACGATCCTGTTTGTACTATTTGTTGTTGTTAAAATGTGTTCGGAGGGTTCTGTTAAAGAGAATCCGAATGATGAAATGTTTTTATGGAGAAAAGGACGAAAATGGAGGAATTCGGAATTTTAAGGACAAAAATGGAGGAATTCGGAATTTTAAGGGCAAGATAGAAACTCTCCGATTCCAAGCAAAATCCGGCGACCCACCGCTTGGTTTCGGACCCATATGGTCGCACTGCCATGAGGAACATTAGCCATGAGTTTTTCCGGTATATTGGCGTTCGTCGGAGGCTAATTGAGCGGCAGAAGTCGCGGTGGTGGAGTTTTTGTGTTCTGAGAAATTTTGGTTTGATTTGAGGCCAATTTCTTGGTCATTTTCTCCAAAACTTGAACCCATGTGGTCGTGCCAGCATGCTCTTCAAAACCCATTATTTATTTGTGTCTGGGATGGGTTGCCGAAGAAGAAACACCGGCGAAATCGCGGCAAAAAACGGCAAAAACAGGAGGAAATCGATTCTAGGCGCGAGGAAGAAGGCGCGTGGGCCTCACGCGCTCGTTGCAGTTGCAGGCGCGTGTAACCCATGCGCCACGCGCTCTCATGCGCGCTCAACCGCTACGCGCGTGGACCCCACGCGCACGGTAGTTGCCTGGCGCGTGCAATGCACGCGCTTGCGCGTTGGACGCGCGCGTGCGCGGTGCCGAGCACACGCTTGACGTACCGCGGCGCCGTTTTTATTTTATTTCATTTTGTTTTATTTTTCTGCCCCTGTTTATTTATAATTACGATTCTGCCCTTGCTGATTATTTACCATTTTGCCCATGGATTTTAAATTTATGATTCTGACCTTATGGAATTATGATTTTACGATTTTTGCCCTTATACTTTGATTGCATTTTGTCCTTGTGTGCAATTTGGTAAATACTTGTATTTTACAATATTAAAAGATTCATATTATGAATGGTTTGTTAGTCACCAAAGTGGCCAAACCTTGAGGTCTTTTGAATTTTTGATATTGTAAATTGTTTTATTCAATTACCCATGATTAATTGATGCTATGTATGAAATTGATATGTTGCATATCATTATTGGTGTTATGGGTATATTGAAGTTAATTTATTATAAGAACTTAGGGATTAACTCAAAGGTTAATTATTTTCTTATAATTCATGAACGTTATGATTGATAATTAATATGACTTGTTACATTTGTTTGTATATCCAAAGATAGCAAATAAATTTTAATAAGATATATTTACAATTATCAAATAAAAGTTATTAGCATCATTATGGTTTATATATATTTGTATATCATAGAATTGCCCAAAGGAGAACTATGATGTACATGTGTCGTTTAGTTTGAATCTGATTAGGTGATATTCTCAAAACATTAATGTATGAGTATTTTCTTGCACATTTGCAGTATCTGTACCTGTTTCACTCCATTCGCACGCCTCATCTGTTCCCTTATTCAATGGGATAAATTTTCCTGATTGGAGTGAACAAGTCTAGTTTCACTTAGGTGTCTTGGATCTTGATTTAGCGCTTCAAGCTGAGAAACCAGCTGCTATTACTGATGAAAGTAGCAATGATGAAAAGTCTTTCCATAAAGCTTGGGAAATATCGAACAGACTGAGCTTAATGTTCATGCGAATGACAGTTGCAAACAACTTAAAGACTTCTCTTCCCAAGACTAACAATGCTAAGGAATTTATGAAATTTGTGGAAGAGCGTTCTCAAATTGCTGATAAATCACTTGCTGGTACATTGATGAGCACACTAACCACCATGAAATATGATGGTTCGCGTACCATGCATGAGCACATACTTGAGATGACGAATTTAGCAGCAAAGTTAAGGACTTTGGGAATGAACGTGGATGAGTACTTTTTAGTACAATTTGTACTTAATTCCTTGCCTCATGAGCAATATGGGCCATTTCAAATGAATTATTGCAACAAAATTGGACACTTGAAGAAAGATTGTCTGAAATGTAATGCTTGGTTCGAAAAGAAAGGTAAGCGTTGTGCTTTAGTATGTTTTGAATCAAACTTTACTGAAGTTCCTCATAATACTTGGTGGATTGATTCTGGTGCCACCACTCATGTGTCAAATACGATGCAGGGATTTCTTATGATCCAAACCATAAAGCCAAATGAAAGTTATGTGATTATGGGGAACAGAAACAAAGCTCCAGTTGAAGGCATTGGCATTTATCGTTTGATCTTAGATACTGTGCATTATTTGGATTTGTTTCGAACCCTTTATGTACCTACATTTTCTCGCAATTTAGTTTTTTTGCCAAGACTTGATGTAGCGGGATGTTATTGTAAGTTTGGATCTGAATCTGTCAGTCTATTTAAGAGTGATACTCTTATTGGAACTGGAACTTTATGTGATGGTCTCTACAAATTTAGACTTGATTATACTTTTGTTAAGACATTAATGACCTTGCATCATAATGTTGGCACTAAACGAAGTTTGGTGAATGAAAATTCTGCTTACTTGTGGCATAAACGTTTGGGTCATATATCCAAGGTGATGCGGGAGCATCCAACATAGCTCCATCGACTTACTCAGAACCATCGATGCTTATCCAAGCCAAGAAAGAAATTGGGCATTATGTGCTTCAATGGATCATTTTGAATTAATAATGTCAATTACTTCTTGGTACTTTGTGGTATATTGATAAGTATCAATGGGAGGTCATTTTAAATGTCTTGTATGACCGATTGATGAAGTTTCAAGAGGATTATTTATTGGTCAAGGGAGGAGCTCGAATTTTGGGAAGGCTAAAGGTTCACGAATGCGGTTCAAGAATATGGAAAGCTGAAGATTAAAGGCATTTAGTTCCTGTGTTAATAAAGGCTTTTCTTAACTTCCTATGTGTCTTTATGTTTATGTAACTCAAGAGTCGAAGGTTTAAGTTCCTATGTGTGTTTATTGTTATGTAGTTCAAGAGTTGAAGGTTTCAGTTCCTAGGCTATTAAGGTCTGTTTTTAATATTTATTAAGGCTAAAATCCTCCTATAAAGAGGGGAAAACTATCCAATGTATGGAAGATACGAATTTCATGAATGAAAATGGTGAGATTTCCTCTGATTGAGTGAACTCTTTCGGAGAGTGGATAACTCCTTTCGGTTTCTTTATCCTTGGAGCGTAGATCACTCCTTGGTGGTGAGCCAAGAAGCCCTTTATCCATGGCTAGTGGAATCTTTAGGCCTTGGTGGTGAGCTTCTCCTATCCCGAAGTCCTTTATCCTTGGCTGGTGGAAGCTTTAGGCCTTGGTGGTGAACTTCGTAGATCTCGATCCTCATCCTCGGTTGGTGGCGCGGCTTTATACCTTGGAAGGAGATCGCTCTATCTTTTCTTATTCCTTTTCATTTCTTCCCCGTATACACTACTCCATACACTTAACCACAAAAATTCCATCATAAAACAAATCCATTCTGGAATCACTCACCTCATCACGCATCAAAAGATTGGTATCAGAGCTCAAGGTTCAACTCATTTGAGTGATTCCTTTCTTTCTTCTTTTACAAATTCCTTATGGATGAACAAGTTCCAAGAGGCTTGACTCTGGAGCAAGCGCACAACGAAAGGCGAGATCGTGCAATCCAAAATCTTCAGCAACAAATGGAGTGAGTCCTCAATCTTCTAGAAAATCCGGCGAGACAAGGACAGCTAGCAAGGCGTCCTAATGAACGGAGTCGGTGTGATGATTCTGAATCTTGTGAAAATTCTGATGGCGATTCCGAGTCCACTGGAGACAATCGAACGATTCTGCACTCTAGTGATTCTGAATCTCAAATTCCAAGACGAAGACGAAGAGGGAGGCATAAGGAGGATGAAAGAGACATTAAAGTGGAGGTCCCTGAGTTTGACGGTAATTTTAATCCCGACGACTTTGTGGATTGGCTACATACAACCGAACGAATTTTTAACTTCAAGTCTTATTCGGATGAGAAGAAATGCAAGGTTGCTGTCCTAAAGCTGACAAAATATGCTTCTCTATGGTAATTTCATCCTTGGCTGGTGGAAGCTTTAGGCCTTGGTGGTGAACTTCATAGATCTCGATCCTCATCCTCGGTTGGTGGCGTGGCCTTTATACCTTGGAAGGAGATCGCTCTATCTTTTCTTATTCCTTTTCATTTCTTCCCCGTATACACTACTCCATACACTTAACCACAAAATCCCCTCATATAACAAATCCATTATGGAATCACTCACCCCATCACGCATCACAAGGAAAGAATGCAAATATTAGTGAAAAATGAAATTCTTCCAAATTTGGATTTTACTGACCTTGGAGTGTGTATTGATTATATTAAAGGTAGACAAACAAAGCACACTAAGAAAAGTGCCACAAGAAGCACAGACCTTCTTGAGATTATACATACTGACATATGTGGTCCTTTCGATGTTCCATCTTTTGGTAAGGAAAGCTATTTCATAACATTTATTGATGATTTTTTACGTTATGGTTACATTTATCTATTGCATGATAAGTCTCAATCAGTGAATGCACTTGAAGTGTATATTAAAGAGGTTGAGAGGCAATTAGATAGAAATGTGAAAATAGTAAGATCGGATAGAGGAGGTGAATATTATGGAAAGTATGATGAATCGGAACAATATCCAGGTCCATTTGCTAAATTCCTTGAAAGACATGTCATTTGTGCTCAATACACAATGCCAGGTACACCACAACAAAATGGTGTAGCAGAAAGGCGTAACCGTACTTTAATGGAAATGGTTAGGAATATGATGAGTCATTCATCTTTACCCTTGTCTTTGTGGATGTATGCTTTAAAGACTTCTATGTACTTATTAAACAGGGTTCCTAGTAAGGCAGTTCCAAAGACTCCTTTTGAACTATGGACGGGAAGGAAACCTAGTTTACGACACCTGCATGTTTGGGGTTGTCAAGCAGAAATAAGAATTTACAATCCACATGAAAGGAAATTGGATTCAAGAACGACCAGTGGTTATTTCATTGGTTATGCAGAAAAATCCAAAGGGTATAAATTTTATTGTCCTAATCATAGTACAAGAATTGTTGAATCTGGAAATGCTAGGCTCATTGAGAATGGTGACATCAGTGGGAGTGAAAGAATGCGTGATGCTTGCATTCAAGAAGTAAGGGTAGAAGTTCCTGTACCCAAAGCTTCTAAAGTTGTTGTTCCTGATATTATAGTACAACCTAATAATAATCGAGAACAACAAATTAATGAACAAACACTCCATAATGGAAATGTCAACATTGAACCTCCAATAGCTGAGTCACAAGAAACAACATTAAGAAGATCTCAAAGAGAAAGGAAGTCCGCTATTTCTGATGACTACATGGTTTATCTACAAGAGTCGGAAATTGACTTAGGAATTGGAAATGATCCAGATTCATTTTCCCAAGCCATGGAATGTGAAGATTCTAATGAATGGTTTAATGCCATGGAAGAAGAGTTAAAATCCATGCATCAAAATCAAGTTTGGGATATTGTTGAATTGCCTAAAGGATGTAAAAAGGTTGGGTGTAAATGGGTCTTTAAGACCAAGCGCGACTCAAAAGGCAATATTGAACGACATAAAGCCAGACTTGTTGCAAAGGGTTTTACGCAAAAAGAAGGCATTGACTATAAAGAGACATTTTCACCAGTCTCTAAGAAGGACTCACTTAGAATCTTTATGGCTTTGGTGGCTCATTATGACTTGGAGTTACACCAAATGGATGTAAAAACTGCCTTTCTTAATGGGAATTTAGAAGAAGAGGTTTATATGGACCAACCTGAAGGATTTTCAGCTAAAGGAAATGAACACATTGTATGTAAATTAAAGAAGTCAAT
Source organism: Eucalyptus guilfoylei (assembly GCA_016097605.1). NCBI lineage: Eukaryota > Viridiplantae > Streptophyta > Magnoliopsida > Myrtales > Myrtaceae > Eucalyptus > Eucalyptus guilfoylei. Next base: position 21,470,885 of record CM027860.1, read on the forward strand.
ATATGGACTTAAACAAGCTTCCCGACAATGGTATCTTAAGTTTAATGATACTATAACTTCATTTGGATTTAAGGAAAACACTGTTGATCAGTGTATATATATGAAGATTAGTGGGAGCAAGTTTATTTTTCTAGTTTTGTATGTTGATGATATTTTGCTTGCTACTCATGATCTTGGTTTGTTACATGAAACCAAGAAGTTTCTCTGTAAGAATTTTGAAATGAAGGATATGGGAGAGGCAACATATGTGATAGGAATAGAAATATTCCGTGATAGATCACAAGGATTATTAGGATTATCTCAGAAAGCCTATATTGAGAAAATTTTAGAGAGATTTAATATGAGTAAATGTTCAGCAGGAATACTTCCAATTCAGAAAGGTGACAAATTTAGTCTTATGCAATGTCCGAAAAGTGAATTGGAACGAGAACAAATGAAAAATATTCCTTATGCATCTGTTGTGGGGAGCTTAATGTATGCACAAACTTGTACCAGACTAGACATCAGTTTTGCTGTCGGAATGTTGGGCAGGTATCAAAGTAATCCTGAAATGGATCATTGGAAAGCTGCAAAGAAAGTTTTTAGATACTTGCAAGGAACGAAGAATCGTATGCTCACTTATAAAAGATCCGATCATCTCGAGGTGATTAGATATTTAGATTCAGACTTAGCCGGATGTGTCGATACAAGAAAATCAACGTTTGGTTACTTGTTTCTTCTGGCTGGAGGGGCAATTTCATGGAAGAGTGCGAAGCAGTCAGTTATTGCTGCATCCACTATGGAAGCTGAATTTGTGGCATGCTTTGAGGCCACAATTCATGGATTATGGCTGCGAAATTTTATTTCAAGGCTTGTGATTGTCGACAGTATTGCCAAGCCGCTGAAAATTTATTGTGATAACTCTGTAGCAGTTTTCTTTTCTAAGAACGGCAAGCATTCTAAGGGTGCTAAGCATATGGAGATCAAATACTTGTCTGTCAAAGAAGAAGTTCAGAAACAAAGAGTGTCAATTGAGCACATTAGCACCAATCTTATGATAGCAGATCCCTTAACAAAAGGATTGCCGCCCAAAACATTCAATGAGCATGTTGAAAAGATGGGCATTATTGGACGTCATTAATGTTTGTATTATGATTGTATTAAGTTTATGTATTTGACACTTTGAGCTCACTTACGTGTTTCTGATATTTTCTGTTTTCTATTTAGTATACATTATGGAAATAGATGAATGTTAAACAGGATAGTTTCTAAAGAAACATTATGGTTGGACTATTACTGTACTTCTCATTTATGGATCATGTTAAGTAAAATGCTATAGTTGTAATACATAGAAGGAACTATGTCGATTAATGACATACAACCGCTATGACTCATATTAGTTTTCTTTACTTAATTGTGATTATTATGTGATTGCCAATTTAATGAAATTTTATAGCATAATGTTATTGTGCACGTTATAGTCTTTATTAAACCATGAAAGGAAAATCATATGGGCCAAGTGGGAGAATATAAGAATTATTGTGACCCACATGATATGATTTATTATATGGTTTAATAATTATTGAAATGCTATGAAATAAATAATTATTGGTTACGAGAAGTTGCGACTCTAATAAAATGAAAGGGTATATCGCTTTGATGGAAGGCACATTTTCAACGAACGTATAAATAGAGTTTGGTCCTCTCTCCACCCACAATGAACAACAATAACAGAAAAGCATTTGGTATTCTCTCCTCCATTGATTGAATACATTAAAGTTTAGTGGGTTAAGGGAGAGAAATCGGATTTCTTCATTTGGTTCAAGTTCATTGGTTTTCTACAACGATCATCATCAAGTGTAACACTATGGATAAAGGTATGTCTTTTACCTATTTGTGAAAATCATGAAGATCAAAAGATCATTGTTTACTTTGAATTTCCGCATCAAGTATTATATGAATTGTCTAACACTAAAGCCATACTTGGATTCACCAAATGAATGTGAATTAATGAGCCTCAATCCTTAGATCAACTGGATCCCACTAAAGCTTATCCACAAGACCAATCTAACTCAACGTAGAGTCCACTCCCTCAATCCTCATCCTAACAAAAAATATCAATATTGTGACTTGCGACTTTTTTCTGGGATCACAGGAAATAAATCAAGATGTTTAAGTCACAGTCATCGAAGACCTTGCAGAGTGTCAATAACGTCAATTCAAGTTTGGACTAGCACTTTTCTCGAGGTACGGACACCTAGAGTGTCAAAACTTGGCACGGAGGGATACTTAAGTGCCAAAAGTTTGGAAAGTAACACTTAAGTGCCAAAATCGGAGCAAAATGGATCACTTAAGTGCCAATTCGGCTTAAATGCCGATGTTGCGATTTTTCAGCGAAGCAAGTGCAAAACGGCGTCGTTTTGCATGCTGACGTGGCTAGACAATACAAAAACGACGTTGTTTTGGTGCTGACGTGGTAAAAAAATTAATATAAAATTAATAAAATTAAATTTAAAACTAAATTTATTTAAAACATTTTAAAATAAAATAAAAATATTTATAAAAAAAACACTGTCGAAAGGGCTAGCGGTGGAGGGCCCGACCCTCATTGCCTAGGCGATGGCGGCCCTTGCCAAAATCGACAAAGTCAATGAGGGTGAAGCCCTTGCTAGAGGTTGCGAGGGTGACCTCACAAGAGCCGACGAGGGCCCTTGCCCAGGCCGTGAGGCTCGAGCCCTTGCTAGATTTGGTGAGGGTCACCCTTGCCTAGGTGGTGAGGGTCGAGCCCCCGGCAGATCTGGTGAGGGCCCCCTTCACTTAGGCCATAAGGATCATGCCCTCGACAGAATGATCCTCACCAAATCCAACGAGGGTGACCCTCAACTGTGGCTAGTCGCTGGCCATGGTCGATATCTACCTCAATCCAAAGGAAAAAGAATAGGAAAATTAAGAAAAAAAGGAAAATTTCTAAAAATATTTAAAAATCATTTAGAAATATCCGAATCAGTGCAGCCGTATTATATAAGAAGGCCAGTGTCCATGTCGGCTATTTTTGGATCAAATTGGCTGGATGGACTGAATTGATACTAATGTTAAAATGTTTAGAATTAAATTGATTTAATTAAAAGATTTAGAATTAAATGAGTACAAATGTAATCGGTTTATAATTTTTTGAGTACTTTTTCCCTTCTTCTTCTTTCCCTTTTTTCCTTTTTCTCCTTTTCTCTTTTCTTGTTCGTCCACTCTTTCTTGCCTTTTGTTGACCAGTCAACTTTTATTTGTCTGCCCAATTGACTCAGTCAACGCCTCTATTACAATCACTGCCCATTTACACGCCAACTGCCATTGCTAAGAGCTATAGGAAAGTTGTTATATGTACAATTCAGCCACGAGAGCCGACAATTCATGATTCCGGACCGGTGTCCCATTTTGTGCGTGATGTTTGATAAGAAACGGTAATCAGACCATCTCAGTGAACAATTACAATGGAACTCGCGATTTGAGAACCTTTTCATACGAAGAAAAAGATGTGAATGCGGAACTATCTGGTCTCTCGCTGAACAGGTGTGTGATTTGTGAGAAAAAACACCGTGTGACACACAGACTGCACACGCGTATTTCCATTGCATTCAAGTGTTACACGATAGGAAATTCACGATAACAGAATATTACACAACTGACATACATGTCTAATTTGATCCTACTTCCTATTTTTTAGGATTCATTTCATGAAAAATTCCAAATCGATATACTTGTGACAAATTTATCCCAAATGAATTTTTTGACCATGAAAAATCCTAAACTGGTTTATCCATGGCATAAACTCTAAACTGATACATTTATCTATGTTAGTTTTCATTAAATTAAATTAATACGAAAAACCACAAACTAATATACTTATCACAAATGGAGGGTAAAACCCCAAACTGGTATACCTATCAATTATCACATGTCATTTAATTCAAAATGAAAGTAATGAAAGATAAATTTATTATATGTATATCAATTTGGAGTTTAGTGGTCAACAAATTAATTTGAGATAAATTTATCACATGTATACAAGTTTGGGGTTTTTTCAGAGCATTAACCCTGTTTTCTAACCATTAGAATATCAAATTATTAAAACCATGCCCTCGGCTAATAGCTAAATCTTTTAAAACAATTGAGGGTAGTCTCACCAAATTTTACATGATGTTAAAGTAGAAATCCTAAGTTCAAAACTTTCGTGACCCTTTGCTAAAACAGTTGCACTAAGTTCCACAAAATTCTAAACTAAGTGGGTGAAATCTAGTATTACATAATTCTTTTTCAGCTTTTATTTGGGGAAGAAAACGTCAGGCAAATATTTTTAAAGCGCCTAAATAATGATTCGTGCTCTTTGGAGTGCAAGAATTCTAAGTCGAGAGACATCTCTCTCCACGCCTTCTAACATTAACGCGGTGATAGGATCTGTTGATTATTGTCAACTCACCGCGTTCGATTAAAGCATGAAAATGACATTGGAGAAGAACTTTGCTATATAACATCTCCATCATCAGGCTTCATCTACAACAAAGTCGGCAGAGTAAGTTTGAGAGTACCCCTAGATTTGTTAAGGTGGCCATGGAAAAAGAGTCATTTCATTTCAACTATACGATACTCTTGCTTACTCTTGTTGCTTCCCAGTCTCTTGCTTCAACCCAACCACGTTGCCATGAAGACGAGAGATCCGCGTTGCTGGAGTTCAAGGCAACCTTCTTCAACATAATACCTGTGTGCTGTGACCCTTTCACTTCAGATGAACAAGCAAGGATTCAATCATGGAACGCATCGACAGGGGAAACTCAAAGCAACTGCTGTTCTTGGGCTGGCATTGAGTGTGATAAGGTAAGCGGTCACGTGATCGGCCTCCACCTCAGTTGCAGTTGTCTCTCTGGTAAAATCGACTCCAACACTAGTATCTTCCGTCTTCTTCACCTAAGAAGCCTTAACCTTGCCTCCAATGACTTCAATTGTCAGATTCCTTCGGCAATTGGAAATCTTGCTTCCTTGAAAGATTTGAACTTCTCTGCGTCCAACTTCATGGGTCACATCCCACATTTGCTTGGTAACTTGACCCGACTTGTCCATCTAGACTTGTATTATAATTCATTAAATGGTACGATTCCTTCTTCTCTTGGACGTCTCAGCCACCTGAATTATTTAGATCTAGGCTCTAATTTTTTAATGGGTGAAGTTCCATCTTTTTTAGGAAATCTGGTCCAGCTTGAGTTTTTATGTCTGAGGGACAATATGTTAATTGGCCAAATTCCACCCTCTCTCGGGAACCTCACCCAACTTGCCATTCTAGATCTTGGATACAATCAATTAGTGGGCGAGATTCCACTCTCTTTCCAAAACCTCCTTAAGCTCAGGTTCTTAATACTTGGGTATAATCAATTGAGTGGTGAAATCCCTTCTTTCTTGGGGAGACTCACCCAGTTGATTCATGTTGAACTTTCATTCAACCAATTTCACGGTACAATTCCAAGCCCAATTTTCCAATTACAAGGTCTCCGCACTCTTGATTTGAATTCAAATAACTTGACTGGCACGGTAAAATTAGACACATTTTCACAGGCTCAAAACCTTCAAGATCTTTGGTTATCCTATAACAAACTGTCATTGATTTTCGAAACTAACATAACTAACCAGTACTCTACTCTAGCTTTAGGTTCATGCAACTTAAATGGGTTCCCAAAGTTTCTACGAGATCAAGATAACTTGTCAGTGCTAGATCTATCCTACAACAACATTTTTGGTCAAGTTCCTGAATGGTTTTTGAATGTGAGCACAAAAAACCTAAGATATTTGAACCTTTCTGGCAACTTCCTAGCAAGTTTTGCTCAAGATCCCATTATTTTCAAGTGGAAAGAACTTGTTGTAGCAGATTTCAGTTTCAACAAGTTGCAAGGACCAGTTCCGATTCCCCCTCCTCAAATTTGGACTTACATCATCTCAAATAACAGGCTCTCTGGAGGAATATCGCCACTCTTATGCAATCTAAGCTCTATCATGATGATCGATTTGTCTAATAATAATCTGCCTGGGTTTCTTCCACAATGTTTGAGTAATTTGAGTGGTACTTTGGAAGTGATGAGTTTACAGAGTAACAACTTTATTGGGAAAATTCCTAATTTGAATGGGAACTCTTGTGCGCTTTTTATGATTGATCTGAGTTACAATAAATTGTCTGGGCCATTGCCAAGATCACTCCAAAACTGTGACAATTTGGAAGTACTGAATTTTGGAAACAATCAGATTAGGGATGTTTTCCCGTCATGGTTGGGCTCACTTCTCAGTTTGAAGGTACTTCTATTGCGGCATAATAGATTTCATGGACTTATTGGGGAACCGACTAATAGCGTGGAGTTCCCTATGCTGCAAATCATTGACCTATCCCAAAATATTTTTTCCGGTAGCTTGCCGTCTGGATACTTCAAGTATTGGACTGCCACGGAAGTTCCCAAGAGATTTGATGACTACATTAGGTTGCCGTTCCTTAATTATATTTCAGACTCAGACTTTTACTACTATATGAGCGTCATTGCCAAAGGCATCCAAATGAATTACTCAAAGATCCAGGCAAACCTCACATTGATTGATCTCTCTAGCAATAATTTCAGCTGAGCAATCCCCAAGACCATTGGAAGCCTAAAACAACTAAAATTGCTCAACCTTTCCAACAACATTCTCACCGGTCCTCTACCGCCATTCTTGGCAAACCTAATGGATTTGGAAGCATTAGATCTTTCTCAAAACCAACTCTCAGGAGAGATCCCTCGAGAGTTGATGCAACTCAGTTGGCTTGCGGTCTTCAACGTATCTTATAACCGTCACACCGGACCGATACCACAGTCACAGCAGTTTGCTACATTTGACAACAACTCCTACATGGGTAACTTGGCGCTATGTGGCACTCCTCTGTCTAGAAAATGCAGAGATCCCGAAGGGTCGCCGCCATTATCTCCAACTTCCGAAGATCAAGATTCGGGAAGTGCTATGGAATTAGACTGGAAAATCGTGTGCATGGGGTACGCAAGTGGGCTAGTGATTGGAGTGGTCCTCGGGAACTGCTTGATCACAAGAAGAAGGGCTCACAGACTCGTGAAGAACTTTGGCAGAAGAAAGCAAAGGCGATGAAGGTAGGAGAGATGGTCCGAAATCAAGGAATACTCGACCAAAATCTTTCGTCTTCTGTTTTTGAGTATTTGTAACTTTCTCTAAGTTTTTCTGCTTTAGATATTAACTAGTCCAGATTGGAGTGGTGGTGCAGGAGGGTCCGCTGCTGTGCTTTGCGTACCTGATGTTTCGGTGCTGGCCTTGATTCCTGCTGGTTGTCTCGTCCTTTCTGTTCGGGCGATGACGTTTTGTTTGGTTTTGGCTTGGGTTGCCATTGTTTGGCCAGTTGGTCGCCTTCTTTCATTTGGTCCATCTTTTGGATGTGGCCGTAGTTGTGCGGCTTAACTGCGTTTTGTGCCTTGTTGGCTTCCCTTTTCTTCTTCTTTCAGCACCTTTCCACTCATTATGCCTCTGTTCATTATGAGTGTATGTTTTGGTGTCGTTTTTGTTGTAAATATTGGTTTAGCTTAATATGATTACCTTTCACCAAAAAAAAAAAAAAAAAAAAAAAAAAACTAGTCCATATGCATTTTGAATAAAGAATTCTGTAATCATACATGCGTGCATCAGCATATAAGAAAGTTGGATAGAATGGAACTTTGTGATTGAGCCACATCCAAGCCATTACAATTTACATCAAAATAATAATAAAATAAAAAAAACTTAATTTTTCTTGCTTATCTAATATTGATTTCACAACCTATCTGAAATTCCGTACTCACTCATTTAAAGCCATCAAAACCCATATTTACAACACATCCATTCTCAGCTACTTTTTGTTCTCCCTATTTTGCATTACTCTTTCGTATTTTCTATTAATTTGATAAAAAAAAAATCTTACATAGCCGAGTAAATATAATTACAGTTGTAGCTAATCATCATGATTATTTGCCAGAATATAAGTTTCGTGACTACCCCGATTATGGTCATTACAAACACAGTGGCACTCTCACCAATAGACATAGCTATAATTTCATGAAGCAAAATATCAGGAACATAATTCGCAACTTCAACGCTCACCCTCTCAATCCATCTATCCGCCATTTCCATGAGAAATCCTAACTGGCATTTCTTCAAACAACTCGTGAACAAAGTGAAAGAATTACAGAGAATTTCAATCTCAATACCTTCGAAACACCGAAAACCAGAGCAATCTCACAAGACAACCAGAATCCTAACACAAACCAGGCTGAGAATGTTCTCGATGCCAGTCATTTGTCTGACCAGAAAGGGCCAGCTATAGACGTTCGGAGCTTTGGAGCTCTTTGGGTAGCACTTGTAGTTGAACTGCTGCCGCCAACGATCTGGCGGCCATCGGGAGGATCTGGTTGGTCACGTACGAACGGCGCGCCACCAGACCGTTCCCGATCTCCTACCAGTTGCAAAGGCCGTGGCGAGTTAAGGCCTTGCAGTTGGATCAGGCCTTGATAGAGTCCAAACCCATTTAAACCCACATTTACGTGGGCTTTGCTTTTTATAGACCCATGTCGAGCCATTAATTTTACTAACTCATTACAAATCAGTCAATTGAATGTGGGTTTTTGATTTAAAAGAAAAATTAAATATGGGTTAATAAATGGATTTATGACCTATTTTGACGGTCTTGTTGTTAGATCTGAGGATTTAATTGAATCGAAGTTGCTATTTATGATTCTCCAATTCCTAATCCTTCTATATATAAATCGACCGAACTTTGCTATGGAAGCATTTGCACCATTGCGCGTGCTACCGTTGAGGCCTTTTCGTTCTCGCGGAACTTCAGGTCTGGCCCCGAACTCTATGCCTGATGGCAAATTCGGCATCGGGGCCTGAGAGGCTGCCTCTCATGGGAATTTGCATCAAATGCTCTCTTCCTAACTACATCATTTGCTTAGAGACATGGCAAGCCACCACGGGCCGATCATGAGCCTCCAGGTGGGCAAAGTTTCAGCCCTGGTCTTCTGATCGGCAGAGCATGGCAAAGAGGCGTTGAAGGTCCAGGAGCTGGATTTTGTGCTAAGGCCTGGTAATGTAACTTCTGATCGGCCTCGACCTCAGTTGCAGCTGTGTCTCTGGTTAAATCAATTCGAACGCTAGTATTTTCCATCTTCTTCAACTAAGAAGCCTTAACCTTGCCTTCAATGACTTCAATTGTCAGATTCCTCCAGCAATTGGAAATCTTGGTTCCTTGAGTGACTTGAAATTCTCCCACTATAACTTCATGGGTCACATCCCACATTCCCTCGGGAACCTCGTGCAACTTACTCGTTTAGATTTAAGCTATAATCATTTAACAAGTGAAATTTCATCTTCCATTGGAAACTTAGTTCAACTTATTGATATAGATCTTGGATCCAATCAATTAGTGGGCGATATTCCACTCTCTTTCATATACCTCCAGGAGCTTTGCTACTTAACACTTTCGTTGAATCAATTGAGTGGTGAAATCCCATCCTTATTGGGGAGACTTACTCAGTTGATTGCTGTTGTACTTTCATTCAATCAATTCAATTCCAAACTCGATTTTCCAATCAGAGTCTTGGCCTTCTTGATTTGTGTTCCTATAATTTGAGTGGCATACTAAAGTCAGATACGTTTTTCACAAGCTAAAAACCTTCAACAACTTGTGTTATCCTAACAAACTGTCATTGATCGTCGAAACCAACATCACTCACTCGTACTTTACTCTAGGTTTAGGTTATTGCAACTTAAATGGTTTTCCTGAGTTTCTAAAAGATCAAGAAGACTTGTTAGTGTTAGATCTCCAACAATAACATTTCTAGTCAAGTTTCCGAATGGTTTCTGAATGTAAGCACAAAAAACCTATGATTTTTGAACCTGTCTAGCAACTTCCTAACAAGTTTTGCTCAAAGATCCCATTATTTTCAAGTGGAAAAAAACTTGTAGTAGATCTTAGGTTCAATGAGTTGCAAGGATCAATTCCGCTTCCTCCTCCTAAAATCTCATCCTACTTCATCTCAAATAACAAGCTCTCTCTCGAGGAATATTGCCACCAATATGCAATCTAAGCTCTATCTAGATGATCAATTTGTCTGATAATAATCTGATCAGATTTCTTTCACAATGTTTGAGTAACTTGAGTGGTAATTTGGAAGTACTGAGTTTACAGAGGAACAACTTTATCAAAAAAATTCCTAATTTGAACGGGAACTTCTGTTCACTTATAATGATTGATCTGAGGTACATTAAATTGCATGGGCCATTGCCTAGATCACTCCGCAACCATGACAATTTGGAATTCCTTAATTTCGGAAACAATCAAATTAGGGATATTTTCTCTTCATGGTTGGGCTCACTTCTCAGCTTGAAGGTACTTATATTGCGATATAATAGATTTCACGGACTTATTAGGGAACCGGCTAATAGGGTTGAGTTCGCTTTGTTGCAAATCATTGAACTATCCCAAAATATTTTTTCCGGTAGCTTGCCATCTGGATACTTCAAGCATTGGACTGCCATGAAAATTTCACAGATGTATCCATCAAGCTACACTGGGCTACCGATCGGGGCTATCCTTCCATATGCAACCTTTGACTACTCTATGAGCATCATTGCCAAAGGCATCCAAATGAATTACTCAGATCTCCAAGAGTACCTCACATTGATTGATCTCTCGAGCAACAACTTCAGCGGAGCGACCCCTGAGACCATTGGAAGCCTAAAGCAGCTAGAATTGCTCAACCTTTCCGACAACATTGTCGTCGGTCCTCTGCCTCCATTCTTGGCAAACCTAACGAATTTGGAAGCATTGGACCTTTCTCAAAAGCAGCTCTTAGAAGAGATCCCCCTAGAGTTGACTCAACTCACTTCACTTGCGGTCTTCGACATATCTTATAACCATTTGACCGGGCCGATACCATAGTCATGGCAATTTGCTACATTCGAAAACAACTCCTACAAGGGAAACTCAGAGCTATGCGGCACTCCTCTGTCTAAAAAATGCAGAGATGTCAAAGCGTCACCGCCATCCTCTCCGACGTCCAGAGAAGATCAAGATTCGGCGAGTGCGATGGAATTAGACTGGAAGATCGTGTGCGTGGAGTATGCAAGGGGGTTAGCGATTGGACTGGTCCTCCGAAACAACTTGATCACAGGAAGAAGGGCTCAGAGTCTTGTGAAGAACCTTGGCAGAAGAAAACAAAGGCGAAGAAAGTAAAAGAGATGGTCTGAAACTGAGGAATACTTGACCGAAATCTATTGTCTTCTGTTTTTTATTACCTGTAACTTTCTCTAAGTTTGCATGCTGTACATATTAACTAGTCCGTATGCATTTTGAATAAAGCATTCTACAATTATAGATGCGTGAGACATAAAATCAGAAACATCTATGAATAATAAGAAAGTTGGGCAGAATGGAACTTCGTGGTTAAGGCACGTCTGCACAAAGCTCCATTCCCTTCCACTCCCTTTCACATTAATAACTTAGAAACTATTAAATTTTATACCAATCAGATGAAAAAGACTTAATTTTTCTTGCTTTTCTAAATTGATTTCAAAAAACAAAATTGTTAAAGGGATTCGTGTAATATATAAAGAGGTCATTTCTAATTAATTATATCAGTTTAACAATAAGCAATTATATAATTATAAATATTTAGCTTATAAAAAATATTAAATTTGTGATCCTTTAATATAGAATATAATTAAACATATCCTTATATGTTATACGTGTTGGTTACAGAGCTTGCAATACAAAATATACTTACGCATATTCGTAATCCATCTATAGTTGCAGATGATTAGCATGTCATAGGACCTCTGCTGAGAAGATTTACAATTAGGGTGGTTTATGATTCTACTTTGTCTTACCATTTAAAGGTTGCAGATAGAATTCGAGCCATAGTTGGCATTGTCTTGCAGCTGGATCTGAGGATTTAATTGAACCCAATATGGTTTCTATTTCCTAATCCTTCTATATATGAATCTACTGAGCTCGCTCTCGAACTATTCCTACCATTGCACATGCTTCTGTTGAGAGATCTCTGTCAAGCAACTTGGTCACCGAGAGAGTCTCCTAGCTGATGGCAACGTCGGAATTTTTTTTCTTTTGTCCCAGGTAATGTAAACGGGTCAATATGTTTGGCCGGGGTGGGCCCCAAAACCCGTTATTAGATCTGTTTTGAATTGAATTCATTAACCTTCAAAAGTTATTATCGAACAATTCGAGTGCTTGAACATTGATTTATGAAACTAGCACACTAAGAAACGTAACAGAAGAGGATGAAAGAAATGGAGCAAGGGAAAGATGAGGCAAAGGCTTAGATTGGGGTTTAATATTTCCGTCTTCATCATGCTCATGCTTGATTTGTATGCCAGGTAAATCATGAACTGCTTCGACTAATTACGGCTATCTTACCAAGAATTATGAGAGAATATGCAATGAAAAAAGGGAGATTTGTTGGGATTAGTCCGAACCAAAGAAGCACATCGGCTGAAAAAAGGGTCAAGTCTTCGTCGAAATTACCATTATAGCAAAGCTGGCCTGAGAACGACTCAATTAATCATACTCCAAAATCGATAAAAGCAGTCGTTCATCATGATTAAGCTTGAGATAATTAATGTAGTAAAACTGGGCAGCCTATATCTGAAAAGAAATCTGCTCACGCAAATTAGGGATCAAATTCTTCTTCATCGCCGCTAGTTTTTGCATGCGAACTGCCATAGCTGAGAGACATAGGAACGTACTTACAAGAACAATTCAAACTCAATAGTTGACAATTCATGTGGTCGGACTTGAGTCTGATTTATTGAAGTTTGATAAGAAATTATAATCGGACCATCTTTAAGGAACAATGCAATGACCTTCGTGATGTAACAACAACTAAGGAAGAGATGTGAAATGTGAACTTTCACATTTTCGTCCAAATAGGTGATTTGATGTTTGGCTCAATTAGTCTTCGCTTTGCATCCCTTTCATCATTGACCGACTCCAAGTTAAGCTCAACAGAAAGTCTGAAACTCCTTTTGCTGCATGGTTTCCACTCAAATGGGTTTTTGTCATCTGGTCTCTAGCTGATATAATAGGTGATTGAAGAGGAAAACCGCGTGTCATGGAGACCACATGTAGGTACTTATAGGGCCTGTTGGTAATACTCCAAAGAACAACTGATTCTGTTGATTGGTTCTCCGGAATAAAAAAAGAATAGAAATCCATTTAGTAAACTTTTTATTCTTGGGAATAAAAATCTGTTTTTTTGTTCCCGGGAATAGATTTTGAACAAAATCAAGAAGTAGAAAAAAATAGTTCCTTATTTCTAGGAACAATTTCCAGAATCAAGCCCAACTTTTTCTTTTCTTTCTTTTCTTTTCTCCTTCTCTCTTCTTCTTCTTCCTCCTAGTCCTAGTTGGTCACCGGCCACCGTCGTTGCCGCTGGCCGTGGTTGACGACCGGCAGAGCGAGGTCCGATGAGCTCATCTGACCACCGTGAGGCCCTGGCAAGGCTAAGCTTGGCCAGTGATTGGGTGAGGCTTACCTCGCTAGATCTGGTGAGGAGAGCATTGGCCCGACGAGCCTCACTTGGCCATAAGCGAGGCTTAGTCTCACTTAGATTTGGCGAGGCGAGCCTCCAGCAAACTCGCCAGATCTTACCCAGCCGGTCGCCGGACCACCACAAAGAAGGATGAAGAAGAAGAGAAGGAAAAAGAAAAAGAAAATAAAAGTATTAAAAATTAAAAGAAACAAAGAAATTAAGAATCCTATCAAACGGAAATGAAATTTTTGGATAGTTACCAAGCGTTCTAAGAATCCTACCAAACGCATTTTTATAACGGAAATGAAATTTTTGGACAATTACCAAGCACCTTCAAAAATTCAAAAATTATTATTGAGAACAGAATAAAAAAAAATCATTTTTGAGCAAAACTTGTTCCCGAGAACATAATGGTTATCAAACTAGCCCATACTATATTTAAGTGTGACGGGATAGGAGATCCAACATTTTAGAATATCACAAAATCAAAATATACATCTACTATGATACTATATCCTATTCCTAATTTTTAAAAGATTAAAGTATTGAAACTGCACATTTGACTAACGATTTAAACTTTTAAAATAGTTGACAATAGTTTCATGAAATTTTGCATGATATCATGATAAGAACAGTTAACAATGGCTCCATCAAATTTTACGACAATTAGGTCAATTCCTATATTACATATTTCGATTTCAACTTTCATTTGTGGAAGAAATTGCGTCACGCATATATTTTGCTAAGAAGATGTACAATTAGGATGGTTCATGATTTTGCTTTGTCTTTGCAATTGAAGGTTGCAAATAGTATTCTGGCCATAATTGGCATTGGCTTGTAGCTATAGATGAGGATTTAATTGAATTAAGGTTGCTATATGCGGTTCTCTAGTTCCTAATCTTTCTATATATGAATCAACTAAGCTCACTCTGCGATTGTACCATTGGACATGGTTCTATTGAGAGAGATCTCTGTCGCACTACTCAATCACAGTGAGAGTCCCTCGTCTAATGGCAAATCGAAATTTTCGTCTTCTAGGCTTTGTGATGTAAACGAGTCTAGAAAAGATTAAAAATCCGAATTGATCCAAATTGAGATTTTGGTTTTGGACTAGACTTGAATAATGGGCTGTCTGGTATCGAACCTAAAACCCTAGCCGTGATTCGAAAACTACTAATTTTTTTATAAAATGATGGAGGAAGGTACAAAGGAGGCAATGGTTTAGATTGGGACTTAAGTGTTGCGTCTTTATCACGTCCATGCTTAATTTGTACACTAGGTAATCATACCTCAGTTTGACAAAGTATGCTTGGTCGTTCAATATACTGTTTGGAAAATACACAATGAAAATGGGAGAGTTTCAGATATGACTTGTTATCCTCTGAAAAAAAGGCCAAAAATTTGCTGGAGTTGCCATTATAGTAGGTCCATAATGGCGCGATTGATCAGACTAAGATCAAGAAAAGCAATCCTTCACTATGATTAAGCTTGAGATAATTTTTTTTTTTTTGGTAGAAATGAGATAATTAATGAGGGATGATTACAAAAAAATAAATAAATTCTAAACTTATTATACAAATACTAATTCAGTCATAAATCTTTCATTTTACTCAACTTAATCTAAATCTTTTGATAATTTGCCTATACAGTCCTTCCGACCAATTTTGGGGTAATTTCAGCTCCGACAGAAAAACATTCCATGCAAAGGTCAAAATCTGGACAAGTCGCACACTTAATATGAATTTTTCCTGATATATCCTTGTTAGGGTAGTTGCAGTGGGAAGAAGCCCCTTTCTCTTCATTTCCCTGACCAATAGCTACCTTGCACAGCCAAGTTTTCAGCAAAATTAGAGACAGGAAATCTGTCTTGCCCTGCCTAAGAAGAAGTATGATTAACAAGATTTAACCCTTTAAGCATGATAGAGATACAAATCATTCAATCTACCACTAATAGGTTAACCCCTATCTAGCTCGTCATATTGTAGGACCGTAAAATTTTGGTACTTTTATAGCCTTTAAGAATAAATTTAAGAATAATCTATGAACAACCCATGCATAACAATCAAAAGAGAATTCCTAAGTTCCATAAGAAAAATTGGGCACAACCGACTCAAACATGTGAATAGAAGCCTGAAGAATAAAGAGAGAACTCATATCCCCAAAAAAGAGCTAAAAAGTTGCTGAGAAGTACCTGCAGATGCAGAGTCTACATTTTCTGGACCAGAGGCAATCTTTTTCCTCTTGGATCTACCAGAAAGACAAAGTTAAGGTGAGCTTCACTAGCAATACAAAGCAAGATAAAATGTAAACTTCGCTGAATTAAGGTCCCATGGAAATGCATTCAAATGAATTTCTAAATCTACCAAAAGGCACAGGACTAGTCGAAGTCGGTAGATAAAGGATACCCAATGAACGAACACAACTACGTGATCGAGGCATCCGCCCAAATGACCCCGGCCTTGAACTCGATTCTACCCTATAATGCTAAGAGTTATGGTCATCTCTCCAAACTCTTCAAAAAAGTAAAACTAGAACGGAAGCGAGTTCATTCCAGAAGCTCTAGAGACACAGAGCACATGGGTCCTATGCATTCAACGCAGGGAATGGCTCGCGCAATCTTGCAAGCCTCAGCTCTCGAGCCAACCGATATCGCATGCGGAAGTATCGCTAGAGCATAAACGAACGAAACCAATCACATATACACACCAACACAGCCCCCCTAATCGCAGGGCTTTAATCCTGCGGAGGCAACTTCGTACTCCAGAAATTTTCCAGGCATTCCAAGCACATCAGTCCTCATCTCACGATTACAACCAAAGACTCGCACAGCGCAGGACCAGTAGCAAACGCAACGAACCTTTGATTCGGATCTTCCTCGGCCGGGCGAGAAGCCGCGCGAGAACGTCCCATCCGAGCCAAACACGCAAGTCGGCCGATTCCGAATCGAGGTGGCGGAGCTGCTCGAACGATATCCCCTCAATCCGCGGCCGCCTGCACGATGCGGATCGATTGAGCTCACTCCGGAAGCGCTCGCATCACTGCAAATGCTTCCGTCGATGGAGATCTCTGTCGCGCTGCTCGGTGGCGGAGAGAGAGGGAGTACCCCAGCCGATGGCAATGTCGCAATTCTTGTCTTTTTCAGGAGCTTTTTACTTTTATCGCTCTTTCAATTGATTCGTACGCGGGCTTGGGCCTACTTGGGCTTGGTGATTTAAATGGGCCTGGCGAAAAAATCTGAACTGAATTGAGATTCGGGTTTCGGGCTAGGCGAAGGTTTAGATTGGGGTTTTTAATTTTATCATCCACACGCTTAATTTATACTTCTACAGCAGGTTATCATAAACCATTTCGGCTAAGTACACCTAAATTACCAATAAATATGAGAGAATATGGAATGAAAAAGGGGAGAATTCTAGATATGATTCGTTAAGATTAGTTCGAACCAAAGAAGCGCATCAATTGGAAAAAAATGGTTGAATCTTTGTCGCAGTTCCCGTTACAGCTGGCTTGGAATAGGGCGATTGATCATACTTCAAGGTCGAAAAAAGTGGTCCCTTCCTCGTGATTAAGCTCAAGATAATTGATGCAGTAAAATAGAGCAAGCTGTATTTGAAAAGAAATCTTATCATGCAGCGGATGGTCGATTAGGCTAGTAAATCAGCAAAGACTATGGGTATCTAAAACCTTCGTGGTCAGCAGCATGACCCTACAGATAGATATAATTACAAAGGTTCGTTGGCCCAGCTTATCCTATTGTTCATGAAAGTGTGCTGCTATAAGTCCATAGACAAGGACTACTGGGAAGGCTTGGAAACTATTTGGTGATTCACGTCACATGAACATTTCGCCTAGATTTTCATCTGGAAGTTGAAAATTTAGTCTTTAGGAATTGAGCTGCAGTACCAATTCAGCGAACTCACAAACGATTCAAAGATTTATGGTTTCGATGTGGCTTTTTGAAACTCATTGTTGGCTTTGGCTGCTTCACTTTCTTCTCTACGCGCCATTCTTCTAGTCCTTTTGCGAATTCGCCACCAGGGCCTAAGAGTTTGTCTATCATGGGGAATTTGCATCAAATGCTCTCTTCCTTACTGCATCATCTACTTATAGACATGGCAAGCTAGCATGGGCCGATCATGAGCCTCCAGGTGCGTGAAGTTTTGGCCCTGGTCTTTTGATGGGCTGAGCATTGCAAAGAGGTGTTGAAGGTCTAGGGGCTGGCTTTGCGACGAGGCCAGGTAATTTTGCTTCTCTGGTAATCGATTGCACGGAGGTTCCGTCTTGTTTTTTGTCCATACGGATATTGGAGATAGCTCAGAAAACTAGTGGTCCTTTAGGTCCTGACTCCTGAGCCATAAGCAGGTCTAGTCTTTCAGATTAATAAGAGAAGAAGCATGGAACTTCATTAGCTTGATCACTTTGTCTCGAGGATCACCAATCAACATGAGCAAGAGATTCGTTTCCTTGACGAATAACCTAATATCCCGGGCAGTATTTGGTGAAAAATGTACATATCAGGACAGCTTAACCTCATTGCTCATTGAACTGTTAATGATTTCTGGAGGCTTCGACCTATTCAATTTGAACTGCTCTCTAACGTTCCTAGGGTTCTTCAGGGATGAGAAGGGCACTGAAAAGAATACCCCAGAAAATGGACAAGATTCTTGAAGTCATCATTGCTGGTTACAAAGAAAAGGAAAAATCTGCCTACAGGAGCAATGAATCTGGAGAAGAAGATCTAGTTGACGTGCTTTTAAAGATTCAGGTGTCCAGAGAGCTTGAGTTTCACCTTATGGCAGATAATACCACAGGGACCCTCCTCATAAGATTGAGTCTTCAATCGCCCCTTAATCTATTTAGGCCTCTGCTAAGATGAAATTCCATACCAAGGCATAATGAGGTCTGCGCAAGCTTAATTTGGATGCTTTTAGTCCAAGAAATAAGAAAATCAAACATGAACCTTCTGGAATGCAGATTAGGTCATGTCGGTGCTTGTCGGGAGATAAGTGCAGTCTACTTCTTTTTTAGGAAGAAAACTCGGCAGTGCCACAAAGAATGTCACAGGAACTGCTAAAGGATGAATTCTCTATTCCTTTGGGTGAACATTAAGCTTACAAAGTTTTGCGACTATGTCAGAAATCAGAATATGCCTGCATTACCGAACAAGTTGAGTGTTTACAATTCCTATACCTTCCGAAGAGTCTACACATAAATTTTGTGCCTAATTTTGCTGGAAATCAGCTTATCCGTGCAGTAATGAAGAGATCAACTTGCGTTGCCTCCTACTAAATGTTAAGCATGCTTTTGTCTCCTCCTTTCCTCCACTTATACCAAATGTTGATTCCTAAAATAGACAATGCATTCGTCAGCCAGCGCCAGCACCACCAATTTTCATTCTTATTTTGCAATTGACCAGACTCAAAGATCCTGCCACATTTCCTTTCCGGGACATATTCTTAGGTGGAAGTGCAAGTACATTGACAACCGTGGAGTGGGCAACGGAGGAAATGCTGAGAAACCCAAGAGTTTCAGATAGAGTGCGGTGCAAGATCCGGCAGTCCTTTTAAAAAAAATAAAAATCGGCTAGGAAGACCTCCAGGAACTGCATTACTTAGATTTAGTCATTAAAGAAATTGTACGAGTGCATCTTCCTTTCCCTTAATTATAAGAGAGTAAAGGAACTGATGGGAAGTCCACACATAAATGATAGTTTTGTACCAGATAGATTCGAAGCTCTTCAGTTAGCTGCAAAGGGACCAACTTTGAGCTCATACCATCCGGAGCAGGTGTTCGGGCATATTACTTGGTCTTACCAGTATTGAACTCCCATTTGCACAATTGCTGTACCGCTTCAAATGGAAGATCCCTCGCGAGATCATGCCAGAAGAGTTCGACATGACTGAAGTATATAGAGCAACGGAAAAAGACTGAATACTGAATTAAGCTTACTCGCCATTCCTGTCACGTCATCTTACCTGAAAACTTATTGAGAGTGTTCCAGGGTGTGTTAAGCGAAGAAAGAATGGCATGTTAATGAGGATCCATGTTCTAATGAACTTTAATTTTTTAGCAAATGATCATGAATACTCCTTGAACTCGACAATGTCATTGCTGATCACAAAGAGATGAAAGTATCTGACAAGAAGAGTCATGAATCTGGCCAAAAAGATCTAGGCAATGTCCTCTTTAAGATTCTGGAAAACCCGGTGACATTGAGTTTTATCTTACGACCAATACCATCAGAGCAATCCTCATGGTAAGACAGACACTTGAAAGGCCCAGTAAGTGAGCTAACATAAAGTTTGTGCGGGCTTCAGAAGAAGAGTGGGTATTGAACAATTCTAAAGGTCCTAACCCTAAGGCAGTCCGTCAGATTTTAGTATTTATATGCTTGCAATGCCAAAAAGGCTAACCTCATTGTAACACTTAAAGATATTTATTGGCCGCCATCCAAATATCAAATAACTGCAATAAACATGTTTCGACTTCTTTTCCACCTCTCTATGCAGGGCCAACATGGGGGGGCTTTCAGATTATGTCAAATGTATGATTCCTGAGAAGACCTTGTGTTCATCAACTTGTGTGGAGATTGCCAACTGAGTGCCGCTCTTTTCATTTAATCAAACTTGACAATTCTGCTACCTTACCCTACAAGGACGTGATCCAAGTAGGAAGTGAGACAACCGCAATGACCCTTGAATGGGCGACGGCCATAATGGTGAAGAATCCCAGAGTAACAAAGAGAGCTCGATTTGAAATTTGGCAATTTCTTCGAGGAAGAGAGAGTCGACAAGCAAGACATCTAGGAACAGACTAGTCATTAAAGAAACTCTACGATTGCATCCTCCTATACCCTTCATCACAAGGGAGTTAAGGGACAGATGTGCAGTCTCCGTATAGGAGATACGGCCAAAAACTAGTCGTCCTCTATGCGTGGGCAATCAAAAGAGATCCTGATCAATGGAATGATGCTGAATGCTTTATATCATAGAGATTTGAAAACTTTTCAATAAAAAAACAAATAAAAATAAAGTAAGCAAGAGTGTCGTAAAATTTTTTTACCATTTTTATTTGTGAACTTTTACATTCATTTACACTAATATATCATTTATACCAAATAATATATATGATATGGTGTAAATATATAACTTTTTATTATTATGATTTACCAAACAGTGAATATGATATAGCAAATATGACATCCTGAAATTTGACTCCGTCTGGAATATATGAAATTGTTGTTTTGTTGACGCGCTTATGGTTAATTTACTCGAAACTGATCACTCTCGAGTTAATTAGTCTATTAGGTGATGCCGTTAAGGGATATAAACGTAACAGACTAGAGAATTTGATTAGAAATCGACTGCTCAACCATAATAAGTATGACACCGTTATAATCGATTAGCGAACAGACATGAGTCGATTCGATGGAATAGCATAGTCGAATTGTGGGTGATTCCGCATGATTGTCAAATTCGCGTCGAACGGCAATAACCCGATTTTTATATATATTATACTCGGGATACGTAATTGAAACCTCGCGATTATGTGACAACTGAGAGTCGTTTACGAGTCGGATATGCACAAACGTGGATCGAGAATTATCGACCATGGGTCAAACACGTTAAAATCTCTAAAAGCCACCCGATAGGTTAGGTTGTACTAAAATCACGTTCGATCGATTTTAACCACGAAATTGAATTCGGTTTCAGGAATCGGATGTTCGAGCGTGTCACGATTCATTTTTAGGATGTCGTCTCATCTTTCAGAGAAATTTCGTTGAGTCCGGAATTTTGCGGAAAAATTAATTTCAGCAAAAAGAAAATAAAAGAAATTTAGATGGCTGAAGAAGAAGGGCTTCGTTTCTACCTCCAAAATGGTTTAATTGGAGGATTTTGGAACTAAATTCTTGACATTAAGGGCTGAAGATTTTTGAGGCATATCACTTGAGTGGTTGATATTTTGCCAAAGCTCCCCATTGGTCCTCCTCTTGACTTCTTGGCTTTCTTCTTCTCTCTCCATTTTCTCTCCCCCATGCGTGAGTCTCCCCTCTCCTTTTTCTTCAGCTGAACTCCCTTGCTTCTTCTTCTTCCTTCATTTCTTTTTGTTCCTCACGTATCTCTCCCTCTTGACCTAGTTCTGTTCTCTTCCATTTGTTATTGCCATCCCACGCCAACAGCTCCTTCATCTTCTTGCTGCCACCACAACACCACCGCCACATCACTCACCCACCATCACGCCCTCACCGAAGTCCAACCTCACTGCCACCATAACGCCAGCCCCTTTGCTTCATTTCATTCCATTTTTCTACTGCCACAACACCACCAATAGCCTCACGCTTCCAGCCCACCTCCACCAACATCAGCCGGAACACCACCCAACATTCTGCCACCACCGTGAGCTGCACACCACCCAACATTCCGCCACCACCGCGAGCTGCAGCCCCAACCAGCAGCTTCAGAACCGAACCAGCCTCCAAGCTGAGAGCTTGTTAGGCCGTTTCCTTCACCGGTTGAGCTTCGTTGGAGACACGGTTGTCTCGGGTTCTCACCACCGTCGTGTTGCCGTCACCGTGAGCCCGTCGTCATCCTAATCTGGTGAGTTAACTCTCTAACCCTTGATTAGGTTGTTAATTGCGCTTAAGGGGTTAGATTAGTGTAAATTAGCTTGATTAGATTAGTGTTAATTAGCTTGTTTAGATTAGTGCTAATCATGGTTAGATTAGTGCTAAGAAGGATTAGTGTTAATTAAGTTGGTTTAGCTCAATCTAGTGGATTTCTCTACAGAGCTGATTATTGGACATTCACCGTTTGCCATTTTCGTGGGTCAAAATGTGCTACGATTTTGAGGTTGCTTCATACTTGAAAAATATTCTAAACATCTTTATTTATAACATATATTTTACTCAAGATTTTATTGATTGAAAAGAACAAGATTTCAGCTTCGTTTCATGCAAAACAGAATCTCGATTTGCGCTGGAACCAGTGACCTTTTGGTATTGAAAGGATTTTTATCAACTCTTAGAGTTCGATTTTTGAAAGAGTTTTTGCACAAAAGTTTTTCATCACATCTTTTATTTTAACATATTCACATTTCAGATCAAACGGACAAGTTATGGACCTCGAACTAAGTTGGATTTGGAAAACGTAATTTCTGGACACGGACACAGTTTTGGTAACGGTTTTGGTGATTTACTGCTCTCATAAAAATTTGGGTCAAGGTGTATGCATAAAAAGTGTTCGTCTAAGTGTCCTTTATAACATATTCAAATTTGAGAATTTTTTGAACTCGTTTGATTATGTTTCTGGAATTAATCTTGGAGACGCGCAAGTGGATCCGGTTTCTGTCAGTTAGGGCTGATTGTAGCCTTGTGGTTGTTCTTGGTGTCTCGCTTGCTGGAAAATGTATGTTTTGTGATTTAAGTGATTTTGGCATTCTAAGAACTTATGCGTGACATGATGAGATTGATTGCTCTATGTTGGTTGTCTATTATTATTCCAAAAAGTGGCCTTATAGGCTTTTAAATTGAAAAACAATGAGGTGTCGGGTTTGGACACCAAATCTTACTTGCTCAATAAAATAATGAGATTTTAAATTAGGTGCGTGCAAAGTTTGACGGATTAATTTTGAGTACGTGAGCACCTACAAATTTATTTCTAAAAATTTTGGACAAAAAAAGGGGTTACTAAAGATTGTTCTCAACTACTGGGTTTACTCCAGTGGCCACCCTTCCAACATGGAAGGGGGGTGGGGAGTTCGAATCCACATCTTCTCAAGGGGGTTGGGGTGGGGATGAATTAATTTCAGGAGTGGATTTCGACTCTCACGCTTTGCAAGAAGACGGTAAAAGTCTGAGAGTGAGAGTTAGACGAGGAGTCAAGTAGGACATACCAAAAAAAAAAAAAAAGATTGTTCTCAAAAAGGGTGGTTGGACAAAGAATTAGAAAAGAAATATGGTGTTGGGTTTGGACACCAAGTTTTATGTGCTCAATAAAACTGGAAGGTTTCAAATTAGATGCGTGCAAAGTTTGACGGGTTGATTTCAAATATGTGACCCCGTACGAATTTATTTCCGAAAGCTTTAAAGAAAAAAAAAGAGTTTCCAAGTTGATTTTTGAAAATGGATTTTGGTGTTCTTGGCTATATGATGACATTATGCATGATTTTGATGGTTTCTATGTAATATGACATGCAATTGACTGTTTGATGGTAGTTATTGAATTTTAGTAGAAAATTCGATTTTATGGGCTTTTAAATGGAAAAATGTCAGGTATCGATTTTTGGACGCCAATTCTTGTGTACTATATAAAACTGTAGAATTTCAAAATAGGAGCGTACTAGGTTTGACAGTTCGCTTTTAATTACGTGACCACGCAGGATTATATTTATCGAGATTTCTAATACGAAGAAAAAAGTTGCCAAGTTCATTATTTGAAAATGAGATATTTAAACGCAAAGCATGGTGTTCTTGGCCAAGTATGTGCTCGTGTGGTCACTAAGTGAACCTGTCCTGATGCGTATGATTACGTGGGACGATGCTCCTGTGTGAAATGTCGTCTAGGCGGAGGATGCTAGACGTTGCCGTTCGCAGATGGATTTCAAAACGAAGCTCCTGTGTGAAATGCCATCTAGGCGGGGGTTCTAGATGTTGCCGTGCCCAACAAAATGGGACGATGCTCGGTTACACTGGATGAGCATCGATTGTTGAGTTGGCCATGGCCGATGGGTCATAATAATTGGAACACGCTTGAGTGGTTGTGAAAGTTGCGCATGATTATGGGGCAAAATTGTGTGGCACGGTATGTGATGTATCATAACGATTTTACCTTATAATCGGGACCCATGTGATTGTTTGAGATATGAAAATGATGTGTTCTGGTTATTAATTGCGCTTGTGATATCTATAAATGCATATGTGATGCACTAATATGTAGGGATGCGCCGAGGCGAGGTAAGTTTTGTATGGTGTGTGTTTGGGACCCCCTTCGAGGCAAATTTGCGTCCTAATCGGGGTTTAGGATTTTGACTCGCTGAGATTTTATCTCACCTTGTCGTGGTTAACATTTTTCAGGGCCGTAGCGTGGAGATCTACTGAGTACGGATGTGGTGAGCGTGAGATGCGATACCTTTTAGCTGGCCCTGCCGTTAGTGAAGTAGGTTGACCCTAATCCCTGAGGTTTTTGAGAGGGGCGATAAGAAGTGGTCGTGGAAAGGCTTGTAAGTGTTAAACTTCTTAGGATTAACAGTTAAAAAATGAATATGTTGTTTTAGGCAATGTTTGCCGTGTTTTACTATCCCTATGTTTGTTTACTGGCCGGGTGTTTGTTCTGTGACATCCTAAATTTTGACCCCGTCTCGATAATATGAAATGGGCATTTCGTCGACGCGCCTATGGTTCTTTTTCTTTGAGTTGGCTACTCACGAGTTATCTAACTTATTAGGTGAAACTGATAAAGGATATAAATGCAGCGGACTCAAGAATTCGATTGGAAATCGACTACTCGACCATGATAATCGGCAATGGTCAATACGATACCATTATAATTGATTTTTGATCGGATATAGATCAATTCGACGAAATCATGTAATTAAATTGTGGGTGATTCCGCATGATTATGAATTAGTGTCGAACGACACTAACCCGGTTTTCTATTGATTTTATACTCAGTGTCCGTAATTGAAACCTTGCGATTTTTATGACAACCGAGAGTCACCTACGAGTCAGAGATGCATAAACGTGGATCGAAAATTATCGACCATGGGTCAAATGTATTAAAATCCCTAAAAGCTACTCGATAGGTTATATTGTACTAAAATCGCGTTCGATCGATTTTAATCACGAAATTGAACTCGATTTCGGGAATCGAACATTCGAGCGTGTCACGATTTATTTTTAGGATATCATCTCATCTTTTGAAGAAATTCCGCCGAGCTGGGAATTTTGCGGAAAAATCATTTTCGGCAAATTGGAAATTGAAACATGTTATTATGAAATTTGTTCTTAAGTGAAATTTCTTTATATGAAAAGTGTATACTCTTCCGCTTGCAAAATAGAAATTAAAGATTATAATTAAGGGTCTAGAGTGACGGCATGGGACGTCACACGATCATACGATCTCGACACTTTCGTTGCCCGTCTTGAGCAAATCAGGTCGTCGGAGCATGCGAGCAACATCATCCTATCGCCTCAAAGCTCTACAGAAGAGGTAGCTAATGAGATAATCCTTGGCCCATGCCTACGAACACCGATTCCGCATTCTTTCCTTTTTGAATGCTTTCCTCAACATGTAGAAGAACCTCTCCCATTTCAAATGGACCACCTTTTGGAGTATGTCTTGAATCTTTCTTCTCAAAAGCTTAGGGCTTTCTACCCTTTTGACCTTGCTTTCTTTGATTGGTACTTCAGATAGAAGACTATTAAACATGAGACATGGTGTAAACCTCGAATCGACAAGGCTTTAGAATATTGCACCTTCGATTGGAAGCTTAACCATAAGCTTTTGGGGAGCCTCGCCAGCTTTTGGTCACCATCCATCAACTACATCTTTTTTAGGTCCGGCCCTATGTCGATAACCCTTTTGAACGTGTAAGCCATCTCAATCTTATATAATTCAGAAATATATAACTAACTAAGCTCATACCCATGGATCCATCTATCAAAATACCGTGGCAAAAATGTGAACCCTCTTTCTATTAACCGAGGAGCTTGAAAAACATTAAAGGTAGATAGTATGACCAACCACAACTCAGTGGATAGTACATTTCTTTTAAGTAGATTGAGCATCTACTATGCATATATAAAGCAATACTATAAATTCATAATCCAAATCAAAGATATAAAATACGTATAAAATATAAATTGTTTTATCTCGACAAATTTATATACAAATAATAAGTACTCTATAATCCACGATCACAAATCACACATCAATATAGATCAATCTCTATCAAATTACACGTTAATGGTCCCTTTCATTTATCATTCTTGTGTTTCACATCAATAGTTCATCAATCTCATGCTCAATATCCAACTATGGTCATAACATAACGCCATGTGATAAGATGACCGAAATTCCTCTTGGCAAGGTTTTTGTCTATTATCAATTGGTAGCTCGGCCTAGAAGGACATCTTGACAACAATTTGCATACTCACTGGGTTTTACTTGTAATGACATGAGCAAAATGTACTAACATCAACCTCCAATAATCTAAAAACCAAATCCAGAATCCATATCACAAATCTATTTTACAAACCAAAGCATATAATCTTTGACAAATCAATTCTTTTCATAAATCATTGCACAATAATCAACTCATAAGCCATTTCTAGAAAAATGATATCTTATGTTATTTTTAATAATCAAAAGACAGTAAATACCTTATCCGGATTTATTGCCACAATAATGCTTTAAATATCACTTCTTCCTTTCTATACATATCATGCCATGCCATGCCATTTATATTCATAACATATATCAATTCTATCACTTTTATATACGTGTGTATAAATTCATGAAAGAGATAATACCACTCACCTACTCCAATCGTTGAACTCGCAATCAAGCAAGAAACGATGCCAAAATCAAACAAAACACTATCTTAACTACAAATTGGCTAAACTAAGTTTAATTGCTAACAATATGACTCCCACATGTCAACAAATCGCTTGCTCAAAGTAGATGTTCAAAACTATCTACAAATGTTAAAATTTCGCTCCAACTACTTTTCAAATTGATTTCCTTCAAATCCCACAGCTCCATAACGCTCTAATCTATGATTTCTATCAAAGTCCACAACTTAACAACCCCCAAATCACAGCTTAAATTTCACATAATTTCAAATCTATGCCTTCACTTAGAAAATTATTTTGATTAGATGAATAAATGGTTTAAATTCTTACTGAAGTTGCGAAATGAAGTTAATCTGCTTGGCGAGGTCCCTACGGTGTGTACCACTTTCTCTTTTCTTTTCCTTTTCTTCTTCTTTCCCCTTTTCTCTGTTCATCGGACGAAGTTGCACTTTCCTCTTTCTTTCCTTTTATCTCCCGATCGTTTTCTTTTTCTATTTAATGTTTTATTTATTTTTTTGCCGCTCACTACTTTTGACCAAGCCCGGTGAAAAAGGCACTATTACATGACTAACTTTGGATACATTCCATACGGAGCAGATTGAAGGATGTATCCTGGCATATTATTTGTCTTGTCAATATTGAATTTCCACTTGCTCAATTGCTCTACACTTTGATTAGAAGCCAGAAGAGTTTGACAAGACCAAGGTACATGGAGCTACAGCTTGGAAAAAGAAAGAATTGAATTTAATCCCAAAGCATTGAGAGTGGTATCAATGACCATTATGCACTCCATGTTCCCGTGAAAGAAGATTTTGCCATTGAGGTATTACTTATATAATAAGACACTCTTACTATTAATAGTGCCATCTTTTCTTCCCGCAAATCTACAAATTGCAGGAGCATGATACTAATGTACTAATGCCAAAGTTGGATACATTGAATGAATGTGAATTAATGCACCTTGGTCCTTAGATCAAGCGAATCTTACTTGAGTCCATCTGTGAGACCAATTTAATTCGATGCGGAGTCCACTCCTTCTACCCTCATCTTTATGAAAAATATCAATATCCTTTCTTCGAGATAATTCCCTGAAAAGGGAAGGTCCATAGCATATTTTTTTGCAATGCAATAAAGTTATACGGTGTCCATTTTCCGATGATAAAAGGGTAATTTACATTGTGACCTTTTTCTGGGATGATAGGGAAAAAAGCACTTTTGTTTTAAGTCAAGGTCGTTGAAGACTCTGCACAGTGTCAAGAACGTCAATTGAAGTCTGGCCCTGCACTTTTCTCGGTCCCTACCAAGAGCTGGTTTATGGATACGAAAAAATCGCGTTGGTTACTTTGCGAAGATAAAGACTTCCGTATTTTCCGGAAAACTGCCGTGGGAACATGAAGAAAAAAGACAGAAAATATCAAAAGTAGAGGACCTCCCCAATAGCCACAAGTTTCTTTTAGAGTTTTAAGGGAGGAATGTCCTTTGATGGACAAATTGTTAAAACAAATTGAAAATGAAGAAGTGCTTATACGACATTTTCAAATTCACCTTTAATTAACCATACCAAAGCTCACCCTAGATATTTGAGGAAATAAGTTAGAAAATCAACCTTGTTTATCCTTTCCAAAATCAGATTTCTTGGCAAGTGACAATTTCATTTTTACATGACAAGTTAATTAATTTTGCAATGATGCTTCATCTACATCAACAATGAAGTATGATCAGGTAGCCCTAGTAATTACTATGGAAAGTCAATAGTACACATACACCGTCCTTCGGTAATAACTCAACCTGTGATTAAGTACCAATATTCCAAGAACACCTCAAGTGATGCCGTGATATAAGACTTGCCTGCAATATCCTTCCTTCTTCTTTTCCTTTCTTTCTTTTTCTCCTTTTCTCTTTTTCTTCTTTGTGCCCCCTAACTTCCCCTTTATAGCGTCCACTTTCTGCTTGCGTTTTGTTGACGAGTCAACACTTTTTTTTCCTGCCCAGTTGACTCAGTCAACGCCACTATCACAATCGCTGCCCATTTGCACACGAACTGGCATCGCTGAGGGATGTAGGAATGAATTTATATGTACAATTCAGAACGACAGTTGAT
The DNA here is from genome assembly GCA_016097605.1 of Eucalyptus guilfoylei. Lineage (NCBI taxonomy): Eukaryota > Viridiplantae > Streptophyta > Magnoliopsida > Myrtales > Myrtaceae > Eucalyptus > Eucalyptus guilfoylei. The sequence goes on from CM027860.1 coordinate 21,500,145, forward strand.
GATTCATGCATTCGGACCGGTGTCCCATTTTGTATTTGCAGTTCGATAAAAAGTTGTAATCAGACCATCTTAGTGAACAATTCAATGAAACTCGCGATGTAAGAACATCTTCTTCAAAGAAAGAGATGTGAAATGGAAACAATCTCATTTGTCCGAAAGAGATGACTAGATGTTTGGCCTAATCAATCCTCACTCTGCCTCCCTTTCATCATTGCCGACCTGCAAGTCTCCTCCACAAAAAGTCTGAAGCTCTTTCTGTTGCCTGGGTTCCAATTGAAAGGATGTTGTGATCTGGTCTGTGGCTGATCAGGTGTGTGATTGTAAAGAAAAACACCGCCTGATATGGAGACCGCACACATGTATTTACACTATATTCAAGTGTTACGAAAGATTAAATGATATTACTTAACCAACATAAAAATCTACTATGATTGTATATTCCTGATGCCGGAGAAAGTGTAGAGAGATAGGAGGTAACACAAGTGAGAACTAAATTGGATAGGTTGCTCGCCACTCGTAAGAATCCACCTAAGAGATTAGAACATAACAAAAAAACCTTCTTGTCTTCAAACCAAAGGCTAAATGAATTATCACTCTAAATAAGTCCGCATTCTTATTCATCATAGCATGTTCATATGGACGAACTTGGAACCACCCTCCAAGTATGAGTAATTACTAAGACTCTTTGGGAAGACAAAGGACTCATAAATAAAGACTCTAGAAATTGTAAATGATATTTACTAAACCTTGAAAATATAAGAAACAAATAATATTGGGTGTAGGCTGTCGGCTGCAAGCTGGTTCCTCCTGTCCACCAAAAAAAAAAAAAATTATTGGGTGTAGGTATCCAAGACTTGCTTGATCCATTGAATGTGGACACCCTTCAAAACACGTGGCTATCGAAGTATTGGTATATTGATAACTATGCGATCGGTAACGCTTTTATAGAACTGATATTGTCTCGGAATGCTCTGGCATCAATTCCTAATTTTTATCGTAAGAACATTAAATTATTAGAACATTGTTTATATAATAGCTTAATTTTTTAAAACAGTTGAGAGTGATCTCACAAAACTTTACGTGGTATGAAAGCAGAAAATCCCGAATTCAAATTTTTAGGACCCTTTTCTGGAACAATTGTAGTGGTCTCACAAAATTCTAAACTGAACAGGTGAGATACGATATTATATACTTCTATTTCAGTTTATATTTGGGGAAGAAACGGTGTCAAGCGTATATTAATAAAGCACCTAAACCATGACATTCCGTATCTTGCATTTTCTAAGCTGGCGTGCTCTTTGGGGTGCAAGAATTGTTAGTCAAGAGACATTTCTGTTCATGCCTTCCAAAGTAAAGCAGTCCATATCTTGAGCTGTCATCTATAATGGAGGAATTGAGTTCCGCAGTCGGTCACAGAACTAGGTCATGATCTCTAGAAGTCCTTGTGAAGGACGTTACGGACTGTTTTAGAAGGCTATCTGGTCAACCAACCCATTCTAACATTTACACGGTAACATGATCTGTTTATCATAGTCTACTCACTGTAGTAGATTAAAGCATGAAAATGACATCGGAGAAGAACTCGCCTATATAGCATCTCCATCATCAGGCCTTATGCACACCCGAGTCGGCAGAGTGAGTTTGAGAGTTACACTAGATTTGCTAAGCCAACCATGGAAAAAGGGTCATTTCATTTCAAGTTTTTGATACTCTTGCTTACTTGTGTTGCTTCACACTCTCTTGTTTCAACCCAACAACATTGCCATGAAGACGAAAGATCTGTGTTGTTGGAGTTCAAGGCAACCTTCTTCACCATAGAGCCTCCTTGCTGTTCCAGCGCCACTTCAGATGTGCCACCAAAGATCGAATCCTGGAACGCATCAACAGGGGAAACTCAAAGCGACTGCTGTTCTTGGGCTGGTGTTGAATGTGATGAGGTAAGCGATCACGTAATTGGCCTCAACCTCGGTTGTAGTTGTCTCACGGGTGAAATATACTCCAACACCAGTATTTTCCGTCTTCTTCACCTAAGAAGCCTTAACCTTGCCTTGAATGACTTCAATTGTGAGATTCCTCCGGCAATTGGAAATCTTGGTTCCTTGACGAACTTGAACTTCTCCGGCTCCAACTTCATGGGCCACATCCACATTCGCTCGGTAACTTGACCCGACTTGTCCATCTAGACCTCTCCAATAATAGGTCCATAGGCACAACACTCAAAGACCTGACCATATCTACTTCGGTCCCTCAAGCTCAATGTGTACGTGCGAATACTTATGTTCGTGCTTGTGCTACACATCCACCTATGACTTCAAAGAGCACCAATTCACTGATAAATGCTGGTCCACGTGCTGATCCATATAACCCAAATAGAGGTAAAATCCCATCTTCTGGACGTCTTAATCACCCGAAGCCTTTGGATCGACGCTTCAATTTTATCACGGGTGAAGTTCCATCTTTTTTAGGAAATTTGGTCCAGCTTAAGAGTTTAAGTCTAGCAGGCAATATGTTGATTGGGCAAATTCCATCCTCTCTCGGGAACCTCGTCCAACTTAATAGTCTAGATTTAAGCTTAAATAAGTTAACCGGTGAAATTCCATCTTCCATTGGAAACCTAGTTCAACTTACTCATTTAGATCTGGGATATAATCAATTAGCGGGTGAGATTCCACTCTCTTTCCAAAATCTCATGGAGCTTAGGTTTTTAACACTTCGGTCGAATCAACTAAGTGGCAAAATCCCATCCTCGTTGGGAAGACTCATCCAGTTGATTGACATTGATCTTTCATTCAACCAATTTCATGGTGGAATTCCAAGCACGATTTTCCAATTACAAGGTCTCCACACTCTTAATTTGAATTCAAATAACTTGAGTGGCACTGAAAAGTTAGATAGGTTTTCAGAGGCCGAAAACCTTCAAGTACTTGGGTTATCCTCTAACAATCTGTCATTGATTGTCGAAACCAACATAACTCACAAGTACTATGCTCTAGGTTTAGGATCATGCAACTTGAATGGTTTCCCGGAGTTTTTGCAAGATCAAGATGACTTGTTTTTCTTAGATCTATCCTACAATAGTATTTCTGGGCAAGTTCCTGAATGGTTTTTGAAGGTGAGCACAACAAACCTACGTTATTTGAACCTTTCTGGCAACTTTCTAACAAGTTTTGCTCAAGACCCTGTTATTTTCAAGTGGAAACAACTCGTTGTAATAGATCTCCGTTTTAATAAGTTGCAAGGATCAGTTCCTATTCCCGCTCCTGAGAATATGTGGTACTACTTCATCTCAAATAACAGGCTCTCAGGAGATATATCGCCACTCATATGCAATCTAAGCTCTATCCAGATGATCGATTTGTCTTATAATAATTTGACTGGGTTTCTTCCACAATGTTTAAGTAATTTGAGTGGTACTTTGGAAGTAATGAGTTTACATAGCAACAACTTTACTGGGAAAATTCCTCATTTGAATGGGAATTTCTGTGCGCTTATTATGATTGATCTGAGTTGGAATAAATTGCATGGGCCATTGCCAAGATCACTCCGCAACTGTGACAATTTGGAATTCCTGAATTTCGGAAACAATCAAATTAGGGATGTTTTCCCGTTATGGTTGAGCTCACTTCTCAGGTTGAAGGTACTTATATTGCGGTATAATAGATTTCACGGACCTATTGGGGAACTTGCTGATAGGATTGAGTTCCCTGCACTGCAAATCATCGACCTATCCCAAAATATTTTTTCCGGTAGCCTGCCATCGGGATACTTCACGAATTGGACTGCCATGAAAGTTTTTGAGACAAATTCGTCAAGGTACATTGGGGATGCTATTAAGCGGGCCTGGATTTTCTCTTCAGACACAACCTTTCACTACTCTATGAGAGTAGTTGCCAAAGGCATCCAAATGAATTACTCAAAGATCCAAGGGTACCTCACATTGATTGATCTCTCGAGCAACAACTTCAGCGGAGCAATCCTCGAGGCCATCGGAAGCCTAAGGCAGATAGTATTGCTCAACATTTCCAACAACATTCTCTCGGGTCCTCTGCCTCCATTCATGGCAAAGCTAACAAATTTGGAAGCATTGGACCTTTCTCAAAACCAGCTCTCAGGAGAGATCCCTCAGGAGTTGACGCAACTCACTTCACTTTCGGTCTTCAACATATCTTATAACCGTCTAACTAGGCCGATACCGCGGTCACAACAGTTTGCTACATTTGAAAACAATTCCTACAAGGGAAATTTGGGGCTATGTGGCACTCCTCTGTCTAGAAAATGCGGAGATACCAAAACGCCATCATCATCTCCTACATCCAAAGAAGATCAAGATTCGGGGAGTGCAATGGAATTAGAATGGAAGATCGTGTGCATGGGGTATGCAAGTGGGTTAGTGATTGGAGTAGTCCTCGGGAACAGCTTGATCACAAGAAGAAGGGTTCAGCGTCTTGCGAAGAATTTTGGCAGAAGAAAACAAAGGCGAAGAAGGTAGAAGAGATGGTCCGCACCAAGGAATGCTCGATCGAAATCCTTCGTCTTCTGTTATTTAGTACTTGTCACTTTCTCTAAGTTTTTCTGCTATAGATATTAACTAGTCCATAAGCATATTGAGTTTAAGGAAACCATGTTGTTTTGTGATGGTAAGCTCATGGTTGTGCCTTGTGAAGACGAACATATTAAAACCGCCAATTTAGTCAATCCCTTCATTTTGGAATAATCCTTTGGCTCCTACAAATCTAGAATTACCTTTAAATGCTCCATTCGTATTCATTTTAATCCATCTTGGTGGTGGAATATATAGAGCATTTTGTAATTATACATGCGTGGGACATAAATAATAAAAAAGAAAATTGGTTAAAATGAAACTTTTGAATCATCCCTAAAATAAATTCTCGAAAGTGATTCATGTAATATATATAAAAAGGTCAATACTAATTGATTTTATGTTTTGAATAATAAGCAATCGTTTAATTATATATATATTGCCTTAAAAAAAAAAGTAAAACTGTAAATTTTTTAGGGAGAAGTATGCTATAAATCATACAACTCGTTCAAAAGTGCAGTTGCTTCTTAAAACCTTCAAAAAGTGCAATCAAGTTCTAAGTGTGATGGAGTCCTACAACTTAAAAAAAAATGTAATTAAGTTCTATAATTTATTAAGTTAGTGCAATCGAGTCCTTCTATTAACTGCATCCAACTTTTTTTTATTAGTTTGTAACTCCATCCAACCTGATAAATGAAAAATACTAATAAGTTATAGGACTTGCTTACATTTTTGAAAATTTTATGACGCAATTGCACTTTATGACAAATTTTAGAACTCTCGGTAAACTTACTCTTTCTTTCTTTTATCTCTTGTGGTCCCTTTTATTTTTTTGGCCCGCACTTTTGACCGAGTCTAAAGTCCTCACGTTACATCAGCCATGGCCCTTGAATGGGCGATGGCCAAAATGGTGAAGAATCCGAAAGTAATGGAGAGAGCTCAATCTGAAATTCGGCAACTTCTTTAAGGAAAAGAGATGATCAATCGGCGAGACATCTAGCAACTACACTACTTGAGACTAGTCATTAAAGAAATTCTATGCTTGCATCCTCCTATTTCCTTCATCACAAGAGAGTTAAGGGACAGATGTGCAGTCTCCATATAAGAGATATTAGGGGTGAGCGCGGTTCCCGAGTAGAATTGGGAACTAGAGAACCGAACCGGTTCTCATTTCTGAATAAGCTGGTTCCGGTTCCCGGTTCCCTTTTTCTGGAAATCGGCGGTTTCCGGTTCTGGTTCCAGTTCTCATAGGATAGGAACCAGAACCAGAATTGGTTAGGCTTTCTAAAAGTAAAAACCCCTAAGTCAATTTGTTGTTGTTTATCCTCAGTTCTCCAGACTCTCATTCTCTGCCCAGTGCCCAACCCGTCCCTGACGCCGCTTGCCCTCGACGCCGCCGCTGGACGTCACTCGCCCTCGATGCTACCGCTGGACGCCGCTCGCCTCTTGACAATGCCCTTAATGCCGCTGGCCCCCCATTGGCCCCACCCTTGCCTCCTTTGACACCATCGCCCCCACGCTCGCCTCGCCGTTTAGCCATTGGACGCCGCTTGTTGGAGAAATTGTCCTTGAAATATTTTGAAGCTGACAAAACGTTTTCATCAGTCTAGTCTGAAGACTTGTAGACTCTTCCATCAAAGTCTGAAGACCTCCGGACCACCAAACTCAAGACTCAAAGTCTATCCCATTGACAGTCTCTAGACCGTCGAAGAAGGCTTATCCAGAACTGGATGTTTCGTTAAAGATTTGACCTTATCGACATGATTAAATCTCTTGGCTGGACATAGCATGTCGGAATCCTTTACTCAAATCAGGATTGATTCTGGGATGATTGACGAAGTATTCTTGGAAGGTTCAGCTTATGGAAACCAAGATCCTGATTGTATGGGCGAACAGGATTGATGGGCTATCGTCATGTTCCTTAAATAGCTCGAAGATCTTCCTAATTGATTCTGTCCAACGGGTAGATTGGAAGAATTCCTTTGGTAAGTGCCAACGGGTATGATGGCATAAAGGAGTATATAAGGAAGGCGTTCTAGTAGTTTTTGAAGGTGTGCGCGATAGAAGAATTCCAAAGTCTGAAGCTCCTGTTCTTAGTCAATTAAACTGTTGAGCGATATCTTGTACACAAAAGAGAGTCTATATCTTTGAGAGACCTTGAGGAAGGGTAGTAGAGTCTCTACTCTGTGGAATCAAGGAAGAGCTACTGTAACATCTCTTTTGTTCATAGTGAAATCCAGCCAGTGGGCTGTCAGTGCGGAAGAGTGGACGTAGGCTTGGAATAAGCCGAACCACTATAATCTCTCGTGTTCATAGTCTCTTCCCTACTCTCTTTTACTTTGATCGTATCTTGTTAAGAGAAAAACTCTCATCTCTTTATCTATTATTGAATGCTGCACACTTATCTCGAAAATATTGTTTTACACCTATTCACCCCCTCTAGGTGCTTATACTAGCCCTATCAATTGGTATCAGAGCTTGAGTACTCATTTGAATTGAAGTGTTTTACTTCAGAGTTAAAGATCCATGGCTAGTATGTTGGCTCCAGGATTGGTTGAAGGGCAAAGCAATACCAGACCACCTTATTTTGATGGGAAGGATTACAACATATGGAAAAACAAGATGAAGGCTTTCTTAAGATCAAAGGATCCTCTGGAATGGGATGTAGTAGACAAAGGAATCATTCCTAAAGCTGCACCTGTCCTAGAAAGAGGAAAAGAAGTTGTTGAGTCTAGCGAAATGACTCAAGAAGAGACGACCAAAAGACAAGCTCTTGATGCAAAAGCTATTTATTCTTTATATTGTGCATTATCACTTACTGAATATAACAAAATATCTTCTTGTGTTACAGCCAAAGAAGTCTGGGATAGATTACACATTACCTATGAAGGAACTGATCGAGTGAAAGAAACCAGAATCAACATTCTACTCGGTCAATATGAAGCATTCAAAATGAAGTCGGAGAATCTATCACCGACATGTTTAGTCGTTTTACGATATCGTGAATGGACTTGAAAATCAAGGTCAACCAATTTCAGATCCCATGAAAGTAAACAAGCTACTGCGTGGACTCTCCAAGGATTGGAATCACATAAAAACCTCAATAAGAGAGACACAAAGAATTATGCCACTTTCTCGTTGATGAATTGGTTGGAACTCTTCATCTTATGAAGTGGACCGAATCAACGAAGACGAAGATCCTAAAGGTAAGAAATCCATTGCATTAAAGTCTAATGATGATTCGATGTCACGGACTCGAAGACAACATGGATGATGAAGAGCTTGCTCTCATGATAAGAAGATTCGGAAAGCTAAACGAAAAGGAAGAAGATTCAATCCAAAGAAACAAAGCTTCCAAAAGCAACGAGTAAGTCTCGTTGAAGATGAAGAATCCAATAGAGATGTAGTCTGTTTTGAATGTAAGAAAAAGGGACACATCAGACCCAACTGTCCCCTTTTGAGGAAGAAGAAAGGAAAAACTGAGAAATCTCGAAAGGCATTCAAAGCAGAAACTTGGAGTGATACGAATGTGAAGAAAGTGATGATGATTATGCCAACATTTGTCTCATGGCGCAATCGGACTCGACTCGACTCAAAACGACTCGTTCGAGACAAAGTGAAATCAAGGTAAGAAACTTAAAAATACCTACTAAAGTTTCTAGATACATTGATGAACTCGTGTCTTAGTCTCAAAACCTCTCTTAAAAGAATTTCTGAACTTAAGAGAGAAAATTCTGCTCTAAGACAACAGGAAAATGTTTGGAAAGAAAAGGTCAAAAGTTTAGATGAAAATGTTACTACTTTGAAAGAAAATGAAGATAACCTCTCAAAAGAAAATGCTTTCTTGAAAAATGACATCTCAAATATTTCTAAAAAATTTTCAATAGGGTCTCGAGAAACTTGAAAAAATTCTTTCGGTTCAAAGACCTTATTTCAACAAATCAGTTTAGGAATGTCTGCTGAAACTATTCCTCTAATTGATTTTCCTAAAGTAAAGGAAAGAATCAAGCAAAGACCTACAAGAGATGCTTATAAAAATCATTTCCAAAAAGTTTTTGTAAAATCGTAGGTCGCAAAGTGCTCTTAAATGTTCTAAGTGTTACGGTTCGATCATCTTGAGAAAGAATGTCAAATGGTTTGGAAACCCGTTAAGAAGGTTTGGGCAAAGACTACATATAGTACTAACAACAATGGACCCAAGAAAGTATGGGTACCAAAGAAAGTTTGAGTCTCTCTTCTAAATGCAGGTCACTATCAAGAAAAAGATTAAATGGTACTTGGATAGTGGTTGCTCGAGGCATATGACAGGAGATTCAAGCTGCTTCTTAAAGCTTGTTCAAGTTAATGGTGGAAAAGTTTCATTTGGAGGAAACAAAGAAAAGGAAAAATTGTAGGATTCGCATCGTAAAGATTGGAAGCCTCATGATTAGCAATGTTTCCTTAGTAGAAGGACTCAACTATAATTTGCTAAGTATCGATCGGCTATGCGACACTAGTTTCAAAATCAATTTTCAAGAAGGAATTTGTTCGGGAACCGAAGGATTCCTCTCGGTCTTTTGTGGGTCGAAGACATGGAAATATCTATCTTCCGGATGTCAAACCAGATGAAACCCAATGTCTAATCTCGATTCAAGAAGAAGCAAATCTGTGGCACAGAAAGCTTGGGCACATTAACATGAAGCAAATAGCCAAAATTTCAGCAAAGAAGCTTGTACGAGGACTACCCGAACCGTCATATAAAAAGTCTGATCTATGCACACCATGTGTGTTGGGAAAACAGGTAAGAAACTCATTCAAACCATTAAATCAAGTTTCCACTAATCGTGTTCTGCAGCTTTTGCATATGGATCTCTTTGGACCTACCAGAACTCAGAGCATTGGAGGTAAGAAGTATTGTTTAGTAATTGTGGATGATTATTCACGATTCACTTGGGTTTATTTCCTAGCAAGTAAGTCGAAACCTTTTCTCATTTCGTAAAGTTTGCCAAAAAGGTTCAAAATGAGAAAGGATATGTTATTTCGAGAATTCGGACAGATCATGGAGGTGAATTTGAAAATTAAGACTTTACAAAATTCTGTGATGAATCTGGTCTTCAGCATGTTTTTTCTTCTCCATACACTCCAGAACAAAATGGAGTCGTGGAAAGAAAGAATAGGTCGCTTCAGGAAATGGCTAGAACCCTTTTAATTGAAAGTAACATATCTTCACACTTTTGGGCTGAATCGTTTCTACAGCTTGTTATATTATTAATAGAGTCTTTTTGAGGCCTATTCTGGAGAAGACTCCCTATGAGTTATTCAAAGGAAAAAAGCCCATTGTTTCATATTTTCATGTGTTTGGATGTAAATGTTTCATATTGAAAAATGTAAATGATCAAGTTGGTAAGTTTGAAGAAAAATCAGATGAAGGAATTTTCCTTGGATATTCCATTACAAGCAAAGCTTACAGAGTATATAACAAGAAGACTCAATCTGTGGAGGAATCTATGAATGTCAAATTTCAAGACTCTACGCAAATTGAATCAATTCGACTCATCTTGAAGATTCGATCCCGCTCCGAGACTCTACAAAGTCTAAATCTTCGAAGCGGCTCGAGACTTCACAAGACCAAAGAACAATTGATCGAAGAAAATTCAAATGAAGAAAAAGATCAACGATCCGACAGATCTAACAGCAAATGGAAGCATAAATCCAGTCATCCCAAAGATCTCATTATTGGCGATATTAATGAAGGAATTCGCACAAGATCCAAAAGGCGCGAAGAGTCTAGTGTCTTTGTCGCTCTTATTTCTGAAATAGAACCCAAAAGCATAGAAGAAGCTTTAACAGATGAAAGCTGGATTGAAGCTATGCAAGAAGAACTCGAGACAATTCAACATCAATGATGTCTCGGGAATTGACTTCTAAACCAAAAGGTAAGACTATTATTGGGGCTAAATGGGTTTTCGGGAACAAGATGAATGAAGAAGGAAAAGTCGTAAGAAACAAAGCAAGACTCGTAGCCAAGGGATATACGCAAGAAGAAGGGATAGACTATGATGAGACTTACGCTCCAAAGCAAGGTTAGAAGCAATTAGATTATTACTTGCTTTTGCTTGTTATAAGAGTTTCAGGTTATTCCAAATGGACGTTAAAAGTGCCTTCCTGAATGGATTCATCCAAGAGGAAGTCTATGTGGAATAACCACCTGGTTTTGAGAACCCAAGAAAACCAGACTCTATATTCAGACTGAAAAAGGCTTTATATGGTTTAAAACAAGCTCCTCGAGCTTGGTACGACAGAACTAAGTAAGTTTTTAATTCAAAATGGGTTTGTCAAAGGTAAAGTAGATACTACTCTGTTTATCAAAAGAGAAAGCAAAAACTTCTTACTTGTTCAAATTTATGTTGATGATATTATTTTTGGGTCTTCTAATGAAAGTCTATGCAAGAAATTCTCTAAGTCTATGCGGGATGAATTTGAAATGAGCATGATGGGTGAACTAACCTTCTTTCTCGGACTTCAAGTGAAACAACCGAAGGAATGAACTTTTATTCATCAAGAAAAATATGCCAATGAACTTGTCAAAAAGTTTGGACAGGTGAATTGCAAAAAGACCGACACACCAATGTCAAGTTCCTTGAAGATAGACAAAGATGAAGAAGGGAAGAAAGTTGATCGAAGCTATACGGAGTATAATTGGATCACTTCTTTATCTTACTTGCTTCTAGACCCGACATTTTGTTTAGTGTTTGCATTTGTGCCGATTTCAATCGAGACCCTAAAGAATCTCATCTTAGTGCTGCAAAGCGTATTATCAAATACATTGCTTCAACTTCAAAAATAGGTCTCTGGTATCCTAAAGGAGGAGACTTTACTCTTCTGGGATACTCTGACGCAGACCTAGCCGAATGCAAAGTTGATAGAAAGAGTACCTCGGGCACTTGTCAACTACTTGGAAACAGGACAGTGTCTTGGTTTTCAAGGAAGCAAAGTACAGTAGCTCTCTCTACAACAGAAGCAGAGTATGTAGCTCTTGGAAGTTGTTGCTCACAAATTCTGTGGATAAAACAACACTAAGAGACTTTGGAATTGAAGATTCTTGCACCGAAATCAAATGTGACAACACCAGTGCAATAAATCTCACCAAAAATCCGATTCTTCACTCAAGAGCAAAACATATAGAGATTCGGCATCATTTCATTAGAGATCATGTTCAAAGTGGAGAAGTATATATTCAGTTTATTGACTCAAAGAATCAACTGGCGGATATCTTTACAAAGCCTTTGGAGAAAAATCAATTTGAAGCTATTCGTTCCAGACTCAATATCTTAAAGTCTGAAGAGGTTCAGACTCTAATCTAAAAGTCTAAAAGCGCTCAGACTCAGATGATCAAGATCCATGTCTGTAAGTTTTGTTACTATTTCTCATATCAAATCTTGAAAAGGTAAAATCTTCTATCCAAATTTGATTGGTTCTAATTCCGCGATTATTTCATTTTTTTTCCTTTTTGAAAAAGGGGTTTTAGTTTACAGTTATCTAATATTTTGAAAAGGCAGTTATTTAAAAAAAAAGAAGGCATCTTTACATTTTCTTTTTACGGCGTTTCGTATGCTTCGTTTCGATTACTTTATATACTGGAGGTTTATCTTCGTTTCTCTCACAAAAACCCTAAGAAAGCATCGATCTTCCATTACTATCTTCTTCCCTTGTTTTTCGAAAAGTTGTCATCTTTCTGAAAGAGAAAAAAAAAAAAACAAGCTTGGAATCACTCAAAGATAGTAAAATATGTCGTCCCAAAGAAAGTCCTCAAGAATAGCGAACGGGGACCACAAAGCAAATGCAAGAGGGGCCTACGCATTTTGATCTCACCGAGGAAGAAGAATCTCCGAGACAGCAGCGAGCCCACAACATTCTCGGCAGCGTCAATCTCTTCCTTCTAGTCCTCGATTGTTGTACATCAAGAGGAGGAAGAAATTATCGAAGACGCAGATCCCGTAAGAACTCTCAAGCCCGCTTTCACCTATAAACTTTATCGTGCTTTAAAGAGGAGTGGTACTCCGTTGAATTATATTGATGAGTTTATGAAGGAAAGAGGGTTTAGAAATGAAACATTCTTTTTACGCACAATGGAACGATTGGGAATTGCCCCTGCTGGTTCGGCAGATGAGGCATTCGCAAATATTCCAGTTGATCCAGGTGTTGGAGGGCTAAGTCAGCCAGATGGAAATGATGATGACAGGATGTACAGTGAGTTTAAACCGAGAATGGGCATTGCAGCAAAAATCCGAGCGAAAAGGACGGACTTGTTTCGATCGGATGAACACAAGCAACTATACTCTAAGTTGCTGAAGCGTGGGGTGATAAACCCTAGAAGTGTGGACTTCGATTTTCTTGACTCGTAAATATCAATCAAGCGGGAAAAATTTAATCTTCTTCAACCTGAACATTTCGTTCGACACCACGAAGGTCATGCTTGAACTTATCGCTTATTTCTATTCGAATCTCGCTTTTTGACTGCGAATAGATTTTCTTTTAGTGTTCGAGACCGGGATTATGTGGTTGACATGAATGCACTGGCTGATGTGATTGGAGTGGAAAGAGGAAGATATCAACCCATCAATGTGTCTATTGCTCGTGCAACGTTGGAGCTTGTCAAGGATAGAAAGACGGAAGAAAAAATCTCTTATTCAAGAATGAATGCGTTCAACATTTTGCTTCACAAGATTGTGATCAACTGTCTTAGACCAAAGTCAACTTCAAAGACAGATGTTTCAAACTCGGAGGCAAAATTGATGTATGCCATCAATGCTGGTAAAAAATTCTCTCTTCCACACATTATCATGTTCCACATGTACAGAGCAGTGGTGAAAGACAAGGGTCAACTTCCGTATGCAGCTCTTGTGATCAAATTATTTAGACATTTGAATGTTCAGCCTCCCAGGATTTTCTGTGTTAGAACTTGCGATCACATGGTGGTGGGACTGAGAATGGTCACTAAGATGCGTCTGAAGGAACTCAACAAGGCGTTGGAGAAATTCAAGGAAAAAACGCCTGTCAAATCCCATCTCTTATCTTCGGCTGCAAAGAGAAAAGGGAAGGAGCCCATGGTTGCTCCTCCAAAGAAAAGAAGAGCCCTCATTATTGAGGATGAAGAGGATGAGGATGATATCACTATTTCTGCTTTAGCTTTGAAGAATTTGAGTTGTTCTACTCGAAGTTTCACTAAGCAACAAGAAAAAGAGACCGTTGAGACAGAACAGAAAGAAGCAGAAGAGAGAGAAGCAAAGGAGAAAGAAGCAGAAGAGAGAGAAGCAGAGGAGAGAGAAGAAGAGGAGAGAGATGCAGAGGAGATGAGAATTCAAGAAGAAAAAGAGAAAGAGAGAGAGGAAGCAGAGCAGGAGGAATACTTTTCTCCACCTGAAGGCTTGGAAACAGGGGGAGATCATGAGAAAATAGGAACGTCCTCATTCCCTGTCACTAGTGAGGGAATAAGTCGTTCTCCAGCCGATCCAGAGGACATCTATGCTTCTCAATTTCCTGAGGAGGAACATGAAATTTCATCGCCCAATCTGCGTGCTGATCTGCCATCATCTGCACATACTCCATCTGATCGTGCGAAGCGGTACTCGGGACCGATAATTCGCGGACTTTCGCAGAATTCTTGATGTTCTTTTGGAAATGCGAGGTCAAATTTATGCTCTGGGATGCGAAGTACAGAACTTGCAGAATGCAGGGCAAACCTCTTCAGTCTCGTTGCATGATCAAATTCAGGCCCTTGCTCGTCAAGTTCAATCAACTACTAAGGGTGAAGATGTTGAGCAACTGAAGGAGGACTTGAAAAAGCTGGAAGGGATTGTTCAGTCGATGGGAGATTTCCAGCTTGTTCGTGTCCCCAAGCAATCTTAAGCTTTTATTCTCTTTTCATCTCTACCTTTTTTAATGATGACAAAAAGGGGGAGAGATGTGGTGCAGATTTGTTTTGAACTTTACTTTTATTGTTTGACTTGTCTTTGGTTGTTTGGTTCTGGACTGTTTTTGGATTTGACTTTGACTGCTTGAACAATTGGTTGTCTTAAGTAATATTGTTATCTCATGGCTTTGTTCATTTACAGGACTAATCTATCTTCTGTGGATGCAGACTTTAGTGTTATTTCTAAGCCTCTTATCTTTATGAGATATCCATATTTGCCTAAGTATTGTTTTGCAGGTCAAAGATATCCAAATCTGCAGAAAGTTTTGTCACCATCAAAAAGGGGAGATTGTTGGAGAAATCGTCCTTGAAATATTTTGAAGCCGACAAAACGTTTTCATCGATCTAGTCGAAGACTTGTAGACTCTTCCATCAAAGTCTGAAGACCTCCGAACCACCAGACTCAAGACTCAAAGTCTATCCCATTGACAGTCTCTAGACCGTCGAAGAAGGCTTATCCAGAACTGGATGTTTCGTTAAAGATTTGACCTTATCGACAAGATTAAATCTCTTGGCTGGACATAGCATGTCGGAATCATTTACTCAAATCAGGATTGATTCTGGGATGATTGGATCCGATGATTGACGAAGTATTCTTGGAAGGTTCAGCTTATGGAAACCAAGATCCTGATTGTATGGGCGAACAGGATTGATGGGCTATCGTCATGTTCCTTAAATAGCTCGAAGATCTTCCTAATTGATTCTGTCCAACGGGTAGATTGGAAGAATTCCTTTGGTAAGTGCCAACGGGTATGATGGCATAAAGGAGTATATAAGGAAGGCGTTCTAGTAGTTTTTGAAGGTGTGCGCGATAGAAGAATTCCAAAGTCTCGAAGCTCCTGTTCTTAGTCAATTAAATTGTTGAGCGATATCTTGTACACAAAAGAGAGTCTATATCTTTGAGAGACCTTGAGGAAGGGTAGTAGAGTCTCTACTGTGGAATCAAGGAAGAGCTACTTTGTAACATCTCTTTTGTTCATAGTGAAATCCAGCCAGTGGGCTGTCAGTGCGGAAGAGTGGACGTAGGCTTGGACTAAGCCGAACCACTATAATCTCTGTGTTCATATTCTCTTCCCTACTCTCTTTTACTTTGATCGTATCTTGTTAAGAGAAAAACTCTCATGTCTTTATCTATTATTGAATGCTGCACACTTATCTCGAAAATATTGTTTTACACCTATTCACCCCCCTCTTGGTGCTTATACTAGCCCTATCACCACTTACCCTCTAACGAGGCCGTTCGTCCTCAACAGCGCCGCTAGACACTGCTCGTCCTTCGACGACGCCCTCAATGCCGTTGGCCTCGCCCTTACCTCCCTCGATGCCGTCGCCCCCCGCTCGCCCCACCGCTCAACCACTAGACTTGGACGCCACTTGCCCTCTGATGCCGCTCGCCCTTGATGCCACCTTTGGACGCCACTCGTCCCCCGACGATGCCCTCGACACCGTTTGCCCCTTGCTTGCCCCCACAGGGATTGAGGAAGACAATGAGAAGTTCTTGTAGCTTAAGCAAAGGATTGAGAGGTATATGTTGATGACTTTTCATTAGCACTTCAAATATTCAATTAGTTGGTCATTGAAATATTTC
The DNA here is from genome assembly GCA_016097605.1 of Eucalyptus guilfoylei. Lineage (NCBI taxonomy): Eukaryota > Viridiplantae > Streptophyta > Magnoliopsida > Myrtales > Myrtaceae > Eucalyptus > Eucalyptus guilfoylei. Next base: position 21,516,225 of record CM027860.1, read on the forward strand.
TTAATTTCGGACTATGTGCTCAGACAGGCACCAAAAGCTTAGCTACAAAGTGACTCCTGGGGATGAAGTTGAAGATATGTATGAGTTGTTGAAAGAAGTTAAACAGAAGATACCATCATTGAGGCGGTATCTTCCGGTGCAATAGCTTATGATTATCAAAGGCTACGGGTGGAAAGTGTCTGTTCAAGGTTAGGGCTTGTTTCTTTGGCATATTTATGGAAACAGGATCAGTCAATGCTTCTTCAAGAAATGGTAAATTGTTTTATCATTTGATGTGGCATTAGATAGTTGTTCGGTTTATTTTGACTTACAGGATTCCTTCTTTTGTTAAATTAGATTGACAATGGAATATTGGCCATCACGGTGAAGGTGAAACTTTTTTTTTAATCTGCTACAGCTATTTCATTTTGATAATGAAGTGTTTCACTTTATGCTTTTTATACAGATTAGTAAAGGTTTTGGGTGAAAACACGAGTTCCATAAGCTGATATATTTATTTTGTGAGGTGAAAGTCATGCCTAAAATGAGACTAATGAGGATATAAATTTCTTATGTACAAACTGATGTCGATACTCTTCCACCATGCACGTTTGCCATTAGTCCTGTTTGCCAGTTCATTACAGTGCATTTATTAATCGAAATTTTTATCATGCTTTTTTTCAGCATTTGAAAGTAGAATGCTATTTTTTTCTCCTTTATGGTTTTTAAGGCACATCTCTTACCTCAGAATATACTGTCCCCTCTTTCTTTCTTTCTTTCTTTCTTTCACCTGTCCCTTCTCACTTAGTGAAAGAGTCTATTCACAATGAGCTCTTTTTGTGACATAGTTGCTGCTGAAAATAGATGTTATGCTTTGATATGTTTGAAAACAATGGTAGTAAAGTTTTTAGAGGGTGCAAATTGGGATGAAAGATGAGTTTTAGGTTGGCTAAAAGCCTAAATTCACGCATTTGATGAGTCATTCTAGGTTTGTTTGGCATGCTTGTGGATGTACTTGTGCTTTTTTAGCTACCAAGTATGAATTGAAATCGAACGAGATGCGGACCCCTGGAGTGCCATAACTTGGCAGAAATGGACACTTAAGTGCCATAACTTATGAAAGGTACGCTTAAGTGTTAAAATCGAAGCAAAATGGCTCACTTGAGTGCCAATCCGGCCAAAATTCGGCTAAATTGCATATGTGGCATTTTTCCGGCGAAGTGAGTGCAAAACGATGCCGTTTTGCACGCCGACGTGGCCAAATAATGCAAAAACGGCATAGTTTTGGGCTGACGTGGTAAAAAATATAAAAATTAATTAAATTTAATTTAAAATTAAATTTAGTTAAAATATTTAAAAATAATAATTAAAAAATTTAAAAAAATTTAAAAAAGAAAAAAAAAAAAATGGGGGAGGCGTCTGAGGGCTCAGCCTTTAGCCACCGCCACTGCCTCCTCGCCGTCGCCGACAAGGGCCGACGACAGAGGGGGGAGGGTCGGTTGGGGTCGCCGTGTGGCACCCTCGAACGGCCCCCGGTCCGTTGGGGTCGCCACAGTTCGCTTACCTTTTTCTTGCTTGACCTGAAGGTCTATCAATCCTGTGGGTTTATGTCTTTTGAATTGGTCCCTGCGCAGTATATATACATATATATAGCGGAAGCAAAAATCAGCATCTCCCTATGCCAAAATTTGAAATGATGCACACCTACTAGACATGTTTATAAGTCAAAGCCGAATACTTTTATTTATCTAAACTTGATAGACATCATCAGTCGGAACACCAAAATTTGCCATGGTTTTCTATACCCGGCTACATACCAAAAGATAACCGACTCCCCTTTTCTTTTCTTTTCAAATAGTCATATACATAAGTCTATCAGTTAGTGTTGGCGGTCCAAAAATGCTTCATCTCCTATCCGTCACTCTCGATCACACCCAGTCCGATCCATCAGCTGGCGGCGGCGGCAACATCCCCAGCATGACCCCATCACGGTGGACGAATACAGCCACAAACTCCTGAATCACTAGGTCGGCGGGCGAACCAATGTCATACAAGACCAGTACCCGTACTCGAACAAAGACTAACCCTCGTATCTCGGGATGAGGGTGCTCCGTACACTCCCACTCAAGATCGACCGGTATACCATAGAATGTGTCGGGGGTGACTAGTAGCAGAGGCATGTCTTTTAGTCTAAAATGTTAGTCCCCAAATGGGGTGAGTACAACCACTCATCAGTAAAAAGTTCATTAAGCTATATCGTGCAGTACCGTCAATATCCAGATTCATGCAAGATAGACAGAAACAAGTAATCCAAGAATAAGTATGCATCAAAATTAGGAGATTCTTTAATGCAATGGCAAATGCAGTTTCAAAGGATTCAAATGCATCATGTCCAGTTACACAAGTCCCGATCATAAGGCCAAACTGTAATGACACGTCCCATTCCACGCCATACAATTTAGTCCTATAACCAGACCACACACACACTTAGTAAAGCCATCAATTTTAATATTCAAAAGGTTTCACCCCCCAGAGGACCAATGTTTGCATCCTTCTGGGATTTCACACCCACCCTGGCGTCGCGAAAGCCTTTGGCATTCAGCCACACAGGGCCACCGGGCATCCAGAGCATGTCTCACCACACCTCTAGGCATCTCGCACCCCACCTGGCATCACGAGGAACCTCCGGGGCTCTCCATGAAAATCGTTACCCCGGCCCTCTGGATTTATGTACCAACAAGCATACAACTGGGCATCCCGAAGCTCTCGGGGAAAAAGCCTCCGGCATTCAGCCACTAGGGCCACCGGGTATCCACAAGGCATCGACTCATTCGATCCTTTGGGCATCCCGACTCCCGGGGCATCGTTGACCTGAGGGTCCAACGGCAACAATTAACATCTTAATTTCAAAAAATACTTTCAAATGCAATGACAAGATGTCCCATGAATCCTTCATCAAATCTCAATATTGCATAATATTCCAATGCCAGTATTATCATGTCAAATAGCAATTCAATATGTATTCACCTTTGGGACGATTTGAGCAAATTCGGAACAAAACAGCTCGATTATTACAATGCATAGTTCTGGTAAAAATTTCGGAATAATCCCTGAATGAACTCAGAAAATTATGAAATTTTGACATGTTATCAATAAGACCTAAAGGAAAAAGTTTCATGAAGAACACCAAGTCAAATTCCTTATATATCAAGAGCAGTAATTGCTGTATTATTTGCTAACGTTCTGTAATGACTTCCAGATTTAACATTTTCATAGAAAATCGTTTTATCGATCAAAAATTGTTCATTTATTCTCAATTTTTGATATGTTATTCCTAAAGATATTCCCTACAACTTTAATTAAGGGTTTGAAGTCTAATTCCGGCTAGATAATTACAGAAAATTCATGGAATCACCAAAGGTCATGCTGTTTTCTGCGAAAACAGTTTACTATTCCAAAGAGAACTACTTCTACTCATTGAATCCCAGCATCCAACATCCATAACCAAACACTATAACTACTTCACTTCAAGAATCCACTTTAGTTAGACCTTTCAATTCTTATTTCAGCCAATAATCGAAACTACACAAAACAAACTCTGTTTTTACTCAATCTCTTAATCCAACTTCATCTCAATCATCCAAAAATCCACATGCAGCTCCCAATTCTGCATTTTCTCACATCTACCAGCATTTCACCAGATAATTGCAGCATGCATAACATAGATCAATGAACTTCTACTTGCCTCTAGCTCTTTTACTCGAATGCAAGCAAAACAGGGGCTTGGGGGTCTCGAGCTTGGCTCAACAGCGGCGAAGACCGGCGGCAATAACGGCAGCACCGTGCTCGACAGAAGGGCGACCTCCTCCTTCCTCATGCCGTGCACCCGCTCGCTGCTCGCACTACTCTCACTCACAGCCCTCTCAATCACTCACTCTCTCTCTGCTTTTGGTCTGCTCGATTCACTCTCCCTCCTCCTCTCAATTCCGAATTTCCTTTTTGTTCCTTCATTAATTAACTAATTAATTATTTGCATGTTGATCATTTGGTAATGCAGCAGCTTTGGACAAGTGGAGGGAATGTGAAGACTTTCCCTCGCCACTTGGAAGCAAAAACCGAAGGTAGCTGCATGAAGAAGCAGTCTTGGCCATGATGGGCTTCTTTCAGTCGAGCATCAACAAGCCTAATAAGTCTACTTTGTCGACAATTAAGGGAAAGAGTAGAGTTGCTTGGGCCCATGGGCTTGTGGTCACACGGCCCTTTAATTCACGGCCCAAAATCCTCCCAAAGATTAATCCTTAAGTTTTTAGTGGTAATATGAAGAAAATGATCCTATAACTTCCTCAACGATCGAATCATTATAACACACCGTGCATCAGTCCAATGATGAAAATAAAACAATGTCCGTTACTTAGTCATGGACCGTCGCATATCTAGGGGTCGTCTCAAAATTTCTTGGATGCCACACACCAGGCCCTGGCTAGGGGCCGGCAACCCCGGCCGACCAAAGGCGAGGGCTCACGAGCCCTCGCCCAGATCTGGCGAGGGTCGACGGCCCTTGCCCGGCTAGGCCAAGGCCGTCGACCCTCGCCCGGATCGGCGAGGGCTCGCGGCCCTCGCCCGGATCCGGCCGGGGGGGAGAAGGAGGAGGAGGCAGCCGACGGTGAGGGTTGGGGCCACCGGCCCTTGGCCGGGCTCGGTGGCCCCGGCCGACCCTCTCCCACCTTCTAGCGACGGCGGGAGGCGGCGGTGGCGAGGGCTCGGCCCTCGGCCCGCCGGCTGCCTTCCTCCTCCTCCATTTCCATTTCCATTTTTTTAAATAAATATAAATTATATTATTATTTTGTTTTAAAGTTAATTTAATTAATTTTTAGATTATATTAAAATTCAAATTATGCCAAAACGACGTCATTTTGGCCGATTTAAGGGTTCTATTTTGGCCAACACCCAAAACGACATCGTTTGGGGTGAATTAGAGCTGACTCAGTTCTCCGGCGAGCCACCTCGGTGAGAAATATTAATATTTAAATGCCACATATGATTTCTAGCTGGCTTCGCCGGATGTGGCACTCAGGTGTCCCACTTTTCTTCAAATGTGGCACTTAAGTGTACCTTTCGTAAGTTGTGGCACTTAAGTGTCCCTTTGTGCCAAGTTATGGCACTTGTAGTGTTCTTTTCCTAAGATCTAACATAGTAGATTCTTATCCAAAAATATATATTTTGTAGTGTTTCTATTAGATGGTTGTTATTTTTTCTTCTAAGACAAATGGATGTGATTGGTGGCGGCTATGGGGTTGAACCTAGAAAAGCATTTAGGGAAAGATGTCTCTTTCTTGTCCTCATGCCTCCATAAATTGAAAGAGTATGTAAGGAAGTCTTAATTACAAAGCATGTTGTTATCTTCTGGTTGTGCATCGAATGTGATTTACTGGCATTTTCTTTCACTTTTGAACCTCGGCCAAGTTGTATGGAATTAATGTTTGTGGAGAAGGAGGGGAGTACGGAACTTCAACTCTCGATTGTTCCCTCTTTGTCATAAGTTTATTCTTGAACCCATGGTACAGTTCCTCCATTTTTATGTTCATTGTGATCTCTTCCTTGAATGGGACAATTACTGTCTATTCTTTCATTTTCTGTTGTTCACAATTTATTTGTCGCTCATCCTTTGTAAAGGGATGTAGTGTTTATGAAAAGCAAATTACTAGAATCCAAAACAAAAGGTATATTTCTGATATGCTAGGCTCTATGGTTGTGTTTACTTAGTTTTCTTCAGGAAATGAGTTACTATGTTTTTTGTTTTAGATTCTATTCAAACCTATGTGCAGTTGTTCAAACAAAGGCAGTCTGATGAAAAAAATATTACTGATATAGTGGACTCTACAGTTGCTTCTACTTCATTTACTTTAGCAAAAAAGTAACAAGATCGTTGGTTTTAAATTTTAACGAACCTACACACACATAGTCTCTCTCTCTCTCTCTCTCTCTCTCTCTCTCTCTCTCTCTCTCTCTCTCTCTCTGTGCTCTCGCTTACACTGTTTTGGATAAGAAAAGTGGTTTTGTCTTGTTCTGTTCAATATTCTAACCATGTGAGGTTTCAAACTTATCCAGCATGCTCGAATCGTGCTTGAAGAATTTCAGGTGATTCTGCACTCTTCAGATTCCATAGCCCCTGTTGGAATCCTACACGCATTGGCTTTTCATTTGGAAACTAAGGCCGAATCCGTATCTCTTGGTGGTTGTGACAAAATGAATGATCTCCATCATGAGAATATGGGTTTAGTGTATGATAGTGTAAAATTATTTTTTTGCAGGTACTGTTTAAGATTTTATTGTTTTAACCTCATTAGAAGGTGACTAAGCATTGCCTAATTCTCATCATAAGTTGCTAGCATGATTTTTCGTGGCTGTCCATGGATATAGGATGTTGTTGACTTTTGTTTGCGATGACCTTTTTGCCCTAGTACCAAGAGTGGTTTGGAATATCAAAATGCTCGCTTATAATATCAGACACAACTTTTCCTTAAGATCTTACCCAATGGCGGGACTAAGCAATTGTTGCATAGTTTACCTTGAAAATGAAACCAAAAAGAAAAAGAAAAAAGAACCTGTTGGAACCTGGAACCGATTTCGGAACCTGTAACAGGATAGGTTCCAAATTCTTGGTTCTGACGGGTAGGTTCTAAATTCTAAAAACTGAGGAACCTGTACGCGAGGATAGGTTTCAAGTTCCAAATGGAACCTGTAAGGAACCGGGAACTACTCACCACTAAGAGATATGGCCAAAAACTATAGTCATCGTCAATGCATGGGCATTAAGAAGAGATCTTGATCAATGGAATGATGCCAAATGCTTTATTTAAGAGAGATTGGAAATCTCTTCAGTTACCTACAAAGGGACTAACTTCAAATACATTCCATATGGAGCAAGTAGAAGGATTTGTCCCAGCATATTATTTGGTCTTGCCAATATCGAATTTTCACTTGCTCGATTGCTCTACCACTTTGATTGGAATCTAGAAGAGTTTGACATGACCGTGGTCTTTGGAGCTACAACTCTGAAAAAGAATTAATTGAACTTAATTGCCATCCTATAACATTATCCCAAAGCATTGAGAGTAGTATCAAGGGCTATTATGCGCTCTTAATTAAGTTTTAGGATTTGATTGCATTTTTTGAAAGTTTTATAATTCGATTGTACTTTTCTGACAAGTTGTAGGAATTAATTGCATTTTTTGAAAATTTTAAAATTCAGTTGCACTTTCTTAATAAGTTTTTAAACTTCCAATACACTTATTCTATCATTTAATTATATATATTGGCTCATAAAATGAATACAAAACATTAAATTATTTAATAGAAGATACAGAAACATACATTCCTATTTCTTATATGTATTATTCAAAGAGTTTGAGTTGCCGAGAGATGATCCTATATACGAAGAGGAGAAGAAGAAAATGAATGTGAATGCAAGTGGGAGCCAGAGTTTCCTTGTCCAAGATCCTAGAGAAAAGAAAAGAAAAAAACAAAGGAGGAATGTAGGACCCGTAGGAAAAGAAAAGGAATAAATAAACAAAAATGGAGGAAAATTTGACCGAAACATGCAAGACAAAGGGGCAAAATGGCAAAAATACTGTTTTTGGGAGTGTCAAAGCCAAAACTAAGATGGAAATAGTTCGGGCTTTTACTTTATTCACTCTTTTATTCATTTTCGTTCATACACGACTTTAGCACTTTTGGGCATGGTGATGTAAACGAGGGCAATGGGAAAAAATCCGAACCGGTTCGAATTGAGACTTTGCTTTTGAACTATACTTGAATAATGGGCGGACCAGCGTTGGACCTTAAAATCCTGCTAGTAATATAAAACTATTAACTTCTTCATAAAATAATCGGGCTTGCAGGGGCTTTGCGGGCCTAGGTGGATGCACCAGGGCCCAAGAGAAATTACATGGTTAGACCCGCCCAATTTGTGTTTCGGGCCTGGGCAGCCCTCAAAACCCGTTATTAGATCTGTTTTAGATCGAATCCATTAACCTATGAATTTTAATATCGAACGGTTCGAGTACTTGAAAACTGATTTACGAAACCGGCACATCAGAAACGTAGCAGAAGAGGGTGAAGAAATGGAACAAGAGAAAGAGGAGGTGAAGGTTTGGATTGGGGTTTAATTCTTGCGTCTTCTTCACGTTCATGCTTAATTTGTACACTATGCTTAATTGCATATTCTCTCCTCTTTAAAAGTGGAAAGTTTTGGATATGATTCATTAGGATTAACTTGAACCAAAAAAGCACATCGGCCAAAAATAGGGTAGAGTCTTTGTCGAAGTTGCTGTTATAGGAAAGTTGGCCTAAAATGACTCAATTGATCATACTTCAAGTCTTGAAGTATATGCCGACAAAACAATCACTCAAAGCAAATATTCAAAGTTGCCCATAATGCAGCACAAATCTTTAAAATTTCACTCTAGCTAAACCGTTTGCTCTAAATGATCGAATCATCCATTACATTCCAAGATTGAAAGAGATTTCCGTCAAACCCCACGGCTTTATAGCATCTTAATCTATCTTTTCCATGTAATTTCATATTCTAACAACTCTTAAATCAGATTTTGCAATTCAAATATCACATAACTTCTAATTTTTTACATAACTCTGATAATAGATAGACAAAAAGGCTTGAATCCGTAGCGTGTATAAAAGAAACTTTTATTTTTCTTTTGTCTCTCCATTATTTCTTTCTTTTTCCTGTTCACTACACCATGCCACACTTTCCTCTTTCTTTCTTTTATCTCTCACGGGTCTCCCAAGAAACCTTTCATTTCTTATTTTTTTTCTCTTTTCTTTCTTTTCTTTGTTCACTGCACCAAGCCACGCTTTTCTATTTCTTTCTTTCTTTTATTTCTTGCGGGTCTCGCAAGAAACCTTTCATTTCTTATTTTTTCTCCTTTCTTTCTTTCTTTCTTTTATCCGTTCCCTACATCACGCTATACTTTCCTCTTTCTTTCTTTCTTTTATCTCTCGCGGGTCTTGCAAGAAACCTTTCTTTCTTTCTTTTCTCTGTTCACCTGCACCAAGCCACACTTTCCTCTATCTTTCTTTCTTTCCTTTTATCTCTCGCCAATCTCGCAAGAAACCTTTCATTTCCTCTTTTTCTCCTTTCTTTGTTGTCTATGTTTTCCTGGACCAAGCCGCCCTTTATGCTTTCTTTGTTTTATCTCTCTTGTTATTTCTTTTTTTTTTCCCAACACTTTTTGACCGAGTCAAAGCCCTCATATTACATCAACCATGACCCTTAAATGGACGATGACCAAAATGGTGAAGAACCCGAGAGCCGTGGAGAGAGTTCAATCTGAAATTTAGCAAGATCTCTGAGGAAAAGAGAGGATCGACGCGCAAGACATCCACCAACTATGCTACTTGAGATTATTCATTAAAGAAACTCTACGCTTGCATCCTCCTGTTCCCTTTATCACGAGAGTTAAGGGACAGTTGTGTAGTCTCCGTATATGAGATGTGCCCAAAATCTATAGTCATCATTAATGCGTGGGCACTCGAAAGAGGTCCTGGTCAATGGATTGATACTAAATACTTCATATCGGAAAGATTCGAAAACTTCAGTTACCTATAAAGGGACTTGTCACACTTAGAATTCATCAAGAATGGGAGTTGACACGGCCCCTTCTACCTGAAGGACGCAGTTTTAAACACACTCAATGTGTTATCAAATATACATCTCCATTTGTACATATAAATGATAAAGTAATTGATTAGTTACAATATCAGAATATATACATTTGTAACTAATAACTAAATCCAACAAGCTTATCTCATTCTTATACAATTCAGAAATATATAACTAAGCTCATACCCATGAATCCATCTATCAAAATACCATGGTGATAACGTGAACGCTCTCTCATCTCTCTCGTTCTATTAACCGAGAAGCTTGAAAAAACATTAAAGAGGGATGGTATGAGCAATTATAACTCAGTAGATAGTACATTTCTTCTAAGCAGATTGTGCACCTACTATGCATATATAAAGCAATACTAGAAATTCATAATCCAAATCGAAGATATAAAATATGTATCAAATATAAATTGTTTCAACAAAGGTATATGCAAATAATAAGTACTCAATAATCCACAATCGCAAATCACACATCAATATAGATCAATCTCTATCAAATCACATGCTAATGGTCCCTTTCATTTATCAATCTCATATTTCACATCAATAGTCCATCAATCTCATGCTCAATATCTAACCATAGTCACAACATAATGCCATGTGACAAGGTGACCGAAATTCCCCTCGGCAAGGTTTCGTCTATTATCAATTGGTAGCTTGGCCTAGAAGAACATCCTGACAATAGTTTGCATACTCACTAGGTTTTAATTGTAATGACATGAGCATAATCTACTAACATCAACCTCCATTAATCCATAAACCAAATCCAAAATCCATATCACAAAGCTGTTTTACAAACCAAAACATATAATCTTTGACAAATCAATTCTTTTCATAAATCATTTCACAATAATCAACTCATAAGCCATTTCTAAAAAAATGTTGTGTTGTGTTATTTCAAATAATCAAAAGGTAGTAAATACCCTATCCGGATTTATTGCCACAATAATGCTTTAAATGCCACTTTTACCTTTTTTATAAATATCATGTTGTGTCATACCATTTGTATTCATAATATATATCAATTCTCACTTTCAAGTATGTATGTATAAATTCATGAAAGAGATAATACTATTCATCTACTCCAATCATCGAACTCGCAATCCTATCAAATAAGTAAGAAACGGCATCAAAATCAAGTAAAACGCAATCTCAACTATGAATTGGCTAAACTAAGTTAATTGCTAACAACATGACTCTCACATATCAACAAATCGCTCGCTCAATATAGATGTTCAAAACTATCCACAAATGTCAAAATTTCGCTCCAACTAAATTGTTACTTTTCAAATTGATTTTCATCAAATCCCACGGCTCCATATCGCTCTAATCTATGATTTCCATAATATTCCACAACTTAACAACTCCCAAATCAGACCACAGTTTAAATTTCACATAATTTCGAATGTGTCCTAACTTAGAAAATTATTCTGATTAGATGAATAAGTGGCTTAAATTATTACCAGAGCTGCGAAATGAAGTTAATGGCTTGGCAAGATCCCTATAACGTGTGCCACTCTCTCTTCTCTTTTCCTCTTATTCTTCTTTCCCTTTTCTTCTTTTTTCCTCTTTTCTCTGTTCACTGGACAAAGTTGCCCTTTCCTCTTTCTTTCCTTTTATCTCCCGATCGTCTTCTTTTTCTATTTAAGTTTTTATTTATTTTTTCGCTGCCCACTACTTTTGACCAAGCCTGGTGAAAAAGGCATTATTACATGACTAACTTTGGATACATTCCATATGGGGCAGACTGAAGGATGTATTTTAGCATATTATTTGTCTTGCCAATATTGATCTTCCACTTCCTCAATTGCTCTACACTTTGATTAGAAGCCAGAGGAGTTTGACAAGACTAAGGTACATGGAGCTACAGCTCGGAAAAAGAAAGAGTTGAACTTAATTGCCAACCTATAACGTTTCATCTCAAAGCGCTGAGAGCAATATCAATGACCATTACGCACTCCATGTCCTCGTGAAAGAAGATTTTGCCATTGAGGCATTACTAACATAATAAGACACTCTTACTGCTAATAGGGCCATCCTTTCTTCCTTGCAAATTTGCAAATTGCAGGAGCATGATACCAATGTACTAAAGCCATACTTGGATCCATTGAATGAATGTGAATCAATGTGCATCAATCCTTATATCAAGTGAATCCTATGAAAATATCAAGTGAGTCCATTTGTGAGACCAATCTAGTTCAACGCAGAGTCCACTCCTTCTATCCTCAACCTTACAGAAAATATCAGTATCCTTTCTCCGAGATAATCCCCTGAAAAGGGGAGATCCACTGCATTTTTTTTTTCCAATGCAATAAAGTTACCTAGTGTCTATTTTTTGGTTGATAAAGGGGTATTTACATTGTGACCTTTTTTCTGGGATAACTGGAAAAAAAAAAAAGGCACTTATGTTTTAAGTCAAGGTCATTGAAGACTTTGCACAGTGTCAAGAACGTCAATTCAAGTCTGGCCCTGCACGTTTCACGGCCCCTGCCAAGAGCTAGTTTACGGATACGAAATTATATGTACAATTCAGACACGACATTTGACGATTCATGCATTTGGACTGGTGTCCCATTCTGTATTTGCAGTTTGATAAAAAGTTGTAATCAGATCGTTTTACTGAACAATTCAACGAAACTCGTGATGTAAGAACATCTTCATCAAAGAAAGAGATGTGAAATGGGAACAATCTCATTTGTCCGAAAGAGATGACTAGATGTTTGGCCTAATCAATCCTCACTCTGCATCCCTTTCGTCATTGCCGACCTGCAAGTCAGCTCCACAAAGAGTCTCAAGCTCTTTATGTTGCATGGTTTCCACTTGAGAGGATTTTGTGATCTGGTCTCTGGCTGATCAGGTGTGTGATTGTAGAGGAAAACACCGCCTGATATGGAGACCGCACACATGTAGTTACACTATATTCAAGTGTTATGAGATAGAAAATCCAAGATTACATGATATTACATAACCAGCATAAACATCTACTATGATTGGATATTCCTAATTTTTACTGTAAGAATATTAAATTATTAAAACAATGTTCAGCTAACATCTTAATTTTCTAGAACATTTGAGAGTGATCTCACAAATCTTTACATGGTATCAAAGCAGAAAGTCCTAAATTCAACTCTTTTAAAACCTTTTTCAAGAACGATTGTAGCAGTCTTACAAAATTCTAAACTGAGTAGGTGAAATCTAGTATTATATACTTCTATTTCAGTTTATATTTGGGGAAGAAACGGTGTCAAGCGTATTTTAATAAAGCGCCTAAACAATGACATTCCGTATCTTGCATTTTCTAAGTTGGCGTGCTCTTTGGGGTGGAAGAATTCTAAGTCAAGAGACATTTCTGTTCATGCCTTCCAAAGTAAAGCAGTCCATGTCCTGACGTGTCATATATAATTGGAGGAATTGAGTTCCGCAGTCGGTCACAGAAATAGGTCATGATCTCTAGAAGGCCTTGTGAAGGACGTTACGGACTGTTTTAGAAGGCTATCTGGTCAACCAACCCATTATAACATTCACACGGTAACATGATCTGTTTATCATAGTCTACTCACTGTATTAGATTAAAGCATGAAAATGACATCGGAGAAGAACTCGCCTATATAACATCTCCATCATCAGGCCTTATGTACACCTGAGTCGGCAGAGTGAGTGTGAGAGTACCACTGATTTGCTAAGCCAACCATGGAAAAAGAGTCACTTCACTTCAAGTTTTTGATACTCTTGCTTACTTGCGTTGCTTCACACTCTCTTGTTTCAACCCAACCTCTTTGCCAAGAAGACGAGAGATCTGCGTTGTTGGAGTTCAAGGCAACCTTCTTCACCATAAAGCCTCCTTGCTGTTCCAGCGCCACTTCAGATGTGCAACCAGAGATCCAATCCTGGAACGCATCAACAGGGGAAACTCAAAGCGACTGCTGTTCTTGGGCTGGTGTTGAATGTGATGAGGTAAGCGGTCACGTAATCGGCCTCAACCTCGGTTGTAGTTGTCTCTCGGGTAAAATATACTCCAACACCAGTATTTTCCGTCTTCTTCACCTAAGAAGCCTTGACCTTGCCTTGAATGACTTCAATTGTGAGATTCCTCCGGCAATTGGAAATCTTAGTTCCTTGACGAACTTGAACTTCTCCGGCTCCAACTTCATGGGCCACATCCCACATTCGCTCGGTAACTTGACCCGACTTGTCCATCTAGACCTCTCAAATAATAGGTCCATAGGCACAACACTCAAAGACCTGACCATATCTACTTTCGCTTCTTGTGGACTTCTGTATCCTTGTGTTCCAAGAAATGATGCTGCTTCACGTGCTTATTCATATCACCGATACAGACGTCTGAATGCTGCGCATGTCAGCCCATATAGAGGTGAAATCCCGTCTTCTGGACGTCTTAATCACCCGAAGCATTTAGATCGACGCTTCAATTTTATCAAGGGTGAAGTTCCATCTTTCTTGGGAAATTTGGTCCAGCTTAAGAGTTTAAGTCTAGCAGGCAATATGTTGACTGGGCAAATTCCATCCTCTCTCGGGAACCTCGTCCAACTTAATAGTCTAGATTTAAGCTTAAATAAGTTAACCAGCGAAATTCCGTCTTCCATTGGAAACCTAGTTCGACTTACTGATTTACATTTGGGATACAATCAATTAGTGGGTGAGATTCCACTCTCTTTCCAAAACCTCATTAAGCTTAGGTTTTTAACACTTCGGTCGAATCAACTAAGTGGCGAAATCCCATCTTCTTTGGGAAGACTCATCCAGTTGATTGACATTGATCTTTCATTCAACCAATTCCATGGTGCAATTCCAAGCACGATTTTCCAATTACAGGGTCTCCACACTCTTAATTTGAATTCAAATAACTTGGGTGGCACTATAAAGTTAGATAGGTTTTCAGAGGCCGAAAGCCTTCAAGTACTTGGGTTATCCTCTAACAAACTGTCGTTGATTGTCGAAACCAACATAACTCGCAAGTACTATGCTCTAGGTTTAGGATCATGCAACTTGAATGGTTTTCCGGAGTTTCTGCAAGATCAAGATGACTTGTTTTTCTTAGATCTATCGTACAATAGCATTTCTGGTCAGGTTCCTGAATGGTTTCTGAATGTGAGCACAACAAACCTACGTCATTTGAACCTTTCTGGCAACTTTCTAACAAGTTTTGCTCAAGACCCCGTTATTTTCAAGTGGGAACAACTCGTTGTAATAGATCTCCGTTTTAACAAGTTGCAAGGATCAGTTCCTATTCCCGCTCCTGAAATGTGGTACTACTTCATCTCAAATAACAGGCTCTCAGGAGAAATATCGCCACTCATATGCAATCTAAGCTCTATCCAGATGATCGATTTGTCTTATAATAATTTGACTGGGTTTCTTCCACAATGTTTAAGTAATTTGAATGGTACTTTGGAAGTAATGAGTTTACAGAGCAACAACTTTATGGGGGAAATTCCTAATTTGAATGGGAACTTCTGTGCGCTTGTTATGATTGATCTGAGTTACAATAAATTGCTTGGGCCATTACCAAGATCGCTCCGCAATTGTGACAATTTGGAATTCCTGAATTTCGGAAACAATCAGATTAGGGATGTTTTCCCGTCATGGTTGAGCTCACTTCTCAAGTTGAAGGTACTTATATTGCGGTATAATAGATTTCACGGAATTATTAGGGAACCGGCTGATAGGATTGAGTTCCCTGCACTGCAAATCATCGACCTATCCCAAAATATTTTTTCCGGTAGCTTGCCATCGGGATACTTCAAGCATTGGACTGCCATGAAAGTTTTTGAGACAAATTCGTCAAGCTACATTGGGGATGCTATTAAGCGGGCTTGGATTTTCTCTTCAGACGCAACCTTTGACTACTCTATGAGAGTAATTGCCAAAGGCATCCAAATGAATTACTCAAAGATCCAAGGGTACCTCACATTGATTGATCTCTCAAGCAACAACTTCAGCGGAGCAATCCCCAAGGCCATCGGAAGCCTAAAGCAAATAGTATTGCTCAACCTTTCCAACAACATTCTCTCGGGTCCTCTGCCTCCATTCTTGGCAAAGCTAACCAATTTGGAAGCATTGGACCTATCTCAAAACCAGCTCTCAGGAGAGATCCCTCAGGAGTTGACGCAACTCAATTCGCTTTCGGTCTTCAACATATCTTATAACAGTCTAACCGGGCCAATACCGTAGTTACAACAGTTTGCTACATTCGAAAACAATTCCTACAAGGGAAATTTGGGGCTATGTGGCACTCCTCTGTCTAGAAAATGCAGAGATACTGAAACGCCATCATCATCTCCTACATCCAAAGAAGATCAAGATTCGGGGACTGCAATGGAATTAGAGTGGAAGATCGTGTGCATGGGGTATGCAAGTGGGTTAGTGATTGGAGTAGTCCTCGGGAACTGCTTGATCACAAGAAGAAGGGTTCAGCGTCTTGCGAAGAACTTTGGCAGAAGAAAACAAAGGCGAAGAAGGTAGAAGAGATGGTCCGCACCAAGGAATGCTCAATCGAAATCCTTCGTCTTCTGTTATTTAGTACTTGTAACTTTCTCTGTTTTTCTGCTATAGATATTAACTAGTCCATAAGCATATTGAGTTTAAGGAAACCATGTTGTTTTGCGATGGTAAGTCCCAATCATAACGCCCCATAGTTGTGCTTGTGAAGACAAACATATTCCAAGAAATGAGGTAAAACCGCCAATTCAGTCAATCCCTTCATTTCGGAATAATCCTTTGGCTCCTACAAATCTAGAATTACCTTTAAATGCTCCATTCATATTCAGTTTAATCCATCTTGGTGGTGGAATATATAGAGCATTTTCTAATTATTCATGCGTGGGACATAAATAATAAAAAAATTGGTTAGAATGAAACTTCTGAACCATCCCTAAAATAAATTCTTGAAAGTGATTCATGTAATATAATATAAAAAGATCAATACTAATTGATTTTATGTGTTGAATAATAAGAAATTGTTTAATTATATAATTGGCTCATAAAAAAAAGTGAAATTTTTTAGGGATAAGTATGCTATAAGTCATACAACTTGTTCAAAAGTGCAATTGATTCCTAAAATCTTCAAAAAGTGCAATCAAGTCCTAAGTGTGATGGAGTCCTACAACTTTAAAAAAGTGTAATTAAGTTCTATAACTTATTAAATTTGTGCAATCGAGTCATTCTATTAACTAAATCCAATTTTTTTTATTAGTTTGTAACTACATCCAACTTGACAAATGAAAAATACTAATAAGTTTTATGACTTGATTCCACTTTTGAAAAGTTTTAGAACTAAATTCCACTTCTATGACAAGTTCGATGACTTGCTTATATTTTTAAAAATTTTATGACACAATTACACTTTATGACAAAATTTAGAACTCTCAGTGAACTTACTCTTTCTTTCTTTTATCTCTTGCGCTCCCTTTTTTTTTTTAGCCCACACTTTTGACCTAGTCTAAAGTCCTCACGTTACATTAGCCATGGCCCTTGAATGGGCGATGGCCAAAATGGTGAAGAACCCCAAAGTAATGGAGAGAGCTCAAATCTGAAATTCGGCGAGTTCTTTAAGGAAAAGAGATGATCAATCGGCGAGACATCTAGCAACTACACTACTTGAGACCAGTCATTAAAGAAACTCTACGCTTGCATCCTCCTATTTCCTTCATCACAAGAGAGTTAAGGGACAGATGTGCAGTCTCCATATAAGAGATACAGCCAAAACCCGTAGTCATCGTCAATGCGTGGGCATTAAGAAGAGATCTTGATCAATGGAATGATGCCAAATGCTTTATTTCAAAGAGATTCAAAATCTCTTCAGTTACCTACAAAGGGACTAACTTCGAATACATTCCATATGGAGCAAGTAGAAGGATTTGTCCGAGCATATTATTTGGTCTTGCCAATATCTAATTTTCACTTGCTCGATTGCTCTACCACTTTGATTGGAAGCCAGAAGAGTTTGACATACCGTGGTCTTTGGAGCAACAACTCAAAAAAGGAATGAATTGAACTTAAATGCCATCCTATAGCATTCCATCACAAAGCATTGAGAGTAGTATCAAGGGTTATTATGCACTTATAATCAAGTTTTAGGATTTCATTGCACTTTTTGAAAGTTTTATAACTCAATTGTATTTTCCCAACAAGTTGTAGGACTTAATTGCATTTTTTGAAAATTTTAGAACTCAATTGCACTTTTGTAACTAGTTTTTAAACTTCCAATACACTTATTCCATCATTTAATTATATATATTGGCTCATAAAATGAATACAAAATGTTAAATTATTTGATAGAAGATAAAGAAACATACATTCCTATTTCTTATATGTATTATTCAAAGAGTTTGAGTTGCCGAGAGATGATCCTATATACGAAGAGGAGAAGAAGAAAATGAATATGAATGCAAGTGGGAGCCAGAGTTTCTTTGTCCAAGATCCTAGAGAAAAGAGAAGAACAAAAGGAGGAATGTGGGACCCGTAAGAAAAGAAAAGGAATAAATAAACAAAAATGGAGGAAAATTTGACCGAAACATGCAAGACAAAGGGGCAAAATGGCAAAAATACTGTTTTTGGCAGTGTCAAAGCCAAAACTAAGATGGAAATAGTTCGGACTTTTACTTTATTCACTCTTTTATTCATTTTCATTCATACACGACTTTGGCACTTTTGGGCATGGTGATGTAAACGGGGCATTGGGAAAAAATCCGAACCGGTCCGAATTGAGACTTTGGTTTTGAACTATACTTGAATCATGGGCGGACCAGTATTGGACCTTAAAATCCTGCTAGTAATATAAAACTATTAACTTCTTCATAAAATAATCGGGCTTGCAGGGGCTTTGAGGGCCTAGGTGGATGCACCAGGGCCCAAGAGAAATTACATGGTTAGACCCGCCCAATTTGTGTTTCGGGCCTGGGCAGGCCTCAAAACCCGTTATTAGATCTGTTTTAGATCGAATCCATTAACCTATAAATTTTAATATCGAACGGTTCGAGTACTTGAAAACTGATTTACAAAACTGGCACATTAGAAACGTAACAGAAGAGGGTGAAAGAAATGGAACAAGAGAAAGAGGAGGTAAAGGTTTGGATTGGGGTTCAATTCTTGCGTCTTCTTCACGTTCATGCTTAATTTGTATACTATGCTTATTGCATATTCTCTCCTCTTTAAAAGTGGAAAGTTTTAGATATGATTCATTAGGACTAGCTCGTACCAAAGAAGCACATCGGCTGAAAATAGGGTCGAGTCTTTGTCGAAGTTGCTATTATAGCTAAGTTAGCCTAAAATGACTCAATGGATCATACTTCAAGATTGATAAAAGCAGTCCTTCGTTATGATTAGCTTTGAAAAATTAATGTAGTAAAACTAGACAGCCTATATTTGAAAAGAAATCTGCTCATGCTAGTTCGGGACCAAATTTTTCTTCATCGCTGCTAATTTGCATGCGAACTGCCATAGTTGAGAGACATAAGAACGTAGTTTCAAGAACAATTCAACCTCGGTAGTAGACAATTCCGAGTAGTAGACAATTCATGCGGTCGGAATTGTCTCTGGTTTTTTTCTTTCGAAGTTTGATAAGAAGTTGTATTCAGACCATCTTAGGGAACAATTCGATGACCATCGTGATGTAAGAACAACGAAGGAAGAGATGTGAAATGTGAACTTTCTCATTTTCGTCCAAATAGGTGATTTGATGTTTTGGCCCAATTAGTCCTCACTCGGCATCCCTTTCATCATTGACTGACTGCAAGTTAGCTCGACAAAAAGTCGGAAGCTCCTTTTGCTGCATGATTCCAATTGAATGGATTTTGTCATCTCGTCTCTAGCTGGTCAGATGTGTCATGGAGACCGCCCACGGGTATTTACACTATATTCAAGTGTTACGAGATAGGAAATTTAACATTATAGAATATTACACAATCAACATACACATCTACTATGATACTATATCCTGTTCTTAATTATTAGAAGATTAAAGAATTGAAACTGCAAATTCAACTAATGACTTCAACTTTTAAAATTGTTGACAGTAATTTTACAGAATTTTACATGATATCAAAATATGAATAGTTAACAATGGCTCCATCAAATTTTACAACAATCAGGCCAATTCTAGTATTATATATTTCTATGTCAGCTTTCATACGTGGAAGATACTGGGTCGGGCGTATATTTTTAAAGCGTCCCAACGATGACCTTCCGTATCTTGATTCTTCTTTTTCAATTTTTCAAGTTAGCGTGTTCTTTGGAGTGCAAGAAATTCGAAGTCAATAGACATCTCTGTCCATGCCTTCTAAAATAACGTCCTTATTTACTAACCCATTTGCAGTCAGGAAGCTCCTTTTTTGGAATATTTGAGTAGACATGTTACCCGCAGATAGCACCTCAAGCACATCCCAGGGCGATAGTTAAAAAGAAATGTAAAGAATGACTTGGAAATTAGGAGAACTTCGACGCTATAGACTTTGATTTTTCCTTTTATAGTCCACCGTCGGAGGCGCTATCTAGAATAAAAGAGTCGAGCAGTCCAAATCATGAGCTGTTGAAGTGATTTATGTAATATATATACACACGCATATAGGCCATCTCTAAGTATCACATAAGTTTAATAATAAGCAATTATTTATTTAATACAGAAGATATAAAAACATTCATATTTATTATATGTATTGTGCATGTACACATTCATAATCCATCTATAGTTGCAGATCATTAGCATGTAATAGGACCTCTGCAAAGAAGATGTACAATTAGGGCGATTTATGATTTTGCTTTGTCTTCCCAATTGAAGCTTGCAGATAGTATTCCGGCCATAATTGGCATTGGCCAGTAGCTACAGATGAAGATTTACTTGAATCAAGGCTGCTATTTGCGGTTTTCTAGTTCCTAATCCTTCTATATATGAATCAACTAAGCTCACTCTAGAAGCGAATGTATCATCGTATATGGTTATGTTGAGAGAGATATCTATTGCGCTACTTAGTCACGGTGAGAATCCCATCTAATGACAATTCGAAATTTTCATCTTCTAGTTTTGGTGATGTAAACGGGTCTAGAAAATGTAAAAAATCCGAATAGGTCCGAATTGAGATTTTAGTTTTGAAGTAGACTTGAATATTGGGCTAGCTGGTATCAAACCTAAAACCTGCCCATGATTCGAAAACTACTTTTTTTTTTATTATTTTATTTTATAAAAGGATGCATGAAGGTACAGCGGAGGCAATGGTTTAGATTGAAATTTAAGTGTTGCGTCACTATCATCTTCACGCTTAATTTGTACACTAGGTAATCATTAGTCGGTTTGACAAAGTACACTTGGTCGTCCAATATCTTGCCTGGTATTACAAGAGAATACGCAATGAAAATGGGAGAGTTTCCGATATGACTCGTTACACCTAGTTCAAAGTAAAAAAGCACATCCTCTTGAAAAAAGGAAAAGAAAAAGGCTAAAACTTTGTTGGATTTGCCATTGCAGTTGGTCCAAAAGAATGAAATTAATCAGACTCAATATCAAGAAAAGCAATACTTCACTATGATTATGCTTGAGATAATTAATGAGGGATAATTACAATAACAAAAAAAAAAAATCCTAAATCTATTATAAGAGACAAACTCAATTTTAAATCTTTCATTTAGTCAACTTAATCTAAATCTTTTGATAATTTGCCTATACAGTCATTCTGACCAATTTTGGAGGTAATTTCAGCTCCAACAGAAAAACATTCTATGCAAAGGTCAAAATCTGGACAAGTCGCACACTTGATACGCATATATCCTTGTTGCAGTAGTTGCAGTGATAGGAAGCCCCTTTCTCTTCATTTCCCTGACCAATAGCTACATTGCACAGCCAACTTTTCAGCAAAATCAGAGACAGGAAATCTGTCTTGCCCTGCCTAAGAAGAAGTATGATTAACAAGATTTAACCCTTTAAGCATGATAGAAAAACAAATCATTCAGTCTACCACTAATAGGTTAACCCCTATCTAGCTCGTCATATTGTAGGACCATAAGATTTTGATACTTTTATAGCCTTTAAGAATAAATTTAAGAATAATCTATGAACAACCCATGCATAACAATCAAAAGAGAATTCCTAAGTTCCATAAGAAAAATTGGGCACAACCGACTCAAACATGTGAATAGAAGCCTGAAGAATAAAGAGCGAACTCATATCCCCAAAAAAGAGCAAAAAAGTTGCTGAGAAGTACCTGCAGATGCAGAGTCTACGTTTTCTGGACCAGAGGCAATCTTTTTCCTCTTGGATTTACCATAAGGTCCAGAAAGACAAAGTCAAGGTGAGCTTCACTAGCAATACAAATCAAGATAAAATGTAAACTTCGCTGAATTTAGGTCCCCTGGAAACGCATTCGAATGAATTCCTAAATCTACGAAAAAGCACAGGACTAGTCGAAGTCGGTAGATAAAGGATACCCAATGAACGAACACAACTACGTGATCGAGGCATCCTCCCAAATGACCCCGGCCTCGAACTCGATTCTACCTAATAATGCCAAGAATTATGGCCATCTCTCCAAACTCTTCAAAGAAGTAAAACCAGAATGGAAGCGAGTCCATTCCAGAAGCTTTAGAGAACAAAGAGCACACAGGTCCTAGGCATTCAAAGCAGCAGGGAATGGCTCACGCAATCCTTCAAGCCTCAGCTCTCGAGCTAATCGATATCGCGTGCGAAGCATCGCTAAACTGTAAATGAACGAAACCAATTACAATCACAGACCAACACAATCCCCCTAATCGCAGGGCTCCAATCCTGCGGAGACAACTTCGTCCTCTAGAAATTTTCCACAAAAAATCCAAACACATCGGTCCTCATCTCACGAATACAACCAAAAATCGTACACTGCAGGACCAGTAGCAAACGCAACGAACCTTTGATTCGGATCTTCATCGGCCGGGCGAGAAGCTGTGCGAGAACGTCCCATCCGAGCCAAACACGCACGTCGGCCGATTCCGAATCGAGGTCTCGAAGCTGCTCGAAAAATATCCCCTCAATCCGCTGCCGCCTGCACGATGCGCATCGATCGAGCTCGCTCCGGAAGCGCTTGCATCATTGCAAATACTTCCGTCGATATGGAGAATGGAGATCTCTGTCGCGCTGCTCCAGTGGCGGGGGGAGAGAGAGAGAGAGAGAGAGAGAGAGAGAGAAGAGTCCCCAGTTGATGGCAAAGTCGCAATTGTCGTCTTTTGTTCGGGCTTTTTACTTCTATTAGTCTTTTAATTGATTCGTACGCTGGCTTGGGCCTATTTGGGCTTGGTGACATAAACGGACCTGGCAAAAAAATCCGAACCGGATTGAGATTCGGGTTTTGGGCTAGGCGAGGGTTTAGATTGGGCGTTTTCAATTTACACATGTTCGTGCTTAATTTGAAGTTGAACATTAGGTGATCATAAACTGCTTCAACTAAATACGCCTAATTTACCAATAATTATGAGACGATATGCAATGAAAAAGGGGAGAGTTTTGGATGTGATTCGTTAAGATTAGTTTGAACTAGAGAGACACATCGACTTGAAAAAAGGGTCGAGTCTTTGTAGAACTTGCTGTTATAGCTGGCCTGAAATGGTGCGATTGATCATACTTCGAGGACAAGAAAAACTATCCCTTCCTCGTGATTAAGCTCGAGATAATTGACGCAGCATAATGGGACAGCCTGTATTTAAAAAGAAATATGATCATGCAGTAGATGGTCAATTAGGCTCGTAAATCAACAAAGACCATTTATATCTAGGGCCTTTGCGGCAGCAAATGTTCGCTGGCCCAGCTTATCCCATTGTTCATGGAAGTGTGTTGTAAGTCTAGAGACAAGGACTACTGGGAAGACTTGGAAATAATTTGGTGATCCATGGCAGATGAAATTTTTTCCTGGATTTTCATCTAGAAATAGAAAATTTAGTCTTCGGAAATTGAGCTGTGATACCAATTCAGCGAACTTGCAAACGATTCAAAGATGTATTGCTTTTCGAAACTCACTGTTGCTCCGGCTGCCTCACTTTCTTCTCTATGTGCCGTTCTCCTAGTCTTTTCTCATTCTCGCGAAATTTGGGGTCTGGCCCGGATTGCCAATTCGCCACCAGGGCCTAAGAGTCTTCCTCTCATGGGGAATATGCATCAAATGCTCTCTTCCTTACTGCATCATTTGCTTAGAGACGTTGCAGGTTAGCACGGGCCAATCATGAGCCTCCAGGTGCACGGAGTTTTAGCCCCGTTCTTCTGGTCAGCAGAGCATGGCAAAGAGGCGTTGAAGGTGCAGGAGTTGGCTTTCGCGTCGAGGCCTGGTATTCTCCGGTTATCAATTAGGGAGGGTTCGTCTTGTTTTCTGTCCATATGATGAATAGGGGAGACAGCTCAGAAAACTGGTGGTCCTCAAGGTCCCGAGCAGTGAGCAATGAGCGGGTGCAGTCTTTCAGGTGAATAAGAGAAGAAGAAGCATGAAACTTGATTACCTTTATCACTTTGCCTTGAGGAGCACCGATCAACATGAGCGAGAGATTTGTCTCCTTATTGAATAACCTAATATCCAAGCCCGCATTCGGTGAAAAATGCACATATCAGGATGGCTTAACATGTTGCTTATTGAACTGTTAATGCTTTCTGGAGTGGGCAACATAGGTAATTCTAAGAAACCCAAGAGCTTTGGAGAGAGCGCGGTCCAAGAGACGGCAACCCTTTTAGGAAAACCGAAAGTCGGCTAGGAAGGCCTCCAAGAACTACATTACCTAAATTTAGTCATTACATAAACTGTACGTAATTAATAGCTTAATTCTTTTTTTTTTTTTAGGAAAAACATCTTCCATTTGAAAAAAAACTATATTAAACGCCTAGATAATCTATATGCAAGAATTTGACATGAAATATTTTTGTGGAAAAACAATTTCTCATTTTTCGGAAATGATTGTTGGGCAAAACTTTAGGTGTCAACATACCCGAGACCATTAGAGAAGTATAGTTGGGGGAGTTTATGGGTGTCATACTTCTTAGAGATCAGATAACCTTCTTTGAGAAAGGCCTCCCTCTTGAAGGTTAAGTACACACTAAGGCGCTATATTTGTCCACTCAAACATTTTGAAATTAGGATTTTGAGGGTACTGGTCGATAATGGTTCCGCATTGAACATTTGCCCTTTATCTGCCCTCCGTCAATTGGGGATAGGAATGGAAAATGTCCACCCTCCAAAGATTCCTGTCCAAGCCTTCAACGGGATGAGAAAGGAATCAATAAGGGAAATAGACTTGCCACTGACAGTCGGCCATGTTACTATTCCTCCAAAATTCCAAGTATTGGATAAACCAAGTAACTTTAGCTTGTTGTTGGGACGGCTTTGGATCCATGTTACGGGAATCATTCCTTCATAAGATGATGAAACTTCCCATCGATGGAAAGATCGTGACTATTCGATACGAAAGAGATGTGAAGACTTTCCATAACACTGCCATACTCTTCATCAAACTTGAAGTCAAGGGAGAGTCGAGCTACCGCTCATTTGAGGTTGTGTCTATCACTCATGTGCCTACTGGGTCAATCATTAGGAAGCTTTAGTTCCCAAAGGCATCCTTAATGTCAAGTAAATAACTGCTCAAGAACGGTTTTGCTATTGAAAAAGATTTGGGTAAACTCACCCAAGGCATGCCATATCCCATTGAGGTGGTCAAAATGAACAAGCGTGAAGACCTAGGTTATCAGGGCGACCAAATGTCGAAGAAGGAACTACGCCTAATTATGGTTAAAATAAAGATTTTATTTTTGGTCGATTTAGAACCTAAAACTAAAAAATTTAAAAATCAAAGTCCTTAACCGAATTTTGTGAAATTTTCGACACAAAAGTCAAATTAACATTAAAAGAAATGTATTTGTGCTTTTTTATTTTTTCATTTTTTTGGTCAAAAGTTTGACCAAAAGTCAACCATTTGGTTGACTTTTCCTAAAATGTTTGATTTTTGGTCCAATCTTTGAATTTTCGAGAAATTGATACGACAAAAGTGAAATTAAGGCTAAATGGAATCTTTTTGGATAAAAGTCAATTATTGATCTGGGATTGACTTTTAGTTCAAGGGTTGACCAAAAAATCAATCTGAAAGTCAACCGTTCGACTTCTCGGGTTTTTCTTGAAAATAAACTAGACATTGTTTACAATCGATAATGCAAAAGGAATAAATGAAAAATTGGCACTTTTTGATCGAGAAATGGGGTTCTGTCGTGATCAAAAACCAAAATCTCGATTTTTTAACCTTTTTCGACGCTTCGACTAAAAATCAGGTATCAACAATTGGTTGAGAAACAAGGTCCAAAAGACCTGCATGTATGTTTAATTCCTACAATGCATGTGACTTCTAAATGTATGATAGGGTCAATGTATGATATCAAGGGAAAACCTTAGGATCACATAGATTGCTTGGTTATGAGACTTATAAGTATTATTGGCCATGCGAGATCAATAATGGCTATAAGTCATAAAATGAATCGGGTAGGTGTCTTAGAGGGACCTGTGCATGAATTACAAAAGGCTGACCTCGAGGCCCAAATCTTCCTTTTGCATTGAATTTCTTTCGAAAGATTGATTTTAGTACGATGTTATGCTTTTGATTGTTTATATATATATATATATATATATTTGTTTATTTCCATTGTATTTACCTAATTATATAGTATTCTAGTCTAGGTTTAGATTATGATTTGAAGATGGAGAAGACATGAAGACGGTGGAAGTTGATGTCCATTCCAACCATTATTATGTACCATTCATCTCTGACATATGTCTTGGGTTTTCATCGTTTGTATAGAACCCCGATGAGTTGCGGGTTTTTTTCTTTCTTGTTTTTTAGTTCAACTCCTCTCTTTATCTTTCTTAGAACTGCATGATAAATTTACTGCTGTCATTAATTGTTTACTTACTACTTTGCAATTTTCAATTCAATTGAATGTTTTCTTTTTATTTTCTTTAGAAATAGATTAGCATAAAAACAATTAACCACGCATAATCGCTTAGTTTAAGACTAATGATCTCAAAAATGTAAAAAGAAATGCATGGACATGTTAGCTAAACACAACATACTGTTTGGATACCAAAAAGGCGCTAATAGAAATATTAGCATAACCCAAGTTCTTGAACCTAGATATCTGATTGTATAGAAATCGAGGGAACACTCCCGACCCTCGATTGGGTTTCTAGTCGACCCTAAAAAATGAGGCTTGTGGGGACTCCCGTTTTATTTTTAGGTTGTCTAAACAACTAGACAGTATAAATGAACCCGTTGCGCGGGATACGGGTCTCGATAGGACTCACCATGGTTTAGCATACCCGCATGTGGAAAATTCCTAATGGATGAAGTGACGCCATCTTTAGGAAGGAGTACCAGAGGAAAGGCTACCATAGTAAAGGTATCCTTAAATCCAATATTCACACCCGACCTCCTCTCTCAAGGTGTGTCGTCCATGTGGGTACGGGTCACAACACTCCGTTGTCACACGGGATATGAGTTTGGAAGAACTCGCGACCTTGTAAAGGGAACTTACAAGAAGTTCATCTGAAGGATGAAGTGATGGCATCCCTGTGTTTGAGAACCGTGAGGGAATTTTCATGGTCAAGTATCTCTAAATCCGACATTTCCCCTTTCCTCTCCTTGTGAGAGGGACGGGCGGCGAGATTGGGTCGCGATAGATCTTAACGCTAATTCTATCTAAATTTTACGTCTTCAGTAGTATCTCTTGACCTAGGCACGTGGCAATCAACTGCTTTATCATCGAATCACGTATCTCCACTTGTAGGCCTATCGAAATCCAGCCCAAGGGCTCTTGAAAACCTTGGCCATCCTTCATTTCCATGACTGACATGGGCTTGGTTGATGTTAATCATAGCTTGCACGTGACAGTGATGGTGATTTTGAATGTCTATATCTCTCGTGGCCAGCACATGACAGTAATGATAATTTTGATTGTTAACAGTACCAAACAAATTCGAAGCTCTTCAATTAGCTGCAAAGGGACCAACTTTGAGCTCATACCATTTGGAGCAGGTGTCCAAGCATAATACTTGGTCTTGCCAGTATTAAACTCCAGTTCGCACAATTGCCCTACCACTTCAACAGAAAGATCCCTCGTGAGATCAAGCCGGAAGAGTTTGACATGACCGAAGTATATAGAGCAACGGAAAAAAACCGAATACTGAATTGAGCTTACTCACCACCATTCCTGTCACTTCATTTAACCTGAAAACTTATTGAGAGCGTTCCAAGGTGCGTTGAGTGATGATAGAAATGGCATGTTAATGAGGATCCAAGTTGAACTACTGAACTTTAATTTTTAGCAAATGATCATGAATACTCCTTGAACTCGACAATGTCATTGCTGATCAAAAAGAGATGTAAGCATTTGACAAGAGGAGTCATGAATCTGGCCAAAAAGATCTAGGTAATGTGCAATTGAAGATTCAGGAACCCGGGAAGCTCGAGTTTATCTCACGACCAATACCATCAAAGCGATCTTCATGGTAAGACAGACACTTAAAAGGTCCAGTGAGTGATCTGACATAAAGCTTATATGGGCTTCAGAAGAAGATTGGATATCATTATAACACTTAAAAGGGGGGTTGCGGTCTTTCAGATTATGTCAAATGTCTGATTCCTGAGAAGACCTTCAGTTTTATCGGCTAGTGTGGGAATCGCCAATTGAGTGCCACTCTTTTCATTTGATCAAACTTGACAACTCTGCTACCTTTCCCTTCCAGGACATGATCCAAGTAGGAGGTGAGACATCAGCGATGACCCTTGTTGAATGGGCAATGGCCAAAATGGAGGAAAACCCCAGAGTAATGGAGAGAGCTCGATCTGAAATTTAGCAAGTTCTTTGAGGAAAAGAGAGGATCGATGAGCAAGACATCCAGCAACTCCACTACTTTAGACTAGTCATTAAAGAAATTCTACGGTTACATCCTCCTATTCCCCTCATCACGAGGGAGTTAAGGGACAGATGTGCGGTCTTTGTATAGGAGAAACGGCCAAAAACTAGTCATCCCCAATGCAGGGGCACTAAGAAGAGATCCTGATCAATGGAATAATGTTGAATGCTTCATATCAGAGAGATTTGAAAACTCTTCAGTTATCTACAAAGGGGGACTAATTTCAGATATATTCCATATGGAGTAGGTCGAAGGACATGTCTCGGCATATTATTTGATCTTGCCAATATTTAGTTCCACTTGCTCAATTGCTCTACCTCTTTGATCAGAAGTCAGAAGAGTTTGATGTGACCCTGGTATCTGGAGCTACAGCTCAGAAAAAGGATATATTGAACTTAATTACCATCCTAAAACGTTCCATCCCAGAGCATTGGGAGTAGGATCGAGGACTAATATGCACTCCATGTCTTTGTGAAGGAAGATTTTGCCATTGAGGCATTACTGATATAATAAGAGACACTCTTACTATTAATAGGGCCATCCTTTCTTCCCTGCAAGTCTGCAAAGTGCAAGAGCATGTTACCAACCCACCGAAGCCACACTTGGATGTACTAAATGAATGTAAATCAATGCACCTCAATCCATCGATCAAATGGATCCCATTTGAGTCCATCCATGAGACTGATCTAACTCAATGTAGAGTACACTCCCCCGATCCTCATCCTTACAAAAAATGAGTATTATGCCTTTTTCCTAGGGTCATAGAAAAAAAAACACACAATTTTTTAAGGGAAAAATTATTCAAAATTTTTTAAATATATTGCGCTTTTGTCAATTCAGTTATAAACCTTCTAATTTTGTCAATTGAGTCCTAAAAAATTTCACGTTTTTACAATTGAGTCCATTCGGTCAATTTTGGCCAAAAATCGATGACATGGCAATCCATTTAGCACTAACATTTTTATATGGCACAGATGGCGTTGACTTGGACAAATTTTAATAATTTTTCGATTTTTTTATCATTTTTTCCATTTTTATCTTATTTTCTTTGTCTTGCTTTTCTTTTTCCTCCATTCTCCTTCCTCTAGCAGGTCGCCAAGCCTAGGCCATGGCTAGTGACTGGCCAAAGACAACCACCAACGAGGGTCGCCCTTGCTAGCCTTAGGCGAGGCCACCCTTGCCAGGATCTGGAGAGTTGTGACCTCGCCAAAGGCTAGCAAGGGCCAACGGGTGAGGCCACTCCCATCTCCCTATGCTCTTCAAGATTTCCAAAGTCATAGATGCATTTGTGGCACTCGCAAGGGCCTATTCAAGTTTGAAGGCATCACCAATTTCATCCCCGTCTTCGGCTTCCTCTTCTTCCTCGTCCTCTTCGTCAGCATTGTGTTGGCACTTTCTGCATTGCCATGTGGTTCCAATTAGAGTTCGATATTTTTTAAAATTCCATTCTACCTTAATATTTTCCCTTCTACCATTAGAAAATTTTAATGGAGAAGCATGAAAATGGAGAGTGAGAAGAAGCATCGACCATTGGCGATGGCGAGGGGCCTCACCTCCCTTCACCAAATCCAACAATGGGACCCTCGCCAGCCCTTGCCATAGGCTGGTGCAGGCATCATGACCCTCACTCGTTGTTTCTTTTGGTTGGTTGCCAACCATTGTCCAAGCCAGGCAACCGGTTGGGAGGAAGAAGAAGGGAGAAATAGAAAAGAAAAAGAAAAGAATAAAAATTCAAGAAACATTAAAATATTATGAAAAATTGTCTCCGTTATGCTGACTGTGCTACTTAGCGTAGCTAGCTTTTATGTGGCCAAAATTGACCAGATGGACTCAACCGGCAAAACATGAAAAATTTATGATTCAATTAGTAAAATTAAAAAATTTATGATTGAATTAGTAAAAAATGGAATAAATTTAGGACTTCTTAAATAATTTTCTGGTCGTTTAAGTCACTGTCATCAAAGACTTTTTTTTTTTTTTTTGTGACCCAGGAATCCCGTACAACTGGCAGCCGGCGAGTAAACCTGGGGGGACACGTAAGCGGAAGGACCCACCACCCCCGGCGTCCCACTTAAGACCCCAAGCGACCGTGAGGGGATTCGAACTCCTCCCCTTCGTGAGGGGGAGAGAGCCCAAACCATCGCGGCCACCAAGGCGATGGTCTGTCATCAAAGACTTTTCAGAGTATCGAGAACATAAATCCCAAGTCTGGCCTACGCCTTTTCTCAGTCCACTAAGAGCTGCTTACGGACAAGAAAAAATCGTGCTGATTATTCGGCTGGCATGAAGATGAAGACTTATGTATTTCCAGGAATCTGCCATGGGACCATGAAGAAGAAAAAAGACAAAATCAAAGGAGAGAACCAACCCAGTAGCCACAAGTCTCTCTTAGAGGACACGTTGGATGGACAAATTGTTTGAACAAATTGAAAATCAAGAAGTGCTAAACACGACATTTTGAACTTAACCTTAAATAGACCATGCATAGACCATGCCAAAGCTCACCCTCAAATGTTTTTGAAAACTGAGAAAAACTAACCTTGTTCATTCTTTTTGAAAAAGATTTCTGTCAAATCCTTAATCTATCATTTCCATGTAATTCCACAACTTTTTCAACTCCTAAATCGAATCCCTCGATCAAATTTATGACCAAATGAAATGTACGCAAAACCCTTCTTTTCTTCTTTCTCTCCTACCTTCCCTCCTTTTCTCTGTTCACTGGACGAAATCTATCAGCGTCTCATTTTTCTTTTTCTTTTTTTTTTCCCAAACTTTTAGACCGAGTCAAAGTCCTCATATTACATCAGCCATGACCCTTGAATAGGGGATGGCCAAAATGGTGAAGAGCCCGAGTGTAATGGAGAGAGTTGAATCTGAAAGTCGACAAGTTCTTTTAGGAAAAGGGAGGATCAATGAGCAACACATCCGGCAACTACACTACTTGAGACTAGTCATTAAAGAAATACCACGCTTGCATTTCTCCTATTCCCCTCATCACGAGAGAGTTAAGGAACAGATATGCAGTCTCTGTATACGAAATACGACCATAAACTATAGTCATCATCTATGCAGGGGCACTCGAAAGATATTCTGATCAAGGAAATGACTAGTCATCATCTATGCAGGGGCACTCGAAAGATATTCTGATCAAGGAAATGCTTAATATCAGAGATTTGAAAACTCTTCGGTTACCTACAAAGGGCCTAAGTTTGAACATATTCCATTTGAAGCAGGTAGAAGGATGTGTCCCACATATTATTTGGTCTTGTCAATATTGAACTTCCACTTGCTCAATTGCTCTACCTCTTTGATTGGAAGCCAGGAGAGTTTGACATGACCAGGGTATATGGAGCTACAGCTCGGAAAAAGAATAAATTAAACTTAATTGCCATCCTATGACGTTTTATCCCAAAGCATTGAAAGCAGTATCAATGACTATAATGCAGTCCATATCCTTGTGAAAGAAGATTTTGCCATTGAGGCATTACTAATATAATAAGACAACTCTTACTATGAATAGGGTCATCCCTCTAAATCTGCCAAGCACAAGAGCATGGAACTATCACGACCTACCCTCAAGGGGAGGGAATAGGTTTAGGGATATTGCCTAAAGGACGGGCCTAAAGCCCATGATTAGGCGTGGGCTCTCCCAAGCCTATACCCCACGTGACATTGTGATATTTTCTAGGAATTTTGCACAAAATGAGTCGCTACTAACCTGTTGGGGTCAGCTAGAAACCAGGTGAGGCATGAGAGTGTACCCCATTTCCTACGCAACCAGAGAATCTAGGGTCGGGGACTTGATTATACTAATTAGTGCCCTTTCAGTATCCAATTTTGTTCATTTTAACAAAATGGTTTTTTTTTTTTTTTTTGCAAGCAGTTTGGATTGATTTAATACCTATCCACTAACATGGAAGGTGATAATGCGGGTGCGTAATCATTAAAGTAACAATCATAGCCACCAATTAAACACGTGCAATTAAACATAATTAGATATGCAAATTAAACATACAATACAATCCATATATAAGCAAATAAAGACCTAATTACACTAAAAATGCAATACATAACAATTCCTAACCAAACCCCCACATTTTTTAATTTTCGAAAATTTTTAATTAATTAATGTTTTTAAATATTTTTTAAATTTTCGAAAATTTTAATTTTTTTAATTTTTTTAAAAAATATATTTTTATATTTTTAAAAATATTATTATTATATTATAATATTATAATATATTAAAATGTCCCGGGTCGGATCCCCGGGTTGGGTCCGACCCGGTTCCATGAAAAGGGCCCAGGATCGGGCTAGACAGTCTGAACCCAGATCGAATCGGGCCAGGCGGCCCGAGCCAGCAGAAACCAGCCGGGTTGGGCCTGATGTGCAGGTCCAGTCCGATCTAATTTTTTTTTTAAAGTAGAGCCCACATGCAAAAACAGCCAATGCCAACCCTAATAAACCCGGCCCGAATTGTTCAAAACCCTATCCGATTCGCAACCCACACTCGACCCAGCCACGACCAAATTCGCAACCTTATTCTCCTGGGCTTCTTTGTGGCGCTGAAGGAGGACGTTTGGGACGCCGGCGACTTGACGGCGGCGGCGCAGTGGGCGGCGGACAACGGCAGCAGCAACAAGAACGGCGGTGTGGCAGGGCGGGGCTTGCTGGCGAGGCTCGCTAGTTCTACAGGTAAGTGGAGGCACAGTAGAGCAAAGGCGGAGGCACGGCGGCCGGACCTAGATTTGCTGGCGTCGGGGGCAACGGCGTTAGGTTGCAAGCAAAGCGCGGCGGCTTCGGTGGTGACGCGAGCTCGCAGGTGAAACGGTGGCTCGACGACCGGTTCTGGCGTCGCGGGAGGGTGCTCGTCCCGAGGTGCTACTGCGGCGGCTATCTGACAGAGGGGAGCGGCGGACCAGCAACGGCGGTGGCGGAGGTGCAGGCACGAGCATCGGCGCTCGGAGGCAGCAGTGCGCAAGCGGCAACAACAAGCGTTACGAGTGGTGTTCGCACGGGGTAGCCGGCGGCGCGGCTGCAGGCGTCGGGCTCGCAGGTCGCTGGCAGAGCGGCGGAGTAGCGGTGCGAGCTCGCGGGTAAGGGGAGCCCTGGCGATGGCGCGGCAAGAGCGGTAGAGGCCCTCCTCGGGCCTTCTCTCTCTGCCTCTTTTTTCTCTGTTCGGTCTCCACTCTCTCTCTGCCCCTGCTTCTCGAGCTCTCCTCTCTCCCATTTTCTCTTCTGTGCTTGCTTCCTCACTCTCTCTCTCTCTCTGGTTTTCTCCCTGTCTTTTTCTTTCCCTCTCGAGCTCTCTCTCCCGTTCTACTTTTTCCCTGCCCGATGCCCCCTACCCCTCTCTGCTCTGACCTCTGCTGCCTTTTTTTCCTTTTTTGTAGGTTTGCGCGCGCGAGTTGGAGGAGGGAGAAGGCTGGCGTGGGCCAGGCCAAAGGGGAAACGTGCCTAGGCCGCGCAGGGGAAAGAGAGGCGGGCGGCGAGCCGGGCCAATGCTAGATCCGACCCGACCCGACCTCTAGGCGTTTTTTTTTTTCTCATTTTTTTAACGACTAATTCCTAATTTTGTACACAATTAAATCCTAAATAAAAAAAGTAAAATTTAGGTGTCAACAGGTACCAATGTGTTGAAGCCATACTTGGATGCACCGAATGAATGTGAATCAATGCACATCAATCCATAGATCAAATGGATCCCACTAGAGTCCATTCGTGAGACAAATCTAACTCAACGCGGAGTACACTCCCTCGATCCTCATCCTTACAAAAAATATGAGTATTGTGCCTTTTTCCTAGGGTGATAGGAAAAAAAGCACAGTCATTTAAGGGAAAAATTATCCAAAAAATTCTAAACATATTGCACTTTTGCCAATTTGGTCCTAAACATTCTAATTTTGTTAATTGAGTCTTAAAACTTTTCACATTTTTCCAATTGAATCCATTTGGCTAATTTTGACTGGAAATTGCTAATAATCCTCTCATTGTCAACATTTCTACATGGCATGAATGGCACTAACATAGATCAACTTTAATAATTTTTTGATTTTTTTAATCATTTTTTTCCTTTTTTCTTTTATTTTCTTTGTCCTCCCTTCTTTTTTCTCTAGCCAGTCGCTAAGTCTAGGCGATGGCCAACGACCGGCCAAAGGCAACCACCGGGTAGGGTCGCCCTTGTCGGCCTTTGGTGAGGCCACCCTTGCCAAGATTTGGAGAGGGGCGACCTCGCCAAAGGCAAGCAAGGGTTGACGGGTGAGGTTGTTCACATCTCCCTTTGTTTTTCACGATCTCCAAAGTCGCAGATGCATTTATGGCGTTTGCAACGGCCTATCCAAGTTTGAATGCGTTACCAATTTCGTGTCTCTTCAGATTCCTATTTTTCATCCTCCTCTTTGTCGTCATTGTATTGGTACTTTTTGCGTTGCCATTCAGTTTCAATTGGAGTTTTATTTTTTTTATTCAATTCCATTCCACCTTTTTTTTACCCCTTCGCCATCAGAAAATTGTGATGGAAAAGTTTGAAAATGGAGAGCGAGAAGAAGTGTCAGCCACTGGCGATGGTGGCCCCCCTCGCCAAATCCGGTGATCCTCACCCGTTGCCAGCCATTGCCCTAGCCCAACAATCGGTGAGAGGAAGAAGAAGGGAAAAAGAAAAGAAATAAAATAAAATAAAATAAATAAAAAATTAAAATTTTAAAAATTAAAATATTATTAAAAAATATTTACGTCAGCATTGGCTGTGCTACTTAATGGACTCAATTGACAAAACATGAAAAATTTTGTGATTTAATTGATATAATTAAAAGGTTTAGGATTGAATTGATAAAAAATACAATAAATTAAGAATTTTATGGATAATTTTTCTATCATTGAAGTCAAGGTCATTGAAGACGTTTCAGTGTGTCGAGTATATTAATTCCAAGTCTGGCCTCCCACTTTTCTCGGTCCCCACTAGGAGCCGTTTACGGATACAAAAAAATCATGCTAATTAATTTGGCTGGCATGAAGATGAAGATTTATGCATTTCCAGGAATCTGCTGTCAGACCATGAAGAAGAAAAAAGACAGAAAAATTCGAAGGAGAGAACCAACCCAGTAGCCACAAGTCTCTTTTAGAGGACGAATACGTTGGAGGGACGAATTGTTAGAACAAATTGAAAATTCAAGAAGTGCTAAACACGACATTTGGAACTCGACATTAAACAGACCATGCCAAAACTCACCCCGAATGTTTTTTGAAATAACTTAGAAAACCAACCTTATTCCTCCTTTTCAAAAGACCTAATTGATAATATCGTTCCGGCTAAACTGCTATTACGTTCTAAGATTGAAAGAGATTTCAGTCAAATGCCATGCTTTACAATATTCTAATCTATCATTTCATGTAATTCCACAGCTTTTTCAACACGGATCCCGTGGTTCAAAGATCACATGACTTCAAATTTATGACCTAACACCGGTAATTACTCTGATTAGGTGAGCAGAGGACCTGACTTCCGTGGACTGTACGCAAGAAACCTTTCTTTTCTTCTTTCTCCGTTTCCTTTCTTTCCTTTCTCTGTTCACTGGATGAAGCTGCAGTTTCCTCTTTCTTTCTTTATCTATCAACGCCTTCTTTTTCTTTTTCTTTTTTTCCCACACTTTTTAGATCAAGTCAAAATCCTCATATTACATCAGCCATGATGGCCAAAATGGTATAGGACCCGAGTGTTGGGAACTAAGTGCATTTTCTTTATCCCATATAGGAAAAGTGGGAAGAAGTATGACAATTAATAAGTGTGGGGTTTCCTTTATGTACATAAAGAAATGATTGGGTGTGGGTTAGACCCCACCATACCCACGTGCGGGTGCGTGATTATTTGGCGTACTTAGTACTTGGCACACTTGCGCACCCGCGGTTTAATTAGCATTAATCCCTTTATTATTTTATTTTTTTTTATTTTGTATGGTTATCTTATTAAATTAAATCAATTCAAAGGTTGTTTTTTTTTTTGGTTTTGAGAATTTTCGGAAATTATTAAAAAAATAAAAAATTCGAAATTTTATTTATTTAAAAAAAATTATTATTATTCCGAATTTTGTTTTTTTATTTTTATTTTTTTATTTCGTACTGTTATCTTATTAACTTAAATCAATTCAAAGGTTTTTTTTTTTTTTTGGTTTTGAGAATTTTCGGAAATTATTAAAAAAATAAAAAAATTCGAAATTGTATTTATTTAAAAAAAATTATTATTATTCCGAATTTTTGTTTGTGTCTTTTCAAGATAACCTTTGGAAAAGAAGTTTTTTTTTTTTTTTTTTGGTTTTGAGAATTTTCGGAAATTATTTAAAAAATAAAAAATTGGAAATTTTATTTATTTTAAAAATATTATTATTATTATTATTATTATTATTATTATTATTATTATTATTATTCCGAATTTTTGTTTGTGTTTTTTCAAGACAACATTTGGAAAAGATACTTGTTCAGTTTGCAATTTTTCCCAAAGGGTTGCAATTGTTCGTTCTTGCAACTTCTTTCGAACGGACGCCTTTGTTCATTTGGATAATTTTCGAAATGATACATTTGTTCGCTTTGCAACCTTTCATGAAGAGTTGTCTACGTTTTAAGAATGTTTTAAATATACATTTCAGTTTTTAGAAGAACATGTGTGTGATTATTTTCGAGACTTCTCTCTGAAAAAACTACAGCTATCCTTTCAATTGTTTCTTAGAGAGACTCTGGAGAAATACTAGAATTGCTATCTAGTGTTCTCATTTTGAGACTTTGTTGTATGAAATTTGCCAGTGACTATTAACAACTTTGTGGGGCAAATAAATCCTTAAAGAAAGTGATATCACGTCTCAAAGTCCGACTTAAGTACTCTAAAGATCCGTCTTCATTGTTCTACCCAATTCGAAGTCATATTTTCCCTACACCGAGAGTAATGGAGAGAATTGAATCTGAAATTCGGCGAGTTCTTTGAGAAAAAGAGAGGATCGACAAGCAAGACATCCAGCAACTTCATACACTACGTGAGACTAGTCATTAAAGAAACCCCACGCTTGCATCCTCCTATTCCCCTCATCACGAGAGAGTGAATGGACAAATGTGTAGTCTTTGTATATAAGATACGGCCATATATAGCCATCATCAATTAGGGGGCACTCGAAAGAGACTTTGATCAAGGGAATGATGCTAAATGCTTTATATCAGGGAGATTTGAAAACTCTTCAGTTATCTACAAAGGGACTAACTTCAGATACATTCCATATGGAGCAGGTCGACAGATGTGTCCCGGCATATTATTTGGTTTTGCCAATATTGAACTTCCACTTGCTCAATTGCTCTACCACTTCGATTGTAAGTCAGAACTTGACCCTGGTATTTGAAGCTGCAGCTCAGAAAAAGAATGAATTGAACTTAATTGCCATCCTATAACATTTCATCCCAAACCATTGAGAGTAGTACCAAGAACAATTATACACTTTATGTCCTTGTGAAAGAAAATTTGGCCATTGGGGCATTACTGAAAATAAGAAATTCTTTCTGTGAACAGGGCTATTCTTTCTTCCCTGCAGAGTGCAAGAGCATGGTACCAACTAACGGAAGCAACACTTGGATGCACTGAGTAAATGTGAATCAATGCCCCTCAGTCCTTAATTCTGGTGAATTCCTCTAGAGTCCATCCGCAAGAACAATTTAACTTAAAACAGTGTCCACTCCCTCAATCCTTATCCATACGAAAGATATGGATGTCGTGCCTTCTTTTTTGGGCTCAACGGAAAAAAGAGGGCACGGATGTTTAAATCAAGGTCATCGAGGACTTTCAGTGTATCAAGAACATCTATTCAAGTCTAGCCTACCACTATTCTTGGTCCAACCTTAGAGCTGTTCATGGAAACGAAAAATTCTTGCTGATTATTTTGGCCGACATGAAGATGAAGACTTCTGTATTTCACAGGAAGCTGCCGTGGGGACCATGAAGAATAAAGAAGACACAAAAAATCAAAGGAGAGAACCTAGCTTAAAGCAAGTTCCGTCAGCACCCCAAAGAGCACGCTATTAACTATATGCCCTAAAACAATCATGTAGAAGTTACATTTTTATTGGAATATATATATATTGGAAAGGTAAGTAATGGAAAAAAAAAATATTCATTCATTGTTCCATTTATAAAAATGAGTCCATAAGATCAATTACGGCTAAACCTATTCTTAAGGCGTTAAGAAAATGCGTGATAGGTTTACAGTTAAACTGAGTTTTTAAACGGTTCATTGTCGATAAATCATTAAGAGGATATTGATAATCCTGTTGAAATCAGGGTATTCTCAAGCTTTGCTATTGAGTATTAGATACCTCAGGGGATGATGAGTCACAAGTCATTGGGAATTATGATACCTGAGTTAGAATATAGGTGCTTATCTTGGACAAGTTCCTTGAACATGACATGCATAATGAAAGACCCGAAATGGGTTTAGATTCAACAGCTGAATTAAAGATTTAAAATGGGTTCAAATTCAACGGCCAAATTAATAATCTGAAATAGTTTCAGAATCAATTGGTAATTTAATGATTTGAAACAATTTTGGAATCAAACGATC
Source organism: Eucalyptus guilfoylei (assembly GCA_016097605.1). Taxonomy (NCBI): domain Eukaryota; kingdom Viridiplantae; phylum Streptophyta; class Magnoliopsida; order Myrtales; family Myrtaceae; genus Eucalyptus; species Eucalyptus guilfoylei. Next base: position 21,555,394 of record CM027860.1, read on the forward strand.
AAATTAATGTTCTAAAATGCTTTCAAACTTAATGGTTGAATTAAAGCTTTGTAACAGTTACAAAATTGATGCCCGAAATAAAGCTTTGTAATGGTTACAGAATTAATGTCTGAATTATTGCTGTGAAACAGTTTCAAAATCAATATCCAAATGTAGACTCTAAAGTGAGTTGAGACTTTACGACCAAATTAATGCTCTGAAAATGGTTTCAGAGTGAATGAGCTAAATTGATTTATATAAATGTGATCTGAGATTGATTATACAAGGTGATTGAGAGAGGATCATGAGACGATAGAAAGATGATAGAGTTAAATTAAATTAATCACACACGAGAGGAATTGCAGTACAATTGAAGTGGTGAACTCTCTTGAATTTCTTTCTACTATTCGACGCAAGAGCATGGTACCAACTAACGGAAGCAACACTTGGATGCACTGAGTAAATGTGAATCAATGCCCCTCAGTCCTTAATTCTGGTGGATTCCTCTAGAGTCCATCCGCAAGAACAATTTAACTTAAAACAGTGTCCACTCCCTCAATCCTTATCAATACGAAAGATATGGATGTCGTGCCTTCTTTTTTGGGCTCAACGGAAAAAAGAGGGCACAGATGTTTAAGTCAAGGTCATCGAGGACTTTCAGTGTATCAAGAACATCTATTCAAGTCTAGCCTACCACTATTCTTGGTCCAACCTTAGAGCTGTTCATGGAAACGAAAAATTCTTGCTGATTATTTTGGCTGGCATGAAGATGAAGACTTATGTATTTCACAGGAAGCTGCCGTGGGGACCATGAAGAAGAAAGAAGACACAAAAAATCAAAGGAGAGAACCTAGCTTAAAGCAAGTTCCGTCAGCACCCCAAAGAGCACGCTATTAACTATATGCCCTAAAACAATCATGTAGAAGTTACATTTTTATTGGAAAAAAAAATATTCATTCATTGTTCCATTTATAAAAATGAGTCCATAAGATCAATTACGGCTAAACCTATTCTTAAGGCGTTAAGAAAATGCGTGATAGGTTTACAGTTAAACTGAGTTTTTAAACGGTTCATTGTCAATGAATCATTAAGAGGATATTGATGATCCTGTTGAAACCGGTGTATTCTCAAGCTTTGCTATTGAGTATTAGATACCTCAGGGGATGATGAGTCACAAGTCATTGGGAATTATGATACCTGAGTTAGAACATAGGTGCTTGTCTTGGACAAGTTCCTTGAACATGACATGCATAATGAAAGACCCGAAACATGTTTAGATTCAACAGCTGAATTAAAGATTTAAAATGGGTTCAAATTCAACGACCAAATTAATAATCTGAAATAGTTTCAGAATCAATTGGTAATTTAATGATTTGAAACAATTTTGGAATCAAACGATCAAATTAATGTTCTAAAATGGTTTCAAACTTAATGGTTGAATTAAAGCTTTGTAACAGTTACAAAATTGATGCCCAAAATAAAGCTTTGTAATGGTTACAGAATTAATGTCTGAATTATTGCTGTGAAACGGTTTCAAAATCAATATCCAAATGTAGACTCTAAAGTGAGTTGAGACTTTACGACCAAATTAATGCTCTGAAAATGGTTTCAGAGTGAATGAGCTAAATTGATTTATATAAATGTGATCTGAGACTGATTATACAAGGTGATTGAGAGAGGGTCATGAGACGATAGAAAGATGATAGAGTTAAATTAAATTAATCACACACTGCTAGTACAATTGAAGTGGTGAACTCTTTTGAATTTCTTTCTACTATTCGTAGTGTGTTTGAACTAGAGGTCTGACATTTGTGGAGCTGGAACTAAGGAACATCGGAACCAAAATACTTCAGGCATGCTACAAGCAAATTAGACGTTTGTGGTCCGGATCTGAAGAATGTCAAAACCAACACTATGAGGAGATCAGACGTTTTGTGGTCTCGATCTAAAAAACATCATAACCAAAATATTTTGGGCACGATACAAGTGTAATGCGATGAGCCCTCCTTTATTTCTATGTGCTTCTTATTAAAATACATGAACAATGTTTTCAAGATACGTGTATGGATGTTTTTGCTTCCGTTACAAATTGTTTTGATTGAATTTTACATATGCACGTGTTTATGTTTTCAAGACAAAATCCCAACACACAGCTAGATTAGAAAATGCACTCCGAAATTAGGAGAAGAATTGCAACCCTTAAGACTTCGATTCATTCTTTTGTAGTCCACCCTTAGAAGAGTCAAGCAGTCTATATCTTGAGGTTTTATCTATGAGTCTATGACGGAGGAGTCGAGTTTCGCAGTCAGTCTTAGGACTAGTAATGATCTCTAGAGTCCTTGTGAAGGACGATATGGACTGTTTTAGAAGGGTATCTGGTCAACCTATTTTAAATTTAACACGGTAACAAGATCTGTAGATTCTCGTCAATTCACTGCATTAGATTAAAGCATGAACATGACATCGGCGAAGAACTTGGCTATATAACGTCTCCATTATCATGCCTTGTGTACACCAGAGTCGGCAGAGTGAGTTTGAGAGTCCCCCTAGATTTGCTAAAGTAACTATGGAAAAAGAGTCATTTCACTTCAGCTATATAATACTCTTGCTTACTGTTGTTGCTTCACACTCTCTTGCTTCAATCCAACCACGTTGCCATGAAGACGAGAGATCTGCGTTGGTGGAGTTTAAAGCAACCTTCTTCACCAGAAAACCTCAGTGTTGTTACAGCGCCACTTCGGATGAGCAAGCAAAGATTGAATCCTGGAACGCATTAACAGAGGAAACTCAAAGCGACTGCTGTTCTTGGGCTGGTGTTGAGTGTGATAAGATAAGCGGTCACGTGATCGGCGTCGACCTCAGTTGCAGCTGTGTCTCCGGTAAAATCAACTCCAACACCAGTGTTTTCCGTCTTCTTCACCTAAGAAGCCTTAATCTTGCCTTTAATGACTTCAATTGTCATATTCCCCCGGCAATTGGAATTCTTGGTTCCTTGCGTGACTTGAACTTGTCCAGCTCCAACTTCATAGGCCACATCCCACATTCCCTTGGTAACTTGACCCCACTTGTCCATCTAGATCTCTCATCTAATAGGTTGATAGGCACAACACCATCCCTCCAAAACTTGACTCTACTTACTCACTTAGACTTGCGTGAGAATTCATTACATGGTATGATTCCAAATTATTTTGGCAACATCTTGAAACTGAATCATTTGGATTTATCCTACAACCAATTTGGAGGTGAAGTCCCGTCTTCTTTTCAACGTCTTAGTAACCTAAAGCATTTAAATCTAAACGGCAATTTTCTAACGGGTGAAGTTCAATCTTTCTTAGGAAATCTTGTGCAGCTTAAGTATTTAAGTCTGACAGGCAATATGTTAAGTGGGCAAATTCCATCCTCTCTCGGGAACCTTGTCCAGCTTACTAGTTTGGATTTAAGTGTTAATCGGTTAACTGGTGAAATCCCATCTTCCATTGGAAATCTAGCTCAACTCATTGACATAGATCTTGGATCTAATCAATTTGTGGGCGAGATTCCACTCTCTTTCCAAAACCTCATGGAGCTTAGGTTTTTAACACTTCGGTCGAATCAATTGAGTGGTGAAATTCCATCATCACTGGGGAGACTCACCAAGTTGATTGCCATTGTACTTTCATATAACCAATTCCATGGTGCAATTCCAAGCACGATTTTCCAATTACAGGGTCTCCGCTCTTTATATTTGAATTCAAATAACTTGAGTGGCACAATAAAGTTAGATAAGATTTCAAAGGCTGAAAACCTTCAAAAACTTATGCTATCCTCCAACAAGCTGTCGTTGATTGTCGAGACCAACATAACTCACCAGTACTTTGTTCTAGGTTTAGGTTCATGCAACTTAAATGGTTTCCCTGAGTTTCTACAAGATCAAGATGACTTAGTAGAGCTAGATCTATCCTACAATAACATTTCTGGTCAAGTTCCTGAATGGTTTTTGAATGTGAGCATAGAAAAGCTACGTCATTTGAACCTTTCTAGCAACTTTCTAACTAGTTTTGCTCAAGATCCCCTTATTTTCAAGTGGAAAGAACTTGTTGTAGCAGAGCTCAGTTTCAATCAGTTGCAAGGATCAGTTCCCATTCCCCCTCCTAAGATGTTGTACTACTTCATCTCGAATAACAGGCTCTCAGGAGGAGTATCGCCACTCATATGCAATCTAAGCTCTATCCAGATGATCGATTTGTCCTATAATAATCTTATTGGGTTTCTTCCACATTGTTTGAGTAATTTGAGTGGTACTTTGGAAGTGATAAGTTTACAGAGTAACAACTTTATCGGGAAAATTCCTCAATTGAATGGGAACATCTGTGTGCTTCTTATGATTGACCTGAGTTACAATAAATTGCAAGGACCATTGCCAAGATCGCTCTTGAACTGTAAAAATTTGGAATTTTTGAATTTTGCAAACAACCAGATTAGAGGTGTTTTCCCTTCATGGTTGGGCTCACTTCTAAGCTTGAAGGTACTTATATTGCGGTCTAATAGATTTCATGGACTCATTAGGGAATTGAGTGACAGGATTGAGTTCCCTACCCTGCAAATCATCGACCTATCTCAGAACAATTTTTCTGGTAGGTTGCCATCTGAAAATTTTAAGCATTGGACTGCCATGAAAGTTTCTGAGACAGATTCGCCAAGCTACATTGGGGATGCTATTCCGCCGATCGGATGGCCTTTCCTTCCACATGCGACCTTTGACTATTCTATGAGGGTAATTGCCAAAGGCATCCAAATGAATTACTCAAAGATCCAAGGCTACCTCACATTGATTGATCTCTCGAGCAACAATTTTAGCGGAGCAATCCCCAATACCATCGGAAGCCTAAAGCAACTAAAATTGCTCAACCTTTCTAACAACATGCTCTCCGGTCTTCTGCCTCTATTCTTGGAAAACCTTACCAATCTGGAAGCATTGGACCTTTCTCAAAACCAGCTCTCAGGAGAGATCCCTCAGGAGTTGACGCAACTCACTTCGCTTGCGGTCTTCAACGTTTCTTATAACTGTCTGACCGGGACAATACCGCAGTCACGGCAGTTTGCTACGTTTGAAAACAACTCCTACAAGGGAAACTCCGGGCTCTGTGGCACTCCTCTGTCTAGAAAATGTGGAGATCTCAAAGCGTCATCGCCATCATCTCCGACATCCGAAGAAGATCGAGATTCGGGAAGTGCAACGGAATTAGATTGGAAGATCGTGTGCATGGGGTATGCAAGTGGGTTAGTGATTGGGCTGGTCGTCGGGAACATCTTGATCACAGGAAGAAGGGCTCAGAGTCTTGTGAAGAACTTTGGCAGGAGAAAACCAAGGCGAAGAAGGTAGAAGAAATGGTCCGAAACCGAGGAATACTCTACCGAGAATCAGAGTCTTCTGTTTTTGAGTACCTGTAACATTTTCAAAGATTTTATGCGACAGTTATTAACTAGTCCATATGCATTGCATACAGCATTCTGTAATCGTACGTGAGACATATAAAATGAAACTTTGCTTAGAGAGCCTATTCCCTTCAACTTCCTTTCTCGTTAATAACTTAGAAGCTATCATATTTTACACCAATAATATAAAATTCACTTAATCTTTCTGATTATCTAAAACATAAGTTAAAAGTGATTCATGTAGTATATGAAGGGGTCAGTACCTATTAACTATATATGTTGAAGAATAAGCAACTGTTTAATTTCATATATTGGTGCATAGAAGTACGAAATGTGAAATCTTTTCATATAGAAGATAAAGAAACACACATTCCTATAATTTACAGTGGCATAATGTCCAACATACCACTTTTAAACAATCGTATTGTGCCACTATAACTCAGCTGTATGAGTTCACAAGTCAAATCGTATATTACATTTTCAATCCGTTTCTCAAAGAAATTATTGAGCTAAGTTCACATTGCTATAAATACGAAAAACAACGCAAATCACAATGCAAATCTTAATAATGAAAATGTAGTCAATATCTGATCTAAGTTTATAAAAAAAAATATATATATGCTCCAAAAACTTATCGCTTTCTTTCCAAGCACTATCAGACAGTGATTTGCCTCGGCGTTGAAACTAACTCACCGATAGTATTGGCAGGTTGCCTGAGATTGGGAGATAGGAGATCGAGGTCCTGGCACAGGAGTGTGCATTGGAAGCTTGAATTTCGGGGCGTTTTTAACAGAAGCTATAGGTTCTGAACATTTCTAGTAACTCCCCGACGGGCTTTCTGCAACGCCTCGATGTTTTCAAATGAACAAAGCTCCAGACTCTAGATCTTAGCTCCCCCCGATGATCATCTTTTGTCTCGGATAACAGACTCTCTGGACAAATTTCGCCATCAATTTTCGAATTGAGTCTTACAGATGACCAGTGTACTTCCACCAATGTTTCAGCAATATGAGTGACACTCTGGGAGTGAGTAGCCTATCAAGCAACAACTTCCAAGGGAGAATTCTCATGTCATTGAAACTAGCGTGCAATTGATGATGATTGATTTCAGTTATAATCAATTCCAAGAGCCATTACCAAGGGCACTCGCAGGCCTTCAATATGAGGAGGTCCTATATGTGTAAGATCACAAAATCAATTATACTTTTCCATCATGGTTGGGCTTACTTGTCTGTCATGCTGATCTGGCAAACTAACAGATTCCATGGAGTGATTGGGAAACTTAAAAGTAACTATAGTTTCCCAAGGCTTCAGATCATCAAGCCATCTCAGAACAATTGCCGGTAGCTTGCCCTCTAAGTACTCGGGAGCGTTGGACTGCCATGAAAGTTGCAGCGGTAGATCAAGAGAACTTTTTGAGCTACGCAGAACAAGAACCTCTGTCACAGGCTCTGCCAAAAGTACAAAATACGTGCCCTTCAATTACTCTACTATAATGACCAACAAAGGCGCGCAACTAAAGTATTAAAGGATCTACTGGTCTCTCACATCGATCGATCTTTCAAGCAACAATTTCAGTGGAGGTATCTCCGAGTCTCTTGCAAGCCTAAAGCAGCTTCAATTGTTCACCCTTTCCAACAATATTTTCGGTGGTCCCATCCCTAAGTAGTTGGCCAATTGACATATTCAAAAGCATTGGACCTTTCTCCGAACTAGCTCTCAAGAGAGATCCCACCAAGGCAGCAATAATTCTTGAAATGAAACCCCTTTAGGATTGTTCTTGTTACTTCAAGTTTTGTTCTCACGTGTGAATCTTTTTCACGTTGTTGTCGAGTTTTTATCATCACACGCAAGAAGTCTCCGAAAGATTTTCAATCCAAACCCAGCACTTAAATCAAACAAACAAAACAAAACCCTCTTTAAAAACCACATTCATGTACATGTCCCCGGCATTGACCAGGGGCTATATAAATCATTTAATAATGAGCTTGTGTTAGTGGAGAAGCCAACAAAAATAGCATTTTAAGTAGCTCTTTAGATAAACTATTGGGGGTTGATCCAGTGACCACTCTTCTCACATGGGAAAGGGGAGGTGAGGAGTTTGATTATCCATCTTCTTAAGGGTGGGAATGTTTAATTTCAAGTGTGGAGTTTGATTCCCAAGCTCTGTAAAGAGGTAGTTAAAAATCTACAAGTACGTTGAGAGTTAGAGTAGGATAAAAAAAAAGAGTTCTTTAGATACAGACCAAAAAGAAAAAAAAAAGTAGCTCTTTAGGATGATAATTGATCATGGAGATTAGCTGGAGAAAGCCACTTGAAAAAGAAAAGAGAAAAAAAGAAGAAGAAGAAAATCATTACACATGTCAACACATTAACTTTTCTAATGTGATCAGAACATTGGATTCACTCTAGAGAAAATAATGAAAAGGCATTGACCCTTGAATGTCTTATATAGTATATAACTCATGTTTTCCTTTCTGAAAAGAAATGTTTTATAAATATTAGGCAGACAAAAGGTTTATCAAAACTTTCCATATCGAATAGCGTCTCGCTGTTGACACGCGATATGGATCAACTATTACACCGTTTTCTTTTCCAATGCTAAAATGCTAAGTGTGATTTCCAAACTTAATAAGCAAATGCCGATTGATTTGTTTCTTCACATCATTTGTGCAATAGGAGCAACAAATGTTATCTCATCTTGGACCCAACAATTATTAACTAACCGGAATTTTCAAAGTTGTTCCCACATCGTACATCATATATAAATTATCTTTAGATTAATAGGTTCACACTGGCACGGATTTTTTCTCAAATGATTTGTAACTATACGATTTTTTTTAAAATGCAAAAAATCCATACATAACAAATGTACATAATGTGGCGGAATTTTTGCCCTTGAATAAGGGCATATGAGAAACGGGCATGGTTGAAACTCGATTCTATCTTATGATGCTAAGGATTATCGCCATCTCTCCAAACTCTTCAAAGAAGTAAAACTAGAATGGAAGCGAGTCGATTCCAGAAGCTCTAGAGGACGGAGAGCACACAGGTCCTATGACATTCAAAGCAGGGAATGGCTCATGTAATCCTTCAAGCCTCAGCTCTCAAGCTAATCGACATCGCATGCGGAGCATCGCTAGAGCGTAAATGAACGAAACCGATCACAATTACACATCAACACGATCCCCCTAATAGCGGAGACAACTTCGTCCTCTAGAAATTTTCCACGACAATCCAAACACATCAGTCCTCATCTCACGATTACAACCAAAAACTCGCACACCGCAGGACTAGCCACAAAGGCAACAAACCTTTGATTCGGATCTTCATCGGCCGGGCGAGAAGCCGCGTGAGAACGTTCCATCCGAGCCAAACACGCACGTCGGCCGATTCCGGATGGAGGTCGCGAAGCTGCTCAAACGATATACCCTCAATCCGCGGCCGCCGGCACGATGCGAATTGATTGAGCTCGCTCCGGAAGCGCTCGCATCACTGCGAATGCTTCCGTCGATGGAGATCTCTGTCGCGCTGCTCCAGTGGGGGGGGAGGGAGAGACAGAGACAGAGACAGAGAGAGACCCCCAACTGATGGCAGTGTCGCAATTCTCGTCCTTTGCCGGGGCTTCTGCTTTTGCCTCTTTTAATTGATTCGTACGCGGGCTTAGGCCTATTCGGGCCGGGTGATGTAAATAAGCCTGGCAAAAAAAAATCCGAACCGAATTGAGATTTGAGTTTTGGGCTAGGCGAAGGTCTATGACACTGGTAACATTTTTATTTCGAAAAATAATTTTTTTTTCAAAAATAATTTTTTCTATTTTTTTTCAGAGAATAATTTCTAAATAAAATAATGCATTTGATAACTACACAAATTTTCTATTTCGGGAATAGAAAAAGAAGAAAAATGTGTTTAATATAACCCATAAATTTTTTTGTGCGGTAGAATTTATTTTAATTTTTTAATAAATTTTTTGGACTTTTCTTTTTTCCTCTTTTTCCTCTCTTCTTTCTCCTCCTCTAGCTGCCGTTGGTGGTTGACGAGTGGTGCTGGCGGGCGGCAAAGGCCGGTGACCGGTGGTGGAGGCGGTTGGCGGCAAGTTTCCACTGGCCGATTAGAAGAAGAAGAAAAGGAAAAAGAAAAGAAAGAAAAGATTTATTTCTATAAATTGTTGTTGCTTCGGCTGCCTTACTTTCTTCTCTCTGTGCTGCTCTTCTAGTCCTTTCCCTTCTTGCGAAACTTCAGGTCTGGCCCAGAATTCTAGGCCTAGCGGTGAATTCGCCACCAAGGCCTAAGAGGTTGCATCTCATGAGCAATTTTGTATCAAATGCTCCCTTCCTTACTGCATCATTTGCACCAGGGCCCAAGAGAAATTACATGGTTAGACCCGCCCAATTTGTGTTTCGGGCCTGGGCAGGCCTCAAAACCCGTTATTAGATCTGTTTTAGATCGAATCCATTAACCTATAAATTTTAATATCGAACGGTTCGAGTACTTGAAAACCGATTTACGAAACTGGCACATTAGAAACGTAACGGAAGAGGGTGAAAGAAATGGAACAAGAGAAAGAGGAGGTAAAGGTTTGGATTGGGGTTTAATTCTTGCGTCTTCTTCACGTTCATGCTTAATTTGTACACTATGCTTATTGCATATTCTCTCCTCTTTAAAAGTGAAAAGTTTTGTATATGATTCATTAGGATTAGCTTGAACCAAAGAAGCACATCGGCTGAAAATAGGGTCGAGTCTTTGTCGAAATTGCTATTATAGCTAAGTTGGCCTGAAATGACTCAATTGATCATACTTCAAGATTGATAAAAGCGGTCCTTTGTTATGATTAACTTTGAAAAATTAATGTAGTAAAACTAGGCAGCCTATATTTGAAAAGAAATCTGCTCATGCAAGTTAGGGATCAAATTTTTCTTCATCTCTGCTTGTTTGCATGCGAACTGCCATAGCTGAGAGACGTAAGAACGTAGTTTCAAGAACAATTCAACCTCGGTAGTTGACAATTCATGCGGTCGGAATTGTCTCCGGTTTTTTTTTTTTTTTGAAGTTTGATAAGAAGTTGTATTCAGACCATCTTAGGGAACAATTCAATGACCATCGTGACGTAAGAACAACGAAGGAAAATATGTGAAACGTGAACTTTCTCATTTTCGTCCAAATAGGTGATTTGATGTTTTGGCTCAATTAGGGCGCATTTGGTAATCATTCTGTTCCCAGGAATAATTTCTGATAAGAAAATTTTGTTTTTTTATTCTATTCCCGGGAACAATTTCTGAGCAAAAGAAAGCATTTGGTAACTGTACAAAATTTTTTATTCTGGAATAGAAAAAGAATAGAAATGCGTATGGTAACTGCATAAAATTTCTATTTCAATTCTTTTTCAATTACCTTTTTAGATGAGTGTAAATTTGATATTGAATTCTTATGGATCACTCACAAATATAATTATCTTCTTATGAATGAAGAAATCATATTAGATTTTATTATATTTTCAATTTCAAAAGAATTCGAATTTAGAATTCTATTTCATTCTAAAATTCTATCAAATCATAGAAATTATATTGATTAATTATATTTATACTAAGTAATAAAAATATTAACTAATCAATTTTTTATTAAATAGTAAATAATAAACTATAGTATAAACTATAAATATATATACTAAATAATAAATTAAAATACAAAATTAAATATGTATTCTATATATAGCAAAATTTCAATTCCTACTTCAAATCATTTTTTATTTTTTAAATTATTTTATTTTATTTTATTTTTTTCCTTTCTTTCTCCCCTTCTTCTTCAAGGTGGTCGGTCACCGGCCTTGGGATGACCAGCGATGGGCTAGACGAGGGCCGGCGACCTCACCAGAGCGTCACCGGCCCTCGATGAGGCTATGCCTCGTTGGCCAAGCCTCACTGGCAGCTAGGCGAGATCAGGCCTTGCTTGGCCAGGCGAGGCTCACCGATGGTCGGGGGAGGCCCGCCTCGCCGGTGCCTTGGTGAGCCTCCGGCAAGCTCATCGGACCTCGCCCTAGCCTGGCGAGCCTCCGGCGATCGGCAGTGGTGGTGGGGGGCAGTAATGGCAGCGGTGGCAGCACTTGAAGAACAAAGGAGAGGGAAGAAGAACAATAAGAAAGAAGAGGAAAAAGACAAAATGGGTTAACTTGATTCTAGAATTGTTCCTGAGAACAAAGAATCAACTTTTATTTATTTATTTATTCTCGATTCTGTTTCAAATCTACTTCTAGGAACAAAAAAATAGAAATTTGTTCTTGGGAACAAAAAATTTACCAAACGCATTTATGTTCCAAATCTACTCCCGGGAACAAAAAAACATAAACAAGCACTGTTTGGCAAGTTGCCAAACAGGCCCTTAGAATCACTCGGCATCCCTTTCATCATTGACTGACTACAAGTTAGCTCAATAGAAATTCTGAAGCTCCTTTTACTGCATGATTCCAATTGAATGGGTTTTGTCATCTCGTCTCTAGCTGATCAGATGTGTGATTGGAGAAGAAAACCGCGTGTCATGGAGACCGCACACAGGTATTTACACTATATTCAAGTATTACGAGATAGAAAATTTAACATTATAGAATATTACACAATCAAGGTACACATCTACTATGATGCTATATCCCGTTCTTAATTATTAGAAGATTAAAGTATTGAAACCATGCATTCGACTAATGACTTAAACTTTTAAAATTGTTGACAGTAATTTTACAGAATTTTACATGATATCAGAATAGGAATGGTTAACAGCGGCTCCATCAAATTTTACAACAACCAGGCCAATTCTAGTATTATATATTTCTATTTCAGCTTCATTTGTGGAAGATACTGGGTCGGGCGTATATTTTTAAAGCGTCCCGACAGTGACCTTCCGTAACTTGCTTGTTCTTTTTCAATTTTTCAAGTTAGCGTGTTCTTTGGAGTGCAAGAAATTCGAAGTCGATAGACATTTCTGTCCATGCCTTCTAAAATAACGTCCTTATTTACTAACCCATTTGCAGTCAGGAAGCTCCTTTTTTGGAATATTTGAGGAGACATGTTACCCGCAGAGAGCACCTCAAGCACATCCCAGGGCGATAGTTAAAAGGAAATATAAAGAAAGACTTGAAAATTAGGAGGACTTCGACGCTATAGACTTTGATTTTTATCTTTTATAGTCCACCGTCGAAGGCGCTATCTAGAATAAAAGAGTCGAGCAGTCCAAATCATGAGTTGTTGAAGTGATTTATGTAATACACACACACACACACACACAGGCTATCTTTAAGCATCACATAAGTTTAATAATAAGCAATTATTTATTTAATACAGAAGACAAATAAACATTTTCATATTTATTATATGTATTGTGCATATACGCATTCATAATCCATCTATAATTGCAGATGATTAGCATGTCACAGGACCTCTGCAAAGAAGATGTACAATTAGGGTGGTTTATGAATTTGCTTTGTCTTCCCAATTGAAGCTTGCAGATAGTATTCCGGCCATAATTGGCATTGGCCAGTAGCTACAGATGAAGATTTACCTGAATCAAGGCTGCTATTTGCGGTTTTCTAGTTCCTAATCCTTCTATATATGAATCAACTAAGCTCGCTCTAGAAGCGATGTATCATTGTATATGGTTCTGTTGAGAGAGATCTCTGTTGCGCTGCTCAGTCACGGTGAGAGTCCCATCTAATGACAATTTGAAATTTTTGTCTTATAGTTTTGGTGATGTAAACAGGTCTAGAAAAAGTTAAAAATCCGAATCGGTCCGAATTGAGATTTTAGTTTTGAAGTAGACCTGAATAATGGGCTAGCTGGTTTTCACCAAAATAATAATAATAATAATAATAATAATAATAATGGGCTAGCTGGTATGAAACCTAAAACCCTGCCCATGATTCAAAACTATTATTTTTTGTTTTTTTTTTTATATAAAAGGATGCATGAAGGTACAGCGGAGGCAATGGTTTAGATTGAAATTTAAGTGTTGTGTCACTATCATCTTCACGCTTAATTTGTACACTAGGTAATCATTAGTCGGTTTGACAAAGTACACTCAGTCGTCCAATATCTTGCCTGGTATTACAAGAGAATACACAATGAAAATGGGAGAATTTCCGATATGACTCATTACGCTTAGTTCAAAGTAAAGAAGCACATCCTCTTGAAAAAAAAGAAAAGAAAAAGGCTAAAACTTTGTTGGAGTTGCCATTGTAGTTGGTCCAAAAGAACGCAATTAATCAGACTCAATATCAAGAAAAAGCAATACTTCACTATGATTATGCTCGAGCTAATTAATGAGGGATAAATACCAAAAAAAAAAAAAAAATCCTAAACCTATTATATAAAGACAAATTCAATTTTAAATCTTTCATTTAGTCAACTTAATCTAAATCTTTTGATAATTTGCATATACAGTCATTCTGATATATAGTCATTCTGACCAATTTTGGAGGTAATTTCAGCTCCAACAGAAAAACATCCTATGCAAAGGTCAAAATCTGGACAAGTCGCACGCTTGATACGCATATATCCTTGTTGCAGTAGTTGCAGTGGTAGGAAGCCCCTTTCTCTTCATTTCCCTGACCAATAACTACATTGCACAGCTAAGTTTTCAGCAAAATCAGAGACGGGAAGTCTGTCTTGCCCTGCCTAAGAAGAAGTATGATTAACAAGATTTAACCCTTTAAGAATGCGAGAAATAACAAACCATTCAATTTACCACTAATAGGTTAACCCCTATATAGCTCGTCATATTGTAGGACTGTAAAATTTTGGTACTTTTATAGCCTTTAAGAATAAATTCAAGAATAATCTATGAACAACCCATGCTTAACAATCGAAAAAGAATTCCTAAGTCCATTAAGAAAATTGGGCACAACTGACTCAAGCATGTGAGTATAAGTCTGAAGAATAGAGAGAGAACTCATATCCCCAAAAAAGAGCTAAAAAGTCGCTGACCAGTACCTGCAGATGCAGAGTCTACATTTTCTGGACCAGAGGCAATCTTTTTCTTCTTGGATCTACCAGAAAGACAAAGTTAAGGTGAGCTTCACCAGCAATACAAAGCAGGATAAAATGTAAACTTCGCTGAATTAAGGTCCCATGGAAATGCATTCGAATGAATTCCTAAATCTACCAAAAGGCACAGGATTAGTTGAAGTCCGTAGATAAAGGATAGCCAATGAACGAACACAACTACGCGATCGAGGCATCTGCCCAAATGACCCCAGCCTTGAACTCGATTCTACCCTATAACGCTAAGAATTATGGCCATCTCTCCAAACTCTTCAAAAAAGTAAAACTAGAACGGAAGCGAGTTGATCCCAGAAGCTCTAGAGACACAGAGCACATGGGTCCTATGCATTCAACGCAGGGAATGGCTCACGCAATCCTTGAAGCCTCAGCTCTCGAGCTAACCGATATCGCATGCGGAAGTATCGCTAGAGCATAAGCGAACGAAACCAATCACAAATACACACCAACACAGCCCCCCTAATCGCAGGGCTCCAATCCCGCGGAGGCAACTTCGTACTCCAGAAATTCTCCACAGCATTCCAACCACATCAGTCCTCATCTCACGATTACAACCAAAGACTCGCACAGCGCAGGACCAGTAGCAAACACAATGCACCTTTGATTCGGATCTTCGTCGGCCGGGCGAGAAGCCGCGCGAGAACGTCCCATCCGAGCCAAACACGCAAAAGTCGGACGATTCCGAATCGAGGTCGCGGAGCTGCTCAAACGTTATCCCTCAATCCGCGGCCGCCTGCACGATGCGGATCGATGGAGCTCACTCCGGAAGCGCTCGCATCACTGCAAATGCTTCCGTCGATGGAGATCTCTGTCGCGCTGCTCGGTGGCGGAGAGAGAGGGGGAGAGAGGGAGTCCCTCAGCCGATGGCAATGTCGCAATTCTTGTCTTTTTCCGGGGCTTTTTTACTTTTACCGCTCTTTCAATTGATTCATACGCGGGCTTCGGCCTACTTGGGCTTGGTGATTTAAATGGTCCTGGCGAAAAAATCCGAACCGAATTGAGATTTGGGTTTTGGGCTAGGCGAAGGTTTAGATTGGGGTTTTTAATTTTATCATCCACATGCTTAATTTGTACTTGTACAGCAGGTTATCATAAACCACTTCAACTAAGGACGCCTAAATTACCAGTAATATGAGAGAATATGGAATGAAAAAGGGGAGAGTTCTAGCTATGATTCATTAAGATTAGTCTGAACCAAAGAAGCGCATTAGCTGGAAAAAATGGTTTGAGTCTTTGTCGCAGTTCCCATTATAGCTGGCTCGGAATAGGGCGATTGATCATACTTCAACGTCGAGAAAATAGGTCCCTTCCTTGTGATTAAGCTCAAGATAATTGATGCAGTAAAATAGAGCAAGCTGTATTTGAAAAGAAGTCTTATCATGCAACGGATGGTCGATTAGGCTTGTAAATCAGCAAAGACTATGGGTATCTAAAACCTTCGTGGTCAGCAGCATGACCCTACAGATAGATATAATTACAAAGGTTCGTTGGCCCAGCTTATCCCATTGTTCATGAAAGTGTGCTGCTATAAGTCCATAGACAAGGACTACTGGGAAGGCTTGGAAACTATTTGGTGATTCATGTCACATGAACATTTCGCCTAGATTTTCATCGGGAAATTGAAAATTTTCTTTAGGAATTGAGCTGCAGTACCAATTCAGCGAACTCACAAACGATTCAAAGATTTATGGTTTCGATGTGGCTTTTTGAAACTCACTGTTGGCTTTGGCTGCTTCACTTTCTTCTCTACGCGCCATTCTTCTAGTCCTTTTGGGAATTCGCCACCGGGGCCTAAGAGTTTGCCTATCATGGGGAATTTGCATCAAATGCTCTCTTCCTTTCTGCATCATCTGCTTATAGACATGGCAAGCTAGCATGGGCCGATCATGAGCCTCCAGGTGCGTGAAGTTTTGGCCCTGGTCTTTTGATGGGCTGAGCATTGCAAAGAGGTGTTGAAGGTCTAGGAGCTGGCTTTGCGACGAGGCCAGGTAATTTTGCTTCTCTGGTAATCGATTGCACGGAGGGTCCGTCTTGTTTTTTGTCCATACGGATATTGGAGATAGCTCAGAAAACTGGTGGTCCTTTAGGTCCTGACTCCTGAGCCATAAGCAGGTCTAGTCTTTCAGATTAATAAGAGAAGAAGCATGGAACTTCATTAGCTTGATCACTTTGTCTCGAGGATCACCAATCAACATGAGCAAGAGATTCGTTTCCTTGACGAATAACCTAATATCCCGGGCAGTATTTGGTGAAAAATGTACATATCAGGACAGCTTAACCTCATTGCTCATTGAACTGTTAATGATTTCTGGAGGCTTCGACCTATTCAAATTGAACTGCTCTCCAACGTTCCTAGGGTTCTTCAGGGATGAGAAGGGCACTGAAAAGAATACCCCAGAAAATGGACAAGATTCTTGAAGTCATCATTGCTGGTTACAAAGAAAAGGAAAAATCTGCCTACAGGAGCAATGAATCTGGAGAAGAAGATCTAGTTGACGTGCTTTTAAAGATTCAGGTGTCCAGAGAGCTTGAGTTTCACCTTATGGCAGATAATACCACAGGGACCCTCCCCATAAGATTGAGTCTTCACTCGCCCCTTAATCTATTTAGGCCTCTGCTAAGATGAAATTCCATACCAAGGCATAATGAGGTCTGCGCAAGCTTAATTTGGATGCTTTTAGTCCAAGAAATAAGAAAATCAAACATGAACCTTCTGGAATGCAGATTAGGTCATGTCAGTGCTTGTCGGGAGATAAGTGCAGTCTACTTTTTTAGGAAGAAAACTCGGCAGTGCCACAAAGAATGTCACAGGAACTGCTAAAGGATGAATTCTCTATTCCTTTGGGTGAACATTAAGCTTACAAAGTTTTGCGACTATGTCAGAAATCAGAATATGCCTGCATTACCGAACAAGTTGAGTGTTTACAATTCCTATACCTTCTGAAGAGTCTACACATAAATTTCGTGCCTAATTTTGCTGGAAATCAGCTTATCCGTGCAATAATGAAGAGATCAACTTGCGTTGCCTCCTACTAAATGTTAAGCATGCTTTTGTCTCCTCCTTTCCTCCACTTATACCAAATGTTGATTCCCAAAATAGACAATGCATTCGTCAGCCAGCGCCAGCACCACCAATTTTCATTCTTATTTTGCAATTGACCAGACTCAAAGATCCTGCCACATTTCCTTTCCGGGACATATTCTTAGGTGGAAGTGCAAGTACATCGACAACCGTGGAGTGGGCAACGGAGGAAATGCTGAGAAACCCAAGAGTTTCAGATAGAGTGCGGTGCAAGATCCGGCAGTCCTTTTAAAAAAAATAAAAATCGGCTAGGAAGACCTCCAGGAACTGCATTACTTAGATTTAGTCATTAAAGAAATTGTACGAGTGCATCTTCCTTTCCCTTAATTATAAGAGAGTAAAGGAACTGATGGGAAGTCCACACATAAATGATAGTTTTGTATCAGATAGATTCGAAGCTCTTAAGTTAGCTGCAAAGGGACCAACTTTGAGCTCATACCATCTGGAGCAGGTGTCCGGGCATATTACTTGGTCTTACCAGTATTGAACTCCCATTTGCACAATTGCTGTACCGCTTCAAATGGAAGATCCCTCGCGAGATCATGCCAGAAGAGTTCGACATGACTGAAGTATATAGAGCAACGGAAAAAGACTGAATACTGAATTAAGCTTACTCACCATTCCTGTCACGTCATCTTACCTGAAAACTTATTGAGAGTGTTCCAGGGTGTGTTAAGCGAAGAAAGAATGGCATGTTAATGAGGATCCATGTTCTAATGAACTTTAATTTTTTAGCAAATGATCATGAATACTCCTTGAACTCGACAATGTCATTGCTGATCACAAAGAGATGAAAGTATCTGACAAGAAGAGTCATGAATCTGGCCAAAAAGATCTAGGCAATGTCCTCTTTAAGATTCTGGAAAACCCGGTGACATTGAGTTTTATCTTACGACCAATACCATCAAAGCAATCCTCATGGTAAGACAGACACTTAAAAGGTCCAGTAAGTGAGCTAACATAAAGTTTGTGCGGGCTTCAGAAGAAGAGTGGGTATTGAACAATTCTAAAGGTCCTAACCCTAAGGCAGTCCGTCAGATTTTAGTATTTATATGCTTGCAATGCCAAAAAGGCTAACCTCATTGTAACACTTAAAGATATTTATTGGCCGCCATCCAAATATCAAATAACTACAATAAACATGTTTCGACTTCTTTTCCACCTCTCTATGCAGGGACAACATGGGGGGGCTTTCAGATTATGTCAAATGTATGATTCCTGAGAAGACCTTTTGTTCATCAACTTGTGTGGAGATTGCCAACTGAGTGCCGCTCTTTTCATTTAATCAAACTTGACAATTCTGCTACCTTTCCCTACAAGGACGTGATCCAAGTAGGAAGTGAGACAACAGCAATGACCCTTGAATGGGCGACGGCCATAATGGTGAAGAATCCCAGAGTAACAAAGAGAGCTCGATTTGAAATTTGGCAATTTCTTCGAGGAAGAGAGAGTCGACAAGCAAGACATCTAGGAACAGACTAGTCATTAAAGAAACTCTACGATTGCATCCTCCTATACCCTTCATCACAAGGGAGTTAAGGGACAGATGTGCAGTCTCCGTATAGGAGATACGGCCAAAAACTAGTCGTCCTCTATGCGTGGGCAATCAAAAGAGATCCTGATCAATGGAATGATGCTGAATGCTTTATATCAGAGAGATTTGAAAACTTTTCAATAAAAAAACAAATAAAAATAAAGTAAGCAAGAGTGTCGTAAAAGATTTTTACCATTTTTATCTGTGAACTTTTACATTCATTTACACTAATATATCATTTATACCAAATAATATATATGATATGGTGTAAATATATTTAATTTTTTATTATTATGATTTACCAAACAGTGAATATGATATAGCAAATGTGACATCCTGAAATTTGACTCCGTCTCGAATATATGAAATGGTTGTTTTGTCAACGCGCTTATGGTTAATTTACTCGGAACTGATCACTCTCGAGTTAATTAATCTATTAGGTTAGGCCATTAAGGGATATAAACGTAACAGACTAGAGAATTTGATCAGAAATCGACCGCTCGACCATAATAAGTATGACACCGTTATAATCGATTAGCGAACAGACATGAGTCGATTCGATGGAATAGCATAGTCGAATTGTGGGTGATTCCGCATGATTGTCAAATTTTCGTCGAACGGCAATCACCCGATTTTTATCGATATTATACTCGGGATATGTAATTGAAACCTCGCGATTATGTGACAACTGAGAGTCGTTTACGAGTCGGAGATGTACAAACGTGGATCGAGAATTATCGACCATGGGTCAAACACGCTAAAATCCCTAAAAGCCACCCGATAGGTTAGGTTGTACTAAAATCGCGTTCGATCGATTTTAACCACGAAATTGAATTCGGTTTTAGGAATCGGATGTTCGAGCGTGTCACGATTCATTTTTAGGACGTCGTCTCATCTTTCGGAGAAATTTCGTTGAGTCCAGAATTCTGCGGAAAAATTAATTTCGGCAAAAAGAAAATAAAGGAAATTCGGATGGCTGAAGAAGGGCTTCGTTTCTACCTCCAAAATGGTTTAATTGGAGGATTTTGGAACTAAATTCTCACTGGACCTCTTGACATTAAGGGCCGAAGACTTTTGAGGCATATCACTTGAGTGGTTGATATTTTGCCAAAGCTCCCCATTGGTCCTCCTCTTGACCTCTTGGCTTTCTTCTTCTCTCTCCATTTTCTCCCCCCATGCGTGAGTCTCCCCTCTCCTTTTTCTTCAGCTGAAATCCCTTGCTTCTTCTTCTTCCTTCATTTCTTTTTGTTCCTCACGTATCTCTCCCTCTTGACCTAGTTCTGTTCTCTTCCATTTGTTACTGCCATCCCACGCCAACAGCTCCTTCATCTTCTTGCTGCCACCACAACACCATCGCCACATCACTCACCCACCATCACGCCCTCACCGAAGTCCAACCTCACTGCCACCATAACGCCAGCCCCTTTGCTTCATTTCATTCCATTTTTCTGCTGCCACAACACCACCAATAGCCTCACGCTTCCAGCCCACCTCCACCAACATCAGCCGGAACACCACCCAACATTCTGCCACCACCGCGAGCTGCACACCACCCAACATTCCGCCACCACCGTGAGCTGCAGCCCCAACTAGCAGCTTCGGAACCGAACCAGCCTTTAAGCTGAGAGCTTGTTAGGCCGTTTCCTTCACCGGTTGAGCTTCGTTGGAGACATGGTTGTCTCGGGTTCTCACTGCCGTCGTGCTGCCGTCACCATGAGCCTGTCGTCATCCTAATCTGGTGAGTTAACTCTCTAACCCTTGATTAGGTTGTTAATTGCGCTTAGGGGGTTAGATTAGTGTTAATTAGCTTGATTAGATTAGTGTTCATTAGCTTGTTTAGATTAGTGCTAATCATGGTTAGATTAGTGCTAAGAAGGATTAGTATTAATTAAGTTGGTTTAGCTCAATCTAGTGGATTTCTCTACAGAGCTGATTATTGGACATTCATCGTTTGCCATTTTCGTGGGTCAAAATGTGCTACGATTTTGAGGTTGCTTCATACTTGAAAAATATTCTAAACATCTTCATTTATAACATATATTTTACTCAAGATTTTATTGATTGAAAAGAATAAGATTTCAGGTTCGTTTCATGCAAAACAGAATCTCGATTTGCGCTGGAACCAATGACCTTTTGGTATTGAAAGGATTTTTATCAACTCTTAGAGTTCGATTTTTGAAAGAGTTTTTGCACAAAATTTTTTCATTGCATCTTTTATTTTAACATCTTCACATTTCAGATCAAACGGACAAGTTATGGACCTCGAACTAAGTTGGATTTGGAAAACGTAATTTCTGGACACGGACACAGTTTTGGTAACGGTTTTGGTGATTTACTGCTCTCATAAAGATTTGGGTCAAGGTGTCTGCATAAAAAGTGTTCGTTTAAGTGTCTTTTATAACATATTCAAATTTGAGAATTTTTTGAACTCGTTTGATTATGTTTCTGGAATTAATCTTGGAGACGTGCGAGTGGACTCGGTTTCTGTCAGTTAGGGCTGATTGTAGTATTGTGGTTGTTCTTGGTGTCTCGCTTGCTGGAAAATGTATGTTTTGTGATTTGAGTGATTTTGGCATGCTAAGAACTTATGCGTGACATGATGAGATTGATTGCTCTATGTTGGTTGTCTATTATTATTCCAAAAAGTGGCCTTATAGGCTTTTAAATTGAAAAACAATGAGGTGTCGGGTTTGGACACCAAATCTTACTTGCTCAATAAAATAATGAGATTTTAAATTAGGTGCGTGCAAAGTTTGACGGATTAATTTTGAGTACGTAAGCACCTACGAATTTATTTCTAAAAATTTTGGACAAAAAAAGGGGTTACTAAAGATTGTTCTCAACCACTGGGGTTTACTCCAGTAGCCACCCTTCCAACATGGAAGGAGGGTGGGGAGTTCGAATCCGCATCTTCTCAAGGGGGTTGGGGTGGGGATGAATTAATTTCAGGAGTGGGTTTTGACTCTCACGCCTTGCAAGAAGACAGGGTAAAAGTCCGAGAGTGAGAGTTAGACGAGGAGTCAAGTAGGACATACCCAAAAAAAAAAAAAAGATTGTTCTCAAAAAGGGTGGTTGGACAAAGAATTAGAAAAGAAATATGGTGTCGGGTTTGGACGCCAAGTTTTATGTGCTCAATAAAACTGGGAGGTTTCAAATTAGATGCGTGCAAAGTTTGACGGGTTGATTTCAAATATGTGACCCCGTACAAATTTATTTCCGAAAGCTTTAAAGAAAAAAAAAGAGTTTCCAAGTTGATTTTTGAAAATGGATTTTGGTGTTCTTGGCTATATGATGACATTATGCATGATTTTGATGGTTTCTATGTAATATGACATGCAATTGACTGTTTGATGGTAGTTATTGAATTTTAGTAGAAAATTCGATTTTTTGGGCTTTTAAATGGAAAAATGTCAGGTGTCAATTTTTGGACGCCAATTCTTGTGTACTATATAAAACTGTAGAATTTCAAAATAGGAGCGTACTAGGTTTGACAGTTCGCTTTTAATTACGTGACCACGCATGATTATATTTATCGAGATTTCTAATACGAAGAAAAGTTGACAAGTTCATTATTTGAAAACGAGATATTTAAATGCAAAGCATGGTGTTCTTGGCCAAGTATGTGCTCGTGTGGTCACTAAGTGAACCCGTCCTGATGCGTATGATTACGTGGGACGATGCTCCTGTGTGGAATGTCGTCTAGGCGGAGAATGCTAGACGTTGCCGTTCGCGGATGGATTTCGAAACGAAGCTCCTGTGTGAAATGCCGTCTAGGCGGGGGTTCTAGATGTTGCCGTGCTCGACAAAACGGGACGATGCCCAGTTACGCCGGATGACCACCGATTGTTGAGTTGGCCATGGCCGATGGGTCATAATAATTGGAACACGCCTGAGTGGTTGTGAAAGTTGCGCATGATTATGGGGCAAAATTGTGTGGCACGGTATGGGATGTGTCATAACGATTCTACCTTATAATCGGGACCCATGTGATTGTTTGAGATATGAAAATGATGTGTTCTGGTTATTAATTGCGCTTGTGATATCTATAAATGCATATGTGATGCACTAATATGCAGGGACGCGCCGAGGTGAGGTAAGTTTTGTATGGTGTGTGTTTGGGACCCCCTTTGAGGCGAATTTGCGTCCTAATCGGGGTTTAGGATTTTGACTCGCTGAGATTTTATCTCACCTTGTCGTGGTTAACATTTTTCAGGATCGTAGCATGGAGATCTATTGAGTGCGGATGTGGTGAGCGCGAGATGCGATACCTTTTAGCTGGCCCTGCCGTTAGTAAAGTAGGTTGACCCTAATCCCTGAGGTTTTTGAGAGGGTTGATAGGAAGTGGTCGTGGAAAGGTTTGTAAGTATTAAACTTCTTAGGATTAATAGTTAAAAAATGAATATGTTGTTTTAGGCAATGTTTGCCATGTTTTACTATCCCTATGTTTGTTTATTGGCCGGGTGTTTGTTTTGTGACATCCTAAATTTTGACCCCATCTCGATAATATGAAATGGGCATTTCGTCGACGCCCTTATGGTTCTTTTTCTTTGAGTTGGCCACTCACGAGTTACCTAATCTATTAGGTGAAACCGATAAGGGATATAAATGCAGCAGACTCAAGAATTCGATTGGAAATCGACTACTCGACCATGATAATCAGCAATTGTCAATACGATACCGTTATAATTGATTTTTGATCGGATATAGATCAATTCGACGAAATCATGTAATTAAATTGCGGGTGATTCCGCATGATTATGAATTAGCGTCGAACGACACTAACCCAATTTTCTATTGATTTTATACTCGGTGTCCGTAATTGAAACCCTGCGATTTTTATGACAACCGAGAGTCGCCTACGAGTCAGAGATGCATAAACGTGGATAAAAAATTATCGACCATGGGTCAAATGCATTAAAATCCCTAAAAGCTACTCGGTAGGTTATATTGTACTAAAATTGCGTTCGATCGATTTTAATCACGAAATTGAACTTGATTTCGGGAATCGAACTTTCGAGCGTGTCACGATTTATTTTTAGGATATCGTCTCATCTTTTGAAGAAATTCCACCGAGCCGGGAATTTTGCGGAAAAATCATTTTCGGCAAATTGGAAATTGAAACATGTTATTATGAAATTTGTTCTTAAGTGAAATTTCTTTATACGAAAAGTGTATACTCTTCCACTTGCAGAATAGAAATTAAAGATTATAATTAAGGATCTAGAGTGACGGCATGGCACGTCACACGATCATACGATCTCGACACTTTCGTCGCCCGTCTTGAGCAAATCAGGTCGTCGGAGCATGCGAGCAACATCATCCTATCGCCTCAAAGCTCTACAGAAGAGGTAGCTAATGAGATAGTCCTTGGCCCATGCCTACGAACACCGATTCCTCATTCTTTCCTTTTTGAATGCTTTCCTCAACATGTAGAAGAACCTCTCCCATTTCAAATGGACCACCTTTTGGAGTATGTCTTGAATCTTTCTTCTCAAAAGCTTAGGGCTTTCTACCCTTTTGACCTTGCTTTCTTTGATTGGTACTTCAGATAGAAGACTATTAAACATGAGACATGGTGTAAACCTCAAATCGACAAGGCTTTAGAATATTGCACCTTCGATTGGAAGCTTAACCATAAGCTTTTGGGGAGCCTCGCCAGCTTTTGGTCACCATCCATCAACTACATCTTTTTTAGGTCCGGCCCTATGTCGGTAACCCTTTTGAACGTGTAAGCCATCTCAATCTTATATAATTCAGAAATATATAACTAACTAAGCTCATACCCATGGATCCATCTATCAAAATACCGTGGCAAAAATGTGAACCCTCTTTCTATTAACCGAGGAGCTTGAAAAACATTAAAGGTAGATGGTATGACCAACCACAACTCAGTGGATAGTACATTTCTTTTAAGTAGATTGAGCATCTACTATGCATATATAAAGCAATACTATAAATTCATAATCCAAATCAAAGATATAAAATACGTATCAAATATAAATTGTTTTATCTCGACAAATTTATATACAAATAATAAGTACTCTATAATCCACAATCACAAATCACACATCAATATAGATCAATCTCTATCAAATTAATTAATTCTGCAACGACAAGTTAATTAATTCTGCAACGATGCTCCGTCTACATCAACAATGAAGTATGATTAAGTAGCCCTAGCAATTACTATGGAAAGTCAATAGTACACATACACCGTCCTTCGGTAATAACTCAACTTGTGATTAAGTACCAATATTCCAAGAACACCTCAAGTGATGCCGTGGTATAAGACTTGCCTGCAATATCCCGTGATATAGCATTCACCTTTATTTTTCATTTCTTCTTCTTTTCCTTTCTTTCTTTTTCTCCTTTTCTCTTTTCTTCTTTGTGCCCCCTAACTTCCCCTTTGTAGCGTCCACTTTCAGCTTGGCGAGGTTTTTGTCTATTATCAATTGGTAGCTCGGCCTAGAAGGACATCATGACAACAATTTGCATACTCACTGGGTTTTACTTGTAATGACATGAGCAAAATGTACTAACATCAACCTCCAATAATCTAAAAACCAAATCCAGAATCCATATCACAAATCTATTTTACAAACCAAAGCATATAATCTTTGACAAATCAATTCTTTTCATAAATCATTGCACAATAATCAACTCATAAGCCATTTCTAGAAAAATGATATCTTATGTTATTTTTAATAATCAAAAGACAGTAAATACCTTATCCGGATTTATTGCCACAATAATGCTTTAAATATCACTTCTTCCTTTCTATACATATCATGCTGTGCCATGCCATTTATATTCATAACATATATCAATTCTATCACTTTTATATACGTGTGTATAAATTCATGAAAGAGATAATACCACTCACCTACTCCAATCGTTGAACTCGCAATCAAGCAAGGAACGATGCCAAAATCAAACAAAACACTATCTTAACTACAAATTGGCTAAACTAAGTTTAATTGCTAACAATATGACTCCCACATGTCAACAAATCGCTCGCTCAAAGTAGATGTTCAAAACTATCTACAAATGTTAAAATTTCGCTCCAACTACTTTTCAAATTGATTTCCTTCAAATCCCACATCTCCATAATGCTCTAATCTATGATTTCTATCAAAGTCCACAACTTAACAACCCCCAAATCATAGCTTAAATTTCACATAATTTCGAATCTATGCCTTCACTTAGAAAATTATTTTGATTAGATGAATAAATGGTTTAAATTCTTACTGAAGTTGCGAAATGAAGTTAATCTGGCTTGGCGAGATCCCTACGGTGTGTACCACTTTCTCTTTTCTTTTCCTTTTCTTCTTCTTTCCCCTTTTCTCTGTTCATCGGACGAAGTTGCACTTTCCTCTTTCTTTCCTTTTATCTCCAGATCGTTTTCTTTTTCTATTTAATGTTTTATTTATTTTTTTGCCGCTCACTACTTTTGACCAAGCCCGGTGAAAAAGGCACTATTACATGACTAACTTTGGATACATTCCATACGGAGCAGATTGAAGGATGTATCCTGGCATATTATTTGTCTTGTCAATATTGAATTTCCACTTGCTCAATTGCTCTACACTTTGATTAGAAGCCAGAAGAGTTTGACAAGACCAAGGTACATGGAGCTACAGCTTGGAAAAAGAAAGAATTGAATTTAATCCCAAAGCATTGAGAAAAGTATCAATGACCATTATGCACTCCATGTTCCCGTGAAAGAAGATTTTGCCATTGAGGTATTACTTATATAATAAGACACTCTTACTATTACTAGTGCCATCCTTTCTTCCCGCAAATCTACAAATTGCAGGAGCATGATACTAATGTACTGAAGCCAAACTTGGATATATTGAATGAATGTGAATTAATGCACCTCGGTCCTTAGATCAAGCGAATCTTACTTGAGTCCATCCGTGAGACCAATCTAATTCGACGCGGAGTCCACTCCTTCTACCCTCATCTTTATAAAAAAATATCAATATCCTTTCTTCGAGATAATTCCCTGAAAAGGGAAGGTCCATGGCATATTTTTTTGCAATGTAATAAAGTTATACGGTGTCCATTTTCCGATGATAAATGGGTAATTTACATTGTGACCTTTTTCTGGGATGATAGGGAAAAAAGCACTTTTGTTTTAAGTCAAGGTCATTGAAGACTCTGCACAGTGTCAAGAACGTCAATTGAAGTCTGGCCCTGCACTTTTCTCGGTCCCTACCAAGAGCTGGTTTATGGATACGAAAAAATCGTGTTGGTTACTTTGCGAAGATAAAGACTTCCGTATTTTCCGGAAAACTGCCGTGGGAACATGAAGAAAAAAGACAGAAAATATCAAAAGTAGAGGACCCCCCCAATAGCCACAAGTTTCTTTTAGAGTTTTAAGGGAGGAATGTCCTTTGATGGACAAATTGTTAAAACAAATTGAAAATGAAGAAGTGCTTAATACGACATTTTCAAATTCACCTTTAATTAACCATACCAAAGCTCACCCTAGATATTTGAGGAAATAAGTTAGAAAATCAACCTTGTTCATCCTTTCCAAAATCAGATTTCTTGGCAAGTGACAATTTCATTTTTACATGACAAGTTAATTAATTTTGCAATGATGCTTCATCTACATCAACAATGAAGTATGATCAGGTAGCCCTAGTAATTACTATGGAAAGTCAATAGTACACATACACCGTCCTTCGGTAATAACTCAACCTGTGATTAAGTACCAATATTCCAAGAACACCTCAAGTGATGCCGTGATATAAGACTTGCCTGCAATATGCCGTGATATGACATTCGCCTATCTTTTTCCTTCCTTCTTCTTTTCCTTTCTTTCTTTTTCTCCTTTTCTCTTTTTCTTCTTTGTGCCCCCTAACTTCCCCTTTATAGCGTCCACTTTCTGCTTGCGTTTTGTTGACGAGTCAACACTTTTTTTTCCTGCCCAGTTGACTCAGTCAACGCCACTATCACAATCGCTGCCCATTTGCACACGAACTGGCATCGCTGAGGGATGTAGGAATGAATTTATATGTACAATTCAGACACGACAGTTGATGATTCATGCATTCGGACCGGTGTCCCATTTTGTATTTGCAGTTCGATAAAAAGTTGTAATCAGACCATCTTAGTGAACAATTCAATGAAACTCGCGATGTAAGAACATCTTCTTCAAAGAAAGAGATGTGAAATGGAAACAATCTCATTTGTCCGAAAGAGATGACTAGATGTTTGGCCTAATCAATCCTCACTCTGCCTCCCTTTCATCATTGCCGACATGCAAGTCTCCTCCACAAAAAGTCTGAAGCTCTTTCTGTTGCCTGGGTTCCAATTGAAAGGATGTTGTGATCTGGTCTGTGGCTGATCAGGTGTGTGATTGTAACGAAAAACACCGCCTGATATGGAGACCGCACACACGTATTTACACTATATTCAAGTGTTACGAAAGATTAAATGATATTACTTAACCAACATAAAAATCTACTATGATTGTATATTCCTGATGCCGGAGAAAGTGTAGAGAGATAGGAGGTAACACAAGTGAGAACTAAATTGGATAGGTCGCTCGCCACTCGTAAGAATCCACCTAAGAGATTAGAACATAACAAAAAAACCTTCTTGTCTTCAAACCAAAGGCTAAATGAATTATCACTCTAAACAAGTCCGCATTCTTATTCATCATAGCATGTTCATATGGAGGAACTTGGAACCACCCTCCAAGTATGAGTAATTACTAAGACTCTTTGGGAAGACAAAGGACTCATAAATAAAGACTCTAGAAATTGTAAATGATATTTACTAAACCTTGAAAATATAAGAAACAAATATTATTGGGTGTAGGTATCCAAGACTTGCTTGATCCATTGAATGTGGACACCCTTCAAAACATGTGGCTATTGAAGTATTGGTATATTGATAACTATGCGATCGGTAACGCTTTTATAGAACTGATATTGTCTCGGAATGCTCCGGCATCAATTCCTAATTTTTATCGTAAGAACATTAAATTATTAGAACAATGTTTATATAATAGCTTAATTTTTTAAAACAGTTGAGAGTGATCTCACAAAACTTTACGTGGTATGAAAGTAGAAAATCCCGAATTCAAATCTTTTAGGACCCTTTTCTGGAACAATTGTAGTGGTCTCACAAAATTCTAAACTGAACAGGTGAGATACGATATTAAATACTTCTATTTCAGTTTATATTTGGGGAAGAAACGGTGTCAAGCGTATATTAAAAAAGCACCTAAACAATGACATTCCGTATCTTGCATTTTCTAAGCTGGCGTGCTCTTTGGGGTGCAAGAATTGTTAGTCAAGAGACATTTCTGTTCATGCCTTCCAAAGTAAAGCAGTCCATATCTTGAGCTGTCATCTATAATGGAGGAATTGAGTTCCGCAGTCGGTCACAGAACTAGGTCATGATCTCTAGAAGTCCTTGTGAAGGACGTTACGGACTGTTTTAGAAGGCTATCTGGTCAACCAACCCATTCTAACATTTACACGGTAACATGATCTGTTTATCATAGTCTACTCACTGTAGTAGATTAAAGCATGAAAATGACATCGGAGAAGAACTCGCCTATATAGCATCTCCATCATCAGGCCTTATGCACACCCGAGTCGGCAGAGTGAGTTTGAGAGTTACACTAGATTTGCTAAGCCAACCATGGAAAAAGGGTCATTTCATTTCAAGTTTTTGATACTCTTGCTTACTTGTGTTGCTTCACACTCTCTTGTTTCAACCCAACAACATTGCCATGAAGACGAAAGATCTGCGTTGTTGGAGTTCAAGGCAGCCTTCTTCACCATAGAGCCTCCTTGCTGTTCCAGCGCCACTTCAGATGTGCCACCAAAGATCGAATCCTGGAACGCATCGACAGGGGAAACTCAAAGCGACTGCTGTTCTTGGGCTGGTGTTGAATGTGATGAGGTAAGCGGTCACGTAATCGGCCTCAACCTCGGTTGTAGTTGTCTCACGGGTGAAATATACTCCAACACCAGTATTTTCCGTCTTCTTCACCTAAGAAGCCTTAACCTTGCCTTGAATGACTTCAATTGTGAGATTCCTCCGGCAATTGGAAATCTTGGTTCCTTGACGAACTTGAACTTCTCCGGCTCCAACTTCATGGGCCACATCCCACATTCGCTCGGTAACTTGACCCGACTTGTCCATCTAGACCTCTCAAATAATAGGTCCATAGGCTCAACACTCAAAGACCTGACCATATCTACTACGGCGGCCTGTGGACGTAGCATGATAGGTGGACGTTATTCTCCTTGTCTTCCACCTATGAATAGACGTAAAATCCCATCTTCTGGACGTCTTAATCACCCGAAGCATTTGGATCGACGCTTCAATTTTATCACGGTTGAAGTTCCATCTTTCTTAGGAAATTTGGTCCAGCTTAAGAGTTTAAGTCTAGCAGGCAATATGTTGACTGGGCAAATTCCATCCTCTCTTGGGAACCTCGTCCAACTTAATAGTCTAGATTTAAGCTTAAATAAGTTAACCGGTGAAATTCCATCTTCCATTGGAAACTTAGTTCGACTTACTCATTTAGATCTGGGATACAATCAATTAGCGGGTGAGATTCCACTCTCTTTCCAAAACCTCATGGAGCTTAGGTTTTTAACGCTTCGGTCGAATCAACTGAGTGGCAAAATCCCATCCTTGTCGGGAAGACTCATCCAGTTGATTGACATTGATCTTTCATTCAACCAATTTCATGGTGGAATTCCAAGCACGATTTTCCAATTACAAGGTCTCCACACTCTTAATTTGAATTCAAATAACTTGAGTGGCACTGAAAAGTTAGATAGGTTTTCAAAGGCCAAAAACCTTCAAGTACTTGGGTTATCCTCTAACAATCTGTCATTGATTGTTAAAACCAACATAACTCACAAGTACTATGCTCTAGGTTTAGGATCATGCAACTTGAATAGTTTCCCGGAGTTTCTGCAAGATCAAGATGACTTGTTTTTCTTAGATCTATCCTACAATAGCATTTCTGGTCAAGTTCCTGAATGGTTTCTGAATGTGAGCTTACAAAACCTACGTCATTTGAACCTTTCTGGGAACTTTCTAACAAGTTTTGCTCAAGATCCCATTATTTTCAAGTGGGAACAACTTGTTGTAATAGATCTCCGTTTTAACAAGTTGCAAGGATCAGTTCCTATTCCCGCTCCTGAGAATATGTGGTACTACTTCATCTCAAATAACAGGTTCTCAGGAGAAATATCACCACTTATATGCAATCTAAGCTCTATCCAGATGATCGATTTGTCTTATAATAATTTGACTGGGTTTCTTCCACAATGTTTAAGTAATTTGAGTGGTACTTTGGAAGTAATGAGTTTACAGAGCAACAACTT
This sequence comes from Eucalyptus guilfoylei, assembly GCA_016097605.1. Taxonomy (NCBI): domain Eukaryota; kingdom Viridiplantae; phylum Streptophyta; class Magnoliopsida; order Myrtales; family Myrtaceae; genus Eucalyptus; species Eucalyptus guilfoylei. Next base: position 21,586,816 of record CM027860.1, read on the forward strand.
TTTCGGGAAAATTCCTCCTTTGAATGGGAATTCATGTGCGCTTATTATGATTGATCTGAGTTGGAATAAATTGCTTGGGTCATTGCCAAGATCGCTTTGCAACTGTGACAATTTGGAATTCCTGAATTTCGGAAACAATCAGATTAGGGATGTTTTCCCGTCATGGTTGGGCTCACTTCTCAGGTTGAAGGTACTTATACTGCGGTATAATAGATTTCACGGACTTATTGGGGAACCCGCTGATAGGATTGAGTTCCCTGCACTGCAAATCATCGACCTATCCCAAAATATTTTTTCCGGTAGCCTGCCATCGGGATACTTCAAGTATTGGACTGCCATGAAAGTTTTTGAGACAAATTCGTCAAGGTACATTGGAAATGCTATTAAGCGGGCCTGGATTTTCTCTTCAGACGCAACCTTTGACTACTCTATGAGAGTAGTTGCCAAAGGCATCCAAATGAATTACTCAAAGATCCAAGGGCACCTCACATTGATTGATCTCTCGAGCAACAACTTCAGCGGAGCAATCCCCGAGGCCATCGGAAGCCTAAAGCAGATAGTATTGCTCAACATTTCCAACAACATTCTCTCGGGTCCTCTGCCTCCATTCATGGCAAAGCTAACAAATTTGGAAGCATTGGACCTTTCTCAAAACCAGCTCTCAGGAGAGATCCCTCAGGAGTTGACGCAACTCACTTCACTTTCGGTCTTCAACATATCTTATAACCGTCTAACTGGGCCGATACCGCAATCACAACAGTTTGCTACATTCGAAAACAATTCCTACAAGGGAAATTTGGGGCTATGTGGCACTCCTCTGTCTAGAAAATGTGGAAATACCAAAACGCCGTCATCATCTCCTACATCCAAAGAAGATCAAGTTTCGGGGAGTGCAACGGAATTAGACTGGAAGATCGTGTGCATGGGGTATGCGAATGGGTTAGTGATTGGAGTTGTCCTCGGGAACAGCTTGATCACAAGAAGAAGGGTTCAGAGTCTTGTGCAGAACTTTGGCATAAGAAAACAAAGGCGGAGAAGGTAAAAGAGACGGTCCGAACCAAGGAAAACTCAATCGAAATCCTTCGTCTTCTGTTCTCTAATAACTGTAACATTCTCTAAGTTTTTGTGCTATAGATATTAACTAGTCCATAAGAATTTTGAGTTTAAGGAAACCATGTTGCTTTGCGATGGTAAGTTTTAACCATAGCGCCCATAGTTCTACTTGTGAAGATGAACATATTGCAAGAAATGGAGTAAAACCGCCAAACCAGTCACCCTCTTCATTTCGAAATAATCCTCTAGCTCCTACAAATTCAGGATTACTTTTAGACACTCCATTCATATTCAATGTAATCCCTCTCGGAGATAGAATATATAGAGCATTTTGTAATTCTACATGCGTGGGACATAAAAAATAATTTTAAAAAATGATTAGAATGGAACTTTTGAGCCACGTTATCACAAAACTCCGTTTCTTTCACTTCCTTTCATAAATTCATTATTTTTTACACCAATATGTTAGAAAGAAACTTAAATTTTTTGTTTATCTAAGATCAGCTGTGGCACCCCCTGAACGACCCTTGATCCATTAGGGTCGCCACAGATACCTCTCGCCTTTGCTTTCTCTTAATCTGAAGGTCTATTACTCTGATACCATAGAAATTTGACAAATCCATGAATCCTAGGGGTTTATCTTCTTTCTATAGGTCCCTGCGCAATTTATATAACGATAGCATATCCAACATCTCCCTATTCCATATTCAGAAACAATGCACACCAACTAAACATTTTATAAGTTAAAGCCGAACACTTTTATTTACATAACTTGATGGACATCATGGGTCGATATATCAAAATGCCAAGATCTTTCTAAACTCGACTATTTTCAAAAAGTACTCGACGCTATAACAACCGTGTACATAGGCCCATCAGTTAGTGTCGGCAGTCCAAAAATGTTTCATCTGCTAACCATCACTCTCGGTCACATCCAGTCTGATCCATCAGCTGGCGGCGGTGGCAACGGCCCCGACGTACTCCCATCGCAGCGGACAAACACAGTTAGAAACTCCTGGAGCACTGGGCCGGCGGGAGGACCAATGTCAAACATGATCAGTATCCTCACCCGAACAAAAACCAACCCTCGTATCTCATGATGATGGTGCTCCGTACACTCACACTCAAGGTCGACCAGTATACCATAAAATGTGTCGGGGGTGACTGGTAGCAGAGGCATATCTTCTAGTCTGAAATGTTAGTCCCCAAACGGGATGAGTACAACCACTCAACAGCAAAAGATCCATTAAACTATACTATGCAAGCCGTCACGATCCAGTTTTATGCAAGATAGACAAGACAGGTCATCAAATAATGAGTATGCATCTAAACTATATAACTCTTCAATGCAATGACTAGTGCAGTTTCAACAAGCAAGATGTATCATGTCCAGTCACACAAGTCCCGATCATAGGGCTAAACTATTATGATACGTCCCATTCCATGCCATACAATTTAGTCCCATAACCAGACCACACTCACACTTAATATAATCATCGGTTTTAACATTGAAAAGGTTTTTATCCCCCCAGAGGACCAATGTTTGCGTCCTTCTGGGATGTCACACCCAACCTGGCGTCGCGAAAGCCTCCGGCATCTGGCCACAAGGCCACTGGGCATCCAGGGCGTGTTGCGTCACACCTCCAGGCATCTCGCACCCCACCTGGCATCACGAGGAATCACTGGGGCGCGCCATAGACATGGTTACCCCTACCCTCCGGAATTACGTACTGACATACCATCGGGCATCTCGATGCTCTCGGGGAAAATCTCTGGGGCACTACGGACCCCAGGCATCCAAAGGCATCGACTCATTCGATCCTTTGGGCCTCCTGACTCCCGGGGCATCGTTGACCCGAAGGTCCAACGGTAACAATTAACATCTTAATTTCCAAAAATACTTTTCAATGCAATGACAATATGTCCCATGAGTCTTCATCAAATATCAATATTGCATGATATGCTGAATGCCAATATCATCATGTCAAACCACAACTCAAGATGCATTCACCTTTGGGACAAATTGAGCAAATTCGGAACAAAACAGCACAAACATCACAATGCACAGTTTTAGCACAATTTCGGAATAACCCCTAAATGAACTCAGAAAATTCTGAAATTTTGATATGTTATAAATAAGACCTAAAGGAAAAAGTTTCATGAAGAACACTAAGTCAAAATAGTTATGTATGAATTGCAACAGGTCGCATAACTCAGCCTAGAATTCATTCCAGATTTTACACTTCAACAGTAAAGTGCCGAACGTTGAAATGGACTTATACCACTATATATGAATTTCGAAAAATCTAACTAAAATATATGTTATAGTTTGGACAATTCTCTACAGCTTTCATGAAGAAATCAATACCAAAATCATACTAGAGATTTCTCAATTTCACAATCCATTTCTACTCTACTTATCCAAAATCCAGCATCCAACATCCACAACCCAAACATCTCCAAGTCTATTGCACTACACTAGACAACAACAGCACAACATAATATAGGTTAATGGACTTTCACTTGCCTCAAATCCTATGGTTCAACGACTAGGGGTTCGGTTCGGCGATGCGGCCCGACGGTGGCGAAGACAAGCGGCATCAACGGCGGCAGCTCGAGCACGGCAGAAGGCGGTCCTTCTCTTCCTTCCTCGCAGCTCACACTCGCGCGCCCGCTTCTCTCACTTGAACTCTCTCTCTATCCATGGTTCTGCTCACTCGGATTCTCTCTCTCACTCACTCAAAATTCTGTTCGCTTCTTCTCTCTCCTCCCCTCAATTCCGAACCCTTTTTGTTCTTTGGTTTGTTGACTTTGAGAGTCAATTGCATGGGAATTTTCGGTGGCAACCAAGGCTGAAGACAGCTGGTGGAGGCGTGGCTCTCCCTTGCTCGGTTCCTCCTCCGGTGCTGGCCATCGAATGAGAAGCAACGTGGCCGTTGCTGGGCTTCTCTCGGTCAACAATCCCCTGATTCGTTGACTCCATGTGTCGACTAAAATGGAGAGAGATTGGGGCGGCATTGGACATGGGCGAGTCCTCCTCTCCGCGCGGGCATGCATGTTCCCCATGCATAGCCGAATTCCACTTCTTTCGGCTCTCTAAAATTAATTGATCAAAATCCAAGTTCCTCTCTTATTCCACATACACTTAGGTGGTCTACTTGGGTCATGTCATCGAGAGAAATATGTACATAAATTGGCGGGGTCTAACATCGATGTCGATGACGAAGTCCGACAATAAATTCACCAATCCACGATGTGTCGTCATCTTTCTGAAGTCGGCAAAATTACTAATGAGATTGGTCTCACCAATAACCTTAAGTAAAGGGATTCGACAAGGCTATGATTTATTCTACAATCGGACCATTACTAAAAGTGACCCATCGGTCCGATGGTGATAATGAAACAATGTCCGTACATGATACCGATGACATAGTCCGATGATACTTCCGTCGATTAGTCATGGACCGTGGCATATTCGAGGGTCGTCACAAAATTCCGGATGCCACACAATATCCCTAAAAAATTTCTTGAAAGTGATTCATGTAATATATAAACAGGTCAGTACTAATTGATTGTATGTGTTGAATAATAAGCAATCGTTTAATTATATATATTGGTCATAAAAAATAAAAATAAAAATGTGAAATTTTTTAGGGGTAAGTATGCTAAAAGTCAAAAAACTCATTCGAAGGTGCAATTGATACCTAAAACTTTCAAAAAATACAATTAGTTTTAAGTGCGATAGATTTCTAAAACTTTAAAAAAGTGTAATCAACTTCTATAACTTATTAAGTTAGGTTTTCATGATCGTTAATACAGGTTTGAAGTGAATCTCCGAACGAAAGGATAGTAGCTGCTTTCCTCGTTATTCGCTTGTTATCTTCTTCTTTAGGACTTGTCCGAAGGTGCTCAATCCTATGCTCTAAGGCAAGTCATTAGGCGCACATGATAAAATTTATACTTCTCTATTTCTATGTTTCTCTGTTCTCCGGAATAGGTTTGGAATAGAAATCCGTTTGGTAACGTAATTTGATTTTTCTATTTCTGAAACAAATTTTTATTCCAGAAATAGATTTGAAGAAGAAATCAGAAGCTAAAATTTTTAACTTCTCAATTTCTGACCAGAAATCAATTTCTGTTCCAGAAATTTTGTCATGCACACCCTAAGGGGTAGCCTCAATTTTGAAAGGGAAATCCCGAGAAATCCGTCAATAAATGACGAACCCCATTATACAGATGATAGGACAGGGCTAAGGCAGTAATCTCGACGGGGATTAGGATGAACTTTGATGAATAAAAGAAGAATTGGTAGAAATTATCATAGGTGAAGCAAATCAAACCTATTTTCAGACAAAGAAGATAAAAAAACAAAACTATAGTGGCTAGGAAAGCTCCGGAGATTCTATGGGAAATTGGAAACGTCGAAGTGAGCTGTGGCTTATAAATAGGAAGATGAGGAGATCAAAAAATGGAATTTCTTTGTCCAAGCCTTCCTTGTTTGAGTGTCAAGCCACTCAAGTTAGAGGATCTATTGCAGTCAAGTTTGTCTATTGACTCCATCCAACCTTTTTTATTAGTCTGTAACTCCATCTAACTTGATAAACGTAAAATACTAATAAATTTTAGGATTTGATTGCACTTTTTGAAAATTTTAGAACTAAATTCCACTTCTATGACAAATTCTTGGACTTAACTACATTTTTTAAAAGTTTTGGAACGTAATTACATTTTATGACAAGTTTTAGAACTCATAGTACACTAACTCTTTCTTTCTTTTATCTCTTGCGGTCTTCATTTTCTTTTCTTTTCTTTTCTTTTTGGGTCCACACTTTTGACCGAGTCTAAAGTCCTCAACATCATATCAGCCATGACCCTCGAATGGGCGATGGCCAAAATGGTGAAGAACCCTAGGGTGATGGAGAGAGCTCAATTTGAAATTCGGCAAGTTCTTTAAGGAAAAGAGATGATTGACGAGTGAGACATCTAGCAACTACACTACTTGAGACTAATCATTAAAGAATCTCTACACTCGCATCCTCCTATTCCTTTCATCACAAGAGAGTTAAGGGACAGATGTATAGTCTCTGTCTATGAGATATGTCTACGAGATACAGCCAAAAACTATAGTCATTGTCAATGCGTAGGCATTCAGAAGAGATCCTATGGAATGATGCCGAATGCTTTATATCAGAGAGATTTGAAATCTCTTCAGTTACCTACAACGGGACTAACTTTGGATACATTCCATATGGAGCAGGTAGAAGGATTTGTCTCGGCAAATTATTTGGTCTTGCCAATATTGAACTTCCACTTACTTGATTGCTCTACCACTTTGATTGGAAGCAAGAAGGGTTTAACGTGACCGTGGAATTTGGAGCTACAGCTCAGAAAAAGAATGAATTTAATTTAATTGCCATCCTATGACATTCCATCCCAAAGCATTGAGAGTAGTATCAAGGACTATTATGCACTTTCAATCAAGTTTTAGGATTTAATTACACTTTTTAAAAGTTGTTTCTCAATTGTACTTTCTCAATAAGTTTTAGGACTTAATCACACATTTTAAAAGTTTTAGAACTCAATTGTACGTTCGCAACATGTTTTTGAACTTCCAAAGCACTTATCCCATCATTTAATTATATATATCGACTCAGAAAAAGAATACAAAAACATTAAATTATTTAATATAGAAGATAAAGAAACATACATTCCTATTTCTTATGTGTATTATTCAGAGAGTTTGAGTTGCCAACAGATGATTCTAAATATGAAGAGGAGAAGAAGAAAATGAAAGTGAATGCAAGTGGGAGACGGTGTTTCCTTGTCCAAGATTCTAGAGAATAGAACAGAACAAAGGAGGAATGTGGGACCCGTAAGAAAAGTAAAGGAATAAATAAACAAAAATGGAGGAAAATTTGACCAAAACATGCAATACAAAGGGGCGAAATGGCAAAAAATACTGTTTTTCGGAGTGTCAAAGCCAAAACTAAGATGGAAATAGTTCTGGCTTTTATTCTATTCACTCTTTTATTCATTTTCGTTCATACACGACTTTGGCACTTTTGGGCATGGTGATGTAAACAGGGGTATTGGGGAAAAATCCGAACCGGTCCGATTTGGAACTTTGGTTTCGAACTACACTTGAATAATGGGCGGACCAGTATTGGACGTTAAAACCCTACTAGTGATTTAAAACTATTAACTTCTTTATAATATAATCGGGCTTGCACGGGCTTTGCGGGCCTAGGCGGATGCACTAGGGCCGAAGAGAAATTACATGGCTAGACCCGCCCAATTTGTGTTTCGGGCCTGGGAAGGCCTCAAAACCCGTTATCAGATCTGTTTTAGATCGAATTCATCAACCTTCAAATTTTAATATCGAACAGTTCGAGTACTTGAAAACTGATTTACGAAACTGACACACTTAGAAACCTAACAGAAGAGGGTGAAAGAAACGGAGCAAGGGAAAGAAGAGGTAAAGCTTTGGATTGGAGTTTAATTATTGTGTCTTCTTAACGTTCATGCTTAATTTGTACACTGTGCTTAATTGCATATTCTCTCCTATTTAAAAGTGGAAAGTTTTGGATATGATTCATTAGGATAAGTTTGAACCAAAGAAGCACATAGGCTGAAAATAGGGTCGAGTCTTTGTCGAAATTGCTATTATAGCTAAGTTGACCTGAAATAACTCTCATACTTCAAGATCGATAAAAGTGGTCCTCCACAATGATTAGCTTTGAATAATTAATGTAGTAACAATAGGCAGCCTATATTTGAAAAGAAATCTGCTGATGCAAGTTAGGGATCAAATTTTTCTTCATCGCTGCATGCGAACTGCCATAGCTGAGAGACATAAGAACGTAGTTTCAAGAACAAATTCAACCTCGGCACTGGACAATTCATGCGGTCGGAATTGTGTCTGGTTTTTTTGAAGTTTGATAAGAAGTTGTATTCAGACCATCTTAGGGAACAATTCAATGACCATCGTGATGTAAGAACAACGAAGGAAGAGATGTGAAATGTGAACTTGAAATGTGAACTTTCTCGTTTTCGTCGAAATAGATGATTTGATGTTTTGGCCAAATTAGTCCTCACTCGGCATCCCTTTCATCATTGACTGACCGCAAGTTAGCTCAACAGAAAGTCCGAAGCTCCTTTTGCTGCATGATTCCAATCGAATGGGTTTTGTCATCTCGTCTCTAGCTGATCAGATGTGTGATTCGAGAGGAAAACCGCGTGTCATGGAGACTGCACACAGGTATATACACTATATTCAAGTGTCACGAGATAGGAAATCCAACATTATAGAATATTACGCAATCAAGATACACATCTACAACGATATTATATACTATTCTTTATTGTTAGAAGATTAAAGTATTAAAACCACGCATTCGACTGACGACTTAAACTTTTAGAACGGTTGGCAGTAATCTCACAAAATTTTACATGACATCTTAATAGGAAAAGTTGAAAGTGGCTCCATCAAATTTTACAATAATCACGTCAATTCTAGTATTATATATTTCTATTTCAGCTTTCATTTTACAACGCTATAGACTTTGATTTATTATTTTATAGTCCACCCTTGGAGGAGCCATCTAGAATAAAAGAGTCGAGCAGTCCATATCATGAGTTGTTGAAGTGATTTATGTAATATATATACATATATATATATATATATATATCATATAAGTTTAATAATAAGCAATTATTTATTTAATACAGAAGATTAATGAACATATTCATATTCGTTATATGTATTGGTTAAAGAGCTTGCAATGCAAAATTATGCACAGACACATTCTTAATCCATCTATGGTCGCAGATGATTAGCATGTCACAGGACATCTACAAAGAAGATGTGCAATCAGGGCAGTTCATGATTTTGCTTTGTCTTCCCAATTGAAGGTTGCAAATAGTATTCGGGCCATAATTGGCATTAGCCAGTAGATACAGATGAGGATTTAATTGAATCAGGGCTGCTATTTACGGTTCTCTAGTTCCTAATCCTTCTATATATGAATCGACAAAGCTCGCTCTAAAAGCAATTGTACCATTGTACATTGTTCTATTGAGAGAGATCTCTGTCGTGCTGCTTAATCACGAAGAGAGAGATCTCTGTCGTGCTGCTTAATCACGAAGAGAATCCCTCATCTAATGGGAATTCGGAATTTTCGTCTTCTAGGCTTGGTGATGTAAACGAGTTTTAAAAAAATTAAAAATCCGAATTGATCTAAACTGAGATTTTGGTTTTGGACTAGACTTGAATAATGGGCTGGCTGGTATTGAACCTAAAACCCTGCCCATGATTCGAAAACTACTAATTTTTTCATAAAATGATGGAGGAAGGTCCAAAGGAGGGAATGATTTAGATTGGGATTTAAGTTTTACGTCTTTATCATGTTCATGCTTAATTTGTACACTAGGTAATCATAAGTCGATTTGACAAAGTACGCTTGGTCGTCCAATATTTTGTCTGGAAAATACACAATGAAAATGGGAGATATTTTGTCTGGAAAATACACAATGAAAATGGGAGAGTTTCAGATATGACTTGTTATTCTCTGAAAAAAAGGCCAAAACTTTGCTGGAGTTGCCATTATAGTAGGTCCAGAATGGTGCGATTAATCAGACTCAAGATCGAGAAAAGCAATCTTTCACTATGATTAAGCTCGAGATAATTAATGAGGGATAATTACAAAAAATAAAAAATCCTAAGTCTATTATACAGATATTAATTCAGTTCTAAATCTTTCATTTCAGTCAACTTAATCTAAATCTTTTGATAATTTGCCTATGCAATCCTTCCGACAATTTTGGGGGTAAATTTTTTTTTTTTGGTGAAGAATTAATTTTTTTGGTGAAGATTTTGGGGGTAATTTCAGCTCCAACAGAATAAAAAAACTATGCAAAGGTGAACAAGTCGCACACTTAATACGAATTATTCCTTATATATCCCTGTTGCAGTAGTTGCAGTGGTAGGAAGCCCCTTTCTCTTCATTTTCTTGAGCAATAGCTACATTGCACAGCCAAGTTTTCAGCAAAATCAGAGACAGGAAATCTGTCTTGCCCTGCCTAAGAAGATGTATGATCAACAAGATTTAACCCTTTAAGCATGAGAGAAATAACAAACCATTCAATTTACCACTAATAGGTTAAACCCTATCTAGCTCGTCACATTGTAGGACCGTAAAATTATGGTACTTTTATAGCCTTTAAGAATAAATTCAAGAATAATCTATGAACAACCCATGCTTAACAATCGAAAAAGAATTCCTAAGTCCATTAAGAAAATTGGGCACAATTGACTCAAGTGTCACGGGCCGAGAGTTTCCTTGGTCTCGAAAACGACCCGTGGGCGCCTGGCGAGCGGGATTCGCTAGGCCAACCTTCATTTTGTAGTTGATCCACGAACAATACGGTGAATGCTTCTTCGTGCGAGATTCTACCACGCCTAGCTTCGCTCGAGCGTCTAGTCTATCGAGTGAGATAATAGATCTCTTTAGGCACAACAACTGGTTTCGGCCTGTCATGGCCTTGTCAGGAGAGCGGCATCAGCTCCCAACCAGTTTGTGCACGAGAGGCCTACCCCGTCTTCAGAGCTCCTAAGTGATGTAATCCTTATATCCTAGAATTCCTAGCACCAACCGTCCTGACGCCACTCCCACGGACCAGTTGTGTTCTACCCTTCTGCCTCCTCATTCTTCACCCGATAACCCCAAGTGCCACTTACAAGTGTCACGAGTACGGGAGAATTCACGAACCATGACATTCTCCCCAACGCAAATTCACAACGTCCTTGTTGCAATCTTGTCGCTTCCTTGCGTCAATTAACCATTAATGTGCCACTTTTGGGATTTCACATCGAATGGTCACGCTCGCCCAACAAAACAGGTTTTGCTCCATCGGTAGCCTCTTTTGATCTTCGCCGCTCAGCCATTCAGTCACCTGCGCTTTCTGGCAAGTGTGGCATTTTCACCGACCGCATCTTTTGGCAGCACCATTTCAGCCTAACCAACTTCTTTGACCCCAACAAACCAATGGAGGTTCTTTCCTTGTTGAAAACGTGGCAGTAGACCTCTTCTTCGTATTCACCGATCGATCCAGGAACGTTATCCCCATTCAGCAAGGGTTTGGTTCTTCTCGAACTCCCTATCGGCTCGGCGGTAAATCGACTCGTCCCAGTACCCATTGTCATCCTAGGAGCTGAGAGCCTTGCTACATTTGGGCATCTTTTTGGCCCCGGCAGATTCCTCTCCGCCCACTAGGACCGGTCCCACTAGGACTTATCTATTCGACCCGCGCTAGAGCAAGAAGCCCGGTTCTTCGACTCACTCACTCGCTTATTGGAGTTATTCCTACTCTGATACCATCTATCACGAGCCGAGAGTTTCCTTGGCCTCGGAAACGACCCGCGGGCGCCTGGCGAGCAGGATTCGCCAAGCCAGCCTTCCTTCTGTAGTTGATCCACGAACAATACGGTGAATGCTTCTTCGTGCGAGATCCTACCACGCCCAGCTTCGCTCAGGCGTCTAGTCCATCGAGTGAGACAGCAGATCTTTTAAGCACAACAACTGGTTTCAGCCTACCATGGCCTCGTCAGGAGAGCGGCATCAGCTCCCGACCAGTTTGTGCACGGGAGGCCTACCCTGTCTTCAGAGCTCCTAAGTTATGTAATCCTTCTATCCTAGAACTCCTAGCACCAACCGTCCTGACGCTACTCCCACGGACCAGTTGTGTTCTACCATTCTGCCTCCTCACTTTTCACCCGATAACCCCAAGCACCACTCACAAGTGTCACGAGTACGGGAGAATTCACGGACAGTGACACAAGCATATAAACCTGAAGAATAGAGAGAGAACTCATATCCCCAAAAAAGAGCTAAAAAGTCGCTGACCGGTACCTGCAGATGCAGAGTCTACATTTTCTGGACCATAGGCAATCTTTTTCTTCTTGGACAAAGTTAAGGCGAGCTTCACCAGCAATACAAAGCAAGATAAAATGTAAACTTCGCCAAATTAAGGTCCCATGGAAATGCATTCGAATGAATTCCTAAATCTACCAAAAGGCACAGGACTAGTTGAAGTCGGTAGATAAAGGATACCCAATGAACGAACACAACTACACGATCAAGGCATCTGCCCAAATGACCCCGGCCTTGAACTCGATTTTACCCTATAACGCTAAGAATTATGGCCGTCTCTCCAAACTCTTCAAAAAAGTAAAACTAGAACGGAAGCGAGTTGATTCCAGAAGCTCTAGAGACACAAAGCACATGGGTCCTATGCATTCAACGCAGGGAATGGCTCGCGCAATCCTTCAAGCCTCAGCTCTTGAGCTAACTGATATCGCATGCGGAAGTATCGCTAGAGCATAAGCGAACGAAACCAATCACAAATACACACCAACACAGCCCCCCTAATCGCAGGGCTTCAATCCCGCGGAGGCAACTTCGTACTCCAGAAATTCTCCACAGCATTCCAAGCACATCAGTCCTCATCTCACGATTACAACCAAAGACTCGCACAGCGCAGGACCAGTAGCAAACGCAACACACCTTTGATTCGGATCTTCATCGGCCGGGCGAGAAGCCGCGCGAGAACGTCCCATCCGAGCCAAACACGCAAAAGTTGGACGATTCCAAATCGAGGTCGCGGAGCCACTCAAACGATATCCCCTCAATCCGTGGCCACCTGCACGATGCGAATCAATTGAGCTCACTCCGGAAGCGCTCACATCACTGCAAATGCTTCTGTCGATGGAGATCTCTGTCGCGCTGTTCGGTGGCGGAGAGAAAGGGGGAGAAGGAGTCCTCCAGCCAATGGCAATGTCACAATTCTTGTCTTTTCCAGGGGCTTTTTACTTTTATCTCTCTTTCAAGTTTCAATTGATTCATACGCGGGCTTGGGCCTACTTGGGCTTGGTGATTTAAATGGGCCTGGCGAAAAAATCCTAACCGAATTGAGATTCGGGTTTTGGGCTAGGCGAAGGTTTAGATTGGGGTTTTTCATTTTATCATCCACATGCTTAATTTGTACTTGTACAACAGGTTATCATAAACCACTTCCACTAAGTACGTCTAAATTACCAATAAATATGAGAGAATATGGAATGAAAAAGGGGAGAGTTTTGGATATAATTCGTTAAGATTAGTCTGAACCAAACAAGCACATCGGTTAGACAAAATGGTTAAGTCTTTGTCGCAATTCCTATTACAGTTGGCCCGAAATGGGGCGATTAATCATACTTCAAGGTAGAGAAAAGCAGTCCCTTTCTTGTGATTAAGCTCAAGATAATTGATGCAGTAAAATAGAGCAGGCTATATTTGAAAAGAAATTTTATCATGCAGCGGATAGTCAATTAGGCTAGTAAATTAACAAAGACTATGGATATCTAAGGCCTTCGTGGTTAGCAAGATGACCTATAGATAATATAATTACAAACGTTCGTAGGCCTGGCTTATCCCATTGTTCATGCAAGTGTGCAGCTATAAGTCTATAGACAAGGACTACTGGGAAGATCTAGAAACAATTTGGTGATTCATGTCACATGAACATAGTCTACTTGCCCGGACCCCCACCCTTCTGCTGTGCCCGCATCGGTTCCTAATCGGCGTGGGCCGAGTAAGAAGAGGTAAGTTCTCCCTCACAATTTTTTGGATGTATGTTGGTTTTTGGAATATTCGGGGACTTATGGGTCCCCTGAGGAGGGCCGAGATAAAGAATTGGGTTTCTTCCAATAACCTCTATTTTGTTGGCATCATTGAGACGAAAGTCCCGGAGCCCCTCTTCCAGTCCATTTCTAGTAACCTTTTGACTGGCTGGAGTTGGGTGCCGAATTATGGTTATGCTCCTCGTGGTAGGATTTGGGTTGGATGGAATCCTACCTTGGTCAATTTTGATATAACCTCGGCTAATGCTCAAGCAATCTATGGTCGCCTTATTTCTTTATCTATGAATGTGGGCTGCTTTATCTCTACTATATATGGCGAGCACACCTTTTTTGCGCCGGCGGCCCCTTTGGTCGGACCTTGTCCAGATGAATAATATTTTGCAAGACTCGCCTTGGTTGGTGGCGGGAGATTTTAATGCCATCAAAGATCCGACTGACCGGATGGGCGGCACCAATACCTGGATTCCTTATTTTGATGAGTTCTGGGATTGCTTGGCCCAGTCGGAGTTGGAGGATCTCAGACACGTTGGCCTTCGATATACCTGGTCTACCTCAGCTGGGGCGAATCGGAAGTAAAGAAAAATTGATCGAGTCTTGGTGAACTCAAGGTGGACACTAGACTTCTCTTACTCTGAAGCTTCTTTCTTGAATCCGGGTATTTTTTTATCACACCCCAATGGTGGTCAGAGTATTACAACCGGCCCATACAAAGAAGCCTTTCAAGTTCTTCCACTTCTGGATGAAGCATCCGGATTTTGATTCCTTGGTCAAGCAAGTTTGGGATTCCCTTGGAGTCGGTGTCCCTATGTTCAGACTTGTCAGGAAGTTAAAGGCTTTGAAAAGCCGCCTTAAGCAACTTAACAGAGAGTCTTTCTCGGATATCTCAGTTAGAACGAATGAAGCAAGAATTGCTTTGAAGACTACTCAGCATGCCCTCCAACAAGACCGGAACTAGTATTAATCTGGCTGAGCTCGAGAAAGAACAACGTCAGTGTTTTGTTGATCTTCAAAGTCAAGAGGAGTCTTTTTATAGACAAAAATCCAGGATTCGTTGACTTCAGGAAGGGGACAATAATACAAAGTTCTTCCACCATTCTGTCACTAGAAGATAGCTGCGGAATAGAATTTTATCCATCAAGGACTCTTCTGGTTTATTGGTCTCCGATCCGGCTAGCATGCAACAAATGTTTGTTTCTTACTTCACTGATCTTCTCTCACCTCAGACTATCCTTGTGAAGCCGTCGTTGCTGGAGCTTCAGGCTTTCATAAGGCATCCTCTTACTGATGTCTAGGTAAGTGTTCTGTCTCGGCCAGTACTCGATTCTGAGAGTCGTGACACACTTTTTTCCCTCGCGAGAGGCAAGGCTCTTGGCCCTGACGGCTTTACTGTTGAGTTCTTTAAGAATTCTTGGGATATTGTAGGCCCGTCAGTAGTTGATGCGGTTAAGGATTTCTTTTGTTCCGGAAAACTGTTGTGTGAGGTGAACAACATTATCCTTGCTTTGGTGCCCAAAGTCCTTAATGCTTGTGCAATATCTGATTTTAGGCCTATAGCCTGCTGCAATACTTTATATAAAGTCATTACTAAGATCCTTGCCAACCGGTTGGCTGCTGTGCTTCGGGACTTGATTAGCCCCTCCCAAAATGCTTTTGTGAAGGGTAGGGGGGATAAATGATAATATTCTATTGGCCCAAGAGCTCTTTGTAGGTTTTCACCTCGACCCTCACTTGCCTAAGTGTGTGATAAAGGTTGATTTCCAAAAAGCATATGACACGGTGGATTGGGATTTTCTTAAGCTAACACTGTCAGCTTTTGGTTTTCCTCCCTGGATGATTCAGCTTATTATGATATGCGTGCGGACACCTAAGTACTCCATATCCATTAATGGAGAACTTCACGGTTTCTTCTCTGGTGGCCGAGGCTTACGACAGGGGGACCCTATGTCGCCTTATCTCTTCACAATGATGGAGGTTTTTTCTGGGATCCTCAGCTCCCGCGCCTCTCAACCTGAATTCAAGTATTACTAGAGGTGCAAAACTCTAAACTTATCCCATCTATTTTTTGCAGACGATGCCTTCTTATTTTGTCAGGCAGACTGACACTCAGTTGCCTTACTTAAAAGGGGCCTTGACATTTTTTCCTCTTAGAGTGGGTTGCGGCCCAATACAAGTAAAAGCAAAGTTTTCCTTGCTGGTGGATCCCCTACTATTCGGAATTATATCCTTATGGCGTTTGGTATCCAAGAAGGTAAACTTCCGGTGAGGTATTTAGGGGTACCAATCATTACTTCAAGGCTTGCCAAGACGGATTGTGTCACGCTTGTGGACCGTATCACGGCCAGGGTCCAATCTTGGGCCCAGCGGTTTCTTTCCTTTGCTGGTAGACTACAACTTATAAAATCAGTCATTCATTCCATCCAAAGTTATTAGGCCAGTGTGTTTATTCTTCTGTTTTCGATGCTCGATCGCATTGAACAAATCTTGAGGCAATTTCTTTGGAAAGGTCCCTCTCTTGGCCAAGGGGGGGCGAACGTGTCTTGGGAGGAAGTATGTCTCCTTAAGGTTGAGGGAGGCTTGGGTATTCACAGGCTGCGTGATTACAACAAAGCTACGATGCTCAAGTATATTTGGATTCTTTTCACAGATAAGGAATCGTTGTGGTGTATGTGGATTCACTCCAACTTCTTAAAGAAGCATAATTTTTGGATCTCCCGCATCCCTTCTGTCTGTTCTTAGTCCTGGAAGAAGATCATGCAATTGAGGTGGGAGTTTCGGCTTTATTTCTTATGGGAGGTTGGAGATGGTTCCTCTGTGTCTTTATGGTTCGATAATTGGCACCCGAGAGGCCCTCTAAACTTATTCCTTCCGGACTCTTTCATTGACAGTTCGGGTTTTTCCAGGCATGCAACCCTTGCAGATTTATATGCCCCCTATGGTGGTGTGCTCAGGACTTTATTGGAAGATGGTGACTATTCTCTTCCAGTCCTCTCTCGATCCCCAGATAGGTTAACCTGGCGTGGGAGCTCTCCTGGTGCCTTTACGGTAGCTTCAGCGTGGGATGTTATTAGGAGGAAGAAGGATCGTGTTCCTTGGGCTTCGCTCATATGGAATGATTCTATTGCTCCAAGGTTCCAATTCATACTTTGGCTTATTATTCGGAATCGCTTAACCCATCCAGGTTCTCCTCTTATCTTGTGGTAGAATAAACAGTGGGCTTTGTGCTTTTTGTAATGATAGACCGGATTCTGTTGATCATCTATTCTTTGATTGCCGCATCTCGACTAGTCTTGCATTTTTTTAGGCCGCGAGATGTAATCTCCCGTGGAGAAACAGATCTTGGTCTGACAACCTCACTTGGGCCCTGAAGTTTCTTCATGGCAAGGATTTTGTTCACTGCTTAGCACGGTTTTCTTTTGGTGCCATGTGCTACATGATATGGAAGAAGCACAATAGCATCATCTTTCGGGGGGAGACCTTAGAGTTGCCGGCTTTGAAGAATTATCTCATCAAAGTGGTCAAGGACAAGGCGCTCACCTTCAGCAATGTTGCAGAAAACCCTAGGAATAAGAGGTTCCAGCGATGTTGGGGTCTTCATTTCTCCATTTTCGGGTCTCCTGAGTAGCGCATTTGCGCCCCCTCTAGCCTTGGTTGTCTGCTTTTGCTCTTGTCTTTGTATGTCATTCTTCCCGTTTTCTTCTTCAGGTGTTTTTCTTTTGATCGGCACCCCTCCTCTCATCCTGACTTGTTGTCTCTTTGAGTGGTTGTTTTTGGCACCGATTATTTGTACCTCTGGTTTAAGCTTTTCATATTATACTTACCTTTACCAAAAAAAAAAAAAAAAACAGTTTGCCTAGATTTTCACCTGGAAATAGAAAATTTAGGATGCGTTTGGTAACTTTTCTATTCCGAGGAACAATTTTTTAACAGAAATAGTTTTTTTTTTCTATTTCTATTCCTGGGAACAATTTCTGAGTATAAGAACGCACTTGGTAACTGCAAAGTTTTCTACTCCAAGAATAGAAATGCATTTGGTAAACTTGTATAATTTTATTGTTTATTTTAGTTTTTCCATATCTTTTATTATATTTTTCCTTTTTTTTTCCGTCTTTCTCTTTGTGGCTGGTTGCCGGCCAAGTGGAATTTATATTATAGTGTGTATATCAAAGTCCACCCTCGATCCGTTTACCCACTGGAACTCAAGCCGACTCGATTGAGTCACTTCCGGAATCTCACATCCGGACTTCCACGATATTACTATCATGGGCATCTCACTCCGAGGCATCCCAGTATCACACAACTGAGGCATCCCAAGAGCACACAGCATGTGGGGCATCTCACTCCGAGGCATCCCGGTATCCCACAACTGAGGCATCCTTGATGACACACGGGGGCATCTCAACTCCGAGACATCTCGATATCTCACTCAACCAAGACATCCAAGATCACACAGCATGGGCATCCCACTCCCTGGGACATCATTAGCATCTCAGTACCAATGGAAATCTCTTACTCATTTAGTTCACACATTTCACACATCACACCTCTGAATTATATCATATCACAGCATGCATGAGACCTCAAGAGCACACAATCACTTCAAGCAGCACTCATGCTCACACAACATTTCATTCATGTTGCACTCATTGCACACATATGCCACAATTAGTAACCATACAATGACCACACTTCGAATTATGGAAGAGACATGCTCATGTACAAACTAACCATTATTACAAGACCATTAGACTCCCTATATGCCATGAAAATCAGGTACAAGAGGCACAGCATCTATTGCACAATCTCGGATCAAGGCAGGATACAAGCTGACACGGGCAGTTTCAATCACAGAAGTAGAAAATGCATCAAATCTCATCGAAATGCTACGAAATTTTAGTATGTTATAGAAAAGACATAGATTAACATTTTTTATGAAGAAACCTAGGCCTATATCTCATTTTATAAAGAGCAGTAATTTGTTGTCTTTACCCCTAAATTCTACAGCAACTTCCAGATTAAGTGCCTACTAGAGAATGATCATTTCACTGCCCAAATCTCAACCGTTTGTTCTCAAAATTTCATATGTTGTTCTTAAAGATGTGACCTACAACTTTAATGAAGGGTTTAAGGTCCAAATATATCTAGAAAATTACAGAAAATATGTAGAACTACCTAAGGTTCTGCTGTTTTCTGCAGGTCAGTTTGCTGTTTTAAGGGAGAATGTTCTCGCCAACATATTTTCACAAGAAAATCTCTACAACTAGTAGTCGAAGCCTAAAATAGTTAGTACACTCTTAAGAAAAATAGTTCTTTCCTTTAACTACACCTTTAAAACCCCAAGTGATGCATAAACTAGTAAGTTTTTCATCTCTATCTTTTCCAAACAGAACATCCCAAGCCACTATCCCCATCTACAGCTCAACCAGATTATTTAGTTCATCTACAACCTCTTTTAGTACCTCGACACCTCTCCGATAGTACCCAACAGTGATCTCATTAGCTCTTTGACTCCACACAGCAACCCACAACTGAACTCGAGGCTAGTATTCACGTCTCGACCCCTCAACAGCAACATGCAACGCCCATCTATCACTCAGCAGTCGTCTACCCATCAACTCGACCAACTCAGCTCCCTTGCACTCAGTTCTTTGACCATCTGAACCCCGATCATCACATGCAAAGACCAACAAGTTCATTTGAGTGCCGATCTAACTTATTCCAACTCAAAACAAAAGCATCAAACTTAATCTTCCACCATTCAGCATGCTCCGCAAGTTCCCTCGACAAACAACGGATAAATTCTAGTTTAGAACCTCATCATTTTCTTACCAGTTGCTCGGCTTCGCTGGTGCCTTGCTGCTCTTTGGAATTCTGCCCTCAAATGCGCGCAAAAAGAAGAAGAAGAAGCTAGAGTCGCTGAGTTCTTCTTCTGTGCAAGTTATGAAAGAGAGATAGAGGGAGAAGAAAATGGAGAGAGAGAATTTTGGGTCTGTTTTGGGAGGAGAGAATGGCGTGAATTCTAAGGGAGTTTAGCTTTGAGTGTGCAGATTTTTGTTTTCAATCCCAAAGAGAGAAGTAATCATAATGATGTCTCCTCTAAAGCTTCGGGTTGGAGAGAAGCCAAAAGGGAAAAAGATGAGTGTCATGGCTCCCTTGCATGCATTATTCTTCATGGTCGACACCTGGCGCTTGAGAATGGTTAACTTCTAATCCGTGTTGTTAGTTAGTCTATTAGTTTCTAACGTCTTCTACGTAGTTTCGTTTCGAATCCACAAATTTTCGATCCTCTCATAACTATACAAATCTATGAGTTTGCACGAATCGAGTTGACGCGTTAACGTCTCGGCACTAATCTACAAACAAGAATTTATTGCGAGAAATTACTAAAATTAGTGATCGACAATAGAATTACAATCACTTATAAGTTTTTAATAAAATTTCTAATTAAATCCCTCATAATGGTAATCTATAAGCTTAATCGAAAATGAAAGCACTTGGGTCTAAATACATGTCTCTAGCCCACCAGACTCATCCCACGATATTTCATGACCTACTAGACTTAATTCACAGTTTTAATGAACCCAACTCTTGGCCCGCTCCAAGCCAAGCCCTAGTCCATATCCTATCCTTTGATCGATCGAGCCCATGCCCGATATCCTCGTGCGGCCCGTTAATTGCTCAAGCCCATACCTTCCTCATGGCCCGTCATCTGGCCTGCTTTAAAATAATCCTAGCCCTAAACGGTCCGATTACACTTATAGGGTCGGTAAAATTCAGGATGTCACAAACTAACCATCCCATATCCCAACGCACCTTATCACTTTAGATAATAACCTTGCTCTGATACCAAAACTATCATGACCCCAACTCCATCCCTAGGGTCACAAGCCATGGGGGTTATTTTTGCGATGTCCTAGGCGTGTTGTCGTCCCGTTCTTTTTATTTTTTCATTAAGCACATGTGAAAGCGTACATACAATACTCAAACAACAACAAACAGCCAAGAAAACAACCATTTAAAGACATACAATTACATCAATTACATTTACAAGTCATTTTTGTCATGGGCCATTATATTTACAACCATCGCATGCTCTGTGCTCAAAAAGGCCAAGGTAAATCTTAGCTCCCCTATTGAGACTGCAACTCCTCCATAGCTATAATTTTGAAAAACAACAGAGTGAGTCATGGACTCAATAAGTAAAACCAACTAATTTTTGGGTAGGAGGATGCCTCGCCTATCAATAAGCATATAACGCATCCAAAACATTAGTCGACCGGTCCTGTGACTAGTCCAGGTTCTACACCATAAGTCCTGATTAGTCCGAATTTCGAACCGCATTGAGTTTATTTGATCCATGGTCAATTATCGGTTGTCATGTAATTGCGTAGGATTGAACAATTCGTGATGGTCATCCATGACCATCATAACGACTGGGCGAAATCACCTACAACGGTGCGATGACTAAACGGAATCGAGCCATGATCGTCCGTCAATCCATGCTGGTTCGTGATCGTCCCACGACCGATTCTTATGATCGAATAACATTTCCATGGTTGAATACTCTATAACTGAACCTTAGGCTACCAATCCCTGAATGGCCAATTGACTCATGACCCGCCTTCGGGCTGGCTCATGGCCAAGTCTCGCCCTTGACGTATCAAGCTTTGGCTTACTAGTCGAGGCCAAAATAGGGGCCGAAATTGAGGATGTTACATCAGCTATGACCCTTGAATGCGCGATAGCCAAAATGGTGAAGAACCCCAAAGTAATGGAGAGAGCTCAATTTGAAATTTGGCAAGTTCTTTGAGGGAAAGAGAGGATTGATGAGCAAGACATCCAATAACTTCACTACTTTAGACTAGTCATTAAAGAAACTCTATGGTTGCATCCTCCTATTCCTTTCATCACAAGGGAGCTAAGGGACAAATGTGCAGTCTCCATATAGGAGATACAACAAAAAACTAGTCATCCTCAATGCATGGGCAATTAGAAGAGATCCTAATCAATGGAATTATGTTGAATGCTTTATATCAAAAGATTTGAAAACTCTTCAATTATCTTTTTTGCGTTTAATAGTTAGGATAAAATTTATCATATCCCACGTTTGGTGATGTTTAAGATAAGATAAAGTCGGATATGAAAGGATTGTAACTTGGATGAATTTACCCCAAGAGGAGGTAGGTTAAAGGTGGATAGAAAATCAAATATCTATAATAGAAAATTTATTTTTCACAAATAACAAATTTCTTAATTCATAAAATTAAAATTATATTTCAATATAAATAATATTTGAATTCTAGTATAAGATACTCAAAATAACAAAAAATAAGAATTTAGTTTTTTTTTAAATTTAATCCATTTTAATTTATATATTTGAATTTAATTCTATTTTATAATATAAATTAAATAATAAATATATATTTATTACATATTTTTAGGTATTTTATTATTTTTGGTATATTTGTATAGTTTACTATCTAAGAAAATTTTATTACAGAATGATGGAAGGGGAAAAAAGAAATAAAAAAGAAAATAATAATAAAGGAGGAAAAAAAAGTAAATAAAAATAAAGTAGGCAAGAGTGATGCGAAAGATATTTACCATTTTTATTTGTGAACTTACATTCATTTACACTAATTTGTCATTTACATCAAACAATGTACATGATATTGTATGAATATATCCAATTTTAATACTACAATTCACTAAACAATGGATAGGATAAAACAATTTTTTTGTATTTTATATCCTATCATATCCAGTCCTATCTTGATTAGAAATTCAAACAACCAAATGTAGTCAAATGGACTAACTTCAAATACATTCCATATGGAGCAGGTTGAAGGATGTGCCCCAACATATTATTTGGTCTTGCCAATATTAAACTTCCACTTGCTCAATTGCTCTACCACTTTGATTGGAAGTTGGAAGAGTTTGACATGACCATGGTATTTGGAGCTATAGCTCAGAAAAAGAATGAATTGCACTTAATTGCCATCCTAAAACATTTCACCCGAGAGCATTGGGAGTGGTATCAAGGACTAATATGCACTCCATGTACTTGTGAAAGAAGATTTTGCCATTGTGCATTACTAATATAATAAGACACTCTTACTACTAATAGGGCCATCATTTCTTCCCTCCAAGTCTACAAAGTGCAAGAGCATGTTACCAATGCATTGAAGCCATACTTAGATGTGCTGAATGAATGCGATTCAATGCACCTCAATCCATAGATTAGTTGGATCTCACTAGAGTCCATCCGAGAGACCAATCTAACTCAACATGGAGTACACTCCCCCAATCTTCATCCTTACAAAAAATATGAGTATTGTGCCTTTTTTATAGGGTCCTAGGAAAAAAAAGCATAGTCATTTAAGAGGATAATTGTCAAAAAAGTTCTAAATATATTGTACTTTTGTTAATTTAGTCATAAATCTTTTAATTTTGATAATTGATTTTTTTTTTTACATTTTGCTAGTTGAGTCCATCCGACCAATTTTGATAGGAATTGTTAACATGGTAGTCCAATCAACACCGGTAATCCTACATTGCACGGCAACTCTGACGTGGACAAATTTTTATATTTTTCGATTATTTTTCCTATTCTTTTTCCTCCATTCTTCTTCCTCTAGTCGGTTACTAAGCCTAAGTGACAGCTAGCGACTAGCAAAAGGCAACCACTAGCGAGGGTTGCCCTTGCTAGGATTTGGAGAGGGGCGACCTCACTGAAGGCCAACAAGGGCTGGCGGGCAAGGTCGCTCCCATCTCCCTACATTCTTCATGATCTCCAAAGTCGCAGATGCATTTATGGCGCTCGCACGGGTCTACCTAAGTTTACAGACGTTAGCAATTTTGTCTCCGTCTTTGGCTTCCTCTTCTTTCTCCTCGTCATCATCATTGTGTTAACACTTTTTGCGTTGCCATTTGGTTCCATTTGGAGTTTGATTTTTCCTTTTCAATTCCATTCTACCTTTATTTTTTCCCTTTCGCCATCGGAGACTTGTAACGGAGAAGTTTGAAAATGGAAAGCAAGAAGAAGCATTGACCATTGGCAATGGCGTGGGGCCTCTCACCCCCCCCCCTCCCCTCCCCTCCCCCTTTCGCTAGATCTGGCGATGGGACCCTCACTAGGTGTCACAGCCCTCACCCGTTGTTTCCTTTGGCCAGTCGCCAACCATTGCCCAATCCCGACAATTGACTAGAGGAAAAAGAAGGGAGAAAAAGAAAGAAATATTATTAAAAATTGTGTATGTCAGCATTGGCCGTGCCAATTAGAACGCTGGTCAAAATTGATCGGATAAACTCAATTAGTAAAATGTGAAAAATTGATGACTCGATTGGTAAAATTAAAAAGTTTAGAACTGAATTGGCAAAAGTGTAATAAATTTAAAATTTTTTGGACAATTTTCTTGTTGTTTAAGTCAAAGTCATTGAAGACTTCATAGGGTGTCAAGAATGTCAATTCTAGTCTAGCCTCGCATTTTTCTCGGTCCCCACTAAGAGTTGGTTTCCGGATACAAGAAAATCATGCTCATGACTTTGGCTGGCATGAAGACGAAGGCTTTTGTATTTTCCTAGAAACTGTCGGAGGACCATGAGTTTGGCTGGCATGAAGACAAAGGCTTTTGTATCTTCCCGGAAACCGCCATGGGACCATGAAGAAGAAAAAAGACCAATATATATATGAAAGGAGAGAACCTACCCAGTAGCCGCAAGTCTCTTTTAGAGGACGTTTGCGTTGGATATGAATGTGAATCAATGCACCTCATTCCATGGATCAGATGGATCCCACTAAAGTCCATCCGAGAGACTGATCTAACTCAACGTGCAGTACACTCCCTCGATCCTCATCTTTTACAAAAAAATATGAGTATTGTGCCTTGTTTCTAGGGTCATAGACTCAATCCTCATCTTTACAAAAAATATGAGTATTGTGCTTTTTTTTCTAGGGTCATAGGAAAAAATGCAGAGTCATTTAAAGGGAAAATTCTTTAAAAAATTCAAAACATATTGCACTTTTGCTAATTTAGTAAAAAAAACCTTCTAATTTTGATAATTGAGTAATAAAAATTTTCATGTTTTGTCAGTTGAGTCCATCTGACCAATTTTGGCTAGAAATTGTTAACATAGTAGTCCCACATAGCACGGTTGGTGCTGACATGGACAAATTTTTATATTTTTCAATTTTTTTTCTTTTCTTTTTCCTCCATTCTTCTTCCTCTAGCAAAGCTGAGCCTAAGTGATTGCCAACGACCAACCAAGGGCAACCACCAACGAGGGCCACCCTTGCCTGGATTTGGAGAGGGGCAACCTCACCAAAGGCCAGCGAGGGCCGGCGAACGATGTCGCTTCCATCTCCCTACGTTCTTCATGATCTCCAAAGTCGTAGATGCAGTAATGGTGCTCACAAGGGCCTATCCAAGTTTGAAGGTGTTACCAATTTTGTCTCTGTCTTCAGCTTCCTCTTCTTTCTCCTCCTCTTTGTCTTCAATGTGTTGGCACTTTTTGCATTGCCATTTAGTTCCAATTGGAGTTTTATTTTTATTTTTTTCCAATTCCATTATACCTTTATTTTTTCCCTTTCGCCATTGGAGAATTGCAATGGAGAAGCCTGAAAATGGAGAGCGAGAAGAAGCATCAGCCACTAGTGATGGCACGGGGCCTCGCCCCCCCTCACTAGATTTAGTGATGGGACCCTCGCTAGGCATCACAATCCTCGCATGTTGTTTCCTTTGGTCGGTCACTAGTCATTGCCCAAGCCCAATAACTGGTTGGAGGAAGAAGAAGGGAGAAAAGGAAAGAAAAAGAAGATAAAGAAATATCATTAAACATTGTGTACGTTAATATTAGCCATACCACTTAGGATGCCGGCTAAAATTAGCTAGATGGACTCAATTGGTAAAATGTGAAAAATTTTATAACTTGATTGATAAAATTAAAAAGTTTATGATTGAATTAGTAAAAGTATAATAAATTAAAAAAAATTGACTAATTTTCTTGTTGTTTAAGTCAAAGTCATCGAAAACTTTGCAGAGTGTCAAGAACATCAATTATAGTCTGGCCTAGCACTTTTCTCAGTCCCCACTAAGAGCTGGTTTCTGGATAAGAGAAAATCATGCTCATGACTTTGGTTGGCATGAAGACGAAATCTCCTGTATTTCCCTAGAAACTGCCGTGGGACCATGAAGAAGAAAAAAGACAGAAAAGATCAAAGGAGAGAACCTACCCAGTAGCCACAAGTCTCTTTTAGAGGACGCATATGTTGGATGGAGAAATTGTTAGAACAAATTGAAAATGAAGAAGTGCTAAACACGACATATTGAACTTTACCTTAAATTGACCATGCCAAAACTCACCCCAGAAGTTTTTGGAAATAACTTAGAAAACCAACCTTGTTAATCCTTCTTGAAAAACACAATTGATAATTTCAATCCGACTAAACGGTTACTCCAAATGATAAGAGCCTTCGTTACATTTCAAGACTGAAAGAGATTTCCATCAAATCCCTAGTCTATCAATTCCATGTAATTCCACAGCTTTTTCAACTTCTAAATCAAATCCCTCGGCTCAAAGATCACATGACTTTGAATATATGACCTAAATCTTACGGTGTTACAAAATAAAGTTCATTTGACTTGATGAGGTCTTCGTGAAGGGTACGAAAAAAACCTTTCCTTTCTTCTGTCTCCCTCTCCTTTGTTTCTCTTCTCTATTCACTGGACGAAGCTGCACTTTTGTTGAAGATACGCAAGGATATTCAACGGAATCATTCAGATATCATTGCACAAGTCAAGATCAATTAATATCGGATCTGATTTTGTATATAATATTGTTTCCTTTCATTTACATACAACATGTACTATAATAGACACATTCTGTACATTACATGTATACACCGAAATACAAGACAAAATTTCCCCTCTCGCTTTCCTTTCCTCTTGTCTTCTTCATCTTCTTTCATGGTATCAGAGCGGGTTGCGCACCTTTAATTCGCTTCTTCTGAATTGATTCGTCCTCTTCTGGTCTTCTAATCTTCTGCCGGAAAAATCTAGCTAACCTGCAAAACGCATTAGCACTCCGGCGCAAGAATCGGCACCTTGAGGAAATCGCATTGAAACAGACGAAGAAAAAAAAGGAGAGGGAGATTTCCTTACCGTCATGGCTGACAATCAACCTCAATCGGGGCAATTACCTGTGGATGCAGCGACCTCAGAAGCACAAGATCAAGTGCATAACATCATAGGTCGGACTGATCAGCCCGCTATGGGGCAATTTTTTCCATGGCAACCCAGTCTGGGGTATCCCCATTCGGGGACTTCCTACCAGTGGATGCCAATGCCAGTATACTATGGAGGAAATCCGAATGTATCATTCTCAGGAAGTCAGACTCAGAACCGTCCACCAGCCGCAAGCGGGGCGGACCCATCAGAAGCAATCGGGTCGTCTAATGCGGGCGAAAACCCTAACGGGTCAGGCGATTCACATGCAGGGACTCAGGGCACCTTCAATCAAGGTCAGCAAGCAAACCCTTACTCGGGCTTTCCACCCGGTTTCCTACCGATCTCCTTGGCGGCCGCCATGGGTCGCCCAGAACCCGGCGATGCCCTGTATGTCTCCAATTCCGACGGGCCGGAGTTGCGACTTATTAGTCACCCTCTCACAGGAACCGAAAACTACTCGAGCTGGGCACGAGAATTTCGGAGAACGCTCATCACAAAAGCAAAGAAGGTTTCATTGACGGAACTATCTCGATTCCGACCGATGAGAAGATGGGGCGACAATGGAAAAAAATGCAACCAATTGGTGAGAACGTGGATAGGTAATTGCATCAGCCCAGAAATCGCAGCGGGTTTACCTCCCACGGAGGATTCAAAAACAATTTGGCAAAACATTCAAGAAATGTACAGGAAACTCGATAGGGCAAAGATTTTCTCGCTGCATCAAGCCCTCAGCGAGTTGAAGCAGGGAAACATGTCAGTGACGACATGCTTCAACAAGCTATCCGCTCTTTGGAACGAGCTTGAAGCAGCAGAGGAGAGACTCGAAGGACCGGAGGCAACACTCCAGCAATACAAAACAATGAAGGACCGAGAAAAAGCGACCCGTTTTCTATTGATTCTCAATGATTCTTACCTTCATTTCAAATCGCAGATCTTGGCAATGGAACCAGCTCCTCCCCTTGGCCGAATATTTCAGTTCGCGGTGCAAGAGGAAAGCCAGAGGCTCACTGCATCCGAGGCCAAAACCACCGAAACCCTAGCCTTGGCGGCGAAAATTGAAAGGGGGCAGAAAACCCTAGCCAAAGGAAGAGAGGCGACATCGCTAGGGTTCGGAGAGCCAAAGGGGGGGCTAGGGTTCGCGGATCCGAAAGGGCCTTTTAAAGGCTTCGTGGACGGCCAAGATCGACTCCAGCGATCCGACGGTCAGAAAGGGGCGCGGCACTCGGGTGATCTCGACGGTGGAGATGCGCTCGGCTTAAGAGGATCCAACGGTCCAAATTATTCGAGAAATTATGGGCCGAATTTTAAAAATAGAGGGAAGTTATTTTGTGATTATTGTAAAAGGCCCCACCACACAATTGATAATTGCTGGAAATTACATGGGAGACCCGACAGGAAGGGAAAGGAGATTTCAGCAGCAGCTCACCAGTCCACTCCATCCACAGATGTCAATCAACCTATTACACATGGAGAATATCAACAATTAATTCAGGCTTTGCAAAAATTGGAGGTACCAAAAAGGGGGAGCAGTTTTACAGGTATTTCTCATTGCCTGACAAATAGTATATCAAGAAATGCCTGGATTATTGACTCTGGAGCGAGTGATCATATTGCATGCAATAAGGGATTATTTTCTGATATTCATGAAGATTCAACTAATCCTATTACTGTGCAATTGCCAAATGGCAATATAACTCGTGTCACCCTAACTGGGACTGTCATTCTTAGCCCACAAATTATTCTCAAAAATGTTCTTTACATTCCGGATTTCCAATTTAATCTTATCTCCGTGTCCAGAGCCTGTCAAGAAAATTCGTGCCAAGCATTTTTCAATGCTGATATCTGTCTATTTCAGGCCCTTTCGACTGGGAAACTGATGGGCTGGGGTAATCTCTCTGAAGGATTGTTTTATTAGAGAAATTCACCCAAAAATCTTGATTTACTCTCTTGTAATAAATCATTGTGTAATCTGACTACCAATGATAAAAATTTCCTTTTGCACTCCAGATTGGGTCACAGCTCTTCTCTCCCTTATCCTCAATGTCCTATTTGCCCACTTGCGAAACAATCGTGAACACCTTTTCCACTAAGTCAACATCGTTCAAGTAATATTCTTTCTTTGTTGCACGTCGATGTTTGGGGGCCATACCATACCTTGAATCACGATGGGTCTCGATTCTTTCTCACTATCGTAGATGATCACTCCAGGGCCACATGGCTTTTTCTCATGCAAAGTAAAGGTCAAGTTCTGTCTCATCTTAAGACTTTTCTTTCCTTGTCCAAAACTCAATTGGGGAAGAATGTTCAAAAAATACGAACAGATAATGGAAGTGAATTCTTCAATCATGAATGTATTGCTCTTTTTTCGTCACATGGGATACTACATGAGAGCACATGTGTATATACACCACAACAAAATGGGGTAGTAGAGCGGAAACATCGTCATCTGTTAGAAGTAGCGAGGGCTTTGAAATTCCAAGCTTCTGTTCCAAACACCTTTTGGGGCGATTGTGTTTTAACTGCAGCTTATTTGATCAACCGTATGCCAAGTAAGCTTCTTGACGGGCGAACACCTTTTGAGCTGCTTTATGGAAAGACACCAGACCTGGGACATTTGAAGATTTTTGGATGTCTTTGCTACGCCACCATAGTAGGTCCTAGAGATAAAATGGGACCTCGTGCTCGTCGATGCATCTTTATGGGATATCCCAGTCTATAGAAGGGATACAGGGTATTTGATCCTTCCACAGGAGAATTCATAGTTAGTCGGGATGTTTCGTTTCAGGAGAATTCTTTTCCTTTTGCCACCTCTGCATTAGAACAAGATGATCATTTCCATACTATTCAAACGGAGGAAACTATGGAAGATCCAAACTATGTTCTCCTTCCTCCATCAGCAGATATCAGGCCATCTGCTATGACACCTATGGACATGACGTCTTCACCTGAAGTGACAGCACAACACCAGGAGGAAGTCACTTCTCCAGTTTCGAGTACCGTTGGTGATTTAGATGCTAATAATTTATCATTAAGGGACCATGTGCCAAGGCGATCCGGACGTAGCACACGTCTGCCAACCTGGACCAAAGACTACATATGTGGAGTCCAGAAATCACCAGGTATCCTGTTTCCAGTTGCCTCATTTGTTTCCTTTGATAGACTTTCTCCAGAACATAAATGTGGTATTACTCGTATTTCCAATGGGCGAGAACCATCGAGTTTTGAAGAGGCACGCATTGATCCGCGCTGGCAGAAGGCCATGGAAGCAGAATTAATGGCCTTGACGGATAATCAAACATGGGAACTTGTTACCCTACCTGCACACCGCAAGGCAATTGGATGCAAATGGGTTTACAAGATCAAGTATTGTGCAGATGGATCTGTTGAGAGATACAAAGCTCGATTAGTGGCAAAGGGTTTCACACAACGGGAAGGTTTTGACTACCACGAAACATTTTCCCCCGTGGCCAAAGATGTTACTGTTCGCTCATTCCTTTCTGTAGCGGCTTTTCGGGACTGGTCATTGCATCAGATGGATGTGCACAATGCATTCCTGCATGGCGATTTAGATGAGGAGATTTATATGGAAGTGCCACCAGGTTTACAGAGATAGGGGGAGGATAAAGTATGTCGTCTCCGCAAATCCTTGTATGGACTCAAACAAGCCTCAAGACAGTGGTATGCGAAGTTTGCTGAGTCATTGATAGCTGCCGGTTTTCAATAGTCCAAATTTGATTATGCTGTTTTCACATGGACTAGAGGTATGTCATCTATCTACTTAATGATATATGTAGATGATATACTTATTATGGGCGATGATGAAGTAGCTATCAAAGAATTCAAAAACTATTTGCATTCAACATTCCATATTAAGGATTTAGGATCACCAAAGTACTTCCTTGGAATTGAAATCGCACGCTCGGACCAAGGGATTTCTCTCAGTCAGAGGAAATTTGCACTGGAGATTATATCGGAAGCAAGTCTATCGGGATGTAAGCCAGCTGTAATTCCAATCGAGCAGAACATTAAACTGACCACAGCAGATTATGATGTTGGTTTATCTCAACAGACTGATCCTGTACTCAAGGATCAATTGAGATATCAGAAGCTCGTTGGGAAGCTTATATATTTAACCATGACCAGACCAGATATAAGTTATGCAGTCCAGACACTTAGTCAGTTTATGCATCAACCGAAGGAATGTCATATGAATGCAGCACTTAAAGTGGTGAAGTACTTGAAGAGTTGTCCAGGACTCGGGATTCTTCTTTCCAGGAAATGTGATATGAGGATGACTGCTTACTGTGATGCGGATTATGCGACTTGTCTAATGAGCAGAAGATCCATAACTGGTTTCTGCATCAAATTGGGAGACTCTTTACTCTCATGGAAGACAAAAAAGCAACCGACTGTTTCACTATCTTCAACAGAGGCAGAATATCGTGCCATGGCCAAAACAACTTGTGAGATAGTATGGTTAAGGGGATTGCTTCGAGATCTTGGAGTGCAAGTTAGAGGATCGACCAGACTATTTTGTGACAATGATGCAGCCATCAAACTTGCGTCGAACCCTATTGTTCATGAGAGAACCAAGCACATAGAAGTGGACTGTCACTTCACACGAGAAAAGATTCAACAGGGGATGATCGAGACACAAGGGATTGGAACAGAAGAACAACCAGCAGATGTCTTTACCAAGCCTTTATGTCAGAGACAGCATGCGTATCTTTTGAGCAAGCTAGGCGTCTTGGACATTTACAAGCCACCAACTTGAGGGGGAGTGTTGAAGATACGCAAGGATATTCAACGGAATCATTCAGATATCATTGCACAAGTCAAGATCAATTAATATCGGATCTGATTTTGTATATAATATTGTTTCCTTTCATTTACATACAACATGTACTATAATAGACACATTCTGTACATTACATGTATACACCGAAATACAAGACAAAATTTCCCCTCTCGCTTTCCTTTCCTCTTGTCTTCTTCATCTTCTTTCAACTTTCCTCTTTCTTTTATCTATCAATGTCTTCTTTTTCTTTTTCTTTTTCCCTTTTCCCACCCTTTTAGACCGAGTCAAAGTCCTCATACATCAGCCATGACCCTTGAATATGCGACGGCCAAAATGGTGAAGAACCCGATAGTAACGGAGAGAGCTGAAATCCAGTATTATATACTTCTGTTTCAGCTTTTATTTGGAGAAGAAACGGTGTCAGGTGTATATTTTTAAAGCTTCTAAACAATCACATTCCGTATCTTGTATTTTCTAAGCTAGCGTGCTCTATGGGGTTCAAGAATTCTAAGTCAAGAGACATCTCTGTCCATGCCTTCTAAAGAAACGTCCCCCAACGATACGGCCCAAACGAAGTTTGAAAAGAAATTTAAAGAATGACTTGGAAATTAGGAAGACAAATGCGACACGTAAGGCTTCGATTCACTCTTTTGTAGTCGTCCCTTGGACGAGTCAAGCAGTCCATATCTCGAGTTTTATCAATAACGGAGGAATCGAGTTTCGTGGTCGGTCTCAGGACTAGGTCATGATCTCTAGAATGCCTTGTGAAGGACGATATGGACTGTTTTAGCAGACTATTTGGTCAACCCATTCTGACATTAACGCGGTGACCCATTCTGACATTAACGCGGTAAAGGGATCTATTAATCATAACGACTCACTTTAGATTAAAGCATGAAAATGACGCCGGAGAAGAACTTGGCTATATAACATCTCCATCATCAGGCCTCATGTACACCCGTGTCAGCAGAGTGAGTTTTGAGAGTATCACTAGATTTGCTAAGGTAACCATGGAAAAACAGTCATTTCACTTTAGCTATATAATACTCTTGCTTACTATTGTTGCTTCACACTCTCTTGCCTCAACCCAATCACGTTGCCATGAAGACGAGAGATCTGCGTTGTTGGAGTTCAAGACAACCTTCTTCACCAGAAAGCGTCCGTGTTGTTACAATCTCTTCAGCGACGCTCCAGTTGAGCAAGCAATGATCGAATCCTGGAACGCATCAGCAGGGAAAACTCAAAGCGACTGCTGTTCTTGGGCTGGCGTTGAGTGTGATAAGGTAAGCGGTCACGTGATTGGCCTCGACCTCAGTTGCAATTGTCTCTCCGGTAAAATCAACTCCAACACCAGTATTTTCCATCTTCTTCACCTAAGAAGCCTTAACCTTGCCTCGAATGACTTCGACTGTCCGATTCCTCCGACAATTGGAAATCTTGGTTCCTTGAGTCACTTGAACTTCTCCGCGTCCTCCTTCACGGGCCACATCCCACATTCGCTCGGTAACTTGACCCGACTTGTCCATCTAGACCTCTCATTTAATAGCCTGATAGCCACAACACCCTTCCTCGAAAACCTGACTCTACTTACTCACTTAGACTTGAGTGTTAATGGTTATAATGGTACGATTCCAACTTATTTTGGCAGCATCTTGAATCTGGAGTATTTGAGTCTATCTATCAACCAATTTGGAGGTGAAATCCCATCTTCTTTTGGACGTCTTGGGCACCTGAAGCATTTAGATCTAGTCGGTAATTCTTTAACGGGTGAAGTTCCATCTTTCTTGGGAAATTTGGTCCAACTTAAGTATTTAAATCTAAAATCCAATATGTTAGTTGGGCAAATTCCATCCTCTCTTGGGAACCTCGTCCAACTTACTAGTTTAGATTTAAGCTACAATCAGTTAGTGGGTGAGATTCCACACTCTTTCCAAAACCTCCTAGAGCTTAGGATCTTAACCCTTGAGTCAAATCGATTGAGTGGTGAAATTCCATCCTTATTGGGGAAACTCACCCAATTGACTGAAATTAAACTTTCATTTAACCAATTCCACAGTGCAATTCCAAACACGATTTTCCAATTACATGATCTCCAAACTCTATTATTGAATTCAAATAACTTGAGTGGCACATTTAGGTTAGATAGGTTTTCAGAGGCTAAAAACCTTCGAGAACTTATGTTATCCTCTAACAAACTGTCATTGATAGTTGAAACCAACATAACTCAATGGTACCAGATTCTAGGTTTAGGTTCATGCAATTTAAATAGTTTCCCCAAGTTCCTACAAGATCAAAATGACTTATATTGGCTAGATCTATCTTACAATAACATTTCTGGTCAAGTTCCTAAATGGTTTCTGAATGTGAGCACAGAAAACCTACTACAATTGAACCTTTCTGGCAATTTCCTAACAAATTTTGCTCAAGATCCCGTTATTTTCAAGTGGAAAAAACTCATTGAAGTAGATCTCGGTTTCAACGAGTTGCAAGGATCACTTCCTATTCCCCCTCCTAAAATCGAGCTCTACTTCGTCTCAAATAACAGGCTCTCAGGAGGATTATCGCCACTCATATGCAATCTAAGCCGTATCCAGATAATCGATTTTTCTGATAATAATTTGACTGGGTTTCTTCCACAATGTTTGAGTAATTTGAGTGGTGTCTTGGAAGTAATGAGTTTGCAGAGCAACAACTTTATCGGGAAAATTCCTCAGTTGAATGGGAACTTTTGTGTGCTTTCTATGATTGATCTGAGTTACAATAAATTGCAAGGGCCATTGCCAAGATCGCTCTACAACTGTAACAAATTGGAATTCCTGAATTTCGCGAACAATCATATTAGAGATGTTTTCCCTTCATGGTTGGGCTCACTTCTAGGGTTGAGGGTACTTATATTGCGTTATAATAGATTTCACAGATTTATTGAGGAAACGGCCAATAGAATTGAGTTCCCTGCTCTGCAAATCATCGACCTGTCTCAAAATAGCTTTTCTGGTAGCTTGCCATCCAAATACTTCAAGCATTGGACTGCCATGAAAGATTCTGAGATAGTTTCGTCAAGCTACATTGGGGATTCTAATGTGACGATGTGGTTGACTTTCTTGCCATTCAGAAGCTTTGACTACTCTATGAGCGTAACTGCCAAAGGCATCCAAGTGAATTATTCAAAGATCCAAGGGCACCTCACATTGATTGATCTCTCGAGCAACTACTTCAGCGGAGCGATCCCCGAGACCATAGGAAGCCTAAAGCAACTAGAATTGCTCAATCTTTCCAACAACATGCTCTCCGGTCCTCTGCCTTCATTCTTGGCAAACCTAATGAATTTAGAAGCATTGGACCTTTCTCAAAACCAGCTCTCCGGAGAGATCCCTCAGAATTTGACGCAACTCACTTCGCTTGCAGTCTTCAACGTATCCTACAATTGTCTGAATGGGCCGATACCGCAGTTACGACAGTTTGCTACATTTGAAAACAACTCCTACAAAGCAAACTCAGGGCTATGTGGCACTCCTCTGTCTAGAAAATGTGGAGATTCCATACCATCGTCGCCATCATCCACAAAGTCCGAAGAAGATCAAGATTCCGGGAGTGCAATGGAATTGGATTGGAAGATCGTGTGCATGGGGTATGCAAGTGGGTTAGTGATTGGAGTGGTCCTCGGGGACAGCTTGATCACAAGAAGAAGGGCTCAGAGACTCGTGAAGAACTTTGACAGAAGAAAACAAAGGTGAAGAAGGTATAAAAGATGGTCCGAAACCGATGAATACTCGACCCAAATCTATTGTGTTCTGTGTTTGAGTACCTGTAAATTTCTCTTAAGCTTTTCTGCTTTAGATATTAACTAGTCCATATGTATTCTGAAGAAAGCATTATGTAATCATGCAAGTGTGAGACATAAATAAGAAAATTAGTGAGTCGGGTAGAATGGAAATTTGCAGTTTAGCCACACATCTCACAAAACTCCACTCCCTTTCACATTAGTTTTCTTAGAAACCATTATAATTTACACCAATCTAATAAAAAACTGAAAATTTCTGGCTATACTTATCTAACATTGATTTCACAACCTATGAAAATCCATACCCACTCACTAAAAGCCTATTAAAATCCATATTTACAATGCATATACACTCTCAACTACTTTTTATTTTTTTCCCTATATTTGCCTTAATCTTTTGTATTTTCTATTTATTTTGATATTTTCTTCTTGAAATTAAAAAAAAAATAAAGCTTAAATATACTTACATTTGTAGCTAATGATTATGGCTATTTTCAGAATATAAATTTCATGAGTACCCCCCTTTATGGTCATATCAGGCACGTCGTGGCAATCTCATCAATGGATATACATATAGCTATAATTTCATAAAGCAAAATATCAGGAACGTAGTTCGCAAGCTCAACTCTCACCCTCTCAAACCATCTAATCCACCGTTTCCCTGAGAAAACCCTGACTGGCATTTCTTCATACAATTCGCGAGCAAACCGAAAGAACTACAAGAATTTCAACCTCGATGCCTCCAAAACACCCAAAACCAAAGCAGTCTCACAAGACAACTAGAATCCCGACATGAACCGGCTAGAGATTGTTCTCGATGCCATGGACATTCGATTGGACGAAAAAGGGCAAGCTATACACACATTGTCCGCTTTGGACACTAACTTCTCACGGTTTTATTCTTATTAGGATAGTCTATACTAGACCAAGAAAACGCGTGTGTACATTAGGGCCCATTGACTTATAAGGCAGCCTAGAACTCCCTCCCTATGCGATGTGGGATAAGTGTAATTCCACCCCAACGCCATCCCTCCTCTCTGCGCACCGCCGCCTAGGGGGCCGGAAGTCGACTCCGATACAACTTGTAACTCCACCCCCAGCACCATCCCTCCTCCCCGCGCATCGCCGCCTAAGCCATCACACTCTCCTCCCTTTAGGAGGGCTGTGGCCCCACACACGCGGTCGAGAGTTGACTCTAATATCACTTGTAACGCCCTAGGTCTCCATTGCGCACCGCGGCCTAAGCTATCACACTCTCCACCCTTTAGGAGGGCTGTGGCCCCACACACACGGTCGAGAATATCACTTGTAATGCCCTAGGTCTCCATTGCGCACTGCCACCTAAGCCGTCACACTCTCCACCCTTTAGGAGGGCTGTGGCCCCACACATGCGATCGAGAGTCTACTCTAATATCACTTGTAACGCCCTAGGTCTCTATTATACACATATTGTCTACTTTGGACACTAAGTCTTCACAGTTTTATTTTTCTCAAGACAGCTCATACTATCTCAAGAAAACGTGTGTATAATTAGAGGGTTCATTGTCTTATAAGACAGTCCAGAACTCCCTCCCTAGGCGATGTGGGACAAGAGACGTACCCCTCCCTGTGCACGTCCGGGGACCGAGGCGCAGACGCACCACCATCCCTCCTCCCCCGCGCACCGCCACCTAGCCCGTCGCACGGACCTCTTTGGGTAGAACTTGTAGTTAAACTGCCGCTGGCGGCCGATGACAATCTGGCAACCGTTGGGGAGGAACTGGTTGGTTGCGTACCAGCTGCGCACTGCCAGACTGTTCCCGATCTCCTGTCAGTCGCAACGGTCGTCCGAGCATGGGGACGAAGATGCGGACCTTCCGCTCTCCGTCGTTACAGCACAGCAAGCCGAGGCCTTGCCGTAGGTGGTCTAACCTGGGAAGAGTCTCAACTCGTTCAAATCTGCATTTTGGTGGCCTTTCCTTTTTATAAACCCATATC
Source organism: Eucalyptus guilfoylei (assembly GCA_016097605.1). Taxonomy (NCBI): domain Eukaryota; kingdom Viridiplantae; phylum Streptophyta; class Magnoliopsida; order Myrtales; family Myrtaceae; genus Eucalyptus; species Eucalyptus guilfoylei. The sequence goes on from CM027860.1 coordinate 21,624,324, forward strand.
ATCTCAAATTTTACTAGCCCATATAATAATCTAGATACGATGATTTAATTGAATCCATGCTGCTATATGTGGTTCTTTGATTCCTAAGCCTTCTATATATGAATCGATTGAGTTCTCTTTGAAAGCGTTTGGACCATTGCACGTGCTTCCGTCGAGGGAGATCTCCGTCGCGCTATACAGTCGCAGTGGCAATGGCGGGATTTTCGTCTTTTGGGCATGGTGATGTAAATGAGTTTGGAGTGAAAATTCCCAATTTGTCCGAGATTTTGTTTTTGGACTAGACTTGAATAATAGGCGGGCCGGTATTGGACCTAAGACCCTTCCCGTGATTTAAAAACTATTAACTTTTGGATAGAAAGGTCGGACTTCATGGCCCAAGAGAAATTACTGGCCTAGACCTGCTCAATTTGTATATGCTTTATATCAAATTCATTGATATTCATACATCAATATCTCCATCCTGCTTGATCTGTACACCAGGTAATAAACCGCCTTCAACTTACCAAGAATTACGGGAGAATATGCCATAAAGAGGGGAGAGTTTTAGATATGATTCATTAAGGGTCTGTTCGTTTCGTAGAAAATGACTTCCGAGAAAACATTTTCTGGATTTTCCGGCGTTCGTTTCACGGAAAATGAACTAGTCAAGGAAAATGTTTTCCATCATTGGAAAAAACAACATTTAAAAGTGTGGAAAACGTTTTCCACTTTTGAGAAGTGGAAAACGTTTTCCATAACTTCTTCCATCTTGCTTCTTTTTTTCAAAACATTTTTGTTTTATTTTTATGCTTTCTTTTTCTTTTTTTAAATCGAGTTTTTAATTTTATTTCCTTTTCTTTTTTTCTTTTCTTTCTTTCCTTTTCATCTTCTTCTTTGGCGGCGGCCGGCAACCGGCCACGACGGTGTCTGGCGATCGGCCGCAAGCCAGCTCGAGCCTCACCCCAGGCCGGCGAGGCTCCGCCTAGCCCAATCTGGCAAAGCCGAGATCAGGCCTTGCCAGATTGAGCGAGGTGGAGCTCTCGCCAGCCTGGGGTGGAGCTCGCTGCTCGCTAGATCCAGCAAGCTGGGTGGGGCTTGGGCCTCGCCCGAGCTTGCCAGAGGTTCGCCGGGCTCTAGCGAGCTGCGAGCTCGCCGAATCTAGCAGCAGAGCTCGGGCTCCCGATCCAGGCAAGCCTGAGCTCCACCGCCAAATCCGGCGAGCTCGCGACTCACCAAAGCCTGGTGAAGCTCGCGGCGAGCTCGGGCGAGATCGGCCGTGCCTTGAGCTCGCCGGATTTGGCCACTAGGTCTTGGTAACCGACCATCGTCAGGCAGGAAGGAGGCGTCGGCGGCAAAAGGAGGAGGAAGGAGGTGGCGGCAGAGGAAGGAGGAGGAAGAAGGAGGAAGGAAAAGAAAAATAAAAATAAAAATAAAAGAAAATTTTCTATTTTTTAAAAATACAAATAATTAAAAATTCATTTTTTTTAAAAATATAAAAAATAAAACTAATTTTTTGGTCAATTAAAAATATTAAAATTCATTTTTTTGATAATTTTTCCCAAATAATTAAATTAGCTAACGAATGGTGGAAAATATTTTCCACTCAAAGTTTAGGCTTCAGCCAAACACTGGAAAATAGAGTCATTTTCCTAAAAAATGACTTTCAGGAAAATGTTTTTCAGAAACATGATATTTTTCGCGAAACGAATGGACCCTAAGATTAGTACGAACCAAAGAAGCATGTCGGCTAAGAAAAAGACAAAAAGTTGGTTGAAGTTACCATCATAGCTGGCCTGGAATGGAGCGATTAATCATATTCTGCAATCAAGAAAAGCAATCCTTCTCTCTAATTTAGCTCGAGATAATTCATGTAGTAAAACAAGACAGTCTATTTTTCTCAAAAAGAAATCTGTTCATGCATCGGATGGTTAAATAGGCTCTTAAACACAAATTATGAATTCCCAGGCCTAGAGGTCTGTAGGATGACCATTTATAAAATATGATCCCAAAGATCCGATGCACCATCTTATGTCATGTCCATTGAAGTGTTGCGGTAAGTCTATAGACAAGGAGTAATAGGTGAAAACAACTTTGGGAATACATATGACATGAAGGTTTTGCCTTGATTTTCATCTAGAAATAGAATATTCAGTCCCCAGGAATTGAGCCGCCATACTAATTTAGCGAACTCACATTCGATATGGTTTTTAAAATCTCACTGTTGCTCCGACTGCCTCGGTTTCTTCTTTTTGCCTCCGTCATTCTGGTCTTTTTTCTTCTCGCCAAACTTCGGGTCCGGACAGAATTCTATACCTAGTTGCGAATTTGCTGTTGCGGCCTAAGAGGCCGCCTCTCGTGGGGATTTGCATCAAATGGTCTCTTCCTTACCGCATCATTTGCTTAGAGACATAGCAAGCGAATACGGGCTGATCATGAGCCTTCAGGTGGGCGAAGTTTCAGCCATGGCTTTCTATTGGGCAGAGCATGCCACGGAGATGTTTAAGGTCCAGAAGTAGAATCTTGTCCGGAAGCCTGGTATTTTAGCTTCTCGGGTTATCAATTATGACAGTTGAAGTCTTGTTTTCTGTCCATGTGGCGAACGCTGCAGACAGCTCAGAAAACTAGCGGTGCTCGAGGTCCTGAGCAACAAGCAGGTCTAAACTTTCGGATTAACAAGAGAAGAAGAAGCATGGAACTTCTTTGGGAATCGCTTTGTCTCGAGGTGCACCGATCAACCTGATCAAGAGACTCGTCTCCTTGACGGAATGATCTCATATATCCAGGGCCATATTCTGTTGAAAATGTACATATCAGGAGGGCTTCAATTCTTTGCTCATCGAACTGTTAATGCTCTCTGGAGGCTTCACTAGGATGAGAAGGGCACTAAAAGAATACACTGGAAAATGGACAAGATTCTCGACGGTGTCATTGCCGGTCACAAAGAGAAGAAAGAATTTGCCAGCTTCGCCCGGGTTGCCGAGGAGATTGGCCGTTGCAATTTTAATTTTTTCCTCTTTTTGTTTTAAAAAAATAAAATCAAAGTCCTTTATGCATTTCGTGAAAACTCCTTACCCTAAAGTAAATGCAAAGGTTTTGATCAAATGCTCTTCCAAAAGCATCCGACCCTATTGCGAAGATACTTATAGCATTTCACCACATGTCCATGTCGGCCACATCCCTGAGCCCAAACACCTTCGCAGAGCAGATTGCACTTACCGTTGGCCATTTCGAAACCCCACCAAACCTCCCACGGATACCACTTCGTACTCCAGAAATTTCACACAAAATCCAAACGCCTCAGTCCTTATCTCATAATTAAAACCAAAACTCGGACATTCACGAACACATTGAAAAAAGAAAACGAAAAGAAAAATCATGTAGGACTAGGAGCAAACGTATCGAATCTTTGATTCGGATCCCCCTCCGCAGGGTGAGAAGCCACTCGAGAACATCCCATCGGAGCCAAATACATCACCTGATTCCAAATCGAGGTTGCTAAGCTATTTGAAGAACATCATCAATCCTTGTCCATCGATACGATATGAATCGATTGAGCTCGCTCTAAAGGCGTTTGCATCGTTGCACGTTCTTTCGTTGATGGAGATCTCCGTCGCGCTACTCTGTCGCGAAGAGAGTCCCCAGCTGATCGCAAGCGTTTGGGCTTCGTGAGGTAAACAGGTATGAAGAAAACCCGAGTCGGTTGAGATTTTTGTTTTTGAACTAGACTTGAAAAATGGGCCAACTGGTATTGGATCTAAAACCCTGCCTGTGATTTAAAAAATATTAACTTTTTCACAAGATGATCGGGCCTGCATGGGCTTTTCGGCCTAGGTGGTCCCAAGAGAAAATACAATGCATAGACCCGCCCAATTTGCACTTCAGGCCTGGGCGAGCCGCAAAGCCCGTCATCAGATGCTGTTTCAAATCTAATTCATTGATCTTCAAACACTCATATTGAAGCTTTGAATACGTTGGCCGCTGGTTTCTAGGTGGGTTGGTTTTGTTCTTCAAAGAAGGCTGCGCATTTTTTTCTATAAAAGTTGCTGAAGACTTTTAGGTGGATTGTCGTTTCTTGACTCCAAGAGCTGCTTTTGTTGACCTTTCGTATGGGAGAAAATCATGGGTTGCAGAAGCTAAGAGATAAAAGCATTTCCATAATTTTGCCCACTAAACACGCGATCCCCCGGTAAAAGGGATGGGGGTGGGGACGGGAGCGGGAAAGGAGCCCGTGAAACACATACGCACACAGTCGCACGGTAAGAGAGAGGGAAGAGTTGACCAAAAAAAAGAAAGGGAAGTTCTACCTCCATTTGTATTTGTGTTTTCAATCCAAATTTCCAAAGTTTCCATTATTTTTTGGTTCCAATAGTCGGGTACTTCAAAACTGGTTTACGAAATTACACATGATGGAGAGGAGGAAAGAAGTGGAGGAATGGACTGAGGAGGCAAAAGGTCTAGATTGGGGTTCAATTTTTGCAACTTTGTCATGTTCATGCTTAATTTGTAAGTAATCATAAACCGCTTCGTCTAAGTATGCTTTATAGTACAATAACTTTTTTTTTTGGCCGAATATAGTACAATAACTTACCAAGAACTATGAGAGAACGCGCAATGAAAACGGGGGAGTTGAAGATACGATTGGTCAAGCAAGATTAGTTCAAATCAAAGAAGCAAATCTTTTGGTAAAAGGGAAGAGACTTCGTCGTGGTTGCCATTATGGCTGACTTTAAACAACGTGATTAATCAGAATCCGAGATCAAGAAAAGCAGTCCTTTGTCATGATTAAGTTCGAGATAATTAATGTAGTAAGAAAGGGTGGCCTTTTTTCTAACAGAAATCAACTCATGCATTGGATGGTTAATTAGGCTCGTGTATTTCTAACCCCAAAAGAGAAAAAAAAAATTAGGCTCATGTACTGCCCTATCTTCATTAGTTATCTCGAGCTCAATTATAATGGACTGCTTTTCTCGATCTCAAAGTCTCATCTCTCTTTAAAATGCTTTTCCCGATGTCGCCCTGTCATGATTCATGAACTAATCAATAGATGGGGAAAAATGCCAAAAAAGTCATAAACCATTTGTCTTTGTGCCATTTAGTGCTAAACATTTTTTAGTGCCGATTTAGTCCTAAATATACATTATGCCAATTCAGTCATTTCCAGCCAATTTTGGCCAGATTTTTTACTTGACGACGCCGACTAACGTGGACAACTTTTAATAATATTTTAATATTTTAAAATTTAAAATTTGGTTATTTTTGTTTTTTTCTTTTTTTCTTTTTTCTTTTTCTTTTTTTTTTTCTTTTTTCTTTTTTCTTTTTTCTTTTTTCTTTTTTTTCTTTTTTTCTTCTCCTCTTCTTCCTCCAGCCGGTCGTTGGACCTCGGCAACTAGCCAAAGGCGATGGCTGGCGAGGTCGAGGTTGACCTTGCCGGCCACCTCACTAGTGGCCGCGAGGGCAGCCTCGCACTAGGCAGCGAGGCTCGCCCTCGCTGGATCTGGCGAGGGTCGAGCCTCGCCCATGGCCGACGAGGGTGAGCCTCGCTCTGGTGAGGGTTGAGCCTCGCCGCCCTCACGGCCACTAGCGAGGTGGCCAGCAAGGTCGACCTCAACCTCGCCAGCTGGAGGAAGAAGAGGAGAAGAAAAAAAGAAAAAAAAATTCAAAACTATTAAAATATTATTAAAAGTTGTTCACGTTAGCGCCGATCAGGCCAGGTCAGCCGGTTAGCGTCCAATCAGCAAAATCCGGCCAAAATTGACTGGAAAAAACTGAATTGGCACAACGTAAAAATGTTTAGAACTAAATCGGCACAAAAAAAAAAGTTCAGAACTAAATCGGCACAAAGATAAAAGGTTTAGGACTTTTTTTGCACTTTTCCCCCACTTTTTGTGCAAAAGAAGTACAAAAACTGGTCTCTTTCATTCTCATCATTTCGTTGTTCCTCACATACATAGCATGTTTGTTCACTAGACATAGCAAGGACGAATTTCATTCGAACAAATGAAAAGTCATTGAATTCTACTCTTTACGCTCCATCCGAAAGAGAGAAGTAGAGTGTAATCCGTTTCTCGAGCAAGTTAGTGATCAACATCACTACCAATTTGCATGCCCAACGGCCAATGCTGAGAAATGTAGGAATGGAGTTATAAGAAGCCATGATAGTCGACAATTTATGCTGTGAGATTGGTCCCATTTTGTATTTGTAATTTGATAAGGGCGCATTTGGCAAATTTCCAAATAGAATTTGATTATGTTCTTTTGTTCCCAGAAATAAATTTGGAACAAAAATCCGTTTGGTAAATTTTTTGTTCTCGGAAACAAATTTGTTCCCAAGAATAGACTTGAAACAGGATCGAGGAGTAAAAAAAAATTAATTTTTTATTCTCAGGAATAATTCCAAATCAAGCCAACCCAAAATTATTTATCTATTTTCTATTGTTCTTTTCTTGTTGTTCTTTTTCCTTCTCTCTTCTTTTTCCATCGTTACCGCCGTCAGTCGCCACCCCACCACCACTGTCCACTGCCACCAATCGTTTGTGACTAGTTGGGCTGGCCAAGCTTGCTAGAGGCTCGCCCATCCACTGTCAAGCCTTGCCTGGCTAAGCAAGGCTCATCTAGCCACCAGTGAGCGGCGAGCCTCAACCTCGCCCAAATCTAGCGAGGTCGAGCCCTACCGACAATTGGGTGAGCTTGGCCTCTCCAAATTTGGGTGAGGCTCCTCGCCTAACCAAGGCTCAGTTGAGCCTCACCCAACTACCAATGAGGCTCGATTATGAAGCGCAGCCTCACTAGTCCTCATCCGGCCGGTTGCCAGTCATCCCATGACTAGCAACTGGCCAAAGGTTGGAAATGAAGAGAAAAATAAAAAAGTAATAAAATACTTAGAAATTATTCTCAAAAATAAAAAAGAATTATTTTTAATTAAAAATTATTTTCCAAAATAGAATATTTACCAAACTTATTTAAGAACATTAGGTAAAGAAAGAGATGTGAAAAGGGCAACATCTCACTTTCGCCCAAAGAGATGACTTGATGTTTGGCCTAATCAGTCCTCACTCTGCATCCCGGTCATCATTACCGACCTGCGAGTCAGCTTCACGGTCTGAAGCTCTCTTTCGGCTGCATGGTTTCCGATTGAATGGGTTTTGTCATTTGGTCTTTGGTTGATCAGGCGTGTGACTGGAGAGAGAAACACCGCCTGACATGGGGACTGCGTACATGCATTTACACGGAAAAGGCTAGCACAACCGTCCTTTGCAAAGTGACGCTCTCACGATCAAAGGGAAGCCATTAACATGTCTCGAGGAAATAAGGAGACTTCCCCAACCGGCCAATTTTTGACCGTATGTTTCTTATTTTTCTTTTCTCTTTCTACTTTTAAGTTTCCTTTTTACAAGCTCAATTGAAAAAAAAAAATTACAAGAGAACCTACGGAATCAATTTTTTTAATTATGAAGAAATAAAAAATAAAATAGCTACTGCAATATGAATAATTACAAGCAGCATATTATTATCACTTATTAAAGATAAATTGTCAATGTTATATACATCTATTAAATTTAAAAGATGAACAAACAAAAAAAACTCCATGTTCCATGGTGTCGTGACACTTTCATCACTATCATCTTCGTTTGCATTATTCATCTCGTCTTTATCACTATCATTATTTTCATTAGTGAAGTTGCTTTTAACACAAACTCCATCCAAAACTTAAGCATTATATGTATAAAAATATATAGATAGAAACTAAAATTTGACAACAATAAATAACTCTTGCTTTTTTAGAATCAAGAAGCAGAATTATCGAACCTTTATGCATAGTTATGACTCATTAGTTTACAAAATCATACAATAATCGGGAGTTCGAATTGTACAAGATAATTACATTCCTATTTTTTTGATTTATTAAGTTATTTTATTTTATTTGGGAACTATAATCTTATTCTTTGGCTAAAGAATAATATCCACTATTTTAAAAGTTACAACTGAATTTTTCGTATATTTCTTATCGATTAAATATTATTACTTTGATTTGTTTCTTTAATTATTCTAGACAATCGGAACCTTGTGTGAATATTTCCTCAACATATTTGACCGTGACCTACTTTGGAAAATGTACTTCTATATAATAAAAACGGGGAAAATGCTGAGATAACCGTGCCGTTAGTTTTGAATTGGAACGACCACACCTCAGCCACACATTGACAATCTGTTGCGGTAGTTATGTTATTTTTTACTTCTTCATAGTAAAAAAAAAATATTGATTCCGTGAGTGCTCTTGTGTTTTTGTCTCTCAATTGAGCTTGTAAAAAGAAAACTTAAAAGTAAAAAGAGAAAAGAAAAATGGGACACATATGGTCAAAAATTGGAACCGGTTGAGGAAGTCTCCCGGTTTCCTCGAAAAATGTTTACGGCTTCCCTTTGACCGTGAGACCATCACTTTGCGAAGGACGGTTATGCTGGCCGTTTCCTATTTACACTATATTTAAGTGTTACAAGATAGGAAATCCAAGATTACATATTACGGTATGACCAATATAAACATCTACTATGATCCTATATTTCTAGTTCTAGCTACATATCATATTAAATTATTAAAACTATATTTTCGTCTAACAGTTTAGTCTATTAAAATCGTTGAGAGATGTCTTACAAAATTTTATGTGGTATCAGATCAAAAAGCTCTGATTTTAAATCTTTCATAACCCCTTTCAAAAACAATTGTAGTGGTCTCACAAAATTTTAAATTAATCGGGTGAAATCAAATATTATATACTTAAGTTTCAGCTGTTGTTTGGGGAAGAAACGGTGTTGGGTGTATATTTTCAAAATGCCTAAATAATGATATTATGTATCTTGCAATTTGTAAGCTAGCGTGCTCTCTGGGGTGCAAAAATTCCAAAGCAAGAGATATCCCTGTCCATGACTACTAAAATTAACACGTTAACGGGATCCATTAACTATAGTCAACTCACTACATTAGATTAAAGCATGAAAATGACATCCGATAAGAACTTGGCTATATAACATCTCCGTCATCAGGCCTCATGTGCCCCTGAGTCGACAGAGAGAGTTTGAGAGTACCACTAGATTTGTTTAGTTAAACATGGAAAAAGAGTCACTTCACTTCAGCTACATGATACTCTTGCTTACTATTGTTGCTTCACACTCTCTTGCTTCAACCCAACCACGTTGCCATGAAGACGAGAGATCCGCGTTGTTGGAGTTCAAGACAACCTTCTTCACCAGAAAGCGTCCGTGTTGTTACACTATCTTCAGCGGCGCTCCAGTTGAGCAAGCAACAAAGATCGAATCCTGGAACTCGTCAGCAGGGAAAACTCAAAGCGACTGCTGTTCTTGGGCTGGCGTTGAGTGTGATAAGGTAAGTGGTCACGTGATCGGCCTCGACCTCAGTTGCAGTTGTCTCTCCGGTAAAGTCAACTCCAACACCAGTATTTTCCGTCTTCTTCGCTTAAGAAGCCTTAACCTTGCCTTGAACGACTTCAATTGTCAGATTCCTCCGGCAATTGGAAATCTTGGTTCCTTGAGTCACTTGGACTTCTCTAGCTCCAACTTCACGGGCCACATCCCGCATTCTCTCGGTAACTCGACCCGACTGGTCCATCTAGACCTCTCAATAAATAGGCTGATAGGCACAATACCGCCCCTCGAAAACCTGACCCTACTTACTGATGTAGATTTATTTGGTAATTCATTAAATGGTACCATTCCATCTTATTTCGGCAACATGTTGAAACTGGAGGATTTGAATCTAAACTTCAACCAAATTGGAGGTGAAATTCCATCTTCTTTCGGACGTCTTGGTCGCCTGAAGTCTTTATCATTATTCTCTAATTCTTTAATGGGTGAAATTCCATCTTCCTTGGGAAATTTGGTCCAGCTTGAGGAGTTAGAATTGGGGGAGAATATGTTAATTGGGCAGATTCCACCCTCTCTCGGGAACCTTGTCCAACTTACTCGTTTAGATCTTTCATACAATCAATTAGTGGGCGAGATTCCACTTTCTTTTAAAAACCTCCTAGAGCTCAAGTTCTTAGGACTTGATTCGAATCGATTGAGTGGTGAAATCCCATCCTGGTTGGGGAGACTCACCCAGTTGGAGGTCATTTATCTCAGTTCTAACCAATTCCATGGTGAAATTCCAAGCACGATTTTCCAATTACAAGATCTCACTTATCTTCATTTGAATTCAAATAATTTAAGTGGCACAGTGAATTTAAATGCGTTTTCAGAGGCTAAAAACCTTCAGTCCCTCGTGTTATCCTTCAACAAACTATCGTTGATCGTCGAAACCAACATAACTCACCAGTACATTTCTTTAGGTTTAGGTTCATGCAACTTAAATAGTTTCCCTGAGTTTCTACAAGTTCAAGACAACTTGCAAAAGCTAGATCTGTCCTACAATAACATTTCTGGTAAAGTTCCCGAATGGTTTATGAATGTGAACACAGAAAACCTACGATATTTGAACCTTTCTGGAAACTTCCTAACAAGTTTTGCTCAAGATCCCATTATTTTCAAGTGGAAAAGACTTGCTGCAGCAGATCTCAGCTTCAACAAGTTGCAAGGATCAGTACCGATTCCCCCTCCTGTAATTAAGCATTACTTCATCTCAAATAACAGACTCTTTGGAGGAATATCGCCACTCATATGCAATCTAAGCTTTATTCAGATGATTGATTTGTCCAATAATAATCTGACTGGGGTTATTCCACAATGTTTGAGTAATTTGAGTGGTACTTTGGAAGTAATGAGTTTACACAGAAACAACTTCATAGGGAAAATTCCTGACTTGAATGCAAACTTCTGCGTGCTTGTTCAGATTGATCTGAGGTACAATAAATTGCAAGGGCCATTACCAAGATCACTCCACAACTGTAACAATTTGGAATTCCTAAATTTTGGAAACAATCAAATTACAGATGTTTTCCCATCATGGTTGGGCTCACTACTAAGCTTGAAGGTACTTATATTGCGGTATAATAAATTTCATGGACTTATTGAGGCACAGGCTGATAGGATTGTGTTTCCTATGCTGCAAATCTTTGATCTCTCCCAAAATAATTTTTGTGGTAGCTTGCCATCCGGATACTTCAAGCATTGGACTGCCATGAAAGTTTCTGAGACAAATCCATCAAGCTACATTGGGGATGTTATCGCGCGATGGGATTTCTATCCAAGTGCAACTTTTGACTACTCTATGAGTGTAATTGCCAAAGGTATCCAAATGAATTACTCAAAGATCCAAGGGTACCTCACATTTATTGATCTCTCGAGCAACAACTTCAGCGGAGCGATCCCCGAGTCCATTGGAAGCCTAAAGCAAGTAAAATTGCTCAACCTTTCCAGCAACATGCTCTCCGGTCCTCTGCCTCCATTCTTGGCAAACCTAACGAATTTGGAAGAATTGGACCTTTCTCAAAACCAGCTCTCAGGAGAGATCCCCTCGGAGTTGACTCAACTCACCTCGCTTGAGGTCTTCAACGTATCTTATAACCGTCTGACTGGGCCGATACCACAGTCATGGCAGTTTGCTACATTCGAAAACAACTCCTACAAGGGAAACTCGGGGCTATGTGGCAATCCTCTGTCTAGAAAATGCGGAGATCTCAAAGCTTCACCACCATCATCTCCAACATCAGAAGAAGATCAAGACTCCGGAAGTGCAGTGGAATTAGACTGGAAGATTGTGTGCATGGGGTATGCAAGTGGGCTAGTGAATGGAGTGGCCCTGGGGAACTGCTTGATCACGAGAAGAAGGGCACAGAGACTTGTGAAGAACTTTGGCAGAAGAAAGCAAAGGCAAAGAAGGTAGAAGAAATGGTCCGAAACCAAGGAATACTCGAACGAATTCTCTCGTCTTCTGTTTTTGAGTACTTGTAACTTTCTCTTAAGTTTTTCTGCTTTAGATATTAACTAGTCCATATGCATTTTGGATAAAGTATTCTGTAATCATACATGCGTGAGACATACATCAGAAAATAAGAAAGTTGAATAGAATGGAACTTTGTGATTGAGCCTTATTTCACATTAATTACTTAAAAACCATTACAATTTACATCAATCTAATAAAAAAAACTTAATTTTTCTTGCTTATCTAACATTAGTTTCACAACATATTTGAAATTCCGTACTCACTCATTTAAAGCCATTAAACCCATATTTACAACGCATATACATGCTCGAATACTTTTTTTTTCTCACTAATTTGCTTTTTTCGTATTTTCTATTCATTTTATATTTTTCTTATTGAAATTAAAAATAAAGATAAAAATAAAGCTTACAGAGCTGAATAAATATAATTACAATTGTACCCAATCATTATGATCATTTGCCAAAATGTAAGTTTCCTGACTACCCCCATTATGGTCATTACATACACACGGTGGCACTCTCACCGATGGATATAGCTATAATTTCATGAAGCAAAATATCAGAAACATAATTCGCGAACTCAACTCTCACCCTCTCAACCATCTATCCACCATGTCCATGAAAAATCCTAACTGGCATTTCTTCAAACAACTCGTGAACAAACTGAAGAATTACAAAGAATTTCACTCTCAATGCCTCCGAAACAGTGAAAACCAGAGCAACCTCAAACGACAACTAGAATCCTAACACAAACCAGGTTGAGATTATTCTCGATGCCACGGTCATTTGTCTGACCAGAAAGGGCAAGCTCTAGACATTCGGAGCTTTGGAGCTCTTTAGGTAGAACTTGTAGCTGAACTACCACCGCCGTGATCTGGCAGCCATCGGGAGGATCTGTTTGGTCACGTATGAATGGCATACGCCGGACCGTTCCCAATCTCCTACCAGCCACAACGGCCATGGCTTGCTAAGGCCTTGCCGTTGGATCGGACCTTGATAGAGTCTAAACCCATTTACACCCACATTTACGTGGGATGGGTTTTGCTATTTATAGACCCATATCAAGCCTTCTTTCAAATTTTACTAACCCATATTACAACCGAATAAAGGTTTTCGACTTAAAAGAAAAATTAAATATGGGTTAATAGATGGATTTATGACCTATTTTGACAGCCTTGTTGCTAGATCAGAGGATTTAATTGAATCGAAGCTGCTATTTGTGGTTCTCCAGTTCCTAATCCTTCTATATATGAATCGACTGAACTTGCTATGGAAGCATTTGCACCATTGCGTGTGCTACCGTTGAGGGAGATAACTGTCGTGCTCCTCCATCGCGGAGAGAGTCCCCAGCTGATGGCAATGCTGGAATATCCATCTTTTGCCGGGGTTTTATTTTTCCACTCTCCTATTCATTCATACGCAGGTTTTGGGCCTTTTTTGGGCTTGGTGATGTAAACGGATCTGAAAAAAAGAAAAATCCGAACCGGTCCGAACTGACATTTTTTATTGAACTAGAGTTGAACAATGGCAAGCCAGGATTGGACCTAAAACTTTGCCCGTGATTTAGAAACTATTGACATTTCTATAGAACGATCGGGCCTTCATGGGCTTGGTGGGCCTACGTGGATGCGTCGGGCCCAAGAGAAATTACATACCTTGGCCCGCCCAACTTGTGCTTCAGGCCTAGGCTGGCCGGAAAGCGCACGATCAGATATGGTTCAAATCGAATTCATTGATCTTCATGCGTTAATCTCTCCACGATCCGCTTGACTTGTGCACCGGGTAATCATAAACCGTTTTGACTAAGAATGCTTCGCAGCACCCTGTTTGGTTCAGCTTTGCAAATGGGCTTTGGGACTTTAAAGTCCCTTAGCCAAATGCAAATGCGTTTGGTTCCATTTTTTGGGCGACTTCGGCAATATGCAATTGCATCTCCAAATGACTCTAAGGGCCCTTAATCCAAAGCAGGTTCGGAGGTCCTTTGGGAACTTGCATTTCCGGAATGCAAGTTCCGGTTACTGTTCACCTCGCGGTTACTGTTCATCCGCGAGGAAAACCACCGCATGGAGGCCGACAACCGCTGGCCAAGGGGGTCGTGTGCGCCGACGATCGCCACCTGAGGGTAGCCCGACCCCGGCGACCATCGCCGGACCTCAGGCGACGCCTGGGTCGCACGAACCCAGGTGACGCCCGCCTGGGTTGTGCGAACCCAGGTGACGGTTGCCTAGGTCGCGTGACCTTAGGCGACCAGGTGATGGCTGTGCGACCCAGACGGCCGCTTGGGGTCGCCCGACCTCGGCGACCGTTTGGGGATCGCCATCCGGCCGCCGGATTCGGCGGTTCGATGGCCGGACTTCAAAAAATATATAAGTGTATTTTTGATTTTTTAATTTAATAAAAGTTAATTACAAATGCAAATTTTACTAAACGGTATTTTGGCCAAAGTTGTTTCTCAATGCAAATTTTACCAAACAATATTTGCATTTCGGAAAACCCCCTTCACCCAAAGGTATTTGCATTTTTGCAAATGCATTCCCCAAAAGCCGAACCAAACGGGCCCTAACTTACCAAGAGTTACGAGGGATATGCCTTGAAAAAGGGAGAGATTAAGATATAATTCACTAGGATTGATATGAATCAAAGAAGTAGGTCAAGTAAGAAAATGGCCGAGACTTTTATCGGAGTTGCCATTATGGTAGCTCAAAACTACCAAATTAATCATACTTTGACGTAAAGAATAGCGATCCTCGTTGTGATTAAGCTCAAGATAGTTAATGTAGTAAAATATGATAGCCTAAATTTCTTTTTAAAAAAAAAATGAAGAAAGTATTTGTTCATGCGTCGCATGGTCAACTAGGCTCATAAATAAACACGTAAACTATGAATTCCCTTAGGCCTCGTCGTCTATAGAAGGACCATTTATGAATATGTTTCCGAAGGTTCACTAGCCCATCTTATGTCAATGTTCATTCAAGTGTATTGCTACAAGTCTCTAGACAAGGACCGCTAGGTGAAAATAATTTGGTAATTCATATGACATGAAGATTTTGCCTTGATTTTCATCCAGAAACAGAAAATTTAGTCTTGGGAATTGAAGTGTGATGCCAGTTCAGCGAACTCACATTTGATATGGTTTTTCAATCTCGTTGTTGCTTCAGCTGCCTCACTTTCTTCTCTTCGCGCGGTTCTTCTAGTCCTTTTCGTTCTCGCGAAACTTCAGGTCTGGCCCCGAACTCTATGCCTGATGGTAAATTCGGCATCGGGGCCTGAGAGGCTGCCTCTCATGGGGAATTTGCATCAAATGCTCTCTTCCTAACTACATCATTTGCTTAGAGACATGGCAAGCCACCACGGGCCGATCATGAGCCTCCAGGTGGGCAAAGTTTCAGCCCTGGTCTTCTGATCGGCAGAGCATGGCAAAGAGGTGTTGAAGGTCCAGGAGCTGGATTTTGCGCAGAGGCCTGGTAATGTAACTTCTCTGGTTATCCATTACGGAGGGTTCGTCTTGTTTACTGTCCTTACAGTGAATACTGGAGACAGCTCAGAAAATTGGTGGACCTCGAGGTCCTGAGCAATAAGCAGGTCCAGTCTTTCAGATCAATAAGGGTAGAAGAAGCATGGAACTTCATTAGCTCGATTGTTTTGTCTCGAGAGCACGATCAACATGAACAAGAGATTCGTCATTTGATAAATACCTAATATCCAGGCCCGTATTTGGTGACAAATGTACATATCAGGACGGCTTAACATGGTTGCTTATCGAACTGTTAATGCTCTCTTGAGGCTTTGACCTACTTGATTTTTTTTGCTCTCTGAAGGCCCGGGGTTCTTTAGGGATGAGAAGGCTGCTAGAGAAAATACACTGGAAAATGGACAAGTTCTCGGCAACTTATTGCTGGTTACAAAGAAAAGAGAGAATTTGGTAACAGGATCGATGAATCTGGTGAAGAAGATCTAGTAAAGATTTAGGAGTCCCGAGAGCTCTATTTTCACCACATGTCAAATAATACTAAAGGGACCCTCCATGTAAGACTGAAGCTTCATTTGCCCCTGAATCTATTTTTGACTGCTAAGATGAAATTTCATGGCAAGGCATAAGTGAGGTTTGTGCATGCTTGATTTGGATGCTTTTAGCCCAAGAAATAAGAAAATTAAACCAAACATTCTGGATGCAGATTCGTTCTTGTCGGTGCTTGTTGGAAAATAAATGCAGTCTACTTCATTTCTAGGAAGAAAACTCAGTAGTGCCGCATCAAAAGTCACATGAGCAGCAGAGGGATGAATTCTCTGTTCCTTTGGGTGGACATTAACTTACAAAGTTATGTGACTAACTTTGTCAGATATCAGACTATGCCTGCAATAACCAAAGAGTAAGTTTTGTGCTTAATTTTGTTGGAAATCAGAATCTGCCTGCAATACTGAAGAGATCAACTTGCGTTCCCCACTGCTGCATGTTAAGCATGCCTCTGTCTCCTTTCCTCCACTTATGCCAAAAGTTGATTCCTAAAAAGACCATGCATTCGTCAGCCATTGTCGGCACCACCAATTTTTGTTCTTTTTTCGCAATGGATCAAAGTCGAAGATCCTGCCACATTTCCTTTCCGGGACATAATCTCAGGTGGAACCACAAGTACATTGACGACTGTGGAGTGGGAAACAGCGGAAACGATTGATAGTGGAGGCGACTAACAACTAGCCACTCTGCTTTCACCCGGATGCTGCTTGCTCCTGCATCAATGCCCATCGTCAATGCATGGGGACTCAAAAGAGATCCCGATCAATGGAATGATGCTGAATGCTTTATATCAGAGAGATTTGGAAAACTCTTCGGTTACCTACAAAGGGAGTAACTTCGGATACATTCCATATGGAGCAAGTAGAAGGATGTGTCCCGGCATATAATTTGGTCTTTCTAATATTGAACTTCCGCTTGCTCAATTGCTCAACCACTTTGATCGGAAGTTGGAAGAGTTTGATGTGACCATGGTATTTGGAGCTACAGCTCGGAAAAAGAATGAATTGAACTTAATTGCCATCCTGTAACGTTTCGTCCGAAAGCATTGAGAGTAGTACCAAGGAAAATTATGCACTCCATGTCCTCGTGAAAGAAGATTTCGCTGTTGAGGCATTAATGATATAATAAGCCATTCTTACTGTAAATAGGGCTATCCTTTTCTCCCTACAAGTCTGCAAAGTGCAAGAGGACGTTACCACTACCAACGTACTGAAGTCATACTTGGATGCACTGAGTAAATGTGAATCAATGTACCTCAGTCCTCAGTTCCGGTGGATCCAACTAGAGTCCATCCATGAGACCAATCTAATTCAAGATAGTGTCCACTCCCTCAAACCTTATCCTTACAAAATTTATGGACGTCGTGCCTTCTTTCTGGGTTCAACGGAAAAAAATAACGCACAGATGTTTAAGTCAAGGTCATCGAGGACTTTTCAGTGTATCAAGAATATCAATTCAAGTCTAGCCTACTACTTTTCTTGGTCCACACTTAGAGCTGTTAACGGAAGCGAAAAATTTCCTGCTGATTATTTTGGCCGGCATGGAGATGAAGACTTCTGTACTTCACAGGAAGCTGCTGAGGGACCATGAAGAAGAAAAAAGACAGAAAAAATCAAAGGAGAGAACCTAGCTTAAAGCGAGTTCCGTCAGCACCCCAAAAAGCACGCTAGCTCAGAAAATGCACTTGGAAATTATGAGAACTGCGACTCTTAAGACTTCGATTCGTTCTTTTGTAGTCTACCCTTTAAAGAGTCAAGCAGTCCATACCAAGAGGTTTTATCTATAACGGAGGAGTCGAGTTTCGCTGTCAGTCTCAGGGCTAGGTCATGATCTCTAGAATCCTTGTGAAGGACGATATGGATTGTTTTAGAAGGGTATCTGGTTAATCCATTTTAAAATTAACACGGCAACTGGATCTGTAGTTTATTGTCAATTCATGTATAAGATTAAAGCATGGAAATGACATTGGAGAAGAACTTGGCTATATAACATCTCCATTATCAGGTCTCATGTTCATTCAAGTCGGCAGAGTGAGTTTGAGAGTCCTCCTAAATTTGCTAAGGTGACCATGAAAAGAGAGTCGTTTCACTGCAGCTATCTCTTGCTTACTATCATTGCTTCACACTCTCTTGCTTCAACCCAACCACGTTGCCATGAAGACGAGAAATTTGCGTTGGTGGAGTTCAAGGCAACCTTCTTCACCCAAAAGCCTTAGTGTTGTTACAGCGCCACTTCAGATGAGCAAGCAAAGATTGAATCCTGGAATGCATTGACAGAGGAAACTCAAAGCAACTGCTGTTCTTGCGCTGGTGTTTAGTGTGATAAGCGGTCATGTGATCGGTCTCGACCTCAGTTGCAGCTGTGTCTCTGGTAAAATCAACTCGAACACTAGTATTTTCCATCTTCTTCAACTAAGAAGCCTTAACCTTGCCTTCAATGACTTCAATTGACAGATTCCTCCGGCAATTGGAAATCTTGGTTCCTTGAGTGACTTGAAATTCTCCCACTCCAACTTCATGGGTCACATCCCACATTCCCTCGGGAACCTCGTGCAACTTACTGGTTTAGATTTAAGCTATAATCATTTAACAAGTGAAATTTCATCTTCGGTCGGAAACCTAGTTCAACTTATTAATATAGATCTTGGATCCAATCAATTAGTGGGCGAGACTCCACTCTCTTTCATATACCTCTAGGAGCTTTGCTACTTAACACTTTCGTTGAATCAACTGAGTGGTGAAATCCCATCCTTGTTGGGGAGACTCACTCGGTTGATTGCTGTTGTACTTTCATTCAACCAATTCCATGGTGCAATTCCAAACTCGATTTTCCAATCAGAGTCTCGGCCTTCTTGATTTGTGTTCAAATAATTTGAGTGGCATGCTAAAGTCAGATACGTTTTTCACAAGCTAAAAACCTTCAACAACTTGTGTTATCCTTTAACAAACTGTCGTTGATCGTCGAAACCAACATAACTCACTCGTACTTTACTCTAGGTTTAGGTTCTTGCAACTTAAATGGTTTTCTTGAGTTTCTAAAAGATCAAGAAGACTTGTTAGTGCTAGATCAATCCAACAATAACATTTCTAGTCAAGTTCCCGAATGGTTTCTGAATGTAAAGCACAAAAAACCTACGATTTTTTAACCTTTCTAGCAACTCCCTAACAAGTTTTGCTCAAGATCCCATTATTTTTAAGTAGAAAGAACTTGTTGTAGTAGATCTCAGGTTCAATGAGTTGCAAGGATCAATTCCGCTTCCTCCTCCTAAAATCTCATCCTACTTCATCTCAAATAACAAGCTCTCTCTCTCGGTATATCGCCACCAATATGCAATCTAAGCTCTATCCAGATGTCAATTTGTCTGATAATAATCTGATTGGTTTTCTTCCACTACGTTTGAGTAACTTGAGTGGTAATTCGGAAGTACTGAGTTTACAGAGGAACAACTTTATCGAAAAAATATCTAATTTGAACGGGAACTTCTGTGCACTTATAATGATTGATCTGAGGTACATTAAATTGCATGGGTCATTGCCTAGATCGCTCCACAACTATGACAATTTGGAATTCGTGAATTTCGGAAACAATCAAATTAGGGAATTTTCTCTTCATGGTTGGGCTCACTTCTCAGCTTGAAGGTACTTATATTGCGATATAATAGGTTTCACAGACTTATTGGGGAACTGGCTAATAGGGTTGAGTTCGCTTTGTTGCAAATCGTTGAACTATCCCAAAATATTTTTTTTCCGGTAGCTTGCCATCTGGATACTTCAAGCATTGGACTGCCATGAAATTTTTGAGATGTATCCATCAAGCTACACTGGGCTACCGATCGGGGCTATCCTTCCATACGCAACCTTTGACTACTCTATGAGCATCATTGCCAAAGGCATCCAAATGAATTACTCAGATCTCCAAGAGTACCTCATATTGATTGATCTCTCGAGCAACAACTTCAGCGGAGCGATCCCCGAGACCATCGGAAGCCTAAAGCAGCTAGAATTGCTCAACCTTTCCAACAACATTGTCGTTGGTCCTCTGCCTCCATTCTTGGCAAACCTAACGAATTTGGAAGCATTGGACCTTTCTCAAAAGCAGCTCTTAGAAGAGATCCCCTAGAGTTGACTCAACTCACTTCACTTGCGGTCTTCGACATATCTTATAACCATCTGACTGGGCCGATACCATAGTCATGGCAATTTGCTACATTCAAAAACAACTCCTACAAGGGAAACTCAGAGCTATGCGGAACTCCTCTGTCTAAAAAATGCAGAGATGTCAAAGCGTCGCCGCCATCCTCTCCGACGTCCAAAGAAGATCAAGATTCGGGGAGTGCGATGGAATCAGACTGGAAGATCGTGTGCGTGGGGTATGCAAGGGGGTTAGTGATTGGACTGGTCCTCCGAAACAACTTGATCACAGGAAGAAGGGCTCAGAGTCTTGTGAAGAACCTTGGCAGAAGAAAACAAAGGCGAAGAAAGTAAAAGAGATGGTCTGAAACTGAGGAATACTTGACCGAAATCTATTGTCTTCTGTTTTTAATTACCTGTAACTTTCTCTAAGTTTGCATGCTATACATATTAACTAGTCCGTATGCATTTTGAATAAAGCATTCTACAATTATAGATGCGTGAGACATAAATCAGAAACATCTATGAATAATAAGAAAGTTGGGTAGAATGGAACTTTGTGGTTAAGGCACGTCTTCACCAAGCTCCATTCCCTTCCTCTCCCTTTCACATTAATAACTTAGAAACTATTATATTTTACACCAATCAGATGAAAAAAAACTTAATGTTTCTTGCTTATCTAAATTGATTTTAAAAAAAAAAAAATTTGTTAAAGTGATTCGTGTAATATATAAAGAGGCCATTTCAAATGAATTATATCAGTTTAACAATAAGC
The DNA here is from genome assembly GCA_016097605.1 of Eucalyptus guilfoylei. Classification (NCBI taxonomy): domain Eukaryota; kingdom Viridiplantae; phylum Streptophyta; class Magnoliopsida; order Myrtales; family Myrtaceae; genus Eucalyptus; species Eucalyptus guilfoylei. The sequence goes on from CM027860.1 coordinate 21,645,115, forward strand.
AATTATATAATTATATATATTTGGCTTATAAAAAAATTAAATTTGTGATCCTTCAATATAGAATAGAATTAAACATATCCTTATATATTATACGGTTTGGTTATAGAGGTTGCATTACAAAAATATACATACACACATTCGTAATCCATCTATAGTTGCAGATAATTAGCATGTCATAGGACCTTTGCTAAGAAGATTTACAATCAGGGCGGTTTATGATTCTGATTTGTCTTACCCTTTAAAGGTTGCAGATAGTATTCGAGCCATAGCTGGCATTGTCCTGCAGCTAGATCTGAGGATTTAATTGAACCCAATGTGGTTTCTATTTCCTACTCCTATAGATGAATCTACTGAGCTCGCTCTCGAACTATTCGTACTATTGCACATGCTTCTGCTGAGAGATCTCTGTCGAGCAACTTGGTCACCGAGAGAGTCTCCTAGCTCATGGCAACGTCGGAATTTTCTTTCTTTTGTCCCGGGTAATGTAAACGGGTCAATTTGGTCGGCCGGGGTGGGCCCCAAAACCCGTTATTAGATCTGTTTTAAATTGAATTCATTATCCTTCAAATGTTAATATCGAACAATTCGAGTACTTGAACATTGATTTATGAAACTAGCACACTAATAAACGTAACAGAAGAGGATGAAAGAAATGGAGCAAGGGAAAGAGGAGGCAAAGGCTTAGATTGGGGTTCAATATTTTGCGTCTTCATCATGCTCGTGCTTGATTTGTATGCCTGGTAAATCATGAACTGCTTCGACTAATTACGGCTATCTTACCAAGAATTATGAGAGAATATGCAATGAAAAAAGGGAGATTTGTTGGGATTAGTCCGAACCAAAGAAGCACATCGGCTGAAAAAAGGGTTGAGTCTTCGTCGAAGTTGCCATTATTGCAAAGCTGGCCTGAAAACGACTCGATTAATCATACTCCAAAATCGATAGTACATCATGATTAAGCTTGAGATAATTAATGTAATAAAACTGGGCAGCCTATATTTGAAAAGAAATCTGCTCATGCAAATTAGGGATCAAATTCTTCTTTGTTGCCGCTAGTTTGCATGCGAACTGCCATGGCTGAGAGACATAGGAACGTGCTTACAAGAACAATTCAATCTCAATTGTTGACAATTCATGCGGTCGGACTTGAGTCTGATTTATTGAAGTTTGATAAGAAACTATAATCGGACCATCTTTAAGGAACAATGCAATGACCTTCGTGATGTAACAACAACGAAGGAAGAGATGTGAAATGTGAACTTTCACATTTTCGTCCAAATAGGTGATTTGATGTTTGGCCCAATTAGTCTTCACTCTGCATCCCTTTCATCATTGACCGACTCCAAGTTAAGCTCAACAGAAAGTCTGAAACTCCTTTTGCTGCATGGTTTCCACTCAAATGGGCTTTTGTCATCTGGTCTCTAGCTGATATAATAGGTGATTGAAGAGGAAAACCGCGTGTCATGGAGACCACAATTAGGTGCTTATAGGGCCTATTTGGTAATATCTTGGGGAATAACTTATTATGTTCTTTTGTTCCCCCAAAACAAAAACAAAAAAAACAGAAATTCATTTAGTAAATTTTTTATTCTTGAGAACAAAAATCCATTTTTTTTGTTATCGGGAATAGATTTTGAACATAATTAAGAAATAGAAAAATGTAATTTCTTGTTTCAGGGAACAATTTCCAAAATCAAGCCCAACTTTTCTTTTCTTTATTTTCTTTTCTTCTTTTCTCCTTCTCTCTTCTTCTTCTTCCTCCTAGTCGGCCATCGTCATTGCCGCCGGTTGTGGCCGGTGATCGGCTGAGCAAGGTCTGGCGAGGTCACCTGGCCACCGCAAGGCCGAGTCTCGCCAATGGTTGGGTGAGGGTTACCTCGCTAGATCTGGCGAGGAGAGTGTTGCCCTGGCGAGCCTCACTTGGCCACAGGCAAGGCTCAGCCTCATCCAGATTTGGCGAGGCGAGCCTCTAGCGAGCTCGTCGGATAACCATAAAGGAGGAGGAAGAAGAAGAGAAAGAAAAAGAAAATAAAAATAAAAAAGAAAAAAAGAGAAAAAAATAAAAGTATTAAAAATTAAAAGAAACAAAGAAATTTAAGAATTCTACTAAATGCATTTCTATACCAGGAATGAAATTTTTGGATAGTTACCAAACGCATTCAAAAATTTAGAAATTATTATCGATGACAGAATATAGAAAAATCATTTTTGAGCAAAACTTATTCCCAAGAACAGAATGGTTATTAAACGAGCCTATACTATATTCAAGTGTGGCAGGATAGGAGATCCAACATTTTAGAATATCACAAAATCAAAATATACATCTACTATGAAACTATATCCTATTCCTAATTATTAGAAGATTAAATATTGAAACTACACATTTGACTAATGATTTAAACTTTTAGAATAGTTGGCAATAATCTCACAAAATTTTGCATGATATCATAATAAGAATAGTTATCAATGGCTCCATCAAATTTTACAACAATTAGGTCAATTCCTGTATTACATATTTTGATTTCAACTTTCATTTGTGGAAGAAACGTTGGGCATATATTTTGCTAAGAAGATGTACAATTAGGGTGGTTCATGATTTTCCTTTGTCTTTGCAATTGAAGGTTGCAAATGGTATTCTGGCCATAATTAGCATTGGCCTGTAGCTATAGATGAGGATTTAATTGAATTAAGGTTGCTGTTTGCGGTTCTCTAGTTCCTAATCCTTCTATAGATGAATCAACTAAGCTCACTCTGAAGCAATTGTACCATTGTACATTGTTCTGTTGAGAGAGATCTCTGTCACACTACTCGGTCACAGTGAGAGTCCCTTGTCTAATGGCAATTTGAAATTTTCATCTTCTAGGCTTGGTGATGTAAACAAGTCTGGAAAAGATTAAAAATCCGAATTGGTCCAAATTGAGATTTTAGTTTTGGACTAGACTTGAATAATTGGCTGTTTGATATCGGATCTAAAACCCTGCCCGTGATTCGAAAACTACTAATTTTTTTATAAAATGATGGAGGAAGGTACAAAGGAGGCAATGGTTTAGATTGGGATTTAAGTGTTGCGTCTTTATCATGTTCATGCTTAATTTGTACACTAATCATACGTCGATTTGACAAAGTACGCTTGGTCGTCCAATATCCTGTCTGGAAAATACACAATGAAAATGGGAGAGTTTCAGACATGACTTATTATCCTCTGAAAAAAAGGCCAAAACTTTGCTGGAGTTGCCACTCAAGATCGAGAAAAGCAATCCTTCACTATGATTAAGCTCGAGATAATTAATGAGGGATAATTACAAAAAATAAAAAATCCTAAGCCTATTATATAGATATTAATTCAGTTCTAAATCATTCATTTTAGTCAACTCAATCTAAATCTTTTGATAATTTGCCTATGCAGTCATTCCGACCAATTTTGGGGTAATTTCAGCTCCAACAGAAAAAAAAAATCTATGCAAAGGTCAAAATGTGAACAAGTCGCACACTTAGGGCGCGTTAGGTAACGTTTCTGTTCAAAAACTGTTCCAGGGAACAGAAATAGAAAAAAGTGTTTCTGTTCCGGGGAACAATTTTTGACCAAAAAGATGCGTTTGGTAAACTTGTTCCGGGAATAAAAAATGAATAGAAACACGTTTGGTAAATTTATGTTCTTTTTTTGTTTTTTTTAATTTTTTAATATTTTTATTTTATTTTTCATTTTTTCCTTTATTTTTTATTTTTTTCTTCTTTGGGCCGGTCGCCGGCCTCCGGCGACCGGCCGACGGGCCGGCACCTCGCCTTGGCCGGGCGAGCTCGGGCTCGCCCAGCCAAGGCGAGGCTCGGCGTCGCCAACGCGGGCGAGCTCGAGCTCGCCCAGCCATGGCGAGGCTCGGCCTCGCCGGATCCGGGCGAGCCCGAGCTCGCCCGCCAAGGCGAGGCTCGGCCTCGCCCGCGCGGCGACGCCGAGCCTCGCCTTGGCCGGGCGAGCTCGGGCTCGCCAGATCCGGCGAGGCCGAGCGTCGCCGGTCCCCGGCGAGCTCGAGCTCGCCCAGCCATGGCGAGGCTCGGCCTCGCCGGATCTGGGCGAGCCCGAGCTCGCCCGCCCAAGGCGAGGCTCGGCCTCGCCGCGCGCCGGCGACGCCGAGCTCGCCGGGGCCGACGACGCGAAGCGAGCTCGGGGGGGCCGGCGACGCTCCGGCCAGTCGCCGACCCTCGACGGCGTCGCCGGCCCTCGACGGCGTCGCCGGCCCTCGACGGCCGGTCGCCGGCCATGGCCGAGGTCGGCGACCGGCCAAAGAAAAAAGAAGAAGAAAAGAGAAGAGAGAGAAGAAGGAAATGTTTCTTCAAAATTGTTTCTGGAACAAGAAACAATTTTTTTTTTTTTCTCATTTCTGTTCTTTTTGAGTTCCGGGAACAAAAAAACAAAAAAAGAACAGAAACGCAACCAAACGCGTTTCTGTTCTTTTTTTGTTCCCGGGAACAAAAAAACAAAAAATCTGTTCATAAACAGATTCCAGGAACAAAAACATGCAGGCCCTTAATACGATTTTTTCCTGATATATCCCTGTTGCAGTAGTTGCAGTGGTAGGAAGCCCCTTTCTCTTCATTTCCCTGACCAATAACTACATTGCACAGCTAAGTTTTCAGCAAAATCAGAGACAGGAAGTCTGTCTTGCCTTGCCTAAGAAGAAGTATGATTAACAAGATTTAACCCTTTAAGAATGCGAGAAATAACAAACCATTCAATTTACCACTAATAGGTTAACCCCTATATAGCTCGTCATATTGTAGGACTGTAAAATTTTGGTACTTTTATAGCATTTAAGAATAAATTCAAGAATAATCTATGAACAACCCATGCTTAACAATTGAAAAAGAATTCCTAAGTCCATTAAGAAAATTGGGCACAACTGACTCAAGCATGTGAGTATAAGTCTGAAGAATAGAGAGAGAACTCATATCCCCAAAAAGAGATAAAAAGTCGCGACCAAGCACTTGCAGATGCAGGGTCTACATTTTCTGGACCGAGGGCAATCTTTTGCTTCTTGGATCTACCGAAAGACAAAGTTAAGGCGAGCTTCACCAGCAATACAAAGCAAGATAAAATGTAAACTTCGCCGAATTAAGGTCCCATGGAAATGCATTCGAATGAATTCCTAAATCTACCAAAAGGCACAGGACTAGTTGAAGTCGGTAGATAAAGGATACCCAATGAACGAACGCAACTACGCGATCGAGGCATCTGCCCAAATGACCCCGGCCTTGAACTCGATTCTACCCTATAACGCTAAGAATTATGGCCGTCTCTCCAAACTCTTCAAAAAAGTAAAACTGGAACGGAAGCGAGTTGATTCCAGAAGCTCTAGAGACACAGAGCACATGGGTCCCATGCATTCAACGCGCGGAATGGCTCGCGCAATCCTTGAAGCCTCAGCTCTCGAGCTAACCGATATCGCATGCGGAATTATCGCTAGAGCATAAGCGAACAAAACCAATCACAAATACACACCAACACAACCCCCCTAATCGCAGGGCTCCAATCCCGCGGAGGCAACTTCGTACTCCAGAAATTCTCCACAGCATTCCAACCACATCAGTCCTCATCTCACGATTACAACCAAAGACTCGCACAGCGCAGGACCAGTAGCAAACGCAACGAACCTTTGATTCGGATCTTCATCGGCCGGGTGAGAAGCCGCGCGAGAACGTCCCATCCGAGCCAAACACGCAAAAGTCGGACGATTCCGAATCGAGGTCGCGGAGCCGCTCGAACGATATCCCCTCGATCCGCCGCCGCCTGCACGATGCGGATCGATTGAGCTCACTCCGGAAGCGCTCGCATCACTGCAAATGCTTCCGTCGATGGAGATCTCTGTCGCGCTGTTCGGCGGCGGAGAGAGAGGGGGAGAAGGAGTCCTCCAGCCGATGGCAATGTCGCAATTCTTGTCTTTTCCAGGGGCTTTTTACTTTTATCTCTCTTTCAAGTTTCAATTGATTCATACGCGGGCTTGGGCCTACTTGGGCTTGGTGATTTAAATGGGCCTGGCGAAAAAATCCTAACCGAATTGAGATTCGGGTTTTGGGCTAGGCGAAGGTTTAGATTGGGGTTTTTCATTTTATCATCCACATGCTTAATTTGTACTTGTACAGCAGGTTATCATAAACCACTTCGACTAAGTACGCCTAAATTACCAATAAATATGAGAGAATATGGAATGAAAAAGGGGAGAGTTTTGGATATAATTTGTTAAGATTAGTCTAAACCAAACAAGCACATCGGTTAGACAAAATGGTTAAGTCTTTGTTGCAATTCCATTACAGGTGGCCTGAAATGGGGCGATTAATCATACTTCAAGGTAGAGAAAAGCAGTCCCTTTCTTGTGATTAAGCTCAAGATAATTGATGCAGTAAAATAGAGCAAGCTATTTTTGAAAAGAAATTTTATCATGCAGCAGATGGTCGATTAGGCTAGTAAATGAACAAAGACTATGGATATCTAAGGCCTTCGTGGTTAGCAGGATGACCTATAGATAATATAATTACAAACGTTCGTAGGCCCGGCTTATCCCATTGTTCATGCAAGTGTGCTGCTATAAGTCTATAGACAAGGACTACTGGGAAGATCTGGAAACAAATTGGTGATTCATGTCACATGAACATAGTCTACTTGCCCAGACCCCCACTCTTCTACTGTGCCCACATCGGTTCCTAATCGGCGTGGGCCAAGTAAGAAGAGGTAAGTTATCCCTCACAGTTTTTTGGATGTATGTTGGTTTTTGGAATATTCGGGGACTTATGGGCCCCTGAGGAGGGTCGAGATAAAGAATTGGGTTTCTTCCAATAACCTCTGTTTTGTTGGCATCATTGAGACGAAAGTCCCGGAGCCCCTCTTCCAGTCCGTTTTTGGTAACCTTTTGACTGGTTGGAGTTGGGTGTCGAATTATGGTTATGCTCCTCGTGGTAGGATTTGGGTTGGATGGAATCCTACCTTGGTCAATTTTGATATAACCTCGGCTAATGCTCAAGCAATCCATGGTCGCCTTACTTCTTTATCTATGAATGTGGGCTGCTTTATTTCTACTATATATGGCGAGCACACCTTTTTGCGCCGGCGGCCCCTTTGGTCAGACCTTGTCCAGATGAACAATATTTTGCAGGACTCGCCTTGGTTGGTGGCAGGAGATTTTAATGCCATCAAAGATCCAACTGATCGGATGGGCGGCACCGATACCTGGATTCCTTACTTTGATGAGTTCCGGGATTGCTTGGCCCAGTCGGAGTTGGAGGATCTCAAATACGTTGGCCTTCGATATACCTGGTCTACCTCAGCTGGGGCGAATTGGAAGTAAAGAAAAATTGATCGAGTCTTGGTGAACTCAAGGTAGACACTAGACTTCTCTTACTCTGAAGCTCCTTTCTTGAATCCGGGTATTTCTGATCACACCCCAATGGTGGATGAAGCATCCGGATTTTGATTCCTTGGTCAAGCAAGTTTGGGATTCCCCTGGAGTTGGCATCCCTATGTTCAGACTTGTCAGCAAGTTAAAGGCCTTGAAAAGCCGCCTTAAGCAACTTAACAGAGAGTCTTTCTCGGATATCTCAATGAGAACGAATGAAGCAAGAATTGCTTTGAAGACTACTCAGCATGCCCTCCAACAAGACCCAACTAGTATTAATCTAGCTGAGCTCGAGAAAGAACAACGTTAGTGTTTTGTTGATCTTCAAAGTCAAGAAGAGTCTTTTTATAGACAAAAATTCAGGATTCGTTGGCTTCAGGAAGGGGACAAGAACACAAAGTTCTTCCACCATTCTATCACTAGAAGACAGTTGCGGAATAGAATTTTATCCGTCAAGGACTCTTCCGGTTTATTGGTCTCCGATCCGGCTGGCGTGCAACAAGTGTTTGTTTCTTACTTCACTGATCTTCTCTCACCTCAGACTGTCCTTGTGAAGCCGTCATTGCTGGAGCTTCAGGCTTTCATAAGGCGTCCTCTTATTGATGTCCAGGTTAGTGTTCTGTCTCAACCGGTACTTGATTCTAAGATTCGTGACACGCTTTTTTCCCTCGCGAGAGGCAAGGCTCCTGGCCCTGACGGCTTTACTGTTGAGTTCTTTAAGAATTCTTGGGAGATTGTAGGCCCGTCAGTAGTTGATGCGGTTAAGGATTTCTTTTGTTCCGGAAAACTGTTGCGTGAGGTGAACAACACTATCCTTGCTTTGGTGCCCAAAGTCCTTAATGCTTGTGCAGTATCTGGCTTTAGGCCCATAGCCTGCTGCAATACTTTATATAAAGTCATTACTAAGATCCTTGCCAACCAGCTGGCTGCTGTGCTTCGGGACTTGACTAGCCCATTCCAAAATGCTTTTGTGAAGGGTAGGAGGATAAATGATAATATTCTATTGGCCCAAGAGCTCTTTGCAAGTTTCCACCTCGACCCTCACTTGCCTAAGTGTGTGATAAATGTTGATTTCCAAAAAGCATATGACACGGTGGATTGGAATTTTCTTAAGCTAACACTGTCAGCTTTTGGTTTTCCTCCCTGGATGATTCAGCTTATTATGATATGCGTGCGGACACCTAAGTACTCCATATTCATTAATGGAGAACTTCACGGTTTCTTCTCTGGTGGCCGGGGCTTACGACAGGGGGACCCTATGTTACCTTATCTCTTCACATTGGTGATTGAGGTTTTTTCTGGGATCCTCAGCTCCCGCGCCTCTCAACCTGAATTCAAGTATTACTAGAGGTGTAAAACTCTAAACTTATCCCATTTATTTTTTGCAGATGATGTCTTTTTATTTTGTCAGGCAGACTGGCAATTAGTTACCTTACTTAAAAGGGGCCTTGACATTTTTTCCTTTTGGAGTGGGTTGCGGCCCAATACAAGTAAAAGCGAAGTTTTCCTTACTGGTAGATCCCCTACTATTCGGAATTATATCCTTATGGCGTTTGGTTTCCAAGAAGGTAAACTTCCGGTGAGGTATTTAGGGGTACCAATCATTACTTCAAGGCTTGCCAAGACGGATTGTGTCACGCTTGTGGACCGTATCATGGCCAGGGTCCAATCTTGGGCCCAGCGGTTTCTTTCCTTTGCTGGTAGACTACAACTTATAAAATCAGTCCTTCATTCCATCCAAAGTTATTGGGCCAGTGTGTTTATTCTCCCGTGTTCGGTGCTCGATCGCATTGAATAAACCTTGAGGCAATTTCTTTGGAAAGGTCCCTCTCTTGGCCAAGGGGGGCCGAAAGTGTCTTGGGAGGAAGTATGTCTCCCTAAGGTTGAGGGAGGCTTGGGTATTCGCAGGCTGCATGATTACAACAAAGCTGCGATGCTCAAGTATATTTGGATTCTTTTCACAGATAAGGAATCGTTGTGGTGTATGTGGATTCACTCCAACTTCTTAAAGAAGCATAATTTTTGGATCTCCCGCATTCCTTCTATCTGTTCTTGGTCCTAGAAGAAGATCATGCAATTGAAGCGAGAGTTTCGGCTTTATTTCTTATGGGAGGTTGGAGATGGTTCCTCTGTGTCTTTATGGTTCGATAATTGGCACCCAAGAGGCCCTCTAACCTTATTCCTTCCGGACTCTTTCATTGACAATTCGGGTTTTTCCAGGCATGCAACCCTTGCAGATTTATATGCCCCCTATGGTGGTGCGCTCAGGACTTTATTGGAAGATGGTGACTATTCTCTTCCAGTCCTCTCTTGATCCCCGGATAGGTTTACCTAGCGTGGGAGCTCGCCTGGTGCCTTTACGGTAGCTTTAGCGTGGGATGTTATTAGGAGGAAGAAGGATCGTGTTCCTTGGGCTTTGCTCATATGGAATGATTTTATTGCTCCAAGGTTCCAATTCATACTTTGGCTTATTATTCGGAATCGCTTACCCACCCAGGTTCTCCTCTTATCTTGTGGTAGAATAAACAGTGGGCTTTGTGCTTTTTGTAATGATAAACCAGATTCTGTTGATCATCTATTCTTTGATTGCCGCATCTCGGCTAGTCTCGCATATTTTTGGGCCGCGAGATGTAATCTCCCGTGGAGAAACAGATCTTGGTCTGACAACCTCACTTGGGCCCTGAAGTTTCTTCACGGCAAGGATTTTGTTCACTGCTTAGCATGGTTTTTTTTTTTTGGTGCCATGTGCTACATGATATGGAAGAAGCGCAATAGCGTCATCTTTCGGGGGGAGACCTTGGAGTTGCCGGCTTTGAAGAATCATCTCATCAAAGTGGTCAAGGACAAGGCGCTCACCTTCAGCAATGTTGCAGACAACCCTAGGAATAGGAGGTTCCAGCGATGTTGGGGTCTTCATTTCTCCATTTTCGGGTCTCCTGAGTAGCGCATTTGCGCCCCCTCTAGCCTTGGTTGTCTGCTTTTGCTCTTGTCTTTGTATGTCATTCTTCCCGTTTTCTTCTTCAGGTGTTTTTCTTTTGCATCGGCAGCCCTCCTCTCATCCTGACTTGTCGTCTCTTTGAGTGGTTGTTTTTAGCGCCGATTCTTTGTACCTCTGGTTTAAGCTTTTCAAATTATACTTACCTTTACCAAAAAAAAAACATTTCGCCTAGATTTTCATCTGGAAATAAAAAAATTTAGGATGCGTTTAGTAACGTTTCTGTTCCGAGGAACAATTTTTTAACAGAAATAGTTTTTTTTTTCCTATTCCTGGGAACAATTTTTGAGTATAAGAACGCACTTGGTAACTGCAAAGTTTTCTACTCCATGAATAGAAATGCATTTGGTAAACTTGTATAATTTTGTTGTTTCTTTTAGTTTTTCCATATTTTTTATTATATTTTTCCTTTTTTTTTTTTCCGTCTTTCTCTTTGTGGCTGGTTGCCGACCAAGTGGAATTTATATTATAGTGTGTATATCAAAGTCCACCCTCGATCCGTTTACCCACCGAAACTCAAGTCGACTCGATCGAGTCACTTCCGGAATCCCACATCTGGACTTCCACGATATTACTATCATGGGCATCTCACTCCGAGGCATCCCAGTATCACACAACTAAGGCATCCCAAGAGCACACAGCATGTGGGGCATCTCACTCTGAGGCATCTCGGTATCCCACAACCGAGGCATCCCTAATCACACACAGGGGCATCTCAACTCCGAGGCATCTCGATATCTCACTCAACCGAGGCATCCAAGATCACACAACATGGGCATCCCACTCCCTGGGGCATCATTAGCATCTCAGTACCAATGGAAATCTCTTACTCATTTAATTCACACATTTCACACATCACACCTCTAAATTATATCATATCACAGCATGCATGAGACCTCAAGAGCACACAATCACTTCAAGCAGCACTCATGCTCACACAACATTTCATTCATGTTGCACTCATTGCACACATATGCCACAATTAGTAACCATACAATGACCACACTTCGAATTATGGAAGAGACATGCTCATGTACAAACTAACCATTATTACAAGACCATTAGACTCCCTATATGCCATGAAAATCAGGTACAAGAGGCACAGCATCTATTGCACAATCTCGGATCAAGGCAGGATACAAGCTGACACGGGCAGTTTCAATCACAGAAGTAGAAAATGCATCAAATCTCATTGAAATGCTACGAAATTTTAGTATGTTATAGAAGAGACATAGATTAACATTTTTTATGAAGAAACCTAGGCCTATATCTCATTGTATAAAGATCAGTAATTTGTTGTCTTTACCCCTAAATTCTACAGCAACTTCCAGATTAAGTGCCTACTAGAGAATGATCATTTCACTACCCAAATCTCAACCGTTTGTTCTCAAAATTTGATATGTTGTTCCTAAAGATGTGCCCTACAACTTTAATGAAGGGTTTAAGGTCCAGATATATCTAGAAAATTACAGAAAATATGTAGAACTACCTAAGGTTCTGCTGTTTTCTGCAGGTCAGTTTGCTTTTTTAAGGGAGAATGTTCTCGCCAACATTTTTTCACAAGAAAATCTCTACAACTAGTAGTTGAAGCCTAAAATAGTCAGTACACTCTTAAGAAAAATAGTTCTTTCCTTTAACTACACCTTTAAAACCCCAAGTGATGCATAAACTAGTAAGTTTTTCATCTCTATCTTTCCCAAACAGAACATCCCAAGCCACTATCCCCATCTACAACTCAACCAGATTATTTAGTTCGTCTACAACCTCTTTTAGTACCTCGACACCTCTCCGATAGTACCCAATAGTGATCTCATTAGCTCTTCGACTCCACACAGCAACCCACAGCTGAACTCAAGGCTAGTATTCACGTTCCGACCCCTCAACAGCAACATGCAACGCCCATCTATCACTCAGCAGTCGTCTACCCACCAACTCGACCAACTCAGCTCCTTTGCACTTGGTTCTTTGACCATTTGAACCCCGATCATCACATGCAAAGACCAACAACTTCATTTGAGTGCCAATCTAACCTATTCCAACTCAAAACAAAAGCATCAAACTTAATCTTCCACCATTTAGCATGCTCCGCAAGTTCCCTCGACAAACAATGGATAAATTCTAGTTTAGGATCTCATCATTTTCTTACCGGTTGCTCGGCTTCGCTAGTGCCTTGCTGCTCTTCGGAATTCTGCCCTCAAATGCGCGCAAAAAGAAGAAGAAGAAGCTAGAGTCGCTGAGTTCTTCTTCTGTGCAAGTTACGAAAGAGAGATAGAGGGAGAAGAAAATGGAGAGAGAGAATTTTGGGTCTGTTTTGGGGAGGAGAGAATGGCGTGAATTCTAAGGGAGTTTAGCTTTGAGTGTGCAGATTTTTGTTTTCAATCCCAAAGAGAGAAGTAATCATAATGATGTCTCCTCTAAAGCTTCGGGTTGGAGAGAAGCCAAAAGGGAAAAAGATGAGTGTCATGGCTCCCTTGCATGCATTATTCTTCATGGTCGACACCTGGCGCTTGAGAATGGTTAACTTCTAATCCGTGTTGTTAGTTAGTCTATTAGTTTCTAACGTCTTCTACGTAGTTTCGTTTCGAATCCACAAATTTTCGATCCTCTCATAACTATACGAATCTATGAGTTTGCACGAATCGAATTGACGCATTAACGTCTTGGCACTAATCTACAAACAAGAATTTATTGCGAGAAATTACTAAAATTAGTGGTCGACAATAGAATTACAATCACTTATAAGTTTTTAATAAAATTTCTAATTAAATCCCTCATAACGGTAATCTATAAGCTTAATCGAAAATGAAAACACTTGGGCCTAAATACATGTCTCTAGCCCACCAGACTCATCCCACGATATTTCATGACCTACTAGACTTAATTCACAGTTTTAATGAACCCGACTCTTGGCCCGCTCCAAGCCAAGCCCTAGTCCATATCCTATCCTTTGACCGATCGAGCCCATGCCCGATATCCTCGTGTGGCCCGTTAGTTGCTTAAGCCCATACTTTCCTCACGGCCCGTCATCTGGCCTCTTTAAAATAATCCTAGCCCTAAACAGTTCGATTACACTTATAGGGTCGGTAAAATTCAGGATGTCATAAACTAACTATCCCATATCCCAACGCACCTTATCACTTCAGATAATAACCTTGCTCTGATACCAAAACTATAATGACCCCAACTCCATCCCTAGGGTCACAAGCAATGGGGGTTATTTTCGCGATGTCCTAGGCGTGTTGTCGTCCCGTTCTTTTTATTTTTTTCATTAAGCACATTCGAAAGCGTACATACAATACTCAAACAACAACAAGTAGCCAGGAAAACAACCATTTTAAAGCATACAATTACATCAATTACATTTACAAGTCATTTTTGTCATGGGCCATTATATTTACAACCATCGCATGCTCTGTGCTCAAAAAGGCCAAGGTAAATCTTAGCTCCCCTATTGAGACTGCAACTCCTCCATACCTACAATTTTGAAAAACAACAGTGTGAGTCATGGACTCAGTGAGTAAAACCCACTAATTTTTGGGTAGGAGGATGCCTCGCCTATCAATAAGCATATAATGGATTCAAAACATTAGTTGACCGATCCTGTGACTAGTCCAGGTTCTACACCACAAGTCCTGATTAGTCCGAATTTCGAACCGCATTGAGTTTATTTGATCCATGGTCGATTATCGGTTGTCATGTAATCGCGTAGGATTGAACAATTCGTGATGGTCATCCATGACCATCATAACGACCGGGCGAAATCACCTACAACGGTGCGATGACTGGACGGAATCGAGCCATGATCGTCCGTCAATCCATGATGGTTCGTGATCGTCCCACGACCGATTCTTATGATCGAATAACATTTCCATGGTTGAATACTCTATAACTGAACCTTAGGTTACCAATCCCTGAATGGCCAATTGACTCATGACCAGCCTTCGGGTTGGCTCATGGCCAAGTCTCGCCCTTGACGTATCAAGCTTTGGCTTACTAGTTGAGGCCAAAATAGGGGTCGAAATCGAGGATGTTAAATCAGCTATGACCCTTGAATGCGCGATAGCCAAAATGGTTTAGAACCCCAAAGTAATGGAGAGAGCTCAATTTGAAATTTGGCAAGTTCTTTGAGGGAAAGAGAGGATTGATGAGCAAGACATCCAATAACTTCACTACTTTAGACTAGTCATTAAAGAAACTCTATGGTTGCATCCTCCTATTCCTTTCATCACAAGGGAGCTAAGGGACAAATCTGTAGTCTCCATATAGGAGATACAACAAAAAACTAGTCATCCTCAATGCATGGGCAATTAGAAGATATCCTAATCAATGGAATGATGTTGAATGCTTTATATCAAAAGATTTGAAAACTCTTCAATTATCTTTTTTGCGTTTAATAGTCAGGATAAAATTTATCATATCCTACGTTTGGTGATGTTTAAGATAAGATAAAGTCGGATATGAAAGGATTGTAACTTGGATGAATTTACCCCAAGAGGAGGTAGGTTAAAGGTGGATAGAAAATCAAATATCTATAATAGAAAATTTATTTTTCACAACTAACAAATTTCTTAATTCATAAAATTAAAATTATATTTCAATATAAATAATATTTGAATTCTAGTATAAGATACTCAAAATAACAAAAAATAAGAATTTAGTTTTTTAAATTTAATCCATTTTAATTTATATATTTGAATTTAATTCTATTTTATAATATAAATTAAATAATAAATATATATTTATTACATATTTTTAGGTATTTTATTATTTTTGATATATTAGTATAGTTTACTATCTAAGAAAATTTTATTACAGAATGATGGAAGGGGAAAAAAGAAATAAAAAAAGAAAATAATAATAAAGGAGGAAAAAAAGTAAATAAAAATAAAGTAGGCAACAGTGATGCGAAAGATTTTTACCATTTTTATTTGTGAACTTACATTCATTTACACTGATTTGTCATTTACATCAAACAATGTACATGATATTGTATGAATATATCCAATTTTAATACTACAATTCACTAAACAATGGATAGGATAAAACAAAATTTCTGTATTTTATATCCTATCATATCCAGTCCTATCTTGATTAGAAATTCAAACAACCAAATGTAGTCAAATGGACTAACTTCAAATACATTCCATATGGAGCAGGTTGAAGGATGTGCCCCAACATATTATTTGGTCTTGCCAATATTAAACTTCCACTTGCTCAATTGCTCTACCACTTTGATTGGAAGGTGGAAGAGTTTGACATGACCATGGTATTTGGAGCTATAGCTCAGAAAAAGAATGAATTGCACTTAATTGTCATCCTAAAATGTTTCACCCGAGAGCATTGGGAGTGGTATCAAGGACTAATATGCACTCCATGTACTTGTGAAAGAAGATTTTGCCATTGTGCATTACTAATATAATAAGACACTCTTACTACTAATAGGGCCATCATTTCTTCCCTCCAAGTCTGCAAAGTGCAAGAGCATGTTACCAATGCATTGAAGCCATACTTAGATGTGCTGAATGAATGCGATTCAATGCACCTCAATCCATAGATTAGTTGGATCTCACTAGAGTCCATCCGAGAGACCAATCTAACTCAACATGGAGTACACTCCCCCAATCTTCATCCTTACAAAAAATATGAGTGCCTTTTTTCTAGGGTCCTAGGAAAAAAAGCATAGTCATTTAAGAGGATAATTGTCAAAAAAGTTCTAAATATATTGTACTTTTGTTAATTTAGTCATAAATCTTTTAATTTTGATAATTGATTTTTTTTACGTTTTGCTAGTTGAGTCCATCCGACCAATTTTAATAGGAAATTGTTAACATGGTAGTCCAATCAACACCGGTAATCCTACATTGCACGGCGACTCTGACGTAGACAAATTTTTATATTTTTCGATTTTTTTTCCTATTCTTTTTCCTCTAGTCGGTTACTAAGCCTAAGTGACGACTAGCGACTAGCAAAAGGCAACCACTAGCGAGGGTTGCCCTTGCCAGGATTTGGAGAGGGACGACCTCATTGAAGGCCAACAAGGGCTGGCGGGCAAGGTCGCTCCCATCTCCCTACATTCTTCATGATCTCCAAAGTCGCAAATGCATTTATGGCGCTCACACGGGTCTATATAAGTTTACAAACGTTAGCAATTTTGTCTCCGTCTTTGGCTTCCTCTTCTTTCTCCTCGTCATCATCATTGTGTTAATACTTTTTGCGTTGCCATTTGGTTCCATTTGGAGTTTGATTTTTTCTTTTCAATTCCATTCTACCTTTATTTTTTCCCTTTCGCCATCAGAGACTTGTAACGGAGAAGTTTGAAAATGGAAAGCAAGAAGAAGCATTGACCATTGGCAATGGCGTGGGGCCTCTCCCCCCCTCCCCCTTTCGCTAGATATGGCGATGGGACCCTCACTAGGTGTCACAGCCCTCACCCGTTGTTTCCTTTGGCCAGTCGCCAACCATTGCCCAATCCCGACAATTGACTAGAGGAAAAAGAAGGGAGAAAAAGAAAGAAATATTATTAAAAATTGTGTATGTCAGCATCGGCCGTGCCAATTAGAACGCTAGTCAAAATTAATCAAATAAACTCAATTAGTAAAATGTGAAAAATTGATGACTCGATTGGTAAAATTAAAAAGTTTAGAACTGAATTGGCAAAAGTGTAATAAATTAAAAAAAAAAATTGGACAATTTTCTTGTTGTTTAAGTCAAAGTCATTGAAGACTTTGGGTGCGTTTGGTTCAACATTCCTAAGGGACTTTTAGCCTCCAAAGCCCCTTGGAGAAATGCTGGACCATTTGGTAACCATTTTAAAATAGCTTTCAAGTGAAAGTCAGCATTGGAAAGGCTGAAAGCCCAATGCTAGTAGGGACTAGCTTTGAGCTTCCAAATGCTGAAACTTATTTTTTTCTTCCAAAACTATCCTCACTCATTCTTCAAATTTTTGGTTTTGCCCACGTTATTATCTTTAAATGCCAAAATAATGCCAAATATATATATATATATATATATATATATATATATATATAAATGCTAACAAAATGAAATATATTTTGGTCATTTTAAAAAAATATATTTATATATATATGATTTTTTTTAGCATTTTTGATAAAATTTATATTTAAAAAGTTGCATACATTATTTTTTTCAATTTAAATTCCGACGAAGGTTTGGTCTTTTTTTTTTAAAAAAATCATATATATGTATTTGATTTTTAAGCATTATTTTCAAGTTTATATTTAAAAAGTTGCATACATTATTTTTTTTTCAATTTTAAACAAATAAAAATTAAAAAAGACGAAGGATTTGGTCCTTTTTTTATTATATATATATGTATTTGATTATTTTAGCATTATTGTCAAAATTTATATTTAAAAAGTTGCATACATTTTTTTTTTCAATTTTAAACAGATAAAGATTAAAAATTCTTTTGAAGGGTTTGGTCTTTTAAAAAAAATGATATATATATATATATATATATATATATATATATATATATATATATTTTGATTTTTTAGCATTATTTTCAAATTTATAATTAAAAAGTTGCATACATTATTTTTTTTTTCAATTTTAAACAAATAAAAATTAAAAAAAAAAATTCTTTTGAAGGGTTTGGTCTTTTTTTTAAAGAAAAAATTATATATATATATATATATATATATATGTATTTGATTTTTAACATTATTTTCAATTTTATATTTAAAAAGTTGCATACATTATTTTTATCGATTTTAAACAAATAAAATTTAAAAACTAATATTAATCATCCAAAAGGCTTCTCAAATGTATTTTTTTTTATCAAATGGCATGTCTCTCAAAATTGCTTCTCAAAGCATAATTTACCAAACGGGCTTGGCATTTGTTTAAAGTCCTTTAAGCTAAACTGCTTTGCATTTTCCCAATAGGCTTTCAAAATGCTAAACCAAACACACCCTTTGTAGGGTGTCAAGAATGTCAATTCTAGTCTGGCCTCGCATTTTTCTCGGTCCCCGCTAAGAGCTGGTTTCCGGATACGAGAAAATCATGCTCATGACTTTGGCTGGCATGAAGACGAAGGCTTTTGTATTTTCCTAGAAACTGTCAGAGGACCATGACTTTGGCTGGCATGAAGACGAAGACTTCTGTATCTTCCTAGAAACCGCCATGGGACCATGAAGAAGAAAAAAGACAAAAAAAAAGAAAAAAATGAAAGGAGAGAACCTACCCAGTAGCCGCAAGTCTCTTTTAGAGGACGTTTGCGTTGGATATGAATGTGAATCAATGCACCTCATTCCATGGATCAGATGGATCCCACTAGAGTCCATCCGAGAGACCGATCTAACTCAACGTGCAGTACACTCCCTCGATCCTCATCTTTACAAAAAAAATATGAGTATTGTGCCTTGTTTCTAGGGTCATAGACTCGATCCTCATCTTTACAAAAAAATGAGTATTGTGCCTTTTTTTCTAGGGTCATAGGAAAAAATGCAGTCATTTAAAGGGAAAATTGTTTAAAAAATTCAAAACATATTGCACTTTTGCTAATTTAGTCAAAAACCTTCTAATTTTGATAATTGAGTAATAAACATTTTCATGTTTTGTCAGTTGAGTCCATCCGACCAATTTTGGCTAAAAATTGTTAACATAGTAGTCCCACATAAAGACGGTTGAGACGGCGATACTGACAAATTTTTATATTTTTCAATTTTTTTTCTTTTTTTTTCTTTTCTTTTTCCTCCATTCTTCTTCCTCTAGCAAAGCTAAGCCTAAGGGCAACCACCAACGAGGGCCACCCTCGCCTGGATTTGAAGAGGGGCAACCTCACCAAAGGCCAGCAAGGGCTGGTGAACGATGTCACTTCCATCTCCCTACGTTCTTCATGATCTCCAAAGTCGTAGATGCAGTAATGGTGCTCACAAGGGCCTATCCAAGTTTGAAGGTGTTACCAATTTTGTCTCTGTCTTCAGCTTCCTCTTCTTTCTCCTCCTCTTCGTCGTCAATGTGTTGGCACTTTTTGCATTGCCATTTAGTTCCAGTTGGAGTATGATTTTTTATTTTTCCAATTCCATTCTACCTTTATTTTTTCCCCTTCGTCATTGGAGAATCACAATGGAGAAGCCTGAAAATGGAGAGCGAGAAGAAGCATTAGCCACAAGTGATGGCGCGGGGCCTCGCCCCCCCTGACTAGATTTAGTGATGGGACCCTCACTAGGCATCACAATCCTCGCATGTTGTTTCCTTTGGTCGGTCACTAGCCATTGCCTAAGCCCAGTGACTAGTTGGAGGAAAAAGAAAGGAGAAAAGGAAAGAAAAAGAAGATAAAGAAATATCATTAAAAATTGTGTACGTCAATATTAGCCATACCACTTAGGATGCCAGCTAAAATTAAAATTAGATGATCAATTGGTAAAATGTGAAAAATTTTATAACTTGATCGATAAAATTAAAAAAGTTTATGATTAAATTAGCAAAAGTATAATAAATTAAAAAAAAAATTGACTAATTTTCTTGTTGTTTAAGTCAAAATCATCGAAAACTTTGTAGAGTGTCAAGAACGTCAATTCTAGTTTGGCCTAACACTTTTCTCGGTCCCCACTAAGAGCTGGTTTCTCGATAAGAGAAAATCATGCTCATGACTTTGGCTGGCATGAAGACGAAAACTCCTGTATTTCCCTGGAAACTGCCGTGGGACCATGAAGAAGAAAAAAGACAAAAAAGATCAAAGGAGAGAACCTACCCAGTAGCCACAAGTCTCTTTTAGAGGACGCATACGTTGGATGGAGAAATTGTTAGAACAAATTGAAAATGAAGAAGTGCTAAACACGACATATTGAACTTTACCTTAAATTGACCATGCCAAAACTCACCCCAGAAGTTTTTGGAAATAACTTAGAAAACCAACCTTGTTAATCCTTCTTGAAAAACACAATTGATAATTTCACTCCGACTAAACAGTTACTCCAAATGATAAGAGCCTTCGTTACATTCCAAGACTGAGAGATTTCCATCAAATCCCTAGTCTATCAATTCCATGTAATTCCACAGCTTTTTCAACTTCTAAATCAAATCCCTTGGCTCAAAGATCACATGACTTTGAATATATGACCTAAATCTTACGGTGTTACAAAATAAAGTTCATTTGACTTGATGAGGTCTTCGTGAAGGGTAGGCAAAAAACCTTTCCTTTCTTCTGTCTCCCTCTCCTTTGTTTCTCTTCTCTATTCACTGGACGAAGCTGCACTTTCCTCTTTCTTTTATCTATCAATGTCTTCTTTTTCTTTTTATTTCTTTTTTTTCCCACACTTTTAGACCGAGTCAGAGTCCTCATACATCAGCCATGACCCTTGAATATGCGACGGCCAAAATGGTGAAGAACCCGAGAGTAATGGAGAGAGCTGAAATCCAGTATTATATACTTCTGTTTCAGCTTTTATTTGGAGAAGAAACGGTGTCAAGTGTATATTTTTAAAGCTTCTAAACAATCACATTCCGTATCTTGTATTTTCTAAGCTAGCGTGCTCTATGGGGTGCAAGAATTCTAAGTCAAGAGACATCTCTGTCCATGCCTTCTAAAGAAACGTCCCCCAACGATACGGCCCAAACAAAGTTTGAAAAGAAATTTAAAGAATGACTTGGAAATTAGGAAGACAAATGCGACACGTAAGGCTTCGATTCATTCTTTTGTAGTCGTCCCTTGGAAGAGTCAAGCAGTCCATATCTCGAGGCTTATCAATAACGGAGGAATCGCGTTTCGTGGTCGGTCTCAGGACTAGGTCATGATCTCTAGAATGCCTTGTGAAGGACGATATGGACTGTTTTAGCAGACTATTTGGTCAACCCATTCTGAAATTAACGCGGTGACCCATTCTGACATTAACGCGGTAAAGGGATCAATTAATCATAACGACTCACTTTAGATTAAAGCATGAAAATGACGCCGGAGAAGAACTTGGCTATATAACATCTCCATCATCAGGCCTCATGTACACCCGTGTCAGCAGAGTGAGTTTTGAGAGTATCACTAGATTTGCTAAGGTAACCATGGAAAACAGTCATTTCACTTTAGCTATATAATACTCTTGCTTACTAGTGTTGCTTCACACTCTCTTGCCTCAACCCAATCACGTTGCCATGAAGACGAGAGATCTGCGTTGTTGGAGTTCAAGACAACCTTCTTCACCAGAAAGCGTCCGTGTTGTTACAATCTCTTCAGCGGCGCTCCAGTTGAGCAAGCAATGATCGAATCCTGGAACGCATCAGCAGGGAAAACTCAAAGCGACTGCTGTTCTTGGGCTGGCGTTGAGTGTGATAAGGTAAGCGGTCACGTGATTGGCCTCGACCTCAGTTGCAATTGTCTCTCCGGTAAAATCAACTCCAACACCAGTATTTTCCATCTTCTTCACCTAAGAAGCCTTAACCTTGCCTCGAATGACTTCGACTGTCCGATTCCTCCGACAATTGGAAATCTTGGTTCCTTGAGTCACTTGAACTTCTCCGCGTCCACCTTCACGGGCCACATCCCAGATTCGCTCGGTAACTTGACCCGACTTGTCCATCTAGACCTCTCATTAATAGCCTGATAGCCACAACACCCTTCCTCGAAAACCTGACTCTACTTACTCACTTAGACTTGAGTATTAATGGTTATAATGGTACGATTCCAACTTATTTTGGCAGCATCTTGAATCTGGAGTATTTGAGTCTATCTACCAACCAATTTGGAGGTGAAATCCCATCTTCTTTTGGACGTCTTGGGCACCTGAAGCATTTAGATCTAGGCGGTAATTCTTTAACGGGTGAAGTTCCATCTTTCTTGGGAAATTTGGTCCAACTTAAGTATTTAAATCTAGAATCCAATATGTTAGTTGGGCAAATTCCATCCTCTCTTGGGAACCTCGTCCAACTTACTAGTTTAGATTTAAGCTACAATCAGTTAGTGGGTGAGATTCCACACTCTTTCCAAAACCTCCTAGAGCTTAGGATCTTAACCCTTGACTCAAATCGATTGAGTGGTGAAATTCCATCCTTATTGGGGAAACTCACCCAGTTGACTGAAATTATACTTTCATTTAATCAATTCCACAGTGCAATTCCAAGCACGATTTTCCAATTACATGATCTCCAAACTCTATTATTGAATTCAAATAACTTGAGTGGCACATTTAGGTTAGATAGGTTTTCAGAGGCTAAAAACCTTCGAGAACTTGTGTTATCCTCTAACAAACTGTCATTGATAGTTGAAACCAACATAACTCAATGGTACCAGATTCTAGGTTTAGGTTCATGCAATTTAAATAGTTTCCCCAAGTTTCTACGAGATCAAAATGACTTATATTGGCTAGATCTATCTTACAATAACATTTCTGGTCAAGTTCCTAAATGGTTTCTGAATGTGAGCACAGAAAACCTACTACAATTGAACCTTTCTGGCAATTTCCTAACAAATTTTGCTCAAGATCCCGTTATTTTCAAGTGGAAAAAACTCATTGAAGTAGATCTCGGTTTCAACGAGTTGCAAGGATCACTTCCTATTCCCCCTCCTAAAATCGAGCTCTACTTCGTCTCAAATAACAGGCTCTCAGGAGGATTATCGCCACTCATATGCAATTTAAGCCATATCCAGATAATCGATTTTTCTGATAATAATTTGACTGGGTTTCTTCCACAATGTTTGAGTAATTTGAGTGGTGTCTTGAAAGTAATGAGTTTGCATAGCAACAACTTTATCGGAAAAATTCCTCAATTGAATGGGAACTTTTGTGTGCTTTCTATGATTGATCTGAGTTACAATAAATTGCAAGGGCCATTGCCAAGATCGCTCTGCAACTGTAACGAATTGGAATTCCTGAATTTCGCGAACAATCATATTAGAGATGTTTTCCCTTCATGGTTGGGCTCACTTCTATGGTTGAGGGTACTTCTATTGCGTTATAATAGATTTCACGGATTTATTGAGGAAACGGCCAATAGAATTGAGTTCCCTGCTCTGCAAATCATCGACCTGTCTCAAAATAGCTTTTCTGGTAGCTTGCCATCCAAATACTTCAAGCATTGGACTGCCATGAAAGATTCTGAGATAGTTTCGTCAAGCTACATTGGGGATTCTAATGTGACGATGTTACTTCCGTCAAGCTACATTGGGGATCCTAATGCGACGATGCGGTGGACTTTCTTGTCATTTGAAAGCTTTGACTACTCTATGAGCGTAACTGCCAAAGGCATCCAAATGAATTATTCAAAGATCCAAGGGTACCTCACATTGATTGATCTCTCGAGCAACTACTTCAGCGGAGCGATCCCCGAGACCATTGGAAGCCTAAAGCAACTAGAATTGCTCAATCTTTCCAACAACATGCTCTCCGGTCCTCTGCCTTCATTCTTGGCAAACCTAATGAATTTAGAAGCATTGGACCTTTCTCAAAACCAGCTCTCCGGAGAGATCCCTCAGAATTTGACGCAGCTCACTTCGTTTGCAGTCTTCAACGTATCCTACAATTGTCTGAACGGGCCGATACCGCAGTTACGACAGTTTGCTACATTTGAAAACAACTCCTACAAAGGAAACTCAGGGCTATGTGGCACTCCTCTGTCTAGAAAATGTGGAGATTCCATACCATCGTCGCCATCATCCACAAAGTCCGAAGAAGATCAAGATTCCGGGAGTGCAATGGAATTGGATTGGAAGATCGTGTGCATGGGGTATGCAAGTGGGTTTGTGATTGGAGTGGTCCTCGGGAACAGCTTGATCACAAGAAGAAGGGCTCAGAGACTCGTGAAGAACTTTGGCAGAAGAAAACAAAGGTGAAGAAGGTATAAAAGATGGTCCGAAACCGATGAATACTCGACCCAAATCTATTGTGTTCTGTGTTTGAGTACCTGTAAATTTCTCTTAAGCTTTTATGCTTTAGATATTAACTAGTCCATATGTATTCTGAAGAAAGCATTATGTAATCATGCAAGTGTGAGACATAAATAAGAAAATAAGTGAGTCGGGTAGAATGGAAATTTGCAGTTTAGCCACATCTCACAAAACTCCACTCCCTTTCACATTAGTTTTCTTAGAAACCATTATAATTTACACCAATCTAATAAAAAACTGAAAATTTCTGGCTATACTTATCTAACATTGATTTCACAACCTATGAAAATCCATACCCACTCACTAAAAGCCTATTAAAATCCATATTTACGATGCATATACACTCTCAACTACTTTTTATTTTTTCCCTATATTTGCTTTAATCTTTTGTATTTTCTATTTATTTTGATATTTTCTTCTTGAAATTAAAAAAAAAAATGAAGCTTAAATATACTTACATTTGTAGCTAATGATTATGGCTATTTTCAGAATATAAATTTCATGAGTACCCCGCTTTATAGTCATAATAGGCACGCCGTGGCAATCTCATCAATGGATATACATATAGCTATAATTTCATAAAGCAAAATATCAGGAACGTAGTTCGAAAGCTCAACTCTCACCCTCTCAAACCATCTAATCCACCGTTTCCTGAGAAAACCCTGACTGGCATTTCTTCATACAATTCGCGAGCAAACCGAAAGAATTACAAGAATTTCAACCTCGATGCCTCCAAAACACCCAAAACCAAAGCAGTCTCACAAGACAACTAGAATCCCGACATGAACCGGCTAGAGATTGTTCTCAATGCCATGGGCATCCGTTTGGAAGCTATACACACATCGTTTGCTTATAAGGCAGCTCAAAACTCCCTCCCTATACGATATGGGACAAGAGATGATGCAGTTTAGCCACATCTCACAAAACTCCACTCCCTTTTACATTAGTTTTCTTAGAAACCATTATAATTTACACCAATCTAATAAAAAACTGAAAATTTCTGGCTATACTTATCTAACATTGATTTCACAACCTATGAAAATCCATACCCACTCACTAGAAGCCTATTAAAATCCATATTTACGATGCATATACACTCTCAACTACTTTTTATTTTTTCCCTATATTTGCTTTAATCTTTTGTATTTTCTATTTATTTTGATATTTTCTTCTTGAAATTAAAAAAAAAAATGAAGCTTAAATATACTTACATTTGTAGCTAATGATTATGGCTATTTTCAGAATATAAATTTCATGAGTACCCCCTTTATAGTCATAACAGGCACGCCGTGGCAATCTCATCAATGGATATACATATAGCTATAATTTCATAAAGCAAAAATCAAGAATGTAGTTCGCAAGCTCAACTCTCACCCTCTCAAACCATCTAATCCACCGTTTCCCTGAGAAAACCCTAACTGGCATTTCTTCATACAATTCGCGAGCAAAACCGAAAGAATTACAAGAATTTCAACCTCGATGCCTCCAAAACACCCAAAACCAAAACAGTCTCACAAGACAACTAGAATCCCGACATGAATGGACTAGAGATTGTTCTCAATGCCATGGACATTCGTTTGGAAGCTATACACACATCGTTTGCTTATAAGGCAGCCCAAAACTCCCTCCATGTATGATGTGGGACAAGAGATGATGCGCCCCCTCTCTACACACGTTCAAGGACAGAGTCGTGGATGCACTGCCATCCCTCCTCCCCACACACACCGCTGGTTGAGCCGTCACACTCTCCATCCCAACGCCATCCCTCCTCCCCGCACACTATCGTCTGGGCCGTCACACTCTCCATCCCTTATAGGAGGGTTGTGGCCTCACACGCGGTCGAGAGTCGACTCTAATACTACTTGTAATTCCACCCAGCGCCATCCCTCCTCCCTGTGCACTGCCGCCTGCCGCCTAAGGGGCCGGAAGTCGAATCTAATACACAACTTGGTAACTCCACCCCAGCGCCATCCCTCCTCCCCGCGCACCGCCGCCTGGGCGGTCAGCCTCTCCACCCCTTAGGAGGGCTGTAGCCCCACACACGCGGTCGGGAGTCGACTTTAATATCACTTGTAACGTCCTAAGTCTCCATTATATACATATCGTCCCCTTTGGACACTAAGTATTCATGGTTTCATTGTCTTATAAGACAGTCCAGAACTCCCTTCCTAGGCGATGTGGGACAAGAGACGTACCCCCTCCCTATACACGTTCGGGGACCAAGGCGCGGACGCACCACCATCGCTCCTCCCCGCGCACCGCCACCTAGCCTGTCACACGGACCTCTTCGGGTAGAACTTGTAGTTAAACTGCCGCCAGCCAACGATGACAATGTGGCGACCGTTGGAGAGGATCTGGTTGGTCGCGTACCAGCTGCGCACTGCCAGACTGTTCCCAATCTCCTGTCAGTCGCAACGGTCGTCGGAGCATGGGGACGAAGATGCGGACCTTCCGCTCTCTGTCGTTACAGCACAGCAAGTCGAGGCCTTGCCGTAGGCGGTCTAACCTGGGAAGAGTCTCAACTCGTTCAAACCTGCATTTTGGTGGGCTTTCCTTTTTATAAACCCATATTATCTCAAATTTTACTAGCCCATATAATAATCTAGATACGATGATTTAATTGAATCCATGCTGCTATATGTGGTTCTTTGATTCCTAAGCCTTCTATATATGAATCGATTGAGTTCTCTTTGAAAGCGTTTGGACCATTGCACGTGCTTCCGTCGAGGGAGATCTCCGTCGCTCTATACAGTCGCAGTGGCAATGTCGGGATTTTCATCTTTTGGGCATGGTGATGTAAATGAGTTTGGAGTGAAAATTCCCAATTTGTCCGAGATTTTGGTTTTGGACTAGACTTGAATAATAGGCGGGCCGGTATTGGACCTAAAACCCTTCCCGTGATTTAAAAACTAATAACTTTTTGATAGAAAGGTCGGGCTTCATGGCCCAAGAGAAATTACATGCCTAGACCTGCTCAATTTTAATATGCTTTATATCAAATTCATTGATATTCATACATCAATATCTCCGTCCTGCTTTATCTGTACACCAGGTAATAAACCGCCTTCAACTTACCAAGAATTACGGGAGAATATGCCATAAAGAGGGGAGAGTTTTAGATATGATTCATTAAGATTAGTACGAACCAAAGAAGCATGTCGGCTAAGTAAAAGACAAAAAGTTTGTTGAAGTTACCATCATAGCTGGCCTGGAATGGCACGATTAATCATATTCCGCAATCGAGAAAAGCAATCCTTCTTTGTAATTTAGCTCGAGATAATTCATGTAGCAAAACAAGGCAGTCTATTTTTCTCAAAAAGAAATCTGCTCATGCATCGCATGGTTAACTAGGCTCTTAAACACAAATTATGAATTCCCAGGCCTAGAGGTCTGTAGGATGACCATTTATAAAATATGATCCCAAAGGTTCAATGCACCATCTTATGTCATGTCCATTGAAGTGTTGCGGTAAGTCTATAGACAAGGAGTAATAGGTGAAAACAACTTTGGGAATACATATGACATGAAGATTTTGCCTTGATTTTCATCCAGAAATAGAGTATTCAGTCCCCAGGAATTGAACCGTCATACTAATTTAGCGAACTCACATTCGATATGGTTTTTAAAATCTCACTGTTGCTCCGACTGCCTCGGTTTCTTCTTTTTGCCTCCGTCATTCTGGTCTTTTTTCTTCTAGCCAAACTTCGGGTCCGGCCAGAATTCTATACCTAGTTGCGAATTTGCTGTTGCGGCCTAAGAGGCCGCCTCTCGTGGGGATTTGCATCAAATGGTCTCTTCCTTACCGCATCATTTGCTTAGAGACATAGCAAGCGAATACGGGCTGATCATGAGCCTTCAGGTGGGCGAAGTTTCAGCCATGGCTTTCTATTGGGCAGAGCATGCCACGGAGATGTTTAAGGTCCAGAAGTAGAATCTTGTCCGGAAGCCTGGTATTTTAGCTTCTCGGGTTATCAATTATGACGGTTGAAGTCTTGTTTTCTGTCCATGTGGTGAACGCTGCAGACAGCTCAGAAAACTAATGGTGCTCGAGGTCCTGAGCAACAAGCAGGTCTAAACTTTCGGATCAACAAGAGAAGAAGAAGCGTGGAACTTCTTTGGGGATCGCTTTGTCTCGAGGTGCACCGATCAACCTGATCAAGAGACTCGTCTCCTTGGCGGAATGATCTCATATATCCAGGGCCATTTTCTGTCGAAAATCTACATATCAGGAGGGCTTCATGTCTTTGCTCATCGAACTGTTAATGCTCTCTGGAGGCTTCACTAGGATGAGAAGGGCACTAAAAGAATACACTGGAAAATGGACAAGATTCTCGACGGTGTCATTGCTGGTCACAAAGAGAAGAAAGAATTTGCCAGCTTCGCCCGGGTTGCCGAGGAGATTCGCCGTTGCAATTTTAATTTTTTCCTCTTTTTGTTTAAAAACAAAAATCGAAGTCCTTTATGCATTTCGTGAAAACTCTTTACCCTAAAGTAAATGCAGAGGTTTTGATCAAATGCTCTTCCAAAAGCATCCGACCCTATTGAGAAGATACTTATAGCATTTTACCACATGTCCATGTCGGCCACATCCCTGAGCCCAAACACCTTCGCAGAGCAGATTGCACTTACCGTTGGCCATTTCGAAACCCCACCACACCTCCCACGGATACCACTTCGTACTCCAGAAATTTCACACAAAATCCAAACGCCTCAGTCCTTATCTCATAATTAAAACCAAAACTCGGACATTCACGAACACATTGAAAAAAGAAAACGAAAAGAAAAATCATGTAGGACTAGGAGCAAACGTATCGAATCTTTGATTCGGATCCCCCTCCGCAGGGTGAGAAGCCACCCGAGAACATCCCATCGGAGCCAAATACATCACCTGATTCCAAATCGAGGTTGCTAAGCTATTTGACGAACATCATCTGTCAGAAAAAGAAGATGAAGATGCTCGGATGATGAAGTGCGAAGAAGCAATTGTCTTCTTTTTCATTGATTGTAATTCTGTACATGTAATTCTGTATTTAATTACAATGAATAGAAATAATAAAGGAAATTCTATATTTGCCTATCTTTTTCTATCCTAAAGTATATTTGATTTCCTATCAAAAAGAGATTACAAAATCATATCTTCCAACACTCCCCCTCAAGCTGGTGGTCTGTATATGTCCAAGACACCTAGCTTGTGTAGAAGATATGTATGTTGTCTTTGACAAAGAGGTTTAGTAAATATATCAGCAGGCTGTTCAAGTCCTTATTCCTCTTGTCTCGACAATTCCTTCTTGAATCTTTTCCCGAGTAAAATGACAATCCACTTCAATATGCTTCGTCCTCTCATGTAGTACAGGATTTGCTGCAAGCTTTAGTGCCGAATCGTTATCACATAAGAGTAAAGTTGGCCCTTTAACAGGAGCTCCGAGATCCGTGAGTAGACCCCTTAACCGACTATTTCACATACGGTCTTGGCCATAGATCGGTATTCAGCTTCAGCCGATGATAAAGATACGAGATTGTTTCTTTGTCTTCCATGAGAGTAGTGATTCCCCAAATTTAATGCAGAAACCAGTAATAGACCTCCTACTCATAGGGCATGTGGCATAATCTGCATCGCAATAGGCTGTCATCTCCATGTTGCACTTTCGGGAAAGAAGTATTCCCAAACCTGGACAGGTCTTCAAGTATCTCACAATCTTCGGGCTGCATTCATGTGAGATTGTTTCGGACTGTGCATAAACTGACTGAGATTCTGTACTGCATAACAAATATCCGGCCTAGTCATGGTGAGATATATCAGTTTTCCTACTAGTCTCTGATATCCTGAGGGATCTTGCAACAAAGGATCATCAGAAGAAGAGGATACGCCAGTGTCATAGCCGACAGAAGTCAGTTTAGCATTTTGCTCAATAGGAATGATTGATGGTCTACAACCTGATAATCCTGCTTCTGAAATTATTTCCATCACAAATTTCCGCTGACTTAATGAGATGCCCTGATCTGAGCGAGCTATTTCAATTCCGAGAAAATACTTAGGTGGCCCTAAGTCTTTGATATGAAAAGTCGAATGCGTATACTCTTTAAGTTTTTTAACAGCAGAATCATCATTCCCCATGATAAGGATATCATCAACGTAGATCATCAAGTAAATGGATGACATACCTTTTGTCCAGTGAATAAGGCATAATCATACTTGGATTGCTTGAACCCGGCAGCCAAGAGTGCACTTTGGTGAATTTAGCGTACCATTGTCGGGAGGCTTGTTTCAAACCATAAAGAGATTTACGGAGACGACATACCTTCGACTCCCCCGTCTCCGTAATCCCGGTGGAAGCTCCATATATATTTCTTCATCCAGATCACCATGTAAGAAGGCATTATGGACATCCATTTGATGTAATGGCCATCACGAAAAGCAGCAATAGACAGAAAAGTACGAACCGTGACATCCTTTGCTACGGAGAAAAAGTTTCATGATAGTCGAAACCTTCTCGTGGGTGAAGCCTTTTGCCACCAATCGGGCTTTGTATCTTTCCACGAACCATCTGCTCTGTATTTTATTTTATATACCCATTTACATCCAATGGGTTTGCGATGATCAGGCATTGACACAACATTCCAAGTGTGATTTTCCATCAATGCATGTAATTCAGATTCCATGGCCTTTTGCCAACGAGGATCATCTTTGGCTTCATTATAGCTAGAAGGTTCTTGATCTTCAGAAATACGGCTTATGCAACATAGATGTTCTGATGACAATCTATCAAAGGAGACATAAGAAGAGATGGGGTATCGAGTACTGATGATTTTGAAGAACCACATATATAATCCTTCGTCCAAGTTGGTGGTCGAATGATTCGATCGAAACGCCTACGTGACACCGGGGTGTGGTGGATAATTCTTCGCAGTTATTGTTTCTGAAGTATCCTCCAATTGTGCTGGTTCTTCATGTAGGGATTCTTCTATAGATGACTGCTCAATGGAATTTTCAGCAGGATTCGCAAGAGGTGTTGTAGGCAAGACATCAACTTCTCTTGGAGGATTAGGAATAATAAATATTCCTCCTTGTGATGAATTTTCTTCCAACAAAAAATGGCGATTCGTCTTCTCTTCTTCAGGTAAAGATGTTAATGAAAAAGGAAACACATCTTCATGAAATACAACATCCCTGCTGATAAAGAAATTTCCTGTAGAAGGTGCATAAAGCCTATATCCCTTTTGCAAAGTTGGATAGCCCATGAAAATGCATTGAGTAGCTCGTGGCGCCATCTTATCTCTATGGCCTACTGTAGTGACATAGCACAGACATCCAAAGACTCTGAGATGAGATAAATCTGGCTTTCTCCCATATAATAACTCAAAAGGTGTCTTTCCCTTTAAAATACGTGATGGCATGCGATTGATCGTATGCTGCCGTAATCACACAATCTCCCCAAAACTTTTCGGGAATAGAGGCTTGAAATTTAAGCGCACGTGCCACTTCTAAAAGATGGCGATGTTTTCTCTCAACAACTCCATTCTGCTGGGGTGTGTAAACACAAGAGCTCTCATGCAATATCCCATTTATAGCGAACAAGGAATTACATTCAGCATTAAAAAATTCTTTTCCATTATCAGTACGTATCCTACGAATTGGTTTCTGAAATTGAGTTTTGGATAAGGAAAGAAATGTCTTTAAATGAGAAAAGACCTGGTTTTTGGATTGCATGAGAAAAATCCATGTGGCACGAGAGTAGTCATCCACAATTGTGAGAAAGAACCTTGAGCCATCATGATTTAAAGTATGATAAGGCCCCCAAACATCAGCATGAATAAGAGAAAAGATTTCTTCTGTTCGAGAAGTGCTGTTCTGGAAAGGAGCACGTGTTTGCTTAGCCATGGGACAAATGGGACATTTAGGATAAGGAAATAACGCACTATGGCCCAAACGTTTATGATTAAGGAAATTAATGCCATTGGCAGTAGCATTACACAGAGATTTATTGAATTCAACAGGAGATAACTTTAAAAGGTGTGGAAAGTCCAACCAAAAATATAATCCATGGCTGACTCTACCCAAGCCCATCGTGTCCCGCCGAACGGGCCCGAAAGAAACATTTATCGAATGGAAAAGAATGTGGCATGAATTTTCTTCACAGTGCTCGGGCAACGAGATCGATTGAAATGGAAATCGGGTACGTAAAGCACGTTTTTAATAGTAATAAGAGAACTAAGCTTTACAGTCCCTGTCATTGTAACTTTGGTGGTATTTCCATTTGGAAGTTGTACTTGATATAGGAAAAGATAATTTTGTAATATCTGAAAGTAAATTCCCGTCACGTACTATGTGATCACTAGCACCGAATCAATAATCCATGCATCCTTTGAAATTGAGTTCATCAAACAATAGGAGGTACCTGTGAAGCTGCCCCCTTTATCCGAGGGATCCAATTTCTTCAAAGTTTCCATCAGCTCGATATATTTTTCATGGGTAATTGATTTTCCCATTTGCTGACCTGACACCTGAAAAACTGAGGAAAATTTCCCTTTTTCTTTTTCTCCTGGCTTTCCATGCAATTTCCAACAATTCTCAATTGTATGGTGCGGGCGCTTACAATAATCACAATACATCTTACCTCTTCCTTTTGGCCCATTTTTTGCATTTGAATTGGGCCTAAAGTTGGTTTGAAAAGATTGGGCCGAAATAGGCCCATATGGGCCGTCGGATCCTCCGAGAAATGGGCCGCGCGAGCCATCCAGCCCATTGGTGCCAGGCGATCGTAAGCCGTCCGATCCGATTAAATAGCTGCTTCGGGAGCCGTCGGATGGGCTTAAGAAAACAGAACGTGAGCCGTCGGATGGAGCGGAGATGATGCCACGCGGACCGTCCGATCCCGTCGTCCCTTGGAGCGATCGCGACCCGTCCGATTGATAGTGGAAATGATCTCCACCGTCCGCACTTCTCTTAAAAAGCGATCTAGGGTTTTCATTTTCAAAGAGTAACCCTAGATCCGCCTCTCTCCTTCCCGAGCCTCTCTGTGAAGAGCGGAAATGGCTCTTCGCGGCCAGAGCAATTCCGTCTCCTCCTTTGCCGTGGTCCCCCGATCTTTGTTGGCTCTCCTCCTGTATGGCGAGTTGATAGATCCGGCCGAGACTTGGCAGAGGCTCCATGGTAAGTATATGGGATCGAAATGGCTGATATGCCTCGTTGAGGATGAGGAGCAATCTCGTTGCTTTCTCCCTTTCTCGCATCTGCTTGTATTGTTGTTGGATATGATCAGGCCAGTCGAATTTTTCCTCGGCTGCCTCCAACTCATTCCACAGACTTGAAAGTTTGTTGTATACTTGTTGCGATGCTCATGTTCCCCGTTTCGCATCTGAAATTTGCTGTGTTAGGTAAAAAATTTTCACTTGATCGAGTTTTCCATACATCTCCCTTATGCTATCCCACATTTTCTTCGGATCCTCCGTTGGGGAAGCCCGGCCGCGACCTCGGGCGCGATGCGCCTAATCCGTTCTTACCAAGTTGGCTGCATCTCCTCCAGATTCGTGCCATTCTCTCGTCGGACGGAATCGGGAACGATCCGTCGATGAAAACTTCCTTGTATTTTGTTATAAGTGCCCGCCGGAATTCGCGTGACCAACTTGAATAATTGTCTGCACCTGTCAATTGCTGACTTATAATCTTCACTTCTGGGCCGTCGCCGTTTGTTGTGTACAATGGATCGCCGGTTCCGGCCGGCCACCGGTATTAAGAAACCGATACGGGAAGAATCCCGGCGGGAGTTGGAAAGGGATTTGTTCCCGACCCGAACCCCGAGGCCGAATCCGTAATCCGCATTTTGGAATCCTTGACCCGGCATGGTTGTTCCGCCCCGTCTCGCTCCGGCCGATGCTAGGGTTTGCCCCGTCACTGGTTGGTGGACCTGCTTCAGCCCGCGCGCTGCTGTGGTAGCCAGGCAATGATGTGTTGGGGATAGGCCCAGGATACCATGGATATGGCATCCATTGGTAAGGGTGACCTGCGAATGGCTGCCCTGTAATTGCCTGAGCCTGTTGTTGCCATGGCACGTGCGGAGGTTGGCCCTGGATTTGTTGTTGCTGTTCTGATGTAGGGACTATTGCGGCTGGGTATTCCAAGGCTCGTGTTGAAGCGTCTGATGCAGATTCATCGACAGGAGTGGAGGTGAGATCTGGTGGTGTTGACATGTTAAAAAATTGATTCCTCTATTATCTCCTCTATGCAGATACAGTTCCTTCAGGCAATCAAGGATTTTGATTCCTTTGGCAATACTGTTCTGAAAATCGAGGCTGGTGTATGAGGTAATCAGAAGCGGAAGCAAATCGATTCGAACCGGAATGGCTCGATACCATGTCGAAAAAGAAGATGAAGATGCTCGGATGATGAAGTGCGAAGAAGCAATTGTCTTCTTTTTCATTGATTGTAATTCTGTACATGTAATTCTGTATTTAATTACAATGAATAGAAATAATAAAGGAAATTCTATATTTGCCTATCTTTTTCTATCCTAAAGTATATTTGATTTCCTATCAAAAAGAGATTACAAAATCATATCTTCCAACATCATCAATCCTTGTCCATCGATACGATATGAATCGACTGAGCTCGCTCTAAAGGCGTTTGCATCGTTGCATGTTCTTTCGTTGATGGAGATCTCCGTCGCTCTACTCTGTCGCGGAGAGAGTCCCCAGCTGATCGCAAGCGTTTGGGCTTCGTGAGGTAAACAGGTATGAAGAAAACCCGAATCGGTTGAGATTTTTGGTTTTGAACTAGACTTGAAAAATGGGCCAACTGGTATTGGATCTAAAACCCTGCCTGTGATTTAAAAAATATTAACTTTTTCACAAGATGATCGGGCCTGCATGGACTTTTCGGCCTAGGTGGATCAGCCAGGTCCCAAGAGAAAATACAATGCATAGATCCGCCCAATTCGCACTTCAGGCCTGGGCGGACCGCAAAGCCCGTGATCAGATCCTGTTTCAAATCTAATTCACTGATCTTCAAACACTCATATTGAAGCTTTGAATACGTTGGCCGCTGGTTTCTAGGTGGGTTGGTTTTGTTCTTCAAAGAAGGCTGCGCATTTTTTTCAATAAAAGTTGCTGAAGACTTTTAGGTGGATTGTCGTTTCTTGACTCCAAGAGCTGCTTTTGTTGACCTTTCGTATGGGAGAAAATCATGTGTTGCAGAAGCTAAGAGATAAAAGCATTTCCATAACTTTGCCCACTAAACACGCGATCCCCCGGTAAAAGGGATAGGGGTGGGGACGGGAGCGGGAAAGGAGCCCGTGAAACACATACGCACACAGTCGCACGGTAAGAGAGAGGGAAGAGTTGACCTAAAAAAAGAAAGGGAAGTTCTACCTCCATTTGTATTTGTGTTTTCAATCCAAATTTCCAAAGTTTCCATTATTTTTTGGTTCCAATAGTCGGGTACTTTAAAACTGGTTTACGAAATCACACATGATGGAGAGGAGGAAAGAAGTGGAGGAATGGACTGAGGAGGCAAAAGGTCTAGATTGGGGTTCAATTTTTGCATCTTTGTCATGTTCATGCTTAATTTGTAAGTAATCATAAACCGCTTCGACTAAGTATGCTTTATAGTACAATAACTTCTTTTTTTGGCCGAATATAGTACAATAACTTACCAAGAACTATGAGAGAACGCGCAATGAAAACGGGAGAGTTGAAGATACGATTGGTCAAGCAAGATTAGTTCAAATCAAAGAAGCAAATCTTTTGGTAAAAGGGAAGAGACTTCGTCGTGGTTGCCATTATGGCTGACTTTGAACAACGTGATTAATCAGAATCCGAGATCAAGAAAAGCAGTCCTTTGTCATGATTAAGTTCGAGATAATTAATGTAGTAAGAAAGGGTGGCCTTTTTTCTAACAGAAATCAACTCATGCATTGGATGGTTAATTAGGCTCGTGTATTTCTAACCCCAAAAGAGAAAAAAAAAAATTAGGCTCATGTACTGCCCTATCTTCATTAGTTATCTCGAGCTCAATTATAATGGACTGCTTTTCTCGATCTCAAAGTCTCATCTCTCTTTAAAATGCTTTTCCCGTTGTCGCCCTGTCATGATTCATGAACTAATCAATAGATGAGGAAAAGTGCCAAAAAAGTCGTAAACCATTTGTCTTTGTGCCATTTAGTCCTAAACATTTTTTAGTGCCGATTTAGTCCTAAATATACATTATGCCAATTCAGTCATTTCCAACCAATTTTGGCCAGATTTTACTGACTGGACGCCGGCCGACTAACGTGGACAACTTTTTAATAATATTTTAATATTTTAAAATTTTAAAATTTTGTTATTTTTTCTTTTTATTTTTTTTTTTTTTTTTTTCTTCTCCTCTTCTTCCTCCAGCCGGTCGTTGGACCTCGGCAACTAGCCAAAGGCGATGGCTGGTGAGGTCGAGGTTGACCTCGCCGGCCACCTCGCTAGTGGCCACGAGGGCAGCCTCGCACTAGGCAAGGAGGCTCGCCCTCGCTGGATCTGGCGAGGGTCGAGCCTCGCCCATGGCCGACAAGGGTGAGCCTCGCTCTGGCGAGGGTCGAGCCTCGCCGCCCTCGCAGCCACTAGCGAGGTGGCCAGCAAGGTTGACCTCAACCTCGCCAGCTAGAGGAAGAAGAGGAGAAGAAAAAAAGAAAAAAAAAATTCAAAACTATTAAAATATTATTAAAAGTTGTCCACGTTAGCGCCGGTTAGGCCACGTCAGCCGGCTAGCGTCCAATAAGCAAAATCCGGCCAAAATTGACCGGAAAGAATTGGCACAACGTAAAAATGTTTAGAACTAAATCGGCACAAAAAAAAAGTTTAGAACTAAATCGGCACAAAAATAAAAGGTTTATGACTTTTTTTGCACTTTTCCCCCCTTTTTGTGCAAAAGAAGTACAAAAACTGGTCTCTCTCTTTCATTTTTACCAAAAAAAAAACTGGTCTCTTTCATTCTCATCATTTCGTTGTTCCTCACATACATAGCATGTTTGTTCACTAGACATAGCAAGGACGAATTTCATTCGAACAAATGAAAAGTCATTGAATTCTACTCTTTACGCTCCATCCGAAAGAGAGAAGTAGAGTGTAATCCGTTTCTCGAGCAAGTTAGTGATCAACATCACTGCCAATTTGCATGCCCAACGGCCAATGCTGAGAAATGTAAGAATGGAGTTATAAGAAGCCATGATAGTCGACAATTTATGCTGTGAGATTGGTCCCATTTTGTATTTGTAATTTGATAAGGGCGCATTTGGCAAATTTCCAAATAGAATTTGATTATGTTCTTTTGTTCCCAGAAATAAATTTGGAACAAAAATCCGTTTGGTAAATTTTTTGTTCTCGGAAACAAATTTGTTCCCAAGAATAGACTTGAAACAGGATCGAGGAGTAAAAAAAAATTAATTTTTTATTCTCGGAATAATTCCAGAATCAAGCCAACCCAAAATCATTTATCTCTTTTCTCTTGTTCTTTTCTTGTTGTTCTTTTTCCTTCTCTCTTCTTTTTCCATCGTCGCCGCCGTTAGTCACCACCCCACCACCACTGTCCACTGCCACCAATCGTTGGTGACTAGTTGGGCTGGCCAAGCTTTGCTAGAGGCTCGCCCATCCACTGTCAAGCCTTGCCTGGCTAGGCAAGGCTCATCCAGCCACCGGTGAGCGGCGAGCCTCAACCTCGCCCAAATCTAGCGAGGTCGAGCCCTACCGACGATTGGGTGAGCTTGGCCTCTCCAAATTTGGGTGAGGCTCCTCGCCTAACCAAGGCTCGGTTGAGCTTCAACCAACTACCAATGAGGCTCGATTATGAAGCGCAGCCTCACTAGTCCTCATCCGGCCGGTTGCCAGTCATCCCATGACTAGCAACTGGCCAAAAGTTGGAAAAAAAGAGAAAAATAAAAAAGTAATAAAATACTTAGAAATTATTCTCAAAAATAAAAAAGAATTATTTTTAATTAAAAATTATTTTCCAAAATAGAATACTTACCAAACTTATTTAAGAACATTAGGTAAAGAAAGAGATGTGAAAAGGGCAACATCTCACTTTCGCCGAAAGAGATGACTTGATGTTTGGCCTAATCAGTCCTCACTCTGCATCCCGGTCATCATTACCGACCTGCGAGTCAGCTTCACGGTCTGAAGCTCTCTTTCGGCTGCATGGTTTCCGATTGAATGGGTTTTGTCATTTGGTCTTTGGTTGATCAGGCGTGTGACTGGAGAGAGAAACACCGCCTGACATGGGGACTGCGTACATGCATTTACACGGAAAAGGCTAGCACAACCGTCCTTTGCAAAGTGACGCTCTCACGATCAAAGGGAAGCCATTAACATGTCTCGAGGAAATAAGGAGACTTCCCCAACCGGCCAATTTTTGACCGTATGTTTCTTATTTTTCTTTTCTCTTTCTACTTTTAAGTTTCCTTTTTACAAGCTCAATTGAAAAAAAAAATTACAAGAGAACCTACGGAATCAATTTTTTTTAATTATGAAGAAATAAAAAATAAAATAGCTACTGCAATATGAATAATTACAAGCAGCATATTATTATCACTTATTAAAGATAAATTGTCAATGTTATATACATCTATTAAATTTAAAAGATGAACAAACAAAAAAACTCCATGTTCCATGGTGTCGTGACACTTTCATCACTATCATCTTCGTTTGCATTATTCATCTCGTCTTTATCACTATCATTATTTTCATTAGTGAAGTTGCTTTTAACACAAACTCCATCCAAAACTTAAGCATTATATGTATAAAAATATATAGATAGAAACTAAAATTTGACAACAATAAATAACTCTTGCTTTTTTAGAATCAAGAAGCAGAATTATCGAACCTTTATGCATAGTTATGACTCATTAGTTTACAAAATCATACAATAATCGGGAGTTCGAATTGTACAAGATAATTACATTCCTATTTTTTTTATTAAGTTATATTATTTTATTTGGGAACTATAATCTTATTCTTTGGCTAAAGAATAATATCCACTATTTTAAAAGTTACAATTGAGTTTTTCGTATATTTCTTATTGATTAAATATTATTACTTTGATTTGTTTCTTTAATTATTCTAGACAATCGGAACCTTGTGTGAATATTTCCTCAACATATTTGACCGTGACCTACTTTGGAAAATGTACTTCTATATAATAAAAACGGGGAAAATGCTGAGATAACCGTGCCGTTAGTTTTGAATTGGAACGACCACACCTCAGCCACACATTGACGATCTGTTGCGGTAGTTATGTTATTTTTTACTTCTTCATAGTAAAAAAAAAAATTGATTCCGTGGGTGCTCTTGTGTTTTTGTCTCTCAATTGAGCTTGTAAAAAGAAAACTTAAAAGTAAAAAGAGAAAAGAAAAATGGGACACATATGGTCAAAAATTGGAACCGGTTGAGGAAGTCTCCCGGTTTCCTCGAAAATTGTTTATGGCTTCCCTTTGACCGTGAGACCATCACTTTGCAAAGGACGGTTATGCTGGCCGTTTCCTATTTACACTATATTTAAGTGTTACAAGATAGGAAATCCAAGATTACATATTATGGTATGACCAATATAAACATCTACTATGATCCTATATTTCTAGTTCTAACTACATATCATATTAAATTATTAAAACTATATTTTCGTCTAACAGTTTAGTCTATTAAAATCGTTGAAAGATGTCTTACAAAATTTTATGTGGTATTAGATCAAAAAGTTCTGATTTTAAATCTTTCATGACCCTTTTCAAAAACAGTTATAGTGGTCTCACAAAATTTTAAATTAATCGGGTGAAATCAAATATTATATACTTAAGTTTCAGCTGTTGTTTGGGGAAGAAACGGTGTTGGGTGTGTATTTTCAAAATGCCTAAATAATGAAATTATGTATCTTGCAATTTGTAAGCTAGCGTGCTCTCTGGGGTGCAAAAATTCCGAAGCAAGAGATATCCCTGTCCATGACTACTAAAATTAACGCGTTAACGGGATCCATTGACTATAGTCAACTCACTACATTAGATTAAAGCATGAAAATGACATCCGATAAGAACTTGGCTATATAACATCTCCGTCATCAGGCCTCATGTGCCCCTGAGTCGACAGAGAGAGTTTGAGAGTACCACTAGATTTGTTTAGGTAAAAATGGAAAAAGAGTCTCTTCGCTTCAGCTACATGATACTCTTGCTTACTATTGTTGCTTCACACTCTCTTGCTTCAACCCAACCACGTTGCCATGAAGACGAGAGATCTGCGTTGTTGGAGTTCAAGACAACCTTCTTCACCAGAAAGCGTCCGTGTTGTTACAATATCTTCAGCCGCGCTCCAGTTGAGCAAGCAAAGATCGAATCCTGGAACGCATCAGCAGGGAAAACTCAAAGCGACTGCTGTTCTTGGACTGGCGTTGAGTGTGATAAGGTAAGCGGTCACGTGATCGGCCTCGACCTCAGTTGCAGTTGTCTCTCCGGTAAAGTCAACTCCAACACCAGTATTTTCCGTCTTCTTCGCTTAAGAAGCCTTAACCTTGCCTTCAACGACTTCAATTGTCAGATTCCTCCGGCAATTGGAAATCTTGGTTCCTTGAGTCACTTGAACTTCTCTAGCTCCAACTTCACGGGCCACATCCCGTATTCCCTCGGTAACTTGACCCGACTTGTCAATCTAGAACTCTCAAAAAATAGGCTGATAGGCACAATCCGGCCCCTCGAAAACCTTACCCTACTTACTGATGTAGACTTAACTGGTAATTCATTAAATGGTACCATTCCATCTTCTTTCGGCAACATGTTGAAACTGGAGTATTTGAGTCTATTCGGCAACCAATTTGGAGGTGAAATCCCATCTTCTTTCGGACGTCTTAGTCACCTGAAGTTTTTATTATTAGTCTCTAATTCTTTAACGGGTGAAATTCCATCTTCCTTGGGAAATTTGGTCCAGCTTGAGAAGTTAGCTTTGGGGAGAAATAAGTTAATCGGGCGTATTCCATCCTCTCTCGGAAACCTCGTCCAACTTACTCGTTTAGGTCTTTCATACAATCAATTAGTGGGCGAGATTCCACTTTCTTTTAAAGACCTCATAGAGCTCAAGTTCTTAGCACTTCACTCGAATCAATTGAGTGGTGAAATCCCATCCTCGTTGGGGAGACTCACCCAATTGGAGTATATTTATCTTGATTCTAACCAATTCCATGGTGAAATTCCAAGCACGATTTTCCAATTACAAGATCTCAAATATCTTCAATTGAATTCAAATAATTTAAGTGGCACAGTGAAGTTAGATGCATTTTCAGAGGCTAAAAACCTTGAGCACCTTGTGTTATCCTCCAACAAACTGTCGTTGATCGTCGAAACCAACATAACTCACCAGTACATTTCTCTGGGTCTAAGTTCATGCAACTTAAATAGTTTCCCCGAGTTTCTACAAGATCAAAACAACTTGCGAGAGCTGGATCTATCTTACAATAACATTTATGGTCAAGTTCCTGAATGGTTTCTAAATGTGAGCACTGAAAATCTACAATATTTGAACCTTTCTAGCAACTTCCTAACAAGTTTTGCTCCAGATCCCGTTATTTTCAAGTGGAAAAAACTTGTTGCAGCAGATCTTGGGTTCAACAAGTTGCAAGGATCAGTTCCGATTCCCCCCTCTGCAATTGAGCACTACTTCATCTCGAACAACAGACTCTCCGGAGTAATATCGCCACTCATATGCAATCTAAGTTCTATTCAGATGATTGATTTGTCTGATAATAATCTGACTGGGTTTATTCCACAATGTTTGAGTAATCTGAGCAGTACTTTGGAAGTAATGAGTTTACATAGTAACAACTTTATCGGGAAAATTCCTAATTTGAATGTGAACTTCTGTGTGCTTAGTCTGATTGATCTAAGTTATAATAAATTGCAAGGGCCATTGCCAAGATCACTCCGCAACTGTAACAATTTGGAATTCCTGAATTTCGGAAACAATCAGATTACAGATGTTTTCCCGTCATGGTTGGGCTCACTACTAAGCTTGAAGGTACTTATATTGCGATACAATGGATTTAATGGA
Source organism: Eucalyptus guilfoylei (assembly GCA_016097605.1). Taxonomy (NCBI): domain Eukaryota; kingdom Viridiplantae; phylum Streptophyta; class Magnoliopsida; order Myrtales; family Myrtaceae; genus Eucalyptus; species Eucalyptus guilfoylei. The sequence goes on from CM027860.1 coordinate 21,687,374, forward strand.
CTTATTGAGGAACAGACTGACGGGATTGAGTTTCCTATGCTGCAAATCGTCGACCTCTCCCAAAATATTTTTTCCGGTAGCTTGCCATCCGGATACTTCAAGCGTTGGATTGCCATGAAAGTTTCTGAGACAAATCCATCGAGCTACATTGGGAATGCCATCGCGCAATGGCAATTCTATCCAGGTGCAACTTTTGACTACTCTATGAGTGTAATTGCCAAAGGAATTCAAATGAATTACTCAAAGATCCAAGAGTATCTCACATTGATTGATCTCTCGAGCAACAACTTCAGCGGAGTGATCCCCGAGTCCATCGGAAACCTAAAGCAACTAGAATTGCTCAACCTTTCCAACAACATCCTCTCCGGTCCTCTGCCTCCATTCTTGGCAAACCTAACGAATTTGGAACAACTGGACCTTTCTCAAAACCAGCTCTCGGGAGAGATCCCCTCGGAGTTGACTCAACTCACTTCGCTTGCGGTCTTTGACGTATCTTATAACCATTTGACTGGGCCGATACCGCAGTTAAGGCAGTTTGCTACATTTGAAAACAACTCTTACAAGGGAAACTCAGGGTTATGTGGCAATCCTCTGTCTAGAAAATGCGCAGATCTCAAAGCGTCACCACCATTATCTCCAACATCAGAAGAAGATCGAGCTTCGGGAAGTGCAATGGAATTAGACTGGAAGATCGTGTGCATGGGGTATGTAAGTGGTTTAGTGATTGGAGTGGTCCTCGGGAACACTTTGATCACAGGAAGAAGGGCTCAAAGCCTTGTGAAGAACTTCGGCAGAACAAAACAAAGACGAAAAAGGTGGAAGAGATTGTCCGAAACCAAGGAATACTCTGACCGAAGTCTTTCGTCTTCTGTGTTTGAGTACCTTTAATTTTTCTAGGTTTTCCTGCTTTAGTTATTAAGTATTCCATATGCATTTTAGTTAAAGCATTCTGTAATCATACATGTGTGAGACATCTACCAGAAAAATATATAAATATTAAGAAAGTTAAGTAAAATGAAACTTTGCTCGAGTAGCTCTATTCACTTCCACTTCCTTTCGCATCAATTACTTAGAAACCATTATATTTTTCTCCAATCATATAGAATACACTCAATCTTTATGATCATCTAACATTGATATCACTAAAAAAATATTCAGTTACATAAAGGGGTCATTACTTATTAATTATATATGGGGAGTAACAAGCAATTATTTAATCTCATATATTGGCGTATAAAAAGTACAAAATGAGAAATATTTTAGAATACAAGATAGAGAAACATACATTCCTGTTTCTTATATATATTGGTTAAAGAGTTTGCGGCATAGATATACAATGGCGCAAAGTCCAACAATGCCACTTTCAAATAACTATATGGACCATCATAACTCACTGTATAATCAGAATTCACAAACCAAATCACTTATCACTTTCGTGAAGCATTTCACATTTTCAATCCATTTCAGAAAGCAATTATCAAACAAAGTCACGTTGCTTGAAATATGAAAAGCACGCTTTGATCGGTGTACTTCCACCAATGTTTGAGCAATCTGAGTGACGCTCTGGAAGTGATTAGCCTATCAAGCAACAACTTCCAATGGAGAATTCCTCAAGTCAAGAAAACGAGTGTGCAAATTGATGATGATTGATTTCAGTTATATTCAATCCAAAGGCCATTACCTAGGCACTCGCAGGCTGTGAAGAGTAGGAGTTCCTAAATAACCAAATCAATGATACTTTTCCGTCCTGGTTGGGCTCACTTGTCATCGTGCCGATCATGCAACTTGGAAGTAACTACAGTTTTCCAAGGGTTCAGATCGTCGGCCTCTCCCAGCAGAATTGCCGGTAGCTTGCCATCTAAGTACTTTGGTCGTCAGACTGCCATGAAAGTTGCAGCAGTAGATTAAGCGGACAATTTGGGCTACACAGATCTGTGAATCATAAATCCCATTAAGAACCTCTGTCACAGGTTCTGCCCACAGCACACACCCTTCGACTGGTCTATGATTATGACCAACAAAGGCTTATGCAACAAAAGTATTCAAGGATCTACAACTTTGTCACATTGATCCATCTTTCAAGCAACAGTTTTAGGGGAGAGATATCCAAGTCTCTTGGAAGCCTAAAGCAGCTTCAGTTGCTCAACCTTTCGAATAACATTCTGGGCGGCCCATCCCCTCGTCCAGGAGAGATCCCACAAGAGTTGACCCGACTCACATCGCCTGCACTCTTCAATTTGCCTTAAAACCATTTAACTGGGCCCATACCGCAGCCACAACAGTTCCAATACATTTGTAAACAACTCATACGTAGGGAACGCAGGGTTGTGCGATATTTTTTTTTGTCTAGGAAATGTGGAGAGCTCGATGCATTGCCGCCACCATCTTCAACATCAGAAGAAGAGATCAAAAGTCAAGGAGTCCAGACGAAATAGATTGGAAGATTGTCTCGATGGGAAATGCCAGTGGACTAGTGATTGGAGTGGTGATCGGGCACAAATGGACCGTGGGAAAAAGGGCTCGAGCGGATTGTGAATAATTTTCTTTTGAAGAAGAAACAAAGGCACAGAAACTAGAAAAGACGGGCACAAGAACAAACTTGCCTTGCTCTTCATTTGGGAACAACCTTCTCTGGTGGTCTTTTCAGGTTGAATTAGTCTTCTGTCAAGTTCCAGTTGTTTCACAATTGCTAGAACATAGTATGAATGTGACAAATAAGAAATGTACGATTCCATCTCTGTTTTGCCTGTAGACATCTCTTTCTGGATTAGAGGCAATTTTCTGATTTATTTCCTAATTTTGGATGGATGTTTCATATGAGTAGGATCTGAAAACGCTAGGCTAATTTGACAAACTGACGATTTGGAAAAATTAAAAATAGAAAACTTGTTTCCTAATTTTAGCTCGGTCACAAAGCAATCAAATTCCCACAAAAGAAGATATTATAATGGATACAAACGGGACTTCTTGGAAGATTTTAATCTATAGAAGTCTTTTTTGTTACATACATATCCCATGGTCATTAATTTCGTTCAATCTCATGGAAAGATAGAATCTCGATGAATAGACTATTACATGGAAACACTTAAATCTTATCAAACCCAATCGCATTGATCATAGGACTTCTTTTATTGTGTCTACTTATGTGAATAAAGGGAACGGGAAAGCGAATTGAATATCAATTGATACGCTTCACCCTTGGGCATGATTATTGTGCACATCAAGAATAATTTCCTTCTAACAAGATTTCGACATACACTAATAGACAACAATTATTCTTGAAAAACCTTAAAGTTTCTAATCGAGGGACCGTCTAGTATATAGTGATATCAGAATAAAAGTTACAAATTTAAAGGTAAGATACTCATTATTTGTATTGGTTTGTTTTGTTTTCAGATTATCTTATTCATGCCTTTCTATTATGACATGATTGTTGGAAATTTCCTATAATATGGGCTTACATTAATTAATTGATTTTCTATTTTAAATAATCGAATAGTTCTTTCTCCTCTTTCTTATTCCACTTAATGGATATTCCAATATATATTAAACCCTTAAGTGATTTTATTGAACTGGATTTTGGCATCTACTAATAATAGGGTTAGTTGAGCAGCAAAATGTAGGCAATTGTGTTTAATTGAAACTCGTAATGGGAGAGGCCCAGTTAACACGCTATTGATTAGGGTTTGCTAAGTCTCCTCTCTAACTTATAAAAGGAAAAATTATACCTATCAATTGCTTAATCCCATTGAAAACTGCTATACTGAAATAGGTCATAGACAGAAAGGTCTGGTATTCCAATAGATCTCTGGTATCAAAGTGATATATTTTTCTTCAAGTGAAGCAATAACTCAAACAGGTACGCTTTAATTCCGCTGTACTTATTGATCTCGGTATTTTACAATCATATATGGATATGCTTATTATTGATTAATTATTTATTTATGCGAATAATTTTCTACATATGGTATATGAGCAAGTCATATATGATTATAGAACCCAAAATTATTTTTTTATGAACAAATTCGACATTTTCATCTTTGAGCCGAATATTGGCATTATTTTTTCATGTGAATTTTTTGATCGATTGATTCTGAAATTTTAGGGCTTTCGTTCTACATGTCGAGATTTTTCCAACCATATATAATTTGTATAATTTCGTTGAGAATTGGGTGAAAATTTTGAATTTAAAATTCTAGGGTTTATACTTTCAAAAAGGTTCTAGAATTTTAAATTATATGCAATTGATTGATGTTCGTAATAAATTATTGCATGGGTATTGTTTTATATATGTTTTAGCATCTTTTGGTTGCATTAAGGTAAGCTTTTTGGGCTTAAACATGATAAAACGGAATTCGACCATGGGGGTGTTAGATCCGAATTTTTTGAAGCTTAAATGTGGAAGATTTTCTCGTGTTTTTCTTTATTTAATTCACTCTAATCAATTTATGATAATATTAGAAGCAAGACTCATGAATAAATTTCAAGAAAAATCAACTTAATGGGTGTTTTTAGTGTTCTGGGTCAAAACCGGTCGCGGGACCCGGTTTTGCAAAGGTTCGGGACCCCGCTGGAGGTTGAAGAAGACCTCCAGCCGGGCCTGGGCCAAAATATGGGCTTTCACCCATATTCTATTTCAATTTCTAATCCTGGGCCAAAATATGGCCGTTTGCATTCTGATTCTGGGCTTCATGGGCTTATATAATGGGCATAAGCCCATTTTATTTATTCTTGTTCGTGTGGGCCTATAGCCCAAATTATGGGCCATTTTAATTTTGAAAAAAGAAGAAGGGCCCATTCCAAGTGGCTCGCATGGGCTCCTGCGGGTCTGCTGGCCGGGCAAAGGTCAGGGCCCGCGGGAGGGTCCGAAACATTTAAATAATAATAAAATAATTTTAAAAAAAAATAAAAAATCAAATAAATTTGTGGCAAAAATTGTTGTTTGATAAATGCAATATGATCTTAGGAAAGCACATGTTGTAAAATGCTTCATATTGTTAGATGAATTTTGGGCATAAATTTTTGGAGTTCCCTATTGATAAAAATTAGTATATGCAATAACTCACCCATAAGAGGTTATTGTGCATAAATTTGAAAATAGCATAAAGATTAATTCTCAAATTTAAAATATGGGGATGTATAATTGAAAAATATTTATCCGCCCAAATGGGATAAATGTTTTGAAAATTATATGTAATTCCCCTCTATATTAATATTATAGAGATATATAATTTAAAGGATTTGTCTGTCCAAATGAGATGAATCATTGACAATTGTATGTAATTTTCTTTGTTGTTGCTTTAGAAATTTCATGTTATGGAAAATTATAGTGCATTATACACTATGCCCAAATGGGAGTTTATAATGTACTAATTATTTTTGTTGAATAGCTTATTACCCATAATTGATTTTATTACATTATGTGTGACAAACAGTTACATTTGCTATAAATAACAATAATGCTACAATTGAAATGTTAACCGAATCAAACTTCAAGAGATGGAAGCAAGATATAAAGTTTGCTCTAGGCATCGTGGATATGGACTTGGCTCTACATGAGGATGAACCTGCCAAGCCCCATGACCAAAGTATTGCAGATCAAAAGACCCATTATTCTAGATGGGAAAAATCTAACCGATTAAGCCTCATTGCTATGAAGAGGTCAATTGCTAAGCATCTCATTAGTGGTTTACTGGAAGATACAAATGCAAGACAGTTCCTTGAAGCAGTGGAAGAAATATATAGAGTCTCAGATAAGGCTGAAGCTGGGAACTTACTGAGTAAGTTAATGAACATGAGGTATGATGCTATTATAGGTATTAGAGAATTTATACTGAAGATGGTCAACATTCAGTCCAAACCTAAGGCTCATGAAATTGTCCTTTCTGAAAATTATATTGTGCATCACGCCTTAAATATTCTGTCAGCTGAACTTAGCCAGATTAAGACTGATTATAGTGCTCAGATTGAGACATTAAGCATTAATGCCTTGATTACCAAATGTGAGACTAAAGAAGAGAAGTTAAAGAAGGAAAAGTATGAGTCTGCCCACTTAATTGCCAATGCCAAGTTAAATTCATCTAGAGGAAAATGAAAGCCTAAAGGGTCAAATGCTCATGATCCAAAGAAAGGTCAAAACTTCAAGAAAAATGGGAGTCATGGGAGAAATGGAGATAAGGATTTCAAGTGTTTTTATTGTAAGAAGCAGGGTCACAAGAGGGGCAATTGCTATAAGTTTCAAGCTTGGCTAAAAGCAAGAAAAAAAAAATCATCAAGGTGAGTTGTTAATTTGTTTTGAATCAAATCTGGTTGATGTTTCTTTGGATTCTTGGTGGCTTGATTTTGGCGTTACTGTTCATGTGACTATTACCTTATAGGGTCTCACAAATTTAAGGAATCCAAGTCTGAGGGAGTTAAAGCTTAAAGTTGGAAACGATATTAGAGTTGATGTGGAGCGCATAGGAACAGTTAGAACAAAGTCACTGCTGGACCAATGCTAGTAAGTGTTGTTTTGAATTTAGACTATGATTTTTAGCTTATTTTGAATAATGTCTTTTATGTTCCTAGTTTTAGGAACACTTAATATCTCTTTCTTCACTTGACAAAATTGGATATTGTCTTTATTTTGCGAATAAAATAGTAGATTTGAGTTATGATTCCAGAATTATTGGGAATTGTGTTTTGTTTGAGAATTATATCGATTATCCTTATCTCCCGATAGACCATATTGTTCTTACAATGTTGAGAATAATGTTGCTAAGAGATCCTTAATTAAAGAAAGATCTTCATTGTTATGGCATAAGCAATTAGGGCATATCTTCAAAGAAAGGGTTAAGTGACTCATAAAGGCTAATATTCTTCCTCCTCTTGACTCAGATAATACTGAGACTTGTATTGATTATGTAAGGGGAAAATTGTTTAAAATCAAGAAGAAAGACGCTACTCACAGTCAAAATCTATTGGAGATAATTCATACAGATATTAGTGGACCCATACTCAATCACCTTGTGTGGAAATAAGAACTTCATTAGACTCATTGATGATTTCTCCCATTATAGTTATATTGATCTAATTAAGGAGAAGACCGATGCTCTTGACATGTTCAAAGTGTTTCGCACTGAAGTTGAGAAACAATTAGGAAAAATTATCAAGATTGTTAGATCTGATTGCGGTAGTGTTATGGGCGAAATACCGAGACAAGATAACAAATGGGACCGTTTGCTAAATATTTGCAGGACTATGGTATTGTCACTCAGTATACAATGCCTGGGAGTCTTGAACAAAATGGTGTAATTGAACGAAGCAATCGCACACTCATAAAGATGAAATGAAATATGATGGGCAGTTCTAATTTGCCTGAATACTTATGGGTTGATATAATTAAAACAGCAACTTATATATCGAATTGTATACCTAATAAATCGGTGCCAAAAGCACCTTTTGAATTGTGGACAAGGAAGAAACCAAGCTTGAATCACTTTCGAGTTTGGGGGTATGATGAAAATTTATGATCCTTCTCAGAAGAAGACCGAACCCAGGACTACTAGATGTTACTTTATTGGATACCCGGACCATTCCAAAGGGTATAGGTTCTATTGTCCTACTCATGGCACTAGACTCGTTGAATCCCAAACTGCCAAATTCCTGGAATTAGATATTGTTGAAAAGAGTTATTCTCAATCTTTCGAAATGGAAGAACCACACAAAACGGTCTCTATTCCATTGCCCATCTTGAATGATGATTCTATGTAAGAGCCCTACAGAATGGAAATTCAGCAAGAAGCAAATATTAGAGATATGACGGTAGATCCTTCTATTACAAATGAAATTCCCCAGACGAATGATGCAGCTCCAAAAATACCTGTGCGAAGATCACAGCGACAAAGAAGACCAATACCTTTAAATGATTATCATGTCTAACTTGGAGAAGCTGATTTTGACATTAGAAATTTAGTTGATCCGGCGACTTTCAAGGAAGCTCTTAATAGTAATCAGGTAGATGAATGGTTAGGAGTAATGAAGGACAAGATGATTTCCATGTCAACTAATCAAGTATGGGAACTTGTTAATTTACCTGATAGGCATAAACCAATCGGCTACAAATGGGTATTCAAAACCAAGAAAGATAATAAAGGCAACATAGAGAGATTCAAGGCAAGATTAGTCGCAAAGGGGTACACACAAAAAGAAGGCATTGATTATACTGAAGTCTTTTCTCCAATATCCACTAAAGACTCTTTTCGGATAATCATGGCAGTGGTGGCTCATTTTAACTTAGAGCTTCACGAAATGGATGTCAAAATAGCCTTTCTAAATGGAGATCTGGATGAAGAAGTATATATGCAGCAGCCTAAAGGATTTAAAGAAGACCGAAATGAGCATATGGTGTGCAAACTTCAAAGGCCTATCTATGGTCTCAAATAAGCATCAAGTGGTACTTGAAATTTGACAAGGTTATGAGATCATTTGGCTTTGAAGAAAATAAGTTCGATCAATGCATCTACATGAAAGTAATGGGAGTAAATATATTTTCTTAGTACTTTATATAAATGACATTTTACTTGCTAGTAGAGATGTTGATCTATTGAATGACACAAAAAGTTTTTATCTACGAAGTTTGATATGACATATCTTGGGGAAGCCTCTTTTGTTCTAGGCATTGAAATTCATCGTAACAAATCGAAGAAGGTTCTAGGGTTATCTCGGAAAAGTTATATAGATCGTGTTTTGAAGAAATTCAATATGTAAGTCTGCAAGTCAGGTGAAACTCCTGTTGTGAAAGAAGATAGATTGAGCATAGAATAATGCCCCAAGAATGATTTTGAAAAAGAAGTTATGAAAAATGTTCCATATGTTAGTGCAGTTGATAGTCTTATGTATGCACAAGTATGTACCAGACATGATATTGTTTTTGCTGTGAATAGTGTTGGAAGATATCTGTCGAATCCAGGTCATGAACATTGGGTTGCAACTAAAAAGGTGATGAGATATCTACAACGAACAAAAAACTTCATACTCGTGTATAGTAGAGTAGAGGAACTAAAGGTGATTGAATATTTAGATGTTGACTTTGTTAGTTGTTCGAATGATAGAAAATCAACTTCCGAATATATTTTTATGATGGTTGGAGGTGCTATTTCTTGGAAGAGCACAAAGCAAACCTTGATTACGAACTCTACAATGTATGCTAAGTTTGTAGCGTGCTATGGTGCGTCAATTCAAGCTGTTTGACTCAGAAATTTGATCTCAAAATTGTGAGTTGTGGACTCTATTGCTAGACCTATGGTGATCTATTGTGACAACACTGCAACTATGTTTTATTCCAAAAATGACAATATCAGCAATACGTCCAAACACATGGAGATCAAATATTATACTGTTAAGGACTTGGTCAAAAAGGAAGACATTGTTATCGAGAATATCATAATTGAGTCTATGTTAGCTTATCCTCTAATAAAAAGCTTACGACCCATTTTGTTTAAAGAACATGTAAAGAATATGGGTGTTTTAAATTATTTTGATTTCTTTTATTAGTGAGAGTTATATAATTTATATTTATGAATATTATAGTTATATGCAAACCGATAATGCTTTTATGATGTCTATTAAAGTATTTATTATAATGATCATTATTATTGATATTATTGTTATCATTTCTCCTATTGACTGAGAAATTGAAATATAAAACAGTATTTTTAAATAAATTTTAGTTTAAAGACGACTAGATGTCACCGATTATGAGATATCATGTTAAATTGTGACATAGTCGTGCAATTTCATGTTGTTTAGAAATTGCGCTAATGCAGTTTCATATCATTGAGAAATTGCATTGAGGATCGATAAAAAATAGTGCATATTTTGATCACATGTTAGCACTATTTCTTACTACACTACTAGGTCCATGATTCATGAAAATATAATGCTTATTATATGTGACTATGGAAAGTCATGTTGTGGTATTTTCTAAACATATTAATCTCCATAGTCCTATGTTGACGTTATATAGGATTGGATTGATTTTGAGATGCCATTATTGGAATATTATTTTTTAAAGTTGTGGTCACATAAAACAAAATTTTCAATTATTAACTCGATAGTGTTGTTTTCAATATAAAATCTTTTTCAAAATAAAAATAAGTTAATTAATGTATTCCAAGTGGGAGAATGTTGGAAATTTCCTACAATATGGGTTTACATTAATTAATTGATTTTCTATTTTAAATAATCGAATTAATGGATATTTCAATATTTGTTAAACCCTTAAGTGATCTTATTGAACTGAGGTCTAGCATCTATTAATAATAGGACTAGTTGAGCAGCAAAGTGTATGCAATTGTGTTTAACTAAAGCCCGTAATGGGAGGGCCCAGTTGACATGCTATTGATTAGGGTTTGTTAGATCTCATCTCTAATTTATAAAAAGGTAAGTTATATCTATCAGTTGCTTAATCTCATTGAAAGCTGTTATACTGAAATAGGTCATAAAGAGGAAGATTGGTATTCCAATAGATCTTTGGTATCAAAGTGATATTTTTTTTTCAAGTGAAGCAATGACTCAAATAGGTACGTTTTAATTCCGATGTGCTTATTGATGTCGGTGTTTTACAATCATATATTGATCTGATTATTCTTGATTAATTAATTATTTATGTGAATAATTTTCTACAGTGATTATGCCCAACATCCTTTCTATTTATATGTAAGGCCCAACTTATACATATCCATTTGCATCCACGTCAATTTCTCGACAAGAAGCATAAAATTTTAACACAACCATTACACCTATAAAAGCCCCATCAGAAACTTCTAACGAAAACAAGCTCTATATATCAAATATAAAGCCAAGAAATATTCACAGATTCCTTCATCTCTCGCTCGTGTCTAAAGGAGCAGTTAGGGCAAGAAGGGTCAGTCTATACCCAAACTCAGCAACAAATTCTTGAAATGAAACCCCTTCTAGGGTTGTGCTTGTTACTTCGTGTTTTGTTCTCACGTGTTGGTCCTTTTCACGTTGTTGTCGAGTTTTTATCATCACCTGCAGGAAGTCTCCGAAAAGATTTTCAATGCAAACCCAGCACTTCGATCAAACAAACAAAACAAAACCCTCTTTAAAAACTACATTCATGTGTATGTCCCCGACATTGACCAGGGGCTATACAAATCATTTAAATAATGAGCTCGTGTCAGTGGAGAAGCCAACAAAAATGGCGTTTTAAGTAGCTCTTTGGATGCTACTGATCATGGAGATTAGCTGGGGGGAGAGAGAGAGAGAGTTCGTTACACATGTCAACACATAAACTTTTCTGATGTGATCGTATCATTGGATTCACTTTTTGTCATTAAATTATGGGAAAATGGAATGGCATTGACCCTTAGTGTATATTATATAGTATATAAGACACATTTGCCTCTCTGAAAATTCTTTTCAGAAATGTCAGAAACTCGAAGGTCTTTCAAAACTGTGTATCAAATATTTGTGAAGTTCACTATCTTAAATTGCTCGGCATTAACGCGCAGTATAACTAATCAATTCATACAATATTTTCATTTCCTAAGTTAAAAATGCTAAATGTGACTTCCTAATTTAGGGAGCAATTGTTAATTAACGTGTTTTTCCACGTCATCTGTGCAATAGGAGCTCCAAATGCCTTCTTGCCTTGGACCAGACATTTATTTTAACTGAAAAAGATCTTCAAAGTCTTACATCACATATAATCCATTCATAAATTCAGAGGTTCACTCTGGCACTACTCAATTTTTAACTTAAATGATCTGTGGTTATATGATTTTGTTTTTTTTTCAGTGCGAAAATATCCATACCGATACATATAGATAAGTGATGGAATTTTTACCCATGAATAAGGGCATATGGCAAGGGGACATGGTGAAAACACTTATATGCGTGTTGACTTGTTTGTGGGAGGCACATACTTTACAAGCAACTTAAGTACAAATGATAGTTGTTGGGGGAGTGAGTGAAAATATGTAGAAAAAATATGTTTTTTCTTCTTCTTTTTTGCGCACTTTACGGGTATGCTTTTGTAATTTAGCAATTATCAAATTCCTCCAAGCAAGAATAGGGAAAAGTGCTCCTCAAATGTGTCCAACAAACAAGTCCAAACACGAAAGAGAACAACTCCCAATGACACTCCCTCTCAGCTTCTATCATCCATTCATATATACATATATATATAGGTGGGTCCAATTATTTTTATTTTATTTTTATTTTCCATTATAGAAGAAGCCTATGTACGTCTGAGGTCGATTCTAGACAGACCTTGTTGGTGATATTTTTGTGAAATTTTTCATGCTTTGTGTCTCGCAGGACTTGGTTTTTTCCTTTGCCGGGCCAAATGCCAACTCTATCGAGACAAAGTCCATAAGACAACCGAGTAGCTGCTAGCCTGACCATGAATCCGAGGGGGACTTCTCGTTGAATGATCTGATTGCGACATTTCGTTTTTCGTATTTCAGCTTAATAATTTTCTAGAATTCGTCGTTGTTTATTTACTTGGTTTCGTAACAAGTTAAATTTTTAAAGTAATATTCAATTAATTATACATATTCTGATATCAAGTTGATGATACAACATTTGGGAGCACTTCAGAAGTAAAATCCCAAAAGCATCAAACCAATTAATGTGCCCTTAAAATCACTTGGTGAAATGGATCGGTTGAAGTGCACAAGAGCCGATCTAAACACTACCTAACAGCTAAACCCCCCAAAAAATTAGTCATACGAGTAAAATGTCGTTGAGGCTACAGCATTAACTTCTAAGAGTTTGGCAGTGGCAGCAAATCAATCGAAAGAATATATGGGAAATGATGTTGGATAACCAAAATTACGCACATAAAATAGGCTTAACTTTGCAAAATATATAAGATACAAAACGAAACGAAAATATAACGATATATGACTAGTAGCTTTCAAGTCGATCTGTAAAATAACATAACATGTTATTAGGAAACTTAAGTTTAAATGAATTTGTTTGGATGTCTATTTCGTTACATCACATTGTTTAATCGACTTTCTGTTTCATTATTTATATCTCCAGCATTATTCAAGAAAAAGACAATCGTAACTTATTCTCTCAATCAAGATCCTATGTAAAAAGAAACGATTGTTTGGATAGCTTGGAATATTGAGCTAATAAGTGGAACTTAATCATAGTATACATAAATGTGGAGGTTCTTGCAAAATTTGATAAACAACATGACTTCTGAGTTTAGAATCATCTAAATATTTACGACAAAATAAAAATCAAAATAATAGAACTTAATCCTAGTATGACATAAAATGTCTGAAATGCACATGCAAAGTTCTTTTCTTACTTCAATATAGAATCATATAAATATTTACGACAAAATCAAAATCAAAATAATAGAACTAAAAGGTCTTTGGTTGGGGTGTTAAAGTAAAGTCCATCCAAAACTCCTTCCTCTTTCTGAAATAAAACGTTATTCTTTAATTTAGAAATATTCTGAAAAAAGAAAAAAAGAATACCACATGCTAAATTAATCTCGATTTGCAAACATGTCAAACTTCACATTGAGATTTATATCTTATGTGGATAATCAACATGTAAAGTTGTTTTTGTCCACTTTTCAAACGTACTGAATTGAAAGCTAAATCAACAAATTATATTAACTTGAATTAATGAAAGGACTACATTGAGCATATAGTCCAAAAACCAAATTAAACATTTATCAATAGTTCATAGATTATAGAGTAACTTAAAAATTCATGAACAACATTACACACCGGGCTCAAGTTTAGGGCCCACATCAAACAAATTAAAGGTTCATAAACAACATTACATATCAAATCAAAATTTAAAGACCATTTGTATCATTTTCCTTTTTAAATTTTTGTGCATGTAAAGAATTTAGGAGATCTCACAAACAAGTGAAAAGAGGATGTGAATAGTCATGCTCAAGACAAGAGGTGGGCTAAGCTAGGCCTCTCCAATTTTAGGTAATTCTATTGTTAAGCAATCAACACATATAAAAATATGCCTAGTATTTTCCACATGAGAAAATTACATGTACACTTTCACAAAACCCTAACTCAATCCTCTTATCTCCCTTCCTTCCCATGTGACTAGCCACCATGACAATGTCATAGCTGTCACTAAGCAATCAATCCACCATCACGTCATAGTTCAATCGTCGTCGCCGTCCTCTCTCTCTCAAACAAATCCCCATCTCTCGTTATCGTGTCACCGTCAATGAGTGACCAGAGCATCTCAAGATCAAGCAATGTTGGTGCAACAAACTTCGCCGGCTCCTCTAGACGTTGGGCTCAATTGATCTCAGCTGCTCTTTTCTTCTAGATCTTGAAAGTGATGTGTGTTAGAATAGTTATCGTCGAAGACGATGAGATCACTGAGCATAGGCATGTAGAAGACAGAGAGAGAGAACTAGTTTTTGTGCTAATTAGATATGATCATGGGTTTAGTGATCAAGGGTCGGTTACAATTAAGGTTGGAAGACACTTTTAATGAGCCTAATGAAGTGTTTATAACTTCGAGACTAGGACAACCAGACTTATTCGGTTGCGAGCAAGGCATATATTGCCCCTTCTATATGTATTTTTTATTGGTGGGTTAACTTGAATAATAGTTTAGGCCAATCCGAGGGTCCCGCCCGGACCACTTACTGCTCACCCCTCGAGTGTTAGCGTCCTTGTTACGGACACATGGGAAATTGCCTTTTATGCAGAACTGCCTTAATAACTTTGTACAAACGCTTCGACAACTTTTGAATTTGGGGTTCGAGCTTGGCCAATAATTTCTTCGCCCCCATGAAAGGTCCACCGCTACTACTAATACTACTACCCTTCCATGCACAACAAAGGCATAAGGGAGAAGCGAGAAATGGAGCTGCAGTTGCAGACAAAACCCTACATCGAAGTGAAAAAGGAGAGAGGGAGACTACTGATGATGGTCTCGAAAGTCAGTGATTTCGCAACGGCCCCCAATTCTCGAAGTTTGCGAAACCATTACCCAACAAAAACTCTCAGACAATTTATATTGATCTCTCTCTCTCTCTCTCTCTCTCTCTCTCTCTCTCTCTGCGTTGCAAACGCACAAGGAAAGGGGAAGAAAATGTAACTCGCTGCATTGATTCCAGTTCTTCATCTTGTAACTTTTCCTCTTGGCCTCTTCTCTTGTTCACCTCGATTCTCTCTCTCTCTCTCTCTCTCTCTCGCGTGAAGTCAAATCCCTTAAACTCCACGCTATTCTTTTCCCTCAAAGGCGATCAACGTCCTTTTGACAAACCCCCGCATTATATAAACCCCCTCGACCCTCTTCTCTCTCTCTCCCTTACTACTACTACTCTCTCTCTATCTCTCTCTCTCTCTCTCTCACAGCTGAGCTGAAAAATGGTGCAGCACCACCACCATTGCAAGGAGAAGAGACCCAAGTTCTGCATCAACGACCACGTCGACGTCCTCGCCGAGATCCTGAAGCGCCTCGACGGCCGCTCCCTCTGCGTCGCCGCCTGCGTCTGCCGCCTCTGGTCCGCCCTCGCCCGCAACGACTCCGTCTGGGAGCACCTCTGCTTCCGCCACCTCTCCCCACCCCCTCCCTCCTCCATCCGCCCCGTCGTCTCCGCCCTCGGCGGCTACCGCCGCCTCTACATGGTCTGCATCCGCCCGGTCCTCAGCCGCCTCGGGCGGTCCCGCCGCGCCGAGCTCCCGTGGCGGGTCCGGTCCCGGGAGGAGCTGCAGCTGTCGCTCTCGCTGTTTTGCGTGGATTATTACGAAAGGCTCGGGAACGGGAGCGGCGGCGGCGGTAGCAGGTTCGGCGACGGGTCCGCGAGCGCCTCCTCCTCGCTGATGTTCCTCTGCAAGCCCGTGAACGTCTGACGAAAGAGAGAAACAGTAGATCGTCTTTCCATTTTTCTTAGGGAAAAAAAAATTGAAGCTCGAGCGTAGAAGAGGAGGAGGAAATGCTAATGAAGTGACCCGCCAGCCTATGTCCATTATAAATTCTTTTGTTTAGAATATTAGAAATAAATGCTATATCCTCTTTTTATATGATGATTAATTTGTCCGAGCATTATTGCGTTGTTTGTTTTATACCATACTAATTCAAGTTACTATTGGGATGATAGTGTAAATTTTATTTGCTAAATTAATTTAGTGACATCAATAAGGTGAGAATCATCGGGCCTGAGACATTTATGCAAAATGAAAGGAAACGATAGCTGTATATGGATAGAAAGCGACTGATTAATTAATTTATAGTAATAAATGGTGGTTTTGACTTAAATATATAATGCATTAGCCGAAATTACTAACGGGAAACATTATTTTCATGTGTTGAATTTGATTAATATAAAGAAATTTACTTACTATGCAAATGTAGATGGATTTCCATTTTTAACTTTAGTCGCAGATATTCTTGTATAACGCTCTTCAAATTATGGGTAGCTCTAACAGTATGAGATAAACGAAGGGGGAAATTATTTAATTTATACTATATAAAGCTTACGACGGAAGGATTCATTCGTTACTCTTGTAATATAGCTAAATTTGAAGCTCAGCTGCTTAGGTGACCACTGGCCACCAAGCTGGGCTTGACGGTGATTGTTCAAGGGAGCGATTTGTACTATTCTGGTGAATCTTCTCTTTTTCTTGGATTTGAATAGGAGGGAGCAGGACAATTAAAAAAAATATTCAAAAAAATCATAAATCTATATTACTTTTATCAACTCAATCATAAACTTTTTTATTATATCAATTGAAACATAAACATTTTTACGTTTTACCAATTGAATTCCTTCATTTAATTTTGACCTGAAAATCGCTAACGTAAATATTAATCATCCTACGTGATACAACTTACGCTAACGTAAATAATTTTAATAATATTTTTATATGTTTTGAATTTTTTATATTTATATTTCTTTTCTTTTCTTTTCTTTTCTTTTTCTTCTTTATTTTTTTTTTAATTATTAAGGGCCATTAGGGGGCCACCAGCGAGGATTCGCAGGCCCTCACCCAATGCCGACAACCCCCAATCAACCCATAACAATAATAAAAATAGAAAAAAAAAATGTTGATATGGAAAAAGAAACTACAAATATAAAATTTCCAAAAAATATTAAAAATTAGAAAAAATAATTCCAGTTATATCACATAGAATGGTCGACATTCATATCAATGATTTTCAACCAAATTAAATTAATTGACTCAATTGCACGAAACATGAAAATGTTGAAAACTCAAATAGCACAATAAAATATCTATGACTAAATTGATAAATGTATAATAAGTTTATGATTATTTTGACAATTTTCCCGGACGTCTTTGCCTAAGTATCAACTTTCAACGATGCATGATTATGATCCCAAAAAAAAAAAAAAAAAAAAACGATGCATGGTTGCATATCCTAACATGTAAATACTTTATAAAGGTGATTTCATGATAAATTAAGTTCGTTTGGTCACTAAATAGTGAAATTTTATTCAAGCCAGCAAAACAATTTTTCAACTAAAGTAAACTAGGAAAATCTATATTAGATCAAGAAAAGAAATGTGAGTTACGATATTTAGAAAATGATTTTTCAAGAGATAGCAACAGAAGCATTTGTACTGAAAAAGAGACGTGACTCATGGCAGTGTATTACCTGGTCTTCTTTGTCTATTACTAATCTAACCTCCCAATTAAACGAACGATGTCCTATTGTTTTATTGAGATTGATAAAACAAAATAATTCGAAATAACCCTTTGAACGAAAAAACTATACGAGTTTGATGAAATTATTTTTTTGACATTGTGATATAAGGATTAATAATCGGCAGCACTCAAATAATTAGTTTTACTTACATCGCTTCTATCACATTCGATATGGGCCGTCTTAATTTTAGTGAAAAAATCTAATAAACCATGTAAATCACTCATGCATCAATTAAGAAATGTGCACATTTTCCCCTTCAAACATCAAAAATTTACTATTGGGTATACAATTTTGTACTGAGAACTTCAGTGGATTAGCAACCCAAGGTGCAAGAGTTCGGGTACTATCATGTAACATGGGACATGTAAACTTCGACGGGGACCACCTCAAACTTTCATCATGCCTGTCCAATCCTGATCAGCCCCAGAGAGGTCCATTCGCTACATGACTTTTGTCTTCTGCAAACAATCAGCTGACCTTTATACAGTCCGTGGCAAAGCTTCCTTCGTCCTTTTCCCCCCCTCTTTGATCCCCAGCACGAAAGCCTACGCATAGACCCGGGATTAAAACTAAAGAGTCTTTGATCAGGCCGGGTGACGGACGTTCGTGGCGCAAGTGGTGGCTGCCTTTCGCGCAAAGACCCATTGGATCGGTATTCTCCATCTTTGGGCCGAAGAAACTGGGTCGTGATTGGCCCTCGGTGAGAAAAGGTTAACGGGAATATGAACTCGTCACAGTCACAGGGCCCCACGACAAGACGCTGGCTTTATTGCTGTGGTGACAGACGCGGGCATTTTAACAAACAGTTGGCGAACGGATGAAGTGAAGAGAGTGGAGTAATAAATCGCTCCGATCCCTTCCTTACGTTGTAAGGAGCAAGCGCAGCTTCGTCATCAATATCATCTGCAGAAGTCTTGCGGGTAGTCGAAAGGGCTCGGTAGACACGAAGATTGTCGAGAGACATGAACGCTCTCGCCTGGCACAAAGTCGCTGCCGTCTCTGGTCCCCTCTCTCTCTCTCTTTCTCTCTCTCTCTCTCTGTGAATTTTATCGTCCGATTGTTGGAGAAAAATCATATCTTTGGTTGAAATGAGCAGGAGTGGCAGCCCTTGCATTGGGAACATATGGTGCCCATGGCTTCAGACCCCAGAATCCCTCTTACAAGGAGGTGCATTTCCATAGCCGCGCGTCCTTGCTTTCAGTTCTTTCGTTTAAGGGTCTGATTTTGTTTAGGACTGACATGGGTTTCTTCTTTCTTTGGTGTATTTTTTTTTTCTATTTAAAAAATTATGTGAAGGTATGGCATACCGCCTCTTTGTACCATCTGGTTCACACAACTGCACTTGTCACTGCCCCTTTCACCAAACATCCCCATCTCGTGAGTACCTCTTCTCCTTCGACACTGATTGTTCTTGCAATTGGGATTTTTCATTGGTGATCTTGGAAGAAATGTGATGAAATGTTAATCAAAGGCGGTTCAGTATAGTTGGTTCTTCTTTTGTGGAAGTGATTGTGCGGTTCTAATAAGTGGGTTCACCTCGTTTCCTGTTTCAGTTCGGGGGGCTCTTGACTGCTGGAATTCTTTTGTTCTCCGGGTCGTAAGTCTTGGCCTCTTTATGTTATTTTACTCATATGCTGTATTTATATAATCAATTCTTTTGTGCATGTAAACCTTATAATTTGTGATTGGAGATTGTTCACTGTAGGATAGTCGCAGTAGGATTGCATTTTTAGTAGTTAGGACATCATGGAGATTTGTATCCTCTGTTTACGGCACTGAGCCTCTAAATTCTAAGGGCTTAGAGCCAGAGAGGCAAGTACCTGCATAGTGAAAGTTAGTGCCTTGATGTTTGGAGGAACAGAAAAAGGCATTTTAATTTTTCTCTAGCATGGTTGATGTCGTGATGAGGATTTTGTGAGACATACTTATCCCTTGCTTTGTGTGCTAGCATAAGGTGTTTGCCCCTTGTGGGGGTTTAGTTTAAAAGCAATGACCATGTAAAATCTACCGGTGGTTCTTAGTGAATTCCTCTGCCTGCCAACTTTATTTGAGTCAACTCCATCACCTATTCATGATTTCCAAATCTGCAAATTGGATTGGAAGATTTCCTATGCTCCTCGGTTTCATATTTCCTACTAATTTCATCGACATCAACAATTGTGATGAATTTTTCTTGAAATTCCACTACCTTCTCAGTACAATACAATAGTGACATGGTGGATGTTTTCTAAAATAATCTTCAGCGAAAACCTTACAAGCACCATTTTGTTTCCGCAAAAAACTGCTGAAGTTGTTTTAGGTGATTCCATTGCCACCAAATGGATTTTTTGGTCTTTTTTCTTGCTGCTTCACCACTGCTGTCGGTGTAAACTTAAAGACCTACTTGTGGGCGTCAACCATCTTTGCATCTTTGTTAAAAAAGCCTCAGCAAAATCGTCAGGGTTTTCAGAGCTTTTCCTGTTTGTGCATTTCTTTTTCCTCTCTGTTAGCAAGCATCAAAAGCTTCCCCTTTGAGGTTCCGCTCTTGTAATGATCCTTGGGGGAGTGGGGTGATTTTCCTCTAATATCTCACATCCTGAGCTCCCTCTATCATGCTGTGGGACTTTTGATGATTGTGTTGTGCCTGTGAGTATGTACAGTTTGCATGCAGTGAATTGAATACGGTAATGACTTGGGTTTTTTTGGCAATTAACTCAATATAATGACCTAGATTCTTTGTGAAAATAAAGTTTCACAGAAAATGGCAATGGCATATTGAATTAGACCTCTTAGCTTTTGGCATTGTAGGAGATAGATACATCCGATCTTGCCTTCCCTAGTTGGTATAAATTGCTATTGTCTCATACTATACGATCCTGCATTTGCTGCTAGATGCCCCAAATTTTTGTTTTGATGGTCATTAACAATCCAAATTTGTGTTGATGGTCATTAACAATCCTATTTGCTCAATTTCTGGAATCTGGATATCATCTATACTTCCTCACTAACTGCAAAATATTTTAGGTGCTACACAGCTGCACTGTATGAGGACAGAAAATACTCCATGTTGGCACCAGTTGGAGGTTTCGCGTTCATTGCTGCTTGGGCGAGCTTGCTATTTTAAGGATCTGAAGGAAACAGGAGCTCGAGATCCGTAAAAACTATGTACCGTGATCGAGATCTCAAAAAGTCGGATGTGCCCTGTTTCAGGTTTAATTTTGCTAGTGTGAGAGGGTTATTATGGTCATTAACATTGAGGGTTATTATGGTCGTTAAGTGTTATTTAACTAATAATAAAAGTGTAAAGAGTGGCAAACCCTAATAAGTTTTGTACGCTCTCCTCTTTTGTTCTATATGCTCTCCACTTTTGTTCTATATCAATTTCTATATGATATCAAAGCCGGAATATAAGAAAAAGAAATCTAGTCATTGCAAGTTTTGATTCGACATCAGTGAGTGTCGTCCAACCCAATCCAATGTCACCTAGTCCTCTTGAGTCTAGATCAAACATCGGCGAATGTCATTGGCTCAGATCGGGCGTCATCTAGCATCGCTGGTCTCATTCATCCAGCCAAGATCTAGCGCTTGTCAAGCTCGTATCCCTCTATGCGAGTTGAGCTAAGCTTTGTGGTTCTTTAAGGTTCGTTTGTGCGTTTGTCGTTCTCTATGTTTTGAAAAATAAAAAACTTGATGGGAGTGCTGACCCTGTTCACCTCAAAATTGATGTTGAATGAGGTAGTTTATGGTTGGGTGTAATCTACGATTTCGGCATATGTTTTGATGAAATAGGTGAATTTGATTAAAGTGTGGTGGATATTTCGATTTTTTGAAACAAATCATGGTAGTTTGTTAAATTGAATTCTGGTTGGTTTCATTGGAATTTAATTATTGAGAAAATTGCCTAAAAGGTCCTAAACCTATTGCATTTTCGTCAATTAAGTCCTAAACCTTTTAATTTTGTCAATTCAATCCTAAACATTTTCACTTCTTACCAATTGAGTTCATCCAACCAATTTTGACTGGAAAATTCTTATGTGGATGTAGGCGGTGCCACGCAAGACCGTCACACTAACGCGACAATTTTAATAATATTTTTATTTTTTTTGAATTTTTATTATCTTTTCTTTTTTTTCTTTCTTTCTTTTCTTTTTGACTTTCTTCTTATCCTTTTCTGGTAGCCAGTCACAAGCGACGACCGGCCATTGACCACAAGGGAGGCCGACCTAGCGCAAGCTAGGAGAGGCTGACCCTCGTTCAGGCCAGGCCGCCCTAGCTTGGGCAAGGGCCAGGCGACGGCAACGCTGGGCGAGGTCACCTTGGCCTAGGCGAGGGCCAGCCTTGTTAGATTTGACAAGTGAAGCCCTCACCAGGGCTCCCTCTTGCCGAGCTTGCCCTCGCTCGACCAGGCCTCGCCTGTGGCAAGCGAGACTAGCTGGTTGGCCATGGCCGGTGACATTCCACCGAAAAAGGAAAAGAAGAAAGCCAAAAAGAAAAGAAAGAATAAAAAATAGAAAAGATAATAAAAATTTGAAAAAATATGAAAATATTATTAAAAATTATTTACGTCGATGCCAACGGTCTTATGTGGCACCGCTGCACCGCTGGTGTCCACATCAATATTTTTCGGTCATAATTGACTAGTTGGACTCAATTGACAAGAAGTGAAAAGATTTAGGACTAAATTGGCAAAATTAAAAAGTTTATGACAGCATTGGTGTGCAATAAATTTACGACTTTTTGGACAATTTTTCCTTTGATTATTGTTCTGAAAAATCTTGTGTTATATTGGTACACATCAGGTTGTGGTGAAGAATAAAGGTGTAATGTCTGAGATTGTGTCTACATTTTTGGTCGTTTGATAGAGGAGAAGTTAGAATGTATCACTAATTTCCAGCAATGGAGGAAAATTGTGTTGCTAGTATTGACTGGGAAAAAGTAATATAATCATCTAATAGGTAACAAATCTGCCTCCTATACAAATTGAGATATTGTGGATGCCTGAATTCTTGGTCAAATGTTGAACTCCATGGAATCCCAAGTTGCAAATTTGGTTACATATATTGATATAGCAAAGGAGTTGTGGGACTACTTGAATGTCATTTATTATAGAGAAAATAATCTTTTAAGGATTTATGAAGTATTTCAAGAATTTTATACGGTTGATAGAAAGGGTCAGCCATTTTTGCTAATTTTAAACAAATTTATGAGGAGCTTAATTCTCTGCTACCCATTACCTCTAATGTTAAGGAAATGCAGAAGCAACAAGAGCAATTGGTTGTTATGGGTTTTTTGGAATAACTAGGACCAAGACACAATGCAATCCATTCCCAAATACTTAAAGGAGACAAGGTGACTTCACTCACGTACACGTTTGCTTGTGTCTAAAAGGTCTCACACGAACCACCTAAGGATGCATTCTCTATAAGTGATAGCTTAGTCTTGTCAGCCTAAGAAAATCACAGTAGTGGTCGAGGTCGTAGTGATGGCCGAAATGGTGGTGGCAGTCGTGGTTTTGTTAGACGTCAACCACCCTCATCTAATAACACTTCTAGTAACAAGGGGGTAATATCGGATTTGTCGAGACTTATCATTACTATGGTTTATGAGGACACATTCAAAAATTCTATTAGAAGCTTCATGGAACCCCTCAACAAGTTGCAGCTAATGTAGCCAATGCAATAGAGTCTGAACCTCTTCATGGTCCTCTAGGGAGGAAAAGTGATCAGAAAAAGAAATTTGCTAAGTATAATCAATTCCAAATTTTCCAACCGGTTTCACAGTGCTCCTCCAAAGCTACTTTTATCTAGATATTTAATGCAGCAATATGTCTTTCTTTTGCCTCTTGCCCCTGAGTCATTGATTCAGGTGCTATCGATCATATGACTGGAGTTTCAAGTATCTTTTCTGATTTTCATAAATCTATGTCCAATGTTACATTAGTGATGGTTCTCCATCCATGGTATAGGGGATAGGCACAATTCATCTGACATCCTCCATATTTTTATCTTCAGTCATGTATCTCCCAAGTTTTCCATTCAACCTCATGTCTATTAGTCATCTTACCAAAGCATATAATTGTTCCAATTTTCTATCTTGATTCATGTGTTTTTCAGGATTTGAAGATGAGGAAGATGATTGGTAAAGGAAATTTGTCAGGGGGTTGTACTTGTTTGATGATACTACTAGTGTTATTTGTTTTTCGGCTTCCCTACATCAGATTTATTGTTGTTTGCGCCCCCCCCCCCCCCCCCCTCCTTGGAAAGTTTAAAAAGTTAGATCCCCGGTTTCATGTAAGTCATGTCAATTTGGGAAATTGCACCGTATTAGTTACTGTCCAAGAGTCAATAAACAGGTTTCCCACTCGTTTGTATTAGTTCATTTAAATATATGGGGTCTGTGTCCTACTATTTCTAAGTTGGATTTCAGGTACTTCATTACTTTTGTAGATAACTATTCAAGAGCCACTTGACTATATCTAATGAAAAGTCATTTTGAGTTATTTTCTGTGTTTGGTGTATTTGTTACTGAAGTACATACTTAATTTTTAGTTCCTATTTGTATTCTTCGAAGTGATAATGCCAAAGAATATTTTTCTAATCCTTTTCCTAAGTTCATGACTCAAGGAAGCATCCTTCATCAATCTTCCTATTTGGATGCACCACAACAAACCAAAATTCCAACAGTAGTAATTAATATTAACATAATAGACAAATCCTTTTGGGCTGACGCTATTATGACTACATGTTATTTTATCAACCACATATCGTCCTCTATTCTTAGAGGTGCAAGGCCACGCTCTCTTCTTTTTCCTTCAGAATCCTTCTTTCATTTACCACCTCATATATTTGGTTGTGTCTGCTATATTTGCGATCATCGTTCAGGGCTTTCCAAAGTAGACCCTCACTCTCTTAAATGCATTTTTGTGGGGTATTCTCATACGTAGAAGGGTTACCGTTGCTATCGTTCTTCTTTGCATAAGTATTTTACCATTACAGATGTTTCCTTCTTTGAGTATACTATTTATTCTAATGAACCAATGGAGCCTCTACAGTGGAAGATCATTATTTTATATATGTTATTGTGAAATCCACTTTGGATTCTCCATCAGTTTCTCTACCATTCCGGCATATGTATAGTAGACATCATCAGCATGTGGAGCCCCTTGCAAATGTACCCCCACCTATTTCATCTTCTTCATCCTCTAAGTCTGAGGTAAGCCTATCACATATTGACCTTGATATCCCTATTGCACATTACAAAGGAATTCGTAGTTGTACCCAGCACCCTATTACAAAGTTTGTTATTCTGGTCTATCTGCCTCTTTTTGGGGTAGTCTAGTCACTATTGATACACATCCTATTCCTAAAATTGTTGCTAAAGCATTATCTAGATGGAGGATAGCTATGGATGAAGAATATCGGCACTAGACCAAAACCAAACTTGGAATCTTGCTCCTCCACTTGTAGGGGAAAACTACTAATAGATGTAAATTGGTGTTTACTATCAAGGTTAATCTTGATGGTTCTCTTGCTCACCTCAAGGCAAAATTGGTGGCTAAAGGTTATACACAAGTTTGTAAGGTCGATTATAGTGATACCTTCTCTCCAATGGCTAAGATGACTATGTTCGCCTTTTGCTTTATTTGGCTACTTCTACCCGTTGACCTCTTTTTCAGCTTAAAATTAAAAATCTCTTTCTTCATGGTGATTTACATGAAGAGATATCTATGGAGCAACCACTTTGGTCACGTCTGTTGTTTGAAAAAATCTTTATATGGTTTGAAGTGATCTCCTAGAGCCCGGTTTGGGAGGTTTACTGAGGTAGTGCTCCAGTTTGGACTGTTTAGATGTAGTGAAGATCATTCTATATTTTACTATGCTGTTGGAGTTGGTTAGATATTTCTTATAGTTTATGTAGATGATATTTTCATAACTAGAGATGATTCTACAAGGTTTAATGAGTTGAAATTGTATTTGCAACAGCGGTTTCAAATAAAGGATTTAAGACAACTTAAATATTTATTTGGGTAGTGAAGTGGCATAGGCAAAGAAAGGCATTCATCTCTCACAACGTCATTTGTTTTGGATTTTCTTACAAAGACAAGTATGCTAGGAGCAAAACCACTAAATACACCAATGAAAGCTGGCTTGAAATTGATGGCAAAAGACAGTGAACTATTATGGAAATGTATCGAAGACTTGTGGGAAAATAAAATTATTTGACCGTCACTCGACTTGATATTTCTTTTTTGTGAGTGTTGTAAGTCAATTTATGTCTTTCCCCCTAACCTATCATTGGGATGTTGTAGTCAGAATTTTAAGACACTTGAAGAAAGCTCTAGGTCATGATCTCTTCTATAGTGATCATGGTCACAAAGGGATGGAAGAATTTTAGGATGCTGATTGGGTTGGGTCTCCTATAGATAGGAGGCCTACATCATATTATTGCCTAAGAAGTACCAACACTCTTCAGCAGTTTTCGTGTTGTGCCCAACACATGGTCAACAATTGTTGGAAAATCCAACACGTGATCAACGCTTCCCACACACTCCGACATGCATAGGGCCAAATTTAATAATTTTCAATAAATAAGGGATCAAAATATAAATATGTAAAAAAATAATAAATAATAATAAATGCGGAAAGAAGAAAAACATAATCTTCTCAAGACTCTCACTCCTCGTGACTCATGATTTTTAGTGTAAACTCATTCTAAGCTCTTTTTCTATTATTTATTTATTTGTGAATTTGAATCAAATTAATTTGATTGTAATAATTTTCATAATGATAATTTATCATGTATATATAAGGATATACATTTAATATACAACGTGTTTCGACGTGTTAGAATTCTTTATTTTTTTAAAATGACATGTTAGCATGTCGTGTTATGTCATATCTTGTCGTGTCGCATGTTACATGTCGATGTCAATACTACTTAAGTTATTGGACTTTTGTGGGAAGAAACCTAGTATTTTGGAAGAGTAAGAAGTAAAGTTTTGTGGTTAGATCCAGCACAAAATCATAATACAAAGCTATGACTTGAGCTATTTGTGAATTAATCTGGATGCATCAACTAGTAGTTGAGCTTGAATTCACAAATCTTGTGCCAATGGAGTTCAGGTGTGATAATCAGGTAGCTATCCATATTGCTTCAAATCAACTATTCCATGAGTGTACCAAGTGTGTTGAAGTTCATTGTCTCTTTGTCCGTGACAAGCTTCGTGCTTGAGTTATTTCTACTAGTCATGTTAGGACCGGTGAACAGTTAACTAATATTTTCATTAAGTCTTTAGGGAGTAGTAGGATTGAGCATATTTGTAACAAGCTGGGCATGCTTGATATCTATACTCTAGCTTAAGGGGTCTGAAAGTGCGAGAGGGTTCTTATTGTTATTAAAACTAAGAGGGTTATTATGGTCACTAGATGTTATTTAATTAATAATAAAAGTGTGAGAATTGGCAAATCCTAGTCAGTTTTGTACACTCTCCTCTTTTGTTTTATATGCTCTCCTCTTTTATTCTATATCAATTTCTACAAATTTAATTGGAAATCTGCGTTCATTCTGCGGCTGAAATTTCGTCTGGTTTCTCTGTTGTGTTTCATGTCTGTTGTTTTAAGAAAACCAATAAAATAGCATCCTCCTTGATAAGTCGTCCAATGCAATTCAAATGTTGTAATGCGTTAACCATGGTTTAACAGGATGTATCATACAGTGAAGGATTCTCTGGTTCCCGTAACATAAATGCAGCGTTAATGAAGTGTTCACCAAGGCTGTTTTGGCAGTCTCCTGGAGAAGATATTGCCTTCTCATTTATTTCGCCAACCTGATAAAATAAGGACTTTTATTCTTTTCTGAAGGTCTTATGCTTTGAAAATTGATTGATTCTAAAATGGTAAAGAAGGGGGGGAAATAACTGTTTTGGGATCCATTTATATCCAAAGTCACATATCATTCTCTGTGGGGATAATAGAACCACAGTAATCTCCACATTATGATATCCACACGAGATTGAGAATGTCTTTGTGACAATGTTAATAAAGATTAGACCCTTTCAGCTGGGTCATTTTTTGCTGAGGAACGGGGACCAACACTATAATAGGAAACAAAAACTAACTATATTCTTCCACCGCGGTAGAAAATACACTTGACAATTTTATTTTCATTTCGAGCCTGCTTCTTCAGTGTCCAAAAGAATACAATCCTTTATTAAGCATCGGAGAGACGTCCACCGGCGAGGGGAAAAGAATGAGGAACTCAACTCCCTTCTACATCTGACAGAAGGGCTGACATGCCCGAGTAATCAATCTCAATAACTTGGGGGTCCACGATGCATCTCAGAGAGGCACCTCCAAGGGTAAAAAATAATGGTCATTCATCTTCCTCGAAGCTGCAGTAAAGAGAGGAAATTCGGTAGGAACTAAAAACTACCAAACCAATTGATTGATCAACCGCTATCTACGTTTTTAATACAAATGCTCCCTACCATTAGGCAATTACCTCACTTTTAGCTGCAGCACGGTAGTAGAATCTGCAGAGCTGAGTTCGACTCTGCAACCAGGCTAGCTGGGACTCTGAACAATCCCCAAGCCACGCCTTTCGTTGAATCTATTCTGAGAAAAGAACAAATCCTATATCAATGTTGACAGATCAGGATGCGCCATGACGCCAGTATACTGCTGCCCAGAATCAAATATTTGAGTCCATCAGTTAAGGCAACAAACTCAAAGCTCCTGTGGTAGATATAAAGGAACATATGTTAATCAGATGAGTCCAACCAAAAGTTCTGAATTTGGACAATTCTGGACACATTGTTTGAAGTATGTAGATTATCTAATGACCTGACACAAAGTCAAATACAATAAGTCAAGACTGCAAGCAATGCTTCATACGCTGCAGAAATAAGATTGTGTTAGGTTTAAAAAGTTCTTGTTATGTATAAAGAGCTGCCATCTTTCATCTAGACATATTAGAGTAAGCTGAAGTTTGCCATACCTGGAACTCCAAGAATGCCACTAGGAAAGACTAGCTGTACAATGCACAAGGCATGTCGTGACAACCATTTGATGTCCCCCACCCCAGAAGGGCAAGCCCCAGTGAAGTTGTGAAAAGTGATCAGCCACTGGCGTGGAGCTTTTGACAGTAGATGTGCCGCCGTCATATCGTTATCTCTCAGCCAGACTCAAAGAACCGTGCTACCGCCAAATAAAGCTGCTCTTCTTCAAAAGGCTTTGAAACATAATCATCCATTCCACATTCGAGGCATTCTTCATTTGTAGCCTGAATTACGTCAGCTGTCATGGCTAAGATAGGAGTATGCCAATGTACCACATTATGAAATGCATCGGAAGATGCTTCCCCAGATGCAATCTTACTATTAACCTCACTCTCGAGGTGACGAATTTGTCGTGTTGCCTCAAACCTACAATATTAGAAGAAACTACCAAATGCTCAGCAAATACAAAATAAACAAACAAAGAAATAATTAAATTGCAAAACATTGTTCAGCATAAAATAATAGAAGAGTATATCCGTTACCCGTCCATCTCTGGCATTTGCAAATCCATGAAGCAAGCAGCGAAGTCATGGGGCGGCCGAAGCTTGGCCACAGCATCCTTACCACTCCCAACACAAGTAACAATGGCACCATATTTCTTTAAAGCACCCTCTGCTACTCTTCTGTTTACCAAGTTGTCATCCACAACCAAGATTCTTCTTCCTTTCAGCAAACTGCCAAGAGTTGATACTTTTCTCCTATCAGATAGCCTCTTCTTACCATTACCGAGGGCTTCCTGGAAAAAGGATATCAAGACACTCAATCTGAGAGGCTTTGCCAGCACATTATCTACCAGGTTGGCTAATTTGAGCTTGCTGTGCTCCATTGGACTAATGGATGTAGCCAGAAGAAAAATCTTGGGACGTATTGACACTCCATTGCTGCCATTTTGCCTGTGTTTCCAAAGTGAAATATTGAGTTCTAAACCTGTTTGCCTGTCCCAAACATCTTTGTCAATGAGAACCATGTCAAAATCCGATAGTTCCCTGCAGGAAAAATAATCAAGAAATTGTTAGGCAAAGGGGCTGTCAATTGTTCGAAGTAACATAACTCAAAATATGAATTTTCCTTTCGGCCACGGCAGAGTATAATGATTGTGGTCCAATCTTTTCCTCATAGATGAAAAGATACGCAGATCAACGACACATATGCAGCAATGAGAGAGAGAGAGAGAGAGAGAGAGAGAGAGAGAATAACTAAATACTGGGCTGATAAAAGATCTGGCTAATCACTCAACAATCACCCAAGCATCCGTCAATTTTTGCAGGTGACACTCATTTGTTGAGATTCAAAACAGCTTCATAAGTCCCAGGCAACATTTAGATTATATAGATGCTACATTATACAACTATGGAACCACCAAAATACATATGAGACATCTATTTACAACCTACGGTAAGATTATTTCAAGAGCAAAGTACTAAGGTCTGATCATAGATAACCGTTCAGTATGAACCTTTTTCGGCTCTTTACATATTTAGTGTCAAGAGAATAGACTAGCTTTAATTTTGTCACTATGGTGGCAAGTGGGTCTACCTTGGGCTAGAAGAGTTGGAAAGGTAAGTACAGGCTGACATCAAACTGCAAGCGACGTCCACTGATACTTTTAGTCTCTCGAGATGATATCTTGCAACCTCAGCTCGGATGCATCTTTTATCTATCACCAAGGCTCTCAATCCTCTGAACTCTGATATGATTGAATCGTAATTTTGCCACTTCATTTCAAGACAGTTCATTTCACATTTTGCAAAGGGTACAGTAAAGGAAAATGTACTTCCAGTGCCCAGTTCACTTACAAACCCGATCTCCCCGTGCATAAGATCCACTAGACATTTGCTAATACTCAAGCCAATTCCAGTGCCACCATATGTACGTGATGTGGAGCTATCAGCCTGCACAAAAGGTGTGAATATGCGGCTTTGTGCCTCTCTGGCAATTCCAACACCTGTATCCTCAACAGTAACAAGTACTTCAACTGATTCATTCACATCAATTTGATCGGACCGATTTAACTTCTTAAAGTGCTCCCAGCTTTTCCTTCTGTCAACCACTCGAAACCCACTCAATGTATTAAAAGTTTTGTCCGATGTATCTTCAACTAAGTTTGAACTTAGTCTCTTCTCCACATCTCTAAAATCATGCTGACTGCATCCTTCTTGTAGCAGATGAACTGAGACAAATATATGCCCTTCATGTGTAAACTGCAGTAAAAATGAAGACATCAAAAAAGTGGAATTGTCTTGTAATGTTACCAAAGATCACAGATAACATGGCAAACAATTACACAGATCGAATAAATTGCTCTTTTCTTCATAGAAAAAAGTTTGAAAGGCCATCGAAGAAGAAAAAGATGATCTGATGAGGAGCAGATTGACTGTCCAAACATGTGCAGCAACAGCAAGGTCTATTTTTCACTGGTAAAGTATCCATTATCCACATGACCTTTTCTCCAAGAAATTTGGAAACCAAAGGATGAAAGAGAAACATAAGCACAAAAAACGCATTCTTTGAAATAGTTCCAAGACCCAGTGCTACTTTTTAATGCTTAGACATAAGGTCCCCTTTACAGATAGACAAGCTAATGACTAACTTTCTGAATACCAAAAAAAAATATTTGTGAAAAAGACTGCATGAGAGAAAATAGACAGAAAGTGAAGTAACAAAGACCTTGATTGAGTTCCCAACAAGATTTGTAATTATCTGCCGGAATCGACCAGGATCACCAATAACAGCTTCCGGTACCCGATCAGAGACATAGACAGCCAACTTCCCTCACCCAACAGAACCACCACAAGAGACAAACCAAGCTCCTGTAAGATTTTGCATGAAACAGCTACAGATGATTCATTGGAAAAGGAAAATGACTGGGTACATACCTCAATTCCTTTTTCATTGGATCTGCCCGAAAAAAGTGATAGCACATTATCCAGAGCCAAACGAAGATCAAAAGGCACTTTTTCTAGCTCGAGACGTCCGGATTCAATCTTGGCCTGATCAAGAACCTCATTGATCAGTGATATCAAATCTTTTCCACATGCATGAGCAGTTTGGGCATAATCCAGTTGATTTGCATTGAGATTTGTATCCATAAGCATTTGCAGCATGCCTGAAACATCATTTTAATCCATTGTCAATGTTTCAGTCAAGATTGGCAATTGGATTGTATTTCCAAAGAACTTTTACTTACCTAAAACACCATTCATAGGAGTTCTAATCTCGTGGGAAACAGTCGCAAGAAACTACAAGAAAAACATAAAAGGGTAAATTCAATTCAGATTGCTTATAATAGTATCCATGTCAAGAGAAATCACTCAAAGATGCCACAGATATAGTTGGTGAGAAAGTAGATTTCTATGAGTAAATAGATTCATGTGTTGACGACAAACGAGAAGAATTTCGAAATAGCCGTCAATTTAGTGAAACATAAAAAAAGTGCACCTGAGATTTTGCCACATCTGCAGCCTCAGCACGACTTTTCAGCTCCATCATCTGTCGATAGTCCTCCTCCACCTTAGCAATTCGATTTATAGCTGCATGAAAGATATGGCCAACAAGCAACGTGATGACCAGCAGTCCAAATGATGAATTTATTGCAGTCCATGGCAAAGGAGGTCTCTGCTTGAACCTACACACAACAATCCAGGTAATCATGAGATGCCCCAAGTATGTGGTGATAAGAACACTTATTTATAAAGAGATGTACCTGCAGTGCATCTCATGCCTCCTAAGTGGATCCCCAAAATCAACATTACTAACGTGAACCAGCCCAGTGTCAATAACGTCATCACCATACATATTGATTGGTGCAGATCCATTGGTTGTGTCATAGACATTTACAACAATCGTCTGCTTGCTGGCCAACTGATGCAGAAGCTTCTCAACTAGGGAAGGGACATCATAAGATGCACCCAAATACCTAAAAGATGGAAAACATAGACTTAATGCATTCACCTACATCTAAAGAAGAAATTTACCAAACCATCAAGTAACACCTACCCCACTGTTGCTTCAATACGTTGCTCAGCTGTAGCATCAGCAGGGAGTTCTCTATCATATACAGCAAAAGTTAGTACAACACCAAGGTGATTTGACTTCAGAAGCTTGAAGGGAGAAGTCAGTACTCCTTTCCCAGATGCCCTAGCCCGCAGTATATTCTCCCGATCTTCCTATACTTGTAACAAAAGTAACGTGTCATACGAGCATAGTCTAAGAAGTTACCGATCTTGATGGGATTCCCCCGAAGTTACAAGAAAAAGTTATTGTAACTTCTGTGTATTATTAACTTTCCTACTAAGTACAATACAATTTAATGTTTCAATTCCTCCTGCTGAGTGAATATACTCATCAGGTTTCAATTACTCCTGATGAGTGAATACACTATTCAGGACATCATCAGTAGACAAAGACAATGACATACAACATCAAAGGTTAGAACAAGTTGCACATTAAAGAACAAAAAGATGAGGATAGCGATAAAATGCATTAGCCTTACTTAACCCACCTTTCCGGACATCATGTCAATGGAGACTATGTGAGAGACAGTTTCTTGAGAAAATACGACAGGTGCATACTCATCTTGAATAGGTGCAGGGTCCAACCTATCTAGCATATAATCCGGCACAAGTGTCTGATTGGCAGTTTCCATTTTCTTTATTGTCCAGTCATGTCGCTTCTCAAATTGCTCCCTCTCTGAGTGAGGTACTTTTAAAGCATACGCAACACCACTAGTAAGTGGTCTCTCAAAAGCTGTTCTTTCTGTGTATTCTCCAAAAGTTTTCTGCAAGATAGAGATGGAAAAAATATCAATCTCAAGAGTTTTCTCCATCAAATTTTCAAAGGACCAAGGAGAATTTTGTTGCACGATGAATGCCACTACTACTCCAAGTAGGTGCTCTTGAAGGCCATGCATGAATATTAGTTCCCACAATATCTTTGCGAGATAAGTAAGATTCCACGATATCAGCCAATTACCTGGCCTATCCGATTCAATTTGGATGGTCATGGCAACCACAAGCATGGGTAGAAGGTATCAGCTCAAAGGAAGCATATGCATGATTGGGGAAATAAGGCATAAATCCATTGAGGAATCACTTTTTGAACTTTGGCACTGCAGAGTCCTTGTGGAATTTAAGCAATTTCTAAGGTTCAAACATCCAGGAATCACTCTCTCCCTAGTAGAGCTCAACAACCACTTTTTAGCACAATTTTCTTTACAATATATATTGTAGAAATTAACAGTGGGAAAGCTCTCCTTACTCTCCCGAAGGATGAAAACATGTTTTTCTACTCAACAGAAAGACAATTGTTTGAAAAGAAAAAAAATTATCGAATCATTTATTCTCAATGTCGACCTCATGCATGTTAACATGATTGAGGCTGCTGATAACAAACTCCCATCGACTACAGTTTTTGGCCTATCCAATGCTAGCATTTATGAAGGGGCAAGAATCTCAATATCAGCAACCAGTACATCTCAACACCCCATTATTGTTCTCATATTTAATTTCAATTTATTACTCACTAGAGACCACCAAATATGCACTCACATACAACTATCACCACACAATCGTTCTTTGCTGAGACCATCCACCACAAGTGGCAGAATTGCAATTGTTCTTAGGCTCAGTTTAGTTCACTGTCAAAATTTTCAAGGGAAATATACTCCTATTATCTCACAACTTAAAATGCTTGGCTGTCAGTTTAACTCGCCCAGAAAATTGCTGACATGGGAAAAAATACAAGCAAACTTCATATTTGTTAGATAACCCTAGTCTATCTGTTGTGTGATCAATGTGGTAACGCAACCATCAAGTTACACATGAACATTTGACTGTCAACGTAGAACCCCTGAAGCCATGGAAATTTAGCACAGGTATCAATTAAGAAGGGGTCGGGAGAAATGTCACCTGATCTATAGCTGACGGTTGTTTTCCATGGTGAAAGGTGGAAACAAGAATAGCCAAGGCATGAACATGGTTCATGCTGACATTAAACTGATCTTGCAGCATCCTGGCTCGCTCATCACACATGTTGGCCAGGGTCTCTTCTCTCCTCAGAACGTTTTTAGCATATAAATGCCAAAACAACCAAATGGACTCCGTTACTCCAACTACAACGAATACAATTAAAAGTTTTTTCCGCCACCTCCCAGCACTTTTGGAGGAACTATGGTTTTGCTGTTGCTGCCTCTGCTGAAGCAGCAGCTCCCGCTGCTGACTCACTGGCTTTGGCTTAACTGTTTTTTGTGTTTGGTCCCTCTGAACTCTCATATAAAAACCACACACCTTGCAGATCACTATCATCACAAAAATAACCCACCAGCATCCTTTTACTAAACCAAAGGACCTAGTCCCGCAGCTATCTCCTGCATGATTTCCCTTCCCCCTTGCTTGTGACATTTCCTGGTCATTAACAAAGGAAAGAACCCTTTTAACTGTAAAAGTGATATTGTCTTTCAGTTACTTGGAAACTCGGCAAAACAAGAGGTTAGTTTTTAACAACTTTTACATTAGAAGACACGCCTCAATAAGCAACGTATTTCAACTGATATGCAATGTCTGATATGCAATATCAAGTAAAGGAATGAGAGTGATGCAGAAATATGAAGAGAATGAAATGTCAATACACGGCTGATCTCTACGGAAATGCTAATATTCAACAAAGGAAATGACAACACAGCAAGCAAATAGAAGGGGATGCTTCTGTGGGGTTACTGTTTCTTTCCAAATACCTAATCTATTCATCATATATCCTTATAGCTTCTACAGACGGATGCTATCTCGGGTGGAACTCCTAGCTATTAAAAATGACAACAATATCAAAGATATAAGCATTACATCGAAGAACAATATGACAGAAACAACAGAAGAGAAGAATATGTACACAACTCTGTCTACATATCTAGTCACTTCTACACATAGTTGGTCGCTATTTGCAGCAAGCATACCTCCAGAAAGTTTGGATTATTGACTGATTGGAATGAAGTTTCAGATAGCGAAGCAGTTGCAATTGATTTTTCCCGTAGCATTGACAGGCAATCCTCCCAGGAGAGATTCTCAGGTTGAACCGGGCACTGGTCCTCAAATTCAGCATCTTCCCCATTCAATACTTGCTGTTTCAGAAGATCCAGATGTTCTGAGCAATCGACTTTTAGAGAGCAGGCACAACCATTTATAAATGTCATTTCCTTTCCCATTTCTTTGAGTAATTTGGAACATTGGATGGATGTTACCTGAAATAGATGAACCGAATACAGTAGTTCAGTCAAAGCCATCCCAAAGATGACAAATCCAATTTTCACCGTTTTCTCTTAAAATTTCCGTGTTAAATAAACCAAGAGCATGTTCCCTATAGTTCTTCGAACTAATGTTAAAAGAAACAAATTGAGAGTGTGCCAAGAGATATGAAGCACTTGGTGAAATGGGACGAACGCAAAAAAATGATGCAAAAGGCCCACAGCAACCAGAACACAGTCCATTATCATAGGAGGTGAACAGAGGCAAAAATACGCTGACACAACAGAGAGCTAGCATTTCTCAGCCAAATCCCAGGACTTTCTATCCCTCATACACTACATAAAGAACATGAACGTTCAAAACAAAATCTCCAGAAAAATACAGGCTTTTGAAGGTAGCAGCGTTTCCAGTGGCACCGGGAACACCACAGTTAAGCTAAACGGTTGGTTCCTCTCATGCCCTTGCTCAGACTTCTTTCCAAACATCCGACGAATTTCCTTCCAACAAAGTAATAAAAGAAGGATGTTCTATGAAAATTCCAGCTGAGTCAAGGTGCAGATTATTAGAAGATAGCTGGGGCAAACCAGGTTCGACTCAACAAAGTTACAAAGTTCAAAATAATTGTATATTCTTATTAAGGCTGTCAAAAAAGAAGGAGAAGAGACGAGATTTTCATATTACTACTTTCACTATTTCACATCGTCTCCGCATCAATCAAGTTTGAAACGTACGTGCTGGATGAACGAACATTTCAACAAAAAAGGGAGTCCAATAACTATGTCCTTCGTAATATTCAACCTTTCTTCCACATAAACGAGAAGAGATTTCAACAACGATTGCAACAATGGCCACTATACTGAGATGCAGAGCAAGCAGGGATACTGAAAATCGTAAGGAAGAGGACAGAGCAAAACATCACCTGTTTGGAGTCATCGAGCAGAGAAACTAAAGCATGGAGTTGGTTCTTGCTGACATTGAAATGCTGTATAAAGATTCGAGCTTTTTCCTCCCACAGTTCCGGGTCTTTCGCCTTCCCCACCAAAGAACTCTCACTGAAACCCGAGAAAAACCAAACAAACCCAGAGACGACCATAAGCAGAAGACAAAAGAATATGAGCTTTCTCCTCCATCTTTCCATACAATTGTGAGCTTTGATGGGCTCGTTCCCTTTATCCAACTTGAAGCTCGCTTGCAATTTGCCATTAGATCCGGCAAGCTTGCCATTAGGATGCATCTTTCCCATAGGCCACTCAACAAAGAGAGTTGATAGCCTAAGAAGAACTCCAACTAGAGGTGACAAACTCATCAATAGCTTGAGCTCAACCGCCTCAGCGCGACCCGGACAAAAATTTCAATGCTCTGTGATTCTTGAGAAGCGACCAGACGAGCCCCATGCTCTAGCTAATACGCTATACCAGCAAACGAAGCAGCAGGTCCTTGCCTTTTCTTGATCTCCTTCCGGTGTGTAATTTCTTGTTCTGTTCTAAATTTCTGAGACCACGTCCTGAGAAGCCCGAAAGGCCATCGAGAGCACACCTCTTTTGAAGAAGATAAAGTAGGAGATAATCATTCCAAAACAACTTAGCTGTACCCAAAGGAACCAGCTGTTGCTGTGGCTAGCGAACCTGTGAGAGAATCATTAATGAGGTAAGAAAAACTTTGGAACTTTTCTCTGTGTATGTGCTCTTTCCTCCTCTCATGGCCCCTGTATCGCCAAAAGAAGCATCAAGCTCGCAACTTTCTTTTTTTCCCCCAAAGGTAACTCAAAATCCTTGAACCCACACTAGAATCGCGAAATGCCCATTTGGGCTCAATGATCAGAACCGGCTAAAGCTCTCTCTCTCTGTCTCTCTCTCCCTCACTCTCTCTCTCTCTGTGGTGGAGTCTAGCATGGATGCTGAAGCTGGGCGCACCATATCATTGCCTCATCATCAAGTGGGCAACGAAGGGTTAAGGCAAAAGCAAACAAATTATGCACAAAAAAGAAAAATATCAAGAATTATGCCAAAGGAGAGAACTTTACATTTACTGCACCATCTTTGCCGCTCTCTCCGCTCGTATTATATATAAATATATACGTAGTGACATAGCTTCTCTTTTGTTTTTCTTGGGTCTCGCTTGCTTTTGGTTTGTGTAGGTGGAAAGGGACTATACTGCCCCCACCCCCCCGGGCCCCGTTTCAGCGTTTTCAAAGGGGAGGGCATTTGTCCTCTCCCTGCTGCGCAGCAGACATACGGACTTCCTAGAGAGAGAAAAAGGTCAGAGAAGAGGAGGTCCGGGTGGAGCCCGGCTCGTCGTCGCCTGTTGCATGTCCATGTGGGGGGCAACTGTCGAAAACTCGAAACACATGTTCCGGGAGGTGGGATTTGTTCATTATTCCTGTCCGAAGCATATTCAAAGACGAACGACGACGGCTATTGGCGAATTATTGAAGGCGAGAATGGCAATGATGTCGGCTCGTTTTTCATCTCTTAGATCAACGGGAACGCTGTAAAAGAAACATAAAAAGAACAAAGGAAAAAAGCATTTCTTTAGCCATAAATTTTTTTTTGATTTCATTGCGGTTTGCCCTAAATTACAGTGCGGTCGATTGCGCTTAGGAATTTTACCATACGGGATTGTGGTAAAGGAACCACGTGAAGTAG
Organism: Eucalyptus guilfoylei; assembly: GCA_016097605.1. NCBI lineage: Eukaryota > Viridiplantae > Streptophyta > Magnoliopsida > Myrtales > Myrtaceae > Eucalyptus > Eucalyptus guilfoylei. The sequence goes on from CM027860.1 coordinate 21,725,974, forward strand.
ACAAAAAGTTTGACCCAAAGTACTATAGCAAGTTGAACTAGTAAGTTAACGTATGGTAATCTGTTCATGAAATTTATAACATGTAAAGGTTAGCATTTAGTTATTAACCATTTTCATAAGTGATATAAGCATTGATTTTTAAAAATATTTTTTAATTAAATATTTTTCATGAAATATATAGAGCGTAATTATGAAATTGGACGAAATTAGTACGAGAGAAAGAGAACAATAATGGGAAGAACGCCATGATGCGAGGCGCTGTGGAAAAGGATCGGCAATTCCTCGGGAGGAATGGGTTTTGGCGTAATCCTCACTCTTTTTTTTTTTTTTTTTAAAAATTTGGCTTTCGCATGAGATTATCTGAGTCTTCTTTTCCCTTCTCTTTTTTTTGAAAAAAAAAATTGGGTTTTGGGGTCCTCCTTACGCAAATGCGATTGGCGTTAGAGATCGTGAAGAGGGGGGCAAATCAATGAAAGTATATGTCGGCTATATACCATACCCACCACGAGTTAAATATCACCATAAAGAGAGATTAGGTTTGATTTGGGGCCTAAGCTATGAGATTAAATATCAAACGCACGATTGAGGTTTAGCCTTTGCCCCTAATCAATGCCCGTGATTAGTTTTGACCACAACCATCGAATCGTTTTCTTTATTCACCACGTCACTTCGTTGCTTCTCCAGCCTCCCAAGCGATTATTGCCAAAAATCATCTGGTGATTTAACAAGCACCGGACACATATGGCCCATAGCCTCTGTTGGCATCGTTTTTTTTGGGTAAGGAGCTTCTGTCAATGTACCAAGAAATTGTTTGGTCCTCAATTGAACACGATTCTTGAGTTATATCACGGGCACAGTGATTAATTTCCGAAGTTGATTTATGAGCGATGTAATGTGATGATAATTTTTCTCAATCTAATAGATGAGAGTTACATGTATCATTTTGTGAATCGATCTTTATATCTCCTCAAAATTAACAAGAGAGATGTGTTTTATATAATGACATGATAGAGATTTTGCTCGGAGATGATCAATGAAGCAAAGCAACAGGGCACACGCAAGATTGAAAGCTCCATATTTAAAACATGCAATTAATTAAAATATAAAAAAGAAAAAAAGGATAGAGAGAATAAAATATAAAGCCTGTCCATTATAATTAAATAATCTATTGAGTGTTGATTACTTCACGGAAATGAAATAAAATAAGAATGAAATTGCTCATCAAACAATAACGAAGCCGGCCGGTAGGCCATGTAGTGCATGGCCTCTGTTACATAGCACCCAAATATAACTAAGCATCAAATATGTTAATTCTCCAATTAGCGACAATACTCTCTAGTAAGAATTAAGCATTTTAGAAGAAGAAGAAATAAATATTGTCACTTCGTTACTTCAAAGCAATAGAGATTTCAGGACCGTGACATGAATTCGATCATTTAAAAAAGCATACACTTTTATCATTCACGCCCGCAAATGGAAAATTGACTTTATTTTTTTATAATTGCGCTACATGATTGGTAGCTGGTGTCTTCACCTTGCTTACCATAATAATAATAATAATAACATTAGAGGGGATTATGAATAAAATTATGGGAAAACGAGAAAAATATAAAAATGGGTAGAGAGACAACGCGCCTTACGTGACCTTTTGTCAAGCTCCCGCCGTGCGGATGGAAGCGTGGAATTGTGGTGGCTCCATCGATTAAATTATTGGTGCAAAGGTCAAATCGAACTTTTTTCTGCGGGTGCGCGAACATGACTTCTTTTTCGATGTTTCTCTCTCGCTCGTCAAAAGATGGATCGAGTGCAATCCTCGGATGGAAATGGAACGTCAGATCTCCTCCTCCGCTCTCGGCAAAATTCGAACGTTTGGAATCATGTGCTGGTCTGTTCGTGCACATGTGTTTGTACTTGGGACATTCACCTCACCTTGCGGGTTCGAGTCATCGCTCGAAAATTCCACCAAAAATATAAGTAAAAAGAAGAAGAAAAAGTCGATTCTCTCCCGAACCCGAGTTCTATTAATTTCTGTTTTGAGAATAATCAAGTTAATTAAACCATTTGCATAGATTTCTCTTTGTTTTCATCAACTCCTAGGCATTTCAAATCATTTGCAAGTACCATATACAAATGATTGTTATTTACTTAAAGATTTTTTAGATTGAGTATGAGACGTTACATCCAATCTCACCATCAAAATTCTTGTTGAAATTGTCGACATGTTATTACTTACATAAATTGGAGTGGGGTGAATATAGAAAGTTTCCAAGTACTTTGGATTCTAATAAATCCTCGAGATGATATGACTTCACGATGGTAATATGGGAGATCGCTCATTATATAGATCAATAGATATATGCATTATTCTACAATATTAGATATTCCTTTTATCTCTCCCAAGTTTCGATGAGTCAATTACGTCATGTAAACTTAATTATATGGAAGTTTATGGATCAACAGACATATGCACGAGATGGTATAAATTCTCGAATCCAATGAAAGATTTATTCCTCCAAGTCATCATAACTCAATAGAAAATATTCTCTATTGTCTCAATAAATTAAGATCGAACAACTAGACTTCTGTGCACCTGTTTTTCCAGCGAATGAAAGAATTCGTGTCTTATTTTTCTAAAACTATCGCATGCCTTTTTCTCTCTCGTCAAAAACGAGAGAAAATATGCTTTGAAGAAAATATAAATCATTCTAAAAAAAAAGGAATCGAAGAGAGATATCCATACATATATTAAGGGAATCTAAAAAGAAAAACTATGTAAATAGAAGTGTAATAAGTCGATAATTCCAAATAACGTTCAACCGCTCGGAAACGCGTCACATCAAGCCACGGGGGACGATGGGGAGATGTCGCGGTAATGTGGATTCCGGGGCCCCGCTAGATGATGATGAAAAAAAAAAAAGGACGTGGGACCCGACCCGACCCGACCCGACGACGGCGAGGCCCCGGATCGCCGATTCCGACCCGAGTTACCGGCGAGTGTGGGGAAGAGCGCGGCTGGGGGCAGAAGGCAGAGGGCAGAGGGCAGAGAGCATCGGGGGCGGGGGGGGGGGGGGGGGGGTGGGGCCCATGACAGCTTGCACGATCTGACACATCACGTTACCTCCCTCTCTCCCTCCTCCTCAATTTTCCCTTTTCTTTTAAAAAAAAAATAATAATAATTATAAGGAAAAGGGGAGAAATTCCAAAGCAACGGCGTACGTGTGTACTGCAGCAGAAGGGGACGCGCCGGGGGCCTGACACGTCACCCGCGTCCCGTCGGGCCCCCACACCCCGGGGGCGCGGGCCCCACCTCCCCCCGATTCGGTTACGGACCGCCCCGCGCGGCCCCCCCGGGTCTCCATACGGGGGGCGGCCGACACGTCGCGGCGCGACGGCGGTGGACGCGACCGCCGGAGCCCGGCCCGGTTTTGCGGCCCGCCCCGTTTTTCTATTTACTTTTTTCGCTTTTTACCTCTTTTACCCACCTACGTTGTTTCTTCTCGGTTCGTTTTCGCTTTTCTACCTCTACGTTTTCAAGTATTTTGGGGTGAATTTAGTATATGTACGATCTCCTTCCCATTGTTTTATGTCATATACTGCTCTCACTGGCCGGCGACTCTCGTACTCATTTTTCTATGAAATTGTGTTGTTTCTTGTTTTAGGAGATGCTCCTTTGTTGTAAAGTCTCCACCCGTGTAATTCTAAAATGTTAATAACCAAGTAAGGTAATAGTCGCTAATCATATTAATCTTATGATGGACTTTAATAGACAATAAATTATTCATTAAAGATACCGACGTGATATGATTGAAATATATAGAAGATTCCCACTCAGGGAAATCTCACATGCTTTTTTATCCTCTCTATCGCATTGATAACTTTCTTTGAATATTTTGTTCTCCTCTTCTTTAGAAAAGATCGCGAAAGATTCCGCATGTTTCGAGTTTCAACTCTTTTGACACTGTACAAAAGTTGAATTTAAGACCCTTTGCAACGAAAAACATAGGAAAGGAAGATGGGGAAATTTTCCCCAAATCGATCTTTAGATATAGTGTCACAATAAGGCCCAAAAAAAAGAAGAATTCTCATTTGGATCTTTTTATAAGTGCTAATAATACAAACCAATCATCTCTAGCTCACTTGAAGTGGCAGCAACATTGGAAAAGCGACGTGCAAGTTGTACTTTTGGAGCCACTTTACCATTTGGGATTGGAGGATTGGGGGATATGATCCATGATGCACTACCATTTCGAGAGGGCGACGTCCCAACTGGGGCTGTCCAATTCACGTGCCACAGCTATAAAAAAATACAGAAAAAGAAGAAGAAAACAAAAACACTTGAAGAAGACGAAAGAAGGATCTCGATGGGGTCCCCCCAGTAGCTCTCGACTGGTGTCGTTTTTAGACGTTCCTGATTATTATAACATTAATTGAGCACTACCATTTCGAGAGGGCGACGTCCCAACTGGGGCTGTCCAATTCACGTGCCACAGCTATAAAAAAATACAGAAAAAGAAGAAGAAAACAAAAACACTTGAAGAAGACGAAAGAAGGATCTCGATGGGGTCCCCCCAGTAGCTCTCGACTGGTGTCGTTTTTAGACGTTCCTGATTATTATAACATTAATTGAGCGAAGGAGACACGAGAAGCCGGAACGACTCGTCGGACCTCCTCGTCGTTTGCGTTCATGGTGCTCCATAAGATGCCACGCTTCGCCCGAGAGGATCCACACGATTGGAGGATGAGATTTATGTTGAGGCGAAGTTAAGGAATCACCATGAGGTGATGTAGTTTCGATGATGAGGTGTTAGCATGTTGTTGAGCTTAATCAATCCGGAGCCGTGCACACGATTCCCACACGAGGCGACTCAGTTAGGTTTTGACTGGTGACTTACGTGACCTACAAAGTCAATTAAGCTATTTCATAGGTACATACAAGTCTCAATCGACTCTAAACAGTGGCAGGACCAACCACTGCACTGAAAAGCATGCATACTTATCAATGATAATAATGCACCGGGCCATACGCACGGCACAAGCTATGGTCATTGGTCACCCCATGTGCATGGATCGGAAAGAAGAGAATACGAGAAAGTCCCACTTTATCATCGACCCATCTTTTGTTCTCGTCTTTTTGGGGGTCGATTAAAACCGGGCGAAAGGACAGTAGTGCTGCTGCTCTTTTCCACGCTTTAATGGCGAACGGGCACGACCAAAAGACCCTCTCTTTGGTGGACCTGTTGACTTGCTTGCTGCAAAGAAACGTGCTGTTCCTGAAAACCGGACTCGCACTTTGCTGGGTAGTGCGCATCTCTGCTTTTCAAACTACAGGAGCTGCGGCCGAGTTGACAGGGGGACGAACCCCACTTCGTCTTTTCTGTCCCACGAGGCGCGAAGATCCAGTGGAACTGGATTCTGGCAACAGGTGGGTGAACTCAGCAACGATTTCTATCGTGCTTTTACCGGGAGGGGAGAGAATGTTTTTGAACCGGCGCGAAAAAGGAGGGCGCTTTAAGATAATGTGTGGCATGTGATGATGGTTTGTGTTGGTGGGGTTTGAAGGGGGGGAAAAGAAAGAGATTCTGCCTAATCTCTTCGGATTAACAATGATATCAGGGCAAAGTACTTGAGCCTTCAATGCCCATTTAACTCCAGGAGCATGTCATGGAAGCACTACAGACAGTAGAAAACTTGCAGCCATTGCTTTTTCTTTTGGAGAAATAGAATAATGATTCTTTTTTTATATGGTTTTTTTATTTTATTTTATTGTATCTAGACCATATCAGATCAGCTTTGCTTTTGCCTGTGCCTCTTCGCCAGAGTTTAGTGTGGGAAGGGGGTTGGGGATTCTTCTTTTTGGGGTGGTGCCAGGCAGAGGGACATTCTAGGATTTTGTTCCCCTGTTCAAATGGTTTTTTTTTCGTTTTATAATGTTATTTATCATGATATGTACGATTTAATAGTAGGAAAAGTCAAAGAAGGTGCTGATCTTGTGGAATTCAAACCTGATTGATAGGACCATCATGAATTTATCACATCATGGGGCCCTGAGTAGGAAAATGATTCCATTAGATGACCGGCATTGCTTGCTACGGACAATAATAATGCATGATTTTTTTCATGCATTTTGAATGTCTTTTTCTTTTTTCTTTTTTTCATTTCTTGCTTCATTTGTTTAGTCTCCCAAAGGAGGGAGGGAGAACCCATGTCTGTTTCATTTAAATCTTTATACTTAATAAAGATGGGAAGTGGTCATGGATACTCGATGCCATCAATTGAGCTTTTTAACTTTATGATTTCCTTTTTTCAACTTTCTAATTGTAAATATAGGTATTGAATCCTAGTAATTTGCATCACCTAGGTTCTTGGACAGTGCTCTTTGCCTATTGTCATGGCTTTCCTCCAACTTGGTCTGACTTAGGAATGATGAAGATGGTGGCTCAGCCATGGGGCACCAGACACATGCAAGACCAAGCTGTCCTTATCCAACTTATGATGCTAATCCTGTCCACTCACCCTACTAATCTGATTAAGAATGTGAGATTTGACAAATATCCACCAAATCCAACCAAACGCCTACAATTCGATCCCACGTTGTCCAAGGATAGATCCTTCCACTAAATTCACTTCGCTTGGTCCTCAACTCGCTTCAAACCTTAAACTACCACCTACTTTTATTTCTGTTTTTTTGCTAGGTGAAAAAGTGAAAATGATTAAATAAATCTTCGGAAATTTTTGTGTAGGTTTCATGCTTGTTTTGAAACAATCAGATTGAGTCATAACGACCATTCGCAAGGGCTAGGCTGCTGGGACGAGTGAGCCGATTTACTATTAACATCACCAATATCCTAGCTGAACAAGACACCCATCAGAAATATTTTGATTTATGAAATTTTACTCTCACCAGCAATTTCGAACTCGAAACTACTGAAGAAGAAAGAGAAGAAAGAATAGTGGGGGTTTCATCTGTCATCAGCTATATGTTCGCTTAGCTGAATCTGCGTAACTACCACATGTTGAATAAAAAAAGTTAGCTTGACATACATTTAATAAAGCTAAGGAGCCTGCGACCATCATGAAAATACTCATCATCACGATTCGAACATGTAATGAGATAGCACACGGATTCATATGTCTTCATAGACCAGGTTTCGCCATGAAAAGCAACGAAACACGACATATGCCGATCAAGAATTGGAATCGATTTTGTACAGTCCATATTGAGGATGTACAATCCTTACAAACAAATCCAATTATTCACGCAGGTATTTGCAGATCCACGGACCTGTTGCATATAATCTCGACAAACGAAGATACGTTCTAAAATAAAAACAATCCTTGGTTAGGCTTTACAGGAAGGAAATCGAGTGGAAATCAAGAGGAATATCGCACCAAGCAGAAGGAGACAACCCGGTGAACATGTAGAGACAAGACACGATCCGGAACACAACAAAAACAAAGGGACGAGAGATCATTAGAGCTTAGCTGTTCACCAATCGCATCTTTATTTTCTTTTTCACTTGAGACCCATTTCTTGGTTCAGCTGGTTTTTGCCTTGGTGACATTGACATGGCTCACTTCTCGACAGCTACTCCGACAATGCTATTATAGACCCGGATCACACTATCTTCCACCGTGTTCTTTTGATGATTTCCCACATCTTGGCTCTTGGACTCATTCCAATTTCTCCTGTTTAATCATTATCGTCTTCCTTTCATGGACAGAAACGAGCTTTAGCCCCGCAGTTTCACAAGCGAAAAACGTTTGCAGTTTCCCATAAATATTTCTCTACCTACGTTTCACGCTGCTTAGTTGAAGGATCAATGAGGGAGTTCGGCGCATGTCAGACTATCAAACGGCTCATAATTGCTGTGGTTTGAAGTGATTCCAACTCTCTCTCTCTCTCTGGGGCCCATTTACAGGGCTGCAATTTAGGTATGAGTTTGATAGGTCCACTATCAAATGGGGCCAATATCATCAGGAAGATATAGGTACACCTCTTCCTTTTAATTACGCAGAACCGGTATTAACATTCTACAGTACTCTGCCATCAAAATGGTCTTTTTCACAGCATTGCTTACCGTGCGTTGAATGATGCAGACGGTTCTTCTATTCATGCTTGGAGGGCGGAGGAGGAACTATTTTCAAGAACCTGAACTGGGTCCAGAAGATGATAACCGGTCAAGTCCTAACCAATGCAGATACCCCCTTATTTGTTTCCTATCGGATGCCAGATTATGGGTCGTCACACATTTGGTGTTCTCGCTACAGGCCGTCCGCAGCAGAATTCATCGACTGAGGCACGATATTTGCACTGTCCAAGTCCCAAAATCAAAACATTATTTACCGCGCTAATCCTTCCAATTTCAGCCAATTCCAAAACTGGCACCAGGGAAATTCATGAAACATGGCACGACAACTAGCATTTACCGAAGTCATGATCTCAAATCCAACGACATGAGCATCCATCAAAACGGGATAAAGTTGCAAATAGTGATGGCTTGTGCTAAAGAAAGTGATCATTGCCTATTTAGTCCAAATAGAGCCTCGCAAGGTCATGAATATACAGGCCATGTGCCCCCACCGAGCAATAACTGGATTGAGCAGAGCACGTACAACTGCTCTTACCTCTCTCCTGCATGGCTTAGTTAACACAATCACATGGAACAAGGTAGCATTCAAATCTGCTCTACAATACAAAATATGGGGCGGACTATCATATGACGAGCGAGTTCGCGACATACAACACAAGCACTTCACAACCACCTCTCATGAACTTGATCTGAAAGGATTGTGCCCATTGGACTGGTTCTCTGTCTTTGCAGAAGAATTGTACATCTGCAGAAGGTCCTTGATTTTGGTATACATCATCTGCGACGAGTCGCCCCCGCCACTGCTTTGCGATGGTCGTGAGCTATCCTGAAGCTGAATCTTCTCCAACAGATATTGCCTCTCAGCCTCGGCCTCACTGAGACGAAGCTTGAGATATCGACTAGCATACTCTTCCTCAGACTTCTCGGACTTTGCAAGAGCAATTCTCTGCATCCTATCCGCCTCCCGTTTTGCTTCATCAGCCTTACGCTGGAACATCTCCGCCTCTGCCTGTTTCAGTCTAACAATCTTTTCCAGCTCCTCAATCTGGAGTTTCTTCTTTTGCCGCTCCATCTTCAGTTCTGTCACTTCTCTGGCCTTGTCCTCGAGCTCCCGGTCACAAGTGTCAAGAGCTATGCGAGCTTTCTTAAACATCCTCATCTTCTCATCAGCAACCATTTCCATCTTTCTTATGGCTTCCTGCACCACCTCAGCAATACGGCCACATGCCTCATGTGGAGCTATCAATCGTCCACCTTCCCCATTTTCCAGGTTCTTTGGAGACTCACCCTCAAGGTCTTCATTAAGATGACATACAATCAATATCATCATTACTAGAGAGAAATACATAGCTTAATTCTCAAGAGAGTTCAGGTTTCTAAGTGTCAACACCATAAGAAGGCAGACAAGATCAGTAGAAAGCGTCAACGTTCCATTTTACAGGTTGCATCAAGGTGTGAATCCATGCAATAAGTTCTCAGATGAGTTTTCATTGCTTTGCAAACAAAGAAGTAATAGTACCTACTAAGCTACTATCCAGAGCAATAGCCCAAAAAGAAATAAGAAGAGTTCTCCTATATATAGACAGGCCTCATTTCCTAAAACTTGCAAGATGGAATCATTTCACTTTTGCAGTTAGTAGTAATTGTAATGCAAAACAATATCGATATCCAACTAAGCAACAGTCAAGGATGGGAGGCATCCTATAGTGTACATGTGATGTTGTTGTGCATCCAGAGTAAGCTGAGAAGTTAGCTTAGTGGAGTAATTACTCCACATTATCACTGCAGAGTAAACATTCATGTGATTAAAAAGTTACTTGTTATTCTACTAGAACAGCTGCATAAAGGATACCTTGGAAAAACATCAGTATTGCCCTGCATGCTGTTGACTCTGCTAGGCCATCCTTCATTTTTTGAATTAATTCCCCGCACTTCCAGAAGAGACTTCTACCTCGTTGATCCTCACTTCCACTGAAAATTCGACTGACAAAATCAAGTTCCCTGATAAGAGCATCGCGGTCCCAGGCTGGGGCACAGTGCTGGAACACGTCTTTCACCCAACCTAACAGTTCGGATGTCCGATTGCATGCTCGACACCGGAAAAGCATTTCACTCAAGCCTGCTCCAATCTTAACAGAGGGCCCCATACAAATTTGTCCATCACGAATGGCACAATCAGTATGAGTCCAGTGAGAACACAAGTCGCAGCCGATCCACCGACAGGTATTCACCTCAAAATCGAACTTGTTGCATATGACACACATGCAGAGGTTGCAGAAACCATTTCTGCCCGTGCATATCTCACAGGTGCAATCATCAGCAGGAAGCTGGTTTTGGCAAGCAATATTTCGGCATCTCTTATAAACAAACACTTCAATAAGAGAAGTCTGGGAGAGACTGATATTTGGATGTAAAAATGCCTGAATTCCAGTATTTATAGAAACAAGGATCTCAAGCTGCACTCGATTTGCTCTGATCAACGTCTTGGCGGTTAAATCAGATCTACTCTGAACAAGCTTTTGCAAAATCAAAAATTCCTCTCTCTGCTGTGAGCCTCCGTTCCCTTCAAGGATAGCCCGAAGCCTATTCTTCAAGTCATCAAGATAATCGTCTGGCAAACGATGCATTTTCTCAGCAATCACATCTACTCGTTCTTTTGCAATGTCCCGAAGGTGTACCTTATCTGCACTGGACAGACGGCGTACAACTGACTGTTCAAAGGCATCATTGTCAGACTTCCCATTCTCCAACTTCTTTCCCAAAATAGCATCGCTAGTAGGCCATGTTTCCCTAGAACTAGCACTTTCAGTAGGCGACTCGTGAATTTGATCAGAGTTGGGTCGAGGGTCCTGCACATCAGGAGACAAGTGGGCATCTGATGAAACAAGGGAAAGGGATGTTTGCAAGCCTCCAGCCCGAGCTTGTTGACGAGGAGGCAGCATTTGCGAAGAAGGTTGGTGGTGAATGTTAGAACCAGATGATGTTCCCATCAGTTGATTTTGATCTTCCTGATCGTGTCACTGTGAAAGAAGAAAAAGTTTACTAACTTGCCATCTATTGCGCTACATATATCTGAAAAGAATTCCAGAAAAATGTAAGAACAGAAAGGCACAAAAGATATGCATCTGACAGAGCACCTAGTTATGCTGTTTTATCCTATGAGAAAGAAACAATATAATTGCACGACAAGTTTAAAAATGGCTTTTGCAAACAACGAACTCTCTCAAGACCAAGATTCATAATGGCCTCGGTAAAAAATTTCCAATCAGAACCACATGCAATGGGCTTCTTGGTTAGGGAATGGATATATGTACTCGGATGAGATGCATAGCATACATTTGATTCCCCACACCACCAAGCGATAATAAGTTTGTGCCAGGCACCAGGGCTTTGGCTTGGGTCTTACTAGGTCGATCTCAGTGGGTCATTTCATGGAGTTCATCAAATTAGGTCCCATTTGTTTCCCAGAAAATGAATGATTTGGAAAACACTTTCCTAAAAATCATTTATATCACTTACAGAAACGAAAATGTTTTTAAGACATGAATTGTTTCCAATAATGAAAACATTATCCATTGACTAATTATTTTAAACAGTATAAGATATCTTTTCAGGAAAATATTTCCAAATCATTCATATCCTACGAAACAATAGGAGCTTATACTGAGCTTTGTTGTTAAAAAGAGGGGAAAAAAAATCCAGTAATAGCTCCAAGCAGGTTTCTCGAATCGATTCACATACAAGTTATCTTCTTCGCTCAGAAATATTAAATTCCCAGGTCCAATTGTGCTAAACCCAGAAAAGCCAGCCATCACGACTGGAACCAGCACACATACAGAGGGGTAAAACTCCATAACGAAGCTTAGCCCACCGACAGCGCGTTTCCACCACTGACCATGGACACCATAACCCAGATCACGAACCCGGAATCGATCGAATTGAAAAATTTTCCTCCCAAGAACTCGAAACGAAACGAAGAGAGAGGACTAAACCCCGATTAACCTACCGAACCGAACCCCGTCGAAGCTATTCAAAACATCATCCTGTAGCTCAGTTGACTAGAAAGGTCTCGTTTTTCCAGCAATGGAACCGAAAAACCGCCAAGAAATCAAGAGATCGGACACCAAAGTACTAAGAATCGCTTACCCAGATGGCGAAAAGACCCAAGAAAACTGAGCTGAAGATTTCAAGCAGAAAGAACAACTACCCAAGTTCGAAACTTTAAACGGCAAACCAGAACAAGCAAAGCTAAGACAGATGTTCAAGCAGAAATCTTCGAGACGATACTCCGATCATTTCTGCAAATCTGAAGCCACAAAGAGAGAGAGAGAGAGATTACCGGCGAAAACCCTCGACGCACCGAAGACGCGACTGGGGGGCGCACGCGTTTTGGATCTTCAACGCGGGGACGACCGGCTCAACCGGTCAGTCGAACGAGTTGACCGGTCGGGCACGTTTTGTTCCCCTTGTGTCTTTCGACGTACGTTGTCTTTTCGTACGACGTTTGTGCTCCTTTTGCTTTTTCTCTGACCTGTAAACGCGACGGATGAGATGCACTATTGGAGTCCAAACCGTTCCGAACTTCCGACCCACGATTGAGATTTATCCCGTCGTTCCTTTTTACTGAAGAAAAAGAAGAAAAGAAGGACGAAATCTGCCTTTAATCGTTTTTCAAACTGACAATCATCACGGACGTCTTTACAATTATCAAATCCATTTCTATAATAATTATCGTCTCACGTCAACCAACAAAAATAAATATCATTCGCCCTTTAACTCTTTGAATATCCGATTGATCTTTAAAATCACTTATGGGACATGCAGCCCAGTGATAATTTTTTTTAATGAAAATGGAAACGTTTAATTGCAAATATAAGATTCAATTGGTAAATTTAGAGTAAGACAAATAAAAAAAGAATTCTTTAGAATCATCTCCCTTATTGAGAATAATTAAGATGCGAAGCATAATTTTATAGAACCATTTGGATCGAATCCAAACATCTGTCATCGTCTGTAAATTTTCATATAGCCCTCATGACCTAAACAGTCTACATATGCCCATTTCACTCGCAACGCCCATTTCACACAAGGAGATGATCTGTAGTCTCAAAATTATGCTCGACTCCGATTATTCATTTCATTAAATTTAATTAAGTATTTTGGAGTGGTTGGGCCATTTGAAGGACAATAAAACTCTAAGAACAGAAGGGAGCGGGTTAGTTCGCTTATTGGGTACTAAAAACTGAAGCTTCATTTTAAAATGATCCCTAAAACCAAGAACTAACCTCTGAAATCCAAAGGCATAATGCAGAAAGTGCATAGAGACGAGAGGAGCAGCAAGGAGGGAGAAGAAGAGGGAGAAGAGGGGGGGGGGGGGGGGGGGTGTTGGGTTTGAGAATTAGAGCCCTAACAAATCTTCAATAACTACACAAGAGAACAGCTCTTCGTCCTTTTCCATCAATTAAAATACCGACACATGAAACTGACACCCACTCATCATCGTCACTAGTAAAGAGCCCGTTTCGCTTCATGCGCCTGCTGATACGTACTATGGAGATGGCAAATAAAAGAAGAAATCTATTCTCATTTCTGACTGTCTGCTGCTTCCACCGGTTCGACTATCTCGGCCTCTAATGTCCCTCGAGTTTGGGATCCACCTGGTGCGGACTGAACCTCCGGTGCAGATAACCACTTTCCAGAAAGAGCCATGCCCATCATCTCATATATCTTACCCCCGAGTTGTGCCGGATTGTCAGGCTGCAAGTACAATAGAGTCACGACATGATCATATACATAAATATATCAACATATCAGCGAATCAAGCAAAATCATGAGGCTAGTTTGCATCAAGCTGCTTATACTGGCTGTTGTTTGAGGAACCGCCCTCAAAGAAAGCAGTACATTGTGTCCCTCTATCTAATGCTCAATGAGCTTTCAGTAGATTATATGTTTACAGGAATGACTGAATATTCGAGATAGGAAGTCCATGGGTACTCACAGTAAAACCACTGGAGACTAATGCTGCATCATACAAAAGATCAACTGCCCTCAATGCGTCTTCATCATCAGGGCTATTCCCGCAGGCAGCCTGCAAAGGAAGCATTATGAGGGTGAAGATGCATCGGACACCATTTTTAACTGAATGGTGCAAAAGATCAAAAAACACAGACAACCAGACCCATACATTTAGGTTCTTAATGATTGGGTGATCTGGATTGATCTCGAACACTCTTCTGCTTCTCATGAACTCCAGGCTGGAGGTATCGCCAACAGTCTGCGCCTTCATTAACCTATACCAGAAGTACAACATTCACGATCAAGAACTTAACAGAAAAACAAAATAAGAAGAGAATTGATCCTTCCAGAAAGGGCAAAATACAAAATCGCCTCTCAGAAACAAATATCAAGTTACCTCTCCATATTAGCAGACCAGCCAAACTTTCCAGATACAAGAACACAAGGCGATGAGCTGAGTCGGTTTGAGATTTGAACACTAGCCACCTTGTCACCCAGTCGCTTTTTCATCCAATCACAGGTTTGCCCAAACTCCTGCTTCGTCACCTTCTCCTTTTCCTCGTCTTTGTCACCTGTTGAGAACAAACAACAATCATCATGCTACAGAGAGATTCACTACATTTCCACATAAGAGCTGCACACCTAAAGCCCGATTAATACAACTCAAAATTTCTGCCATATAGTACTTCTCAATCATAAAGAGTTCCACTGGTACAAACGATAACATAATTCAAGTAACAAGCTTAACCAACCTAAATCCAAGTCCTCCTTGCTGATATCAACAAAATTCTTCTCCTTGTAGGATTTCAAATTCTGAATAGCAACTTCGTCGATGGGATCAACCAGGAGCAAAACCTATAAAGGAGCACCCCAACATTCCATCATTGAACAAAGAAAAAAAGGAAAATGATGATTATTAACAAGGTGAAGAACAAAAATTACATACTTCAAGATCCTTCTCAAGAAGTTTCTCCAGGAAAGGTGCATTCTTAGCACTAGTCACACTGTCTGCTGCGACATAATAAATATCCTTCTGCTCAGGTTTCATGTTCTCCACGTACTCATCCAAGCTGATCATGTCATGCTCACTTTGCGAGGAGAAAAACCTCAACAATGGTCCAATCCTTTTGTGGTTTTCACGATCTTCAATGCATCCAAGTTTCAGGTGTTTACCATAGTTGTCCCAAAACTTCTCATAATCCTGAAGGGAGAGACAAGTAAAGAGGCGTATAAGAAAATATAATTTAAAGGAAACCCCATGCTGGTCAGAAATCTTCACCATGAAACTAAAAGAAGAACGGAAATCTCAAAGAGAAAAGGCAAGACAAACCTCTCGGTTTTCACTCAGTGATATGCCCAGAATCATGTCAAAGGCCTTCCTTACCAAACGCTTCCTCATTATTCGGACCTTCAAAAAATAACGGTTACCATAGCAAAGATTAGATGGGAAAATATTTTGAAGACCACTGGTTCCACAGAAATAATGATGCTAATTGCACTTACAATGCGACTTTCTTGAAGAATCTCTCTTGAGACATTGAGTGGAAGATCATTGGAATCCACAACACCTTTGACAAAGCTTAGATAACGAGGAAACTATTCCAAGACCAGCCAAGCAGGCAAACAACAACATGAAGAAGCATTAATAAGCTTACATTCAACCAAGACCTTCCTTTTATATCACTGAGTAACTATTGACATTCTGCATACCAGTTCCCCATCGAAGTCATCTGATATGAAGACTCTTTTAACATAGAGCCTTATATTTTTGGTCTTTGGATTTGCTAGGTCATCCTTTCCCATAGATGAGGCAGCTGGCACATAAAGGATAGACCTAAACTCAACTTCTCCCTGCAGAATTCATAAAGACAGCATGTCATCAACTGAAGTAAGAATCCTGACCTACCTTAAAAACTCAAATACTGAGAGCAGCAATAGGTAGTGCAAGCAAATCAAAGTGCTAGTAGGTTATTTTCATCCCAACCATCTCTCTATGACTTGAGCTCACTATAAACAGTAAACATAACATGCAAGCAAATTAATGAGCATCACCTCAGTTGTAAAATGTGAAGATGCTAATGGATCCAAGTACTCATTAAATGTTTTCCTGTAGAACTCATTGTACTCCTCGGTGGAAACTTCTCTGGGGTTCCGAAGCTACAATAAAAGGAAAACAAGTATTAAACTCTCCCCTGAATGAAGAAACTTCAATCCAAACAGAGCAAACACTTATGCATCTAGCTCACCCATATAGGTTGTGTCTCATTGGTCAGCTCCCAGTCCCAGTATTTTTCAATAACTTTCTTTGTTTTCTTCTTCCTCTGCAACATCATCACATAACAGTAGATAAGCAGATACACAAGCTTTCTACTGTGCATAATAAAAGAACTGTGTCCTTCAGAGACAGACCAGATTTTAGAGCATGATCTGAAAGAGATTACCTCAGCTTTGTCATCTTCGCCCTCCTGCTTGGCTTCAGCAGGATCCTCATCAACCTCCACCTGCATGAGAATAGAATGCCGACATTTGATAAAGTAAGAAGAAATGGGCCACAGAAGTGGCATGTCACTAGTGCAGCTCTCCAATGGAATGAAGTGAATGAAAAAGGAAAAATCCATGGATCTGTCAAACCTCTTTAGTATATCCCTTTTCCTGCCAAGTATAGATCGGGAAAGAAACGAACTGCGAGTAGTTTGTCACTAACTTCTGTATCCGCTCTGGATGTGCAAAACCTTTATCATCATTCTACAGTAACATAGACCAATAAAGACTCGTGTGAGCCCAATAAGAGAGCAAATAAGAGCCCACATACCATATAACAGACAGACACTGATACAAATTGAAACATAAAGATAAGCAGCGTTTAGCTTACCTTGAGATACAAGGTCAGGCGAGTTCCCCGTGGAATAAGTTTGTCCGGATCAGTTTCCTCCCGAATGGAATAGGAACTGGAGTTAGCCTCTCCTTGCCACACATATTGCTTATCAGATTTTGGACTCTTTGTTGAGACGACCACCTTCAAAATGGGGAAGAAAAACAACCGTCTCAATGATCGCGAGCACACTCATTGTAGATATTCGATTAGACAAAAAAAAAGAAAAAACTCATTGTACATACGAAGAGGTTATACAAATTGGACAACATACCCTTTCGGCAACCAGAAAGGCGGAATAAAATCCCACACCAAATTGACCGATTAAATTGCTGTCAGAACCAGACTCTTTACTCTCCTGCACCAAAAACATCCATAAGCAAATACCGTTAATCTCAATAATTAGCATGGACAAAAACAACACCACCACCAGAGCCAACAATGCAGGACCTTTACTGCCTTCAAGAATTTTGCTGTTCCACTTTGAGCAATTGTTCCAAGACAGTCAACCAGCTCTTCTCTAGTCATCCCGATACCTGTATCACTGCACACACAACATGCGGGGCTTTAAACAACTTAAATAATGTAAAATCATCAGTCAAAGCCAGCAGCTCATTGACTTACGTGATTGATATGATTCCATTATCTTTATCAGTCTGAATACGGATATCAAGATCCGCTGCCGCATCTTTCAAAAGTTGTGGCTCAGTAACACTAAGGAATCTCAACTTGTCCAAGGCATCACTTGCATTGCTGGGAACACATACATGAGAACCATCAAATAAGGACAATGACAACTCAATAAATTAGGAAGAAATTGATTACTTTTCTTATTAGGCTGCCTAGACAGCAATTAGAATTCAAAAAGATAATGACGATAATAAACTGACTTAAACCTCCACAAAATGACAGCACTCATAAAGTAGAGTGACAATTTCAGTTGCGCTAGTCTATTAAATGGTGCAGAACTCTTAACTCTGCAGCTAATTTGTGTACCTGTATGTCCATTGATCCATTTATAAAGGAGAATCCAATTATATCGGGCCTCAAAGTCAATATTGGTAGGCAAAGAGAAAGTAACTCGCCCTTCAATGTGAAAGACACCATTTCCTTATCTTCAACATCCATTCAGATAAAATAAAGGTGTAGACCACATCAAACGTTACTAGTAATTCCAAATATTGACTGCATTTAGTCTTCTAAACATTCAAGGCCTTTTGTAAGGCATTAAGTTTTATATTCCAGAACTCTTTTTTTTTTTATATAGTCATAAATAGAACCCTAAGCCACGGAAAGTGTAGCTCAATGCCATAGGCCCACCCTAGTATCATTTATCATATCGTTTTCAAATCACGGTTTTAGTTCGAAATTGTGCTTAGACCACCATGAGAAGACAGTTTATGTAGTCAACGGGAAAACAAAGAAACTCATGAGCGCCAGCATCCGCAAGATGAATAGGTCGAAACCCAAAAGATACCTAATGAGCTCCCGAAGAAACACCTCCTTGTTGCTGTATAAGCTGTTCACAATGAGGTCCATAAGACGACTAACCTGCCATCGAAAAAGCAAAACATACAACTCAACAACAGACAACCCCAACCAACGAGAGAAGTAATCAACGGGTCCCTCCAAGCCGCATACCTCTGCTTGATACTCGTATTTCTCGGCTGATGACGGAGGAGACGCATCGTTCGCCGCCGCGGTCGATTCATACCTCCTGCCAGAAAGCAAAGAGCTTTTCAAGTTCAACGAGTGCGAAGGCCCGGCAATGTTGCAACACCCCCTGGACACCGCAGGATACGGACCGCCTCCGACATCATTCTCCGTCGCCTGCGCAAAGTCCATGCCAGAAACAAGAAGAAATAGAAGTCAATTCACATCGCCGGATGAGAAATTCATCCGATATTCCAAAAATCACACGCGCGAGGGACGGACGATCAACGATTCGGATAACGCGAACCGGAAAAAAAAAAACGAAACGACCGAGCGCAGCACTCCACGCGAAGCGCATTCGCAGCGAAAGGTTTAACATTTCCATCTCGATCGAACGGATATAGCTTCGACTTCGGGGCGATCGTACCGTATTGGCGGCGGCGGCGGCGGAGGGGCGGCAGCCGGCGGCGGGGCCGCGGAGGCGGAGGAGGGCCGAGACGGAGCGCCTCGAGGAGAGCCTGTGCATGGTGGCAGGGGATCGTGATCGAGACGAGGGAAGGGGAAGACGACGGCGAGCTCCGGGAGCGGCGAAATGGCGGTGAGCAGGGGGGGTTTTAGTAGGGTTTTGGGGAGGGAGGGAAGAAGAAGAAGAAGAAGGTTCTGGAGATGGTGGCGAACCAGAGGCCCAGCGTGGATCGCCTCAATTTTTCCCAAATGCCCCGGCTAATTGGCGAATCATCTTTCGACACGTGGAAGGCAGCGTTTCAGCGCAAATCGACGCCGTTGAGGTTAATATCCTCGCCTTTGTATAAATCTAGGCTTATCCTTAACCAGTATGGGATTCTCTAATCACAATCAATGGTCGAGTTCGGAAAATCTTGATTTGTTCGGCGACATTGCTTTGGTGGTAATAGCTCCATCGATCGATCGATCAAATAATAGTAAATCCAACGCTTTGCTACATGGCACGTGAGACCTTGACTACGGTATGTGATTCGAGATCATTTATAGTCTAGCTCGTTAATTACGCATGGCACTAAGAAAATGGACACATAAACCCATTCTTAATCAATTGCTTGATAAGTTTCTTGATTTAATTAACTAAATCCTTTTATTTTTAGTAGACACGTCAAAATGGGCCATAAATCCATTTTTTAACTCATATTTGATGAGTTGAATTGTCATATGGATAAATTATATTCAATAAATAGATCATAAATATGTTTAAAATAATAAGACCTACAATAATAATAATATGGATATTAAATGATTTCACTAACCTATTTATATCTAACGCACCTCTACGGCTCTCACAATTTTGCACTCGCTCACTTCGTGCTTCTACCTTAATTTTGATATAAGTTTTCTCATAATTGGATTATATATAAAAGTGTTTTTAATGAAATGAGTTGGATTGGATAGGAGTTTGATCGAATGTAGGTCATCAGATTTGTAATGAATGAGAATAGGTCAAAATAAGTTAAATAATCAATTTGGATTTGGCCATTGTCAACCCGACTTCGATCCACCCACTCAACACGTCTACTTTTTAGTAATTACAAGGAAGATTCTCCGGGGTAAGGAGAGTCGGGCAAACTCTATACCATCTGCCCAACCATTTTCCTTTCACCTTGTCCATGTCCAGAAGAAGCAAATGATCAAATTTAGGGCTTTGAATGGGCTTAGAAAGCGGCCCGTGAAACACAAACGGGCCCCCGAGCTAGATCCCAGCCCAACTAATAAGCAGCCATTTTCCAGGCCCATTTATGCAAAAAATTGGCAGGAATCAGGACTCCAAAGCAAATTAAGCATGAAGAATCGCATGAATGGATTTTGTCGGAGAGGGTTCCACTGGATACCCGTTAAGCCACTGATTAAAGGAAAACTATCCAGCCTTTCAATGTACTGGCCTTTATCGTGTTATGTATAATCACTTATTTTAAAAGTTAATTACCACTTTTATATCACGCTTATGAAGTCTTTCTGGAGACACTCGTTAATAAAATACTTATGAAAAACGTCAAGTGCCAGAAAACGGAATTATTCTCTCTTCCCACATTTAGATGAAAGGTGCAAGATATAAAATGAAAATTGGACCAACCGCGTAACATAGCAAGGCGAAAGCGATGGGCAAAATTACCTCCTCTTCTTCGCTGTTTTCTTCAAGCATGCCTCGGTGAACCGTGAATACACGAGAGGGGCTAATCTTCAGTCGACCAAATTCAGCAATCTGTTTACTTAGCCAGAACTTATGTCAAAGTAAGAGCAACGTGAAATTTCAGAATTGACAGTAACAAATCCTCGCTTTAGCGAGCCTTGAATTTTCGCAAACTTGGGGTAAAAAGTTCTCGTTGACGCGAAAAATTCAGTCTGCGTCTGCTCTTTGCATCTCGTGTGCACCATAAACCAAGCACGGAAGGCGGAAGAGCGATCAGTCCATTCTGAGACGATAACTGCAAAATCCGCTGCATCAAGGATCGAGTGGTACTCGGTCTCCTCCGATCTAGCCTTTTGAAAGAACATCTATAGAGATATAAAGAATTTGTCTAAGAAGAGAAGTGATCACCGTAAGAACGCCCACCTCCGAAACCATCATAAAAAGAGAAGCAAAATTTGTATGAATCAAAGGATCTGTCACATGGGGCCGCGACGTTGCATCCGATCCAACCCAAGATCCTCGTTCAAAAGAAGGAAAAAGAGAGCATACATCCAGTACTTACATACGTGTATCTAGGACTTCCGGAAAAAGAAAAAAAGGCATTCTACAGATGGAGGGACGTATCCACATCAGGGCTCTCGAAACCTTTCGATGTTCCTGAAATTGCCGGTCTATCGTTGCCAGGCCATAAGCCCAACCTAGGGTCGGTCTTCACTACTTCCGAACCGGCTATGTCGCCGTTGGCATGAGCCCCGAGGCCGAGCGAGAGAGAGCAATATTCCTGAACGGAAGAAGAACTCGAACTCATGCCGGGCTGGAGGCCAAATTTGGCCTGACGATCCGGGTTCCTGGCGGGAGCCGCCGCCAGGTCCGGCTCGAGCGACAGTCTCATCAGCTCTCTCTCTTCCCTTCTCTGCTTCGCTCGCTGCAGCTCCCTGAACCTCTCTTGCAGCAGGGCGATGGAAGAGCTCACGACCGTGGGGCTAGGATCGGCACCTTGCCTGCCCATGGAACGAGAGCTTCCGAGGGACGATGACGAAGAAGAGAGGGTCGGAAGGTAGGCGATGATGCTGGTCTCCGAAAGAAGCTCAAACCTGGCTCCGAAAAAGTCTCGGATCTCTATATATAAAAAAGAAGAAAAGGGGAGGAATGAGAGAGGTATCCAGGAGGGGATGTCCCCGTGTCAAACTACCCCCATAGTTCATTTTTTTCCTCCAAATGAACTGTTAAACCTTTGACCTTCTGATGAGCACGTCTCTATAAAAATAAAATGAATCGTTCCATGCTAATGCACATGACATCAGCGAGAGGCTGTTCAACCGACCACCTCAGTTTGTTCATGGATTTTCTTGAAAATTACCCGAGTGTCTGTCCATGTGCTTTCACATGAATCCAGAGGCGTCAACATAATCCACTTCATCAGTTCAGAAAGAAAGGGAAAGAGGGGTTGCTTTCCAGGTAGGCCATCTTCTCGATCCCGCGTGATGTCATTAGGGAGAAGAATCAGGCTGCTGTGCAGCCAACCTCCAAGAACAAACCTCCAAAAGCCCGAGTTAGTTCACAGCAGAAAGAGAGAGAGAGAGAGAAGGGTTGAGTTGGTGGGTTTAACAGGACAGGGAGACTTTTCCAGGGGAGGAAGAAGGCGAGGGAGCAAGTCCAAACCGGGGATCTCGTGGTAGCGTTTGGAGGGATGCGGAGGTGGGAATAAACGATTAGGTGACGATGCACTGTGTCGGCTTGTCGTCTTGCACCTGAAGGCTTCGGCGAAGGACGAATGATCGCCTCGTCGTCGTCGTCGTCGTCGTTGTTGCGGTTTTTCAACTCGGTTCGATTTTATTCGTTTGGAACGCAGACAAAGGGCATGCAGAACGGGACAAGGAGCAGAAGGAATTTGTTCCGACCCGTCGTGTTTTGTAGCTAGCGGCTTGTGGACCATCATCATGCCATGGAAGACGACGCGAAGCTTGCTGCCCTGGCCTCTTTCGGCTGATGGCGACCGCAGTTTTGGGGCGGGAGCACTCGGCGATGGCAGTTTAGCGAGCACGGATCGTCTCTCTCGACCGTTTGTGTACAAAGTTACAGATTTCGATTACCTAATGCGGCCGTGTTTTGAATCCGGTATTTGTTAGTAGGTTATGTGTTTAGGAAAACATCTTTCGTAATCATATCTCTAATTTCACATAAATGAAGTGAAAATAAAAGTAGACTTAGTGATACTATTCCAAAGTCTAATACAGGATCGCATTTCGTATGTGAATACATTTTTCTATATACACCCCCCAACTAATTATCAAAAGGAATATGGCGAGGATAGAGATGTAGTTGATACTAAAGGGGAATTAATAAACGGAAGTGTAAATAAATTACATTCAGAAGTTACGAGAGCGAGATAAGAATAGATTGATAGAAGATTTATTTAGGCAAAGAACATTTGTAAATTTTTCTTTAGAAAAAGGAACTCTCCTCCTTAGGATTCGCTCATTTACCTTTCATCTTCAGGCTACTTTCTTCTTCAACCTTTATGAAGAGGAGGGCTTGAACTACACCTCTCCCTTTCCTCCCTTTTTCCTTTCTTTTTTTGCTGATCTGGTTTTCTGTTTTCTTTTTCTTGCTTTCTTCTGTTTTGAAGAGTTTTTCTCTTCCGATCCAATCTAGATTTAGAAGTTTCTCTCTCCCGTTTCGAAGAGATTTTTATCACAACCTAATCTCAAGTTATCTTAGAAAAGTGACTTGTTTGTCCATTGTCAAAAAATCCATGCATTTACTCCAAAAATCATACTCCAAGCCCTTTACTGGCGAGGTCTGAATTCAACCAATTGCGACAAATTCATCAACAAGAATTCTCCCGAATATTGATAAGTGTCTAAATGTTTTTTAATTGTAAAGTTGACTTTGGCGCATGAAACAAAGTTGGCCATGTTTTGTACACAATTGCAATTACTAGGAACAACATTAATGAGATCCACGTGTTAAAAAAAATAAAAAATACACGTCGTGGATACAGTTACGGAGGACGAACGTTTGCTTTCGGAGCTTTGAATGGTTGCTGACCAGAAAGATTCATGGCCAGATGAGGTGACACCACTCTTCTCCTTGTCTAAGTAGTCATATACAATTAATCTTAAATCAAGAAAAAAAATTTTGATCTTTGTTTGAATTTCACATGGATCGATAGATGAATTTACATTAAAAAAATGACATAAATGATACGTAGACTTTGGCCCGATATATATTGTGATCCTTGAACTTTTAATTTATTTTTTTATGATTTTTGAACTTTACTCCAATATGTAAAGTCGTTCCTAAACTTTTAAATTATTTAACGTGATTTTATGGATTTTTAGTGCATGTTTAGTTTAGTCTTTGAACTATATTATTGTTCCTGAACTTAAATTAATAGAAAAATGACATTGAATAATTTTATATAGTTCAAGGACTAAATTGAACATATATTAAAAGTTTATGGATCATATTGAATAGATTAAAAGTTCATAAACCTTATTACACATTGAGCTAAAATTCAATGCCCACATTGGCCCATTTGATTTGGCTTTTGGAAATGTCTTGGGGAAAATACAATTACTTGAGTTAAAGAGGCTTTCTGAAATGTAAAGAGTGATTGGTAAATTTTAAAGTGCATCGGAAACAACTTTTACTTAAATGTCGTGCCGTTGGGTAGAAACGACATTTTTTAAAGGACTTTTGATAATTTTTATTTTAAAAAAAAAGTTTCAAACTATTTCCAATAGAGCTTAGCTGTTGGCAAGCCAAAACAAACGTTGACAACTAGAGTTGGCCATCGAACAACCTCACTTGAGATTGCTCAACCTCAAGTGGCATTGTTTGGGTTCCTACGACCCAGACAGTGGTTGTCAAGGTCGTGCAACCCCTTGGGCAATGGTCGTCGGCCTTTGTTCAACTCCTTCATGCAAAATGTGAAGAAGATGAACAATGAACATGGCAATGAAAACGGCCAAAACTTGCATTCCGAGAATGCTACTTCTCAAATGACCTTCGAATCTGCCTTGGGTTAAAGACACTTGGAGGTATTTGGAATGTAATTACATTTCCCCAAACATTGAGCAAAAAAGGAATTAAACGCTATTTGCATTTATCCAAGGGATTTTAGAGTCCCAAAGCCCATTTGAAATATTGAACGAAATGAGTTTTAATGTCATTATCCTAAAGTTCATGGATCACATCGTAGATCAGGTTAAAGTTAATGGACGATTTATGTCGTTATCTCATTTATCATTCCCTTCGGACCGAACCGGGTTCGGACTGCGAGGGTCCTTGTGCCGTGAGCGGGCCTGGACAACCGTTGTCAGGCCCGACATTCTGGGCCAGGCCGACCCGGCCCGATTTGTCAGCCCAGGAGTCGGGCCCGTCAGGGCCGTTGGATTCAGATAAGAAACGTAGTCCGCATCATTTTCCTGGTCCTTCAGTTCGGAGACGATGCGAACTGCGCTTCCTCCTCCGCCGCCTTCTCCTCCGCCGCCTCTCCGCCGCGACCTTCCCCGGAACTTCGACTTCTCTCTCCTCCTGAACTGCCGGACCGTCCGAGAAACGAAGCAAGTCCACGCTTTGTCCCTCAAGACCGGGGCTTTCGATCACCCGCCGACGGCTGCCAAGCTTCTCGCCCTCTATGCCGCCCCGGAGATCAACGACCTCCGCCACGCGCGCTCCGTGTTCGACCGAATGCCCCACCCGCCGTTGCCCTCCTGGAACGTCATCATCAAGTGCTGCGTCGAGAACCGGCATTCCCACGACGCGCTGTGTCTGTTCCGCGAGCTGGTTGGGGAATGCACGCCTGACGGTTTCACGCTGCCGTGTGTGATAAAGGGCTGTGCTCGGTTGAGCGCCGTCGAGGAGGGGAAGCAGGTTCATGGGCTGGCTCTGAAAATTGGGTTGGGTTCGGATAAGTTCGTGGAGAGCAGCTTGGTTAGCATGTACTCCAAGTGCGGTTGCATTGCTTCTGCGAGGAAGGTTTTTGATGGCATGGATGATAAGGATTTGGTCTGTTGGAATGCTTTGATTGATGGGTATGCGAGGTGTGGGGAGATTGAGCTGGCGTTGGAGGTGTTTAATGAAATGCCGGAGCGGGATGCTTTCTCGTGGACGGTTCTGGTCGATGGCCTTTCGAAAAGTGGGAAGATTGAGGCTGCTAGAGAAATATTCGAGAAAATGCCAAGCAGGAGTTTGGTATCTTGGAATGCGATGGTCAATGGGTACATGAAATCGGGCGATTTCAATTCGGCTTGTAAGTTGTTCGAGGACATGCCCGCAAGAGATCTAATTACGTGGAATTCAATGATTGCAGGATATGACTTGAATGGGCGGTTTAAGGAAGCTCTAGACATGTTTAACTCCCTGCTAAAAGAAGGTTTCGTACCTAATCATGCTACTTTAGTTTGTGCTCTTTCTTCAGTTTCCGGATTGGCAACTCTTAGTACGGGGAGCTGCATTCACTCTTACATGGTAAAGAATGAACATCCATTGGATGGTGTTCTTGGTACTTCTCTCATAGAAATGTATTCCAAATGTGGGAGCATTGAGAGTGCACTGGCTATTTTTCACTCCATATCAAAGAAGAAGTTGGGCCATTGGACTGCCATCATTGTAGGACTGGGACTGCACGGCATGGCTAGTCCTGCTCTTCAACTATTTTCCGAAATGCGCAAAGCTGGAATTAAGCCCAATGCCATAACCTTTGTTGGAGTAATAAATGCTTGTAATCATGCAGGTTTGGTTGATCATGGACGCCATTATTTCGAAATGATGCAGAAAGAATACGGGATTGAACCAACAGTGGAACACTATGGTTGCTTGGTGGATCTATTATGCCGAGCTGGGCGTGTGAAAGAGGCAAAGTATGTGATCAACACCATGCCCATGAAATCCAACAAAGTAATGTGGATGAGCTTACTTAGCGGTTCCCGAATCCAAGGAAACCAAAAAGTTGGTGAATATGCGGCACAACATTTGATTGAATTGGCTCCTGAGACTATAGGATGTTATGTTGTTCTCTCAAATATATATGCTACTGCAGGTAAGTGGGACAAAGTTTCGCAAGTTAGAGAAATGATGAAGAAGAAAGGAATTAGGAAAGAGCCCGGTTGTAGTTTGATTGAGCACAAAGGAATGCTTCATGAGTTTCTTGTGGGTGATAAGTCACATCCGCAGACGGAACAAATTTACTCTAAGTTGACCGAAATGAGAGAGAAATTAAAATTGGCAGGGCATGTGCCTGATACTTCCCAAGTTCTTCTCTGCATTGAAGAGGAGGAAGAGAAGGAAACTGAATTGGAGAACCATAGTGAAAGACTGGCCATTGCTTTTGGTCTCATAAACGTATACCGTGGAAGTCCAATTCGCATCATGAAGAACCTTCGTGTTTGTAACGATTGCCATTCTGTAACTAAGCTACTTTCCCGTATCTATGATCGTGAAATCATTGTGAGAGATAATAGCCGTTTCCATCATTTCAAAAGTGGATCATGTTCTTGCAATGATTTCTGGTGATTAAACCATTTCCGTGTTATTGATCACTTGGGTAGCTTCTCTGGTATTTTCAGAAAGAAGCAACTCGGTACCATAATAACTCGCGGATAAGGTCTGCACCAGCTTCTCAATAATCAGACTGCAGTTCCTCAGAGATAGAGCCATCACATACCAAATTAAACAAGGCAATCAGTCCAAATTATATTTTTCTTGAAGCACAGTAGAGCTGAAAGTCTGCTAATACATTGTCTCAAGCATCTTCCGGCCACTAAAGTTACATCAGTTCTAACGAGGCCCAACACAACAAGTTCCAGGAAACCAACATCGTTTACACTTCAGCAAGCCCTGAATTCAAATTCATTTTCCAGGGACAAAGTTAGTGGCATAAGCCCAAGCATTGTTGGCTGCGGGATCAGCAAGGTGGTCGAAGAGGTTCTCAATCGGGCCCTTTCCAGTTACAATGGCCTGAACAAAGAATCCAAACATCGAGAACATTGCAAGCCTTCCATTCTTGATCTCCTTCACCTTCAACTCAGCGAATGCATCAGGATCATCTGCCAATCCTAGAGGGTCGAATGCTCCACCAGGGTAAAGTGGGTCAAGGCCTTCGCCAAGAGGTCCTCCTCCAACCCGGTATCCTTCAATTAATCCCATGAGCACAACCTAACAGCAGAAGAAGCAACTTAGGTTGAACAATAACCAAGTTTCGCTTCTGGGGCGAGTAAATAGTGAAGCAGTATCCTAGAATGTTGTACTAAATCTAAGATACTGAATTCATTTAAACAGACCTTGTTAGCTGTTATCCCTCATATTTGTTGGAATGAATCCCATTGAACATGAGAAAGGATTGTTTCTTCTGAATAAACTCCAAGGAATTGTCATGCCATTTTCAAATTACATATGCCATTTAACCGACAAAATATAGGATGCGGTCGTTGAAGACTAGATTTAATTATCCTGTGAAAATAATTTTACTTAAGCATAACACAGTTAATCATACCTGGCAGGCCCAGATGGCAAGGATGCTCTGTGCATGGATGAGGTTGGGGTTGCCCAAGTAGTCAAGACCGCCTTCAGAGAAGATCTGCGCTCCAGCCTTGAACCAGACGGCCTCGCCGAACTTGACACCATTCTTCTGGAGGACCTCGGGGAAGACGCACCCGAGGGCACCGAGCATGGCCCACCTGCAGTGGATGACTTCAAGCTCACGGTTCTTGGCGAACGTCTCGGGGTCTGCAGACAAACCAGCAGTGTCCCAGCCATAGTCACCGGGGAATTCACCAGTCAAGTAGGACGGGGTCTGCTCCGAGAAAGGGCCCAAGTATTTCGGGCGGTCCGGTCCGTACCTGTCGATAAAATTGCGAGTTCACTTGGGTAAGAATTCATTGCTGACTATTCCTAAATGAAAGTGATGTCACTGTCCTGGAAGGGATGATCATTTTTAAGAGTCTGTAAAGCAACAAGAGGAGAGCCTGAGAGAGCAAGCCCAAGCATGGAAGATTCCCAGTTCATGCTTGTCCGTAAATGGACATAAACAGTTCATTTTTTCCATTCATGATGCTCCATCTTAGAATAACTTTAAATATAACACAAAATTTGATTCACTAAATGTTGATGTAGCTGTCGGTCCTTTGCTTGTTCACTTTTCTGAAATGGTGCAATCGAGTAGGCTATAAGCTCGAGGCCGCGAGATAAAATAAAACATCGAGTGAGCTAAGCTACTAAGCACCGAAAACAAACAAGAGCGCTAGACGTTTACCAAATGCTCTGAGGAACACTCTTGACAGTGCGGCGCATGGTGGCGCGGCCGCCGGCGAAGTTGCCGACCTTGCGGACGAGCTCGCTAGACTGTTTCAAGGCAGTCTGGCCGGCGAATGCGGACTGTTGGATCACGGTGGTCGCCATTTCTCTTCACTGGGAGATCGTGGCTTGGGAACGAATGGCAAGAGGGAGAGCAGTTGGTGCTGATGGTAGGAGGAGAGCACAAAGGGTTATATTGGGAAGGAGAAGATTTCCTGGATCAGGATATGTACACGTCAGCGTCGTCCCATTGGTCCTGAGGTCGGATTCGGATTTCTCCTCCTGATTTTTCCCGAGGACAGAACGGATGGCCTTCCGCCACGTGGACTGTGGATGATCTTGTGGACGTACCGTAACGTCTTTTAGCGGGGGGATGACCATGACCATGAAGTTAAAAATCCTAGTCAGATTCAGGGCCGCCAGAGAGGACACTGGAGATTAATTTATCCACAATTGACTTTTCTCATCAATGGATGTCGGCTTATCTTGTACAGAAGTACGTTTTGCTTCATTGATTCGGGTTTCTTTTACTGATAAGCTCGAGCTTTTTCAAAACTCACAACGACATTATTAATCTCTCTATGTTAATTTCTTTTCTGGATATACTGTAAAGTAACTCATAAGAGTAACACAACCATGCAACCAGTTTTCACCAAAATATTACATGCTTTCAGCTTATCTTATTTTATTTCATGCTTGTAATTGCAAATCACATCTCTGACCAAATCTAGGAAATGAAACTCTGTTTTGTATGGGGCAAATGTCTAGCCGATTGCCCAAGAACCTGAGATGAGACTGCAAACCGAATGAACTAGACGGAAACTTTCTAAGAGATCATGCAACTTGCCATACTTTAGAATTGAAAAAACAAAAAACAAAACGGAGAGGTGAAAAGATGGGTAAACATGGAAGTG
The DNA here is from genome assembly GCA_016097605.1 of Eucalyptus guilfoylei. Lineage (NCBI taxonomy): Eukaryota > Viridiplantae > Streptophyta > Magnoliopsida > Myrtales > Myrtaceae > Eucalyptus > Eucalyptus guilfoylei. The sequence continues at coordinate 21,755,977 of CM027860.1, forward strand.
GCATAGGTAGAATTCACATTCTTTTCTCCTTGTTTGTACAAGATCGCGGTGCAGATTTTACATTCCACAGCAGTCTGCTATAATCACACGATGCATCTGCTAAGCTCAACGTCTCTTCTTCCAAGCAGTCTTCTCGGACTATCCCTTGGCTTTCGAGAAAATTCTCGCCTATGATCATTAGAGGTTAAGTCACCCCACATCTGCTTCAACAGTTTCCGCACCCCCCCAAAAAACAAAGACGGATGCCTAGATGATCATGCCATGAGAACACGAGGCTCATTACAATGTACAAGGATATGAGCAGGACAAGTTATATAATTCTGTCTCGGAGTTATCATTCCATGGGCAAAGGACCCTCTTCACAGTCGGTACGGCTCCGAACACTGCCCAACTCAATTGCCATCAGCATAAGTTTTCCTGCATCTGGAAAGTACTTGTGCTGCATCAATATTGCTTCCACAGAAGACCCCGACTCCTTTAGAACGGATGGCTCCATATTTTCTTGCCTCAATGGCAGCACTTCCTCAAACCCTTCTTCAAAAGTTTCTGCTTCGGGCCCGTAACAGCGGCTCGAAGCCTGGAAAAGCATGGTATCTCTAAGGACCCGCAATGTCTCTTCATCACTCCAGCCTTCGATGGTCGATGCTTGATGAAGTTTCCCCCAGTCGTCCTGATCGGCCGCACTTTTCCAGCACTCTTCCAAAAGGCTTTTGTGAAACCTACGAAAAGAGGAGCTGGTCCATGCAAATATATCAAAAGCACGCAGGATGAGCTCCGGGCTACCACTTTTAAGGCACCACTTGATCAGATCATCAGGGGGGAGAAGCTGCTGCCCTATGTTTTGCTTCACTTCAATATTGAGGTCCATTATCTCTTCCTGCAAGTTCTAGTGATTAGAAGAACTTGCAGACACATGCACAAGCAGTACATCTCATATCACCAAAGGTAAATATGAATAATTCATACATGGATAAATTTCCCCACGGCTCAATAATAAAGAGCTGCGGAAATGATCCGCCAAATGATCATGTTGGATAACCTAAGCACAACTTTCTACCCAATTCAGGAGCAGATCACTCCTTACAGTGAAGTGAACGGACCAATAAGTGAATTATGGGCTAATATAAGACCAGATTTATTTTGCAAATCCGCCAGCTATCAGAACTAGGTGAACGACGCCCCAAAAAAAAATGGTAATGCATCCTCTGAGCTATCTATACAATTGTCTAACTCCAGCTTAGACCACTAAATGGAAGCCAAATGGTTTCAATAACTGCAATGGAAAGATCCTCATTGCTGTCCCTCTATACATAAATTTACAGTGATAATACTGGCTAAGTTTGTAAAATCCAAATGCAAAACGAACATTGGATTATAGACTGCACTATTTAGGGTTTGCGGCATCTGCTGCCACATTATAAACTCAACAGGCATTCTCAGCATGGAATTGTAGTTGCAATCAAGTTGCCAAGTGAAAAGAATTGTGCAGACTACATACATTCGAAATTGCCCAGAATTGACCTATGCAGATAAGTTTTTAAAGAAAGCATAATGACCAACTTTTCTTTTTTTACTACAAATAGGAGTAATGCAAACCTGCAACTTCAGAATTCTCAAATCAGCCTCGATGCGTTTCATCTTTATCTCAGCATCAGGATCATTACCACCTGTGGTTTGCAAAAATAAAGACGACAAGGACATCTAGTGAGCAACCACAATATTACTGTCATGCTGATGAAGAAAGATTAAATGAACTGCAGTGACCAGATATGATCTAAAGTTTGACTATGCTTAAACCAGATCTCAGAAACAAAGTCAAAGACCTCTCATTGGATTAGACATAAAAAACCAGCAATATGCAAACAATATTGGACATTAATACAAATAGAACTTATATATGCCATCGAACTTTTAACTTATTAATCACTAATATCCATTAAGAATCTACACTTGAAAGGCAGACATACAGGTAAGAAATATCATATTTTGGCATCTGATCATGGCACTCAAAGCCAATCGAAGAAGTCATCTAAAAACGTAAAATTCACAGAATCAGGCAAAGTGCACCTATTTTCTTAATTGTTTCAGTCAAGCAAGTTATAACTGTTGACAAAATCAACATCAAAGAAAAACTTCGGAGGACTACAGCATAAGGGAAGTAAAACACAAGGAATGAAACAATAAAATAAAACATGGAGAACGAGACAGGCAGTTTCTGAGGATTTAAGAAGATTATAGGACAATATTTATCCTGAATGTAAACAAGTAAAAAAGGAAAAAAAATACCTGCTAAAGCAGCTATCTTTGAGAGATTCAGAAAACGTTTTCTATCGGACAGTGTCAGATTCAAATCCCTTGGTTCAACCCCATCTTCCACTACTGAAATATTACCCTCATATTGAGAAAGACCTAATGCGTGAAGCATATCTGAAGCTGATGAGAACCGATGAAGAAACACTTCATGTAGCCAGCAGAGATCACGATATTGCTGGAGAAAAATCGACAACTCTTCTGGAAACTCTTCCCCAAGTCTTAAAAGCTTTGCAAATTCCTTTTTCTCGTATAGTTGTTCGAAGACAAAATAACTAAACCCTCCTTTTGGTCCCATGCTGTCGCGCTGCATTGCGCATCATTAAGAAACCAGCAGAAAAATTAGCTGGGTAAGGGAATGCGGACTGAAAATGCTAGTTGCTTAAAAGACAAGCAAGGACTGGCGAAGCTCACAGAACAAACTGGGAGACTTAAAACAGGAGATCTTTGTTAAAGACCTTCAAGCTACGGCAATGAGCAAAATTCATGTCTTATTCTGAGAAACTGGATTTAATTATTACAAGCATGCAAAAGCGTCTCAAATTCATGACTCAAAACCCAAAAGTGGACTGCATATTATTCATGTCTTGAGTTGGAGCTAAGATCAAGCTGAGTCAACATAATAACTTCCTACCATGAGATTTTTAAGTAGGCCAAAGTCATTGAGGTCATGACATATGCTCCACAGAGTCTTATAACCTTCATGCCTTTTTGCTACACCCAGCAATTGCGCTGAGAGATTTTGAAAGTTCTCCTCATTCTCCTGTCCATTTCGCTCATTAAGGTCCTGCAAAAGTGAGCATAATGTGAATAATCAAATGATTGAATGAAATAGTGGGGCTGTAAGGATTGAACCTTGTGCCTTGCTGCTGCTAAGTTTTTCATTTGTTCGTAAAGAGAATCAAGAAGGGTATCCCTCCTCCTCCAATACTCCTGTAACAGTCCTCTCTGTTCTTCTCCACGCTCAACTTTTGCGGTGATAGCCCCAGCATAAGCCTCAAGAAGAACTTCGGTCATCACCTGTAGGTGAGTGAAGATTTCGGATTTTACAGAGGATTCCACTCTTGTTGCTTCATTCAACAGATGAAGCACGCACGAGGCAATGCCCCACAACCCATTACGAACCACAGGCTCACAATACCAAGGTGTTAAGCCCTCTGGTGGTGGATACCACAAGTGATACTCACTTCTGAATTGTATGGCAGTTCGAACTATGGTGACACAAGCATTTGAGAGTTCAGAAGCTCTTCGGATCTGAATCTCAAGTGGCACATCTACATTGACCAAAAAGTCTAGTTGTTTCTCCAAGCAATAAAAAACTTCTTGAAGATCAGAAACCCTACTGTAGAATACTTCTGCATTGTCTCTGTCCATCAGAAGAACAGTATTTCTACGGGCTCTCTCCCCAACCAATTGAATCAGATCCCAGAGAGCACCTGAAGCATCACTCTCTGATCCAGGAAAAGGTGAGCCAACTCCACTAGAACGGTTCTGGCCGATCCTGTTCTGCAGTTCCCTCAGTTGAATTATGCCAGCCAGCTTTTCGCCATGTTCCAAAATAATCTGGAGTGAATTTCCTGCAAAAACACAAATACATCATGGCGATTCCCTCCACCAATAACATCAAAATCAATTCATGTCTAAAAGGAATGAGTTGCAATACTATCTTATGATAGTGATCCAGATTCAAGATGATATTCATTAAAGCACAAAAGATTAATACCTGCAGTTCAATAAAATACTACAGAAAAAATATATGCCAAAACAAAAACCAATAATAAATATATTCTTATCATTTAGGCCAGAAAAGGGTAAAAATGCAACATCGATTTAGTGAGCTCCAAAAAGCTCAAAATATTATTACAACAACCCAAAAACTGACACGAATGCTAAAGAATCCTAGAAAGGACATGGCGCAACGGGAATACTTCAGCAGAAGCATTTTGTCTGTTAGTAAAATAGAAGAAAGAAACAAAGAAGAAAATCGATCCTAAGCATGTATCCCAGCAATGACAGGATAAAAATGTACATACTCTGTCTGGCACACAGTTCGTCGTGGCTTTTGGACAAAGCAAGAAACTGGAGAAACTTCAGATGCTTTTGCTGCTTATCCATAAGTTGAGTAGAGACAACTGCCATGGCCACTATCTCAGCACCTCTGGTTGTTGTCCAGTGTTTAGCTAAGGTATCAACGATGCATTTGCTAGCTCTTACAAAAACATTCATCTCTCCCTCCCTTTCAAATGCCCCGGCATTTTGGAGTTTCTCCAGTGAGCCATCAACTTTCCCAGACATCAGGAAGTCATTAAAAAGATGACCAAGCAAGGCTTCTGCTTCTTCATCCTGAGCAGTTCGACGTGCTATGCCGGTCATAACCGCCCTTTGTCGATCCCCAGCATTCCAAGCCTCAGAACTAGCTCTTCTTGGAGCAACATTGCCAGCAAAGGTAAGATTTCTTCTCTCTTCTTCTGTAGATCCTTCATTTGAGCTCCCTTTTCGTGACAGACTTCGCTCCGGCGGTTCTACTCCACCAAGTACAACAGCCTTTTCAGGTATTGCCCACATTCCCGCCTTTTCAGTTAAAACAATCCATGCACCTTCTTCACAATCATCTGTAGATGGAAGAACTGAAGCATCCAATACTTTTCCAGCATCATGAGGCAGGTCAAATTGATACAGCCGGGTGGAGTTCCTGTAATAATGGGAGACAGTTGCTGTTCCATCACCAGAAAGTATAACTGCAGATCCCGAGGGCCTGCCCCCTACCCGCAGCCTCATGGAAAATAAGAAGTCATCATCTTCAACTCTTGCTTTTGGGATTATCACTTGAAGAGGAGCCTTCTTCTCCAAAACCCGTTCCTGCAATGGCTCCACAGCTCCAGAAGGTACATCTATCCCAGACTTGTATTGCATGGTCAGTAGTGAATACTGCGTGTAGCTTGACCCACTAACCCTGTCCTTACAGAAAATTGCAACAAGTATAGTGATCACTTTTCCACCATCATCTACCTGCAAATCCAGAGGCCATATTCTCTTTTGACCAGCCAAATCCTTCTTAATACCCACATCACCATCATTCCCCACAATTTCCTGAGACCAGAGATTTGAGACTTCCAAATCAAGTCCAAGGTTGAAGCAACGTATTTCATGATCTGTCAGCAGGAAGAATTGTTGAGAAGATCTTTTCAAAGAAACAGAAGGAGAACGCCAACTCAGTGACCTCAAAGCAACCTTCCTGCTTGTGCTATGGCCAATATCACTGCCTTGCGAGAAAGAACTGCCCATTTCCTTATACATCAATTTCCGGTTTATTACAGATGGACCACAATGAAACTGCCAAAGCTCACCACTGGAACTACATGCAAGGGCGACACACTCTTTTTTGCTGTCAGGAATAGAAGTAGCGATTAAAGAGTTGAAAATGCCATATCCAGCTGAAATATTTCCAAGCCTACCATGTTGTTGCAGGCTATCTGGACTAGCCTTGTCATCAACAGGAGAAACATCCAGCTCATCAGAGGAAGCAAAACTGATAATTGGATCGGTTTCAGAGTCAGAGAAGATCTCAGGCCAGTACACAACTGCTCGACTTCTTTTGCTACACATGACAATACCAGCTGAGTGGCAATGTTGTGTGACATTGTTGTTTTGGTGATGTGTGCCATCCCAGTTAACAACACAGACTAACCAATCAGTTCTATCATATAATTTTCTGTTCTTATCTCCGACTTCAGATATGACAGTAGGAATATTAAGAGCAATGCACTTTTTAACAGTTGCAGGAGATAAGTAATTCCAGATGAAAATCTTATTTTGACAGATAATCCAAGTAAGGGAAGTTGCACGGTCTATCCCACCAGATGTTCGCACATAACCTGCTAAGGAAATAAATTAAAATTATTGCCACCATATTTGATGAATGTTTACATGGTGAATGTTCCATAACAGGGCATTTACAAACCAGGAAGACGACTCTGCAAAAAACTTGCTTGTTCATCTCGCACTGCTGGGGGGAAGTCACCAACAAATACAGGTTTCGTCGGATCAACCTCAGCATTTTTGTTGACTTTGTTCCCTGCTGGAATTCTGGGTTCAAATAACCAAATGTTAATCTACCACAATATGTTACTGTATTAGTCGATACGTAATGATGAGAGACAACTTATATAATTGGACAAGAAAATTTGTTTTCAGAGCCATGAATGTCATAGCCTGAGTCTCCATTGAAGCTAACACGAAAGTTTTCATTTTCGAGTCTCTATGTCCTCTATTCTTAGCCCTCCAATATGTGGATATCTTTCGTATTGAGGTAAGTTCACTGTGTGTCAAGGTCACTGTGTGACAAGGATGATATCAAAAGAAATATGAGGAATGAGAAACAAGAACATGAGTAGCTCCCGCCTATCAAAAAAAGAACCTGAGTCACTCTCGAACAAGCAAACTTTTATGCATGAAACAAGGTTCTTAAAATTTGACAGCTCATTCATTGGTTAGTTTGTACTCTTTGAGCAAACCACAACCATCAGAACATAAATGGCATAAGCCCATTATCTCAAGGCAGAAATGCGCCTTCAGGCCTTCTCCATTGAAATTCCATCACCCGTCCCGAGTTCACCAAAAGCAAGATGGGAAAACAAGATATAAATACGTTCATATATCTTAATAAAAACAATCGTAAATCCCAATGCATGCAGATGAGCGCCAGGCCAAACACGCGTACAGAACTCAAACCCAAGAAATGTCACTCTAAGTGAAATACAGTTCGCTAAGCAGATGCCTCAGTAGGCCAAGCGATACCGAGACAGCTCAAGAATCCCATCCGCTAACATCTCCAACTACATTCCACACTCAAAGGAGGGATCAGAGCAACTAATAGTTTGTATCTAGCTTCTAGTCTTATCTTCCGGAAGCTTCCAAGTCGACAGCTTTAGAAGTATGAACCATTCACTGATATCCCTAGCTCCTACCTCTACCCTAAGCACGAAAAAATCCACAAAAGGAAATGCACCGGAAGCAACAGAACTTCTTCACGGAGAGGCCATTCGACAGCACACTAGGGCAACCGGTCTACTTCAACTCCAGATCAACTCCAGCAAACGAATTCCACGCCGGCCAATTTTCATCCAGCCTCGTCAATTGAAGCAAACGAGAGGAAATGACCGCGGAATCCCCACTCCGGCGCAGCGATTGCGAGCCGGAGAGAAGCAGATTTCAAGCGCGAAACGCGCGGTCGAAAAGAGAGGAGGAGAGAGACGGCGAGAACGGGCGCGAAGGGGGGGGGAAGCGCACCTGGCGAGGACGGAGAGGCGGGGAGCCCACGGCGCCGGGGTGCCGGTGGCCGGCCGGTGAGGGACTTGGTTCTCGGAGACCGGAGTCAGCGGCGAATCGGGGGCGTTCTGGACGCGAACGCGCGAGCTCGAGCTCAGCCTCTTCGTCCCCGGCGAGAACATCCCGTTGCTCGGAGAGAGAGAGAGAGAGAGAGGGAAATGGTTTAGGGTTTAAAAAAAGGTTTTCGTCGGAGGGAGAAGGGAGAGGCCGAAACGAATTATACTGGGCTTTTTACACGGCCCAGATTGCAGGCCTTACGTCAGAGAGTCTATTAGATCTGAGTTTGAAAAAAGAAATAATAACACAAATAGCCCAAGTTTTAACCCAATAGGCAATATGGTATATGCGTTCCTTGAACTTTTAATTTATTCGATATAATTTTTAATTTTTTTATACACATTCAATGTAGTCCTTGAGATTATATTAAAATGTCCAATATTGTCTTTTCCTTAATTCAAAATCAGGGACGACTCTGAAATTTTTTTAATATGTTTCATGTATTTAAATTGAACCTGTATTAATAGTCTAGAGACTACTTTGAATACTTTGAACATATTCAAAGTTCGAGGACGACATTATACATCGAGATAAAGTTCATGGACCACGTTATACATCAAGCCAAAGTTCATGGACTATATATGTGATTTTTACTTTAAAAATTTCACTTTTTCTCGTGTAACTCAATAAACAATAATTATATTAAACTCTAATTAGCATGCCGCCGATACATTAGAAGAGATAAATTCATAATTTAAGAGACTAGATCACTTGAGCAACGATGCTATTGTGAGATATATTTATCAAGCCATCAAATGGAAAAATAGTGAAAAGACAACAAAATTGAGCAAGCATCTAAGGTGTCCCACTACGGACACATTTAGGGTCCGTTCGTTTCGTGGAAAATGGGTCATTTCCAGAAAATATTTTCCCAAAATTCATTTTCTAGGAAAATGACTATATTTTCCAGTATTCGGCCGAAACACGAACTTCGAGTGGAAAATATTTTCCACCATTCGTTAGCTAATTTAATTGTTTGGAAAAAATTATCAAAAAATTAAAATTTAATATTAATTGACCAAAAAATTAGTTTTATTTTTTTATATTTTTTTAAAATGAATTTTTAATTATTTCTATTTTTAAAAAATCGAAATTTTTATTATTTTTTATTATTTCTTTATTTTCTTTTTCTTTTCCTTCTTCCTTCCTCCTCCTTCTTCCTCTTTCCTCCGCCGCTGCACGCCTGACGATGGCTAGCTGCTCGACGGCCGACCAAGACCTGGTCGCCAGATCCGGCGAGCTCAAGGCTCGGCCGATCTCGCTTGAGCTTGCTGGAGGTTCGTCGAGCTCTGGCGAGCCGCGAGCTCGCCATATCTGGCAGTGGAGCTCGGGCTTGGATCGTGAGCCTGAGCTTCGACGCCAGATTCGACGAGCTCGAGTTCGCCGGGCTCGGGCGAGCTCGGCTTCCCCAGATTGGCCTAGGCGGAGCCTCGCCAGACTGGGGCGGAGCCTCGCCTAGCTCATGGTCGATCGCCGGCCACCATCGTGGCCAGCGACGGGCCAAGGCTAAGGAAGAAAGATGAAAAGGAAAGAAAGAAAAGGAAAAAAAAAAAGCATAAAAATAAAACAAAAATATATTGTTGAAAAGAAGCAAGGTGGAAGAAGTTATGGAAAATGTTTTCCATTTTTGAAAAGTGGAAAACATTTTCCTCATCTTTGAAGGTTGTTTTTTCCAATGGTGGAAGACATTTTCCTTAAGTAATTTATTTTCCGTGAAACGAACACTGGAAAATCCGGAAAACGTTTACCTGGAAGTTATTTTCCATGAAACGAACACAGCCTTAAAAAGTGACCATTTGCCCCTTCCACAATTAAGGTGGAAAAAACCCCAACAATCTCACCCTCATACATCATGTTGGATTCTTTTGATAAGAGTGTTAGTTGATTTTGAGTTTCTCTTACCTCAAAAGCTAAGATGTAAGACTTTCCTTACACACACTTATAAACTTATAAATTGACTACTGCTTATTTTATAATCGATGTAACATGAACCGCAACGAGAATCCTCCTCATCTGAAGACCTTGCACCGAGCACAATGATGACTGGCACAGCATGGACGGCTCCGAACCAAGTTTTGTTCGGTCAAGCAAGATGAAAGGCTGAGAAGGGAATTTGGGAAATTTCAAGTGCATGCGAAGTCTAGCTCTATCACCCATGGGCCAAATAGACTGCATTAGTGATATAGCAATGGCATTAGCAGTACCAGTAGGATTACCTTAGATCTATCTATATCCAGGTTCATTGCTTTTTTCCCCTCCCTTCTCATGCACAATGAGCATGTCTGCCTGCAGGACGAAAAGACTTGTCCGGCGCAGCGAGCGCGAGAAAACAAACAACCTGGTCAGCTAAGAAATCCATCACAGGGCGCCCGAGATTCAGCACTCATCATCATTTAGTTTCTCAAGAGTGATATTCAAGTTCAAAAGGAGATCCAAACTAAACCAGTACCATTGTTAGCATAGTCAGTACATCACAAGTTCAGCGGTGACAAACAAGGAAGACAAACAATGCAGCCTCTACTAAACCCTTCAATCGCTAAATTGTCCAGTAAGAATGGTTAAGTTTATCATTAGATAATGTCTCCATAGCCAATTTTAAAGATTGGCATCGACCCAATGCACGCCTTTGCTGCCACCATCTTCACGAATTAAAAATGAGTCCGACTCTTTCCTTGTAAAGACACAGTCGAATCATCACCACGGAAAGCATCATCAAACATAAAAAAGACAAGAAGCCCTACCAGCACAAGTGGAGCGCCATTCTAAGAGAAAATTTATCCACAACTCACTCAGCAGCGAGGCTGTATGTTTATGTGACATTATATCCTTTTTTATCACAAACTAGAGCGATACAATTACAGGAACGACAGCAAGAAAACAGATAGAGCAGGTTCTACCTAGGGGGCAGTTCTTGGAGGAAGAACTGAAGGCAAAAAACTTAACACCTTGATATGATACATACAACCTTAAGAAAGAAAATACTCAATCCCTACTTGTTTGATCTTTATCTGGAAAAGGGAAAAGGAAAAGAGGTACGTATTTAGTAGTTAGATGATCTTGCATCACGGTTCCAGCTTGAGTGAAACAACCCGAGACTGCCTGTTCCGTTTCGCCACCCTGACAAAGAAAACTGAAAGGCAAGAAGGAGCCCACCATGGCCGGCGCACCTTCTGCTCCCCTTTTAGACACGCCACTGGAAAATGGTTTCAATTGTCAGCAGTCAGCACCACCAACTCAAGTTAAAAATAGATTTAGAGAAGAAGTGAAAATATTAAACATGCAAAATCTTCAATGGAGCAAAGAGATCGTCATGTAGTATGCCTTGACCATAAGCAGAAAGATAAAGGCACAAGTGACAGAAATTGTTGCAAAATGAGGCCGCATCCAAGATTTAACAATTATTAAGTGCTATACAACAAGAAAATATCATCTTCTGCACAGATTAACTAAAGTGCATCTCAAAAACATGTACACGCCAAAGAATGCCGTTGTGAGAGCACTGACAGTGAAATCATAAACACGATATAGTTAGTTAGCAGAGAAAACTATAGAAGTATCATCTCCTAAGCAGATTGCCAGCAACTTGTTCCTAATTCACCATAGTTAACCTTTCTCAGCAAAAACAATTGTGTCAGAGTCATGTCTGTGGACTGTGTGTGCAAGTGTGCATGAGTTCATGAGAGAGAGAGAGAGAGAGACCCTTAATCCGACGAAGCTCTTTACATAATGTGATGAAGTCGCCCCATTTCATGTGGCACCGCCTAATAAACCGGAGGATCTGTTCAGTCGTGAACATAGACATGCTCTCAAGATATTCTCCGTTGACACCATTTTCCTTGAAAACTTGGCGGTAGCCACCCAAATTTATCTCTTCCAACCACAAACCGACATCCTGGCAAAACAATTAGAATGGCTTACGATTAGTAATGACCTCACTGAGGATGCAGAGGAATGCTTCTATAAGATTGGTGTTCCAATTTCCCTAAACAAAACCACTCAATTAACTGCCCAATTAACTTCTAAAAGCAGTACAAGTTTTGCTTCTTATAATTGTCCATAACACCCCATTAGAACAAGAAAATATGCTTCCAGTTCCTTCCATATATTGTCTGTGTATTCATACAGCATGGCTGAAGAGAGCCCACTACTTAGCTTCATTAAGTTTCACATACAGAGATGCTAAACATCCTATGCATACATGCTCACATAAATGCACCAGTTTATGTGGTCAAGCATATTGCAACTATGACTACATATTCTTGACATAAACACTTCATATATATGCCACCTCATTTAAAAAAACCCACCATCCATCTCTCTCCAATGACTAGTGTTATGGGACTATCACCAATAAAATCACAGATACTCCATCTGTATCCAAATGACATGAGCCCTCATGTTTCCTTCGAATGTTTTCCAAACTCCACTGCTTCAATGAACTACACGGCTGGTCTAAAGGTATTCTGGTGAACATGCATGGCTAATGAATTTCGAGCGACCAATATGCTGCTCCATAATGACCCCTAAGGCTCTTGCAAGAGATCTAAGAATTTGATGAAGGATGAAACTATCTAGGAAAACCAAATGGCAGAGCAAAATTTGAGTTAAAGCACTTGCCCATTCATTACCACTTCATGTAAGTTGAAGTTGGCAGTGTCCAACTATTACATAATCATATCTGGGGAGAGCAAGTTAAACATTATACTTCTGATTGAAGACCCTTAAGAAAGGAGCTTTGACTGAAGCAAACAATCAATCGTGTAACAATCAATAAGCATGAGATATGCACAAAGGATTGACAAATGACCAAAAGTCTATCATATATGCAGAGGAACAGTTTGGCTTTACTCTTATCGCAGAAGAACTAGTATATCACTCAACTTCCGGGTCGATAACCTTTTCACCACAAAAAGGAAATGACAAGTGACCAGAAGGGTTAGAAGAGTAGTATTCAAAGATGATCTGACTCATAGGTCATTAAGAAGTTGCAATTACAGCTCCTCCAAGACTCTTCACACATTCTGTCATTACCTTCTGACCAAGGCAACTAAAATACATGTGCACTCGCATGATTACGTTGCGATTGGCTGAATATCTTTGACAACTTAATCTTTCTCTTCAAGTTAATGAGTTGTCTAAAGAGTTCACATGCAATATTTGCAATAAATATCTCATTTCTGAGTAATCTACTTGACAGCCCACCAAAGAATCACTCAAACCCTCCCCCCAGGATCACACAAAAACGAAATATCAGACTGAAAAATCTCAATCCAAGCTGGAAGAAATTGGAATACCTCAACAGTCCAAATGAAGAAATCGAGAGGCTCCGGTGTCACTTCTTTGGTCATATCTCAATTCGCTTCTCCAGGAAAAAAGGGGCTGCCCTTTCCAATCAACAATCAGAGCAAAGCGAGATCAAAATTCCATCCAAACCCACCAAAACAGCTGGGACAACAACAGAAACAAAAAAACCCGCAAAAAATTCAACGACGCCAATTACCCAGAAAGGACCGGTCTTGAAATCAGCACGCCTTCAGAGTCAAACAAGCAAACCCGAGAACGATAAAAATCAGAGCTTTAAGAGGATTCTAAGCTAAACGCGTAATCAGGAAACGACCCTTTTCTCGCCATCCCCGAATCAATCCAGATTTTTCAATTTCCTCGCAATTGATTATGGCCTAACGACCCCAGCATGTGGAAAGAGAAAAGGGCGATGGTATTTTACCGCGAAAAACGTGCTGACCTGGTATTTTTCTACATCTGAGATGGGAAACCGATCATGAGAGAGAGAGAGAGAGAGAGAGAGAGAGAGGGGTTGGGATGTGAACGAAGATGGAAGTGAAAAACCAAGAAAAAGTTGCAGAAGGACCAGTTGGAACCTGCGAAGTACCGTACAACGGCTTGGCTTGGCTTGGCTTGACTTGGGTTGGCTTGACTCTTTTGATGGAGCGAATGGGTCCCACTCCCGCTTGTTTTTTTTTAGCGCCCGCTCAATCTGAGCCATGCAAATTCGGGTTACCCGTTTTTCTTTCGCTTCTCTTTTCTTTTTTCGGGGGATAAAAAGCTGCTTTCCTCCGGTCAAACTACTCTCAATAATGTGAAATGGACAAAATCGATCTCTAAACATTAATATGATATGGAATTTAGTTCCTGATTTTTTAATTTATTCAATATAATTTTTTAGCTTTGTTCTAATATGGGATATCATCCTTGACTTTTAGTTTATTAAACGTGGTCCTCAAACTTTTTTTATGCATATTTAATTTAGTTCCTATTAAATATTTTTATATACTTTAAAAATTGAATTGAAAATGTAAATGCATATTGAGGTAAAATTCAAAAAGCACGCTGGAAATCAAAAGTGCAATAACAATATTGTATATTAGGCCAAAATTCAAGAACCATTTATGTCATGCATTTCGGAAATGTTAATTATGGTTTTACTTAGATCGCTTAAGGTGCATTCGGTAATCTTTTTGGTTCCGGGAACAGTTTTTGTAATACTTTTTTTTTGTTTCTGTTCTCGAGAATAGTTACTGAGTATTTTAAAGCATTTGATAACTGTACAAAATTTTTATTCCTTGAACAAAAATGCATTTAGTACGACCCTAAATATTTTTGCGACTTAAAATTTCTTTTAATTTATTAATAAATTTTATAACTTTTTTCTTTTCTTTCTTCTTTTTCTTTTCTTTCCTCTAGCCAGTCGTTGACCTCGGGGAGCCTCAGCAAGGCTTGGCATCACCTGGGGCAAGGCTTGACCTCGCCCAGATTAGGCAAGGCCAAGTCTCGCCTAGCCATCGCAAGGTCGGCCTTGCTTGGGTGGGCGACGCCGACCTCGCGATGGCTTGGCGAGGTCAACCTCATTAGTGGCCGACGAGCTCGAGGCAACCTTGTTAGGGGCCAACAAGGTTTCGACAAGGTTGCGAGGCCTCGTCTAGTCAGTTACCAGCCATTGCCGAAGTCGACGGCTGGCTAAAGGCAAAAAGAGAGGAAAAGAAAAGGAATAAAAGAAAAAGAAGGAAAATAAGAGAGAGAAAATGGTTGTTTCTTGAATTGTTTTTGAATTGTTTCTGAAAGTATGTTATTTCTTGTTTTTGTTCAAAATCTATTTGTTCTCAGGAACAAAAGAACTATTAAAACGTATTTCTGTTCTATTTTTTTCCGAAAAATAAAACAATAGAAATACTTATGGTCGACAAAGTTATAAAATGCACCCTTAACATGCCTGAAGCTTATGCGCTTCTTCGTTTTAGTCATTTTGTAAGTCGAAAAGGAATCTCCTTGCACGGAAAAAGGATCCTGTACCAACTAAAGTGATCTGATGGGGGGCCATGGTCTTCCTTGGGTCAATACCTTCTTGATAGATTGTCGAAACATCGACAATCTTTTCGTACCATCAGCACTTTGCACTCATTTGAACGTACATTTGCAAATCAATAATAGAAGGCCTTTTTTAACACTTTCATTTTCGGGCTGTTTCACTAACCCAGCCGAACCGAACGACACTCGAATGGGATTGAGAAGAGTCATTCTTAGAGGAAGGCAGCTTTGCTAACTAGACTTATCCCATGCCTGACTAAACTCAAATACCACTCTATATGTGACTTGGTTCGCCGTTCTAAATAGGGGAAATGATCTAAAAAGTTCTAAATCAATTGTATTGCTACCAATTCAATTTTCAATTATACCAATTTAATCCAAAAGTTATTGACAAATTATCAATTTAGTCATTCCTGCTAATTTTGGTTAAATATCACTCGAGTGGACAATTTTTTTCATAATTTCTTTTCTTTTCATTTTCCTCTTTTTACACAGGGCCGACAACCTCCCCTCCACCAGCCACTGGGCGAGGCCTGGCGATTCCCATCGGCCCTTGGGC
This sequence comes from Eucalyptus guilfoylei, assembly GCA_016097605.1. NCBI lineage: Eukaryota > Viridiplantae > Streptophyta > Magnoliopsida > Myrtales > Myrtaceae > Eucalyptus > Eucalyptus guilfoylei. Next base: position 21,771,554 of record CM027860.1, read on the forward strand.
AAGGGTCACGACCCTCCCTAGATCTAGCAAGGGTCATGACACCCTTGCCTAGGCCATTACGGGTGACAGCAAAGACATCACAGCCCTTATTGTGGTTGTTGAGGGCTATGAGACTCATCCGTCATTGGCAAGGGCTTCACAGCTCTTGCCTAGGGGCAACGAGGGTCATCAACCCTTAACTCACCAAACCTTTGTAAAAAGAGGAAAAGAAAAGAAATAAACTCAATAAAAGTTCTAAAAATAATTAAAAGGTTATCCACCTCATCACTGATCGTGCTATATAGGACAGTTGATATTGATTGAACCGCCTTATCAGTGATATCCACCCAATATTAATTGAAAAGACTAAATTGACAATTCGCTAAAAGGTTTAAAATTAAATTGTCACACTTGAAGGGTTTGATTGGATTAACCTTACTACAAAAGATTTAGGATTTTTTTTTTTATTTTACAGAAAATGAACAATTTTGAAATCATTTTCTAAAAATGATCACTTATTCTGTTTACAAAAATGAATAAATAAAAAATATTTATTGTCCATAAAAACATTTAGGTATAAATTATTTATTAGTTAATTATTTCAAATTATAACCGATCATTTTTATATTTTTTCAAAATATGTATTTTTCGTGGAACAAACGAGTCCTAATATCTAGTAATCTTTTAGAACCAACATGCTAGACTCTGTATATACCATCACCTCCATCCCTTCGAGGTAAGTTTTGTCTCACTAACTCTCTACGTCAATTAATACCCTCCATCAACTCCATTCAATTAGACATGATTTTTCTTTATAATTTTTAATACAAGTAACACCGATGTAGCTTGCACTAAGCGCCGCGTCAAAAGAAGAAGAAAAAGACAATTAGTCCAATTAAATCGAAGGGAGTTTTACTGTTCATCTCCTTGGGTTCGTTGACAAAATAACTCTGCATCATCGATGACTATTATTCACTATTCAGTACTTAAATAGAAGACATAAGAAGATCCCACGATGATTTCCCGATTAGGGTCCTCTAAACAAATGTACAGTCTACAGAAGCGTTTTTACAAACCCTTCATCTACCACAACTCCCTCCAAATCTCTAGAGTCGAGAAGCCTTCGCACCGAATTTGCAGCGAAGAAGATTAAGCCATTTTCCAGGAACTTCAGACTACGCCACCGTGGTTGCTCAAGCGATCGTTACACTCTCATCTCGTTATCTTTTGAGCTGAAAGACCCAATCACGACATGCAAAGTCTCGACGTATCCAGGCCATCGAGTTCCTCCGGACCGAGATGATTGCATTCTGAAATGCATAGTTACTGATTGTCAATCAATGCGATTGTTGTTCCTTTTGTCTTTCTATTATTTTCCAAATGAAGTTTGTAAAGGAGCTTTAGAAACCTGGGACTAGAAACTAAAATAAGAACGAGGAACGGCTTCAACAAAGCTGCAAGCGATTCATTCAAGGAAATGAAGGCACAGCCGATGGCCAAGAAAAGGCTTACAAACTATTCGACCAAGCTTAAAGAGAGGGAGCAGAGATCGGCCATGAAAGAATACCGTCAAAGACCAAGAGAGAGAACGGTGTTGACTGGGGACCAACGCATGTGGATTGTTTTTTGCACATTAGTATTCCGATCGGTTATTCGTTTCAATAGTCAGGTAGGTACCAGTACAAACGTCAAGCTCAAGGGCCCATTCCACGCGCACCTCCTTTTAGTTTTCCTTTCAGTCATGACTCATGGCCGCGAGCACCTCTCTTTTTATTGTAACTGGACGGAGTTAACGAATCGAACTTGATTGCAATTTGTGTGTTTGCGAACCTGTGCAGCGTTTGTTTCCTTCCTTTCCTCGGCTGCTGGGACCACCACCACCAACACCACCACCACCACCACCACACGTAGACATGGACAATGGTTACACAGTACAAGCCCCACCTTATCCAAGAATCTTTTCTTTAAGGTAGAAGGAGGAGGAAAACGAGGAGAGCAACTCAGTTCGAGATTTTCTTGACAAGGACCAAGCAGACACCATACCATGTCCTTATTCCTTATTCCAATCTATTTAAGAACACGTGGGTCTCTCTATCCAGAAAGAAAGGAAAATAACATACATACCACTCGAGAACAGTGGAGACACGGTGTGGTCCTCTTGCAGAACCACTTCCACCTTTTCTGCTCATACGATCCATGCATTTGGCCTTTATACCGTGTCGTCCACCACTGATACATCCCCCCTCCTCAATTGTTGATTCCATGCCAAACTGACCAGAGACAACTAGCCCTTCCTGCAGTTTCCCTGCTCTCCAATAGAAGCAATGGAATAAGACAGGTACGTGATTACTGTGCATCGATGCTTTCTGAGGTGATAACTTAGGGCCCCATGAAAGCATTGTCTCCAAGATAACAACACCCAACAAGAAAGAAACAACCACAACCGGCTGATGAAGAGGCAAATTTCATCCATCTCAGCAGAGCTCCCATCCAAGATGTTAGGTATGACAGAAATTAAGCTCTGACTCAAACTACGAAACTGACTAGATGATTAGGGCAATAAATCACGTGATGGACCATATGAAATTATTTTGCCCCCCATCTTTAGCAGGTCTCTGGATCGCCCTTCATTCATGGGGCCAGAGACCTCCCTTCCCTAGGAAATGGTGGTGCATAGTTCCATCAAAGTCCATCTGCCTTAATCGATCAGCTTCAAATACGACAAGAAGAAAGCACAACCAACATCGAAACTCTCTCCCCAAGATGCTGCTAATTTCAAGTTAGAGGTAACTTGCGTAATTCATGCAGGTGTACAGGAGAGAATAGAAGAAGGGTGATTCGAGCAGCATCCGTTACTCGGAATCTGCGCATTAGCATTAGTAGGTAACCACCACATTGTATTATTCATATAAAACCTTACAAGAAAAGTAAACAAAAATAAAAACTTAACAAAGGTGATGCAATATCCCCTTTTGCACACTAGGGCAGATAGATCACAACTCACAATCACAAGGCTCGAATGAGACGGAAAATGCAGGAAACATTGAATCTGCAAAACTGAGATGTGTAACTAAAAACCAAATGTCCCCTGCTCCAGCAAATCTCGATGAAATTGGCAATGAACCCAGAGACTGTAGCACTGTCATTCTCCTCCTTTATGCACAGCTAGGGCAACATGAACTTCCCATCAACTTACGGCTGGAGTGACTCAATCAGAAAGGTCAGCACTCGCAAATCAAAGACATATGGGGAACTATGCCACCCTCAACTTGACACATATGAACACCTTTCTGAACAGATATCAGATTCTTTGATTAGCATTGCATTGAGCAAAATATGAAGGCCCAACAAGTCAATCATCAGCCCACTGCTGTAGAAGGTGTTGCTCTACCTAAGAGCACCTGTCTGTTTGTTGCTAGTTTTGCTCACTATCCCCTTTCCAAAGTATTCGGCAATCACGGAAAACCCATCCTTTGATGTCTTCACCTGCTGGAAAAATCGATCTTGGTCCTTGGCATTTTGCTCCAAACTTCTCTTCATTTCCAGCACAGACCGGTACTCGGGTGCACACTCAGGGCATTCCTTTTCATTATCACCAAGACAACGCTGATGGAATGAATGCATACACATAAAGTGGACAGCGGGGAGATCCAGCGTAAATGTGCACGCTGTGCACTTGCTAAGCTGAAAAATTCTAGCATTTGTTCTAAGATCCTCAATTTCTTTTCTCATAGTCTGTGTATCTTCCTGCACAGGCATTTAACCAAAAAAAAAAAGAAGAAGAATGTCAGTCCAGATGGTTCTAGCATATTTTGATTTAAAACTTCACCAAATCTATCAAGCCTCAAAAGTGCAAAACATGTATGTGACACAAATCGAAAGAGTTGCCAAGTCCACTTGCGTAGTTTTTTTTTTTTTTGGGGGGGGGGGGGGGGGGAGGAATTATTTAACTATATTTCAGGAAATAATATGGATGTCACCCATAAAAAATGAATAAGAAGGCCAAGGATTCTAATCTAATGTGTTTCCAAGTAACTGTTGCCCATATACCAACCCATTCATTAAGATCTCCATCAATAGCGATGAAAGAGATGATTATCAACTGCACGATTGAATGTACTATAAATTTGTCAAAGATGCAAGGTTACAGAGGACATCATGGTTGCCACTGCTAGCTGCTTCACGCTTCTATCATTAATTAATTAGAAATTCTTAAGTTTGACAATCTCAAATTTTCTCCAGCCTTATAGCCACCAGTCCTTTATCTTGCCATTCCCTCTAATCAACAGTTCTCTTAAACGGTCGATAAGACCCACTATTGACTCACATCAAACTTCCATTTCAGTAATTAGGCCAAGAATGAGCAAACTCATGTTTTGTCTTTGGAAAGCATTTAGACAAGTTTCAATTTTCCAGATATTAGTCAAGAAAAAACTATAACTGCAAAATCTCCACGTCTTAAAACACCAATAATGCTCCCTTTTCAATATATCCAAATTAACATGTGGTGTGTTATTTCGTCAATTTTGTTAACATCTATGGAAAATCATGTACTGGTAGCCATCAGTTCACATGTTAAAGTAAAATAAGTACATCAATCCCTCTTTAGTAATAATATGTCAAGGAACTACATAACCTAACTGGAGGAGGGGACAGAGATAAATCAAAATTTCACTTGTTAAAATGATCGAGCAAATATTAGTCAAGATACAAAACTATTAAGCACGTAAAAGGGGATAAGCAAAAAGGGACATAACCTGATATTTCTCAACAGCTCGTCGATCATCTTCAATGAGTTTAGATTCCTGCTCAAGCTTTCTTGCAATATAGTCCTTGATAACGGAGAGAGTGAGGCAAGGATTTTTAGAAAGCATCTGAAGAACAATTATAGGAGGTAATATGTCATCCCTCTCTATGTAAGTCAGGACTTCCTTTACTTCTTTGGAGCAATCTTCACCAAGCTCACCAAAATATTTCAGGAGGTCTGCCCAAAGAGTCGGATCCCCTCCCCTACCCGAATCCCCTAGCCTTTTACAGCATGCTATCAAACCCTCATGGTCATGGGCCTGCATATAGCAAGCAATTACCTCCTTATAAAGTTTCATCTTCTCATAGATGTAGAGAAGCCCTTGTGTGAATCCATTCATTTCACATAGAATTATGGCAAGGTCAACATCATAAAGTGGATGTTCCATGTCAACTGGCCATGCAACCTTAAGCAAGCAAAGCCCCTTTTCACGTCTTTCTAAACATTCCTTGCTAATATCTTTGTCATTTGACACCAGTTTCCCATTAGTCACGACTTTTGAAATTCCAGCTGCTGCTGGTCTTGCTCTAGTATCAAACTCCCCATCCTTGTTAGCTTGTGATATTGATGGGAAATTCATGTCATTGGACAGGTATAACTCTAGAAGGGTATTGTGTATTTCTACTTGTGCAGGCGAATCTTTAACCTTGTCTGTGTACTTCTCAAGGAATTCCATGAGGGCCTGGGGATGGTGGATAAATATGTTGAGAAAATCTACAGGAGAAGGTAGCATAGGTAGATATACACCATTAGAGGCTCCTCTTCTCGTAGATTCTCCATCTTCCGTGCAAAGCCTCATGAGTATCTCTATGGTTTCCACTGGTTTGTGCTCTATGAGAATTTTACCATATTCTTTGACCGTTACACCAGCTTGACTGGGCTCAAGACTCGAGATGTATTGCAATGCCTCATCATACCTCCCGAGGTCTTCAAGCAAAATCTTTAGATACCATTCATGCCTCCCTGCCTTCTTAGCAACATACATGGCATGCTCATGGTAATTGGCAGCTCGACAGACCCTTATAGCAGTTTCTACATCAAATTTGTGCTCCCCAACACCATCTTCACTTTTAATGAACACATTCAACTTTTCAACATCTTTTAATTTGGTGTAACAGTTCAACAGAAGCGTCGTGTGATCTTTAGATGCAAGCCCCTTCTCATGCAACTTTTCCAAGTAATTTGTTAGGTTGTAGATTCTTTGAGCATCTAGAAACTTCTGTATCACATATGAAGGTTCAAGGTGACCAATTGTGTTAATATACTGTGCCATAGCCTCATCATAATCCTGCTTAGAATATAGATGATCCCCATATTTCCTTAAAACTTCTGCAGTTGCAGCAGCATCAGCTTGTTGACTCTGTACAAGGTTAATGGCTACAGTATATAGGTTTTTCTTGAAAAGCATATCTAATTTGCTTTCCATATCCTTCTCTCCAATACAAAGTGCAGATTTATCGTTTAGTATGAGAACTATATTACCCCATTCACAAAGCATCTGAGAGACCTCTTTAAGCACGAGGCTGTGGGCTATCAAACGATTCTTGAGGTCATAAATGTTGAAAGTATTTCTGCCACTCCTTTGATCAGCTATAACACACAAAAGATAGCCACGAAACCAGCCTAGGAACTTCTTCTCTCCTTCGAAAGCCCAACAAGGGCCACGTCCATCAATTTCGTAAAAGTAAACAGCCTCAGGTCGACCAATTATCAGCTCCTGAAAAGTGAAATACTCAGCACATGGCAAAGAAATTACTGCTAAACAATTGAAAAGAACATAAAGCACAAAGAAGATATACCGAACGATCACTCATTGTAATGCTGTTGACATTACAGCCAATATGATCCAGTGTTTGCCTCGCTGGAGGCTGACTGTGCAAGTTGAACAAGCTCACTGATGCTGGAGTCACTGCAAATAGTTGAAGGACTGGACCATCAACTCTGAACTCCAGACCAGTTATAGAAGACTGGCTTCTATCTAAAGCATTGTCCACCTGAAGTTTGAAACGTGTGATCCGCTCCCTCGCGATATCCCCTTTAATGCAGTATATGCAACCGTTATCCAAGCCAATGGCTATGAGCAGTATCGGAGGAGCTTCCTCAAACACCAAAAATGATGTAATCTGCATCACGTCCAAAGCTTCTCAATACCATGAAACTTATCTCCAATTAGGTGTTGACTGCGGAGATAAGAAATAAAATATATTACCTTCGCTTCAGGAAAGTGGTTTGTGAATATTCGAAGAATTCCAATACAATCAGGACTGGCTGTACTGGAGCCCTCTTCCTGCCTCCTATCAAGGTCAAATACCTTAAGGCACAGAGCTGATTGCTGCGGAGATAATTGCTCATCTTCACCGACAGTCACCAGAAAATTGCGTTGCTGTGGATAAACATACAAAATATATACACATCACTTCTCCCTGAAGTTAAAATTTTGTAACAAATCCGCATTCTCTCTTACAAACCCCCGTTTTCTACAATCTCTGCCGTCCCGAAGCTAATGTACACAACTAACTGCCGAGCTCAGGAGGCAAAAAAATAAAAACCAATCTGCACATGCTCATATCCTCATGTCTACATGTAATTTCTAGGACCAGAAATGAAATTTTGAGCTCTGGTACAAACATTATAGGCATGAATACCAGAAAATTTTGTCCAAAATGTAAATGCGCTTAGTAAGCGGACAACTTAAAACGAAAGCAATCGAAGCCATCCTTACAAAGCATATCCACGCGCATAAGGAGAATTTCATCGAAGAACTCAGATAAAAGCACCGCCAAGATATAATTTTGGGAAGAAAAAAAAATGTATAACCAGCGCGCCACATCGATGCAGGCAAACGAATCATCTGAATTACCGGCCACAAATCCAGAGGAGACACGAATTAAGCTCATCTTTCAAATAACTCAACGCGCAATACGCTCTTCGCTAACGAAGTCGATCGCGAAGGCGAGGGAGAGAGGCGGCCGAACCTTGAGCTGCTGTAGGAAGAGAACGGAGGAGGAGTGAGCCTGGAAGCCGTAATTGAACTTGAGGCCGCGATCGAGCAAGCTCACCCCGCCGTCGTCGCAGCCGATCACGAGCTTCCCGCGGCCGCTGGAGCTGCAGGTGACCTCGCCTTCCACCTCCTCCGGGATCGCGCATTTCCCTCCCAGCTTCTCCTCGAAGAACTCGAACTTCCTCCACTGGTACATCGCCGCTCCCACCCAATCTCGCGCCCCCGAAAAAAAAACCAAAACCAATCGAATTCAAAACCTACGCGACTCACGATCCGGCGCACGAAGATCTCCGCATTGGAGACGGCGGCGGCGACGGCGACGGCGGCGGCGTCGGCCCTCCCTCCGCCGTGCTAGCGCGCGAGAGCTTTTCTCGAGAAGATCGATGGCCCCGTCGCGAAGGGATTCAGCCAGCTCGCGAGCGAAGATGAAATTCTGGGCGATTCTGTTCTCCCTCGGTGGGATTCTGGAGCGCTCTCCGACGCGTCGTTTCGGGGGCTCCCGAGCGGGACCGCACTGAACGAGAACGACCTGTCGTTCCGCGCGTTCTGGCCAGACGGGCCTTGGGCTCTTGAGAGCCGGAACTCATGGGCTCGCGCGGTTACCTGAGCCCATTAAGCCATAAATCCCATTCGAAGAGCGCTACGACGGTTCGAATGGTTTGCTTAAGTATTTCAATTTGGTCCTTTGGTCCATTTCACTCGTTCTTAGATATCAAAATGAACGAGCTTGTGCTTACTTGCTCATTGCCTTAGTATTCCCTAAACCCATCAAATGGGTGGGCAAGTCGGGTCAAAAATTGATCTAATCCAAATTGATTTGTTTAACCTATTTTGTCTCATTTTCCATGTGATATTGTTTAGTGACCCCTATTCGACCTTATTCATATCCAATATATATCCGAATTGACTCATCGCTAAAATATTTTCATATTTTATTTATTTTAGAAAAACTCATTCTCAAACTGAGGTAAGACTAAGAGCACCAAATGAGCAAGTGTGAAGTTGAGTGAGGGCAAGAAAGAGTGAAGGGAGAGTCATAAAAGTGGGTCAAGTTGAAATAAGTTGTAAATCCATTTAATATTGTTAATATTTTTGGATTTTATCATTTTAAATCTATTTATTGAATATAACTAATCATACAATAATCCGTCTCATCAATTATAGATGAAGAAATGAGTATACAACCCAATTTGACTGTTCTAGTATTTCCATCTTAAAAAAACGACTGCAGGCTCATGGAATTATTGCGTACGGACCAGGTGAAAGAAAAAATGACTCAAAACTCAGATGGATGACCCAAAAAAAAAGTCGTTCGCACCCAACATTCGTTCTTCAACCGCTAAGTCAAGCTCTCCGGATCGTGCCTCGAAGTCTTGGTACTAGCTCAGGATTCACGTTAAAACGGACGAATCCGCCTCTCGAGAAGGTCAAGGAAATAAGAGAGAGCATCTCAATCATTGGTGATTTTACAGTTAATTATAGGAAACGATTTTAGAAAGATAATGGAAAACTTGGATGCACTTGGGAAGATACCCAATGATCAAGGCCCGCATGCCGTGTAAGTGAAGTCGAAATTGCGTCTAGTCAGCGGGTCGACGCCCGTCACAGGACGTCCACAGTTGCTTGACTCGAAAGGGAGTTGGCCACCCCAACTTGCTCAAAAGTTGCCACTAGTGCAGCGGCGAACGAACGTCATTCAACCTCTCACGCGACTTTGACGACATGGAGAATCATTGATTTGGATGCGATCGGAATTCGAAGGGTGTGATTCTTAATAATTGGTGCACTCAACCCGGCCTTCGAGCCATGGATGAAATGGCTATCTTATTTGAAAAAGAGAGTCGGAGAGGCTACTCACAGATATGAATATTATGCAAACCTCTTACACGACTAGGATAGCATAATTCTCAATAGTTGATGCACGTAACTCGGCCTTCAAGCCATGGATGAAAAGGCCATCTCATTTGGAAAAAGAGAGTTGGAGAGGCTACTCACACGAAGTTGTTATTCAGTGCAGTTGGAGATGAACATTATCCAAACCTCTTTATGTGACTTGGACAGCATGGAAAATCACATTGAAAATCGATTTGATTATTAACGAAATTTGAAATGGTGTGGTTCTCAATAGTGAATTGGCGTGATTCTCAATAGTTAGTGCACTCAACCTGGCTTTTGAGCCATGAATGAAAAGGTTGTCTTATTTAAAAAGAAGAGTTGTAAAGACTACTCACATAAAGTTACTATTTAGTATGGTGGGGATGAACACTATCCAACCTTCTTACGTGACATGAATGGTATTGAGTATTATATTGAAAATCGATTTAATTATGATTGAAATTCGAAAGAGCGTGATTCTCAATAGTTAGTGCATTGAACTTGCCCTTTGATCCATGGATGAAAATGCCGTCTTATTTGAAAAAAAGAGTTGGAGAGCCTACTCACACAAAGTTACTATTTAGTGTAGTAGGGAATGAACATTATCCAAACCTCTTATGTGACAAGGACAATATTGAGAATTACATTGAGAATCGATTTGACTGTGATCGAAATTCGAAAGGGCGTGATTCTCAATAGTTAATGCACTCAACTTGGCCTTCAAGCCATGGATGAAGATGCCGTCTTATTTGAAAAAAGAGTCTGACAAGCTCTAGAGTCAGGCAAACGTTCTCGATAGTCGACGCGTTCTCGATAGTCGATACGCTTAACTGTAACCGTATAGCACGGCGCCTTTCAAGATGAGAAACTGCTAAGAAGGGCTACAACAACCTTACTTCGACCACGTCGAATTCTTTGAAGCCTTTCCATTAATTTGACTTCAAGAAGGAATGAACGTCAACAATATAATGTTTGAAACAAAATTAGAGAGAGAGGGAGAAGGATGGTTTCTTATTTGGCGTGCGAAGTTTGTTATTCATTTTGGTTGACAATCAATGGAGGTCAAGTCTACAATCTCCTTAAGGCGGAGGAGAAGACGGAAAGTAGGATCGAATTGCAAGATTAGAAAAGGCGGAGCATGTCCCCAACAGAACAAAATATACTGACTTGGAATATTTAGCTGCAATTTCCGATCTGAGACTTCTCTAATCCGGGTCATAGCAGCTCGCCCCGGGGTCAAACTCCTTTTAGGACGATCAAGTTACGGAAATCGAATCTCGTTCTGGGCAAATTTGACGGTTTCAAATTCCGATTCCTGATGATGCCTTTCTTCATTTCGGCTTTTTCCAAGGGGCGCCAGGGGGCCCTGATGCGAAAGGGGACGTGATGACTCGCGGAAAACGAAGGCAGCGGAGGGATGCATGTCGCCCCGCGAGACAAGGAGAGACACATTGTCCCCGCTTTTTTGACTTTTGAGTTCGTCTCTTTTCTCGAAATTCAAAAGTAGAAGATACCCAAGGTGATCGGTCTCTCACGTCACGAGACCGTGGGGGTGTTACAATTCCGGCCTGTTCCCCCATCTCTAGCATCGGAATCGCACGTACGCCAGAAAAGGGTCTTGTTTCAATGCCATACACATTGACCGGCGCGATCACCATTTGAGACCGAGTTTCAAATCAAATCACAACACAAGGTCTCTCCTTTTCGAACGTGGGATTGTCAGGAAGGGGTGGGGGATCTATGGTCTGAACGATTAGATGTTATGATTACACGTGATCGGCTCACATGTACCGGATGCATGCAAATTGATCGTGCTGCGTTTCAAAGAGGGCCACGTAGTCAGACTAGACATAAGGGACCGCACGACAGCAAAGATGCAAAGATGCAAAGACATACTTGGACCCAGATTTTGGAAAAGACGAGGACAAAACCGTGCAGATGAATAGAGAGAGAAAGAGAGAGCTTTAAAAAGCCTGAACCGAAAACACGAAGTGGGAGGTCATCAATCAATCTCGCAAAAGCCCCGAACATGGTCGGCGTGACGATGGGGACGAGATGGAAAAAAATTAGCATGCAAAAGTCAAGCCTCATCATCGACCCCCTCTCCCTTTCTCGCTTTTGTCTCCATCCTTTCCTCGAACTTCGGCACGGCTCTTCCTCGAATTTCTTCCTGCACGAATCATTAAAATAGAGCCAAAAAAGAGAGGCAAGAACTCGGATTCAAAACTGCAGAACCACCCCCATTGTCGTCAATGTCTCCGGTACCACGCCCGACATCAACATGGAACCCCAAAGGAGGAAAAAACAAAACAGTTCGCGGTTCATCACTCTTTAGATATGACAAGAGTACCGTGAATTTCAACATGACTCAGAGTGTCTCGAGACTTTAAGGCGCGAATGATAATCAATTTCTATTCCCTGGATGAATTGATGAAAAAAAATATGCATTTGATAACGATACAAAATTTATGTTCTCGGAATAAAAATTCGTTTCTAATGACACAAAATTTATACCTTCCGAGTGGTAATAGGCGAGGATGGCTAGTAGCGAGTGAGTAATGAAATTTTTTTTTATCTCTCATCTTCATTGAAGAAAAATAAATTCTTGCTTTTGAAGTAAAAATTTATTTTAAAATAAGAAAAATATAATTACGTCATCAAACGGATTTTAATTTCAAAAATATTCTTGAAAATAAAAATAAAAATACAAAAATAGAGAAATATAATGATTATCGGGCATGTCCTAACCTAGACCACCCGAAGCATGACACGTGGAGTTCGCTTGAGAATTTCTGGATGAAATTAAGAAAAAAGATGCTACGCGATCTAGATCTGGAGGCACTATATTCAAGAAGTTGAAGTCCTCCTCGAATTCTCACGCTCAGTGGAAAAAAGACCACCTGGTGGTCTTTTTGTCAATGGAGAAGCTGGTGTTGTCTCCTTTTGCAGGCTTTAAATCCCCTTCAAGAGTCAAGAAGGTCATCTTTTTTTTTTTTTTTTTGGGATCAATCCCCAAGAAGGTCATCTTGAACAGTGCCAAACATATTAAATTAGGGTTTCATCTGCCAAGATTGCACTGTCTCAAGAGCCCATGACAATCAAGGGATGCAGCCAAGTTGCTAGTACCAATGCCCTTTCGCGCAATTCGTTGCATTTCTTTAATGTCGAATCCTTAATCTATTCGAGGCAAATTGCCAACACGAATGACATCCTTTGCGGTCACAAAAAGAAAAAAGAATGGGAGTGTGTTGTACTTGAAAGTGGACATGTAGCTTGTCTGAGTAGGAACTTCCCAAGATGCTGACAGAGACCCCATTATAGCTTTGTCTTAGAATTGCGGGAATGGGATCTTTGGGATCTCTTTCCATGACACTGGAAGGGCAAAGATGAGGCTCTAGATAAAAAGTTAAAAGACAAAGATAAACGAAAAGAATAAAAAACGGAAAGGCAGGATGGTCTAGTTAATTGTCCTAGCAAAGACCATGTTAGCCAATGATAAGCACGAACCCGTTTCGCCGATGACTTAAAAATCCTTTAAAAATTCACTGATATGGGGCAGGGGTGACGATGGAGATGATATTAGCCCACATGACACGCAATTTTTTATAAGGATGATAAGTCGCATTACTCGGCAAATGAGATGAAACTTCCCCCCCAGTGACGCACTCAAGTTGCGATTTTTTCCTTTGGTCGCATATAATATACTTAAAAAATAGCTCCCGGTCGTATCGAAGTTGGAGCCACGCCACTCCGATCGAGTCCGGTCGAAGATCTTTGGTAGACAGATAGACACAAGGTTCCAATTCTGGAGAACCAGAACTTAGAAAAGGGACGATTTAAATAAGAAGGGAGAAATAGCGGACCACAAGCTTTTCAGGTTCACTGATCTTCGAACAGGAAACAAAGTGGAGAACACGATTCCCTCTTTTCCCCTCCAACTCTTTTTTCACTTATTGGCCAAATCCTATGTTTAAGCACGATCGATTGCGGGATTACATCAACTCCATTACTTTTTCTTTTTTTGGTCGAACAACTCCATTACTTTAATCGCCATTTACTGAAGAAGAAAAGAAAGAAAGAGCTGGTCAGCTTCTGGAGGGGGGCATCATCTCAAATTCCCGTCAAATTGCATTTCTCTTCCAAAAAGAGAATATGCCCTACTAGTTCAGTAATTTACAAGTAACCCAGGGTTTACTTCTCATTACTTCACCTAAATTCGAATATGTCTTGCAATCTTTCTGTCTCGACTCATGAAAAATTATCCAATCAGTTCTAAACTTATTATATATATGCCAATTTAAGCCTAAGCTTTTTAATTTTATCAATCTAGTTCTAAATTTTTTTACGAAATTCCAATGTATTTCTTCCAGCCAATTTTTGTTCAAAACGGTTGACACGACGGTGTGTCACATAAATGACCAATGATGACTAGATCGCCACGTTAGCGATTCTCGACGAAAACCATACAGAATGACTACACTAAATTTTTTGCACAAAAAGTTTAGGGTTAAATTGTCAAAATTGAAAAGTTTAATATTGAATCATCATCTTTACAATATGTTTAGAACCAATTGGGTAATTTTTCCAAAGATCTCAAGTTACAAACAAATAAGCTTCGAACTAAAACGTGTCAAACCGATATTTATACTCTGAGGATAACTGGGAAGCACTTTGATTATGTCATATACCGCGTAAAATACTGTATTTATGATGTCGTTATCTCACAGATTGCATTCCATTTATATTGGAAGAAGCCAGAGAAACAACTCGTCTCGATCGAATATTTTAGTCTATAAAATGGTAAAGTCCAATTGAGTTAACTTAGATAGAATTATTGGACGTCGCTAGCAAAAGCACCAATTGACCGAGCACGCGCTAATCTTAATCTTATTAATATCCTCCAGCCCGACATTCCACAAAAAAAAAACATTAATCCAAGATTAGTCCGCTAATCAAATGAATCAATCTATTATACTAACTACATAGTGCCGCGATACATTGAACTAAGAACCAAGAAAGCGACCGACCCATTTGTATACATCTGAAAACGAAATCCCCACTCTTTTACCGATGTGACTGGAACGGTCTTGAAACGATGTTAAAATGATGAGATCGCAGGTGGTTTTACATCATCGTCGTCCTGGTCCGAGTGGGTGGGGTGGGAGGGGCAACACGGAGGAGGAATCATGCTCGTGGACATAATGAGAGAGGCTTGCAAATGTTGCCAAAAGGGAGATGATGGAGCTCCCCCGTCATCGTCATCGCCGTCGTCGTCACAGGGCCCCAAAGGTAGCACATTCGATGATTAGATGGAAGCACGAGGCTTCGTGCACGGGCACTTTCCTGGTTCCTTTGTGCTAGACGTCATGACTTCATCTATTCATTTGAAGGTTATCGCCATGAAAAATTATAAAAGCTAGCACGTATGTGATTAATTTTACGGTTTAATACCCCGAAAAATCTTAAACTGGTACACATGTGATAAATTTACAATAAACTATTAACCTCAAACTGGTATACCTTTGACAAATTTACCCCAAACTAAGACACTTTGTGACAAATTTACCATATGTTAGTTTTCATTAAATTTTACTGTCAAATTATTAAGTTAAATGACACGTGATAGTTGACTAGTATACCAATGTGGGATTTTATGCTCCATTTGTCAGAGTTTACAATTTTTGTGATTTTTTTGTGCTACTAATCTAATTTAGCCACAAATTTATCAGTTTGGGGGTTTTTTGCGGTCGAATAAATTATTTTTTGGTAAATTTGTCATAAATGTAAGTTTTTTATAATCAGTCGGGGTAAATTTGTCACGGGTGTACTTCAGGTTTGGGGTTTTTCGGGATTAATTCTAAATTTTATTAAAATTAATTTTTTATCACAAAAAAATTATGAATTAGTATAATTGTGATAAATTTATTTTAATATAATTTTTTTACTATAAAAAATTCCAAATTGATACGTTTGTAACAAAGTCACTCTCCGTTAATTTCTATTAAATTGGATTATTATCATGAAAAATCATACAAAGTGTAAAACCACGAACCTGGTATAATCTTATCTAACTCAATAATTGAATAGTTAAATTTAACGTAAATTAATAGATAATAAATTTATCTCGAGTGTATCAATTTTAGGTTCTTCGTGGTTAAAAAATTAATTTCAAATAAATCTATCACAAATATATAGTTTGTGATTTTCATATCCAATGTATCAAAATTGATTTTCCAACTCGATATAACACTTGATAGAGAGTGCTAGTGGATGTAAAACGAGTAAGTCGCATTCAATATGCGTTTATGAAATTGTCTTGTTACTTAATGTGTTAATTTTAAGCATTAATAATATTAAAATTATTCATAATATTGTGCTTTTTAATTTAATTGTACGGTCACGTTTCACTTAAGGCTCTTGGCTGTCCCCACTTTGGCCGGGTAGGGCCAAAAGGCTAAGAAGAGCTTTATTTTATGTCCCTCTATGTTTTCTCGATTTTGCCCTTCCATCTCATCCCAAAATTACCACAATGCCCATCCGCCCAGTGCTCGTGAAACGCCAGCTCGTGGAACCCCGGTGGCTTCCTCTCCGCCGTCGATCACTGCACCAGCGCTCCTGGCTTCCAGGCAACTTCCCGAGGCGACTCAATTGGCTCAACGTGAATGTAATTACATGCACGAATTGTCTTTAAAAAATTAGTGACGGATCAATAAATGATTGACGATTTTACAATGACAAGTCAATAAGATTAGGAAGTATGTTGCGTTCGACATTGCCGACAATTTTGGTACGTAAGTGAGGAAGCATGATCGCATTTTCAACAGCAGATTTGTCAATCCTAGATTTCAATCTTCTTTTCACGTGATCAGGGCTTTTGAAATCCTATGTGTCGGGCCAAATTCATTTGAATCTCCTACTTGTTGTCACAATTGCTAAGTTGATGATTTGATTTTTTTTTCTAGAATGAAAAGGAAAGGGAAAAGGACAAGAACGACTAAGTCACGCTTCTTGACCTCTCGGGCCAGGTTCGTACAAATTCACGATGGAACCCGGAAGAGGTGCTTGGGACCAAAAGAATATAGAAGATAAGGCAGACGTGGAAAAGAGATAAGCACATTTTCTCACTAATAAATAATATAATATATAAACGTTTGAAGAAAAAGAAGCAAATTACAATATAGGAAAATCGCCCAATCAGTTTTAAATTTTATTATACAGACATTAATTTAGTCATTTAATTTTTCTAATTTTCCAATTTGATTCTAAACTTTTATGTAAAATTTCAATATAATACTTCCAGCGAAAACTAATCTGGAGAATCATATTGAAGTTTTGCGCGAAGGTTTATGACTTGATTGGCGGAATTAGAAAGCCTGGAGCTGAATTGACATCCGCACGATGGGTAGAGGACCGATCGGCCCAATTTTCCCCGTGGACCCATTCTCGTTTCTCGACTCTCCATGTGATCCGAATCCGAATCATTTGGCATGGCTCGCCATCGACATCAAGTGATGCGAGGGCAATGATTTTGGTGGCAAATGCAAGGAAGCAAAGACGAAGGTTCTTTCTCCTTACCGTCCAAATTCATCCGCTGTTCTATCTTGTCCTCTTGCAGCGAAAAATGGAACTCAGTACCCAATTCATAAAATAATGCGCGCCGACTTTTGCCTAAGGGTAAATCAGAATAATCGATTCATGAACTTACCACATTAATCTGTAATCTTGTTTGAAGAACCGTTTTAAGTCCAAATTCACGTTCCTAAGTTCTTGAGGCTGCCTCTAGGTGTTCCGTCCATTGAAAATCGATTGGTTGGTCATTTGTTAATTATGGAAACATGTCTCCAGCCCCGAGCAATCTTAGGGCAGCATTGTATGCTGTCTCTAGAAATAAGCATATCAGACTGCTCGGATCGGATTCACTCAAACTGGATTGAGCTAGTCGGTTTGGTCCAATTTTCAGGGGCGTCGGTCCAATTCTCAATTCCATATTCAATTTGGTTCCCAATTTTGGAGGAGAATCGCACTGACACTTTTTTTTTTTAATTTCTTAAAAATAGTAATAAATCCTATATTGTAATAATTCTAATATTTTTTTTATTTTTTTTGCTAAATGGATGCCTGGCTAGTCCGATTAGACCGGATTGAACCGATTAGTTTGGTCCAGTTCTCAATCTTAGGATCATTTGGTTCGGTCTCCGGTCCCAAAAAATGGGAACCGGTCATTTTGATTCAATTCTTGATTTTTAAGTGGACCTGAACCAAATAGGGAACCGATCACCCTAGTCATCTCTCGATGAGAAAGTCGAATCGAAAGGTGTAGACGACCCGTTCTAAATACGAAATTCCAACTCAATTTGACTGACATGGGGAGCCTTTCTTGGGTCACCCCGAGGGCCAATTTGTCATTTCGGGCACCCCGGCTCCAGATGGCAGTCGCGTAGATTCGTTGAACTTTCGGGGCAATACAGGGGATTCATTATTTTATAAATAGAATCTGGTTCCTCTGCAGCGGGGGAGCGTGGCTCTCTCTCCTCTCCCCTAAGAAAGAAGAAAGACCCATGGAACCAGCTCCGCCGGGAGCTCACTGAAAACATTAATTTCCTCGCTCAAGGTCGGTTTTTTCAACACCTTGTCGGAGTTTGGGACCGCCCCATTCTTGCTTCGAGAACTGTTCATATCCCAATTTTCCTCCCTTTCTTGCGCTCTGTTTTCTTGTTGTCTGTTCACTGGAGCTGAGTGATTGTTGGAAGAAGTTTTGGGTGATGGATCGTCAGACATGACTTGAAATCTTTGCTTCTCAATTTAGATTTCGTGAAGGGTTGATGGGTCGTGGGCTGTTTTGGTGTCTTCCCTCGTTTAGGTGAGTGACACTGACATGTTCTCTGCTCTGTTCTTGGGATTCGTGTGTTCTTGATGACTCTGAAGGTGGAAGCTTTTGGCTTTGGCAGAGGGATGGAAAGTCTCCTCTGAATTTTGAAATTGCATTTTGTTAGTTTGGTATTTCTTTTTTTTTGGGTTGTTGTTGTTGTTGTTGAGGAAACCTGTCTCTCTAGGAAATGGGAGCATCCTCGAATGTTCGTCTTCTCCTTGCTGATTCCATTGCTAATCTCCTTTGGGAATTGGCTTACCTAATTTATCGTGGTGATAGATATAGGCAATTGGGTTTCTAGTGAAGTAGGAATTAGTCACTTCGTTTCGACGTGGAGCTGAAAGCGAAGTGCTCTGTTTTTTCCAGGATGTGATTGCCGATCACTTCAGGTCAAATGTGGTCCATCCATCCTTCTTTTCCTCATATAAAATCAACATAGAATCGCTTATTTTGAGTATGTTTTTCAGCTGAATCAATCACATCAAGAGCTCCATCTGTACTTTCACACGGCTTGGAGCCCTCTCTGGACACCTCCCGCAGGGTGTGGCGTTAATTTCATTAGATTATCCTTCATAATGTGGAGAGGAAATAATTCAAGCAAAGTTCTGTTCAAATCTTAGAGCAAACAATGTGCCAAAACTCAGATGAGTTATTTGTTCCACTAGGTATTAACCGGAGTGATTTTTCTTTTTTTGCCTAGAGATCACTCTCAAATACCTGAACGAAAAGATTATAATCTGCATATAGAGAGCAGCTATCTCCACACGATAGACATCCAGACCTGGGGTTCTTGGATGAGTAATCAGCTTAATCTGATTTATGTTTTGCTTGCTTGCAATGCTAAATGGCTTGTGACATGCAATATCATGATTTTTCATGCGAGAATTTTTGCTTGTTCTTGTCTGGCTTTGGTTTGTCAGCCTTTGCTGAGTAGACTTACTTTCTTAGGTTGGATGTTAAGATGCGAAAAATGCTTCAGATAGTAAAGCGAGATGGACAAAGTAAAGAATAATAGACAGGAGAATATATCCTCCTTAGTAATCCTGTATACCCTTTCTGCTGTGAGATGCTCAGCGAGTAAGACATTCTGTGCTTGCATTTTAAGTCGCTGAATTTCTAAGTGTCTATCAGGTTTTACCGGACTATTCTATAGCCAGGTCCTCATTCTGCAAAACATAAAGCCATTGCCTTCTCTCTCCTTGAAGAAAAAGGAAGTATTCACGTGTTCTACAAGCAAGACACCAAGGTTGCCCGGTGTGCTTTAGAAGAATAAAATATCATTTCTTAAACCTTGTTCAATTGTGGTTCAAATTCATGATTGAGATGCAGAAGAATGCAGTTTGCTATTTGCCGATTTCAAGGCTTGGCATGACTTTACTTATGATTGTCAAACTTGTTTTATGGTTCTTGTCCTTCCTGAAGCCTGTCATAATTCGATGATCCTCCCTCATCTTCTCTCTCTTTCCTCTCTTTATTACGCTAGGATTACTACCTCTCTTGATCGTGATTTCTCCTTCACTTTACTATACCTGTAATTCTAGGGCTTCTGTGCATAGCCACGTTCCACAGACCTCTCCTGTAGAAGAGTTCATTGCCTGAATGAGCATGCTGTATCTCTTCCATCAGCGGGAGGATATTTGCATCTTTATGACCTTCCCTGCCTCTAATATTTCTAAACTACCTTTAATCTGTGTACCTTTTTGGCATCATCGTTCATGCCGATGCATCTTTACTTGGAGATGTTTCACATTAGTGCATCACATCCTCTTTGTGGGGTGGAAAAAAGTCACTAATATATTCAACTTGTGGTGTGCAGGGTTTGGCCGCTTGGTTGGA
This sequence comes from Eucalyptus guilfoylei, assembly GCA_016097605.1. Lineage (NCBI taxonomy): Eukaryota > Viridiplantae > Streptophyta > Magnoliopsida > Myrtales > Myrtaceae > Eucalyptus > Eucalyptus guilfoylei. The sequence continues at coordinate 21,791,921 of CM027860.1, forward strand.
TAAGATCTCGCTACCATTGAGTTTTGAGCTCATCAATATGCAAGTTAACTGGCAAACTGAGAACCGAACTTGATAGTTTTACCCTGCCATATAGTGACAGGTGGTCCTCCAAAGTGAATCGTTGGTCAGATGCAAACATCACAGAAGAAGAGTCATTTAAGCATGTCGAACAAAATTTGTTATCAGTCTGCTCTTGAGATCGGCACCTATAGCTTGCCTCAGTTTCATACATTAGATTGTTACCCTTCCTACTGTACCCTTGAGTCATCCTCCGCTAGTGGAGGTTATGCTATATACAACCCACCATCAACCATCAGCTTCTCATCCGATGGGAGTCCCGTGTCCTTGCAAGATTCTGTGTCTTATCCACCTGATGCGCTACACTCCCCAGATAATACCTACGCCTCCTCCATAAGTGGATCTTGTGTCACTGACGATGCAAATGATTTTTTGCACAAGCTGAGAGAATTGGAGAACGTAATGCTTGGACCTGATTCGGATATTTCCATTAACTATGACAGGAGTTTCCAGACAGGGATCCATGTAGCTTCACCGGGGAGCAAACTAAAAGATGCAATAGGACGGAAGGATTTGAAACGAGTCCTCATTGCCTCTGCGAAGGCAGTTTCAGAAAATGATCTATGGACAGCGAACTGCTTGATGGATGAGTTGCGTGAAATGGTCTCAGTTTCTGGGGAACCGATCCAGCGGCTGGGAGCATATATGTTGGAAGGTCTCGTTGCACGTTTGGCCTCCTCAGGAAGCTCCATCTATAAAGCTCTGCGATGCAAAGAACCTGAAAGCTCAGAGCTCCTCTCCTACATGCATATTTTATATGAGGTCTGTCCATACTTCAAATTTGGATACATGTCAGCAAATGGGGCGATAGCTGACGCAATGAAGGATGAGAATAGAGTCCACATCGTTGACTTCCAAATTGGTCAGGGCAGCCAGTGGATCACTTTAATCCAGGCATTTGCAGCAAGGCCTGGCGGGCCACCCCACATAAGAATAACTAGTTTTGATGATTCCACGTCAGCTTATGCCCGTGGAGGAGGATTGGAAATTGTGGGGAGGAGGCTTACTAAGCTTGCTCAGTTGTACAAAGTCCCATTCGAGTTCCATGCTGCATCGATACCAGGTTCAGATTTACTGCTTCACCATCTTGATGTTAGGCCCGGGGAGGCTTTGGCCGTAAATTTCGCGTTTATGCTTCACCACATGCCTGATGAGAGTGTGAGCACTCAGAACCATCGCGACCGGCTCCTGAGGCTGGTCAAGAGCCTGTCACCGAAGGTGGTGACCCTAGTGGAGCAAGAATCTAACACGAATACTGCTGCCTTTTTGCCACGGTTCATTGAGGCAATGGACTATTATGCAGCCATGTTTGAGTCGATCGATGTGACTCTTCACAGAGAGCACAAGGAGAGGATTAACGTAGAGCAGCACTGCCTGGCAAGAGATGTTGTCAATATAATCGCGTGCGAGGGGGCTGAGAGAGTCGAAAGGCACGAGCTTCTGGGGAAGTGGAGGTTGCGTTTTGCCATGGCAGGATTTACACCATTCCCTTTGAGTTCCCTAGTGAACGGCACCATCAAGACGCTGTTGGAGAATTACTCTCACAGATATAGGCTTGAGGAGAGAGATGGAGCTCTTTATTTGGGATGGATGAACCGGGACTTGGTAGCGTCCTGTGCATGGAAGTGAAATAATCCGAGAAAGGATAAGACGGCATGATGGAGCAGCTGGAATTGTTCCTCTTCTTTTCATGTTTCGTTCCTTTGTAATCATTTAGCTCGCTACCTTTGATGAGGTGTTTGAAGCTGTTCACATTGTATAGTCTCCAGATTTCATGCTTTACTCTTTCACTGACAAAGATAGGACAAACGCATTTGCACTGGGTTGGAACTTTTTTTTGGTGACTTCTATACTGAAACTCAGGTGCAAATTTTTTCAAAGAGGGAATGCTTTTAAAAGTTCACTGCTGCTCCCCTCCAACTACTTTGTATTGAATGTGGCCACGGATTTTATGAGTTTGTCATGTAATCATGTTGGGAAGGCGTCGAACATTATAAGAATTCCTACCGTTTACGTGTCTGCTTGAATTACAGGGTATGACTGGATACTAGTAAAAACAGCTGGACCTTGTTTCTGCTAAAAAGAGAGGATTTTGGCAGCCTCTCTCCCTTACTGTTATATCAATTTGCTTGAATAGTCGAGGAGATAATACTTTCTTCCAGAGATGAAGTCTTAAAAGTTTGTGAGATCATTTCATTACGTTTGCCCCCTTTCACACTAAAGATAAGATGCCATGCGAGCCAGTAGCATACTCATCGAACTGTTCAATCACTCAAAGAAAACAAGTATGCCATTGTTACATAGGTTAAAGAGCATATTTGCTCAATTTTCCCTACGTGGCTTTAATTATACAAATGATTTGACATGAAGGAGAAATGATTTCTTTGCAAGTGCCAGGGAGCTTCTAAGAATAAATAGATTGCTCTCACATTTGATTCTCCTTGGATCTGTTATCAACTGATAATATTTTGACTAATATGTAATCATCAGTGCAGAGTTAAATCTAAACATCTGTTACCAAATTTAGGCAACTTCCAATGACCTATGCCACACCTGATCACTCATACATTAACATAAGAAAAATAGTACAGCCTCGGCGAACGTTTTGTGCGCGGGTTGAACATTACAGATTGGGACACTGGTTTAGCTTTGAACAGCTGCTGCATTAGATGGCTGTTGCTGCGGGTGTGAATTCTCCCCCATCACATTCACGACAGAGTCGAGATGAACAGGATCACGGTCCCCTGATTTAGTACTCGACAGGTCTTCTTTTTGCTCACTAATTCGATCCTCAGGACCCAAATCATTATTTAATACCGTTCTATCCCCAACTTCATCACCAGTTCCCGATATTTCTTCAGCCTTGCCATTGGATTGGTCGGTTGACTTACTCCCAGAAGCTGAACTTGCATTCTCCCCAACACTGTGAGACACGGTCTCGCCATCCGGAGATTTGATGTTCACATCTCCACTTTGGGTGGTTGCATGACCATTGAATCCCCCAGGATTAGGCATGATTGTCCTTGAAGGAGGGACAGAATGGTCATGCTGACCCTCATAAGTGGTCATGACCAACTTTGCATCATGAGACGCCCTCTCCACATGCTTTTTAGCTGGACATCCAGCGCTTGAACATCTGTAGTAACTCCTGCATGCACAAGCAGGGGTCAATCCACACCAAGGCTATTGCCAGATAAGACAGAGAGTTCCATTTCTTTTCACGTTTAAGAGAGTTTTCTGCTAATATACACATCTCATCGTCAGATAAGAGAACAATGGGTAAAAGGGAAAATCAATACTGAGGGGACATTCCGTTAATAACTAAGATAAAAATCTCAGTGGAAGAGGATGAAATGCAAGTAGCAATTCAAGGCCTTAAAATGCAACTATGAAACTAGCCCAATTATTTTAAGTACATCAACAGATTTCTAGTATCTTGCCTCATCCTCGTAAGCACCTTGCATTACATCAAAGGCAAAATTTGGTTTTTTGTGGGGATGATGGTGGAAAAGTTGACACAGAGTCGCCCTTATTGCCACAAGTAGGAAAATGAGATGCTAATCTACATAGGCTACTGAGGAGGCCAGCTCAATGCCACAGGCTGTGATTCCAGCCTACCTTGCTTAAGTTATTTCTTACTCCATAAATTGAAAGAACTGTTATGCATGCCACAAAGTTGAAGATTAATCAAACGGAAGTACAGTACAATTACAAAGCACTAACAGTGCCTACCTCGGATTAGGGTTGCCTTTCACCATTTTCTGGCCATATTTGCGCCAACGGTACCCATCATTGACAATATCAACCTCACTCTCAGTGTGAACAATGATGCGTGCTTCAGTGGTAGGCTTATCCCCTGAAGGGATATCTGTGTTGCAACTGTCCTTTTTCCTGTTCAATTGTTCTGATAGTTAAAGAAAAGGCAACTTACACGTCCTAGCAAGCAGTGGCAAAACTTGAGTCCTTTTTTTTTTCTTTTTATTTGGGGGGGAAAGAATGGCCCCCCGGGGGAGGGGGTGTTGTTGTGGAATATCAAGGAAAAATATTTAAAAAAAACTTCCAATACCAAAGTTAAAAGGAAAAAAATAAAAAAACCTAAAATTTTCCGCTCAACCAATACTAGCAAGAAACTGCCTACCTTCTTTTTGAACCAGGAGAATCCTCATCAGTAGCTATTTCATCCTGTACCTTGACTATTGCTGGTACCACAGGTTTCACATCAGCAGGAGTGGGAACCGAAAGCTGAGGAGGTTTTTTGTCGTCGACCTGATGGGATGCCTCTCTCTTCACTTCTGATGATTTGTCTACAAAATTAAGAGCCAATTGATTTCACCACATTTTTTAAAGGGAAAAGACAAAGCAAATTGATACTCCCCATACCTTGTGTGCTTATTGGGGAAGGCTTCTCTGGTTTCTCCTCAACTATAGACACGGCAAAGCTGACAGCCACTGGTAGGTGCTTCTGTGGGCTAGGATGACTATGCTCGCCTAAGTAGATGTTATCGGTAATCCGGCCACTACGCGAGCGCTCCACTTGTTTCTTCACAGGGCAGTATGGATGCGTACATCTGTAATAGCTACGCACGAATTCATTTCCTTTAACATTTTTCTGGCCATATTTTCGCCAATTATATCCATCCTCGGAACTCTTTTCATAACTGATAGAGGGAGTGCTGCCTTCTTGACCAGATTGTGACCCATGCTTAACACTTTCAGGGGTCAGCTCTGATGCTAAAGGTTCCTTTGACTGTACCCCTTGAAGCCCCACGCCACATCCAGGGGATTCTTTTGAATTTGATTTTTGATCAGGCTGAGGTGTATCACCTCCATTTTGAGGGCTGTTTTCAGGCTTCACCCCTTCAGGACCAGTTTCATTTGGTGCACTTTCTTCAATAGCCATATGATCGCTTTAGATTAGGATTGTTAAAGACTTCACTTGGTCAAAAGGCACACTACCATCTGAGCATAGAATGCACAACTCAGTATGATAAAGATTTGTAGACACTTTGCATAAAACAATGTCTTGCTTGGACTTTTGGCAGAAAAAGGTTGAGGAGAGTGTGATAAAAGAGATCCAATATCAATTAAAAATATATATATATATATAAAGCAGATAACTTCATGAAGCTAGCTCTAGAACAACTCCGAAAGTAATACATTCTTTAAATAGTTCACAACAAGTCCAAGCAAAATGAACTCATGCACAGAAATATTAACAGGGGCAGAGAATTGTTTCTAGCATGTCTAGAAAACATGCAAACACAATCTTCCACGACACCAAAAACTAAAAGTCATAAAACCAATAGTTAAGGTAACTATAACAAGAACATTCAACTCCAACTAAAGCTTCCCAGTCCCTTTCGTTCCCCATTGGTCCTAGAGCAACCAGGGGTATCAACTTATTGATTTTCATCTTTCAGAATGTATGACTACTTACAAGATGTGCTGCTTAAGAATCTAAGGAGCTTATAGGAAGATATTCCATCCAACTTCAAGGTATTACAGCTCTAAACAGGATGCTTGGCTCAGCTTCCCTGACTAGAGTTACAGCTTTTCAAAGGCCTGTTTTGAGGTACTCAACCAAACTTTAAAATGGCTGCAGCATCGCTGCTCTACCCAAATTCAGGTGTGGCTCGAAGGTGCTACACCTTCAAAACATGTATTTCCAGGCAAAGCTCCACCGCACATCATAACGCAGCTACAATGAATCTACAAAGTCCACAGCTATCACACCCAACAAGCATGTTGCTAACTTATAAAAAGAAAATTGACTGTCTTCAACGAAAAATTCAATACCCAAAAGAGAGCCCAAAAACTTGATGATAAAACGGCACAATCTTCGCCCTTAGAGTCAACCCAAAATTGGCTCTTCTACTTATTTCCATAATCATCCAAGAACCAGAATTTTCCCCAAAAATTCTACTTGGGAGAGTAGATAGAGAAAGACAATAATAGAAACTAGAGCCTAACGAAACTATCTCACCAATTCTTGCAGGCAAGAAGCAGAAATCGATTCAGTTGAACTTATTACTAGGATTTTCTCTTCCTTTTATTCAATTCTCTTCTTATCTTTAGCCTTCTTTTCAGCTCAACATGAAATAGGGTCCTGACTTCTAAACTCGAGCGAACTCGACCAATTGATGGAAAACCGGCTCAAAATCACAGGAAACCACAAGACCCGGGACCAGTTCCCTTCATTCCAAAAACCAGGGGAAAGAAATGGCAAGCACCAACCAAAATTAACGCTCGGGTGTTCAGCTAAACACTGAAAAATCGAAAATTCCAACCCATCAAGGCCCGGACAGCTAAAATTACACGGCTCCGGAGCACAATCAAGAAGCAAGCTTCAGCTGAACATGATCAAGAAAATCAAAAAAGGGGGGAAACCCAAGAAAAAGGAATCAACTTCACCTTCAATTTCCCAGCTCGATCAGAACCCAATTCAAGTCCCGACCCCACCAACCCACCCAACCACCCGCGAACCGCAGCCGTCGATTGCGACGACGATGATGACGAAACGGCCGGGCGGCGCGGCTCAATTCGCGGGGAGAGAGAGAGAGAGAAAGAGGGGGGGAGAGTTCGGAGAAAGCTCTGAGATTTCGAAGCCCAGTCCAACTCCGGGGAGAAGAAAGGGAAGGAGGAGGAGGAGGACGACGACGAAGATGGGAGGCGGGACCGGGTGCGGTCGGGCGCATCGGAGCATCTTTGCTCCCCACCCTCGACGGAGCGCTCTCATTGGATGCTGTCCCCCCACACGTGCGGGGCCCAGCGAGTGGGGGACCGGACCGTCGGACCCTGTCGGAGACCCGTTTTGGGGATTTCGCCGACCGCGACGAGAGAGCCCCCCCGCGTGCCGTTTGACTTCGCCGCCGTCTCGGGCGGGATCGCGGTTTGACGATTTTGCCCCTCGCGGGCCTCGTGCGCCGGCTCTCGGTGCGCACATTGCAATATATATAAAATAGTCATTCGGCACTATGAAAAGGAAAGGGCATATGTTCCACGGAAAATATAATATAGTCTTGAGAATATTTCCTTCCATCTCTCGATTGTTATTCGACACTTGATCCGATGCTGCCCTTTAGCTCCATTTTCAACTTTTTACTTTTTTTTTCCCTTTCAACTCTGGCCTACGTAAGCTCGGGCATATATACATATTCGCCGCGTCGGAATTTCCAAGGAAAAAGGGAGAAAGAAGAAAAGATGGCGAATTATTACTCAATCATTACTCCTTGAATGGCGAAGCATGTATCGAAGGAGGAGAAAGTCGACACTTTGGAAGGAGTCTTGGCATCGTATCGAGCAATGTTTCTCGTGATTTAGCATTTTGTCCGATATGGGTGTTGGTTTCTTTATTCAATTGGAGCAGTGATCATATCACATAAGTAAATCGTACGGAATGAGTATATATAAATTGGGTAAGTGCTAGATGGAAAGAGTAAATTGCTTTGGATGGGAAGATCAATTATCTAGCCTTGAAGAAGTGACATTAATCCTCTTGTGCCTATGGCTTGAGATGCATTTCCTCTGCTCCCCAAAAAGACATTATGGCCCTAATCGGCTAAATCCTCATTATTTATGTTTTCCATAACAAAAAAAGCACAAAAATCCGTTTGGCAACATAGCTAATTTTTCTATCTTGAGAATAGATCAAGGCCAGTGAATAGATTCGAAATAGAAACGAGAAGTAAAAAAAAATTATTTCTTTGTTCCCGAAAATAATTTTAAAAATAAGTCATTTTCTTTTTTCTTTTCTTCATCTTCCTCCTCCATTGGTCATTAGGTTTGGTGATGGTTGATGACCGGCTAGAGATGAGGTTTGGCGACCTCGCCGAAGGTTAGGAGTCTCTCCTGAGGCTAGCGAGGCTATTGGCTCTTATCTCTACTCGGTTGTTGGCCATCGCCAAGACCCGGCCCATGACCGACTAGAGAAGGAAGAAGAAGAGAGGAAAAAGAAAAATCTTAGAAAATTATTAAAAAATTTAAAAATTTCTATGTAAAAAAAAAAATTTGAGGGTTGTACTAAATGCATTTCTATTCTTTCTATTATTTTTTGTTTCAAGAATGGAAATTTTCTATATTAACCAAACGCATTTGAATGCTTAGAAACTCGCACATGGAATAAATTTTGAAAAAACTATTTCGAACAAAAATTATTCTTAAAAACAATATGCTTACTAAAGGTGCTTTTGGTAACCATTTTATTCCCAAGAACAATTTCCACTAAAAAATGATTATTTTTTATTCTATTTTCATGAACAATTTATGAGCATTTACAGGTATTTGATAACCAAATTTTTTATAACCAAAATTTTTATTCTCGTATCGAAATGTGTTTAGTAGGGCCCTTAATTTTTTTTTGTTTATTTTAATTTTTTGATACTTTTATTATATTTCTTTTCTTTTCTTCTTCCTCCTTCTTTGTGGTTGGTGACTAGCTAGGTGAGGTCTGGTGAGCTCGTCAGAGGCTCGTTGGCCACCTCGAGCCTCGGTCTCGCAGATCTGGACGAGGCTTGACTTTGCCCGAGTGGCGTAAGGTTAGGCTCGCCCAGCTCTCCTCAGCAAATTTGGCAGGCAAACCTCGCCAAACCATTAGCGAGGTTGGGCCTCGCCAGGCCAAGGCGAGGCCAACCTCGCCACGTCTTGGCTAGGTTGAGCCCCATCGGTGGCCTGGCGAGGCTCGCTTAGCCACTATCGAGGCTCGACTTCACCTAGATATGCAAGGTTGAGGCTCATGGTGGTCAGATGACCTCTAGCGAGCTCACTGGACCTCACCTAGCTGATTGCTGGCCACTGCTGGTGGCAACGGAGTGGCTGGTGACTGATTGGAGGAAGAAGAAGAGAAAAGGAGGAAAAAAATGTTTAAGTTTGATTATAGAATTGTTCTTAGGAATAAATAAGTAATTTTTTTCTACTTTTTGATTGTATTCCAAATTTATTTTCAGAACAAAAAACGGATTTTTGTTCTCGAAAACAAAAAATTTATCAAATAGATTTCTGTTATAAATATATTTCCAGGAATAAAAAAATAGAATCGGTTACTATTTGGTTGGTTGCTAAGGCGGCGCATGGAAACTTTTCTATTCCTCGAATTTCTGTTCTTTTGTTTCCCGGAACAAAAAAAGAACAGAAATTTGTTTGGTAACGCCAAGTTGTTTTTCTATTCCCCGGAGTAGAAAGTTAGCCCGGGAATAAATTTGGAGCAGAAACGAGAAACAAAAAAAAGTTGTTTCTTATTCCTAGGAACAATTTCTAGAAATAAGCCAATTTTCCTTTTTATTTTTCTTTTATTCCTCTCTCTTGCCGCGGCCACTTCCAACCGCTCAAGCCACCGCCACCCGTCGCCACCCGTCGTCGCTGGCGGTCGGCAATCCGTGAGCAAGAATAAAAAATGAATAAATACACAAAAGAAACTGTTGCGTTACCAAACGCATTTCTATTCTTTTTCTATTCCAAGAGTAGAAATTTTGTGTAGTTATCAAATGTGTTCTTTTACTCAGAAATTGTTCCCCGGAATAGAAATAGAAAAGAACTATTTCTGAAAAAAAAAAAAAAAAAAACTATTCCCTAGCCAAGAAGCGTTGTCATGCGCTGGGAATAGATTTGGAATGAAAATCTATTCAAGTAAATTTTTTGTTCCCGAAAACAAATTTTTTTTTTTAATTTCCAAGAATAGATTTAGAACAAAATCAAGAAGTAGAAATATTTTTTCTTTTGTTCTTCGGAATAATTCTAGAATCAAACCCAAACATATTTTTTTCTTTTTTTCTTTTTCTTCTTTTCTACTACTCTCTTCTTCTCTTTTCTTCTTCCCTTCAACTAGTCATTAGCCACTGCTGGCCACCGGCAATGGCAACGATGATGGCCGGCGACTAGCTAGACAAGGTCCGGCGAGTTTGCCGGAGGCTCGCTTGGCGACTTTAGCCTTGCAAATTTGGGCAAGACTTGACCTCGCCAAAGCAGCCTGAGGTCAGCCTCACCCAGATTTGCGAGGCTGAGGCTTGCGGTGGCCAGGCAAGCCTACAACGAGCTCACCGGACCTCACCTAGCCGGTTGCCAGCCACAAAGAAGAATGAAGAAGACTAAAGGAAAAAGAAAAAAAAAAAAAAAAAAAAAAAGTATTAAAATTAAAAATTAAAAAAACAAAAAATTTAAGAGTCCTATCAAATGTATTTCTTTTCCGAGAATAAAATTTTTAAATAATTACCAAACGCCTTCAAATGCATTTGGTAATTATTTCTGAGTGGAATTTATTCTTAAGAACAAAATGGTTACCAAGCACACTTCAAATACACCTTATATGGACGAAATGAAAGTGTTCACCGTTGTAACACTCGATTATATCGGGTCTTGCTTTCGATGAGTAACATTAATGTGGATCTTGCTTTGGCATTAATTCACAAGCTATCTTTGGCTCTAAACAAGACTTGAAATATTGCATTCTTATCCTCTAACTTTCTGCTAGGGGAAAAGTAAAAAAAGAAAAAAGAAAAATGGTCCTAAACTTATTGCATCGATACTGATTCAATCATAGATCTTTTAATTGAACTAATTTAGTCATAAACTTTTTTGCATTGGTATCAATTCAGTCCATTTGACCAATATAAGCCGGAAATTGCTAATGTAAATATTGACAATCTTACGTGGTATGGTCAGCACTAACATTGAAATTTTTTATAATTTTTTAAATGTTTTTCAAAATTTTAAAATATTTTTTTTAGAATTTTTCATTATTTTTCTCCTTTTCTTTCTCTTTTCTTTACCCTCTTGGTCAATGAGGTCATTGGAGCCATAGGCTAGTTAGGGCGAGGGCCTCTGCACCCTCATTGGCCATAGGCAAGGCATCCAGCAGTTGCCTAGATCCAAGCGAGGGCCAAAACCCTCGCCTGTTGACCAGTGAGGGCCATGACACCCTCGCCCAGACCAGGCAAGGGCATTAAAAGCCTCGCCAGCCACAGGTGAGGGCCTCCACACCCCTGTTGACCTAAAGCAAAGGCACAAAGGTCCTCGCTCATGGCCGGCAAGGGCCACGAAGCCTCGCCCAAACTAGGCAAAGGCGTTGCATCACCACAATCTGGCACAAGAATATGGGCAAGAGCTTGATGCCCTCATCTTTGGTCGGCGACCTCGCCGACCAATAGTTTACTAAAAAATTTAAAAGAAGGAAAATAAAAGACAAAAAAAAATTCCAAAAAAATATTTAATTCTTTTTTTAAAATTTGTCTATATCAGCGCCAGTCATACCATGTAGGATTGTGAATGTCCAAGTCAGCAATTTCTCGTTTGTGGTTGGCGACCTCGCAGTGTATAGAAAAGTTAAAAAAGAAAGAAAAGAAAAGAGAAAAAAATTAAAAAAAAATTATAAAAAATAAAATTTGTCTATGTCAACGTCGATCGTGCCATGGGATTGCTTACATTCAAGTTAGCAATTTCCAGCCTAAATTGGCTGGATAGACTAAATTTATACTAATGCAAAAAAATTCAAGACTATATTGATCCAATTAAAATGTTTATGGCTGAATTTCTACAAATATAATAAGTTTATGACTTTCTGGTATTTTTTTCCCTTTGCTGAGATGAGGTGCCAAATCAAGTTGTCATTCATAATCATGGAGACCCAATGATAAGTTGCCCAGAAACTTACCTCTCACTCAATAAAAAACAACTTTGCTATATAGTTCTTATAGGAAAATGACACAAATAGTTATTGAACTTTGATCTAATGTATAATATGGTCAATAAAATTTTAATTTGTTCAATGTCATTTATGAACTTTAGTTTAATATACAATATCATTCATGAACTTTTAATTTTTTTAATACTGTTCTTGAACTTTTGATACATGCAAACTAGTTCCTGCGCTATATAAAAATATTCAATATTATCCTTCTATTAACTTAATTTATGGACAACATCTAACATTTTTATATAGTACATGAACTAATTCGAATATTTACTAAAAATTCAATATCTACATTAAACAAATTAAAATTCAAGGACTATATTAAACAAATAAAAAATTCAAAGACCACGTTACGTATTAGATCAAAGTTGAGGTATCATTTGTATTATATCTCACTTTTTTAATGTGTCACCCAACCATATGGCCTGGTCAACTCACATGCACAAACATGTCCTCTCTCAGCTTTTTTCCCTCCATCGCCAGAGCTTCATCTTCTACACTTGACCATCACTCCTTCACGTGCGCCCACACACATGCCTTCATGTGTGCCCAGCGCTTCTACGATCCAACCTGCTTCCCGTGCGTTTCATGATCTCGATTCGCTCATTCGCAACACGACAGGCTCGATCCGCCTCTGCTCGCTTTCGCGTCGACAAGGACACTCCACCTCCAGCTCAGATAGGCCGTAAGAATCCTTGCTGTTTCTGCAATAAAGGAGGGGCCTGTGCGGTGCTGCACTGGCTCTCTCGATGTTGTGTGACTTTCGGTTGAAACCATTAAATGGTTGCCCAGCTCTTACACCATATCGACCTCCTTTTCGTACTCTAAAGATTGCTAGCGTACTCCATGCATGTATCCCCATCTCGGCCCAAACCGCGATGAACAAATTCAATTGCGCCGAGCCTGTGGTTATAGCCGAGCAAAAAGGCGAGTTAATGCCAACATGGTCGGCTGGTATAGCGTGACGTAATCCTATCGTTCCGCACCAGAAAGTAATTTCTTTACAACGCACGAGGGGTCTTCTGTTTCTTCTCTCTCTCTCTTTTTGGTCATAAACTCGGATCTATGAAACACTTTTCTAACCTCGCGGATCAAGCTCGTGGGCGGCTCAACTATGGAACCGCCTGTAAACGGGGAAGGACAAGTACAGTTAAAATTCAATGTTGTCTAGAACGACACGGGAGTCTCACCGGTTGATGACCACTTTTTTCTTGACCCTGCATGAGATTCTGCAGATGATGGGCAGATGATCTGCATCTCCTGGAGTCCTCGATCTCCTCTCCTTTGGCGATGGAGAAAGCAAGAGATTTAATGTCCTCACAAGCTTCACATGGTCTTGGGTTGGGTGGTGCTTGCTTTGCTTGCTGGCTGCTCCTTCAAAAGCCAGCTTCTGGTCAGCCTAGGCAAACGAAACCGACCTTGGGGGCAAAATTAGGGTCAAACTTCAAAATTAGGGTCAAACTTAGGATACAAGTGAATAATTGCTTTTAAAGTGTTGAAAAACCCAAGCTGAACCAAGAGCTGTTGTCAAGCGACGTGAAACAATTTTTCAACACCTCCTCTCATATACAAGTCGGAATAGGAGCAACATGTGAAATTTAATTGATTCGGATAGACGCACATACATGAAAGGGATAGCATCGACTCTGATATTATGTTAAAATATCCAATCCATAAATTTAAACTTATGGGTGATTACACCTTCTTGACATCAATAATGAAACTTCTATCAGTATAGCCTTTTAGTTTTTGAGAGACATGTACGTAGATCAGAGGAGGCTTTCAATGTCTTGATCAGATTCCTCTCTCCCTTTTTTTTAGACTTGTCATAATGATCAGTGCTATGCAAATCCGGCTTTTAATGTCTCAATCGGATTTCTCTTCCCCTTTGATTTGGGCAACCCTTAGCTGTTCTACTCGCAAATGAAGTTATTACTAATCTATATCTGCTCCATATTAACAACCTTTCAATGTGGGTTTTTCATTTTCGATAAGCAATAATTGATTTTAGAAAATAGTTTGTTTAATCAGATTATCCTATTATATAAACACATGCCCAGTAGACCCTTCTCAAAGCCCTAACGTCCCCCCTCCTTCGACCGACGACGTGCTCATCAATTTTCCATCTTTCTGCCCGAAAAGTCAACAAAACACAACTTCCCCGAGAAAGATGGAGAAGGCGCTGTGGAAAACGACGCCGTGTCGTGCCGACGTGCCGGACGAGCTCTCCCCCAAAACGCACCTATAAATACCCGCGCTATCCTCATCCCTCGTCCTCGTCTCTCCATGGCAAGTCCGTGAGCTCTCTCTCCTCCCTCCCTCGTTCTGCAGAAACCGACCACTCTCTCTCTCTCTCTCTCTCTCTGGAATCTTGCATTTCGAAGGTACGCCGGATTCGCTCCCTCCGCGTCTTACGTTGTACGCTCGCGTTGCTCTCTTCGTCCCTGTCCGAATCGCATTCCGCAGCGATCCGCTCGCTCGAGCGTGTGCGCTTTTCTCAGTTCAGCTCCTTCGCTGCAGCGCAGCGGCGTGGTTGACGTGAGCTGTCCCGGGTCGCTCTTGGATCGATTCCTTTTGGCTCGAGAGTGATCGCTGGTGCGCGTCGCGCTTCTTTTTTTTTTTGTTGTTATTTTTGGGCGTCTCTTTCGCCGCGCGTCGGCGAATTGCTTCTGCGCCACTCGTTCGGCGAGCTCGCGCTTCGGGTTCGAATTCATGTCGAGTGGGTGCTCAGAGCGCAGTGAGGGATTGGTCGTGCTTGCTTCTGGCTGATTGCGGCGAGGTCGTCCTCGCCAGCTCCGACGTTTCTGATGAAGAAATGAGTTTAGTCTTCTTTTGTTTTGGTGATATATGGTGTTTGGGCATCTTGAATTTAGTTCATCGTTGTATGCAGCCAGTTAATTTTGCGCTTTTTGACGGGTTTGTCCGATTTTCATCTTCTTCTTTTTTTTGGTTGTTGGTTGTGAAAATACATTATGATTAAAGTAGATAGCGGCTACTGTCGGATTCTCGTGAGTTGTTGGAGTGGTCAGTTCTATGGAAATTCTGCAAGGATTGGCTCTAGCTAGTATATTGGACATAATCTATAGGGGAAATTCTGTGTTCAGATTGCATTCGTTGAATACATTTCAGTGGAAATCCAGTTTTATCGACCATCATCCTTTGTCTGATTTGCCTTATTGTAAGCATACGGAGATTGCCACGATTAAATCGTAGATAATATAGCTCTGGAGAAACTTTTCCTTGCGTGGCTAACTATGCTTTCTAATGTTGTCAGGCCATTTGAGGTTTGTATGATCATTGAATAATATGCCGGCAGCAACTGCTGACACATCCGATCGAGATGTGGAACCTTTCCTGGAGCTTGATCCGACGGGGCGATTTGGGAGGTACGGCGATCTCCTTGGACATGGTGCAGTGAAAAAGGTCTACAGAGCATTCGATCAGGAAGAAGGAGTAGAGGTGGCTTGGAATCAGGTTCGTTTGGCTAATTTCAGTGACGATCCAGTGCTCATCAATCGTCTTTACTCGGAGGTTCAGTTGCTGAGCACATTGAAGAACAAATACATTATTGTCTGCCACAGTGTGTGGAGGAACGATGAAAACCGTACTCTGAACTTCATTACGGAAGTATGCAATTCAGGGAACTTGAGGAATTACAGGAGGAAACATCGTCAGGTGTCTATCAAGGCGCTGAAAAAATGGTCAAAGCAAATACTGGAGGGACTGGATTATCTCCATACGCATGACCCCTGCATCATTCACAGAGATTTGAATTGCAGCAATATCTTTATGAATGGGAACATTGGCCAGGTATGGCAATTGCCCTCTGTTGGTATCTATATTTCTTTATATACCATCCTACTCTCCAAAAGAAATGTAATTTCATCCAGAGACTTTGGAATTTGACGCTGTGAATTTGCCAAGTCCATGCTCATCAGTGGGCTTAAAAGTTAATTTGAATTGATGCAGTTAAGTCCATGCTTATCATTTGCATCGTGTTGACTTTAGTGACTTTTGATGTTTGATTACCATTTTATCTATATTTCTAGTCAAAAGTTAAAATGTGCTTATTATGTGTCTATTTTAGATTTCACCCCCCATTCCCTACGTTTATAGCTACCGCTACTT
Source organism: Eucalyptus guilfoylei (assembly GCA_016097605.1). Lineage (NCBI taxonomy): Eukaryota > Viridiplantae > Streptophyta > Magnoliopsida > Myrtales > Myrtaceae > Eucalyptus > Eucalyptus guilfoylei. The sequence continues at coordinate 21,807,807 of CM027860.1, forward strand.
GAAACTTTCTGTTGCAATTTGGTCTAAATAATTGTGTTATTAAGAGCAATTAAAGGATGCGTAACTTTCTGCTTACAGAGGGTCTGATTATCCTTGCTGGTTTTTCTTTAGCCTCTAGGTGCAGCTGCAGAACATAAACCTATCGCCTAGCCAATAATAATTATGATAATAATAATAAAGTAAACCTATCCTACATTGTTCTGGAGTGGGATTTTATGAATGTATCTATTACTAATTAGTATCTATGATGCAAGAGGAGGCATGGTCTCCCTAGTACTGATTGTATCTCTGTTTCTTTTTTATCCCTTTTTTGGCTTTTATTGGCTCTTTCCTCTGTGTTCATGTCAAACTATTCTGTTGCCTACTGCAATTAATTCTGGATTAACCACATGAAATCTGAGAATATTAGAACTAATGTCTGGCAAAATGTGAAAGTTCAAATGATTCTAGTCAGTCTACTCTTGTATATTGGGCTTTCCACAACTCTGTAAACTCAAACATTCTGTACGAACAGGTAAAAATTGGTGATCTGGGGTTGGCAGCTGTTGTGGGTAAGAGCCATATAGCGCATTCATTGATTGGGACTCCAGAGTATATGGCACCCGAGCTGTATGAGGAGGACTACACAGAGACGGTGGATATTTACTCTTTTGGAATGTGTTTGCTGGAGATGGTGACCATGGAGATACCCTACAGTGAATGTGACAGTATTGCCAAAATATACAAGAAGGTGACGGGTGGCATATGGCCTCGAGCTATGACCAAAGTGACAAATCCAGAAGTGAAGGCTTTTATTGAGAAGTGCATAGCTCAGCCAAGGGCGCGACCATCGGCCTCCGATCTTCTCAAGGACCCCTTCTTTTCTGAGATCTCTAGTGATGAAACTGACCTAACTGGCTGATTGCTCCACGAGCGAATTATTTGGCGGAGTTATTAACTATTGTCAATCCCTCTTCATACCTCGTGAAATTTTTCTCAGTCATGCTCATCAAGTACATAAGTAGTGGATAGAAGAAGAAGCAGAGTTGTAAGGAATAAAAAGGAAGAAAGGGGAAAGAATTGCAGATCTGTCTATCCTTGTATTCTTCTAGATTTACCAGTGCCTTGTATTCTTCTAGATTTACCAGTGCATTGTATCTTGTTACCCCTTCTAGCTTATTCTTTATGCCTACTTAGTTACAATTAGTACGGTGCACTGATATGGTGCTGCTATGCCGTGTGGATTTAGAAGAACATCAACCACAATTTAACGGTTTATTCCAAGGGAATTAAAAGAAGCACGTCGTATGGAAGAAGGCCTAGGAGACGTGACCATCAGATTGGAGGAGCTCTTCCTTCGAATCTGCGGTTTCTGGCACGTCTGATACGGTGCTCGCATGACATTTATGCATTTGGAAAGCGAAAATACGAGCGTCTCTTTTCAGACTTATGGCAGATGCATGAAACTTTTTGAAGCACTGCTGTCCACTTTTCTTTTCTGGCATCCAATTGACAAAAGTTCCTCACTTCTGCTCATCCGTGGAAGTCACTAAGCAGGGCCTTCTGCTGTCGATCAACCTGGGGACATGAATCCTGTGGTGTTCAGCTTGCTGCTTGGAATCCAAGAAATGAGACTCTGTAACCTGCAATTAAAATTTGCTACTCGGTATCAAAAGATTATTTTTACAGACTGCGAAAAGGAATGGCTAAAATCAAAAGTGGAAAAGCCTACATTCGAGCGAATGCACATTCTCTTTTCTTTTCGAGTTGGCGGGCTCTGGCCAGTGGATCCTTTGTGTCGGGCCTACCCAACGGTGTCAATCGGTCATGCTTGGCATCATGCACGAGTTTTAGATAAGACTCATTGCGATGGATGCAAACCCACGGGCTCGATTCGAGCCTGTCCATGCTCGCCCATTGAGCATGCCTAGTGGCGACTCTTTACGGGTCTCCCGTGATCTATCTAATTTGTTCCATACTGGTCTGGTCATCAGAGAGAGGCAATCGATGGATGTGTTAGAGATATTAAGATATATTCTAAAGATGTTTACAATATTTCATTTGAAGTTTAATATCTATTTTGATTTCCTTAGATAGTCACTAGTATAGCCTCTAAATAGGCTCTCAATGTACTATTTTCTATATATCGAATTATACGAAAATTTTTAAAACTTTTGTCTTTCACATTATTATTCTTGACTTATATAGAGCCTCCTTTCTTGCAAGCCGTCATAGGTCATGTCACTCAATAACAAATTTCCAAAGTTATCTATATAGGCCGCTAGGTGCTAAGAAACTAGCCATATAAGACGCATCACTCGATTGTTGTCTTGCAAGCCGGTCGCTTGCTATTTCCCCTCCGATTCTCGACCTTTCACTCGTCATTTGGAAAAGTCAACACTACCATCAAACTCATTGCCTTCATACCAATTAGATTTGAAAGTTTCGCCACGAAAAGCGTCTTAAGCCACGAGACTTTATTTGACTTGATTTCAAACTTAAATTAAACTAATTACCATGAGTTTGGGGAGGATGCTGGAGATACTTTAATATCTTCCAAAGATATTTAGAATATTTCCTTTAGTTTTTCATATCTAATTTTGATTTCCTTAAATAGTCATCTTTTAAAGCCTTTATATCCATGTACTCCTTTTCATACATAGAAATATTCGGAAAATTCCCCAATTCTTGTTTTCCGTGTTATAATTCTTAACTAAATGAACCCGGTTCGGTCCCAAAGCAGCCTCACCTGCCCGTGCCAAATTCCTCAAGAGGCTTCCTTTGCAGAACGAGCTTCGTCAGCTCCTGGGTCATTTGTCCGTATCAGGCTTCGACATATCGACATAGCATTTCTCTGATTTTCTTCCCTCCGAAATCTCGCCAGAGTATGTTGAGATTAAAGCATCGCAGAGTCCAAGGTCCTTCTATTTCTCTTATAGAGATTGAAGCCTTAATCCCCCTCCCTTCAATTATAATAATGCACAGAATTCCTCTGCAACTTTAGAGGAATGTGTTGCTTGAGCTCTAAGCATCTAAGCTGGACTTCTTCATACCTGAAAATCTTCTTTGGCCCCACTCCACCTAAGCAGCTGCAATAACAAAATGCAAATAAAGAAACCTCCTTGTCCTTCCTCTCACGCTTTTGAATGCCCCCTTTTTTTTTATAAACCCTAGATGCATCACCAGCCTATCCCCCATTGGATGCATCAAGGCGAGATTCAAGCTTTGAAGGTAGTTGGTTTGTCCAGATGAAGACTTTCCTTCTTTTTATTTTCTTCCTTCTCTTCCTTTTTGTCTGGGTTGAGACTTCGAAGGGGTGTTTTCTTTTTGCAAGTCAAGACAACGTATTCCATGTTTTTATAAAGACAACCGTGCACTATCAATGTCTATCCGAGCATTGCTGCTTTGAACACGGCATGGAAAATCGGTTAACAGTGACTTTCAACAATTCGCATATGTCGCTTTAGAGCGGACTGTGCCATTATTAAATCGCTACATTGACCAGGTAAAACTTCAATAGTTTATAGAAACTAATGCGAGTTGAGCCTTGCAAGAAAGCAAAAGCTCGGCGAAAATGTTATGTGAACGGAAGAAATTTAAAACCACAAAGAGCAATCGCAATCGCAATCGCCAATCCGAATTCTCTTGTACGTCTTAATAAAGTTTGAGTTTTTGGAACCGATTTGCGGTCTCTCTCAAAGTACAAGTACCCAGATTGCTTGCTTTGCTTGTGTTCTAATTATTAATTTACAACTTGTTTAGAAAAAAAAAGATTTTAAGGAAAAAGAAGAAAGAAATTATTGGGATTGAGATATGTTGGGCAAGAAGCAAGCAAAGGTCACTCCCTCCAATTCCAAAGCTTCCTTATTTTCAGCAGCCGTGCCGTCTTGGGTGCGCCCGGTTTCCTCCTCGTCTTCGCTTTGGAAACCTTCGCCCTTACTTCTCCTTCTACGCCTCCCTCGTACTTTGTAGTAATTTATTTACCTTCCGTAATAACCTTATTCCCCACTTTTCCCTCGCTCCAAATACCAATGAATGTTCTCGTGGACTTGCACAACGGCGTCAAGTTTAATAAGTACGAGCTAGGGTAGTGATTAATTGTTAAGTATCGCGGATTGGGGAAAATTGGCACCGTCAGGGCCAGTCGGGTCAATCTAGAGACTTTAGGATACACGCGAGCGGAATACCAATTGAAAAAACCTTAGATGAGACATGAAATGAGGGAGTTCTTGAGTAAACAAGTAGATCTAGGCTAAAAGTTACTCTCTCTACAAAGCAAGTAGATCGGTTATAAATAAAAAGCGAAAAAAAGTAGCTGGGTTTGCGTTGGTTCATATAGCTCGAGGCTTCGTTCGCAGATATCAAGATTTCTTATTAGGAATTGGGACTTTGGTACACTTACGCACGTGGGTTGGTTCATGAAAATCCGAGTTCGAGCGGAGGAATGACCCCCAAATACTTCGACTTCTCTGGATTCAAGAACGACTTTGAAGCCTTAAAACTTGGATTTTGGAGTTGGCTCGTGTGCATCTTCATTTGACTTTTGACTCGAACAAGAAAAACAGTTTCTAGCTGCACGAGTGTGTGAAACGGGCTGATCTTTTTAAACTAAAGAAAGAAAACCATCTCTCTCTCTCTCTTCTATTCTAATTCTATTCCATTCCTTACCCCCCCCCCCCCCCCCCCGGTTTCTGAATTCTAGAAGGTCAGATGGTACTACACTTCGATTCCTGAGATGGGCTTTGTTCATTTTCAAGCATTTATGGACGTTGGTAAGAGGAAGTGATCTTCACTAACAACCAACCTTGGAGTTCTTGAAGCGAAAACATACTGTATTGTTGCTCTGGAAGAGCTCTCATCAGTTATGCGAGATGGAAGCTGCAAGTCCAAAAGACAACTCAGTGGCGTCAAGTCCGTTCTCTTCACCGAACATCAGCGCCCTCCTCAAGATCAAGACTCTTTCATGGTTAGCTGGTTTGTTTTGTTTTGCGGGTCTCATAATTTGCATAATATGCGTTGTAACTGGAAGACAGGATCTTCGGAAACCTGATAATTGTACCTGCTTACTCATGTTTTAGGAGCCAAGAAACCGGATTGCCTGCTTCCGTTCGTGTTCGGCTTCGTGATAGGATCCTCTGCCTGCACAAGGTAAGATGAAATTTGTTATCATCCACTTGCGTGCACTAAAATGGTTGTTTTGGTGACTTGCAAGATTGGACTTGTGTCAAACTAGCTTCTCCTGAATAGCTATCCGGTCCTGGCTTGGAATACAGTACTTCAATTTGCAGAAACGGATGAATATTTCCTATTTGAGTGTTTCATGAACTTCTTATAAGCAGAAAAAATAAGTAAGATCGAGAATTTTCTCAGTTGGAGTCATCACTTAATTGATTCTTGGTTTTTTGCCCCTTTTTTGTACTCGCAGTTCCCTTTGTCTTCCAAGAGCGGATATTTCAACAAAAAGTTGAATGATTCAACTGAGGTTGAGCTACCGCAAGATTTTCCAGGAGGGCTGGAGACTTTTGAGAAGATCACCCTGTTCGTCTATGGTTCTTCCACTTTGGTCGACCCTTTTAATGTAGCAGCCCTGCGATGTGCCGCTGAGTTTCTTGAGATGACGGAAGAGTACTGCTCCAGCAATCTGTGTGAGAGGTTCGATTTGTATCTGAACCAAGTGGTTCTGCAAAATTGGAACGACACTTTAATTGTACTCCAGAAGTGCCTAACTTTGCTTCCCTGGGCTGAAGACCTCTTAATTGTGAGCCGCTGCATCGAATCTCTTGCTTTCATGGCTTGCATGGAGATTCTTGATCCGGAAAGGAGACATGACCGACCAGTTTTGACATTAGAGGCATTAGCTAGCTCTGCTTGGAACTGCGAAAGTGTGAAGGAATTCGTGAGCCAAGATCTCTGGGTCAAGGACCTGATTGCTCTGCCATTTGGGTTCTTCAAAAGGATTATAGGATCTCTGAGGAGGCAAGGAATGAAAGAAAAATACGTTAGCCCAATGATAGTGTTCTATGCAAATAAATGGGTAATCTCAGCGAAGACACGTCAATTTCGTCAGAACTCAGGTGAAATAGACCGTGATACAAATGTTGAGGATCAAGTCTCGACTATCTTACATGGCATTCTTGATTTACTTCCCATGAGGGAGAAGTCTAGCAGAATCATCCCCGTTGGTTTCTACCTTGCTACGTTATCCAAGACTCTAGAGCTCGATATGAGGAGCGAAATCAAATCAAAGTTGCGGGATCAGATCGCATCGCTGTTGCCACTTGCCCATGTGGACGATTTTCTCCTACCAAAAAGCAGGGCTGAATCTGTCTGTTTCAGCATAGAGTTGGCTACGATGGAGAGCATTATTTCAACATACGTATCATTTGATTCGGATATGAATCATACTCCTTCTATGAGCAACTCAGTTGTTGCTGAGCTATGGGATGCGTATCTCGCTAACATAGCGCTTGACCCAAAACTGGGATCGAAAAGGTTCATGGAACTGATTGAAGCAGTACCAATTTCATACAGGCAGAGCCACGACAACTTGTACAGAGCATTGAACACTTTCCTCCAGGTAAAATCACAGATATTCTAATCTTATTTACGGTCAATATAATTAAAATTAAACACATAAGAAAATGGAAAAACATCAGCTTGAATTCTGGTGAAGCACTGTTGATTCCTCAATTCTTGCCAATTCTTTGGCCAAAAGTTCTAGCTTGTAGCCTGGCAGAAACCCATATGAAATTAGAAGTAGGATCGACTTCTTTTATCTGGATGACTAAACTTTTAACCGACAAAGTGATGAAGAAAAGCATTTCTCTTGTTCAGGCACACCCAGATGCATCCCAAGAAGAAAAGAACACAGTCTGCAAGTACCTTAGCTGCCAAAAGCTATCGCAAGAGGTGTGCATCGATGCTGTTCAGAACGACTTGATGCCTCTTCGTTTAATTGTCCAGGCACTTTTCATTCAACAACTGAACACGCATCAAGCTTTTAAAGAATGCTCCGATTCGTTCAGGTATGCACATTGTGGGGAGTTCTCCGGAAGCCTCTCAAGCTCTAGGTGTCCATACTCCAAGAGTCAGAATCTAGGGGAGAGCCCCTATGTAGATGAAGCAGAGCCAGGAAGAAGGCCCTTGAGCGCTCTACTCCAGAAGGATCACACGATTCAAGGATCAGATATGGCAGAAAAGGAATATGAATCCACCAGCTTCAGGATTCAGACCCTCGAACAAGAGCTCATGTCTTTAAAGAGAAGCCTGCAATGGCAAAACATTTCGAAGAGAACAGAGCTTACTTCAAACAAAGTACAGAATGTCAAACCATTTGGACTGGAGAATAGATCAATGAGCAGGAGAAAGAACCCTCTAGGACAAAAGACAGGTTGCATTGGCTCTGTCACTTTTGCAACCCAAAGGAAGTACGCCAGCAGACTAATGAAAATATTCCGGCGAATAACATTGTTTGGAAGTAGGAAAACGAGGAAAAAGTCAGGTGCAACAGTTCCACGTACTATGTCATTCTAGCAAAGACTCTTGAGCAATACTGTTGAAATAAGACAAAGGTTATGAACTATGTAAAAATGCTCAATACATGCTTCTGTAGTTTTTTTCTTCTTTTTTTTTTTTTTTTAAATGTATTAGCTTCCCCTTTTCTTTTTCTTTTCTTTTTTATATGTATCTGAATTGCTATGTCGTTTAAACAATATACCACAGTTGAGGTTTCATCAGTCTTCTCCTATGATAACAGTGTTACTCAGACCATTTTGTCGACAGTAAGCCACTAATGACAACGATTGGCCATATCCTTCCAAACCAATGTTCATCCGTGTAGCCAGGCAAAATGTAGTTGCTGCAACTATATCAAATTAAATGTTCACGCCAAAAGGCACATGATTGCATCCTATGATTAATTACAAATACACTGAAAGTATGATTATTACATTGAAAAGTATGGAAAGAAACAGAAAGGACCTGGACTATGTGTTTCTTAGAGCTCACAACATGGGATTTTCTAGGTAATAATCCCCATTGATGATTTACACGTTAGCAATTTACATGTGACTAAACCTCTGAAGCTGCCTCAAGAAAGAAATCGGTCCTAATTCTAGACTTCATTAAGATTTCTGCAGCATCTGCATCAGTTTGTCCATTGACATAGTGCTGACGGCAAACTGGCATGTAGATGTCCGCCCCACCAATCAGTTCAGTCCGTGTCTCCTGTGTCTTCCTCAATGTAAAGAAGGCCTTCCCACCACAAAGTTCACATCGAGCTGTCAACTTGGTCACAGTATCAGCAAGCGGTATTACATCAAGAACAGAACCAAAGCGCCTTCTGCAATTAAGAATTTGCATTTCAGTCCAAGTTAGTACATGGTTGATTAGCAACAAAAGGGATTGAAAGCAACATGATGGAGAAATTTTGCGAGATCCAAAAGCACGGAGATGATTTGCTTATGATTGAGAAGGACCTTAAGTAATCGCCATCAAGGCCTGCAACAATGACAATTTTCCCGTCCCGATCAGCAATTGTGCTGCAGAAATCATAAAGGTCTTCGAAGAACTGAGCTTCATCAATGGCAATCACATCAAGCTGCCAGCATGGAGCAGAAAACAATGAACTTGGAACTTTACTGCACTGCTTAATTATTAACATAGTAGCATCTCCAGTTCACAAAATTACATCACACGTCTCTTGTAGATCAAGTCATTTGTGAGCTTCACCTCGTTAGTCGCATGTAAATGCTGGCTAGCACAAATGCAACTCTAGCACAAGCACTCCACTGACTGCCAAGAACGTAAACCCTTTACATATGCATATCTTCTCCGCATAAATTGCTTGCCAGTAAAAAGGCGAATGCTAACAGCTCCTAAAACACCAGGCTATTACCTCTCTAGTACCCATTTGCGTCCCACGATGCTCTCTCATCACAAGTCGATATGGTGGGTGGGGGAACATGAATGGTTACCATGAGCAATAGCAGATCCATAGTAAGCATTCATGTCCCCCAATCCCTTGTTATCGTAAATACCTAGAAAATGACCCAAGTGACAAGCTCCGAAATACTAATCAAAAACATACTCTACGTTTGTCCGTCAAGAGGTTAAACATGAAAGAGATTGGTTTAACTGTCTTCAACCGTTCACCGCCCACTGGCAAACACCAAAAGCAACGGCCGTTTGACTTAAGTTATGCTTTACTAAGTACACAGAGATGACGTACCACTTCCGTCTTTATATGAAGATATTGGATTTTCCAGCTAAAAGACAATTCGTAACGTCTTCCGACTCACCTTCTCATAAGCATCGTCTCCGAATTCCCGCCGAAACGACGACAGATCCGACAAAACCCAGCAGGGGAACTTCATTCCATCATGGGTCACCACCGAATCGGTCGCATATCTCGTGTCCTTGCTCGACTTTATTATAGCCACATTCCTACACGCAACGGCATAAAATTCAGTCGAACGATGCTCACGGCACATAAGATAGACCAACAAAGACGACCAAGACCAGATCAGGACGGCGCGAGCCTAGCTCGAGCTCCAGCTCGGCCGCGCGACGCCCAGGCCGAAGAATCGGGAGTACCTGCCGCCGGTGAGCTCGGACTTGACCCGGCGGAGGAGGGCGGTTGTCTTGCCGGCGAACATGGGCCCCACGATGACGTGGATCTCGCCGTCGGCGCGGCCGGGTACGGCGGCGGAGGGGCGAGGGGTCGAGGGGGGGAAGGAGGCCATGTGGGGGAGCGCGAAAGATCGCGACTTTGACTTGCGAAAGCAGGGAAGAGGAAAGCGGGTGGGGCCAGCTAGGGGAGGCGAGCATGCCATGGCGAGTCTCCAAGTTTGCGGGGACGTTAAATAGAGAGGGAAGAGAGGGGAGGAAGAGGTTGAATTTTTTGGATTTGGAACGCGAATAGTTTGAACGAAGCGATGGAGGGAACGGCGGGAGAAGACCGGCGTCGGCTTTTTCGCCCCTTTTGCGTGCTGAGGCCTGAGGATTTGATGTTTTCCGTGACCGCCACTACAAAATTTCTAATTGGTAAAAAGTCAGGATGTCGATGTTTTCTTGCGAGAGATGGAACTCCGAAAGGCGGCTGAGACGAAACCTCTCCCTCCCGATGATCGTTTCCCATCTTCCTGTCAGCCGCGGGGGGAGCGGTTGCGCCGAGATCTGACAGAATACTAAATAAAATGAATCTAGAGTCACCGCCGAAAGTCAAGATGGCCGAGTTGGTCTAAGGCGCCAGTTTCAGGTACTGGTCCGAAAGGGCATGGGTTCGAATCCCATTCTTGACATTCCCCCTTTTTATTTCCTTTCCTTATTTCCTCATTTTTTGCACAATTTGGAACATGTTTTTGATGCTCGTTATGAACATAAGTCTAACGAAAAATATTTTCGGGTTACGGAGATAAATTTAGGATTATTTGTTACACAAGTTTTTTCCTTTTTGAGTTATCAGTCCCATAGAGAAATGTATAGGATTTTTAGTGGGATTATCCAAGATGGAAAATTACGATAGAGTAGAGTGCACTTGCTTTGCAGAAAATAAATAATGTGAAAAATATTTCCTAAAAAATAATCACTCGCATCATTTATAAAGATAATATGAATGACAGAAAAATATATTTATCGTTTACGAGAATGTCTAGACATAAATTTTTCTCGATAATGAAAATATTTTTAGGGGTAATATCATGGAAAATTTCAAATTGATAGACTTGCGGCAAAAAACTTAAATTTGTATACTTGTGATAAATTTATTTTAGGATTTTTTTTACCACCAAAAACTCTAAATCGGTATATTTTTGGATAAATTTATCATCCATTATTTTCTATTAAGTTTTACTGTCAAATTACTGAGTTAGATGATATATAACAATTAACAAGTATATCAATTTGGGATTTCACTCTCCATTTATTATAGGTATATTAATTTGAGGTTTTACTCTCCATTTATCACGATATACCAATTCGTGGTATTTTGTGATATTAAATGGAAACTAACGAGGATAAATTTATCGATTTCTTAAGTTAAAAAAAATAATTTATGATAAATTTGTAATTGATGTACTAATTTAGGATTTTCACGGTGCTAACCTATATTTTTATTGGTTAATTATTTCAAGTGACAAAGTATTATTTTTAAGAAAATATTTTTCAAGTTATTCATTTTACATTAAACAAGGGAGTCCAAATCCGCAGTAATTTCTCCTTCGTGAACGTCTCTGGCACGAGCAAACCACAAGATTCATTAAAAAAAAGAAGAAGCACCAAGTAAGAAGCACGACACAGCATAGCCAACACGAAACACCAGAACGAAAAGAAAACACCACATTCACCCGCCCAAACACGTCCATACTCTCTCTCCCTTCTCACTTGGAGACGAAGTCGATCGTCCCCATGGACTTCACGTTATCCCCCGACGTCGCGTGCCCCTGCGGCACCCCGCCCACCACCGAGTCCCCCGCCTGCCACACCTGGTTCACCCCGCTCGCCGTCCCGTTCCCCAGCGGCCCCACCACCGCGAATATCGCCATCTCCCCGCCCTCGTACTCCGCCGTCACGTTCGACACCCCGAAGCTCAGCTCCTTCTCCGCCATCGACGGGCTGTAGCTGTCCACCGGCGTCGTGTACGCCCGCATCGTCCCGTCCGAGTTCTGGAGCGCCACGATGGCCTGCGACCCCGCCATGCCCGTCCCCGTCGGGTTGATGGCCCACGCGATCCACCCGGATGGCGACTGGGCGGCCCGGTACGCCACGTGGAGGCTGGCGGTGGCGGCGTCGTAGGTCCAGTGCAGGTGGGCGCCGAGGACGGGGAGGTCGGTGCACGAGGCGAAGGCCCGGTCGCTCGAGAAGGTGTGGTTCGCGCAGGTGCCGGCCTGGGACGAGGCCATGCGGAGCCAACAGAGGACGATGCAGAGGGTGAAAAGGACGGGTCCTGGGCCGGCCATTTGCTGGGTGGAAGGCGTTCGATGAACGGTGGAGTCAGAACTCCACGTCTGGCTTTGTCCCGACGGGGTTCTTGAAGTGGTCAGAGCGAGTGGGATTCCTCGCGAGCAATGCAGAGAGTGTTCAGAAACCGCTCTTTCGCAGTCGAGAGAAGCTTACACTGCTCAAGTGTCGACGACGGTCAAAAGGGTGCGAGTGTGATCAGGAACTGGACCGGTTGGGTGACTTTATAGGGTCGGATGTGGTGAGAAAGAGCGATGTTTTAAGTCAAGGGTTGGTCACTGGCTCATGTTATTTTAGCTTTCGTGCGGATCGCGCGACGGGAATGTCGTGCTAAAACTATCCGTCATCGAGTGTGCGTGTGCCTGTGCGATTTTTCCTATTTCCTTAATCCGATCTCCTGCTGCTGCTACTCCGAGATAAGTGCGCCTTTCTTCTCGTTCCGACCTAATAACGTGAGAGTTTCACAGCAGGAGAAAGGAAGGCCTAGTCCAACCTAGAAATGAGTGAACTACTGAGGAAACTTGTGCGAGATGAACTAGAAGTCCATCTAGAAGTGCGGAGCTTCCTCTACTTCTTCGCGGCATTTAGCAGTTACCATATGTTGCGTTCGATCGATTGCTTGCCTTTTTGCGGATCGGATGTTGGAGGAAGCATAGGTAGCAAGTGTTGAGAAACAGTGTCTAAGCAAAGGCTTACGTGGCTGGCCTTTTATGGGGTGGGTAGATGAAATGAGGAAGATGGAGAAGAACGGAGTTAGGTGCTCCTTTTTTTAATGTGCGAGTGCGCGCGCGTGTTGCCAAGATAAACTCGAAGGATGTGATCGACATTGTTTGTGGATCCATTGAGAAGGCGTTTCCCGTTCACTAGCAAGGTCAGTTTTCCGTGGCCATATGTGATTTATACGAAAAAGTAAAAGGAAAGATTTTACGATTTGGCGTTTTTTTTTGTATTGATGTAAAATCTCCAAACCAATCCACGAACAGATCGTTCGATTGATAATCGCGCCCCGGTCATTCCACACGATGTAAAATGCTAAAAGAACAAGCTCTCTCGAAGTGGAAAGAAGGATCATCTAGAAATTTTTCTTCCTCACGAAGAATTGAAATGGCTAATGTTATTACATTCACCTACTATTTGGACTTTTATCAAGAGTTCATTTGTTTCATGGAAAACATTTTTAATGTTATATTTTTCTTATTTTTTAGGCATTTGATTCGTTTAGGAAAATGATTCGATGAAAAACGTTTTCCTAATTAATGAAATTGTTTTCCTACTAAAGCTTAAATTCGAAAAAAATGATTTTATCTTTAAAATAATTGAAAAACGTTTTTCAAAATATGACTAGGTATCGATACTTGGACTTAAAACTATATACTTGAGAATGGAAACCCCAACATTGGTTCCCCGATCTCGGTGTTTAGGACTAGGTTTCCAACGGCCAGCGCTAGGCACGCATGCCCAAATCCATCAAGGCTAGGCTTGAAACATTGATGCCAATGCCTAATGCCCCAACACCCAAGCGTAGGTTCGTAGAGGCTCAAGCTCTAGTCCTTGAGGCCCCGATGTGTGGGTTCTTGGTTCTCGGGTTCAGGTCCTTGGTTAATGAAACATTTGTTATTATAAAAACATTTAAAACAATTGAATTTTAATTATTTTTTTAATTTTAGAAAAAACCAATTACGATATTTTTTATTGTATTTTTTTCTTTTTATTTTTACTTCTTCCTTGGCAAGTTGCCAACCATAAAGGAGCTTGAGTCTCGTTAGATCTGGCAAGGTTGAGCTTGCCCAAGGTTGGTGAGCTCAAGCCTTGTCGAAATTTGGTGAGCTCAACGAGGCTAGTCGGCTCACCCAAGGCTAATTCTCCGTTCAAGCTCATTGTCTTCCACACGAAATTCTTTGCTTCCTCTATTGTCAGCCTCATTCAAGCTCAAGACGATGATTGACTTGCGAGGCCTCGAGCTCACTGACCTCTCGCAAGGACTCATGCTCGTCGGCCTAGGGCAAGCTCGAGCTCATCAAATCTAGTGAGGTGGAGTTAGGGGTGATCGGGTCCAGGGTAGGTAGGTTTTAGACCTGGACCCTATACCAGACCCTGTTATAATTGGTTCCTCTTTTTTGGATCCTGTACCCGACCCTATTTGCAGTGGATCCTGTACCCGATCCACTCTGTTTTTTCGGTCCGGTTCCAAGGTTAATCATGCTTATATTGGAACCTGTTTTGCAACCGCCATCCTATACGACTTCGAATTTTATATTAATACGCGAGAAAACAACATAATTCTTCTAATTTATATTGAAACATTAAGCACTTGTAATTAATAAGTAAATAAACTTTTTGACTAAACAAAAAACTAAGGATCCACAAGGCAAATTATCATAAACAAAATCATAAAGCAAAGCAAAAATCCTAACATTACATATACATTAGCAACAAACATGGATCCAATATTAGTCTCATTCCCACAATACTACATGAAGCTTTTCATTTGTCTAAAATGGTTAACAAATCTTTGGCGCAAGCATAACTCCTCCAAAAGTGAAATCAACATAACTCCTCCTCCAAAAGTGAAATTAGGCGGGCCAATCCACGCAGTACAAAATCTCTGACAAAAACCTAAAATCCGTATATAAAGAAAAATCAACAAGAAACCATGCTGTAGAGACATATGTAAAAGTTATTGTCAAACAGACAAGATGCCAAGTTGGAAACTAGCCTAAAAGTGTTGCATTTGAGGAGCAAGGTGCTGCTTAGTCTTGCATCTGAGGATGTTCCCATCACCCACGATTGCATAAAGGTATTGAGTCTTGAAGGCCAAAATCTATATTTCAGACCCTAACCTTTGAACTAGTCAGACTCTTGTTCTATCTCAACCAGTAATGTTTAATCTTTATCCCTCGTGATTGTTTCTGTTCCAGCGCATGCTGGAAATATTCTTTCATTGCTAATCGACCATAGTGAGAGATGGCTTTTTACAGTGTCTTGGAGATCATGAAAAACAAGAAGCGCAAATCTCTGGGAAAGCTGAGAGCAAGTGAAGACATGATGGCCGCCGGAGATCTCCATAGAAATCATGGGATGGGCCACAAGCGTCGTTTTGGCGAGCAGTGGACGATCTTTCCGGTTCCAGAGCACATTCGCAAGGTCAACAAGAAGGCGTACAACCCCCGAGTTCTATGATTTCTTCCCTCTCTCCCCTAGCTTACCCCACCCATTCACAATGAGTTCCCATATGAACAAAAAATGCAAACTTTTCCACCAATTTGACAAAAAATCCAGCTCACGAAAACACCCCAAAAGAAAACGAGAAGAACCCAACTTCATTCTGAAAGAAAATTCTAGAAAAATTGAGGAAATTTGCGAGCTTACAAATGAGAAAGCCGGCGATGGATGAAATAAAGCGACGGCTACAAGTGTGAGAGGTAAAGAAAGAAACAAGGGAGCAAATTAGGGTTTTGGACTTTTGGATTGGGCTTACAAACCAATTCTCAAACCGGTTCCCAAATTGATCCGATTGATCCGGTTCCCGGGTGGGTAATCCCTTGGAACTGGTTCTTAGACCGATTCAAATTAGTTCTGAATTTTGGGAACCGGTTTCGACCCTATTTTCCGGGTGGGCCGATCCGGGAATCGGGTTTACCCGGTCCGGTAGGAGCTTCACCCACAACTGGCTTGGCTTAGCTTGACATGTTGGAATTTGGCAAACTCGAGCCTTGCCGGCCTAGGGTGAGCCTATCCCTTACGAGCCGGCTGGGGATGAATTGCCAGAGGAAGGACACAAGGATGGTAGCGAGGAAGCAAAGGAGCGATTGAAGGAGAAAGAAAAAAGAAAAAAAGATAAGAGAAAAATAAAAATAAATAAAGAACTGAATTTTTAAGTAATTTTTCCTGTCAAAATAGATTCTCCACGCTAAACAGCTGAAAATGTTTTCTAATTGATTTATACAAAAAAGTAAAAGGAAAGATTTTACCATTAGCTATTTTTTGTATTGAGATAAAATCTTCGAACCAATTTGCTATCAAATCAATCGATCGATACTCGTACCCCTATCGTACTGCGTGATGTAAAATGCTTAAAGAACGTGCTCTCTCAAAGTGGAAAGAAGGATCGTCTGAAATTTTTCTTCCTATGAAGGATTGAAATGGTTAATTATCTTACAATTCACCTTCTATTTGGACTTTTACTAAGATGGTTGATGGTTTTATGTGATGGGCTTAAGGCCTGTCCGCCCATGTTGGGCCTAAAAGCCCAACCCACAAGATTAGGGCCCATGGATGAAGGGGCACGATTCCTTTTGGAGGGAACGTATATAAGGGAGGAAAGAGATGGAGAAGGCACCATTTGGCATAACGTACGTACGTTCCTCTCCCTCTCTCCCTTCAAAAGAAAGACAAACGCTAAAGGCGATGCCATCTTCCCTTCAAGGCCAATCGACGTCATCGAATCGAACGGGATCGGTTTTCTCTTCCTCTTATCGGCGTCGGTGTTTAATCTGTGGCTAACAAGGTATGCTCGAATCCGTGGTGTGCTTTAGGATCGGTGATACGTGATTTTCCCAGGCTTGTCTTCCGCATTCGTTTTAGGGGTTCGATTTAGTGTCGAATCCGGATTTTAGGAATCCGATAATCCCAACATTGGTATCAGAGCCCTAGTTCATGTTTTCCCGACCCTTTTCATGTTTTTTTGATTGATTTTTCGCGAAAATAATCAGCCGACACGGATCGAGGCAAAAATCCCGACATCCGAGCACTGTTCATCCACTTTTTCGAGTTTCTGTAAGTCAAAATCAATTTATGAAAACATAGGGTGAAAGAGCTCGTCGAGACGAGTCCGTTGACATGTCGTGCGCCGCCGGGAGACGCCGGACGCGCCCACACGCCCGGCCAGAAGCTGCTGCGCGTGGGCGCCACGCGCCTGAAGCGCTGGCTCGGCCAGCACATACGCCACACGCGCCGGTCGGCGAACCGGCACGTGCACACCGCCGGCCGGCGAACCGACGCGTGCTGACGTCACCCAACGGTCGGTAACCGCTGGGATGACGTCATCGCCAACGACCGTTGGCCGGCCGGAGACCCGACCCAACCCGACATGCGCGGAAGCCTGGCGCGTGCCGCGCACGCGCCGGCTGACATCTACGTGACGTCAGCCCGCGCACGCACACGGCATGTGCCGGTCGATTCGTCCGACCCGGCCCGACCGGTCCGACCGCCCCGACCGGTCCAACCGGCCCGACCCGTTGACCCGTTGATCGACGACCGTTGACCGACTACCGTTGACCGTTGACCGAAAAAAAAGGAATTTGTTTCTTTTTTAATTATGTCTGTGTGGGTTATAGGTAATCCATTTTTTATTATGCATTTGTTGCATGAATCATGGAAAATTATGTATTTTCCCTTTAAGTAATCCATTTTTTGGTTCTGCATTTGTTGCGGGAACTATCATGCGTTATGCACGGATACCTGCAATCCCGAGAACGGACGAGGGAAGTGCAAGACTTAAAAGGCTGATGACAGAGTTAGCTAATTATCGGTAGCATGACGGTGATTTAGTATCACATGTGGTCGGGTCAATCGATGATACAGAAATTATCTCGGAATGGTTATCTTATGCCGGATTTTGAGAAAGTGCCGGCTTTGATGAACATCCTTCCACCTGAATGGCAAGCAGTGTTAGATCGGCTATGGGAGGTCAACGTGGTCCCGGGTTATAGGAGGCTAGTGGTAGCTTTCGTTAGAGAGTACTATAGGATTGAGTTAACCAAAACTTCAACCCTTAGATTGAGCGCCACATGGCGCAGAGTGAATGCGCCTTGGAGGCGACATGAAAGCTCTCCAAAAGTTTTTCCATGGATGGCAAATGTGCCTTCAAATTTCTCAGATATTTTGACTGATAGATTAGAATGGACATTCCCTATTTATTTCTTAGATTAGTTTGAGATGTTTTTGAATGTGAATATCTCTTTCTATGTTGATATTTTTTTTCCTCTGTATAGATTGCTTAGTGTAATGGATAGTTGTATTATGTGAAAGCATTATTATTCTATTGGATGTCAAATATTATTTGCTTTCTGTTATTGTTGACTGCTGTGGGTAGTTTATAGAAGTTTTTGTAACTTCATAGAATTTATTTTGTATAAGACAACTATATTAATAATAGTTTTAAGTTAGGATTTTTGGAGGATGATTGGAAACATAGTGACCTTTTGATTCTGAAACCTTACTTGAAATTGTTCATTGATATGATGGGTCTGTGCAAAGTGGATGCATAAATGATAGGTATTAATTATTCGTGCATATATGTCTCGATGTGTTCGTATCGATGGTTTCAAAGAACTAAGAACGTAATTGCTGATATGAACGGCAACAATTGTGAAATATTGGATATGAAGATTCAATATGTGCTGGAAAAGCAAGAAGCATTAGAAGCTCTTGACCATGTTATGGAAGATCTTGAGAATGTTGTGCGCCACCTTGAGCTAGTAGATGACCGCCTAACGGCATTTGAGTCAAAAATAGACATTTGCAATGCTGGTTCTAGCTCAGAAAGGGCTTTGAGCTCTAAACGCAAGCGTATTGATTCGTTCAATATGTGGGAATGCAAAGGATCAAGTCCTTATTGCAAGAAATCAAGAGTTAACCAACACAAGAGAGGAAAACGTTCTCAAGTGAAGAAAATGTCCAGGGTGAAGTGTTACAACTGTGACAAGAAGGGTCACTATGCTCGCGACTGTCGTGAGCCAAAGAAAGTATACACCCCTTGTGCTTTTCAGAACTTTGCTTTTGTGTCAAGTTCTGTGTTCTTAACTGAGTCTAATCATTTGTGGACTGTGGATTCAGGAGCGACAGACCATGTAGCGAATGATAGAGAATCCTTCGTGGAATTTCGACGATACCAACTGAAACTAAGTGGATCTATGTGGGAAATAACTCCAGAGCTGAAGTTAAGAGGATTGGCACCTGTCAATTGAACATGCGTGGTGGACGCACCTTGTTCCTACATGATGTTCTATATGCTCCAGAGATTTGTCGAAATTAAGTGTCTGTTTTGGTGTTGGTTAAGTTTGGTTTTTGTGTAAACTTCCATAATAGATGTGTAGATTTGTATTTGGATACAAACTACTATGGTTGTGGTCATTTTCTGGATGGTTTTATTGTACTAAATGTTGACTTTGGTGATGTCAATATTTGTTATTCCCTTCTCACATCTCCTAATTCATATAATAATGATGTGAGTGTGTGGCATGCTAGATTTGGTCATATTGGCCAACAACGTATGAAAAGACTAGCCAAAGAGGGCTTGTTGGGCAACATTGAAAATGTCTATTTGCCTATATGTGAGCATTGCCAAGTAGGGAAAACAACAAGGAAACCATTTGGAAAAGGTAAAAGAGCTGAATTTCCTCTGCATTTAATCCATTCTGACGTCTGTGTTTCAATGAATGTGAGAAGAAGGCATGGGGCTGTTTATTTCATCACTTTTATAGATGATTATACTCGATTCGGATATGTTTATTTGATTTCTCATAAAGCTGAAGCATTGAGTTGTTTCAAAAGGTTTATGAACTTGGTAGAAAATCAATTAGACAAGAAAATAAAAGCATTGAGATCCGATCGAGGTTGAGAATATTTATCTGATGAGTTCAGAAAATTATGTGATGAAAAAGGAATAGAAAGACAGTTGTCTATTCCATATACTCCTCAACAAAATGGTGTTGCAGAGAGAAGAAACAGAACCCTACTGGAAATGGTTAGGTCCATGATGGCGCATGCTAACTTACCTATCACTTTTTGGAGTGATGCGTTGTTAACCGCTGCCTATATACTTAACCGAGTGCCTTCCAAATCAGTTACTTATACTCCATATGAGTTATGGACAGGTAGAAAACCGGACTTAAGTTTTCTTAAGCCATGGGGTTGTACTACCTATACTCATGAGTCCTCTCACAAATTTGGGAAATTGGGTCCTAGAGGAAATAAGAGTATTTTCATGAGATACTCCGAACACTCAAAATGGTATGTGTTCATAGGTGAGCAAGAAAGTGGGAGTATAACTGAATTTGAATTACGGGATGTCACATTCTTAGAGGATGGATTTCCTAAGAAGGGCAAAATAAGGGAAAATTACTCCCTATTTGAAACCTTGGATCATGATAATGATATTAGTAGAGTTCGTCCAAGTGGGAGTAATATGAGAAGTGATGAATTGAATTCAACTCATTCTCAATTACAACCACATGATGAGACAACATAATCATTATCTAATCCAAGTGGGAGCATAATGGGGAATGATGTGCAAAGTGTACAATCTCCCATACGGCGAACAAGTCGTCAAAGTATTCCCCGTTGACGTTTTGACATTGAAAGGGAAACTTTTATGATTACTCCACAAGATGAGGATGAGCCAAGAAACATTAATGAGGCTCTAAATTGCCCTTATAAGGAAAAATGGATTCATGCAATGGAAGAGGAAATGGAGTCAATGAAATCAAACCAAGTCTGGGAACTGGTTGATCTTCCAAAAGGACGCAAAGCTATTGGGAACAAGTGGGTTTTCAAAATAAAGCGAAAGGCTGATGGCTCGATAGAAAGGCATAAGGCTCGCCTTGTGGCGAAGGGGGTATAATCAACAGAAAGAATTGATTATGAAGAAACATTTTATCCTGTAATGAGATTTACCTCGATTCGCATTATTCTGGCAATAGTGGCTAGTATGGATCTTGAGTTACATCAAATGGATGTAAAGACTGCTTTCCTCATGGAGAATTAGAGGAAGAAATATATATGGAATAACCTGCTGGTTTCATAGTGAAAGGCCAAGAAGAAAAGATATGTCGACTTTTGAGGTCGATATATGGCCTTAAGCATTCGTCAAGACAATGGTATATGCGTTTTCATAATACCATAATGGCATATGACTTTACAATGATAAATGAGGATCATTGTGTATATATCAAAAGATCCAAAGATCAATTTGTGATCATATCATTATATGTTGATGATATACTAATTGTCGGAAGTAATATGGAGTTTGTTAATACTGTGAAGAATTGGTTATCTTCCAACTTTGAGATGAAAGACATGGGTGATGTTGCATACATTCTTGGAGTTAAGATTTCAAGATACTCATATTACTAAAGGCGAGGGATTGAGCCACAGATTGTGTCCAAGGACTCCACAATAGAAGGAACAAATGAAACATGTTCCTTATGCTAGTGCTGTTGGAAGCTTTATGTACGCTGTGATGTGTACAAGACCTGACATATGTTTTGCAATTGGAATGGTGAGTAGATACCAATCCAATCCAGGTCAAGCACATTGGAAAGCCGTTAAAAGAATACTAAGGTATCTAAAGGGAACTGCTGATTATACGCTGAGTTATCAAGGAAAGGATCTCGAGTTGAAGGCTATTCGGATGCTGATTGGAGAGGAGATTTAGATGAAAGGAAATCTATCTCTGGATTTGTTTTCTTACCGAATAATGGCACCATATGTTGGAGCAAGTAAGAAACAAACGTGTATAGCCTTGTCCACGATAGAAGTTGAGTTCGTGCCATTATCAGCAGCAGTATAAGAAGATGTTTGGCTTAAGAGATTTTTTGGATCATTTAGGTGTTATTGGAAGTGCTACAAATTCATTGTTGGTTAACTGTGATAGCCAAGCAGCAAAAGTATACACCAAAGATCCAAAATATCATGGCAAGACCAAATATATAGATACCAAGTATAATCTTGTCAAGGACATGATTGCACGAAAAGATGTGAACTTAGAGTACATACTACGCATAGAATGGTAGCAAACCCTATGAGAAAGCCAATACCTAGAGATGTGTTTTGTGGCCATATGAAATCTCTAGGATTGCGTAGAGTCTGATGTACTGGATTGTAATTTCCCTGAAGTGTTCACATTTGATGAATTTGTGTTTTTTCATCATTAATGCCTATGAATCTTTGTTTGATCTTTATGCATCTTAATGCTCAGTGCATTACTTTAAGTTGAGAAAGTATGTCGGACAGATATAAGATTAGCCTACTCACATGGGTAATCGCCTCTATTTACTATGTGATAAATAGAGATGAGACTGTTTTTAAGCTTATTATCTAGGTGATAATCGAGAACTCAAGCTTAAAATACGTATGTCGCCTTAACTGAGTGTTAAGATGAGGACATAATACTTACTATGTCCGAAAGTAAAATAACCCACATATTTTATTTTATCTGTCTATGATGCCAAATGTGAGTTCTGATGAATTTTGTGAATGAGTAGATACGTGAACTCAAGTTAGACATTGGGTATGTCTAAACTATCATATGTACGGTATTGAAGGTGTAGACATACGCTCCATGGGAAAGGAGTTAATACCGTAATACGTATTTCATACTACGTATGCATGAGACGACCAATAAGAGTGGCAAAAGTTTGATCTCAACTTTTATGTCGTGTGAGACTCTTGAGGAAAAGAGTTCCTCAATTTTTAGTCCCCTCATGACTCTTACTTATTCTTAAGATTTCTATTTAGTGTTTGCTATCTTAGGATGTTGCCAATGGTCATGAGTTGATTCGATCTAATGGGACATTTCTAGAAAAGCAAGCTGAACTGAAATTGAGAGTTTGAAGGAAAGAGGAAGATCGATTTTGGAGAATCACATTGTAGTTTTGTATTCATCGGTTAACCAATTATGACTATCTTTGGGATAATCATAATTGTGAATACAATATATATATCATTGTTTAAAAGAGATCAAGAGAGATATAAATGTGATCGATCAATCTAGGGAACTGCATACTAAATCTACTCGGGATGTGATGCCCATTATGAGCTGCTATATATTCCTAACAGATGTATGGCAACGAGCTCTCAAAGTATGCTTTGAAGAGCACGGATTATTCACCGGTATGAATGTTGAAGAGAGGTAAAGAGAATCATGTTCGGCCCACCATGTACGAGTGGGAGATGATGGTTTTATGTGATGGGCTTAAGGCCCGTCCGCCCATGTTGGGCCTAAAAGCCCGGCCCACAAGATTAGGGCCCATGGATGAAGGGGCACGATTCCTTTTGGAGGGAACATATATAAGGGAGGAAAGAGAGGGAGAAGGCACCCTTTGGCATAACGTACGTACGTTCCTCTCCCTCTCTCCCTTCAAAAGAAAGACAAACGCTAAAGGCGACGCCATCTTCCCTTCAAGGCCAATCGACGTCATCGAATCGAACGGGATCGGTTTTCTCTTCCTCTTATCGGCGTCGGTGTTTAATCTGTGGCTAACAAGGTATGCTCGAATCCGTGGTGTGCTTTAGGATCGGTGATACGTGATTTTCCCGGGCTTGTCTTCCGCATTCGTTTTAGGGGTTTGATTTAGTGTCGAATCCGGTTTTTGGGAATCCGATAATCCCAACAATGGTGAATAAGAATCAACGCGATGAATCAGTCGCTCTCGATCATGTATAGATTGGTTCTATTATAATCAACGGATCAATCACCACGTCAGGGTCGGCGATTTTGTCTAATAGTCGGCGAGCTACCTAAACATCGGGAGGGCCTTCTGATTTTCTACGTTTTCTGCGACAATTGCGTCGTTCTTTGGACAGCTGCCAAAAATTTGGGACGGTCGGACTGAAGTGGTCAAAGGATCAAATCGAGCAGAAGGAAAAATCGAGGCCCCCCTTGGGCGACACGTGTCCATCACGAAACTGCATGCGAAAATTTCTAGAGCCCCACTCGAGAGGGCTACGTCAAATTATACGCAATCGAGATAGTAGAAAATTTCATTTAAATGCACGCATTAGATGGTATCACACTTATCAGCCAGCAAAGTTTCCTAATTTTCGCCAACAGTGTTTCTTTTAAAAATCCCAAATTACTCGTCTCCATGTTACGTTTGCAACATCACATTATTTATCATTTTCTCGACATGTTTTTCTTTTTTTCCTCCCGTTGAACTGATCAATTCGTAACTATGACATAAAAAAACCATCATTGAATTAGACAAAAACGAGTGTGAAGACTTTCTCAGTTGCTTCCAGCTTTGAAAGTTCTACCCGTCGATCTGTTTAAAAAAAAATTGTGGTGTAATTTCGTCAAACGAACCGCAAACACGACCGAGTCTCTTCAACCTCGACTTCTTCTAGGTTTTGCTCTCGCATGTCAGGCTCATCTCATCATGTATATAAGGAGTACTTGCGCTCTTGCATTTCGCTTCATACAAGCTCGACAACAACCTGTAGCTTTTGAGAAACTCCTCACTGATCTCAAGCTTCTGTAGCTTTCATCGTTCGTCGGTTTCAGCCAAGCTTCATCGCCCACGTTCACCATGCACAAGGCAGTGCTGCCCTTTGCTTTGTTCGTCCTGACCACCTTGTTTGTTCCGTCTTTCGCTAGTCACGCCTGCGAGAACCACACCTTCTCCAACAACAGGACTTACGCCAGATGCGTCGACCTCCCGGTCCTGAACTCATCCCTCCACTGGAACTACAACCGCTCGTCGTACATGCTCGACATGGCGTTCCGACATGTCGGCACGACGTACTCGAGGTGGGTCGCCTGGGCGATTAACCCCTCGGGCCTGCGAATGGTCGGCTCACAGGCTCTAGTCGCCTATCAGAGCAACAACAACGGCTCCATGCGCGTGTACACGTCGCCGGTCGATTCGTACACCACCTCATTGCAGGAGGGGAGATTGAAGTACTGGGTTTCGAGGCTGTCGGCGATGTTTGAGAAGGAGAGCGAGATGACGATATTCGCGGCGGTTCACCTGACCAGCGACATGGTGACGATCAACCAAGTATGGCAAGAAGGTCCCCTGAATGGGAAAGGCGATGGGCCGAGCATGCACGCAACAAGTGGAGATCACATCAAATCAGTCGGAACTCTCAATCTTGTCACTGGTGTAACATCTTGAATATTGGAGAGATTATACATTGTAATAAACTATTTATAGTGTGTCGAGCTTAATATTGTATTGCTTGATACTTCAAATAAAAATAAAACATGATGAAATAACAGGGATGATATCTAAGCATAGTATGACGAAAATGTTTGTTGTGTATTTGCGATAGATTATATATTTACACGTCAATGGAAAAGTTTTTCGTAAGATTTCCAACTCAGAACTTATGCAGAAAAATTTCATGACACGCCCATCTTTTATGAAAAAAAAAATGTTATCTTCATATAAGGTACCACATGATAGACAAAATCGCAATTTGAATAGCCAAGATAATTGTCAACCCTTTCAAGATTGGATGAAACCTCTCACATCTTACTCTCATTTAATTGACTTTCCTTAATTAATTTGCACATTCAAACTTGGACTTTCCAAATCGTCTCCATCGTTTCCACGGGCGTTCAATCTTGCAATTTTCTTCGTCGGAAAGCTAACTGGCTGAAAACCCAAATTGGAATCACTCCATATTGTTAATACATTCGTGGAAATTTACCTAAAGGTCAGGATATATCCACGTACGTGTATCTGTATAGAAAGCAAGGAAATTTGGAATGTGGATCATATTATGGAAATAACACAGAGTCCTGTGGCCCAATTCACTCGGATGATATTCACCTTGATTAGCTAGCTATATATGTATGTACGTTCGGTGCATACTCATTATGACACAATCGGTCGACAGTGATGGCATCTTCTGATACTTGAGCTGTATAAATCGAAGTACCCTTTGGTCATAATCTCTCGAATTCGATCCCAGCACGAATAATCATTCATCATGAACAAGCCACTGCAGCTCGCGGTCTTCGTCACGATTCTGATCTCTCTATGCTGTTCGTCTCGTGCTCAGACCTGCCAGAACTACAAGTTCTCGAACCAAAACACCTACGCGAAATGCGTTGATCTCCCAGTCCTGAACTCGTTCCTCCACTGGAACTACACCGCGTCGTCGTTCCAGCTCGACCTGGCGTTCAGGCACGTGGGAGTGACGGCTTCCGAGTGGGTCGCTTGGGCCATCAACCCATTCGGACTCGCAATGGCAGGGTCTCAGGCCCTCGTCGCTTACCAAAGACCGGACGGAACGTTCTACACTTACGCGTCGCCAATTGACGGCTATGACACGGCGCTGCCGGAGGGGAGATTGAGCTTCAGCTTCTCCAAGCTGTCGGGGACGTTCGAGAAAGGTGAGATGACGATATTCGCGTCGCTTCAGCTGACGGGCGACTTGGTGACGATCAACCAGGTGTGGCAATACGGCCCCTTGAAAGGCGGTACACCGGCTTTTCATGCTACGAGCGCCGATCATCTCAAGTCGTTTGGGACTCTGAACCTTGTCACCGGCGCTGCAATTTAGTTAAATTCGTCTTGACTTAGGTGATGGCTTTAATGTAATTTACTTATGTACTCGAGACTTTAGCATTTGTAGAAATGCTTGAAACAATGATGTGTTATGAATAAATGAGTACCGGCATAGATACCCGCGCAATGCATGGAATTTATATCCTTTTCTTTTTCCTTTTATTTGATTATTTGACAAATTCCAAGAAATGTCCTTTTATTTTTCATCTTTTATTGACAATTTTATGATATTTCATGTATTAATAACTTGAATAACTTTTTAGAAATAATCTCACTGAAATAAAAGCAAAATGTATATATTTGGGAAAAAAAAAACCATGTAATCAAGTGGAAACACTATTTCAAATGGTAAAAGAATCGATTCCGAGTCACGAAATCAACGCACCGCCATTTTTACAGCCACGAGTTTTCTAAATGGTTTATGATGCTTTAGAAGTCCTCCGAAAAAATTTTGGCCTGTTACTTTTTCTTTTCGCAAGAGTAGTGCTTTCTTGGACAAAGGCAGGGACATTTCATTCCATGAAGCAGAGGACCAAATCAAAAGTTAAGAATAATAAAGCGGTAGAGAAAATTATGAAATTTTATGTATATTTTGATATTATATTAATGAAGAATACATCAACCAATTAATAGACTTTATTAGATAACTATTTTAAAATAATATCTCAATTAGGATATGCATAATCAAAAAGACATAGACGTGAAATACACCTGGAATATATGTACAATATATGTGCAATTTTGAGAAATACAATTAATCAATAAAAAAATTAAAATATCTTTAATATAGAAAATTGTTCTAGAAAAATTCCTAATTATCTCCGAACCTTGTCGGTCTCATATTGGACTCTTTTGCTCCATTTTTAAATGTCCAAATTTTGCTTGTGCTAGTTTATTGAATCCACTGCTCTAATGTCCAGTCGATGCTTAGGACTAATCCAATGGAGGGATGCGTTGTATAAAATTTTTTCACTTTTCATCTAGGTTGACAGAAAACCTCATGTTTGTGTGTTTGGAGTGCCTAATGATGTATGCCGACTTTTGCCATTTATTTATCATATACGGGAGATACGAATTATCAGGTCCAATCTTGGACTCTTTTGCTCCATGTTCAATTAATTGACTTTACTTGTACTTGTTAATTGAATATACTGTTCTAATGTCTTAAAACTGATGGGATGGAGGAGCGATATAATACCTTCATACGAATAGATGGTCAGATGAACACACAAACTCGAATAATCCTCCACATCAACGAGTATAAATACGTCACTGTTTAATCGTATGATGATGGTCAACAAATGCTTACACAAGTCAACTAAGGCTACACAAGACCACTCATATCGTAGGTAAATTATGGGACTTTCGTGTCCCTTCAACCTTGTAGAGACCCATCTCTAGACGGTACAACATCTGACTAACTCATGAGTCTTTTGCAAATATTCATACAAGGAAATCAGCCATGGCAAATGTCTTCCTCACATGGTGTCAATGTCATACTCATATGCGTCACAATAATTTGTCATTTCTCATGCAATTAATAATTACATTCACTTCAACACATATACTCTTCTTCTCTTCTCATCATGTTATCATTACTAGAGAAAATTGTCTAAAAAGTCTTAAACCCATTGTACTCTTATTAATTAAATCCTAAACGTTTTCACTTTTTGTTAATTGAGTCCATTCAGTTAATTTTGATTAGAATTTGCTGACGTGGACATTAGCTATCCTACGTCGCACAGTCGACCATCACATGAACAATTTTAAACAAAATTTTCACATTTTTTGAATTTTTAATATTTTTGAATAATTATTATTATTTTCCTTTTTTTGGTTTTTTTCAGTTTTTTTTTTCTTTTGGTGTTAGCGACCCTTGCCAGCCATGAAGGACTCGCCCATATTTGGCGAGTGCCGCCACACCCATAGGTCGCGAGGGCTTGAAAACCCTCGCTTGTAGCCAATAAGGTCGCAATAGCCCTCGACAAGGTGGCCCTCCCCCTGTCTAGGTGAGTCCTTTGTGGCTGGCGATGGTCACCTTGCCGGAATAGGAAAAAAGGTAAATATAAATAAAAAATATTAAAAATTGTCCACATTAGGGCTGACCATGTCACGTAGCACAGCTGCTTTCCACATCAGCAATTTCCAGCAAAAATTGTTCGAATTGATTCAATTAGCAAAAAGTGAAAAGGAATAGGACTCATTTGGCAAAATTTTAAAGTATATGATTGAATTGGCAAAACTACAATAGGTTGAGGACTTTTTGGCAATTTTCCCATCATTGATGTAATAAAAGGCTTTAGTCAAGACCATATTAGAAACAATAAATAATCACAATCGGCAAGTGGATATACTCGGCATGTAGTTATACTCGGTAAGTGGATATACTCGGCATGTCGAATATACTCGCCAAGTGGGTATTAGCATGTGTGTACACTAGTGTACAACTATATACATGCAAATCAAGCACAGTTATGAGAAGGGAAAAGGAAGAAAATCATGAATGTAGATCACATTATGGAAATAACACGAAGTCGTGTGGCTCAATTGTGTATAACTGGCATTATCATCTTTGAAATATTTACGACTAAATTAAACTTTTTGGATAATCTTCCCATAAGGCTTTAGTTAGGGAGAAATAGTAAATGGTCATAATTGACAAGTGGGTATAGCCGGCATGTGGGTATACTAGGCATGTGGATATACTCGGCAAGTATATTTACTCGGCATTTGGATATACTTGGTAAGCGGATATACTCTAGGCAAATAAGTATGCTCGATGTGTTGATATACTCGGCAAGTGTGTAAATCTTTCTACAAATAAACACATGAAAATCGAGCACATGTATGAAAAGGAAAAAGGATGAAAATCTAGAGTACGGATCATTTTAGGGAAATTACACAATCGTGTGGCTCAATTGTGTACACATCTATATACATATATATATATATATATGCATGCAAATCAAGCATAGTTATGGGAAGGGAAAAAGAAGAAAATCATGAATGCATATCATATTATGGAAATGACACGAAGTCGTGTGGCTTAGTTGTGTATAACCGGCATAATCATCTGACCAACGACATGGGGACGTTCGAGAAGGAGAGGGAGATGCCGATATTCGCAGCAGTTCACCTGACCAGCGACATGGGGAAGATCAACCAAGTATGGCAAGAAGGTCCCCTGAATGGAAAAGGTGACGAGCCAAGCATGCATGCGAGTTGAGATCACATCAAATTAGTCGGAACTCTCAATCTTGTCTCTGGCGTAACATCTTGAATATTGGAGAGATTATACATTGAAATAAACTATTTATAGTGTGTCGAGCTTAATATTGTATTGCTTGATACTTCAAATAAAAATGAAACATGACGAAATAACAGGGATGATATGGGAAAAGTGTTAAAAAAAGTCTTAAACCTTTTGTATTTGTACCAATTTAGTCATAAACTTTTTTTTGGTGCCAATTAAATCCTAAACCTTTCTACGTTGTGCCAATTGTTGGGGAGAACCCGGGGACACAATTCACCACAGCCAAACGCAATTCAGGATCAATTTCTCCCCCAATACTAAATCAACTTAAAATCTCTTAACCCCGAGAAATAACCAGCAATGTATAGCCTCACAATATGCAAATATAATGCTGAAATGATAAGTAGACAAAGCAAATAACGACACCAAGGATTTAACGTGAAAAACTCGATGCGGGAAAAATCACGGACCGCCCAAAAACATCCACTAATCACCAAGAATAGCAGGACACACAAAGCATTCTTCTCCAGTCACACACTAGAGACTCGACATCAACATTAAAATCATCTTTTTCTCACCACATAGGTAGATAAACAAGTTTGGAGCAAGAAAACCTTAACCGCAACTGGAGAATTCGGAGACGGTTCTCGACAAACAAAAACCATCAACTTGTAGCCCTCGGTCTCACGAACAACATACTGAAATTTGAGCCGATTCCATCAATATTTGGCCTTCAAATCAAAGCCGCAAAGTTGCAGCCATCTTCCTTTCTTCTCTTCTCCCTTGTGCAGTTTTTGTTTTCTCTCTCTCCTCTCGTCACTTTTTGGGCGCACCCACGTACGACAACTCCACTTCTTTTTGTTCCAACAAATCTCCCCCTCCACCTCATGTGGGAAGGTTCGTCATGCCCGTTTTTCTTCTACAAGCGTCAAGCTTCACCACGGGCAAGGTCTTAGTCATCATGTCTGACCTATTGTTGTCGGTATGAACTTTCTCAAGTAGGAAGAGCTTTTCTTCTAGCTTTTCTCGGATCCAATGATACTTCACATCAACATGTTTCGATCTTGAATGCAACATCGGATTAGCACTCATGCTATCACAATATAAAACAAACTTCTCTTGCTTCAAGCCCAACTCTTGTAGGAATTTTTGCATCCACAAAAGTTCTTTACCTCCTTCGGTAATAGCAATACACCCCGCTTTAGCTGTACACAAAGCGGTACATTTTTGCAATCTTGATTGCCATGAAACAGCTCCTCCTGCAAAGATTATTATATAACCCGATGTGGATTTCCGAGAATCAACATCACCAGCATAGTCCGCATCCGAGTAGCCACTCAACTTAGGCTTCGCATTTCCATAACACAAGCAAAGTGTAGAAGTGTCTCTAAGATATCTCAAAATCCATTTAATAGCGATCCAATGCTCCTTACTTGGATTAAAGAGAAATCTACTCACAACACCAACTGCATGAGCAATATCGGGTCTTGTACAAACCATGGCGTACATCAAACTACCCACGGCCGATGCATAAGGAATTTTCATCATCTCAACCTTCTCTTTCTCACTTGAAGGACATTCATTACTGCTTAACTTGAAATGGCCTGCAAGTGGAGTACTCACCGGTTTACATGTGCTCATGTTGAATCTTTCAAGCACCTTCTCAATATACTTCTCTTGAGATAACCACAGTTTCTTATTCCTCCTATCACGAGTAATTCTCATGCCTAAGATTTGCTTAGCCGAGCCTAGGTCTTTCATTGCAAAAGCTTTACTCAACTCATTTTTCAAGCTCTTGATTTTCTTGGCATCATGCCCAACAATCAACATATCATCCACATAAAGTAGGAGAATAAGAAAATCATTATCTGAGAATCTTTTCATAAAGACACAAGAATCGGAGTTTGTCTTACCGTATCCTTGTTCTTCCATGAATGATTCAAACTTCATATACCATTGCCTTGGCGCTTGCTTGAGACCATATAAGCTTTTCCTCAATCTACATACAAGGTGCTCCTTGCCTTTAACTTCAAAACCCTCCGGTTGCTCCATATAAATCTCTTCTTCTAGGTCTCCATGAAGAAAAGCCGTCTTTACATCAAGTTATTCAATTTCTAAATTCAAACTGGCGGCCAACCCAAGAACAACTCAAATAGAAGACATCTTTACAACCGGTGAAAAAATCTTTTCAAAGTCTATGCCCTTCTTTTGACGAAAGCCTTTCACAACAAGTCTAGCCTTGTATCGTGGTTGTAAACTATTTTCTTCCGTCTTCAACTTGTACACCCACTTATTTGTGAGTGTTCTCTTTCCCTTAGGCAACTTCATCAATTCAAATGTGTGGTTCTCATGCAAGAGGAGCAAGGATTTAAGCTCCTCTTGCATAGCTTCATGCCACTCATTCTTTCGTTCACATGATATAGCCTCTTCATAAGTTTCTGGCTCTCCTGCATCAGCGAGTAACACATACTCATGCGGCAAATATTTTTTAGAAGGCCTACGCTCTCTTTCAGATCTTCTAACTTGAGGTGGGATAGATTGCTCTTGCTCAGCTATTTCACTTGTCTCAGCTGAAGAATCAACATTATGTGAGGATTCACCATCTTCATGATTTCCATGCACTTCTCCCCCATGATTTCTATCAACATTATAAGGATTTGGGCTGAAACTAACTGAACGTTGAGCTATATTCTTTGGTCTCTCCGCCTTGTCAATGTCTTCAATAGTTTGATACTCACAAAACACTACATCTCGGCTTCTAATGACTTTCTTTGCAACTGGATCCCATAACTTGTAGCCAAACTCTTCATGTCCATAACCTAAGAAGATACACTGTTTAGACTTGTCATCAAGCTTGGATCTTTCATCTCTTGGAACATGCACAAATGCCCGACAACCGAACACTTTTAGATAGCTGTAGGAAACATCTTTGCCACTCCAAACTCTTTGCGGAACATCCCCCTTAAGAGGAATCGATGAAGATAGATTTATCAAGTCCACTGTTGTTCTCATCGCTTCACCCCAAAATGACTTAGGCAACTTTGCATGAGAAAGCATACACCGAATCCGATCATTAATTGTCCGGTTCATTCTTTTTGCTACTCCATTATGCTGTGGTGTTTTTGGAACAGTCTTCTCAAGCTTGATACCATAATCCCTGCAATAGTGTTCAAATGGGCCTCTATATTCACCACCGTTGTCAGCCCGAACACATTTCAGCTTCTTCCTAGTTTCTCTTTCCACATTGACATGAAATTGCTTGAAAGCCGCAAGTACCTGATCTTTAGATTTCAAAGCAATAGCCCACACTTTTCTAGAACAGTCGTCAATAAATGTCACAAAGTATAATGCACCTCCAAGAGTTCTAGCATCCATGCAACAAACATCAGTGTGAACTAAATCAAGTACATTTGATTTCCTGTGTGGAGAGGAACTATGAAATGAGAATCTATGTTGCTTACCTGTAAGACAATGAGTACATTCCTTTAGATTTGTCTCCTTCAAAGATAAAAGGTTCTTTTTAGCAAGAGTTTCAAGTCCTTTCTTGCTAAGATAACCCAGCCTCATATGCCATAAATCAACCGAGGAATCCTCTGCTACATTTATCTCTTCTTTAATCAAGTTAGCTTGCATGGTGTAGAGAGAGCCTGTCTTCTTACCTTTTGCAACTATCATGGAACCTTTAGTCAACTTCCATTTGCCATCAAAGAAGGAATTACAATAACCATCATCATCCAAGGCACCCGTAGAGTTCAAGTGAAGTCGAATATCCGGAACATGTCTCACATTTTTCAAAAGCAAATTACATTTGATATCGGTTTCAAATAAACATCTCCCATGCCAATAACCTTGGAAACATCACTATTTCCCATCCTAATACAACCAAAGTTGCCGCTGCGATAAGATGCGAAGTAATCACGCCGTGAGGTGACATGAAAAGAAGCCGCGGAATCAACAACCCACGTAGAGTCTTGGCATGTAAGATTCACATATCCGTCATCACATACGAACACAATATCGCCATCGGATGCAACCGCCGTTGTAGCTTGTTTCTCTTCTTTCTTTTGATCTCCATTTTGCTGCAATTATAACACTTGACACTCCTCCTCGGTTTTGATTTTAACCTTCCTCTTGACCTGCCTCGGGTATCATTTCTTTGAAACCTTCTTGATTGACTTCTCGCCCTGTTTTCTATAACAAGAGCATCCGATGTAGAAGCATAATTCAAGCCTTTTCTTCTTGTTTCTTCATTGAACAAGCTTTCTTTACCCATGCTCATAGAAAGCACACCAAAAGGAGCCGAGTTGTTTAACGCCACAACCAAGGTGTCCCGACTATCAGGAAGAGTACCAAGTAATAAGCATGCTTGCAATTCATCACCAAGATCAATCTCAAGATTTGTCAATTGATTTACAACATCTTGAAATTCACTCAAGTGTTCCGCCATATTACTCCCTTCCTTGTATCTCAAATTCACAAGTCGCTTAACTAGAAGAGCTTTATTTTGTGGAGTTTTTCTCTCATAGAGATCTTATAATTTCTTCCACAAAGTGTCCGCCTTCGTTTCTTGAGCAACATGATGAAACACACTATCATCAATCCATTGTCGGATAAACCCAACCGTTTTCCGATTCATTCTCTCCCATTCTTTGTCTTCCTTATCTCCCTTGGCTTCATCACCCTCAATAGGATCAAATAAGTCTTTGCAATATAACACATCTTCCATCCGAGGCTTCAAATAGAATAATTCGAGGCATTTAACTTAAACATGGTGCTGTTGGCTTCTTCCATTTAACACTAGAATTTCAACCTTAGCTCTGATACCACTTTGTTGGGGAGAACCCGGGGACACGATTCACCACAACCAAACGCAATTCAAGATCAATTTCTCCCCCAATACTAAATCAACTTAAAATCTCTTAACCCTTAGCAATAACCAGCAATGTATAGCCTCACAATATGCAAATATAATGCCAAAATGATAAGTAGACAAAGCAAATAACGACACCAAGGATTTAACGTGGAAAACCCGATACGGGAAAAACCACAGACCGCCCAAATACATCCACTAATCACCAAGAATAGCAGGATACACAAAGTATTCTTCTCCAGTCACACACTAGAGACTCGACATCAACATTACAATCATCTTTTTCTCACCACATAGGTAGACAAACAAGTTTGGAGCAAGAAAACCTTAATCGCAACTGGAGAATTCGGAGACGGTTCTCGACGAACAAAAATCATCAACTTGTAGCCCTCGGTCTCATGAACAACATACTGAAATTTAAGCCGATTCCATCAATATTTGGCCTTCAAATCAAAGCCGCAAAGTTGCAGCCATCTTCCTTTCTTCTCTTCTCCCTTGTGCAGTTTTTGTTTTCTCTCTCTCCTCTCATCACTTTTCGGGCGCACCCACGTACGACAACTCCACTTCTTTTTGTTCTTTTTCTTTTTTTCTTTTTATTTAATGCTGACTGAGCCCCACATGAAGGTGGACCCATCCAACACCAATTTAGTCCTTTCCGGCCAATTTTGGCCGGATTTTGCTAACTAGACACCGGTCGACTGACTTGGCACTGATCACATCATGACGATGTGAAAAACTTTTAATAATATTTTAAATTTTTTTTCTTTTTTTTTTCTTTTTTCTTTTTCTTTTTTCCTTCTCCTCATTCTTCCTCCAACCGACTGGACCTCGGTGACTGGCCAGAGGTGATAGCCGGCAAGGTCGAAGTCGACCTCACTAGCCACCTCGCCAATGGCCACGAGGCCGCCCCCAAGGCTTGGGCGGCAAGGGCGAGCCTCACCCGCTCGACGCGAGGCCAGCAAGCCCCTCGCTGCCCAAGCCTCAAGGGCGGCCACTAGCGAGGTGGTCGGCGAGGTCGACCTCGACCTCACCGACTATCGCCGAGGTCCGGCAACCGGCTGGAGGAAGAAGAAGGAGAAGAAAAAAATCAAAATCAAAATCAAAATAAAATCAAAAATATTAAAATATTATTAAAAGTTGTCCACGTCAACCGACCAGCATTTAGTCAGCAAAATCTAGCCAAAATTGGCCGGAAATGATTGAATTGGTACAACGTAAAAATGTTTAGGACTAAATTGGCACAAATACAAAATGTTTATACCTTTTTTAGCACTTTTCCCAGATGATATCTAAGCATAGTATGACGAAAATGTTTGTTGTGTATTTGCGATAGATTATATATTTACAGGTCAATGGAGAAGTTTTTCATAGGATTTCCAACTCAAAACTTCCGCAAAAAAATTTCATGACACGCCCGGCTTTTAGGAGAAAATTTCTTTTTCTCCATATAAGGTATAGCATCATAGACATAATCGCAATTTAAATAGCCAAGATAATTGTCAACCTTTTCAAGATTGGATGAAATCTCTCACATCTTACCTTCAATTAATTGACTTTCCTTAATTAATTTGCACATTCAAGCGTGGACTTTCCAAGTTTTCTCCATCGTTTCCATGGGCGTTCAATCTTGCATTTTTTGGAAAGCCAACTGGCTGAAAACCCAAATTGGAATCACTGTCTATTGTTAATACATTCGTAGAAATTTACCTAAAAATCAGGTTATATCCACGTATACGTATCTGTATAGAAAGGAAGAAAATCTGGAATGTGGAACATATTATGGAAATAACATAAAGTCGTGTGGCCCAATGAACTCAGATAATATTCACATTGATTAGCTAGCTACATATGTATGTCCGTTCGGTGCATACTAATCTTCTGATACTTTGAGCTGTATAAATAGAAGTACCTTTGGTCATAATCTCTTAAATTCGATCCCAGCTCGAATAATCATTCATCATGAACAAGCCACTGCAGCTCGCGGTCTTTGCCACCATTCTGATCTCTCTATGCTGTTCGTCTCGTGCCCAGACCTGCCAGAACTACAAGTTCTCGAACCAAAACACCTACGCGAAATGCGTCGATCTCCCGGTCCTGAACTCGTTCCTCCACTGGAACTACACCGCATCCTCGTTCCAGCTCGACCTGGCGTTCAGGCATGTGGGAGCGACGGCTTCCGAGTGGGTCGCTTGGGCCATCAACCCATTGGGACTCCAAATGGCAGGGTCTCAGGCCCTCGTCGCTTACCAAAGACCGGACGGAACGTTCTACACTTACGCGTCGCCAATTGACGGCTATGACACGGCGCTGCCGGAGGGGAAATTGAGCTTCAGCTTCTCCAAGCTGTCGGGGACGTTCGAGAAAGGAGAGATGACGATATTCGCGTCGCTTCAGCTGACGGGCGACTTGGTGACGATCAACCAGGTGTGGCAAAATGGCCCCTTGAAAGGCGGTACACCGGCTATTCATGCTACGAGCGGGGATCATCTCAAGTCGTTTGGGACTCTGAACCTTGCAACCGGCGCTGCAATTTAGTCAAATTCGTCTGGACTTAGGCGATGGCTTTAATGTAGTTTACTTATGTACTCGAGACTTTAGCGTTTGTAGAAATGCTTGAAATAATGATGTGTTATGAATAAATGAGTATTGGCATAGATACTCGTGCAATGCACGGAATATTTTTCCTTTTCTTTTTCCTTTTATTTGATTATTTGACAAATTTGAAGAAATGTCCTTGTCTTTTATTGACAATTTTATGATAATTCATGTACTAATAACTTAAATAACTTTTAAGAAATAATCTCACTAAAATAAAAGCAAAATCTATATATTTGAGAAAAAAAAAAAAAAAAAAAAAAAACCATGTAATCAAGTGGAAACACTATTTCAAATGGTAAAAGAATCAATTCAGAGTCACGAAATCAATGCACCACCATTTTTACAAGCCACGAGTTATCTAAATGGTTTGATTCAGAGTCACGAAATCAATGCACCATCATTTTTACAAGCCACGAGTTATCTAAATGGTTTATGATGCTTTAGAAGTCCTCGGAAAAAAATTTGGCCTGTTACTTTTTCTTTTTGCAAGAGTAGTGCTTTCTTGGACAAAGGCAGGGACAATTCATTCCATGAAGCAAAGGACCAAATCAAAAGTTAAGAATAATAAAGCGGTAGAGAAAATTATGAAATTTTAAGTATATTTTAATATTATGTTAATGAGGAATACATCAACCAATTAATAGACTTTATTAGATAACTATTTTAAAATAATATCTCAATTAGGATATGCATAATCAAAAAGACATATACGTGAAATACACCTGCAATATATGTACAATATATGTGCATTTTGAGAAATACAATTAATCAATAAAAAAATTAAAATATATTTAACATAGAAAATTATTCTAGAGAAATTCCTAATTATCTCCGAACCTTGTCAGGTCTCATATTAGACTCTTTTGCTCCATTTTTAAATGTCCAAATTTTGCTTGTGCTCATTTATCGAATCCACTGCTCTAATGTCCAGTCGATGCTTAGGACTAATCCAATGGAGGAATGCGTTGTATAAAAATTTTTCACTTTTCATCTAGGTTGAAAGAAAACCTCATGTTTGTGTGTTTGGAGTGCCTAATCACGTATGCTGACTTAGGAAAAAAGGTAAATATAAATAAAAAATTGAAAAAATATTAAAAATTATCCACATAAGGGCTGGCCGTGTCACGTAGCACAGCTACTTTCCTCATCAGCAATTTCCAGCAAAAATTGTTTGAATTGATTCAATTAGCAAAAAGTGAAAAGGAATATAACTCATTTGGCAAAATTTTAAGGTATATGATTGAATTGGCAAGATTGCAATAAGTTGATGACTTTTTGGCAATTTTCCCATCATTGATGTAATAAAAGGCTTTGGTCAAGACCAGATTAGAAACAATAAATAATCACATTCAGCAAGTGGATATACTCGGCATGTAGTTATACTCGGTAAGTGGATAACTCGGCATGTCAAATATACTCGCCAAGTGGGTAACAGCATGTGTGTACACTAGTGTACAAATATATACATGCAAATCAAGCACAATTATGAGAAGGGAAAAGGAAGAAAGTCATGAATGTAGATCATATTATGGAAATAACACAGTCGTGTGGCTCAATTGTATATAACCGGCATTATCGTCTTTGAAATATTTACGACTAAATTGGACTTTTTGGATAATCTTCCCATAAGGCTTTAATTAGGGAATCGGGTCAGAAATAGTAAATGGTCATAATTGACAAGTGGGTATAGCCGGCATGTGGGTATACTAGGCATGTGGATATACTCGGCAAGTATATTTACTCGGCATGTGGATATACTCGGTAAGCGGATATACTCTAGGCAAGTAAGTATGCTTGACATGTTGATATACTCAGCAAGTGTGTAAATCCTTTTACAAATAAACACATGAAAATCAACCGCAGGTATGAAAAGAAAAAAGGAAGAAAATGTGGAGTACGGATCGTTTTAGGGAAATTACACAATCGTGTGGCTCAATTGTGTACACATCTATATACAGATATATGCATGCAAATCAAGCACAGTCATGGGAAGGAAAAAAGACGAAAATCATGAATGCATATCATATTATGGAAATGACACGAAGTCATGTGGCTTAGTTGTGTATAACCGGCATAATCATTTTTAAAAGTTTTGCAACTGAATTGACAAAAGTGCAATATTTTGATAATTTTTTATATAATCTTTCCATTATTGATGTAATAAAGGACTTTAGTCAGAGAATCGGGTTAGAAATAGTAAATGGTCATAAATTGGCATGTGGATATATTTAGAAGCTGGGTATACTAGGCTGTGGATATACTTGGCATGTGGGGTATACTCAGCAAGTATATATACTCGGTAAGTGAAAATACTCTAGACAAGTGGGTATGCTCGACATGTTGATATACTCCACAAGTGTGTAAATCCGTCTACAAACAAACAGATGAAAATCAGGCACTGGAATGAAAAAGGAAAAGGAAGAAAATCTGGAATAGGCATTTTTTGGTGGAAATAACACTGTCGTGTGGCTCAGTTGTGGAAAGCACGCGCATGAGAAAGGAAAAGGAAGAAAATCTAGACTACAGATCATATTATGGAAATAACACGGTCGTGTGGCTCAATTAATTCAGATTATATTCCCCTTGATTAGCTAGCTATATATGTATGTACGTTCGGTGAAACTAATTATGACACAATCGGTCGACAATGATGGCATCTTCTGAAACTCGATCTATAAATTGAAGCACCCTTTGGTCGCAATCTCTTGAACTTGATCCAAACTCGAATAATTGATCATCATGAACAAGTCATTGCAACTCGCGGTGCTTGCCTTTACTTCTGATCTCTCTTTGCTCTCCGTCTCTCGCTTAGACCTGCAAGAACTGCAAGTTCTCGAACCAAAACATCTACACGAAATGCATTGATCTTCCGTTCCTAAACTCGTTCCTCCGCTGGAACTACACCGCGTCATCGTCCCTGACTCGACCTGGCATTTAGGCAAGTGGCGGGGACGGATTTTGAGTGGATCACTTCGGGCTTCAACCCGGAGGGGCTCAAAATGGTAGGTTTCCACTTCTAAATCCAACCCATTTAAGACCCACTTAAGACCCAGATAGTCTTTAATTGTTAAATTCATTTAACTACTTTTTTTCAAAAACTAAGTGACCCATATATAACCCATTTATGATTTAAATAGATCATATATGGGTTTAAGACCCATTTTGCCACCTCTAGTTCCTAGACCCTCGTCGCTTATCAAAGACCGGGCGGATCGTCCAGCGCTTACGGTCCCTTGAATGGTGGCGCACCGGCTATACATGCTGCGAGCTCAGATCATCTCAAGTCATTGGGGACTCTAAACCTCGTCACTGGCGCTGCTAGTTAAATTCGTCTTGATTTAGGCAGGAGCTTCGATGTGGTTGCCTATGTACTCGAGACTATAGCATCTGTAGAAATGCTTGAAACTTGGAACAATAAGAATGATGGCTTATGAATAAATGAGTACTCGCATACTTATATCTTTTTCTTTTGCTTTATATTTGATTATTTGACAAATTTCACTCACTCGCCAATGACTCTTCGATCAAAACCCATGGCAACCGTCTTCTCAAATCGTCTTCCTCTCAATCGTTCGTCGAGGATGTTCCCGATTTTTGCTCCCTCCAGACTTTATTTTTCTCTGGGATCGCTACTAATGGTTTACGCAGTGATTGATTCGACGATTGGGATCTTCATTAGGTCGATGCCAGCTCTTGACCGTAAGCTAGCCGGCGGCTGTGAATGGAGGACGACGTAGAGAGAGAGAGAGAGAAAAAAGGGAAATTGTTTTGTCATTCTAACTTTCGAGGGGGCTGTATGGAGCTAAAGTCGGGGGTGGAAGTGGGCCCGCCGTAGAAAGAAAAATCAAACCATAGAGTCGAATGAGACCATCGGTTTAAATGGTGAAAGGAATGGATTCCGAGTCACGAAAATCAATTCACCATGATTTTCACCGATCGCGAGTTTGCCATATGGTCTTTTGGATGCATTAGCAGTCCTGGTCTTTTGGATGCATTAGCAGTCCTCCAAAACAAATTTGGCTTCCTACTTTTGCCGGAGTGGTGCTTTTCACGGACGGACGCAGAGACTCTTCATTCCACGGAGCAAAGGACAAAAATCAAACCTACTCGCACGTCGGCCAGTCGGATGTGCGTTGACTCCGATGTAGGTAGCCGGGGTCAATGTGGACATCCGTCAGCAACCCAGCTGATGTTCAGGTGCAGTGCAACTGGACCTAATCGATCCCCACGTGATTGTGAATGTATCCATTGGAAAAATCCATGTTTGTTGGCAATTCACCGCCGCGCTGTATCGCGATTAATTTTATTGATAACGTTATTCATAAAATGAATTTATTGGTAGTTTTTTTTCTTTTTGATGGTGCGACTGGATTATATGAAATTATGGCGAAGGAACATAAAAGATTTGAGTTATAATTTGCGTATATCCACCTCATAGCGTCTCTGCCGACCGCCCTCCACTGCTCACCAACTAATGATCATCTCTTCTCCGCCAGCAACCTTCAAGCTCCACCTCCCCCCCCCCCGTCCCATCCGGCGCCTCCTCCGTCGCGACTCCATGGCCAAGACTCTCCACCTGAGAATGATCCATGAGAGCGGCTGGAGGATTAGCTCGGCCGAACCGACACGGCGAAGCGGGACCCAATCGAAGATCCGAAAGTCCGAACGCAAAACCGTGCATTCCCACGGCCGGGTCGGTGGTGCGTTGGGATCTCACCTTCGCCTCTACGCCATCCCCCCCTCAATAATTTTCCAATTTTTTCAACACTTTCTGTCGTTCGTCGGCGTGTCAAACGAGCATGTCCGGTCGCTTTCCTTCCTAATTAGCTTCGCTTTTGAAAGGTTCTAAGTTGGACTTCCGCGCCATAATACTCGTACTGGATGCGTACGCTTCTCGGGGGCGGGGAACAGAGAGAGAGACAGGAGCAACTTAATTTTAATAAAAAATAATAAAGAAAAGGAAAAAGAAAGCGCGGACTCTTATTATATTACTTTCTAGATTCTCAATGTGTTTATTTCGAAGGATGTGACCGTGCGTTGTCATCTTCCTCTCGTG
The DNA here is from genome assembly GCA_016097605.1 of Eucalyptus guilfoylei. Classification (NCBI taxonomy): domain Eukaryota; kingdom Viridiplantae; phylum Streptophyta; class Magnoliopsida; order Myrtales; family Myrtaceae; genus Eucalyptus; species Eucalyptus guilfoylei. Next base: position 21,849,818 of record CM027860.1, read on the forward strand.
TGATGGTTCCATTTAGGTTAACGTCTGTGGTAAGTAAGACTATTCTTCTCAAATAAATGGATTAATACTATGAAAATCCCAAATTGATACACGTGAAATAAATTTATGATAAACTAATTTTTTGACCACTAAAAATCCAAAATTGATAAGCCCGTTATAAATTTATCCCAAATTACAAATTAATATGCGCATAAAAATTTACCCTCCGATTCTCATTAAGCTAATTAATTCCATGAAAAATTATAAATTGGTAAATTTGTGATAAAAGAAGGGTAAAACCCTAAACTGTTATATCTATCAACTGTCATATATAATCCAATTTAGTAATTTAATGTTAAAATTTAATGAAAACGAACAAATTGTAAATTTATAATAAATTGAGGTTTTTTGTGATAAAAAATTAATTTCTTTTAGTTTGGGATTTTTCATAGTATTTAATATAAATATAATTAGGTCATCCACCCAATTATAATCCCGATATTGTCGCCCACCCCTAAAAATAATTTGCCACGTGGAAGCACATACGGGGTACCTTGAGGTCTCCGTTGTCATACCGTAAAAATCACGGTAGACGAACCTCGCAATAATCTTACATGGTTTGCACGGCATATTACTCGTCGTGAATTCATCTAGTTGGATGCTCGAAAAAATCCCGAACGATTCTATCCTCTTCAGAGGGAAAGAAAAAAAAATTAGTTCTAGATGAGTTAGCCGAGTCCACAAGGCCAGGTCGCGTCTTTAGTTTGAAAAAGTAAACCTCCAGGTCGATTTATAGCCCACGAGAAAAGTCCTAAGACAGTGATTTTTGATTTGGAAATACCCAATTTCTTCTCGTCTATGATTTTTTTTTCTCTTGCGCGAATTTTCTCGTGTGAACCAGAAGATTCAAATCAGACGATCATAATTATCGAAGCATAAACTCTTCAGATTAGTCTCGTCCATAATTAATCGAGCCTAGAAAGAACACGCCGCCGCATTCACATTTCGCAAAGGCAGAAAAGCACACGGTCCCCCTCCGCCCCAATGTCAGGGGAAGGTCAGCAATGATACACAAAATAAAATAAAATAAAATAAAATAAAAATGCTGCGGACAAAACGACTCCGTTTTGATCACGCGCCTTCCAACTCTCTGACAAGTCAACCCACGAATCAGAACGCCATGCAGTGGGAGCAACGTACGGATTTCAACAGGTCGGAAAGTGGGAACGCGTGGAGGAAACGGTCACCCTCGCTCGCTCGCTCGCGCGTCCATGGTTTGACTCTGCGACCGCCGATCAGACATTTCTCGGCACCTTCCCGATCCATGGAAAACGACAAAAATTCCACACCCTTGCTTTCGTACTCGTCGCGGTGGAGAACCTGGCGCCAACCCGTATATAAACACGCGCCCTCCCCAATGCGTTCAATGCGAATCGTGGCGTTACCAGTCAACAACCGCAGCTCCCCTACAAGATTTTCACCAACCCCAAGGCCGAAGCCTCGTCGAGGAACTCTTGCTCGTTCGACCGCCATGGACGGATCTCGTGCCGGCTCGCCCCGCCTCGCCCTGCTTTCGCTCGCTCTGTTTCTGTTCCTTGCTCCGTGTCTAGGGCAGACGTGCAAGAGCTACACCTTCTCGGACAACAGAAACTACTCGACCTGCGTCGACCTCCCTGTCCTGAGCTCCTACCTTCACTGGACCTACGACCAGACCTCGTCCGTCGCCGACATCGCCTTCCGGGTCGCCGGAGCGACGGAGTCCAACTGGGTGTCCTGGGCCATCAACCCCTCCGGACTCCAGATGGTGGGCTCGCAGGCGCTGGTTGCCTACCAGAACTCGAGCGGGTCCATAAGGGCCTACACCTCCTCGGTGGACAGCAAGGGGACGACTATGCCGGAGGGGAGCCTTAGCTTCGGGGTGTCGAACATCTCGGCGAAGCTCGAGAACGGCGAGATGACCATCTTCGCGACGCTGCAGCTGAGCAGCGGAATGACGACGGTGAACCAGGTGTGGCAGGTCGGCCCCACGACGAACGGATCCCCCGGACAGCACCCGACGGGTGGCGCCAACGACCAGTCGGTGGGGACGCTGGACCTCCTGTCTGGGACCGCTGTGGGGGGCGGCGGGTCGGCAAGCTCGAGGCAGCGGAGGAGGAACGTAAGTGGCCCACTAACTTCTCAAACTAGTTTTGGTGTCGTCATTAGCATTATTCGTTGGAAATCGTTTGAAAACAAGAATCATTTCCGTGGACGTTGATGGAGATTCGCATGGATTTGCAGGTGCATGGGGTGTTGAACGCGGTGAGCTGGGGGACGCTGATGCCGATGGGAGCATTGATCGCGAGGTACCTGAAGGTGTTCCAATCCGCCGACCCCGCCTGGTTCTACCTCCACATCTCGTGCCAGGCCTCGGCCTACGTGGTCGGCGTCGCCGGCTGGGCCACCGGCCTCAAGCTCGGGAGCGAATCCTCGCTCGATAACAAGGTCCACGGCAACATCGGCCTCGCCCTATTTGTCCTCGGAACTCTTCAGGTACGTTCAGAAGCTTCACCACCACGCGTGACCAAGTCACATGAATTCGCGATCCACATCTGTCTATGCACGTGAACTCGACATGATCTCACGTATGACGATTCGGCCGCGGTCGTGTTTTTGCAGGGATTCGCGCTGTTCCTGAGGCCCAAGAAGGATCACAAGTACAGAACCTACTGGAACATGTATCACCTCGCGGTCGGATACACCGTGATCGCCCTGAGCATCATCAACGTGTTCAAGGGGCTGGACATACTGGACCCGGAACAGAAATGGCGGACAGCGTACATCGTCATCGTCGCCACCTTGGGGGCCAGCGCCGCCGTTTTGGAAGCCGCCACTTGGTACATCGTGATCAAGAGGAAAAAGACGGCAGCTTCAGCTCCGAAGATCTCTCACGGCATGAATGGAGACGATGGTTACAGCAATGGCAGAGTATAGTATGAGATTTCACTCATAGATTCCGATTATTTCTTCTTCGATTTTCTTGAAATTTTTTTTTTTTAATGTTCAGCTCCATGTCGAGGGTCTTTTGTATGGCCCATATGATAGAGCCCTTTTATTTTATTTATTTCTTATTAGGCTTATTCATATATTGTTAGGCTTATACTTATATTGGAGGTCCCGTGCTTCTTTTCCCTTCTGTTTTCCCTTCTTCTCTCCCCCATCGTCGTTTCAAATCCGTCCCTGACGAAGATGGTGACATGTGATTGGATTTATCAGTCAAAGTCACTAGTTTGGTATGTTAAATTATAAAAACTCACACTTTTATTTAATAATTTAATCTTTTAAAATAATTAACAGCGATTTTACCAAAATTTATTATCCTATTAAAGCGATGAAGTCTTAGATCTAAATATTCCATACTCATATTTTAAGGTTAAAGTTACATGTGAAAAGGAGTGTTAAAAGCTTCCATCAAAATTTCTCTTTATAAATTTAACCTAAATTTTAAGGAGGTGACACCTTGTTGCTAATTAAAATTAAATAAAAAAGTTACATGATGTCTAAGAGAAGTAGGATATGTCTATAAATTATGATATCAAAAGTTTTGGTAACGACACAGTGCCCTGTCAATTGTCAGTTTAGCAGGAGGAGGATTCTGAGGCAGAAATTGGAAATTTATGAACCAATTAGTCAAGATAAATATGCAGGAAGACTTTTCTTAATGTGATTTGTCTGACCTTAGTTATTCTAGAAGCCGTGATTATTACCACGTCAAGGGAAAATTACGAATACTATACTTAGACTTTCAAAACCTATATGTTTCTTTTTTCTTTTGGATCGAGTCGCGTATCTTACTCAAATTAGCATTTTATTTCCAAACTACCAGTGGCCCCGAAAAAAGAAAATCCTAAGTCCATTGCTTCCCCCCCTCTCTCTCTCTCTCTCAGACAAGCCTACTCACCCACCTCTATGCTAAGCAAAGACGTGTGCAGGGATGTATGGATAAAAATAACACAAGTCATAATTTTCATTTAGTACTTACTTTAGTATCATAACTTTTTTTTCAATTACTTAAATATTGTATTAATATAAAACTGATCACTTATGTTGCTCAAAATTTATTATAAATTAGTCAAAGTGGTTCTTCAAATAAATCCAATCAGCAAAAGCCCAATAATCAAGTCTCTTTGGCCCTATAAGTAGAAAGGAGGAACCATGGAAGAACTAAAGCAGCGGAGCAATCATGGAAGCGTAAATGTTTGTGATATTTCATAATTCGATTGAACTTTTTAAAAATTTTAAAGCTTAATTACATTTCATAACAAATTTCAAGACTCGATTTTATCTCTCGAAAGTTTTAGAATTTAACTATGAATTTTAAAATTTCCAATGCGTTTATTAAAAAAGAAAAGAAAAAAGGCCAATTCATGGGTTAAACTCAAACCCGGTTCGGAATTTCCGATGCAACCATCGAAACGTCACCTCGTCCCGCTCGCACAATCTCTGCCACACACAAAGCGAAAGCGCCACACGACACAAACCTTCGCAACTTCGCAGAGCAACATCATCAAGAATCAAGGATTCAGCTGAGGAAGCATTCCCTCCGCTCCGAGCGAAGGCCGCCATGTTCGCTGTCCACAGGATGGCCGCGTCCCATCCTCTCTCCTCTTCCGTCCTCCTCTGGAGCCCCTCTTCTTCTCGCGCTCCTCGAATCCCCGCCCTCTCGGCCGCGAAACGCCTCGTTACGTCGGTCCCGAGGCGGCTCGCGGCGAGCGGTCTCGGGGGTTCGGGAGTCCGCGGCGAGAAATGGGGTGGGGCCCCTTCGGTGCGCTGTGCCGTGGCCACGGAGTCGGCGGCTCAGTCCGCGAGCACGCGCGAAGCCGAGAGCTTGGAAGAGACCAGGAAAGGAGAGGAGGAGAGGATCGTCTTGCCCACCAACGAGTCGTCGGATAGGCTCCTGCGAGTTCGCCACACGGTATCGGAGCTCATAAATGCGTTTAACTTTTTTTTTCTTTTTTTCTTTTGGTTGATTAGATGTGCTTGGTTATGTCTCTCTAGAATTACGGGTACTAGTGATGTGCTGTGAATTGTGAAGCTACTGCTAGACTTTGGGATTTCAAAACTTGCATCAAGTTTGGGTTTTTTCAGTGAACTGTCGTTGAATCGGCGTTTGGGGGATAGTGGTGTATCCGAAATGCTTCAGTTAATTATGCATTTGGTGCATGCTTTCAATCTGGTTCATAGTCAAGCTGCAATTTTTCTTTTTCCTGAAGATGTCTGGCCGTAAGAGATGGCAGATTCTCGAATTTTAAAAATAATCTCAGAATGAATTGCGGCATCCATCAATTTGTGATTTTGTGGATAGCTGATTTGATTGCGCGATTCTTTTTATGACCAACTGCGAGTAGCGTTTGAATGCAGTGCGCGCATGTGATGGCCATGGCTGTTCAAAAGCTCTTCCCAGATGCGAAAGTGACAATCGGGCCATGGATAGACAATGGATTTTATTATGATTTTGATATGGAGTCATTGACAGATAAAGATTTGAAGAGAATTAAGAAGGAAATGGTGAGCAAAAGATACTCAATCAATGCTGGTGTTTTTTTTTATTTTGCCTTGTTCATTTTCAAGAATTGGTTTTACTATTTGAATAATTGTTTGGAGATTATTCATTCATGTATGCTTTCAGGGCACAGATTTACTTCTTACATAATCTGTAGGACCGTATCATTGGGAAAAATTTACCCCTTGTAAGAGAAGAAGTTTCCAGAGATGAAGCTCAGAGAAGAATTAAGGCGATGAATGAACCCTACAAAATGGAGATACTGGAAAGTATCAAGGAAGAACCGATTACCATATATCATATTGGTAAGCCTCGTTATTTTGTCAGTGCCTGCTCCATTTTGCGACCGATTTAATGATGTCCTTTGGTTATAATTCATGGATCGTAATTATTCCCGTGACTCAAAAGTGTTTTTGATTTAATTAGATCTCTTGTTTTCATCCACCCCGAGAGAAAGCTTTTGACAGAAGTGCAAAAAGTTTTGCACAAGCAAAAACTTTTCTATTTGTTGAGGTGCGATAACACCCTTTTTCTATTCAGTTGACATATGAATGCATAGAAACATTATGCAACTAAAATTTGTGTTGCATGCTGTAGCTTAGCTGTACTATGTAGTGCCTCACTGCGCGTGCACGTGAGAGAGAGACTTGTCTTGTGGGTTGTTCATTCATAGACATGATAATCTGCTTCCTTCTATGGAGTTGGTGAATATTCTTTTCTTCATTTAAATGCAGGAATTATTTTAAGTTCCTCTTGTGTTCTTTATAGGAAATGAATGGTGGGACCTGTGTGCTGGTCCTCATGTTGAATCTACGGGAAACATTAATCGGAAAGCTGTCGAACTGGAGTCTGTTGCTGGTGCTTACTGGAGGGGAGATGAAAAGAGACAAATGCTGCAGAGAATCTATGGCACAGCCTGGGAGAACGAGGAACAGTTGAAAGCATATCTTCACTTTAAAGAGGAGGCAAAACGCCGGGATCACAGGCGCATTGGCCAAGATCTCGATCTCTTCTCCATTCAGGTAAATCATTTTGCAGGACACTATAGTACTTCATATTTTGAACAAATGAAGTTTACCATATTTCATCTTACTGTTTATGAAAAATCTGAAGTTGGCGCAACAGTTTTATGCAATATGAAATCTTACTTCCAAATTTTTTGCATCTCTCAATTGATTATTTGCAGGAAGAAGCTGGTGGAGGATTGGTGTTCTGGCATCCAAAAGGTGCCATTATACGACACATTATTGAGGACAACTGGAAAAGGATTCATATGGAACATGGTTATGATCTCTTGTATACTCCACACGTCGCAAGGGCACATCTTTGGAAGACCAGTGGTCATTTGGACTTTTACAAAGAAAATATGTATGACCAGATGAACATTGAGGATGACCTCTACCAGCTTCGTCCTATGAATTGCCCCTATCACATATTGTTCTACAAAAGGAAGCTCCACTCTTATCGTGATTTTCCCATCAGGGTTGCAGAGTTGGGAACAGTGTACAGATATGAGTTGTCTGGAAGCTTACATGGGCTATTTCGTGTAAGAGGTTTCACACAGGTTTGTGATACTGATCCCACAGGGTATTTAGCTTGTCATTTCAATTGAACTTTTGAGGTGTATTTTATTGCATTATATGATTAGGAAAGATTGCTTCATTGTTTATGATAGTGCTCTGTATGTATTCAATTATGTTGATCCACACTTTGGGCCCCTTGGTTATAAGATGTCCATTTATGTATGGCATGAAGAGAAGTGTAGGATGTCCTATCCTTTTAGCATCATCTCTTTTCCTCAATTGGATCATTTATATGAATGTCCTAAATAGTGAATTTGATTAGGCTATCTATATTCTTTTTACATTTGGTAGGATGATGCCCACATATTTTGTCTAGAAGATCAAATCAGAGGTGAAATCAGGGGAGTTCTGGACCTCACAGAAAGAATTTTACACCAGTTTGGCTTTAGCAAATACGAGGTTAATCTATCTACCAGACCAGAGAAAGCTGTCGGGAATGATGATATATGGGACAAGGCTACAATTGCTCTTAGAGAAGCTTTAGATGACAAAGGATGGAGCTACCAAATTGATGAAGGTGGCGGTGCATTTTATGGTCCAAAGATTGATCTTAAGATTGAGGATGCTCTTGGAAGAAAGTGGCAGTGCTCGACCATACAGGTAACTTCTAAGCATTCAGAACTCAAGCAAGCTGAGTTTTAACGCGAGTTTAGACTTTGAAAGGATGGTTTTAGTGAATGATTCTCTTTATACTTATGCATGCTTTTATGGGTTGTTTTGTCCAGAATGAGACGACTATAAGATTAAAAATAGAGATCATGGTTACCATATGGTTGAATCAGGACTAAGCATTCATTTTATCTCAAGTATCTTGCTTGAGCTTTTCATTTATCAGTGACTCCATTTTATCATCTGCAGGTTGACTTTAATCTTCCCCAGCGGTTTGATATTACCTATGTTGACTCAAATTTAGAGAAGAAGCGGTCTATCATGATCCACAGGGCAGTGCTTGGATCGCTTGAGCGGTTCTTTGGGGTCCTTATAGAGCACTATGCAGGAGATTTTCCATTATGGCTTTCTCCAATACAAGCTCGAATTTTGCCAGTTACGGACAACCAGGTGAGAACCCAGCAAGAACTTTCTTGGCTATGATCTGTTGGGCATGTCTAGCCTCTGGAGGGTGATTCAACACCGTCATGTCAATTTCCTTTGGTTCAGTCTCCCTCTAAACCTGAGTTGCTCGTGTTTAATGCAGCTCGATTTCTGCAATGAGGTGATGCGAAAATTGAAAGAGAATGAGATTAGAGCTGAAGTTTGTCATGGTGAGCGCTTGCCAAAACTTATCAGAAATGCCGAGAAGCAGAAGATACCATTGATGGCAGTCGTGGGCCCCAAGGAAGTCGAAACTGGAACCGTGACGGTCAGGTCTAGATTTGGCGGGGAACTCGGGAGTATAACCATCGATGACTTTATCTACAGAATCACAAAGGCCAGCGAAAACAGAACCTCGTTTTGAATTTCCCAAGACTGAAAAAGGAGTCGGTAGGCCCTGTTTATTTTGCAAAGGCGAATACAACTGGTAGGAAAATAAAAGAAGGGGAGCAAAAAACCGCGATATAGATATCAATTTGAGCACTGGCGGGTTATTGTAACAAATTTTTCTGTATATGTGTTCATCAGAGTTCTGTATATATTCCACTTATGAAAAACGGTATCGATTTCTTTCCAAGCTTCTAATGAACAACACTACTTGTGTTTGAACCTGAGTAGAGGCTATCAACGCCAGCATGGCCGCGCAGCCTGCCCAAGCCGGGTTCGGCCAAGGCCTTGCATGAGAAAGACTATCTTTGGTCTTGGCTCGGCTGCAAACTCCCCCTATATGAATTATGATATTGGCAAATTTGGGCAACACTTTAGGCCCGACCTTCAAATCTGCCCGAATCTGCCCAATGGTATAACCTCGGACCCTGATATTCTACAAGATTGGAGGAATATTGCTGAAAGTCACAATGTTGGGGAGCTGCTTATAATCCAATGTTCGTTGATTGTTCATTTTGATTATCTAACCACTCAGTTTATCCTTATTTGCCAGTACTAGTTCACTACTTAGGATAAGATATTGGTTTAGCAGTTTCAGAAAACTTGACACCGATTTTGCACAGATCTTTTAGTACTCCTTTTTCCATTATCCTGTCGTTAATCGGTTCTTCTACTGGGATTGCTCTATTCTGCATTTCTTGAACCTGAATATGTTCTTCGCGGACCTCGAATTTAGAGACCTCCGGGGAATACAATTGCCTCATAGGACCATGTACTATCTGGGTGAGGAACGAGATACTAAGTCAGGCGATGTTGCTCAAGCTCGAACTATGTTCGCTTTAAGGATTCAAACTAGAAGAAATCTGGAGAGGTAAAGCCATTGAAAGTCAGGCAAGACTTCTGAAAAATTGAAGAGGATGGTTCATTTCACGGGTCATTCCTCAATTCACTGAGGAGGATAACAAGCCTGAGAGTTTATCGGACTATTAACGGGAATTTCATGGCCCTTGCACATCTCTTTATCATCCATTTGCAAACTATTCTTATGCTTGGCCTTATTTAGTTCAAATCAATCTTCAGCATCCATAATGTGATAGACTAGCCAATAATAGTATAGTATCTCCAAGTCGAGCCACAGGAATTAAACCCTTCACAATGGGGTGGCTAATTATAGTTCAAACTTCATGTTGTTTCGAGCTCCCGCACTCGATTATAAAAGGGGCATTTGCACAAGTTATGAATATCTCAATTGTTCTTAGTGAGGGATCTATAACGAGGAAGCCAAGGAAAGGAGACACCAGTGGGTAGAAATGGGCAAAAGATCAATTTTACCTGCTGCAATTGCGCTTCTGTTCTTTGCTTCCACTGCTAGGTCCCTAGTTTATGATGTCACGAAATATGGCGCGGGTGGTGGCGCGGGTTCGGATATCACCCAGGTACCGGAATATCTCCGAGGCAATCATTCTTGTCAGTCCTGTGGATATTGTGTGAATTATCTAGTCTGATGTTGATTTTCTGCTCAAAAAGGCTTTGGTTAGCGCATGGAAAGAGGCCTGCGCGGCAACAGAGGCCAGCAAAGTCATGGTACCGGCGGGGACATATGTGTTAGGGGAAGTGGTCTTAGAAGGTCCTTGCAAGAGCTCGATCGAGGTCCAGGTCGATGGCACAATCAAGGCCCCTGCAGATCCTGCACAAATGAAGACCGATGGGTGGGTCGTGTTCCAGAACGTCGACCTGTTCACATTGTCAGGTAGCGGAACTTTTGACGGTCAAGGGAAAACGGCGTGGACGAAGAATGACTGCAACCAAAAGAAGGATTGCGTGACCCTTCCTATAGTAAGCTTGTTTCGATCTTTATTTTACATTGTTAATTGCAGGATTATTGAGCCATCAATTGAAAACTTTAAAGAGTGGTATATCAATTTTCACAGCTGAATAATCAGTGAAGTCTTTGTCTGCAATTCTTGCTAAATGGAGACATTAATTCTAATTACCTTGTTTGAAATGAATAGAACATACGGTTCAACTCTGTCACCAATGGCATAGTCAAGGACATAACTTCCCTCGACAGCAAACAGTTCCACGTGAATGTTTTGAGCTGCAAAAATCTCACGTTCCAACATGTTACCGTCACTGCACCCGGAGATAGTCCCAACACGGATGGAATCCACATTGGTCGCTCGAGTGGGATCAACATTATCGACACCGGCATCAAGACCGGGGATGATTGCATTTCCATCGGTGATGGCAGTGAGCAACTAAACATCACAGGAGTAACTTGCGGGCCTGGTCATGGCATTAGTGTAGGGAGTCTTGGAAGATACCCAAATGAACAGCCTGTGACTGGCATTCATGTAAAGAACTGCACGATTACTGGCACGATGAATGGCGTTAGGATCAAAACATGGCCTGCTTCTCCTGCCGGATCCGCAACGGATATGCATTTCGAGGATATTACACTGGACAATGTTGGGAACCCGGTCATCATAGATCAGCAGTACTGCCCATGGAATCAGTGCACATCGAAGGTAACCAAAGAACCATTCTCATAGGATACTTGCCATATGATCGTCCGTTTTGACCTGAGGTTCAGTTTTCGATTGTTCCATGCGATTTTTCAGGCTCCGTCCCAGATAAAGATAAGCAACGTCAGCTTCAGGAGAATCCAGGGAACTTCTTCAACACAAGCCGCAGTTAGTCTTGCTTGTAGCAGCCAAAACCCGTGCACCGATGTGGAGATCAGCGACATCGATATCACGTACCATGGTCCCGAGGGTCCTGCTACATCCGTATGTTCCAATGTCAAGCCCACGATCTCCGGCAAGCAGAACCCCGCAATCTGCGCCAGTGTGGCGGCAAGCCCCGCTCCTCAGTAAACGAAATACTTGTAGCATGTTGATCACATAGTTGCTGGGGATTTAGACCGTCTCCTATTCATTCCTGTCGGCTTCTTAATCTAGCTGATGTTAAAATTACCGGGTTAGAGTAAAATAACCTGTTGTAGAAATAAGAGATCTGGTGACGACAATTTAATGAGTGAAGATTTTCCATTAATTTTGGCAGTTAAAGTCATTATTTTCTTCTTCTTTTTTTCTTTTTTTTTTTGCCAGTCCTATTATATTCCTATTCCAACGCTCACTCTCAGATTTTTGACTTACCTCCTTGCAGGGTGTGAGAGTCGAAACCCACTCCTGAAACTAATTCGTCCCCACCCCAACCCTCCTTGAGAAGGTGGGGATTCGAACCTTCCACCTCCCCCTTCCATGTTAAAAGGGTGGTCATTGGGACAAACCCCAGTGGTTTTATTTTCTATTTAAGTCACTGTCTATTCCCAACCCTTGCCCAGTAGCCCCAGTGGTTTTATTTTCTATTTAAGTCACTGTCTATTCCCAACCCTTGCCCAGTAGCCGAGCAAATAACTTTAGGACCTTTTCAGTAATTCTCCCAATTCTTTGTGGCCTAAGCAAAGAGCCGTGAACTCTTCTTCTCCACAAGGCATATCGTCAAGCCCTTGCTTGCTTCTGTGCTCGCAAGAGCTACGCGACGAAATGGCCTTTAGGGTTGGGGCACGCCTGAAAGGAAGGTCCTCTCGATCTCATGCGCGATTGTTCTTGCCTCTTCCCAACTTGCTTCGGTCACTGTAGTTTGAGGAGGCTTGCTTGATCTTTTAAGAAACCAATTTTTTTTTCTTTTTTTCTTCCTCCTTTCTAATCCTCTTTTCTTCAAAGAGCAAAGTTAAGAAAGAAGAACAAAACGTTTTTAAAAAAATGAGTGAAGATATGAAAAATCTACGAATTGGAAAGAACAGGATTTCGATCTTCCACAAATGTCACTCGCCGAATTCTATATCTCTCCTCCTCCTCCTCCTTTTCCTTCTCTTGCTCCTTCTCCTTCTCCTTTTTCTACTTTGATGGTTAAGCTATGGTTCCTTAAGGTGTGAATGATAACATATCAATTCTAGAGAATAAATTATTTTTTTTAGAAATAGTTCTTTTTTATTTCTATTCCCCGAAATAATTCTTGAGTAAAATGAAGCATTTGATAACCATATAAAATTTATATTCTCGGAATTGGAAAAGGAATAAGAATGCGCTTGGTATGATCCTTAAAAAAATAGGAACGCATTTGACTTTTGCTGCCTGTCGCCCGTTGTTGACCGCCAATCGTCGCCGCCACCCTCCCGTAGCCACCGACCGCTCGACGGTCGGCGAGCGGCAAGCGAGCAACAGCGGTCGGTGGCGGCAGCGGTCAGCGAGACGACGGGGGGGGTGCAGGCCAACAGTGTGATTGGAAGAAGAAGAAAAGAAAAAGAGAAAAAAAAAAACTTATTTCTACAAATTATTTCCAAGAATAAAAAGTTATTTTTTTCTACTTCTTGTTTTTGTTCCAAATCTATCATATGGTTATTTTTCTATTTCGGGAAAGAGAAAAAATTAATTGACGTTACCAAACAAATTTCTATTTTTTTTTTTATTCCAGTGAGCAAAGAACAAAAGAACAGGGGATCAACAACATTCCCATGCGCTACCTTAGTCTTCTTCTACTCCAATGAGGCTTTCAAGAGAAGACTAGGGATTAGAATTTCATTTTCAAGTCAACTTGAGGAACAAAAAGAATGAACAACGCTGTTTTGGCCCTTTTTTTACCATGTCAGTAGAAGATTATCCACTTTAATTAAAATAACCACAACAAGTCATGTAAGATGAATAGTCATAATAAGCATTCGAGGGGACAATTATTAAAAAAAAAAAAAAGTCATATATCTATTATACTTGCGTCAATTGAGTTCTAAAACTTTTCACATTTGCCAATTAAATCAATCTGACCAATTTTAATAAAAAATCACTGACATAGACGCAATGATCTTATGTGATATAACTAGTGCTAATGTGGACATTTTCTAGACAATATTTTAACAATTTTTTTCTTTCTTCTTTTTTAGATTGAGGGTTGACAAGAATGGCCAACAGACCCTTGTTGGCATTAAGTGACGGCGTCGTGGCCCTCATTGGCCCCGGGCAAGGGCCCCAATCTTGGGGATGTCGTGATGCCCTGATTGGGTCAAAGTGTTACAACCCTCGCCCATGGTTGGCAAGGGCGTCTCGACCCTTGTTTGTGTCACGCAAGGGTTGGACAACCCTTGCCGCCCCTTAGTTTAGAAAAAGCGTAAAGAAAAATGAATAGAAAAAAATGTCAATGTTAGAGCCATCGCATTTTATGTAGGACAACTAACGACTATTTCAGTTACTTCCAGTCAAAATTAATCAAATTGACTCAATTGGCAAAATATGAAAATGTTAAGATTTAGACTTAAATTGGCATAAATATAATAGGTCTAAGACTTATTTGATAATTTCCAGTATTTAAGTGGTCGATTTTTAACAGATTTGGTATTTCAGTAATTGCTCAAAGTTTTGATACTGAAGTAATTGTATGAAAGTTATAATATTTTTAATGTCATTTTTTCATATTAAAACATAACGGGGTGTATAATCCCTAGCCCTTGATAATCAGTCTTAGTGAAACTAACAACATAACTAGAAAAATTTATGGAACCTGCTGACATCAGCACAAAAAGACTATTTGACCCTCACAAGGAATTTTATGGGGATATGCTTCTAGAGACGTGTACTTAAACAAATGAGTGAAGGAGGGAAAGAATTTTGAGCAAGTACATGATTTAAAGCATGACCAGTTGATGTTAAAAGGGAGAATCTAGAAGGAAAATGAACTGTGGAAAGGGACTTCAAGCTAAGTGCGTGTTAGTCCCCATCAAAAGACTCAACTTGGCTCAATCATTTCACTTCCCTCACAAACGCGCTTCAGTCCTCATGTCATTTTGAATTAGTGGAAAACGTAAAGGAAGAGAATTAAAAAAAAAAAAAATGCAAAGCATTTTCGAAGTCTCCTTCTTTACGCAAAAGGAAGGTATTCTTCTTTTGCTTCTTAGCCAAGGATCATCTCTCTCGGGTTTGCATTTGGAATTGGAGATAGCAAAGGGTAGTCAATTTCTTCTGGCTAATTGTAGCTTAAAAGTGAAAAATGAACCACTTTTATTTTGGCATTTTATTACATGTGGTGAATTTTCCAATAATTGTTTGATGAAAGGAATGATTTGTAATATATTTAGATGATCATTATAGGTGGAGGACGAAATCAATGTCTTGAGACTATGAAATGAGTAATTTAAGTTTCTTGCTAATCTAGACACGAAGTCTTCCAATGGAAAAATCAATCAATCAATAGAGTTAGTTAATGGAAGAGAAAAAGTTAGTTTTGATTCTTAGTTTCCGAACAAGAATTAACTTTTTTTTTTTTATTCTTGATTCTATTCCAAATCTACTTTTGGGAACAAAAAAATAGAAATTTGTTCCTAGGAATAAAAATTTTACCAAACGGAATTCTGTTCCCAAACTGATTCCGGAAACAAAAAATTTAAATCATGAACTATTTGGATGGTTACCAAATAGTGCCAAAGTGGCCCTAAAGTTCCAAATTTGAGTTTTTTTTTTTTTTCTAGAACAAGAACGCAAGATTTTCTATAATTAGAAAAAAAAAATCTAAATGAAATAAGTATGCCTTTTGCATCCCAAAATCAATTTTTTAGTGTATAGCCATGGCCCGCAAATAACTTATTAGTGACTATAAGGTCATCCTCCAATTAACAAAAGCCATCCACATGTAATAATAGCAGCACATCCAAACTTTTGCTCATTTGTCAATCAAATCGTAGCAGTCTTTCTTAAAGTTATTATCATGAATCCCAAAAAAGAAAAAAATTGCATCTTCTCATTGAGAGGTGTATTATTCACAATTTAGAGTACGATCAAGTACCAAGTTGATGGTCATCATCACTTGATAAAAGACGTGCTTTAATTTAAGTGGATAATTTTGAAACCTTTTCTAATGATATATATATCCGTGCATTGCACGGGTTTTTTTTTCTTAAACTTAATATTTGAAAATGAATCACACTAACATAACGTAAAATTGATTATGATAAAATGCACTAGGCTATGACAAATAATTATCATGTGTTCATAAATCACTTCTAAATATTTTCCAAATTCTCACATTTGTTTTCTTGAATTATTCTTCTCGTTTGGAGAGGCATTGATTAGTAATGAAACATTCAACCTGATCTGAAATGTCACATGTAAGAAAAGTTTTGATGATAACATTAAAAAAAGTGATTTCTTACATGCTGAGTTTTCCTTGTTGCAAAGTCCAGCTGAGGTCTAGGTAGATTGCAAGTGAAGAATGTTGCATGGTTTTTCTTTTGTTTATCTTTTGTTTAGTTGTCAAACCAAAAGAAATATAGTTAGTCAAAGAATTAAGGCTAAACTCAAAGGTTTAGTTGTAATGGTTGCATTAGTTGTGAATCTCTACAATCCTAGTGTCAAAAAATGGTACGAAAAGATTAAACTCAAGAAATTAAAGAATTAAAGATGTGTTTTCAAGAACACCAATCACCAAAAGGTCAAAAAAGTAGTGATTTTGCATAAGTATTAAAATAATCATTACTCTTCACAAACACCATGTATCAAACTTTTGTTAAACAAAGAATTAGCAAGCATGTGTCAATGAACTGTTTTTCCCTTAGAAAGGAGGGAGGGAGAACCCTAACTCACCTTTAGAATTAGTGCACCTGGAGAAGTTGCTGCATAACTTACCTTCATGGGCTATACGGTTGATAATACTAATAAAGATTAATATTTAGTTTTCTATTTTTAGATCATATGACGATGTAGAATACTAAGACAGATCAATTGTTCTTTTGGCCAATAAAATAAGTTCATAACTATAGCTTTTTAAATTTTGATTTTTGCATAATTTAGATATGGAAATGTGTTCTGTCAACTTAAAATTTCGGCCTATGGGTATTTTAAAATAAGAAGCGTGTCTATATGTATATATTACACACACATAAGATTATAGATTTATAATTAAAATATGCATAAGAACTAGAGATTTGCTAAGACCAGAGATTTGTTAAAAAGTGAAGTACGAGGTAAGGCTCGCACCAAGCAAGTGTGTCGATGTGTACTCTCGTATAGTGTCTATTGGACTTGTGGCAGCCGCTCCCACTACTTCCCACAATGGAATTCCCACTAGCACAAGCCCATCCGAAAATCGCAAGCAGTTGACTTGTTCCTCACTAATTATGGACATGATAGAACCACACAACATTTCCTCTCCTTTTCCCCCTCCTTTTCCCTTGGTTTTCATTCGCACACTTCACCAAATTCCATTAGCCTCCTCGTAATGATTGCCCCCCCAGCCTTTTCCAATTCATATCTGTTGCTCGCGCATGCTGATTCGCAGCTTCGAAGATATCGTTTTTTTAATGACATCTTCATAAGAAATCGTAATCGACAAGAACCGAATTCGAGACTTCGTGCTTTTTAAGGTTTGTTGTTCAATGCATTTCATCAATTCGACCTATAGATGTTTATATAAAGGAATTATATATATGTATACTACTTTTAATAAGTTATGCATTGTCGAATATGATGGATTTTACCAAATTCAATATGGAGTGCAGCGAGAATCAATATAAAAGTATCCGTAGGACAACTCTACGGTTGAATGAGAAAGGTAAGTTCAGCATGTACGAACAAAATAAAATAATACCTTTACCAAAAAAACAAAAAAAAAATGAATAATACTAGGTATCATTCGTTCTTCATTTAATCTTGAAAGTACCTGGACACTAAACATCAACCAATGGCCAAGAAAAACTAAAGAGAAAGAGAAAAAAAGAAAGAATGAGGAGCTCCTTCAACTTTAAACGTTATGCAAATCACGTTCTTGCCGCTGTCCCCACTAGTTATACTGCTAGTAATGGCAACAGAAATTATTTCACCATCCCCTCCTAAAAAATAAAAAGGATAAAGGTAAAGTGTTCTTAGAAATTCTATTTTTATACCCTTGATTAATCCCAAAAAAGAAGAAGTTAATTTTCATGAAGAACTTAATAAAGAGAGAAGAAACTTAATTTTAGCAATAGTCGATCGAGAGAAAGAGAGAGCGCGCAAACGAACTTCGCTGTTATTGGGAAACTCTACACCCAGCATTCTGGCTTTTATCAAAAGGTATAAAGACCATGTTAAATGTTTTTGCACTTGTTTTTTCACTAGAGTTACTTGCCCAAAGACAAATATAAAACCCAAAAGGAAAAATACAAAAGAAGAAGAAACCACTGACCCTGATCTTCAAAATAATCTTAAAAGAAACAGAACCTTTTCTTTCATCTGTGGTCTTGATGGATTGTAGACTAACAAAAACCAAACAGAACAGACAACAGATGCCTTACATCTTATCAACAAAGGTAAAGACAAGCAAACTCAAATCAACGAAAATGAGATTCTGGAAAACAGAATATGTGCATTTTTTGTGCGGCTATTCAAATCCTGGAAAGCACACTGACATGATCAGTACAAATGTGTTCTCCCACCGAGAAACAGCAGAATAAAAGGAGAAAAGAATTTGAACATGGCTCATATCTAAAACTTACATGCCCCATTACATCCATGCCCACACTCTATGTCTAATAACTTACAGTCCATACATGTGCAAGAAAGAAAAATGGGATCAAAAGCAAACTCTCTCTCTCTCTCTCTCTCTCTCTCTCTCTCTCTCTCTCTCTCTCTCTCTCTCTCTCCCTCCCCAGCTGATGAGATCTACATCAAGATTGCATACCGCATGCTGTCATTGACCATGAGGTGATTCATCTCCGAAATCTGCACGAACTCATGCCCAGAAGCCCACACCCCATCAGCACCGTTCACGTGAGGATGAGACAGGCAAGAGAGTATCATGAACGGGGCCTGCACGAGGCCGCATATGATCGACAGGCCACTCCACCTGTGCCGCGGCGGCGCCAGCCCGTCCAGTTCTTGCGCAAAGACAGCTCCGTTCTGGCCACCTCCGGACATACCTTCATCGGCAACCCTAGAGCTCTTCCTCCTGTTCTGGAGGTTCCTCCTTACGACTGATAACATTTGCCACATCTCTTAAGGGATGAAGAGAGCTGGACCTTGGTTGTTTTGAGTATGGCGGATTCGAATTATTGTGGAAAACGTTGAGCGTATTGTGAGTTTCTATATGTGATTGAGCGAGTGCTGTGTTGTGGTGTTTGACGGTGGTTCTGATAGTGCTCGTGCTTATCAGAAAGCTAAGGTTATGGGTGCTTTTTAAGGGCATTCATCACTCGTGCTTTTTCCAACTTTTTTCTTAGCTGGGGTCTTTCAATATGCTAATTATGTTGGTGGGGGCGTATCAAGCCAACATGCCGACAAAGCTGCCTAATTATGCATAGAGCCTTCTAGTAGTTATATGAATGTTGTGAGTCACCAAAACCAGAGAAGCATTGTGGGGTATTAAACTTTTTCCCTAAGTTCATCACCAAACTTATGAAGCGAAACATACACGCATGAAAGTGTTCAACGCTAGTTCTTTGAGATACATCTGATCATACATGAAAAGAGGCCATGCCTCTGGTGGAATGACTCAATTGTGCTGAAGGATGTGCTAGTTCTCTTAACGCATGTACCCCCGACAAGAACATATTAATCAAGATGAGAAGAAGAACACTAGAGGTGGCAAAAGTTGTGTATATAGCTTACTTTAGTACCAATTTTTTTTTCCAGATCATTTAAATAACACTTAAAAAGACGATTACTTAAGTGCTAACTTTAATTTAGGTCGTCGAAAATCTGACGTGGTCATATTTTATTAAATTTTCAGTCTTACGTGACTCACCGATGTGCTCAGTAAGCATATAAGCCCTAAACGAATGCCAAATTTTATTTAAAATGATCACTTCAATACTAGTCGTTAAGGGTGAGCATGATCCGAGTGAACAATTCTCACCCTAGATCTGGGAACCACCCACTAAAAATCGGTTTCAAAAAATTGGAACCAGAAACTGCCCATTAATTCCATGATCTACCCGAGAACCGGACTGTGGGTTCAGTTTGGTTCTTGCGTGGGTTCATAGAATCAGTCACACCAAACTTCATGCATTAGCACTATAATATGTAACAAAGAATTACACAACAGAATCACCTCATCAAAGACATTCCCAATTAGAGCAAATAAATCAACAATATTAATATGTTAGGAAGTGTGTAAGCAAAAGAGCACACTCACCAAACTTGTTATAAGTGGGCAAAATTAGACAACTACTAGTAACATGCTAAGTCATATAAAATTTAAAAGCTACATATTACTATTGGTACTTAAGTTATCGTTTTTTTTTTTCAATTTCGCGCTTAAGTGATTCGACAAAAGCTTTCGATACTAAAATGAGCGTCGTACATAACTTTTGACACTTTTAATATTTTTCTGCCAATCAAGATGGGCTCGAGCGCAAGGTTGTTTAAAACATTATGATCTGAATTATCGGTCATTAAACATCGATCAGTCCCACGAGCATCCTCATCCTCGTTGTTTGAAGCGACGAGCCATTTAGGGTTGCCCCCTCGTTAACTTGGTGATGATGTTTTAGGGTTTTGAGCTACTGATACGTCATTCACAATTCTTTTGGCCGGCACTACAAAAGTTCTCCTTTCTATGGAGTATACAATGAGATTATAGGGGGGGCTCGTTAGCAGAACTTGGACTAACGTTTGACCCCGTTGTTACCCACCCAAGAAACTTCACCCTAATTGCATAATTTAAATCACAATCCTGCCAAATTAATATAGAAAAACCCCCCTTTTTTAATGAACTTGGATTCTTTAACCCTTTTTTTCGGGGTCCACTGTATAAACAAGAGCTTAATTCATTTGTCTACATTATCTTCCTATTTCCGGTAATTAAGTATTCAAAAAGAGTGCACCATAATCGATAGTGCACCACAAAGGGAATATGATTACAGTTCTAAGCCACATAATCTTTTGCTTACATCATATTTCGGGGGACGCGTCCTTGCAACAACAGTCACCATTGTTGATCTGAACCGGGTTTGGAAGTCAAACCTAACAGTTGATTAAAGGGAAGTCAGAGGCCAGTGGGATGAGTGAATTAACAAATATATGGTGTTAATCTAAATTGGAAGATACGCGGGAGAGATGTGCAGGTCCACCATTGCTGCTCAGTGCCTCTAAAATCGATATCGTTCATGTTTTTGTATTGGATGAGACGCGTTAAGCAGGTCTTACACGGAACATTTAGGGATGTGGTCACCCGATAGGCAAGTTCGCCTTCCTTTTCGGTACCTCTGTTCAGTTTCTCGCCCTTTGCTATCTCTTAGAGCCACCTTTCGGAGCTCGAATCTGTGTGATTCGACTGGCGATAGTATTATGAACATTATCATACTTAGTGAAATTTCACTTGAGTGCTCGAAGAGCCACAAAAATTGGAGAGATCAAGAATTTTCTCGCACTTGATAGCACAATACACAATGCCCATGAATAGTCGCCATCATTTTGTCGTCCCAACACACGCGGAAACACATTTTGCATGGAGGTTCCCGATGAGATTTTACTTATAACATTTAGTTAACTGCTTAACTGAGGAGATTCACCATGAGAGTTGATTTTGTTCAAGATTTTCTTCGAAAGACGGGAGGTGAGTTTATGATTGATTACCTTTATGTTGTTTAATAGATAGGTACGGAAGGGACAACGAAAATACCAAATGGGCGACCCATCTGCTTTATTAGGTCACCGCCCCAAAAATGAAAATTGGACCCATGCCCTGTCAAATTTGAAAGTAGCAAAGAAAGCACCTAGGTAAGATTATTCCTACCCCATATGTATCAGATGGCGAATTTCTTTTTCTTTTTTCCACCGACCATTCTTCTATTTCATTCTAAAAAAATAATTTTTCTTTTGCGTGTTGGTAGATTTATGGAAGACTTTGTAATCGTCAAAAAATTGTTGGTAAATAAAATTACCTTATCACTTGATTTCTTAACAATTTGTCGGGTACTTAGCCCCACTTTAATGAAATTGCCTACTATTTTCCACCGTTTCCACCGATTAGGAAATCTTTTATGAATCTACTAATCATTATCCTGATAACTTACCAACTTTTTCCAGATTAAATTATCAATTTATTTTGGATTATTAACTCTCTTTGCATTACTAACCAACTACTATTTGACTCTCTTACAAACGTTTTAAATCAACTCTTACATGAACTTGCCTACATCTATATACATGACTCGCCTACATTTCTGCCATTGGGTTACCTACTATCTTGTTTTCCAAGCTTCATCTGAGTTAAATGTCTCTCGTAAATAATCTTTCCCCCAACGAAAAGCTCAAATCTCTCTGTCTCCCTCTCTGCACATGATCGGTGGTTTTGGTAATCAAAAGTTGACGATGACAAAGGCATGGTTGGTAATGATTACAACCCTGGTGGCGATGGGATAGCTAAAGATAAATCAGGTGGAGAGACGTGGGGGACGACGAAGAGGCGGAAGCATAGCAACAAGAGCGACACGTGGCAAGGAGCTAACATAAAGAGAAATGAGGACGAGAAGGATCTCATCACCTTGAAGAAAGCTATGTTGGGCAAGAAGGTGTTGAGACTTCCACAATCCCCACTGACTTTATAGAGTCGGTTATTAAAAAGAAAATATCTGGAATGTCAGTATGGATTCCCATCTTCGTGGGGTTGGCAAAAGTTGTTAATTGGTAGAGATGTAATTTATCTTGAAGTTAGATGGTCGGAATGAAAGAATCATCAATATTTGTGACAACAAATGATTATCAATTGGATTGATTGGCAGACCGCCAAACCTAAGAGATCATCATATTGTGGCGGAATTGATTAAAAGGGAAGAAAGAGTGTGGAATAAAGAAAAGGCGAATGGTCTATTCAAAGAATAAATACCGAAGGAAATACCAACGGTTCCACTCAACTCTATTTTAGTGGAAGATAAATTTGTCTTGACAAGGAATAGAGCAAGGTCCTATTCGGTGAAAAGTGGGTATAGCAGAATGTATTCCATAGATCATCAGTTGACTTCAAACCAAGCTTCCTCATCTTATTAGACACCTAGGTCTCTATGGATAAAGAAATGGAAGCTAAACTCTTATCCTAGAATGCGACTTTTTATGTAGAGTGTATGTCAAAATGCCTTGCCTAAGCAAGAGAATCTGTACAAGAGGAATGCCTTACTTGATCCTATTTTCCTTTTGTGTCTACAAGCTCTGGAAACTATTGAACATCTCTTCCTTCTCTATAATAGGACAAGAGAAATCTAGTAAGTTTTAAGATTGAGTATCGTAATTTCACTTTCAAAAATCACTAGAATGGACAAGTGGATGTTCGAATTCTTTGACTTAGACACTAACTTACCTTCTAGGGAAGTGCTTGCAAAAATTTTGTGGTTCATATGAAAAGCTTGAAATGCAATCATAGTTCATTCTCGTAAACCAAATCTAAGGTCAATACTCAATGCCACTCTTGCAATAAACAAGAATTTTACAACATGGAACCCAAATAAGGTGAATGAAGTCAAAATGCGAGCTAACCAACCTGAATAGTTGATTCTGCCGGAAAATGGCTCTTCGAAGTTTCAATATAGATGGTTCTTGGCTTGAAGGACACTCAGAAGGAATGGTAGCAAGAGCACGTCGTGGTTCGAATGCTTCGCAGCTAGTTTTGCAGAACATGTGCTAGCTTCTTTGGTGCTCTGCATCGAAGCCCTAGCGATGAAGGAGGCGTTACTGTACTTGATCGAGAGAAGTGATCTGAGGTCTTCATCTGATCTGAGCGTAGAACTGGAAACTGACATCCTCCTTAGTGGTTTAGTCTATTTTGGGTACCGATGAAAGCCCATGGGCTCTGCAAAAGAAGTTCGGCCTAGCTCAAGGAGTGCTAAAATAGATCATTGTCCCTGTGAGGACAATCAACTTGAGGACTGGATCACTAAAGTCCATCATGAAAAGGCCTTCCATTCTATTTGGTTGTGTAAACCTCCCCGGCCCATATCACTTATGTTTTAGCGGTTCTGGTTGTTGAATTTAAATGGATATTTCGTGACCAAAAAAAAAGGAAGAGAGGGATTTATGGGGATTAAGAAAACGAGATAGCAATGTCTCGAAATTTAAAGTCGCAAGTCGAACATTGAAAAGAGAAAAAAACAAAAAACTCATTTTATATGGACCCGAAATATTTGAATTATTTATTTTGCTATCTTGCCCTCTGAAATCGTGCTATTTGTCATTTCGTCCCCCCCTTGATTTCCACGCCCGCGAATTGGTCCTTCTCCCTCGTTTGACCTGCCGCCCGGCAAGCCGCCATAACGGTCTTCGTCAACTCGGAAAGATCCGAACCAACAAAGTCTTCCTCGCAGACGTCATCCTCATTGTACAGCGACAACGTCTACGTCTCCGGCAGCGACAGGAGGAACCGCCCGGTGAGGAAATTCCACCCTTCGTTTGGCGGCGTCGCGCCAGAGTTCGACGTAGTTGGGTGGAGCGAGGGGTTGCTCTGCTTGGCGAATGCTCTGTACAGCGACAACATCTACGTGTACAATCCTCTCACGGGTGAGTACAGGGAGCTTCCGGACTCGGCGGGTCACCAGAGGAAGCGAGAGATGGTGTTTGGGTTTGGGTTCGACGAGACCGAGAAGGATTACAAGGTGATCAAGATCGTGTATACGATCATAAATCGCAATGATCGACTGTACAGGGTTCTCTTGTGCTGTTCGAAGGTTCAGGTCTGCAGTTTGAAAAGCCCGATTGTACTGTCAACATGCCTGCAACATGTTTCATTAAAAACCTCACTGCTTAGTCTTTCTCTTTTCTAATGTAAACCCCATTGTCTGAGTTAACTCATTTGCTCTTGAGTAATCATCTGTACGTACATTGCATCTCAATTTCCTGTTAAATGTCTTATGTTCGTAGGATGAGCAATGCTTGGTATGGAAAGTCTTGGCAGAAACTGGTGCACAAATTCTATGCCCATAATCACCAATTATGCGACGCTGTAAACACAACCAATGATAGCAAGACGCTGTAAACACAACCAAAATTTCATATTCTAACTTTTGTACTATGTTCAAAAGCAAAAGAAAGATCCTCATGTGCATATCTATTGCCTATGTTTGCTGGTGTTGTTTTTATCAAAGCCCAACCTTTGCGCTTTCTTCCGCTGTGGAGATTTCAAAACAATATAGGTACTCGAAAAGTAGACAATTTTCATCTTCAAGGCATATTTAATCCACTCATTTTGATATTTGCGTGAATCTTGTCGAGTCTGGTGTTGACTGTTTCTAAAATCGATGGATGCCAATACTCCCAGATACAAAACAATTTACTTGGGGAGTTCCTAATATTTGTCTGGACTCGATTCTTTGACATCAGGTAATGCATCTCTTGACTTGGAAGTGACGCCATCGCAGCCTCTTGTTAACAGAAGACTCCATTGGACCATTTCGAGAGGCGGGCATTGGAACATCAGTATCGCACCGTTCGACTTGTCCGATGAACAATTCAGGACTGTCCCCGTAGCCGAATGCATGGATTTACGGAAGGGCAGGCATCATCTTGTGGAGCTCGGAGGTTGTCTTTCTGCAGCTGTTCCGTCGCTGAGTGGAGCATTAGAGATCTGGGTCATGAAGGAGTCGTGGATCAAGGACTACAGCATTGGATCTTACCTGCCCCAGGGGCTCCAAAACCACGAGCACGAGGAATACAACGACCCGTCTTCCAAGATCTTAAGAATTCTGATGCGCAAAAGGTATGGATTATATGTGAGGGTCCTGGGGATGTTGAGGAATGGCAAGATCTTGTTGGAGTACCATAACAGAGCTTTGGTTCGTTATGACCCGGATCGCGACGAAGCTATAGATCTTATGTTGGAAGGGCTGCCAGAGTGGTTCGAATCCATTGTCCATGTGAGCAGCCCCAGTAGGATGCGAGTAACGATTTATTAGTGGATATGTAAAGAGATCCATCTCAATTACATGTAATTACTCGCTTGAAATCATCAATTTGGAACACTATCTCTTGGTAAACAGAACTCAATTCACTAACCCTGGCTCTTTCAATTTCGGGCTGCTAATTTTGTTTTTGTTTTTCTTTTTCACCGAAACATACAAGTTCTTGATTAAGAAACTATAAGTACAAAAATGTTTTGCAACGGTGCTGTTGCTAATAGTAGTCATACATCTATTTTTTCTAGAAATAAAGATGTTGGGTTGGTTTTTTCCACCTAGAAAAGCTATCAGCGCGTGATCAGTGGGGAGCAAAATTTCATATGCTTTGTGTACTTTCTAAGATGTTAGATATCAGATTCATAGTCGTTGTGATCGGTATGAAGAGCATACCCTTAATATATCCACTATATAAGGATATTTCTCATTCACAAAATTCTCTAGTGAATTGGCATGAATTCCTCGCCTTTTATATTGATTGATCTAACCACTGGGGGTTCGCCCCAGTGGCCACTCTTCCAACTTGGAAGGGGGAGGTGGGGGGTTCAAATCCCCATCTTCTTAGAGGGAGATTGGGGTGGGGACGATTTCATTTCAGGAATGAGTTTCGACTCCCACGCCCTGCAAGGAGGCAGGGCAAAAGTCTGAGAGTGAGTGTAGAGTAGGATTAGAGTAGGACCGACCAAAAAAAAAAATATTGATTGATCTAGAAGAAAAATCGATGATTACAATCTCTTGAAGATGGATATCGCAATCCCTGGATAAAACAATTAGAAGACTAAATATTCTTTCCGATACAAGGAATTCAACTTATGGAAACCCGATCTACTGTATAGGTAGCAAAATCAAAGAAGACTTTATTCTTGGCAAGTCTTAATGCAATCGAATCTTCTAGCAATGATCAGTTCCAACAGGAGGATGATGGGATGAACGATCCTCCAAAGGAAAGTTCAAGGGTTAGCTTGAATAATGAAGAGTTTATAAAGAGGTTGTGAAGTGAGAAAGACTAAGACATGAGATGTGAGAACCATTCCAAGTCTTTAATTCTAAAGTGCAAGATAAACCCTTGTTCTTTCAATTCGTCTGTGTGAGGTCAAAACTATAATCTCTTGGAGGTTGTTAGAGTGTGAGATAAGGAAGATTTGATCACACTTACTTGAGTCAGGAGTATATGGATGTAACTTCTGATAAATTAAGCTAGTGGAATCTAACCAATTAGTTGTTAGCACGAGAGAATAGACTTAGGTTTGTCAAAACCCAACTTGTGTGTAATTTTCTATCTCTTAAGAGCTTGTCAAAGCCAAACTTGTGTGTAATTTTCTATCTCTTAAACTCTTATTTATTTTTTGTGATAGAATATTGCACATCGGAAAGATCTATGCATTGTACGGTTTAACTCCATATGTTGTCCTACTACAATATTAGTTTCATTTTTCTTTAAATTCCGCATATTTATCTATTCACCCTTTTTAGATGATAGATCTAACCCTAACAACATGTTTGCTAGGAATTGTTTCACCAAAAAAGTTACCAAAGAAAAATCTTTCAAAATATGAATTGATGTGGAAATTGACAAAGAATGTAAAGACCTCCTTGTTGACAAGCATGAATTGACGAGAAAATTAAAAATATTGAGACTTGAGGCAATTATGGACAATTATGTAAAAGGATATTGAAATGTAAAGATAATAGGAAGATAAAGTTAAATAACTAATGTTCATCAATTGATTGGTCATTTTTTAAAAAAGTTACGAATCAAGTATTTATGTTATTACCAGTACTTCAACATTGTACCCAAAACCGACAGCGCCACTTTGCAACAATCAACTCATATTTTTTGGCCATTACAGCTAGTGGCTTTCAAGGTCGACCGTTTCATGATCTGATAATTTCGTTGGGTCCTACAATTGCGTTGACCTTCATGGTTGCTCTCAAGTATTTATGTTATTACCGATAGTTATCAACGGTTATGAAGAAAGTAAACACATCTTACATGACTTTTAAAATTGTATGTTTTGGCAAACGGTCACTAAACACCCCAAAAACTTCAACATTGTACCCAAAACCGACAGCTCCACCTGACGACAATTAACTCATATTTTTTGGCCATTACAGCTAGTGCCTTTCAAGATCGACTGTTTCATGATCTGATAATTTCGTTGGTCTTACAATTGCCTTGACCTTCAGAGCTGCTCCCAAGGTTACTAGCTCTACAAGTTATACAATTGCCAATCACTTTAGTCTTGACTTTCTTGTCAAATAAACCGAGCTTCATTCACCGGCTCTCATGCTTCGTGACTCGGTAATTTTCCTTCACATCTATTATTGACAGATACTAATTATCTCATCGACCATCCATACTTGCCAGCCAAGAAGGCAAGAACTCCCAACACCTAGCAGATTTTGCCTCTGTCGTGCCTTGCTTAGTCTTTCTTAGTCCGAGTCGATCGAGGACTGGGGCATTGTTTGTTGTTAGCAGAAACGTCCTCCTTGCGTAGACAATCACGTCGAGAATTCAGAAAACAAGAAAGTAATATTTTAAAATTTACAGTCGCCTGTCCAACTCTAACATGAGAAAAAATATTTTAAAAAAAAAAACTCCTCACTTTAGATGGACTAGAATTATTTAAATTATTTATTTTGCTACTTTGCCCTCTGAAATCATGCTATTTATCATTTCGTCCCCCCCTTGTTTTCCACGTCTGCTAATTGATCCTTCTCCCTCGTTCGACCTGCTTCCCCAGAAGCTCAAAAAGCCGCCATAACATCTTCGTCATCTCCGAAAGATCCGGACGAACATAGTAATCCTCGAAGTCGTCCTCTTCATCATCGATCCCTTCTTCGCCGTCTACCTGATACCAGCCTCTCCTCCATGGAATCAGAACCAGGCTCCGGTTCGCAGAGCAAGAAAGGACGAAGCGACCACTCGCCGTCGCCGTCGCCGTCGCATGGCGTCGCCATCAACGCTCTCCCTCGCGAGATCGTCGTCGACATCCTCTCCAGACTCCCCGCGCCGTCCCTGTTCCGAGCCCAGTTCGTGTGCCGGTCGTGGCGGGCCCTGGCGCGGGACCCGCTCCTCCTCCAGCTCCACCGACATCGCGCGGCGTCCTCCCACGACCCCTCCCTCGTCTTCCACTGCGACCACCCCCTCCGGAGCCAGCTCTACTTCGTCGACGGCGTCTCCGGCGGCGACGGGAGGAACCGGCCGGCGAGGATATCCCACCCTCCGTTCGGGGTCGTCGCGCCGGAGTTCGACCTCGTCGGGTCGAGCGAGGGGTTGCTCTGCTTGGCGAATGCTCTGTACAGCGACGACGTCTACGTGTACAATCCTCTCACGCGGGAGTTCAGGGAGCTTCCGGACTCGGCGGGTCACCAGAGGAAGCGAGAGATGGTGTTTGGGTTTGGGTTTGACGAGACCGAGAAGGATTACAAGGTGATCAAGATCGTGTATGCGATCATGAATCGCCATGGTCGACCGCGGAGGGTTCTCTTGGGCAATTCGGAGGTTCAGGTCTGCAGTTTGAGAAGCCCGACGTGGAGGAGATTAGGTAACGATCAACATGCCTGCAACATGTTCGATTAAAAACCTCACTGCTTACTCTCTCTCTCTCTCTCACTCTCTCTCTAATGTAAACGCCATTGTCTGAGTTCCACTCATTTGCTCTTAGGTAGTCACCGTACTTAGGTTGTATCTCAATTTCCTCTTAAATGACTTATGTTCATAGGATGAGTAATGCTTGGTATTGAAAGTCTTCGCAGAAACTGGTGTACAAAAATTCTATGTTCCCACAATCACCGATTATGCGACGCTGTAAACACAGCCATTGATCGTGAGATGCTGCGAAATTTCATGTACTAGCTTTTGCACTTATTTAGTTTATGTAACCTTGTTCAAAAGCAAAAGAAAGATCCTAATGTGGATATCTATTGCCCACGTTTGCTGGTGTTGGATATTATCAAAACTGAACCTTTGCGCTTTCTTTCCGCTGTGGAGTTTGCTGGTGTTATCCGTTTCTAAAATTGATGGATGCGAATGCTCCTAGATACAAAACAATCTACTTGGGGAGTTCCTAATGATTGTCTGGATTCCATTCTTTGATATCAGGTAATGCAACTAATCACTTGGAGGCGACGCCCTCGCAGCCTCTTATTAACAGAAGACTCCACTGGACTTCAAGAGGCACGCGTTGGAACATCAGGATCGTATCGTTCGACTTGTCCGATGAACAATTCAGGGAAGTCCCCGTACCCAAATCCATGGATTTACGCAGGCACAGGTATCATCTGGTGGAGCTCGGAGGTTGTCTTTCTGCAGCTGTTATGTTGCCGAGTGGAGCATTAAAGATCTGGGTCATGAAGGAGTATGGCATGAAGGAATCATGGATCAAGGACTACAGCATTGGATCTTACCTGCCCAAGGGGCTCCAAAACCACAAACACGAGGAATACAACGATCCGTCTTGCAGGATCTCAAGAATTCTAATGCGCAAAAGGTATGGATTATATGTGAGGGTCCTGGGGATGTTGAGGAATGGTGGGATCTTGTTGGAGTACCACAACAGAGCTCTGGTTCGTTATGACCCGAATTGCGACAAAGCTGTAGATCTCATGTTGGAAGGACTGCCAAAGTGGTTCGAATCTGTTGTCCTTGTGAGCAGCATCAGTAGAATGTGAGTGACTATTTAGTAGTGCATATGTAAAGATATCCATCTCAATCACATGTAATTACTGGCCTGAAATCTTCAATTGGGAACACTAGTTCTTGGGTAAAAAGAACTCAGTTCGCTAACCTTGGCTCGTTCAATTTCGGGCTGCTAATTTTGTTTTTCCTCTTCTTTTTTTTTTCTTTTTTTTTTCAATGAGACATACAAGTTCTTGATTAAGAAACTAAAAGTATAAAAATGTTTTGCAACGGTGCTGCTGCTAATAGTAATCCTACATTTATTCGGTGAGAAGCAGGTATGACGGAAAGTATTCCACATAGCACAACTAACTCAAGCCAAGCTTCCTCATCTTATCAAAGACATAGGACTCTGTGGATAAAGATATGGAAGCTGAACTCTTATCCAAAAATTTAGACCCTTTATGTGGAGGGGGTGTCAAGATGCATTGCCGATGTGAGAGAATTTGTACAAGAGGAAGGCCTTACCTGATCCTATTTTCTCTCTATGCCTACAAGCTCTGCAAAGTGCCGAACATCTCTTCCTCCTCAGTCACTGGAAAAGAGAAACCTGGTCAAATCTGAGATCGAGCATTGAAATTTCACCGCTAGAAATCACTAGAATGGACAAGTGGATATTTGAATTCCTTGACTCTTACTTACCTTCTAAGGAAGTGCTCACTTGAATTTTTTGGTTCATACTCATAGTTCATTCTCGCAAACCAAATTTGAGCTCAATAACCATTGCTGCGCTTGCAGTGAACAAGAATTTTATGAAATGGAACCCAAATAAGGTGAATCAAGTCAAAAGGCGAGCTAACCAACTTGTACAATGGATTCTGCCGAAAAATGGGTCTCTGAAGTTCAATATAGACGGATCTTGGCTTGAAGGTCACTTGGAAGGAATGATACTGGGAGCTTGTTGTGATTTGAATGGTTTGCTTGTAGCTGGTTTTGCGAAACTTGTGTGAGTTTCTTCGGTGCTCTATATCGAAGCCCTAGCGATGAAGGAGGCATTACTCTACTTGTTTGAAAGAAATGATATGACATCTTCATCTAATTTGAGCACGGAACTGGAAACTATTAACTTATCAGTAATTTAGTTATGAGTCCTGTAAAATGTTTAAAGACCACGGAAGAAGTTTGGCCCATCCCATTGTCCCCACAAGAAAAATCAACCTGCGGACTAGATCTCTAAAGCCCATCATGAAAAGGCCCTCCCTTCTAATTCGTTGTGTAAACCTCCCCTGCCCCTATGGGAAATTTATAATGTTTTGAAGCCCATCAACTATGTTCTAACAGTGTTGGGTATACTCTGAGTCAACTATGTTCTAAACAGTGTTGGGTATACTCTGAGAGAGACAGACAGAGACAGACAGAGAGACAGACAGAGATTTGTGAGGATTAAGATTTAGTGGTTGAGTGTTTCTTCATGTGATTTTTTTCAAAATAATAAAGTTGCTTTCCGTTAAATTCGAGTTAAAATAAGGTGGCTACTCCTAAATTAATTGTTAATCTTCCAAAGCAAATGTCCTAAGTTTTTTAGTAAAGAAGAAATCTCCCAAATTTAGAAGAATCATATTCAACGTGTTCGTTCTGGATTGTTTCGCCGAAAAGCTACTAACAAAAAATCTTTTGAAATGTGGATCAATGTGGAAATGATAAAGAATGTAAAGTGCATTGTTGACAACCACGAATTGACGAGAAAATTAAAAATATCGAGACCAGAGGCAATCACGACCAACCATATAAAAGAGGTACTGAAATGTACAAATAACATGAAGATAAAATTGAATAACTGATGTTCATTGATTGATTGGTTATCTTTTGTACAAACTACAAATCAAGTATTTATATTACTACTAATAGTTACTTACAGTTACAAAAAAAAAGTAAACACATCCTACGTGACTTTTAAATTTTATGTATTTACAAACAATTGCTAAACAGACCCATTACTTCAACATTGTACCCAAAACCGACAACTCCACTTTGTGACAATTATAGTAACTCAATTTTTGGCCATTATAGCTAGTGGCGTCCGAGATCGATGGTTCCATGATCTGATAATTGTGTTGGTCTTATAGTTGCATTGACCTTCACGGCTACTCTTGAAGTTACCGCCTTCACAACTTATATAATTGCCTTGTCTGTAATCGATCGCCAACCGAGCTTCATTCACTGGCTCTCATGCTTCGCGACTCCGTAATTTTCCTCCGCATCTATTGTCTAGAGATAATAATTATCTCATCGAACATCCATACTTTTCAATCAGGAACTCCCAACCCTTTCTCACATTTTCTTCATGTCGTGTCTTGCTTGGTCTTTCTTAGTGCGAATCGACGGTCGAGGACTCGGGCATCATTTGTCATCAGCAGAAGAAACATCATTCCCGCGTACACAATCGCTTCGAGGATTTAGAAAACGAGAAAGTTAATATTTTGAAATTTAAAGTCGCACGGCCAACACTAAAATGAGAAAACATATATATATATATATATATGAAACTCACTTTAGATGGACCCGAAATATCTAAATTATTTATTTTGCTATCTTGCCCTCTGAAATTTTGCTATTTGTCATTTGGTCCCACCCTTGATTTCCGCGTCTGCTAATTGATCCTTCTCCCTCGTTTGACCTGCATCCCCGAAGCTCGCAACCCGCCATAACAGTCCTCGTCATCTCCGAAAGATCCGAAGCAACATAGTAATCCTCGAAGTCGTCCTCCTCAATCCTCGTATTCATTCCTTATCATCGATACCTTCTTCGCCATGGAATCAGAACCAGGCTCCGGTTCGCAGAGCAAGAAAGGACGAAGCGATTGCCCGAGCGACCACTCAATACTTAAATGATGAAGTCATCGACATAACCACGAATATGGAATGTTCTAAAAGGTAGTCCGATTAGATTCGGGTACATTGTGGGGTCATCCAAAGGTCTTTAAGATCCAGAGGTGCTTCAAGGCCCGAACTTGGGCTGAATACCTTTTAGTTGGACCAATCGTCGGTCTGGACAATGGATAGTCATTCTCGATCCGCTTCGCCACTCTGTGCCGATCCTCGACCATCCCCAGTAACATCATCCGTTCTGCCGTTGAATAATGTGTGTTATGTCATAGGAAGCACGTTCTCGTGCAATTTTAGCTTACAATGAATGAAAGATGTGGAGAATCAATCCATGATTCACCTCACAACTTAAATTGATCATGTAAAAATCGATCTGAGTCATCCGTGATCGATCGGTAACGACTTTTCATTTATTGGCATTCTTTAGGTCTTTAGTCATGATTATTTGTATTTGCATTCAATCTCATCTCTGCTTTGTAGGATAAGCGAAAAAATAACATTGAATAAATGTCGGTGTCGCCAACAGTATTTTCCATATGAAGTTTAGGTGATTTCAATTTTGATCTTTCTTTTAGTTTTTTCGGCATTTAGATTTAAGGCCTTTGTGTTTAGGGGGCACCATTTTATGAATAAAAAATGAAAATGAAAATCATTTAATTACATTTAGGTGTTCCTTACATTTCATGATAGTTTTAGTAATCTTTTGTAGCTAGATTCATCATATATCATTTATAATCTCTTCTCATTAAACACATTGGCAAATTTTCTTTTCTTAGATTAGTAAAAGTTTACTTATCCATATATCTCATCATGGGTTCCTCTCCTAGGACGATATAATAAGGCCTTACGTTAATTACGCTCAATACAACTTGGTTTTTTTTTTGCATGTTCTCTTTTATCGTTATTGTTGATTGGTTCATTTTATTGTTTGAGCATTTATGCATGGAAATTTAGAATTATATATTCAGGAATAAGAAAAAAATTGGAAAGATCGAATGGAATGACAATTTCTCCCAAATTAGAAAAAGTACCGATAATGGACACTTGATAAAATTTGGGTAAGTAAATCCTCAATTCCTAAATTTCTAGTTTCTATAAGGTGGTCTCTACTCTCTACTTGACTTCTTACTAGCTTAAAATAGGTTACTAGCAGCTACAGTCTCATTCTATTTGTAATCAATGAGAAATCAATTTATGATCGATAGAATTAGATAGAGTACTCAAAAAGCATAAGTGCTACCTCAAAAGACAATTACTCGTACATGCCTTGCGATCCTGTAAATCCCTCGAAGTTATCTCGGGATTGCGACAGGGTGGAACATATCAAATGTGCAATGGACATCTTTGGGTGCTTGAAGACAGCTTTGATCTTGCTACAACAAAGAGAGACAACTTACATATCTTGCGCTTCGAGGTTTATCGACCTCACAATGTCGGTAACCTTGATCAGATCAACTGTAGACTTTCTTTTTCAATGTTCTGTGCTGCAATATTGATCCTTGCAGCTAAATGGAAGTGTAAATTGTCCATCTCATATGAAACAGAAGACTACTGAAGAAAGGGGGAGTTAGGACAAACTCAAAAATCCCATTACTTAGGCAAAATAACCCTCATCTCACACCAAAGATGCACCAGTTGCTTGTTCTATCTGCAAGGCATGCATACAAGATGACGCAAAGCCTCTCCAGGAGTGAACACAATCCATGACGTAGCGACTCTTATTATCTTACAACCAAATTTAACAAGCACAACCCACATGCAGACCACAGCATTAGCTAGGTTTAATCCTCACACAAACATCCACCAGTCCATAAGATCACTCTCCTCTCGTCACTTGATGGCTACTCAGTTTTCTCGACCACAACTTCTCCACCATCTTTCTCTTCGATAACAGCCGGTTTCTCCTCTTCCTTGACCTCCTCTCTTGGTTTTTCTGCTTCAGCTTCTGGCACTGAAGCATCAACAGCCTCCGTTGATACTTCTTCTTTCTTCTCCTCCACCACCGGCTCCACGGCCTCCTTTGGAGTCTCCTCAACTGTGGACTCCGGCACTGCCTTTGCAGTCTCCTCCACAACCGACTCTGGCTCAGTCTCAGGTGCCACTTTTGCAGCCTCCTC
Organism: Eucalyptus guilfoylei; assembly: GCA_016097605.1. Taxonomy (NCBI): domain Eukaryota; kingdom Viridiplantae; phylum Streptophyta; class Magnoliopsida; order Myrtales; family Myrtaceae; genus Eucalyptus; species Eucalyptus guilfoylei. The sequence continues at coordinate 21,884,924 of CM027860.1, forward strand.
TGCAACCGTGACTTCCTTTGGTGTTTCCTCTTCACTCTCCACTACATTCAGCTCTCGTGTGAGAACTTCGGCCTCTCCTGTGAGCTCTCTAGTTTCAGCTTCTTCGGACGGTGGCTCGGCCTCTGTGGTCACTGTTTCCTCAGGTAGTCCTCCATCAACTTCCTCCTCCTTTGACTCTTCAGGAAGCGCCTCTTGTTTGGGCAGCTCGACCACCTCCTCTTGAGGCTTGATTGGTTCTTCAGTTTTCTCCACTGGAAGTGCTGTGTTCACCGACTCAACCTGCGTGACATGGTATTTGTTACACTGAGTCATTTTCTGTGATGATCAACTACTATGCATATAAAGGCTTGCTCGCCAAATATGTTTGAGCGGCAGAATCTAATTGATTGCTGAACATGACCCGCTAGTGTAAATACTTATTTACCATCTGCCACATCACTTTTAAACAAGTTTCTCTAGACCGTCTACTATCTTAATTCTCAAGCATTCACTCATCTGTCAAACGTGAAAGTTTTGGTTTGCAACTTGAGATCTGTGTGTGTCTAGAGTTGCTAGAGCTGAAAACTGTAATGTTCAGTTGGATCCAGCACTTTATTATCTTTGCAGAAAACAGATTTTGCTGATGTTACTACTCAAACTCCACTCAATCCCGACGGAGGCAAACGGGTTCAAATCATAAACTGATGAGAAAAACAAGAACAGATGAACAGGATGGGAGTGCACTGAAACGGGGGAAGTTACCTCAACAGATGCCATAGGAACTAGAGAGAAACTGGATCTGTTTCACCCCAAGGGAATGAAGGCAAGCAAAATTTGGGAGTGAAAAGGGAAGGAATAGGAAAGGAAACTATGGAGAGTTGAATGAGCTGGTGATGATATTAGTGGAGAGAGGAGAAAGGTTTATATCGAAGATGTCAGGAGGAAAACTAGCTTTGATTAGATGGGTGGGGTCGCTTTGGAGGATTTGGCTCTTGGGAATTTGGACGGGTTTCCATCCTTTCTCGAGATGCACTGCTGGTGCAATAATGTTGCCAAACCCCTGACTAGCTCTTCCCCCCGATTATTCACTTCTTTTTTCCCTTGCAATAATCTTTGACTGTTACGCTTATTTTAATATGTCGATATCTGTGCCTAACATCTCTCAAATTTCCTTTTATATTTTTATCTTTCCTAGAAAAAGAGAATACTCTCTAAATATTTTACATCCTAAAAATCTTAAAGGGATTAAAAACTTACTTAGGTTTAAAAAAACAAATGAAGTGATCTAACGAAAAATTTTATAAATTTCAATTACAGTAAATTTATCAGCCATGGACATTGACACAACCACATGCCTCTAATATATTTCGAAAAAAAGATGTGATAAAATAGAGTTGCCCAAAATTGAGAGACGAAAGATGAAAGGAAAATTTGGAGATAGAGAAAACCAAATGGGTAGTGGGGAGGCAATCTTTGCTTGGACTTGGACTTAGCAAGTGAAGAATGCATCATCGTGCAAACCATCAACGGGTTTTCCAATGTGCTCATGGGAAGGAGTCGAGTTTTTTTTGGCCTTCAATTTTATCCACAAAGTAGTATCCCGCGTGCTAAATGACTTGAAATCTAATGTGATTAGGATCATAAAAATGTGACTCTAAAATATCGAAAAGAAAATTGATCGGATGAGCTTTTTGATTTTCAGAAAATCCCCGAAACCGCTGGAAACCAATTCGAAAGCTTCAATTGTACTGAAACCGATAATTTTTACACTATAGTTTGAAAGACATTGTACCACGATTTCCCAGATGAAAAGCAATAATTCATTTCCCGTTTCGGGACGAACAATTTCTTGTGCTCTGCGAAGGCGGCGTCGCGGGGATGACCTTGATTGGGTTTGGGCGGTGGAGGCGGGCCCCCCGCCGCACCAGCTGGAGCCCGCGTGGGGCCCTTTCCGTAGAGCTTCGAGCGAATGGGGAGGCGCCACGTGGTGGGCGTGACGCCGACCACGTTGGAAAAGGGCGGTTGTCCGATCTGGATCCATGTCATTATCGGGCGTGGGAGGCAGATGGGCGGCTTTGCTGCTTCGGACGTGGGCCCCGCGCTTGACATGTGGATGGAAGTGAAACGACGCTCTCTTTTCAGAAGGACGCGATCAAAGGTTTTGGTTTGATCTGGGGATCAAATCAAACCGATCTTTCGTCACGTCTTTGCTCATTTTTCAGTGGATTCATGGTCGTGGGATGCGTCAGCGCCTTGAAAAAGAGATGATAAGGCCAATCTAACAATGAAATGTGCTCGAATAAAAATGAGAATAGCGTTGAAATAATTTAGTCAATTTATAATCTTTCGAAATCATTAGATTTTTTCCAAACAATCGAAATTTTTACTTATACACAGCTGTCGAACATTTCCCACACTCCTTCGGACATCTTGATTGCCGAATTTGTTGTTCTTAAGTGATGCACAGGCTGTTTGGATGTGGACGTCGACCAAAAGTTGAAAGAGTGAAAGTAAAATTAAAGTTTTCGCAGCATATGAAAATTAATGATCAAGGTAAAGAGAATTTACTTAATATATCAAAAGAGTAGTCCAAAAATGCAAGTAAATATGAGGAGTAACTTAAAACTCCATGGGAACCGATAAGAAGCTGCACATTTTCCTTATGTTCTGTAAAAATGTAAGATGACATGACATAAATTGTTAGCATCGATAGTGATGTATGGCAATTTACATGTGTCGGTTCTAGGGCGACTGGGCCATGGCGATGCTTAGGCCCATACTACACCCTGACACATGGCTTACTTAGATCAACGACCTTACGATTTCTGCCTTGACTCCAGCAAATCAGATGGCCCAACCATTCTGGCTCTTGGAACCAATGCAGAATCAAACGACCAACCGACTCTTCATGCGAAGTTCATCGTTGCACAAATCAGATTCCACATTCCCATGCATGTAATTAAAGCTCGCTAAACAATGACCTTGAAGACAACTCGGGTCGATGCCGTTTGCGCTTTATGTCCAAAGTTGTAGGGGCGTCGGATGCGGCGCCTTTCGCAAATCCAGGGTCGAAATCTTTGCACTCTTTCCCATCGCTAGTACCCAATTGCCTTGCGAGGCAAAGGAAGCGATTCTTCAGCCCTGCCCATCGGATCATCCTCCTTTGAGTACATGGCTCAAATGTCCATAAACAGGAAAATTGTCCAAAAAACCTTGAACTTAGTGCATTATCATTAATTTAGTTAAACATTTCAATTTTGTCAATTGAATCCTAAACATTTTCACATTTTACTAATTGTATCCATATGGTTAATTTTGACTAGAATTTACTGATGTGGACGTCGGCTATCTTACGTAACATGGTCAACACTAACGTGGACAAATTTTAAAAATACGCTAATATTTTTTCGATTCTTGTTTTATTATTTTTTTATTTTCTTCTCCTTTCTCTCTTTTCTTTTTTAACTTGTGGTGGGCGAGGGTTGCAACCCTTGCCTAGCCTCACCCAGATCTAGGCGAGGCCATCACGACCGCCAAGACCATGAACTCAGAGCTGAAACGATCATGGCAGCTGTAACCTTGATATCTACTGGCCAACTTGAGCTCGAACTGCCATGGCCACGAACCTAGAGCTTGAACTCGAGCGGAGGAAGCTCGAGCTCTGGCCACCAAATCTGAAGACCACCACAAGTAAAAAAAAAGATAAGAAAAGAAGGATGCCGCCAAAAAGACAAATTTTAATTGGTAGTCCTTTGAGTACATGACTCAAATCTCCAACAACCAAATCAAGTCGGTGCACCAGAAACGTGACATGAGGAGGAGCTACAGACAGCTGCTCGGTCTTAAATTTGATTAATTAAGCACGAGGTTCATTCAGCATTATGGTTTAGATGACTAATCATAGCTTAGCTTGCATCATTCAAAAGCCTTGCCGTAATGCTTGGACTAGCAGCCTTTTTGCCCGGATGTGATGCCTACCTGAAATCAAATGAAAAATAGATTACAAAGGGGGAGAAAGAATGAGAATATTGCTCGAAAGCAACCGGCAAACCAACTGGAGTAAGTGCAAGTGATGTTGATTTCTATAAGAAGGTGGAACGTTTGTGTTCCTATAAATCAATATAATCTGATTGTTTCATAGGCCGAATTCAAAATCTCCATGAATCGGATGAAAAATCTCCGAATAATTCTCATAATTTATTAAGATTTTCCAGTTTAGAAATAGCTAATCCATAACTTATTAAGATTTTTCAATTAATCATTCCTGCTAAATTTTCAAAGTTGGATGTCAATAGTGGGAATTTGTGTAGGAACTTAAATCAAAACTTTGGCATTTCTAAATTATTCACATCAAAATTCATAACTACGCCTAAGTTTTGTGACCTTAGGATCATACAAATATTTGAAGAAAGAGAAAAAAGAAAAAAAAAAACATAGTGTAGCCGGAAAATGAAGTAAAAGCAATTTGACAAAGAAAAAGTGACAGAATGGAGGAGGTGAAGCGAAGGGCAAAAGTGAAGATATAAATTTAGTGAAACGCAAGTTTAAAAGAAGAAGAAGAAGTAGTGGAGAGGGGAAGGAAGTGACATCTATTATATGTCCTTCTAAACATCTCCTTTGGTATATAGAATAGATAAATATATAATACTAATAATATATTTTTGGCGAAGAGATGCATTAGTGATTGAAAGGGGAACAAAGGAGAAGATCTCAAGAAAATAAATAAATAAAAGTGAGGGGGTAGGTAATGAGAAAAAGGGCTAGAGTAGGAAATGCACTGTATTCTCCTTAACCAAACTCTCTTTGAGCATCCTTTCACCAGCAATAATAGGTGGTTGGCTGAGCAAAATGATTTTTTTTTCTTCTAATCAATATAATGATGTTGGCAACATATATTTTATAGTAAGTTGAGAAATATATAAGAATCAAGATGTATTGTAGGGGTCCCATATCGGAAGATCTATGCATTTTAAATAAAATGAGGCACTCATTGATCACCTCTATTTGTTGATTAATGATTTTAAGATATAAAGAAGATCGCACATAGAAAGTGAGAACTTGAAGGGTCAATACTACAAAAAAACCTAAATTATGATCATTATAACATAAATATCCTAATTTTTTTGTCCCTAAAAAGTCTTCAATTTATACATATGTGACATATATACTTTCTACATAAGTTCCATCCGAGACATATCTTTCACATTAGTATAAATTCAGGATTTTTAATGACATAAAAAAAAAGTGTGGATACAAGTGTCACAACGGGCAATTTTAATTTATATATTGACTCAAAAAAAGAGTTTGGAATATTTACATTACTAGAGGCATAGTTTAGGATTTTTGTAGTATTAATCATAACTTAAATTAGTAAAACAAAAGGTTTGGAATATATGTCAATAAAGTGAGTATTTTTCAGAAGTTATGGTATTTAAGTAATAAAAAAAACTTATGACATTTAAATGAGTACCATACAAAAACTATCACACCGACGGCGTTCTTTTCCCGTCTTATTTTACATAGAGAGATATAAAGAGAAAGAGAAATAAAAATGAAAAACATTGTTATTTCTCGTTCACGGTGTCGGCAGCCTAACCAAATCTCTCGCATGTCTGTAGGGCTGTCGATTTCATGGGAGGAGATGTGGATCTGTATTTTAAGAATTTCCCGATTTCTTTTTTATTTGGTCCCCCGGGGCCCCCGCCCCCGTACGTCGAAATAAAAATTAAAGAATTCCAAGGTTATTTCACGTGTCTCCAGTGTACCTGAGTTTATCACCGACAAACAGATGCCATAAAATATATATAAAAAAAGAATGATGTAAACGCCCGAAAGCAATAATTCCTCGGCAGCTCTGGAAAAAATTGAAGAACAATAGATTTCACTTCGAAAAAGGCATTTATTTTACCAAGGATATAAACTTAAGAAACATGACTATCTTTCTTTCATTAAGCCCTTTTCTTTTACTGATTTTAAATTCTGCTTCACAAATGGTACGGTCGCAATTAACTATGAAGTTGTCTGTAATAAAACTAATGGTGTTTAACATAAAATGGTGATCGGACAAATAATGATGTGAAAAATACATCATTCGCACTTGAATACTTGGTCCCCACGATCGGAGAGCCTCTTTCAGCAACTTGATGTTGTGAGAACTCAATGGTATCATATGTTCCAAGAAGAATGAAAGTTAAAAAGTAAATGTTAGCAAAATAAAAATCAAACAAGGAGAAATTCGAAGTATCAACTTCTTTTATTATATTCACAATATTTGATAAATTAGTATTTTTTTTGTAAGTTCAAGTTTTAACTAATCATAAATCGGAAAGATGGTGCCTCGAACTAGTCTCTGAAATATTCATGAAATAATTGTCGGCCAATCCTCAAAATTTAAAGGAAATAATAAAGCTATTGATAGGCTCCATCTATTTCACGAAAAATGAATAATTTGAAAATTATTTTTCTAAAAATCATTGATCGTATCGCTTATTAAAATGAATGAACAAAATATATTTTCGTTTCATATGAAGATATGCAAACATAAATTATTATTAATAATGAAAAATATTTTGAATTAATTAATTATTTTAAGCAATCATTTTTAAAAAATATTTTATTAAATTATTTATCTTTTGTGAAAGGAATTAATCGTGAGTGTCAATTTTCCTTTTTCTAGCGACTGGCCGTTAACTTTTGTTGGGAAGTCTGACCAAACCCGCATAAAAAAGAAACTCTGACGAAACCAACTTCTTTTTTTGCGTGATGGGAAAAGGCTTAGCTGGGATATTAGCTGCAAACCTTGAATTTCTCTTTTCTTTTAAGAAATGTTTGGTAATCAGAAAAATTCACTTTTAATCTATAGCTGGTGTTCAGCATGGGAGAGATATTGACATTCTATTCATGTGGGCACCGCATTGATTCTACCTTGCCTTCAAACCTCACCCATTCATCAGCTCCAATACGTAGTCAGATGTACGCAGTAATCTCCTACGAATTACTAAATAAGGGAACAGGAAAACGAGTAGACAGACGCTCTACGGCACGATCCAACATTCGGCACGACATTCGATCCCGAACGAATGCGCGAAGTTTCCACGAGATGGCGAGCTCTGGAAGCTGTGGAAACGAGAATGGTTTTTTTTATTTAAACGTGGGGTAGAGTGCAAGGCTGGTGTCTAGAACGGAAGCGCGCAAAAGAGAGAGAAAGAAGAAGAGTGATTTGGAAAGCCCACCCTCCATGTGGACTTTCTTTCCCTTTGTTTATCTTCCTTCCCCTACAAAATTCTTGATGACAAAGTAATATGCCGAAAAAGCTTTGATGTAATAATACATAAGAAGGAGCGATCCTCCATATCACGACGCGATGTGTAAGGGTCCTCATCGCTGGCCCGTCACTGCTGACCCCATCTCAGTCGTTTTTTTTTTCTTTTCTTGCCTCTTTAAAAACTCCATTAGTTCTCTGCCTCTCGCTCTATATATGTTGTCTAGTGCTAATACACGATCCATTCCTTTCTTCATTGCCTCTCTGAGCTCCTCCTTGTCAGGTTAGTATTCCCAGCCTTTCTTTCCTGCATTGCACTGGCATTGCACTGGTTGGATTGTTTTCGCTCTATGGCTTCTTGTAGTGCATTTCTCATCATACTTGTCTTATCACGATCTTTCTCTATCTCTCTCTCTCTCTCTCTCTCTCTCTCTCTCTCTCCCTGTGAAGTTCGAGTAAGTTTCATTTCTTTGAGGTGACATTGACACGAGATCTGGGATGTGGACTTTATCTTTTGTCTGAAGAATTTTAATGTTGTTTGACTAGGCTCTACTGCAGAGTCTTCTGCAGGGTGCTGCCAATTGGTAAAAAAGAAAGGAAGCACTTAGAATATTCATAAAGAAAAAGAAAAAAAGATCTTTGTAAGGTTCAGAGGGTTATTGATCCGAGTTTTCCCAGTGGTTCTCTCACTTCCTGGGATTTTTCTATTTAGCAAAAGCTACAGAATTGCAGAAACTAGATTCTAAGATCCTTTTCGACTCGGTCGCTGGACCAAGCATGGCCCAGTGTCCTCTTCAGTTCCGATCAGTTAGCTTAGAGCAGATCTGCATCTGTGCCAACAAGAACTTCCCTCACTGCATTTTCTACTTCAAGCTTAAGATTTTTGTAGCATTTCTTATAGGTTGGTGGAGGTGGAATTTATTCTGGACTGAAGTCCGAAAGATCAGTCCTCTCCCTGTAACATTCCTCAATCTTCATTGTTGCAGGAACTTTTAGTCTTGGCATTGGAGGAAGCATCCCAACTTACGAGAACATAATGGAATTGCCCTTTGCCTGCATCATCAGCTTGGCTCTCCTGCTGTCGATTTCTCCATCATCGCATGCTCAAATTGCCAATGCTCCTACCCTCAGCCCAACGCCCGCCCCGGCACCAGCCCCAGATTTTGTGAACCTCACGGACTTGCTCTCCGTGGCCGGTCCCTTCAAGACCTTCCTCAACTACCTCGAATCCACCAAAGTCATCGACACCTTCCAGAATCAAGCCAACAATACTGAGGAAGGCATTACGTTATTCGTTCCTAAGGACGGCGCCTTTGCATCTCAAAAGAAGCCGTCCTTGTCCAACCTCACCAACGACCAGCTCAAGTCACTCTGCCTCTTCCATGCCCTGCCTCATTATTACACTCTCGCCGATTTCAAGAACCTCAGCAATGTGAGCCCGGTTAGCACATTCGCGGGCGGAGAATACAGTGTCAACTTTACCGATATCACTGGAACGGTGCGTCTCAGTTCTGGTTGGACTAATACAAAAGTTAGCAGCAGTGTGCATTCTACCGACCCTGTTGCAGTTTACCAAATCGATAAGGTTCTCCTTCCCGAAGCAATATTCGGAACTGACATTCCTCCGACTCCGGCCCCTGCACCAGCTCCGGATATTAGCCCAGCTGCAGATTCTCCAACTGGAGGATCGGAAGCTGGATCTTCGGCGACAGCTTCGAAGCCGAGTTCTTCTCCTAAGTTGAGCAACAGCTGGGGTCATTTGGTCTTGGCTGTTTCGAGTGGTCTGCTGGTGGTGCTACTGTGAGAGAACATTTTCATGTCGGGATGATTAAATCACTTTATGTCCAAAGGCCTTTTCGGATTGTTTAATTTATTTTCATTTGAAATACCATTTTTTCGACACATATGTTGTTCACATTGTGCATGAGATGTGATTTATCCAGTCTTGTAATACTAAAAAAAAGATATACATTTCATACTGTTGCAGATGAATATGTCCATTCAAATTTGATTGGCCTGTTATTTCATTTGCTGAATAAGAAATTGCATCACGGATCTTTCAGGTATCTGGCTATACATTCAATCTTTGAGGACTGTTCAAGAGGAAATAGTCTACACTTTGGAAATCATAATCGTAGTTTCTTAGTCATAAGGTAGGAATTTACCATCATTTCAAGCAAGTTCTTGATATAATTGATGACGAGGCCACTGCCTTCATCGACGGGGTTAAGTTTCACTTTCAGGCCTCGAACATTTTCAACGAAAAAATCGTCGCCTAAATTCAATGGAAGTGTGAAAAGTAATGACACAAAGACTACATTGATAATCAGAGAAGATCAGGGATCAGTGACTTAAGCTGCTTCTTGCCCATTTCCAATTGTGTCAAGGAAATCACGATCCGTCGGTCAATGAAGTGTTTACTTCACCAAATCCAGGGAATAATTTCCCTGTAAAAGTGACGCTTTACCTAAATTTTCTATACTGGGAAGTTTTTCCCTTAAGATCTCCCCGAGGTTACTGGTCTAAATGATCATTGATTACACTGATCTGGACAGAAGAACAACCACATTCCGTGAGCTTTTAAATCAAACGTGACTTCCAGCTTTTGGTTTAAGTTGAGTAATGCTGGAAGTGGCATGAGGTGGTATGCTGGTGTTGAAGCAATGATCGCAATAATTGTTTGCCAACTGGAAAGTTGGAAGGCAATGCCGCCATCAGTGCCCTCGCATCTGCTTAGTATTAAATGCATTTTACGGTGAGGAAAGTGCAGGTCTAACTTAGAAGGTACTCTACCATTGTTTTGTGCCCACATAAAGTTTGATGTTGGCATCATTAACGGATGCGCCGGGGACGAGCATCGTTAGCTGGTGGTCGGATGGAGGTTGGAGGCTCTACAGAAGTCGAGTGGTATTGGATTGGATACATCCCGACCCGACAGATTCTTTTTCCTTGTGTGGACCTGCCTTTTGCGCGATCGATCTAAAACGGGTCGAGGAGGCGAGGATTGTTGTGGTAGGATGAACAGAGGGAAGAGAGCAAAAGGAGGAAATGCATTGTAATCGCATTCTGCCTTTGGATGGACCAGACATACTCATTGCCCACAACAACGGATACAACCAAACAGCTCTGCAATCTGTCACCAACAATATCAAAAAGGATCCTGATGAGATTATTATATATCGCGCAATGATTCTAAATTATATCGAGCGAGGCCGGGATAGATTTCTCACAAAATATATATGTTTATCTTTCTTTTCTATGAATGATGATGTGAGGCGTGTCAAATGATTTTGCTGATTAAGCTGCGAAGTCAATAAAGATAGGCCGAGTTTTTAGTTTCGTCAGTATAATTCCCACATCAAAAGCGTCCCGATGCATTCTGCAGTGCATCAGATATGAGCACTTGGTAGTTTTTTTCCCCAATATTTTCATCCCTTGATTAAGCAATATTAAATTAGGACTTGGGGTGCTGAATGGATTGGCCTATTAGCTCAGTTGGTTAGAGCGTCGTGCTAATAACGCGAAGGTCGCAGGTTCGAGACCTGCATGGGCCATCCTTTTTCCATTTTCGTTCTTTTCGAGACTTGCTGCGATATGACATAAAATTACTTTTTCTATTCATTTTTTTTCTTGTTTATTGGGATTTATCGTTCTTTTCGAGACTTGCTGCGATATGACATAAAATTACTTTTTCTATTCATTTTTTTTTCTTGTTTATTGGGATTTAGGGCAACTTCATTCACCTCCATCTAATCTTTCGTAAACAAAAAGCTTTCTCAATCATAACTAGTTGAACGAAACGAGATAATAGCTCATACAGAAAATAACAAAAAAAGAGGAGGCAAATGACAGGAGGGTTAGTTAATTCACTTAGAGAAAAATTTCAACATCAAATTTAATTTCGATTCTATCCACAAGTGGAGTCATTCATCCTATTTTTGTCCTTTTCTCTTTTCAAGATTAGTTATCCTTTTTTCCTAATCTTTGTCCTTTTGTATTTTTCAGGATTAGCTATGATGTGATGGTAAATTATTTTTCTTTTCATTTTTCTTTTTTTTTTACCGAGATTTAGGGTAATTTCATTCACTTTTATCTAATCTTCCATAAACAAAAAGCTTGAAGAAACAAGTAAAGCCATTCATTCTATTTTTGTCCTCTTCTCTTATCAAAATTAGTTATGATTCATTTTTTTTTTTTTACTGAGATCTAGGGTAACTTCATTCACCTTGATCCAACCTTTCATAAACAAATAACTTTCCCAATAATGACCAATTCAATGAAGCGAGAAAAACTAACAAAATAGAGGAAGCAAATAAGGAAGCTTATTAACCATTGGGATTTACTCCATCGGCCATCCTTCCCCATTAAAAGGGAGAGATGAGGGTTTTGAATCCTTACCTTCTTTAGGGGGTTGGAGTGGGTGGGGACAATTAATTTTAGGTATGGATTTCGACTCTTATGCCCTGCCTCTGTCCTTTTCTCTTTTCGAGATTAGTTATCTTTTTTTCCTATTCTTTGTCCTTTTGTATTTTCGATATTAGCTATGATGTGATGGGAAATCATTTTTTCTTTACATTTTTCTTTTTTGTTTACTAAGATTTAGGGCAATTTCATTCACCTCGATCTAATCTTTCATAAACAAAAAGCTTGAAGAAACAAGTAAAGCCATTAATCCTATTTTTGTCCTTTTCTCTTTTCAAGATTAGTTATGATATGATGTCAAATTATTTTTTCTTTTCGTTTTTCTTTTTTTGTTTACGATATTTAAGGCAACTTTGTTCACCTTGATCCAATATTTCATAAACAACTAACTTTGTCAATGATGACCAGTTCAATGAAGTGAGATAATAGCTCCTGCAAAAACTAACAAAATAGAGGAAGCAAATGAGGAGGGTTATTAACTATTGGGATTTGTCCTAATGACCATCCTTTCCCATTGGAAGGGAAAGGTGGAAGATCTGAATCCTCACCTTCATTGGATGGTTGAGGTGGAAATAATTAATTTTATGTATGGATTTCAACTCCTATACCCTGTAAAGAGGCAAGGCAACGAGAGTGAGTTAGAAGTTAGATTAGGACTAAAAAAAAGGGATGGTTATTTAAGAAAAAAATAAGGAGAGTTCATTCACATTAAGAAAACCCCAACTTCGATTTTAATTTCAAATTTATTTATTTTTGTTTAAAATAATTACAAATTTTCACTCTAACCTCAATTTTACCTCCGTTAACCATTCATCCAAAAATTGTCACTCGTTTCTTCATAATTATTGGTTCTACTACTATTCCAAAGGCGAAGGTGTGGATGGTGACACAAATTTTGATAATGACTCATGTTGATAATTTTGGAGAAATTAATGTCGATTTTTGGAGAGGGTTAATCAAAGCGGATTTGATATTAGAGTAAAAGTTAGTGATTTTTTTTGAAAAAAAAAAATTTGTTGCAAAATTGAAATTAGATTTAGGGTCTAAATTTTTTTAAAAAGAAACTCTGTCCGAAACACGATACAAAGAAGGAGGAGAATATTTCGCAAAATCGGATGTCGTGGAGGTCGAAATTACCGCGGCCTCCTCCAAAGCCCAGTATGAGAACGTAACGTCGCGGGAGCGCGCTGGCGGTTCGGCCTGATCAGGGACATCTCGGTAATTTCGTCCGGGGCAGTTGAGAGTTATGAGGAAATGTACAAAAACCAAAACCGTTTGAAGCAAAAAGCATGCTCGGTCCTCGCCTCGTCTTTTCGCAAACTTTCATCTCTCAAATAGCACTCTCTCTCTCTACATCTCTCTGCAGATTTTCCTTCATTTTCCTCCCTTCTCTCTCTCTCTCTCTCTAGAAACCGCTTCACCGTCGTGTCCGTCGCCGAGCGCTCCCTAGGGTTTCGCCCTCGGGCGCTGAGCGAAGACGCCCGGCGAGAAATCTCTCGCCGCCGCCGTCGCCGCCGCCGCCGCCGCAGTATCTTGTCGGTCAAGGTACGTCCCGGCCTCGTTTGCGCTCTCACTGTGCGCGACGAGACTCGCGGCTCGGTCTGCATTTTTAAGTCCGTGAACCAGGGGGGTTTCGTTTCCAAACGGGCGGGAAATGTCCGAGAATGACGTACTGTTGCCATAAATGCACTGTATCTGTGTCCATCGCTACCAGTTTACCTGCTGATTCTTCAGAAAGGGAACGTTCTGTCGACTACGTCGTGTATTTCGCACTCGTGGAGGCGTCGCTTTATTTCAAAAACTTTGATAGTTCGATTCAGTCCGACTGATTATCATGCTGGTATCAGTTTCTTTAGTTCGTCGTATTTTAGAGCCATGTAAACTTATCTTTATTTTTTGATATTGGTCGACTGAAACGACAAACTGTACGCTGATGACGACCGTCGGTAGTAACTTCTAGTGATGCTTGGAGATGGGTTGGTGTAATGCAGTCCGATGGTTTGTCATGTTCCTATACCGATTGCTGCATGAATGGCGTCCCGAGTGATGGCCTATGCTTGGGGAGTCCTTAGAACATCTTAGAAATTGAAAAACATGAAAGAAGAAAAGAGAAATCTATGCGCATGTGTATTTGTGTGTGCTTTTAAAAATCATGTTAGTTCTGAATTCTCTATAAAACATTTTTATGGGTTTATTTTGATCCATGCTGTCAAGGGTGTTGACTCATTCTGAGTTATGCTACTCTGCTCACTATTGTATTTCTCATTGAAAAGTGCCTCTTCTGATTCTTGAGACAGGCTGAGAATTAAATTAACAAATGGAATCGTCTGAAGAAGAGGGTGAGATATTACCTCACATCACAGAAGCTACCAAAAGGGAAGACTTGGCGAAATCTATGGTATGTCTAGTAAGTTATGTTTTTTTCAGGACATAGTGAGGTGAAGGCTGCCTTTTTTTTTTTTTTTATTTCCTTATATCAATCAAAAAATTATAGAGAAATGAGCGTCTATCATTGTTTAATTTTGCTGACCGGCATAAAATTTTTTACAACTTAACTGAACTGACACAAATTATGTGCTATTCTGCAATCTTACCATCTATTATTTAACAGGACGTTCCGGCCAAAAAAAAATCCAACTCCATTGAAGCAGATAATGAGAATGTTTATATCGGGGATTCTGAAGAGGAAAATGAGGAAGACATATTTGATACAATGTGCGCGATCTGTGACGATGGAGGAGATATACTTCCGTAAGTAGTAGTTTCCTTTTCTATTTCTACGAAGTTAGTTAAAATGCTACACACATTTGTCAATGTTGATGATGGAACAACAGGTTTGTGCGAATGTGAGATTGGTGGCGGTAATCCTTCTTTCTAATTAATTATACTGCATTTTGCTGCATGCATATCCATGTCCTTGAAGAACCATGCATGCTAGATATTCGATTCTGAATGTACTTTTTCTCGTTATATCAAGGAAATTTTTTGACAATATGGAACCCAAAGTCCATATGCTCTCGAGCTATATTCTTCATGCTTAATCTATGGAATTCTTTGTAATATGGAGAGGTCAGTGAAAATGCAACTCTTTTGGCAGTCAAAGTTGGTGAAGATTATTTAAATGCACAAACTCTTTATCTTATAGCGTCTTTCATTAGCAGTGCATGTACACAGCATATGCATAAGATGGGATTAACTAGTAAAATGCAGAAGATAAAGACTTCAATATGACTTACGAAAAGAAATCGGTTTTAAACTTTCCTCCACCTTCGTAGCTTGATATCTTGGAACTTGTAAGTGAACGTGTTATTATTATTAGTACATAAGCATTCATGTCCTTAATGGCAAGAATAGGCACCAAGTAAGCTGTGATGGACCATATGCTTCATTCTGTCTGAATTTATGCAGTGTGCTGAATAGAATTGATGCTAGATCGTATTATCTCAAACGGTATGAGTATATAGAGTGATTCTCCAAATTATTTGGTTGATTTGTTCTCATACCCTTCCATAAGTAAGTTAGTAAAAATACATGCTTTTTTGAAGGAGTGTCGTCAATCATGAGATGCTGACTAATGCATCTCTATAGCCCCTGCCTTGTCCTTGTTTTGGAATATTAAATGTCATCTTATAAGAATTATCTTTTTGAAAGAATATGTAGATCAAATCAACTGTTCCAAGAATACTCTATATGCGCCGCAAAAGCTCTATGTACTTATATCTTAACTACCTCCTAAGATTTCACAATTGCAAAATCATTTAAACTCCCATGCAATCCTCTAACCAGTTTCAGAGACTAACTTTTAGGGAATATAATGTCATATTCTCGTAATGGAAGTTTATATCCTCACTTTATGATTACTCAAACTCTCTAAACTCTCCTCACTTTTTATTTTCTTTGCAGAATGCTAATATGTTGCACCCTATATCCCTTTGATAGGGCTTAATGCACATGTACAAAGCAATGTACCATATTCAACGTTGTGGAAGATTTCTCTAACGATTAAATACGAATGCACTTTTTCAATGCATATTTTAAAGTGTTGGCTAATATTATGCATTAAAGTTGCTTGGCACTATTTCTTCTTCATTTGTTGGACTCATCCCTTAGGGTTTATTCCTTCTTCACGCCTTGGAGTTGTCTGATGATAGTCATATGTATAGATGTACATCCATGCACATGTCGTCTGATATTTTTATTATTATCCATAGTGCCAATTTAATTTTTATTCCTGAGATTAGCATTTAGCATTGGACTTTATAGGATTTATACTTTTTGATTAATTTATCCTATTATGGACAATAATTTACTTTAACAAATTGTAATTCAGCCAAAATAAAACCACAGACTAAGAATGACAAATTAAATAGCGATACATTTATGTTAGCCTTCCATGGACTAATATTGTACATAAACTCATAGAGATGAACCGTTATATTTCTCTGTGGTTGATTGAATTATATGTGCTTCTACATCGTAATTTGAACCATGAAGTAATTTGGATATCTGATAAGCATTTTCCATATAGTACATTGCAAAATTATTTTCTAAATAAGACGGGCCCAATTTTGGTTCAACCAAGATGCAATATTCTTTATACTATTAAAGTGATGGATTCCATGTGGTTGACATATCAAATTCACAAACAAAAAAGTACATAAGAGAACTTGGACCTTAGATTTTACAAATATTGCTTGTAAAATATATTTCTCAACTGACATTTTTATTTCAAGAGATTTTCTTAATTGGTCCTATTCAATATTTGTCATCCACAATTGGCTGTTTATCCTTCTATACCAATCCATATCAGTGCAATTTAGAACAATTTCTACAAACATTATACCCCATTATGCTTTCAAGCTATGAGATACTTTAGGTTAAAAAGAAATTAGTATATTATATTCTCCAACAATTGTTTTTATAATTTTAGCATTATATAGAATAACCATGGAGAAACCATATAATACCCATGACATGTTTTAGCAAATTTAGTGCCTTTGTGATACATGTGGTTCTTTCACTTTTAATACAGAGCAGCTCTTAATGGGTGAATTAATTCAAGGTAGTTGGCAGTTTGTCATACTAATGCTTCTTTTGGTGTTGTGTAGTTGTGATGGGAGATGCTTGAGATCCTTTCATGCTACTAAAGGAACTGGGATTAGCTCCTCGTGTAAAACTCTTGGCTTCATTGATGATGCTCAAGTCGAAGTATTGACTACACACCTTATTCTTGTCATGTTTTCTATCTATGATTTGAATTCATGTGGTTCAGTTTTACTAGGGCATATGATTCCCTGCAGGCTATTCCCAGATTCTTTTGTGACAATTGTAAGTATAACATGCACCAATGCTTTGCATGCGGAGAGTTGGGTTCTTCTGACAGAGCTTTGGGTGCAGAGGTAGGGTTCACGCAGCTTGGACATAACTTCAGATCTGAATCCCTTGGAACACGAATAGCAGACTCTCGTTTTCTTTTCTTAGATTAATTGATTATGTTGCCTATTCTGCCTTGAATCATCTTCTAATCATTTGGCTCTGTCCTTGTGGTGTTTTTTATGCATTCAACTCTTCAGTGAGAAAGAGAGACTATATAAATGTTTGTCAGCATGCTGAGTATAAAATGGTTCATCTTGCACCTATCAAGTTGGCTTTGAGAAAAGCTATTCCATTTGTAATGTCATGGATTCTCATGAAATTTGGTCTAAGTTATGTGTGTTATGTTTTACCTTGCTCTACTGATGGGCGAGCACATGTTTACCTTGAATATTTTGGATAATGTCCTTGGATGCCAGTTTTTCCTTCATATATGGAGTTATAGAGCACACATTTTCTAAAGGAAGAGGTTGGAGCAAAGCATTGCTTAATTTTGAGACCAAAAGGTGCTAAAAAGTCAGCTTTGTTATCTTGAAGCCATTCTGCAAAATGGCAGGGAGCTTGGTGGGTACGATATCCCATGGATATAATTGAAATTATTTGGTCTCTTCATCTATGCAAAAGTGTCACTTAGTGAAGGGGTATCCTATTGGAGAGTAATAAGGTTTGCAGTCCGATATGCTTTGGAATGCTGGGCTGCTAAGTATCTACATGTGCACAAAAGGAGTGTAACTCTAGGGTAGTGCTTTGTGGACACTCAGGAAAGGACAGGTTAAAAGGCTTAAGAGGAGAAAAGGTTGATTTAGTTCTGATTCAACATATTATCGGTGGGGCTATGGTGGTTGGTTTGGATATCTGTGAACATGCTCTAGGTGGCAGATGAGACATTAGGATTGACACATAGTATAGAAAGGGGAGAGTTAAATAGATCTGGGTGGATATTTTGAATAAACATCTTGGATGCTTGGAAGTTGCTGACTATCCGATCAAGATGTATGGAGCCGACCATATTTTTGTGGAAAAAGGATAGGTGACGGTAGTGGTGAAAGTGGTAGTTCATATTGTGTATCTGCATGGACTTGCAACATCTCATTTGCTTCATGGCTATAATTCTTTGCATATTTGCTTGGTATTGGTTAATACATTTGCTCCCGGCTAATGCTAATACATTCTCACATCTTGTTTAGGTTTTTCCTTGTATTTCTGCAACTTGTGGCCATTTCTATCACCCAAAATGTGTATCAAAACTGATCCATCGTGGTGATGAAAGTCAGGCTCAAAAGCTTCAAGAGAAAATTGCTGCAGGCGAATTATTTACTTGTCCAGTTCATAAATGTCTTATTTGTCGGCAAGGTGAAGATAAAGAGATTCATGAATTGCAGTTTGCAGTCTGTAGACGCTGCCCTAAGGCCTACCACAGAAAGTGCTTACCAGCGTATGATCTAGTCATTTGCCATATCTCCCATGCATCTTCTAAAGATATGCTTGTGAAGATATAAACTATGTCTCATGTGATTACTTGATAGTTTAAGCTCTTAAACTAATTAGTATCAACTTACCTTTAACTAGAATTGACAGTGTTGAGTGTCACCCACTACATGTTTTTTTTTTTTTTTCCAACTTGGATTTTAATTTTTTTTAACCTATGTATTTTGTTTGCCAGCTTGAATTGACAAGGTTCTCATCATCTTGCCCTTCATGTGATAGACATTGTTAATATGTAATATACAACCCACGTCATTCTCTAACAACTTAACTTCCAGAGCCAACCGTTTTCTAATTAACATTACCAATGTTTCTGGTTTTTATTTATTATTTATTTATAGGAAAAATTTTTATCTGATTTCCATTAACTTTCCCTGCTTCAGGTCTATTTCTTTCATGAGCGATGAAAGTCGGAATATTATCCAAAGGGCTTGGGAAGGTTATTTGCCAAAGCGAATCCTTATATACTGCAGGTAAGTTCCATTTTAGTACAAATTACTGGTAAGTAGCAGTCCTTGTACAGTGAGCACTTGAATGCAAATGTGGTTAAAATCATGTTGACCAGGGATCATACCATAGATAGAAGACTTAAGACGCCACCTAGAAATCACATAAAATTTCCTGATGGTGGACTGAAGATGAAAGGGCTGCTTACAAACAAAGTGAGTGTTGATGATTTGAAGAGAAGTGCTACTTCTGAAAATAAAGCAAAGGATAAAGCTGTTGTGAAGATGCCAAAATCAGATTATGACGTTTGGAGAAAAGGTAGAATTGGTGTTGTCAGAGAAAGCTTAAAAATTGGTGCTATAAAAAAAGCAAACAGCGTTGATGCTGTAAAGAAGTCATTGACGACCGGCAAGTCCTCAGGTGAGAAAGTTGGAAAGGTCATAGTGAATAGGAGCTCACGGGAAGACATTGTCCCATCATCTAAGTCAGGGCCATATTTGGAGAACAAAAGGCGGAAGATTGTGGTTAGCTCAATCTCAGATAAGACTGGGATGGCAAAAGAGAGAAAATCAGCAAGCAGTGCAATGGAAGATCGGTGATCCATCAAATCCTTTCTTGTTATGAATTTGCTGTTATGAAACCTCCTTCTCTTTCAATTAACTTTAATATGCCAACATCCAAAGATGAAGCCATATTATCGCACTTGCATTTGATGCCTATTTCTTGTGTAGCAAATTGTTTTTCTCATCTTGTCATACAGAATTTTGGCTTTTATGGAACAAACCTCTTCCGAATTTAATGCCGAAAGATTAGCGGGGAAGCAGAGCATATCATCATTATATGCTCCTGGTTCAAAGATCATTTCGGATAAGACCATAACACTGAGCAAGGTTGAGGGCTTTCTGAAGGTATTTCCTACTACTGGTGCACAACTTCTATCTGTACTTTGTAGCCATATGATCAGCCTTCTTGTTGTTGAATTTCTTTCATGAACCTTCTGAAGGCCATTCGAACAGCATTGCAAAAGCTAAAAGAAGGATGTGCAGTGGAGGAAGCTAAAGAAATATGTGAACCGGGGATCCTCCGACAGATACCCATATGGAAGGTCAAAGCGATTCTGACTTGCAGCTACTTCACAGTTACATTTGTGCAAGATGTGTTTGTCCATAGTTTGGAGAGCAGATACATTCTGTTAACTAATACTGAATGTGTGCATATTGATCTGGACTTGCTTATTTTAGGGTCCAGCTGGTTTCGGCATTACCTTAATTTAAGTGGACCAGTTAGACCATAGGCCTAAACTGAACATGTGGGTGAGTGGGGTTGTGTGTGAATGTGTGATATGTCGATTGATGATCAACACAAAAGAAATCAGGGTCGAGGACTAGCAAGTGGGCTAGGTGGTGGCTGATCTTGTTGGATTTGAATGTGACGAGTCTAGTTACTCTAGTTCTATAAACTGGTCTAGGTCCATTAGAAGCACATTAGATGGAGTTGGAGCACATTACTTTTCAGATGATTAGTAGCTGTAGATTACTGATTACTTTCTCGTGTGTATCCAGAAGAAGCTGAAAATGTATCTTGGACCATTTATTCATGGTCCACGCTATACATCATTTGGACGCCATTTTACTAAAGTGGAGAAGCTTCAGGAGGTAATTTATTTCCATGTGTTTTTCCCTGCTGGTGTTATCACTATATTGCTGATAGCCTACAGTTGAAGCTGTATTGTTAAGTGGATTGTATCTTAAACATTTTTTTTTTCAAGGGAGAAGTCTGCAAGTGATAACTTCTTTTGAGAGAAACCATGACCTTTCTACCGTCAATTATGGCAGATGTGGGACCTGAGGTCATATAAATGCTAGCAGACTGAAGCTGTTGCTATTTATGGTTTATCCTTTTGCCTTGAGCACATTCTGTTGGAGGTGATTGTAGAGCTTGCATGACATCTTATTTTTCTTTTCTTTCACATTCTGTGTCCATGAAATAATAGATGGATGTAAATTATTTAGTGCACACTGTCCATAGATGAATGGTTGTCTGCAAATTTAGTTTTCTAACCAAATCTCATGGGCTTTGTTCTGTAGATTGTGGATAGGCTCCATTTGTACGTGCAAAAGGGGGACACTGTAAGAGCTCTGTCCTTCATTTGTTTCCACACTTCAATTGATGGCTCTACTTTTTCTCTTTTGTTTCAGCTTCCACGGCCTGTTCTTGTTGTTCTGTTATTATTACTTTTGAGGCTTGGCTTTAAGTAAAAACAAGCTACTGGAGATACTGCATTGCACTCTCTGGTTGCATCAGGAACGAATCTCTAGATTGTGTTCACCTTAAGAGGGCTAGGATGGGGTGGGGGCATCACCGCAAAAGGGCCTAAACATCTAAAATTTTCTTCCATTTCAGTATGTTACATGTGAGAGATGATTATGGTGGGCACCCATTACTTTCCCACACTTACACCACTAGAAATCAGCAATTCTTCAGCCACATGACCCATTCATTCCCTCGGAATTTTCTTTTTTTTTTTAGGGTCTGCTCGATAATTATTCAACCTAGATAAGTTTTTATCAATAAGTTGTACGGTAACTTCATATGATCATCGAAAAATATATTTTTCTCATTGGCGAACATCCAGGTAATTTGGTGAGACAATGCGGAGTGTCATACAGATAGTCTTATTCTTGAGGTCCCCTTCCATGAATTAATTAATTACTTTTATGAAATTGTACTAGCATACTCTTCCACAACACCAGGCAATGCAATTCTGTCCCTGAAATGAATTACAAGTTAGACAATCTTGCATATTGAGGAGAATGTATCCATGTATAGTTTTATTATCATGTTAAACATATCCAGATTTTCGAACATCTGATTATAGAAATCTTCCTAATTGGAGGGTATCTTCATATAAATGATGATTTGTAATCATGATGTTTTTTTTTTTTCCATCTATGTTCTGCTGCTTCTCAAGTTGGCTTTTTAAAAAAAAAAAAAAATACCATTTTCTCTGGGCAGATAGTGGATTTCTGTTGCGGTTCCAATGACTTCAGTTGTCTAATGAAAGAAAAGCTCGACAAAGTAGGGAAGCGCTGCTTTTTCAAAAACTATGATCTTTTCCCTCCCAAGGTAAATCTTGACTCTTTCACATAATTGTTCTTTTTTTTTACGAGGGAAATGTTTCTTTTTATGCTTCCCGTGGACTCTGTTATTTCCTTTTGGTAAACTTTCATCTTAAAACAGAATTAGTCTTGACTCTTGCCATATTAGACTCTTCAGAAGTTTGCTGAGAATCACTGACTCAGTCATCTATCAGCTTTTCCCATCATATTAGTTTCTATAGCAGTAATGTCATGAAGAGTGGTTTCTTCATTGAATATAGATATGATAATTGCAGAGAGTGCTCCATTTCCTTTCGCGTTTGTCATTTTTGAGGTTTTTTTAGGAGGTCAAATCCATTTAAACATTGAGATCATCATTTTCTATTGCAGTTTTCATAATGGGGATGCAAGGTGATTGATGACAGCTTAGATTTGTTCACCATATTTTGGTCATCTTGTTCTCCTTTTCTAAGTGTCGTTTTGGCAAGGAGTGCTAAAATTATTGTCCATGTATCAGGAACTAGAAACTAGGACTTTTTTTCTAAGCTGAATGTTTAAAAGGCTTAGGGAGAAAATAAGCGGAGAACCACCCTGGGGTGGGAGACCCCGTGCTGTCCTCCGTATTCCCTCTTTGTCGGGAAGACAAAGACAAAGATAGACAGGGAATTTGGGGGCCCTATAGTGGGGAAGGTAGACTCCACGACGGGACTTGCTTGCAGGTCTCGGCTATCGCTGGGTAGGCTGGTATAGTAGCCACTTGCGCGTGGGGTGCATAGGGGTGGGTGAAAAGCCCACTGCAGTGTTAGCGTGCCTTACGGCACTGCATACAACCGCACGCTAACACTATACCCCCAGTTGTATGCAAGGCCGTGACAACTACATATCACTCTTAAGGAGCTAGATATAAAGATATACATGTAGGACTCCACGTCAATATTTATTTACTAGTCATATGTAATTCAGAACATCGAGGAATTGATTTGTGAAAGCAAAAGTTTGACAGTAAACATCTGATCCAGCTTTTGAGGACTTGTTAATGAATCCATAGCAACCAGGTCAATAATGATACTACATGCAAGCATCACATTGTCTGTCTGCTTAAAACCTTTTTGCTGAGATGATCTTGGTTTGATACAATAATTACTGCTCAATTGTCAATGACCTATATGCAAGCATTGGCATTCTGTGTGTTCTCAAAACCTACTTGACTAGGATAGTTTTTTTTGTACTACTTAATTATGTCATTCCCCTCTGTGACGTAGTCTGTTCCTAGCTGATTGATCGTTTGTCTTCTATTGTTTCTTGTCATGACAATATTGCTGAGATACTTCATTTATTCCATGTGGATTAATCTGGACCTGCACATGGATCATGAAGAAGTTTTTGTTTTTGGTGCAGAATACTTTTCAATTTGAGAAGAGAGATTGGATGTCTGTCAATGTAGATGAATTACCAGATGGGTCTCAATTGGTGAGGCAATTAATAGTTGGTCTTCAATCAAAATCATGTTTTAAAATGTAATGGAGCTTCATTTATTTGCCCCATCATGTATTTTGTGGAACAGATTATGGGCCTCAATCCTCCTTTTGGTGTCAATGCATCTCTGGCGAATAAGTTCATCAACAAAGCTCTCACATTCAAGCCTAAGCTCCTCATTCTTATAGTCCCACAAGAAACCAAACGGTGAGGACTTGTAGTTCCTTAGTGTTATCGCAGTTTGTTGAACTGTACTGAAGTACCTTTGACTTTCGTTCATGATAGACTCGATATTGGAGCTGATCCATATGATTTGCTTTGGGAGGACTGTGAGCTGCTATCGGGAAAGGTATGTCAGGATAATCCATGGCACATCCCTTTGATATAACTAAAGCTATTGGAACTGATTCCTGAATTTCATTCAAAAGAGTGAGGAGGTAATTTGTTTATTTGAAGATTCTGAATGCTCTGAGATACAATTAGGTTTATTCAGGGTTTATTCAGGGTGAATCCCACCTCTTCTATGTTCGTTCACTGTCGTCATCGCCATCATCCTTTTTGTTGTAACCTCCTCCTCTTCCTATTCATCCTTTCTCTTCCCCCTCCTTCAAGCTCCCCAAAAATCTACATGCACTAAAGTACCTCCAACCAATGTTTTGTTTCTTGATATTATTTTTGCCTGTAGCTACCATGCTTTTTATATAACATAGTTTATGTTCAAGATCATTTGTGAAAAAATGATCGTCGGTATTGATCAAGAAATGACACGTTTTGGTTTCATGACATAATTTTTGTCTTTAGCTAGCATTTCATTAGAGATAGAAGTGCAATTTCTATAACATGGTTATGTTAATGATCATTTGTCAAAAGTCGCTGAAGTTGGAACACTAGGAACTAGGATACATCTTTTTTCTCATTCAACTTGCACTTTTTGTCCAAGAGTGAAGGAAAAGTACAATCGGGATTTTGAAGGTATAAGAGGCAGGGAGGGTTATATGGGTTTGGCCTATAAGCTGAGGGCACATGTGCAAAAACACTCCTTTAATTAAAAGAACCATTTGCATTGCACCGCATATGAAAACAATTTAATGCAGTGGCTAATGGTAACAATCTTCTCTTTTCCTTTTTTCGGATGAACATTATATATCTTTGTGAATAGAGATCATCTGAACAGTCTTATAATCTTCTCTTCAGTCGTTTTACCTTCCGGGATCCATTGATGTGCACAACAAACGGCTGGAGGATTGGAATGTAGCGTCCCCACCTCTGTACCTTTGGAGTCGCCGTGATTGGACTCCCAAGCACAAGACAATAGCTGAAGAGCGTGGCCACATTTCCAAACGAGAATATATTAGACAGGAAGAAACAAATGCTGGAGCAGCCATCTCAAACTATCTGATGGAAGAAAATTATGATTGCTATCAGGATTACTCCTCCGCAGTGAATGCCAATATCGATTTGTCCAGCATATTCGATGACTTTCCAGATGATGATGCTGTCGATGGAGCTAGCAACTCCCCGTCCATTGCAAATTTTAAAAGTACTCTGCAACTCAGAGCGTTCGGGACTCAGATGGTACAACCACAAGAAGGATTTTGGAATTTCCGACCAAATGATTATGGACACGTTCCCATGCAGCCCGAGCATCGCAGGACTTTTGAAGTTCCAGGAAGGCAACCGCAACTCAGCCATTGGAACCAGCAGCCAAATTCTCATGGTTCTCTGCATCTAGGAGGTATTACTTTACCTAACCAGCAATCTGCCTCGCAGCAATGGCAACACAGCCTTTGGAACCAGCAACCAAATTCGTATGGTTCTCTGCATCTCGGAGGTATTACTTTACCTAACCAGCAATCTGCCTCGCAGCCATTTGGTCACGGACCGCCTTCATCCAGGGAATATCTGCTTCAATTTCCCTTTAGATAAAGATACTTGAACGGCATGCATTTTGGATCCTCAGCGGCAGCATAACTCTTTTTCTCATCTTTTTATCCTCTTCTTCTGATGGTGACTTGTCCATCGTCCGCTGTCCTTAAAAGACGACTTGGCTAATTAAAGTCCACTTAGTGAACATTACTTTCATTTATGTGTTTAATGAGTGAAATAGCGACGTATGGATATATTAGAGTGGCAGGAGGAGCCGCTTTTCTTTCTCCAACATCTCTCCTTTACCGGTCTCTCCTCCGTCGTACTTATTTGTGTTGCCGTCCTGGCAGTTTGCAATCCAATTTCTTTGATTTATCACACGATCGGATTTAATACAAACGTGGTGAGGACGAAGTTTGGAAGCTCACTTATCCAATGTCTCACTGCAAACGTGGACAGAACGAAGTTTCAGAGCTTACTTGATCCCAGAGACAATGGCATTAATAAAATGGTGCTTGTAGCAATGATAATGTCTTTTTTTTTTGTCTAATTAGCCGTTGATATCTTCACAGCGACGTTATTAATCATTGAATATACTATGCCATAACGTGTTGAAAATTGAAGGTTAAAAATGAAAAGATTTCAAGTGCTAATTACATCGGAAATTATTTTAATTTTTTTTAATAAAAATACGCTTCTCATGTGGAGAAATAATTTGCAAAAAAAGAAAATTCTTTACGAGGGACTTTTCTTTTGAAAAAAATGTTACGTAATTAGTAACTCCATAATTATGCACTTTTTCCCATAGTTTATTTAGATCTGAAAATGTAATCATCCGGAGAAGAAATGATTTCTGGAGATTTAGTGATATCATTAATGGAAAAGGTAAATATCAAAATGACAAAAAAGTTTTAATCACAAATTAACTAGTAATATGTCATTTTTTTTTAATTGGTGAAATCTTTATGTGATAGTAACCTTATTCCATATTCTTAATATGTTAGTAACCTCGACAATATAAAAGTCATGTCTGGTTGAACGATAAAACAATTTAATCTAATTTTAGGCAGAAATGAAATTATTAAAAATGATACATGGAGGGATTCCAGTTTTGTTGGAGAGAGACAGCATGAAAAACTATAGTGAGAAATTTGAGAATTGAATTCAGACAAACTTTTGAAAGCGTTCTATCCCTTAGGACTGCCATACACAAATTACTCTATTTAATGACACAAGCCTTACAAATTTTCCCCTGTATTTAGAGCGCAGGGAGACTCATTGCTGTTCATGGTCACTGGTCAGAACAAACTTGGGTACAAAAGGATAAATTTTTGGTTGTGATTACTGAATATCCGAATTAAGAACCAGATTTACAGGGCAAAGCTACCCTTTTTCTTAGTAACAGGATTTGCAATGTCACCCAACAAGTTGGTCCTTGACATTCCAAAATTTACACTTCCTCTCAGTCGCTACCTAAATCTACAACAGAGCCTTGCCTTCTCTCTTCCTGCTCTTCTTGGTCTCAGAAGATCAAGGTTACAACCACAAATTTTAAGAATTTGCATTCGGCGGGTGAGCAGCCACCGGTCGTATTGCATCTTATAATACAGGCCGATCAACCTATTTCTGATAATTTTACTTGTCCTCCACTTTAAGCGAATTTAATCTTCTCAGTCTCTGGTCAAGCTCTGCCATCACTGCTGGCTCCTGCTTCTTCCTTTGCTTCGACAGAGTGGTGGTGGTCATTGAACCGATTTTATCAAATGCAACCTGCAAGCCAACGGATTCATTTCCAATGCTAAGCCCATGAAACTCATTTGAATGGCATACCAGGATCAAGTGATAGAAAGAGTGCTGAGAGCCGTGACATGAACTTGGGGGACTCAACAACGTTTAATGCAAAGTAGTGTGGTGGCGGATCGAATTTTGTTAACGCTTAGCATGATGAGTGTTGTAGATGCTGGGACAATCTAAATGGTCACACAAAGATAACAGGGACGAAAGACCACTCAACAACAAACGAGTGATACAAGAGTACAAGAGCGTTTAATGGCATATGAGAATTGAGTGGAACAAGAGTACTGGGAACCGTGAGAGAAACTCCAGGAAGTCGACAGTATTTATTGCTCATTTTGCTTGATCAAAATTGTGGTCGAATTGAATTTAGCAATGCTCGATATAATCAGTATTTCAGATGCTTGGACAATCTAAATGGTTGCACAAAGATCAATGTGACAAGAGCTGACTCAACAACAAACAAGTGAACACCTTGGACGTTGGACCTACTAATCTTCACTCAATTTTCATAAACGCAAAACATTTAATCTCACGAGACAAAAAAAAAGTGACAAAAGAAAGAGGAATAACTTACTGTCAATAGGTCATCAGGGTCAAAGAGGTGGTGAGTTGTTCTCTGCAATACGTTAATTACGTCACCTACATGATGGGTTAGAAGCAGCTCATCCTCCTTCATCTGCATGCATAATCAGGAGTCAAAAAATCATTCAGAATTAATTCCGCAAATAGCAGCAGATGCACAACTTAGAAATATGCAGACCTTGAAGATGGCCAGAGCTACGTGAAATAAAACCTTAGCCCCCTCATAGAAAAGAATATCCCACACTCTGAGAGTCGTCTGAAAATCAAGAAAAACAACGAAAGAAGCGTCAGGTATTTAATTGGTGATGTTATGTTTAAGGGGGTTCCTTGTAAAGGAGAGGAAGAGCATAGTTGCTCCAACCTCTGAAGGCAGGCTTTTAGAGAAGAGGCACAGAAACCACTCTGTGGCAACAAGAGATACATCAAACTCCAATGCTTCCAAATGAGCAGCTATCCTGCACATTTCTTGTTTTGTTATCAAACAGAAACCAATCTAACCAAATGCGACTGTGTGAAAAGGTCGATAAAATTACCTTGGGCACTTTTTGGTCAGTAAGTCTTTAAAAACCCTTTGTTCAACATGACATCCGGATAAATTAGTGGTGTAGCAGTCATTAACCAAGACGTTTTCTAGTAAAACAGCGAGCATCCAAAATGCATCTTCTTCTGTTTTCATCACAAGCAACAATAATGCTGCAACATAGTTTAGACCCTGCAAGAGAGTTACTGGAATCATAAGGCTACTTTACTGCGCTATAATATCAAAAGACACAACAAGTGGAAATCCATTAATTGAAGTTAGTCTGCAAAGAACAAAATAAGACTATTATGGGCATATAGATACCTAGTAACAGTGGGAATGGTTAGGTTGAACATAAGCTTTAGATTTGAATGAGTACAATATGATGTATAACATTTTTTGCCCCCTTTTTTTCACATTTTGGCAAGTCAACCAAGAAGTTTGGTATAAATTATGGGAGATAAGTCCTAAAAGGGGAGAGATCCAGAACACAAAACAGGATAAACAGAAAAAAGAAACATCTGTTGGAGCCAACACAACAGCCATGAATGAAGTAATTACTCCTTGACTTAGGAAAAACATATAATGGGGTGTATTACACCAAAAAGACAAAATTCAAATCCAGGGAGATAATTCTTATGAGCAGAGACGGAATCCAAAGAATTAGACCAAGGACAGACCTGACAGTAACCAACATCAGAATCACGGAAAGAATATCCGACTAGGACACGTCGTAGAGCAGCATGACCCTCCGGAGTGTCCAACCATGGGTGACCAGGGAAGGTTCGTGGTAGATCCTGCATGCATAAGCATATGAACTAATTTCCAACCAAAACTGGAAACAATAATAGAAAGTTTTCTTTTTCTTGTGATGAAGTTTTGATTTCGGGCATGAGAAATCTAGAAGAATTCAAACTGTCAAGGTGCATTTTCCTCTACACACAACTAACTACACATCAAGAAAATTCCCGTTCAAATGAACAAGTGTACGTTCCAGGGATACATTTTTTTCTTTCAAGACAAAGCAGAAACTGATGTCTAGTTACATGTAAATTCTAGAACATGCAAGAACCAACAAAATGCAGCAGCAGAAGAAGGGAAAGAGGACTATTTCCCATGTGGACATCCTTCATCATCCATTAAATGACTATAGAAGCAGAACACCAAACTTATGCCTTATCTTAGGTATCCTCTTTTAATAATCCGGGTGATCTAAATTGACACTAGACTCTGACTATCAATCCAGCAATTCATATGGCATTCCATCGTATCCCAATGAAGATCAGTAGTCTCATTAATCAGATCAAAATTCTCTTATTTCTGGTAAATGACAGATTCCAGTATCGAAAGACTTCTATAAGAATAAACTAAAGCAAATTAGAAATTGAAGATGTCACCTAATTAACCAAATCTAGATGCAGAATGAAAGCAATCACATATCAATTCTTTTACAGGCAAAAGGAAATATATTTAGACATAAAGCGATCTTTCTCTTTCAAATTAAACAATTTCCATAGGCATGTTTAGCATGCCACTCCTCACAAAGGAGAAAGTAATTCAGAAATGCAAATCCATTTGCCGCACAAATTAAATTTCTCAGAGGCGATCCGTCGAAAACCAAATCCAACCGAAATCTGCACAGACAATTTCACGGGCCCATTCAAAATCCAAACTTTCTCACTCACATGATCAATCTGTCTCGTGGCAGCCGTGACCTTGCCCTCCACAGCCTTGCTCAGATCGTTGTAGTAACTCTCCGGCACAGTGGACTTCTTCTTCGCGGCCCCGGAAAGGGAGAACCAGACCTTGGGCCGCAGCACCGGAGGGATCCCCTTCCTGATCAGCTTCTTCAACGTGATCGCATTGGCCAGGGCCGATATCTTGAGGGACGACTTGAGCGCAATCCCGTTCGAGACCTCCGGCTGCAAGTACCAATTCGCGCCTTTGCTCGCCTCGAGCGCCCACCACACGCGGCCTTGCTCCCGGACCTTCTCCCTCACCTCGTTCAAGATATTCACGTCGTCCACATTACCTTCCACGGTGAACCCATAGAGGTCTTGGAACTTGACGGTCAGATTGGCCCTCCTCGAGTGGATGCTCGGCCGCAAGATTGGGATTTGGGACTGAAATTCGAGGGCCAGGTCCCTCTTGCTCTGCGTCCCGTACATTTCTTGAATCCTTTCTATCGATTCGCGGGGACCCGGATCAAGAAACGGCAAATGGGTAGGAAGGAAAAGACGGGAAGCGAGAGGAGGGAGAGGGAGATGGTGATGGGTGACGTGGGTTGCGTCGATTTGGGCAGAGCGAGCGACGAAAAACCCGACCTTGTCAACGAGGAAGACGGAGGAAGAATCAAACCCACATGTCCGAAACCGTGAAACGGTCTCGCGGGATTGGTGAGGAGGGTTGGAGAAATCAGCGAGGATGATGCAAAGAGGGTGTCATGCGAGGCGAGGCGACGATGATGGAGGGGTGGGTGTTGCAGAGGAGATCAAAGGGATAAAATAGCCATGGATGGACCTTGAAGGAAGCTTTCTCTTTCTCTCTCTCAGCTAATTCAACATGTAGAAAGAAGAAAAATAATGATTTTTTTTTTTCCAACCCTTTCCTCCCTTTTTTTTCCGGGTTTTTGAGAGGACGGCAATTTTGAAAAAAAAAAAAAGGAACACGCAGGAAAAAAAAAAAACGAAGGGAAATGGGAAAGATCCAGGAAAAACAGTTATTTTCCCGTTGTTTATTGGCCGCACAAGTGACAAGGAAAAATAATTATATTTCAAATTTATTGCAGGTTTAGGCATTAGGAAAAAATCTGATTTTTTGGGGTCCTTTTTCCATCTCCATATAAGGAAATGATAAGATAAAGGAGAAAAGAAATTAATGGGGACCGGAAAGGAACTCTTTTGAAATTGTGGGTGGGAGTTCGAAACCTTTCTTTCTATAAAAGAAGGAGATGGAAAATGCCTGTAATAAAAATAGAATTTTTTCTTGTCTTTTTTAACAAATTTAAATTTGGGGAACGTTAAAAAGAGACGTTGATCCTTTCCATGCGAAGAAAGGCAGATTTTATGAGCACTGGACATGAAACTGGCGACGCTCTATCATTGGTGGGGGGCTCTACTCTAATGCTGGTTAGGTTAAAAATTGCCGATATCATGACCCCGGAAGTCCAAATTACCAACATGCCCTCCTGCTTCCCCCTTGGAAAAGCACAGCCCATTCTTTTCTTTTTTTTTCCATTAATAGCAATCTTATAACAAATCCCCGTTTACATATCTATATAAACTTAGACCCATAGTTTCGGGCCAAAAAAAAAATCTGAATTTTATTCGTATTATCAATGGGAATATAATATAAATGATGCTCTAACTTTGTTTTAATGTGTAATTTGATCCTCGAACTTTTGTTTTATTCCAGGAAATTTGATCTAATATTTAATTTGATCCATGAACTTTTGATAAATATTAACCAATAGTTGATGGACCACGTTGAACCAATTTAAATTTTAGAGACGATATTACACATTGAGTCAAAGTTCATTGACCATTTGTGTTGTTATCTATATCATTATAGTACGTATGAATCACCACCTACATTGTATTTTGGTATCGAATCTAAGAAGATATATTAAGTAATCTAATGACAAGGAGAAAACTACTTATCTTGGCTCCTCACGGCGCTTCATATGTATGGTTGCATTTGGTTCGATTCGGGGGATGTAAAGCCATTTGCCAAGGATCTTTAAATGAAGGTTTATATGAGAAAAGCAAATAGCATTTGACTCATTTATTTTAGTGAATTTGTTTTGAAGTAACTTTGAAATTAAAATAATTTAAAAGAGAAAAGGAGAGGGAGGTAAGTCGACGACTAGAGGGAGAGAGGGCAGGTAAGTGTTGTTCATCAGCTAGGCAATCATCAACCAGTGGCCATCAACTATTACCTATGCTTGACGACCCTTATGCAACTAGAGGTGAGCATAGTTTAGGTGGGCGATTCCCACCCTAAAATTGAGAATCGTTCATTAAGGATCAATTGCGAAAAATTGTAACCGGGAATCGCTCGATAATTCCATGGATCTACTCGAGAACAAGACTACTAGTTTGGTCCAGTCTAGTGATAGGAACCAATCCCACCAAATTTCACGTACTTAGAGTGACATTTTCTAGCAAGCCAAAGTAAAGCAAAAAATAAAAAAACTTTGATATTATTAGTTGCAATATCAATAAAAAAATTAAACTCATATTAAAAATTAACAATTGATGCTGTGAGTCGATAAGTGTTAAGCTTGAAAGTGGAGATTGCGAGTGAGAGATAAAGGGGCTACTCAAACGAGATGAGAGTGAGATTAGATGAACACTCAATTAATTGATATTGAGATCCAAATTAGAGGTTTTAGGGTTTTCAATTTTCTTAAATTGTTTTTTGGTCGGAAAATTTTCTTAAAAATTAAATATACATTTATATATTACCAGTTTGGTCCTACCAGTTTGGTCCAAGCGGGCAGATTGGCGTTTCTACACATCAAATTAGGAATTGGATTGGTATCCACCAGTTTCAATAAATTGGAATCAAGAATCGAACCGGCTCTATTGGGAACTGCCGATTCTAGTTTGGTTCGGTCCAATTTCGAGCGGTCCGGGTTGTTTCCGATTATTTTGCATACCCCTACATGCAACAAAACTCGATGATTGGCTACAAGCTCAACCACGCAAGTCTCAACCATCACAGTAGAGCTTGACATAGCTTGGCAAAGCCTGACTATCGCAGCAAAGCTTGGCGAAGCCCATCGTTGAGGTTGCACCCCCAAGCAAGGGCTGTTGAGGTTGAGCAAACCCCAGGCAACGAGCTGTTGGGGGTCACACAACCTCAGACAAAGCAACATCAAGGTTGCCCGACAACCTTTGCAGATCTGGGCTTTTGATGATTTGAGTTTCCTAAATATAGTGCTTTGACGCCGATGAAACTCTAGGCGAAGGCCACTGAGGTTGTGCAACTCAAGGAGATTCCGAGGTCACATGACCTCAAGCAAGCAAATTAGCGACCCCAGAAATTAAGACGCCGGTGTTGGGCGATCCCTCGCTAGGGTTCCTCCAAGTGAAGCCAGCATTCGTCCATCTCCCAAGTGAAAGATGAACAGTGCGAGGGCAAGACTAGAATAGTGAAATATAGGTGGAGGCAATTTTGGAAAAAAAAATTCATTAACTTTTAATTCAGTATTCCGAAAATGTCGAAAATCTATGGCGGGTTCCATGGACTTACAACTATGCCAAAGTCAGCATTTGACCAAGTGGGTCCAAACAAATTTATCAAACACCTCAAATTTTTCTTAAGAGATTTTAAAGACTCAAAATTCCTGAACCAAACACAGTCACGGTACGCCCGGGCACGCTACGGCACTCGGGACCGGGTCTGACTGATGCTAAATATATCTCTCGTGAAAACATATCGGGGACAAAAGGGGAAAAAAGAAAAGAAGAAGGGTTGACAGAACAAAAAAGTTTGCGGGGGGTTATAATGGGCATTGGAAGTAGAAAACGCGCGTTAGGTGATTGGTGCCAAAAAGAAAAAGTAAAAGATAGGCTGCAAAATCAGTGTACTCAAACTTCTCAATCGTCCTGCTTTCGGTGCTCCGGGTCCATACCCACACGCATGTGATTGATTTTACCGGTTTCTCCGATCTAAAAGCGATCCTCATGTAGCCTGACCAATTTACATCGGACACCAGTTGTGTACGTTACTTTTTCCTTTTTACCGATTTTCGTTCGCCATCTTAAGCCGATTGATTAAATTTTACGAATACATAGATTTTTACGCGACACGTAATAAGTTGCAATTTCCTTTTGTCGCTATCCGTGTCAGTTTTCTATTTCGAGACGATTTTTTCCGACGCCCCGACGCATGCGGCACCAGTGCATCCGATCGGCTGATGATTTTTCCCGTGAATTACAGCCCCGCGGGCCCCACGCCCCGAATAAAACAGTGAATTAATATTCGGTGGGGACCACCGAAAGTTGAAGCGAGCTGGCGCGAGGGTGGGGCCCCCCCCGCTCGTCAGATCGTGAGCGCGCGGGCCCGCCACGTGTCTCCTCGCCGATCGCTCGCCCCGCTTTCCCTCGTGGTCAATTACAATTACCTGCCGAGAAGGACGCATCTCGCTACGGTACAGTCGGCCCCAGCAGAGCAAGGTGAGGGCTCGCCCTCAGATCGCGACACGTGTGGTCCTCGGCCGAGATGCGGCCCCCGCGCGCCTGATTTTTTTGGGACGTCTTCTCTCCGGCCTCTCTCCCACGTACGGACAAATGGACGCTGCCGCTCCTCCGGCTCGGCATTTTGGGCCGGTCTTGCACTGAACTCGGGCCGCTCGCGATCCTGCGTAATCCCCAACGCATCTTGTAAAGGGAGCAGAAACAAGAAAGTAACGATTTTTTTTTTTTTTAAGTATAATTTGACTTTAACTCGAGTGGTGCTCAGAAAAAAAAAAAAAAAAAAAAAAAAAAACTCAAGTGGTGATGATGTTGATGCATCGAGAGCTTCTTGTACTATCGTTTGTATCCCGTTCAAATTCGCACTTGAAATTTCGAAATGTTTCATGTTTAATCAGATTGGTTCTTTGCCTATTATTGAAATTTGGTATATTTAATTAGAGGTGATCGATTTTTCAATGAACCAATAGAACATATACATTTTTTTTTAACTATCATTATATTATCCCGTTCTACATTCCAAGCATAAACTTCCAATTATTATTCTCATAAAATGAGCACACCCCCTTAGCCCTCTCTCTCTATTTGCATTTTAATGTGTTTTTACTCATTGTTTTTATAACTATTGCTGTTGCTGGACTCCTGTCTCTTTCTTTTCTTGCCTTTGGACACCAAAAGGAGATTCTTGGAAAGCTTACGTGATGTGAGGATGTACCGTCTCCTTCCGCTATAAGTCAAATTCATCACTGAGGCAGTGAAGTGAATTTGATATCATCGATAGCTCTCGATGTTGGGGACCATATTCTAAATCAATAATAAGAAGCTATTTTAACAAAACGTAAAATAGCATAACATAAATTAGGGCAAATTAGTTTTCACATATTTGTAAGATTTTTTTTTTTTTTTCAAATCAGATTGGTCAGAGTGGGAGATTTCATTTATGGAACTGGAATCAAATCGAAATAAAATTGATTCCAAGGTTTCAAAAAATTAGAATCAGGACCAGATTGATTCCTCCGGGAATAGCTTAAAACCGACTAATCTGGTTCAGTCTGAGTGGTTCCTTTTGCTCACCTTTATGCCTGATGCTTAAAGTATTCTTTCGATGTTAGAAGTGTGAACGTAGAGTTGATGAGAAACGGGGCTTCAATTCAAGAGATTCTCATGGCCTTGGCGAGGGCAGTGTAGCCTTAGTTTGACCAGAGGAGACGTGCGAAAACCGGTTTGAATCAAGATATAATTAATCGGGAAGAAAGCTGAGTAGATCTGCATCACGGGTACAAGGTTTAGGGAAAGATGAGAGAGAGCTATGTTTTCGCTTACAATCCACTGCTCTTTGGCGTTGGCATGGGAATGAAGATTGTGACAACGCTCGGTTAGGCCAATCATGGCCATGATCGGACGTGTACGGGCGGTCAGTGTCGCCCCAACCCTCTTCATTTTCTTTGGTGCCAAGTCACGTACACGACCATCCCTCTCGACGAGGATCGGTCTTCTAAGCCAAGTCACCCAGCTTGAAGCCGGATCGGATTTTCTTCCATAGTTTCCAGAGGGACCGATAGTAACTTGCCCTTTTCGACGATGCACTTCATTGTTTCCCCATTCTTTAACGGGCTTCTTTATATCCCGCGAAAGTTTTCCGATAATTGTCTTCTCCATACGACAAAAAATTACCCACTCCTAAGTACGGTGGATGAGGTGACGTGGATGATTGCTTGTTTTTGATTTAGAATCCGAAGTAGTTTCATTGTTTTTTCCTCTTCTTCTCTCTCATTTGAATTGCCGGTGAGGGATTCTCATGATTTGGGAAGAGTAAGTGAGAGACCGCGAACCTACCACTACTGATTCTAGCGTTTGACAAAAGGGGAGAGGAGCAACTGAAGCACGTACCCTGAAGTTTCCTCAAGGGCACCGCCAAGAAAGTCAAAGTCTACCTACAACCCCTCCAGATCTGCTCCATCGTTCTATATGAATATGAGATACTTTCTTTCTTTTCCCAGTATTCTCTCTAATTTTGCTTCATGAAAACCATTTGTCTAGTCTCTTTTCTCATTCAAAAATGGTCCTTACACATTTAAAATATATAATCGGTTGTTTTTGTGCCGTTCTGATGATGGATCATGCTGATATTGGGTTGAAGTCATTGAAAATCGCGGATTCGGACTTGACGTGGTTTAAAATTGCCGATGTGGACTTTAGAAAAGGTGACCTGGAGTGCACATATAGAATTTTTTTCCTTTCATTTTTTAGAATGTTATCTCTTATCTGCAGAAACACAAAATTTTTTGGTTAAAATCAATGGCTTTCTTCTTCCTCTTTACTTGTCCAAGACATCGTTGACTTCAAAACCCCTAGCCGGCCACCTATGTAGCACCGACACGCGACACGCGACACGTGACACGACACGACACGACACGCGATACGTCATTTCTCAAAAAGTAGAGAATTTCGACACGTTCCGACACGTTAAATATTAAATAAATATTTTTATTTTTAATTAATTTGATTTATATTCATAAATAATTAATTAATAAAAAAAAGAGCCTACAATAAATTTACACTAATAATATTAATAAATTAATTCATTGGAAATTCGAAAAACATATTCATAATTAATACGTATCCATGTTTGGAAATTAAAATCAACTTATTTAAATAAATCTATGATTTTTTACAATGATCAAAATTTATTATCATTTAAAATTCAGTATTTTTATTTTTTAAAATTATTTTTTCATTTCATTTATTTATTTTTTCCGATTAAAAAAAAGTTCCCCCACTCCCAAATTTATTTCAATTTTTTCCCTCCCTCCCACGAGAGACTATCCCCCCCCCATCCCTCCTAAATTTATTTCAATATTTTTACCCTACCTTCCCACATCAGACTATTTCCCCCACCCCAAATTTATTTCACTTTTTTCCCCTCCCCACCCATGTGACAGCCTGTCACTCACTCACTTCACCCCATTTAAGTTTCCAAAACCCTAATTATCGAAACGCTTTTTCCCCCTCGCCGCACGACCTGGCAACCCCTTCCTCTCCTCACTTTTTTTCCCCTCGCCGCACGGTCTTCCTCTCGATCCATCTCCATCTCCTCGCCGGACGACCTCCATACGGCACCCTTCCTCTCCTCTTCCTCTCGATCCTTCTCCTCCTCCTCCGCCTCGCCTTCGGCCCTTCCTCATTTGCAGTTGCAGCCTCGTCGCCGATCCCGCAGCATCACTGTGGCCGCCCTCGCCTCAGTCTCTACGGCCGCCCTTGCCTCGGTCTCTACTCTTTCTCTGGCGCCTCAGTCTCTACTCTTTCTCTGGCGGTTTCTCTCCGTCGCGGGCTCGCCATCGCTCGCGGCCTCGTCTCTCCTCCCTCGCCCTCGCTTCCATCCGACACGCGTGTCGAGACGAGTCGAAAAAAGTTGACTACGTGTCGGAAAACTCGACACGCGTTGACCGCGTGTCCGAGCGTGTCCGAACGTGTCGACGTGTCCGACACGCTCCGACACGTGTCGGACACGACACGGAAGCACGGACAACGTGTCCGTGCTTCATAGCCGGCCACAGCTGCCATATCTCGAGTTCAAGGCCACTGCTGCCATGACCGCTATGACGGTAGAGCTCGTTCTTGTGGCCATGACCGCTCGAGCTTTGACATCTCGCAACCCTGGACGATCAAGCTTTAGGAGCCATCTTGGGTTGGTGGCGAGTGGTCTCGTCAATATTGACGGGGCTAGGATTTCTTTATTGTTTAGGTTTTGTTTTCCTAGCTTGCCTATTATTTTATTAATTTCTTTTAAATCTTTTCTATTCATTTGATCCACATAAGCTTTTCCGGTTGCCAACTCAGTTTTCTAATAGGAAAAGTACAAAAAAAAAAAAAGTAGTGGACATATTATATTTATATCAATTTAGTCATAAACTTATCCATTAGTCATAAACATTTTTACATTTATATTAATTTAGTTCATCCAGTTAATTTAAGTCGGAAATCACTGATGTTGATACCATCCATTTTATGTGTCACAGCCCGTCTATTTTAGGTAACATAGCTAGCGTTGTTATTGACTTTTTTAATAATATTTTAATAATTTTTCAACATTTTTATAATTTTTGTTTTGTTTTTGTTTTTTTTTATTTCCTTGTATTTTCCTTTATTTAGGCGAGGGCTAGGGGTTGCCATGCTTACGGCCCCATCGGCTCTAGGCAAGGCAGCCCTTGCCAGCGGCTGACAAGGCTTTCTTGGTCCTCGCTAGCAAAATGAAAGGAAAATAGGAAAGAAAAAAATAATAAAAAGAAAATAAAAGAACAAAAATAATTATAAAATACTATTTAAAAATGTCCACTTATGGAGAGATGAAAAAAGAGCCGTTTTGACTTTTGATGAATTAAATTATTATTTTCTCCATTATTTGACAATACGCTATCATCACACACACGCACACATATATGATGGTAGGCATGATTGTTCATGAAATGTTGTTGGTGCAAAAATTTGAACTTGGGAAATAATTTTGGTCTGTTATACAATATAGGAAGATGCAAACCAAATCAATTTTATGCCTATGTTTAATTTGAGGAAATGAATGGTTTGGAGACTATTTTTTTGAAAATAT
Organism: Eucalyptus guilfoylei; assembly: GCA_016097605.1. Taxonomy (NCBI): domain Eukaryota; kingdom Viridiplantae; phylum Streptophyta; class Magnoliopsida; order Myrtales; family Myrtaceae; genus Eucalyptus; species Eucalyptus guilfoylei. Next base: position 21,924,036 of record CM027860.1, read on the forward strand.
TACTTTTATCATTTACAAAAGCAAACGATAAACGTTAGGGATTAACTTACTTTTGAAAGATCTTGTGGTGATGGGTCACTGCCGCTTTCCCTTAAGGTTTCTTTCGCCAATTATCGAACTACGGTATTCTCTGGATCAAAAAAAGCAAACGATAAATATTTTTATCTTTATATATAAATTATGGTCAATAATGAAAATATTATTTATCAATTAATTATTTCGATCAAAATAGGTGATTATTTTTAGAAAAATATTTTTAAAATTATATATTTTTCACAAAATTAATGGAGCCTCAACATAAATTCGTTTTTCTGATGGTTGATATTCATTTTCAACAAGTAGCTTAGTGAAATTAACAGATGTATCTCAGCGTCCTTAGGCAAGAATTATCCTTGATTGTCGGTCATCATGGTGGAATCCTTTTCGAGAAAGCGAGGAGATGGGCTGACAGATCATTTCATCGCTTGGTAGCCGCCTCCTCCGGTTCTTTCTGCAAGCTGATGTGACGGGACCGCGTCATAGCCATCGATTTCTCCTATCTTCTTTTCGAGAAAACATTAGCTAGTCTGGTCCCTTCACATTAGCATAGTCCCTCCCCATTCAATAATTGATGTGGCGTCAATGGATCTAGTCGGATTTTTCGAAGAACGCGTCCGGAATCTAAGGCGAAAACTTGAGAAAACTTCAAATTTCTTTCGCACGGCTGAGTCCAGCAGTGTGGAACGGCTCGGTATTCTTGTATTTTTCCTAAAATTTCTAAGCATCTCTCTCAATCACTCACTCTCTCTCTCTCTCTCTCTCTCTCTCTGTGACAAACGCATCTTCTTCTTCATTCGGCCTAACTATAGGAGCCGCTTATCCTTTGTTATAATTTTGCAGGAAGCCACGCATATAGCCACTTACCGCGCTTCAATCTGCGTTCCTTCGAGACCCTTTTGCTAAGATCGAGCATTATTCTGAGTTCGGTCCACTCGAAGCTTCAATCCAAGATGAATGCCCCAGCGAGTTTCTCTGAACGATGAAGAGAACGAACTCACAAACGTGGACTCTCTCGCCACTTGCAACCAGTCGAGAGGTCGGACGAGAACGACACTCTCGGCTTAGGGAAGCTCGTTGGAGCGATGGTCACATGACCTACTTTCTTGGTCTTGGTCGACTCGGGCTTGGATTGCCTCGTCGCTTTCGAGCTGCAACTCCTTGAAAGAGCCAATGACTTTCTCACAATAAATGGCCGTCCTCGACGTGACGGACCTCAAGCTGGATGTCCATCCCGACATGTGTAGCTCTCTCCTGTTCATTGCTTTGCATGACTCATTTTCATGCTCCCCTCACACGATCCACCCATGAAGTTTCTTCATTAATATTTTATGGCAACAAATCCATCCTTAGTCACTACCACGCTATAATGGTTTGTTTACGGCCATTATCATGAAATCTTATTCAAATTGTACGAGGTACATGGTAAGTAAAAAATAAGGAAAACTAGGGGGTTAATCAGGGTGCTCCGAACCAGGAAGAGAACAAGCCAAAACCTCTTCAACAAAACTCAACAACTCAACAAAAGCAACACCTTCTACTACGTTCCGTGATTGTCGGTCTTTATGGGTTAAAGATTGAAATCGTCGATCGTCGAATGCGTTTTGAAAAAGTGAAATGTTGACAGACTTTTAGGGAAAGCGAGGAGATGGGCTCCTCCTCACGGATCATTTCATTGCTCGGTCGGTGCCTCCTCCAGTACTTTCCGCAAGCTGATGTGATGGTGGGACGGGACCATCGATTTCTCCATCTTCCTTTCAAGAACATAGTCGGTGGCCCGTCCCCTCCAGGTCAACATAATCCATCCCCATTCAATGATCTACACATGGCGCCACGTAAGTGGATGGGGCCCACTAAATTCTCTGGAGAACGCGTTAACTGGATCAGTTTTAAGGCACGCATATATCCAGTCACTTCTTCAATCTATGTTCCTTCGAGACTATTTTTGCTAAGATCGAGGATTGATTCTGAGTCCAGTCCACTCGAAGCTCCAATCGAAGACGTGGCATGCACCAGTGAGTTTCTCGGGATGACGAAAAGAACCCGCGAACCCGGATTCTCTCACCACTTGCGACTAGTCAAGAGCTCTCGACTAGAAGGACACTCGGCTTTTGGAAGCTCGACGGAGGAATGGACACACTCCCGACTTTCTTGGCCAAGTCTTTAGTCGGCTTGGATTGCCTCGTCGCTCTCGAGCTGCAACTCCTTGAATGAGCCGGTGACTTTCGCACGTTAAAAGGCGGTCCTTGAAGAAAGCTTGACGTCCATCCCGACATATGTAGCTCTCTCGTTTTCATTGCTTTGCATGACTCATTTTCATACTCCCTTCACACGATCCACCCATGAAGCTCCTTCATTAATATTTTATTGACAACAAAATACATCCCTAGTCACTGCCACGCTACAATGGTTTCTTTCCGGCCATCATCATGAAATCTTATTTAAAAAATAAGGAAAACTAGTGGTCAATCCAGTACTCCAAACTAGAAAAAGGAGAGAAGCAAAACCTCTTAAACAAAACTCAACAATTCGACAAAAGCAATACCTTCTACAAGTCTCCCTTTCGCATGCTCAACGGCAACACCAACACCAACACCAACACCAACACCGTCCTCTCCCTCGCTACCACCTTTGTCTTCGCCGTCCTCACCCCTGTTCGCCGGCAACACCATTGGCCACGGCCTAACATTCGTGATATCACCGTCCTCGACTCCTCGACACTCTCTTGCGACGGCTACATTAGCCTCTTCAAAGCTGAAACAATGGGAATTCGTCGAACCACTTGTCCACCGTCAAGTTTCATAAGGCCTAGCAGCTCACACTCATGGGTGGCGGGAATGAAAACCATGCTGAAATGGACATCAAGCTTGAGGTCCGTTGCATCAAGGACGGCCTTTTATTGTGGGAAAAAAGGAGTAGCAGCTCGAGAGCGACGAGGCAATCCAAGCCTAGGTCGACTAGACTAAGACCGGGCCAAGAAAGTTGGGAATGTGACCACCGCTCCGACGAGCCTCCCAAAGCCGAGAGTGTCGTTCTTGTCCTGAGCTCTTGGCTGGTCGCTAGTGGCGAGAGAGTCCACGTTCGTGGGTTCTCTCCATCGTTCCGAGAAACTCGCCGGTGCACACGACCTTTCGGATTGGCGCTTCGAGTGGAGCGGACTCGGAATCAATGCTCGATCTCAGCAAAAGAGTCTCGAAGGAACAAAGGTTGAAGCACGGTGAATGGCTAATCCGTGGCTTCCTGCGAAATCATAACAGAGGAGGAGCGGGCTCCTCTCCCTTTGGTTAGGTTGAAAGAAGAAGATGACGTTGATGGGTGAGAGAGAGATGTCAGAAAATCTTGGAAGATATGCAAGACCATAGAGTCGTTTCACTTTGCTGGACCCACCTCTGCAAAAACTTTCCAAAATTTCGCAAGTTTCCTCCTTAAAACCCTTAACGCGTTCCCCGAAAAATCCGGTGGAACCCAGTCAATCATCGACTAGGGACTAGGGAGGGACTAGGCTTCCGGGGCCGTACTACCTAATATTTTTTCTCTTCAGACATGATCAGAAAAACCACAATATATGTAGAGATAATATTATAAACTTTTGATTTAATATCAACTTTTAGTCTCTGGATCGTTGGTCCTAAATTTTGACTTAATGCTTAATATTACTACTGAGCTTTTAATTCATTTAAAAGAATCTATAAAACTATTAGAAAATATTCAATGTGATCCCTAACTAGGGATCACATTGGAAAAAATTAAAATTAAAAGATAACATTGTTCATTAGGTTAAAATTCATTGATCGCATTAAATAAATTAAAAAATTAAAGATGACAATATACATTAAATCAAATTTAGAGAGTATTTGTATCATTTTTTTTTTCATTTAGATATGAATTTCGTATTTCTCACTCGCACTCACCAACGCAACGCTCGGTTTCGGTTTTCGTCTCGCTGGGCTGAGTGGAAGATCCATGTGGATCACTTCATGGGCTCGCATGATGGTTGGTACGAACGTTCTTGGGCCTAAACGTGGATGAGCTGTGGGCTTTGGCGTGCGTGGTTCGTCCCCACATGGAGCGGCGATCGAACCCACCCACCTTCCTGTCGTAGGATCTTTTCCTTAAACCAACGCCGTTCAAAGATCATAAAGCCTTCGACATTTTACTAACCTCTCGGGGACCTCCTAAGCACTGTCGTTGTTCCCACCACAATGCAAAGTCGGAAACGGGTTTGAATTGGATTTCGGCATCGCAACTACCTTTGCACTCGAAAAAAAATTTAGCTTCAAGAGAAAATCTCCATGACGGCGGTCGCCCTTGTTATTGCCTCGATTAATCTCAGGTGCACTTATCATTTATGTGTGAAGAGGCTTTTGTTTCGATTGGTCGAGCTCGATGATTATGGAGGGAGATCGGAAGTCAAATATAGATTACTCTTTAGGCATAATGTAAGCCGTCATATTATGGAAGGATGGAACTTTTCGCTCGGCAAAATACTCGGCCTAATAAAACCCAATTAACACTTCCCAATCATAAAAGGACACCTTCATTCCTCTTCGATGCACTTAGTATGTCGTTTGCACGATTGGCGAATGGCCAAAAAAAGCATCAAAGAATTAATCTCGATTCATACCCGCGTCCCCAAATTTCTTCAGACGCTCTAGAAACACGGCGTCAATGTCCACCTAAAATCAATCATAAGTCGTCGACATATTATCATTTTTCCTGTTAGTTAACTAGTCGCTACGATTGACTTGGATGCATGAATCCAATGAGTACGCCGCCGCTCGAACTTCTTCCCTACTCAATTCGCTTGTATTCATTCCCAAGTTGTTCAACCTCCTAATTTCCGAATTTCCCCCCGACATCAATTTCACGGTCAAGTCCCCCCACCCACCCACCCCTCCGTCCATCAATTTCGTCATCGATTTTTCGTTTGTTCTCATTCAGACTGCGAATTATTCTAATAAAAATTAGATAACATAATGCACTAATTCTCCCAGCAAGGAAAGGCTAAAATGAATAAAATTTCATGGTGGTGGGTGATGGCTCCACCCCCACCCCCACGAAAACGACGCCGGTGATGTAATCGCGACACATACAAATCGTGAGTTGGTTCCTACTCTCGAGTCATATGACATGCCCCCCTACCAACCGATTACCAACAGTATAGTCCAAATACATATTATTATGTTGCCAACTAAATTTGCCACATTAATTCCAATAAATTATAATAGACGGCACGAGAAAATTCGGGGGCGAGAAAAAAAAATTTAAAGTGGGCAAATTCGATTTTCGCCTGCGCCTTTACCCAGAAAAAAAAAAGAAAAATGAGCACAGCCGGGGGGGAAGAGGGAACCGAATCATCGGAAATAAGAAAGCCGGAAAACCGGGTCGAGTATTATTATTATTACTTTTTGTATGATCAACATGCTTCGATCGATGTTCTACGAAACCGAACACCTCCACGTGCGGCTGTCCGGTCGCCGGCTTCCTTCCCTCCCCGTTCCGTTCCGTTCCGTTCTCCCATGTATGTAGTAATCAAGAACCGAAGCTACAAATCCCAACCCCAGAAAAAAAGAAAAAAAAAAAGAAGAGAGAGAGAGAGAGAGAGAGAGAGAGAGAGAGAGAGAGAATTAAGGGAAAAAGAAGGAAAGTTCTCCATAAACACAGAGAGAGAGAGAGAGAGAGAGGGTACGAACTTGAAAGAAAAACAAAAATGGAGCAAAATGCATGCCTGGCCTTCCCATGTACGCCGCTGAATTTTCTTTTCTTTCTTTTTTTTTTTTCTTCTCTTTTTTTGGGTCATTCTTCGGTGGGTGAAATCTTCTTCACCATGTCACCAGAAGCAAGAAGCCCGCTCGAGGCCGAATCCCACGGCGTCTTGCGGCTGAACCAGAAGAGACGCCTCCCTCGTTAGCTCAGCACCCCCCGAAAGAAGAAGCTCCACGGACGGCGGCGGCGGCGACGAAGGAGACGAGTGGCGCGCCGAGTTGGAGAGGAGAACTCCTCCTTTTCTGTCCTCCATTGACGCTGCTGCTGCGGCGGGCCCTCTTTTGCTCTTCGGGTCGGGAGAGGTCGCGAGAAAGTTCGAAGGGATCGAAGTAGGGAGACGAGAGGCTACGGTGTAGCGACGAACGTTCGAGTTTCCAGAGGACGAAGAACATATAAAGGGACACTCTCACAGAGAGAGAGAGAGAGAGAGAGGGTGTGTCTCCCCAAGAAGAAGACGAGCGTTTCCCGTTAATGTTGTTGTCAAAGGGAGTGGGCCAACGAGAAGCCCGCTTTTTGTTTCACACGTTGGGGCGCTTCTCTTTGTCTTCCCCCCTCCTCTCTCTCTCTCTCTCTCTCTCTCTCTCTCCACCCACCAGAGTCAATGGTTTCCGGTTTCTCTAATCAGATACCAAGAATATTTTATAATGCATCCGGCGCAATTCCAATCGTAATGTTCGGCCCGTGTGAGTTGTAGCCAGTGCGCGGATCCTATAGAAACCCTCGACCCTTCTTGTGTCGCCGTCGCGTGGTGTAAGAAAAACACGATATGTATGCGTTCGAGCGACCCAAACGACTTTCTTTTTGCCGTTCAAACGGAGGGCATGGCTTTGACAGTTCTGGGGAAAACCAAACTCGCCCGATTTCAAGAGACAAAATTCAATGGCATGCATGCGAGGGAGACTTTAAGCGAATGCTGCGCACAAGTAAAGCCAGCTCTGCGGCGTTCATCGGGCGAAGAAAGTCAGATGAGTTTGGTATTATAAGAGCGAGAATGTACACGGCAGCGAAACATCTGTCCGGCATCTACTGGATCCGCAAAGTCGTCTTCCCTTTCCCCACAAGCAATGTATTTCTCTGATCCGTCTCGTAATTTTGTTTGGTCCTTCTCTTTCTCCAAGATTTATCGTACCATCCAGTTTAAAAAAAAAACCCTAATCAACCCATTTCGATGCATGACACGTCAGGGCGTGCTTGATTCACGGTTCATTACGGAGAAAGATCACCCAAATCACATGACAGACTGAAAAGATATAAGTAGAAAACTACGTCAGGGAAAAAAGAAGAAGAGATCTACTGGATGCCATGACTTGAGATTCGTACCAATTTAAGTGGCCATGTAATCTTTTGACAAGTCTTAGTCTGTATTAAAGGTATAAGGTCATGATATACATTCCTCATATTTTGAAAATTGAATATCCAAGTAATATACGTGGATATCTTAATAAGTCACGTAAACCCATAAATTTATCATTGCTTTATTGGTAGATAAACTGATAAAGAGAAGTAATATGTATAATTTCCTATAGGAATGAGAACTTCTAAATTTAGTCAGGTAACTTTACATCTTAAAGTTCTTCCATCAAAGAGGTGAATGCCCCATATTTGAACCAATTGAATGGCCAATGTTTGTTCTCCATTATTCCTCTTCTTTTTCTATTTTCTTTTTGGCCTTCCTCTCATCCCCAATTACCCATTCTACCCTTAGAGATGGCCTCCCTCTTGCGCATGCGCGCCCTGACACAAACGCCCACAATCCATGAACAGAGGACCTGAGTCTCGATCACATGGGACCGCACGTTGCCGACCACCCGTAGAAGCTCATCCACCCACCGTCGAGCCTTGAACAACATCCCGAGACCCGACCACTCCATCGCAAGTTGGACTGATCTCGATATGTTGGCTCTGAGGTCACCAGCCTTAATGCATTGTCCGGGAAAATTAAAATCTAGGTTTTCTCTTTGTAAATTCTTCAATAGATAAGAGCTTCCCTGTCTTTTAGAAAGTAACTTCATAAGGTAAATTACCCTTAATTTCAGAGGACACCGACCTTTTAGAAAACAACAAGATTTTCGCCCCCTTTTTCTGTGCGGTTGCGGTAGATTACGATGCGTGGTCGTCTACCACAAAACAAAGCACAAATGTCAGATGAAAACCCAGCCAAGCATTGCCGCAACAGTGTTGGTGCGGATGACTGGGACCTTTGGCCTACCAAAGGTCCAAAACAAGTTCCTGTCCTATTCGCTAATTCGAGCTATGATTGCTTCACAAGAGGATGTTTCGACCGCTGCCAAGTCCATAGGGACACCCCAACAATTTGTACGTCCCTGTGTTGATCATAAAAGATGGCCCAAAAAACTACAAAAGTAGGGCCACACCTTCAGTACTCTCTATCCTCTCTTTCCCTTTTCAAAAACTACATGTGCATGTATCTTGGCTCGCGAACTACTCCTCAATATATTGATAGCGATGGCGCTCTTTTTGCACTCTAATTTCTTTTGTATTGATATTTTTTTAGAATTAATATCACAAAAAATTCTAAATTAGTATATCCATAATAAATTTATCGTAAATTAATTTTTTGACCATAAATAATTCACACTAGAATACTTGTGACAAATTTATCATTCCTCGATTTTCGTTAAATTATTCTTGAATTGGATGATCATAATAATTGATTTATGTCTGGGTTTAAGATTTTACCCTTAATTTGTTACGGATATATCGGTTTGTGATTTTTTATGGTATTAATCTAATAACGAATGGTAAATTTATCACAACTATACTAATTTAGAGTTTTTGATGATTAAAAAATTAGTCTGGGTTAAACTTATTGCAACGGTATCAGTTTGGAGTTTTTTGTGATAAAAAATTAAGTTGAGGTGCATTTGTCACAAGTATACCGGTTTATAGTAAATTTATTGCAGGTGTACCACTTTGAAGTTTTTTGTAATAAAAAATTAATTTAAGGGTAAATTTGTCATAAGTAAAATAGTTTAAAATTTTTCGTGATAATTTTTTTTTCTAACATTAGTTATGTTGTATAAAGGTTATGATGATAGATTAAATCCGCCCAATCTCTGTGGACAAATAAAGAGTATGAACAAATAGCATACTAGTTTCGATATGTGCGGTGGTTTCCTTCGTACTGGTCGCAAAAAGGACCTTCAATTAGTGTTCCAGTTGATGGCTCCTAACATAGACGTCGCCTATGTTTATATTACTTAAGTTTGGATGCATGCGATGCTCAAAACTTGTAATCTATCGATTAGAAATATTATTGGGAAAAATATTCTTCCTACTCATGCTAACGAGTGCCTTGAAGACACTTATTAATCATAGTCAATTGGAATCGAGGCGTTCTTGGTTGCCTAATTATGCATGTGCTGGGTGTTGCAAAAATGGCTAAAACCAAGTCTAGCCATAAGAAACACATGAGCGCACGAAACAAGGTGTAAGGAATTTGGAGTCAAGACCCACGACCCCGCTGCCATGTCGTAGTTGAGTGCACAACGATTCTTTTTCTCAAAAGCTTAGCTTCGAGTTGAGCTCATGTCCACGACATTTAGCGATTTAACACAAGACATTTCAGTTCCAAAAGTCAATAAGTCTTTTAACCTTAAATCCTGGATGAAAGAACCTCCAGCGCAGTTTTGACGTCTGTCGTGGAAGTTCGCCATGGCCGACCTCACGCTCCCAAGAAGCACGCGCGAATCAAGGGGAGCTCTCGTTCGCATGGATTTTTAATTCGACGTGCCGAATGCCCTTTCGACGATCGCGAAAGTGAAGATTCAACGCCTCGGGTCCCCCGCCGCGCCCGACGAAGTTGACTTTTCAGGGGTAATGAGCGAGCGAGCGAGTCAGTCCGAGCCCGACACGATTCCCCCCAACAAGAAAACCAGAACGACAGAACAGATCGCTTTGACCGGCGAAAGGGGCCGGTCCTGCGGGCGGTCTGCGAGGGGGTGGAATAGAATAGCGATCCTCCCACGTTGTAGAACGCGAGAAGGGGTTGAAAAGGAGGACGGGGAGGGTTTGATTAAAGGAGAGAATCTCGTCCTCGCCGGAGGGCTATTGTTAGAAAAAGATCCGGACAGTCTAAACTAATTCGTGCCTAAAGTCCAAAGCAAGATGTTTGTATGTGTATGGTCGAACCTTGATTCACTCGACTTTATTTAATATTTTCAATATACTCTTGGTGGAAAAGATCCGTCGAAATAACAATTCAGTCCATCAAAATTTAGAAGATGATGATACTAGGAATTAGATAAAATAAGATACTCGACGAAAAGCGGTCCATTCATATTTCTGACTTCGGATCACCTAGGCCGGACGACAGGCCTGGGCGAGCTCGAACGTGCTTGGCATCAGGCCATCAGATTTTTTCTTTAGGCCCCCAGCCCATAAAGGAAACCACTATTCCCAGCCCAAACACTTCGTGGAAAAGATTTTACCCGGCCCGAGCTCGGCCGGAAGGTCCAAAAGCATCGTCCCGGTTTTTAGCATGGCGGTCATCAGATTGTGCCGTCTACGATCAAGGGTGTGATCTCCGGAAGAGTCGTCATCTGCTGCATCTTCTATATACTCTGTTACTAGTAATTGTTACCCCAGTATAGGAGCTCTTTGTTGCTTTTCTTTTCATTGAATGCAATGACCAGCATCATGTTCACATATAATACTGAGTTATCAAACGGGACCTCTCACGCATGTAATCTCAAGTCCAAACTGACATGAGACACGTCATCTTCGTTCATGTTATCGAACCATCAAAATTACCAAGACTTCAATTTGTACCATTGTTAGGGACGTGATCATACAATCTACTATAAGTTATAACGGCCAGAACTATTGTGACATGTTAATGAATCGTGCGACAAAAGTCTGAGTCATTTGAGGTATGGATTGAGCCGTCTGCTTATTTGGCTGTGGAGGATTAAGAGGCGACGAAGTAAGCAAACAGAGAACACCTTTCGACATTTTAGTACAGAAACATGAGAGCCACAACATAGTCAGGGTCAACTTCAGGGGGATCTGACCCTTCGCTTGTTGCATGCTTCTTGCATGCATTTATTATTACTCTCGTTCACACATACTTTTGACGCACTCTCCTAAACACTCTCTATATCGATACTAATTTATTCCTTAGTTTACAGCCTATGACTTTACCACTTTCTAGGTTCGCGGCTTGCCTCCTCTCGCACTCTCGTTCGCCTCGGTGTCGGTGCAGTGCGGGCACCTCCCTCCGCCGCCTCCGCCACGCCCTCCTCCTCCTCCCCAACCTCCTCCACCGCCGCGCCCTCCTCCGCCTCCGCCTCCTCGCCCTCCTCCTCCCCAGCCTCCGCCGCCATATCCCGTCAGCACGTATTGCCCAGTCGCCTCATTGAATTCATAAAGTACATCTGCAAGTAAAAATAAAATACAACGAAGAATGAAAAAGTTCTCTCTCTTGGCGAAACAATAATTTCGGATAAAAAGCCGAATTAGAAATCCATTCTCGGACGCGCTGTGAGCTTACCATTGACGCCACAGCAATGGCAATACCCATGGTTGCAACACATCGGGCAATGGTATTTTCCGTCTTCAAAGGTTGCCCCTTTGGCCGCTTGGTTTTTCTCAGTCACTGTTGCGGCTCCTTTCGTATCTTTTTCCCCAAAAAGAAAATGAATCAGATATAAATACATAAAGCATAAGATAGAAAGGGAATCTGCCTGTCGTATAATACACTGTCTTGGCCGGTTTTGAAAGTCTCATGCCACGAGAAGCATAACAAAAGTGTAGACCCGAACCATTTTAGAATTAGAGAAAGCAGAAGAGCCCGTTAAGCGCCGAGCGACTGCTTGCTCAATCAATTGTCGTAGGCAAAGCTTCGCTACAGTAATTTTTTCTTTTAATGAGAAATAAGGAGGTTCCCGGTACTTGACATTCGATAATTGATCGGAAAGATAGTCCTTTCTTACCCCCGAAAATATCTATAGTTTTCTCTCTCGACCCTCGTTACTTGAACTGTAGAATTCTGCAGAATTTTCAAAAGTTTAAGATGTATATTTAATGACGAAACTCATCATCAAGATGGCAACAAGGGCACCTATAGCGGCCACAGCACTAGCAATATCCTTTCCCCTCTCCGAAATTCCCACCTCGGGCTCGGTCTTGGTTTTTATCGGTCGCTACGGCCTCCGCTGCATCAATTAACCAAAACCCAGTTTTTGATTAATCTTGTCAAAGTATGTATCCATATTGATCCCTGATCTCATAATTCTAGGTGTTTTTAAGTTTGAAGTAGCTCATATAGTGAGAAGTGTCCCGTTGTCGCGACACGTGACCCCCGAGAAACTCAAATTTGCACGCCACATGCATGTCAACAATGACTGCCATAAACTAGCCCTGTTATAACCTAGAAAAATATAAGGATAAACGGAAATATGAACTGGGAAATTTCGGACGCAGCGAAAACATTAATCAAGAGGACAAGCGAGGGCGAAGTGTACATTTCTTCTCATCTTTAGACGTCTCGGTGGCCGTGGAGGAGATGAACGCTGTCGCGAACACGAGGGCCACAAAACACAGAGCCTTGAGCTTCATTTTGCTTTAGACCGTGGAACTTTCGGGATCCGAAAGACTCGAGCGTGCGATGAGGAAAAGGATATGCTTGAACAGCGATGCTAAATATACGAGCGGTATATATAGCGATGGAGCGGTGCAAAGCGATAGAAACCCACAGGTAGAGCACCGAGAAGGACGCGCAGAGCATTAATGACGACGGGCCGAACTTGGTTGGGTGTTGGGAATTTTTGGCGCATAGCACCACCGCAGTTTCAAAGCCTGTCGCTTGGAGCATTGAAAGTGCAAGGGCCATCTGTATCAGCTGAGATAGATTGGACCGACTGAATGGCGAGTGGAAGATTTCATTTCTCTTGTTTTTGCGGCGAGACCGGAGACACGTTGAGGGAGCGTTTGGTGAACAAGTATGGACGCTAGGAATGCGTGCCTATTCTCGGTACACGCCACGTCAGTCCATGCAGAGTCGAGCACTCAGCCACGTGTTGCCCCGGTGTCGTCTTGACTCTTGACTCGTGCAAGGGACGTGGGATTTTCAACTGTAAATGCCCTATACCTCGTGTGGAAGGTCTGCCACTCCTTGCGAGATTCCTATCGTGAAGTTACGTGGGAGTGTCAGGTTAATTACGTCGGTAGACATAGTTCGACGACCCAACAAGGATCTTGTCCCATTACTTAATTAAAAAACTTCACTAGATGATTCTAATATGGCTATTGATTACGTTACAAGCTTTTAGCTAGTGCTATGTCCCGATCGCAAGAGATGCCATAGTGACTTAGGCCATCGCGTACGCACAACAATTCAGACAGCAGCTTACATTGTACGCGACACCAAGTGAATGATGGCTTGCGAGAGGTATCAAAGACTAGGAATCAAAATTCATTAAACACCTTCCGATGCTAATCCTTTTTAGGGACGTTGATCTTGTAGATTAGATTCAACGCGTTCGAGAGGAGGGCAAGTCAGCAATAGTTAGGTTCGATTAGACCGCCAAAAGGCCAACCTTAATCACCGGTGGTCAGCCGTCCATGATGCAAGTCTTTGGTGGCGGATGCTGCAATTGTCCCCAAAAACTTAACAATGGGCTTCCCAAAGGAGTAAGTTGCGAAGAGCGCCTTCTTGTCGCCCATGATCATTAGGGACAAGCTCTTTCTCTTTTAGGGTGAACTTTGCCCTGTCGCTTTTGCTCTCCCTCTTTCTAAATGTGCGTGCAATCTCGAACGGATGAACTGATTTGTACGTGATGGAGAACATCACATCGAATGCCGGCTGATGCAGATGACCTACATCCGACAAGCAGTTCCCTTGATGATCACAACCATATTTGGGAGAGGGGGAGAGAGAGATTTTGTGAGATTAAGGTGAGATACTTTCTCTTACCCCCAAATAAAAGGAGGATACTTATCACAAATTTTGAATTATGACTAGAGACTTGACGTTTCATGTAACGGTAACAAAAAAATTGCTGATGCGTAACGGTTAAGAAGAGAGAGATTGATATTTTCAGAATTTATTTTGTTAAGTCAGAGAATCTCAATCCTTGATCATGAGATTTTAAATAGCTTAGCACACAAAGGTACTTTTCTACATGCGTCATTTAGGTTATTACATGCTTGGTAATGAAAAAATAGTTTAAGTGAGAGAAGTAGAAAGCATATGAAATACGCAACGGCGGCGTTTGGCAACACTTTGCCAAAGCCTTTTTTGAGGGCCTTAAATGTCAATGTGCAAATAGCATTTGGTAAATTTTTTGAAGAGCTTTTGGAAGATGCAACTGCATCTTCTACAACCTTTAAAGTCCCTTAACTCCAGACAGGTTCGTACAAATTTTGGCCTTTGAATATTTCCAGAATGCTAATAATTTTTTTTTTTCTAATTTTTTCCGCGCTAAACTTTCAAAACTCTAGAAATGCCCTCACCTAGTGTGAGTCACCGGTTGCCCAAATCCGATAGTTGGCAAGCCTCGCCTAAGGTCACAAGACCCCTAGTGACAATCGCTTGATGTTGCACAACACTAGGCGGCCATTGCTTGAGGTTGTATGACCTCAGAAGGGGGCCGTTAGTGATAAATTTGGTTTGCCAACGTTCACCAGAAAGTTCGATATTTTTTTTTCAAAAAAAGAAAGGAAAAGTCCTTTTTAAGTGTAGTTTGTTCCAAATAATATTTAAACCATAGTTACTTCCAATGCACTTTTTAATGACACTAGATATAATTTGCATTTCGAAGAAACTATTTAACCTAAAATTCAACTAGCTAGCCATTTTGTCGTCGTGTTTTGACCTTATCGTTATTGTCCTTCAAGATGCATTCGGCTTCAGGAATTTTTTTTTTTTTAAACAGTCGAAGAAATATTCGACATCTAAAAGAAAATTGCTAGCTAGATGCGATATAGCAAGCCTATAAATTTACCTTATACGTCGAATTTATATTCTCGGAAAAATGAAATCTTTCATCAACCAACGGTTGTATCGTTAAATTTGTTTAGCCAACCCAGAATCAACACAAACACTCTCATCTATTTTTATTGAAGACGCTCCATACACACATCGCAAGTTTTATTCATGTGCACTACATGGCTCATTCATGCTCACACCACATCATACAATACAAACACTTGTTCAGCCAACCCAAATTTAACGATACACAACGGTTGTATCGTTAAATTTGTTCAGCCAACCCAAAATCAACACAAACACTCTCATCTTTTTTTATTGAAGACGCTCCATACACACATCACAAGTTTTATTCATGTGCACGACGTAGCTCAGTCATGCTCACACCACATCATACAATACAAGGCATTTTCTGAATCTATATAACTAAGGCAACACAGGTTGCATATGCAATGCCTGGCCTTGTCGTCGTCGTCCTTTTAGTTCTGAGGTTTCTCTTCCGGCTCGGTCTCAGCAGCCTCGCCAGCATAAGTGCAGCACCTGCAGCCTCCGCCGGAGTACCCTCGTCTGCTGCCACAGCAACCGTAGGGGCAGGGTCGTCCATAACCTCCACGGCCACCGCCATAGCTCCCATGGCCTGGGTCACCTCGGCCCGGGTATCCTCCATGCCCGCCGCCTGGGTTTCCATATCCACCACGGCCTGGGTAACCTCCGGACCCGCCGCCCGGGTATCCTCCGTTTCCGCCGTACTTGGCATCATTTACATCGTTTGCCTCCGTGGTTGTGGTGGATGTCGCTGCACATAGAAAATGAAAGTTTAATCAGGCTTAACATCTGACATACCAACAAAGCTTTAATTCTTCATTTCTAGGTACTTGTGATTAGGATTGGCCATGATGGGAGTAGATATGTTTGAGCACCGCCGTTTGAATCCTATTCATATTTTATTATATAGCATAGGTTTTATGCAAACTTAATGCATATAATCCAATGTCGATTATGCTGCGACAGGGTGATTCATAACTAGCATCATACCAATGAAGCTTGAGTTTCACTTCGTAAAATATGTTTGTGTTTACCCCTTCATTTTGTACATTGTGAATGCAGATTCACTTCGACATGCAAAATGTCCTAATGGAATGAACACGTTATATGCTCATAACAAATAAAAAAATGTAAGGAAAATGCACATGACGTTCTTCAGGCCAACTTGTGTAGACGAAACTTTGCACGTTCCGTGCATATAATAAGAAATTTCATTGAATTAGATAATGCATCGATTCAGAAAGATAGGGAAGATGGATCATCAAGAAGCATAGTGCAGTAATAGCTCACCATCGTCTTCCTTCGAAGTAGTCTCGGCCAATTCTCTGGCAGATACCTCCAAGGAGATGAGAAGAACACAAGCAACCAAAACACCCAGTAAAATCAAAACCCTCGAACTCATCCTTCCTTTTCCCCTAAAAAACAACTGAAGAGCTCTCAAATAGGTATGCGTTCTTCGTTCCCTTTTCGGGAAATTTTGATGATGAGGGAATGCTCCTTCCAAGCTTATTTATAGGCACGAGAAGATATGGAAGTCCTTTGCAAATGGGTGAGATTGCATGTGAGATCTGCACAGGGTTCTTGATTGAGACCCCACCCAATGTGGTTGGCTGTTAGAGAGAGAGAGAGAGAGAGAGAGGTCTGATTCTGAAGTGTTATATCTTATCTTTTGATTTGAATGCTTGTATCCCATTTGATGAGAAAGCTTTTTGTCTTGTTTCCACTTATTATTTATCATGAGATGGACGTTGGATGTGCATTTTCAGACGGGATCGTTCCCTCACTTTGTACTTTGCTTCAAAAGGCAAACTCTCGTGCTATAAACACGTCCCAATCAGCTTCCCAATTCAGTTAAAGGTTTGTGAATATTCGTCTAACCAAGCAGAGTTTAAAACTAATGACATGTGTAGGGTTCTCGTTTCACTGGTAGCCAAATGAGATTATATTTTCAGTAGTGTTTAAACGCCTCTAGTGCAATGTCAAAGTAATGTCTATGTAAACTACTAATTGCAACTAATCGAGATTGATTAGAAAGGTTTAATCTAAATTCCTTCATTAATCTCTCTAACATCGGTATGCAAGATCCTAACATAAACTCTTAGACTTCGAAAATATAATATTAAATCGAACAATTAATTAGTCTAAATAATTATGACATGAATAAGGTACCTCCCCAAAACTCGACCTTTGGAATTCAGTAGAATGCATTTCCATCACATCAATTAATTAAAGCTTGAGAAATGGTCAAAAGAAGGTGCACCGGGCCGGTATCACTTAGTCCGGTTGGCGTTTTTATTTTCCTGTTGAAAATGACTTGTAATTAATTAATCGCGTCATTTTATAATGTAAAATTTTCTATTCGGGATATACTAAAGCTGTAAAAACCAAATCTATGAGCGAGACTGAGCTGCTAAGCTTGAGGGGGCAAGGTGATATAAAAGGCCCGAGACACGTCTGAATGGGAGGTCCAGACAGCCTTACCTTTTGTGGAAACGGATACGTATACAAACACCACTTAGTGCATGTCTAATCAACACGAGGCTTAAATCATTGCTTAGGAGCCTCTAATTTTCATCAGGGATAAGTTCAGACATAAAACTTGAAGTTATTAGCGAGATTAAATTCACATATGGAAGGGACATGACTTATAATTGAAAAACTGGGCCTGTTTGGTAATGTTCCTATTCTTTTGCTCTTTGGAATAAAAAAAGAACAAAAATTCATTTGGTAATATTAATTAATTTTTCTATTTTTTGAAATAGAAAATTGGTTGATGAATAGATTTGAAATGGAAACAAAAAGTAGAAAAAAGTAATTGATTGTTCCCAAGAACAATTTTTAGAAATAAGTTTTTTTTTTCTTTTTTTTTCTTCCTCCTTGGCCCCCACCACCCCACATTGCTGTACCCCATTGCAGACTAGCTATGGCAGCAGTCGGTGGCCAGGAAGAATAAGAAAAGAAAAAAAAAATAAAAAAATTATTTAAAAAAAAAAAAATTCTACATTATAAAAAAATTGTGGATCATACTAAACATATTCATGTTCTTTTTCCATTCTAATAATAGAAATTTTGTATTGTTATCAAACGAGTTCTTTTACTCAAAAATTGTTATAGGGAATAGAAATAGAAAAAAACTATCTGAAAAGAAATTATTACCCGAAATAGAAGCGTTACTAAACGGATCATTAATCAACAAATGATATCACATCAAAATGCTACATGGTAAAACAATTGGCAATTGGGTGCACATAGTATTTATTTTGTCACTAGGGTTTACAGATTTCAAGAAATCTATCTATTTTATTTTACGTTTTGGAAATATTTCGAGGGCATAAAGATGGTTGGTGGCTAGCATCCTTTAGAGGAATATCATCCTAATAAAAGCAGATTGGATGTGAATGTAGGATATATACTCAAGACGTTATCTGTATGGTTAAGATGCCGAAGATTTAAAGACACGAAAGAGTTATTGAAGAAGAAGAATATATATATTAAAAATGTAGATTTTGCATGAGGAAGAAGAGATAAGAAGGAGATCTGTGCATGGAGGAAGAGGCCATGCATGCGGATGTCCCACTTGACTGTGGGAGTAATGGAGGTGGGAGAGCTTTGACAAAATTCCCTTTCATTCAAATGTCTCTGCGCGTTGTTCATTGAACCTCTCTCTAATGGAGGTGGGACAGCTTTGACAACATCCCCTTTCATTCAATTGTCTGCGAGTTGTTCATTGAACTCCTCTCTCTCTCTCTCTCTCTCTCTCTCTCTCTCTCTTATGCTCTTAGGTCCGTTTATTCGAAGAAAACAAATTATTTTTATAGATTTATTTTCCAATTTTCTGATGCTTAAATGATGAAAAATTAATTGATTTGATAGAAAACATTCTTTATTGATTGAAAACAATAAGTTTAGATCGAGAGAAAAACGACTTTCCTTTTTGGCAATAAAAAAGATATTTCTTTTAATATACTACAAAACAAATGAAAACTAACCATTCTCTTTTTTATTGATTTCCATAAATGATATTTTCCTTTGTCTTTGACGTTGTTGACACAGCAAATGCACCATCGGTACGATACGTTAAAAGTGAGTGTGCAACTGTATATCTGACATCTACTTTGTTTCGATGGATTAAAATTGCTAGCTGATTTTGTATTGCCAGAAGAGTGCAAGGCGATGATTCTTAATTTGAGTTTGAAGGGGCCAAAGAAGAACTTGAAGCTTTGTGCTTTTCTTATGGGTCACTGCTCGACACTGTATCTAATCTCCGATCTCCGATTTAGAATTCTTTTACGTAAGTGTGCCCCGAAAATTAGAATCTAGAAGTCGTTCAAATTTAGATCAAGCCAACCCAGATCTACTACGTCAATAAGTTTTCTGGTCCCAGGGTCGAAATGCGTAGACTAAACTCTAGTTCATGTCATTAATCTTGATGCTCTATCAAGACTCCAGGTCGGTTTGTTTATTGATAAGTGGCTAACTAGTGAGATAATTTCCTCTTTATTTATTACCATTCATACTTTTCAAGGAAAAATTATCAAGATAATCTTAAATCTATTGTAATTTTTTCAATTCAATCCTGAATCTTCTTTTTAGCCAATTCAGTCTTGAATTTTTTGCAATTGTGTCAATTGAGAGAGAGAGAGAGAGAGAGAGAGAGAGAGAGAGAGGCCAATGCCTCTGGCCGGTTGCCAAGGTTCGGTGGGGGGAGGCTCGCCCTCGCCAGTGGCGAGCAAGGCCAAGCCTCCTTGGCCAATGCCTCTAGTTGGTCACCAAGGTTCAGCGATCGACTAGGAGAAGAGAGAGAGAGAATAATAAAATAAATATTAAATGATCGAAAGAGAGAGACAGAGAATAATAAAATAAATATTAAAAGATTGAAAAAAAATTCAAAAAATGACACATCGGCGTCAGCCGGCCAAATTTGTCGGGATTGAATTGAAGCAATTGCAAAACGCTTAGGATTGAATTGAAAAATTACAATAGATTTATGATTATTTTGATAATTTTCCCTACTTTTCAAGGGTTACTATGAAAAAATTGTAAGTTTTATTCACTTAGACAGTGATGCCCTAAGGTTTTCCATGTAAATAAAACCCCTAAAATATATAAATTATGACACTTATATCTCAAACTTTTTTTGTGATAAAAACCCTTAAACTATGTCTATTATGACATCAATACTCCACAAATTTTTTTATCACCTAACCTCCCAAACTTGTATTAGTGTCTCAAAAATACCCTCCATCTACCTATAAAAACCCTAAAGTTTAAACTATAAATTTTTTTTAGTGGATTATGATAAAACACCCTACTTCATTGGCACAAGTTTGGGTTTATTGGTAACATGAAAAAAAGGCTTTGTATATTGATGTAGCCAGCAAAATTTAGGGCTTTCGGTGGTAGACAAAAAAATGGTCGAACTCCACCCACGCATGGCTGTGCTGGTTGAGGACTAGCCTCCTGACCGCCAAGTCAGGGGTTCGACTCCCAGAGTCCGCCACAACTCCCAGAGCAGTTTCATGACATAAGCGGGGGGCCTCGGCTGGTGGGTTGTTGGGCTAGTTTTCCTTGAAATATAGTCGGTGTTGTGCTCTTGTAAGGTGAGCTAGGTCGGATCCTCGGCAACAAAAAAAGAAGAAAAATGGTCGAACTAGTACAAGGTTGGAATATAGGTATCGCAGCGGACAAAATTTAGGATTTTATGTAATAGACGGATGACATTTTCGTCACACTAGTATAAATTTGGGGATTTTTGTAACACAAAATAAAATTTAGGATATAAGTCTTATAATTGGCATAATGTAAATTTTTTCATGGTATTCCCTACTTTTAATTTTCTAATATTACATCTTTTTAACCAAGTTTTTGACCCATATAGATCAAACCATGCTGGACGAAACGTTGAGAGGCAACCGTGTTTCACCTCACACTCACCCATGGATTGCTAGGAAGTCCCAAGAAAGCAAGCCATTGAATTTTAACACTTTCAAAAAATTAAATACTGTAGCAAATTGTAATTAAGTATTTGGAAAAGGTAAATCGTATTTGACTCACAACTAAAATCTCGCAACGTCAGTTTTTTTACTAGAAATCTGTTAAAAATCCCTCCAAGGCACTAATTTTTAAATATTAATTATGTCGTGAAAGTTAGTTATAACATGTTAGGAGAATATATATATCTACCATTTTTGAACTTTTATATACGTAAAATTATTCTTTGTATGTTGTTAAGGTTGAGGAGATCCATATCCATTATTCAGGCTGATATTGCCTTTCGGATTGTTTCTCCTGTAATAGTTAAGGACATGTTTATAGCACTTTTCTATGGTAATTTTGATTTCTCACAAAGTACTTGTAACTTGAGCATGATTATATTCATACAACTTTGGAAAAAGTTGCCTCTTTACGACTTAGGGAGAAGTCCTCCAACATGTTTGGTTTTCTTCTGATGTTTCCAGAAATTGAACCTGCATAGTTTTCTTTTTTGTAGTATATAAAAAGAGTATCTTCCTCATTGCGACCCCGGCGTTTCCCTTTTCTAGCAACCTCGATTCCTGAATTTTGATGTTCTGGTGGGTGCCCTTTACCGCAACTTCATAGCATCTTGCAGTTGATGAGGTCTGAATTTTAGACGATGAAAGCTTCTATCAACTGCCGAGTCAAACCGACTTCGCTTCAAGCTATTTTCCTAATAAAGAGATTGGGAATTCTTGCGTTCCCTTGTGATGTCGATTGCTGACTAGTGATGTTGAATGTACGGTAAGGCAAGGGCATGCTTCGTGTCTTGTCTCACCTTTTGTTTCCCAATCGTTCATTCGTCTGTGTTTTTGCCATTGTACCGATGCCAATTGTCCGGAGGTGGGTAAGAGGGCCAGTGTGGTTACATTTCCTTATCGGTGTAAAAGTTTCTTAGCTATAGCTCTTTAAGTTCAGCTGATGCCACATGTTTCCTTTTCTGCGACTCTACATTCTGCTGTATTTTCTCCAACGTTGGCTTTTCAAATTTAGACCATAGTGCTGCGGATTCTGCAGTTCAACGAGCAATTGCACGGATATGTGCCTTTTGATATGCTCGTTCCTGCTACATGTTGCCCTCTGTAGAACACTTGAGAGCATAGTTTGTCTTTTGGTCTGTGCTCAGTGGCCAAGGTGGCACATTAACCAGTCGCCGCGGTTCCCATGATCTTTGAATTTAAACAGTTTTTGAACATTAAAATGAGGAAGTCGAGGGTCTAATGTCGTATTCGACCCAATTTAAGAGAATAGTACAGTATTGATTCCTGTAATTTATTTAACATTCAAGAGATTTTCAAACCAAATATTATTAAGAGGAGAAAGTAAAGTTGAGGAACTGAGTGTATTTATTTTCTTATGTTACTTTATAAAGTGTGCAAGCATCTTAAAGTATATGGTCTCATGGGGAACATGCAGGCGGTGCGGTGCCTGCTCTAGCCCGACTCGCGTCATTTTATTGTGCAGCTGTCTCCTCTCCACTGGATTTTTCAGCTTCTCAGAATGATAAAATGCACAAGTCAAGAACTTCATTTACTTTGCAAATATTAGATTAGCTCTCTCTTTAAGCTTGTCTGTGCATGGGTGCTTGGGACTGAGGAAGAGAGTGAGCTTGCCTGTAGATTTGATAAGATATCGGGGGTTTGTTCCGTCAACTCTGTAATTATCGATCAACTCAATTGTTACTCTACACGTCGAAGCTTTCATCTTTGCATTTTGATGACTTTGGGTATGAAATCCTTTGCATCTCATTCCATATGCTGGAAGCGAATTGGATCTCTCCATCACTATTGTATCATCACTGAATCGCATAGCTTGATGCATAAATAAGCGTATTAATTATAATCGGGAATAACTTGAAGTTCTTGTTTAAATGTCTTCTACTAATCACACGAGAAACTTGGTCCTCCCTTGGATCTAGACGAGGGCCCGACGCCCTCCCCTATGTCCCGTGAGGGCCAGAGGCCCTCGCTGCCAAGCGCTGCAACACCCTGGCCACTGGCCAGCCCACAGTAGGGTAAAAAAAAGAAAAGAAAGAAAAATGAAGAAAAAAACAAGGAAATTATTACAATATTCAGGTTTTCAAAAATTTAATAATTTGCTCATGTCTTCGCTAATGTGCCATGTAGGATAGGTAGCATCCATGTCAATAGTTTAGTTAAATGGACTATATTAACAAATTGTTAAAACAATTATAACTAAATTAGTCTAATTAAAATGTTTATTACTGAATTGATACCATTGTGATATGTTTTGAACTTTTTTTGTACTTTAATTTTCTAGAATTTGATATCAGTGGGTCTTACATGAGTAATTTAAATGTTGGGATGCATTAGCCTTATGGATGCACCCAAAATTGTCTTGTAATTTATAGAACGAGAGACATGCATAGCTAATGGGGACTAGGATGATAACGTAAATTGGTAAAACCATATACTCAAATATAAGTTAATCATATAAAATATGAAATGGTAATGCTATTCCATCATGAAAGTCACACGTTTAACTCCTGTTGGTACTCATGTATAGATATTTTTCGCTGTCATTGAGCTTTGAATCAGATAATCACACCGCAACCACGAGTACTGAAGGAGGAAAATTGTCAATTTTTTTTTTTCACCGGGAAATAACCCAATCAATGTTTCCTTGATATTTTCAAGACCAAAAACAAAAATAATATTTATATACCCATAAGACCCGATTGCAAGAATCTAGTAGCATGCCCTAAACAAAAGCAATGTTAAGTGAAATCAACCTCGTCACGACTGAAGTTGGACTTTAATGAAATCAGGGCATAGAATGGACACGGACATGTACTAACTCACTCAAACTCACGGCATGCAAAATCACAATTTGTGACCCCATCACATTAAAGACATGCAAATCAGAATACGTGGGTTACTTGTGGTTTTCGTTCCTCTCCGGTTGGACTTGAGACTTGAGAGGAGAGAGAGAGCAATGAGAGCTTGAAGGAGAGAGGGGTCTAATGACTCAGATAATAAAGAGTGCATAAAGAATTTGTACGTGAGGATGTGAATGGTGATTATTCACTTCAGCAACGAAAACAACATGGGAGATGATCTCTTAGTTAGAATGAAAACAAGCATGCACTTCTTCTTCACTTTTCACTTCTCTCTTTTTTTTTGGCTGGAAAACATTTTTCTTAATTTGCTATTGACCAAGAAATATTTTTAGTCTATTTGCTTAAATTTTTTTTTGTTGATCTATTTGCTTAAATTTATTTCATAAGTTTGTGAGGGAGTTATGGTTGATGGCTATTGCAATGAAACCTTGATCTCATGGAACTTTGTGTTCTGGGCCGGTTGATTTAGCGTTTGCGGTCTTATGAATTTCTTCCCAAGTAATCTTTAATTGCTCACACTCACAAAGATCTTCAGAGAGAAAAACTTCACGGAGAAAGTTCTGAATATCCATTACTTGTGAAAAATAAAAATGAGGAGAAGGTGACTCTTTATATATAAATACATGCTCAATCACAACTATACATCTATCCTTAATATAAGGGCGAAGATTGTATTTCCCCATTTACCAACTACCTATATATATTATAAGAGTGTACATTTACAATATTGCCTGCCCTAAAAAATATTCTAGAATACACAAAGAAATCCTATCTCCTTTCCATCTTCATTTTTCTTACATTTTTATTGCTTGCTTCATTTACATGGACTCTTATTTTTCATTGCAATTGTTATTTCGCTCGGTATACAGAATTAAATCTCATGTTTCATTGCAATTGCCTAGTTTTGTGTTGAATTGCATCAGGGAGTGACAAAAAAGGGCAAGAGGCTAGAGGCCTAGTGAGAGAGAGAAGGCACTACTCGATCTAATTCGAGCAGGTGAGCGAGGACTCCCGAACGGCGACTGAGCCACCCTCCCGCCGCCGCCGCTTTGGGCTGCTGGCGGCTCTCCGTAGTTTCGGTCTGTCCCGTCCCACCATGAAGGCTGCCCCTGGTCAGAGCCTCTCTTCGATTGATTGGGTTGGGCAATGATGGCCTCCTGGGCTTTTCCCACATAAGCAATCCACACGATTGATTGCGTCGTTTCTGCTTTAGGCGAGCGCTTTAGATGTCTGTGGAATGGTCATTGATTGGACATGAATGTGAAGAACTCTTCACTCGGTGCTCTGTTTCTCGGAAGTAACTTTTACGCTTCTCGTAAAGCTATTTTTCCAGAAAATTTTGTTGCTTAAATCGGATGAATTGAATCGGGGATTTTTGGACCTAGTATTTACAATAGTTAAACTCTTAAGGGCTCTATGGACATGGGTATGATTTGAGTGTTGTGTAAGCAGAAAAACCTCGGTTTGTATGTGCTTTAACTAATCAAGTATTCTTGCATTGAGCTGGTTGACTCGTTGATTTATGCTTGAGAGTTGTTCTGATTGTGTAGATCAGTATGGCAAGTTGGCAGTGGTTTGTGCCTGTTTGGGGGCAAGTTGTAAAAAGCCAGAACTTGTTGGCCTTCCCAGTAATATCACGAGAAAGGTTTTTTTTTTGTTTGTTTTAAAGGTAAAAGAACGGTTGTTTTTAAGACTTACGAGAGAATTTCCATTCATTTTAAATTAATAAAAAAATTCAGTGACTTGATATTGATAAGATAATACAAAATAGAATGTAAAAATTGAAAAAATCATTAATTTTATATAAAAATCACGAGTCCTTATAATCATGCAAAGAGTCCTTTATGCGTCAAAATAGTATATCAAAGAAAAAGAATTCGCCTTAAATAAAAAAAAAATGAATAAAAGTACTGATGCGGTGGATCATATTGACTTAAGTTGACGCATAGGGAGATTTTATGCACAAAATCCTCTCAATTTACTAATTTTTACACGGAAATTATTTTCTTGATTAGTTATATTAAAAAAAAAAAACTTCCCCTTCCCATTGAATTGAGGTTCCAGACTTAACTGCAACTATTTGCCACATCAAATGTGATATTGAAACATAATCATTCTAAGTGGCAAGGTAGTAATATATCAGAAGGAAGCCAAATAGATAAAAGGTCAGGTGTCAATGTGGTCCGAATGTGGAGGGTGGCTTGCCTTTTCTCTTTTTTTCTCATGTCGCAAATCAGAAGCTCTCTTTCAACAATATCCTCTTTTTAATGATGTGAAAACTGTCGCCACCCTTTTTTTCGATGGGGTCGAGGAAAATAATTGACTTAAAGGTAATGCGCAAAGGGCGAGCCAACGGCCCTTCATTAGATGTGGATTGGGGCTCTCTCAAGCCCTACTTCGCTCAATGTTAGACTTTGGACTTTTTCACAGCCTCTTATGTGGCACTTGTGAGATTTGGTGAAATCTCTACTAAGTGTTCTAAAAGTTTAAATTATTAAATAAAGACGTGATTTATTATTTAAATATTCTAATAGACCGAGCCCCACCCCAAGTTTCTCCTCCCTCTTCCCCGTTGCGCCCGGCCGGCCCCACTTTAACCTGCTTGTTTACCCAAACAACACCGGCCTACCTCAATGTTTGTGGCCATTATATGATTAGCCTTTCGCGTCCAAGTACCTATTGGGCCTGTAAAGCAACGACCTACCAAAATAATGGCCCAAAAGATTATGGTCGGCCTTGTTGAAACTAACTACTAAATACCTACCGGTGACTTATTTCATGAATAATTTGATGAGCAAAGAAACGGTTTGAAATTAATGTTTTTCGACGGAACACGAATTGCCGACCTCACCGTCACCGCTATGGTTCGCTTTAGCTTCTTTGACATGTTATTCACTTGGGTGCCGCAGAACAGATTTTAGCCTGGCCAATACGCCAAGGCATGCGAAACAGCACAGGGCTGAGACAAGATTGGGGTCCTTTCTCGTGATTTAACATATGACGGAGGAGGGATCCGCCGACAAAGAAAAACATTAGTCTTCCTCTTTTGCCCCCTTCCTTAGCTCTTCCCCATCATTGCCGTTTTTGCCCTTTCCCTCCTCTGTTTCCTTGGAGATGTCGGTGTCCGGGAACTCTTGATCGGCCGAGTCACTAAGGGACAAAAGCATGTGCGTGGATTAGACGGATCATACCAGTTCAATTCCTCACAACGCAAGTACAAATAGTTTTATACTTTAATTATCTACTCAGATTACACGCTACAATATTTATTGAAGAACTAATGAATCGAAACACAAAGACCCACTTCCGGACCATTCCTGCTTCCTTGCCCTGATGATGACCCAAGATAGGAAACGGATGGACTCGGCCGGGGAACGAGGCTTAAGAAGCAAGAATCGACAGACGTAGCCACCCCACCAAGCAAAGAACTATTCCAGGAGGCCAATGGGGCGAGAGCCATGTGCACAAAGCGACTGGCCACGAAAGAAAGAAAAGAAAAGCTAAACCGAATTATATGTCCGTCTCGGATCCATCCATCCTTTACTAGCTCAGCCTCTCGCTTTTTCAGTTTCCCTTATCTATTTCTTGATGATAAAGGGTCCTTCAAGTCCAGCTCTAAAGTTTTGCTTCACAGGCAAACCCCACAGAAAGAAAGCTCTGCCCTGCATATGTACTCAGCTCACATGTGCTGATTAACTAATCATCCCGTTTTTATAAGGAACTGATCACCCAGCAATCACATCGCATGCTGAAAGATTTCACTTACTTTTTCCGCTTCTCTGTACTTTGGTTCTTGCTACATATCTGAGAGATCTCTTATCATTTCCACAAGCTTCTGTGTAATTCCGGGAAAGACTCATTAGAGAATTCCTGGTCTGCTGCTGGTGGGTGGAGATCAAAGATGGGTCTCACTGGAGAGCTGGTGAAGAGTGTCTTCTCCAGAAGCCGACCCTCCGGTCCGCACGAGACCAACGTATGTTCTTCACCTTGGAAATGTGTCTCCCTGCTAAGATCATGTTGGTAACTTGTGTTGGTTGCGATCTGTTTGATTCTATCAGGCAAGAAGTGGTATGGCCGAGAGGAGGAGATGGAGCGTTGTGAGATCGTACCTGTGCGGTGATGAGTTCAATTCGGTTCTGGCGGAGGAAGATTCGGCTTCTGTCAAGAGCTATGAAGCCACAATTAGTCCACTGTTTGTAGAAACTGAACCGGACATCGAAAGTAATGGAGAGAAGGAAAGTTTGTCAGAAAAGCGAAAGAATTCAATGTCCAGATTGTTCCACGAAGACGATGCAGCTATGATCATTCAATCAGCTTTCCGAAGATTCCTGGTGAGGCCACAATATCAAATTCCAGAATACAATCCACTAGCACACAAAGTTTATCTTGAATTAATGTTTACTCATCAGCAGTGTCAATTAGGATAAGTTAGTTACAATTGCCATTTGCGTTGTACGTGCTAAAACAACTGTTGCGTCACAAATTCAGGCTAGGCGTAAGAACGTGGAAGATATATCAGTGAGCAGGAGCGAGCAATATACAGTATCAGTAGCGGAGAGCCCAAGCAAGGACTCCATTGGGACATCCTTGGAAGTTCAAACAGCAAATTCTGTGCAAGTATTCGCAGTACAAGACGAGAAGTTGGCTACCAGTCACCAGAAGCACAAACACAGAACTCAAGTCTCAAAGCCAAAGGTAAAATTCATGGCCACAGTGGCTACTTCTAACATACCTGCACCTTAACAGCCAGAAACTTCACCATAAATGTTTGGCACTAAATGGGCCATTTTACTTGGGTGAATCTATGGTCCCTCGCGGGACCGTGCCTCCACAGATTTTCACCATTAGATTGAAAAGCAAAGCACACCAATTCAGGTTGAAACTGTCAAACGGCTGAGATCATTTTACCAAGATCATCATTTTTATCTCTCTCCCACTTCAGCTTGATCCTCAAATTCAATTAGTGACAAAAGCGTCCTGAGATGGAGAAACCAAACTCCTTTTCCTCTACAATCCTATATCAATATACATGAACACTGATATAAACATCTTCCACCAGTTTTTATCAACGTGAAAATATATTTCCATATCAAACGAAGTAAACACGTCCAAGTGTTGACAGACCACAGAAGTTCCTTCCACACAGCAACGTCCCAGGACTCTAGAAGTGAATTGAAACTGATCCCGACTATCCCTGACATATGGTGGGACGGCAAAATCGTGCTTCAGAACCTCCAACAATAACCTCGAAAGTTTCGACTGTACCTTCCCTGTGTAACTTCTGTGTGCATCAATGTTGCAGGAAGAGTGGGACGATAGCACAGTAAGTAGCAACATATCGAAAATGAGGATTCAAAGCAGACTGGAAGCTACAACCAGGCGGGAGAGAGCTCTGGCATATGCATTTTCCCAACAGGTACATCCAACCGACCTAAGAAAACATGGTTTGACAACTAGAACCGGGCTCCATTATATAAAGATCTGCATGTTTGTAGCTAAGGATTTGTTCTAAGAAGAGGCAAACAAGAACAGAAGGTAGAGAACCCAACATGAGTTGGAGCTGGCTCGAAAGATGGATGGCAACTCGTGTTTTAGAGAGCCCATCAGTCGGAAGTCATGTGAACATGCAAATTCCGCCAAGTAACAGAGTCAAGAAAAGATTGCTTGATGTAGCAGGAGAAGAAATCGAAAGTTGCGGATCCAACGAAGTATCTGTCCATCTCGATGCCTTGTCATTCAGAGCTACAGGGGTTGGGAAGAACTTAAAGCCAACTAGGATCAGGCCTAAAGCTATGAACAAGAGAAGTGTATCAAGACGGAAAACAGTGCCGAGCCAACAATGTCCAAAGGCGTATGCAAAGGTAGAACCCTTTTGAGTCTCAGCTCAGAAGAATTTATAAGGCACTTATACAGCAAAGCGATCACGCATGCCCCAGAATGTTCACCAATTTAGGAACCAAGTAGCAGAACTAGTTTGGTTGGTTCGTTTGCAGTCAGAAGATTCATGAATATAAATATAACTTACTGCCAAGTAACACCTAATTTTTCAGGTATCTGGGGAAGACTCATCGGATGATGTTGGAAGTGGAACAGACAGAAAGCACAAGCAGCAAATGGAGAGCAAGAACGAGATCATATGCCATGATTCAGAATCCTAGCAAATGCCTCACAAAATGCACACATCGCGACGTCCTGCTGCTGGCCAATTAACCCAGCAAGACAAGTCAGTTAATGCATCCAGTAAATATAGCAGTTTAAGACTGTCAGATGCCTGCCATAATTTCCTCTGTAAATGTATGTATCAAATGCTTTCGCATTATCATATGATTTGCTAGACATATGAGTTTCATGAGTGTTCAAACAACTTCGGTATCAGGTCTGAATCAACTTATGTAATTGAAAATACTTGCGGAATTGAAATGCCTCTTTGACCAATACCTGCTGTTAAGATAAAGGCACAAGACATTACAACACTATCATTTCTCTTACTGTAGTGCAGGGGATAGCCAACTAATGCATGTCAAAATAGCACTATCGTGTGTGCAAATGATGGATGTACTATCCTCAAGACTGTTTCACTTCCTATTTCCAGTAACGCCCATGAACCTGCAATTAGCTCACTTCATCTCTGTGACCCAAAAAAGAAAAAAAAGACAAATCAGCACACATCACCAGCTGAATTGCCTTCCAACTCCCTAAGCTTAACATATAGGTAATGAACACTCGCACCCACGAATCTCCTTTTCCCAAGTACTTATCCCCTTGATCAAGACACACCCTAAGGCACGACCCCGAAGCATTGATACCTTTGTCGAAGGGATTGATGTCCCTCTTCAAGTACAGACCTTTGATCTCACAACTTAAGTGCTAACACCAAAATGCATTAGCTTGAAGACCGATGACATGTAAAGAACTAGAGGATAGCAAGAAAGGTGCAAGTATAAAACCTCAATAAACAGTACTTGGCATAGAACCCTAAAGCAAAAACACTTGCACAACAAGAAAACTTACGAAATATGATGCATAATTCCAGTATTACATATGTGTTAAACCACATCTGTGATCCACTTATAATGCGATATCTTCCTTTTTACCAATCGCTACATTAAAACACAGCTCAATAGTATGCAACATCCCAACTAATTCAACCAAGCTTCATCAGCAACAAAACAGCTTATATCTTATCAATGTCCTCGTCCTCGAACTCGATGTAGTCGTCCCCGGGCCCTTCTTCGTCCTCCTCGAGACCTCCAGCAATACCCTCGTTGAGACGGGTGTTCTCGGGGAGCTCTCCATACGCCTTGAGCAGCCTGGCCTCGTCGGGCATGTACTTGAGGATCACGTCGGCCTTGTCGTCCTGGTAGTCGCGGAGCCCGACGAGGATGATGTCGCCGGCGGCGATCCAGACCTTCTTGTGCATCTTGCCCCGGATGTGGCAGAGCCGCTTGGTGCCGTCGATGCACATGGCCTCGCACCTGCCGTTCCCGAGCATGCGGAGCACCTGGGCGTACTCCTGCCCGTCCTCCTTGAACACCAGCTCCCGCTTCTCGTCGTCGGCCTCGTTCTTTCCCCTCTTCCGATTCTTACCTCCCTTACCCTTGTTCTTCGGCATGTCGGCGGATTCCCCTCAAGCACTGACACACGCCAAAGAAAAACCCAGAACTCAATCACGCCTCACACAGATCAATCGAAACAGAACACGAAACCACGCGATCCGATATGCGGATCGAATCGAACGAAAAGGAGGACTTTTTATACCTAAACCGGTCGCGCTCGATCGATTGGAAGCGCGTCCCGAGCTCGAAAAAGAGGAAAGCACGAAGAAATCGAGGATCGAAGAAGTACCTTTTGGAGAGAAGATTGCGAGCTGCGAGTGAATTGAGAGGATTTTGGGGAATCTACGCGAAGTTGGAGTGCGTGTGCAGGAGGAGTTTTCCGAGCCCTAGGTTTTTATAACCAAGTCCATGCGAGAGGCCGTGAATCAGACGCTTTCTTCAGACGACGATGGCTCGTTCCGTGGCGAAGAGGAAGAAGCCAAGTCGGTTTCGGAGTGGTCGAATCTGGGCCGGCCGGGCCGGGCGGGGCCCAAAATTTATCGGACCGGGACTTGACTGGAAATACGGGCTTCGAGGCCCAAATCAAGTGTTCCCGCCTTTCCCCAACCAATCGTCGACGAAAAAAATTCGATCGAGTTCTGGTGGATGGGAATGTACGTCATGATCATTCAGCTTTACTGCATATATCTGGCAAGATAATTATGGGAAGATATAATGTTCTCTCAGAATAAGAAATTAAAATAAGTAAGAGGCCCACGTTGTAACTGGAATTTGTCGTCACTTCCGTGTAAGATGAAGTCGGCGAATTGCAACATTTTCTCGCAGTACAAGATGCCGGCTTCGATAGATTTGATTTACAAGGCGTTTCGCAGCACATAAGCAATTAGCATGGCCGATGATACATCTGATGCCTGATCGATTCTTCATTAAGATCAGCCAAGCCTCGACTTTGAATCTGATGGGGTCATATAGATGTTGATTTTGAGTGCTAGAGTTGTTGAAAAGGGATGAACCATCTCTCCATCGTAATAGGGAACAGAGTCAGAAACATATTCGGTCAGTATATCTTATATCATTCAACCCTTCACAAGTTCTAATTTCAATTTTATAATGGTAGCATGAGATAGACATCAGAAACTGTTGGAAGACCAATCATGTCGCGACTTTGTTTTCCTAAGTTCAAATAAACTACCGTTAAATGGGATGTTAGGATGAAAAACAAGAATGTGACAAGTATAAATGATATAATGGAGAGCAAATGAAACAATCATCAGATAGTAATTATAAGTGATCAATTTCAAGATGAGTAAGTTCCAAACTTGAAACCTACTATGTTAAAATTGATTCATAATTCATGGAACCCGAACCCTATCCCATTTGCTGTGGAACTGATCTTGAAACCTATCATGTTTTTTTAATTTGATTCGAGAGTCTACCCAGGAACTTATTTTCATTTTGTTCAAGTTCATTGTTTACAGCAAAATAATAAAAGATGAATGGGGGCAAGCAAGATTAGGAGAGTTGGCAACAAGCAAGGGTCACAAGACTTGAACGGGGGGGGGGGCCAAGCCATGAGCGAGCAAAGAGAGTGAGTCGCGAATGAGAGAGAGAGAGAATTGAGAAGTGTCTAAGTGAGGACGTAGAGAATAAAGAAAAAGAGAAAAACAAATGCCAAAAGAAAAATCAGGATTTTTAGGTTTTCTAAAATCGATTCCAAATTCAGTCCGTCTCCAAGATGGTTCTTCACTTGAAACCAGGAACCTGAGCAATTCCAACCAGTTCCAAATTTTTGGAACTCGACTGGCTTTCAAGGCAGTCCGGTCGGTTCTCGGACAAAACCAATCCAATTGCACAGACCTAGTAGAAAAAGAGAGTGAGTCGCGAATGAGAGAGAGAGAGAATTGAGAAGTGTCTAAGTGAGGACGTAGAGAATAAAGAAAAAGAGAAAAACAAATGCCAAAAGAAAAATCAGGATTTTTAGGTTTTCTAAAATCGATTCCAAATTCAGTCCGTCTCCAAGATGGTTCTTCACTTGAAACCAGGAACCTGAGCAATTCCAACCGGTTCCAAATTTTTGGAACTCGACTGGCTTTCAAGGCAGTCCGGTCGGTTCTCGGACAAAACCAATCCAATTGCAC
This sequence comes from Eucalyptus guilfoylei, assembly GCA_016097605.1. NCBI lineage: Eukaryota > Viridiplantae > Streptophyta > Magnoliopsida > Myrtales > Myrtaceae > Eucalyptus > Eucalyptus guilfoylei. The sequence continues at coordinate 21,957,402 of CM027860.1, forward strand.
AGACCTAGTAGAAATCTCCCCCAAGTTAATATGATGACTAACAATGGGTGACAAATAGTCAGAGCAGCAACTGAAACAAGGGACAGAAATAAAGCTCCCTTTATCAACAACTTTACAATAATGTAGCTGCATCTTCACTTACAGCCGACCAAAAGCTTATTGACATAACAAATGAAATCAAGCAAATATTTGAGCAGAATGAAGTGGCCATAACTGCGTACCAAAGCAATCGGATGCACCTATCAATTTGATAATCTAATCCCACATTCCGGGACTCAAAAATAGAGGTGAGTCAGGTAACTAATGAGAAAATATTGTGACCGAAAAAAAAAAAAAAAGGACCACATGTTTTAGATTATTCCCCGAGCCAATGAAATCCCAACTGGATAAGATCTGTGTATTCTGCGTGTAGTAATTGGAACCTTTTCCTTTACAAGACTGTCATCATTCTGCTTCGCACTCGTGATTGAATTTTCAATGTCACTCAATCCATTTGTTTCGGAAATGAATTGAAGCCCCTGAAAGTTTTAACAGAACCATGCAAATCATTAGAGAGCCACAGTAAAAGAAGGGACAACATATCCTTGAGATTATACCTTTGCAGAAGTTTCCTCATATGGCAATCTCAAGTTGTTGGCTAGTGTACCACTGACATCCTGCCAATGTAGAAGGAGAAAACTAGATGCATAAATCTCCTTGCACACGAGATTTGTCACTCCTCACTTGTCAATAATACAAAATCCACATCTAAATATCATTCAAAGAATCATTCTTTCTTTCTTTTTCAGCTCGAAGCAGGCTGACCTTAATCTTTTTGCTCTTTTGGGCATCTTGAAAACCATCCGCTAGTTGACAGAGATGCCATAAACCAGAGTTAGTAACATCCTGCATAAATCAACAGACCAATTAAAGTCAATCAACTCCAAGAACTATGAGCAGTACTTCTTATAACAGGTGTATGAATATGTTAAAAAATCTCACCTGTTTGCTCTCGATCAGCTCAATTTTGTCTTCCTGTCAAAATAAAAAATCAACATCAAGCAAGTTCCAACTTTCACTCCAGCAAGTCAAGAAAGCTGGATCATTATAATAACATAAGTCAAAATTTAAGCTTACCAACCCAGAAACCATCTGGTGGATTACTTCAACATTGAGTCCTATTTGAGATAGGTTCGACTTCACGTCATCTACCTGCAATAGTGCAGGTATAGGTAAGCAAGTACATGTGTGCATAACTGATATCAACCAAATGTGAGTTCTGCGCCAGATGAAACATCTTTCTCATCCATACTTGTAAAGATGAGGACAGTGCATCATGCATCTTGCTTATCAGTGGCAACCAAATTTATGCACCCAAAGAGGGGAACTGATTATGCTCGACTACGTGCAAGCAGAAGATTGTTCTGACTATTGACTATCGAGCTGGTTTTTTTTTGTTTTTTTTTTTTGTGGGGGGGGGGGGTGGGGGGGTTGGGTGTGTCATCTGGATGGATGTAGACACATTCTGTTAGAAAGAGAATTCCTTACATCATCTGCAATAAACTGGGATATCTCCTTTTGCTCCTCAAGCTTCCAATCCAAGCTCTCGAGTCTCTTTGATAGGTGCCTCCTTGTTGTCTGCATATTTGATGCTTATAGTATATCAAACATGGTCGAAAAGAATCTGAAAGGAGTAATTATAGATTAACATCATCTCTGACTTACTGCCAATGTTTGAGACACGTTCTCTAATTGTTTTGACACAGTTGCAACAGCATTTGCCATATTGCGCTTCGTAACAAACATGGCATCAGTGAATGACCAGCCCTGTAAAGTCCATTTTTATATCAGTACATATCCTTGAAGCAGTAGTCGGCAATAATAAGAGTGCAGAGGAACACAAATCACTAATATTTAGGCATCAAAAACTGTTAGTCGAGTATGGGTCAAAAACATTGCCTTCCACCACATGTAACAATACCCCATTGCTCCAAGTGCAGCAGCTGGTACTAGGTAAGAAGCATAATTCCCTGCAATCACAAACAAAAAAAGTATCCATAAACAAACAAGCAATCTATGATGCTAACATGAGATATTACAATAACAAACTACGAACAAGTAAAAAGCCGGAGCTGCCAGATGATTGAAACACAAAAGCACAACACATACAAACCCTTTTCACCCTCAGGATTATCACATAATTTACACAAGTCAGATACCATAAATCATTTAACAACTGGCAGCTCTACCATTTGCAGTCAAAATGAAGCCGTCGGTTGAAGTATAACTCAAAAACTTAGCAAGTACAATTCTAGCAAGCAGCTCCCTAAAAATGCAGCTAAACCTCAGAATTGGACACGGAGATTTGGAAATTGTGCATCAAATCCTCTCGTCAGAGTACTGGAAAGTGGAAACTGTTTCGATCTCCAGGAGAATGTCACGTCTCATTAGTTATTCCTCCCAAATCGACAGTTATGGAAGATTATGATGTTGAGTCAAGGAAAAACCCAGTACAAAGTACAGTGCCTAATGCACGCAGAAAAATCTCCTCACATCAACCTTTACATCATTTCATTATCTACAACTGCAAAATTCTTTACCTCTTTTGACTATTCTCACACCTCACTAAAATGACAGCCCGATTTGCATTTTTGTAGCTTCTTCAGAGCCTATCAAACTATGAAGCCTCAATTACCACTCATAAGTCCTAACTTTGATATTCGGCAACATAGCAAGGAAAACTAAGAAGTTGGCAGATGCTATGAAACCACCAATGGACTGCATCGCCGCTCTTATCACTCTTCTTTCACGAAATTTTTTATCACTTGCTCTCTCTGAGAAGGAACATAACTAATTCCCTCTCTCAATCTTAGTGATCCCAAAGAGATCGTGCTCAAGAAAGAAACCCAGGATTAGACACAGAGCATTCTTGGGAGCAGATAAAGCAAATTCTACATGAAATTCTCTTTAGGCAACAAATCATGATAGACTATTAATTTCTTTACTTCTCATTCACTCAAATCAATTATTCGAGACAAAATTGGTTCCTTCAGATGAATATTATCTTTTGATATAGAGGAAGTTTCTTTTTAACTGCACTTCATGCTGGTAAGAATTCATTACGCTCCTCTAATAAAATTAACAAGGTACCAATTTCGTGAGGAAAGAGTACTTACTTGTTTCGTAAAGATTACTTAGAAAAGACAACAAGAAACCGAAAATCCTTCATTAGACACAGTAAATAGAAAAGTGTGAAATCATCAAGCCATATTAGCTTTGCAATGTAGTATAGGGTAATATGTCCATACCACTTGAAGTTGAGTTCCCATTATAGATGGTTATCGGAGCGGACAAGGATAACTCCTTGATATCTTGTGCCAATTGCCTAATCTGAAGGCACAATGAGAAATGAGGCAGTAAGTAAAGGACATTTCTGTCAAAGATAAAGAAGAGATGGATGTGAATCACAGGAGAGTGCATGGTCTGCTCATTGAATTATCAAGAAAGATTAATGATAACCACAACTGTATGCACTGAGATTAAGTTAAGCATAACCAAGTAAACCCTATATGCTTAGGTAAAGTGTCGATTTCGGCAACTAGATAATCTTAATTATGATTCTTCATTAACTACCATTATCAGTTCGAGTGAAAGTGACGACCTTCAATAGATATAATAGATGATCCTCATACGTTAGAACAAGGATCCTATTACAAAGCCTATCATGTGTTTCATCCTTCTATATTTTCTCTCGACATTAGAATTCCATGCAGTATTCACCAAGAACAATTGTTTCTCAAATGCATGAGGATTAGAATATCGGTTCTTACTTATAAAAACAGACTCTGTTGTCAAATTTCAGAGGCTACCGAATGTATCAAAAATCGAAGTTAATCAAGGATAGCAAATAGCTCTGCAATACCTGAGCTGCAAGAAGAGCGCTATCAAACTTGTTGGACGAGACCTCGGCCTCATCGACACCCTTCAGAATTTCCTGAAGCTGTGCAACGAGCTCCGAAAGCCGTCCACTATTGAATACGATCGAACCAGTTAAACCTGTTGCACAACAAGGGAGACAGGTGGCCAGAGGTTATCGGAACTGCTTAATCGGTCAGATGTCAGACAAGCGACAGAAACTCAATCCTTCACTCAACAGAACAAAACACTCTGTAGCAAAGAGAGCTCGTTGTCAGGATTCCGAGCGAAACCTTCAAACGATTGAACAAAACAAAGAACTCCTCGTCGACTCGTTTACAGTAAGAAGCATACAGGACCTTAACACTGACAAATATAATCCGATAACCAGAAACCGACGACTCAATCCTCAAGGAAAAGCTCAAGACCAATCAAAATCGCCACGTCGTGGCTGAAAATCAACCGAGAGAGGCGGTCGGAAACTTCAACGCGAATCCTGAATAAAATCGGCCCGGCGAGCGAATAACGGCCCAATCGAATCGCCGGCGATCGCGATTGAACATGGCGGAAGCGGGGCGGAGGAGGCCATTACCTGCGCCGACGAGAATCAGAACCTTGGAGCTGGAAACCCCGGTCTGCAACGCCATCGTTTCCTTCCTCCCGACCGTCGCCTCGAAACTGCTCGATGAGGAGCCGTTTCCACCGCGTCAAATTCCGCAATCGGCGAACTTTCTGCAGCCGCGAGCTTGAGATCAGAACTAGACGCCGCCGCCGCCGCCGCCGCGAGATTTCGGAGCTCCGTTCCGGCTGCCTCCTCTCGCGTGAGCTCGGAGAGAGAGAGAGAGAGATTACGCCGTCCACGGCGGTCGTGTTTTGACCAACACGGCACGCGAAATAATAATAATTATAAAAACAAATGTATATGAAATTAAATAATTCCTCTTTTGGAAATTAGGGGTTTTCTTCTTTGGCAGAACCATGTGGGAACACAATTGATCATCAAATATGTTAGTTACACACTTTTTATTTTATTACGTTCCATCGACTTTTTTTCACGCGGAGCTCGGAAAGCTCTCTCGGCCTTTCATTAAATATATTATGATGCTTTGCGTAATTAAAAAAAAAATCATACGAATTTTAATGTTTCCTACGCAATCTTGATGAATCTCTTCAAGATTGATAGGAGTACCAGATTAATTATTATATGGTCGAAGATTTAGTAAATCATGCTCATCAGATCCATCTGTTTTGCAAAAAATAAAAAATTTGAAAAATGTTTTCTTTAAAAAGATCGCTTGTATCACTTAAAATGAATAGTTAATAAAAAATAATTTCATTTTTTACAACATTTTGTGTCTAAATATCTTTATAGATGATGAAAGTATTTTTCTTTTATTTATTTCTACAAATAACAAAAGCGATCATTTTCAAGAATAAATAAATTTCAAATCATAAATTTACTACAAAACAAACGCATATGTTAATGTTATTTTCTTCTATAACGTCAACACGGAAAATGGTCTGTTTTATCAAAAGTGGATTTAGATAATTCTTCTATTAGATATATTTAAATTATTTATAATATTCTATATATTTTCACGATAATTAAGATGTCTTACATCATCTAACTCTAACATCTACGTGGAATGAGTTAATTGTATGGTATCCCATCAACATCACATATGAACGAGGACCCATTGCAACACAAAGGCACATGCTTTTGTGATCGACTTTTTCCCAAACATGCCTTATTTTCGCAATCAATTTATTAATTATTAGAATTATTAAATAAAATAAGAATTTCACTTTTTTGTTTAAAAAATGGAACTTATAAGAAATTCAAATTTTAAAAATACAAAAAAGGAATAAATTGATAACGAGACTACTACAAACCAAAAAATACAATAAGAAATAAAAAGAGATGCGACCGCCCCCACATATTTGACACCTTCTCTAAAAAAGAAATTTGTAAGACCAAAACCACTCGTAATTCCATCACTACTCGTCTATCCAAAAAATGAATTAGTTCAGCTAGTCCTCTTATTCACTGAGTTAAGAATATTGTATAAAAAGCATCTACGTAACTGCAGGTATACGACCGGTCATATTTCACATTTGTCAGCCAGAAAAGGTCTGATGGCCACAAGATAAATGAAGAGAAGAATGGAAATGTAGAGACTAGGCACAAGCGTGATCACTTCGCTTCAGCCAGAGCAGAACTAGAATCAAACAGGTGATGCTGCTAAGCCTAAACAAAATTCAGACCCGATAGACAACGATTCCGAAAGTCCAGATTGTTCAAAAAGTCCATTGATTCAAGAAGTCCAGACAGAGCACTGAGAGCAGGAAGCTCTGGTAATTTTGCACAAGGAAAAGGAATTTTTTTGACGAGGAAGATAAACTTCAGCTTCAAGAGTTTTCATTCGAGGAAGCTTCAAGATGGATCTAGGGTGCATCACCTTTGTCCGTACGAAGTCACAGGCGCATTTATGTTGTATCCAGACAATTCCGCCTTGTCCCATCCTATCTGAATTTATGTCCAAGCAACCAAACACAGCCTTAAATTCACTTGTTTCGAAGGAAGTTATTTCCAAAAATAAATTATTTTCCAACTTCACAATATGTGGATGACAAAAAATTAATTGATGCACGGAAAACATTTTCCATGAACTGAAAATAACAAGATGAAATTGAAGGAAAACGACTTCCCCTTTTAATAAGGAAGAAATCACTTTTCTCTGATAAGAAAAAAATCACTTTTTCCTAAATTCCCAAATAAATGAAAATTAACCATCTTGTTTGAAAATGATTTCCATGAAATTGGAAGTATGGATATAAGTTGTGAACTTGGCTAAAACAAGATTTATCATATGAGTGTTTCGACCCTTTTGTGCTAATAGAGAAAGTATGGATGTTATAGTACAGCATAGTTCCATGCTAAACTAGGAGAAACCATTGTCATCTTTCTGTCACTCATCGAACTCATCGCATCACAAAACTTCATCAATCAATCATGGTGCGTACTCTTGAGGCATTTATTAAGGAGACATGATGTATTTTTGAAATCTGCACTAAAATTATAGTGCCCAAAGATCACCAAATAACAATGCCAAAGCCTCCTCTCCAACCCTTTTTCCCGATTGAATTGTCATGTGAATATTATCCATACCAGTGCCCTTAACGTCACCATTAGCGTCGTTCCAAAAACATACAAAACTTTGTGTGCGCACCTAACTCATCCGAACCCCAATAAACAGGACCCGTCCGATTCGACGTGGCCCCTGGGAAATCCACGAATCAATACAATTCGACAGCTTGTGCGAACAGTGCCTCACGAAAGCAACTGGAGCCAGAAGAAGAGTAGGAAGCTGTACTTATCGAAAATAAGAGCGGGTCTTTTTTCTCTTGGGCCAGTGTCTTTTAAATGCAATGGAAGTTGGTGCCCCTATGAGAAGAAAACCTATAAATGTGTGAAATGGACAGGCACTTGCTATTTCGTGCTTGCTTCTAGATAGATCTGATCAAAGCCTTGCTTCGTGTTATTCGTACGCTGGACTAATTATCAAGGAGAAACTCTCCATCTCCCTCCACCAACTTAACTGGAATCCCATCAATGCACGACGGAAGCTCTCGCCCTTGCGCATTACATCTTAATTAATGAGCTCAACTAATTCCCTTTTCTACCCGCAAATGACGGGTCTCTTCTTTGCAATTCAAACGTGTTTGGTAAGTTTCCCCCCCCAAAAAAAAAACGTGTTTGGTAAAGCCATAATGATCACTGCCTTTTCAGCAACCTCACGAGGGTATCGATCAATTTAAAACTGAAAAAAAGTCTAAAGGCTACGTTTGACAATTACGATAAAATTCAAGATATGATAAAATTTGTCTAATCCTACGTTTAGTGCATGCTCAAGATAAAATAAAATCAGATATAAATGAGATATAGACAATATAAAATTATCTAATTGGGGAGGTAGGTTAAAGATGAATAGAATTAAAGATGAATATAATTTCTAACATCCATAACAGAAAAGTTATTTTTTTTAATGACAAATTTTTTAAATTAATAAAAATAAAATTATATTTCAATATACATAATATTAGATTTCTACTATAAGAAATACAAAATAACAAAAATTACAACATTTTATTTTTTTAGTTTAATCTGATGTTTATTTATATATTCAAATTTAATTATATCTTATAATATAAATTCAATATATAAATATAAATATATATTTATTGCATATTTTAGATATTTTAGTATCTTAGGTATATTAAAAAAATTTACTATTTTATAAAATTTTATTGGAGAATGATTGAATGAAAAGAAAGATATAAAAAATTATTTTAAAAAGATAGGAAAATAAAATAAAATAAGCAAATAAAAATAAAGTGGGCAATAGTGTCATAAGAGATTTTTAATATCTCTATTTGTAAATTTTTTGGTTCATTTACACAATACGCTATTTATACCAAACAATATATATGATATAATGTGAATATATTCGACTTTATTACTTGTAATCATCAATAAGTTGATAGGATATAGTAAAATTTCTAAATTTCATATATCTAATATTATTATGACTAGAAATTTAGACAACTAAACGTAACATTAAAGGGTTGAATGCTATTGTCTCTGGATGGTTAGATTGGAAACATTCCTAGGTGGGGTAGAAAGGGAACTGACAGTGATCTCCTCACATGAAAACAAAAGTTGGAAACTCAATAGGTCGATCGAGACATGAAGTTGGTGAGGTGTAGAGAAGACTTTCGTGGAAGGCTTCATTAATAAGCAACGTATTAAAGCCAACTTTGTTGGTTGTAAATTGTCAAGTCCTGTGTCAAAATCGAAGTCATTTTTTAGCGTTAAATGGCCATAGACTCTCGTTCCACATGCATATCTCAAATATAACCTTTTCGGTTGGACTCTTTTTAACCCATTTTATGTCCGCAAACCTTATACTCTTGTGGAAATCTTCGGACTCGACCCGGACAAGATTTGGTGAAGAATAAAATGTTATATCTAATCCACATCGCCCATTAAAATAATTGAACAGCCATTTATTGCCAATTGCAACACCCTCCTACAAATTTGGGGCCATTCCAACCAACAGTTGTCTTGGTGGCTGTTATATGGGTCTCCTCATAATCAATGCTGTGCCTAGAATTACTTAGATTTTTTTTATGAAGCTCCTCTGCATTGGACATAGGATGAGATGAAAAAAAAAATGTTCTGGCAGAAACCACTTAATGTAAAGTTACCATACCATCCCGCTCGCGAGGTATTACTAATCCAATCACGGAATTTGCTTTTAAATACTAAGTTCTCGTGTTTCAAAATCGCAAGAATTTTGAACCGAGAGCCCACATGGAATAAATGATCACTTAAATAATTTTCGAGTTACACACTACCGAGGAGTTACCATACTCTTCAAAGTTTATATCTGTCTCGAGTTTTTTTTTTTTTTTTTTAAATCAAGTATCCAGTCACTTCTTATAGGTTAAGCAATTAAATAAGAATATTTTTTTTTTTATATAGTTTTTCAGTGTATTACTTTTCTCATGTTATACTCAGTTGAAAATCGAAACATATCTTGTGAGCAATATTTAGGATTTTGTTAAAAACTAATCAGCACCAAATGAAGAAAAGATTATTATCCCCAGTGTAATACATTTCTTATGTTACGTCAGTATATCGACAATCAAAATTACATGTTTCAAATACTCATTAACAATGCCCTTAAGAAAAAATCGGGGATGAACCACAAAACTCTAGAAATATCACAAATTATACACGGTTGAAATAAGGAAAATTACAAAAAAAGAAGAAGTTATAAACCTATTGCATTGGAACTAATTCAGTCATAAACCTTTCAATTGAACCAATTTAATTATAAATCTTTTCATGTTTTGCCAATTAAGTCAATCAAGTTAACATAAACAAGAAACTGCTGATGTAGAGACCGGTATTCTTATGTGGTTTTGGCCGGCATTGACGTGGACGGTCTCACTCAAGAAAGGCCAACCCTCGCCAGCTACTAACAAAAAGAGAAGGGGAAATTTTTTTATAAAAAAAGTCTATAGTTGTGCCGGTCATGTTACATATGGCGGTCAACGTCTACATTATTAATTTCCAGCCTAAATTGATCGAGTGAATCCAATTGAAAAACCTTGAAAAATGTTTAAAATTAAATTAATTCGATTGAAATGTTTAAAATTGAATTGATATCAATAAAATATGTTTATCACGTTTTTTATTCATTTCCCGATTAAAATATAATTAACGGAGCTTCCCTCTCACTTCATTCTCTTTCATGGAGTAACTCCCTTCCACAATCTCACGGCCTACCAATCTATCATCATTATCGGAGAGAGAGAGAGAGAGAGAAAGAGAGAGAGAGAGAGAGTGAGGGAGAGAGCTGCACCCCATCACTGATCACTGCAAAAAGTCTCGCGCAACTGCAACCCCAAGCCCATTAATCCACTGCATTAATACTCCCACCAAACTTTTTTGCCCCGACGATTCTCCATCCAAGCTTCTCTTACATTATCAATCCTTCCCTCCTCTCTCTATTTATATCATAGACCCGTTTCTCGCTCGTCTCCAAGACTCAGCAATTCCTCATCAGGAAATTACATACGTAGCATGGCGCGCATGCATTTGCCATTTCCCAGCAGGCCCTTCTTGCTGCTCTTGCTGGTGGTCGCCGCTGCCGCCCCCATGTGCGAAGCCGCAGTCCCGGCGATCATCGTGTTCGGGGACTCATCCGTCGACGCAGGCAACAACAACGTGATCTCCACCGTCCTGAAGAGCAACTTCCAGCCATACGGCCGGGATTTCTACGGCGGCCGGCCCACGGGGCGGTTCTGCAACGGCCGGATCCCCCCCGACTTCATCTCGGAGGCGTTCGGGCTCAAGCCGGCTGTGCCGGCCTACCTGGACCCAACGTACAGCATCAAGGACTTTGCCACCGGAGTCTGCTTCGCCTCCGCCGGAACTGGGTACGACAACGCCACCTCCAATGTCCTCGTAAGTGCGGACTCTAAACCTCAGCGCTCAGCTTTCAGACTTCTTTTCCTGTCATTGGTCAAGAAGTTTCAAATTCTATAGCAGATTTCCCGGCTGATTTTTAATCCTTCCCTTATTTTGCCCCATACGTAATAAGTATCTGAACTGCATGTCAATGATTCGAAATGGATTCCTAGAGCTGAAATAATGGGCATAGTGCAAGCACCAACAAAAAAACTATTTGAGCCTCTGCTGCGAGAAAGGCGACAAATGTCGAAAAGTCAAAGATCTATTGACAAAATACACATTGGGTACTATGATGTTGCATTACATGTCCATTTTTAATTATTTTCACATTTTCCACAAACGGAAACAACCGGGATAGTCATATAAATGAGGGTCAGCTAAGCTTTTTCCCGTAAATAAAAACCCCAGGAATGGATGAAAACCTTAGTCGCAAGCAGAAGTTTTGCTAGGGTATTGGTCTGGGAAGATGAGATATTTTAGATAAATAAGAACATTAGGAATCAAAGAAGAAGTCTCTCATTTACTACGGACTACGGTGCCCGAGAACTTACATCATACAGTCACCGACGCCAGCTGGCCAACTGAGGCATTCATTAATGGTGGTCGTAGCTTTCTCTCGCAGAACGTGATCCCCATGTGGAAGGAGATTGAGTACTACAAGGAATACCAGCAGAAGCTCCGGGCGTACCTTGGCGAGGACAGGGCTAACTTCATCCTCTCCGAGGCTCTCTACCTGGTCTGCGTCGGCACCAACGACTTCCTCGAGAACTACTACTCCTCCCTTCCCGGTGGCCGGCAGTCCCAGTTCACGGTAAGGCAGTATGAGGACTTCCTCGTCGGCCTCGCCACCCAACTTATAACTGAGCTGTACAGCCTTGGCGTCCGGAAGGTGTCGCTGACGGGGCTGCCCCCGATGGGGTGCTTGCCGCTGGAGAGGACGACCAACTTCTTCGGCTATAATGAGTGTGTTGAGGACTACAACAACGTGGCCGCGGAGTTCAACGGCAAGCTGAGGAAGGCGGTGGCGAGGATGAACCGGCGCCTCCCGGGGCTGCGGATGGTGCTGTCGGAGCCCTACGATCTGTTCCTTCAGATCATCAGGAAGCCGTCCTCCTTCGGTGAGTTATATTACCTCTTCACCGGTCTTACAAAGTCGAGCTAATCAATTAGGTGGGCTCGCACCAGATCGGTCCCGAAGGGACCTTCTGACGCCCTTCGGGACTAGCACGTTGCTTAGGCTCATCGTTTCTTTTTGAAATCTCCTAGGAGATGTTCGGGCCGACCAAGGCTGATCCTAGGAAGTTAGGGCAGACCGAGCCTTCTAACGTTAGGTTGAGTCTGCTCACTGACCCTTGTCGGTTTGTCAGGCTCGGATGTGTCCGAGCGGCTGCTCGCCCATGCGAGGTCTACTGACAAGTGCATCGACCCACCACGGGTTTGGAAGAAAAAATTTCACAAGCACATAAGTTAATTAACACGTTTATAGAGTCACTAACGACCGATGAATGCATGGAAAGGAAAACTGGCATACACGGCGCTGATCAGTGAAATTGCTTGCAGAGTCTCAAACACCCCCTTTATATAAAAAGAAATACTGCAACAAATACCATTTTTTTTTACTCGTGCTAATGCTTTATGCTTTGCCTTATTTTCCAAAGATTTCATTATCGTGGGGTTATAAGTTTATCTTACAATCTCATTTAGAACACACCAATCTTATGTGCATTCGAGAAACTCAGATCATTTTTTTTATATTTTCATCATTAATCATACTATTAGAAGATTCGATAAACAGCACAGTTTCTAATTCTATGCTACTATGCCGAGGGAGAATGACGTCACACCTTAAAAAGATAATAACGACCTTCTAAATCATCTAAGAGGAATCTAAAATTTATATACACCTTTATCTGTAATATCTGCAAAACAAAGAAACTTTGCAATTTCATCTTTAGAGTAAATGATTTCTCCCGATGGGAACTAAACCTTAATCAAGACTTTCCGTTTGCGCAATGTTTTTTCTCTTTTCTCGTTTGGTCCCTGTTCAAGTGACCAGAGTCAGAACCGCACGGCCACCAATATTTCTCCTGAGTCACTGACCAAGGCTGAGCCGAGCGTGAATGCCAAACGTGCACTGGAGGCATTAATGAACGAGTTTGGGGGGGCCTAGCGCTTTCATGTTCTCTGTAACTGTTGCCACAGTTTCATGGCCTAGCAGTTTTCTTGACTTTTTCCCCCCTTCAGATATTAAGTATTTGTAGTTGGGTCACTAACCACCGGTCCGCGTCACGGCCAATGCGTAGGCCATTGCCTTTGGATGTGCCCGTCGCTCACGACTATGATGTCCGGTTTCTTTTTTAGTATTTAGTGTTCCTTTTTCTTTTTTCCTAAGTCACGCGGATGTGATCCCGCATTAGCGGATTTCATCTCCAGCTAGGCACACGACACCTTATTAACTTTTCTTAAATAAAACATAAAAAAGAAATCAGTAAAAAGACGATCGGAATGCAAGAATTCCAAAAGAAATGAAAAGTTCAGTCTACATTGAATGACTTTAATGAAGGTTCGATGGCCTAATTGCAAGATTTGTCAACGTTCGAGGACACCAAAATAGAACACACCCAGTCAAGTTGATCAGGACTTCGTGACTAGAAATTAGTACTTAAAGTCTATAATTTTTGTCCAGTCTTGAGGTCCCCTTGACTGCTTCTCCAAATCACCCTTTTTATTTTCTCATTCTAGCCAGTATGTCGCCCACAGGCGCAACTGCGACTTTCTCAAATGCTTTGACTGCAAAAGTGTACTTAAAAAAGCATGTAAAATCAATAGCTGAAAAATTTATATATCTAGCAAAGGTCAAAGGGTAATCAAATTGCAACACTGGCTCTCATTCGACCATTTTTTGCTTCGATTGCTGCATGATGTTGAACGTGAAGCATGTTAACCGAACTCCATCTTGACAGGGTTCGAAGTTGCACAAAGGGCATGTTGCGCAACCGGATTGTACGAGATGAGTTACATGTGCAATCAACAGAATCCATTCACGTGCGCGGACGCCAATAAGTACGTGTTCTGGGATTCCTTCCACCCGTCGGAAAGGACAAACCAGATACTCTCGGAGCATCTGATCAAGGAGCTTCTCCTACCTACTTTCTCTTGATGGAGTGTACGATGAATACATGTGATGTATGACTCATACATAGACACGACGCTTGTGGAGCTATCTTATGCTGTTCCATGCGTAAATTGCGATTGTCAGTATCAAAAATCGTCTAAAAAACCGTAGTTGGATCGAACATTATGAACAACTTAATGTACGGAGCTCAATCAACTTCCATGCATGATAATGTTGATAGATTTGCTCTATTGTATAGTTTTCTCTTTTAGGTAGAAAGCCAATCTATCTAGAAGATGTAATGTGTTTGAAAGGAGATTATAAGTAATTACGTGCTCCCAAGGTTATTAATTACACTCTCTCGCGCATGTAATGAGAATGTTCTTGTGGCATCACGGGAGTCCGGTGAAGTTTGATCCTAGACGCTCACTATTGGAAGCAAAAGAAAAAATTTCATGAGTCCAAAAATAGGTTGCGGTTGGTGGGGCTTCTAGAAAAGTCTTTAGAAAAAATGCAAAAAAGGACTTTAGATTAAAGAGGTTTTTAAAATGCAAAAAGTATTCGGTGATTTGCAATTTAAAAGTATATTGAGAAGCAATTATGGTTTATATGATGTTTGAAAAATCACACTTTGTAAAAAACTTTTTTTAATAAGAAAAAAACACTTAAATAGGGGAATGGCAAGGTGAGCCCTTTGTCGGCAATATGCGACAATATAAGGACATTTCTAGAATTATGAAAGCTTAGTGAGGGTAAAATTGGAAGAAAAAATGTACAAGCAATCGGGAAATGCTGAAAATCCAAAGCTCTCTCGGACCTTCCTTGGACTAAAGAGACATTTGGAAATTGCATCTTTCCAAAGCTCTCTAAAAAATTTGTCAAACACCATTTGCCAAGGCCCATAGGCCTTTAAAGCGAAGTCTATTGGTTGAGCTAGGTGTTGGCAAGGTCACGATGTCCCTGATTAGCTTTAGAATCAAGATGGTTGTCTCTCAAACATTAGAGAAATTTTTTTTTCTAAGGGCTACTCAATATTTACCTCGTGTCTTATCTAGTTCATGACATTAACAAGTACTTCGTGACCCAATTGATCTTTTTAAAAAGTACTTTCTCTATTTAAAAGAAGTAAATATGAGACAAAGCAAAGTATTTCCGGGGAAGATTTTTCAAAGAAAAAGGGCAATGGGCATTGCAACTGTTGGGAAATGACGAAGGCTAACAGATTTTGCAAGTCAAGCGAAGAGAACCAAATTATTAAAAAAATCAATGAGGAACAGTGTGAAAGATTTACATGGCTTTGTTTGAGTGTTGGTACCTAATGTATGAGAGAGCCAGTTGCAAAAAAATCCACTAATCCATCGTAAAATTACAAAGTTACAATTGCTCGCCCTTTTGAGTGTTTCTCAATCCACAGTGTTTAGACTTGCGTAACTACTCGACAATATAAATCGCAAAGAATACTTCATAGCTTAGAATACTCAAGTCTCTGTTGGAATATATGAATATTCTAATACTTGCCTTATGCATAGCTCATTTATGACCTAAGATTAAAGCATAGCAATATGTTACTGGGGAGGCAAATAAAGACTTGGACCTCCCGCTCTGATATCATGAGAGATATACTGAGACCATTGTCAACTGTGTTAAAAAATTTAATCATTAGATAAAGGCATCGTTTAATATTAAATATTTGAACATTTCCATGCAGAAAACGCCTCAATTGGAGGTAGAATTCTCCAAACAAATCATATTTTTCATAGTTTCCATGGTGCGGCTAAGGAAAGCGAGTATAGACCCATTAAATGGGTTGGGTCGGATCGAAATGATCTACTCATTTAATCCATTTTAACCCATATTTATGTAATGCAAATCTAATGACTCATACCCAACCCATATTGCTAAAACCCATTAATATTCTAGGAAAACCCACGCCTACTTTAAGCTTTATGCTAAATGGATAAAAACTTCAAATGAAATTTAAAAACACAAATTAAATAGTTAAAAAATAGTAAATAAAATACAAATTGTAAAAAACCTATAGATTGAAATATTTATAAAGAATCTGACCAATAAAACATATATTCATAAGACAAATAATAGCGAGATGGACAAATTCCATCAAAACTATAAATGTTACTCCTATTGATGCATTGCGGAGAGACCCACTGAAAACAACTAGGGGTGATCGGGTCCAGGGTAGGTAGGTTCCAGACCTAGACCCTGTACCCGACCCTATTATAATCAGTTCCTTTTTTTGGACCATGTATTCGATCCTGTTTGCATTGGACCCGGTACCCGACCCACCATGTTTTTCCGGTCCGGTTCCAAGGTTAACCTTGTTTATATTGGAACCTGTTTTGCAACCACCCATCCTATACGATTTCGAATTTATATTAATACGCGGGAAAACAATATAACATGCCCATCCTATACGATTTCGAATTTATACTAATACACATCATTTTTTATTCCATATCCTTGGCACTTTGTACATTTCCCAAATAGCAATCGCACGTGCTAACGAAACCTTAGGGAAAGACTTTGAATCTTGGGGGGACGAACGTCCCAACTTCTCAAGAAGTTTCAGATGTGTCCAAAGACAGACCAAACTGGACCCGGATTTTCTGGTAGAAAGTTTCTACAATCTAATTGCCTTACAATCAACTATCACCAGCAGAAGCACTAATGACGATCAATGTGCTTGTAGTGAGACCCGAGTTTTGTTAGCAGCATAATCTACCGTGTTAATGATGAAAATTTTAGGATGGCTATGATCTCCATCCCCCTAATGAGCCTGGTGGTCACTGATGGATTAGCTATACACAAATTGCTGTACATCAACCTCACATATCAATTTCTTGAAAACAAGTTCTCTCCTTTCTTGGCATGTTAGGTTCCTTGATTTCTTAACAGCTCAAACCCAAAGCTAATCAAAACCACATACTTAACCAATATCTTCTAATTACATTACACCATATTTGCATAGCAACGAGCTAACCTATGTCCCTTATCCTCGCTTTGCACCAAAGATAAACTTATTCTTCAATTTTTCCAGTCATCAACAGTCAAATCACTCACTTTCAGCAAACTGCGAGGACTAGTGATTAAAAACACTATCAATCGAAATGCTAATGACTCATTCTTATCCAAAAGTTCCTAGGTATCACCATGCACGCTTTCAAACCAGCTGAACAATCAATCTCAAAGAAAATAGAACTTCTCTAATCTCAAAACCGAAATACAAAGTGAATCCCAACCGAAAATCCGCCGATGATTTACACAAACAGCTTCCATATTCCATTGCCAATCGGTAAATCAGAAGTATAGCTACAACTACACAAACGAACGAAGCTGGAGAAAAAGAGAGCGCGAGAGAGCGAGATGAATTTCAAATATGAGCAGAAGAGGAAAATATCTTTGGATTTGAGAGGCGGAATCAAGATGTTACTTCTCGTTGTTTCTTATAATCTAAACCTAAACCAGGAGTCAAAAGTGTCAATGGGCAATTTCCTCTATTCAAATTAGTTTACCTCTGACGCCACATGATCGCACAATTAACTTTCATGCAACTGCATAAGTAACATCAGGAAAAAGCACTGTTCATCTCTAGCTGCATTAAACTCACGCTTGCATGATTAGATGTTAGATCCACTGGAAACTAGCCTAAAAGTTGGAGGCACTAATCAGTCTCTTCGATTCCTAATGACATGCAAGGCACCTATTTTTTAACTGCATGGATGATAGGCAAGTAAAGCAATAGGTTTACTACACGGTCATAGAGTAATCAGCTATTGATTGCTCTGAGTACATGATGCGCAGTACACTATCAACATATTCTTCATAACAAATCGTGCACGCAGAACCAAGAACAATGCGTCACCACTCACTCCTCAAGCATATGCACAACAGAAGTAAATTAGCAAGAACATAGAAAGCCCGCAAAATGCAACCCCCTAAGGAACCTGAATGAAAGGCCTCCATGCGATTTGCAAGAAACACAAAAAGGAAAATGAATCAAAAAATAAAGGGAAGAAAGAAGCAAACACATGAAGGCGATAGTTGTTAAATTATGTCTTGAGTTTGAGCATTTGCAAAAACGCGATTCGCTTGAATAAAAAAAAAGGGAGCAAAGGTTTTGTTTACTTTTATCTGCTGCAGAAGCCGAAAGTTTGTTACGTGGGGCCCAAAGTCAAGTTTTGACTTTTGCACACACACACATATTCCACCCCTGAGTTTCCTTTTCGCCGATGGAATTAAAGGGCGGAGTCTACATGTGGAGCCGAAAGAAGGAAAGTAACGTTGGTGGGCCTAGGTCAAGCTGAAGCGTGATCAGCAAAGAAGAACGCAAATCCGTACGTACACGAACCAGGTGTATGTAGAGCGTTGTATTTTGAGCTTGAACGCGCAGTAATTTTGTGCCGTGAGTTTATGTTCAAGTGAGTTGTTTATTTATAAACACTTTGGGTTTGTGATTAAATTTAGGTATAGGAAACACTTGATCGTATGAGTGATTGTAAACTCTGATTCTCCGATTATAGTGGATTATTTGCTGCTGGCTCTCTCCGTGGACGTAGGTACCGATACTCGGATCGAACCACGTAAATTTCTAGCATCCTTATTTTTCTCGTTAATTTCTCCGGTGATTTCGCGTTAACGTAAATTGCAAGATCCTGTCGTTTCCGCGTATTATATTCCAACAATTGGTATTGGATTTCTTGATTGTGATTTGGAGCTTTTGTTTGTCTGATTATTATCTGGAAATTTTGTTATTGCAATTATGTTTGAGAGAAAATCTGAAATTGAGAAGTTTAACGGGAGTAACAACTTTGTGTTATGAAGCATCAAGATGCGAGCTTTATTGACAACCCAAGGTTTAGCTAAGGCACTGGATGGTGAAGATGAGTTGCCGATTATAATGAAAGCCTCAGAGAGGGTAGAGCTAATTGAAAAAGCAAAGAGCACAATCCTATTAAATTTGTCGGATGAGGTCTTAATAGAGATTGCTGAGGAGAAGGATGCCGCAACATTATAGGCAAAACTTTAAGCACTCTATGTGAAGAAAGATTTGAACAATCGCTTGTACATGTTGAAGAAGATGTTTCAATTTAGATATACTGAAAGTACGTCTATCAGAACCCACCTAGATGAATTTAATAAACTCATGATGGATTTGAAGAATGTCGGTAAGGTATTGGATGATGAAGAATAGGGCATGATGTTGTTAGCCTCTTTACCATAATCATGAGAGCACTTTACTGATTCGCTGTTGTAGGGGCGTACTACAATTACCTTAGAAGAGGTAAAGTTCGCTTTATTCTCTAAGAAGTGACAAAGAAAGTTACGAGATGACGGTCTAGCGCAAGGAATAGCGCAAGCATTGACAATTCAGGATAGAGAACAACATCAAGGGCCTAGTAGCAGTAGAGGTAAAAGTAGATCGAATTCACGCCATAGAAAGTCCAAGGGACGTGTGAAGTGCTTTGAGTGTCACGAGGAGGGGCACATTGGGAGAGATTATCCAAAGCGGAGGAATAAAGCTGATAGGCAGAATGCCATAAGCAGTGTGGCAAACATTGCCGAGGGAAGCAATAGTGATGCAGAAGCTGTTTTATGTGTGACTGCTACTTCGTCAGGAGACGAATGGGTGCTGGATTCGAGATGTTCTTATTATATGACGTCTCATAAGAACTGGTTTACTACTTACCAGACTGCATATGGTGGTAGAGTTCTTTTGGGGAATAATGCAGTCTGTAAGGCTGTGGGGATAGGGATAATTCGGATTCGGATGCACGATGGGGTGGTGCGCACGTTGACAGATGTGAGGCATGTACCAGAGCTCAAAAAGAACCTTATTTCTCTAGGGACACTCGATGACATTGGGTGTAGGTACATTGCTGAAGGTGGAGTACTCAAGATTTCTCGAGGTGCTATGACAGTGATGAAAGGGAAGAAAGTAATACTCTCTATCATCTACTGGGAGAGACCGTGACCGGAACCGTTGCAATTTCATCAGGTGAGTCAAACTCTAACTTAACTCAGTTATGGCATATGCGTTTAGGGCACATGAGTGAGGCATGTATGACGATACTGAGTGAAAGGGGGTTGTTGAAGGGTCAGAAGACAGGGAAGCTAGGCTTATGTGAGCATTACATCTTTGGGAAGCAGCACCGAGTTAAGTTTACTATAGATATTCATTTGACCAAGCGACCAATTGAATATATTCATTCGCTAGGGCCCGTCTTCGGCTCCTTCGAAAGGAGGTGCCCGATATATGCTGACATTTATCGATGATTATTCGAGGAAGATATGAGTATACTTTCTGAAGCACAAATATGATGTTTTTGATCAGTTCAAGAAATTTAAGGCATTGATTGAGAAGCAGTCAGATAAACAAATCAAATGCCTGAGAACCGATAATGGCATGGAGTTTTGTGGTAAAGATTTTACCGAGTTCTGCGAGAAAGAATGTATTGTGAGACACCGCACAATACCTAGAATATCATAGTAGAATGGTGTGGCAGAACGGAAGAACATAACTTTGCTTGAGCGAGCTCGATGCATGCTTTCGCATGCAGGACTTGGCAAGGAATTTTGGGCCGAAGCAGTAAACATGGTATGTTACCTGATTAATCGATCTCCATTATCTGCAATCGAGTGGAAGACTCTTGAGGAAGTATAGTCGGGGAAACCTGTTGATTACTTCGGATTACATATATTCGGATGTCCTGCGTATGCTCATGCGAGTGATGGTAAGTTTGAGCCGAGGGTGAAGAAGTGCATATTTCTAGGTTATGCACATGGGGTGAAAGGCTACCGACTGTGGTGCATTGATCCCAGATCACGCGGTTTTCTAATCAGCAGAGATGTGATCTTCGACGAGATTGCAATTCTTCGACGGAGGAGTTCTGAGACACAACCAGCAGAGAAGACAGATCATGGTGTCATTAGTGAGGTGGAGCTTCAGGTGGAGACTCCGGAGACCTCAAAAGTAACAGAAGTTGAGACTACAAATGAAGCCGCAGTTCCTGAAGTCGATGATAGTGGACAATCAGCATAACCGTAGCACACTATAGCCGCAGATAGACAGAGAAGGCAAATTAAATCACCGGTACATTATGGTTATACATATATTGCTTATGCATTGACTGTAAGTGATGAGGTTGAGACAGATGAGCCTTCGTCTTACTCTGAGGTGATAGCTAGTTCAAAGTTATCGCAATGGCTAGGGGCTATGAGTGAAGAGATGGAATCACTCAATCGAAATCAGACATGGGAGCTGGTCAAAGTACCGAAAAGCCAAAAGATTGTTTGAAGTAAATGGGTCTTTAAACGGAAAAAGGGCATTCTCGATGTCGAGGTAGCGAGGTATAAGGCGAGACTTGTGGCGAAGGGGTATACAAAGCGTGAAGGCATTGACTACAATGAGGTGTTCTCTCCTGTGGTAAGATATACTTCTATTCGTGTTTTACTTACCTTAGTTGCTTCACAAGATCTCGAGTTAGAGCAACTAGATGTAAAAACTGTGTTTCTTCACGGTGAGTTGGAGGAGTGGATTTACATGAGACAACTAGAGGGATTTGCTATTCTGGGTAAGGAAGATCATGTTTGCTTGTTAAATAAATCTTTGTATGGGTTGAAACAGTCTTCTAGATAGTGGTATAAATGTTTTGATGCTTTCATGGCTAGTCAAAACTATTCAAAAAGTTAGATGGATAGCTGCGTTTACTATAGGAGATTGGAGAATGGTTCTTTGATTTATCTACTATTATATGTTGATATACTGATAACAGCTAAGAATATGTCTGATATTGATGTGCTGAAGAGGTAGTTAAATGCTGAATTTGAGATAAAAGATTTAAGTGTTGCAAAGAAAATATTGGGTATGGAGATTTTGCATGATAGGACTGCAGGAGTTTTACGTCTATTTCAAAAGAAATACATTGAGAAGATCGTGTCACGTTTTAATATGCAATCGGCAAAATTTGTAAGTACACATTTAGTGAAACACTTTAAATTTTCAGATAAATTATGTATGCTATGGTGTGCACTAGGCGTGATATTTCACAAGTTGTGAGCGTGGTTAGTCGCTATATGAAGCGTCCTAGGAAAACTCATTGGGAAGCTGTGAAGTGGATCCTCAGATATTTGAAGGGGGCAACAGACGTGGATATAGTGTATCGAAGGGACAATAATGGCAGTGAGACCACTAGTTTTGTGGATTCAGATCACGCCGGTGATTTGGATGATTGCAGGTCTTTAGTAGGGTACGTGTTTACGCTAGCGGGTGGTGCAGTTAGTTGGAAAGCGTCCTTACAAGATCACATTTCCTTATCTTCGACTGAGGTAGAGTACATGGCACTAACCTTTGTAGCAAAGGAGGCGGTATGGTTACAAAGTTTGCTCTCGGACTTTGGGTTAGAATAGAAAAGTGTGGATATACACTATGATAACCAAGGTACGATATATTTGGCGTATAATCCAGTTTATCATGAGTGAACGAAGCATATCAACATCAGATACCACTTCATCCGAGATGTCTTAGTTAAGAGTATTGTTATTGTCAAAAAGATTGCTACAGCAGATAACCCGGCAGACATGATGACTAAGTCTGTTCCTTTGGCGAAGCTCAAGCTCTGCTTGAGCTCTATTGGCGTCTGTGAAGAATGAGCGCCTGTAGGGGCGTTGGGAGAACAGCATGGATGATGAGCACTATAACTTGGTTTCGAACATCGAGCCAATGTGGAGAATTGTTAAATTATGTCTCGAGTTTGAGCATTTGCAAAAACGCTATTCGCTTGGATAAAAAAAAAAAAAGAGAGCAAAGGTTTTGTTTTCTTTTATCTGTTGTAGAAGCCGAAAGTTTGTTACGTGGGGCCCAAAGTCAAGTTTTGACTTTTGCACACACACATATTCCACGCCTAAGTTTCCTTTATGCCGATATAATTAAAGGGCGGAGTCTGCACGTGGAGCCGAAAGAAGGAAAGTAACGTTGGTGGGCCCAGGTCAAACTTTTGACCTAGGCACACATATATATATTAGAAGGCGTCCTCTTTCTCATTAGCACGGCTGAAACCCTACGAGAAAAGAAAGAGGAGCCGCACGTCGTCAAGCTGAAGCGCGATCAGCAAAGAAGAACGCAAATCCGTACATACACGAACCAGGTGTACGTAGAGTGTTGTATTTTGAG
The DNA here is from genome assembly GCA_016097605.1 of Eucalyptus guilfoylei. Lineage (NCBI taxonomy): Eukaryota > Viridiplantae > Streptophyta > Magnoliopsida > Myrtales > Myrtaceae > Eucalyptus > Eucalyptus guilfoylei. Next base: position 21,980,640 of record CM027860.1, read on the forward strand.
CTTGAACGTGCAATAATTTTGTGCCGTGAGTTTATGTCCTGGTGAGTTGTTTATTTATAAACACTTTGGGTTTGAGGTTAAATCTAGGTGTGGGAAACACTTGAGCGTGTGAGTGATTGTAAACTCTGATTCTCCGATTATAGTGGATTATTTGCTGCTGGCTCTCCCCGTGGACGTAGGTACCGATACTCGGACCGAACCACGTAAATTTTTGGCGTCCTTATTTTTCTCATTAATTTCTCTGGTGATTTCACGTTGATGTACTTTGCAAGATCCTATCGTTTTCGCGTATTATATTCCACCAATAGTCATCATCTAGAGTTTCGCAAAACCCTGAAGAAGAAGAAGAAGAAGAAGAAGAAGAAGAAGAAGAAGAAGAAAACCTGAAAACTAACATTCCCCACAGAAAGTAACATTGATGGGGGTTCGTGAATACATTATCAACAACAATATCCTCTAAAACTCACTTAGAAGAAAATTTACAGAAAACCAAATCCGAGACAGAACAACAAGAATTCAAAAAAGAAAAAGAAGAATTGAAAGTTGGAGAAAATGGGAGACCTTTCTTGACCGGCGGTGTCCCAAATCTGAGCCTTGACGACCTTGCCGTCGACAGTGAGAGTGCAGGTGGTGAACTCGACGCCAATGGTGGACTTGGACTCGACCTTACAGATGAGGAAGCCAGCGATGAATGAAATAGAGCGACGAGGAGCTGGCGATGGCGCGACTGTGAGCCAGCCAATGATGGATGGAAGTGAGCAAGGAAGACACACGAACGATGAAGGAAAACGCCAATTTCAGACCCTGCCTAGTCCTCCCCAATCCAAGGCGAGCTCGAAGAAGAGGTCTTTTTCGTGTCTTTATCCCTAACAAAAGTCCGAACAAGAACCTTCCCAAGAAGTTGGGAAATTTTTGACGGAACTTGTGGGGCACGGAGAACTCTGGAGCTAGAGGGTCGGTTTGGTTTGGGAAGCAAATGAACAATGAAGGGAAACGCTGAAGTCTGCGAGTGTGAGAGAGAGGTAAAGAAAGAAACAGGGTAACAAATTAGGGTTTTGGTTTTGGACTTTTGGGTTGGGCTTACAAATCGGATCTCGAACTGGTCCGGTTGATTAAGTTCCCGGGTGGGTAATCCCTTGGAACCGGTTCCTGGATCAGTTCAAATCGGTTATGAATTCTGGGAATCGGTTCTCAGACCGGTTTCAACAGGAACTGGTTCCCGACCCTGTTTTCCGGGTGTGTTGGTCCGATTCCCAAGTAAACTCGGTCCGGTTGCACACCCTTAAAAACAACGACATGAAAAAGAATGGCCCACGAACCAAACGTCAGAGGGAAAATAAGACAAATAATAGTAGGGAAAAGTACCAAAAAAATCCTAAACGTATTGTATTGGAACCAATTTAGTCCTAAATTTTTCAATTAGATCAATTTAATCCTAAAGATTTTTACATTGATACCAATTCAGTCCATCTGGCCAATTTTGGTTGGCTAATGTTAACGTAGACGTCGACCGGTGGCCGGACGCTGATGTGGCAATTTTTAAATATTTTTCTAATATTTTTAAAATATTTTTTTCTTTTTCCTTTTCTTTTATCCCTCATTCCTCCTTGAACTATCCTTGCAGTGGCTAATGAGTCTTGCCGGCCACTAGGCGAGGGTCGCAAAGCCCTTGTCGACACCGGCGAGGGTCGCGAGGGCCCCTCGCCCGGCCTTGCCCAGGGTTGTGGGCGAGGCAGCTTTGCCTCAATTTAGGGGAGGCTAGCCTCGCCCTGGCTTTACCGCGGGCGAAGGTGGCCTTGCTCGCAGCTGGCGAGGTCAACGCGGCCCTCGCCAAGTCTTGCCGCGGGTAAAGGCGGCCATCGCCAGCACGCCGGCTTGGCGATGGCCGCCTTCGCCCATGACAAGGCCAGGGCGAGGCTGGCCTCACCCAGATCTGGGCGAAGCTGCCTCGCCCGCGGCCCTAGGTGAGGCCAAGCAAAGGTCGCGACCCTTACTGGCGGCTGGCGAGGGCTTAGCGGCTTAGAAGCCCTCGCCTCCGCCCTGGCGATTGTCGCCATGGCCTCGCCAACTGCGGGCAAGGCTGCCTTCGCCCGCGGCAAGGCTAGGGCGAGGTAGGCCTCGCCCAGATCCAGGCGAAGTCGCCTCGCCGGCGGCCTTGGGAGAGGCCGAGCGAGGGTCACGACCCTCGCCAGCCACCGCCGGAATAGTCCAAGGAGGAAGAAGGGAGAAAAAAAAAGAAAAAAAAAAGAAAAAAGAAAAAATTAATAAAAATTCAAAACGGCCAGCCAAAATTGACTGGATGGATTGAATTGGTACCTATGTAAAAATGTTTAAGACTGAATTAGTCAAATTGAAAAATTTAGGATTGAATTGGTACCAATACAATATGTTTAGGACTTTTTTTTGTACTTTTCCCAATAATAATAAGACAGACGAACTCCATTGAAGAAAAATTGAAGTTTTTTCACTGCCGCCGTTGCCTTTAAACGAAGACGGAAGCAGAAATGAGAAACGGATGAACAAGAGGGGAGGAGAGACAAAATGAGAATGAAGATGAAATGAGAAATAGATGAACAACGGGAAGGATTTTTGGTTGAGAAATACCTCGACCTGGCCATGGTCATTGAGGTGAGCGCGGAGGCGAGCGAGGGGGCGAGCGAGGGAGGCGGTGTGGAGGCTCGCGTTACAGGTCGGTTGATTATGATCGATCAGACACCGTGCGGCCTTAGGATATGTGATCCGAAGTCAGCCTTTTCACGCACATACACGAACACAAGGGTTGGCTGCACAAAGGAGCAAGTGTTTTCACTTATGAATGAACTGAATACAATGAGGGGGAGGGACCCATATTTATACAAGTTCGGGTCGTATCTCGGCCGTTGATCGTCCCTCCGATCCAACGGTTGAGTTTGAATGATGGCCATCATTACAAGCCTACACAGTAGGGCACTCAATGGCTCTAGCACTTGGGAAAGCCCATGGGCGTGTGTCAGAAGCAAGATCATGGTAGCAGGGCCACTTGACACGGGAGTAGGTGAACGGCCACAGGTTGCACATTGGCTGGTCGAACATTACTCATGGCTCGATCACGGGTCGCGCATGGGCCTTTGTTCGTACCGTGCACGGCCTCGTTCAAGGATCAATCGTGGGCTGTTCTTGGATGAGCCCTTGTACGTGACACGGCCTCATCACAGATGGTCTTGGACATGCTTCGTCCGTGGGTCATGTCACTAGCGTCAAAGGCAAGTGGGAGAGGCGGCGTGGAGGCAAGCGTCAAGGCGGGCTGCGGAGGCAAGCAATGTGGAGGCGGGCAAGCGGCAGAGTGTTGCGATCTATTGCGTGTTATGATTGTTAAAGCTTCATGTTAGCTAGGGCACCCACTTAATGTCGAAAATGGGTCTGAACATCCGAGTCATTTTCGACCCATATAATTCAGTTTAAAACTTTTGAACTTATTTTAGTTGGGTTTTTATATATTTATAACCCACATACAATTCATTTATATAAAATATGAGTTAGAAAATAAGTCATGGACCCATTTTGACACCCCCGTAGGAAGGTGAATATGCCCTATAAATAAAATCAAATAGGAAAGTCAATTTGGGATTTCTTTCCAAACAAATGGATTTGTTTTAAAAAACCATTCTACATCCTATTCTCTAATCTAGTTGGGTTTCATACACTCATATAAGCTCGAAACGTAATTTAATCACAGCTCGTTTATTTTTCACATAATAAAGGAAGCTCCATTTGTGATTATGGTGGGTTAATAGATCAACAAAAATGAGCAAAACGAATTACGTCTTTTCAAATTGATGTAGCCCTTCAAGTCATAAATCTCTTTAGTTCATGCATCTCTTAAGTTCATGTATCTCTTGAATTTTTGTATATCTAGAATTCATGTACATCTTTAGTTCATGCATTTCTTGAAATTTCTTCGGTACATAACTTCTCTAAATTTGTAAATTGATATGAACTATTCTTCATTTGAACAAGAGAAGAAAAACCTCTCGTGTCTTCACTTCAATTTTCTCTAAGTGGTGCCATTTCGAGAATTATTCGATAGAGTCCTATTTGCATAATGTTAATTCAAATAGATTCAAGGTGTTGTATCTTGAAAGGTATAATTCGTGAATCTACATAGCACCGTTGGCAGAAACTAATTAATTTAAGAAGATTCAATTAGCCACGCCTTACATCAGTCAATTTTACTTGTAAAGATTATATATACATTGACTTAATCATTATTATTAATTTGTTATCACTTTCGGATTTATTATTTCCGTGTACTTTAGCTGATCACAACAAACGGTGCGGAGTTGCGAACATATTTCCAACACCATTAATGGCCAAATAAAGGCACCTCCTTTTCTGATGGAAAACTTTCAATGCTCTCAATTACTTTGAAGTTTTTTTCCTTTCAGGTGTTCCGCTATCTTGGGCGGTTGCAACCACATGTTGATGCCATTAAGTCTCCTCTCTCTCTCTCTCTCTCTCTCCAGTTATCTTCGCCAGATATCTTTTTGTGGACTTTGAGACCAATGTTAATGTTCTCTTTCGGTGGAGCAATTGGGCAAGTCACTTCGTCTTCCATAGTTTTCCACTATCATAATTGGGAGTCATTAAATGATCTTGACGGCGCCCGTCGTTGGATCGTCGCATTGAAAAAGTATCATAGGAGAGTGCTTTTTCCTTTTTCTTTTGTCAAACGCGCATGGGTAGTTTCTTTCGCGACTTGATGAGGTTGATTTCTGCATCAATTGCCTCATTCTTTCTACTCTTTTGCTTTGTACAAGCTAAAACGAACTGGGGTCGAATGAAACTGTACTGAAAAATGCACAATGGAACTGCAAATGCTGTGCCACGGATGATGGATTTGAGCTATGTGTTGACACCATTAGAATCATCTAAGTTCAGGATAAAAGAGAGAACGAGAGAGTTGCAGTTTTAATCTTTACTCCAACAGTAAATGCGATGATGTATCAGATCTTAAACCGAGTATTGATCGCCAAAGAAACTGTTCAATGGTGGTCCTAAAACCAGCCTTGCGTTTCTGTTGGATTTAATTTATGCATAGCTGCTCTTCTTCTTTATATCATTTCGGTGTCTGAACAAACCCTAAAAAACATCCTCCAAAATGACGTGCCACTTGGCACAAAATCAAGGCCCGACATTAAATTATGCCAAGTGCAATCCAACCGGTCCACATTTACAATTTCAACGACCTCCTCCACCTAAAAACCCTGCCCAGCATCTCTTATTTATGACAAGCCCCCTCGACAAGGCACCCTGCAATCACCCCTCGAGCACCATACACAGCAAGACGAAGAAACGAGAAATGGCCCTCGTCAAGTACGGCATCGCGCTGTTCCTGCATCTCCTCTGTTTGGTCACGACAGCAAGCGCCAAAGTCCCCGCGGTAATTGTGTTCGGAGATTCCACAGTCGATGCGGGGAACAACAACCACATCCCTACGATCCTCAGGAGCAACTTCGAGCCCTACGGCCGGGACTTTTACGACAAAAAGCCGACCGGGAGGTTCTCGAATGGGAGGATCACGTCGGATTTCATTGCAGAGGCCTTCAAGATCAAGCCGAGCATTCCCGCGTACTTGGACCCAGCTTATAAAATATCGGATTTCGCCACCGGAGTGACCTTTGCCTCTGCGGGGACGGGTTATGACAACGCGACATCCGACGTGCTTGTGAGTCTCTCTTCTTAAGATACCATGTGTGGCTAGATCGACCCATCTGTTTAGTGAAATGAATGGATTATACCTAGGGAAGTGACCTTGAGAGAGCTTTTTTCTTCTTCTTTTTGTCCCTATTATTTCAGACAACGAAGAACTGCAATTCCAATATATTAGGTTAAGCATTTTTTCAAAGTGACATTATCATAATCACATGTTTATGTTTGGTTTGCAAGTCTGTGATACCCCTGTGGAAGGAAGTTGAGTACTACAAGGACTACCAAAAGAAGCTAAGATCGTACCTCGGGCCAAGCTCCGCGAATCGGGTGATCGGTGAGGCGCTCTACTTGATCAGCATGGGCACGAACGACTTCCTCGAGAACTACTACACGTTGCCAGGCCGCCGCTCGCAGTTCACCGTGACAAAGTACGAGGACTTCCTCATCGGGATCGCGGAGAAGTTCGTGAGGGACCTCTACGGCCTCGGAGCGCGCAAGATATCGTTCGGGGGCTTGCCGCCGATGGGGTGCCTGCCACTCGAGAGGACGACGAACGTGATGGAGCAGAACCAGTGCGTGGATAGTTACAACAACGTGGCCTTGGAGTTCAACGGCAAGCTGAAGGGCATGGTGGGGAGGCTGAGCTCGGAGCTCCCGGGGATCAACCTGGTGTTCTCTAACCCGTATTACATCACGATGCACATCCTTCGGAGGCCCGCTTCCTACGGTGAGTCCTCTTTTAATCAGCTCCATCCTTTGTATATATACCTATCATTTCGTGTAGTCAGCATCTCGGGCAGGCTGGCGTTTGCCATAAAAAGCATTACTCATGTTTCAAGAAAAAGAATTCGTTTAAGGTTAGACTCAAAATCGGAATATTACTTAAAAAGTCATGTATCTATTATAATTATATAAATTTAGTCATAAATTTTTTTTCTTGTCAATTCAATTATAAACCTTTTGTGATTGTCTTAAATTCAATCCATTCCGGCCGACGCTAACGTGAATAATTTTCAATAATAATTTATTTTATTTAAAAAAAATTAACCGACTAACATTGGCCAGATGAACTGAATTGATTTAGAATGGAATTGACACAATTGCAATAGATTTGAGATTTTTTTTTTTTGGTGGTAATTTTCCCCTAAAAATCTAATAAAAGCCGCTGACTATTCATCTCATCCTTCTTCCCTGCCGCTAGGAGATTCGTAGGGACACACATGAATCTGGCATTAAAACAAGTCACGGGACACGAGCGGTGAGGATGCGACCTAGAGATGTACCATGTAGGCATGCTGGTTTTTAATGTATGGCGTGGCTCTTGTGCTAGGTAGACATCGACTCCGGAGGGATTCTAAGACGTTTACACGAACAAGGTCTCGATATAAGTATAGACAATATCGCATGGTCTTGGTCTAGGAAAGCTCAAACTGATTTCGAATCTTCATCTTATTTAGGATACGAATAGAGTAAAATTTTGCATCGTGTTCGTTCTGTTGTTCCGACATGATTTCCCCACGTTCTTGGATGTTTATAGGGTTCGAGTCTACGTCGGTGGCGTGCTGTTCGACGGGATTGTTCGAGATGGGATACGCGTGCCAGCAAGAAAACCCTTTCACGTGCCAGGACGCGAACAAGTACGTGTTCTGGGACGCTTTCCATCCCACCGAGAAGACCAGCCGCATCGTCGCCGATTACGTCATGAGGACGGTCTTGGCTAGATTCGTTTGATCGCTGCCCCGCTACCTACGGATCCATATACAATACCATATCGTATGGTCTACGTATAATACGGTCTTTGTCATTTTGTAGAGTCTACATGCTCTCAGTGACTATGTCTACGTGATCTTGTGTATAACCTAAGTACTTGCGCAAGTGCTGTTGGGCGTAATGCTTCGTGGTAGAATTACACGGTGTGAGCTTTTACTTATTAATTTCATCTCTTTCCTATGTTGTTTTGAATATTATTTTTGTGATTTTGTACCAATGTAATAAGTTTAGAATTTTTTTTGTACTTTTCTCATATATTTTTAATTCATGTATTTCTTGAGTTCATGTATCTCTTTAGTTCATGTTTTTCTTGAATACATGTATCTCTTGAGTTAATATATCTCTTTAGTACATGACTTCTCAATCTCCATAAATTGATACGAACTATTCTTCATTTGAACTAGAACAAGAAGAAGAAAAACCTCGCATCTCTTCACTTCAATCTTCTCTGATTGTGCCGATTTGAGAATTATTCGACGGAGTCCTAGTTGCATAATGCTAATTCAAATAAGTTTGCGGTGTTATATCTTGAAAGGCATAATTTGTGAAGTTGCTTAATATTGTTGGCAAAACCTAATCAACTTAAGGAGATTTAGTTAGCCATACCTTACATCAATCAATTTTACTTATAAAGATTATATATATACTTGGTCGTCATTATTAATTTGTTATCACTTTCGGCTTTAATCACAGTAAACAGTGCGGAGTTGCAAACATATTTCCAACACCATTGATGGCCAAATCAAGGGACCTCCTTTTCAAGTGGAAAACTTTCAATGCTCTCAATTAGGGAAAAGTGTCAAAAAAAATCATAAATCTTTTGCATTTGTGTCAATTTAGTCCTGAACCTTTTATTGATGCCACTTTAGTCCTAAATATTTTCACTTGGTGTCAATTTAGTTATTTTCGGCTAATTTTGGCCGAATTTTATTGACTAGGTGTTGGTCGGTTGATGTGGCACTATCGGTCTTGACGCGTGACAACTTTTAATAATATTTTAATATTTTTCAATTTTTATGTTTTATTTTATTTTATTTTTCCTTTATTTTTCTTTTTCTTTTTTCTTCTCCTCTCCCTTCCTCCAACCGATCACCAGACCTCAGCAATCAACTAAAGGCAACACCCAACGAGGTCAAGGTCGACCTCACCGACCACAAGCGAGGCTCAAGCCCTCCCTAGAGGTCGTGAGGGCTGCTCGCGTTGGGCGACGAGGCTCGTCCTCACCGGCCATCGACTAGGCCCGACCTTGCTAGATTCGGTGAGGTCGAGCCACGTCCACCCTCTAGCGAGGCTAGCTTGAGGTGGCGAGGGTCAAGCCTCATGGGCCATGGGCGAGGCCAGCTCGAGGCCGCTTAGGCCGTGAGGGCGACCTCGCGCTAGGTTGGTGAGGCTTGTCCTCATCGGCCATGGGCAAGGCTTGACCTTGCCAGATTCGGCAAGGTTGAGCCTCGCCTAGCCTTACCCAGCCACTAGCGAGGCTCACCAGAGGCCAGCGACCTCATCGGCCATTGTCGCCTTTGGCCGGTCGTTGAGGTTCAACAACCAACTGGAGGAAGGATGAGGAGAAGGAAAAAAGAAAAAAAGAAAAAAATTAAAAATTTCAAAAAAATATTAAAATATTATTAAAAGTTGTTCATGTTAGCATCAGTCATACCACATCAGTCAACCGATGTTTAGTTAGCAAAATCCCGCCAAAATTAGCCAGAATGACTAAATTGGCATCAAATTAAAATGTTTAGGACTAAATTGACACTAATAAAAAGTTTAGGACTAAATTTTCACAAATATAAAAGGTTTAGGGTATATATATTTTGATACTTTTCCCCTCTCAATTACATTTGAAGTTTTTTTCCTTTCAAGTGTTTCGCTATCTTGGGCGGTTGCAACTACATGTTAATGCCATTAAGTCTCCTCTCTCTCTCACTCCAGTTATCTTGCTCCCGATATTTTTTTGTGGACTTTGAGGCCAATGTTAATGTTCTCTTTCGGTAGAGCAGTTGGGCAAGTCACTTTGTCTTCTATGGTTTTCCACTTTCATAATTACGAGTCCTTAAATGACCTTGACGACGCCCGTCGTTGGATTGTCGCATTGAAAAAGTATCAGGAGAGTGCATTTTTTGTCAAACATGTATGAGTAGTTTCTTTCGCGACTTGATGAGGTTGATTTCTGCATCAATGGCCTCATTCTTTCTACACTTTTGCTTTGTACAAGCAGAACGAAATCAGGTCGAATAGAACTGTACTGAAAAATGCACGATGGAACTGCGATGCCACGGATGATGGATTTGAGCTGTGTGTTGACACCATCAGGATCATCTAAGTTCACTTGAAGAATGAAATATAGAACAGAGAGTCGCGGTTTTAATATTTACTCGAGGAGTAAATACGATGATGTCTCAGATCTTAAACCGAGCTTTGATCGCTGATGAGACTGTTCGATGGTGGTCCTACAACCAGCCTTGCCTTTCTTGTTGGATTTGATGATGCACAGCTGCTCTTCTTCTTTATATCATTTCGGTGTCCGAACAAACCCTAAAAAACACCTCCAAAATGACGTGCCACCTAGCATAAAATCAAACTCTCTCAGGCCCGACCAATAAATCAGGCCAAGTACAATCCAACCGGTCCACATTTAACAATTTCAACGACCTCCTCCACCTAAAATCCCGCCCGGCATCTCTTATTTATGACAAGCCCCCTCGACATGACGCCCTCCAATCTCCCCTCGAGTACCATACACAGCAGAAATTATAAACGAGAAATGGCCCTCGTCAAGTACGGCGCCACGCTGTTCCTGCATGTCCTCTGTTTGGCCAAGACGGCAAGCGCCGAAGTCCCGGCGATAATCGTGTTCGGAGATTCCACGGTCGACGCGGGGAACAACAACTACATCCCAACGATCGCCAGGAGCAACTTCGAGCCCTATGGCCGGGACTTTCATGGCAAAAAACCGACCGGGAGGTTCTCGAATGGGAGGATCACATCGGATTTCATTGCGGAGGCCTTCAAGATCAAGCCGAGCATTCCCGCGTACTTGGACCCGGCTTATAAAATATCGGATTTCGGCACCGGAGTGACCTTTGCCTCTGCGGGGACGGGTTATGACAACGCGACATCCGACGTGCTCGTGAGTCTCTCTTCTTAAGATACCATATGTGGCTAGATCGAAGCATCTTGAGAGACCTTTTTTCTTCTTCTTTTTCAACCCTATTAATTCAGACAACGAAGAACTGCAACTTCAAGATATTAGGCTAAGCGTTTTTTTCGAAGTGACGTTATCGTGAGCATATGTTCATGTTTGCTTTGCAAGTCTGTGATACCCCTGTGGAAGGAACTCGAGTACTACAAGGAATACCAAGAAAAGCTAAGATCGTACCTCGGACCGAGCTCCGCGAACCAAGTGCTTACCGAGGCGCTCTACATGATCAGCATGGGCACGAACGACTTCCTTGAGAACTACTACACGTTGCCGGACCGCCGCTCGCAGTTCACCGTGACACAGTACGAGGACTTCCTCATCGGGATCGCGGGGAAGTTCGTGAGGGATCTCTACGGCCTCGGGGCCCGCAAGATGTCGCTCGGGGGGTTGCCGCCGATGGGGTGCCTGCCGCTCGAGAGGACGACGAACGTGATGGAGCAGAACCGGTGCGTGGATAGCTACAACGACGTGGCCTTGGAGTTCAACGCGAAGCTGAAGGGCCTGGTGGGGAGGCTGAACTCGGAGCTCCCGGGGATCAACCTGGTGTTCTCTAACCCGTATTACATCATGATGCACATCCTTCGGAGGCCCGCTTCCTATGGTGAGTCCTTTATAATCAGCTCCATCCTTCGTATATCTACGTATTAGTTCGTGTAGTCAGCATCTCGGGCAGGCTGTCGTGTTGCCATAAAAAGCATTACTCAGGTTTTATAAATACATTGTAATTATGTCAATTCAGTTCTAAATTTTTTTCTTTTCTTTTTATCAATTCAGTTCTAAACATTTTGCAATTATACCAATTCAATCCGTCCTAACTGAAACAATTTTTAATAATATTTTATTTTATTCCAATTTTTTTATTCTCTCTTTTTCCTTTTTCTTTTCTTCTTTCTTTCTCTTTTTTTCCCCACAGTGCCAAAGAGGCTCACGGGCCCTCACTCAGATTTGGGCAAGACTAGCCTCACCATAACCTCCCCAGCCTCGAACGAAGGCGGCCTCACCACCCATATTTGGGCGAAGTTGCCTTGCCCATGGCCCCTAGGCCTTGCTTAGATTGGCGTTTACGTTAGCGCCGGTCAGTCAAAATTGGTTGAATGGATTAAATTGACACAATTAAAAAATGTTTAGGATTAATGGACATAATTACAATCGATTTATGACTTTTTCTCTAGTTTTTCAATGGAAATCTAATAAAAGCCATTGACTACTCATCTCGTCCTTCTTCCCTGAAGTGGGAGATTCGTAGGGACACACATGAACCCGGCATTAAAAACAAGTCACGGGACATGAGTGGTGAGGATGGGACCTAAAGATGTACCATGGTTTTTTTGTTTTTTTTGGTCGATAAATGTACCATGTTGGCATGCTGTTTTTAATGTATGGCGTGGCTCTTGTGCTAGGTTGATACTTATATCATCTTTCGTCATCGACTAGGGGGGAATTCTAATTTTACACCAACAAGGTCTCGATATAAGTATAGACAATATCGCATGATCCTAGTCTAGAAAAGCTCAAACTGATTTCGAATCTTCATCTCATTTAGGATGCGAGTAGAGTAAGTTTTATGTTGTGTTCGTTCTGTTGTTCCGACCCGACTTCCCCCCTGTTCTTGGATGTTTGTAGGGTTCGAGTCTGCGTCGGTCGCGTGCTGCGCGACGGGACTGTTCGAGATGGGATACACGTGCCACCGAGAAAACCCACTCACGTGCCAGGACGCGAACAAGTACGTGTTCTGGGACGCTTTCCATCCCACTGAGAAGACCAGCCGCATCGTCGCTGATTATGTCATGAGGACCGTCTTGGCTGGGTTCCTTTGATCGCTGCCCCGCTGCCTACGGATCCGTATACAATACAATATCGTCTAGTCTACGTATAATACGACCTACGTCTTTTTGTAGAGTCTACAGGCTCTCAGTGACATTATCTACGTGATCTTGTGGATAGTGTAAGTACTAGCGTGAGAGCTATGGGGTGTAATGCTTGGTAGTAGAATTATACGTTGCGAGCTTTTACTTATTAATTTCACCTCTTTCCTATGTTGTTTTGAATATTATTTTAGTGAAGCCGCCCAATAAGAGTTTAGTCGTATGAAGTTTGGTATATTTGGATTAGATAAGGATTGGAAAATCCTCTTGATTATATTTTGTATATCTCACCATGTATTTATCTTCGGAAATCGCTCTGTATGTCTATTTTACCAAAAGATGGTGGCGGCGATCGAGTCTTGAATTAAGAGCTGTTGTTTCCTATCAAAGTTACTGGCCTTCCTTTTTTTTTCATTTTTTTTTTCGGTCAAAAGAAATTTTCAGTCATTTATCATTATCAAACATGAGAAAAACATTAAAAAACTTCAAAGCAAATCCCAAAAGGGTTACAAAACAGGACAAAACTCAAAAAAATAAAAGAGTACGTAGCTCTAAGCACGCTCTCATCTCAAAAGACCAAATCTATTATAACATCAAAAAACAATCGACAACCGATCACTTGAACCGTCAATGATGGACACACGTTGAGATTTTTTCCTGTAGAAACTACGGCTTGTAATGTGCGCCTAGATTCAACATCCTCAATACTATCGCCATATGGAGACAACAACAAAAATAACATGTTGAACCACCATAAATCGAACGCTTTTAAGAAACTCCTCGACCTAGATTTAGATCAAGAGAGAAAAACTCTAAATCTACACCTAAATTGAGAGGGGAGAGCTTCCGTTAGATCTTAGAGAAATCGAAGAACTATGTGTCAAGCATCCTGCTGGCTAAACTGGTGATGACATTCTCACAAAATTTGTAGCGGCAAGTAGACTAATTCACTACGACGAGTAAAGTAAAACAATAACAATGAGCAAAAGAATATACCAAAACGAGGGGAAATAAGACTCCCAAATTAGACTGGAAGAGAAGAAAGAAGGAAATCGAGGCATAGAAAAGAAAATCAAAGCAAGCAGACCCTCCGCACCAGAAGTTTCTGTGAGGGAGGGTTTTTCAGGAGAGGGAGGGTTTTCTCTAAGCCAATTTAGTCACCGGCCTGAGACGTCGTACAAGCCATGCGAACAAATTCAATTCAATAGGTTGTCGCTAAACTGATGATTTAGAAACAGTCAAATGAGCATCGCCGATTCAAATTAGGAGCTTTACTCAATTATCGACGAGTTACATCCGTCGTACACGTATCATTAATGTGCGGTGGCCGGTGATTCTCTAGATTTTATGTCTAGTTTATCGGCTGTTTTGACGTGGATGCCGGGGTGGGGAAAACCGGTCTTCGTGAATGGCCCCAACGAAAAGAGTCGGATTTTCGAAAAGTTTTTTGGGAACTGAGATTTTTAGTGGTTGACACCTCCCCGCCCCGCGGAACACGGCGGTCTATGTTCGAACCGTGTGATGTCATTTTCGTCCGGAAATAAAGTAAATAAAGACTTTTTTTTTTTTGGTCGGGAAAGTAAACAAAGATAAAAACGTGTAATGTTATCAGAAGTCTGTAGATTTGTATTTCTAAATTCCGTGTTCAGCACCACCCCAGCTGGAAGCGCGTGTGGCTCACACGCCCCCGGCTTTTTCATTTTGTTTACCCGGTCAGTTCTTTTATAGCTTTTTTCTTTATTTCTTTATTTTTTGTTTTTTCGCTTCTACGCTGTTGCGGCACACTCGATGTCAATTAGGAAAATCCCAGTCGTCCCTTCTTGACCACTCCGTAATTACTACAACCACGCAAGTCCAAAACTTCTAAGGAGGGGATTTCAAGAAAAATAAATGAGATTGAAATTAAGACCTCCTTTTGTCCTTCGAGGCGAAAAGCCTAGCCTTGCACACCGTATTGATCACTTTAATTTGGGTCAACATTTGCAAACTATTAAGTTTTCCTTTTGAATTGGCAAAGTAGCTTAAAAGTTTTATTTATTTTCCGTTTTTATTCTTCTTGGGCGAAATGTTTAAATAAAAAGAGAAGAGTGACTTGATAGGATGAACCTTAGGAGGTTCAATGCAGCCTCTATGTAGCCTGAGATTGCCTAATGAGTGAGTTTTGCAATCAAGCTGAGGGCAGAATAATTGATGAAGGCTCCAAGGCCCTCCTCGGCGCCCTATAGGATGACCCTCTTTAAAAGCCAAAAAGACTCTAAGAGGGAATAGTACCCTCCAAATAGAGTTTCGGCAAGCTTTATATAATCAAGTTTGTTAGATAAATAATTTTGCCGTAAGTGCAAAATATTTGAAAATGCGAAATAATACATATATGCATGTGTTTATGTGTAACTCCTCCACATATGTGATGAGATTTTACACTCGATCAAATAATGATGTAACGAATAGAGTATTGGCAAATAGACCAAAAAATAATGTGAGTCAATACACTAAATCTACATATGAAAAAGAAAAGAAAAGGTAGCACCATTCATTTCAGATAAAAACTTAAAATGGTCAACAACATACACTAGTAAATGGCATTAAGTTTAAACTTTTGATAATTTAAACAAGCAAGCATGTTCCAATCATGCTTCAATTATGGGTTTTTGATCTTTTTCGAAATACTATTTCAAAAACCCCAATTAATTATCGACACAATAACCATTGATGGTATTGCTAGCATTTATCTACTCAAATGTGCATCGATGGCATTCGTAATAATACCGTGCCTTTAGTGAAACGATTCTTGGAAATATTCCGTCAGCTAATTAATTTCACAAACCCTAAAGCAATATTACTTTTTCCTCTAATAATACTTTATTCTCGCACAGGCGATCGAGACGGGGCGCGTGGGCGTGTCTTTCTTCTCCTTCTTATATTCCCGACCCGGTTCGGGACTTTTCAAACCCACCATCATTCAAAGTTCAAAACTCCTCTCAACTTAACCCCGTTCTGCAAGAAAGCAGAGAAGATTCTCCACCCATCCGGTCAAGAAACCACCGCGCATCCACCCTCCATGGCCAAGCTCTACAACAAGAAAGGCAAGGTCCACCCGTCGCCGTCCTCCGTCGTCGACCAGCTGGCCCTCCTCCCCGCGGCGATCCTGACCCTCGCGGCGGCGCTCTCGCCCGAGGACAGGGAAGTCCTGGCCTACCTCATCTCGTGCTCCAACAGCAGCGGCAACGCTTCTTCTGGCGCGCGCCCCTCCGGCCGCAAGAACGGGGAGCAGCCCGTCTTCTCCGGCGAGGAGGACCACCCCCCGACCTTCCATTGCGGCTGCTTCCGGTGCTACAAGAGCTTCTGGTCGCGCTGGGACGCGTCGCCGAACCGCCAGGCGATACACGAGATCATCGACGCGTACGAGGAGGGGCTGTTCCGGAACGGAGGGAAGAGCCCCGGCGCGAAGAAGAAGAAGCAGCGGAAGGGCCAGAACAGAGTTGCCGATTGCGGCGAGCACAGAGTCGCGGCAGAAAGAACCGGGAAGGACGAATTGGGCGAGCAGGAGATCGGCGGCGGCGGCGGCGATGAAGCGGAGGCGGCGGGGGCGGCCGGCGGCGGTGTCGAAGATGACGGCGAGGTCGGTTCGGAGAGGGGGACGGTGAGAAAGATTGCCAGTTTCATCGGAGAGAGAATTTGGGGCGTTTGGAATAGGGTGTAAGGTCATCTTCTTCTACCACCCATTTCGCAAAAGATTCATTTTTTTTGGTTCTACTTCTTCGTAGTTTCCAATCTCTCTCTCTGTTCCCTGTAAATGACCGTATTCATAACGGGGCAAGTAGTGTAACTTTTTGCCCATTACTGGGTTTGAGCTAAGCTTCTGAATCTCAAAGAGTAATGTAACGTTCATCTTTTGCCAATTTGCACTGTTCTTAATTGATCTTTTCGAGCGAATCGATCGAGCATAAGCTAACAGGAACGAGGGGGACTGTCAGAACGCCGGGGGGGGGGGGACTGGATCGAGCAGTTCCTGCTGCAAATTCCTTTCTAATCTCGTCTAGCTGAGGATGTTCTTGAACTCCATGGATTCTGCATCTTGATGTTGAGTGGCGTGGCGGCGACACGTGGATGTTTCTGGTTTTGGTATGGAGTGCGGAGCGGTCAATATTCTGCAGCTAGCGTCGTTCAACCGCAGAGGACCAAGAAAAAGAAAAGAAAAGGAATTTCGTGGTCTTTTCTCTGTATGCGTGCGGGCGTGAGAGGAGCCGTGGTCAAATTTGGAGAAAGGTTCTCGATTTTACTTTTGCTGCGGGCGTCGGAAAAGTTTGACTGTCCTGGCATGAAGGATAGGCTGGATAGCTAGGCCGAGGGGGAAGAGTAACTTTTATTATTTTATATAAGTGATAATTGCGAAAAAAAGGTTTATAGCGGCGAACATTGCGTCGATATCTGGTCCTTCGGAAATTGATGCCATCCAGATTTCCTGTCGATGGAGACGATAGAGTATTTTGCGTGATGAATATATTGTGTTACAGTGACGATCAATTAACATTATTCACATGTTATGAAATCTCGTTTTGCTTGGTGGGTTGTGCATATGCACTTCACTTTTGATTATTTTTCTACACCATGTTTAAGTGACTCATGATATATCTGTTAAGTAAAGAACCTTGGCTAAGGGAGGTATTCAAGATCCTCTTTTTGACCTTGCATTATTTTTTTTTTAAACCCGCTAGGCTTTGCTTTAGAATTGCTCTCAGCATTCGATATTAAGCTGTACCAATTCAACTAAAGCGAATTTGAAGTTGAAGGAATTCTTGTCTTATGCTGATAAGTTAAGGCTAGTTTACTTGTCAATTTCGATCTTCAAATTGTGAAAGGTGCGGAATAATATTGACATGGTCCGAATATTGTGTAAAGGGTGTGAGACCCTTGACTAATTCTTAAAAAAATTCACCGTCGCTAGTTGTCCCTCTTTGCCCTAATACTAATTATGAAAAAGTATGCAATATCAATGGAAATGATGAGATTCCCCGCCTCAAAGGATAATGTCAATAGACTTGGTCCAACTTGTCTTACTAAACAGAGTAGATCAACAACGGACAGTCGTTGTCCAAATTTATCCAATATATTAAAAAAGTGCAACAAATTGAGTGGCAAAACGTTCTGATGGTTCGATTAGTTTAAGGAATATTTGCCCAAAATAGGCCTTATACGAAGAAGAAACATTTTGCCAATGTCAAATGACAGGTCAATGGCCTTTCTCTCACTTGTTGTAACGATTGTGCAGATGTTTTAAGTGAATTTTGGATATGAATCATTACAGATGACTGGTTTCGTTCTTGAAGCTTGTGCCCCCTGGTCTCGTTTTTCTTCTTAGGGTATACCAACATTTGACTTTAAAGCTATCTTTTTCATGTATTGATTTTTTTTTTCCTTAGCTATCCGAAAATTTTAATCCATAGTAAACCCCTTCATTAAGTGACATTTACAAAGAAAAAAAAAGGATAAGTAACATTACGTAAGGTAAAAAATAATTGGGTTCAAATATCGAAAAATGCAAAACTAGTACGTTTATGATAAATTTACCTTTCGTTAATTTCTGTTAAATTGAATTAATACCACAAAAAACTATAAATAAGTACACTTATGATAAACAAATGGTAAAACCCTAAACTGATATATTTATCAATTTCTACGTGTCATTCAACATAGAAATTTAACGGTAAAATTTAAAAGAAACAAATAAAAGCCAGTAAATGCTAAAGTAAAATTTAATGGAAAACAATGAAGGGTGAATAGTGTATCAGTTTGGAGTTTTTCGTAGTGTTAACTCCAAATAGTTTTATCCTTTCTCTCCAGATTATTTCTTTGAAAACGAGTGGGCTTGAGCAACTCATTGGGCCAGACGCACCTCGACTCCACAAGAGGCCCACAACCGAGAGGCCCATCGCGCGGCCGGCGCACGTTAGCCTTCTCCGCCGCGAGCCTTCACGCGCCCTCGAATTTCCTTGCCCATTCGCGTCCTCGATTCCTAACTCCTCCGTTCTCCCCTCCGTCACGATCCTCTCGTCCGATCCGAGGCCCCTCCGATCGAGCGATCCCCGCCGTCCACGACGGAGATGGACGCCCTCTTCGACACGATCGACGTCCGCGACCTCCTCTCCGCCGGCGACCTGAGCGACCCGACGTCCCCGCTCTCCGCCCCGGACCTCCGCCTCCTCATCCAGAGGCTCGACGCCCACTCCCGCGGCATCAAGTCGCAGGTCCAGTCCTACCTCCTCTCCCACCACGCCGACTTCTCCGCCCTCTTCTCCCTCTGCGCCGACGCCGTCTCCCGGGCCGACGGGGTCGCCGCCGACCTGGACGGCGTCCTGCGGCTGGTCTCCGACCGCCCCGTCGACGTCCAGATTCGCGAGGCCGTGTCCGAGATCGAGGTCAAGACGCGGGAGGCGAAGCTGAAGAGGGAGCTGCTGGAGCTGGTGAGGGCCGTCTCGGGGTTGAGCGAGAGGTTCGGAGGGGCGAGGGAGGCGCTGAGGGGCGGGCGGATCAGGTTCGCCGCGGAAGAGATTCGGAAGCTGAAGTTGGCGGCTAGAGTTTGTGATGCGGAGGAAAAGGGTGCGGGGAGAGAGCCTGTGGTGTATGGGCTGTTGAAGGCTCAGTGGCACGATTGTTTTGAGGAGGTGAATTCTTTTCTTCTTTTTTTTTCCCATTTTAGTTCAAGATTGGTTGATAGGGGAATGGAATGAGGTCCCGAATTTGTGCTTTTGTTTCGTTGAAAAGCTTTTAATCGGTGATCTTTTCAGTTCATGATTGTCCTTTGAAAGATTTTGGATTTGGGTTTCTAGATACAAGAGCTTTTCTCGAGGTTCGTGGATAATGCAGTCGTATTCGAGCAGCAGTCTCGCAGAATTCGGGTGAAATACCTGCTTAGTGTCGATGGAATTGCTGGGGTGGATTTCCAAGAAGTTTTGGAGTCAATGGAGGTGAGTTTATCAATCTCCCATGGGCTTATGCTTGATTAGAATTTATGCAGTTCTACTTCCCATTATAATCTTCAGGTGAAAATAATGCAAATTGGTGAAGTACTTTCGAGTATGGTTGCAAACTCCTGTGTTAGATAGCAAACTCCTATCTATTTCTTAATGTATTTGGTTGGTTTGGTGGCAAGACACCATTTCTTCAGATTCACATTTTGACATTGTTCATGTTTATTCTAGGTGGTCGGCCTTTTAGATTATGGACTTGCTAGAGTAGCTGATTTGATGATCAAGTATGTTATCACACCGGTCATTAATTCTGGCTCGGCAATTGCTTTTGTAGAAGAACTGAAACAAGAGTCGGGAAAAATGACTGAGGCGTTTTTGAAGATGGTGCAGTCTCCGGATCGGAAGGTGATTATTATGAACGTTTCTTATAGGTGATATATTGGGCCACATTCTCTGACTGCAAAAATAATCTTCTTTGGTGTAGAACTTAACAACCTGTGATTTATTTGTTTCATTTGTTTAATTATTCTTCCAGATTGGAACTGTGGATAGCGAGATGATCTTTTCCAAGATCATTGAGGTTGTTACGTTTATTTGTGAACGCATATGCTTCAAAAATGATACATGGATTCGATCTTTTGGAAGATTGACATGGCCAAGGATGTCAGAGCTGATAATAATTAACATCCTCTCCAAGGTTAGTTCATTAAGCAATCAAATTGGCTTTGATACAGTCACCAACTATGCATGCTTGGGTGCTAGAAGTATAATGTCATTCGGAGTTTGTGCTTGAAATAATCTCATGATTTGAAACAATAGAAGTTCTAAAATGTTTTGTCTATCATGGCATGTGTATTATATTCAGTAATATTGGTAAGATTGTGAGGTGCTTGGCTGCACTGAGTTTTTGCTTATGTGAAATTGGAACTAGGAAAATTCTCTGCTTCACCTAGCCATTTCACTTGTTGAATTATTTGTTCAGCTGATAAAACATTTTTATGATGAAGAAATCCACCTTAGGTAGGTAAATTTGGACCTCTGATATCCCATAGTTGATAAAACGTTACATTCTTCCTTTCCAGAGCTCACTTGATGTGGCTTGGAACACAAATTCTGCCGGTTGATAAAGTGCCTCATAATTGGGAACAGAGTCTGTATCTGAGTTCTTCCCATGATGTTGTACTATAACTTATGTGGTCATTGCTTACTTTATAAGAATTGTCAATTGAAAATTTATTCTCTTCCTTCTCAGGATTTTTTTTGTCTAATTTTACAGAGCACATTGGTGTGGACTCTTGTCTCTTTTTAGGTTCAGGAACTGTATATGAATATAGACACTGCCTCATAGATATAGATTTTAGACCATGTCAACTGGCTTTTGACATCCTTAAGCCTACTATTTTCAGGTTGTTCCGGAAGATGCTTCTGAACTTGCCAATTTTCAGAAGATCATTGAACTGGCAACTGGATTAGAGACAGCTTTGAAGGACTTACGACTTATTTCATCCTCTGATAAAAAGGATGAAAGATTGAGCAATTTCACTCAAAATATTGAGCTTCACTTTGCATCAAGGAAGAAAAAGGAAATCTTAGGAAGGACCAGAAAGCTGCTTCTAAATTGTGATTTTGCTGTTCCACAAGTAAGGTCTTTTAAACTTGTTACAGATATTTCATATTTGCCACTAGTTAGCTTTTTCACTGACTTTTGCCTGGCAGGAATATACTCGGAAACGTCATTCGCCAAAAGATGCTGAAATCACTGAGGATCCTTCTGATCATGCTGTTGACTTAGTTTTTCTGTCAGAGAAATGTTTGGTTTCTGAAGCTGCTTCTGGATTGATGAAGATGGTGCATGATACTCTGAGAGTAAGTAAAAACTGTGCATGATGTAGGATGAGACACTTGTGTAAAATTTTGCATTACAGATATGTTCAAATCTAGAAAAAAGAAGTTCCGTTTTATGTGGTGGAACTATTGAAACGACCAGTTCTTCATAGAATATCAACTCATTATGTCTTAGGCAGAGTGCACTTTAATTACTTATGCTGCAGAAGCAAGGGTATACAGGTGGGTTTCTATTACTTTAAAACTATATTTTGCCACAGAATTATAATTGCAGTATCTAAATGCTTTGATTGGTAATGGAAAACTTTCACGTTTTTTAGTGAACGTCATAAAGCTTGTTGATTATCCTGATAAGACAATATCGTTCTTTCATTACTGTTCATATTCTTAATCTGTAGAGACATCACTTCTTCGTACCTTCCATTTTGGTTGCCTAGCATTTTATATGAAGCGTGCCAGTGGCACAAAATGATGGTTTTATTTTATAGAACAGAGAGAAACAAAGAAAATAGGATGACTGTGACTTGTGACCTCATGCAGGATGTTTGCTCATCGTCCACTAGAGTTGCATTGGAACTGTACCATGCTGCAAGGGATGCTATTCTTCTTTACGAGGCTATTATTCCTGTCAGGGTAAGTGATATGACCAGCATATGTGTAAATATGGTTTTCATATGTGATATTGCTCTATATATACTAGAGTTTAATTTGATGTCTGCACTAGAAAATTTTCTTGGCTGATGATATAGAATGCCCTAGATTGCTGCTTTTCCCCCCTTGCCTGAAGTGAGTAATAATTTATATTGTAATTCAATAAGAGTATAAAGACGAAAAACTCAACTGTATCCTCATGTTACTACATATGTCTCTGTATATGATGTGATCTTGATAGTCTCTTTTGGGCTATGAAGCAAGAAAGGCATCTTGATGGCATCAACCAGGTTGCTGTTCTCATGCACAATGACTTCCTTTATCTTGCTCAGGAAGTACTCGGCCTCGCATTCCAGGTAGGCACGTATGAATTTGTTGGTTTCTAAGGTGTGGTTTCCTTCTTTCTATGAATATCAACAATCTGCTTTATAATTACTTAACGATCTTCTAATAAGATTGTACACATTAAATGTGATGTTACAGTACCGGCCTGACTTCCCAAATTCCATCAAGGAGCATGCTGTTTTTGTTCATTTGGCACCAAGATTACATTTGAAGGCAGAAGAAATGTTGCAAAGACAAATTCAACTTGTAATTTTCAATTTAAAAGAGGTAAGACTTTCTATGTAGATGCACCTTAGTTGTTTGTGGCAGGTGAGATCCTAGAAGTTATTTGCCTTTGTTATTCTTGAAGTAACTTTACTTCTCAACTCTTTGCTAATATTGATTATTGTCAGGCCTTAGACAGTGCAGATGGATTCCAGAATACCCATCAAATGCAGCAGTTTGAATCTGCTAAATTCACTATAGACCAGGTATTTTTGCTACAGGTTTTATTTTTCTGCTTATGCTGTCTTTAACCCCTGGTTTGCATCTAATTCTTGTTAATCAGGTGGTTTTCATTCTAGAAAAAGTGCACATCATATGGGAGCCCCTTTTGCTGCCTTCAATCTATCATAAGAGCATGTGTCTCGTCCTGGAATCAGTTTTTTCCAGGGTCGCTCGGGACATACTGTTTTTGGATGACATGGCGGCAGAAGAAACATTACAGGTACTTAAGTTCTCATTGGCTGGTTTCTGCTGGTATCTGCCAGAAGTGGTCTAACACATGATTCTCATTTCAGCTCCAGAGGCTTATATACCTGATGCTGGAAAGTCTGTCTGATTTATTCCACTCCCTGAATGCTATAGACCAAGAGGGAAAGTCACAAGATTCCTCTTTACGCTCCCTTGATGATTTTATGCCATCTCTCCGTAAACTTCGTAAACTGGCAGGCATGCTCTCCCACAGATACTCAAAATTTTCTTCAAATCCATGAGACCAACTTCTGTACTGCAAATCTGATTATTGCGTTTCATTCTTGCACAACTCAGAGCTGTTGGATATGCCTTTGAGATCCATTACAGCAGCTTGGGAAAGTGGTGAATTGGTCACTTGTTGTTTCACATTGCCTGAGGTACTATTTATGGCATATTCAGGCAATCAGTATGCTTGTTTTTTGTTAATTCACTGTTTTGTTTTACGTCCTACTCTTCTTTTTAAACTGTTGTGCTGTTTCGGTGTTAGAAGTACTTTGATCAGGAAGGGAAATAGTTGTGGGTTTTCACCATCAAATTGGATTTTGTTCATTTTTCATGCCATATATGTGTACTCCTGTTTTTGTTAGTTCCTGCCTGTTATTCTTAGCTCTCCTAATATGCTTTATGGTGACATGTTTGCAGATCAAGGATTTCATCAAAGCTATATTTACCGATTCACCTCTAAGAAAAGAATGCCTACGGAGGATTGAAAATTCCAGCTTCTAAAATTTGCTGGATGATCACATCCATCTGTTTTGAAGATCCAACAACTGAAAGAAAGGAATGAGCAGTCTTCTTTTCGGCTACAGGTTCATCTTTAGCAACTTACTTAACAGCGTTCTTCCTGGTAGAAGCTAATCCAGGATTAACTTGCGGTGTAAATTTTCTTCTTTCTTTCTTTCTTTTGGCTAGATTTTCTTTTTTCGACATTCTCTTGAGGGAGTTTGAGGGAAGAAAAAGGCATACTTCTCGAGTCTGGAGGGATTTTTCTAGGGCCACTCCATTGTAAATTATTATATATATGGGTCCAACTTTCCGAGTTGTTGATAGAGGATCAATCAATGTTTATCTACGATTTTGAGATCCATCTCATCAGTGGATTCTGTTGATCAACAATTTTTGGATGTATTTATTTAATGTTATCTTATGACATCTATAGGCATTGTCCACCAATCTGTTGCGGTGTGCTGCCCCATTCTTGCATGCTCATTGCTAAAATTTGCTCTGTTTTTTTTTTCCTGGTCATTCAGTACATTGACTTAAGAATTAATATTATGCTTGTGGCTTCCTGTTCACACATAAGTAATTGCCTTATGACTATCTAACCGCTCACTGTTTTACTGGCTGCACATAGAGATCGCCACAACGGCGGTTTTTATTTGCTTACACTTTCTTTAAGAGTCACATGTCAACAGTGTTACCATTGCTTTGTAGTCACATGTCAACAGTGTTACCATTGCTTTAGAGGACATGTGAGACCGACCAATTCCTTGCATCTGAGTATTTTGTGTGTGCTCGTCCGCTGGCACATAATTATGGACTATCGCAACCATGCGTGCACGTGTAAATGTCTTAGGTATTCGTTTAGGTGTGCACATACGAGCATGTGCCCAAATTCGCAAGTTGAAAAACTTAACAATTATCGTGCGCAAGGCAGCAGAGGGGTTGAAAAGTAGAACTACGGATGTATGCTTAAAAATGCCTTCATCCCTAGTGTCAGACCCTTACTAGTTACTAATATGATGGTAGATTGCGTTAGAGAAATTTCAACTCTACTCAGAGAAACCAATATATCAATCGCCAGAGAGAGAGAGACAGAGAGACCCGGGAAAACGCTGAGGAACATCAAACATGAAAAAAAATGTCCAAGAAGGAACAAAAGAGAGACCCAGGAAAACGCTGAGGAACATCGAACATGTGAAAAAGTGTCCAAGAAGGAACAAAAGAGAGACCTGGGAAAACGCTGAGGAACATCAAACATGCGAAAAAAGTCGGAAGTTTTAGAGGCTAATCCAGTCATTCAGATTCTTTAGCTTCACCTTCAAGGTCAATCCACTGCGCAGGATCCAATCATGGAATGCCTGTGTTGCAGCCCAGAGTCGCTTCTCTCTCAGGCATAACATTTATCTTTAACTTACTCGTGCTACTGATTTTGTCAGTCGCAGTTCATGTAGTGCAGCTTCTGATGACAACAAAACCTATGCGTCGAAAGTGGTCCGCAACAATTCTGCCTAGAGATAAGGGATTGAAGAAATGATTTCCTGTTGTTGAATGATGTTCAGAAGATGCAGAAAATCAGGAGACATTACTTCGTACTACTCAAATTACACCATATTAAATGGGACGTGCATGTCCCTAGATTTGCAGTAGACCTGTTTTAAACGCAGTGTGCACTCTTTTTATATTTCTTTTCCTGGTGGTACTCGATACAACATTGTTGTCTGCACTCACCTTGCTGATATTTCATACACAGAGAGAAGGCTAACTTCTATCCTATATTTGTATACATAGTTCTGTTCCACGCTCAGTGAAGGCGGAAGAAGGCCATTACAGGCTCATATATGATCTGATTTGCATTCACGCCAAAGACAAAATCGGCATGAGCGTAGTCTTCCCTGTACTGGATCACCAATTTGTCCCCATCATGATCCTTGAGGCAACCAAGCAAGACTTTCACGTCATTAGGATCGGCAAGCAGGTCTTTCCCTCCATAACTAAGGTAGAGAGGGAGATCATTCGGGATTTTCGTCATGTTATATACTGGAGGAGTTGGCTGGCCATAGTGGTTCATATTATTGTCTTCATTGCCATAATCAAACATCGCTATGGTTCCCATCCTGATCACTGCTCAAGTACAGAGATCGCATAGGAAAATGGTTTAACTATGTCTGTAGCCATGAGACGATATCTGAAGAATCAATGAGACTTACTCTGGGCCAAGTGGATCATGTTCTTTGTTGCAGTTGATTGCGGTTCATGATTAAGGAAAATATCTGACCTGGAAGAATTTAAGCAACAATTCTGGCCTACAACATATAACAGTGCACAACCGGTGGTCAGTGAAAAGTGAAAAATTACAACGTGAGGACATTGAATGAAGGTTGTGGACGCCAAAACTGGGATTACCTGTGAAGCCGGACATCAAGTTTGAACAGTCATTGCCTGTTATGTTGCATATGTCGTTTATAAGCTTGTTCACAGCGTCCCTGTCAAATTGATACTAGGGTCTAGCTTCAGAGTGTGTGATTCTGGTTTTAAGCCAGAGGGTGAAAGAAATTAATTATATGCATGGCATGGGCATTTTTGCAATCACATAGGCCCGTGATTGTGAATTATACCTACCCTTTAGGAATGAATTGATGGAGACCTAACCAGTAAATGTCCTGGTAAAACAGACCATTGTTTAGTTAGCTTGCTGCTGAAATTGTAACTCTTCATTGACAAATTTCTGTTCTTTATAAAAAGGGAAAGAGGATGATATTAGTTTACTTCAGCTAGGAAGATCTGAGCAGCAGCTCTTGCAAGCGGGGAGGGCATTTGATTCAAATAGGCGATTGGGCTAAGCAAAACAGCCGATCTTAGCATGCTCACTAGTTCCTTGTGCGAGAAGGCAGCCAGCGCAATCAAAGTTCCCTGAAATCCAATTTACCATCGAATTATGTTTTTTCAGCAACATGGTAAAGATTTTTTATTGCCATGAACTTGACATGAAGATCAAGCGAGATTCATTCACCAAGGAATGCCCAACATAGTGCATATTCTGGCCAGTGATACTGCGCACGTGCTGAAGCATGGCGGGCATGTCGTAAGTGACTAATTCATCCCAGGACCACTCCCAGTATGCCTGAAGTACAGAAACTAAAATGTTACTTAGTCTCACCGATTGAAAGCGGTTCAATAAGAAGTTGAGTTAAGCAATTTCTCAGAATGCGACTATTTAGACTCTGGGCCTTTGACGTACTCGAGACTGAGGACAATCTGTTTTCTTTTAACGAAGAACTGGGGAATTAAAAAAGCCTGTCCATTGCAAAAAGTGGAATTAATAGTAGAAAATTTTAGGAAGTGACTCGCGAACCGGATCACTAGGACTGAGGGACGTGTGCTGGAGGCTGGATTGAGTTCCACGAGAGTTGGATAGCCATACATCGTACCCGGCATCTGCCAATATGAACGCCAGCGACTCATCTGGCGGGTTCATCAACCATGTCACAGCATCCTGTCAAATGTCATTGAAAAGCAGTCTCTCTGTCAGTTCATCTAAGCAAATAAGGAGGTTGTAAGACTCAAGATTGCCCTTTTTTCTGCCAAATCCACCAGTAACAAATACATGTCTCAAATGCGTCCAAAACCCATTGATACGTGATCTAAAAAAATTTCTGGCATGTGCCAGGTGCTTTGATACTGGTGGTTCAGGTGCATCACAGACGGTAATACATTTACGATTGATGCTCGGCCCATCACATGCTGCAGTAGATGTGGTCAAGTCCTTGCCAGAAAAGTGTTTTGCTTATATATTATCTCATAAGCAGGAAAATGGAAAATTCAGACATTCAGTTCTTTTTGTGAAGTCCTTATTGAGGATCATCAGTTTGGAGCTACTGACCATCATGAGACCATGTTGTAGAAGAACTGGAGGCTTATAAGCTGACCGACCGGACCGTGAAGCTGGAATCCTCTGAAGGCCAAGAATGTAACCATCTTTCGTCGTCACCTGAGACCCATGACATCAGAAGTTCAATCAAATTCCACGTGAATGTAATATAAAAGAGTATGATATGAAGTGATTATAAGTTTATTAACTGTATGTTCTTGGCAAGCATAGCCTTGGGTGACCACCAGAGACTTGCAGATACCATCAGCAGCAGCTGAAGATCTCCTGGAGTAGGACCTTGCTCTTCCCGCTGCAACTGAAGCCGCACAAAATAGAAATGTCGCAAGAATCAGCTCAACCTTAGTGGTAGCCATTGCCAACTGCTTTTTTTTTCTATATCCAAAATGCCCCATTTATTTATACCATGCGAAGTCCAGACAAAACAAAAGAGGACAGAAGAAGATGGCTGCCTACAATATAGGCTCGGTGTTTGAACTGATCAAATAAGGAAGGAAGACGTGTGGGGTCTAATCCTGCGGCTTTTTCTCTTTTTCTATTTTTTCACTCTTCGTTACTTCTACGATGAAATCTCTTTATTCTGCTGCTCATGCCTCATTATGGAGTCGAATCGGCCAATGATGAGAACCAGGAGATAGCTTGCAAACTGCAAAATCAATGGGAATGTGGGAAGAGAAGACGTTGATATGTGGGCTGTTGAAAAACTAGTGGGCAGATAATGTCAAAAGACCACTCAATTACAAGACAAATCCAGAGTTATCTTTTTTGATAAATTATTCCATTTCGTGCAGAAAAACGGTGTGAAAATGCAGAACAGGATGCGGCACGCAGACGTTCTTGAAAGTTATCTGCTGGCTACACAAACGCAACCTGTTGTTGTTGGGAAGATATTTCTGGCTTTATAGCTAAAAACGCAAAAAGGAACCCTTTTGAATGATGTTGGACTCTGAAGCTGACAAAAGAGTTCGAAAGAGAAATCCATGAATATTTCTTTCATGTTCTGAGATGAAAAAGAACAGGTCTTGGGTGTGACAAAGTCGATATCATTCTTGGTCCCATTACCCGATTTTTCGTCCAGGCTTGATTCCGACAGAATACAAGTCATTTATTAACTTTTTCTCAGATCGTTTCAGTTTGCCATGTCAGTAATTATATTTTATCTGCCCTGAAAATTTTGCAATATGCCCAGGCAAGAGGATGATCTAGCACTCTTTTTTTAATGTGGTGAGGAATATTCTGCAGATATAAGTCCACAAGGAAACAAGGGAACGTGACCTACGCCAAACAAACAAGACGATTCGCTTACCAACCAAAGTTCATTTAGTAGACCGAGATTAAGACCAGGATCAATCAATCATGTGGGATTAAACGAGAAACTGTGTGGCGTAGATGCTTAATTACTCCACCACCAAGATTGGTTACTAAACTTATGATCATCTGCAAGATCACACCAGGGAATGATCGTAAGTCAAAAAGTCATCTGTATGGTCCTGTTCTCATATCCTTGAGCATTCGACTGCTGACCAATAACAAACAAAAGCAGACAACAAATCTAAAGAATCTATAATTTTCTAAACATTCACATTCTCATTATTCATTAAAGTTACATAGTTCCTTTTTACGCCATTACAACCACAAATTTCTACCAAAAGAATCCTTGGAGAACGGGCTTTCTTAAAAGTATGTACTCATTGCAGCCTGAGAAAGGCCATCTGAGGATCATACACCACTTCTCTAGCATTCTCACCCATAATGAAGTCCGCGTGGGCGTAGTCCTCTCTATATTGAGTCACTAGCTTGTCTCCGTCATGGTCCTTGAGGCTGTCAAGCAACAGCTTCACGTCATGCACGTCTGACAGAGCATCAGCTCCGCCATAGCTCAAGAAGAGGGGCAGATTGTTTGGAATGCTCGACATATTGTACAGAGGAGGCATCGCCTGCCCATAGTGCTCAATGTTCTGGCCTTCATTGCCATACTCATACATCGAGATTTTTCCATCTCTAACCACTGCTCATCCATCACGAAAGGTAAATAGACATTTCTTTTGGCAACTCAATGCATCGTATAACTTTACAACTGAAGAACATTGTGATTTAGCTGGCATCTATTAGAAATTCATCGACTTACTCTGAGCCAGATGGATCAAATTCTTTGTTGATGTTGGTTGAGGCTCATGGTCCAGAAATACATTTACTATGGTGGAGTTCAGACAGCAGTTTGAGCCTACAGATGTTCAAGCATGCTTTCAGGTCAGTAATGGATGTCGAATGATGTTGAAAATGTTTATTCGATCTGCATATGGGAAAATACAAATAGTTTGACTATTTGATCAACTGATCAACCTATTCATCTTTAAAAACACAAGGATATAATTTGTTTGTTCTCTTCGCACTGGTTGAAATGATTTTCAAAGAAAGAGGTGTTTGTTGCACCAAAAACATAACAAATATAGTGCCTTGGAAAGAGATAAAATTTATGGGCGTTCAGCTTGATTTTTGTTGAACCTCCTACAGTTAGTCAACATATGAGGAACATATACTACCTGTGAAAGAGGTCAACAAGTGAGTGCAGTCAACTCCAGTTTTCTGGCAAATATCTTGTAGTAGCTTCACTACCGCGTCCCTGTATGCTTAAAAGAAGACAGATCAGTAGTCTCTCTGAACATATTCTGCCGAAATTTCAATGTTGGTCTTGGAACAATATTAACAAATAAAACTTGATGAAAGTAAATGGACAGCGACCAGACTACCAATAGCTAAAACTACTTGGAGGAAATGCCGCTCCTAAGTTGTCTCAATATAAAGTGATACCGATGCATCTTGGCTTGGTCTAACTCTTGGAATAGTTTCTAATGAGAAATGTTCCCATGGATGCAATACGCATTGTTCTTTCTCTGGCCGTATAATTGGTAGCCTGCTAATACTTACATAATATGTAGTTTAGTAGGAAGTCCAGACATGTTACTTGCAAATGTTGCAGGACAAGTGGAGGTGCTACGCTTTTTACACTATCTGCCAGAATGATAAGGGATCAAATCAGATTATCTCACCCTCTCGGATCAATTTCATAGACGCCCAACTGGTAAAGAGCCTGTCAAGAGGTTAAAAAGTGAGAGATTCTGGTGCAGTTTTGTTAGTTTAGCCTCTCGGCCAGTACTGACAGAAAATTGGGTATTTACCTCGGCTAGAAAGTTTTCGACAGCACTTCTTGCAATTGGAGAGGTCATCTGACCGATATGGGCAATTGGACTAAGTAAAACGGCCGATCTTAACATAACCAAAAGCTGTTCCCTGGAGAAGGCAGCTAGAGCCATCAAGGTCCCCTGCAAGAAAACACTTCAGTTGCTTATAAATGCTTAAATCTGCACCCTAATGCAGCTTCTAAAACAAAGTCGATTTTGAAATTGAGCGGAACCCACCTGGGAGTGGCCAACATAGTGCAGCTTCTGCGCCGTTTGATCGTACACATAGTTGAACACGGCAGGAAGATCAGAAGACACCAAATTATCCCATGTCCAGTCCCATTAAGCCTACGAGGAAAAGAATGGATTTTCCATTAAAGAAACATAGGAAGGTGAAAGGGGAGAACCCGGTACTGAAGTGGCAAATGTTCATTACCGGATCGTCAGGACTAAGCGACGTATGTCCACGGCTATATTTGGTTCCACAGGTGTTAGTGATCCACGCATCGAAATTATTATCGGCTAAGAGGAATGCCAGCAATTTGTCCGCTGGCAACAGCAGCCACATTATTCAGTCCTATCACCAAAACACATGTTATATCTCTTAGAAAAAAAGGATCTTTTTGGTCAACCTATCTCGTGATAAATAAAATCAACAAGATCCAAACTAAAACGCTATTAGCTGCTAATTTGCCAACCATGAAGACCCCGTGCTGTAAAATCACAGGACCATCCTGTGTCGTTACCTGAAAAATTATGCAACTTACATTGATAATTTTACGTTATGCAGTCACTGCAAATCGGGAATTAAACTGTCGATATGTGATCAAGTATTGGGAGTCAGCAAATTACAGTATGTTCTTCACAGTCATAGTTTTGTGGATCCACCATTAATTGGCAAATACCATTATCATCTGCAAGTGCGTCCAAGCTGGACGGGGGCTGCTGACATCCGAGCGCAGATGCTTTTGTTCTTGCTCCTGTGGCTGACCGACAGAGAAGAGTCAGCAGAAGAATAATCGTCGCTAAAGCATTCGCCATTTTCAACTCCCTTCAGTGCTTAAAAACACACTTGGACGCCAGCCATTGTTTGAGGACAGTCTAGGGATTGTACCATGGAGGCATCTTCAAGAGAAATCTTAGGATCACTCTACATCCCTAGGTGTAATCCGTCAAACATGTCGGCCAAAACATGTGAATTATCCAAAAGGTACAGTTTTAAAGGCTTTTTGTTGTCTGATAACCCGAGGCTTAAGATATAGCTCCAAAAGATTCCATAGGAAAGTAAGTCTGTCCCCTCATTTTGCATACGAAAGCGAAGACATTTTTCACATGGCCAAGGTCCTCCAAAAAAACATTGCAAATCAGCATTGACATGTCCGAGAAGTTAGCCCATTTGATGCAATCAAAATAGAGCGCCTCAACACCGACGAATCTCCATCGATGGCGTCTCATAAGGCAGAACTTCCTCATCTGTCCATGTAATGACATCAAGAGGGAGATATTCGCATAGCAACACGAATAAATCCTTTTAGCAAAAGGTGTTTAGATGATCAAAAGATCACATTAGACTAAAGACACCTTAGGAAATGGGACAGGGAAGAGATTTAGCTACCGAGGCGGTTGTCGTCAAAACCACGTTTCTTGCAAGTACAAAAGGAGTGTCCAAGTCATCGCACACCAGAGTATCCGTGACATAAGAATCTTAAACTGGCCTGACATATATACTAAACATCGTTCTGATAAAAAATATGTAAAAAAAAAAAAAAAAAGGTTGCTGTGACCTGCAGGAGATTCCTTCACTAGTCAGTGATGAGCTCTAAGCAAAGAAAACACACTGAAGAATAGAGATCTTGTCTTGTGCCTAATGGCTGGACCTGAAAGCTCTGATTGTTGACAGAGTTGGGTGCCTGTGGGCCTCAGCTCGCATATGGAGTTCTGATGGTAAATCCAAATATCCGAACCATGGTGCAACTCCATGTATACACACTATCGGTGGTCCATATCATGAGAACCGATTCGCCCATTGAGAGATGTCGGGTGTTGGGTTCGGTTGTCTAGATCACGGCTAGCCGTCTAGCCCTTCAATCGTAAAACCCGCATGCATTGCACTCCGCCGAATTCGATAGTCCAGATTTTCTCACTTTACCGATGAAAGAATGGTTCTTTGAGATAGTCATAAGCAAAACATGAGCAAAAAAATTGTAGTAATTGAATCACCTTCTTGGCCTGGGTCACGTTCGCATCCATGTTACTTATGTTCATGAGAGTTTCAATAGAACTGGCACAATACCTCTCTTTAAATGCAACAACTAACACAGTGTTTATCACTCACAATCTCAAAAATAATCTCTCCATCTTTTAAAGAAATTCCCAAATTTCACCATAAGATTCATTAGATTTGAACATCGACTTATTCTTTCATGGATGCGAATGCCGCTTAAGCTCAAGGAAATTCTCCATGAATCTTAATGGAAGCCACCAAGTTGGAGATCACATTCTGCACGTCGACGCCATCAACACAAATACTTCAACATGGATTAGGAAATTGTCTCGTTTCTAAACCCGATTTGACATGGTTTGATACAAAAACCTGTCCAAAAAAAATAGATACAAAACCAAGTTGGACTTGCCTTTTCGGAACTTGACTTTTAACACACTTCCATTCGGATTGAATTCCCTTCAAGAGTTCAAACTGAAGAAATAGTTCTAAAATTAACAATTTGGATAGGGTTGTCGGATTGTCCTAAACTTTCAGTTATCTGAAATGGATGCACCCTTCTCCAAATTTAACCAAACATCCATTGAAATCTTAACATGATAGACATTTGGCCAATTTTCTGGAAAAAATCTTATTCCCGCATGGCCATCACGTCAAAATGCATCAACTAAAGGGAAAAAATAAATTCACCACATCGCTGACCTACTGCAAAAATTACTTTTCACTTTTAACCTTTTCAATTAAAATTTCAAAGATCGGTATTTGTTAATGTGCTAAAAACCATATCTTCAAAACCTTGTACGTATGTGGTCTCGAAATCAATTTCCAAAAATTTTCAAAACTCCTCTGCAAAAGCTTTCCTAAATCAAGCACAAAAAAATGGAAAAGAAAAATGAAGCCAATAGGTAACATCTCAGCTGACAGCAAACCAAACCAAACAGTAACATGCCCCAGCAAGTCAAGTGAGCAACAGCCACGTAAGGGGTCTCATTGGGGTACTTTCGATTAAAACTTCATTTCAATCACTCAGCAGCAGCAGCAGCAGTAGCCACCACCACCCACGCGAGACCGATGTACCTTAAAATGGCCTCCCAAAAGAAAAAGTGAAAAAGAGCATTCGGCACAATGGATCATTATTACGTTCACCCGCAGGTCAGGGGTGGGATGTGAAAATGTCTCCAAACCCGACAGTAAAAAGCGAATGCCCAGTACAAAGTAAAACCTCTCATGTCTTCTCTTACCCTCCTCCTCCTCCCTCCTCCCTTCTTTGTTTTGAGAGAATCCTAGGGTTAAAAAAAAAAGCAAGGTAACCCAACACTGTTAATTACTCTCTTGATATCCGACTTGACCCTTGACAGACATACAGACTGTCAAAGATAAGACCAGATTCCTCTCTCCCCACCTACTTCCTCCATGCCCAACACATCATCAAACAGATGAATGATTTTACCATCCAACGAACGCCAACGCCCCACACGTAAAAAGTCAGATGGAAAAAGCTTCTAAACGCAAGCATGAACGACTAAAATGGGACGGGTCTACGGCCCCAAGTTGTTCGTATTTATTGAACGGCTGAAATCTGTTGCATTTTCATTCAATAACGAATACTAAAAGGGCATAAGCATGAAATCACTCGGTAAAATGTGCAAAGGATTTCAAAAATTGCCCGAAAGCTTTACTTTCCCCCTGCCAGAATTCTGCTGGTGGAGTGGCCCGTTCTACCCCCCCGGTATTGTGTTTTAAAGAGCAAAAGAGAAAAGATGCAAAAGCATGCCCAGCCCTTAGCTTGAGCAATGCATAGCTGCAGGTAGAGTAAATTAAAGAAAAGGTTAGGGAAGGGTGCAGTGCCTCGGAATGCGGGGCCTCTGATGCAAATCCCAGGCTTTGCAAGAATCCCCATTAAGCCCCCCTCCCCATGCGCATTAATGCCTCTTATCGACAAACCCTACCTCCACCACTCATCGCCACCGTCCTCACAAAAGCCTTCCCTCCATTCTCAACCATCTCCATCGTCTTCTGGGCAGGTCCCCTTCACATTCTAAGGTCATAAGACACGCTCATGTCCACCAGAACCTCTTACTTGCTATACAGTAATGTAGGCCAACGGGTCAATATGCTCAAAGCAAAATGACTCTCCTTTGCCCTTGAACAAGCAAGTTCCTGACTTCGAATCCTAACTCATCTTCTGTCCATATGGTATGACACAACGTGCAGTGCACAGTGACCCGCCAAAAATCAAGTCTTGTTTCGTGCAAGGTCCCAAAACAATAAGCAGAGAAACAATGGCAACCAGAGAAAAAAAAAAAAAAAAACAGAGGGAGAGACCAATGCAGAACAGAAGAAAGAGGGGACCGCATTGAGTCTTAAGGATTATTCTTAGCCCAAAAGGAGATGACATTTTTGTACACGCAGATCAACAAGATCTGATTAGCAGATACATAAATCTTCTATCCGAAAGCCCATCAAGTTTCATGGACAAATGACAAAAGCATATAATCTACAGGAGATCTAAAAATAAGTAGATTATCTCTGGAGAAAAAAAAGAAAAGAAAACAAGATTGCCCGAATCTCTCCACTTTCTCTTTATCATTCTTCCCGGAACGCGATACAAGATTAGAGGTCGTAAAGTGATGGAAATACCCCCCAAAAAAAAAGAAAAAGAAAACTTGATATCAAATCCTGGTCGTACAATGGATCAGAGGCGCAGGGCAGTGGCGCGAAGCTCCTCACCGTCGAGATCCGCGTCCTCCAGCGGCGGAGGCAGGTTCAGATCGAACGGCAACGCTCTCCGGAAGCACGAGGGCGCCAGCACGCAGCAGTCGTCCACGTCGTCGACCACCGACGACGACGAGTCGCAGTCGCTCCGGCAGTCCTCCGGCGGAGCCCTGGGGACGGCCACGACCCTGGGGACCGCCGGTGCCGGATGCGAGACCCGGGGACCGCTGTACGACTCCACCGTGCTGCTCAGGCTGCTGCTGGTCGGCCGATTGACGTGGAAATCCTCCACGGGCGGGCCGCGGCGCCGCCGGCCGCGGGGCCGGGGCCGCGGGCGGGGCCTGGGGAGGAGCGCCGCCGCCGGGGACGGCGCGGCCTGGGGCAAGCCGGTGAGCGGGTCGAGGGCGAAGTTGGTCTTGGCCTTGGGCCCGCGGAGGGAGAGGGCGGCCTCGTCGTAGGCGCGGGCGGCGTCCTCGGCGGAGTCGAAGGTGCCGAGCCAGATTCGGGCCTTCTTCCACGGGTCCCGGATCTCGGCGGCGAACCTGCCCCAGGGCCGCCTCCGGACGCCGCGGAACCGGTGCTCCCGGTGGGCGGAGTCTGGGAAATTCTGGGTCGTCGGGATCGGATCTGCGGCCGTCGCGGCGGGTCCGGTCTCGGGCATGGATGAGAGAGGCGGCGAAGGACCGAGAAGCGACCTTTTTCCCCCCCTCGGGGAAGGGATTCCGGAGAAGACGGCGGAGGACGAACGGATGTGGGAGGCCCCCGGAAAAGGTCCCGCCGGCGAGAATCTCGACCGCCGCCGCCTTCGATGGAGGGTTTAATTTCTGGGTAACTCCATCTCCGCGCGCCGATGGAGCTTTTCTTCTTCTCCTCCTTCTTCTTCTCGCGTTCTGTTCTTGTCGTTGATCCTCGCCTGCTTTATTATTCCGCCCTCTCTTCTTCTTCTTCTTCTTCTTCTTTTTTTATATATTTATTCCCGCAGAGACAATTATTAAAAAAAGAAAAGAAAAGAAAAGGGGCGAAAACATCCGCCGCGCGAAAAGACGGTTGTGCCATCGTCTTTTCGCCATTCTCGAGCTGCTCGAGTCAGGGATGAGGCGAAATTCCCCGCATTTATTTTTCGAATTTTTCTCGCCATTGGTTCTCTCGAGTCATCGATGAGCGGATGAAAAAGCGTAAATATTCAGCGGCGCGAAAAGACGATTATGCCATTCTCGGGCTGCTCGAGTCATCGGTGAGGTGGAATTCCCCATTTTATTTTATTTGTTTCTATGATTCAATTGGTTTCATGGAGGAGTAAAATATTCCTCGTTCTTCCAAGGCGCCTAAGAAATGTCGAAATCTCTCTATGCAAAATTAGCTCTCTTCACTTGACAGCTTTCGTTTTTCTATATTGATTTTAAATTTTGTTTTTCATTTCCGAAAATTAAATTAGCTCATTTTTTTTTTTTGGGGGGGGGGTCGATTAATTAATAATTCAAAAAATGGCTATTTATTGCAAGCAATGTATTATGTGGTCCTTTCTGTTAAATAATTGTTGCTTCTGATTCCCGCCTTCCTCCTGCCTCTTGCGTCTTGGCAATTCAGTCGATTTAAAAGCATGCTGCAGCCCCTGGGACTAGCAAACCTTTTACAAATACAATTTCTTTTTTGGCACAACTCCCTAGAAGAAATATGTTAAATTCTAAATATGTTAAATCCACCTAGATTTTAACACATTTCTTTCTATTAAAAGAAATCAACTTTAGGTTAAATTTCAAATCTAATCTCCTCGTTAATTTATCATCCTAAGTCACTATTGATTGGCCGACATGCCATTGACACATTACCACGTTAACAATAATTTCATGTCATTGCCGCTATTGATATGGAAAATCATAGCAACCGAAGCTTCATTCTTATGGTTAGGGCTCAGAATCTTTAATTCGTTTAATAGAGGTTGATGCTCGATCGTGCACTATTACACACATACTCGTGATCAATCTGCGTTCCTAATATGTACTCTCTCGCACACAAACTTGCACTCGATTGCTTGAAGGAAGTGGTTTCAATTTGGGAATCTATTCTTCCTCCTCATTCGGGTTAGTTCGGTCAATTAGAATTGAGCAACTCATCATACTCAATTTGTTCCGCAACTTTAAAATTCCAAAGCGATCGATTGGTGCTCTTTCAAGGAATTGGGCCATTCTTTTTGCTGCCCCCTTGAATGATAATAGGCATCTCTTGAAAAGTAGCAAGTAGATATCAATAAAAATATGAGAAAACAAAACTACCGTTGGAACGACCTCATAATTTTAGAGTTCAATTAAGGCATTTTCGTATCTCTCAATAGCTAAAACAAAATTTCAATTTGGGGCAGCGGGATATTGAAAAAACGGCCGAACCAGGCGACTTTCTCTTGCACTTTTCCTTAATCATCATACCAGAGGTGCATTCCACAATGCGAAGCCCTCAATGCAAACGTAACAACACAAAGAATTCTCCACCACATAAAAATTTCCTCGATTCAACGTCACCTTTGTTGCTAGCTTATCAACCTTGCAACGAGGCTCCCCAAAGTCTATAATATTTCTGTCGTGCTTATACTTACGTGCGCCGAAAAAAATAAATTATATGTTTATTTTTCGTGTGCTTACAACGTTATCACAAGCATCAGTGTTCAAAAAGAGGGCGGCTGCCGGCGATGACCGGGTTGGAACATAGACTGAGCAGGACAGATTTGGAATAATGCCGATGCTTATTGCTTTAATTAATTTAATCTGATATTTCTTCTTCTTTTTTTCCACCTTGGAGATTATAATAATATTAGGGGTTAAGTTAATTTAGCTTCGACAGTCGCTTTCCACTATCCGTTTATTTTTAAAAGCAATTGAAATTTTATTGATTTGCCCGTTTTGTTTTGCTTCAACATCTCAAATTTCTTTTCTATGCGTCCGTCGATATCAGAATGAAGGTCCCATTTTTTTATATTTCACATCGGGAGACTCTCTCTCTCTCTCTCTCCCTCTCTCTCAATATAGCAAGTGTACATAAAATATTAAGTTTACGTATAGTTGGTTTTGCTCTCTCTCTCTCTCTCTCTCTCTCTCTCTCTCGAACAATATAGCAAGTGTACATAAAATATTAAGTTTACGTATAGTTGGCCCAAAACCTAATAATTTTGCCTTAGGCCATGGGCGAGGGCGACTTTCTCTTGCACTTTTCCTTAATTACCAGACGTGCATTCCACAATGCGAAGCCCTCAATGCAAACGTAACAAGACAAAGAATTCTCCACCACATAAAAATTTCCTTGAGTCATCTTTGTTGCTAGCTTATCAACCTTGCAACGAGGCTCCCCAAAGTCTATAATATTTCCGTTGTGCTTATACTTAGGCGTGTCAACAGTTTGGTTCGGTTTGTATTCCGTTTGGTTCAGAAGTTTTTTCTAACGGTTCGGTTCGGTTCAGTTCGATTTTTTGGTTTTTGGTTTTTAGCTTTTGGTTTTCGTTTTTTTTTTTTTTTTCTGTTCAACTCAAAATAATAAAAATTACCACCGGCCGCAGTGGCTCCGTTGGATAAGGCCCTGCTGATTCTCAGCCCAGAGGTGAATGGTTCAAAACCCAGGGGAGGCGCTAGGTGTATTAAGTGTGACTCAGGGGTGGTGGGTCCTCCTGCTTAAGTGTTACTTGGGGGTTTACTGGCGCGGGCTTTGTCGGTGCAAGCCGTTCCTCCAAAGACCAAAAAAAAAAAAAATCAAAATTCAATATGTTACTGCACTTCAAGCTTAAAGGATTTTGCAATTTAGATCATATACTTCATTCCCTTTTTTAAGCATTGGCCAAGTAATGATATCTAATTTAAATAATTGCTTAACATAATTACTTTTGATGATTCTCTAAGAGACAATTCTATTGCTCAATTGAAAAAAAGAAAGAATTTTTTCCATACTGATAAATTACTAAAAAAGTTTATAAGTGTCAAAAAAACTATTGGCAAAATTGAAGCGTAGGAAATCCGATGTGGCTTATATGTGGAATATTTGGCTACATGCCACGTGCTATTTCCAATCTTGTAATTCCCGCAAAGATGAGCTTGAGACTTGATTGAGGCTTTTTTGAAACCTTAAATTATCATTTGACAAAAATAAAAGCTTAAGCTCCCAATCAACCAATAGTTGAAACGTTCAGTCTTGTTTCTACATTATAAAATTGGTAATTTGAAAGATAATTTCATAACAGTGTTAGTAAGTTTTCTTTTAGTAATTTAGATTTCATCCACAACAAATCACAAAGTAGGCCAAGCAAACGTGCTACAAGATCAATAAAATTATCAAACTAAGAGACTTAATCATCAATTCTGCGGTTGCAATCCAAATATTATGCCTTTCTATAGATACCTTTCTTTGAATATTGAAAAAATGCAAATCTTATCTCTATTCCTCGCACTCCAGAAGAGGAGTTAAGGAAGAGTTGACAACAAGAGAGGAGTTAACAACTATTCCTTGCACTCCAATTATAGTAAAGAACTCCAATTATAGTAAAAGAGAAACATGCTAAGAAAACTTAAACAACAAATGGGGAAATGCCTTTCCTCTAAAAACATAAGTTATACTTACGTGCGCCGAAAAAAAAAATGTTTATTTTTTGTGCGCTTACAACGTTATCACAAGCATCAGTGTTCAAAAAGAGGGTAGCTGCCGGTGATGACCGGGTTGGAACTTAGACTGAGCAGGGTAGATTTGGAATAGTGCCAATTAATTAATTTAATCTGATATTGCTTCTTCCTTTTTTCGGCCTTGGAGATTATAATAATATTAGGGGTCAAGTTAATTTAGCTTCAACAGTCGCTTTCTACTATCTGTCTATTTTTGAAAGCAATTGAAATTTTATTGATTTGCTCGTTTTGTTTTGCTTCAATATCTCAAATTTCTTTTCTATGCGTCCGTCGATATCAGATTGAAGGTCCCATCTTTTATATTTCACATCGGGAGCCTCTCTCTCTCTCTCTCTCTCTCTCTCTCTCTCTCTCTCTCAATATAGCAAGTGTACATTAAATATTAAGTTTATGTATAGTTGGACCAAAACCTAATAATTTTGCCTTAGGTGTACGAGGAATTGTATATTTACGAAATAGAGTTGGTATTATAAGACAGTAATAGTGATCGCTTGAAAGTTATCGGGGGATTGCATGATTTTGTCGAGACGATGCAAATAAAGAAGGGAACCCTCTTAGTTCGTGTCATGCCCCGTTGTTGCGATTTGATCATGGACATATGGTTCCTTTCAATGGATTCGCTAAGACCCATCAAACAGGTGGATCGAAAATAATTTGACTCAAATTGATCAATTTTCATACAATACATATCTAGCAACCCATATAAGGGTCGATTTATAATGCTAAAGTACTTTCATATTTAAATCAATTTAGGGAAAACTTAATCCTTATGATTTTTTTTTAAAAACTATATACTAAAGTACTTCCATACAAATACAAATCTAAAGAACTATTTTTATAACTTTAAAGAAAATAAAAATTATTATTTTTTGTTTTCTTTTTCTTCTAAGTCTTGCGAGAGTCGACCCTCAATCAACCCTTGCCAGTCCTAGGAGAGGGCTAACCGATCCTTGCTAATAGATTTAGACGAGGGTGGGGCCCTCACCAATGAGCGGTGAGGGTCGCGGTCTCGCCTATGGGCAATGAGGGTTGACTGGCCCTTGCCGAACTTAGGAAAAAAAGGAAATGAAAAAATAATATGAAAAAGTGGGAAAAATATAAAAATTGGCCTGACATCTCTTTAGCAAAAGGCCCCGAACTCCATTTAATATGTGTTGGAAATGAGTTTGTTTTTCTATTTTTTTCATATGGGTTAGAAATCTATTAGTTATCTACCCATTTAAACTCATTAAATTGTCAAGCAACCCGTTTACAACTCATTAAAGCCTGCTTTTATAACGTAAGGCAACCCATTTATGATTAATCTTTCCGAATATGGGTTAAAATATAGGTTGTAGACCCATTTTGCCACCTCTAGTTTTGTTATGCTCTCTCAAAGCTCGAGCGCAATCGTAAGAGATCAAACGAATCAAATCACAAATACTATGTGCTGGATTAAACTCTACGGTCTAACAAAAATCCTCTTTTTAAACTTGGCACTTAAGTGGAAAATTGTCCAAAAAATCCTCAACTCATTGTGCTATAGCCAATTCAGTCTAAAATTTTCAATTTTGCTAATTTAACCCTAAACCTTTCAATTATGTAAATTTAATCATTTACATTTTAATGATTTGGAATTGAGTCCTAAAACGACACCGGGACCCCTGGAGTGTCAAAGTTAGCACAAAGGGATACTTAAGTGCCAAAAGTTACGAAAGTGACACTTAAGTGCCAAAATCGAAGTAAAATGAATCACTTAAGTGCTAATCCGGCCAAAATGCTGATGTGGCGATTTTCCAGCGAAGCAAGTGTAAAATGGCGTCATTTTGGTGTTGACATGGTAAAAAAATAATATAAAAATTAATTAATTTAAATTTAAATTTATTTAAAATATTTAAAAATAAAATTTTTTAATATTAAAAAATTTAAAATTTAAAAAAAAATTAAAATTTTTTTTAAAAAAAGAAAAAAAATTTAAAAAATTTAAAAAAAGAAAAAAAGAAAAGGGGGGGAGGCGGCTGAGGCCGCCGCTGCCTCCCCCTTTTTTAATTTTTAATTTTTTTAATATTAAATTTTTTTATTTTTAAATATTTTAAATAAATTTTAATTTAATTTAATTTAATTAATTTTTGTATTATTTTTTTACGTCAGCACCAAAACGACACCGTTTTGCATTATTTTGCCACGTCGATTAATGCAAAACGGCGTCGTTTGCACTAACTTCGCCGGAAATTGCGCACGTTAGCATTTTGGCCGGATTTTGGCCGGGGTGGCGCTTAAGTGATCCATTTATTTTCGAATGTGGCACTTAAGTGCCACTTTCATAACTTTTGGCACTTAAGTGTCAATTTGTGTCAAGTTATGGCACTTCAAGCGATCTTTTGCCGTCCTAAAACCTTTTAATAACTCACTATTTTAATCATAAACCTTTTAATAGTGTCAATTTAATCATAAACATTTCGATAACTTGTCAATTTAGTTATTTTGGCTAATTTTGGCCATATATCGCTGATGTGGTCATTTGCTAGTAGTCAGCCATTCTATATGGCACAGTCACTACTGACGTGAACAAATTTTATATTTTAAAATTTTTTTTTTCCCCTTTTCCTTCACTTTGGCCTATGCCCATTGATGAGGGTTGAACCCTCCCTTGATCAAGCAAGTGAGGCAGGCCCTCATTGAATTTGGCGAGGTTAGCCGTCACCCAGGCCATGAGGGTCAAGCCATTGCTAGAGATCTAGTGAGGGCCATGGCACTCTTGTCAGCCCTTGCCTGTGGCCGTTTGTCGACCATGGCCAAATATCAACCACAAGTCAAAGGGAAATTGAGCCATTCTTTTGCTACCTCTGTGACTGATAGTAGGAACCTCTCGAAAATAGCAAGTGCATATCAATAAAAACAAGGGAAAAACATATTACCATCGAAATGGCTTCATAATTTTAGAGTCTAGCTAAGTTATTTTCATATCTCTCAACGGTTAAAACGAATTTTCAATTTTGCCGGTGGGACATTGAAAAAACGGCCGAACCAAAAGACCTCCCACGCTTTTCCTAAATCGTCACACCAGAGTTGCATTCCACAATGTGAAGCCCTCAACGC
Organism: Eucalyptus guilfoylei; assembly: GCA_016097605.1. Lineage (NCBI taxonomy): Eukaryota > Viridiplantae > Streptophyta > Magnoliopsida > Myrtales > Myrtaceae > Eucalyptus > Eucalyptus guilfoylei. The sequence continues at coordinate 22,024,166 of CM027860.1, forward strand.
GAAGGCCAAGAATTCTCCACCACATAAAAATTTCCTCGATTCAACATCATCTTTGTTGCCAGCTTATCAACCTTGCAACGAGGCTCCCGAAAGTTTATAATATTTTCATTATACTTATACTTATGCGCGCCAAAAAAGAAATTATATGTTTATTTTTTGCGCACTTACAAAGCTATTACAAGCATTTATGTAATCGACGCTATGGCCAAAGCAATAGCTCAATGAATTGTTCAAAAAGAGGGCTGCTGCCGGCAATGACCGGATCGGAACACAGAATGGGCAGGGCAGACTTGGAATAATGCCAATGCTTATTGCTTCAATTAATTTATCCTTTATTGCTTATTTTTTTCCCCTTGGAGATTATAATAATATTAGGGTCAAGTTAATTTAGCTTCAACAGTCACTTTCCACTATCTCAGTAGTTACCGGCTTATCAAACGTGACCAGGGCCCATGGGCCCTCCGACAGCTCTTTGTGGAGTGCTCCAGCCTTCTGACCACACAACATGACGTGTCCCTGTCCCATTGCCCTCCGGAATCCAATCAAGCTACAAATTGGGTAGCTAAAGCCCATCGGAACAAGACACTTCTCGCTAATTGGCTTTCCAAGCCCCCCAATCCCTTTGGGACCCTTTAGTTTTGAGTCTTGCTATCGTTGTTCGCTATATATAGCCGTTGACTGAATAGAATGACTTGACCATTTCGACAAAAAAAAAAAAGCAATTGAAATTTTATTAATTTGCCCGTTTTGCCTTGCTTCGATATCTCTAATTTTTTTTTCTATGCGTCCGTCGATATCATAATGAAGGTCCCATTTTTTATATATTTCACACCAGGAGCCTCTCATTCTCTATAGAACAATATACCAACTATGCACTAAAAATAAATTTATGAATAATTGGACCAAAAAACCTATGAATTTTGCCTTAGGTGTGTGAGGAAATGTATATTTACGAAATCAAGTCAATATTATAACATGGTAATAACGATCGCATGAAAGTTATTAGGGGATTGCATGATTTTGTTAAGACAATACAAATAGAGAAATGAACCCTCTTGGTTTGTGTCATGCCTCGTTGTTGCGATTTGAGTAGGGACATATGGTTACTTTGGATGGCTTTGCCTTGCTCACTCAAAGCTCGAGTGTAGTTTTAAGAGATTAGACGAATCGAATGATAAATGTCATGTGATAGATTAAATGTTGTCGGATTTTGTGAGATACAGGCGCCACGATTGCAAGTAGGCCGCGAAAATAATAAGTACCTCCCTTTTAGAATCATGATTTAATTATTTTAGTCAATTTTTACTGAACATCGTTGATTATAGCATTCGTCGGCGACCAACTATCTTACGTGGCGTGAATGGTGCTAACATGAACAAATTTTACATTCTTAAAAAAAAAAAAGCCTCTTTTTTTTTCCTTTTCTTTCACTTTGGCCTATGGCCATGGCTAGTGATTGGTCATAGACAAGGGTCGAACCCTTGCCAAAGGCCATGAGGGTTGTTGAGCCCTCACTAGATTCGACGAGGGTTGCAACATCCTCACCAACCCTTGCTCATGGCTAGTGGTTGGCCATGGCCGAATACCAGCAATAGGCCAAAGGGAAAGAAAAGGGAAAGAAATGCAAATTTTGTTCATGTCAATGACGGTCACATCACGAAAATAGGCCGGCGACTGGTCAATACCCATGTCGGCGATTTTTGACCAAAATTAGTCAGAATGACTAAATTGACAAGTGATCAAAATGTTTAAGATTAAATTGATGCAGTTGAAACATTTAGAATTAATTGACACAATTGAAATGTGTATAATTGAATTGACCGCCGTACAATATGTATAGGATTTTTTTTGATAATTATTCCGAACTTAGGCTATGTTTTTCACGGAAAGAAGGCTAACATTTTGGGAGAAAAATATTAGGAGTGCCAAAACTTTTGTATAGTGTTCACTTGAGTGCAAAAACTTTTTTTCCGCTCACTTGAATGTTACAAATTTAAAAAATTGCTTATTCAAGTGTCAATTTTGATATGCTTTGTTTGGAAATTTGATGTTGATGCCCATTGTCCAAACTAATCGTTCGACGTGCCCGTCGTCCAATGTGGCTTTGCCGGCATGACATGGACAATTTTTTAATATTTATTATTATTATTTTTTGAATTTTGAATTTTTTTTATTTTATTTATTTATTTTGGCTTTCTTTTCTTTTAGGGTTAGCGAGGGTCACTAGCGACCCTCCTTGATTGCTAAACCCATGCTCTTAGTTGCGAAGGCCCTAGGCGAGTCCGCAAGGGCCCTCGCTAGCTTGGGGTGGTTGCAAGCGACGCCACCTCACTCAAGGTCGATGAGGTTGTGATGCCCTCGCCCATTGCCTTTGCGGCTAGATCTGGGCAAGAGTTGCCTCACCCTTGCCGCGAAGGCCATGGGCGAGGGCGTTGCAGCCTTGTCAGCTGTAGGTGATGCTGCCCAGTGCTAGTGAGACTGCGAGGGCCCTTACTCACTCTAAGCAGTGTCGCCCATGATTGCCTAGAGTCGGCGAGGGCCCTCGCGGCCTCGCTAGCAGTCGGTGAGGCCTACACGGCCTTGTTTAGTGCCTTTGCGGCCAAGGGTGAGGGTTTTAAGCAACCCTCGCCAGCCCTAAAAAAAAAAAGTCATTAAAAAAGCAAAATAAAAATAAAAAACAAAAAAATTCAAAAAAATTTAAAAATTTCCACATAGAACATTTGGTCAGAAATAGTATTTACATGGGCGTTTTACTCTGACGTGGTGCTTAGGTGAGCAATTTTTTTTTTTTAAAATATTTAAGTGAATACCATTTTTTTCCTTTTTAACATTTTTGATATCTCTCTATCCCTCTCTCCCACTCTCTCCCACTCTCTCCGTGGGATCCGAGAGCGATGAAGATGGAAGCGCAATTAGCTTGTGGCAGAAGTGGCAAATGTAAACGCGTCTTGTTGGAGCAAATGAAAACGGGGGCGTCCACACCTTGTCCCCCCGGGGGGATCGGCCTTTCCGACTACGAAAGAACAACGTGCTGACTTGGGGAATTGGGGGGCGCCCACATGGGGCGTCCCTTCTCTCTCGCTCGCTTTCCGCCGTCCGGGCTGATTCCATTCGATTCGCCCGTGTTCCCACTTCCCATTGTCGTGTTCATAAACCCCATCCGCATTCCCCGACCTCCTCCTCTTTTCCTTTTTCCTTTTCTCTTTATAGAATTTCGCGATGGACATTAGATTTCACTGAAGTTCCTTTCCCAAATTCCCTTCTACACGAGAAAATATCCGGTGGTTTCAAACTGCCACATTAGCAACTGATGTAGTGCGCATCTTTTTCTTTATATCCTCTTAAAAATTTACATGTATCTTGGATAAAATTAATTTAAATTGATTTGAAGTTGTCCTGTCTGTCTGGCTTCGTCTTCCTTATTCGTCCAAAGCACTCACCTCAGACGAGTCGCCATGGCTGGTAATGGTGAGGTGGCTCTCCAAATCTGGTCGTCGGTGTCGCTCGTCTAGGTGATGCCATGGGCTCTCCAAATTTGGCCGCCCATGGCCATCGGCATCGCTCGCGAACCTTGCTCTGCCGTGGCCGGTGACATTGCTGGCTCTTTAGATCTGGCCGTCCATGGTCGTCCGCGTCGCTCATCCCCGGATGCTGTTGGCTCTCCAGATTTGGCCACCGCTCACAAAAATATTTCTTTTTCTTTTTGTTACACGCCATTCTACTTTTTCTTTTTTCTTATTTTTGTCTCCATTCTTGTCATGCGCCATTTTTTTTTGTCTCTATCCATGGCGGTTCGCAACCTTTGATGCCCTAGACACGCGGCCTCCATTGCCATCGAGCCTTCTATATATGGAGGTGATAGCCTTCTATGGTTGCCAAGGTTATCGGTGTGACCAAGATCTCGTCAGCCATGGAGGAGCCACCGAGCTCGTACTGTTTTAAGGGGGATGATGTCTGTCGTGAAGTCGAGCTCGACCAAATCTAGAGGTGGCCATAGATGAGCTTGAATCAGGTGAAGATAGACTAGATAGCTTCAAGGCCACGACTCAGCTAGATTTGGAGGCCCGGCCTTTGGGGCAGCGGTGTTCATGGGTGGCCGATGGCTAGTCTAATGTCCATGGTCGGCAGAGCAAGAAGAATTTTTCTTTTTTATCACGTCAATAGACACTTGTAATATGACTGGATGCGAGGAAAAAATGTCTGCCACATAGTATAATAGTTGATGTGGTACTTTGAAATTATTGAATATTTTTTCCTTCTACATATTAAACCAAAAATCACCCTTCGTCTCGCTTTCTCCATTTCCTTCTGTATTGCCCCACTTTAAAATCAAAAAGGGGATTTATTCGAAAATTACCTCCATATTATAAGATAAAACAATGAAAAATATATATAATTAGCACATTCCTTTGGATTCTCCGTTTCATCCGCCGTGTGGACTAGGACATTATCTTTTTATAATCTCGAGGCACAAACATAAAGATCTGACTACTTGGATAAAGCACCTTGCAATACTCGTAAATATAAGGGCATTGCTTAGACTCACTAATTTGCCTTTTTGGCATCCTAGGCTTGAGCAAGCCTCCAATCCTGTTTTGTCAATGAATAATTTCGAGACATATGATAATGTTTATTATAAAATGTTCAACTATTATATAGAAAAAATCGGTCGACTTCATTATTACTATTCATGTAATTTAGAAAATGAGTGCCCTTGAGATCTTTCTTGGGTTAATCCATATAAGAAAACTTCATAATTTGCAAGCGTTAGCATTTTCTATAGAAATCAGTAATCAAAACATAGCGAACTTCGATATTTGGTAGAGGTTACCTTTTCTTTTGTGTTAATATCTCATAATCTAATTTCAAATGATAGAAAGCAAACTCAATTAATAACAATTGAAATTTCACAAAAATGTACTTCACTCATGGACAAGCAGATAATGAAAAAGGCACTTCTTATTAATTGACGAGTGAAATCATAAAAGCATTACATAACTCAATTGCCTTTCTTTAAACATAAAAAAGGAAAAATTTCAAACTTTATTGCAATGAATAGGTCTTTAGGCAACCTTGAGAGCATGAATCGGCATAGGCTGTAACCTTCTTCACATCAACTCCAGCTTTCTTGGTGTCTAAATGAATTCAAATATGAAACAAGATATTAAAAAGTTATTCACATCAAAATTAGAGTCGAATTTTTTAACAAGAGCACATATATCAAAATCCAAAGAAATGAAACAAATTAGTACGCAACTCGTCTCACATTTAAAATATATCAATGAAAAACTAAGAAAGAAAACAAGATCATACAATAATTTTCTTGGTTTTAAGAAGTAAAGTCATATCTTTGATCTCACTGCGAAGACTATTACTTGTAAGGTCGTCGAGGCAAGTAGACAACAAACAACCGATATTGCAGTGATCTAATGCCATGAAGTTTCAGGACTTTCTAGAATGATTAAGGAGGCAATTCAAAATGCATAGAAGTTTTGCAAGGCTTAAAGTACAAAAAACTAAACACTTCAATTATGCCCTAAATTAAGCTTGGCATCGACACCGATGGGTGACAACTTTGAGTCCACACCATTGGATGACCACAGTATTAGAGCCGCCACAAGTATCATCGACTCCATTCTTTCGGATGTTGTTACCACCTTGGCCATTCCCACCTAAGCAATTCTTAGCCCCTCTTAAAGAGTATTGAAGAATTTATGACTTGGTGTAGTAATGTATTGAGTGGATTTAATATAGCACCTTTATATACTAAGAGATTCATTCAAGTTGCTGAATGACTTGATAACAAAAAAGTTATGTTGAGGAGAAAGATTACACTTCTTATTTAATGAGGATACACTTGACATATTATCTAGTCCAATGATATAGAATTATTAGTTGATGGGATTTCTTTCTCTTACTAAATTTCAGGTCCATAAATTGCCATTTGTTGTGAGAATTTCTTTTTATACACGGGTATTGGTCAAATTTAATCTCATCAAGAAGTTTTTTTTCTAAGGGCCTTGATCTTCTAGATAAATTCAATTTAATCCTTGACAAATCATTTGATTCTAGTCGCCATTGGAGTTCCTTGGGGAAGTCTTCCAAGCAAGTAGAGAAAGGTTTTTTTGTTCTTTCTTTTTTACTTCGAAGTCTTTGACACATCATGTTATCCTTTAAACACTATATTATCTGTAATGTTGACACTTCATCTTTAGTCGATGCGTCAATAAATAAAATGTCAGGATTAGGGTTTCCGATAGTAATAGAACCATTTTTTTGAAAGAAAAGTGTCATTTTTTATTTCTTTTTTATTGGCCCATCATTTATGGGTGATTTCTTAATCATTTTTATTAAAAAGTCAAAAGTTAACTTTTGAGTTGACTTTTTTAGTTAACCTTTTGAACAAAAAGTCAACCTTAAGTCAAAATTTAATTTTTTGCACAAAAAGTTCCTAAATAGTCTCAATTTCATTTTGGCCAAAAAAGATTTTGAAAAAAAATCGAAGTTTTGACTATAAATCGACCTTTTAGTGATTAGTCACTAAAGGACCAAAAAAAAAAAAAAAAAAATTGAAAAATGTTAAAATACACACAACGCTTTAATTAAGTTTCAATTTTACTATGGTCTAAAAAATTTCTCAAAAATCGATTAAGAATCTATATTTCAGATTTTTTCGAATTTAGGTTTAGAATCGGCAAAAAAAATTACTTTATTTCTAGTCATATTTTAGCTTAGCTTCTTTTACAATATTTGATTTGGAGGTCATTTTTAGTTCATTTGTGCAACCTTTATTTTTGATTTGGCATGTCGAGTCGAAAATTTCCATTTTTAGCCCTAATCAGGGGTTTCGATCAATTCTTCATGATCGACATGATTACACCCCTAATCAACTTGTTTTCTTAATATCAATCCAAATCCAGGGTTAATTTTTGCAAATTCAAATGGAACTTCTCAATTTAACAAACTTGGCACATCCAAAAGTTGCGAAATAGGGTTAATATGTTCTAATTGAGACGATTTAACTTAACCCATTCTAGACTAAGGTTTAATTTGATGAATTGAAATTTGATTTGAACATTGAATTTCAATTTCATTTTGATTTCTAGTTCGTGTCCTCATATCAATGTCCATTTGCATGCGTTAAGCCACATTGAGTGCAATTAATTGAACCAATTGATATTTTGTTATATTAGTTGCGTTTTATTTCAATCAATTTGGTAATTGGGCATGGCAATTGCAGAAATTGCACTAATTGTCCAGAAAGTCCAAATTTACGTGCCCATTAAATCCATGCATAAATTTTATTATTTTTGAGATAATTAGATCAATTTAATCCATCAAGATGTGGTTAAAAGGTTTTGATTGGTTTAATTTGGAAGAATTTGGATTATTTCTTTTCAATTTAGCCCATCTATCTTTTAATTGACAGAAATCCTTTACAAGTAGTTCCTCTTAATTGCATATGATTCTAGCCAAAGCCAACTAAACCGATCGAAACCGGTTCAGACTGATCTGAACAGCCATTTTCTCGTGGCATTTCGGCGGCCGGCGACCATTCTCAGGTGGCCCAGCCCACGGTCAACCTTCCCATGCCTTTGGTTCACTGAAATGACCAAATTGCTCTTTCGAGGCAAAATGACCAAAATGCCTGTGACCCTTTTTTAAATTTAGAAAAAGATATGATCTTCACCGTTCATTTGAGAATTCATCTAGACCATTAGATGTGCCATGTCATTAGCCCATGTGATTGAAAATTTCAAGTAATCACAAACTTCTTTAATCCCTAAGCATCTTTGATATTTTCCTATAAGATTGAATCCCAACCATTGATCTAATCAATGGTTGAGATTCAATTTAGACTAGACTATATAAGCATTTTCCCTCCATTTTTCAAAGGAGGAGGCCATTTTTGTAGATTTGAAATCTCTCCCTTGTGCGTGCCCAAGGGAGTCAGAGCTTTGCTCGGCCATTCACCGACTGATTGACGATCCCGTTGGCAATGCCAACCTCTGCCAGTCCTTTCTTAATCTAGTCGCAAAGTTCGTTGGCAGTCATTCTCACTGGAGCTCGTGGACAAAGCTCATCTTCTCTCGGGCCAAGAGATCAATTCCAGCACCAATGAGAAGATCTGACGGTTCCTAAGCCTTAGACGGCGGTTTGGCGATCCTTTTCGGTGATTCGATCACCCCGACTTATGATTTATAGTCCTAGGCTTGAGCAGGCCACATGTTCCATTGATCACCTTCTACTTATGATTTACTAAATTCCGTCAATGAGTGATTTCGAGACATCCATTAAATTTTCAAATAGCCAACATTATAAACTATACATTTGTACTGGATAATCAAGATAAGAAAATACCCTAATACGTAAACACTAGCAACTTTCTACAAAATCAGTAATCAAAACTTGAAAATCCATGACTCTCTCTATTCCTAGCCACCTTTTGACTACTTGGCTTGGTGTTTTGTTTTGAGGCATCATGGTTTGCGTGCACCGCCGCTCAATGCTATAGGCTTTGGCTTTCTCCTTCTCATTGGCCCTGCACAATTCTTGGAACGATTCGTGTTGTCTGGTGCCAACGTGATTTTGATTGAAGATACAATACATTGATCTAGCAATTATCTACAGAACACATGGTGCTGATTGATGGTTTTATTTATTAATCAATGTGATGGGCCTAAGTTGGCCCGTCCGCCCATGTTGGGCCTAAAAGCCTGGCCCACAAGATTAGAGCCCAAGGATAGAGGGATATGTTGAAGGGTTGTAACTTTTGGGGGAACGTCTTTTACCGAAGGGACACGTTCTTTGGAGAGGACGTATTTAAGAGAGAAAAGAAAAGAGAGGAACGTACCTTTTCAACGTACGTCAGTCTCTTTCTCTCCCTCCAAGAAGAAAATAGAAAAGAACAGTACGTTTGTTTTTCTCCCCTTAATAGCAACAGCATGCCCCATTGGTAAACCATGATCATATTTTTGCTCGAATTCAACGTTGGTGTTTAATCTGTGGATAATAAGGTACGCTCGATTCCGTAGTGTGTCTTTGATCGGTGATACATGTTTGTTTTTGGGCTCGTCTTCCGTATTCGTTTTAGGGTTCAATTTAGTGTCGAATCCGGTTTTTAGGGAATCAGTAATTCCCAACATTGGTATTAGAGCCATTGTTCATGTTTCCCGATCCCTTTTCATGTTTTCCCGATCCCCTTTTCATGTTTGTGAATGATTTTGATTGAATTTTCGTGAAAAATCGGCCGACACCGATCGGGGACGGAAAAATCCCGACACCCGAGCACTGTTCATCCGTTTTTTTGATTTTCTGTAAGTCGAAATCAGTTTCTGATGGCGTAGGGTCAAAGGTCTCGTTGAAACGAGCAAGACGAGTGGCGGATCATCGCCGTAGGCCGCCGGACGCACCCCCATGCGCGGTTGGAACGAGCATTGCATGCGTCGATTCGAAGACGCAGGTGCGTGCGTCTAATCCTTGACAAATTATTTGATTATAGTCCCTAGTGGAGTTCCTCAAGGAAGTTTTCCAAGCAAGTAGAGAACTTTTTATTTTTTATTTTACTTCCGAGTCCTAGAGACATCATGTTATCCTCTAAATACTATATTTTATGTATTGTTGATGCTTGATTCTTGGTTGATGTGTTAATCAAGGCAAAATATCAGGATTAGAGTTTCCAATTGCAGCATAATCATTTTTTCAAACGAAAAGTGTCGTTTTTTCATTTCTTTTCTATTGGCCCATCATTTATAGGTTATTTCCTAATCATTTTTATCAAAAAGTCAAAAGTTGACTTTTTTGGTCAATCCCATAAACAAAAAGTCAACCCTAAGTCATAATTTAGTTTTTTGCACAAAAATTCCTAAATAGTCTCAATTTTATTTTGACGAAAGTGGATTTTGAAAAAAAATGGAAGTTTCTACTAGTGATCAGTCACTAAAGTGTTGACTTGATCAAAAACATTATAAATTGTAAAAATCCACAAAAACACTTTTAGTTTCAATTAGACTTTGGCCTTAAAAAAAAATCTCAAAAACCAATTAAAAATCTATTTTTCCGAAACCAAAAATAAAATTACTTCATTTCTATCAATATTTTAGCTTAGCTTTTTTTACAACATTTGATCTAGAGGTCATTTTAAGTTCGCTCATGCGACCATTTCTTTGATTTGGCATGTTGAGGCAAAAATTTTCATTTTTAACCCTAATTAGGGATTTAAATCATTTCTTCATGATTGACCCCTAATTAAGTGGTTTTCTTAATATCAATCCAAATTTGAGGCTAATTTTCACAAATTCAAATGAAACTTCTCAATTTAGCAAACTTGGCACATCCAAAAGTTGTGAAATAGGGTTAATATGTTTCAATTGAGACGATTTAACTTATCCCATTCTAGACTAAGGTTTAATTTGATGAATTGAAATTCGATTTGAACATTGAATTTCAATTTCATTTTGATGTCTAGTTTGTGTCCTCATATCAATGTCAATTTGAATGCGTTAAGCTACATTGAGTGCAATCAATTGAACCGATTTATATTTTGTTATATTAATTGCATTCAATTTTGATCAAATTGGTAATTGATCAAGGGAGTTGCTAAAATTAAGCCAACTGTTGAAAATGTCCGAATTCACATGCCCATTAAATCCGTGCATAATATTTGATATTTTAAAGATAATTAGATCAATTTAATTCATCAAGATGTTGTCAAAAGGGTTTGATTGGTTTAATTTGGACAAATTTGGACCATTTATTTTCACTTTAGCTCATTTCTCTTTTGATTGGACATAAATCCTTTACAATTAGATTCTCCTAATTGCATAAAATTCTAGCTAAAGCTAACCGAACCGGTCAAAATCAATTTAGACCAATTCGACTGGCCTTTTTCTAGTGGCTTTCTAGCAACCGACGACCACTCTCAATTGGCCCAGCCCATGGCCGACCTCCCCATGCCTTTGGTTACTGAAATTACAAAATTGCTCTTTCAAGGAAAAATGACCAAAATGCTTTTGACCCTTTTTAATTTTTTTTTTAAAAGGATATGATCTTTATGACATCCTCAATTTAGATCCCTATCTCGGGTTTGAGAAATGGACTAAGGATCGATATGCCACTAATGAGGATGGTCTGTGAGTTGATCCTAGGGATTGTTCATCAGCTAACTAACTGATTAGGGATGAGGCGACTCAGGATCGAGGTTATGTTAAACTAGAGCTGTCATGTCCCGAACCTCGAGTGCATGCCCATCCCTCGATGGTCAATAAAATTGCGACCTCCCAGGGCGAGTTGTCGACCCTTTCATTTTATTGCACATGCATAAGCAAATAACAAATCCCCTGACAGTAACCATCTAGGGATAAAAAAGCAGGACAACAGATTCACCAACAAAACATGATTTTATATACACACTGAGTCATGTACAAAAGTCTACAACCAAAAGATTTCAAAAGACTGCCTCTCAAAAAGAAATTGTCCTATCTGACCTACACCTCAGATCCCTCTCAGCTCGGCTACAAGTCCTCCACCCTACAGTCCTGAAAAGTTAAAGCTCACAATGGGGTGAGATATAAACCTCAGCGAGTTCATGCTCTAAACACCGATTAGGAGGGTAATACGCCTAGAGGCATCCTAACCACACAATCACACAACCATAGAGACTTATATCGTCTCAGATCTTCCTTGCAGGTCAGCACAGTTTATATCACAGACAGCCACAAAAGCATGAGCAACAGCCAAGCTCAATCAACTGGAATGCCACACTCAAATTTCAAACAAGCACAGAGGTCCTGATTATAGGGCCAAATTGTTATGACATGTCCCATACCGTGCCACACAATTTTGTCCAATAATTCGGCGTGTTCAACTCATTTAATCATGCTTTCCTAGTTTTGATCTCGGCTTATAGTACGGCCTACTCTCTATTCGGCGGTCTTCTAGCATTGCTAGGCATCGTATCACCTCATTGAGCACAGCTACATTTTTCCTAGACGGCTATCCCATAAGAGTAAAGGTCTAGAATCTACTGCGACCGACTTCCGTTGTCTAGGGGTGTCCTATATAGGGGTTACGTCCAACTTATTAGCCCGAGACAGGTTCTCTTAATCAACACACGATCACTCAATTACGGCTAAGGATACCATGCATTGCACTCAAATGTCTCAATTAAGATAATGCACTTGGTCCATTTTTCTCGTATTAAAAACAACCGGTGAAAATAGTCGTGTGTGGGTACATGGTCAGATTGAACTTGAAAAATTGATATACTTCCTTTTAAAATCTCACTATTTTATATAGTATATAAAACTATTTTTGGTGTCAAAACTCAACACTCGGGATTTTCTAAATAAATATTAAAATTCACAAATTTTGAAGTAAATAACCAAAATTCCAATCGACTCAATTTGCACAAAATAATACCCAATTGCATAAACTGAACACACCATTGCAATTAGCACGAAATTCTAGTCACCGGCTATCCTGGTATAATTTTTGGAAAATATTAAATAATTAAATAATTATCAAAATTAATTAAATAAATGCATTTAATTACTAAAATTAGAAACTTAGGCCGGAAATGCCTTATTAAACACCGAGACGGGCCCGCAAAATTTTTGAACCTATTTAGATAAATAATACATCATGTCTAGTCCTTAATTAATCTAATCTAACCACCTAACATGCATAATTGAATAATTAAATCACTAATCTAATCTAACTAACCACCTAATCTCTAATTAACCTAAACTAAACACCCGTTAAGAATAATTAACTCCTTAAGCAGAGTTTAGCGAGTAAACTCACCGGTTTTGCGATCTGATGAGTCCACGATGATAGCGACGTGGAGACGGGTGACAAACTCCGAAGCGGCAACACCTAATAAGGCCCGAAAGCGGCCCAAAACGAGCCTTGAAGCTCACGGCCCCATGCTGGATTTTGGTTCTATCCAAGCATCGAAATGGCTGGGCCGAGCAACTAAACGGGCTGGAAATGGCACGGGATGGGCGGACGGACGGAGCTACAGTGGTGGACAATGGCTTGGGGGCGGTGAACGACGACAGTGCGGTGGCTGGACGACCAAAGACAGCGACAGACAGGGGCCTGGGATGCGGCTGGATGGCGGATGACATGCGCGGGCGAGAGGGCGAGCGACGGGCGGTTCAGTGGCTTCGGCTACTTAGATGGGGCACGGCGGCGATCGAACAGGCAAGGAGAGGTGGCTGGCAGTTTCCTCTGGTTTTTGGGAGCTTCAAATGGTCTAACACAATGGAGAAAGAAAATTGATTGAGGAAGAAGAAGGGGCTAAAGGCTTAGAGGGGCCCAAATGGCCACAAAAGTCCACCTTCTATCCTCTAAACACTCATGGCATGCCCCCACCACATGGGCTATCTTCCTCAGCCACTTTGCAGCCCTCAAGGCTTCCCTTAGAAGCTTCATTGATGCCTCAAATGTTGCACACCATGGGGGCTACGAATTTTGGAACATTTTCCCCCAAATCCACTTTAATTTCTTCTTAAATTGATTCAATTCGGCCCCCATAAATCCAACTAAGATGCCCACACTTCAATTCACATTTTTCCTCGCCAATAGAACCAACTTGTATAAAAAAAAAAAACGCGATAAAAAACGGTCCCCTAAATTTTCCAGACAAAAACAACCCTATATTGAATTTTCGCCAAAAATCTCGGTTTGCAGAAAAATCTTTGGAGGATGAGTTGACGTTCCTAAAATGAATCGTGATATGATAGAACTTTCAATTTCTGAATTCGGGTTCAAATTTGCAGTCTATTTCAATTGGGTGCGATTTTAGAGTAACCTAACCCATCATGTAGCTTTTAGGAATTTTTAGTGCAATTGACCCGTGGTCGATTTCGAGCCACAATGTACATCTTTGACACATTGGCAACTTTCGGTTGTCGTGAAAATCTTGAGATTTCAAATACAGACACAAGACACAGAAATGACAGAAAAATCGATTTAGTACCGTTCGACAAAAATTTTGCAATTAGGTGGAATTACCCACACACTAATCACATATATCTATCAAATTGACCTATCTTCGATCTCTAATCGATTTTGACAGTGCCGTAATGACCTTTATAGATTAGCACGGTCAAGCAGTCGATTCCTGGTTGAATTCTTCTGTCTATTGCGTTTAGATTCCTTAACGGCTTCGCCTGATAGGCTAGTTATCCCGTGAGTGGCTAACTCAGGGAAAAGAACTATAGGCGCGTCGATGAAAAGCCCAACTTATTAAATCGAAGACAGAACCTGAAATTCAGGATGTCACAAGAGCGTTCGACCATGAAAAGAGCGCTCGACTATGAAAATTGATGTGGACAATCACGCATTGTCACGAGTTGTTCAATGGACGAGTATAGATCGATTTAGCTCGAGTATATACCGGTCGCAGGTGACTCCATACGGTCATTGTACCATTTGTGAACAATTGTAATTCGATTTTGTGCGACCGTGAATCAAGGCAAGTAAATAGATTCCACATGATTACATGACAACCGAGAGTCATTCATGAATTGGTTTCGAACTAACCATGGTTCACACATGGAACCCTAACAAGCATTGACTGATGTTTGGGTTTGGCCTCCTGAGCACCGTCGAAACCACCCAGTTTGTGTAGGCAGCGTTAGGGCCACTTTTGATCAAAACTTAGCCACAAACGTCGGTCTGATTATGCATGTCGATCATGGGTGATTACAAAATATTCCTATTTGGTTAAGATGATATTTAGAAAGTCAATTTAATTATCTTTTGTTCTCTTGAATTTGGATCAATTAAGAGTGAACAATTCTTGGAAGCCAATGAATCCCCTAGCCTAAGATGGGAAGAACTTAAGGATCAAATGAACCCCCTAGCCTAAGATTGGAAGAACTTGAGGATCAAGTTGTCTTGTAAGGTTTAACCCTATCCTTGGATTTTTGGAAGGTAGTACATAAGTGTAATAAGTTGAGACATGGCGCTTATTTAGGAATCTAGGCTATAATAACCTAAAAGGTGAGGCTTACATAGCTTCCTGAGGATAAGTTGAGAGAGGACTAAAGTATGGTAGCCATACAAAAGGGAATAGGTGTCACTTTGAAGAAGAATGGGAGGAGAAAAAAGTCCAGTTTATGTAACTAGGTTAGTTACCCTTGAAACTAAGTGATGATTAAAGCATTGAAGCTTGAAGGATAAGTTTGGCTAAGATTAGCCCTAACATGACACTTGGAGGGTTCAAATTCAATCTTGTTAACCAAGCCAAGAAAATCCATCATTAGCTATCATTACTAAACCAATAATTGAGTTTCACATGTAACGTTTAGAACCCATTTTTCTCTCCCCTTACTTCTTACTCAAGCTCACCTATTTTCTTTCTACCTTTCCTTCTCTTCCCTTCTTTCTCGGCTTCCTCACCACCCGCCGTTGTTGTACACCATCGCCGTCCACTCATCATGAGCCATGAGTTGCCATCATTTGTCTCCGTTCTTGTCCTGGTTTCGTAAGTAGATCCCTTAAATGTTGGCTAGGCTGTTGTGTTGCTTAGTTCGGACTTAAGTTATGATATGTTGTTGAGTAGAGTCGAGCCATCCTAGGTAGAGTAGAATCACGTACTAATTTTGTGACATTCTAATTTTCAGGTTCTGTTTTCGATTGAATAAGTTGGGCTTTTCATCGATGTGCCTATAGTTCTTTTCTCTAAGATGGCCACTCACGAGATAACTAGCCTATCAGGTGAAGCCGTTAAGGGATTTTAACACGATAGACTTGAGAATTCGACCAGGAATCGACTACAGCACAGTCGAAAATCTATCAAAGACCGGAGATAGGTCAATTCGACTGAGGTGTGTGATTAAGTGTGGGTGATTCCACCTAGTTGCAAAATTCTCGTCGATCGGTACTAAACAGATTTTTCTGTTGTTTTGGTACCATGTGCCCGTATTTGAAATCTTGAGATTTTCTCGACAATCGAGAGTTGTCAATGTGTCAAAGATGTATATTGTGGCTCAAAAATAATCGACCACGGGTCAATTGCATTAAAAATTCATAAAAGTTACTCGGTAGGTTATCTCACTCTAAAATCGCATCCGATCGAAATTAACCACAAAATTGAATTCTGTTTCAGGAATCGGATGTTCGAGCATGTCACAATTCTTTTATAGGACGTCGCCTTGTCTTTCGGAGAAATTTCGTCAAGTTCGAGATTTTTACGGAAAATCAATTCGGACGATTCGGAAAAGAATGGAA
This sequence comes from Eucalyptus guilfoylei, assembly GCA_016097605.1. NCBI lineage: Eukaryota > Viridiplantae > Streptophyta > Magnoliopsida > Myrtales > Myrtaceae > Eucalyptus > Eucalyptus guilfoylei. Next base: position 22,040,408 of record CM027860.1, read on the forward strand.
ATTTGAATGGGCTAAATCGAAGGGATTTTTGGCCTCCTTTGTGGTTACTTGGTGAAAGGAAATTGTGGAAATTGTGGAAATTGTGTGGGCTTCTTCCTCAACAAAATTAGACATCAAATTAAAGAAATCGAAGTCCAATTGAGTGAAATTTGTAGGCTCGTATGGGGGCTGCAACAAGTGGACATCGACTTAGTTATTTGTGGGGTTTTATGTGCATGAAGGCTTAGGGGACCAAAGGTATTTGTAGGGAAGCTTGTGGGACCAAGAATGGAAAAGTATAGGACATTTTATTAAATTCCCCCCCCTCCTTTGGTCTCTTTCTCTCTCTCTCTCTCTCTCTCTCTCTCTCTCTCTCGCACGTTTCCCCCCTGCCCCATCCGACAATCCCTCTGCCACTCTCTTCCAATCTTTTCTTTCCTTTGACTTTTGGGGTCTTCCTTATCCATCCATCCACGCACATATCTTTCTCTCCCTTTTTCTTTATTTTCCTGCACATTCTTTTTCCCCCAGTCGACATCTCTCTCTCCTCCCTCTTTCTTCTTCGCGCGAGCTTCTATTCCACGGAAGGAAGCTACTTCTGTCTTCATTTTCTTTTCTTCTTTCACGTTTATTCTTTCCCTCCCCCACCGAGCAAAGCATTCACGCCAACGCCACCTTTGTTGTTCCCTCCGCTGAAGCAGCCCACACTTCACCTAGTCAACCTACTCCAATAAGACTCCATGACGTTGACTCCACCGACTCAACTTGCTGCCCTCTATCATCGAATTAACGCCTCTCCGTGTCCCCAAGCCCATCTGAAGCCCACGCAGTAGCTTCAACCGTCAAACCGAGCCCGCACCACCACCCGCGGCCGCCGAAACCAACCTAAGCTGCACCCAAACAATCACTATTTTTCTCTCCACAAAACCGAAGCAGCTCATTTAGCTCAACCATGAGCTTCCTTGGCCGATTTCGGCCCAGTCCAGGCTCCCGTTGGTGCCACCGTTAGTCCAAGTTTCGACCGCTGTCGTGCTGGACTCACCGGCCCGCAAATCCGGTGAGTTTACTTACTAAACTCTGCTTAATAAGTTAATTATGCTTAAAGATTGATTAGTTTAAGTTAATTAGGGATTAGGTTGTTAGTTAGAACAGATAAGCAATTTAATTGCTCGTTTATGCATATTAGGTGGTTAGACAGGCTTAATTAGCAGCTAGATAGATTGTAGTATGTATCTAGATAGGTTCGGAACTTTTCCGTGCCCATTTCGGTATTTAATTAGGCTTTTCCGGCCTAAGTTGCATTTACAATAATGTATTTATTTAATTAATTTTAGTATTTATTTAATTAATTATTATTTTGCAGAAATTAGACCGGGATAGCCGGCGACCAGAATTTTGTGTTGATTTCAATGGTGTGATTGGTTTATTTAATTGAATGCTATTTTGTGCAAATTGAGTGAGATTTGTAATTTTGGGAATTTATCCCAAAATTGAGTATTTTCAGTATTTAATTGGGAAACACTATGTGTCGGTTTATAATGCCAAAAATATCCTGGTGGACTACATTAAATGATGGGATTTTTTTAAAATGGAAAAATATGGTATTTTGGCTAAAGCCGACCGTGTACCCACACACGATTATTTTTATCAGGTATAATAAAAGTGGTGAAATTATCGAATGATCGAGATGGTATACTATATCAGCTTGCGGGCCTTGATATATCAGCTTAGTGTGAGCAGTATATCGGTATACTATATCAGCTTAGAGTGAGCAGTATACCCTAGCAGCTTTTGGTGAGCATTATCAATATATTATATCAGCTTGAGGGCTTTGATATATCAGCTTAGCGCAAGCAGTATACTTTATCAACTTAGAGTGAGCTATATTATTTATCAGCTTAGAGCGAGCTATATTATTTATCAGATTTAGTGAACATTGTCAGTATACTATATCGGCCTAAGGGCCTTGATATATCAACTTAAAGTGAGCAATCTACTTTTTTAGCTTAGAGTGAGCATTATCAGTATACTATATCAACCCGAGGGCCTTGATATATCAGCTTAAAGTAAGCAGTATACTTAATCAGCTTCGATGAGCTACACCATCTCTTGTCAGCTTAGGGTGAGCAATGTTTGACTTGATCAAATTGTGTGGATGGTATCGATAGTATAAAGTCGAGTAAGTCGACTGATCGATGTTTGATCTTAATTGAAATGATTGGATGATTATATGAATTGTACTGACTTGTAGGAAAGAACTGAGGCAAATGTAAGTCCTATGTCTTATGCGTGCATATAGCCTTTGGGCATATTTCCTTTCTAATTGAGGTTTAGGGGGTGGACTTGCTGAGACGTTGTCTCACTCCGTCGTGGGCTAATATTTTCAGGTCCCTAGTGTGAAGAACCCAGAACTTGAGGCGGAAGGGTCAAGAGCATGGGTGGCACAGAAGTTCTTTTTGGAGATAGACCTCATATACTTAGATCCTAGAGTTGGCCTCTATTTGTAAACCAAATTATTTATAAAAGCTGGGTTGATTGATTTGAAATTTGTTGTCTTGCTCTTCTATTCCATGTATGTCATTGTCAGGAGATTAGTAATTTGCTTCCGCATGTGCATCAAAATGAATGGGTCGGTGACGCGTCCTAGGACGTCGCAAAATTTATTGACCACCGAGGGATGGGCACACACTCAAGGATCGGGGCGTGACAAATTTTGTATGGTTTGCTCGTGATTTGCTTGAGTTATGAGGTTCGAGAATAGGTAAGGACCTTTTATGGGATCGTTGAGGTTACAAGGTTTGTTGTTGTTAGTGGAAATGGCTTGTTATGTGTTCATGTCTATGTTTGGTTACAAGGAATAGTTGTTGATATTGGATGTGGTTCATTTATACACTATTGTCTGGGTTTGGTCACAAGGATTCATTGCTATTATTGGATGTGGTTGTCTGTGAGTTATAATTTATTCTTGGTTGCAAGATTTTGTTGTTGTTTGTTGGAAGTATATATATATATGTCGTGAGCCTTCGGAAAGAGATTCACATTGGTTTTTGGATGCGTGTGGAACCATGTCGGATTGGGTCTTTCTCTTTATTCGACGATATTGAGGCGTATCATTTCCAAACCAGATTGGAAATAGGTTGGTGCTCAAATGTAATAGGTCAAGCGACAATTCTCGTTTCATGCTCAACTTATTTTATTGATGAGGTTTCGGTAAGTCATGATATACACTTTGCTTGGCATGCCTTTGAGGCACTCATGCATTGGACTAAAGAAAAAGATAAGAATTGATTGTATGCTTGATCTATGTGGTCATACGGGGGAAACTAGCACTGATGGATTTCAAGACGATACCTGATGGATTTTGGATGCTATTTGTAGATAGGATTTCGGAACAAAGCTTGATGGATTTCAAGATGTTGCCGTTCTCAATAAGGCGAGACGATATCCACTAGATTCCGGAAGAGCCGAAGGATTTCAATTATGTATGTAATAAATGGACACCATGCGATGTGCCGTGGATGCTCGTGTTTATATATTTTTTAGAATATTATGTGATCCTTGATTGAAATTGCATTTAGGGCATTTGAATGTCACGTAAACATTTTAGAAGTTATTATTTGGCACATGTGTAATTTTATAGGCTATCATTAATGACTTGAGAGGCACTTGCATAATTTATGTTATTATTTATTATATGAGAGACACATGAACATTTTAGAAGTCATTATTTGAGACTTGAGGACCACGTGAATATCTTAGAAGCTATTATTTGAAACGTGCGAATTTTAGATGCTAATATTTGTGACTTGAGAGGCACATACGTATTTTATATGTTATTATTAGGACTTGAGAAGCCTGTGTATATTCTAGAAGTTATTATTTGGCATGTATAGAATTTTTATAAGTGTAATCATGCAAGTATTTCAAGTAGTTGAGAATTTTCTCCTATGTACCTAGTTAATGCAAAGCAAGGGTTTTGTTATTGATCTGCCATCGATATGTTAGCATTGAGTATTCACGTGGTTCTGATATGAGGTATTCGCCTACACAAGGTTTATTTAATTTGCTTATTGAGTTTTCAACTTATCTCTCATTGTTTTACCCTTTTACAAGCCCACTGGTATGAGTTTCCCTCCAGCTTGTACATATAAAGGTGGTGATCTTAGAGAGGAGGACGTGGCGATCAACATTATGTACCAAAGGTACACCACTATGGTGTGGGTTGATGAGGGCTTACGTTATCTGGTTCCTCATCTATATGAGGCATGGTTTGTGTGGATCGACGAAGAGGTCTTCGGGCCCTTTCGTGGGTTTGATGGTCCACCTGGTTGTTCTGATGGTTCGGTGGCGAACCCTTCCAATGGCACCATGGACGACTTCAACTCCGATCTCGACTATGACCCTAAACCCAAGCCGTGAAAAGACTGCATTTGATGAGAACCGCTTTTGATAGTCGCCCTTGTAGAAGACATATGACTAACCTTATCCCCTTTTTTGTTGTAATCATAACGGTCCCAACTAAGTGGGCTTGTAAATGAAATCCTCCCATCTAATGAAGCAATATATATAAGTAGTGCGTTTGTGTATGTATTTTCCTTACTTTATTGTTTGTTGATGGGATGTTATAATTGCATGCTTCAGCATGTGCTTAATTGGAAGACAGAAGTAACGGGACGGCAACGCTTTTTGCACGTTGCGAATTAATCCTGCAGATGTCATATTCCTGCAATGAGGCAAGGTCCGGGGCATGACAATCTTGGTTGTTCATTTGAGAATTCATCTAGACCACTAGATGTGCCATGTCATTGACCCATGTAACTGAAAATTTTAACTAATCACAAACTTGTTTAATCCCTAAGCATCTTTGATCTTATCCTATAAGATTGAATCCGAACCAGTGATTCCATCAATGGTTGGGATTTAATTCAAATTAGACTATATAAGTTTCCCTTCATTTTTTTTAAAAGAGAAGACCATTTTTGCATACTTGAAATCTCTCTCTCGTGCACGCCCAAGAGAGCTGGAGCTTTGCTCGGCCATTCACCAATTGATTGATGATCCTACCGGCATTGTCAACCTCCATCGGTCCATCCTCAATCTAGTCACAAAGTTCGCCAGCAGTCATCCTTACTGGAGCTCGCCAATTAGAGCTCATATTCTATTGGGCCGAGAGACTGATTCCAGAATTGGTGAGAAGATTCGATAGTTCGCAAGCCTTATACGGCAATCCGATGATTCTTTCTGGTGGTTCGATCACCCCCAACTTATGATTTATAATCCTAGGCTTGAGCAGGCCACCCGCCTCGTTGATCATCCTCTACTTATGATTTACCAAATTTTGTCAATGAGTAATTTCGAGACATCCGTTAAATTTTCAAATAGCCGATATTATAAATTGTAGATTTGTTAATTAGAAAAAATTAGCCAACTGGATAATCAAGATAAAAAAAAAATACCATTATATAAAAATGCCAGCAACTTTCTACATAATAGGTAGTCAAAATTTGAAAATTCGGGACTCTCTCTATTCCCAGCCACCTTTTGATCGCTTGGCCTGGTGTTTCGTTCCGAGGCATCATCGTTTGTGTGCGTCGCCGCTTGATGTTGTAGGCTTTGGCTTTCTCCCTCTCATTAGCCCCGTGCAATTCTCTGAACGATTGGTGTTGCCCAGTGCTAACACGATGTCAATCAAAGATCTGGTACATTGATCTAGCAATTATCTACCAAACACCTCATGTTGATACATAAATTTGTTCTCTCAGGGTGAGAAATCTCTCTTTCACCACATTTAATTAGATTGATGAGGGTGTTGACATCCAAATATACCTTTGCAAACATGCACTAGTCATAAGGGACATAAAGTGTTAAAATTGTTGTTATGGCCGTATATGGGCCATAATCCACATCGGCCCAGCCCATAAGTAGTCATACAAGAAAAGATAATTAAAGACTTTGAGAAACTTTGGACTGAATTTCCATAGACGAACAAAGACATATAATACCATGATGAGTAGTTGGTTGCCATGTGTTGAAGCCAACGATCACTGATGAAGATGCAACATTGACGGTGAAAATAGATAGGAACAGTTAAAAGGACGCCAAATTCAAAGATGAGTGGTTACTACTTGCTGGACAAGCTACAAGAATATTGTCGAACAAGTCAAAAATTAAACATGGATAAGGCGGTTCAACATGGAATGTAGAGCAACTCTTGAGGAGGAGGTAACCGACTGTTGACGATTACCAAATTGCCCTATAAATACCGCAAGCAATCCAACAAAGAGCCCCCCAAACAACATACAAAATTATTTGATCTTACTTTTACCCTTTCTTAGTCTAGCCTAGCTGTAGCTTAAGATTCCCGTCGTAGATTCAATTCCGACAAGTGTTTATATCCCGAGCAATACTGTCGATTAGATTCCAATGTTATCTCACTGTCTAGTGTTGTCGATTAGATTCCAACGTTATGTTCTCATATGCATTTATAAGTAGTGTTTTTAGATGTTGTTCCTATTGTCCAGCGTCGTCAATTAGATTTCGATGTTGTGTCCTCATGCGCACCTAGAAGCAATGTTTGTTAGGTGTTATTCTCACTATCTAGCATCTCGATTAGATTTCGATGTTGTGTCTTCATATCCATCTAAGAATAGCATCTACTAGGTGTTGACCTTATTATCTAGTGTTGTTGATTAGATTCCGACGTTGTGTCCTCAAACTTAGTAGAGAGTATTGCTTTTTAGGTGTCTTGTTAATATCCAGCGTTGTTGAAGCATCTTCAATATTATATAAACCACTTTAATTTTAATGAGATTTCATTACGTTAAGGCGAGTTTAAATGATATCATTGATTAGGTTTCCATATTGATTATCAGTAGTATTAAGCCTGTGTTAAATCAATGACCTCTTTGAATTTGAGATTATATTGTGTATAGTCTCGTTCGCATTTGACCCTTTCTGTCCAAAGCTAACACAGAACTTGAGTTCTCCTTTAGAAAAAAACCAAATACAATACTTGGTGAAAGATATTTCATTGTGGGATTCAAAACCGATGAAACATCTTTTTGGCACTCCTGGTGGGATGAAGTGTTAGTCAAAGAGAGTGTTATACCACACACGAGAATTCGCAACAATATAGATGGAGTCACAGAAGAACCTTTGCCAATAATAGATGATATCCTACGTGCAAAGTCATCATCTGCGTAGTCCGCCTTGAATTAAACCTAGGTGAGAATGTAGATATCTTAAGGCAACAAGTGGAAGGAGCAAGAAGATCAACGGAAATTACCCTTGTCATGCTTTCATAAATAAGGCAAGCCATCGAAGAAACTCAGAATGACTTCGCTGGTTACATGGTGAAGAGGATGATTGATGTGGTAAGGTTGCTGATAATCAACACATATCATGAATGTGTGTAATGGCAACATGGGATTCCAATTGGTTCAATCCAACCCCAAAGTGGGAATGTTCCCATGACAGTAAGGTATACCTTTTGGCCATTACCCCCTACAATGAATCTCACTACTATAGGGCAGAGTATACCACCTTTGGCACCAATAAAGATCGTGCAAAGAGGAGAAGTCATTTCGACAATCCAAACTAATGGATCTAATCCTTAAGGTCAGTCTAACCTTAATGCATAACTAGATAGCAACCTCGTCAAGATACACTGTTTGCCGCTAATGAAAATTCCTAGCATGCGGTGAGTGTTCCTTTTGTTATGTCTATAGTTAAAACTAACGTGTTGCCTATACCTATAATAGTTGACAATCACTGAACAGTATTAGCTTTACTTGGGGGGCAAGAGCTAGTACCTTTCGCTAAGGAGTGAGACCAATCTTTTCAACCAGCATTTCCAAATATTAATTCAGATATACTCAATCAGGAATTTCAGCCTATACGTCCTAACTTACAACTAAACAATTCATTAGCCAACCAATTCAAGTGTATCAAGTTCCATAACAACCAGTATATTAGGTTCCATAGCAACCTGTATATCAGGCTCTACAACAACTTGTGTTCTAGGTTCCGCAATAACCTATGAATCAAGCTCCACAGCAACCATTGTATCAAGCCCCATAGTATCTAGTGTACCAGCCTCCTCAGCAGAACGCAAACTTAATATTACATCCTAACTATGGCTCCCAATAGTCAGCAGGATTACCTATAGCCATGCCGGGACACAACTAAATGGGCGTCGAACCTACCTTAAGGAATAATGTTGGTAATCCTAGTCACATCGGAAATGTCTTCTGAAAGCCTTATCTAGATTGGATGGACACAGTTCCTTACCCACGAGGATTTAAGATGCTAGCATTCACACTATTCACTGGAGAAGATGATCAATCAACTTTTGAACACATTACCCGTTTCTTAGCCCTATGTAGTGATGCTGCTCATGGTGATCATTGGAAGCTTCATTTGTTTCCACTTTCACTATCGAAGACAGCCTTCACGTGGTATACAATGCTACTAGCTAATTTAGTTTTCTCGTGGGAGCAAGTGGAACGACTTTTCCATACCCAGTTCTAGTGAGCTATCCCAAACTTATCAGTTGCCAACTTGTCAACTATGAGACAAATGGCAAACCAAATGGTTGATTAGTTCATATCAAATATACAAAAGAGCTAAGAACAAATACTTGGTCCCTTTGCTTGAGAAAAAATTCGCGGATTTAGCCTTTAATGGTCTAAAGTTTGAAATTCGGGAAAAAACGGTAGTTCGGCCTTATTTAGACTTGTTTCAATTATGCACTATAGCAATCAAATATGAAAGTTTACTTCGAAATAAGGAAAAAGACATGGTCGAAGAGGAGAAGTTAACTTCGTTGAGACAAATGATTTCGAGAAAGAACAAATGGAGCTAGCGAAAGTAGCTGTTGCCAAAATGGTCATTGAAAAGCCATACACATGCCAGGCGTTGAAACTGGCCAAAGCAAAAGAGAAGTCAAGCATTATGACTAAGGCTAAAGAGTCGAACTACTCCTTCGATATTAGTAAGATTGAACAAATCTTTGATTTATTATTGGTGGGTGATCAAATAAATCTAACAAAATGACAAAATATTCCATCTAAGGAAGAATTGGTAGGAAAGAAGTATTGCAAATGACACTACTCATAGAGTCATAATACTTTCGATAAAGAAGAATGCTCAGGAAGCGATTGAACAAAGGAAGATAAAGATTGCTTATGACAAAGGAAGTCCCCAATGGAAGTGGACATAGATCCTTTTCCAGTGATGACTAGTATGGTTTCAATAAGATCTCAAGGTAGGAGATATAGACCATCGCACATCCGTGCTCATTATAGACAAATGATTGAAGATGCGATCCTCCAGACCAAAGAGGATAAGGGTACCCGACAAGGGATCACATTGTTGGTGAATATCAAAATGCAAGAACCTCTAGATCATATCATAATGCGCTTCACCAGAATGAACCGGTTCATATAGAAGATCATTCCCCTCCTCGAAGGTCCCATAAATCATTCAAACAAAGGTATGATGAGAGGAATCCTACCATAGACACCTTGGGTCAACCTAGTGGGAAGTTCGATTATTGTTCAAGTTACATGCCTCCTCCCTCCTACACTCATAAAGTCATCCCTTTTGGCTGGGGAGACAAATTTCATGATGATACCAAGGAATATGACCATGTGGCACAATTACATCATTGAAGGACTCTAAAGGTGCCTCATGACCCACTGGAGGGTGAATGGTATGAGTCACAAGATGTCCAAAGTGGTATTATGACTCGAACCCAAAAAAAGAAAGGTCTAAACGAAAAGAAGAATGCGACAATTGCAGCAACAAGTCAATCAAATCCATATTACCCAAGTTAAGCTAGCACTAATCGCGACAAGCAGACCAAAGCCCTATAAAACTAAAAGCTTGGTTTGGAAAAAGAAGGCAGACATAGACGGGGCGACAATAGAATTAGGGAAAGATAGGATGATCACACAAGCTAAGGACAATGACAAAGAGCATATGCCAAAGCAATTGTCTAGGTCAATTTCCACTTTAAAGTCATATATGGTCCAAGTTAGGTTACCCAATGAGTTTCAAATGGACCAAACCATCCCTAACGTAATTGAGAAGATCTAGCTCATGAAAAGGAATGAGCATATTTTTTCTTCAACAAAGAAGTAATGGAGTTTAAGAAACCTCTTAAGAGCCTTTCTAATCGCTTAAAGGCTTTAACTATTAGTGCCAAAGTAAATGGCCGTCCAATTACCAAAGTATTAGTTGATGGGAGATCAACTTTGAACCTAATCCCATAAAGGTTCTTTAGGAAGCTAGGCAGGAAGGATGAAGAAATAATCGAACTTCCCACTAGGTTGAAGAGGTTATTGAAATCAACGAAATATACGTAGCTAGCCCAATGGTAGGGTCTAAGGCTTCAAGAACTTCTTTTTGTGTTGTTGATGCTGATGGGTCATATAATATGTTATTGAGAAGAGATTAGGTTCATGGAAATCAATGTATACCATCGACATTACACCAAATGCTGGCTTTTTGGAATGGGGATAAAGTCGAGTATGTCAAGGCCAATACCAAGTCAAACGCCGCATGGACACAAGTATCAAACATGACAAAGGTTTGCCAAGGGGCAACAGACGATAGCACATATGTTTGCAAGCCCCAAGAAATTGATCACGGTAAGACGCCTGGATAAGGTTATTTATGGAAGACACTATATTATCAGACGACCTTGCTAAGAGATATCTAGCATAATGAGCTGAATGAGCCGAACGGCCAATAGACGATGTTGATGGCATTTTGGAATTCAATGAATCCCTAATTAAAGAGAATGATAAAGTGATGTAAGCTTAAGATCTATTGGAGAAAATCAACCTTGGAGATGATCTACTCTCGTCTAATCTATGTAAACAAGTTACTCAATGGTGAGTTTAAAGCTTGATTAGTAGATGTGCTAAGAAAATATAAACATTGTTTCGCGTAGGACTACCACGAAATGCCAAGTCTAGGAAGGAAAGTAGTGAAACATCGATTAACAATTAAAAAAGGATTTAGGCCACATAAGCAAACCCTAAGGCGTTTCGCTCTAGAGGTTATACAAAAATTTAAGGAAGAAATCGAGTGCCTATTATCCGCAGGCTTTATAAGGACTGCATGGTATGTCGAATGGCTTTCGAATGTGGTCCCAGTAAAGAAGAAAAACGGAAAGTTAAGAGTTCGTACAGACTTTTGCGATTTAAATGCTGCAACATCAAAATATGAGTACCGGATGTTGATGGCCGACATGGTTGATTTAGCATCTCACGATAAAATTATGTTATTAATGGACAGCTATTTTGGGTACAATCAAATATTCATAGTGGAAGAAGATATTCACAAGACAACGTTTAGGTGTCTAAGAGCTATCGGTAAGTTCAAATGACTAGTGATGCCTTTTAGTTTGAAGATCATTGGAGCGACATATCAGAGAGCCATGGATTTTATCTTCCACGACATGATTGGTGACTTCATGGAAGTTCACTTAGATGATGTCATCGTAAAATCAGACTAGGTATGTCATCTAGATTATTTGGAATAGGCCTTTATTAGCATGTAGAAATTTAAGCTGAAAATGAACACATCAAAGCGCGTTTTCAGTAGAGGGGCTGGTAATTTTTAGGCTTTCTAGTTCACCAAAGAGGAACACAAATAGATAAAAAATAAAGCGAAAGCTATTCTAGAATTGTCACCACCTACCAATAACAAGCAACTCCTAATGATACTTGAAGAGATAAATTTTTCGCATTGTTTTATAGCTAACTTGTTAGGGAAGATTGAAGTTTTTTCACCATTACTCATGTTGGAAAACCAGGAGGAATTCACCTAGGGAGATAAGCATCAACATGCTTTTGACAAGATAAAGGAATATCTTATCAAACCACCAATTTTGATGCCAGCTAAGGTGGGTAGATCATTGAAATTGTAGCTGTTGGCGACCGATACCACAATCGAAAGTATGCCGTCACAAGAGAATGATAAAGGAAAAGAACAAACGATTTATTATCTAAGCAAAATGTTGAACGATACTGACACGAGATATAATCCCATGGAGAAGTTGTGCATGTCATTATACTACGCATGTACAAACTTACATCATTATATGTTGCAGACTACGGTACATGTAATTTGCAAGACGGATGTGATTAAGTATATGCTAATCGGGCCAATTATAAGAGGCCAGATAGCTAAATGGGCTTTTGCGTTTTCTGAGGGCAGAAGAACGGCCCAAGTGCCAAAACTTGGCACGGAGGGACACTTAAGTGTCAAAACTTCGGAAATATACACTTAAGTGCCACTCCGGCCAAAATCCGGCCAAATTGCTGACGTTGCAATTTTCCGGCGAGTCGGGTGCAAAACGGCGTCGTTTTGCTTACTAACGTGGCGAAAAAATGCAAAAACGACGTCGTTTCGTGTCTGATGTGTAAATAATTAATATAAAAATTAATTAAACTTAATTTAAACTTAATTTTATTTAAAATATTCTAAAAAATTAAAAAACTTATAATTAAAAAACCTAAAAAATAAAAAACTTATAATTAAAAAACCTAAAAAAATTAAAATTAAAAAACCTAAAAAATAAAAAACATATAATTAAACAACCTAAAAAATAAAAAACTTATAATTAAAAAACCTAAAATTAAAAAGGGGGTGCGGCGGGAGGGGGAGCTAAGGGCCGAGCCCTCGCCACCGCCGCCGGAAGGGCGGGCGACGAAGGGGGAGGGTCGGCCGGGGTTGCCGGCGGCGGGGCCCGTGAGCCTCGCCCACATCTAATTTTTAGTTTTTTTTTTTATTTTTTAGGCTTTTTAATTTTAATTTTTTAAATTTTTAGGTTTTTTAATTTTAAGTTTTTTAATTTTTAGGTTTTTTAATTTTAATTTTTTAATTTTTTAGGTTTTTTAATTATAAGTTTTTTATTTTTAGGTTTTTTAATTATAATTTTTTTTTAGGTTTTTCAATTTTAAGTTTTTTATTTTGTAGGTTTTTCAATTATAAGTTTTTTATTTTTTAGGTTTTTCAATTTTAATTTTTTTAATTTTAAGTTTTTTATTTTTTAGGTTTTTTAATTTTAATTTTTTTAGTTTTTAGGTTTTTTAATTTTAAGTTTTTTATTTTTTAGGTTCTTTACTTTTACTTTTTTTATTTTTTAGGTTTTTCAATTTTAAGTTTTTTATTTTTAGGTTTTTCAATTTTTTTTTATTTTTTTTAGGTTTTTTAATTATAATTTTTTTTAACTTTTTAGGTTTTTTTAATTATAAGTTTGTTATTTTTTAGGTTTTTCAATTTTAAGTTTTTTATTTTTTAGGTTTTTCAATTTTAAGTTTTTTATTTTTTAGGTTTTTCAATTTTAGGTTTTTTAATTTTAAGTTTTTTAATTTTTTAGAATATTTTAAATAAAATTAAGTTTAAATTTAATTTGATTAATTTTTATATTAATTATTTACACATCAGACACAAAACGACGTCGTTTTTGCATTTTCTCGCCACGTCAGCTAGCAAAACGACACCATTTTGCACCCAACTCGCCGGAAAATTGCCACGTCAGCAATTTAGCCGGATTTTGGCCGGAGTGACACTTAAGTGTTCTACTTTACTCCGAAACTGGCACTTAAGTGTACCTTTCCGAAGTTTTGGCACTTAAGTATCCTTTCGTACCAAGTTTTGACACTCTAGGTGTCCCAAACTCCTTTTCCGAGATCAATCTAATGTACATGCTGCTCAAAGCAATAAAAGGGCGCACAATAGTAGAGTTCATTAAAGATTGAAGAAGATGAAAACTAGGTTCAAGTGCTATAGTGGGTTTTATATTTCAATGGATCAAGTGTGTCCAAATCATCAGGTGCTAGATCATGATCGTATCTCCACAAGATCATAAATGAAATTCATGTCCAAACTTGACTTTCTTTGCTCAAACAATCAAACAGAGTATGAGGTTTTGATTGTTGGTCTCAATATTTTGATTGACATGAAGGTCCAATTTGTGAGGATTAAAGGAGATTCATAATTGGTTATAAAGCAACTGATCGAGGAATATCGGTGCTTAAATTAAAATATAATATCACATCAAATCCCAGCAAAAGAGTTAGTAAGTAAGTTCACCGAATGTGAATTAATTTACATTAGGAGAAGTGAAAATTTGGAAGTTAATGAATCGGCTCAAATGGCATTTGTTTATAAATATCAAAGGAGCTTACTGAACATATCATTACACAGGTAAAAGTGTTACCTTCGATAGACAACAGAGTAATGATAGCTCCAAGTTGTTTGGTTGAAGGACGAGGTGATCAAGATGAGAATGATTGGAGAATTCCTCTCACAAATTACTTTAAAAACCCAGTTGCCAATGACAAAAATTTTAAAAGACAAGCAATGAAATATTTGTTAATTGGTGACGAGTTGCATCGAAGAATAGTGGATGGCTTGTTGTTAAGATGTTCGGGAAAATAAGAGTCGATGCTCACAATGGCCAAAGTACATAAAGGAATCTGTGGCGCATACCAAGCTGGGATGAAAATGAGCTGGTTGTTTTGTTGTCATGGTTACTTTTAGTCAACTATTGTGAAGGATTGCATCAATTATACTAAAGGTTGTGAACCTTGCCAAAAGCATTATCCACTTTAGCCCGTGCCGACTGTAATGATGAACCTATTATTAAGCCGTGATCGTTTCGAGGTTGAGCAATGGATATACTAGGCAAAATTTTACCCCTTACCAAAGAAAATATAATTTTATCTTGGTGGCAACTGATTATTTTACAAAGTAGGTAGAACTGACTTCTTATAAGAATGTAACACAGAAAGTTGTAAAGGAGTTCATCAAAGAATGGATTATCCATCGATTTGGGATTCCTGAGTCCATAACAATTGACTAGGGAACAATGTTTACAAGACAAGAGGTGTTAGAATTTTTTAATTCCAGGGGTATCAAGGTGGCTTACTCGACACCATATTATGCTTGAGCTAATGGTTAAGCAGAGGTTTCAAACAAGATCATTATTAATCTTATTAAGTAGCATTTGGAGGAAAACCTACGAGAATAGGACTCCTTGTTATCCACAATGTTATGGGCTTACCAAACATTGAGAAGATTGAGTACTGGAGTTAGCCCATATATGCTAACATATGGACAAGAAGTCGTCCTCTCATTTGAAATTATAGTACAGTCACATTGGTTGAAATTACAAGATAATCTATCAAATGAAGGGTTAATGTATGCCAATGTTGATGATCTTGGTGAAAGTAAAGCTTCAGTATTGGAAAAGAAGCCGCCGTCCCATTTGAAATTACTGTACAGTCACTTAGGGTGAGATTACAGGATAATTTATAAAAGGAAGAGCTAATGTATGCTAATGTTGATGATCTTGGTGAAAGTAAAGCTTCAATGTTGAAAAAGTTGGTCAACCAAAAGCAAATGGTTGCCAAAGCGTATAATAAACACATGGAGCCTAAGTATTTTGATGTTGGTGATTTGGCTTGGAAAACCATCTTACCCATGAGTACAATGAAAAATTTGATAAATGGTCATTAACTTGGGAAAGTCCATGCTTAGTGATATTCTTACTGGAAATGCATATTGATTACTAGAGTTGGATGGAAAAGAGTTTTAGCGATCGATAAATGGCAAGTTCCTAAGAAATACTATCCGACTATGTGGGAGATGAGTGAGATGGAAGAAAAATGAAAGGCCAAAGAATTTCTAAAATTTCCTTTTATTTATTTTCATTTTACATCTCTCTATCTCCCCTCCCTCACACGCTCTCTCCCTCGCTTTCTCCCCCTTTCATTTTCTTTTTCTTTTTCTTTTCCTTCCTTCCTTCCTTCCTGCTCCTGCACTCCTGGCCTTGCCACTAGTCTAGCCCACTCAAACCAAGGTGTTGCCAAAAGGCAACCACAAAGTGGCGTAGCCACGTCTCCAAGTGGTCGTTTGCTTTCTCTGCGTGTTCCTTGGGCTTCTGTAGCTTATCCATCTTCGGCTTGAAGGTACATCTCTCTTGTTCTAGGTGCTAGAAAAGGACTAACTATTCTTCAACCAGTTCATCAACCTTCTTGAGCAAGGTCTCAACGCTTTTGGTGTTGGAGTCCACAAAGGATAAGGACCTGGCGAGCAAAGCCTTGTCGATCTCATACTCCCTTTGCTCAGCAGAGGCCAGCCCTTTCTTCAATCGCTTCTTTACTACTTTTGCCCTATTGGAAACAACTCCCTAGAAGCTTGGCAGTTGAGTATAGACAGCACGAATGGTCCTTTACGCCTTTGTGAGTTCATAGTAGACCACGTTAGCATTTTCGATCTCTTCCTTCTTGCTCCAATATTCATTCTCTGTAAAATCGAAGACAATGATGTCCCCCAGGTTGGATTGGAAACTTTCAATATGGTGGTTGAAAGTTACCATGAACTCATCATAGTCGGCGACAAAAGGGTCACCCTCAAGGAGGTTCCTAGGTGTAGCATGGGTCATGAGACTCTTCAGCCTCTCAAGGATGCTGAGTTTGGAGGTTAGTAGGTTATATGTGAGATGGAGACAAGAGAGGAGTTCCCTCATGGGGCGATGAAGTGGCAGCCATAGTTTGGAGAAGAGGAGGAGGAAGAAGAAGATTTTGGCATCATTTCAACTTGATGGGGTTGTAGAAGATTCGAATGATGGATGGGAATCTGGTCACCATAGACCACACTAATTATAGGCTAGGTTTGGAGGTCGAACAGCCGCGACCCTTCACGAGCCAGTATAATCAAGGATGAACGTGCGTAACTGCAGTATAGCCAAGAAAATAGGGATTCGTGTATCGTGGGTTGATACGATGCACGTAATTAAGATTATATTGGAAATTGAAATGACATGATGGTTGGCCATTATGGATGATACTCATCTGTTGAGGTGTTGAGGTGTTGAGATGAATGAGGAGCCGATGGTCATTAAATGTGATGGAGATGGTCAACTGCACGTGATTCGCATGAATCTTGGTCCATGATAAAGGATAAGAATGTGAGTACTTTAACAACAGTGACAGAGTATCGGGGATGCTATGAAAAGTTGAGCAACTCCAGAGATACTAAGATTGTGATAATAAGGAGAAAAGGTACAATAAATAGGTGCCAAAATGGGAAATTTTATTTACAACATAAAGCTGAAACATAAAGTTCATAAAACCATGAATACGAATGGAACATATGCAGAATTACATTAAGGGTTGCTTTATCTCTAGCACAAAACTATGTAGGTGCATTTCGCTATTGCAATTGGCTTCAAAATACTCATATCTTTTGTTCCCAAGCTCCGACAGTTTAAGCTCCAAAGAAACACAGGCTACTTCTAGGTCAATGATTAATATTGATTAAATCAATAATGCTTGCAATAGGGTATGGTCATTCACCTTCAGGATGTCAAAAGTGGTCCTATGTCGAGATAATTCTTCCTTTTTGAAAAAGACATTCTCTTCTAGCTTGTCTATATCCTCTATATGCTTTAGCCATGCCCTATATGACTTTAGAGTAGAATCAAAAGAAAGAGAAAATCATTGATAGCAAACTCAAGGGCTTGAAACTGCAGAGGATAAGGTAAGTTGGTCAAGAGAGCAAGGAGGGTCATGATTTCACACTCAACAGCTATGTCATTACATATGGTGTCATAACCCTTCTTCAATAAGTCATGGAGTTGTGCTAATTTAATTTGAGTAGAGTTACAATCCTTAAATGGAATTGGCTTATTAGGTAAGAAGAGAGATGATGAGCCAAGATTGAAGGCACCAGTTGATATTTGGACCATATTGATATGATTGACATCGGCTGGATAGAGAGGTGAATTGGACATATGGTCGTCAAAGGTCCCTACAATCTGCCCATTGGATTAGGAAGAATCATCTGCATTGAACGGGTGGTTTAGTAGATAAACAAATAAAAATGAATAAAACAAAGGAATTACCTTCACTAGTTGCTTGTCCAAAATTGCTTAGTGCTTGATGCTCAAATAGTTTTGAAGGTCTTTTGAATTGATGCAACAAGCCCAAAGGAAATTGGGTAACTTTGGAAAGGACCCCATTAACATAGTAGGGGAATAGTTGGAGCGGATAGTCATTCTACCACTCATCGAAGAATGTAGAGTTATAGGGATAACCCGAAAAGTTGACAAAGTGTAAATGCCCAAGGACATTATGGGTAATTTCGTTATGACAAATGATATCAACTCTATCTACTTTTGTCCAAGGCATGATTTGGAGAAAGGAAAGTTCATTGAATATATTATTGGCACAAGCACACCTTGGGTCAATCCAAATTGTCAGGCACAATAGTGTGGGTTATATGTCTCAAAACCCGAGGAAAATTGCCTTCCATAAGAGAAGTTTAGCGTAAGGTCGGATGGAGCTAGAATGCTTGACCAAAATAAGCATACATTGGATTGCATAGTCGAAGGGTTGCAAGCTTTATCATCAACCCCAGGTTTGTAGAAATCAAAGTCAGTCAGAGACGGCAACATATTAAGCAAGCATTCAAATGAGGAGAAATCACTGGGTAATGAACAAAGTGCTTGACAGAATTTCCAAAGCCCCAATTCGCTTTTGACATATGATTCATGCGTTTCACCGTAGCCAGCCATGCATAATCCATAAAGGACCAAAGAAAGGTTCAGAGTGACCTCTAGATAATGAAGTTTGTGCATTCGTGACACCCCGATATAGCCATATGACCTAATCCAATGCATGAGCCATATCAATGAACTAATGGGATACAATCAACAAAGAATACTGAAAGATATATCAATAAAGCTAGCATAACAAGAAAGCGACATATTTCTTAGCAAAGATAGGTCTACTAGTCTTGGTGAATCTATCCATGAACTTATCATAAGGAAAATCTAGGTGAGGAGTCTTGTCGAAGAACGGACAAGTGCTTATATGTTGACTGTCAAATTCCACAGAAGGAGACAGATCGGTCAAACACCATATATCTAGCAAAGTGACCGTCACTTGGCCAATTGGAAAGAAAAAACAATTAGTCGAAGGTGACCAGAAACAACAAATTCTACCAATTAGTCCATAATCCAAAGGGTCAATAGATATGCAATAGAACTTCAAATGCTTGTTGATCTTGGCATCATTCCACGCACTTAAGACTTCCTTCTTCAGCCTTTTCTAATAGTTGAATAATTGGGGTTGACCAAGCAAAAACAAATATCGAAGATTGGTGTATAGGTAGAATTTCTTCATAATGGTGAGGAAAGCATTCTGTAAGCAGAGACGGAGGTAGCAAGAGTTTAAGATGAGGACCCAAAGTAATACAACCAGTCCCAGTACTTTGGTTCATAAATTTCAAGGAGAGCTTCCCCTTTTTCTCATGGACACAAAGTGCATCTAAGCATAATAAGTGAGAGGTTTTCAACACCTATGGAATTTTGAGAATAGCCTGTCATTGTGTGAGCAGAAGTGTTGATGAAGGAACAAGATCACCGGGTATAAATAGGCTTCGAAAGTAACTAACTTAGTTTATTATCCTATGTTTGAGGAACGTGGATGAGTTCGTGGCATTTGAAGATCCCGCCATACTTCCGTCTGGCATGCAATGAAGAAAGTTAAGAACAAAGGTGCTGCAAAGTAAAATTCTAGAAGAAATATTAGTTAAATGATTTTATTTCGAAGGCTTTCAGTTAAATATCAGTAAATGAGTTGGTTGAAACTAAGGTTCTGGTTTATGTATTTATTGCTAACATGACTACGTTTTGAATTTAACTATTTTCTATCAGCATAATCTTCTGCCTTCATACCCTTGAGAATAGTTATAGATTTGCGCAGTTGATCTTCATTTTAGATTTGCCATAGACCTTGATTTCTAGCTTTTAGCGAACTCCTTTCAATCTCCTTTCAATCGCCGCCTTCTATTTCTCAAGAGTGTACTCCTCCCTTTCAAGGTCAACAATGTCATTCATGATAGCTTGCAGAGATTGGTGATCTTCTTTTACTTGCCGCTCTACTTTTTTCACTTGATTACTTGGTTAAAAATTAGTTTTTTTTGGAGCAGTTAATACTGTCAACCGAGTCTGGTTCTAACAATAAGTATCAAAGATAGATGAAAACCTATTGTAGAAGTCTTTGAGCCCTAACTTAAGATTTGGAGGTAGAAGATCACCAATATCATCTTCGTTCAGTTCACTCGTCAACAACTTAAGCTGAGAAAAGGTAGGTTGATTGTTCAATATCGTGGACATACCACCACGTGAAAGAAATAGAAATTGTGCTCTCATTAGATTATCAAGTTTAACCATTTCTAAGGAAATTCCTGGGGTCAAATCATTAGCACTTAGAACATGAACGATTTCATCTAGAGCACTGATAGTGCTAGCCATAATAGGTGGAGAAGTCATATTCTCCTTATGCATGGATGACTCAACAGGAGTGAAAGGAGAAACTTATGACAAGGTGACACTAGCTATTAAAAATGCAATGGTTGGTGAAGCTTGAGAGGCAGAAACTGTTATATCCAAAAAAGTTAATGTTAGAGTTGGGCCATGTACCAAAGCAGAGCAGGGAGGCCTCATACATACTAGGTTGTATGACAGTGTCTTCAATCAAAGATTGAACAAAAGTATGTTGAAGTGAGTCCTCGCCACTAGTGGATGCATCAACAACTGTTATTTCAAGATCATGTCAATATTTAAAGGTAGAACAAACAAATAAGAACATGACAAAAAAGAGGAAAACACTTGCCACGGATAGCTAAAGGAACAGGGGTAAGCATGACTCCAACCCTCTCAGGAGTCAAAAGGTGAGCCTCTCTACCCTGGCAATCTTTTGTTGTGGTCTTAAGTGGGATGTCAAAGCTAATTAGCTCAACTGGAGGCACGAGATTGTCCTTAACTAGAACTAAGGTAAGATCTTCAGCAGCTGGTCGAGGTTGTTTTCTCATCGAAAAGGGAGAACCATATTTCTTTTGCTTAAGATGAGACATTATAGTCCTGAGTGTTTTCATCTTCAATGTGCAGTGAAGAATCAGGAGTATCTAAACAACAAAAGAAGAAGAGTCAATTAGTGCAACAGAACTAAAGGAGATCAATCGAGTATACCTTTAATAACTCTAGGCCGACACCTAATTAGTTTTTCTCCAAGATCTTCTTCTTCTTCTTCTTCTTCTAAAACTTCTTGTTCTGATTCTGGATTCTCTCATGGATCCTCTTGTTGTGACAAAATTGGTAAACGAGTATTAGTCGCTTCTCGACCCCTAATTCTAAGTGTTGTTGATACAATGGAGGATCAAGATTGAGAGGATATTCCAATACTACTTTGTCTTTCTTGGTTACTTAAGTTGACAGGGGACGGCATTGCTTTTTCGGTCAAAAATAGTCTTGATAGCTTCTTCATATGGACTCTCAAATGTGAAAGAGAACCACCAGCTGGTTTATTCCGCTATAACTCCTAAGGAAACTAGGAAACTTCAAGATTTGGAGAAAATCGGTTCTGTATTGTCGCAATTATTTGAGAGCAGTAGATAAAGGGCTCATTCTTCTAAGAGTTGTACTTCTTTCTATTCATCAAAGGGTAATCCATGGAATAAGCAATAGGCATTGATATACCTTGATAGAGACTAAATTGCATGGTATAGTACTGTGGGGAATAAGCTTCAAACCCATGGTAGAATCTTCCATTTTTGCAAAGGTGAATGGCGAGGTCAACCAGAGTAAGTACACATAACCAAAATATATCGAAGTTTTCCAGGTGCCAAGTCTTCGCATAAAAAAGGTAATAAAACTCAGGAGTATCATAAGGGGAAAGCTCGATATGAGCGTGGTCAAAATTTAATATCTCCTGAAGGAAATAAACAAATGAAGAAGTGTCATTAGGGACCTTCCTAGGAGATAAGGCAAGCAGTCGACAACCCAGACTTTGAGGTTTTGGCTATTTGGATTTCGATGACGAACTGTATAGAAGAGCATGAGGGATTTTTCTAAACAAGAAAGGAAAACAAAGAGCCATCCATGCTTGTAAAATCTAGAATAGACCAAATATAACCCCAATCTCTTTCGATGTTATTGAAAGGGCAGCATAGGTAAGACTCCTGTACAAAACAGCTAAGACAAGCAGACCTAAGGCTACTGTCTTTCCTTTCACAAGATTGGCAGCAAATCTAAAGAAATCCTTTAAGACTTTAAGGGTAGGATTAAAAAATACATATTTCGATAGCCAATAAAGCAAAAAGGCAATCTATTCTTTGAAGCGAATAAGACCCAAAATTTTACGGTATTCATCAAGAAAAGTTCCATAGTGAAAACATCATTGGGAATAGAGAAGTCCTTTAAGGCTTCAATTTCATCTACCGAAATACCATCTGGAACAAACCCAAAGATAATGAATACGTCCAAAAGGGTCACGGACATGGGTCTATAAGGGAAATTGAAACAATTGGTCAATGAGGACTAGAAGTAG
This sequence comes from Eucalyptus guilfoylei, assembly GCA_016097605.1. NCBI lineage: Eukaryota > Viridiplantae > Streptophyta > Magnoliopsida > Myrtales > Myrtaceae > Eucalyptus > Eucalyptus guilfoylei. The sequence continues at coordinate 22,062,802 of CM027860.1, forward strand.
ACAACAGAACCTGCAAAGCCTCTATTTAAATCATGAGTCAACATGCTAATCTCTAATGCCATTTCGATCCACGCAGTCATCCATGTCAAACAGGTTGGCAAAACATCCTATAACTGCAAATACAGGTGCGAAGATTCTCTTCGAATAAAAGAAAGCTTCGGAATTTAGTAAAGGCAGATGTCCAGATATCCTTGATTGAGGAATACTGTATCGGGATCTTCTCATTTCTCATAGTGGGAAAATTCAGCTTGAGAGGTGGTGGAACATGGTTGTGATCCAAAAGGGCAGGCCCAAGGAGTAATGCTCCCTTATACTCTTCTACAATGTTCAACAGTCAAAATTGACAATAACTGGCTCCCTCGGTGTTAAGAAGACAATTGTAGCAACCTGGCCTCCTTAGTCTTCGGGAAGATAAGGTCAGATTTATCGGTATTTGACCATGAAAGTTCCATCACAGTTCACATTCCAAAAAACGTCATCACCTCACCATTTTGAAATGAACCCTTATGAGTTCACTCGTTCACGGTCATAAACTGTCCCAAGCTCATACCTACCGTGACAATAGAAAGTGTTGTGATTCGCACCTACATGGGCGACACACCTTGAAGGAGAAGGTTGGATGTGGAGTTGCCACACCCACAAGGATGGCATTACTTCATCCTATGGGCTCTTGCCACATCAGGTATGCTAAATTGTGGTGAATCTCATCAAGACTCATACCCCTTACAACAGGTTAATTTTCTTATCTAGTTATTTTGAACAACCTAATAAATATAGGAGTTGCCACTAGTCTCATTTTTGTGAGTCAGCTTGAAAATCCAATCGAAGGTCGATAGTTGTCTCTCAATTTCTACGCAACTAGAGATTCTAGATTCAAGGATATTTCGTGTTCATAAGGTGTCCATGCATTTATTTTTTACTTTTTAATGTCAATTACATTAACTAAGTGATCACGCGTGGATAGTTGTCTTCGTGTAATTCCATTTCTAAGAAAAAGAAAAGAAAGCACACAATTCAAGTTTAAAAACAAAGCGAAAAGTAAATAACCAAGTGAACAATCTAGGAAAGCAGTAAATTTAACATGCAACCTTAACTGAAAAAATAAAATAAAATGGAAGAAACAAAACCTACACCTCGTCGAATGTTTAAACAACACAAGACAACTCAAAACATATATCGGGGACAAACAATACGAAAATATGGTCGAATAGGACATAGACTTTTTATCATCTTTATGTCTTGATGGGCCTCCACCTCCAAGGACCTACTCTAATCCTAATCTAATGCTAGGACTGGGTACATACGATATGAAAGAAACAACTATTCATGGCAAAGACAATCACAATCATGAAACAAATAAAGAGAATCAAGCTGGGTATCGGAGTTGGCCTTTGCAATTCATGTGTCGGACCCTCTAGACATCTATCTCTATTCATTTTTTATGGCTTACAATCATTGGTCATCATTTGTCTTTAGGTCTACCCATGGAATTAGGCATCGTACCTATGCATACATCTATAAAAACACATGCATAGTGGGAAACAAACATGCAAGCAAGCCTTTGAGCCTTGGTTCTTAAACAATCAAGCAATTTTAGTGAACCAACATTGGATCACTTTTTCATTCGACATGCATCAAGCACAACCACAAGCATTTAAGGAAAGTAAACGGACCAAAAGTTGTGAAAGTCTTAGAAGTTCAAGTGATGCTCAAAAATCATTTGAAGAACAATTAATAGTGAATTATGGAAAAGAAAAAATGCAATTGGTATAACAAAAATGCATCATAGCTACGGAACACATTTTATCATCAAGGCTACCTTGGGTGCATGCTGTGCACTCTGATTGAGCTTCACAAACGCCCTAAATATATTCCAAATTTTAGACAACATCAATATTAAGCCAAGAGCATGGCTTGAAGGTTTGGAGTACAAAGATGACATGAAAAGTGTGTGAATGAGCATTACTTGAACTAAAATTAAGTTCAAAACAGATAAAACAATAAAATTTAGACAAGGTTACAATATTCGGAGGGTTTGAATAACACACTAAATTGCTTTTTATTTTCTGAAAATTTTTTAGTATAAAGTTTGAAAAGTGAGGAACAAAATCCATGAAGACATGTGAAACAAATTCAACATGCAAGATAACCTAAAAAATTCTTGAAAGAAATCACAGCAAAGAATAGTAACAAAACATCATAGAACAGGGTGAATAAAGTCCACACAATTGGAAAGGAACCCATAGATAAAATGTCCCAAGAAAATTACACAACATAGAGACACCATAAGGAATAACTTTCGTGTAGAAAGTTTCCCAAGAAGAGCTATGTAGTAATTTATAAAAAAAAAAAAAAAAATTCAGCAACATGCAACATTGCATCCAGAAATCAGCAAAACGACAGGATATCAAGATATAACAATAAAGATTTGACCTAGTAAACAAGATCTAAAAGATGCAAAATTTCACCACAATATAGACAAAAGAGTGATGAACAAAGTTTGTTAAAGGTTCAACCTGAAAATCCCTAATTAAAAAAAAAAAAAACAGACAAAAATAACAAAAAATCAGACTCAATGGGGGTAAAACAAGGGTTCCAAATTTTATTTAGATTTCTAACCTAAATTGACAAAAATGAAAAATGAATCAAACAATGAGCAAATTGCACGAAGTCAGTCGCATTGGAAAGATTTAGACAAGTCCTAATACTTCCTAAGAGGGTTCGAGTCCAATCAAGGTCAATTTGATTATCAAAAAAGAGAATCGTGAAGACAAGCAAATTAACCACATGCAAAACAAAACATGATGCTTGTGTAATAGTCTATAAGACCATTTAGGCTACATTTGGTTTAGCTTTAGAAATGGGCCTTGGAGAAACATAAATATCTTTGGCCTAAAGGGCTTTGGAGAAATACAGGTTGCGTTTGGTAAAAAATTCTTTGCAAAGTTATTTTGGCGTAAAGGATGTTTGGCAAACCTTTTTTTTTTTTTATAAAGGGCTTTTGGATTTCATTTTTCTTTTTATTAAAAAATATTGAACTCTTTGCCGGCTCTAGTGAAGGTGAGGGTAGTTTTGGACTATGAGAGGTAAAACTGAAAAACTGAAAAAAATATGATAGTAGTTTTGAAAAAAAAAAAAAAGTAGTAGTTTCAACATTTGACCAAATACTAAAAGCCCAAAGTTGATCCCTATTAGTATTAGGCTTTCAACTTTCCTAAGGCCAGTATTTGACTTAAAACCCTTTGGACAGGCTAGCAAAATACCTCAGCATTTTCCCAAGGAGTTTTGGAGGTTGAAAGCCCTTTGGGAAAACTGAACCAAACGCACCCTTAAACAATGCATGAAAAGCATGAAACTTGCATACGACGAAGGATTTGGGTAAAAAATTTAATGCTAAGTCAGAATGCAAATAAGTCACATAAGTCATTGACGTTGCAAAATGACTTAGAACTAGAAATGAGACGCTCGGCAAATTTCAAATGCAATTGGCCATTTAGGTGCATGATTTTCACATAACAACTGAAATTTAAATGTGGCATGCCATACATGAATACGAAGCTTGCAACATAGACTTCAAATGTTGAGAAGACACCAAGGCATGATTTGATGTTTAAGAGACCCAAACAAATGAGTTTTTGTAAGCTCATGATAAGCCTCTAATTCAATATAACCATCACAGAACATGATTAATTTCGATGATTTAATGACGTGCAAAAATCTTACAAAAAAAATCCTATATGTAGAATGCATCGTTGCAAAAAAATTTCATGAGACACCTAAACCTAACTTAGTTTACATGAGTCTATACGAAAATAGCAAAACAGAACCGCATGATGAGGTGCACAAATTACAGTAGCATCTAAATGGATACGTACATGCAATTGACATGTCAAGTGATGATCAATTCACACCAATCATACCTCTTTAGAACACTTACAACATATATTACAAATCTCATAAAGGATGTGAAGTCAAAGGGACTCATCTACAACCTTAATTTTGAGCAAATGAAATTCTGACCTGGTGTAGCGCAGACCAACCTTATGACAATTTTTGTTGATTTCACCTAATCAAATCAATCTCGAAAAATCTGATAAAAAAATATATGACGTACACAAGAAAATTTTGTGCAAATTCATGAGAAATATTTTTCCAAAATCCATGCACAATAATCGACACAAAAATAACGAAACAGCAAATCACAGTAAAACAGAAACCAAATCGAAGCCAAAAACGACTGCAGAATCGATAGATTTCAGAGGTGTTTTTCTATGACCAAACCACGTCCGCTCAGGACGAACGACCTATCAAATCGAAGCTCGAGAACTCTATTTTCTATATCTAGAAGGGCTCAAGGTAAAAACACCTCATCTACTATTTCGTTTCAGCCAAAATAATAAGTCCATTACAAAGACATGGATTTGCAGATCCATACAAATCAAGTTCAATCAACCTCGAGCTCATCATTCAATGACATCCTAAATTATAGATTTAGACATGAAATGCAAATCTAGGGTTGAATCTTAGCCTGATTGGCTAATCCGATCACGCATCATCGAATTCAAGATTAGAACGTTTACCTTTGCGATTTTCTTTGAACCTAAGCGTGATCAGGCATAAAATCAAGTCGCCGGATCAAACCTCAAACCACAAGGATCCTCGAATAGGTCTCACGAACTCCTCGGGAGCTTGGATCAGCGATCGGACCGCCGATCTAGCCATTGGACAAGAGGTCGGTCCGATTAGGACTGATTTGGGACACCGGTGGGAAAAAAGGTCGCTGGTGAACTTCCGGCGATCAATCTTCTAATCCTTGACCACAGCAAGGTCGAGGATTATCCTGGATGATGATCGGCAGCAGTCTGGGATGCTAAAAACCACCGATCGGTGCTGGTTTGGCCGGGTGATCCGACTGGCCATAAGATTGGCGGATGTGTTGATCTTCACAACCGTGAGGAGGATCAGCTGGACAAACAACTCCAGCGATCCTAGAGGCGAGCCAAGCTTGTGATGAGAATGAGGGAAGTCTGATGAGGCTGTTGATTGGTGGCATGGCCAAAGGGACCGCTAGCGAGGGGGCAGTACCTGGCGACCAACGGCAGACGTGCGAAGGAGATAGGGAAAGAGAAAATGGGTGGGAATGAGAGAAGAGAGACAGAATTCCAGAGAGTTTTTTGAGTGTGCAGATCTATAAAATCTCAAAATGATCCCCCCTTTGATTTTTTGGAGGGAAAACCTTCTTATACTACGGCCTAATTGTCAAATCTTGACTGTTAGTTCAATCCAATAGTCAAAATTTTGAGTTATGATCAAATTAAGTCCATTTACGGCTATGACCGATTAGATGGCTTTAATTTGCAAAAATCGGGAGTTAAAAATGGAAATCGTGATTAGAGCTTAGTTAGAGGCAAAATCATAAATTCACAAGATTCAAGGGTTATTTTTGCAAAATTTGGAATAAGGGCATGGGTGTAAAATATGCATGGCATGGATCTAAGAACTGGTCACTAACGATCCAGAGCTGGCCAATAAAGGGCCAAATTGGCTTGCCCCACCGACAATTGCTCGGACTGATCGGTTCAATTCACACCAATTCAATTAGTTCCAGACCAATTCTGGCCAGGCCATCCCTACGAGTTGAAAATTCATGCAAAGACCAAATTGAAGAGAAATCTTACCCAATTTAAGGAGAAACAATCCAATTTTAATCAAATTAAGCCAATTACACCTCATAAATACAATCTATGATTTTTTTAATTGGCCTAATTGATTGATTATTGTGAAAAATAGTAGACTTAGACCATGGATACACGTAATCGAATATTATAGGCTAAAACGGGCAATTTTGCAATTCCTCACTTGAAATCGCAAATTAATTGTAAAACACATTCGACCGATTGCCCATGCTTAAGATAATCTATTACATCCAAATTGACCTTGAATTGACGTCACGAGACCTAGGTCAAAAATGAATCGAGGTCTAATAGCGAAATTGAACCTTGATTCATGAAATTAAAACATTGATATTGGATGGGTGAACTTGTATTTCTCCACCTGAAGTCAATAGCTCGATTTTCTTATATTCAAGAGAGCGAAATTCCTCAAATTGAGAGGTTCCCGAGTGAATTTTTCAAAATGGACCCTGGATTTGAACTTATTTCAAGAATATAAGAGAAATACAAATGTCCATTTGCAATTCACAAAGGATTGATTTGACCCCTCTAATTAGCCTTAAAATGGTAATTCACCTTTCAACATGACAATTCTCGAAATTGAATGAACGAGTGGATTAGAATTAGTCCCTAGACCAAATGTTGTCAAAGGAACTAATAATAATTATGATTAAAATGAAAATAATTTTGTTTTTGGTCGATTTTGAACCTAAAATCAAAAAACTCGCAAAACAAGGTTCTTAATCGAGTGATACTAAACAATGTGTTTTGCAGATTTTTTTATTTTTTTGGTTAAAGATTTGACCAAAAGTCAATCTTTTAGTTTATTTTTCCTAAAATGTTGATTTTGAGTCAAATCTTTAAAATTTTCGAAAATCGATTTAGCTAAAGTGAAACTAAGACTATATGACATCTTTTTCAATAAAAAAAAAAAACCAATTTTTGACTGGAGAAATCTCTTAAAAGTGACAATGTAAAAGAAAGAAATGAAAAAACAATGTTTTTTTTTTTATCGAGAAATGGACTTTGTTATAATTGAAAACCCTAATCTTGAGTTTTACCTTTTATGATGCGTTGACTAAAAATCAGGTATCAACAATGATCGAAATTCGAAATATAAGATTCAGGTTCAAATTTGGGAGCTTCGGCAGCCATGGAAAGCTTACGAGCAAAATATGAAGGATTTAGGGTTTAAGGAAGAAGACAAAGGTACAAAAGGGACGATGAGATGATGATTCAAAATTAAAGATATTTGCCAAAAGCCGAAGATGTGTCAAGATACAATAGGAGCCGTTAATTTGTATCAGCTATGAATATGTTAGAGAATAGAAAAGTATAATTATAGTCTGTAGCAAACTGAGTGCAGAACGAGGTTTGTCCTTTAAAAGAAATAAATTCTTAATTATTTCTTTTAAAAGGAGGCATATGTTGACCCTCAAAAATACCCCTACAAACACATGCTAGTCACGAGGGACAAAGAGTGTTAAAATAGCCGTCATGGCCGTATACGAACCATAATCCACATCCGTTCAGCCAATAAGTAGTCATACAAGAAAAGATAATTAAGGACTTTGAGAAACTTTGAGCTGAATTTTGACAAACAAACAAAGACGTGTAATACCATGATGAAGCAGTTGATTGCCACGTGTTGAGACCAAGGATCATTGATGAAGATGCACCATTGACGGTGAAAATAAGCAGGAACAATTAAAAAGGCGCCAAACTCAAAGAGGAGTAGTCAATACTTATAGGACAAGCCATGAGAATATTGTCGAACAAGTCATAAATTAAACATGAATAAGGCGATTCAGCATGGAACATGAAGTGACTCTTGAGGAGGAGGTAACCGATTGTTGATGGTTACCATATTGATCTATAAATACCGCAAGCAATCCAACAAAGAGCCTCCAAAACGACACACAAAATTACTTTATTTTACTTTTACCCTTACTTAGTTTAGTTTGGTTGTAGCTTAAAATTCTCGTCGTAAATTCAATTCCAGCGAGTATCTATATCACGAGCAGTGCTGTCAATTAGATTCCAGTGCTAATCCATTATCCAACGTCGTCTATTAGATTCCAACGCTGTGTCGTCATATGCATCTAGAAGCAACATTTGTTAGGTGGTGTCCTTATTATCCAGTGTCGTCTATTAGATTCTGACATTGTATCATCATATGCACTTAGAATCGGTATTTGTTAGGTGTTATTCTCATGGTCCAGCATCGTCAATTAGATTCCGATGTTGTGTCTTCACATCTATCTAGGAGTAGCATCTACTGGGCATTGACCTTACTATCCAACGTCGTTGATTAGATTCTGACGTTATGTCAGAGAATAGTGCTTCTAGGCGTCTTGTTAATATCCAGCGTTGTCGAACCATCTTTGATATTGTATAAACCACTTTAATTTTAATGGGCTTTCATTATTACATTAAGGTGAGTTTAAATGATATCATTGATTAGGCTTCTACATTAATTATCGTTGGTATTAAACCTGTGTTAAATCAGCAACCTCTTTGACTTTGAGATTATGTAGTGTATAGTCTCATTCGCATTTGACTCTCTATGTCCAAAGCTAACACAAACATTGGATGAGCCATGGAGATAACAGCACGACATGGGCGAGCAGTGCCCTTGAATCTTAAATTCCTGGCCCGACACGCCCCAGAAAAAGGCAACTTCCTCTTACGCCTTGGAGACAAGATGGCCTGAAAAGGAGTTCGTGACGGGCTAACGAAGCGAATAACTTCGCTTTTTAGGCCGAACATGTAGTTGGGCTTATTGCCAAAAAGCTTGGGTTTTTCAGTTTGGTTTGGGCCGGTAGCGGTCAAAAATCGACTAAGGCCTAAATCAATAATATTACATTGTACCAAAGGCCATCATATATGGAAACTGTAGCCACCGAAAGAAAAGAAATAGGACTAAATAGATACTGCCCGCGTGCAGAAAAGAGTTTGTCTTTTGAAAATTAGAGATTTTGTTGTTTGAGATTATCATATTGGAACAATGGTCGTCCGTCCTATTAAATTTTACGCTTTCGGTTCGTTATTCTATCGACCTTTTTTTTTTGGACAAATATTTGCATTACGTATTACAATTGCTCCGTCAAGCTTGGGAAGCTTTTGGTTTTTCGCTCAATTTTATATTTTTTTTGTGAAAGTATGCATATGTAGATATCACAACTTTTGAAAATTACAAACTACTCGCACTATCCATCTACAACATGGATTTTACTATTTCTTAAGTCAAATTAATGAGCCCAAGTTTATCTTTATGACCACAAAGTATTAGTTAAATTGTATTAGTTATTTGATTCGGTAAATTATAAATGTCACATTCTTTAAATGCATATGATGTCCATTTTTTTTCTCTACAATGCCAATATAAATGCCATAAGAAGTGATTTTATTTTATCAAAAGTGGATTTACACAGATGTTCTTATGTGAGGAAAAAGTAAAGTGCGTACGTTCCATCAAATTGACAACATCAAATCACACTAAAGATCCATTTACGGCATGAAAGCACATTATTCTGTGAGATTATTAAGTCTAATCTAATTTTGTCTAAAGCATATTAATGCGAGATCGCTTGAGTGGCAATTCGAGTCATTTAGTAATTCTTTCTATTGCCTTCATGCCATTTCTTCATATTAAAATTTCCGGTCCTTAGTTCCGTTTACTTCATGAAAAATGAATAATTTGGAAAGCGTTTTTCTAATAACAATCGCCTATATCGTTTACAAAAAAATAAATGAATGAAAACATCTTCATCATCCACAAACATATTTAGGCATACTATTATATATAACGAGAACATTTTCCATCGACTAACCATTTCAAGCAATATAAGCCATCATTTAAAAAAGAAAAAATCACATCATTCATTTTCCATGAAATAAACAAAGACTTAAACAAATTTCACAAGGTAATCTATTATTTTCATAGAAACGAGCAATAAATGTTTTGTAGGTAGCTTCGGAATAAGAAAACCTTCTTGAATGGAACAAAGCTTGCACTCTCATAAAGCTATGGAGCCTTCTTTTACCAGCTGGTTCGCTATTAGACTGCATGGAGCCGCCGTTATCTACTGAAAAACCCTAGTCGATGGCAAGCGCGAGTTCAAACCCGATACAAGGCCGACGCATATAAACACGAGCTCCGACTCTTGTATTGTACTGTGTTCGAGCTCGCAGAATGAAGATTCCATTAACTAATCAATCCCTGAAGCAAGGCATCTCTTTCCAAAAAGCACGGCGAGTCTCGCCAACAATGACCTGATCAGCCGGGGCGTGCGCGCAAAAGTGTTGAGTTGCTGAGATATCTAACACATTAAAAATGCAAGAAAGTTTTGAATACATGGCGCTCACTGATCTCATGTCGTGCCAGAGATTGACAATCTTATGCCCATCGTAAAACTTTGATTGCATGAAGACACAGAATTGTGTTTCGACTCAAATTCAAAGAGGCATGAGGAGCGGACTTCGATATTTGGTAGAGGTTACCCTTTTTTTTCGTGTTTATATCTCATAATCTAATTTTAGATAATGGAGAGCAAACTCATTTAATAACAATTGAAACTTCATAGCAATGTACTTCACCCATGGTCAAGCAGATAATGAAAAAGGCACTTATTATTAGTTGATGTGTGAAATAAAGGCATTACTAACTCAATTGCCTTTGTTTGAACATAAAACAGGAAAATTTTCAAACTTTATTGTGACGAATAGGTCTTCTAGCAACGTTGAGAGCATGAATTCGCACTTTCTGTCACCTCCTTCACATCAACTCCAGCTTTCTTGGCATCTAAATAAAATCAAATATGAAACAAGAGATTAAAAATGTTATTCACATCAAAATTGAAATCGAATTTTTTAACAAGAGCACATATATCAAAATCCAAGGAAATGAAACAAATTAGTATGCAACCCCTCTCACATTTAAAATATATCGATGAAATATTGAGAAAAAAAAAGATTATACAATAATTTTCTTGATTTTAAGAAGCTAAGTCATATCTTCGGTCTCACCGCGAAAAATATTACTTGGATGGTGGTCAAGGCAAGTAGACAAGAAACAACCGATATCGTAGTGATCTAATGCCCTGAAGGTCAAGGACTTTCTAGAATGATTAAAGAGGCAATTCAAAATGCATAGAGGTTTCGCAAGGCTCAAAACACAAATTGCTAAACACTTCAACTTGCGCCATAAATTAAACTTGGCATCGACACTGATGGATGACAACTTCGCGTCCACACCGATGGATGACCACAGTATTAGAGCTGCTATGAGCATCATCGACCCCATTCTTTTGATGCTGTTACCACCCTAGCCATTCCCACCTAAGTTATTCTTAGCCCCTCTCAGAGTATTGAAGGATTTATGAGTTGGTGTAGTGATGTATTGAGTAGATTCAATATAACACATTTATATACTCAAAGATTCATTCAAATTATTGAATGAGTTGATAACCAAAAAGGTATATAGAGGAGAAAGATTACATTTTCCATTGAATGAGGATACACTCGACATATTGTCTAGTCCAATGATATAGAATTTATTTGTTGATGGGATTTCTTTCTCTTACTAAATTTTAGGTCCATAAATTGCCATTTATTATGAGAATTTATTTTTATACACGGGTATTGATCAAATTTAATCTCATCAATAAGTTTCATTTCAAAGGGCCCTAATATTCTAAATAAATTCAATTTAATCCTTTACAGATTATTTGATTCTAGTTCCTAATGGAGTTCCTCGGGGAACTCTTCCAAGCAAGTAGAGAATTTTTTTATTTTTTTATTTTTTTGGCTTTTTAGTCCTTGACACATCATGTTATTCTCTAAAAACTATATTATATGTATTGTTGATTTTTTATTTTCAGTTGATGCGTCAATAAATGAAAAATGTCAGAATTAGAGTTTCTAATCACAATAAAACCATTTTCTCGGACAAAAAGTGTCGTTTTTCATTTCTTTTTCATTGGCCCATCATTATGGGTGATTTGTTGATCATTTTTATCGAAAAGTCAGAATTTAGTTTTTTGCACACAAAAAATCCTAAATAATCTCAATTTTATTTTGGCTGAAAAATATTTCGAAAAAAAAAATCGAAGTTTTCACTAGTGATTAGTCACTAAAGGGTTGACCTAACCAAAAAAATTGAAAAATCCACAAAACACGTCATTTTACTTTCAATTTGACTTTGGCGTAAAAAAAAATAAAATCTCAAAAATCAACCAAAAAATCTATTTCCAAAATTTTCGGACTTAGGTTTTAAGTCAGTCAAAAATAAAATTACTTCATTTCTAATCATATTTTAGCTTAGCTTCTTTTACAACATTTGATATAGAGGTCATTTTAAGTTCACTTGTGCAACCTTTTTCTTTGATTTGGCACATTGAGGCGAAATTTTCCATTTTTAACCCTAATCAGGGATGCCAATCAATTCTTCATGATTGACATGATTATACCCCTAATCAGCTATTTTTTTTAATATGATCCAAATTTTGGGGCTAATTCTGGCAAATTCAAATGGAACTTCTCAATTTAGCAAACTTGACACATCCAAAAGTTGCAAAATAGGGTTAATATATTCCGATTGAGACGACTTAACTTAAACCATTCTAGACTAAAGTTTAATTTGATGAATTGAAATTCGATTAGAACATTGAATTTCAATTTCATTTTGATGTCTAGTTCATGTGCTCATATCAATGTCGATTTGAATACGTTAATCCACATTGAGTGCAATCAATTGAACCAACTAATATTTTGTTATATTAATTGATTTGATTTCAATCAACTTGGTAATTAAGCATGGCAATTGCAAAAATTGCGCTAATTGTTCAGAAAGTGCGAATTCATGTGCCCATTAAGTCCGTGCATAATTTTTGATATTTTTAATATGATTAGACCAATTTAGTCCATCAAGATGTTGTTAAAAGGGTTTTATTCGTTTAATTTAGATGAATTTGGACCGTTTCTTTTCAATTTAACCCATATCTCTTTTAACTAGACAAAGATCCTTTATAATTAGATCCTCTTAATTGCATAAAATTCTAGCCTAAGCCAGACGAACCAGTCAAAACTGATTCAAACCAATTCAATCAGTCCTGGCCGGCCTCTGGTCAGCCATTTTCCAGTGGCTTTCTAGTAGTTGGCGACCACTCTCAAGTGGCTCAACCCATGGCTGACCTTCCCATGCCTTCAATGAATTGAAATTACAAAATTTCCCTTTCGAGACCAAATGACGAAAATGTCCTTAATCTTTTTTTATTTATTTAAGAAAAGATATGATCTTGTTCACTCATCTGAGGATTCATCTAGACCATTAGATGTGCCATGTCATGTCATTAACCCATGTGACTAAAAATTTCAACCAATCACCAACTTGCTTATGATGCGTTTAGTTCAGTATTTTGAAAGCCTATTTAAAAAATGCAAAGCAATTTAGCCTAAAAGACTTTGAATAAATGTAAATGTTATTTGGTAATATATGCTTTGAGAAGTGACTTTGAAAGAAATGTTATTTGGTAAAAAAACACATTTGAAAGCCTTTTGGATAAGTAATATTAGTTTTTTAAGTTTTATTTGTTTAAAATTGAAAAATTAATACATGCAACTTTTTAAATATAAATTTTGACAATAATGATAAAATATATATAATTAAATAATAATAAAAAAGATCAAACCCTTTGCTAGTCTAACAAAGGGCTTCAGCCCCCGGCGAGCCAAATTTGGCACCAATGGCCATTGGGCAACCTTTGGCGAGGGTCGTGCAACCCTAGTGAGGGCCACTAGAGGTCACCCCACCTCGGGTGATCTTTGGCGAGGGTCGCATAGTGCATTGGTCATATGAGGTCATGCAACCTTTGGTGACCCTCGTCGGAGGTTGCCTAACATTAGGCAACCTCAACTGATGGTCACCGACACATCAGCAATAGCCATAGCCCTTTGCTGACCGTCAAAGGGTTGGTCTTTTTTTTTTTTAAATTATATATATTTGACTTTTTTAGTATTTTTTAGCATTTAAAAAAATAATAACGAGCGCAAAATTAGAAATTTGAAGAATGAGTGAGGGTAGTTTTAGAAGAAAAAAATGAGTTTTAGCATTTAGCCAAATGTTAAAAGCTTAAAGTTAGTCTCACTAGTATTGGTCTTTCAATCTTTGTACTAATATTGGGTTTTTTCTTGAAAACTATTTCAAAATAATTGCCAAACAATCTAGTATTTCCTCAATGGGCTTTGAAAGCCGAAAACCCATTGGGAATGCTGAACCAAAGGCACCAATAATCCCTAAGCATCTCTGATCTTATATTGTGGGATTGAATCCTGACCATTAATGGTTGAGATTCAATTTAGGCTGGACTATATAAGCATCATTGTTGTAGATCTCAAATATCTCTCTTGCGCGTGCACGCACCCAAGGGAGTTTGAGCTTTGCTTCGCCGTTCACCAGCTAATTAACGATCTCACCAATGATCCACCGCCTCATAGACCTCCGCCCGTCCTTCCTCAGACCAGTGGCAAAGTTCACTGGCGATTATCCTCACCAAAGCTCACCGATTGGAGCTCATCTTCTCTCAGGCTGAGAGACCAATTCTAATGCCGGTAAGAAGATCCTTTCTAGTGGTCCGATCACCTTGGCTTATGATTTATATGTTGGATGCAAATTACTCAATCCCAAGATCTCCATAACCAGAACAAGAACATGTATAATTGAGTAGAAAGATTAATGCACATGTTTTTGGACCCATCGTTCTTGAAACGGAAGCGGAAAACTAATGTTCCACGCGCAAGTCCTTCTCCTCTATTGCCCTCCGTATCACTAGCTCAATGAGGCGGCCCCTCTCACCTTTAGCGTTAGGTAAATGCTCATTATGTGAGGATACATGTGAGAATTAGGGTTAGAGGAGAGATTTGAGCACTATTTATAGAGTTTCCAGCCAGGCCCCTTCATTATGGGCCAGGCTCAACTCGACCCACACTAGCCAGCCCCATATTAGACTGATTAAGAAACCTTCTATCTCACCTTAGACCAAACTCCGTTTTACAGTAACCATAAAACGGTAAATTACAATATCAATTAATGTTGTCCATATTAGAAAAACTTTTACATTCTGCCACTTGGACTATATTAATTAAAATTGTACTGTATATGCGCACATTGGTCCAAAGATAATTCTTAATAGTCAATCCTATCCCATAAAGTCTTAAACACCAAATCATGGCATTAACTGCATGTATACACATAAAGCCTTCCATGGTCACGAATGTTCTCAACTTTATTGATATGGATTCAATATGGTAGTGTGGCAAATAGATAACATCTCTCATAGAGAGATCCCATTTATCAGTCACTATTCTCTTACCTTAAGCGTCACAAAAAACTTATACCACTAGAGAATATTTTTATGGTTCCAATGAACCCACATATGCCTTGTTCTTTATGTATAACAAGGCATATGCACAAGACTAATAACCAAATGCCCCTAACCTTCACTCAAGGTTTATACAGTATCTTGAGACTTTATCAATATGTATTCAACATAATAACAATACATTTAAAAATATTTTATTGAATGCAAAAGTTGATACATATCAAACCGTTACTAAATGTAACGAACACATATGTGAACTTTATCAGAGTAAAGCCAAAATAGCTCCTACTAAATAATAGTATCCCAAGATACTCCTAGGCCCATGCTAATGACATGTAGTTCAAATACACATGGGCGTAAGGTTTTAGTTAGTAGATCCGCAACCATATCATCTGTGAAAATATGTTATATTATAACGTCACCTTTCTGTGCTGTTTCTTTATGGTCAAAAATATTTGACCGCCATATATTTAGACCCCTTGAGACATTTGTTATTAAATAATATTACAAATTTATTGTCTCAATACAACCGTACGGGTCTATTCATAAAATTAAAAACGGTCAACTCCTTAATGAGGTTCTGGAGCCTATTAGCTTAAGTAACAATCTAAAAGAATGTTACAAACTCTACTTACATAGTAGACATAGAACTTTATTTACTGCACTTCCTGCTAACATAAATACGTATTCCGTTATTGATCGCATGTCATCCTAACAGCCAACAAAGTTTATATTTGAATACCTTACTAGCTGCAAGAATTGAACATGTTTGTAAATTAATATATAATCTTTTGTCCTCTTTAAGTACTTTAAAACCTTCTTGGTAACAACCTAGTATGATTGATTTCTGCCTAGAAGTTCCGTCGCAAAGACGATATTTAATCTAATGCAAATTTGAGCATACATTATACTTTTAAATGCACTAACACAAGGTACACCCTTTAATTAGATTTTTTCAATATCTAAATAAGGACAATGTGATAGATTCAGTCCATCACCCTTAACAACAGGAGCAATTCTTGGCTTGCAATGATGTATTTTGAATATTTCCAAAATACGATCAGCAAATGTCCTCTGAAATAAATCTAATAAAATATGGCGAGAACAATCCTTACGGACCTCAATACAAAGGATAAAAGATGTCACAAGGTCACTACTTGTAAACAAAATATCATGTACATAGAGTATGAGAAAAATAAATTTTCTCCCACTGACCTTACAGTATATTGAATTACTTTATTCCCAATTGAACAAAATAACAACACTATGAAACTTTTAATAATAGTATCTGGAAATTTGCTTAAAACCATGAATAAGACTTTTCGGTCTACACACAAGTTTACTTGAATTTGCTGTAAAATCCTCCAGTTGCACTATATAGATTTTGTATCTATTTGACGTAACTCCATATCAAAAATGAACTATTAATGCCACGTTCACTTTGAAAGAATCTTTGAAAAAAACTAAAAAGAAATAATTATTTCTTCACTATAAACTATCCACCCCTCTTTCAGAGTGAAAACTTTAGTTACAAGTTTAGTTTTAAACTCCACAATCTTACTTTAAAATCCTTTTAGTTTTGTACGCCAATTTGCAACTAATGAACTTGTGATCTTTAGGCAAGTCAGTAAGTTTCCAAATACTATAATGTTTTATAGATTGTATACCGCCTTTTATGGCATCTAATCACATACTTGATTGAGGATAAGAAACAACATTTTGTATGTGAAAAGGTTGCTTTCAAAATATCAGCCCACAGAAGATCGGATAAATTAGTTTTACTAATCATACTCATTACCATGTTCATTATAGTGCATTTATGCCTTTCGGCCAAATCTTTTTGTCAGGATTTTCAGACATAGTAATTAATTTACCACCCCAGAATTTACTAAGTATTTGACAAATGACCCTTTAAGGTTTTTCGCATTATCATACTTGCCAAAATACTCACAGCCACTATTAAACCTGACAACCTTTAAGACTAATTGTAATTGTTTTATTCTTTATCTCGGTCATTTTCCTTAAATAGAAAAATTTTGGAAACAACATTTTCAATCATATACGAGATGTATATATCATTAGGACTTAAACATAATCTTTGCAGATGTGTCTTAATTTTGGTATTAGGCAAGACATAATTCAAGCTACTAAGGCTTCCATCATCTTTTAGCAGTACAATTAGTTGGTAAACCACTTTTCAAGTGCTCCTAGAATGGGACGCTTCATGGACAGTAAGCAAATTCTATTGCTCTTTTCCCAAGCAATAAATCATATGTCAACAACTTAAAATTTAAAACAGTAAAAACCCAATAATAATGGAGTTATTAATTATAGAAAAAGTGACTGAAAAACAAGCAATATATATAATTAGCATCATGTGAGCCCCGTGTAACTTGATATACAAGTACACATCAAGAGAGTTACACGCATAATCATATAATCACCTTTGGGCAGAATACATGACCTGCAGTTGTACACTCCCCACATGATAGCGGTTATGAGAATATATTCTAATCTTTGTGAATTCATCACCTTTGGGCATATAAACCACTAAGATCAGTCACTCTTCCACCACACCATCATGCATCCCTCCATAAACTAATACACAATCACCTCATTTGGGAGTATGACTATGCATTAGACCAGGAGACATCACAATCAATATACGAGACCGAAATTTCTCAAACCCAATCAAGCGTGCCACTTTAGCGGTCACTACTCAATTGAATCCTTGAAACTCTCTCATACTAGGGATATAAACTTTACTTCTCACATACACCATATACATGTGATTTTAACTTTAGTGATAGGGGCAGTAAATCACTAAAATCACATATCATGCTAATTACATTGCTTTATTCATTAATAAAAAAAACAATTATACAACCTGAAAGACATACTCCAATAAGATCACCGATCACAGCAACACAAGAAACTTCTCATAACAGAGAAGTAAGCATCTCTTATGTGCCTCAATTACAGATTATTATAACAACATAAAAAGAATGCTGATATAGAGAATCTATCACAAGTTAACATCAATAGCAATACATAGTACACCAGATCAATAAGCCTGACAGCTGATCCACTATCGCTCATGAGTTTCATAAGGCAAATATGACTCCAAGGCCAACAGCTGATATATTAGTCAATTTTAAGTAACAAATATCATTGCATCAAACCACAGAACCAAATATCTAAACTATAACAGTAGATACTATTGCTCTGCGAAAATATTGTCATACTCCTTAACCATAAAAAATGTTCAACTTGATGGACATTAACAAGTGACCAGATGAGTTTAGGTACAATATGCAATAACTTAACTGACATGCATTACCCACATTCAGCAGATGTGTTAATTAGTACAATCAGTTTGGTCACGAGTTCTTAAGACGTCAATCATTCAAAAGTTACCATCGTGTAAAGGAGTATGCTTGAGCAACAAAAGTCTCATAATTTTTACTGTTTCTCATCATCTCAATACATAGTTCAATTACTATTCCATAATGGTTGTATCTTATTAAGCCAGCTTAAGTTCACAATAAATTTTAATTTTTATTAATGAATCACACATTTATAATGTTTATGTGATAACATACCTGTAACCCAATACTTGTATTTCCAAAATTATAGAAAATACAAGAAAAATATGCAAAAATACACTAAAAATACACGTATTTTGGGCTTTGTATGTATTTTCACATTCATAAAATCATCAAACATGTAAAATAAATACACCACAAGATATAAGAGGACCATACGAATCCAACGTCACCAACCACGCGCTCATCGGAGGTTCCACACGCCCGCACGCGCCGCCTAACTGCGCGGCGCGTAGGGCTCACGAGCGGGCGAAGGTTCCTGTCAAAAACCGGTCCGACCGGTGGCGGTCCGACCAGTTTCCAGTCCGACCGTCCGATCCATCAGCCCGGTCCAACCAGTTGACCGATCCGATCAACAGTTGACCGGGTCGGATCGGGTCTGAGTCGCTGACGTTATTGTGACGTCAGCACCCGCCTGCGTCGCACGCGCGAGCCGCGCCCCACATGTGGGCGTGCGTGACCGCGCGTGGGGCGCGTCTCCGACGCCCCAGCGACGCGTGGGGGCACGTGCGGCCTCCCTCGGCGACGCGCCGCCCACGGATCTCCTCGTCTCGTCGAGCCCAGTCTGAATTTGTGATTTAATTTTATTTTTATTTAACAAAAAATCTCAAAAATCACAAATTAGGGCAAAAATTTTATGCGTTCAAATTCTAAGGTTATGGAGGCTTTAATACCACATGTTGGATGCAAATTGCGCAATCCCAAGATCTCCATAACCAGAACAAGAACATGCATAATTAAGTAGAAAGATTAACGCACCTGTTTTTGGATCCATCATTCTTAAAGCGGAAGCGGAAAACGAATGTTCCACGCACAAGTCATTCTCCTTTATTACTCTCCGTATCACTGGCTCAATGAGGCGACGCCCTCACCTTTAGCGTTAGATAAACGCTCCTTATGTGAAGAAACATGTGAGAATTAGGGTTAGAGGAGAGACTTGAGCATTATTTATAGAGTTTCCAGCCAGGCCCCCTCATTACGGGCCAAGCTCAACTCAGTACACACTAGTCAACCCCATATTAAACTAATTAAGAAACATTCTATCTCACCTTAAACCAAACCCCATTTTACAATAACCATAAAACGGTAAATTACAATATTAATTAATATAGTCCACATTAGGAAAACTCTTACATTATAATCCTAGGCTTGAGCAGGCCACTTGTCCCATTCACCCTCTACTCATGATTTACGAAATTCTATCGATGAGTGATTTTGAGACATCCGTTAAATTTTCAAATAGGATATTATAAACTATACATTGGTTAATTAGAAAAATTTAGCCGCTGGATAATCAAGATAAATACTCTAATATGTAAACACTAACAACTTTCTACAACATCAGTAATCAAAATTTGAAAATCTAGGACACTCTATTCCAGCCACCTTTTGACCGCTTGGCTTGGTGTTCTATTCCAAGGCATCATGGTTTGCATGCACCGCCACTCAATGCTGCAAGCTTTGGCTTTCTCCTTCTTACTGGTCTTGCGCAGTTCTCCAAACGATCCGTGTTGCCTGGTGCCAACGCGATTTTGATTAAAGATCCGGTACAGTGATCTAGCAATTATCTACAGACCGTGTCTTGCTGATACAGAAATTTGTTCTCTTAGGGCGAGAAATCTTTGTTTTGGCATGCTTAAATAGATCGATGAGGGATGCGATTTCTCAGAAAATGGACGAGCTGTGGAATAGCAAGACATGGGCAGGGAACGCCCTTGAATCTTAAATTCCTTGCCCGACACGCCCTAGAAGAAAAGGCAACTTCCTTTACGCCTTAGAGACAAGTTGGCCCAAAAAGGAGTTCCCGCGTTGGGTTAATGAAGCGGATGACTTCGACTTTCGAGCTGAATGTGCAGTCGGGCTTATTGCCAAAAAGCTCGGGTTTTTCAGTTTGGTTCGGGCTAGCAGCGGTCAAAAATGGACTAAGGCCTGAACAATAATATCACATTACATCAAAGTTATTATACTATCGTCCCGCCGACCGGCCATCATATATGGAAACTTTAGTGTGTGATGATGTAGCCACCGAAAAAAAAAAATTAAGACTAAGGCTTTGTTCATTTCATGAAAAATGTAGCGTTTCTAGAAAATATTTTCTAAGAAATCATTTTTCCGGAAAATGTAATTATTTTCCGGTGTTCGGTTAAAATATGAAATGAAGTGAAATTTTTTTTTTGCCATTTGATAAGGAAAATCTTTTTCTCTATGCATTTTTTTCAATAATTTTTTATTATTTTATTTTTAAAATAGATTTTCATTTATTTTTTATATTTTAAAAATCGATTTTTAATTATTTTTATTAAGTTTTAATTATTTCTCTTTTTTCTTTTTCTTTTCTTTCTTTTTGTCTTCTTCATCTTTGGCCAATTGTCAGCCACGACGATGGCTAGCGACCAACCAAAGGCTCACGTTCGCCACTAGCTCGCCAATTTGACGAGTGGCGAGCTCAAGCTCATCGCTAGCTCGCTAGCCTCTAGCCTCGCTAGAGATCGTTGAGTGTAAGGGCGAGCAAGACGAGGCCCAAGGCCAACAGCCGCTAGCGGTGAGCTCGAGGCTTGTTGCCATAGCCATGGCTAGAAACCAGCCAAAGAAGAAGGTAGAAAAAAATTAAAAAGAAAAAGAAAAATAATTAAGAATTCAAATTTTACAAAAATAAAAAATAAGGAAAGGGGCTAGGAGGGTATGAGAGAGAGGAAAATGTTTTTCCCAACTTGAAAAGTGGAAATATTTTTCCATCTTTTAGAAGGCTTTTTTTTCTTGGTGGAAAATATTTTCCACAATTAGTTCATTTTCTGTTAAACGAATATCAGAAAATCTAGAAAATGTTTTCCTAGAAGTTGTTTTTCGCGAAATGAACAGAGCCTAAATATATATTGCCTGTGTGTAGAAGAGACTTTTTCTTTCGAAAATTAGAGAGTATTTATTTGAGATAACCATATTGGACCAATGGCCGTCCACCTTGTTGAATTTTATGTTTTGGGTTCATTATGTTCTGTTCACGCTTTTTTTCTTTTTTGGATGAATGCTTTGCATCGTGTGTTACGACTGCTCCGCCAAGCTTAAGAAGCTCTCGGTTTTTCAATCAATTTATTTATTTTTATTTTTGCAAGACTATGCATATGTAGATATCATAACTTTTGAAAATTATAAACTACTCATACTAACCATCTACAACATGGATTTTACCATTCCCTAAGCCAAATTAATGAGCCCAAGTGCGTCTTTATGATCAAGAAGTATTAGTTAAATTGGTTGATGCGGTAAATTATAAGTGCCACGTTCCTTAAATGTATATGATGTCCATTTTATTTTCTTTTCAATGCCAATATAAGTGCCATAAAAAGTGAATTTTATTTTATCAAATGTGAGCTTAGTTAAATATTTTTATGTGTTGATACCCAAAGTTACCTTTACTATCACATGCTAGTCACAAGAGGTGTTAAAATTCAAAATTATCCTCGCTGTCATGTGCCAGTTATAAGAAAAACAATAATAGCAATCGAGCCCATATCAGTCATAGAGACAAAGGATAGTCAAGGTTTTCGAGAACCTTTGGGCAAGTGAAGATGCATGATTCGATGGTAAGGTAGTTGATTGTCACGTGTCCAGCCAAGAGATGCCACTGTGAACATAAAATTCAAGTAGAATTGGTGTCAAGATTTAAGCAGGAATAGCTAGTGCTCAAAATGGTGCATAGAATCAAAAGAGTAGTTATTACTTGCTAATCAGTTCGTGCGAGCATCATTGACAAGTCAAGAAACAACAGGATGTGAATAAAACAATTAAGAAAGGAGCAAAGAACATATGAGAAATTTGGAGCGGCTTTCAAGGAAGGATTAACCAATTGGCGGTTACCAGTCTGTCATATAAATTCTACAAGTAATCCAATGAAACCCCCCCCCATGAACAATACATCAAAGTCATTTATCTTATCCTTCAGTCAACCTAGCCTAGCCTAATTTAGTTGTAGCTTTGGATTCCCATTGTTGATTCAATTCTTGCAAGTGTCTATATTCTAGGTAGTGTTGTTGATTAGATTCCAGTATTGTCCTTATGTCTAGCATCATCGATTAGATTCCTACGTTGTGTCCTCGTACCCATACAAAAGCAATGTCTACCCAATGTTGTTTCTACCGTCCAGCATTATCGATTAAATTCCAAGATTGTGTCCTCAAACCTATTTAGGAGAAGTGCTTACCTGGTGTTGTTCCTACCATCTAGCGTTATCAATTAGATTCTGACGTTGCCTCGAACCCATTTAGGAGCAGTGCCTACCCGATGTTATTTATACCATCCAGCATTGTCGATTAGATTTCAATATTGTGTCCTCATACCCATTTAGGAGTAGTGCCTATCCAGTGTTGTTTCTATCGTCCGGTATCGTCAATTAGACTCCAACGTTGTGTCCTCAAGCCCATTTAAAAGCGATGCCTACCCGGTATTTTTTCATTATCCAATGTCATTGATTAGATTCTGATGTTGTGTCATCATATCTATTTAAGAGCAATGCTTACCCGGTGTTGTTTCTGCCATCCAGTGTCGTCGATTAAATTTCGACGTTGTGTAAATTGTTTGATCTTAGTGGGTACACTGTGTACTTATCGCAACAAATTTATAACATCAAATCTGAGTAAAGATCCATCACGGCATGAAAGCACAATATTTTGTGAGATTATTAGACACAATCTAATTTTGTCTGAAATTTATTAATACATGATAGCCTAAGTAGCATGATAAATGAATTATTTGGAAAGAGTTTCCTAAAAACAATCACTTATATGGCTTACAAAAATGCATTTGCATTGTTTACGAAAATATTTAAGACATAAATTATTATCTATAATAAAAAATTTCCATTTACTAATCATTTCAAGCAATATACGTCATCATTTTTGGGAAAATATTTCTCAAGTAATTCATTTTTCATTAAACAAATGGAGAATAAAATCGATTCCGAGTGTTAGTTTATTATTTTTTCATATAAACGGGCAACAAATGCTTTGAAGGTGGCTTGGGAATAAGAAACCTTTCTTGAATGGAACGAAGCTCGCACTCTCATGAAGCTATGGAGCCATCTTTTACAAGCTGGTTCTCTGTTAGATTGCATGGGAGCCACTGCCATCTACTGGAAAACCCTAGTCTTTGGGGAGCGCGATTTCAAACCCGATACAAGGCCTACGCATATAAACACGAGCTCCAACTACTGTAATGTACTGTGTTCGAGTTCGCAGAACTCAGATTCCATTAATTAAATCAATCCCTGAAGCGACACATCTCTTTCCGAAAAGCACGTCAACTCTCGCCAAAAATGACCTGATCAGCCGAGACGTGCGCGCGAAAGTCTCGTGCTGCTGAGGCGTGTAACTTTGAACCGGGAAAAGAACACATTAAAAAAAGCAAGAAAGGTTTGAACACATGGCACTCACTTATCTCAATGCAGAAATCAAGAATCAAGAATCGAACTTTATCTGCCTAATCCGTTTTCTATTAATAGAAGTGCTTCCCCTGACAAAGTCGATTCGGACACAAATTGCGATCCCATTCGACAGCGGTTTTCGATCTCGATCTCTCCATTTAAGAAAGACTTCTTTAAATTCCATCTTCCAGATGAATCCGCGAGCAAACGTTAAATTAAAACGCACAGAAGCCCAAGTCAAACACAGTTTGGTTAGAGCCCTCTTAAACAATCTCTTAAAGCGACATCGCCGCACATTATTCCCACGAAACCCACGAATGATTTGTTGTCATCCCCAACGCACACCACTCGTCCTTATGCAGCCTTTTCGTCAAACATCGCCGGCTTCATGTGGCGTAACACGATTCGCTCATTGATCAAGTCATTAATTACTAGGCTCGTGCCAGCTCTTATCGGGGCGAAGATGGATCGGGGATGTGCTGCGGACTTTGAAAACAATGGACGTGTTCGATTCCTCGAAGGTGGTCGAGAGATGGAAGATGACGGCGTTTGCCTCCGTGCAAGCAACACTTAGTGTGCCGAACGACTTGATTACTCCCCAAGACTTTTCTTCCTCTTTGGACGTCTGCGTGAAGTTCATGTGCATTTGAGGAATAAAGTCGGCTCCAAACATTATCCTTTTTTACCATCTTACGTAGAAAACAAACCCGCATCGAGAAAGCCGACGAGAACACGATAGCGGGAAAGTAGACGAAGTGAAAAACAAGAGAGAATCGGAGTTGTTGACTGGTGCTCATTTATCGCGTGCGAGTATATTATATTTGGCAAAACCCTAATTGTCAAGAGTGTTGTTTTTTCTTGAATTCACATGAAGGACTAAGCACCACATCTGCCTTAAAGTCATGGTTTGAACTCCAAGAACTAATTCGGCCATTAATGCTTGACGCTTGATTCAATCGAAACGCAAATTGTCAAAGCTGTTGGAGATGACTCTCGTTAAAAGAAGAAGAAGAAGAAAGCGATCTCTGGGCAACTTTAATGCCGCATCAAGGTAGAGTAAACTAAACTTTAAAAAAAAAGACTGGATGAGTGGTTATGCGCCCGGATTAGATGCGATAGAGACCTTATCTCGTCGGCTATGATAGCTTTGTGCTCGACACATCTCATGGGTGGAGCTTTATCTAGTGTCCATTTGTCACTTTTTCTCCAATAAAAATGGGCTAGTCCTGATTACAGGGCTTCTCATTTTTTTTCCCAAGGGAGAGAGTATAAGAGAGGGCAACGGATGAGGTTAACTATCCTGGAAATGGAAATACATGCAAGATCAGTTTTCACGCGTTTTTTATATCATTCTGAACGTGTAAAATACTTTCTATTCGTGGAATTGTTTGCGAAGAGAAAGATATATCGCAAGAGGGGAGATGAATCATTGGCGCTACATGTTGAAACATAAGGGACCTTGTCAATAAGACAATAACCCATCAAAGGTGTGGTCTAGGGGCATTAATTCTTGCATGGCTCCATCTACTATGCTTTATAACTTGGATCGCGACTCGACGTGCCAGCAAGCGAAAATTCAGTTTGGTCCCAAATCCACAGCCTCACTCAAAGCAAAACATCATCCATTCAACGAAAAGGATAAAGAGAGTGTCATTTTTATTTTCTCCTTTTAATAAGGTAGGCCATTTTTATACTTTGTGGCGTTAGCCATTCGGTTTTAGGTTTCGGTTTTAGGGCTTCAAGCTCGATCACAATGACACGTATTTGATTTGATGGGACTCTTTATTTGGTCCAATAGGACGAGACTTGCTGAGGGCCTATTTGATAAGACCTTTTATTAAAAAAAGTTGAAAAAGCAACCTTTTGTCCTCTCGCTTAAACTTATAATTCTACTCCAAATATCCTAAAATAACGATAAAAAAAATTATAGATAATAATAATCGATAATTTTAATTTTTTTTAATTTTTCCTTTTCTTCCTTTTTATCTCCCTTTCCTCGCTTAGGCTCCGTTTATTTCATTTTTTGGTGTTTGGTTCACTTTAGAAAATGAGTAAGCGAAAAAATATTTTTTTAGTCAACAGAATACCTATGCCTAATTCAAGAATATTTCCTCTTTAAGAACTCGGAAATATTTTTTTTTAATATGATTAGGTATCAACATTTGGACCCAAAACTCTATAATTAAGCATGGAAACCCTCAATGTTGGTTCCCGATGTTCAAAACCAAGTTTCCATTGCCCGAGCCCCCAATGCCCATGCCTGGGTCCATAAAGCCCATGCTTGGGTCTCTAATGCTCAAGCTATGATCCCCAACATTGAAGCCTAAGTCCACAAACGCTTGTTCGTATAAAAAATTTAAATTTGAATTTTTTTTTTTTTTCTTTTCTTTAGCTAATAATTTTTTTTAAAAAAAGTTATATTTAAGTAACTCGAAAAAAAATTTTAGTACCAAAGTAAATGCCATACACAACTTGTTGCATTTCTAGTGTACTTATACTAGAAAAATGACTTCCCAAAAAATATTTTCCAAGAATATCACGTTTTTTTACAAAATAAACGGAGCCTAAATTTAGATGGCCTATTAGTATCCAGTAATTGATGCTAAGAATTGTAAATTAAAGTTTTATATTGTTGAAAAGAGAATGACGGGAAAACGATACCGTGTCTCGAATTAAACTAAAGAAGAAAAGCAATAATTTTTCCATAGAAGGTAGGGATGCGGGTTTAATAGGGTTCCGATTTGCCAAAACTGAAATGGGATGTAAACATGTGGCGTATTTGGAGAAGCGGGAAGGGTACAGGGTCAATTACCAAAAGTTTATAGATTTTGAGATCTTATAATTAGAAAACTCGACACCCGGAGCCAACTAACAATTAAATTGTTGTTTATTTCATGTATACTTTAGTGGTTGAGACAAAATACATAATTATTAACTCTTTTAGAATTTGTAACGGTTTTGAGATTTTTTTTTTTTTTGGTCGAAACAAAGATTTCATTCCTTTTTTGAATTAATACTTGAGAGGTACATATAAAGCTTTCAAGTCTAGCAAATCCCAAATAACTATTGAACAAAATACAAGAATGCAAATAAAAAGGCACAGTTTGCAGCTAGACGCACACTCTCATCTCTCAAAAATAAATTTATCACCATAATTGTTTATTGGCAAATTATCAGATTCAATAATAAGTACAGGTTTAAATCCTCCAATACACAAGCCAGGTGCTTGTTTAAGTTTAACGTACTCATCACCATCACTATGCAAAGATATCGATAGATCAAGTACTTGTAAGGAACTTCCAAATCTAGACCTAAATATAAATTAGGAGAGGAGAGCAGCTTACAACATCCTCCTTAATGACTGTCGACTAAACAAATGACCGAACTGATCTCTACGTTCACCCAAGATTAACTGCAAATATTTATTCATATACACAAACTCCCAAAACAGATTGAAAAATAAAAGAAAAAACAATCAAAGCAAAGAAAAAGAAAATTAAAAACTAGGTACGCTCTTTGCTTCTGGAACTCAAGTCTAGAGCCTACAAGAGAGTTTCTAAAGAGGAAAGAGTTTTTAGGAGATGGAGTTTGCCGACATAGGGAGAAAAAAATGAACCTTGAGATTTTTTTTTAAGATGGCCTTATTTCGTTAAATTTCTCTAGATTATTTATAAAATTTGTGAATATGAAGAACAAAATTAGTACAATAAGACATTTTCCGAATATATGTTCGAGTCTGCACTTTCTTTTTCAAGGTAAGATTCTTGCATTGGCCAAGCACCATGGCAGGTCACCTATCATTCTCCGGATTACTTCATCATCTCATGATTAGTTTTTATTTGCGCATGGAGGATAAACAGATGCGTACACGCATCGGGGCTCGGGGACCGAGGCTCGATCCAATTGCGAATTGTTTGACATGACAAGTCTATAATTTCCATGTGTACGAAAGTCTTGATTTGAAAGAGGACGCAAGAAATTAACTTATGAAGGGACAGTCAACCTTCTCGATTCAGAAATCAACTGTGCACAAAGTCTTTGACAGGTCTATAATTTCAATCGTTCGATTCCGTCGAGCGGATAAGATCGAAGGGGATACAAGAGTTCGATTCTGGACGCAATTCAGAAGCACCACCGCCTCGGGGAATTCAATCCCTTGTCATTATTGATAGGTTCACGTTTTTCCCCGGAGTAGAGTAGAATTTATGTTCGTTTTGCTCTACGCACCGAGGACATATTTTGCGTATAAAAATTTATTGAGATTCATACATAAAAACATTAGATATATGTAATTTACCAAAAAAAAAAAAAAAAACATTAGATATATGTATCAAGGAGGATTGTTCGAAAAGCCCCAATCTTATTGCGTGATGGCTAATTCAGTTATAAAATTTTAAATTATATTAATTTAATCCTAAATCTTTAAATAATTTATCAATTCAGTTCTTTTGATCAATTTTCTTTGAAAATCACTGATGTGATTGTTGATCGTCTTATATAACATGATTGGTATTGACGTAAACAGTTTTTATAATATTTTAAAAGAATTTTAGTCATTTTCTTGATTTTTATTTCATTTTTCTTTTTTATTTTATTTTCTTTCTTTTATCCTCTTTCCCTCTTCCAACAAGGGTCATTGGCCACACTTGAGGGCCTTACCTTGCCATAGCATTACGAGCCCTCACCTAGATCCGGCAAGGGCTACAACCCTTGCCCACGGCTCTAAGGGGATTTGCAACCCTCGCCTAAGGGCTAGCAAGGTGAAAAAAGAAAATAAAATACAAAATAAAAATCAGAAAATTTAAAAAAGAAAATTTGCAAAAACTGACTATGTTGGCTAGGTTACGTAGGATGGCCAAGTGTTTATGTCAAAAAATTTTAGTCAAAATTAAACGAAATAACTATATTGACAAATTATCAAAAAATTTATGACATTTTTGATAATTATCTCAATTAGTTGATTTACATCTCACACAAGTAAGAAGATTGACCAATTATATCACGTCGTTGTCGATATACTTTCTATTATCCACAGCTAGTAGGAAAAACAAACACCTGGACGAGGCACGTTACACGATTGACATACATGTAGCCGAAATTTGGAAAACCGACGTATATTCTACACCAATGTTTTGATGGGAGAACACGTGTCTATCACGAGGCTAAAACTACACCCCGAGTTCGAAATATCTCCTAGCAAAGAGAAAAATCAGAAGGGATGGAGATGTCAACATACTGAATTCGCCCTAAGTAAAAAGCGTTTTCTCCCGATCCGAACATCGAATCGGAAACAACGATGCCAACAGCAATCGATGTTACACCGAACAAACGGCCTTTCGGAAAAGGTAAAGAGCAAACCCCAATTTGCTCGAATAGATTTCGCATATCTTTGAACAAAGGAGGAAGCTTTTTGTCGAGACAAAATCTGTCCGGCCGTCGAATGTGAACCAAGCAACTTGGCGCACCATGTGAGGGGGACCAAGCACCTCGATCCAACTCGAAACCAGACAGCCATGATGCCAGTGACACAACAAAAAGGGTTCGACGATCGAGAGACCGGCTGCCGATTATTTTAACTGACTCAAATTATTTGCACGTTCGTATTGGCAGACAACTTCGGTCGACGCAATCACTCGATCGCGCATTGAGGCTCGCTCGATTATAGAAAATTCAATCATGGAGTTGGAAGGAAAAACCCGACGGCCCTCCTCGAATTTCAAGGTCGCTGTCGATTTCGGGGAATCAATAATTGGGGGAGATTTGCCTCCTTTTGCGGCGAGACGACTTGCTCCTCCTCTCGTTCTGGCTTAGTGGGTTATGCAGCAAATAGACGCATCTACTCGTGGAAAGCGATGGACACGATCGATGGTATAATTTAATCATTTGCGGTTGTGGGGATATCGAGTTGGTTCACGCTTGTAGCCAGCTCAACCCGCCGTAAGCTTAGCTTAACATTTGGGGAATTGATTAAGAGGGTCGGGTGACGTATCGTCGCTAATCCACGGCCTCGTTCAGGAAGTTTTGTAGCATGACATATGCCTTGGAAAGGAACTTGAACGAATTGTCCTATCGTTAAATATGGTAAGGGGGGGATTATAGTTTAGCACTTGACTACATCATACTTGCGATAACCCTTAGAGATGATTGCTTTTGACAAAATTTCTGTGTCTTTCTTTTATTTGCGTGGGTGATTGTGAGGGTTGGGTTTGTAGACTTATTGCACTTTGCTGAAGTTAAACGCAATCATCTTCAAAAGCGATGGGCGATTGAATAAACTAAAGTGATAGGGTTTGGTATGTATTTTGTGTTGAAATTATGTTTTGGCTTGGAATCAAATATGTAAAATCTAACCCAAATTAAAGTTCATGAAAGGGCAAATTGGATGCATGGATAGCAATTTAGAGGTGAGCAAATTTAAGTTCCATATAGATTTCACCTGAAACCCCGAGCCTACCCGTTGGAATAGGTTCTTTTGGAACCTGGAACCTATCCTACATACCCTAGAATCTGAAACCTATCTTGTTACATGGTGGATAATTTATCCAGGTTCCACTTATATTATTAATTAAACGATTACAATAAATAATGACCACTACTTGCTATTACTATTCACCGACCACAACTTATATTTCGTGATCATAAAATGAAAGTTTAGGCTAGTGGTTCAAGATTATATACTCATCATCGAAGACCATAGAATATTGCATGATCAGACGAAGACATAGACCAAGAAACAGGTTCTAGGTTCTAAATTCCAGAGTCTAGGTTCTAGGTTTCTTAAACCTAAAACTTAAAATCTATTCATCAAAATAGGTTCCTTAACTTTTGGAACTTTGAACCTACCATGCATACCTTGAAACTTAGAATCGAATAAGTTCCCACTGGTCCGGTTCTTAGATTATGGATTCTACCGTAAAATCATGCTGACCCTAGGTAGCACTGTTTCCAAGTCTAGATTGGACTCTTGTTCACGTTTGAGAATCCATGTTGAAGTTAGTTTCTCCATGGAATCGAACAATTAAGTGCAGCTAAGCGCTATGGGTTCAGGTGTAACTTAGGGCTATAAGATTTGAGCAATTCATAACTTTGCAATTCTCCAATTAAACAGTGAGTTCTCTGCAACTGACTCTCTCCGTGGAGAATGTATCAGAATTGAACCGCACAATGTAAATCTCTAATGTCCATTATTGTCCCTTGTTGATTTCTTGGGTAAGCTTGAGTTGCGTGCAGGTAAGTGCAATATTACGGGTTATGCACACAAGGTGAAAGGCTATTAGTTGTGATACATTGATCCATAATCATCTTGTATTCTAGTTAGCAGAGACACGATATTTGACAAGACTACAATGCTTCAATAGAAGGGTCTTGAGATATAAGCGGTCGAGCAAGCAAATCATGAAGCTAGTAGTTGTGGAGCTCTAGGTGGAGACTTTGGAGATTTAGACGTAATAGAGGTTGAAATTGCACATGGGGCCCTTGTTCATGAAGTCGTTGATATTGAACAACCAGCATAGTCACAACATAGATAGGTGACGTGGTGGAGATTTATGAGCCTTCATTTTACTTTGAGGTGATGGCTATTGTCGTGTCGTCATATTGTTTAGTTGCTACGATTGAAGAAATGGGATCACTCTATCGAAATTAGACATGGAAGCCGATCAAAGTTTCCAAAGGCTAGAAGATTTTCATGTGAAAATGGGTCTATAGTTGGAAGGCAGGCATTTCCATTGTTGAGCCAGTTAGGTACAACGCTCGACTTGTGTATAAACCACTCCAATTTAGATTGGTACTTTCATATAAAAATTAGTAAATTTGAAACATTAGTAAGTTATGTAGATAAAAATTAGTGAGCTAGTACAAAAACTAATAATTTGTAAACTCCCAAAGAGACTGGTAATTTCATAAAAAGATCGGTAAGTTAACACCAATTTATCGGTAAAAGAAATCCCCGGTCCATTTTTCTCCAACAATTACTTGTCGCTCACAAAAAATTTTCCCGCTCAAATAAAAAAAACCTTTATATTTTAGACACAGAACAATAGAATTCTGCCGCGAGGCTCTTTGTTTCTTCTAATGCATAATCAATTTTTTTGGAGGGCATTCGTCGTCTACTATATTCCCCTAGCCACGCCGTTTCCATTTCTGCTGTGCAAAGAACATACATGATCGACAATGTCACACGCTATTGACCTCGACGAACCACGGTATCCCATCCTGCCTCGACGTGCATTGCAAGGAATTAAAAAAAGAGGACGACAAACAGGACATGATCACTATTAGTCCCAAAAATTTGGATCACGCATTGAATAATTCGGGCAAAAACTAGCGACCACAATCGTCAGGCTACATTTTCTTTTTTTTTTGGGGGGTCAAAAGTCAGGCTACCCTAGAATACATGTAAAGAGACGTTTTTGGGGTGATCAAATAGGTCAAAAAACGCAACTGTCAGCAGTGACAAGCGGACACATCATCGGTAGCTACCCGAGGAGATAATTTGCACCACGGAAAAGATAAAATACACCGACCAGGGCAGTAAGCGACCGAGGGGGAGACACGACGGCCGTTGCCAGCCTCGTCTGTGACACATCGGATATTCACGTGGGTCAAAGGCGTGCTCCGCAAGGGCCACGCCTCGTGCATCCGATCGGGACGAGGCGTTTGCCCCTGGGAGCCGCCGTTGGAATCTTGCTTGCCCGCTGTAATCCTGGGGCCGAATGGGGGACGTCGACGAGCATGCCGGAATCCATCGATGGGGAAGAACCGAAATTCCGTTGCGAATGAGAGAAGACTCGCGATCTTGGTCATAGGTAGGGTCCACTCTCGTATGGGCGTATGCGCATACTCCTTTCAAGAGCTTAATCTCATACGGATTCAAGCGGAAGACTCGTCAAAAGAGTGGGTTCAATCGAAAATGACTTGAACCCAAAATTCCATGCGATACAAATTCAATGAATCATATCCAACTTATATAATCAAATCTCTTCTATATTTAATCAAATTTATAAAAAATTATACTTAAATTGAGGTGAGAGTACAAAGAAACGAAATGAAAAATTAAATGGAGACAAGTGAATTATAAAGGTGCGTTGGACGTAAGCAAATCCTAAACTCAATAATGACCTAATTGCCGAATATAACTCGCTTATAACAACAACAGCTCAATCCATCGAGTATGCATTAAAAAAAGAGTTCATGACATATCTCGACAGCTCTATCGAGCGATGATTATAAGAGGTCGAACTATCCGATTCAGACTCATCAAATAAGATCACATGCCACATATCTCCTCATTATTCTTCCTCTTCTTTAAAAAGAGCACCTAAATTGAATATACCCGAAGCGCACCAACAGGATGCATTGTCTTAATTGCGAAATAGGCCCGGGGAGAACTTACACGAGAAATTTTGGGTTGGGGAGAAGGAGCCAAAAGAAACGAACGTGGGCGTCCAATGAGAGACTGTGAGAGGGAGAGGCGAAACGAGATCCGGCTTCCGTCCAAATGCGCAAAAGTGCGCCTGGCGCCCCCGCCTCCTTTTTGTACGCTTTTCTGGCGTGGAACCGCACGTAGAAAAAAACAGAAAAAAAAGGGTTTTTCCTATCATTTAAGTACGTGGCGGCCGGGCCTCGCCTCGGCAGCGCGCAACCCACCAAATTGCTGTACCCCTTCCTCCGCATATTCCTTCCGAATGTTCTCTTCCCCTCTCCCCACACATCAATTTCCTCCCCCCCCCCCCCCCCCCCCCCCCCTTTTTTTTTTCTTTTTTAAAAATCGATTATCGTACCCATTTTAATCGAATTTTTATTATTATTTTGTTTTGTGCGAATCATCATTATGGAAAGTATAAATTTTCCTTGACGGGTGTTTTTTTTAATGATTGCCCAAGCTCTCTCAGTTAGTAGCAGCACTGGTCTTTTTCTTTTTCGTCGGCCATCGCACCGCATTTTTTTTTTTTTAAAGAAATAAGGTCGTTGAGTTAAAAAAGAAAACTGAGAATAATGTGGAGGATTTTGGAAGGGAGAGATTGGGTTCAATGCACCTGTTGACTGCCTTAGCCCGAAGCGATTGGAATCGTCTTGACCGCACAAGGTGGCAGAGATTGAATCGCGTGTCGCGCCATGTGGGCGGATCCTGTCCGCGATGGCTGTTTTATAGGGGGCGACTGCGTCAAAGTAGTACAGGCCCGGCTTGGGATCTTGCCGGTTCAAGTTTAATTTGAACTCCGTCGGGTATTGAAACTTTTTAACCGAGCTAGACGTTCGAAATTCGAGCTCTCCTTGATCAGATTATAATTAATCAAGCTATGAAAGAGCTAGAACTCGGATTCGAGCTTGATAAGCTTGAAATAGTACTTCCCCTGCATTTAATACATGCATAAGCACATATGTAAGTTGAAATATGTTTGTGTCGATATGTAATTATCAGTTTTCTTCATACTTTGGCTAAAGTAAGTATAGTGACTAAGTGGCTATCGCTCACTCAACACGGTCGTACGAGTTCATAATTCATCCAACCCAATCAACCAGACTGAACAATAATGGGAGGATTGGATGCGGGAGAAATTCTCGACGGTGGATGTGATGTTCAGTTGACTCCCTCTTCCGCGACGGACCCATACGAGTGAGAACGGAAAGGGAGGAGAAAAGAGGGCCCCAACAGGCCTTCAATTGGATCTGCCAGGCCGTTGGAACTGAGTAATGGTGAGTTAGAACTCAAACTCAACGGGATACTCGAGTCGGGCGATCTCAAGCAATCATCGGACCGGTTTCACGAGCACAACCCCCCCGGCCCCATCCCTTTCTCGCGACGAGCGTTCGGTTTTCTGGACAGTGAGCTCCGCGTTAGATCTATAGAGTCATCGTATACAATGACATCGGGAGTATTTGGCGTACTCTACTTAGTACTTGTTCATTGCATTCATAAAATACACGTCTCTACTTTGACCCAAAAAGCTTTCAACGCTTTGACGAAAGGGAGTAATCACATATCGAGTTCACGCAATATCTCCCCTTTACGGCGCTTTCTCAACCTTTTTTTTTAATGAATTTCGTCAGGCCAGATTCGTATAATATATATTCTTTTTTTAAAACAATGAGAAGCAGGAAAAAAAGAAAAAAGAGAGAGAGAGAGAAGGAAATCAATTTGCCCAAATTTCACGTCAAATTTTAACTTTTATTCCGTGAAGTTTCGCCATGGCGAGTGCCGCACCTTTTCGGAAAACCGCCGTCTCCCTATAAATAGTTGGCCGCGGTCGCCACCTCTTACCACCATTCCCGCTGCGCACCGCTTCTGTAACCTCCAACACCACCACCCCCCCCAAAAAAAAAAAAAAAAAAAAAAAAAAAAAAAAAAAAAAAAAAAAATCTCCTTCCCTCCCTCTGTCACTCTCTCTCTCTCTCTAGCTTTTGCCTCCAGCCTTCTCTCTCCTCCGTAACCGTCGACAGCTCGAAGAATGAAAGTGGACAGGACGGCCGGGCGGGACGGCGCCGACGCCGACGCCGAAGCCATGTGCAAGAAGATCGAGGTGGCCCTCCTCGACCAACGCGACCTCTGCCCCGCCGCCACCGCCGCGGCGCCGGCGCCGGCAGGGGCGCCGGGCGGGGAGGAGGTCCACTTCACGCCGCCGCTCAACTTCGCGATGGTCGACAATGGCATCTTCCGCTCCGGCTTCCCCGACTGCGCCAACTTCGCCTTCCTCCAAACCCTAGGCCTCCGCTCCATCATGTGAGTGCGCCCCACGCGGGATTTTTTATTTTTATTTTTTGCTTTGTTTTTCCATCCATTTCCGTCCGTTACGTGGGTGCTGAATTTCGCCTTCCGTTTGTTTTGTCTCGTTTTTTTTTTGGTGGTGTGTGTGGTTGCGGTCGGATCGGTTCGGCGGCGGACGGAGCAGTTGCCTGTGCCCGGAGCCGTATCCGGAGGCGAACATGGAGTTCCTCAAGTCCAGCGGGATCAAGCTTTTCCAATTCGGAATCGAGGGATATAAGGTGAATATTCTGTTCCTCGGGATTGAGCTCTTTCCGCTACTTTTGACGTCGCTGTTCCTTTATTTTCCTCATTTCTTTATTCTTCACCTCCCCGTCTTCTTTTCGTTGGGCACCGATTTTTCTCGTCCCTACTTTTAATAGATGGGCATTCGTGGGCGAGCTTGGCTTTATCGGTAACCGCTCGATAAGCTATCTTCGACAAGTGATGTGATTATTTTTTAGCCCATCGTACGAGTGGGTAGTTAGCGGGTTTTTTTCTCTTCTTCTTCTTCTCTTTCTTTTTTTGAATTCGCATCTTCTCGACTTTACGGCCGTCTAATTTGCGCTTGCACCGGTCGTGTTTGCTCGGTGGCTTGAGTGGAAAGGGGGGCCCTTCATATTCCGATTATCCGGAAAGTAGGACAAATGGAGGATGGCAGCCACTGGGGCATTGAATTGCATTAACGATTGATGTGCCGAATTGGTATCTTCTTAGTTGAATGGGCATCATGGGCATCGTTTTGATTAGGTTCCTCTATGTACATATTCAGAGTGGGGAGATAAGACCCAATAATGGGAACATCCCAGAAGAATGCTCATGAGTGTCACATGCATTCATTGTCTTTTTTTTTCTTTTCTTTTTTGAGATAGGGAATCCGAAAAAGTTGGCCGATAATTTGATCCAACGACAGTGGCAGTGCTGTAATATCGTGTCAGTAGCCTGAGTCTTTTTTGAGAAGATGAAGTCGGAGAGTATCGTCAGTAGATATCCTTGTTCAATATATGTGTTTTTTTTTTTTGAGCAAAGTTCAATATATGTGTTTAATCTGGCTGTTTGGTAGGGTTTAATTTTGCTGACGTTCTACTTGATTTTTGGGTGTCGCGTGCATTTGAAAACTGATTTAGTTTCGAAATCATGTGATGAGCACTTGGTGTATATTTGTCCCGTGCACCGGAAAGAAAAGGCAAAACCATGAAATCAGCGAAATTTATGGTAAAATTGTTTCGGAAATGATGATAATGACAACTGAATATTGTCCTTTAGAAATTTTCGTGAAGGGACTACTCATTACTCGGTTGGTCCGCACCTTACTAGCTTGACAACTTGCATCTTTCGATAAGTTTCTAGATGACTTTTCTACTCAACTCGTGGATGCATTTTCTTCAGTATTTTTGCTTTCTCCTCCATAAAACGTTGGAGAGCCTCTTCCATTCATTTTTTTTCTCTGGTCATTGGGCGTCATCTTACGACATTCTACATTGAAACGTTTCTCCTTATTTAACTTTAAGTTTTCCAATCAAGTAACCCAAAGCAACTAAAGTCGACAGCTCAGATTTTGAATACACTTTGGAATCTACAGTTTGGTTGTAAAGATTTGAATTTTCTTTGATGATATTGATCCTTGCTCAATGAGCGATCTTATTGAGGGCCTTCCTCTTTCTGCTATTGCTATTTTCATGACACACACACACACACACAGAGTTTGCAAAAATAACTCAGAGAATGCATAAACTCGTTGCCTATTTTTCTTAAATTTTCCATCACTGCGGTACGTTGATTTGTGATGATTTCCAAGTGAAAGATACTAATACCGAATTTGCAATCCTAAGATGTTGACTCGAGTATGATGAGTGAAAGAATACAGATCACTAGATTTGCATCTAGAACATAGCATTCTGTGAGGACAAGTTGGCTACTTTTTTCAGCCTTCTTAGGACAAAATATGAAAATACAAGCTATACGTGAAATTAGACTATAGAAAATTCTGGCTGGTAAACTTTTCCTTATAGCTAAACAATAATTGTAGAGATACATGTTCCTGGGAAAAAAATTGGAATAAAGTCTTCATGTTTTACTAGGTTTAGAACCTCTCTCAATAAATTACAAGCAAAGTAACCCCAACTTTGTTGCTATTGGTTTCTGTTGGTTGACAATCCTAAGCAATTGGATTAAAAGATGAGAACTCCTCAGGCTGGTTTATATAATTTATTTTCTCTGGATTTATTTTCATAGGTGGGCACTAACGACTGTGGTCCATTTGAGTGGTTCTGTCCAAGTAATTTATCTTTTCTGTGTTGCCTTTAGGGTTAAGTATGTGCATTTCGTTATTGTTTAGTGATCCATATCTTAATTTTTTGCAGACCTTATTTTATAACTAGCTACACTAGAGACTAGAGTAATTCCATATTCAAAAGCGATCATCTTGGTTGTGTTTTCAGGAACCTTTTGTATATATCCCAGAGGAGACAATTCGTGAGGCATTGAAGGTTCTACTTGGTACGACAATGATTCACTCTCATCCTATATTTACCTGGATGCAGTAATTAAATTTGGTTTGAGGGTCTTAATGTTTCTTCTTGCCATTTTTAATGCAGATGTAAGGAATCATCCTGTTCTAATTCACTGTAAGAGAGGAAAGGTATGTTGCTTCATCTATATAGCTAGCTAATGCTGCAGTTTAAACCAAGCTTTGCTTAAAAATGGGTTTTGACTTTTGGGGTTTTCCCTCCTATGCGCAGCACCGCACGGGCTGTCTGGTGGGCTGCTTGAGGAAATTGCAGAGGTGGTGTCTTTCATCCATATTCGACGAGTATCAGCGCTTTGCAGCAGCGAAAGCAAGAGTTTCAGATCAAAGGTTCATGGAGTTATTTGATATTTCTAGCTTGAAGAATGCACCATTGACATTTTCATTCTCAAAGAGGATCTGCTCGCAGTCTTAAGCAGATATTTTGATTTCCAGTGGTGGAGGCAGTTCGATCGTCTTGCTTTAAAATTAGTAGGAAAGGGTTGATGAGTTTCCTGACTGCTTTGCCGCGGCTAAGGAATAGTGCTTATTTGTTTTTCCTCTCGTGCAGCTATTAATAAGAAGGACACAGACTTCTATGGGGGCTCTTCAGATTCGTTCAACGGGTCCTCTAGTTCATTTAATTAGCAAGAAGAATAAGGTGCCAATTCGCATAAAACGTGTGTATGAATCAACGGCCAAAATAACTGTATCTGCTAACTGTAATCAGCTGTTTTTCGCCCATTGTTATATTAGAGGCCTGGCAGCTGGGAAGGGCAGCACTTTTTAGTGTTAGGATTTTGGTCAAATGAATTTTGCGGATTGTAAAGTTAATGGGATCTTACATGTCTAGTGCAATCTGAGGGGAATATCCTTTTGCGAATGTAATTCTCACAAGTGCTCTAGCATTATGTTGAAATGGCAATTCGTTTCCATACTGCTTTCTATGTAGTCCTCTGGAATTTGGCTTTACATGTTTTCCGCGTAATACGTGTCAACGCCATTAGACTAGATATTGAGTAGATGTTGAAGTGATTGAATACTGACAGAGCAAACTACTGCTCTACCGTGAATTTCCGCCGCACTACACTGATTTGATTTCCACCACTTTAGCATGAAGGTTGGTTCCATTACCTTGATTTCGATACGTTCACATACTGATTTAAGGGGGAGCGATAGAGGGGACAGATGCAATTTGGTGATTCAAATGCGAAAGAGAAGAACGATCAGTGAATCTTGAGCTCGTCGATGATGAGGATTATTTTCGAGACGTCGCTCCAACTGCCCGGAGAATGTATCTTTTCACTTCACCAAAAAAGCATAAAACCCTGTGAATCTCTTGCCCCTGGAGGGATCAATAATGAAGGGTAGGTTAACGACTCGCAAGCTGTTTAGGCCCAGAAATCAGCAAATGAGCTAACGGAAGCTTAGACCGTCAAAGCATTTGACCAAAAGGGCTTTGATGTCCAAAGGGCCTCGCAATGACCATCGGACAATCCACTGCATGCCCTCTGCCACTGTACACAATTATTGTCGGATCGTGAGCCATTCTCAAAACGCGCCCGCCCCCCCTTCTCTATTTTTATAATTCTCTTTTTGTAATGGAATACGAGCACAGGATACGATACCTCCAGATACGGTTTCGGATCAAGGGGAGAAGCACGAAACGAGTGGGGATGCAGGCTTTTTTTTTCTTTCTTTTTTTGTTTGTGGCTAGCAGGGTCAAAAAGGATGCGGACAAGAGTCTTTTTTTTTTTTTTTTTTTTTTTTTTTTTTGAGTCTGGCACAAGAGTCTCGAAGAGTAATGATTCAGCATCACACCCCCCAATTCACCATGTGATGCGCGTATAATGGCAGTAAGAAGCCAATTAAGGGAGGCAGGACGAATCTCTCTCTCTCTCTCTCTCTCTCTCTGAATCCATGGTGGAGGACCACCTCTTCATGTCTCTCTCCCAGCCTAAGGTAGCGTGCGTGCCTGAGCAGTGTCTGCTCTTTCATTTCATCTTTTCTGCCCTACCCCTATATTTTTCGACCCTTCATTAATGTAAGGGGTCATTCCCGTTTCATACCAACTTGCATCCCGGTGGTGGTCGGCGACGACAAGCTCGTTTTGCTGGGATCGATGATGTGAGTACATCGTCGACTGCCGGATCGAGTGACACATAATTTTCCACTCGAGATTGATTAAAAAATTTGAGGGTCATTGTTAAACTTAGGCTCAAATTAGTTCACATTGCATATATCTTAATCTCGTGCCGACCTGACACTTAAAAGGTTGAACTCAGCCCTTTCTTGTCAACGAAAAATAGAAATAAAAATTGCGCTGCATTCCTATTTAGTGTCAGAATTTTTTGGGAGAAGACACTGTTTAATTACTAAGTAAAGCTTGCGAGCTACTCAAGAGTTAGGAATTTCGAGATTATCTTTAACTCAATGACTTCCTCGACCTCGTTTTGTGCACCCAGCGGTGGAAAATTACCTCGAAAACCCATAATTGTCCGCATCCGCACGTGACGTCCACTACAATCTTACGAGAGAAACCAAATTCCACATCGTAAATCGAGCACTTTAAACTTAGCAAAGTCAAGTTTTTGGTACCAAACGTTTTGGTGGGGCTCCAAATGTACAAAAGAACATATCAAAGTTTCTTTGCAACCAAAAACAGTGTTTTGGGCAGCGAGAAGAAGATCCGGTAGGCAACCCCATCGGCTCCGCCTTCGATGGGGCGGATCAACTCTCGGGGAGTCGTCGATATAAAGATCGGCCACTCTTTCCCACCCTTTTTCGATGCAAAGATCGCCACGATGGCCAGAGATTTCGCGCAACTCCATCGCTGTAAAGATAGGTAGAGAAGATGAGCGAAAATGCAGTGTGAGCGAAAGAGTGGAAAGGAGAAAGGAGAAGAAGGGCGATAAGGCACATGGGCCACATGGACGCAACTTTTCTCCTCGTGTTCAGCATATACAAACAAAAGGATAAAAGAAAAGGACGGAGAACACCCGTGGTTACTGAGCGGTCGTCTTGTCGCGGCTGCTGCCATTGCCCGCCCGAGTGTGTAGCGTCCCCGCCCTTCCCGGTCCCCCCGCCCTACCTAATTCTGTGACCCTCACATGAAGACCGCCCTACCTAATTCTGTGACCTTCACATGAGCCAAAGAAGCAATATTACTCGATCATTATAAAACTGGCTGTAATCTTATTTTGTTCCACATTCACTGTGTCATGAAAGGGTCGGACCAGATTCCACATGGACATTTATTTAAAGTGAAAGTTTGCTTCCTTCATTTTTCGACCCCTTATGCGATATATTATCTTCTTCTGTAGTCGGGTATTGGTATTCGGGTCACGGCCCTACCACGATAAAACGAATCGAATGTGGACACAAACGGGTCATGAATCAGAAGCCGAAAAGGGTCAGGAAGAACGTGCACCCAAGCAGGAGGAGCAGTAAAAGCAATGTAGAAGGGGGAAAAAACATAAGTGTCATAACTCTCAAATATGGACAAGGCTTACTACAAGTAGTGGAAGAAGATTAGCTTTTCTCATGCCCCTACGACAACTCTGGAATTAGATACAATCAGCAACAGGGACCCCAACCCCCAAAAAAATGTAGAATTCTACATTTAAAACCCACCCGCCCAAATGCTAAAAATAATAATTTTAATCCCTAATTTCCCCTGGTCTCGTCATCACCATCCATCATATTACCTTTCAGTATCCCGTTGGGAAGTCGCATTTTCCATACTCTGCACAGGGAAAACAAAGAAGGAAAAAAAGAACAGTGGGGGGCGTCGTCATTAGTAACTCATCTCATCAAGTATGAAAACGGGGTTTAGCTAAATAAATAAATTACGTTATGATGTACAGTTAATTAAAAATCGCAAGTTAGTGGAGAAACTGGAAAAGCACGGAGCAAGCATCGAAGTCAAAGACCGGTCAAATGTCAGATCAGCAGTAGAAAAAGGACAAGAGAACGATTAATTTTCCCAGCCACCACCATTCACGTGGTTGCTCCCTTGGCGGGACCCATTTTTTGACCTTTGTTACTCGTATGACCTGGACTCCACCTTCGGATTTTTCACAACCACCATGATGATGTTCTCTCAATCATTATCGACCTCATGGAGGTCCGGATACGGCGCAAAATACGGTGCAAAAATACGTATACGGTAGGGTTCAGACTTCAGAGGGAGGCAGGAATACGTACTGGGAGGCTGGGATACGATGGAGGCGGCCCCGCCGAAGTCGCAGGTCCAGAAGCCCCGCCCATTCTTCTGGTAGTAGCTGTTGAAGGCGTACGACGCGTGCGCCTCCAGGGTGTTCGGGTCGTAGCACGTGGAGCCCCGCTGGATGGCGCGGCAGTCCGCCCCGCCCTCCCCGCACGCGAAGTCCAGCGCCGCCTGCAGCTTCTCCTTCCCGGCCTCGCCTTTGGCCACGCACCAGGTGTTCGCCGACGAGCTCTTCGACACTCCGCCCCGCCCGCCCTTCGCCGGCGCCGCGACCCCCCTCTGCCCGCCGCTGACAGGCGCCGACTTCCCGGTGTCGTGGTAGTTCTTGAGACCCTCCACGGTCAAGGGTACGTTGTAGACCTTGTCCTCGTTCGGGTAGAAGAGGCCGTAGTTCTGCTCCGACGAGGGGCCGGGCTTCTTGTTCTCGTTGAAGAGCGCGAAGAGGTAGACGGTGAGGTCGGCCTGCCGCCTCAGCGGGGTGCCGCCGCCGGTGAGGATCCGGCGGACGAGGTTGCCGTTGTAGGCGGCGGCATTGTCCTTGCTGGCGCCGACCTCGTTCTCGTCGCCCTTGGAGGGCCACCCCGTCTCGGTGACGACCATCTTGATGTCGTCGTACTTGAGGGCCGACATGGCGGCGAAGACGGCGTCGATCTGGGCGTCGAAGAGGTTGAAGTAGCGGAGCCCGTTGCCGGCGTCGACGACGCCCGGGTTCTCCCGGAAGAGGGCGTAGTCCAGGGAGATGACGTCGGAGTTGGACTCGTAGGCGAAGAAGGGGTAGGCGTTAACCATGAGGTAGGAACCGGTCTGGCGGAGGAACTCGAGCATGGGCTTGAACACCGGTTCGATGAGCTCGGGCCGGAACGAACCAGCCGACGAAGGGTACGAGGCCTGCAAAAACAAATAAAAATGGGTGTCGAATCGTCGACTCTCTTTACACTAACAGAAGAAAGAACGCGGAACATGATGGAAAATGTCTTGATACGACACAAATGGACAGCCTGCGTACCTGCAAGGCGCTGAGGGCGATGGGCGAGGAGATCTTGATGTCGTTGTGGAGGTTGTACTTGACGAGGGCGGTGTGGATGTTCTTCATGGCGGGGACGAGGAACTTGGTGGTGTGTTGGGGGTCGACGAACACCTCGTTGCCGACGGCGATGGCCTCGATCTGGGTGGCCGGGTGGTAGGCGGCGACGTTGCGCTGGACCCAGTCGAGGGAGTAGGACAGGCTGCGGGCCGCGGCGAAGAGGCGCTCGTTGGGGAGGTCGACGGTGAGGCGGATCCCCGTGCCGGCGAAGGCGTGGAGGACGGCGGGGTCGGCGTCGTAGATCTTCACCTTCTGGACG
Source organism: Eucalyptus guilfoylei (assembly GCA_016097605.1). Taxonomy (NCBI): domain Eukaryota; kingdom Viridiplantae; phylum Streptophyta; class Magnoliopsida; order Myrtales; family Myrtaceae; genus Eucalyptus; species Eucalyptus guilfoylei. The sequence continues at coordinate 22,106,695 of CM027860.1, forward strand.
CCCTGCGACTTGAGGAGCTGCACCACCTTGTTGGCCGGCGGCAGGTTGTCGGCCACCCGCCCGTAGTTCACTCCGATGGAACCACCGTCTGTCCACACTAAACGACGACACCCATTACAAGAGAGAAAGGCAGAGGAAAAAGGGCGCGGCATTCTGCTCCTCGTGAGCCGGAAAGCTTTCGACTTGAGCTGCATTTGAAAGTTTCCCGAGAAAAAAAACGGGAAAAAAAACATGGCGAACGAGGAAAGAAGAGGAGAGCTTCCAAAACTTACCAGCAAGAGAGAGAACAGAGAGAAGTAAGAAGAAGAAGGAAAGAGGAAGACGGTCCATAATGCCGATGGTGGTCCTTCGGAGGAGAAACAGAGCAAGCGAAGAAGCTGGGAGAGGAGGAGCGAATGCCTCTCCTCGGTTCTCTTCTTCTCGTCTGCAACTGCGGGCGAGCGGGCGGCGGTGAGTGACTGAAGTGGAGCGAGTGGAGTGAGTGTTAAAGACCAAGGGGAGTGCCGTTGAGTGGGGTTCATCGTGGGGACAAAGGGAGGGAGAGACTCGTGGGCCCACGTCACGCACAGACTCTCTCTCTCTCTCTCTCTCTCACGTGTCCCCACGCACATACTGTTCACGCAAACTCGACCGTTGGATGCTGTGCCAGACTGCGCACCCTTGGATCCCCGCTTCGCTCGTTGAAAGCGCATCGCAGCGTCCCCACCCCCCCGAGTATTTCTTTTTTGCTGCGAAAGGGTATTTGAGCGATGATGGTAAAAAAGAACTTAAAGAAGTGCGCCTTTACTTGCCCTTTTGTCTGTTATCCATACCTATACTGACACTCGATTAGATATTCGAAGAGCGATTTCTCGCTTTTTGCCGCGACTTTTTATCCGCAATGTATAGATTCTTTGTTGTTTACACTCGATGAGTTTAGCGTAAGAGAAAGATTTAATTTTATTTATCGACCTTATCGACGCGACCGTACGAAGAGATGCTAAAATCATGCGGATGTAGCCCGCATTGGGATTTCCTGGTGAAATTAGATGCCGAAGTAGCGAGGAGCTTGCCGACCTTTTAGTTCCATGGCATTGCCGGACGCCTTGAAATCAAGGCTTGGAATAGATATAGATCCGTTGCGTGGAATGTGAAATTTTCCGTGGAAATGCCCGCTGGAATTGATGCGGAGCACTTACTCTTTTTGTCCTGCCGCAAACAGGAAAAAGAGAGACCTCGAGACATTCTGATGCCATCTCGTCCGTAATTTGCACATGTTCCACCCTAGTCGCTGATTGAACTGGTGATTATGTTTCTTGGTGGCATATAACTCGGAAGTACAATAAATTTAGGCTCTTGGATCCATTCTATCACGAGCCTTGTGATGCCATGATGATTGATCCGTACAGCATTTCACCACCCGATCTCTCGCTCCGAATTTCGAACGTTAACCAGCAGTACGGCACCGACAGATCCAAACAAGGGTTGTCGCCGTTTGCTGGAAGATGGTTCAGGAGCTCGGCTTCGCCCTCGGAGAAAACGACGGTGCAAGGTACGAGAGGTCGACCTCGGTTTGATCGCAGAATTGATGATCTCTGCGACATGGAGAAGAGACGAGCGGGGGAGATCCTATCTCCCGGACCGTCTGGTCCTCTGTTTTGTCCTATCGTCCTCGTTTTATGGATTTTTCATTTGCCTATAGCCGACAAAACAATTCCCAAATAACAGCGCGGCCCTCGTAAATCTAAATGACGCATTCCTCGAGAAATATGTTATTCTCGTGCACGAGAACCCATACACACCCCCAAAGGGCCGAGAGTCTTAATGGGACACATTGAGTTTGTCTACATGTCACTCAGTACAGTTGTACGTATGCCGACATCACATATGCACGGTGCAGTGCAAGAAAATACTGCGAATCATCAAGAAGAGCAAAATACGAGGCCACGGAACTTTAAACTCTAGTCAACACGCTGTGAAGTGGAGGTTACCCAGAACCCCATTCATCATCCTTTGTTTTTCCAAGAAGACTTTCAGAGTAATGGTCTGTAAGTAGTTCTCCAAAGAGTGAGCGTGTATATTTCTTTTCATGACCTTCTCTAGTTACAAAAAGTCCACGGCCTCTTCATTCTTACCTTTTACCAAAAAAAAAAAAAAGTCGACAGCCTCTTGCCTTCAAAATACTGTTGAGGTTGCAAATGCCAAGAGTTAAAAACCAGTTAGGGGCAATAATAGCCCCGGTTCATTTCTGTGCAACATTTTTCCGACAGCTACAAAGAATGAGTGCACCTGGTGGCGACTGGCGAATGTTTGCTTGTGAAATGGAACTAAAAGAATGCCTTTGCTATCGTTTCACCTTAGGTAGTCTCTTTATCGGGTCCATTGTACATGGTGCTGCATGCTGAAATTAGGATGAGAAAACACCCAACAAGCCGCCCAAAAGATGGAGATAGCCTTCGTGCGCCAATTCCCCATAACTGTGATAGCGCAACCTAATAAGAAATGGAAGTAAGGATGTGGATAAGTCATTGATGTATGATCATAGCATGTTAAACGACATAAATGATAGTAAAGGATTGTGAGTAAATCATTGTCATTGATGCAAAAACTTCAATCCAAAATCGACATATCCTTCGTCAATAATGAAGTAAGAAAAACTGATCACAACCAGCTGAAATCATAGTGGATAAACTGAGGGAGGCACATCAAGCATTGTTGAAATTACTTGTGCAATTGGGTATAAGATGCATATGCTCCTCTAATCGGAATACTATGACTAATTAGAACCTTGCAGCTAGTAATAGAAAAAATAAAAATTTAATGTGGCCGATATACGCTTCAGCCATCGACAAGGACAGAGCAATAATTGAAGCAAAAAGAGTACCTCAATGAACTGGATGTTTGAAACTTTGCTAGTCTTTTCAAGCTGAAGAGCACGTGCCAACAGCAGCTGCAATTCAACACCAGAGTCAGACCCCAGAAAAATGCTATAGCTAGTCAGGAGACCCAACAGAGAGAGAGGTTTAGGGGAGGACTATTTAGTGACTGTAATCAAAGCTTGGTAACAGTGGAGATAAATAAGCACAACAAATGCTTGGATAACCTCTGCCAGAAAGGCCAGCACACCAAATACCGCCATCAGGAAAACAGTGTAAACGCTAGGCAGCACAAAATCCTGCATCATAAAGATAGAAATAAATGTGAAATTGCAGTGGCTGAGGCAAGTGTAATGTAAACTGATGTCGATAGTGGCATGTGTAAACCAATGTCCATATCAGCATCAGGAAATAATCTGATGTACTTGGTCAGTACATAAAATAATGAAAATGCAGATTTTGGGATGGGCACACGTCTGATACAAGCTCGTGCCCTGTGCTAAATTGTACAGTATCTAGCCATCCAACCAACATATTCAACAAGTAAATAGCCTTAGTCCATATACAAACACTTGAAGACATATAGGTATCAAAGATTAAGGTCAATATTTCCTGATCCTAAACAAAAACTTACAGAATTAGGTCAAATCTATAGTAAGTTTTACACACATAGCCAAGAGCCTGCTATTTTAACCTGAGTGAACCAAGAATTTACTTCAAAGGAAACACACCAAGTTCCATGAACCTACCTCAAAGGAAAATGCACAGATTCCAGCGGCAGGGCTAGCCAGCAAGGCAAATGAAAACACAGTCGACCTGAAAAGTAGATGCAACAGAAGCAATAAGTCGTATACACAATTTCCAGAGAAGGAAGACTATCTTCATCACGATATTTTCGAGGTTACACTTATCCACTTCCACAAAAGAGTAAGGAGCCAATTTACATCACGATCTGAGAGGACTAAAATATATCATACTGAATGCAATAATTTTCCCAAGGTTTCTTTAGCATGAGAGAGAGAGAGAGAGAGGAAAGACTTTTGTATCATTGTATCAGATATGTTTTAATGCATTTCAAGATTCAAGCTATGATAAAATTTAAAAAAAAAAAAAAAAACTGCATCTATGCTCCAGTTCATTCATGGAAAGGCCTGCAAATGACAGAATATGTCAATCTATAGTATAAGCATGCTCGTGTAAAAAATTGTACATAGGTTGATCTGTTTCTCTGGCTCCTGCTCGAATAAGACAATAGCTGATTCCACCAGTTATTGCTGAAAATAAGCCACCTAGCACTGCCAATATATGGTGACTTCCCTTAGCATAAGCTTGTACTTTGCCCGCTTTATTTAACCCCCCTGGAAAAATCGATAATCGGTTTGAAGTAAGTTAACTTTCTAATCTTTCATATACAGGTGGTTCTTACAGGGTAAAATACTAACAAAAGAATTTCACGTTTAATTGATATAAAAATAACCCAACTGCCGTACCCTGTACAACAGGCTCATTCCCAGGTTAGAGCATCAACTTTTTCACTAGAAGGAAAACCTACAATAATTGTTCAAAGAACTGAACCATGACACCATTGATGCTCATGCCATACTCCCTAGCTCACAACTTATAAGCTCACACTCTTCTCCAAACACAAATAATCAGGGAAACTGAGAGAAACCAGTTAAAAAGAAGATGAATCAATGGAGCAATCAAGCCTAAAATTGCAGATGCTTTTCTTTTGTTTTCCTTTTTTGGTTTAGCGTGCCTGTATTATCATGAAATCAGGACAAATTAGTGCAACTGAAATCAAATGAGGCGTGCTCTATGTCATTAACATTCTTAAAGCAATTGTCATCCGGCATCTACTTTAAAAGGTTCTGCGAACTCACTTGTATACCTTGTGTGATAAGCATCTGCTGGAAGATAAAAAGCACACCAAAGTAACTGCAAGCAAGACCTAAGACAAGATAAGATCAAGAAAAGCAGTCATGCACTAGTCGATAATATATAGCAGGTATGGCTATATAAGAAGAGATTTTCATAGTGAATAAAATTCCAACTAAAAAACGGACACACCTCCTATATCCCCAATCCTCAACTTCTCCCGCAATATGACTCTTGCCGCTATTGAAGCCATAATTGGAGTTGTGAAGCTCAAAACAATGGCCTGAGACAAAGGTAATCTTTGAATGCTGAAATGAAAAAGAAGGAAGGTTCAACTCAATTTAGAATGAATGGTACTTGAAATTCTTCAACACAATACAAGCATGGAAATGTAGGAAAGAGGATAGCCAGAATATTTGAAATTATACATGCAAGTGAAGAAATTAAGCATCAGCTGATTTGAAATGTCATATCATGTCTATGATGGAGGTCAGCTTTCGAGACAGCAGCCCGTCATGCATATCTAATGGATGCACAACTGAGAATATAGAGGCGAGTCCTATCGACGTTGCTGATGATTCCAACGTGTACCAATGGGGATGCATTGTTCTTTCAAGTACAAGAAGATACTCGAGATGGACTTAGAAAAGAGAACATGAGCACCTCTAAAGCAAAAAGGCACATAAGCATGAGGATAAGACAAATTAAGGAAGAAAGCAGATCTAACGTCACTTACCAATAGATAAAACTCATTAGTGAGAGATATCCAAGTACAGCTCTTGAAAATAAAAGCTTTCTAGCAGGTTTGGGCTCAAATAATGGCTGTCCACCCTTCCTTAACCACAGATACGATGATATCAAAATTAGTGTACATCGAGCAAATGCGGTCTCAAACAACGGAATCGACTGAGCTGTCACGACAGAAATAAGGGGAAAAAATCAGTCTGCATCCAAAACAAATGACATCTCAATTATCATCTGAAAAGAATTATATCAAATGAAGGTCAAAAAGTTTAAGAATGATTATCAAAGACACTGTATTATGATGCCCTGAGATTTGATAAGATAAAGGACAAAATCATTCAAGAAGTAATTGATAGAACAAATATAGAGTAAATAGTTCCAATCTGAGTTACCAAGCTCTCACTGTCCTATAAGGGTTAGAAGGCAAGTAAATGGGGAAGTAGCTTCTTTTCTGAGCTACACATGATGTAAGGCTCTTCTCCATGGTTTGCTAAGGCAATACATTAGGCAACTGCGATTCTTCGGTAATGTTATATATACAAAATTCCAGCAGCTACATTTGGACTAAGACGTACTTATATACAGTGCGTTTCGTCCGTCAATTAGGCACCGAGACTCACACTGGTGAAGAGCAAATACTAACCGGCGAAAGCATCAGAAACAGCTTCCATCAAGAAGTAGATCATCGACGAGGCGGCCATGCATAGCAGACCAGAGTATCTGGATCCACTCCACACCCACAGAGCACACTGAACCGCAGGAGACACCTCGGCATCGTGCGATCTGATTACTTGCTCCTGCTAACGCATACAAAAATGATCAAAGGTTACTTCTCTAATCGCGGCTTCATCTGCAAAATCGCAATTACGAGGAAAGGAGAGACGCGACACGCAACAGAAACTCAAACACTATCAATGAAACATTCACGAGCGTCGACAACAGAAACCGAACGCCGATGAACGCACACGCTCAACCGGCCATCCGATTACACTACGTCGGAGCTGAATCGCGGTCGAATTCGTTACCCTAGGGTTTCGTCGGGGATAGGAGACGGCGAATATGTTGATCTTAGGCTTCTCGGACTGATTCAACAGAGGCGTTATCTCCGGCGCGTCATCACCATTGACATCGGCGGCGGCAGCGGCAGCGGCGGCGGCGGCTTCGGGCGGCGAAGAAGCGACGCTCACGATCAGCTCCACCGCGCGATCTCCTTCGTTCGCCTCCGCCGATGCCATTCGCGCATCGAAGCTCTCCTCCTCAGCGATGGATCGCGAGCGGAGGCGATTTGAGAGACGGTAGGTCAATGGTCATTCGTCGTTACCGTTCCAATTTTGGCTATTGGCGCATTCTTCTTTCTTTTCTTTTTCCTGAAGCTCTCCATCGAGAGCGACGCGAGAACGGTCAAAAATGAGCGAATCGGTGCTTACTGGACCGGGTTTACCGGTCGAACCGGGAGACGAGCACCGACTCTCGGCTCGGTGTCCAGAAGAGGGCCCCCCTCGGGCTTCCACTTCGCCTCTCTCGTCTCTCCACCTTCGCGCCTCTCCGCTCGGCCGACCAACCACCGCGCCGCCGCCGCAGCCGCCGCCGCCTCCTCCTCCTCCGCCGCCTGCGGCTCCGGCTACGGCGAGGACGCCACCCCGCACGCGGCCGATCGGAACGGACGCCGCTCCAGTTCACAGCTGAAGAACCTTCGGGAGAGATTTGGGGGGACCTTGGCTTTCATCGCGGCAAGGTACGCAGGCCGTCTCAGGAAGATAGACTGCTTGAGTGAATTTCTTCACTACCTACTACCTAGTTAGTTTCTTCACTCGGTAGCCAGGAGCGAAAGCCGATTTTAGAGAAACTGAACTGTCGGGTTCGGTTTTTGCTCGAGCACGAAGGATGAGCAATTCGTCGTGTTCATCATCCGAACGGAAAGGAGTCCTTCAATGAGAATCTCATGATGTCGTTCTGTTGCTTCTCCGGTCAGACTGAATTTAGTGATGTAGAACATCGAAATGCTGCAGCTTGCGTGATTGATTTTGAGAAAATCGAATTGTCTTTTCCGTCGTTGGTGGTGTTACGTGAGATTGAAGAACATAGGACATCTTAATCAAATACTAAAATTCCTATTGCATTTGAATGATGATAATGTCTTTGTGTTTTTCTGCAGTGTGGGATTAGATCCCTGTGATGTTGTCCTAGATTATATGACTCACACTTGACAAACTTCTTATGAATGTCCTGCTTCTGCATGTTGAAATTCTTCAACTTTTAAGGAGCAATAGGTTTGTTGCCATCATTTGTGCATACCTCTTGAAGTATAGAGAGAAGAGAGTGAATTCCGGTTCCTTTTGGTAGCAGTGCTCGGTATGGACCGAGGTTTGATGTTCCTGGTGCGAAGAGCTTTGACGGTTCGAAACCCGAACCAGACCTTTAGCTCGCGCTGCTTTTGTTCTCCCCCTATGTCCCTTTCCCCTCCCTCCAATGGTAAACTCTTTGTTGGTGGTGCGTTCTGTTCTCTCACCTTAAGTCAATTATCATATGAGATTACGTTGTCACGTGAAACACTTGGATGTCTAATTTTTGTCGATCTCGGTGCGATAGGACTGTCGTGGTCAGTTGATGAGAAGTCCTTGCAAGATGCTTTCTCTTCATTTGGGGAGGTCACTGAAGGTAAAGCAATCTCCAAAAGCCTAATATTGATGCAAATTCTGTACTGGTTTGCTAATTAATGTTCTAGATCATCCAAGCGTCTCCTGTGAACAAAGTGAGACTCTGACTGTGAATGGAAATTGTTTTAATTTCCCATTTGGTCAAAAGAAGTGGACAAAAGGAACGATGCAAGTGTGGACGGCCGACTGGCAAACTATTGATCTATTTGATAGGCCCACTTAAGGATCTTCTCAGTAACTAGATCTGATATTTTTGGAGATGGCTCAATCTTGCCGTGATATACTCCACACCTATGCTCTGTGGGTTTGTATGCAGCCATGTGTTGCACATGATGGCAGCAAAAAAAGCTATCTAATTGCCTCTCATTTGTATTTGTCAAATTTGCAGTATTGTTTAGTTCTGCGACTTGTGCTGATTCTTTTAAAGTTATTTTCTTCTAAAAATTCATCTATTAAAACACCGTCACTCAAAGGAAGACATTTACCAACACAAGTACCAGTCATGTCTCTCCTTTCTCATGGTTAGTGATGCTTAACGTTTTCAGGATTAGACCATAGAAAGATGATAGGGAAAGATGTCTTACTTTCTGACGGCATACAACTGTGTCTGAAGCTTTCTTTCGCTAACTGCCTCGAATTTTGTTTCAGTTAAGATTTTGTATGACAAAGACAGTGGCAGATCAAGAGGCTTTGGTTTTGTTTGTTTTACAAGCCAAGCTGATGCTACATGCGCAAAAGATGCCATGGATGGGAAGGTGAATAAGTATGAGATTTCCTTATATCATTTTTTTTTTTTTTTTTTTTTTTTTTTTTTTTTTTTTTTTTTTTTTTTTTTTTTTTTTGGGGGAGCATTGTATTAGGTTCAAGTTCTGCTCACGTTTCTCAAAATTCAAGAACTACATTCCAACTATGGCACTTTTGATTGTAGGCATTGCTAGGCCGACCCTTAAGGATAAGCTATGCTCTTGAAAAGGTCCGTGGTGCTCCAGTTGTCGTCCCTCGCCTCTCAAGTAATGATGATGCCACCAGTCTGAAGTGGTGATCTTTTCTGGTATTTTCTTTATCTCAGCATTGACTTACTACGAAAAGAGTAGCTAAGACACCTAAATTGTCCGTGATAGCCCCATATCCTTTCAGTGCTTCGTATCGTTGAATTCACCTTGCGAAAGAAAAGGGCTTTCTTGCTTGTACCTAATATTAATAGGAATTAGAACTCACAGATAGCTTATCAATACGCAATTTGTTAATGCAATTAATGCCATTCTAGGCTGAAAGATCAATTTGAGGTCTGAGCCTCATCTTTTTTAGTCGAAATCCACCTTTTGCTGCTTATGGCATTCTGACTCATATGAAGAGTGGCAAGTAGTTCTGCTCTCATATGCAGAAAAAGAAGATGTGTAATTAGCACTATTAATTACCAATGGTAGTAGTGGTGATCTTTTTGATAGCTTTACCTTTCGACCCTTCTACTCTATGCAGCTTGAGATCAAGACTGGTCTTGGCCAAGGAAGTGGATTGACTTGCCCGGTGAAAAGGGAAATGGCTGTAATCCATATTTATGAAGCTTGATCTCGCTGGAGGGTCAAATACTGATGAAGCTTGGTTTTCAATTACCTGGAGGATCTATTAGTGAGATCTAATCTTCAGCTATTTTGGTAACTGTGTCAATTCGCCTTTTTACCTCGCGGTAATTATGGTGATAGGCTGTGGAGGGCCATGAGTCATGCTAGTCGCTGGAAGCCATAAGCATGCCTTAGTGGGTACTCATTAATAACCTGTGCTGGTGGGGATTGATGCTCTCATTGACAAACTTGATTATTGTTTGATGAACGATTGGCCCCTCCTGCTTATGAGGCTGCAAGTGTTATTCTGAACTATCCTCTCTTTCTAGTCTTCCATCTGTTTGCCGTGATATTTTCTTTATGCTGTAGGAATGCTTGATCAGCGGTGTTCTAAAATTTGTTCATGTTACTCTTTTGTTCTCCAACTCGTTTATTTCTTCAACTTTATTTTCTTGAGTTGGCGATAAAAGACGATCAGTTGAAGGGGTGAATCAAGAACTTTAGCAGTCTACACTTACCAAGGTCATGTTTGCTCCGCTTTAGCCTTTAGGGAACGTTAGACCGGAGCATGTAAATCGGTCAATCTACACTGTCGGATCGTTGAAATGGATCTACGAATGATAAGGGTTGTAGAACAGCTAAAAGTACTACACCACCGCATTTTACTTGAGATATTTGGTATGTATGACGGAATGGTATTTCAACTATTATTCCCGGTGGTGGTAAAAAAAAATGATGTGGGAATTCAAAAAGGAATAGAGTGAAATATCGAATAAATCTCCCGAAAATAAGTATGGTAGTGATGAAAATAAAAACACGCTTGTAAGGGTGACCAAAAAATAAAAATAAATACATATATATATACACGCACACGCACACATATGCACTTCTAAGAATGATTATATAAGTCAACACTGGAGATGAATGTGACGAGCAAGCGGGTGGAACTTACAAGGACATTAAGATTAGACCCTTATGGGCCTGAGGACTAATGGGCCGGATCAGGAATGGGTGGGCTTGGTCTAATCCCTTCACACTTGTTGGCGGGCTCGGGGTATATGTTTGGACACTCGGTCTGCCCACCATCTTCAATCCTAGAAAGTATTACTTTTTTTTTTTTTTGGTTGGTTAGCAAGTATTACTTTTGAAAAGATAACTTTGGAACCTCACAATTTTCCATCTCTTACGCTATTTATTTATCATGCTCACATTGCTTTAATACACTTTTTCAGGGTCTAACCCATTTGAACTCCGAGCCCATGTTTCTATTTTTGGAAAATATCCACATGTGGCCATGTAGGCGGGCCTCGACAAGCCCATACATCCATGTGGGCCAGGCCCGCCGTCCGTCAAGGTCCATCAATCGAGCGAATTCAATCTCGAGAGAGGGCATCTTCGACGGAATTGCCGATCTACTTCCAACGAAGCGGTGCCGTAGCGGCAAAGACAGGACGGCATATGGATCCCCAGTGGTCACTCCATCGATATTCGAACCGCAGCAGCTGACCGAGAACGAACGAAGCAACACGAAAGCGAAGCGGCTCCATCCACCACCACCACCACCACCGATCGCCCATGGACAACGAGCCCATGGAATCGGCGGCGCTCAAGGGCGGCGGCGAGGACAACTCCTCCGCCGCCGCCACCGCCGCCACCATCGACTCCTTCCGCGAGATCACCTCCGCCTCCCGCGAGGAGGCCGTCTTCTTCCTCGAGAGCCACAATTGGGACCTCGACGCCGCCGTCTCGACGTTCCTCGACAGCAACGCCCCCGCCGACGCCGACGCCGACGCCGACGCCCCCCCGCTCCCCGTCCCGGACCCCGCCCCGGCTTCCCCCAACTCGCCCTCCCGGTCGCCCTCGGCGTCGCCGGCGCAGTCCCCGTCGCTGTCGTACTCCCCGTCGCGGTCCCCGTCGAGGTCCCGATCGGCCTCGCCGGCCAGGCCCCCCTACGAGCTCCGCTCGCGCCGGGCCGCCGAGGCGAAGAAGAAGCCGGACAAGCCGTCCGGCAGCAGGGGGGCGCGCGGCGTCCGCACGCTCGCGGATCTGAACCGGCCGGTCGATCACGACTCCGACAGCGACTCCGATGAACCGCGGGAGTACTATACTGGCGGCGAAAAAAGGTCTCTCTTTTGTCTGTCTCTGACATTCGCTTTACTTAGACACACTATCAGCTATGCTGGCGGCGGCGGCGGCTTGCATCTGTTTCAATAATTTATGCGTGGAATCGAGGTACACGAAATAAGTGACCCGCGAGTAGTTGCCCCCCGTCTCTCTGGAATTGAGAAGTTGAGGTTGTTTGCTTCTTTGATAATTGCGAATTAGGTATAATTGAAGATCGATCTAAAGCTGTCGTTCTTTGATCTGTTAGTGAGTGGTGAGTTGCTAGAGTGGAACTTCCGTTCAATTTTTCCTAATTTATACCCATCGATCAGAAACGATTTGCGCTCCTCTTTGGAACTATCTGCAAAAGCTAAATTCATGCTCAGCCAATGGCTTCCAGCATCTCTCCGTGGAATCCTTTGGAAGATAAACACTTGAGCTTTCTCATAAGATTTTTGTGATGAGGGTCTGCATTCGCTTATTCAACTTACCTCGTATTTTAGCCTTTCAAATTATCCCGGTGTAGTTGGTAGAGTAGAAGTAAGCTGGACGTTTTGTCAGCACCAGGTGATTTTAATCATTCTTGTAACTGTTCCTTGAGCAGCGGTAGGGAGGATATTAGCCGGAGAGAAGAATCCTGCCTGTTCTTCTGGTATCGTGTGCCAGAGCGAGTGTTATGTGGTTTTGATGAATTAAGTCTAAGACCAAACTTAAGTAGGTGATTTTGCAATAAGCAGACAACCTCTTGGTGTGGTGTAGCATTGGAAGGCTTTTGAAAATGAAACCATGAACCTTTTTTTTCGCCGAACTAATGTGTGGGTGATTTTACGATGACTGGAAAACCTCCACCATTTCCATCTTCCTCCTTGAAAACTCAAAGGGAAGAAGAAATAATAGAACATCTGTCCTGTATTCAGTGCTGAAATTTTCACTGGGCAATGACAGTATTCATGCGATGTTCCTACTAGTATTGTCATATTAGATTTCGTTTGATTAGTGATTTAATGCTTTCAAATTTTATGTTCTTCTGGAGCAGCGGAATGCTTGTCCAAGATCCCACCAAGGGGAATGATGTGGATTCAATTTTTAGTCAAGCGAGACAAAGGGGCGTGGAAAGACCTGCTGATAACCAGTCATCAAGATCAAGAAGCTTTACTGGACGAGGGAGATTGCTTTCTGGGGATGTCGTCTCATCTACTCCTGAGCACCCTGAAGTGGTCACTCACACGATTACGTTTTGGCAGAATGGATTTACTGTTGATGATGGTCCTCTGAGGAGGTTGGATGATCCTGAAAATGCTCAATTCTTGGAGGTATGTCTCGTGATTATTGCAAGGCTTTTTCTTGTGGCTATTGACATCCATCTCTGTTACATAAAAGGTATGTATTAGGCCTGTTGTTTGTGTTTAAGTTCAAGAAATTTGAGGTTCTTAATGCTCAGGCAAGATTGTCTGATCCATTTCTATAGCTATTTAAGTTCTTGGCTCTGTTTATATTGAGTCATGTCATAACCAGAAAATGGATGATATCACAATTCACAAGAATGGCTCAAAATATATGGTTGCTATTTTCAATAGTTGGCTAGTTTGTCGCATTACTGATTTTGTTAATGTTACATGCAGAGCATCAAGAATTCAGAGTGTCCTCAAGAAATTGCTCCAGCTGATCGGAGGACCGCAGTGCATGTTGATCTCGTGAGGCGCGAAGAACCCCACACCGTAAGTCCTCTTTCCCTTCCCAAATTGCCTCTGCAAGTCCTTTTGTCACTGCAGCAATGAGATTATGTGGTATCTGTTCTCTTCCCTGCAGGAACCAAAGAAGCGCCAACTTCCATTCCGTGGAACGGGAAGAACTCTAGGCAGCACAAGTAGCTCTCCTGCTGCCTCTGAACCCGCTGCCGCTGCCTCTTCCCTTAATACTTCGCCAGCTCCATTAATGGGTCTAGTGGTGGATGATTCGTCACCGTCCACTTCAATTCAACTTAGGTTAGCCGATGGGACGCGCATGGTATCCCGCTTCAACTATAGCCATACAATCCGGGATATTCGTGCCTTCATCGATGCGTCCAGGCCTGGCGGGGAAAGAAACTACCAGTTGCAGACTATGGGGTTCCCTCCCAAGCAACTCAATGATCTGGATCAGACAATAGAGCAAGCTGGAATAGCCAATTCGGTGGTTATCCAAAAGTTCTAAATGGCTTCTTGGGAGAAGTTGAAAGCGCTACTCTCAGATTAAATTAAGCTCCATTGCATGTTTATTATTTACAAAACTTGCCCTTGAATGAGATCCAAACGACCCTAAGGAGCCATATTCTTGCTGCTAAGCAAGAGTTTTGCTTGTTAAGTGTGGATGTCAATCTTATTGAATTCCTCAGTTAAAACCCATTATATTCAGCATTGGTGCCACTGAATCATGTTATTATGCACATGCACAGGTGCTCCTTGATTAACTGTGGCTGATCTGGAAAGGAAATGCTATCGAATCGATCCGCATAAAGAGCAGCCGTCTTGTTGGCGTGACTGATGATTATCTTGTAATCTCGATTTGATGCTTGTAGGGACATCATGAACCCTTGATGCAGGACAAAGAGGGTGTTAATCTTTTGCATATTATGAACTTGAGGCATGCAGGACAAAGAGGGTGTTAATCTTTTGCATATTATGAACTTGAGGCGATGTCTTCTCTGTGCATGGAGCTCCCTGGTCTTGGTGGTTGCATCGTTCTGAATGCTGGAAATGTACTGATTCCAAAGGGTGGTCAACGTCATTGTTTCATCCTTCACCTAACGACGATTCCGGTAGGAATTCTAGCTTTTTATATCATATGCCAAAGCACCAACAACATGATCGTGCTGAGTTGTGGACGAAGCAGAGATGGCCCAACCTATCATTCATATCTACAAGTGTGAGCTGAAGCGTACGACCGGACCAAACTTCTGTTGTGATTCTCATGAAAGCCAGGTATAAGCCATCCCAGTGGGTCCGAACGTCGACGCATTAGGGCAAGTCTTCTACACGAAGTCGTACGACCTATTATAGCTTCTAGGTGCGGTCCTATTTTACACACGAAATCAAGAGCGATGAGTACATATGAAAGGCTTGTTTGGTTCAGCTTTTGGGGAATGCATTTGCCAAATGCAAATACCTTTGGGTGAATGGAATTTTCCAAAATAAAAATATCGTTTGGTAAAATTTGCATTGAGATACAACTTTGACCAAAATACCATTTGGTAAAATTTACATTTGTAAATAATTTTTATTAAATTAAAAAAATAAAAATAAAAACATTTGATTTTTTTTTTTTTTAAGTCCGGCCAGGACCGCTCGATCTGGCTGCCAGACAACAGCCAAATCTGGCGGCTGGATGGCCAGATCTAGCCCTTGGACAGTCGCCTGGGGTTGTGTGACCCAGGCGGCCGTCGCCTGGGGTCGCTCGACCCCGGTGACCATTGCTTAAGGTCACGCGATCTTAGGCGGCCGCTTGGGTCGCACGATTCAGGCCATCAGTCGCTTAGGTCGCACGACCCAGGCATCGCTAGAGGTTCGGCGACGGTCGCCGGGGTCGAGCAATCCTCAAGCGGTAGTCGCCGGCGCACGCGACCCCTTGGCCAACTTTGATTGACTTCTGTGCAGTGATTTTGAAGAAGATGAACAGTACCAGAGACTTGCATTCCCAAGATACAACTTTCTAAAATATCTCAAGACCTGCTTTGAGTTAAGGGCCTTTAGAGTCATTTGGAGATGCAATTGCATCTTATCAAAGTCGTCCAAAAAATCGAACTAAACGCGTTTGCATTTGGTCAAGAGATTTTAGAGTCTCGAAACCCATTTGAAAAGCTAAACCAAAAAATCGAGAGCGCGATGAATCAAAGCAGCGTTCTGTGAGCTTGATTCGACGTCTAGAGATCAGTCACAAGAGAGAAGAAAAGAAGAATCAGGAGGGTGGGTAATTCCGCAATCACAGCAGTAGACAAGGTTTGAATTTGCGCTAAAAAATGACTGAAGTCAACGTCGCTCCCGCTCCTTTGACAGTTCATTTTTTTCCTTATTTTGTTACGCGATTTAATAATCGAAATACCGATTAAGTCAGAAAAAAAAACTTTCCTCCCCTCTCGTGTGTTTGCGCAATTAATATGTTTTCAAGAATTAAAAAAACTATTTACATCAAATAGGCCTTCAGTAAAGCCAAACCCAATTTCTCCCCTGGAGAGAAGATCAAAAATATTTTTAAAAAAAGGGAAAAAAGAGAAGGGGGGGGGGACAAAAGGCGCTTGTGGGATTTATTACAGCGGATGACGTGGCAGGTCCTGAGTGACCAGCTTCAATCATCCTCGCACCCCGACAACGCGACACGAGAACCCGCTCCTCCCTCCTCTCTCTCTCTCTGCGCTGAAACGCCATTATCGCTTCTCCGCTTTAGGGCTTTCCCGAATCGCCCTGCCAAGCTTCCACCCTTCCCCAAAAACCCTGCGCTCGCTCTCCGAGGAACGACCTCCGCTCGCGCGCCGATTCGACTCTTCCCCCACTCCCTCCGTCGATCGGCATTCTCCGGCCCCGGCGGCGGCGCCGAATCCCGAGCTCCCCGAGCAAGCGCCGCGCCGCGAAGCTCACACTCCTCCACCGATGGCGAAGACGAAGCCGGGAAGGAAGGACCTCGACTCCTACACCATCAAGGGCACCAACAAAGTCGTCCGAAGTAACCCTCCCTCTCCTATCCGATTCCACCCCCCACTCCCCCCCCCCCCCTCTCCCTCGCGACCCGTAGTTTCCTCTTTTCTCTCCTCGCGGCGTCGCCTCGCCTCGCCTCGCCTGTCGCCTCCGTCGTATAGATTCTCGCATTCGAGCGCAGTTCTCTGGAGTGTTCTCGTTACTAAAATTGCGTGCGCGCGTGCGTTGATGAAGTCGCTGGTGGTCTTCTGTTTCTCTTTTTCTTTTTTTTCTTTTCTTTTTTTTTTTGAGTGGGCGCATTTCGCTTGTGCGAGCGGCATTGTCTCGAAGTTTCGAGGGTTTGAGTTGATTTTTTTTTTCCCTCCAGTGCTCGGATGGTTGGATATTTTCTTGGGAAGTTTGACGCGAGAATTCCTTTCTATTTGTGTTGCAGCCGGAGACTGCGTGCTCATGCGCTCCCCGGAGGCTGGCAAGCCGCCGTACGTGGCCCGCGTGGAGAAGATTGAGGCCGACCACCGTAACAACGTCAAGGTCCACGTCCGGTGGTACTACCGGCCGGAGGAGTCGATCGGCGGGCGCAGGCAGTTCCACGGGGTGAAGGAGCTGTTCCTGTCGGATCACTTCGACGTGCAGAGCGCCCACACTATCGAAGGGAAGTGCACGGTGCACTCTTTTAAGAACTACACCAAGCTCGAGAATGTCGGGGCGGAGGATTACTTCTGCCGGTTCGAATACAAGGCTGCCACTGGGGCGTTCACTCCGGACCGAGTAGCCGTGTGAGCTCCAGATTTTTTTTGTCACTGGTCATTCATTTAAGAAATCTCATTTGGCTGGGCCATAGGAAATAGTAACGATCATAGAGGGTTGGCATCGTTTAGTGGATATTGATGGGCTTTCTAGTGTTATTGCAGATGCACATATTTGCCTGTTTCAAATTTTAGTTCCTGTTTGCTATTTGTTTGCCTTTTGACATGGATGGTGAGTTCTTTAAGGTCAAGTGGCAACTTGCGTATCTGTTTCTCTTACCAATTTCTCTGTTTTCATTTTGGCGATTGGTTCTATATAATTTTCTAGTACGGGCCACCGAGTGTTTCTAGAGCTCTCTCATTTTGGAATTTGAATCGGTTTCTTGATACTGGTAGAAAGAGAAAGGTCTTTCATGGTTAAGTTTCTGTTTCATGTCTTCCTTTTCGCTTTTGGTATTTGACAGGCATTGATTTTGGGTTTGTATTTTGAAGGTATTGCAAGTGCGAGATGCCGTATAACCCAGATGATCTCATGGTACAATGCGAAGGTTGCAAGGACTGGTAATAGATATAAGGCTGTTAGTTCAGTTTCTCTTAATGTAACCTCATACATTTGGTAGTGCATGCTTGCTTAATGTCGCTGTCAAGCAAATGTTTATATCTGAGTGATTCAAGCAGGCAGCCCATTTGAGTGGCCTATGCTGTATCCATGTTTATAAGTTCTCTTTTAAGTTATATTTACTTATTTGTTATATGTTTGATTTCCTTTTAACCTGTTTCTACTTTAATTGTTGTGATACATCAATTTGTAGCATCGCCTCTTCATAAGCTTCCGTCATCATTTGGATGTGCAATAGCTGTTGGGTGCCAGGTCTTTAGCATTGTCGCAGATGATGCCTATGCCTAAGCTAACTTTCTATATTCTGCACTTGTTGGAATTTAAATGAGCCTAGTCTTCTCTGTTGCTGAAAGCAAGGACTAGCAATTCAGGTGTCTCTATTTGCTCTTATTTTCCATTGAGTGCACTTTTCTGAAGCTTGATCCTGCTATAGATGGTTGTATCTGCTTCAATGATTACTAAACTCTTGATAAGGTTTGACATCCATCGATGAACTTACAGCTAGGATGATTTTGTGGAAAATAAATGATAAATAATTCAGGCACATTATATATCCTCCCGAAGGTGCATATGCATAAATAGTGAATGTCCAAGTGGCTACTTTTTCTCTTTGGAATTGAGCCGCTGTAAAAAATCTTCTTTGTTAAGTTCACCTGCAGCTCTCTGGTTACTTGGTCATTGCATTCTTTCTTTGAAGATTATACTTTGGAGCTTTAACACAGGTTGATTCCTTTCAGGATGCCCCTTCAACTAACATCTATATGTGTTATGTCAAAATATCTAAAATCACAAGGATGTGGTTACAATTTGCTTTTTCCCTTCATCCAAAAGGATGTCATATAAAGTTACTTGTCTCCATTGTGACTTGAACAATGTGGCATGTGGACCTTTTGATGTCTCTACCAAGCACTTCCTTATCATATGAAGACCATCATAAATTACAGAGGGAATTTGTAATTGTTGTTACCTTGTTTTGCTTTGTTAAATGGTAGCATAGAGGCAAACCTTTGTCGCCACAGAGCAATTTATTGTTGTATGAGGGACATGTTGGCCATGGTTGCATTTTACTGGTCCTTTCATAGCAGTTGGTTCTGCATGCATCTGTGTTAATTACCAAAGCTTGTTAAGCTGAATTTCCTGCTCTGTGATGTGGTCATTTCTTCAGTTTGTTTCTGTATTGAGCTTTTTAATTGTCGGTGATTGAATGTCGTAGGTTCCATCCTTCTTGTATGGGTATGACAATTGAAGAAGCAAAGAAGTTAGAATACTTTTTATGTACCGACTGTTCTGCTGAAGATGATGCGAAAAGATCCATAAATGAGTTTCCTGTATCACCTTCAACTGAGACAAAGGTGAAAATGTGCCTTCCTTTCTCTCTGGTTTTAGTTTCAATGTGCGCTTGTGTGGAAAATGCTGCCATGCATCATTATTAAACGTAAATCATGCGGAAAGTTGCAACTTTTTGTAATCATCTAATGCAGAGATTGTTGATTTACTTTTTCATCATCATCAGCATCAGCATCTTCTTCTTCTTCGTCTTCTTCTTTCTACTCTGTGATTCCACTGCTGGCTGGAGGACAGTGTCTAATTCTGAATTCAAAGTGGAATAAAGTGTGTGTCAAGGGAGAGCAGTATACAATGAAATTTGTCTTCCATTTCTCGCAGTGAAGACAAAGAATAGATTCAGTTTCACAGGTGACCATCCACATCAATAAGCTGCCTGAGAATATTGGTTATGAAGGAAGCCTGAAGTTCATGTTGTGGGTTTGCCCTTCTATAATCTCCCAGGGAACCATTCCACAGGCCGTAATGCTCACCTTCTGTAAATGGCCTGGTTTTCCCACTATTCAGTGCCCTCCCCTCCCCCCCCCAAAAAAAAAAAAAAAAAAAAAAAAAAACACCTCACCGCTACACACATTTTATCCTAATTCAATGTGGGGCAGATGAGTGCATCTGGTTTAGGTTCATTTTGTCGTAACTGAATTGGAAGTTTTGTAAATCACTGATACTCTTGTCACCGAAAAGCAAAATTATATGTGTGTAGCTACAATGTGTTACACTAGGGCACCACAGACCCATCCTGTTGTCATATAGCAGCGAAACTTTCATTCATCATGAGGTTCAAGTGGACTAACTCTGATGTGCTTAGATTAAATTCTAGTGTTTGTGTTGTGGCTTTGTCACATTTTCTAAAGCATTTCCTCTTAATGTCCCCATGCATTGTCTTTTAGGTGGAGGCGAAGCGTCGGAAGAGGTGACTTGTAGACTATGATTCAGAGAGGGCTGGTGCTTATTTTCCTGGTATCAGCTCTGGTGTTGTTACCCTGTTCTTGAACTGTACAGCAAAAAACACTGTGAGCATCCATTAGGGATATTTTTTTTTCCTTTCTATGGTAGACTAGAGTGAGTAGAGGACACTATCTTTTGCGTTGCCACGTGCATTGAATCTGCTTGAAAAAAGTGCATGGACCACGCTTCAGCACTACGAGCGAGGGAACTCAGACTAAACTCATGCCATACGTCGCTTTATTGGGACAGACGCAGTGAAATCGTTCAGTCTTTTTTCCATAGTTTTTGCATGTGGTTAAATTGAGTGACTGCCAGCGGATTTTTCATTTCTTTTTCCTCAAATTGTTTGTTTCACTTGTGTGTTTGTTCATCTCTTTGTATCATGTGCAAACGTGTTGAATTTTTGGTGAATACCAAGTTGCAGGCTCATTCTTGTTGCTTTTTGTTATGCCTGTAAATTATGAGCTCAAATTAGCAGCAACTGGGTAGGGTAGAGTTATTATAGGGTATATAGAGAGAGAACTAGAATAAGGAGAGTGGAAAGGAGTATGTGAAGACATGGATACAGAAGAAACAAGAGGGACGAGGAATTTAAGGGGGGGAATGTTGTATTGATTCTTCACAATCTGAGTGCTTCCTTGGTATGTTGGCATATACAATTTCTTACACAATGATTCGTTAAAAACAGAAAAATGCTTGAAATAACCATAATTCAGACAGCTACAATTGCCAGTTTGGTCTTTTAGCTCTGAATACGTAGGTAAGTTGTCTTGATACCTTAACCTGCACATGATTCAGCTTCCTCCACACCTTTAGCGACTCCTACCGAGGAGCGAATTCAAAGAAATGAACCCAAAGTGCACGGCAGCCTGCAAGTCATTTTCTTGTTTCTGTTTCCTTTGGTTTTCAGCTGATTGAAATTAATCATTCATGGGATGCTCTCTTTGACCCATTTTTAGGGCAAAGTCCGATGCAACCGGAGAACAAAAGGGCACATTGATATTTCTACTCCGAAATGCCAAAACTAGGCACCAAGAGCAGTGGTCTTGCTTCTGCCTTGCTTGTCTTTCCGCTGATTCTAACAATTATGAAGGGATGCGATTCAGATGTTCCGGATGTCCCGTGGACACGGGAGGTTTGTTTGCGGTTCTTCAATTTTCATGTCCTTCCAGGAAAGGCGACTTGAAACTTTTATAGAAGATTTGTCAGGACAAGTTATACTTTCGAATTCCATCGAGATTTGACCCAAAAAAAAAAAAAAATTTGTCGAGTGCTCGGACAAAGTATATCAAATCAAACGGATCCAATCGACGGGACATGTTGATTTGTTTCGGAGGGATTATGTTGCTTTTTTGAGTCACACAAGCTAACGTCTCTTCAGTTGTAGCTGTTTCTGTTTTGTGAGCTCTCTAGGGATATACGAAAGTCGACTTCCCCTCTATGGCAGTCCATGCAATTCGATCGCGTGACCTGAACGTAAACAGTCGGAGCCTCGACCTTTCTACCACTGGGTCGAACGCGTAGCTGGGTGACCCGATTTTCGACCAAAGACCTTCAGGGAGAGTTGGAAAAATTGCCTCATCTACCTAACGTAATCGACCTTAATTGACTGGCTAAGAAAAACATCATACTAAAATTCAATACTTCGGTTGAAACGCGTCTTTTCTCGTCCGGGACTCCGGTTTGGTCTCCTTGGCGCCCCAACGGTCCAATACGAAACCGAGAGTCTCGACCGGATCGATTCCGGTCCACCGACAGGACCGAACCGGCCCGGCCCGGCCCGTCCTGGAGATATCCGACAGCGGGAAATGAACGAGTGAAGGTAGAGGCAAGGGCCGTTTTGGCGGTTAACGTGTCGAGATGTGGGACGCATGTGACCCATCGACTCTCCGCGATCCCTTACAGCTTCGAGAAATGGCGACGGCGTGAGAGACGAAACGAGCGAGCGATCGAGCGAGCGAGCGAGCTTGGAGGAACCAACAATGGCGGCGGCGGTGTTGGCCGAGTTCGGGCTCCCAAGCGGGTGCGCCCGTCGCCTCAGAGCGAGCCCGAACGGGACGAAGAAGAGGGCGGGAAGAGTCCAGTGCCTGCAAGCTCAGACGGTCCGCTCCAGAACTCAGGTTCGCGCGCCCTTTTTTCAGATATCTTTTGGTGTTGGTTTATAAGATTCCACTCCTCTTTTTCTTGGAAAGTGGGAGTTTTTGGAATCTGGGTTGAAATTTGCTTTCGTCTAAGCAGCGAAAAATGCTGTTTACTGAAGAAGGCCGTGAGCAAGCGAGCAAAACTGTCGCTGTACCAGTGTCCTAAAATGAACTCCTCTAGTCAGCCATCTTCTTCAGGATGAGCCATTGTAGACATTGTGGTGCCGGGGATGAGAACTTTTCAGTTCAACCCCCGGTATTGAGTCCTGAGGAAAATATTGACTAACCCTGGCTAGGAAATACGGTAACTTGATGGTTTGAATTGCATCTCATGCTGATTAATTTGATTACTACGGTTTCAACTGTGCAGAGGATAATGGAGGGCATCGCAGTGAGCGGGGAGGTCGGCGGTGCAGGCGGAGCATACTCTTATAATGCTTTAAAGAGGTTGGACCAAGTTTGGTCCAGTATCTGTTCTGTTGAGACAGGTGGATTTTGCACTGCTGTTGCTTTCGACAACGATAGAGTATTTACAGTACATTGATCACATAGCGACCCTGCACCGTTTTGCGTGTATCGCAGACAAGCAAGAGCCACAACAGGTGGTTTCAACAATACCTGGTCTCTTCAGCAAGTCTAATCTGGCTGGGAGAGCAGTAGACACATTTGATGTAATAGTTTGTGGAGGCACTTTGGGTATTTTCCTAGCCACGGCCTTGAGTTGCAAAGGCCTTAAAGTTGCAGTTGTGGAAAGGAATATTCTGAAAGGGGTATGCTTTTACTATAAATTCATTATGGTTCAAATGACACGGGAAACTCCCGATTAGTTTTCTAAGGAACTATTTGATGTAGTTTCTTTTACTTTCTTTTTCATTATCAGAGAGAACAAGAGTGGAATATCTCGAAGAAGGAGCTCCTGGAGCTTGTTAAAGTTGGTATTCTTGAAGAAGATGACATAGACCAAGCTATAGCTGCAAAATTTAATCCTGTGAGTCTTAGACCTGCTACATGAGTACTATATCTACTCCCCCTCACTAATAAGGAAGTATGGCATGCACAGAGCGCTAAATTTGTCCAAAATCCGATCCGGGATAAACAATGGCAGTGGACAATTTGTAGTCCCTTAGTTGTTTGAGTTATGTTCATAGATGGGCATCATCATTGGCGCCAAACAAAACATTCTATGTTTATGTCCAAATAGTTTAATAGAGAAGGAATTTACTTAGTAGTATAGGTTTCAAGCATAATTGTGCGTCCATGGAATAATTGGCTGCTTCCAACTAGAGAGGGAAAGTATGGCTGAAGGACATGCTGACGTGTGATATCTCAAGAATGTTGTCCAGATCATATTTTAGTGTTAGATAACTTCCTGCCATGGTTGTAAATTAATGCATTTCCTATCCCTATTGTTCCTTCGTCTGATGAACCAACTAATTATAATTTTCATTGCATGTCTTGAGCTTCTCAGAATAGATGTGGATTTGAGGGAAAAGATGATATCTGGGTTGAAGATATTCTAAATCTTGGTATTTTGTGAGTTATCATTTGCTTTTCTTTATTGAGTCTGTTTGAAAATTTTCTGAAATTTATCAATAACGTCGCATGTTGTCCGTTGTATATAGTTTTACTCCAGAGTACATTTGTCCATGCCACACTATTTCTTTAATATATCATTGAATTTTTAAAGTATCATCATGGACCTCACTATACACATGTCTCAACAGCCCCTGTATATAAGATGTCTGCTTGGTTCTTGAGAATGAAGTTAAGGTTCTCATATTCCCATATGTATCATAGAACAAATTTTGCAGGGATGAAAGCTCCTGGGTGGGCCATCTCAGTAATTTACAAAACTTTATGGAATCTTCAGTTGTATTTTATAGGAAGTGCACATATGATGTTTCAGAACAGCCTCTCAGAATGAAATTGTATTTTAGCAGTAGAGACTAGGATATATTTGTACATAACTTTATAGACGACATTGATCATGTCTTAGTTATTATATCTGATGTACTCGTGCTGTCCATTATTTTTTTGAAGCTCTCACTTCAACAAACTTTACTTTTATAGCTAGTGATACTTCTGCCAGCTATTCTTTTCTTCATATTTTGCCACTTCATTGTCTCCACAGGCCTGTAAAGCTAATAGAAACTGTGAAGAAACGTTTTGAAGCACTTGGTGGAGTCATCTTCGAGGGATGCAGTGTGTCCAAGTTCTCTGTATATGATGATGCAGTGGCGAGTATTTGTGTATTTAACTTGGGGTTTATTTAAGCATTACTTGCTCTGCTGTAACTCTCAAATTCAAGCTTCAGCATATCCCTACCGGATAAAATATCATTATCATAATTTGCTTTGCTTGGCAATGTCTGATTCCTCGTCTTTCATGGAACTTCTTACTTTTTAGTGCTTGTAATGCAGGTTCTGCAAACAACTGATGAAATCATTTTGCCATCACGTCTGATTATTGATGCAATGGGTAATTTCTCTCCCATATTGAAACAGGTACAGTTTCCTGTACACACATTTAAATTTTACATCATTGATAAGGGAAATGCTCTTCCAATTCAGTATAGCAAAGGCGTAGAGCAACGCAAAATTCTTTTAAATGACAGTGCATTTATATACAGTGGTGCTGATAGGGCTTAACTTCATCTTGGTTGACTCCTGTATGAGTGAATTGACAAGTTAACCTGAGAAAGAAATTTCAGAACGAAGTCATCTTCTTCTTCTTTTTCAAATTCTAACAACTAAAAATTAATCTTCATGACTAAACATCTCATATGATGTAGCTTCCTTTCATGCACGCATTATGTGGTCTTAAACTTCCTTTTTTTACAGATAAGAAGGGAACGAAAGCCAGATGGTGTTTGCCTTGTTGTTGGATCTTGTGCTCGTGGTTTTAGGAACAACTCCACTAGTGATGTCATATACAGTAGCTCATCAGTGAAGCAAATCGGAGACTCAAAAGTACATCTTTTCTGGGAGGTGGGTTGAGTATATTACTAATAGAAACATATCGGAAGATACTTCCAAATTGTGTATTTAGCTTTCTCTAACCATCAAACAGGCATTTCCCTCTGGCTCAGGTCCCAAGGATCGTACCACTTATATGTTCACTTATGTCAATCCTCAGCCGGGTTGCCCAGCACTGGAAGAGTTACTGGAAGAGTACTGGGATTTAATGCCCAAATATCAGGTTGATATTTGTCTTGCTACCGAGTAGCTTGCTTTGTTCAATGTCTTTGTGCTAATTCTGTGTTCAATAGTTTTGTGCCTATTCTATGGTCACTATCTTACGTCAAATTATTTTTACACAGTGATTTGTGCAAATTTGACGGACTGAACTGTTGTCGGGCTCTTTCTCTAATTGCTATTATGTACCCTCTATTTATTATCTTTGAATTTCTTGCATACCTTGATTTCTCCTCATCAATCCGTCCTTGCGCGCGCGCGTGCGCGTGTGAGAGAGAGAGAGAGGGGGGGGGGGGAGGGAGGGATTTGTTTCAATCTTGGTATTGGGTATTGGTGGAAGTAATTGTTCTTTTCAACTTACTAGATTTTTTCTGATGAAAGTTAAAGAAAGCTTTGTCAATCTTGATGATACTGTAGGAAACCCACAGATAGATTGCTTGTGTAGAATCCTCTTTTAATTGCATCTCATCGATTGGTCTAATTCTTGTACCAGATCTATCCAATGACATGAGTTTGTTTTCCAATCTCTCAGACGGTGTACACAATGCATTGCTTTGAGTTATGACAGATTTATTATCTCACTTATGTGCTACTTGAGCTTGACGTGTGTCCTGCTTGATAATTCATCTGCAAGATGACTGATATTGCCAGCAGCCTAAGTAGAGAGACAAATGATTCCTCTCTGCTATTGTTTGCAGAAAGTCTCTTTGGATGACCTAGAAATATTGCGAGTTATTTATGGCATTTTCCCTACTTACCGTGGAAGGTAATGGTGGCACTATTTAAGTAGAGCTTTTCTTCTAAATCAGGATTACTGAGTTTTTAAAGCAGTATCAATGCTGGTTTGTGACTGGTGCTTTGCCATGAAGTCTCCAAAGCTTGAGAAGTTAGTTTATCTGCTTTTTGGTCATGGAGGACGTGCCTGACAAAATCAAATGAATTTTCTCATCATGTTATTGGTGTTTAAATGGGTTGAAGTGCATTTACTAGCATTGTGAATTAAAATTAAGGTTGTTAGAGTTTCGGAATGTTTTTATGTAGAGAGGTCTTGTGTAATTTTGATTGAAGTGTATTGAGTAAAGATGTAGTTAGTTGGGTACTTCTCTCTTCCTCTCTCTTGCAGTCCTACCATGTTCACAAAATGAATGATCAAATTCTCCTAGATTTTCACATGCACGATTATTTGGCGGGTTGCATGTATAAGCAGGCTCTTTGGGAGCTTCATGTTTCTTTATGTACGAGTCAGTCACTCATTACACTAAGCTTTTGCTAGAGTAACAAGCGAACTTGATATTTGATGCTAACTCCAATTTCAGATTTCTTTGTTTACTTTTTTATTGAAAAAGAAGCTCGCATTAAGTTCAAAGTGTTCTATGTGTTGATCTCACTCCTTTTCGTTCTCCTGAAATGGGATGATCAACCTGACAGTCCATTGCCAACTGCTTTCAATCGCATTTTACAGGTCATTTGGATTTTCAGATTAAAAATCTTCTCTTCTTTTGTTTACATGGAAAGCAAGTATCATGAAAGTATCAGCTTGTTTGCAGTTTGGTGATGCTAGCGGCATACAATCACCAGTTTCATTTGGAGGCTTTGGAAGCTTGACTAGGCACCTTGGCAGATTGTCAGATGGTAGAGTTACAGTAACATATTTTTCTCCTCCTCACTTCCAGTTCATAATATTAATAGCACTGTGGTCTTTTTGCTGGAAAACTTTTATGATATAACTTGCGTCTTAGTAACACAAGACTCTTTCTTGATTACTGATGGTGGGTGGAATAAGTTGATACTCGATAGCATCATATTCTCTTTCCTCTGCAGTGTAAACAACAGATGAAACAAAATTAATTGCTCAAATACTATTAAGGGAAGAACATGATACAGATGACCTGACGATAACATGTTGAATATTGTTTCTTTTGGGGCTTGTTTAAGGAATATACGAAGCAATCAGTGGCAATTTCCTCAGCTCATATGA
Source organism: Eucalyptus guilfoylei (assembly GCA_016097605.1). Taxonomy (NCBI): domain Eukaryota; kingdom Viridiplantae; phylum Streptophyta; class Magnoliopsida; order Myrtales; family Myrtaceae; genus Eucalyptus; species Eucalyptus guilfoylei. The sequence continues at coordinate 22,134,128 of CM027860.1, forward strand.
GTTGTCCCTGTTGAACCCATACATGGTAAGCGACTTGCTGTTCTTTTCAGCTACATGGTTATTACATCCTCTTGGAGATTATCTAAGGAAAAGATTTTTGTAGCACAGCCCAACCTCAGTGCTTCATGGTTGTTTCAAAGAGCTATGTCAGCTAAGCAACAGACGAATATTTCACCGGAATTTATTAATGAGCTTCTTTATGTCAATTTCCAGAGTATGCAGGTATGCTTTAATTACTATGGATCAAAGTGCAAGAGTATTCCTTCTGGCTGGACCTGTTGTCATGTTATGTACTCCTGTGGTTTTGTTGTGTATGAATAATCTCTTCTTTCTTTTACAGAGATTGGGAGATCCAGTGCTGAGACCATTCCTTCAGGTTTTTGTTTTTCTCCTAGCTTGTTTCTTTTGCCCATATTGCATCAGTAGACTGGACTGTTTGGCTGATATTTATGTTTGTAAGCTACAGCTTACTAATATTTTGATATGCTCTAAATGACAGGATGTTGTACAATTTTGGCCTCTTGCCAAGACTTTAGGTCTTGTCATGGTAACTGAGCCACTTATAATTCCATCTATATTTCATCAGGTAATTAGTTCCAAGTTCCTTTAATCTTACCCTCTCTTATGGAGTAGTTCTTGAAGACAGTACTTTTCGAACTTCACGCAAGCAGCAACAGGCAATTCAACCTCTCAAATGTATTATCATGATTAGCCATCTCGTGTAATGTGTTGAGCTTATAGAATTTATCTAATCATGAACGAAAGGTTAGGCTGATAATGCATTTTCTTTCATATTGCTTTCCCATCATAAGCATCAGATATTGCAAATATTGTATGAAAAAAGATTATTGGAAGTGGGAATAAAGTTATAATACAATTTGTAGTAGGCCATAGTGCTTTTCCATGAGATAGTCTACCCAGGAGATAATTGACGTCTTATTGTTGCAATACCCGCAACTCAGTTCTGCTGCTTCATTTATGGACATGTCGTATGCACATCAGGCATAGACAGTTGACAAGTGGCTTAGTGATGATTTTAGGCTTAGTGATGACAAGTGGCTAAGTGATTATTTTTGGGGAAACCAAATATTTCCTGCTTCACCATTTTGTTTGTTTTCATGGTTCAATCTAATTAAAATGCAGTCTTTTGGTAGAAAATGAGTTTTAAACATCGAGCAGTTCAGCTGATATTGGTAGAAATGCATTGACTCGCTGTCAGGTTGGAGTTCCCGAGCTTCTCGACTGGTTTGGACACTTCTCCATGCTGGGCCATTACACGTTCCTCTCTACATTTGTTGACCCTGCAATTAGGTAGGTCGCTTCTGCAGACCGTGGTTAAGTTCCGTCTTCAGAATGAACACAAAGCTAGAATTGGTTACCAGGCAAAAAATGTCTCTTGCCTTGTATGTCTATTATCTAGAAGCGTAGAAACGGCAGAACTTGCATTTTGTTTCATATTTTACATTTTGAGTTAACTAGTTTTGCAATTGTGAAGGCCTTTGATCGATACTTTTCCTGCTAAGATGAAGTACGAATGGAAGCGGTATTTAGAGGCTTGGAGATACGGATCTGGTTTAGACTATGAGCTGTGAGGACGGATAGCCGCAGGACAAGATCTTTGTTAAATGGGTCGCTGAATATGCTGAATATAGTGCTGTAAAGAAACTTGGTGGCACTTTAATAATGTATCTTTCGCTCTGTAATTGCCCATTTTTAGTTGAATAGTTGTTGGAAATGGAGAATGATCAAACAAGCAGCATATCCTATCTAAAACAAGCAGGAGGATTACCCTGCTACCATTCAACTCCATTCTTTTCCACCATTTGTGCATAGATCAACTGCACATCCACCTTTGTCCAAGTTAGTGGCTATAGATGGTGGTCACTCGCTAAAAGTCACGATTGCTTGTTTACTTCCGGATAGTTGTTTAACATCATAGAAACAGTTAATGACCACATATATCTGTATAACATATCCTTCAATTAGAATTGGACTAAAGGCAAGTCATATGAGCAAGCAGACAAAACTAGTCAGATCCTTACAAAAAATATTCAGAAATAGAAACCTTAATCGCCTCCTAGTAATCTTGCCGTAGCAAATTTCTTGAAAATAAAACTGGTAAAGAGCTTCACCTGATAATGGATCGGCCATCTGTGTAAGTAATTAATACAAGTAAAAATTCACTGGAATTAACAAATGCATGACAATACTTAACGAAGTGTCACGCATACTCAGCAGCCATTTCATTATCCATACAACACACTATTCAATTACAAGGATCCAGTCGTATCTCAAACAATATGACGAAAATATCGGAACAAAATGAAAATCTGCACGATTTCCTTTATTCACCAGAGATGATGATCTCTGCTAGCAGCTTTTCTTATTTGCTATACAAGCAATCACACACTATGCAAGTCAATTTGAAGTCCTTCTCCCAAACGTTTTTGACAGCTCCTTCATCATCGGCTTTTGCTTGATGTCGTCCACCCTTTCTATATGCCATTTTCTTGACATGTTCTCAGCCTACAAGAGAACCAACAACAGCTTTCCAAGCATGTAAGAGACACAAGAACAGAACAAAATGGAGAACAGAACATATATAGATTTCTGGTTAGGCATACCCAGGTCCTTAAAGGAGCCACTTGCTCTCTCACCGTCATATATGTTGGCTGAGCAAAGTCTCTCACCTTAGCATAAATATCTTCACCCTTTCAAGACATGGACCACAGGAATTAACAAAAATTAGATCCACAGCATAATTTCAGAAAAGAAAAGTATGAAAATTATTAAACTAACAAGTAATTGGCATGTGAAAACCAATAGTAACAGATTTGAGATTTTTTTCTCTTTGTTTCCATAACAATGTATCAAGAGTTCAAAGACAACAAATAATTAATTTATCTGTCTTCACATCTATTAGAATTTTCAGAATGAACTTCATTTTCTAAAAGGGAAAATATGAAGACAGAAGAAGACATACATTTTGAACCTGTAACTTGGACGCTACTAGTCCAAATATTATGGATGCACCACCAAAGACAACGACAGTGGCTGCAGCAAATGCCTTCCCAACTACAAGGACAGGGAGACAGATGTAGTGTAAGAGCCAAGAAAAATTTCAGAACCCAAAACGAAGAAGTCCTGCCACATATAATCTAGAGCTCAATTATAAAGCTCAGACTAATTTGGCACTAAACTCAATGCTTGAAAGAGTATTTTAATACAACTTACTCGACCGTGCTGATCAAACGAAGAAGTTTATCTTGAGAATGAACACTTTAACAGAATCCATATGTCCAAAGACAAATTGAAAATCTTCTATTTTGCTTATGTTAGCTGCACAAGTGGCAGACTGGAAGTGTGTGAAATCACTTTCACATAGACATTTGAGACATCTTTCCTTTCAAAAGTGATACTTGAGCTTAGTTTGGCTAATGATTCTTCAGTAGAGTGGCTAAGTCATATGTAAAGCATCCCAAAGTCAGCTTTTATAACTTCCTATCAACATCATAGAAACATCCACCATATTTAAGGTCAGGTAAAAGGGAAAATTGGATACAAACACATTATTTCTCAGTGTGAGAGATCTAGGAAGCAATGGACCCACCATTTGCGAGGCCATCAGCTGCAGCCTTCAACTTTTCAGGGTTAGCATGTGTATATCTATCTTGTCGCAACTCGTTGGCTGTTGATGCTAAAACTGAGCTCCCTGCAGGAGGCAACTTCCACCTATAATCATTTAAATACCAACCTGTCAGCAACACATCATTGCAAAAATTTTCGCCACTGCCAACTGTGACGGACGAGTTTCTACTTTCTCGCTTATTTTCATGCAGTGTTAATGCCGCACCAATTCCTATCAAGGTTTGACATACACAACCGCCAATTCCTATCAATCCTCCAAGAGCTACAACCAACAATACCAATCCCCCAATTAAACATACAAGGGCAGACACAAGTACATTTGAGATAATCAAGCATGAGCAGCGGAAAATTAGCAGCCTTTCTGCGCCAATAGCAACAATGGACGAGCTTCTACCACATTTTCATTTCAACCTTCCAAAGCACCAATTCGCGCGAAACTTTAGCCGTGGGTGTCTCCGACCAAACTGTGCGAATCAATGCCTCCATTGCAATGAACAGTCACGTTACAACTTCAGACAAAACGTCCAATTTTTATTTTTATTTTAAAATGTAGAACACGAGGACATTCTGCCCCTCATCCATATTCAATGCATAAGTCCATTAATTTGGCTTAAAAAGAAAAAAATTCAACGGATTAACGCAGGTAAAAAAGAAAAAAAGGTTATCTCATGGATATCATATCTCATTTAGCCATTTCGACTACCGGAATCTTCCGAAACTACTCTTAATTTCACACTTCACCCTGAATCAAGCTTAACCCAGAGGGGAAAAAAGAAGAGCAATGCAACGCACACCAACTCTTCGATCAAAATACATCATTCCATTTCCCAAAACATGCAAATCACCGAGGCAAGCCAAGAGAAAAGCAACGAACCTGTTGGGACCGAATGTGACCTGGGGCATAGCCAGGTGAGCCCTGAGAGGGTTCAACGCGTCGGACGAAACGGCCGAGCCGGACTCGGGGTCCCACCGGAGAGCCCATTTCGAGGCCTTGGAAAGAGAGGAGGAGGAGGAGGAGGAGGAAGAAGGGTCGGAGCGCTGCGAGTAGATCCTGGAGGGCAGCGAGTGCCTCAGGACCTCGGGCAACACGTCGGCCTCGGCCTCCCGCGAGATCGGATTGCCGCCGCTGGCGGCGGCGGCGGCGGCGTTGGTCTTGTTCGAGGGCTGGACTTTCCGGGCGAGGCGGTCGACGGCGTGCTTGGACTCCTCGAAGAAGTAGGCTCCCTCCTTCCCGGCCAATCTTGCCGCCAGAAAGCTCATCGCTTTTCGATGCTCTGCGCTTGTTGATGATGATGATGACGACGACGATGATGAATTTTTGAGGTCGGGCCGCGTTTGTATACGAATGCAGCTGGGCTAGGCTTGCGCCATTTTCTTGCGCCACAAGAAGAGATTGCAGCTTAATCTCTCCGTCTCTCTCTCTCTCTCTCTTCTTAATTCTGACAAGTTCCAAACGCGGAAGGAGACATGCCTTATATTTTTTAATTATTGAATTAATACCACCAAAATCCTCGTACTACGAATTTATCGTAAATTAATTTCTTTATTACCAAACACTCCCAAACTAATGATACACCAATCATAAATTTACAATCGTTAGTTTCATTCAAATTTTTATGATTAAATTATTGAGTTAAATGATACGTGACAATAAATAGGTATACATGTTTGCAATTTTATCATTCGTTTGTCACAAATATATTAATTTAAGATTTTTCAATCCAATTTAATTGAAATTATCAAAGTGTAAATTTAATGCAAATATATTGGTTTGAAGTTTTTGATGGTATACATAATAGGTTAATAAAATTTTGATGATAAAAGTGTCTAAAAGTAGAGTGTGCATGGTTTGGGCGAGCGGTTCCAAAAAATTGGAATTGGGATTCACCCGAGAACCGGACTGGTAATATCATTTTCTAAATCCCACTGTGAGTACTCTTTATATTGAGTAATATACTAAAAACCAAAAGCTACAACAACTAGAAATCAAAACATAATGTTGAAAGTGAAAGAATGTAAAACTAATTATAAGTCAAAAGCCCCAAGTTGTTGCTATCGAGGGCGACGGTGATTTCCCAGAGGGCCGAATAGAGAAAGGTAAGGACAGACGGACCTGCTACTATCGAGGGTTTCCCCGCGAACCCTAGCCTGAGGGGGTTCCTAGGTTTCTCGAAAGCTCCGATCTTAATGCGAAACAACTTTGGTTTTCGAGCGAAATTGCTGGTTCCTCGCCTGACTTATTCTTCTTCTCCTCCTCCTGCTTCTTCGTGTGCTTGCCTTTTGCCCACTAACTGCTCGACATTTTGTTAAGGTGTGCACTTTAGACTTTTCAACTTCAGGATCAAGACCTCTCCATCTGGTTTGACTGGCATGATATTAGATTACCCACTTTAATTAATTTTTTAATTATTTGATTTGGGTTAATTATTTAATTTTGGTTTGTTAATTAGTAATTTCAATTTTTTCAAAATTAAAAATTAATATATTATTATAATATAATCGAACCGATCCGGGTGAGCGGATGGGCGGGTGGACAGATCCACTCATGGAACCAGGAACCGGACCGGTACCCATCGATTCTCATACATTGGAACCGGGAACGTAACAGTTCCCTCAAGAACCACCGGTTCTGGGCGATTCGAGCGGGTTCCAATTCTTTTGCAATGTAAAAGAGGCAAAAGCGTGTAATAATAATTCATAATAAATTGAGAAATTTTCAAAGAAGACCTAAAATCCCTCATTTTTTCAAATAAGAACCCAAAATAGACCTTATTTCAAATAAGGGCATGAAATGGCCTTAGTTGTTTCATATAAAGGTTTAAAGTAGCTATGGTTATTTTAAATAAGAGTTTGACTTCGCCGATTGTCAGTTGACTAAATTTTCCTACTAGTCAAGGGCATTTTCATGCAAATTTTCTTTTATTTTTTTTTTTTCTCTTTTCTTCTTTTTTCTTTTCCGACGTCTGTTGACGAGGGCTCGGCGACCCTTGTTGGTTGCTGGGAAGGGGCAGCGAAGACTTGCAAGCATTTGCCCACAGTGGGCAAGAGTCGACCTCGCAAATGGCCTGAGGGGCGGCCTCCCCCAAGGCAAGGGTCGCCTCGCCCAAGCGAGGCCATCCCCATCCGTGGCCAGCATCGATGGCCCTCACCAAATTGGGTGAGCCACCCTCACCTAGCCCTCTATGGGCATTGCCAATGCTCGACCGGCCACGACAAAGAGGAAGAAGAAGAAGAATCAGAAAAAAAAAATGAAAAATGACAAATATATCCTTGACTGTCGGAAAAATTAGGTTCTTATTTGAAACAGACATAACTACTTGAGGTCTTTATTTGAAACAAGATTCACTTTAGGCCATTATTTGAGAAAGTAATGTCACTTCATATATTTATTTGAATAAAGTTCATTATAAAGCGAATTCCAAGGGGTTTCTATTGTCGAAAGGGCGTGCACCACATAGGAAGGTCAAGGGCCTGGCTACGCCAAGCAAGCACAACACGTATTAGATAGAGGTTTTTCCAGGCTTGCCTGACGATGCAAACTCCCCGAAATTTGTGTTCTTTAAAGGCGTATATGATAATAATTCTATTTATGTTCTCGAACTACTTTTGCAATCCAAATTTGTTTATGAAACAAAAATTCGTTTGATAAAACTATTTCATTTTTCTATTTCTGGAATATATTTTTACTCCGGAAATAGGTTTAGAATAAAAATCAAAAGATTTTTTTTTTTAACTTCTCTATTTCTGAAATAGAATTGAGAAATAAAAATTATTTTCATTGTTTGTTCTCGTTATTAGTTGGCCGTCCACCGGCCGCGCTGCCGTCCCACCATGCCGCCACCAATCACAATTGTCGTTTGCTGCCAATCGCCGTCCATTGCCACCTAAGAGGACAAATTTTGTGTCATTATCAAACGAATTTCTATTTTAAGAATAGAAATTTTGTATTGTTATCAAATATGTATTTTTTTTTAGAAACTCATTCAAAAACAAAAATAGAAAATCTATTTCTCTTCCATAAATCAATTTCTGACCAAAATAGTTATCATTTTGGCCCTACATCAAATTTACGCACTTTGCCCCCCTGTTTACGCAAGTTTATTTTTCAACGAGACACCATAAGAAATTAGATGAAATATCGGGTGAGGAACTTTGCCTGGATTATTCTTTGTCACTCTTTCCATAGTTTTTAATGATTTAATTTTTGTGGAAAGCAAAAAGAAATAAGTATGCTAAAAACAGAATCATTTTAGATGGTCCCCGTGACTTCAATGGCGACTAGATCTTGGACGAAATGATAAAAGAATTCCCAAAAACACCTCTCTCCTATAGATATCCATATATAGATACATTGACTATACATTATATATATAGTAAGAGTGCCATAACTTTCGTATGGCATTTATTTGAGTGCCATAATATATTTTTTTTTTTTTTTTTACTCACTTGAGTGACACTAATTTGAAAAATTAATCACTTAAGTGCCATCGTCAATTTACCTCACTGAAAAATCTAAAGTGGATGCCGATCATCCTACATAGCTTCCCCGACATTGATCTGCACTAGTCAAATATAAAATATCTTGTCTGAATATATGATACATCTACAAGTTAAGTTGGAGGCCCTAATAAACAAACAAGAAAAAAAGGCTTCATCGGGCCTCACATCTTTCATTATTTTAAGTGGTTATTCTATTCTAGGTAACAAAGGACTTGCTATTTTTTTTAACTCTTGGGTTCAAGAATTCCCATTCCGGACCTCCTATATTCCGGGGCATGTTAGTCTTCTTTTTTGTTTAATGCATCCGCCAATCTCTTGGTTGGCGGTGTTTTGCACAGTTCTATCGAGCTTTCACGTACGTCATTTGTATAGTTGAGGATTTTGTGGATATCAATCAGCCTCTTCAAATGCAAGTGAAGATATTAGCAACTCATACAAGGAGAAAGCAATCTCGTTTCACCATGAAAAGGAGAAGATGACTTCTGGTTAGAGGTTTATGTAGTGGAATAATTGACTGGAAAATTAAGGCATTAAAAGCAGTCTGTTCCAAAAGGAAAATGAAGAAGAATTTGGGTCTTTGTCAGGTTCACACCATCAAAAAAGAAAAAAAAAATTGCAAAATCACCGATGGATGAGTGATATATGTGTTTGAACTCAATTGTGTAATCAAATTAAGTTATTGTGTATACCAGCAACAAACCTAAAAAAAGTTCAGAGAAGTTTTGTTCACGCCTGGTGTAAAAAGGATCTGAGAATGAAGATTGCAACAAGAAGGACAACGGGTCCTTGTAGTTTCATACTATTTTATCTCCTAAATTGATTTAGATAAAAGAAAACAAAAGAATTAATGCCATTTCCGAGAAAAGAGAGAAAGGGAAACGAACGGAAATCAAAATACTATAAAATTTCGCCGGAGGTAGAAAAAAAAATTCTCAAGAATTTCTCTTCAACTTTCCATTGATCTCCCTTTCTCTAATTTTTCCAAATGGAGCGCGAGAGAACATCAATTCCTCATGACAAAACACGAAGGGAACCGATACCAGAGGACAAACTGAAAATTGGATTGTCTGTGGAAACCTACGTAAACCCAATTACCAACATGCAATCTGACTCAACGTGATGAAACATGATCGGATCTAATCTTGTCTTTGCTTGTCGCTCGTTTTTACATATGAACATGCCAGAAAAAACGCATCTTACACTGGAGCTCTTTTCACCATAAGCATTGCTTCAGCACAGCTGCATACACCCCTGCTCGTTCCAAACTACTTTACCAAGATACGAAGCCTTAAAATTTTTCAGAATAAGCATATCAGTAATCTTATACACATCCAGTATGGAGACCGTAACCGGAAGTAATAATCATCCAGGATAACATTTCAACAAAAAAATGAAGAGAAAAATAAAAAAAAGGGTTTCTCCTCCAAAACCATCTGAAACAACTGGCTTTCACTCAAAGCAATCTCTTGTTGTGGAGCGGGTTCGATCCGGTCGGAACCCTTCGCTTCTCGGCCGTTGCAAAGTCTCCGGCTTGGCCTTCGTCGACTGGAGCGGCGACCACACCTGCCGTGTTCATGCTGGGTTCAAAAGGTTGCTCTTTCGACAGCGACGGCGATGATGAAGAGACGGACAAGCTCCTTCCGGCGGCCTGAGTCACTCTGGGAGCGAAAAGGAAGAGCAGACAGAGAAGGAGGAGGAGAAGAAGAGGACAGAGGCGAAAGCTATTACTCATATCTGCAGAGAATGTTTTTGACAGCAACATAAGATCCCTTTCTTCTTGGTTTTGAGGTATGTGTGAATATATATGTGAAGACATCGCTTAGTCCCTGTCGTTGACTTGCCTATGTGCCCCGCAAGACTTTCATCATATTTCGGGCCTAATTCCAAAAAAAAAAAGAAAAAAAAAATGCACCAATTTTAAGCGGAACGACAACACTTAAATCTCAAATCTAACCTTCTTAGAATCATTGATTGTCCTCAGCTATTAATACAAATGGCTTGCTAGCGGGATTTAAAGCACTATTTCTCTGAGCCACAACTTGGAGAATAACAGCAAAGCTGTTCATGGCCTTCTTCATTTCACCGGCAAGTAAAAAAGGTCTCCAAATTGAATCTCTCACTTCATTGTTATGTCGTAATCTGAAGTTGTTTATTGCCGCCCATTGAAAGATGCCATGGATGAGATCTGCCAAGCTCACGACTAGAACTTTTTTTATTTTCAAATTTTGAAACAAGGTTGATCTCAGACTGCTCATACTGAGAGTTAAGAGGGAGTCAAATTTGGAATACATATAAAAGTTTGTGACTTTTTACAAGATAAAAAATGTTGGGACCAGAATCGTTACTCAACCTAAAATTTGTACTTTTTTTTTTGGGGATTAGCCCTCATATCACGAGAACTTTTGGAGTATTTATATGCTTATTCATCTTTATAATGATTAAAAAAATGAAAACTATCTTAGATAGGTGGACATTAAATCAATGGAAATACCCTACTGACCTCGTATACCAAGTAAGGCATGAGCAAAATTCCAGGTTTAGAATACTTATTTTATCTTAATATGCGTAAGTCTATTTCACGCGTATCTAATGTCAGACGCGTAGTCACTCTTTTACTAGATAATATGTCGAGAGGAGATATTTCTATCGTATTGAGCATCCATCCGACCAATGCATTAAGCATATCGACCTCACTTTATTCTCATCACGGAGGATCAAAATGGGTCAGAACTCACAAAAAAGAAAAGGAGAGACCATCATAACACGTTCGAAACGCAATTCCACCCGCTCACTTTAGCAACGATGGGTTTTTGCTGCCGGTCGAGACTCTCAAATTCCATGGCATATGATTTACCCACGGAATAAACATAGCCGGCGAATCCGAACAATAGCATTGGACGTCAGGTAGATTGCTAATCGCGTATAACCCGACATACAAGCCGTCCAGAAATCACAACTAATCAAAATAGAACAATATCCCCCCCACCCCCTCAAATAACATAATAATCAGAAGACATGCCGACCGTCTCGCTTCATGAACCTAATGGAAAACCGTCGTACATTGCCGTCCATGATGAAAAGGATGGAGAGAGGTGGCTGACCATTGGAATTGGGATTGGTGTAACACTGCATTATCTTAGTGATGGATCCGTGGCTCGTAAAAACGACGGTGCGTTTGGTGGGGGGACGCGTCACTTTTTCTATTGGGGGACGGTGCTGTGCGCGGGTCACGACCGTGGACTTTGGGATTGGACAAGTCGTGTGGAGAGGCTCGATGCTTGACACGGATTAACGCAGTTTTCCGACAAAATTTTGTGAAACAGTCGATTTGGTAAACCAACCATAGGAAGTCAAAAAATAACGCCGACGCACTCGATCTTTTCTTGTAGAAGAGGAGGGCAAGGGCATGATTATATTGACCTTATTTATGAAGAGATTAATACCACTAAAAAATTCAAACTGGTGCACTTGTGATAAATTTACTATAAAATAATTTTGTGATCATTAAAAGCCCAAACTAATATATCTGTAACATATTTACTCTCAATTGAATTAATACCACAAAAAATTATAAACAAATATATCTATGACAAGTTAAGGGTAAAATCTTAAATTGATACATCCACCAACTACAACGTCATCCAATTCAACAATCCGATAATAAAATTTAACAAAAATTAACATAGGGTAAATATATCATAAATGTGCCAATTTGAGATTTTTTGTGATTAGAAAATTAAATTAGGATAAATTTATTATAGATGTATCAATTTAGGCTGCGTTTGGCAGTCGGGATAAAATTCAGGATAAGATATGATTTATCCTATCCTACGTTTAGTGCTCACTCAAGACATGATAAAGTCGGATATAAAAAGGATATAGACAGGATAAAATTATCCCATAGGGGATGTGGGATAAATGTGGATATGATTTCTAATGTCTATAATAAGAAAGTTATTTTTCTCAAATAACAAACTTATTAAATTAACAAAATTGAAATTATATTTCAATATAAATAATATTTGAATTCAAATTTAAGAAATTAAAAATAAAAAATAAAAATTTATTTTAATTTATATTATTTTAATTTATATATTCAACTTTAATTCTATCTTATAATAAACATTCAATTTATAAATTAAATATTTATATTAATGATATATTTTAGGTATTTTTGTATTTTAAGTATGTTAGTACAGTTTACTATTTGATAAAATTTTATTAAAGAATGATGAAAGGGAAAAAAAGAAATAATAAAGAAAATAATATAAAAAGAGGAAAAATAAAATAAAAATAAATTAAGAAATAGTGTCACGAGAGATTTTCACCATCTCCGTTTATGAATATTTAGGTTCATTAACTTCATTTAACCACCCCTCAGGGTGGCGTCGCTGGAGCGAGCGCTCTTCCTCTCGCAAAAAGTCGAGTGTTCGAATCCCGAGTGTCGCTGGAGGCCTTGCCCAAGGGCACGTGGTGGTGGTTTCCACGTGTCCTCCCTAGGGTTTACCCGCCGCTAACGGTGTATGGGTTCCCTGGGTCGCCAAAAAATATATATATTTAGGTTCATTTACAATGATATGACGTTTATATTAAAAAACTATACATGATATAATGTGAACATATCCGACTTTAATATTGCGATTCACCACACAATGGACAAGATATAAAAAAATTTTTAAGATTTCATATCATATCTTATCCAGTCTTATCTTGATTAGAAATCCGAACGACCAAATATAGCCTTAGAGTTTTTCATAGTATTAACCTAATGTATTATCGCATACAATATTTTGCCGTGCATTTGCCCTCTTTGAAGAAAGGCATATTATATGTAGTCAAATGGCATCATGTGTCGACAACCGGAAGTAATTATCATCCGGTATGGAGATGGTAACTGGGAGTAAAAAACGACGGTGCGTTTTGTTAAGAGGTGGGGTCACTTTCTCAATTGGGGACGGTGCTGCGCGAGGGTCGCGACCATGGACTTTGGGATTGGACAAGTCGTGTGGAGACGCTCAATGCAGAACACCGATTGACGTAGTTTCTAACAAATTCTTTGTGAATTGAAGTCAAAAAATAAACGCCGACGCACTCAATCGTTTATTGTAGAAGAGGAAGGCAAGGGCATGATTATATCGACATTTAAGAGGTTAATATCATAAAAAATTCTAAACTGGAACACCTACAATGAATTTACTATAAATTAATTTTTTAACAATAAAAAATCTAAAATTGATATATCCATTTGTTTATTTCCGTTAAATTGGATTAATACATTGAAAAACCACAAACCAATATATTTATGACAAGAAAATGATAAAATCCCAAATTGGTATATCCGTTAACTATAACGTGTCATTCAATTCAAAAGAATGAAGGGTAATTTTTATTACAGATGTACTGATTTGAAATTTTTATGATAAAAAAATTTAATTTTGAATAAATTTATTACGAATATACGAATTTAAGATTTTTATGTAATATTAACCCAATTTATTATCGCATACAACATTTGGCCTTGCATTTTACCTCTTCAGAGAAAGGTATACTATGTGTGGTTGAAAACGGCGCCGCATGTGTTGGTATGATCTCAAGGCGGCGTAGATATAGAAGGGTTATATTCGCCGCAGTCAAAATCTGTCTTTTTCACTTCTCACGTTGATTAAAATCGATCTTTGGTATCTCTAGCGTTAGTCAAAAGTTATGCGTTTGTAGAAGACAATTGTGTGCAGGCAAGCCAATACCGAGAAAGAACACAACCGTCCAGTCATCGACAAAATCAATGATGTTTATGTATTATTTGTGGTTTAGCTGTTCCTTTCAAGATAAGGGAATTTATTCAAGCACTTGATTATCGTGGCACTAGAAAGGTGCGGCCTCAGGCCAATTCGTGAAGTGGACTTACTTTTCTCTTTCGGGGTTCTCTTTTGAGTAAAAAAATTAGGAAAACCGTGCTTTATTAAATTAATTCAAGTTACATCAAAGTGGATTTCCATGAGACATTTGGGATCTAGTGGGACTGTTTCTGTACAGTGATAGATTAGGGTCCACAATTCATTTGTACAATGATGACGGGCAATGTCTTAGAGATTACAGTACACGCAAACACCAAAATGTGTTTAGTACGATCTTGCAAAGAAACCATTTCGTCGTCGACTATTTAGATCAAAGCCCTTGGTATCGTCTCACATAAAAGCAAAAGTAATTCATGTCAATATGGAAATGAGAAGAGTTTATGCTAGGGAGAAAACCTTATTCCTTTATTCAATGTATCTGAAAGGATATAATTAAGCACAAATTAGGGAGGGGAAGCGATTATCATTCGAAGATAAGACTCCCGCTTTACTTGATACGCTAGTATAGACAACAAAATCCAACTGCGTTTCAAAAAGCTTGGCCTAATGGGAAGTGACATAAGGTTTGAATAGAGGCTTTGAATGGGTCAAAAATCAAGAACCGATGACCAAGGAACGCTTGGATCCGCGATGTCAAACTCATGAAAAAGCTGGGAAATCATATGGTTTGACAAAGGGAAGATCCGTAAGAATCAAAAGCAAGAGATTACAGCCCCAAGAAAAAAAATTAAAAAGCAAAGAGAGAGAGAGCAAATTAAATAGAACAATTGTTAGAGATATAGATGTATTTAGGAAATATATTCTAATTGATCCTGATATGATTTTTTTTTATGTAATTGATATTTCATTACCTTAGATAGTTAAGCTGTTAAGTTTTCTATATAGGCTAATGTATTCTTCATTAGAGATATCACATTTTTCTATCAATACATTTCTCAACTTGGTATCAAAGCCTCCTTTTCTGAGGTAATCGAGGTGCGCCCATTGAATCTGCTACAAGGTGGCCACCACGACGCTAGCCACACTGGCTGCGAAACTTTGAGTTGCTGTTCAGCATACACTCGCTGTTGATTTTAGAAAAAAGGTCATGACCATCAAACTTGCCACCCTTAGACGAGAGAAATAATCATATGACCTCCAATTCGAGCAACTCATTTACTTTTTAGGCTTGGAGGTTCATTCAGATTCCTCTGGTTATTATCTTTCACAAGCCAAATATGCCATCACTACCACTCCTATCGAGACTAATGCCAAATTTGATGCCAAAGATGGGGCTCCTCTTTCGAATCCATCAACAGCTTGTTGGCAAACTTATCTATTTTACTATCACTCAACCTGACATTGCATGTGTTGTCCATATTGTTAGTCAGTACATGATCGTGCCTCCCACGACACATTTTGTTGTCATACTTCGAATTCCTCACTACATCAAGGTTACGTTATTTCATGGCCTTCACTATTCTTCTCAATCTAGCTTGGAATTGAAGGCTTATTCTGATGCTGATTGGGCTGGTAACCCTCAAGATCATTGCTCCACTACGGGCTACTATTTCTTTCTGGGCACTTCACTTATCTATTGGTGTAGCAAGAAACAGACTACTGTTGCTCGAGCTCGATCTAGTACAAAAACAGAATATCGAGCTCTTGCTAATACAATATTAGAGTTACTATGGTGCATCAATAGAGTGGAATAGTAATTCATTGCAACAATCAAAGTACTATCCAGATAGCACATAATAATGTTTTCCATGAACGAATCAAGCATATTGAGACAGACTGTCATTTTATCTGATCTCATGTTCTTCATGACACTATTCGACTAGTATCTACTTCATCCGCCGAACAGGCTGTTGATGTCTTTACCAAGACACATCCACCTAGGTGTTTTTTAGATCTCTTCGATGTTAGATATATAGATGTATTTAGGAAATGTATCTTAATTGATTCTGATTTGATTTTTTTTTATGTAATTGATATTTTGTTACCTTAAATAGTTAAGCTCTAAAGTCTTATATATAAGCTCATGTATTCTTCATTAGAGATGTACACAATATTACATTTTTCTATCAATACATTTCTTAACTACAATGTCAAGAAAAAAAAAACAAGACCAAACCCGAACAAGGGAAATTGTTGGAAATCGAGAAGCGCTCACTTTTGGAATCGGACATTATTGGAAGGAATAATTAAAAAATCAGTCTGGTACGGCAACATGTGCAATGAACAGCGACGAATAAAGGGCTTCTTTTTCCTTATCTTGGGGGGCACAGAATTTCCCACCACCTTAGAAAATTCGAAGCTCCAAGCTCCATTTTTGTCAAATCATGAATCATTACTGAAGGAAAGAGAGAGATGGAGAGCGAGAGAGAATCGGAGGTGGTGCTCGTTCCCCTTTCGACCGACCCGTTACAAGAACAACGAGGGTGGGTTCTAACAGTGTCACCTCTTGGTGGAACTAGAAGAACGTGTGGACCAGGCCGACACCCATTTCTTTTTTTCCATTTGTTTCGAAATTAAAAGGGTATTGCGCAAGTTGAGTTAGAGAAGAATGTTTCCATTCTCGACATGTTTAAACTTGACATCACACCAACTAGCACCGAGCATTTCAACCTATGACACGTTACAAAGCTCTTCTCCTTCAACAACATACTCATGTTTATCCTGGCGGCAAAAGTTGTACCGCAAAATTTGGCAAGATTTTTCTTATATGTTAATTGGATCGCTGAGTGAGTGACTCAAGAGTACTTTCACAATGGTTAGTTTCGACAAATTTAATTACGTTTGCCCTCAAGGAAACTTGCCAAGAAAACGGGAGAAAAAGAGGAGAGATAGATAATCTAACATAACTTGAACACTTATTATGTTTGTAAGATCATTTTTTTTCCGTTCATTAGTGTAATCGCAATTCATATATAAGTGGAGACCAAATCACATGAATATCTCAAGACCTACTAAAAATTATCTGAATAAACGAATTATTCGAATATCAGTAGCAATTGCAAATAAGAGGGTAGCGGAGAAACATTATCATACTTCATATAGCGCAAATGTATCAGACGAATCAATCATACAACTTTTGTCAATTACACATGGTGTAACAAGTCAATTGATATCTATTTGATTTCACAATGGACAAAAATGTTCACATTAGATAAAAAGAAAAGGGATTAAATTTGAAATATTCCATGGTAAGCAATACAATCATGACATAAAATAGTGGTTGGTCGAAGGGCGACGGAACAGAAGACGGGAGAAGAGGACGAGGATTGGCCACGGCAAGCCAATGATTCGATCATATAAGTCCATTCCCAACTACAGAAGATCCTAAAAAATTCCCCGACGTGACGTTAAAAGCTTTTTGACATTCTCTGCCTATCTTTCTCTCTTTTGTAACCCACCACACGAGCAAAACCAAGCAATTATTTCCTTCCCACCTTTTTTCTTCCCAACGCGTCAAATCCCCTCGAACACTCCCAATCGAGGTGACGTTCACGGGAGATCTCGATCGTGTTATTGGATTTTCAATTTTATTCATTCAAGGAACCATCATTAATCACCCATCTATAGAAAAATTAAACTCGCGCACTATGAAAAGAATAGACATCACTTAATTATTCGCGCTTTCACATCCGAATATTTCAATTATAGGTATCAAAATGGATTGAAAACCCATTTATGACCCTTAACCCACACATGATGAGTTGGGTCATAAATGAGTTGGTTAAAATTTACTAAATGAGTTGATATGAGTTTGAGTAATGTAATGTAATAAAATATGGGTTTATAATGGATCTAAGGCTCACCTCACCTTCAAACCCTCTGTACTTGCCTTCAAGCTCAGGTTGGGGGCTTTCGAGTGGAGCAACTTATTTTCTAATTTTATCATCTTTTACTTACAATTTACTTTATTTTTATTTTTCAAAATTGATAATTAGTAAAAGATCTATCTTCCAAGTTTTAGAAAATTAGGAAAATTAGTATAAGATTTTGCATATAAATATTTATTGACTTATTGAGTTTAAGAGATATCGAGATACTTCATTGTGAAACTTGAATAATTTGCAATAAAGAAAAAGTTGCAAACAAGTCGAAAATCTTATTGAGAACCTTATAAAACTATCATAAATTTTATTGTTTACACACTATGCGCTTAGCATAAAAGTTCATGTTTTTAAATATCTATGTATATTTGTGATATTAGTCAAGTCAGTAATGAGTATAGGTTATTGAATTTATATTGCATATAAGTGAGTCAAAATAGGTTAATTGGGTTGATTAGAGTATAACCATTTTTCGACCCGATCCAAACACGACACACCAATTTGACGGCCCTACTCAAAGTCAAATGTAGTCTCATCTACAATTGACTTTGAGGGGGGTTGATTAGGTTCTTTTTTCTAGTGAATTAAGTGTACATTAGAAGTATATGGAGTCTCAATTTTGGCGAAGACCGCCTAATTTTTCACTGATGTTAAAGGCATCCGATCCTTAATAAAATATCTCACGAAAAGCAAATTCAATAGAGAAATCGATGCTTCGGAACTGCTTTTCTCTCCTCTAATTTTGTAGCGTACACGGGGAATTTCCATGAACTGTAACCAAAATATGTATCTTTCCAAACTTGCGTTAAAGGCCACGGTCTCGATTCAAACCTCGCTTGGTTTCATTAGGTGTGGATGGAGAAATGGGCTTTGATTTCCCATGAGAACGTTGGCACCAAGCGGATTATATATAAATAAATTGTCGAAAAGAAAATTTCATCCATTTACCATAATCAGTATGAGAGGAACATTAAAAACTTTCAAGAAAAACAAATCCTAAAAAGACTTTAAAACAAAACAAAACTTAGAAACCAAAATGGTACAGTTTGTAGTTATAAACAGGCTCTCATCCCAAAATGTCCGATCTGTCACAATATCAAATAACAATCGGTGGCCAATTACCAGAACCGTCAGTAATAGGTATATACCGAGATCTTTCCCTTTAGAAATAATAGCTTGTGTTGCACACCTAAATTCAACGTCCTCAACATCATCATCTTATGAAAACAATGAGAATAACATGTTAAACCATAACAGATCGAACACATTCAAGAAACTCCTAAATCTAGATTTAGATCGAAAGAGAAAAGCTTTCAAATTCATATCTACACCTAAATCAGGAGGGAAGAGCCTTCGCTAAATCTCGGAAAAGTCATAGAATCATGTCTCGAAAATCCTACTGGCTCGATTGGCGACGAAGTTCTCACAAAATTTTCAGTTGTAAGCAATTTATTCCCCATGACAAGCGAAGAAAAGCAACAACAACGAGTGAAAGAAGATGTTAAACAAGGCAAAAAAAGACCCTTAAATTAGGTCAGAAGAGAAAAGAAAAAAAGAAAAAGAAAAAGAAATCAAGGCCTAGAAAAGAAAAGCATAGCAAAGTAGGCACTAGAGCTTCCGGGTGAAGTTTCCTTGAAGGAGATTTTTTATGGAAGAGAGAGGGTTGCTGACAGGGTGATAAGGAATTTACGACCTATAAGTAGATTAGATCTAAATGGCATCTCATCATGCTTGATTTGTCTACAAAGTTAATCGAGTGAGAACTTGACGTGCTCGATAGACATGGACGTATTATGTCCCATTTAAGTAGAAATTAGCACCTTTGCTTAATCTAATATTCAGAGATTAGAATCGGTCAAGCCACTAGCATAAAGCTGTTCCCCTCCCTTTTTTTTTTTTTCTGACGTGGGGATGGGATATTCTCTATTGGGACTATACGCATTATCAAAATACGATGTTCGTTGCCAACTCTGTGTCCGTAATTTGTATTCTTTATTACCGTATCCTCTGGATTTTGTATATGAAATGGCATCCTTGTAAGTGGTGGCTAATGTGGATTTTTCCTTTTCGAGATGTTCAAAAGGTCCTGTTATTTCTATTTCGGATACAAAACACTGGGTTTGTTCTGCCTGTGATCGGTCACACCTGAGAGTACAGACGTGGAGATATTCTTCGATGCAATGCATGCAGCATGTCACGTGCTAATTGGTGTAGTACACGCATAAATTAAATACTGTTGAGGCATTTGCCTTAGTAATTACACATTTTCATTGTGGGCTATGCATACTAACACGGGTCTAGTAACTTTAATATATTACTGACGAGTGACATTGTAAGGAAACTGCGACTGGGTTTTTTCAAGCAAGTGGATCCTCATGATAGCATCTAAATCCGACACTATTCATCTGGTTAGTTTTGGTCACTTATTGGGCCTGGGCTTTTAGCCCATTTATCCTTCAAGCACGTCCTTTTTTTTTATGTGTCTTCCCTCATTTTTTTGTAGTTTAAAATAGGACAAATGATCCATAAACTTTGCCCCAATGTAAAATGTGATGTAGTCTCAATACGCGATATAGTCCATAAAATTTTAAATTATTCAATGTAATTTTTTAACTTTTAATACATGTTCAATTTAATCTCTGAACTATATGGGAATATTAAATGTGATCCTCGAATTTAAATTAATGGAAAGATAACATTGAACATTTTCATGTTGCTTAAGAATTATATTGAATATGTATCAAAAGTTTGAGAATCACATTGAATAAATTGAAAGTTCAGAGCTTGTACTGTATATTGGGCTAAAGTTTAATAATCATATTGAACAAATTAGAAGTTTAGACATTGTATTATATACTATGTTTGTGTTATTATTATTTTAAAATATATGTAACGAGAGTGAGAACCTATTGTATGTATTATTTACTCTTTCGAGTATCTTACGAAAGGATTGCTCACCATGCGACTTTTAATCCTGGAGAAGATTCGATTAATACGATCGTGAACTTACCTTCTTCCCATCGGGTCAAAGGTACAGTTCAAAGCCGACATGGACCGCCGCTACGTTCCGTGCCCGTCAAGTTGGGCAGGTCAGCATATGGTGCCAGAAAGAGTCCCAAATCAATGCCTGGGACATCAGCCATTGCTGCTATCGGGAATCCTTGACCTAGTCCAAACGCTCATAAGAAGATCAATTTCGTCTTCCATTTTGCTCGGTCTGATGACCTAGTCCAATCGCAGTCTTGCACTTGGCCTTTATGGACCTAGCCCTAGTGCCAAGGCATTGTGCATGGATGTTGATGCCTCGAGCCAAGTCTCTATGGATCTAGGCCTAAGCATTGGAGACACGAGCATCGGCATAGAGGTCTCGAGCTTGGCCTTGATGAACTCGGCCTTAATGACCCGATCCTAGATGCCAGGGACCTAAAAATGAGCATTAGTGTTTTCGTGCCCAAATGTAGAGTTTCCAATCTAAATGTAAATATCTAGTAATATTCTAGAAAATAATTTTCAATTTTTTTTTTAAAAAAAAAAATCAATTTTCCAAATTTAAATATGGGTTTTTCGTTAAATAAAAAAACATGTTTCGTTGACTCGTTAAGTAATTCAATTGCCGAAAAATAAGGAAAAACATGTTTCGTTGACTCGTTAGACAATTCTTTGTGACCCATCAAATAAGTTACGGTCAAGGGAATCGGAGATGGACCTTGACCCTCGGGGTGCCGGGTCAGGTTTAACTTTCTATGCATGCCAACTTGCACATATGAGTAC
Organism: Eucalyptus guilfoylei; assembly: GCA_016097605.1. Taxonomy (NCBI): domain Eukaryota; kingdom Viridiplantae; phylum Streptophyta; class Magnoliopsida; order Myrtales; family Myrtaceae; genus Eucalyptus; species Eucalyptus guilfoylei. The sequence continues at coordinate 22,155,723 of CM027860.1, forward strand.
GAAAGACGCAATTTGTAACTAAAATGGTCAGTGGAGTGGAGACTGGTTTCATTTTGTACGAAGTTGCTGGCCTGCTTGTCTAGAAGATTGACAATAATAATGATGATGATGATGGATACACCTGGCTGAATCGGTACCTGCGAACGCTGCGATAACGCCATGAAACTTTTCACATCTCTCACCTAAAAATATTTATAAAAAAAAAAACCGGGGTCAAGTTACTAAAATGCTCTCCCCTTTCTCCAAGGATTCGTTTATATCGTTGCCCCATTTGAGTAGGCCTCAGTAGGCCTCCAGAGTGATCATTCCTAAACTCATTACACAAATATCATTTCAATTTTAAACTTTTCAGTGTTTATCGATTTAACCCTATACTTTTGTACAAAATTTCTATATAGTCATTCTTATTCATCTTCGTCAGAAATTGTTGAAATGATGGTGTGTAGCTTAGGAATTAATGATTGCTATGAAATTCCTACAAAGATTTAAGATTATTAAATTGACAAAATTGGAAGGTTCATAACTGAATTGATATTTCTTGTTCTAGATTTATGATTGATTGGATAATTTTTAGAAGAATGCCTGAAGAAGAAACAATCGCACTTGTTTCTCCTTTTGCCATAGGAGGTAGCTTCAAGAAAGACAAAAGCATCAAATTATACTTGCTCAATACAAGTCTCGAGAACTCTAGTACAATTTAGGTTGTTTTTATGAATCATGAGCGAACAACCTTTTTTTCTCATTAAACGCCATGTGTGAACATTCAAAAATTGGCTAAATGCCCATTTTAACTAACAAGGTGACTTAACGAATTTAACAACACTTCAAGTCTCGTGGTTCCATTCCTTTAATTGAATCCTAAGTTAAAAAAAGGGTGTAAAATTTTATTGAGCCCTCCTATTAGGGATGTGTAAAGGAACCAAATCATTCAGAGCTAGACTAGATCGCTCAAAAACCGATGTTTCCTAAGGGAATTGGTCTGGTTCTCGATCCAAATAACCGGTAGGTGGTTCTAGGTGTGGAACCGCCCACCTGAGCTGGATTGAACTGATAATATATATTTAATTTTTGATTAAAAAATAAGAAATCTTAAATCTTTAGGCTACTTACAAGTTTATATGTGCTTTTGCCAACTCATAATAAGTTTGGTGAGTGTGCTATCTTGCTTACACACTTCCTAACATACTAATATCGTTGGTTCATTGATTCCAACTAGGAGCGTCTTTAATTAAGCGATTCCGTTGTGTAATTCTTTATTACATATTATAATACTTAGGCACGAAGCTTAATAGGATCGATTCTATGAACCTACCAAAGAATCCGACGATCTGACTCTCGAATGGATATTTGAATTCAACGGGGGATTTCTTATTTCAATTTTTTTGAACGAGTTTTTAGTGAATGATTCCTGAAGTTAGGGTGAGAACCGTCCAACCCGAACTGCGGGAAAGTATTACCGTTGGGTCGGATTCAGCTCAGACCGAGAGTACGGCAAATCGAAGCTTCGTTTCACGTTCTTAAAGCTCCAACAATGGCCGAACCAACGACACCCTCGTCTTCGGAGAGCATTTTTTCCAACTTCGCCGGCTGATCCGAGCTCCGTCCTCGCCGTTCCCTCGATCAGATGAAGCCGCGGTTATGGACGATCGGCTTGTTGGCGACGGTGATGATATCGGCCTGCTGCAGAGTCGAAGCGAAGTGTAGAGGCTGCGACTTAGCCCTGGCCTCGTACTACGTCTGGGATAAATCGAATTTGACCTTCATAAGCGAGGTCTTGTCGGCGTCGATCCCGGATATCCTCAGGTACAACAAGGATAAGGTCCCGAACCAGGACAGCGTCAAGACGGGGATCAGGGTCAACGTCCCCTTCAGCTGCGGCTGCATCGACGGCAAGTTCCTCGGGCACGCGTTCAATTACTCGTTGGGCCACGGCGACCTCTACGATACGGTCGCGATGGAGTACTTCTCGAACTTGACGACCGTGGAGTGGTTGCAGGCGTTCAACCTTTATCTCCCGACCAACATACCGGACTCCGCCGTTTTAGATGTGGTCGTTAATTGTTCGTGCGGGAACCGCGCTGTCTCGAAGGAGTATGGATTGTTCATCACGTATCCACTGAGGCCGGAGGACACTCTACAGTCGGTCGCGACGGAGGTGAATTTGACGGCTGAGCTGCTGCAGAGATATAATCCTGGTGTGAATTTTAGCCAAGGGAGTGGCCTGGTGTATATTCCGGGGAAAGGTGAGTTTTTTTTTTACTTCCCTTGAGGACATGCTTATCTGGTTTCGCTAATTTTCCATCGGAGAAATAAAATTCTCAGCGACCAGACGATTAAGAAGGAGTCTTAACGTTTAAAATGACTGTCTAGACTGGGTTTGGATGCATCTCCCCTAGTGTTTGAATGAGTTTGCAGACCTCTGTATCGTTCCAATTACGTCTGATGTTTCCGAAGAGAAATGGGGTGGAACCTTTCTTCATCAGATGTGAGAGTTATTTAAGAAAGCTAGCTTGGTTATTCTGCATGAAGTGCGGCTCATCTGTCCAATCCTGATGGTGATTATTTAACATAATATCGATCTAATTGTGTCTAGTACGACCAGATTAATGTGGCGTATGGAGCAAAGTAGCAGCAGATGCAATTGCCCTATTTAGATGTTGCCGACCATTTAGAAGCTATTATGCTATGTTTTACTGATTAGGCATTTTGTTTTAGCTCTCATTGTAGCACAGATGAGTTGCTTCTTTATGATTAGGTTTCTCCAGGTGTTTATTTGCTTTGGCTAGCCAAACATGTTTCTTTGGAGTGCATAGTCTTTAAATAGAATCTGCTGATATGGTCAATGTAAAAATAGTCATGTTTGTGACATTGCCCATCATTCCTTTGTCTAGATATCATAGCGGTGGTGAAGTATCGAGTACTAGAAATCTTGTACCTGGCCTAAGTATTGAGCTTTAACTACAAGATGACAGAAGTTGCAATAGCGGTTTTGACTTAAATCTCCCTTTTCTTACAGATGCAAATGGAACCTATCTACCTCTGAAGTCAAGGTAGCTTGTAGCAGTCTGCTCATCAGAATGAAGTTTGCTTAGCATTCCATCCTTGTTTCAATTGTCTAACTTATCCTTTCGATTTTTCCTCTTTCCAGCACAGGTGGGATGTCCCTGTCTGCATGATCGCAACTTCATTTCGATATCCTAATGGGTGATGGTGGGCCATAACTATACTAAAGGAATTCAGGCTTATCTTTGAATTTTTCATAGCAGGACTATCGGTTGGGGCAATCATTGGCATATCTATCACAGCAATAGCAGTGTTGTCCTTTTTGGCATTTTGTATATACTATGGGATATACCGAAAGAAGAAAGTGAAGGAGGCGATCTTGCTCTCAGGATCTCATAAATTATCGGCTCAAGCAGGGAATGGTAGTTTTGTTGCTGATACTAATCCCTCACTTTTCATCTGTTTGTCCACATCACACACACGCACACACACACACACACACACGTATGTATGTATTTATGTATGAACTAAGGATTTACTAGTTTGTACGTTCTTGAACACAGTGACTGTAGCAAAAAAACTCATTCCAAATGAAGCACGAGCAGATATAAATTACACTTCTACATATTTCCATTGACTATCTTGATGAAATCATTCCAATCAATATGTCTTTGGTGTATGCACATTATGTCAGTCACACTGCGGATGAGACTTGATGCTGCTTAAGATACTTATTTAGCCAGTGTTCTAGATATGGAGTTACTGGAGAATACTTTGTGTCTCAACAGGGGATATGTGGTCCATATGTTTTTTTGTTCATCGTACCTTCCTAAATTTTATTGGTGTCACAGTGTTCTCTCTTTGGCAAGCAGTTATAGTTCTTGTCTACTGAAGAAAGAAGATTTGTTTTGTCTCCCTAACTTTTCTAGAGAGTAGAGAGTACCCTGACTGGTGTTTTCCCCATCTTGGTCTAGTTCCGGGAAGTGACCCAGCTAAACCTTCAGAATCAACTGGCCCAGTTGATGGTGCTTCAACAGGTCTTACAGGAATCACTGTGGACAAGTCAGTGGAGTTTTCATATGAAGAATTGGCCAAGGCTACGGAGAATTTTAGCCTGGCTAATAAAATTGGGGAAGGTGGCTTTGGAGCTGTCTATTATGCTGAATTGAGAGGCGAGGTTCGTTGAAAAATAGCTTTTGCACTTAATGTATGGCTAATATTGTTGGTTAAGGCAGTGTAAGTTGATGAGAAGGTTGATAATGAGGGAGAACTCATTGAAATTCAATCTGGACAGCACCGCCACATTTGATTCTACCAGACTCTAGAGCTGACTCCAGTTGCTTACATGCTGCTTAGCTCACTATAATTCTCCAGTAGTATTCTATCGGATTCAGTAATTAAAAATAGGATGGAGGAATTCTGTATTCAGTTGAAAACCGCTGTTATGCTCTACTATGCCACGATTATTTGTGAGAACAATTTTGTATTATTATTCTCACAGAACTTTCTTCTTGGAAACCATGCAGAAGGCTGCAATTAAGAAGATGGATATGCAAGCTTCAAAAGAATTTCTCGCTGAATTGAAGGTTCTAACTCGTGTTAATCACCTTAACCTGGTAAATCCATACACCTTTCCTTGTTCAGTCAATCCTATGCATTTCCTACAGTTCCTGTGGGGATGTGGAAATTTTGGATCACGTGTGGTAGTGACATTCGTGTGTCCAGATGTAGTGCTTTCATGTGCTGTTTGTTCATGATTAATATTTGGTGCGTCTGTTTCCATTTCTCTTTGACTTACCAAATTTAGAATGCGGATCATCTGTATATGTCCACTATAAAATCTGTCTTTGAGAAGCTGCCCTTATTTCTGCAAAAATCCTGAACTGCAGCTAAATTCATGTCATTACTCTCTACCAGTCATCATATAAAGACATATCTCAATGGTTGATTCAGGTGCGTCTGATTGGATACTGTGTTGAGGGTTCTCTTTTCCTTGTCTATGAGTATATCGAGAATGGAAACTTAAGTCAACATTTGCGTCGCTCGGGTGAGATTGGGCACATTTTGAGGATATTATTTGGCGAGTTTTGTACATTAATCTCTGACCGGTGATGATTTGTACATTCCATCAATCTTCAGATAGGGAACCACTTCTATGGTCTACCAGGGTTCAGATTGCCCTCGATTCTGCAAGAGGTCTTGAATATATCCATGAGCATACGGTACCAGTATACATCCATCGAGACATTAAATCGGCAAATATATTGATAGACAAGAACTTCCATGGAAAGGTTATTCTCTGTTGAATTTTGCACCAGGATGGACCCTTCGGTTCTTGGACTAACAATGTAGTGTACGACAGGTGGCAGATTTTGGTTTGACAAAATTGACTGAGGTTGGAGGCGCATCTCTCACGACAGGACTTGTAGGGACATTTGGATACATGCCACCCGAGTATAATTCTCTCTCTCTCTTTCTCTCTCTCTCTCTCTCTCTCTCTCTCTCCCTCTCCCTCTTTCTCTCTGATATCTATGTAGAAGGGCATTGACACTGGTCACGCTGAGGGGGGATAGAATAAATACAGGCAATTGTTTATTCATTTACAGTTCTTAAATAAATCCTCTGATTGGATGAAGTTAGGAAGCCTTGCGCTTTGTAATGTAATCATGGCTGCCATCACTGATTTGAGATTGGGAGCATTTTTGGGATTGTGAATAAGTAGTATCCAGGTTTCGAGTAATATGGAAAGGGCTATTCCAAGTAATTCATGAAGTAGAATATCATTTACTATGCAGAATCTAATCAATCCAGAATGACAAGGTATGATCATTATGACTGGACAAACAACACTACCTCAACCATCCATCACAGCTCTTGCTCAGTTGGAACTCAAAATTAGTGTGGAAGTGTTTATTCTCTTTCATTTGCAAGTTAACCTAAACATAAATGCAAATCATTGAGAGTAATTATTCATTCTGGCTTCATGCAGATATGCCCAGTGTGGCGATGTCTCTCCTAAAGTCGATGTGTATGCTTTCGGTGTGGTCCTTTACGAACTTATTTCTGCCAAGGAGGCTGTACTCAAGGCAAATGGTTCTATTGCTGAATCAAAGGGCCTCGTTTCTTTGGTTATTCTCTTTCCCTTGTTCTATTAATGGCTACTTAATAGTAATTAGAAACCCGGAGTTTCCCCCAAAATGTTCAACATAGGTTTAGAACTTATCGCTAGCTTGAACAGGCAAATTATATCTGGGATCTACTATTTCGACTTTTTCTTTGCTGCCGGTTTCATGTGAATTAGCGAGAAGTTTTTTCTATACTTGTGGACGCATATCATGATTGTGATTTGCCTCCTTGTATGCTTTTGCAACTCATGGACTGCTTCTGGCAAAATTATCATAATTGATTGCTGTAATCTCATCATCTGCAGTTTGAAGAGGTTCTTAACCAACCCGATCCCAGAGAGGACCTTCGTAAGCTTGTTGACCCTAGGCTTGGAGATGATTATCCGCTTGATTCCGTCTGGAAGGTGGGGGGGTATCCTGAGAGAATCATTCTGCCATTTACGTTTTCCTTTCTCGGTAAATCGACATTATAACTGCCGAGTTTTCTACGTGCACAGGTGGCCCAGCTAGCGAAAGCTTGCACACAAGAGAATCCTCAACTGCGCCCCAGCATGAGATCTATTGCGGTGGCCCTGATGACGCTTTCATCTTCGACCGAGGATTGGGATGTTGGCTCCTTCTACCAAAACCACGCTCTGATGAATCTAATGTCCGGAAGGTAGAAAATCCCCCCTTTTTGCCGGAATCAGGCAATCACATTTTTCGAGCTTTTCCTTCCTATGTTGTATGTGTATATTCTATGAGAAATTAAACCAAATTCAAAATGCCGTTGATGTCGAGACTAACAATCAACTACTGAGTTGTCAATGTTGATGGAGAAGTTGTCGATGTTAATGGCTGTCAATATTCCGAAATTGATGTCGACAGTGCACAAGTTAAATGTAATCTTTATTGCAGCATTGCTTTTGGGAAGACTGTCCATATTTAATGTCATGATTGTTCATGTTTTTAGGTGTACTAAATGTTTTGTAAGTTCCTAGGATTTTATCTCCTTCGAATGCTAACTATATTTATGAGTCATTAAGTGTAAGAGTCATGTGTCAAGCCTATAAAAGGCATGTCTTGTAATTATTTCCAAATATGGGCGATAAGGTGAAATAAACAGAAAGCCTATCTATCTCCTTCTCTTCTTTGTGGGAGTTGAGTGTTATTAATCAGAGTGTTCAACCTTCAAATATTACCATCAAATTGGTATCTGAGTTGCGCCTCTGATATTCAACATATCCATGTAGTTGGTTATGGACGATTTGTAAATTACTCTTGAGTCTTCTCTTTTCCCTAGAAAGAAAATTCCCGTGGAGCTGTTTCAATGTGCATTAGTTTTATATACGTTCTGTAGTGTATGTGCACACAAACTAAGACCCTGTCGTGCCGCAACAAACAGCATGATCGGATGATTTAATAGAAAACCTCCGAAGTAGCCGAAACCCGTGATCTGCAGTATCCATGGCATTGATTTGCTATTGCTCACCCCCATAATTTTCCACGTTAGAGGGATAAAAGATCAGGGAAAAAGGGAAAAGACAGTGAAGTTCGATAACTGCTGAATGACCCGGAGAATTATCCTTATTACTATCGATGGCGCTAGTAATTGTCTTCTTGATCCATCTTCTTGGACCTGTTTACTGTGCTCGAAAAACTTATATGTCGAAGCTATTCTGTCACGTTTTCATCATCAATCAGTTAAAACTGGTAAAGAGTAATCTAGTCTTACATATGTTGAGTTTTGAGGCTCTTGTTAACACCTGTGTTGTATCCAATGTTACAAATTCCAATCCTGAAATTGTTTTGATAAAATAAATAGCTATATTGAACGGTTATAAACTTATTGCACAGATGCTATTTTGGTCCTAAACTTTTTTAATTTTGCTAACTTAATTCTAAACCTTTGCACTGAATTCTAATATAGTTACTTTAGTCAATTTTCATCAAAAATCACCGAAGCGACAATGTAGTCATTGGCTTCCGTCCTACGTGGCGCATTCAACGATTTCAAATTAAAATTGGTCAAAACGACCGCATTAGAAATTTTTGTAAAATTTTAGGACTAAATTGCCAAAATTGAAAAAATTATTACTAAATTAGCATCTATATAATAGGTTTAGAATTGATTAGATAGTTTTTTCTTGAATAACTGTATTAAGTCTTGTTAATCTCCTACAAATCACTATTTGGTTGGATTGATTAACAAGTGCGAGTTGCCACATCACGTGCTACTCTCCTTGAAACTTTGGAATAATGACATTATAAGTGTCATTATTTTTGTACGACGCTAATTTCATTCTCATCATTATTATTTTTTCGATTACTTAAGTGTCATGATTTATGTACACGTCAATTGAGCGCTATAACTTTTTTGTGATCACTTGTGAATGCTATATAACTTGTCAATCGATTATTTGAGTGCCATAACTTTTAACAACGTTCATCGCAAGTGCTCTACCACATCAGAATTTTGGCACTTGAATGAATATATTTTAAAATGTAATGGCAATCAAGTGATTAATTATAGGTTATAACACTCAAACAAATGTTTTGTAGAAGTTGTAGTGTTGAAGTAATTTAAAAAAAAAAGGTTATGCCGCTCAATGAAAAGTTGTAACACTCATCATGTTTTTCTAGAAACTTTCATACGACTAAAAATAGATAGTCTTTTTGCCAAATTGAACGGCAAAGTTACTTTACACGGCCAATTACATTATTAGCCGTAGACTTCAGACACTTTTCTACCGAATGCATCAATTCCAAATAGTCTTTCATCTCCTATCTATTCTCGAACGTCTCGAAAGAGGATGCTTGCCATTTGAAATGAGATAGTCACAGATTACATTTTGATTGCCTTTACATTCTGAAATATGTCTTTTCGAGGATCCTAACAATTCAAAGGAGAATACAATATACAATTAAGCACGCACTTGCCAAGTTGATTGATCCTTCATATATACCCTTCAAATTAACCTTTTATTAATATCTACTTCTATATTCAAAACTATCTTTGTTGAATAGATCGGCATGTTTCTTCCTCGAATTGTAATGCTCATTAGCTTTTTTTGTTCGCCGGATATCTTTGTTATGTCCCCGTCTTTGATCTTGATCCTTGGATGGACCTTGATTGAAGTGAACAAAAAAGAAAAAAAAATGATGCAATTTCAATTGCCGTCCCAATTTCTTTTAGAAAATAATAAATCGGAAAGCCGGGAGGATAACTAAAATATATCTTTCCATTTCATGATACGAAAGCATGCGCACCGTTATTTTAAGGTTTGTGTGAAATCACATTAACTTTCTTTTGGTGATTCCTTTTTCTTTTGTTTGTTGTTGGAAACTCTTTAATTATTTGATCAATTATTACTAATGTCTCGATCTTCCGGTTACGCGAACGATTTCCCAAAACTTCCCATATGCTCTCAAGCCCCTCAAATTGTTCCATGCACTAAATTAATCTCTTCTATCTCCGGAGTTGTTCTCTGTTATGAAGTACCGACACTCTTTGGGAGCATTTGTATCGTATCGAACACTCTTGGGAGCCTTTGTGTCGTATCGGACACTTTAACACGTATCTGACACTTTTCGACACTTGATCAACATGTGTCCGGAAATCCAACACCTAGTCAACTCTTTCGACACTCGAGTCAGGAATTTCGATAAAAAAAGTCGCTCTAACATGTGATTTTGACATGAAAGGATTAATTTAAAAAATTTCAATAAAAAAATAATAACTTGGGAAAGAAAAAAAAAACTAGTATTCTCTTTTCTTCCGACTCTCACTTCCCGAAGTGATACACGATTTATCTCCCAAGTTTTTTTTTCCCTCTTCTCTCTAACATGCGAGTTTAGAATGTGGATTGCTAGTTTTTTCATCCAAGTTTTATGGATTATTGGAATGGAATTGAGCTTGTAAAATTGAAATAATAAATGATATTAACAAATGATGAATTAATGTTTTTGGTGAAAATTCATTTTAGGCTCCTTTTATTATTATTTATTTATCTATGAATTTGAATCAAATTAATTTGATTGATATAATTATAAAAAATAATAATTTATCATGTATATATAAAAAAATAATTCCTAACGTATCGAAATTATCTATTTGGGGACCATCTCCAACTCCCACAATGGGAAGCTCTCGTTATTTTGTAATATTTATGGATGATCATTCTTGTTATACATAGTTTTATCTTATGAAAAATCGATATGAATTTACTCGTATCTACCATGATTTTGCTGCCATGATAAAAACACAATTTTCTCAAGATATCAAGGTTTACCATACTGATAATGTCATGGAATTTCAAGACACCGAAATTCTTCAAATTCTCTCCCAAAATGGTACTATTATTCATCATTCTTGTCCAGGGATTTCCCAGCAAAATGGTCGAGCAGACCGTAACCATAGGCCTATTTTAGATATTACTCGTAGTCTTCTAATCTTTGTTTCTTGTCTGGAATTATCTTGGGGAGAGGCTTGTCTCACCGCTGTATACACCATTAATCATACTCCGTCACCTGTAATAGGTAAATTTTTTCTTATGAGCGTTTGTATGGTAGTATACCCAACTACAATCTTCTTCGAATCTTTGGCAGTGCTTGCTTTGTTCATCTTCCCACATGAACACACAAAGTTAGAGCCTCGTGCTCGATTATGTTGCTTCGTTGGGTATTGTCTTCGTGTGTCTCATCATGTTACCTTTTGGGAACACAATATATTTTCTTCTCTTCATCCCATTAAGTCATCGTCTTATTTTCCTTTCTTCAGTAATACTTCCGTGATTTTATTTCCCGAAGACCCCACATCTCCCTTCCTTCGTGAATCCTCCTCTTCAAAACTACCTCCCCCCCTCCTTCTAATATTGATGTAGGTTCTACCGGCGATACCACCTCGGCAGCTTCTGACATGTTTGCTTCATCCGCAAATTCTCCACCAGTTGACATTCCATCATCCTCTGTCCGTCACTCCACCAAAGTAAGTCAATTTTTTGTTCGACTTCATGATTATCACTGCTATGCTACCATTGCTTACCTTTTGTTTGTAAAATTCTAAACGCAAGTAAACGTGTCAAAAAAGTAATATAATGATGAGAAAGAGTATCGTCCCACAGAGATCGATGATTAATAAACTAATTAAATACTAAAATAGATTAATTCTAAAATTTATCTAACAGATCAAAATAGAATTAAGAATAAATTAAAAACAAAATTTGTAGATTGAATGCAGTAAATCAATTAGATAAATATGTTAGAGTATCCGATTTCATCATAATCACTAGATATGAATTTCAAATTATTGTAGGTACAAGAACGATATCAAACATGTGATAGCGGAATTTCCTAATCTATTTACTATCCTATCTCTAGGTATAGCAAACCTACTCAATTTATAGAGTTATCAAACCCCCAAACTTAACATTTTGCTAGTCCTCGAGCAAAATCAAGACATCAAACTAACAACCTCATTCATGAAATCTTTCCATAATTGCTCAAATTCACAATTCAAAGAAAAACACAAATTTCATCCAAACATTGAAATTGATTTATAAGTTAAGACCAATTCTAACTATATGATCCAAGTGTGTGTGTGAGAGTCCTCATCTTTTTCGAATTATATGCAATTCAGATAAATTCATATTGATATGCAACCTCTCAAAAATTCTCAATAATTATGACCAAATCTCATAGGTTTGCTTTTCATTCTTTTCTAGGCCTTGATTTCTTTTTCTTTTCTTTTTTTCTTTTCTCTTCCGACCTAATTTAGGGGTCTCTTTTTGCCTTGTGTAACGTCTTCTTTCACCCGTTGTTACTTTTCTTTGCTCGTCATGGTGAATAAATTTGCTTATAGCTGAAAATTTTATAAGCACTTCGTCGCTAATCGAGCCAACAGGATTTTCGGGATATGATTCTATGACTTTTCCAAGATTTGGCGAAGGCTCTTCTCTCCCAATTTAGGTGTAGATTTGAATTTGAGAGTTTTTCTCTTTCGATCTAAATCTAGATTTAGGAGTTTCTTGAACGCATTCGATCTATGGTGATTTAACATGTTATTCTTATTGTTTTCATAAGATGATCGTGTTGAGGACATTGAATTTATGCGCGCAACACAAGCTATTATTTCTAAAGGGAAAGATCTCGGTGTATACTTATTACTGACGGTTTTGGTAATCGGCCGCCGGTTGTTATTTGATATTGTGACAGATCTGGCCTTTTGAGATGAGAGCCTGTTTATAATTGCAAACGGTACCATTTTGGTTTATAAGTTTTGTTTTGTTTTAAAGTCTTTTTAGGATTTGTTTTTCTTGAAAGTTTTCAATGTTCCTCTCATATTGACAATGGTAAATGGTTGAAATTTTCTTTTTGACAATATATATATATATATATATCCGCTTGATGCCAAAGTTCTCATGGGAAATCAAAGCCCATTTCTCCATCCACACCTAATCAAACCGAGCGAGGTTTGAATCGAGACCGGTGGCCTTTAACGCAAGTTTGGAAAGATGCATATTTTGGTTACAGTTCATTGAAATTCCCCGTGTACACGACAAAATTAGAGGAGAGAAAAGCAGTTCCGAAGCATCGATTTCTCTATTGAATTTGCTTTTCGTGAGATATTTTATTAAGGATCGGATGCCTTTAACATCAATGAAAAATTAGGCGGTCTTCGCCAAAATTGAGACTCCATATACTTCTAATGTACACTTAATTCACTAGAAAAAAGAACCTAATCAATCCCCCTCAATCATGGTAGATGAGACTACATTTGACCGTGAGTAGGGCCGTCAAATTGGTGTGTCGTGTTTGGATCGAGTCGAAAAATGGTTCTACTCTAATTAACCCAATTAACCCATTTTGACTCACTTATATACAATATAAATTCAATAACCTATACTCATAACTAACTCGACCTATATCACTAAAATATATAGATATTTAAAAACATGAACTTTTATGCTAAGCGCATAGTGTGTAAACAATAAAATTTATGATAGTTTTGTAAGGTTCTCAATAAGATTTTCGATTGTTTGCAACTTTTTCTTTATTGCAAATTATTCAAGCTTCACAATGTAGCATCTGACATCTCTTAAACTCAATAAGTCAATACATATTTATATGTAAAATCTTATATTAATTTTCACAATTTTCTAAAACTTGGAAGATAAATCTTTTACTAATTATCAATTTTGAAAAATAAAAATAAAGTAGATTGGAAGTAGAAGATGATAAAATTAGAAAATAAGTTGCTCCACTCAAAAACCCTCAACCTGAGCTTGAAGACAAGTACAGAGGGATTGAAGGTGAGGTGAGCTTTAGATCCATTAGAAACCCATATGTTATTACATTATATTACTCAAACTCATATCAACTCATTTAACAAATTTTAACCAACTCATTTATGACCCAACTCATCGTGTATGGGTTAATAAATGGGTTTCCAATGGACCTATAATTGCAATATTCGGATGTGAAAGCACGAATAATTAAGTGATGTCTATTCTTTTCATAGTGCGTGAGTTTAATTTTTTTTATAGATGGGTGATTAATGATGGTTCCTTGAATGAATAAAATTGAAATTCCAATAGCACGATCGAGATCTCCCGTGAACGTCACCACGATTGGGAGTGTTCAAGGGGATTTGACGCGTTGGGAAGAAAAAAGGTGGGGAGGAAATAATTGCTTGCTTTCGGCAAAAGTACAGTCTAAGTACCAAAACTTAACATGAATGGACACTTAAGTGCCAAAAGTTTCGAAAGGTACATTTAAATGCCAAAATCGGAGTAAAATTGATCACTTAAGTGCCATTCCGGTCAAATTATTGACGTGGTAATTTTTCGGCAAGGTGAGTGCAAAACGGCGTCGTTTTGCACGCTGACGTGGCTAAAAAATGCAAAAACGACGTCGCTTTGCCTCAATGTGGTAAATAATTAATATAAAATTAATTAAATTAAATTTAAAACTAAATTTCTTTAAAATATTTAAAAACTAAAAATTAAAAAACTAAAAAAACTAATAAAAAAGGGGGGATGCGAAGGGAGGCGGCTGAGGGCTGAGCCCTCGCCGCCACCAGGAAGGGCCGGTGACAGAGGGGGAGGGTTGGCCGGGGTCGCCATCCCTTGGTCAACCGGTGGTGAGGGCTTGCGAGCCCTCGCCCAGATCGTCGACCCCTGGCTGACCTGTGGCGAGGACCCGTGACCCCCGTTGGTGTGATGTCAAGTTTAAACGTGTCAAGAGTGGAAACATTCTTCTCTAACTCAACTTGCGCAATACCCTTTTAATTTCGAAACAAATGGAAAAAAAGAAATGGGTGTCGGCCTGGTCCACACGTTCTTCTAGTTCCACCAAGAGGCGACACTGTTAGAACCCACCCTCGTTTTTCTTGTAACGGGTCGGTCGAAAGGGGAACGAGCACCACCTCCGATTCGCTCTCGCTCTGCATCTCTCTCTTTCCTTCAGTAATGATTCGTGATTTGACAAAAATGGAGCTTACAGCTTCGAATTTTCTAAGGTGGTAGGAAATTCTGTGCCCCCCAAGACAAGGAAATGGAAGCCCTTTATTCGTCGCTGTTCACTGCACATGTTGCCGTACAAGACTGATTTTTTTATTATTCCTTCCGACATCGTGCAATTCCAAAAGTAAGCGCTTCTCGATTTCCAACAATCTCCTTTGTTCGGGTTTGGTCTTGTTTTCTTTTTTTCTTAACATTGAAGTGAGAGATGTATTGATAGAAAAATATAATATTCCGTACATATCTGATGAAGAATACATGAGCTTATATATAAAACTTTAAAGCTTAACTTTCTAAGGTAATGAAATATAAATTACATAAAAAAACAAATTAAAATCAATTAAAATACATCTCCTAAATACATCAATATCTCTAACATCGAAGAGATCTAGAAAATACATAGGTGAATGTATCTTGGTAAAGACATAAACAGTCTATTCGGCAGATAAAGTAGATATGAGTTGAACAGTGCCATGAAGAACATGAGATTGAATAAAATGGTAGTCTATCTCAATATGCTTGGTTCGATCATGGAAAACATCATTATGTGCTATTTGGATAGTATTTTGGTTGTTGCAATAAATTGTCGTTCCACTCTATTGACGCACTCCCACGTCTTCTAGCAGCCAACATAACCATAGTAGCTCTGATGTTGTATGGGTGTTGATGCCTCAAGCCCAGTCTTTATGGATCTAGGCCTAAGTATTGGAGACACGAGCATTGGCATAGAGGTCTCGAGCTTGGCCTTGATGAACTCGGCCTTGATGAACTCGATCCTAGATGCCAGGGACCTAGAAATGAGCATTAGCGTTTTTGTGCCTAAACGTAGAGTTTCCAATCTAAGTGCATATATCTAGTAATATTCTAGAAAATAATTTTCATTTTTTATAAAGGAAATCATTTTTCCAAATTTTAATATGGGTTTTTCGTTAAATAGAAAAAAAATTTTCATTAACTCGTTAAGTAATTCAATTACCAAAAAATAAGGAAAATATCTCCTGCGAATAAAATGGAGACTTAGACAATTCTTTGTGACCCATCAAATAAGTTACGGTCAAGGAATCAGAACTGGGCCTTGACCCTCGGGGTCCTGGGTCAGGTTTGACTTTCTATGCATGCCAACTTGCACATATGAGTACGAAAGACGCATTTTGTAACTAAAATGGTCGGTGTGGAGTGGAGACTGGTTTCATTTCGTAAAAGTTGGTGGCCTGCTTCTCTAGAAGATTGACAATAATAATGATGATGATAATGGATACACCTGGCTGAACCGGTACCTGCAATAACGCAATGAAACTTTTCACATCTCTCACCTAAAAATATTTAAAAAAAAAAAAAAACTGGGGTCAAGTTACTAAAATGCTCTGCCCTTTTTCCAAGGATTCGTTTCTATCGTTGCCCCATTTGAGTAGGCCTCAGTAGGCCTCATTTCAATTTTTTTGAACCAGTTTTTAGTGGACAGCTCCCGAAATTAGGGTGAGAACCGCTCATCCGAATCAATCGATCCAGCGAGGCCAATCTCGTCAAAGAGCTTCGGCCAACGAGCGTGCGCGTAGACTCGCGTCCTCCAAGCGCACCTCCTTCCCACGCGCGCCAGCTTCGATGGGGACCGCCAACCCAAACCGCGGGAAATTATTAACGTTGGGTCGAATTCAGTTCAGACCGAGAGGACGACAAATCGAAGCTTTGTTTCATGCTTTTAATGCTCCAACAATGGCCGTACCAACGACACCCTCGTCTTCGGAGAGCCTTTTTTCCAACTTCGCCAGCTGATCCGAGCTCCGTCCTTGCCGTTCCCTCGATCGGATGAAGCCGCGGTTATGGACGATCGGCTTGTTGGCGACGGTGATGATCTCGGCCTGCTGCAGAGTCGAAGCGAAGTGTAGCAAAGGCTGCGACTTAGCCCTGGCCTCCTACTATCTCTTGCCTAGAACGAATTTGACCTTCATAAGCGAGGTCTTGTCGGCGTCGATGGCGGATATCCTCAGCTACAACAAGGATAAGGTCCCGAACGAGGACACCTACCAGACGTGGATCAGGGTCAACGTCCCCTTCAGCTGCGGCTGCATCGACGGCAAGTTCCTCGGGCACGCGTTCAATTACTCGTTGGGCCACCGCGACCTCTACGATACGGTCGCGATGAAGTACTTCGCGAACTTGACGACCGTGGAGTGGTTGCAGGCGTTCAACCCTTATCCCCCGACCGACATACCGGACTCCGCCGTTTTGGATGTGGTCGTTAATTGTTCGTGCGGCAACCGCGCTGTCTCGAAGGAGTACGGATTGTTCATCACGTATCCACTGAGGCCGGAGGACACTCTACAGTCGGTCGCGACGGAGGTGAATTTGACGGCTGAGCTGCTGCAGAGATATAATCCTGGTGTGAATTTTAGCCAAGGGAGTGGTCTGGTGTATATTCCGGGGAAAGGTGAGTTTTTTTTTAAACTTCCCTTGAGGACATGCTTATCTGGTTTCGCTAATTTTCCATCGGAGCAATAAAATTCTCAGCGACCAGACGATTAAGAAGGAGTCTTAACGTTTAAAATGACTGTCTAGACTGGGTTTAGATGCATCTCCCCCTGTGTTTGAATGAGTTCGTGGACCTGTGTCTCGTCCCAATTACGTCTGATGTTTCCGAAGAACAAATGAGGTGGGACTGTTCTTCATCAGATGTGAGAGTTATTTAAGAAAGCTAGCTTGGTTATTCTGCATGAAGTGCGGCTCGTCTGTCCAATCCAGATGGTGATTATTCAACATAATATCGATCTAATTGTGTCTAGTACGACCAGATTAATGTGGCGTATGGAGCAAAGTAGCAGCAGATGCAATTGCCCCATTTAGATGTTGCCGACCATTTGGAAGCTATTATGCTATGTTTTACTGATTAGGCATTTTGTTTTAGTTCTCATTGTAGCACAGATGAGTTGCTTCTTTATGATTAGGTTTCTCCAGGTGTTTATTTGCTTTGGCTAGCCAAACATGTTTCTTTGGAGTGCATAGTCTCTAAATAGAATCTGCTGATATGGTCAATGTAAAAATAGTCATGTTTGTGACATTGCCCATCATTCCTTTGTCTAGATATCATAGCGGTGGTGAAGTATCGAGTACTAGAAATCTTGTACCTGGCCTAAGTCTTGAGCTTTGATTACATGATGACAGAAGTTGCAATAGCGGATTTGACTTAAATCTCCCTTTTCTTACAGATGCAAATGGAAACTATCTACCTCTGAAGTCAAGGTAGCTTGTAGCAGTCTCCTCATCAGAATGAAGTTTGCTTAGCATTCCATCCTTGTTTCAATTGTCTAACTTATCCTTTTGATTTTTCCTCTTTCCAGCACAGGTGGGATGTCCCTGTCCGCATGATCGCAACTTCATTTCGATATCCTAATGGGTGATGGTGGGCCATAACTATACTAAAGGAATTCAGGCTTATCTTTGAATTTTTCATAGCAGGACTATCAGTTGGGGCAATCGTTGGCATATCTATCACAGCAATAGCAGTGTTGTCCTTTTTGGCATTTTGTATATACTCTGGGATATACCGAAAGAAGAAAGTGAAGGAGGCGATCTTGCTCTCAGGATCTCATAAATTATCAGCTCAAGCAGGGAATGGTAGTTTTGTTGCTGATACTAATCCCTGAATTTTCATCTGTTTGTCCACATTACACACACACACATGTATGTATGTATGTATGTATATATGTCTGAACTAAGGATTTACTAGTTTGTACGTTCTTGAACACAGTGACTGTAGCAAAAAAACTCATTCCAAATGAAGCACGAGCAGATATAAATTACACTTCTACATATTTCCATTGACTATCTTGATGAAATCATTCCAATCAATATGTCTTTGGTGTATGCACATTATGTCAGTCACACTGCGGATGAGACTTGATGCTGCTTAAGATACTTATTTAGCCAGTGTTCTAGATATGGAGTTACTGGAGAATACTTTGTGTCTCAACAGGGGATATGTGGTCCATATGTTTTTTTGTTCATCGTACCTTCCTAAATTTTATTGGTGTCACAGTGTTCTCTCTTTGGCAAGCAGTTATAGTTCTTGTCTACTGAAGAAAGAAGATTTGTTTTGTCTCCCTAACTTTTCTAGAGAGTAGAGAGTACCCTGACTGGTGTTTTCCCCATCTTGGTCTAGTTCCGGGAAGTGACCCAGCTAAACCTTCAGAATCAACTGGCCCAGTTGATGGTGCTTCAACAGGTCTTACAGGAATCACTGTGGACAAGTCAGTGGAGTTTTCATATGAAGAATTGGCCAAGGCTACGGAGAATTTTAGCCTGGCTAATAAAATTGGGGAAGGTGGCTTTGGAGCTGTCTATTATGCTGAATTGAGAGGCGAGGTTCGTTGAAAAATAGCTTTTGCACTTAATGTATGGCTAATATTGTTGGTTAAGGCAGTGTAAGTTGATGAGAAGGTTGATAATGAGGGAGAACTCATTGAAATTCAATCTGGACAGCACCGCCACATTTGATTCTACCAGACTCTAGAGCTGACTCCAGTTGCTTACATGCTGCTTAGCTCACTATAATTCTCCAGTAGTATTCTATCGGATTCAGTAATTAAAAATAGGATGGAGGAATTCTGTATTCAGTTGAAAACCGCTGTTATGCTCTACTATGCCACGATTATTTGTGAGAACAATTTTGTATTATTATTCTCACAGAACTTTCTTCTTGGAAACCATGCAGAAGGCTGCAATTAAGAAGATGGATATGCAAGCTTCAAAAGAATTTCTCGCTGAATTGAAGGTTCTAACTCGTGTTAATCACCTTAACCTGGTAAATCCATACACCTTTCCATGTTCAGTCAATCCTATGCATTTCCTACAGTTCATGTGGGGATGTGGAAATTTTGGATCGCGTGTGGTAGTGACTTCGTGTGTCCAGATGTAGTGCTTTCATGTGCCGTTTGTTCATGATTAATATTTGGTGCGTCTGTTCCATTTCTGGCCTAGGAAAGAGATTGATGAGCTGAGAGGGATAAACCAAGATCCCTTCTCTGATTCTCGTAGGGGCAGGGGTAGATCAGGTGTATTTGGTGCGTCTGTTCCATTTCTCTTTGACTTACCAAATTTAGAATGCGGATCATCTGGATATGTCCACTATAAAATCTGTCGTTAAGAAGCTGCCCTTATTGCTGCAAAAATCCTGAACTGCAGCTAAATTCATGTCATTACTTTTTTCTGGTCATCATATAAAGACATATCTCAATGGTTTATTCAGGTGCGTCTGATTGGATACTGTGTTGAGGGTTCTCTTTTCCTTGTCTATGAGTATATCGAGAATGGAAACTTAAGTCAACATTTGCGTTGCTTGGGTGAGATTGGGCACATTTTGAGGATATTATTTGGCGAGTTTTGTATATCAATCTTTGACAGGTGATGATTTGTACATTCCATCAATTTTCAGATAGGGAACCACTCCTATGGTCTACCAGGGTTCAGATTGCCCTTGATTCTGCAAGAGGTCTTGAATATATCCATGAGCATACGGTACCAGTATACATCCATCGAGACATTAAATCGGCAAATATATTGATAGACAAGAACTTGCATGGAAAGGTTATTCTCTGTTGAATCTTGCACCAGGATGGACCCTTCGGTTCTTGGGCTAACAACCTAGTGTACGACAGGTGGCAGATTTTGGTTTGGCAAAATTGACTAAGGTTGAAGGCGCATCCCTCCAGACACGACTTGTAGGGACATTTGGATACATGCCACCCGAGTATGATCCTCTCTCTCTCTCTCTCTCTCTCTCTCTCTCTCTCTCTCTCTCTCTCTCTCTGATATATATGTAGAAGGGCATTGACACTGGTCACACTGAGGGGGGATAGAATAAATACAGGCAATTGTTTATTCATTTACAGTTCTTAAATAAATCCTATGATTGGAAGAAGTTAGGAAGCCTTGCGCTTTGTAATGTAATCATGGCTGCCGTCACTGATTTGAGATTGTGAGCATTTTTGGGATTGTGATAAGTAGTATCCTTCAAGTAATATGGAAAGGGCTATTCCAAGTAATTCATGAAGTAGAATATCATTTGCTATGCAGAATCTAATCAATCCAGAATGACAAGGTATGATCATTATGACTGGACAAACAACACTACCTCAACCATCCATCACCGCTCTTGCTCAGTTGGAACTCAAAATTAGTGTGGAAGTGTTTATTCGCTTTCATTTGCAAGTTAACCTAAACATTAATGCAAATCATTGAGAGTAATGATTCATTCTGGCTTCGTGCAGATATGCCCAGTGTGGCGATGTCTCTCCTAAAGTCGATGTGTACGCTTTCGGCGTGGTCCTTTACGAACTTATTTCTGCCAAGGAGGCTGTAGTCAAGGCAAATAGTTCTATTGCTGAATTAAAGGGCCTCGTTGCTTTGGGCCTCGTTGCTTTGGTTATTCTCTTTCCCTTGGTTCTATTTATAGCTAGTTAATAGTAATTAGAAACTTCGAGTTTGCCCCAAAATTTTCAATATAGGTTTAGCACTTTATCTCTAGCTTGAACGAGCAAATTATATACGGGATCTACTATCTTAACTTTTTCTTTGCTGCCGGTTTCTCGTGAGTTAGCGAGGAGCTTCTTCTAGATTGTGTTGTGCCTCCTTGTACGCTTTTGCAACTCATAGACTGTTTCTGACAAAATTATCTTAACTCTTTGCTGTAATCTCATCATCTGCAGTTTGAAGAGGTTCTTAACCAACCCGATCCCATAGAGGACCTTCGCAAGCTTGTTGACCCTAGGCTTGGAGATAATTATCCGCTTGATTCCGTCTGGAAGGTGGGGGAGTTCCTGAGAGAATCATTCTGCCATTTACGTTTTCCTTTCCCGGTAAATCATAACTGCCTAGTTTTCTACGTGCACAGGTGGCCCAGCTAGCGAAAGCTTGCACACAAGAGAATCCTCAACTGCGCCCCAGCATGAGATCTATTGCGGTGGCCCTGATGACGCTTTCATCTTCGACAGAGGCTTGGGATGTTGGCTCCTTCTACGAGAACCGCGCTCTGGTGAATCTAATGTCCGGAAGGTAGAAAATCCCCCCTTTTCGCCGGAATCAGGCAATCACATTTTTCGAGCTTTTCCTTCCTATGTTGTATGTGTATATTATGTGAGTAATTAAACCAAATTCATAAATGCTGTCAATGTCGAGACTAACTATCAATTACTGAGTTGTCAATGTGGATGGAGAAGTTGTCGATGTTAATAGTTGTCGATAGTCCAGAATTGATGTCAATGACTGTTCGGTGCACAAGTTAAATGTAATCTTTCTTGCAGCATTGCTTTTGAGAAGACTGCTCATATTTCTATGTCTGACTGTTCATGTTTTTAGATGTAATTAATGTTTTGTAAGTTCCCAAGATTTTATCTCCTCCAAACACTAACTATATTTATGAGTCATTAAGTGTAAGAGTCATGTATCAAGCCTATAAAAGGCGTGTCTTGTAATTGTTTCCCATGCAGGCGTTAAGGTGAAATAAACAAAAAGCCTATCTATCTCATTCTCTTATTTGTGGGAGTTGTGAGTGTTATTAATCAGAGTGTTTAACCTTCAAATTATCCCATCAAATTGGTATCAGAGCTGCGCCTCTGACATTCAACATATCCATGTAGTTGGTCATGGACGATTTGTAAATTACTCTTGGGTCTTCTTTTTTCCCTAGAAAGAGAATTCTCGTGGAGTTGTTTCAATGCGCATTAGTTTTATGTACGTTCTATACTACAAACTAAGACCCTGTCGTGCCACAACAAACAGCGTGATCGGATGATTTAATAGAAAACCTCCGAAGTAGCTGAAACCCGTGATCTGCAGTGTCCATGGCATTGATTTGCTATTGCTCATCCCCATAATTTTCCACGTTAGAGGGATAAAAGATAAGGGGAAAAAGGAAAAGACAGTGAAGTTCGATAACTACTGAATGACCCGGAGAATGATCCTTATTACTATCGATAGCGCTAAAAATTGTCTTCTTGAATGACCCGGAGAATGATCCATATTACTATCGATAGCGCTAAAAATTGTCTTCTTGATCCATCTTCTTGGACCTGTTAACTCTGCTCGAAAAACTTATATGTCGAAGCTATTCTGTCACGTTTTCATGATCATTTAGATAAAACTGGTAAAGAGTAACCCAGTCTTACATATGTTGGGTTTTGAGGCTCTTGTTAGCACCTGTGTTATATCCAATGTTACAGATTCCAATCCTGAAATTGTTTCGATAAAATAAATAGCTATATTTAACCGTTATAAACTTATTGCACAGATATCATTTCAATCCTAAATTTTTCAATTTTGTTAATTTAATTCTAAACCTTTGCACGGAATTCTAATATAGTTATTTTAGTTAATTTTCGCTTCCGAATCGACAATGTAGTCATTGTCTTATGTGCTGTATTCAACGATTTCAAATGAAAATTGGTCAGAATGACCGCATTAAAAATGTATGCAAAAGTTTAGGACTAAATTGCTAGATCAAAAAATTTATTATTGAATTAGCATATGTATAATAGGTTTAGAATTGATTGGGTAATTTTTCCTTGAATAACTGTGTTAGTGTTAAGTCTTGTTAATCTCCTACAAATCACTATTTGGTTGGATTGATTAACAAGTGAAAGTTGCCACATCACGTGCCACTCTCCTTGAAACTTTGGAATAATGACATTACAAGTGCCCTAACTTTTGTATGACACTAATTTGATTCTCATAATTATTTTTTTTACGATCACTTGAATGCTACATAACTTGTCAATCAATTACGCAAGTGCTATTACTTTTAACAACGTTGATCACAGTGCTCTACCACATCAGAATTTCGGCACTTGAATGAATAGTTTTTAAAATGTAATGGCAATTGAGTGATTAATTATAAGTTATAACACTCAAACAAACGTCTTTTAGAAGTTAAAGTGCTCAAATAATTGAACAAAAAAAGTTTTGTCGCTCAAATGAGCATCGCATGAAAGTTATAACACTCTTAATCTGAACCAAAATTCGATCCAAACCGAAAGACTATTAGGAATTGATTCGGTTCAATTCAATTTTTCGGTTTTTACTTTTGTTTTGTTTTTTTCCCTCCATGCATTCCTTTCAATCAATTTTTTATTTTTTAAAAAATGGATTTTTTAGTTATTTTTTTATTAATTTTCTTTTCTTTTCTCCTTTTCTTTCTTTTTTCTTTTCTTTTTCTTTTTCTTTTTCTTTTTCTTTTCTTCATTGGCCGATTGCCGACCACGGTGGCAGTCGGCAATTGGCCAAAGGCGAGTTGGAGCTTCACCACAGGCCAATGAGGCTCCTCCTTGCCTGATGCCGATGAGCTTAAGCTTGCCAAATCTGACGAGCTAGGCGAGGCTTGAGCCTCGTTGGAGGTCGCCAAAGCCTCCTTGACGTCTAGTGACCTCCGATGAGGCTCAAGCCCCACCCAGGTGACCGAATTTGGCGAGACTTGAGCTCGCGGGCCTATGGCGAGGCTCCAGCTCGCCTCTGGCTGATCACCGGCTACTAGTGTGGTCGACAACTGGCCAATGAAGAAGAAGAAGAAAAAGAAAGAAAGAAAAGAAAAAAATCACAAAAAAGATTTTAAAAAAAAAAAAAGAAAAAAAAAATTAGATTTTATCGATTTGGATTAGCTAATCAAATTGATAAAAACCGAACCGGTTAAAAAAGTTTTGATTTTTAATGAAAACCGAACAAAAAAAATTGAACTTTTCAGATTGGTTTGATTCGATTTTTGGTTCGGTTCAGTTTTTGACACCCCTAAAAGAGGGTGCCTGCCATTTGAAATGAGATAGTCATAGATTACATGTTGATTGCCTTTACATTCTAATATGAATAATAAATGATGAAATATGTCATTTCGAGGATCCTAACAATTCAAAGGAGAATACGATATACAATTAAGGACTTGCCAAGTTGATTGATCCTTCATATATACCCTTCATATTAACCTTTTCTTAATATCTACTTCTATATTCAAAACTATCTTTGTTGAATAGATCGGCATGTTTCTTCCTCGAATTGTAATGCTCATTGGCTTTTCTTGTTCACCGGATATCTTTGTTATGTCCCCGTCTTTGATCCTGATCCTTGGATGGACCTTGATTGAAGTGAACAAAAAAAAAATGATGCAATTTCAACTGCCGTCCCAATTTTTTTTCGAAAATAATAAATTGGAAAGCCGGGAGGATAACTAAAATATATCTTTCCATTTCATGATACGAAAGCATGCGCACCGTTATTTTAAGGTTTGTGTGAAATCACATTAACTTTCTTTTGGTGATTCCTTTTTCTTTCTTTTGTTGTTGGAAACTCTTTAATTATTCGATCAATTATTACTAATGTGTTGATCTTCCCGTTACACGAACAATTTCCCGGAACTTCCCATATGCTCTCAAGCCCCTCAAATTGTTCCATGCTCTAAATTAATCTCTTATATATCCTAGAGTTGATCTCTGTTATGAAGCACCGACACTCTTTGAAAGCTTTCGTATCATATCAAACACTCCGACACATATCCAATACTTTTCGACACTCGATCAACACTTGTCCAAAAATCCAATACCTAGTCAACATTCAAGTCCGAAATTCCGATAAGCGAGTTTAGAACTCTAACACATGATTCTGACATGCATAGGATTAATTTAAAAAAATTTCAATAAACGAAAAAATAATAACTTGAGAAAGAAAAAGAATCTAGTATTCTCTTTTCTCCTGACTCTCATTTTCCGAAATGACATACAATTTATCTCCCAAGTTTGTTTTTTTTCTCTTCTCTTCCTTTATGCTTTAACATACGAGTTTAGAATGTGGATTGCTAGTTTTTTCATCACTATTGGAATGGAATTGAACCTGTCAAATTGAAATAATTAATGATATTAATAAATGATGAATTAATGTTTTAGTGTAAATTCATTTTAGACTCTTTTATTATTTATTTATTTATTTATGAATTTGAATCAAATTAATTTGATTGAAATAATTATAAAAAATAATAATTTATCATGTATATATAAAAATATATATTTAATATATAATGAATTTCAACGTGTCAAAATTCTCTATTTTTTAAAAAATAAAATATCAACGAGTCGTGTCGTGTCATGGATCGCTTGTCGGTACTACTTAGATTCTCTGTCCATGACATATTGGAGAAGGAAAGGTATATCATTGAAATCACCAAACCACTTTCTTCCTTTTCTTTTAATCTTTGCTAACGACCCAAGGGAAAATTGCATTTTGCCCTCAAAGATTTTGGAATTATAGTAAGCCTCTGCGTTTCAATTTTTACAATTTGCCCCTCGATATTTTGGAGTATTGTGGTGATGTGCTCCCTAACCGTTGACTCCATCCAAAATTTTCTCACATATTTTGGCTAGTTATGGAATGCAACTTGGTCATATACAATGTGCATATGTGAGGAAAAAAATAGGGACTTTTAAAAAATGCATTTCAAAATTGTATATCGATGTGCATCTAGCGTTGACTCCGCTCAAACTTTCGTCAAAACTTTTAGTCACATGCTCTCACACGTATTATATTTCCAAATTCTTCTTGTACTATTTTTATGTGTATACATTTATATGACGAATTTCTCCTTTTGGTAATAAGTCGCAGAGGTTCGAGCAAATCTGGGTTAGAGTCGATGCCGACGGACATATTGTAACCAATTCCTAAAGTCCGTGGGACAACTTGTGAAGAAGATTAAAATGTTAGGAGGCAATTTGCAACAACTCTTAAAATTGCCAGGAAGCAGAGGGAGGCTATCGAGGCAGTCCATTCGCTTGTTGCTTCTTCTGCCATAAGAGGTAGCTTCAAGAAAGGAAAGGCATTGAAGTATACTCGCTCAATACGAGTCTAAAGAACTCTCAAATAAAATCTAGATCGCTCTTATGTTTCGTGAGCAAGCAGCCTTTTTGCCCATTGAACGCAATGCATGAACATTAAAAAAATCGGCTAAATGCCCATTTTAACTAATAAGGTGACTTAACGAATTAATGACCGACACTTCAAATCTTTGAATTCGATTCGATTTGACCCAAATGCACACGGAGAAGTTGAAGTTTGTCAAACTAAGGACGCGTTTGGTAACGATTCTGTTTTAAGGAACATATTTTGACAAGAAATGATTATTTTTTATTATGTTCTCGGGAACTGATTCTGAGTAAAAGAACGCGTTTACTAACTGTCCAAAATTTCTGATTCTAGAAGAGAATTGCGCGTTTAGTACCGTACTCATTGATTATATTCCAAATCAATTTTTTTAATTTTTAAATACATTTTTTACTTTTTTACTTTTTTTCTTTTCTTTTTTTCTCTTTTTCCTTTTTCTCCTATTCTTCTTCTTCTTCTTGTGGCCGGTCGCCGGTCTAGGGCCGGCGACCTCATCGGAGCGTCGCCAGCCCTCTGCGAGGCCGGCCCTTGTCGGTAGTTGGGCGAGGCTCGCCCAGCCTCGCTGGCCTCGCTGGGGCTAGGCGAGGCTTGCTTGGCCACCGGCGGGGCTAGGCTGGGCGAGCCTCGCCGGTGGCTAGGCTTGCCTCCGGCGAGCTCATCGGACCTCGCCCTGGCCTGGCGAGCCTTCGATGAGCTCGTCGAACTGGCGGACGGCGACCGGTGGCTGGCGGCGGCGGATGGCGGCGGGCGGCGGTGGATGGCGGAAGGAAAGAAGAAGACCTTGATTCTTTTTTTGATTCTCAGACCGAGAATCATTTTTTTTTTATTCTCAATTCTTGTCCAAAACTATTCCCTAAACAAAAATTTTACCAAACACGATTTTGTTCCCAAACGATTCTAAAACAAAAAATTCAAAATTAGATATGTTTGGATGGTTATCAAACAGTGCTTAAGTCTATTTTTTATTTTTATTTTAGAATAAGCCCAACGGGTGAAAGGCAAAAACAAAGCCGTAAAAATTTTACTGGGTCCTCCGATCAATATCGACCCGGCGATGGCAATATCGTCAAATAGCTTCGGCCAAAGAGCGGTCGCGTGTAGACTCACGCCCTTGGAGCGCGCTTCTCCCCACGCGCCGCCTCTTTCACTGCGGGACCGCCGCCGGAAACCGCGGGAAGTTACCGTTATGTCGATTTGGCGACGACGGAGAACACGACAAATCCAAGATTTGTTTAATGCTCTTAAAGCTGCCAACAATGGCCGACCCGACGGCCGTCGTCATCTCTCCCCAGCAAAGCAAGCCCGGTCCTTCCCTCGAATTCTTAATTCCGAAAGCGCCCAAGAATCGCCGGTCAACGCCAACAATCGACGAAGAAGAAGAAGAAGAAGAAGAAGAAGAAGAAGAAGAAGAAGAAGAAGCAGAAGAAGCAGAAGAAGAAGCAGAAGAAGAAGAAGCAGCAAAGGAGGAAAAATCAAACTCGCGTTCGACCATTCAACGCAGCCTCGTCATCGGAGAGTTTTTTTCGGGTCTCTTTTTTCCAACTTCCTCCGGCCGATCCGAGCTCCGTCCTCGCCGTTCCCTGCGATCCAGATGAAGCCGCGGTTATGGACGATCGGCTTGCTGGGGACGGTGCTGATCTCGGCCGGCAGCAGAGTCCAATCGAAGTGCAGCAGCGGCTGCGACTTGGCCCTGGCCTCGTACTACGTCCAGCAGGCCACCACCCTGTCGTTCGTATCCCAGGTCCTGTCGGCGAATGTCACGGACATCGTCAGGTACAACAAGGACAGCATCTCGAACCCGAACAGCGTCCAATCGGGGATCAGGATCAACGTCCCCTTCAGCTGCGGCTGCATCAACGACTCGTTCCTCGGGCACGAGTTCAATTACACGGTGACCCAGGGCGACACCTACGATAATGTCGCGACGGAGGACTACTCGAACTTGACGACCGTGGGATGGTTGCAGGCGTCCAACTCTTATCCCGCGACCAATATACCGCTCAACTCCGTTTTGAATGTGGTTGTTAATTGTTCGTGCGGGAACAGCACTGTTTCCAAGGATTATGGATTGTTCATCACGTATCCACTGAGGCCGGAGGACACTCTCGAGTCGGTCGCGGCGGAGGTGAATTTGTCAACTACTTTGCTGCAGAACTATAATCTTGGTGTGAATTTTAGCCAAGGGAGTGGTCTGGTGTATATTCCGGGGAAAGGTGAGTTTTTTTTCAAGTTTCCCTTGAGGACATGCTTATTTGGTTTTGCTAATCTTCCATCCGAGCAAGTAATTCTCAGCAACCGGATGATTAAGAAGGAGTCTTAACGTTTAAAATGACTGTCTAGACTGGGTTTGGATGTATCTCCCCAAGTGTTCGAATGAGTTCGTGGATCTCTGTATAGTTCCAATTACGTCTGATGTTTCCGAAGAGACAAATGATGTCTGGACTGTCCTTTGTGAGATGTGAGAGTTATTTAAGAAAGCTAGCTTGGTTATTCTGCATGAAGTGCTGACTCGTCTGTCTAATCCCAATGGTGATTATTCAACATAATATCGATCTAATTGTGTCTATTATGACCAGATTAATATGGCATATGGAGCAATGTAGCAGCAGATGCAATTGCACTATTTAGATGATGCCAATCATTTAGAAGCTATTTTGCTATCTTTAACTGATTAGGCATTTTGTTTTAGTTCTTGTTGTAGCACGGATGAGGTGCTTCTTTATGATTAGGTTTCTCCAGGTGTTCTAGCCAAACATGTTTTTTCGGAGTGCATAAACTCTAAATAGAATCTGCTAATGGCCAATATAAAAGTAGTCATGTTTGGGACATGGCGTATCATTCCTTGTCCCGATATCATAGCGGTAGTGAAGTATCGGGCTCTTGAAATCTTGTACCTGGCCTAAGTATTGAGCTTTAACTACATGATGACAGAAGTTGCAATAGCGGTATTGACTTAAATCTCCCTTTTCTTACAGATGCAAATGGAAACTATCCAGCTCTGAGCCCAAGGTAGCTTGTAGTAGTCTGCTCATCAAATGGAAGTTGGCTTAGCATTCCATACTTGTTTCAGTTGTCTAACTTATCCTTTTGTTTTTTCCTCTTTCCAGCACAGGTGGGATGCCCCTCTCCGCATGTTGATTTTCTGATCACAACTTCATTTCGATATCCTAACGGGTGATGGCAGGCCATAAATATACTTAAGGAATTCAGACATATCTTTGACATTTTCATAGCAGGACAATCAGTTGGAGCAATTGTCGGCATATCTATCGCAGCAATAGCAGCGTTGTCGTTTTTAGCATTTTGTATATATGCTGGAATATACCGAAAGAAGAAAGAGAAGGAGGCAATCTTGCTCTCAGGAGCTCATGAATTATCAAATCGAGCAGGTAATGGTAGTTTTGTTGCTGATATTAATCCCTCGCTTTTTCATCTGTTTTATATGTCTGAACTAAGGATTTACTAGTTTGTACATTCTTGAGTACTGTGAACATGGCAAAAGAACTGATGCCAAATGAAAAGCACCAGCTGATAAAATTAATGCTTCTAGATATATCCATTCACTATCTTGATGATATCATTCCAATCTATATGTCTTTGGTTACCAACAGTGCATGCACGTTATGTCGGTCACACTGCAGATGAGACTTGGTGCTGCTTAAGATACTTATTTAGCCAGTGTTCTAGATGTACTAGAGAATACTTTGCGTCTCAACAGGGATATGTGGTTCATATGTTTTTCTTATTTATCATACCTTCCTTAATTGTATTGGTGTCACGGTGTTCTCTCTTTTGCAAGCAGTTTTAGCTCTTGTCTACAGAATAAAGAAGATTTGTCAGTCTCCCTAACTTTCCTAGAGAGTAAAGAGTACCCTGACTGATATTTCCCCCATCTTCTTGGTCTATTCCCAGGAAGTGACCCAGCAAAACCTTCTGAATCAACTGGCCCAGCAGCAGGTATTACAGGAATCACTGTGGACAAGTCATTGGAGTTTTCATATGAAGAATTGGCCGAGGCTACGGAAAATTTTAGCCTGGCTAATAAAATTGGGCAAGGTGGCTTCGGAGCTGTCTATTATGCTGTATTGAGAGGCGAGGTTCGTCAAAAAATAGCTTTTGCACTTAACGTATGGCTAATATAGTTGGTTAAGGTGGTGTGAGTTCATGAGAAGCATGGTAATGAGGGAGAACTTATTGAAATTCAATCTGGGCAGCACCATTGTATTTGATTCTACAGACTCTAGAGCTGATGCCAGTCGCTTACATGCTGCTTAGCTCGCAATAATTCTCCAGTAGTATTCTATCGGGTTCAATAATGGAAAATAAGATGAGGGGATTCTGTATTTTGTTGAAATTGCTGTTATGCTCTATTATGCTGCAATTACTTGTCTGTAAAATTTTGTATTATTACACTCACAGAACTTTCTTCTTGGAAACCATGCAGAAGGCTGCAATTAAGAAGATGGATATGCAAGCTACAAAAGAATTTCTTGCTGAATTGAAGGTTCTAACGCATGTTCATCACCTTAACCTGGTAAATCCATAATTTCCAGCCTATAGTAGTTTGTTCTTTATGAAGGAATCACCTTTCCACGTCAGTCAATCTTATGCGTTTCCTACAGTTTATGTGGGGATGTATAAATTTTGGACCATGTGTGGCTGTGATATTCATGCACCCAAACGTAGTGCTTTCACGTGCTGTTTGTTCATGATTAATATTCGGTGCATCTGTTTCCATTTCTCTGAATTTCGAAATTCAGTGATGCGTATCATCTGGATATGTCCACTAGAAAAATCTGTTGTTGAGAAGCTCCCCTTGTTGCTGCAAAAATCCTGAACTGCATCTAAATTCATGTCATTACTCTCTACTAGTTATCAAATAAAGACTTGTCTTAATGGTTGATTCAGGTGCGTTTGATTGGATACTGTGTCGAGGGTTCTCTTTTCCTCGTCTACGAGTATATTGAGAATGGAAACTTAAGCGAACATTTGCGTCGCTCGGGTGAGATTTTCACATTTTGAGGACATTATTTGTTGAGTATTGTATATATTCTCTGACCAGTGACGATTTCTACATTCCATCGATTCTCAGATAAGGAGCCACTTCCATGGTCTACCAGGGTTCAGATTGCCCTGGATTCTGCAAGAGGTCTTGAATATATCCATGAGCATACAGTACCAGTATATATCCATCGAGACATTAAATCGGCAAATATATTGATAGACAAGAACTTCCATGGAAAGGTTATTCCCTGTTGAATCTTGCACCAGGATGGACCCTTCGGTTCTTGGACTAACAAGGTAGTGTATGACAGGTGGCAGATTTTGGTTTGACAAAGTTGACTGAAGTCGGAAGCACATCTATCCCCACACGACTTGTAGGGACATTTGGATACATGCCGCCCGAGTATGATTCTCTCTCTTTCTCAATGTGATATCTATGTAGGAGGGCATTGACACTGGTCACGCTGACGGGATAGAATAAACACAAGCAATTGTTTATTCATTTACAGTGTTAAAGAAATCCTCTGTTTGGAAGAAGTTAGGAAGCCAAGTTCTTTGTAATGCAATTTCTGCCATCGCTGATTTGAGATTGTGAGCATTTTTGGGATCGTGATAGGTAGCATCCAGGTTTCAAGTCTAAAGGAAAGGGGCTATTCCAAGAAAAACTGTTATTCATGAAGTACAATATCATTTGCTGTGCAGAATCTAATCAAATTATGACAAGATCATTATGACTAAAGAAACAACACTACTCAACTAACCATCACCGCTGTTGCTCAGTTGAGCTCAAAACTAGTGGAAGAGTTATGCTTTTTTCCTTTGCAAGTTAACCCAAACATTAACGCAAATCATTGAGAGTAATGATTCATCCTGGCTTTGGATAATACACAAACAACGTAATTAACTTTTCCTTGTCTGTGCAGATATGCCCAGTATGGTGATGTCTCTCCTAAAGTTGATGTGTACGCTTTCGGTGTGGTCCTTTATGAACTTATTTCTGCCAAGGATGCTATAGTCAAGCCTAATGGTTCTATTGCTGAGTCAAGGGGCCTCGTTGCTTTGGTTATTCTCTTTCCCTTTTTCTATTTTACAGCTAGTTAATAGTAATCAGAGACTTTTGCTCCAAAATGTTCAATATAGGTTTAGAACTTTATCTTTAGCTTGAACAAGCAAATTATATCTGGAATCTATTATCTTAACTTTTACTTTGCTGCCAGTTTCATGTGAATTAGCAAGGAGCTTTTTCTACACTTTTGTGGACACATATCATGATAGTGATTTGCCTCCTTGTATGCTTTTGCAATTCATGGACTGCTTCTGGCAAAATTATCATAATTGATTGCTGTAATCTCATCATTTGCAGTTTGAAGAGGTTCTTAACCTACCCGATCCCAGAGAGGACCTTTGCAAACTTGTTGACCCTAGGCTTGGAGATAATCATCCTCTTGATTCCATCTGGAAGGTGGGGGGGGGTCCTGAGAGAATCATTCTGCCATTTATGTTTTCCTTTCTGGGTAAATTGACATTGTAACTGCTGAGTTTTCTACGTGCACAGATGGCCCAGCTTGCAAAAGCTTGCACACAAGAGAATCCTCAACTGCGCCCCAGCATGAGATCTATTGTGGTGGCCCTGATGACGCTTTCATCTTCGACAGAGGATTGGGATGTTGGCTCCATCTACGATAACCACGCTCTGGTGAATCTAATGTCTGGAAGGTAGAAATCCCCCCTTTTTGCCAGTCATGCAATCACATTTTTCAAGCTTTCCTTCCTATGTTGTATGTGTATATTCGTGCAGTCGGTCATGGAAAACTAATAAATTACTGAGTATTTTCTGTTCCCTAGAAAGAAAATTCTTGTGGAGCTATTTCGACGCGCATTAGTTTTCTGTACATTCTATAGTGTACATACATACCGTGACCCTGTATTGCTACAACAAACAGCATGATCGGATGATCTAAAAGAAAACCTTTGAAGTAGCAGAAACCTGTGCTCTCCTTTGCCGGTTTGACCTGGCCTAGCCTAATTTGGACGCTGTAACTCACATTGGAGACGCATAATTAGCAGAAAAAAGGGGATGGTTAATCGAGAGAATCAAATGCCAAATTCTTTCCATGGTAGAGTTCTGGCGATGGGCCTCATGTCATCAGATGCAGATGTATCAGGAAAATGTAGGGTACTTCTTGTTAATGTCACTGTCATTAAAAACTGAATTTGAGGTATGATGTTTGCGACCAAAAGAACGAGCAGAATGAACCTAGGAAGAGGCAGGTGTCGGATGCAAAACGTGCAATCCAAGATCTCCATAACCAGAACAAGAGCATTGATGATTGAGTAGAAAGATGAACGCACTTGTTTTGGAATGAGACAGCCCCCTCAATGA
Source organism: Eucalyptus guilfoylei (assembly GCA_016097605.1). NCBI lineage: Eukaryota > Viridiplantae > Streptophyta > Magnoliopsida > Myrtales > Myrtaceae > Eucalyptus > Eucalyptus guilfoylei. The sequence continues at coordinate 22,189,640 of CM027860.1, forward strand.
GACGGCCCCTCACCCTTTAGCGCTAAGTAAAGGCTCATTATGTGAGGATACATGTGAGAATTAAGGTTAGAGGAGAGACTTGAGCAATATTTATAAAGTTTCTAATCAGGCCTCTCATTACGGGCAGGCTCAACTCGGCCCATACTAGCCAGCCCCATATTAAACTAATTAAGAAACATTCTATCTCATCATAAACTAACCACGTAAAACGGTAAATTACAATATCAATTAATGTAGTCCACATTAGGAAAACTCTTACAGTGTATCTGGCAAACCAAGAGTTCTTTCTGGACCAGGAGACCCTGTTTCCTAGATCTCTGTTCAGTTTTTGCAGAATCTTGCAATGTTTGCTACTTGGAATATAGATGCGACAGCCATGAGATCCAATTTAGAAGGACGAGGTCTCAAGTGCATGCAGCTCACTCAGCATGAGAAGTACAGATCAGGAAAGTGTGCAGTGTCGATGGCATTGATTTTGCTATTGCTCATCCTCAGAATTTTCCACGTCACAGAGATAAAATATAAGGGGCAAAGAGGAAAGGGAATGATCGCCAACACTATCCATGGCGCTGATAGTTGTCTTCTTGATCCATCTCCTTGGACCTGTTAACTGTGCTCGAAAAACTTATGTGTCAAAGCTATTCTGTCAGATTTTCATGATCAATTAAATAAAACTAGTAAAGAGCATTTTAGTCCTATATATGTTGATTGTTGAGTTTTGAGGCTCTTGTTAAAATGGGTGTTACATGCAATGTTATAGATTCCAATGCTGAAACTGTTTCAACAGAATAAATAGCTACATTAAACTAATGAAGATATTGTCCAATTAGTTATAAACCTATTATATAGATATCATTTCAGTTCCAAACTTTTTGATTTTGCCAATTTAGTGTGCGAAATTCTAATATAGTCATTTTAGTCGATTTTCGTCGGAAATCGCTGATGTAACAATCTAGTCATTGCCTCTCATCCTTCATGGTGCACCATCATATCAACAATTTTAGATAAAAATTGATTGGAATGACTATGTTGAAAGTTTAGGGAAAGACTAAATTGCCAAAATCGAAAAATTTAGAATTGAATTGGCGGGTGCAATGGATTTAGGATTGACCTTGAATATATTGAGTCACATTAATCTCCTAGAAATCACTATTTGATTGCCGCCCCACGTGTTACACTCCTTGAAAAATTGGGAAAATGATGTTACAAGTGTCATAACTTTTGTACGATACTCATTGAAGGCCCATAATTATTATTTTTCGGTTACTTAGGGGGTGCATGACAAATCAAAATTTCTGTTCCAAAAACAATTTTTTTATTTCAGACTTGTTTTTACAAATAAAACCCGTTTGATAAAATTATTTTATTTTTTTTATTTCTGAAATAGATTTTTATTCTAGAAATATGTTTGGAATAGAAATTATAAGTAAAAATTTTCTACTTTTCCATTTTTAGAATAGAAATGAGAAATAAAAATTCTTCTTATCGTTCGTCCTTACTACGAACCGGTCGTCCATCCATCGCCGCCGACCACCGTCTACCGATCATCGCCACCTCAGTCGCCGAACGCTGCCACCACCGTCTCGGTCGCCGACCCCCCATCGCCACCGCCGTCCGAAAGAGAGAAATTTTGTGTTGTTATCAAACGAATTTTTATTTTTAGAGTAGAAATTTTGTATCGTTATCAAAGTGGTATTTTTGCTTAGAAACTTATCTAGAAATAGAAATAAAAAAATCTATTTCTCTTCCAAAAATCAATTTTCTGGCTAGAATTGTTATCATTTGCATCTATTTGGCAAAAATTATTTATGTTCCCTATAACATTTATTTCTGTTCTTTTGTTCTGGGGAACGAAAAAAGAATAAAAATGTGTTTAGTAAAAAAAAATTCTCGGGAATAAATTTGGCATGGAAACAAAAAGTAGAAAAAAAAATAGTTTCTTGTTCTCGGGAATAATTTTTACTTTTTTCTTCTTTTCTCTTCTCTTTCCTTTCCTTCTTCTCTTTTAGCTGGTCACCGGCAAGACCGGCCGACAAGGGCCAACGACCTCGTCGGCCCGAGCCTCGCCATGGCTAGGCAAGGCTTGACCTTGCCTTGGCTGGGTGAGCTAGAGCTCGCCCAAATTTGGCGAGGCTAAGCTTGCCTAGCCATTGACAAGGCTCGGCCTCGCCGGGCCACCGTCAAGTCACATCACCCAACAGTGGCCCAGTGAGGCTGAGCCTCATGTCGCCTAGGCGAGGTCGAGCCTCGCCGGTGGCCAGGCGAGGTCGAGCCTCGCCGATGGCCAGGCGAGTCTCCAATGAGCTCGTTGGACCTCACCCAGCCAGTCACCAGGCACCGCTGTGGCTAGCGACCGGCCACAGAGGAGGAAGAATGAGAGAAAAGAAAAAGGAAAATATAATAAAAATTTTAAAAATTTAAAAGAAACAACAAAATTATATAATTCTACCAAACGCATTTCTATCCCGGGAATAGAAATTTTGTGCGAGTTACTAAATACGTTCTTATATTTAGAAATTGTTCCGAAAACAAAAACAAAAAAAATCATTTTTGATAAAAAAATTGTTCCCGGAAACAAAATCGTTACCAAACACGTCCTTAATTGTCATGACTTATGTATGAGCAACATAACTTTTTTTGCTATTACTTAAGTGTTATATAACTTGTCAATCGATCACTTGAGTATTAAATGTTCACCACGAGTGTTATATTAGATCAAGTTCTGGATTAATATTTATAAAATGTTATAGCATTTAAAGTGATATTTTAAAAGTTATGGTACTCAAGTGAATGTTTTTTAAAAGTTATATGTCGCGACCTTCCTGAGGGTGAATTACTCAAAAAATGCTAATGGATTACTAAGTCCGAAGACTTAGCACGGACCCTCCCAAGTCCTACCAATCGCGACTTGATACTAAGAAATTAATTCATTTAAACATGCAATTATACTCAATTTGGAGCCGCCACAAATCAATTAGGGTTGGTTAGAAACCCAAGTAAAGTATGGGAGAGTACTTTACTTTTGCGAACCAGAGATTCAGTAGATCCGAGGACATGGTTATGCTAGATTAGTCTAACGCCATTTCGGTACCTTTTCATTTTAATTTCAAAAATATTTTGTAGGCAGTATTGATTAATTTTAACCTAAGCTCTAACATGCAAATGGTGGTCATGCGGGTGCACAATCAATGAAATAACATTAAGTAAATCGAAGTGATAGATTGTAAAAAATTATTAACTACAACCTTATTAAGGTCTACTCTCTAAAAATGCATGCCATAAACATGATTTCTAAATGATATGACACCTAATTTTTCTTTTTCTTTAAAAATGTTAATTATATGCAATCTTAATTTAAATTTGATATGCATGAATTTTACTTTAATGACATGTGAGATGCAATTCATATGGCATAACTTGAACCATCACAATATGTGTGCAATCTAATTTACATAATCCTAAATATGCATGTGCTACATGATATGGGATGGATGACATGGTAATTCTATATGCATGTTCTTTTTATGATTTTTTAATGATTCTTTTTTAATACATATATGCAACCTACACTAAACAATGATGACATAAAATGGGATTAATTATGAACTAACCTATTAACTAACAAAGTAAATAACGTTTGTTTTTATTTTATTTTAAAATGATTTAATAATTCTTATTAAAAAAACAACATAATGATGCAATACTAATCTTTGGCCTTTTTTATTAAAAAAAAAAAAAAAACTACTACGACGGGAATATTAAAACATTAACCTATGACCCACTAACTAAAGCGCAACATGCGGTATGCACATTATGAAATCTATATAACCTAAATAACATTTTTTGTTCTTTTTTTATTTTGGTTTTATTAAAGGAAAATTATCCTAATTCTATATGAATCTTAAAAATTAAAATGCGTTGCTTTAAACATGAAATGTGTATGGACCTAAATACCTAAATCCTAGATATGACATATGATGCATGATATGTGATGAGCAAATAACGATAATGCACCAAAATATGTGTCCTCTTGAAAATCCATCAATGTTATCTTAATGTGAATCAATGATGCAAAGCAATACATGAATTTGCCATGAAAAATCAAAATAATCAAAAATCTAACCCAACGTCTCGCGGCTCAATATATTTTATTACTATGACTTAATATGACAAATTTCCTAATCGGATAACAATTATATATGACAAATCAAGTCAGGATCACGAGCTAAGAACCCGAATACTCAAACTGAATTTAGCCTAAATAGATTACCTAGCTTGGAAAAATTTTCTCCAAGATGGAAACCAGCAAGGAATGATGCCAAGTTCACCCTTCTCAAGCCTCAAGTGACCTATACAAGGAAAATGGTACCGACAGTACTGAACTTGCTGGACAACTTCGGATGAAGGCTGGTCGGCAACAGCAGCACGGAGGCGCGGCGTCGGTGACCGGCGAACAGCAAGCGGTGGTGGTGAGCAGTGGCGTCAGGGATCACTGTTGGGCGGAACAGAGGAGCAGCAACGTCGCAGGCAGGGGCGTCGGGCTACTGGGACCTGGTTCGGGCTGCTACGGAGGGAGCAACGGCGTCGGGTTGAGGCAGAGCGCGACGTGGACAGGGGACGGCGTCGGCGGAATGGTTGCTGTGGTGCGAGCGTGGTGAGTGCAGAAAGTCAGCGAGGCGGCACAGCAACCGAAAAAGGCAACAACAGACGCGGTGGTATCGCGGCGATGCCGGTGCAGGTGAGGCAAATCCGGCGGAGCGACAGGGAAGGAGGCGTCGCAGGCTTCGGCTGCAGGCAGTGTCGGCGCGGTGAGCAAGTACCCGGCTCCGACTACAGGTGGCGAACGGCACAGGGGACGAGCAGGGGTGCTCGTATGACGACCAGCGTAGCGAGCGTCGACGGGCTGTAGAGTTGCAGACGTCGCTGATGCAGAGGCAACCGGCGACTCGAGATCATGCAGGTCGCGGGTCGGCCGCAGTGGTGGCAGACGCGGGCGGAGCAAAGTAGCGTCAGCGTCGGCGCTCAGAGCTTGCAGGCGAGCGACGGTGCCGCGCGGTAGCCGGATCCAGGTGGAGGTGTGGCGGACTGAGGCCGGGAGGGCGCGAGGCTGCCCATGGAGAAGAAGACTGTAGCTTTTCCTTTTTTTTCTTTTTCTTTTCTCTTTTTTCGTGCTCTCACATCTCTCTCATGTCACTTTCTCTCTTACTCTTCTCTCTGCAAACCCTATTTGCTGTCCTCTCACTTTTCTTCTCTCTATGTTCACTTTTTTGACTTTTCTCTTCTTCTTTTTTTTCGATCTAGAGAAGCCCCCCTCAAACTAAGCCTCGCACTCTCTATTTATAGAAGAAAAACTCAAGTTATTTTTGCAAGTCAGATATTCACTCAATTACTCAATAAGAAAAATGGCCCTAAAATCATACAACCGCTAATAATTGTATTTTGAAATGAGGAGATACGTTTAACAAGAAAAATATTTCATTATTCAAAATTTTTCAAAATCTCCTTCCGTAACCAAATGCTTCATTATTTAATTTTTTTCAAAATCTCCCTCCAAATGTTTTATTTTATATGTTATTTATTATCTTCTATTTTTATTTTCTAAATAATAAGTTTAATCCTAAATTAAGTGTCAACATTATATCATTCAAGTAATCGAACCCTCAAGTGAGTGTCACACAAAAGTTACGACACTTATGATGTTTTTATTTTGTAAAACATTTATATGATAGAAAATAGATAGTCTTTTTGCCAAATTAAAGGACAAATACTTTACTGGCCTAACTACGTCACTACTCGTAGACTTCTGACACTTTTCTATTGAGCATGCCAATTCCAAATAGTCTTTTTAATGCATGAACATTAAAAAATCGGCTAAATGCCCATTTTAACTAATGAGGTTACTTAACGAATTAAACGACCGACACTTCAAATCTTTGAATTCGATTCGATTCGACCCAAATGCACACGGAGAAGTTGAAGTTTGTCAGACCAAGTCTTTTTTTTTTAGACTGAGTCCAACAGGTGAAAGGCAAAAACAAAGCCGTAAAATTTCACTGCGGGACCGCCGCCGGAAACCGCTGGAAATTACCGTTATGTCGATTGGGCGCCGACGTAGAACACGACAAATCCAAGATTTGTTTAATGCTTTTAAAGCTGCCAACAATGGCCGAACCGACGGCCGTCGTCATCTCTCCCCAGCAAAGCAAGCCCGGTCCTTCCCTCAAATTCTTATTTCCGAAAGCGCCCAAAAATCGCCGGTCAACGCCAACTACCGACGAAGAAGAAGAAGAAGAAGAAGAAGAAGCAGCTGCAAAGGAGGAATAATCAAACTCGCGTTCGACTATTCAAAGTCCCCCGGAACCGCAGCCTCGTCATTGGAGAGTTTTTTTTTCGGGTCTCTTTTTTCCAACTTCCTCCGGCCGATCCGAGCTCCGTCCTCGCCGTTCCCTGCGATCCAGATGAAGCCGCGGTTATGGGCGATCGGCTTGCTGGCGACGGTGCTGCTCTCGGCCTGCAGCGGAGTCCAATCGAAGTGCAGCAGCGGCTGCGACTTGGCCCTGGCCTCGTACTACGTCTGGCAGGGCACCAACCTGTCGTTCATATCCCAGGTCCTGTCGGCGTCGACCGCGGACATCGTCAGCTACAACAAGGACAGCATCTCGAACGCGAACAGCGTCCCGTGGGGGATCAGGATCAACGTCCCCTTCAGCTGCGGCTGCATCAACGACTCGTTCCTCGGGCACCAGTTCAATTACACGGTGATCCAGGGCGACACCTACGATAAGGTCGCGACGCAGTACTACTCGAACTTGACGACGGCGGGATGGTTGCAGGCGTCCAACTCTTATCCCGCGACCAATATACCGCTCAACTCCGTTATGAATGTGGTTGTTAATTGTTCGTGCGGGAACAGCGCTGTTTCCAAGGATTATGGATTGTTCATCACATATCCGCTGAGGCCGGAGGACACTCTCGAGTCGGTCGCGGCGGAGGTGAATTTGCCGACTACTTTGCTGCAGAACTATAATCTTGGTGTGAATTTTAGCCAAGGGAGTGGTCTGGTGTATATTCCAGGGAAAGGTGAGTTTATTTGAAGTTTCCCTTGAGGACATGCTTATTTGGTTTCACTAATTTTCCATCCGAGCAATGAAATTCTCAGCGACCAGATGATTACGAAAGATTCTTAACGTGACTGTCTAGACTGGGTTTGGATGTATCTCCCCAAGGGTTTGAATGAATTTGTGGATCTCGGTATTGTTCCAATTACGTCTGATGTTTCTGAAGAGACAAATGATGTGTGGATTGTTCTTTGTGAAATGTGAGAGTTACTTAACGAAGCTAGCTTGGTTATTCTGCATGAAGTGCTGACTCGTCTGTCTAATCCCGATGGTGATTATTCAACATAATATCGATCTAATTGTGTCTATTATGACCAGATTAATATGGCATATGGAGCAATGTAGCAGCAGATGCAATTGCACTATTTAGATGATGCCGATCATTTAGAAGCTATTATGCTATCTTTAACTGATTAGGCATTTTGTTTTAGTTCTTGTTGTAGCACGGATGAGGTGCTTCTTTATGATTAGGTTCCTCCAGGTGTTCTAGCCAAACATGTTTTTTCGGAGTGCATAAACTCTAAATAGAATCTGCTGATGGCCAATATAAAAATAGTCATGTTTGGGACATCGCCTATCATTCCTTTGTCCCGATATCATAGCAGTGGTGAAGTATTGGGTTCTAGAAATCTTGTACCTGGCCTAAGTATTGAGCTTTAATTACATGATGACAGAAGTTGCAATAGCGGTATTGATTTAAATCTCCCTTTTCTTACAGATGCAAATGGAAACTATCCAGCTCTGAACCCAAGGTAGCTTGTAGTAGTCTGCTCATCAAATAGAAGTTGGCTTAGTATTCCATCCTTGGTTCAGTTGTCTAACTTATCCTTATGTTTTTTCCTCTTTCCAGCACAGGTGGGATGTCCCTCTCCGCATGTTGATGTTCTGATCACAACTTCATTTCGATATCCTAATGGGTGATGGCAGGCCATAAATATATTAAAGGAATTCAGACTTATCTTTGACATTTTCATAGCAGGACTATCAGTTGGAGCAATTGTCGGCATATCTATCGCAGCAATAGCAGTGTTGTCGTTTTTAGCATTTTGTATATACGCTGGAATATACCGAAAGAAGAAAGCGAAGGAGGCAATCTTGCTCTCAGGAGTTCATGAATTATCAGATCGAGCAGGGAATGGTAATGTTGTTGCTGATATTAATCCCTTGCTTTTTCATCTGTTTTATATGTCTGGACTAAGGATTTACTAGTTTGTATGTTCTTGAATACTGTGACTGGCTAAAGAACTGATGCCAAATGAAAAGCACGAGCAGATAAAATTTATGCTTCTAGATATATCCATTTACTGTCTTGATGAAATCATTCCAATCTATATGTCTTTGCTTACCAACAGTGCATGCACGTTATGTCGGTCACACTGCAGATGAGACTTGGTGCTGCTTAAGATACTTATTTAGCCAGTGGTCTGGATATACTAGAGAATACTTTGCGTCTCAACAGGGATATGTGGTTCATATGTTTTTCTTATTCATCATACCTTCCTTAATTTTATTGGTGTCACGGTGTTCTCTCTTTTGCAAGCAGTTTTAGCTCGTCTACAGAATAAAGAAGATTTGTTAGTTTCCTAACTTTCCTAGAGAGTTAGAGTACCCTGACTGATATTTCCCCCATCTTCTTGGTCTATTTCCAGGAAGTGACCCAGCAAAACCTTCTGAATCAACTGGCCCAGCAGCAGGTATTACAGGAATCACTGTGGACAAGTCATTGGAGTTTTCATATGAAGAATTGGCCGAGGCTACGGAAAATTTTAGTCTGGCTAATAAAATTGGGGAAGGTGGCTTCGGAGCTGTCTATTATGCCGTATTGAGAGGCGAGGTTCGTCAAAAAATAGCTTTTGCACTTAATGTATGGCTAATATAGTTGGTTAAGGTGGTGTGAGTTCATGAGAAGCATGGTAATGAGGGAGAACTTATTGAAATTCAATCTGGGCAGCACTGTCATATTTGATTCTACAGACTCTAGTGCTGACTCCAGTCGCTTACATGCTGCTTAGCTTGCAATAATTCTCCAGTAGTATTCTATCTGGTTCAATAATGGAAAATAAGATGAGGGGATTCTGTATTCAGTTGAAACCGCTGTTATGCTCTACCATGCTGCAATTACTTGTCGGTACAATTTTGTATTATTACACTCACAGAACTTTCTTCTTGGAAACCATGCAGAAGGCTGCAATTAAGAAGATGGATATGCAAGCTACGAAAGAATTTATTGCTGAATTGAAGGTTCTAACGCGTGTTCATCACCTTAACCTGGTAAATCCGTAATTTCCAGCCTATAGTAGTCTGTTCTTTATGAAGGAAACACCTTTCCACGTCAGTCAATCTTATGCGTTTCCTACAGTTTATGTGGGGATGTATAAATTTTGGACCATGTGTGGCTGGGATATTCGTGCACCCAGACGTAGTGCTTTCACGTGCTGTTTGTTCATGATTAATATGTGGTGCATCTGTTTCCATTTCTCTGAATTTCGAAATTCAGTGATGCGTATCATCTGGATATGTCCACTATAAAAATCTGTTGTTGAGAAACTCCCCTTGTTGCTGCAAAAATCCTGAACTGCATCTAAATTCATGTCATTACTCTCTACCAGTTATCAAATAAAGACTTATCTTAATGGTTGATTCAGGTGCGTTGGATTGGATACTGTGTTGAGGGTTCTCTTTGCGTTGTCTACGAGTATATCGAGAATGGAAACTTAAGCGAACATTTGCGTCGCTCGGGTGAGATTGGGCACATTTTGAGGACATTATTTGTTGAGTATTTTATATGTTCTCTGACCAGTGACGATTTCTACATTCCATCGATTTTCAGATAAGGAGCCGCTTCCATGGTCTACCAGGGTTCAGATTGCCCTGGATTCTGCAAGAGGTCTTGAATATATCCATGAGCATACAGTACCAGCATATATCCATCGAGACATTAAATCGGCAAATATATTGATAGACAAGGACTTCCATGGAAAGGTTATTCTCTGTTGAATTTTGCACCAGGATGGACCCTTCAGTTCTTGGACTAACAAGGTAGTGTATGACAGGTGGCAGATTTTGGTTTGACAAAGTTGACTGAGGTCGGAAGCACATCTATCCCCACACGACTTGTAGGGACATTTGGATACATGCCACCCGAGTATGATTCTCTCTCTTTCTCAATGTGATATCTATGTAGGAGGGCATTGACACTGGTCACGCTGACGGGATAGAATAAACACAAGCAATTGTTTATTCATTTACAGTGTTAAAGAAATCCTCTGTTTGGAAGAAGTTAGGAAGCCAAGTTCTTTGTAATGCAATTTCTGCCATCGCTGATTTGAGATTGTGAGCATTTTTGGGATCGTGATAGGTAGAATCCAGGTTTCAAGTTAAAAATAAAGGGGCTATTTCAAGAAAAACTGTTATTCATGAAGTACAATATCATTTGCTGTGCAGAATCTAATCAAATTATGACAAGATATGATCATTATGACTAAAGAAACAACACTACTTAACTATCCATCACCGCTGTTGCTCAGTTGAGCTCAAAACTAGTGGAAGAGTTTTGCTTTTTCCTTTGCAAGTTAACCCAAACATTAACGCAAATCATTGAGAGTAATGATTCATTCTGGCTTTGGATAATACACAAACAACGTAATTAACTTTTCCTTGTCTGTGCAGATATGCCCAGTATGGTGATGTCTCTCCTAAAGTTGATGTGTATGCTTTCGGTGTGGTCCTTTATGAACTTATTTCTGCCAAGGATGCTATAGTCAAGCCAAATGGTTCTATTGCTGAGTCAAGGGGCCTCGTTGCTTTGGTTATTCTCTTTCCCTTGTTCTATTTTACGGCTTAGTTAATAGTAATCAGAAACTTTTGCTCCAAAATGTTCGATATAGGTTTAGAACTTTATCTTTAGCTTGAACAAGCAAATTATATCTGGAATCTATTATTTGAACTTTTACTTTGCTGCCAGTTTCATGTGAATTAGCGAGGAGCTTTTTCTACACTTTTGTGGACACATATCATGATAGTGATTTGCCTCCTTGTATGCTTTTGCAATTCATGGACTGCTTCTGGCAAAATTATCATAATTGATTGCTTTAATCTCATCATCTGCAGTTTGAAGAGGTTCTTGACCAACCCGATCCCAGAGAGGACCTTCGCAAGCTTGTTGACCCTAGGCTTGGAGATAATTATCCGCTTGATTCCGTCTGGAAGGTGGGGGGGTCCTGAGAGAATCATTCTGCCATTTATGTTTTCCTTTCTGGGTAAATCGACATTATAACTGCTGAGTTTTCTACGTGCACAGATGGCCCAGCTTGCGAGAGGTTGCACAAAAGAGAATCCTCAACTGCGCCCCAGCATGAGAGCTATTGTGGTGGGCCTGATGACGCTTTCATCTTCGACGGAGGATTGGGATGTTGGCTCCTTCTACGAGAACCACGCTCTGGTGAATCTAATGTCTGGAAGGTAGAAATCCCCCCTTTTTGCCAGTCATGCAATCGCATTTTTCAAGCTTTCCTTCCTATGTTGTATGTGTATATTCGTGTAGTTGGTCATGGACAACTAATAAATTACTGAGTATCTTCTGTACCCTAGAAAGAAAATTCTTGCGGAGCTATTTTGACGCGCATTAGTTTTCTGTACATTCTATAGTGTACATACATACTGAGACCCTGTCATGCTACAACAAACAGCATGATCGGATGATCTAAAAGAAAACCTTTGAAGTAGCAGAAACCTGTGATCTCCTTTGTCGGTTTGACCTGGCCCAGCCTAATTTGGACACGGTAACTCACATTGGAGATGCATAATTAGCAGAAAAAAGGGGATGGTTAATCGAGAGAATCAAATGCCAAATGCTTTCCATGGTAGAGTTCTAGCGATGGGCCTCATGTCATCAGATGCGGATGTACCAGGAAAATGTAGGGTACTTCTTGTTAATGTCACTGTCATTAAAAACTGAATTTGAGGTATGATGTTTGCGACCAAAAGAATAAGCAGAATGAACCTAGGAAGAGGCAGGTGCATGTGTCATCTGGCAAACCGAGAGTTCTTCCTGGACCAGGAGACCTTGTTTCCTAGATCTCTGTCCAGTTTTCGCAGAATCTTGCAACGTTTGCTACTTGGAATATAGATGCGACAGCCATGAGATCCAATTTAGAAGGGCGAGATCTGAAATGCACGCAGCTCACTCAGCATGAGAAGGTACGGATCAGGAAAGTGTGCAGTGTCGATGGCATTAATTTTGCTATTGCTCACCCCCAGAATTTTCCACGTTACAGAGATAAAATATAAGGGGAAAGAGAAAAGGACAGTGAATTTCGATGACTACTAAACGACCCGGAGAATAATCGTCAACACTATCCATGGCGCTAATAGTTGTCTTCTTGATCCATCTCCTTGGACCTGTTAGCTGTAATCGAAAAACTTATGTGTCAAAGCTATTCTGTCACGTTTTCACGATCAATTAAATAAAACTGGTAAAGAGTATTCTAGTCATATAAATGTTGAGTGTTGAGTTTTGAGGCTCTTGTTAGAATGGGTGTTACACGCAATGTTACAGATTCCAATTCTGAAACTGTTTCAACAAAATAAATAGATACTTTGAACTAATGAAGACATTGTCCAATGAGTTATAAATCTATTATATGGATGTCATTTCAGTTCCAAAATTTTTAAGTTTGCCAATTTAGTGTGTGAAATTCTAATATAGTCATTATAGTCAATTTTCACCGGAAATTGCTTATGCAACAATCTAGTCATTGCCTCTTATCCTATGTGGTGTACCATTATATCAACAATTTTAGGTGAAAATTAACAGAAATGACTATGTTGAAAGTTTAGGGAAAGACTAAATTGTCAAAATCGAAAAATTTGGAATTGAATTGATAGGTACAATAGGTTTAGGATTGACCTTGAATATATTGAGTCTCATTAATCTCCTAGAAATCACTATTTGATTGCCGCATCATGTGGTACACTCCTTGAAAATTTGGGAAAATGACATTACAAGTGTTATAACTTTTGTACGATACTCATTTAAGGCCCATATATTTTATTTTATTTTTTATTACTTAAATGTCATGACTTATGTATAAGTGCCATAATTTTTTTTGCTATTACTTAAGTGTTATATAATTTATCAATCGATCACTTGAGTATTATAAACTTTAAAAAATGTTCACCACGAGTGATCATTTAAAAATTATGGTGCTCAAGTGAATGTTTTTTGAAATTTATATCACTCAAGTAATCGAAAAAAAAAAGCTATAACTCTTAAGTGAGTATCATACAAAAGTTATGACAATTATGATGTTCTTATTTTGTAAAATTTTTATATGATAGCAAATAGATAGTCTTTTTACCAAATTAAAGGACAAAGTTACTTTACTGGGCTAACTACATTACTACTCATAGACTTCCGACACTTTTCTATTGAGCATGTCAATTCCAAATGGTCTTTCATGTCATATCCATTTTCAATCATTTTGAAAGAAGGTGCTTCTAATTGGAGAAATAAATGACAAAAAATATCATTTAGAGGATCCAAACAATTTAAAGGAGAATATGATATACGATTAAACTGGCCAAGTTGATTGATCCTTCGTGTATACCCTTTAGATTAACTTTTTCTTAATGTCTCCTTCTAAATTCAACACCATTTTTGTTGGATAAATCGGCATGTTTCTTCCTCGAATTGTTATGCTCATTAGCTTTTCTCGTTCACTGGATATCTTTGTTATGTCCCCATCTTTGATCTTTAATCCATGGACCTTGATTGAAGTGAACAGAAAAGAAAAAAAAAATGCAGCAATTTCAATTGCCGTACCAATTTTTCTTTAGGAAATAACAAATCGGAAAGCCTGGAGAATCACTAAGATACCCCTATCCATTTCATGATATGAATTTTTTTTGGTGATTTCTTTCAATTTTGTTCGGTGTTGGAAACTCTTTAAATATTCTATCAATTCTTACTAATGTGTCGATCTTCCCGTCGCACACATACCGGGATGCACAAGCAATTTGCCGTTGAACACAAATGCTCTCAAACCCCTTAAATTGTTCCATGCTCTAAATTAATCTCTTTTATCTCCTAAAGTTGTTCTCTGTCCGTACATATAGGAGAAGAAAAGGTATATCGTTGAAATTATCGAATCACTTTCTTCCTTTTCTTTTACTTTTTCCTAAATACACGACGGAAAATTGCATTTCGCCCTCAAACAATTTTGGAATCATGACAAGTTACCTCGCTTTGTTTCAATTTTTACAATTTGCCCCTCGATATTCTGCACTATTGTAGTCATGTGCTCCCTAACTATTGACTCCGTCCAAAATTTTCTCACATATTTGACCACATGGCTAGTTATGGAACGCAACTTGATCATAAATAGTGTATACATGTGAGGAAAAAGACATGAAGACTATTCAACAAAGTATTTTAGAATTGTAGATCGATGTGTAATGAGCGTTGACCTTGAAAAACTTCTCCCCAAAACTTCTACTCACATGCTCACATGTATTATGTTCTCAAATTCTTCTTCTACCACTTATATATGTATAAATCTATATGACGGATTTTTCCCTTAACATTTAGTCATATGCCATCACATGGCCAGAGCTCCAAACATATTTAAATCAGAGTCTATGCCGGGGGACATATTGCGACCAATTGCCAAACCCCGTGGGACAAATTGCGAAAGCTGAAACGTTGGGGAGGCAATTTGCAACAACCCTGAACCAAGGGGGGGCACTATCTTAATTTGCCCAAATGTTATTTTGGGTCGAATCTAATTTTGCCCGTATAGAAGACCGTGTTATCGGACCTTGCTTCACGTTCAAATTTTAATTGGGCCTATTTAGACAAGAAAGGATCCAAGTGGGCCGAAAACGAGAAGACATCAGCCCAAAGTCAGTGTGAAATCCGGAAAGGCCCAGATTGTTCCGGAGTCTCTTCTGTTCGATTTCCCACGGAAGAAGAGAAGACGAAAGCGAACAGAGCAGGAGCAGGAATCCAACTCTCTCTCCATCTCTCTCCTTTCTTTCTTACTCGACAAGGAAGGAAAATCGACTTGCAAATTCCCATTCCATCATTCATCGCCTCGATAAATTTCAGTCCAGATCATTCATCGCGTCGTCGTCGCGGAGAAGAAGGGGGCCTTGGGGAGATGGATTTCGAGCTGAGGAGGGCGCGGGAGAAGCTGGAGAAGGAGCAGAAGGAGCGGAAAGCGCAGGCCAAGGCGAGGCTGCAGAGGGAGAGGAAGGCGAAGGAGGAGGCCAGGAAGCAGCGGGAGGCCATCGAGGCGGTCCAGCGATCCCGGAGGCTGGACGCTCTCCAAGCGCAGGAAAAGGTACCTTTTCATTCGCTTCCTCCTCGTTCCGATGGAATGAGGTGATCGGAATTCCGGTCGGCCGTTGCGATTCCTAGTCTGAGTAAATTCCTTTTATCGAATTCGAATCGCTTTGGTTGCTCGACGCATGACTTGAGTTCGAATCCGGCTGTCGGGTTGGGAAAGCTCGATTCTTTGGTGGGGTGGATATTTAGGTGCTTTGATGTAGGCACAATTTGTGGGCTTGAGAAGTGGGTGGTTCCTTATGAACGTGCTCAAGTAGTCTCCCAACTAAAATTTGCTTTCACTGAACGTGTCAACGGGTGGTTTACTACTTATCAAAGCAAAATACCAATTGTGGAATTGGTGTTTGTAGCGCTAGTTTCAGATCATATCCGCACAAAACTTCCACTTGAGCCATTGCCTTAAAGCTTGATATATTTGTAGTCCATTGTGGATCGAAGAAAGTATTGCCCTCGACCTCATCTTATTGCTGCTGCCACTAATGCCGTGCGTGTGCCGTATAGCCTTGATCAAAGTTCTTGCATGGACTGATGTTGCCATTGTTATGAGACCTCTGGTTGTGTTCTATAATTTTCCTCCTAATGAACCATGCTGGATATGTAGGTTGTGCAGTTTTCGGACTTGTGGTAATCCTTGTGGTAATCCTTGTGGCTAGCTATTGTTCTACCCTTCTGCTTAGTGCTTATAAATATTAGCAGTTAAATGGATAGGGCTATCGATAGAAAAGATCTGAAACATGTAAGTAGGATCTCGTTTTGAATGATATGCAATGTAGAGCTGAGTCCCAAGTCGATTATGTTCAGGTAACTAATTGAGTGAGGGGTGCAGATGTAGCCATTTTTGCTTTAAGATGTCCCTTCTCATCTTAGGCAACTACTGATTATTACGCTGAATCTGGTAAAGCAACTTTCAACTAGCCAGAACCATATTTAAGTTTATATTCTCATGTCAATGGTGTTATGGTGGTGATATCATGCATAGGAATTCCTGAGGTTTAAAGTTATGTATTTAATCAATCTAGTTGCTGGAAAACTTAAAAGGAAAAGAAATCAAATTTTACATGCTTTGTTCCTGACTAACATATGACACCCTGTATGTCAAGGTCAGGGCATGCTAGTAATGCTCAATTTAGATTTCAGATGATTGTCTGTACTAGCTAGTTTCACCTCTGGCCATTTTGGAATTTCTTTCAGGAGTAGAACATATATCTTATGCTTTCATTTAAGTGCATGAGCCACGCAAAGTGTTTAGCATTTGATGAAGTATGGAAGTCTTTGAAAACATTCAGGAGGTCTTCACAAACAACCTCCCAATTTTCGTGAAATTTTTTTTGATAATCACCATAAATCCATCCAAACCCGGTGCCTTATGTCCATTGCAATACGAGAATGTCCTTCTAATCTCCTCCTCCTCGAAAGGTATTTGCCATTTCAGCCATATCAGGATCAAGAAGTAAAAGTCATCCCCTCCAATTTTGATCTCTCGACACATCTCTCCCTATATAAATCAGCATGAATTCAGATAGTTGTGCACTCATGGCATCCAATTTTCAACAACCTCCGCCAAAGAGTTCCAACTTATTGAGGAAGTTGTATCTTGTACGAGCATTGGACATTTTATGAAAAAATTTGGTGTTTCTGTCACCCTCATCAAGCCAAATCTCCCGAGACAGAAGTCTCGGGAGGTTTCTTCCATTTTTGAATCAACAAGGCGAGTTCTTTTTCCCGTTCTATTCTCCTAAAGCTTTTCTCCAATAGAGTCACCTGGATCTCCCTATCGTCAAGCTTATCGACTTGTTGAATTGTCTCACTAATTTTATTTCCCAGGTTTCCTACCTTCTTGTGACTCCATTGTTTTGGAACGTATTTTAGCTCCTTGAGCATCGAAGCAAAATTCAAAACTGGCATACCCTCTAAAAGAACTATTCTTCCATTAACTAATAACTGCCTCTTTAAAATCTTCTGTTTTGAGCCAATTATTCACACAACGCAAAGGAGTGGGGCCCATCTAATACCTTTCAACTCTAACAGAAAGGATGGTGGTATGAGGTCACACAAGGTAGCATTCAAAAAACAATTGCCAAATTGGTTGAGTTAATTGCGTGTTATTTCTCCGCGAGATGGTGACTATTAAAATCTTTGATGTGCATTGTAATCAAGCTGCACTTGTGATTAGAGTTCTCTGAACTTCCTTATTGTAGACTCAGGTCCTGTGGTTTTTTGAATAAGTTACAAAGAAAGTGTATCTCTCAGGTTGGAGTCAGTTAAAGTAGTGCTAATGCTCTGGCACATTACATATGTTCTCTGATCTTTTAGTGGTATGTTCTTTCTCAAATATGTGATTAGGAGATGCTCCCTTTAGTTTAACTCTACATTTACCTAACTGCAGGTGGAGCAGCAAATGAGTGAGAGTTTGCTGACTGGGAAAGGAATTTCATTCTACCACCTGCTGGAGGCAGTGCCATTTCAGGGCAGTGGCGATAAGATCAAATTGCCTCCTTCCTGTTTCACTGAATTGTCTGATCAAGGTGCCTTTGATAAGGGGCCTATGTACTTTCGGTTGGCAGTGGTTCAACAGGGTAATCCTGTGGATATGAAGACTGACAATGAGGAGAATGGGGCCACCCATTGTGGTGTGTTAGAGTTTACTGCAGAGGAAGGTTCTGTTGGACTTCCACCTCATGTATGGAGTAACATTTTCCAGTCAGATTCGCCAGCAACTCCATTGGTTGAAGTCCGTTATGTCTGGCTCCCAAAAGGAACTTATGCAAAACTTCAGCCTGATGGGATGGGCTTCTCCGACTTGCCCAATCACAAGGCTATTCTTGAAACGAGCCTGCGGCAGCATGCGACTCTTTCTCAAAATGAGATTGTGACTGTAAATTATGGTGACTTTATATACAGGTTACATGTACTTGATTTGAAACCTGCTTCGAGTGTGTCAGTTTTAGAAACTGACATTGAGGTTGATATAGTTGGCCCTGATTCTAATCTGGAGGGGACAGATCAGCGCAGGCTCATACCCCTGACACCAGGAAAGTCTGAGTCTGGAATGGTTGATGAAGGCAACTATGTTTATTACAAGTTTTCCATTGAAAATGATGTCTGGGAGAAGATATCTTCTCAAAATGCCATGGTGGAGGTGAAGATAGAAGCAGAAACGGATGAGGGAGACACTGATATTTACATATCCAGGCATCCCCTTATATTCCCGAACCGACATCAGCATGAATGGTCTTCACATGATGTGGGTTCAAAGACACTGATTCTTAGCTTCAAGGATAAGGGTCTTGGAGCAGGCACTTATAGCGTTGGTGTCTATGGCTTCAAGGGAACAAGTAAATTCCTGGTATCAGTTACTATTAATGATAATATCCAGAGGACAGTGGGTCAACAGGCTGGATCCTCATCTTCACCTGCAGAGATGGATACTGTGGAGTGTAGAAACTGCAAGCGTTTCATACCCAGTAGAACTGTAGCACTGCATGAAGCATATTGCAGCAGACATAACGTAGTTTGTCAGCATGTGGGTTGTGGAATAGTTCTAAGAGTTGAGGAGGCTAAGAACCATGTGCATTGTGACAAATGTGGACAAGCGTTTCAACAAGTAGAAATGGAGAAGCATATGAAAGTGTTCCATGAGCCAGTCCAATGTCCTTGTGGAGTTATCCTGGAAAAGGTGCAAATGGTAAGCTAAGTGTTCTTGTATTTCTGCTGTTTAAGATATAAACAGCTTTTCCTTCTGCTAAAAATTGCTAAAACATCTTTCACATTAATGTCTTAGATTATTTCCAAGGGCTCTTGTGATTTTTGCTTTCTTCAGTACGTTATCTTGAATCATTGACTGTCATGAGTTGGTCAGTGTGTCTGGATGTCCAACATGAATGCATGTCTCGAACATGTTGTCGAGATGTGCATATACTGAGTATACCCTAACAATAGGTTTGGGCTGCACATTGTGGCAAATATGCAGTTAGATATTAGACATGACATTACATCTCTGGGATACCGAGCATTTTGAGGAGAGAAAAAATCGAGGCTAGAATACGTCTACTTAATTATTGTACTTATGTTATGTATTTGTTTGGCAGGTGCAGCACCAAGCTTCAGTTTGCCCCTTACGCTTGATCGCATGTCGTTTCTGCGGGGACATGGTCCATGCAGGAGACACTGCAGCGGACCTGAGAGACAAATTAAGAGGTCTGTCTGAGCATGAGAGCATCTGTGGATCAAGAACTGCCCCTTGTGATTCATGTGGCCGCTCCGTCATGTTGAAGGACATGGACATCCACCAAATAGCCGTTCACCAAAAGAACTAGATGAAGAACCTTCTCAATCTTATCCGATCGCCACACTGTATGAATCGATCTATCCGGGTGTATCAGCAGACTGCTTTCCCAGAATTCCCGTGGTTGAGACTGGTGTGAGACGGTGAATGTGTATCTTGTGAGAATGGTTGTGCCTGCAGTGTCGCTCTTTGTACTTGCATGTGGTATGCTGCTGCTCGGAAATGCTTCTCTCGAAAATGCAGGGCCGTCTTCATCCTGATCATTGGTGAATGTATTGCATTTCTATGTGTCGAACGTCATTCGAGTTACTTTGGATCCTTCTCCATTTAGCAGCAGGTTAAGAAGTGACTCTTCTGCCGGTGTATAGTAAGTTTCCCGGGTCATACGAGAAGGATTACTCGGAGAGATCTTATATATTGTATCTTCTTTCGATTTCTCATTGGTCTGGACCGACTGTTTGGAAGGCCTTCAAGTCTAATTTTTAATCTTCTTGTTTAGTCTGATCTTCAAATCTATGTGAGTATCTGTATGCATATGCGTATGTGTTGGGGGAAATTTAATTAATTTATCTCGTATGACAATGATCAAAATACTAGTGCATCTACAAGGAAAATACGCACTAGGAGCAAATTTCTTTTATCTTCTCTGGTGAATTTCTTTTAAAATGCATTTTTCACCTTTTTTGGTTTTGGTAAAAAGGTTTAAAGTATCTAGATTCTATTTGTTGTTGGTGCGGAAATTATTATTTTAAGAATTATTACTTATATCTCTTATAAAAATAAACGAATTAAAAAAATTCATCATTTACAAAATTATTCAGATATAAATTATTATAAGTGATATCAATAAGTAGTTCGTCGATGCAACTCCAGCCGGGTTCGCACGATCAGACCGCGCGATCCGCTAAAGGCAAAGGGAGATGGCACACGTGTCGCCAATCCATCGCTGACTCGACCGTAACGACAGATACACCCGACCACAGCAAATCGCTCTCCCGTCGTCCCCGCAGGAATTCAAACACCACCGGACGGAGGGAAAAGAGGGAAAAACCGAAACCGGATCTAGCCGTTCTCTTCTCACTCTCTCCTTCTCCTTTCCTCCGACGCTCCGTGCTTCCTCCTTCTCTCAACTGCAAACTCCTCCCCAAATCTCGACGCTCCGGTACCCTAAGGCCCGCCCGCCCCTCCGCCTCCGCCTCCGCCTCCGCCGCCGCAGGCTCCGCCGCGGGAGGCTTCCATGGCCGAAATCCTCAGCCCTAGGCACCGGCCCATCGCCAACCGGATCCAGTCCCCGACGAGCCCCTTCTTCCTCGGCTCCAACGACGACGACCTCGAGCGGGCCCAGGCCCGCGCCGCCCGCGCCGCCGCCGTCCGCCGGAAGCTCGCCGCCGCCGCTGCCCCCGCCCAGCGCGCCCCGCCTGCAGGCGGCGACGCCGACCCCGGCCTCGGGAAGCAGCAGATTTTCGAGCTGTTCCACAATTGCATCAAGCTCGCGAGCGAGAACGTATGCTCGTTTTTGTTTTTTTGGCTTCCTGATTTGACCTCGGTCGAGTGTGATTGGCCGTGCTCTCGATTCGTCTGGTTACTTTTGAGTGTTGTTGGTGCAGAAAATCAACCAGAAGAACACGTGGGAGCTGGGATTGATAGACCATCTCTATGAGATTATTAAGGTCGAGGAAGAAAATGACACGGAGACGAATTTTCAAAAGGTGAGCTCTTGTGCCCGTTGAGGAACAGTTCTCCATGGGCTCACATTTTGAACTTCATTTGTTGGGGGAATTGTGAAAGTTTTGAAAGCAGCTAATCGGTTTAAGGTAGTGTAACTGTCTAGATGCAGTAAAAACGAGTTGCTGGTCAATTTTTCATAAGCAACTCTTCTAGGAATTTCGAAGAAGGGTTGGAGTGGTCACTGGTTGCGAATCTTTCTAGCGAAATTTTGATGCCCACATCTCTTGTTGTACTTCTATTCCAAATCTTTCCATGGGAAATTTTGATGCCTAAATCTTTATGTTGTACCTTTGCATTTCTCTGTTCAGGCAAGTTGCACGTTGGAAGCTGGAGTTAAGATATACTCAATGAGAGTTGATTCTGTGCATTCAGAGGCCTACAAAGTCCTTGGGGGAATGAACAGAGCAGGTCAAGACAACGAACAAGGTCAGTGGCATCAGTCCTGTTTGCCTATCAATCATAGATACAACATCTTCTGTTAACCTGCAAATGGATTTGTGTGGTAGGGTATAATTCTCTTACATAGAGATGATTCTGGTTTTAAATATACTATAGCTTTCTTGAATTTGCTTCATGTCAATAATCTGATGTAACCGTGGCGTTTTCTTTATAAATCTGTTGCAGATGGTGTTGTGGAGGATCCTAATGGTGATGGTGGACAAGAAGAGTGTCATTCAAAGAAAGATACAGACAAGAAGGTTTTGGTTTTATATAATGAAAATGAAGAACAAATTTATTAGAATTCCAAGTAATCAAATTTCAATCTTTAAGCAAACAGAAGCCTTTGCCTGCAGATATCACCATTATCGACACTTGAACCATCCTTTGAGGCTCTCAATGTGAAGAAATTTGATGGTGACTGCTCATTCAGCCTCATCTTGTATTATTTTGAGATTTAGTGGTCAATTTTTCTAACAATTAGCTTGATCTCTTCCATTCTAGTTGCATTTTTGGTGGATCCTCTATACCATCAGACGTCAGCACAATTTGATGAAGGTGGAGCAAAGGGCTTGTTGTTGAATAATCTTGGAGTATATGGTGGGTGCCGGGTGCTATTTGACTCTTTGGAAGTACCTGGAAAGTGCGTGTCAGACATTCAAAATGATAAATTAGAGACAGTCGATCTTTCATTTGCAAAAGGTTTGTTGCCTTTCTGTTGCTATCAATACAACAGATAGTATTTTGTGTCTACTTGCTCTTGTACTTGAGGCTTTGTAAAAAATTACTGACATTTCACTGGCCTACTTAACAGAATATATTGAACAAATGGTACTGGACGTGCAAACAAAGGATGAAATTACACCAACCTTAAGGATTATAGTTGATCAATTTGATGAAGACAATAGAAGGCCAACGGATCCTGTCTTTCAGAAGCCAGAAGAGCAAACTGATGCTACATGTAGCAGCAGCAATGTGTTTGATGCTCCTGACACATTTGAAAACTCTAGTACCTGGGATCAGGACGATGATTATGGTGATACGAGTGCGGTTGTGGAAGACTTAAATTGTGTGGATCCAACAGTTCCCATGCATACTGAGGTATTTATTGCACATATTCTTATGGTTTCTGCAACCAAATAGAGATTATTATGATTTTCTATTTCTTTATAGTGGATTTGATGAAGTTGTTTCTCATTTACTTCCGGTAACATCTGCAGGACAATGAATTATTTTCTTATCACGACCCTGATTCAGAAGAAAAGGTAGAGGAAGTCGAGAGCTATCTATTCCTTGGTTTGGGTTTTAACACACAGCACAATGCTTGGGCAGGTCCTGACCATTGGAAGTTTCGGAAACCTAAAGGTATGGTGAACTTGTTGTTGCAGAAGGCATGATCATTCCTGTCACTTTGTGGATAGATAATGTAGTTTGAACCTTGATGTAGGAAAGGAAGAGAAGCATGCTGTGGAAAATGGTTCACCAACTACTGCTAAAAAAACTAGATATAAGAAACAAGCAGAAGTTGACATTGATTTCACAAGCTTTCTGGACAAGGATATGCCAGATATATTTGCTCCTCCCAAGAATCCCAAGTCACTGCTGTTGCCTGCTAATAGAGCTCCATGTAACATCAGATTGCCGGAAGATTGCCATTACCAACCAGAGAGTCTTGTGAAATTATTTCTCCTCCCGGATGTAATGGTAAGCTTTTTCAAGTGGTGGATATATTTTTTCTTCTTTAATCCTGCCAAACTATGCCAATGATATATGCTTCACTTTGCTGCAGTGCCTTGGCAGGAAACAGAAAAAATGGTCAGGTATAGCTATTTCCTATGAATGCATATTCAGGTATATTTGGCGATTTTGGTAATGTTGAAAAGCCTTCCTTCAATCTCAGATGAGCCGAGAGAATCTGACGGTTATGGACCCTCAACCTCTTGGGACCACGAGAGTGTCTTTGACCCACAATTCGATGATGGAAATATCCATAGTGATGTGGAAGATGTTGACACACTTGTTTCTCAGCCCCGCCAGGTCGTTTTTCAATTTGTCAATGTTCGTTGTGTTAGTTTACCTCTTTAGTCTGTTCATCAAGGTGCAGAGTGCGCTAGGTGCATCTTTTCATATTTACTTATCATTATAACGGCTTTCTTTTCAGGTAAATAAAATTGAAGTTCAGTATGACAAAACTTCTAAGCAAGTTGATGTCCAAGCACTGAAAGAGACTCTTTGGGACCATATTCTTAAACCTCCCAAAATGTCTATTCAGGTATGCTTAGCTTCTCCCCTTAAATGGCCAACTCTAATTGAAAGGTCTGCTAGTGCATCCTGTCCTAAAATCCAAGATAGTGGACGGTGTCATGCTTTCTTAAAAGTCATAGTCACCACCAGAAAAGCCAATTGTTATTGTTATTTCTAGCTGAACTATGGCTTTACTATCGATATAAGAATTTTATTTATCTAAAGATGCTGATGATAAATCTATGCTTGAACTTGATGTCCTTGGTGAGCACATTCTTGCACAGTCGTGTAATTAGTTCTTCAACTTGTCAAATAAATTAAGTGGAAGCACTACTCATCAAAATATCCAGGACTGTAGTTTCCAAATCATCCATATGGGGAGCTTCTATGGATCCCTGAGTAACAGATCTGTCATCGTCGCTCTATCATAATCGCATTTATCTTGTTGTGATACCTCTACAGAGTGTAGTAACACACAAATGCTTAAAGGATTTGCCACCAACGTGAGATAGACTCACATTTTCACTCTAACGGCCAAGACATCCTAGAGGATTTTGATCCTTGAGGATTTGTAGAAACCCTCCATCCATACGTGAGTAGGTCTGAACATTCTCAATTTCCGTCGTGAACGATTCTAGGAAGATTTGAATTATGGTTTTGCATGCATAGGCAGGGACAAGTATTATGTCCAAAACTGCACTCAAGGCCTTTGGACTACCCTTCTCTCCCGATTTCCTTTAATGACTCACGCAATAGTCCTGTACTCGTCAATTGTCTTGTGGTGTATTCTTTATTTTGGATATTAAAATATTATTATTATTATTATTATTTTGGTAAGGATATTAAAATATTATTCATTTCTTTAAAAAATAAGAAGAAGGTGATATAATCGATTTGCTTTGATTAGAACGATCCAGAAGAAGCCGTATCTTTCAAGCAGATCTTGGCCAGTATTCCAGCCGACTGTAGAGCTGCTGCGAGCATCCGCGAGATCTCCCCTCATTTATGCTTCATATGCTTGTTGCACTTGGCAAATGAACACGGGTTGAGCATCCAAGGCTCTATCAACATGGACGACCTTAGCATTCGTGTTCCTGTTCATGACGTGCGTAGAGAAGATGGTGCCTGGAGACTTATCGTGCCATGTGCAGATATGTCCTCGTAATATAAATTTAGAGGTCTAGTTGTGTTTCTCTTGTTGGTGTGGCTATGTTTTGCTCCCCGTCCCAGGGGGGTAATGAAATCACTGTAGATCTTTTTTCTAGTCGTAAAGATCATTGTAACAATGGAGGGTTTTCTCCCCTCACGGCGACTGACATGTGAGAATGTAACTTCTTAAATCATTTCTGTACTTCAAACTCTCAATTCTGTTCCAATCATAGTGGCACATGCACTAATTGCCATTCACTACCCTTTGGATAGAACTGAGTCGTGCTTTTGTACACGGTGGTGATCTAACACTCATGCTCACAGGTGCAGCTACCGGGGCATGCAATCGAAGACTTACTGATTTAGCCCATGATATTAAGTGAAGGCTTCTGCGTTACATTCCAGATGCACCCTTCCAAACTGTTGGAGCAGAAATCTCCGTAAGAGCACCGTCGAAATGATGAGCCTAACATATGAGAGGAAATTGCGTGCACAAAGTCCTAGACTCCAGCCAGATCAATACAAAGGAGACCAGGTTATCAGAGAATATCATCAACTACCAGCCACAGAAGATTACTACTCATGGAACCATGTTCCTTGCACGTGTTTTCTTGAAGTGTCCATCATTGTGGAAGATATATTACCTGACATACGCCATTGAGTCGTAATACAAACAGAACCCCTACATAATAATTTATTATCCTGTCTGTCAATGACAGAAAATATTCAGAAAAGGACATACAGAAAATTTGATGCAATAAAATACAGCAATCAGCCATAGTTTTCCAAATTGATTCAGGACTTCATAGTTCCCCTAATTCCATCCGTATCCCTACATAACATATCCTAATTACTTATCACAGCAAAATGGACTTTCATTGTTCACTCTCAAGATCGACAGGGTTCACACAGTAACCTAATAGCCTAAGGTATTTAAGGGTCTTTTATCTTACAGGAACCGGGGTCATCTGATCTGCTTTGCTTTCTCAGATAGCTCCATAATGCAATGAACTTCTCACTCGGTAGAAAATGGCGATATATATTGACGGTGGCCAGAGATTGAGATCAGATTGAACCAAACACCAATCCTGGAAACGAAGAGCACAATTTCCTCTGGTGCCTTTTCAACCGAACATGAGCATTTTGCAACTCCCGATATTCTAAGCCGACTGGACATTTCCCTGAGACTGGGAATGAGTTTTCGCAACTCCTTCCCTCCATCCTCTTTGACGAGCCCTCATTTCCCACATAGCTGTCAATTTCTTTTGCGTTACCAGTACTGCTTCAGCCTTTTCCCTTGCTTCTTCACATGTTTCCATTCCTGAATTGCATTTGTCAGCCTCTTTTTGATACTGTGATGTCAACTTCTTGGCTTCGAGCAGACCCATGTTGGCATGTTGTTGACTTTCCAAAGCTTCAGTTTCACGCAGCTTCAGTTCCTCTGAAAGAAGTTCCGCAAAATTCTTTTCTGTATCCTCACCGACCTCCGGATCACGTTTTGCACAATCTGTGAGGTACATAATAGTTAAAGATAAGTATGTCGTTCTGAGAAGCAACCATTCCAAGGTTAACGATGCCAAGAGAAAAAGGGTAAGAACTAAAAGGCACCCAAGTCACAGGAAAATACTCTCTGGTTATGCCATTGGGTTCCCTAAAATTACAGGTCTCATTCTTAAGAATACAGATCCTGTATAGTAAAAATGTATTTGCATATACACAACACCACATCATTCAAAAACTTGTGCTGGATCAAGTGAAAAAAATATGAAATTGAAATTTCGTTATGAATGGACCTGGGTAAGCAGTAACCAATAATTTAACTAGACTGAACTAGTGACATTCATACTCTATTGGAACTGCTACAATTTTCTCCATTTCCAAGCTTCCTACATCTGTCTTTTTAGGAGCAGTGACCATTTCCAAGCTTCCTACATCAGCTGATGGAGTTCTCAATAGCAATGTTCATTTCGGAGGAAGGGCTCGAGAGGAACAAAAATGGGAGGAAAATAAGATTGATTGACGGAGGTGGAAAATAACTACAAAATTCCTTTTCTATAAGGAAAATAGCCACAATATTCATGACCATTTCCTTTTCTTTTCTTTTTTTTTAATAAGGACCCAATGAAAGTGGGCAAATAACTACAAAATTCTTATGCTAGTCTCCTCACCAACAGTTGAAAAGGAAAAACTATACGTAGCTTTCTAGAGATAAAATGCCAAAGTCATTCCGGTAGTTTACATTTTAGAATAATCTCTTAACATTCTCAGCATTTTCAGTCTCCTCACTTTGGTCACGTAAAGAAAAGGGATGAAGAATTCTGTTTCTCCCATAATCATTCTCTTGACATCTCCCCAAACTTTTTCTTTCCAAACAAGCCCATAGTGCTTTCTTCAATGAACATAGAACATTTGCATTCTCACTTTCTCATTCCCTTCTACTTATGATGGAATTTCTCATTTTGAACTCCATGTCAATGAAGAGTTGATGTCAAATTGTCCATATTGGACGTATGCACTTAACCCGAACTTATGTAGTAGCCACTGAAAGGATTGCATTAGATACCATTGCAAACAGAGAATGCAATGAAGTGGATAAGTAGACTTAACAGAGACAATTTGACCATTGCCTGCCAATTGTCAACTAGCTCCATGCACATGAGAGAGACATGCCAACTTTATGAAAAAATTTCACATTCTTGGATCATTATACAGTTCTATAACAAAGAAGAGACTAACCTGCAAAGGAACCATTGCTGAGTCCTGCAGCCGAACGGGAAAATAAGAAAAGTAAAAGTTAGCCATCAATTAACTGTTCAAAAGTAGAGTCAGAGGATAAATCAACAGATGCACCAGTGAAGAACCAAAAAATTAAGGTACCAGGGAACAGAAACTTAATAAAAGCAGGCCAGATATATCAAAAGTATCAGCAAAATATGAAAGTTTCACATTTACAAGGAGAGCCAAAAACATTATGCCTACAAGAAATTGTCCAGTCCCAGATAGTCCAAGAGTCAACAGAATATGGAATTTCAAACAAGGCTTTATCCAGTGGGACAAGAATGGTCCATCAATGGTAGCGTGCATCGCACATTGGATGTCAAGAAGAAGACAATTGATTTGCTACCCATAAGCCAAGCTAGCTTCATCATCAATTATTCAAGTTTTCAATGCTCAAGTCCACCCTCAGAGTTTTCAGGATACCTAATGGAAGCAACAATGGTGAAACAGATAAATCACACTCAGCTACTACTATGAATTTTGAGAACATAGTGTTGCTCAAAAACAAAATAAGTGCTATCAAATTCTTGAGGATATTTGCATTTAATGCCCTCAAAATACGCAGCCTAGATGCTAGGTTATTGCTATCTTGGAAGCCAAAGATCTGATAAAGATCCTACTTGATGAATCCTAGATTGTTTTCAAAGGAGTATCAAACTCTGCATATGTCCTGCCAAATACCATAGATCTCATTATGATGCACTAACTAAACATGAAACAGGCAAGTAGCAGTTGCATTTATGCCACGAAGGTTATTTTTCAATAGCATAGGTCACCAAATTCAGAAAGCCATTGCTCATAATCAGAAATTCTAGCATTAATAATCATCAAGCACAACGCGACATGATCAAGACTATGCCAGAGCATAGTAGACATTCCATATGAGGGTGAATTCAAATGCGGTTGCAAAGCTCAAATGCAACTTCAAACCAACTCAAAAAAAGAAGTAATTCAGCAGAAAGTAAGGAGTTAAAGGATATGGTTCACGAAAGGCCGCAGATTTAGATCAGAACCATGATGAGTTCATTAATTTAAGGCACAAAATGATATTTTTCAGAGGGAAGCAAAACACATAACTGTCCTTTTACGGCAGACTCAACAAGCTATCCAGTAGCTATTACTATCAAATCTGGTTTCGACAGACTCAATAAACTATTCAATTATTGATTAACCTGTTTGAAACAAAGCGGGTAAGAACTCATTCCAAATTTGCACACAACAATCGCAGTTTCTAAATGTGGACGCACTTCCGCAAGCATCACCAGAAGAAAAAGGCAGAGAAACGACTTCGCAAGATCGACAACACGAAAACCAGAACAAACACGAACAGATCCGAACAGATCCGTCAAACTAGAACGGATCCAAGAAGGCTACCGGTCACCAGATCCATCGGCGCCGCCGAGCATTACCTTCGGGAATAGAGAGGATAGGCTGAGAAGAGCAGTCGCAGTCGCAGGCGGGACAGGCGGCGGCGGAGGAGGAGGAGGAGGAGCGGCTGACGGCGGCCAGTCCCTCCACGAAATGCCAGTACAGAGGCGGGCCTAGAATGTAACCGGCGATGCACAGGGCCATGATCCCCAGCCCCAGCTTCAGCAGCGCCGGCGAGCAGGCGCGCGTCTGGTTCAGCGCCATCGGGGCTCGAGGGGAGGGAAGGAGCGGCGGCACTTCGTCCGCCGGCGACGGCGGAGGAGGCGGCGGGGGGAGGGACTAACGCGAGGCCGCGAGGCGGAGGAGGAGCAGCAGGAGACGCGACTGGAGATCCGCGGAGGAGACGAGATCGAGCCTTTCTCCGTTCACAGCGACGACGACGGCGGCGACGACGACGACGACGACGACGACGAAGAATCCGATCTCATCGTGGTCGCTTTATATATGACTTCGCACCTAAATCTGACCACCGTCTTCTCCGACATCTTTACTGATTCACTCCCCCCGTTTGTTTCCAGTTTCGGGTGAAAATTGTACGGCCCGACCGCAGCGTGCAAAGGCGAAAATTACCCCGCGTCGGATGGGGCAGCCTGTTTTGCGGCAATTTTAATTGGAGGAAAAGTCAAATTGCAAAGCGACGTGACTTTTTTTTTTTTTTTAAAAGCCAAGTATTAAAGCAAGTCCTGAAAAGACCTCATTTGAATCTTAATCCGAACCATGGGATACCTAAATGCAAAACAAACAAAAAAAAAAAAAATTATGAGCATGCAAGCACCAACACATTAAAATAAAGCACGCATCTTTGTAGCCCGCTAAGTTATTATACGAACGGAGGAGGCTATTGTAAAGAGGAAACTCCTTTTGCTTAAATAAGAGTACCCATGGACAGTCGGGTTATTTTGCGACTGCGAAAATTACACTAAGACAGAGGGATAGCCTATTCGGCACAATTTTAAATGGAGGGAGGATCAAATTGCAAAGCGGCTTAAATTTTTCTTTTCCAAGCCGAGTGTTGCTTTGATTTATCTCGCTACTCGATTTGATCTTTACTGTGGACGGGCCAAAAGTACGATTATGGTAGACTAGCAAGTCAAAAAAAAAAAAAAATGCCGAACTTCAGGCCCCACTGCGTAAATCCAGACTTTTGCGGGCACCGACACGCAAACACTCTAATTCCTACAGTTTCATCTTTAGTCCTCCGTTCCCATCCTCTTCTTTTCCATCACTGCTTTGCCAAAGGGTCGCTCCGAGAACCGTATCAAAGGAGCTCCCAAGGCTCGAGCCGGCCGAGCCCCCGACGACATGTCCAAGGAGGCGAGGCCGTGGGCGGCGGAGTAGCACGATGTCGATGGATCGTGGACGGTAGCCGGTTCGCACATTGGGGCACATGATAAATTATTAATGCCTCGAAGGAACTCTCTCAAGTACGGTTATGCAAACTCGAAACTGTCTTACAACAACAGATCAGATGCCAGGCAAGAAAGTATGCCAATGTCACTGGCCAAGGGTTTATAGAGCCAAAGTAAAACACAAGCCAACCAACTGTCCAGCCTGCTTCTTCTAAGCTCAAGGACCCTGCTTTTATATTGTCGACCTCTATAGGCGAAACCTTGAGGATGCACGAACGGAAATTTCACCCTGCAAACTCCACTTGCTCAGCTGGTGGCGCATAATCACTCAGTCCACCCACGTTCCAGGCGGTTTACCTATTGGCCCAAATCGCGGAACTCGCGGTTCCACATGGTGATGTCCACGTCCGGTGAGATTGGCAGCTGCCTCTCTTAATATCTCCCTGGCTATTGGTTCTGCCTGCAAAGGGGAAACAGCATGAAAAAAGCCATTGGTTTTTAGTGCACGGAAATAACCCATGTACTTGTCTGGCAAAGTCACGGAAGTGTTCCTTCTTTGATGGTTATCGATGTACATTTCCGAGTAATGAATGGATTGTGAATGTGGATCAGGATCAACAAACTCGCCTACCACAATTCTCATTAGGTTGAAACTCTTTCAAGACATTATCAGAGCTGAAAACCAGATCACTAGTATGATGGTTCGGGTTTGTTCTTCAATATTTGGTTACATGAGCTATTTAAGCCACCCTTGTCCAATTAAGTTCCTCAAAACCCAGCTAGAAGACAACTTACTTGAATAAGGTTGGATATATAGGGATCTCCTAGTCTCATGGGAAGACAATCATGTAGAACCTCCAGTGCCCTGAGATGATATGGAGGAAGAAAGATTTTAAGGATGTTCCTGCAGCACTTGGTCATCAAGGTGTACATCAAGAAACATCATCTAAACTACAGTTGAAGAAACTATGAGCAATGTTACGCAAACCTTGGGTGCTTCGAGAGGCACAAGAAACAAGCGGCAATGCGTCTTAGCAGCTGTCTAGAAAGCACAATACTACGCTCTTCAACTGTGAACGTCAGAGCACGGGCTATCATTATGAATTGGCAAATAGGCTTACAACAGCACTTCATCCCCGAGTCATTCATCAAGAGCCTTTGGAGAACGAGAGCAGCGACCTGGTTGTCAAATTATGTTTTATGTCGTTTGAGAGAAGCACAACCCTGGAGTATTGATATCCAGACTCTAGAAAAGCAGAAGTTGTGACGTAGAGAAGTTCTTCACTGATCGAATGTCGTTGTTGAACATGTTTAAGGCCTTAGGGTTACATGGGACACGGTAAAATTGTAAGAAATCAGTGTCTGTTTTCCTTATTAACTTGTGGAAGTTGGTGTATAAACAAACTGACACTGATCGAATGTCATTCTTAAACATGTTTAAGGCCATAGGGTTACACGGGACATGGTAAAATTGATCAGACATCAGACAGTCTTTATGTTTTCCTTATCAACTTGTGGAAGTCGGCATAAAAACAAACTAAATGACAAAGTTAGTGGAAAAGTCCGAGCTCTGACCTCCTTTGCAGATATGGGGCTCGACAGGATGGCACGAAGACAGTACAGCACCATGCGAGCTTTGGCAAGCGCCAGAACAGTCTCTTCATCCCCCTCCTGCTAAGTGAAGGGAAAGAAAAATTGATGGGGGAGAGAAATCATAACTCTCTATCGGCTATAGTGGAAGGAGACTAGATTCTGTGGATGTAACTTATAGGAACGTCCTGCACAGAGAAGACGGGAGTACCTCTAACAACTTATTGATAACCTCCAAGCTTCGCAGCCTCAGTCTATCATGAGGCTCATCCCTGTCTGTGGTTCTTAATATAGCATACAGATACTCTTGGATTTCAGCTGCAGTGAACGGCGAGTGACATAAGATTCTCAGAGCTGTGGAATCATTTCATCCAAGTTTTTAATATTGACTAAATGCATCCTCGATTGCATATGCAGCAGGTCAGATAAAATGCTACATAGATTGACTTCAACAGTGAGGTCTCGTACAAGAAATGCGGAAGCATGTTGATGGTGGAACCAACCTCAAACAACTTAGAGCAGTATCAACTGTCAAGTGTCAAAGTCTTGACTCACAAAAGCAACCACTTTCACGAGGAAACACAAGTATGCAGGAAATTCAATAAGTACGTGTATTGATGAACTGGATTACTAAAGAAAATGGAGGGAAAAATGCGCCTTCAGCATTTAGGATGCCCCGAAGCAAATGCAATACCTTAGCTATCTCTGTACGCATGGATTTCAGAATCAAATCACCTTCAATATCGGACACCAGAAGTTACGCAATGCACGTGGCAGAAGTTTTCGACTTACCATTGACAAGCAACCTTTTGGCATCACGATGAGAAGCTGCGCACTGTACAAGGAAAAATAAAAGAGAAATCAAAACATGCATTCATCGGGGCGAAATGCGTAACACATGCAACTCCGCCAATCATTTCAAAATGCAAAGGTTCAGATCGCTGATAAGTGAAAACACATATGAGGAAGCAATGAGAGCCATGATGATCATAATAACCTTTATAAGGATGAGAGCATTGGAAGCTCGCTCCGCGGCTGCCATGGCGACAGACTGCACTTTCAGCATGGGAAATGCAAAAAAGACTTCCTGCGGAAGTGAAGGAAAATTAGAGGGTAGGAAGGAGAAGATAGTTACTGTCAAGTACGAACTGCTCGATCCTTGTGCACATGATGACCCAGAGAAGAGAAGCATGAGCATCGATGTACCTGAAGAAGCACGAACACGGTATTGCAGGTGTTCCACAGCATCGGCCCCAATTTCGGGTGATATTCTTGGTGCTGCCGAGCAGACAAGAGGAATGCTAGATATATCAAGATAGTGTTGAAATCTATTCCACAAAGTGCAGCTTTTGTGTGTGATCTTGGCCCGTTGAGTGGGTCATCACTTCAGTTGCTAATGCAACCATCCATACAAACATAAGCTCGCAGTCTAAGCTCGACCTAACCTTTCTTTTTTCAGATTTTATTTTCGACATTAAGTGAACTGCCGAAGTGATAGAACACTGAATGAAGTCAATTGGACTTTCCTAGCTGGTATAAAAAACTGAGAGACTTCAGTTAAATGCAACAAAAAGATAATAATAAGAAGAAGAGAAAGAAAGAAACATTGGATTCGCCCTGCTCCACCGTATACAAAACCCACCCCATTTTCATTGTTTAACTACTGAATAATTCTTGGGCCAAAATAATAATAAAAAAATGTGCCAAATAATTCGCGTGCCAAATAATTCGCATCCCAAATTGGGCCAACTGTCAACAAATAAATGACAGTGACATTGTATTATATGTCTAGGATAAAGAAAAGAACATAAGACAATAGGAAAAATTAGGAGTGACCATATATAGATCCATGATAAATGTTTGGTCTTTTTATCCTCGTAATGATCACAATTATTTGGTCCTTCCGTGCACAAATACACGCCAGCGCATGTAGCAACATGATAAAAAGCAGAATCCGCTTGGTTTAACTTGAATGTCTAAGAACAAGATAAATGATGTGTCAACATCTATCCCTTAATATGTGAGATATGGTGAATGCCAAATTTTTTCACATTTGATCGAAAAAAAAGTATGAATTTTAACACTGGACGGTGACCGGGAGAAAATTAGGGAAATATGGCTCCATTTATTTTTCATAAAATAAATTATTTGAAAAATATTTTACAAAAAAATATTGTTTATATTACTTCAAATAATTAACTAATGAATAATATTTTTATAATCGACAAAAATTTATATCTAAACAATTTTGTGGAAATAAAAATATTTGTTATTCATTTATTTTTGTAATAATTCAAATATTCGTTTCTTGGAAAATATTTTCTAAATCATTCATTCATTCATTTTGGCAAAATTTGTTACGAAATAGATAATCGAAAAGAAAAAAATTGCAACCGGCGTCCATCAAAACAAAAACGGATATGCAATGCACAAAGGCGATGGTCAAGATGATAATCCACTCCAAACGATCAAAAGCAAAACAGAAAATAAAAAATTTGAACGCTTACGGTCGTCGTGTCACTGCAATAACGCGATACAAGACAAGCACGAACAGGAAAGTACAAGTCAACTTCAAAACCGTCGTCAAAGAGAAGGATCAAAGAGAAGGGTGAATTATACCGCGACAAGGAAACGAAGAGCGTCTCGTCGCGTTTCCCACCGGTGAAGGGCGAGAATCTGAAGTTCCATTCGGAATCTCATGCCCTGGCCTTCTGCAAAGAAGGCTGCCGCCCTCGACAAGCACGAGCCAGTCAGGTTCGAGGACTCGCCGAAGAACCACTTGCCAAAGTCTTCCATCTCGCTTCAACCCTCGATAGAGTCTGCACCAAGCGATGGCAAACAGCGTTAACAGCGTAGATGACGAAGCTAAACAGGAAGGATGCTTTGCGCGATAATGTTTGTACAATGATACGACTGAGAATCTTAATGATGAGAAGAGAAGGGCTTTGAATTCTTTCTAGAGGTTTAGGAGGCACTAACTTGGGTTTTCCTTTCAGCAACGAAGCGCAGCGAGACCCTCACTGCAACGAGAGACTGTATTTAACCTAATTTCACGAGAAAACTCGCTCGGAATTCAAGTTCTTCACGATTCTGTATCTAGTGAAAAATTTATGCAGCACTTGCTGCTCTATAAAACCGGGGGCACAAGCGGAAAGGCCGCGCTGAAAGAGGAAAAAAAAATCCAACCAAGCAGCCGCGTGATCTCACTCGACTAACATCGCGTTCTTTGAATGCCGTCCAATCGTATGGTGAAGGTGAAACGGAAATGCCTCCGTCACGGAATCAATGGCGAGGAGCTCATGCAGAAATGGAAAGATACCGCGCGGATGGCTAGAGAATTTGCAGCATAATAATTGTACAGTGACACCAGATGAGCAAAAATGGTATCTGCTTAATCACAGAACCAAACTGTGGACATTATGCACGTTAGGATTTGCCAACATACATGCGACTGTGGCGTTGCAATGCAGGTGTGCATAGTTTATCCTGACAAAAATGAAGACAATCCTTTGGCAGGCGATGGTGTGAAGAAAAACGATCACGTTTTGTCCAAATGAGCAGGATCTCGAGCTACAACGAGACTTCTTCATGGTCCTGAGATACACCATTTGCAGTATAAAAAAAACATACTTGTCAGCATCGGATCTCATCCTTACACCGTACGACATATATCTTTCTTTTGCCCATTGGACAAGGTTCTAATTTCGTTTAAACCGTATGTATGTATGTATGTCATTAATGCAGTACAGATTATCTGCTAAAGAACATGGCATTTGGTAAACCTTTGCTAGAAAAAGCACCATTCCAGTTAGTTTCTAGTTAGTTTCTTAATGGTTTTCCAAATATGCAACAAATGACCAAAACTAGGCAAATAGAGTACTTGTTTTGAATAGTTGTCATATATGGGTAACTTCTCTTATAAAGGAAGCTGATGTTCTTGACCAAAACTGAACTCCCTTTTGGGTATTTTTCCATATGAGAATACTAACTCTCGATGGAAGCAATCAATTTCATGCCAAAACAAATTTGGTCCACTTTAACTAGTTCACAAGATTTTTCCTGATTTATTGATTTATAAGAAATAAGGAAACTATTTCCTCAAATGTTGCCTTGTATAATAATACATTTTCTAAACATTTCTGTTCATTTTTCCATAAAAGGATTAGCATTTTAAAGAAAGAGAATCTGGTTGCTCTGTTTGATCCAATTGTCCACATAGTTGATTTTTGGGGAAAATTCCAAATCAACTTTTTGTTTTCAAGGAATGGGGAATATCAGGTTTGACTTGTTTGACTCGGATAGCTAGGGAAAGAAAGGGAAGCTCATTTATTGGACAAATATCAATTTAGTCATAAACTTTTCAATTATGCCAATATAATCCTAAAACATTGTGTGGAACTCCAATATAATCTTTCCAGCCAATTGCCGCCGAAAATTATTGTCGTGGCAATCCAAAATTTTTTAAGATCAATATGCCATGTAAAACAGATGATGATGACTGGACATCTCGTTAGCAATTTTTAGTTACAATTGGCCAAAACGACTACATTGAAATTTTCTTGCAAATGTTTAGGATTACACTAAGAAAATAAAAATGTTTAGGACTAAATTGACATCCATGCAAAAGGTTTAGTATTGATTTGGTGATTATCCCTTGATTTTTGGATAGCTGGAGAGCTTAATTTATATGGCATTTTGTTTGGTTGAGGAGCAAGTATAGCATTTATATCTATTCCTCTTCAAAGGGCAGGTGAGGGAGATTTCTTACTCGAAATTGTGGATATCCTAATAAATTCGTCCGGGTAAAAAATACCATGTTCTCTAAGTAGCAACCCGTCCCACTACTGACCAGGTGACAATCATCGGTTTCCTCTTTTTCACGAATATGTCAACCTTGCCCAAAAACAGTGAGCAAAAATAAAAGAAAACTTACCAAAAAAACACATAATACAATTGACATAAGTTGAAAATCGTTTGAAAAAGGATAATCCCATATTTTTATCCTCTACTTTATGTCAATTGTGCTTGGCTTTGACTAGATTTGCATTCCATCGTTTGCAGCTCGGACTGAGGCCTTGAAAACTTTAAAATTCCGCGGGTCACACTTATGTACTTATTTTGAATTGAACTCATATTTGATGTAATATATGGTTTACCTGCCAAAAAAGAAGCTTCTTGGGAGGCGAGTCTCTTATCAAGGAAGCCTAGGCCCAACTTAGCTTTTATTCGGAGTCTAAAGCACGCATTACAACCTAGAAGCAAATAAGGTAGTCGACTAAGTTGTCAAAACCCAACTAAGAAAAGCCTTCTTCTAACTGGACCTTTTATCTCATTCAAGCCCTTTGAGCTCGGATTTGTTCAAATTCTACATCCTATCTATAGTCTATACTCATCCTATCTTAGTGAATGAGAACTATATTTTCTTTTCCGAGTTGTGAAATAGGATCCTTTTGAAATATTAGCATACTCAATCATCTGGATGTGGAAAATGAGAAAGTGATTTTTGCTTTTTCAAAAAAGAGGAAGCATATAAAATGTTTAAGAAATCAAGATTAAATTTCAAATTAATTAGAGGACGGTCAGACTTCTTGTGAATTGTTATGTAGGTAATTGACTGGAAGGATTGTATTGGAGTTTAATATAAATATTTGTGATATATTAGTTAAATCAAAAAATTTAAAATTAAATTGATAATCATATGATAAACTTAGAATTAAATTGATAATTATATAATAAATTTAGAAGTAACTTCTTTTATCGCACGGTAATTGGCGAGTAACATTTGGTGAGTTGCTTATCCGAGCGGTAATTTGAAAAAGAGTATTTCGTCCTCACGCAACCGTCAAATCCTTTTCGAAGTCAAACTCCTCCTCATTCGATCTTTCGGAAATTCGGAGGACAAACTTTGAAATCTAGACACCTAAGAGTCACCATCGGCGACGAAACCGAAAGGTATTGAATTAAAATAAACCATTAAAAGAAAAAAGAAAAAAAGGAGACGAGTATATTCAACTAAGTGGAAGCAGATTCCTCGGGGATCTTTTCATCTCGTCCGTTCATCGTGCCTCGCCTCGACGCCAATCCGACGGCCCACTTTCCCAATCTCTCTCCAATTTTTTTTTTTTTAATGGACGATATTTCTGATGCTGTTTGCAGGTGGGGACTGGTAGTTGAGAGGCGTGCCACCTGGGGTAATCCACGCCCCCCGCTTCCTTACACATGGGCGTCACGGTCTGACCAGCATGCAGCCACTGAGATTCCGACACGTCACGACCAGCGAGGTCGCTTCTCGAGCCCGGCAGGCCGTCGGATGTGGCATCGACGGCTGATGATCCGCGAGGTGCACACTAAGAGATTACGCCATCGCCTCGGGTCCGGGCCCTCTCCATCTCCTCCGTCGCTTCTTCTGGTTTCTATATATTTTCTTGTCTGGTTTTTGCCAAAGCCGCTTCCTTCGGCCGGTGACTCGAATCAATTCTCAGGTACGACGCAACCTCTCTCTCTCTCTCTCTCTCTAGGTGACTGCGTGTGCGTGCTTGCGTGAATTTGGTTTGGAGGATCGGGTGATGGTGGAGGAGTAGTTTTGCGAAGCGAATTCCTTGCTCCGTTGTGGTATGTCTTTTCAGTGTTCGAGGGATTTTCGGCTCTGAATTCTGTCCTTTCTTTCTGCCTTTTCCTTCTTTGAGGTTGAAATTAAGGCGAGTTTGTACTTGGATACTTGCTTTTATCGAACCGATCGGAGCGAAAACAGCGAATTAGACGCGCGAGTTTTCCGAAGCTGCGGAAACCACCTGGTCCGGAGTTGAAATTCTTGATTTATTCTATTTGATTCTTGCATGTAGCGATGAATTTTGGATTGCCAGGGTTCTGGTGCTGGGCCTGATATGCTGTAACCCGTTGGTCTCGAAAGCTTATCGGTTGTAGCGTAACTGAGAGACTGAAGTCGATTCTGAAACTTAGGTTTTGTGTTTTTGGTTGCCCAGTGAAAGTATATACTACTTCGTAAGTCAAGCGACTAATAAAGTCTCAAGCTTTCTGCCTCACGACTTGATCAGACCGAAACGAACGCGTTTTCTTTTTCTTGTTGTGTTTCAAACGGACATGATCGTTTTGAGCTTCGATGCTTCCGTTGGTAATTAATTTTCGCGTTGTGGGATCGTTGAATTTCGCAGTTTGACTATGGCTACCAAATCTGGGGCTGCTCTGGTTGCTGTCTTCCTTTTGTTGCTACTATCGCCCGCCGTGTTTTCTTTGTCCAACGATGGGCTGATCAGGGTTGGACTGAAGAAGAGGAAGCTGGACCAACTCAACCGCATCGCGGCACAGAGATATTCCAAGGAAAGAGGGACTCTGGGGGGTCTTGAGAGGAAGTACAAGTACCACGGTTATAACGGCGAGGATGATGACACTGATATCGTATCGCTGAAGAATTACATGGATGCTCAGTACTATGGTGAGATTGGGATTGGAACCCCAGCCCAAAAGTTCACTGTGGTATTTGACACAGGGAGTTCTAATCTTTGGGTGCCCTCTTCAAAGTGTTACTTCTCGGTTAGTCTCCTAGTTTTACATCATCTTTCTGGAGAGAGCTTAAGTGGGCTATAGGTTTTGTTTGAGTTTGTTACTAATCCGTTTTGTACTATCTATTTGAAAACTTTTATTGCAGATTGCATGCTATTTGCATTCTAAATACAAGTCAAGTGAATCAAGTTCCTACAAGAAGAACGGTATTTGTTCTCATCCCTAAAATCTGTTTGCTTTGTTGAGAGTGCTAATTTGACTGTTTTTACTGAAATTCATCAACTTGAAAGTAATGTTATTTGTGGCCTCTTAATCTTTCTCCTCTTATACTTTTCAATAGTACGCCTGCGACCCACTCATAGACGTAGTTCTTAAAGTTCTAAATGAGCACTTCCTATCATTTCATATATAGGCAGTTCATATAGTACTGCAGAATGAGGATATTTTTTTTTAATATTGCAGGGAAATCTGCTGATATCCATTATGGATCTGGGGCGATTGCGGGATTCTTTAGCCAGGATAATGTGAAAGTTGGCGATCTTGTTATCAAGAAGCAGGTATTAGTCTCCGCATTTTTTTGTCTTAAATGTAATGTCAAATAGATTGTACTGTGATTATTTTTCTACTACCACCTTATAGGAATTTATTGAGGCAACCAAAGAGCCTGGCCTCACATTTGTGGCTGCAAAGTTTGATGGCATACTGGGTCTTGGCTTTCAAGAGATATCAGTTGGGAATGCAGTTCCAGTCTGGTAAGTCAGCACTTTACAACATTGGGGAAATACACTCGCAAGCTTATTTTACATTACAGTATTGTATGTAATTTCCTAAGCTTTTGGAGGGAGTATAACACTTACAAGTTATAAGCTTATCTTACATCAGAGTTTTATTTTTGATGTCTTTAAAAATTCCAAACACTTGTGATGCTAAGCTTTCAGAGAGGTTAATAAATTCCACCTTTTCCATCTCTTTCTATCTCTCAGTGCAATATGCTGGATTAAATATATTATTTTGGGTCAAATTTGCAGGTATAACATGGTCAATCAGGGTCTTGTTCCGGAGCCTGTTTTCTCATTTTGGTTAAACCGAAACACTAAAGGGGATGAAGGTGGCGAGCTTGTGTTTGGTGGGGTTGATTCTAGTCACTACAAGGGCGAGCATACATATGTTCCCGTGACACAGAAAGGCTACTGGCAGGTAGATATTTAGAAGTCCAACTAATCCTTGTGACAGTTTGCACCCCATTCTTCTATTGCTTTCTTATAAAGTGCTACATTTAAATTCATTCATGTTTGCTTTCTCTTGGCAGTTTGACATGGGGGATGTGCTGATTGATGGTGAAACAACTGGTATTTCCTAGTTGTTTTGCTCACATCTCCTTTATATTACTTTCTTGTTCTCCTCCTTTTAGGGTATTGAGATCGGGGTACTTCTTTTTCAGGATTTTGTGGCAGTGGTTGTTCAGCAATTGCTGATTCAGGAACATCCTTGTTGGCGGGCCCTACAGTATGTACTTCTAACATCAGAACTTCATATTCCCTTTCTCTCCTAATACCCTTATTGAAATGTTAAGCATCTGAAGAGCTGGTAATCATGGTGAATGAAACTGTGTTTCTTGTGGATTTTCTGCAATATTTTCATTTTTCAGTTGGTTTTGTTTGTTTGAGAAAAGAAATGGTTATAACCTAAGACTGTCAATAAAAAAATTTCGTCACCCCTGCGTTTGTGCGGCAATCCCACTACGAAGCACTTTTGGTTTTGGATTAATCAATTATATAAGCTTCATATCATAGAGAACTTCTGTTTCTAGAATTAGTACCTCTCAATAAGTTTTTTGAGTGGTTCGTGCCTAGCACAGAGCTATAGCACTACTATAATCGAGTTTTTTGGTTATTCTTCGTTAGTACTACATGGGAGCAGTTTAGCTCCTTGGTTTCTAGGTGCTTTTTTATCTTGTTCTAATAAAAAGTGTTACTACAATACTAAAGATGCAATGAATAGGATTCACTGATTTTCTCGCTTATCCTATACTGTAGTTGATAATATTCAGAAGGTGTACTGGCGAGGGGTTGTAGAACTTTTAAACTTGTCAGTAACATCATACTTTGACAAATTAAAAATATTTATTAATACTTGATTTTTTAGGGGCCTGTTAAATCAAATTTACAATGCAAAAAGTTTTGCTCCTTTTCATCCATGAAACACAATATATGATCAGGAATAAAGTGTAGAATCTTCTTTTTATCTGTGAATGATGGAGGCCCTCCATGTTATGCTATTCTATTTTTGTTGTTGAGGCGTGTCTTCAACCAACGGTACCTATTATTGAGCATGGCTTTCTTGTCTTTGCTAGTCATTTTTTTAATATATTAAAGCTGTGCACTTCTGGAAGCACTTCTCTGTTCTGACATTGGGGATTTTCAGACTGTGATAACCCAAATCAACCATGCCATAGGAGCATCTGGTGTGGTAAGCCAAGAATGCAAGATGGTGGTTGGCCAATATGGTAAAACCATACTGGAGATGTTGTTAGCCGAGGTAAAACCCTTTGAAGTTCCTTTTAATCAAACTTTTGTTCTGTTTCTGTTTGATGTGCCTCACAGGGTATATTATATGTTGTTCTCGCTGTAATTTTATAGGCACAACCGCAGAAAATCTGTTCTCAAGTGGGCTTCTGTACATTTGATGGGACTCATGGTGTTAGGTCAGTTTGCCTTTTTTTTCCTCCCCTCGTGGGAAACAACAGGATGAGAAAATAGGAACATACCTTTTTTGATGACTTAGAAAATGGTATTGTTATAGATTCTTTGAGCCACTGTCCACTAGAATCACCATGTTTATGCAGGATGGGAATTGAGAGCGTGGTGGACAAGAA
The DNA here is from genome assembly GCA_016097605.1 of Eucalyptus guilfoylei. NCBI lineage: Eukaryota > Viridiplantae > Streptophyta > Magnoliopsida > Myrtales > Myrtaceae > Eucalyptus > Eucalyptus guilfoylei. Next base: position 22,232,490 of record CM027860.1, read on the forward strand.
TGAGCACAAGTCATCAGGTGGTCTGGGGGATGGAATGTGTACTGCTTGTGAAATGGCAGTTGTTTGGATGCAGAATCAGCTCAGGAAAAATCAAACGGAAGAACAAATCTTGGATTATGTCAACCAGGTAATCAGCTTCGACCGTGACTATTCCTAGAGAAAGCTGCCCTCACATGAAACTCATCCTTTCAATATAAATTCCACTGTGCAGCTATGTGAGCGTTTGCCGAGTCCAATGGGAGAATCTGTGGTCGATTGTAGTGAGCTATCTTCTCTGCCCAGCGTTTCTTTGACGATTGGTGGAAAAGTATTTGATCTTGCCCCAGAGGAGGTACATTGTCGAAGCCGACTTTAAAAGCATTTCGTTGTGTATTTGTCCAGTAGTTTGTAGATGTTGCATCTATAGCTTGTGCTGTTCCATTTCCATACCTATGCAATTTACTTGATTTTTATTTGCTCATGTACTTTTGGATGGTGGGTGTCATTGCACCAGTATGTGCTTCAAGTCGGGGAGGGTGTTGCCGCTCAGTGCGTCAGTGGATTCATCGCTCTAGATGTGGCGCCACCTCGTGGACCTCTCTGGTATACTCTTATGCAACTTAAGCATCTTTCACAGTTTTCATCTGATTTTTTACCCTAAATCTTTTAAGTGTCAAAAGTTTCAAACAGTCATTCCACATCATGACCAACATTTGGACCGCAAATTCGTTCATTTGGTGTTAAAAATCAGTTTTGTGGGTCACTGCTTATCACAAGCCCATCAAATATTGCTGCAATTTAACAGGGACTAAACTAGCGTGTCGCTTTTCTGATGCAGGATCTTGGGAGATGTTTTCATGGGCCGGTATCACACGGTGTTCGACTATGGGAACATGCAAGTCGGGTTTGCCGAAGCAGCATGAATGGATTGATGCTTTTCCTTGCTGTGCTTCCGCGTCTTCTCTCTATACTCGTGTATAAATAGTATATGGTCATGAAATGAGACATCTCCTACGACTGTTTGGAAAACTAAGAGCATGCTAGATTCTGGTCCTTGTATATATACGCATACCCTGAAAGTGATTCCTCTATTTTACTGGAAAAGTAAGAAAGGAGTCCCATGTAGGTGGCTTGGATGAGTTTTATCAATATGTTTAGTAATTTGAAATTCCAAAAATTTAGCCAGACTCATCTGTCGGCTGGTCCTTGGCGGAAGGAGAGGACAAGCCCTGACTTAGCCGGTGGAGTCGTTCTTCAGCAACGAAAAGCGGAAAGATTCCAGTTGGGGAACTTGGTCTTCAAGCATCATCATCAACTGATGCATGGCTTGAAGATCACGAGAGGTTCTCTCGGCTCCCACCCGAAAAGAAAACGTTTGGTGTTCATGCTAAAAACGTTTCTAGAAGCGTTTTCCGACGACGGTAGGTAAAAAAAAAAGCGGCAATGAATCTCTCGCAAACGAACTCCTCGCGATCATGAGATTCGATGCTTCAAACTGCTTCAAACCCAATTGACATCGAAACATCGTCAACGTGCGGTCCAAGAGACAGCGACGTGCGCATGGTTCTAACCATGGTTTTGCTCCACGTTTTTCGGCGAGTAATGAATGAACCAGAGAGAGGGAGAGGAAAGAGCTTAACTGAAAACTCGATAGGAACTCACTGAAGCGACATTTAAGATCGTTTCTACGGAGTGGTGAGACGGCCGTCGGCTCGAAGCATTGAGGAGCTCCATGTTTCGGACGCTTGTTAGGAGCTCCGCGTTTCGTACCTGCGTCATCAATCTGATCTTTTTATCTTCAGGATCCTCTCATACAGCCAACATTCAATGTGATTTGTCTGGTTCTACCCGCACCGGCTAATTACATATCGCACGGTGGTCGGCTCGAAGCATCGAGAGACATCAGTGTCACAGGAGCTCCACGTTTCGTACTTGCGTTTTTATCTTCAGGGTCCTCCCGTCCAGCCAACATTCAATGCGATTTGTTTGGTTCTACCCCCGCGCGCCCGCTAATTACGTATCACACGGTCAGTCCATTTTATAGAGAATTAATATCTCAAAAAATCTATCAATTGATATATTTATAATAAATTTTCTTAAAATTAATTTTTTGATCACTAAAAAACTCGAATTGGCGCACATGTAATAAATTTATCATAATTTTTTGACTGAGAAAAATCATAAATTGATGCATTTATAATAAATTTATCATCTTTTAATTTCCATTAACTTAGATTACCATCACGAAAAATCATAAACATCAATACTTGTGGCAAATAGAGTATAAAATCCCAAATTGTACACCCATTAATTGTTATGTATCATTGAACTCGATAATTTGACGAAAATTAATGAATGATAAATTTGTTACAGATATATTAATTTGAAGTTATTTTTAATATAAGTGTGTTAATATGAAATTTTTTGTGATATTAATTTAAAAAAAAAATTAGAAAAAAGAAGAGAAGAAAGAGAGAGTTTAATGCTCTGTATGCAATAAAAACGTGTTTCACTGTCTTGGCTCTCGAAAGACAGTGAAGCACGTGGTGCCGTAGCCTGACGGGACTGGGTGGGTCGATCGTGGGCCCGACGAACCTTTTGCCTTTAAATACGCAAAAAGGCCCAAATTAAACGAGTAGCGACGGGAGAGTCCACGTTAGATGCGTTTGGTGACAGCTTTCCCTAATCAATTATCTGTCTTCCAAGGTACGCATCGTACTCCCTAAAACTCAACAATCTTATCTAATTCTCGTCGCCCCGTTTCGTCGGTCCAACTAACGGAACCTAAGATGCCATCGCCCGACGAGTGCTGCTGAAATATTATCCACCGTCTCGACAACAGATCTTATATACTTTTTATATACATATAATTTCTCTTTATCTATTAATTTAACCTTTTGATCATCCTTTTTATCACGTAACATCGGAGGTAGTGTCATACACGCGTAGTTTCTCTCTCTCTCTCTCTACATAAACATACAAACAAATAGTTGAGTTAGGGGTGATTCGTTCCCATCCTAAAACTGAAAATTACCCACTAAAAATCGGTTCAAAAAATTAGAATTGAGAATCGCTCATTAATTTGGTTTTCGAGTGGGTCTATGGAATTAGTTGAAATATCTCCACTTTGGAACGGGCATGAAACTTGAGAGCGAGCAACAGGTCAAATTCTGAAGGTGAGCTAGAGCTAGAGGGACAGTGGGAGAAGAGGGTGCAAGTTGAGTGAGGCAAGAAACAGAAAGAGACAAATGAAACTAGGATTTTGATATGAAAAGTGAAAACATAAAAATTTTAAAAATTATATACATATGTACTTGTTCGGTTTGGGTGGACGAAGCCACACCTAAAACTGGAAATCAAATTGATGCTCATCAATTTCAATAAATTGGAATTAAGAACTAGATCGATCTTTATGAGAACCGCTAGTTCTAATCTAGTTCCGAACGGCAAAATGATATAATTGTGTATACTAGAGAATTGATCAAGGTATAGAAGCTTCTACTAAGATTGAAGGAATAATTAGAAACCCACCTGTAAGTTGGGTTAAAGAGATATGATTAGAAGATTAGAGCCTTGGTTTCAAAGTTTGGGAAGTTGAAGCGAGTGGGTATGTGCGTATATGCACGGACGCGTGTAGGATCGCGATTGCCATGCGTCTCTCCAAGTGACGATGTCAAGTAATGATATTATATCCAGATGGAAGTGGGGAAAAGCGTCGAGCGTCCAATCACTTCGTACCTCGACTAATAACTAGGATCGGGAAAACTCCATGCGGGCGAAGGAGAAAATGGGGGTTGCAATTGCTTGGTGCGGAGGATTACTTCAGCCTCACTCGCAGGCAACTAGAAGCACCCGGTGCTCAAGCAACTGAAAACTCGCACGTAACACAAAGAGCAGCGCGGCAAACACTTGGCAAATAGCAGATCACTCGCAAATCCTAATCCGTCGCGTATGGCACTGTACTAACTAAGCTTTATACATAAGATACAGGTGGGCGATTATGGTTTTCTTTTCCTCCAATCGGGTATTGCAATCTGCGAGCTGTTCCATGCCAGGTGGGCTATGGAACCGAACGCAAATGGTAGTACTACTAACTTCAGATAAACTTCAAGGACTTTATAATCCAAATGTCCGAAACAGGACCGGATTCTTGTTATGAGGTAGACCTAACTTCCTGTCCAAGTGGCGGATTTCTGTATTTACCCCCTCCTAATTGTGCTGACTTTTGACGGAATTCCGATATTCCCTTTTCGCAGCCCCCTCTCCACAGCCCAAAGACTTTTGTAGCGAGTTCTTTTGACTATTGTATTGATTGCAAAGATGCTCTGAATCAACGCTATTGTTGTCTCTCTTTTTGGGGATTCAACCCATCTAATACTAACCCTCTTACACGCTACAAGTTTCGCTATTAGACAATTCGAAGCATCTAAAGCGTGCATTATCCATCCCTTTGTCACTTGTTATATCGAACCCGGAATATATTTTATATACCAGGTTAATTCGGATGAATTATATGATCATGTTAGTGTCACGCAAATCTCATCTCATCCAATAGTTCATATGAATTAGACCATCGTTGTCCCGGGGCCACGCAATGCCCGCTCCTCACAGAATTCCAACGCTCCCAACCATCTTACACGTGTTGCATACCCATTTCGCCATGCCACCGCCGTCCCAATCGGCCAAAAGCTGTCAACCCAAAACTCGTTTCAACACGTTGAAAAAGCTTCGGTCTTTTCAAAGGCCTCCTCCTATATATATGTATGAACACCACCGCTCTGTTCGCAATCACTCAACGCGGACCCGCTAAAACTTCTCAGCACGACTCTGTTTCTACCCTTTTTGGAAGCTGGAGATGGAGTGGACCAGAGGCCGCACCGTCGGCCGCGGCTCCACCGCCGTCGTTTCGCTCGCCACCTCGGCCGAGTCCGGCGAGGTCTTCGCCGTGAAGTCCGCCGAGCTGGGGGCGTCGGCGTCCCTCCAGAGGGAACAGCGAATCCTCTCCTCTCTGGCCTCCCCTCGCGTAGTCGAGTACAGAGGCTTCGGCGTCACCAGGGAGGGCGGCGACGGCAGGCTGACGTACAACCTCTTCATGGAGTTCGTGCCCGGAGGCACCCTCGCCGACCTGACTCGGAAACTCGGGGGCAGACTCAGCCAGCCAGCGATCGCGCGCTACGCCCGCCAGATTCTGGAGGGGCTCGAGCACCTGCACTCGCGAGGCATCGCGCATTGCGACGTGAAGGGCAGCAACATCTTGATGGGCGAAGACGGCCCGAAGCTCGCGGACTTCGGCTGCGCGAGGCGGGTGGACGACCCGGCGGCGGCGGCGGAGGCGGAGGCGGAGACGCCGTTCGGCGGCACCCCGATGTACATGTCGCCGGAGGTCGCGAGAGGGGAGGAGCAGGGGTGCGCCTGCGACGTGTGGGCACTGGGGTGCACGGTCGTCGAGATGGCCACCGGAGGAGCGCCGTGGAGGGGCGGGGACCCGGCTTCGGTCCTCTACAAGATAGCGTACTCCGGCGAGTCGCCGGAGATTCCGGGGTGGCTGTCGGAGGGAGCGAGGGATTTCCTGGGGAAGTGCCTGAGGAGGGACCCGCGCGAGCGGTGGACGCCCCGTCAGCTTCTGGAGCACCCGTTCCTTCTCGGAGAATTCGAATCCGAATTGGACTTCCGCGGCGCGAAGCGAATTCAGGAGTGGGAATCGAGCGCTTCGACTTCTCCGACGAGCGTCCTCGACCGAGGGGCCTGGAGTTCGGCAGCAGAGCCGGAGAGCAGCGCAGCCGGCCACGACGGCGCATGCGAGGGGGACGAGACAGCGGCCAATAGGATCAGACGGCTGTCGGCGAGCTCGGTGGGGCCCAGGTCGACGTGGGACGGCGACGGCGACGGCGACGGCGACGAGGAGGATTGGATCGACGTCAGGGGGTGCGTCGACGATGACGTGGGAAACGAGGAACCGGCGGATTCATCAATTGGTTGGTCGGAAGTGGACGCGGTTGGTGGGAAGGTCGGCCGCGAGGCGTTAAATGGAGCAATGAGTAGAGACGCTTTGCGGGCATGGGATTGCGGGGAAATTGGTTTTGCGATTAGGAACAGTGACCATATGCTTTTGCGGCCCTTAATGACATAATCACTTTTTAATTTCAATCTCCATGTACTTTTCCGGCCTATCGCCGTCCGTTTCTTTCTTCTTCTTCATAGAAATCATACCGCGCGACGCGCCTCGGGCATAGTTGAGCTCATGAGAAATGGTCACTCCATAGGCGCCGTATCGTTATCTGCGTGGGAGGATCCGCCCTTACCAGAACCGACAAAAACCATGACATGAATATCGTAAATCACGTGGATGATGAGGAGTTTTCGGTGATTGAATGCCCACGAAAGGCCAAAAACAGGTTGCCAACACTCAAGTGGTGCTCCTGCGGGAATTTGAGATGAAAACAAGAGACATGTCCTTGGGCATTTATTCCTGAAAGTGTCTACAGCAAAGTCCACTGGTGCAACAAGAAGTTGGGAGTGGCGGTCTTGGCCTGGAAAAATAATAAAAAATCTTAAATTTATTGTATTAATATCAATTTAGTCCCAAACTTTTTGTTCTAATATTAATTTAGGTCTTCTAGCTAATTTTGATTGGATATTACTGATGTGGACGTCAACAGACTTATGTGGATAATTTTTAATAACATTTTAATAATTTTTCAACTTTAATAATTTTTTTATTTATTTTCCTTCATTTTTCCTTTTGCCAGACATCGGCTATGGTCTGGGCAGGCTAGCCTTGCCTGGCCATAGTGAGGCTAAGATCCGGTGAGGATTAGCTTTGCTTGATTTGGCATGGGTGAGGTTGACCCCCAATTGGGCGAAGGCGGCCTCGACGAGTGATCACCTCACCAAATTTGGCGAGGCCGTCCCTCCCCTAGGCCAGCAAGAGCTCTCCTTGCCAAATCTAGCAAGACTAGCCCTCGCTTGGCCCTCACCTAGGCTAAATCAAGCAAGGTTGACCCTCGCCATGGCTAGGTGAGGCCAACTTGCTCGGCCACCGCCTATAGCCGATGGTTAGTTATCGCCAAAAGGAAGAAGAAGGGAGAGAAAAAAGAAGAAGAAAGAATCAAAAAATTATAATTAAAAACTATCAATGTTAGTGCCGGCGATGCCCAATAAGCTAGTCGGCGTTTGGTCGGCGTCTGTGTTAGCAACATATGATAGAAAATAATCGAAAAGACTGAATTAACATCAGATCAAAATGTTAATGACTAAATTAATATAATTAAAATATTTATGACTAAATTTATATCAATACAATAGGTTTATGACTTTCTTGATACTTTTCGTGTCTTGATCTCTATCCATTTTGCTAAGAGCACATATGGTCATCTCACGGTGTTTAAATGTTGAGTTTGAGCTTCCGGAATATGTGCTATCAACAAGCTGCACGCGCTAACAATGTTCATTACATTGACATTGTCGATAGTAACCTCAACCGTTACCTGGTCGATCGCTCACGCATCCATCTATACAAGGAGCCTCTGCACATCATTGTCCAAAGCAATACAGAGCTCATATCGGAGGGCCCATAGCTCCGCAAGAACAGAGGAAGTAGTGCGAATATTGCAGGAGAAATCACCGATCCATTTACCGAGATGATTGTAGAACACACTTCCAGAACCCACAATGCCAGGATTACCTTACACTGAACCATTGATGGTAAGCTTGATCCAACTAGGTCTAGGAGGGAGCCAGTTCCAGGCCTCCCTGCCTTCTTTAAGGCATTGGACTCGATCAAACAACTCCGATATTTAGCCGCTTCGCTGCAATCTCGCTCGGCAGTGTCCTCGGCAAAGGTACCGTCTTTAAGAACTTCACCGTAGTTATTTGGCCAGTGTAAAAGGCACAAGTTGTCTATACGTGTCTTCTGATGATTTACCAGATTTGTCTTCGATAGAAAAATTGAGTTATGTATTGAATTGATGCCCAATAGAACATCAATTGCCAAAGGTATTGTACTGAATGGCACCAGACCATCTCAGTGGTATGTGAAGGTTGGCGGGTTACCTCTAATTAGCATGCATGAGAATGGAGAGAGTGAATATGAGAAAAAGTCATGAGAATGTGGCGGTGGACCGATGGTGAGTATTTTAGGAGTTGATATTAGCCGGGAAGTACCGATATTTTTCGGAAGCTGTAGTATAATATCAAATATTTCGACACTCTCGACATTCAGTCAACACGTGTTGAAAAATCCGACATTCGGTCAACTTTACCAATACTTTTAGATACACGAGTCAGGAATTCCGATATGCAAGTTCGAAGTTCCGACACGTTTCTAACACGCATGAAGTCAATTTTAAAATTTTTCAATAAATGAAGTCAAAATGTAAATATATAAGAAAACAAAAATAATAAATGGAGAAAGAAGAAAAACCTAACATTCTCTTCTATTCCTATTCTCACTTATCATAATACACAATTTACTCCCCAAGTTTATTTTTTTCTATTCTCTTCCGATATGCTTTGACATGCAAGTCCAAAATAGGGATTGCTTATTTTTTCCTCCAAAGTTTACGGATTATTGGAAAGGAGTTGAATTTGTCAAATTGAAATAATAAATGATATTAACAAATGGTGGATTGATATTTTTAATGTAAATTCATTCTATGCCCCCTTTCATTATTTATTTATTTATGAATTTGAATCAAATTAATTTGATTAAAATAATCATAAAAATGATAATTTATCATATATATATATAATTATATATTTAAACGTGTCCCAATGTGTCCGACTTCTCTATTTTTTGAAAAACGACATATTGGCATGTCACTTCATGTCACGTGTCGTGTGTCGGTGTCAATGCTACTTAGAATATTAGTGCCACTTGATGAACAAGAAAAGGTGAGCGAGTTGGTGTGCTATTTTCTTGGCTAAATTGTGGGTTCTCTTTGTCTATTTATACAGGATTGGATTGGATCATGTTCCCATGGTCTATCTGTACATTGGACTGGACTGCAAAAGTAGATGCTCGAAGGGTGATTTACTTAAAGTCTTTGATTCCTCGGTACAATGAAATCTTTAAATTTTCCTCTTTCACTATCCTTATCCATAAGAATATCTAGGGAAGAAGATCGAGTTGGCCTTGCAGAATTAGGAACAGTGAAACTATATCAAAGAAAGTTTTAACTTTTGAAATGAGGTTGCGCGTTATTATTTGATACATTGATTACTAACATTGGCAGATTAGTTAGAGGTAAGGAAAGGGAGGGATTTAAACCCTCGGGCAAAAAATTGTAGGTGTAAGATATACAAGAGGAAGACAGGCCATCTTTTTTTGCCACCTTTCTATTTTTGAATTTAAATGAGCCCGGCTCACTCGTTGAATCTATGATCTGCCATATTTAGTAACCCTAATTCTATTACAAGGATCGGACCAATATATCTAGAAGCTTCTAAATTTTGTTTGTGGAGATTTGGCAGTATTAGAAATGACAAAATGGAGGTAACTCTATGAAAATGTGTGTTGGATGGGTCTAATTATATTTTTTTTTTTTGGTAAGAGGTAATAAATATATAGGGGAAAGGGTAGATGCACAAAATGTCACGGCATCGAAAACATACACTCAAGATGAGAGGACATAATGAGTGGACGGATGGCGAGATGTAAAAGCAACAACACAAGGTAACCAGGAAAAGGAAGCCAAGCTAACAAGAGACAAGCACGGCATGAACAACCGGCGACCAGAACACAATCTCCTCAAAAGAGGAGGGAGACCACTGCTACAAATACAACCACCGCAGCTTAGAAGAAAACCCCCAGCAACGGCACGGTAGGGTTAGGGGTCCCCAGAGAAAATAATTAGGTCAAGGCCCTAGCTCCACTGCAACCTTTTGTTCCTGAAATTATCATCAACGTTCCTAAATGTGATAGCTTTATCTCTGACCACTTTGAACAAGTGGTTCTTCATAGCCAGAACACTGGTCCCTAAAAATTATGCTATTCCTGTTCCCTCAAATAATGTGACATAACGCACCAAAAGAGAAGCGAGCGATGCACTTGTAGAAATCCTTACCCATCAAAAAAGTGGTGGCCCAACAAAGATTCTCCCTCCAAAACCTATTACGCCAGGGCAAATTGCATCTGGCTGCCCAGAAGAAGGCAATACTAGCCGTGACATGACATCCAAAAAACAAATGGTTCATGGAATCAGGCATCTCATTGCAAAATGCACAAGAACCACTATCAATTCTGCCATACGACAATAAGAGAGCTTGAGTGGGAAGTCTGCTCTTAGCCATAATCCAGAGGTTTAACTCGTACCGAGGAGTGATTGCATTGTTCTAGATGAACGCATGCCAAAAGACACAACTCCTCTTCCGCTTAATGGCCTCCCATGCCGACGCCACCAAGAACCGACCCATCGGGTCCTCCCTCCAACAAAAGCAATCTGAATCTTGAGAAAGATTCGGGAGGGGTTCCCCCCATGACTGTAGCACCTCCAAGAGAGATTGCCCCGCTTCAAAAAAAAGATCAGCCACTGAAGCCTGTCTAGAGAGCCCAGAGCTATAAATAAATGAATCTGAAAAAAAATAAGTTTAGAGGACCCCTAGGATGCTAGTTATCAAACCAAAGCGATACTATTTGGCCATCCCTGATCCTCCAGTAGAAGATGTTCCGTACTTCTCTCCTGAAACTTAAGATCTTCTTCCATGCCCAAGAGCAGCAGGTTGGTTTCTTAGCGATCCAAAAGTTCCTATTTTTAAAAAAAGTGGAATGAATTCACCTACACCACACCGCTTCCTTATCTGTAAACAGGAGCCAAATGTGCTTCAGCATGGAAGCCCTATTGCAATCTCGAAGCCTCCTAATACCAAGACCTCCCTCCACTTTTGGGAGGCAGACATCATCTTAGGCTACCTTGGCACCTCCCCTCCCCAAATCCAGGCCTTTCCAGAGGAATGGTCTAAGGATTTTCTCAATCTGGTCTAACACAGCTGCAGGTAAAATAAATACACTCGCCCAGTAGGCTTGGATAGCATGAAGGATTGACCTGATAAGCTGAAGACGACCAGCGACTGAGAGGAACCGGTGTGTCCAAGATTGAACCCTCGTTGTTATGCGATTGACGAGAGTGCAACAATCTGCCTTACTGAGCCTTGAAGTAATAATTGAAACCCCCAGATAACGCACCGACAGGTTACCTTCCTGGAAGCCAAGGTCAAGAGAATCTGATTCCTTAAAGAAGGCGAACCTCCGGCCAAGAAGATCTCACTTTTGCTTGGATTAGGAAGTAAACCACTCCAACCCGAGAATGTTTGGAGGCCTTCTTTGAGGAGAGCTACAGTAGGGATATCGGTCTTACAAAACAGAAAGACATCATCCGCAAAAAATAAGTGCAAAAGCCTTGTTGGTCTGTATCTCCAGAAAAACTTAAACTCCGGTTTCAACGAGCATCTAAAAATGATCCCTGAAAGAACCTCCATAACCAAAGTAAATAAATAGGGAGAGATGGGATCACCTTGGCGAAAACCACGACCACTCGCAAAGAACCCATGAAGCTCCCCATTTAGGGCAATAGAGAATTTGGGAGTGCGAACACAAATCATAATAAGCTGAGTGATAAAAATAGGGAATCCAAACGCCAACAGAACTCTCTCCAGGAAGACCTAATTAACTGTATCATAGGCTTTCCGAAAGTCTACCTTGATTGCACACTTTGGTAAGTATGGCTCGAGATGGAAACTAGAGAAGAGTTCCTGGGCCAACAAAATGTTGTCTTTGATCCGCCTACCCTTTACAAAAGCACTTTGAAAAGGGCTGATCACACTCTTCAATACTGCTGCAACCCGGTTAGCCAGCACTTTAGTAATACACTGGTAAATGGTATTACAACAGGCGATGAGCCTGTAATCATCAACGGAAGTCACGTTAGGCACTTTTGGAACCATCACCAAGATGGTATTATTGATCTCCCTTAATAGCTTCCCGGAAGTGAAAAAGTCCATCACTGCTGCCGTCACCAGCTGCCCAACGATCTCCCAATTTTCTTTAAATAATTCGATCGTAAAGCCATCCAGCCCAAGAGCCTTTCCTCTAGGTAAAGAGAACAAGGTATCCCGGATCTCCACATCAGTAACCGGACGAGCCAGAAAGTTAATCTGATCAGCCGAAAGAGGATGCTGAATAACCTCACGAATATCTCTAATCGAAGGTCTACCAAGCTCCACATGTGTTGCCAGGAGGTCTTGGTAGTGGTTAACAAAACGTTGCTGAACCATTTGCGAGTCGGTAACTAGAGAGCCCGAGGAATCGAGGACAGAGAGGATTCTATTCCTCACTTGCCTTTTGTTGACTTACTGATGAAAGAACTTGGTGTTTTGGTCTCCATCTCTTAACCACCTGACTCTAGATTTATGTCCAAAGAAAGATTCCTCCATGGATCGAAGCTCTGTAAAGCCACGCCGTTGGTTATTCTCTAACTCCGCAAGACCAATAGAGGTTGGATCCTGTTGCAGGCCAACCTGAGTAGCCTCCAAAGCGACCCTAGCTTCTAATGTCCTAGCGGAAATGTTAGAGAATGACTCCTTATTCAGATTCTTGGGCAGAAGAACAGCCCAAGTGCCATAACTTGGCACGGAGGGACACTTAAGTGCCATAACTTCGGAAAGGTACACTTAAGTGCCAGTTTCGGAGTAAAGTGGAACACTTAAGTGTCACTTCGGCCAAAATCCGGCCAAATGGCTGACGTTGCAATTTTCCGGCGAGTTGGGTGCAAAACGGCGTCGTTCTGCACGTTGACGTGGTGAGAAAATGCAAAAACGACGTCGTTTTGTGTCTGATGTGTAAATAATTAATATAAAAATTAATTAAATTAAATTTAAACTTAATTTTATTTAAATTATTCTAAAAATTAAAAAACTTAAAATTTAAAAAAAAACTTAAAATTTAAAAAAACTTAAATATGGAAGTTTTTAAAAATTTTAAATTAAGTTTTTTAAATTTTAAGTTTTTAAATTTTAAGGTTTTTAAATTTTAAGGTTTTTAAATTTTAAATTTTAAATTTTTTAAATTTTAAGTTTTTAAATTTAAGTTTTTTAAATTTTAAGTTTTTTAAATTTTAAGTTTTTGAAATTTTAATTTTTTGAAATTTTAATTTTTTTTGAAATTTTAAGTTTTTTAATTTTAAGTTTTTTTAATTTTAAGTTTTTTATTTTTTAGAATATTTTAAATAAAATTAAGTTTTAATTTAATTTAATTAATTTTTATATTAATTATTTACACATCGATACAAAATGACGTCGTTTTTGCATTTTCTCGCCACGTCGGATACAAAACGACGTTGTTTTGCATCCAACTTGCCGGAAAATTGCCACGTAAGACATTTGACTGGATTTTGGCCAGAGTGGCATTTAAGTGTTTCACTTTACTCCGAAACTGGCACTTAAGTGTACATTTCCGAAGTTATGGCACTTAAGTGTCCCTCCGTGCCAAGTCATGGCACTCCAGGTGTCCCAAACTCCAGATTCTTGAGACGACACTTCAGAGCCTTGAGCTTACTCACAAGTCTAAACATAGGCACGCCTTCACCTAGAGCTTCCCAGACTTGAGAAACAATCGCATTGAAATCTGGATATTTCCTCCAAAAGTCAAAGAACTTGAAAGGCTTCCTCCTCATCACCGGATTAAAAACCTTGACCACCATAAGAGAGTAATCCGAGGTCTAATTATATTTGTTGATAAGCTTGGATTTGAGCTTTTCCTTAGCGATCGCCTCAAGTGAAGGTACCGACTCTTGCCTATTTTTTCGGCAATATGAACCTAACTATACCTCACTTATAATTAAAGCCGTCTTCTTTTAGGCGTAGGAGACCACAGGGTGCGAGGTTTGCTGTACTGGATCGGGCCATTTTTGCCTATGTGTACTTGCTCCATGGAAATTGAAAGCCACCATTGAGATGACGGGACTTAAGTAGTTTAGCCGGCTCTTTCCCAATCTCACAACGTTAGGCAGAGATTTGGAGTTAAGGACCACGAGGACAAGGGCTGTACTGGATCGGGCCATTTTTGCCTATGTGTACTTTCTCCATGGAAATTGAAAGCCACCATTGAGATGACGGGACTTAAGTAGTTTAGCCGGCTCTTTCCCAATCTCACAACGTTAGGCAGAGATTTGGAGTTAAGGACCACGAGGACAAGGGCAATACTCTTTAATGACAGAGGGTGATTCGGCGAGGAACACGACAGAAGAGCATTCACTTGGAAAGTTACATGAGCAACTTGGGTTTTTGAACTTGATGCGGTCGGATTGGGAGTGATCTGAGCTTCTTTATTAGCATAAACCAACATATAATCTGTGGTCATCAAATTTAGAGTTGGATCATGGATTGATCCCTGCAGAAATCAAGGAGTACGGGAAAAAAAGGAAGGAATAATATTGCGATTTATGCATCCATTGAAGCAGACTAAAGCACTACACCTGCTCAAGTATGAAGTCACAAAGATCCGTACGAGTAATTATCAAGTAAACCTGCTGATACTAGCTTGAAGAAAATTGCCGGCATATGCTGCCGGCCAATTCACTCAGTGGGTCAGGACATTGTCATTTTCCAGTGCCTGCAAGCGTGTCAATCTTTGTTTCTAACCGAGTGATACTCTTTGTTTAAGTCTCTTGTTCATTTGGTTCCCTCTTGATTGAGGAGAAAATTGCAATAAATCATAAACGGCTTCACTTGTTTAGATTAGTCACCATGGTATGGATCATGCGAAACTGAGTTTCCCATTTGCTGACATGCTATGCTGATTAAGCATATAAGGAATGATCGACGGGCAAATACCTAGTACGACCCTCACTTCCGTCCTAAAGCAAGTTTCCAGAACTCATTGCAAGGTTTTGCTCTTTTCTCTGTACATTCAACACGACAGCCATCCGGTCTTCCACGCTAAAACAACATCAAAAACTCGCCTGCTCAGCAAAACTCTTCATTAGGTGTTCTTGCCATCAGAATTGGACAAAGAGTGGTCAGTAGGCTCCAGCTGACTTCGACAGCTTTAGTTGTCTGCCAGCAGGTGGTCTTTAGAGCCTTGGCTTTAGCGTCAGCTGTCCTGCCTTCCTTGTCTTTTGTCTCGTATTCATTTTCCAGCTTCTTCACTTTTTACCTCAGGGTGGCACTCTCTTCCTTCAAGCCTCTGACCCCTGCACTGCCATCTTTCCCCTCGTCAATGCCTCAACTCTGTTTCTCACCTGTCTCCATGGTTTTTCTGAGCAAACGAAGTTATAATCTATCAATCACCAATGACAGAAATAGCACAAATCCTGCATGAAGTCAACCACACTGATATCAGATCCAACCCATACCTACAACAATGATAATAAAGTAGAGATTGCAAGTAACCTTCCTTCCGAGAAAGGTACAAAATGCATTAAACTTTGGTATTCGACGTCCAGAATTTTAGCCAAGCACATAATTAGTAAGTCTATGCCCCCGTCATTGTGTCTATACCCTTCTATTAAACTCTCTTTACCAGAGAGAAGGCTGCTAATCACAATTCACTTCCGAAAGATAATGATACAAAGTAAATAGAACATGCACGGTGAGATCCAGAGAGCATTGCTATCCAGGTGAAGCCTTAGTGCAGGAGTGAATGGCAATTTATGGTCAACCCTCGGTGATAAAACAAAACTAAGAGGTCCCCTGGGATTCAGACAGGGGTTTGAAACATACCAAATATAATGCAAACCGAAGCAAACACAAAGAGCTCAAAGCATGGGCTCTAACCGGACAACAGTCAAGCTCCAGTAAACCCACCAAGGCAAAACTAAAGAAGGAAGAAATTATCTGAATCAGCCAACGTTATTCAAAGATCAGGCTCCCCAAGTAACACCACTGATATTAATCTACAGATATAATCAATAAATTCTTGCGAACAACCGGGTACTCATTTTGTCCTCTGTTACAGTTTATAAATGTTCTAGAAATCGGTAACGATCCAGACCATAGGGTCATGGAAGCCATGAATGTTAGTTTAGTAATCAAATATCAGGCGCTACTTGTCCCATGCCTTCGTCAGAGAACTCAGAGGTCTAACCTATCCGCCACAAAATCTCCAATACGCAAGAGAATAAACAAATAAGAGTTATATAGTATAGAGTGAATGAACCTAACGCACTAGATTTAGCATTTTAATACTGGGATTGCAACAGACAGCAGCACTTTTAACCTGTAAACTGCTAATTTGCCAGAATTACGTCCCACTGCAGATGCATACATATCTTAGTAAGCCAAAAGATGGAGAATGTCCTCTCTGCTAGTCATGCAAATATGACAGCAGTCATGAAGAACAAGAACCTTCTTGTGGAGGAAAACTTTGGTGGCAATTCTATTATGGACCCCAAGCCAAATAAAGGTTCGGATTGGAGGGATAGTTTTTGACTTGCAAATCCAAGGCCGATCATCTGGAAAAATCTTATAGGGCTCATGGTTGATCGCAAGATCATAGGCATCAGTAGTGCTAAATTCACCATTTTGAGAGAATTTCCAAGCAATGAGGTCCTAGAACTGCGAGCAATAGGAATGGTGCAAATGCATTGGATAAGTTCATCATCCAATACATGAATATTTAAAAGGTCCCAAACGTCTAAGCCAAAGTTGTTAACCGTCATTTCCTCTTCGTCTTTATTAGGAGGCCCGATATAATAATTTCTTCAAAGGACCAATTCCCAGCCAGTCATCAAACCAGAAGCTTATCGTTTTGCCACCCCTCACTACATGTCGAATGCCTTCGAGGAGAATGGAGTGAGCCCGCTTTTAAGGCCATCCATGTCCGTGACGTTTTCGCCTGCTATTACAGAAGCTTTTCCGTTTTTAAAATATTTGGCAGCGATGGTTCTGACCCAAAAGTTTGTCTTCCTCCTTTAAGAAACGCCAATCGAGCCTCGCAAGAGTGGCCTTGCTCTTCTCCCCGGTTCGACAGAGCTGAAGACCACCTCTTCTTTTCCGTTTGATGATGTTGGACCGAACCAGCAAATGAATTTTCCTTTTATTCTCGATAGACCCTTAGATAATGTTCCTTTCAAATTGATCAAGACGATCAGAACCTCACTAGGGAGATTAACATTGCATATAATGATCGAGGATCACTTCCCTTACAGATTGAACAAGCGCATACAACCAGCGAGAGATAGATTCTATCCACCACAATGTCAAACTCACCATTACATCTATTATCATCACAAATGGGAAACCCCGGGTACTTCCCCTTGAATTTGCTGGCTTTAAAGCCGAGGTAATAGCAAGTTTTTCTTGCATTTCAGAAGGCCGTATGGGGTTTTAGTAGTTAAGCAGGTCTCCAAAGAAGTTGGGCCATCTGCATATTCTTTTCAGAAGGTGCGTGTATTACATTGGACATTTGATTTACTAAACGAGTTTTATAAAGTTTCTTCATTTCTGCAACTTTTCTCTTCATAGATTGAGAGAAAGATATTCCTCGATCACACCTGAATCTGGCTCTCTCAATAAGAGTACTACTTGTGGTTAAAATCCACCTTTTCACTGGGACTCAGCATTTTCCTTATACCAAGAGCTACCGCCTCATACTGGAACTGAACCTCTCTGATATGAATAGAGTTGTTCAAAAAGTTCCTCATTCATAAGATCAACGAGGTACTTCATGAGCATGGACTTATTTACTGATTAGAAGGACTTCTTTGCCATGAAACAAGAACGTTTAGACGACCTGTTTTTTTTTTTTTTTTTATATTATTATTATTATTATTCTCTGTAGGATCAACAGACATTTTCCACTGTGCCTTCCATTTTTGCTTACAAATTATCAAGGATAGGTAAGATTTCAGACAATGGAGCTACGAAATTTCTGATCTTATAAATGACATCTGCAAGAAGACAGAGCCTTATAGTAGGCTTTATTTACTAGTAGGCCGGACAGACCACGCAAACCTCCGGTCCCATTATTCTAGATCCTCCGGTAATTCTGTCAAACCTGTTGGAAACTCCTCTAGTCAAGACGGATAGTGACGTTGCACTGGATAACCGAGTGAACCTGCGGCATGTCCATGGAGATAGTCTCGAATGTTGTGTAGCCTCGCGCGAACCGGAACTTCCCAGTCCCCCCCACCACCGAGTATTCCCTGACCACCTCAAACTGCTTTCCTGTGCCCTGGATCTCCAGGGTGCTCCCGTTATAGGCTTGGTTGGTGAACACGATCGAGAACATGGTGTGAGTGCTTGACCCGTCCAGCGCCGAGGTCACGTATATGCCCTGTCCCCGTCCGACCATGGGCGAGTTAGGGTTGGGCGTCTCAGTTATGAAGTCGTCGGTGACGAACACCGTCCCGAACTGGCTGAACGTCCAGAACTTCCCGGCAATGCCCGCGACCGGGATGAGAGTGGCATTTGGCCCGGCAGCAAAATCCTGGAAGTACAACACCATCTCGGTGGTTTGTGGAGGTTGGGTTGCCTGTGATGAATTGCAATGCATGAGAATGGAGAGAGACAATAAGAGAAAGAGTCTTGAGAATGTTGAGGTGGCTAGTATTCTAGGAGCTGAGATCGGCGCCATTTGATGAAGAAGAGGTGAGGCAATGGGTGACGCTATCCTGGCTAAACTGTGGATTTTCTCTGTCTATTTATTTAGCTATGGACTGTGTTAAACGTGTAGATGCCCTTTTTTGACTCAACGGACCGTGTTAACGTGTAGATGCCCTTTTTTGACTCAACGAGCTTGTTTAAACGTGTAGATGCCCTTTTTTTTTGACTCAACGAGCTTGTTTCCTCTCTCTCTCTCTCTCTCTCTCTCTCTCTCTCTCTCTCTCTCTCAAGTTGGCCTTGCAAAATTAGGAACAACGAACCTATATCAAAGAAATTTTTAACTTTTAGAATCGATGTATGTGTTGTTATTTGATGTATTGTGAATAGTAATATTGGTAGATGAGTTAAAGATATGGAAAGATATGAATTCGACAAGTTAGATATAAAAGAAATAGAAATGCTTTCTTTTCTGTCTCATTCTTCTTCTTCTTCTTTTTTAATCTTTTAATTGTTCACGAAGCCATCTCATTCACTAAATTAATGTGATTGACTATTTCTATTAGCCCTTAATTTATTACATGGCATGAGACGTAAAATTGTATAAGAATTGACAAAATTGAGGTCATTCTATGGAAAGGTCAGAAGTGGCTCTATGAAAAGATCAGAAATGTTATTCTATATGCTTTCCATCCTTCAAAATTATTGTTGTGGTCAGTGAAGTGTTTATTTTGCTAAGGCAAACACAATTAATCTATTAATCTTGTGCTTCTTTTTAGATTAAATTTAGCTGCTTTGGGACGTGTTCTTGGCGATCCTTGATCAGCGGCTTGTAGGATTTATGACTCATTTACTTGCCGCTTCTTTTAGCTGTCCATTAGAAACCCAAAATTTCTATGAATTTCCCTTGTGTAGAACGAATGAAAGTCAAACTACTAATCTACCTGAGTTGCCAGGACCAAGTTTATCGAAAATGCCAACATCTAGAGCTTCATCATGGACCGACGACTCTCTTGTTTTATTGGCAAATATGGACCAAACTCTGTTTCAACTATGGCAAAAGCGTCGCCTTTTGGGCGAGGAGACCACAGGCTACGGGGCGTGCCATACTGAATTGGGCCATTTTTGCCTCCTGTCAACTTGCTCTAGGGAAATTGAAAGGCCGATATTCAGAGAATGGGACTGAGCAGTTGAGTCAGCTCTTTCGCAATCTCATTGGAGTTAGAGGACCGCAAGCACAGGAAGGATGGCGGCGATACTCTCAAGCGACGGAGAGAAGGCTATTCCGCGAGGGACACACCCGAAGAGAGCGACCGCTCGGGGAATTACACGTGCAACTTGGTTTTATGAACTCGAGGCGGTCGGAATCAATGGGTGAGTTAAGCTTCTTCATTAGCATGACCAACATGTGCTCTGCGGTCATCAAATGAATTGTTGGACCATGGATTGAATCCTGGGGAAATCAAGGAGGAAGGAATAGAAGGGAAGGAGTGATTAGTGATACCTCGTATACTAGCTTGAAGAAAAAGTGCCGGCATATGCTGCTGGCCACTGCACTCGGTAGGTCAGCATACTTCCAGTTTATTGTGCCCGCAAACAGATCATTCTTTGTTTCTACCCAAGTCATGCTCCTTGTTCAAGTCGTCAATTGCGACATTTGACTTGGTCAAATAAAGAGATAAATAAAATGATTAATACTCTAAAAAATCACAAATCGGTGTACATGTGATAAATTTATCTCAAATTAATTTTTTAATCATAAAAAAATTTAAACTAGTACACCTTTGACAAATTTACCACCAACTAATACACTTGTGACAAATTACCCTCTATTAATTTTCGTTAAATTTTATTGTCAAATTACTAAATTAAATGACACGTGACAGTTGACAAGTATACCGATTTGAGATTTTACTCTTCGTTTGTCACAGTAATACAATTTTTGTTATTTTTTGTGGTATTAATCCAATTTAACGGACGGTACATTTATCATAAATATACAAATTTAGGGTTTTTGACCTGTCAAATAAATTAGTTTTGGGTAAATTTATCATAAATATGCCAGTTTGGAGTTTTTTTTATGATCAGTTAGGCTAAATTTATCACAGATGTACCCATTTGGGGTTATTTATGGTCAAATAAATTAATTTGAGTAAATTTATCACACATGTATCAGTTTGGAATTTTTCAGAATATTAATCCTAAGAAAAAGATTTCTTTTTGGTAAGAAGAAAAGGAAGATTGACTTGGTCAAAAAGAGACCAACGGCTATACGAAGGGAAAAGAAGGGTACGTACAAAGAGGAAAAAGAAGAAAGAAGAGAAAACAAGAAAAAGGAAAAAGGAAAACAAAAGAGAGGTATGGTCTCCCCAACTCCCTAAGCCGGAGTATTCGAAGTTAGACCTAATTTATGTTCGGACTAATAATAACAAGGTTGATCCATTCATTAAGGGACTTTCAAAAGGTTTAATAAGCAATACTTTAAAGGAATGAGTCTTAAACCAATTGATAATTATCAAATAGAGTAAAAACCCAACTTTATAATTTCTAATAAATTATTAAAATTCAATGGGCAATAATAAGTTATTGTATCTTAACGGTGATCAAATACAGGGGAACACTATTAGTACTCATGAAAAGTTGAGAGGATGAGTATAAGAAAATACTTTTAATTAAGTTCAGGGTTTTAGCAAGGCGGTGCTAGGGGAATAAGTTGAAAACTTCATATGAATATATTAAGTGATGCCGCTTCTAATAAAAGTCAGAGGAATTTTTGTTATTGTTCATGAGAATGCAAGAGGTAGCACTAGACCATAAAAGTGCTAAGGCATAGGAAAATGTGTATATTTAAAGTTTTGTTTATCACTAATTTCATTAATGGAATTATTTATACTAATTGAAGGTTCAAGTCTTAACAGATACCTTCTTGTATGTATAAATTTATATAATTTAGTATCGATAACAAACTAAGTGAGTTATTATTGAAATAATTTGTTATTATGGAAAGATGTGACTCTTAATTACAAAAAGAAGTTACCGATGGTTATGAAAGAAATTATTATTGACATAAAAAGTGATGATGATTCATCATGAAAAGTGATGATGGTTGAGATAAGGCAAAGATGTGTTTATTGATTGTTGATCAATAGCACCGAATTGTACATTGTTCATCACAACTAATCAAGACAACAACTTTTTCCAACTTTGATGACACATTTATGATGAAATTTCAAGAGAAAAATTGAGTAGTTGGTGAACTTGTTTTCCTGTTACTTTGGTGTATATCGTTGGAGTATATTTGTTCTCAACTTGACAATAATAATAGTGTAGGCAAATAATACATTAATGATAGTGATCGTCATCATGCATCTAAATACCAAAGATTTATAACTATTGCTCTATTTTCACTAGAAATCGAATTTCCCCAACAAATATTCCTTAATCAAACTTGAATCTAGCTCTCCTAAATAGAGCAATAGTCGGGGTTGACATACGCATTTTTGCTATAAAGTGGGAATCGGCATTTTTCCTTATACCAAGAGCTAGAGGCTCATATAATAATGTTGCGAAAACTTTTTGATTCATAAGAGCAAGATGGTACTTCATGAGCCTGGACTTATCTACTATTTAGGAGGACTTCTTTGTTTGAGCAAAAGTGTTTATACAACTTTCTTTGACCGTTGGATCAAATGGCACTATTGACTCTGTTTTTCATTTCAACTTTCAACTTATCAAAGATAGGAAAGATTCTAGGCAATGGAGCTTAGAAAATTGTAATTTTATTAATGACATCTAAAAGAAGATGGAACCTTATAGAGTACGTTTTATTTATTAGTGCCCCAGATGGAGCACATAATGTCCAGTCCCAACATTATTCAATTCATACATAATTTGTTGAACACGTTTGAAATCTCCTCCAATCATGACGGAAAGTGACAGTGCACTAAATAACCGAATAACCTCGCCGCACGTCCATGGGTATAGTCTCGAACGTCGCATAACTTCGTGCATATTGGAACTTCCCGGTCCCTGCCGCCACCAAGTACTCGAGGACCCTCTCGAGCTGCTTGCCCGTGCCCTGGATCTCCAAGGTGCTTCCACTGTAGGCTTGGCTGGTGAGCATGATCAAGAACATGGCTTGGCCACTCGACCTGTCCAACGCTGATATCGCATACACTCTCTGCGCCGCCCAACCATGGCTGAGCTGGGGTCAGGCGTCTCGGTTATTAGGTCATCAACAATGAACACCGACCCAAATTGTCTGAACATCCAGAGCTTCCTGGCAATGCCCACGATCGGGATGATGGTAGCGTTGGGCTCAGCAGCGAAGTCCTAGAGATACAACACCATCTCAGTGATTTGTGGAGGCTGGAGGGTTGCTTTCTTGGAAGCACCAATACTTTCTGAGAGCTTTCGTATTGTATCAGATATTTCAATATGTGTGCGACACTCTCCGACACTCTTTGATACTCGATCAACATATGTCGGAAAATCCGACACATAGTCAACTCTTTTAACACTCTTTGACATACGAGTCAGAATTATGACATATAAGTTCAGAATTCTGATATGTACTTCCAATACACATGGGTCAATTTTAAAAAATTTCAAAATGTATATATATGAAAAAAATGCAAATATGCAAAAAAATAAAATAAAAAAGGGGTAAAAGAAAAAAACCTAGTCTTTTCTTCTATTCTAATTTTCACTTCTCGTAACACACAATTCAATTCCCAAGTTTATTTTTTCTTTTCTCTTCCAACATGCCTTGACACGCTAATCCAAAATATGGATGACTTGTTTTTTTCCCTCTAAGTTTTATGAATTATGGAAAAGGAATTGAATTTATCAAATTGAAATAATGAATGATATTAACAAATGACGGATTGATATTTTTAGTGTAAATTCATTCTAAACTCTTTTTATTATTATTTATTTATTTGTGAATTTGAATCAAATTAATTTGATTAAAATAATCATTAAAATGATAATTTATCATGTATATAGAAAAATATTAATATACAAAGTGTCACAATATGTTGAAATTTGCTATTTTTTGAAAAATGATTTATCTGCCTGTCTTGTTGTGTCGTGTCCCGTGTCGTGTATTAGTGTCGGTGCTACTTAGATTGCCTCTGATAAATAGTAATGCATGAGAATCGAGTAAGTGGATAAGAGAAAAGGTTGTGAGAACGTTGCTAGAATTGGTACCATAGATGAGCTAAAGGGTGACGCTATTTGTTGTAAATTAAGTCAAATTGCAAACAATCATAGATAAATTCTAACTATCATAATCGCACTATATATGAAACTTAAATAACACAGCAGATGAGAGAAAAGAAGGACACATCAGAATTTTTTTATGTGGAAAACCTAAGATTGGGAAAAACCACGGGATGCTAATTTAGAAACTCTCAACTATAATCAAAAGATCATAATTAACACACTAATGGAATTTTCTCACAATAAATCCTCACAATTATTACAAAACACATACTGTCTTGAAAAACTCATTCTCAAGAACTCCCGTGTTTACTCTCGTTGTTGAAGACTCTTACAATTTCTTTAGAGTATTTTTTAGTGCTCTTTAAATCTAGACATAATCCTTCTATTTATAGTGGTAGACCTCCACCCAAATTAGGAATTCTGCATAATTAGTAATCAACTCCCAATTAGAAACTTTACTGATTTATTTTATTCCTCTAATTTAGGCCATCACTAGAATCATATCTTGATATTATTCCTAAATAAGACTAATTCTTATTTCGATTTCTTTTTTTTCAGCATCCTACCTTATTAAGACTCCATTTCTATTATGTAATCTTGATGAGCAATTTTTGGGATATTCCAAATCGACTCCCAAACATGTTAGGCTGCTCCCAACACTATTTTGCCTGGCTAAAATCTAGGTTCTCTCCGTCTATTCATTTAGGAGAGGATTGGATTATTTAACCATTGTCTGTCTGCAATGTGAACAGAAAATGTAGATTTTGTTGCTTGAGTCAACGAGATTAATGCATTATTCATGATAAATCTATTTTAAAAAGTGGGAAGAAGGGTGATTTGCTTAAGTTCTTTTTATTCTTCAATACAGAGAAATCCTCATGTTTCCTGTTTTGCTCTATTCCTGTTCGGTAGGGATTCCTGAGGGAGACGATCAAATTGGCCCTTGCGAAATTGAGGGTGGCGAATCTATATCAATTTTATTTTTATTTTTAAAGTTTTGGAATCAAGTTATGCATTATTATTTGATACATTTTGGTTAATTATATTGGTAAATTAGTAAAAAATGTGGAAAGGAAGGGATCTGACCCCTCGAGAACAAATATACAATAGATCTAGGATGTGAAAGGTGAAGAAAGGTTTCCTTTTTCTGCCTCTTTTTCTATTTTATTGTGAATTGTTAACAAATCCGTCTTATTCGTCTATTTGATCAACTATTTTATTAACCGTAAGTCCTAGGACAAAGCATTATATAAGCTGGATTTCTTTCTTTTGGTCGAATATAAGCTGGATTTTGTTTGCTGAGATTTGGAAGTTCTAGAAATGACAAAATGGAATGTTAGAAATATTGTTAAAGGTGCCGTGCGAGACCCTTGGCATTGTCTATATACTTCTTATCCTATCATCATGCAAGACTCTTGGTGCATGAATATCGTTTAATATACTTTCCATGCTTCAAAATCATTGCACGAGACTCGCATTCTCGCGATTTAATGGCCATATATTTCTTATCCTCTTATAAATGGGTTTAAACATAATATGGCTGCTAAATGAGTAATAAATGTATATATAATTTATCTAAACTCAACCCACCTCTATGACTTTCTCTTCACTCTTTCTCGCTCTCACACTCTCATGTCAGTTTAGGTATGCATTTTTCTAGATTGGGTTGATATATGAAAGAGTTTTAGCATTATGGGTTAGGTTGGGTATTTATTGGATGTGGGCCATATCGGATATGGGTAATTACATTTACATCGCATGAAAAATAGGTTAAAATGGGTTAAATGAATATACTTGAGTCGGATAATCATTTTTTACTCAACCTGACCCCCTGTTTGATGAGTCTAGTCATCATGGTCGGGTGAAATGCCATGATTTGCCATCATGGTTGGGATCTTTGCGTATTTGCACCTGTTGTTTGCACTGGTTGGCAATGATTGAAGATTCAAGTTGATGTGATGTTGATGTAAAAAGATACTTGAATTAAGAGGAAGTAAACCTAACACTCAGTTCTCACATGAGCACTCATTGTACAAAATAGTCAATATATCCTGATTGGTCTATAACTTTTTGATTTAAGCGTTCGAGGGATTGATTGGTCTAACTGGATATATCGACAAGTTTGGATTTGAGCTCCTTCTTGGCTTCTATTGTGCACTCCCAATAAGATCAAACATATTGTTCGAGATATTTCCTATCCTTGAAAATCATTGCGCCATACTCGTGGTCGGTAGATCGGTAGGGTATATTTTCCTACACGAACACAATTAATCCATTAGTCTCATGCTTAATGTTGGATCAAATTACCTGCCTCTGGGACATGTTCTTGCGATCCTTGATTAGCGGCCTGAAGGATGTTTGACTCATCTCCTTGCCATTTCTCTTGTCTGTCCATCAGATGCCCAAATTTGTATTAATTTCCCTTGTATCGAACAGATGAAGTCAGACTCCTAGTCTACTTGAGTTGTCAGTACCAAGTTTGTCAAGTAGGGCCAATATCTATAGCTGAGTTAACTTCATAGCTAAACCAGGGACCGAACTGAATGGTTTGAACAGTCGCATCTGACTACCCTACGTGGCACCCACTAGATCCGATGGTTCAAAATGCTTGGCTTCATCATGGACTGACTCTACCAATTTTTTCGGCATTATGGACCTAAATCTATCTCACTTATAATTAAAGCCGTCTTCTTTTAGGCGGACGAGACCACGGGCTGTGAGGTTTGCTGTACTGGATCGGGCCATTTTTGCCTGTGTGTACTTGCTGCATGGAAATTAAAAGCCGCCATTGAGATGACGAGAATGAGTACTTTAACCAGCTCTTTCCCAATCTCACTACGTTAAGCAGAGATTTGGAGTTAAGGACCACGAGGACAAGAAAAAAATGGCAACACTCTTTAATGACAGAGAGAGGGTGATTCGGCGAGGAACACGACAGAAGAGCAGTCACTTGGAAACTTACATGAGCAACTTGGTTTTTTAAACTTGTTGCGGTCGGATTGGGAGCGATCTGAGCTTCTTTATTAGCATAAACCAACATATAATCTGTGGTCATCAAATTTAGAGTTGGATCATGGATTGATCCCTGCAGAAATCAAGGAGTACGGGAAAAAAAGGACGGAATAATATTGCGATTTATGCATCCATTGATGCAGACTAAAGCACCACACCTGCTCAAGTATGAAGTCACAAAGATCCGTACGAGTAATTATCAAGTAAACCTGCTGATACTAGCTTGAAGAAAATTGCCGGCATATGCTGCCGGCCAATTCACTCAGTGGGTCAGGACATTGTCATTTTCCAGTGCCTGCAAGCGTGTCAATCTTTGTTTCTAACCGAGCCATACTCTTTGTTTAAGTCTCTTGTTCATTTGGTTCCCTCTTGATTGAGGAGAAAATTGCAATAAATCATAAACGGCTTCACTTGTTTAGATTAGTCACCATGGTATGGATCATGCGAAACTGAGTTTCCCATTTGCTGACATGCTATGCTGATTAAGCATATAAGGAATGATCGACGGGCAAATACCTAGTACGACCCTCATTTCCGTCCTAAAGCAAGTTTCCAGAACTCATTGCAAGGTTTTGCTCTTTTCTCTGTACATTTAACACGACAGCCATCTGGTCTTCCACGCTAAAACAACATCACAAACTCGCCTGCTCAGCAAAACTCTTCATTAGGTGTTCTTGCCATCAGAATTGAACAAAGAGTGGTCAGTAGGCTCCAGCTGACTTCGACAGCTTTAGTTGTCTGCCAGCAGGTGGTCTTTAGAGCCTTGGCTTCATTGTCAGCTGTCCTGGCTTCCTTGTCTTTTGTCTCGTATTCATTTTCCAGCTTCTTCACTTTTTACCTCAGGGTGGCACTCTCTTCCTTCAAGCCTCTGACCCCTGCACTGCCATCTTTCCCCTCGTCAATGCCTCATCTCTGTTTCTCACCTGTCTCCGTGGTCTTTCTGAGCAAACGAAGTTATAATCTATCAATCACCAATGACAGAAATAGCACAAATCCTGCATGAAGTCAACCACACTGATATCAGATCCAACCCATACCTACAACAATGATAATAAAGTAGAGATTACGAGTAACCTTCCTTCCGAGAAAGGTACAAAATGCATTAAACTTTGGTATTCGACATCCAGAATTTTAGCCAAGCACATAATTAGTAAGTCCATGCCCCCGTCATTGTGTCTATACCCTTCTATTAAACTCTCTTTACCAGAGAGAAGGCTGCTAATCACAATTCACTTCCGAAAGATAATGATACAAAGTAAATGGAACATGCACGGTGAGATCCAGAGAGCATTGCTATCCAGGTGAAGCCTTAGTGCAGGAGTGAATGGCAATTTATGGTCAACCCTCGGTGATAAAACAAAACTAAGAGGTCCCCTGGGATTCAGAGGGGTTTGAAACATACCAAATATAATGCAAACCGAAGCAAACACAAAGAGCTCAAAGCATGGGCTCTAACCGGACAACAGTCAAGCTCCAGTAAACCCACCAAGGCAAAACTAAAGAAGGAAGAAATTATCTGAATCAGCCAACGTTATTCAAAGATCAGGCTCCCCCAAGTAACACCACTGATATTAATCTACAGATTTAATCAATAAATTCTTACGAACAACCGGGTACTCATTTTGTCCTCTGTTACAGTTTATAAATGTTCTAGAAATCGGTAACGATCCAGACCATAGGGTCATGGAAGCCATGAATGTTAGTTTAGTAATCAAATATCAGGCGCTACTTGTCCCATGCCTTCGTCAGAGAACTCAGAGGTCTAACTTATCCGCCGCAAAATCTCCAATACGCAAGAGATTAAACAAATAAGAGTTATATAGTATAGAGTGAATGAACCTAACGCACTAGATTTAGCATTTTAATGCTGGGATTGCAACAGACAGCAGCACTTTTAACCTGTAAACTGCTAATTTGCCAGAATTACGTCCCACCGCAGATGCATACATATCTTCTTTTTTTTTTTTATGACCGAGGGATCGCTGGAGATTACCCTTCGGGGATCACACGACCCTCCGGTGCTCGGTAGCACCGGTGGGGTCTCGCTGCAAGCCGCTATTTAGACGTAAACCCTCAGGGCTGGCCCAGTAAACCACTCATTCCCTTGGCGACGAGGTAGTAAAGCCCAACCATCACGGCTACCTACGGGTGGGTGATGCATACATATCTTAGTAAGCCAAAAGATGGAGAATGTCCTCTCTGCTAGTCATGCAAATATGACAGCAGTCATGAAGAACAAGAACCTTCTTGTGGAGGAAAACTTTGGTGGCAATTCTATTTTGGACCCCAAGCCAAATAAAGGTTCGGATTGGAGGGATAGTTTTTGACCTGCAAATCCAAGGCCGATCATCTGGAAAAATCTTATAGGGCTCATGGTTGATCGCAAGATCATAGGCATCAGTAGTGCTAAACTCACCATTTTGAGAGAATTTCCAAGCAATGAGGTCCTAGAACCACGAGCAATAGGAATGGTGCAAATGCATTGGATAAGTTCATCATCCATATGAATATTTAAAAGGTCCCAAACGTCTAAGCCAAAGTTGTCAACCGTCATTTCCTCTTCGTCTTTATTAAGAGGCCCCACATAATAATTTCTTCAAAGGACCAATTCCCAGCCAGTCATCCAACCAGAAGCTTATCGTTTTGCCACCCCCCACTACATGTCGAATGCCTTCGAGGAGAATGGAGTGGCCCGCTTTTAAGGCCGTCCATGTCCGTGACGTTTTCGCCCGTTATTACCGAAGCTTTTCCATTTTTCAAAATATTTGGCAGCGATGGTTCTGACCCAAAAGTTTGTCTTCCTCCTTTAAAAGAGCCTTGCTCTTCTCCCTGGCTCGACAGAGCTGAAGACCACCTCTTCTTTTCCGTTTGATGATGGCGGACCAAACCAGCAAATGAATTTTCCTTTTATTCTCGATAGACCCTCAGATAATGTTCCTTTCAAATTGGTCAAGACGATCAGAACCTCACTAGGGACATTAACATTGCATATAATGATCGAGGACCACTTCCCTTACAGATTGAACAAGCGCATACAACCAGCGAGAGATAGATTCTTAGCCTTCCAACCGCAGAGTTTCCCTTTGACTCTATCCACCACAATGTCAAACTCACCATTACATCTATTATCATCGCAAATGGGAAACCCCGGGTTCTTTCCCACGAATTTGCTGGCTTTAAAGCCGAGGTAATAGCAAGTTTTTCTTGCATTTCAGAAGGCCGTATGGGGTTTTAGTATTTAAGCAGGTCTCCAAAGAAGTTGGGCCATCCGCATATTTTTTTCAGAAGGTGTGTGTATTACATTGGACATTTGATTTACTAAACGAGTTTTATAAAGTTTCTTCATTTCTGCAACTTTTCTCTCCATAGATTGAGAGAAAGATATTCGGTAATATATGGGCTTTAAAACAAGAAAAGAAAGAAAGAAAGAAAAGAAAAAAGAAAGGGGTTGAAAAGTCAAAAAGGGAGGCTGAAGAGAATTGTGGAACCTTCGGCTAGGTTATAAAAAAGAGAGAGAGAGGGAGAGAAAGAGAAGAATATCGGCAGAAGCAGGGGAAACGCGAAACAGGGGAGAAGAGAGAAAGAAGAGAAAGGAAAAAAGGGAAAAAGGGAAAAATTTTGGCGCGCTCGTGATCCGGACGCCTCATCAAGCCGACTCAAGTGTGTTTTACAAGGCCGGTAAGAAATTGAAGCCTTTAATCACTTACTTGAAGCAATCGCCGCAATTAGGGCTCGAAATTCGGATTTCTTGGGTATTTGTGTGGCGAAGCCCAATTTTTGAGTCGTTAAGCTGTATATTTTTTAGAAATGGTACTTTGGGATGTTGTGAAGCTATGGCATCTTACGGATCGTGATTTGAGCTTGCGGTTTGTTCGGAACGGAATTTTGAAGTTGGGGGCGCAATCGAGTGCACCGTAGCGACAGTGTCTTCGAGCCTTTTTTTTTTTGTTGTTGTTTTTTCGGTACTGTTTTGGGGCG
Organism: Eucalyptus guilfoylei; assembly: GCA_016097605.1. NCBI lineage: Eukaryota > Viridiplantae > Streptophyta > Magnoliopsida > Myrtales > Myrtaceae > Eucalyptus > Eucalyptus guilfoylei. The sequence goes on from CM027860.1 coordinate 22,263,219, forward strand.
GCTGAGTTGGGGTTGTTGTTGTACGTTAAGAGAGCTTTCTAAAGACTATAAGACGGCTTGAAACGGATTTTTGTGGAGGAAGTTATGGCACGACAAAGTTGGCGCTTGGGCTGCGCCTAGCGGGAAAGTGATGGGTTTCCGTTAAATGCGAGCTTTCGTGGCGCATAGGTGTCGTTTTATCGACAAATAGGCCTAGTATAGACGAGTCGTTATGCGAATATCCTTTTTACTCGGCCTTTTGATATTGTTTTTCCGTTAATTGTTAGGAATCCGAATGCGTTGGTTCGAGTGAGCGTCGTAGTTGATTTTTGGCTTTTCCCAGGTGAGTGACACTATTTCTTCTTTGTCTTTTAAACTCATGTTTTGAGAAACACGGTGGATTATATATTCCATGAGTTGATAAAAAACATATTTTGTTGTATAAAATAGGATCGAGCTATTACTGCCATTTTGTTGTTTGAATGGAGTTATATTCCGACTTCGATTTGAATGATTGTTTGAAAAAGGATTTGTGAGATTCTTTGTGAAAGAATCTTGAAAGGTTTTGGAGAATGCTTTGATATTTATATATCAAATTTTGAGTTGTGATATGACTTTCTTCCTGATGTTGGATTACTGGATATTGTGATTGGTGGTTGGTGCTCAATGTCTGTGGACCCCGTGGGAGGGGTGTGTGGGTATGCGCATACTAATCTAGGATATCCTTGTGGGCCGAGCCACCGGCTAATAATAGGTGGAGACCTTGCCAAGGGGGGAATCTTGGTCGTCTTGTCACGGGCGTTACGCGTGACCATGGTTAGACATCGAGCATGAATTGGTCAATGGAGTGGACCATTGACGTGCGATTTGAGTTTAGTCGATGGAATGGACCATCGATGTGATTTGATGAGATTAATCAATGGATTTGACCATTGATATATGTTTTATGAGATTGACTAATGGATGGGACCATTGGTATTTTCGGTATTTGAGTTATGATTATATATTTGAGTTATATTTTAAATATGCATAGTAATTTCTCGATCCGCTTAGAAGAAATGCGTTACTCACTGAGCCGTGGTAGCTCACTCCTCTCATCTACTTGTTTTTCAGGTTCTTCAGCGAGTCGCGAATAGGCGTGAGCGTTCGTTCGGGGAGGACTTTTGTGGTGGAAATTTTTGGGTATAGCTTGTGCATAGTAATAGGTTTATAAGTTAGTCTTTGTATAAGGTTTATATTTTGAATTTTGTGGATTATAGATATACTCTGATATTGTAACCAAGTGCCCCTTTTTGTCAAATATATATATGTGGATGTATATATGTTGACGTCGGGTTGAATTTTGGTTATGTTGAGGCTGTGTCCTTCCGGTGTCATGCCCATTTTTCTTGTGGATCGGGGTGTGACATTTGTTGGTATCAAAGCTTAGGTTTTGATTTGTTTGGGCAGATGTGGGACGATGTGAGATTGTGTGATAGATTTTTTTAACGCGCTAGCCTTTTTGATACTAAGTCGTAGCTCCATTCTTGGATTCAGGTGGTCATGCGTGACTCGGAGACACTTGCTTCGTTTTGTAGAAATAGTAAAGGCAAGCAAATTGTCGCCTCTGATGCTAGAGACACACCTCAAGCTTCTCGAGGTGCGTCTTTAAGGAGGAGACGGGAGGATCGGCGTGATGGAAGTCCGGACTCACATGAAGTCAGGGAAGTTAACCAACGGTCGTTTCCCCCAACTGACTTTGAGCAAGCCATGATTCATTGGTATCGTCAAGCAAAGGAATTAAGTGGAGATGGAGCTACTGGCTCATACACCTTTGCCCAATTCAGAGAGGCGAAACCACCCACTTATGATGGGAAAGCTGATCCTCTTGCAGCTGAGCAGTGGACTAGAAAGATCGAGGGATCTTTGAAGCGAAAGGTGTTCCCGAAGACAAGAAGGTTAACTTTGCTTCTCGATACTTAGAAGGCGAGGCAGAGCATTGGTGGGAGGGAATGAGGCCAGCTCTCGGAGATAGGGTGGTGCTATAGCTTGGGAGGACTTTAAGCAGGCTTTCAATGCCCAATTCTTCCCAGTGTCATTTCAGACAAAAATGAAGAGTGATTTTATACACATATCTCAAGGCGACTCCATGGTTTTAGAGTATGCAGCCCACTTTAATCAGATGAGTAGATTTGCCGAGCAATATGTGTCTAATGAGCAAGATAAGGCTGATCACTTTCAGAGGGGGCTCTGATATGAAATTGGTTATGCACTCACACCTCTAGCATTAACATCTTATAAAGACGTGTTGGAACGAGCCATCAGAGTGGAACAAAAGATTTTGGAGCGTGACGTGCAAGGCGTACCTCAGCATAAGAAGTTGAGATTCATTGACTATCAAGATAGTGGCGCAGGTGGCAGCAGAAAGAGGAAAGCTTTTTACTAGCCAGGAAAGCCCAGAATTCAGAATAATCCAGGCCCTTGTACTACTTGTGGGAGACGACATAGCGGTCCTTGTTACCGCAAGAGAGGAGCATGTTTCACTTGTGGGAAGATGGGACATATGGCACGTGATTGTCCAGCACAGAAGAATGCCCCTGGAGATAGTAGAGTATGTTTTGTATGTGGGCAACCTGGACATCGAGCCTATACTTGTTCTATGAGGAAGACCGCCCCTCCAGTTGATAGGCCACAAGAAGGCTAGCAAAGGCAAAGGATGACTGGGAAGGTTTTTACGATGACAGGAGAGGATGCGGCGGCTTCTAATACAGTTGTTGCAGGTAATATTTCTATTGCCTCACAACCTGCTTATGCATTGTTCGATCCCGGTGCCACGCATTCCTTTACTTCCATTGACTTTGCAAAGAAACTTGATGTGTTGCCTGAGCTTCTAAAATATGAATTGTGTATTGATATTCCCACTGGTGATTTCTTGATTGCTGATCGTGTTTTCAAGAATTGTTTGTTGCGAATTGATGATGTACCATTGCTTGTGGATTTGGTGGAGTTAGATATGCGGGATTTCGATGTTATTCTAGGGATGGATTGGTTATCAAAATATCATGCCACTGTTGATTGTTATTCAAAGAAAGTTATTTTTCGACCTCCAAATCAACCAGAATTCTCTTTTTCGGGAAGTTATAAAGGCACTTTTCCAAGATTGATTTCAGCTATGCAAGCAAGAAAGCTTTTGAGAAAAGGTTGTTGCGGTTATTTGGCTTGTGTAAAAGATACAAGTAAGGAGCCGGTAAAGCTAGAAAATGTTCATGTTGTTAGAGAATTTCCTAATGTATTTCCCGAAGACTTACCTGGCTTGCCTCCTGATAGAGAAATAGAGTTTTGCATCGATTTAATGCCTGGTACAACACCTATCTCTAAGACCCCATATCGGATGGCACCTTTTGAATTGAGTGAATTGAAGACACAACTACAAGAGCTTTTGAATAAGGGTTTTATTAGGCCTAGTGTATCGCCTTGGGGAGCTCCTGTTCTATTTGTGAAGAAGAAAGATGGTAGTATGCGACTTTGCATAGATTACCGAGAACTTAACAAAGCGACGATCAAAAATAAATATCCTTTACCTTGGATTGATGATTTATTCGATCAACTTCAAGGGGCTCAGGTATTTTCTAAGATCGACCTTCGTTCTGGGTATCATCAGTTGAAGATAAAAGTTGATGATGTTCCAAAGACCGCTTTCAGAACAAGGTATGGGCATTATGAATTCCTTGTCATGCCTTTTGGGTTAACGAATGCACCTGCGGCTTTCATGGATTTGATGAACATGGTATTCAGGCAATTTCTTGACAGATTTATTGTGGTATTCATCGATGATATTTTGGTGTATTCGAGGAGTTTGGGAGAACATGAACAACACTTTAGAGTTGTTTTACAAACTTTGCGTGAAAAGAAGTTGTATGCTAAATTTAGTAAGTGTGCCTTCTGGCTTGATCATATAGAAATTCTTGGGTCATGTAATATCAAGGGATGGTATCTCAGTTGATCCAAAGAAAGTTGAAGCAGTTGTTCAATGGAATCACCCTACCAATGTCACGGAGGTAAGAAGTTTTCTTGGGTTAGCAGGTTATTACAGGAGATTTATAGAAGGGTTTTCTAAAATTACCAGTCCACTTACTCGCCTAACTCAGAAAGGAGTTAAATTTATGTGGTCAGATCATTGTGAGCGCAGTTTCCAAGAGTTGAAGAGGCGATTGGTGTCAGCTCCTATATTAACTTTGCCTTCAGGAACTGGTGGCTTTACAATTTATTGCGATGCATCTAAGGAAGGTCTAGGTTGTGTTCTTATGCAAGATGGTAAAGTTGTGGCATATGCCTTTAGACAGTTGAAGGCTCATGAGAAGAATTATCCTACTCACGATCTAGAGTTGGCGGCGGTTGTGTTTGCCTTAAAAATATGGCGGCACTACTTGTATGGTGAAAAATGTGAAGTCTTTACCGATCACAAAAGTTTGAAATATATTTTTACTCAGAAAGAACTTAACATGAGGCAGAGGAGATGGCTAGAACTTCTGAAGGATTATGACTTATCCATCAATTACCATCCAGGTAAAGCTAACGTGGTAGCCGATGCATTGAGCCGCAAATTCTCTAGAAATATGGCAGCATTGCTCATTTCTCAAAAGCCTATTCTTGAGGACATGAGAAAGCTGGACCTGGAGGTTTTGGTCCATCGGCTTGGTGCTCGATTAGCTAATCTTCGAGTACAACCGACACTGATTAACAGAATCAAGGCTAAACAAAATGAAGATCCTCAATTGGAAAAGATCAGAGAAGGTGTAGAAGCTGGGAAACAAGATGACTTTAGTATCCACGTAGATGGGTCATTGAGGTTTCGTGGTCGATTATGTGTTCCCAATGATTCAGAATTGAAAAAGGAGATATTACAAGAAGCTCATAGCACTAGATTCTCGATTCACCCAGGGAGCACTAAGATGTACAGGGATTTGAGAGGAAATTTTTGGTGGATCAATATGAAGAAAGATATTGTGAAGTTTGTCGACCAATGTCTAGTTTGCCAGCAAGTGAAAATTGAGCATCAGAAACCAGGTGGCCAGCTACACCCACTTGAAGTACCTAAATGGAAGTGGGAGCATATTACCATGGATTTCATCATCGGCTTACCGAGGACGCCTAGTGGTAAGAATGCCATATGGGTGATTGTTGATTGATTGACTAAATCTGCACACTTTTTGTCTTATCGATTTGGTCTTTCACTTGAAGACATGGCGAAGCGATACGTCAATGAGATAGTGAGACTTCATGGAGTTCCAGTGAGTATTGTTTCCGATAGAGATCCCAGGTTTGTGTCCAACTTTTGGAAGAGTTTACAAGGGGCGTTAGGTACTCAACTCAACTTTAGCACAGCTTTTCACCCACAAACGGATGGTCAGTTAGAAAGAACTATTCAGATGTTAGAGGATATGCTACGATCTTGCGTTATTGACTTTGGTGGTTCGTGGGATGAACATTTACACTTGGCAGAGTTTTCTTATAATAACAGCTATCATTCCAGTATTAAGATGGCTCCTTTCAAAGCTTTGTATGGGCGCAAATGTAGGAGTCCTGTTTGCTGGGATGATGTTGGTGAGAAAAGATTAACTGGCCCTGAATTCATACAACAATCAGAAGAGAAAATCAGACTCATTCGAGAGCGTTTGAAAACAGCACAAAGCCGTCAGAAAAGTTATGCGGACCTTAAGAGGCGCAAAGTAGAATTTAATGTAGGAGACCATGTATTCTTGAAGGTTTCTCCTATGAAGGGCGTCGTGAGATTTGGCATGCGTGGTAAATTAAGCCCAAGGTACGTGGGACCATTCTTGATATTAGAAAAGATTGGTGAAGTTGCTTATAAACTGGCTCTACCACCATCATTATCTGGAGTCCATAATGTATTCCATGTATCCTTATTACGGAAATATGTGCCAAATCCTGATCACGTATTGGATTTTACACCATTGAAGTTGAGAGAAAACTTATCATACGAAGAGCAGCCCATTCGCATTATCGATAAGAAGGATCAAGTGTTGCGACGACGCACTATTCCTTATGTGAAGATCCAATGGCGAAATCACACGGAGAGAGATGCCACTTGGGAACTCAAGGAAGAGGCAAGGCGCAAATACCCTCGCTTGTTTCATGATTGAGGTACCTGTAAATTTCGAAGACGAAATTTTTTTTAAGGATGGGAGAATGTAATATATGGGCTTTAAAACAAGAAAAGAAAGAAAGAAAAGAAAAAAGAAAGGGGTTGAAAAGTCAAAAAGGGAGGCTGAAGAGAATTGTGGAACCTTCGGCTAGGTTATAAAAAAGAGAGAGAGAGGGAGAGAAAGAGAAGAATATCGGCAGAAGCAGGGGAAACGCGAAACAGGGGAGAAGAGAGAAAGAAGAGAAAGGAAAAAAGGGAAAAAGGAAAAAATTTTGGCGCGCTCGTGATCCGGACGCCTCATCAAGCCGACTCAAGTGTGTTTTACAAGGCCGGTAAGAAATTGAAGCCTTTAATCACTTACTTGAAGCAATCGCCGCAATTAGGGCTCGAAATTCGGATTTCTTGGGTATTTGTGTGGCGAAGCCCGATTTTTGAGTCGTTAAGCTGTATATTTTTTAGAAATGGTACTTTGGGATGTTGTGAAGCTATGGCATCTTACGGATCGTGATTTGAGCTTGCGGTTTGTTCGGAACGGAATTTTGAAGTTGGGGGCGCAATCTGGTACTGTAGCGAACAGTGTCTTCGAGCCTTTTTTTTTGTTGTTGTTTTCGGTACTGTTTTGGGGCGGCTGAGTTGGGGTTGTTGTTGTACGTTAAGAGAGCTTTCTAAAGACTATAAGACGGCTTGAAACGAATTTTTGTGGAGGAAGTTATGGCACGACAAAGTTGGCGCTTGGGCTGCGCCTAGCGGGAAAGTGATGGGTTTCCGTTAAATGCGAGCTTTCGTGGCGCATAGGTGTCGTTTTATCGACAAATAGGCCTAGTATAGACGAGTCGTTATGCGAATATCCTTTTTACTCGGCCTTTTGATATTGTTTTTCCGTTAATTGTTAGAAATCCGAATGCGTTGGTTCGAGTGAGCGTCGTAGTTGATTTTTGGCTTTTCCCGGAATGAGTGACACTATTTCTTCTTTGTATTTTAAACTCATGTTTTGAGAAACACGGTGGATTATATATTCCATGAGTTGATAAAAAGCATATTTTGTTGCATAAAATAGGATCGAGCTATTACTGCCATTTTGTTGTTTGAATGGAGTTATATTCCGACTTCGATTGAATGATTGTTTGAAAAAGGATTTGTGAGATTCTTTGTGAAAGAATCTTGAAAGGTTTTGGAGAATGCTTTGATATTTATATATCAAATTTTGAGTTGTGATATGACTTTCTTCCTGATGTTGGATTACTGGATATTGTGATTGGTGGTTGGTGCTCAATATCTCTGTGGACCCTGAGGGGTGTGTGGGTATGCGCATACTAATCTAGGATATCCTTGTGAGCCGAGCCACTGGCTAATAATAGGTGGAGACTTTGCCAAGGGGGGAATCTTGGTCGTCTTGTCACGGGCGTTACGCGTGACCATGGTTAGATATTTGAGCATGAATTGGTCAATGGAGTGGACCATTAACGTGTGATTTGAGTTTAGTCGATGGAATGGACCATCGATGTGATTTGATGAGATTAATCAATGGATTTGACCATTGATATATGTTTTATGAGATTGACTAATGGATGGGACCATTGGTATCTTCGGTATTTGAGTTATGATTATATATTTGAGTTATGTTTTAAATATGCATAGTAATTTCTCGATCCGCTTAGAAGAAATGTGTTACTCATTGAGCCGTGGTAGCTCACTCCTCTCATCTACTTGTTTTTCAGGTTCTTCAGCGAGTCGCGAATAGGCGTGAGCGTTCGTTCGGGGAGGACTTTTGTGGTGGAAATTTTTGGGTATAGCTTGTGCATAGTAATAGGTTTATAAGTTAGTCTTTGTATAAGGTTTATGTTTTGAATTTTGTGGATTATAGATATACTCTGATATTGTAACCAAGTGCCCCTTTTTGTCAAATATATATATGTGGATGTATATATGTTGATGTCGGGTTGAATTTTGGTTATGTTGAGGCTGCGTCCTTTGGTAAAAGGACGGCCGGTGTCATGCCCATTTTTCTTGTGGATCGGGGTGTGACATATTCATCGATCAAACCTGAATCTAGCTCTTTCAATAAGAGTACTACTTGCGGTTAACATCCACGTTTTCCTTATACCAAGAGCTAGAGCCTCATACTGGAACTGAACCTCTCTGATATGAATAGTGTTGTTCAAAAAGTTTCTCATTCATAAGATCAATGAGGTACTTCATGAGCCTGGACTTATTTACTGATTAGGAGGACTTCTTTGCCATGAAACAAGAACGTTTAGACGACTTTTTATTTTTTCTTTTGCCGTCGGATCAAAAGACATTTTCCACTGTGCCTTTCATTTTTTGCTTACAAATTAACAAGGATAGGTAAGATTTCAGGCAATGGAGCTACGAAATTTCTGATCTTATAAATGACATCTGCAAGAAGACAGAGCCTTATATTACGCTTTATTTACTAGTAGGCCGGGCGGACCACGTAAACCTCCGGTCCCATTATTCTAAATCCCCCGGCAATTCGTCAAACCTGTTGGAAACTCCTCTAACCAAGACGGATGGTGACGTTGCACTGGATAACCGAGTGAGCCTGCGGCATGTCCACGGAGATAGTCTCGAGTGTCGTGTAGCCTCGTGCGAACCGGAACTTCCCGGTCCCCCCCATCACCGAGTATTCCCTGACCGCCTCAAACTGCTTGGCCGTGCCCTGGATCTCCAGGGTGCTCCCGTTGTAGGCTTGGTTGGTGAACACGATCGAGAACATGGCATGAGTGCTTGACCCGTCCAGCGCCGAGGTCACGTACATGCCCTGTCCCCGTCCGACCATGGGCGAGCTAGGGTCGGGCGTCTCAGTTATGAAGTCGTCGGTGACGAACACCGTCCTGAACTGGCTGAACGTCCAGAGCTTCCCAGCAATGCCCGCGACTGGGATAAGAGTGGCGTTGGGCCCGGCACCAAAGTCCTGGAAGTACAACACCATCTCGGTGGTTTGTGGAGGTTGGGTTGCCTGTGATGAATTGCAATGCATGAGAATGGAAAGAGACAATAAAAGAAAGAGTCTTGAGAATGTTGAGGTGGCTAGTATTCTAGGAGCTGAGATCGGCGCCATGTGATGAAGAAGAGGTGAGGCAATGGGTGACGCCATTCTTCCTGGCTAAAATGTGGGTTTTCTCTGTCTATTTATTTTAGCTATGGGCCGTGCTAAACGTGTAGATGCCGTTGCTTGAGTCAACGAGCTTGTTTCGTCTCTAGCCCTCTCTCTTCCCAGAAAAAGAGGATCAAGTTGGCCTTGCAAAATTAGGAACGACGAACCTATATCAAAGAAATTTTTAACTTTTAGATTCAATGTATGTGTTGTTATTTGATGTATTGCGAATAGTAATATTGATTGATGAGTCAACGATATGGAATAAGAAGAATTTAACATATTAGATATAAAAGAGATAGAAATGCTTTCTTTTATGTCTTTTCCTTTTACATCTTTTAATTATTCATAAAGCCATCATGTGCTCTGCGGTCAACAAATGAATTGTTAGACCATGGATTAATCAAATCAAGGAGGAAGGAATAGAAGGGAATGAGTAATCAGTAATTCCTCCGATACTAGATTGAAGAAAAAATGCCGGCATATTCTCCTGGCCACTTCACTAGGTAGGTCAGCACAATTCCAGTTTGTTGCGCCAGCAAATAGATCATTCTTTGTATCTAACCAAGTCATGCTCCTTGTTCAAGTCGCCAATTGCGATATTCGACCTGGTCAAATAAAGAGATAAATAAAAAAAGAAATTTTTTTTTTTTGCCAGAAGAAAAGGAAGATTGACTTGGTCAAAAAGGGACCAACGGTTATATAAAGGAAAAGAAGGATACGTAGGGGTGTGCATGGTCCGGGTGGATAGTTCCTAGTCTAAAATCGAGAACCGTCTGCTAAGGACCGGTTCCAAAAATTGGAACCGGGAACCACCCGTTATTGCATGGATCCACTCGAGAACCGAATCGCCGGTCCGGACTGGTTCCTGGGTGGATCCTTAGAACCGGTTTAACCAATAATAATATCGTTTTCCAAATCCCGCCGTGAGTATTTACATATCGAGTAATATTTTTCTTTAAATTGAACCGACTTAATTAAGTGTACCATTTTTCTTTATTTTATTGGAAAACACTACCAAAGAAGAGAAATAGGTTTTTTTTTCCTATATTTGAATCATTTTAGTTGAAATCTAAAATATTCTTTAAGTTCAAGATTCTGGATGATTATTATATGTAGATCATTTTTTTCATTTATCCTTTAACAATGCTCAATCTCTTACAACATTTGCTTTACTGAATTTTTTTTTTGTAGAAATAATTCCACCAATAGTCCACATATTCTTGAACATAGTGTCATATGTGAGTCCCGCAAGTATTCTTTGAATGAGCCATTTGTTGAGTTGTTGAAAGGTAACTTACACACTTTACTAAATTCTTATTAAAATATGGAAATCATGAGAGGAGATGGAGCCCTAAAATTTAGATTTGCTAATTAGTAATTTCAAAATTTATTTTAATATTAAAAATTAATATATTATTATAATATAATTGATCCAGCCCGGGTGGGCAAATCCGCTCATGGAACCGGGAACCGAACCGGTTCCCATAAATTGGAACTGGGAATCGAACCGGTTCCCTCAAAAACCACTGGTTCCGGGCAGTTCCAATCCGGTTCCGGGCAGTCCGGGCGGGTCCCGATTCTTTTGCACACCCCTAAGAATACGTACAAAGAAGAAAAAGAAAAAAGAAGGAAAGCAAAAAAGAAAAAAAAAAGGAAAAAGAGGAAACTAAAAGAGAAAGGGGTACAGTCTCCACAACTCCCTAAGCCGGAGTATTCGAACCGTTTGTTTAATTTACGAAATTAGACTAATTTATGTTCGGACTAATAATAGCAAGGTTGATCCATTCATTAAGGGACTTTGAAGAGGTTTAACAAGCAATACTCTAAAAGAATGGGTCTTAAACCAATTGATAATTGCCAAGTATAGTAGAAACCCAACTTTATGATTTCTAATGAAAATATTAAAATTCAAAGGGTAATAATAAGTTATTGTGTCTTAACGGTGATCAAATACAGGGGCACAAGGTTAGTACTCATGGAAAGTTGAGAGGATGAGTATAAGAAAATGTTCAAGTCTTAACAAATACCTTCTTGTACGTATAAATTTATGTAAATTAGAATAAATAACAAACTAGGTGAGGTATTATTGATATAATTTGTTATTATGAAAAGATATGACTCTTAATCATGAAAAGAAATTAGGTTATGAAAGAAAGTTATTATTGACATAAAAAGTTATGATGATTCATCATGAAAAGTGATAATGGTTGAGATAAGGTACTTCTTCCTAAAAGATGTGTTTATTGATTGTTGATCAATAGCACCGAATCATGCATTGTTCATTGCAACTAACCAAGACAACAACTTTTTCCAACTTTTTCCAACTTTGATGACACATTTAAGATGAAATTTCAAGTGAAAAATTGAGTAGTTTGTGAACTTGTTTTCCTGCAGCTTTGGTATATATCATTGGAGTATATTTGTTTTCAACTCGACAATAATAATAATGTAGGTAAATAGTACCTTAAGAACAGTGTACGTCATCATGCATTTAAATATCAAATATTCATAACTATTGCTCTATTTTCACCAGAAATCGCATTTCCCCAACAAATATTCCTTAATCAAACTTGAACCTAGCTCTCCTAAATAGAGCAATAGTCGGGGTTGACATCCACATTTTTGCTTTAAAGTGGGAATCGGCATTTTTCCTAATACCAAGAGCTAGAGGCTCATATAATAATGTTGTTCAAAAACTTTTTGACTTATAAGATCAATGTAGTACTTCATGAGCCTAGACTTATCTACTATTTAAGAGGACTTGTCAGTCTCGGCAAAAATGTTCATACAACTTTCTTTAACCGTTGGATCGAAGGTACTTTTGACTCTATTTTTCATTTTTACTTTTAACTTATCAAGGATAGGAAAGATTCTAGGCAATGGAGCTTAGGAAATTGTAATTTTATTAATGACATCTAAAAGAAGACAGATCCTTATTGAGTACATTCTATTCATTAGTGCCCCAGACGGAGCACACAACATCCTGTCCCAATATTATTCAATCCATACAGAATTTGTCAAACACGTTTGAAATCTCCTCTAATCATGACGGACAGTGACATTTAATTGGACAACTGCATGACCCTGTGAAAAGGAGATAGTCTCGAACGTCGTGTAGCCTCATGCAAACCGGAACTTCCCGGTCCCCCCCACCACTGCAAACTCGAGGACCCTCTGGAGTTGCTTGCCTGCGCCCTGGAGCTCTAGGGTGCTCCCGTTGTAGGCTTGGTTGGTAAACACAATCGAGAACACCGTTTGAACATTCGACCCATCCAACGACGCGGTCACATACGTGCCCTGTGCCCGCCCGACCATGGCTGAGTTGGGGTCCGGCGTCTCGGTTATTGGTTCATCAGCAACGAACATCGTCCCGAACTGGCTAGACGACCAGAGCTTCCCGGGGATGCCCACGACGGGGATGTCATTGGCATTGGGCCCGGCAATGATGTCCTGGAAGTACAACACCAGCTTAGTGGTGTGTGGAGGCTGAACGGTTGCCTCTGATGAATAGGAATGCATGAGAATTGAGTAAGTGGATAGGAGAAGAAGTTGCGAGAACGTCGTGGCCGCGAGCATTTTGGGAGCTAAGATTAGGGCCATTTGATGAAGAAGAAATGGCGAGTTAAAGAAGGGTGATGCTGTTTTTCCTGGCTAAAATGTGGGTTCCCTCTTGTCTATTTATTTAGGAAGGGATTGGATCATTTGTCCATTATCCTATATGCAATAGGAGCTGGACCGATGAAAATGTGGAGATGCTGTTGCTTGAGTCAACGAGGTTAATGCATTATTTATGACAAACCCTATCTTGGAAAGTGGGAAGAAGAGTGATTTGCTCAATTTTTTCTGTTCTTCAAAAAAAAAAAATAGAGTAATCCTCAAGTTTCCTCTTTCTCTACTCCTATTCGGCGGGGATTCCCAAAAAAGACGATCAAATTGGCCGGCCCTCGCGAAATTAACGGCGACGACTCTATATCAAAATTTTTTAAAGTCTTGGAATCAGGTTTTGCCTTCTTATTTGCTACATTTTGGTTAATTATATTGGCCAATAAGTTATAAGCTATGTTGCCCCGACACGCGACATGAACATGCGACACAACACGTCATTTTTTTAAATAGAAAATTCCGACATCTTTGGGACACATTGTATATAAAATGAATATTTTTATTTTTAATTAATTTGATTCAAATTTATAAATAATTAATTAATTAAAAAAGAACATACAATGAATTTACACTAATCATTCAACATATAGTACTTTTATTTTTCAAAATTACTTTTTAATTTCATTTAATAATATTTCGATTAACTAAAAAACCCCAACCCCCTGCCCAAACTCCCTTTTTCCCTCGTCTCTTTCCCCCACCCCCAAATTTTTTTCACTTTTTTTTCCCTCCCTCACCACCTGACAGGCTATCAGCGTGTCACTTCCCCCTCCCTTCAACACGCCAAGTCCCTTTTTTATTCTTTTATTTTCCTTCTCAAAACCCTAGTAGCGCCCTTCTTCTCCTCCTCCTTGCCACACAACCCCTTTCATTTCCTCTTCCTCTCGATCTCTACTTGCTCTCGCCGCTCGGTCCTCATCACAATCGTTCGCCGCCTCGCCTCCAGCCCTTCCTCCCTCGCAACTGCAACCTCGTCACCGATCCATCGCAGCATCACAGAGTAGCAGCCCTCACCTCAGTCTCTGCTCTTTCTCTAACCATCTCTCGCCATCGCGGGCTCATTGTCGCTCGCGGCCTCATCTTTGCTCCCTCGCCCTCGCCCTCGCCTCCACCCTCCATTGTCTTTCGAACACATGTGTCGAAACGTGCCGACAAAAGCTGACTATGTGTCGAACACAACACAGAAGCACGTGTAACGTGTCCGTGCAACATAGGTTATAAGTAGGGAAAGGAAGGGATTTGAACCCTCGAGAGCCGACCGGCCAAATTTAAAATAATTGATAAAAATTCGAAAACATAAAATATTATTAAAAAGTCATTGGTCGGATGGACTGAATTAGTATAATTATAAAAAGGTTTATAATCCAATTTGTCAAAAAAATAAGTTTTGAACTAAATCGGCGCAGCTGTAACAGGTTTAGAACTCTTTTAGTAATTTTTCTAGAGCAAAAATACATTAGATGTAGGACATGAAAGATGAAGAAATGTTTCCTTTTCTACCATATATTTATTTTATTGTAAATTATTAATAAACCCACCTCATTCGTAGGATCTATGTGATGTACTATTTTTGTTAACGGGGAGTTCTATGACAATGCATTATGTAAGCTGGATTTTTTTTGTTCGAAATATTGGTTGGACTTTGTTTGCTAAGATTTGGAATTGCAAGACTCTTGGTGAGTGAATATTATTTTATGTACTTTCCATCCTGAAAAGTCACCGTGTGAGGCTCGCAATTGGTGCAGTATTGAACCTAGATGCCGATGCTCACGATTTCAATACCCATATCAATGATTTGGAGAAGATCTCTCAAAAGGTATTTAGTGCTCATTTTGGCCAACTTTCCATCATCTTTCATATTATTTTACAAAACAAAAATGTCGTTGATCTCGTAATTCATGTGGGATTAAGTTTAGTTGCATTGGTGCATGGTCCTTTGCTGTTTCTGTTATCTGTCCATCGGGGAACCACTGTAGCCATGGCAAATTCTCACCTCAGCCATGGGAATAATCGGATGATTTGAATCGTTGCATATGAATATTCCACTTGGCACCCATTGGATCCAATAATTCAATGCACTCGGCTTCATCATGGGCCAGTTCTTATCTTTGTCGGGCAAAAAGGAAGTAACTCTATTTCAATTATAACTAAATCCGTCAAATAGGTTGCGTCAATCTGAATAAAAAACTATGTATCTGATTCAAATTGATTCTTTTTTATATAATACAATTTTAATGACTCATACAAAATTCGATCCAAACCTAATTCAATCCTATCCGATTCTTAGCAATTTTTCCTCTTAAATACGGAAAACTGCATATTGAAAAAATAAAAACTAACCAATTAACAACAAATTAAATTTGAAAATAATTAGCAAATAAGAAATTATTTAAAAAATGACAAATCAAGCTATTAGAACATGTATCTTGTTATTTCTCCTGATATTAGAAATTCAATCTAATTTAACATAAGAGAACATGCCCAGAAAGATATGTATAACATAAACTTCGACGATGATAAATCCATTTCGAACTCTTATTAAAACTTCAAATAATCCCCATTTTGCCTGATCCATTTGAGATGAGTCAAAATATGGATCCTTGACCTGTTTTATCATCTCAACTTATAACTAAAAATCTCCTTACAGGCGAGGAGACCACAGGCCGTGAGGCGTGCTACGCTGGATTGAGCAATTTCTACCTCTGGTCCCTTGCTCTACGGAAATTGAAAGCCAGGATTCAGATGATGGGACTGAGTAGTTTAGTAAGCTCTTTCCCAATCTCACAATGCTCTAGGCTGGGTTAAGAGGACCGCGAGCACACAAGAGACAAGACCAACGCTGTTGAGCAACTAAGAGAAAGCGATTCTGCAAGGAACATAACAGAAAAGTAATCACTTGGTGAATTACATGCGCAACTCGGTTTTGTGAACTTGAGGCGGTCGGTATCGGAGAGCAAGTTAAGCTTCTTCATTAGCATAACTAACATGTACTGTGGTCATCTAATCTAGTGTTAGATCATGGATTTCTCCCTGAAGAAATCAAGGAGTACGGAACTAAAGGGAAGGAATAATTATGGCATGGAATCACCATTTATAAATTCCATTGATGCAGATTGAACCACTAAACCTGCTCTAGGATGAAACCACATAGATCTATAAGAGGAATTATAAAGCGAAACTGCTGATGCTAGCTTGAAGAAAAGATACCGGCACATGCTGTTGGCTAACTCGCTCGGTGGGTCGGGAAATTTTCAATTGTACCTGTAGACAAATCGATTTTCAGTTTCTAACCGAGTCATACTCCTTGCTCAAGTCTCCTTATTCATCTGGTTCCCTGTTGATTACTTACTGGCTTTGCTTCTTTGAGCTCGGAGTTAGTTCAGGTGCGTATGATAACATTTCTCTTCTGAAAATTTCACAACTAATTTTTTTCTATTTTTACTCCTCAGACTTGAGTAAAAACATGGGTTTAATAACTACATAAAACTTCTAATATCATAATAGAAAAAAACCAAACAAACAAAAATGTGTTTAGTATGACTCACAAATTTTTTTAAGGCGTAAAATTTCTTTAATTTTTCAATATCTTTTTAGATTTTTCTTTTTTTCCTTTCTTCTTCTTCCTCTTCCTCTTGTATCTGGTGGTGACCGGCCACTAACGGCAACGAACAGGTGGGCAATGGGGGCAATGACCAACGGTGGCAACCGGTTAGAAGAGGAATAAGAAAAAAAGAAAAAAAGTGACTTATTCCAAAAATTTTCCGGGAACAAAAAATAACTATTTTTTCTATTTCTTGTCTCTATTCTAAATATATTCCTTGGCTACTTTTCTATTATAGAGAATAGAAAAATTAGTTAACGTTATTAAATAGATTTCTATTCTTTTTTTTTTTAATTTTATTTCAAGAAACAAAAGAATAAAAATTAGTAAGAAGTTACCAAACAAAACCTGATCAAGAGGACTCCTTTCTCACGAAACAAAGATGCTTAGATAACTTCTTTTGACTATCAAATCAAAAGGGCAATTTCGATCTGTCTTCATTTACATAGGATGCAAAGTCGGTACTTTCGCAGCTTTCCATGAATATCTCCTAAACTAATCGTTGCATTCCAGCTTGGTTTAGCTGATTTTTCTTAAGAGAATTCTGGAGGTGCCGTGGCAGACTTCACGCAAGCTGGCAAGTTGCTTGATAACTTGTCGATAGATTTTCCTTTGGAAAAATATGGGCGTAACAACTTCTAGAAACATCCAGGAATAGGAGAGAGGCGGTGCTTCTCAATTACTTCCCCTTGCTGATTAATCTCTCTTAGCGCAAACCTTGCAAGCATACCAAATCGCTTTTCGTCGACAATCCTATCATCTTCTTCCTTTAACCTCTGCTACTCCTTGTTGGCTTCAACCACTTCCAATGCTAGCTGCTGTACTGCACGATAAGAATTGATTTAACACTATCTGCTCTAACTTCAATTGCCTCTGTGGCTGCGACTTTCCACGAGGCTCTGTGAAGCTCATATTTTAGCAACGCCTCTTTTTCCTTCATCTCAGTCTCCATACTCATGTGGTTAAGCCTCTTATTCCTGATTTTCATTTCGTGTTTAAGTTGATATAATTCCATCCGTAGCATTTTGATGTACAACTTGGTCCTTCTTCTCATTGGGCTTCTTCTCCTCACTTTCTCCTCTATCCTTCCACCTCAGGATGTAAGGGGGAGATGGTCTCTTTTTCTCAGAAAAACCGTTCTTTTATTTATTTATTTTCCTTCAGGTGTTCCTTATCTCTCCTAATATGATCGATTGGGAATGTCTTATTGGGCTTGAATTTCTCAAACTTCCTGCATTTTCTTGAACTTACACCAGAACTTCTTGAGCTCTCTCTATCTTGCCTTGAGCTCATTGTCTTTCTGCCTCAGCATTTTGGCCCTCTTCTTCAATTTCTCTTCCATCTTTGCCCTCTCAACTCTCAGCTTCTTCATCATCCTTCTACATCTCTTGCAGTTCCTCTTCACAACTACTTGCCATTTGCTTCTTTGAGTTTATCCTCAGCTTGCTCTTCTCCGAGGATGTGACAAAAGCTGTTGCATTATCTGATTTGGTAATAGAGGAGGCTACAAGATCTTCTTGTTTCTCCGTAGCAGAGGCCACTTGGAAATCTCACTCTTCCATGCTGTTGTTCTCCTTAATGGTAAAAGTTGCGGCATTTCCTTCTACCCACCTGAACCAACAAACTCCGGTAAATAACTCGTTTCCTATGGTTTTTGGGAGTAAACACTAGTTGAAAACCTCTACGTTACTTTCTTCACTACTCAATAACATCGACCACTTGATCCTTTACAAGCGACGGAAAGTCGGTCCCAGCTTTCCACCCTATCTAATAGAAATATCTCCTAAACTAATCATTACATTGCAACGCTGATTTTATTTTTAAGAGAATTCTGAAGGTGGCGTAATAGTTTTCACAGAAGTTGGCAAATTGCTTGAATAACTTTTATTGATTTTTCTTTGGAAAAATCTAGAGGTGACAACTTGTAGAAACATCTGGGAATAGGAGGGAGAGAGCCCCATTTTATTGACGACATTTGCAAGAACATAGTGTACATTTTGTTTATCAGTACGCAGGACAGAACCCACAACCTCCAGTCATATTCAATCTCCGCACAATTTGTCAAAGGCGTTCAAGATCTCCTCTAATCAAGACGGACTGTTACATTGCACTGGATGACCAAGTAGGCCTGCGGCATGTCCATGTAGATAGTCTCAAACTTCATGTAGCCTTGCGCGAACCGGAACTTCCCTGTCCCCGCCACCATGAGTACTCACTGCTGCCTTCCTCGAGCTTGCTTGCCCGTGCCCTGGATATGCAGGGTGCTCCCGTTGTAGGCTCGGTTGGTGAACACGATAGAGAACATGGCTTGATTCTATAATGGGTCACTAGCCAATTAAAGAGAAAACTGGATTCCAGGGATAGTTTTTCGACTTCCAAATCCAAGACCAATCATCCGGCAGAACCTTCATCAGGCTTGTTGCTGGTCACAAGATCATAGGCATCAGTAGTGCTAAATTCCCCATTTTGTGAGAATTTCCAAGCAATGAGGTCCTCCGAACTCGAACCGCGAGCAATAGGAATGGCGTGAATGCATTGGATAAGTTCATCGTCAAATACTTGGAGATTTAACAGGTCCCAAGCACCCGGGCTAAGCTGAAAGTTGTTGACAGCCATTTCCTCTTCCTTCGTGAGCCCAAGACTTTTCCCGATTAGGACTCCTTTGCCGTGAAACAAAAATGTTTACACAACTTTATTTTACCATCGGGTCAAATGGTATTTTTGACTCCGTCTTTCATCTTTATTTTCAATTTGTCAAACATGTTCGAAATCTCCTCAAATCAATGACGGACCGTGACATTGCACTGGACAATAACCAAGTAAGCCCGCTACATGTCCACAAGGATAGTCTCCACCATCACGTAGCCCCACATGAACCGGAACTTCCCGGTCCCGGCTGCCACCAAGTACTCTTCGACCCCACCGGACTGCTTGCCTGTGCCATGGATCTCCAGGGTGCTCCCACTGTAGGCTCGATTGGGAACAGATCCACAACATGATGTGAGCATTTGACCCGTCCAGCAACGAGGTTGTGTACATGCCTTGTGCCCGCCTGACCATGGCCCAGCCCGGGTCAGGCGTCTCAGCCATGGGGTCATCGGTGAGGAGTATGGTCCCAAAATTGGCCCTTTCAGGAAGTATTCTTTGGGGCCATGAAGTATTTCCATTGACAAAATAAATTTGCCAATACTAGTGACCACCATCCGTCACCCGCACCCTCGCCGCCCTTTCCGGCAATGGTGGGCAAAAGCAGCGAGGGTCTACCTTCACCCGCTCTAGCCTTCATCTTTTTCTAAAAAAACAAATTATATATTTTTTAACCTACTTAAATAATATTTAAATTTAAAAAATTTCAGATTCACCATCTCTAGCCTTCATCTTAAAAAGTTTGTATATTTTTTAATCTATTTAAATAATATTTTAGAGTCTTGTCCTTCATGTTTTAGCCATGTTGACGTCATGTGGGAGAGAAAATAATAATAAAAAAGCAACCTCTATAATTGTTTTTAGTAGACAAGTTGAGCTAAGTAAATATAATAATTTGATCATATCAATTTGACAAGTTTTAGAATTTTATTATACTTTTTGAAAATTTTAGACCTCGATCGTACTTCCTTGATAAATTTTATGACTTGCAGAACAGTTATCCCAAAAGAAATGCCACTGGACGAAAATTTTGCTGCTTTGTGGCGTGTTTTAACTCAACTTGCAGTTTCTCTTTGCTGTCCTTAGGCACACAAACTTGCATTAATCTCCCTTGCATCGAACAAATAAAGCAACTGCTAGCCTACTTGAGTCGTTAGGACCAAGATTGTCAAGAGTTATGGCATAAGATCACGAGTTATGCATCCATTGATGCAGACTAAACCACTAAACCTACCCCGGTATGAAATCACAAAGATCCATAAAGAGTAATTATCAAGCAAAGCTGCTGAAACTAGCTTGAAGAAGAAGTGCCGGCATATACTACCGGCGGCCAGTTCACTCACTAGGTCGGGATATTTTTTAATTTTCTTGTGCCTGCAAACAGATCAATCTTTGTTTCTAACCGAGTCATACTCCTTGTTTGAGTCTCCAGGTTCCTCCACCTGCACCCCAATCTTATGGTGGGGCGGGTGCGGATCTTTTGCCTCCTGCAAATGCTTATGGGGGAAATGCTAATTATGGTACCGAGGCTGTTCCTCCTCCATCAAGCTATGGTGGGGGGCCAACATCATACCCTCCGATGTACAGTGGCACACCCGGTAGTTTTGGTGGTGGTGGTGATATGGGAGATGCAAGGACGGGAGGTCGAAGGGGTCCACCCTCAGGGTTTGATGGAGGCTATGGCGGTGGCGCTCCACGGCACCATGGGGGTGGTTATGGAGGTGGTGGAACTGTTGCCGCTGATGACCCCCCGGCTAAGGTGAAGCAGTGTGACGAGAACTGTGGGGATACTTGTGACAACTCAAGGATTTACATATCAAATTTGCCACCAGATGTGACCACTGATGAACTGAGGGACCTCTTTAGAGGAATTGGACAAGTAATTTTCCTTTTCTTTGAGTCAAATACATGGATTACACAAAGTAGCAGTGAACTTTTCGTCCCCTATTTTGACAGCACATTCTGCACCGTCCTTTTAATGCTATTGTTTGTTTCGTTCTCCTATGCTTTTCATAGGGACTTTAAAATAAGTTGTTTTTGTAATTAGTCATTGGTGACAATGTGGGCAAGGATACAGACTAGTAATAAATGCTTATGTGATGTCCACTTTCATTAATTTTGATGGTATGGATACCGGTGACATATGCTTTTGATGAGTGGTTCCTCTGTGACCGATTCTTATGTTCTTTCCATCATCGATTCCTCAATGATGTTGACAGCACATTCTGCATCATCCCTTCAATGCTGTTGTTTGTTATGTTCTCCAATGCTTTTTGTAGGGACTTTAAAATGGGTTATTTTTGTAATCATGGTCTTCGGTGACGGTATTAGTGAGCATATAGACTAAAATATTTTATATCAACTTGTCATTGAGTTTGATGGTGTATATACTGAGATGCGGGTGACTAATGCTTTCAATGATCCTCCTTGGTGACTTATTCTTATATTCTGTCCCTATGTAATTATACTTTTATTGAAACGTGCTTTGGATTTACTTATGCTAGTCAGAAGCATGATAGTTGTGTACCTACTTTGCAGGTTGGAAGAATCAAGCAGAAGCGAGGCTACAAGGACCAGTGGCCATGGAATATAAAAATTTACACTGACGAGGAAGGGAACAACAAAGGGGATGCTGTGTTGTCTTATGAAGATCCATCCGCTGCACATTCTGCCGGCGGTTTCTTTAACAGTACGTGGCAGTTCTTTTAAGCTTGAACTCTATAGTTATGCCCGCCCTCACAGCTAGCCATTGCGTTCGAGTTCACGAATGACCTCCGGGCTCATGGCAATTATTTCACAAAAAAAGATGATGAATTATCCTCAAAGAAATATGGATTGATCGATAAGTGGATCTATGAAGATTGTGAAAGGTCATTCGTAGATTTTGGACCAGAAATAAATGATCAGAAATATAGAAGTTCTAAGATTGGAGGCAATCGCGGCCAATTATGTAAATTGAAAATAAAGATACATTTGCAAAGGAATGGATCAATCGAGGGTTGCTTTATGAGCCCGTTTGGTTCAACTTTGGGGAAATGATTTTGGGAAAATACAAATATCTTTGAAGTAAAAGAGTTTTCCGAAATGTTACACCGTTTGATAAATTGTAATGTCAAATAGCATTGAAAAGTAACTTTAGCATAAACACCATTTGGCAAAACTCACATTTGTAATTGGCTTTTGCTCTCTATATATATTTTAAAGTCTAAAAATCAAATCCGGCGGCCAGTCAACTGCCGGACAGCCAGATATGGCCGCCAAACCGCTAGGTCGGGCGGCCTAAGGTCGCAGAGGCCAGATCTAGCCTCAAGACCGCCAAATCTGGTCGCCAGACGACCAGATCTGGCGGCCTAAAGTCGCGCAGACCCAGGTGGCGTCGCCTGGCTCGCGCCACCCCAGGCGGCGGTAACGGCTGCCGGAGAAGCCCAACTCTCAGGCAGGAAAGACAAAGACGAATGAGGAAAAAGATGAACAATGAACTTGCATTTCCAAAATGCCAAATGCTGATATTTGGCCAATGAGCTTTCAAAATTGTTTGTCAAACACAAAATATTTTCCTCAAGGGACTTTGGAGGCTTTGGGGGCCTAAAGCCCATTGGGAAAGCTAAACCAAACAGCCTTTATAATGAGTGCTAGGTTACATTTGGTAGCCACAATGAAATTCATTATAGAATAAAATTTATTATAACCCATGTTTAGTTTATTCCCCAAATATGATAAGGTTGGATATGATAACGATATTACCTTAATAGAAATATCACATGAGAGAGATGTACTAAATGTAGATAAGATTTCTAATATTTACACTATAATATTTATTTTTCTCAAATACAAACTTCTCAAATTAATAAAAATAAGTCTTTACAGGCCAAAAAAAAAAAGTAAAAATAAAACGATAATTAAATATTAAAATATTTGAATTCTAAAATTAAAAAAAATTACAAATTTTTTATTTTATTTTATCATATATTCGAATTTCCTTCTATCTTATAATGTTTACTCCATACATAGCCTTTGTATCTATTACATATTTTGGGGATACTGGTATAGTTTATTACTAAATAAAATTTTACAATTGAGTGATGGAAGGGATTAAAAAGAAAAAACAAGATTTGCCGATATGTCATTCGTACCAGATAAAGAGTAAAATATGATATGAAAATATTTGGCTTTATGCAATTCGCCAAACAATCATCTTATCTTAACTAGAAATCAAAATGACCAAATGCAAGCATTTATATACCAGCAGTTATATATACAACGGTTATAATGATTACTAGATTTGAATAAAAAAATAACTTTCTAATCCTATATGTGGTTACAAGATTTTTCATGATTTCCTATTATCTAGCAACACTTATCCACATATAAGTTATTCAACAATGCTTATCAACATCAAGTTACAAAAATCCTAAATTAGCGCTATCGCAATAACCACCCACTAATTACGTTTGTATTGATTGCTCGTTATTGATGACTTTGCCTATTAACTTCTCAAGTCTTGATGAAGGCTCACATTATCAATGATTTGGTGATTGTCAATGCTCTTCAAGTTGCCATAGTTTAGTTCATTAATGACTTTATTCATCAAGCTATGCTCTCATAAACTATAGTGAACTAATTGAATCTTCTTACCTCTGTAGAAGAACTATTGGCAAATTGGGTTTATACTAAAGGGCATAATTGTCATTGAATTGCTTTAGCCCTAAACCCTATGTATATATTGTAAATTACTTCATCAATGCGAGTGAGTTCGCCCAAATTTGCGAAGCTGCTGGGATGAATTGAATAATTTGGATACGTTACAGCAATGCTCCTGTTCGGCTCATTCTATCATCACCACACAACAAGAGAATCGGCGCTTGTTTCAATTTCTCATGGGTCTAAATCCGAGGTACGCTAATGTTATTAGTCAGATTTTACTAATGAATCCGTTACCTAGTGTTGCACGTGCATATGCGCTAGTTCTTCAAGATGAGTCACATCGCCATATCCAATTGGACCGCCCACTATCCGACCAAACAAGCACTTTGCTTTGCACTCACGGAAATAATGCTCCACGGCCGTACACGAATTCCTCATACCATGGACAGCCCAGCTCTCTTGGTGCCCCCACTCCGTCCGTTAACCTAGCTAAATGGACGAACACGTCTCGCAGCCGAGAAAGATGTGCCCACTGTGGCATCTCGGAACATACGCGGGATGTGTGTTATCGACTTCATGGCTTCCCTCCTAACCACAAGCAACGCCATGGACAGCCATCTACTTCCTCCCGGCTCACGGATAACAAGTCCAGTCATACTTCTGATGCGGCACCTCCACCATTCACAAATGATCAGTATAAGCAATTGATGCGCTTGTTGCAAGAAGTAAACATCCCGAAAGCCAACCTCTCAGATAATGTTCTCGGCTTAACTTCGAATTCATTTAATTCCAATACTTGGGTCATTGACACTAGCCCCACCAATCACATCACATTTGAACCCCATTACCTTACAAACCCGACATACTATTCTTCTCCACATCCCACCGTTGGAATTCCGAATGGTGTTGGTGTCCCTGTGACATCACACGGTTCAGCCCCCCTTACCTCAACTATGTCCCTTGATAATGTCCTTTGTGCTCCCTCTTTCAAATACAGCTTATTGTCAATCTCCAAACTCACTCAAACTTTAAACTGCTCAGTCATTTTTTTTCCTCACTACTGTCTTTTTCAGGACCTCTTAACGAAGAAGATCATTGGTCGGGGACATAAGCGTGGTGGTCTCTATTATCTAGAGATTCCTACCGAACCTGCCGTTCTTTCTACTACAACCTCTTCATCTCATCTTTGGCACGCCCACTTAGGCCATCAATCTAAGTCAGTTTTATCTACTTTTCAACAAACTTTATGTTTTAGTCAAGCAAAACAATTTAGTCCATGTGATGCTTGTCATTTATCCAAGCAAACACGTCTGTCTTTTGAGTCTAGCACTATTACTACTTCATGTCCTTTTGAGCTTATTCATGTTGACATTTGGGGACCTTATTCTCATTTTACACATAAGACATGTCGTTATTTTTTATCTATTGTTGATGACTATTCGTGCTACACTTGGATTTTTTTACTTACTTTTAAGTCTGATGCCATTGACTCGATGATTTGCTTCTTTACTTTTGTTGAGACTCAATATCAAACCAAAGTGCAAAATGTTCAATTGATAACGGGACTAAATTCCGTTCCTCTCGCTTACAAGAGTTTTTTTGCGCACACGGTGTTCACCACCAACATAGTTGCCCTCACACTCCTCAACAAAATGGAGTTGTTGAGCGTAAGCATGTCACTTGCTCAATGTTGCTCGTGCTTTGCGTTTTCATTCTAACATACCTCTTCACTTTTGGCGGATTGTGTCTTAACTGCTACTCATATCATTAATAAATTACCTAGTCCTCTCCATCACAATAAAACCCCGTATGAACTTCTTTATGGCAAACCACCTTCCTATTCTCATCTTCGTGTCTTTGGCTCATTATGTTATGCTTCCACTAGTCATCTTCACTCCAATAAATTTGGTCCCCGATCTCGCTGATGTGTTCTAATTGGTCATCCCACAAACCACAAAGGTTACCGTCTCCATGACCTTCAAGACCAAACAATTTTTATCAGTCGCGACGTCATTTTCTATGAACAATATTTTCCTTTCCGTCAAACCATCAAACATACCACAACCGAACAGCCCTCAGTACTTCCATTACCCATACTTGACCTCGGTGAAACATACCCACCTCCCTCCACCGCAGTCCTTGCACCGACCTCAACTCCTCACCCTCTTGCACCCACGATTGCACCATCACCAACTGAACCCGAAGCCATGCCTCGGCCATCTTGGCAACACCATCCACCCGAATATCTTCGGGACTACTATTGCGCTATTGTGGCCTCCGATCAATCCTCTTCGGACTCTAAGGTAGCTGAATCAGGTAGTCTTTATCCTTTATGCAATTGTTTATCATACTCGCGTTTTTCACCCACTCACCGTGCCTTTTTAGCCTCCATATCCTCTGAACAGGAACCTGAAACTTATGACACTGCGTGTCAATCTCCCAAGTGGCGGGAGGCAATGTCTTCTGAGATACAGGCTCTTGAACAGAATGGCACTTGGGAAATTGTTCATCTTCCTCCTAACAAACATCCCATTGGATGTAAATGGGTTTACCGCATCAATTATAATTCTGATGGTACCATTGAGCGTTACAAGGCTTGGCTTGTTGCAAAGGGCTACACTCAAACAGAGGGGATTGATTACCATGACACATTTGCGCATGTTGCTAAAATGGTAACTGTTCGTACTTTATTAGCTCTTGCTTTAATTCATCATTAGCCTCTTTACCAATTAGATGTGAATAACGCTTTTCTGCATGGTGATCTTGACGAAGAGGTCTACATGAGGTTTCCACCGAGTTTTCATACTAAGGGGGAGAATTTAGTTTGTTGACTTAAGAAATCACTCTATGGCCTTAAACAGGCATCGAGGTAATGGTTTGCTAAATTCTCTTCTGCACTACTTAATGTTGGACAGTCAAAGGCGGACTATTCACTTTTTACATTAGTCAGTGGCTCTCTCTTGACCATTTTCCTTGTTTATGTTGATGATTTGGTTATAACAGGTGATGATGAAGTTATGATTCAACTTCTCAAGCAATTTCTCGACACACAATTTTGTATTAAGGACTTGGGCACTCTCGAATATTTCTGGGATTTTCTTGCCACAAAGGAAATACGCTCTTGATATTTTGTTTGACATTGGTCTTCTTGGTGGACGTGCTATTGATACTCCGATGGAACCCAATATACAATTTTCCAACTCCTCTCCAACTCTTAAGGATCCAGGTTCATATCGACGACTTATGGTAGATTATTATATCTTACAGTAACTCGTCCAGAGTTACTCTTTGCAGTGCAACATCTTAGTCAATTTATGCACTCTCCTCATGAAGACCATTGAAATGTTGTCCTTTGCATTGTGCGCTATCTCAAGCATGATCCTGACACTAGTTTATTTTTTCCATCTGATTCAACTCTCCAACTTAATGGTTATACAGATTCTGATTGGGCATCATGTTCTACATCCCGACGATCTGTTTCTGGCTACTGCATGTTTCTTGATTCTTGTCCTATTTCATGGCGTTCCAAAAAACAAATCACTGTTGCTCGTTCCTCAGCAGAAGCCAAATATCATGCTATGGCGTCTACCGCATGCGAAATCACATGGCTTCACATGCTTCTCTCGGATCTCCATGTCAACACTACCATTGCCAATCTTTTTTGTGATAATAAAGCAGCCATCCACATCACCACTAATCCTATCTTCCACGAATGAACCAAACACATCGAGATTGACTGTCACTTGGTTCGTGAAAAAATTCAAGATGGCACTTTGCGTACTCTTTATGTTCCAAGTCACTCCCAACTCGCGGACTTGTTCACGAAACCGGTCGCACGTGATTTATTTTGTAATTTTAAGAACAAGTTGTTGACATATTTACATTCACCAACTTGAGGGGGAGTATTGGCAAATTGGGTTTATAGTAAAGGGCATAATTGTCATTATATTGCTTTAGCCCGAAACCCTATGTATATATTGTAAATTACTTCATCAATGCGAGTGAGTTCACCCAATTTCTACAAGAACTTATTTTGTTCTTTCCCTCCAGATTATGAAATGAGGGGATACACAATAAATGTTGCAATGGCGGAGAAGTCAGCTCCTAAAGCTCCACCTGCATGTGATCGTGGGTAAGTCATATGTTATGCACATATGTTTGAACTCTAATAATCAGGCCATTGTGTTTCAAATCCAATGTGTTTGAACTGTACTGGTGCGTGCCTAATAGAGCTATTATGTTTTGAAAGTAGAGCCTAATGGAGCCAGGGCCAAAGGATTTGTTTGTTATTCCTGTGGTAGTGTTTGTGGTTACTCATCTTGGTTCATATTTTGTCTTTGCAATGCAACAGGGGTGGTAGAGGTGGCTATGGTGGTGGTGGGGATAGACGCAACAGAGATGGCGGAGGTTCTGGGCCAGATCGACATTATCATAGTGGAAATCGTTCGCGTCCTTATTGATAATACTTCAGCATGGGAGATATTATGTATACTAGAAATTGTGGTTCGAGAGTTTAGTTGTGTGTTGCGTTGGCTGGATTGTTCTTTGACTGGAGACTAAGAGGTAGGTTGTTCACTTACTTGGGCAATACCACTATTCTCCTTTTATCTTGGAATAGGTGGAGGGACTTTAACAGTAGGCGTTGGATTGATTCTGTTGTGTGAATTTTTTTTTTAGAGGCAAGTGAAATAGTCCCCAATTGCTTGCTGCTAAGGTAGGTAGTGTCTTCAGGTGAGTACTGCTCTTTCAAAACCACAATTTTCTTCCTCGAAGTGGTCCTGTAATGGATGGTCGTATTCTCTCGCAGTTTATTACATAGAAAGATAAGATGCTGGTGTAATCGGTAAACTAGATGGCATGAACACATGCCTACCTCAAGTAGGTAGGCGACATATGATTTTAGCTGGCGACAGGGATTCGCTTGTAGCATAAACTACTTTACATATCTCTAATGGGCGGTCTCATCTTCGATCTTATATCTTGGGCTTACGATGGTTCAGAAAATCATAATTTTGTTATTTTCAGGTTGATTTTATCTGTTACTCAGCTGTATATTTGATTTAGCTGGTAGGTAATGATGACTATGATAACTGGTCTCAACACCCCTTCCTTTTGAACTATAAATTATCTTCTTTTCGGTATTGGGTCAGGGTTACAGGGATAGGGATCGGTTGCGGGAAATTTAAAGTCTGACCCATCTTTCAGGGGTTACACAGGAATTTTGTTTTTCCATTTTTTTAAATGATGTGACCGACTGTGAAAAGCGGTCAACGATGATCATTGTATATTTATAGGCTTGTTGAGAACAACATGAATCAACTGGGGGTCCGGACAGGAGGGGTATCCATTGTCGTGGGTAACTTTGATGGATGCCTTCAATGTAGCAAGCCAAGCTAATAGATCTTTGTCCGGGGGGCTGGCATACTGGTTCTTAACCGTCTCCACTAGGAAACTGGGTGGATTGATGATGCATTAAATTTTCTGCCGTATACGGGTCTTCTTGGTTTTTTCTTTTTGGCGGCGCCATTTTTTGTAGTTTGCTGCAGGAGTTAAAATTTCCAAGCTGGTTCTCTGGAATGGCAGATAGGATATTAGGATGTATGGGAATCCTCAAATATTGTAAAGACAATGAATAAGGGGTTTAGTTCCATTTATTTGTAAAGTCAAACTAGAGGTTTCGTGGCACCGAAGTTCAATGGGAAATCATCTTACTTCAATTGTTTCTCTTTGTATTGTTTTTCAGTCCTTTTTTGTGCGTCTGATCGTTTCTCCTAATCCCTCGCCCTCTTTCTCCTCGTCTTTCCACCACTCTTTAGATTGAAAAAATTATTGGAAGCTAATCATAATGTTAAAACCTGTTGAAGCAAGCTGGAAATCTCCAGTTCGCATGTGTGGCTGTTATTGGTTCCTTCTTGATTGAGGAGATAATTGCAATAAAACATAGCTTACCAGCTTCGCTTCTTTGAATTATACAAGAGATAGAAATACTTTCTTTTATGTCTTTTCCTTTTATATTTTTTAATTATTCATGAAGCCATCTCATTCATTGAATTAATATGATTGACTATTTCTATTAACCCTTATTTTATTACATGGTATGAATCATAAAGTTGTATAAGAATCGACAAAATAGAGGTGGCTCTATGAAAAACTTAGAAGTGATTCGATAAAAAGGTCAAAAATGTTATTCTATATACTTTCCATCCTTCAAAAATATAGTTGCGGTCAATGGAGTGTTTATTTTGCTAAGGCAAACACAATTAATCTATTAATCTCGTGCTTCTTTTTGGATTAAATTTAGCTGCTTTGAGACATGTTCTTGAAGATCCTTGATAGCGGCTTGAAGGATTTATGACTCATCTACATGTCGCTTCTCTTAGCTGTCCATTAGAAACCCAAATTTATGTGAATTTCCCTTGTATCGAAGTCGAACTACTAATCTACTCTAGTTGCGAGGACCAAGTTTATCGAAAATGCCAACTTCTATAGCTTCATCATGGACCGACGACTCTCTTGCTTTTTGGCAAATATGGACCAAACTATGTTTCAACTAGCTAAAGCGACGCCTTTAGGCGAGGAGACCACAGGCTACGGGGCGCGCTACACTGAATTGGGCCATTTTTGCCTTCTGTCAACTTGCTCCGACGAAACTGAAAGGCAGAGAGATTCAGAGAATGGGACTGAGTAGTTCAGTCAGCTCTTTCCCAATCTCACAATGCTGTAGGCCGGGATTTGGAGTTCGAGGACCGTGAGCACATGAAAGACGATGGTGATACTCCCAAACGATGGAGGGAAGGCGATTCTGTGAGGGACACGACAGAAGAGAGCGACTGCTCAGGGAATTAATTACATGTGCGACTTGGTTTTATAAATTTGAGGCGGTCGGGATCAATGGACGAGTTAAGCTTCTTCATTAGCCTGACCAACATGTGCTCTGTGGTCATCAAATGAATTGTTGGACCATGGATTGATTCCTGGGGAAATCAAGGTGGAAGGAACAGAAGGGAATGAGTAATCAGTGATATCTCCGATACTAGAATGAAGAAAAAAGTGCCGGCATATGCTGCCGGCTACTTCACTCGATAGATCAGTACAATTCCAGTTTATTGCGCCCGCAAACAGATCATTCTTTATTTCTAACCAAGTCATGCTCCTTGTTCAAGTCGTCAATTGCGATATTTGACTTGGTCAAATAAAGAAGTATTTTTTTGTTGGAAGACAAGGAAAATTGACTTGGTCAAAAGGGCCAACGGCTATGTAAAGGAAAAGAAGGGTACGTGCAGAGAGGAAAAATAAGAAAGAAGGAAGAGAAAAAAGAAAAAAGAAAAAAGGGAAAATAAAAGAGAAAGGGGTACGCCGGATCGAATGGTACTTTCGACTTTCTTTGACCGTTGGATCGCATGGTACTTTCGACTCTATTTTTCATTTTTACTTTCAACTTATTAAGGATAGGAAAGATTCTACGCAATGAAACTTAGAAAATTGTAATTTTATTAATGATATCTAAAAGAAGACTGATCCTTATAAAGTATGCCCAGACGGAGCACACAACATCATATCCCAATATTATTTAATCCATACAGAATTTATTGAACACATTTGAAATCTCCTTTAATCATGACGGACAGTGACATTAAATTGGATAACTGCATGACCCTGTGAAAATGAGATAGTTTCGAGCGTTGTGTAGCCTCGTGCAAATCGGAACTTCCCGGTCCCCCCCACCACTGACAACTCGAGGACCCTCTGGAGTTGCTTGCCTGCACCCTGGAGCTCTAGGGTGCTCCCGTTGTAGGCTCGGTTGGTGAACACAATCGAGAACACTGTTTGAACATTCAACCCATCCAACGACGCAATCACATACATGCCCTGTGCCCGCCCAACCATGGCTGAGTTAGGGTCCGGTGTCTCGGTTATTGGTTCATCAGCAATGAACACCGTCCCGAACTGGCTGAATGACCAGAGCTTCCCGGGTATGCCCACGACGGGGATGTCATTGGCATTGGGCCCGGCAATGATATCCTGGAAGTACAACACCAGCTTAGTGGTGTGTGGAGGCTGGACAGTTGCCTCTGATGAATAGGAATGCATGAGAATTGAGTAAGTGGATAGGAGAAGAAGTTGCGAAAATGTCGTGGCCGTGAGAATTTTGGGAGCTGAGATTAGTGCCATTTGATGAAGAAGAAATGGCCAGCTAAAGAAGAGTGATGCTGTTTTTCCCGGTTAAAATGTGGGTTCCCTCTTGTCTATTTATTTAGGAAGGGATTGGATCATTTGTCCATTGTCCTATCCTATGAAGTACAGACATGTTGCCCGTTCTTCCGTGTCGTGTCCGACACGCTCCGTATCATGCCGTGTCGTGTCCATTGTCCTATCCTCTGAAGTATGGGTTGCATGTGCTTTCGTGTCGTGTCCGACGTGCGGTCAACGTTGACCGCGTGTCGTGTCCGACGCTCGGTCAATGTTGACCACGTGTTGGATGATACATGGTCAAACACGTTTTGACACGCGTTTCTGGAAGATGGGAGATAATATTCCGTAGTTCCAAAGTGCACCGCTTTTTTTTCTTATCCAATAATAAATCGACACGTGTTGGATGAGGTGGAATAAAAAAAATAAAAATCTTTTTTTCACTCTTCATCTTCCTCCCTGACAGAGAACACCCGTCCGGCCGCCATCTCCGCCCCCTTCCGGTGTCACTTGGCCGCATCCAGATCTGGAACCGCGAAGCCATGGCCGCAACAGACCTGGCCAACCTTTAGATCCCGGCGACTCCCTCCTCCAGTCATCACTGAGCTTCAGAAAAGCTGAGCGCTAAACCTTCTCCAGATCTCGACCGAGCCATGGCCGAGCAACTCCTCCTCCAGATCTCGGTCGAGCCATCATGGCTGAGCCTTCAAAAATGATGGAACAAGTCTTGACGAGGCCATCCCTCGCCCAGATCTGGCGAGGGCCGGCCTAGTCTGTGAAGCCATAACCGCGACAGATCTAGCTCCAAGGTCTATTGTGCGGCCATGGCTTCAAGTTCTGTCGAGAACGCGGCCATGACTCCGCGGTTCCAGATCTAGATCCTGCCATGGCTCCAGATCTGTCATGGCTGGGCTTCACGGAAGGGGACTTGAAGGGAGGACAATGGAAGGAGACACCAGAGAGAGAGACTCCATGACTGTTCCAAGTCCCCTCTGGCTTGTGCGGTGGAGACAGCCGCACCGGATTCTCAAGTGGCTGGGCAGGCGGTGGCCGGAAGGAGGAGGAGGCCGTGTCAACCATGGCCGAGAAACGATTTGCAGAGGAGAGGAGAAGAGTGGGTGGTGCAGGAAGTTGAAAAAAAAAAGATTTTTATTTTTTATTCCACCTCATCCAACACGTATCGATCTATTATTGAATATAAATAAAAAAACGCGCGCCACGTCAGCAATTGACGTGATGCTTGGGAACCAATGAATATTTTCTCGGAAGATGGAGGCTGGAGGTGAGGGCGAGGGAGCAAAGACGAGGCTGCGAGCAACGGCGAGCCCACGACGGCGAGAGACAGAAGAGGAAAGGAAGGCTGTCGTGCGGCGAGGAAGATGAGGAAAAGGAGGGCTGGCTAGGGTTTTTGATAAGAAAACTCAAAAATAAAAGAATAAATAAAAAAGGAATCCAATGGTGTGACTTTTAATTTTGGGGGGAGGGGAAGTGACGGCTTATATGTCACTGTAGTGGGGGAGGGAAATAAAAGTGTAATAAATTTGGGGGACGAGGGAAAAAAGGGAGCAGTGATGCGGGGACTTTTTTCTTAAACAAAAAAATAAATAAATGAGATTGAAAAATAATTTTGAAAAATAAAAGTACTAAATTTTAAATAATGATAAATTTTAGTCATTTGTAGAAGATCATAGATTTATTTAAATAAATTGATTCTAATTTCTTATTAATTATTAGTTTCATCAATAACTTTTGTTAAAATTAAAAATATGTTTCCAAACATGGACACACATTAATTATGAATATGCTTTTTGAATTTTCAATGAATTGATTTATTAATATTATTAGTGTAAATTCATTATAGACTCAATTAATTAAAAATAAAATATTCATTAAATATATAACGTGTCAACGTACGTCAATTCTATATTTTTAAGAAATGACGTATGTCGTGTCGTGTCGCATGCGATACCAATGCTACTTAAGTCCTATTTGCAATAGGAACTGAACCAATGAAAATGCGGAGATGCTCTTGCCTGAGTCAACGAGGTTGACGCATTATTTATGACAAACCCTATCTTGGAAAGTGGGAAGAAGAGTGATTTGCTCAATTTTTTCTGTTCTTTAAAAAAAAAAAAATACAGAGTAATCCTCAAGTTTCCTCTTTCTCTACTCCTATTCGGTAGGGATTCCCAAAAAAAGACGATCAAATTGGCCGGCCCTTGCGAAATTAACGGCGACGACTCTATATCAAAATTTTTTAAAGTCTTGGAATAAGGTTTTGCCTTCTTATTTGGTACATTTTGGTTAATTATATTGGCCAATAAGTTATAAGTATGGAAAGGAAGGGATTTGAACCCTCGAGAGCCGACCGGCCAAATTTAAAATAATTAATAAAAATTCGAAAACATAAAATATTATTAAAAAATTATTGGTCGGTTGGACTGAATTAGTATAATTATAAAAATTTTAGAATTCAATTGGTCAAAAAAATAAGTTTTGAACTAAATCGGCACAATTGTAACAGGTTTAGAACTTTTTTAGTAATTTTTCTAGAGCAAAAATACATTAGATGTAGGACGTGAAAGATGAAGAAATGTTTCCTTTTCTACCATATATTTATTTTATTGTAAATTATTAATAAATCCACCTCATTCGTAGGATCTATGTGATGTACTATTTTTGTTAACGGGGAGTTCTATGACAAAGCATTATATAAGCTGGACTTTTTTGGTTCGAAATATTGGCTGGACTTTGTTTGCTAAGATTTGGAATTGCAAGACTCTTGGTGAGTGAATATTGTTTTATGTACTTTCCATCCTGAAAAGTCACCGTGCGAGGCTCGCAATTGGTGCAGTATTGAACCTAGATGCTGATGCTCACGATTTCAATACCCGTATCAATGATTTGGAGGAGATCTCTCGAAAGGTATATTTAGTGCTCATTTTGGCCAACTTTCCATCATCTTTCATATTATTTTACAAAACAAAAATGTCGTTGATCTCGTAATTCATGTGGGATTAAGTTTAGTTGCATTTGTGCATGGTCCTTTGCTGTTTCTGTTATCTGTCCATCGGGGAACCACTGTAGCCAAGGCAAATTCTCGCCTCAGCCATGGGAATAATCGGGTGATTTGAATCGTCGCATATGAATATTTCACTTGGCACCCATTGGATCCAATAATTCAATGCACTCGGCTTCATCATGGGCCAGTTCTTATCTTTGTCGGGCAAAAAGGAAGTAACTCTATTTCAATTATAACTAAATCCGTCAAATGGATTGGGTCAATATGAATAAAAAACTATGCATCTGATTCAAATTGATTCATTTTTATATAATACAATTTTAATGACTCATACCGAGATTCGATCCAAACCTAATTCAATCCTATCCGATTCTTAGCAATTTTTCCTCTTAAATACAGAAGGCTGCATATTGAAAAAATAAAAACTAACCAATTAACAACAAATTAAATGTGAAAATAATTAACAAATAAGAAATTATTTAAAAAATGACAAATCAAGCTATTAGAACACGTATCTTGTTATTTCTCCTGATATTAGAAATTCGATCTACTTTAACAGAAGAGAACATGCCTGGAAAGATATGTATAACATAAACTCCGACAATGATAAATCCATTTCAAACTTTTATTAAAACTTCAAATAATCCCCATTTTGCTTGATCCATTTGAGATGAGTCAAAATATGGATCCTTTGACCCGTTTTTTAGGCGCTTTCCCAATACCAACATTTGGCTGAAAACCCCTTGAACAGGCTTGTCAAATACCCCAATATTTCCCCAAAGGGCTTTGGAGGCTGAAAGTTCATTGGCAAAGCTGAACCAAACGTACCATTTATCATCTCAACTTATAACTAAAAATCTCCTTACAGGCAAGGAGACTAGGGGCCATGAGGCATGCTACGCTGGATTGAGCAATTTCTGCCTTTGGTCCCTTGCTCTACGGAAATTGAAAGCCAGGATTCAGATTATGGGATTGAGCAGTTTAGACAGCTCTTTCCCAATCTCACAATGCTCTAGGCTGGGTTAAGAGGACCACAAGCACACGAGAGACAAGGGCAACGCTGTTGAGCAACTGAGAGAAAGCGATTCTGCAAGGAACATAACAGAAAAGTAATCATTTAGTGAATTACATGCGCAACTCGGTTTTGTGAACTTGAGGTGGTCGGAAACGGAGAGCAAATTAAGCTTCTTCATTAGCATAACTAACATGTACTGTGGTCATCTAATCTAGTGTTAGATCATGGATTTCTCCCTAAAGAAATCAAGGAGTACGGAACTAAAGGGAATGAATAATTATGGCATGGAATCACCATTTATGCATTCCATTGATGCAGACTGAACCACTAAACCTGCTCTAGGATGAAACCACATAGATCTATAAGAGGAATTATCAAGCGAAACTGTTGATGCTAGCTTGAAGAAAAGATACCGACACATGCTGTTGGCTAACTCGCTCAGTGAGTCGGGAAATTTTCAGTTGTATCTATAGACAAATCGATCTTTAGTTTCTAACCGAGTCATACTCCTTGCTCGAGTCTCCTTATTCATCTGTTCCCTGTTGATTACTTACTGGCTTTGCTTCTTTGAGCTCGGAGTTAGTTAAGGTGCATATCATAACATTTCTCTTCCGAAAATTTCAAAAATAATTTTTTTCTATTTTTATTCATTGGACCTGAGTAAAAAAGTGGGTTTAATAACTACACAAAATTTATAATTTCGGAATAGAAAAAGAACAAAAATGTGTTTGATATGACTCACAAATATTCATTGGACCTGAGTAAAAAAGTGGGTTTAATAACTACACAAAATTTTAGCAACGCCTCTTTTTCCTTCATCTCAGTCTCCATACTCATGTGGTTAAGCCTCTTATTCCTGATTTCCATTTCGTGTTTTAGTTGAATTCCATCCGTAGCATTTTGATGTACAACTTGGTCCTTCTTCTCATTGGGCTTCTTCTCCACACTTTCTCCTCTATCCTTCCACCTCAGGATGTAAGGGGGAGATGGTCTCTTTTTCTCAGAAAAACCGTTCTTTTATTATTTTTTTCCTTCAGGTGTTCCTTATCTCTCCTAATATGATCGATTGGGAATGTCTTATTGGGCTTGAATTTCTCAAACTTCCTGCATTTTCTTGAACTTACACCAGAACTTCTTGAGCTCTCTCTATCTTGCCTTGAGCTCATTGTCTTTCTGCCTCAGCATTTTGGCCCTCTTCTTCAATTTCTCTTCCATCTTTGCCCTCTCAACTCTCAGCTTCTTCATCATCCTCCTACATCTCTTGCAGTTCCTCTTCACAACTATTTGCCATTAGCTTCTTCGAGTTTATCATCGGCTTGCTCTTCTCCGAGGATGTGACAAAAGTTGTTGGATTATCTGATTTGGTAATAGAGGAGGCTACAAGAACTTCTTGTTTCTCTGTAGCAGAGGCCACTTGGAAATCTCACTCTTCCATGCTGTTGTTCTCCTTATTGGTAAAAGTTGCGGCATTTCCTTCTACCCACCTGAACCAACAAACTCCGGTAAATAACTCGTTTCCTATGGTTTTTGGGAGTAAACACTAGTTGAAAACCTCTACGTTACTTTCTTCACTACTTAATAACATCGACCACTTGATCCTTTACAAGCGACGGAAAGTCGGTCCCAGCTTTCCACCCTATCTAATAGAAATATCTCCTAAACTCATCATTACATTGCAACGCTGATTTTATTTTTAAGAGAATTCTGAAGGTGGCGTAATAGTCTTCACAGAAGTTGGCAAATTGCTTGAATAACTTCTATCGATTTTTCTTTGGAAAAATCTAGAGGTGACAACTTGTAGAAACATCTGAGAATAGGAGGGAGAGAGCCCCATTTTATTGATGACATTTGCAAGAACATAGTGTACATTTTGTTTATCAGTACGCAGGACAGAACACACAACCTCCAGTCATATTCAATCTCCGCACAATTTGTCAAAGGCGTTTGAGATCTCCTCTAATCAAGATGGACTGTGACGTTGCACTGGATGACCAAGTACGGCTGCGGCATGTCCACGTAGATATTCTCAAACTTCATGTAGCCCCGCGCGAACCGGAACTTCTCAGTCCCCGCAACCACGAGAGCTCACTGCTGCCTTCCTCAAGCTTGCTTGCCCGTGCCCTGGATATGCAGGGTGCTCCCGTTGTAGGCTCGGTTGGTGAACACGATAGAGAACATGGCTTGATTCTATAATGGGTTACTAGCCAATTAAAGAGAAAACTGGATTCCAGGGATAGTTTTTCGACTTCCAAATCCAAGACCAATCATCCGGCAGAACCTTCATCAGGCTTGCTGCTAGTCACAAAATCATAGGCATCAGTAGTGCTAAATTCCCCATTTTGTGAGAATTTCCAAGCAATGAGGTCCTCCGAACTCGAACCGCGAGCAATAGGAATGGCGTGAATGCATTGGATAAGTTCATCGTCAAATACTTGGAGATTTAACAGGTCCCAGGCACCCGGGCTAAGCTGAAAGTTGTTAACAGCCATTTCCTCTTCTGCAAGGTACTTCGTGAGCCCAAGACTTATTTCCCGATTAGGACTCCTTTGCCGTGAAACAAAAACGTTTACACTACTTTATTTTACCATGGGTCAAATGGTATTTTTGACTCCGTCTTTCATCTTTATTTTCAATTTGTCAAACATGTTCGAAATCTCCTCAAATCAATGACGGACCGTAACATTGCACTGGACAATAACCGAGTAAGCCCGCGACATGTCCACGTAGCCCCACATGAACCGGAACTTCCCGGTCCCAGCTGCCACCAGGTACCCTTCAACCCCCCCGGACTGCTTGCCTGTGCCATGGATCTCCAGGGTGCTCCCACTGTAGGCTCGATTGGGAAAAGATCCACAACATGATGTGAGCATTTGACCCGTCCAGCGACGAGGTTGTGTACATGCCTTGTGCCCGCCTGACCATGGCCCAGCCCGGGTCAGGCGTCTCAACCATGGGGTCATTGGTGAGGAGTATGGTCTCGAAATTGGCCGTTTCAAGAAGGCTGCGTTTGAGAACCACTTTGCAAAGCTCTTTGGAGGTCCAAAGCCCATTTGCCTAAATATTGGGTGTTTGGGAACACCCAATGAAACTGCCTTGGGCTTTCAGCATTTTGGGAATGGCCAGGTACTGTTCATCTTCTTCTTCGTCAGAGAGGCCGACGAGGTGTTGTGATGGGTCGGCAACGGGCAAGAGAGGCCGGCATGGTCACGGCACCCCGGCGACCGTCGCCGACCAATCGCGTGACCCAGATCTGGGTTCTAGGTCGCGATGGTCACACTTGCCACGACCTCCGGCGACCCAAGATGTCACCGCGACCTAGATCTGGTTCACAAAGGTCGCTTGAGTCGCGGCGTGCAACCTTCTCCACCTCGCCGCGACCGCCTAGGTCGCGGCAGTCACAGAGGTCGTCTGGGTCGCGACAAGCTGTCGCCGCGACCTCCGACGACCCACGACCTTGCCGTGACCCAGATCTGGGTGGCGGAGGTCGCCTGGGTCGTGGTGCGCAACCTCCTCCACCTCGTCGCGACCTCCAGCGACCCACGACCTCATCGCAGAGGTGGCTAGAGGTCACCTGGGTCACGACGCGTGACCTCCTCCACTTCGTTGAACCGCCTGCTCCTCGCCAGCAACTACTTGTTCTGGCCGGCCAACTTTTTTTTATTTTTTTGAATAACAAAAGGCTTTGCAAATATAATTTTCCCAAACACCATTTTACTCAAAGATACTTACAATGGACTTTTACAATAAAATTTATCAAACGCAATTTGCATTTTGGAAAACACCTTTAACTCAAAGGCCTTTGTATTTTCCCAAAAACTTTCCCCAAAAGTCTTTCCAAACGCACCCGAAGCATTCTATGGGGCCATGAAGTATTTCCATTGACAAAATAAATTTGCCAATACTAGTGACCACCATCCGTCACCGCACCCTCGCCGCCCTTTCCGGCAACGGTGGGCAGTAGCAGTGAGGGTCTACCTTCACCCGCTCTAGCCTTCATCTTTTTCTAAAAAAACAAATTATATATTTTTGAACCTACTTAAATAATATTTAAATTAAAAAATTTCAGATTTGCCATCTCTTGCCTTCATCTTAAAAAAATTGTATATTTTTTAACCTATTTAAATAATATTTTATAGTCTTATCCTTCATGTTTTAGCCATGTTGACATCACGTGGGAGAGAAAATAATAGAAAAAGCAACGTCTACATTTTTTAATAGACAAGTTGAGCAAAGTTAATATAATAATTTAATCACATCAATTTGACAAGTTTTAGGATTTAATTATACCTTTTGAAAAAAAAATTTATCTCAATCGTACTTCCTTGATAAATTTTATGACTTTCAGTACATTTATCCCAAAAGAAATGCCACTGGACGAAAATTTTGCTGCTTTGTGGCATGTTTTAACTCAACTTGCAGTTTCTCTTTGCTGTCCTTAGGCAAACAAACTTGTATTAATCTCCCTTGCATCGAACAAATAAAGCAACTGCTAGCCTACTTGAGTCGTTAGGACCAAGATTTGTCAAGAGTTATGGCATAAGATCGCGACTTATACATCCATCGATGCAGACTAAACCACTAAACCTACCCCGGTATGAAATCACAACGATCCATAAAGAGTAATTATCAAGCAAAGCTGCCGATACTAGCTTGAAGAAGAAGTGCCGGCATATACTACCGGCGGCCAGTTCACTCGGTAGGTCGGGATATTTTTTAATTTTCTTGTGCCTGCAAACAGATCAATCTTTGTTTCTAACCGAGTCATACTCCTTGTTTGAGTCTCTCATTCGTTTGGTTCCTTCTTGATTGAGGAGATAATTGCAATAAAACATAGCTTACCAGCTTCGCTTCTTTGAATTATACAAGACAGAATGGATCGCAGGCAATTGAGAATCCCATCTGCTGCCATGCTATAGCGATTAGAAATATAAGGAATGATCAGAGTAAGTACCTAGTACAACCCTGATTTTCGTCCTAAACCAACAAGTTTACAAAACTCATCGCAAGGTCTTGTTCTTCTCTTTGTACAGGCAGATTCAACACAACAGCCATGCAGTCTTCCCTGTCGAAAACTATATCTCTATTAGAAAACACTCATCAAACAAGATCAAGAACTCGCCTGCTCCAACAAAACTCTTTGTTAGGTGTTCTTCTTGCCATCAGAATTGGACAAGGAGAGATCAATAGACTCCAACTGACTTCGAAGGCTTTGGTTGTCTGCAAGCAGGCGGTCATACTCTAGGAGTAAGCCCTCAGATTGTTTCTTCAGAGCCTCGGCTTCAGCTTCAGTTGTCTTGGCTTCTTTGTCTTTGGTCTCGTATTCATTTTCCAGCTTATTCAGTTTTGTCCTCAGGGTGGCAATCTCTTCCTTCAAGCCTTTGACCTCCTCTGCACTGCCATTTTTCCCCTCATCAATGCCTCGACTCTGTTTCTTGGCTGCCTCCATGGTCTTTCTAAGCAAACGCAGTTCTCTTATGTAATGGTGCAATCTATCAATCATCAAAGACAGAAATAGCACAAATCCTGCATGAAATAAACCACATAGAATCAGATCCAACCCATACCTACAACAATGATAATATAGGAGAGCTTAAGGGCGACCTTTCTTCAGAGAAAGGTACCCAATGCATTAAAACTTTGGTATATGACATCCAGAATTTCGGCCAAACACATCATTAGCATTTCTGTGGTCTTGTAATTGTGTCTATACCCTTCTCTCTTAACTTTCTTTACCAGAAAAAGGCTTCTGGATACTAGTCGCTTGCAAAAGAAAACAATACAAGATAATTGGACCACTACACAGGCTGATACAGAGAGCAATGCTATACTGGCGAACCATTAGTGCATGACTGTATGGCAGTCTATAATCAGCCCACAGCGATAAAACAAAGCACAGGTTTCAAACGTACTAAATATAACACAAACTGAAGCAAACGCAATGAGCTCAAAACATGGGAACTAACAAGACAAACAGTCAAGCTCCAGTGAACCCATTAAGGCAAAAACAAAAAAGGGAAGAAATTAGCTGAAATGAGAAAATGCTTTTCGCATCAGCCAACATTATGCAAAGATCAGGCTCCCCAAGTAACAGCACCGATATTAACCCACAGATTCAATCAATAGATTCTCCAGAATAACCAGGTACTAATTTTGTCCTCTAGTACCCCAACCATCCTTTTTTCTATAGCATGATACAGATTATCAATGTCTAGGAATCAGTAACAATCCAGATCCACTGGGTCATGAAAGCCATGTATTTTAGTTCAGCAATCAAAAATCATGGGTCACTTATCCGATGCCAGCATCAGAGAACTCCAGTCCTATCCTATCCGAGACAAAATCTCCGATGCGCA
Organism: Eucalyptus guilfoylei; assembly: GCA_016097605.1. Lineage (NCBI taxonomy): Eukaryota > Viridiplantae > Streptophyta > Magnoliopsida > Myrtales > Myrtaceae > Eucalyptus > Eucalyptus guilfoylei. Next base: position 22,305,598 of record CM027860.1, read on the forward strand.
AGAGCATAAACCGATCAGAGTTATCGTACAGAGCGACCGAACTAAGGCATGGGGTTTAGCATTTCAATTGCGGGATCACAACCACAGACAGCAGCGCTTTCAACTCGCGAACTGCTAATTCGCCAGGATTACGCCCCACTGCAGATGCACAAAAGGTAGTAACCCCAAAATCTTAATTTTCTAGAAGACTCGTGACGAGCCCGGCGAACCAGCGCCAATGCCTTCCAATCTAGTATCATTTCTTCCCACCCTTTTCACCGGAGACCCAAACAAGAAGAACCCTAAGAGCTAAAATCACTCGACGTCTCAAAAAAAAAAACGCCGGCAACGATTACCATTCATCTAGCCCGAAAGAAGCCGAAAAACTCCACGCCAGCCGAGGGCGAGCTGGGAAAAAAACCCTTACCCATGAGAGAGGCCTCGAGCATGTGCTTGGACATGAGGACCTGGTCGGTGGGGTTGAGGAGGCCGGCCTCGACGGTGCGCCGCTGGATCTTCACCATGCTGTACAGGCTGGAGGCGAGCACGACCAGCAACGTGACGCCGACCGTCTTCACCATGACGGGGCCCCGGCCGCGCTTGACCCGATCCAGGGCCATGATCACCAGCTTCCGGAGAGGGGTCTTGAACAGGAGGGTCAGGATCAGCGCCATCTCGGCGGCGATCACGGTGTACAGGAGCTGTATCATCTTCTCGGGCAGAGGGGAGAAATGGGGAAATGAGTTTTGCAGAAAGGGTGGCTTCAATAGGGACAGAATTGGGATGCGATGGGGTCGGTTGGTTCAACTACTGGTTTGTCGAGAAAATGGGGGGATTTATACGATGATGTTGTCATTTGGCTTGGGGAAGGTCCTCCACGTCGGTATTGATTGCTTCGCCATGCTTCTCCATGTGCGACGCGTCTCGCGTGTCCGCCGTGTTCCTGGCTCCGCCGTCCCTCCTCCACCGCCCTTCATTTATGACAAATCGTGTTCCGGAGCATGACGTGAAAATCGCGTCCGACGTTTGATAAATTTTGTTTCCTGTTTTTTCTCGAAGGATTTTGTGAACCGTTTGCTTTCCAAAGTTAGAGATCACCGGGAATAATGAGATAGAAACGTGTGTCGCTCGGATGGATGTCTGTAATTTCTTTTTTTGGGATTACTTAAATGATGTATCCGTAAAAGTTGTTCGCTTGATTATCTATTATGATAAATTATTCCACGTGGTTTTTTTAAATGAATTTTTTGTTTGACTTGGCTTTTCTAAAAGAAATTTCAGAGTGAAAAATGGGATAATCCAAATTTTGAGTCTATCGTGAGATAAAATAGTGATAACATGAGACGTGCCAACGTAATAAATTAAAAATGTATTGAGGTTGCAACGTGTTGGAAGGAATGCACGAGATTCTGAAAATATGTTCGAGAATCATTTTTTTATTATGATTATGCACAAATCAATTAGGGATTGAATTGAGATTAAGATTGATTTTACAGAATATATCATTGCCATTTGTTGTACCTTTTCTGTATTATAATTACAGAGGCTTGTACACTAGGGATATACAATGAAAATACTTTTTTTCCCCTAAGCCATCTATTCCCATTTCTCGCTTCTTCTTGCTTCCTTTCACATGTAACAAATGGAGCCAAATGTCAGTGGTTCGTTGGAGGGAGAGAAAGGGGATAGAGTCAAGAGCGTAGAGAGAGAGAGAGAGAGAGTGCAGTTTGTCGGTCGGACAAGGGGGCGGCGAAGAGAGAGAGTTAGGAGAGAGAGAGAGAGAGAGAGAGAGAGAGAGTGTGAAGGGGAGAGAGAAATTTTTTCTTTGACATTTGGCCAACCTTAGTGCATTTCCAATTCGTTGCACCGTCACATCTCATAGCCAATATTTTCTCGATTATTTTCTCGATTCGTGATGGTATGCCTTCTCCTCATCCCCCGAGCGGGGTGGCCACAAGTGATGTCGAAGCGAGTTGAGCTCGCCAAGCTGTGCATCCCTCGTAATTGAGCCAAGGCAATTCGAGTTCTTGAATCACTTGGCTTAGTCGTGCACAACCCAGAAAATATTTGGTGCAAACTCATTTTTGGTGAAAACTGATTTATTCGATCAGGTGTTCGATCTGGAAATCAGATTCATAAAGAGTGAAAGAGGGACCTTCAGCAAGTGGACAAAACATTGTTTTCCACTTCTTCGTCTGTCTATTGCCACAAGTAATTCAGAAGGTAATTTTGACCAAAATTAACCGAATTAGAGTTTCCCACGATTTAAGAATGGGAATTGGACATTAAATGGGAAAGTTCCCAGAGGAAACGAGGAGCGCCCAAGCCGAGGGCTTTCCTCTTAAATAATGAGGAACCACGGTACTTTTTTTTTTTATCGATAAAGCATTTACCATTACTAATTTGTCGCTGAACTGCAACTAAGTTCGAGATCTTTACATAATAAAATCGAAAGTAGATAGGAGGATATAAAACCCAATTCTGAGGAAGGCGGTTGTCTCGATAGGCTTTTCCTACCCAATCGGCAAGCTTAGCTTCTCTAGGCACATAAGATATTTGGACTCCTTGAAGTTGGGCCAGCAACACTTTGGTATCTTCTATAATTGCTTGCATTGTCTATTGGCTTGGAATTAAGCCCATTAAACTTTCCACCACAACTTTGCTCTCAGTGTACTTCGCACTTGTGGGTTAGTTCAGGCGAAGCAGAAGACTTTTCCCTCTTTCATGCCAAAGACTCCTTTCTCTTTCTTGCCTCCACTAACTTCAACAAGCCTCTGTTTTTAGAGCTGAATCAACAATGATTTTCTCCGCAAAACCGTCTATGAGGATCCCTCGTTCATTCCTGCAAATCCTGACCATCACTCCTTCTCGCTGTTCTTCCTTCCACGAGCCATCAACGTTATATTTCAGTGAACCCTTCGGTGAAGAGACCCACTTCGCAGGTGAGTCTGTGGGATCTTGGTGTCGGTTTTGATTTCTTGGGTTCCACCGGTTATAAAATTGTAGATTTACGGTTTTCTTCTTCTTCTTCTTTTTAATAGATAGGAGAAAAACGACTCATTTTTTATGGTTTTTGCCAATCACATTTTTCTTGCAAGCCACGTCGGCCATACTATAACAAAATTAATAGCATGACACAAATTACTGATGGCACTAAAGTAAACGATTTCTAATCATCATATCACTCCATTGATTGGAAAAAAATAAAAAGTATGGCCCTCAAATGAGTCTCATACGAAATTTATTGCGTTTATATTATCCACATCCCAAATTTTTATTACATTCACCGTAAAAAGAAAATTAATTTGCATGGACCGTTGAAGACTGACATACTCCTAATACTGCGGTCACCTTTTCAATAAAAAAATGTGTAGAAATTCTTTACATTGAGAGTGGACCTAAAAAAAAATCAATGCACCCAATTCTTTCAAGATTGCCATATTAATGCTTTGAAAATCTCAGATTTTAGTAAACATACTTCTGAAAAATTGTCTTGCAAATACTTCTCATGGCAACTCACTTTTAAGACTCCATTTATTTTGTGGAAAATGAATGATTTAAAAAAAATCAGAAAAAATATTTTTTTCTTTTATTTCATCTATTGTTATTTACCAATCTTGATATTAGGTCACATGAGAGTCCTTTTGATACAACTTGAGTTGAGTAAAAAGAATGAGGAACCATTTGAATGCACAATGATTTTGTTATTAGTCTCCAAGCCAACATTTCAAATATTATTCATCTTTAGAATCTAACCGATCTTATCTGACATTAATGATTTATTCTTAGTTAGTGATAATCTTTTTCTACCTGTGAGTATCTAGGTCTTGGTATGTAATTTGTGCTGAAATTATGTTGTTTATTTTTTTTTTCTAATTTAAGGAATCTCATTAGTGGGAATTCCTCAAATCCCACAGTTAAGCGGCTTCCTTGGAAAAGTTTTGAATTTTTTACTTTCATTTTTTCCCTCGAATTTTCTACTATGCAAATGAGCATTATGCCGCAGTAACTTTGAAGAACCGCTAATTTTCCTTTCTTTCTCCTAATGTTGAATGGGGATCAGCTAGTTCAATGTCACAACCGATCTCATTCATGTGGGAAAACCTGTCTTCTCTATACTAGGGCTTTTACTACATGGGGCCTTTTGTCGTGATTGCATCTTTCAGTACGTGGAGCGAACTGTAATTTTGTGTCATTTAGACCAATTGTCCGTAGAATGGGTAAGTACATTTTTCGAGTCCGTTGTTACTTGGAGCACGGGAAATTTGATGATTTGAATGGTGTCTAGTCGATTTAAAACACGTTCGACCTTGCCTGCAGAAGACGGCTATAGCCATCCGCTGCATACAATTCACTGGTTTGGTTTGCTTCATGATTGAGGCCTCAACAATCTCTCCTTTGCGACATAAATGTCAAGCTTCTTCTTAAGTTCTTCATTCGACTCGGAGAGCACCAGGGGGAAAAATGTTATATTTCACTGTCTGAATTGAAAGACTAGTTCTTCATGCGAAAAACAAGAGACGCGATAACTTGTAAAAACGAAATGCATTCTGAATGTAATACAAAAAGGGAAGTCGTTATTTCATGTGGTCTTTAGATTGCGCACTCTGTTTACGTCAAAGATAACATGAAAATCTCCATCGCGCCAATGCAGACCAATGGACTCGTTCACCACCGTAGCAGATAGTTTGGTTTTGGAGATTGGCCGGGGTTTTACCTCCCTCCTCCATCTCCGCCGCCTGAGCCGCCTCCGACACCCACCCCTTTGCCGGCACCAGCCCCTACTCCAACTCCAATCCCAACCCCGATTCCTACTCCGAACCCTCCACCTCCGCCGATGCCATGGCCACCTCCAAGTCCACCACCAGCACCTCCCCCTCCTCCGGCACCACCACCTAAACCTCCTCCAGCTCCACCTCCTACTCCCCCACCTGCACCGAAGCCCCCGCCGTGGCCTGCTCCTCCACCTAAACCACCACCGCCACCTCCTCCGGCTCCGCCTCCACCTCCGACACCCCCGCCAGCACCACCTCCTACGCCGCCACCAGCACCAAATCCACCCCCATGTCCTGCTCCTCCACCAACGCCGCCACCACCTCCGCCTCCTCCACCTCCACCTCCACCTCCACCAGCACCTCCTCCAGTGCCTCCTGCACCGCCACCTACACCTCCTCCAGCACCAAAGCCTCCTCCATGGCCTGAACCCCCACCAACACCTCCACCTCCACCAGAACCGCCTCCTCCACCACCTCCAGCTCCAACTCCACCTCCAGCTCCACCACCTACACCACCCCCAGCCCCAAAGCCTCCACCATGACCTGCCCCACCACCAACACCTCCTCCACCTCCACCACCAAAACCGCCGCCACCTCCAACACCACCACCAGCACCTCCTCCAGCTCCTCCACCAACACCGCCCCCAGCTCCAAAGCCACCTCCTTTTCCAGCACCACCTCCAGCACCTCCACCTCCACCGCCACCAAAACCCCCGCCACCACCTACACCACCTCCCGCACCACCTCCAACGCCACCCCCAGCTCCAAAGCCTCCACCCTTCCCAGCTCCTCCTCCAACTCCTCCACCTCCTCCGCCACCTAAACCACCGCCACCACCTACACCACCCCCTGCACCACCTCCAACACCACCCCCAGCTCCGCCTCCAAACCCTCCACCCTTACCAGCTCCTCCTCCAACTCCACCTCCCGCACCTCCTCCTCCACCAAATCCACCACCTCTTCCACCACGGCCCGGCCCACCACCGAATCTGCCGCCGCAGCGTCTCCGTCCCCATCGACAGTCATCGTCGTCGCCAAACCTGGTCTTGTCAACCTTGTTGTCACTGAGAGCAAGTGCACTCAGATGGAGCACGATGCATGAAATGAGAAGAACCACGGAGAGCCATTTTCTCGAGACCCCCATGGCTTCGGACGCCAAAAGAGAGAGTGTGTGCGTAAGTGAGAGAAAGAGATATTCAGTAGCTGACTAAGCTTGCTATGGCTGGGTCATCGACGCTCGTATTTATATAGGTGTTATCCACTAGCCAGCAATTTGCCCATTGTCACTGCTTGCTCCACTCTAAACAGCCAATAAATGAGTGCATGTTCATCACTTCATGTGCCGCGTGGAACCGTTGGGCGATCGGCCCGAGCAATAAATGGAAATAAAGGTCATAGTTTGACTTTCCATATGTACTCGTATAGTCATCATTCTGACTCCAGGAGCAAGTTGTTAAATTACTCTCGAGCAAGTTGTTAAATTTGCATGCTGTTTTACATAAGATATAGCAGAAAATGAAGAGCAAAAGCTAAAGAGTACTTCACGGGTAGGTTCTTTAGTTGGACGGGAGGCTTGTCTTTACCATGATCGTGACAAGCAGGCTCAATAATAAAGTATGAAGACAACAGGATCCATACCTTGTTTATTTCCTTATTTTAGCCATTATGGTCTTTAAAAAAATCCTCGTAATATTCATGTTAAATTCACAGACCTACGTAAAGCACCAAAAAAAAAAAAAAAAAATAGAAAAAGACACGCATGTAGTTGCTTCTGTTGTTCCCTAACGCTCGATCATATCAGCGTCCAAGTGAGATTTTCTCTCTCTATCATATTATTTTTTCTATTCAAATGATTAAACAACATTATCAAGACATTTATTGGCATTGTACAGTTGTGATGGTGGACGACTCAATTGCTCCCGCCTAATCATTTAAGGCAGTCAACCCTAAAGGCCGACACTCAAAGAAGTAGCTACTTGTCACCTTTGACGGTTGACATAATCAACTGTTAACTCGGTCATTTTTATTTCGGAAAGCAAAAATTCGGAAAAAGCTTTCACGATAAAATATATATATATATATATACTTTCCATAAAAACATTTTCAAGAAAAATGAATATTTTTCATTTATTTTGTGGTACAATGAAAAATGTGACCAGAAATGTTTTTGGATTTTTAGATCTCATTTAGAAAAATAATTTTAAACTTATATTACGTTGAAGTCCGTCTAACCTTTCAAATCCAAGAGTAGCTTTCAGCTTGAAAAATAAATAGATAAGAAAAAAAATCGACTTTGTAATTTCTTTCTGTCATAATATCCCAAGTAGTACGTAAACAAAACATTGGAAAGAAGTGTTTAAAAAGTCTTAAACTTTTTTATATTTGTAGCAATTTAGTCCTTAACCTTTTTATTTTGTATCAATTCAGTCATTTTGGTCAGATTTTGTTGACTGGGCGTTGGTCACCGACGTGGCGCGATTGACGCTGATGTGGTCAAATTCTAATAATATTTTAATATTTTTCTTTTTCCTTCTCCTCCTCCTTCCTCTAGCCGGTCGCACGAACCTTGACAACCGACCACTAGTGAGCCTCGTTGGCCACAAGGGCGGCTTCACGCTGGGCGGTGAGGCTCGCCCTCGCCGAATCTAGGGAGGGTCGAGCCTCGCCCATGTCCGGCAAGGCTGGCGAGACCAACCTGGGTGGCCTCGAGCTGGCCTAGCGCTAGGTCGAGCCACCTAGGCCGGCCTCGCCAGCCCGATGCGAGGCCGCCCTCGCGGCCACTAGTGAGGTGGTCAGCGAGGCTCGCTGACCGTCGCCTTTGGCCGATCGCTAGGGTTTGGCAACTGGCTAGAGGAAGGAGAAAGAGAAGGAAAAATGAAAAAAGAAAAAGAAAGAGAAAAGGAAAATAAAAAAATTCAAAAATATTATTAAAAGTTGTCCACGTCAGCACCGATCGGGCCATATCAGCCAACCGGTGCCCAGTCAGCAAAATCCGATCAAATTTGGTCAGAAAGGAGTGAATCGATACCAAGTATAAATATTTATGACTAAATTGGCACAAATACAAAAGATTTATGACATTTTTAACACTTCTCAAAACATTGCACTGTTGGTTCCCAGCATGGATCACTTTATTTACACATGATACATTAGGATAAATTGTGCCACAAAGCGCTGCTTGAATAGCTACTTCAACAAATAATCAAAGAACAGCGAGTCTTTCGTACATATAATATTAAAAATTAACTTGTAATGTCTAATGCTTGATCAAAAGATTGTGAGTTTCTTCATTTTCCACCTTCTGTCAATATCCACTTTCCTCTGTCGAGCACAAAAAATGAACAGAAAGGAGAATCAAACGATCATAGCACAGGCGATGACAACAGATTCACAATGAAAAGGATCGATCGAATTTTCGTAGAGTATTTTGAAATGGTGGGGTGGAGGAGAGAACCTGAAACGAAACCATTAAAGGCCGTTGAAGATGAGCTTAACCTTCAACGAAAACGTTGAGCGTTTGTGAAGAATAGAGAACCTTGACGAAGGTGAAAAAGCAACTAAGCCTTGGTGAAGAAAACTGAACAAAGCGAAGAAAAGTTTGTTAACAAGTTTCAGAAAATTAACTACCTCCTCGGATTAGGGAATTCATTTCCTAATTTTAACTTAAGTATGAATATTTTCTTTTTATCATAAATGATTTTTCGATACCTTATCATTTTTAGCAAATCAAACGCAAGAAAGTCTGAAAAACTAATTCGCAAAAACATTTCTGCTCAAACACACCATAAGAATTATTGGAATTTCATTTTCAATCTGGAAGAGCCTATGGATACGCGCAGTAGAGTTGGCCAGACCTGTATTATATGGTTGACACAGTCTAGCAATCAACGGAAAGGATAGGATTAAAGGCCTTATGTATTATCACGGCCAAAAAATAGGGTTCATTTATTATAAGATCGGATTTTCTTTGCTCTAAGGCCACATTTGGTAAATGTTATGCCATAGCAAATTCTTCCCATGTTTCTTTCGTTACAGATTGTCATCAGGCTCATCAAAACTGTCAAGATTCAATGAACCTGCGCTCAAATATTACTGCTTTTGCGTCTATAAAATCTAAAACATTTCATGCCCTCTGAAAAGATAATTCAAGACAAGCAGCATTATGCTTTTTGACAAATAATTGGTAATCAATTCAAAATCTGAAGAGTTACCAAAAATAGAATATACAGCAACATGGGGGTGTTCATGTGAATCAGACCGCTTTTGCTGGGGCGGTTTCACATTCGCTAAGTTCACTAAATTGCGCGTGAGAAAAACTTTCAGAATACAAACCTGTTATCACGGATTGCCGACAAGAAAATTCAACTGGCAAGTATAGTACTCAGCATTGCTTGCCTGAAGTGAATGTCTAAGGATCACTAATGCTCGAAGAAAAGGCAACAGGCTGAGATCTGTGATTAATTGAAGTGAAAGATGATATTTTGCGTTCGTCCACTAGGACAGAACATGTGTGTCCAGCTTTTGAACGAAATTCATGGAAGAAGATAGTCTCAAACGAACCATGCATTGTCCATACTGATATGTGGGCCAGAGTGAGCATATATAACCTTGTCAGTGATTAAATTCGGGACTTCTGGGAGCGTCCATGACTCGTCTATTTCATGCTATGGCCCTCGTGAAATGAAAGCATCGATTATTTAGATTTGTAACCAGGAACAGACAGAATTCGGTCTAACGATGATCAGCTTCTCCATGGAGTCCTCGAGAGTATACTCATCATTAAGGGACATTACAGACTACCTCTAACCAGAAGGATAAAATAGACAGAAGAAAACGGACCAAATAATGTGAAGAATGAAAAAACAAATAGAAAAGCATACATCAAGAGATCATTCTGAAAAAAAGAAAATTCGATTCAGCAAGCATACTAGAAAATGTATATGGCTCAAGCGAAGCCTGCATAACATCTTTAGCAGTCACCGAGAAAACTGTCAGCTCCTTCTAGTTCCTAGTGGATTGACACCTTTATGATCGATGACAAACTCAATTCGATTTACTCTTTTGTTGGGATCAAGCGTGATGACCTGCAGCCCTACCACAGAGAAGAGCATTGCTTGGAATCGGATACTCATCCCTCCAAGATTTGGCCGGAGAATAGACGCGGAAGTAGAATTGTTGTCCCAGATATTGGCGAGCCCAGTTCTCCGACCGCACATTCCACATCCCCACATTGTCCAAAGGCATGTAAACAGCAGTCCATGAATTAGGATAGACCTGCAACCAGATCAATGAACAAAATCAACATGGAAGCTGTTCTTTTTGTTTAATAAAACCGAAGTATCGGAAACAAAGTTATCAGATAAATTGTAATTCAGGCTTAGCTAACTTCCAGACGGTCAGATATCCTGGAATCAAATCTTTAAATTCCAAATAATCCAACATAGTATGATGATGACATAAATCAGTCTTAGAGGGAATGAGAGAAAGGTGATGCCTGAATACCTGAACGGTACAGCGAGAAATCGTGTCTCTCAGATTGTAACTTAATCTACTTGCAGGTGTCCACTGCCCTCCATCCATCCTGCCCAATATCAATGCACAGCATGAAGACAAAAAACTTTCAAATTCTCATATCCATGGAAAATTAAAGAGTTTATCTTCTTCTCTTTTACAATAATCCAGGGACATGGGTGCGAAGACCAGCGTATCCAGAGAATAGTCATTCGTAAGTGCAATGGGCCAGTAAACTCACCCCACAACAAAGAAGTTATGGCCATCGATGTGCCAGGACTGCACAGTGTCTTCAGAATTCTCAAAAACAATCTCCGAATAACCTCGGAAATCAGCTGCCATGACTGAAGTCTGGAGATAAGCGGCACCACCAGTGGGGCTATCCGGGATGTTCCCTAGTGTAAAGACTCCAGGAATGTTGAAGTAGTCAGCGAGCTTCAGAGGAGTATCGGCTGGAACAAAAGAAACGCTATTGACAGCGTATCTCTGCTTCCCATTAATAACCGAAGCAGAGTTTGCGAGTCTGATTGTTTGTGTCGTGTTGATCATTCCATAATGGTAGGAGCCTTGGGGATTAGGCCTCGGTCCACTTGCAGTTAGGTTCCGCCTAATAAGATAAATGATACGACGAACAGATAAAGGAATGGTCAGTGCTTATACGGTGAAAAAGTACAAGGAGATTTACTGCACATGACACCAGTGGTGATAAATTATGATAAATTTAATGTTATAGTCATTGCTAGATTACCTAATGAAAACCAAAAACTCGATTACCAAAGCAAGAATTCTTTGAGAATTAGTTAGTTTTCATATGACCAAAGTTCAAGCAAAACGGTACAATGCCAGGACACACCTCATAGACCTTGCTTGTTCAAGTGACCAGTCAATCTGCATGGTCGGCCCGCCAGGAGGGGGGCCGGAGACACTTCCAGCCGAGTTGCTATAATGGAGGATCGAGGTAGTGGTCAGCACTTCGGAGGTGAAGCGTGTGGAGACGACAATATAGTAATCTTGTGCGGGTTGATCGCAGGTGACCAGGACAGAGCAAGACTGACCCAAATGTATGTCCAGGGAATCATAAGTGTTCTGTAACGTGTGGGTCCCCTCGACTTCCACTAGAACCATCTTGTGCCCCTGGATCCTGAAGTTGATGGCAGTTGTGATCCCTACGTTCGATATTCGAAACCTGTACGTCTTCCCTGCCAAAACAAGTTTGGATTTTGGTACAGTATGCTTCATGCATACCACTATCGGGACAGGATAATTTTTCTAGCATATCCAGAGCTCATCAAAATACCTTGATCCACTGTAAAGGTGTAACCATTTGATCCACGGCCGTTAATGAGTAGCCCATCAGGGAACGGAAGATCACTGCCACCATCCAATATGGCTCTCAAGTCCTACGAATCGAGTGAGAAAAGAAAGCGATAAGGGAAATGTGTCGCATGTATCCAGCCGCAGGTGAGACATTTGATTCCAAAATTTATAATCTATTTCAACGGCAGGAGCTTATGACGATTGTATGTTTTAAGCAACTCACGGAGTGGTTTTTCGTGAACCAATCGCCAGCAAGGATAGTGAAGTCGTTGGCAGGAGGTGGAAAAGGCACAGGAATCACTGATCGGCTAAGAATCTTGAAGCCGCCAAAGCCTCCTGCGGCCTTGTGAAAAGCGAGGGAAGGAAAGTAGAAACAACTACCGATCTGATCCTTGACTTGAAGGATGTAAGTGAAGTTCTGCCCTGGTGGGATCGGGCAGTTTGTGCCATAAACTCCATCCTGCCACGAGTTTCTTTTCTGCTGCACACCATTCCTGAATATAAAATAGATGAGTGACGACTTGAATAATGTTGTTATGCCAAATGATCACTTGTGCCAGGTGACATATATCTTTAAGTTCCATGTTCAAGCTTTTACTCTCAGGACTTCTGTTAGTAACACGAATTTCCTGAACTTATCAGACTTATTCTGCCGTCATAGGAGTTCATTGCCAGTTCTTTCGATACGGTTATCAAAGTGGAAAGTCACTTGGTTCGAATTGTCTTGTGATCTTAACTTGTTCTTCTGAGACTAATTTGTTTACAGACATATTGAAGAAGGAAAGTGCTCAATAGTTTGAGTGAACTCGTGACTCGGCACATTAAACATTCACAGCACATCATCAAGCATTAACATTCTCGGACAGAAGCAACTTAACAAGGACTTCTTCTGAATAAAAGAAGCCAGTAATATTGGATATGAAATTCAGGATATAACATCCGAAAGGGGAAAAAAGATCTCTTAAGCACTGTGAGAAAAACTTTTAGATGCTCAGTTTTCTTATGAGGTGATAGATCTGAACGACAGATCCATCTCCAGTGAAATGATCCTTTGAAAAAATGCTTGTCCATAATTTTGCCCTGTCCAGCTCTAGTTCGGAGTCTGTTTATTGAAGAGAACTATTCTGAAAATGCTCAACTCTCAGGATATGACTTTATGGTTAAGCGACTTCAGTCAAGGACTAGTTCAAGTAATTGGTCCCAGGATTTGAATGTTGGCCTGTCTGACACCGGACGAAAATTAACAAAAGTCTGCATACAAGCCGACACAGACATGATGAAACCTGAGAAAGTATTGCGTAGATTGACTCTTAATATGTCAAAAGGATTGTAAGACTGATGCATACCACTGAACCGAAGAAAAGGAAATTATAGAGCACTTGTTTTTCACGTTAAGCTGCTCATTTCAGGAGACCTGTTGGTTGGGCTGATAAACAACGTATGCATCAAGTCTACAATGCGCAAAACATACCAAAATCCACATAAAAGTCATGAAATACACCAGACGAGTGAAGAAGAAGAAGAAGAAACGAAGGGAGGACTGACCAGGAGATGAGGAAAGGCTCATCCAAGGCGTTGAAGACATTGATGATCAAGTTATCATTGGTCACGGACTCGATCTGAGGCCCTGGAAATTGCCCATTTATCAATATCCCCTGCCACGTTTTGAACGAAAGAAAACAAACTCAGCTTTAACACATGGCCCATCAGCTTCCACCAAGAGAAGCAAAACCACTGCGCAAATGTAAAAGATACCAGTTTCAAGTGCAAGAGACTGAAAATTCGTACCTGTTGCTTTACACCAAGAGGGTATATATCGCCATAAGTGACGTTCCAGTCGTAGAAACTATACGGGTCGTCCCCATTTACGCAGCTCACTAGCGATAGAACCAGAACCGCCATCGACACCACTGCCCGGGGGCCTCTACGAGCTCCCATTTTTACTCTCCGCAAAAGCCTCCGGACGCGTCCGACGGTAGTACTTCAGCGAAGAACGGAAAGAGAAAGAACTGGGGACAAGAGAGACTCTCTGTTTAGAGAGACTCTGTTTATCCACCCTCTGTTTTTTTTCTTCTGATTCTTCTTTTTTCCTCTTTTGCTTTGAAGCTTTGCACTTTTTAACTTTCTTTTATTTATTCCCCTCTTAACAGCAGTGCAGAGCAGAGAAGATAGGGGGGCGTTCCGATTTTCAGAGAACGGATCTCGATCCCTCCATGAGCTGTCTAAGTCAAGCGTGTCTGAGAATCTGGAAGGGCGGGACAGGATTCGCGTCTCCCAGTCTCGAACGAAGAGAAGCAGCGAAGTTATGTGACGTCAGAGACCACCCGAGAAGCCAGAAAAACTCATCAAAACTCGTCCTCGACCTGACCATGAATTGAATTCATTTCCTTAGCTATATCACCACGCTCACCCTGCTTCAGGATTCGTTTGGTGCGCCATAAATTCATCTTTTTCTTAAGAATTTTCTTGAGCTGTTACATACCCAGTTTAGAAAAATACAAACATCATTTCAATATACTCTCTCTTGTTATGTGCAATTGGTACATTACTGTAACTTGTAATTTTCTTGGGCTTGATGTGAAATGGCGGGAACCGATGTATGATGCAGTCGAATTCTGGGGAAATGAAATGCCGACTTTTACCAAGGGTTAAATCTTGTCCGAGATCCACCGACATTTTTGGGTGGGCTGTTCTCTGTTCTCTGGCCTCGACATTCAAGTTTCGTTTTACTCCAAAAATGACCCTACGGCTGGTTCGGAAATCTATATAGTCTCGAAGTGATTTAGTAGATAGTTCCGTGCGACGATTAACTTTTTTTATTAATATAAGATAAGAGTAGTACTTTATTAATTAATGATAAAGAAAAATGGGGTAGTGAAAAAGGACAAAAGAGCCTCAAAAGGAGACGAGAGAATCTAGTAGGTAAAGCCCTATGTGAGAGACGAAGACTTAGATGCGAAGCAATTACTCCATGGCGTGCCGAAATCGGATGCTTAATCAGATTAATCTTATAAAATCGATCTTCGTAATTCTAACTATAACAAAGCATATTTTCTCGACTTATGAAAACCCATTAATATAAGGAAAATGGCATAAATGATATCTAAATTTTGACCAAATATACAATGAATTTCTAATTTGTTCAATATGGTCCATGGATTTCTAATTTATTCAAGTATGGTGCCTAAATTTAATTTAATTCCTATATTATATTAAAATATTCGATGTTGCTTTTAAACTTGAATTAGATTGGATATATGAAAAACATTGAACAAATTATTGCATAGTATCATGAACTATATTGAATCAATTAAAAGTTAAAGGATCACATCATATATTTGGTTAAAGCTTAGTGTAATTATCCATTAGCATCCTATGAGAAAAACATGGGGGCCCAACAATGTCATCCGGGTCTGACCCGTGAGCTGAAAAAGAGGGGAGAAACTATTCACGTGCCCACGTGCATCTTTTCAGAAATCAGCCGGTGGATTCGAGACTTCTTGGCCCGGAAAAGAAAAGTGGAGCCCACGTTACGAATAAACGTCTCCTTGTCCTAAAGAAAGATTGGGCTATTATTGTTTTTTATAGCTTGAGCCCCAATACGACGGGCCGTTTTTCCTCTGTGTATCAAGAGAGCTGTGGTTAAACAGAGTTGCCACAGTTCTTGCATTCCAAGCGGCAAGTAAGAAGCTGGCGAGCACGCCTCTTCTGAGTCATAGAATTTGCGATTTGTTTACGCTAATTTTTTTTGTTAAATAATCACGTAATTATAGTCAATACCACATCGATACATGATGACTAAGGATTCTTGGACTGATTTTTGCGGGGTATAGGATTATAAACAACCGGATGGGTCAGTAGTTGAATAATCCCATGCCATGCTCCTTTTTTTTTATAGAAGACGGGTAAGTTCCATCGAATACTAAACAAGATCGGACTTCAAATGATGCTAATAGCTCGAACAGCTTGTGCTGGCGTCGACCTCACGCCTCCTGCCTAGCTTTACCTCATCACTGACGATAGCAAGATCCGTAAGGAAGGTCTTTGAGAGAGAGAGAGAGAGAGAGAGATTGATTGATTGTGCTAGGAGGGAAATGGCCATGTAGTAGGCGACGGGCATACGACAAGTGGTGGGCGATCTGCATCGTAAAGTAAGACTATCACATGATTGGTATGATATACATCCTTATTATTTTTTGCGTCCGAATTTAGTACCCACTTTCTATATTGATGAATTTATCTATACATCATTGTTCCAGGGTATAATTACCATACGAAATACTCTCTTTTACATGCCCCTAAGAAACTCACAAGGAGAAGGAAGAGCTACCCATGTCACTCCGGTGGCTGCACAAAAATGTCGCTGCCTAATGGCGAATTATATTTTACTGGGCTTTAGGTTAGTGAGGCCTAAATTTTAAATGGCTTATATCCTTATTTTGTCAATACCCAAGTTTGAAATTTTAATTTGATAAATTCTAGGGATGAGTATGGTCCAGGTTGGACTAGTCTACCCCTTAATCTTATGACAAATCCGCACAATGTTGGTCCTCAATTTTTGAAACTGAGGACTGACCTTATTGAGTCTAGGATTAAGGACCGAATTGACCCATGGGTTCGATCCAGGTTCTCGGAGTCGATTCAAGACCAATTGATAATTTTTTTATTTCATTTTTTGTATTCTTTGAAAAGGCTAACTTATTATTTCATATTATATATCCATCGACAATGCAGCGTTGTACAACCAAACTATAAATACCAATACATATTCAACAAATTTATGATAAGGTAATAATAGAAATTTCACATCTGCTAAAAGCAAGAAACTATAAAAATAATTAAGACCGTTCATAGAGATATGGGACAAGATGGGAAGTTGAGCGGTGAGTGGGGAAGTTGAGCAAGACAAGTGTCGAGTGACGAATGGAAAAGTTATTTCTTTTGATTTTGGCAAATTGACGATTAAGAGGACAAAGAAGACATAAGAGAACAAATACTGAAGGAGAACATTGTGGGAGCCGTTTAATGCTGTTGATGCCGTTTGACTAAGGGTTTTTTCTTTAGAATACATAAAAAAAATATTTATAATTTATTCGATATATAATATATAATATATTTTAGATAAATTACATATACTATAAATAGTTAGAGTTGGTTTGAGTTGATTTGGGTTGGAGAGATCCTAAACTTCCAAGACCAAGGACCAACCCATACAACGCTTGGTCTAAGGATCTCGGGACCAAAGACCAATCTAGTCCCCTTGGAAATCGAACAAAGATCAACGGGGTTGAGCCGGTTTAGGGATAGTCTAGGCTCACCCCTAATAAATTCCATTAATTCTCTCGAATTAAACAAGTCAGTAAGACTCCATTTATTTAGGGAAAAATGATAATTTGAAATATATTTTTCTAAAAGTGATTACTTGTATTGCTTAAAATAATTAGTTAATAAAAAAACATTTCTATTGTTAACAACAATTTACTTTGAAATATTTTTTGTGGATGTTATTTTTTTTTTTGTTCATTCATTTTTATAAGTAATTATTTTTAAAAAATAATTTTCAAATGGTTCATTTTTCGCAAAATAAATACATCCTAAATGATCTAGACGTGGCTATTTATTATATCCGGAAAGATTTTCAGGTCAAAGGCCAAACAGGGCGTCGATCATCTTCTATTTGTCCCAACCAAGCAACCACGTATCTGACGTTCCCTCGTCGTATTCTTTTCCTTTCTTTTTTCATTTTTATCAACACATTTTCAGGTTATAAAAATAAGTCACATCATGAAATCGTATGAACTATATTCCAAGACTGGTATGAAGTTGGATAAATATTCTCCCATTCAAAAGATCAATACAAAAACAATGGAGTGGGGGAAAATCCAAGAAGAAAGCAAGGAAGCATAGACACAAAAAGCTAGGGAAAAATTGGAATTGAGAAAATTAACAGAATATTCACTCTGTAAAAAGCACCGCAATTTCTAAAATCGATTTGAATTAAAAAGTCGAGTTTTTTTTTTTTCTCTTTTTTTGAAAGAGGACGAGGAGTTGAGAATCAAACAGAAAAGTCCTTCAAGAAGCACAAAGCGAGAGCGACCCAACCTGGCGGCGGGGGTACCAGGGATGGTCCCTTGTACCCTGAAAGTTGCAACCTAACCATTCACCAGGGTCTAATGGAAAAACGCAGGAGGGGTCACTGGTATTATTATCATC
Source organism: Eucalyptus guilfoylei (assembly GCA_016097605.1). Lineage (NCBI taxonomy): Eukaryota > Viridiplantae > Streptophyta > Magnoliopsida > Myrtales > Myrtaceae > Eucalyptus > Eucalyptus guilfoylei. The sequence continues at coordinate 22,323,393 of CM027860.1, forward strand.
CTCTACCTACCGAAAGGCTTCATTCATGCCTTTGGCAAGAATTGTCCATCTACCTATTTTAGACAAATAAGACTATTACTATTATTACTATTATTATAAGACTATTACTAATACTATCATTATTATTATTATATGAGATAAATGCATTAAAAGTATCAAAATTTATCACAAAAATATAATTGAATCTTAAAACTTGATTCGAAAAGTAATTAAGTCCTAAAATTATGAAAAAGTATAATTAAGTTATTTTATTAATTATATTTTCTGGAAATTCTTAAAACTCAATCATGACAAATTTTAAGAATTTATTATACTTTTAAAAGTTTAAAATTCGGTTAATGAAAAGTTCAGAATTTCAAGCGTCCTTACCCCCTTATTAGTACGGCACGCCGGTCTTGACTTTTAACTTTTAACGAGGACGCGGGCTGGCAACTTTTCTTGTTGTTGCGCGCGTGGGAAGAACCCGATCACTGGCCATTACCTTCTTTTTGGTCCATCTCTCATGAATCACCTAACCAAGCTTAGGAGAGGATATTTTCCATTTTGGAAGAGTTTATGTTACGCACGGCGTGGATGATAATCTGCCGGCAAAGTCATGGATTTATTTCTATTCTTAATGTAAAGATTTCGACAAGTTTCTGTTGCTGCTACTGGTCGACAAGGACTACTTAATCCCTCGCCGCTACACGATAATGGAGTCCGAATCTCCCACGTCCGATTCCTCTTAAAGATTCTGCGAATTCGCTGCTTGTCCCATTTCCTTCTTCTTCCTTCCTCCTCCTCCTCTCTTCTTGGATCTCCGATCTCGGCTCTCGGCGCCGCCTTGGAGCTCGAAACAGCGCCGAAGCCGCCGCCATGGGCCTCCTCAGATCGGCCGCCGGCGACGCCGTCCTCACCTGCCTCTGGGTCGCCGGCGTCTCCACCCTCGGCACCCTCACCTACCTCTCCGCCACCGCCCTCTCCGTCCCGCCCCAGTCCCCCGCCGGCCTCCTCATCACCACCTCCCTCGCCGCCGCCCTCGTCCTCCTCTTCAGCGTCCTCGGCTCCCTCCTCGGCGGCGCCAGCTTCAACCCCGCCACCACCGTCGCCTTCCGCGCCGCCGGGCTCCGCCCCGACGCCTCCCTCCTCGCCATGGCCGTCCGCTTCCCCGCCCAGGCCGCCGGCGCCGTGGCCGGCGCCAACGCCATCCTGCTGCTGATGCCGGCCCGGTACAAGCACATGCTGCGGGGCCCGTCGCTGAAGGTGGACCCGCACGCGGGCGCCGCCGCCGAGGGCGCGCTGACCTTCGCCATCAGCCTCGCCGTCCTGGTGATACTCGTGAAGGGGCCGAGGAGCTTGCTGGTGAAAGTGTGGCTGGTGGCGATGACGACGGTGGGGCTGGTGATGGTGGGGTCGAGCTACACCGGGCCGGCGATGAACCCGGCGAACGCGTTCGGGTGGGCGTTCGTGAACGACCGGCACAACACGTGGGACCAATTCTACGTCTACTGGATCTGCCCCTTCGTGGGTGCGGTCCTGGCCGGGTGGGTGTTCAAGCTGCTGTTCCCTATCCAGAAACCCAAGGCAAAGAAGGCTTGAAAAGAACCAAGCAACAAAAGTGGTTTGTCTTTCTCTCGTCCGATTCTTGATCTTTTGATTTCTTCACCTTGTCGTAGAATAATCGAACTCGAAGGGACCAATCCCAGCTGCCGCCATTGACATCTGTAGTGAGCAGGTTCTGAAAGTGAAAATGAAAACCCATCTCTCCTGCGTTCGATCAGTGCGCATCTTCTGCACTTCTTGACGTTCTCGTGGCGTTTGTCGATTGGCTTTCCAATCTTTTCCTTTCGAACAGCTGTTGCTACTTGCTAGTTTGTTGTTGCATTCGATTTGGAAAGATCGCTCAGGCCGCGAGGTATCGTTTTCTTGAATCGATTGGGGTCGGGATGATTGGAGATTCTTTAACGCAACTAGCTGTTCTCATCGGAAGAGTCGTGCGAAGATTCCATTACCCATTTCACCAATCAGAAACCAGGGTCCTGCCACTCGCAAATGCCCGGCGTCTCTTTTTGTTCTTTCATTATTATATTAAAAAAAAAATCTTTTAAAACCCTTCTCGCAGATTCAAAACCTATATTTGGCTCTATAATCTGAAGATACTATTTGCTCTCATGCATGTCCGAAATCTTGCTCAAATAAATGGAAATACAATATCAAGAATGTGCTAATTTGGGGACGACGAAAATGACAATCGATAATACCATGTGTAAGGAAATGTAACTTGAAATCCAATGGAAAGAGTAAGGATTTGTAATTGCAAATTTCGAAAATGATATTTTTATTTTGTCACGAAATACGAGATGATATTTTAAAGAACTTTTGACTCTTAGGTATTGCGTACAGTGATGCGGAAGGCTATTTAATATGATGAAAAAATATAGAGAACTAACCCTCACGAAGTTAGGTGGCTCGTGCTGGCGGAATCAGACCTGAGACCACTACTTTTCACGTGAGGGTCCACCAACTCAGGTCACTATCATGGTCGATTTTTATTATGTCAGACGTAAAAATCGAAATACAATTGTCTGGATTTGGACGGGCTTAGCTTAGTCCCGAGGTGCAAATTGATGGGCTTTTCTAAAACAGGCGATACCCGACTTCCCCTTTCCCCAAAAGCCCAACCAAAAAGCGGGATTCGTCGGGTTAAGACGGAATAGAGACATCCGACTCCGCTCGGTTTCCCACAAAACCAAGATGACGAAAGGGTAGTGATGAGGCCAACTAGGAAAGCAAGATTGTGCATAATACAGGAAGAATCGTGTAGATCTGAGGGTCCAAAAGGGTGATGTTGCTCGGAATATATTCCCTAGAGGAAGAATTGCTTATCTCGACCAACTTTAATCATATAAAATGTGCATTTCGTGGGATTCTCTTATCGTGTGAAAGCGGCGAAGTCACATTGTCGAATCGACCTTGTCTTTTTTCAATCACTTACTATTTTAAGAAACCCGCGATGAGTATGTCCGGTTGATTTGTTAATGATATTGTGTTAAAATGCAACCGGCATGAATTGAATGGGCTTAGCTTACTCATGAGGTGGCAATTGACAGGGTTTACTTAAACACACACCAACTTTGACTTCGGCTTTCCCCAAAAGCCAAACCAAAACACAGCATTCATTGGGGTAGGACGAAGGAGAGACAATTGATTCCATTCCATTCCCCACAAAACCAAGAAGAAGAATAAGACACAACGAAAGGGTGGCAATGAGGACTACTAGAAAAACAAGATTGGGCATATTTAGACCTGTGAAAATATGTCATATGCCCATTTATTAACTCATAAATGATTGACTGAGTTATTATATGAGTTAATCATATTCAGTAAATGGATTTAAATGTAATATGAGTGTTAATTGGTCATAAATAGGTCGCAAATGAGTTTACAACTAACTTAGATGCAATCTACTCTTATGACTCTATCTTCATTCTCTCTCACTCTTATTTGATTTTATACTCACTTATTTTACACTCTCATTTCAATTTGGATATGATTTTTTCTACATTAGATTAAAATGGAAGTATTTTAGTAACATAGGTCTGGTCGGATATTGATTATAGGTCACTAGATTTGCATTCTGAATAAATAGGTCATAAACGAGTTAATAGGTCAATTTGAATCGAACTAGTTATGATTCGACTCGATCCACCCGTTTGACAGGTGTAAGCATATTACAGGAGGAATCGTGTAGATCTTAGGGTCCAAAAGGGTGATTTGCTTGGAATGTATTCCCTCGGGAAAGAATTGCCTGTCTTGATCATTAACCATAGATAAGGGTGCACTTCGTGGAGCTCTTTTATTGTGTGAAGGATGTGTGGTTGTAACGTCAAATCAACCGTGCCTTTTTCATTGACACACTATGCTAAGAAACCCACGACAAGTATGTCCAATTGGTTGTCTAATGATATCGTGTTAACGAGCCACCGGCATTAACTGCATCCTAATTGAGCTTGGCCAAGTCTTTCCACTCGGAATGGTGTCTGGCCATTGATGGTCGTCCCTAACGCTTCAATCCTTATCGATGGCGTTAGAAGGGAGAGCTTGTATGATGAGCATGAATTTTCCCTCTGTATAGCCCAAGAAGAGGGCAAAACAGAGGTCCATAGAGAGGCTCTCTATTGATGATAATGCCTCTCATTCTCCTTTGGACTTCCATAACATAGAAGAGTTTCTGGGAGCATAAACCACCGTATGCAACTCTAAAGCCGAACCAAGCTATTTTCCTTTGCGTTGCGACAGGAAAACTCATTATCGAGTGAGTGAGCAAGCTGAGAGTCCGTAAAGGCCGAGTGTTCAGGAGCTGCCCTTGCGACGGAGGTGTTCGTGGCTAATAATAGACAAGGAGCTAGAAGATAAGGGGAGAGAGAACTTAACCAATTCAGTATGTATTGCATGAGAAGTGGTAAATACTTATGACAACTGACAACACACAAGGGAAAAAAAAGCACGATCTTGCGCTGAGAAGACCTGAGTAGGCAAACATGTTATCGCCAGCTTGCGCTACTCGCATCGAACTCACCATAGTCTCAATAAAGTACTACAGAATGTAACTGTCGGAACACATTTGAAGTCACGAAGGGGAACTCTTCACACGGAAGATGAGGACGACTTGTACCACAGGCATGTCGTCGAGAGAAGCAGCGCCACGGATGAACAAACTGGGTGTATCCCAATCTGTCATTCCAAGCAGCTTGGCAGCTCCTTTTTGATGCTCTATTTTATGGTGGACGTGCGACCCGGCATATGAAAACGTTGCACGGTGAAAGAATTTCTGCCGAGTGCCATTGCACGGATCCTTTATTTCTTGTCATGGTCGAGGACGAACTCCTACAACTCCAAGCAATGCTGTGCCGTTTTAACGATCGAGTTTTCTGAGGTTCCATTCAAAAGCGAGAGAGCAGATGGAACTGCTGAAATAATAGCGTCCACAAACAAGTTGTTGTTCAGAGACCTGAATCCAGTGCAGATAATGCTTCAGACTACGAAGAACTTGTCAAAAATCGGACACATTTCCTGAACATCATCCTGAACATTTCCTTGGTTTTCGTCTTCAGCTTCTGTCCATCTCTCGTGGTTTTCATATTTGAATCAGGCCAATGCACGCACATTCAGAACCGATTAGCAACAACTTTACGACTCCATTCATCATCGTACCATCTCCGAACTAGTACTCCATGCAAATGCGTCCTACCGCTTCAACACAGCTGAAACTTACTTTCTTCGAGTCCCTTGAACGACGAGAAGGGGCGGGCCGGTGACCAGTTAACCCATGATCAACAAAGCGGGACTTATCACTAGGAACTATTCAAACCTGTATCGCATTGTTGGCACAATCAATCGTGAGAAAGGCCTTGCTAAAATAAAAGGACGACATGCTAGATCTACGGGGGATTTGGCAAGTTGTTCAATAGTAGCTGCAAATAAAATCAATCGCCATTATTGAGTTAAAACATGTTGGGGCCGTGCCACGGTGGCTGGAGACTAGTGGACAAAATTTGGGATTAATACTTAATCAGCAATGACGAAGCTCTGGGGCCTAGAGTAGAGATGCCCCATGCGTGGAAATCTCCATGAAAGCGTGACCATAAACAAAAGGGGATGTAAAGCCAGATCAGGTACAGAGAATCTTATGGAGTTAAATTATAATGATCGAAGGTGACTTCTTATGCGTGTTGACTTGAAGAGAACGCAGCAGATTTTGATGATTGGAGCCCGCACGTCCACGGCTGATGAACCAGTCAGTCAACGTCATTGCTTTCTCAAATGTCTCAGAATTTTCTCTTGGCAGTAGCTCAAGTAAGATTGACCCAAAAAGACTTGGGAATCCAAGAAGTGAGATGCCATAAGCATCAGGAATCAAATCTTGCTGCAAATCAGCAGGTGGATTGGGAGGGAACCAAAATGTACATGGATTGGGAAATGAATACTTTCATAGGGTTTACATAACTAAACATGCAGGCAAATTTCATAAACTTCAAGCAACGATTTAAACCGGAAAGTCTAATATAATTCTTTCTGGCGAGATTGATGAGAACAGCATATGTAAAGACCAAAATTCAAGCTCTCAACAAAAATGCATTAGTTCAAGCACATTTATGAAAAAGGGTCATCTCACAACATTCCATAAAGACAATTAAAAAAAGAAAAAGAAATCCAGTCCCCTATATCAATTTTCATGTGAGCTGCCGATCCACTTCTACGTTGACAAAAACACATTTCTAATGGAAAAATTTCTCCTAAACAGGAATCAGCAGAAGCAAAAAAAATTTCTGAGGTTACAGAAGAAAATAAATATCACCGAAGCACGACCCTTTTGCAACTAAAGCGAGAAAAGAGGGAAAAGATGAGTATACCTTTTCTCTGCCATGAGAGGAAGATGGAGTGCGAAGAAGAGCGACGGGGAGATGCAGAGTCCAACGGCCCCAGCAGTGCCAGAGCAGAGTAATATGCGGGCTTAATTTATAGGGCGGCGACGGGGCCATGAGCAGACCAGATTCATTGAACCTAGTCCAGTTATGGAATTCAGTGTCGTGAAAAAGTACCAGAGACGACAACAGTCCATTCCTTTAGTAGACAGACGTTTGATGATCTCAAGAGATGCCTTTTTCTCCTCGCAGTGTCGCTACCACCGGATCGCCTTGAACGGTGAACGAATCAGGGGCTGCGAGAACGAGAAGTGAAGGGACTTTCCACGTAATGCTCGCACGCGGGTGGCTGGTCCGGCACGACCGGGGTTGGAAAATTTGCGACGCGAGGTGTAGGGAATCTAGTCAATGAGAGTCCTGGCGACGCTTGCCCGATGAAGAAAGTTTTGTCGTTCTCGTTGTCGTGTTGTATTATACGTAATTGAATTTAACGAGTGAATTATTACATATTTATCAAACCTTTATAGGACACCCTTTGGCTTCGCTCGTATATATAGGCATGTTTCATCACGGACGTGAAATATGTTATAGAACTAATGTTAAGTGTGGTATGATTGGTTTGCTGATATATTCACTAACTTTGCAAAGCTTTACTTGATTTCAAACGGGGTCGTTTAGAGGGTTACTTGCATTGTATCATTCTGTATATAATTTTTTTTTTTTGGATAACGTCATTAATGAATGATCTCTCTAATTTTCTCAAAATTCAAAACTATTCCTCTACTCCTTTGCTTTTTCTTTTTAATGTTCAAAATGGTTCTTGAGCTTTTTATAAAACGCCACTATTCAGATTTGCACTATTATGACGACTTACTTAGCCGATTGATTGATTATTGATGTGGACTTGATGTCATAAACCACCCCCCCAAAAAAAAAGAAAGTCATTAATGAATGGTCTCTCTAATTTTGCTCAAAATTCAAAACTATTTCTCTACTGCTTTATTTTTATTTTTTTAATGTTCAAAATGGTTCTTACGCTTTTTGTAAAGCACCACTATTGAGATTTGCACTGTTAGGATGACCGATTTAGCTTATTGGTTATTGATGTGGACTTGATGTCATAAAAAATTGTTGATGTAGGTTTTATTTTCAAAGCAACGCCAACCCTCCTGGCAAAAAAACGTCATTAATGAATAGTCTCTGTAATTTTGCTCAAAATTCAATACTATTCCTCTACTACTTTCTTTATTTATTTATTTTAATGTTCAAAATGGTTCTTGCGCAGCTGCGCTTTTTATAAAGCGCCACTATTCAGATTTGCACTGTTAGGATGATTGATTTAGCTTATTGGTTACTGACGTGGACTTGATGTCATAAAAAATTGTTGATGTAGGTTTTACTTTCAAAGCAATGCCGACCCCCCCCCTCTCCCCCCACGCGGTCCCTTCTCTCTCTCTCTCTCTCTCTGGTGACGTCATCATTTCACCTTTTCTTAGTTTTTATAACTTAACACTTGTTTTCTTAGAATTTACTGTAATTTCACAAGGGTTTTTATCATAATCATGACCTCAGAAGAATATTGCTTTTGCAAGCATTTTACTTTTTAGATTTGGGTTAACACTAAGAAAAACCCTAAACCGATACGCTAGTGATAAAAATACCATAAATTAATTTTTTTGACCATAAAAAATTTTAAACATATAAACTTGTGACAAATTTACCATCCATTAATTTTCATTAAATTTTATGATCAAATTACTAATTTAGATGATATGTGGCAGTTGACGGATGTCTTGATTTGATGTTTTAACTCCCCCGTTTGTCAGAAGTGTACTGGTTTGAGAATTTTCTTGATATTAAACCAATTTAACAGAAACTTTAACATAAATTTACAAAAAGTAAATTTGTCATAAATATACAACTTCAAAGTTTTTTGTGGTCAAAAAATTAATTTAAAGTAAATCTGTTACATATATACTAATTTAAAGTTTTTTATGATACAATCACTTTAGATTAATACCTGTGATCTTTAAAGTGAGAAAGTGCCATTTGTCAATCGTTTATGGATTTTACTTTGTTTCACCCCCGCAAACTAAAATAGTAACTCCACCTCCATTCTTTACCACATCAAAATCATTGAAGGGTAGAAGATCTTTCTCAACTCCGCAGTTAATATACACACTATAATCCATTCAATTCCCTCGTAATGTTTCCTACTTAATCAAGACTACAAGAGATATATATATATATATAGAGAGAGAGAGAGAGAGAGAGAGAGAGAGAGAGAGAGAGAGAAAGAGAGAGAGAGAGAGAGAGAGAGAGAAAATATTCTTGTATGTTGCACTGGACCTCAAAGGGTCCCAATCATGGTTTTACCATATTGATAAGGTGAATGATAAAATTATTAACTATCTAAGAAGTATGTTCGAATTTTCTTGGACAGAAAATTTAGAATTTATCATTTGTAAAGGTTTGATGCATAGGAAACTTGTCCAAAACCTATTATACTTTTACCAATTTAGTTATAAATTTTTCAATTTGTCCATTGAATCATAAATCTTTTTTTTTTCACATTTTGCTAATTGAGTCTATTTGACTAATTTTAGGTAGAAATCACTGATGCGGACATTGGAAGTCACCATGTGGCGTGGCACATTTTGGTCTTGACGTGAATAATTTTTAAAATAATTTTAAATTTTTTTTTCCTAACCTTGGGTCGGCGAGGTCGTTGGCCCTCCCCCAGCCCTGCAAGCCCTTGCCTATGGCAGACCTAGGGTAAAAAAAATGAGAAAACAAAAAAAAAAAAAAAAAAATAAAAAATATATAACAAAAGAGTATTAAAAAAATTATTTACGTAAAACGGTCGTGCATCCACATCAGTAACTTCTAGCCAAAATTGGTTGAATTGGTTTATTGACAAAATGTAAAAAAAGCTAGGACTTAATTGATAAAATTGAAAAATTTCAAAGTTTGTGATTTTTTAGACCCTTTTTCCTTCAATCTACCGCAAATTCAGGAGAGTAACATGACAACAATCCTTCATTGTTTGATAATGACAGCAACCTCATTTGTCTCCATCAATCCAAGTCGAGTACAATTGAGAGAACAATAACTAAAACAGAATTCACGCATGTGAAGGAGAGTGTTCATACTGAACTTGGGGACCAGCTTGCCAACCAATACCCAACTTCTAGAATTTATATGCAATCTAAAATTCGGGTTAGCCCTCTCATGCTTGAGCTCTCTCTTATATACTTAGGACCCGAGCAAGTCCTTAAACTGCTCCCCCAAGCCCGTGTGGGATTAACAACCGGAGATGGAGTTATATCCTAAGGGACTCCCGAAAACCCTAAGGAATAAGCCAGGCAGCTAGCAATGAAGGGACCCTCCCTGGGTTAGGGAGGGTCAGCCGAGCTCGTGTCAGGCCCAAGTTGGACCCGAGCAGGTCCTTAAACTGCTCCCCCAAGCCCGTGCGGGGTAAACCACCGGGAAATCTGGTTGGAACGGATTGCAGCTGAGGGTGGTATGCCCAAATTTTTTGTGAATTGCATGCACAAATTTCCATCGCTAAGGCCGCTCGGCACCCTGAGAATGCGTAGTGTTCTACAGTGGTCAAATCTTTTGGAGAACTAGTGCTTGCACGGCTTTTTAGTTATAGTAGCACCGTTGTGATTACCAATTAGATTAAAGTGATGTCTAATCTAAATTCAATGCTGTTGAATGATCTCTCGACTCGGGTCAATCTTGTAAATTTGTCAAGCAGAGCCCTTCGATGGGTTCCGTAAAAACTCCTTATAGAGGGTACAAAATTTCAACCAGAAAAGAAAGTTAGTAATACCATAAAAAACTTCCTAACCTAATATGCATATGACAAATTTACATTTCATTAGTTTCTATTAAATTATATGATTAAATTGTTAAATTGTATGAGGATTGACGAATGTACCGGTACTCTCTATTTGTTACATATATATCAGTCTATGATTTTTTTTGTGGTATTAATCTAATTTGACAAAAACTAATTGAGAGTAAATTTGTCATAAATATACTAAATTAAACCATTGGGATTTCGCCCCAGTGGCCACTCTTCCAACATGGAATGGAGGGTGAGGGGTTCAAATCCCCACCTTCTCAAGAAGAATTGGGGTGTGGACGATTTCGTTTCAGGAGTGGATTTCGACTCCCACGCCCTGTAAGGAGGCAGAACAAAAGTCTGAGAGTGAGAGTTAGCATAAGAATAGAGTAGGAACAACAAAAAAAAAAATACTAAATTAGAGTTTTTAATGAAAATTTGTTTTAAGTGTATTATATTAGGATTTTTCATGATATTAATCCAAAAAGAAATGGCAAGAAAATATGTTCCTGCAATTTTCCACAAAGTTCAGTGGCCATCACATAATCCTCCCCCAGGCCAACATAATGTACCATCTATTAATTGCTCCCGTTTTCCGAGTCTTGTGCATATACACTAAAGAGCATAAACTTGAGTAGTTAGCGATCTTACATCTATTTGCATATTCTACGATATGGACACTGTACGATGCTGTCATGTATTCCTAAGGAAAAGAGAGCACCGAGACGGCAACTTGGACTAAATTCAAAGCTCCTGATTTTGTGAACATGGCCACTGATTTTATCCCACAGAAATTGCACACTTAGAAAAAGAAAGGGGGCAGGGGAAAGAAAGAAAATGAGAGGATCTACTCATGGCCACGGAAGAAAAGCGAGCACCAAGTTTGACAGCATAACTGGAATAAATCATGTTGTCAGCTTCCTTTTCTTTTCTGCCAATAGGAATTCAACTTTCGGTGGTTCTAATTTTTGCGACCTTTCGTCCTTTTCCAGTTACTTCTTTCTTTTAAAATTCTCTCCTGTCTAATCTTTCAATGGTCATCGGTTGATGTTGCGTTAGAATAATGGTAGTTCTTCCTACTGTTGCTGTTCATAACTCGAATGAGAACAAGTCCTCAAACTTAAGATGGAGCAAGACTTTGGAATATGTTCGGTTTGGCAAGACTTCAATTCTGGGGAAGTTCTGCTCCTTCTATCGGGTTACGAGATGAGAGACAGAATGGCATTAAACATTCGAAGTCGACATCTATAAACCTTGTGTAGGACTGATATTTTTCAATCATTTGGATGCCAAACCATCCAAACACAGGAAAAGGTCCGGCATGTTAATTTCACGTCATTCCTTAGATACAACCAAGTGCAGGGGTCATGCCAATTCTGTTCTATGTCCTGCCCAACTTCACTAGGAGCTCATTCCATTTGCCATTGAAATTCCATTCTGTCTTACCTAACATAAGTTAATATCAAATCGACTAGTATGAACTGAATTTTTTGTCATAGTCCGAGTAAGAAACTAGCCACCCACATGCACTATTATCTTCCACAGGAGGAAAGAATAGCTGGATGAGTTTTTAGTATTTACAAAGCACAGTTTACAGATTTAAAAAAAAGAAAACTTCCTCAGCAAAGCACAAAAAGGGAGCACATGAACAATGCAGACGGTGATGGCAAAGAAGCTCCAACCAACATCTAAAGCTATAACTTCATTGGTTCACTAAAAAGAAAACCTGTAACCTGTCTTGCATCTGACAAAGAATTGGTTGCCCCCGCAAATAACTGATCCACGCACATCATGCCTGCATGATCCTCAAGAAGATATCTCAAAAGCTCACATCCTGCTAAAACACAAGCCAAGCATTCAACACAATGTCGTTTCCCCATTGCTTAGCATGCATAAGTGCCGCACCAAGGTCCCAACATACCACTATCTAGCAGGCAATATCCTACAGCCCTGCATATCCTTTTGCTCCTGTAGTTGGGCAGTTAAACAATGCAGAATTCCATTCTCTCACTAGGGTATATAATACTGATCCCGCCTTAGCAAATGACAAACGAATAATGCAAGCTTCCAGCCGACTCAGATTTCTAAATGGTTTGCATTCTCATCCATGATTCATGAGGATAACAGTGATAAGAAGAGGCACGGATGAGCAACTAAACACTTGTGTCCATGGGATAGCAACCAAGTACACGCAGAAAGGTCGCAAATTCCTGCATAGAGGTAGTGAACTCGTCATGGTTGCAGGTTATGCCAGCATAAATGCAGAAACCACCTATGGATAAACAACAGTTACCAGACCAATTTTCAATCTAAGATGAATACAGCTTTCCAATAGAACTCATCAATGTCAGCATAGAGAAAATAGATTAATGCACATGGAGCAACAGTTGCTGTGATGGCCAATATTTCACAGTCTGGACTCTGATTCCCTGATCTCTTATATTCAACAATTGAAGTGCTGATTAACCAAATGCAGTTAGACATTTTTCGTTTTATTGTTGAAAGGTCCACCACCTTAATTGCCCATATGTGTTCTCATTTCCTTCTCGTTTCTTTTTTTTTTTTTTTTGGCACCAGGAACTTATGAATGCTAAGATAAGGCCAACAATCAAGCAGAAAGCATATTCTCTCATGCTGAGAATGATGGTGACAGTACCTGCAGATGTCCGAGAGCATTTTGAGCACGGGTATCAGCCATAGAAGCCTCAAAGTCAATGTAAAAGAGATAGTCAAAGTATCTGCCAAATTAGAGCCATCAGACCACATACATTGTTTGACTTACTACACAAAGAAGCATGCACTATACAGGGTGAGTGCAATGAAAAAATATGAATATGACAATGAAGGAGTCAAACAGTATATAGGGAAATCAGGATGCCAAAAAAATGCAACTAATAGAAAAGGCAGCACATATTAACAATGCAGAGATCTAAAAATTTTAGAGGATTTATATAGAAAATTGGTGTTTCCTATGATTTTATGGATGTAATGGTCAATAAATATGTTCCGTCGGGTCCTTTTCTGAAACGACAAAATGATTCTTTCTTTTTTGTGGCTGGAAGCCATGATCTGCAGGTTAACATGGAGAGGGCGAAGTAATCTAAAAATTTTAGAGGATTTACATAGAAATTGGGCGTTTCCTTTGTTTTGTGGATGTGAGGATCAATAAACATGTTCTGTTGGGTCCTTTTCTGGAACAACAAGATGACTGTTTCTTTTCCGTGGCAGGAATCCATGATATGCAGGTTAACATGGAGAGGGTGAAGGAATCTAAAGATTTTAGAGGATTTACATAGAAATTGGGCGTTTGCTTTGTTTTATGGATGTAACTATCAATAAACATGTTCTATTGTGTCCTTTCCTGGAACGACAAGATGATTGTGGAAGCCATGATCTGCAGGTTAACATGGAGAGACTTTACTTCCCCCTTGAGAACAAAATAAATGTGGACAACTAGTAGCTGTTCCTTCCTACAAAGATTGTTTCCTTTGGACGTATCAAAAAAAAAAAAAAATATTCGTTTGGACATTGGCTGGATGACACATTTCCAGACATATGTGCTCCCAAATATCAGAACACAATTCAATTTAAACTACCCAACTTCAGAGTCCAAGACTCCCAATTTCCCTAATAAAATAATTCAAAAGGACGCAAACAAGGTCTTTGAGTTTGATCAAATTATCTAATGAAATAGGAATTTAAGAACTCACTTGGCACTTCCAGTATTGGAGTCATCAACAACTCTAAGCGGTCGCTTTCTCTGTGGCCGGCTTTCGATCTGACATTATGCATTTGATACTCAGGTAAAAGTTTATTTACCAAGTCATGCAAATCTAATATAAGCTAAAGAAAGCCTTGCAGAGATACCTTTGTCAAATTTATGCCTCTCAAGGAAAATACAGCCAAGGCTTTAAATAACACACCAGGGCCTTCTTCCAAGGTGAAGACAATACTTGTCTGGGAGGAAGGGAGACCATACTAGAATTAAAAAGAGTCCCACTAAAAAATCAAAACAGGTAATGCACATGTCCACTGCTGTGAAATGTCACCTTAAAAGGTTTGTCAGTCCTTGGTATAATGGGATCTCTTGCTAGCACAAGAAAGCGAGTGACATTATTGGAGTCATCCTGCAAGGTGCATAATTGTTAGGTAGTGGAATACTGAAGAATGTGATCGCACTTATTTTGCAATAACATGTTCAAGTCATGTGAACAGGTGAAGTTAAGTCAGAAACAGGTGTGATGTCCACGCATTGCTGTAGGATCCATCCGCAACTAGCCTAATCTCAACTAGCATTCTTCATGTTCTCTTTCATTTAATCAAGAACATAGGTCCCAATGACAGAGAATGAAACAGTGCCCTCATTAGATGGTTATGTGTTAGGATTTCTTCCAATTCTAGTAAAATAGAATAGTTCTTTGGTAGTTCGAGTTTTCTAATCCACCTCATGGAACCACCATTATCCCCAGTCAAGACGACGATCAGTCAGCAAAAGTTTTTCACCAATACACACAAGAAGTCTTCACCATATTAATAACTTCTATGTCAATCCTCCTCCGAAGTACTAAATATGCAAGATAAACACCAATTTTTATTTCTGTAAATAATACTTTTGCACTAGTTCTGCGAAGTCTAAACCACAGGAGCAGGCCAAGAAAACATATAAAATTTTCAGAAAGCATGACACCATAATTTGTCATATCAGGGAATACAAAGGAGTGAATTAATATTCTAAATGAAAGGAAGGAGCAGTCTTAAGTTTAATGAAGTACAAGAAAGACAGTCACCTGGATTATTTCTGCAAGTATATTAAGCCCATAAATATCTGCTGCCCGAGTACTTGCAATGACTCCAGCATCCCTCAGTTCATTCAATGCTACAAACTACCAAATTTCATGTCAAGAATGACTGGGTACTGTTCAGTGCAGAAGTAAAAGGCAACCCACCTTATAAATCTACAGCATACCTGAGCAGCACCAGCTGTGCTATCAACACTTTCTCGGGTAACATCTAACCTGGTCAAAGCATTATCGCTTAGAGAAAGTGCCTGCAAGAAGAGATGGATTTCGCATACATAAAGGTTCTGCCTTTAAAAAAAATCAGCCCATAATAGTCCTGCTGCTGTTTGCACATCCACCACATGAAGAATAAATTAAGCATTGCTTTTCGGACGACCAGATAGAAATCTCACCTGTGGATGGCTTAAGACACGTTTTAACTGCTCTGCTCTAACACCTGGAAGAGCCAATAGACACAGGTTGACAGCCATCTGAACTTCCCCTACTATGTGAAGTCTGTGTCTGAGAAGTAAATCATAATTGCGGTGGAGGCTTCCGCCAGAAGAACTCTCAATGGGAAGAACAGCTTTATTAACTAACCATAGTTCAACAGCCTATAGAATAAATCAAATCAAAGTAGAAATGAGGAGGAATAGTTGATATACATTGATATGCATGATCATGGAATTGGAATTCATACACCAGGGCAAGTTTGGAAAATTGTAAAAAGGGTTATGTTAACTAGTGCCCACTAGTTAAGTATATTTTTGTTTGAAATAATTCATTTTTCAAGGCAATGACTGTGCACAACATAAGGGTAATTAGTGCATTGAAAACTATAAAATTTTCTTAATTGGTTTGTTGACAAATGCCTACGCTAGGGCAAGCTCTCACAGAGCTGAAAGTTCTGTAAGACGGTTTAAATAAATTTACATGCTTCAGCATTTTGCCTGGCAGATGAGTTCCAAGACAAGGTAGCACATTTTCTCTTGTTATGGACTTGAAAACTACAAAAAGATGTGGTCACTTGCAGTGTTATTTCTACGTGCAAGTATCTGTATGTTAATTCTGAACCTTAAAAGCATCTTCAAACTCATCACAAGGAACAGTCTCACAGTCAGGATAGGCTTTAAGAGCAGCATCCTCACTGAATGAACCTGGTACCCCCTGCAATGTGTTTTCAGCATATATTAGATTATAGACTGTCTCAGACATGGTATTCATCCTCATTTTACTCAACTTTATTTTCCCGTTTTCTTATGCTTTCGCCAACTGCACTGAAGCAAAAGGAAAAACTTCGCAGATGATTACCTTGAATGCTATCCGCATTTTTGACTTATTCTCTGGAGTAGGAGAGAAATCAGAAACAGTCAGCGGCCCTACATTTATTGGAGAAATAGAAATATCAAGATGAGCATGGTTAGACAAGGCAGCGTAGATCCCATCACAGTATGCATTTGATAGCAAAATGCTGTGAACCTTACACAACTTAACATGTTAAACAAATTCTGGGCAACAGGTTAAGGATAGGCCAAAGCATAGAAAATGGATAATTGCACAAATAGTCCTTGCACTTTGGCTCAATGTGCAATATCGTCCCCGAACTTTTAATTTGTTCAATGTGGTTTGGTGCATGTTCAATCTAATCTTTGAACTATATGAAATGTTTATTATTATCGTTGAACTTAAATTAATGGAAGGACAACACTGAACATTCTTATACAGTTTAGGGACTAGATTCAATATGCACCAAAAGTTCAGGGACAACATTGCATATTGGACCAAAGTTTAGAGACCATTTGTGTCACTTTCTCTATAGAAAATAGAAAGCCGATACAAGCTCAGGTAACAAGACCATGAAGATCACCCTGAATTGTAGGATAAACCTATAAAAGATGCTTATAATTGGGTCCTCTCTGAGATTGCTTCGCCCCGTCACTGGAGCAGTTAAATTTAGAAGTCAATCCAGCCTATCCAAATTATCATTGCTCCCTTTAGCTGGGACTGCAACATCTTTATTGTGAAACACAAGTCCAATTACAGAAATCCATAGGTAAAACTTGCCATCCGCATTACCAGCATTTCTGCCCTCAGAAAGCTGAACTCACAGCCTTTCACACAAGTCAATTCCAATGTGAGCTTCAATCTCAATAGACAGTTATGAAACTCCACTGATATAATACAATTGTTAATGAAATAACTGTATGCAGGCAAGCTCACTCAACTCCATCACATGAGACCGTGATTAAACACCAATCAAAGTTCCACAGGCAATTCAGTTCTAATCTTTTACATCAAGGTTTTCACACAAACTATTCCCAACAAGTCAAAGCACAAAAAGAGAGACTTCAACACATCATGAGCAGCTTGGAACAATCACTTTGGACAAAAAACAAGTCAACAAAAGAAGCTTTTCCATGTTACCCACTGGGAAAAGAAGTCAAGTCCTTGTCCTTGTGCAATCTCTTGGAATCACTCGTCTCCGTCTGGTCAACGACCCTGCGCAACTCAGTGGCCGACCTCGACGAGCTCTCGTCCTCCACGGACCTGATCGCCCGCCGGACGGACAACCCAGAAAAGCCACCGAAGTGCGCCCACTTGAGCAGTCCGACCCGTTTCGGGGCGACCAGGAAATGCTCACCACGACCCTGTTGCCAAGCATCACCGGCACTCCCCAACACGACTGAATTTCGCAAGGCCGTCATCGCAAAGAATTAAGAGCTCCCCCAACAAAACAGCGCTTCGTCCTCTAGCGTATGAATTCACAGAGGAAAGGGAAGAAAAACCAGTCTGCCGCGCCTTTTCTTGCTGGAACGAGAGATTTGAAAGCGAATTCTTGAAACAGAGGATCTGCTGCAGAGGCTTGTGTGTCAGAAGGTGGTACGAGGATGCGGTGAGAGGGGACAAGAGCCCATGAAGCACGCGGCCGTGGGGGAGCATTGCATTAGGTGGAAATGTGATGGTGCGGGGCACGTTTTCTTGGAATCGGATTAGACTTTAGATGGGTAGATGGATAGACACGCCAAGTGCGTACATCACTTGTCTGCAAAATTTATCCATTAGCAAAAAGCCATGGTGGTGTGGTGGGCTTGGTAAGAGCTTTAGGTCCTCAGAGGGAGTTGTTGTGAGAAAGTTCTTGAGCTGTTGAGGGGAATGCTTTATTGCAGTCCATACATAAAATATTGCAATGACCAAACAGCAAAAAAAAAAAAATTATTAGCGGCTTACAATAATTATCATTTGTAATCCAACGATTATCAATCTTTTAAGAATCTCTTGAGAGACGGTGTCTTTGGAAATTGTAGAAATTTTAAAATATGAGGATCATTTTTTTATTAAACTGAAGGAGGAGAACCTAAAGCTTTCTGGTCATTCGCAATCATTTTGATGCAATTGAACTAAAAGATCAAACCGAATGACATCTAGGAAATATTTGTATTGGCTAGACTAGTTCCTTTTCACGAGTTATCTTACGTGCCCGATTCAACATGGTTTTTATAATGATTTTTAGCAGAGAATATGGATGTAAATTTCAAAACTGAGGGATAGGAGGTTGTTAGGTAACCTCGTGGAGATATCAAGTTTCTCTTATTAATGATTTATAATATATATATCTTACCAACTTTGATGGTCCATCTTATTTAATATTGATCTAAATTATTACTATTTGTTTATAATGAAAGACCTTAGTTTTGTCAAACAAATATTCTTTTTTCTCCCGTTTGACCTTTTCGTGATGATATATCATTCGCCGTTTAAAGAAAAATCAGATAAATCATAATCGCACGTAATGACTGATGAAAAAATAAGTCAACCAATCAAATATCTGCTTTGCGGAAGTTGCCTTGAGGACAACCAAGTCAAGGTTTCCTCTCCTGCTTCTTCTTCTTCTCTTTTTCCACGACGGTGAGGAATATCCAGCATTATTTTCGAGAGAAAAAAACTATCAAAACAATAATAAATTATTTATAATTGTGCTAATCTAATTCTAAATCTTTTGATTGTATCAATTTAGTCAAAAACCTTTTAATGATTTTCCAGTGTAACTCATCTAGCCAATTTTGATTGGAAACCGCTGACGTGGACACTAGTCATCTTGCGTGACACTGTCAAGGCAAATGTGGACAATTTTTATAATTTTTAAAATATTTTTTTCTAATTTTTTATGTCTTTTGTTCCTTTTTTTTAAACAACTCCAGGCTACCGATGTCGCTAGTCAACCCTCGCCAACCACAAGCGAGGGCTTCGTGGCCCTCTCTACTACCAAGTGAAGGTCACATCTCTCTTCTAGATCTAGGTGAGGGCTTAACGCCCTCATGAGCCCATAGTTTGGAAAAAAAAAAAAAAGGCAAGGAAATAAAAGAAAAAATTAATAATAAGAATTTCAACAAATTTTTAAAATTTTTAAAATTATCCATGTTAGTGCCGGTTGTCCATCGTGTGTGCCACGTAGGACAACCAATGTCCATATCATCAATTTCCTATTAAAATTGATTGGATGGATTATATTGACAAATCGTCAAAAATATTTAGAACTCAATTAATACAATTGAAAGATTTAAAATTGAATCGACCAATTATAATTATATGGCTTTTTTTTTCTTGTAATTTTCCTACATTTCCGAATTGGTGCTTAATGTGGATAATATATGTTCATTATGTTCCAAGTAGTAAAGCCACCACCAGAAGCTAAATTGGTTATGGATCGAGATCATATCACATTTTAAATATGAATTTTCATTGTGCGAAGACCACATGATATATAAATCGAAAAGGTCTGGGGTGTCCAATCATTGTCCTTGAGGATAAATTACACCCTCCACGAAGTACCAAAAGATGTGTAGCAGTTATCCTTCAATATTCAATGGACTTCTTTAGTAGGGTTAAAGTCAATTTTTAGGTAGAGTGGAAATACATAACATGCAAAACCATAAGAAAGCAAAGTCAAAGAGTATCTTTGTGCGAAGATCTTTGGGTGCACAGTTTTGGGCAAATCAAAAAAGGAGCAGAGCGGTCGGTATAGGAGAAAGACCGAGTATACGAGGACTGACTAGTCTGTCTAAGAATAAATATTGCGACGGCTGGCGAAATAATTAGGCAATGGCTAGTACATTAAATGAGCCATGATCAGTAGAAAGTCAATAATGGTCTAAGGTCACATGTAGAGATGTTTGATCTTGATTGTAGATTGACTTTTTGAAATGCACTATACACAACCACCTCTCGCATATTTCAAAATGATTCTTAAAGAAGAGAAGGAAGAGAGTCGGTTTCGCAGTAAAGTGCGACGAATCGAATCTGATGTATTTTATACTATAAACCAAATTTAGAAAAGAAAAGAAAACTGAGAAATAACTTGCAAAACCAATAGTGAAGCTTATAACTTCTATGAACCAACGACTCTTGTTTAATTTAGAGTTCTCACTAATCACATTACACCCCCTACAATTCTTGTTATTCAACGCAGCTTTTCGAGAATCGGCCATGCACGTTTGGTTATTCAAAAGTGCTATAGGGACCCAGCAATGAATCTCGTGGGAGTAGCCCTATACACTTATATTAAGTAAATTCTTCAAGCATACAGTGCAATTAGATAGATTGCCAATAAAGGATATAGAATTTATCAAGAGCTTAACTCATCCTCGCCTAATATGTAGTTCAGCACCGATCAGTTGCACCATAGGAGGAGGGACTTCAGTGCATTTTTGGTGCCACGGGATCAACAAAATAGCTTGTAATCACACAAGTGGACCTATATCATGCAATCTCCGCTCACATGGTTGGGTTACCACCGCAATTGATATATTGAATTAGCATAAGTCCCCTTTTCCTTGATGTTCAAACATTTGCTTCCTTCCAAAGCTTTAGTCAAAGGATTGGTTAAATTTAGGGGTGTGCAAAGGAACAAAGAACCGCCTAGAGCGGGACCGAACTAGACCGGAACTAGCGGTTCCCATGAGGATCGGTCTAGTTCCCATTTCTAATTTATTAGAACCAGTGAGTACCGGTCTGATTCCAGTTTTGAGTGTGGAACCACCCACCCGAACCAAACCGATATATATATTAAAAAAAAAAATCTCAACTCAATTACTTAATTATTTTGTAGTTTTTCAACCAATATATATGTACGTGCGTGCGCGTATAGTATTGGATATTATTAACTAATTTTATATTTTAGGTGTGTAATAAGAATAACCCCCTATCTTTTGTTCATTCTAATAATCTATTTACTTGCTTTCTCAATCAAAACAAACTAAACAAACAAAGATGATGGAGGGGACTGATTGGAGATGTCCATAAATGTTGGCATACGTTGTCGTCATGATATGAAATTAAAAGCCAATGGCTTGTTTTAATAGCATAATTAGGTCTATCCTTAACCATTCCCGTGATTAAATTAGGTTGACGTTAAAAAAAGATAGATCAAGTGATTAATGTTTTGACTTCTGTAGAGGTTAAGAATTCTAAGTAGAGTCTAAATCTTCACATGTTTCCAGTATCGAGAAATTGTGAGAAGACCGCACCATAACCTTTGGAGAGATCAAGTTTCTGGCTAATGAGTATTGTCGATTTGTTATTCCCTTAGTTTTCAATCTTTAATCAAAATCAATGGCTTGTAATTCAGTCCAAAATTTTGAGGCCAAATAAGCTTTAGTGCTCTACGTAGAAGTTAGGTTCACCGTGATATTAATTGATGAATGCAATTTTGTAGGGATTGGAGACCATATTGGGGACCAGTTCCATGGACCCACCTAGGAACCGAGTCCATGGAATTGGACCGGTCCTTAGTAGGCAGCTCTCAATTCCAAAATAGGAACCGCCCATCTGGACTATACTCACCCCTAATTAAAATTATTTTTGACTTTATATATCAATTGATATAACGCCAAATTTCAGTAATTGTTTTATGATGTCATGTTTTCAATCAAATGTGTCTTTTCCTACAATTGTAAGTTTTTCTTTTTAGCAATGGCAGCGATCGCTATACATAGACATAGAGAGCGTTGGTTTCACGTCTAATAGAATACCCTAGTAGGAATTCCTCGGCCTCACTAGTCACTACTACCTTACTCAAGAAGTCAAAAGTAGAGCTTGAACAGTTTGTCCGGTTGATTTCCAAGTGCGGCAACACGAGCAAGGGTAAATTCCTTTGTCTCATCTAAAAATATGATCCAGTTAACATTATTGGAACCATAATTATTTCGTCACTCATCCAAACTAGCGAGACATCCTAGAGTATGGCAAGAATATAGCATGTACCTATGCTTCAATATCATATCAAACCATCATACTATAGTCCATAAGATATAATAATCTTGATACGAGGCATCCCTAACAATGGGCGCATCACTCTAAAGAGCGGAATATGCCATGGCTAGATCTCATGTCATATGCAGACATCCACCATGTCATAACAAGTCATTTAAGATGCATGTACCTCAGATTAAACATATAGATATGTAGGTTCATGTTCATGTTGTAAATTGAGGCAACCCAATCAAATACATTTATATTTTAGATCATATATTATTTTCATATTTCACAGCAAATATTTGGTCTCATTCTCAAAATATACATGTCCAATTCAAGCAAGGTCAGTCTCGTGGAAAAGATAAGACAGCGTACTGAACGACCTGGTTCATCTTTAGCAAGATGAAAGGTCGAAAAATGGTAAATTTTCATCTCGAATAGTATCTTGCAGTACTATTCACCACCATGCACCTATGACAACGAAATTCGTATCTCACTAAACTAAACTCCAAATTCAGCACCGTATAAATAATGGATTGGCTCTTTCTTTTATCACTAGGAAGTTCTCTTAGATAGATAAATCTCGAACTATGAAATACCCCGCTAACCAAATAGGCTTCTACAACATTGATTTCGTTCATTAATTACTCTAAATCTCCAAAGCTTGACGCCGTAGGCATTCAACTAGGTTAAAGCATGAGCAAAGCTAGGTGAGTGACCTAAGATGCAATTGCTTATGATCAACAAACATGAGCCACGATGTAGCAGTTGCCTCGGCCTTGATAATTGTTCTCCAATCTTCACCGTCTAGATCTTCGTCAATAATATGGTTTATTGTGCTTTTTTCTTCTAAACTAGTAGTCCTGAAATAGAAACTTTTAATCTCCTTTGATGCCACGTGTTTAATTAAGAAAGTTGGGGAATCGATGTTCGTAAAGTCCTGCCAAGAGAAAGTTACCCAAAATAAAAGGAGTTGGGGTGACGTCACCCCTGAGTGAGCAGACAAAATTCGATGACTAATTCGTTATCGAAGGAGGACGGATCCATCTACACCCAAATTGGCACCTTTCGTTTGTTCTTCTACGTCTCTGCCTCGGTGGTTTAGGGTTTCGCTTTGCAGAAATAGTGGGAAGACTTACGGATTATAATTATACCATCACGTCAATAACTATCTTAGTTTTTAATAAAACAACTTGAGCAGATTAATAATATTTTATTTTCTCAAAAGGTTGGACCTGTGTTCAATTTTGCTTGTACGAACGTGCAGCGACGGGACCCACGGTTTGGTGGTGAGGCGGCTTTTGGCCCCTCGTCAGCTTGACGTCTCCTCGGGTATTCTCTCTTTTATATCATTTTTTTAACAACATTATTTTGTCTAGAGAAAATTTGGGACGTAATTTTATTATCCAGGCCTCGCTCCAATGCATCGTCGCATCTCGAATTTAAATATGAGTTCCAGTACCATCGTGAACAGGCCGGAGAAGAAAGACTCCTTTAGGGTTCTTCCATCTACCACGCGCCTCCCTTTAGAAGAGAAAGTAAAGGCCAATATCTTTTTCTTTTCTTTTTTTTAATCTCTTTCAAAACAGAGAGAGAGTTGCTCATAAATACGTCAACCCTCGAAATTATTTTGATCAACACCCCCCCCCCCCCCCCTCTCTCTCTCTCTCTCTCTCTCTCTCTGTGTCTCTCTCGGTGAGGGTTAAGCTTGAGCTTGGTATAAATGGGGAGACCGACGGACGGCAGGAATGGGAACGGCAAGAGGAGATAGACAATCGAAGGTGGATGGAGAGAGATTGGGAGGGAAGAAGTGTGGCAAAAGATGAAGCGACTGAAGATGTTGGCGCGCCTCAAACTAATGGCGTGGTTAGAAATTGACTCCTCCTTCATCCCTAACCGCACCTTATTGGCTTGAGCCGCGTCAATATCTCCTTTTTTCCACACGCCTCTCTCTCTCTCTCTCTCCTCTCTCTCTCTCTCTCTCTCTCTCAAGCTAGTTCTCCTTCTATGTGATCGGTTCATTCACAGGTATGCAAATCATCGCATTTAATCATACCCTCCTGCTCAATCTCATGTTATCCATTGTTTTATCGATCCTGATGATGTGCCCAGCAAATTATACTCACGCATGCATGCATGCCTTGTCATGAGTGATTTCTCTGATTCATTTTGCCTTTGGGTGCATCCATACTTTGTCTGCAACGCGATACAAGTGCGGTGCTCGAACTTAGGCCATAAGCCTAGTGCTTTATAGCAAGTTTGGGTTGATTGAAATCGTAATTTAGGCCAGAAAAATAAAGTTCCATCATCATACCTTTAATTCCTCCATGTTTAGCTAGGGTTTTCTGTTCTTGGAACCACCTCGTGTTTTTCTGTGCCACAGAGAGAGAGAGAGAGAGAGAGAGAGAGAGGTTTATGAACAACATGCCGTCAATCAATAATGAGGAGGAAAGAGGAGGGAAAGCCGGAAAAGATAGAGTAGGTGAGAAACGGGTAATGGGTCGGCCACCTCCATAACCTCATCTCCTCTTTCTAGCTTTTACCTAAATTTTTAGTTAAAAGAAAGGAAAAACAAAAACTCGTCTTCCCACTCAATCGCACGAAAAGGACCTGCCCTTTTATATAATCATCCAAATAATATGTTTAGTCTCTTTGATCTAATGCGTCAGTGAGGTAGTCTCTATATTTTAGTTGAATTGGGAAACGACGAAGCCGGTTGGGATGATATTGGCCCCGTGATAAAAATACCTAGGTTCCTATAGCTAGTGATGATCAAGAGTTGAAAAATAAAATACTGTCGAAGCATCAAATTATACTAAAGTGTCATTATATAGAGATTAGTCAGTACGAACTAGGAAGTTTTTACTAACCCTTTCGGATATCTGATACAAAATCAGGGAATTTGTTGTCGATCGATGATGACATTGAGACAGGTGTGAAATGCCAAGCGGCAGCAACCATTACCGCAACGTGCGTGAGCTTGGGCCTACCAAACTCTGGTTTCAGTTGGGATTGCATTTATTTCTCTCCGTTCTCTTGTGTCTACTTACAAACAAACCCAGGCAGTTGTAGCCAGACTGATGTCCTTAGAATCAATATTACTTTTTGGTAATTGAATTGCGCCTGAGTAGATCTGTGGTTTAGTCGAATTTAAGCTGAACTTTTTAATGCAGTTTTGTAGACCAATTTACGAATTCGCTTTTATATTCCTACCCCTTTTTGGCACCAAGAGGCACCGTAGACGGAAGATTTAGATTGAGGATGATGAGATAAGATTCCAACTTGAGCCCTCTGTATTCGCCATTGTCAAGAGTCAAAGCATTCAAATAAGGATGCATTACCAGAAAAAAGTGTAGTCTTATTGCGCTGACCAAAAAGCTTTTGAACTCGCTAATGTGCGCTTGCTCATATTATCAAGCTTTGATTCAGTTTCTGTCCAAGAAATCGCTCGTCGTATGTTTGACTCAAGAAACGAAAGGGATAATACAGTAAGAATTTATCTGGTGTAAAAACATATGTTGCAGAAAGATTCTATTGAACCCCAACCACGACAGAGAAAATCTTTCAGTTGGCTGTGGTTTCCATAGTTGTCCCACTTCTTGTATATCCACCAGTGCTCTACTCGAAGTGCTGTTGAAGGAAATATGTAATTTTAATTTGGTTTTCCCTCTAGAAGATGTAGATAGATGAGGTTTTGCTGAGCAGATCGGTGGAAGCTGATATTCAGGTGGCTGTAACTTTGGTTTGTCATTTTCTAGAATCATCGGTTCCCCACTTTGAAGGGAGTTTGGAGCTGACAGGAGAAGCCCTTAATTATGAGGGCAACATAATTACCATGTCCCATTATATCATATCACATCAATCCAAAACATACCGCCCCTGCCATGTTTTGACATTTCTCTTCACTCTCATATGTTACCACACAGGGTTAGTTTAAAGTGGCAAACTATTGCCACCTTTATAGTACAAAATGACGAAATTCTATATTGAAAAGGTCATGTTGAGCAGAACTCTATTATTTTGTGCAAGGATCGTGATTTTTTGTCTCAGCAGGTCACTTTGAATGATTGTGGACAAGTTTCAAAAAGTTAGTGACTCAAAAAACACCTGTGACTTTCTTTTTTCCAAAATAGCTTGGTAATTTACCAAGTGAAATTACTAACTTTTTTCAATTGTTTACATATTGCTAATTCTTATGCTAACTTACCAATTTTATTTGCATATCTTACTAACCTTTCAAATTTATAAACTCTTATTCGAAATTAGCAACTTAAAAACTTTAGACATATTGAATTACCTACTTGTTTTGGGTCACCAATTTTCATTAGAATCATTTGTCTGCTCATTTAGGGTTACCGATCTCTTAAATTTACCAACCCTTTTTAGAAATATATCAACCATCATTAGCATGACTTCTCCACTTTTCTCCTCCGAAATTAACTCTTCTTAGAAATATATCAACCATTATTAGCATGACTTCACAACTTTTCTCCTCCGAAATTACCACATAATATTGGGCTATTAACTGTCTTTGAGTCACCTAACGATTTTTTTTTTAGTTTTAATTTGCCAACTGTTCTTGGCCTTTACAAGCTTTTATTTGCCTAGCAACCTCAAATTTACCCAATCTTTTTAAAAACCCTTAAATTAAGTAATTTACTTAACTTGGGTTATTAACTCTTCGTTGAGTTACTTACAAAGGTTATTTTTCTTATAAAACATATTTTCTTAGCTTTTACCAATTTTTATTTATCTCTCACAACTATATCTAAGTTTACAAACTACAATACGAAATTACTAATTTCGATTTAAGTCACTCATCAATTATTTTCTATAAAGTTATAAACTAATTCTTTATCAACTCTCGTTTGAGTTAGTTATTGGCATTTATTTATTTTTATTTTTTTTGGTTCACCAACTTTTCTCTTAGGTTACTTAATTGGGAAAAAAGTGATAAGTCACTCAAATACGTTAGGGTTGCTAATTTCATCTAATAATAAGTAAGTTCAATGTGTCGGTTAAAAAGATAGAAGTTCATAAAAGATAAGGATGATTTGTTTGCTAGAAATAAAAGAAATTTGTATTTTAATGAAATCCAAACTAGTAGGTAACTTAATATATATAAAAAGTAAACATAGGTAAGAGAATTTGACATTAATAAATAAATAAATAAATAACACACACACACACACACACACACACACTGGTAACTATCTCAATGAAGAAATCCTAACATAAAACTAGTTTGTAACTTAATTAGATAAAAGTTGGTAATCACTCTAATTGACTTTGGTAAGTTCTAAAAAGAATTGTTAAATTTAAAACCAAGGCAAAAGTCGGTAATCAACAAAAAATTGTTGATAAATTTAAAATAAAAGAAAATAAATGTTGGCAAGTAACTATTTTGAAAGTTGGCAACCTAAAACTAATTAGTTAGTTGATAAGAGAAATTGGTAATTCACTCAATAAAGGTTTGTAAGTTCATGTGATAGTTGGTACATTTAAGGCATTGTAATAAAAATATAAATAAAAGTTAGTTAGAGATAAAAGAAGCCTTTCTTTGTTAGAGATTATTTAATAAAAAACTAAAAATTCAAATAAGACTTGATAACTCATGTTAGAATACTTAAATAGTAAATCGCGCTTCATCTAATAGGTTAAGTATTTAAAACAGTTGGTAGTAGTCCCACAAAATCTCATTTGGTATCAAAGCTAGAGTTTCTGAATTCAAATCTTTTCAAGCCCTATTTGCCTCCTTAATTAAATATTTTCATGCTTAGTACTAGGCAAAAAATCAAACTAAGGATGACTAGAATATTTAAATAAAAAATCACGTATTTATTTAATAGCTTAAGCTTTTAAAATTGACAACGATCCCACAAAATCACATAACTCAAGACTAGTTACTATGTTAATCAGAATAAAGTTGGTAATCACTCCAATTAAGGTTGACAGTTCAAAGAGTTGGTAAATTTAATGGCTTGATAAACAAGACAAATAAAAATTGGTAATTGAATTAAAAAGTTGGTAAATTTTCTTTGAAAAAACATCATACTAACGTTGGTAAGCAACTCAAATGACAGTTGGTTAACCAAGCCTAGTTAGTAATAGGGAATATAGTTTGTAAGTAGTACAAATAAAAATCGATATCAAAAGTTGATCAATCACATAAAACCAAATAAAAGTTTGTGAGTAACTCAAATTGAGAGTTAGTAGCCCACGATAAATTGGTTATTTTATTTGAAAAAAGTTGGCCAATCACTTAAAGGTAAAATTTAAGGTGTTGGCAAGAAACAAATAAAAATTGATAAACGAACCGTCAAAAGAATTGGTAACTTCACGTAAGTGTCAATATGTGACTAGCAAGTTCCGGGAAAACTGGGTGGCCGTTAATTTATTTAATCAATAGTTTTTTTATACTTATCGATTTTTTGAAAAATATACCGATACAGGAAAGAAAAAACACTTCTTTTAGAACGGAACAGTATAATCGTCCCATGATTGAAACCGGGAAGTGTTAATTAGATGGTATCCTCAGGGCGCCGCATTTGTTAAGGCTCATTATTGTGCACTTGTGTTTCAATCTTTTGATTATTAGTTAGCTCAACTAACGAATTAACAGTATACTTTTAAGTTACCCGTTGGAGTAACACTTTTTGTAATACCAATGCTAGGAATGCATGTTCTGGTTAATAGACACGACTTTACAAAAAGGTTTCCTTGAAAGAGATGGAGAAATAATGAAAAGAATGTGGAAGCAAGAAAAAGTGATGCAAAATTGTCTGTGAATTTTAGCTCAATATACAATGTGATTCATAAACTTATAATTTATTCAATGCAATCCTCAATTATTGATAAATGGTCAATGTAATCATTCCATTTTCGAAAATGACCAATTAGACAATATCTAATGACATGACTTATTATAGGCTGAAAATGATGAGTCAAGACTTTTAATTTATTCAATATAATCCTCAATTATTGGTAAATGCTCAATGTAGTCATTCCATTTTTTAAAATGGCAAATTAGACATTATCTGATGACCTGACTTATTATAGGCTGAAAATGATGAGTCAATGTGTCCATTCTTTTATTTATCCACTTTAGAAAGGAAAAATAAAAAGGGTACCAATAAGTTTATCGTTATTTAATGACCCAGATTATAATGTCCTGATTTTAGATGAATGACTAACATGGATAATTCACATGACTTTTTTCTGTCCACCTTTCAAAATTAACGAAATGGAAGTCATATCGGCAAATTCCATTAACTTGGATTAATGGAAAAACGACAATAAACATTTTCATATAATTGATTAGTTACCAATAGTGAGGCACTGTATTAACAAATTAAATGTCCAAAGACGACATCGCATATCGTATCAAAATTTGAGAATAATTGGTGTCATTTTTCCTTAAAAGCAAACCACAAGAAAATCTGTGAATGTGTGGAGATTAGTGAAGAGACTTTGATTTAGGTGAAAGGCTAGGGTCCAGGACATATAAATGATTTAGGTGGCCAATATTCCTACTCACGGAGAAAAAGTCTTTTAGTCTTTGTTGTTCACATTTATATTCCTACTAAGCGCTGAGGTGAGAATAGCGTCATCATTTCATCACCTGTGTGTCAGATTCAACGAAATTTCCTTCTCTTTAAGCAGGTTTCGATGTGAATCGATTTCCATGTGCTTTTGTCATTTTGTCTTGATTAAATTCCACTTGTTGCCCCGAGTTCTTGTCTTGATACCAAGGATCCTGATAAGGTCAAGATCAGGAGGCCCACTCAGCTGATATGCTTGGATTTGGAAAATCTTGGCTTCCTTCATTGTTCCTTCGACCGACTCTGTTACTTCCTCGTTGGAGATGTTTTCAACAACACCCTAGCACGACGACACACTTACCATCGAGGTAGTTGGCCTGATTAATTAGCGTTCAGGGCAAGAAACACCTTCTCTGTCTTCCGTGTTCATGAGCCATGTGCCTTTGCAGGACAAATGTATCCCATCAGTAGTTTGTTGGCGTTTCAACGCGAAACCTTCCTAAGCTTAGGTATGTACGAATTGAATGTTTGGTAACAAGTATAGAATTCGCATAATGACACTCAACAATGTCGTTGCCACTAATAATCCAGTTCCCACATCCTTTGTTAGGAAAAAGACAAGGGTGTATTCATTTTCAAGATAAAAACTACTGGTCAAGCCATGATTTTTTCCTCGAGTAACCTCAGGGTTGGCTTGATTGATAAGGATGGTAGAAGATTCTCAGCTCAAGAGCTAGAAGTCATATGTTCGAATCCTATTAATCACGTGTAGGTTATCTAAGACCAAGGTTATCTGTAAAGATCAAAAGTCAAGACTTGATCGATTCATGACGTTCGCAAAGTATTCCATAAAACTCCAGATAATCAAATCTCCATGCTATTCTCTTAGATTACTTAAAAAAAAAGTCTTTCCTACTATAGATTTGAGATTTCTATTTTAGTCAACAATCTTCCCTTTATTTTTCCGAGGTTCTTCGGTAAAGTTGTACTTTCTTTTAAACAAACATCTATTTCGCGATATATAAATATAGATATTGTTTTACATGAAGATTTTGCTAAAGCTAAATATGGGTGGTATGCATGTTTATAACTCGTTGAAAGTTAGACGAGTGGTTTATGAGGAGGTTGTTATAGATACAAAAGTCAATGGATCAACGTACACAAGGAATCGATTGCTGTAGTCTTCTTGTAGTTATGCTTAGAGCTGATCTAGCTGGTGAAAAGATGTTTGACGAGGAAATGACTATTGAATGAAAGCAACTTGAAAGTTACAAAGACGGTGTGATCATGATATGCGGGGACGAATTCACCAACATGTCGAGGCGCGTGTGCCCTACTTGCCAAGATTTTGTAAGTCGTCGTGGGTGCCTGTGCCATGAAAATTCGAATATGTTTACTTCTTAATGGCCCTGTTAGATTTCTTTCATTAAAAGACATCCCTTGCTAATGCGGATACATAAAAGCAAACATCTGTAGACGTCAGGAAAAGCTTTTGCGACACCAATCTGCTCAAGATGCCCCCACCAGGGATGATCATTAACCCACTTTTGAGGATAAAAGTTATGTGTCTGCTAGCCAGGAGGCTTTGTGAAAGGTATTTAGCTCGGGATTGACAATAGGAAAGTACGTTTGTCCATTTTTGTTGTCGTTTAGCTTTTGGACATTCGTTGCATTTGACTTGAAGAAATCGTGTTCTTACTCAAACTTGGAGCCAAGTCGGAAGAAAAAAGAAAAAGAGCGAAATGGACCCCGGGCATTTGTAGCTTTTTAAAAAAGGAACGTCCTAACATGCTGGGCTTCGACGGGTTCAAGAGATATTGGGCTCCAGGTTCTTTATGAACAGATAACTCAGGGCACGCTGATCTTTTCACTCGAGCCGCATTTGCTTAAAGCAAATACCTTTAGTTGATTAACGTTTAGCGTATTTTGTGCGAAGGATCTTTCAAGTTAAAGTAATAAAGGAAAAAAAACAGAAGGCATGAGTCATGACTACTGTTCACCGTCTCCGTCGTGGAAGCAAATCTAGTGAAGCAAATCAAAGATTTGCCCCAGAATAAAATTGTGCTTATCCATTGATATCTTCTCCATCCACTCAGCTAGCACTTAAGAATCACCACTCAACTGCAAAGCTTAGAGTACCCAAACTCCAATTTCTCCATCTTTTGATAAAACAGGAGTACCATTGGGATTTGTCCCAATAGCCACCTTTCCCACATAGAAGGGAATTGTGAGGAGTTCGAATCCCATCTTTTCAGGAGACTGAGGCTAAGGACGTTTAGTTTTAAGTATAGGGCTCGACTCCCATATTTTGCATAGAAACGTGACAAAAGTCTAGGAGTGAAATGAGGAATTAGAGCGAGACAAAAAAAAAAAAAAAAAAGCGGGAGAGCACGCAATCAGTGTAATTCAAATTAAGAAGTTCATCAAACCACCCCAATTCCAAATAATCTTAAGCGACATTCGGCCTAGCAATCAACAGCAAATTCAAGAACCAATCCAGCTTCATCAGAGCTCGAATCAACAGAACCAGCCCTTGTGTAGCAAGAACCGAAGAAGAGTCCTTGATAAGCCCATAAACTAGCGTTCTTTTCGACCGTGACAACACGGACTGAATTGAAGCTAAGGTCGCAAGATCGGTTGGCTAACGAGGATCGAATTGTCGAAGAGGCCAGGTGAGGCAACACCGAGGGTCGCGCAACCTCAGGGCCCCAAACCCGCTCAAACCTCAACCATTGGTGACCTAGATGCGTGGACCCAAACCTTCGGCGAACCTCAGCAAGCTAACCTGGACCGTCGGTGGGGCGTCAGACTAGCAATTTAATATGATCTACCTGCAATCTTGACCCAGACACGTGAGCCCAGACCCTAGGTGACCCTCAATGTTTGGTTTAGCGAGGGAGAAGATCAATAGTGATTTTGTGGACAAAAATCGGGGCATGAAATTATTAGTGAGGTCAAAATTAAAAGAAAAAAAATTCATTAACCCTATAAGCAGTATTCCGAAAAATGCTAAATGCCAATGCCAATGCCAATGCCAGCTGGGATTGCAGGTTAAAAGGCCTTTGGAAATGGTAGTTGCGACCAAAAGGGCTTTACAATTTGTTGCCAAACCCCTCAATATTTTGCCAAAAGCCTTTATAGGCTCAAAGTCCTTTGACAATGTCGTACGAACACATGGTATCCATAGAAATCATATAAATTTGTAATATAATTCATAATCATTTATTTATTGGTTATGATTTTCATAAAGATTTATAACTTTTTTATGATAATGATTCTATTGTGCTACGATAGATTTGTTAATTTAAGTAGATGAAAATACATCGGACTTTCTTATTCCATTCATCCTCGCTTTTGTTCTATAACAACTACATAAAAGAATTCTCTTTCCATTTCGCTCCCATCAAAAACTAGAAAATATTGAATTCCCTCTTTTATTTTATTGCGAGAAAATTATCTAAAAAATCATAAATTTATTGTACAGCGGTCAATTCAATCTTAAATCTTTCAATTTTTTCAATTCAATCCTTAACCTTTTGACAACTTGCCAATTTAATCATAAATATTTCGATTATGTCAATTTAGTCCTAAACCTTTAAATGATTTTCCAAATCGGTCTAAAATCTTTTAATGAATTGTCAATTTAGACTTTAGTCAAACATCACTAACATAGCAGCATAGTCAATGCCAATCATCCTACATGGTGTGGGTAGCTAGCATGGACAATTTGTTAATTTTAAAAAAAAAAATTATGAATTTTTTTTATTTTTTATTTCTTTTTTCCCTCTTTTTAAACATGGCCAATGGGGCCGCCAGCCACTAATCACCCTGCCAAGCCTAGGCAAGGGCCATGAAGCCTTCACCAATCGCAGGAAAGGGTCATGGCCTTCGCTAGATTTGGCAAGGGCTCACAAACCCTCACTATGGTTGTGAGAGCTGTGATGCCCTCACCTCACTAGATCTGATGAGGGCGTCGCAAGCCCTTGCTGTGGCTGACAAATCGCGATCTCTCACCTAGCCCATTGTTGGCCCCATCGAGGTCACAGCAACCCTCACCTAGCCGGAATAGGTCGTCAATTGGCAACCCAACTTGCCATTAGGGGTGTTAACGATTTAGTTTGGTTCGATTTTTTTGAAAAACCGAACCGAACCGAACCGTTAGAAAAAACTTCCGAACCGAACCGAATAAGACCCGAACCGAATACGAACCGAACCGAATTCGGTTCGGTTTTTTGGTTTTCGGTTTTTTTTTTTTTAAATTCACAAAAATCCCCAAGCATCGGCATCGAACTTATCGGACTTGAAGACGGTGAGCCATTCCTCCAGCTTCGTGCCGTTCTCCTTCACCGGCGTCCCCCGCGATCGCGCCGCCTTCGCCGTGGCCATCCTCGTTGGAATCGCAGCGCGAGCGTTGGGCTCCCGTTGATTGATGTCTGGTTCCTCTCTTTCGTTTCGCTTCTTTGGGCTGACTAGTCTCAAGAAACTTCGCAGCAAGCGCGCACGGACACGTCGCATCTTCCACATTCGATTCCATTGCCCCCAAAAACCTCCCCTGCCTCAAATCGAATGGTCCGAATTCCGATAAACTGAAGTGACAACAACAACAGGGGTCCGTGACTCGAAGAGCAAGAACCCGGGCAGATCTAAAGCAAAGTAATGATTTGAGCAGCTGGTGGCGAGAGAGAGAGAGAGAGAGAGAGAGAGAGAGAGAGAGAGAGAGAGAGAGAGTTGGTGGGGGAAGAAGAGAGAGGGTCGAAGAAGGAAGCGTGCCTGTTCGAGCAGTGAAAGCTAAGAATCGGAGCTTGCCCGAAGCCCCGCGGGAGAGAGAGAGAGAGCCAGAGGAGACAGGAGTTGGGAGAGAATTTATGATTTGTGGTTCGATTCGGTTCGGTTAACCGATAAAAATCGAACCAATAAAAAAATATCGATTTTTAATGAGAACCGAACCGAATCGAAAAAATCGAATTTTTCGGTTCGGTTCGGTTTGATTTTCGGTTCGGTTCTTGACACCCTTACCTGCCATGTGTATAGCGAGGGAAAAAAATCAATCAATAAAAAAATCAGAATTTTTTTAAGAATAAAAAAATAATTCACATTACTGCTACCCACGTCACATAGGATGGGTAGCATTTACTAGGATGTCACATCAGTAGTGTTCAGTCAAAATTAGTCGCAAAGACTAAATTGGTAATTTGTTAAAAAGTTTAAGACTAGTTTAGTAATTCATTAAAAGTTTAAGACTAAAGTAGAGCAATTGAAAGGTTAAGAATTTAATTGGCAAGTTGTTAAAGGTCTAAGACTGAATTAGTATATTCAAAAGATTTAGGATTAATTAACCATTGTACACTAGATTTAGGACTTTTTGGGATATTTTATTGTATGTCATTTTATACCGCCTTACCAAACAGATGCACGGATGTGAATTTGGCAAAGATAAAGAGTACTAGAAGGCCAGCTTCTTTGGCACAACGCAAAAGCCTAAAGGCCCGTTTATGAAACAGCCTTCAATCAAAATTAAGGAGTAATTTAAATTTTTAAAAAAAAAATCATGAATAGTGTGAAAGAATGCAAATGACCTCAATTGTCTATGTGAAAAGGGATTTATTATAAATTCGATTTGTTCGTTATTAAATGAAATTCACATGTTAAGCATTGAAAAATTAAAGTATAACCAATTCATAAATAGCCTTCGTTCATGTTAAATTTATCGAGACTAGCTAATAAAATTGATTGATAAAATTGATTGACTTCAGTCTATGAAGAAATTTTGTAAAATATATTTGTTTCGCGAAAAATATTTTTCTCATTTTCCTAAGTTTGATTTGCTTAGAAAAATGAGTCAACGCAAATCGTTTTCATATCGAAACTTAAATTTGGGAAAATGATTTTTTCTTTATAAGAACTAAAAAATGATTTCTAAAACATAACTAGTTATCGATGCTTGAACCTGACATTCGACGCTTGAACATGAAAATCTCAAAGTTGATTTCCAAGTCATAGCGTTCAAGGACCAAGTCTTATAGCGGCCAAGGACCTCGGTACTCAAGCTTGGGCCCTTGGCACCTATGCTTGGGTCCACTAACGTCAGGCCCAACCCCTATTGCACCCAAACTCGGGTTCATAAAAGCCATGCTTGGATCTGCAATGTTGGAACTCTAGTCCCAACACTTAAGTCTAGGTTCACAAAGATTGTGTGCGGGTTCTTAACACTCAAGCTCAAGTCCGTGGTTAACAAAACTTTGTTCTTATAAAAATATTTTTAAAAAAAAACGATTTCGTAATCATTTTTATTTATTTAAAATATCAAAAAATTTATAATTTTATTTCTTTTTGTTTCTTTCTTTTTATTTCCTTTTCCTTTTCTTCTTTTCTCTCTCTTTTTTTTTTAATCCTTTCTCCTTCTTCCTCCTTTTTCCACCAGCCCATGCCCGAGCGACGACCTGCGGCCCAATGACCAACTATGATGCAGGCTGACGAGCTTGAGCTTGCCTATGGCCGTCGCTCGACATCGCTAAGGCTTAGTGACCCACGCATGGAGAAGGGAAAAGGTAAAAGAAAGAGCAAAAAAAATAATATATAAAAATTATAAATAGAATTTTTTACCCTAAAATAAAATCCCGAGATCGAAATTATTTTCCAAATGAGATCCAAATACCCAAAAAAACTTTTTCGACCACACATCAACAAAAAAAAAAAAGAGAAAAACTAACAATTTTCCCAAAAAGAATAATTTTTTCAATCATATTTTTATTTCCCATTGAGTTTTCCCTCGACAAGGCACCCTAATCCAAATCATATCTTCGATGTTAACACCAAAATGTGATTCGGCTGTTGACATTTGCGGTCGCAGAGCATCGACCTCAGCGGCCACCTCCTGACAAAATCACAAGCCGTGTAGCTCGAACTCACAGTTCTTGGACGCAGCACACGGTCACAAAAAGCCCAAGTCTCTGCGAAGAGGAGTGGGGGACACTTCGGTGGCTTCCCATCCACACAGAACCCAAAAGCCATGGATTATCCAATCACCAATCTCTCCTCTTCATTCCTTCCCTCCTCCCGCTAACCCAATCTTTTTCCCCCCCAACTTAATCCTTTACCAGCAGAAGAGAAGAATCCAAGAAGCCATGCTTATAAACCTCTCGACATGCCCGCCATCATCATCTTCCTCCTACTCCTTCACCAGATTGGTCGGCCCCAAGTCCCTCCTCTCCGAATACCCCCTGAAGCCCAGAACCCACTTCTCAAAATCTCTTCTTGCTCCCTCCCCTCTCTGCTCTCTCTCCTGGGCGCAGCCTAATTCCGACGGCAAGAACCGGGTGTCCTTCGGGAAGGGCGGGTCTCCGCGCGGGAAGAGGCTCGATTCGAGGGCGTTCGCCGCTCCCGGGTTCGATTTGGGCAACTTCGAGTCGGTCCTGGAGGCTGCTGGAGTCCTCACCGCCATTATCGTGGTACACGAGAGCGGTCATTTCTTGGCTGCTTATCTTCAGGGCATTCATGTAAGTAAGTTCGCTATCGGGTTCGGCCCGGTTTTAGCTAAGTTTAACGCGAACAATGTAGAGTACTCTGTTAGAGCTTTCCCTTTAGGTGGATTCGTAGGATTTCCGGACAATGATCCTGACTCTGAAATTCCGGTGGATGATGTGAATTTGCTCAAGAATAGGCCGATATGGGACAGGGTGCTAGTTGTTTCGGCCGGGGTGATCGCCAATATAGTTTTTGCGTATGTTATAATCTTTGTTCAAGTGTTATCTGTTGGATTGCCTGTGCAAGAGGCTTTCCCCGGGGTGCTCGTGCCTGAGGTCCGGGCATTTTCAGCAGCCTCTCGAGATGGGTTGCTTCCTGGTGATGTGATTCTTGCTGTTAATGGAAATAAATTATCAAGACAAGGCCCGACTGCAGTTTCCGAGCTAGTAGATGTAATTAAGAAAAGTCCGAGGAGGAATGTGTTCCTTAAGGTTGAGAGAGGGAAGGAGGATTTTGACATTGGCGTGACCCCAGATGAAAACTTCGATGGGACTGGTAAAATTGGAGTGCAATTATCGCCGAATGTTAGAATATTGAAGGCCATACCGAAAGATATTTTCGAAGCCTTTAACTTTACTGGCAAGGAATTTTGGGGTCTGTCATCCAATGTGCTCGACAGCTTAAGACAGACTTTTATGAACTTCTCACAAACTGCTGGCAAAGTTTCTGGTCCTGTAGCTATCATTGCTGTAGGGGCAGAAGTTGCTAGATCGAATATCGATGGACTTTACCAATTTGCGGCTGTGTTAAATATAAATCTGGCAGTCATAAATCTACTTCCATTGCCTGCATTGGATGGGGGCACATTGGCCTTAATTCTCGTGGAGGCGGCAAGGGGTGGAAGGAAGCTTCCTGTGGAAGTGGAACAGCGTATCATGTCCTCAGGAATCGTGTTTGTCATATTCGTCGGGCTATTTCTCATTGTTCGGGATACACTCAACCTTGACTTCATCAAAGACATGTTGTGACTGCCAACTGGACCCTTTTGCTGGAAAAAAATTTCACATGTATCTTAGCACATCGTTGACCTTCTGTCGATCATGATATCAGGAGGAACGGGAAACATGATGTGAGTGGACGTATCTGGTTCTTTTCTCTCAGGAAGTAAAAGGAAAGATGGTATTTGGCTTCTTCCTTTTCGAAGTTTGTACATCTGCCGCTGTTCTTGGTCATAGACCTAGAAGGCGTAATTCTTGTGGAATTATATTACAAATACTTGCATGGGTTGCATACTCAACATCCTGTCTATTCCTTGATAGATTCATGTTATCTATACCTCATTTTAATGGTCCTGTCTAATTTGGCTCTTTTGAGACTTCTATTTGCGTAAGGTGATTGTTAACTTTTGATCTTTTGATTTTATCTTGAAGTTTTCCATCGTAAATTTCTCATTTAAGTGGTTCTGAGAATTCGTAGAAAAAGACTTTTTTGGCTGATGTAGAATCACATAGAATATGCAACCATTATATGCTCATTACAATATTAGGTCCCTAGTACTTGAAGTGGGGGCTTTTGCTACTCCAATCCTCCTCCATTCAATTCGTCTGTTTTGTTGTTTTGAAAGTGCATTCCCTTTGTAGCAGAGCTTTTGTTGATGCAAAATATAGATTGTGTAAATAGGTTAGAATGCTTCAATTACAGCTTCTCTAAGGTCATAATGGCATATCTGGGTGATGCAATGTTGATCATGTACATTATTTCACATTTTTCGTGCCAATTTTGGAATGTATTCTGTAAACTGTTGTTGCTCTGCAGCCAATCAGCAGCCTTTCCTATTTTAGGCCTGTAATCAGACTTAAAATTCCCTCATCAGGGCAAAATGCAGGACGGCATAGAGGGGTAGTTTGGCCTGATTTTATGATCTTTAGCCTGTTGTGGTTGCTTCTGTTTAAAACCAGATGGTTACTTCTGTTTAAAACCAGAGTACATTTACAGAAAACAGTTGAACCGCTTTGCACAGGAAAGTGACCTAAAAGAGGGGATTAACCGGAGCTGATGCCCTTCATATGTACTTTCTATCTGTATGAAGACCTGATAAGCGCTCTTGAAGATCCCTGAGGGAGGTCTATAGGAACAAAAAAAAAAAAAAAAAAAATTCTACATACGGCGGTTGCAATGTTTCTCCATCATCGTGTGACCTTTAACATCAGTAGCAGAACAAAAACTAAGGTGTATCGGATTCATATGAGCTCAGTACACCAAACCCTCGATTTTCATAGATTCCACGTGGGGTTTTCATGATCCGACGGTGAGTTAACTGATAATAGTTCGTTCTAGACTGTGGACGGTTATGTATTCGGAATCTTCTCTGAGTCAATGCTGTTGCAATGCGTGAGAATTCATCCCACCGTTGGGTAGTGAGTGAGCATTTGAGCCGCTTCAGAGCAATGACCTTTGAGCAAAAGTTTGGTCAGAAAGCGGGGTAAGATGGACCTTCATCAATCTATTTACCGTTAGTTTCGAGCCTGCTCTAATCACTAATGGTGGATGTAATCCGTACTGCTAAGGGAAATGTGTGAAAATTCGTGCGGATAAGGGTGGAAAACAGAGAGAATCAAGCATATTCAATGTAGTGAGCAAAGTGGAGAGAATTGGAAGCCCACGCCTTGGAATTGTCCTCTAAATTGTTCGGAGCAAATGTATTCTCTCATTTCGCATAACAATATAAGCTGTAATCTAGCTGTGACAATGTAATTCACATTTTT
This sequence comes from Eucalyptus guilfoylei, assembly GCA_016097605.1. NCBI lineage: Eukaryota > Viridiplantae > Streptophyta > Magnoliopsida > Myrtales > Myrtaceae > Eucalyptus > Eucalyptus guilfoylei. Next base: position 22,363,449 of record CM027860.1, read on the forward strand.
AGTGCGCAAAAATTTTCATGCGCTGTAAAAATACAAACACATATATATATTTAACTTTCTCGTTTATATTTATTGAAGTATTTTATGAGTACCCTTTAAAACCTAAAAAGTTTAAGGATTTCATTCATAGAAATTTTGCAATGAAATTGAGAACAAATAGTGTATTTCTTCTTTCGAATTGAAATAGTACACATTTAGAGTTTGTAAAGACATATCATTTAGAAATATATCAAGCGCAGAAAATTCAAAAATTAGTCAGACGAAATTCAAGAATAGTAAAGGCAGTGTATTGACCTAACCAATAAAGAAAATAGCAATAAAGGAAGGGGCAAATGACCCAAATCCATCGAGATACCGTTTGCGAATTGCCTTTTATACCGTAAATCACGACCCCATATTCTCAACGAAAAACAGTAAGTACAGTCAGAATCATAGTCTATTGACCAAGGTAATTATTTCATGTGCAAGAACAAATAGAGATCAATTAGAAGCGATGAATGATAAAAGCGCAAACAGAAATTAATAAGAAAAGCAACGTCGAAACACTCAAAAATTACTAGTATACAGCAATGCAATATACAAAATACACGCTAAAAGTGCGAATCGAGTGCCGGAATGGTGATACTACAAAAGGTCTCTTATGCAGGATTAATCTGTATTATTAAGAAGCAGGAACAAAATCGCGGTTTTCCTAGCTCCTTAAGCACGGAAATTAATTGAAGACACTAGACATGATGCAGAAGTTTTCGGGGGAGATTTATCTCAAGATTTCTTTTGCAAACAATTGCTGAGAGTACGCAGAATCATGTTCCAGAAAAGGCATGAAAATGCATCAAGTAAAAATTTAAAATTCGATGAATCTGTTCGACATAGGCATTGTTGGCGGTTTTACCATCGATCGCATGTACGGATAGGCACTCATGCGGATCTCTATGGCTTCGAGGGAAACAGAGGAGTGCCAACTGCACATATTCACAAATAGAAATCCTGTTATGTTCATGCGATTATCATCACTTTCCTAACCAGAACGCTGGATACGGGGAAAATGTACGGAGCATACGGCCGATGTGCGTGCGCGCGGAAATCGGGCTGCAAGGAGAGGGTGACAACGCGTGGGAGCGAAGCGCCCCCTCGTGCACGTAAGCTTGCGAGGCCGAGCGAAATGGAAGCTCGCGCCTCTAAACTCCTCCTCAGTTTCCCCACTCCGATCTCTCTCTCCTCCACCCTCAAACCCTAGGCCCCAGCAAATAAGCATGAGGCCAAAAAAGAAGCACCCGATCTGTCTGTCTGCCTGTCTCCCTCTCTCTCTCTCTCTCTCTCTCTCTCTCTCTCTCCTCTGTGTCGAATTTTCCCAGTTAAACTTGGAGAGGAGAGATGAGTTCCTCGTCCTGAGCAAAAACCCAGTTCGTGCCTAGGAGGTTTTTCCTTTTTTGGGTTTTCTTTTTGTCCTTGTTTCCTTCCGAAACCAGGAACATCCAGGACCATTTTGTAGGAACGCAGGCTTCTTCGTTTTGCCGTGTCTTTTCTTGTTTTTCTTTACATACGTAAACAAAAAAAAAAAAACCCAAAAAACCAAAAAACATCCCCTTGCGTTGGACAGAAGCACCTCGATGGTGATCAACACAAACTTCGATGGGGCGGAGAAAACCGGTTTGGAGCCAAAGGGAGAGGGTGACGACCGCACGAGCGGTGGCGGCAGCGGCGGAAATGGAGGGCAAGGACAAGGGGCGTTGAAGAAGGGGCCGTGGTCAGCCGGGGAGGACGCGGTGCTGATCGAATACGTGAAGGCGCACGGCGAGGGTAACTGGAATGCCATCAGGAGGAAGACCGGGTTGATGCGGTGTGGGAAGAGCTGCAGGCTGAGATGGGCAAACCACCTGAGGCCGAACCTCAAGAAAGGCGCCTTCTCGCCCGAGGAAGAGGCCAAGATCATCCAGCTTCATGCTCGGCTCGGCAACAGGTGGGCTCGCATGGCCGCTCAGGTAACGATCATGCCTCTTTCATTATCGTAGCAAGAAATACATTTGTTTTGTTTGAACGTTATCATCTTTCTAATTTGCGCTTTGAGTATTTGGTTGTGCGGTGTTGTCGCAAGGAGAGGATCCTGGGGTTGATTTCTTCTGTCATTCCTGCGAATGGATTCATTTGTGTTTCGATCGTGCCCTAATCTTTCAATAGGCCTCTCTCTCTCTCTCTCTCTCTCTCTGTCTCTCTCTCTCTCTCGACCTGGAAGCCTCTTTCCGTCTTTCTCCGACCAACCCTCTTCTCATAGAAATTGATCTGCATGATTTTAGGCCAATACTGACGCAAGGGAAAGTCGCATGAACGTCATATTAACTTCGATAAAAGCAAATAAATGAATACACATAAGGTTTAAGCTGTGATTGACTTCATCTTAGGCGAACTTTTAGCACTTTCTCCTGTTTGTGATCGTTTATTCTCTCTCTTGAGATCCAGTTGCCTGGAAGGACGGACAATGAGATCAAGAACTTCTGGAACACGAGAATGAAGAGGCGCCAGAGAGCAAATGAACCTCTCTATCCTCAGCAAGTTCAACCGGAAGCCACCGTCGCCTACGATATTAATCTCCAGCCACAGCCCGTCCCTACTTCCTCTCTCCACTCTCTACTTGCCCCACCACCACAACAACAACCGCCTCCCTCTGCTAATGTTTATCACTCACTTGATCCTCTCTCATACGCCAAACCCTATCACCACCCAGAGAACATCATCAACGGCATCTTGCCCGCGCCCTCAGTCGTCCCTCCTCATTCTTTATCATCGCTGCCGCCATTCCTATTCGACTTGGGGGCTTCCGATCTGAACCTCGTCCTTGACACATTCAATAGTGGAGTTGCTTCAGTTGAGCGCAAGCCCATCATCACCGACACGCAGAGAGAGACCAGCATGGCGGCAGCAGCAACCCCGGGGGTGACGGCCTCGAGCAACTCTTCCGTGATGGGCGGCAATTACATGATGGGAGCTTCTGCTGGCGGTGCCGCCACCAGTTGCTGCTCGAACAATTTTGAGGCTACGCCAACATCGGCGGTGCCGTCATTGACGGGACCAAACAACAGTGTTTTACTGGGCGCGCTCTTTGAGGAAGCTAGAGCTGCGTCGTCGCAGAAAGTGAAGGGAAGTATGGTGGGCGGAGCGAATGTGGGAAGAGCTGAGAGAGGAAGCCATCAGGGCATGGAGGACAACCAGCGTTGGGAGAATATTTGCTCCGCTCCGGCATCATCTCTCAGTGGTGAGTGATTTGAGCATATTTAATACTTCTTCCTGTTCCTTTATTTCTTTATCTCTGCATTTGCTGGTTTAGAATGAATATCTGGAGGTAGTTCGAGCATCCATTTGGAGTCTTTTTGTTAGTTGATCCATACATTTCAAGAAAATTTCGGAGCCATCTACCCTTTTGTGTAACTTCTGTGAGGACCTCAGGATAGATCATAACATTCTAGTTTATAGAATAGTAAAGTTGGCAATTCTAATTTCAGAAGAACATTCATATACGATACGTCCTTAAGAGCCTGCAAAATCAGAGTGTTTTTAAGGTTGTGGACGACATGACAGTAACTTAACCATTAAATTCTGCACCTAGATTTATAGAGCTTTCTCTTTACCGGAACATTTGACCATTTTGTTATCAGATGACAATCCATGCAGATTTATCTGTTATTACATCAACCAACGATTTTAACAATAGCAGTTAAAAAGTGACGCAATTTACGTTCCAACACAACATTAGTCCATAGTTTTGGCTATTGTTATTGAACGCCCCGAAATTAATTTCGTTGCTGACACTTTGATTTTACCTAATCGCTTAGGAAGTATTTTACATCACCTTACCAGGATGCCGACACTATTTTAAGCTAAGACACCTTGTGAAATCTAACTTCATGTGTGAATCAAAACTAATAGTATACTACAGTAATCTCATCGGTGTTTTACACAGGAATGATAAGACCTTTGGAAGAGGTCGACGACGATCTCTCAAGTCTTCTCATGAACTTCCCCTCGTCTGCAATCTCGGAGCCTGACTGGTTCCGGGGCCCCTACTTAACCCCGCAGTCGTCTGGCCCCAACAACGGCTGTATCCTGATTGACGGCCCCAGAGGCCCGCTGCCATTGCCCTCTCAAGTTTCGACTGTGCCGGCCGCTGAACTGGAATTGAACTTGTGCACGCCATGTTGGAACAACATGCCCGGCATCTGTTGACAGCCAAGGGGGACTCGGAAGGCAATCAAATCCAAAACTACTATAGTATTCTAGTGCTCCATGAAGGGCCCGATGGGGAGTCGACATGTGGCTCAAATGATGGCTGCCACCTCACTTCCTGTCGCTTTTTTATTTTTTCCCATTATTAATATCTAAGAAACAACTTATTATCAATAAAAATATATAATTTATATATTATGTGGGTACAACTTCACCTCACGTGATTTTACCTTTTCTATTTCTTATTCCGCTTTGAATTTAAAAAAGAATTCTTTATCCACGATGAAGTTATATTGGTTATAATAAAATAAGAACAATATCTAGATGTCATCAAAATGGTCACCATGCATGGAAATGTTCAAAACAACGCAAGATATATTATCCGTTTTCCTTTTTCCTTTTATCATTTAATATGAGATATTGAATTAAAATCAATAATAAAAAAAAGTTAGTTAATCAAATAACTTAATGTACATGATATGTAACATGATAATCTCTTAACCTATAATCTGAGGTATATAGACATACTTTTCCGCATCGATATCATCTCATTCGAACAGAACTTGTTAAGATAAGACTAGAAAGACTATCGGATAATCTTGAATATATGCATAGAAAATATATTTCAACTCAGTCCAGCTATAACTTCATAAATAATAGGACAGATATCATATTCTACAAATCTTCTCTAATTTATTTCAAAAATGATATCTTTTACTATATTTACATTATCTCATACTAAATGTGTTTTAATTCATTTGATATTAAATTCATTTACTTTCCTTTTTATTTTATCGATTTCTAAAATGATTTCGGTTCAGTTTAACTAAATCATGAGATATAAAATGTATAATGTACTACAATCTAAAAATCTCCCGAGCATACTCGGCAGCAACTCCTTGGAAAAAAAAAACCTTGCAAAGAGGATTTTCTATTTTTAGGGCTATGTAGAAGTCTAGAAGATCTCTCGTTTGGAATGATATTATAGAAAGAATAGCCAGCTAAAAGGGGATAATTATTCAAATGTCCTAAACCTATTGTACGGTAGTGAATTCAATCATGAACCGGATAATTATTCAAATGTCCTAAACCTATTGTACGGTAGTGAATTCAATCATGAACCTTTTTAATTATATCAATTTAATCCTAAACCTTTAGACAATTTGTCAATTTATTCTCAAACTTGTCATTGGTGCCGATTAGTCTAAACATTTTGAAGATTTGCTAATTTAGCCATAAATATTTTGACAACTAACCAATTTAGTTATTTTAGCTAGTTTTGGCCGAATTTGCTGAGGTGGACATCGACTAGCTGTTGGCTATCCTACATGCCATGGCCAGTGTTGAGATGGATAATTTTTTCATTTTTAAAATTTTTTCTTTCTCTTTCTCTTTTTTCCTTTTCTTTTCCTTTGACCTACAGTCGGCAATCGGCGTGGGCTAACAATCGATCACAAAACACAAGTGATGGCTTGACCCTCGCGGCCTGGGTGAACGCCAAGCAGGCTAGATCTGACAAGAAGTCGATACTCACGACCTAGGCAAGGGTGGCCCTCAACTAGAGTTCTCACTCAGGCCACGAGAGTCAAGCCCTTGCTAGGGCCACCCTTGCCCATGGTAGGTGAGGCCACAACGCCCTCATTGACTCTTGCTTGTGGCTAGTCACCAATTATGGCCAAGTACCGGCCACAAGCCAAAGGGGAAGAAAAGGAAAAAAGAGAGAAAGGATTGTAAAAAAAAAAAAATGCAGAATTTGTGCATGTTGACGTCAGCCATGACATGTTGGATAGTTGATGTTCACGTCAGTGATTTTCTGTCAAATTTGGCTAGAAAGACTATATTGGCAACTTTTCAAAAGGTTTACCATTAAATTAGCAAATCTTCAAAAGATTTAAGACTAAATAAGCAAAATTGAAAGATTTTGAACTAAATTGACAAGTTGTTAAAAGATTTAAGATTAAAATGGCACAATTGAAATATTTTGAACTGAATCGACTGTCGTACAATAAAGGTAAGGACTTTTGGACAATTTTCCAATTTTATGTGGCTTGATAGGCAAGATTATACTTGTAGTTTGTTTTATATCCGTTGATTAGGTTTAATTCTATTTTAGCATGTAGAGCAAACGTTTGAAAGACATCTATTGTTTTGAATGTAATGATATTTGTATTAAGGGGTAGTTTAGATTTTGTGAAATTAAAGGTGTTCTCATGGTCTCTGGTACCGAGCTATGGAAGTTTTGTCCCAATTAATGTTACAAGGGTTAGACATAATTATGATTAGCTTTGAAACTTCCACTCTAAAATATAGACTTAGCATCTCTCTGGAATTTAACATAACGTGTAGTCTCTATTATATGTTATGTCGCTGGTTAATTAGGTCTTCTCGAGTGACCACCATTCTCACATGGTCATGAGGAGGTAGGAAGTTCAGAACTCCCCTCCTCCGAATAGAGAGGGTTTATGGGATTTCCCCAGCTGAGCACACTAAGCTCCTTTTTGAAGAGTTCTTAAGTTTAGGAGTGCCTTTGGTTGACCAAAAAAGGAAAATTAGCTAATTCATCGGACAACTAGATCATATAAAAAAGCAACCAATATGCAAATTTGATTGCCTAGAGTGGCTAATGTCAAATTGTGATTTTCTTGTCAAAAATATTCAGCTATATATTGACATAATTATAGGGTATAATGCAATTACTAGGAAATGAAAAATTGGAGCCTTGGGGTATCAAATATACATAGTCGGTGCAGTTGTCTGATGGGTTAGGATTTGGAAATATTGAAATTTGTGACGAGCTTAATTATACTTTAAAATTTTAAAAATTTTCACAAGCATGATTACAATGAAAATCATTGTAGATTATGACTTAGGTTCAACTGTCAAAGAAATGAATCATGATTTGTCGTAATTGATGTTGACTTATTTCAATACATTGGAGAGAAGAAGCACATGATTATGTAGAAGTAGGGCATGACCAAATCATCAATACTATCAATCCACCAATCACCTACTACCGATGATGTTTTGGGATGAAATTTAAAAGGAGGAGTTGAATTTTGATTTTCTTTTCGACTTTTAGGATCGTTAGGTTCTAAATTTGAGTGTGATATACCCTGCCCTTGCTAGAAATTACACTAATAAGTCAAATGTAGTTTACTATTGAAAACAATAAAGAAAATTAAAAAATAAAAAGTAATTTGAGTGTGATATACCCTGCCCTTGCTAGAAATTACACTAATAAGTCAAATGTAGTTTACTATTGAAAACAATAAAGAAAATTAAAAAATAAAAAGTAAAAGTTGGCTCGCTAGAAGGAGGGCTTGAACCTCCGACCTTGTGGTTAACAGCCACACGCTCTAACCAACTGAGCTATTCCAGCTTTGGCACCTAACTGTTGCATAAAATATATAAACTTTAAGATCCTGGCAAGAATCACACAAGAAGTGGCTTCCTGGACCTTTCCAGGAGAGTAGAGTCTCGCCCACTTGTGCAACTTGATTAGATAAAATAATTGTATCCGATCAGCTAATAATCTTTTGTTTGTAAAGATATATAAAAGCGGGGTTTCTGAGAACTATGTGTCACTCTCTTAAGCCCTCCTTCTAATGTTATTTGTTAACTTTACGTTGGCCTAGAGTTGGCAAATTTCACAGACCCTTTTCTTTACTTAATTTCAATGGGTGGGTCAGATATGGATTGCGTCAGAATTTATAAACAGCTTAAATTGGGTTCCCAGCATCAAAACCCAACTACACGCGGGTTTTAGCGGGTTTGAAAACGAACTCACTTAAGCCTAAAAGGATTAATAGCTGAAGAAAAATGAAAAGAAAAAAGGAACAAATAACTGTCCATGCCAAAGAAAAGAGGGAGAGAGGGCGAAGAGCTCGCTGTCGGCGATGACGTTCTCCGTCGCCGGCGCACCTCGGGAGCTGCCCGCCACTGTTGCTACTCGACAGCGATGTCCCCGAGAAGTCGCCACACGTGAACCCATAGAAGTTCACTGTAGCTTTCTCTTCGATTCGCACGATCCTTCGCCTGGGAAAAGATCAGCCCTCCAATGGCCTCCAACAAATTCGCCTCTGATTCCTCGGATCTGTCGAAAGGCTTCGATTCGGAGCCCTCTCCATGTCCGTCCCCGACCCTCTGCTCAGCGTTGCGGTTTCGTAGGCTGTCTGAGAGAGGAACCTCAAGCGTTCTTCCTCGTCCATGATTTGGTAAAATAGACGCTTGCATATTCGCTTATCGCTGATGTGAATTGTTAGTAAATCGAATCGGCTGGTTGAGTTTTCGTTTAATGTTGATATCCGTTGTTTTTGGTCTGCGCAGCTTCTTACGAAAGAGGGAGTGTTGGAGCTCTATGAGGACATGGTTTTATTTTTCTTTTTAATTTTTTTTATCTTTTTGTTGATTTTATTTTTTATTTTCATTTAACTTTGCAGATTTCTTTTACTTTTTGTTTATTTATTTTTGGAGTTATGTTGGGCCTTTTTCTCTGTTTGTTAAGTGAGTTATGTTGGCGGGTGTAAGTTAAATGCTAGGTTGAGCATGAGCCATCTAAATTATTTAGTACATGTGAATAAAATGGATGGCTTTGAGTCGAACCCATGTATAACCCATCCAAATCCAACTTGATCTATCCATCTGTCATTCCTGCATTCACCTAATTGAACTAAACCTTTTCTTTTACTCAATTTCTATTTTAAAGTGACAAGTTAATTTTATACTTTTATCACAATCTTGAATTACCATTTCTTAACATCTTTTTTCTCCAACTTAAGCATGACTTCATTTTTTTTTTTATAAGAACATACTAAAAATTTTATTTATCATAGAAAAGGATATCTAACCATTGAAATGTAGTAAAAGTTTCAAAGTTATTTCTGGATCTTGATATTTGTCCATCTATATAAAATTTATGATCATGAAAATTATTGATCCCTCAAAAAATCAAATATAATGAATTTAAGCCTAACAAATAAAATGACAGTTACATTGAAAGAGGGTCATGAAAAATTGCTAACCTGGTCACATATCTAATTGGATAGTCAAATCTAAAACTTTTAAGGTTTCACGTGTATATATCGGTAGATGTCAGTTCAACTGAGGTGATTATGTAGATTTCCCCCAATAAACAAGATTAAGTTTTTGATCAATTTAAGATAACAAAGAGCAATGGTACATCCGGATTGATTGCCAAAACCTTGAACCTTAGGTTTTATATACTTCAGTTTAATATTATCATGTTTAATGTACTTAATTATAAGTTATTCAGGTATATTCATATTATTTTTTTTCCTTTTACAAGGAATATGATATTGTACTTATCATTTTAGTCACTTATATGTTGTCATGTTACACGATATGAATAACAAGACAATTTATTCATTTTGGCAATTTAAATTTGGGAAATTAATATTCCCAACTATAGATTCATAGCTTTGGTTAATCATTATAAAATGCCATAAAGAAACATTTCAAGCAGCCTGGTGAAAGAAATGATCGGATTTTAAAAATATTCATTTATTTATAAATATATTACAAAAAAATCTTTAGTATTATAACAATTTTGTTATTTAGTAACTTACTCATTGTCTTAAAAACATGGATCAAAAGAAGTTAAGCACTCTCGAAACAAAAATTCTTTAGTTATAGTACATTTATTTCACGGAAAACTCAAGATTTGAAAAACATTCTTTGTAAAAAGATTAGTCATATCGGTTAGAAAAAATAATTAACAAAAAAAAATTGTTATTATTGATCACGGCTTATCTTTAACTATTTTCTTTAAAAATGAAGTTCATTCATTTACTTTTGTAAACAATAAATGTCATCATTTTCCAAAAGAAAATATTTTTGAAACCTTGAATTTTTGTCAAAATTTTGAATTTTTCTTGAAACAAACATATTCGAATTTCATTAATTTTCTCATTTTGGTTTATAGCCGGAACGACTTCATTGGATGTAATTCTTTGTGCAATTTATCCATCTATTATCTCCCACTTTCTGATACCCCGATTTGGTGAGAGCGACAAAGCCCATGTACCTAGTGGCGGAGAAGCATAGAGAAACAGAGACGTCCTCCACTTGAATGTGCCGCCAGATGAGTACGGAAGCCACCTACCATGCAATAATTGTAATAGATTTTTTCTGAACTCAGATTTTGCTCTTTTAACTGGACGAGTAAATTTTAGTCCTTTTCTTTTTCACATGGGGTAGTTTTTCTCCATGTGACGGGTCACTAAAGTAATGAAAAATGACACAATCTAAGGCTAAATCTATATCACGAAAAATTTGACATTTCCAAAGAATATTTTTAAAAAGATCATATCTAAGAAAAATAATAATATTTTTCCATATTTGGTTGAAATTAAAAATAAACTGAAAATTATTTTCTATCGATTGATAATGAAAAGTTAATTTTAAAGTTTTCCAAATAGGGGATACCTAATCCCCAAGATCTTAATCACATAAGCCAAGGTTTCTCGAGCCCAACCACTACAAACCCAAGCAAAGACAATGGGGACTCAAGGCTGGCCTTGATGAACTCAGGCTCAAGTGTTAATGACTTAAGCATAGGAGCTACCCCGACATAGCCCTTGGGGACTCAAGCACAAGCACTAAGTTTTGGACCTAGCCATTGAGGAACTAAGTTCGAGAACCAAAAACTTGGGCAAGGGAGCCAAGTACTAGAGCATAGCCGTCGAAGACCCTATCAAAAGGAACTTGGTTCTTGAGCTTGGGTTTCGTGGACCCAAACACAAACATCAGGGTCTTAGGCCTAGCCTCCGTAGGCATTGGTGACTTGGGAAGAGCCACGTACCCCAAGCATGATCATTGGGGACCTAGGCATGAACACCAAGGTCTTAAACCCAACCTCTATGGACCTAGGCCCAAGTGCTCGTGACTAGGGCATGGAAGCCGTGAATCGGGGCATGACTGTTAAGTACCCAGGCATGGCTATTGAGAACCCTAGCATGGGCATTGGTATCCTAAGCCCTACCTCCATGGCTATTGAGAACCTAGGTTTGGCCATTGTGGACCTAGTTCCTAAACATAACCATTGAGCCACCACAAGCATCAAGGTCCCAAGCTCAACTTATGTGGACCTAGGCTTACCTTGATGGGCTTGACCCTAAGTCCACAAAGGTCGGGGCGAATGACTTGAGTGCTGAAGTTAGGTACTTAAGCACTTGACACAAAGGTCTTGGGCTCAATCTCTGAGGACAAGAGCATAAGCACGGGTAACTTGGGTGTAGAAGCTAGGTACGTAAGCACAGGAATCAAGGCTTTAGGCTCAGGCTCAAGAGACTTAATTCCTGTTGAGTAACCAATCCTACCCTCAATGGACTCAACCTAGAGATAGGTACTTGGATGTGGCAGCCAGAGACATGAGCACGGGCAGCGAAATCTCAAACATGGTGGCTAGATCTGGGCACAAGCACCGAGGTCCGAAATGCGCATTGGGGAGCATTGAGATCTCTAGTCCAAGTGACCTTGTCTAGTCAAGTTATGGAAAATGATTTCTAATTCTTTTAGGTCCAAGCAACAAGGTCCTATTATGTATATAGAACATGATTTTTTATTTTTAAAAAAGGAAACATTTTCCCCGAATTAAATATTGGTTTCTCCATTGACTTTGAAAGGATTTACCGTTTGATTCATTTTTCTAAACAATCCAAATATTGAAAAATAAGAAAAGTGTTTTCCAATAGAAAATTTTTAGAGAAACAAACAGAGTCTAAATATACTTCTATTTTCTTATAACCGGTAAAAGTCAAATTGCAACGGCGGCAAAAAGGAAAAGGATAGAAAAGGATGAAGTTTGACCAAAAATAGCTAATATCTCATTTCAGATGTGTCTTCCGACAGGTAAAAAAGAACTACCAAGGAATTTACATAGACTATCATACTCTTCACCCGAATATTCTCTCGACAATTATATCGAAGCAAGTTGATGGATGGAGGTCATCACAGTCTCCATCCAAGTCGGAAACGACCCAAAAGTTCTCGAGGGCTCTGGTAGGATTTGACTGATCCTTTTCATACTTCTTGCGTTGCTCTTTCCTTGAAGGGAATGGAAAGGCCAAACCAGAAGGGGGGGAAATTGAAGAGAGCTCTTTTCCACCTGAAAGAGTCTGTCGGGTTAACGTGTACGGTCCTCGAAGGAGGACTCCACTTGGAAGCAAGACGTGTCGCGATACCCCATGGACGCATTTAGCAAAATTATTACCCAGACTTAGCTCCCTGCATAGCTAAATTTGGCGGAAGTCCTGTCTAAACTCAACAAACCCCAATTCGAGAATGCCAAGTGTTGGGCTCCCTAAGGTCCAGTCAATCGTCGGACTCGACCCGTCATTCCTGGCCCATCATGGCCCACCAGGATAGGCCCAGTGGGCCCTCACCGTGCTGCCCACCATGCCTTGCGTGACCTTTTCCCCTTCCTGTTATTTCCCCATCGAACAGGAGCCAGAGGCAGGACGTTTCAGTGAGTTTGTCCGGTTTCTCTGGACATCTCTAATTTTTCTAGAAATGTCTCAACTTGTTATATAAGCGATCCGCACCATTCTAGGGAACTCGCACTACGGGCCTTTAATTCGAACTAAGAGAAAAATCAAGAGGAGGGCAAGCGGAGAAATGTGTCGGTGCGGGGCTCGGCCATTGATGAAGTGGAGTTCGAGCTTGGCTAGGCGGTGCATGGCGATCGTGAAAGAGCAAAGGACAAGGTTATACATAGTCAGGAAGTGTGTGCTCATGTTGTTGAGTTGGGACAAGTATGGAGAGCAATAGAGAGATGTTTGTAAGCCCATAGGCAAATGCATTACTGTTGTTCATAAGGTTTGTACTCACTAGACTGTGACAGACATAGTAAGCCAAAAGAGTGGCTTAGAAGAAGATGCAGGATCAGACTTAGGGTTTCGCCGTTTTTACCGAGGTAAATTTCCGTGTTTCCTTGTAAGAAAAGGCGTGGATCCATGTAGGTTTTATATTGGTTGTGTATCTAGCTCAACATGTATCGACTTGAAGCAGTGTCCAAACAAATGCAATGTCCGGATGAAATCACCGTTCTTTATCTTTGTACACACAAAAGATTGAAATACGAATGAATCTGATATGAAGGATCGAACATGATGATCAAAGTCCGATACTTTAAACTGGGAAAGAGGTGAAGCATGCAGTCAGTTGTTTTTTGGCGCCAGTTAGCCATAAGTAGGCAATATGCTATTTGCTCTTTGCATTTATGGAGACTGTTGCTTGCATTACGTTCTGATCTGACAGGAGCTTTTCTACGTTTCAGAAGACAAAGCCAAGCCACATGCTCAAGACAAAGTCTCTTTTTTTGGGGGGTGAAAAAAACAGAGTCGTGCACTCAAAGCACCGGTCGAAACGCTTTGATAGGTACATTGCTTGCACCCATCATTAATGGCAAAGCTTATGGAAATTATTTAGACCAAGCCAATGCCATCCCATTTGACACTTAAAGAGAAAGCATCTAGCCACAGTTTCTCGTATAGTGTATCTATAGCTCATTGACTTACCTAAAAATAGGCAATATCAAGATCGCCAAGGATTTTTGTCCCGGTAGCAACTCGGCAAAACGATGCATATGTATAATTTGAGACTCTGCTAGGCGTATGTCGTTCCATACTTGAACAGATCGGTCATGTTGCGCGTATGTTATACACGTCTTATCACCCAAATTAGCTTGAGCCGAAAGCTGTCCGAACTTTGGGTGTTGTTCGAGCATGGAGGTGCAATAAATTGGCCTGTGAAGCGTGGACTATCAAGCGGTTTGACAAGAGGACGCTAAGCTAGGATTGCGAACCCCGAAGAGACGTGAAAAGCTCAGAAGAAACAAAGAAAAAAGCATGAATTGTCACACAGCCCCTCCCCCTCTCTCTCTCTCTCTCTCTCTCTCTCTCTCTCTCTTTCTCTGTGAGCCTTCTATTCAAATAAATTCTGAGGCTGAACAGAGGACCAACATCCCTCCAGCACCCCACCATAAATGCGATATTAAAAGCTCCAGATTTGTCTCTGCGAGGTTCCCCCGCTCACGATTCTTGTACCTTGTCGAGTTAATGTTCCAACTTCCTTTCTCGTTAGGTGGTTGAAGGAATTCAATGCCAAGAACTATGTTCAAAATGCCTTCTCGTCTATAATAACCAACATGTCTATCGACACCCCCACCATGTGTCCATCTGCTCTGCTCTCTGCTCTCTCTCATGGCCCTCTCCCTTCTTTAAAAGAGGGCAGAGTCGCCTCCTTCATTCCTCACTTTGCTCTTGACTAAACAAACCCGGGATCGTCGCTTGCTTTCTTGAATTGGGTTTGTCATCTTCAACCATTAATAACGTCCAGGTTTGTCCATTTCTTGATTTCCCTGAAAGTACCATGTTGTTCAGTGCAAGAACCCCCGAGCGAATGGAGACGACTCGTTCTCTGATTTGCAAGATTAGTGATTTGGGTTTCGGATCGAGTAACGCTTCTTGCTCCGGCTTCTTCGTTTTCTTCATACTAAGTCTCGTCGTTTTTTATTGGTGAGCGTTTCAGATGTCTGTCTGCGCTACCCCGTGGTTGATAACGGGTGCATCAGGTGGACGGGATATTGGTGCGGTTCAATAAGAAAGCCGCGTTTGAAGCGTCTAAAACCCTGCTTTTTTATTGAGCCGTGCCAATATCGCGTGCCTTTGTCACTCCCGTTTCGGCTCCTCGGGTCCATCACAAGACCCGCAAGGTAATTTCTTCTCTCTCTCTTAGCCTCGGGTTCGGCTAGGATCATGTCTAAATGTTTCGGAAGCACAAATTGCTTCGTTTACAAAGTGTTCTCCTTTAAGTTATTAGATTATGCATTCACCAGCAAGATATTGCACCTACTTCTCATTGCTGATATCTTGAAAACTGAACCATCAGATCTGCTTTTATGTTCTACTTGATGGATAATTAAGCTACTGGTTGAGCTACCATCTAAAAACATAACATGGCATTTTGAAGTCGTACTAAGTTCAAATATCTCATACAATCTATAGTAACATTTTCTAGAAAACACTATCTGAATCGGATGTGAATAAGTTTAGTACTACACTATCACGAGGGACTCATCTCTCAGTTTTTTTTTTGGTAATGGGGACTCATCTCTCAGTTGATGCCTATACAGTGCAAGAAACTTGCTTGGCACTCCAAAAAGGCATGCTTTTCGGATGATTTCTACCCTCATACATTCATTTTGCTTTCAGTATGTGTCTGTTCTCAAGTTCATTTGGTTGATCCCATGAATATAATTTTCCTTGGGCAAAGCTTTCCTAAATTCCTAACGGTGGTGTGGCCCTTATGCAATGAATTTTGGGATTTGGGTCTGATTTAGGACTCCTAATTTTGTTTGCTCTAATTGAGGAGTCCTAATTAGTTGCACTCCCATGTTATTTGTCCCTAATTTGGGTAACTTTGACTCCCAAAAGATGATTGTGACTAATTAAGCCAGAGTTTCCAATGATATGAGAAGCTGCAAGAGGAGAAGCCCTCGAATGCCGAAGATAAAAGACGAAGATAACTTGCTTGCTGAAGGCATTCCGACGGCAAAGCGACTTTGCTAGTACAAGGGATGGTCTAGCCTATGTGCGCGATTACCAACAATGCCTCCTTTTACAGTATTAATACAGCGTGACATACTTTCGTGAAATCACCACAATCAAGATTCTTTATTTTGTTTTATATTGGAGAAACTTGATTGGTTTAATCATATCATATCAAACTTCGCTAGTACAAGGGATATTCTAGCCTATGTGCGTGATTACCGACAATACCTCCTTTTACAGTATTTTCGTTAATGCAGCGTGACATACTCTCGTGAAATCACCACAATCAAGATTATTTGTTTTGTTTTTTATCGAAGAATACACAACCGCATATCCTAAAATGAAGAAACTCGATTGCTTTAATCATATCATATCGAACACGACAAGCCACATGACAAACACCATTACACGATGGGATGTCCTTTCTCATCCTGTCGAGATTCGAATTGCAGATCCTATCATAACATCAAGAGGTCCCCCGTCACAGTGTATTTGAGGAGCTTTATTAATTGACAGAAAACCCCAGCGACATCCATGAAGAATTGAAGAAGACATACGCACCGTTAAGCATCTTTTCAAGCATTCAATTCTGGTTCAACGTTGTTGCCCCGCTCTGTTCCTTTGTTGTTTTGAGCAGCTTGATACAGTGTGTTTGGCTATGCGTCTTTACTCATGCGATGCAATGACCATAGTGATTGTCGAGGTGAGTTACTTTTTACCATTGACAGATCTCGGGTTCGATTTCCACATATTCTATATGTGATTGTATTAGAGTACAATAAAATGAAGCTAAACCACATAGCAACTAGCAAGAATGTGTCCAAAACTAACATGCCCAAGGAGCATGTTTATCCAGTCCTCAAAAATCGACACGTGGTGGAGGCAAATATTGCCCGAAACTAAAGCGTAAGAAACACACTTCACCGTCAAGGAAGCGGGAGAGAGGTAGAGGACGGAGAAGGTTTTAAGTGAGAGAAGGCAGGCCACAAGAGCCACCACAGAAAGATTTGGTCTTTATTATGAGCTTGAGAACCAGTGGAAATGTAGATTACAAAATGGCCTTCAAGCCATCAAAGAATGAGTGGGGTGGCGACAGGCGACAGCCTCTTGCTCTCTCTTTCCTGCCATTTCGATCGCCACTTCCTTCAATAAAATGGAAGTGATCCACGAAGCAAAGCATCTCTCTCTTCCTCCAATCTACACTTGTCTGTGTAATAGGATTTTTCTATACTCACGGACACAAAAAGAAAAGAAAAGAAACACCCTAGAAAAAGGACTCGCAAACCTGTGTATAGGCCTAGCTCCACATCTTCCTGAGTTGGGAAGATGCTCAAGTCGAGCCTCCTACCGAAAAGTAGCACTCCACAAAGCATTTTCACCTTCACCGCACCGCCGATGGACTTCTTTGATCCTCTCGGCGGATCTGCAGATTCCGCTGCAGCTCCAGTCGAATGAAGCAACACATATGTTCCCTGCCTGGGCCTTCCACTCACAATCTGCAGGAACAAGTAGCTTTTAATGATAGTCGAAAAACTAACTACACTGCAACATAACTGTGAAGGTTAAATTCCATGCCTGCACGAATACTAAAAGAGTATTGACAGTTGTTGTACACTAGAGGGCAGACTAAAATTTATGGAGAAGGTAGTCATGACTGCAAAGCATTACGCTAGTGTTGTAAAAACTGTTTTTGGTCCCAGAAGAATGAAACAGATACCATCCTGATGACTTCAGTAAAAGTTATTTATTTTTACCAGGTGGAGTGCCACAACATAATCTCCTGTCGTCAATGTGCTCCACATCAAGTCCTATGAACCAAGATCCCAGTGAAACATCCTCGTTTGCATATTTGTGCAGAACATGCCTAAAATATTGAGGTGAAAAAAATCTTTGATTAGTAATGTTTAGACATACAGTTACTGTCTAGAGGGCAAAGCAGAACTTTCCTATCTATATA
This sequence comes from Eucalyptus guilfoylei, assembly GCA_016097605.1. Classification (NCBI taxonomy): domain Eukaryota; kingdom Viridiplantae; phylum Streptophyta; class Magnoliopsida; order Myrtales; family Myrtaceae; genus Eucalyptus; species Eucalyptus guilfoylei. The sequence goes on from CM027860.1 coordinate 22,381,194, forward strand.
ATTTGTTCATCTCATCTTTACACCAAGTATACAGGAATCTTACTGATTTATGGATATGTATGTGGCTAAATCCTTTGAGATAGCATATAACTGTCCGGTAGCATGACGAAAGTACTTGTTTCCTGACTCGCCAAATTTCCAATGCTCAGGTTCATGGTATCTCACTCCTCTGTGCAGTGAGAGCACAGTTCTTAAGTGTCACCAAGGGGGAAAAAACTTCCAAGTAGAAATACAAGAAAGACATAAATTAAAAAAGCAAAAAAACAGAGACTTACTTTTGAGAAAGTACCGGACCAGATTTCATGCAACCAATATATACTCTTCGTTTGGGTCGGTGTCTAACCAGAGTTTCTCCAAGTGTTGCTACAGCAGAATAAAGAGAAAACTTCAACAGTAGCATAATATAGGAAGCAAACTATCATATGCTCAGAATTATGGTACCAAAGTATTCTGGTCCTTCCTCTATCAACCATAATTTTGAGTGAAGGATTCTTTCCCTCATTTTCTTGACATGAAGACTAAATAGATCCTCTGCCTATTTTTAATTCTTGAACCTCTCAGACACTAACGATTAGAATATTTACCTATATTCACATGAACATCATCATCAACTTTGACGTAAAAATCTGCATCCCATGTAGCAACAGCTGTGGCAAAATATATCTTCGTCTTGGCAGACAACTCGAGATATCCTTCAACATGTTCCTGACAAAAAGGGAATGAAGTATCACGCATTTTGTCCACAATCAGAACCATGAAATTTTTAGATGAACAAGTCTAAGTGTAATGAACCAACAGAAGATCAATGTTTACCAGTCTCAAGAAATCTCCATGTTTTCTGTCCTCCGCTTCAACAGCTCTGTCTAGGATACCCCCTGGCGTAGCACTAGATGGGAGAAGGGTTATGTTAAGAATTATTTACTGCATGTTCCTTCTGTAATGTAACCATAATAGCACATTTCACCAAAGCAATATTTATGCAAATTAATGCTCCTATACGGAAACCTACCATTCATAGTGTTAGGTATTCCCATGCTGACATCTTACATATACTCATATCAATATAATGTACTGGCAACACTTTTATGCATGAAAACAAAGACATCATTGGCAATTTACTTTTGCAGTTCATTAACTTTACAAATACAATAATGGCATGCAGCAGTGCCTCTGAAAACAATATCCAACTTATGTTGGTGAGTGTGTAGAGAGTAAGGACCTCTTGATAATTGGCTACACCAAATATTTTGTATCTGAATTTGAAGTATCTGAGGTTCCATAAGAAGGCTAAACCATGCATAGAATTAGTTACAGAGCATGTTTCCTTCAGATGTTATCTGATTATATCACAATATTTGCAAGAAAGGTGACAGATTGACAAGAAAGGCACCAGAACACACACACACACACACACACACACACACACAAAAGTGCCCCGTGGAGCTAATGCTGCGTGGATAAGTAATTGCTTTTGTTAGCTATATGCTTCTGTAAATTGCAGAAGGAAAAACCAACTGCTTTCTTAATATCAACTACAGGTGCAATCATAGCATCCATAAAAGTTTACATTTACAAGCTTGCACTCATCAATTAAACACACACACACACACACACACAAAAGTGCCCCATGGAGCTAATGCTGCATGCATAAGTAATTGCATTTGTTAGCTATATGCTTCTGTGGATTGCAGAAGGAAAAACCAACTGCTTTCTTAATATCAACTATAGGTGCAATCATAACATTCGTAAAAGTTTACATGTACAAGCTTGCACTCATCAACCAAAAACTAAAAGGTAGACATCATTGAGCATGTTTATCTAGATTATAAGTGCTAAATGAAAACAATTTCCAACCTGTGACCAATGACAAAGCGCACAATGATTCCCTTCTCTTCTTCCATCTTTTTCCTTTTCTCACCTGTGATCCCATGTTTTGCAAAAGTATTCAGTCACGTGAAACATCCAATAATGGTCATGAAGATTAGCCAGGCACGAATAGACAGGAATTGTACCAACCTTGAGGCATCCATGTAGCGCGAACTGAATCTCTTCTTTTCCTGCTGCTAAAAGCAGTATTTATTCCTATAACCATAAGATACTTTCTCCTACGGGTGGGTTCATCCATTTTAATGTCTTCCGACAGAGGAGCCCCACTGACAATAGACTCCTGTGCAGCCCTTGCAGCTGCTAATTCCATCTCCAGATTAGAAATGGTCTTGTCCAAAGTGCTAAACACACAGAACAGAACATTGTCAAAATAAAAGATATTAGGATGACCTAGGACCACATCAAATATCAATTACTGATAGCACCAATAAAAAGCTAATAAAATAGTAGGCGGGCCTTACTGTATGGCATTGTGAGTTCTAAAAACTTCCCCAATAATGTCCTTTGAGTCTCGCTTCACGTCCTTCTGATGCAGCTAAAAAAAATATACCGGAAAATCAGGAAATGAACAAAAAGATTAAAAAAAAGGACCAGATGAGAGAGACAAAAAAACATTATGATTGGAGCGCTCTGGCCAAAATGTAAGAATTGTGAACTATGAACTGCTAGTCCAAGTTGTGGATACTCACAATTTTGGGATTACAACCTTCGGAAACCAGTTTCAATGTTTCAGCTTCCACAGCAGTGGTCCGCGCAATGCCTTTAGATTCAGGTACCGTCCACCTGTTATCAATTTACACTTGTCATCAGAATTGGAAAATCCTGAGTCAGCATGACTTCCATTCGCAATTCCTATCAAAACGTTGCAAACTATTCTGAAGGCATAATGAATCAGAGAAAAAAAAAAAAAAATCAACAAGACAATTACTTGCTCAAATCAGGTCTCTTCAGCAATGGGAAAAAAACATCCAGTAATAAGTCTTCCTAGAATTTTTCCTTCTTTTATGTTAATGCCGTAAGCTTTAGTTTACCGACAACTTAGTATTCAAACATCGATTTTAAGGTATCCAAGATTAACAATTCAAGCTATGGTGGAAGAGAAAATGAAACTGGATCAGAAAAAGGCCATGAAGTTTCACCTAACAGTTGCACTTCCAACTACCGAAGAAACGATAATGAGCATTAAGTTACATCAGATGAGTCCCTTCTGCTCATTAAATGGGGGACGGGGTAAATTCAGAAGGCCAAGAAGGCGTCGGTGGGCCAGAGATCCAAATCACCAACTAAAACAACGAGCATCATTGAACTTGTAAAGCAAATGGCAATTATGCCAAAACCGAGGAGAAAAATTAAGCAATCAGTGCAACAACGAACGTCCGAAAATCATTAGACTTTAGCCATTGGAAGCCATAAAAACATCTCCAGATTGGGAGAGAGATTACAGGGGTGTAAATCCTAAGTTGGATCTACCTCACCCTGTCAATTAATGAGGAAGTCACAAAGTCAATTGAAGCAACCAAAAAAAAAAAAAACCGAAAAAGAAAGAAAAAGAGGAGAAGTCCAACAGTAGGAACTGCAAGGAAACCCAATTACGATTGCGCAGCCTCAAAACGATTCCAAAAGAACCTCACATAAAGAAAAACGCATTGAACTTGCATATCTTCAACACTCTCAGAACAGGAAAACGCCAGAATCAGCAAAGAACGAATCTCCCAACACTCGCAAAATTATTCAAAACAAGCCTCCCTCAGTCGAAACAAAACCGAAAATCGGCTCAAAACCCTCTGGCTGAAAACGCGCAAACTGAACCCGTGATCGTTAGCCCCGAGAAACGAGCTACCGAAAAGGCAAAAACAGAAAAAAAACAAAAAAACAAAAAAGGAAAGAACAAAAAAACCAGCACCGGACGCATCTGAAGATGAAGCAGAATTGTCACATCGGAGCAAAGGGCATCACCTGCTCGTGATGAGCATCCCGGCGCAGAAGCAACCCACGCAGAGCAGCAGGGTCCATTTCCTGGACACGACGCTCTTGGGAGCTTGCTCTCCCCTGATCTTCAACGACATCCTTCTTTCTCCCTTCCAATTCCGCCCTCTGTTTTTTTTTTTCTTTTTCTTTTTCTTTTGCTGCCTTTCAGCTCTCCTCCATGCTCAGCGCATACCCATTTGCAGCGGCGGCGAGAGAGGAAGAATCGAATAAAGACCCAGCAAAGGAAGAGCTTCGGGGAGAATCGGCAGAAGAATGGTATCTTTCCGGAGAGAGGGAAGGAGGGAGGGAGAGGAATGTGTCTTAACAGAGGGGCTTTCTCTGTTTTTAAATTTGGGTTCTCATTCGTTCTCTCTCTCCCCTTCTATATCTGTCTCTCTCTCTCCTTCTCTTTCTAGTCTCTGCTTTGCAGGCAAGGGAAGTTGAACAGAAGTGAGAAGACCCACTAACTGCTGGAGCTCCCGGAACCCGAATTTACCAAACCGTCCCTGTCGAACCAAGCCTTTTTATTCCAATGTCCTCGGCCTTTTTTTTTTTTCTTTTCCTTTTTTTTTTGGCCCCCATTTCCCCCGTCATTTTTCTCGTGTTCTTCTTGTCCGAAAAGATTCTTTTTCTATTTATTTATTTCTTTTTTCTTTTCCGAAGCTTGTTGCTAATACTAATATTTTTCATTAAGTTATGCTTTTCTTAAGGGTTGATTTTGTGAAAAACTTCAAATTGGCAAATTTATCTCAAACTGATATGCATATGATGAATTTACCATTTATTAATTTTTGTTAAATTTTACTAAGTTTAGTGACATCGTGATAGTTGATAGTTGAAAGATATCAATTTAGTTTTACTCTTCGTTTGTCACAAGTGTACTAATTTGTGATTTTTCGTTATATTAATCTAATTTAATGAAAATTAATGGATAGTAAATTTATCACTTACGAATATATCAATTTATGATTTTTTTTGTGATCAAAAAATTATTTTTGGTAAATTTATTATAAGTATATCAGTTTAAACTTTTTCGTAATATTAATTATTTTCTTAACATTGCAACAATGTTGTATTCAATCAGGTTATGAGTTTAGGTAGAACAGAGTCCGTCATGAAAATTCAATGAGAAAACACAAACACAACCTAACATAAGTAAATGCCAACTCGACGTGGTTTATAGTTTTCAACATGCATTTTAATGGGGTCAAGATATTGGTTCACAAAACATTTATTGAACACCGATGTGTATACATCGGAACATGCAGCATCTTTCTTTTTCTTTCTGTTTTTTTTCTTTTTTTTCTTTTTGAACTTGTATAAAACTAGATCGGACAACCAAACGGCCCTATCTAGACCTACCGTCACGTGTTTTTGGGCTTGCCCGTGCCAGTTCTGGAACCAGGGATGTTGTCTATTTCAGAGCATGATAAACTCGAATTCAACTTAAATGTTTTGTAATGTAGTTTGCCATGAAGGCATACAACTTTTGTCACTCTAAAAAATATGAACATCGTCTATGAATTTGCGATACTATTATATCTCATGTGAAAGTTTGATGCCTTCATCATTATATAATGTTGGGCATTAAGGTAAACTCAAATTCATTTGTTGTCATTATTTTTTCTATTCGTCTACTATATTGATCTTTTGTATCCTTATCGTCCAAATTTCCAATTCTATGGGAAACTTGCAAAGAGATTAGACAACAACATTTTCTAGCCAAGATGATGTTCATTTAGTAATTATGGCCCTAATCCATAAGATGGCAACCAAATTAGGTTGTATATTTCCTCGACTATTATATTTTGTTTGGTACGCCACATCTGCACAAAGTTTGATAGGAGGTGTTAGAGAGAGAGAGGGAAAGGTTTATGAGAATGCGATCTCATTTGGACGGAGAGAAAGGGTTTGGAGGGATTGAAAGAAGTTATGAGGCATTGGTAAATTATCTTCACGATTATTTTAAATCCCTTCAAATCCGTCCAATTATGGAGAAATTATAAGGAATTTGTGCATTGATAAACGAAACATGTCCTTTTTTTTCCTTATACCCTTTCCTCTATCTATTTTTCATTACGCAAAGGCGGATTCATGTCATAATTTGTATTTTCCCCATTCTTTTCCCTAAATAAGGATCCAAATAATGCGAGAATTCAATCCGTTCGGATCATTTCTCTTCTTGTCTCTCATAATTACTCAGATCCTTTTCTTGTCAAATCATTTCAACTCAATTTCCTTAAATCATTTTTCTTCTTTTTCACTGGTAATTATTCAAAATCCCTTCTTCTTCTTTTTTTATTTATTTTATCTTTTCAATCGCCCCTACAGAACATACATTTGATCGTTCATGGGATCTTTAATGCTGGCAGGGCATGTCCCTGGATCAGCACATGAACCTCATGTGGCTAGGGAATAATCCCCAACGTTTACCTCTAATCCTGATCACATGACATGGATTTAAACTAAGGATGTCTTCTGCTGGAACATGCACTGCACTTGAGTAGCACCCAAAAGGGGTTGACATACAAGCATTGTGCATGTGCTACCTGCAACGTACCCCAAAAGAGGAACTGCTGTTTATCAAACTGTAGACCCCAAAAAAAGGCAAAAGAATCGCTAAACAAGCAAAAGTAAAAGGAGAAAAAAGGAAATAAAAAAAGATGATGTGGAGTCGACTGTCTAGGAGGTCTACGGTCAACGTTCAAGAATGCGATTTGCAATTATTAGATCCCTCGGCATGAGAGGGGTGTCATCCTGCCTAGGGGCTTGAGGCGGTCAGCCATAGAAAATCCCCTGATGCTTTCGGAATTCCACGACAGTGTAGGGAGCAAATCAAATGCTGTGATTAGGGTTGAGACGTTGACCAAAAATATATATTTACGCAACGTAATTTAATGGTGAATTGTCAACGTACTGAAAGTCTACCTATGGAAAGCTACCAAGATCTTTAAAAACATTGAATACATGTAAATGTCATATGTGACGGATGTGAATTTCGCCTGAAGTGCAACCACTCTTTTCGTGCGTTTACTAATGGGTTTGACATTCTTGTTAACTTGTTGGAACAATGCTCGATAAACTGTCAATGTAGCAATACGGAGACTGACTAAAGAATGATCCAAAGATGCTTTGGACTTCTAGATTTTGCAGTAATTAACTTAAGGCTTTTCTCCTTATACGAGTATTCGATCTTGATTGCTAATGAAATTTCCACCAAACTACCCTATGATTCTTTTTATGACAATACCAAAGGTGTGTTCATTTCGAGAAAAATCTCACAATAAAAGAAAATTTTTTCATGGAAATTGTTTTCTCATTTTCAAATTAGGGAATTTATTTTCCATTTCTTAAGCATATATGTTTTTTATTCGAAAATGATTTTCCGTTAATTAATTTTTTCCAACAAATCAAAATTTATGAATAAATCTGGAAAGTTAATTCTCAAACATTCTTTCATTTAAACAAACACATCCCAAGATTCCTAACCATACATTCAATTGAATTCATTACCACTCAAATAAATTAAATTTCGTCGTCATTAGAATCATTTTTAGGATATTTTCCAAACGGAATCTCTTAACCATTTCCAAATTTCGAGGAGAGTTCCTCATCATCGAACTGAAATTTTTATAGTTATCCCTAGATTTCCCCCCCGCCGGACACTGTGGGTGTGGGGTTAATCCATGTTTAGTTAAGGCTCTCGAATTCCGGAAACTAGGCGGCACGTGATCAGATCCGGCAGGCCCAAGACGTGGCGCGTCCCCATTCGCCGGCCTTCTCGGTAGACCCCAAGCCTGTCCATTAATCACGTGACCGGACACATACCGGCTCACGTGGACGCGCTGCCACAGCCTGCATTCCCGTCGGGCCCCACGTCACGAGTCGACCCGACACGTGCCATGATTTCGCCAACTGCAAATTCATCTTGCTCCCCTCTCTTTCTTTCTTTCTTTCGATGTCTCTGCAGCCACATGGGGTCCTGACTGGCTTCAGCACCGGCAACGTCGGACATTCCGCGTGGCCCCCGGAGGGCAACATCGGCATTCGGGTCACGAAATTAATGCCGAGATTATAAAATATTGAGGATCAAAAGTTCCCTTGGGAGCATGCGCCTTGGATTAACGTCCCAATTGATTTCTTGAAGTTTAGAGTTGTTATAGTGCATGGATATCGACAGGAGCGATTATTTATAAAAAAAAAAAAAGAAGAAGAAGGAAATTTAAGGAAAATAGTTGAGAATTCCAGATCAGGCCTGGAAAATCACGCTCGAACGGGTCGGTTTGTACGGATTGGGATGGATCCAGGCTTTGGAAGAAGGGAATTGATTATTTGATACGGGCTCGTAAACCGGACATTAGGAACAAAATTTGAATATCTGGGAATTATAAGCTGAGATGCTGATCAGCAAGTCGAGGTACTACTACCATCGCGGCTACATCTCAACGCGAATGGTGAGTGCGATGAATGGTGAGTGTGCACAGCAGAGACTTTAAGAAGATGCTTTTACTTAGGGCGCATTTGTTCTAACGAAAATTTATTTAGTGAATTCATTATACGAATTTTCGTTCGTTTAGTTTATTGAAAATAATTTGTCAATAAAAAGTCAATTACGGTAATAGAAATATAAGTGCTTAAAATTAAGAGGAAAAAGAAAAATATTTTTTCTCAAAATGAATCATCATTTATTATAATTTTTTTCCAAAAACAGAGGCACCCTTAATATTATATTCTCCCTTGTTGGAGGAGAAAATAATCTTGGGCCGGATATATTTTGCCAAGTAACCGGTTTATGCAGCGAAAGTGACCAAAGACGTTGCCAAAATAAAAGAAAAACTCGATATAAGTGTATAAAGTGGTGGGCAATATTTTTACGGGGGTTATTCTAATTTAATTGGATATAATATGACATAAGGGCATTTTCGATAAAAGTGGCACTTCGGTAAATTTCACGATCACAACAGATGCAGCAAAGGGAACTTGAGGTGCACATTGTTGGATTTGAAAAGTCTGGAATCTGGATGCAAGTTGACACGAGGGTGCGTCTGTTTGGATGAGAGTATTTTTCATAAATTAATTTTTCAGATTTTCACCCATATGATTTATCGAAAATATCTAGTCAACTAAAAGCAATTTCTGATTAATATATTTGTGCATATAATTAGGAAAAAAATTCCTAAATTTTAAAAAATGGAAACACTTTTTAATTTAATTTAATTAATTTTATTTTATTTTTATTTTCCTTCTCCCTCTGTTGAATGGAGGCCTCGATGATGGCGGGCGACAAGTCACAAGCGAGGCTCAACCTCGCTAGACCGGCTATTACAGAGGTTCAACGACCGGCAAATGAAGAAGGAAAAATAAAAAAAATATATAAAACAATATATTTTTTTTACTAAGATAAAATCATGAGATCAAAATCAATTTTTAAATGAAATCATTTTTGGTCACATATCACTAAACAAAGGAAAATTATAAATTTTCTAAGAAAAAGGATTTTTCGAAAAATTCGAAAAATATTTTCCTCTATGATTAATATTTTCCCTAAACATACGCACCCTAAGAATAGAAATTTGACGAAGACGTTTTAAAATATTCCCCAAATTTCTTCAAAGCCGGCTCAACCGACGGCACGGACATGGGGAAGCGATGTGCACGTACGTGTATTGCAAGCATAAACAGAAGTTATCAAACGTTCGATCCCAAACGAGATGGTGTGCCTGCGGGTGTGACGGATGCATGCAGTTGAGTGCGGTGCGGGGTGATTGAAATTTGGTCGTGGAGATGCGTTGCTTGCAAATAAGTCTCAGCTTCCAAAAGTCGTCCCCGTCGCTTTACTGCACAGGGCAACTTGTCGTCTGTTCAAGCAAGCTTGCGCACCAGCACTCCCTGCAAAAGCTGCCACCGCACACCACTCCTCCCCCTCATGGACTCTCTCCTGTGCAGCTGCAGTTGCAGTTGCGCCTTCCTTTTCAGGCAATTCAAGAATAATGTGGGAAGCCTCCAGAGAATAATATCTCGCGGAAATCAAAATTAGGTGAGGGAGATCTTGCCTTTGCCTCGTGGGGGGAAGCCAGGGGGCGTTTTCGTCCTTTGGGCCACAACCTCTCCAAAATAAGTCTGGCTTTCCAAAGCGTCGACCATCCGGTAACTATATATGTAAGGGTGAGCAATCGGGCTAGTTCAACTCGGGAATTTGCCTGAACGAGAATTGTCCGATATGTTCAAGGCCAATTTGCAAGGAGACCGACCAAGTTCCCAGCTTCAAAAATTGAGAAGCGACCTTGGGTTGGTTCGGTTCCTTGTTCTATATTTTGAATGGGCTGATTTTACCCAATAATTCAAAACCACACCGGTTTTCCCATAACCTTAAATAAGTTCTTTTGCTCTTTTTGTTTTTTTTGAAATAGAGAATATTTATTGAAATTTAATATGTTTGACATGTCATCCTCAAGCAACAAACTGTATTCATATATGCCCCATGCATATTTTATAGATAATAAAATAAAAAAAGGCCCCGGTCAGTTCCTCATTGACCCTGAAACCAATTAGTTTGGCTTTAGGCCAATTGTAGGGTCTATTCCAAGTTTGGAACCTAAATATAAAAAGCATACGAGACTTGTCACGAAAGGAAAAATATTAACTCTAATACCATGTTAGAAAGTCTATCTTAAAAACTTAAACTGTAATGTAAAGAGAGATCACATGAATATAAAGAATATATAAAGACTATTTAAGTAATGTGGGACAACACTTCAATGGAATCAATTACCCCTAACTGCATATTGTTTTAACGGAGAGAAAATATTACACAAAATAGATTCATTTTATATAGATCAATACCATCATCGCCAACCCATGTGTGAACCACGCAACGGGACCCGCATCAATGGCTATAAGCGACGCGGGTCTGCGCGGACCGAACTAGTGTAGTGACTTATCCATCGACCGCCCCCTCCGATAAATATTTGCGTCGACATCTACCGTTCTTCGTCTCTACCTTTCCTTTCCGGGTCTATGCTGGTGCGAAGGACCTTTTACTTTTAGGGGAGGGGGTCATGATACAAGCATGATTGAGGCTGTGGGTTCCCCTCTTTTTGTCGACCGGTTCTCTTTCACATGACGTGGGGCCTACAGAAGGGGTTGTGTCTCTACTTCATTCACACGACCAAACACCAAAAAGATCATATATATACATAGATATATAAAGTATATATATATAAGGAAGGAAAGAAGAGGGAAGAAAAGAGAAAGAAGGGGGACAAAAAGCGATGCTTGTTTGAACGTTGAACCATCCTAAGATTCAGAATTAGACAGATCTTGATATTGCCCAGCCCCAGCTACGCTCCAGGCTCCAAAGTGCTTGGGACGCCACCCATCTTTCTCCCCCCATCATGTGGCTTATAAGCAAAGAGGCTGATCAGAGAGGGACTTAGGAAGGGGCAGGTGTGGGACCCACTACAGCCACTTGACAACTACCTTCTTTTCTCCTCTTTTTTATTATAATTTTTCCGTTTATTGCATAACGTTCTTAAATATATAAAAAAAAATTCAATTACCCAATTGACTTACGGCTCTTATAATGAAAAAAAGCCAAATCAATAATGTTGCGGGAAAATTTTATCAGAGTGATGAGGTTCGGGTTCCAAAAATTTTACCCTCTTAAAATTCAACGTTATAAATAACAAGGGTGCATTGTAATAACTTGATTCCTTCTACTTTTTAAGAATTTCGTGTTTTTCATGAGATCTCTCTTGAAAAATTTATGCTTTTGATTTCCCAGATCACCAAGAATAATTTCAATTTCGATATATTGACTTGGGTGTTTTGCTCGAGCCATACACGGTGTTTCATTGATCAACCTAAACTTTTCTGCTTCAGGTGGATTCTCTCATCAACATGGCAAAGAACAAAAATGCAAAAGAAGTGTCCATCATCTTCAATATCATTTTCTTCATAGCGTGCATCGGGCGCGAAACCATTTTTCGAAACACAACGATATTTTTTCATTTTGTCAAATTCTTTCTTTCTTTCTTAGGAGTAATTTAATCATATGTCTAGTGACCGCATAAATTTAGTTTAGAGACAAAAAGAAAATTGCAATACCTAGCTGGACAAAGGATGTATACATTGAAATTTCATTGATCACAGCATCTATCCGATGAAAATTGCCCCGATCACCAAATGGGCCGAGAAGGCGACGGCCCATTACCCTCGTTTTTCTCCACGCCGTCGTCTATCTGGTGGGGGATTCAGGCCCAGCCCAAACTGGGTTGAAGCCCTCTTCTCTCTCTCTCTCTCAAAAACTCAGCTTGTAGCAAATTGCCGGACCGACCCTGCAGAGAACGACGAACTTAGAAGAAGAAAGCTCGAGCGTAGGAAGACCGAAAGGAAGATGGAGAGGGATCGGAAGCTGCGAATGGCGATCGCCTTCGCTTCCGTCGCGGCGCTCTCGGCGTTCCTCGCCGTGCATTACCACCGGAGACGGAGGAAGCAGAGGAGCCGCCGCGGCGGCGCGTGTTACCTGCGAACCGAGTCGAAGCCGCAGCACGGCTTCAGGCGAGTCCTGGCGGATAATTCCTACTCTCCGTTCAAGCACCTGAAGCTCGGAGGCTCCGATGGCGGTGCGTTCTCTGGAGCTGAGCTCGAACCATTTCGTCTTCGCTTATGTCCTTGCTGTCTCGCCGGTCGGTTGGCGGCGGGGGATTTCGCTTTGGAGTTTAGCGGTAGCGATGATCCGGAAATTTCGAACTTGTGCAGATGCTAGAAAGTTTGAAATAGTTCGAGTCAGATACGCCTTTGTGATGAAACTGAGGTGATCAGGTCGTTGTGTTTGTTTAGTGAGAGAATGTACGGGATTCGGTCCTTTGTCGATGAAAGCCGTTAGTAAGATAATCCAGAACTTTCGAACTTGTGCAAATGCTGAGAAAGTTTGGGATAGTTCGAGTCAGATACGCCTTTATGATGAAACTGAGGTGATCAGGCGGTTGTGTTTGTTTACCGAGAGAACTTATGAAGCTGTGTTTTTTCGATTCGTGCCTGTGGTTACTGACGTACGTTATCTTGTCCTTTGTCGATGGAAGACGTTGTAAGATAATCGAACTTTTGACCTGCATTAAGAAGAGAAGCTTGTCTTTGTTGCGTTGTATGTTGTTTCTGACTGTTAGGATGCTCATTAAAAAGAATCTTACAGAGGTATTGACATGTCATCTACTTAATTGATGGAAAGCTTTCTGTATTTATGTTTATTTGTTAGTAATCAGGATAGAAAAGCCAACTAATCGTGCGATATCTTAGGGTTGGTCATTTTGCTTGGAAGCATTTCTTTGCGTTTTTTTCTGATACCTGCATGGAAAGATCTACGAAGCATGGCTTAATATGCTAAAACTTGACAGTGGATTCTTCAAACTCGCATCCATATGAGGCGGAGATTACGGCTCTGTTAGATAGTCCGCGACTAGAATTCACGTTTTATCCTGATGATAAGATTCCAATGACTAGTGATGTCTATACTTGGGTGGAAACTGAGCAACAACTGGAGGAACTTGCCAATGTATTGATCAAGGAGAGAGTCTTCGCTGTTGATACAGAACAGCACAGTTTATGTTCATTTTTAGGTTTTACCGCCCTTATGCAGGTGAGTAGACATTTATCACCAGAATGTGCTATCCAATATGTGGTGACCGCAGCTTGATAATGCTTGTGTCTTTTGCCTCCTCCTTTCCTCCTTCCAAAATTTGATAGATCTCCACACAAGATGAGGACTATTTGATTGACACAATAAAGCTGCATGATGCTATGGCAATTCTTCGTCCAGTTTTCAGTGAGCCTAGTATTTGCAAGGTAATTTTTTCCATCAGCCTGTCACATCATGGGCCCCTTCATTTAAATAAATTTGAATCTTGTTTGCTTGTATCCATTTGTGCTCTTCCATTGCAAACGATTGACATGTACTTCCACTGCAAATGATTGATGTGTATCTGCATACATGTCTGGGAGCATATACCCATCAATTTCCTTGAGTGTTAAGTTGCTGGCTGATGATATTAATGATAATTAAAAACTAGACTTAATAGACAGCTTTAGTTTCATTTGTTATAAACTTCCTTGAAAATTACACATTAGTCTTCTTCTTTTCAATCCAAAGTTCCCTTTTAGTGAATAACTGCAATACATCAATACTGATTCAATCTTAATGTAGGTGTTTCATGGAGCTGATAATGACGTTCTCTGGTTGCAAAGGGACTTCCACATTTACGTTGTCAATCTATTTGATACTGCAAAGGTGGACCTGTCTCTATTGAAAGCCTTCTTCATGAACTGTATAAATAGGAACTTTTCTTGCTTTCTTTTTTCTTTTCTGCCTTTATTGGGAAGAAAAGAGATTTGAGCAGTGGGGAAAGGAGGGGAGAGAGAGTGGTTGGGTGATAAAAACAGTTTTAATGGAAATGTATTTTCATGTCATCCAACTGCAGGCCTGCGACATTCTATCAAAGCCACAGAGATCACTGGCATACTTACTTGAAACTTATTGTGGTGTAACCACCAATAAATTGCTACAGGTTAGAACTGGGCCCATTTTTATGTATATTTTTGAAAGTCATGCAGAGAGCTTCTCAGTTGTTATTACTCATAGGTTATCTTTGAAATAAGCGACATGTCTGTCCTTATATTTTTGAAAAAAAATGCAGCGTGAAGACTGGAGACAACGTCCATTGCCACAAGATATGTTGCAATATGCCAGGACAGATGCATGCTATCTGCTATATGTTGCTCGCTGTTTGGTTGGAGAGCTAAAACAAAAGGATAATGGTATGATTTTTTCAATTGCATTGGTTTTGCCCAAAATAGTTCATTTCTTTCTTTCTTCCTTTTGTGGGAAGAATTCTGGTGAAATAAGGAAGTCATGATTTGTCAGAGTATTTCTTTGCAACATAAAGTTCATTAGGATGGCCAGATAGGCAGCATGAACATTTACTTGTTGCATCTAGTTGTCTGCATGAGGTTTTGGTATTAGAGATCAAAGGTGATGAATGTGTGTTTTGAATTGAGCCAACAATTGCACCAGCATCTATATTTCTTGTTTTATGAAACTTTCTGAAAAAAAAAATTGCACCAGAATCTTGTTTCGATGATGAATTGCATTTTGTCCTGGAGGCATGTCGGCGTTCAAATATGATTTGCTTGCAACGATACATGAAAGATATTGAAGCTGCGCCGGGGGAGTCTGCTGCATCATCGATAATTTCCCGACATTCAAATGGTCAAGGAGGTGAATCAGATGCCTACAAAGCCCAGGTGCACGGTCTTTTATGTATCTGCATCCTTCTGCTTCTTTTTGTTGCGGTATATTCTGATGCCATTCCAATAATCAGTTTCAGGATATTGTGAGAAGAGTGTGCGCTTGGAGGGAGTTAATGGTTAGTGTTAGTTTTACAGCAACTTTTTGGTAATGAAAGTTTATCTGTTTTAATAGGAGTGTTTTAGATAGATGAAAAATTCTGGATAGTCATATTAGTTATTATACTTCCAAGATAATAATAAGTGGTACCACTTCGCTTGTTACCTTACAACGAAAGCTTGCAGACTTCTCTGTCTGTTCCTAACGTACCTTTCTCACCTGGGTAGGGACAAAATAAATCGCCAAGGCTCAGAATAATTTGATTTAACTTCTCTATGTCTGTTCTCAGCCTGTTTGGTTACAAGCAATGCTTCCAGGCACCTCTAAGTATCAGTTGAATGGTCCTTTTTGTTATCTGCACTGATATTTAAAGTACTGGGCCTTTTTGTATTTTGCTTCTTTGCCTTCGTTAGGCCATGGTCTTCTTGATTGCTGTAATTAAATGTGTGTCAGCTCATGAAAAAGTACAATTTTACTAGTCTAAAGTGGAAGATCCCGTCAACTTGCAGCAGAATAAAATCATTCTTGGATCGCATGCTGACACGTGAACGTGCTTGGAATTGCAGTTCAGATTGTTGCTGAATGACAAACTTCACAGGAGCTTTTTTCAAAGACACTTGGCTGGAAAGAAGCCCATGATTTGATATAATGATAACCAGCCCATTTGGTATAGGAAAAATATGTCTATAAGAATAGGAAAAAGAAAACAAAACGAATAAAACAAACCTCAAGGATTAATGATAAAATGAAAACAGATTAGTCACAGCAAAACAAAAATATCATTAAAAAGGAAATGGAAAAAAATATCAATCTGAAAATTCAATGGACATGACTTCTCTGCAACCTCATGTATGATGGGAAAGCATCATTGAGGTGTATTCAACGTAAAAAAAATTGGTCTGAAATATTTCCTTTTGTTATTGTTTCCAGATTATATGAAATGTCCTCCCTCCATTAGTATTATGAATGGAAAATGTAGTGACTCTATAGGGCCTATTATTTCCGTTATTATCTACTGCAAATTGATGATTATTTAGAAACTTGACGAGTTTCTAGTCAATTCATATTGTTTTGAATTTACAATTAGATATTCAATGGTTTTGTTATTTGTCAAGTTGAAACTATGGTTTACTAGTTGTGAATCTGTAATCAAACTTACTGTCTTATTTATAGATGTCTTACTTATAGAAATGACCTAATGACCCTGTTTTTGTTGATTTTTAGTTATAGTAGCCTTGTTGTGTTAGACTGGACCTTGACCATGCATTTTTACAGTTATTTTTTAACATTTGAAGATTTCACAAATAGATCTTACTGTCCGATTTCATGACAACCTCACTGATCCTAGACGAAAAAGGGATCTTGACTACCTTATTCTTGTGTGTGTCTGCAATAATCTTTACTTGATAATGTTGTTACTGATTGGAGGGGTGATTGGATAGTTCTGCACCAAACATTCTTTTTTATGGATTTAGTCGCTAGATTTGGAGCTAAACATTGCTCGTTGATGCCATTGTCATGTGGGTTGAACAGGTTCAAGTATTGAGCCGGCTGTTGTATTGTCATTCAGCAATACTGTGCAAACATTGCTAAATTTCATCTAAACTAAACTGCATGAATTGAGTACCATGGTCACTTGCCTTGTCAAACAAGAGAAAGTGGTCAAGGTTTCCAATTTGCCTTCTTATGTCTCCTTTTCTGCTTGTATGGCTTCCTCATGATTCATCGAAGAAACCTAGGCAGAATTCTGATCTTTACTGATGTGTAACTTCCACATGGGATACTGTATGGTCCTTTATCATGTTTGCCTTCATTCTTTGCTTTTGTTTGGGCAGGTAGTCTGCTTCTTTGTAGCTATCTCTACTTACCATGGCTTACGTATTTCTTTCAGGCCCGTGTGCATGATGAAAGCTTAAGATTTGTATTGTCAGATCAAGCTATTGTTGCTCTCGCGAGCAAAGTTCCAACTAATCCAACAGATATATTTGACATCCTAAGGCAGGCTGATTCTAATATGGATGCCCTGAGTTCTTCCACGCCATCTCCATCGCCTGTTGTTTGCAGCCACATGGACAGTTTCTGTGATCTATTAGAGGAGAGGATGGACAACCTTGATGAAATCTCTCTGGTAGTTCTTCAAAAGTGCCTTGGTCAAGATGGAACTTGTCCATTATCTGTCTTTAATTATTCTATTCTGGTCAATTTTACTATGAGATCAACTAACAAGGTAGTCTCCAGACAAAATGGTACTAAAAGTTTGAAACAAGTTTCTCGAAAGGCTTCTCGAGAGCTATTTGTTAAAAAGTTCTCTTGCAAATCTCCAGTGTACCATAATTGTAGGATCTACGCAAATGATGGACGCTTGCTTTGTTACTGCGATCGTAGAAAGCTTGAATGGTTCGGAGCTTTCTCAATCAGTTACCTTTTCTTTGTTTACATATTTATGTAAGTGTTGTCATGAATATTCACATGTGACAGGTATCTTCGCCGTGATCTTGCGAAACTTGTTGACAATGATCCTCCTGCTATTATGCTTCTTTTTGAGCCTAAAGGTCGTCCAGAAGATGAAGATAATGAATTTTACATTCAGAGAAAGAAAAATATTTGTGTTGGCTGCGGTGAAGGTAATCATTACTTGCGTTACCGGATTATTCCTTCGTGCTACAGAATGCACTTCCCTGAGCATTTGAAAAGTCATCGTTCTCATGATATAGTCCTCCTTTGTGTGGACTGTCATGAGGTTGCTCATGCTGCGGCTGAGAAGTACAAAAGGAAAATTGCAGAGGAATTTGGTATTCCGCTCTTTGTTCGAAATATTGTTGAACTGAGAGATGATCAAGTTGCATCAGAAACATGTGCAATGGGGATAAATTTTGAACAAGCTGGTATATCTCCTCTAGAATTACGAACGGCTGCAATGGCTCTACTACGCCATGGACAAAGAATGCCTCAGAAGCGCCGTGAAGAACTGACACAGGTCTTGAAGTCTTTTAACTCCGGTGTTTTGACTCACAATTGAACAGCACATTGTTTTCTTTTTTGTCCTCATATTTGCTGTTATCTTGGATCCAACCTAAACTAATTCTACAGATTCAGTTATAAGTCATTCTGGAGTTTCAGCTGAATCAAGTCAGAAGGCTAGTTTGATCTTTTGGATATTTGAAATTTGATTTTGATCTTCCAGTACATGCACAAAATTCATAGGACAATTTTCTTCATCATTTTGACATGGAAAAACAATATATGTGTGTTCTGAATAAGAATACACTAATGGGGGCCCTCAATTTGTATACTCTTAAATCTTTCTGCCATGCAGCTTTGTGTTGGGTATAGATATTCACTTTTTTCATCTGCTTTGACCTCCTAACTCCTTTAAAAGGTGTTGGCTATTAATTCGACTGTCATTAATTTGCAGATTGTGATGAGGTTTTATGGAGGAAGAGATATATCTGATGCGGATCTGGAAAGAGCCTTGTTAGTTGGAATGAGTTCTCATGAGAAAAGACGGCTTGAGAAGAAGAGAGGGCTGTCTTCTAAACATTCTAAAGGTGGCGGTATTCCAGATAAAGAGCAAATTGGAAGTACTGAGAAAAGGCTGATATCAAGTACAGTGAATCCATCAAAAGTTGAAACAGTTGATGTCTCATTCTCTGAAAAAGATCAGCAATATGTCAATGATGAGATCACGGACCAAGTGAAGACAGAGCCAATCAATTCAGGGATGGAACCAGAAGCTGCTGCTGATGATAGCAACAATGAAAACACAGATTTCTATAATTTGCAAAATGGCAACCTACAAAATGAAGGGTCAGACCTTGGTGATTCTAGAAATGATGAAACACAGCCAATGCACCACTCCAAATTATCGCTATTAGGACATGGACCTCATGGGAAACAAGTTGTCGATCACATATTGAAGGAGTACGGGGAGGATGGCATTAGTGTCTTTTGTCAAAGATGGAGACAAGTATTTATCGAAGCTATTAAACCTCGTTTCCTTCCTGCTGGATGGGATATAAAGCACAGGTATTCTGCCAAGCACACAGGCTATATAGATATTGTTCATTCTTTGCAAATAGATAATCTGCTTTATATCGACAATTTTATTTTTTTGGTTCTTATATGCCTCACCCACTTTGAACTAATGTTAGAACAAGTATTTAATAATGATTTTGCGACACATTTGATGATGACTGAATATGCTTGCGTTGATCACTCTATCTCGACATGTGATTTTTGCTCCTGAAACGACTCATGGGTCCCATACACAGCTAGCCAATCAGGATTATCTGTTTTCCCTTTGGCACTGCAAGGCATGATACTGCATGTTAGATCATCTCTCTATCTCTCTCTCTGTGTTTGTGTGTGACGCTGTTTCATGGGTCTCATAGGGCAAACTGATTTCTCTGGCATTGCAAGAGCTTGATGTTGCATCTTATTCATTCTCTCTCTCTCTCTCTCTCTCTCTCTCTCTCTGTTTGCGTGTGTGTGACTGTTCCATTGGTCTGACTTGGCGCACTGATTTTGCCAGTGGTCGGAGGGACTTTGGGGAATTTAGCGTGTACAATCCAATCAAGAAGGCATTGGCAGATGCTAAGAGTTGAAATCTGCTGTGGTGATGCTATTGCTAGCCACCACAAGGCACAGAACACCAGTGACTCGGGTTGGAACTCTTACTTCATTGGCAGATGCTAAGAGTTGATATCTGCTGTGGTAATGCTGTTGCTAGCCACTACAAGGCACAGAGCACTAGTGACTCCGGTTAGAACTCTTACCTCAAAGGACTGTCACAGTCATAGCGGTCCTCGGAATTTTGATTTGGCCAGTAATGTTCTTTACATTATTGAACACTTTAGGGTTTTGATGAAGACTTTGTTATTTATTGGATCGGCTCTGGTTTACACTCAACAGTTATGTGACGGTTGCTATACCGGAGCCTCCAATGTGTTTTTGGATGTGCCATTCCGGCATTGCAACTAGGAAGTAGCAGAGAGGAGCAGTCTTTCGTTTCGTAACCTCTGAAGCCTTGATAGTTGCTTATATGATGTTCACTCAGCTAGATGCTTATTTCCATCGTGACCCTTGCGCCATCAGTTGGTTAGGGTCCTCTTTTTTTTTGGGGGTTTCCCGGGAGTATGCTAAGGCTAAATATATATCTCCTCGTAAAGATTCCAATGACATCTTCCTCGTACCCAGTTACAACTTATATCGAGTCAAGGCAGTTACTTCTGTTTGATCGACCTGTAATCAGCAATATTGGAGGAAAAACCAAACAAAACAAATGACAAAAAACTGAGTTTTGGGACACAAACGGCTTAATTCATTTTTAAAAAAAAATCAAATTTAGAACCCAAAACTTCTTTTTCTTAGAAAAAGGGGAAAACTGACGCATATGACCTTTGGATTTCAGCCTATTATGCAATTATCGTTCCTAAAGTTAAGGACCATTTGTATAACTATTCCCATAAAAAAAGCACCAACTCTCTCAATTGTAAACTAAAAATTTCAGTCAGTATCCCAATTTTAATTGTAAAGTACACATGGAATGCAATGTCGCATCTTTAACGGCATTATTGGAATGTCAGTATCCCATAAAAATTTATGTTTCTTTTTAGACAAAAACAATTAGAGCCAAAATTAGAACCTGAGCTAAAGTTGGTATTTTTTTTTATAAGAAAAATTATTTAGGACAGAATTAGGAGTCAAGATAAAAATGATTTTCTTTTTTGGACCATAAGTAAAACCTGAACTAAAGTTGGTGCCTTTTAAGATAATTAGGTCGACACAAATAAATACAAGTCCTCGGAATAAATTAATTCAACAAAACCGGCAGTGATCGCAGGGATTAGAAATTCATTTTGAGGGGAGTAGGTCTTATGTTGATTTGGCATCTCTCTTTGATGCCGTAATTCATCTTCGTACTATCGCACATCAATCCTCTCGGACCAGTTCCCTCTTTTTAATCCCATAAGGGCTTTCACACAAAACTTCTGCTTCTCCACCTTGGCATGTCGTTGGCCCCCAGTTCCCACCAGACAATTCTACCGTGCTCTTCTCAAGAAGCGAGGATCTGCAACAACCCAAACGGAGGAAACTGAGTTCCCTCTAGAAACTGTCGATTGTGTGGAAAAGAATACCGAGGCGAGTGCGACAATTTAGAGCACCAGAAATTACCAGTTCGACGTTGTAATCGCTAAAGGGACAACAATTGAGACTTCTGGTCAATGCCGTTGAAGATGAACGTCCCGGACATGGGAACAAATTGTTTCGTTATGAGCTACAACAAACAGAGAACGTGGCTTTAAAGCAAAATATAGCATCTTGGTTCTGATATATAACCAAAAGAAGAGGTGAATAATAGCCCAAGCTATTTGGAGCACTCAACATCAACGAATTAACTAATGAAGCTATGGTGAACAGAGATGATGATGCAACCTTGATCACTTCCTGAGACGCAACTCCTCCAATTAAAGCAGCAACAGCGTGAAGCTCTGCAGCACCAAACCGGCACATTTCACTAATAAGATCCTCAGTCAAGGTTTGGCCATTGCAGCCCAAGTCGCTGAGAAGACTGACTGCTGTTGTCTTCAACCGAGATATATCCTCGTCCATCTCACTGCAGTGCATTCACCATGCAGAGAAATGCAGTGATTGGGTAATGACTTTTAAAAAGCTTGCTGGAGGAAAAATGGTAGATTCAATATCGGCAAAACTTACCCATCAAACTCTCCAGGAAAGCTATTATAATTAGCAGCAAACCGATCAACAGCTCGAAGCAGTATATAGAACCCCACAGCAACACTGATCGACAAGAACCACAGATTGTCAGATGACAGGCAAAAATGAAAGTCTTTTCCAGCAATAAAATTTATTTGCTAGTCAACTTGAAAAAATTAGTGGAAGATTGAAACAAGCCATGTGGTTGAGCCAAGATTAACATGGATCAAACCTGCACTAGCCAAGTGCAATTTGATCCAGAAGATACATGAACTTTGACTCAAGCAAGGAAAAAGAAAAAATTTAAAGCCTAATAATGGGAAATAAAATGAATCATCCAGGGTTAAGAACAGCCCATGCTGTCAAGGATTAATTCCAAAAGAATAAATGCCATTCCATGTGACTGGTACCAGCTTTACCAATATACTTTTCTAAGCACACTGACCATTCCATGTCATAACGAAGCATTCACCACATCCTCACAAAGTAACAATAAAAATGTATATAAGGGAAAAGCTGTTATCATGGAAAAAGATAAGTTAGTGAGGATAATTTTATGATGAGTATCTTCAGAATTTCTGGTAGAACAGATGGACTCTTGAATTTATCTTTCAAGGATGAGGTCCATGACTGATTGATGAGCACCCCAAAAGAGTGCTTAGAAGACCTTGAACAAATTGTGACCTTCTAATTCTTTGTTGGAGAGAGGGGCTCTAGGTTTCACGATCTAAGCATGCATATGAAGCATTTGCAACTGCATATTTCAGCAGGAAAATAATTTAAGGGATATAAGCTAAAACCTATCTTACATGTATTCTTCATCTGCTAAATACTTCTGAAGTTCTGATAGGACTGGAGAATTAAACTCGTCCTCAACTAGGCGATACCTGCATACCTACAGCTGAAAAATGTTATCTCGTCTTCTTTTTCAGGAAAGGAAAAGAAGAGACTTAGAGAAGTGATAAACAAAAACGAAAAAATGGATTCTAATAATGCTACATAATTGAAACCAGGAGGGAAAAAATATGAACTAGGCAACAATTTTAGCTTATATGTAGAAACTTACAACAGGAGTCAACAGCAAAACAGTTAAGGAGCACAAAAAGCAAACTCAGCAGCATCTCTAATCTCAATGGACACCAAAGCGACTTTGATAAGCTTACCTTACACCATTCTACTCTGAATTTGCTATTTAATGCAGTACGCCAATTTTAAGCATGAACTAAATCATGTAAAAAATAACTCACTTTGAGTTTTCGTGCATTTCTACAGAAGCTACGAATAGTTTGTTTTGAAATCATCTTTGTCTCTCTACCAATTTTCTTCAAATGATTCCTCACTCGTTGCTCCATAACAAGAAAGTCAGCCTCTGCCTTAGCTTGGTAGATCTTCTGCAGGTTTACATAATGTCTGCAAAAGAGAAATGATACAGAAGATATGTCACCAAATTCTTCTCACACAATGGAGAACAAAAATAGCATCATTCATTCCTAAGCCACTAACTCTGTTGAAGATGTCATATCTGGTATCAAACCCTCAAGGGGTGCCTCTCCAGCACCTTCATTTGCAATAAATTCCTGCAAAGATAAAGCAACATGATGCGTGAAATTCCATCTTAGGAATAAAATATATCTTGCTGGAAAGTCATAAGTCAGCCAGAAGTTCTACAGGCAGATCAGCACAAATAGCAATTGAAATTTTCCACAAACAAGGGTAGTAGGAAATGGAACCTAATTATAAATCTAAAACTATTTCCATTGTATTGTAAACATTGTGCTTCTAATTGATGAGGTTCTATTGAACTTCTACTCGTAGATCTCAAATCACAGCAACTCAAAGAGACCTGGAAAAGGAAGATCTCTTTTCAGTGTCTACCCACTGAGAGATGATGCAAGCATTCTCCTGAGAAATAAATAACAAGAACGTATCCTCTGGAAATGGAAGAAAGACATACACGGGTTTAAATGAACAAGTTCCGGGGTTCAGTTCAAACCCTTATCGCATCCTGTTAAATGCATTTGCATTATACTTGTCATTTACGCCATTCAAAGACATGTCAAGTACGATACAACAAGAAATCCATGCGAATTACCAGTTCAGTAAAGATAATTTCCCCCCTCCCCAACCCAAAAGCAGGATCAAGGGAGCGATCATGTTCATTTCATAAGGGGGCAAACGTAAGGAACTGGGACAATTTGTCATTTACCAAATTTCCAGTAGAGTGATCCTGTAATGAGTTATATTGAAAGGGAAAATTACTCAATCAATCCTAAACCCTTTGTGTAGATGCTATTTCAGTCCCAACTTTCCAATTATGCCAATGTAGTCCTACACTAATTTAGAAAATTCCAATGTAATCATTCCGGTCAATTTTGTTCTGAAATTGCTAATGTGGTATTTGGTCATCGCTAGAAGTCCTTAATGGCATGGCTGGTGATTTCACATGGACAATCATAGACGAACTATGCCATTTTGCTTAATCTTTTGAATTTTCTTTCTTCTTTGTTTTTAATTTCTCCTTTCCCTTCTACAGTTCTTTTGTGGTACTGTTCATCTTCACCTTCTTCGTATTAACAATACCACCATCTTCATCTTCCCATTACTATTCATCTTCAAAACAAGCCACTAACCCATTTGGACCTAGGATAGACCTAGAGCCGCGGCTGACTAGCCCCCTGAGCTAAGCCTTAGACCTTGACTGTCCCCAATGCCGCGTGTCCTCATCCTCACCTGTCCTGTTGCCGCTTAAAGGCCATTGATCTCACTTGTCCCTCAAGCCAAGCCTTGGTAGCTATTATTTGAAGATCTCTTGTCAACAATCATCTGGAATCTGATTCTTAATAACTTTGACTAATACTGCTTTTCCGATTCTGAGTGCAATATGAGATGGTGCATCTCCATAGCTCAACCGTTCATCATCTTCAACCCAAGATTCATTCTCTTCAACCCATGATTCATCCTCTAGATGGAACTTCTCGCTCATTGTCTTCAACCTAAGATTCCTCATTTTTTGTCCTTTTTCCTTTGGGAAAATATCACAAATGGTCCCTAAACTTTCATCCAATGTTCAATTTCATCTCTAAGCTTTCGATTTACTCAATTTGTTCCCTTAACTATTAACAAATGTTCCATCTAGTCCTTCTATTTGTTCAAACCGTTAAGTGATGACGTGGAGTATTAATTGATGATGTGGAACTCAGTTGGATTACTAGAATTATGAGTCAATATATATCTTAAAAAAGGAAAACAAATTAAGGGTCAGCTAGAGATGAGAGCACTAATCACAAAAGCAGAGAGAAGAAGTGGTATGTATCTCTTTTTTGGATGGTGGCCACAATTTGACTTGTTTTAAAGGTAATTTCCATGTGGATATTCCACATGTCCTTTCTTATTTTATATTTAAGAGACGGAAAGCCATGTAAGCCAATTCCGTTAACTTTAACTAACGGCAGGACGAAATTGGTCAATTTTCAAATAGTCAGGGACTAGATCAGACATTTATCGATAATTCAGGGATCAAATTGAACAAATTAAAAGTCTAGGGATAGAATTGCACATTAAGTAGAAGTTTGGGGACTGTTTGTGACATTTTCCCTTTTTCCTTTAAAGGCATTTTAGGGGTTTCTTGTAATCTTGAGGAGCTGATTCAGGAGATAACCTTGACCAAGAAAAGGGTATTAATTCCATTTTGTGCCAAATTTTTTCCCCTCTAATTCTATGTATATGCTTCGCTTCATGATTTTTTTTTTCTCACCCTCCATGGGATTCAAGGTCATCGAGCCCCCACGACCTCAATTCGAGGTCGTCATCCATGGCGGCTCAACCTTAGATTCAAGTTCGCCGAACCCCCACAACCTCAAAGCCATGGACAACCTTGACCAAGGTTGTCATCCATGGTGTCTTGACCTTAGATTCGAGGTCGTCTAACCCTCACAACCTTGATCCAAGATCAAAGAAGCCATGAACTACCTCGACCGAGGTTGTTGAGTTGTCTCAATGGTGGCTCAACCTTCTCTTGTGAAGCTCATAGGCTGCAAGTCTCATTTGTGAAGATTTCCCTTGTCCTCACCCTTTTAGCTTCACTCATGAAGATTTCCCTTCATCTTCAGAAAAGCAACATAGAAAAGGAGAAGAAGATGAACAGTAGTGCGGAAAAGGGGAAAAAATCAGAAAAATAAAGAAAATAACATAGTTTTGATTGAGTTGTGCATGCTAGATCACTCGCCATGCTACGTAGGACAGCTGACAAAGACTATACCACCTCGTCCGCAATTTCCGACGGCAATTAACCACAAGGGCAACATTGGAATTTAACATAAAGGTTTAAGACTACATTGGAAAATTTAAGACTGGATTGACATCAGTACAATAGGCTTAGGACTAATTAGGTAATTTTTCCAATTGAAAAGCATCACTCCAAAAGACTCCACAACCCATCCACCAGGACCTCCAATCCAAATTGATTGGTATAAAGTACCAGCTAAACCATGTCAAAATTGCACGAATAGCTATAAATGTTACAGACAAGACTTGGGATAACTACCTTCAAAGCTGCCACCATCACCCAAAAATCTGATGAATTATGATGAAGTTCTGCAGCACTATCGTCTATTATCTGCTTCAATTCTTGACCTGGTAAAGAAACAAGATTGACTAAGTCACTGTTCACATGCAGCAGCAACAGCTCGATTTTATTACAAGAAAACTGCTGATAAATAATACAAGGAGCAAGCATTACTTTTCCACTCGCAAAGATCCATCCATATCTTAGGTAATGAAGATGCCATGGGAAGGCACTTGAAAATGGGAACAAGAAAGTCAGGCATCAAACAATTAATATATATGAGGGGCCTATAGGCAAATGCTATATCCATACATGGAACAGTGAGCTCTAGGATTTAGATGGCAATTGAACATATAAAAGTTCATCACGAAATAATAGCTAGGGGAATAGAGCAAAGAAATAAAATCACATATGCGCTTTTTGGGGGCCAAAAGAGAGCTTGTGGAAAGTTACAAACCCCTTGGGGGAAAAAAAGAATCTAAATGGGAAAAAGAACTTATGGAAGGTATCTATGCCAACGGAACAAGAAAGGACCCTTACTAACAACAGAGGATGGATGGGCAGCAAAAACCTTTGAATGAGAAATGTAGGGCATATTAAGATCGATCCACAAAATTTGTTTACCACATACTACAATAAAGTGTAAGTAGATATATCTGAATAAGTGAAACATATTGAAGCATGGACAATGCCACTTGTAAATTAATTATGTAAATCAATCTTTGTATCTCTAATATATTTTTAAGAAGTATAGAGGTGACATATCATCTCAGACAAAGTGCATGTCTAACCTTGTGTGTAAGGTTTAAGATGGCATAATCAACCATATGAGCAATTTAACAAAATTTGCCACCGAAAAAATAGTCAAAGCAATTGGATCCATTAAGACCAATATAATTAGAAAAACTCTGTTCTTGCTTGGATAGAAATAGAACAAAGAACTTCTACCCAGCTCCCCACAGTACCTGCAAGCAAGCCCTATTAAGAAATATTGCTTATCAGGGATATAGCTATGCATGAGGTTGTTTAACCCGTCAACGAAAGAGGTCTTGATGAATGTCGCTTCTATCCTCATAATAACAATATGCTTACTTCTACAACTTACTTATTCCTTGAGGAGCAAAGACCTTAAAGGATGCCTCGACAGCTTCCCTGTAGTTGTCTTCGTCCAATGCAATCATCCTGGATTTCAGAAGCTCCTGAAATGTTCAATATCATTAATATCTTCTGTTACAGCCTATCATGAGCAAAGTGATTCAGTATAAAACATCAAAACTGAATACAAACCTTAAATTCGTTCTTCTCTTCTCTAGTTGATGGAAGCCTGCCGTTGTGAGAGTCTGCCCATTCATTTGCCATCTTAACGAGAATGACAACATAAGGTATGTGCTTGTGAGCAACTGGATCTGCAGTGGTCAGATCAATGCCTTCTGCAAACCTGACATGGTATATTTTAGTCATAAATGATGACCTTATCTACATGCACTGCTTGTATGATGTATGGAAGAACAGAATGGACTATGTTTATGACATGGCATGAAGCAGAAGAAGATTTTCTAGTTAGTTGAAGCATTTTGACATTTATGAAACCAAAGAGTCATGTGTCTTCAGTAATAAAATGCAAACCTCTTCAATTCAGGCCATGGATTATTTAAACGAAGGTCATCCAGAAAATGATCTGGCTTTGACTCAATTATTGTATGCTCCTGCTACAAAATGGGATGTTAGATATAGCGTATATTTGTAACAGTATATGCACAGATTTCTGTCTGACTCAATACACGTTTCTCAGTTCAACATTATAAAGAAATCTGCAATTCTAATTCGAGCAAATCACATCACTTGATAACAAACCAGTGTTATTTTAGAAGTCAAAAGTTGGGATTACAAGAACATCACCTTTACACTGATCCGCACAAGTCCTGTAAGTCCATAGGAACGAGCAAATATCAACTTCACATTTGCCTCTCTACAAATTCTATCGAGCTTGATCATAGAGTATTCTACCAGCTGAAAGAGCAATTACGAGGATTCAATTGTGCACTCAGAAGAATAAAAAACAAGTATCTACTGCAAGAATAGTACGGTTCTTAATGCTACAATCAAGCAAAATGGATTTTGAAAATTTACATGGAACAACTAAAGAGAGCATACAAAAGTAGCTTACAACTTCATACCTGAGTAGCCACCACCAAAGTAAACTGAGAGAAGAATGAAGGGTTTGTCTCAATTAGAGCCTGAGGATACTCCTCAATAAACTTTGCTTTAACTGCATCATTCAACTCTTGAAGGAAAGAGCACACACACTTTGCCTTGGATTCCCCAATGCTCGATTCATCCACTAAAGTTTGCAGAGCCATTGAGAATGTAGGAAAAAAAAATCCCAAAAGAAACTGGAAGGATAGCACAGTTAAGGCACAAACCCATGAAGTTATTTCCAAGGTCCCCGACTTCAACTTTCGATCCATCAACCACAGTGATGCTCCCGACCCCTCCAAGAACAAGATTTTTTAACGTCTCAGAGCCAGTAGGACCACAATTAAGCAAACATATACTGGCTTTCTCGAGAGCAGCCTGACCTTGCTCACCCCAGATCCTGAGGTATCAATATATTCACATAAAAACATGTGGAAACACGACAGAATACTTTACAGCAACCAAAGGATCTACATGCAAGTTAAAGACCATCGACATTTAACAAAGAAATGGCAAAGGTTTCTCTATCAAGTTGACCTCCACCTCTTTAAGCAAACCACGTTGCATTAAGTCGATCAATACCGAAAAAACTAAACTCCTCTTTCAATGAACACTTCAGCACTCTCAAGCAAACGCTAATGCAATTCCCACATAACGAAGTAATCGATAAAATGTGAATTTCTCTGTATCTAAGACCCTAGGTGCAATCGAATGGATGAATTGCCAATATCAGAAGCGTAGCTAAAAAATTCAAACACACAGAACTTTCCACTGAATGCGTTGCCAAGTGCAACCTCGGACTCTCGTCAAAACAGAATTAGGTCTGCGAAAGTTCTCTTCCACTCTCGCTAAATCAAATCTGCCACCATATTCTAATTTTATCGAGTCAGGACGGGAATAATCCAGGAAACATCGAGCTACAGCAAAAGCACTCGATAGACAGGAAGCTGCAAGCGGAGTACCGGAGCTGGCGATCGTATTTGATTTTCGGCTCGGCCATCGCGGTCCGATCGTCCGGTGACTAACAAGCGGAGAAGCTTCGGTCACTCGCGACGAACCGACGCCTCAGCATCAAAAACAGCGAGTGTCCTCCTCAGCTCCGGAGAACCGCCTCGTCCGTAAACCCGTCGCTCGAGCCTGCGAGTGAAGCGGAAAGGACCTGCGAGCACCGCGAAAGCTTCAGTCGCCGGCGAGGAGGCACGAACGTCCGGAGCCCGCGCTCAGGCGCGAGATCTCTCGCCGGAAAACGAACGATCGATCGATCGATCGACCGCCGGCGCATGGAGCTGGAGGAGAAGAGAGAGAGAGAGAGATTTACCTCTGCGCGCGCGCGAGCGGGCGAGCAAGTGAAGTGGAGGCGGTCGGCTGCTTAGAGCCTAGGCTATGTTTTTTTTTTCGCCCTACTCTAACACTCATTTTGCCCTACCTTATTGCAGGACGTGGGAATCGAAACCCACTCCTGAAATCGTCCCCACCTCACTCGCCCTTGAGAAGGTGGGGATTTGAACCCCCAACCTCCCTCTTCCACCCCCTTCCAAGTTGAAAGGGTGGTCACTAGGGCACGAGTCGAAAAGTTGAGAAACCGCTCGAGTATGAGATACGGTGGGCTCGTGTCGACATGGGCCTCCCTCAGGGCCCATCTTTTCCCTGTACACATCCTCTTTTTCCATTTCGAGGAAATTTGTAAGGAAAAATAATATAAATGATTCATGACTTTAGCCTCAATTTATAATATAATCTCTAAACTTTTAATTCATTAAATAAGGATTTCTAAAATTTTGGTGCATGGAAAATGTTCAATATTGTCATTTCATTAATTTAAATTCGAGAAAATACTTGAATATTTTTGTATAGTTTATGGATTAAATTGAGCATGTCCCGAGATCATATTTAACAAATTAAAAGTTCACGTACCACATTACACATCATGCTGAAGTTCATGAACCACATTGAATGAATCAAAAGCTCATGAATCGCTTACACATTGTATCAAAGTTTAAGAATCATTCGTGTTATTATCCCAACTTGAAAATACAATTGATTCACTCATCCAAGTAGATGACATGTTGGACCATTGCATTCATGTATTTTCTCTCGTGCCAAATAAGCATCGGCTGATACATGCGTGGGCGAGTGATTTTGGATTATACGGATTTTTGCAGTTAAGTGCATGGAAATAGTGTATGGAAATGGACGTCGAAGGATAAAATACAAAATAAAAGATAGATTACAATCCCACCAAGGTCTGAAGGACGTGCCACTAACCAAAATGAAGATCAGGATAAATGAAGTCCATCACCAAGGCTTAAAGGACAAACCACCTGCTAAGAATAAAGGACTTCAGGATAAGAGGAGCTCATCATCGAGACCTAAAGGAAAATCCACTAGTTGAGGATAAAGGGTTTCTTGGCTCGCCACTGAGGAGTAATCCACTCTCCAAGGATAAAGAGATCGAAATAAGAGTTATCCATTTTCCAAAGATATTTACTTACGTAGAGAAAATCTCATGTATTTTCATTCATCAAATCTTGCCTAGTTACAATTGAGAGATTTACTCTATTTATAGGAGGAAGACAACTCAAGAAATAAAAAACAATAAATAGGCATAGGAACTAGCCTATCACTAAAGACCTAAGAACTTAAAACCTTAACTCTTGAAACTTAGAGTCCGTCTGTTTCGCGGAAAATAATACATTTCCGGAAAATATTTTCTCAGAAGTCATTTTCTAGGAAAATGACAATATTTTCCGGTGTTCGGTAATGAAAATATTTTCTAACCCTTTTACTTGGGAATAGTTTAACGTGGCCGGCGACAAGAAGTCATAGGCCTTCGATACAGTTTTGGCGCTCGGTGACAAAAGCTTCGTGTGGCAAACACTGCATTCTATAATCCCGT
This sequence comes from Eucalyptus guilfoylei, assembly GCA_016097605.1. Taxonomy (NCBI): domain Eukaryota; kingdom Viridiplantae; phylum Streptophyta; class Magnoliopsida; order Myrtales; family Myrtaceae; genus Eucalyptus; species Eucalyptus guilfoylei. The sequence goes on from CM027860.1 coordinate 22,412,823, forward strand.
TCTTCATTGATCTGCCCCTAAAATCTCACGATCTCACCAGATGTATCTACAGATAAACTCCAAAATCAGCACAAAACCAAGTAGAGGATTGATTCAATCTTCATCATGATAGAAGCATTTCTACAGGACTTGCATTTCAGGTCAAAAACATGATCTTCATTGCCTTAATCAATGCTAGAAGCTCGCAAGACAAAAATCTGGACTCATCGCCCAAGTGCAAGGAAAATCAACAGAGACGACACAATTGTAAGACTTCTCTCGTTCATTAGGATCAGCAACTCAATTCAATTCTCCATCGATATCAGAAACTCAAATCCGAATGCCACCGTTACGACCAGACTCGCACCAGATCTCGCCTTTAACACAACACCACGCGAACCCACCTCATTTTTCTCGAATACAACTTCAGAAAATCCAAAATTGATGCGATCCCAATGAAACCCAGATCGCGGACCGCAGATATCACCAGCGGGAAATCAAATTCAAGCGTTCGCCCGACGAGACAGTCGTAACCGAATTGCGAGCGGGAGCGAAAACGTCGCCCCTGGATCAATGGGAGCGAGCTGCGAAACGAAGACTCACCAGAATGCGCATGCCTCGGGATTGTCCCCCGCCGGCGGCGAATTCACACACCGGCAGTAAAGAGGAAGCAGGGCACGTCGCGGAGATCGAGCACCGCTGGACGAGGGGGACGCTCTGCTGCGACTAATCGTCGGCACCGAAGGAGGAGCAGGACGAGATCAGAAACCCAGGGCTTCGTGAGGGCGGAGATCCAGCACCGCCTGCCCCGCCGCTGCTAATCGTCGGCGTCGAAGGAGGAGGACGAGATCAGAAACCCAGAGCTTCGTGAGGGCGGAGATCCAGCACCGCCGGATGAGGGATGCTCCGCTGCTGCTGATCGTCGGTCGAAGGAGGAGGAGGAGGAGGATGAGATCAGAAACTCTAGGTTTCGTGAGAGAGGGGGAAGAAATGGCCGATGAGTAAGGAAAGAAGCGCAACAGAATCGCGCGAGAGCGCGCGCGTACGGACGGGTTCCACAATCTGATGGGGAGATTTTCCATTGACAGCAAAATATTTTCCTTGATTATTTATTTTCCATCATTCGAACACTGAAAATTCCAGAAAATATTTTTTGAAAAGTTATTTTTCGTGAAACAAACGGACTCTAAAAGTGGAAAATATTTTCCATAACTTATTCTTTTCATTAAAAACATTTTTGTTTTATTTTTATGCTTTCTTTTTCTTTTCTTTCTTTCCTTTTCATCTTTCTTCCTTAGCCTTGGTCGGTTGCTGGCTCATGGTCGCAAGCTAGCTCGAGCCTCGCCAGCTTGGGGCGAAGCTTAGGCCTCGCTAGATCTGGCGAGCTAGGCGGGGCTCGAGTCTCGCCCGAGCTCCCCAGAGGTTTGTCGAGCTCTGGCGAGCCGCGAGCTCCCTGGATCTAGTGGCGGAACTTGGGCTCGCTTGGATTGGGAGCCTGAGCTTCGTCGCCAGATCTGGCGAGAGCTCGCGGCTTGCCAGAGCTCGGTGAAACTCTAGTGAGCTCGAGCGAAATCAGTCGAGCCTCGAGCTCGCCGGATCTGGCGACCGAGTCTTGGGCAGCAGGCCATTGTCAAGCGTGCGGCGACATAGGAACGAGGAGGAAGCTTGACGCAGCGGCAAAGGAAGGAGGAGGAAAAGAAAAAATAATACAAATTTTGATTTTTTAAAAATACAAATAATTAAAATTTTATTTTTAAAAAAATAAAACTAATTTTTTGGTCAATTAAAAATATTAAAATTCAATTTTTGATAATTTTTCCCAAATAATTAAATTAGCTAACGAACGGTGGAAAATATTTTCCACTCGAGGTTTAGGTTTCGACCGAACATCGGAAAATAGAGTCATTTTCCTAAAATGACTTACAGGAAATTGTTTTTCGGAAACATGATATTTTCTGGAAATGAACGAACCCTTAAAAAATAGAAAACATTTTTCTCATCTTTAAATGTTGTTTTTTCCAATGATGGAAAACATTTTCCTTGAGTAGTTTATTTTATGTGAAACGAACACCGGAAAATCTAGAAAATATTTTCTTGGAAGTCATTTTCCGTGAAACAAACAGAACTTAAATGCATCTCTATTTTCATAGGAATCTTTAATTTTATATTAATGACTTGGGAACTTGCATTCTTGATTCTTCAACCTTGCAAAATTCGTGCTCCCATATTGACTAGAAGATAAATACCCAAGACTTCATCAAATAACTAAGGAAGTTGTACAGAATGGCCTCCCATTAATATGTTGTTAATAAACTTCGAGATTAGCAACTAATAAAGCATACTAAGAAATCAAAGATTAATATACCATACTGAGAATTTGATAACTCATTAATCATCGGTGTCGATAACTTCGGTGACTCATTAATCATTGGTATTGATAACTTCACTAGAATAGTTTGGTAGCGCTTTAGTTTGAAATTTTAGTCTCAATCCATTGAAGCACGTTAAACTCAAATTCTAACTTGACTAGCAATGATGGTGCTGAGTGGGCTGATGGAGCTAAGTTTGATGCTTTCGCATCATTGGCGACTAGATGACCGGGTATTTCACTAGACAGTCGTCGTAGGGCACGACACATTATGTTGAAGATAATTTAGAGAACTTGATAAAACTTATTTTGGAGCTGGCAAGTGAGGTGTTGATCATATTGATGTGTCATCACTCGGGTCGTTATTTATTATCGAACTCGCTAGCTCGACGAGGTTGACATATGGCAAAAGGTGAGATGCTTAGGCGGCAATCTCTCGACTAGAATATTAGGACCGGCCTAGTGAGAACAATAAACATGGGGGCTTTTAAAACCTCAGAGACAATGACAACGTCAAAGTGACCAATTTGAAGCAAACGTGCTAGAACAAAGTCAATGACAGAGTAGAGACGTCGTTTCGGATGACAAAAAGGATTCTATGCCACTAGGCGTGACACTCGATGGTGCCATCGCTCCTCCAAAATTATCAGGTCAGCATATATTCTTCTGCGGCGGCTTTTTAGGAAAGCCTTAGGCCTTTCACCACGTCCAAACTGAACCTTTGCTTGTGTGATGCGATTAGTAACTTCTAGCGATGATCGGAATCATAGATTTCACTTAGAGGATTGGTGTAATGTTCGTATCAGCCTCGGGTAAGTAGATGTTTGAGTCTTCGTTTACTTGTTTAGAGGCATTTAATCTCTCATTTCGCTGTGGAGTAATTTGATCCGGGCCTTCTAAGTTTCAAGAGTCCGTTCGAGATCCGGGAACCTCTCTGTCCGCAAGAGGATAGCCTGCCAGGGACAGGGCACGAGCTAGCTTTAATTGCCGCTGTCATGAACATTCTTCATCGGCGAAATTGGCGAGCTATATATGGTTCAATAGTGATCGAATTCCATGAGATGGTTGTCTAGCTCAAGTGAAGGCAAAATTGCTCAATTGGCGAAAAGTACACAAAATATGCTCATAAGGACATAGACGAATACACTTATAGTTCTTGGTTTTGGCAATATAATTAACGTTTGAAATATACAAGACATCAGATAAAATTGAGACGAATAAATCAATTCCATCCTACGGGCTATATTTACAGTTATATATCTGTCATCTATGGCGATTGTCGGTTCGTGATAGGGCAATTAAGTTACAATAAGATTGATGTTAGCAATTTTAGGATATTTACGAAATAATAGATTACTCCTTTATCTATCGGTTAAAACTTTTAGAATAATCAATAATGATTTAATAAAATCTCATAATTACCATGTTAAGCTCGTACCGACGACAATCGATACCCACGATTTTATAAGCGCACGAAATAATTATCTAAACTGAATTCAAGTTCGAACGAACTTTTTGATTTGCCGGAGCTTCCGTGGAGCATAAACGGGCTCCACTCCACGCGTCGAAAGCAACGGGAAGTGAGGTGACGCCAGAGGTCGAAGCCAAGGCGCGCTCGTGCACTGCAGATTCGCCCTTGGAGAAGTTCGAATTGGCCTACTCCAACTTGCCAACATGCTTTTATTCAAATGCCATGGAAAGTGCGTGCCCCACTCCCTGTCATCGTCCCTTTGCGATCGGTAAAAGCCAGAGGATCGTCAACTTGATCGCCGGCCCCACGGCCCCATACCGGGGCGGCTTTCTTCTGCAAGTGCCCGTTCGTCGGGGACCACCTCCCCATCTCCCTCTTCTCGGCGAAACCCAGCTTTCCGATGCTTTCCACGGCGTAGCCGCCTTTGAAAAATATCCAGGAGCCTCTTGGCAACGGGCCACTTCCACCACACTAAATCCATTAAAATCGGTCATAAATCCATATGAGTGTTAGTTGAGTTAGTTATATTGAATAAATGTATTAAAAATGAGTATAAGTTAAACCACTCTCACTTCAGTTTGGTTATAAATTTTTGTAAATTATGTTAAATATGGAAGTATTTTAATAATATAGATCGAATAAGGTATCGGTCATTAAATTTATATTATGTGGAATAGAACGGGAGGAGTAGATCTATTTGGGTTGGATGATTTGTGATTGAGTTCATTCGTTTGACGGGTCTAAATCACACTTACTCTCTGAAGCTATTATTTAGGTAACGATCAAACTTAGTTCAAATGCAAAAATTCGATCGAAATTGGTTTGATCAAATCGGTTCGATTTCGATTTTGATTCTTGATTTCGAGGCTGGAGCCAGCTCGATCAATCTAGTTCTTGGGTTGCGGTGATTTTTGGAATGATTTCTTGTTTCCCTTTTCGTTACTTATTATTATCATTATTTTGTAAAAGAAAGTTTGTGACGTAACCTTATCTAGAAAAGGGAAGTTATTGTTGCCCCCAAAAAGATTGAAGCATGGGCTCCAACCTGCCGAGCACCCACTTGTCAAAGCGAATATTCTTCGTATAAAAGAAAACACATTTGATTATGCAGCAATCCCTTTAATTTTTGTAGCAAATAAAATAAAGAACTCGTTGAACGTTCTTGGTTTCGTACTTCTATAATCAAGGAAATGCAGATGCACTAGAAATCAACTCGCTCGAGCACCAATGGCCGCCGTCGGTTGCGTAACCGAAACGGTAGAAACTTTGGTAGTCTAAAAACATGACGGCGAGTCCAAGTTTCGATAAATACAATATCTCTCTTTTCATAAAAATTACATGACATCTAAACTAGTTCTCGCGTGGCAAATGCAAATGACGTGACGTTCTTGAGCTCACCTCAAAAGACTAATGATTGCCATGCCATGAAAATTTTTTCCACCATACATGACCTCTTCACTTAGCTGTCATAAGTTTAATATTTATTTTTTGTTATTTGATTCCCTATCACGCAAAAATTATTCGGAGAATCTTCAATACGTAGAAATTACATGATATTTCGACATTTAAATAAATCTTACAACTAAAATCTAGATATAATTTTTTTTTTTTTTGTCGATCCTATTTTATTTCTATTCTAGCTCCTACTTTCGAATTTTTGTTATGATTTATTGCTGAGTATCGATCTATACTTGAAACCAAATTGTTTCTATTTCAACTCCCTAAGAAGACGGGGATTTAAACTCTGAATTTCTCTCTTCTCATATGAGAAGGGTGGCTACATGTAATTCTCAGTGATTATTTAGATGAATATTTATCTAGCACTTTTACGTCAGCTCCTCGACAATCAGCTTTGATTGCCAAATAAAATATATACTTACATTCGTCAGAAAGTTATAATAAATATCACGAGAGTCATATTTTCTTCTTTCTTTTTTGGCCAACAAATCAGGAAAATTAGCCTGAGACAAAGCATGAAATGTAATTAAAGAAAATCATTATCTTTTTACAAAACAAACTAAAGGCGCTCTCCTGCAGACTATTCATAGCGTGGGGAGAAAAGTCGCCTCCAGAGAAACTTCCAAATAATCCCCCACTCGCGCCGTTCGCTCACCGCAGCCTCCAGTGTAAAACGCTCAAATTTTCATTTCTCGCCGCAGCCGTCGGATCCTCATCGCACGGCCCGACGGAGCCCCTGCGGCGATTCAACGGGCCGTCAAAACCCTCTCGACCGTCGACGGCGCGACGAGATCCTTGATTCGATGCGGACGTTGCGCTCCCGCCACCCCTACGTGGCGACGCCCCATTGCTGGTAAGCACGGGGGGACAAATAAATCAGGGCGCAGGGGAACATGGCCCTCCCCCGCAATAATTTCACCATTTTCAGCTACTCTTCGGCTCATCCTCTTCTAGAAGAGTGGGGCACGCAGCTCTAGGTCACCACGCGCATCTCTCTCTCTCTCTCTCTATATCTCTCTTTTCCGTCGTTCTCTGCAAATCGCGTACGCAGAAGAAGCCGTGAACGCTAGCTCCTCCTCCTCCTCCTCCTCCATAACCACTTTGGCTTCGTCTTCGCATCGGGATTCGACGTGGTTTTCTCTCTCCTCTGCAACGACCCTTATCTTCATCCCCAGAATTATTGGCCCGATCATTTATGTGATTTTGCTGCCGCGGGTGGGGTCGCCGCCATGTATATAACGAGCGCCTCGGCTTCGGCCTCCTCGTTCCTCCGAGCTTCTAGGGCGCGCTTCTCCGGTTCGCTGTCGTCCGCCGCCTCCCGCGCCTTGGCTGCTCAGGGCCCGTGCCCGTGCCCCTCGCCCTCGGCCGGCCAGTGCCGATCGCTCAGCTTCTCCTCCGCTTTCCGATCCCTCCGGAGCTCGGTGCCGCGGTGGAGCCACGGCGTCGATTGGAGGTCGCCCGCGAGCCTCCGCCCTCAGATCAGGGCCGTCGCCCCCGTGATCGAGCGCCTCCAGCGGAAGTTCGCCACCATGGGTAACTTTTACTCTCTGTTGATCTCCGATGATCTCGGAGTTAGCTTGTGAGTCGCGTTGGTTGGGCGGAGTTTGTTCGGGGCTCGATCTGTGCCGCCGTCCTCGCGTGGGGAATGGCGGCTGCTGAAGCTGTCATTGATTCGCGAGTCACGCGAGAGTCCGAAAGTACCGTTCACCTCCCGAGCTGTTCCTGAGTAGATGACGAAAATGAAATCGAACCATCTGTCTGTGTCGGTTTTTGGGTTTGTTCTTTGGGTAATCATGCTGTGAAAAGTTATCTGTCCCTTTCGCTTAATTTGTTGGATATGTCTGCGAAGCAGTTCTCATGTCTCAGTCATAGCGAACATTGAGCTTGGTGATTAGCCCGATAAAGAAAGGTATCAAAGGGAAAACGTGACTGTGGATCTCCAAGTTGACTCTCGGCTGTCTTAACTAAAAGAGTAAACTTTGGAGTCCTCATGCTCGCGTAGTCTAATCTGATCGCCCCAAAAGAAGAATGATGCTAAAGGAAAAGCTGCTTAGAAGTGTTCAATGCCTTGCATTACTTTGAAAAATGCTAGCCGGTTCTGACCGTCGAGTTCCTTTTGTATACGTTCATTGGTTGGATATTTAGGGAAGTCCAAGTTTAAGAAATGTTCTGGTAGACTCCATCCAGAATAGCTTTCACATGAGTCAGTGTTGATCACTCTTTCTTCTCATCGTGGAATTACACATGCTACCTTGTTCTAAAGTTTTATCTATTGTGGGGATGTAACTCTGCTGTTCGTCTGCTTGTTTGCAGCTTCAGAGAATCCTTTCAAGGAGATCTTAACTACTTTACCGAAGGCAGGAGGTGGCCATTTTGGAAAATTTTACAGCCTTCCTGCTCTAAATGATCCGAGGATAGGTATTATTCTTGAGCGTGCTCTTACCAGCATAGGAATTGCATTTCTTCTTATGCTCCTTTTGTATCAAATTCTGCATAATTATTAGCTGATTTACATTGCTATCCTGTTGTAGACTCGTCCTTGTTAATTCTCCTCTCCAGCTTTTCCATTCGTTCTTTCTTTATCCTTCTGTTTTTCCTTTTTAACTTTTGGTTGTCACATAGTTTTCATTGACTTGGCTGGACCAGAAAATCCAATCTTACATGTGATTGGAAATTACTGGAGACTCATGATTTTAAATCATTTTGAGTACCCATTTATTATGGTGGCAAGACTGATGATGTGCCTTGCATTTTGTTTTGATGGTGCAACAGACAAGTTGCCATACTCTATCAGGATCCTTCTTGAATCTGCTATCCGTAATTGTGACAACTTCCAAGTTAAAAAAGGGGATGTCGAGAAAATTCTAGATTGGGAAAATACTTCTCCAAAGCAAGTTGAAATTCCTTTCAAGCCAGCTCGTGTTCTCTTGCAGGTAGTCCATGATTCAATCAATCTACTTGTTGCACGATAATTTAATTGTTCTTTACAAGAATTTTCTTTTTCCAGGATTTTACTGGCGTGCCTGCAGTCGTGGATCTGGCATGCATGCGTGATGCCATGAACAGACTTGGCAGCGATTCAAATAAGATTAACCCCTTGGTGTGTGTGATCTCTCTCATTTTCCTATTAAGTTATTTTTCCAGCATCAACACCGAGAATTTAGCTTAAGAACAGCGTTGTTCTTTGTGCAGGTTCCTGTGGACCTCGTGATTGATCATTCGGTCCAAGTTGATGTTGCAAGGTCAGAAAACGCTGTTCAGGCAAACATGGAGCTTGAATTCCAGAGAAACAACGAGAGATTTGCTTTCCTGAAATGGGGGTCGACTGCTTTTCGCAACATGCTTGTTGTTCCTCCTGGCTCTGGTATTGTGCATCAGGTATGTGATTTGTACAGGAGGTCCTTCACGTGTTATTTTGACATTTCAATCATCTAGAATTCATGGTGTTCTGTCCTTTACAGTCTTTCTTTAACTGGCAGTATGTGATTTGTATGGGAGGTACTTCACATGGACACTGACAGTATCCGTTTTCTTAGATCTGTTCACTCTGCATTTCTGGTCATTGTGCATATTAGCTTACCACGTGACTATGATAGGGCCTCTGACTAACTTATGCCCTCCTAACTTTTGGAAACAGTTCCTTAAAATTTTGCTCTTAACATTGTGGCCTCTATTTTCAATGTCTTAATTCATGCAGCATGTTTAAGATGAGAAAACGAATTTAGGATTGAATGCGTATGGTTTTATGATGCAATGTACTTTTATAAGTTTCTAGGTCAATTGTTTAGATCTTCAACTTTCCATAATTTAAGTTGTTACTCTGTTGCCTGCCACAACGTCTTAAGAAGTTCTAATCGGTCTTTAATGAGTTTTTAGTTTTCAAAGCCATAATACATGCTCCTTTTTATTTTTATTTTTAATTTTTTTTTAAAATTACATCTGTGGGTACTTCCTTGATGTGAGAGATCAGTATATCGTGATAATCTGGAAATGATGCTGGCGGCTCTCAAAAGATCGTAGGTTGATGTGGTACTGCACAATTGACCTTAGCAATTGGATTGTGTATTTCTTTTGACATATGTTTGGATTGAGGTGGACCCATACTGATTTGTTTGCTTGTAAGGATGTCATTGAAGTGTCTTGGATTTATCTCTTTTTTAACCCCAATATGACGGTAACTTGAAATTTCAGGTCAACCTCGAATATCTTGGAAGGGTTGTTTTCAACACAGATGGCATGCTTTATCCCGATAGTGTTGTTGGAACTGATTCCCATACAACCATGATTGATGGGTTAGGAGTTGCTGGTTGGGGAGTTGGAGGTATTGAGGCTGAGGCAGCAATGCTTGGCCAGGTATGATATTGATGGACCTAAGCAATCTCATTCTCTGCAAATGCATGAAGTCTGACCTTGGGAATGTTTCATTTAAAGTGAAATCTAAACGACAGTATAATATTGAGTCGTAGTGATGGTTCACTCCTCTTGTGGCCTCCTAATTGTGGTGATGACCATCATGTGTGTGAACGTGCCACTTATTACTTTCTAGTGACTATCAAGAGTTGATCATTGATTTACACACCATTTAGTTACCATTTTCTCACGAGTTTCCCTCAAGTACTTAAAAGGATGTTTTCCTAGACTGTTGTGCAGACTTTGTGAAATTTTTCCGGCATTTTCTGTGTTTCCGGTTGTTCTTAGCTTTTGCAAAATTCAAAATTTCTATCTATGTCGAATTCAATGCAGTGTATTGCTCTAGCCATTATAATGTGTTTATGGTTATAGTTTCCCCAGTTCTTTTATGCATTGAGGACATAATCGTTTCTAATATGTTTTGCGTAATATTTGTTACCTATGACAGCCTATGAGCATGGTGTTGCCTGGCGTTGTTGGGTTCAAATTATCTGGGAAGTTGTGTGATGGTGTCACAGCCACTGACTTGGTCCTAACTGTGACACAAATGTTGAGGAAGCATGGAGTTGTTGGCAAATTTGTTGAATTTTATGGTAACTTGATAGTTGCCATAGCTTCATCCTAGCTTGGTTTGTCTCCCCTTTAGTTGTATACATGGTCTTTAGATTGAATGTGCTTTGCAGGGGATGGTATGGGAGAGCTATCATTAGCTGACAGGGCTACCATTGCAAACATGTCTCCTGAGTATGGGGCAACCATGGGATTCTTCCCAGTTGACCATGTAACTCTGCAGTATCTGAAGTTGACCGGAAGAAGTGATGAGACTGTGAGTCATTGACTTCACTGACTGAAGCTTGTGTCCTGAAAGTATCACCAGTGCTTAATTATTTCTTATGGTCCCTGCAGGTGGCGATGATAGAGGCTTACCTACGTGCAAATAATTTGTTTATTGATTATGATGAGGTAAATCTACGAACTTGCATTCTCAGTGAGTGGAAGCTGTTAGAAGTAACTGCTTACTTCCTATTCCCAATTGCAGCCTCAACAAGAACGAGTTTACTCATCTTACCTGGAGCTGAATCTTGAGGATGTTGAACCTTGTATCTCAGGGCCTAAGAGGTATAAGTTTCCTGCTGAGGGTCTCCATATCTTGGTTCCACAAATTCATGCCATTTGCATGGTTTAATGTTTTTAATCTGTAATCCATATTTAGCTTCAGTGTGCAACATCCTTAATTTTCGTCACCTTTTCTTGCCAGACCTCATGATCGGGTTCCTTTGAAGGAAATGAAGGCTGATTGGCATTCTTGTCTTGATAACAAAGTCGGCTTCAAGGTTAGTTTTCTTTTGAACAGCTACCTTTGATTTCATAATCACGCGAGGTCATGCTACTTCTTTCTTCTAATTTTGCCTTGACTGGATCATTGACATGGAAAGCTGCCACAATGGTACAATATGCAGGAAAATAAATTCTCTTGCTATCAGACTAAGAGATTTGCTTTGCAGTTCATGTTGCATTTTTTCTTTTTCTGATGAAGTAGAATCTACTATCTTCAATTGAGCGTGGTCATTTTAATCTTATTCTGCAATGTCCTGTGACATCTTGATTAGAAAGCCCTCGTCATTTCGTCCACAATAAATTTTGTAGATATAGGCAATAGGCTCTTCTTCCTAATTCACTTTTTTCCGGGAGGCATTATTTTCTCTATTTACAGCCTGCCTAAATTGTTATCCTGCAGAATCAAACTGATGCAAATTTTTTTTGGAATTTCTTTAAAGCTGGGTGAAAATACATAGGATATTATATTATGTTTATTTATTTGAAGCGTGAGTGAGAATAGATAGACTATAATATAATGTTGGTTCGTTTTTGTGGTAATACAGGGTTTTGCTGTACCCAAAGAATCACAAGATAAGGTGGCAAAATTTTCATTCCATGGGCAGCCGGCTGAACTCAAGCATGGGAGTGTTGTGATTGCTGCCATTACTAGCTGCACCAACACATCGAATCCCAGCGTCATGCTCGGAGCTGCTCTAGTAGCGAAAAAGGCTTGTGAACTTGGATTACAGGTTCACTGTGATTATTATTACTGTCCATCTCTATACTCTGTACTCTTTCCAGGATCAAGCTTCTTTTCACTGTTACATTGATAAGTCTTGTTGGTGACCTGAATTGTGACACCAGGTCAAGCCATGGATCAAAACAAGTCTTGCACCTGGCTCCGGTGTTGTCACTAAGTATCTACTTCAGAGGTACAGTTTTGGGATAAATTAGCATAGTGTAGTAGAATATCTTCATGTTGGCAATGAGGAGGCAACCTGATAACTGTATCTTTGATGTTGATGCAGTGGGCTGCAGAAGTACTTAAACCAGCAGGGATTTAACATTGTGGGATATGGATGCACTACTTGTATTGGAAATTCTGGGGACTTGGATGAATCAGTTGGCTCTGCCATCTCAGAAAATGGTACTGTTAAATGTTCTCTAGCACGGAGACATACTGCCGAGTGCTGGGCTTCATTTGTTTAAGCAGTTGCATAAGCAATTGCTTCTGGACATCATTGATTAGATTATCTAAAACGGCTTATTTACCTGTCATGCAGATATCATTGCTGCTGCCGTACTCTCTGGTAATCGAAACTTTGAAGGGCGTGTTCACGCATTGACTAGAGCTAATTATCTAGCTTCACCTCCTTTAGTAGTTGCCTATGCTCTCGCTGGCACGGTATGTAATGATAATTGATGGCAATGTGGAATTTATTAAATTCATGTATATAATGAATAATAACTTGTTAGGGTTTTTGAGTTTATGACATTCTCTGTTTTAATTCGAGAAGGTAAATATACCCAATTCTAGTATTTTGCAAAAAGTTTACAAATAAAATAGGGAAAACTGTTTTCAGGATCGAAGTTATAAATCAAAGTCTTTTTTTTTTGAAATATTTATCATCTCAAATAAAAACAAGGGGAAATCCTCTTTTAATGTGATTTTTCAGTGTGGAGATCTCTTGCTGGTTTCGGAAATGTCAACACTTGTGCAGATTCTTTTTTTCATTATCATAAATTTTTAGTGTGGATACTACCAGGCACCTTGATTTTCTTCTTAGGTGATTATAGGCCATCATTAGTCCGAATTCTGATCCTAGTTATGATTCTTTGACTGATCATTGACGTGATCCTCTTAGGGATATTTGTACACTGCCAACATTTGATTTTATATCTTGATGCCAGGTTGATATTGACTTCGACAAAGAGCCAATTGGAACAGGGAAGGATGGTCAGAGTGTTTACTTCAAAGATATCTGGCCATCGACAGAGGAAATCGCACAGGTAGACAATGTGTTATAATTTTGAGTTAGCAAGTAATGTTGGGGTTTGTTTGAGTCTAACTAAGGTGTCCCTTGTTATCAGGTTGTCCAATCAAGTGTTTTGCCAGAAATGTTCAAAAGCACTTATGAAGCTATCACAAAGGGCAACCCCATGTGGAACCAGCTCTCTGTTCCTGCTACGACCATGTACAAATGGGACCCCAACTCTACCTACATTCATGAGCCTCCATACTTTAAGGACATGACCATGGATCCTCCTGGAGCCCATGGAGTGAAAGATGCATATTGCTTGCTGAACTTTGGCGACAGTATTACGACTGACCATATTTCCCCAGCAGGAAGCATCCACAAGGACAGTCCTGCAGCTAAATATCTACTTGAGCGTGGGGTGGACCGCAAAGACTTCAACTCATATGGAAGTCGACGTGGGAACGACGAAGTGATGGCAAGGGGAACTTTTGCCAATATTCGTATTGTTAATAAGCTTTTAAATGGCGAAGTGGGTCCCAAGACAGTTCATATCCCTACAGGAGAGAAGCTTTATGTGTTCGATGCAGCAATGGTAAGTTTCTGGGAGTTCTCTGTGCTTTGTAATCTCTTATTTCCTTCATTTGCTTGTGCTTATTTAAGACTATTTTAAAATATGATTGACTATTTGCTTGTAGGTGTTGCTATTTAAATGAAGGGAAAATACCAAACGCACATCTCATTTTTGATCATTTACATACCTTAAGCAAAACCCTACAATAGAAAGACCAAATTGCTTCTGGCAAACTCATTGTAGGATCTGGGTGGTTTAGTTTTCAGTTGGTTGAGTATTTAAGGTGGCTGTGAGAATTTAGGAATTGGGGATGAGCAATTTTGGAAAGAAATCGGTGTGTATAAAAAAGGGGCAGAAATAATTGATTGATGTGAAGATGCAAAATGGTCTCCTAAGGTAAAACTCAGTGAAATATTTGTTGGGTATTTTGAAATATAGAGATATGGAAATGGTCATTGGGCGAAAAGAAGATATGTTTTTGGTATTTTCCCTAAAATGAAATGTCAATGCTTGTGTGTGTCATCCCCAAAAGGAAAATCGTAACACAGAGTTGTCAGATATTTTGCGACATCTGTAATGAAAAGAAGATGCTGTGCTGCCGTGATTTTGATAATTGCTGGTAAAATAAGTTCTTTAAGTGCAAAGTGTGAAAACAAGTGAACATATATATCTCGGAATTGTTTGAAATACTTTTGGGCGATTCTGTTCTCAGAATGATGGGAATCTCTTAACCTGTCTTATCTGGTGTAATTTTAGAAATACAAATCTGCTGGACACGATACCATTGTTCTGGCTGGAGCAGAGTATGGTAGCGGGAGCTCCCGAGATTGGGCAGCCAAAGGGCCCATGCTACTGGTGAGGTCACTTGCAGTGTAACAAGCCTATTTCATTTTTCCACTGGCACTGTCTTATCCTCGAGACTTATTTTATTATGCAACAGGGAGTCAAAGCAGTGATTGCAAAAAGTTTCGAGAGAATTCACCGGAGTAATTTGGTGGGTATGGGTATTATTCCACTCTGCTTCAAGGCTGGTGAGGACACGGACACATTAGGATTGACTGGTCACGAGCGTTACAGTATTGACCTCCCGAGCAATATTAGTGAGATTAGGCCTGGCCAAGACGTGACTGTCACAACCGACACAGGCAAATCTTTCACCTGCACTGCCCGCTTCGATACTGAGGTATTTCCCGCTTCATCTCCTTAATATGTTCTGGTCATTCCTGAGAGGTATTTTGGCCACAAATTAGAAAAAAATATTGAGAGTTAGTGTTTTAACTATATTCTGTACGGAGCTATATAGCCTCTCTAGGTACTTACCAAGCGAATTCGAAATAGAGAATTTCGGAAACTTCTATTGTGTGGTTAAAGCTTCAAAATTTGATCATGTTTCAGGTGGAGCTGGCGTATTTCAACCATGGAGGAATTCTTCCGTACGTCATTAGGAATCTTATTAACCAATAAGTCAGAATTGTCGGCAGGCGGCTTGCTCCAGCATGGGAGCCGTTTCACTTTGTAAAATTTGAGAAGAAAATAATGTCTCGAATACAAAGAAAAATCCCTGTCATGGGACAATTTTTTTGAGAACTTCCGCTTATGCAGGCTTTATTTGATATGCGGTTGGAGTAAGAATTGCGTTTCCCTTTTCTACTTGTGTTAATGGTTTGCCCATGTTCTTGAATAGTGGAGCCCTTGTTGGTTTTCCATTATTGAAAGCCACATCAATTTAAATCTAAGTTATAGATTTGCAATTATAGTTGCGGTCTCTGTATTTGGAGTGCAAATCAGCAATGACAGGTACTTTTAGCAATAAAATAGGCTTTTCGGCAAGTGACGTGACTCATGAGAGCAAGCAGAATCGAAAAGCTTAGCTGACTAGTTCAGTTTTGCCGTCTAGTTCTTGCGAATCGCAAAAGTTTGCCTGCATATATTCTTCCACGTAAAAGCGCGGGAAAATTCAGCTAAATTTTGAGAATCTGGATAGGCGAGGGCAGGTAAATTTTATGATGCCATCCAACACGAGAGAACTTAGGGGATAAAAACGGTAGGAGTGTCAAAATTTTTATACGATGTTTATTTGAGTGTGAAGGCTTTCCTTTCCCTTATTTAAGGGTTACATTGGAGTAAAATCGATCATTTGAGTGTCAATTCTAAAAAATCATCATATGTGAAATTTAATAGATTTTTTTTTTTTTAAAGCTGGCAAGGGTCATTGGCAACCCTCATCGGCCATGAAACCCTCACCTAGGCCACCTTCCCTTTGTCGTGAAGGCCCTAGGCAAGGTTATCCTAGGCAAGGCTATTGGGGCCTTACCGACTGTTGGCAAGGTTGTGAGGGCCCTTGTTGGCTTTGGGTGGTTGCAGGCGAAGGCCCTCATAGCCTCATCCGTTGCCAGCAAGGGCCTAAGGCCGAGGTGGTGAGGGCCTTCGCCAGCTATTGGCAAGGGCTTGACGGCCTCACCCAAGACCTTCGCAGTTGAGGGTGAGGTGGCCCTTGCCCAAATTTGGTGAGGATTTTGCAGCCGGCGAGGGTTGTTGGTCACCCTCGCCACGACCCTCAATGACCCTAAAGAAAAAGGAAAAAAAAAGCAAAAAAAAAAAAGTATTAAAATTATATTAAAAAATTGTCCACGTTAGTGCTGGCAAAGCCACATCAGATGATTGACGTCTACGTTAGATTTTTTGGCGAGGTAAATCAGAATTGATACTCAAGTGATCAATCTTTCAAATTTGTGGCATTCAAGTGAGGCAAAAAAAAGTTTTGGCACTCAAGTGAGTGCCGTACGAAAGTTTTGGCGCTTCTACTATTCTTATCCCAAAATTAGTATGAAGCACAACTAAGTATAACTCAAGGATAATTGATTCTAGAAGTGTAAGGAACCACCAATTGAAATAAAACAAATAATACTAAATTAACACAATTGTCTAAATTGGTACAATTTCAATAAATTTAAGGATGTATTTTTTAGGGGAAAGTGTTTTTCAGGAAATGATTTTTTGAACTTTTAGAGCCTATTTGATAATTATTTTGTTATCGAGAATAATTTTTGTTTAGAAATAGATTTTTTTGATATTGTTCTTGAGACGAGTTTCTAAGTATAGTAATTGTATAAAATTTCTATTCTCGAAATAGAGATGCATTTGGTAAGATCTCAAATTTTTTTGTTACTTAGAATTTCTTGAGCCTCACCAGCTTGCGCTTGTTGTTGGTAATTGGCTATCGTTGAGGCCCATCAACTAATGGAGGGAAAGAAAAAAGAATAAGAAAAAATAAAGAGAAAAAAAGAAAAGACGAAAGAAAAGAAAATAAAATAAAAAAAATATTTAAATGTTTGACTTTGTTTTTGCTATGAGATAAAATCATGGGATTAAAATCACTTTTTGAAAGAGATGCAACACTAGAAAATGTTTTTGCTCATATATCACCAAATAAAGGAAGGGCACAAAAATGATAACTTGATAGTATTTAATCTACTGTAAAATAACATTTTATTTTGGATTACAAAAAATTAATTAATAAATAATTATAAATTGTTGTAAGGCTTACTCCTTTGAGAATTTATAGTTTACAACAAGCTGTTATTCTCATAGTAGTCCAAAAACTCTTATGTTAGTAAAGCTTTAAAGGAAAATTATCAATTTTCCTGAAAAATGATTTTTCAAAAAGTATTTTCTTTTATCATGTAATTTTCCCGAAACAAACGCACCGTAAGACATTTTTGGGTACTTTTCCCCAATAGGATTATGAGGAAATAACATGAATGATCGTTCTAAGTTGAGTAATCCTTTGGTATTCATCATATACAACCAAACCAATGTAATCTTATCGCATGCCCAAGAGAATTTATTCGCCTTACAAGTTTCGACATGCTATCTGAAATCAGGGTGGATTTGATCGACATTCGACAGGCAGTCGCTTTGGGGGAAAGACCGTTCCTGCCTGGTCGTAGCAGCAACGTGGTTACAAAACGACAGCATGTGCAAGGCCAAGCCTCAGGGCTTCGTTGAATTCGAATAACAGACCAGTGACATCTTGGAGTTGCTTTCGAATTTTGACAGCCGTACCCTGTACGGTAGCCAATACAGCTATAGAGGGAGCTGAAAATGCGCAATGCCCTTCTAGTCTCTACTTCTAGCGATTGAACTACCGTAGACTACAATTGCTTTTATGTTTACATGGACTAATTCAATACAGAGAGCCTAACAAGTCAAATACATATTGCTCTACAGCCGATGCTGCAGAAGTCATGAACAGCATCGAAAACAAGAGGAGCGGATCAGCACAGACCAGGGTTAAATCAATTGACTCATCATTGATCAGCCTCAGCGGTTGCACAAAGCGCCAACTCACAAAACTAATTCAAGTATTTCCATGGTTCTGTTTCTGTCAAGTCCTAAACTAAGAACTAAGGAGACGACATAGCCTAGACCCGGCTTAGATCACAGAGACACATAAGCAAGACGACTATGGCTTGCGAGATAAACACTGACAAGCTAAAACTTTAACGACCCTCCGGAATGCTCTCCAAATGCAGCCTCCGGTTGTTGCCATCGAACCCTCTGTCACCTATTCTCACTTCCGATATGCTTCTGTTTCTCAGCTTCGACGCACTCAGCAGTTGCTCCACAGATGAAAACTTGCGATCTTGTGTGTGCTTGAGTATTTGCTTCAGCTCCTCCTTTGTGACCAATACCCTCACTCTCAGGACCCCACTTTTGCTGGATTCACCGATATGGGGTCGGTTGTCTCCGACGACTTCATCGACGTTATCCTTCAATTTGAAGCTCACGCTCTTCTTCATCTTCTCGTTCTTGTTCTTGCCTCCATCCACACGTATTGCTGGCTCCAACTTGGATTGCGAAATCTCATCCTCATGATCTCGAGCAATGACTTTGTTATTCACCAAGCAATTTCCCATTTTGCTTTCTTCTCCCTTTTTCTTTCTCAAGAGCTAAATGTGTGAAAGAATCAAGAATGCTATTCGGACGCAGGGAATATAGGAGAGGCTGAAGGGCAAGAGCACATGAGCAGTCCCCTTTTTGCGCCGGTTCTTTGGATGAAAGGCAAGTGGACAGATTCCTTTACTTGTTCCAAGCACCTACCCACGTACTCCGAATTTGACGTCCCATTTGTTATTGCCTGTCTGATTGTTTTTGGCTCTTTTTTTTTATCCTTCCGTGTACTTTAAGTCAGCATGGCCGTCTCCTACCTTTATATATCTATATAATATCTGAGACCCATTTGGACGTCCAACTAATTCCTATCGGGCGTGGCTGTTCCCTCGTTCTACTTTACTATAGATAAATTGATCTGTATTTCTAATAATAATCTCCCAAAAAATGTGCAACTATGATGATTCAAATCTAAATATCTAACGAGAAAGACGATTATGCTTAACACTTGAGCAACCATCAGGTTCCGCAGCTTTTATATCATTTTACTTGTTCTTGGTCAACTATATAGAGTAGAGTATGCGCAAGTAGTTGCTGCAAAATTCATAATTTTTTGTTTACTTTACCAGGATGGGGCGGCAGATACTCTTTCTAAGTCGGCCCAAATTTCAGTTTAACGTTTTGCATAATGACAAACGAGGATCTCGCGTATTATGAGTGTATCCAGTTCGATGTAATTGGTGCAGACCTCTACTATTATTTTTACGTAAAATACACGTAAATAAGAGATTGTCAATAAAATTTTCATCTGCCGAACATTTACTGCACTTACGCAAATGGAGTAGAACTCATTATATACGTAGGGAATAGAGATCTACAGATAGGCGAGCAAAGCATCAAGCTTATTCTATCTTTAAGAAGAGATCCTGGCTCAACATCTCGGCCACGATGGTCAAGTTCATCTCGTTCGGCGGTTAAGAAAATCCACGAAGGCTTTAGGGATGTAAAATGTCTATTATTATATGTACTGAAAAAACAATTGTATCATGTCATGTTCACTAGATAAATATAGAATTCTTTTGATTTATCATTAAATAGCACAAATAAATAATAATTTCCAATTATTTAACGTGATACTTTGTGAGAAACTGCAACAACATAGGTATATATTTATATGCAAATTTCAAGTAATTAATGTAAATTGATGATTATAAATTTTTTATACTTTCTTATAATAGGGTCGAATATTTTCCACATAATTTTAAGAAAAAATGACGAGAGATACCCTTTCATGTTGCGTATCATCAAACTTTGTTGTTGTACATTTCTAATAGAGGTAGTAATAAAGGTGTAAGCTAACTCAACTTAGAAGTCTCGGGCAATTCCTGCAATTTTATTTGGAGAGACATTTCGGATTCAAATAAATAATTAAGAATCTTAGTTCCAAAGAAAAGGTGATGAAGTATATTTATGAAGATTAGAGATTTTCTTGTTAGAGAATATTTATAGAGATATTATTATATATTAGGGATATTATTTAATATTTCGTGATTATCTAAGACAACTAATTTCGTTTCCTATGCATATTGTTCGGGTATAAATACCCTCCTCTGATAATTTGTAAAGACAAGTGATGAGTAAAAATGTAGTCTTTACTGGTTATCTCTCCCTCTCCTGAAGATCCTAGAATATTTACATGGTATTAGAGCCATCAAGAGGGAAGGAATTAAATCAAACCTTAACTTTTTCTTCCTTTATGCTGTCTTTAGTTGTCTCATCTTTAGTAACTTCTTGATTTTGTCAACACTCAACAACGCTACTATGGACATTATTCGTTGTGGTACTCTCTTCTAATTGCGAGCAGTATCGACGAGTGAAGTCTTCATCAAATATTCAGGTAGCTGTGAGTAGGGGTGAGCGTGGTTCCCGGGTAGAACCGGGAATCGGAGAATCGAACCGGAGGGTCTGGTTCGGTTCCAGGTTCCAAGGAGGGAGGTTCTGGTTCCCGGTTCTATTTTTTTGGGAATCGGCGGTTCCTGGTTCCTACTGGAATCGGAATCGGAAAAACCCTAATTGGTTTTCAATTTTTTTCTTCCCCCTTATGTTCTTCCTTCTCCCTCTTCTTGCGACTCCCCTCAGTTTCAGTTTAAGGGTTTGTTCGCTCTCTTCTCCCTGTCCACTCTAGCGTCTCGATTGCCTCGGCACCGACTCAGCTCGCTCCTCTCGACGACTCAACGCCGACTCAGCTCGCTCCTCTCGACGACTCGACGCCGCTCGCCACTCTCAATGTTGCTCCCCCCCCTCGACGCCCGCTCGACGCCGCTTGGCCCCTCGATGCCTGCTCAACGCCGATTGGCCCCTCGATGCCTGCTTGACGCCGCTCGGCCCCCTCGATGCCCCCTTGATGCCGCTCGGCCCCCTCAACGCCCCCTCGATGCCTCTTGGCCCCTCGACGCCGCTCGACCCCCTCGACGCCCGTTCGGCCCCCTTGACGCTCGCTCAATGCCTCTCGGCCCCTCGACGCCCCTTGACGTGCGCTTGACCCCCTCGGTGCCGCCCGACATCCCTTGATACTGCTCACCACCCTCAACACCGAAGAAACTCACCTCCTCTAGCTTCAATCGCAGGTCTAATCTCTTGTCGTTTCTACCTTTAACTGTTAGATTTAATCTAACATTTTAGCTGCTTTATTTGGTCGATTTATGAGATGTGAGTGTCATGCTTGTGTGCCCCGATCCAAGTACATACATAGTGAGGGAAGGGGACCTTGTCAATGAGGTGATGTTCATTATACGTGGAAGACTGAAGACAGCTGATAGTGAGGGTTGCACTTGAAAAGCTCCCAACATACTCGCGTATTCGACAGGGCATTCTCGCCAAAGAAGGAGGCAAGAAAATAGAGGTTGATATCGGGAATTTCGGGTTGATAGAGAGGAGGAACTTGTTGGAAAGGTTGCTGAAGATAGTTGAGGAAGACAATGAGAAGTTCTTGTTGAAGCTTAAGCAAAGGATTGAGATGGGACCATTGTGGTGGTGAAAAGGCTGAAGGAAGTGGTGGCGGAGATATGAGAGTTTGAGCAGCAGATGGAGAACGTGCAGAGGGTAGGACAACATCCGAATGTCATTCCACTTTGTGCATATTACTACTCAAAAGATGAGAAGCTCCTTATATATGATTATATAACAGGAGGCAACTTCTCCTTGTTGCTGCATGGTATGCTTCACCTAGTCAATTTTGTATATTATTTAGACAATTTTCCTAACCAAGGAATCCTAATTTCGCCAATCATTTATGTAGATGTGTATTGTGTTCATATACAATAGAAAGCAATGACCTAAAAATATCATGATTAGGTGATCTCGATTATCTAGTAATTGGCCTTTTGAAAAAGCTTAGTCTTGTGTTGGTAGCCTGTGAGTGGCCCGGTAAGCAGATTATAGAAGTCAATATTTTTGGCTATGAGATAGGTGAAAACCAAAGTTATGAAAATTGTAAGAAAAAAGCTTTTCCCCATAACCGGTATCATGCTCCAGTATGGTATTGATTGATTGATGACCAAGTAAAGTCATATATTGTTATGCTCCAATTAATGTTAATGTCCAAGCACAATGTAGACAATGTCTTTGTTATGATATGAGAGCAATTAGAATGAAGACCAGGCAATTGGTATGCATTCTGCACTGGTGCATGAGATATAGAACTTGAGATAATTGATATAGACATGTACTATCAGTAGAAAGTGTCCAACTGTGAGGGTCGATGTCTTGTAGGGATAGAACAATGCTAATGTCATTGCATGAATATTGTCATGTTACCTAGAAACATCTTTTGTAGGTTGTCTCTTATTTGCTGCATTGTTGATAGTTACCTTCTGATAATGATTTGTAGAAGGTGGGAGACAACCATTGGACTGGGCATTGCGGGTGAAGATATCTCTAGGAGTGGCTAAAGGCATTGCTCACATCCATTTGGCCAAAGGCGGGAGGTTTATCCATGACAACATACCTTCAAGGTTGCATCTTGGAGTTTGGCCTGACTCCTCTGATCCGCACTCCTGCAGTGCCTCCTAGAAGTGCAGGTTATCGGGCTCCCAAAGTCATGAAAACTCGGAAACCCACACAAAAATCATACATCTACAGTTTTGGAGTATTGCTCCTTGAAGGATTGTCAAGGTGTTGGACCCCATTATGGTGAGTTCAGGATATTTTTCTGTGTTAATCATGATTTGAAGGATAAGCTCAAAAAAAGAGCAAGGATTAAGAGGTATAAGGTTGTTTATTATTGCCGCGTTCATTTTCATTTTTTTTAACTAAAAATGAAAAAAAAAAGAACCTGTTGGAACCTGGAACCGATCCCGGAACCTGTGACAGGGTATGTTCTAGGTTCCGAAAAATGAGGAACCTGTACCCGAGGGTAGGTTCCAAGTTCCAGGCGGAACCTGTAAGGAATCAAGAACTGCTCACCCCTAGCTGTGAGCATCTGAGTCAAGCACACTGTATTGGGCAGCCAAACATGAGCGCCATGAGTTGATGTCATCAAGTACTAGGTTGCTATGAGCGCCGGAGTCAAGCACACATTGTCAAAGTAGCCAAAGATCATTGTGGGGTGATGCGGTTTGGTTTGCCACAATTCATGATTCTATCAAGGTTGTATGAGAAAGATATGTCAATTTTCTAAGCATGTGTTGCTTTAACGCTTGTCAAATCCAGTTTTTTTAGTGTAAGGTCCGACTTACATGGTGCTTGATCACAGACTTTCGAAGAAATTTGCGCCATACTGCAAGTTGGATGCTCCAGTTTAAGGCGGAGTGATGAAGTATATTATGGAGATAAGAGATTTTCTTGTTAGAGATATTATCATATATTAGTATATTAGTTAATATTTCGTGATTCTCTAAGATAGCTAATTTTCTATCCTATGCATATCGTTTGAGTATAAATACCCTCCTCTAATAACTTGTAAAGACAAGTGATGAATAAAGATATGGACTATACTGATCCTTCCTCCCTCTCTCTTGAAGATCTAAGAATCCTTGGCATTTATACCCAAACAATATGTATAGGAAAAGAAATTAGCTATCTTAGAGAATTACAAAATATTAAATAATATCCCTAATATATGATAATATCTCTAACGATATTCTCTAACAAGGAAATATCTAGTTATCATAAATATACTTCATCACTCCCCCTCAAGTTGGAGCATCCAGTTTGCATATAATTGTTGTTGCATATAATTGGTGCAACTTTCTTCGAAAGTCTGTGATCAAGCATCGTGTAAGCCGGACCTTACATTAAACAAATTGGATTTGACAAGCGCTAAAGTAACACATGCTTAGAAAGTCGACATATCTTTGTCATGCAACCTTTATAGAATTGTGTGAAAACCCATCTTGAATTGCAACAAGCTAAATTGCATCACTCCACAATGCTTATTTTTGGCTACTTGATGAAGTGTGCTTAACTCCAACGATCACAACTACTTGGATACTTGATGACATCACCCCATGGCGCTCATGTTTGGTTGCCCAATGGAGGTATGCTTGACTCCGGTGCTCATAGCTAACTGGATATTTGCTGCAACTTCACTCGTTGATGTTGCTCGCAATTAGAAGAGAGTACCACAACGAATAACATCAATAGTAGTATTGTTGAGTGTCGACAAAATTGGGAAGTTATTGAAAATGAGACCACTAAAGACAGATAAAGGAAAAAAAAAACAGCTAATATTTGATTTAATTCCGTCTCTCTTGGTAGCTTTGACATCATGTAAATATTCTAGGATTTTCAAGAGAGAGGGAGAGACAATTAGTAAAGACTACATCTTTACATAATCGGCTTAACTTTACAAGTTATTAGAGAAGGGCATTTATACTCAAAAAATATGCATAAGAAAGGAAATTAGCTATCTTAGTAATCACGAAACGTTAAATAATATCCATAATATCTAATAATATCTCGAACAATATTCTCTAACAATGAAAACTCTAATCTCCATAAATATACTTCATCAAAAGGTTTGAATAATGAGATGCATGTGGTTTTACTTTAAGTAATTCCATCCAGTCAATTGATAGATGAATTTCCCCCTCTTATAAGATCGCATGTGAGACATTCACATTAGGACGACTTTGGCCCTCCCATTGTTCTTCATGAGCAGGGTCCAACTTATGATGTTCGACTCAAGAAGCACCATGTCTTTGGCTACCTTGGTTGAATGGACCCGGGGTAGAAAAAGAAGAATTTCTAAATGACCCGAGTTGAGGCCGAGGCTGTAAGGCTTGCGGTTTCGGAAGTGGAGGCGTGGAAGCATGGGCCATGGTGGGAGGGTCACGAGAGAGGACGGATCTTGAGAGGGTGCTAGAAAAGTGGGGCATTTTGAGATGGCCGATGTAAGGGTTGAAGAAGAGCGGTCAAGTGTAGAGTGAAGAGGCCATTTGGAAGTGTAATCACCATTGTCGGAGAGAGATGATTTGCTTTGCCCAAAGGGGTAGGCTAAGGAAACAAAGAAAAAGAGACGAAGCGAAGAGGGATAGAGAGAGTGTGTGTCAGTAAGGAAGCCTGCTTTAAGGAGAGAGGAGAGAAATTTTATAAAGAGAAAATGACATAAATGATTTTAGAATTCTGGTTTAATGTGCAATGTGGTCCTTAAGCTATTAATTTGTCCAATGTGGTCCTTGAACTTTAGTTCAATATACAATGTCATCCCTGAACTTTAGATATATCAATTTATTCTATAAACTATATAAAAATATTCATTATTGTCCATGAATTTGAATTAATGGAAAAACAATATAAAACACTTCATATAACTTGAGAACTAAATTGAACACGTATAAAAATTTTAGGGACTACATTGAACAAATTAAAAGTGCAAGGACCACATTGGACATTGGGATAAATTTAAAAACTGCATTGAACAAATTAAAATTTTATGGATTATATTACACATTGGGTCAAAATTGATGAATCATTTACATCATTATCTTTTGAAAACTTTGACAAGTGGAACCCTCTAAACATGTATCGATCAATGAGTGGAGTGGCCTATGATAGACGTGGAAGCCATGATTATTCAATATTTCTCACTTTCATGAAGTAATTTATGGAGTGATACGACAACTTTTTAGTTGTCCTCAATTTGAGAGGCGTATGGTACACTTTGTTGGTAGCAACTATAGATAGAAGCTAAAAGAAGCTCTCGGTGGGGGGTTGGGGGGGGGGGACCTTTTGGGTTGAAAGCCAAACTTTGTGTTCTTTTATGAGATGTTTTGTCATGCCCCAAACCCTGGGTACGCGCACATCCCTCAGCGGTTGATTAAAAATGCGACATCCCATGACGCGTCGCCGACCCATTCTTTTTATCTTTCAATTAAACACATGCGGAAGTGTATTAAATAAACACCCAACCAACGATCAAACACATGGATAGTAAAACATGGCAAACATTGCCGAAAACAACATATTCATTTATCAACTGTTAACCTTAGGAAGTTTAATACTTACAAGCCTTTCCACGGCCACTTCCTATCGACCCTCTCAGAAACCTTCAGGGACTAGGGTTAACCTAACTTCACTAATGACAGGCTAGCCAAAAGGCGTCCCATCTCGTGCCCACCACATCCGCACTCAGCAGATCTCCACACTACAGCCCTGAAAAAGGGTTAACCACGACGGGTGTAATAAATCTTAGTGAGTCAAAACCTTAAACCCTGAAGGACGCAAATTCGGCTCGAAGGTGGTCATAAACATGCACCATGCAAAACTCACATCGCCTCGGCACGTCCCTGCATGTTAGCTCATCACATATGCTATTATCAATGCAGCAAACGAAAATTTAATAACTGAAACACATCATTTCATCTTTCAAACATTCACATGGGTCTCGATTATAAGATAAAACCATTATGACATGTCCCATACCGTGCCACACAATTTTGCCCCATAATCAGGCGCAACTATCACAACCATTCAGGCGTGTTCCGATTATTACAACCCCTTGGGCCACGGCCAACACAAAAGTCGAAGATCATCCGGCGTAATCGGGCATCGTCCCGCCCCGTCGGGAATGGCATCATCCCGCGTATTCATACGCATCAGGACGGCGTTTCAATAAGGAGCATCGGTCCCGTCTCTATTGCAATCCGGCATTCGTTGACGTGGGGCATCCAAACTTAATTAGGCATCATCCCGCATATTCATATGCATAAGGACGGGTTCATCATCCCGCATATTCATACACATCAGGCTATTAGGTGATCACACGAGCACACCATCACTCAAGTCCATTGTTTTCTTTCTCATTAGCCAAGAATACCAAAAATCCCTTTTCAAATAATAAGCCTTGCAACTCTTTTTCTTTTGTTCAAAACTTTCCGAAATAAATTCGTAGGTGCTCACGTACTCAAAATTAATCCGTCAAACTTTGCACGCACCTAGTTTAAAACCTCGGTGTTTTGTTTAGCAAATAAGCTTTGGTGTCCAAACCCGACACCTCATTGTTTTTTCATTTAAAAGCTTATAAAGCCACCTTTTAACATACAAATCGGAACCAATATAGAGCAACCAATTTCATAATATCATGCATAAGTTCTAAGCATGGCAAAAGTCAACCACATCACCAAATATACATTATCTAGCAAGCAAGACACCAAGAACAACCACAAAATCACAATTGGCCTAACCGGCAGAAACTGGGTCCACTCGCGTGTCTCCAGGATTAATTCCCGAAACCTAACCAAAAAAGTTCAGAAAATTCTCAAATTTGAGTATGTTATAAACGACACTTAAAAAAACACTTTTTATGGAGACACCTTGACCCAAATATTTCTAGAATAAGAGCAGTAAATCGCCCAAACCGTTACCAAACTGTGTCCGTGTCCAGAAATTACGTTTTCCAAAACCAGTTTGGTTTGAGGTCCAAAACTTGTCTGTTTGCTCTAAAATTTCACTATGTTAAACTATAAGATGTGAGGAAAAACTTTAGTGAAGGAACTCTTTCAAAATGTGAACCCTAAGAGTTAATAAAAATCTTTTAAACACCAAAAGGTCACTGGTTCCAACACCAACCGAGATTTTGCTTTGCTTATAATGAAACTGAAATATTATTCTTTTAAATCCATAAAATATTGAGTAAAATATATGTCATAGCTGAATATATTTGGAACATTTTTCAAGAAGGAAGAAACCTCAAAATCATAGCACATTTTAACCCACAAAAATAGCAAACAATGAGTGTCCAATAAATCGATCTGAAGATTAAGCTAATCCATCTTGACACTAATCTAACCAAGCTAATTAACACTAATCTAACCCCCTAAGCGTAATTAACAACCTAATCAAGGATTAGGGAGTTAACTCACCGGATTAGAATGGCGGTGGGCTCACAGTGACGGCAACGCGACGGCGGTGAGAATCCAAGACAACTGCGTCTCCAACGGAGCTCAAACGGTGGCTGAAAAGGTCCTACAAGGCTCACGGCCAAGAGGAGGTTTCGATTATGTTCTAGAGGGGCTGTGGTGGGTTATGAAGCACGGACATGTTGCCCGTGCTTCCGTGTCGTGTCCAACACGTGTCGGAGCGTGTCGGACACGTCGACATGCAGTCAACGTGTGTCGGATTTTCCGATGCGTGGTCAAACACGTTTTGACACGCGTGTCTGGAAGATGGAGGGTGGAGGTGAGGGCGAGGGAGTAGAGACGAGCTGTGAGCGACGGCGAGCCCGCGACGAGGCTGCAAGTGACAGCGAGAGGCGAGGGCGAGGGAGTAGAGACGAACTGCGAGCGACGGTGAGCCCGCGACGAGACTGCGAGCGACGGCGAGAGGCGAGGAGCAGAAACGAGCTGCGAGCGACAGCGAGAGAAGGCAAGAGACAGAAGAGGAGAGGAAGGCGGTCGTGCGGCGAGGAGGACAAGGAGAAGGATTAAGAGGAAGAGGAGAGGGAAGGGAGTCGTGCGGCGAGCAGCGAGGAAGAGGAGGAAAAGGAGCGTTGGCTAGGGTTTTTGATAAGAAAATAAAAAATAAAATAAAAAAGGAGATCGATGGCGTGAGTTTTAATTTTGGGGGGAGGGAAGTGACGGCTTAGCGGTCACTATTAGGTGGTGGGGGAGGGAAGTAAAATTGTGTCGCGACCTAAATTTTGGGTGCACCACCTAAAATTAGGCTAATGGACTACTAAGTCTAACTTAGCTCGGGCTCTTCCAAACCCATACCAATTCGCGACTTAGGTTTATATATCTAGCTTGCAAAGGAGAGTCGCCACTAATCTATTTTTTGGTGGGTCGATTAGAAACCCAAGTAAAATAATGGGAGTTTTACTTTACTCCTACGAACTAGAGATTATGGGTACGGGGACTTGGTTACACTAGATTTCTCTAATGCTCTTTCGGTACCATTATTTTATTTTCAAAAATGTTTTTGCAGGCAGCTTAAATTGATTTTAAATCTATTTCCTTAACATGTGAGGCGATCATGCGGGTGCGCAAACTACCAATTCAACACCCAGATAAATAATGAATAAATTGCAAAACTTACCTCAAAGCAACGAAAGCATCTGCAATGTTAAATTAGAATCCACATCAACAACCCTAGATATGATTTCTAATTAGTACGCAATTGTTTTTGTTTTCACTTTTTAATGTGAATATAATCCATATGCAATGTAATGCTTCTAATCTAACATGCAATGACATAACGATATAACCTATACTATATGACCTAAGCAATATGACATAAATAAGCATGCAATCTATTCTAAAGCATGAGATGGATTTATTCTAAAAAATGATTTTTTTTTGTATTTTCCATGAGATTCAAAATTAAAGAAATGCAACAATTTAATATGCAATCTAAATCAGCCAAATGCCCTAATTCTAATGGCGAGTAATTTCTAACTAAATGAACCTAGCAACAATCACTAGATGACGGGAATTTCATGAACCTAATCCTATATGACACGTGCATGATTGTTTCTTTTTGTATTTTTTTTTATGAAAATTCGTAATTAAAAAACCACTAAAAGTCTAACTAAAGTGAAAACTAAAATGAAATGATATCTACTCTAAATGCCTTCTAAACATGTTTTTTAAAATAACTAACCTATCATGCAATCAATTCTAATCTACATGATGCAAATGCAATTTTTTTTTTTTATAAATATTTTCGAGATAAACAAAATAATTAAGAGATAAACATCAAACCATCCATGATCACCAAAAATTGTATCCACCATTCGAATTGAAATTCAAACTTGATTATTTCGCTAATAAAATCGATAAATTGATCTTAAGCCTTAAAGATCAAGATATCAATTTTACTCCTGCGTGATTAATTATTCCATCTAAAGCCTTATAGATGGAATAAAAAATTCGTGTGCCGTTGCGAATTGGGCAATAAATCATAATTGGGAACACGCCGATAATTCAAATATGCACGTAAGATATTGAAAAGCATGCATTAGGCAATAAAATATCCAAATCAAATTTAGATAAGATAATTACATAATTTCGCAAATAATGTTACCAAATTTGAGCCGGATGAAATCCGTTCAACGGGAGACGGCGGTGTGTGAACGAAGCTCGGCACAATGGTGCTCCTCCGTAAAGGATGACCGTGGGTTCACGGTCAACGAACCTGCAAAAAATAGGAGCTTCGAGATCGACTCGGTTTGGATGCGAATGGGAACGGTGGCTTTGCTATTCACGACGGGGTTTTGGATGACAACGTCGTCTGATCAGCGACACGAGGAAACTGCAACGTTGGGGGAGCAACAGCGTTGTTGGGAATTTGCTGAATCTCGGTTTGTGGACGTAAGCAGCAATGGCAGCAGCTTCAAGCAGGCGATGTCGGTATCAATAGGAGTGTCAGCTCATCGGCAGGGCTCGGACAGCAGTGCGGCGGGGCTCCAATGTCAAGGTCTCGGACAGGGAGCAGCGTCAACCATCGCGTTAGTTGGGCCCGAGCTTTATCGTATGGAGATGACGTAGCTGTGCAGGGCTTCTCGGCAAGGTAGCAAAGGACGCTAGGGAGACTTTGACCAATGACAAACTTGGCTAGTTCCCAAATTCTTTGCGAATTCTGCAGGTCTTGTGATAAACCTCCTTGATTATCAAACTTTGACCATGAGGGTGTGTTGTTGAAGTGAACACCACCATGCACGTATCACTCACGAACAGTTGCGACAGAAAGTGCTCGGAGATCTTCAGCGAGGCAGTAACTTCTCAGCTTCGGAAGGTAGCAGTGAGTGATAGCGAGGATTCTAATGACGGTGGTGAGGATCGGTGGAGGCACAGCCTTGAGATTTTTGAACGCGAAGTACTCGGCCGTGGACTCTCTCTCTCTTTCTTCTTACGTGTATCGCTCAATAGAATTGCCGACCCCCATGATTTCTCCCTTCTATTCTCTCTAGCATGTGTTCTCTCCTATGGCCGTGTATCTCAATTGTGTGGCCTTCTCTCTTTTTTCCTCGAACATTATGCTTTTTATACTGGCCGAATATGAACTTCAAAAAGGGAAATTTGAATATAGGAAAGAAGTCCACGTACTGACTTCCCTCTTTTGTGAGGGTTTATATTTCCTTTGTACGCATTGCGGATCCATATATCCTCATTGAATATATATTTTAATAATGCTAATCCTTCTTGCCCTTTTTGATGTTTTTGTCCGCACATTTATAATCACAAGATCAAAAAAAAATTCTTTTCTTTCCAAATACCAACTCACAATTGATCGAACATTGCCAAAAGTGCGGGATCGTAATAAAATTTTCTCGGATTCTGAATATTTTAAAGATGAGCTCGCAATATTTTTTTGTCACACTTGCCCTATCCGAAGATATTGAAAAATCCCCCAACATATTCCGGAAAAATTTCAAATCTCTATTTTTCACGAGATAATTTTCGATCATAAAAAAAGGGGCTTGGGCCAATTTGCTCCTTTCGTGGGCTTAGTCCAGCCTGTTAATTTAAAGCTCAGAACCACCAATTCGAACTCATCCGCCACCGGTCCAATAAACAAATGCAAAAAAATGCAAATGCACCTAAATCTATATGCTATGCAATTAATTATTTTTTCAAGGATAAAATTAACCCCTAACTTTTTAATGCAATAAAGACTAATCGGGACGTCAAAATTTAGGTGTCAACAAATTGTAATAAATTTGGGGTTGGGGGGAAATGGACGAGGGAAAGTAGAGAGTGGGGGTGTGGGGATTTTTTTTTTTAAACGGAAAAATAAATAAATGACATTAACAAATAATTTTGAAAAATAAAAGTATTGAATTTTGAATAACGATAAATTTTGGTCATTTGTAGAAGATCATAAATTTATTTAAATAAATTGATTCTAATTTCTTATTAATCATTAGTTTCATCAATAACTTTTGTTAAAGTTAAAAACACGTTTCCAAACATGGATACACATTAACTATGGATATGTTTTTCGAATTTTCAATGAATTGACTTATTAATATTATTAGTGTAAATTCATTGTAGGAACTTTTTTTAATTAATTAATTATTTATGAATTTAAATCAAATTAATTAAAAATATTCACTTAATATACAACGTGTCCCAACATATCGGAATTCTCTATTTTTGAAAAATAATGTGTCGACGTGTTGTGTCGTGTCGTATCGCGTGTCCGTGTCGTGTGTCCGTGCTACTTAGGTGGCGGGCTGGTTGCTCAGCTGGGCTGAGCTGGAGCGTGAAGAGTGGACGGGGTGTTGGTGACGTGAAGGAGCTGTGGTGGACAAAGCCGGACTGGTTGGAGGGACGTTGGAGGTGGCGCAGCTGAGCTGGACGGCGCTGGTGGCGAGTTGAGGAGGAAGGTGGGAGGCCGGCGGTGTGGTGATGTGCTGGTCGGTGAGGGTAGTGGAAAATGAAGCTGCCGTGAGTGTGTTGGTGGCTTTGGACGTGTGGGCTGGTGGAATGATGATGAAGTTACTATGGGTGGAGTTGTCTGTTTGGTGGAAATGGAGAAGAAATGGGATTCGGCTACAACAGGGGGAGTCGGCTGAGGAAGGAAGGGGATGAACGCATGGAATAAGAGAGAGAAGAAGGAAGGAGAGAGACGGAAAACCAAGTCAAAGCAAGGGCCAATGAGGAGCTTGGCCAAAATATCAAGCACTCATGACCAAGGCCTCAAAGTCTTCTTGCCAATTTAGTCAAGTGACCATCCAATGGAGAAATTAGCTTCAATTCCCTAATTAAGCCATTTTTGGGCAGCCAAAACAGCACACTCCTCTTCCCATCCGAATTTCCATTTTCATTTTTTTTTGGTCCGAAAATCAAATTTTCCGCAAATTTCCAAACTTGACGAAAATTCACCGAAAGATGAGACAACGTCCTAAAAATGAATCATGACACGTTCAAACGTCCGATTCCCGAAACCGAATTCAATTTTGTGGTTTAAATCGACCGAATGCGATTTTAGTACGACCTAACCTATCGGGTAGCTTTTAGGGATTTTAGCGCATTTGACCTGTGGTCGATAATTTTCGATCCACGTTTGTGCATCTCTGACTCGTAGATGACATTCGGTTGTCATAAAAATCGTGAGATTTCAATTACGTGTCCCGAGTATAATATTGATAGAAAATCGGGTTAGTGCCGTTCGACACGAATATCGTAATCGTGCGGAATTACCCGCAATTTAACTACGTACTTCCTCCGAATCGACTTATACCCATTCGCTAATTAATTTTAACGGTGTCGTATTGACTCTTGTCAATTATTATGGTCGAGTGGTCGATTTCCGATCAAATTCTCTAATCTGTCGCATTTATATCCCTTAATAGCTTCACCTAATAAATTAGTTAATTCGTCAGTAATCAGTTCTAAGTAAATTAACCATAAGCGCGTCGACGAAACAACCATTTCGTATATCCGAATCATGGGTCAAATTTTGGGATGTCACATGTTTGAAAGTTTGGAAAGACTCTGATTTTATCATTGGTAGATGTAGTTTCACTAAATTGACAATAACAATGGTTGTAGATCTATCCCATTAAAATTGTGACTTAGGTATAGGACCCCTCATTCAACGAATTAATAATAAAGGGAGAGATAGCAAGGAGAGAGAAGAGAGGAAATTATGAAAACTCTAATGAGTAGAACTCATTTCTGACATGTGATAATCAACGAGTAGGGTTGGCGCGAAAAGCCACAACTATCCAATAGTTTCTCACTTTTATTAAATAATTTATTGAGTGACACAACATCGTTTCGTTTATCCTCAATGCATGTCACCTAAATTCGAGAGGTGTAAGCACATGTAGGCCGGCATGCCAAATCTCTAACAACTCCTATGGATGGATGCTAGAAGGGCAGACTTTTTTGGGTTGGAAGCCAAAATTTGTATTTTTTTGTGAGATGTTTGAAAGTTTGGATAGAATCTGACTTTATCATTAGTAGATGTAATTTAACTAAATTGACAATAACAATGGTTGTAGATCTATCCCCTCAAAATAGTGACTTAGGTATAGGACCCTTCGTTCAACGAATAAGTAATGGAGGGAGAGATAGCAAAAAGAGAGGAGATGAAATTTTGAAAACTCTAATGAGTAGGACTCATTTCGGACATGTCATAATCAGCGAGTGGAGTTGGTGCGGAAAGCGACAACTATCAATAGTTTCTCACTTTTATTAAATAATTTATTGAGTGACACAACATGTCACTTGAATCCGAGATATGTCAAATCTCTAACAGCTACTATGGATGGATGCTAGAGGGGGGGACTTTTTTGGGTTGGAAGCCAAATTTTGTGTTCTTTTGTGAGACATTTGAAAGTTCTCAAATAGAATCTGACTTTATCATTAGTACATGTAATTTCATTAGATTAACAATAACTATGCTCCTGAATTCGTGCTATTAAGATGGTGACTTTTGTATAGGACCCCTTCCTTTAGCTTCAATTGGAGCTCATCCATGGACAGCGACTATGCATTTTCATCATGATTTCTCAGTCTCCATTTGTGGGCGCTGTACGACACCACGTCCGATGGAGAGGGAGTCTGGTGCAGTCCTAGTTTGAATGGGAGACATATCCTATTATTCAAAGCCGCCCTAACCAAACTTGATTTTGTACTATCGATGCCCCATTTGATTTGGAGTGGCTGGATTTTGGGGGCATTAGTGTTCGCTTCTTCAGGGGGATTTTGTGACATTTGCAATTGACATCAAATGACCTTAAGCTTTGAGAGCGGAGACATGAAAGCACGAGATTGTATTTATTCCTGACCCGATGTCGCAAAAACGTTATATTACGTTTTTTTTACAGTTTCTTCTTGAAATTTGGCTAGTCCTCACTCATTTTCTTTCATATTTTTGCTTTATTTTTTTTGTTTATATTTGACGGTCTCCGGGAGAATGTTTTATAATTTGAGCTACTGATTTTTATGAAAGGGAAAATAAAAAGTTAAAGGCTTTTCATTATATTTGGCCTTCAAATTATTTCTACTTTGTCGACTATTGCTAATACTTTTATTAGTTTATCTTAAAGGAGACAAAATTCTTTAATGACTTTTTTTTAAAGAAAAAATTAGAGTCAGAAGATGCGTAGTTGGGGATAATTGGTATAGGACCCCTTCGTTAAGCTTCAATAAGAGCTTCTCCATGGACAACGACTTCGCGTTTTGATTATGATTTGTTAGTATCAATAAACAACAACCATCAAAAGTTACATGTGAATAGCGGGTTTTTCTATCTGTGGGCGCTGTACGACACTACGTACGATGGAAAGGGGGGTTTGGTGGAGTCCTAGTTTGAGTAGGAGACATGTCCTATTAGTCAAAGCCACTCTAACCAAACTTGAATGGATTTTGTACTAGCGACGCCCTATTGATTAGGAGCGGCTGGATTTTAGGGCATTAGTTTTCGCTTCTTCAAGGGGCTTTTGTGACATTTGCAATCGATAGCAAACAACCTTTGGCTTCGGGAGCGGAGATTTGAAAGCACCGGATTGCATTTATTCCTAATCTGACGACACAAAGACGTTATATGACGTGTTTCTAGGTGCAGACATCAAAAGTATAAAAATTTGGTATAGAGGGATGCTTAAGTGCCAAAAGTTCTAAAAACTTGTTGTTAGTATCAATAAACAACAACCATCAAAAGTTACATGTGAATAGCGGGTTTTTCTATCTGTGGGCGCTGTACGACACTACGTACGATGGAAAGGGGGTTTGGTGGAGTCCTAGTTTGAGTAGGAGAAATGTCCTATTAGTCAAAGCCACTCTAACCAAACTTGAATGGATTTTGTACTAGCGACACCCTATTGATGAGGAGCGGCTGGATTTTAGGGCATTAGTTTTCGCTTCTTCAAGGGGATTTTGTGACATTTGCAATCGATAGCAAACAACCTTTGGCTTCGGGAGCGGAGATTTGAAAGCACGGGATTGCATTTATTCCTAATCTGATGACACAAAGACGTTTTATGACGTGTTTCGAGGTGCTGACATCAAAAGTATAAAAATTTGGTATAAAGGGACACTTAAGTGCCAAAAGTTTTAAAAACTTGTTGTTAGTATCAATAAACAACAACCATCAAAAGTTACATATCAATAGCAGATTTTTCTATCTGTGGGCGTTGTACGACACTACGTACGATGGAAAGGGGGTTTGGTGGAGTCCTAGTTTGAGTGGGAGAAATGTCCTATTAGTCAAAGCCACTCTAACCAAACTTGAATGGATTTTGTACTAGCTACGCCCTATTGATGAGGACCGGCTGGATTTTAGGGCATTAGTTTTCGCTTCTTCAAGGGGCTTTTGTGACATTTGCAATTGACAGCAAACAACCTTTGGCTTAAGGAGCGGAGATTTGAAAGCACGGGAGTGCATTTAATCCTGATTTGACGACACAAAGACGTTATATGACGTGTTTCTAGGTGCAGACATCAAAAGTAGAAAAATTTGGTATAGAGGGATGCTTAAGTGCCAAAAGTTCTAAAAACTTGTTGTTAGTACAACAACCATCAAAAGTTACATGTGAATAGCGGGTTTTTCTATCTGTGGGCGCTGTACGACACTACGTACGATGGAAAGGGGGTTTGGTGGAGTCCTAGTTTGAGTGGGAGAAATGTCCTATTAGTCGAAGCCACTCTAACCAAACTTGAATGGATTTTGTACTAGCGACACCCTATTGATGAGGAGCGGCTGGATTTTAGGGCATTAGTTTTCGCTTCTTCAAGGGGCTTTTGTGACATTTGCAATTGACAGCAAACAACCTTTGGCTTCGGGAGAGGAGATTTGAAAGCACAGGATTGCATTTATTCCTGATCTGACGACACAAAGACGTCATATGATGTGTTTCGAGGTGCGGACATCAAAAGTATAAAAATTTTGTATAAAGGGACACTTAAGAGCCAAAAGTTTTAAAAAGTTGTTGTTAGTATCAATAAACAACAACCATCAAAAGTTACATATGAATAGCAGATTTTTCTATCTGTGGGCGTTGTACGACACTACGTACGATGGAAAGGGGGTTTGGTGGAGTCCTAGTTTGAGTGGGAAACATGTCCTATTAGTCAAAGCCACTCTAACCAAACTTGAATGGATTTTGTACTAGCGACGCCCTATTGATTAGGAGCGGCTGGATTTTAGGGCATTAGTTTTCGCTTCTTCAAGGGGCTTTTGTGACGTTTGCAATCGGCAGCAAACAACCTTTGGCTTCGGGAGCGGAGATTTGAAAGCACCGGATTGCATTTATTCCTGATCTGACGACACAAAGACGTTATATGATGTCTTTTGAGGTGCGGACATCAAAAGTATAAAATTTGGTGCTTAAGTGCCAAAAGTTCTAAAAACTTGTTGTTAGTATCAATAAACAACAACCATCAAAAGTTACATATGAATACCAAATTTTTCTATCTGTGGGCGCTGTACGACACTACGTACGATGGAAAGGGGGTTTGGTGGAGTCCTAGTTTGAGTGGGAGAAATGTCCTATTAGTCAAAGCCACGCTAACCAAACTTGAATGGATTTTGTACTAGCGACACCCTATTGATGAGGAGCGGCTGGATTTTAGGGCATTAGTTTTCGCTTCTTCAAGGGGCTTTTGTGACATTTGCAATTGACAGCAAACAACCTTTGGCTTCGGGAGCGGAGATTTGAAAGCACAGGATTGCATTTATTCCTGATCTGACGACACAAAGACGTCATATGACGTGTTTCGAGGTGCGGACATCAAAAGTATAAAAATTTGGTATAAAGGGACACTTAAGAGCCAAAAGTTTTAAAAACTTGTTGTTAGTATCAATAAACAACAACCATCAAAAGTTACATATGAATAGCAGATTTTTCCATCTGTGGGCGTTGTACGACACTACGTACGATGGAAAGGGGGTTTGGTGGAGTCCTAGTTTGAGTGGGAGACATGTCCTATTAGTCAAAGCCACTCTAACCAAACTTGAATGGATTTTGTACTAGCGACGCCCTATTGATTAGGAGCGGCTAGATTTTAGGGCATTAGTTTTCGCTTCTTCAAGGGGCTTTTGTGACATTTGCAATCGATAGCAAACAACCTTTGGCTTCGGGAGCGGAGATTTGAAAGCACGGGATTGCATTTATTCCTAATCTGACGACACAAAGACGTTATATGACGTGTTTCTAGGTGCAGACATCAAAAGTATAAAAATTTGGTATAGAGGGATGCTTAGGTGCCAAAAGTTCTAAAAACTTGTTGTTAGTATCTATAAACAACAACCATGAAAATTTACATGTGAATAGCGGGTTTTTCTATCTGTGGGCGTTGTACGACACTACGTAAGTTGGAAAGGGGGTTTGGTGGAGTCCTAGTTTGAGTAGGAGAAATGTCCTATTAGTCAAAGCCACTCTAACCAAACTTGAATGGATTTTGTACTAGCGACACCCTATTGATGAGGAGCGGCTGGATTTTAGGGCATTAGTTTTCGCTTCTTCAAGGGGCTTTTGTGACATTTGCAATTGACAGCAAACAACCTTTGGCTTCGGGAGCGGAGATTTGAAAGCACGGGATTGCATTTATTCCTGATCTGACGACACAAAAACGTTATATGATGTGTTTAGAGGTGCGGACATCAAAAGTATAAAAAATTGGTATAAAGGGACACTTAAGTGCCAAAAGTTTTAAAAACTTGTTGTTAGTATCAATAAACAACAACCATCAAAAGTTACATCTGAATAGCAGATTTTTCTATCTGTGGGCGTTGTACGACACTACGTACAATGGAAAGGGGGTTTGGTGGAGTCCTAGTTTGAGTGGGAGACATGTCCTATTAGTCAAAGCCGCTCTAACCAAACTTGAATGGATTTTGTACTAGCGACGCCCTATTGATTAGGAGCGGCTGGATTTTAGGGCATTAGTTTTCGCTTCTTCAAGGGGCTTTTGTGACATTTGCAATCGACAGCAAACGACTTTGGCTTCGGGAGCGGAGATTTGAAAGCACGGGATTGCATTTATTCCTGATCTGACGACACAAAGACGTTATATGACGTGTTTCGAGGTGCGGACATCAAAAGTATAAAAACTTGGGATAGAGGGACACTTAAGTGCCAAAAGTTTGAAAATGTATATTTAAGTATCAAAATCAGAAAAAAAAATGTAACACTTAAGTGCCAATGGCAAGAAATTTCAGCTAAATTGTTGACATGACATTTTTCTGACGAGATAAGTGGAAAACAACGTTGTTTTTAGCATTGGCGTGGCTAGATAAGTGCAAAACAATGTTTTTTTAGCGTTGACATGGCTAGATAAATCTAAAACGACGTCGTTTTGACACTGATGTCGCCTCAAAATTGAATTTTAATATATATATATATATATTAATGAAGGTAAATTAAAAAAACTAAAAGAAGAAGAAGAAGAAGAAGAAAAGGGAACACGTTTGGCAAGGGTTGAGGCCCTAGCCACCGCCACCCCACCGTCATCGGAAAGGGCCGATGACGGTGGGGTGAGGGTCGGCTAGGGTCATTGGCCACTAGGCAATGGTCGGCGACCTTGTCCAACTGTATAGGCCCTTGCCTAGATTTGGGGTGGAATGCTCATTGGGTCGCCCTAGCTAATGATAGCCCTTGGCCTTATTGGGTGAGGTGAACCTCACTAGATCTTGGGGTTGTGAGCCCTTGTCGGTTGCTGGCAAGGGCCACGGCCCCTCGCCTAGGTAGCAAGGCTTCTCTGGCCACAATGAAAAAAATAAAAAGAAGAGTAAAAATAGTAAGAATTTAGAAAAAATATTAAAAAATTGTTCGTGTCAACTTCGATTGTGCCACATAAAACGGCGGCCAATGTCAATGTTAGCGATTTTTGGCGAAAATTGATCGAATGGACTCAATTGACACATATGCAAAATATTACAATACTAGAAATAAATCAGTTCAGGGGTCTTTGGGAAATTGTGTTACAATACTAGAAATAGTTTTTGAGTGATAATTGTTCAAAGAGTTCTAAACCTATTTAACAACCAATATTGTCTTAAACTTTCAATTTTATCAATTTAGTTCTAAACATTTTGACGATTTTCTAATGTAGTTCATATGGCTAATTTTGGCCAGCAACAGCTAATGTGACCCTCTAATTAGTGCTGGCTGTCCTCCATGGTAGTGCTAACGTGGAATATTTTTGCAATCTTTTTAAATTTTTGATTTTTTATTCTTTTGTTGGGTTTTTGGTGGTAAAAAAAAAAATTAGTTTAGGGTAAATTTATCGCATATGTATCAATTTCGGGTTTTTTGTGGTATTAACCTAAAGCATTTTGATGGTGAACATAACAATATGCTGACTAACGAACAACACTT
This sequence comes from Eucalyptus guilfoylei, assembly GCA_016097605.1. NCBI lineage: Eukaryota > Viridiplantae > Streptophyta > Magnoliopsida > Myrtales > Myrtaceae > Eucalyptus > Eucalyptus guilfoylei. Next base: position 22,453,041 of record CM027860.1, read on the forward strand.
TTTACATGAAATAAATCAATTCAAGGGTCTTAGGGAAATTGTGTTACAATACTAGAAACAGTTTTTGAGTGATGATTGTCCAAAAGTTTTAAACCTATTTAACGGCTAATATTGTCCTAAATTTTCAGTTTTATCAAATTTTTTTTTATACATTTTGACGATTTTTCAAAGTAGTCCATATGGCTAATTTTGGCCATCAATAGTTAATGTGACCCTCTTGTTAGTGCAGGCTGTGCTACATGGTAGTGCTAATGTGGAAGTTTTTACAAATTTTAAATTTCTTGAATTTTTTATTCTTTTCTTTTCTTTGTTTTTCCATTGTCCATCTTCCTGAAAGGGCTAGTGGAGGCCGATAGGGCCTTGAAGATGGCCCGCACAAAATAAAAATAAAAAATAAAAAAGATAAGATATTTTTACAAAAATTACAAACGTAAGACAGTTGACGTCAACGTCAGTGATTTCCAACCCATATTGACTCGGAGGACTATATTAAAAAAATTATCAAAATGTTTAGGACTAAATTAATCAAATTAAAAAATTTAATACTGAAATAGCATCATATAGCAGGTTTAGGACTCTTTAATTAATTTTGCCCTATTTTTCGGTAGATAAAAAAGGGATAAGTGTATTAGAAGTTCTAGAACTTATCACGAAAGTGCGATTAAGTTCTAAAACTTTCAAAAAGTGCAATTAAATCCTAAAATTTGTCACCAAAGTGCATCGAGTCCTAAAACTTTAAAAAATTGTAATTAATGAAGAACTTGATTGGATCAATTTGACAAGTTCTAAGATTCAGTTGCATTTTTTGAAAGTTTGAGGATTCGATTGTACTTTCTTGACAAGTTTTGGGACTTAATTGTACTTCTTGAAATTTTTAGGACTCAATTACACTTTTATGACAAATTTTAGGATTTTCAGTGCATTTATTTGGATAAAGAAAGTCAAAAGTTATAAGGATTTTCATGATATTTGGCCATCAAACTATTTCTCTTTTGTCTACTAATGCTGATTTCCTTTTATTAGGAGACAACAGGTTTCATCGACTCATTTTAGAAAAAAAGAATTAGCCGAAAGATGCATAGAGATTTCTAATCACGATGATATTTGAATGCATGCGTGGGATCCTTCGAGAAATTCTGAACAGATCCTAAGCACGAGATTCTTATTTATGCAAATCAATAATCGCATTTCCAAGGCTATAGACTTCTTTCCATGACGGGTGCTTAACAACACCACCATCTATATAAAGCAGGGTTAGCATACTGAGAGATTCGTTACAACTTTCGCAATGGCTCTTCCTGCTTTGTTCACAAGCTTCGTCCCCTCCTCAATCAGCCATAGCCAACCCTCTCTCTTGTCCTTTAGACACCCTCGCTGCTCCTCCTCCTCCTCCTCCTCCTCCTCAGGCGCTAAATCGGTGACATGCGCCGTGACGATCGAGAATCCAGAGATCGTGAGACGTTCGGCAAATTGGAAACCTAATGTGTGGGACTACGAGTTTCTCCAGTCACTCAGAGTTGATTACACGGTAATGATCCTTTTTGGTTTGGCACAATAACCAGCCTGGCTATGTTCTATGGAAAATGTTCACATCTCGGTCCTGAACTTTGTATTCCTTTTTTTCCAATCTTGTCCTTGAACTTGTGGGAATTCCCTATCGAATTTCTTGGTCTATGGTTCCGGCAAATTGAAGCTCATGTGCGTGTCAATGCTAGCGGAAAGTGTGATGCAGAAAACTCGGTACAAGTTTTAAGTTCAAGGATCATGTTGAGAAGGGGAAAAAAGAACAACATAAGTTGAGGATCGTATTATTGCTTTTCCCTACTTTCTTTTTACTTTGATGAGATAGAGTCCACAACACCCAAAATGGCATAGAAACAAAAACGAAACTGTATTTTGAATTAGATATAAGGATGTATACTACTTGAGTACTTTTGTATACGACCAACCACTGCCACTCTATCAAATACGACCGACATAACAATATTCCATAGAGATACTAATAAACTTGATCAAAATGGTATATTCTCAACAATGCTTACTCTGCTTATGTATTACTTTTGATTAAGATCTCATTTTTCTGAATGTTTTACGTGCCTAGGAGGATAAAAATGCCGAGCAAGTCCAAAGGTTGAAGGAAGAAATCAGGGGTCTATTCAACAGGGAGATGAACCAGGTGGCCAAGCTCGAGTTCATTGACGCGGTTCAAAGACTCGGACTAGGATACCATTTTGAGATGGAGATAAAAAATGCTCTCAGTTCCATCTATGACAACACCGGATATGCTCAGCTTTTGAACGATCTCCATGCAGTTTCCCTTGGATTCCGGTTACTCAGACAACATGGATACAAAATACCACAAGGTATTCGCCATATGGTTACCCTTTTGTAAATTATGTTGATGCATCAAAAGTTACCTTACCGTTCCTTTTTTTGGACATATAGATGTATTTCAACAATTTATGAACAAGACGGGCACGTTCGACGAATCACTCAATAAGGATGTGAGGGGGCTTCTTGGTCTTTATGAAGCTTCTTTTCATGGATTGGAAGGTGAAACCATACTTGATGAAGCGAGGAACTTTGCTTCTAAGCATCTAAAGGATCTAAACCTCGACAAAGTTCCCGCTATGTTAGCGAGCTACGTGAGTCATGCATTAGATATGCCGATCCACTGGAGGCCAAATAGGTTGGAGGCTCGGTGGTTCATGGACATGTACGGGAAACAGCAAGACATGATCCCTTCCTTGCTGCGATTGGCTAAATTAGACTTCAATCTAGTGCAATCAGTCCACAAGAAGGAAGTTAGCAATATGGCAAGGTATACACAAGCACTCTATATATAAACACCAAACCTGTAGGAGCTTATTTAGATCGACTTAGTTGTTGCATGGTAAATTTCTCAGGTGGTGGGTTGAACTTGGCGCGAACAAGATGACCTTCTTCAGAGACAGATTGGTGGAACACTATTTTTGGTGCTGCGCCATGGTTTTCGAACCTCAATATACAGCTTACAGGGAAATGACGACGAAGCTCACTTGTATGGTGACACTTATCGATGACGTTTATGATGTATATGGGACGCAGGAAGAACTTGAGCTCTTGACAGATTTTCTTGTTAGGTTAGTGTAATATGATTACTATCATCATTTTCCCTCGTAACTATTGTTGCCCAGAGAAACGATAAGCAATTAAATAGTCTCTGAATGACACAAGAGATACAACAAATTTTGATAGTTCTATGATATAAATTCTCCGATTTATTTTGAACATATCACTTTTTAAATTAGATTATTTTTTCCTCTATATAATTTATTGGTCTGGGCAATTAAAGTAGTAGTAAGTACTAACTTTCATTGTTATTACTAAAAGTGTATCGGGTGCTGGTAAAATTTACAAAATGTTGAAATGTTGATGTCTTATCCAGGTGGGACATCACAGAAATCGATAAGCTTCCTCCAACAATAAGAGATAGTTACATGGCCTTGTACAACACGACCAATGAAATTGGGTGTTGGACGATGAGAGAGCTAGGAATCAACACCATTCCTTACATGCAAAAAGTGGTAATCTTGCTGAATCTTTCACCTAATAATTTCTAGCCTGTGCAAGGCAACTCACTTTTCTATTTCTGACTTTCGTAATGAAACTTCTATTTAAACATTTGAGAATTCGAAAAATGTACGAGAGAAGAATGTCCTTCGGCTTTGTCATTGACATACTTTTTTCGAATTTCAATCCTCTAGTGGGCGGATGAATGCAAGGCGTACATAAAGGAGGTCCATTGGTACAACAAGGGCATCAAACCGACACTGAAGGAGTACATGGACAATGCGGTGGATTCAATCGGAGGGCTGATTATGCTGTTGGGCAGCTACTTCCTAACCACGGACAAATTGACGGAAGAGGGGCTTGATTATGTGTCGAAAATCCCGAGTGTCATGCATTGCTCTGCCAAGATCCTTCGACTCAACAATGATCTCAGTACCTCATCGGTAAATTACTTTGACGTTTACCTTTCTCCTTTTGTAAAATCGCTTACGAAGAGAAAGCACATCATTGATGGATTAAAAAATACGCGCTATTCTTTTTAATATATTCGATGAGAATCCCGAGACTTATGTTTGTGAAACATCAATCTCATTCATGGTCAGTATGAATTGGCACGAGGAGACAACTTCAAGGCGCTAGAATGCTACATGAATGAAACTGGCGCCTCGGAAGAGGCCACGCGCGAGCATGTCAGGCAAATGGTGCACGAGACCTGGAAGAGGATGAACAAAGACATGTTTGAGGACTACCCATATTATGGGTTCGGGCCTTTTCTTGGCGCTTGTCTGAACTTGGCACGAGCTTCTCAGTGCTTTTACCAGTACGGAGACGGACATGGCCTTCCCGACAACGAAACAAAGGACCACCTTGTGAAGGCACTATTTGACCCTGTGCCCCTCGATTAGGGATGCATATTACCGACAGAGGTCTCACTGTTGGAGAGAGCCTATCGACTTACGTGTTATTATTAGCTTTTGGGGTGAGTGGCTCTGGAAGCTCTAAGACTTTGAAACTATTGTAATTGAAGCCTATACGATAGATGGGCGTTCTACGAGCTCCATAAAATTCACCGGGGAACCTCATGCTATTCGGGGCTTTGAGTTGTGGTTGATATACATAATTGATAAAAAAATTTGTGGTGATTGTTGATACTTAATTTTTAGGCGACGCGTTCGAAAAGGTAAAAAAATCGAGATTTAGATTTCCGATCGCGATGGAGCCCGTTTCTCACTAAAAAAATATCGTTTCTCATTTCTTTATTTTGTATTGTTACTTTTAAGCAATTCCCAATTCATTTTCGAGAAAAATTCGAAAAGTCGAACTTTGATCAAAAAGTCAATCCCGAGTTGAAAATCAACTTTTCACCTAAATTTCACTTTCATTAAATCAATTTTTCAAAAATTCAAAGATTTGGCAAAAAACTCAACATTTTTGTAATTTCACTAAATTGACAATAACAATAGTTGTAGATCTGTCCCATTAAAATTGTGACTTAGGTATAGGACCCCTCGTTCAACGAATTAATAATGGAGGGAGAGATAGTAAGGAGAGAAGAGAGAAGATTTTGAAAACTCTAATTAATAAGACTCATTTCGGACACGTGATAATCAACGAGTGGAATTGGTGCGGAAAGCCACAGCTATTCAATAGTTTCTTACTTTTATTAAATGATTTATTGAGCGACACACCTTTTCATTTATCTTTAATGCGTGTCACCTAAATCTGAGCGGTGTAAGCACATGTCGACCGGCATGCTGAATCTCTCAAAACTACTATGGAGAAGAGATAGTAAGGAGAGAGAAGAGAGGAAATTTTGAAAACTCTAATGAGTAGGACTCATTTCAGTGTTAATCAATGAGTGGAGCTGGCACGGAAAGCCACAACTATCCAATACTTTCTCACTTTTATTAAATTATTTATTGAGTGACACGACATCTTTTCGTTTATCATCAATGCATGTCACCTAAATCCGAGAGGTGTAAGCATATGTCGGCCGACATGTCAAACATCTAATGTCTACTATGGATGGATGCTGGAAGGGGGGACCTTTTTGGATTGGAAGCCAAATTTCGTGTTCTTTTGTGAGATATTTGAAAGTTCTCATATAGAATTGACTTTATCATTCGTACATGTCTAGATTGACAATAACTATGTTCCTAGGTCCATGTTATTAGGATTTTGACTTTGATATAGGACACCTTTGTTAAGCTTCAATCGGAGCTCATCTATGGACAGTGTCTTTGTGTATTGATTATGATTTCTCAGTCTCCATAAACAACAACCATCAAAAGTTACATGTTTAAAGATTTTCTTTCTTTTTAATCTGTAGGCGTTGTATGACAATACGTACGATGGAAAGGGAGTTTGGTGGAGTCCTAGTTTAATGGGAGACATATCCTACTATTCATAGCCACCCTAGCCAAACTCACATCAATTTTGTACTAGCGACGCCCTATTGATTAGGAGCGGCTGGATTTGGGGGGCATTAGTTTTCGCTTCTTTAGAAGGATTTTGTGACATTTGCAATTGATAGCAAACTACCTTCGGCTATGAGAGCAGAGATATGAAAGCATGAGGTTGCATTTATTCTTGACTTGATGTTGCGAAAACATTCTATTACGTTTTTCTTACGGTTTCTTTTTGAAATTTGGCGAGTCCTCACTCATTTTCTTTAATATTCTTTCTTTATTTTTTTTTGTCTATATTCGACGGTATCTAGGAGAACGTTTTATAATTTGAGAACTGATTTTTATAAAAAGGAAATAAAAAGTTAGAGGCTTTTCATGATATTTAGCCTTCAAATTATTTCTATTTTGTCTTCTATTGCTAATACTTCTATTAGTTTATCTTAAAGGAGACAACATTTTTTAATTTTTTTTATAGAAAAAATTAAAGTCGGAAGTTGGGGATAATCGTTATATTTCCTCAAATGTCCATATTTCTAGGATAATATATATGTCTCCTTTAACTGTACATATCCTGGATTGGATGATCTTATTAGACTCATGTATTTTTCATTACAAGAGAAACAATAATTCTCTCTTCCACATATTTCTTCTCTTGCTATAGAGCTTTTTGTGGGGGGAAAAAGATACATAAGTGCCATATGACTTTTTTAATCAGTTTGGTCCTATATCGCCACGTTGGTCGAATATTGATTGCTATAGTGCTTCCCGCGAGAAATTCCAGGGATTTGTTTTATGTGGTTTTTTTAAATAAATTTTTAAGTCTGGTGTGGCATTTTAAAAAGAAATTGAAGTACGGACAAAGCACATGAGGACGTGGCACTTGTGGTACTTGATTTTGCGCTAAGTTTTCTGCAACTTACAATTTTCTATTTTCATTGGGAAAAATATCAAAAAAGTCTTGAATCTATTATATTAATAAAAATTTAATTCTAAACATTTCAATTAAATCAATTTAATCCTAAACGTATTTGTGACAATTGAGTCCATTCGACCACCAATATTCGCTAGAAACCGCTCACACGAACACCGGTTGTCTTATGTAGCATGATTGTGGTCGAGATGGACAAATTTTTAATATTTTTTTTCTTCTGAATTTTTACTATTTTTACTATTTTTTTCATTGTGGCTAGAGAAGCCTTGCAGCACCGTGGCACTTGCTAGTGGCCGTGAGAGGGCTCACAAGCCCTCACTTGGTGCTTGGCGAGGTTCGCTAGTGACCCTTTCTCGGCCACAATGGAAAAAAAGAAAAGAAAAGAAAAGAAAAGAAAAGAAAAGAAAAGAAAAGAAACATAATAAAAAAGTTTACAAAAAATTGAAAATTGTAAATTTTGTCTATGTCAACGCTGATTGTGCCACATAAGACGACTGATATCAAAGTTAGTGATTTTCGGCGAAAATTGACCAGATGAACTCAATTGTCACAAATGCAAAATGTTTATGACTAAATTGGTCCAATTGAAAGATAAGACTTAATTAAAATCAATGTAATAAGTTTAAGAATTTTTTTTTTAAAATACTTTTCCATTTCACTGTCTTGTCAGTCACGAAGGGGCCATTCCCGCTTCAATACTCCTCAAATTGGAAGAGCAATTCCTTTGAAAGTTACCGGTAGATCCCTGAACGGGAACACACATGTGGATTCGGCTTCACTTTGCAGAGCAACGCCAAGCCTCCACCACTTTGTCCTGACCAAGTTGAAACGATCGGGAGCCACTTGTTTAGCTTCTGCTCTCCATTGCAAATTTCAACAGCTAATTTTGCCCTAGTTCCTTGTTTGTGGAGTTAGGGTTTCAAGAGCACAATGAACTCAATCTAAATTGTTAATTTAAGGCAAACAAATGTGATGCAAGACTTCTTTTCCGATGATTTTATTTTGTCGGCGAGCTGCATCGAACATTTTATATCAAAATGAGGCTACGTTAGATTTTCCGTATACACAAATCTCCAATGGCACTGAGGTGATTAATTTTTCAGCAAAATTGCATTGAAGTGATTGAGAAAAAGGTTGTGGCACTGAAACGAACACTAAGTTATGACACTTGGAGCGTCATTTTCCTAAGCTTTTGTTGTTTGAGGAAGAGTCCATTGAGCCTTTTACACAACATTCGTAGCAACAACACATGAGCCACGCCGATGTCGTTTTCCACTAAACTCGCTGCTCTTGAGTGCTTTTCTGACTATTTATGTTGCTTGTTTCGAAAAACAAGCACAATGAACTCAATCTAAATTGTTAATTTAGGACCCCTTCGTTAAGCTTCAATCAGAGCTTCTCCATGGACAACGACTTCGCGTTTTGATTATGATTTGTTAGTATCAATAAACAACAACCATCAAAAGTTACATGTGAATAGCAGATTTTTCTATCTGTGGGCGTTGTACGACACTACGTACAATGGAAAGGGGGTTTGGTGGAGTCCTAGTTTGAGTGGGAGACATGTCCTATTAGTCAAAGCCACTCTAACCAAACTTGAATGGATTTTGTACTAGCGACACCCTATTGATGAGGAGCGGCTGGATTTTAGGGCATTAGTTTTCGCTTCTTCAAGGGGCTTTTGTGACATTTGCAATCGGCAGCAAACAACCTTTGGCTTCGGGAGCGGAGATTTGAAAGCACCGGATTGCATTTATTCCTCATCTGACGACACAAAGACGTTATATGATGTGTTTTGAGGTGCGGACATCAAAAGTATAAAAAATTGGTATAGAGGGATGCTTAAGTGCCAAAAGTTCTAAAAACTTGTTGTTAGTATCAATAAACAACAACCATCAAAAGTTACATGTGAATAGCGGGTTTTTCTATCTCGTGGGCGCCGTACGACACTACGTACGATGGAAAGGGGGTTTGGTGGAGTCCTAGTTTGAGTAGGAGAAATGTCCTATTAGTCAAAGCCACTCTAACCAAACTTGAATGGATTTTGTACTAGCGACACCCTATTGATGAGGAGCGGCTGGATTTTAGGGCATTAGTTTTCGCTTCTTCAAGGGGCTTCTGTGACATTTGCAATTGACAGCAAACAACCTTTGGCTTCAGGAGCGGAGATTTGAAAGCACAGGATTGCATTTATTCCTGATCTGACGACACAAAGACGTTATATGATGTGTTTAGAGGTGTGGACATCAAAAGTATAAAAATTTGGTATAAAGGGACACTTAAGTGCCAAAAGTTTTAAAAACTTGTTGTTAGTATCAATAAACAACAACCATCAAAAGTTACATATGAATAGCAGATTTTTCCATCTGTGGGCGTTCTACGACACTACGTACGATGGAAAGGGGGTTTGGTGGCGTCCTAGTTTGAGTGGGAGACATGTCCTATTAGTCAAAGCCACTCTAACCAAACTTGAATGGATTTTGTACTAGCGACGCCCTATTGATTAGGAGCGGCTAGCTTTTAGGGCATTAGTTTTCGCTTCTTCAAGGGGCTTTTGTGACATTTGCAATTGATAGCAAACAACCTTGGGCTTCGGGAGCGGAGATTTGAAAGCACGGGATTGCATTTATTCCTAATCTTACGACACAAAGACGTTATATGACGTGTTTCTAGGTGCAGACATCAAAAGTAGAAAAATTTGGTATAGAGGGATGCTTAAGTGCCAAAAGTTCTAAAAACTTGTTGTTAGTACAACAACCATCAAAAGTTACATGTGAATAGCGGGTTTTTCTATCTGTGGGCGCTGTACGACACTACGTACGATGGAAAGGGGGTTTTGTGGAGTCCTAGTTTGAGTGGGAGAAATGTCCTATTAGTCAAAGCCACTCTAACCAAACTTGAATGGATTTTGTACTAGCGACACCCTATTGATGAGGAGCGGCTGGATTTTAGGGCATTAGTTTTCGCTTCTTCAAGGGGCTTCTGTGACATTTGCAATTGACAGCAAACAACCTTTGGCTGCGGGAGCGGAGATTTGAAAGCACAGGATTGCATTTATTCCTGATCTGACGACACAAAGACGTCATATGACGTGTTTCGAGGTGCGGACATCAAAAGTATAAAAATTTGGTATAAAGGGACACTTAAGTGCCAAAAGTTTTAAAAAGTTGTTGTTAGTATCAATAAACAACAACCATCAAAAGTTACAAATGAATAGCAGATTTTTCTATCTGTGGGCGTTGTACGACACTACGTACGATGGAAAGGGGGTTTGGTGGAGTCCTAGTTTGACTGGTAGACATGTCCTATTAGTCAAAGCCACTCTAACCAAACTTGAATGGATTTTGTACTAGCGACGCCCTATTGATTAGGAGCGGCTGGCTTTTAGGGCATTAGTTTTCGCTTCTTCAAGGGGCTTTTGTGACATTTGCAATCGGCAGCAAACAACCTTTTGCTTCGGGAGCGGAGATTTGAAAGCACGGGATTGCATTTATTACTAATCTGACGACACAAGGACGTTATATGATGTGTTTTGAGGTGCGGACATCAAAAGTATAAAAATATGGTATAGAGGGATGCTGAAGTGCAAAAAGTTCTAAAAACTTGTTGTTAGTATCAATAAACAACAACCATCAAAAGTTACATATGAATAGCAGATTTTTCTATCTGTGGGCGCTGTACAACACTACGTACGATGGAAAGGGGGTTTGGTGGAGTCCTAGTTTGAGTGGGAGAAATGTCCTATTAGTCAAAGCCACTCTAACCAAACTTGAATGGATTTTGTACTAGCGACACCCTATTGATGAGGAGCGGCTGGATTTTACGGCATTAGTTTTCCCTTCTTCAAGGGGATTTTGTGACATTTGCAATCGATTGGAAACAACCTTTGGCTTCGGGAGTGGAGATTTGAAAGCACGAGATTGCATTTATTCCTAATCTGAGGACACAACGACGTTTTATGACGTGTTTCGAGGTGCGGACATCAAAAGTATAAAAATTCGGTATAAAGGGACACTTAAGTGCCAAAAGTTTTAAAAACTTGTTGTTAGTATCAATAAACAACAACCACCAAAAGCTTTACCAAAAAAAAAACAACAACCACCAAAAGTTACATATGAATAGCAGATTTTTCTATCTGTGGGAGTTGTACGACACTACGTACGATGGAAAGGGGGTTTGGTGGAGTCCTAGTTTGAGTGGGAGAAATGTCCTATTAGTCAAAGCCACTCTAACTAAACTTGAATGGATTTTGTACTAGCGACGCCCTATTGATGAGGAGCGGCTGGATTTTAGGGCATTAGTTTTCGCTTCTTCAAGGGGCTTTTGTGACATTGGCAATTGACAGCAAACAACCTTTGGCTTAGGGAGTGGAGATTTGAAAGCACGGGATTGCATTTAATCCTGATCTGACGACACAAAGACGTTATATGACGTGTTTCTAGGTGCAGACATCAAAAGTAGAAAAATTTGGTATAGAGGGATGCTTAAGTGCCAAAAGTTCTAAAAACTTGTTGTTAGTACAACAACCATCAAAAGTTACATGTGAATAGCGGGTTTTTCTATCTGCGGGCGCTGTACGACACTATGTACGTTGGAAAGGGGGTTTGGTGGAGTCCTAGTTTGAGTGGGAGAAATGTCCTATTAGTCAAAGCCACTCTAACCAAACTTGAATGGATTTTGTACTAGCGACGCCCTATTGATGAGGAGCGGCTGGATTTTAGTGCATTAGTTTTCGCTTCTTCAAGGGGCTTTTGTGACATTTGCAATTGACAGCAAACAACCTTTGGCTCCGGGAGCGGAGATTTGAAAGCACAGGATTGCATTTATTCCTGATCTGACGACACAAAGACGTCATATGACGTGTTTCGAGGTGCGGATATCAAAAGTATAAAAATTTGGTATAAAGGGACACTTAAGAGCCAAAAGTTTTAAAAACTTGTTGTTAGTATCAATAAACAACAACCATCAAAAGTTACATAAGAATAACAGATTTTTCCATCTGTGGGCGTTGTACGACACTACGTACGATGGAAAGGGGGTTTGGTGGAGTCCTAGTTTGAGTGGGAGACATGTCCTATTAGTCAAAGCCACTCTAAGCAAACTTGAATGGATTTTGTACTAGCGACGCCCTATTGATTAGGAGCGGCTGGCTTTTAGGGCATTAGTTTTCGCTTCTTCAAGGGGCTTTTGTGACATTTGCAATCGATAGCAAACAACCTTGGGCTTTGGGAGCGGAGATTTGAAAGCACGGGATTGCATTTATTCCTAATCTGACGACACAAAGACGTTATATGACGTGTTTCTAGGTGCAGACATCAAAAGTATAAAAATTTGGTATAGAGGGATGCTTAAGTGCCAAAAGTTCTAAAAACTTGTTGTTAGTATCAATAAACAACAACCATCAAAAGTTACATGTGAATATCGGGTTTTTCTATCTGTGGGCGCTGTACGACACTACGTACGATGGAAAGGGGGTTTGGTGGAGTCCTAGTTTGGGTAGGAGAAATGTCCTATTACTCAAAGCCACAGTAACCAAACTTGAATGGATTTTGTACTAGCGACACCCTATTGATGAGGAGCGGCTGGATTTTCGGACAATAGTTTTCGCTTCTTCAAGGGGATTTTGTGACATTAGCAATCGATAGCAAACAACCTTTGGCTTCGGGAGCGGAGATTTGAAAGCACGGGATTGCATTTATTCCTAATCTGACGACACAAAGATGATTTATGACGTGTTTCGAGGGGCAGACATGAAAAGTATAAAAATTTGGTATAAAGGGACACTTAAGTGCCAAAAGTTTTAAAAAGTTGTTGTGAGTATCAATAAACAACAACCATCAAAAGTTACATATGAATAGCAGATTTTTCTATCTGTGGGCGTTGTACGACACTACGTACGATGGAAAGGGGGTTTGGTGGAGTCCAAGTTTGAGTGGGAGACATGTCCTATTAGTCAATGCCACTCTAACCAAACTTGAATGGATTTTGTACTAGCGACACCCTATTGATGAGGAGCGGATGGATTTTAGGGCATTAGTTTTCGCTTCTTCAAGGGGCTTTTGCGGCATTTGCAATTGACAGCAAACAACCTTTGGCTTCGGGAACGGAGATTTGAAAGCACAGGATTGCATTTATTCCTGATCTGATGACACAAAGACGTTATATGATGTGTTTAGAGGTGTGGACATCAAAAGTATAAAAATTTGGTATAAAGGGACACTTAAGTGCCAAAAGTTTTAAAAACTTGTTGTTAGTATCAATAAACAACAACCACCAAAAGCTTTAACAAAAAAAAAACAACAACCACCAAAAGTTACATATGAATAGCAGATTTTTCTATCTGTGGGCGTTGTACGACACTACGTACGATGGAAAGGGGGTTTGGTGGAGTCCTAGTTTGAGTGGGAGAAATGTCCTATTAGTCAAAGCCACTCTAACCAAACTTGAATGGATTTTGTACTAGCGACGCCCTATTGATTAGGAGTGGTTGGATTTTAGGGCATTAGTTTTCGCTTCTTCAAGGGGCTTTTGTGACATTTGCAATCGGCAGCAAACAACCTTTGGCTTCGGGAGCGGAGATTTGAAAGCACCGGATTACATTTATTCCTGATTTGATGACACAAAGACGTTATATGATGTGTTTTGTGGTGCGGACATCAAAAGTAGAAAAATTTGGTTTAGAGGGATGCTTAAGTGCCAAAAGTTCTAAAAACTTGTTGTTAGTACAACAACCATCAAAAGTTACATGTGAATAGCGGGTTTTTCTATCTGTGGGCGGTGTACGACACTACGTACGATGGAAAGGGGGTTTGGTGGAGTCCTAGTTTGAGTGGGAGAAATGTCCTATTAGTCAAAGCCACTCTAACCAAACTTGAATGGATTTTGTACTAGCGCCACCCTATTGATGAGGAGCGGCTGGATTTTAGGGCATTAGTTTTCGCTTCTTCAAGGGGCTTTTGTGACATTTGCAATCGGCAGCAAACAACCTTTGGCTTCGGGAGCGGAGATTTGAAAGCACCGGATTACATTTAATCCTGATCTGACGACACAAACACGTTATATGACGTGTTTCTAGGTGCAGACATCAAAAGTAGAAAAATTTGGTATAGAGGGATGCTTAAGTGCCAAAAGTTGTAAAAACTTGTTGTTAGTACAACAACCATCAAAAGTTACATGTGAATAGCGGGTTTTTCTATCTGCGGGCGCTGTACGACACTATGTACGTTGGAAAGGGGGTTTGGTGGAGTCCTAGTTTGAGTGGGAGAAATGTACTATTAGTCAAAGCCACTCTAACCAAACTTGAATGGATTTTGTACTAGCGCCACCCTATTGATGAGGAGCGGCTGGATTTTAGGGCATTAGTTTTCGCTTCTTCAAGGGGCTTTTGTGACATTTGCAATCGGCAGCAAACAACCTTTGGCTTCGGGAGCGGAGATTTGAAAGCACCGGATTACATTTATTCCTGATTTGATGACACAAAGACGTTATATGATGTGTTTTGAGGTGCGGACATCAAAAGTAGAAAAATTTGGTTTAGAGGGATGCTTAAGTGCCAAAAGTTCTAAAAACTTGTTGTTAGTACAAAAACCATCAAAAGTTACATGTGAATAGCGGGTTTTTCTATCTGTGGGCGGTGTACGACACTACGTACGATGGAAAGGGGGTTTGGTGGAGTCCTAGTTTGAGTGGGAGAAATGTCCTATTAGTCAAAGCCACTCTAACCAAACTTGAATGGATTTTGTACTAGCGACGCCCTATTGATGAGGAGCGGCTGGATTTTAGGGCATTAGTTTTCGCTTCTTCAAGGGGCTTTTGTGACATTTGCAATTGACAGCAAACAACCTTTGGCTTCGGGAGCGGAGATTTGAAAGCACAGGATTGCATTTATTCCTGATCTGACGACACAAAGACGTCATATGACGTGTTTCGAGGTGCGGACATTAAAAGTATAAAAATTTGGTATAAAGGGACACTTAAGAGCCAAAAGTTTTAAAAACTTGTTGTTAGTATCAATAAACAACAACCCTCAAAAGTTACATATGAATAGCATATTTTTCTATCTGTAGGCGTTGTACGACACTACGTACGATGGAAAGGGGGTTTGGTGGAGTCCTAGTTTGAGTGGGAGAAATGTCCTATTAGTCAAAGCCACTCTAACCAAACTTGAATGGATTTTGTACTAGCGACGCCCTATTGATTAGGAGCGGCTGGCTTTTAGGGCATTAGTTTTCGCTTCTTCAAGGGGCTTTTGTGACATTTGCAATCGATAGCAAACAACCTTTGGTTTCGGGAGCGGAGATTTGAAAGCACAGGATTGCATTTATTCCCGATCTGATGACAGAAAGACGTTATATGATGTGTTTAGAGGTGTGGACATCAAAAGTATAAAAATTTGGTATAGAGGGATGCTTAAGTGCCAAAAGTTCTAAAAACTTGTTGTTAGTATCAATAAACAACAACCATCAAAAGTTACATATGAATAGCAGATTTTTCTATCTGTGGGCGCTGTATGACACTACGTACGATGGAAAGGGGGTTTGGAGGAGTGCTAGTTTGAGTGGGAGAAATGTCCTATTAGTCAAAGCCACGCTAACCAAACTTGAATGGATTTTGTACTAGCGACGCCCTATTGATTAGGAGCGGCTGGATTTTAGGGCATTAGTTTTCGCTTCTTCAAGGGGCTTTTGTGACATTTGCAATCGATAGCAAACAACCTTTGGCTTCGGGAGCGGAGATTTGAAAACACGGGATTGCATTTATTCCTAATCTGACGACACAAAGACGTTATATGACGTGTTTCTAGGTGCAGACATCAAAAGTATAAAAATTTGGTATAGAGGGATGCTTAAGTGCCAAAAGTTCTAAAAACTTGTTGTTAGTATCTATAAACAACAACCATCAAAATTTACATGTGAATAGCGGGTTTTTATATCTGTGGGCGTTGTACGACACCACGTACGATGGAAAGGGGGTTTGGTGGAGTCCTAGTTTGAGTGGGAGAAATGTCCTATTAGTCAAAGCCACTCTAACCAAACTTGAATGGATTTTGTACTAGTGACACCCTATTGATGAGGAGCGGCTGGATTTTAGGGCATTAGTTTTCTCGTCTTCAAGGGGCTTTTGTGACATTTGCAATTGACAGCAAACAACCTTTGGCTTCGGGAGCGGAGATTTGAAAGCACAGGATTGCATTTATTCCTGATCTGACGACACAAAGACGTCATATGACGTGTTTCGAGGTGCGGACATCAAAAGTATAAAAATTTGGTATAAAGGGACACTTAAGAGCAAAAAGTTTTAAAAACTTGTTGTTAGTATCAATAAACAACAACCATCAAAAGTTACATATGAATAGCAGATTTCTCTATCTGTGGGCGTTGTACGACACTACGTACGATGGAAAGGGGGTTTGGTGGAGTCCTAGTTTGAGTGGGAGACATGTCCTGTTAGTCAAAGCCACTCTAACCAAACTTGAATGGATTTTGTACTAGCGACGCCCTATTGATTTGGAGCGGCTGGATTTTAGGGCATTAGTTTTCGCTTCTTCAAGGGGCTTTTGTGACATTTGCAATCGGCAGAAAACAACCTTTGGCTTCGGGAGCGGAGATTTGAAAGCACCGGATTACATTTATTCCTGATTTGATGACACAAAGACGTTATATGATGTGTTTTGAGGTGCGGACATCAAAAGTAGAAAAATTTGGTTTAGAGGGATGCTTAAGTGCCAAAAGTTCTAAAAACTTGTTGTTAGTATCTATAAACAACAACCATCAAAAGTTACATATGAATAGCTGATTTTTCTATCTGTGGGCGTTGTACGACACTACGTACGATGGAAAGGGGGTTTGGTGGAGTCCTAGTTTGAGTGGGAGAAATGTCCTATTAGTCAAAGCCACTCTAACCAAACTTGAATGGATTTTGTACTAGCGAAACCCTATTGATGAGGAGCGGCTGGATTTTGGGGCATTAGTTTTCGCTTCTTCAAAGGGCTTTTGTGACATTTGCAATTGACAGCAAACAACCTTTGGAATCGGGAGCGGAGATTTGAAAGCACAGGATTGCATTTATTCCTGATCTGACGACAGAAAGACGTCATATGACGTGTTTCGAGGTGCGGACATCAAAAGTATAAAAATTTGCTATAAAGGGACACTTAAGAGACAAAAGTTTTAAAAACTTGTTGTTAGTATCAATAAACAACAACCATCAAAAGTTACATAGGAATAGAAGATTTTTCTATCTGTGGGCGTTGTACGATACTACGTACGATGGAAAGGGGGTTTGGTGGAGTCCTAGTTTGAGTGGGAATCATTTACTATTAGTCAAAGCCACTCTAACCAAACTTGAATGGATTTTGTACTAGCGACGCCCTATTGATTAGGAGTGGTTGGATTTTAGGGCATTAGTTTTCGCTTCTTCAAGGGGCTTTTGTGACATTTGCAATCGGCCGCAAACAACCTTTGGCTTCGTGAGCGGAGATTTGAAAGCACCGGATTGCATTTACTCCTGATCTGACGACACAAAGACGTTATATGATGTGTTTTGAGGTGCGGACATCAAAAGTAGAAAAATTTGGTATAGAGGGATGCTTAAGTGCCAAAAGTTCTAAAAACTTGTTGTTAGTATCAATAAACAACAACCATCAAAAGTTACATATGAATAGCTGATTTTTCTATCTGTGGGCGCTGTACGACACTACGTACGATGGAAAGGGGGTTTGGTGGAGTCCGAGTTTGAGTGGGAGAAATGTCCTATTAGTCAAAGCCACTCTAACCAAACTTGAATCGATTTTGTACTAGCGACGCCCAACTGATGAGGAGCGGATGGATTTTAGGGCAATAGTTTTCGCTTCTTCAAGGGGCTTTTGTGACATTTGCAGTTGACAGCAAACAACCTTTGGCTTCGGGAACGGAGATTGGAAAGCACAGGATTGCATTTATTTCTGATCTGACGAGACAAAGACGTCATATGACGTGTTTCGAGGTGCGGACATTAAAAGTATAAAAATTTGGTATAAAGGGACACTTAAGAGCCAAAAGTTTTAAAAACTTGTTGTTAGTATCAATAAACAACAACCATCAAAAGTTACATATGAATAGCATATTTTTCTATCTGTAGGCGTTGTACGACACTACGTACGATGGAATGGGGGTTTGGTGGAGTCCTAGTTTGAGTGGGAGAAATGTCCTATTAGTCAAAGCCACTCTAACCAAACTTGAAGGGATTTTGTACTAGCGACCCCCTATTGATGAGGAGCGGCTGGATTTTAGGGCATTAGTTTTCGCTTCTTCAAGGGGCTTTTGTGACATTTGCAATTGACAGCAAACAACCTTTGGCTTCGGGAGCGGAGATTTGAAAGCACAGGATTGCATTTATTCCTGATCTGACGACAGAAAAACGTCATATGACGTGTTTCGAGGTGCGGACATCAAAAGTATAAAAATTTGGTATAAATGGACACTTAAGAGCCAAAAGTTTTAAAAACTTGTTGTTAGTATCAATAAACAACAACCATCAAAAGTTACATATGAATAGCAGATTTTTCTATCTGTGGGCGTTGTACGACACTACGTACGATGGAAAGGGGGTTTGGTGGAGTCCTAGTTTGAGTGGGAGACATGTCCTATTAGTCAAAGCCACTCTAACCAAACTTGAATGGATTTTGTACTAGCGACGCCCTACTGATTAGGAGTGGCTGGATTTTAGGGCATTAGTTTTCACTTCTTCAAGGGGCTTTTGTGACATTTGGAATCGATAGCAAACAACCTTTGGTTTCGGGAGCGGAGATTTGAAAGCACAGGATTGCATTTATTCCTAATCTGAGGACACAAAGACGTTATATGACGTGTTTCTAGGTGCAGACATCAAAAGTATAAAAATTTGGTATAGAGGGATGCTTAAGTGCCAAAAGTTCTAAAAACTTGTTGTTAGTATCAATAAACAACAACCATCAAAAGTTACATATGAATAGCAGATTTTTCTATATGTGGGCGCTGTACGACACTACGTACGATGGAAAGGGGGTTTGGAGGAGTCCTAGTTTGAGTGGGAGAAATGTCCTATTAGTGAAAGCCACTCTAACCAAACTTGAATGGATTTTGTACTAGCGCCACCCTATTGATGAGGAGCGGCTGGATTTTAGGTCATTAGTTTTCGCTTCTTCAAGGGGCTGTTGTGACATTTGCAATTGACAGCAAACAACGTTTGGCTTCGGGAGCGGAGATTTGAAAGCACAGGATTGCATTTATTCCTGATCTGACGACACAAAGACGTCATATGACGTGTTTCGTGGTGCGGACATTAAAAGTATAAAAATTTGGTATAAAGGGACACTTAAGAGCCAAAAGTTTTAAAAACTTGTTGTTAGTATCAATAAACAACAACCATCAAAAGTTACATATGAATAGCAGATTTTTCTATCTGTGGGCGTTGTACGACACTACGTACGATGGAAAGGGGGTTTGGTGGAGTCCTAGTTTGAGTGGGAGACATGTCCTATTAGTCAAAGCCACTCTAACCAAACTTGAATGGATTTTGTACTAGCGACGCCCTATTGATTAGGAGCGGCTGGATTTTAGGGCATTAGTTTTCACTTCTTCAAGGGGCTTTTGTGACATTTGCAATCGATAGCAAACAACCTTTGGTTTCGGGAGCGGAGATTTGAAAGCACAGGATTGCATTTATTCCTAATCTGAGGACACAAAGACGTTATATGACGTGTTTCTAGGTGCAGACATCAAAAGTATAAAAATTTGGTATAGAGGGATGCTTAAGTGCCAAAAGTTCAAAAAACTTGTTGTTAGTATCAATAAACAACAACCATCAAAAGTTACATATGAATAGCAGATTTTTCTATATGTGGGCGCTGTACGACACTACGTACGATGGAAAGGGGGTTTGGAGGAGTCCTAGTTTGAGTGGGAGAAATGTCCTATTAGTCAAAGCCACTCTAACCAAACTTGAATGGATTTTGTACTAGCGCCACCCTATTGATGAGGAGCGGCTGGATTTTAGGTCATTAGTTTTCGCTTCTTCAAGGGGCTGTTGTGACATTTGCAATTGACAGCAAACAACCTTTGGCTTCGGGAGCGGAGATTTGAAAGCACAGGATTGCATTTATTCCTGATCTGACGACAGAAAAACGTCATATGACGTGTTTCGAGGTGCGGACATCAAAAGTATAAAAATTTGGTATAAATGGACACTTAAGAGCCAAAAGTTTTAAAAACTTGTTGTTAGTATCAATAAACAACAACCATCAAAAGTTACATATGAATAGCAGATTTTTCTATCTGTGGGCGTTGTACGACACTACATACGAAGGAAAGGGGGTTTGGTGGAGTGCTAGTTTGAGTGGGAGACATGTCCTATTAGTCAAAGCCACTCTAACCAAACTTGAATGGATTTTGTACTAGCGACGCCCTATTGATTAGGAGCGGCTGGATTTTAGGGCATTAGTTTTCGCTTCTTCAAGGGGCTTTTGTGACATTTGCAATCGGCAGCAAACAAACTTTGGCTTCGGGAGCGGAGATTTGAAAGCACCGGATTGCATTTATTCCTGATCTGACGACACAAAGACGTTATATGATGTGTTTTGAGGTGCGATCGTCAAAAGTATAAAAATTTGGTATAGAGGGATGCTTAAGTGCCAAAAGTTCTAAAAACTTGTTGTTAGTATCAATAAACAACAACCATCAAAAGTTACATGTGAATAGCGGGTTTTTCTATCTGTGGGCGCTGTACGACACTACGTACGATGGAAAGGGGGTTTGGTGGAGTCCTAGTTTGAGTAGGAGAAATGTCCTATTAGTCAAAGCCACTCTAACCAAACTTGAATGGATTTTGTACTAGCGACACCCTATTGATGAGGAGTGGCTGGATTTTAGGGCATTAGTTTTCGCTTCTTCAAGGGGCTTTTGTGACATTTGCAATCGATAGCAAACAACCTTTGGCTTCGGGAGCGGAGATTTGAAAGCACGGGATTGCATTTATTCCTAATCTGACGACACAAAGACGTTATATGACGTGTTTCTAGGTGCATACATCAAAAGTATAAAAATTTGGTATAGAGGGATGCTTAAGTGCCAAAAGTTCTAAAAACTTGTTGTTAGTACAACAACCATCAAAAGTTACACGTGAATAGCGGGTTTTTCTATTTGTGGGCGCTGTACGACACTACGTGCGATGGAAAGGGGGTTTGGTGGAGTCCTAGTTTGAGTGGGAGACATGTCCTATTAGTCAAAGCCACTCTAACCAAACTTGAATGGATTTTGTACTAGCGACGCCCTATTGATTAGGAGCGGCTGGATTTTAGGGCATTAGTTTTCACTTCTTCAAGGGGCTTTTGTGACATTTGCAATCGATAGCAAACAACCTTTGGTTTCGGGAGCGGAGATTTGAAAGCACAAGATTGCATTTATTCCTAATCGATGACACAAAGACGTTATATGACGTGTTTCTAGGTGCAGACATCAAAAGTATAAAAATTTGGTATAGAGGGATGCTTAAGTGCCAAAAGTTCTAAAAACTTGTTGTTAGTACAACAACCATCAAAAGTTACATGTGAATAGCGGGTTTTTCTATTTGTGGGCGCTGTACGACACTACGTGCGATGGAAATGGGGTTTGGTGGAGTCCTAGTTTGAGTGGGAGACATGTCCTATTAGTCAAAGCCACTCTAACCAAACTTGAATGGATTTTGTACTAGCAACGCCCTATTGATTAGGAGCGGCTGGATTTTAGTGCATTAGTTTTCGCTTCTTCAAGGGGCTTTTGTGACATTTGCAATCGATAGCAAACAACCTTTGGCTTCGGGAGCGGAGATTTGAAAGCACGGGATTGCATTTATTCCTAATCTGACGACACAAAGACGTTATATGACGTGTTTCTAGGTGCATACATCAAAAGTATAAAAATTTGGTATAGAGGGATGCTTAAGTGCCAAAAGTTCTAAAAACTTGTTGTTAGTACAACAACCATCAAAAGTTACACGTGAATAGCGGGTTTTTCTATTTGTGGGCGCTGTACGACACTACGTGCGATGGAAAGGGGGTTTGGTGGAGTCCTAGTTTGAGTGGGAGACATGTCCTATTAGTCAAAGCCACTCTAACCAAACTTGAATGGATTTTGTACTAGCGACGCCCTATTGATTAGGAGCGGCTGGATTTTAGGGCATTAGTTTTCACTTCTTCAAGGGGCTTTTGTGACATTTGCAATCGATAGCAAACAACCTTTGGTTTCGGGAGCGGAGATTTGAAAGCACAGGATTGCATTTATTCCTAATCTGATGACACAAAGACGTTATATGACGTGTTTCTAGGTGCAGACATCAAAAGTATAAAAATTTGGTATAGAGGGATGCTTAAGTGCCAAAAGTTCTAAAAACTTGTTGTTAGTACAACAACCATCAAAAGTTACATGTGAATAGCGGGTTTTTCTATTTGTGGGCGCTGTACGACACTACGTGCGATGGAAATGGGGTTTGGTGGAGTCCTAGTTTGAGTGGGAGACATGTCCTATTAGTCAAAGCCACTCTAACCAAACTTGAATGGATTTTGTACTAGCAACGCCCTATTGATTAGGAGCGGCTGGATTTTAGTGCATTAGTTTTCGCTTCTTCAAGGGGCTTTTGTGACATTTGCAATCGATAGCAAACAACCTTTGGCTTCGGGAGCGGAGATTTGAAAGCACGGGATTGCATTTATTCCTAATCTGACGACACAAAGACGTTATATGACGTGTTTCTAGGTGCAGACATCAAAAGTATAAAAATTTGGTATAGAGGGATGCTTAAGTGCCAAAAGTTCTAAAAACTTGTTGTTAGTACAACAACCATCAAAAGTTACATGTGAATAGCGGGTTTTTCTATTTGTGGGCGCTGTACGACACTACGTGCGATGGAAAGGGGTTTGGTGGAGTCCTAGTTTGAGTGGGAGACATGTCCTATTAGTCAAAGCCACTCTAACCAAACTTGAATGGATTTTGTACTAGCAACGCCCTATTGATTAGGAGCGGCTGGATTTTAGTGCATTAGTTTTCGCTTCTTCAAGGGGCTTTTGTGACATTTGCAATCGATAGCAAACAACCTTTGGCTTCGGGAGCGGAGATTTGAAAGCACCGGATTGCATTTATTCCTGATCTGACGACACAAAGACGTTATATGATGTGTTTTGAGGTGCGGACATCAAAAGTATAAAAATTTGGTATAGAGGGATGCTTAAGTGCCAAAAGTTCTAAAAACTTGTTGTTAGTACAATAACCATGAAAAGTTACATGTGAATAGCGGGTTTTTCTATCTGTGGGCGCTGTACGACACTATGTACGATGGAAAGGGGGTTTGGTGGAGTCCTAGTTTGAGTGGGAGAAATGTCCTATTAGTCAAAGCCACTCTAACCAAACTTGAATGGATTTTGTACTAGCGACACCCTATTGATGAGGAGCGGCTGGATTTTAGGGCATTAGTTTTCGCTTCTTCAAGGGGCTTCTGTGACATTTGCAATTGACAGCAAACAACCTTTGGTTGCGGGAGCGGAGATTTGAAAGCACAGGATTGCATATATTCCTGATCTTACGACACAAAGACGTCATATGACGTGTTTCGAGGTGCGGACATCAAAAGTATAAAAATTTGGTATAAAGGGACACTTAAGAGCCAAAAGTTTTAAAAACTTGTTGTTAGTATCAATAAACAACAACCATCAAAAGTTACATATGAATAGCAGATTTTTTATCTGTGGGCGTTGTACGACACTACGTACGATGGAAAGGGGGTTTGGTGGAGTCCTAGTTTGAGTGGGAGACATGTCCTATTAGTCAAAGCCACTCTAACCAAACTTGAATGGATTTTGTACTAGCGACGCCCTATTGATTAGGAGCGGCTGGATTTTAGGGCATTAGTTTTCGCTTCTTCAAGGGGCTTTTGTGACATTTGCAATCGATAGCAAACAACCTTTGGCTTCGGGAGCGGAGATTTGAAAGCACGGGATTGCATTTATTCCTAATCTGAGGACACAAAGACGTTATATGACGTGTTTCTAGGTGCAGACCTCAAAAGTATAAAAATTTGGTATAGAGGGATGCTTAAGTGCCAAAAGTTCTAAAAACTTGTTGTTGGTATCTATAAACAACAACCATGAAAATTTACACGTGAATAGCGGGTTTTTCTATCTGTGGGCGTTGTACGACACTACGTAAGATGGAAAGGGGGTTTGGTGGAGTCCTAGTTTGAGTAGGAGAAATGTCCTATTAGTCAAAGCCACTCTAACCAAACTTGAATGGATTTTGTACTAGCGACACCCTATTGATGAGGAGCGGCTGGATTTTAGGGCATTAGTTTTCGCTTCTTCAAGGGGCTTTTGTGACATTTGCAATTGACAGCAAACAACCTTTGGCTTCAGGAGCAGAGATTTGAAAGCACAGGATTGCATTTATTCCTGATCTGACGACACAAAGACGTTATATGATGTGTTTAGAGGTGCGGACATGAAAAGTATAAAAAATTGGTATAAAGGGACACTTAAGTGCCAAAAGTTTTAAAAACTTGTTGTTAGTATCAATAAACAACAACCATCAAAAGTTACATCTGAATAGCAGATTTTTCTATCTGTGGGCCTTGTACGACACTACGTACGATGGAAAGGCGGTTTGGTGGAGTCCTCGTTTGAGGGGGAGACATGTCCTATTAGTCAAAGCCACTCTAACCAAACTTGAATGGATTTTGTACTAGCGATGCCCTATTGATTAGGAGCGGCTGGATTTTAGGGCATTAGTTTTCGCTTCTTCTAGGGGCTTTTGTGACATTTGCAATCGACAGCAAACGACTTTGGCTTCGGGAGGGGAGTTTTGAAAGCACGGGATTGCTTTTATTCCTGATCTGACGACACAAAGACGTTATATGACGTGTTTCGAGGTGCGGACATCAAAAGTATAAAAACTTGGGATAGAGGGACACTTAAGTGCCAAAAGTTTGAAAATGTATATTTAAGTATCAAAATCAGAAAAAAAAATGTAACACTTAAGTGCCAATGGCAAGAAATTTCGGCTATATTGTTGACATGACATTTTTCTGACGAGATAAGTGGAAAACAACGTTGTTTTTAGCATTGGCGTGGCTAGATAAGTGCAAAATAATGTTTTTTTAGCGTTGACATGGCTAGATAAATCTAAAACGACGTCGTTTTGACACCGATGTTGCTTCAAAATTGAATTTTAATATATATATATATATATATTAATGAAGGTAAATTAAAAAAACTAAAAGAAGAAGAAGAAGAAAAGGGAACACGTTTGGCAAGGGTTGAGGCCCTGGCCACCGCCACCCCACCGTCATCGGAAAGGGCCGATGACGGTGGGGTGAGGGTCGGCTAGGGTCATTGGCCACTAGGCAATGGTCGGCGACCTTGTCCAACTGTATAGGCCCTTGCCTAGATTTGGGGTGGAATGCTCATTGGGTCGCCCTAGCTAATGATAGCCCTTGGCCTTATTGGGTGAGGTGAACCTCACTAGATCTTGGGGTTGTGAGCCCTTGTCGGTTGCTGGCAAGGGCGACGGCCCCTCGCCTAGGTAGCAAGGCTTCTCTGGCCACAATGAAAAAAATAAAAAGAAGAGTAAAAATAGTAAGAATTTAGAAAAAATATTAAAAAATTGTTCGTGTCAACTTCGATTGTGCCACATAAAACGGCGGCCAATGTCAATGTTAGCGATTGTTGGCGAAAATTGATCGAATGGACTCAATTGACACATATGCAAAATATTACAATACTAGAAATAAATCAGTTCAGGGGTCTTTGGGAAATTGTGTTACACTACTAGAAATAGTTTTTGAGTGATAATTGTTCAAAGAGTTCGAAACCTATTTAACAACCAATATTGTCTTAAACTTTCAATTTTATCAATTTAGTTCTAAACATTTTGACGATTTTCTAATGTAGTTCATATGGCTAATTTTGGCCAGCAACAGCTAATGTGACCCTCTAATTAGTGTTGGCTGTCCTCCATGGTAGTGCTAACGTGGAATATTTTTGCAATCTTTTTAAATTTTTGATTTTTTATTCTTTTGTTGGGTTTTTGGTGGTAAAAAAAAAATTAGTTTAGGGTAAATTTATCGCATATGTATCAATTTCGGGTTTTTCGTGGTATTAACCTAAAGCATTTTGATGGTGAACATAACAATATGCTGACTAACGAACAACACTTTTTACATGAAATAAATCAATTCAAGGGTCTTAGGGAAATTGTGTTACAATACTAGAAACAGTTTTTGAGTGATGATTGTCCAAAAAGTTTTAAACCTATTTAACGGCTAATATTGTCCTAAATTTTCAGTTTTATCAATTTTTTTTTTTATACATTTTGACGATTTTTCAAAGTAGTCCATATGGCTAATTTTGGCCATCAATAGTTAATGTGACCCTCTTGTTAGTGCAGGCTGTGCTACATGGTAGTGCTAATGTGGAAGTTTTTACAAATTTTAAATTTCTTGAATTTTTTGTTCTTTTCTTTTCTTTGTTTTTCCATTGTCCATCTTCCTGAAAGGGCTAGTGGAGGCCGATAGGGCCTTGAAGATGGCCCGCACAAAATAAAAATAAAAAATAAAAAAGATAAGATATTTTTAAAAAAATTACAAACGTAAGACAGTTGACGTCAACGTCAGTGATTTCCAACCCATATTGACTCGGAGGACTATATTAAAAAAATTATCAAAATGTTTAGGACTAAATTAATCAAATTAAAAAATTTAATACTGAAATAGCATCATATAGCAGGTTTAGGACTCTTTAATTAATTTTGCCCTATTTTTCGGTAGATAAAAAAGGGATAAGTGTATTAGAAGTTCTAGAACTTATCACGAAAGTGCGATTAAGTTCTAAAACTTTCAAAAAGTGCAATTAAATCCTAAAATTTGTCACCAAAGTGCATCGAGTCCTAAAACTTTAAAAAATTGTAATTAATGAAGAACTTGATTGGATCAATTTGACAAGTTCTAAGATTCAGTTGCATTTTTTGAAAGTTTGAGGATTCGATTGTACTTTCTTGACAAGTTTTGGGACTTAATTGTACTTCTTGAAATTTTTAGGACTCAATTACACTTTTATGACAAATTTTAGGATTTTCAGTGCATTTATTTGGATAAAGAAAGTCAAAAGTTATAAGGATTTTCATGATATTTGGCCATCAAACTATTTCTCTTTTGTCTACTAATGCTGATTTCCTTTTATTAGGAGACAACAGGTTTCATCGACTCATTTTAGAAAAAAAGAATTAGCCGAAAGATGCATAGAGATTTCTAATCACGATGATATTTGAATGCATGCGTGGGATCCTTCGAGAAATTCTGAACAGATCCTAAGCACGAGATTCTTATTTATGCAAATCAATAATCGCATTTCCAAGGCTATAGACTTCTTTCCATGACGGGTGCTTAACAACACCACCATCTATATAAAGCAGGGTTAGCATACTGAGAGATTCGTTACAACTTTCGCAATGGCTCTTCCTGCTTTGTTCACAAGCTTCGTCCCCTCCTCAATCAGCCATAGCCAACCCTCTCTCTTGTCCTTTAGACACCCTCGCTGCTCCTCCTCCTCCTCCTCCTCCTCCTCAGGCGCTAAATCGGTGACATGCGCCGTGACGATCGAGAATCCAGAGATCGTGAGACGTTCGGCAAATTGGAAACCTAATGTGTGGGACTACGAGTTTCTCCAGTCACTCAGAGTTGATTACACGGTAATGATCCTTTTTGGTTTGGCACAATAACCAGCCTGGCTATGTTCTATGGAAAATGTTCACATCTCGGTCCTGAACTTTGTATTCCTTTTTTTCCAATCTTGTCCTTGAACTTGTGGGAATTCCCTATCGAATTTCTTGGTCTATGGTTCCGGCAAATTGAAGCTCATGTGCGTGTCAATGCTAGCGGAAAGTGTGATGCAGAAAACTCGGTACAAGTTTTAAGTTCAAGGATCATGTTGAGAAGGGGAAAAAGAACAACATAAGTTGAGGATCGTATTATTGCTTTTCCCTACTTTCTTTTTACTTTGATGAGATAGAGTCCACAACACCCAAAATGGCATAGAAACAAAAACGAAACTGTATTTTGAATTAGATATAAGGATGTATACTACTTGAGTACTTTTGTATACGACCAACCACTGCCACTCTATCAAATACGACCGACATAACAATATTCCATAGAGATACTAATAAACTTGATCAAAATGGTATATTCTCAACAATGCTTACTCTGCTTATGTATTACTTTTGATTAAGATCTCATTTTTCTGAATGTTTTACGTGCCTAGGAGGATAAAAATGCCGAGCAAGTCCAAAGGTTGAAGGAAGAAATCAGGGGTCTATTCAACAGGGAGATGAACCAGGTGGCCAAGCTCGAGTTCATTGACGCGGTTCAAAGACTCGGACTAGGATACCATTTTGAGATGGAGATAAAAATGCTCTCAGTTCCATCTATGACAACACCGGATATGCTCAGCTTTTGAACGATCTCCATGCAGTTTCCCTTGGATTCCGGTTACTCAGACAACATGGATACAAAATACCACAAGGTATTCGCCATATGGTTACCCTTTTGTAAATTATGTTGATGCATCAAAAGTTACCTTACCGTTCCTTTTTTTGGACATATAGATGTATTTCAACAATTTATGAACAAGACGGGCACGTTCGACGAATCACTCAATAAGGATGTGAGGGGGCTTCTTGGTCTTTATGAAGCTTCTTTTCATGGATTGGAAGGTGAAACCATACTTGATGAAGCGAGGAACTTTGCTTCTAAGCATCTAAAGGATCTAAACCTCGACAAAGTTCCCGCTATGTTAGCGAGCTACGTGAGTCATGCATTAGATATGCCGATCCACTGGAGGCCAAATAGGTTGGAGGCTCGGTGGTTCATGGACATGTACGGGAAACAGCAAGACATGATCCCTTCCTTGCTGCGATTGGCTAAATTAGACTTCAATCTAGTGCAATCAGTCCACAAGAAGGAAGTTAGCAATATGGCAAGGTATACACAAGCACTCTATATATAAACACCAAACCTGTAGGAGCTTATTTAGATCGACTTAGTTGTTGCATGGTAAATTTCTCAGGTGGTGGGTTGAACTTGGCGCGAACAAGATGACCTTCTTCAGAGACAGATTGGTGGAACACTATTTTTGGTGCTGCGCCATGGTTTTCGAACCTCAATATACAGCTTACAGGGAAATGACGACGAAGCTCACTTGTATGGTGACACTTATCGATGACGTTTATGATGTATATGGGACGCAGGAAGAACTTGAGCTCTTGACAGATTTTCTTGTTAGGTTAGTGTAATATGATTACTATCATCATTTTCCCTCGTAACTATTGTTGCCCAGAGAAACGATAAGCAATTAAATAGTCTCTGAATGACACAAGAGATACAACAAATTTTGATAGTTCTATGATATAAATTCTCCGATTTATTTTGAACATATCACTTTTTAAATTAGATTATTTTTTCCTCTATATAATTTATTGGTCTGGGCAATTAAAGTAGTAGTAAGTACTAACTTTCATTGTTATTACTAAAAGTGTATCGGGTGCTGGTAAAATTTACAAAATGTTGAAATGTTGATGTCTTATCCAGGTGGGACATCACAGAAATCGATAAGCTTCCTCCAACAATAAGAGATAGTTACATGGCCTTGTACAACACGACCAATGAAATTGGGTGTTGGACGATGAGAGAGCTAGGAATCAACACCATTCCTTACATGCAAAAAGTGGTAATCTTGCTGAATCTTTCACCTAATAATTTCTAGCCTGTGCAAGGCAACTCACTTTTCTATTTCTGACTTTCGTAATGAAACTTCTATTTAAACATTTGAGAATTCGAAAAATGTACGAGAGAAGAATGTCCTTCGGCTTTGTCATTGACATACTTTTTTCGAATTTCAATCCTCTAGTGGGCGGATGAATGCAAGGCGTACATAAAGGAGGTCCATTGGTACAACAAGGGCATCAAACCGACACTGAAGGAGTACATGGACAATGCGGTGGATTCAATCGGAGGGCTGATTATGCTGTTGGGCAGCTACTTCCTAACCACGGACAAATTGACGGAAGAGGGGCTTGATTATGTGTCGAAAATCCCGAGTGTCATGCATTGCTCTGCCAAGATCCTTCGACTCAACAATGATCTCAGTACCTCATCGGTAAATTACTTTGACGTTTACCTTTCTCCTTTTGTAAAATCGCTTACGAAGAGAAAGCACATCATTGATGGATTAAAAAATACGCGCTATTCTTTTTAATATATTCGATGAGAATCCCGAGACTTATGTTTGTGAAACATCAATCTCATTCATGGTCAGTATGAATTGGCACGAGGAGACAACTTCAAGGCGCTAGAATGCTACATGAATGAAACTGGCGCCTCGGAAGAGGCCACGCGCGAGCATGTCAGGCAAATGGTGCACGAGACCTGGAAGAGGATGAACAAAGACATGTTTGAGGACTACCCATATTATGGGTTCGGGCCTTTTCTTGGCGCTTGTCTGAACTTGGCACGAGCTTCTCAGTGCTTTTACCAGTACGGAGACGGACATGGCCTTCCCGACAACGAAACAAAGGACCACCTTGTGAAGGCACTATTTGACCCTGTGCCCCTCGATTAGGGATGCATATTACCGACAGAGGTCTCACTGTTGGAGAGAGCCTATCGACTTACGTGTTATTATTAGCTTTTGGGGTGAGTGGCTCTGGAAGCTCTAAGACTTTGAAACTATTGTAATTGAAGCCTATACGATAGATGGGCGTTCTACGAGCTCCATAAAATTCACCGGGGAACCTCATGCTATTCGGGGCTTTGAGTTGTGGTTGATATACATAATTGATAAAAAAATTTGTGGTGATTGTTGATACTTAATTTTTAGGCGACGCGTCGAAAAGGTAAAAAAATCGAGATTTAGATTTCCGATCGCGATGGAGCCCGTTTCTCACTAAAAAAATATCGTTTCTCATTTCTTTATTTTGTATTGTTACTTTTAAGCAATTCCCAATTCATTTTCGAGAAAATTCGAAAAGTCGAACTTTGATCAAAAAGTCAATCCCGAGTTGAAAATCAACTTTTCACCTAAATTTCACTTTCATTAAATCAATTTTTCAAAAATTCAAAGATTTGGCAAAAAACTCAACATTTTTGTAATTTCACTAAATTGACAATAACAATAGTTGTAGATCTGTCCCATTAAAATTGTGACTTAGGTATAGGACCCCTCGTTCAACGAATTAATAATGGAGGGAGAGATAGTAAGGAGAGAAGAGAGAAGATTTTGAAAACTCTAATTAATAAGACTCA
Organism: Eucalyptus guilfoylei; assembly: GCA_016097605.1. NCBI lineage: Eukaryota > Viridiplantae > Streptophyta > Magnoliopsida > Myrtales > Myrtaceae > Eucalyptus > Eucalyptus guilfoylei. The sequence continues at coordinate 22,484,265 of CM027860.1, forward strand.
TTTCGGACACGTGATAATCAACGAGTGGAATTGGTGCGGAAAGCCACAGCTATTCAATAGTTTCTTACTTTTATTAAATGATTTATTGAGCGACACACCTTTTCATTTATCTTTAATGCGTGTCACCTAAATCTGAGCGGTGTAAGCACATGTCGACCGGCATGCTGAATCTCTCAAAACTACTATGGAGAAGAGATAGTAAGGAGAGAGAAGAGAGGAAATTTTGAAAACTCTAATGAGTAGGACTCATTTCAGTGTTAATCAATGAGTGGAGCTGGCACGGAAAGCCACAACTATCCAATACTTTCTCACTTTTATTAAATTATTTATTGAGTGACACGACATCTTTTCGTTTATCATCAATGCATGTCACCTAAATCCGAGAGGTGTAAGCATATGTCGGCCGACATGTCAAACATCTAATGTCTACTATGGATGGATGCTGGAAGGGGGGACCTTTTTGGATTGGAAGCCAAATTTCGTGTTCTTTTGTGAGATATTTGAAAGTTCTCATATAGAATTGACTTTATCATTCGTACATGTCTAGATTGACAATAACTATGTTCCTAGGTCCATGTTATTAGGATTTTGACTTTGATATAGGACACCTTTGTTAAGCTTCAATCGGAGCTCATCTATGGACAGTGTCTTTGTGTATTGATTATGATTTCTCAGTCTCCATAAACAACAACCATCAAAAGTTACATGTTTAAAGATTTTCTTTCTTTTTAATCTGTAGGCGTTGTATGACAATACGTACGATGGAAAGGGAGTTTGGTGGAGTCCTAGTTTAATGGGAGACATATCCTACTATTCATAGCCACCCTAGCCAAACTCACATCAATTTTGTACTAGCGACGCCCTATTGATTAGGAGCGGCTGGATTTGGGGGCATTAGTTTTCGCTTCTTTAGAAGGATTTTGTGACATTTGCAATTGATAGCAAACTACCTTCGGCTATGAGAGCAGAGATATGAAAGCATGAGGTTGCATTTATTCTTGACTTGATGTTGCGAAAACATTCTATTACGTTTTTCTTACGGTTTCTTTTTGAAATTTGGCGAGTCCTCACTCATTTTCTTTAATATTCTTTCTTTATTTTTTTTTGTCTATATTCGACGGTATCTAGGAGAACGTTTTATAATTTGAGAACTGATTTTTATAAAAAGGAAATAAAAAGTTAGAGGCTTTTCATGATATTTAGCCTTCAAATTATTTCTATTTTGTCTTCTATTGCTAATACTTCTATTAGTTTATCTTAAAGGAGACAACATTTTTTAATTTTTTTTATAGAAAAAATTAAAGTCGGAAGTTGGGGATAATCGTTATATTTCCTCAAATGTCCATATTTCTAGGATAATATATATGTCTCCTTTAACTGTACATATCCTGGATTGGATGATCTTATTAGACTCATGTATTTTTCATTACAAGAGAAACAATAATTCTCTCTTCCACATATTTCTTCTCTTGCTATAGAGCTTTTTGTGGGGGGAAAAAGATACATAAGTGCCATATGACTTTTTTAATCAGTTTGGTCCTATATCGCCACGTTGGTCGAATATTGATTGCTATAGTGCTTCCCGCGAGAAATTCCAGGGATTTGTTTTATGTGGTTTTTTTAAATAAATTTTTAAGTCTGGTGTGGCATTTTAAAAAGAAATTGAAGTACGGACAAAGCACATGAGGACGTGGCACTTGTGGTACTTGATTTTGCGCTAAGTTTTCTGCAACTTACAATTTTCTATTTTCATTGGGAAAAATATCAAAAAAGTCTTGAATCTATTATATTAATAAAAATTTAATTCTAAACATTTCAATTAAATCAATTTAATCCTAAACGTATTTGTGACAATTGAGTCCATTCGACCACCAATATTCGCTAGAAACCGCTCACACGAACACCGGTTGTCTTATGTAGCATGATTGTGGTCGAGATGGACAAATTTTTAATATTTTTTTTCTTCTGAATTTTTACTATTTTTACTATTTTTTTTCATTGTGGCTAGAGAAGCCTTGCAGCACCGTGGCACTTGCTAGTGGCCAGAGAGGGCTCACAAGCCCTCACTTGGTGCTTGGCGAGGTTCGCTAGTGACCCTTTCTGGCCACAATGGAAAAAAAGAAAAGAAAAGAAAAGAAAAGAAAAGAAAAGAAAAGAAAAGAAACATAATAAAAAAGTTTACAAAAAATTGAAAATTGTAAATTTTGTCTATGTCAACGCTGATTGTGCCACATAAGACGACTGATATCAAAGTTAGTGATTTTCGGCGAAAATTGACCGAGATGAACTCAATTGTCACAAATGCAAAATGTTTATGACTAAATTGGTCCAATTGAAAGATAAGACTTAATTAAAATCAATGTAATAAGTTTAAGAATTTTTTTTTAAAATACTTTTCCATTTCACTGTCTTGTCAGTCACGAAGGGGCCATTCCCGCTTCAATACTCCTCAAATTGGAAGAGCAATTCCTTTGAAAGTTACCGGTAGATCCCTGAACGGGAACACACATGTGGATTCGGCTTCACTTTGCAGAGCAACGCCAAGCCTCCACCACTTTGTCCTGACCAAGTTGAAACGATCGGGAGCCACTTGTTTAGCTTCGCTCTCCATTGCAAATTTCAACAGCTAATTTTGCCCTAGTTCCTTGTTTGTGGAGTTAGGGTTTCAAGAGCACAATGAACTCAATCTAAATTGTTAATTTAAGGCAAACAAATGTGATGCAAGACTTCTTTTCCGATGATTTTATTTTGTCGGCGAGCTGCATCGAACATTTTATATCAAAATGAGGCTACGTTAGATTTTCCGTATACACAAATCTCCAATGGCACTGAGGTGATTAATTTTTCAGCAAAATTGCATTGAAGTGATTGAGAAAAAGGTTGTGGCACTGAAACGAACACTAAGTTATGACACTTGGAGCGTCATTTTCCTAAGCTTTTGTTGTTTGAGGAAGAGTCCATTGAGCCTTTTACACAACATTCGTAGCAACAACACATGAGCCACGCCGATGTCGTTTTCCACTAAACTCGCTGCTCTTGAGTGCTTTTCTGACTATTTATGTTGCTTGTTTCGAAAAACAAGCACAATGAACTCAATCTAAATTGTTAATTTAGGACCCCTTCGTTAAGCTTCAATCAGAGCTTCTCCATGGACAACGACTTCGCGTTTTGATTATGATTTGTTAGTATCAATAAACAACAACCATCAAAAGTTACATGTGAATAGCAGATTTTTCTATCTGTGGGCGTTGTACGACACTACGTACAATGGAAAGGGGGTTTGGTGGAGTCCTAGTTTGAGTGGGAGACATGTCCTATTAGTCAAAGCCACTCTAACCAAACTTGAATGGATTTTGTACTAGCGGCGCCCTATTGATTAGGAGCGGCTGGATTTTAGGGCATTAGTTTTCGCTTCTTCAAGGGGCTTTTGTGACATTTGCAATCGGCAGCAAACAACCTTTGGCTTCGGGAGCGGAGATTTGAAAGCACCGGATTGCATTTATTCCTCATCTGACGACACAAAGACGTTATATGATGTGTTTTGAGGTGCGGACATCAAAAGTATAAAAAATTGGTATAGAGGGATGCTTAAGTGCCAAAAGTTCTAAAAACTTGTTGTTAGTATCAATAAACAACAACCATCAAAAGTTACATGTGAATAGCGGGTTTTTCTATCTGTGGGCGCTGTACGACACTACGTACGATGGAAAGGGGGTTTGGTGGAGTCCTAGTTTGAGTAGGAGAAATGTCCTATTAGTCAAAGCCACTCTAACCAAACTTGAATGGATTTTGTACTAGCGACACCCTATTGATGAGGAGCGGCTGGATTTTAGGGCATTAGTTTTCGCTTCTTCAAGGGGCTTCTGTGACATTTGCAATTGACAGCAAACAACCTTTGGCTTCAGGAGCGGAGATTTGAAAGCACAGGATTGCATTTATTCCTGATCTGACGACACAAAGACGTCATATGACGTGTTTCGAGGTGCGGACATCAAAAGTATAAAAATTTGGTATAAAGGGACACTTAAGTGCCAAAAGTTTTAAAAAGTTGTTGTTAGTATCAATAAACAACAACCATCAAAAGTTACAAATGAATAGCAGATTTTTCTATCTGTGGGCGTTGTACGACACTACGTACGATGGAAAGGGGGTTTGGTGGAGTCCTAGTTTGAGTGGGAGACATGTCCTATTAGTCAAAGCCACTCTAACCAAACTTGAATGGATTTTGTACTAGCGGCGCCCTATTGATTAGGAGCGGCTGGATTTTAGGGCATTAGTTTTCGCTTCTTCAAGGGGCTTTTGTGACATTTGCAATCGGCAGCAAACAACCTTTGGCTTCGGGAGCGGAGATTTGAAAGCACCGGATTGCATTTATTCCTCATCTGACGACACAAAGACGTTATATGATGTGTTTTGAGGTGCGGACATCAAAAGTATAAAAATTTGGTATAGAGGGATGCTTAAGTGCCAAAAGTTCTAAAAGCTTGTTGTTAGTATCAATAAACAACAACCATCAAAAGTTACATGTGAATAGCTGGTTTTTCTATATGTGGGCGCTGTACGACACTACGTACGATGGAAAGGGGGTTTGGTGGAGTCCTAGTTTGAGTAGGAGAAATGTCCTATTAGTAAAAGCCACTCTAATCAAAGTTGAATGGATTTTGTACTAGCGACACCCTATTGATGAGGAGCGGCTGGATTTTACGGCATTAGTTTTCGCTTCTTCAAGGGGCTTCTGTGACATTTGCAATTGACAGCAACAACCTTTGGATTCAGGAGCGGAGATTTGAAAGCACAGGATTGCATTTATTCCTGATCTGACGACACAAAGACGTTATATGATGTGTTTAGAGGTGCGGACATCAAAAGTATAAAAATTTGGTATAAAGGGACACTTAAGTGCCAAAAGTTTTAAAAACTTGTTGTTAGTATCAATAAACAACAACCATCAAAAGTTACATATGAATAGCAGATTTTTCCATCTGTGGGCGTTGTACGACACTACGTACGATGGAAAGGGGGTTTGGTGGCGTCCTAGTTTGAGTGGGAGACATGTCCTATTAGTCAAAGCCACTCTAACCAAACTTGAATGGATTTTGTACTAGCGACGCCCTATTGATTAGGAGCGGCTGGCTTTTAGGGCATTAGTTTTCGCTTCTTCAAGGGGCTTTTGTGACATTTGCAATCGATAGCAAACAACCTTGGGCTTCGGGAGCGGAGATTTGAAAGCACGGGATTGCATTTATTCCTAATCTGACGACACAAAGACGTTATATGACGTGTTTCTAGGTGCAGACATCAAAAGTATAAAAATTTGGTATAGAGGGATGCTTAAGTGCCAAAAGTTCTAAAAACTTGTTGTTAGTATCAATAAACAACAACCATCAAAAGTTACATGTGAATATCGGGTTTTTCTATCTGTGGGCGCTGTACGACACTACGTACGATGGAAAGGGGGTTTGGTGGAGTCCTAGTTTGAGTAGGAGAAATGTCCTATTACTCAAAGCCACTCTAACCAAAGTTGAATGGATTTTGTACTAGGGACGCCCTATTGATTAGGAGCGGCTGGATTTTAGGGCATTAGTTTTCACTTCTTCAAGGGGCTTTTGTGACATTTGCAATCGACAGCAAACAACCTTTGGCTTCGGGAGAGGAGATTTGAAAGAACAGGATTGCATTTATTCCTGATCTGACGACACAAAGACGTTATATGACGTGTTTTGAGGTGCGGACATCAAAAGTATAAAAATTTGGTATAGAGGGACACTTAAGTGCCAAAAGTTTTAAAAACTTGTTGTTAGTATCAATAAACAATAACCATCAAAAGTTACATATGAATAGCAGATTTTTCTATCTGTGGGCGCTATACGACACTACGTATGATGGAAAGGGGGTTTGGTGGAGTCTTAGATTGAGTGGGAGAAATGTCCTATTAGTCAAAGCCACTCTAACCAAAGTTGAATGGATTTTGTACTAGCGACACCCTATTGATGAGGAGCGGCTGGATTTTAGGGCATTAGTTTTCGCTTCTTCAAGGGGATTTTGTGACATTTGCAATCGATAGCAAACAACCTTGGGCTTCGGGAGCGGAGATTTGAAAGCACGGGATTGGATTTATTCCTAATCTGATGACACAAAGACGTTTTATGACGTGTTTCGAGGTGCGGACATGAAAAGTATAAAAATTTGGTATAAAGGGACACTTAAGTGCCAAAAGTTTTAAAAACTTGTTGTTAGTATCAATAAACAACAACCACCAAAAGGTTTACCAAAAAAAAAACAACAACCACCAAAAGTTACATATGAATAGCATATTTTTCTATCTGTGGGCGTTGTACGACACTACGTACGATGGAAAGGGGGTTTGGTGGAGTCCTAGTTCGAGTGGGAGAAATGTCCTATTAGTCAAAGCCACTCTAACCAAACTTGAATGGATTTTGTACTAGCGACGCCCTATTGAAGAGGAGCGGCTGGATTTTAGGGCATTATTTTTCGCTTCTTCAAGGGGCTTTTGTGACATTTGCAATTGACAGCAAACAACCTTTGGCTTAGGGAGCGGAGATTTGAAAGCACGGGATTGCATTTAATCCTGATCTGACGACACAAAGACGTTATATGACGTGTTTCTAGGTGCAGACATCAAAAGTAGAAAAATTTTGTATAGAGGGATGCTTAAGTGCCAAAAGTTCTAAAAACTTGTTGTTAGTACAACAACCATCAAAAGTTACATATGAATAGCGGGTTTTTCTATCTGTGGGCGCTGTACGACACTACGTACGATGGAAAGGGGGTTTGGTGGAGTCCTAGTTTGAGTGGGAGAAATGTCCTATTAGTCAAAGCCACTCTAACCAAACTTGAATGGATTTTGTACTAGCGACACCCTATTGATGAGGAGCGGCTGGATTTTAGGGCATTAGTTTTCGCTTCTTCAAGGCGCTTCTGTGACATTTGCAATTGACAGCAAACAACCTTTGGCTGCGGGAGCGGAGATTTGAAAGCACATGATTGCATTTATTCCTGATCTGACAACACAAAGACGTCATATGACGTGTTTCGAGGTGCGGACATCAAAAGTATAAAAATTTGGTATAAAGGGACACTTAAGTGCCAAAAGTTTTAAAAAGTTGTTGTTAGTATCAATAAACAACAACCATCAAAAGTTACAAATGAATAGCAGATTTTTCTATCTGTGGGCGTTGTACGACACTACGTACGATGGAAAGGGGGTTTGGTGGAGTCCTAGTTTGAGTGGGAGACATGTCCTATTAGTCAAAGCCATTCTAACCAAACTTGAATGGATTTTGTACTAGCGACGCACTATTGATTAGGAGCGGCTGGCTTTTAGGGCATTAGTTTTCGCTTCTTCAAGGGGCTTTTGTGACATTTGCAATCGGCAGCAAACAACCTTTGGCTTCGGGAGCGGAGATTTGAAAGCACGGGATTGCATTTATTCCTAATCTGACGACACAAAGACGTTATATGATGTGTTTTGAGGTACGGACGTCAAAAGTATAAAAATATGGTATAGAGGGATGCTGAAGTGCAAAAAGTTCTAAAAACTTGTTGTTAGTATCAATAAACAACAACCATCAAAAGTTACATATGAATAGCAGATTTTTCTATCTGTGGGCGCTGTACGACACTACGTACGATGGAAAGGGGGTTTGGTGGAGTCCTAGTTTGAGTGGGAGAAATGTCCTATTAGTCAAAGCCACTCTAACCAAACTTGAATGGATTTTGTACTTGCGACACCCTATTGATGAGGAGCGGCTGGATTTTAGGGCATTAGTTTTCGCTTCTTCAAGGGGCTTTTGTGACATTTGCAATTGACAGCAAACAACCTTTGGCTCCGGGAGCGGAGATTTGAAAGCACAGGATTGCATTTATTCCTGATCTGACGACACAAAGACGTCATATGACGTGTTTCGAGGTGCGGACATCAAAAGTATAAAAATTTTGTATAAAGGGACACTTAAGTGCCAAAAGTTTTAAAAACTTGTTGTTAGTATCAATAAACAACAACCATCAAAAGTTACATATGAATAGCAGAATTTTCTATCTGTGGGCGTTGTACGACACTACGTACGATGGAAAGGGGGTTTGGTGGCGTCCTAGTTTGAGTGGGAGACATGTCCTATTAGTCAAAGCCACTCTAACCAAACTTGAATGGATTTTGTACTAGCGACGCCCTATTGATTAGGAGCGGCTGGCTTTTAGGGCATTAGTTTTCGCTTCTTCAAGGGTCTTTTGTGACATTTGCAATTGATAGCAAACAACCTTGGCCTTCGGGAGCGGAGATTTGGAAGCACGGGATTGCATTTATTCCTAATCTGACGACACAAAGACGTTATATGATGTGTTTCTAGGTGCAGACATCAAAAGTATAAAAATTTGGTATAGAGGGATGCTTAAGTGCCAAAAGTTCTAAAAACTTGTTGTTAGTATCAATAAACAACAACCATCAAAAGTTACATGTGAATAGCGGGTTTTTCTATCTGTGGGCACTGTACGACACTACGTAGGATGGAAAGGGGGTTTGGTGGAGTCCTAGTTTGAGTAGGAGAAATGTCCTATTACTCAATGCCACTCTAACCAAACTTGAATGGATTTTGTACTAGCGACACCCTATTGATGAGGAGCGGCTGGATTTTAGGGCATTAGTTTTCGCTTCTTCAATGGGATTTTGTGACATTTGCGATCGATAACAAACAACCTTTGGAATCGGGAGCGGAGATTTGAAATCACAGGATTGCATTTATTCCTAATCTGACGACACAAAGATGTTTTATGACGTGTTTCGAGGGCGGACATCAAACATATAAAAATTTGGTATAAAGGGACACTTAAGTATCAAAAGTTTTAAAAACTTGTTGTTCGTATCAATAAACAACAACCATCAAAAGTTACATATGAATAGCAGATTTTTCTATCTGTGGGCGTTGTACGACACTACGTACCATGGAAAGGGGGTTTGGTGGAGTCCCAGTTTGAGTGGGAGACATGTCCTATTAGTCAAAGCCACTCTAACCAAACTTGAATGGATTTTGTACTAGCGACACCCTATTGATGAGGAGCGGCTGGATTTTAGGGCATTAGTTTTGGCCTTTTCAAGGGGCTTTTGTGACATTTGCAATGGACAGCAAACAACCTTTGGCTTCGGGAGCGGAGATTTGAAAGCACAGGATTGCATTTAATCCTGATCTGACGACACAAAGACGTTATATGATGTGTTTAGAGGTGCGGACATCAAAAGTATAAAAATTTGGTATAAAGGGACACTTAAGTGCCAAAAGTTTTAAAAACTTGTTGTTAGTATCAATAAACAACAACCATCAAAAGTTACATATGAATAGCAGATTTTTCGATTGTGGGCGTTGTACGACACTACGTACGATGGAAAGGGGGTTTGGTGGAGTCCTAGTTTGAGTGGGAGAAATGTCCTATTAGTCAAAGCCACTCTAACCAAACTTGAATGGATTTTGTACTAGCGACACCCTATTGATGAGGAGCGGCTGGATTTTAGGACATTAGTTTTCGCTTCTTCAAGGGGATTTTGTGACATTTGCAATCGATAGCAAACAACCTTTGGCTTCGGGAGCGGAGATTTGAAAGCACGGGATTGCATTTATTCCTAATCTGATGACATAAAGACGTTTTATGACGTGTTTCGAGGTGCGGACATCAAAAGTATAAAAATTTGGTATAAAGGGACACTTAAGTGCCAAAAGTTTTAAAAACTTGTTGTTAGTATCAATAAACAACAACCATCAAAAGTTACATATGAATAGCATATTTTTCTATCTGTGGGCGTTGTACGACACTACGTACGATGGAAAGGGGGTTTGGTGGAGTCTTAGTTTGAGTGGGAGAAATGTCCTATTAGTCAAAGCCACTCCAACCAAACTTGAATGGATTTTGTACTAGCGACGCCCTTTTGATGAGGAGCGGCTGGATTTTAGGGCATTAGTTTTCGCTTGTTCAAGGGGCTTTTGTGACATTTGCAATTGACAGCAAACAATCTTTGGCTTAGGGAGCGGAGATTTGAAAGCACGGGATTGCATTTAAACCTGATCTGACGACACAAAGACGTTATATGATGTGTTTCTAGTTGCAGACATCAAAAGTAGAAAAATTTGGTATAGAGGGATGCTTAAGTGCCAAAAGTTCTAAAAACTTGTTGTTAGTATCAATAAACAACAACCATCAAAAGTTACATGTGAATAGCGTGTTTTTCTATCTGTGGGCGCTGTACGACACTATGTACGATGGAAAGGGGGTTTGGTGGAGTCCTAGTTTGAGTGGGAGACATGTCCTATTAGTCAAAACCACTCTAACCAAACTTGAATGGATTTTGTACTAGCGACGCCCTGTTGATTAGGAGCGGCTGGATTTTAGGGCATTAGTTTTCGCTTCTTCAAGGGGCTTTTGTGACATTTGCAATCGATAGCAAACAACCTTTGGCTTCGGGAGCGGAGATTTGAAAGCACGGGATTGCATTTATTTCTAATCTGACGACACAAAGACGTTATATGATGTGTTTCTAGGTGCAGACATCAAAAGTATAAAAATTAGGTATAGAGGGATACTTAAGTGTCAAAAGTTCTAAAAACTTGTTGCTAGTATCAATAAACAACAACCATCGAAAGTTACATGTGAATAGCGGGTTTTTGTATCTGTGGGCGCTGTACGACACTACGTCCGATGGAAAGTGGGTTTGGTGGAGTCCTAGTTTGAGTGGGAGACATGTCCTATTAGTCAAAGCCACTCTAACCAAACTTGAATGGATTTTGTACTAGCGACGCCCTATTGATTAGGAGCGGCTGGATTTTAGGGCATTAGTTTTCACTTCTTCAAGGGGCTTTTGTGACATTTGCAATCGACAGCAAACAACCTTTGGCTTTTGGAGCGGAGATTTGAAAGCACAGGATTGCATTTATTCCTGATCTGACGACACAAAGACGTTATATGACGTGTTTTGAGGTGCAGGCATCAAAAGTATAAAAATTTGGTATAGAGGGACACTTAAGTGCCAAAAGTTTTAAAAACTTGTTGTTAGTATCAATAAACAATAACTATCAAAAGTTACATGTGAATAGCAGATTTTTCTATCTGTGGGCGTTGTATGACACTACGTACGATGGAAAGTGGGTTTGGTGGAGTCCTAGTTTGAGTGGGAGACATGTCCTATTAGTCAAAGCCACTCTAACCAAACTTGAATGGATTTGTACTAGCGACGCCCTATTGATTAGGAGCAGCTGAATTTTAGGGCATTAGTTTTCGCCTCTTCAAGGGGCTTTTGTGACATTTGCAATCGATAGCAAACAACCTTTGGCTTCGGGAGCGGAGATTTGAAAGCACGGGATTGCATTTATTTCTAATCTGACGACACAAAGACGTTATATGACGTGTTTCTAGGTGCAGACATCGAAAGTATAAAAATTTGGTATAGAGGCATACTTAAGTGCCAAAAGTTCTAAAAACTTGTTGTTAGTATCAATAAACAACAACCATCGAAAGTTACATGTGAATAGTGGGTTTTTCTATCTGTGGGCGCTGTACGACGCTACGTACGATGGAAAGTGGGTTTGGTGGAGTCCTAGTTTGAGTGGGAGACATGTCCTATTAGTCAAAGCCACTCTAACCAAAGTTGAATGGATTTTGTACTAGGGACGCCCTATTGATTAGGAGCGGCTGGATTTTAGGGCATTAGTTTTCACTTCTTCAAGGGGCTTTTGTGACATTTGCAATCGACAGCAAACAACCTTTGGCTTCGGGAGCGGAGATTTGAAAGCACAGGATTGCATTTATTCCTGATCTGACGACACAAAGACATTATATGACGTGTTTTGAGGTGCGGACATCAAAAGTATAAAAATTTGGTATAGAGGGACACTTAAGTGCCAAAAGTTTTAAAAACTTGTTGTTAGTATCAATAAACAATAACTATCAAAAGTTACATGTGAATAGCAGATTTTTCTATCTGTGGGCGTTGTATGACACTACGTACGATGGAAAGTGGGTTTGGTGGAGTCCTAGTTTGAGTGGGAGACATGTCCTATTAGTCAAAGCCACTCTAACCAAACTTGAATGGATTTGTACTAGCGACGCCCTATTGATTAGGAGCAGCTGAATTTTAGGGCATTAGTTTTCGCCTCTTCAAGGGGCTTTTGTGACATTTGCAATCGATAGCAAACAACCTTTGGCTTCGGGAGCGGAGATTTGAAAGCACGGGATTGCATTTATTCCTAATCTGACGACACAAAGACGTTATATGACGTGTTTCTAGGTGCAGACATCAAAAGTATAAAAATTTGGTATAGAGGGATGCTTAAGTGCCAAAAGTTCTAAAAACTTGTTAGTATCAATAAACAACAACCATCAAAAGTTACATGTGAATAGCGGGTTTTACGTGGGCGCATGCGACACTACGTACGATGGAAAGGGGGTTTGGTGGAGTCCTAGTTTGAGTGGGAGAAATGTCCTATTAGTCAAAGCCACTCTAACCAAACTTGAATGGATTTTGTACTAGCGACACCCTATTGATGAGGAGCGGCTGGATTTTAGGGCATTAGTTTTCGCTTCTTCAAGGGGCTTTTGTGACATTTGCAATTGACAGCAAACAACCTTTGGCTTCGGGAGCGGAGATTTGAAAGCTCGGGATTGCATTTATTCCTGATCTAACGACACAAAGATGTTATATGACGTGTTTCGAGGTGTGGACATCGAAAAGTGTAAAAACTTGGTATAGAGGGACACTTAAGTGCTAAAAGTTTCAAAATGTATAGTTAAGTATCAAAATCAGAAAAAAAAATGTAACACTTAAGTGCCAATGGCAAGAAATTTCAGCTAAATTGTTGACATGACATTTTTCTGACGAGATAAGTGGAAACCAACGTTGTTTTTAGCATTGGCGTGGCTAGATAAGTGCAAAACAATGTTTTTTTAGCGTTGATATGGCTAGATAAATCTAAAACGACGTCATTTTGTCTGCTGGAGATGGGCTGAGCTGATTTCAACCAACTATGGGCTGAACAAGATGGGCCTAAATCTGAGTTGGATGGGTTGAAGCTTGCTGAAGACTGGGGCCGCTGGGCTGGTTGCTGAAGAAAAGGACCGCCTGGGCTTGCTTCGCGTGGGCTTGAAGGAGACAGGCCCGCGGCAAGGAAACGAAGCAGAGGTGGAGAGGATTCGTGGGATGGCTTCTTGGACGCGTGGGGCTTCGCTCGGTGGAAGGAGGCGAGTTGGCGGAGAAGTGGATGAGTGGCAGCTGCTTCGTGGGAAATCTTCGGTGGATATGGACAAACGGTAGCAGCTTTGGTGGGACGCGAGGACGCGCGACGCAGCCTACAAACCGAAGCAGAGATGGGGGTCGAAGAGGGGTCAACGATGGGGCTTCTTCTGGTTTCGCTGTTGACCGAGCGTGAGCTGGCTGAAAACACGAAGCAGTAGAGATTTCGGTGGAGTTGTGGGGAAAATCCGGTCAAACAGGGAGCTTCGATTGTTGATGATTGACCGGCGGGCCTTGGCTCATGGACAAGTGGCGTGGATGAGGCGAATTCGGTGGATGGGGTAGCTTCAATGAAGAACAATTGAGAGAAGATGAAGTTGCTGAGGAAAATGGGTAGAACCAAAAGAGAGAATTTGGGAGAGAGAGAAAGAGAACGTCGATGGGGGCTTTGACGGATGCAATGAATCAGAACAGAAACAAAGAAAGAAGAAAGCAGAAGGAAAGAGGCAAAAGTCAATGAAACTAATCCAAAAAATTAATTGCTTGGTCCCCCAAATAGTGCTCAATCTTATCCCACTTGCCCAATAATACTTTCTTGTATTATCTTCATAATTAAACCCATTTTGATGCCCAAAAATGCTACCATTTTCCAATTCCGAATTTCCTTGGATTTTGGCTCTAATTTCTCCATGAAATTTCCCAAATTGAGGTTCAATCTTGGTGAAGGAAAATCCCGAACGATTTTCTATAAATCCCTGACACTCAAAGGCTCGGCTTGGAAGTCCCAATTTCCATCGATTTAGTCCATCTGAATTTCGGCTAATTTCCGCGACGTCCGTATCGATTTTCCGTAAAATCTCGAAATCTCCGAAAAATCTTCTGAGACTGAGTCGACGCTCCTAGAATTTATTGTGACATGACAGAATCTTCAATTTCTGAAATTGGACTCGAATTCATGGTTAATTTCCATTCGACGTTTTTTTAGCATGACCTAGGCTACCAGGTAACTTTCAGGCATTTTTAGTGCAATTGACCCGTGGTCGATTTTCTTCAAGCCACTATGAACCCACTCGACTCATTGGGGACTCTCAGTTGTCGTGAAAATCTCGAGGAATCAAATACGGACGCAGGGTCCCAAAACAATAGGAAAATCAGTCTAGTACTGATCGACGAGAAATTTCTAATTTAGTGGTGTCACCCATGATTAGCCACACATCTCAGTCGAACCAGTCTATCTCTAATTTCACATCGTTTTTATATTGTGCCGTATCGGCCTCTAAAGATGAGCACGGTTGAGAAGCCGATTCCTAGTCGAATTCTCAAGTTTATTTGCCTTAAAATCCTTAATGGCTTCCCCAGGTAGTCTAGTTATCTCGAGAGTGATCAGCTCTGAGAACAGCCCTATAGGCGCGTCAATTAAGTGCCCGATTTATTCAATAGAAAACAGGGTTGAAAATCTGGGATGTCACAGATGTGGGAGCTATGACTATTCAATATTTTGTCACTTTCACGAAGAAATTTATAGAGTGATGTGACATCTTTTTGGCTGTCCTCCATTTGAGGCATATGGTACACTTTTTTGGCGGCAACTATAGATAGAAGCTAAAACAAGCTCAAGGAACCCCGGGGGGTGGGACCTTTTGGGTTGGAAGCCAAACTTTGTGTCCTTTTGTGAGATGTTTGAAACTTCGGACAGAATCTGACTTTACTAGTAGTAGATGTAATTTCACTAAATTGACAATAACAATAGTTGTAGATTTGTCCCATTACAATTGTGACTTAGGTATAGGACCCCTCGTTCAACGAATTAATAATGGAGGGAGAGATAGTAAGGAGAGAAGAGAGAAGATTTTGGAAACTCTAATTAATAAGACTCATTTCGGACATGTAATAATCAATGAGTGGAATTGGTGCAGAAAGCCACAGCTATTCAATAGTTTCTTACTTTTATTAAATAATTTATTGAGTGACACACCTTTTCATTTATCTTTAATGCATGTCACCTAAATCTGAGCGGTGTAAGCACATGTCGACCGTCATACTGAATCTCTCAAAACTACTATGGAGAAGAGATAGTAAGGAGAGAGAAGAGAGGAAATTTTGAAAACTCTAATGAGTAGGACTCATTTCAGTGTTAATCAATGAGTGGAGCTAGCACGGAAAGCCACAACTATCCAATACTTTCTCACTTTTATTAAATTATTTATTGAGTGACACGACATCTTCTCGTTTATCATCAATGCATGTCACCTAAATCCGAGAGTTGTAAGCATATGTCGGCCGACATGTCAAACATCTAACGTCTACTATAGATGGATGCCGGAAGGGGGGACCTTTTTGGATTGGAAGCCAAATTTTGTGTTCTTTTGTGAGATATTTGAAAGTTCTCATATAGAATTGACTTTATCATTCGTAGGTGTCTAGATTGACAATAACTATGTTCCTAGATCCATGTTATTAAGATTTTGACTTTGATATAGGACACCTTTGTTAAGCTTCAATCAGAGCTCATCTATGGACAGCGTCTTTGTGTATTGATTATGATTTCTCAGTCTCAATAAACAACAACCATCAAAAGTTACATGTTTAAAGAAAATTTTTTTTTTTATATGTAGGCGTTGTATGATAATACGTACGATGGAAAGGGAGTTTAGTGGAGTCCTAGTTTAATGGGAGACATATCCTACTATTCATAGCCACCCTAGCTAAACTCACATCAATTTTGTACTAGTGACGCCCTATTGATTAGGAGCGGCTGGATTTGGGGGGCATTAGTTTTCGCTTCTTTAGAAGGTTTTGTGACATTTGCAATCGATAGCAAATTACCTTCGGCTACGAGAGCAGAGATATGAAAGCACGAGGTTGCATTTATTCTTGACTTGATGTTGCGAAAACATTCTATTACGTTTTTCTTACGGTTTCTTTTTGAAATTTGGCGAGTCCTCACTCATTTTCTTTAATATTCTTTCTTTATTTTTTTTGTCTATATTCGACGGTATCTAGGAGAACGTTTTATAATTTGAGAACTGATTTTTATAAAAAGGAAAATAAAAAAGGTAGAGGCTTTTCATGATATTTGGCCTTCAAATTATTTCTATTTTGTCTTCTATTGCTAATACTTCTATTAGTTTATCTTAAAGGAGGCAACATTTTTTAATGAATTTTTTTTTTATAGAAAAAATTAAAGTCAGAAGTTGGGGATAATCATTATATTTCCTTAAATGTCCATATTTCTAGGATAATATATGTCTCCTTTAATTGTACATTTCCTGGATTGAATGATCTTATTAGACTCATGTATTTTTCATTACAAGAGAAACAATAATTCTCTCTTCCACATATTTCTTCTCTTGCTATAGAGCTTTTTGTGGGGAAAAAAAGATACACAAGTGCCATATGACTTTTTTTGATCAGTTTGGTCCTATATTGCCACGTTGGTCGAATATTGATTGCTATAGTGCTTCCCGTGAGAAATTCCGGGGATTTGTTTTATGTGGTTTTTTAAATAAATTTTTAAGTCTGGTGTGGCATTTTAAAAAGAAATTGAAGTATGGACAAAGCACAAGAGGACGTGGCACTTGTGGTACTTGATTTTGCGCTAAGTTTTCTGCAACTTGCAATTTTTTATTTTTATTGGGAAAAATATAAAAAAATCTTGAATCTATTTTATTAATACCAATTTAATTCTAAACATTTCAATTAAATCAATTTAATCTTAAACGTATTTGTGCCAATTAAGTCCATTCGACCACCAATATTCGCTAGAAACCGCTCACACGAACACCGGTTGTCTTATGTAGCTTGATTGGGGTCGAGATGGCCAAATTTTTAATATTTTTTTCTTCTGAATTTTTACTATTTTTACTACTTTTTTTCATTGTGGCCAGAGAAGCCTTGCAGCCTAGCCGAGGGACCACGACACTTGCTAGTGGCCAGCAAGGGCTCACAAGCCCTCATCTGGTGCTTGGCGAGGTTCGCTAGTGACCCTTTTTGGCCACAATGGAAAAAAAGAAAAGAAAAGAAAGAAACATAATAAAAAAGTTTACAAAAAATTGAAAATTGTAAATTTTGTCTATGTCAACGCTGATTGTGCCACATAAGACAGCTGATGTCAAAGTTAGTGATTTTCGGCGAAAATTGACCGGATGAACTCAATTGTCACAAATGCAAAATGTTTATGACTAAATTGGTCCAATTGAAAGATAAGACTTAATTAAAATCAATGTAATAAGTTAAAGAAAATTGTTTTTTAAATACTTTTCCATTTCACTGTCTTGTCAGTCACGAAGGGGCCATTCCCGCTTCAATACTCCTCAAATTGGAAGAGCAATTCCTTTGATAGTTACCCGTAGATCCCTAAACGGGAACACACATGTGGATTCGGCTTCACTTTGCAGAGCAACGCCAAGCCTCCACCACTTTGTCCTGACCAAGTTGAAACGATCGGGAGCCACTTGTTTAGCTTCTGCTCTCCATTGCAAATTTCAACAGCTAATTTTGCCCTAGTTCCTTGTTTGTGGAGTTAGGGTTTCAAGAGCACAATGAACTCAATCTAAATTGTTAATTTAAGGCAAACAAATGTGATGCAAGACTTCTTTTCCGATGATTTTATTTTGTCGGCAAGCTGCATCGAACATTTTATATTAAAATAAGGCTATGTCAGATTTTCCGTATACACAAATCTCCAATGGCACTGAGGTGATTAACTTTTCAGCAAAATTGCATTGAAGTGATTGGAAAAAAGGTTGTGGCGTTTCACTTGGAGCGTCATTTTCCTAAGCTTTTGTTGTTTGAAGAAGAGTCCATTGAGCCTTTTACACAACATTCGTAGCAACAACACATGAGCCACGTCGATGTCGTTTTCCACTAAACTCGCTGCTCTTGAGTGCTTTTCTGACTATTTATGTTGCTTGTTTCGAAAAACAAGCACAACCATTAGATGAGCTGCATTAAAATTTCGTTGCCATTCGCTGCCACCAGTGCCCCTCATGCGCCTCTGCCCCATTGGGTTCACACGCCTTGTGCCTTTGTGCACCGAAAGCTCCTTCGCATGTATTGTTGATGTCATCACACATCAGCACTGGCGAGGCATGTAGAAAACGTTTAGCATGTAGAAACAAAAATAACTCATCTAAACTTCCATTAACACCCAATCTGATTGAACTTCAAATTTTTAGGTTCATTTTCACCTTACCTTTTAAATGTTTAAACAACCCATGTACAACCTGATTGTAAAAATATGAGTCAAAGAAAGGTTTTGTGTCATGTTTCGACACCAATGTTTTTAAAGCACGGGGTTTTTATCTATCCAAATTAAACATGGTGTGTCGAGGATAACCATTTTAGGAGGGAAAAAAAAAGCAGGTGAATTACAATGCTTGGAGAATGGCTCGCGTAAATAGAAAAATTTGCACCGAAAGCAACTAAAAACTTTTTCCATGACGGCCTCCACAACAACCCCTATATAAAGGATGGTTAGCATACTAAGAGACATGCAATAAATTTGGCTCTTCCAGTTTTGTGCCCAAGCTTCCTCCCCTCCGCGATCTGCCATAATCAACCCTCTCTCTTATCGTCTAGACAACTTCGCTCCTCCTCCTCCTCCTCCTCCTGCGCCTCCTCCGGCGCCCAATTCGTGACATGCGCTTCGAAGATTGAAGATCAAGAGACTGCGAGACGTTCAGCGAATTGGCAACCTAGTGTTTGGGACTATGGCTTTGTGCAGTCAATCAGTGTTGATTACACGGTAATGATTTTCATTTTTCGCACAAAACCCAGCCTAGCTTAAGTACTCTGGAAAATATTCACATTTGGTCCTGAATTTGCATTCTTTTTCCAATTTGGTCCTCAAACTTGCAAAAGTTCCCTATCAAACTTTTTGGTCTATGGTTCTGACAATTTAAAGCTCATGTTCATGTCAATGCTAGCTGAAAGTAAGATGTGGAAAAACTCGCCATTATTGTGGATATTCAATTCGCGAAACTACAAAAACAATAACTCGAAGATAAGTTTCAGCAAATTTCACTAACACTTTATTCCATGATGGCACTCATTATTTGAATATTAGCCTTCTGTTGGCATCAATTAGTGCCTCGGCTTCACTTTGCTGTGTTCAAGTTTTAAGTTACCATATTGACAAAAAAAAATCAGTGAGCTAAGCGCACTTTTTCCCCATTTTCTATTTACTTTGATGGGATGGATCCACAAATTCCCAAACGACATAGAAACGAAAGAAAAACTGTACTTTGAATTAGATATATAGATATATACATTTCTTGTGCACTTCGAGATATGTAACATCAATTTACATATTCATCCAACGCCATAGTATAAAATGTATGACCAACCACAACAATATCATATAGAAGATATCGATAAACCTGGTCAAAATGGCATATTCTCAACATATAGGCAAGAGCTCAACAGTGCCTATTAAAATGTGTCTTACAAATATATTGAGAATCGATCCGTTCTAATATGAGAGGCGATATTCTAGTCTGCTCGTGCATTAATTTTGATTAAGATCTCATTTTTTTTCTTTTTCACTGAGTTCTTCATGTGCCTAGGAGGATAAATATATGGAGCAAGTTCAAAGGTTGAAGGAAGAAGTTAGGGGTCTATTTGACAGGGAGATAAATCAGGTGGCCAAGCTCGAGTTCATTGACGTGGTTCAAAGACTGGGACTAGGATACCATTTCAAGACGGAGATCAAGAATGCTCTAAGTTCCATCTATAACAACACCGAAGATGCTCAAATTTCTGATAATCTCTATGCTGCTTCTCTTCGATTCCGACTACTTAGACAACATGGATACAATGTACCACAAGGTACTTGCCAACTAGTTTACCTTTTGTGGAATACGTTGACGCATCAAATTTTACCCTACCATTCCTTCTGTTGGACATGTAGATGTGTTTCAAAGGTTTATGAGCAAGATGGGCACATTCAACGAATCGCTCCATGAAGATGTGAAGGGGCTTCTTGGTCTTTATGAAGCTTCTTTTCACGGATTGGAAGGCGAAACCATACTCGATGAAGGTTGGAAATTCGCTTCTAAGCATCTGAAGGATCTAAACCTCGACGAAGTTCCCACTAATATAGCGAGCAACGTGAGTCATGCATTAGATATGCCGATCCACTGGAGGCCAAACAGGTTGGAGGCTCGGTGGTTCATGGACATGTACGGGAAACAGCAAGACATGATCCCTTCTTTGTTACGATTGGCTAAAATAGACTTCAATTTAGTGCAATCAATCCATAGGAAGGAAGTCAGAAATCTGGCAAGGTATGCACAAGCACTCTATAGTTCATGCAATTTGGCAAAGTAGGAGCGCATTTTGATTGACTTACTCATCATATGACAAAATTTTCAGGTGGTGGGTTGAACTTGGGGCGAACAAGATGACCTTCTTTAGGGACAGACTAGTGGAAACCTATTTTTGGAGCTGTATATTTGTTTTTGAACCTCAATATACAGCTTTCAGAGAATTGAGTACAAAGATTGGTTGTATGGTGACACTTATCGATGACGTTTATGATATATATGGGACGCCAGAAGAGCTTGAGCTCTTAACAGATTTCATTCTCAGGTTATCACTACCATCATAATTTTCTCTCGTAACTATTATGGCCAAGAAAAAAGACGGAATTAATTAGTCTATGAACGTCTTGCCCAGAACAAATCCTGAAAATTGTATATTATGAAATAAATTCTTCGATGTATTTTTCTCATATCATGTTTTATGTCAGCTTGTTTTTCTTCAATGTAATTGTTTGGTTTCGGCTAATAAAGTTATGGTATGCACTAATTGTCATTGTTATTACTAAAAAGCATATTAAGTGACGGTAAAATTGATAAGATTGTTGAAATGGTATAACTTTTCTAGGTGGGACATTACAAATATAGATAAGCTTCCTCCAACAATAAGAAATAGTTTTGTGGTCTTGTACAACACGACCAACGAAGTTGGGTATTGGACGATGAGAGAACGAGGAATCAACGCCATCCCTTACTTGCGAAAAGTGGTAATCTCGACTTGCTAAATCTTTCGCCTTATAATTTCTAGCCCGCATCAATTAACTCTTTTTTCTACTTCTAACTTTCCTTATGACTTCTCTTTGAACATTGAGAATCCATGAAGGTGTGAGAAAAGAAGGTCCCTCGACTTTGTCATTGACACCTTTCTCGAATTCAATCCTATAGTGGGCCGATGAATGCAAGGCGTACATGAAGGAGGTCTATTGGTACAACAAGGGCATTAAACCGACACTGAAGGAGTACATGGACGTTGCGGTGCATTCAATCGGAGGGGTGATTTTGCTGTTGGATAGCTACTTCCTAACCACGGACGAATTGACGGAAGAGGGACTTGATTACGTGTCGAAAATCCCAGGTGTCATGCATTCTTCTGTCAAGATCCTTAGATTCAACGATGATCTCAGTACATCATCGGTAATTTACTTCAATAGTTGTGCTTTCTTATAAATTATCTCTTATAAAAAATACACATTATTGGAATATCCACGGTGATATGCTATTCATTTTCTATATCTCTTATACAAATGTGAAATGAATCTGGGGACTTATGTTTGTAACCCATCATTGTTGTCCATGCTTAGCATGAATTGGCACGAGGAGACAACTCCAAGGCGTTGGAATGCTACATGAATGAAACCGGTGCTTCGGAAGAGGCCGCACGAGAACATATCAGGCATCTAGTGCGCGAGACTTGGAAGAAGATGAATAAAGAAGTGTTTGAGGACAACCCATTCTCCGGGTTTGGGCCTTTTCTCGATGCCTGTTTGAATTTGGCACGGGCTTCTCATTGCTTTTACGAGTATGGAGACGGACACGGCCTTCCCGGTCACCAAACCAAGGACCATCTTGTGTCGACCATATTTGAATCCGTGCCCCTCGATTAGGGATGCATTGTTGACCTAGGTCTTGCTATTGGAGAGAGCCTTTAATCTTATGTATTATTGTTAGCTTGGGGGTGGCTCTATGATCTCCAAGATATTGAAACTATTGTAATAGAAGCCTATTGAGGGGTGTTTGTACAAGCTTCATAAAATTGGGCAGATGAGCACATGCTATTCCGTGCTTTGCGTTGTGGCTGATTACATAATTGCCGATCGTATTTGTGGGGTGATTGATATCTATTTTATGTTAAAAAAACATAGCATTTTATATTGGAGAAAAATTGATAAGAAAAAGAACCAACAACAGAAAATAGTTTATGTAAAAAATATAGCATTATTTTGCCCAGATTCTTCGACTTACCAATGATTTTAGTACATCATCGGTAACTTACTTTTATATTGTTCCTTTCCTTGTAAATAGTGGCTATAAGAACAAAGAAGTACATCATTGGTATATTCGTAGCGGTGAGCTATTGTTTTTAATTTCGTTGATGTGAAAGTGAGATGATTATTTGCACATATATTCATAGCCCAACAATATTGTCCATGCTTAGTATGAATTGGCATGAGGAGACAACTTTAAGGCGCTAGAATACTACATGAATGAAACTAGCACTTCAGACAAGGCTGTGCGGGAACACATGAGGTATACGGTGCATGAGACCTAGAAGAGGATGAATAGAGTTGTGTTTGAAGACTACCCAGTTCCTGGATCCATGCCTTTTCTTGGTGTCTATTTAAACTTGGCACGAGTTTCTCATACTTGCTAGTGACAAAGCCACGGATCATTTTGCATTGGCTATATACGAACTTTTGAGTACCACATCAATTACTACAGTGGCTTCGGTGAGATATATTTGGGCGATTGGTCTTACATGGCTTTTGAATGAAGTTTTAAATCTGATGTGCCATTTAAAAAAAAGAAGTTTGGACAAAGCACGAGAGGACGGCACAGGCTCTCTCGAGACCCTTGTTTGCATGCTGTTTTACGCAATCACTAAAATAATAATTAGCAACCAAGGAAAACATTTAAATAAATTGCATGAGAGAGCTGGTATTTAACATTAAGGAAAAGATAAACTAATCTTAACTAGACTAAGGGGATCAAAACAACATACAAACAAGGGTAATTATCTTTGAGGACAATTGAAACCCTAAGGTAAAACCCTAAGGGCTTACTCAATTTTTTAGCACAATTTTAAAGCTAAGAAGCTTCCATTTTTTTAAGAAAATAACTCAGAAAATCCTTTTGTAAAATTTTTCAAAAGAAATTTTAAATTTTCTGACATTTTTCAATTTTTTTTTAATTTTTTTTAATTTTCTTTTATTCTCCGCCCTTTTGTCTTCTTTCCATATTCTATCTTTTCCCGAAGCCAACGTTTGCTTTCCTTTTTCCCTATTTCTTTTTTTTCTTTTAATCTTTTTTTCCTTTTGCTTTTTCTTTTAATCTTTTCTTTCTTTCTTCTGGTCTTCTTCTTCTTCGTGAGTCCTCCGCACGCCCAAAGCTTCCATTAAACTCGAATATATATAAAATGTAAAACGCAAGATGGATGTGATGTCACGCCTCGATTCTCGAGCGCGCGCCCATCCCTCACCTGGTCGATTAATAGCGACGTCCCAAGACGCATCGCCGACCCCTTTCATTTTAATACGCATGCGGAAGCATATAAAATAATCCCCAAACAATAAAACAATGGGATAGAAAAGTAAGGCCAATTTTTCCAGAATCTTTCAAACTAAAACAAACCTTTTATAACAAACAGGTTTATTCACAACATTAGGTCACTTACAAAAATATTGGCTTAACAAAAAAGGAATTGTCCTATGACTAACTAGCTAGACAGGTTTACCGATTTTGTTTCTTCCACCTCCCCGAACTTCGGGACTTTCGGCTCTCCACAACCGTCACTTAGGGACCTGCAAATGGTTATACAATAACCAGTGAGACAATGTCTCAGTGAGTTCCACCCCATAAGACTCGATTAGGAAGCCAATATGCCCTAAAGGCCGCCTAAGCACAACACAAGTCAGAGGGCTTACCTTGGCCTCAGTTCTATCTTGTAATTTAATATCAATTACAAATGCCTCAAATCACAACAACCAATCAATTTTTATAACATCAAATCAAATCATTGATCAATCGACCTAGTCGATTACATGTTATCACGACCTCCCGCCAGTCGGCCAAATCAATACTATCTAATAAGTCTGATCATATCAGGATGGCTTACTCTAAGCTGATATATAGATAGTATAGCTCGCACTAAGCTAATAAATAGTGTACTGCTCTCAATCTAAGCTAACATATCGAACCATCGAGTTGATATAGCACACTAATAATGTTCTCTCTAAGTTGATAAAGTATATTGCTCGCAATCTAAGTTGACATATCAGAGCTTGTAGGTTGATATAATATACTATTAATGCTCTCTCTAAGCTGATAAGGTATACTGCTCGCAATCTAAGCTGACATATCAGAGCCCGTAAGATGATATAGTATATCGGTATATAGCTCGCAATCTAAGCTGACATATCACTTGTAGGCTGATATAGTATACCATCCCGACCAATCAATCAATTACATCTTTTTATCATTCTCGATAAAATAGCCGTGTGTGGGGACACAGTCGGCCTTAGCCAAAATATCATAATTTCATTTTTTGAATACCCCACTAGTTTCAACAGCCTATTACATATTTTTGGCGCTGTAAACCGATGCCCGGTCATTTTCCCATTAATTGCCAAAATTAATTAATTTAGGAATAAAATCCTAAAATCACAATCAATTCAATTTGGCACAAATCAACGCTCAAATATATAAATGGACCGCACCACAATAATCAGCATAAAATTCCGGTCGTTGGCTGTCCTAGCCTAATTTCCGGATAATAAATAATTAATTAAATAATTACGAAAAGTATTAAATAAATGCAATAAATCCAATTTAGGCCCGTAATGCCTAAATGGAAGCCTAAATGGACCCGGAAAATTTCCGAGACTCATTCAATAAATAATAACATGAGTTTACTTGCTAATATCACTAATCATTTGCCTAACATGTATTCATAAGGCACTAATATAATTGTTCTACTCTAATTTATCCACCTAATCACACTTAATTAAATCTAAACAACCCATAAGCATCATTAGCCTTGTAAGTAGGGATTAGTGAGTAAAACTCACTTGTTTAACGAGCGGTTCGGTGCAAAACGACGGGAACGTCGCGGGGTTCGACTTTCCTCAAGGCTGGCCTAGCAACTGAGGCTCGAGACTACCTCAAAACGGGCTTAAAAGCCTGCTGGAAACCCACTTTCACAGCCTCTGTTTTGTGCTGAAACAGAGAGGAAACAAGCTCGGTTAGGCAAAGCAAGACCGATGGAGGCATGCGGGTGGTTCGGTGAGGCAAGTGGCGGTCGGACGGGGGCGTACGGTGGTTGGATAGGCTCCGGGTCGGTTGGCACGGCTAGACAACGGCCCTGCATGCACGGACAGAGGCGGTTGGACGACGGTGAGGCGTGGCAAGGCGCGACGGAGTGAGCGTGTGCAAGGAGGGCGAACGGCGGAGGCGGTAGCGTCGTGCGGTTCCGGTAGTGGCGTGGCTGCTTTCGGCAGCTTCTCTACTGGTTGGGGGTGTCGAGCAAGGCAAGGAGGGGGGGGGGGAGAAGGAAGGCTGGCCGGTTGCTTGGTGAGGAAGAGAGGGGGACAAGAGGTGACAGCCTGAATTTTCAGAATTCGTTTTCAATTAAATAAATCGGGCTTTTTATCGATCCGCCGATAGTGCTATTCTCTGAGCTGATCACTCACGAGATAATTGGACTATTTGGGGAAGTAATTAAGGAATCTAAATGCAATGGACTTGAGAACTAGGAATTGACTGCTCGACCGTGTTGATCTGCAAGGGTCATTACGGCATTGTCGAAATCGATCAGAGATCGGAGGTAGGTCGACTTGACTGAGATGTGTGATCAGAGTGTGGGTGATTCCACTTGATTGCAAAATACTCGTCGATCAGCACTAGACCGATTTTTCTATCGTTTTGGTACTTGGTGCCCGTAATTGATACCTCGAGATTTTCACGACAATCGAGAGTCGCCAATGTGTCGAAGATGTACAATGTGACTCGAGATAAATCGATTACGGGTCAATTGCATAAAAAATTCCTAAAAGTTACCCTATAGACTAGGTCATGCTAAAAACTCGCCGGATTGAAATTAACCGCGAACTTGAACTCGATTTCAGAAATCGAAAGTTTTATCATGTCACGATCTATTTTAGGAACGTCGACTCATCCTTCGAAGATTTTTCGGAGATTCTGAGATTTTTACGGAAAACCATTTCGGACGTCGCGGAAATTAGCGGAAATTTGGATTGGCCGAATTGATTGGATTTTTGGCCTCTTTACCGAGCCTTTGGGTGTCGGGGACTTGCAGAAATGGTATGGCCTTTTTCTTCTACAACATTGGACATCAAATTTGGGAAGTTTGATAAAGAAATTGAAGCCTAAGATGTATGAAATTCGGAGCTTGAGGGGGGTGCAACTTTTGGGCATCAAAATTGATTAATTGTGGGATTAAAATGTTGAGAAAGTATTATGAGACCAAGTAGATAGGCTTGAGGACTTTTGAGGCCAAAATCATGATGAATATTAGATATTTATTTGGATTTTTGCTTCTTCCCCCTCAATCTTCTTCGCACGTCTCTCTCCTCCCTCTTTCATACTTTTGCTTTCATTTTCATCCGAAGTTCAGCCCTTCTTCTTTCATTTTTCTTCTCCACGAAACCACCGAAACCCCAGCTCGCTGCCGCATCCCCATCGATCGACCAACCTGGTGCCACACGTCCATCACCCTGCTTGCCTCGGTCAACCAACGAAGTAAACACTGCAGCTTCTCCTTTCAATTCATTCCACCGAAACAGCCCTTGTTCCACCAATATTGGCAGCACCATCTCCACGTTTCTTTGCTATCCACCGAAGACCCACACTCCACCGAACTCTCTTCTTGTTCCCCAGCTCGTGTCTTCAGCGAGCAAACGCCAGTAGTTGCTTTCCCTCGTGCGCCAGCGAATTCCAGCAGCTTCGGTCTCCTCTTGCGCGTGGTCTTCCCCCAGCTCGATGCCAGCGAGCTGCTCCCTTCGTCCACGCGTCTTCATGGTCAACTAACAAAGTCCAGTTGACTCGAGCAGTGAAGCCTGAAGCCCAGCAGCTCCCTTCTTCGCCCGCGTCTTCTTCAGCTCGTGAGTTCAGCGAGGCCCATCTTCACAACAGCATTTGGCCCAGCTTCTTCAACGCAAGACCAGCAAGCCCAGTTCAGCAGCTCCATTGAAGCCCACGAGCCCAAGTGAATTCAATCCATCAGCAGCCCAGCAAAATTAGAAGCCCGCGAAGCCAAAGCCCAACTTTTTGAAGCCTAGCGAAGTTTTGAGGCCCAAGCCCAGTGTCAGCAACAAGCCCAGCCCGACTCATTAACAAATCTCAATTTGAGCCAAGATTTGTTGGGCCCGTTTTAGGCCTAGTCCAAGTTCGCCGACACCGCCGAAAATTTGGATTTCGGCCGCTGTTGCGCCGTCGTTACGGTGAACCGGTTTCCGCAATAAACCGGTGAGTTTATTCACTAAACTTTTCTTAGTAGGTTAATGACGTCTAAGGGGTATTTAGATTTATTTAATTAGGAATTAGGTGGCTAGTTAGATTAATTTAGTGATTTAATTATGCAATTATGCATGTTAGGTGGTTAGATTAGATTAAGTGAGGCCTAGATAAATTGTGTTATTTATCTAGAAGGGTTCGGGAATTTTCCGGGTCCATATTGATATTTAATTTAGTGATTTTGGCCTAGGTTGGCATTTTAGTATTTAAATTGATTTATTTAATTAATTTTAGAAATTAATTAATTATTAAATATTTTCCGGAAATTAGGCCGGGATAGCCAGTGACTAGAATTTCGTGTTGATTGCAATGGTGTGGTTAATTTCTGCAATCGAGTGTTAAATTACGCAAATTGAGTGTTGATTGGATTTTTGGACATTTATTCCAAAAATTTATAAAATTCGTTATTTATTCAAAAAATCCCGAGTGTCGAGTTTTAAACACCGAAAATGGTTTTATATACTATATAAACCAGTGAGATTTTGAAAAGAATGTTATGAATTTTCTAGGTTCAATCTAACCATGTACCCACACACGACTATTTTCTGGGATGTTTTTAATACGAAGAAAATAGGCCAGGATCACTATTTTAATTGAGGCATTTGTGTACAATGCACAATGTCTTGGGTCGAGATTGAGTGATCGTGTGTTGGTTAAAGTGAACCCGTCCTAGCGTTTATGTCGGACGTTACTAAATCCCACTTTCGGGTTACCCATGCATTAAGGTAACGGGTCGCGGTAGATTATGGACCTAAGCTCCTTTGGGATAGCTGTCAATGTGACGTAGCCGTGCTCTATGGGGAAGAGACGATGCCTGGCTATGCCAGTAAACTGCCGAACATGGATGTCGACAATGTCTTGAGTGGCTTAATTAATAATTGGAACGCATGATTGTCTAAGTTTGATGCGCCTGATTGTGAGACAAAACTGTGTGGCATGGTATGGGTGGTGTTATAACAGTTTGGTCTTATAATCGAGATTCCTGTGATGGACTGGGCTGAGACCTCTGTAGTTGATTGAGAAAAGTAAGGCGTTTCAATTGTCGTATGCATAAATTGCATGCATTTGAGATATGAACTGTGTTGACCTGCCGGAAGGAACTGAGGCGAGGTAAGTTCCCTGTTCTAATTGTGTGGTTGTGTGACTAGAGTGCCCTGAAGTGTATTTCCCTCCTAATCGGGGTTTAATGAGTGGACTTACTAAGACATTGTCTCACTGGTTATTGTATAACCATTTTCAGGGTTGTCGAGTGGAGGACCTGGAGCTGAGAGGAGGTGATCAGAAGTGTAGGTCAGTTAGGACTGTTTCTTTTTGGAAAGCCAGTCCCTGTGGTCTTTTGGTCATAGACCCTATACATGACTCTATGTGATTATAAAAGCACGTTTGTTTGTGAATCTGTTGTCCTGCTTTTTTTTTATCACGAGATGATTACTATCAAGGGATTTATTATTCGCTTCCGCATGTGCAATAAAACAAAAAGGGTTGGTGAATCGTCCTGGAAGTCACAAAATATTATCGACCAAAGAGGGATGGGCACGTGCTCGGGGTTCGGGGCATGACACAAGGGCTCCACCAAGCCTTGTTTTTCCACAAGCTTGCCTCCTTGACTCATCCACCACCACTAGTTGCTCCTTAGCTCTCCTTAGGCCACCAATGCACATCCTTGGACATTTGAAATAGTCCAAAATGGGCTAGGCAAGGGGGCATACGAA
Source organism: Eucalyptus guilfoylei (assembly GCA_016097605.1). Classification (NCBI taxonomy): domain Eukaryota; kingdom Viridiplantae; phylum Streptophyta; class Magnoliopsida; order Myrtales; family Myrtaceae; genus Eucalyptus; species Eucalyptus guilfoylei. The sequence goes on from CM027860.1 coordinate 22,513,772, forward strand.
TTTGTTAAGTTTCTCCATCAATTGGACTTTATTTCCTCTTCAATTCAATCCCATATGACCTCAATAAGTGCAATCAACCCAACATTGGTCAGCTCGGCATTTTTCCTCACCCATACGATCCACTTACTTCCCAAATTTACGATAAAAAACGATCCCCGGCATTTTTTTGAACAAAAACGACTCTAGGACGACTTTTTCTCAAAAGTCTCAGGTTGCTGAAAAATTTTCTGAGACTGAATCGACGTTCCTAGAATTTAATGTCATATGACAGAATCTTCAATTTTTGAAATCGGATTCAAATTCGTGGTTAATTTCGCTTAGGCGCGTTTTTAGCGTGACCTAGGCTACCGGATAGTTTTCAGAAATTTTTAGTGCAAATGACCAATGGTCGATTTTCTTCGAGCCACAATGAACCCACTCGACACATTGGCGACTCTCGATTGTCGTGAAAATCTCGAGGATTCAGTTACAGACACAGGGTACCAAAATGATAGAAGAAATCAAACTAGTGCCGATCGATGAGAATTTTGCAATTTAGTGGGATCACCCACATTTAACTACTCATTTCAGTCGAACCGACCTATCTTTGATCTCTAATCGATTTATATTTATGCCATAATGATCTCGGCAGATGAGCACGGTTGAGTAACCGATTCCTGGTCGAATTCTCAAGTCTATTGAATTAAAATTCCTTAATGGCTTCCCTAGATAGTCTAGTTATCTCATGAGTGATCGGCTCAGAGAATAGCACTATAGGCGTGTCGATGAAAGACCTGATTGATTTAATCAAAAACAAAATCTGAAAATTCAGGTTGTCACAATTCTTCCCCTCTTATAAAAATTCCGTCCTCAAAATTTAAACAATTACAAAACTTCATCAAAAAGGTGGGGGTACAACTGTCTCATCGACTCTTCAGTCTCCCATGTCGCTCCTTCAGTACCGTGGTGTTGCCAGACCACTTTAACCAACGGAATGATCTTTGTACCCAGAACTTGTTCTTTTTTGTCCACGATTTGAATCGAGCTTTCAACGTATGACACACGGTCATCCACGTCCAATTCTTGAAAATTGATCACATGGGTCGGGTCAAGCTCATATTTCTTTAACATCGACACGTGAAAGACGTCGTGCACTTGCGTCAATCTCGGCGGCAACGCAAGACGATATGCTAAGGTCCCAATTCTCTCAAGAATTTCAAACGAACCTACGTACCTTGGACTCAGTTTTTCTTTCTTCCCAAAGTGTGAAGTTCCCCTCATTGGTGGCACCTTTAGAAGAACGTGATCACCAACTTGGAATTCCAAAAACCTCTGGCGCTTATCTGCGTAACTCTTTTGTCTACTCTGAGCGGTATTTAATCTGTTTCTGATCACTACTATGACTTCTACTGACTGCTGGACTAACTCTGGGCTTGTAAATCTTTCTTTCCCTAACTTCATCCCAAGACACTGGTGTCCTGCACACTCTGCCATACAACGCTTTAAAAGGAGCCATCTTGATGCTCTACTGATAACTGTTGTTGTAGGCAAATTTCACGAGATGAAGTTGTTCTTCCTAACTTCCCTTAAAGTCTAGTATACAAGCTCTCAGCATATCTTCTAGTGTTTGAATGGTCATCTCAGACTGGCCATCCGTCTAAGGATGATAGGTCGTACTTTACTAAAGCTTGGTACCTACTGCACTCTGTAAGCTCTTCTAAAAGGCGACGGTAAATCTTGGGTCACGATCTGAGGTTATTGTAACCAGCACTCCTTGCATACGAATCACTTGACGCATATATAGATTTGCGTGTCTATCCAGATTGAGGTCTTTTTGAACTGCAATGACGTGAGCCGATTTTGTCAGTCTGTCGACTACTACCCAAATCGAATCATTCCCTCTCCGACTCCTCGGTAGTCCAATCACGAAATCCATCGTGATATGCTCCCATTTCCATTCTGGGATCTTGAGAGATTGCAGAAGTCCTCTCGGCGTGCAATGTTGAGCTTTGACATGCTGACACATCAAACACTTGGCGACATGCTTGGCGATATCCGCCTTCATACCTAACCACCAATAGTGTTGATGCAGATTCTGATACATTTTGGTACTTCCAGGATGAATGCTGTAATTGCTACGATGTGCTTCAGATAAAATATCCTCTCTAAGCTCTATATCATTAGGTACAACCCATTGTCCTCGGAACCTCAGTATTCTTTCATTAGAAATTTGAAAATCAGCCTTTCTTTTCTCAGTGTTCTCTTGCAGGATCTTTTGCACATCTGGATCTGTCGGTTGGAGTAGCTTGATTATGATCTGAACATCCGATTCAATTCTGAGGGTGGCCATAAGACTTGAAAGGTGGCATACCTCAAACTTGAATACTGAATCTCGAGCTCTCTTAATTAAGTTCCACTCCTTCATCAATATATGAGCAACTAAAGACTTTCGACTCAAAGCATCGGCGACCTTATTCGCCTTTCCTGGGTGATATAAGATATCATAGTTGTAGTCCTTCAGCAATTCTATCCATCGATGCTGTCTCATATTCAACTTCTTCTGAGAGAAAAGGTACTTGAAACTTTGATGGTCCGTGAAGATCTGAAATTTTTCTCCGCACAAATAATGTCTCCAAATCTTCAGGGCAAAGATAATCGCCGCGAGCCCTAAGTTATGCGTCGGATAGTTCTGTTCATGAGGCCTCAACTGACGGGAGGCGTATGCAACAACCCTACCATGTTGCATCAACACGCAACCCAATCCTCTAAATGACGCATTACTATAGATCTCGAATCCCCCAAGACTAGATGGAATCATCAGCATAGGTGCAGTAGTCAGCTTTTCCTTAAGCTCTTGAAAACTAGTCTCGCACTTGTCTGTCCACACAAATTTCACTTCTTTCTTCAAGAGTTTTGTCAGTGGCGACGCTAGAGATGAGAACCCTTCCACAAACCGTCGGTAATAACCTGCCAAACCCAGAAAACTTTTGATTTCTGTCACTCTTGTCGGTCTTAGCCAATTAATCACGGCTTCAATCTTGCTCGGGTCCATAGAGATTCCTTTGCTTGAAATCACGTGACCTAAGAAAGCAACACGAGTCAACTAAAACTCGCACTTACAAAACTTAGCATACAACTGATGGACTCTTAGTGTCTGCAGCATTAGTCTCAAATGACTCTCATGCTCTTCATCACTCATTGAATATATTAGAATATCATTGATGAACACGATCACAAATTGATCTAGATATTCCTTGTATACACGATTCATCAAATCCATGAAGGTAGCAGGAGCATTCGTTAACCCGAACGGCATCACTGTGAACTCATAGTGGCCATACCGAGTACGAAATGCTGACTTAGGAACGTCCTCATTCCTAATTCTCAACTGATGATATCTTGTCCTCAAGTCGATCTTTGAGAAAATCGACGCTCCTTGCAACTGGTCGAACAAATCATCTATCCTCGGGAGTGGATATTTATTCTTGATTGTTACCTGATTGAGTTGCCGATAGTTGATGCACAAGCGCAATGATCCATCCGATTTCCCATAATTTCTAGCACTCGCATGATCCCTTTGATTTTGGGATCACCAGGGGCTACTACCCTAGCGCCAACAGGAGGTGGTGCTACTCCACTGGCGCTAGCTTGTGCTGGCGCTTTATCGCAGCCTCCTCGGGTACCGACCCTAGTCGGCGATCTAACCCGAGCCGTAGGCCTAACAGTTCTCTTACTCGGAGTCCTTTGCTCCGGCTCGCTCATGGTTCAGTCATTTCTACTGAAACCTGTCTTCCAAATCCACACTGGATTAGAAGATGAGAAATACCAACACGACAAACAATTTTACCAATCATCTATCACAGACATGCACTAGCATGAATTTAAATGTCTTTCCTACCACTATCCCATGGTTCATTGCGCCTTATCACTCTAATCCCTAACCATTGCTCTGATACCACTTAAATGGGGATGTCACGCCTCGATCCTCAAGCGCGTGCCCATCCCTCACCTGGTCGATTAATAGCAACGTTCTAAGACGCATCGCAGACCCTTTCATTTTAATACGCATGCGGAAGCATATAAAATAATTTCCAGACAATAAAACAATGGGATAGAAAAGTAGGGCCAATTTTTCCAAAACCTTTCAAACCAAAACAAACCTTTATAACAAACAGGTTTATTCACAACATCAGGTAACTTACAAAAATATTGGCTTAACCAAAAATGAAATGTCCTATGACTAACTAGCCAGACAGGTTTGCCGATTCTATTTCTTCCACCTCCCCAAACTTCGGGACTTCCGGCTCTCCACAACCGTCACCTAGGGATTTGAAAATGGTTATACAATAACCATTGAGACAATGTCTCAGCAAGTTCTACACTCTAAGACCTGATTAGGAAACCAATATGCCATAAAGGCTGCCTAAGCACAACACAGGTCAGATGACTTACATTGACCTCAGTTCCATCCTGCAATTTAATATCAATTATAGATGCCTAAAATCACAACAATCAATCAATTTATAACATCAAATCAAATCAAATCATTGATCAATTGACCTAGTCGATTACATGTCGTCACGACCTCCCTTTGGTCGGCCAAATCAATATTATCTAATAAGTCCGATCATATCAGGACTGCTCACTCTAAGATGATATATAGATAGTATAGCTCGCACTAAGCTGATAAATAATGTACTGCTCTCAATCTAAGCTGACATATCGAACCATCGGGTAGATATAGCACACAAATAATGCTCTCTCTAAGCTGATAAAGTATACTGCTCATAATCTAAACTGACATATTAGAGCCCGTAGGTTGATATAGTATATTGTTAATCCTCTCTCTAAGCTAATAAGGTATACTGCTCACAATCTAAGCTGCATATCAGAGTCCGTAGGATGATATAATATACCGGTATACTGCTCGCAATCTAAGCTGACATATCGCCTGTAGGCTGATATAGTATACCATCTCGACCAGTCAATCAATTCCATCTTTTTATCATTCTCGATAAAATGGGACACGGTCGGCCTTAGCCAAAATATCATAATTTCACTTTGTTGAATATCCCACAAGTTTCAATAGCCCCTTACATATTTTTGGCGCTGTAAACCGACGCCCGGTAATTTTCCCATTAATTACCAAAATTAATTAATTTAGGAATAAAATCCTAAAATCAAAATCAATTCAATTCAGCACAAATCAACGCTCAAATAAATAAACGGACTATACCACAATAATTAGCATAAAATTCCGGTCGTCGACTATCCCCCTAATTTCCGGATAATAAATAATTAATTAAATAATTACGAAAAATATTAAATTAATGCAATAAATCCAATTTAGGCCCGTAATGCCTAATTGGAAGCTGAAACAGACCCGGAAAATTTCCGAAACTCGTTCAATAAATAATAACATGAGTCTACTTGCTAATATCACTAACCATTTGCCTAACATGCATTGATAGGGCACTCATATAATTGTTCTACTCAAATCTATTAACCTAATCACACTTAATTAAATCTAAACAACCCCTAAGCATCATTAGCCTAGTAAGTAGGGATTAGTGAGTAAAACTCACTTGTTTAACGAGCGGTTTGGTGCAAAACGACGCGAAAGTCGCGGGCTCGACTTTCCTCAAGGCGGGCCTAGCTCAAAACGGGCTTAAAAGCCTACCAGAAACCCACTTTCACAGCCTCTGTTTTGTGTTGAAACAGAGAGGAAACAAGCTCGGTTAGGCAAAGCAAGACCGGTGGAGGCAGGCGGGTGGTTCGGTGAGGCAAGCGGCGGTTGGACGAGGGTGTTCAATGGCTGGACAGGCTTTGGGTCGGCTGGCACGGCTGGATAACGGCCTTGGATGCACGGATAGAGGCAGTTGGACGGCGATGAGGCGCGGCAAGGCGCGACGGCGCGCGCGCACGCGAGGTGGGCGAATGGCGGAGGCGTTGGCGTTGTGTGGTTTCGATGGTGGCATGGTTGCTTCTGACGGCTTCTCTACTAGCTGGGGTGTTGAGCAAGGCAAGGAGGGGGGGGGGAGAAGGAAGGCTAGCTAGTTACTTGGTGAGGAAGAGAGGGGGACAAGGGCTCCACCAAGCCTTGTTTTTCCACAAGCTTGCCTCCTTGACTCATCCACCACCACCAGCTGCTCCTTGGTTCTCCTTAGGCCACCAATGCACATCCTTGGACATTATAAATGGTCCAAAATGGGCTAGGCAAGGGGGCATAAGAATTTGTTAAGTTTCTCCCTCAATTGGACTTTATTTCCTCTTCAATTTGATCCCATATGGCTTCAATAAATGCAATCAACCCAACATCGATTAGCTCGGCATTTTTCCTCACCCATACAATCCACTTACTTCCCAAATTTACGATCAAAAATGATTCCCGGGATTTTCTGAATAAAAACAGCCCTAGGACGACTTTTTCTCAAAAAGTCTTGGGTTGCAGAATAATTTTCCGAGACTGAGTCGGCGTTCCTAGAATTTATTGTGACATGATAGAATTTTCAATTTATGAAATCGAATTCAAATTCACGGTTAATTTCGCTTAGGCGCGTTTTTAGCGTGACTTAGGCTACCGGGTAGTTTTCAGGAATTTTTAGTGCAAATGACCCATGGTCGATTTTCTTTGAGCCACAATGAACCCACTCAACACATTGGCGACTCTTGGTTTTCGTGAAAATCTCGAGGATTTAGTTACTGACATAGGGTACCAAAATGATATAAGAAATCAAACTAGTGCCGATCGATGAGAATTTTGCAATTTAGTGGGATCACCCATGTTTAACCACTCATCTCAGTTGAATCGACCTATCTCTGATCTCTAATCGATTTAAATCTATGCCGTAATGATCTCGGTAGATGAGCACGATCAAGTAACCGATTCTTGGTCGAATTCTCAAGTCTATTATATTAAAATTCCTTAATGGCTTCCCTAGATAGTCTAGTTATCTCATGAGTGATCGGCTCAGAGAATAGCACTATAGGCGTGTCGATGAAAAGCCCGATTTATTTAATCGAAAACGAAATACGAAAATTCAGGCTGTCACATGTGAGGTGCAACATGTGGCCATAAATTCGGATCTCGGCGATACGAACGCAAAAACGGAAATGAAGACGAATGTTACTCTTCGAAAATGAAATAGACACTCCCAAAGTCCATCTAGCCCACATAATGATCAAGATGTCTTACAGATTGATGTCATCTCTCTTTTCATTACTCTTTGTTTGTCTCTTTTATTTTATTTAATATATCTATTCTTTATTTAATTTTCCCTTCCTTGGGCGTTGCTTCCTTCCTCACCAAAACTCCTCTTTTCTACATTCTCTTCTTTGCCGAGAACAACACCATCGCCAGGATCTCTCTTGAAGAAACGCCACTGCTAAAACTCACCAACTACTACCCACGATCAACTAGATAAGGCTTCATGGGAGACGATATGTGTAAATAGTGATCAGAACAATGATACACAAGCTTCAGATACAGCGAAGGTAGTGGCTGTTTTACCAGATTCGCCTTAAGGGCATTTTATCAAACACCTAGGGTGCGTCGGCTCAAGACAGCCACGAACAAGTATAAGACATGAAACTAGATCAAAGCTTAACCAGAATGGCAGGGAATGCTTGACATCAACAAAGGACAGCATAAGCGAACTCGAAACGCACGCCCCAACTTGGCAATCCATGCAAAAAAATGTGAGAGAACAGGACAAGAGCGGGGCACTGAAAAAGGTCGGCGGGGGGCTTCCTACCCAACTCAGGAGTGGCGAACGATGGGCGAGATCGATAGACCGGACTATGTCCAGTCGCCTTTGTTGGAAGATATGCGGCCTTGATAGAGGATTTGATTCGAGGATTTGATCTGATCACGATTTTGTACAGATCAATTTAAGATTAGATCTGGAAATAGATTTATTTGTAGGATCCTTAACTTCCTTTCATACTTACGTCTTGTATTATAACTATTAGGGTTGTACATCAGATCGATCATTGAAGACAATACAATACAGACAAAATTCCCAAATTTCTCTACGTCTTCAATCTCGAGATTTCCTCTTTATTTTTCTTCAACTTCTTTCAATATATTATGGCAGTGAAAGTCTTTGACCTTGCTTCCGCTTCTTCCGCCTTGTCCCTGCCAAGATTCTTCAACCCTGCACACAAGACTCCACATCTCAGTATCCTTTTTTTACCATGACCAATAACTTACCTTTAGCCTCTAGTGAACGTCCGCAAGAAAGAAATCCGGTGCATCCTACATAAAGTTGGGATGCCTCCTCCACTATTGATGTCGCTAGATCTCAAGAACAGTTAGCTCGCGCCCAAGATGGTCAATCTCTTCTAGCTCAGACAAATCTGGGGCAGCCCTTCTTGGTTCAGCCCATTCTAGGCCAACCAATGATGGGCCATCTTTACCAGTGGCTGCCTTTTCAGATGCAGCCCAACCCATTGTTGTTTGGGCTTAGCTCGAATGCATCATCGCCAGGGATTCAGGGCCAATGGGCCTCTTTCCAACCCGACGGCAGCCCACCAAACGCAAGCGGGGCAAGCACGATCGTCGGGTCAGTTGGAGCATCTGCGGGGCAACTAAATGGATAAGACAAATCGGGTAATGGAACAAATCCATATCCGACCCATTTCAATGCAGGTTATGGAACTAGGTCGAATAATCCGGGTATGGGAACGAATCCCTACCTGGGATTCTCACCTGGATTTCTGCCATACCCAGCGGCATTTTTCATCGGACGGCCAGAGCCCGGCGACCCCCTATTTGTCTCCACCGCCGACGGACCAAAACTGCGGCTAATCAGTCAACAGCTGACCGGGCCAGAGAATTATTTCAGGTGGTCACAAGAGCTCCGACGTGCACTGGTGACCAAGGACAAAGACGGGTTCCTTGATGGATCCATCACCGTTCCCTCAGATGAGAACCTAGCTCGACACTAGAGGAAGTGTAACTAGATCGTCTGAACCTGGATCAGAAATTGCATCTCTCTAGAAGTTGCGGTTAGACTTCCACCCACAGAGGACGCTCAAAAAATGTGGGAAAACATTAAGGAGATGTACGGTAAACTAGACCATGCAAAAATTTTCTCACTGATGCAGGAACTCAACGATCTCAAATATGGGAATATGACGGTCACGGCTTGCTTCAACAAGCTATTGTCTTTATGGAACGAACTAGAAGCAATCGAAGAGAAGCTTGAGGGACCAAAATCGACACTCAAGCAGTACAAATCGATTAAAGAAAGGGAGAAGACTACACGTTTCTTATTGATTTTGAATGAATCTTACATTACCTTTCGTTCACAGATTCTGGCCATGGATCCAGTTCCCCCAATTAGATGAATTTTCCAGTTGGTTATACAAGAGGAAAGCCAATGGCGAATAGAGTGAAGGTTCTGCGAGAACCCTAATTCGAGAAAAGGAGAAAAGAGGCGCCGTAGGGTTTGGGGGAGTAGACGTGCGACCCCTTAAAAAGGATGGAGTGAATAGCCCAGATCAAGCGCGAGGATCTGACGGGCGAGATTGCGTGCGAGGATCGGACGGCTTGCACAGATCCGAGATTGCGGATGGATTGGATGGCGGATATGAGTCCGCGACTAAGGCAATGGATGGCCAGATCTTCGCCACGTCATCAAAGAATTTCACACCTAATTTTAAAGGAAATGGTAAAATGTTTTGCAATTATTGCAAATGTTCTAACCATATGATTGACAATTGTTGGAAATTACATGGAAAGCTTGGAGAAAAGGATAAAAAAATTTCAACTGCTTACCAAGTGACTGGACTCACAGGCTAGAGTGCTGATCAACCTATCTCATATGGTCAATATCAACAATTGATGTAGGCCTTGCAAAAGTTGGATTCCTCCAACAAAGGCGGGATTTTTTTTAGGTATTACACATTGCTTGATTAATTCCATTTCAAGGAAGGCATGGATTATTGATTTAGGGGCAAGCGATCACATTATATGTGACAAAGGATATTTCACAAGTCTAAACGAAGGGTTGAATTTTCCTGTTTCCATACAATTACCCAATGGAAATATTTCTCATGTGAATTTCACAGGAACAGTTAATCTTAGTCCTCAAATTATCCTTCAAAAGGTACTATATGTCCCATATTCCAATTCAATGTTATTTATGTGTCCAAAGTATGCAAGGAAACTCATGTTGAGTATTCTTCGATGCTGACACATGTTTTTTTCAGGCCCTTTCGATTGGCAGACTAATGGGCTTGGGTAGTCTTTCTGAAGGACTATTTTTCTGGACAAATCTCCCAAGTAATTTCAATTTGTCTTGCACTTCTTTCAATAAACCCTCATTGTGTAATTTGACTACCAATGATAAGAACTTCATTATGCACTTGAGAATGGGTCACAGTGCCTCCTTTCCTTATCCTCAATGTTCCATATGTCCTATTGCAAAACAGTCGCGTAGTCCTTTTCTGTCTGGGAGCACTCGAGCTGATAAAATTTTCTCATTAATTCATGTGGATGTTTGGGGGCCTTATCATACAATAAATCATGATGGGTCTCGTTATTTTCTCACAATAGTTGATGATTATTCTCGTGCAACATGGATTTTCTTAATGCAGTCTAAAAGTCAAGTTTATTCTCATTTAAAGACATTTATTGCCCTTTTCGAAAATCAATTGGGAAAATCCATTAAGAGGATCCGTATAGATAATGAAAGGGAATTCTTCAACCATGATTGCTCTTCATTATTTTCATCTCATGGGATTCAACATGAAAGCTCTTGTGTTTATACACTGCAACAAAATGGAGTAGTTGAGTGTAAACATCGCCACGTTCTGGAATTTGCTCGAGCTTTAAAATTCCAAGCTTCAGTGCCAGAGGAATATTGGGGAGATTGCATCATTGCGGCGGCTTATCTTATCAACCGCATGCCTACTTGGGTACTCAATGGGCAAACACCTTTTGAACTTTTATTTGGAAAAAAGTCGGAGCTGAGACATCTCAAAGTTTTTGGATGTTTATGTTATGTTGCCATAGTGGGCCCTCAGGACAAAATGGGTCATCGAGCTCGACATTGCGTGTTCATAGGATATCCCAATCTACAGAAGGGGTACCGTGTTCTTGAGCTATCTACCAAGGAATTCCTAGTAAGTAGAGATGTTATCTTTCACGAAAATGTTTTTCCATTCAGTGAACAGATACCATCACATGGAGAATCAGATGCAATCAATATTCTTCGCACCTCTTTATCTGATGAGGCGACATATCGAGATCCTAATTACATACAATTAGCAACACCAGCTAATACTCCTTCTGTGCCGATAAGTAATCCAGTAGCAGCACCTATCTCGGATGAGAATCAGACTGTAGAGAATATTTCAGAGAATTCAATGGAGGATTCTTCTACTGATGAAGAAATCCAAGAAATTTTACCAACGTCATCCAGAGGGACATCACCTTCTCCTCCCAAGGTTGATCCTTCAAGGCGTTCTGGTCGGGCCACACGACCTCCAACTTGGACAAAAGACTATGTGTGCCACTCTCAATTCACCAGCTATCAAATATCCAACCTCATCCTATGTTTCCTTTCATAGACTTTCACCAGAACATAGATGCTGTGTTAGTAGCTTGTCGGAAGTTAGGGAGCCATCTAGCTATAATGAGGCATATGTTGATCCACGATGGCAAAAAGCCATGCAAGCAGAATTACATGCATTGATTTAATATAAGACCTGGGATCTAGTCTCATTGCCGCCAGATCGTAAACCAATTGGCTACAAATGGGTTTACAAAATTAAATATTGTGCTGATGGTTCCATTGAGAGATACAAGCTACGATTGGTGGTTAAAGGATTCACTCAGCGAGAAGGATTCAACTATCACGAGACATTCTCTCCTATAGCTAAAGATGTCACTGTCCGATCCTTCTTGATCGTTGCTGCTATTCATGACTGGCCTCTACATGAAATGGACGTGCACAACGCCTTTCTTCATGGTGATTTGGACGAAGAAATATATATGGACATTCCTCAGGGCTTACGAAGACAGGGGGAGAATAAAGTGTATCGCCTCCGTAAATCACTTTATGGGTTGAAACAGGCTTCCAGGTAGTGGTACGCCAAATTTGCGAGCGCCCTTACGACAGCAGGCTTCAAACAGTCCAAACATGATTATGCCTTATTCATGCCGACTAAAGGTATGTCATCTATTTATTTGATGATATATGTCGATGATATTCTTATTATGGGAAATGATAAAGCTGCCATAAAAAGTTTTAAGGAATATATGCATGCCACCTTTCATATTAAGGACTTAGGAGCACCTAAGTATTTCCTAGGTATTGAAATTGCTCGATCTGACCAAGGAATTTCCCTCAGTCAACGGAAATTTATATTGGAGATTATATCATAAGCAGGTCTATCAGGATGCAAGCCATTTGTTATTCCCATCGAGCAGAACACTAAGTTAACTACCGCAGATTATGACAAGGAAATGCTTAGGATGATGATTCCACACTGGAAGATCCTTCAAGCTATCAAAGGCTTGTCAGAAAACTTATATATCTGACAATGACCAGACCCGGCATTTCTTATGCGGTACAAACTCTTAGTCAGTTCATGCACAGTCCAAAGCAATCACATCTGAATGCTGCCTTGAAGGTCGTCAAATATCTTAAGAAGTGTCCGGGACTTGGAATTCTCCTATCCAGAAAATGCAACATGGAGATGACTGCATACTGTGATGTAAACTATGCGACTTGTCCCATGAGTCGAAGATCCGTCACTAGATATTGCATTAAATTAGGAGATTCGTTACTCTCATGGAAGACAAAGAAGCAACCAACTGTGTCCCTATCTTCAGTTGAAGTAGAATATCAAGCTATGGCCAAAACTACCTGTCAAACAGTGTGGATACGAGGTCTCCTTAAAGATCTTGGAATACAAGTACAAGGGGCAACAAAGCTATTTTGCGATAATGATGCGGCTCTCAAACTTGCAGCAAATCCTATAGTGCACGAGAGAACCAAGCATATAGAAGTGGATTGTCACTTTACACGAGACAAGATTCTAGAAGAAGTAATTGAAACAAGAGGGATTGAGACGACAGAGCAGCCTACGGACATTTTCACTAAACCTTTATGTAAAAGACAGCATGCATATCTATTGAGCAAGCTAGGTGTCCTAGACATCTACAAGCCACCAATTTGAGGGGGAGTGTTGGAAGATATGTGGCCTTGACAGAGGATTTGATTCGAGGATTTGATCCGATTACGATTTTGTACAGATCAATTTAAGATTAGATCTAGAAATAGATTGATTTGTAGGATCCTTAACTTCCTTTCATACTTACATCTTGTATTATAACTATTAGGGCTGTACATCAGATTGATCATTGGAGACAATACAATACAGACAAAATTCCCAAATTTCTCTACGTCTTCAATCTTGAGATTTGCTCTTTATTTTTCTTCAACTTCTTTCAGCCTTGCACGCCCCTAAGCCGGGATCCTTAGGAAATCTACACGGATTGAACCAAAAAACCGGAAAACTCACCTGAAAAACTTGAAATCGAGGCAAGGGAAGCCGCGACTTATTAGTTTTGACTAGGAGGCGCAACCTCACGTCGGGGGTGGCTAAGCGATGCTCGGCTAAGGTGGATTCCAAGTCTCCCTCTTCTCGGTCACTCCCCGTTTCTCCCCCCTCGGGCTCCCTCAAGCTCTCTCCCGTCGCCCTCCTCTTCTTCGGTTCTCTCTCGTTCGGCCTCTCTTTGGTTCACTCCCCTCTCGGTTCCCCTCTCTTCCTTCTTCTCCTCTTCTGCTGCTCACCTGCTGCCCTCTCTACTCTCTGCTCCTATCCCTTCCTCTGCTCTTCCTTTCTGCTCCTGTCCCTTCTCCTCTGCTGCCCTGCTCTTCCTTTCTGGTCCTGTCTTTTCTCTTCTTTTTCCTGCAAGTTCGCGCGCGAGCTGGAGCCAGAGGAGGAAGACTGGTTGGGGTGGGCCAAAGGAGAAGAAAAAGAATGCTGGGCTGGGCCTAGCGCATGGGGAAAAGAAAGGGAGGCGGGCTGGGCCAAGGCTGAATCCCGCCCGACCCGACCCCTAAGCGTTTTTTTTTCTTTTTCTTTTTTGTTGTGTTGTTGTTTTTGTTTGTTTTTTTAAAAAAAAAAAGTAGGTGTCAACAAAAGCCAAATGAGGAGAAGGAGCCAAAGAAGAAGACTACAGTTCAGCTTTGGCTTCAATCGTCTTGAACAACAAGAAGGCCTTGAAAGCATATTGAGAGTCAAAGTGACACTTACTTAGCTCTCAAAATTTTTTCCTTTGTTTCCATGAGAATTGATGGGAGACTTTCTGATTTTGCTCAAATTACGAATTTCATCATATGTTTTAGAATATATAAATGTTAAACCACTCTAACAAAATGTAACATGATATCAAAACTGGAGCGATCCCTTTCATGAATGTGTATCCAACCTCATCATTCAAATTTCACTTGCCATGGTCTAAATGTCATGTACCACTCATAATTAGACTTGCAGGTAAGAAAAGGTGTTGAAACATGAGGGGGTAGCCCTTCCGCAGTGTCTCACGGAAGAACAATCAAGAGAAGTTGCACTAACTCCTCACATGCTAGCCACTATGAAGAGATTGTTTGAAGAGCTATATTGTGAGTCACATGTCAATGTAATCAAGCCGATCATCATCAATGCTATGTGTGATGTTTTCTCGAGGCTAGGATCATCTAATCAGCCACCATTAACCAATCTAGTTGTAATAGAGTATGTTCTTAATCCCTCTTGATTTGTTGGGGCCAATAATATTCATCAGAGTAGCCAACCCTTCATGAGAATTATGCAAAGGTCCATTCTTCTAATCAAAGTCACAATAATGAGAATAATCAGGGAAATATTAGTCAAAATAATCCAACTGGTGACGAAAATTTAACAAATCAAATTGGTCAATATGCTGTTTAATTGCCAAATGTTGAAGATGTCGGGCCAATTTCCACCCACTGTGAATGTTCCATGTCAATTAATGTTGACAATTTGGCGAGACTAACGTCACTGCCTAGAAGACAAAATGGCCAACCAAATCCACAATTTGTTGAAAAAGTTCAACAATGATTAAGGTTAGACAATGGTGTTATCATTACCTGTTTGCAAGTAACACAATTAGCAACTCTTATCCGACTCGACCTAATCTGGACCCAACTTGGTTCCGAATTTTACCATAGTAAAAAAACCAATCAATTAAAAGGAAATTAAGAGTGCATTTGTTTCGCGGAATATGAATGATTTGGAAAGCATTTTTCCATAAATGATTGCTTATATTGCTCGAAATAATTAGTTAACTAAAAATATGTTTATTATCAATAACAATTTAAGTCTAAATTTTTTGATGATAAAACTTTTCATTGATTCATTTTTCTAAGCAATACAAGTAACCATTTTTAGGAAAATATTTTCCAAATTATTCATTTTTTGTGAAACAAATGGAGCTGAAATAAGAAAATGAATTAGCAAATAAGTAATTACTCAAAAAAGCAATAAGTAAGTTAGGAGTGCCATAATTTTCGTATAATACTCACTTGAGTAATATAACTTATTTTTCATTCAGTTGAGTCCACAAAAAAGAAAAAAAATTGATTACTCGAGTGTCATCAGTGATTTGCCTCATCGAAAAAACTTATGTGACATTAATTTATTATACATCATTCAACGTGACATGTTGTAAAGTTGAAGTTCGCACTTGAGAAGGCAAACGATGTTGTTGAAGTTCCAATAATTTCATAAGTGATCGTTTCGATGTCACAAGTTTTTAGAAATGAACACTAAGGTTCATCAACTTTTTTAAAAGTGACCACTTAAGTGATAGGATTATATAGAGTTTGAAAACGGCATCATTTGAGGAAGATAAAGAGTTTGAAAATAGTGTCATCTAATTGGGGAAGATTTTAAAGAAACAACAATAAATGACACCGTTTGTTATATTCTTGCCATGATGGACAAAAATTTCCATGTTTGACTTTAGTCTAGTTTTAGAAATTTCACGTCGGAATGGAAAATTATAAAAAAAGTTCATGCAAGACGATTTGCGTCATGCTTCGATCCTCGGGCGCGCACACATCCTTCTACTTGGTCGATTTTAGAATGCGATATCTCAGGACTATGTATCGCCGACCCTTTCATTTTTAATAGCACATGTGGAAGCAGTTATAAATCCACAGACAATAAAACAATGGGATAGAAAAGCAAGGCCATAAATTTCATATCGAAATTCAGAACCATACTTTTAAACATAGCACAACCCAAGGTACTTCACAAAACTATTTACAACTTTCTAGTCTCACTCTATCTACACATATACATGGTTCACAAAAGAGGATGGGATCTTAGTTTTCATCCGGGTCGTACTCAGGATCATCCTAATCCTCCTCTGATTCTTCTGAATTGCTTTCCTCCTCCTTAGGCTCCTCGTCTTCTTCAGGCTCTTCTTCTACTGACTCCTCCTCAGCTATTCCCCAATCCTCGTCCTCCTCTGGACCTTCCGCTTCCTATTCCACGATCTCACCTTCCTCAAAATTTTCATCCTCTTCAGTAAATACAGGGGAAGTCGACTCACTCAAAACGTATGCTAACCCTTCTGGATGAGGATGAACATGGAAGTGAGTTTCTTTCTCGGTGATGTCCACTGGAATGCCAAATTGCTCTGGAGGAGGGGGAAGTGTCGGTGTTGCCATCTAGGGGCCTGAAATTGGTTATTCAATAACCAATGATACTACGTCTCAGCAAGTTCTACCCCCTAAGACTCGATTAGTAAACCAATATGCTAACCGGGCTGCCTATGCATGCACGGGTCAGAAGACTTACCTTGGCCTCAGATTCCACCTGCACATTAGTACAGTTCAATAGGCACCCAAGCGATCACATCACCGATCGATATCTCGATCAATCGACTTAGTCGATTTCATGTCAATCATACCATCTTAAGGTCATTTCCATTCAATCAATCAATTCACAACATTAGATCAAAGCATTGATCAATCGACCTAGTCGATTACATGTTAGTCGGACCATTTCTAAGTAATTTCAATCAACACTATATATTCCCCACTCCACGATGGAACATCTAGTCGTCGAGCCTACGTGCATTCTCCAGGATGACATACCAAGTCTCTGAGCCCACGTACATTTTCTAAGATGGGATATCTAGTTATCGAGCCCACGTGCATTCTCCAGGATGACCTACCAAGTCTCCGAGCCCACATGCATTCTCTAAGGCGACCTATTCGCCAAGATGACATACTTAAACATTAGGCCCACGTGCGTTCTCCAAGGCACCAAGTTCGCCAAAGTGATGCATCAAATCACCGAGCCCACGCGCCCCTTTCCCAATGCTATACTTAATCACCGAGCCCACGTGCATTCTTCCAGGTGATAGATCAACTCACCGAGCCCACGTGCTTTCTCTAAGGCGCCGTTTTCGCCAACGTGACTTACTTAATCATGTCCAATAACATCGTACCTGATTGGTCTTAGCCATGAGTATTTCTACTTCACTCTCACAATTTTCTCCACTTTATAACCCATCAATATAGTACTGGTGCTATATAATCATACTCGGCCATCTACCAATCAATTATTCAAATTCAACTTAATTTAGGATTAATTCCTCAAATTGCACAATCAATTCAATTCAACACAACATAGAGCTCAAATAAATAAACGGACTGCACCACGACAATCAGCATAAAATTCCGATCGTCAGTTATCCTTGCCTAATTTCCGGAAAATAATTAATTAATTAATTAATTTCGAAAATTAATAAATAAATACTAAAAATCCAATTTAGGCCTGTAATGCCTAATTGAAGCCCGAGACGGGTTGGGAAAAATCCTGAGATGCATTCAATAAATATAAGTACGTCTTTACTTGCTAATTACACTAATCAATCACCTAACATGCATCATTAAGTCAATAATTAAGTTATTCTAAACTAATCTAACCACCTAATTGCACTTAATTAAATCTAATCAACCCTTAAGCATAATTATCAAACTAAGAAAGCATTAGTGAGCAAAACTCACTTGATTAAAAGTGGAGACTGAATCACTGCGACGGCGATGCGATGGCGGTCGAATCTTGGGTTTTCGGCGACGTTGACGGGCACATGAACCAGGCCCAAAGGCCTTGCAGGCCCACAGAAAAGGTTGGGCTTGACTTCAGACTTGGGCTTGGCTGTGAGCTGGGCCGGCTTCATAGGCCCAAGATGGGCTGAACTTCAAATGGGCTGAAGAGAATATGAAGCCGCTGGGCTCGTGGACTTCAAGATGGCCTGCATTTCACGGGCTGAGATGGGATGGAAGTTGGGTTGCTTTGGTGGGATGCGCCGAACAAGAAGGCGTGTAGGAGCTGCTAGCATCGCTAGAGTGTGGAGAAGACCACACTTGGAGATGGGATTGTGAAGATGCGGCCGAATTGGAGCTGGCCGACTAGGATTGCTACGGAACACTTGGTGGATGGGTGAAGGACGCGCAGCAAGTGTCTTCGAAGGAAACAAAAGCAAGAAGAAACGGTGGGCTTTGGGCTTTGCTGTAGCTGGTCTTCGGTCAATCTTCGGTGGATGTTGATGATACGAAGCGATGGAGAAGCTATGACGAGCTAGCAATGGAAGAGAGGAGCAGTTGATGGCGTCGGTGGTCTTCAAGATGCATTGGAGTTGACTCGAAGAATGCTGCTGTGGCACCCCAAAACACCTAGGGTCGCCACAGTCCGCTTACCTTTCCACTATACCTAATGAACACTAGGTACATCTCTTAGAAGAAGCACCGCAGTTCATAGGCATTTTTTTTTTTTTTAAAAACGGTCCCAGCGCAACGTACTTGCGGAAGCCTAATCACGTCTTACCAATTCTCCCTTCAACAATCATGATACAATACACACCAACTACACATCAAAGGAAAAAGATGAGGCCGAACCACTTTTTATTTACATATATTCAAGATGGGTTTCTTAGGTCGGTACATCCAAAAGAAAAGCCAAGACTCTTATCTACGCTTGGCCATAACCAAAAAGGTATCTCGACCCCTATATCGAACGTGTATCATCCCCCATCTACAAGTGTCGGCTACTATCAAAAAAATGTCAGCTCTCTACTCCTCACGTGGCCATCACATCCATCTTGGCGTGTCGGGTGGTGGTGGCGGTAACATCCCCGGAATCACTCCATCTCGTCGGACGTGTACCGACAAAAACACTTGAACGATCGGGCCCCCAGCCAGGCCCACATCGTACATGACCAGCACGCGAACTCGCACAAACGTCAGACCAGGAATGACGGTGGAATCTATCTCCGAACACTCTACCTCCACGTCAGATGGGAGGCCATAGAAACTACCCCGCGTGACAGTAGGGAGCGGCATCTCTCTAATCTGAAATGTTGGTCCCCAGAGGGGTGAGTACAGCCACTCAGCAGGTAAAAGATCCAATAAACCACTCAATGCATCACACAATACAATCACCACATCATAGCATAGTACATGTCATTCATGCATACAAGCATATTTAACTTTGAAGCCATGCATATATCATCATATCATATGTACATACATCCTTATGTACTCATCACCATCACATCATACATGTACCATCATGCCATAGGTGCACACACAACCATGCACTCATCATCATCATATCATAGATGTACCATCATGCCATAGGTAATTCAATTTCCACTTTTTATCTTTCAATTTGATCACCACCTCTTTCTTTCTCGGGATCAGTAATTTCATCCCACATTTTATCACTCGCACCCCAATCCAGGTGTAGCGAGAAAAACCTCCGGCACTCACCACCGGGCATCCGGCACCCCCACATTCCAGGCATCTCGTATCCAAACTAGCATCACGAGGCATTCCTCAGGCACAAACCTCCGAGGCTTCCGGCACCCAACCATTCCGGGCATCTCGAAACTCCCGAGGACATCCAGGCATGTATCTCAATACAACCAGGCATCCGGCACCCAACCATTCCGGGCATCCTAACACTCCCAGGGCATTATCAACTCGCCTCCAATAGTTTCCTCATTCATTACAATTCATATTTGCCAATACATGGCTCACAATCAACATGGCATATGATGCATGACAACAAAGTCAAATTCAGCATTTGATTCTATATACAATGCCAATTTTCATCACATGCTCAGCAAGATTCAGTCACTTCAATCAATAAAATTAATAGGGCTCATTCAAAATAGAAACAATCATAAACTTCAGCATTCGAAATTCACACAATCCAGCTTGCACAGTTTTAGAAAATAATTCCATTAAATACCCAAATGGTCTCTAAAAATTATGAAATTTGAACACGTGATAGTCAAGACATAATGGGATATATTTCATCAAGAACACTGCACCAAAATATCCTCACACCATTTGATATAGATCACGCATCACAGCATTTCTATTCTATCAATACAGCTTGCACAGTTTAGAAACACTTTTGATTAAATAGGCAAATGAACTTCAAAAATTATGAAATTTGAATATGTCACAGGGAAGACATAAAGAAAGATACTTCGTGAAGAACACTTTGCCAAAATAACTTCATATAAAATGATATGATCCATACATTGAAACTGATTAAGTCCAAACGCGTCAGATTATAGGGCTTTAGAAACATTTCCGATTAAATACCCTAATAACCTTCAAAATTCATGAAATTCGACTATGTTATAGTCATATCCTAAAGTAGGTGTTTCATAAAGGAACCAAAGTCAAATTCATTCTGGATAATTTAATATAAACAGTTGAAGCTCCTGTTTCAATACCGAAATTTCCAGATTCAACACTCTCCGAAAAACTACAATTTCACCTATCTATTCTCGTTGGTTTTCTCTAAATTTTGGATATGTTAATCCTCAAGATATCCTTTACAACTTTCATTAAGAAATAAAGGTGATATTTTCAAAGGAAAGTCACTTTATAGCCCACGAAATCTCTGGAGTCCAGTACAATACTTCCAGATCTATCATCTTCAAAATAAAATCATTTCACTAGGCTAAACTTGTTCGTTTTACTTCAAATTTGAGTATGTTAATCTTCAGGATGTTCTCTACAACTTTCGTGAAGAATTAGAAGTGAAATTCTTAGTAAAAAGTGACATGCAACACACAAAATCACCAAGAGGTCAACAAAACAGCTTCAGATCTAACATTTTCGTAGAGGAAGGGTTTCACCCCTTAAAACTCAGCCATTTTGTCTCAAATTTTAGTATGTCGTACTATGAAATGTTGTATACAACTTTCATGAAGAATTCGAAGTCAAAATCCGACTCAAAACCCACATGCAAGCCTCTACAACATTCTGAGTCAGGCGGTATACACGAACACAGCAAGCTATTTCAAAAACAATACACTCTAGCTTCGGTTTCTCATACCCTAACACCCGAAATTCAGCACCATTTCAAACACACATGCAAGACACACATGCAAGAGTAGAATATAGATCCCAACTTGCCTCCAAAATCAAGCAAACACGGTACACGGACGGCGAACGGACGAGCAGACGGACGGACGACGGGCGGGCGAGCGGCTCCTTCCTCCTCTCTCTCGGCTTCTCTCTTTCTCTCGCAACCCTCTCTCTCTCTCTCGGCTTGGGCGACAGCCCCTCAACTGGCCACTCTCTCTCTTTTTGTTTCCCCACAAAGCCATCATTGGCAATCATGATGTGCCTCCCCAATAGCCAATGCATGGAACCTTCTTTTTGCCACTTGGCAAAGCATGCAAGATGGGCTTGGGCTTGGAAGAAGTGGGCCGGCCACTCCTCACCTCCTTGGTCGACGGCCACCTCTCCATGGGCTTCAATGGGCCGGCCATTTGGCCCACCAAGAGTCCAAGCTATTGGGCCTAAGGCCCAATCTAATTAAAATCAAACTTTAACCTTCTTTTTAAATACTAATTAAATCCTTATTGGACTAAAGTACTATAGGGTAAAATTAAATAACTAAACACTTAAAATCACAAATCTAAAGATTCTAATTCACGATACAAATGGCCAAAGATAAGTTATCCTCTTTCAAGATTTATCCATTTAAACTCGGCCATAGATCTCAATACAAGACATTAATTGGAGCACCCCTAATGACTGGCAAAGAATTTCAGGATGCCACAGCTGCTGTGGACGCGTGGACGTGCGAAGCAATCAACACATCGAAACAAAGATGGGGTCGAAGAGGGTCAACGAATGGCTTCGTTGAGGGTTGAAGCTAATCGAATGTGGGGATGATAGGCGCAAGGAGATGAGGGGCCAGTTAACAATTGAGCTTAGATGGGAAAATTTGACTCATGGGGTGGGGAACAAACTTTGGTGGATAAGCAGGCAGTGGAAAAGAAAGAAGATGAAGCTGCAAGAAATGAAAATGAAACAGAAGCCGAAGACTTCCGTGGAGGGGTGTGATGCTCACGCGAAGGAGGGGGAATCGAATGAGGCGTGCGACTGAAGCTTTGGGGGAGAGAGAGAAAAGTCCATAAACCTATCCAAAAACTTAATTGCTTGGTCCCCCAAATAGTGCTCAATCTTATCCCTTGGTCTCACAATACTTTCTTGCAATAATCTTCACAATTAAACTCATTTTGATGCCCACAAATGCTGCCCTCACCATAGATCCGAATTCTTCAATTTAAGCTTCAATTCCCATCCAAATTCTTCAATTTGATGTCCAAATTTGATGTTGAAAAATCCTGAACAATTTTCTATAATCCCTCGACACTCAAAGGCTCGGCTTGGAAGTCCCAATTCCCTTCAATTAAGCCCATCCGAATTTCCATTAATTTTCCGCAACGACTGAAACGATTTTCCGTAAAAATTTCGGAATCTCTAAAAATTCTTCGGAGAATGAGTTGACGTTCCTAAAATAGCTTGTGACACCATAGAACTTTCAATCTCTAAAATCGGACTCGAATTCGTGGTTAATTTCACTCAAGCGCGTTTTTAACGTGACCTAGGCTACCGGGTAATTTTCAGAGATTTTTAGTGCAAATGACCCGTGGTCAATTTTTTTTTAGCCACATTGAAACCACTCGACTCATCGGCAACTCTCGGTGATCGTGAAAATCTCAAGGTTTCAATTGCGGGCACAGGGTACCCAAAATGACGGAAAATCGGTCTAGTGCCGTTTGATGAGAATTTTGCCATCAGGTGGAATCACCCACACTTTGATCACACATCTCAGTCGAATTGACCTATTCCTAATCTCTGATCGATTTTGACAATGCTGTAATGATTCTTGCAGACTAGCACGGTCGAGCAGTCGACTTCTGATCGAATTCTCAAGTCCATTGCATTAAAATCCCTTAATGACTTCCTCAGATAGTCTAGTTATCTCACGAGTGATTGGCTCTAAGAATAGCACTATAGACGCATCGATGAAAGGCCCGATTTATTCAGTTGAAAATAGTACTGAAAATTCATGATGTTACAACTCTTCCCCTCTTATAAAAATTTCGTTCTCAAAATTTAAACCTTTACCAATCCTTAAACAAAAAGGTGGGGGTATCGTCGTCTTATCTAGTCTCACTTTCCCTGGTTGCTTCTTCAGTCCCGTGGTGTTGTCAGACCACTTCGACCAAGGGGACCATCTTGGTACACAAAATCTGTTCTAAACCGCAAATTGAACCGGCCTTTCCACATACGACACTCTATCGTCCACGTCTAATTCTTCAAGATTTAGCATGTGGGTTGGGTTAGGTTCCTACGTCCTCAACCTTGACATGTGAAAGACGTCATACACTTATGCCTACCTCGGCGACAATGCAAGACGATACATTAGGATCCTAATTCTTTTCAAAATCTCAAAGGAACTTACGTACCTCGATTTCAGTTTTTCCCTTCCTTGCCGAAGCGCAAGGTATCCCTCATTGGTGACACCTTCAGAAAGATGTAATCACCAATTTAGAACTTTAAGGGCCTTTCAACGATACAACTTTTCTAGCGGCTCTGAGCGGTCTATATTCTGATTCTGATCATGACAACTGCAATCACTGACTGCTGAATTGACTCGGGGTGTGTGATCTTTCTTTCTCTAATCTCATCTCAACAAACTGAAGTTCTGCACACTCTACTCTAATCTACCCCAAAAGGAACTATTTGACTATTCTGCTGAAACTGGGAACCTCGGTTCTAGATCTAATATAAGTTCGTCATTGGCACTTCATGCAGATGAACTATCTAACACACACACACACTTATGTATGCATAATCCAATCAATATCCTTCCATACGACGATAAAGTGGGCCGACTTCATCAGTCTGTTGACAACTACCCCAACTGGAGTCATTATTCCTCTGACTCCTTGGTAAACCTATCACAACAGTCCATCGTGATATACTTCCATTCCCACTTGAGACTCTTGAGTGATTGTAAATGTCCTCTCGGTTTGCATTACTGAACTTTCACTTACTAGCACATCTGACACTTGCAACTTGTCTGACGATAACTATCTTCATATCGGTCTACCAATCGAGCTGACGTTGATTCTAACCTACCCCGCACTGTATGGTCGAATACTGCAACTGCTACTGTAAATTCCTAACCAAGTCTCTTCCCTGAGTGTTACATCGTCAAGTACACCCAATCTCTCTCGGAACTTGAGTATTCCATCCTCAGAAATTTGAAAATCAGCCTCTCTCTCATTAGTACCCTATTGTAGGATTTTCTGTACATCTGGATCTGTCGGTTGGAGTAACTTGATTCTGATCTGCACATCCGGTTTAATTATGAGGGTGGCCATAAGACTCGAAAGGTGGCCTACCTCAAACTTGAATACCAAATCTCGAGCTCTCTCGATTAAATTCCACTTCTTAATCAGTATATGAGCAACCGAAGACTTCGACTTAAAGCATCAGCGACCTTATTCACCTTTCCCGGGTGATATAGGATATCGCAGTCGTAGTCCTTTAGCAATTCCATCCATCGGCGCTGTCTCATGTTCAACTCCTTATGAGAGAAGAGGTACCTGAGACTCTGATGGTCAATGAAGATTTGAGATTTTTCTCCGCACAATTAATGCCTCGGGTAGTTTAACTCATGAGATCTCAACTGACGGGAGGCGTATGCAACAACTCTGCCATGTTGCATTAGCACGCAACCCAATCCTCTGAGTGACGCATCACTATAGATCTCGAATCCTCTAGGACCAGATGGAATGGTTAGCATAGGTGTGGTAGTCAGCTTTTCCTTAAGTTCTTGGAAACTACTCTCGCATGTCCACACAAATTCCTCCTCTTTCTTCAGGAGTCTTGTCAAAGGCGACGCTAAAGATGAGAATCCTTCCACAAACTGTTTGTAATAACCCGCCAAACCCAGAAAACTTCTGATCTCTGTCACTGTAGTTGGTCTTGGCTAGTTGATCACTGCTCCAATCTTGCTCGGGTCTACTGAAATTCCTTTGGGAATACATCTAAAATCCTTACACAACTGAAATATCCTCAATTTTCAATTCCTCAACTGTTGTATCCACGACAGTTGCCAGGTAACCTTGACAACCCCCGTCTAACAAACGGGTTGTCTCTTGTGATGAGATTAAAGAAATCGAGAGTCCTCCTCGACTCCTAATAAATTTGAAATTTTCCTCTGTCGACAATTTAAATCGTATCGCATTGCAACAACAATTTATTACAACAAAAGCTCCTCGAGCCAAACCTTTTTATATATGGCATCCAAGTTATACATAGGCAAACCCGTCAAGTACAACTATAGTTAGAGATTCATCTTTCTACCACTTTATTACAACAACGGAAATTTTACAACCTTCACTCAGAATCCCGCTGCACTACTTTGATAAAAATACCTCAAAAACATTCTTCCTTTGCTTGGTGACTAGTCAGTCCATTTATGTTCCTTTTGTCACCCTAGTGGTGTTCTATCTGCGGTACTTTCCCTTTGTCCAGTCCTCCGGTGAGGGCGTACATTGTGACCTGAATTGGTGGTCTCAGCTGACCTCCTTATGGTGTGTTCTGAGGGGCATACCCTCTTATCTATCTCATCGGTGGCGGCGACGGCAACTGAGGTTGTCCTCTTTGCTTCCTTGGACAATTCCTTGCGATGTGACCTAGTTGGCCACATTCAAAGCACACATCCGTCCTAGATGGGCACGGTGTTGTCCCGTGTCGCCTTCCACAAAAGCGACACATTTCATTCCTATTGGACAATGACCTACCAAATCCACCCTTCTTGCTGGGCGGAACATGAGATCTACCTCTAGGCATGGGTCTCTTCCCTTGGCGGATATTCTCTTGATGAGAGCTAAACCTCAATCCAGATGAGGCAGCTTGTTCATTTAAACCTCGCTCTATCATCTGAGCTCGATGATAAACCTCTCTGTAATCTTTCAAGTCCCAAGGTAGCAGAGGTTGTTTCAATTTAGTACGAAGACCACTTTTGAATTTCCGATCTTTCTCTTTAGGGTCTTTTATCAATTTAGGAGCATACTGTGACAGTTCTGCGAACTTGACCCCATATTGGTCAACTGTCATGCTCCCCTGGCAGAGACGACGGAACTCCTCTATCTTTTGTTCCCGGGCAGTACCTAAGAAGTACTGCTCATTAAAAGCTCTAAGGAAGGTGTCCTACACTTGGACCACACCTTCTGGGAACATGGTGTCCTTGGCGGCTCTCCACCAAATATTGGTATTACCTTGAAGTTGGTACACAGCTAGTACCACATTTTCTTCTTCATTGCACATCAGAAGTGCAAATGCCTTCTCCAATACCAATGAACCTCGGCGGCTTCAGCTTCAAAAACTGTTCCACTAACTGGTGGATTGGCCTCCCAGCGGCCATAACTCCTGGCAGCATTTCAGCAGGGGCGACGACAGGTGCAACTGCAGGTGCGGCAGCAGGGGCAACTCCAATGGCGGCAGCAACTACGGCAGCAGTGGCTTGAGTGGCAGCTTCGACAACGACGGCCTGGTTCTGCGCTTGCTGATCCATACGATTCCCCATTACTTCTAGGACTCGCATGATCCCATTTATCCTGGGATCACTAGGGGCTGCTACCCCAGCATCTACAACAAATGGAGTCACTCCACTCGCGCTAGCTACAGCTGGCGCTTTACCACGGCCTCCTCGGGCACCGACCTTGGTTGGTGCTCTTCCCCAAGTCATGGCCCTACTGGCTCTCTTAGCAAAAGTTCTAGGCTCCTGATCGCTCATGGTGTCGCTTTAATCAACTGACACCTGCTTCCAATTCAATGCCGAATTAGAAATAGAGTGATCCAAACAACAAGCAATTTTAGCATCCAGCTAACACAGACATGCACCAGCATGAATTTAAAGGCCTTTATTACTACTATCCCAAGACCCATCGCTCCTTATCACTCCAATCTTGAACTTCGCTCTGATACCACAAAAAGAGCATGTCACACCCCGATCCTCGAGCTCGCACATATCCTTTTACTTGGTCGATTTTAGAATGCGATATCCCACGACTATGTATCGCCGACCCTTTCATTTTTAATAGCACATGCGGAAGTAGTTATAAATCCCCAGACAACAAAACAATGGGATAGAAAAGCAAGGCCATAATTTTCATATCGAAATTCAGAACCATACTTTTAAACATAGCATAACCCAAGGTACTTCACAAAACTATTGACAACTGTCTAGTCTCACTCTATCCACACATATACAGGGTTCACAAAAGAGGATGGGATCTTAGTCTTCATTCGGGTCGTACTCAGGATCATCCTGATCCTCCCTTGATTCTTCTAAATCGCTTTCCTCTGCCTCATGCTCCTCGTCTTCTTCAGACTCTTCTTCTACCGGCTCCTCCTCAGCTATTCCCCAGTCCTTGTCCTCCTTTGGACCTTCCGCTTCTTTTTCCACGAACTCACATTCCTCAAAATTTTCATCCTCTTCAGTAAATACAGGGGAAGTCGACTCATTCAAAACGTATGCTAACCCTTACGGTGATGTCCACTGGAATGCCAAACTGCTCTGGAGGAGGGGGAAGTACCGGTGCTGCCATTTAGAGGCCTGAAATTGGTTATTCAATAACCAATGAGACTACGTCTCAACGAGTTCTACCCACTAAGACTCGATTAATAAACCAATATGCTAATCGGGCTGCTTATGCACGCACGGGTTAGAGGACTTACCTTGGCCTCAGATTCCACCTGCACATTAGCACAGTTCAATAGGCACCCAAGCAATCACATCACCGATCGATATCTCGATCAATCGACTTAGTCGATTTCATATCAATCATACCATCTCAAAGTCATTTCCATTCAATCAATCAATTCACAACATCAGATCAAAGCAATGATCAATCGACCTAGTCGATTACATGTCAGTCAGACCATTTCTAGGTCATTTCAATCAATACTATATATTCCCCACTCCACGATGGAACATCTAGTCGTCGAGCCTACGTGCATTCTCCAGGATGACATACCAAGTCTTTGAGCCCACGTACATTTTCCAAGATGGGATATCTAGTCATCGAGCCCACGTGCATTCTCCAGGATGACCTACCAAGTCTCTAAGCCCATGTGCATTCTCTAAGGTGACCTATTTGCCAAGATGACATACTTAAACATTAGGCGCACGTGCATTCTCTAAGGCACCAAGTTTGCTAAGGTGATGCATCAAATCACCGAGGCCATGGGCACCTTTCACGATACTATACTTAATCACCGAGTCCACGTGCATTCTTCTAGGTGATAGATCAACTCACCGAGCCCACGTGCTTTCTCTAAGGCGTCGTTTTCGCCAACATGACATACTTAATCATGTCCAATAACATCGTACCTGATTGGTCTTAGCCATGAGTATTTCTAGCTCACTCTCATAATTTTCTCCACTTTATAACCCATCA
Organism: Eucalyptus guilfoylei; assembly: GCA_016097605.1. Taxonomy (NCBI): domain Eukaryota; kingdom Viridiplantae; phylum Streptophyta; class Magnoliopsida; order Myrtales; family Myrtaceae; genus Eucalyptus; species Eucalyptus guilfoylei. The sequence continues at coordinate 22,542,606 of CM027860.1, forward strand.
ATATAGTACTGGTGCTATATAATCATACTCGGCCTCTACTAATCAATTATTCAAATTCAACTCAATTTAGGATTAATTCCTCAAATTGCACAATCAATTCAATTCAACACAACTTAGAGCTCAAATAAATAAACGGATTGCACCACGACAATCAGCATAAAATTTCGGTCGTTGGCTATCCCTACCTAATTTCTGGAAAGTAAATAAATAAATAATTAATTTCAAAAATTAATAAATAAATACTAAAAATCCAATTTAGGCGCGTAATGCTTAATTGAAGCTCGAGACGGGTTGGGAAAAATCCCGAGATACATTCAATAAATACAAGTACGTCTCTACTTGCTAATTACACTAATCAATCATCTAACATGCATCATTAAGTCACTAATTAAATTATTCTAAACTAATCTAACCACCTAATTGCACTTAATTAAATCTAAACAGCCCTTAATCATAATTAACAAACTAAGAAAGCATTATTGAGCAAAACTCACTTGATTAAAAGTGGAGACCGGATCACCGCGACGACGATGCGATGGCGGTTGAATCTTGGGTTTTCGGTGACATCGACAGGCACATAGACTGGGCCCAAAGGCCTTGCAGGCCCACAGAAAAGGCTGGGCTTGACTTCGTGCTTAGGCTTGGCTGCTGGTTGGGCCGGCTTCGCGGGCCCAAGATGGGCCAAACTTCAAATGGGCTGAAGAGAATATGAAGCCGCTGGGCTTGTGGACTTCAAAATGAGCTACATTTCACGGGCTGAGATGGAATGGAAGTTGGCCTGCTTCGGTTGGATGGGCCGAACAAGAAGGCGTGCAGGAGCTGCTGGCGTCGCTTGAGTGTGGAGAAGACCACGCTTAGAGATGGGATCGTGAAGATGTGGCCAATTGGAGTTGGCTAACTAGGATTGCTGAGGAATACTTGGTGGATGGGTGAAGGACGCGCGGCAAGTGTCTTCGAAGGAAACAAAAGCAAGAAGAAACGGTGGGCTTCGGGCTTCGCTGCAGCTGGTCTTCGGTCAATCTTCGGTGGACGTTGATGATACAAAGCGGTGGAGAAGCTGTGGTGAGCTGGCAACGGAAGAGAGGAGCAGCTGATGGTGTCGGTGGTCTTCAAGATGCGCTGGAGTTGACTCGAAGGATGCTGCTGTGGATGCGTCATGCGAAGCAATCAACACACCGAAACAAAGATGGGGTCGAAGAGGGTCAACGAATGGCTTGGTTGAGGGCTGAAACTGACCGAACGTGGGGATGACAGGTGCAAGGAGATGAGGGGCCGGTCAACAATTGAGCTCAAATGGGAAAATTTGACTCGTGGGGTGGGGAACAAACTTTGGTGGATGAACAGGCGGTGGAAAAGAAAGAAGATAAAGCTGCAAGAAATGAAAATGAAATAGAAGCCGAAGACTTCCGTGGAGGGGTGTGATGCTCGCGCGAAGGAGGGGGAATCGGATGAGGCGTGTGACTGAAGCTTTGGGGGAGAGAGAGAAAAGTCCATAAACCTATCCAAAAACTTAATTGCTTGGTCCCCCAAATAATGCTCAATCTTATCCCTTGGTCTCACAATACTTTCTTGCAATAATCTTCACAATTAAACTCATTTTGATGCCCACAAATGCTGCCCTCACCATAGATCCGAATTCTTCAATTTAAGCTTCAATTCCCATCCAAATTCTTCAATTTGATGTCCAAATTTGATGTAGAAAAATCCCAAACAATTTTCTATAATCCCCCGACACTTAAAGGCTCGGCTTGGAAGTCCCAATTCCCTTCAATTAAGCCCATCCGAATTTTCGTTAATTTTCCGCAACGTTCGAAATGATTTTCCGTAAAAATCTCGGAATCTCTGAAAATTCTTCGGAGGATGAGTCTACATTCCTAAAATAGCTTGTGATACCACAGAACTTTCAATATCTGAAATCGGACTTGAATTCGTGGTTAATTTCACTCGGGAGGATTTTTAGCGTGACCTAGGCTATCGGGTAATTTTCAGAGATTTTTAGTGCAAATGACCCGTGGTCGATTTTCTTCGAGCGACACTGAAACCACTCGTCACATTGGTGACTTTTGGTGATCGTGAAAATCTCAAGGTTTCAATTGTAGGCACAGGGTATCCAAAATGACAGAAAATCGGTCTAGTCGCCGTTCGACGAGAATTTTGCCATCAGGTGGAATCACCCACACTTTGATCACACATCTCAGTCAAATCGACCTATCCCTGATCTCTGATCGATTTTGATAATGCCGTGATGACCCTTGCAGACTAGCATGGTTGAGCAGTCAAGTTCTGGTCGAATTATCAAGTCCATTGCATTAAAATCCCTTAATGACTTCCCCAGATAGTCTAGTTATCTCACGAGTGATCAGCTCTGAGAATAGCACTATAGACGCGTCGATGAAAGGCCCGATTTATTCAATTGAAAACAGTACTGAAAATTTAGGATGTCACAATTTGCCCTTGCCGAAAATGACATTCAAGTAATTGATTTTATATCGATGTGGCATTCAAACTAGTGAAAAAGGTTATAGCACTTCTAGTATACTTATTCCACTAAACAATTGTCGGATTTTCAAGCTATTAGGACAAATCTGCTGTTATTTCCTGTAGTATTAGAAATTTGGTCCGATTTCTCCAAAGCGGCCATACCTAGAAGGATACATCAAAAGGGAAAATGCACGTGGAAAAACAAGCGCACTCTCGAGCATTAGATATATAGAGTCCCATATAGTATCTTTTTAACCCCCTTCAAGTGCTAATATTCCATCAACAAATTTTAGTGACTTTCCTCTTTTAGCTCTCACATATTTGTAAGTATTATTGTTATCACCCGACTCCTTCTTCTGGTGGTGGTCACTTAAAATACTCACCCTGGAGAAATGATCAACGCAAAATGAATCGTTTGTTATACATATACTAATTGCAGGCCTTAAAAGAGGAAAAAAAAGAAAAAAAGAAAAAAATAAGGTGACAATCAATGGATTTATTTTTTGAAACTTTTTCCTTGGCCACAGCATCGATTGATTGTTGTATACTAGTTTGGTGTTGTGTGCCGGCCATATATGTTACATCCTCTAAAATTCCATCAAGACCCAATCCGATCGAACTTTAATTTCTTAAACTCATTTTCATCTGGCCTTTTTAAATGTTTAAACAACCCATATACAACTTGATTGTAAGAATATGAGTCAAAGAATGGGTTTATGACTGGTTTCGACACCTCTAGTTTTGAAGCACGACGTTTGCATTCATCCAAATTAAGCATGGTGTGTTGAGGACAACTGTTTTGAAACCAAATAAAAAAAAGAAGAAGAAGATAAATTGCAATGCTCAGAGAATAGCGTGAGTAAAAATTTGCACTGAAAGCAACTAAAAACTTTTTCCATGATGGTTTCCACAACAACCCCTATATAAGGATGGTTAGCATACGAAGAGACTTGCAATAAACTTCGCAATGGCTCTTCCTGTTCTGTGCCCAAGCTTCCTTCCCTCCTCGATCAGCCATAATCTATTGGAGAAAACTCCTTTACTGTTTTGAAGATGACAAAACATTTCCAAAAGTCTAGTCTGAAAAATTGCAGACTTAAGTGTTATAGCCTAAAGGACTCAAGACTCTTCTGTCAAAGTTTGAAGACTGCTAAACTTTATTCTCAAAGTCTGCCCTCATTGACAGTTTCTAGACCGAAAAGTGAAGTCTTATCCAGATGCGAGTTTATCTTCAAGGATTCGTTTCGTATGGTTTTTGGCAGATCTTATGGTTGGATATAGCATCTTATGATCAATTATTCTTGAAATCAATTTTGGATAATTAGATCTCTTGAAAGACAAAGTATACTTGGAAGGTTCTATTTATGCAAACCTAGATCCTGATTGCATGGGTGAGCATGATTGATGGGCTCTCATCATATTTCTTAAACGACTCGAGTTCTCCTCGATTGATTTTGTCCAACGGATAGATTGGAAGAACTCCTTTGGAAAGTGCCAACAGTTGTGAAGGCATGGAGGAGTATTTAAGGTAGACCTCTTAGTTGTTCGAGTGTGTGCGTGAAAGAAAAATCTCAAAGTCTGAAGCTTTCTAGTTCTTTGCTATTTCAGTTGTCAAACTTAACTTGTACTCAAAAGAGAGAACAAATACTTGTGTGACTTTGGAAGAGTGTAGTAGAGTTTCTACACTATGAAGCAAACGACGTGAGACTGTAAAATCTCTTTTAATTCATAGTGAAATCTAGCCAATAGGCTGTCAGTGCAGGAGAGTGGACGTAGGCTCGACCTAAGCTGAACAATTATAAACTTTGTGTTTCTATTCTCTTTCCTTGAACTCCTTACTTTAATTCATTGCTTTATATAATTGCTTATAGTCGTTTACATCTTCAGTCTATTGTTTTCTAAAGGCAATTAAATTTCGAAAATTTCTTTTAACACCTATTCACCCCCCTCTATGTGTTCTTACTAGCTCTTACAATTGGTATCAGAGCTTGTGTGCTCATTTTATTGAAGTGTTTTTACTTTTGAATTAAAGATCTATGGCTAGTATTTTGGCTCCAGGTTTGGTTGAAGGCCAAAGCAACACCAGACCTCCTTACTTTGATGGGAAGGATTATAATGTCTGGAAAATCAAGATGAAAGCATTCCTGAGATCGAAAGATCCCCTGGAATGGGACGTTGTAGAAAAAGGGATTATTCCCAAAGTTACATCAACCTTAGAAAGAGGAAAAGAAGTTGCAAACGCTGGCGAAATGGCACAAGAAGAAATAATCAAGAGACAAGCTCTTGATGCTAAAGCCATTTACTCATTATATTGTGCTTTATCTCCTACTAAGTATAATAGAATTTCATCTTGTGAAACAACAAAAGAAGTCTGGGACAAGTTGCATGTCACTTATGAAGGAACTGATTGAGTTAAAGAAACAAAAATCAATATTCTTCTCGGACAGTATGAAGCTTTCAAGATGAAGCCAGGATAATCCATCACTGACATGTTTAGTCATTTTACAGAAATTGTAAACGGACTAGCATATTAGGGTTAGCCAATTTCAGGACCAATGAAGGTCAATAAATTGCTGCGTGGACTCTCCAAAGACTAGAATCACGTAAGACTTCAATAAGAGAAACCCAAAGGATCATGCCTCTCTCTGTAGATGAATTATTTGGCACCCTTCAATCATACGAAGTGGAGCAAATCAATGAGGAAGAAGATCCTAAAGGTAAAAAGTCAATTGCCTTAAAATCTAACCACGATTCTGAAGATGACATGGACGATGAAGAGCTAGCACTAATGATAAGGAAGTTCAGAAAGCTGAACAGAAAGGGAAGAAGATTCAATTGGAAGAAACAAGACACTTAAAAGTTTCAGAACAAATCAACTGAGGATGATGAAATTAACAAAGATGTGATCTGTTTCGAATACAAGAAAAAAGGACACATTAGACCTAACTGTCCTCTGTTGAAGAAAAAGAAGGGAAGAACTGAGAAATATAGAAAGGCTCTCAAAGCAGAGACATGGAGCGACACTGAATGCGAAGATAGTGATGAAGAATATGCCAATATATGTCTAATGGCAAATTCAGAATCAGACTCAGACTTTGAAATAGATTCAGACTCAAACAACGAAATCGAGGTTAGTAATTTAAAAATTCCTGCTAAAGTCTCGAAATACATAGATGAACCTTGTCTTAGTCTCAAAACCTCTTTTAAAAGGATTTCCAAGTTGAAGAAGGAAAATTCTAAGCTTAAGCAACAGGAAACTTGTTGGAAAGAAAAGTTTGAAAATTTAGACAAAAGTTTTATTAATCTAAAAGAAAATGCAGATTCGTTTTCGCAAAATGAATCATTCGTTATACATTACTAATTGTAGGCCTTAAAAAAGGAAAAAAAAGGAAAAACGAAAAAAGAAGGTGACAATTAATGGATTTATTTTTTGAAACTTTTTCTTTGGCCACAGCACCAATTGATTGTTATATACTAGTTTGGTGTTGTGTGCCGGCCATATATGTTACATCCTCTAAAATTCCATCAAGACCCAATCCGATTGAACTTTAATTTCTTAAACTCATTTTAATCTGGCCTTTTTAAATGTTTAAACAACCCATATACAACTTGATTGTAAGAATATGAGTCAAAGAATGGGTTTATGACTGGTTCCGACACCTCTAGTTTTGAAGCACGACGTTTGCATTCATCCAAATTAAGCATGGTGTGTTGAGGACAGCTGTTTCGAAACCAAATAAAAAAAGAAGAAGATAAATTGCAATGCTCAAAGAATAGTGTGAGTAAAAATTTGCACTGAAAGCAACTAAAAACTTTTTCCGTGACGGTTTCCACAACCACCCCTATATAAAGGATGGTTAGCATACGAAGAGATTTGCAATAAACTTCGCAATGGCTCTTCCTGTTCTGTGCCCAAGCTTCCTTCCCTCCTCGATCCGCCATAATCAACCCTCTCTCTTATCCTTTCGACACCTTCGCTCCTCCTCCTCCTCTGCCTCCATCTCCTCTGGCGCTCAATTCATGACATGCGCTTTGAAGATTGAAGATCAAGAGACTGCGAGACGTTCGCGAATTGGCAACCTAGTGTTTCGGGCTATGGCTTTGTGCAATCACATAATGTTGATTACCCCGTAATGATTTTCTTTTTTCGGCACAAAACCCACCCTAGCTTAAGTACTCTGGAAAATATTCACATTTAGTCCTGAATTTGCATTCTTTTTCCTATTTGGTCCTCACTTAGAAAAATTCCCTATCAAACTTTTTGGTCAATGGTTCTGACAATTTGAAGCTCATGTCCATGTCAATGCTAGCTGAAAATATAATGTGGAAAAACTCGTCACAATTGTGGATAGTCAATTCGCCAAACTACAAATACAATAACTCAAGACAAATTTAAGCAAATTTCACTAACACTTCATTCCATATTGGCACTGATTATTTGAATATTAGACTTCTGTTGGCATCGATTAATATGTCGACTCCACTTTGCTGTGTTCAAATTTTAAATTACCACGTTGACCAAAAAATAATAGTAATAATAATAATAAGTTCGGTGAGCGAAGTGCACTTCTTCCCTATTTTCTGTTTACTTTGATGGGAGGGTCCACAAATTCCAGAACGACATAAAAACAAAAGAAAAACTGTACTTTGAATTAGATATATTGATATATACTTCTCATGTGTACTTCTGTATATGATTTATATACGGTATTTGAGATACGTAACACACACATTCATCCACTGCCACGGTATCAAATTTACGAGCAACCACAACAATATTATATAGGAGATATCAATAAACCTAGTCAAAAGGCATATTCTCAACATATAGCAAGAGCTCAACAGTGCCTATTCAAATGTTTTTGCAACTATATTGAGAATCGATCTGTTTCAATACGAGAGGCGATATTCAAGTTTGCTTGTGCATTAACTTTGATTAAGATCTCATTTTTTTGAGTTTTCTTGTGACTAGGAGAGTAAATATACGGAGCAAGTTCAAAGGTTGAAGAAAGAAGTCAAGGGTCTATTCGACGGGGAAATGAATCAGGTGGCCAAGCTCGAGTTCATGTCAGACTTGGACTAGGATATCATGTTGAGACCGAGATCAACAACGCTTTATGTTCCATCCATAACAACACTGAAGATCCTCAGCTTTCCAATGATCTCTATGCCAAGTCTTGACACTCCAAGTGCTTTTTTATCCGGAAGAGGGACTTGATTATGTGTTGAAAATCCCTGGTCTCATGCATTCTTCCACCAAGATCCTTCAATTCAATGATGATCTCAGTACATCATTGGTAACTTGCCTTGATAGTTGTCCTTTCCTTATAAATGATCTCTTATGAGAAATACACATTATCGGAATATCCATAGTGATGTGCTATTCTTCTTTATTTCTCGTATACAAATGTGAAATGAATCTAGGGACTTATGCTTGCAACCCATCATTGTTGTCCATGCTTAGCATGAATTGACACAAGGAGACAACTCGAAGGCGCTGGAATGCTACATTAATGAAACCAGCGCTTCAAAAGAGGCCGCATGAGAACATATCAGGCATTTGGTGCACGAGACCTGGAAGAAAATGAACAAAGAAGTATTTGAGGACTACCCATTCTCTAGGTTCAAGCCTTTTCTTGATGCCTATTTGAATTTGGCACGAGCTTCTCATTTAGTTGTGTCCCGGCATGGCTATAGGTAATCCTGCTGACTATTGGGAGCCATAGTTAGGATGTAATATTAAGTTTGCGTTCTGCTGAGGAGGCTGGTACACTAGATACTATGGGGCTTGATACAAGCCTTTTCTTGATGCCTATTTGAATTTGGCACGAGCTTCTCATTACTTTTACAAGTATGGAGATGGAGATGGCCTTTTGCGATATTACTTTTTAAAAGAATTTATTTGCCCCACAACGTTACTAATGGTTATTGGCAAATATCCTTAAAGATACAACAAAGTCTTAAATGAGAATACTAGATAACAATTCTAGTATATCTCTAGGGTCTCTATAGGAAACAATTGAAAATATGGTTATATTTTTGGAAAGAAGACTCGAAAAATGATTTTATACTTGTTCATCCAAAAAACTAACACATATATATAAATCGATGTTAAAGGACATAGGCAATTTTTCGTGAAAGGTTACAAAGTGAACAAAGGCATCCCTTCGGAAGAAGTTGCAAAACGAAAAAATGCAATTCTTCGGGAAAGTGCAAACTGAACGAGTATAATTTCCAAATATTGTCTTGAAAAGACACATATAAAAAATTGAAATAATAAAGTAATAATAAAAAAAAATTTTTTAATAAATAAAATTGTGAATTTTCATAATTTCAAAAAATACTTAATAAACAAAAACAACCTTTGAACTAATACAAAGTTAATAAGACAACCATACGAGAACATATCGGGCATTTGGTACTTTAGAAGAAATTGAACAACGAAGTGTTTGAGGACTACCCATTCTTTAGGTTTAGGCCTTTTCTCATTTTCTATTTGAATTTGGCATGAGCTTCTCATTGCTTTTACAAGTGTGGAGATGGAGATTCTCATTGATTTTACAAGTGTGGAGATGGACATGGCCTTCTTGGTCACCAAACCAAGGACCATCATGTGTCGACCATATTTGAAATCGTGCCCCTCAATTAGGGATGCATTATTGACCTGGGTCTTGCTATTGGAGAGAGCTTTTAATCTTATGTGTTATTATAGTTGGGAACATATGGCATTGAATGACATGATATCACTTTCTTTAAGAATTTATTTGCCCTACAATGTTGTTAATGGCCACTAACAAATATCCTCTAGGATACAACGAAGTCTCAAATGAGAATACTACATAGCAATTCTAGTATATCTTCAGGGTTTGTCCTAGTAATAATTGAAAAGATGGTTGTAGTTTTGGAAAAAAGACTCGAAAAATGATTTCATACTTATTCATCCAAAATACTAACAATATATATATATATATATATATATATATATATATATATATATATATATTGTTAGAGAAAACATTTCCAAGAGATTTTGATAATGCCCAAAGTATCCTTAGTATATTACTTACAATGTTATTTGCATATGTTTGGACCAAAAGACTACACAATATCATGGTGTGATCCATCAGAAAGAAGTTCGCAAATGTCCTATTATTACAAATAGCACTAGTCAACCAAAAGATCATGTACTGATGATATATATATATTTAGAAGCAGTAAAGATTAGGTTGATGGTAATGTGACAACCAAGTATCTCAATTAATGTTCTTTAGGTTAGCTAAAAAGCTGTTGAAAGATTTGGATTCGCATAGCAGCAAAATTGGAATAAAGCATGTAGCAAAGTAGCTAGAGCGGCTGACAGGTTAGTTAGAGACCACAGTGAGAAGAAAGTAGCAGTTGCTATTTTTGGTTAGTCTGCAAAAGTCCCAAGAAAAAGTTGTATGACCAATATATTCCTAGACAATAGCCTAACGAAAAACTCTTTAACGGTCATCTACTTCTCTAAACCAACCTCAATGGATGGATTGAGGAAAAGTATAAAAGAGAAGGTTTTGAAGAACCAAAAGAGAGTGTGCCACATAAAAGATCAAGTAGCTCACGTACTATCATTCTTTGTTGAAAGCTCTCTGTCTTATTATTTTGTTTGTCATGCCATTTAGCAATTGTGCTATGAATTAAGTGAACGAGTATAAGAGTAGCAACTAAATTCAGATAGTATGATCTATCACGTGAAGGATTAGTACTAGCTGGTTATAACTTTCCAAGCATATTGTTAATGGAATTTAGCTCGTCTTAAGACTATTAATTTGAAGAGTGGACGTAGACTTGAGGATAAAGCTGAACCACTATAACTTTTTGTGTCACACTGCTTTTCATCTTCTTATATAAATTGGCATACAATTAGTGAGTGTTTACTTAAACATTATGTTGAGGTGATCTTTACTTGGCAATTAGCTAGTTTCCATGAAAGATCATTAAAGTTTGAAAACAACCTATTCACCCCCTATAGGTTGTATTGTTAGCTTCAACAATTGGTATCAAAGTTCTGTTGCTCATTATCTAAGGTGTATTTCTTTTGAATACAAAGATATTTTATTATGGCTAACCTTGGTAGCTTCTTTACTAATGATGCTTAAGCTCCCAACAAGCCGCCATATTTTGATGAAAGCAACTATGGCTATTGGAAGCAAAGAATGAAATTATAAATTGAAGCCATAGATCTAGATATGTGGGATGTAGTTGCAAACGGTCTAGAAGTACAAATTTTTGTTCGAAAAAAAGGCCAGGAAGCAGCAACCGTCAACACTACAAAAAAATCTCGAAAAAAAGCCGTTCTTAATGCTAAAGTGAAACACCTCTTGTATTGTGTATTGTCACATTTTGAATTTAACATAATCTCTTCTTGTGATATAACGAAGGAAATCTAGGATCGCATTACGCTGACATTTGAAGGAATAGAAAGAGTCAAAGAAACAAAGCTAAACATCTTGTTCGGAAACTATGAGCTGTTCAAGATAAAGTTCGATGAAACAGTGACTCAAATGTTCACACGATTCACTAAAATAATGAATGGACTTGCTCTTTAAGGAAAAATCTACATCGAAGCCAAGAAAGTAAACAAAATACTATGAGCTCTTTCCAAGGAATAGAGTACTATCAAGACCTCACCACGAGAAACCATGAGGATTCAACCAATCACAATGGACGAGCTTATAGGAACATTCATGTCCTATGAAGTCGAGCTTCAAAATGTAGAAAGCAACTCCAAAGGTAAGAAAATCATTGCATTTAAAGCTAACTTTGATGATACAGGTTGAGAAATATACTTTGATGATGAAAGATTATTTTAAAGGAAATGTTTGAAAAACACCAAAAAGCTTTAAAACGAATTTTTCCTTTAAAATGAAGATGAGACGAATCATTTTCCAAAAGCAAAGGACAGATTAAAGCACAAACCACTTGCACACTTTTACAAGTCTCACTTTGTCAAACACTTTACTAAAGCTATTGGTAAGAAATTTCCTAAGTATTCAATTGTGGAGGATATGGCCATTTCAAAATGGACTATCCAAAACAGCTAAAGAAATTCAGGAAAACTAGTTGGTCTGTTGATCCTGAATTAAAACCTAACCACAAAGGACCTAAGTTTATGTGGGTACCAAAGAAAAGATGAGATTTACTTTGATTTCAGATTATCTTGAAGAAAAACAAGTGGTATTTATATAGCGGGTGTTCTTGACACATGACTGGAGACAACAACAAGTTTGTAATGCTTACAACCATAGATAGAGGCATAGTTACATTTGGAGGAAAAGATAAAGGAAGAATTATCGGTTAGGAAACATCAGGTTATTTGTTGAATATGTTTCACTCTCACAAGGTCTAGAGCACAATCTCCTTAGTATAAGTCAACTATGTGAAAAGGGTACAAAATAAAATTCGAGAAATGTAAGTGAATAAACACAGCAAGGATAAATTACAAATATTCACTAGAAATAGGTATGGCAACATCTACTTACTTGACATTAACTTTGAGGAATCATACTATTTAATATCTATTAAGGAAGAATGTGATCTATGGTACAAGAAATTAGGTCATATTAATGCAAAGTAGATTCATAAGATATCTTCCAAAGATATAGTTTGTCGTTTACCAAAAATCAATTACAGCAAGTATGACACATGTAATGCTTGCACATTGGAAAAGAAAGGTGAGAAACTCTTTCAAATCTACCGAAGCTATTATTACTAACAGATCTTTGTAATTATTGCATATTGACCTGTTTGGACCAACATGAACAACAAGTCTAAGAGGAAGAAAATACTGTCTAGTCATAGTGGATGACTACTTGAGATTCACTTGGGAAATGTTTTTATCACATAAGAATGAGGCATTTCATTCTTTTAAGAAATTTGCTTGACAAGTTCAAAATGAGAAGGGATACAACATCACCATCATTAGAACTGACCATGGAGGAGAATTTGACAACCAAAGCTATGCTGAATATTGTGATGAAAATGGAGTGGAACACAACTTCTCCACTATTTACACTCCTCAACAGAATGGGGTATCAAAAAAAAGAAATCGATCATTGTAAGAAATGGCAAGGACAATATTGATCGAATTGATTGAAAGTAATACACTTACTTATTTCTGGGCTAAAGGTGTTGCTATCGCATGTTACACTCTTAACAGAATATAACTCAAACCTATGATAGAAAAGACTCCATACGAGATATATGAAGGAAGAAAATCCACTCTACGCTACTTCCATGTATTTGGATGCAAATATTTCATTTTGAAGAATACAAATGACAACATTGGGAAGTTTGATGCGCGAGCTAGTGAAGGTATCTTTCTTGGTTACTCAACTACAAGTAAAGCCTATCCAATCTTTAACAAAAATTCAAAGATATTGGAAGAATTCATAAATGTGAAATTCATGGATGATCAAAAAGGGATACAGAGTGATGACTACGAGGATGTCATACATATATCTGCGCTAGTTGCTCAAAACAAGTAGCAATCCCTACTTCTAACCGATCTTTCAAATCAAAGTCAATCTTCAAGAGAATGGAGATTCAAGACTGAGCATCCTAAAGAACAAATAATAGGAAAAGTGAATGAAGGAATCAAAACATGATCATCTCTCAAAGGTATGATAAATTCCTTAACTCTTATATATGAATTTGAGCTCAAGAAAGTTGAAGATGCTCTAAAAAATGAAGGATGGATTGAAGCTATGCAAGAGGAATTATATCAATTCAAAGTCAACGATGTTTGGGAACTAGTTGCTAGACCTAAATATTAGACTATCATAGGAACCAAATGGATATTAAGGAACAAACTTGACACAACATGTAATGTTGTACGTAAGAAGGCAAAACTAGTTGCCAAAGAGTACCTATAGGCGGAAGGTATTGATTTTGATTAAACTTATGCCCCTGTTGTTAGACTAGAAGCTATACGTTTATTATTAGCTTATGCCTATTTTCATGATTTCATACTATATCAAATGGATGTCAAAAGTGCATTTTTGAATGGTTATATCAAAGAAATGGTATACGTTGAGCTACCACTAGGTTTTAAAGAAACAAGTAGACCTGGTGATGTTTATCAACTTAAGAAGGTGATTTATAGACTAAAGCAAACACCCAGAGCTTGATATGAAAAATTAAGTAATTTCTTGACAGATTATGAATTTAAAAAAAGTAAGGTAGATACTATCCTTTTTATCAATTGGAAAGGTAAAATTTGCTTATTGTTCAAATATACGTCGATGAAATAATCGGTGGAGCTACTAATGACATTCTGTGCAAGGATTTTGCAAAAATGATGAAGAGTGAATTCAATATGAGCCTGATTGTTGAACTAAGTTTCTTTCTCGGACTCCAAATCAAGCAATCTCCTGAAGGCATCTTTATACATTAAGAGAAGAACACAAGATAAATAGTAAAGAAATTTGGTTTGGAAGGATACAAGAAAATCGAGACTCTCATGCCATGCTCTATCAAATGAGATAGAGATGAGAAATATAGAAGAAATACATCAGGTACTTGTCAATTGCTAGGGAACATGCTGATTTCTTGTTTCTCGAATAAACAAAATTCAGTTGCCTTCTCAACCATTGAGGCTGAATATATTGTCCTCGGAAGCTGTTGTGCTCAACTCATTTGGAGGAAGCAACAATTAAGTGATTCTGGAAAAGATGAAGAATGTATTCCCATCATGGGTGATAACACATGTGCTATAAATCTAACCAGAAATCCAATACTACATTCAAGAGCCAAACACATCAAGGTGAGACATCACTTTGTTAGAGATTACGTTAACAATGGTGATATCTGTATACAATTTATAGAATCAAAACTATAGCTAGTAGATTTTTTCACCAAACCATTGGACAAGCTAGCCTTTGAATATATACTTGGTGAACTAGGAATGTGCATTGCTCTAGAATGACAACATTTAGGTAATATGTCACTTACATTGAATAACATCAGATATGGAAGAAACAATTGGTACGCATCTATTGTATTAATTCAAAAAGTTAACGTTACAAGTACTGCGCTTGTTACCATTTTGACCATCTAGAGGTGATACGACTGTTGTAAAAAACTCCATATGCATGAATTTATTGCCTATCTAATTGGTAGATTTCAAATACGAAACATCTATGGATAAGAAAAATCACTGTTGATGAAACAATGACTATTTTTTTCTCTCTCTTCATGTAATACACCACTTCTATTTATAAAGATTAGTCTTTATTTTTTTACTCACTACTCAAACCTACCCTCTCATATTTATTTTATATTATCTGCTCAAACCTCTCATCCCTTCTACACACAAACACCTTTTCATTCAAATCCATGGTACCCAAAGCTCGCACCTTTTTCAAGGTACTTGTTGACACCTGATTTTTAGTCGACATTGAAAGGGCTAGTAAGAACACCTAGAGGGGGGTGAATAGGTGTTAAAAGAAATTTTTGCAAGACTTAACAAATTAACTTGATTTTAGAGAATAATAGACTAAAGATGTAAACGACTATAAGCAATTATATAAAGCTACAAATTAAGATAAGGAGCTCAAGGAAAGAGAACGAAAACACAAAGTTTATAGTGGTTCGGCTTAGATCAAGCCTACGTCCACTCTCCCGCACTAACAGCCTACTGGCTGGATTTCACTATGAACCAAAAGAGATTTTACAGTCTCACGTCTTTGACCCCATGGTGTAGAAACTTTACTACACTTCCTCAAGGTCTCACAAGTGTTTGATCTCTCTTTTGAGTACAAGACAGGCTCAACGATTGAAATAGCTAAGAACTAAGAGCTTCAGAGTTTGGAATTTTTCTTTCACGCACACACTCGAACAACTTGAGCGTCTTCCTTATATACTCCTCCATGCCTTTTCAACCGTTGGCACTTTTCAAAGGAGTTCTTCCAATCTACCCGTTGGACGGAATCAATTAAGGAGATCTCGAGTCGTTTAAGGAATGTGTTGATAGCCCACCAATCCTGCTCACCCATACAATCAGGATCTAAGTTTCTATAAGTAGAACCTTCCAAGTATACTTCGTCTTTCAAAAGATCTAGTTATCCAAATTGATTCCAATAAGAATAATTGATCACTAGGTACTATCTCCAGCCGTAAGATCTTCAAACCGTACGAATCGAATCTTTCAAGATAAACTCGCATCTGGATGAGTCTTCTCTTCCTCGGTCTAGAAACTGTCAGTGAGGTCAGACTTTCAGAATAAAGTCTAATCTGTCTTCAGACTTTGAAAAAAGGGTCTTGAGATCTTCAGACAAGAACACTTGAGTCTGCAAGTCTTCAGACTAGACCTTTCAAAAGGTTTTGTTAGCTTCAAAATAGTTAAGGGGTTTTCTCTAGCAATCTCCTCATTTTTGATGGTGACAAAACTTTCTTGTAGATTTGCAAAATTTTAACCTGCAACACTTAAACAAATCGTGCTGTTTTATAATAAAATAATTGAGGCATGGATAGTATTGATTCTGCAACCACAAAAATCATGTTAAACCTGCAAGATAAATAACTATCCATCCATAATGAAAATCACAATCTTAGTTGCTGCAAGAAAAATCCAAATCCAAATATTAGTCAAATATCTAAAGTTCATCAGTCCAAGAAAGCAAACTCAAATCAAAGCAAAGTCAAATCAGGCAAAAGTCATCAAAAGTCATCAAAAGAGAAGTCATCAAAAGATCAAACATCAAAAGATCAAATCTGCACAAACTTTCTCCCCCTTTTTGTCAACAGCAAAAAGCGGAGAACATAAAAAAATTGGATAAAATCAGGGCTGCTTAGGGATGCGAACGAGCTGGAAATCCCCCATAGACTTGACAGTCTCCTCCAGCTTCCTCAGGTCCTTCTTCAGTTGCTTGATATCCTCACCTTTTGCATTTGCTTGAACTTGAAGATTAAGGGCTTGTACTTGGTCGTGCAAAGAACTAAAGTGGCTTGATGAGCATTCTACATGTTCTGAAATTCACATGCCAACCCATAAACCTAAGCTTTGATCTCTAGAAGAAGGTCCAATAGTCTTGTAAAGTCTACTGAATTATCGGTTTGAGTACTTGCTTTAGCATGATCAGTTTGAGGAGTGTTGATTGATGATGGAACTTCAGCACAAACATCCAGACTTGGAGATGAAGCCTCATTACCATCTTCAGGAAATTGAGAGGCATACACATCCTCTGGATCGGCAGGAGAACGAATAACATCATGACTAGTAAAAGCAAGTGAAGAAGTACCTCTTTTATCAGCAGCTCCCCCTGTTTTAGTGCCTTCAGGTGGAGAAAAGTACTCTTCTTGCTCTTTCTCTTCTTCAGTATCACGATGATGTTGTCCTTCTTCCTCTGCATGAGAATCACCATGACCCTCTTTTTCTGCTTGTTCTCTTCTTCTCTCTTCTTCTTCTATTCTTCCTTCCTCTTCTTCTTTCCTCATCGCTTCTCTCTCTTCATCTCTCTACTCTATTTCTTCTCTATCTCAGTTCTCTCGATCCTCTGTCTTTGGAAAGCTAACAAAACTCTGTAAATTCTTCAAGGCAAAAGCGGAGATAGTGATGTCATCCTCATCTTCTTCATCCTGCAAGATGAGTGCTCTCCTCTTCTTAGATGGTTCTGTTATGGTCTCTTTACCTTTCCTTTTTCCTATTGGAGAGTCTTGTCTTGCCTTGATAGGGGTCCTCACCTTAATGCTCTCCAAAGCCTTGTTTAGCTCCTTTAGACGCATCTTGGAAACCATCTTTAGTTCCACTACCATTGGATCAATGGTTCGAACACATAGAATTTTGGGAGGCTGAATGTTAAAATGTCTGAACAAACGAGTGACAAGAGCAGAATAAGGGAGTTGCCCCTTGTCCTTTACCACTGTCCTGTACATGTGCATAAGGATAGTGTGAGGCAGAGAGAACTTATAACTAATGTTAATGGCGTACATCAGCTTCGCTTCAGAGTTTGAGACATCAGTCTTTGAGGTGGATTTGGGTCTGAGACAGTTAATGACAATCTTGTGGAGCAAGATATTGGAGGCATTTATTCTGGAGTAAGAAATCCGGCCTTTAGCAATCCTATCCTGAACAAGCTCTAAGGTAGCATGAGCAACAGATACACTGATTGGTTGTAAACACCCTCTTTCCACCCCAATCACATCAGCCAGAGTGTCCACATCGACTACAAAATCCTGGTCTCTAACACTAAAGGAAAATCTATTCGCATCTAAAAATGATAGATTGGAATAGAAATAAGCTATAAGTTCTGGATGAGCAACAGTGTCTCAGAACAAAAGCGTTCAAGTTGAAGTAATGCAAACTTCTCCCTCAGTTTCACGTTCAACGAATCGAGAAAATCAAAATCTACACTCCTAGGATTCATCACCCCTCGCTTCAACAATTTAGAATAAGCTCTCTTGTGATCCTTAGAACGAAAAAGATCCGTTCTTTCAACACGAATGTTCGTAGCAACACCCATCCTAGGCTTTAAATGTATGAACATCCTCTCATCGTCATCTTTTCCTTCAGGTTGATTAAATGATCCAATTCGTGGATCACTTGAGAAATTCGCAAAAGCCCTTTCTACCGAACTAGCAGTCACAATGCCCATACTCTCCATCATCCTTAAAAATTGAGTTTCATTTATGTACCCTTTTTTCGCTCAAAAACTCATCAATAAAAGTCATTGCAATACCACCTTCCTTCAAAGCAGTTTAGAGTTTGAAAAGAAATTTGGGTTTAAGAGTCCTTATAGGTTCCACATTCTCGATGATTTCTTCCTTTGCTTGTTGCTGCGGAGGTACTTGAGTTCTAGGCTGAAAGGAATGGCATGGTTGAGAATGTTGTTGTTGACTTTGCTGCTACTTTGGAGAGTCTTCTTCCTCGATTAGATCAAAGAGCGTAGGACCCTCACGCATATGATGTGGTCCCCTGCTTGCGATCCTAGAGGACTTTCTTTAGGAAGACATTATCACAGTCTTTGAGAGATTTCTCGAACTTGATTCGCGAAAAAAGATGAGAACTTTATGGATTAAACTAGAGAGAAAAAGTAAGAAAGTGAAGTTCTGAAATCTAGGGTTTGTGAGTGAAAACAAAGAAGAAAAACAACAGTATATAAAGCAGACGAAACGAGGTATACGGATCGTCATAAAGGAAAATAAAAACTACCTTTTTGAAAATAAACAACTGCCTTTTTTGAAAATAAAAAACTGCCATAAATTCAAAGTTAAAAAGATAATTGCTAAAAATAAAATAAGTAACGATTCAAAAAGATAAACGTACCTTTTCAATTTTTCACCCAGAAATTTAAATTACTAACACAGGATTAACTTACAGTCGCGATTTTTGGCTAATATGAGTCTGATCATCTTCAGACTTTAACTAAAAAAGATATAATGTTCAGTCTGAGCTTTGTAAATATGTCTGCCAACTGATTCTTTGAGTTGATGAACTGTATCATAACTTCTTCATTCTAAACATGATCTCTAATGAAATGATGTCGAATCTCTATGTGTTTTGCTCTTGAATGAAGAATTGGATTCTTTGTAAGATTGATTGCGCTAGTGTTGTCGCATTTGATCTCGGTGCATGAGTCTTAATTCCAAAGTCTCTCAAATGTTGCTTTATCCACAAGATTTGAGAACAACAACTTCTAAGAGCCACGTACTCTGCTTCTGCTGTTGAAAGAGCTACAATACTCTACTTTCTTGAGAACTAGGATAATGTTCTGTTTACCAACAATTGACAAGTGCTAGAGGTACTCTTTCTATCAACTCTGCAACCTACTAAATCTGCGTATGAATATCCAAGAAGAGTAAAGTCTCATTCTTTAGGATACCACAGACCTAGCTTTGAAGTATTTGCAACATATTTGATGATGCGTTTTGCAGCACTTAGAAGAGATTCTTTGGGATCTAATTGAAATCTCGCACAAATGCAAACACTAAATAAAATGTTAGGTCTAGAAACAGTAAGATAAAGAAGTGAACCAATAATACTCTTGTAGAGCTTTTGGTCAACTTTCTTTCCTCCTTCGTCTTTGTCTAGCTTAAAAAAACTTGACATTGGTATTTCAGTCTTTTTGCAATTTTCTAATTCAAACTTCTTGATGAGGTCTTTTGCATATTTTTCTTGGTGAATGAAAATTCCTTCCTTCAATTGCTTCACCTATAATCCGAGAAAGAAAGATAATTCACCCATCATGCTCATCTCAAATTCATCCTGCATAGACTTAGAAAACTTCTTGCACAGGTTTTCGTTAGATGATCCAAATATGATGTCATCAACATAGATTTGAACGAGTAGAAAATCTTTACCTTCTCTTTTAATAAATAAGGTAGTATCCACTTTACCTTTAACAAAACCATTTTGAATTAGAAACTTACTCAACCTTTCGTACCATGCTTGGGGTGCTTGCTTTAATTCATATAGAGCCTTTTTCAATCTAAAGACTGAGTCTAGTCTTTTTGGATCTTCAAATCCAGGTGGTTGTTCTACATAGACTTCTTCTGGGATAAATCTATTTAGGAATGTACTTTTGATGTCCATTTAGAATAACCTGAAATTTTTATAGCAAGCAAAAGCAAGTAAATAATCTAATTGCTTTTAACCTTGCCACTGGTGCGTAGGTCTCATCATAGTCTATCACTTCTTCTTGCGTATATCCTTTGGCCACCAGTCTTGCTTTGTTCCTGACCACTTTTCCTTTCTCGTCCATCTCATTCCTGAAAACCCATTTAGCTCTAATAATAGATTTACCTTTTGGTTTAGGAATTAGTTCCCAAACATCGTTAATGTTGAACTGTCTGAGTTTTTCTTGCATAGTTTCAATCCAGCTTTCGTCAGCTAAGGCTTCTTCTATGCTTTTGGGTTTTATTTCAGAAATAAGTGCTAAAGCACTAGACTCTTCACGCCTTTTGGATCTGGTACGAATCCCTTCATCAATGTTGTCGATGATGAGTTCCTTGGGATGACTAGACTTATGCTTCCAGTTACTGATCGGTTTGATAGTCTGTTGATCTTCTACTTCAGTTGAGTCTTCAATTTCTGTTCGCTGTTGTTCTTCAGAAGTCTGTACCACTTCAGGATAGGTAGACTTTGTGAGATCTAGAGCAGGTTTAGATTCTTCAAGTTGAGTCTGATTAAGTTGATTCTGCATAGAGTCTTGGAATTTGACGCTCATAGTTTATTCCACAGATTGAGTCTTCTTGTTGAATACTCTGTAGGCTTTGCTTGAGGTTGAGTAGCTAAGAAAAATTCCTTCGTCTGATCTTTCATCAAATTTACCAGTTCGATCATTTGTATTTTTTAAAATAAAACACTTGCAACCAAACACATGGAAAAAAGAAACAATTGGCTTCTTTCCTTTGAATAACTCATGAGGAGCTTTCTCTAGAATAGGCCTTAAAAATACTCTATCAATAATTTAACAAGCTGTAGAAACTGCTTCAGCCCAAAAACGAGAAGAAATATTACTTTCAATTAAGAGAGTTCTACCATTTCCTGCAATGATCTATTTTTTCTTTCCACAACTCTATTTTATTTTGGAGTGTATGGAGAGGAGAAAACATGCTGAAATCCAGAATCATCACAGAATTTGGTAAAGTCTTGATTTTCAAACTCACTTCCATGGTTTGTTCGTATGCTTGAAATAGCATATCCTTTCTCATTTTGAACTTTCTTGGCAAACTTTGAAAAGTAAGAAAATGTTTTAGGCTTACTTGCTAGAAAGTGAACCCAAGTAAATCGAGAATTATCACCCACGATTACTAGGCAGTATCTCTTTCCACCGATGCTTTGAGTTCTAGTTGGTTCAAAGAGATCTATATGCAAAAGCTGCAAAACATGATTAGTAGAAACTTGATTTATAGGTTTGAAAGAACTTCTAACCTGTTTTCCCAAAACACATGGTGTGCATAGATCAGACTTTTGATATGATAGACTGGGGAGTCCACGAACAAGTTTCTTGAAAGAGATTTTGGCAATCTGCTTGATATTAACATGGCCAAGCTTTCGATGCCAAAGGTTCGCTTCATCTTGAATGGATATTAGACACCGAGAAGTCTCTGGTTTTATATCCAGAAGATAAATATTTCCATGTCTTCGTCCAGTGAAAGATTGAGAAAAATCTTTACTGGTTCCCAAACAGATTCCTTCTTGGAAATTGATTTTGAATCTAGTGTCACACAATTGACTAATGCTAAGTAGATTGTAATTCAAACCTTCCACCAAGGAAACATTGTTGATTGTGAGACTTCCAATCTTCACAATTCCATATCCAACAATTTTTCCTTTGCTATTTCCACCAAAGGAAACTTTTCCTCCTTTTATTTGCACAAGTTTTATAAAACAACTTGGATCTCCTTTCATGTGTCTCGAGCAACCACTATCCAAATACCACTTTATGTAAAATGTTTTTGTAGGTCTTTGTTTGATTCTTTCCTTTACTTTTGGAAAATCAATTAAATGAATAGTTTCTGGTGTCATACCCAAACCAGATTTGTTGAAATATGGTTTTTGAATTAAAAGAATCTTTTCCAACTTCTCAGATCCTATTGAAAACTTTTTTGTGATATTTGAAATATCCTTTTTCAAGAATATATTTTCCTTTGAAGTAGAGTTTGCATTTTCTTTTCAAATAACAAAACTTTTGTTTAGATTTTCAAACTTTTCTTTCCAAGAGATTTCCTGTTATTTCAGTTTGGAATTTTCCCTTTTTAGTTCAGAGATTCTTTTAAGAGGGGTTTTGAGACTAAGACAGAGTTCATCTATGTACTTCGAGACTTTAATAGGAATATTTAAATTACTAACATCGATTTCACTTTCTGAGTCTGAATCTGAATCTGTTCCAAAATCTGAGTCTGATTCTGAGTTTGCCATTAAACATATGTTGGCATACTCTTCGGGGGTGTTTGGCATGTGTTTTTGAAAGCCCCTTTGCCCAATGCCAACATCCCCAATGCTGAAAGCCCAATGCTGGGGTAGGGCTGCTTTGAGCATCGGGCATTTCGGAGATGCGATTTTACTGTTCACTAAGTCACTGTTCATTGTCTCTTCCGTTGTTCGCCTTCTTCTTCGCCATTCGTCTTCTTCTTTGCGGTGGGCGGCGCTCAGGCGCGAGCGGCCAGATCTGGCCACCGAGAAGTCTTGCCTGAGGTCGTACAACCTCAGGCGAGGTGGCCTGAGGTCGGGAGACCTCGGGCGCTTGAGGTCGAGCGACCTCAAGCGGCGTCGCCTAGCGCTCGTGAGCCAGGTGACGCCGGCTGAGGTCCGCGTGACCTCAGGTGGCGTCGCCTGGTCTCGTGCGACCAGGTGACAACGCCTGAGGTCGCGCGGACCTCAGCCGGCGTTGCCTGGTCTCGCGCGAGCCAGACGACCAGGCGAGGCCAGATCTGGCCGCCGGACAGCCAGATCTGGCCTCTGCGACCCCCGGCGGCCAAATCTAGTGGTTTGGCAACGGCCAGATCTGGTCGTTCGGTAGTGGCCGGCGGTTGGTCGGCGGTGGCCGGCCGCCGGAATTTGATTTTAGACTTAAAAAAAATAAAAAATAACAAAAGCTAATTACAAATGTGAATTTTGCCAAATGGTGTTATATGCTAAGTTGCATTTCAATGCTATAATTTACCAAACGGTTTAACATTTCCAAAAGCCCCTTTACCTCAAAGGTATTTGCATTCTCCCAATGGCATTTCCCCAAAGCCAAACCAAACGGGCCGCTTTCCTCACATTCTATATCACTCCATGTCTCTACTTTGAGGGCCTTCTTGAACTTTTCAGTTCTTGCTTTCTTTTTCTTCAACAGAGGGCAGTTGGGTCTGATGTGTTCTTTTTTCTTACATTCAAAATGGACCACATCTTTGTTGATCTCGTCATCCTCATTTGATTTGTTCTGGAATTTTTGAGAACCTTGCTTCTTTCAGTTAAATCTTCTTCCCTTTCTGTTCAGTTTTCTGAATCTCCTTATCATGAGTGCTATCTCTTCATCATTCATGTCATCTTCAGAATCTGTATCATCAGAATCATTGTTAGATTTTAAAGTAATTGACTTCTTACCTTTAGGATCTTCTTCCTCATTAAGTTGCTCCATTTCGTATGATTGAAGAGTGGCAACTAGTTCGTCTATAGAAAGCAGCATGATCCTATGAGTTTCCCTTATTGAAGTCTTCATGTGATTCCAGTTTTTGGAAAGTCCACGCATCAATTTGTTAACCTTCATTGGTCCTGAGATTGACTGTCCCTGATATGCTAGACCGTTTACAATTTCTGTGAAACGACTAAACATGTCAGTGATAGATTCTCCTGGCTTCATCTTGAAGGCTTCATACTATCCGAGTAGAATATTGATTTTTGTTTCTTTAACTCGATCAGTTCCTTCATAGGTAACATGCAACCTATCCCAAACTTCTTCGACTGTTTCACAAGATGAAATTCTGTTATACTTAGTAGGAGATAAAGCACAGTATAAAGAGTAGATGGCTTTAGCATCAAGAGCTTGTCTCTTGGTTATTTCTTCTTGTCTTATTACGCCAGCATCTACAACTTCTTTTACTCTTTCTGAGGTTAATGTAGCTTTAGGAATGATCCTTTTTTCTACTACATCCCATTCCAAGGGATCTTTCGACCTTAAGAATGCCTTCATCTTATTTTTCCACACATTGTAATCCTTCCCATCAAAGTAAGGAGGTCTGGTGTTGCTTTGGCCTTCAACTAAACCTAAAGCCAAAATACTATCTTTAGCTTAGAAGTAAAAACACTTCAATAAAACGAGTACACGAGCTCTGATACCAATTGAAAGGGCTAGTAAAAACACCTAGAGGGGGTGAATAGGTGTTAAAAGAAATTTTTGCAAGACTTAACAAATTAACTTGATTTTAGAGAATAATAGACTGAAGATGTAAACGACTATAAGCAATTATATAAAGCTACAAATTAAGATAAGGAGCTTAGGGAAAGAGAATAGAAACACAAATTTTATAGTGGTTCGGCTTAGATCAAGCCTATGTCCACTCTCTCGCACTAACAGCCTACTGGCTGGATTTTACTATGAGCCAAAAGAGATTTTACAATCTCACGTCCTTGACCCCACAGTGTAGAAACTTTACTACACTTCCTCAAGGTCTCACAAGTGTTTGATCTCTCTTTTGAGTACAAGATAGGCTCAACGATTGAAATAGCTAAGAACTAAGAGCTTCAGACTTTGGAATTTTTCTTTCACACACACACTCGAACAACTTGAGCGTATTCCTTATATACTCCTCCATGCCTTTCAACCGTTGGCACTTTCCAAAAGAGTTCTTCCAATCTACCCGTTGGATAGAATCAATCAAGGAGATCTCGAGTTGTTTAAGGAATGTGTTGATAGCCCACCAATCTTGCTCGCTCATACAATCAGGATCTAGGTTTCCATAAGTAGAACCTTCCAAGTATACTTCGCCTTTCAAAAGATCTAATTATCCAAATTGATTCCAATAAGAATAATTGATCACTAGGTGCTATCTCTAGCCGTAAGATCTTCAAACCATACGAACCGAATCTTTCAAGATAAACTCGCATCTGGATGAGTCTTCTCTTCGTCAGTCTAGAAACTATCAGTGAGGTCAGACTTTAAGAATAAAGTCTAATCTGTCTTTAGACTTTGAAAAAAGGGTCTTGAGATCTTTAGACTAGAACACTTGAGTCTGTAAGTCTTCAGACTAGATCTTTGGAAAGGTTTTGTCAACTTCAAAACAGTTAAGGAGTTTTCTCTAACAGACATGTCATTAAAAGGTACAAATCGAGATTCTGGGTTTTTGATTGCAACGAAACCCTATTTCTCAGCCAAAAAGTGTCGTTTTTTTTATTTTCTTTTTCATTTGCATTGTCGTTTTAAAGCAATATCTAGTTCATTTTCAAGAAAAACTCAAAAAGTCAAACGGTTGACTTTTGGGATGACTTTTTGATCAATCTTTTGACCAAAAGTCAACCCCTTGACCAAATGTCAACCCGAGGTCAAAAATTGATCTTTTATCCAAAAAGATTTCATTTAGCTTTAATTTCACTTTCGTCAAATCAATTTCTTGACAATTTAAAGATATGACCAAAAAATCAACATTTTAGTAAAAGTCAAACATTTTATCAAAAAAATGGAAAAAATAAAAAATACACAAAAACATTTCTTTTAATGCCAATTTGACTTTTGAGTAAAAAATTTCACAAAATTCGATTAAGGACCTTGATTTCTAAAATTTTTAGTTTTAGGTTATAAATCAACTAAAAATAAAATTACTTTTATTTTAGTTATAATTAGGTGTAATTCCTTCTTCAACATTTGGTTTAGGGACTATTTTAAATTTGTTTGCATATTCAATTCATGATTTAACGAGTCAAAATGCTAATTACCGTTTTGAGCCCTAATTAGGGGACCAAAATCAATCTTTCATAACTTGTGAACGGACAATTGTTTCTCATTCGTTTCCTTGAGATAAGTCTAAATTCAAAATCGATTTTGAGAAATTCACACCAAAGCTTATCAATTTGAGGGATTTTATCCTCCAAAGTATAAGAAAGTCAATCAATTAATTTCAATTGTCAAAATTTGAATTGACCAATTCATGGTTATGGTTTAATTTCATAAATCTAAATCCAATTTGAATATTAGACCTAGATCCATTTTTGACATAAGCCCAAGTGCTTTAATTTAAGGCTAATTCGGAGATGATAAGTGATCTTACATATGGATAGGTCATTAGATAAGGCAATCGTGACATTAATTGAGTTCCATTTTTGTTAATTTGTAATTTTGCTTATTGAATTACAAATTTGACCATTTTAGCTCTTTAGGCTCAATTCAAAGCACCCATGATTTCCACCCGTCACCTTTCATGATAAACATTAAATTAGGTCAATAAAATTCCTCTAGATTACGTTCATAAGGTTTGAATAGCTTAATTATATCTCACTTGGCCAATTTCTTTTTAAATATGGTAAAATTCCTTTTCAATTTGGTCCTTTAGGAACCGAATTGTATAAATTTTGGACCCACAAGGATCCCAAGTAGACGAAATAGCTAGAACCAGACCAAACTAGTCAAGAACCGATCAAAACCTAGCCGAACCGCAAGGAAATGGCCTATTCAGTCCCCTGCCGGCCGGTTCCTGACCTCCGATGACCGGTTCTAGAATCCTCTCAATGTGAATTTTACTTCTACACCTTTAATTTCTCGAAATTTTACAAGTTGATTCTCGAATTTCATTAAATTGCAAATTAACCCCTAATCGGACATTTTGACGTAATTCTCGATTTTGGCTCGAGTTTTTGCAAATCAAACATAGTAGATAGATTACCCGACACTTCGAGATCATGATACAACCTTTAAAATTGAATTTTAACCATTGGATCAAAATTTCGATTGTCGGATCGACCGATGGTCGAAATTGCTCGATTTTAAGAGGGTATAAATACCCATTTTCCCTCCAATTTTTTGGGAGAGGGCTTCACTGTGTACAAATTTTTCTCTCTTCAGATCTCTACTTCTCTCTTTTCTCTCTCTATTTTCCCACTTAAAACCGCTCACTCTCTTTCTACTCGCCGATTTTGCTGAATTCCTCTTCGGCGAAGCTATTCCTGCCGATTTTAGCCTATGCCGGCATTATCCTTGCTCTGATGACCATTTCCGACCTTACTCCATTACTGTTGCTAGCTCAATCCATTGTTGGAGTGATCAGAAGCCTCCAAGTGGGCTTGATTGTCCTTAGGCGTTAAAGACCGGTCCAATTCACAAATCGGTTCTGTTTCAGACTTGAATTGGCGATTGCCAGATAGTCCCATGCCACCAATCACTCTTGATCGGTGACTTAAGTGGTCTTCAACCTCGCTGTGGTTGATGACTAGCAGATCTCTAATCAAATTTGTTCCGGTGACTTGCTTCCTCTACCGGCGTGAAGATCGATCTGATTCTTGGATCGGTATTGTGTTTTCTGCAAAACGAAGGTCATCAGAGCTTTTGGGAGGGTCTAGCTATCTCCATTTTGTTGTAGGAACGTCCTCTGACCACACTGTGTTCAAAACTTGGCTGGTTAACCGCTGGATCAACACCGGCGGCCTATTTTCTCGCTAGTGCTTGAAGGCTGGTTCAATCGAATCGGTTTATGTTCGTGTTGCAAAACTGGAGCCTTGATCTGGTCCATAGTGATCCAATCTACATCCTTGGAGTTTTGATCGCAATTCGAAGGCTTGCATCTTGTCCGATTCGGATTAAAATCGACAAAAATCGATAAAAGGTAATTTCTTGGTCTCAAACCCTGTGAAGCGAGGCCGGATTAGCCAGTCGGGGTTAGAGTTCAATCTAAAGGATATATGTTATGCTCATGTGATCTTTGATAAGTTGTTGAAGTTTGAATGCAGATAAGTATTCTTGGATAAACTTGAATGATTATAGTTGATTTAGTTTGAATCTGAAATTTCATAGCTATAGGACTGATATGATGATTTGGCCAAAATGAGGTTCGAAACAACCTCATTTCAATTCAAGTCCTCTTAGACTTTGAAAATACTCATTGCTAACTTTGAATCGATATATTGCACACCTCAATCAAGCATTGTTTAACACTAAAAAAACATCTCTAAAGATGAATAATTCTGCAGTAGTTCAGGTGGATTTTAAGTTTTGTTCTTGTTTGAAAATGAGATTTTTACTATTTTCGTGTAGTCTTATGTGATGATTTCCGGACAATCTTGCCTTCACTGATTTTGTTGCAAATCGTCTTGTGCATGTTTTGTAATTTTTTTGTGATCTTTGGATGTATTTAACTAGGTCAAATCTACTCAGATTTGAGCCTAGGTCAGTTTGTTCCAGGTTGATCTCTGATTTTGTCATTTTTGTACTAATCTATGTGTTGATTTCTGGAAGAACTTTCCTCCATGAAAGTTCCTCATATTAATGTGAAGCATGCTTTGTATTTTTTTTTTTTTTTGGGGGAACTTTTAGACATCATTAACTAGGTCAAAATCACTTAGATCCGAACATACGACAGTTTGTCCTACATTACTCCGAATTCTGTTTTGATATAATTGAGTCCAAAAAATAAGTTCATTTGGTCTCAAATCTTTCATGAAAGTTGAAATACATGCTGTATATGTTCAATCGATACATGCTTTGCAAAGCCTTAATGTTGGCAAGTGAGTCAATTGCATGATTTAAAGTGAAAATGTTCTGTAGTAATACATAGCTTATATATGCATCTTTGTTTTGTCATTATTATTGTAATTCATGCGTTCACATTTAGGTTTCGAACTCTCAACGAGAAATGTTCACCATTGCACGCTCTATATGTAGGATTTTTTCTATGTCTTGAGTCATTCATGTTCTGTGAAGTTAATGCTGAAACAAAATCTTGTTGTATGTGCATCTTGTCATGCTTGTTTGAGTCATTTAGAGACCAAGTTTTGCAATCATGCCTTCTTGACAATTAAACTGCATGTTACAAGATTCGCATACATGTTTAGGTCATCATTTTGCACGTTAAATTTGTGTCACAAAAGTGTTCATCGCACTTAGGATTCCCAAGCATACCATTAGGAATCTTGAATTATTTTTTAATGTCATTTAAATTGTATGACATTTTGCATGCCAACCTAGGATTATACGGTTATCCAAATTTTCCATTGCATTCGATCCTAAGTCCCATTTGATTTCTTCATGCCGTTTGTGCATTATTTGAATGACTTTGAGGTTTTCTAATGCATGCTTGTGTTATGTTTTTCTTAGTTACTAACACGCACACCTTTAGAGATCTCGATCTTAGAGTACCTAATTGACCTAAATTGGACTGAAGCCATTATAAAAAGTTGTAAGGCACGCTCAGAGGTTTTCAATGCCATTGATTTCACACAAATCACTCATCGTTTGGACCACTTTCCATTATTTTTAAAACAAGATCAGAATCTGGACATGGGATCAAATTCGGACCCCTGTTCTAACCCCTATATTCTGTGAAAATTTGGTGATTTTTAAACTTTTTTTGATAGGACAAATCCTTGTGATATTGGCTAAGTGTCCTGTTGTCTTCACAATTTCTGACATGGTGTTGCTTGTTTAATTTTTGTAAAATCATCTGTAGCTCGTTTAGTAAAACTTTCTTTACAAAAGTCGTTTGTTATCCTGTCGTGCATGTTAGGGAATTTTTTCATCACCAAATTATCATTAGATATTGCCCAATTTATGCTTGTTTTGAAATTCCTTGATATGAACTTGATTGTGATTGTTTTGATAAACTTCCTAGGTTTGTTTGTGCATGAACCTAAGCCATTCCATCTTCATAAAAGTTATTTTAAATACCTCGATATTCATTGTTAAATGATTTTCGATGAACTTTCTTTTCAAATCAAATTTAAATACTTTGGTCCATATGATGTTTCCCAAAAACAATTCATTAATAAGTACTTTTCCAAAAGCTCGATTTGGCTTAAGGAAGAGTCATGGTTTGAACCATATTCAAAATGCCCGCAATGCTTGTGAGTCCATTTATGCGAGCCTTGAGCTAGCCTTGGCAATTGAATGTGTTCCATAGCCTAGTTATTCTTTAATCAAAAATATTTTCAAAATTTTTCTCAAATCCTAATTTGATAATTGTGAATGTCACGGTTTGGATTGTATTCAAAATGCTTGTGATGCTTGTGAGTGCATTTATGCGAGCCCCAAGCTAGGCTTGGCAAGTGATTGTCTTTCATAGCTGAGACATTACTTTGTCTCAAAACTTTTTGTGAATGATTTCAAAAGATGTCTTTGAAACATCACATATACCCTCATGCATATAATCGGGTCATTCATAAGAAACGTCTGTGTTTGTGATTGACACATACTCCTGAGAATAAGTGACCCGTTGACGGTGCACTTTCTTGCTTGACTGGCTAAGAAATAAGGTCCAAATGACCTGCATGCATGTTTAATTCCTGCAATGCATGTGACTTTTAAGATGTATGGTAGGGTTGACGCATGATATCGAAGGAAAACCTTGGGATCACATAGATCGCTTGGTTAGGAAACTTATAAATGTTATTGGCTATGCGAGAACACAATTAATCAATAATGACTGTAAGTCATAAAATGAATTGGGTATGTGTCTTAGAGGGACCTACGCATGAATTTCAAAGGCCGATCTCGAGACCCAAATCTTCTTTTTGCATTGAATTTCTTTCGAAAGATTGATTTTGGCATGATGTCATGTTTTTTATTGTTTCGATGTGTATGCTTGTTTCTTTCCATTGTATGTACCTAGTTATATAATTTTCTAGTCTATGTTTAGATTAGGATCCTAAAGATGGAGAAGACATGAAAACGGTGGATGTCGATGTCCATTTCGACCATAATCATGTACTATTCATTTCCTTGACATATGTCTTGGGTTCTCATCGTCTGTATAAAGCCTAACGAGGCGCGGGTCCTCTCTTCTTCTTATCATTTTCAATTGTGTTTCTCTTTTGTATTTTCTAGGATTGAATGGTAGATTTATTGCTTTCCTTAATTGTTTACTTACTATCTCGTAATTTCAATTCCATTGATTGCTTTCTTTTCTTATTTTCTAGAAATAGAATAGTATGAAAATGACCAACTACATATGATCGTTTTATGACTGACGATCCCAAAAATGTAAGAAGAAATGCATGAACATGTTAGGTAAACACAACATATTGTTTAGGTATCGAAAGTGCGCTAATAGAAATATTGGTGTAACTCAAGTCCCTAGACCTAGATATCTGTTTGTGTAGAAATCGAGGGAATACTCCCGACTCTTGATTGGGTTTCTAACTGACCCCTAAAAACGATACTAGTGGCGACTTCGACTCCCGTCTTATTTTTAGATTGTCCTAAACAACTAGACCGTATAAAAGAACCTGTGATGCGGACAGGGCTCAACATGGTTTAGCAATACCCACATGTGGAAACAGATCAGCCCCCCTCCAAATGTCCGAATGTGAAATCAAGTTACAATCATTGGAGTTTTAGAGAGCCCATATGGAATGTAAGCAATACGTTGCAAGAAGGTCATACGCGCTAAATTACCCAAGTTTGGGTTGAAGTTGCAACTCTTCCAATTGGATGAAATTATAAATTCTATGATAGCTGCATGTCACTATCATTAACTAGGCATGTCTGAACTAAACCGAAATTTCATACATTTTCGGTTTGGTTTAATTTTCGATTCGAATAATGGAAAAATAATTGTTCATTTTTCTAATTTGAGTTATTTGGATTCAATTCGGTTAACGAGCCAAAACAAAATTCTCAACAAAAATTGAACATCCAACTTAAATAAATAAATATATATATATATATATATATATATATATATATATATATCCCTTATTCAATTTGGTTCTAGTGAGCAAGGTTAAAGGAAAAGGAAAATCAAATCGGGTTTTCGGTTCCGGTAGTATTTAGTTCCGATTGTGATTGGTTTTCTGCCAGAAAAACAGATCAACCCCCCTCCAAATGTCCAAACGCTCTCCTTAATCTTTTGTCGAGGCACCCTTTATGCCTCCCCTGCTTGAGCTAGCAATCTTTTTAGTTATGCATCCCTATCCACCATGCCAGCTTAGCGATTCTAGAGGGTGCGTGGATCTGCTTTGGTCACTCGTCTGTCTCTCCACGTCAGGCAAGGCTCACGCATGCCTTCCTTGTCGGTTCTTTTCTCGCGTCACAGTCTTACAGGTGTTCACCTCACGGCTATGCACGTGTAGGGGAAGAAGAAATGATGGACTGGGTTTTCTCCTTTCATCCACTTTAATGGGCCAAAAGGCAATGAAATAGGGCCTAAAAAGGTTGAGCCTAAAAAGGCATGCTAGCGTGGGCTTAAAGAGAATTAAAGAAAATTGGGCTTAAAAGAGATAGCAAAAGATGGGCCAAGGGAATTAAAACAAACAAGCTGGACTAGTAAAGGCTTAGAGGGCCAAAATTTTGTTTAAAGGAGTGGGTTAAAAATGCTGGCCCGCTCATTCTCACCATTTTTTATTTCATTTTTGTTTGGTCCAATTTATTCATTTTTTCCAATTTCCTTTTTTGCTTTTTATCTTTTAATTTTTTTAAATATTTTTTTTTGCAAAATAAATGGATATTTTGGAAAGAAAACATCAACAAAAATTTGAGTGTCAACAAACACGAGACTGGTGATGAGGGTTGCTATGGCTTCACTGGCGAACGACAACAGATTAGCTAGTTCTATTGGAGGCTTGGCCAGCAAGATCAAGAACTCGCTGGTACTGGTTCGTGGTCTCCTTAATTAGGAGCCCGAGACCCGGGCCGTTATGTGAAGCATGCATCGCTCAAAGTCACACGCAAAATGCAAAGTCTTGAGCGGGTGAACATTAATTGAAGAAGTATGCAAATCTTGACATTTGCTTCGTTCACTAATGCATGGGCCCATGGAGTGGGACATCCAATTTTGCCCTCATTTAATGCATGCACATGGCTATGCGCATGAATGCCCATAGAAATTGGTGGGCGCCCTTGCTGCTTTGAGGTTTGTCTTGAAGGCGACAATGTTCTCTCCTTTTTTATCATCTTTCGTGGGTTAAGTTTGTCTTTTATTAATGATTAGAGGAAAGGAAGAAGTAGAAGTTATGCTAATTTTTCTTATGTCGCTGAGAGTTTTTCTGATATGAGCTACGTTAATTATGTGACATCCTGATTTTCAACCCTGCTTTTGACTAAATGAAATGGGTTTTTCATCGATGCGCCTATAGTCTTTTTCTCTAAGTTGGCCACTCACAAGATAACTAATCTATTAGGTGAAGCCGTTAAGGAATATAAATGTGACTGACTTGAGAATTCGACCAGAAATCGACTGCTCGACCATGCTAATTTGCAAGGGTCAATACAGCATCGTTAAAAATCAATTAGAGATCGAAGATAGGTCGATTCGACAGAGGCATGTAATTAAAGTGTGGGTGATTCCACTTGATTGCAAAATTATTGTCAAACGGAACTAAATCAATTTTTCTGTCATTTCTGTACCCTGTGCTTGTATTTGAAATCTCGAGATTTTCACGACAACCGAGAGTCGCTTATGAGTCGAAGATGCACAATGTGAATTGAAAATAATTGACCACGGGTCAATTACGCTAAAAATTCATAAAAGCTACCCTGTAGGTTAGGTCACACTAAAATCGCATCCGATTGAAATTAATCACGAAATTTAACCCGATTTCTGAAATTGAAAGTTCTGTCATGTCACGATTTAATTTAGGAACATCGATTCATCCTCTGAAGAATTTTCGACACGTCCGGATTTTTGGCGAAAAATCAAAGTTAGGCGATTTTGGATTGGGAAATTCAGAGCACCGTTTTTGTGTGAATTTTTGGCATTTAAGATGGATCAATTGGTGAGGAAAATTGTGGATGTGATGTGGATACCTTGGCTGGAATTTTTTGGGCACCAATTAAGATTGAATTGGAAGTGAATTGAGTTGAATTGGAGGGGAATTGTATGAAATTCGTAGCCATTGGGGGGGGGGGCTGCAACATTTCAGCATCCCCTTGGCTTGTTGAGGAAGATTTGAGGGAGGAAAATGAGTTGTGGATGAGGCTGAAGATGATGGGGGCAGCCACTTGAGTTCCAAGATATTTTCCATTGACTTATGGAGCTTGTTGTCCCCTTCAACCAACAGACCTTCATCTTCTTCTTCTTCTTCAGCATTAGTCTTCATTGTTGTTGAAAGTAGAAGGAGAGAGCCAGAGAAAGCTAAGCCAGCCCCTGCAACCGTCGACCACCCGTCCGAGCGATCGCCGTCGCTAGTTCACATGCTCACGAGCACCCGAGCCCACGTGTCTAAGCCGCCGGTTCCGCCTCTTGCTCGCGTCGGTTCGCCCGCGTCCCGCGCCCATTGTCTACGCCCTGGCCAACGTCGCTAGCTCACCTCCGCCACTCCAGCCACCAGTCTAAGTCGTCATTGCGTCCCCGAGCCGCCATTAGCTTCGCCTGGTGCCGCCTTGCTGTTCCCGTGCCAACTGAGCCGCTCAAACAGCTCCTTTAGCCCAAAACAGAATCGAATTCTCAACCTTGGGCTGAGAGCTTCGCAGACCATTTTCGGGCCCTTCTAAGCCTCATCAAGTGTCACCGTAGGCTTGAGTCTCACTCGTCTCCACGTCGCCGTCGCCATGAACTCATCGGCTCGCAAATCCGGTGAGTTTACTCTTTAAACTCTACTTAGGGAATTAATTATGCTTAGGGTAGGATTAGATTAGGCTAAGCTTGGTTTATGTGGTTAGATTAATTTAATTAGTGGTTTAGTTAGTTAATTAGGCTAATTAGGTGGTTAGATTAGATTAGTTAAGGGTTAATTAGATTGCATGATTTAATTAGCATAGTGCATTATTTTTCTAAGTCCAATTAGGTTGTTAAATTAGTGTTTAAAGCTTAATTAGTGATTTATTGAATTATTTTGCATTTATTTAATTAATTTTGTAATTTATTTAATTATTTATTATTTTCTGGAAATTATACCGGGATAGCCGGTCGTTAATATTTTGTGCCGATTGTCGTGGTGCAATTAGTTTATGCAATTGAGTGCTAATTTGTGCAATTGAATGATGATTGTTAATTTTGAGTTACTATTTCAAAATTATGAAATTTTAGGTATTTAATCAGAAAATACCGAGTGTCGATTTTTTATGCAAAAGGTATTTTTAAGTACTATATTAAATAGTGGGATCTTTAAAAAAGGAAAAAATATCACTTTTTATGGTTCGATCTAACCGTGTACCCATACACGATTATTTTATTGGGTGTTTTTAATATAAAGAAAATATGCCAAGTTCATTATCTTAATTGAGGCATTTGAGTGCAAAGCACAATGTCCTTGGCCGAGATTGGATGGTCGTGTGAAGGTTATGAGACCCCGTCCCCGATGTGCGTCGCGTGGATGATACTCCTATATGGAATGCCCCACATCAATGGATGCCCGGTTACACCGGAAGATCGCCAAATGTCGAGTAGGCCGTGCCCATAGAGCAATAATCAATTGGAACACATGAATAAGTGTTTTAACCGCGCCTAATTATGAGACAAAATTGTGTGGCACGGAATGGAGCGTGTCATAACGATTTGGCCTTATAATCGGGACCTCTGTGATTGATTGGTTTGAAAGTGAGATGTTCCAATTGATGAGTGCATTTACTATATGCATATGCTATATGAACTGTATTAACATGCAGGAAGGTGTTGAGGCGAGGTGAGTCTTCTGTGATGTGTGATTAGACTACCTCTAGGTGTATTACCCTCCTAATCGGGGTTTAGGGCATGAACTCGTTGAGACATCGTCTCACCCCGTCGTGGGTTTCATTCTTTACAGGTCCGTAGATAGAGGCACGTCACATGCGTTATGGAGTCCCGTGGGAGGTAGACTTCCAGCGTTCCCATTTCCTAGTTCTCAAGACCAGTCTGACCTGTGAGCTTGTTGAGTCTACTGTTAGGGTCAATGAAGGCCTACCCCACTTGGTATCTCATCGTTTCAAGGCATGGTACCTCCATAATCCCGATGGGAGTTGGGAGGGTCCTTTGGGTAGTTTTGATGGGCCTCCCGTTGGGATCGGGGAGTAGGAGATAGGGCACCCTTTGGATATAGACACTCCTGATGGTGCCGTGAAAGACCCGAAGCCAGAGACCAGAGAGTCCAGAGTTTAGGTGGCTCCGTAGCCCTTTTGATCTAGACTTTTGTACATGAACCTTAGAGTTGGCCTCTGTATATAAACTCGTTGTGTTTATAAAGTGTGGCTTTTGTGAATTGGTTGTCCTGCTTTTCTATCCCATGTTGATTGTTGTCTGAGGATTGTTTATTTTCACTTTCGCGTGTGCATGAATCGTTTTGGGTTGGCGATGCATCTTGGGAACGTCGCAATTTAGTCGACCACTAAGGGATGTTCGAGCGCTCGAGGTTCGAGGCGTGGCATCCCCGCCTAAAATGGTATCAGAGCTAGTTAGTGTTTGGAGTGATAAGGTGCTATGAGTCTTGAGATAGTTAGTAAGAAAGGTCTTTTTATTATGCTGATGCATGTGATTGATAGTTTATTGGTAACTTGTTTTGTGTGGGGATCACTCAGTTTCTAATTCTGTATGGAATTGGAAAGCAGGTTCTGTAAAGAGTCTACAAGATGAGTGATCAAGAGCAAAGGACTCCTAGGAAGAAGATGGTTACGGCCATCACTTGGGGTAGGACACTGACTAGGGTTGGTACCTGAGGCAGAGCGCAGGCTCAGGCAAGCGCTAGTGAGAGAGTACCACCGCAGGCCAGTACTGAGAGTGTAGCAGCACTGAGTGATCCTAGGTTTGACGGGATTGTTTAGGCGCCAGAGACGTTGGGAAGCATATTGGGCCAGCAAGCTCAAGATCAAGCCGCTGCAACTGCCGCCGCCAATGCTGTAGCCACCGTTGTTGCCGCACTTGCTGAGGTCCAACATGGAAATGTGATCTAGGAGCAAGCCATTGCGTCTGGGTCACGATTCGGATCCAGTAGAGATGGTAATTGGTTCAGGAAGAGGCCGATGTCAAAAGAAAGGTATCCCATTACACCCAACCGAAATAGCGGGAGTGGAAAGTCATCGCCCAACCAGAAGGGCGTGTGTCATGTTTATATGAAAAGACATGGGTCTGCCCCGTGTTTTAAAAGACAAGGGCTTGTTATGGGTTTGGCCAATATGACCACCTGATCAAAGACCGTCCCAGAAGGCCGATGGGGTTGCAACTGCCACCATTGCCATCGATGGGACAGACCAAAGGGAATGCGCCGCAAAACACCCAGCGGGCTATTTTGATCAGGCCTCTAATGCAAGGAATGGTGCATGTTATTACCCAACGGGAGATAGAGGACTCACCAAACGTGTGTCGAGTTTGTAGAAGGAAGCATGGACCAACTCAGTGTCTTGGTATAACGAGAGCGTGCTATGAATGTGGCCAGCACAGCCATCAGGTGAGGAACTGTCCGCGCAGGTCTAGGGAGCACAAGCACTGCTACCGTAGATAGGGTGCTACGAGGATGGCGAAAGGGACAGGAATGAGCCGAGCCATGCATTGATCAGGAGAAGCATATTTCTGGTAAGATTTTTATCAGAGAGTGGCGCAACGGAATTTTGGTTAAGTGTGTAGAACTTCAGCTTGTTGTAATGAAGTCATAGAAAGGAGAATTACTGGTTAGAGTTGTACTTGACTATTTTGCTTATGTATAACTTCGATGTCATATATGAAAAGAGTTGGCTCAAGGAGCCTCTTGCTATAATGAATTGTTGTCGTGAAGTAATCCAGTTTAAACGGTTAATGGGTGAAAGTTTTGAGTTTATTGAAAGTCGAGGAGGACCCTCGATTGCCTTAATCTCGTCGTTTGAGGCAACTCGTTAGTTAGACGGGGGTTGTCAAGGTTACTTGGCGACTGCTGTGGATACAACAGTTGAGGAGCCGAAGATGGGAGACATTGCAACTGTACAAGAGTTTTCAAATGTGTTTCCAAAAGAATTACCTGGTCTGCCCCGGAAAGGGAGATCACGTTCTCGATTGAGTTGGCCCCCGGGATTGAGCCAATCTCTAAGGCTCCTTATCGCATGGCATTGTTAGAGTTGAAAGAACTGAAGATGCAGATGCAGGAGCTGTTGGATAAGGGATTCATACGTCCCAATGCATCACCTTGGGGTGCACCAGTTTGGTTCGTGAAGAAGAAAGACGGTTCGTTGCATCTTTGTATCGACTATTGTCAGCTCAACCAGGTGACGATCAAGAATAAGTACCCGTTGTCGAGGATCAACGACTTGTTTGACTAGTTGCAGGGAGTGTCGATATTTTCAAAGATCGACTTGAGGACAGGGTATCATCATATGAGGATAAGAAAGAAAGACATATCGAAGACGGCATTTCGTACTTGATACGGCCATTATGAGTTTACTATAATGCCGTTTGGTTTGACTAATGCCTCAGCTGCTTTCATGGATCTGATGAATCGTGTATTCAAGGAGTATCTGGATCAGTTCGTGATCGTGTTCATTGACGATATCTTGGTGTATTTGAGAAGTCCAGATGAGCACGAAAGGCACTTAAGGATGGTGCTTTAGACTTTGCGAAGTCATGAACTGTACGCTAAGTTCAGTAAGTGCTAGTTTTGGTTGACTCGTGTGGCTTTCCTAGGTCACGTGATTTCAGGCGAAGGAATCTCTGTGGACCCGATCAAGATTGAAGCAGTGATCAATTGGCCAAGATCAACGACCGTGACAAAGATTAGAAGTTTCTTGGGTTTGGCAGGTTATTACAGATGGTTCGTGGAAGGATTCTTAGCAATAGCCATGCCGATGACTAGACTACTGAAGAAGGAAGAGAAGTTCGTATGGACAGATAAGTGCGAGCGTAGTTTCCAAGGGTTTAAGCAGAAGCTGACTATCGAACTAGTGTTGACAATTCCATCTGGCCTTGGAGGGTACAAGATCTATAGTGATGCGTCGTTTAGAGGACTGGGTTGTGTGTTAATGCAACATGGAAGAGTCGTTGCATACACGTCTCGTCAATTGAGACCTCATGAGTTGAACTACCTGATGCATGACTTAGAACTCGCAATAATTATCTTCGCTCTGAAGATTTGGAGACATTATTTATGTGGGGAAAGGTTCCAGATCTTTACAGATCATCAAAGTCTCAAGTATTTATTCTCTCAGAAGGAGTTGAATATGAGACAACGTAGTTGGATGGAACTTTTCAAGGACTATGATTGCGACATCTTGTATCATCCTGGAAAAGATAACAAGGTCACGGATACGTTGAGTCGGAAGTCTTCAATTGCGCATATGGTGATTCGAGAGTGGATCTTACTTGGAGGAGCTCGAGATTCGATTTTCAAATTTGAGGTAGGCCACCTTTCAAATCTTATGGCCACCCTTAGAATTGAACCGAAAGTACGGATAAGAATCAAGACATTGTAGTTGACAGACCCAGAGATCCAAAAGATCCTGCAAGAAGATACCGAAAAGAGAAAGGCTGATTTTCGAGTTTCTGAAGACGGAACATTGAAGTTTCGTGGACGATTATGTGTAACAGATGATGCAGAGTTTAAGGAGGAGATTTTGTCAGAAGCTCATCGTAATAGTTACAGCATTCATCCAAGTAGTATGAAGATGTATCAGAATTTGCATCAACACTATTGGTGGACTAGTATGAAGGTAGATATTGCCAAGTATGTCGCCAAGTGTTTGACATGTCTATAAGTGAAAGCATAGCATTGTAAGCTGGGAGGACTTCTACAACCTCTTGAGATTCCCGAGTGGAAATGGGAACACATCATAATAGATTTTTGTGATGGGCGTACCAAGGAGTCAGAAGGGGTAATGATTCCATGAGTTGTGGTTGACAGATTGACGAAGTCTGCTCACTTCATCGCCGTACAAAAGAATTATGCATTGGACAGATATGTTGAGTTGTTCGTGCATCAGATAGTTCGTCAACATGGAGTGCCAATGACGATTACTTCTGATTGAGACCCAAAGTTTACAGTAGCCTTTTATAAAAGTTTACAGACTACCTTGGGAACGAAGCTGCAGTACAGTACGGCTTATCATCCGCAGACGAATGGCCAGTCTGAGAGGACAATTTAAACTCTTGAGGACATGCTGCGAGCGTGTGTGTTAGACTTCAAAGGAAGTTAGGAGGACCAGCTTCATCTTGTCGAGTTCGCCTACAACAACAGTTATTAATAGGGTATTCAGATGGCACCGTTTGAAGCATTGTATGGCAGAGCGTGCAGAACGCTAGTTTGATGGGATGAAGTCGGAGAACAGAAGATCACAAGCCTAGAGTTAGTTCAGCATTCAGTGGATGCAGTTACAGTTATCAGAGATAGATTAAAGACCGCCCAGAGTCGCTAAAAAAGTTATGCAGATAAGTGTCGAAGACCATTGGAATTCCAAGTCGATGAACATGTCTTTCTAAAGGTGTCACCAATGAGGTGTACTTCATGCTTTGGCAAGAAATGAAAGCTTAATCCGAGGTATGTCGGTCTTTTTGAGATTCTGGAGAGAATAGGGACTTTGACGTATCGTCTTGCACTACCACTAAGATTGGCACAGGTGCATGACGTCTTCCACATGTCGATGTTGAGAAAGTACGAACCTGACCCGACCCACATGCTGAATTTTGAAGAGTTCAACGTGGACGACAGAGTGTCGTACTTGGAGAGACCAGTTTAGATTGTGGACCACAAGGAGCAGGTTTTGCGTACCAAGAAGATCTTGTTGATTAAAGTGGTCTGGCAACACCACGGAATAGAAGGAGCAACTTGGGAAAGTGAAGACTTGATGAGACGACAATGCCCCCACCTTTTTGTTTAAGATTTGTAATGGTTTAAATTTTGAGAACGAAATTTTTATAAGAGGGGAAGAGTGACATCCTGATTTTCAACCTTGCTTTTGACTAAATGAAATGGGCTTTTCCATCGACGCGCCTATAGTCTTTTTTTTCTGAGTTGGCCACTCACGAGATAACTAATCTATTAGTAGAAGCCGTTAAGGAATATAAACGCGACTTACTTGAGAATTTGACCAGAAATCGACTGCTCAATCGTGCTAATCTGCAAGGGTCAATACGGCACCGTAAAAAATCGATTTGAGAACGGAGATAGGTCGATTCGACAAAGGCATGTAATTAAAGTGTGGGT
The DNA here is from genome assembly GCA_016097605.1 of Eucalyptus guilfoylei. Taxonomy (NCBI): domain Eukaryota; kingdom Viridiplantae; phylum Streptophyta; class Magnoliopsida; order Myrtales; family Myrtaceae; genus Eucalyptus; species Eucalyptus guilfoylei. The sequence continues at coordinate 22,583,758 of CM027860.1, forward strand.
GATTCCACTTGATTGCAAAATTCTTGTCGAATGTCACTAAATCGATTTTTCTGTTGTTTCTGTACCTAGTGCTCGTATTTGACACCTCGAGATTTTCACGACAATTGAGAGTCGCCTATGAGTCGAAGATGCACAATGTGGATAAAAAATAATCGACCATGGGTCAATTATGCTAAAAATTCCTAAAAGCTACCCGGTAGATTAGGTCACGCTAAAATCGCGTCCGGTTGAAATTAATCACGAAATTAAACCCGATTTTAGAAATTGAAGGTTACGTCATGTCACGATTTATTTTAGGAACGTCAACTCATCCTTTGAAGAATTTTCGACACATCCGGATTTTTGGCGAAAAATCAAAATTATGCGATTTTGGATCGGGAAATTCAGAGGACTGTTTTTGTGTGAATTTTTGGCATTTAAGATGGATCAATTGGTGTCTTGTCCCGATCCTCCGAGCGCGTGCCCATCCCTAAGTGGTCGATTAACTAGCGATGTCCAAGGACGCGTTGCCGACCCATTCTTTTTAATGCACATGCGAAAGCAAATAAATAAATCCTCAGACAACAACAAGATGTGATAGAAAAGCAGGACCACCAATAATCAGAAACCAAACCACACCTTTATACATATCAGACTAATTCATATACATTACTAGCCGATATTTACAAAGTCTACAAAAAGGTTGACTCTCCAAAACAAGCTGTCCTATGATTAGCTAGTCCGACTCGTTCGCTGATTCGGTAGAGTCCATAGGGCCAGGGTGAGAAGGCGGGTCCTCCACTACACCATCTGGAGGGTCAGCTGGATCCTCGTCTCGAGCAACATCAATTACTACAGAGGGGACATCGAAGGACCTAAAGGGACCTACCCTAATACCATAGGGATTGGTACGAAACCACGCTTTGAATCGATTAGGTACTTCCTGATGTGGAACCTCTTCAATCCAGACAGTGGTGACAACTAGGTCGTAAACCCAAAAACCTCCAGGGTCGGGAAAATTGGAAACTTGCTCTGTAATCCTCATAGGACGACTATGCAGTTCGGGGGGATTTGCCATCCAAGACCTGAAAATGTTATCCCACAATGGGGTGAGATGACGTCTTAGCAAGTTCAACCCCCTAAGACCCGACTAGGAAGAAAATACGCTCTAAGGCTGCTTAAGCACAAACATGTGTCGGAGGTCTTACCTTTGCCTCTGTTCCTTCCTACAAGTCAGTATAATTGACATTTTCAACTGATCATTTCAACACATCAAGACAGATCGAATTATCGATCAATCGATTTAGTTGATTACATGTCAACAAGACCATTCCCCAGTCATCTCAATCAATACTATCTATAAAGTCCGACCACCTTGCAGACAGCTTACTCTAAGTTGAAAATAGATAGCAGCTTGCCTCAAAGGCTAAAAAGAAAATAGTTTACTGCCCTCTCTCTCTAAGATGACCTATCGAGCCATCGAGCTGATGTAGTATACTAACAATGCTCACTAAAGCTGTGCGAACCTTACTTGCTCACCGAAGCTGTGCGGACCTTAATTTGCTCACCGAAGCTGTGAGAATCTTAATGCTCACCAAAGCTGTGCGATACTTAGGGTATACTATCACTCTAAGTTGAGGTATCAAGCCCGTAGGCTGATACAGTATATCATTCTAATCAACCAATGATTTCTCAACTTTTATCACACTCGATAAAAATACTCGTGTGTGAGTACACGGTCGGCCTTAGCCAAAATATAATATTTTCTCAATTTTGAACTTCCCAGCAGTTTCAGTGGTCCCAAAATAGATTTTTGGCGCTATAGACCAATGCCCGGTAATTTTCCAATTAATTTCTGAAATTAAATAAATTTAGGAATAAATTCCAAAAATCACAAATCATACACAATCAGCACAAATAAGAATTCAATTAAATAAACAGATCACACCATTGCAATCAACATAAAATTCCGGTCACCAACTATCTTGGTCTAATTTCCAGAAAATAAATAATTAATTAAATAATTACGAAAAATAATAAATAAATGCCAATATATAGAACTTAGGCCCATAAAGCCTAATTGAAAGCCGAGATGGGCCTAGAAAATTTCTAAACCACTCTAGTTAAATACTAGAGCTTGTCTAGGCTCTAACTACACTACTCTAACCACTTAACATGCAATAACAATCAATTAAATTGCTAATCTAATCTAACTATTCACCTAATCTATACTTAGTATAAATTAAACAACCCTTAAGCGTCATTAACCTACTAAGCAGGGATTAGTGAGTTAAACTCACTTGTTTAGTGATCCGCTCGGATCAAAACGACGGGGACGCAGCAAGGAACGACAACCTCCAAAGTGGGACCGCCAAGTGGGGCTAGGACAGGCTCGAAAACGGGCCTTGATGCCCACAAACCCTTGTTGAATTTGGCTTCAGATCTTGGGTTGAAGAAGTTACAACGGTGGCTGGTTTGGGCACGGCTTGGGCTAGATTCGGCAGCTACGGGTGGTGGTGCGGGCCGTGATTGGAACTGCCATGAGTCGAGCCGAGTTACGGCTATTGGACTTGCTGGAATAGGGCGTGTGAGCGCTGTTGTTGGGCTACAAAGGTGGGCCAACTTGGACGAATGGTGGAGCGGTGGTAGCTGAAGACAAATTGGTGGGGCTCGGTGGGGGTAGAAACATGCGGGAAAAATGAAAACAAATAAAGAAGAAGTAGAAAGCTAGGTGGGGTTGCCGCGGTTGAGATGTCCACAATGGAGAGGCGATGGGCTTCGAAAAAACCAAAGAAAAATGAAAAAGAATAGCTGCAAATCGTCTAAAGGGGAAAGGACGAACGGGCTGAGGGAAAAAGGAAAGTCAAAGTAGAAGACTGAAAGGGGAAATTGGGGGGCAGCTAGCGGCTTGGTCAAATAGAGAGAGAAGAGAGATGTCGGCAACCAAAGGGGGAAAAGAATGAAATAAAAGAGATAAGACTAGACCCACTAGTCAAAGAAGAATAGAAAATAGCAGAAGACTAGGGCGGAGGTTCGACCAGCATGAGGGGAACGAGCGGAAATGAGAAGGAGAGAGAGGAGGGGGAAAAAGTAAAAATAAAACATCTTATTTTTACCTAAATTTGGTCCTACAAATTCTATGTAAAAAGCTTGATCCTCACTTGTTTCCTTGCACTAAATTTTTCCCAAAATAACAAGTCTTAGGTAGCAAAATAGCCATTTCCCGAAATTCCGAATTCCATTTCCTTTTTATTGAAATCCGATTTCTGAACAAACTTTTCCGATTGAGGTCCGATTTATTGAGGAAAAAGCCCACGAAATTTTCTTTCACCAAATTTACTCACACCAGATGCCAAAAATCCCTTCAAATTGGTCAATCTGAATTTTCCGTTCATGTTCCGAATCGTCCGAGTCGATTTTAAAAATCCCGAACTCGCCGGAAATTCCTCGAAAGATGAGTCGATGTTCCTAAAATGATTCATGACATGATAGAACTTTTAATTTCTAAAATCGAATTCAATTTCATGGTTAATTTCAATCAGACGCGGTTTTAGTGTGACCTAACCTACTGGGTAGTTTTTAGAAATTTTCGATACAATTGACCCGTGGTCGATTTTCTTCAAACCACACGTACCTCTTCGACACATTGACGATTCTTGGTCGTCGTGAAAATTTCGAGATTTCAAATACAAACACAGGGTACCCAAAATGATAAAAAATTGGTCTCGTGCCGACCGACGAGAATTTTGCAATCAGGTGGAATCACCCACACTTTGATCACACATTTCAGTCGAATTAACCTATCTCTGGTCTTTGATCAATTTTTAATTGTGCCGTAATGACCCTAGTAGACTAGCACGGTCGAGCAGTCGATTCCTGGTCGAATTCTCAAGTCTATTGCGTTAAAATCCCTTAACGGCTTAACGGGTAGGCCAGTAATCTCATGAGTGGCCATTTCAGAGAAAAGCACTATAGGCGCGTCGATGAAAAGCCCAACTTATTCGATCGAAATCAGTACCTGAAAGTCAAGATGTCACTATTGGTGAGGAAAATCATGGATGTGATGTGGATACCTTGGCTGGAATTTTTGGGCACCAATTGAGATTGAATTGGAAGTGAATTGAGTTGAATTGGAGGGGAATTGTATAAAATTCATAGCCATGGGGGGGCTGCAACATTTCAACATCCTTTTGGCTTGTTGAGGAAGATTTGAGGGAGGAAAATGAGTTGTGGATGAGGCTGAAGATGGTGGGGAAGCCACTTGAGTTCCAAGATATTTTCTATTGACTTATGGGGCTTGTTGTCCCCCTTCAACCAACATACCTTCATCTTCTTCTTCTTCTTCTTCTTCTTTAGCATTAGTCTCCATTGTTGCTGAAAGCAGAAGAAGAGAGCCAGAGAAAGCCGAGCTAGCCCCTGCAGCCGTCGACCGCCTGCCTGGCCACCGTTGTCGCTAGTCCACACGCCCGCGAGTGCCCGAGCCCACGCCTCTAGGCCGTCGATTCCACCTCCTACTCGCGTTCATTTGCCCGCGTCCCGTGCCCTGGTCGACGTCACCAGCTCACCTCCGCTACTTCAGCCACCCGTCCAAGCCGCCGTCATGTCCTCGAGCCACTAGCAACTCCGCCTGGTGCCGCCTTAATGTTCCCACGCCAACCGAGCCGCTCGACTAGCTCCTTTAGCCCAAAACAGAACTGAACTCTCAGCCTTGGGCTGGGAGCTTCGCAAACCGTTTTCGGGCCCTTCCAAGCCTTGTCAAGTGTCGCCGTAGGCTTGAGTCTCACTCGCCTTTGCGTTGCCGTCGCCGTGAACTCATCGGCTCGCAAATCCGGTGAGTTTACTCTCTAAACTCTACTTAGGGAATTAATTATGCTTAGGGTAGGATTAGATTAGGCTAAGCTTGGTTTAGGTGGTTATATTAGTTTAATTAGTGGTTTAGTTAGTTAATTAGGCTAATTAGGTGGTTAGATTAGATTAGTTAAGGGTTAATTAGATTGCATGATTTAATTAGCATAGTGCATTATTTTTCTAAGTCCAATTAAGTTGTTAGATTAGTGTTCAAAGCTTAATTAGTGATTTATTGAATTATTTTGCATTTATTTAATTAATTTTATAATTTATTTAATTATTTATTATTTTCCGGAAATTATACCGAGATAGCCGGTTGACAGAATTTTGTGCTGATTGTCGTGGTGCAATTAGTTTATGCAATTGAGTGATAATTTGTGCAATTGAGTGATGGTTGTTAATTTTGAGTTATTATTTCAAAATTATGAAATTTTAGGTATTTAATCAAAAAATACTGGGTGTCGGTTTTTGATGCAAAAAATATTTTTAAGTACTATATCAAATAGTGGGATTTTTAAAAATGAAAGATATCACTTTTTATGGTTCGATCTAACTGTGTACCCACACACGAGTATTTTACCGGGTGTTTTTAATGCGAATAAAATAGACCGAGTTCATTATCTTAATTGAGGCATTTGAGTGCAAAGCACAATGTCCTTAGCCGGGATTGGATGGTCGTGTGATGGTTATGAGAACCCATCCCCGATGTGCGCCGGGTGGACGATGCTCTTATATGAAATGCTTGATGTGAATCGATGCGGAAATATCGTTCTACAAAGGCCCGGATGGTGCGAATTGTGGACCTTGACCTCCAATCAAACCTATGATTGGCAATCTTGGTATAAACGTGACCTGTTGACGAACGCGTATCAACCAACCAACGTTATAGACACCACGAGCAAAAGAATTCGCTATCTCGCTCGATAAGTCGAATTGACCGTCACAATGGACCTTGATAAGGTCAAGTTTTCAAAAGAATAGTAGAAGAGAATCTCTCAACTTTTTTCCTCAAAAAAAATATATATCCCAAAGAAATTCAGTCAGTCTTTAATATAGGCCTTCTAGCTGCCACACAAACCCTAAAACCAACCCTGAAAATCTAATACGTCATATTCTAGAATATGCCTAAACAAGAAGATATATATATATATATATATATATATATATATATTGACTTGGTCAAATATTTAGTGACCAGATAATCAAATTGCGCCAAGATTTCCAAGATTCTTCAAGATTTGATCCAAGGTCATCTCCATGTCGAAGATCACGAACTATGACACCAACAACTTACCTGAATTGCTTGGCCCGCGCTCGAGTAATCGAACCAGTATAAATAGACAATGGGTCCCTAGCACCACCTCCTTGATATGGCTTGATGTCCACATCATTCCCTCCCCTGTGTAAAGGATTTGTCCTCAAATCATCACTTGCATCGAAAAGAGTCAAGTCAGAAGCATTAAATGTAGCACTAACATCATACTTGCTTGGAAGATCAAGCTTATAGGCATTATTGTTAACTCTTTCCAACACCATGAATGGTCCATCCCCTTGCGGTAATAACTTAAGAGGTCGCTGCTCAGGAAATCGCTCCTTGCACATATGAACCCAAACCCAATCGTCGAGTTCAAACACCACTTCCTTGCGCCTTTTATTGGCTTGCCTTGCATATTGCTCAGTCTTGCGCTCAATATTTGCGCGCGTCTTCTCATGCAACGCCTTGACAAATTCGGCTTTCTTTGCTCCATCTAAATCCACACGCTCATCAACAGGTAAATGGGTTAAATCTAATGGAGTTAACAGATTAAAACCATAAACAACCTCAAATGGTATAAATTTAGTTGCAGAATGCATGCTCCTATTATATGCAAATTCAACATGTGGCAGACAATCTTCCCAAGATTATATGTTCTTTTTATTAATAGTACGCAACAGTACCCCTAAAGTTCTATTAACTACCTTGGTTTGACCATCTATCTGTGGATGACAAGTAGTAGAAAATAACAACCGTGTTCCTAGTTTTTTTCACAATGCTTTCCAAAAGTAGCTAAGAAATTTAGAATCTTGATCTGAAACAATCGATCTAGGCATGCTATGCAAACGTACAACCTCCCTAAAGAACAAATCAGCAACATGAGATGCATCATCAGTTTTATGACAAAGTATAAAATGAGCCATCTTTGAAAACCGATCAACAACCACATAAATAGAATCTCTACCATATTTAGACCTAGGCAATCCTAACACAAAATCCATAGAATTATCAATCCAATGATGTGTTGGAATAGGTAATGGTGTATACAAGCCATGCGGTTTAGTTGTAGACTTCGATTGCTTACATGCAATGCATCTCTCACAAACACGTGTGACATTTCTCTTCATATGTGGCCAATAAAAATATTCATGTAGTACTTCATAAGTCTTATTAATGCCAAAATGCCCAATTAAACCACCACTATGCGCTTCTCGCACCAACAATTCACGCAAAGAACACTTAAGCAAACATAGTTTGTTTTCACGGAAAAGATAACCTTTACGCCTATATAATTTATCAAATGCAGCATGCTCACATACTTCAAACACTTTCCCAAAGTCATCATCATCAATATATAAGCCCTTGATATGCTCAAAACCTAGACACTTTGCTTCTAAAGTAGTTACAATCGCATACCTTCGAGAAAGTGCATCGGTTACCACATTCTCCTTACCTTTCTTGTACTTGATCACATATGGAAAAGTCTTGATGAATTCCATCCATTTGGCATGTCTTTTATTCAACTTTTTCTGTCCTTTCAAGTCCTTCAAGGTCTCATGGTCGGTATGGATCACAAACTCCTTCGGCTATAAATAATGTTGCCAAGTCTCCAAAGCTCGCACTAAAGGTGTGGCAATGGTGCTAAAATTTCTCACAAATTGCCGATAAAAACTCGTCAATCCATGAAAGCTACGCACGTCTCCTATGGTCTTAGGCGTTGGCCATTCACGGATTGCTTTGACCTTTTCTTCATTAACCTGTATACCATCAGCACTAACAACAAATCCTAGAAATACTAATTTGTTGGTAACAAAAGAGCACTTCTTTAGATTAGCGTATAATTGCTCGGCCCTTAAAACCTGCAAGACAACTCACATATGCTCAATATGGTCATCAGGGCTTCGGCTATATATCAAGATGTCATCAAAATAGACAACCACAAATCGACAAGTAAAAGCACGCAAAACATGATTCATAAGTCGCATAAACGTGCTCGGTGCATTAGTTAATCCAAATGGCATGACTAACCACTCATATAATCCATAGTTGGTCTTAAATGTAGTTTTCCATTCATCACCTTCTTTCATCCTAATTTGATGATAGTCACTTTTCAAATCGATCTTAGTGAAAATGCACGAACCATGCAGCTCATCCAACATGTCATCTAACCTAGGAATAGGATGTCGATACTTTACCGTAATGTTATTGATTGCTCGGCAATCGACACACATTTGCCAAGTTCCCTCCTTCTTTGGCACCAACAAAATAGGGACGGCACACAGGCTAAGACTCTCTCTCACATACCCCCGTTCCAATACTTTGCTAACTTGCCGTTGAAGTTCCTTTGTCTCGTCAGGATTGCTTCGATATGCGGGTCGATTAGGTAATGGCGCACCGGGAATCAAGTCAATTTGATGTTTTATGCCTCGAATCGATGGTATCCCTCTAGGAAGTTCATCAGGAAAGACATCTTCAAATTCTTGCAATAAAGACACAATAGGACTAGGCAAACTTGGGTCAAGATTGTTAGTAGAAAACAAAATCTCCTTGTACAAAAGTACAAGCATCGGTCGGTCTAGAACTAAAGCTCTCCTCACCTCACTCGATTTTGCATAAAAATTATTTTGCCTATTTTCTTTCCTCTCTTCTTTTCCCTCGATTTTTACCACAATCCTTCTCTTGGCCTCTCCTTTTCCTTGAGTCTCAGACACACCACGTAAGCCCTCGGCTTTCTCACCTTTTCTCTCTCTCTCGGCTTCTCATTGTAACTTTAACTGATCTTGATATACCTCACTAGGTGTCATTGGTACCAAGGTATAAGTCTTTTGATTCATCACCAATGAATAACGATTAGTATACCCATCATGATGTACCTTTCGATCACATTGCCATGTTCTTCCAAGTAAGATATGACCCGCTTGCATAGGTACAACATCACACTCTATCTCGTCCTTGTATCTCCTTATCTCAAATGGGATTCGAACTTGCTTCGACACTTTCACCTCCCCACTATCATTTAACCATTGATGTCTATAAGGCCTAGGGTGCTTTTTCGTCTTCAAACCCAACTTATCTACCATAATACAACTTGCCACATTTGCACAACTACCTTAATCAATTATCAAACTACAAATCTTACCATTCACCACACATCTTGTATGAAACAAGTTATCTCTTTGTTGATGATGCTCCTCCTCCTTTACTTGCACACTAAGAGAACGCCTAACCACCAATAAGTCTCCTTTTATAGCTACTTCTCCATCACTACAATCCTCCAATGATGGCATCTCATCATCCTCTTCTTCCCTTTGACTTTCGAACTCAATAACACCATGTCCAGTCATGATCATCACCCTCCTATTAGGGCATTGATTCACCATATGATAGTTGCCCAAACACTTAAACATTTAATCTCACGAGTTCTAGTGTTAGGGTTTTCGGTTTTACTTGAAGCCGGATTCGTCCCAACTTTATCGTCTCTCTCCTTCTCCTTTGAGGTTTCGGTTTTGGTGTTGTTTCCTCTCCAATTTGGCTTCTCATCTTTCTTCCGATTGGATCTCCAATTCTAATTTGAACCTCCTCCACTCTTGTGATTTCGGTCCAACTTCAATTGCCACTCAACTTTGATGGCTTTGTCCACCAATTCCTCCAATTCAACATAGTGTTGCAGCTCCACCACCCTTACTATATCTCTACTCAAACCACTCAAAAATCTTGACATTATGGTTTCACGATCCTCCACCACATTAGCACGGATCATGGCAATCTCCATCTCTTTGTGATACTCTTCCACGCTCTTATTGCCTTGTGTGAGATTTTGTAACTTTTGAAACAAATCTTGGTGGTAAAGACTTGGTACAAAACGCCTCCTCATCACCGCTTTCATCTCATCCCACGTCTCTATCGGTCTTTCACCATTGCGCCTACTACTAGTCACAAGTTGATCCCACCAAATTATAGCATAATCAGTAAATTCAACAATTGCAATTTTTACCTTTTTGAGCTCAGAGTATCGTTGGCAATCAAATACCATCTCCATACGTTTCTCTCATTCTAGATACGCATCAGGATCATTCTTCCCTTGGAAAGAAGGAATCTTCATCTTGATATTGCCAAGTTCATTATCTTCTCGATGCCTAAACCCTCGGGCTCCATTCCACCTTCCAAATTGAGCATCTCAATTATCCTCCATGTCGGCCTCATCATCATCATAATGCTGCTGCCTTCTATGTCGTGTTCTAGAGGCGTCTCGCTAATGTTGCGACTTTCCCCGGGGTAGCTCTCAGTCACCATCAACCCTCATGCCATTCCCCATCATTCAGCCACTAAGCTCCTCCACTACGGCCCTCAATTGCTGGATGCTTTCCACGAGCGCTTCATCCCTTCGTATGGAGTCAACCTCCCTTTGATTCACGCTTTCTTCGCGCGACATATTTAAGACCTGCAAGTAAACATTAGTCACAAAAATCCTCACCAATCACTCCCTCACGTGTTTCTCTCAAGGTGTTTGTCACTCCCCTCATGTTTAACTCAAGTTTAGGCTTTTTCCACCCTCAATTAAGCTTACACACTCTTGCCTTTTCCTTCCCGTATATTCTTTTCGTAAGCTCTTTATTGGACTTAAAACCCGTCACTCAACTCCCTCACGACAATCAATCAAACTAATCAAACAATATTAGATCACTACTGCTTTTATTTCAGCAAGTAACAATTTCAAACCAACAAGTACAACTTTCGAAATTCCAATTGAAACGCAAATCACTACTGATTTGTTTAATTTAGTCCACTAACAAACGAGTCGCCTTCATGATGTTTTTTTTATTCGGCTATTTTTTCTACCGAATCTGTTTTTTTTTCTTCTTGCGCACTTTTTTTTTGTGCGTTTTCTTTCTCTTCTTTTTTTTTTTTGACGAACTTTCTCTTTTTTTTTCTTTTTTTTGATGAACACAGATACAATTTAAGATGCTAGGAAAAAAAATTAAAACTAACAGCAAACAACTACGTATGGAAGCACAAAAGCAATCGAATCCCTAAATTGGCTAGAATCGAAACCCTAGCTTAATAAATCTCAAATTGCTGAATATAAACATAAAATTAAAGATAAATAGACCTTGTAGAAGCAAGCTCTGATACCAAATGATGTAAAACGTTGCGGAAAGATCATTCTACGAAGGCCCGTATGGTGCAAATTGCGAACCTCGACTTCCAATCAAACCTGTGATTGGCAACCTCAGTATGAACGTGACCTGTTGACGAACGCATGTCAACCAACCAATGTTATAGACGCCATGAGCGAAAGAATTCGCTATCTTGCTCGATAAGTCAAATCGACCGTCACAAGGGACCTTGATAAGGTCAAGTCCTTAAAATAACAGTAGAAGAGAATCTCTCAATTTTTTTCCTCAAAAAAAAAATATATCCCAAAGAAATTCAGTCAATCTTTAATATAGGCATTTTAGCCACCACACATACCCTAAAACCAACCCTAGAAATCTAATGTGTCATATTCTAGAATATACCTAAACAAGAAGATATATATATATATTGACTTGGTCAAATATTTGGTAACCAGATAATCAAATTGCGCCAAGATTTCCAAGATTCTTCAAGATTTGATCCAAGGTCATCTCCATGCCAAAGATCGCGAACCATGACGCCAACAGCTTACCTGAATTGCTTGGCCCGCGTTTGAGTAATTGAACCATTAGGAATAGACAATGAGTCCCTAGCACCACGTCCTCGATATGGCTCGATGTCCACATCAATGCCCCACATCAATGGATGCCGGATCACGGTAGAGGCCGGACCGAAGCTCCTTTGGGAATGCCATCTAGAGGTAGACGTTGCCGTGCTCAAGGGATGAGACGATGCCTGGTTACGCCGGAAGACTGCCAAACGTAGAGTAGGCTGTGCCCGTAGGGCAATAATCAATCGGAACGAACGAATGAGTGTTTTAATTGCGCTTGATTATGGGACAAATTATGTGGCATGGAATGAGATGTGTCATAACCATTTGGCCTTATAATTGGGACCCCTATGATTGATTGGTTTGAAAGTGAGATGTTCCAATTGATGAGTGCATTTACTATATGCATCTACTATATGAACTATACTGACATGACAAAAGGTGTTGAGGCGAGGCGAGGTGAGTCTTCTGTGATGTGTGATTAGATTGCCTCTAGGTGTATTACCCTCCTAATCGGGGTTTAGGGCGTGAACTCGCTGAGACATCGTCTCACCCCGTCGTGGATTTCATTCTTTACAGGTCCGTAGATGGAGGCATGTCATGTGCGTTATGGAGTCCCAAGGGAGGTAGACTTCCAGCATTCCCATTTCCCAGTTCCCGGGACCAGTCTGACCTATGAGCTTGTTGAGTCCACCGTTAGGGTCAATGAGGACCTACCCCACTTAGTATCTCATCGTTTCAAGGTGTGGTACCTCCACAAGCTTGATGGGAGTCGGGAGGGTCCTTTAGGTGGTTTCGACGGGCCTCCCGTTGGGACCGGGGAGTGGGAGATAGTGCACCCTTTGGATATAGACACTCTTGATGGTGCCATGGAAGACCCGGACCCAGAGATCGGAGAGTCTAGAGTTTAGGCGGCTCCGTAGCCCTTTTGATCTAGACTTCTGTACATGAACTCTAGAGTTGGCCTCTATATAGAAACTCGTTGTATTTACAAAGTGTGGCTTTTATCAATTGGTTGTCCTGCTTTTCTATCCCATGTTGATTGTCGTCAGGGGATTGTTTATTTTGCTTCCGTGTGTGCATGAATTGTTTTGGGTGGGCGACGCATCCTGGGAACGTCGCAATTTAGTCGACCACCTAGGGATGTGCGCGCGCTCGAGGTTTGGGGTGTGACAAATTAATAATGTGATTTACCGTTTTACTAGATTGATCTTATAAGGTGAGATATAATAATTTTTAATTAGTCTAATATGGGGCTAACTAGTATAGGTTGGGTAGAACTTGGCCTGTGATAAAAAACTTTATAAATAGTGCCAAAATCTCTTTTATAACCTTGATACATAAATATCCTTACATAAGGAGGTTTGTTAAACTGAGGTGAGGAGCAATCACATTGAACTAATAATAAAATGGCAATAGTGAAAAAGTATTTGAGCTTTGGATCGTCGCTATTCTACATCTCTCTTTTGCTCGATAATAGATGTTATTTATTCTAGCTATAGAGATGACTTCAAAATCAGGTGTGCAAATCTATTTTACTCGATTACATGTGTTCTTGATTCTGGTTATGGAGATTAATTTCAAATCAAGTACACAAATCTCATTTACTCAATTATATGTGCTCTTAATTCTAGTTATGGAGATCTTTGGTGCTGTTTTAACAACTTACAATGTCATCATTAATTGGCTTCTGAAGAAGGGTGCCATTTGTCTTGTGTCTAAATCAATTCTCCGACAAAAGGATGACCGTAGAGGACATAGATAATAGAGTAGAAAAGAGAGCTCAAGTGACGAGAAGTGAGGCTTGGAAGGTTTGTGCATAGAGTAAGTCCATTGAGTTGAGCTGTTAAATACAATGGGTATATTAAAATTAGGAAACATTCAAGTGTGTGAGGGTTTGTAATTCTATAATTCTTCTATTTCTTAGCAGAATATTTGCTGACTTTCCTCATGGATGTAGGTTTCAATATTCAAATTGAATCACGTAAATGTCACGTGTCCTTTTATTATTTTTCGTTTTATATGTTTGTCGATTTCCATAGCTTCTAATATGATTGCAAAGTTACGAAGTCCTTCAGTCACGTCACAATTTCTCTGACCTCCATTTCCCCCGTGTGATGGTGTTGTCTTATAGTGAATGGAGGGCCGCCGAGGGCGAATAAAGAATTTCGATGAAGTTGTCGAGGGAGGTGATAGCGAATGGGACCTGTTTTTCACATTGTTGCTGGCAGTGGAAGAATCTATTCTCTTATGTAGTCCAAGGAAATCCCATAAATTGTGGCGAACGAATCATGACATCGTGGAGCAAATCAAGAAACGTTTTTTTTCTTTTGAAAATCATCCCTTCTCTGTCAAACTTTTTTCGTTTCTTCCCTATTTGTTTTTTGGCTCTTCCAGTGCACTAGAATCTCGGTGTCTCCTTAATCCATATTGGCCGAAAATGTGTTTTCTTGCTTTCCAAATTTTCTCATGTGCATTGCATATGGGAATTTTGGCCACAATAGGGTGGACGATGGGCTTGGCCGAATTTTTTTGTTTTTTAACAGGCTTAATCCAGATTATTTAGCTCGAAACCAATCTGTAAACCAATCTGTACAAGTCCACTAACTCAGGTCCAATTCAATTATATGAGTTTAATAACGCATAAAAATGCAATTAATATGTAGATGTATTTATTAATTTTCTGTTAGAGATCAGTGCCGGTTTCTCTTCTTCTTCTTTTTTTTTTTTTTTTTTTTTTTTTTTTTGCAACGAATAATCAGACAAAGTTACAAAATTTAGGTGCTAGCAGTTATCCGTCAAAAGTTTTGTGCGCATTCTCAAGGGAAGCCGGTATTTAACAAATGTGTGAAGCGAAGCAAAGGGAACTAAGGCCAATGCTTCCACACTCAAAGTAAAAACATTTTCCTTCACAGTAAAAATCATTTCATTAGGAGAGGGAAATGAGAGGTTTGAGTAAAAATATGCCACCGACTGAGGATCAAATGAGTCGTTCAGATAACAAAGTTTGGTCAGTTTCATATCATCATAATATTTTTGAGATAAACAGCCTATGGTTTTCAAAATAATCGAAATCAACTATCCTGCGAAGTATGACTCATCTAGCCAGTCGTAAATCATAGAATTCACTGTGTTTCGACGACAGAAAGAAGCGAGATTTGAGAGATTGTACTTTGCAAACACCGATGGAGGATGAAAGTTGTCGTCCTTTCATCGTCTTTCTTACCCTCCAGACGACTTTCCGATTCTGGTTCCACTAGTTCTTGTGGAACATTTGATGGTTCTTCAGCAATCTTTTCTTTGCCTTTTTGAGAGGTATATGCCCTCTCTGGTTGACTCTGCACAGGAGCTTCTAGTTCAGGAGCAGGGTTTGAGTAATTTTCAATTTCGCTCATAAGAAACTGAGCAGATGTCGTTGACTGGACTCAAAATATCCTCCGTTATAGCATCTTTCTCCTTGAGTGCATTCAGCATGTTCCTTACTACGCTGGCATTGTCAAACCTTGGTGAGTGAATAGTTGGAGGTGTTTCTGAAGCAGGTACAGAAACCGGTCCAGAAGATGGTCCTGGAATTGGAGTTTTGGGTGAAGAAGTAGGGAGGTTTTTTTGGCTTAAAGGGGGAGTGTTCCTCGAATGTCTAACTGTTGGAAAAATATGGCTTCGAAAATGGGTTGAACAATGAAATCGGATCGAGTAAGACAACTCGGACTTTGAGGCGTGATATCACTTTCTTTAAGGATTTATTTGCCCCACAACGTTGCTGATGGTCACCGGCAAAAATCCTCCAGGATACAACAAAGTCTCAAAATGAGAATACTAGACAGCAATTCTAGTATTTCTCCAGGATCTCTCTAGGAAACAATCTGAAAAAATGGCTGCAGTTTTTCAGAAATAAGACTCGAAAAATGACAACAACTTTTTCTTCTGAAAAATGACAAGTATATATATATATATATGAAATAGTCTTGCAACTCTTCGTGAAAATTGCCAAAAAATGAACAAACACGTCTTTTAGAAAATTGCTCGGACAAACAAATGCGACTCTTCGGAAGAAGTCGAAAAACCGAACAATTGCAACCCTTCGGGAAAAATTGTAAAACCGAATAAGTAATTTTCCAAAGGTTGTCTTGAAAAGACACAAAAGAAATTCGGAATAATAAAATTTTTTTATTAATAAATAAATTTCGAATTTTCATTTTTATATTTTTTTCCGAAAATTCTTAAAAGCAAAAGCAACATTTGATTAAAATTAATAACATAACAAAAATAAAAAATAAAAATAATAAAGGGATTAGTGCTAATTAAACCGCGGGCACGCAAGTGCTAAGTGCGCCAAAATCGCGCACCCGCACGAGGGTATGGTGGGGTCTAGCCCCACCCGATCATTCCTTTATTTACTCAAAGGAAATTGCACACTTTTTAAGCTGGCCCACCTCCTCCTCCTATTTTTTCTATGTGGGACAAAGAGAAAAGCACTTATTTTGTTTTAACAAACAAAACTCCAACACTAACAAGAGGCATCTCTTCACTCTCGTATTCCAGTGATATCGATGCTTCCTCGTCCCCTTGGAGCAGAAGAGAACACTGCCGTTCTTGTCTGTGATCTTCTCAGCCCAATATATCTCTTAGAAACTGTGTTTTCTACGTTGGGTGCCATTAGAGAGGATGATTATTCGCAAACAGAGTGAGGTTGAAGAAGATTTCTGGGATATATTAGAAGGATCGTGAACGAGGGTTTTGTGAACGGAAATTTGGCAATGCTTCAAGTGTAGAAAGAAGTGATTTTGACAGTTCTGAAAAAGGTTTGAATTCTGAAAAAAGTATGTTTGTCGAATCTCTAACAGGCTACTATAGATGGAAGCGAGAAGAGGGGATAGAATCTCACTTTGTCATTTGTAGATGTAATTTCACTAAATTGACAACAATGGTAGTTCTAGATCCGTCCCATTAAGATTGCAACTTAAGTATAGGGCCCCTTTGTTAAGCTTCAATTGAAACTCATTCATAGGCAACGGCTATGCGTATTTATTATGATTGCTCGGTCTTAATGTACAACAACCGTCATAAGGTCATGTCAAAAGCCAATTTTCTATTTGTAGGCGTTAAAGGACAACCGTAAATGGATAGCGAGTTTGGTGCGGTCTAGTTAGACCTGTCCCTATAAATCCAAGCCACCCTAACCAAACTTATATCGATTTTACATTAGCGATGCCTTGTCAATTAGGGGCGAGTGAATTTGGGGGGAATTATTTTTGCCATATTTAGGGGGTGTGTCTCCCTCTACACAGGATTTTGTGATATTTGCGATTGATAGCAAGATTGATAGCAAACGGCTTGTCGCTTTTATTGAGGTTCCATTAACGAGTACTGTTAAAAATCTACCTATATGGATGATAAAAAACAAATAATTATCTAATAGAATTTGACATTGACATGGCTTTAAGTGAAATAGTGATGATATCATTTTGTCTAGAAAATCATCTAATAAAACCTTGCCGAAAAGTAAATGTGGCATGCGGGTGTAAATTAAGGGTTTTGATGTCACAAGAAAAAGTTTAGAGTAAATATGTTATAGTTTGGGATTTTTTTTATGTCACAAAGAAAAATTTGGTCTAAATATGTCACTGTGGATATATTTTGGGATTTCTTGTGACTTTTTTCAATTGAAAATTAATAGTTATTATATATAAATATATATATCTCATAGTAAAAATTGTTAAATAAGCATTTAGGTTTATACCACGAAAACTCCAAACTAATATATTTGTGATAAATTTACCAAATACTAATTCTTTTAGCACAAAAAAATCTCAAACTAGCACACCCATGACAAAGTTACCCTAAGCTAATTATTTGACCATAAAAAATCCAAAACTTGTATATTTATGACAAATTTACTCTCTGTTAGTTTCCATTTAATTGAATTAATATCATAAAAAATCACAAATCAGTACATTTATGACAACGAAGGATAAAACTCCAATCTAGTATATTTGTCAACTGTCACGTGTCATCTAACGTAGCAATTTGTGAATAAAATTTAACGGAAATTAACGGAGAGTAAATTTGTCATGGGTACACAAGTTTCGGTTTTTTGTGGTCAAAAAATTAGTTTAGAATAAATTTATCACATATGTATCGATTTTGGGTTTTTCATGGCATTAACCCAAAGTATTTCGATGGCGGACATAATGATATGCCAACTAATGAACAAAATTTATAACATGAAATGAATCAATTTAATGGTCTTCACAAAATTGTGCTACAATACTAGAAGTAGTTTTTGAGTGATAATTGTTTTTTTCTTTCTTTTTTTTTTGGTGAAGTTAATAATTATATTGAGCATAAACCAACTATACAAAAAGAGGTATCGGCTCCAAAAAACTTACACTCAAAACAAACAAAATCATAGCGAGTGGAAAGGAGTCGAAACATAAAAGCGTAGCCAAACAACGGCAAAAGAACGGCCACAATAGGCACCAGGACAACAAGGAAGCCAAAACAGTGGCAACCAGTAACATAACGAACAAAAATGGAAAGGACCCCAAAAACAGCCAAATCGACACAGACGGCAACACCAGATAGCATGACTGAGAGACATCAGCCAACCAATCGCCCATCCGGTAAAGCCCAACCAACAGTAGCAAAACACCGGGAGGAGTAGCAAGGACAACAACACTAGAGGAAGATCAAACTGAAGGAGCTCTCCCTCACGCCAGCGACGCAGCCCGCCCAATCCCAACCAACACGGCAGCACTAGGAGGAGTAATAAGGACAGCACCACCAGAGGAAGAACGAGCCTGCCTTCATGTCAGCGAAGCAACCCGCCCTTTCCCAACCAGCATGGCAGCACCTAAGGCGAACAGAACACACACTTCGGTCAAGAGGGACTGTCCATCACTATAGTAGAAAAGATAGAAGGGTCGAGGCCCCAATTGCGTTGTAATCTCCTATTCCTAGCAATGTCTGCAACATTGGCAAATGTCAAGGCCTTATCCTTGACAACTTTAATAAGATGATTCTTTAGAGCCGGGACCGCTAGACATTCTTCCCTGAAGAGAATGTTGTTCCTCTTTTTCCAAATCAAGTGGCACAGGGCACCAAAGGAAAACCGAGTAATGCTCTAATGGAAGTCCTTGCCAGAGATATACCTCAAAGCCTATTGAAGGTTCTCCGACCAAGGTCTATTCCTCCACGGAAGGTTGCACCTCATGGCCCAAAAGAACGCCAGCTCGGCAATGATGGGACAACCAAAAAGATAGGTGATTGATACAATTAGGCGAAGAGTTACAAAAGGCACAAGCCGCATTCTCAATTCTCCCATAGGAAAGTAAGAGTGCCTGAGTGGGAAGACGTTTCTTGACAATAAGCCATAAGTTAAATTGATACCACGGAATGATGGTGCTGCTCTAGATAAAGGATCTCCAAGGCACCGGGGCCTTCTTTGGTCTGATGGAATCCCACGCGGAAGCTACCGAGAACAAGCTTGAAGGATTCTTCAACCAGCAAAATCTATCCGGGCTCTGTGATAAACTGGGGAGAGGAGCCCCCCAACATTCTAGGACTATCCTGAGGGAATGTCCAGAACTGGAATAGAGATCCGCAACCTTAGCAAGCTTGGATAAACCCGAGCTATAAATGAGAGCGTCCAAGAAAAATAGGTTGAGGGGGCCTCTGGGATGCCAATGGTTGAACCAAAGGGACACAAAAAGGCCATCCCCAACCCTCCACTGGAAGAACTGCCATAACTCCCTCCTAAATTGAAGAATCTTCTTCCAGGCCCAAGAACATACGGTAGGCATCTTTGTAATCTAGAAGTTCTTTCTTTTTAAAAAAGTTGAGTGTATCCATTTACACCATAGGAACTCCTTATCAGTGGAAAGAATTTAGATGTGCTTGAGCATGGCCGCATTGTTACAGTCACGCAACCTACGGATACCGAGACCTCCTTCCTCTTTTGGAAGGTAGACATTCTCCCAGGAAACCTTGGCACCTCCAGCACCCAGGCCTAGGCCCTTCTAGAGAAACTGTCTCGGAATCTGTTTGATACGATCTAGCATGGCCCTAGGTAAAAAAAATATACTAGCCCAATAAGCTTGGATCGAGTGCAGGACTGACCTGATCAGCTAAAGCCAGCCTACGAAGGAAAAGAAGCGCTGGGCCCAGGACTAAACCCTTGCCGTGATGTGGTTAACAAGGGAAATGTAATCTGCCTTCCCCAACCATGAGGTAATGATGGGGACTCCTAGGTAACGTACTGGGAGACACCCTTCTTAGAATCCAAGAGCTTGAATAATTCGGCCATGCAAAGGAGAAGACCCCCCAGCAAGGAAGATCTCGCTTTTGTTGTTGTTTGACGTCAGCCCACTCCAGGAGGAGAAGGTATTAAGGCCATCGTTTAGGATAGAAACTGAGGCCATGTCTACTTCACAGAAGAGGAACACGTCATTTGTAAAGAATAAGTGCGAAATACTCGTTGCCTTGCATCTCCAAAAGAATTTGAAGTTTGGCTGCCTTGAGCAACGGTCGAGAATCCCCGAGAAGACCTCCATGACAAAAGTGAAGAGATAAGGGGAAATAGGGTCCCCCTGACGGAGTCCACGGCTACTAGAGAAGAAACCATAGAGCTCCACATTTAAGGAAATAGAGAATTTTGGCGTGCGAACACATACCATAATAAGACGAATCAGCCGGTTAGGGAATCCAAATGCCTGAAGCACAAGGTCAAAGAAGTCCCAATCCACCGAGTTGTAAGCCTTTTGGAAGTCCACCTTAACTGCACATTTAGGCGAATAAGGGTGCAAGTGGAAACCACTGAAGAGCTCCTGAACCAGAAGAATATTGTCCCTAATTCGTCGTCCCTTGACAAATGCACTTTGAGAAGGGCTTATGACAACTTGAAGAACATCAGCAACTTGATTGGCCAATATCTTGTTAATACATTTATAAATAGTATTACAACAAGTTATGGGTCTGTAATCAGAAACTGTAGAGGCATTGGGCACTTTTGGCACCAAAGCTATGATAGTGTTGTTAATTTCACAAAGAAGCCTACCTGAGGAGAAGAAATCCCTGATCGCTTCTAGGACTAAAGGCCCTACAGTTTCCTAGTTATGTTTGAAGAATTCAGTAGTGAAACCATCAGGCCCAGGCGTCTTACCTCGAGGAAGGGAGAAGAAAGTCTCACGGATCTCCTGGTCAGAAACTGGCCGAGAAAGCGAGGCAATCTGCTCTTCATTGAGGGGGCACCAAACGACCTCCTGAATCTCCTGGATAGCTGGTCTCATCACCGTCTCCCTCGACGCCAGCAAGTCCTGGAAATAATTGACAAAAAGATGTTGAACCTCTCCTGGGTCAGAGAAAAGAACGCCGGAGGGATCCGCGACCGAGATAATCCTGTTTCCCAAATGTCTTTTATTAATGGAGTGATGAAAGAACTTAGTGTTCCCATCACCCTCTTTCAGCCATTTAATTCTAGACTTTTGCCTGTAGAAAGACTCCTCTTGACTCCGCAGGTCCACCAGGGCACGCCAATGAGTCTTCTCCAATTCTGCGAGCTCGAAGTTGGACGGGTCTAGCTGGAGGCTATTTTGGGTGGCACAAAGAGCTAATCTGGCCTCCGCTATTCTAGCTAAAATATTAGAGAATGACTCATTGTCGAGAAGCTTGAGCCGACCTTTGAGGGTCTTCAGTCTACTAACCTGTACATGGGAACCCCCTCCCTCGGGATCTCCCAGACTTAGGTAATTATAGAATGGAAAGACTGGGTGGGTAGTCCAAAAGTCGAAGAACTTGAACGGCTTCCAATGGGAACCAGGGTTCAAGACTTTAATAACCATGGGTGAGTGGTCGGAGATCCCCGGCGCAAGGAATGAAGCCTCTGAGAAAGAGAAGACTTGGCTCCACTTCATATTCACAAGGACCTTGTCAATCTTCCTTGCTTTAACCATGGGGGAGTGGTCGGAGATCCCCGGCGCAAGGAATGAAGCGTGTCACGCCCCGATCCTCGGGCACGTGCCCATCCCTCACCCTGGTCGATAAAAAAAATTGCGATATCCAAGACGTATCGCCGACACTTTCACTTATATATGCACATGCAGAAGCAGTTATAAATCCCTAGACAATAAAACAATGTGATAGAAAATCAGGCCATATTTTTCATACTGAAAATTCACAACCACACCTTTTTACACGCATCTCATAGTATTCTACAATACTATATATACGTAAGTCTGATCTAACATCTATTCACATGCAGACAAGGTCTGACAAGACAGGACGGGATCTCAGTCCGCATCCGGGTTGTACTCGGGGTCATCCTCGAGGTCCTCCTCCACGTACTCCTCTTCGGGTTCCTCATCAGGGATCTCCTCGTCAGATTCCTCCTCCTTAGGCTCCTCATCTGGGTCCTGAAATGGTTATTCAATAACCACTGAGACAACGTCTTAGCAAGTTCTACCCCCTAAGACCCGATTAGTAAACCAATACACCATCCATGTTGCCTATGCACAGCACGAGTCAGAGGACTTACCTTAGCACAGATCAAATAGGCATCCAAGTAATCACATCACTGATCGAACCATTGATCAAATCGACCTAGTCGATTACACGCCAACAAGACCACTCACAGTCATTTTCATTCAATCAATCAATTCACAACATCAAACCCAAGCAATGATCAATCGACCTAGTCGATTACATCTCAATCAACCATTCACCGATCATTTCATTCAATCAATCAATTCACAGCATCAGATCAAAGCAATGAATCACATCAAATCACACTCAGATCGAATCATCGATCAGTTGACCTAGTCAATTACAAGTCAGTCAAATCATTTCTAGGTCATTCACTCCATCCCATATAACCTCCAATAATATACTTAGTCACAGAGCTCCATTAATACTCTCGGGCATCATTTTCGCCAAGGTGACATAAGTAACAGACGGTCTACGTGCGTTCTTTAAGGCGCCGTTTTCGCACAGTGATATTCCTCATCACTGAACCACGCCCGTCATAGATCACAGACAGTCTATGTGCGTTTTTTAAGGCGCTGTTTTCGCACAGTGATGTCCTTCATCACCGAACCACACCTGTCACAAGACATATGCAGTCAACGTACGTTCTTTAAGGCCCCGTTTTCGCATAGTGATATCCTTAATCACCGAACCATGCCTGTCTATACTTCATGCCTGATCGGTCTCAGCCAATAGAGTTCTCAGTTCACTCTCACGATTTTTTCCGCTTTACAACTCATCAAAGCATTATTAATGCTAAATAGCCATACTCGGCCATCTACAAATCAATTATTCAATTTCGCTCACTTTCAATCAATTAAGGAACAATTTCCTCAAATTACGCAATCAATTCAACTCAGCACAATGTGGAGCTCAAATAAATAAACGGACTACACCACGACAATCAGCACGAAATTTCGGTCACTGGCCATCCCGGTTGAATTTCCGGAAAAATAAATAATTAAATAATTAATTTCGAAAATTAAATAAATAAATATTAAAAATTCAATTTAGGCCCGTGATGCCTAATTGGAACCCAAAACAGGTCGGGAAAACCCTGAGATGCATTCAATAAATAACCGAACCTTTCTACTTGCTAAAGACTAAGTCAAACCACCTAACATGCACCATTAAGTCACTAATTTAATTGTTCTAAACTAATCTAACCACCTAAGTACACTTAATTAAATTTAATCAACCATTAGGCGTTATTAGCAAATTAAGAAAGCATTAGTGAGTAAAACTCACTTGGCAAAGTGATGACCGAAACACCACGACGGCGGCCGAAATCCAAACTTTCGGTGGCATCGGCGAATACTCGGGCCGGGCCTCGCGGCTTGAGCTCGGAACTGGGCTTGCAACACTTGCTGGGCTTGACTGAAGATGGGCCGCGGGCTGAGTCCACTGATTCGGTGGGCTTGACTTTTGATGGACTGGCCTTCGCGGGCTGTTGCATCTGAATTGGGCTTGAAGGACTCAATCAATGGGCTGTTCTCTTGGACTGATATAAGCTAAATTTGCTAGGCTTCAAATCCAATTGATGATGGGCTGGCTGTTGCATTGGGCTGAATTCAATGGGAATTTGGCTTGGTGAAGATGGGCTGAAGACACGGGCCCAACGGTTGGACCAAAATTCGTTGGAGAAGGCCGCGAAGAATGGAGCAGCTTCGCTGGGTCTTCAAGCGGCTTCGGCAAGGAAATCCACGAGCGAAGAAGACGCGGGCGAAGAGGACCATGCGAGCTACAGACGTCTTCACCGAACTTGGACGCGTGGGCAGAGGGCTGTGGAGAACCGATGTTGGTTGGGGCAGGGGAGGTCTTCGGTGGACTTTGCTAGGGTCTTCGGTGGCAGCAAATGGGGCAGGAGATGATGACACGACGTTGAAGCTGTTGCTGGGTGAGCGGGGGCTTCACACGGTCAACAAATGAGCTCTACTTGCAAGGATATTGACTGAGCTTCGGTGGCTTAAGCTAAAGCTGCTTCGGTGGCCGACCACAATCGGTGGAGAAGGGGAATGTCGAGGCGTGCAGCTGCTTCGGTTGGCTGCTTCGTCTTTCTCCTTCAGCTGGTGTTCGCACAAGGCAATCGAGGGTGGAGCGGATTTGGACGGTGGTAAGAGAGAGAGTGAGAGAGAGAGAGACCGACGTGGAGAGGGCAGCACCGAGGAAATGCAAGAGAAGCCCTTGGATGGGGGAAGAGTCAAAGAAAAATATCCCATAATCATCATGTCTTAGCCTCAAAAGTCTTCATGGCTATCCCTTATATCCCCCTAATTCTTTCTAGCCTTTTAACCCACCAATAATTCAAATCTTGATTCAAAAATTGCTATCCAACCCTAAATCCGAATTTCATAAATTTGGGACTTCAATTTCTTCACGATTTCTCCAAATCGACGTCCCATTTTGCTGAAGAAAAATCCCGAACAATTTTCTATAAGTCCCTGACACTCAAAGGTTTGATAAAGAGGCCAAAATTCCAATCAACTTGGCCGATCCAATTTTCCGCTAATTTACGCGACGTCCGAATCCATTTTCCGTAAAAATCTCAAACTCGACGGAATTTCTCCGAAAGACAAGACGACATCCTATAAATGAACCGTGACATGCTCAAACGTCCGATTCCCGAAACCGAATTCAATTTCATGGTTAAAATCGATCGAACGCGATTTTAGTCCGATCCGACCTACCGGGTAGCTTTTAAGGATTTTACCGCGGTTATATCCCTTAACGGCTTCACCCAATAGATTGGTTAACTCATGAGTGATCAGCTCAGAGAAAAAGGACCATCGGCGCGTTGACGAGATGCCCATTTCATATATTCGGAACGGGATCGAAATTCAGGATGTCACAACTCTTCCCCTCTTATAAAAATTTCGTCATCGAAATTTAAACCTTTACCAATCCTGACGAAAGGTGGGGGTATTGTCGTCTCATCGAGTCTCACTTTCCCCGGTTGCTTCTTTAGTCCCGTGGTGTTGTCCAACCACTTTAACCAAGGGGACTTTCTTGGTTCACAAAGTCTAATCTCTCTGATGGCTCTAAGCGGTCTATAATCTGATTCTGCTCATGACAACTGCCACCACTGACTACTGAACTGACTCTGGACCTGTGATCTTTCTTTCTCTGATCTCATCTCAACAAACTGAAGTTTTGCACACCCTGCTCTATTTTGCCTCAAAAGAATTATCTGACTGTTCTGCTGAAACTAGGAACCTCGGTTCTAGATCTGATGTAAGTTCATCACTGGTACTCTATGCAGACGAACTATCTGATACACATACACTTCTGCATGCCCATTCTAATCAAGATCCTTCCATACGGCGATAAAGTGGACCGACTTCATCAGTCTGTCGACCACTACCTCAACTAGAGTCATTATTCCCCTGACTTCTTGGTAAACTTATCACAACATTCCATCACGATATACTTCCGTTCCCACTCTGGACTCTCGAGTGATTGTAATTGTTCTCCCGACTTGCATTACTAAACTTTCACTTACTAGCACATCCGACACTTACAATATGTCCGATGATAACTATCTTCATATCGGTCTACCAATCGAGCTGACATTTCTTCTGGCCTACCATGCACTGTATGGTCAAATATTGCAATATTACGGTGAGTTTCTTAACAAGGTCTCCTCCTTAAGTTCCATATTGTCTGACACCAATCAACACTCATAATACTTTGGTATTCCATCTTTCGAAATCTGAAAGTTAATCTCTTCCTTATTAGTATCCTCTTACAGGATTTTCAGATCATCCCGATCTGACAACTGAAGCGTTTGATTCTTGCTT
The DNA here is from genome assembly GCA_016097605.1 of Eucalyptus guilfoylei. NCBI lineage: Eukaryota > Viridiplantae > Streptophyta > Magnoliopsida > Myrtales > Myrtaceae > Eucalyptus > Eucalyptus guilfoylei. The sequence continues at coordinate 22,609,841 of CM027860.1, forward strand.
GTATATCTAGTTTAACTCTGAGTGCGGCTGTAAAAATTCAAAAGGTAGCATACCTCAAATTTGAAAACCGAATTTCGAACCATTTTCAAGTAAAGTCTATACTTTAGCCAGCCTGTGCATAATTGAAGACTCTCGGCTCAACGCATTAGTGACTTCTTTCTTTCCTCCGGGGTGATACCAGGTAGCACCATTCTAATCATGCCAAGGTTTTGATTTACAGTACCATCTCATGTTCAACTCACAAGATCACAGTTGACGAAATGCATGTGCAAGCTAGTGATTCTCCTTTCTCACACTTTATTCAATAAACTGAAGTTCCTCAAACTTCACCAAAACTCTACTATGATACTCTGATAAAATTTTCCCTAAAACGCTCTTCCTCTTACTAGTGCCGGGTCAGTTTCCGTTCTTCTCGCCATACCGGGACACTGAATTCATCTAGGTTTCCTCCCACAATTTGGACACCTACTTGATGAGTCTTTTACCTCCTGTCAGGTGTCAGCATACATTATTTCTTGTACCAAAGACCTATCCCAAAAATTCTACAGTTCGTTCTATGACGCACTTCTCCTGATCTGTCCTATCGACGGTGACAGCAGTAACCGTTGTCGAGATCCCATCTACTTATGCGGACAATCCTTAAATCACTGTTCATGCTAGTGACACTTAGCACAAATTCTTGTCCTCTGAATACACAAGACTGATCCATACCATCTTCCATGGAACAACATGTTCCATTTGTCTAAATGCTGACCTGACTATTTTACCCTGCCTATTGGGTGGAATAGAATACTCTTCCCTCAACATTCATCTTTACCCTGACCGAATTCCAAGTCTGCCTGCGCTAAATCTTGACTCAGATATCGAAATCTATTCCCTGATCATCCTTCCAAGTTGGACCTTGGCAAAGGTAGCAACAATAACAACTTGATCCTGATCTTACTGGCTCAACCAGTTCCCAAGGAACACTTGCATTAGAACGATCTTATCGAACTTAGGATCATTCGACACTGCTACACTAGTACCAACCTACGGTGGCACTCTTACGCTCGAGCTGGCCAGAGTCAACACTCTACCTTCCGAATCCACACTGGATTAGAAGATGAGCGATTCACACACGACAAACAATTCTACCAATCAGCTATCACAAACATGCACCAGCATGAATTTAAAGGTCATCCTACTACTATCCCATGAATCATTGCTCCTTATCACTCCAATTCCTTAACTTCGCTCTAATACCACTTAAACGGGATGTCATGCCCCGATCCTCGGGCACGCGCCCATCCCTCACCTTGGTCGATAAAAAAATTGCGATATCCAGGATGTATCGCCGACCCTTTCATTTATATATGCACATGCAAGAGCAGTTATAAATCCCCAAACAATAAAATAATGGGATAGAAAAGCAGACCATATTTTTCATACTGAAAATTCACAACCACATCTTTTTACATGCATCTCATAGTATTCTACAATATTATATATACGTAAGTCTGATCTAACATATATTCACATGCAGACAAGGTCTGACAAGACAGGACGGGATCTCAGTCCTCATCCGGGTCGTACTCGGGGTCATCCTCGGGGTCCTCCTCCACGTACTCCTCTTCGGGTTCCTCATCAAGGATCTCCTCGTTAGATTCCTCCTCCTTAGGCTCCTCATCCGGGTCCTGAAATGGTTATTCAATAACCACTAAGACAACGTCTCAGCAAGTTCTACCCCCTAAGACTCGATTAGTAAACCAATACACCATCCAGGTTGCCTATGCACAGCACGAGTCAGAGGACTTACCTTAGCCTCATATTCCACCTGCATATGAGCACAGATCAAATAGGCATCCAAGCAATCACATCACTGATCGAACCATCGATCAAATCAACCTAGTCAATTACACGCCAACAAGACCACTAACGGTCATTTTCATTCAATCAATCAATTCACAATATCAGACCCAAGCAATGATCAATCGACCTAGTCGATTACATCTCAATCAACCATTCACCAATCATTTCATTCAATCAATCAATTCACAGCATCATATCAAAACAATGAATCACATCAAATCACAGTCAGATCGAATCATCGATCAGTTGACCTAGTCGATTACAAGTTAGTCGGATCATTTCTAGGTCATTCACTCCATCCCATATAACCTCCAATAGTATACTTAGTCACAGTGCTCCATTAATACTCTCGGGCGTCGTTTTCGCCAAGGTGACATAAGTAACAGACAGTCTACGTGCGTTCTTTAAGGCGTTGTTTTCGCACAGTGATATTCCTCATCACCGAACCACGCCCCTCATAGATCACAGACAGTCTACGTGCGTTCTTTAAGGCGCCATTTTCGCACAGTGATATCCTTAATCACCAAACCACGCCTGCCTATACTTCATGCATGATTGGTCTCAGCCAATAGAGTTCTCAGTTCACTCTCACGATTCTTTCCGCTTTACAACTCATCAAAGCATTATTAATGCTAAATAGCCATATCGGCCATCTACTAATCAATCATTCAATTCCGCTCACTTTCAATCAATGAATGAACAATTTCCTCAAATTGCGCAATCAATTCAATTCAGCACAATGTGGAGCTCAAATTGATAAACGGACTACACCACGACAATCAACACGAACTTCCGGTCACCGGCCATCCCGTTGAATTTCCGAAAAATAAATAAGTAAATAATTAATTTCAAAAATTAAATAAATAAATATTAAAAATTCAATTTAGGCCTATGATGCCTAATTGGAACCCGAAACAGTGGGGAAAACCCGAGATGCATTCAATAAATAACCGAACCTTTCTACTTGCTAAAGACTAAGTCTAACCACCTAACATGCACCATTAAGTCACTAATTTAATTGTTCTAAACTAATCTAACCACCTAAATACACTTAATTAAATTTAATCAACCCTTAGGCATCATTAGCAAACTAAGATATCATTAGTGAGTAAAACTCACTTGGCAAAGTGATGACCGAAACACCGCGACGGCAACGCGACGGCAGCCGAAATGCAAACTTTCGGCGGCGTCGGCGAATACTCGGGCCGAGCCTCGTGGCTTGAGCTCGGAACTGGGCTTGCAATACTTGCTGGGCTTGACTGAAGATGGGCCGCGGGTTGAGTCCACTGATTCGGTGGGCCTGACTTTTGATGGACTGGCCTTCGCGGGCTGTTGCAGCTGAATTGGGCTTGAAGAACTCAATCAATGGGCTGTTCTCTTGGACTGATATAAGCTAAATTTGCTAGGCTTCAAATCCAATTGATGATGGGCTAGCTGTTGCATTGGGCTGAATTCAATGGGAATTTGGCTTGGCAAAGATGGGCTGAAGACACGGGCCCAACGGTGGGACCAAAATTCGTTGGAGAAGGCCGCGAAGAATGGAGCAGCTTCGCTGGGTCTTCAAGCTGCTTCGGCAAGGAAATCCACGAGCGAAGAAGACGCGGGCGAAGAGGACCACGCGAGCTGTAGACGTCTTCACCGAACTTGGACGTGTGGGCAAAGGGCTGTGGAGAACCGACGTTGGTTGGGGCAGGGGAGGTCTTCGGTGGACTTTGCTAGGGTCTTCGGTGGCAGCAAATGGGGTAGGAGATGATGACACGATGTTGAAGCTGTTGCTGGGTGAGTGGGGGCTTCACATGGTCAACAAATGAGCTCTACTTGCAAGGATATTGACTGAGCTTCAGTGGCTTAAGCTGAAGCTGCTTCGCTGGCCGACAACAATCGGTGGAGAAGGGGAATGTCGAGGCGTGCAGCTGCTTCGGTTGGCTGCTCCGTCTTTCTCCTTCAGCTGGTGTTCGCACAAGGCAATCGAGGGTGGAGCGGATTTGGACGGTGGTAAGAGAGAGAGTGAGAGAGAGAGAGAGAGACCGACGTGGAGAGGGCAACACCGAGGAAACACAAGAGAAGCCCGTGGATGGGGGATGAGTCAAAGAAAAATATCCCATAATAATCATGTCTTAGCCTCAAAAGTCTTCATGGCTATCCCTTATATCCCCCTAATTCTTTCTAGCCTTTTAACCCACCAATAATTCAAATCTTGATTCAAAAATTGCTATCCAACCCTAAATCCGAATTTCATAAATTTGGGACTTCAATTTCTTCACGATTTCTCCAAATCGACATCCCATTTTGCTGAAGAAAACTCCCGAACAATTTTCTATAAGTCCCTGACACTCAAAGGTTCGATGAAGAGGCCAAAATTCCAATCAACTTGGCCGATCCAATTTTCCGCTAATTTACGCAACGTCCGAATCCATTTTTCGTAAAAATCTCAAACTCGACGGAATTTCTCCGAAAGACAAGACGACATCCTATAAATGAACCGTGACATGCTCAAACGTCCGATTCCCGAAACCAAATTCAATTTCATGGTTAAAATCGATTGAACGCGAGTTTAGTCCGATCCGACCTACCGGGTAGCTTTTAGGGATTTTACCGCGGTTATATCCCTTAACGGCTTCACCCAATAGATTGGTTAACTCGTGAGTGATCAGCTTAGAGAAAAAGGACTATCGGCACGTTGATGAGATGCCCATTTCATATATTCGGAACGGGGTAGAAATTCAGGATGTCACAAAGCCTCTGAGAAAGAGAAGACTTGGCTCCACTTCATATTCGCAAGGACCTTGTCAATCTTCCTTGCTTTACGATTAGGCCCAGAAGAAGTAGCCCGGGTGTATCGAAAGCCCACATATCTTAGATCTTCAAGCTCCGATTGAGCTAAGCACTGCCTAAACTCATCAAAGGAGGGGATCCAAGTATCAGAGCCCCTAATCCGATCTAACGGGTCCTTACTGGCATTAAAGTCCCCGACTACCAGCCAAGCACAGTCCTAAAGGGTAGAACTCCTATGAACTAAGTCTTACCAAAGAGGTCGCCGGGAAGTGAAGGTGTACTTGGCATAAATGGCTGAAAACCAGTAAACCGAACCCGAGCTGAGAAACATCAATCTCCCATGGATCGCCAGAGACTTAGCTGACTCAACCTCAAAGTTTACAAGCAATGGGTTCCAACCAACCCATATTCTACCTCTAGGCAAGTGCTCCTAGTTAGCCACCCAGCACCAATCCCTTAAGAGCCTCGCAGAGATCAAAAGGAAATGAGGCTCCAGAACTTTCGTCTCCAACAACCCAACAGCACAAAGACTATTAGCGGATACTAGAACCTCAGCCTGTCTAATGGGACCAAGAAGACCCCTCACGTTCCTAATGCCTATGTACATGAGAAACTAAAAGGAAAAGAATATACAACCGGGACAGGAGGTTACCTCCGCTTCGAAGGCCGATGCCGACTGGCCACCAACCCAGGGCGATCACCTGAAGGCGAAACAGGGTGAGGGGGCAAAACCTATTTCTACCTTGAATCAACCTTCCTGGTAGCAGGGGTAGCTTCTATGGAAGGAGGACAATGCACGACCTGCTCATCTTCAAAGGAACCATCAAGGAGGCTGGCCGAGTCGTCCAAATCCTCTGCGGAGCTGGATGACGGGGAAGCGGGCACATCCTCCTCAAGACTAACTCCCAGACCAGGAGATGGGTGGGCAGAAGGCTCCTCTGCCATTGACTGCCTTTTAAGAACCCCCTGAGTCTTGCGAGAAGAGGTGGATACCACAGCAGTTCCAGAACTAAGGCCTTTTTAACTTTAGAACCAGACCTGCTGCACTAGGGACCCCCGGTGAGACCATCGATCCTCTGCTTGGATCCGAGGCCTGCTTCTTCTTCTTCAACTTTGCTTGTTCCCATTCTTGATCAAGACTGCTTGGATCAACCTGCCTACAGGAATGGGCTCCCAAACTTGGTCATGAGTAGCAGCAAGTTCAACGACCGGAGCAGGCTGAGGCTGAGTAACTATCTCGGCGCTAGATGGAGGCTGAGGAGCCTCACACTTATGCCCAAAAGTGCCACATTTGGGGCAAGCCACTGATCTCCACTCATAATCAATGTCCAAAGCTCGGGATACCCCATTGAGGACCACCACGATCGAGCTACATTGAGGTTGCCTTTCTTTGATCTCAACACACACTTGAGCATAGGATAACATCTTCCTTTGCTCCGTACGCTGATCAACATAAAGAGGCTTACTAACAGCACTGGCTATCCCACTAATTGCTAGTGTGGACCACAAATCAAAGGGAAGGTTCCTTAAGCGAATCCAAATCGGGATGGATGAGTGGTTGTCCTTCTTTAAATCCAACTAAGGCTTCCATTGTTGTAGGATGAGGGGCACCCTAGCAACTGATAAAGGACCATCCTCGAGGATCTTCCTGCGAAACTCGAAGTCCGGGATGTGGAAGAAATAGAAACCCCGGTCATTTGCCATTACCTCAAAAAGCTTTGGTCCCTAGGTATATTTTAGTGCTGATTCGGTCATCTTGCATGGAAGTTTCCTCCCAATGTAGTACCCAACGAGGCATTGGTGCCACTTCGGGTTAGTGGCCTCCAACACATCCTCAAGGAGAGTCACGATCGGGTGGTTGTCCACATAAGTAGGAGGAACGTATGTCAGGTCATATCCCCTCGCAGCTGCCCGTGCAACATTAGCCCAAGATTGTGCGAGTGGAGGTTTGGAATTCCGAGTCTGCTTGCTCTTGGGTTGTTGGTCCAAGAGCAGAGGTCTATTGGAAGAAGATCTCGCACGACTCCAGCCTTTAGAACGACCCTCTTAGGCTGGAGCCTTAAGAGGTTGTCGTTGGTTCTCCGACGGAGTAGCAGGGGTTGATTTAAGAGGATCGACCTGACCCTGGTTTGAAGACTGTCCGTGGTAAGAGCAGGAGGAGGGGTGTCACGCCCCGATCCTCAGGCACGCACACATCCTTTTACTTGGTCGATTTTAGAATGCGATATCCCAGGACTATGTATCGCCGACCCTTTCATTTATTAAGCACATGCGGAAACAGTTATAAATCCCCAGACAATAAAACATTGGGATAGAAAAGCAGGCCATATTTTTCATATTGAAAACCACAACCAAACCTTTATACATGGCATTAAACATAGTACTTCACAAACTATTCACAACTTTAAAGTTTCACTCTATCTACACCTATACATAGGGTTCACAAAAGAGATGGGATTTCAATCCTCATCTGGGTCATACTCAGGATCGTCCGGATCCTCTTCTGACTCCTCTGATTCACTCTCCTCTTCCTCTGGCTCCTTAGCTTCACCTTCAGGCTCATCCTCGGCTTCAGGTGCCGGCTCATCTTTGGGTACCTCTTCTGCTGCACCCCAATCTTCGTCCTCCTCCGGTCCTTCCTCCTCTTGTTCCTCATTCTCACCACCCTCGTCATTCCAGTTGTCACCATCAATAGAGTACACAGGAGTGTGGGCTTCAGCTACAAGTGCCGGGTCTTGAACATTCACAACAGACCCATCCGCATAGTCTGCTGTGCCCTCCCCAAACACTTCTTCCAAAACATACACGGGCACGTCGTTCTCAGGTATGGGCCCCTCTCTTCACCCGTCAAAGTAATCACGATACCATGACCTATAAGGGTGGGGCCTCAGAGCGTTTTCTCCTACATCAACCCAGACAATTGACTTAACAAGGACGTACTCTAGTCCTTGTGGGTGAGGGTGAATATGGTAATGGATTTCTATCTCAGTCACCTCTTGTGGAATGCCGAAATGCATAGCGGGACGACGAGGTGGAGGAGAAGGTGGTGGTGTTGCCATCTACGGGCCTAAAATGTTGTCCCACAACCGGGATGAGACTACGTCTCAGCAAGTTCTACCCCACCAAGGCCCGATTAGCAAACATTACACTATGGGCTGCCTAAACACGCACAGGTCAGAGGACTTACCTTGGCCTCAGATCCCACCTGCAAGTCAGTACAATTCATAATAGGCACTCACTTACTTAAACAAATCGAACCAGTCGATTACAAGTCACTCAATTCATTCCCCACGGTGGAATATCTAGAAGTCAAGCCACGTGCATTCTCTAGGACGACATCCCAAGTCTCCGAGCCACATGCCTCAAACCTTGGGCTCACGTGCATTCTCTAAGGCGACCTCTTCGCCAAAGTGGTACATCAAGTCACCGAGCCACATGCCCTTTTAGATGTCATTCTCGAACACTGGACCTACGTGCATTCTCTAAGGTACTAGTTCACCAAAGTGACACATCAGATCACCAAGCCACGTGTCCTTTTAGATGCCATTCCGGAACGTCGGGCTCACGTGCATTCTCTAAGGCACTAGTTCGCCAAAGTGACGCATCAGATCACCGAGCCGCGTGCCCTTTTTAGATGCCAATACTTAATCACCGAGCCACGTACCCTTCTCCAGGTGATTTACTTTCTACCATGATTCCACTATGATACAGCGACTTTCTCTGTAGTTCGCCAATCTACTATCGATACCCAATTATTTCTCAATCAAATAATCAAATCAACTCAATAGGAATATATTCTAAAATTCACAATTTAAATCAATTCCATACAAATTGGAGCTCAATTAAATAAATGGACTACGCCACGATGATCAACACAAAATTCTGGTCACCGGCCATCCCGGTTGAATTTCCGGAAAAATAAATAATTAATTAATTAATTTCGAAAATTAATAATTAATTATTAAAAATCCAATTTATGCCCGTATTGCCTAATTGAAGCCCAATAAGGGTCGGGAAAAATCCTGAGATACATTCAATAAATAGTAGACTATGTCTACTTGCTAAATGCACAATCAAAATGTCTAATATGCATCACAATTGTCTAATAATCACTAATCTACTCTAATCTAACCACCTAATTGCATTTAATTAAATCTAACCAACCTCTAAGCATAATTAGCAAACTAAGCAGGGATTAGTGAGATTACTCACTGGAATTTAACGCTAAACGTATCAATCCGACGGGGACGACACGAGGAGCGATTCTTTCCAAAGCAAGTCACGGGTTTGGGGCCCGGAAACGGCCCAAATCGTCCCACGAGCACGCTGGAAACCCACTCGATGGGTTGTTGGTCTTGGCTGGAAAAGCCCACAAAACATTAGCAAACAACTCCGGCAAGGGCGGCAAGCTCGGGGGAAGGTAGGTGGTGGTCTGGCGAGGCTGAACAGCAGCCGAAGGTGGCCGGACAAGGCTAGATAGGGGCGGAACAGGAGCTAGGGACGCACGGTGAGGACGCCTGGACGGTGGAGAGGGCAGGCGGTCGTGCGGCTGCACGCGTGCGCACGCGAGGAAGGGCGACCGGCGAGCGACGAAACGTGGGCGGCGATGGCAGGCTGCTCCGATCCTAGGCAAGCTGCTTCCATTTCTGCTGTCTTCTTTTGTCTTCTGTTTCCGTTTGAACAGTGAGGGGGAGAGAGTGTCGAGGGAGAGAGAAAAGAAGATAAGAGAGAGAAGAAGATAAAAGTTGAAAATTCAAAAGTAAAAAGGGAGAGAGAGAGAAGCAAAATTGAAACCGGCAAGGAGGATTTCCGCACGAGGGAAAAGAGAAGAGAGAGAGAGGGATTCGGCCAAGTGGGGGGGGGGAAAGAAATAAAAAAAAAATAAAAGGAAGCAAATGTGTTTAGCCAAAAATGGAAAAGAGAAAGGGAAATGGGAGGGAACTAAAAAGAATTTCCTAACATAGAAAATTCTCATCCCATTTTCTTTTGAATTAACTCAATTATTCCCAAAGAATTCCCAATTAGAGCACTTGGTCCCCACTTGCATTTCTGCATCCAAATTCTCTCTTAATTTTCTCTCAAAAAAATCAATTGATGTCTCAAATATCAAATTGATTAATTTCCTCCTTCAAGGATCCCTCAAGCTTCTCAATTTCACAATCAGAATCAATCCCCGGCCTCAACTGAACGAAAATGGCCTTAACCTGACTTTTTCCCAAAAAGTCTCGGTTGTCAGAAAAATCTTCTGAGACTGAGTCATGGATCCTAAAATTTATTGTGACGTGACAGAATCTTCAATTTCTGAAATCGAACTTGAATCGGCAGTTAATTTCCATTTGGCGCGTTTTTAGCATGACCTAGGCTACCGAGTGGTTTCAGAACTTTTTAAGGCAAATGACCCGTGGTCGATTTTCTTCGAACCACTATGAACCCATTCGACTCAATGGCGACTCTCGATTGTCGTAAGAATCTCGAGGATTCATTTACGGACACAAGGTACCAAAACGACAGTAAAATCATATTAGTGTCGGTTAACGAGAATTTTCCAATTTAGTTGAGTCACCCACGATCGGCCACACATCTCAATCGAACATACCTATCTCTGATCTTAAATCGATTTTTAACTGTGCCAAAATGGCCTCTAAAGATGAGCACGGTTGAAAAGTCGATTCCTGATCGAATTCTCAAGTTTATTGCCCTAAAATTTCTTAATTACTTACCCAGACAGTCTAGTTATCTCAAGAGTGATCGGCTCTGAGAATAACCCTATAAACGAGTCAATGAAATGCCCGATTAATTCAGTAGAAAACAGGTTGAAAAATTCAGGATGTCACAAGAGGCTACACCCTTTGAAACAATAACACCAAGCTAGGCCTCACTTAAAAGGCCACCCACCTCAGTAGAGGAGGAAGCCATAAATGCAGAAGACTAACCAAGACAGCCCACGGACCCTAACATATTAATACAATGCAGAGTTTGGAAGCATACCGGGGGGAAACTTCAAAAGGGCTAAGAAGGAGTTCAGACAAGCCTACTCCTCGCCACTAAGGCCCAACGAACAGCAGGGACGTCCAGCTCGAGCAGAACCACCAGCGCGAGAAGATAGCAACTCGAATGCACCGCGGGCCAAACCAAAATTGGAGCAGCAAGCAAAACCAGTACAATCAGCTCAGTGAGGAAAGGGAGGGAGGTCAGACGACCCTATCCTCCAAAACTTGAGCCCAACAAATGGCTAGAACTACCAGGCTGAATAGAAGACTAGACGGGAACACCAGCAGCTTGAACGAGCCCTAGGGCGAACTAGATCCAAAAAAGTAGGCCAACTCAAGACAAACAGCTCGGTGGGGATTAGGAGGGTGGTCAGGCAACCCTATCCTCCAAATCCAGTGCCAAACGAACGGCTTGAACCTCTGGGATGAGCAGAACACCAGAACAGATGAACAGGGTCCCAATCGCCCCTTGGAGAGAGACCTGTGAACAGTATATCGGGGAGGTGCAAATGGCCAAGCTTCAAAGTGATAATTGTTCATAAGTTCTAAACCTATTTAATGGCTAATATTGTTATAAACTTTTAGTTTTATCAATTTAGCTCTAAATATTTTGACGATTTTTCAATGTAGTCTATATGGCTAATTTTTGCTAGCAACAGTTAATGTGACCCTCTAGTTAGTACTGGTCATCTTACATTGTAGCGCTAACATGGAAGATTTTTACAATTTTTTTAAAATTTTTTATTTTTCTATTCTTTTCTTTTCTTTGTTTTTCCATTGTCCATCTTCCTAAAAGGACTAGTGGAGGCTGATGGGGCCTTGAAGATGGCCTGTGAAAAATTGAAAAACTCAAATAAAAAGATCAGATATTTTAAAAAAATTACAAACATAGGACAATTAACGTCCACCTTAGTGATTTCTGACCCATATTGACCTGGAGGATTATATTGAAAAAGTCATCAAAGGTTTATGACTAAATTAGTCAAACTGAAAAATTTAATATTGAAATAGCATTGTACAATAGGTTCAGGACTCTTTAGATAATTTTGCCTTATTTTTCAATAGATAAAAAGGGGATAGGTGCATTAGAAGTTCTAAAACTTATCATGAAAATGTGATTAAGTCTTAAAATTTCCAAAAAGTGCAATTAAGTCATAAAACTTGTCACCACAATGCAATTAAGTCCTAAAACTTATTATGAAAGTACAATCGTATCCTAAAACTTTCAAAAGGTGTTAGTGAAATGACTTGATTGAAATAATTAGACAAGTTTTAGGACTCAATTGCACTTTTGAATTGACGGCTCAATTGGACTTTCGTGACAAATTTCAGGACTTGATTGCACTTTTTGAAAGTTTTAGAACTCAATTATACTTTTGTGACAAGTTTTAGAACTTTCAATACACTTATCTAGATGAAAAAGTAAAAACTTACAGAATTTTTATGATATTTGGCCATCGAACTATTTCTCTTTTGTCTACTAATGCTGATTTCCTTTTATTAGGAGATAATAGGTTTTATCGACTCATTTTAGAAAAAAAAAAAGATTTAGTCGAAAGATGCAAAAAGATTTCTAATCACGATGATAGTTGAATGCATTCGTGGGATCCTTCGAGAAATTTTGAGTAGATCCTAAGCACGAGATTCTTATTTATGCAAATCAATAATCGCATTTCCAAGGCTATAAACTTTTTTCTATGACCGGTGCTCAACATCAACACCATCTATATAAAGCAGGGTTAGCATACTGAGAGATTCACCACAACTTTCGCAATGGCTCTTCCTGCTTTGTTCACAAGCTTCGTCCCCTCCTCAATCAGCCATAACCAACCCTCTCTCTTGTCCTTTAGACACCCTCGCTGCTCCTCGTCCTACTTCTCCTCAGGCGCTAAATCGGTGACATGCGCCGCGACGATCGAGAATCCGGAGATTGTGAGACGTTCGGCAAATTATAAACCTAATGTGTGGGACTACGAGTTTCTCCAGTCACTCAGAGTTGATTACACGGTAATGATCCTTTTTGGTTCGGCACAATACCCAGCCTGGCTATGTTCTATGGAAAATGTTCACATCTCGGTCCTAAACTTTGTATTCCTTTTTTTCCAATCTTGTCCTTGAACTTGTGGGAATTCCCTATCCAATTTATTGGTCTATGGTTCTAGCAAATTGAAGCTCATGCACGTGTCAATGCTAGCGGAAAGTATGATGTAGAAAACTCGGTACAAGTTTTAAGTTCAAGGATTATGTTGAGAAGGGGGAAAAAACAACATAAGTTGAGGATCGTATGGGTGCTTTTCCCTACTTTCGTTTTACTTTGATGAGATAGAGTCCACAACACCCAAAATGGCATAGAAATAAATAGGAAACTGTATTCTGAATTAGATATAAGGATGTATACTACTTGAGTACTTTTGTATACGACCAACCACTGCCACTCTATCAAATACGACCGACACAACAATATTCCATAGGAGATACTAATAAACTTGATCAAAATGGCATATTCTCAACAATGCTTACTCTGCTTATGGATTACTTTTGATTAAGATCTCATTTTTCTGAATTTTTCACGTGACTAGGAGGATAAGGGGTCTATTGAACAAGGAGATGAACCAGGTGGCCAAGCTCGAGTTCATTGACACGGTTTAAAGACTCGGACTAGGACACCATTTTGAGACGGAGATAAAAAATGCTCTTAGTTCCATCTATGACAGCACCGGATATGCTCAGCTTTTGAACGATCTCCATGTAGTTTCCCTTGGATTCCAGTTACTTAGACAACATGGATACAACATACCGCAAGGTATTCGCCGTATGGTTATCCTTTTGCAAATCATGTTGATGCATCAAAAGTTACCTTACCGTTCCTTTTTTTGGACATATAGATGTGTTTCAACAATTTATGAACAAGATGGGCACGTTCAACAAATCACTCAATAAGGATGTGAGGGGGCTTCTTGGTCTTTATGAAGCTTCTTTTCATGGATTGGAAGGTGAAACCATACTTGATGAAGCGAGGAACTTTGCTTCTAAGCATCTAAAGGATCTAAACCTCGACAAAGTTCCCGCTATGTTAGCGAGCTACGTGAGTCATACATTAGATATGCCGATCCATTGGAGGCCAAATAGGTTGGAGGCTCGGCGGTTCATGGACATGTACGAGAAACAGCAAGACATGATCCCTTCCCTACTGCGATTGGCTAAATTAGACTTCAATCTAGTGCAATCAGTCCACAAGAAGGAAGTTAGCAATATGGCAAGGTATGCGCAAGCACTTTATATATTCATGCAAACACCAAACCTGTAGGAGCGCATTTAGATCGACTTAGTTGTTGCATGGTAAATTTCTCAGGTGGTGGTTGAACTTGGCGCGAACAAGATGGACCTTCTTCAGAGACAGGTTGGTGGAACACTATTTTTGGTGCTGCACCATGGTTTTCGAACCTCAATATACAGCTTACAGGGAAATGACGACGAAGCTCGCTTGTATGGTGACACTTATCGATGATGTTTATGATGTATACAGAACAGTGGAAGAACACGAGCTCTTAACAGCTTTTCTTGTTAGGTTAGTGTTATATGATTACTATCATCATTTTCCCTCGTAACTATTGTTGCCAAGAGAAATGACAAGCAATTAAATAGTCTCTGAATGACACGAGGGATACAACAAATTTTGATAGTTATATGATATAAATACTCCCATGTATTTTGAACATATCACTTTTTAAGTTAGATTTTTTAAGTTAGAATTTTTTTTTCCTCCAACAATAAGGGATAGTCACATGGCCTTGTACAACACGACCAACAAAATTGGGTATTGGACGATGAGAGAGCTAGGAATCAACACCATTCCTTACATGCGAAAAGTGGTAATCTCGCTGAATCTTTCACTTAATAATTTCTAGCCCGTGCAAGGCAACTCACTTTTCTACTTCTGATTTTCGTAATGAAACTTCTATTTAAACATCTGAGAATTCGAAAAATGTACGAGAGAAGAATGTCCCTTGGCTTTGTCATTGACACACTTTTTTTGAATTTCAATCCTCTAGTGGGCGGATGAATGCAAGGCGTACATAAAGGAGGTCCAATGGTACAACAAGGGCATCAAACCGACACTGAAGGAGTACATGGACAGTGCGGTGGATTCAATCGGAAGGCTGATTATGCTATTGGGCAGGTACTTCCTAACCACGGACAAATTGACGGAAGAGGGGCTTGATTACGTGTCAAAAATTCCGAGTGTCATGCATTGCTCTGCCAAGATCCTTCGACTCAACAATGATCTCAGTACCTCATCAGTAAATTACTTTGACGTTTATCTTTCTCCTTTTGTATAATCACTTACGAAGAGAAAGCACTGATGGATTCAAAAATACGTGCTATTCTTTTTAATATATTTGATGAGGATCCTGAGACTTATGTTTGTGAAACATCAATGTCATTCATGGTCAGTATGAATTGGCACGAGGAGACAACTTCAAGGCGCTAGAATGCTACATGAATGAAACCAGCGCCTCGGAAGAGGCCGCGCGAGAGCATGTCAAGCAAATGGTGCACGAGACCTGGAAGAGGATGAACAAAGATGTGTTTGAGGACTACCCATATTCTGGGCTCGGGCCTTTTCTCGACGCTTGTCTGAACTTTGCACGAGCTTCTCAGTGCTTTTACTAGTACGGAGATGGACACGGCCTTCCCGACAACGAAACAAAGGACCACCTTGTGAGGGCACTATTTGACCCTGTGCCCCTCGATTAGGGATGCATATTACCGACAGAGGTGTCGCTGTTGGAGAGAGCCTATCGACTTACGTGTTATTATTAGCTTTTGGGGTGGGTGGCTCTGGAAGCTCTAAGACTTTGAAACTGTCGTAATTGAAGCCTATACAATATATGGGCGTTGCACGAGCTCCATAAAATTCGCCGGAGAAGCTCATGCTATTTGGCGCTTTGAGTTGTGGCTGATATACGTAACTGATAATAAAATTTGGGGAAAAGTGTTAAAAAAGTCCTAAACTTTTGTATTTGTGTCAATTTAATCCTAAACCTTTTTTTAGTGCCAATTAGTCCTAAACCTTTTTATTTAGTGCCGATTCAATCCTTTCCAGCCAATTTTGGCCAGATTTTCTTAATTGGGCCGACCGACGCGTGACGACGATCAGTGCTTGGCGTGGACAACTTTTAATAATATTTTAATATTTTTGATTTTTTTCTTTTTCTTTTTCTTTTTTCTTTTTTCCTTCCCCTCCTCCAGCTAGTCTCCGAACCTCGCCTGCCACCTTGCTAGTGGCCGCGAGGGCGGCCTCATGCTGGGCGGCGAGGCTTGCGCTCGCTGGATCTAGCGAGGGTCGAGCCTCGCCCATGGCCGGCAAGGCTTGACCTCGCCAGACTCGGTGAGGGCGAGCCTCGCCGATGCCGCCCAAGCCGTGATTCGGCAAGGGTCAAACCTCGCCCATGGCCGGCGAGGGCAAGCCTCGCCCACCCGATGCTAGGTCGCCCTCGCAGCCCAGCGCGAGGCCACCCTCGTGGCCACTAGCGAGATGGCAAGCGAGGTTGACCTTGTCGACCAACTGGAGGAGGGGTAGGAAAAAATAAAAAATAAAAATAAAAATAAAAATAAAAGTAAAAATAAAAATAAAATCTAAAATATTAAAATATTAGTAAAAGTTATTCACGTCAGCACCGATCAAACGACACCAGCCAGCCGGCATCCAATCAGCAAAATCCAGCCAAAATAGGCCGGAAAGGACTGAATCGGCACTAAGTAAAAAGGTTTAGGACTAAATTGGTACCAAAAAAATGTTTAGGACTAAATTGGCACAAATACAAAAGATTTAGGACTTTTTATGGTTATTTTCTTCATTATTGTGCTAATTATGTCGAATAGTTTACATTGGAGAAAAAATTGGGAAGAAAATGAATATATAGCGATAAAGAAGAACCGGTCAGCTTTGACCAACGACGAGACAATGCGATTGGAAACGGCGGCCTTTGCTTTAAATTCATGATCGAAAAACACTTTGGAGTAAACTGTCGTGTTTTAATGTGATTTTCTCCCTCTATCTCAATTTCATGTAAGTTGTGAATTTGTAGCCTTTATTGGCATCCTGTTCTTCTCATAGCTCGTTTGGTTATGTTAATAGAGACTTTTTTTTTCCTATATATTAAAAGATTGTTTTCCGAATGATCAATTATTTTAAAAATCAAAATCAACACTAATCTATTTTCTTGAAAGCGACATATTTTGCTTTACATAATCAGAAAAGTGATTTTGGCCATCTCTAATTTTACATAAGTGGAGGAAAAACAGTTCCAGATCTCTTTTACTTAAGAATTTGTATCTTCTTCTTCGCCACAAGAAAGAGGAGAGCTCATTCTTACAAGGGGTGAAATTACCAATTCCTATGATAGCTGCATACGCTATTGTCGGTAGTAACTTCTGCGTTATAAGAATTATTAGCATCTTTGTGCTCCTGACAGAATTCCTTGTCAGGTTAGTGTTATATGATTAAAATCGTCATTTTCCCTGGTAACTGTTATTGCCATGAGAAAAGATAAGGAATTAACTAGTCTCTGAATGACGCAAAGGATAAAACAAATCTTGACAACTATATGATATAAATTCTCTGATGTATTTTGAACATATCACTTTTTAAGTTAGATTTTTTTTCCTCTATATAATTGAGTGGTTTGGGCGATTAAAGCAATAGTAAGTACTGACCTTTATTGTTATTACTAAAAGTGTACCAGGTGTTGGTAAAATTTACAAAATATTGGAATGATGATATCCTGTCCAAGTGGGACATCACAGAAATTGATAAGCTTCCTCCAACAATAAGGGATAGTTACATGGCCTTGTACAACACAACCAATGAAATTGGGTATTGGACGATGAGAGAGCTAGGAATCAACACAATTCCTTACATGCGAAAAGTGGTAATCTCACTTAATCTTTCACCTAATAATTTCTAGCCTGTGCAGGGCAACTTACTTTCTACTTCTAACTTTTGTAATGACCCTTCTATTTAAACATTTGGAAATTTGAAAATGTACGAGAAAAGAACGTCCCTCCGCTTGGTCATTGATACTTTTTGAATTTCAATCCTATAGTGGGTGGATGAATGCAAGGCGTACATAAAGGAGGTCCATTGGTACAACAAGGGCATTAAACTAACATTGAAGGAGTACATGGACAATGTGGTGGATTCAATCGGAGCGCTGATTATGCTGTTGGGCAGCCACTTCCTAACCCCGGACAAATTGACGAAAGAGGGGCTTGATTATTTGTCGAAAATCCCGAGTGTCATGCATTGGTCTGCCAAGATAATTCGACTCAACAATGATCTCGGTACCTCATCGGTAAATTACTTTGATGTTTATCCTTCTCCTTCTGAATAATCACTTACGAAGAGAAAGTACATCATCGATGGATTCATAATTACGTGCTATTCTTTTAATATATTAGATATGAATCCTCAGACTTATGTTTGCGAAACATCAATGTCACTTATGGTCAGTATGAATTAGCACGAGGAGACAACTTCAAGGCACTAGAATGCTACATGAATGAAACCGGTGCCTCGGAAGAAGCAGCGCAAGAGCACGTTAGGCAAATGGTACATGAGACCTGGAAGAGGATGAATAAAGATGTGTTTGAGAACTACCCATATTCTGGGTTCGGGCCTTTTCTCAGCGCTTGTCTAAACTTTGCACGAGCTTTTCTATGCTTTTATCAGTACAGAGATGGACACAGCCTTCCCGATCACAAAACCAAGGATCACCTTGTGAGGACATTATTCGACCCTGTGCCCTTCAATTAGGGATGCTTTACCGACAAAGGTGTCGCTGTTGGAGAGAGCCTATCCACTTACGTGTTATTATGATCTTTTGGGGTGGCGCCGGAAGCTCTAAGACTTTGAGACTGTCGTAATTGAAGCCTATACAATAGATGGGCGTTGTACGGGCTCCAAAATATTCGCCGGAGAAGTGGATGCTATTCCGCGCTTTGAGTTGTGGCTGATATACGTAATTGATAATAAAATTTGTGGTGCTAATTTCATTATTGTGCTAATTATGTCCAATATTTTACACTGGAGAAAAAATTGGGAAGAAAATGAATATGTAGCGATATAGAAAAACCGGTCAACTTTGACCAACTACGAAACAACGCAATTCGAAAGGGTGGCCTTTGGCCCTTTGCTTCAAGTTCATAATCGAAAAACACTTTCGAGTACACTGTCGTGTTTTAATGTGATTTTCCTCTTTGCTTTCTTTTCCAATGTGATTTTCTCCATCTATCTCTTTCAATTTCTTGTATGTTGTGAATTTCTAGCCTTTTATTGGCATCCTGATTCTTTTCATGGTGCTCGTTTGGTCATGTTTACACTTTATAGACGCTTTTTTTTCTATTTTTCAAAAGTGAAAAAAAAAATGTTTTTCACAGGAAAATATCATTTGGATGGTTATGGATAAGATCAATTATTTCAAAAATCAAAGTCAACACTAATCTATTTTCTTGAAAGCAACACATATTGCTTTAAATAATCAGAAAAGTGATTTTGGTCATCTTTGTTTTTATACAAGTGGAGGAAAACAGTTGCAGATCTCTTTTACATGTACAAGGGGAAGGACAGAGGCCCGTTCAAGCAAAGGACCGAGCCTTCTTCACGCCCACACAGTGCTCTCGCTTCCGTTGATATGAAGACGTCTTTGACCGAGCCATTAACCGCCACGTATCATCATCACCAGCTCCTTTCATCTGCACCGGGCGGTCTACTCCGGTGAATCAGCCCTGCTGCGGCATTCCACCTCCGCCATCCTCAACGAGTACCAGCAACGCCAGTAACCTTCGAGCGACATTGCAGCAGCTTCTTGGCACAGCTAAGCCACCGGCTGCGAGCCACCAACCACTGCAGTCACTTCGCACGAACGCTCCTACAGTCCTGGAGACATCACAGCGCGAGATTTGTCCCTGCAGCAGTGTCTCCGACCATCCCAGCATCTTCCTAGACTGCTCAGCTCCTCCTGGACGCCCTACCAGTGTAGCAGCTCAGCATCCACGATTAGCCAGCAGCTCTGCCGCACCTGAACTTTTCCTTGCAGCTCTTTCCAACATCGCACAGCTGTTCAAGTCGACCCTTGCAGGAACTTAGCAAGCATCAGCGAGTCCGTTTGCGCAGCAGCTGTTACGAGGCCCTCACAGTTTTGGAGAGCCGTTTATCAAAGCCTACCGGAGCTACCACTCCTTGGGTGTCGCCGTCTTCCTCTTTCCATTGCCGTTCTATGCATCGCCGTAGCCTTGCTGGTTACCGTGAATCACGACGTTGGTTGTTGTTTGGATCAAAGTCCAACGTAGGTAATTTCCTAATCTAAACCCAATTCGAATATATAAAACCTAATTTGAATTATTTGACCCTAACCGGATTTGAATTTTTAGGCGTTTCCTGAATAGGTAATTTCTCTTTTGATTCGTTATGAAATGGATTTGATCTTTGAGACTAAAGATTGGGTTCCAGATTAAATGGGTTTCCTATTTTAGTCGTTGTGAAGATTCGATATATCGTCAATCATGTGTGGTTTATATGTCGTATGTTATCACTTTAGGAAACATTCATATAACAAAAAAAAAAAAAAAAAGAATTTACATTGCATTTAGGATTGATTGCATATTTTAGGAAATCATATTTAGATTAGGAATTGATTTAAATCATTTCTTATTTTACTTTAGGTCATTATATAATTTAGTTAGTTTCCTATTTTAGCTTTCAAAGAAAATATAAAAAAATAGCATGCATATCTGATATGGAAATAGTTTTATAATTCCCATGCATTTATTACATATCATTTAGTAATCATATGCTTTAGGGTCATGTCTTGTAGATTAATAATTGCATACGATGCATTGCATATAGTTTATTTTAATTAAAAATAAAACATAAAAAATATAATCTTATAGAGTTAAATAATAGGGTATCACGTAGTTTATCGTAACTCATGTCATTGAAATAGCATATAATTTGCATTTAAGTCATTGATATTGTCACGCCCCGATCCTCAGGCACGCGCACATCCCTTACTTTTGGTCGATTTTATAATGCGATATCCCAGGACTAAGTATCGCCGACCCCTTTCTTTTATTAAGCACATGCGGAAGCAATTATAAATCCCCAGATAATAACTCAATGGGATAGAAAAATAAGGCCATATTTTTCATATTGAAATCCACAACTGAACTTTTACACAAAGCTTAAACCAGAGCACTTCACAACTATTCACATCAAAATGAAGTTCTTAAAAGAAGATAGAATCTCAGTCCATCCAGGTCGTACTCAAGACCCCTCTTGGTATTATCTTCTTCTTCCAAAAATTCTCCTCCTCAGGTTTCACCTCAGAATTCTCCTTCTCGGATTCCTCCTCCTCAGCTCCTCATCGGGGTCCTGAAATGTCGTCCTCAAACCGGGATGAGACTACGTCTCAGCGAGTTCTACCCCACTAAGACTCAATTAAGGAACCAATACACTACTCAGTTGCCTAAGCACAGCACAAGTCAGAGGACTTACCTTAGCCTCAATCTCAACCTGCAATTCAAGGTTATATACAGATGCTTCATAACAGTCAATCAAACGTTCAATCAATTCACGACAACAAATCAA
Organism: Eucalyptus guilfoylei; assembly: GCA_016097605.1. NCBI lineage: Eukaryota > Viridiplantae > Streptophyta > Magnoliopsida > Myrtales > Myrtaceae > Eucalyptus > Eucalyptus guilfoylei. The sequence continues at coordinate 22,631,105 of CM027860.1, forward strand.
AGCATTGCTCAATCGACCTAGTCAATTACATATCAGTCGGACCATTCCTAGATCATTCATTTCATCCCATATAACCTCCAATAGTATACTTAGTCACAGAGCTCCATCAATGCTCTCGGGCGTCGTTTTTGCCAAGGTGACATAAGTATCAGACGATCTACGTGCGTTCTTTAAGGCGCCGTTTTCGCACAGTGATCTCCCTGATCACCGAACCACGCCCGTCATAGGTCACAGATTACCGACAGTCTACGTGCGTTCTTTAAGGCGCCATTTTCGCACAGTGATATCCTTAATCACCGAACCACGCCTGCCATAAGTCATAGACAGTCTACGTGCATTCTTTAAGGCGTCGTTTTCGCACAGTGATGTACTTTATCACCGAACCACGCCTGTCTATACTTCGTACTTGATCGGTCTCAGCCAATAGAATTCTCAGTTAGCTCTCACCACTCTCTCCACTTACAGCTCAACAAGGCATTAAAATACTGAATAAACATACTTGGCCATTTACCAATCAATAATTCAATCTCAATCAATTCCAATCAATTTAGGGTAAATCCCTAAAATATCACAATTTATTTAATTCCATGCAACGTAGAGCTCAATTAAATAAACGGACTGCGCCACGACAATCAGCACGAGATTTCGGTCGTCGGCCATCTCAAACTTAATTTCCGAAAAATAAATAATTAATTAATTAATTTCGAAAATTAAATAATTAATATTAAAAATTCAATTTAGCTCAAAATAAAGCCTGATTAAATAAACGGACTTCACCACGGTCATCAGCATAATTTTCCGGTCACTGGCCATTCCAGTTGAATTTTCGGAAAATAAATAATTAATTAATTTAATTCCGAAAAATAATATTTAAATACCAAAAATTCCACTTAAGCCCGAATTTTCAAATTGAAGCCTGATAAAGGGTCGGAAAAATCCCGGGCTACCCTCAATAAATAGTAGACCATGTCTACTTGCTAAATACACACTCAATTTAACTAATTCACCTCACAATTGACTAATAAATACTAATCCATACTAATCTAACCACCTAAACCTAATTAATTAAAACTAAACAGCCCTTAAGTGTAATTAGTCCACTAAGCAAGGATTAGTGATATTACTCACCGGAATCGCGCGCAAATCGGATCAATCCGACGGGGACGACGCGAGGAACAATAAACCTCAAAGCGGGTCTCGGGTTCGGGGCCCGGAAACGGCCCAAAACGGCCCACAAGCCGGCTGGAAACCCACTCCGTGGGTTGCGGATTTGGCCTGGCCGAGGCTGATCCGGCGGCTAGGGCGGCGAAGCAAGGCCGGGGGAGGGCGAGGGAAGTTCCGACGGGTCCGAACGGTGGTCGGACGGGGCTAGGCGGCGGCCGGAGGTGGCTGGACGAGCTGGGCAGAAGCGGAGCAAGGGCTGGATCGCGCGGCAGCGAGCGGCGGACGCAGGCATGCGCGGACGGCGGAACGGCGGCGAGCGGTGGGCGCGCGGGCAGCGGTGCGGGCAGCGGTGCGGGCGGCGGCGACGGCTTCGACGAGCTGCTGCTGCTCGACTTCTTCCGCTTCTAGTTTTGCTCGAAGAAGAAAGAAGAAGAAGAAGGAGAAAGGAGGGGCTCGGTCACGTGGGGGAGTGGGGGAGAAGAGAGAGGAGAGAGAAGAAGAAGGGATAAGGATTGACTAGTCAAAAAGAAAAGGAGAGAGAGCAGAGAGAGGGTAAGCGGTCGGTGGGGAAATCGCACGAGGGGGAGGGGAGAGGAGAGAGAAGAGAGAGAGAAAAAGAGAGAAAAGGGAGAGAGAGAAAAAAAGAAAAGAAAAGGATATCATAATACTATTCTCATTTTTCTTTTCTCTTTCCTTTTCTCTTTCTATTTTCTTTTGGTCTTCAATTTTTCTTCCGATAATTTCTTTCTCGAAATTTCAGACTCGTCAATAAATTGACGAACGATGAGACGATATCCAAAAATGAATTATGACATGCCCGAATATTCGATTCCCAAAATCGAGTTCAATTCCGTAGTTAAAATCGATCAGATGCGATTTTAGTTCAATCCAACCAATTGAGTAGCTTTCAGGGATTTTTACTGCAGATACATCCCTTAACGGCTTCGCCCAATAGGTTAGTTAACTCGTGAGTGATCAACTCAGAAAAAGAACCATAGGCACGTCGACGAAAGACCCATTTCACTTTATCGAAACAGGGTCGAAATTCAGGATGTCACAGATATAGCTTGCATGTCATTTAAAATTTCATTCTGCTTCATTAATGCATGTTCATATAATTTAATTAAAATCATGCTCATTATAAAAGAAACATCCAAAAAGAACTAATTGACGTTACATTTAGAAATCATGTTTAGGTTATGCATCATTGTTTGATTTTTTGTTTACATCTTACATAGAACTTGGTACATTGGGTGGTAGTAAAGCCTCTTTTTTGCCTTGCTTAACGTATCAAGGTTCTTCACCCTTTTCTAGCAATTTATTTTTTACATTGATTTGTTAAGTGTTACATTCGTGATTGTGCACACACATTATCACATCTTGCACTATTGATACCTAAATTTTGGTAACCCGATCATTTATTTATTACATAGAAAATTCTGGATTAATTTTTAACTTCTAAACAAAAAAAAAAGAATTAAATGGTGTAGTATATAGTTTTAGGAGCATTTTTTATTATTGCAGTTGCATTGGACTGATGACATATGGGTTTAAATTGATGGTTCTAAATTTTAATTTGACGAGTTGGACTAAGCCCACAGAGGGAGCGGATTGGCCCAAGATCATTATTCTCTGAAGATCAAAAATTGATCTATGAGGAATGGTGATTTGATATTTTCGGAAAGGATTCGTATTATCCTTCCAATATTCAGTAAATCTTTCATATATTCATGGGATATATACATTGAGTGATATATTTTGCAACAAATTAGAAGGTTTCGAATGAAATATTGAAAAAATGAAAGAGAATATTGCATGTAAAGGTGTATATTTGGGGCAATATATCATCAATGTGCATGTGCAGGAACGATTTGATATATGCAATATGCGAATTTATTATCTTTTCTTGAAAAGCCCAGTCCCTCCCTCGGCTATATAAGGAGGCCACACATATTGAATATATGGCCACATTTTGGTGGGGAGCACTGAGCAATCTCATGGTGTATGCTTGAGAAGAGCAGAGTCGTGGTCGAACATCCCCTTTCTCGGCCGTGACCTTGTGCCGTATGTCGAGTTTCGCTGCCGTTTCTAACTTCACTGGTTGCCTTTGAGTCTTTCTCGAAGACACAAGACAGTCGCCCACAGAATACTGAGTCATATCCGAAGCATCCCCTAGCACTAGCATTCACACCGAACCAGTTTGTGCTAGTTGGGTCCAGTGAGCTACATTGACAAATCTAATCAAATTCTTGCACGACACACCCCATCATTGGAGCCACTTGGTGATTCTATCACATATACATTTCTTCTTGCATGATTTTTGGTGAATCCGCAGCAAGTGGCAGTCCTTGGACGCTCCTCTCACATCAGCACCACGTCCTTGCAGCAATCCAAGTGCTCCATTGAATAGTCCAAGTGAACTTTGTAAGACGCAAAGCGTGCAATCCCATGATCTCCATAACTAGAACAAGAGTACAGATAATCGAGTAGAAAGATTAATGCACCTATTTTTGAATCCATCGTTCTTGATGCGGAAGCGGAAAAGTGATAATCCACGCACAAGTCATTCTCTTCTATTGCCCTCTGTATCACTTGCTCAATGAGACGGCCCCTCATCTTTTTGCGCTAGGTAAACGCTCATTTTATGAGGATACTTGTGAGAATTACAGTTAGAGGAGAGACTTGAGCATTATTTATAGAGTTTTCAACCAGGCCCTCTTATTACGGGTTAAACCCAACTCGGCCCACACTAGCCAGCCCCACATATTAGACTAATTAAGAAATCTTCTATCTCACTTTAAACCAACCGACCCCGTAAAACGGTAAATTACAATATCAATTAATGTAGCCCACATCAGGAAAACTCTTACAGACTTCACTAACACCACTGCTGATCCGACGATCCCTGCCTCCGCAGGCCACCACGACGATGAAAGTTATCGTTTTGCAGGTCGCCTCTCGAAGTTTACGTGTGGATTCTTGAACCGAGCACAATTTGACGTTACTCGCCGAGCAAGAACCTTTGTCGTGCGTGATTCAAGTTGCAACCGTGAGCCCCATCGCGCCGATCACTACAGTAACCAGCGAGCCGAGCATACATAGGCTACCGCCACGACCACTTCACCATAATCCCAAGCTGACTATGCTCGTGACCCTGGCCAGGCCGATTGCCACTGTAAGCCATCGCCGGTGCCACCATCCAATGAGTCCAAAATTTGGGAACAATATCGCAAATTAGGTAAAGATATTATCTGGATTTAATTTGATTATTTCGTTACTTGTTTCATTGATATTGGGATCAAATTCAAATCTTTGATATCCAAAGTTTCCCAAAAAGTCTTTTAAATTAGAAATTAATCCCTGATTTTACAAGGTGCCTACAATTGACAATTCGATTTCATGCCTGAAATATGACTCACAATCACATGAAAAAATCACCAATCCGATCTCATGCTCAAGATATAACTCACAATTTCGTTAAAAATTGTCTAATCCAGTCTCATACGCAAGATATGATTCGTCAATTTATTAGATGGGTATCGATTATATATTGCTTGATCGATCTTGTGGTTCTTGGTCTATGAAGATACGTTGTTAGGTGCTCCATTTTTTTTCCCATTGAGGCCGAACCCAAACCTGTGCTCGAGAGATAGCTATCCATACACTAATAAGGGATGTATGGATTCTCGAGAAGAGAGGAGCCGCGGGTCCCCGCCGTGTTGTTTTTATTTTATCCCTTTGTTTAAATTGAATTTGCTTCCGTAAAAGAAAACCCAAAAATTATATTTAAGTTGGATCAGATCCTCGTTAGAATAATGCCTATTTTAGGATAGTTTGCATATTTAGATTAGACATTTTATTTATTCCGAATTTTTTAAATAAAAAACACCAAAAACATTAATTTAGGACATTAGATTTTCCTTTTTGTTAATTTAAATTGCATGTTCAATTATTGGGCAATGTTAATTTTGAATTTTCTAAAAAGCAAAAGAAAACATAAAAAATATTATGCGTGTGTCACCTAGAATTAGGTCATTCTTTACATGTCACCTAGTCATTTCATCTTTAGAATTGCATGACATATTAGGATAGTTGCATTTATTGTCATTAAATCATGATAAATAATTAATGACGCGCGACATATAATTTGCATAATAGGTTACATGTTACATGTCCTTTGAGTTGAGCATTTTGTGCGTTTGCATTCCGCGTAGACTTAGTTTCATTTAAATAAGAAAATATCCTAAAAAAGTAAGTGACTGCGTATTAATTGCAAAACAGATTTAGGGCTATTGATGTGACACCCTAAATTTCTGGTTCTATTTTCAATTGAATAAGTTGGGTTTTTCATCGAAGCGTTTATAGTTCTTTTCTCTGAGTTGGCCACTCATGGGACAACTAGTCTATCAGGTGAAGCCGTTAAGGAATCTAAACGCAATAGACTTGAGAATTCGACCAGGAATCGACTACTTGATCGTGCTAATCTGCTAGGGTCATTAAGGCACTGTCAAAATCAATTAGAGACCGGAGATAGGTCAATTCAATAGAAGTATGTGATTAATGTGTGGGTGATTCCACCTAATTGCAAAATTTCTGTTGAACGGCACTAGATCGATTTTTCTGTCATTTCCATACCATATGTCCGTATTTGAAACCTCGAGATTTTCACGACAACCGAGAGTCGCCAATGTGTCGAAGATGTACAATGTGGCTCAAAAATAATTGACCATGGGTCAATTGCACTAAAAATTCCTAAAAGCTACTTGGTAGATTAGGTCAAGCTAAAATCTCGCCAGATTGAAATTAACAGCGAATTTGAACCCGATTTCAGAAATTGAAAATTCTATCGTGTCACGATTCATTTTAGGACCGTCGACTCACCTTCCAAAGATTTTTCTGCAAACCGAGATTTTTTGCAAAAATTCAAAGTAGGGCCACTTTTTACGGGGAAAATCAGAGGACCGTTTTTTGTCGCGTTTTTGGGATTCAAGTTGGACAAATTGACGAGGAAAATTCATGAGAGGGACGATGGCATCTTGGATGGATTTATGGACTCCAAATTGAGTTCAATAGGAGAAGAATTGAAGGAGAATTGAAGTGGATTTGAGGGAAATGATTCAAAATCCGTAGGCCATGGGAGACTTAACATTTTAGACCATTTAGGAAAACATTTGGGACCATTTAGGAAGCTTCTTGAGGAAGCTTGGTGGCTGCAAAGGGCTAAGGATGACAACCGTGCATGGTGGGGCAAGAACTCAAGTGCCTAGGATATTTTGTGGCCCCCTTGCTTCAGCAGCCCCTTCTTCCTCTTCATTACAGCCCATTTCTCCATTGTTAAGGCATTTGAGAACTTGAGAGAACCAGAGGAGAATAGCCAGCAGCCCGTTCGAGCCTCCCCCTTACCGTCGACCACCGCCTGGAGTCGCCGAGTGCCATCACTACCACCGCTAGCCCGTGCGCCAGCCACACGCTCGCGCCTGTCGTCTCACCTCCCTGCTCGTCATCCACCTCTTGCTCATTGTCCCGAGCCACCGTCCAGCTTCGCCAGCCACCGTACGTCGCAATCTAAGCCGCCGGAAGTCCCGCCGTCACCCTTGCTCATTCGTTGCAGCCACCAATCCACCTCAGCTCGCCGTTCCAGCCCCGAGCAGCCCTCCTTCGGCCAAGAATAGAAGCCGTAGATCTCAGCCCAGTTGAGACTTCGTGTGGCTTTTCCGAGCCCTTTCAGTCCCCGTTTGGTGTCGCCATAGGGTTGTTTATCTCCAGCCTTTGCGTCGCCGTCGCTGTGAACTCATCGGAACGCTAAACCTGTGAGTTTACTTGCTAAACTCTACTTATGGAGTTAATGATGCTTAGGGGATGATTAGTTTAGGCTAATTAAGGTTTATGTGGTTAGTTAGATTAGATTAGTGATTTAATTGTGTAACTATGCATGTTAGGTGGTTAGATTAGATAAATTAAGGACTAGGTAGGTTGTACTACTAGTTAGGTTCGGAATGTTTCCCGGCCCGTTCGGGCGGTTAATTAAGCATTTCCGGCCTAAGTTGATAGTTATTACATTTAAATTGAATTATTTAATTAATTTTGGTATTTATTTAATTATTAAATATTTTTCGGAAATTATACTGGGATAGCTGGTGACCGGAATTTCATGCTAATTGCAATGGTGTGGTTAATTTCTGCAATTAAGTGTTAAATTATGCAAATTGAGTGGTAATTGTAATTTTGAGTATTTAATTCAAAATTTGGAAATTTTGGTGATTATTTAGAAATTACCAGGTGTTGGGTTTTAACATTGAAAATGGTTTATATACTATATAAAATAGTGGGATTTTAAATTGAAGGATATCACTCTTTCTAGGTCAATTTGACCGTGTACCCACACACGATTATTTTAACTGTGTATTTTTAATACGAAGAAAATGGGCCAAGTGCATTATTTCAATTGAGATATTTGAGTGCAATGCACGGTGTCCTTGGCCGTAATTGAGTAATCGTGTATTAGTTAAGAGAACTTGTCACGAGCTTTTACACCAGACGTTACCCCTATATGGGATGCCCCTAGACAACGGAAGCCAGTCGCAGTAGATTCTGGACCTATGCTCCTTCGAGAAAGCCGTCTAGTAGAGACGTTGCCATGCTCAATGGGGTGAGACGACGTCTGGCTACGCTAGAAGACCGCTGAACGTCAAGTAGGCCGTGCCGTTGAGCCGAGATCAAAATTAGGAACGCATGAGTAATTTAGTTAAATGCATCGGGTTATGGGACAAAATCATGTGACTCGGTATGGTATGTGTCTTAACGATTTGGCCTTATAACCAGGACCACTGTGCTTGGTTGAAATTAAGTGTGGCATTCCAGTTGATTGAGCTTGATTGCTGCTCATGTTTTTATGGCCGTCTGAGATATGAATTGTGTTGACGTGCAGGGTGGATCTGAGACGAGGAAAGTTTCTATAGTTGTGTGGTTGTGTGGTTAAGACGCCTCTAGGCGTATTACCCTCCTAGTCGGGGTTTTGAGCGTGAACTCGCTGAGATTTATATCTCACCCCATCATGGGCTCAATTCTTTTCAGGACCATAGAGTGGAGGACCCGAAGCCGAGGACTAGAGAGCTTGGAGTTTAGAGTCTCCTTAGCCCCTTTTTGACCTAGACTTCTGGGCATAGATCCTTCTGGTAGATTTTTGTATATGACTCAGTGTGTTAAAGAGTGTTTTGTTTATGAATCTGTTTCCTGCTTTTCTATCCCAAGCTGTTTACTGTCAGGGGATATTTATTTGCTTCCACGTGTGCAATAAAATAAATGGATCGGCCACGCGTCCTAGGACGTCGCAAATTTAATCGACCACCGAGGGATAGGCACGCACTCGAGGTTCGAGGCGTGACAATTGATGTGAATTCTAAGCTAATAATGCAGATACTTTTGTTGTTATGAGATAAATCTTGTAATATATGTATTATTTTATTGGATGTTAAATTGGTAGATTGTACGCCCGTATGGTTACCTCACATGCTAAGAAGTAATATAATGAATTCAAGCTACATGATAAACATTTTTCATGAAAAGAATTATACCGAAAGTGTATTAAATAAATCTAGAATAACTAAGTTCCAGTATCCAAATTCTCTGGTTTGTAGGAGTAAAATAATTCTCCTGTAAACTATAAACTAATTAGTGGTGACTCCTAAATAAAATTCATTTGCATGCTAAAAGCTTGAACCTAAATCGCGAATTGATATGGGCTTGGGAGAGCTCGAACTAAGTTCAGACTGAGTAATCCATTAGCCAAATTTTAGGTGGTTCACTCGAAATTAGGTAGCAATATGCATGTTAATGGTTTAGAATTAAAATTGACAAAGACTGTTTGCAAAAATATTTTTGAATTAAAAAGAAAACGTACAAAAAGAGTATTAGATTTATCTAACATAATCAAGTCACGAATATGTAGCATTTGGTTTGTAGAATGATCTCTAATTGTGTGACATCCAAAATTTTGCTCAACAAGATAGCAAGTCTTGAATGCTTCACGGTCCATGCTATATTAGCGAGCTCGTCATTAGACCGCACCATTCACACCACCCCCAAGACCTCCCCCTTGGCTTGTCCCCGTCATTGCCGAGACAACTCATTCGCAAAACCTCGAGCTAGGTGAAGTTATCAATCGTAACACTGCAACACCGTGTCATCACCGAATCGGACCAATTCAGCGACTGGCGCCACATCAACGTGACCAGTTGTTGTTGATTTACACCACGTGATGTCACACAATCCTCCAAGCTGCAATACATCCCCTTCCCCAGCTGACCTTCCATTCCATCTCGCCGAATTGACCACAGATCGAGCCATAGTTCACCCCATCTGTTGCGGCAAGTGAGCGACGATGCATTAAGGGATGCTGACTCAATAATCACCGCCAGAGGAAGAACAACGCTGACTGTGGGAGAGAGAGAAAGAGTGAACCATTCGTCCCTTGCCCTCATGCCCCCTTCAACTCCTCTTCATCATCAGTTGTAGCCAGTGAAGTGCAGAAGTCAGGAACGAAGGGACCCCTCCTCAACGTAAGAAGACTAAGTTTTTCTCTTAATTCAACACTCGTTTCGTCGCCATTAGCCTCGTCTTCATCTTGCCAAGCCACCACCGCAACTCACTAGGACCCGAGAGAAGTAGATATCCTTCATTCTATCCTATGTCAATCAATTGTTGTTAATTCATGAATGTGGTTTAGTTCCTTGTTTAATCAGAAGTTTCGATTGCAGACCTAGCTGCATTGTCGAGTTTGAAGTAGTTGGACTTGAGATTAGGTCGTAGGAGAATGGATTGTGACATCTCAGATTTTCCGTTCTGTTTTCAATTGAATAAATCGGGCATTTCATCAATGCACCTATCGGGCTGTTCTCAGAGCTTATCACTCTCGAGATAATTAGACTATCCAGGGAAGCAGTTAAGGAATTTTAATGTAATAGATTTGAGAATTCGACCAGGAATCGACTTCTTGACCGTGCTCATCTTTAAAGGCCATTACAGCACAATATAAAATCGATTTGAGATCAGAGATAGGTCAACTCGACTAAGATGTGTGGCTAATAGTGGGTGACACCACTAAATTGGAAAATTCTCGTCGGCTGGCATTAGACTAATTTTCTTATTGTTTTGGTACCCTATGTCCATATTTGAATCCTCGAGATTTTCACAACAACTGAGAGTCGCTAATGTGTCAAGTGGGTTCATTGTGGCTCGAAGAAAATCAACCACGGGTCATTTGCACTAAAAATTTCTGAAAACCACCCAGTAGCCTAGGTCACGCTAAAGATGCGCCTGAGTGAAATTAACCGCAAATTTGAGTCCAATTTCAGAAATTGAAGATTCTATCATGTCACAATAAATTCTAGGAACGTCGACTCAGTCTCAGAAGATTTTTCTGCAACCCGAGACTTTTTGGGAAAAAGTCGTCATAGGGCCGTTTTTGTTCAGAAAAAGGCCGGGACCGTTTTTGATCGTGCAATTGGGATGCAAGATGTATCAATTGGTGAGGAAAAATATCAATTTGAGTATTGACTCGATAACGGAATTTATTGAGGCCAATTGGGATTGAATTAAGAGAGTGTTGACACCTAAATTTTTGCATAAAAAATGAGTTAATTTTAACCCCAAAAAATAAATAAATAAAAATTGCACGACATATAATTTAGGAACATTTATCTTATTTTGTTTTATTGGACCGATGGCGAGGGCAAGATTTTTCACATATTCCGCTGAGATTTTTCACATATTCAGGTAATATACACTAAGGTACATATTTTAAGCAGAAAGGAAATTTTCGGATGGAATATTCGAAAAATAAAAAAGAGAATATCACGCGGGGTGCAACAATATATTCAAGGGATTATGCACAAGAAAAATTGGAAACAAAATATGCAACAAAGATTTAAATTTTTCCCCTATAAAAGGTGCGGTGCGTGTACGGAGACGGGGGGAGAAGTTTCGAAAAAATTTGAGAAAAAACGTGGGGTCTTTTCGCAAGTGGGAGTTTGGTTAAAAAAAAGTCAAAAGGGTCAGCAAAAAGACAACAAGAATAGACGCAGAGGGAGGGCGTGAGAGAGAGAGAGAGAGAGAGAGAGGGAAACCGCATCGTCTTCTTCGCGTGGGGGGAAACCCTCGAACGCGCTAGCCTGCTCCGTCTGGCCGCTGTGCCGGCACTGCGTCGCTGGACACCACCACACCTCGCCACCTCGCTGGTCCGCTCGCCGCCACACTGCACTGCCAGTCTCATCGCTCCACCTCAGCCCTCGCCGACGCCTACGGTGCTCCTCGACGCCCGTGCTTGAGATCTGCTCGCGACCCAGCACCCGAAATTCCCTGCTCGGCCGTGACCAGCGCCAACTAATCCCCACTCGCCGTCTCCGAACCACTATCCTTCCCCGACGCCACCGCCGCTCCGCTGATCTCGCCCCCGACTCGCTGGCGACCCACCGGCCTGCGAACCTCCTGCTACTTCTTCCCCATGCCGGTCATCACTGCGCCTCCCTCGGAGCCTAACCCAAGCCGGATCGTAGCCCTTCCGCTCTGGCGACGCTGCTATTGTCCCTGTCTTGTCTGTGCCTGCAACCCTCCGCCGGTGCCACTCCGGCCAGCGACCTACTAGCGATCCGACGCCTCTGCCCAAGCCCGAGTCAAGCTGCTCCGCTCTTTGCTCGAGCTTAAGCGAGGCTGCCTGCTGCTGCTCCTCGCGACGCCACCGCTCGCCGGCGATCCATCCGTTGCCGGTCTTCGCCAGAATTCCGAACGCCGGCGACCCACCGAAGCTGCCCAGTCGTGGGTGAAGAAGCATGAAAAGAAAAAAAAAAAAAAGGAAAATCATTAGGTAGTTTTCTATTTATTTTATTTTATTTATTTTATCCTTTTTTTACTTTTTTTAGTATAATTATTCCTTAATGTAAGATTGAGATTGTCCAACATGAAATTCCCTCTGAAATTTGAGATTAATAGTCCGATTTTCATGCCCGAAATCCGACTCGCAATTGCTTAAAAAATTGCCAATCCGATCTCACGCTTGAGATTCGATTCGCAATTTTACTTAAAATTGGCCAATCCAATCTCATGCACGAAATATGGTTCGTCAATTTTTTGGATATCGATCTTATCTAGCTCTGATTTCTGTCGCGTGGTTTAAGTTGATTTTGCTTTCGTAAAAAAAATCCAAAAAAATGTGAGTTAGATTAGGTATATTTCCCATTTTAGGGTTATCTTGCATGTTCGGGGTAGGAAATTTATTATTTCGAATTTTTAAAAATAAAAAATACCAAAAACATAAATTTAGGATGTTAAATTTTCATTTCACTGAATTAAATTACATGTTCAATTCTTTGCCAATTTTAATTTCGAATTTTTATAAAAAAAAGAACAAAAATAATAAAAATAAAAATAATAATAATAATAATAATAATAATAATAATAATAATAATAAGAATAATAATAATAATAATAATAATAATAATAATAATAATAATAATAATAATAATAATAACAAAAAGAAGAAAAAATTAGAATTATGGCATTCTTTGCACGTCATTGCGTATTAGGATAAAATTGCACGTAGTTTAATTCTAGATAATATTTTCTAATTTATTATAAGTTTAGATAAATTGCATCTTAGGTTAGAGATTGCTAAGTTAATATAATATCTTGGTTTAAATTAGAGTTTAGCCTGACCTAATCATTAATATAAGTTGGATAGACTCTTAATTTAGCTAGATAAATTTCACATGTTTCTAATTTCGAATTTCATTAAAAATATATATATACAAAAAATGTCTTAGGATAAAGTAATTCTATTCTCTAGGATAGATTGCACATTTATTAAGAAAAAAATAAAAAATATTATGTGCATGTCATTTAGAATTAGATTCATGAAATGCATGCCATTTAGTGATTGTTGCTAGGTCCATTTAATTAGCAATTGTCTGTCATTAGAATTAGGTCATTTAGTTATGGTGCATTGCATGAAGCATGATTCTCATTAATTAAATGAAAACAAAAAGAAATTGCGTGTTAATTAGAAATCATATCTAGAGTTGATGATGTGAATTATGATCTAACAACGCAGATACTTTCGTTGTTACACGGTAAGTCTTGCAATTTATTCATTGCTTTCTTGAGTGTTAAATTGGTGGTTTGCGCACCTGTATGATCATCTCACATGTTACAGAAATAGATTTAAAATCAATCAAAGCTGCCTGCAAAAACATTTTTGAAAATAGAAAGAAATGGTACCGAAATGGCACTTGAGAAGTCTGGTGTAATCAAGTCCCCGTACCCAAAGTCTACAGTTCGTAGGAGTAAAATAATCCTCCAATTATTTTACTTAGGTGTCTAATCGACCTACCATAAACTGATTAGTAGCAACTCATAGGTAAAATCCATTTGCATGTAAAGAAATTTGAACTTAAGTCACAACTGGGTATGGGCTTGGGAGAGCCCGAGTTAAGTCTAGACTTAATAATCCATTAGCCAAACACTAGGTGGTTCATCTGAAAATTTTGGTTGTGATAGAGAGATTATGAGTTCAATTAAAGCCAAAATCCTCAAAATTTGTAGCTCCCCCCCTGCCTAGCAAAATGGACCATTTCAAGAGTTGTTGGGTGTACTTTGGTGGCTTGTGATAGCCAAGGAGCAGCTGGTGGCCATGGATGGTCAAAGGGGACAAAGACTAGGAAAATGAAGGCATGTAGAGCCCTTGTTGCCCTCTCTCCCTCCACAAGCCAGCCAGACACCTCTCTTGCCTTCATCCCCTCCATTTTCGCACACCAACAACAGCTAAGGAAGCCACTGGAGCAGCTGAAGCCATCCCTACCGTCGCACGTAGCTGCCATCGCCGTGTCCGTGCACCACCACCGCGAGCGCCGTCCACGCCCGTCCGCCTCATTGCGCCTTACCATGCCTCACCGCCGTCCAATAGCCCTGCCCGTGCATCCCAGGGCTGTCCTAAGTAGCTCAGGCCACTGCCAAAACTCCCTCCGCCACCGGTTTGTCCTTGTTTGGACCCGAGACCACCCCCGCTACCTTTCCCGAGCCTTGCCGCCCTTAACCAACCTCATTTCCCTTGTTTTTGCAGCTGAGAACATAAAGGTTTTTTGTGGGTTTCCAGTGGCTGTTAGGCCCGTTTTGAGGTGGTCCCGAGCCTCGGTTGCTTGGCCCGCTTTGAGGAAAGTCGAGCCCCGCGATGTTCCTGTCAGTTTGATCCGACCCGTTCATTAAACAAGTGAGTTTTGCTCACTAATCCCCACTTAGTAGGCTAATGATGCTTATGGGTTGATTAGATTTAATTAAGTGTGATTAGATGGATAGATTAGAGTCGAGTAATTAAATTAGTGATTTATCAATGCATGTTAGGCAAATGGTTAGTGCTATTAGCTAGTGAATAGTCTCTAGTATTTATTAAATGAATCTCGAAAATTTTCCGGGTTCGTTTCGGCTTCCAATTAGGCATTACGGGCCTAAGTTGGATTTATTGCAATTATTTAATATTTTCCGTAATTATTTAATTATTTATTTATTTTTCAGAAATTAGGCTAATAGCTGACGACCGAAATTTTATGTTGTTTATTGTGGTGCAGTCTGTTTATTTATTTGAGTGCTAAATCGTGCTGAATTGATTTAATTCTGATTTTAGGATTTTATTCATAAATTAATTAATTTTGGTAATTAATAGGAAAATTACTAGGTGTCATTTTATAGCGCCAAAAATATGTAATGGGCTGTTGAAACTGGTGGGATATTCGAAAATGTGAAATTATTATATTTTAGCTAAGGCCGATCGTGTACCCACACACGGCTATTTTTATCGGGTATGATAAAAATGAGAAGTTAATTATGTGACTGAAGTGGTATACTATCTTGGCCTAGGGGCCTTAAATTATCAGTTTTATGCGAGAATATAAATAGTATACCATATGATCAGCTTTGGGTGAGCATGTATTATTAACTTTGGGTGAGCATATATAATATACAATGATGGCTTGGGGGCCATAATCTATCAGCTTTGGGCGAATACATATACAGTATACTATATTATCAGTTTTGGGCGAGCTATACTATCTATTATCAGCTTTAGGTGAGCAGTCCTAGACTAAGGTTGGACTTTACAGATAGTACTGAATGTACCGACCAGGGGAAGGTCGTGGTGACATGTAAACGACTAGGTCGATTGACCAATGATTTGATCTGATGCTGTGAATTGATTGGTTGTTATGATTTAAGGCATCTGTAAATGACATTGATTTGCATAATGGAACTGAGGCCAAGGTAAGTCCTCTGACTCGTGTTGTGCTTAGACAACCTCTAAAGTGTATTGGCTTCCTTATCGGGTCTTAGGGGGTAGAACTTGCTAAAACGTAGTCTCATCCCGGTTGTGGGACAACATTTTAGGTCCCTAGATAGCAGCACCTCCACCTTCTCGTCCTCCTATGCATTTTGGTGTACCTGAAGAGATCACCGAGATAGGATACCACTTCCAGATACACCCCCACCCTGAAGGATTAGAATATGTGCTGGTGAAGTCAATCGTCTAGGTCGACGTGAATGAGCCCGATAAGGTGCCTTATGTCACGCCCCGATCCTCAGGCACGCACCCATCCCTCACCTTGGTCGATATAATAGCGATATCCCAAGACACATCGCCGACCCATTCAATTAATATACGCATGCAGAAGCATATAAATAATCCCCAGATAATAAAATAATGGGATAGAAAAGTAGGGTCATAAATTTTTCAAACTAAAACCAACATTTTATAAACACACAGGTTTATTTACAACATCAGGTCACTTACAAAATATCGACTTAATCAAAAGGTGACTGTCCTATGACTAGTGAGTCAGACAGGGTTGCCGATTCTGCTTTCTTCACTTCCCCAAACTCCAGGACTTCCGGTTCTTCATTAACACCATCTAAGGACTTGAAAATGGTTATACAATAACCAATGAGACAACGTTTCAGTGAGTTCTACCTCCTAAGACCCGATTAGTAAGAAAATACGCCCTGAGGGCTACCTAAGCACATCACGGGTCAGAGGGCTTACCTTGGCCTCAGTTTCCTTCCTGCAAGTCAGTTCAAATAACAGATACTGACAATCATATCAACTCATTAGTTCAACCAACAAGATCGACTCAGCGATCAATCAACTCATCGATTACATGTCATCGAGGCCATCACACGGTCCTCCCGACTATTCATTCTCAACTCTGAATCACGGCCCTACAGGCAAAATTTTGAATTTTTGGAATCACGGCCACACTCGGCAAATTTAGAATTTAGTGGCATCACGGCCCCACTCGGCAAATTTAGACTTTAGTGGCATCATAGCCCCACTCAACAAATTTAGACTTTAGTGGCATCACGGCCCCACTCGGTAATTTTCTTATATTTGGTGAGATTTAGTGGTATCGCGGCCCCACTCGGCAATTCTTATGTTTATACCCACATTATTCAATTTTTGGGATAAATTCTCATAATCACCAATTTCACTCAATTATCACAATCCAGTGCTCAATTAAATAAAAATAAAGCACCACTGAACTCAACATAAAATTCCGGTCACCGACCATCTCGGTTGAATTTTCGAAAATTAATTAATTAATTACGGAAAATATTAAATAAATACGATAAATCCAACTTAGGCCCGTTATAGCCTGATTAGAAACCGAAACGGACCTGAAAAATTTCCGAGAATCGTTCAATAAATAATAGGACGAATCTACTTGCTAATGTCACTAACTAACCACCTAACATGCATCGGTAGATAATTAAACTAACTAATCTAATCTAATCTATCCACCTAAACATGCTTAAATAAATCTAATCAATCCCTAAGCATAATTAACCGACTAAGCAGGGATTAGTGAGTTCAACTCACTTGATTAAAAGCGGAGACTGAAACACCACGACGACTGTACGACGGTGGCAGAAACTCAGGTTTTCGGCAACGTCGACGGGCACACGGACCAGGCTCAAAAGCTTCGCAAGCCCACAGAAAATTCTGGGCTTAAACTTGGGCTTGGGCCTGCTGAAAATGGACCGTACTAAACGGGCTTCGCTGAACTGAGCTGCTGCAATCTTTGTGGACTTCAAATAGGCTTGCTGCAGGTTGGCCAAACTACACTTAAATGGGCCGAGAGATCTTGAACTAATTGGCCAACGCTGGGCCCGAATGCTGCTGGAGGTTGCTGGAATTCACTGGGGCCGAGGACACGCGGAGGAGAAACAGATGAAGCAGCTGCTGGCGTTGGCTGCTGGACTCGAGCGTGGACTGGTGCCGGTCAATGAAGCAGCACAGGCCGCTGTTGGGCCTCGAGACGTGAACACTGATGTTGCTGGAGAAGATGGATTCGCTGGCTCGATTGTTGACCGGTGGAAGACGCCTGGCAGCTCGCGCTTTGGTGGAATCGTGGGCGCGGACGTTGAGAGGAACGAAGCAGCGAAGATGAAGCTGCTCGGTGGAGATGGGCCTCGATTCGGTGGGTTGAAGTCAACGTTGGAGGGGGAAATTTGGTAGGTTGACTCAGCCAAATGAAGACACGCGAGAAGAAGACTTCGTTGGGGACGCGTGGCAGCAGCAGAGCAGAAGCCTCGGTGGTGGCATGAGCGTGAGGCAGCAGGATGGATCCCCGTGGGCTGTGGGCTAGGCTTCGGTTGAGAGAAAAATGGATGAAGCTGGCTGGTGGTGGAGAGATGAAGCGAGAACGTGGAGATGATGGGCAGGTGTCTTCGATGGGAGGTGAGCTTCAGACGTGGGAAAATGAAAACATAAACAAGCGGGCAGAGATCGAAGGAGATGCAGTCGGTCAAGGCAGCTTGCTTGAGAAGTTGGACGAGGGAGAGAGAGACGTGTAAGAGAGGCCAAAGGGGAAGAAAGTCCAAAAGGCTTACCACTTACATTAATTACATGTCTCCCTTAATACTTTCTAATAATAATTTTCCACCAAAAACTAAATTGAAGTCAATTTTGTTGCCCCAAAATCCAATTCCGAATTTCCTTAATTTTTTTTTGGCTCCAATTTCTTCATTCGATTCTCCAAATCAACGTCCAATTTTGCTGAAGAAAAATCCCAAACAATTTTCTCTAAATCCCTAACACTCAAAGGCTCAGCTTAGAAGTCCCAATTTCCCTTAATTTGGCCCGTCCAATTCTCCGCAACGTCTGAAATGATTTTCCGTAAAAATCTTGGAATCTTCGAAAATTATTTGAAGGATGAGTCGAAGTTCCTAAAATAGCTCGTGACACCACAGAACTTTCAATTTCTGAAATCGAGTTTAAATTCATAGTTAATTTTACTTCGAAGCGATTTTAGCGTGACCTAGTCTATCGGGTAACTTTTAGGAATTTTTGGTGCAATTAACCCGTGATCAATTTATCTCGAGTCACACTATACATCTTTGACACATTGGCGACCCTCAGTTGTCGTGAGAGTTTTGAGATTTCAATTACGAGCACCGGGTACCAAAACAATAGAAAAAATCGATCTAGTGCCGATCGACGAGTATTTTGCAATCAAATGGAATCACCCACACTCTGATCACATATCTCAGTCAAGTCGACCTATTTACGGTCTCTGATCGATTTCGATAGTGCCGTAATAACCCTTACAGACCAACACGGTCGAGCAGTCGATTCCTAGTCGAATTCTCAAGTCCATTGCATTTAGATTCCTTAATTGCTTCCCCAGAAAGTCCAGTTATCAGCTTAGAG
Organism: Eucalyptus guilfoylei; assembly: GCA_016097605.1. Classification (NCBI taxonomy): domain Eukaryota; kingdom Viridiplantae; phylum Streptophyta; class Magnoliopsida; order Myrtales; family Myrtaceae; genus Eucalyptus; species Eucalyptus guilfoylei. The sequence goes on from CM027860.1 coordinate 22,650,012, forward strand.
AATAGCACTATCGGCACATCGATGAAAGGCCCGATTTATTTAATCGAAAACGAAATCTGAAAATTCAAGCTGTCACACCTTATAGGTACCGGTCATGGTATCGCCACTATCATGATGGGCGAAGGGAAGGTCCTGTGCCGGAATCTAACGTACCCCAGTTCATTCTGGAAGCTGCTTTTGGTGAGGGAACATCAGACCCTAAAGATGGATCGGTAGTTGATGCAAAGGATCCTACGTTGGGTGATGATCCCAACTCTCCAAAGCAGTCAGCAGTAGACTCCAGTTGGAGTATGTGAGAAGGTGAGATTGTTGAAGAGGAGGAGTACCCAGAGGAGAACCCGGAGGAGGAGCCTGAAGAGGACCTTGAGGAAGAACCTGAAGAGGAGTCGGAGGAGGACCCCGAGGATGATCTAAACTATGATCCTGATGAGGATTGAGACTCCACTCCTATTTGATGACTCGTTACAATTGAACCTGTTTGAGTAGAAACCAACTTTCTAGTGTGGCTTGTATATGTATATATATGACTGAGTTGTTATATATGTATATAAGTGTGTTGGCTTTTAGGTTTGAATTTTTAGTCCTACTTTTCTATCCCATTATTTTATTGTTTGGGGATTATCTTATATGCTTTCGCATGCGTATTAAAATGAAAGGGTCGGCGATGCGTCCTGGGACGTCGCTATTAAATCGACCAAGGTGAGGGATGAATGCGTGCTAGAGAATCGGGGCATGACATGGACAGTCGATATCGAGTAAGTGCAAGGACTGAAATGGCCAAAATCCTAATTTAGATTAGAAATAGACATAGGCAGATTCGGTTTTTAGCTCAACCCCGAATCTTGCTAATTTTGTACCAACTTATGCGAGATGAATTTCATGGGGCATTCTTCAAAAAAGTTATTCTTTGTTGGCTGTTCTATGACGTGTTTTAATTTCATAATTTTTAGACTTTATATGACAAAAATATATTTGAAAAACTACAAGATTTGAAATCTATTTTTGGGTTCACTGAACCGACCCCTTTCTACTTTCCATTTTCCACAAATTTTTCGGTCGAGAATCCTAACATGTGTCCATCATAAAAGTTGTAGAGTACATCCTAGGCTATCACATATTTTTCATAATTTTTCGGTCACATTTGTCGGCAAAATGTTTATTTTCGTACTCAACTGTGTTCTGGAAATCCTTACCGTTTTGGGCACGTATTACAAAATTATTTAGAACTATATGAGTTGAATCAGACTTCGAGTCCTCACTGAAAATGTCCCCCAAGGTCCTTTCTACCTCATATTAAAGTTTCATAATTTTTGAAATCCGTTTACCTAAGCAACAACTATCTATTCTAAAGACGTGCGGGATGCCTTATAAGGTCAATTTAAGGTCTAGAGTCTGAGATTCCTCTTATAGTTCATTCAATTTAAGCGCAAGTGAAAATATATCATTCTAAGGGATAGGATGACTGGGAATTCATTTGCTTCACATTTGAGTTCCTGAGTAAAAGTAACATCAACGTACTTTTTAAATTGAATTATGGAATTGTTGTATCGTGATGTGGATATGTGACTGAGAATGCCGTCAATTCTTGAGACGACGATGCTTTGATTTGTAATAGGGATGCCTGAAGGGGCAATTGGGTTCCTCCAAATACTTGGAAGGTGTAACGCAGTTCCCCTAGAGGTCCTTGCACTACCAGATGGGTGCGAGATGCCCAGGAGTAATGGGGTTCCCTGGATGATCATAATAGCATGAATTTATATTAAATATAACTTTAGTACTTCTGAACTGAGCTACTGATTATCTATAGGGAAAAGTTATTACTCGTATTGATTTGTCATGTATTTTGAAAAGGTTCTCAAGTAAGTTAATGTGCAAGTGATTTACTAAACTTTCTATTAAGGCTTTCTTTGTCAGTAATAATTGATTTGTGTAGTATAGACCGTTGGACTTTCTACTTTGTGGATTTAGACTCACTGGTTGTTGACTTTATCTTTTCACATTAATAGAATGTCGATCATACCTGCCTCTCCTATGGTCTTTTATGGAGTACCTATTGACTTCACATGGGAAGAGAATGAATTCATTGACCTCGGTTTTGCGGATATACTTTATTCGAATCAAGTCACGTATGGTCGTTGATATAGGGCCTCCGACAAGGTACATCACTCTTGGGTTCATCAAGATGTACGCCCACGTCAATGGGCACACGGTGGGTCCACTGCCACTATTCGCCGATGGGTTAGGAAATGGAGGTAGCCTTGCCGCATAGACAGGAGGTAGGAGGGAAGCTGGATTTTTGAGAGCTCAGAAGATTTTTGATAGAGTCAGGGGCTAAGGGGCAACCACGTGTACAGCTGGGTGGGGATGGGATGACCAACGTACAAGGCGGTGTAGTCAATAGTAGGGGTGTAAATGGGTCGGGTCAGGTCGGGTCGGGTCGGGTCGGGTTTTGATGTTACCTGACCCGACCCGAAACACATTAGACTCGCATCGGAAATTCGGGTCGGGTCGGGTTTCTAGGTTTTCCTCTTCTTCTTCTTTTTTTCACCTCCCTTTTTTCTATTTGTTCCTTTTATCAAACCGGGAAAAGCCATGGATCCTGCAAAGTTCATCCATCTCCTGGGTTATAAGATTGTTATGAGCTTCTTGCGACACATACTAGTTGTAAAAAATAGATTATACAATTAGCAATTGTTGTCCCTTCTCCGAGTAAGAAGAGTAGCTTATAAATTCTGAGTTATAAATGGAAAATCTAGGTGATTGGAGTATGTGTAGGAATGCAAATGGATCTTGAGTTTGATGGCAACATGCATTACGATGATCGACCAAACTGCCATGCCAATGCAAAAGCTGATAAAAAAAGGGACATGCATAGCAAACCTTAACATTGTGTAGATATGCTGATCTGGTACATAGAAAATAAAAGAATATCGTTAGTTAGGTGTCATATAACTCATACCTTCTCGATCTCATGCTTAAATGTTTCAAAGACTTCGTTGCTCTTTGCCAATGCATCCTACACAATAGAAACAGATTTTTGCGGTGCTTAATTTGTCTAGAAAAGGTAGCCCATAGTTTAGAAAGGCTTAAATAAAGAAAGCACCTTGTTCTAGTGGGAAGACCAAAAGGGGCACCATCAATGTACAGAGAGCACTCAACGTACAGCTCTGACTGTCTCTCGTCTGCAGTATGATCAATCTCTGCAGAAGGATTGAACAGAGACGCCATATAACAAGCGAAAGCCTAATCAAAACAGAATTTTGGCCACTAAACCATAGCCCAATAATTGAAAACATAGATGTCAACATACAAAGGGGAAAACCAGAATTACTGAACCTTAATACTACCAAGATTCTGCCTTTCCCTGAAAATTCACACCATCTTAAGAGAGATAACTCTCCTTACACCATCACATAGTCCGTCTACCTACAATCGACGACACTTTTCGAATCCGCAATCAATTCAATCAAGTCGACACAACTTCACCACCGCACTCAACCCCTTCATCAAATTGAAACTACAAAGAAGACCCACTTCAGCTCCGACGACCGCCGAGCTGACCCAGAAAGATTTTTCACCACTCCAGACTCCAAAATTCCCAAATTCCATCACTGACGCCCATCGCAATCCCGAACGAAATCAAAAGGATCCTCTTTTGCCATCCTTTTCCCCTCGCGAAAGAACCCAAAAAAAAAAAGGAATAAACCATACCCGCTGATTCGGAGAGTGCTTGGCGGGCAAAGCGCCCTCCAAGTTCTCCACCCGGAAGGTGACGAAGAAGAAGTACGCCAAAGCTCCTCGCGGATCAAGAAATCCATGGAAGCACGGACCTGAGGGGTTTCCGGTGACGGACGGCAACGATCGACTGATTCGGAGGCGACTAGGGTTCCAGCGTTGAGACGAGGGGTGGCGACGGCGACGGCGACGGCGAGGTGGAGGCGCGTCGATCGGAGGAGAGGCCAAACTGGCAATCGTGAGCAAAGGCACAATCGTTGGAGAAGAAGGCGGAGCCGAGAAGGAGTACATGTTTGACGGTAAAGAAAGATGAGAACGTGTTTACTGTTTGTGTTTGGAAGTAGGAGTTAATGTGTTCCGAGTAATGTTCCAACCTTGACCTGACCCAAAACATATTTCTTTACTTCTTGTATATCTGACCCGAAACATGTATTATACTTGTTTCGTGTTCGGGTCGTGTTCGGGTCGGGTCGGGTCACGTTTTTTGACACCCCTTGTCAATAGTACAGACCTTTTGAATTCCTCAGTATACCCCACTTGTCGATGATGTACATATATAAATAAATAAGAAATGAAGTTACCCTGTTTACAGAAGTCCACATGTACCTCAGGATTAATTTAGTCCCTTACACTTCCGCATACTTAAAAAAAGTGAAACGAGAAAGATAATGGCACTAGTAGTTCTACATTAGTCGTGACATGCTGGGATGCAATAGTGGAAACTCCAAATTAAATTGATTTGCGTGTTTAATTAATTAAATCGTGACCCCAAAGTTAAGATCAATATGAATTTGGGAGAATTCAAGCTAAGTATTTATTTAGTAATCTATTAATATTTCCTTGATAATTCACCTCTAGGAAAGTCACTACAAGCTTCCTACGAAATTGCAAAAGCTCATCTATTCGTGCCCCCCTTGTTTTAATTCTTTATTTTGGACCCAACCATCACATCTAACGTTCATGATTGTTTTATTTCTTTTTTTCCTTTTCTATACTCCAATCTTCCATTTTGCTTATTTAATCAAACATCTCAACAAGAAATTGCATATCAGTCCATTTCACAATATGAAATCTAAAAATTAATATAGTTCCATTTAAGTATATTTTAACTTATGGTTTCTACAATAATAAAATTATAACTTCATTTAGAGTTACAAATTCATTTTCCTTCTATTCTAATTAAGTGTTTTCATAAGTTTTTGGAATTGAGAACCGACTTGATTCTCTCCTCCCAAGAATCAGCCTATAACTGGATTAATTGATATTTGACTGGACCTCACAAAATTATTAGTAGCTCGTCCAATTAGGGACTAATCGTATGGGCCGATAAGCACCGAGACTATGTTCTTCGTGTAATGACCATTCACTCCTGCATTTTTCATTCAAAAAAAAATCTGAAATTCTCATTTACAACTCCATTTACAAGGCCAGTACATTATCTCGGGTGGAATTCGAATGAAAAGGATGGACTGACACGCCCATAATGACATCGACTTCTTCAGCCATAAACAACGCCTTTTTTAGCCGATTTCAAATCATGAGAATTCATTATGGAACGAAACGTACGACTTTTTTTTTCGGGTAAAAATAAATTTCATTCATTTATCATAATTAAATACAAATTTCCTAACAAAGTAAATCTAAAAATAGCAACAAAACAAAATGAAATCCAAAAAAAAATAAAAAAAATAGAGAGTATGGCTCATAGCTCTTATCCCAAAAGACTAGATATATTACGGTATCAAAAAACAATCGGTGTTCGATCAGCAAAACCGTCAATGATAAGCACACATCGAGATCTTTCTGTGAAAAAGCTGCGGCTAGCAATGTGCACATAGAATCGGCGTCCTCAATACCATCTTCAATAACATCTGTCATATGGAGAGAATAATCTACTACAAATCAAACACTTCTAAAAAAAACTCCTAAATCTAGATTTAGGTTGAGAGAGAAGTTTCCAAATTTAGATCTATATCTAAATCGGGAGGAGAGCTTCTGCCGAATTTTGGAGTAGTTATAGCAAATATTTTCGTTTCTTTTTGGTCGGGGCATAGCAAATACTCCACATTCCCCCAAAAAAATGAGGGATAAAATTACATAGGAATTTACGTTGCCCATGGGAGTGTCGGACGTGAGATTCTGAAGCGTCTCTTTTGGGGACGATGAATTTAGATTGTCCTTGCGCTCCCAAGTGGGCCTAACTGCATGTGAAATCCCTCATTTTCGATAGAAGCGTCAAGTTTGATAGAAGCATAATAATAGATATGAGTCGTGAGTTGATATATACGAGAGTAGGTGATATCAATTAGTATAATGCGCTTCTATTAGACAATATTAGATAGAAGCACAGACATAGAGAACGATGCATTTAGAGCTCTATAGTGGTTTGATTTGGTGTAAGCTTATATTCACTCACCTAGACAAATAGCCTACTAGCTTGATTTTACTAGGCATCTTTGTGTAGTTACAGTAATATGTGCCACTTATACTCAAGCACTTCATCTCGAAGCTAATGCAGCTTATAACGATGCGGATAGATGTCACTATTTCACAACTAAGTACAAACTATAACATTGATACACTTCTCCAGAGATTACACTTTTAGTTCTCAAAAGACAATAGAAGGATGTAAACTTTTTCTATTAATGGATTGTTTGTCACTTCCGACCTCATTGCATTTGCGACCTTTGTTGATCTCTTTTTATACTCTTCAATAACCAATCTTCTCATTGGACAATCTTGAAGAGGCCAAGCTATCTGTTGGACAATTGTTGACAAGATAAATCTTGCTGATGAAGTCAATGAATCTGAGATTTAGGAGGTTTGCTAACCTGTACAATGAAATCTTCCAATTTCCAAAATTAGAGTAACTCGAACTATGAAAAGTAATCAATTTTTAGAATATTTGTTTATCAATCAAAATATCACGCATAATTGGTGTTGGTGCGGAAACGACAGGATCTTGTAATTATGTCTGTCACGCCCCGATTCTCGAGCACGCGTCCATCCCTCACTGGTCAATGAAATAGCGATGTCCAAGGACACATCGCCAACCCATTCATTTTAATACGCATGCAGAAGCATAATAAAATCCCCAGACAATAAAACAATGGAATATAAAAGTATGACCAAAATTTTCAAACTATACCAACCACACTTATATATATAACACAACTAGTCATAAATAATACAAGCCAAACCAAACTTTGATTATCCAAATACTTAAGGTTTAACAAACAGGGGCGGGGGGTCTAGCAACCACGTCTACTCCTTATCGCTAAACTCCTCTTGCTCCACATCCTCGTCCCCATTTGAGCCGTCTACCGAGTACACCGGGGATTCTGACTCTTCAAGCTTTGGATCCTTCACATCGTCTACCACTGCACCCTCAAGGTCTACTGTACCCTTACCAAATGCAACCTCTAAAACGTACCGAAGCACGTCAGATTCTGGCATAGGGCCCTCCCTTTGCCCATCATGATAGTGATGATACCATGACTGGTACTTGTGGGGTACATTTTCAAGTTCACCCACATCAACTTAGACGGTGGATTTTATCAGCACACACTCCAATCCTTCAAGGTAGGGGTGTATTGGAATATGATAACCTATCTCGGTGATTTCTTCAGGTATACCAAAATGCACGAGAGAAGGAGGAGGTGCTGCCATCTAGGGACCTGAAATGTTGTTCCATAACGAGGTGAGACTACGTCTCAGCAACTTCTACCCTCCTAAGACTCGATTAGGAAGAAAATACGCCCTAAGAACTGCCTAAGCACACCACGGTTCAGAGGACTTACCTTGGTCTCAGTTCCAAACTGCAAGTCAGTATATATCAAATATACATAAACCACATCAATTCACCCAATCAGATTAAACTATCGATCAATCGACTCAGTCGATTATATGTTATCACGACCTTCCCCTGGTCAATACATTCAATACTATCTATAAAGTCCTATCAAATCAGGACTGCTCACCCAAAGCTGATAAATGGATAGTATAGCTCGCCTAAAGCTAATAATATAGTATACTGTATATATGCTCGCCCAAAACGGATAGATTAGGGCCCCCAAGCCATCATAGTATCATACCCTGATCCTCGAGCGCGTGCCCATCCCTTACCCGGTCAATTAATAGCGACGTCCCAGGACGCATCACCGACCCTTTCTTGTTAATATACGCAGGCGGAAGCAGATATAAATCCCCAAACAATAAAACATTAGGATAGAACAATAGGACTAAATTTCAAACCTTTAAAAACATCCGCTCTTATATACATTGCAAACCAATGCACATATATACAAGGTGAACTATTAAGTCAAATTCAACTTAAGCCAGTTTAAAAACAAGGTCTACAAGCGAGGGTGGGGTTCTACAAACTACAGATCCTCATCCTCCTCTTCATCGTCCTCCACACTCCAACTGGAGCTTTCAGCAGACTGCACCGGACTTCCGAGATCTTCAAAATCCAAGTCTTTCGCATCTACAACTGGGCCCGGAGGGGGATCTGCAGTGCCTTTTCCAAAGGCGGCCTCCAGAACACACAGGGGTATCTCAGACTCCGGTAGGGGACCCTCTCTCTAGCCATCTTGAGCCTGGCGGTACCACGATCTATATCGATGGGGCACCTTGTGAGTGAGACCCACATCGATCCAAACTATAGACCTCACCAGCTCATAGGTCCAACCCCTAGGGCACCCATGAAACAGAAAGTAAGAGGTCTGCTCTGTGATCTTCTTAGGCCGACCCAAAAACTCAGGAGGGGCCATCTAAGGACTTGATATGGTTATTTAATAACTAATGAGACAACGTCTCAGCAAGTTCTACCCCTTAAGACTCGATTAGTAAACCAATACACTATGGGCTGCCTATGCACACATGGGTCAGAGGACTTACCTTGGCCTCAGATTTCACCTGCAAATCAGCACAGTTCGATAGGCACCCAAGTAATCACAACAGATCGAAACATCGATCAGTCGACCTAGTCGATTACATGTCAACATGACCCTTCCCCAGTCATCTCAACCCATACTATGCATTTTATAAGATAGTATACCTAGTCATTGAGCCGCGTGCATTCTCTAAGGCGTCATATATGCCAAGGTGATGTACTTAATTACCGAGCCACGTGCATTCTCTAAGGCGTCATATACGCCAAGGCGACGTACTAATCACTAGCCCCGTGCATTCATTAAGGCATCATATATGCCAAGGCAATGTACTTAATCACCAAGCCACGTGCATTCTCTAAGACGATATACCAAGGGGGTGCATGACAAACCAAAATTTATGTTCCAGAAACAATTTTTCTATTCCAAACCTGTTTCTGGAATAAAAATCCGTTTGATAAACTTATTCCATTTTTCTATTTTTGGAATAGATTTCTATTCCAGAAATAGGTTTGGAATAGAAATCGAAGTAGAAATTTTCTACTTCTCTATTTTTGGAATAGAAATGAGAAATAAAAAATTTTCCCATCATTCGTCAACCGGTCCTTCATCCGTTGCCACCGACCATCGTCCGTCGGGCGCTGCCCGCCCGCCGCCGATCGCCCCCCGCCGCCGGTGGCCGCTACCGCCGGTCACCGGTCGCTGCTACCGCCGGTCACCGGTCGCTGGCCGCCACTGCCAATCACCCCCCGCCGCCGCCGCTGGTCACCGGTCGCCCCCGCTGCCGCCGCCACCGCCGATCGCTGACCGCCGCCGTCCGTCGCCGCTATCCGCCGGTCCACCGTCCGAAAGGAAGAAATTTTGTGTCATTATCGAGACAAATTTCTATTTTTAGAGTAGAAATTTTGTGTCGTTATCAAACGGTTATTTTTGCTTAGAAACTCTTCTAGAAATAAATATAGAAAAATCTATTTCTGTTCTAGAAACTATTTCTGGAACAGAATGGTTGTCATGCACGCCCCAAATTACCAAGCCACGTGCATTCTCTAAGGCGACTTATTCGCCAAGGTGACGTACTAAACACCGAGCCACGTGCCATTTCTAGGTGATGTGTATACTCAACTATTCACATGCATTCTCTAAGGTGTCTTGTACGCCAAGGCGACCTATTTAGTCACAGAGCCATGTCATACAACTTTCTTTCTCACCACTTTATACAACCTATTAAAATATCAAAGGCGTTGTAGACCCACACTCGGTCATTTCCAATCAATTACTGAAATTGAACAACTTAGGAATAAAATTCTAAAATTCACAATTAATTCAATTCAACACAAATCAACGCTCAAATAAATAAACAGACTGCACCACGATAATCGGCATGAAATTCTGGTCGTTGACTATCCCTGCCTAATTTCCGGAAAAATAAATAATTAATTAATTAATTTTGAAAATTATTAAATAAATACAATAAATCCAATTTAGGCCCGTAATGCCTAATTGGAGCCCAAGACGAGCCCGGAAAATTACTGAGACTCGTTCAATAAATAATAGAAGCTCTCTACTTGCTAATGACTAAGTCTAACTACCTAACATGCATCATTAAGTCACTAATTTAATTATTCTAAACTAATCTAACCACATAATCATGCTTAATTAACACTAATCAACCCTTAAGCATCATTAGCAAACTAAGCAAGGATTAGTGAGCGAAACTCACCTGTTTAACAATCTGCTCGGATTGAAACGTCGGGAACGTCGCAGGAGATGTTTTACTCCAAGGCGGGCCTAAGCTCCGGGGCCCACAAGCACCTCAAAATGGGCCTAGAAGTGGCTGTGATACCCACTTTTTTGCTTGCTGGAAAAGGCTGCAAAACAGAAGGAAACAAGTCGGTTTGGTGTGGGAAGGCTCGAGGGAAGACTTCAAGGTGGTTTCGGGTTCAAACGGGGACTCGACGGGTCTCCAACGGGCTTCCACAGCCACCTACAGCAGCTGGACAGAAGGCTGGACAGCATGAGGCATGCACGGCTGGCGGGCGTGCGAGGACAGCAAGAGGCGGGCGATGAGGCGCGAACGGCGGTCCAGTGGTGCTCCGGCGTGTGACAACCTGCAACTGCTGTCTCCGGCGTTGCTGGCTATTCCTACTTCCACTAGCTTCTTGCTGGTGCGAAAAATGGAGAAGAGAGGGATGGGTTGGTCGGTCAAAGAGAGAGGATGAGGGAAAGAGAGAAGTGGGGGGTCCCTTGGCCTTGTTTTTCCACACTCTTGTCCCCCAAAGACTTGTCCATCAAGCCAATAATCCATGGCTGCTATTAAGCCACCAACACCCTCTTCACAACATATGAAATGGTCCAAAATGGCTAGGGGGAAGGGGGCACACGAATTTTGCAAGAATTGGCTTCAATTGGTCACTTGATTCACTTTAAATCAACCTCAATTGATCCTCATAAATTCAATTGATCCATCCTCAATCATCTTGGCATTTTCCTTCACCCTTGGATCCATCTTGCTTCCTAATTTTGCAACCAAAATAATCACCGGCCTTTTTCTGAACAAAAACAATCCTGCGACGACTTTTTCCCAAAAAGTCTCGGTTGTCAGAAAAATCTTCTGAGACTGAGTCGACCCTCCTAGAATTTATTGTGACATGACAGAATCTTCAATTTCTGAAATCGGACTTGAATTGGCAGTCAATTTCCATTCAGCGCGTTTTTAGTATGACCTAGGCTACCGGGTAGTTTTTAGAGATTTTTAGTACAAATGATCCGTGATCGATTTTCTTCGAACCACTATGAACCCACTTGACTTAATGGCGACTCTCGATTGTTGTAAAAATCTCGATGATTCAATTACAGACATAGGGTACCAAAATGACAGTAAAATCAAATTAGTGCTGGTTAACGAGAATTTTCCAATTTAGTAGTCACTCACGATTAGCCACACATCTTCGTCGAACCAACCTAGCTCTGATCTTAAATCGATTTTTAACTATGCCGTAATTGCCTCTAAAGATGAGCACAGTCGAGAAGCCGATTCCTGGTCGAATTCTTGTTCGTAAAATTCTAAACGCAAGTGCACGTGTCGAACAAGTAATATAATGATGAGAAAAAGTATTGTCCCACGGAGATCGATGATTAATAAACCAATTAAATACTAAAATAGACTAATTCTAAAATTTATCTAACAGATCAAAATATAATTAAGAATAAATTAAAAACGAAATTTGTAGACTAAATGCAGTAAATCAATCAGATAAATATGTTAGAGCATCCGATTTCACCATAACCACTAGATATGAATTTCAGATTATTGTGAATACAAGAACGATATCAAACATGTGATAGCGGAATTTCCTAATCTATTTACTATCCTATCTCTAGGTATAGCAAACCTACTCAGTTTATTAATCCACTATATCTCTACGTGAATTAAAATAAACATGAATGCATTAAAAACTATGAATATTCCCGGCTTACAATGAGTTTTTTGGATCATCTTATCACCGAAAGCTACACAAATAACGCGGTATATCTCTATCCACGTTTAATTCATGGTTATATATTATAATGAGCAATTACATATTATCACTTTTCAGTCTCAAACATGCACATCAGATCATTCAAGTGGTGGCCAGTCACTCAAAAGCATTACGTACAATAAAATATAACTCACATGATGAAATCAATTATAGAACATAAAAATCATGAAATTCACATCATCATGGTTAGGCTACATTGTAGCCCTAACAAAAGAAAATTAGAACATAGTAGAAGAATAAATAAAAATATAAATCAAACTCAGCATCTTGAATCAAAGAGCAAGAATTCTGTCACCACTTTTGTCTTCTCTTCAAAATACTTGAAAAAACTCTCAGAACAATAAAAAAACGACCTAACCTAAAAAAACCTGACTGCTCTCTTTCTTTCCTATTTATAGGAGATCCAAAATATCTCTCTCCCAACGCTTGCAGATAACATTAGGGAACAAAATCAAGAATTTCCTAATTTGATATCCATCTTCCACTGCTGCTTTTATTTGAATTCCTAATATTTGCCATTCTTTTCCTTATCTTCTCCATATCTCATTATTCTGCATAAACAAGGAAAATTCAAATAATCAGAAGGAAATCCAAATATTTTCCCATAGATAATGCATTAATTGTTGCCTCAAATAGGTAAAATAACTCTATTTTTATAGAGTTATCAATTCTCAAGTCTATTGCATTAAAATTCCTTAATAGCTTCCCTAGATAGTCTAGTTATCTCGAAAGTGATCAGCTCTGAGAACAACCCTATAGGCGCGTCAATGAAATGCCCGATTTATTCAGTAGAAAATAGGGTTGAAAATCTGTGATGCCACACATAGTATATTAAATATGCTCGCCCAAAGCTGATAATAAGGTATACTACTCACACAAAGCTTACATATCGCCCGTAGGCTGATATAGTATACCGGTATACTGCTCGCCTAAAGCTGACATATCGCCCGTAGGTCGATATAGTATACCACTCCAACCATATAGTCAATTCATCATTTTTATCATACCCGATAAAAATAGCCGTGTGTGGATACACGGTTGGCCTTAGCCAAAATACCATAATTTCACTTCCACAAATCCCACCATTTTATATGATCCACCAAAATATTTTTGGTGTTGTAAACCGACGCTTGGTTATTTTCCAATAAATTACTGAAATTAATTAATTTAGGAATAAAATCCTAAAATCACAATTAAATCGATTCAGCACAAATTAGAGCTCAAATAAATAAATAGATTGCACCACAATAACCAGCATAAAATTCCAGTCACCGGCTATCCCGGTCTAATTTCCGAAAAATAAATAATTAATTAAATAATTACGAAAAATATTAAATAAATGCCAATAAATCCAATTTATGCCCGTAATGCCTAATTGGATGCTGAAACGGACCCAGAAAAATTCCAAGGTTTGTTCAATAAATAATAGAATGTGTCTACTCACTAAATACACTAACATGCATCGACAGATAATTAAATTAACTAATCTAATTTAATCTATCCACCTAAACCATGCTTATTTAATATAATCAACCCCTAAACGTGATTAATCGACTAAGCAAGGATTACTGAGGTCCACTCACTTGTTCAGCGAGCCGAACGGTTCAAAATGTCGGGGATGCAACGAGGAACAACTTCCTTCAAAGTAGGCCTAGCAACCGAGGTCCGGAACCACCTCAAAACGGGCCACAAAGCTGCTGGAAACCCACCAACAAACTCTCTATTTGCTGCTACAAAAGAGAGGAAACAAGGTTGGTTAAGCGAGGCGAGACCGGCGGAGGTTGCACGGGCACTCGGCGAGCTGAACGGCAGCTCCGGTGGCTCCCATGGCCACTCACGACGGCTGGATAGCCTCCTAGACGGCAAGACAACCTCTAGGAACGGCGAGCTGGGCGGAGCAACGCCACTGGACACGGCTAAGGCGCAGCAAGTTAGAACGGGCGGGCGGTGGCGGAAACGGCGAACGACTTAGGGCGGTGGCTTGCTGGCTTGCTCCAGCGGCTTCTCTGCTAGCTAGGGGTCTTCGAATGGCAAGAACAAGGGGAAGGAGGGCAGCTCAACCGGATGAGGGGGAAGGGGGGAGAGAGAGGACAAGGGGGCCTACCATCGCCAAATTTTCTCTTCCATGGTCTCCTTGACCATTCCTCCACCACCAACACCTTCCTTGGCCCTCATTCAACCACCCATGCTTCACTTGTAACCTTTGAAATGGTCCAAAATGGGCTAGGCAATGGGGCATACGAATTTCAATGGTTTTCCTCTCAATTGGACATTTGTTCATGCTTAAATCAACATGATTCGGCCTCAACAAATCCCGTTGTCGAGTCCTCGATCAAATCGATATTTTTCCTTACCAATACAACCCACTTGCTTCCCAATTTTGCAATCAAAAACAATCCCCGGCATTTTTTGGACAGAAACGGCCTTACTTCGATTTTTTCCCAAAAAGTCTCGGTTTACAGAAAAATCTTTTGAGACTGAGTCGACGCTCCTAGAATTAATTGTGACACGATAGAATTTTCAATTTCTGAAATCAAACTCAAATTCGCGATTAATTTCAATATGGCACATTTTTAGCGTGACCTAGGCTACCGAATAAGTTTTAGAAATTTTTAGTGCAAATGACCCGTGGTCGATTTTCTTCGAGTCACAATGAACCCACTTGACACATTGGCGACTCTCAGTTGTCGTGAAAATCTCGAGGATTCAGATACGGACACAGGATACCAAAATGATAGAAAAATCAGTCTAGTGCCGGCCGACGAGAATTTTCCAATTTAGTAGTGTCATCCACAATTAACCACACATCTCAGTCGAATCGACCTATCTTTGATCTCAAATCGATTTTTAACTGTGCCCTAATGGCCTCTAAAGATGAGCACGGTCGAATAGTTGATTTCTTGTCGAATTCTTAAGTCTCTGCATTAAAATTCCTTAATGACTTCCCTAAATAATCTAGTTATCTCGAGAGTGATCAACTCTGAGAACAGCCCCATAGGCGCGTCGATGAAATGCCCGATTTATTTAATAGAAAACATGATTAAAAATCTGGGATGTCACAATGTCAACTCGCAAACTCTAGAGAAATAAATGAGAAATAATAAGAACACCAGAAATTTACGTAGTTCGGTCCGAGTATCGGTACCTACGTCCATGGGGAGAGCCAGCAGCAAATAATCCACTATAATTGGAGAATCATAGTTTACAATCGTTCAAACGCTCAAATGTTTCTCACACCTAAATTTAAGCCCAAACCTAAAGTGTTTAAATAAACAACTCACTTGAACATAAACTCACTGCACAAAATTATCACGCGTTCAAACTCAAAACAAAACGCTCTACGTATGCCAAAATCAAGAACTCCAGCATTCGTCTTTGGTCCGCGTACGTACGTCTTCACATACCTTTTCAAGGCATCGCGTGGCTTCAAAAACTTGCGGCTCCTCTCTCAAGCGGATCATGGACGTGCAGAGGGCTTCACGTTCCTTTTAGCTTTTATATTGTGTGCCCAAAGTCAAGACTTTGACTTTGGGCCCCACATCTCTTTCCTTCTTTAAAAGGGAAGTGGGACGCAGCAGGTAAAGGGAAGAAAACCTTCCTTTTTCTCCCTTTTTTCTTTTATCTCCCTTAAAGATAAATAGATAATAAAATATATAGTGTGCCCCTTTATTTTGTCTTCTAGTGACAAACCATATCCTCCTTGTTTCGTTGCTTAGTTTAATCATCAACAAAATTCGGTTTAACAAATTGTTATCCAAATTCAAACTCGATACGTTAATTTAACAATTGGTATACTCCATTTAGATATTTCTTGAGATTGACAATCATTCAATTTTTAGCAATTTCTCCCTTAATATGAAAAATAATAGCTTATTGAAAATGAACTAATCTATTAAAAAACTAGTAAAACATGGCATAACATTAGTAGATAAGAAATTTCTAAGTGGTTTCACGAATCAAGCTACTAGAAAAATCTCATGTCACTTCTCCTAGTGCTTGAATTTTGATCTAATTTAGTAGACGAGACTATTGCCAGGTAACATATATCAATTAAGATAATGCGCGTTGAACGACAACCGCATCTTCGAAGCATTAGATATATAAAGTTTCATCTACTAATCACATCTTGAACGTCTTTGTACCGCTCTTCAAGCATGACAATGCTGTATAATCAACACGTTTCTCTCCTCCCTTGCGTGGCTCTCGCATATTTGATGCAGTCAATTATTTAGGTCGGAGGTCACTTAATAGGAAGTCTCCTTTTGAGGCATGATCCACGTGAAATGAACGACTTTGTGGTCCACGCTGTCGTAATCAACAGGCTTCCAAGCAAACTGGTGGTTCTCGTAATGCTCTTCAAGCATGACAATGCTGTATAATCAACAGATTTCTCTCCTCCCTTAGGTGGCTCTCACATATTTCATAAAGTCAATTATTTATGTCGAAGGTCACTTAAAAAAATAAAAAGTCTCCTTTTTGAGGCATGATCCACGTGAAATGGAGGGCTTTGTTGTCCACACTATCGCAGTTACAGGCTCCCAAGCAAACTGGTGGTTCATAGATTGTAATTTTAAAACATTGTTTCGTGACCACAAGACAGATGATCGTCATCGGACAAGCCTGACGACGATGAGATGTTTGAAAGTTTGGACAGAATTTGACTTTATCATTAGTAGATAATGTAATTTCACTAGACTAACAATAACAATTGTCCTAGATCCGTCCTATTAAGATTATAACTTTGGTATAGTATCCTTTAATTCAACGAATTATTGATGGAAGCTCGTTGATTATTAAGACTGAGAAATCATAATCAAAACGAGAAGTCGGTGTCCATGAATGAGCTCCAATTATTGATGGAAGCTCGTTGATTAGTGATATACTGAGCAATGATAAACAGCCTGTGATCTATGTAGGTTGCTCAAGATCATGAGTTTGGTTGATGATGACATGAACGATTTCAATGAGGTATTGCAATAAATTACAATCAATGATTTCCTTTTCCTTGACATCTTAACAAATGGATAAATGTGTAGGGCGCATCAGATGCATGAATCTACACGCTGTGCACCATCACCAATCACCATCCAACCCACTGTCCACTAGCTCGAATTTGGAAACAAATTCTCAAAATTGGAGCTCATTCATGGACACCGACTTCTCGTTTTGATTATGATTTCTCAGTCTTAATAATCAACAACCATCATAAGTTACATCTGTAGAGCAGATTTTCTATTGTGGGCATTGTAGGACACCACGTACGGGGAAAGGGTTTTTAATGTGAGAGATGTCCTACAATTCAAAGCCACCCTAACCAAACCTATATTAACTTTGTGTTAGCGACGCCCTATCCATTAGGGGCGGCTAAATTTTGGGGGCAATAGATTTGGCTTTTTTTTCAGGGGGTGTGTCTCCCAAAAACAGTTGCTACACGAGATTCAATCGACAGCCAACGACCTTTAGCTTTGAGTGCAGAGATCTCCAAGCTCGGGATTTCGTTCGGCGTTCGGTCTATTTTTTATACAGTGCTTCGCATTTATTCCTAACCGAACGTCGCAAAGATGTTCTATGACATTTTCTTACCGTTTCTTCTAGAAATTTGGAGACTCCTCACTCATTTTCTTTCATATGTTTGCCTTTTTCTTTTCTTTTTTTATACTCGATGGTCTATGAGAGAATGTTTTTATAATTTGAGATATTTTTTTGGTGAAAGTAAGTAATTGTATTGAGCTTTGCCAACTATACAAGATGAAATCTCGGCACCAAAACTTGCACTCAAAATGACAAGACGTCAAGGCAAGTGGAAGGGTACCGAGATGAAAAACAACAAGCAACAAACGGTAACAGCCACCACACAGCAGAGCAGAGCCAGACAATGGCCACCACCAGCAACCAAAGGAAAAAACAAAAGGCAACTGAGGGATCAAACGGATGCAGCCATATCACCCCAAGCACCAAACCAAAACCAAAAGGCACAGCTCAAGCATCCTAGTCGAGAGAAGTCGCGACCAGCACAAACCAGGGGTAGGAATCTTCGGAGAAGCAGCCAACCTCAAGGACCTCGGTGGTAGCTCAGCACAAGAACGTCCACCATAGAAGGAGTTCGAAGGAGACGGACGCTAGAACAACCATTCTCAGGGATCAAACCAGCCACCGAAATAGCAGCTACACAGAGAGCAGCTTCGTGGATTCGGTCAATAATCACCTGAAGAGAAAACAATCGGATCGATGCCCCAGGCATGCTGGAGTCTCCTATTCCATGCGGTACTGTTGACATTCCTGAAAGTTAGAGCCTTATCTCGGACAACCTTAAGGAGATGGTTCTTCGGGGCCGGGATCGTAGGAGTTAGCTCTCTAAACAAAATATCATTCTTGTTCTTCCATATAATGTGACAGAGGGCTCCAAGGGAGAAGCGGACAATGCACTTAAAGAACTCTTTACCCGAGAGTAGAGTCATAGCCCATCGAAGATTATCCGCCCAGGACCTGTTGCGCCAAGGTAGATTGCACCTGGCAGCCCAAAAAAAACCAAGGCCGAAGGTGACGCGGCACCCAAAGAACAAATGGTTAATGGAGTCCAGAGTCTCATTGCAAAAAGCCCACAAGCCACTATCGATTCTACCATATGACAATAATAGTGCTTGGGTAGGGAGCCTCTAGTTGGTAATAAGCCAGAGATTGAACTGGTACCAGGGTGAGATGGAAGAACTCCAAATGAAGGTGTGCCAGGAGACCCGGTCCTTCTTCCGCCTCATGGCCTCCTAGGCCGAGGCAACTATGAAACTCTCAGACGGACACTCCTTCCACCGGAAACGGTCCGCATTCTGAGAGAGGATGGGTAGAGCAAGCTGCCCCGAATCCAGAACATCCTTTAAAGGCTGACCAGTGGGGGAATGAAGATCCGCAACGGTTGCCTGCCATGGAATCCCGAAGCTGTAGATGAAAAAGTCTGAAAAGATTAGATTTGACGACCCCCTAAGGTGCCAGTAGTCGAACCAGAGGGAAACCGAGCGTCCATCCCCTATACTCTACTAGAAGTAGTTGTGGTAAGGCCTCCTAAGTTGGAGGATCTTCTTCCAAGCCCACGAATAGTAGGTCAATTTACTGGCAACCCATAAATTTTTTCTTTTTAAAAAGGTGGAGTGGATCCACCTGCACCATAAGGACTCTTTATCAGAGAAAAGGATCCATATATGCTTGAGCATAGCCGCCTTATTATAATCCTGAAGCCCTCTAATGCCAAGACCTCCCTTTTCTTTTGGAAGGCAAACATCCTCCCAAGCAACCTTCGCACCCCCTACCCAAGGCAGGGCCTTTCCAGAGGAACTGCCTGAGGGTTCGCTCAATCTGGTCTAATACAGCTATGGGAATAATGAAAACACTAGCCCAATAAGCTTGAATCGCATGAAGGACCGACCTGATCAGTTGTAGATGGCCGGCGAAAGATAGAAATCAATGGGTCCAAGACTGTACCCTCGCTATAATACGGTCAACAAGCGCACGGCAATTTGTCTTGCTTAGCCTCTTGGTAATGATTGGCACCCCCAAGTAGCGAACTGGCAAGCTCCCCTCATGAAACCCTAGTGAGTGTAGGATTTCATCCCTTGAAGCCACCGACCCTCCTGCCAAAAAGACCTCACTCTTCGTTGGGTTAGGGAGAAGACCACTCCAAGAAGAAAATAAGTCAAGGCCTTCCTTTAGAATGCAAACCAAGGGCAAGTCAGCTTGACAAAATAAGAAGACATCATCTGCGAAGAATAAATGTGACAAGCTTGTTGCTTTGCACCTCCAAAAAAATTTGAAGTCTGACCTCAAAGAGCGCCTATAGAGGACTCCGGAGAAAACCTCAATTATCAAGGTGAAAAGGTAAGGGGAGATAGGGTCACCCTGCCGAAGTCCTCTAGCACTAGTGAAAAAACCATGTAACTCCCCATTTAAAGCAACAGAGAATTTAGGGGTGCGAACACATACTAGGATGAGACGAACCAAATGCTTAGGAAAACCGAAGCCAAGGAGAACAAGCTCAAGGAAATCCCAGTCGACCGTGTCATAGGCTTTCTGGAAATCCACTTTGATTGCACATTTAGGAGTATATGGCTCAATGTGGAATCCAGTAAAGAGTTCGTGGGCCAGAAGAATGTGATCTCTGATCCGCCGACCTTTCACAAAAGCTCTCCGAGAGTGGCCTATCACATCTTGGAGAACCGTAGCTATCCGGTTGGCCAACAATTTGGTGATGCATTTGTATATAGTATTACAACAAGCAATGGGCCTGTAATTAGTCACCGAAGTGGCATTAGGCACTTTTGGTACTAACACAAAGATAGTATTATTAATCTCTCGTAGAAGTTTCCCTATGGCAAAGAAATCCTTCACCGCATCAGTGACTAACTAACCTACAATCTCCCAGTTATGTTTGAATAATTCGACAGTGAATCCATCAGGTCCAGGAGCCTTCCCACGAGCTAAGGAAAACAGGGTATCCCAAATCTCTTGATTAGTGACAGGGCGAGAGAGCAACCCCACCTGGCCATCCAATAAAGGATGCCGAATATACTCCCGAATTTCCGAAGCCGAGGGTCTTCCTTGCACATCCCTCGGTGGCAAGAGGTCCTAGAAGTAAGAGACGAAGGTCTGCTGCACTAGCACAGGATCCGTGATAAGACTACCAAAGCTATCTATGATAGAGAGTATCCTATTCCTCATTTGTTTGTTCTTAACATAGTGATGGAAAATTTTAGTATTTTGGTCTCCTTCAGATAGCCATCTGATCCTGGACTTTTGCCTGAAGAATGACTCTTCCTTTCCTCAAAGGTCCACGAAAGTCATCCGTTGTGTCTTCTCCAACTCAGTAAGAGCAGCATTGGTTAGGTCTTGCTGAAGGGCAATCTAGGTAGCTCAAAGCTCGAACCGCGCCTCAACTATCCTAGAAGAAATATTGGAGAAAGACTCCCTATTAAGCTGCTTGAGGCGGCCTTTCAGGGACTTTAATTTAGACACTAGTCTAAACATGGGAACACCTGCTCCCTAATCCTCCCAAACCTGAGAGACAATTGAATTAAAATCAGGGTGCTTCATCCAATAAACGAAGAACTTGAAGGGGATCCTCCGGTTCACAGGGTTCAACACCTTGACTATCATAGGCAAATGATCCAAGATACTTGGGGCAAGGAAGGTAGCCTCCGAGTAGGAGAAAATGAAACTCCATCTCGAATTCACCAAGACCCTGTCAATCTTTCTTAACTTCCGCCTAGAGCCAGAGGAAGCTGACCAAGTGAATCTAAAACCGACATACCTAAGATCATCCAAATCTGCCTGAGCTAGGCACTGGCCAAATTCATCAAAGGGATCCAAGCATCTGTACCACCTAGTCTGTCAGACGAGTCCTTTATAGCATTAAAATCACCTACCACAAGCCATGGTGAGTTTTGCATTGCAACACTCGAACGGATGAGGTCCTCCCATAATAGTCTCGAAAGGGGAAGGTGTGCTCAGCATAGAATACTGAAATACAACAGTCATCGCCAAACAACAACCATCTAAGATTCCCATGAATCACTTGAGCATTAATCGAAGATGCTTCAAAACTAACGACGGCAGGGTTCCAACCAATCCAAATTCTCCCCCTGGGGGAGCAACTGTAATTCACTATCCAACACCAATCACGCAATAACCTCTCGGAAATGGTAGAGAATAGAGACTCCGAGACTTTAGTTTCCAAAAGCCCAACCAAGCAAAGACTATTTGAGGCGACTAAGCTCCGAACCTCAGCCTGTCTAACCAGGTTAACAAGGCCCCTGATGTTCCAAATACCTATATACATAAGTAAGTATATATTAAGATAGAGAGAGACGAAGGGCTGGCCTATCTCCGTTTGGTAGGCTTCCATTGAGAAGCCACTGGCACAGCGGACGTTGAAGAAGGATTAGGAGCTAGGGGCAGGTCTGGGCATAGCGCGAGGAGCTTGTCTTGAATGGTTTCAGGCCTAGCAAGAACATAAGGGGCTCTTGGAGACGCGGGACAAGGAGAGAGTAGGTCTTCATCATCAGAGCTGCAACAAACACTTGCCGAACTACCGAACTCATCACCCAAGGTGGTTGGATCTACAGAAGTACCAAAAGGGCCAGCTTTATCCATAGCGAAGGTGGAGTTGCTAGCATCTTGCTTTGGGAGGTTCCTAGGAGCTCCCTAGGCCTTGCGAGAAAAGGTAGAAGACATGACCTTCCCCGCAGTAGAGTTCACCACTAGAGGCATTTTCTTCTTTCCCTTCACTTGCTTCCATCTAGGGTCAGCCCCTCGAGGCAGCTCCGCAATCACCGAAGCTTGGGAGGCAGCAACTTCAATAACTGCAAGCTTGTCCATGGACTGGTCCTGTCTTCCAGCAACAGAGACGCCAGCAGATGTGCTATCGAGCACGAGAAGTGTTGTCATCCCTCCTTCAGCCTGCCTCCTTTCAGTAACAACATGTGCCGGAGCTTCAGTCAAAGCAGGAGCTGGGGCTAAGGAAACACCCTAAGGAGTAGGAGGGGCGTCAACCAAAGGCTGCTGGCCAACAACTTCAGCAGTTGGCTGGGCAGGCGCTTCACACCTGTGGCCAAAAATGCCACAACTTGGGCAAGCAATGGGCCTCCATTCATACTCCACTGCCACCGAGCAAGATTCGCCATGATGGACAATTTCAATAGCCTCACAAACTATTTACTTCGCTGAGATTTCAACACACACCTTGGCAAACGCAAGCATCTTCAGTTGCTCGGTGCAAAGATCAACATAAAGCGATTTCCCTACCGCACTAGTAACTTTACTAATCCCCTGCGCAGACCAGAAGGCAAGAGGAAGATTCCTCGGCCTTATCCAAACTGGAACAGTTGAATGGTTGTCCCTCTTGAGTTCCAGCGAAGGTTTCCATTGCTACAAGATCAAAAGGACTCTTGCAACTGTGATCGGCCTTCCCTCCAAGAGCTTCCTGCGAAAATCAGAATTGGGAACATGGGAAAATAGAACCCTTGGCCATTTGCCGTCACTTCCACCAATTTTGGACCCCAAGCATTCTTGAGGGTTGTTTCGGTTACTTTGAACGGTAGCTTTCTACCAATAAAATAGCCCACAAGGCAGTCTTGCCACTTAGGATCAGTGGCTTCAACGATATCATCAGACAATTCCACAACAGGTTTGTTATTCACATAGGAAGGGGGGATGAGTTCCAGCTCATAGCCCTTCACAGCAACACTAGAACCACTGGCCCATGACCGGGCATGGGGTTTTTTCGAATCCCTTCTCAACTGATCCCTTGGCTGAGGCTGTTTGGAAGCAGACCTAGCTCGGCTTCTACCTCTAGGCCTGACAGGGGCTTGCGGGGGACGGGCCACCCGTGGATCTTCCTTCGTGAAAGATGGGGACTGAGCTGCTCGTCTCAAGTCCACCTTCATAGCAACAGCAGGAAATGGATGGTTTTCAGCACCTGGCTTGGCTTCTCGAGAAAGGCCGTCCATTCCAACGGAGGAAGAGGTCATATTGCAGCATACACTCTAACAACAGCCCACAACTCTACTACAGGAGATCCATAGCAAAGTTTGGAATGTACCATGGCAGCAGCTTCAACGGGAGTAAAAAGCCCAGCACGAGCAGAAGCAGGGCAAGAAGGCAGCAGCTCGTACGCGCCCAGGAGAGCAAGGATGGAGGCAGCCAACCAATAGCTTTGAGAGGGGAGGGAGAGCTCTTAGACCCACCTATTCTCATAGGCTAGGCCCCAGCGAAAATCCAAGAACTCTTGGGCCGTGTAGACACCACCTCGTAGGAACAGTAGGTCGAGGGCGCTGAAGGGCAACGAAGATTTGGAGTTGCAAGGCAAAAGAGAAAACACAGCTTGGAGGGGAAGAGGAGGGAGGTAAGGTGACCCTGTCTTCCAAAGCGAAGAGGAGGGAGGTAAGGTGACCCTGTCTTCCAAAGCCAGGCCCAAACCACCGGCTAGCCGAACCAAACCGAGCAGAATATTAGCCCAGGAGAGACGGAATCAAAAGATGCCCTAAGGCAGATGAGATTTGGAAATGTATATCAAATCGGAGGAAACCACTCAGTGGAAACAAGGAGGGAGGTCAAACGACCTTGTCCTCCAAATTTCGGCCCAAACGAACAGCCAGAGCAACCTAGATGAGCAGCTCGTGAACAGTGCTAGAATCGCCCCCAAAGAGAGCACCCGTGAACAATAACTCGGGGAGGAGCAAATGGCCAAAGCTCAATAAATACTGGAAAGTAGAAAATTTTGGGCTTTTCATGATGGTTTGCATTCGGGAAAATTGCAAGTTCCAGAACTTTCATTCAACGCTCACTAGAGTGCCATAGTTATTGTGTTTACCTAAGTGCTATAATTTTTTCTTGACTTATTTGAGTGTCATAAATTTTTAAAAAGAAGACCCTCAATTTGGCTTTGGCTTTGATTGTCTTGAGCAGCAAGAAGGATTGAAAGCATACCGAGAGTTGAAGCAACTATCTTGGTTAGCCCTCAGCATTTTTTTGTTTGTTTCCTGTGAGGATTGGTGGGGATTTCCTAATTTTTCCTGAATTATGTGTATCATCAAATGTTTGATATGCAACACAGAGCATAGCAAGACTGTGTTTTCTGCCGAAGATCCTGAATAATATATAATATTGGGATTTCGCTTATCCATTTCCAAGCTCATTATTGATCGTTGCAGCTTATGTTTTTCGCTGTGCGACTTTTTTGTCTTTTTTGTTTTTTTGGTCAGTTGCTGTGCGACTTTAAAAAGGAACAATCATCAGAAAGATGATCCTCTAGCTAGCTTGGTACAGTTTTGTGAAGTCAGTTGATTTTGCGCTCTGTTTTTTCTGCAACTCGCAATTTTCTATTTTCACTGTCTGGTCAATCACGATGGAAGCATTCCCGCTTCAATCCTCCTCCAATTGGATTAGCAATTCCTCTGACAGTTACCGGTAGATCCCTAAACGGGGAGAAACATATGGCCCGGCTCACTTTGCAGACCGCTTCGTCTGGACCATATTCGCACGATCGGGAGCCACTTGTTAAGCTCTTGCTCTCCTCTGCAAATTTTGGCAGCTAATATTGCCCCAATTCGCTAAGGGCTTCATGAACACGACGAATTTAGGCCAAATTGTTGATTTAGGACAAACAAATGTCATACACGTTGCCGTTTCTGCTGATTTCACTTTGCCAGGAAGTTACATCGGATCTTTTACGTCAGCTTTGTTGGAAAAAGCTAATGAGAATAAATAAGTTTGTCTGAGGCATACAAGCACAAACACTGTCCTTAAGAATAATTCCCCCATTCAGAGTGCGAAACTCGGTGCGATAGGCTTCTGACGGCTATCTTCCAAGATACAATAGACCTTCTTCTATATTTCACATTGAATATTGGAATGAGCAGAAACAACGTTGTGTATAACCCGGCAAGGAAAAGGAAAGGGAAGATTTTTTAAAGAAATGATATTCTCTCTTTCATTCAGTGTATATTTCAAGATTGTCTTATGAGATTTTATTTTTATATTCAGACAAAATAGAGCCGTTAAAAGAGCCGTTGTAAAATAATGGAGAATTTATTTGAGAAATAAATTAAATGTTACAAAATGATTGAAAAACTATTATATGACCGTTAAGAAACCATTATGTGACCATTAAAAATAATGATGGTCTTCAATGCGGTCATAACTTTTATCGAAACTATTATTGTAAATATTTTCAAAATATTATTGAAATATCCAACAATCCCCCACATATTTCAAAAGATTTTGAAAATAAATAAAAAAAAAATTAATAATGATACTTTGGGTTATTGGAGTGTAATGCATCGGAACTGGTGCTTGTTAGGCTATAAACCAGCCCTAGAAAAATGAAATAAAATTCATGAAATTATTGGTGAAGTTTGAAACTTCTATGAACCAAAAATTTCTTTTGTGAATTATAATTTTCATCAATCACATTGCACTTCCACAAACTTTGTTGTTCAACACAGTTTTGTGCTAATAGGCCATGCGCGTGCTTGGTTTATTCATAAGTGCTTTAGAGATTTTCGCCAAAAATTCTCATAGGACTAGCCCCACTCCACACTTATATAGGTGATTCCATCCAGTGTATTCTACAGCTTAATACACTACCAATAATGGCTATGGAATTTCATTAAGAGCTTAGCTCAACTTCTTTTTCTTTGCAGTTTTGCACTATTCTCATCTTAGGATGGACAATAATTTTTAATAATGCATCACTAGAACAACAAATGACTTGTTATTACCCATATGAACATAATTCATGGGATCGCCAATCACATAGGTTGGGTTACCATCACTGTTGTTTTTCCTCAATTGGCTTAAGTCCCATTCCCCTCGATGTGTCATAAATTAATTTTCTTCCCACAGGTTTAGTCAAAGGATCGGCCAAATTCACTTCTGACTTTACAAAATCGATGGATATAATTCCATCTTTAAGCAGCTGCTTTACTACATCATGTCTCAATCGGATGTGTCTATTTTTACCATTGAAAGTTCTATTCTTTGCAATGGCTATTGCCGCTTGGCAATCATAGTGCATAAACACGGAAAGTGTCAGTTTCATTCCCAAATGAATATCCGCTAAGAGGTTCTTTAACCACTCAGCCTCATTGCCAGCCAATTCTAGAGCCACGAACTCTGACTCCATGGTGGATTTAGCAAATATTGTTTGTTTGGCTAATCTCCAAGTTACAGCACCTCCACCAAGGGTGAACACATATCCACTAGTGGATTTTGTCTCATATGAATCCGAAATCCAATTAGCATCACTGTATCATTCTAATACAGTGGGAAATCCATTATATAAAATACCATAATTCATGGTTCCTTTCAAATATTTCATTAATCTGCTCAAGCAGTCCAATGATCATCATTGGCATTTTGTGTATATCTGCTAAGTCTACATACAGTATAAGCTATATCAAGTAGAGTATAATTCATCAAATGCATCAAACTCCCAATAATTTGAGCATACTTGGACTGAGCCACACCATCCCCTTTATTTTTCACTAATTGGATATTAGAATCATAAGGAGTATTTATAGGTTTGACATCAAAATGATCATATTTTTTAAGTAGCATCTCCACATAATGCGCTTAAGTAAGCATTAGGCCACTATCACTCTTTACGATTCTAACACCCAAAATAATATTAGCTTCCCCCATGTCCTTCATATCGAATTTAGAAATCAAAAAACATTTTGTTTCATTCACAACATCAATACACACACAAAAAATAAGCATGTCATCAACATATAAGCTAATAATTATAGATTCACCATCAACGATTTTTGTGTATACACATTTATCTACTCCAATAGAGAAAAACCCATTATTAACTAGAACGTCATCAAATTTCTCATGCCATTGCTTTGGCGCTTGCTTTAAGCCGTATAAAGATTTAATGAGTTTATAAACTTTGTTTTCTTGGCCAGGAAAAATACAACCCTCAGGTTGCACCATGTAAATTTCCTCTTCCAAATCACCATTTAAAAAAGCCGTTTTAACATCCATTTGGTAAACAAGTTTGTAAATAGAAGTTAAAGCAATTGAAACATGAATTGATGAAATTCTTGTAACTAGAGCAAAAGTGTTAAAATAATCAACATTTTGTTTTTGATTAAAACCTTTTGCAACTAATATTGCTTTATATCAATTGAACCATCAAGATTATATTTCCTTTTAAAAATCCATTTACAACCCATCGGTTTTGCATCGGGTGGTAAATCAACTAATTTCCAAGTTTGATTTTGTAAGATAGAATCAATCTCAATTTTTATAGCTTATTTCCAAAAATTGCTTTATGTGGAAGATATTGCTTCAGAATAAGTCAAAGGATCATTATCAATAAGATAAGTATAAAAATCATTCCCAAAAGAAGTTTCTTCCCTTATTCTTTTGCTCCTTCTCAATTCATCATTTGAATTTTCGAAAATGTTTTTATAAAGAGGTGCAGGAGAAGTATAATAATGGAAAAATATGCTCAAAAAATTCTGCATTTTTTGTCTCAACTAAAGTATAATTATCAAGCGCGTCACTTTTTAATACAAGAAATCTATATGCAGCACTATGTTCAGCATAACCAATAAACATGCAATCAGATGATTTAGAGCCTATTTTCCTTTTCTTAGAATTATGAAGCATAACCTTAGCAAGACACCCCCACACTTTCAAATATTTTAAATTAGGACGATAACCTTTCCATAATTCATAAGGTGTTTTACCTGTTTTCTTATGAGGTATTCTATTTTGGATGTGAAATGCAAATAAAATAGCGTCACCCCATAAATTATTTGGAGCATTAAAACTAGCAAGCATAGAATTCATCATCTCTTTCAAAATCCTATTTTTCCTTTCAGCTATGCCATTAGATTTGGGGGAATAAGGAGGCGTAGTTTCATAAATGATTCCTTCCTTTTCACAAAATTCGTTAAACAAAACATATTCTCCACCTCTATCCGATCTAATTCTTTTTATCCTTTTATTCAATTGGTTTTCTACCTCAACTTTATACAAAAGGAACATATCAAAAGCTTCATCTTTATGCCTAAGCAAATAAACTTTAGTAAATCTAGAATAATCATCAATGAAGGTCACGTAATATTGTTTACCTCCTCTAGTCATAATTTGTTTTAAATCTCCTAGATCAGTATGAATTAAACTCAACAAATCAGATTCTCTATTTACAGAAATACAAAGCTTTTTTGTTAATTTTGTTTCAGCACATATTACACATTTATTAAAACATGGGTTTTTAATTCCAGAAATTAAACCTTGTTTTTGCATTTTCTTAATATAAGAAATACTAATATGACCTAATCTACCATGCCATAAATCAATAGATTCAGCCAAGTAAGCAAAAGTAGTAGCATTTTCATTGATAACATTGTAAACGTTAAGAACAAAAAGTCCTTGATTACATTAACCCTTTCCCACAAAGACGTTATTTTTTGTCATTACAATCTTATTAGATTCGAATGACACCATCACCCCAACCTTTCCTAAAAGAGGTACAAAGACTAGGTTTGCCCTTATATTAGGGACATGTGATACATCATTCAGGGCCCAAGGCTTGCCATATGTGAGCTTGAGAAGAACTTTTCATTTCCCAAGAACTTGAGCTGTACTTGAATCACCAAGATAAATAATTTCTTCTCCTTCCCTTACTAGGGTGTAGGAGGAAAAGGCATTTTTGTTTGCACAAATATGCCTGGTAGTACCTGAGTCTACCACCCACTCTTTCATATTAGCCACAATGTTGGCTTGGGAAATAACTGCAACAATTATATCATTAGAGTCATATGCTTTAACCAAATTGACTTTTGGTTTAGCAAGATTGTCATTTCCCATTATTCTCTTTCTGCAGTACGCTGCATGATGACCTGGTTTTCCACAAACAAAGCAAGAGCCTTTCTTTTTGAAGGTGGGGTGAGCAAGCTTGGGTTTGTAATCAGGTTTTTTGTTATTATACCTGTTTTAGCGATGTTGAGATTTGCCTTGCACCAAATTTGCCCTGGTAGCAATTTCCTTAGCTTTGGCAGCTTTGATCTCCTTGTGAGTTGTATTCTCAATGATAATATGCACGATCAAATCGGCTAGTGACAATTGCTTGTCCTTGTGCTTGAGTTGTTGCTTGTAGTTATTCCAAGACTCAGGCAACTTTTCAATCAGCAAGCCCGCAATAAATTCTTCTTGTAAATTGATGTTTTTAGCCTTCAAGTCCTCCACTAGCTTGTGATAGTCATTGATTTGTGTCTTGATCTCCTTATCATTGGACATTTCCCATCGATAATAATTTCTGATGACAAATTTTTGTCTGCCCACATCTTCGGCAATGTACTTTGTAGTCATGGAGTCCCATAATTGTTTTGCTTCCTTGTACGGACAGTAGACATCAAACAATTCATTATAAAGAGTACTAATAATTGTGTGCCTACGTACCTTATTAACGTGTATCCATTGATCTTGCAGCTTGTTATGAGCTGGTTCAGCCTCTGTAAGTGTGAAAGCCATGCCGTGCACATCTAGGATAGAGAAAACCCTTTCTTGCCACCTTTTGAAATTGTTGCCATTAAAAACTTCGATCTTCGATATGTTGGGGAATGGTTTGGCATAGGACATATGTGGTAGTGGTGGTAGTGCAACTGGACTGGCAGAGATTGAGGCATCAACAGCAGTATCAACTTGAGGCTCCATGGGAGTTATCCTTAAGTTTGTTGAAAAAGCCTAATGAGAATAAATAAATTTGTTTGAGGCGTGCAAGCGCAAGCACTGTCCTTAAGGATAATTCTACCCCTCGGAGTGCGAAACTTAGTGGATAGGCTTTTGACAGCTATCCTCCAAGATACAATA
Organism: Eucalyptus guilfoylei; assembly: GCA_016097605.1. Classification (NCBI taxonomy): domain Eukaryota; kingdom Viridiplantae; phylum Streptophyta; class Magnoliopsida; order Myrtales; family Myrtaceae; genus Eucalyptus; species Eucalyptus guilfoylei. Next base: position 22,680,550 of record CM027860.1, read on the forward strand.
GACCTTCTTCTATATTCCACACTGAATATTGGAAGGAGCAGAAAAAACGTTATGTATAACCCAGCAAGGAATAGGAAAAGAAAGATTTTTTAAAGAAATGATATTCTCTCTTTCATTCAGTGTATATTTCAATATTGTCTTATGAGATTTTACTTTTATATTCAGACAAAATAGAGCCGCTAAAAGAGCAGTTGTAAAATAATGTAGGATTTATTTGAGAAATAAATTAAACGTTACAAAACGATTGAAAAGCTGTTAAATGATCATTAAGAAACCGTTATGTGACCGTTAAAAATAATGATGGTCTTCAATGCGGTCATAACTTTTATCGAAACTATTATTGTAAATATTTCAAAACATTATTGAAATATCCAACAAGCTTCACATCACAAAGCAACGCCAAGCCTCCACCACTTTATCCTGACCAAATTGACATGATCGGGAGCCACTTGTTTAGCTCCTGCTCTCGATTGCAAATTTCAACAACTAAGTTTGCCCTAATACCTTGTTTGTGGAGTTAGGATTTCAAGAGCACGATGAATTTAATCTAAATTGTTAATTTAAGGCAAACAAATGTGATGCGAGACCTCTTTTTTGATGATTTTACTATGTCAGTAAGCTACACCGACGTTTTACATTAAAATAAGGTTACAATGGATTTTCCGGATACACAAATCGCCAATGGCACTGAGGTGATCAATTTTCACTAAAATTGCATCGAAGTGATTGGGAAAAAGGTTGTGGCATTGAAACAAGCATTATACAAAAGTTATGATACTCGAAGCATCATTTTCCCAAGCTTTTATTGTTTGTGGAAGAACCCCTTGAGCCTTTTACACAGTGTTTGTAGCAACAATACATGAGTGACACTAATGTTGTTTTCCACCGAATTCGCCACTCTTGAGCATTATTTTGACGCTTTACGTTGCTTGTTTCGAAAAACAAGCACCACCATTAGACGAGCTAGATTTGGAAATTTCAAGGCTATTTGTTTGGCTTTTGTTTCTGTTCCCCAGAACACAATTTTTTTTCTTTTGTTCCGAGGAACAAAAAAAGAACAGAAACGCGTTTGTTTACACTTTTGTTCCCGAGAACAGATTTGGAACAGAAACAAGAAGTAGAAAAAACTTGTTTCTTCGTTTCTTGTTCTTGGGAACACTTCCGAGAAACAATTTTTCTCTCTCCTATTTTTTTCTTCTCTTTCTTTTCTTCTTCTTTTCTTCTTCTTTTTTCTTTGGCCGGTCGCCGGCCTCGGCCATGGTCGGCGACCGGCCGTCAAGGGCCGGCAACGTCGCCGAAGCGTTGCCGGCCCCCAGCGAGGCCGAGCCTCGCCATGGCTGGGCGAGGCTACCGGCCCTCGTCAGCCAGTCGCCAGCCATGGCCAAAGCCGGCGACCGGCCAAAAGGAAGAAAAATTAAAAAATTAAAAAATTAAAAGAAACAAATAAATTATACAAGTTTACCAAACGTGTTTCTGTTCTTTTTCTATTCCAGGAACAGAAATTTTATGTAGTTACCAAACGCGTTATTCTGTTTAAAAATTGTTCCCTAGAACAGAAATAGTTTTTTATATTTATGTTCCCTGGAACAATTTTTGAACAGAAACGTAACCAAATGCACCCTTCGTTGTCATTCGCTGCCATGAGTGCCCTCATGCACCTCTGCATTTTTCATTCCAAAAAAAAAAAATCTGAAATTCTCATTTAAAACTTCATTTACAAGGCCAGTACATTATCTCGGGTGGAATTCGCATGAAAAGGATGGACTGACCAGCCCATAATGACACCTGCTTCTTGAGCCATAAAACAACGCCTTCTTGAGCCGATTGCAAACCATGAGAATTCATTATGGAAACGAAAACGTACGACTTTTTTTTGGGGGGGGGGGGGGGGGGGGGGTAAAAAGAAAATTTCATTCATCTATCATAATTAAATACAAAAGTAACATAAAAACTTTCTTGGCAAAATAAATCCCAACAAAGACACAAAACAAAACAAAATCCAAAAAAAAAAAGAAGAGCACGGATGCACGCTCTTATCTCAAAAGACTAGATGTATTACGGTATCAAAAAACAATCAGTGGTCGACCAACAGAACCGTTAGTGATAGGCACACATCGAGATCTTTCCGTCAAAAAACTATAGCTTGCAATGTGCGCATAGAATGGGCATCCTCAATACCATCTGTCATATGGAGAGAATAATCTACTACAAACGCTTCTAAAAAAAACTCCAAAATCTAGATTTAGATTGAGAGATAAAAGCTTCCAAATTTAGATTTACATCTAAATTGGGATACGAGAGCTTCCCCCAAATTTTAGAGTAGTTATAGCAAATATTTTCTTTTCTTTTTGGTCGGGGCATAGCAAATATTTCACATTCCCTCAAAAAAAACGAGGGATAAAATTACATAGGAATTTTACGTTGCCCATGGGAGTCTCGGACGAGAGATTATGAAGCGTCTCTTTTGGGGATGATGACTTCAGATTGTCCTTGCGTTCCAAAGTGGGCCTAATTGCATGTGAAATCCCCCATTTTCAACGTACTGACGAGTCCTATCTGTAAGATGCAAATTGCACAACCCCAAGATATCCATAATTAGAACAAGAACATGCATAATTGAGTAGAAAGATTAACGCACCTGTTTTAGGATCCATCGTTCTTGAAATGGAAGCGGAAACACAATGTTCCATACGCAAGTCCTTCTCCTCTATTGCCCTCCATATCACTGGCTCAATGAGGCGGCCCCCTCACGTTTAGCGTTAGGTAAATGCCCCTTATGTGAGGATATATGTGAGAATACGAGTTAAAGGAGAAACTTGAGCACTATTTATAGAGTTTCTAGCCAGGCCCCTTCATTATGGGCTAGGCTCAACTCGACCCACACTAGCCAGCCCCATATTAGACTAATTAAGAAACCTTCTATCTCACCTTAGATCAACCATGTTTTACGGTAACCGTAAAAACAGTAAATTACAATATCAATTAATGTAGTCCAAATTAGGAAAACTCTTACATTCTCCCACTTAAACTATATTAATTGAAATCGTACCGTATCTGCGCACATTGGTCTAGAGATAATTCTTAATAATCAATCATATTCTATAAAGTCTTAAACACCGAATCATGGCGGTAACTACATGTATACACACAGAGCCTTCCATGGTCATGAATGTTCTCAACTTTATTGATATGGATTCAATATGGTAGTGTGGCAAATGGATAACATCTCTCATAAAGAGATCCCATTTGTCAGTCACCATTCTCTTATCTTAAGCATCACAAAAAAAAACTTGTAGCACTAGAGAATGTCTTTATGGTTCCAATGAACCCACATATGTCTTGTCCTTACGATTAACCTTTCTTTATGTATCACAAGACATATGCACAAGGCTAATAACCGGATGCCCCTAGCCTTCACTCAAGGTTTAAGCAATACCTTGAGACTTTTAACAATATATATTCAACATAATAACAATCCATTCAAAAATATTTATTGAATGCAAAAAGTTGACATATATATATATATATATATCAAGGTGTTACTAAATTGTAACAAAAACAGATGTAAACTTTATTCAAAGAAAAATAAAACACAGCTCCCACTAAATAACAGCATCCCAAGATGCTCCTAGGCCCATGCTAATGACATGTCGATCAAATACACAAGGGCATAGGCCTTTAGTTAGTGGATTTGCAATCATATCATCTGTAGGAATATAATCTACTGCGACGTCACCATTCTGCACTGATTCCTTTATAGTCAAGAACTTGACCTCCATGTATTTAGACCCCTTGAGACTTCTATTGTTATTAATAAACAACACTGTAGAGTTATTGTCACAATATAGCTGTATGGGCCTATCCACAAAATCAAAAACTGATAACTCCCTAATGAGGTTCCGGAGCCAAATAGCTTGAGTAGCAGCTGAAAAATATGCTACAAACTCCGCTTGCATGGTAGAAGAAGATATAGATTTTTGTTTTTCGCTCTTCCATGATACTGCACCTCCTGCTAACATAAATATGTATCATGTCGTTGACTTCTTATCATCTTGACAACCAGCAAAATCTGCATCTGAATACCCTGCTAGTTGCGAATTTGGAACATGTTTATAAATCGGCATATAATCTCATGTTCTCTTTAAGTACCTTAAAACCTTATTGGCAGCAACCCAGTGATCGCTTCCTGGATTTGACTGATATTTGCCTAGAATTGCAAAAGCAATATCCGGCCTAGTGCAAACTTGAGCATACATGATACTTCCAAGCACACTAGCATAAGGTACATTCTTCATTTGAGCTTTCTCAAAATCTGAATTAGGGCATTGTGAAAGACTCAATTTATCACCCTTAACAACAGGAGCAATTCCTGGTTTGCAATCTTGCATATTGAATCTTTCTAAAATGCAATCAATATATGCCCTTTGAGACAAACTCAATGAACGGCGAGAGCGATCCCCATGGATCTCAATGCCAAGAACAAAAGATGCCTCACCAAGGTCTTTCATGTCAAAAATTTTCAATAACACCCGCTTTGTCTCATGCAGTAAACTAATGTCACTACTAGCAAGCAAGATATCATCTACACAAAGTATGAGAAAAATATATTTCCTCCCACTGACCTTGCTGTATAAACACTGATCTACTTGTTCTCAATAAATCCGAATGAAGTGACAACACTATGAAACTTGAAATACCACTGTCCAGAAGCTTGTTTAAGGCCATAAATAGAGTTTTTCAATTTACAAACACACTTACCTGAGTCATTTGCTGCAAAACCTTCAGGCTGCACCATATAAACCTCCTCATTAAGGTCTCCATTTAGAAAAGCAGTCTTAACATCCATCTGGTGTAACTCCATATCAAAATGAGCTACCAATGCCAATATCACTCTTAAGGAATCTTTAGAAAAAACTGGAGAAAATGTTGCTTCATAATCTATTCATTCTCTTTGAGTGAAACCCTTAGCTACCAGTCTGGCTTTAAACTTTTCAATTTTTCCTTTAGAATCCCTTTTAGTCTTGAATACCCATTTGCAACCAATAGGTTTACAACTTTTAGGCAATTCAACAAGCTCTCAAACACCATTGTGTTTCATAGATTGCATCTCATCTTTCATCATATCTAGCCACAAATCTGATTGAGGACACGAGATGGCATCCGTATAAGTTACCGGATCAACAACACAGCTAATATTATAATCATGCTCTCCTAGGTAGATAACATAGTCTAGTGGTATAGCTGAACGTTTTTCCCTAGTTGATCTTCTGAGTTGAGCTATTTCAACCTCATTCTGAATTTGAGGAGCTTGAGGAATTTCATCAGGAACTATCTCAACAATAGGATCCTGGGCCACAACAGGCTCAGTATGTGGCGCAAAAGGCTCCACAATTGTTTGCACAGAATGAGACAGGGATCTAGTAATCCCCACCATACTATCATCTTCGATAGCTTGTGAGCAGCTACCCTTTTCAGCTACATCAAATTCCAGAAATTTTGTAGTCTGAGATTCCACAATTCTTGTACCTCCATTAAGGTTATAAAACTGATACCCCTTTGAATGATCTGGGTAAGACACGAAGTAACACCGAGTAGTTTTGGAATCCAGCTTACTCAATGTTGGATTATATAACTTCACTTCTGCTGGACATCCCCAAACTTTAAGATGATTCAAGCTAGGTTTACATTCAGTCCATAACTCAAAAGGAGTCAATGGAACTGCTTTAGTAGGAACACGATTTAGAATATAAAGAGTTGTTTTCAAAGCTTCACCCCATAGAAAATCAGGTAAATTGGTCCTACTAATCATACTTCTCATCATGTCCATAAGAGTACGATTGCACCTTTCAGCTACACCATTTTGTTCAGGGCTTCCGAGCATAGTAAATTGACCTACTATCCCAGAATCCTCTAGGTATCTAGCAAACGGCCCTTTAAGTTGTCCAATATCATCGTGCCTACCAAAATACTCACCACCACGATCAGATCCAACAATCTTTATAACTTTTCCCAACTGTTTCTCCACTTCAATCTGAAAAATCTTGAATTTGTCAAGAGACTCGAACATTTCTTTAATCAAGTATAAGTATCCATATCGGGAATAATCGTCAATAAATGTGATGAAATAAAAATTTCTGCACAAAGTAGCTGTGTATGATCCACTAATATCCGTGTGAATAACCTCCAACAAGTCTGAACTTTGTATGGCGGATTTCTTCTTTATCTTAGTCATCTTACCTCTACAACAGTCTACACAAGTCTCTAGATTACCTTTAAGAATAGGCAAGATGTCAACATTTATAAGCTTTTCTACTCTTTCTTTAGAGATGTGACCAAGACGTTTATGCCACAATGCATAAGACTGTTCCTTAGGTAGAGGCCTTTTGGAAACAATTTTTTCAGCTGAATAAGCAACGTACATGTCATTGGGAGATAAACCGCAACACCCAATCTTGTTTGAATCATAAAACATGGAAATAATATTACTCTTTATTTTAAAAGAGTATCCACACATGTCCAAACAAGATACAAAAATTAAATTCCGCCAAAAAGAAGATATGTAAAAAGTGTTTCTCAACACCATCCTAAAACTAGAATCTAAAATCACAATAACATATCTCACAAACTCAACATCAACTCCAATGTTGTTTCCGACAGTGAGCTTTGATTCATCATGATTTGGCGTCCTTCGGTTTATGAACCCCTGTATGGTAAATGCAACATGATTAGTTGCACCACTATCTAGACAACCAAGCCTTAAAATTGGATTCATAAACAAATGCCAAAAAATTATTACCTTTAGGCTTGGATTCATAAACAAATGCCAAAGAATTATTACCTTTAGGCTCACTCTTGGTGCTCTTAGACAACCAAGCCTTAAACTTGTTGCAGCGTTTCTTTACGTGTCATCTCTCCCTACAAAAGTAGCAAAGAACACCATCATTCTTGGTGAATGTTTTCTTAGGACCCAAACTATTAGAGGGTCCAGCACCTTCAGAATTTCCTTTATTGTTGGAAGGTCCAGCAACTTCAGAATTGCCCTCATGAGTATAATTTCTCACCTTCTTACCTTTATCACTGCTAGAATTAGAAGCATAAAGGGCAATGTGCTCTTTATCTTTCTTCAATTTTTCTTCCTCTGCCACCAGCCTTGCAATTAGGTCATTAACTGACCAGGTTTCATCTTGGGAATTATAATTGGTCTTGATAATCCCAAAATCAGGAGGAAGATTATTTAGAGCTTGATGCACAATGCAAGCAGTGGGAATAACAATATTGAAAGCCTCAAGTTTTGTCTACAAATCTACCATTCTTAGAGCATAATCTCTAACTCCACCAGAACCATCATACTTCATAGTAAATAGTGTTTGCAGGTGTGTTCCTATCTCAGCATTAGGCGAGACACAGTTTCTAGCCATCAAGGCTTCCATCATCTACCTAGCAGTGCAGTCTGCAGGCAAACCACTTTTCAAGTGTTCTTGAATGGAACGCTTCATCGACAGTAAGCAAATTCTGTTGCTCTTTTCCCAGGTAGTAAAATGAGCTTTCTGAGCTTCTGTACTCTCGGCAGTAAGATCTACCGGTCGATCAACAGTAAGAGCCATATGAACATCTGCCATCTCCATAGAAAACAGAAAATCTTCTCTCCATTTCTTAAAGTTTGAACCAACAAGAACCTCAATAGTGACGGAGTTACCGTTTACAAAAAAAGTGACTGAAAGACAAGCAGTGTATATAATTAGCATTATGTGAGCATTGTGTAACTTGACGTACAAGTACACATCCAGAGAGTTACATGCAAAATCACATAATCACCTTTGGGCAAAATACATAATATGCAATTGTACACTCCCCACATGACAGCAGTTATGAGAATATATTCCAATCTTCATGAATTCATCACCTTTGGGCATATGAACCATTAGGATCAGTCACTCCTCCACCACACCATCATGTATCCCTCCATGAACTAATACACAATCACCTCCTTTGGAAGTATGACTATGCATTAGACCAGGAGACATCACAATCAATATACGATATCGAAATTTCTCAAACCCAATCAAGTGTGCTACTTTGGCGGTCACAACTCAATTGAATCCTTGAAACTCTCATACTAGGGATATAATCTTTACATCTCACATACACCATATACATGTGATTTTAACTTTAGTGATAGGGGCAACATATCACTGAAATCACATATCATGCTAATTACACTGCCTTATTCATTAATAAAAATTTAACTTTATTATATATTATTAATGAATAACATTTTCATAATGTTTATGTGATAACATACCAGTAACCCAACACTTGTATTTCCAAAATCACAGAAAAATATAAGAAAAATACGCAAAAATACACTTAAAATACACGTATTTAGGGTTCCGTATGTATTTTCACATCCATAAAATTATCAAACATGTAAAATAAATACACCACAACATAAAGGATAAACATACAAGTCCAGCCACGCACCAATAGGAGCTTCCACGCGCCCTCACGCGCTGCCTGAGTGCGAGGCGCGTGGAGCTCACACGCTGGCATCAATGGCCGATCAAAACCAATCCAACCGGTTCCCGGCTCGACCGTCCGGTCCAGCCGGCCGATTCGACCGGTTGACTGGTCCGATCAACAGTTGACCGGGTCGATCAGGTCGGGTCGAGTCGGGTCCTCGGGTCGGGTCGGGTCGGCCGCAAATCGGGTCGGGCCCGGGTCGCTGACATCATCGTGACGTCAGCACCCGCGTGCTTCGCACACGCGAGCTGCCCCCCGCACGTGGGAGCACGTGAGGGCGCGTGACCGCGTGTGGGGTGCGTGCTCGATGCCCAGGCGACTCGTGGCCGCGCATGGGGCCTCCCCCGGCGACGTGCCACCAACGGTTTTGCTCGTCTCACTTAGCCCAGTCCGAATATTTAATTTAATTCCAATTTTATTTTACGAAAAATCTCGAAAATCTCAAATTATGGCAAAATCCTTTGGGTTCGAGTTCTAGGGTTATGGAGGCTTTGATACCACACGTAAGATGCAAATTGTGCAACCCCAAGATCTCCATAACTAAAACAAGAACATGCATAATTGAGTAGAAAGATTAATGCACCTATTTTGGGATCAATCGTTCTTAAAGCGGAAGCGGAAATACAAGGTTCCATGCGCAAGTCATTCTCCTCTATTGCCATCCGTATCACTAGCTCAATGAGGTGGCCCCCTCATGTTTAGCATTAGGTAAACGACCCTTATGTGAGGATATATGTGAGAATACGGGTTAGAGGAGAGACTTGAGCGCTATTTATAGAGTTTCCAGCCAGCCCCCCTCATTATGGGCCAGGCTTAACTCAGCTCACACTAGCCAGCCCCATATTAGACTAATTAAGAAACATTCTATCTCACCTTAGACAAACCCCGTTTTACGGTAACCGTAAAAACAGTAAATTACAATATCAATTAATGTAGTCCACATTAGGAAAACTCTTACACCATTAATACATTATAAGATTCGAGACTCAAAAGGTAAATATATTATCTTACAAATCTGAGAAAAGGCTTGCAATTATGTGAGAGTTTGTACTATTAGGGGGATGCTGAGTTTTCTAACAAAAATCTGAATATCGACAGATGTATACATACAAGGTTGTCGCACACATAGGATGTGCAGTTGCTCTAAAGAGCAATTTCTTTAATATAAAATTAGATTTCGTAATTTAGTAATTTATCCATTAAGGTTTTACCGTCCGTTGATGAGTCATGGGATGATTCTTTCCCTCCATTTTGTTATTTTCCTTTCCTTTCCCTTTTTTTTTTTTTTTTTTTTTTTTGCAAATTCACGTCTAATTTCCTTCAAGGACTTAATTGAGTTGATATGAAGAGTTCTAGCGCTTGTAAAGATGCCACACTTGCTTTCCCTTACGCGTGGTCCTCAAAGCTTTTCAAGGGACAGTTTGCAAACCATTTCAATTATGTTGAGAATGAAGGACATAAAAATGATAGAGAAGAAGGCAGGGTCCACAATTTGATTTAATGACTTAAAATAAACCAATCAAGTTTTTCATGGAAATTAAATGTTCAATAATAATCATGGACGCCAAAACGTACTTGAAAATATATTATGTTTATTGTGTAGTTTTCGGATCACATGCTCTCAATGAATGCGATTTGTTACATTCTGCTGGTCCTATGTAGATTCAACTGAATTAATGTTAAAAAAATCTTTGATTTTATGCGTTTCAGGCATTTGTACAAAAACTGTTTGGTAAAAGATTGCATTTTCACCTTCTAAACTTATCCTACGAATTTAAATTCATTCTTAATATTTTCATTTGAACAAATGTGATTCTAAACATTTTAGTGCAAATGCAATTAAGTCCTCTAATCCATATTTCACTTGAAAATGCCAATAGAGTCGTTCAATCATCGCCAAACCGACCATCTCAGGTGTCACAGCTAACGATATGATGTGTGCAATTCCAAATGAAAGGAAGCTGCTCTTTTTTCTTCTTTTTCGCCATTTTATTTTAATCTAGTGGCAAGGATTCAGTATGTAAACCATGCTAGTTATAATAAATCCTTAACTCAAGAAGTCAAATAATACTTCCAAAAGAATGAGAACCGAATTCTAATATCAATTGTAATGGCTAACGATATCACCTAAAGGGGGTAAATCGGTGTTTTCAAGAAATTTGACAAATTATTGTAGAATTATAAGTGTCAAGTTTGATAGAAGCGTAATAACATATATGAGTCATGAGTTGATATATGCAAGAGTAGGTGATATCAATTAGTATAGTGCGCTTCTATTAGACAGTAGTAGATAGAAGCACACGGATAGAAAACGATGCATTTAGAGTTTTATAGTGGTTCAATTTGGTGTAAGCTTATATTCACTCACCTAGACAAACAGCCTACTAGCTTGATTTTACTAGGTATCTTTGTGTAGTTACAGTAATATGTGCCACTTATACTCAAGCACTTCATCTCAAAGCTAATGTAGTTTATACCGATGCGGATAGATCTCACTATCTCACAACTAAGTACAAACTATAACATTGATACACTTCTCCAGAGATTACACTTTTATTTCCCTCAAAAGACAATATAAGGATGTAAAACTTTCTCTGTTAATGGATTGTTTGTCTCTTTCAACCTCATTGCTTTTGCAACCTTTGTTGATCTCTTTTTATACCCTTCAGTAACCAATCTTCTCATTGGATAATCTTTAAGAGGCCAAGCTATCCGTTGGACAATTGTTGACAAGATAAATCTTGCTGATGAAGTCAATGAATCCGAGATTTATGAGGTTTGCTCACCTATACAATGAATCTTCCGGTTTCCAAAATTAGAGTAGCTCGAACTATTAAAAGTAATCAACTTTTAGAATGTTTGTTTATCAATCAAAATATCATGCATAATTAGCATACTCCACTTAGATATTTCTTGAGATTGACAATCATTCAATTTTTAGCAATTTCTACCTTAATATGAAAAATAATAGCTTATTGAAAAAGAACTAATCTATTAGAAAACTAGTTAAACATGGCATAATATTAGCAGATAAGAAATTTTTAAATAGTTTCATGAATCAAGCTACTAGAAAAATCTCATGTCACTTCTCCTAGTGCTTGAAAATCAAGCCATATTGCCTTGCCGTCTATACGAATTAACTGTCCCGTCTTTAGTGGTTGCCTTAAGTTAATGTCAACTTGAACTCGGCCAGTTCTGAGAGTAGTGCCATCCTTAGTATCAATCTTAACCTCCAACACTTTTCCTATACGTTTAACCACTTTGCAAAGCATATGGTCAGTACACCATTCCAGGGGAAGTCCAAAGACTTGGACCCAGAATGCACATGTCAAGAAATCATAACAATGTAATGGTGTATTTGGTGTCCAAGGTTTAAATATTACTAGATGATTAGAAAACAGCCATGGACCACCCTCTAACACACGCTGTTTGTCACTCTTTGAATTGAATTCCGCCACATATATGCCAGCTTCACGCTGTGAAATCTCAACTTGCTCTGTGCACCAAGCGCGCTTTAAAGTACTTTGGAATGCTGGAAAGTTGATTGAGGGCTTAGAAAGAATTGTACCGACTAACATTTTCTTGCATACCTCGATTTGTTCCAGCGGAGGCTGTTCATCCTAGACGTCGATGTCTTGGTCGGACCAGAGACGGCCCATCCGATTACAGAGGGCAGCCAGGCGCCATTCCTCTTCATGATCGTGGGTATCCATGAAAGTAGCCCCAAAGGAAACTGAAGAAGTTTAAGGGCAATGAAGCGAGAATTGAAGATGTGGCCGCAGGAAAGATTTACATGCAGAGTAGAATTGGCTAATGAATAATGACAGAGGATGGTCAATTTGGATGATGGAGGAGCTGTATTAGGGTTACCGACTATGAGGGTGGTTAAATCAGGTAGTGCTGCCATCGAAAGGGCAATTGGTACAGGGAAAAGAAAAAGGCATCGCGGGAAGAGATTACGGACAAGAAACCGAAAGCGATGTTAAACCCAGCTGTAATTGTGAAACGAAGAAAAGGGCCGAACCGGACAACAACAGGGGAGAAGGAAGCGGAAAGACTCAGGTGGGGTATTGAGCTATGGAATTGCCAGAGAAGTAGAGGGGGAAAGGTGAGCTGGGAGATTACCATTAGGGTTTGAGGTTGAAACTACCATTGATGGTAGATTAAAGCTCTGCATTTCGAGAGAAAGGTGAACAGTGGCCATTTTTATCAATATACCCATTGTTAACTTAGTAGACGAGACTATTGCCAGGTAAAATATATCAATTAGGATATTGCGCGTTGAAAGATAACCGCATCTTCGAAGCATTAGATATATAAAGTTTCATCTACTAATCACGTTTCTCTCCTCCCTTACGTGGCTCTCGCATATTTGATGCGGTCACTGATTTAGGTCGGAGGTCACTTAAAAAGAAGTCTCCTTTTGAGGCATGATCCACGTGAAATGGACCACTTTGTGGTCCACGCTGTCGTAATTACAGGATTCCAAGGAAACTGGTGGTTCTTGTAATGCTCTTCAAGCATGACAGTGCTGTATAATCAACAGATTTCTCTCCTCCCTTAGGTGGCTCTCACATATTTGATACAATCAATTATTTATGTCGAAGGTCACTTATAAAGAAGTCTCCTTTTTGAGGTATGATCCACGTGAAATGGACGGCTTTGTTGTCCACACTATCGCAATTACAGGCTTCCAAGCAAACTGGTGATTCATAGATTGTTATTTTAAAACATTGTTTCGTGGCCACAAGACAGATGATCGTCATCGGACAAGCCTGACGACGATGAGATGTTTGAAAGTTTGGACAGAATTTGACTTTATCATTAGTAGATAATGTAATTTCACTAGACTAACAATAACAATTATCCTAGATCCGTCCTATTAAGATTATAACTTTGGTATAGTACCCTTTAATTCAACGAATTATTGATGGAAGCTCCAATTGGAGTTCATTCATGGACACCGGCTTCTCGTTTTGATTATGATTTCTCAGTCTTAATAATCAACAACCATCATAAGTTACATCTGTAGAGCAGATTTTCTATTGTGGGCGTTGTAGGACACCACGTATGGGGAAAGGGTTTTTAATGTGAGGGATGTCCTATAATTCAAAGCCACCCTAACTAAACCTACATTAACTTTGTGCTAGCGACGCCCTATCCATTAGGGGCGGCTAAATTTTGGGGGCATTAGATTTGGCTTTTTTTTCAGGGGGTGTGTCTCCCAAAAACAGTTGCTACACGAGATTCAATCGACAGCCTTTAGCTTTGAGTGCAGAAATCTCCAAGCTCGGGATTTCGTTCGGCGTTCGGTCTATTTTTTATACAGTGCTTCGCATTTATTCCTGACCGAACGTCGCAAAGATGTTCTATGAGATTTTCTTACGTTTCTTCTTGAAATTTGGAGAGTCCTCACTCATTTTCTTTCATATGTTGGCCTCTTCCTCTCTTTTTTTTTTTTTGTTTATACTCGATGGTCTACGAGAGAATGTATTTATAATTTGAGATATTGATTTTGATCAAAAGGAAAGTAGAAAGTTCAAGGCATTTCGTGATAGTTGGCATTCAGGAAAATCACAAGTTCCATAACTTTCATTCAACGCTCACTAGAGTGTCATATGTATTATGTTTATTTGAGTGTTATAACTTTTTTCAACTTATTTGAGTGTCATAAATTTTTAAAAAGAAGACCCCCGATTCAGTTTCGGCTTTGATTGTCTTGAACAACAACAAACACCATCATTAGATTAGCTAGATTCGAAAATTTTGTTAGCATTCGCTGCCACGAGTGCCCTCATGCGCCTCTGCCCCATTGGGTTCCCACGCCTTGTGCCTTCGTGCACCGAAGCTCCTTCCCATGTATTGTTGACGTCATCACACATCAACATTGGCGAGGAGTTTAGTCACTGCACACGTCATGTATAAAACGTTTTTGCGTGTAGAAACAAAAATAATTCATCTAAACTTCCATTAAGACCCAATCTGATTGAAATTTAAATTTTTAAGTTCATTTTCACCTTACCTTTTAAATGTTTAAAGAACCCATGTACAACCTGATTGTAAAAATGAGTCAAAGAATGGGTCTATTATTCATTCTAGCACGTCTAATTCCGAAGCACCGTGTTCTTATTCATCCGAATTAATTATGGTGTGTCGAAGAGAGCTGGTTCAGAAAAAAATAATAAAAAAAGTACATAAATGACAATGCTTAGAGAATGGCTCGAGTAAATAGGAAAAATCTGCTCTAAAAGCAGCTACAAATTGTCTCAGTCAGGGGGGTCCACACCAGCCCCTATATAAAGATGGTTGGCATACTAAGTGACTCGCAACAGAATTCGCAATGGCTCTTCCGGCATTGTTCGCAAGCTTCCCCTCCTCCTCAATTCACCATAACCAGCCCTCTCTCTTATTCTTTAGGCACCTCTGCTCCTCCTCCTCCGCCGCCACCTCCTCCACCTCCTCCGGTGCTCAATTCCTGACATGCACTTTGAAGATTGAAGCTCAAGAGATCGGGAGACGTTCGGCGAATTGGCAACCTAGCGTTTGGGACTACGACTTTGTGCAGTCACTCAGTGTTGATTGTACGGTAATGAATTTTCTTTTGTTTTTTGGGCATAAAACCCAGCCTAGCTTAAGTACTATGGGAAATATTCGCATTTGGTCCTGAAACTTGGAAAAATTTCCCAAACAATTTTTTTGGTCATGGTTCTGACAATTTCGGTAACAATTTATTCGATGATAGCACTAATTATTTGAGTATTATACTTTTGTTTGGCATCGATTAATACCTCGGCTTCACTTTGCCGTGCTCAAATGTTAAGTTACCAAAGCCGACGACCAAAAAAAAAAAAAAAAAGACATATGTTTAGTGACCGAAGTGCACCGTTTCCCTAATTTCTATTTACTTTGATGGGACGAGTCCGTAAACCCCAAAACGGCATGAAACAAAGGACAAACTGTACTTTGAATCTGATTTATGGATGTATACATCTTGTGTACTTCTGTATACGATTTATATATGACGTTCGAGATAAGTAAAACAAATTTGCACATTCATCTATTGCCACAGTATCAAATGTACGGCCAGCCACAGCAATATTCTATAGGAGATATCGATAAACCTGGTCAAAACGGCATATTTTCAACAAAAAGGCAAGAGCGCAACAGTGCTTGTGCATTGACTTTGATTAAGATCTCATTTTTCCGAGTTTTTCATGTGCTAGGAGGATAAATATTCGGAGGAAGCCCAAAGGTTGAAGAAAGAAGTCAAGGGTCTATTCGACAAGGAGATGAATTCGGTGGCCAAGCTCGAGTTCATTGACGTGGTTCAAAGACTAGGACTAGGATACCAATTTGAGACAGAGATCAAGAACGCTCTAAGTTCCATCTATAACAACACCAAAGATGCTCAACTTTCAGATGATCTCGATGCCGTTTCCCTTCGATTCCGGCTACTTAGATAACATGGGTTCAACGTATCGCAAGGTACTCGCCAACTATTAATTTTTTGTGAATTATGTCGATGCATCAAAATTTACTCTTCCATTCCTTTTGTTGGACATATAGATGTGTTTCAAAGGTTTCTGAACAAGTCGGGCACATTCAACGAATCCCTCAATGAAGATGTGAAGGGGCTTCTTGGCCTTTATGAAGCTTCTTTTCATGTATTGGTAGGTGAAATCATACTCGATGAAGCTTGGACCTTTGCTTCCAAGCATATGAAGGATCTAAACCTCGATAAAATTCCCACTAATTTAGCGAGCCACGTGGATCGTGCATTAGAAATGCCAATCCACCGGAGGCCAAACAGGTTGGAGGCTCGGTGGTTCATCGACATGTGCGAGAAACAGCAAGACATGATCCCCTCTTTGCTACGATTGGCTAAATTAGACTTCAATTTAGTGCAGTCAATCTACAGAAAGGAAGTCAGCAGTCTGGCAAGGTACACAATCAATCTGGCAGCATGGGAGTGCATTTTGATCAACTTAATTATCATATGACAATTTTTTCAGGTGGTGGGTTAAACTTGGGGCGAACAAGATGACCTTCTGTAGGGACAGGCTAGTGGAAAACTATTTTTGGAGCAGTATTATGGTTTTCGAACCTCAGCACACAGCTTTCAGAGAAATGAATGGGAAGATCGCTAGTATGGTGACACTTATCGATGACGTTTATGATGTATATGGGACGCCGGAAGAGCTTGAGCTCTTAACAGATTTCATTGTCAGGTTTGCCTAGTATCACCACCATCATCATTTTCCCTTGTAACTATTATTGCCAAGAAAAAAGACAGAATTAATTAGTCTATGAATGCAATGGAAAAAAAATACTAAAAATTATATATTATCAAATATATTCTTCAATGCGCTTTGGACATATCATGGTTTACGTAGGTGGTTTGGGCTGATAAAGTAATGGTTGGCATTAATTTTCATTATTGTTATTGAAGGACGGTAAAATTCATAAGATTGCTAAAATGGTGATGACTCATTAAGGTGGGACATCACAGACATTGATAGGCTTCCTCCAACAATAAGGGATAGTTTCATGGCCTTGTACAACACGACCAATGAAATTGGGTATTGGACGATAAGAGAGCGAGGAATCAACCCCATTCCTTACCAGCAGAAAGTGGTAATTTCAACATGCTAAATCTTTCACCCAGTAATTTCTAGTCCATGTCAGTCAACTCATTTTTCTACTTCTAACTTTCGTTATGACTTCTCTTTGAACGTTTGAGAATCCGAAAGAGTATGAGAAGAGAACGTCCCTCGACTTGGTCACTGACTCACTTTTCCGAGTTTCAATCCTATAGTGGGCCGATGAATGCAAGGCGTACCTGAAGGAGGTCCATTGGTGCAGCAAGGGCATTAAACCGACCCTGAAGGAATACATGGATGTTGCGACGTATTCAGCCGGAGGGCTGGTTATGCTGTTGGCCAGTTACTTCCTAACCACAGACAAATTGACGGAAGAGGGACTTAATTACGTGTCGAAAATCCCGAGCATCATGCATTGTTCTAGCAAGATGCTTCGACTCATCAATGATTTCAGTACATCATCGGTAACTTACTTTTATATTGTTCTTCTCCTTGTAAATAGTGGCTCATAAGAAAAAAAGAGTATATCTTCTTTTTTGTTTCTTTGATACGAAAGTGGGATGAGTATTTGGACTTACGCTTATCACCCAACAATAATTGTCCATGCTTAGTATGAATTGGCACGAGGAGACAATTTGAAGGCGCTGGAATGCTACATGAATGAAACCGGCACGTCGGAAGAGGCCGCGCGTGAACACATTATGCATATGGTGCGTGAGGCATGGAAGTGGATGAATAGAGCCGTGTTTGAAGACTACCCAATTCCCGGATTAACGCCTTTTCTTGGTGCCTGTTTAAACCTGGCACGAGTTTCTCATACTTTTTACCGATATGGAGATGGATTCGGCCTTCCCAATAATGATACCAAGGACTATCTTGTGTCAGCTATATACAAACCCGTCCCCCTTGATTAGGCATGCATTATTGACCAGTGGTCTTGCTTATGGAGAGACCCTTTGATCTTATGTGTCTTTCTTAGTTTTTTGGGGTGTCTCTGTGAGCTCTCAGATGTCGAAACTATTTTACATGAAGTGCATTGATGGGCTTGGGCATAGAAGCACATGCTATTCCGTGCTTTGTGTGGTCGCTGATTATGTTATCACAAATTATATTCGTGGGGATCGAATTTTTATATTATGTCGAATATTTAGCTGTTTGTACTGGAGAAAAATTGAAAAGAAAAGGAATTTATAGAAGAAAATAAAAAAATAAAAAATCGGTCGACTTTGACCGACGCTGGTTCAATGCCAATTTGAAACGGTGGCTGTACAGAAAGTTTTCTTCTACCATTGAGTTTCATTGAAACGGTGTTACAAAGATTCTCCAACGTCCAGAACAGTGCGAGGCTATTTTTTTTTTGGTCTGAAAATACGTAGCATTTCATTTAAGTATGGAAAATATTACAAGCCATATTCAGGGTTTCAGTACATAGCATATCCAAGAGGATTTGAGGAGGTGAAAAGGCCCAGTTTGGAGCTAGTGTGCCATGGCCATGGGCCTTGGCGGCCCAATCAGCGATTGAGTTTGCTTCACGTCTACAGTGTCGGATACGCAGATGGGGAAATCGGATGATCAGCGCAGCGCTCTCCACGAACAGCGCTCGACAATCCCATGGCAACAACCGGCGATCATTGACAGTATCTACCATCACAAGGCAGTCGGATTCAACCTGCAGGTGAGCGTCTGCCATTCCTTTCTATAGCAGATGTTGGAGAGTAATATTCAGGGCTTGAATCTCCATTTGCAGTGGGGAGAAAGCTGGTACTTTACGGGAGAAACCATCAATCAGTGTCCCTGCGTGATCTCTGCAAACACACGCAATGGATCCCGTATGACCTGCTATAGGAAAAGCCCCATCGATGTTGATTTTGATTGTTCCTAGTTCCGGGGGAGTCCACAGCCAATAGGTGTTCAACAAAGGTTGCCCTGTAGCCGACGCCAACTGCTAAGTTCGACGAGTAAGCTCTGCATCTGTGAATGCCAAATCTACAAGCTGTTCGGGCTTTGTGCGTTGGTGTCAGAAGATGAAGTGGTTTCGTGCTTTCCAGATCTGCCAAAGAAGGGCTGTGATGGTCTCTGGATCAGGTACGTTTGCTCCACTTGCAAATATGTCTGCTAGCCAAGCATCCATACGATGTGTATTGTAAGCTGATATGTCGATCTTGACCTTGGGATGGGACCAGATGCCCTGTGTCCATGGGCAGAGTAGAAATAGATGTTCGGTGGTTTCAGGAAGTTGAGATGGGCATAGCTAACATACCGGGTCGGGAATGATGTGTCGTCGGTATAGGTTATCCCTTGTAGAGAGCACATTGTGGCAAAGTGACCACAGGAAGATTCGAAGTTTGGAGGTGGTCTTCGCTTTCCAAACCTGTCACCATAACCGGGATGGTGTTTGGTAGGATGTGGATGCAGAGGTGAGAGCATGGCTGTGAGCTGTTTGTCTAAGTAAATTGTAGCCACTTTTCACTGTGTATACTCCTGTCGGCGTGCCTGTCCATATAAGTTGATCTGTAGTGGAAGCAGAGCCTAGTTGTATGGCAACAATATCCTCGACAATCTAGTCATCAAAGCTTCTTCGGAGTAGAAGAACGTTCCAAGTAGGCTGTTCTAGATTTATATAGCTAGCCACCATCTCTGGCTCTCCTCTATTTGCGGGTCTACTAATAGTTCCTCTAGGTAACCATTTGTCCTTTCGAATTTGTATGCTCTGCCCATTACCTACAGACCACTAAAGCTGAGCTAAAATGGAATCTCTGCCCATTCCTGATCTGACGTCGCAAAGATGTTATATGACGTGTTTCGAGGTGCGAACATCAAAAGTATAAAAACTTGGTATATGATTTGTCAGTATCAATAAACAACAACCATCAAAAGTTACATGTGAATAGCAGATTTTTCTATCTGTGGGCGTTGTACGACACTACGTACGATGGAAAGGGGGTTTGGTGGAGTCCTAGATTGAGTGGGAGACATGTCCTATTAGTTAAAGCCACTCTAACCAAACTTAAATGGATTTTGTACTATTGACGCCCTATTGATTAGGAGCGGCTGGATTTTAGGGCATTAGTTTTCGCTTCTTCAAGGGGATTTTGTGACATTTGCAATCGACAACAAATGACCTTCAGCTTCGAGAGTAGAGACATGAAAGCACAAGATTGTATTTATGCCTGACCCGATGTCGCAAAAATGTTCCCTTACCCGACGTTGCAAATACGTTCTATTACGTTTTTCTTACTGTTTCTTCTTGAAATTTGGCTAGTCCTCACTCATTTTCTTTCATATTTTTGCTTTATTTTTTTGTTTATATTTGACGGTCTCCGGGAGAATGTTTTATAATTTGAGATACTGATTTTTATGAAAAGGAAAATAAAAAGTTAAAGGCTTTTTATTATATTTGGCCTTCAAATTATTTCTACTTTGTCTACTATTGCTAATACTTTTATTAGTTTATCTTAAAGGAGACAAAATTCTTTAATGACTTTTTTTTTAAAGAAAAAATTAGAGTCGAAAGATGCGTAGTTGGGGAGAATCGGTATAGGACCCCTTTGTTAAGCTTCAATCAGAGCTTCTCCATGGACAACGACTTCGCATTTTGATTATGATTTGTCAGTATCAATAAACAACAACCATCAAAAGTTACATGTGAATAGCAGATTTTTCTATCTGTGGGTGTTGTACGACACTACGTACGATGGAAAGGGGGTTTGGTGGAGTCCTAGTTTGAGTGGGAGACATGTCCTACTAGTTAAAGCCACTCTAACCAAACTTAAATGGATTTTGTACTAGTGACGCCCTATTGATTAGGAGCGGCTGGATTTTAGGGCATTAGTTTTCGCTTCTTCAAGGGGATTTTGTGACATTTGCAATCGACAACAAACAACCTTTGGCTTTAGGAGCGGAGATTTGAAAGCATGGGATTGCATTTATTCCTAATCTGACGTCGCAAAGATGTTATATGACGTGTTTCGAGGTGTGAACATCAAAAGTATAAAAACTTGGTATAGAGGGACACTTAAGTGCCAAAAGTTTCAAAATGTATATTTAATTATCAAAATCAGAAAAAAAAAAATGTAACACTTAAGTGCCAATGGCAAGAAATTTCAGCCAAATTGTTGACATGACATTTTTCTAGCGAGATAAGTGGAAAATAATGTTGTTTTTAGCATTGGCGTGGTTAGATAAGTACAAAACAATGTTTTTTTAGAGCTGACATGGCTAGATAAATCTAAAACGACGTCGTTTTGACGCTGATGTTGCCTCAAAATTGAATTTTAATATAAATATTAATGAAGATAAATTAAAAAAACTATAAAAAAAAAAGAAGAAGAAAAGGGAACACGTTTGGCAAGGGTTGAGGCCCTCGCCACCGCCACCCCACCGTCATCGGAAAGGGCCGATGACGGTGGGGTGAGGGTCGGCTAGGGTCATTGGCCACTAGGCAATGGCCGGCAACCTTGTCCAACTGTTGGCGAGGGCATATAGGCCCTCGCCTAGATTTGGGGTGGAATGGTCATTGGGTCGCCCTAGCTAATGATAGCCCTTGGCCTTATTGGGCGAGGTGACCCTCGCCGGATCTTGGGGTTGTGAGCCCTTGCCGGTCGCTGGCAAGGGCCACGGCCCCTCGCCTAGGCAGCAAGGCTTCTCCGACCACAATGAAAAAAAATAAAAAGAAGAGTAAAAATAGTAAAAATTTAGAAAAAAATATTAAAAAATTGTTCGTGTCAACTTCGATTGTGCCACATAAAACGGCAGCCAATGTCAATGCTATCGATTTTTGGCGAAAATTGATCGAATGGACTCAATTAACACATATGCAAAATATTACAATACTAGAAAAAAATCAGTTCAAGGGTCTTTGGGAAATTGTGTTACAATACTAGAAATAGTTTTTGAGTGATAATTGTCCAAACAGTGTTTGTAGCAACGATACATGCGCGACGCTGATGTTGTTTTCCACTGAGTTCGCCGCTCTTAGTGCTATTCTGACACTTTATGTTGCTTGTTTAGAAAAACAAGCACCATCATTAGATGAGCTAGATTCGAAAATTTCGTAGCATTCGCTGCCACGAGTGCCCTCATGCGCCTCTGCCCCATTGGGTTCCCACGCCTTGTGCCTTCGTGCACCAAAGCTCCTTCCCATGTATTGTTGACGTCATCACACATCAACATTGGCGAGACGTCTAGTCACTGCACACGTCATGTATAAAACGTTTTGCATGTAGAAACAAAAATAAGTCATCTAAACTTCCATTAAGACCCAATCTGATTGAAATTTAAATTTTTAAGTTCATTTTCACCTTACCTTTTAAATGTTTAAAGAACCCATGTACAACCTGATTGTAAAAATGAGTCAAAGAATGGATCTATTATTCATTCTAGCACCTCTAATTCCGAAGCACCGTGTTCTTATTCATCCGAATTAATCATGGTGTGTCGAGAAGAGCTGGTTCAGAAAAAAAATTTAAAAAAAAAGTACATATATGACAATGATTAGAGAATGGCTCGAGTAAATAGGAAAAATCTGCTCTAAAAGCAGCTACAAATTGTCTCCGTCAGGGGGGCTCCGCACCAGCCCCTATATAAAGGATGGTTGGCATACTAAGTGACTCGCAACAGAATTCGCAATGGCTCTTCCTGCATTGTCCACAAGCTTCCTCCCCTCCTCAATTCACCATAACCAGCCCTCTCTCTTATTCTTTAGGCACCTCTGCTCCTTCTCCTCCGCCGCCACCTCTTCCACCTCCTCCACCTCCTCCGGTGCTCAATTCGTGACATGCACTTTGAAGATTGAAGCTCAAGAGATCGGGAGACGGTCGGCGAATTGGCAACCTAACGTTTGGGACTACGACTTTGTGCAGTCACTCGGTGTTGATTCCACGGTAATGAATTTTCTTTTGTTTTTTGGGCATAAAACCCAGCCTAGCTTAAGTACTATGGGAAATATTCGCATTTGGTCCTCAAACTTGGAAAAATTTCGCAACAATTTTTTTGGTCATAGTTCTGACAATTTCGGTAACAATTTATTCCATGATAGCACTAATTATTTGAGTATTATACTTTTGTTTGGCATCGATTAATACCTCGGCTTCACTTTGCTGTGCTCAAGTGTTAAGTAACCAATGCCGACGACAAAAAAAAAAAAAAAAAAAATATGTTTAGTGACCGAAGTGCACCGTTTCCCTAATTTTTATTTACTTGTGATGGGACGAGTCCGTAAACCCCAAAACGGCATGGAAACAAAGGACAAACTGTACTTTGAATCTGATTTATGGATGTATACATCTTGTGTACTTCTGTATACGATTTATATACGACGTTCGAGATATGTAAAATCAATTTGCACATTCATCCCCACAGTATCAAATGTACGGCCAGCCACAGCAATATTCTATAGGAGATATCGATAAACCTGATCAAAACGGCATATTTTCAATAAAAAGGCCAGAGCTCAACAGTGCTTGTGCATTGACTTTGATTAAGATCTCATTTTTCCGAGTTTTTCATGTGCTAGGAGGATAAATACTCAGAGGAAGCCCAAAGGTTGAAGAAAGAAGTCAAGGGTCTATTCGACAGGGAGATGAATTCGGTGGCCAAGCTCGAGTTCATTGACATGGTTCAAAGACTAGGACTAGGATACCAATTTGAGACGGAGATCAAGAACGCTCTAAGTTCCATCTATAACAACGCCGAAGATGCTCAACTTTTGGATGATCTCTATGCCGTTTCCCTTCGATTCCGGCTACTTAGACAACATGGATTCAACATATCGCAAGGTACTCGCCAACTATTAATTTTTTGTGAATTATGTCGATGCATCAAAATTTACCCTTCCATTCTTTTTGTTGAACATATAGATGCGTTTCAAAGGTTTATGAGCAAGTCGGGCACATTCAGCGAATCCCTCAATGAAGATGTGAAGGGGCTTCTTGGCCTTTATGAAGCTTCTTTTCATGTATTGGAAGGTGAAACCATACTTGATGAAGCTTGGACCTTTGCTTCCAAGCATCTGAAGGATCTAAACCTCGATGAAATTCCCACTAATTTAGCGACCCACGTGGATCATGCATTAGAAATGCCGATCCACTGGAGGCCAAACAGGTTGGAGGCTCGGTGGTTCATTGACATGTGCGAGAAACAACAAGACATGATCCCCTCTTTGCTACGATTGGCTAAATTAGACTTCAATTCAGTGCAATCAATCTACAGAAAGGAAGCCAGCAGTCTGGCAAGGTACAAAATCAATCCAGTAGCGTGGGAGCACATTTTGATCGACTTAATCATCATATGACTATTTTTTCAGGTGGTGGGTTGAACTTGGGGCGAACAAGATGACCTTCTGTAGGGACAGGCTAATGGAAAACTATTTTTGGAGCAGTTTTATGGTTTTCGAACCTCAGCATACAGCTTTCAGAGAAATGAATGGGAAGATCGCTAGTATGGTGACACTTATCGATGACGTTTATGATGTATATGGGACGCCCGAAGAGCTTGAGCTCTTAACAGATTTCATTGTCAGGTTTGCCTAGTATCACCACTGTCATCATTTTCCCTTGTAACTATTATTGCCAAGAAAAAAGACGGAATTGATTAGTCTATGAATGCGATGGAAAAAAAATACTAAAAATTATATATTGCCAAATATATTCTTCAATGTGCTTTGGACATATCATGGTTTACGTAGGTGGTTTGGGCTAATAAAATAATTGTTGGCATTAATTTTCATTATTGTTATTGAATGACGGTAAAATCCATAAGATTGCTAAAATGGTGATAACTCATTAAGGTGGGACATCACAGACATCGATAGGCTTCCTCCAATAATAAGGGATAGTTTCATGGCCTTGTACAACACGACCAATTCCCGGATTAAGGCCTTTTCTTGGTGCCTGTTTAAACCAGGCACGAGTTTCTCATACTTTTTACCGATATGGAGATGGATTCGGCCGTCCCGATAATGATACCAAGGACTATCTTGCGTCAGCTATATACAAACCCGTGCCCCTTGATTAGGCATGCATTATTGACCAGTGGTCTTGCTTATGGAGAGACCCTTTGATCTCATGTGTCTTTCTTAGTTTTTTGGGGTGTCTCTGTGAGCTCTAAGATGTCGAAACTATTTTACATGAAGTCTATTGATGGGCTTGGGCATAGAAGCACATGCTATTCCGTGCTTTGTGTGGTCGCTGATTATGTAATCACAAATTATATTCGTGGCGATCGAATTTTTATGTTATGTTGAATATTTAGCTGTTTGTACTGGAGAAAAATTGAAAAGAAAAGGAATATATAGAAGAAAATAATTTTAAAAAAAAAATTCGGTCGACTTTGACCGACGCTGGTTCAATGCCAATTTGAAACGATGGCTGTACAGAAAGTTTTCTTCTACCATTGAGTTTCATTGAAACGGTGTTACAAAGATTCTCCAACGTGCAGAACAGTACGAGGCTATTTTGAAAGGTTGAAATGTCGATTGATTAGATTGGACCGAGTTTTGTGTTCTTCTCCAACCTCGCCCTAGGCCAGCAAGGCTTGAGCTCACCAGAGTCCAACACGGTCAAGCCTCACTAGATTGGGCAAGGCCCAAGCTCAACTTCGCCAGGTGAGGCGAGGCTCGAGCTAGCCTGTGGTCGGTTGCCGGCTGCCACTCTAGTCGACAATCAACCAAGGAAGAAGAAAAAGAAAAATCAAAAACTCGATTTTTAAAAAATAAATTAGCATAAAAAAGATATGTAGCTCTCACAAATTTAATATAATCAACTTTTTATGTCGGTGGTCCCCTTAAAATGTTTCCTTTTTGAGGTATGATCCACGTGAAATGGACAACTTTGTTGTCCACCCTTTCGTAAATAGAGGCCTCCATGCAAACTGGCGGTCCATAGATAGTTCTTTTAAAACATTTTTTCGTGGCCATAGGACAAATGATTGTTATCCTGCAAGCCTGACGGTGGGATTTGGATCACATGTGCTG
This sequence comes from Eucalyptus guilfoylei, assembly GCA_016097605.1. NCBI lineage: Eukaryota > Viridiplantae > Streptophyta > Magnoliopsida > Myrtales > Myrtaceae > Eucalyptus > Eucalyptus guilfoylei. Next base: position 22,706,641 of record CM027860.1, read on the forward strand.
AACTTGCAACAAATAAAACGTGTTTCCAAGCCTGACGGTGGGATTTAATTCAGCATGAATTAGAGCTCAAATAAATAAATAGATTGCACCACAATAACCAGCATAAAATTTCAGTTGCTGGCTATCCCGATCTAATTTCTAGAAATTAATTAATTAATTAATTAATTACAGAAAATATTAAATAAATGCCAATAAATCCAACTTATGCCCGTAATGCCTAATTGGACGCCGAAACGGATCCGGAAAAATTCCAAGGTTTGTTATATAAATAATAGAACGTGTCTACTCGCTAAATACACTAACTAACCACCTAACATGCATCGACAATTAATTAAATTCACTAATCTAATCTAATCTAACCACCTAATCCATCTTAGCATAAACTAATCAATCCCTAAGTGTAATTAACCGACTAAGAGAGGCTTAGTGAGTTCAACTCACTTGTTTCATGAGCCGGTCGGTTCAAATCAACGGGAACGCAACGGGGAACAACTTCCTTCAAAGCAGGCCTAGCAACCGAGGTCTGGAACCACCTCAAAACGGGCCCGAAGGTTGCTGGAAAACCCACCAACAAGCTCTCTGTTTGCTGCTGCAAAAGAAAGGAAACAAGGTTGGTTGAGGCAAACAAGGACCGAGATGGGCTGAGGGAGTCCCGGCGGCCAACGGTAAGGGTGATCGGGTCCAGGATGGTTAAGGTCTAAACCCGGATCCTATACCCGACCCTGTTATAACCGGTTCCTCTTTTCTGGACCCTATACCTAACCATGTTTGTATTGGACCTTATACCCGACCCACCCCGTTTTTCCGATCCGGTTCCAGGGTCAACCTTATTTCCACTGGAACCTGTTTTGCAATCTCCTGATATCCTATACGACTTCGAATTTTATATTAATACGCGAGAAAATAACGTAATCCTCCTAATTTGAATTGAAACATTAAGCACTTGTAATAAATAAATACATAAACTTTTTGACTAAACGAAAAATTAAGGATTCACGAGGCTAATTATAATAAATAAAATCATTAGGCAAAGAATTAGTAACAAACATGGGTCTAATATTAGTTTTATTCCCACAACTACTACATGAAGCTAGTCATTTATGCAAGCATAACTCCTCCTACAAAAGAGAAATTAGGCGAGCCAATCCATGTGAAACACAAGAATTTGGTGGTGACGAACACCATCCGTCCATCGGTCGGTGCGAGAGGGAGCCAATGAGGGAGGGAAGCAAGTGAGGAAGAGGAATATCCTCCCTTGCATGTTTGAGAGAGCCAAGATGAACGTCGTGTGATTGCGGGGGTAGGAATAGAAATCGAGGGAGAAAAAAGAGTTTTGGACATTTACTTACAAAACTAGTCCGGGAACTGGTTCCAAAACCGGTCCAGGAACCAGTTTCTGGGTGGGTAATCACTCGGAACCTGTTCCTAAACCAGTTTAAACCGGTTCCAAATTTTGGGAACCGGTTCCCGGACCTGTTTCAATGGGAATCGGTTCCCGACCCTAGTTTCTAGGTGGGCCGATCCGAGAATTGGGTATACCCGGTCCGGTTGCACACCCTTAGCCAACGGCGTGGACTTACGGTGGCTGTGGCGACTCACAGCGGCCTGAGATGGGTGAGACAGCTCCGGAGACGCACAGGTAGATGCGGAGACGACGGCTGAAGCGGTGTGAGGGCGAGACGGGCGGAGGGTGCGCGCACGGCGGACGGTGCAGCGAACTGCGATGGGAGGCGCGTGTGACAGACGGGGGCTGCTCCGATGGTCTCCTGGCTTGCTGGTGGTGTTCGAAAATCTCAATGGAGGGGGAGGAAATGGCAATTCACAACAGATGAGGGAGAGGGGAGAGATTAAGGGAACAAGGGCCCTACCATAGCCAAATTTTCTCTTCAATGGTCTCCTTGACCATTTCTCCACCACCAACACCTTCCTTGGCTGCAATTCAACCACCAAGGCTCATCCTAGAATTCTTGAAATTATCCAAAAAGCCTAGGCAAGGGGGCATACAAATTTCAATGGTTTTCCTTTCAATTGGACATTTGTTCTTACTCAATTCTACACAATTCGGCGTCAATAAAATCAACCGACACACCATCGATCATCTTGGCATTTTTCCTCACCGGTACAACTCACTCGATTCTCAAATTTGCGATCAAAAACAATCTCCGGCATTTTCTGAACAAAAAGGGTACTAGAATGACTTTTTCTTAAAAAGTCTCGGTTTGTAGAAAAATCTTCTAAGACTGAGTCGACGCTCCTAGAATTAATTGTGACATGACAGAACTTTCAATTTCCGAAATCGGACTCAAATTCGCGATTAATTTCAATCTAGCGCGTTTTTAGCGTGACCTGAGCTACCGGTAGTTTTCAGAAATTTTTAGTGCAGATGACCCGTGGTCAATTTTCTTCGAGCCACAATAAACTCACTCAATACATTGGTGACTCTCGGTTGTCATGAAAATCTTGAGGATTCAAATACGGATATAGGGTACCAAAACGATAAAAAAAAAAAATCAATCTAGTACCGACCGACGAGAATTTTCCAAATTAGTGGAGTCACCCACGTTTAGCCACACATTTCAGTCGAATCGACATATCTCTAATCTCAAATCGATTTTTAACTGTGCCATAATGACCTCTAAAGATGAGCATGGTCGAATAGCCGATTCCTAGTCAAATTCTCCAGTTTATTTCATTAAAATTCTTTAATGGCTTCCCTAAATAGTCTAGTTATCTCCAGAGTGATCAGCTCTTTGAATAGCCTTATAAGCGCGTCGATGAAAGGCCCAATTTATTCAATGAAAAACATAATTGAAAATTTGGGATATCACAACTATTATCACAAGTCAATAACAAAGACGGATGGCTGTTATCGATAAATTAGAATCGGTGCAAGCTAGAAATCGATAATGCAAAGGAAAGATGCCAGTTGATGATGAAATCGATAAAGATTGCAAGAATAAAGATGAAGCCAAATGGTAACTACTTATGGATAGGACCCCACAATTGACCATGAAATAGAATTAGCGGATAAGAAATTTCTAAATAGTTATGTCAATCACGCTACTAAAATATCTCTTGTTATTTCTCCTAATGCTTAAATTTTGATCTAATTTAGTAGAAGAGACTATTGATTGGGAAGATATATCAATTGGGAAATTGCACGTTAAAAGATAACCGCACCTTCAAGCACTAGATATCCAAAGTTTCATCTAGAAAGCACAAAAATGGGGTTTGCAGGTTCCTGTAGCCTCGAGTGTTTCTAGGGGTGACTGCCAAATCGGTCAAGCATTCTTTCTCACCCATCTCAATCAATCGCGAGTAATGCAAGATTGGATTCCCGTTTCCAGAGGCCATTAACGTAACCCAAAATAGATGCCAACTGTTCAATTTCTTTCCACACCTTCTTTTTTTCTTTTTATTGCAATCTCCGGTTTTCTTTTAAAATGTCAACTTCCAAGATTAAAATTTATAATTTTCTCTGTATGAGCCATTTTTCACCCCTTATCTTATGTGCATGATAGAATGTTTCGTGACCTCTACAAGGGGACTAGAGATGAGGTTCTGTTCATTTCGCGAAAAATATAAAATTTCCAAAAATTATTTTTTAGGAAGCTATTTTTCAGAAAAATAACCATATATTTCCAATGTTCGATTAAAATTTTAAAATGAACTAAAAAGTATTACCCGCTATTTAGTAAGGAAAATCTTTTCCTGCATGCAATCATTTTTTAATATTTTCTTATTTTTTAAAAATTGATTTTTTAATTTTTAATTCTTCTTTAGTTTCCTTTCTTATTTTCTTTTCTTTCTTTCTATTTTCTTCGTCATTGGCCTTGGACGATCGCCAGCTATGGTGATGGCCCGTAATCGGCCATTGGCAAGCTCCAACCTCGCCCTAGGCCAGCAAGGCTTGAGCTCACCAGAGTCCAACACAGTCAAGCCTCACTAGATTGGGCAATGCCCAAGCTCCGCTTCGCCAGGTGAGGCGAGGCTCGAGCTGGCCTGTGGTCAATCGCTGGCCGCCACTCTAGTCGGCGATCGACCAAGGAAGAAGAAAAGGAAAAATCAAAAAACTCGATTTTTAAAAAATAAATTAGCATAGAAAAGATATGTAGCTCTCACAAATTGAATATAATCAACTTTTTATGTCGGTGGTCCCTTAAAATGTTTTCTTTTTGAAGTATGATCCACGTGAAATGGACAACGTTGTTGTCCTTCGTAAATACAGGCCTCCATGCAAACCGGCGGTCCATAGATCGTTCTTTTAAAACATTTTTTCGTGGCCACAGGAAAAATGATTGTTATCCTGCAAGCCTGACGGTGGGACTTGGATCACATGTGCTGAACTTGCAACAAATAAAACGTGTTTCCCAAGGATCGTGATATCAGTGTCGGTATAACTCTGTGCACGTAGAAACAGTGAAATGCAATGATTAGAGAATGGCTCGAGCGAATAGAAAAATTCGCTCCAATAGCAGCTACAAACTTCCTTCAACCACCCGCCGCGGTGGCTCAGCTGGGTAGGCACTAGACTTCCATCGAGGAGGTCTAGTGTTCGAAGCTCCTGCAACGCAAGTTGCAGGAAGGCTAGCTTTGAATTTCTTGGCGACTTACCCGGTGGCACGTGTGTGGTGGCTAGCACGTGTCGCCCCCAGTGGTTTATCTCCTGGCCACGGCCGGTTCCCCAGGTCACCAAAAAAAAAATATATATATATTCCTTCATGATTGATGCTCCGCAACAACACCTTTATATAAAAGGATGGTTAGCATACAAAGAGATTCGCAACAAATTTCGCGATGGCTCTTCCTGTTGTGTTCAAAAGCTTCCTCCCCTCCTCAATTCGTCATAACCAAACCTCTCTGTTTTTCTTTAGACACCCTCGCTCCTCCTCTCCCTCCTCCTCCACCTCCTCCGGCCCTCAATTTATGACGTGTGCTATGAAGATTGAAGATCAGGAAAATGTGAGACGCTCGGCGAATTGGCAGCCTAGCGTTTGGGACTATGGCTTTGTGCAGTCACTCGGTGTTAATTACATGGTAATGATTTTCTTCCTTTTTTAGCACAAAATCTTGGGGAAAATTACCAAGAAAGATCAAAACTATTGCACTCCTACAACTTCAGTCCTAAATCTTTTGATTTGGTCCATTGAATTTTAAAACTTTTGACAATTTGCCAATAAATTCCATTCAGTAAATTTTGGCCGAATATCGCTGATTTGGATGATTACTATTTTACTTGGTACGGCCGGTGCTAACGTAGACAATTTTTATGTTTTTTTGTATTTTTGTATTTTTTTTCTTTCTTTATTTTTCCCTTTTCGTCGCTAGTGGTTAGTCATGGGCCATTGGCCATAGGTGAAAGTTGGCAAGTGCTAGCCTTGCCTGGGCGAGAGACACCCCCACCCACCACAAGCAAGGGCGAGTGCCGACAAGGGCCCCCTCGCCAAATCTAGTGAGGCCGAACCTCGCCCAAGCCAGGGTAGTATCCTTGGGCATCGCCTAGGCGAGGGTGAGGCTTGGCAAGCCTCGCACTAGCCTAGCTAGGGTTGGCTTTGCCAAATTTGGCAAGGGTAGCCTTTGCCCTCGCTCAGGCTAGGGCAGTCTAGCCAAGTCCCACCCTTGCCAGATCTGGCAAGAGATGCCCTCACTGGCCATCACCTGTGGCCGACAACCAACCGCTAGCAAAAAGAAAAGAAAAAGAAAAAGAAAGAAAGAATTCATAAAATATATTTACAAATTGTCCACATTAGCGCTAAATATGCCATGTAGGATGGTCAGTGTTCACATCAACGATTTTCTGTCAAAATTAACCATGTGGACTCCATGAGCAAGTTCTCGAAAGATTTAGGACTAAATTGACTAAACCAAACATATTATAACTTAATTGACACGAGTGTAATAAGTTTAAGATTTTCTTGATGATTTTTCCCAAAACCCAATAAGTTCTATGGAAAATATTCACATTCGATCATAATTTTTTTTTTTTTTAAATTTGGTCCTTGAACTTGTGGAAATTTCCTATCAAATTTTTTGGTCTATGATTCCGGCAATTTGAAGCTCATGCGTATGTCAATGCTAGCAGAATGTGGAAAAATTTGAGACCGTTGTGGATATTCAATTTGCGAAACTATAATAACAATAACCCAAGATAACTGTAAGCAAATTTCAGTAACACTTTATTCCATGATGGCACTGCTTATTTGAATAGCAAACCTTTTTTTGGCATCGATCAATACCTTGGCCTCACTTTGCTAGAATTAGTGACGGAAGAACAGAAATTCCACAAGTTCAAGCACTTGATTGTGCAAATTGTAAGTTTAAGGATATTACTGACTACAAAAACAACATAAGTGCAGCAATTGAATGTATACTTTTTTCCTATTTTTTATGTACTTCAATGGGATGAGTCCACAAACACAAAAACGACCTAGAAATAAAAAGAAAATTGTGCTTTGAATTAGATTTATGGATGTTTACATCTTATGTTCTTCTATATATGATTTATATAAGACATTCAAACGAGAATCGATCTGTTTTCATACAAGAGGCAATATTTTTTTTTGGTAAAGTTTTATTTTTATTTTTTTTTTGGTAACAAGAGGCAATATTGAACTCTGCTTATGCATTGACTTTGTTTCGGATCTCATTTATGGGTTTTTCATGGGCCTAGGATGATGAATATAGGGTGCAAGTCCAAAGGTTGAAGGAAAAAGTCAAGGGTCTGTTCGACCAGGAGATGAATCAGCTGGCCAAACTCGAGTTCATTGACGGGGTTCAAAGACTAGGACTAGGATATCATTTCGAGATTGAGATCAAGAACGCTCTTAGTTCCATCTATAACAACATTGAAGATACTCAACTTTCGGATGATCTTTATGCCGCTTCCCTTCGATTCCGGCTTCTTAGACAACATGGATACAACGTACAGCAAGGTATTCACTAATTAGTTAACCTTTTGTAAATCATGTTGATGAATCGAAATTTACCTTACCATTCCTTTTATTGGAAATGTAGATGTGCTTCAAAGGTTTATGAACAAGACTAGCACATTCAACGAGTTGCTCCACAAGGATGTGAAGGGGCTTCTTAGCCTTTATGAAGCTTCTTTCCATGGATTGGAAGGTGAAACCATACTCGATGAAGCTTGGAACTTCGCTTCTAAGCATCTGAAGGATCTAAACCTCAATGAAGTTCCCACTACTTTAGCGAGCCACGTGAAACATGCATTAGATATGCCGATCCATTGGAGGCCCAACAGGTTGGAGGCTCGGTGGTTCATGGACATGTATGAGAAACAGCAAGACATGATCCCCTCTTTGTTACGATTGGCTAAATTAGACTTCAATTTAGTGCAGTCAATCCACAGGAAGGAAGTTAGCAATCTGGCAAGGTATACACAAGTATTCTTTAAACGTTCATAAATGCGGCCAACATCACGTTTGAGGTGGAATCCACGTAGGAGCTTATTTTGATTGACTTTGTCATTTTATGACAAACTTTTCAGGTGGTGGGTTGATCTTGGGGCGAACAAGATGACCTTCTGTAGGGATAGGCTAGTGGAAAACTATTTTTGGAGCAGTATAATGATTTTCGAGCCTCATCATACAGCTTTCAAAGAATTGAATGCAAAGATTGGTTGTATGGTGACACTTATCGACGACGTTTATGATATATATGGGACGTCGAAAGAGCTTGAGCTCTTAACAGATTTCATTGTCAGGTTTGTTTAGTGTCACCACCATCATCATTTTCCCTTGTAACTGTTATTGCTAAGAAAAAAGACAAAATTAATTAGTTTGAACGCAATCAAAAAAATATGAAAAATTATATGTTATGAAACAAATTCTTTGACGTGTTTTAGACATATCATGTTTTATGTCAGCTTGTTTTTCTTCTATGTAATTGACTGGTTTGGGCTAATAAAGTAACAATAGGCACTAATTTTCATTATTATTACTAAAAAACGTATTGAGTCATGATAAAATTCATAAGATTGTTGAAATGGTGATAACTTATCTAGGTGGGACATCACAGACATCGATAGGCTTCCTCCAATAATAAGAGATAGTTTCATGGCCTTGTACAACACAACCAACGAAATTGGGTATTGGACGATGAGAGAGCGAGGAATCAACCCCATTCCTTACCTGCGGAAAGTGGTAATCTCGACTTACTAAATCTCTCACCTAATAATTGCTTGTCCACATCAGACAAGTCATTTTTCTACCTCTAACTTTCATTATAACTTCTCTTTGAACATTTGAAAATCCCAAAATGTAGGAGAAAAGAACATCCCTAGACTTGGTCATTGACATACTTTTCGAATTTCAATCCTATAGTGGGCCGGTGAATGCAAGGCGTACATGAAGGAGGTACATTGGTACAACAAGGGCATTAAACCGACACTGAAGGAGTACATGGACAATGCGGTGGATACGATCGGAGGGCTGATGTTGCTGTTGGACAGCTACTTCCTAACCACGGACAGATTGATGGAAGAGGGACTTGAACACGTTTCAAAAATTCCAAGTGTCATGTACTGTTCTAGCAAGATCCTTCGACTCAACAATGATCTCAGCACATCATCGGTAACTTAATTTGACATTTATTTTTCTCCTTGCAAATAATCACTTATAAAAGAAGAGTACATCATTGGAGTGTTCATGATGATGTTCTATTCTTTTTTTATTATTTGATATGCATGTGATATGAATAATGGAACTTATGTTTGTCACCCGTCAATGTCGTCACTTAGTATGAATTGGCACGAGGAGACAACTTCAAAGCACTAGAATGCTACATGAATGAAACTGGCGCTTCAGAGAAGGCCGCACGGGAACACATCAGGCATATAGTGCGCGAGACCTGGAAGAGGATGAACAAAGACGTGTTTGAGGACTACCCATTTCTCGGGTTCAAGCCTTTCCTCAGTGCCTGTTTGAACTTAGCACGAGCTTCTCAATTCTTTTACCAGTATGAAGATGGACATGGCCTTCCCAGTCATGAAACCAAGGACCAAATTTCGTTGGCTTAATTCGACCCTGTTCCGCTCAATTAGGGATGCATTATACACCAAGGTCTTGCTTTCCGAGAGAGCCCTTACTCTTTAGCTTTTGGGGTGGCTATGTGAGCTCTAAGATATTGAAACCGAAGTAATATTGATGGGTGTTTGTACTGATGAGAAAACCTCTTAACATACTTAAAATTGACAAAACTATCCATGATTTATATTTATTTATTTATTTTGGTAAAAGGATATCCATGATTTATATTGATCTTGATAAATGCAAAAGTCATTTGTGTTGCGGGGAATATCCGCTTTAAAAGAGCCTTTGATATGACCAGTGAAAAAATTTTAAATGACTAAAAGAACAAGGTTTTAAGTTTATGGAATATACATTGCTATCGCTGTTAAAGTGTCTTGGGAAGAATTGTTGAATATAATTGAGAAGCCGCAATCAATTATTGCACGGATATTAATAGCGTATTGCGTGGATATAAGCAGCCTACTGTGTAAATATCAACAACATGCTGAATGTATATGAACAGAGTATTGCGAAAGCTTAATATAAATAGAGGCCTATGAAAGTTTGATATCTATGGATAGTAGGAGAGCAGAATATAACACTGTGAATATATAAGCACAACACCTACACTATTTGTGACGACAATTTTGTCTCGATCTGTAAGATAATTATTTTAAATGTATTATCTCGTTTCTTGATAGCTTGTGATTTGATATGGATTCTCAACGTAGAAGATTTTGATTGACCATCAATATGAAGATTATATCTGGCCATGCAATGTGTTGACATTTGGCTGCCAGCTTCTCCCCTCACGAAGGGGAGGAGTTCGAATCCCGTAGGCGTCGTTAGGGATTCTTACCCTGAGATCTTGTGGTGGTGGGTCCCGCAAATGCGTTAGGGGTTTTTCATGGCCGGTTGTCGACTTACGGGATTCCCTGGGTTACCAAAAAAAAAAAAGATTATATGTACAAGATAAATCAATTATGTGAGATATACTTCTTGATTGACAATAATCCCAAATGCAAAATACTTTCTGTAGTTGAAGCACTCAAATTTTGGGAACCAAGATTTGATTGTATATGTGATTAAATTTATGGGAATTCTGATTGATCAATTTTAACCTACCCAAATCTTCTCAACAATTGTCCAATGGTTAGATTGGAGGTTGATTATTTTGAAAATTGTCCAGCACGAAGTTTAGATGCTGAGAATTATAAAAGAAGACCAGTGCACCGAAGAGATAAAGAGACCGAGAGTTCGTGATTCCAAAATTTGTGAAAACTTTGCATACATTTCTGTCATCTTTTGTGAGGCTCATATTGTAATCTTTTGAGAAGTGTTGGTTGTATAATAATTTATGCTTAGGTGTGAGATAAGGAGATCTATCTACTTGGATATAAACAGCACCAGTTTCGACATAAAGTGCTTGAGCATAAGTGACATAATCTACCGTAACTTCTCAACGATTGAATAGCGGAATCTATCCGTAGGCTATTAGTCTGAGAGAGTAGACGCAAGCTTATATACCATGATAAATTATTATAAGCTCTAAGTGCATCGTTCTCCATCTCCCAATTAATGGTTGTTATATAGTAAGGGCACCTTTAGAAAGCAAACAGTGAAACAAATGGCGATTTTTTATTTAGATTTGTTGAGAGATAAATGTTGGTTCCACATAATTATTCGGTTCATCTCTCTCTCCCAAACATGCACCGAGGCAGACACATAACTCAGATGTCTCTTCCAAAAAACTCAAATATCTATTTTCTTACCGTGGATCCAAAAAATGAAAGGCCATAAGTCATCACGCAATCACCTGACCCGCACTCATCCTCATAGAGAGAAAAAGGTTATGGGGCCTTTGTCCCCGTCGCCAGGTGACTTGGGTTCCCAAAGATTACGACATTTCATCTCCTCCTGATCGCCATTGCCACGAGAGAGTCACCACTCGTTAGATCCATGGCCTCGGATGGTTTGAGAATCTCCAGATCAAATATCTGCCGTAGGATGCTCATCTTAGAGGTGCCAATGAGGAGGCCCCGGCGGTGACCTCAAAACTGAGGTTCATTTAAGGGGAAGAGGGTGCGCAATAAACCGACCCCAGAACTGGACCGATTGATATTGGACTGGGCCTCGCAAAGCTAGTGGGAGCTCGTCCCAATGGAGGGACTAATCGTGCAGGCCCATAAGCACCGACGCTTTGTCCCTCGCCACCATTCACGACTTCCTGCATGTCTCATTTCGAAAACGAAATCTGAAACTCTCATTTACAACTCCATTTACTACAAGGCCAGTCCCTCTATCTTCTCGGGTGCACTTCGCATGAAAAAGGATGGACCGCGCAGCCCATAATGACACCGACTTCTTTAGCCATAAAACCAGACTCCTTTTAGCCCATTTTAGTCGACCCAAAAAAAAAAGAAAATTAACAAAGCATCCACTCAAAAAATAATAATAATAATAATATTAGGGACCTCCAGAAAAGCACGCCATAATCAGTGCCTTAACCTTTCAATCAATCGCTTGAGTATGATCTTCTTTTTTCTTTTTTTTCCTTGAGTCGCGCGATGTTTGAAAGTGTGAGAATCAATTATGCGAACAAAAATGTATGGCTCGACAAGCCACACATTCTTTTTCTTTTTCTCGAGGGCATAGCAAGTGTCCCCCACATTCCCGTGAGATAAAAAGAAAGGCAAATTATTCCATGGGGATTTTGGGCTGCATGCGGGAGTCGGGGACAAGAGGGGGATTATGAGGCATCTCTTTCGGGAATGTTAATGTTTGTTGTCCTTGCGTACGCAAGTGGGCAATATAACTACACGCCAAATCCCTCCCCCTCCCCCACCCCGTTTTGGAAGGCTGTTTTCACGCGCAAATCTCTCGAGCTCCCCCCAAGACAAACAATGCATCCAAAGCCACCAATGAATTGAAAAATCCAAGGCGCGATGACGATTCCACGACGGAACGACGGGTCCAAAGATAAAGAGGTAAAAGATGACCACAGCAAGAAGCGAAGGCTTAAAACCAAAGTTTCGTTTCATGCTAAATCAAACGGATGTCCTTTCTCCGCTGCGCATCGCACGGAGTCAAACCCCGCAATGTCACGCTTCCTCCGGAAACACGAGCTCAATGCCCGAAGCAACCCCAAATGGCAAAAGGAAAGGTAAATAAGATAGTGGCGGTGTATGCCGCCCTAATCTAGCTAAAACTACTAGTGATAATCCCTATCAAGATCATTCTGTGTTTTTTGTACGAATATCTCAGACGTGAATTAGATGTATTTCATAAAAACAAAAATAAGTGAAAATGTGTTGATTTGGGTCATGGAATTTAGTGGTGATAATCTTTATGTGAAATATGACAACACGACATATAACTATTGAGAGAAGCTTGAATTTAACACACGTTGCTACACAGAATGGGCAAAGAGAAATTCGAGTCGAACGAATGGCTTTTCATCAATTTTTAGTGATGCATGGAAATTTACTTTGATAACGAAACAAACGAATGGACGATTCAAATAAAATAAGGTTAATAGATCGAAAAAACCTCAAATTATTATATTTGTGATAAATTTATCTTAAACTAATTTTTTTTACCATCAAAAAGCTCAAACTAATACACTTATGACAATTTTACCCACAATCAGTTTCTCTTAAAATTTACCATCAAATTACTAAATTGAATAACACGTGACAATTAACGGGCGTATTAGTTTGAGGATTTACTTTCCATTTATCAGAAATGGACATGTTTGTGATTTTTTGTGATATTAATTCAATTGAACATAAACTAAAATACGATAAATTTATTACAAATATACCAATTTGGATTTTTTTGTGATTAAAATATTGGTTTGGAGTAAATTATCATGGATGCGCTGATTTAGAATTTTTTTTATTAAAAAATAATTTAAAATTACCTACAAAAAAATAATTTAAAATTAATTTATCATAAATGTACTGATTTAAAGTGACATTAACATCATGAAATATGACGGTTACATTCCAATTTTCGGTTTTAATACATGCTGGCGTGCTGCGAGTGTATTCTTCCGGAAGCAACCTCCCCCCACGTGACTCCGGACTCTCGGCACGTGATCCTCTCTCTCCTCTCCCCCCGCCCCCAGCTCGACCTCGCTCGTGCGTAGCTACTAGCTACTGTTCACCGAGCGTGTCCAAGTGAAGTGTTCGCTGGCTCCCTCCCTCCCTCGCTCCGCGAAGTTCCCGTCCGCCTCCTCCGCCTCCTCCTCGGCCTCTCTCTTTTTCAACGCTCCGTACGGTCTATTTAATTCGCAAGATTCTCAGTGCCCGTTTTTTCAATTGCAGAGGCATTGAGGTGGGTTCGCCACCTCCTGCATTAGTCTCTTTTTTCGCCCGGCCTGTTCATCTTGCATTCACATTCTCTGCGTTTGCTGCTGCGAAACCCATAGGGTGAAGGCATGAGAGCGAGGCTGGGCGGCGGCCACGCGCCTCGGCGGGTTCTGCTAGCGATTCTTTGTAAGCGTTCTTGTTCTTGATCTTGGGTTTTTTTTCACTGCCGGTGTCTTTATTTGGCATTAATCTTCCCTTTGGGCAAATTTAACAAATTGGGTTGTCTTGTTTGCTTATTTTTGGAGGACCCGAGTGTGCTTGATTTCCTGGTTTCCTCTGTCGTGTCAGTTCTCTGCTCTTCTGCTTATCAAGAATCTAGCTTTTTAAATTTCTGCCGCCGGACAGCCAACTTTGATTCCAGCTCCAGTTTTTGTCGACGCTGTTGTTTTGGTGCAATTTCTTCGTAGTTCGATGCTTTGGAGTTTGGACCTCATATTGGAACATATTTTAAGGTGAAAAAGCTCTTAAAACCGAAAGGATAGGGACGAATTTTAGCTGAAGGTATCTCAGCAATAAAGCGTGTGGAAGCAGAAGGTGACATGGGAATGAAATTTCTGACTTCTGAGAGGATTTGTTGGTATATCAAATCAATCCTTTTGGATGCATAACCAAGGTGTCATAATTGATTTGTAATGTTAGAGCTTATGAGGAAGTTCAATGAAGAATTGCTAAAACTTGGGATGCACTTTGATTTCCAAAGAGGACTCTGAAAAGGCAACCAACATCACGTTTCAGGTCCATAATGCAGAATAAATTGGTGGTGTCTTTTGTGGATGCAAGTTTCTTAGCCAAGTTGTGCTGCCGAACACATTGTTATGAATACTGATGAAAAGCTAAATTGATGGTTTTGCTGGGAGTCTTACTGATTGACCTGATTAGTTTCTTGGAGCGATGGTAGCTTATCAGATTGGGTTTCTGTGTAGTTAAGATAGTGAAGGTTTTCAATGCCCTTTTTTCTTTGCTACAATTACTTGCAGGAGAACTAGAATGTGTTTATGGGTTTCTAGTTGGTAAATCAACTAAGCTAAACTCAGCAGGATGGTCTGTAATATTCCTGCTAGTAAAATCATTCTCCAGTTTGTGGGAAACTTGTGATACAGAAGTTTTGGTGTCTATTTTGTGCAATGTTCTCTCAGACTGAAGGAAACTCAGAATGTTGCTTTCACAACTTTCTAAGGTGGCTTCTAGGGTCTGCTTGGACCCAAATTTGTAATTTCCAAGTTACGTTGTGTTGCTTTAGAACCATTTAATATTCAAAAGTGAGAACTTTAGTGTTATTAATTATATCGTACAGCAAATCAATACAAGCGGGTAACTCTCTGCTTATCAGCAATATTCATGTCTTCCTTCGTGTGTATGACAGGCTATCAATCATGTAGCTCCTTTGTCTCTGCAGATTTAAATGTCTCCTATTCCAGCTCAGTTCTTGGTGATGAACACAATGCTTTAGTTTCAATAAAGAGAAGTGCTGTGACTCCAAAAATCTCGCCCAGTGCAGAACCTCAACCTTTTCTCCCTAGTTTAGCTCCTGCACCATTGATGCCATTCACAAATGCCACTGTGCCAAAATTATCAGGTGCGATTCACTTGCTCAAATACCGTAGGAACAAAAGTTTGCCTAAACAATGTCACTTATGCTTGGCTAAAAGTATCCCAAGTGTGCTTGGGATAAACGACGCTGAGTTTCCTGAGTATGACTATTGTGGAAAGCTTCCCAATTACCATGCTTTTAGAGCACCCTTTTCTTTTAGTTAGCTCTGACCTGAATATTGAAGCTCCCATTTGCATCACTTCTTCTCGAATCACGTACAACAGTGGATTATTCATGGACACGTGACAGGATTTTGTGCAATGATGCGGGGTAACTGCATCCATGATTGCAAACTGGTGTGAATGTGACAGTTACTCTGGCATTGACTAACCCCCGTGTCTTCTTTGCACGAGAGTTTGAATTATCCTGCATTTTCCTGTGTCCACACAGATTTTGGTCAATTATGGCCTATCCCACTTGACTTTCTTGACTGGAGTAGAACTATCTTTTTGTGGAGGGCAGTGCACATGGCCTAATTTTCTGCTGGTTTTGGTTTTGGTTCATCAGGACTTTGCAGCTTGAATTTTTCAGCGGCACAAAGCATCATGAGTATAACAGCGACAGACTGTTGGGCTTCATTTGCACCATATTTAGCTAATGTGGTATGTTGTCCTCAGTTTGATGCCACGCTGGTCATTCTCATGGGGCAGTCTAGTAAAAACTCTGGGATGCTTGCTTTAAATGCAACTCATTCCAACCATTGCCTCTCAGATGTTCTAACAATCCTAGAGGCTCAAGGTGCCAGTGAAACTCTTCAAAGCATATGCTCTGTTTCTCCTGCAAACCTCACCGCAGCCTCCTGCCCTATCAATGATGTCAATGAGTTTGAGAGCAGCGTGGACACCTCAAGACTTCTAACTGCTTGTCAAAAAATCGATCCTGTCAAGGAGTGCTGTGACCAAACTTGCCAAAATGCAATTTTAGATGCAGCCCAGAAACTATCCTTGAATGGCATGTCGAGTTCAGATGGGAATCCTATCTCACCTGAGCACTCAAATAACGTTGATGATTGTAAGAATATTGTCCTGCGATGGCTGGCGAGTAAACTGGATCCCTCCTCCGCTAACAGTGTCCTTAGAGGCCTCTCCAATTGCAATACAAACAAGGGTAAGCATGCATCTGAATGTGTAGGTACACATGCATGCAAATGTGCATGGTTGATCGCTTTTTTGGAATCTTATTCTGTTCAGTACTGGTCGTCATTGAGAGCTTTCAGGAAATTTCTGGAACTATCTTAATCCCTATTTTTGATTTTCTTGTATGTTCTTTATCTGACAGTTTGTCCGCTGAAATTCCCAAACATCACGACAATTTCAAAAGAATGTGAGGGACTGATAAGTGACCAAACTGATTGCTGTGAAGCAATGGAGAGCTATGTTTCCCACTTACAGGAGCAGAGCTTTCTAACCAACTTGCAAGCATTAAATTGTGCTACATATCTTGGAATGAAATTGCAGCAAGCCAATGTCTCAAAGAATCTCTATAATCTTTGTCATATAAACCTCAAGGATTTCTCTCTTCAAGGTAAGCAAATCCTTATTCTCTCCCTTTTCTTCCCTACTTGCAGCTAAGCAAGCAATTTACTGTCATTGAGTCTTCTAAAGAACTGATACTGACCGAAGACTTTCTTGTGCTTTTTCCTCTATAATGGGGGTTTCTGAACTGGATGCTTCAGCTTTATCGCAAGGTAACATCCTAATCTTATGATTGCCTTCTATCCTACATACTAAGATTATGCAGTGGCTCATTTTGTCTTTTAAGTGACAAATTTCTATCTCAAGTCTAATGTCTCATTCCTGCTTGGTTCTTTGGTGAAGCATCACTGGATAGAAAGGGTTGCAAGGTTTCTGATTTTACAATAAAATCTTCTTTTCGAAGCATGAAGTAAAGAGTTTGAGCTCGTATTTCTTCTGAAAATCATAATGATTTTTAGGCTCATATTCACTCGTCTACTACCCAGTATAACATGGCCTTTGAGAATTAAACAATCCAAAAGGGTACAACTTGTGCTATCTCTGATTTCATGTAAGATCCTGATTCAAGATATTCAGTGCTAAACAACCTCGACAACAACTTTGCCTTGGTAGGCCAAATTCACAAGTTTCAAAGCATTTGCATAAGTACCATATGAACTAATTGGACTCCATTGTTGCTGTATCTTTCTTCCTGAGAAATTGAGAGCTCCATTGATTGTTTCCAGAATCTGGCTGTCTTCTACCAAGCTTACCTTCAGATGCGACATTTGATCAAATGTCAGGAGTAAGCTTCATATGTGATCTCAACGACAACATTGCAGCTCCATGGCCGTCCTCCACTTCTCTCGTTCCTTTGCCTTCTTGCAACAAAAGTATATCTCAACTACCTGTCTTTCTCTTGTATGTCAGTATTTAGCCTTTCTTGCTTTGGTTTCGGCACTTCTGTTCCTGACACGTTTGCTCTTCCTCGGCATAGCAGCTGGCAAAATTCCGGCTCTTCCCAAAACATCATCTGCACACAGTGGTAAGGAAATTTGATGCCCTTTTCTAGCCAAATATTGCATCTGTCATTACTTTTATATCATGTCTTCTTGAACGATAACTACCCATTTGCCCTTGTTTGACACATATTAAAGTCTCTTCGAGTGCATGTGATAGCTCACCAGTGAATTTTTGCGTATTAAGTCACTATAGGGATTCAAAATTTGTGTCTTTTTTATTGGCATCTCAACAGGCTTGAGTACCTGAGTGATCTGAATGTGGGATATATTTGAGGTCACTGCTTGCTGAATCAAGCCCTCTTTTTATTTTCAGTTAAATTAAATAGAGAAATTTGATCACAGAGCCTTAATTAGGCTTATTCAGAAATTATTGAATCAGTTGGGCCCAGGGTTTGGAATGGATGCAAGGTGCATAGATTGATATGAGACTGTTTCTGACTCGATTAGTAAGAAGTTCACGACAGTGTTCTCTTTCTTTAACGAAATCCCATCAGTAGTAAGATATTCATCAGCGGTGTCTTTGCGTTGCAAATATGTGGTGCTTCTTCGTTATAGCATTTGGTCTCAAGTACTAAGATTTTTGTGACGCATCGACATGCAGGCGCTTGCATCGAAAATTTACTGGTGACGCTGCTATTTGCAACTCTGCTGTTTCTCAAGATGCCTCCTTGAACCTGTTGCCGGCACTTTGGTTTTCCTAGCTGCCATTCGAGCCCTTCCGTAGATAGGAGTGTATTCTCATCTTATTTGTCCCTCCGAAGTTGGAGGACGAAGAAATCATACTTAGAAACGACTGTGCAAGACGGGGAAATGTATCGGCGAGCACAGTCCTCGACATCTTCATTCTTTACCAGGCAACCTCTGTAACTGTGATGGCATTTAGGAAAAAGGGCATGAGGGAGCAACCAATTCTTCTAGCTCCATATAATAAATCCTGTAACAAAGAAACCCGTATACAAGTGAAAAAAAAAAAAAAAAAAAAACAATGTTGTATCCTCCTCTTTACATCCATTTACTCTCTTTTTTTTATCGAGTGTTGAATTACTAAAATGATACCTGCCAATTATTATTGATCGTTATTACCCATCCACTACAACTACTCTAGTAAATGTGCAAAATTATTCCAAGTGCTGCGACTTTATTAGGTATGAACCATAAAAGATAAAGCTAATGGACTACTAAATGGGAATGAAGTTTGCCTCGCGAGTCAATAGCTCGCATTTAGGATGGGCTCTTTCCAGCCTTATCAATTACAATTTGATGCCTGATTTAACATGCAATTTTCTTATCTTTTGGAACTGTTGCTAATGAGTTAGGGTTAATTAAAAACCCAAGTAAAGTGCTAGTAAAGTGTTCTCCTACAATTTACTTTTATAAACAATAAATTCATAAATACGGAAATTTGATTACGCCAAATTAATTTAACACCATTTTGATTCATTTTTCTCTTTAAAATATGCCTTACAAGCTATCTTGATTGATTTTAAAGTTAAATCACTAATCATACAAGTGTAATCATGCGGGGTGTGCAATTAGATAATATAACACTCAATAATCAAAGCAATAAATAAATTGCTAGGAAATAGGACTAACCTCAATGGAAAGCCAAGTATAATTTTACTAATTAATTTCCCAATATCTATCATATGTTAATTAAAAATGCATGCATAGCCTAGACATGATTTTTTGGTATGATGACATTTAATTCTTTCTGCAATTTTCTTATTATGGATGCAATTTCAATCTAAATTACGTCTATGCGAATTCTAACTTGAATTAATGACATATGAAAGTGAAATTTAATGTGATCTATGTGCGACCTACTTCTAAGGACGAGTAAGAGAACTATAATTTAATCTAACACGGCATGCGATGACGACCTAAGCAGATCAAATTAGCCTATGGTATGATAACTATATATATATATATATATATATATATATATATATATATAAAACAAGGAATGACATAGTAGTAGCAATTATCAAGGTATCTATGTAGACTCAAAACAGCATGCATGTAATTGCACCATCCAATGCTGTTAAGAAACATCACGACTAATTGGATTGAGCGTCACTGGAACTCGACAAAAACGCTGGAATCATCGGAAACGGCAGGGATTAAGATCTACAATCCTATGTGGAAGTACGTGCGTGCCTAATATTTTCTGGTAGCATACAAAATTGACCGTGCAAGACGCGGTTTTCTTTAAAGCGCAAAATCTTCTACTTTCCTATATCAAACCTTAAGACATGTACCTTATCCTCAACCTCAACATACGAAACACTCTACTAGTATCTCTCATTTGGATATTAGCATATAAAATTTATCTCCAAGTCTTTTCCTATAATTCCAACTCCCCCCCCCCTCTCCCAAAAAAAAAACCATTATAAATTTCATCCCTTATATTGATAAATATAAGGTTTATGACTAAATTGACAGGTACAATTTAAAAATTTATAACTAAATCGACTACCGTACGAAAGGTTTATGACTTTTCAGACAATTATCCCAATAAAATTTTGTGAACTACTGATAACTGTAAGTTTATGCTATTAAATGAAAAATGAATGCATAATTTTTCAACAACAAAAATATGAATGCATAATTATATATATATATATATATAAATTTTAACACTTAAGGAAAGTTAACCGCAATATATGGCTTTAATATCGTAATCAGCCAACGTTGTTTTTTTCAAAACGAAGAGCAATGGTTTCGAGATTGTGGAGATGATTGTCGTCGTCCAATCCTAAATTTTGAGTTCAAATCTATTTCATTGGACGCGCTGTTTAGGACGCGTTTGGTAACGATTCTATTCCCGGGAACAGATTCTGATCAGAAATGATTCTTTTTTATTCTGTTCCCGGGAACAATTTCTAAGCATTTTAAGCAATTTGATAAGGGCGCACATAACAAAATTTCTAGAATAAAAATAAATTTCTAGCTAGAAATTGATTTCTCAATTTCTATTTCATGAACGAGTTTCGAGCAAAAAACGCGTGTTTGATAACGATTCAAAATTTCTATTTCTGAAATAAAAATTCATTTGATAACATAATAAAATTTCTATTTCTAGGAGCGGCAACGACCGGCATCCGATGGCCGAAGTCCAACGTCCGGTGACCGGCGTTCGGCGTCCGGTGAACAACGATGGGTGGCCGAAGTCCAAAGTCCGGCGACCGACAACTGGCGTCCAACGTCTGGAGTTCGACATCCAACGTTCGACATCCGGAGTTTGGCGACCGGAGGCCGACGGCGGGTGGCCATTGGCCGAAGTCTGGCCGCCGGTGGCAAGTGGCGAACAGTCGGCGGTGGACATTCAATGGTTGGTGGTGAGCCTCTGGCATCCAACGATTGGCGATGAGCGGCCAACAACCCGTGGAAGTTCGACATCCAGCGACCAGCGATTGGAGACAAGCGGCCAGAGTTTGGTGGCCGACATTTGGTGGCCGGCAGTCGGCAGCTAGTGGTTGGGGTCGATGGCAGGCGGCTGGCCGACAACTGACAACAGGCGTCCGGCATCCCACGGGCGGCAAGTGGGCAACGAGTGGTGACGAGAGTGAATGATGAAGAAAATTTTAATTTGTCATTTCTATTTTAGAAATAGAAAAGCTATAAAATTTAATTTCTAATTTTTGCTCCAAATCTATTTCCAAAATAGAAATATGTTCTAGAAATAGAAAAATAAAATTGCGTTACAAAACAAACTTCTATTCCAAACCCGTTCCAAGGAACAAATAAACGGAGAAATAGAAAAATAGAAATGTTGTCATGCGTGCCCTAATTGTCCAAAATTTCTGATTCTGGAATAGAATTGCGTTTGGTACCGTGCTCATTAATTATGTTCCAAATCAATTTCTTTTAATTTTGAAATAATTTTTCTTTTCTTTTTTCCTTGTTTTTCTTTTCTTTTTTTCCTTTCTCTCTCATGTTCTTCTTCCGGTCGCCAGTCGCTGGTCTGGCGAGACGAGGGCCGGCGACCTCACTAGAGCGTCGCTGGCCCTCAACGAGGCCGACCCTCGTCAGCTGAGCCTCGCCGGCAACTGGGCAGGGCTCGCCCAGCCCCACCGAACCTCGCTAGTGACCAGGCCGACCTTGTCGAGGCTGGGCGAGGCTCGCCTGGCCACCAGCGGGGCTGGGCGAGCCTCGCCAGGGCTGGGCAAGGCCCGCCTGGCCACCGATGAGGCTCGACCTCGCCAGTCGCGAGGCTTGCCCAACCCCGACGCCGGTGGCCAGGCAGGCCTCGCTGGAGGGCTGGGCGAGGCCCGCCTAGCCACCGGCGGGGCTGGGCGAGCCTCGTCGAGGCCAGGCGGGCCTTCGGCGAGCTCTCCGATGGCTGGGCTTGCCTCCGGCGAGCTCGCCGGACCGGTTGCCAGCGATTAGCTGCAACCGACGACAACGGCGACGTATGGCGGCGGACAGCAACCGCGGGATGGCGGTCGATGAAGAAGAAGAAAAGAGAAGAAGAAGAGAAAATGGAAGAAGAAGAATTGGTTTTGATTCTTAGATTTGTTCCCGGAACAAGAATCAATTTTATTTTTTTTTGATTTTGTTCTAAATCTACTTCCGGTAACAAAAAAATAGAAATTTGTTCCCAAGAACAAAAATTTTATCAAACGCGATTCTGTTCCCAAACTGATCCCGGAAACAAAAAATCAAAATCAGGCACTGTTTGGATAGTTACCAAACAGTGTCTTAAATTCCTCTTTTCAAAAACAATTCCGCATATTTTATCCCGGGGCGGGGGATCAATTTTTTGTCACTTTTCTCTCGTGCAACTTGTGCAGCCGTACGCTTCTTCTAGCGATGGCTCCCAAAGCCCAATTTTTCCTTTCTAGTCTCGAGATTAAAAAAGAGAGAGAAAGGGAACTCTGATTTGGACTCTACTCCATAATGAACCATTATTAGCATAGCATCGCTTGCCTAGTTGACGCCACCTTCTATGGCACCGATTGGTCAAAAGTCAACTTAAGGAATCCAAAATTGGCAACGCAACAAATCAAGCTTCGGCAATTGGTTTGGTACATGAAACAAATTTGGACATTGATGTTGATTATTCTTAGGCTTTACTTGTCCCAATTGATTCTGGATATCTCGACAAAAAGGAATTATTTAGTACCGATTGAAAACATATCATGACTTCATTAAATGATTTACCCATTTTAGAGCAGCCGATGGCACTCCCATAAAATTTTTCGTGGTATCAGAGCGGGAAGTATGGATTCAAAATCTTTCTAGATCTATTTCATTATTGAACTAATACTTAGCATAGGATATTAGAATATTTTAAATACCGAATCCTCTCTTCATCCAACTTTTTTAGCGACTTTTTTTAGATGGTTAGCAAGGATCGCGGCACTTAATCTTTCACCAACCATCAACATTGTGGAAGGTCCACATGGAGATGAACCGTCCAAATCCTTCAATCGCCAACCGAGGAAATGTCTTTGGATTTCTTTCTTTTTTCTTTTGGGAATTTATTTCTTCAATTCGTGGAAATGTCGAAACCCAAAAAAAGGAAAATGAAACTCGTGAACGATCTGCCTTCATTCTTGTCTTCTCTACAAGAAACGACACTCTCCATATAACGGCGGCTATACATATCGCATTATCATCTTGTTCTTGCTTTCTCTCCTTTTTATGCGTTACTTCGGTTCCCGTTCATCGTACTATTTCAAGAGATCCGTCGTTAGACAACTCTATGGATCAAAGATGGTCGTCATCGAAATAGTTTTCTGCGGTTTGGATGTCCTGCACATGAACGAATCGATACACGGATGAATTTGGTGAGTCGGACTCTTGAATCGAATTTGATTGACATTACAACTCGAAAAATGTAAAATTGAGGCACCAAAGTATGACTCGTGATTGACTATAAATTAGACCTGTCAAAATAAGTCATAAATTCATAAATACGGAAATTTGGTTACGCCATCTAACGCATTTTGATACATTTTCTCTTTAAAATATGCCTTACAAGCTATCTTGATCGATTTTAAACTTAAATCACTAATCATACAACTGTAATCATGCAAGTGTGCAATTAGATAATATAACACTCAATAATCAAAGCAATAAATAAATTGCTAGGAAATAGGACTAACCTCAATGGAAAGCCAAGTATAATTTTACTAATTAATTTCCCAATATCTATCAGATGTTAATTAAAAATGCATGCATAGCCTAGACATGATTTTTTGGTATGATAACATTTAATTCTTTTTGCAATTTTCTTATTATGGATGCTAGCAATTATCATGGTATCTATGTAGACTCAAAACAGCATGCATGTAATTGCACCATCCAACGCTATTAAGAAACATCACGACTAATTGGATTGAGCGTCACTGGAACTCGACAAAAAAGCTGGAATCATCGGAAACAGCAGCGATTAAGATCTACAATCCTATGTAAAAGTACGTGCGTGCCTAATATTTTCTGGTAGCATACAAAACTGACTGTGCAAGACGGGGTTTTCTTTAAAGAGCAAAATCTTCTACTTTCCTATATCAAACGTTAAGACATGTCCCTCATCCTCAACATAAGAAACACTCTACTAGTATCTCTCATTTGGATATTAGCATATAAAATTGATCTCCAAGTCTTTTCCTATAATTCCAACTTGGCACCCCCGCCCCAAAAAAAAACATTATAAATTCTATCCCTTATATTGAAAAATATAAGGTTTATGACTAAATTGATAAGTACAATTAAAATATCTATAACTAAATCGACCACCGTACGAAAGGTTTATGAATTTTCAGACAATTATCCCAATAAAATTTTGTAGACTACTGATAATTGTAAGTATATGCTATTAAATGAATGTATAATTTTTTACGAAAAAAAATATGAATGCATAATTTAATATATATATAAATTTTAACACATTAGGAAAGTTAACCGTAATATATGGCTTTAATATCGTAATCAACCAACGTTGTTTTTTCAAAACGGAGAGCAATGGTTTTGAGATTGTGGTTGTGGAGATGATTGTCGTCATCCGGTCCTAAATTTTGAGTTCAAATCTATTTCATTGGACGCGCTGTTTAGGGCCTGTTTGTTTTCACTTCTTTTTTCTGTTTAAAAACAGTTTTTTTGTTCCTGGGAACAAAAAGGAACAACAAACGCGTTTGTTTGCGTTTTTGTTCCAAATCTATTTTTTTGTTCCCGTAAACACATCTGAACAGAAACAAAAAAAAAAAAAAGTTGTTTCTTGTTTCTGGAATAAAATTTAAGAACACTTTTTCTCTCTCTTCCATTTTCTTCTCTCTTTTTTCTTCTTCTTTTTTCTTTCTTTTTTTTTGGCCGGTCGTCGGCCTCGGCCATGGCCGGCGACCGGCCGTCGAGGGCCGGCGACCTCGCCGGAGCGTCGCCGGCCCCCGGCGAGGCCGAGCGTCGCCGGCCCCTAGCGAGGCCGACCTCGCGCCGGGCTGGGCGAGCTCGATCTCGCCCAGATCCGGCGAGGCCGCCGGCCCTCGTCGGCCGGTCGCCGACCATAGCCGAGGCCGGCGACCGGCCAAAAGAAGAAAAAAAAAAAAAAAAAAGAAAAAGAAAAAAGAAAAAAAGGAAAAATAAATAAGAAAATAAGAAAGAAAATAGAAAAATAAAAATAAAAATATTAAAAAATTAAAAGAAATAAAAAAAATTATATAAATTTACCAAACGTGTTTTTATTCTTTTTATATTTCGAAACAGATTTACCAAACGTGTTTTTTTGTTCAAAAATTGTTCCCCGACGAAAATACTTTTTTCTATTTCTCGTTAAAAACAATTTTTAAACGAAATGTTACCAAACGCACCCTTAGATTCCTCTTTTCAGAAACGATTCTACATATTTTATCCAGTGGGGGGAAACAATTTTTTTTGTCACTTTTCTCTCGTGCAACTTGTGCAGCCGTACGCTTCTTCTGGCGATGGCTCCCAAAGCCCAATTTTTCCTTTCTAGTCTCGAGATTAAAAAAGAGGGAGAAAGGAAACTCTGATTTGGACTTTACTCCATAATGAACCATTATTAGCAGAGCATCGCTTGCCTAGTTGACGCCACCTTCTATGGCACCGATTGGTCAAAAGTCAACTTAAGGAATCCAAATTGGCAACGCAACAAGTCAAGCTTCGGCAGTTGGTTTGGTACATGAAACAAATTTGGACATTGATGTTGATTATTCTTAGGCTTTACTTGTCCCAATTGATTCCGGATATCTCGACAAAAGGGAATTATTTAGTACCCATTGAAAACATATCATGACTTCATTAAATGATTTACCCATTTTAGAGCAGCCGATAGCATTTCCACAAAATTTTTCGTGGTATCAAAATGGGAAGTATGAATTCAAAATCTTTCTAGATCTCTTTAATTATTGAACCAATACTTAGCTCAAAATGTTAGAATATTTTAAATACCGAATCCTCTCTTTATCCAACTTTTTTGGTGACTTTTTTAGATGGTTAGCAAGGATCACGGCACTTAATCTTTCGCCAACCATCAACATTGTGGAAGGTCCACATGGAGATGAACCGTCCAAATTCTTCAATCGCCAACCGAGGAAATGTCTTTGGATTTCTTTTTTTCTTTTGGGAATTTATTTCTTCAATTCGTGGAAAGGTCGAACCCCAAAAAAAGGAAAATGAAACTCGTGAACGATCTGCCTTCATTCTTGTCTTCTCTACACTAAAGGACACTCTCCATATAACGGCGGCTATACATATCGCATTATCATCTTGTTCTTGCTTTCTCTCCTTTTTATGCGTTACTTCGGTTCCCGTTCATCGTACTATTTCAAGAGATCCGTCGTTAAGACAACTCTATGGATCAAAGATGGTCGTCATCGAAATAGTTTTCTGCGGTTTGGATGTCCTGCACATGAACGAATCGATACACGGATGAATTTGGTGAGTCGGACTCTTGAATCGAATTTGATCGACATTACAACTCGAAAAATGTAAAATTGAGGCACCAAAGTATGACTCGTGATTGACTATAAATTAGACCTGTCAAAATAAGTCATTGGCCCATTCCTTAATCCCTATAAATGTTAAATGGACCATGAATGAATTAGTTATATTGAGTAAACTAATTGTAAATAGGTCTAAAAATAATGTGGATGTTAAATGAGTCACAAACGGATTTACAACTTAATTAGATTCAAGCTACCTCCATAACTCTATCTTCGTTCTTTCTTATTCTCACTCAATCTTGCACTCGCTCGCTTTGCACTTTCACGAGCTTTCATAGATTTAATTAATTATAGAACTGTTTTTAACAATATGAGTTAGGAATTGATTGAATATGAATCGGATCGAATAGGATATGAATCACTAAATCTATATTGTATGAAAAAGAAATCGAAACAAGTTAAATAGATCAATTTAGATTAATCTAATTAAATTAGATCATTTTTTACCTAACCCATATCGGGTTATTTTGATCTTTTAGTAAATGAATAGTCCTATAAACGAATGAAAATCCTGACACAGCAACTCGCGTTTGGAATTGACGTAATGGCTGACAGCTGATGAGGTAATGAATTAACGTACAGCCTCGACTCAATTAACGCGGAGAGCAACTTCCTCCTCTCTTCCTCTCTATCACCAGCACATTCGCATTCTTTAAAAACCCCTCTCTCGACTCTCCCACGTTCTTGCCAATTCAATCGATAAGTACCCTCGTCCCTCCTCTCCACGGCCGCCGCCGCCACCACCGCCTCGCCGCCGCCGCGCGACTCCCGCACCAAAATGGGTTCTTCGCAAGTTGCCGGCGGCGACAGGAAGTACGACCCTCTACCGGAGTCCACCCAAGTCCCGCCACCTCCGTCTCCCCAGCCCCACCGACCCCGTCCCGACCACCACCAGACAAGCGGCCACCTCGAATCCGTGCTCTCCGACCCAAGCCTGACTCTCGGGGCGAGGGTCCGGGCCGCCTCCTGGATCGAGCTCAAGCTGCTCTTCCACCTGGCGGCCCCCGCCGTCGTCGTCTACATGATCAACTATATCATGTCTATGTCCACCCAGATATTCTCTGGCCACCTCGGCAACCTTGAGCTCGCCGCCGCCTCCCTCGGCAACACCGGCATCCAGGTCTTCGCCTACGGCCTCATGGTAGAACCGCACTCTCTTGATCTCTAGTATAAATCTCGATCTTTACGTGAATCTCATCTATAACTCCGTTGATTAACCAATCAAAAATATGTCAGCTGGGCATGGGAAGTGCGGTGGAGACGCTGTGCGGGCAAGCTTACGGAGCTCACAAGTACGAAATGCTCGGCGTGTACCTCCAGCGAGCCGCCGTCTTGCTGACGGCGACCGGCTTCCTCCTCACGCTGGTCTACGTCTTCTCGAAGCCCTTGCTGCTGTTCCTCGGGGAGCCCCTGGAGATCGCCTCGGCGGCGGCCGTGTTCGTCTACGGCCTCATCCCGCAGATCTTCGCGTACGCCCTCAACTTCCCCATCCAGAAGTTCCTACAGGCGCAGAGCATCGTCGCCCCGAGCGCCTACATCTCGACCGCCACGCTGGTGCTGCACCTGGCGCTGAGCTGGGTCGCGGTGTACCGGGTGGGGCTGGGGCTGCTGGGGGCGTCGCTGGTGCTGAGCCTGTCGTGGTGGGTGATCGTGGTGGCGCAGATGGCGTACATCGTGCGGAGCGAGAGGTGTCGGAGCACGTGGACGGGCTTCAGCGTCCAGGCCTTCTCCGGGCTGTTCGGGTTCTTCAAGCTCTCCGCCGCGTCGGCGGTGATGCTGTGCCTGGAGACGTGGTATTTCCAGATACTCGTGTTGCTCGCCGGGCTGCTGGAGAATGCTGAGTTGGCGCTGGACTCTCTCTCTATTTGGTAAGCCAAAACGCATCATTTCTCTCTTTATAGCTTCATTTCTAACCAGAAAAGGGAAGAATATCTGCATGCACATGGTAAGTTTTCTTAGCTTATCTCACTACACATAACAGCAAGATTTCTTATATTATGTGCACTTTTTCTTGAAAATGTGTTCATGACCCGAAAGATCCAGCGCTGTGAGTTAGCATTAAGAAGTTACCGAATCGAATTCCGAGGTTGCAAGGCGAGGTAGTAAGTACAGTGAAAGTAAAAATTTGACAATTTGAAGTGTTTTGTGGCTGGTTATAGTTAAATGATACCCTCCATGTGAGGCAACCGTTGCTCTTTAATGAAAACATGGCAAGACTGCAAAATACAGATGAGCATAAGAACGAAAAGTGGTTTCTGCATGCTTATCAAAAACGACAAACCGTGTCGCCATTAGAAGTCGCACGTTAAAGGTATCACGTGGAGAAAGCTGGCCGGGGTGTCTCTTTGGAAAAATGATGTCATCTCGGTTGGGGTGGTGCGGATCTTGTGAAGCTTCCGATGGAACGTTGCCGTGCGTTGAGATGAGCACCTTTCGTCGCTATTACTCAATGGCTGTGGAGCGCCGGGCAAATCCGGACAGAAGCAAGCCGTTCGCGCGCCGCGGTTTTC
Organism: Eucalyptus guilfoylei; assembly: GCA_016097605.1. Classification (NCBI taxonomy): domain Eukaryota; kingdom Viridiplantae; phylum Streptophyta; class Magnoliopsida; order Myrtales; family Myrtaceae; genus Eucalyptus; species Eucalyptus guilfoylei. The sequence continues at coordinate 22,735,580 of CM027860.1, forward strand.
ACAAGAACCGAGCCATGGAAGCGTTTTCCTGCGAGTACTTCGATAAGGGTCGAGAAGGCATATCGAAACCGATGATGGGAAAGATCGTCGAAAGAAGGATCGAGTCGTGATTGAGGGATTAGGAACTTCTGACGTACACATTTCTTATGCTCTGTGCGTCGGACTTTTATCTGGTCAACCGTCGGATTCCCTGTATAAAAAATTGACGCGACTGCTGAGATTCTGCCGATCGCCTTGGAATATGAATGACGCCTTGGTTTTTCCATTTTGACTAACCCTAGGTAGAAGTGGATGGCCATTCACGCGACGATTTCTTGTCTTCATCTTCATTATGATGTGTTGACGCTTGGTTTTCCCATTTAGACTAAATCCTAGGAAGAAGCAGTTAGTCATTCATGTGACGATTTCTTGTCTTCATCTCCATTATTATATGTCGTTTCACATGGGATGCTACGGACAACATCCAGGTTGGTTTAGCGACGGTGGATCGAATTGAAATTGCTTATGTGGATGCGGGGTCCAGAGGATTATTAGTTTAATTCGGAAATGATTCGGCACATGCTAATGAACTCCTTTTGTGACTTCGGGCAAATTGCAGCATGACTATATCCGGGTGGGTGTTCATGATCTCAGTTGGCCTGAATGCTGCTGCCAGGTTAGTCCCTTTCTACTTAAATTCCTCTCGTGCATGTACTGATTCCAGTTCGATTGAAGAAAGCCCTGACGTGTTGCGTTTGATCTTCCATTCGTCGGAAACAGCGTCAGGGTGAGCAATGAGCTTGGAGCCGGGAACCCGAGGTCGGCGGCATTCTCGGTGGTGGTAGTGACAATAATCTCCTTCGTCATCTCTGTGATCGCGGCGGCGGCAGTGCTCGCACTCCGTGGAGTCATCAGCTATGCCTTCACGGAGGGAGCTGCCGTGGCGGCCGCCGTCTCCGATCTGTGCCCTCTGCTCGCCCTCACCCTCCTCTTGAATGGCATTCAACCCGTTTTGTCTGGTAAGGAGGATTTGTTCAAGTAGCTAATGGCTAAACTAGCACCATTCTTTTCCTGCACACCGATCTTTTGATAATATCGATCTACCATCTAAGTCCTGATCGCATATAAATTGATGAAGGTGTGGCGGTCGGGTGCGGATGGCAGGCGTTCGTGGCTTACATCAACGTTGGATGCTACTACGTGCTTGGCATTCCGTTGGGTTCGCTTCTGGGGTTCTACTTCAGACTCGGGGCGAAGGTAAGTTATAACTGGCTCAAGCTCGGTGAACCTTTTTCTCTTCTATGTAAATGGCCATCGCGACGATTAAGATATGAAATGTAAATCGAGGTGAACCTTCGTCGTGGTTGGTGGTGGCAGGGGATATGGGGCGGTATGCTTGCCGGCACGATCATGCAGACCCTGATCTTGATGTGGATCACGTTCCGGACAGATTGGAACAAGGAGGTACGCGACCCTATTCACTAAACAGATCATGTTAACGCGATTTCGTATGCGTTCATGCTAAATTGACCGCGCGACGAAGAAGCCGTTCGACAAATGTTTGTCGGACATGGTTAATGTAGGTCTTTTCGCAGGTGGAGGAAGCAATGAAGAGGTTGGATGACTGGCAGGACAAGAAGGAACCCTTATTGAAGGAGTAACCGTTTTGGGCAAAAATTATGTTCTGGTGAAGTTTGTTATAGGAAGAAATTGGCGTGAAAAAAGAAGCAAAAAGAAGATGAATTGATGGACTAGGTGGATTTTATATTTCCTTTTCTTATTAGATTGAATGCCAAAGCATCTTATAGATTAGAAATTCACGACGGCATATTGGTTTTATTTATTCAGTAATCTGTATGTTATACCAACTACATATTTAGTTAATTTCTTCTTAATTTCTTAAGATTTGTGCCGGGTCGATGTCCAATATATTCATCTGGAGAGATCATCAAAAGGGATCTAAATCTGAACTCGTCAACATGTGTAGTTAAATTCACCCTCATTGAAGAGCTTAAATGAATGAATAATAGCCGACTATGATATACCAACCGCTTCGCAGTGCAAACATAAGTGATGCGAGACTACTCTTGCCTAATATCCTCGAGCCCATGCCTTAATGAATCTTCCCCTCACGTGCGACCGTTCTGTGTTGGGCCTGCCCCCCTTAAGCTAGGTATTCTTTCCACATCAACATTGCCTCATTTCAAATCTCCACCTTAGCTCAACCAAATTTAGCATATGCTGGAGACAAGAACAACATCCACCCTTCAAACTCTACCTCAATCACCTTGGCGTAGCCAAACCTCAGCAAGAACCCAAGAGAAAAGATTCATCACCTCGATTATAGAGCCAACCACGTCTAAGACACCTTCTTCAAGATGTCGATCCACGTCAGGTCTCACCAACCTGCCATTAACTCCAATACCATTTGTTGGATAGGGCAACGGAAGCAAGATACCTTCGATCGGAGAGAGAGACCACCGAGGGCCTCAAAAAAATAAAAATAATTAAGTAAATGAGTTGTAAGCCAATCGAGGTACATTAACTACTCCATTATACATTACATCCCCGGCCAAGACGAGGCCAATTTTCACCTCGCACCCTCCCATGTGCACCTTAATAATTTTTATATTTTTATAAAATCACCGGTTAACCAACAATTAACGCAAAAAGACAAACTAATATTCTCTTAAATTGAAAATAGGCAACCTACGCCCTTCATTGCGTTTCAACGCGCGGTGCACTCGCACTTCCGAAAGAAGGGAGCTGCTGCAGCACGCCACTCCTCCTCCCCTGCGGGCGGCCCCACTCAAGGCGTCCCGCGTCCAAAGGCACGGCAGCGGTCGAGCTGTCCCGCTGACGCCACGTGTCGGGACGTAACCGGAGAGTGCCCTTCCTTTCTACACTCGCGCCAGTGAAAGCAGTGTCGTCCCCGGGGTCCAGCACGCCGCCCTCCCGCCAAAATAACGAACTCGGGGTGGATTCTCCTTTCCTGTCCTCTCCTGTCCTCTCCTATCTCTCTCTCTCTCTCTCTCTCTCTCTCTCTCTCTCTCTCACTGAGAGTCGCAGCAGCAGCAGCAGCAGCAATGAAAGGTCGGAAGAACGTCATGATCGCTCACAAGAAGCTTCGCCCACCGTAGGCTCCTCGATCTCTCCCTGTTTCGTTTCGTTTCGAGCTGTCGTTAATTTTCCGTAGACTGTTTGGCGAGTCGTCCGGTAGGCATGATCAGCAGTCGTGGTCGTGGCAATGTAGTGTTTCGAGTTTTCGTGGGAGTGTGTAGATGTCGTCCTGGAGTTAGATGATGTCACTGAACCGTGCTTCGTAGTGACGATTCGTGCTCGATCGAATATCGCGATCCTCGTCTGTCGAGGTTCTCGCGTTTTGGTGCTTCTTGTATGCCGGATCGTTCCTGCACCTGCGCCTTAGGGAAGATTGAACGTTTTTGTCATCATTATTGGAAGGCCTTTCGAATGCGCCGGCGGTCTTGCGTTGCTATGTGGACTACGACCGCCTGCTCTCTCTGCATTGCAGTCCTTACTCTTTGTCATCGAGGATGTGTTTTCGTGATACGAAGTGGTGGCTACTGTTGAGTGATTATATATACTCTCTTGCTCGTGCTGATGCATCGGAAAATGAGATTGCTCAATGACTCGCGTCTCTGCTTCTTCATCAAGGACGCTGAAGCCGCGCAAGGATGAAAAGAGTATTTCGAAGAAGAAAGGAGTCGTGAGCAGCTCCGGTCCTGCGAAACCAAAGCGTCCTCCCACTGCTTTTCTCCTTTTCATGTGAGTCGCGCTTGGACTCATTCAATAGATTCTGTTTTTTTTTTTTTTTTTTGTTACTGTTAGTCGCTTTTACATGTATGGTGTTGTGGATGATGATAGGGAGGATTTCAGGAAGAGTTACAAAGAGGAGCATCCAGAGAACAAATCCGTTTCCGCCGTGAGTCTCGAAACTCGGATTTTACCTGGCGATCTCAGCTATTACGATCGTCTTTTACTATTTTTAGCTTTCTGTGGCTCCAGAGTAGTGATGAGAATCGAGTTGATCTCGTTAAATCATTTGCATCTCTTTCCTTTTCCTTTCTTGTGTTTTCGGTTTTCATTTTGCTTCAAGTGATGGAAGTCATGTCGCGATTCGGAGTTGACATTAGCCTTTTGGCCAAGCATCTAATAACAAGATGCTCATCCGAATAATAGTTCTAATCAATATACGTCCGTCGTCTCATTTTCAGTCATGCTGCGGCGTGGAAGAGAACCAAATTCCTACTGGGTGTCTCTCTTGGTTCTTTTGCATTACTCGCAATGAGCCAGAGCCTGGTCTCTGTTTGTCGATATCGGATTACCTTGACGCTTTTCAATCTTATTCCTTACTGATGATCCCAGCTAAAAGTTTGCCTTAGCAGTCTCTCAGACCCTAACTAGTTGTGCTTGAAATGGCGTGCAGGTCGCAAAAGCTGGTGGTGAGAGATGGAAATCAATGTCTGTGGCCGTAAGATAACCCCTTCTCAACTTCTCAATGCAGCATTAGCTCACCAAAGCTGTGAAGCCCAAGAAAAAAAAGGAACTGCTATGAACGCAACAAATGCATTGCACTGCACTGCGAACTTTATTCAGCCTCCTGTTTATGCAGGAGAGAAGTCCGTACATAGAAAAAGCCGTGGAGAGGAAGGTGGACTATGACAAGGCTATGGAATCATATAACGAGAATGAGGTATTTCCCTTTCTCGTTTGGATTTTTAGTTTGAACTAGTATAGCTCGTATGATGGCTTCCGAAGAAAACAAAAGAACACGGAGCTTCTCACGGCAGCTCCACCCAAAATTAAGCTAAATATGTTGTTTCGTGCCTGATACTAGAATGTCAAAGAAGACGAAGCTGAGCCGGCAGCATCATCCGAAAAATCTACTTCTGAATCAACTTTTGAGGTCGAGGATGATGAGGAAGACAGTTCTTAGGTAATCATCAGTACTTTCCTATCTCAGGTTGTTTCCGATTTCCAGAAAGAAGAGATAGGGTAAGGAGGCGATTAAAAAAAAAATTAATCTGAAATTTGAATTTGGCTTGCAATGTCATGAATGACTGAGTTTTCTGGCAAACCAATTATTCAAGATCTGACAGTGGCAAACCTATTTGTTTTCGGCTTGTTTCAGGTAGATGCAGAGCTTTTGGAACTGGAGTCCTTAGAGGCAGATGGAACAAGGGTAACTTTTTTCTTCCTAGGTTAGATACTCTGTTGGTAGTTCTGAGCCCCCCACACCCAAAAATACACACTAGTAGAACTCTAGAAGTAGTCGTTACTGCATATCATCCACACCTTCACACAATTACAGTATTAATCAGTTAGAAAATCATAAGTTGCAGGAATAATGTAGCACCATTCCTTTTTTTTGGCCCTGCTATTTTTCTGACAGGGCCAGATTACTGGAGAACTCAAAACCTCATTTCCCCGGTAGTATCTGCCTTTGTGTCCCCTTCAGATCTCTTTTGTTCTCTTTATTTGCGGATATAAAAGCCGCTGAGTTCTGAAACGCGCATGGTGTTGATGAAGCTTTGTGTGCAATATGTTCTGTTGGTGCGATTCTGGCATGTAGACAGCATGTAGACAATCCAAACTGGATGTTTACTATGAAGTCACGAGATCACAAATGTCTTCTTGAGAACTTTGCTCCAATTGCTGATAATAATTAATGAATTTAGGGTCCAGTTGTCCTATCCGAACCTGTACCCGTGCTGTAATGTAAGAGAATAGGCAAAAAGAAGAAGAGAAGGGGTTTACCCAGCCAATGCTCTAATGGAGCTACAGAAAAACAACGAAGAGAAACTCTCATGATACATGCATCATTAGCTAGGATCAGCTAGCCTGTCAAGACAAGAACATCATTTTGTCTTGGCACTCACCATAAATATGCAGACTTGGTGTCAAACCAAACATTTTCTCATATCGATATGCCTGCTTTCTTGGTATCCTCCTATGGATGAGGAACTTTGCTAAATGAAAGCCCACCAAGGCGAGAGAAACAAGAAATCAAGTAAAGTTGTATCCATGGCCAAATTATCCAAGCAACATGTAAGGATGAACACAATGAGATAGTATTTTGACAAATAATTACTAAGCAAAACCTTATCAGATTACTTCCAAGGCATACAGATGCAACCGGTACAAGTTACAAATGAATTCAGCCAAAAAAAAGTTACAAACGAAAGACATGGAGAAGTATGGCACAGCAAGAAAAAGAAATAGGGCCATCACTTTTTCTTCGCTGACTTTCCTTCCTTTAATCTGACAACTTCATCCACATACCTCACCCCCTTCCCCTTGTAAGGTTCTGGAGGTCTCCAATTTCGGACTGAAGCAGCGAATTGACCAATGGCAGACTTATCATAACCACTGATGATGATCCTGGTGTTGTCCTCTACTTTCACTTGTATGCCCTCGGGAATGGCCATCCTGACGGGATGGGAAAACCCCAGACTCAACACCAAATCCCTGCCCTCCAACATTGCCCTATACCCCACTCCGACCAACTGAAGTCTCTTCTCGAACCCTTTAGATACTCCCACGATCATGTTATCTGTTAGTGTCCTGCAAATGCGAGATTCAATCATTGTGTGAATATGAAATGCTAAACAGAACACTTCGGTAAAGAAGTCAGTCATGGTTTCAAGAGAAACTATACTATCTTCAAAGACAAGAAGGCACATTTGAAGCACCCAATACTTCAATTGGTTCTGGGAGGAGATGAAGAAGGTGTATATCACAGATAACCAAGAGAAAGGGTACTGCAACTGACACATGAATAGTTCTTTCTTCCATCAAAGAATCGTGTAGCAATCATAAACTTCATCCTAGAGATACCAGCTATTTATAAAATCCTCAATGTTGGTGTCCAATTTCATGAAATTTCCACAAGTTGACACTGGAGCTGACATGTTTCCATTCCATCTGTCTATACCCTCTTAGGAAAGGATACATTATATAACAGAGGTTGAGGTCTATCACAGGTAATTCACTCATTTTAAGTTGAAGAGATGAACTCCAGGCGTGTCAATGTGTTTTAAACACGTCTTCCCAAGTATAGGTGTGCTTATTACAGATTTATACAAGTCCCATAAATGACAGACAACAAATAATCTCTTCAAAGCTTATAGAATAAGCACAGCCAACCGTCTTTATAGCCAGGAAAATGCCACATTAGCCTACTGTTTCCACGATTGGATGCGACCTCTAGATCATCCGGAAGTAGCAATCTAATTGCACTTCTACTCGAGAGGGGATAGAGGAAGCAGTGCAACAACCTCTACAACTTTTAGTTGACTCAATAAAAAGAAACAAGAACATAATGAAGAGACTCTTTTGCAAGGATAGCCAAGTTAGAGCTCACCTAAAAAGGCCATGCATTTGGTTGGCCCTTCTAGTTTCCACTGCTTTGTTGACCTTGAGATATCCGGACTCTTGCTTCTCAACTTTCACTTCTCGTGGATAAATCTGTGAAAGCTCTCCGAGGGGACCTTTCACTCTCAAAGACTGGCCCTCTAATGTGAGTGTCACATTCTTTGGCACCTCAATCGGCTGCTTCCCTATGCGAGATTCCTTACATTCTATATTGCTTCTCATGAATCCAACATGAGTTACAGGAACAGAAGAAATGCATATGCCACTTCTTTCACCCAAAATTGCTGATCTCAGTTTGCTGTAATATGATAGAATGTTCTGACAATTAGTACTCAGATTTGAGAAGTTGGCCCTCATTAAAAGGATCAACATAAAATTGAATAACGAACTTCTAACTCCAAACTCTCGTCAAGGAGCAAGAGCAAAGGGTAACATATAAGAACCTCCTATATAGATACCACTACTGCATGAAGAGAAAAATAAATTTGAGGTTCAATTTGGGGAAAAAAAAGGCCTTATCCACAAGGAACTAAAAAGAGATTTCTGGCACTTTGGCATGGTCTGATTGATTCCATCATACAATAAACTGTGCCTTTGGCTTCAAATCGGAAGAAACGACGATACTTCTCTGGCCAAAAAGAACCAAGAATTTCTCGACATTTCGTCAGTGAGAGCCTTATGACATGGAAGAAAACAGAGAAACACATTGTCAATGTAAATCCCAGGCCACAAAGTACGCTGCAAAGAAGCTTTAAGATTTTTCTCTCTTTTTCGAAGCATTCTGCACGACAAAAGAGGTGGCTTTTCTAGCGAAGGTGTAGGATTTAGACCCTGAACCCTGAATTTGCGTCATGACCACATGAGAGAGTCACAGAGTGAAACATAAAATCATCGAGTCAGCAAAAGCACACAGCTTCAACATTCTCTCACTCTCATAATTTTTCCGCAACTTCGACATTTTGCCGAACACCAAGCTTCACCACTTAATTGAATCGAATCAATGCAGACCAAATCTAATAAAAAAGAAGAATCCAATTTCCATGGACATCAACAGCCAACCTCTAAACGACGGACATAAGTTCGAGGGAAATGCATAATCCGGAGGAACATCAAGTGCCACTAAAGACCGATTGCTCTACGACACTCCACCGACCACGCACACCCAATCACTCCACTACCCTCTCAAATTCTCGACTACCCAGATGCTGAAATTTCAGTAGGACTTCGAATTGACGATTCGCAAGGGCAGAAAATACACAGGGTACTACGAGCGCCAGAACAATACGCACGAAGAACGTCGCACTCGCAGCGGCGAACACGAAAACGAACGAAAGAGTACAGGAAATTAAGGTGCTGACCATGTCTGCAATGGATAGGAGAGGGAAGAGACCATCGTCGCGAGCCAAAGCGCATCCACCTGGGGAAGTTTCTGAGCGGACGCTCGAGAGGCCCGAAGGTCTTTTGTTATCCGGAATCCGAAATGCACTCGTTATCCGTTTTTGCAAGTTCGGGGGCATTCTTCCCCCTGGAAGACGTAATTGCCCTTCTCCTATATCAAAACCTCCGAAGTGCCCTTCCCGGTTCCCCGTCGAGGGCCAACGGTCAAAAATCAAGAGCCGATCGAATTCCCAACATTTTGAGCGCATCCATATTGTCTTTTTCTTCCTTTCTTTTTTAATCATTACTAGTGTAAAGTTTGTAATAAAGGAACGGAGGAATCAAAACAAAGTAAGGACCCGTTTGGTTCGGTTTTTGGGAATGCATTTACCAAAATGCAAATACCTTAAGGTGAATGATATTTTCCTAAATACAACTATCGTTTAATAAAATTTGCATTCAGATACAACTTTGGCCAAAATATTTGCATTTATAAAGAACTTTTATTAAATTAAAAAAACAAAAAAAAATATTCGTATTTTTTTTTTAAGTTTGGCCACCGGATCGGGATCCTGGCGCCAAAGCGCTGTGTCCGGTGGCTGAATGGCCAGATCTAGCCCCCGGATGATCGCCTGGGGTCGCTCAACCCCAGCGACCGTCGCCTGAGGTCGCACAACCTCAGGCGGCCACCTGAGTTGTGCGATTCAGGCCATCAGTCGCGTGGGTTGCGCGACCCAAGCGTCGCCAAAGGTCCGGCGACTGCCGCTAGGGTCGGGCGACCCTCAAGCGGCAGTCGCCGGCGTGTGTGACCCCTTGGCCAGCGGTCATCGGCCTCCAATCGGCTTCCATGCAGTGGTTTTGGAGAAAATGAATAGTACCGGGGACTTGCATTCCGAAGATGCAACTTCCCAAAGTATCTCCAGACTTGTTTTGGGCTACGGGCTCTTAGAGCCATTTGGAGATGCAATTGCATCTTGCCAAAGTCACCCAAAAAATCGAACCAAACGTATTTGCATTTGGCCAATAGATTTAGAGTCCCAAAACCCATTTGAAAGGCCGAACCAAACGGGGCCTAAATTTCAAAGCGGTTCGAAAGGATTTGCTAGCCAATTTTGGGCTCAGTGTTTGTCATGCAGGATTTTTGCAAATCGAAGTGTAACTCTATTGCATCTCGGCGAAAACGGTTTTGAGACAGATTAACAAAGCCCAACAAATTTGGCCTTAGTGACAAGTTGGTGCGCTTGGCCAAGTTCACCTTTACAGATCTAGTAGATTCATCGATTAAGCGACCAGGATAGTCTCTGCAGATATAGCTATTGAAACATCTTTGAATGAGTTATCAATGTTTATCTTGAGGGACCTCTTTGTCGGATAGTGCCATAACTGAGGTAAGCCTTCATCACTCGAACCCGGGTTTCTCTCTAGGTTGTTTCACCTACTGATTTTCTGCAAGCACACCTAAGCAAAACTCACCAAGTACTTCGGTCAACCTTTTTCCTCCAAAAGATGAAGTTGTTCCTCGATTTCCAAACTTGCCAAAGGATAGCCATGAGGAAGTGAAAACTAATGGAGGAACTTTTAGAATTCAGTAGCCATTCTTCGATTCTTGTTAATCTCTATCTATTAATCTTGATCTGCAGGCTTAATCCGACCAGATTTTGTTCGTCCAGGGACAGAATAAACGGGTGCTCTAAGGTTTCGGGTGTTGTCGACACAACTCACAAGTATCCTCCTCTGTAATCCTTCTCCTGAATAGATTTGCTTTAGTAGGTAAACCATTTCGACAATTACAATCTTGGGGGAGGTTTAAGTATGCCAAATTTTATTCCACAATGCTCGTGGAGTCTGGCATGATGCAGAGTCCGAGATCTGGCTCTGCTTCTCTGACTCCATTCTGCAACAATTATAACTGCTCTGTACTGAGTACTCTCCAAATTTTGATGTTGGTCCAAACCAGCTTTGTCTTCACCTCGGAGAGTTCCCTCTGATATGAAAAGATCTCAACGGTTTATTGAATGAGCTAGTTTGTCGTCGTGATTGATTTCTCCATATTACAAAACCAATGTGTTGCGTATATATATGATTTAATTTGAGATTAGAGGTGACGAGAGAAAGAGCTCGAGTCAAATGATTGATAGAGATTATGATTAAAGAAAAGAAAAATTGATAGAGATCGATAGCCATCATAACATATATGTTTCTTAAATAATAACTCTTTGCAAAATAATGTATCAAACATGCAGTAAGTGATATGAAAGACTGTATGTGGACACGTTTGCTTATTTAAATGTATATTTATGCAAGTGGATCATATATGCCATCTAATTAAAGTATGCAGTTAGTTTAATATGACAATACGATAGATTAATCTTAATGTACTTGGAATTATTAATCCACAGCTAGCGCACGGGGTAAGTGCAAAATTATCAAAATATCTCCATTGTCTTTAGCCATTTCATTATTTGAAAAAAAAAAAAAAAGAGTGATTTAGCTACAACTGGTACCGAAATTTGCATTCTCCTTCACAGCCGTTATTCTCGGTATAAATAGAAAATATCTTATAATTTTCACTGCACTGTTTGTCTCGTGTTACGTGAAATCAGTGTTTCTAAAATAAGACTCTTTAAGTTTCCAGATTCATGTAAATATGTTTCTCTAACCTGGGCTAAGTCGATACCTGCCAGATCCAGATATTGGAGCCGAGGGATGGCCCTGGTCTTCCTAGAAAGAGGTGACCTCAGGCCCACACGAAACCAGCACAAGCATCAAGTGGAAACGTGTCCGGGGAAAATTGCTCAAGTAATGATTTTTGAAATTTAAAATTGAACTTCTATTTTAAAATTACTTATGTTATGAGTTATATTAAATTTTTAGATACACATATATCTATAATCGAAGTTAAAAAAAAAAATCCTGTATTTATCAAATTAGAGATAATAAAGAAAATGTTTTCGATTGCACTCCTTCATGTGATAAAAGAAAAAATCAGTAGCATATACATCTTGTGTAAATGAGGGTATCCCTTTAACTCGTAAATCATTATCTCCACCATATATGTTAATTTTCACGATACAAGTGATTTATGAGTTAGATTGGTCATATTTTTTTGACGTTACTCTGGCAACTCGCTTGTAAAGGCTATGATATCGATGGCAATAGACATTGCAACTAAATCTATACTCAATTTATTTTACGAAAAATAAATAATTTGTAAAATGATTTCCAAAAAATAATCGTCCGAATCGATTGAAATAATAAAATAATAAAATATTTTATTATCATTAATAATTTATGTTTAAGTAATTTTGCGGACAATGAAAATATCCTTTGTGCATTCGTGTCGGTGAATGATACGGGTGATTTATTTGTTAATTCTTTAATAAATAAATAAAAAAAGAAGAAAAATCATGAAAGCTCACGAGGTGCACCCACGTTAATTCCTTTGACAATGGGAGCCACCGTGGGCACCATGCGATGTGGACAAGGGCCCTTGGTCGGCATCAATTTGAAAAGTAAAATCAATCGATCATTGACGTGGGCCCCACTTTGTGGTTTGTGGATTCTAGGGTCTCCACGTATGCGCATCGAGCATCTAAAAAGATTCGGATCGCGACAATTTACGTGGCCTAATCGCACATGCTTCATCGACCGGCACTTCTTCCTACGTAGGCCGGTCAACCTAACCATGTATGGCCAACCTAATTTCCCTCGAACTCTTCTTTATTTAAAATTTCACGCATTTAATTTACTGAAAATAATCAGTCGACGAAATCATATACGGCAGGACAAAGACACATAAAAGCTCAAAGTCAGTCTGAAAAGGAGAAAATGGTGTTTTTTTCTCAAAAATGATTTTTCAAAAAGTGCTTTCATTTATTACGAAGTTTTCTCAAAAAATAGCGCATTTATTTTGTGATAAATTTTATAATAAAAAAATGTTTTCTATGGAAATCGATTGATTTGTTTTCATCTTTTTGATGATTTAGGAAAAACCGATTTCCATCTTATTAGGAGGGAAAGTCGTTTTCCCCTAATTCAAACTCGTTGTTTTCAGATCATGGAATATGCATTTTGAAGATCCATTAGTTTATCGTCATCCAAATATTGAAAAGTTCAAAAATAATTTCTTAGAAACAATTTTTCTTGAAAATATAAAACGACCTTAGGTGAGCATCTGAATCACCCCATCTATTCTCTCGAGGAGAGATTTGTTTGTACAAGTAACCGATTTATAAATGAGTGCTCTTGGAGTAGTTGGCCCAATTCTTAGATAATTTTTTTGGGTTATTTTAAAAGGGATTAGAGGACTCATACTACATGTTTCTCTAGAATCTCAATCCTTCAAAAGAGAGATATTGTCATAATTTATTGTGAAATTACGCGTCGTGCCGGAAAATCGGTCCACAAGTATAAATATACAATCGCATTTATGAAATTCCATTGCGATTGCTCGTACACGAAAGGGCTCTTCTATGTTTTTACAAATTTGTGGGTTTAGTTAAAATCGCCATCACATCAGATAATGTGTAATAAGTTCTAGAACAAAAGTGGGGAATATCCGGAAGGAGATCAGACACCTAATCATTGAGGTTTTTGCCAGAATAGCTACCGTGCAATTAACATATGTTTTTCAAGACCCTTACTTTCCAACATCCAATCATATTTTAAACATTTACAATCTCTCTCTCTCTCTCTCTCTCTCTCTCTCTCTCTCTCTATATATTCTTGATTGAATAAGATATTTATAGGGTGGGGGTAGCGGTGGTAATAAATAGTTTGGTGGGTTTTGTAGACTTCTGCGCACTCCATTTTTCGCCGCTGGCCCCAGTGACTACTATACTTCGCCATCACATTTTTTTTTTCAAAATAATTGCAGTGGAGACATAAGTCAAAGATTGATTCGCTTCTTTGTGATGGGTTCTCTTGAGGGTCTTTCCTAGACTTCGATCTGAGGAGGGCTTTGTAAGGGTTTCGTTTCTGTGCCGACTGTTTGGCACCAAGAGACTAGTTTTTTTCGAATAGGTTAAAAGCACGTAATCGATTATTACTTTATTTAATTACCGTTATCGGATTACATGGCCATCTTATACCTGTGAACAATTAAGGGGTATCACCATAACAAAATTTCACTTTGAGGTGGAAACCCTTTTATGCACATACATGTGCATGTGAAAAGCGAAAGCGGCATGACTTGCCATTAAATTAAGCATAGATGGGTAAGTGATTTCATTCTATTATTTTTCACATGAAAGTGTTGTTGACATCTTAGCAACCTTATTCCAGTGTACATGTTCATGCCTTGCATAATTCTTAGAGCCTTTAAAATATGGTTAAAACACGATCAACAATTATTTTGTTGCAAATAAGGCAATATGATTGATGGGATCTAATATATATGATTTTTTAAAGCAATGAAATGGAAGGAGCAAGGGCTATGGGAAATCACAAAAAGTATCATCAACTTTCCTCTCCATGTCAAATACCCAATTCAATTTCAAAATCTACAATTATTATATTCTTTACTTTCGAGATGCACCATGCATAATTTACCTCGTCGTCAATTTCTTTTCCAGATTACATGATCCCCAACATTTATTTTTTGCTTTTTCGAGCATGGATCTTGGGTGTACATGAAGGCAATTGAGTCTATATAGATCAGAAAGATGCAAAATATACATTTTCAAATGCACCGAGAGTATTTAATATGTAGAGCAAAGTTGTTGATAATTTTTTTAATTATTGAGAAAGCACATACATAGATACTAGAATGCATGAGAGTGAGTTCAAATTTGCTCCAAATCGAGACTATGAAAATACAATTTAACTTCGAATTACAAAAACAAAAACAAAAATCGTCAACTCTCCAGTACATATCAAATGACCCTCCTTACATATCAAGTCCTATGATTCCCATACTATTTTTAAAGAAATTGAAGACGGAAATTAATACGGATTAAATTTGTCTTTCGATACTTCCCACTTCAGATCGAATTTAAACTCAAAATCAACCCCCAATCCCAATCTAGTCGATTCATCCAGTCGATTAGTCCATGGGCCAAAAATTTGTATGTAAATCAGGCAGCCTCCATATAAAAATTACATATTGTTGACAAATAAAGCCTTTTTTCTAGGAGGGCATCTCTCACTGCAAAAACAATATCAAAATTTCCCCAAATTGCCCCTCAAACCCGAATGGGGAGGGGGACAAATCAGCCGGCAATTCGGACCATTCCCACCCCCTCCACCTCCTCCACCTTTTCGTCGTCATACCGGTCAACCCTCCCCGTTAAATCAGTCGCATTCCTAGCTACAAGGTCGTTGCAACTGATTTAAAAACATAAAAATAAATAAATAAATAAAATCCAAAATAAATAAAAAATAAAAAATAAAAAATAAAAATTCAACACCACCTTCCTAAAAATATCGCGACCCTCCTTTTTAAACACCAAGCATGATTTGCACTCGAGAGTTCCCATTTCCATGGCCGATAAAGCAAGACACTCCTCCTCAAAGGCCATCCTCGTACACTGCTAGCTAAGCTCACACCCACATCCTGGAGTTGTCCCTTACATCACAGGAAATGGTCCGCTTCAACCTCCGGCGCCGGATCCAGCGCCGCCTCTGGACGCTCCGGCGGTGCATCCGCCGCGCCTGGCACCAGATCCTCGCCCGCTCCTCCACCCCCGCCTCCTCCTCCTCCTCCTCCTCGCCTGCTCGGTCCCCCGCGGCGGCTCCGGCAGCCGCGTCGTCGGGCAAGCGCTGCCGGTACCGGATGCTTCCGTACGCCGAGGTGGCTCCCCGGGAGGCGGAGCCCGCGGCGCCGCCCGTCGTGGCCGCGGCGGCGGGCCGAGGCGGCGACGGGGATTCGGATTTGGTGGCCCTGAAGATCGGGCTGCTGGGGGATCAGCAGATTGGCAAGACCAGCTTCGTGGTGAGTGAGTCCTCGAACGAAAGATTCGATCTTTGAATCTGGGGGGAGAGCGAAATCGACGCGATCGTTCTCGGGTCCTCATTATATCAATTTCTGATGCATTTTTTGTGTTCTTTTTCTTGGTGGGGTGAAGGTGAAGTACGTGGGGGACGAGAAGGAGGAGATCAATGGCTGCTCGGAGACGAAAGGCTTGAATCTCATGGACAAGACTTTGCTGGTCAATGGCGCCCGGATCTCCTACAGCATCTGGGAAGTCGAAGGTAAAGCTAACGCATTCGGGAATTTCCCCCCCAAAAAAAAGACATCCTCGTACGACATCGAAGGATACTGTCGCTAAGATTGAATCTGAAACTGCGTATTTCCATGTTTGGTCGGTGGTGGTGCAGGCGACGGAAGGCCCGACGACCACGTCCCGATCGCCTGCAAGGACTGCGTCGCGATCCTGTTCATGTTCGACCTGACTAGCCGGTGCACGCTGAACAGGTGCGCGTCTTGCCTCGCCTCCGGTCGCCCCGGCGGGCGGGCGGGCGGGCAGCCGGGTCGGGATAATTTAGAGGCTTAAATTAGATTGAATGCTTAACTCAGTGTGTGAGATCTTTGTTTGATTGCAGTGTCATAAGCTGGTATCAGCAAGCAAGGAGGTGGAATCAGGTAATAATTTTTTTTTTTTTGAAATTGTTCTCTCATATAGAGACTAATCTTAAATTATAAATCTAAGTTATATATCAATCTTTGTTATGCAGACGGCAATCCCGATTATAGTAGGAACCAAATTCGACGATTTCATCCAGCTGCCCATAGATCTGCAGTGGACGATAGCAAGCCAGGTAAATAATATATATATTATTTTTCCAATTAGAATGCCTCGAATTATCAGTCCCTAAATCTTAATTAGAGAAATTAGCGAAGAACAATCCATTCCCAAACGACCCACTTGGAGATCAAATTAGGGAATTCTAGATGCCCAGTCCCCCCAAAAAATATTATTTTAAGAGGAAGATCGTTCGGGCCTTACAGCTTTTGGGGAACATTCTTCCGCAAGTTGAGGGCCAACTTGCAATCCGAAGGAGGAGAGAAAAAGGGCAGTTTGGCCCGGTGCTGCAGCGCCAATAAAATGTATCCGGGAACCATCATGCATAATGTACCTACAAGTCAACGGTCGATTGAGTCGAGACGGGACGGGACGAGGTTCCGATTTTCCGGCGTTTCACACGTTCGGGACACGAAGACGGGAGTAGGCGAGGGCGAGGGACCCCGAAAGGGACGGGTCGCAATAATGGATGGAAGGAGAGGGAGGAGAGCGATGAATTTAGGCACGTAATGGGATGATGGCCCGGTTAGAATAATGCCTTGATGATGTTAGGTGTCGATGGAGACACTGCCTAGGATGACTTGGAACTATTTGAGTTTTGGGTTTGGAATTATATCTTTAGATGATGTGACCAACCACCCAATTCAGCCCAAAAAAAAAGAAGAAAAACTTTGGGCTCACCCGGTTTTAAGTTGATGGGTTATCGATTTCATGACATGTCTCGCTTTCGTGATGTTTTGACAGGCGAGAGCGTATGCAAAGGCCCTCAACGCTACACTCTTCTTTTCGAGCGCAACCTACAACATCAACGTCAACAAGATCTTCAAGTTCATAACCGCGAAGATCTTCGACTTGCCGTGGACCGTGGAGCGCAACTTGACGATCGGGGAGCCTATCATCGACTTTTGAAGAATGTGTTGTAGCTTTTTTTGTGAATAGTTGGTTCGTCAAAGCAACCGGTCGCTAGGGGAATTAGAAGGCGGTATGCGCCTCAGTCGTCCTAGCGATATCTCGAGTTGTGTATTGTCTGCGTTTCCATTGACGATCGACAATAAAATCAAGTGTGGAACAAGTTTTCATGAAGGAATTAGGCACCTGATAAGGAGCATCAATCTCTCTTTCGCCTTCTCTCCCCATAGGACAAGAAGGCAAATCAATGCCCTGCTCATTCCAAGGACGATGCTGGTAGCCTAGGCCGAAAAGAAGTTCTGAAAAACCAGGGCATATTGACATTCTTATCAGAATTATGGGATGATCTTATCAAAATCATCACGTTCCGGGAGATCTTGATCAATCTCATAATGATCAAAATACTGTTACGCGAAACTTGCATCCCATCTCCTTGTATCGTAATTTCACTTGGAGATCAGATTGCTAAACGAAATTCACCAAAACCCAATGATCCGACCACCGGAACTTTTAAACCTAGGTTAACAACTAGTGTCAACTTGTAGTGCCACTCCTGCAGCAGCCTCTCAACACAACCAATTACTCCAGTCTTCATTGACTTCCTCAGTTTTTTCTTTTAGGAACGATTTGAACTCACAACTTCATCATCACATTTTCTACAGTAAAAATAACAACTGTAAAAGACATGACCAAAAGCCTGCTTCCCAGATCGAAAACGAAAACCGAGTTAAGGATTCATTTTATTAGCTGGTGTAAATAAGTACACATGCACCAAAAAAAAAATAGAATGAAAAAACCAGCCGCAGTTAGAAAACCTGTCTTCATCCAAGAAATTACAAGAACAGAGGCGCAGATTTGAAACAGAAGGCAATCATTGTCTAAAAGAGGTTGCGTCATTCAAGTTTAACCTCTCTCTTTGGGGGCTCCAAGTCCAAGTAGTAGAATCGCTCTGTTGGCTCCTCCCTGCACAATAAAAAGAGTTCGACTTTTCATTGGAATGCAGCTAGCTAATGATGCAATAGTGGCAATAGTGGCATCATGGTGTCCTAACCAGGAAAAGAATGGGTATTCTTTGCATAAACAAGGATAAATTCACACTCAAGGTGCATTGATTTCATGGCTCAACGTCTCCCTTGCTTTCTATATTATAAGAAGAGATAATCAGCTAATTGCTTTGGTAGTAACTTTTGAATTTTCTACAACCGGATTATGGTATGCATTTGAGAAGATGGTCAAAGTTTGAAAAACAGGAGGGGAAATGAGAGACAGGGAAGGAGGGGTGTGAGGAAAGAGGAAAACAAGCTAAAATACCATGTAAACAATCCACCAAGTCAAAATGATATCAAGAGATAATCAGTGTTTTCCATGCGGTTTAAGCAAAACCATTATTAAAGGCATGATTTCTACGACGCAGAAGGTAAAACATACCCCGGTTTTGACCGCATGCATTGCCAAAAGAGCTTGAAGGGTCCTGGAACTGTCTTGAATGGATTTCCTTCAAAACAAGCCTGCACAGATGAAAGTAAAGTTGGCATAGTGCAGCAAATAAATTGTGCATATCAGGTCCTATTCTTATATTCTAAGATCATGAGCAAAAGATAGCCTCAATTCTTACTAAAAGCCAGAAAACAAGATGACAATATCCAACTTTTTCCACTTCAAAAGGGAGTTTGAAGCTTCTAGAGCATGGATCCTTCAAATAGAAGAGTCGTAAAGAGAGCATGCAAACAAAAAGAACAGTAGCACGAAACCTTCCCTGTTACTACTTTCTCCTTCCCTTTTATCTTTTAAGTGTTTTTTTTTTTTTTTTTTTTTTTTTTTTTTTTTTTTTTTTTTTTTTTTTTTTTTTTTTTTTTTGAGGGGGGGGGAGGGGAAGTTTTAATTATATGGATTTTAGTTAATTAGATAAACTAATCTATAAAAGCTATAAAAAATTTATTTTCAGCCAGCATGAAACCTTCCCTGTTACTACTTTCTCTTTTCTTTTTTAATGCTGAGAAACTGGGATTGTGTTATCCTACATCAAGAAGATGACTGATGGTGTATGTGAATCATCTGGTTGAGAAGCCAAAGCTTCTCTTAATTGGGCAGGAGGTGGGGAAGCATCAAATGATCAGAGGAGCCTTTCTTTGCTTGACTTCCCTTGATTCTTATATGTTTCTTTAAAATTTAAAATTTGGTGTTTGGCAACTTTGCATTGATCCACAATATTACAATACAGTCAGTCAACTTACTTTGATAAAACTCCAAGCATGTCTGAACTCTGAAGATATTACGACTTACCAACTTTCAAGACTACAGAACAATATATCTAGATATAAAGGATTGTTTGCCATAAGGGATGTGCTGCAGGTATTGCTCTAGTACCCCTGCCCCTTCTAACTCTCTCAACTTCAATAAGATGACTAACATATAGTAACAATCGTAGTAAAATATCTCCTCACCACAAATCAAAAAGCTTGTGAAAAAAACGATCTTGTGCTTGAGAAAAGATAAAGAAAAATCTCTCTTGTGCTTACTCAGTTGAATACAAAAGAATCATCTATTATGCTCATCTTAGAAATTGAACAACACCATCAAACGTTGAATCGAACTGAACAAGCATTCCCCCGTAAAAACTGCCAGTTCACCTCTTCAAAATAACAATAAGAAAAGACATCAGTCACCAACTTGTGCTAAGCATGAGTGAGAGCTCAGGCACACTCAGTGAACATTGAGGTAGCATCTACCTTATGAAAAGGCACAATTTAGTTGCTTTTAGAGGCATCGAGCATTGTCGGTTCATTTCAGCCAAACCCCATTCATTGCAGCAAAATTCACATACAACTACATCCGTAGGACGCCATTCCTGACCCAATACATACCCTTAGACATGTCATAG
Organism: Eucalyptus guilfoylei; assembly: GCA_016097605.1. Taxonomy (NCBI): domain Eukaryota; kingdom Viridiplantae; phylum Streptophyta; class Magnoliopsida; order Myrtales; family Myrtaceae; genus Eucalyptus; species Eucalyptus guilfoylei. Next base: position 22,755,863 of record CM027860.1, read on the forward strand.
TGAAACTCCACAAAGGCCTTATTTGGTTCAAGGACAGGATTGTGGAAACGGGTTCCAGTCACAAGCTATCTAACTCTTCAAAATTGGATCCATAGTTAGTTGTTTGATGGTCTAGATAATTCACCATGTAATGGAGACAGTTCCGCTCTTTCGGTACTTCATTCTATACAAGTCAATGCAATCGACAATCGAACCGATACTTCCACCATCATCACCCCCACCAACATCCCAACTTTTTATCCCATCGCCACCCTCATCGATTTACGGCCACCATCATCGTTTCAGCAAGACTCCTACTCACTGAAGCAATTTAACAAACAGACAAACTGCATCACTCCAACTCTTCGCCACGCCACAGCAAATTAGAGAGAAAAGTCACTGACGGGACGTGTTCGTGCGCGTCTCGAATGCAAATTTACTACCTTGGCGACGGGAAGAGGCATGGATTGAAAACAACTCAAAGATGGTGCGAAAGATACGAGAAATCAGAAGAAAAAGATCGGAGCGAGAGAAAGGGGCAGGCATTTTACTTGAATGACGTCCTCAGCCCGATCGTTGCAGCGATGGGCTTTGGGTTCGCGATGGTCTCCCTCGGGCATTCCCCATGGACTCTCTCTCCTCGGCACCGGCCTCGTCTCGCTCATCCTCTCTCTCTCTCTCTCTCTCTCTCTCTCTCGGGGGATCTTTCACAGACGCTCGCAAAAGGGAGAGAGGAGAAGAGAAGACGGTGATCTCGATCTCGGGTCGGGCTCAATCGATGGGCGGGCCGGATCGAATCGGCCCGGGCCTGGAATAGAGATCGAAATTTCGGGCCGGCATGATCTCCACCTTCTCTTTCCCTCCTTCATGGGAAATTGCGAAACCGCGCAAAGGTGCGCTCTTTGCCCCACTTCCATGGCGTCCCGCTCTCTTTCTCTCTCTTTACGAATTCCTGATCAAACGCAGTCGGTCTTCTTCAACCTTTCTCGTACGAACCCCCGTAAATCGATCAGAGGGAAAATGGGTGCTCTTTCTTGAAGCTGATCCGACGCAATCCTCTTCCCTCTTCTCCCTCCCGCTCGCCCATCGTCGCGCCTCTGCTTGATCTGTGGCGTCTCTGTGGGCGCTTCAATGGTGATTGCTGCGTTGCATGACCATTTTCATGTCACTTTTACCTGCTGAATGGGGGCCTCTTATCGTGAAGGACGCCTCATTGTTTTTCGATGTTCTTCGATGTCGATTTAGTTAACGCCTCATTGATTCTTTTGAGTGGATCATCTCCTTGTCGGTAGGCCGACAACGACGACAACATGGTATCTGAATTTGGTCATAGATTATGGTGCCTTCGCTACGGTGATGGATAGTCTTCAAGTTGCTCTCCTCGCTAACGCAAAGTGACCGTTAGCCACTGCAAACCGGGAAATCGTTTGGCCCTGCCGCTTTAAAGGAGGAGATCTGTTGTTCAGCCGTGCTCTTTGCAAAAAGATGTGTACTTGACTGACATGAATGCTCCTGAATTGAAGAGTGCTTTGAATATGGAACGAGCGAATTTGCCCAGATCGAAATTAATCTATCCTGCTTTTCAGCTCGTACGAGATGCTGATAATATTGCTGGATTCCTGGCAAACAGATCAATGCACAGGTATAATGCACTTCTCTTGGCACTGATACTTCATGGAAATTAACTTTTTCCTGTTTGTAGGCTGCTATAATGTTGGAAGTGACTGGCTCCGGTATAGTGTCTGATAACTTGGTGATGGTGAAGTTCCCCTTCCTCGGACTCAGATTGCTGGCCATTCTGTGGTTCTGCTGCTATATCCTACCACGACTACATCGACCATCAGCAAGAGACCCGCATTTGCAAGTAAAGAGAAGCCTTGAGATACAACACTGCACTGTGAACGTCCTGCGCTTTCTAACCGATCCCAGATCCAACTCTTTTCTTTTTGGTGATATGGGATTAAGAATGTTGTGAGTTAAGAAGATTGTCTAATCTTGGGGCTGCTTTTTGTGAGGATTTTTTTACCAAAAGCCGTTATACATTGGATTTGAAGTCATCATCTGGTAAGAACCTAGCTTGGTTTGGCGGCACTTTTGAGTTTGCTCACCTGAAATAACTTTTATTGCGACTATATTGCTTGTGAAGGTGGCAAAAGCTGCAATTGCTTATGCTGCTTATGAATTGATTGGCCTATGTTATCCATTTGGGGGTCAATTTCTCCTTCGAGGAGGGCTAAACATTATAAATGATTGATTTCTCCCCACGCACTGAATCTCTTGTTCATTGCTTGTAAATCTGGAGTCATCAGGAATAGCTCTCTTTAAGTTGAAATTACGATTATATTGAAGAATCCTTCCAAACCTGGAATCTGCATGGCCATTGTTTAATAAAGATATATGAAAATGGGAAGATCACAATCTGTGACATCATTTGTTGTCCACCCTGCGTGATTTCTACAGTCATTCATCATTCTTTCTTTCTGTTATTATTCAGTTACCTTTATCTATCTCAGAATATTGCAGCAGCAGAAACTCTCTCAACTTCTATCCCTGTGATGAGATTTTTCATTCATTTCACGGTGTCATACCCAGCAAATTAGAAGGTAAGTAACGCTTCATCTGAAACCCTTGACTCCGTGCTTCTTATTCACATGAAGTTTTTAACTGCTACAATCTGCTGATCGACTGTTTCTCGGAGCCAAATTAAATTGCTTGGACATTAGCACATCAGGGAGGATGCACCAATTATCACCTAACCGGGAGAAGAATGGGTATTCTTTGCATAAACAAAGACAGTTTCCCATCAAGGCGCACTAATGGCATAAACAAAGACGGTTGGCTCTTGATTCTTCTGGTAGTAACTTTACCACTGGATTTTCATATTCCTTTGAGAAGATAGTCAAGTTTAAATGTAAGGATGGGAGAAGAGGGATGGGGCAGGAGGGGGAAGGGTCTTTCATTCAAATTCCATGGAAAAAACCCATTTTTGGAGGGGAAAAATCCGGCCAAACACCACAGAAACAATGCAGCAAGTCAAAATGATGTCAAGAGAAAAACAGATTAGGTTATCACAACACAAAAGATAAAATGCACTCAGGTTTTGATCGCATGCATTGCCAAAAGAGATTGAAAGGTCCTGGAATTGTCTTGAATGGTTATCCTTCGAAACAAGCCTGCACAGACCAAAGTAAAGTCGATGTGGTGCAGCAATTAGTTTGTGCATGTCAGTTGCTTCTTTAAATTCAAAGATCATTAGCAAAACATGGCCTCAAATCATAGTAAAATGCAGAAAATATGATGACCGATATCCAACTAATATCACTTAAAAAGGAATCTTGAAGCTTCCACAGCATGGATCCTTTAAATAAAAGAGTCAGAAAGAGGGCACGCAAACGAAAAGAACGGCAGCATGAAACCATTCTCTATTACTACTTTCTCCTTCCTTTTTTAATGCTGAGAAGCTGGGATTGTGTTATCCTACATCGAGAGGATGATCAAAGATATATGTGAATCATCTGGTTGAGAAGCTGAAGCTTCTCGTAATTGCGCGGGAGGTGGGGGAGCATCAAATGATCAAAGAAGCCTTTTTTGCCTTGACTTCTCTTGATTCTTTATTGCTCTGAAATTTTAATTTTAGTGGTCTGCAACTTCGCATTAATCCACACCATCTACAATACAATTAGCCAACTTGCTTAAATGACACTGCAAGCACGTCTGATCCTGAAGATACCACCTCACACCAACTTTCGAGACAGCAGAACAATCTATCTAGATATGCAGGATTGTTTGCTGTCCCTTGTTTGCTCTGAGGGACGTGCTGCAGGTATATCTCTAGTACCTGAGCCCCTCCTACTCTCTAAACTTCGACAAGGAGACAGAGACTGACGTATAGTCACAATTGTAAAGGAATGTCTCCTCGCTGTAAATCAAAGAGCTTATCTCGCGCTTGCTCAGTTGGATAAAAAAAAAGAAGAAAAAACATCTCTGATCCTTTTCTAAGAAGTTAAAGTAGCATCTTCCTCATGAAAAGACACAGTTTACTTTGCATCGAATGCCATTGGTTCGTATCAGCTAAACCCCGTGGTTCATTGCAATAGAATAAACATATGACTGCATCTGTAGAATGCCATTCCTAAGCCAGAATACATATTCTTAGACATGCCATAACAGGACCACACAAAGGCCTCATCTGGTTCGGTGGCTTCGGCTTGTTCTTGGAGCCCGGGCGATGGGGGTCATCATGGAAACAGAATCCAACCTTAAGTTATCTAACTCTTCGGAATTGGAATCTAGAGCAAGTTATTTGGTAGTCTGTATATTTCATCTTCATCACGTCATTGAGATAGCTCTGCTTCCAGCTTTCGGTGCTTTCCCTAGCTTTTTCAGTCCCTAAACCTTATTATAACAAAGAAGATTAAAAATAAAAACAAGCTTTTGAAGTCCACCTTGTCTTCTGACCACAAAAAAAAAGTCCACCTTGTTTTGCCCATCTGTCACTGACATATTCTCCTCTCCCATGGAAATTTGCTAAAATGCGGAAGTGCCCTGTTTGGCGTTTGCCACCACTTCCATGGACTCAATATCTCTCCCCAAATTCCAGATCTAACCAAACCAGCCAGCCTCCCTTCTTCAACCTTTCCCCTCAGATCCCCTCTCCTCCACCACCACCCTCTCGAACGATCTCTGAAGGAAAATGGGTGCTCTCGTGAAGCTGGTCGACGCCGTCCTCTTCCTCTTCTTCCTCCTGATGGCCGTCTGCGTGCCCCTGTTCGACGCCCAGGCGTGCCTCCCGGAGTCCCTCTTCCCGGACGCCCTGCTCGACCTCAAACGGGGGTACAGCGGCCGGGTGGGCGACTACCTGGTCGCCGAGAAGCCCCTCTTCTTCGTCGGCCTCGTCTGGCTCGAGATCCTGTTCCTCTGGCCCCTCTCCATCCTCAACCTTTACGGGATCCTCGCCGCCAGGCCCTGGTTCCGCACCACCTGCTTGATCTACGGCGTCTCCGTGGCCACTTCCATGGTAATTGCCGCACGCATCGTTTGCCCATTGTCATGTTAGGTAGCTTTTCGGGCAAAGGCCGTACCTTTTTGCACTGCTGAGTGGGACTTGATTTGAGCGCCTCCGCTTTTTTTTGTTCTCGTGAAAAACTTTGTTTTTGACATTCCATGTCGATTGAGGTTTGATTCGAACAGGAGAGCAGTCGAGCCAAAGATTTTGCATACCCGAGTGTCTTCGTTCTTCCAGTCTTTGCGAACATTCTTATGAAGTACAAGAATTTTTTGATTCTTTGAGTGGATCATTCCATGTCGAGTAGCCCGACAAAGACAACAACATAGTTTCTGAATTTGGTTATGGATTGTTCCCACCTTCGTTACAAAAATGGATGGGCTTTAAGATGTTATCCTGGCTAAAGCAAAGAAATTGTTAGTTTATACTAAAGTGGGAAATAGTTTGGTCCTGCTGCTTCAAAGGAGGAGATCTGTTGTCGGCCGTTCTCTTTGCAGAAAGATGTAATGCACAACTGACATAAGTGCTACCGAATTGAAGAGGGTTTGATATGAAATGCGTGAATTGCACAGATTGAAATTATCTACTCTGCTTTTGAGCTCTTGCAAGATAATGTCTGTTGCAGTTCTGGCATACAGGTCAATGCAAAAGTATAATGCATTTCTCTTGGCACTGATGTTTCATGCAAATGGACTTTTCCTTGTTTGTAGGTTGCTATATTGTCGGAATTGACTGGGTCTGGTAAAGCATCGGATAACTTGCTGATGGTGTACTTCCCCTTCTTGGGACTCAGTTTGCTGGCCTTTCTGCGGGGTCTGCTGCCGTGTTCTACCAAGACTACATCGACCATCAGCAAGAAAGCTGCATTGGCAAGGAAAAAGAGGGCTTGAGACACAACACTGCGCTGTGGTCATCCTGCGCTTTCTAACCAATTCAAGATCCAATTTATTTCTTTTCAGTGACATCAGATTGAGAATGTCGCGAGTTAGGAAATTTTTCTGTTCTTGGGGCTCCCTTTTATGAGATTTTTAACTGAAAGCCATTGACCATTGGATTTGAACTCATCATCTGGGAAGAACTAAGTTTGTTTTGGCAGCACTTTTTTGTTCACTCACCTGGAATAACTTTTACTGCACCAAGATTGCTAAAGCTGCAATTGCTTATGCTGCTTATGAGTCGATTGGCATAAAATATGTCATTGATTTGGTTGTTTAATTCTCCATCTAGAACAGTTTAACTTTACTACTGATTGATTTCTGTCTGCACTCTGAATCTCTTGTTCACTGCTTGTAAATCTGAAGTTATCAGGAATAGCTCTCTTCAAGTTGAAATTACGGTTATATTGCAGATTCCTACTTCCAAAACTGAAATCTGCATGGCCATTGTTTAGCAAGAAATTTGCAAAAATGGTAAGATAACAACCTTTGACATAATTTGGTATCCTCCCGAAGCAATTTCTTCCGTCAGTCATCATCCTTCCTTTCTGTTATTATTCGGTTATCTTTACGCATCTCAGAATATTGCAGTAGCAGAAATTCGGCAACTTCTATCTCGGTCATGAGATTTTTCTTTTATTTCGTGTGTCATGCCCAGCAAGTTAGAAGGTAAGCGACGCATCCTCTGAAAACCTTGACTTGATGCCTCTTGCTCACTCGAAGTTTCTAATTGCTACAGTATGCTGATCCAATGTTTCAGGAGCCAAATTAAAATTTGCTTGGACATTAGCACATCAGAGAGAAAAAGTGAGAACAACAAATGGACCAGTATTGTTCATATCATTGACAGTTGCAGTTGGGGGTTACTTTGAGAGAGGATTAAGAAAAAAATAACCCAAAGGAACTTTTGATGGATCACGCAACTGAAAACTTTACCACTACAGCTCTAAGCTAAGCTTAAACTACAGAAGTTCTCAAAACTTGGTCAAAAGAGAAGTCGAAACTCAGGAAATGGAATGTTTCGCGTTAGTTTCCCTGCCTTCACTTTTTCCTGGGAAGTCAATACCCGAACCCCTTAATCCTTGCAAGTAAGGTGCGATCTTGACTTCTCCAAATTCGATATAAGCTGATGTTTCTGCTTGAACATCAAAAGCTGCGAGTTCTTTCTTAACGTTGCTTCTGTGATGTCCTACATCTGCAGAACACTGCAATTCAGGTCCTATAAAAAAGAAACTAAATCTTGTGTATACATTTCTTTAATTGAACCAAAATAACATCAGATAATGCTTGCCACGTACTTTCTTTTAAGAATCTCGACTTACCTGGACATTAGACTGCAGAGTTATGCACTTTCACACGACAATGAAGCCCGGATCCTCTCCACAGTGCAAGCGATCAAATTGTTAACAGTCGCAACTGACCCAAGAGAGAGCTTAGCAGTAGGAACTGAATCAACCAGAATCTGGAATGCCACTGTGAGGAGAGACCCACCACCAGATCCCACTGCCTGTTGATCATTGCCACCTTGCATGGCCGAACCATCAGGCAGTATTGCAAACCCTGAAGGAAGAAGCGCGACATAATCTGGATCCCCACCGTTCAGTACCACATTCATAGCGACGATATCCACCGGAGCGTAAATTACGAAAGAACCGGCAGAGTCGGTGCAACTCTCTTGCAAGATCAGCATGTTGCTTTGGCTTGAGTTAGCACTCTAAGAGAATTAATTTAGTAAAAAGAATGATGAGATGATTGATCTTGTAGGATATGTAGATTTGGTAAAAGTACTGATAATGGAAGTTTTCGCAAACAGACATTTACTCGTAGTAGAGATACACAGTTGCCAGTGTCCCTGCCATTTGCGATATGCGCCATTTCTTGAACCACCCCTCCATTCGAGAGAATATCCCACTGTATCGCAGTAATTAGGCAATGCTTCAATTAGCAGTGATAGGCAATCTCGAAATGAAGAAAACAGCGAAAAGAAGAAACTAAGTTTTTTCCAGAATAACATGTCAACTAGGATCACAACAGGAATCTAGCCTTCAATGTCATCTGGAATAAAACAGCCTCCAATTTTTGGGGCAGAAAGTAGCCAGTTATCAAGTACTTGAGTGAAACATGGTCTGTTCTTTATTAGGATCAGTGAAAATTAGAATTCAGCAGTTTAGAATTAATTGAATACCAATGTTTGTTCATGAATAGTCACTGTTTTGTTTACCAAAGAAAAAGGCAGGTTCGTGATGAGTAGTAGTAGAAAATCGTTACTTGAGTTGAATAACTGAAAGATGATCTCTATTGAAGACAACTAGAATAACTACCTTAGAACCACGAATCTAGAGACCAGGATGGACATGCACTTGGACTTGTTTTCAGCATGTATAACTACGGGAAAAGGAAATTTGATACCTCGCTTCGAGAATTCTCATCACGGAGGAAATCGAAGACTCTATTTGGCAGCACCGGAAGCCAGAAAGAAGTCGCAGCACTCAGTACTATACCGGGGGGTCTACCCGGATCGTCTATACTTTTCCTGGTCATGACCCTCACATCGTCGGCACCTGTCCCTGATAATGTCGTCCATGTGTGAGCTGTAGATGCGCTGACTCCGGCGCAGAAGCTTATCACCATTCTCTCGGCTAGTTTTAGCATGCTCTTTCTTCCTTCTTGACTCGTTATCACTGCCAAATGTAAGCGAACTCAGGAGTTGAAAATGAGTGTGACAACTAGCAAGACCACCTCTAACAAAACATTCATTAGCTAAAAGAAAGGACTTCATGATTCTTTGGCTAATGACAACCAGAAACTTTTGTATTTAACAAAAGTGAAGTAGAAATGCGCGTGTAATTACTATTGAGGGATCAGAATAGACTTGAAAATATTATTACCTCCGACGTCGGTATTAGGAATATTTGTTGCCATGGCACTGGCAAGGCGTTCGCATTGTCTATCTAAGGTGGCGACCCACCGTTTAGCCCCAAGGGCGTGACCAGAATTAACAAGCTGCTTGTATAAGCTGTGGACTCCTCTATCATCCACTTCCACATTCTCAACCCATGTAACCTAGGGCACAATGATAGAGTAAATAAGGATGTATCAAATCGAAGTGAATGCTTTGAGTTACATATGTAGTCCTAGCTAAAACATGGGGATTCTTCTTACCTTGGAATATCCATTTGGCATTTCTTGAATTACACATCCTGAAGGCCTTCTTCGGCACCTGACAATCGAGCTTGGGCGTACATTGTCCAAGGAAACATCAACAACAGCCCAAGCCCCATCACTGTGCTGTTTACAGTACCGAACAAAGTAGACTTCGCGAGTTGGCACAAGTGGTGTAGGAACTTGAAATTCAGCTGTCATCTGCATTAATTCGATGTTTAGAGAGCTTAGAAGACAAGAGTTGTAAGAAAAAGCAAAAGGTTACACGTGCTCATGTGATTTAGGACTATCAACAAAGTATAATCCTTAGTAATAATTGACAAATACATATGTATGTATACCACTTGCAAAGCTCCATTGTAGTTGCCAGCTACTCCTGTTGATAGTACTTCCAATGTTGCAGCTCGTGAGACAATGCTGGAGAAAACTGTCGACCATTGATTCTGCGGAAAAAGTAAATGCGAGATATCATTTCGAGAACGAATCCATATTTTTTTCAGTGCTGTGCATCAATACCTGGTCAAAAGCAAGAACGCCTCACGATTTGGAGCACCCAAGAGAACTAATAGAACCCTTACCACATCCATGAGAATCTCAACAAGGTTGATGTGATCCATAATGACAACAGCACTTTCTCGTGAAGCTTCTGTGTTAAATCCAGCAGGCTTTGGCCCGATACCCCGAGGAAATGTTTTCATGTACTCATCTTCATTTAGCACACTTGATGAAATGCCATCCAAGCTCTCACTCCAGAGGGGCTCTCCCATCTGGGCCATCCTGACCAATTCCTCCATGGCTGCGACCGCCAGCTCAATGATCATTGGCTTGTCGGCTTCTGTCGGGGCGCCAATTGACTTGAGAAGGTCTCCAGCTCCATAAATCTCTCCTCCTACGCTAGATTGACCCCCAAAACCTCCGACTCCGAGGTCAAGTGGACGAGGTGGAGCCGAAGGGGAAAGAAGAGGATAGTTCACCACTGGCTTGCCCACATACTTGGCAGCAATAGCTGAAATTCTATCGATCTGCAAAATATATGGATGCAAAATAAGAATATGTGCGTTAGAGTGCGAGAATTCTGACTTATGTTAAGTCTTGACTCAAAAGTACCATCTGTTCAATGTTTAATATAAGGCCTGTAGTTATTACTTCTAAACACATCCAATGCTATTAGCTGTTATAATATAAGCATATATATACCACAGGGAAAAGAAATGGGACGATGTACCTCTTCTCTTAGACGTGCATTTTCCAATCTCAAGTGGTGTTCATCGAATGACATCTCTCCGATGGCTGTCGGCCCTCCACAGTTGGGACATGTGGCATTACTTAGTGCCTCCCTGTACCTCATATTGTCGGCCCTAAGCTTGTCATTCTCCGCTCGGAGCTGTGTGTTCTCGCCGCGCTCGTGCTGTGTCTGCAAGAGAAGAAAAAATGCACTCAACTTAGTTATAATCAAGTGCAAAAGAAAAACTAGCACTATATAATAAGCATAGGTTTGACTAGAGCAAAGCCCACTTCCTATTTTAGAAGACCAAAAGATTGAAGTTACCCGCAACATACACACACACACACACACCCACGCACATATAGACACATACACATACACACACACCTACGTTTCTTTATCTGCTAGTTTTGGTAATTAAATATACCTTCATTTGAGTGCGCTTGTTTTGGAACCAAAACTTGACTTGCAAAGGCTCTAAGCCTAATTGACGGCTGAGTTCCTTCCTCTGCTTGTCATCTGGATGCGGACATTCCTTAAAAAAACTGCAATATTTTTTCCTCGAACCAGTTTTCAAAAGGGGTATATCAATTAGAAACAAAATTGACGATCATGTTAACAAAGGGATTCGGCAACGCACGCTTCCATCTCTTGGATCTGATGCTGGGTGTGACGATGGTATCGCTTCTTCTTATTGGGACGCTGAAGATCCTGCATGTCGTCTCCGGATTGACCTTCCTGGTTTTCGCTCCCCGACTTTGTGCTAATCTCGAACTCTTCATCTCGGAGCCGAGCAAGTTCGCTCTCTGACGGGGTCTGATGAGCCATGTCTAAGGGGTGGTGAAGCTGATGATGATGAAGGCCTTCCATCATGTTTGGCTGCGAAAACATATACATATCTCTTGTGGAAGGTGATTTTGGTATGTTAATGTGGGGGTTTTATGCCCATTGAACGATTTTTTTTAACCATGTAACAGACATCTTATATGGATTCTTGAATCTCGAGATTATTGTCTTGAGAATCAAAAATGAATTTCATTTTTTCGGAAAATGAGATTCAAGTTTAGCAGAAACATTAAGAAACATTAAGTTACTGAAGATCAATCCCAACATAGTGTTCTCATTTTTACACTCCCCATAGGGCGCAAAAAGAAGTTAGGGTAATTATAAGAGAATAATAAGGGCACAAAAATGAGCTTACCTGACCGAGGGTGAGCCCGGAAGACGATCCATACCCACTGGCATTTCCATTGGACCCGATCATCGGCGATGACGACATGTTCCTTGCCGGAATCATGATTCCAGCTGGCATGTTAACGAAGAAGCTAGAAACCCTAGTTCCAAAAGTGAAACAAATACTGATTATATCCTCTTCTCTCCTTCAGCACTGTTAAGCGCAATGCTAGGTTTGACCTTTTTGAACCCCTATATTGTCCTATCCTTGGGAAAACTAATGGTACTTGAGCTGACCCTCAGATTTTGTCTCGAATTTCTTTGTTTTTTAATTTTTTTTGGGAGAAGGGGGGGGGGGGGGTTTAAGTGCCCAATGCACGAGAAAAGCAGAATAAAAAAAAACTGAAGATAAAGCCAAAGATTTAACAATTTTTTGTGAAATGGTCCCTTTTGGCAGACGAAAATCAGGCTAAAAGCATATGAAACGCCTCCTAAGATGTCGGAGTGAATCTAACGAGAACATTCTCTGTCTTTCCTTTCCTTTTCCAAAACATTCTCCAGAAATCTCTCTCTCTCTCTCTCTCTCTCTCTCTCTCTCTCTCTCTCTCTGGTAGTGCTCTCTTATATATCTGCAAACAAGAAAGGAGAGAGAGCCCAGTAAATTATAAGACTCACTGCAAGCGTTTTGCATCAAGAAACCCTGTCCCAACAGTGATCTTGCAAAGATCAGAACCCAATTTTTCCTTAGGTAAAGTTTTACACCCAGAAATAGAAAGAAGTGTAAAGCGAACGCATGCGAGAGAGAATTTTCTCTTGGCCTACCTCAGGAAAGCCTTCGATATTGGAAAAAGCTTCGACAAGGGAGGTTAGATCTGGTTGTCCGGTCACCCGTCCTTGAACAAAAGCAACTGTTCTGCTGGGTCTCTCGGGGTTGTTTTATGGACTGAGTTGGTGGTGGTGAGAGAACTAAGAACGCATATATGCGTAAGTGAATGAAGCGGGGAGATCGACCACAAAAAAAAAAAAAAAAAAAAATTGAAGTAGGGGGAGAGGGAGAGAGAGAGAGAGAGAGAGAGAGAGAGAGAGAGAGGCGGAGTTGATGTTGGAGGGGCAGATGCAGAGAGAAAGGAAAAAAAAACAGAGAGAGAAAGAGATGAAGAAGAGGGAAAGAGAGAGACAGAGAAAGAGGGAGTGAATGGAGGAAAGTGAGGCAGAGAGACAGAGAGAGGGAAGGAGTAATTGCAGAGCGCATTGAGAGGGTGCACCAGCATTTAATGGCGGAGAGGGAGGTGTAATTACTGTTTCTGTATTGATATTGATATTATAGAGAGCGAACGAGCGAGCGAGCGAGAGAGAGAGAATTGAAAAGGAGAGGAGCATAGTGCATCGAATGACGGCTACCATACTCCCGATTCACGTAACTTGGAATACACGTACGTATCTCTCCCCGTAAAACATTCATTTCTCCATGTCTCTTCCAGCTATTCACATTTATACCGCTGTTTCAATTTACATATAGTAGCTTCACCCATAGAGAGAAATGCCTACGGATTATCAACTTTCTTCGCTTTTGGTTTTGCTGTTCAAGTATTGATCCTCTCTCTCTCTCTCTCTCTCTCTCTCTCTCATGCTTCTGTCTGACAATTAAACCTTCGAACCATATCCTATGTAAGAACATCCATGCTAGATGCACAGAATAACTTCTCTAGGGTTCACCTTGATAATATGACAATTATCAAATCGTTGTTTGCAATTTGGATCCCACATTAAAGATTTCCTAGAACCACCGCAGAACACAACTAGTGTCATCTGATTATGGAAATAAATTGAGGCGCGGTCTACATGGAAAATCCTAGCTATTATAGTAGTTGATTTTAGGAAGAAAATTAGGCGGGAAATTGAATATTCATCACTAGGAAGATAGGTGTTCGTCTACAAGCATACAACTCAAACACCAGCACTTTCAAGAGCGTCTTTTGAATTCAGAATTTCTGTAATACTCCTAAATCAAGAGGTTTTTTTGTGTATAAAGTTACTGTAATACTCCTAAGTCAAGAAGATCATATGTAACTTGAGTAGTTGACATAAGCCGGATAACTTTAGACAATTAGATTGGACTCATTACTAATCTAAAGTGCACTCGATTCCAAGTCTACCTATGTTGTACCAACACCTGCACTCATTATCCCCGCATCCAACCTAGGTTGAGAAAATAAAGTATGATTTGCATGAGTTTATATGCTTTTTTTATGTAACATGTGGTTTCCCTTCGTTTACAAAGACTTTCTGTACTCGGTTTGGGAACTAGAAGCCAAAAAGAGCTAGGGATTACATTATAATTAAATTAAGGAATATCGACAACCATCATTTTGAAGTACTCTTTTGGAAGATATTTGTGAATAATAGTAACTAATGAGTCACTTTTGCATCCGAAACATTGCAATGTCAACATTTTGACTCAAGAAAATAGCATGATCTGAATGAGATCCCCGTTAGATTAGCAAGATCACACTTTGATTTGATTACTCATACCGTCACGCAAAAACGCAACATATAGCGGTAAAAGCTCAGTTAACAATAAATTCCATTGTTAATGCTTTTAATTAGAATGAATGATGTGGCTATTCATCTGTAGGTGATATGGTCAAAAGTATGGTCTACCTAGATATTCAATATCGCTATCAGTTATTGAGAAGGAAACATTTTATTTGGGCGATAAGGAAATGATTAATTCCAACTATTTGACAATATCCATGTTCCTAGTATATCTCATGTACATTAATATTCAAAATAAGATGAGAGGTATCTTAATTAGAACATTCTTTTGTCTTTTTTCTTTTTTGTCGGTTCTACTCTATTCTTACTCTAATTCTCATTTTCAAACTTTTGCCTTATCTTCTTGTAGAGCGTGGGAGTCGAAACTCACACTTGAAACTAAATTGTCCCTACCCCTAACCCCCTTAAGAATGTGGAGATTCGATCTCCCCACCTCCCTCTTCCATGTTAAAAGAGTAGCCACTAGGGCAAACCCCATTAGTTAATTAGGACATTCAATTACTACACTAGATTGTCACCCCCTGAGAGGATTGATACTCTTGGCGATGACCACATCAAGTTAGAAAGTTCTAGAGAAATAAGATGTTCTTTAGGCATGAAGCGAAAGCTTAAGTTATCAAAAAAAAAAAAAAGAATCTATAGTATTAACACATACAATCCTTTATCAATGCCAAAATTTTTACAGGGTTAAAGTATTCAAATATTAAATTACGCATTCATCTACCACTTTAAAATTTTAAAATAATTAATAATGATCTCATAAAATTTTACATCGTATTAGAGCATGAGATTTTCTTAGTTTCAGCTGCTTTAAGTTTTAGGCGAAACTCTAGCTTATGTGTAAGTGGAAATGTTAAAGTGTTTGAATATTAAACCACACCTTTTTCTATGCAAAATTTTACATATGGTTTTAAGTGAACACTGACACCTAACTAGGTAATTTACAATAGCGATACTATGAAATTAATTAAAAAGTCGCCTAACATAGCTCTGAAAGCAAACTTGGCATTTGCAAAAAAGGAATACCTCCTGATATATTCTCAAAGAGTAAATGTTAATTGTTATGTGAAAATGTCTTGTACGTATACGCATATTGATAGCTTGACAGAACAGAGAGCTATTGAAAGAAAATACCCGGACTTGTGCAATCTTTTCAGACTCAATTAAGTAATTTTGTGCTTTGGGGAACCTGTCGATCATGGTGCTAGATGAATTACGTAAAATTCTTGACTTCCTTAGATTATGAGAACAAAAGAAGATATAATCAAGAGTTAGTGGATTGGCTTATGGCCCGTATAACCATATCAAGAAATGTGGGCTTTCGATTTTACGAGAAAAAATTATCCAATTATTACAAGACCTATTGTAACGATGTCGATTTAATCTAAAATATTTCAACTTTGTCAAGTCAGTTCTAAAACTTTTTGTGAAATTCTAATTTAATCTTTCAACTTAATTTTTATGTGGCAATTTAGTCATTAACGACCGTCCTATGTGACACACCGTCACATCAGCAATACTCAACAAAAAATGACTGGTAGGACTACATTAGAATTTTAAGTAAAAGTTTATGACTAAATTGACAAAATTGAAAAAAATTAGGAAAAAATATCCAAAGAGTCCTAAATCTATTATATGATTTTAATTCAGTAACAAATCTTTCAGTTATGCTAATTCAGTCATAAATCTATTGCATGACAAATAATGTAATATTAAATTTTTTAATTTGGTCAATTTAATCATAAACTATTTGACCATTTGCCAATTTAATCTTAAATATTTTGACCATTTGTCAGTTTAGTCACTCTAGTCAATTTTTGGCCAAAAAGCACTAACATGGTGGTCTAGTCAGTGGCAGCCGTCTTACGTGGTACGACTGACGCTTATGAGGACAATTTTTTTATTTTTTTAAAAGTTTTTACATTATTTTCCTTTTCCTTTTTTTTTTTTGTCATTATTCAATTTTCTTTTTTTCCCTTTGATGACCGTTGTTGTGCCTCACCGATGACTAGCGGAGGTCACCAGCCATCGAGAATGGCCTTGATGCCCTCACCAACTTAGGCACAAGTGTCCCTCGCTTAAGGTTGGTGACCTCCGCTGGCCATCTATGAGGCTCGACAATGGCCGGCGGAGGGAAAAAGGGAAAGATGGAAATTAAAAGGTAAAGAAAAGGAAAAATAAAGAACAAAAAGAAATTAGAAAGTAAAAAAAAATACAAAAAGCGTCCATGTGAATGATCAAAATTTGCTGGAGTGACTAAATGGCAAATCATTAAAAAGCTCCGAACTCATTTGGTAAATTGTCAAAAGGTTTATGACTAAATTAATACAATTGAAATATTTGATACTAAATTGACAAATCGTTAAAATGTTTATAATTAGATTGACATAGTTGAAAAATTTTTGACTGAATTAACCATCATACAATAAGTTTATGAATTTTTGAAGAATTTTTTTGAAAAATTTATAACTAAATTTACATTTATATAATAAGTCTAGAATTGGTTAAATAGCTTCTTTAATTCTAAGATGATGACCATATCAAATCAAACTTATTTTAACGTGACCAACTCTAGTGATTCGTCGAAGTCATATTCTTTGTAAGTAATATTCGTTCAAAATTCATGCCCTTCAAGAGAGAGAGAGAGAGAGAGAGAGAGAGAGAGAGAGAGAGAGAGAGAGAGAACTCCAAGTTTGATTGGAATGGCTGCATGGTATGGCGTAATTGATGATGACACATCTCAGTCGATCCAAACAATTTTTCTCGAGAAAGGAGCAGAAAATTAGGACGCGCGTAGCATGTGAGGGGCAGCTCATCAAACAGGTGAAGGACCACACCAGTCCCTCTGCCCTCTCCCTTAATTCAATATGGTAGGCCCTTCCTGTGAAGCTCCATAATTGATTTTGACGTTGGACAAAGTCAATTTGTCCCAATCTTGCTACTGTGATTATATGTTACCACCAAATAGGATTTCTTTCGTTGTAGTCAAATCTCAAGCGCTGATCTCCCTAGAAAGAGGTAGGTCTGTTGGTAAATTTTAATAAATGTTTGATAAATGTAAAAAATTATAAATAAAAAATTATCGATAAATGTAAAAAATTATCAATAAAAAATTATTGATAAATTTTAACAAATAGTTGATAAATAATAAGAGTATTTCTTTTGGCCAGAGATATTAGAAGTTGGTATTTTGTAAAGTCAAATAAACATTAGTAACCAACTCGAATTGCTTGGTAATATTATTAGTTGGCAATGCAACATTATTAAATTGGTAACTTAATTAAAGAAAAGTTATGACCACTCTAATATCGATGGATTTATTTATGTAGACTTGGAAAATTTAAAAAGTTGACAACCATGAAAAATAAAAAGTGGTATCTCAATAAAGAAGTAGATAATATTAAAATAAATAAATAATGGTAATAAGCAAATTGGGTGAGAGTTGGTAACCTAAAACTAGTTGGTTCCTTAACTAGATAATAATGATAATTCACTCAAGTATAATGTTGGTAACTTGATATAATAGTTGGTAACTTTCAAGCATCCATAAGAAAGGTTACTAAAGAGAAAATTTTAAAAATTGTTCTCGGGCCGACCGCCAACCATCGGCCACCTCTGGCTGCCCATAGCCACCGTTGGCAGCCGAACGCCAGCGATGGTCACCGTTGCCCATAGCCCACTGGCCACCTCCCACAGCCCACCGGCTAACAACCGCCATTGTCCGCCGGCAGCTTGCTGCCGCCAACCGCCACGTCGCATGACCGCCGTACGACCGTCGCCTACTACCGCACAACCGCTGACCGTTGCCGCTGACCACCGTCGTAGGACCGCCGCCCACAACCCATCGGCCGCTGCCCCCTCCCGCGGCTGGTGGGCTGTGGGCGGCGATCCTGCGGCGACGGTCGGCGGTCGGCGGCGACTGTTGGCAGTGGTGCGGCAGTGGTGCGACGGTTGTGCGACGATCGTGCGGCGGTCGTGAGGCGACGGGCGGCGGTCCGTGAGTAATAAGAAAAAACAAATAAATAGAATAATTTATAAATTTTTACTAAACGCAATTATATTCTTTTTCTATTCCAAGAATAGAAACTTTGTATAGTTATCAAACACCTTATTTTACTCAGAAATTGTTCCCGGAGTAGAAATAGAAAAGAACTATTTCTGAAAAGAAATAGTTCTCTGGAATGGAAACGTTGCCATGCGCACCCCTAATGTAATAACTAATAAATTTAAGTCATTTGCAATAAAGACAAATGAAAGTAGATAAATTATGACAAAAGTTGATAAATAAAGAAATCAATGAACATTGGTAAGTAATTTAAATGAGAGTTAGTAACAAAAAATTAGTTAGTCACTTAATTTGGAGAAATTGATAAATGACTCAAATAAGAATTCATAAATTTATATATGAATTGGTAAATTTAACAGTTACATATGTCATACAAATAAAAGTTAGTAAAAGAAAACTGATGATATAAGCTGCAAAAAACAAGCTAGTAATTTCGTAAAAATATTAATAATTTGCGAATAAGTTGCCAAAAGTCAGCTAACCTGTAACTTTTTTGAGTAATTTTTTTGACACTTACAAGGCTTTTTGGAAACGGTATAGTACAAACATCCCCATGCAATAACGGAGTGGTTCTTTAGTTCATTGTGAAAATTGTATCACAAAGTGACTCGTTTCCTTCTCTGTTTCTCTTAAGAGTGAACAATATTTACTTGAATTTTTGTGATAAACAAGGCTCACGAAATAGTTTGTCTTGCCGTCTTTATTAAATTTCAAAAGTACATTATTCTTCAAAGAATGATCTTTCACATGTCATTCATTCGTATTAGCATATATATAAGTTTTACACAAGTACTACATGAGTATACGTATTCTACTTATTATAGCTTGGCATAGGAATACGTTAAGAATAATTTTGTACTTCTTAAAGCGAATTCAAATATAAAATCTAAAATGTGGAAAACAATTTTGCATGTATCCTTGAGAATCGGGTGGTATTGAAATTCACATTCAAAACATGATGAAAAAGGCGAGGTCTTTGTTAGCATTGGTCTTTATTTTTGCGTGTAGAGATTAAGCTCGTGTCTAGGATACTCCTTTCTAGAGATAGATCCAAGTTAATTAGATCATTCCATCACCCGACCAAATTCCATCCGATTACATTATCTGCTCGATGTATCAATACTCGGAACCAAAGTCTTGACTTCAGAACGATATAAACGTCTGAAAAAGATGGTGAAGCGCATTAAATTGAGAGGACCATAAAATGGCAAGCATCAAACCCAGTTCAACTCTGTCATTCCTCTTCATTTAGAGCAACTGATGAAGATGCGACCATGTTATCGTGGACCGTAATAGCCTCTGGATGATGTTGCGCTTGATTGCGCTAGAGATCAGTGGGACACAAATCGACATTTTCTTTAGGGTTTGGAGTAACACATCTGTGAGACACAAAACGACATCTTTTTAGGAATATTCCCGTCTCCGAATAGGCAGAACCATAGAGAAAGCTAGATGCTCCTCATCTCACGAATAAAACTGAAGCATTTGTATGGACTCCACGACCACGACCATGACCATGACCATGACCACGACCACAGCGAGAAGACAGACAATGACCCATATGCATGATCAGCGTGAGCTAATATAAAGCAAAAAGCATATTGATAAGCCGCTGGATTGGAAGGACACATAGCAAACAAATCTTAGATTACATTAAGTTGATAGTTGTAAAATTTAATGTCTGGAACTAGTTAATCCGGGGGTAAGGATGACAACGTCTACGTTACAGAAACTTTTCGAAAATGATGCTTAGCTACGCCTACATGCATTGACATAGGTTTTCCTTTTGTCTAAGCTAGTCACTGCCTTTGAATTCCTATACTTCTCCGCCAGAAAAAGAGAGGAGAAAAGGCCGTCAACCGTATTTCGCCTTGCTTTTTATATGCTCTACGAGATGGTGGGATATGTCAAGGATTCGAATTCAAGTTCTACATCAAGCTATGCTATTTAGTGTTAAATCAAAGTATTAAGGAGCCAGTTTTTCACAAAGTTGGTTCCAAATGGCACCTTTCTGTCTAAGTATTTATGGACCCATAAAGTTGAGGATGCCATTCATGCCGGCAGTTTCGTGTCATTTCAAACATTGCACGGGCTTTCCGAAGGTAAAGCGACATTTCCGTTTCGTTAACTTTTTACTTTCCCTCCTTTTATTTAAAGCCGCAGGATGTTATTGATCAACAATAATTCCTCTAGGCGTATGTTGGCGCTCTTTGATCATAAATGGAGTGATATTCTGTATGGCAAAAGGAAAAAAGACGCATTTATTCCTACGTACCCATCACATTAGAATTTATGATCCTCGTGATACTTAGGTAGCTAAAGAGTGCACGCTTGAATGTGACGCTCTATGCTTGTATATACTTACTTTTATTTATTGCCCTTGGGCTAGACATACTGGTGTCTGTGTTTGATTATTAATAATTCCCTTTTATAATCGATTCCCCGCTTCGCATCAGTTGGGTTTATTTAGTTTTTTGCCAATGCCATGAATAGCTGACCGAACTTCGTTTTTTCAGTAGGGTTGATGATTTTTCGATTGCTAAAGTGGGAGTTATGCAGATATTTCATGATCCACCAACATTTAGTGACCTCCTAGTGTTATACAAAGTTCTGATAAACAAAATAAGGAGTATACTATACATCACTTCACCCTGCTTTGAGCATCGAAAGCTTTTACATCAACTTCCAAATACAAGGCTTGAAATTTGGTGAAGTGTCTATATCAGCCAGAAGATGCTTGTCGACATGGACGCATGGCACATCCGTCCTCGATCAGTGAATTTAACTTTAAGATTTCGAGAGCTTTAGCTTCAATTCACTGTAAGTAGCAAAATTTTAAATCCTAACAGTGCATACAGAAACTATTTCTCTCTCCATTATCAATCAAAGGTAGACGACGTATGAGTCTGGATGTACATACGTTCCCATGTCAGTAAGAAGTTATTTTCTCAAATAGTGTGCATATATATACCTATATATTTTCCATATACTTAAGTTAGAAATGACATCTGTCATGCTTTGAGCGGTTTTACCAATTTATGTCTAGACTAAATAATTAAAAGAAATGAAAGAGACAATGAACATTTCAACTTTCAATTAACTTCTTCATCGTCACCAATTTTTCGCTTTTTTTTCAAGCCACGTGACGAAGGTGTGAGGAAACTTCTCTACTTAAAGATGGAGTCCAAAGAAAGAGAAGAAAGAGCCCTAGAACTTTTGCTAGCGGGTGTCCCCAGTCGTTGCCCGCTCCAGCGAATGCTGCCAAAACTTACAGAACGGAGCCAACGCTTTCAATCTGAGGAAGACCCGCCTGACGCCACCCTCTTTCTTATCCTAGCTTGGGAGCCTGTCTACTTTTCATGGCCCCATGCGGGCCAAAGGCAAGTGGGAAATCTCGTCGCTCGTAATTGGCTTTGGCTTACTCCATGCTGATGAGGTCAAAGCGAAAGACCGAGTCTCTTCGGCTTGGCCATGGCCAAGTCAATTTGCAGAAACCGTAGCTCATTTACTCCGCCGCGACCAACGGCCATTTGAAGTTTTCTTTCAAGCTTTATTTTCTTTCTACTAGTTTCTGCAATGTAGTTGCCCTTGAAGGAGCAAAGATCGTTTAACTGAAATTATCAAGCTTGTTTGATTTGTTTTTCTTCCATCCTAGTTCCAGGCAAGTTCTTGCATTTCGATTCAAAAACACTTATTTATATGCTGTTTTGATCTTCCAAGTTTGGCTCTGTATCTCGGGAAAAAGAACATTAGAAGTGTTAAAAGTTATGTACGGCACTCATTTTTTAGTATTAAAAATTTTCACTAAATCATTTAAATGCCAAATCGGAGAAAATTATCAATAAAGTTCTAATGACGAGATATTCCAACTAAATTGATTAAGGGCTTTTTTAATTAAAAAATATGACGTGACATATTTTTTAAAGACCAAGTCGACATAGACATAAAAAATGACATTGGATTTCTAGCCTACGTGGTTCTGACTCTCTCCCTCTTCTTCGTAATCTCCTCCCTCACCATTGTCTCCACCACCGCCCATGGAGCCACCACCCATCACGCCAAGCACTACCATCCTCTCCACTGAAGAAAATCGCCTCATTGTGCAGGCAATTGAACGACATTGTTGTGGACTCTTAATATTAATTTAGATCTCTGGCGAGCCACGTGAGATGGAAAAATTATTAAAATATTATCACATCAAATTTTCAGCTAAAGTGATCGAAGTTGGTAATTAAATGATCGTTTTTTTTTTTAAATTAGCGCTTAAGTGATCTGACAAAAACTTTTGATACCAAAGTAAGTACCGTACATAACATTTGACACTTCTAGTGTCCTCCTACTCTTTATTTATCCATCTATCTTCGATGAAAGTTTGGGAAAAATGAAGTTTTCTTTAAAGGGTGTTGGTCAAAATCATAGGAAAGCGTCATTGACGTCCTATTCTTCTATTGGGATCTCTCAATTTGGGAGAGCGTCAATCGACGCGAGTAATTGATCGAGAGAATCTCAACGCCATTTTCCTTTTCTTTTTGGCATTGCCTTCTTTGGTTTTCTTTTCCATGTACTAGAGAACAAGAGCACACTCGCATCCCGCGAAAAGAAGTAGAGGCCAAAAATGGTAAAAATTAAAAAGAACGATATGTAAAGATTTCGATCGATTTTTATGAAAACATTTAAATTGCTTTATAAGCAAAGATCAGATATTTATGGAATACCCGACGATTATCTTGAATTCAAATGCGGAAGGGATCGGAATGGGATATAATAAAGCAAGGAGGCGAGCGCATGGACGGGAAAGGCAACAGCCCATCGACGCATGAGCACACGGCCTTTGAGCCTCCTATGGCCCAGCAAAAATAATTGGCCGGCACTGCCTTCGTTTTTCTGCTGTGCTTGTGCAAAAAACTATCCGACGGCCATTGAATCCCCTCGATATCCGTGTTGCAAAAGGTTTATTATGCATCCTCGAACGACTAGTTGAAGCCAATCTCACAAACACTTACCTCACGACATCACCTGAAGATTACCGTCATGCATCATGCACCGATCTTTTCGAATGTAGGATGTCAAATCGTGATTAACGCTTTAAAACAGAGTACGCAAGTAGAGTGGGTTAGGTGAACAAATCATTTCGATGGACCAATCTAATGTGGCTAGGGATAAGGTTTCCGTTTGATTTGTCCATTGGGCCAAAATTCTGTACCAGAAAAAAACTAGAGGGTCACAACAAAAATGGCCATTGAATTTTAATCTGATTCCTAAATTTTTAATCTGTTCGATATGATTCCAAAACAATTAGTTAATATTCAATGTAATTATTTTGTTTGCTTAAACGACATATTAGATGTTATGTAATGACGCAAAATATTACATGCTGAGTTGATTTTTTAAAAATGATGAATTAACATATCTATCTTTTTATCCATTCACTTTAAGAACAAGAAAAAGAAGTTAGCACATTAACATGTCCATTTTTATTTAATAATGTGGATTATTTTTTCCTAATTTGAAATCAATACCTCACTTGGATAATCCATGTGCACCTTTTTTATTGTCTACCGTTTCGAAACTTAATGGATTGAAAGCCGCATCAATAGACTCTATTAACTTGAATGAATAAAAGGACAACATCGAGCATATTTAAATAGTTTAGGAACAAAATCAAACATAAATAAATAGTTCGAGAACCATATTGAACAAATTAAAAATTTATGTACTATATTACATATTAGATCAAAGATCATAAGCCACATGTGTCATTTCTAAAAAAGTAATGAACCGAAGCTGTGAAATTAATTGGAGGGGACCAAGATGACGTCCCAAATAATCTCTAATTTTCCCCCAAATTATAGTGTAGTATTATACCAATTGGGCAATTATAGCAGAGTCCAATTCGTCCTTGGCTCGTTCCATTCGGCCTTGATGTTAGACCTAATCAATTGCAACTTTAAAAAGAATGACTACAGAGTCCAAGCCCTCCTTTTCAAAGGTCTCTTTGGCTTTCTTGTGTATAAAAAAGTGTGGTTGGATATATTGATTCTCAATTCCTTTGAGAAAATAATGAGCTATGCGCCCAGAATTGGTTATTGGTTCAATGAAGGTCATTGTCCCAATAATTTAATAAGTCTATAGATGTCTCCATCTAGCATACAATATAAAACCCACTTGTCAACGAAAAAAAATTGTCACTTTTGTTTTAAAAATTCCTTGACTTTAGAGTACTCTCTCAATTTAGGAATAGATTGGGAGAATCATTTTACCTCCTAACATTATTGACAATCATCAAGCCATCCAGACAACATGAATCACTTACTATCCTTTTTCTAGACTTGCTATTACACCCCCAGCTCAAAATTTCATGAAATCTTTCTATGTACTCGCCTCAATCCACGGTGAGAGGGATAAATGATCCGGCCGATCAGGCCCTTTTTTCTCCCCTGTTTGTCCCATCTCTGACTCTTATCTCGCTTTTAGATTTTTGCCCAAGTCGAACCCTGTGATGTGAGCATCGCTAGGCAGTGCGCGTGCAATTCATCATGTACGATGGTTCAGATTATTTGGCAGCACGACCGGGTCTGGGCAGGCCCAAGATACGCAGGAGCTTTGCCCTCTCTCTCAAGTTTCAACCGCAAAGGTCAACTCTCCCACCCCCTCCATTTCCTTCGTATTTTCTCGCACGTTCTATCTCTCTCTGCGCATTGGCATCTCCGTTGCAACTGCTGATCTCAACTTCCTCAACTCTCTCCCCCATAGGCCCCACGCCAGGATTCTCATCAAATGGCTTGGCCCCCCCTCCCTCCCCCTTTCTTTCTCGTGTATAAATAAACCTCCCCTGTTTTTTATTTTTTATTTTTCCTCTGTTATAAAACTCTGTTTCAGAGAACAACCCTTCGACTCCTTTCCCACCTGTATTCCGATTCAATTTCACACGCCACTCCTTTGTTCTTTCTATGTGAGAGAGCCTCCCCATCAATGGAGGACTCCAGATTGACGAAGAAGACTGTGCCCGACGACCGAGACGATGGGGGCGGCGAAGAAAGCGGTTGGACTACTTATCTCCAGGACTTCTCGCCAAACAATGACGGAGAAGATAGCTTCTGCTCCGGCTTCGGAACCTCCTCTTTGGTTTCGGACGCCGCGTCTCATGCCATCCACCGGAATGCTGCTCCTGCCGCCGCCGAGCCGAAGGCTCCGAGGAGGCTGAGCACGATCAAGAGGATGAGGACCAGGGAGATCACAGATGAAGATCCGCTAGAGGACACCGCCACGTCTCCTGTGAACAGTCCAAAGGTCTCCGGTTAAGCTTCTGCTTCGCTATGAATCGGCAAAACTTATATTTCTATGGAGATACCTTTGCTCTGCGTCTGCCTTTTATTTGTTGTTTTACTCGAGTTTTGGCCAAATGGGCATTCGCAGATCACACATCTAAAGCGGGTGGAGATGATAGGCACCCGGATGACAGACGATTCTCTTCATCTTTCTCTGGTGAGTTGTAACATTTTCTTTTTGTTTTTATGCCTTTCTATTTAGGGATACAAGAAGGGTTTCGTCTAAACTAAGTTTCTGAACTGAGTTCAATGAAATTGGATATGTAGGGAAGCGGTGGGGCATCGGAGAGCTGCATGGGATTGAAGGCGAGAGAAAGCAATGAAAATGAGAAGATGATGTACGGTACTGATGGGCAGAACTACGAGTGCTCAAGCCTGAGGAAAAGAGGACTTTGCTTGGTTCCTCTGTCCATGTTCATGAATTATCAGCTTGGTTGAATCGATTCCATCTCTCCATCTCTCCCTCTCTCTCTCTCCCTCCCTCCCTCTCTTTCTCACTCTCTCGCTCGCTCGCTCTCTCTCTCCCTCCTCCTCCTCCTCCTCCTCCTCCTCCTCCTCTCCCATCAACTGTGTAGAACTTTTGTAAATAAGTTTACCGTTGACGGGAATGTGGCCCAATGCCTTTTCCTTTTTATCGTAAACCCCATGTAAATCAAAATATCATTTCGAATTCCTGTGTTTGATTATGTTCATGCTTTTGTTGCCTATAGTTGACCATGTTCAAGTTCAGACACGCCGGAAATACGTAGGCAAGAGAGTGCAACATGACTCTAACATCTCTCTCTCTTTTTTGACTGAAATGGGAGGATCATCGTCAATTTTTCAATTAACGCGTTGAGGTTATTTGTTTTTCAGGATTAATTCAACAAATTAATCTCAGCTGTATCGTTTATCCCTCCAACAATTTTTTTACATCCATAACTTCTTTTCTATATCAGAGGGCTTGATATCATAAAAATGGTTGATGCCTTTTTAATAATACAAAAAGTCATTCTGTTTCATCTCAGTTGAAGCATTGTTTATTAGAAAGTTTGAATAGTGGCTAAAAAGTTTATTTCTCGAGACATATATGCAATCATGATGCATGTGCATCTTTGGAACCTTCATATATGATGCGGTAGATTATCTGTGCATTTCTAATAAGTTACCATGTTATAGAAAGTTTAAATTCATTTAAATTTACTTACTGTCTAATTATTGTTCCCTCACTTTTTTTTGTTCCCTTCTTGTTGTTCCATATCGTAATATCTTATCAGAGACATTGAGGTGATCACTTACATTTTCTTCCAAATTCTTCTTATAAATAAAGACAGAAGCAAGGGAAAACCTTACTAACTCCCACATTCTTAGAAATAACACCGCAACCACCGAACCCTAGCTCACGCTTACGTTAATTAGCATATAACTCGACATTTGTTCGTGGACATTTATGTGTTATAATAAATAATATTCGAGAGACATCAATTCTATATGATACATATATTTATATGTTGATCAGATTATCAATCCATGGGGTGGATGAGAGCCTGACTTATTCATTCGCTTTATAGCTATACAAAATTAAAAAATGGTGGGGCAAATACATGGACCCTGCCCACTAAATCAATTATAAAAAGTATAGTGCATTAGCTCATCCCCAACGCTTGCAGGCCAATGTGAGGCCCCTCCATGTGCACCAGCATTGAAGGCAGGTGACCGCCGCAAGAAAGAACCACAGGAGTTGCTGAGCTCGATTTCAGCTAAATATACTTCACTTTGATTCTTCTTCCAACTTGACTCTCTCTCTCTCTCTCTCTCTCTCTCTCTCTAAGTTCACATTCTTGTATAATTTAAAGAAGAAAAGTCCACTTTAGCAAAGATGAAAGTCGGGGAGGGATACCCTTACCAAAAAAAAAGAAGTCAGGGAGGGATACCCACATGTGGGCAGCCGCGTTGGCAAGGCCTTGGCATCCTCATCTCGGAGGTCGCATGTTCAAACCATGCAGTTGTTATCGCAATTTAAGTGGGGGGTCGCAGTGGTGGGATGCTGCGTTAGTCTCTACCGAGGTATAGTCATGATTACCGGGGTGTACACTCGACGGTACCCCGGGACGTAAGCCCCACAGAGGTCGTGGATCCTCGGTTTCCAAAAAAATAAAAAGTCAGGGAGGGATTCTCTAAGAGCTTCTAACAGAACCGTGCGGTTTGTGATACAACAGAAGAACTCTCTCTGGGGTTTTGTCCTTAATATATTTACTTGGATAGTTAATGGAAAGCTCGTTTAACACATGCTTGATACAAGATCCGATTACATCAGAAATCAACACCCAGATCTTGTTTACTGTGATACTTGAGCACCTTAACATGCACTGTAGCATGGGGTTTGCTCGTCTTCTTCGAGAGAAGGTACTTGGCGAAAGGATTTTGCGACGCATTTAAAAAGGGTTGTCTTCTTCCTCCTCGAGTAAGGAACAACGCATGTGCCGCGTGCATCGTTGCTCCTCTGGATGATCCAACGTCTTTACGTGCAATTTCGAGTGGAGTTCATACTGAGAATTTGTGTCTAATGTATGTTTAGCGCATTTATTTCCCAAGTCAGCATCGCTAATTATGTGATGTGAAAGGAGATAACCCACTGTTTGACAAGATAAAAGAATTGAACTTGACCTAATTCGGCCGTGTCCCGTGACAAGAACCATTGTTTTCCGCTTTGGATAAGCATTGACATCTATTCAAAAAAGCTAGGATTACAATGAACAAATTGGCTTGAAATGGCTTAGCAAGAAAGGTTAGGTGATCAATCAAATAATTACTAAAACGACCTCTGCAGTGATTTGATTTTAATGATCCGGAGGAGTACAGAGAATTGGTCTATATGAAAGAATTATTACTTAGATAGATACATTACCTTTTCCCCCACATTGTTCGATTTTAATTCAATTTTGATGTGTATTATTTATCATGTGAAATCAAAGATTTTTTATTTTCTTTTTCGTGAGAACACATGATATTTTGTACCTACAAAACTTCCAATTAAAGTCATCTTCTCTCGGAATGTTAATATATTAATGCGATGTGGTCACTAATAAACTTAGATTAATAATTTTGGGGATAGTTGCTCAACTTATTGATTAATCCTCATGACGTGCATATCAGGCATTCCACCCTTGACATGGAAAGGGCAAAAGCAAGTATATATAAACTACATGTTGACATGATAATCAAAGATAAAAGGACGATATTGCATTAGATAATTGGCATTAGATAATTGTTAATTCCTTCACAAATCAAAGAACAATCTATAAAATTCAATCACAATTCGGTCGCTTTAGCAACGACGACTCGAGTCGGCTTGAATGAATAATCAACCGACATCAACATCCTCTCTATATTCCCCCCACGTTCTCTTCGCAAACTTTTTCTTTAGGCCCCTTTATTTTTAACGTTTTTAATAAGCCCTAGTGGAGATGGACTCCAATTTCTCGCGCCGGCAATTATTTTTTGGGTTTTATATAACTAAGTTTTGTACTCGGCAAGCTAATATAATTAGGATATGGTTTAGTGGATTCTGTTACTCAACCTTTTATTTTATGCTTTGTTGGGTAGGTCAGCAACCGAGTGGAGCGTCAATTATTCACAAAGATGATGAAACCTAAGAACATAGCCTTTAGGGCATGTATTTAATAAAAAAAATTTGGTTCAATGTGTAAGAAAATCTCGAAGATAAGCACAATCAATTTATATAATTCAATCAATGCAATATGCGCCTCTTAAATTAAGACGACGGACACACAATTTACTACAAATATCAGAACATTTTAGTCAATGGTTCCTTGAACCTAAACCCCTAGCGGTAAGACTTGAGATAATTATCCTTTACGTGAACCTTTTACTAGCATGACAAAATCCCGTGAATCGCCCAATTTCAAGTTTTTATGTCGCTAACCAAAACGAATTTGTCAAATCGAGTCAAATGCTCAAATGGAAGTCTGCCCAGGACATTTGAAAGGCGGTGGGGGCAGGATTCAAGACCCAAATAGGCTGTCATGAGCGAGAAAATATACTAGAAAAATAGCAAAAAGAAAAACGGATTGTTAAGTTTGTAGCCTAGTACTGGTGCTCTGACCAAAATGGCAGTGGCTTTCAATGAAACCTGCGAAGGAATGGATGGATGGTCCGCCTGCTTGATTCCCGGGCATGTTCTCAGACAGGTACCTTTGAAAAAAGAGAATTCGAGATTGACAGTTGGTGAGGGAGGGCTGGCGCTTTATAAAATTGGATGGCCCACTGAATTGCGTTAAATCATCGCCTTATTGGAAGATAAGTGCAATTTGCTCGAGACCCCAAAGCTTGATCCTCCAATAGAGTGAAGTTTTGAGGAGCATGCTCTTTTTGTAATAGTCAACATACATTGTATGTGAGGAGGGTGTGGTCTATCGTGCATGGTCAATATCAGGAGACTAGGAGGCATATATCTAGATAGTCATACGAAATGGCATCTTGGACTATTTTCATCTGCTCTATTATTGAACATGACAATTTGACAAAGAAAGCCATGTAAATGATTCATGAAATCGTGTCTCAAGTAAAAACAAAAAGGGGAAAAAATGTTTTGATTCGATGTCCCCACTCGTAGCCTAAGGAGGATTACGTTTATCTTGCGTATGCTGTGCTGGAATTAGGTCATTGTGGGAATGAAATGAAATGGGGAGTCTTGTGTTTTGTGGTGAGAAGGAATGGAATGGAATTGAATAAGGAATTTCTAGCGAATTTAATTTACCTTATCCTTGAATTAACGATATAATGATTTTTATATCTAGGATATAATTAAGAGTTAACAATAATTTCGTATCAATAATATTACTCACTAATTAAGATATTAATTGTAAATTCTGGTTAAGTAGTATAATAATTGAAATTTATTTAAGTATAACAAAAAATTGTTAATAATCTAATTTTAAATAATCGTACATTGAATTACAATTTGTTAACTACACTTAAAAGTAAATACAGAAAATAACTATTCTATGAGAACAAGTAATTACACTTAAAAATAACTTCATGATATTATAATCTAACTTCATAACATATGTTATTTTCTATATATTAATAGTTGGGGCTTGTATAGACAAATTTTAAATTTTTTCTTTTCCTTTATCTGAAACTTTCACAATATATATTTTTTGACAAGTAGATTTACAAATAACATTTTCATAATTTTATCAAATTGGTATAAAGATTGTAATGTCCAGTGGGAAAGAAAAAAGTTGCTTTTTGATTGTTAAAAGGTATAAACAAA
This sequence comes from Eucalyptus guilfoylei, assembly GCA_016097605.1. Classification (NCBI taxonomy): domain Eukaryota; kingdom Viridiplantae; phylum Streptophyta; class Magnoliopsida; order Myrtales; family Myrtaceae; genus Eucalyptus; species Eucalyptus guilfoylei. Next base: position 22,786,570 of record CM027860.1, read on the forward strand.
TAGGCCCTTAACAATACTTAATAAGTGGTAATGGTTAGTACTTTTTTTTGTTATATGATTTATATTTATTAATCTTCTAGTTTAGAAAAGGAAGGAATGTGAAATGGGCATTCCAAATTTGTCTGCTAAGCCTTGTCGTTCACGGGAAGAGAGACAAAGAGAGAAATTTACTATTAATATGATTCGTCAGGAATACTAATGTAATATTGATTGATGTTGACAACTCGCCGTGATGGTGATCCCCTGGCCGTCGTGTTCTCTCACGCACCCCCCCCCCCCCTCCTCTCTCCTTTTACTCGATTTAATTTTCTCTTTTAAAAAATTTGAATAAAGAACTTTTATTTGAGGTTTTATACATTCCGTCATATTATAATTTGTTTGATTACCGTCAAAATGTCAATGATTGGAGCCCTAAACAAGATTTAAAGTATATTTAATAAGCGTGGGTCTAAATTAAAAATACCTAACATTCTCATTATTCGCGACTCTTCCATGACCTCCACAAACGCCTCCTACATTGCCGTCGCCCCTCCCATCAGCATCCTCACCTGTATTACCACCACCTGATGCGCAATCATCATCACCACCGTCCCTTCCCTTGACACTGTCATTACTATCTCTATACCTTTATCAATTAACACCATGTCACAACTTGAGTTATGACAGATAAATATCATCGCATCATGTCAAAATGAGTAATAAATTTTCACAAGCAAAAATAATTTGAATATGTTTTCTTTTGGTCGTGACAGCTTGCGTTTCCTAGGATAACCATTTCTAAATGGTACCATATGATGCTGCCTATCTTGCATAGTTTATGTTTCCTATTAATCTGACCTAATTTTTCTCTCTATAATCATAAAATCAATTCCATCGCCGGCCTTTCAACCACCATCATCCTAACATAAACAAGAGTATACCCACTCGAGGAGTATCTATGGAAATAGTCTGGGGTGTCTGGGAAGCACGAAGGACGACCAGAAAGACTTTCTTAATTCAATTGTTTACTTTTGTATTTTTATTCCCATGACGCAATCCGCGATGCTATTTTATCATTACGTTTAGATTTGTTCTACATATCGCCACGTTTCTAGAATCACAAATAATTGCACTCCAATAGCCGGCGGAAAAGTCAATCAGGGGGCGCGACGGCCTCGGATTGTGGGATTTGCATACGACCCAAGAACGATTGCCTTTGTTGCGCTCGAACCCTCGGTTATTATTATTATTTTATTTTATTTTTGGGATGCAAAGGAAAATTTTCATTTCATGTGAATGACAAACAAGACAAAATTAATCCTGAAGAGTTACAGTTCAATGTAAATCTAAAAAATGAATCAATTTGATATCACCTACAAAGACTTTCTTATTTTCAAAAACGGATTTGACATAGTATCATAGTGCAATTGATAGCCGATCACCGAAACTTGCATCATTAGTAATAAGCACACGTTAAGTTTTCCCTATGTGAAAGAGAGATACAAGACAACCAATCCCAAAGATTACAATTCAATGCAAATATGAAAAATGAATCAACTTGGTACCACCTACAAAGACTCGCTTATTCTACAAGAATAAACTTGTCATAACATCATAACACAACCAATGGCTGATCACCGAAACTTGTATCATCATTAGTGATAAGCACACATCGAGATTTCCCTCTCCAATAGCTACGACTTTGCCAAAATGCGGTGCATGCCTAGGTTTAGCATCCTCAACACCATCACTTTATAAAGACAACAACAACATTAATAGGTTGAAAGAGCACAACTAAAGTCTTGTAAGTCCCAAATTTATATCTAGATCAGGATAGAAGAGCACTCAAATCTATATCTAACTTTAAATGGAGAGAGAAGAGTTGCAAAGCAGATATCAGTTCATCACAAAATCACTTTTAAATAAACCCATTGTGTTGTGGGAAAGGAGCTTCAAAGGCTTGCAGAGTGCTCAACTTTCCAGAGTAAGCACCTAGAGCCAAAGCGAGTGAGTAGATTCGAAGAGAGTAGATTCTTCAACCCTCAGTTGCTTTGTGAAGTGTGATTGAGTTTCAAATCTTCACTTATTTGAGTACCCTCTCGAGGTTGAAGCTTTTGAAATGTTAAAGATTTCAAATGAGTTTGGAAACCCTGTCTTTGAGTTTTTCTTAAGTGAGTTAAACAGAACTATTGATTTCTAGTAACAAGCTACTTTGTATATTTAAAAAGTTCTAAATCCATTGCACTTGTATTGATTCTAAATCTTTGATTAATTTACTTATATAGTTTATTCAGTCAATTTTTGACCAAAAATTGATAACGTGTACATTGAATGTCCTACATAGCATGACCAACACTGATGTGGAAATTTTTTTCATTAATTTATTTTATTTTATTTTTCTTTCCATTATCATTAAGGATGATCATCGGCTGAGGCTTGGTGACCCAGGTCTCGCAACCCTTGCTTAAAGTTAGGCGAGGGTCGCGACCCTCACCGCGTTTGGGAAGGACTTGCAGTCCTTGCTTAGAATTGGGCAAGGGCTCATAGGCCCTCGGCTAGTGGCTAGTGGAGGTCATTGAGCATCAGCCTACTCTTAACAATAAAAAAAAAGGAGAAAATAACATAAAGGGAGAGAAAGTAAAAATCAATAAAAACTTCTATAAAATTAAAAGAAAATTTAAAAATTTTCAATATTAGCGTCGGCAATACCATATAGAGTGGCTGGCATCCACATCATCAATTTTTAACCAAAATTAGCTGAATAAGCTACATTGGCAAATTATCAAAAGTTTTACAACTAAATTAATCAAATGGAAATGTTTAGAATTGAATTGGCATAAGTGCAACAAATTCATGACTTTTTTTAGTAGTTTTCCCATTATTCAAGTACACATGCCACTTCTGTTACTGTCAATATGGATATTAATTAGAGTTATAAATTAACCGTTGATCCAAACTGATGGTAATAGGAAAGAATACTTGACTTAGTTATCATAAAATAAAAACGCAATGGGAGAAAATTTTCACCCAAAAACATATCAATATGAAGATAAATTTGTCAAGTTATTTTTACGGTTAATACAATAAAAAATCTCGTATTAATTAGGACTCATTGGTTCCCAGTCTGGTCCGATTCTGAGGTGGAATCAGGAATTGAATCAGGAGGATTGGTTTCCAGATTTTGGGAGTGGGGACTAGTCCGATTGATCGGTCCAGTTTTGTCCGATTTGGTCCGATTCAGTGAAACCGGTAAGTTTGCTATTTCAAGCCAAAAATATATATTAATTCATATGTAGTAGGTAGGAGTTGCAGCAGCCAAACGCAGATGAAAAACACAAAAGCTCCAGGACAGTCTACAATGGAGATATGATCGGGAAAAAAGAAGATGAATCAGTAGGATTGAACTTGCGTTACGGTCTTTTCAAGCTTTGTTCTTTTCTCTCTCCTTTATTATTATTTTTTTTTGGTGGTGCAGAACGAGTGGGATTGAACTTGTTGCTCCCATTTTCATCGATGACGTCCACGTCGATTACACTCCTAATTGAGGGTTTGTTTCTTGAGAATTTAGAATTATATATTATATATAATTTACCGGTCGGTTTGGTTCCTCACCTTAGAATTAGGAACCGGATCGACCGGCCACCGGTTCCAAAAAGGAGAACCGAGAATCGGACCACCTTCTCTAAGAACCGCCCAGAACTAGTTGATCCAATCCGATTCAAGCGATTCTCGAGTCAGATGGTTCCCATTGCATACCTCTAACATTGATACACATTTAACAAATTTACTCAAAATTAATTTATTTAGTCACTAAAAACATTAAATTGGTACATACATGACAAATTTTCTATATATTAATTTTTTTGACCACAAAAACTCAAAATTAATATACCTGTAATAAATTTATCCAAAAATAATTTTTTGACTACACAAATTCGAAGTTGCAACAAATTTATCATTATTTAGTTTTCCGTTAAATTGGATTAACATCATGACAAATCACAAATTAGTATGCTTATGACAAATGAATAAACCGGTACACTTACCACCGCCTGCGGTGGCCTAGTTGGATAAGGCTCCCATGACCCTTTGCGAGGAGGGGAGGAGTTCGAATCCCGCTGGCCGCACGGGATCTTAAGCGTGACGTCGGGGTGGTGGGTCCTCCGCTAGCGTCACCCCGGATTTATCTCGCCGGCTACCGGCTGTACGGGTTCCCGGGTTACAAAAAAAAAAAATAAAATAAACTGGTATACTTGTCAATTGCCACGCATTATTATTTGATAATAAAATTTGATAGAAATGAAAGAAGTATAAATTTATTATAGATATATTAGTTTAAGATTTTATGTGGTTAAAAAAATTAATTTATGACAATTTTTTCACAAATACACTAATTTTGAGATTTTTTTGTAATATTAACCTTTTTTTTTTAACTACTCTTTTTACCTTAGGGAATTCGCCATAATAAAGCAATGGTTCCACACATGAACATCAAATGTCTCTTTCGCCCTTTTTATGATAGACAGCCATGCAAGTACGTCGTCTCTCCCTCACCATCTATGCACTGTTCGCTGACCTAATTCTCATGAGGATAAAGCCCCATTTCAGTGAGCGTCATGTCCTTTCCGAAAGCGACGGTAATACAGATTCCAATGTGGTTTTGATTAGTAGTACCTTTGGACCGGCGAAATCCACTGCAACTGAGGAAAAATGCGGATTAGCACATGGAGTGTTTTTAATCATCTAACCTCTCCTTTTCTTAGCATTCTAGGAACCGGCATCCCTAAACAGAGAGAACAGAAAGTGGCCACCTTCTTCTTGCAATTAGACCTCGACTGATTTGATTTGCGGGTGGAATTACTCCACATAAATGATCGTTTATAGAGTGAAAGAATCAGCCATTCACACTAATCTAACTACGTCGGGTGATGTTGATTTTGTCAAAAGGGTATGAATAAGAATTAAAAAGAAAGGCTCTCCAGAAATCATCTATTTTTCCGAGGGTATACTCATTATTAATTGTATATAAAGATGGATAATTATGAAAGTACGATCCACACGACGACAAGACGCTTAGATGTAAGAGTTCTATAGTAGACATTAAGAGGCATATTTCTAAAACTTCTAATTCATAGTTCCGAGGGGTTGGTGGCCCTCGTTCAGGGTCCTTGCCGGCCACAATGAAAAAATAATTCAGAAAAATATTAAAAAGTTATGAAATTTATTCACGTCAACATTAATCGTATCATGTAAGACACTTGTTGTTTATATTAGCGCTTTTCTATTAAAATTAGTCAGATGAACTCAATTGGTATGAACGCAAATGTTTAGAATTAAATTAATTAAATTGAAATGTTTATAATTGAATTGAAATCAATATAATAAATTTTTGACTTTTTTGATGCTTTTTCCTAATAATAATTATTACAGTTTTGATAGTAATAATGATTACACTATTGCTCCAAATAAATATTGAAATAGCCAATCAATTTGACTTATGGTGTGATAGCTAATCCCACAAGTAGATGTGATGTTACATCACAAGGACAACTACTATCAATAGCCTAGTTCGAACTTGAGATCGTCGGATACCATAAAGCACCGCCACGCCAATTCTAAGCCTCTATCACAACTACCCAACCACCTCAATGGCAGAGCTTCGCCATGTCGCATTTCAGAAGAAACGATATTCTCTTCCTCAATAAATATTACAAAGAATCCTTGGTATAGCTCAATGCAATGCAAGTAATACAGGCGCCGGCAATTTAGGGCAAAAAGATAGAGAACGGCGTGATTGTCATTGGTCATCCTGTCTTTAAGCTCACGCAAATATAGTCTCCCGAGACCTCATCACATGTCGAAAATGTCCGTGAATGATAACACGATATTTATGCTCTCTCGTGACAGATTTAATGGTCTTAGACAAGATTTTCTCTTTGTCCTCAATGGCCCCCCTTTGATTATTTTATACTTATTTCGCCTCTTCTCCTTCTGTCATTATTAAAATCTGAAAACGGGCCACTGGCCGTGGAACCGGAAACTTCGATCGACATGAGAGTAGCTTGAAAAGAAAGGCTTCTCATGATTGCTTCCTTGTCGACTCTCACAGTTGGGCCCAAACAATGGAGTCTTGTTGTTTGACCTTTCTGGTGGTCACTGTGTTTGGTCGCTTGCATTCTCTGAAACATCTATACCGTGATCATGTGGTAATTGAAGCTTTAATTAAGGTAATTACGTTGCTTTTCTTAGATGGTGTGATCTATTGGGACCTAACGTTGGCGAAAATTTAACCATTTTGCGTGTGCTCTCGTGGACCATAATTAAGAGGTGAGGTTCCATCTCTGATAAGTTAATCCGACATGGAAAAACTAATGAAGTGGCTTAAATTGCAATATATACTTGCAAATGTTCTTCAATATAAGCAGCACAAGAAGAACCAGCCAGCCAAAGCCTTGTAATCAACTACACTTGAAACTATATGCATGCAAAATCTAGCGAACTCCAATGTAATGAGGCTTTGGGTATGAATACTTATTGACGAAAACAAAACTGTATACCTAGGAACAACTATAGCTTTATCCTGGAATTGCATTTAGAGTCTACGGCCTGAGACTGAATGTGAAATAAGATGTAGCAGGTGCTATAAGCAGTGGCGTGGAACTTAAAGATCTTTGCCAGATTGACTTTCCCATGCAAAGTGGCCATCGAAGTGAAGTTGAAGCAGCCCGAGGCGACGTCTCCCCAGAAACTCGGGTTTGATAGCAATTTATCGGCAATTAAGTCCGTCGAAGTGGTTATGTTGACTTTCGCCCGAGGGGGGATCTTGCTGTGCTCGATGGGGACCTCGGCCACCATCGACCCATGGTAGCTAATGTAACCCGTCGTGCTCTTGTACTCGAATCCGCCGTAGTTAGGATTGTCGATCGTCACGAGCATGCTTAACGTGACATCTAGCATGACATTGGTACCAGTGATGTTGAACTGGATGTTCTCAAGGCCGATGGCGTGGGTCGTAATCTGAGGCTGTTTGGGCTTGAAGATCGTGAGCGACAAGGTCACGATGATGATAGTGAGAATGGCCAGGAGAACCGCCGAGGTGAAGCAGCATATTTTGAGACCTCGGCGAGCCATTTCAGTTGGTTACTAATTAATGAGCAACGCAGGAGAGATGCGGATTAATGCAGACATGAGTTACTGTTCATATACGAAAGTGAAGTAAACTGGAAGAAGGGTCATGTTGTTTCTTATTAAATCTCATCTTGTTTGGGCCATGAATGTTGAATGCTACTGTGATTCGAGGATAAAGCTATGAAGATCAGCGTGCAAGATCAAATGGATGATGACGACGTATACGCAGGACGCTCCAAGTGGATTCTAATGAGATGATGAACGAAATGGACAAAAGTATGGCTTAGCTCGATCTTAGAACGTGCTTAGTAGTTCATCACGTTACGGAGGTTTGTATTTGACATGGGTTTTGTTAATATGCCAGAAAGCCAATCGAATAGGACGGCAAGTACTTGTTCTTCCTCTTTGGTTTTCGCTATTTCTTTGGTGTAATTTGGTATAATTATACCTTCTAATCTCGGCTAAGTTAGCTCATCTCTTGAGATTGTAAGGATAACAATACCAATTCGGAAGCGAAGATCGCCCATCGACCAGAGAAGAGCATCAGCAGCGAGCAAAGTAAAGAAATTTAGAATAAAAATAATAAAATACCCCCATATCAGATGGGGAGAGAGAATCTCAATTCGAATTGAGAAGATGGAGCCTCCCTCGGTTGAGAGTTATTCTCAAGTCGAGGGAGCTTTTAGTGGAAGAAAAAAAAGTAACTAGAGAGAGGTGGATGAGAATAGAAATAGGCTAGGGTTTGAAAAGAGCGTTCAATTGTACCAATTTCATTTTAAACTTTTTGGTGATATATAATCATTCTGGTCAATTTTGACTGAAAATACTGATATGGCGATCCCGTCGGCACCAACCGTCTAAGTGGTGTACCATCATTGACGTGGATAATTTTTAGATTTTTTTTGTTTTCTTTTTTCCTTTTTCTATTTTTTTTTCTTTCCTTCTCATTGACAGCCAGTCACAGGTGATGGGTGGCCATCAATGATATAAGGAGAGGCTTGCCTTGCATGGGTGAGGGGACCCTCGCCCTACTAAGTGAGGTCCCCCTTGATGGGGTGATGGCCGCCCTTGCTAGACCCTCGCTAAAACAAAGAAAAAAAGACTTTTAAAATTTTAAAAATTTTAATATTATCAAAAAATTATAAAAATTATCTACTTTAGCGTCGCGATCTTTATGTAAGATAGTCGACGTCCCATCAACAATTTCCACTTGCTAGACGGATTATGATAAAAAATTATTAAAATGTTTATGATTAAATTGGCAAAATTAAAAGGTTTATGATTGAATTGGTATAAATGAAGTAGGTTTCAAGACTCCTTTTTTTATTTATAATTTTCTCCAATAAATTGGATACTTCGATCAACATGAGTGTAGCTTTGAAAGAAAGACTTCGCATGATTGCTTTCTTGTCGACTCTCTTAGTTGGACTTAAACCATGTAGTCCTATTGTTGACTTTTTGGTGTTGTCACTGTGTTTGGTCCCTTGCCTTCTCTTAAATATCCGCGCCGTGATCATACGGTAATTGAAGCTTAAGCAAGACAATTATGGTACTTTTCTTGGATGGCTTGATTGACTGGGAACTACCGTCGGCGAAAATTTAACCATTCTGCATGTGCTCTCATGGGCCATAATTAAGAGGTGAGGTTCTAGCTCTGATCAGTTAATACGACATGGAAAAACAAATGAAGGTCAAAACTAGGTTATATTGCAATATAAAGTTGCAAACATGATGCGGCAACACTAGAAGAACCAGCCAGCCAAAGCCTAGCATTCAACTATACTTGCAACTATGTGCATTCGAAATAAAGCGAACTTTGCTGGAACGAGGCCTTAGGTATGAATACATATTGTCGAAAACGAAACTAGGTATGCCTAGTAACAACTATAGCTTTATCCTGGTATTGCATTTAGAGTCCACAGCCTGAGACTGAATGTGAAATGGGATGGAGCAGGTGCTATAAGTAGTGGCATGGTACTTAAAGATCTTCGCCACATGGACTTTCCCAGGCAAAGTCGCCGTAGAAGTGAAGTTCAATCAGCCCGAGGCGACATCTTTCCAGAAACTCGGGTTCGATATCAACTTATCGGTGATCAGATCCGTCGAAGTGGTCATGATGACTTTTCCCCGAGCAGGAATCTTGTTTTGCGCCATGGGGACTTCAGCCACTGTCGACCCGTTGTAGTTCCATCGTGCTCTTATACTCAAAGCTGCCGTAGTTAGGGTTGTCGATGTCACGAGCATGCTTAAAGTGGTGACGTTGAACAGCATGCTCCCCAGGCTGATGGACTGGACCGTAATCTGAGGCTCTTTGGGCTTGAAGATCGTAAGCCATAAGGTCACGATGATGATAGTGAGAATGGCCAAGAGAACCGCCGAGGTGAAGCAGCATATTTTGAGACGTCGGTGAGTCATTTCAGTTGGTTACTAATCGATGAAAAATTGCAGGAGAGATGCGGATTAATGCGCACATCAGTTAATGTTCATATAAGAAAGTGAACTGAAAGAAGGCTCGTGTCAGCTCTTTTTTTAATCTCATTTTGTTTTACTTTGGAGTATGGATGTTGAATGCTTCTGTAATTCGAGGATAAAGCTGTGAAGATCAGCGTGCAAGATCAAATGGATGATGATGATGCAAACGCAGGACGCTCTAAGTGGATTCTAATGGGGAGATGAACGTAATGAACAAGGTACAACTTAGCTTGAGGTCATCACGTTACGGAGCTTTGTATTTGACAAGGGTCTTGTTAGTATGCCAGAAAGACACTCGAATAGGACAGCGAGTGCTTCTTCTTCCTCTTTTGTTTTTGCTGTTTCTTTCGTGTAATTTGCTATAATTATACCTTCTAATCCCCGCTAAATTAGTTAATCTCTGGAGATTGTAAGGATAAACATTACCAAAAATAAAGAAATTAACATAAGGCAACGTAATTAAAGTATCATGTGAGAAAGTGTTCTATGAAGGGCCAAGTATGTGATAGGAGTTGTTTTGAGTGGCCGAATGAAATGGGCCAACTTTTGATAGAGCAGATCCATCGGCATACTTCAGCCATGTCTTGCTTACCAAAGAGCATTTATAACGCTAGTTTTTTTTTTTTTAGGATTGGTCCACAAAATCTATAAGCTAAACGATAAGATAGAATGCAATTTGACATTTACAAGAAATAAGTCATGCTTTGCACTAGATAAGAATATGCCATGTAATCAATATAGCAAGAGAGTAAGTAACTTCATCGCCTATAATAGCGTCCTTTTGTCCTAATAATGACATCTCGGTGGATACTTACTAGATATGGTGATTAATAAGGGTCATTTGTGGTTGGAGGAACCACCCTCCCTTCCTAGATGAATGTAGAACTAAATAAATCAAGCAAAGTATTAATAGCAATGGTTACACAATACGCATGAGTAGGATTAAAATGATCTAAGGGAATGCACACCGAAATTTAAGTGAAAAGCTCTTCTAATGAAAACGGGTGTTGTGAAATTGAATTGAAACCAGATTCCCTAAACTAAAACTTAAAATCAAACTTCCCAAACATTGAACTAAGAATTGAAATCAAAATCCAAAACATCTCATTTTATATGCTTTCGGGAGCCCAACGCCTTACGAAGCTTCTTATTCTCAGCTTCAATCATTTCCATTTTTTTGCTTAAGATGCTCAATTCGCGCTTGCTGAGTGCGCTTTTTAGTCACATCAAGGACTACTGGATGCAAGGCGGCAAGAATCCGGTGTTGTTGGATGTCGAATGCCGACGCATGGTGAATCTCCTCCTCACCTTTTAGTCTCTTAGGCACCAAAATCTCTAGATGACATTCACTCCATGCGGCAAGGATCATCTAGATCTTGTCGAAGTAGTCATAGCTTGTATGAGTAAAACAAACTTGGAACAATTCCGTCTTGAGAGGCAGAGAAATTTCTTGAAGAGCTCTATACTGAAGGGCCGCCCTATATGGGTAATAATTAGTAGCATTAGAGAGGCCCAGTAGTGGGATTGGTTCATCATACTTATGAGAGAAATGGGCCTTCTCAACATGGAACCATTCAACGTGCCATAGGAATGCCTTACGATTAGGATCTTTCAAAAAATTAATCCAACGTGAGTACTGTTTATTCGGGGAAAAACACTCTAGGATCTCGAATTTTCGTATGGGATGCCTAAAATCATTTATCTTAAATTGTTTCATAGGGTGCCCAAACTCTCTTACGTGGGAGAAAAACCATATTTGCAAAAGCTCAGGAAGGGCATGCATGGTCTTTTCTTCATCTTGTTTGAAACGGTTTAATAACAAAAGTGTTTTAGCTAAAATCATATTGACATAATTTAACCCGTCACAAACTCGGCTAACCACCCATGAAATTGAAGGATTAATGGCATTTTTTTTTGATAAGGAAAAACAATCAATCCAAAAAATGCTAAAATAAAAATCATTGCCTTTGGAATCATTGATCGATTTGCAAAAGACTTCGCCAGAAATGAAAATGGGCATGCATAACAGTTAGCTTTGACAGCATTCCTTACCATTTCAACTTTCATTCTTAAATATTGTGATAACTCAAAAATAGAATCTATGCCGATAGGCGGTGTCACGCCCCGAACCCCAGGCATGCACACATCCCTCGGCGGTCGACTAAAATGCGACATTCTTAGGACGCGTCGCCAACCCAATTGATTTATGCACATGCGAAAGCGAACTAATAGATTTAGGACATTTTTTTAGCAATTTTCCCCACTTTTCTTAGATGGCCTGATTGACTGGGACACATGGGCGAAAATTTAACCATTTTGCATATGCTCTCGTGGGTCATAATTAAGAGGTGAGGTTCTAGCTCTGACAAGTTAATACGACGTGGAAAAACTAATAAAGTTCAAAACTAGGTTATATTGCAATATATAGTTGCAAACATGCTGCTATATAAGCAGGTCTAGAAGAACCAGCCAGCCAAAGCCTTGTAATCAACTATACTTAAAACTATGTGGATTCGAAATATAGCGAACTTCGCTGGAACGAGGCCTTGGGTATGAATACTTATTGTCTAAAACAAAACTAGGTGTACCAAGAAACAATTATAGCTTTATAGCTTTATCTTGGTAATGCATTTAGAGTCCGCATCCTGAGATTTAATGTAAATTAAGATGTAGCAGGTGGTATAAGTGGTGGCACGGAACTTAAAGATGTTGGCCAGACTGACTTTCCCAGGCAAAGTCGCCGTAGCAGTGAAGTTCAAGTAGCCCGAGGCAATGTCTTCCCAGAAACTCGGGTTCGATATCAATTTACCAACGATCAGATCCGTCGAAGTGGTCATGTTGACTTTTGCCCGAGCGGGAATCTTGTTGTGCGCGATGGGGACTTCAGCCACCGTCGACCCGCGGTAGTTAACGTAACCGGTCACGTTCTTGTACTCAAAGCTGCCGGAGTTAGGGTTGTGGATTGTGACGAGCGTGTTTAACGTGACGCCTGTGATGTTGAAGTTGATGTTCTCGAGGCCAACGGGCTTGATCGTAATCTGAGGATCTTTGGGCTTGAAGATCGTGAAGGATAAGGTCACGATGATGACGATGAGAATGACTAAGAATACCACCGAGGTGATGCAGCATAGTTTGAGACGTCGGCGAGCCATTTCAGCTGGTTGCTAATCAATGAACAATGCAGGAGAGATGCGGATTAATGCGGACATCAGTTGAATGGTCACATAAGAAAGTGAAGTAAACTGAAAGAAGGGTTATGTCGTTCTGTATTCGACATGGATTTTGTTTTTGTGCCAGAAAGACACTCGAATAGGACAGCAAGGGCTTCTTCCTCAATTTTGTTTTTGCCGTTTCTTTCGTGTAATTTGGTATAATTATACCTTCTAATCTCTAAATAAATTAATCTCTTGAGATTGCAGGGATAAACATTACCAAAAAATAAAGAAATTAACCTAAGGCAATGTAATTACAGTATCATGTGCGGAAGTATTCTTTCAAGGCCTAAGTATGTGATGGGAGATGTTTTGAGTGGGCGAATGTAATGGGCCAGCTTTTGATAGAGAAGATCCATCAGCATACTTCAGCAATGTCCCCATTATGCAAGGACAATTTAAAATGCTAGGGTTTTTAGGACTGGTCCACAAAATGTAGAAGCTAATCGATAGGAGAGAATGCAATCCGACATTTAAAAGAAATGAGTTATGTTCAACGCTAAATAAGAATATGCCTTGACAATCTATTCAGCAAGAGAGTGAGTAACTTTACGCCTACAATAGTCCTAACAATGACTTCCCAGTTTATATTTGCTAGTTATTGTGATTAATAAGGGTCATTTGCAGGGGGAGGACTAACCCTCTCCTCCTAGATGAATGTAGGAACTAAAATTAACTAAGATAAGTATCACTAGCAATGGTTGCATGATGCGAAGGAGAAGTGATAATAAGAATTTAAAGGGAATACATATCGGAATTTAAATGAAAAGCTCTTCTAACGAAAAGAGCTATTGTAAAGCTTACTTGAAAGATAATGGATCTTGCAATCCGAGTCCAATTCAAAGAAGAAGAAAGTACCAAAGAAATCAGTAAGGAACGATAAGGAACACCGGAAATTTACTAATTTGACTCGAGTGTTGATATTTACTTCACGAGGAGAGAAAGTCGCCAAAAAGTCCAATATGAATCTTGAGAATGCAGAGTTTATAATCACTCGAGCTTTTCCCAACCTTAGATTACACCCAAAGCAAAACCCAAGTGCTATCTCACATTCCAGCCCCGACACTCCTCTCTCTCTCTCTCTCAAGTGTTTCCCAACCTTGAATTACATCCAAAACAAAACTCAAATATTATCTCACAATCTAGCCCCAAGACTTCTCCTGTTTGCTCTTATAACATTCTCTCTCTGTCTCTCTCTCTCTCATCCAAAATAGCGAACCAATTTTAGGAAACCTAATAAAAACAAGAAAATTAGATCGAATTGTACCTTTTTAAGGAAACCAACAAAAACAGGGAAATGGGATTGTTCTTTCCCTTTTGAGTTCAAACTCAAGCCATGTTCTTAGGAAAGAAATCACGAGTGTTCTTAGGAAAATAATAACAGGCAATGCAATCCCCAAATTTACTCCAAAGTACAAAGACGTCCAACCATACCATGAATGATGCACCAATTGGCTCCATTATACTTGCACGACCATCATGTTCTGCATTGTGGAGGGAACAAAATCAACCCTTGATTTCATGCTGGTCGAGCGAACTTGCTAAATCTTGAGGGATACCGTTCCCAATTGAACTTTAAAAGCCCAAGATTCGTCGCTATACTCAAAATTCTCATTGTAATCCATGGAATCTTTACATTTCCAAAAACGATTTGCTTTATGAACAGTTTCAAGGAATACGCGCCGTTACTGTTTTCTACTCTGTTTTTCCTCTGTTTCCGATCTTTTAACAGGACTCACGAAGAAAAGTAATACTGAAGATTCAAAATAGACCTTCGTTTGCATATAAGCCAAATTCACCTAAACAGACAAGCAGCGAGATCATGGTGTCTGAAAATTACCCAAAAGCGAATCATCATTCCACACTAATATTAACCCAACCCAAATCTACATGATTCTGCATTAGAGTGGCCGCTTTTGTTCCTCCACCCCCCCCCCCCAAAAAAAAAAAAAAAAAAAAAAAAAAAAAAAAAATTAACACCACAATACCCTGAAGACGATTTCCATCTTCTTTAGTAAAGCAACTAGCGAAAGCACATCCAGACTACGCTCAAATAAAAGCCAAAATTGCTTCTTTCATCAGCTGCCAAAGCACCACAGAACAGAGATGGTCTTCCTCAGTCTTCGCTGGTCGAGTATCTTGAAGTCCAGAACTTCTCGATTTCCTCCGCCGTTCTCCCTGGAATTCTCCCGGCAATTAGCGACCACCTAGAAGCACATGAACTCGCGTTATATCCCGAACAACAAATCAACAAAAGAGTTCACGAAGAGAATCGAAAGCGGCAGAAGAACCCAACCCACCTCTCCCCAACTAGCTTGAACATTCTAGTTACGAGCGTCTCCTCATCTTCCGAGAATTCCAGCTTAGAATCTTGACTGACATCCTCTGCTGCAGATGTTCGACACCGATATCTTTATAGCTCCTCGAGACAAAGTTTTTCTTGCTAATAGGAGGAATCTACTAAAGAAAAAATGAGAGATTTTCAAGCTCGGAGTAGGTACCTCTAGAGTCCGCATACGAATCATCAGAGGAATGGTCCAGGCGAGACATATTTTTTCTTCCCGAAAGCGCAGTTCCCGGACTGATCGGCAGAGAGGGAGAGAGAGCAAGTTTTTCAACACTGGGTATGATTGAACTTGATGAATATACGGACAGAGAGCGTGTTGGTGCGTGTGGGGAGTGAAAGTGAGACTGAAGCTTGGGCGTGTGCGAACCTGAAGTGATCTAATTTAGTATTAATAGGGGACGGCCAAAAGGAGAACTCTCCACAGAGTGGTGGTCCCTTATACACAGAGAGAGAAAGAGAGAAGAATGGGCGGTGAGAGAGACTGGAGAGAGAGAGAGATAGAGCATGGGACGAGGAAGAAGAAGAAGAATGGTAGTTGACAGCGTAGGCTTTCCGGAGTCCAACTTTGATAGGTAGTTGAACACTTTACTAAACTAGTATTGTTGGTTGGTTCAGGAATTTCCTTATGGGGAGACTCTTGAGTAGTGCCGCTCGCACCGTTCGTCCCGTGAAACTCATCGTATTTCGTCTGTGATCGTGATGTGACTTACCTCCTCGTCTTTCATCACCCTCGCCGCTACAACGTGAAAGTGATCAAGAGGGGAAATCGACCTCCTCGAAGGCCTGTTTCGATGCTGGTCAAACTAATAGTGATGCGATAATCATGGATTGCAGGAAATTTCATTCAGATCTATTTAAAAAGATGTGACAATTGTGGTCACGATTGAACTGTAGACTCATTAGAAGTGATAAGTTCCCAGACACTTTTTTCAGAATTGGAAACTAATCAATTGGATTTCTTGGTGGACTAATGGAATTAGTGGCATGTTTAGTTTGTTTGTTTTTTTTTATTTGTCATTAATGTTCAAGACTAAATTGAAGATGTTCTTGATAATTAATGCGCTTTTACAATTACTAAATTACATATAAAATTGTAGGTTTCACAGAGATTTTTATAATTTGTGGCAAAATTTGATTTGAATGAGCAACTACTTTTGTGTTTTGATTTGATCGTCATCTTACTCACATGCCTATGTGCATCACTCAAAATAGGAGAAAGTTAGGGTTTTTTTAACATATTTTTAAAAAAAATTAAAAAATCAGTCCAAATGGGTGGTTCTATAAGGGCTTCGAGCTGATCATATTCCGGAGACTCTAGAGATTGATGAGAGGTTGACAGAGTGCTAGTGAATTCACTAATTCTAATTTTATGGAATGGTGAACTGGATCGATACCCTCGGAAATCATCTAGGATCGGTTAATTCTGCCCAATTTTGGTGGTTCTTTTTGCTTACCCCTAGGACCCTTATCTAGGAAAGCGATTCTCCAAGACGTGGGTTCGTCGTGGGGCCGATAAAAGGCGATTCGGGGGAGCTAGGGAGCACGACATGGCCTGGTGGGGTGGCGCGGTAGAGGAACGGATCTCGGGGGAGGAAATGTTTGGTGGGTGGGAGGGGTCATGTTCAAGAGGGATTATCCTGGGAATATATAGTTGGCAATCATTAAGGAAACGACAAAGGAAGAGACGGACGTGGCCCGAGATAGATAGATCGGGCCTTAGATGAGTGAGGCCTGTAGCGGGAGAGAGAGAGAGAGAGAATAGACCGGATCAGCAGCGTCAATCGCCGTTTTTTCCACGCCAATAAGACGCATTGATTTCGGAACTGACAAGGTTGTGTTTTTTGCTTTTCTTTTCTCCTTTGCGAACTGACGAGGCGGTTTAGTTAGGTGAATTTGAAACAGTCAATGGTAATTATCCATTGATTTTTTTTCCTTTTTTTGGGGGCGGATGGGATCTTTGAGCGGCTGAGAAAAAGTAGAGAGAGAATCATCATCTGATAATGATGAAGCAAAATCACATAGGGGACTCTCCATGTGGGAATAAATTGTCCGTTTAGGTCAAATTCAGAGAATGGCCCAAAAAGGGAAGGTGATTAAGAGAGGATCCAAGGAAATTTGGGAGCTGCATCTCCCTCACTTTTATTGTCATATCTTTTTCTTTTTCCCACTTGAATTAGTCCTTCTAAAAAAAATATAAAATGATGTTGCTAATGTGGACTACCCCATTAGTATTGACTAGCCAAAAACGTTAGAAAATCTTTGAGAGAGAAAAAAAAAACACCTCAAACCCTAACGTTAAATGTGGGATTTGCTCTTGATTTTTTAAGATTATTGCTTGCCTTCTTCTTCTTCTTCTTCTTTTCTCTCTCTCTCTCTCTCTCTCTCTCTCTCTCTCTCGGTTTTTTTCCTTTTCTTTCTCCATTTGAAACAAAATTGGTGTATCCCTTTTCCAAAAAATAATTATTTGGTAAATAGTTAACTAATTATTTGAGCAAAAAAGTTAATTATTGTGTTAACGAATTGTACATTTCTTTTTTTTACTAGGAAAATATTTTTGAAAAAGTAGCTAAACACAAAAAAAAAAAGTGAAAAGAACTGTCTAGCAATTTTATTTCTCATTTCATTTATACATAAATTTAATATACATCATTACATTGTATTATGTGTATCTTAACTACTCAACTTTCATTTTCTTTGGTGAATCTAATAGTAAAATTTTTAATTATTTATTGTGCGATGCATTTTAATATATTAAGTGACCTTGATTCGCTCTTCTATTTATATCAACAAATTCCAAAGGACAATCAATGAAACGATATCCAATTTTCATTCTCTACATTGTGATAGGAATATTATGTTGATTACAATAATTACCTCCCCTATCATAATTAAGAAGAACATATTTGTCTTTGACCTTTTTATAGGGAGAACGTAATCTTGAGTATGGAAGTGCGTTCGCACACTACTCAAAAGATCCTATCATGTTAGAAATTACTTTCTAAAATTTCAAATGAACTTGTAGACATGATTGACATTCTCCATTGGTAGTTTTGTTATCAATAGATGCATTTAAGCAAAAAAACAATGTTGTCTTCCATGACAAATAAGTAAATTGTGTATAATGCATACATCAACCATAATATCAAGGTCGAAAAATTCGTGGTTAGGAGGATAATTTAGGGAAATAAAGTAAATAATGTGTAGATAGAACTAACATTTCTTCATTTCGATATATGATGAGTGCTTGCTTAAATTACAATAATGGAGATTAAGTTATGAAGAAGGCAAACATGAAGGAAATATTGAACTTGGGTAAGAAAAGTTATTTGAAATGGATGGGGGTAGTTTTGTCTTTTAGAACATTGAAACAAAAGAAAAAAGAAAAAGAAAAAGGCAATAAATAATCTTAAACCAAGAGTGAGACCCACAAGAGATAATATAGTCAATTTAATGTGACACGGGGTCTCAAGCTAATAAATGGGTGGAAATAGCATGAGCCAACAATTTTTACTAACTTTTATGCTAAGGTGGAAATTAGGGACTAAAAAGTGATTTTGGATCTCTAGATATATCTATTTTTAAGCTCGAGTCGAGGATCGCCTTCTTTCTTTCTTTTTTCCCAAAACATGGAATCGATTCACTTACAACATGAACAAGCTAGACCTAAGCATGTTCTGAAAAGGCTTGGCATGAAATTTGGGACATAAAACTTGGGGGTATTTCCTCCTAGGTGGGGAAGAGGAATGTTCACTTGGAAAATTGGGGGGCCATGGGGGGAATTTAGACTCCCGTCACTTTTTTTCAGAAGTGGCTATGGTTGGATAGGATGGTATAATAGTCTTTGGCACTTTTGTTTTAAAGAAACAATAACATCGAATTCCACCACCTTCATGCAGCATACGTTAGAGAGGTTAGGAATTTCAAAGTAACGCCCAGCTAAGATTAATGGGATAGTTAGGAGAAAAGTATGTTTAACGGAAGATGAATTGGTCAAAGAGATCTTTCGAGTGAAAAGAGCTTTCCCTCATTTACTATTTCGCTTTTAGGTCGCGTGGCACGCGAGAAAGATGATCGGATCGAAGAGAAGAGGTATAGAAACGCCACAAAATTCTCATTCCCAAACCGATCCTCAGACCCACCTCAAAGGCATGCCCAAAACCAACCACCGAGAACTCACGAAAATGCATCGCGCATTGCCGTGTTCCGGATGCGCGAAGAAGTCCAAGGTCTTGTTGGCTCGTGCCCCCCGAGAATGGACGGCGCGACGAGCTTAGACTTCAAGAAATGAAATTGGTGGTCGAGATCTTGACTGGAATCCTGTTCTCTGCCGACGTGCCTGGCGACAGTACGGTGGCGGATCTCAAGCAGGTGATCGGGGCCCAGCAGAAGCTCCCTTGCGACCGTCTGATCCTGTTGCCCGGTGACAGTGATCGGAGCCATCCGATCAAGGACGATGAAGACGGGGCTCGTCTCGTCGATGTAGGGATCAAGGACGGCTCCCACATTTACCTCTTCTTCAAGCCCGTTGATCCTGATGATTCTGATCAACCCCCACCTCCGGCGGTTGCCGTCGACAGTGCGGATGCTTCTCCAGAAGATCAGACAGTCGTTACATAGTATTTGAACTTGAATTAGTGTCTTTCGTTTTGTCTTTTATATTCTTAAAAATCTCTTCAAACATTGTTGTCCCTTAGTTTCAGCGTCTTAATTTGCATATTATACGACTACGTGGGCGTGGCATCGAATACTTCTGTAGTTTGCAATAGCCACAACAAACACGGCATCTTACATTAATCTAATAAAAATAGGTACAAGATTGACTATCTTTGTTGTGCTAATAAATTTTTCTTAAGATAACATGAATTTACTCAAAAGATAGCATCTGACATTTGTATTGTCCTCGACTTATCTCATTCAATCAAATTATTACAAATTAACTTCACAATGCGAACCTTCAACTTCGTTAATTTCATATAAAGATCAAAACTAAGCTGACGGCCCTAAATTAAGAATTCTATATTCACATTCATTTCAAAAGAGATACAGCTTTTAAAGCGTATAAACTGTACACTCACATTTACGACACAATAAAAACTAGCTAAAACTGGCTTTCGGATTTTTTTTTTTCATGCCCATATTTCTCAAATCTTCACTCCAATTTACATGATAGAACTTTTCTCAATTGATAAGATTGTTAATTAGAGTTCAGAGATTAGGCTATGAGATTGATTTGCATGTAAAAGATAGACCCTAAAAGGAGGAAGATGCTAACATGTGAAAGAAAACAGAAAACCGACGCATTGTGCCTAGATCAATGCACAAAGAACAACTTGTTTTGACCATTGATACTCCTACCTAGATAAATACTACTGTTGATTCGATTCTTGTGGTCTGCATAACAATTGAAACTTCGCGGTTGTCGGAGCTCAGAAGGAACCACGCATCACGGTGCCTCTGAATACATAGAGCGTCTCGCCGTCCTCCACGCCGTGCCAACGCAGGCTGCAATCGCAGCGCATCAGCCTCTGCTTGTGTATGAAGATATAGTCATCCGCGGGAAGAATCAGGCGGCCCAGCAGCATCTGCCTCAAGTCACCCACGGTGCAGGAGTCCTTCATTTCCAGAGGAATTGCGGCTGCATTGAGCAGGCTCGACGAGGTCTGAACCACGATGCTGAGCGTCCTACTAGGGGGTTCGTGCCTCTGCCTGCTGCTGTTCTTTAGGAAGACAACTATTTCCGAAGACTCCCCAACACCGTACTCGGTCAGAGACCGGAAATCGTCCTCCAATTCTCTCCCGGAGAAGAAGAGCGACATCCTGGAGATCGGCGTACCCTCCAGGATGTGTATCTTCTCCTTGAGGCTGTGGACCGTCTCGGTCTGATCGACTTCCACACTGATTTTCCTCGTGGGGAACTTCACGACGACCCGCATTTTGCTATAGCCATTAGATAGAGGACGATTGGCGTCTTCAATGGTGAGTTGGATTTTGGTTCCTTCGATGATGAAAGGGTAGTCATCCATGTCGAGGCCGTCTACTAATTCCAACCCATACACGGCTAGAGTTTGTGAGGATGTCGGGATACCGAGAAACTGTTCCAATCTCTGCTTGATTTCCAGGACGGTCTCTTGGCGGGTGACTTCGGTCGCCAGTTCGCGCCCCGACACGGCAACAATCACCCTCATCGTGGCAGCGGGTTTCAGCGATGACCCTTTGCTCATTGAAAACCCCGGCTTGTGTTTAGGTCGACGAGAGGGACCGTTCTTTCGGTGCGTGTTATAAAGTAAAAACTCATGAGATGGAGAATGACATAGAGCGGTAGTTCCATGCTAACAGAATGGAAGTCGCTGAATGCATGCTCTGAAACATGTCATCTCGACCCTCTCCGGACAATGTAGAACTTCATGCACTTGCACTTGCAGGTTTGCTTAATCCCAATCATCAATTTTGTGGTCCCGGCTTCTGTTCTTGTCAATTGGTTCAATTTATGTCAACATAATAAGAACAAAAGATTTTTGTAAATGCGCTAGCTCATTATATTGCATATACACGTGCAGTTTGACTAGTGGGGATGGAGACATATTCGCGAAAGGGATAATACTGGCTTTGCTATTATATTAGAAAGTTCAATTCAAAAGTTTAAACTGATAAGTGGAGGGAGATCATATGAATATAAAGAGTTTTTAAATCCCGTTATTAAGTGATGTGGGATAATATTTCAACAATTTCAATTAAGATCGTTTAGATTCATATTAATGTATCCCAAATGATCTAATGGTCAATCTCAAAAGCGGACTTTGTGTAGCTTGTTTTGCTCAATCACGGTCCGAGTAGGCACACTTCATGCTCGAGCAATTCCGTTTCATTTCGTTGTTCCGCACATCTGTTTCACAAGAACTTGTTGGGCCAGAACGATCCGTGGTTCAGAGGATGGAGAAAAATCCGCGGTTGCTTGGTTCAGCATCATGCGCAAATCAAAGGATTTAAATTGGATGTGGCCATATCACTCTAATTCTACGAGCTGAGAATAGATAAACAAATTGCTGGTAGGGACATGTACTCACAAGAAAGAAATTCGAAGTACATTGCAAAGCAAACCGCACTAAGTAAAACTATAATTTTACAACATCATGGAGGTGGACTCACAACTGGTCATTTCTTTGATTCAGAGATCAACTTCATCTCTTCACTTTGATGACACACTCATTTCCAGAATTAGAAATATGCTCTTTCAACAGGTCGAGATTTTTCGGGTCAATTCCCTAAAAACTCTAGACTTTAAATTTGGTCCCAAATCTGCCCTGAATGTTTTTTGGTCTTAGGGAAAAAAAAAAAACCCTAAACTTTAGGTCCAGTCTTAAATCTGCCCCAAACTTTCTTTTGTCTTAGAAAAACCCTAAACTTTAGGTTAGTCCCAAATCTACCCCGAATTTTGTTTTGTCTAAAAAAAATTATCAACATTTAATTTATTCTCAATGTACCCCATGTTCCAGTCTCAACTTAACGTGACATTTCCACATCGATGATAAATACACATCGGCAAAGCAACATATAAAATTATCTTCAAAATAAAACCATTTAGGATATAAAAATTAGGGATGACTAACCGCAGCATTTGGATAGAGGGCTAACCCGGGAAAATTTAGGATAGACAATTTTCTTTCGACAAAAAAAATTAGTGTAGATTTGGGATTAGACCTAAAGTTTCAAGCTGGGGGTTTTTTTTTTCAAGACAACAAAATTTCAAGGTGGAATTGTGACTAGACCTAAATTTGGGGTTTCTTCTGAGACAAAAAAAAAGAGTAAAAGTTTAGGGCAGATTTGGGACTAGATCTAAAATTTAAGGTTTTTTCTTAGACAAAAGAAAGTTCAAGAGTAGATTTGGGACTGGACCTAAAGTTTGGGGATTTTTGGAGAATTAGCATGAGATTCATAATTTTAGGGAGGGGGGGATGCCTGTGCAAATTAACTAGCTAATTGGATCATTCAATCTAGTTATGCATGTAATTAGGAGTGTGCAAAAGAACTAGGAACCGTCCTAATCGCCTAGAACTGGACCGAATCGGATTGGAACTGGCAATTCCCATAGGGGCCGATTCCGTTCTCGGTTCCAATTTAGTGGAATCAATGAATACTAGTCTAGTTTCCGATTCTAGGCGTGGAACCGCCCACCCACCCACTCGGACCGGACTTGTATATATATATATATATATATATATATATATATATATATTTTAAAAAAATCCATGACAATTACTTATTTATTTTGTAGTATTTCAACCAAAAATATATGTACATATGTGTATATTTGTAGCTATTAAATATTATTGACTAATTTTGTCTATGGGTGTGTAATAGGACTAATCTATTATTTTTTTCTTCATTCTAATAATCCATTTACTTGCTTTCTCGACCAAAACAAAATAAATGAACAAAGAGGAAAGAGAGGACCGATTGGAGATGTCCATAAATGTTGTGGTGCTTTGTTGTCATGATATGAAATTAAGAATCAAATTATAAGGCCGATGCTCTAAAATAGAAATTAGGTTTAACTTGATATTAATTGATAAATGCAATTTTATAGGGATTGTGGGACTAGTTTCATGGATCCACCTGGGGATTGGACCGAACTGGTAGTCCGATTCCTAGGTGGATCTATTGAATCAACGAGCAATTCTCAATTCCAATTTTTTGGAATTGATCCTTAGTGGACAGTTCCTGGTTCCAAGGTGGGAACCGCCCATCCGGGCCATGCTCCCCCTACATGTAATAATCTTGTATTAGATGGGCCATCTAGAGGTTTACTCCATTTTTGGTAAGTGATCAAATCGGATCATATTTTATTGAGGGAGCAAGGATGTAATTTTCGGGATCTGCTCCCTTTTCTTTTACCCAAGGAAGGAACTTTTGTCAACCTTTTGATAAGAGAAACACTAATGCACGTGAAATAATCTATTAAGAAATGAACAAGCCAATCATCTCAGGGCGTTGCACACCATATCCTAAAATTGGATGAATCTCTATTAAAATCACCACTGACCTCCTCATGATAATCTCAATAAGCTGGTGGTCCCTCCTGCCTTAGAAGAACATTTTAGAAACGGGCAAATTACAATTAGTCCTAAATTTACTATACGAATATCAATTCAATCATAATTTTATGAATTCAATCAAAAACTTTTACACGAAATTCTAATATAGCAATTCCGATTAATATTCGTCAAAATTCACTGATGGGACAGTTCAGTCATCGCCGGCCGTCCTCCGTAGCATAATGCCACATCAACAAATGACATGTGCTTGAATACTATCAACGGCAACCTCAAAATCCGATCGTGGGTTTTTAACATCCTAATTCCTCAACCGACCAAAACAAAACCTTAAATTCTCAATTGATTAATTGCCAAAACCTTGTCTTTGGTTCTTGCACTTATCCCGATCATTTGGCGAACGAATTTGATCGTAACTCCTGCGAAGCTTCTCGAATGTTCTTCGAGGACATTGAGAAAAAACGGGAAACATTTTTCCCGTGGAATTGATAGACAGATGTGTGCACCGTGGAGTTCATCCATCCCGCTAATTCCAGTCGTTCCCGCACAAAACGGTGGCAAAATCTAATCGGATTGAATATTTTCTTGCAAACTCAAGCGATTCATGTTCCCCCCGACCAAGAAGCCAAGCTCGCCCAACCACGTCGGCAGGCAGTTTTTCATTGCTTTTTTCTCGTTATCCATTTATCTTTCTTCGCGGAAACAGTGACCTCAGCTCGTCAACCCATGCTAATCCAGATTCTCAACGAACCCACCAGTTGATCCCCTACTTCATTGCCTTTCCACTGCCACCACCAGATCAGCAGCGTCCGAGTTCGACGGCTGGCCATACCCGATACTCTCGAGAGAGGCCATCCACATCGCCCCCACACTGTATCAGTTTTGAAGCTCACATGCGGCCACATGGCGCTCCCCCAGAAAACTCAGGAACAGCGTCAATAAAAACTCAGCCAGAACTTGCCCGAAGATGTTCAGCTCAACCGCACCTCGCCATCACGTTGCATGTCTCGGCAGGGCAAAGCGTTCTTTTTTCCTTTTAAGAAGTAATGGATGACCGAATTCGCCTCCGCAGAATGCCTTGAGCTCGGCTATCTCGATTTACTTCGGTAGAAGTGGCTTCTGTCCGCGTCTGCTAAATGGGTTTGGCATTTCTTGATCTCGGCTGAATGGGGGTCGGATCCTCCTGAGGTGGAGGGGATTCGTCGCAGGGTTCGTTGGTTGCCCACGAGTTTGGAAAGAATAAGTTCTGTTCTGGCTAGAGCTGGATTCGAGCGAAAAGCACACGAGAGGAAGGAGGAACGAAGGAGGGAATTGTCAAGGTATGGATCCTGTGTGCGACTTCTGTGGTATAGTGAGGGCTGTGGTATACTGCAAATCGGACTCGGCCCGCCTTTGTCTGCAGTGCGATGGATGCGTCCACTCCGCTAATTCGCTCTCGCGTCGTCATGCGCGGTCCTTGCTGTGCGACAAGTGCTGTTCGCAGCATGCGGCGGTTCGATGTACGGACGAGAAATTGTCGCTGTGCCAGGACTGTGATTGGAGTGGCAATGGGTGCTCTGGGCCTGGACACCGTCGCCAGGTGCTGAACTGCTATACGGGTTGCCCTACGTTGTCGGAGTTCACGAGTTTATGGTCCTCGGTTCTTGATCCGCCTTGTTCGAGCGATTCCGATAGCAGGTGGGGGCCGCTGAGCGCTCTGCCGATGGATGGCAATGGCATGAGCAGCTTGTTGGAGAATAGGGACTGCGAGGGTTCATTCGGGATGGCGATAAGCAAGCTAAATGAGTTTGGGCCATGGATGGGGCCGACTGCATTGCTGACACCTAACGCAAACTATGCACAGTTATGCAAAGATCAAGCACCTTTCGCTGCTCGGGAACTTAATTTGCCCAAGGTAATGCTTCTTTTGTCTCAGTTTCTTATTTCATTGAGAAGAGAGTCGATGTCTAGGCCGAAAAGGGTGCAAGCAAACTGTTTGCTGCAGAATCTGTTGATGAACATCCAGACTAATCCTTTGAGTCCCTTATTGCATAAATTGCAGGTGCCCTTGGGTTGCTCTGGTTCCAAAAATCTCGGGTTTCATGGGAGCAGCGATCTTTGCCAGAGTCTTGGCATGGAAAATTTTCCTCATCATGGAAATGGTGATGAGATTTTGGGCTATCAACCTAATCAGAACAGGTTTCCTTTTGAAGACGGAGATATGGAGTGCCTTTTGATGGAGAAAAATCTGTCTGCAACTGAGTCAAATGGGCCGATCGAGAATGCCATGGAGGTCAGCTAGCATTGATCTACAGATAACATGAACGATACCATTTCTCAAACTAAGCATGACAGGTTCCAGTAGTCATATTGCATCGTCTGTTGCGGAAGAAAAATTTCTGCCGACCTTTCTCCATATTCTTTCGCTTTCATTTTTCCTTTTTGCGGTACTTGAGAATAATACCTTTTGATCTATTCTCACAGTCACCTTTACTGTTTCTTCAGGCATCGTCCTCGGTGCAACAGGACTCGGTATCTATTCACTCCTCTTACGTGGCCAGTTCAGTAAATGGGGTGCAGTCTATGAAGGGAGGCGCGAATTGCATGCTTATGAGTCCTGGGGGTACCAGAAATTTGAATTTTGGATATCCTACTGGCCCGGTTCATTCAAGCATATCGCTGTCCCTGTCGAATATCACTGGGGAAAGTAGCGCAGCTGATTACCAAGACTGTGGAATGTCGCCGGTATTTCTAACTGGTGAATCACCGTGGGAATCAAAACTAGAGGAGAGTTGTCCGCAGGCGAGAGATAAAGCTAAGATGAGATATAATGAAAAGAAGAAAACAAGAACGTAAGTTCCTCAACTTTAAGAATGTTAAAAAAACGTTCTTTTTATGCTTGAAAATGGGAACTACACGGTCATAAAAAACTATCCAACAGTTTCAATTGTGGCTGCTCCTCAATCACCGATGCTTATACGGACTTTCGGTTTCTAGATGTTAATAGATCTGCACTTCTGTCGTCTGCAGATTTGGGAAACAAATAAGATATGCCTCTCGGAAAGCCAGAGCAGACACGAGAAAACGCGTGAAAGGTCGATTTGTAAAAGCTGGGGAAGCGTATGATTACGACCCTCTCGGGACGAGGGACTTCTGAGCCATATCGCAAACTCAGTTCTTGAAAGACAAGTTCAGACAGAATAAGGTAACTCTCCTAATTATTTATGAATGACGGCTTTCGACAGTCACATTCTAATCATCAGTTACTGATGATGACAATCTGTATAAATGATTAATACATGAACACTATTTGGATGTCATGACTCGAGCCGTGATTATTCTTGCCTAGATAGCAGATAGTATATGATCAATCCTGCTTTTACGTTGAAAGGTGCGAGTGCGTTCTTCGCAGGTCTAATAGCCCTGTCTTGAGTTGGGGGAGGATTCTGCTTCGGCTCTCAACCTAAGGTCTCTTTCCTATTTCACTATTATATGCTGATTTTGGATTGTGCATCACGGCCTTAGGGGTATCTTCCTTCTTACCCGAGCTACCGATTGGGGTGAATAATGCATCTGCCATCTCCAATCTGCATAATCTAAAGCCTTCTCTTTACCAAAATTTCATTGCCTTCCATCTTGAATGAGGAAAAGCATATCTGCATTTGGCAAGTGCTTCTCATGATTGGGATATTTTAGTCGACAATCTGTGACTGCAATTCTTGCAATTGTAACTCCTGCAATTTATGGACTGTCCTTTCAGGCTGATGTCGTAGCTTTTAGATTTTCTTCATGCTGCATGGTCGATCACTGTTCTTGTGCCCTGCAAATTTGGCAAACTGCGTTCTGTTGACAGACGCACGGACCAAATTGTGCCGGATCTAGTTTCTTCCAATTTGTTTTTATTATTTTTATTATTTTTCTTCGTTTTCCTTCTTTTTTCTCAGCCGGTCGCTCACCTCTTCGCTTTCTTTCTCTTATCTCACGTCCCCACAAGCCCCACTTTTTTTTCTATTTTTTTTATTTTATGTTTTTTCAATTCGAATTATTATTTTTTATTTGTATTTGTATTTGTATTTTCTTGTTCTTTTCTTTGAATATGGAGTCGCATATGTAATAAAGGCTCCAAATCAATAATAAAAGACGCTTTATAGTAATTTTTGGTTCAATTTCTACGATTGATACATCTAACTTGTTCATATGTTTGCGAAAGGAAATGCAAAACCGGCACGTATCAGTGGAGCTCCGTAGGCTCGAAAACCGACACCATCGCATTGAGAATAGAAGATGAAGCTAGCGATGCTACACAAGACCCGAATTCCCGCTCCGAAAACATAACATGATCCGCAAGGTGTAATGAAGTGGGTCCACTTGTAGCAAGCGCCATGTTACTCAAAAATCATTTAGAAAGTGGGACTGACTAGATTTTTGTGATTGAGTTTCAAGCTCTCCAAGACGGGAAATATCTCCCTTCCAAATGGAAACTAAGCCAAAAAGAAAAGGAACTGGCTCACATGAAGTTCCCGATCTCGGGCTGCTCCAAGAAAATCAAGAACCGAAAATGACATCGTAACATAAAATCAAGAACCGGAAGTAACATCGTACCGCGATGTCCGCGGGCCGACGTGAAACCCACGACAAAAATCGAGTCGAGATGCGCTTGTCTCCGGCTCCGCTTCATTTCCTCCGTCAACCGACTCTCCATATATCTCAAAAACCCACCCACCGCTCAAAGACCCGCTAAGCACGACACCGCCACCGCCGCGAATCAACGGCGGCGCCGGGCGACATGCCGTCTTCTTCGACCTCCTCCGCCGTCCTCAAGACCCTCTCGCCGTCGCGCGTCAAGAACCTCCTCCTCGCCCTCTCCCTCTTGTGCATCTTCTACCTCCTCCTCTCCAACCATCGCCAGGCCGCCTCCCTCCTCCACGCTCCCCCGTGCTCCCCCGCAGGCCACCCCCGCGACCCCGACCTCCCGCCGCCACCTCCTCTTCGCCGTCGCCTCCTCCTCCCTCTCCTTCCCCCGCCGCCGGCCCTACCTCCGCCTCTGGTACTCCCCCAACTCCACCCGCGCCCTCGCCTTCCTCGACCGCCTCCCCGACGGCGGCCCCGCCCCGGACCTCCCGCCCACCTTGGTCTCCGAGGACACCTCCCGGTTCCCGTACACTTTCCCCGGGGGCCTCCGGTCGGCGATCCGGGTGGCCCGGGTCGTCAAGGAGGTCGCGGACCGGGGGGAGCCGGGGGTTCGGTGGTACGTGTTCGGGGACGACGACACGGTGTTCTTCGTGGACAATTTGGTCAGTGTGCTGTCCAAGTATGATCACACCAGGTGGTACTATATCGGGAGCAATTCGGAGAGCTACGACCAGAACATCAAGTACTCCTTCGACATGGCCTTTGGGGGCGGTGGATTTGCGATAAGTCGATCACTTGCGGTTGCGTTGGCCCGGGTCTTGGACTCGTGCCTCGTGCGGTACTCGCATTTGTATGGAAGCGATGCCAGGATCTTCTCGTGCTTGGCGGAGTTGGGGGTCGGATTGACTCATGAGCCCGGGTTCCATCAGGTACCCAAATTTGTTTTCTTTCATGCAATATTTATCTTTTCCGAGTTGAATATAGCAAGCTAATTAATTTGGAGATTTTCCTTGTTTATTTGAATTCGTTGTACAGAGTAGTTAGTGCAATACCAATTTGAGCCGTGGAGTTTAACTTTGGTGCAAATATTTGTTCAAGCAAACAGTGAAAGTCTCGGTGCTACCATTGGTTTAGATTTCTGATCACCGAATGATGTCTGAATGAGTGGTTAGTGTTCTGGGAAAGTGCTGTTTTTTTGTAAGTTTTAAACTTTATCATCATAAGCATTTAAGTACATTGAAATTGAGGAATCTAAAGCTACATGATGATGTTCTGAATTCTAGTTGCCTCCTTAGTTGGGGTGGGGGTGGGGTTGATCTCTGTTGATTGTTACAAGTCTTATTTGTTGGAAATCATGTATTGTGTGATGGTCAGTGACAATGTACTATCCAAATAACTCACGTTGATTTATCTGAGGTTGATTAAGTGAGGTGTATGTCAGGCTCGATAGATTCTTGAACAGCGATAGTGCATTGCAGGTTGATATGCGTGGGAATTTGTTTGGCCTGTTGACTGCTCATCCATTGTCACCGCTGGCGTCCCTTCATCATTTGGATGCGGTGGATCCAATCTTCCCCAACATGAATAGAACCCAAGCTTTGGAGCTTCTTTTTGAAGCTGTAGATGTTGACCCTGCCAGGGTCTTGCAACAAAGTGTCTGCTATGATCGTGCGAAATCTTTGACTATTTCTGTTTCGTGGGGCTATGCGGTCCAGGTTTATGAGGGCAATGAGCTTCTTCCAGACCTCCTTGCATTGCAGAGAACCTTCACTCCATGGAGAAGGAGTATTAGTGCCGGTTCAAGTCGCTATATGTTCAACACAAGGGAATTTCCCAAGGATCCCTGCAAAAGACCTGTTACTTTCTTTTTGCATAGTATTTTCTCAGAGGAGAATGGTGTCCGGAGCAGCTATGAGGGGCAGATCGTCGGGCATTGTATCAGAGGAAATGCATTGAAGAACCTAAAAAAGATCACTGTGTTTTCAAGGAAGCTAGAGAATGATGTCGAACAGGTAGATCTTTTGTGGATTTGGATTCCTTCCCTCTGAATGCTCTTTATATCTGAGACATCCTATTTTGTCTCATTTAACACTAGCAATGTCCTAAATGCTTTAATGAATTTTCCTTTTGTATTGAGTTGCGTTGTCTTAACGAGTTCTTATTCCCTCTTCTTTTCAGATGAAGGCCGTGCGTCGTCAGTGCTGTGATGTTCTGCCCATCATCAATGGATCAATGGTTATCCATATCAGACAATGCGGTGATAACGAACTTATTTCAATGCAGTTTTAGCTGGCTTCTGCTGTAGCAATTAAGATTTCCTCACTGGAAGATAAGCAGCTCTCAAGACTATCTTGGAGCTGCTAGAGTCAAAAGTCTAAACTGTAAGTCCGTTGCTGTTTTCAACATAGTCACGTCTTCATGCATTTTGATATTAATTGTTGCTAATAACGATGAAGATGGTGTAGTTTGCAAAATCATGTTGATGATGGCTTATGAGTCACGCATGCAGGAAAAGTTGAACTCAGTTTGTTAAATTAATGTTACAATAGGCTTTGGTAAGATTATGACTTCGTAGACACCCAACAATCAATGCTCTATCCTACTTCTTCTAGGAATGGATGAAGCAAAGCTAGACTAAATCGCCTTCACAGATTACTGACTGCAGTTGATTTATTAACCTCATCGAACACAACTTTCATGTATCATTGGTTTATATGATTTAAATAAATACAACTTTCATGAGATTCCTTCATCTAAAAAATATTAGGAGATATTTTGTTGATTGTTAATATGTTGATGAACTCCTTATCTTGGGTTAAAAGTTCTCATATATTAAACTAGCATTCCAAATCTTTGATCAATATATTTGCGAAATCCGAGAGCCCAAGTGAAGCTTTTTTTTCATAAGTTAAACGCTAGTCGAGAAGGTGAGTGTGTTTAATAACTTTAGTCCGGTGATGTCTACAGCTCGTGAAACGAGTAATTGTTGGGCTTCTACTCTTCTGCTCTCTCTCCATAATCTATTATTATAGCAAGTGGTTCTTGCTTTGTGCAGGTCAAGAATGAGAAGATTCTTTCTTGTGGAGAGATAGCACATCGCAAGAACTCCCGTTAGTTTAGGTCTTCGAGGTAGATTAGGAGGTTACACAGTAATGTGGCAGGCCGTTGTTTGGTATAATACACATCACTTTGCAAATCGATAGCATGGACTGGCCTTTGTATCACTAGCATTACTGTTGGAGGTACTGCCAGCTGTGCTTTGTGTTCCTGGGCATTTGGAGCAGAATTATCTCTTCCTCGCGGACTGCTGGACTGGGTCGTAAAGGTGAAAGGCGGGTTGACTCTTCTTGCGCAGGCTCTTCAAGAGTGATTCATAGGCTGAAAGCTATTTCGCTCATTGGTTTATGGCTTTATCTTAAGGAGGAACTGTCTGAAGAGATTGGATGTGAGGTTGCAGTGCAGCAGAGGCATAACGTTGCTGAGCAATGTAATATAGCGGTTTCCAAATTTTGCAAAAGAGCTGATGTTTTTCTATTGATTTAAATAAGTTGCTCTGGGAATTTAAAAGTTGACACAATTGGTGCAATCTATACTTCATCGATTGTATTGCAACACCTGAATATTCTGGTTTGGTGATACGGCAATTATAAGCTCTCAAATTTGGGTGCAAGATTTCCATTCTTGTTGCATCTTCTGTTAGTTATTTGCCTTGTATCTTCTGTTGTTATTTGCGTGCATCTTAAAATTTGGAACAAGCTGTTTCTGTTACTTATACACTGTATTTTGCATCAGATCTTCAATTTTTCTTTTGTGGGTGCATTCATTGGATAGTATATTACTTGGAGAAGATCAGGTACTTTAAATTAGTTAATGTGTCAGAACTCAATAAAAGTTGCTTTAGATTCCAGAAATACCTGCATTTAGTGTAAGCAATAAATGGTATCTGAAGGTTGGTTTTGACAGAGATCTTATATCTTAACATATGTAAATTTCTTATGTTTGTAATTACTTCAATGTGTCCCTGTTCTTTTTATCTCCTAACGTCAATTAGTTGTTTGGTATTAAATTAAAATCTTTATACCGGGTGCAAATGACTTGATGCGATCGCTTTTGCATGGAGTTGCTGAATCTGGACTCATTCCTCCAATACAAGTGCCTGATTTTCTGGTTCTGCACATGTAGGTGGCTCTTAGTTTGGTAAAAGTGCACTTTAAGCAATCGTTTTAGACTTTGGAACTAAAGTTGCTGCTTGTTTCAATGCCATAGAATTGTGTGAACATAATTCTCCATCTTCTCACTCAATTAGCCCGTTGACTTGAATCAATCTGGTATCAAGTTTTACAAGTCCAAGGGCTCTTTCATCTGTAGATAGAGATTGCCTCTCTCTCTCTCTCTCTCTCTCTCTCCAATCACTGAGATCCAATCACTGAGAAATGTGATGTTTTTGAATCAGGGGAGGGAAGATTAACATTGTTTTGTGTTGTGCTGTTAAAATGCAACCTCTGCAGTCTCCTACCAAAACCCACTCTTCCTCTCGGTTAATTAACCTTTTAAAAGTTTTATCTTCGATATTGATTGTCTACTTGTTGGTCTTACTATTCATACTATCTACTTCCAAGTATTCATCTCTATACTCGCCCTTGCAAGAGTTATCTACTCCGACGAACCTCAATCATATCGTGTTCGGCATCTTCACGAGTCAAGATTCGTGGCCTAAGAGCAAGGAGTATGTCAAGCTCTGGTGGAATTCGCGCACCATGCGAGGCTGCGCCTTTCTTGACAGACTGCCTCCAGATGCAGATTCCTACAACGACACTTCTTCTCTTCCTCCTTTGTGTGTATCTGAAGATACATCGGGATTCCGATACACTCACGGAGCTCAGCACAGGTTTCAGATCCGTATAGCCCGCATGGTCCTAGAAGCTGTAGCCCGTAACCATTCTAATGTTCGATGGTACGTCTTCGGGGATGAAAGCACTGTTTTTATTACGGAGAATTTAATGAAGACTCTTTCGAAGTACGACCACAGGCTATGGCATTATATCGGGGCTAACTCAGAAAATCTTGAGCAGAACAGAGAATTCGGATTCGAGATGGCATTTTTAGGAGCGGGTATTGCCATAAGTTCACCGTTGGCCAAGGTCTTGGCAAGAGTGATCGACTCATGTATGGATCGGTATGCTCATCTCTATGGGGGCGATGCTCGGGTCTTTGCTTGCTTGGCAGAGCTTGGAATTGGGATGATTCATGAGCCTGGTTTCCATCAGGTATTGCTTCGTCTATTCCATTCAAGCAGAACAGCCCTCTTATCGATCTTTCTCATCGAGTGCTTTGTCATGGATATCACTATGCATTGAAATCTAAGCTCGAGCTTTACATTACAGCTTGTCATGCCCCTAAAAGTAAGCTTTGCCTGTATATTTTGACTATTTGCACATTAGGTACAGTTTGACTCTGGATATTTGAGTTTCTTAAACAGCAATTCTGTCTGCTCACACGTTTTGCAGTTGAGATGCTAATTAATTCTGGAGTGTTTCTGGCCAACAATGCACGCGTGGGTTTGAAACTGTAATTTGGCACAAAGTATTTGAGATTGACATCCTCTCTTACCGAGAAATGAGATTCTCCATATGCACAACTGGCGAAAAATAGCCATCTTCGTATGCTTTGATTGATCAAGAGTATTTATCTATTTCTCATGCCTATCACTTCAGTATATTTGCATTAAGTACATATATGCCATTTAGAGTCTCTTCCATGATGGAATTCCATATATACTGAAGTCAGACTAGACATTACTCTTTGGCTATTTTACTAATCTTTATCCTAATCTTGTCGCCATCATCAACTTTGTCGCGGCCATCTTCAAATTAAATGGAACCAGTTCGACATCCGTGGCAATGCGCTTGGTCTACTGACGGCGCATCCAGTGACACCTTTAGTCTCCATCCACAGTCTAGACCAAATTGACCCACTTTTCCCCGGAATGAACACTCTCCATGCCCTGCAACATTTCTTCAAAGCAGCGAACGCTGACCCACAGAGAATTCTACAACAAACGGTTTGCTACGACAGGTGGTTCTCGTGGACCATCTCTGTATCCTGGGGATACGCCATCCAAGTGTTCCCAAACCACGTATACTTGCCTGATGCGATCAAAGTGGGACAGACGTTCCGGCATTGGAGAAGCGGAAATCCATTCTCGGAGGCCTACGTTTTCAACACTAGGGAACTGCATCCGGTTGAGTGTGCCAGGCCCACGATCTTCTTTTTCGAGAAGATATCCAAGAGCAAGGGCAGGACTAAGACAACTTACAAGAGAGCGGATCTAAATTGTGAGTACGACGGCGGTTCCCCGAGGAAAATCAAGGAGATCAGAGTGTATGCACACAAAATGGACCTCACTAAGAAGCAGGTAAGTCTTTGATTATTTACTGAAGTTTGGACCAGGTTTGGAAGTGAGTGACTGAGATTGTGTTTGTGTGTCGGACTCAGTTGCAGGCGCCGAGACGGCAATGCTGCAATGTGTTGCCTTCCTCCAATAATGAAAAGCTGGACATTGCCATCAAAGAATGCAAAGAAGAAGAGCTGATCTATCTGCATCTTTAGCTGTCTCAGAAATGACCAATTTCCTTTCCGTCTCTGCTTCCAGAGTTTGAGTATATGTTTTACGTTTCGGATGTTTATTCAATCAAAGGTTTGAATCATAAACTCATACATACGATATCGACAGGACTGAGTATGAAATTTAACAAAAGGAGGGATACATACAATGGAATGGGATAATAACGAGATTTTCAGGAAAATCTCGTTATTATCTGGATTGAGGTTTGAGTTTTGAATTATGTCTACTAATCGTGATCGGAGTGAAATTAGAAGATGAATATGGGTAAGATTGAATAGAAGAAACATGTCATAGCTGAAGTATGTAGCTTGATCAAGTCTGACTTGCCTCTTTTGATGATTTTAGATCT
Organism: Eucalyptus guilfoylei; assembly: GCA_016097605.1. Taxonomy (NCBI): domain Eukaryota; kingdom Viridiplantae; phylum Streptophyta; class Magnoliopsida; order Myrtales; family Myrtaceae; genus Eucalyptus; species Eucalyptus guilfoylei. The sequence continues at coordinate 22,822,343 of CM027860.1, forward strand.
AGAAGATCATTTATGATGACGTACACGGTAGATCGTCGATTATCACAATATGCACAAACGCATAATGAGATCATTGATTATCACAATATGCGCAAACCCATAATGAGTTTCTCATTATGTGAATTAAGGTTTGTTTCTTGAAAAGCGAGATATGCTGAGCATCGTATCTCGAGGTTATGTTCCTCAATCTTGCTTTGCGTACAAGCGAACCAAATCAATTGGGAGAACGTCTTGTATAGACTCAGCTCGTATTACGGACACAAGACATCGGATCACATGGTGAGCATGTGAACATGGATCAGCACATGATTCGAGTTAAGCAACTTCAGCAACGATTTAGATCGAAATAGCAAAAACTCGGTCGTCGATAGTGGTGGTTGGCGTTGGCGATATGGGTAGGATCCGCAATTACTTTCAAACCTATAAGCCATAGATGACCCTCTTGAAGTAGGGACGACACAACGCTTGCTGATAAAAGATGCGCTCTATAGGAACTATTCATTCGCATTTCTCTAAAAGAGCAAGTTGCGCTCCATAGAAACTATTAATCAACAATGCCTGCTAATGAAAGGCACGCGATTTTTCATCCCAATATGGCTGGAGACGCCGTTGTCACTGACATTATTCCTCACGGTTTCAGTATGCGGTTGCCACTTAAAAGTTTCCAATTGTGAAGACCAAGTTAAACGTGGAGCCTACTTTTGATTTAAGCTTATATCTTGCCATTTTGCCATTCAGGACGAAACCGGCTACCCTCTTTTCCAATACAAAGTAGTTTTTTTGGCAGATAAGCCACTAGTTATTGTGTTAATGAGTTACGTATATGTCTTACAATATAGTTCGTGTATTTTAAGTGCTCAACTTTCATCTGATTCAGTGTGACCAATAGTCCAATTTATTAATTCTTCTCTTCCATGTAATAATGTTTTTGGGAGCCTTTTCTTTTGAAGTTGCATGATGATTTTGGATGTTCAGAATTTTTAACATACTTAATATGCCCTATTGTTAATTATTTTTTTAAAGATATCTATTAAAAATATGTAGTGATGACTTTTTCATATTATAATTGTTTAGGAGTTTTTTCTTTTGAATTTGCATGATAATAATGGATGTTTAGAATTTTTAATGTACTTAACTCTATCACATTGTTAATCATTTTTTGAAAATGTCTATTAGAAAATTTTATGGTGCTGACATGAGAAATAAATGAAGATTGGACTATTAGATTTGCCGAATAAAATAAAAATTGAGCAGCTTGGATACACGTACTGTAGTGTAATGTCATACATTAAAGTTTTAGTTAAACCAAATGCATTTGTTAAACTAGTAAATTATTCCTTCATTCTGATGAAATGATAAAACAAAAGTCGTTCCAGCAAAATCAACTACAGAAAATGATGATCCGGACGAAATTTATGTTTTTTTAACCAGGCTAAAGTGCAATTTCGAATTCCAAGCGAGAGCCTTGGAATATGCCCAGTCACAGACGAGATTAGAATTTTTAAAATTCTGATTTGCCTTGGAAACAGCGGCGCTGACGAAGAGGGCACTGCAAAATGTGCGTAATTACCTAAAATCACCAACTCTCCAGAATTTTTAAAATTCTGATTTGCCCAGTAAACGCAGTCTACCAACCAGATGGAATGTCATTCTAGGTGCTCTGACCAATTAATATTTAATATTATTTTATGTTCTAATGTTGCAAATCACCGTGTATCGCTAGCAATAATTAAAAAATCGCAGACGGATAATTCCTTTTTATTTTATTCATCAAATTCCTAATATCGTTTCCATTCAATTTGCACATAATAGAGGATGCTAATGTATGTTACATCGTTTGTCTATGAAATTTATATATAATTCATATGGAAAGAATTTCTCTTTACGTTTCAGTTTTGAATTTTTGGATTAACCTTTTAATAATCTCTAGTACGAGACAGCTACGTCTTCTGTGCGCAAGTCAGAGAGACTTCTGACTTAAGTAATTGTTGAAAAATATGTCTGGACCAGAGAAAAAAGGCATTGAGAAATACCCAATATATAAACTTGTAATGTCTTCTAGAAAGACATACGTCAAGGAGAGCACAATTATGTTCGAGGTGGTGTTTGTCTAACTAGTCAAACCTTGATGTTTACTTTTCCCCATTTGCCCCGCAAGTCTATCATTTCAAAAATTAATGTCAGAAAGAGGAAGTGGAGTGCATTACCGGATAATTTGTAATTTTCTCGTGGGGTATTTCTGCAACTAAAACCTTTTCAAATTAATACAAATACTATATAGCAAAACTTGTCCACAAAATTTTGAACACATTGTACGATGGCCAATTTAGTCCAATATTTTTAATTATGCTAATTTAATTTTAAATATTATGATGATTTGTTAATGTAATCATTTTGACTAATTTAAATGGAAATCTTTAACGTAAATGCCAGTTGTCTTGCATAGTACAACCAGCGCTAATATTGCTAGTTTTTATAGTTAGTTTTGATTTTATTTTTATTTTTCTTCCTTTCTATTCCTTTTTTTGCCAGTTGCAAGTGAGGGCCATGCTTACCACCTTGCCACAACAACGGCCACCCCGACTCTCAATTAAAGCCGATGTTGCACTCACCACATTTGGGCAAGGGGTAGCCAGCAAGGGTGACCTTGGCCTATGGCCAGTTTTCAGCACCAACAATCAACCAAAGGCAAAAAAGGAAGAAACAAGGACAAAAAAGATTGGAAAATAAATAAAAAAATAATAAAAAAATAAATAAAGTTGTAAAAATTGTTCACGTCGGTCTTTGTCAAGTGTCACATAAGACAGTTGGATTCCATGTTGGCAAATTTTGACCAAACTAAGTTGATAGGTACATTGGTAAATTATTAAAAGAATCATGACTAAATTGATATAATTGAAAAATTTAGGAATGAACTGGCCATCATATTACAAGCTTAGAACTTTTTGAATAATTATCCCATACCAAATAAACTTGCCCAAATTATAGAGAGGTGTAGGTATTCATGGATATAAGAATAGCATTCGCGATTGATAATCAGTATAACATAAATAGTACCTTTTCATTATCGTTGTATTAGATTTTTAAACTTTTCGCTAATTTCATTCACTGTTTTTTCCCGACGTCATTGTTTATGTCATGCTCGCAGAGATGATCTCTTTTCCACTCTCGCTATGTAAAATGATACTCTATCCAATTATTACTTATAATGACCTTGAAATAGTATATAAGATGACAAGAAAAAGGAAGTAAAAAATATGGTTTCCAGTCGAATTAAGTGATGGTACTTTGAATTAATGGTTGATGACAATCGCAGTAGCACAAATCGCGCAACACAAAAATGCGACAAAAATTTAATTATACTTCAAGTAGCTAGGACCCAAAAAGATGGGCTTGGTCTGTTAATCCATAATCTCATACGTCCAAACTTTAATGGTAAGGACTCTCAAAAGTCACAAACTTGTATAACCAGCCGGTTTGATCAAGGGAAAATTACCAAAAAACTCATAAATCTATTATATTTGTGCAAATTCAATTCTAAATCTTTCATTTAGCCAATTCAATTCAAAACCCATCGAAAATTTGTTAATATAGTCCATTTGGCTAATTTTAGTTGAAAATTACTGACGTGGATATTGGTCATCATGTCGGTAATGACGTAAACAACTTTTATTAATATTTATCAATTTATTTCTTTTTTCTTTCCTTTTTTTATTCTCCTTCTTCCTCTACCAGTTGCTCGGCCTCGATGATGGCTAGCTAGGGTTGCCCTCACTAGCTTTGAGTGAGGACACCCTGGCCGGGATCTCCCCAGGAGCTAATGAGGGGTGACTCATTTTCTTCAAGCGAGGCTCGACCTTGCCGGTCATTGCTTTTGGCCGGTTGCTGACCATTGTAAAGGCCTAGCAACTAACAAAGGAAGAAGGATAAATAAAAAGATAAAAGATAAAATTAATAAAATTTTTGAAAATATTAAATTAATAAAATTTGTCTACGTCATTGCCCACCGTGTTACGTAGGGTGGCTAGTGTCTACATCAACGGTTTTCGACTAAAATTGGCTAGATTAACTATGTTGGCAAATTTATCTAGCCAATTTTTAAAAATGTTTAGCATTAAATCGGCCAAATTAAAAAGTTTAAAACTCAATTAATACAAGTGCAATTGATTTATGACCTTTTTGGTAATTTTTCCGATTGGAATTGTCGCAGTTGATAGAGGACTATGGCTGTCAATTAATTAGCGCTTGACATTCCTACCAATATTATAAAACTGATTCAAATGATAAAGTCGTGGATTGAACTTGGTCATATTATGCTATGGCATAGCAACAAACGGCCGGATATGACTGCACAAATCAATAAACAAATCTTTACACTGGTGATGCCACTACTATTGCCATGACGATTGCCTCCATTTTGCTTCCTTCCATGAGATACTGGTTGGCGGTCACATGATCGTTTCGAATGCGTATAAAAGAAATGAACAGCTATTCAAAGCACAGAAAATACCAACTCTCTAAAGTTCATCTCTTTTTCCATTGAAGATGGCCTTGTGAAGTCTGCGACATCATTAATTTTTACCTTACTTTGATAAGATTCATCAACCCTAAAGTGGACCTACATCTTCCTGCATAACTTACCCTTTTCACGCAAAATGTAGCATCCTACGTATATAGAGCACCAACGATTTCTTGCGAGAATTGGCCTTCTCTCCCCAAAATCAATCCGTCGGAAGAATATTTAGCTAATCATCTGTGATTGAATATAATACAATAGTTTCTCAAGTTGTTTTAGCACACATTTTCGGCGAAGTGATCTGCGAGCTAATCCACTTCATTTAATCCCATCTCTTTTAAATTTTTCCAACGACGGCGCCCACGGTGAACGTATCTACGCACTAAAAATCGAAGTTGCGACGCTAGAAAAGAAGAATTCGCAGCCTTTGAAACTCCTTCCTTTTGGTCAAAAACCATGACAATTTGACGGCTCCACTGATATCCCCTCAATGCCTATAAATATGCATGCAAACAACACTCTCGTCTCATCCTCATCACAGGCACAGCACGAAGGGCACACAACTTCATCTCACAGCACATTTATATCATTTCTTTAAGTAACAATATGTCTTCGGCCCGCTTTGTCTTGCTCTCGCTCTGTTCCACCCTCCTCCTCAGGGCCGCCCTCGGCGCCGACCCACTCTTCCACTTTTGCTCCAACCCCGAGAACTTCACCGCGAGCAGCCCGTACGAATCCAACCTCAACAAGCTCACCGGCTTCCTCTACACCAAGACCCCTCCCTCAGGCTTTGGGCTCGGCTCCATTGGCCAATACCAAGACCAGGTCTTCGGCCTTGCATTGTGCCGAGGCGACGCATCACCCTCGGTCTGCAAGGCCTGTGTGGCAGATGCGGGCGCTGAGATCCGCCGCCGCTGCCCTCGCAACAAGGGGGCGATAATCTGGTACGATGACTGCATGTTCAAGTATCTTGATGCCGACTTCCTTGGCCAGATCGACAAAACCAACAAGTTCTACATGTGGAACCTGAACAACGTGAGCGACCCTGCGCTGTTCAACGGCAAGGTAAGAGCGATGCTGACCAGGCTGGCTAAGGCAGCCTCCTCAATTCCGAGGCTGTTCGCGGCTGGAGAAAAGGAAGTGGACGGTAAGACGAAGCTGTACGGATTGGTGCAGTGCACGAGGGATCTGTCGGCAGCCGAGTGCAAGCAGTGTCTGGAGGGCGCAATCGGCGAGCTTCCGAGCTGTTGCGACGGAAAGGAAGGTGGGCGAGTGGTTGGCGGGAGCTGCAACTTCCGATACGAGACTTACCCTTTTGTCAATGTTTAAGAGTCCTCGCTCAAGGACCTTGGCGTGGTTTGATCATCCTCTAGCTAGGGTGTTCCTAGCGGAAATTACGGTAAATAAAGTGAAGGAGAGTGGGGAATAAATCCGACTCTTTCATTATAAGAAGAAATTGTGTAATATTCAAGACGAGAAAATAAAGATATCTCTTTCATTCCCTATCCAATAACCAAAGTTTTGAGCTCCATATGCTTTCTTGTTGCAATCGTTTCTAATTTAACTTCCCCTCGTGCATCCCATATGTGAAATTTCAACTACTTTAGTCTTGGCTGAATTTTCGTTCTCTTGAGCTTAGTCCAGATAATGCTGTTAAGGTCAGAGCTACCTCACTTAACTCTGTCCAATTATAATTGAATTTATGTGGGCTTAATATTACTAAATGATAATGCTTCAGATGTGCAAATGTAATTTAATAATATTTTTATTTAGGAATCGAGATGAATCCATAATTTTTCTATGCGATGAATGGGTTCACCATAAATTTGGTGTCAACAAGAGATAGTTTGGAGAAACTCCAACTAGGAAAATAAATATTGTCGCCACTTGACTAACCACCTTTAGCTATTATAACTAACTAGTATAGAACATCATAGTACATGGATTTATGACGTTGTAAAGGCGTTCATTCTATATAATTGAATTTAGATTCAAAATTTCCTAAAGCACAAAATTTTAATTTACGACACTTTTCTCGCCTTAACTCAAAAGCAAAATGTTCTAAAATAATTTTTGTCTTTTACAATGTCATTTTTTTTTAAAATTGTAATCAAGTGCAAATGGAATTCTTTTGTGTATTTTGTGATATTTTACGATGACCAATGGTGTTTTTACCACAAGTATGTGGAAAACGTTGTAAAATGTAAGATCTTAAAATTTATGGTGTCATGACATTTTAGAATACATAAAAGTATTAATTTTTTTAATTGAATGAGGCCTCGCTGATTTTCATAACTATAATACAGCGTTATAAAACAAAAATAATAGATTTATAGTACCATCAAAATCACATTCTATAATTTCAAAAACTCTTCCAGTTGCCCACTCTTTGAAAAAGTTTCTTGCGTTCATAATTGCAAAGTCCTTATTCCAAACCTATAAGCCGTAGATGACCCTTCTTAAATTATGCATGAGACAAAGGGCTTTGGTTGATTCAGCAAGTTGCTGATTCGCATGTCTTTGAAAGTGCAAGATACGCTCTCCGAGAGAAGTACTATATTCAATAAGGCAAAATGACGCAAATAATTTACATACGTTCTTGCCGGAAATTCAAAAACATTTGAGTATTTCTTTACTGGGTGATTTGTTGCCAGAGGTGAGATAGATAATTCTTCGTAGCATAGATAATTGGCCAAGTCACAACAAGATCAGAAGAAAATTGAGATAATCAGCGACGCCGACTAAGAGGACGCTGGAAACGTGTGTGATTACCCAACATCACCAATTCTCTAGAATTTTAAAATTCTGTTTTGCCCAGTAAACGCAATTTAGCAGTCAAATGAATGTCATCTGCTATTGTCTTAGGGGATGTTATCATGCTCTGTGAATCGGTCATCAGTAAAATTATAAATTTGTTACATTATTTTATGTGCTGATGTTGGAAATCGCTGTATTAAGCAAAAATAAATAATTACACAAGAAATATATTCGTTTCTATTAAAATACTGTGGATCACTTATATACGTGGTTTATGTGCTTTTGATGTACATGCATATCTCTTTCTACCTATGTGCTTAAACTTTGGCGTGAACTTTCTAATATGGTATTACACTTAGTTTCTACTCCAATTTTATGGTATTAGACTCATTTCTATTAAAATATTGCGAGTCACTTGTTTGCATGATTTACATACTCTTAGGCTACGTTGATCGTCTAGATTTCTAATACGGATAAGACTGGATATGATAATATATGAAATTTAAGGATTTTGTTATATCCTATCCATTGTTTGATAATTGTAGTAATAAAGTTGTGCATATTCACATTATATCATATATATTGTTTGGTATAAACGATATATAATTATAAATGAACAAATTTTTTTACAAATAGAGATGGTAAAAATATCTCGTGACACTCTTGCTTACTTTATTTTTATTTGCTTATTTTATTTTATTTTTCTCTCATTTTATAGTTTATTTATTTATTTATTTCTTCCCCTTCCAACATTATCTAATAAAATTTTATTAAATATTGAATTGTATTAATATACAAAATACTAAAATACCTAAAATATTTCATAAAAATAAATACAAATTTATATTTACATATTTTAATTTAATTAATAAGATAGCATTAAATTCGAATGTAATGTGTAAATAACACTAAGATTAAATATAACAAATTAATTGTTATTCATTTATTATTTTGAATTTCATATATTAAAATTCAACTATTATTTACATTATATAATTTTAATTTTGTTAATTTAAGAATTTTTTTATTTTAGAAAAATAATTTTCCTATTACGGATATTAAAAATCTCATCCACATTTATGACACCTCTCTCATGAGATAATTTTGTCTGACCTATATTCCACTTATATCCAATTTTATCATATGTTGAGTAGGTGTCAAACACAAGATATGATAAACTTCATCCTATCGTGAATTTTGTCATGATCGTCAAATGCAACCTTAATATATATACAGGTTCCCTTCGTCTGTTAGGAGTGAACAACATAAGCCTAGTATCTTTCTTTAGAGGATATCACAAATAGGTTGTCCTAAATTTTATCTTTTTTTTTTGATACCTAGGGAATCCTGTACAGTCGGCAGTCGGCAGCCGACGGGTAAACCCTGGGGCAATGCTAGCGGATGACCCACCACCCCGACGTAGCGCTTAAGATCCTGTGCGTCCCGCGGGATTCGAACTCCTCTGTCCTGGGTAGACATCATGGGAGCTCTTATCCAGCTAGGCCACCGCAGGCGATGGTTTCCTGAATTTTATCTTGATTGTCAAACACAACATTAATATATGTACAGATTTCCCTCTATTTGTCAGGAGGGAACGATGGAAGCCTAGGAGATTACAAAAAAGGAGCCTAAGTCTGAGCTCGTTAACATATCTAGTTGGACCTACATTCACTCAAAAACTTAAATCAATGATTTAAGGGCCAACTAGGATAAAGATCACAAAGAGAGAGCCTAAGTCTGAGCCTATTAACATATCTAGTTATATCTATATTTACTAAAAAACTTAAGTCAATGAGTTATGGGCCAACAAGGATAATATGTTAACTGCTCTATGTCACACCAATTCGCTGGCGTGGGATTTCTTTGAGTATATCCTAAAAATTTTCCATTCACATGTGAGCTCCCCCTTAATTTAGCCTACATTGTTACACCATAATGCCCATCAAACGGAAATTATGCCCAGCTTTATCCACCAAGTTTGATACTTTTCGCTTGGGGAGATCACAAAAAAGAAGCCTAAGTCTGAGCTTTTTAATATATTCAGTTAGACCCACATTCACTCAAAAACTTAAACCAACGAGTTATGGGACAATTTTAATATATTAAGTGCTGTATACCACACTAATTCATTAATATGGGATTTTTCTAACACAATTTATAAGTGCATTTTAACACCATCTATTTGCTCACGGTATCAAATTCAGATTTTGCCCCAATTCTTTTTGGGTGTGCGACTCCCAATTCATCAAATTCCTTTGTGTTGTAAATTTAGCTTGCATGCAAGAGTGGTGTTAAAGTATCCAATATTGTTTGCTTATGAGATTTACGTGCTTTTTATAAGCATGTGGCCTTCCTTATTTATCATTTTAAGTTTTTGGATTCAACTCTCCATTTTCCTGTGAGATAAATTCGTCTGCCATGTGCGGTGAAAGGATTTCTAGATTCGAGTAATTATTAAAAAATATGTCTCAACCCACGGAGAAAAAATGCATTGAAATAAATGCAAGATGTAAAACCTCGTAAATCATACATGTGAAGAAGAACGCAAATACGTACGAGGTAGTATTTGCTAACTAGTCAAACCTTGATGTTTAACAAACTTTAATTTTCATCATTTGCCCCAGAAGTCTGGCTTATCTGATAGACTTATCCAAAGAATAGTATTGGAAATATATCTTGAAGATTCCGATTCCGTTGATTGTGATTTAGTCAATCGTGAATTAGTTTTGGTAAATAGGAAAATAGAAAAATAGAGATTCATTTATTATTTTTTCCTGTTTTATTCTTTTGTCTCTTACACTATAAATTTACCAATGCAATGTAAATGTATATAATAAATATACAGAGGAAAAGCCATTTCCCAAGTCTCCATTACATTTTCTGTCAAATAGTTCTAGAAGTGGAGCTCCTTACCGGACAATTTGTAATTTTCTCTCGGGATATTTCCGCAAAATCAACTAGACTTTTTCAAATCAATACAAATACTACATGCACCTATATAAATTATATACTAGTATAGGTACCTTCATCTCATTCATGGATTATATGAATAGGGTTTGTGATTGAGTAATTAATACAGTATAGTTAGTACCTTTTTGTTCGTGTTGTAATAGATTTTGATCATATTTCGCCAATTTCATTTACTGTTTTTCCCCAACCTCATTTTTTAAATGTTGCCTGTAGAGATGATCTCTTTTCCCCTCTTGCTGTATGATATAGAGCTATTTCAGATAATTTTGTTTATAGTGACCTTGGGATAGTATGTAAAGTTTATAAGAAAAGGCAAGTAAGATACATGATTTCCAGTCAAATTAAGTGATGTTTACTTGAAATGCCAGTTGAACACAATCGGAAACACAAATGGCGCAACACAGGAATGCAGCTAAAGCAAATTATATTGCAGGTTATTAGAGCAAGAAAAGAAGCGCTTGGTCTGCCAGTCCATTATCTCATACGTACAAACTTTAAATGATAATGACTCTCGAGAGCCACAGACCTATGTGATTTTATAATTACCTGATCTGAGCAAATAAAAATCGTCAAAGTCGATAGAGGATGATGCTATCAATTAATTAGCCCTCGACACTCCTAACAACATTACACGGACACCTTAAATGGTAATTTTAATTTAACTTGGTTATATTTTGTTAGGGCATAGTATCAGATGGCTGCATTAAACTGCACAAATCAATTTGATAAACCAATCTTTACACTGGTAATGCTAATTGAAGCATGGCAAATACCAACTGTATAAAGTGGGAAGAAATGGGAAGAATAACAATTTGTGAGATTTTATGTCTGTCTAACAATACGACAACATATTATATCAATTAAAAAAAAAAGTGTACTGTAGACAAGCTCGTGTCCACGGCCACAAGAATTGACATCTTTCCAGAAGGTGGACAATGGATTCATTTCTTTTGAGTTTAATCTAATTTGACTATTAATGGCACTAAGTAATTCAATATAAGTAGGCTATAATACTATTAGAGAGAATGGGATTACATGGGGTTATCCAAAAAAGAATTATTTATCTTGTATTGAAAATAAGACTGAATACAGAGAACAAAATTTCGTCATTTGAACTCGAACTAGTTTCGCCACGTTGTCTTCTCTGAAGTTAAAGCCGTATGAGCACGAAAACTGCGGCCTAATTAAGGTCAACGCCATCTTTCGTTAGCTATTATAGTCAACCTCCCCTCCTCTAGAAACGGTTGACTTGGGATGAGATCTGAGCTCGTAATTGCCAAGGGGACCCGCAACTTTTTTTGATTTTTCCTACCTCGCGCGTTCGATAGAATCTAGAATCTTGTGGCGTCACCCTCTTGGAATCGGCATAAGGAAATTCTTGCAGTAGCTACTTCCGTACATGACCGATCGCAATTGCATGACAAATGAGAGAATAGAAGGCTTTGTTTGTTTTTTTAATGTTACGGGGCATTTGGTAATGTTTTTGTTTCGAGAAATAATTTTTGAACAAAAATAATTTTTTTTCCCGGGAACAATTTCTGAGTATAAGAATACACTTGGTAACTGTACAAAATTTCTACTCTCGGGAAAGAAATGCATTTGCTAAAATTGTATAATTTTGTTGTTTCTTTTAATTTCTGAATATTTTTATTATATTTTCCTTTTTTTCTTTTTTTCTTTTTTCTCCTTCTTCCTCTTTCTGGCCAGTTGTCGGCGACTGGCAGCCGGCTAGGCGAGGGCAAGGTGATGGCCGACGAGCTCGCTGGAGCCTTGCCTAACCACTGGCGAGGCTCGGCCTCGCCCATATCTCATGAGCTTGGTTCTTGTTTGTTTGTGACCTCTTATTATCTAGATAAGGCAAGGATGATGTAATGTGTTGGGCAGAGTCCTTTGAAGTAAAGTGAATGTTTTGTGAAAAACTTCTTTATGACTTTCTAAACTCCTCTTCTTCTCTAGCTTGGGAGCCTCCCAAAGGCCTGGGGAGCACCGCGAGGCTTAGTCTCGTCAAATCTGGGTGAGACCAAGCCTCGCTGGTGGCCTCAGTGGCCAGGCAAGCCTCGCTTGGCCACTAGTGAGGCCAAGCCTCGCGCTAGTTGGTGAGGCTCGGCCTCGCTTGGGCTGGGCGAGCACGAGGCCATCTTGGTGCCAGTCGGCAAGGCTCGCCTCGCCGTACCTGGCCCAGACACGACGAGGCTTGGGCCGACGAGTCTCGCCGTGGTGCAGCGTCTCCGAGGGCTGACGACCCTCCGGCAAGGTCGTTGGCTCTCGTCTGGCCAGTTGCCGGCGCCAACCATGGCCAAGGTTGGCGAATGGTCAAAAGAAGAAAGAAAAAGAAGAAAAGAAAGAGAATAAAAAATAAGAGAGAAAAAAATTGTTTCTTCGAATTGTTCTCAGAAGCAAGAAGTATTTTTTTTTTCTACTTGTTTCTGTTCCCGAGACCAAAAAATAGATTTTTTGTTTTCGGGAACAAAAGTTTTACCAAACACGTTTTTGTTTTTTTTTTGTTCCCCGAAACAAAAAAAAATAAAAAATTTTGTTTCAGGGAACAGAAACACTATTTACCAAACAGGGCCTTAGTCTAACTGGGATTGAAGCATGCCCAATATTAATGTATATTTATGAATAATAGAGAATTCATTATTAGAGAATACTCTTAGAAATATCATTAGATATTAGGGATATTATTTCATATTTCGTTATATTCCAAGATAGCTTATTCTCTTATTAGATTAGATTATTTCCTTTCATATGTATATTATTCAAGTATAAACATGATTTTCCAATAAAGTCAATCGAGTATAGATAATTTTTACTGATTTTCTTTCCCCTCTCTTGAAACTCCTAGAATGTTAACACCCTAACCATATAAGATCATGATCAAACATGAACTCGAGGGGAAACAATTTTTAAAAGCAGCGAATGCCGATCCACAGTGAGTTGTGCAGCAATCGATTTACTGTGATCGATGGTTCTTATGGACCATCTTTATATCCTGGGGCTACGTCATCCGATGCGAAGTGGGAGCAGTTCCGGCATGGGAGAAGCGGAAATCCATTAATGTAAGTGTGCGTTTTCAACTTTAAGGAATCGCATCCAGTTCCGTGTGCCAGACCCACGTTCTTCTTTTTCGAGAAGATCTCCAAAATCAAGGATAGTATTTTGAAAAGAAGAAGCCGAATAATAAAATAAACAAAGAAATATGTGATCTATATTCATTGGGAGATTAGTAAATAATTCCTTTTATAGATTAAACGATACAACAAATTACAACCATACTCGAATTACTCAAATAATTTTAATGTTTTCCAATTTCCAATTACACCAAATAACCCACAAGTATCGAATCACATAATTTCTTTTTAAATAATTTTTCAATCTTGCAAACGAATTCACAGATCTTACTAAGCTCTAGTGAGAATTAAGGACTTGATCTGCCAATTTATTTTCATGCATACAAAATTTAATGATAATGACACTCGAAAGTCACAAACCTTTGTAATTTCGTAATTACCCGATCTAATTGAATAGGAATTGCCAGAGTCGATAGAGGAGAACATTAGCAATTAACTAGCCGCCGACACTCCCAATGAAACACAGAAATACTTAAAATGGTAATTTTATTTAACTTGATCATGTATGGCATGATAGCAAACGGCCATATAAAACTGCACAAATCAATTTCATCAGCCAATCTTTACATCGGTGACGCTACTAATCCTCCCTACGGAATGATGATCATTGATTTTTTCACAATTCTTTAAGCGGGTAGAGATGGAGAGAATTAGCATAGCCACGGCAGCTCATCTCCTTTTCCGTTGATGATTGCCTAGTCATGTTTAGCATACTTTGATGGAGTCATTAGCCCTAAAGCGGACCTACATCTTCCTGTATAATTTACCCTTTTAATGCCTATTGAAGGTTCCTGCGTCAACTTAGTTACACAAGTGAGAACAATTTCTTGCGAAAATGGACCTTCTCTCCCCCAAAATGAATCCGATACATAAGACTACTTCACGGTCCACCTTCGAAGATGTCCTCTCATATCCCCTCACCACCTATACATACTCATCTCATTTTCATCGCAAACACAACACGAAGGTGACACGACTTCGCCTCACAGCACATTCATATCAAATCTTTAAGTAACGACATGTCTTCGGCCCGCTTTGTCTTGCTCTTGCTCTGTTCCGCCCTCCTCCTCCGGGCCACCCTCGGCGCCGACCCTCTCTCCCACTTCTGCTCCTCCTCCGAGAACTTCACCGCAGGTAGCCCGTACGAATCCAACCTCAACAAGCTCACCAGCTTCCTCTACACCAAGACCCATTCCTCGGGCTTTGGCCTCGGCTCCATCGGCCAATACCAAGACCAGGTCTATGGCCTCGCGCTGTGCCGGGGCGACACATTGCCATCGGACTGCACGGCCTGCGTGGCGGATGCTGGCGCTGAGATCTGCCGCCGCTGCCCTTGCAACAAGGGGGCGATAATCTGGTATGACAACTGCATGTTCAAGTACCTTGACACCAACTTCCTCGGCCAGATCGACAATGCCAACAAGTTCTACATGTGGAACCTGAACAACGTGAGCAACCCGGAGGCTTTCAACAGCAAGGAAAGGGCGCTGCTGGCCGGGCTGGTCGAGGAGGCTTACACTGTGCCGAAGCTGTACGCGACTGGAGAGATGGGACTGGAGGATAAGACGAAGCTGTACGGATTGGTGCAGTGCACGAGGGATCTGTCGGCGACCGAGTGCAAGGAGTGTCTGGAGGGCGCAGTCGGCGAGCTTCCGAGCTGTTGCGACGGAAAGGAAGGTGGGCGAGTGGTTGGTGGGAGCTGCAACTTTGGATACGAGATTTACCCTTTTGTCAATGTTTAAGAGTCCTCGCCCAAGGACCTAACTAAGTGTGGTTTGATTATTCCCTAGCTGGGGTGTTCCTAGTGTAATACATGGTAAATAAAGTGAAGGCGAGTTTGGTTATTTACCTGAGACTCTTTCATTATTTTAATGGTTTATTTAGGCCGTTTGCAAATAGAAATTTGATGTCTTTATCAATATGTCATGATTGATTGATATATATATATGTATGTATGTATGTATGTATGTATGTATGTATGTATATATAATGAAAATCCAATCATCCACGAGTTGATACATAAAACTTTATCGTCTACAAATTATATGGCATTTTTCATCGCCATTTTGCCAATGTTATGTATGGAGAAATGTTTTTGGAATGGTTGGTACAACTTTCTTTATTTTTGGACGGTGGTGCAGAACTTATTATTATTGTGGAAGTACCTTTCTCATTTGAGACCATTCAATACCTTAGGTAAAGAGAATTCCGGTGATTGTGTTCAAATATTGATATATCCAATCATATCATTTGCTTGGCCGAATTTTGTGTTCTCCTGGGTTTAGTCCAGATAATCCTATTAAGATCAGAGGTAACAGTCCAATTATACTGTAATTTATGTGAGCTTAATACTACTAAATGGTAATGCTCCTAATGTGTAGATGTAATTAATATTTTTGTTTGGGTGTCGAGATCGATCCATAATTTTTCTATGCAATGAATGGGGTCACCAATAATTCGGTGTCAACAAGAGAAGTTTCGAGAAATTCCCACTAAAAAATAAATATTGTCACCACTTGACCAACCTCTATTATAAATAACCAAGGGTAGAACGTCATGGTATATGGATTTACGACTTTGTACAGATGTTTACTATATCTAATCGAATTTAGGTTCAAAATGTCCTAAAGTGCAAAATTTTAAAATTTACGACATTTTGCCCATCAAAACTAAAAAGCAAAACATTCTAAAGTTCTTTTTGTCTTTTACAATGGAAAGGAAAGGACAAGACCACCTTTCGTACATTTCTACTGGTCCAAAATTCGAATGTCATTTTTTTTTTTTAAAATTGTAATCGAGTGCAAATGGGATTCTTGTGTATTTTATGATATTTTACAATGACCGATGGTGTGTTCACCACAAGTAAGTGGAAAACGTTGTAAAATGTAAAATCTTATAATTTATGGTTTCATGACATTTTCTAATGCATAAAAGTATTAGTTCTTTTAATTGAATGAGACCACGCTGATTTTCATAACTATACTACATTGGCATTAAACAAAAAACAATAGATTCTATAGTACCCTAAAAATTCCATTCTATAATTTCAAAAACTCTTCCAGTTGCCCACTCTTTGAAAATGTTTCTTGGGTTCAAAATTGCAAAGTCCTTGCTCCAGACCTATAAGCTAAGATGACACCTCTTGAACTAGGGACGGGACAAATGGATTCGGTTGATTGGACGGGTGACTGATTCACATGTCTCTAAAAGCACAAGATATGCTCTATGAGAGAATTAATGTCTTTAATAGGGAAAATGATATTAATAGTTTACATAAGATCATGTTTGAAATTCAAAAACATTCGAGTATTTCATTATTGCATGATTTGTTTTATTATGCCAAAGGTGGGATACATAATTCTTCAAAACATAGACAATTAGCCGAGTCGAATCAAAATCAGAAGAAGTTTGAGATAACAGCAACGCTGACGAAGAGGACATTAGAAAGTAGAAATGTGCATGATTACCTAAAATCACCAACTCTTTAGAATTATAAAATTCTGATTTGCCTAGTAAACGCAATTTACCAGGGAAATGGAGTGTTATCTACTATTATCTTAGGGGATATTATCCTGGGTCCTGCTCTGATGAATCAATCATTACTAAAATTATGAATTTGTTGCATTATGTTATGTGCTAATGTTGGAAATCACTGTATTTAGCAATAACAAATAATCACACAAGAAATATATTATGTATCACTTGTCTACGTGATTTATATGCTTTTAATATACATATGGGTCTCCCTCCGCTTTTGTGCTTAAAGTTAAACATTTGGATAAACTCTTTTATATGGTATTGTCACGACCTCTTTTTTTTCGGCGCCCCCCGTGGGGCGGGCGCCTTGCGGAGGCTAATGGTTCGGCTATGTTTATTAAGCGTAGCCCGGACTCTCCCAAGTCCACCAATTCACGACTTAATGGTTTGATGTTTTTAACCTGTGAGTTAATTTTAAAACGGAGTCGCCACTAATCGATTTGGGTTGGGTCGATTAGAAACCCAAGCGAAGTATCGGGAGAAATACTCGCTCCTGCGCAACCAGAGAAATTAGGATCGGGGACTTGATTACACTAGTTAATCATTAATGCCCTTTCGGTACCTAATCTTGTTTAAACCCTAAGGTTTTTTGGATTTTTGAGGGGTTTTCCATGCATTTGTAGAAGAAAAACATTTTTGGATCATTTTCTCATTTTTTGGACATAAAAGCATTTTTTTGATCTTTTTCTGAAAATAAAAATAATTTTTTGGCTTTTTCTGACTTTTTGGTTTTTTTGGGAAAATATGGATATTTTTGATTTTTTGGTTTTTTTTGGAAAATAATGTTTTTGATTTTTTTGATTTTGAAATTATTATATTATATTATAATAATATAAAAACGAACCGGGTCGGATCCTTGGGTTGGGTTCGACCCGAGTCGTCCACTCAAGACTGCGGGCCCGGCCCAGGATTTTTTCCTTTTAAGCGGAAAAGTCCAAGCCGATTTTGGTCCACTTCACAAAAAATTGCAGCCCAACACTACCCAGCCCATGCGCGTAGGCCCAACACGGGGAAACCCTACCTGGATGGGGGTTTCACTCGACCCGACTCAGACCCGATGGGCACCTCTCTTTGCTCAGGTCTTCGCGGCGCTGGTGAAGGCGGTTGAGGCGTCAAGATGCAAAGGGGAACGACGGACTGGGCGTGACTGGAGGTGGCGGTCGGCGTCTACCATTACCTGTTCTACGGCGATGGCGCGACAAGGCGGCGGACGGAGGCGGTGACAAGGGGCTACAGGTGCGGGTGACAATGATGGGGGAGCGACGGCGGCCCTTCAGCTTCCAGATCTGGCGTGGCGCGGCGGATCGATCACGGCAACAGAGTTAGGCACAGCTCGAGGCAGCTGGGGGTTTCGACAGAGCTTGGTTGACGGCGACAGGAGGGACGGCAACGACGGCGGGTCCTCGGCTTCTCAAATCTGGCACCAGGACGACCTCCTTCTCCGGCCGACCTCACTCAGCCCCAAACCTCCTCCTCTCCGGCCGACCTCCGATTAGATCTGGGCTTGCTCGCTCTTAGACCTCCCCCGAAGTCTCTCGGTGGGAAGCTATCGGAGCTTGCGGGCCTTCGACCTTCCTCGGTGTGCCCGTCCTCCTCTGGCCTTCGTCGGGGGCCTATTTATAGGTGGAAGGGGTGCCGGTCGATGGAGGTTCGGCCGCCGGTCAGCGTGCACCGATCGGCCTTGGGTGCGGCCGAACCGGTGTCCCATTGCTATCTCACTTCGTCGCGCGTCGTCGTCGCATCACGTGGTCTGCAGAAGAGGAGGAGGAAGGAGGAAGGAAGAAGAAGAGGGCAAAAAGGGCCTCCTCGCGTGGGCCGAGCCAAAGGGGCCCACGCAAGAGCCCACGCAAGAGAGAAGGAGGGGCTGGGCTCGTAGGCCCAGCCCTGATGGGCTGCTCTCTTTTTTATTTTTCTGTTTTTATTTATTTTTTTGTTTGTTTTTTCTTGTTTTGTTTTATTATTATTTATTATCCGAGAAACAGGACAAAATAAAAGAAATTACAACCTAATTAAAAACTAATCAAAATTTTAGATGTCAACAGTTGCCCATTTTTTAAGGTGAGTTCCCAGAGATTGCTTTCAAAGACAAACTGATACCTAAATTTTGCCAATGCAAATGCAATAGATTATATCTTATTTGGGATCTAGTGTCTATGCAAGGAAGAGTAACGTAGCATTATATGTAGTAAAACAGATAAGAAGATACTTGTAGTTACTTACCGAGAGTGAGTGAGATAGGGTGTAAACCCCGAGTTCGGCAAGTATCAAGGCATCATCTTACCTGGTGACATGAGGAGATTGCTTTTCCAGGACCCAAACCTTTCTTTAGTCGCCTGTTGGAGTAATAAGTGGTTTGTCTAGGACCCGAATCTTTTTTCGGTCGCCTTGACAGGGAATCGTTTTTCCAGGACACGAACCTTTCTTCGGTCGCCTATTAGAGCAATTCGGGAAGGTCTCCCACCTCATGGTAAAAGGGGAATATTGACGACGTACTTCGCATATTCATGAAGATCTCTAACCTCCTTAGATATTCATGAAGGTCTCCCACCTCCTAGTAATTGGAAATATCGAAGACGTACCTCGCATATTCATGAAGGTCTCCCACCTCCTGGTAATTGGGAATATCGAAGACGTACCTTGGATATTTGTGAAGGTCTCTCACCTCCTAGTAATTAGGAATATCGAGGGTGTTCTTCGCATATTCATAAAAGTATCTCACCTCCTAGTAATTGAGAATATCGAGGACGTACCTTGAATATTCATGAAGGTCTCCCACCTCCTGGTAATTGGGAATATCGAGGACGTACCTCGCATATTCATAAAGGTCTCCCACCTCCTAGTAATTAGGAATATCGGGGACGTACCTTAGATATTCATGAAGGTCTCTCACCTCCTAGTAATGGGAATATTGGGGACGTACCTTAGATATTCATGAAGGTCTCTCACCTCTTAGTAATGGGAATATTGAGGGCATGCCTCGCATACTTATGAAGGTCTCTCACCTCCTGGTAATTCGGAATATCGAGGACGTATCTCGCCTATTCATGAAGGTATCTCACTTCCTGGTAATTGGGAATATCGAGGATGTACCTCGCATATTCATGAAGGTCTCCCACCTCCTGGAAATGGGAATATTGAGGACGTACCTTAGATATTCATGAAGATCTCTCACCTCCTGATAATTGGGAATATCGAAGACGTACCTTAGATATTCATGAAGGTCTCTCACCTCCTGGTAATAGGCATATCGAGGACGTACCTTAGATATTCATGAAGGTCTCTCACCTCCTAGTAATTGGGAATATCGCGGACGTACCTCGCCTATTCATAAAGGTCTCTCACTTCTTGGTAATTGGGAATATCGAGGACATACCTCGCATATTCATAAAGGTCTCCCACCTCCTGGTAATGGGAATATCGATGACGTACCTTAGATATTCCAGAAGGTCTCTCACCTCTTGTAATTGGGAATATCGAGGACGTACCTTAGATATTCATGAAGGTCTCTCACCTCTTGGTAATGGGAATATCAAGGACGTACCTAGCATATTCGTGAAGGTCTCCCACCTCTTGGTAATTGGGAATATCGAGGACGTACCTCGCATATTCATAAAGGTCTCCCACCTCCTGGTAATTGGGAATATCGGGGACGTGCCGTAGATATTCATAAAGGTCTCTCACCTCCTAGTAATGGGAATATCAAGGACGTACCTCGCATATTCATGAAGGTCTCCCACCTCCTGGTAATTGGGAATATCGAGGACGTACCTCGCATATTCATGAAGGTCTCCCACCTCCTGGTAATTGGGAATATCGAGGACGTACCTTAGATATTCATGAAGGTCTCTCACCTCCTGGTAATGGGAATATCGAGGGCGTGCCTCGCATACTCATGAAGGTCTCTCATCTCTTGGTAATTGGAAATATCGAGGACGTACCTCGCATATTCATGAACATCTCCCACCTCCTGGTAATTAGGAATATCGATGATGTACCTCGCTTATTCATGAATGTCTCCCACCTCCTAGTAATTGGAAATATCGAGGACGTACCTCGCATATTCATGAAGGTCTCCCACCTCCTGGTAATTGGGAATATAGAATACGTACCTTGGATATTCGTGAAGGTCTCTCACCTCCTGGTAATTAGGAATATCGATGGTGTGCATCGCATACTCATAAAAGTCTCTCACCTCCTAGTAATTGGGAATATCGAGGACGTACCTCGCATATTCATGAAGGTCTCCCACCTCCTGGTAATTGGGAATATCGAGGACGTACCTCGCATATTCATAAAGGTCTCCCACCTCCTGGTAATTGGGAATATCGGGGACGTACCTTAGATATTCATGAAGGTCTCTCACCTCCAGGTAATGGGAATATCGAGGATGTACCTTAGATATTCATAAAGGTCTCTCACCTCTTGGTAATGGGAATATCGAGGGCGTGCCTCGCATACTCATGAAGGTCTCTCATCTGCTGGTAATTGGAAATATCGAGGACGTACCTCGCATATTCATGAAGTTCTCCCACCTCCTGGTAATTGGGAATATCGAGGACGTACCTCGCCTATTCATGAAGGTCTCCCACCTCCTAGTAATTGGAAATATCGAGGACGTACCTCGAATATTCATGAAGGTCTCCGACCTCCTAGTAATTGGGAATATCGAAGATGTACCTTGGATATTCGTGAAGGTCTCTCACCTCCTGGTAATTAGGAATATTGAGGGTGTGCATCGCATACTCATAAAAGTCCCTCACCTCCCGGTAATTGGGAATATCGAGGACGTACCTCGCATATTCATGAAGGTCTCCCACCTCCTGGTAATTGGGAATATAGAATACGTACCTTGGATATTCGTGAAGGTCTCTCACCTCCTGGTAATTAGGAATATCGATGGTGTGCATCGCATACTCATAAAAGTCTCTCACCTCCTAGTAATTGGGAATATCGAGGACGTACCTCGCATATTCATGAAGGTCTCCCACCTCCTGGTAATTGGGAATATCGAGGATGTACCTCGCATATTCATAAAGGTCTCCCACCTCCTGGTAATTGGGAATATCGGGGACGTACCTTAGATATTCATGAAGGTCTCTCACCTCCTGGTAATGGGAATATCGAGGACGTACCTTAGATATTCATGAAGGTCTCTCACCTCCTGGTAATGGAAATATCGAGGGCGTGCGTCGCATACTCATGAAGGTCTCTCATCTGCTGGTAATTGGAAATATCGAGGACGTACCTCGCATATTCATGGAGGTTTCCCACCTCCTAGTAATTGGGAATATCGAGGACGTACCTCGCCTATTCATGAAGGTCTCCCACCTCCTAGTAATTGGAAATATCGAGGACGTACCTCGCATATTCATGAAGGTCTCCCACCTCCTGGTAATTGGGAATATGGAAGATGTACCTTGGATATTCGTGATGGTCTCTCACCTTCTGGTAATTAGGAATATTGAGGGTGTGCATCGCATACTCATAAAAGTCTCTCACCTCCTGGTAATTGCGAATATCGAGGACGTACCTCGCATATTCATGAAGGTCTCCCACCTCCTGGTAATTGGGAATATCGAGGACGTACCTTGCATATTCATAAAGGTCTTCCACCTCCTGGTAATTGGGAATATCGAGGACGTACCTTAGATATTCATGAGGGTGTCTCACCTCCTGGTAATGGGATTATCGGGGATGTACCTTAGATATTCATGAAGGTCTCTTACCTCCTGGTAATGGGAATATCAAGGGTGTGCCTCGCATACTCATGAAGGTCTCTCACCTCCTGGTAATTGGGAATATCGAGGATGTACCTCGCCTATTCATAAAGGTCTCTCACCACCTGGTAATTGGGAATATTGAGGACGTACCTCGCATATTCATGAAGGTCTCCCACCTTCTGGTAATGGGAATATCGATGACGTACCTTAGATATTCATGAAGGTCTCTCACTTCTTGTAATTGGGAATATCGAGGACGTACCTTAGATATTCATGAAGGTCTCTAACCTCATGGTAATGAGAATATTAAGGACGTATTTCGCATATTCATGAAGGTCTCCCTCCTCCTCGTAATTAGGAATATCGAGGATGTACGTCGCATATTCATGAAAGTCTCCCACCTCCTGGTAATTGGGAATATCGAGGACGTACTTTAGATATTCATGAAGGTCTCTCACTTGCTGGTAATGGGAATATCGAGGGCGTGCCTCACATACTCATGAAGGTCTCTCATCTCTTGGTAATTGGAAATATCAAGGACGTACCTCGCATATTCATGAAAGGTCTCCCACCTCCTGGTAATTGGGAATATCGAGGACGTACCTCGCCTATTCATGAAGGTCTCCCATCTCCTAGTAATTGGAAATATCAAGGACGTATCTCGCATATTCATGAGGGTCTCCCACCTCCTGGTAATGGGAATATCAAGGACGTACCTTAGATATTCATGAAGGTCTCTCACCTCTTGGTAATTGCGAATATTGAGGACGTACCTTAGATATTCACGAAGGTCTCTCATCTCCTAATAATTGGGAATATCGAGGACGTACCTCGCCTATTCATGAAGGTCTCTCACCTCTTGGTAATTGGGAATATCAAAGACGTACCTCTCATATGCATGAAGGTCTCCCACCTCCTGGTAATGGGAATATGGAGGACGTACCGTAGTTATTCATGAAGGTCTCCCACCTCCTGGTAATGGGAATATCGAGGACGTACCTTAGATATTCATGAAGGTCTCCCACCTCCTGGTAATGGGAATATTGAGGACGTACCTTAGATATTCATGAAGGTCTCTCACTCTTGGTAGTGGGAATATCGAGGACGTACCTCGCATAATCATGAAGGTCTCCCACCTCTCGATAATTTGGGAATATCGAGGACGTACCTCGTATATTCATGAAGGTTTCCCACCTCCTGGTAATTGGGTATATCGAGGACGTACCTCGCATATTCATGAAGGTCTCCCACCTCCTGGTAATTGGGTATATCGATGACGTACCTCGCGTAGTCATGAAGGTCTCCCACCTCTTGGTAATTGGGAATATCGAAGATGTACCTTGGATATTCATAAGCGTTGAGGGAGTACCTGGATGATCACAAGTACTAGATGCTGAAAAATACCGGATTGCTTGCAGGTATCGAAGGGGTACTTGGATGATCACAAGTACAAACTCTTGGAGAATAGCTGGATGAAAACCTGTATCGAAGGGGTACTTGGATGATCACAAGTACAAATTCTTAGAGGATACCTGGACGTTCGCAGGTATCAATACTCTGGGGATAACTCGAGCAGGTCGAGTGTCGATAAGAGGGAGTACCCGGCAAGTGGTGGATACTCAAAGACAGGGGATACTTAGATAGTTGCAAGCACTCAAACTCAAGGGACGACTCGAATAGGTCGAGTGTCAAGGAGAGAGTACCTGGACAGTGGTAGGTACTTTAAGACAAATGCGGATAGGGATATGCTTACCTGGCAATATCTCTGATCTCTGAGAGTATGTCTGCTATTTGCACAATAAGCACACATGATTGTATATGCTGTAAATTCATGAGTTCAAAATGGGATTCATGCATGACAACTTTGTCAGTTTTGCATCATCCAAATTCCACTAGGGGAGATTTTGAAAGACAACCTTAATTTAGAATGTAGATGTCTTGAGCAGAATGTAGACGTCTTGAGCATGCTAGATGAGGGACTTTTAGTCTGAAAGGATTTTCCGCTCACTCTCATGGAAAATGCTATCCTGACCATTAATGCGGGATTTATAAGGATCACACTATCTCACTGTCATCATGTCAACAGGGGTCCGAGTATTCTCGCAAACGGTATGATTTTACCAATGTGAGAGGTCTTTGTCAAAATTGTGATGAAGTCTTGGTTAGCGGCTCATCAAAGGGGACTGTCGAGGTCAAGGCTCATGAACGAAGTGCCGCACGATCATCCCTAGGTTTTCAAGTCAAGAATCTTGCGAAAAGAGATAGAATAATCTTACTCGTACTTTTTCGAGCGATGCTTATAAACATATGAAATCCTACGTTAATTGAGGTGCCCCTAGTCTGAAGAGACTTTTACAATGGGAATGTAACGTAGACTTAGCTCACATGTAAGAGGGTGAGAGTTGGTGACTGTCTCGACATTTGTCACTGGTCTTTCTTGTCAAATGGAGGTTCTATAGACCACAACAGCAACTTTTTCTTGGCTGCATTTTTTACTGTGGGGCATTGGCCTTGCTTTTACCGAGCACACTGCTTTTTCATGCCCTTATTTTTTATTCCAGTTCTTCATTTATGGGCATTTGACCTTGCTTTTACCAGGTACACTGCTTTTTTTATGTCCCTAGTTTTTTCATTTTTGTTGCTTGAGGAACTGATCTAGGCAAGTTCAATCGAAGCATCGTTATTTAGACTCTTGAGTCTTCATCTTCAGCCGGCACCCTAGGCTATGGCAATAACTTCTACTTTGTCTCAATGTGAGGGTAAAATTACAGACTCACTTGGGTTGTACAATGCATACAAGTGCATAGTGAAGGAATTGCTCTTCGTCATTCTAAGGCACTTAAATTAACGCGAGTGTTCATATGCAATAAAGACACTCGAAGATTGATGCAAGTGCGAGCAAGAAAATTTCTATCTCTCTTCTCACCTTGTGATGCTACTTCGCCTCCGACCTGCCCCAGTGTGGGGTGGTTCTTAATAGGGGTATGAGAGAAGCTTCACTAGTGCATGGGGCTCAAGAAGGGGGTGAGCAATGAAATGCCTCTCACTGTTTTGGTTATCGTACTATTCGCGAGAGAACTCTTTACCCTGCAGTCATGGAATCTTCTGCACTCATCTCACAAGTGTATAGATGGGGGATTGTGTGTAGGATATAGCTTGCCTGTCATCATTTTGACGTGCCTCATCCAGTATGCTCAATCAATCTTGTATTCTTCACTTAGCTGTTTATTCTAATAATCCTCAGCGGAATCAGTGATCTAGATAGACAAAATCATCATGCAAAAATCCATTTGGAAAATGCATGCAACATTTTAAACATGAGAGAGTTTGTACTCTCAAAACAAGTGAATGGTTTTGACTCAAAAAAGACCCTATTGACAACTTTAGGGGTTAACATAAAGGTGTTTCCAAATATGTTAAATTTTGAACATCAAAAGGGTTATTCGCAAATGGGCGTTAATGGTTGTCCCTATTGATTAGGGATATGACACATGAATGATCAGCCAAGGATTGGGAATCTGATCGGGCATCTCTGCTTTTGCCCCTGCAGAAGAGAAGATGTACAAGTAAATCAATTTAGTCTAGCCAAAATCAAATGTGAGTTGAGGCCTGAAGATTTTCTGTCATTTGCTTTGGTGATTGTTAGGACGCCATTTCGCTTAGGAGAACTTATAAGAGTTTGACATGTCTTTCCTTGATTTGTTAGCCACATTTTTTACGGTCAAGTGATCCTACAATAGATAAAAGGGATCATGTTAGTCAGAAGCTCTTTCAAGAGTCGAATAACTTGAAAGCGATACAACATTACCCTTCACTGGTTTGCAGATGATTGGATGGAGCAAAA
The DNA here is from genome assembly GCA_016097605.1 of Eucalyptus guilfoylei. Taxonomy (NCBI): domain Eukaryota; kingdom Viridiplantae; phylum Streptophyta; class Magnoliopsida; order Myrtales; family Myrtaceae; genus Eucalyptus; species Eucalyptus guilfoylei. The sequence goes on from CM027860.1 coordinate 22,848,818, forward strand.
GGGCAAGTGGACACGAAGTTCTATGTCTCTTGCTTCGTTAAGTCAATTATTCTCCCGCACTAGGCTAAGGCGTTGGTGGCGTCAGTAGTGCGCTTCTTTTTTCATTTAACCAAACCGGCTTCTGGATGACACGCCCTTTTACACAAAGTCAGGTGAATTTGATACTGGTCATTTCCATGTACTAGCTTGGCCAATATTGATTTGCCAAACCTAACCATCAAGTTTGGCTCTTGAATCCTGATGCTTCCTGCCAATAGGGGGAATATGTCAAAAGTGAATTCAAAGAGGGGGGAGTATTGGAAACGATACCAAATTACTCTTCTCCAGAGTTTGTATTTGCTGACTCCTAGGGATACTTGAATGACAATGACGGCATCTTTGTCTTAACACGGTTCGACATTTCTTTCGATTGGCCTTCCTTATTTGTGGCCATGTATGTATGATTGATGGTTGTTGATTCATCTTCAACGCCTTCCTTCTGTGGAATTTTCTTCTGTCTTTGACTATATGGCCATTAGCAGCATTGAGCAAAGTCATGTACTTCAAGCTTCTATGGAATCTGAGATGGACAATCAAAACCTCCAATTCTCTGATGGCAATTACTTCTTGGGAGAACATGCGTCTGAAGCACGAAGTGAGGTTTCTAGGCCCTAAGTCATCGTCTGAATAGGGGCTAGAGATCGTTTCAACTGTCTGGATTAGTAATCAATTCAAAGGAAGATAAGAAATTTCTTCTTTGTGCTTCTTGGCTCGTTGAAGCTGGAAGTCCCATCAATGAACTCGCGACATCCTGCCTTGAGCTATCATGTTATGCATACTTCAAGTTCGATAGTATGCCTGTGCCTATTACGTCCCATCCTTCGTCTCCTATGGATAGAAGAGAGAGGACGCCATTTTCGATATTATGTTCAGGGAATAAGACTTACCCTTTTGAAACGGGATCTTTTCTGTTTGCCCCTGCTTTCTTGAAAGGGTGTCTTCGAATTTGGCGAGTTCACACGATGTGCCAGCTTCAAATGCTTCTTGTCTCACTAAGTCAAAGGGGATGATATTCTAAGACACAAAATGAGTGAGTCAGAAAGACAAACATGTTTAAATTTAACATCTTGTTTTGACAAAAGTTTTTGGTAATGAGATACTTTTTTTTTCAAAAGTATATATCTTTAGGGGGAAGAAAGCATGAGGAAGCCTAGCCCTCAGTATTCTCCTTAGATGATATTTTCTTTTCATGGTTGGATAGCATCACTGGGCTGGTTTGGAATACCGCCTCATGCTCTCAAAACAAAATATTAGAACCGTATATTAGATTATTGGAATGGAAAATGCAACAGTAGCACATTAGATATGATAAGAAACATGAAATAATAAAAACAAGCAAAACCCATGAAAACTCCTACGAGAAAGGAGCACTTTGATAGTGTTGGCTCTGAAATCAAGCACTTGAGAGCTCTTTGCCTCCAGTAGACTCAAAGTATTTGCACGAGAGGACCACTTCATGGAAGCTACAGAAGTGTAACCCATACAACCAACAACGATGCTTGCGAGGTAAAGCCCCTATGAACAGCTTTATCATTTCTTCTTCAGCCAGCTTAGGGTAGGTTTGCATCATAAAAGCCTTCCACCGCCTTGCATATGCTCGAAAATCCTCCATTGGTCTTCTTCTAAAGTGAACCAAGTTCTCGCAAGGCAGTTCAGTTCCAATCTGGTTTTGGTATTGATGAAGGAATGTGGAAGATAGCTCGTTCCAATCCCTCATGAGGTTGATATTTGCTGTTGTTGGAGAAAACTTCCTTGAATGTTTTGAAGTTGACAAAACGTTTCCATCAGTCTAGTCTGAAGACTTGCAGACTCTTCCATCAAAGTCTGAAGACCTCCGGACTGCCAGACTCAAGACTCAAAGTCTATCATCATTGACAGTTTCTAGACCGTCGAAGAAAGCTTATTCGAAACTGAGTATTTCATTAAGGATTTGATTCTGTCGACTAAAGAAGATCTCTTGGCTGGATATAGCATGTCGGAATCCATTATTCAAATTGAGATTGATTCAGGGATTTTGGATTCGTTGATTGGCGAAGTATACTTGGAAGGTTCTACTTATGGAAACCTAGATCCTGATTGTATGGGCGAGCATGATTGGTGGGCTATCGTCATATTCCTTAAATAGCTCGAAATCTTCCTAATTGATTTTGTCCAACGGGTAGATTGGAAGAATTCTTTTGGTAAGTGCCAACAGGTGTGATGGCATGAAGGAGTATATAAGGAAGACGTTCCAGTTGTTTGAGTGTGTACGCGATAGAAGAATTCCAAAGTCTGAAACTCCTTGTTCTTAGTCAATTAAATTGTTGAGTGAAATCTTGTACTCAAAAGAGAGTCTATATCTTTGAGAGACCTTGAGGAAGTGTAGCAGAGTCTCTACACTGTGGAATCAAAGAAGAGCTTTACTGTAACAACTCTATTGATTCATAGTGAAATCCAGCCAGTGGGCTGTCAGTGCGAAAGAGTGGACGTAGACTTGAATTAAGCCGAACCACTATAAACCCTATGTTCTTATTCTCTTCCCTACGCTTTTTTACTTTAATCGTAACTCGATTTGTTTACAAGAGTCTAATTTCCTTTTCAAAATCTATTACTGATTAGAGTTGCACACTTCACTTGGGGAAATTTGTTTTTACACCTATTCACCCCCCTCTAGGTGCTCGTACTAGCTTTCACAATTGGTATTAGAGCCTGTGTACTCACTTAAGTTGAAGTGTTTTACTTCAGAGTTAAACATCTATGGCTAGTATGTTGGCTCCAGGACTGGTTGAAGGGCAAAGCAACACCAGACCGCCTTATTTTGATGGAAATGAATACAATATATGGAAAAACAAGATGAAGGCATTCCTAAGATCAAAGGATCCTCTGGAATGGGATGTGGTAGACAAAGTAATCATTCCTAAAGCTGCACCAGTCTCAGAAAGAGGAAAAGAAGCCGTTGAGTCTAGTGAAATGACTCAAGAAGAGATAACCAATAGACAAGCTCTTGATGCAAAAGCAATTTATTCTTTATATTGTGCATTATCTCCTATTGAATATAACAGAATATCTTTTTGTGAAACAGTTAAAGAAGTCTGGGATAGATTACATATCACCTATGAAGGAACTGATCAAGTGAAAGAAACCAGAATCAACATTCTGCTTGATCAATACGAAGCATTCAAAATGAAATCAGGAGAATCTATCACTGACATGTTTAGTCGTTTTATAGAAATCGTGAATGGTCTTGAATATCAAGGTTAACCAATTTCTGGACCCATGAAGGTAAACAAGCTACTGCGTGGACTGTCCAAGGATTGGAATCACATAAAGACCTCAATAAGGGAGACATAAAGAATCATGCCACTCTCTGTTGACAAATTGGTTGGGATTCTTCAGTCTTATGAAGTGGAGCAAATCAACGAAAATGAAGATCCTAAAGGTAAGAAATCCATTGCATTAAAATCTAATGATGATTTTGATGTCACAGATTCTGAAGACGATATGGATGATGAAGAGCTCGCTCTCATGATAAGAAGATTCAGAAAACTAAACAGAAAGGGGAGAAGATTCAATCCAAAGAAACAAAGTTTTCAAAAGCAATAGACTAAGTCAGTTGAGGATGATGAATCAAATAAAGATGTAGTCTGCTTTGAATGCAAGAAAAAGGGACACATCATACCCAACTGTCCCCTTCTGAGGAAAAAGAAAGGAAAAGCTGAGAAATATCAAAAGGCTTTTAAAGCAGAAACTTGGAGTGATACAGAATGTGAGGAAAGAGATGATGATTATGCCAATATTTGTCTCATGGCACAATCAGACTCAGATTCAGACTCCGAGACAGACTCAGATTCAGACAGTGAAATCGAGGTAAGTAATTTGAAAATCCCTACTAAAGTCTCTAGATACATTGATGAATTGTGTCTTAGTCTCAAAACTTCTCTCAAAAGGATTTCCGAACTTAAAAGAGAAAATTCTTCATTGAAACAACAGGAAAATGTTTGGAAAGAAAAGGTCAAAAGTTTAGACAAAAGTGTTACTACTTTGAAAGAAAATGCATTCTTGAAAAATGATATCTCAAGTATTTCTAAAAGATTTTCTATAGGATTTGAGAAACTTGAAAAAATTCTTTTAGCACAAAGACCTTACTTCAACAAATCAGGTTTAGGAATGACTGCTGAAACCATTCCTCTAATTGATATTCCTAAAGTAAAGGAAAGAATTAAGCAAAGATCTACAAGAGATTCTTACAAAAATCATTTCCAAAAAGTTTTTGTAAAACCAGTAGGTCGCGGTGCTCTTAAATGTTCTAAGTGCAATAGCTTAGATCATTTTGAGAAAAAATGTCCTATGGTTTGGAAACTTGTTTAGAATGTATGGGCAAAGACCGTATATTACACTAACACCAATGGACCCAAGAAAATATGGGTACCAAAGAAAGCTTGAGTCTCTTTTCTAAATGCAGGTCACTATCAAGAAAAAAGGTTAAATGGTACCTGGATAGTGGATGCTCAAGACATATGACAGGAGATTCAAATTGCTTCATAAAGCTTGTACAAGTTAATGGTGGAAAAGTTTCTTTTGGAGGAAATAGCAAAGGAAGAATTGTGGGATACGGAACTGTAAAGATTGGAAGCCTCACGATCAGTAATGTTTCCTTAGTGGAAGGACTCAACTATAATTTGCTGAGTATCAGTCAGCTGTGCGACACTAGTTTCAAAATCAACTTTCAAGAAGGAATATGTTCAGGAACCAGTAAAGACTCCTCTCAGTCTTTCACGGGTTGAAGACATGGGAATATCTACCTCTTGGATATCAAACCAGATGAAACCCAATGTCTAATCTCAATTCAAGAAGAAGCAAACTTATGGCACAGAAAACTTGGGCACATCAACATGAAGCAAATAGCCAAAATCTCAGCAAAGAAGCTTGTTCGTGGACTACCCAATCTGACATACCAAAAGTCTGATCTATACACACCATGCGTGTTGGGAAAACAGGTAAGAAACTCATTCAAACCAATAAATCAAGTATCCACTAATCGTATACTGCAGCTCTTGCATATGGATCTCTTTGGACCAACCAGAACTCAGAGCGTTGGAGGTAAGAAATACTGTTTAATAATTGTGGATGATTATTCACGATTCACTTGGGTATATTTCCTGGCAAGTAAGTCTGAAACCTTTTCTTATTTTATAAAGTTTGCTAAAAAGGTCCAAAATGAGAAAGGGTATGTTATTTCAAGTATACAGACAGACCATGGAGGTGAATTTGAAAATCAAGATTTTACAAAATTCCGTGATGAATCTGGGTTTCGGCATGTGTTCTCTTCACCATATACTCCAGAGCAAAATGGAGTCGTGGAAAGAAAGAATAGAGTGCTGCAGGAAATGGCTAGAACTCTTTTAATTGAAAGTAACATCTCTTCTCGATTTTGGGCTGAAGTAGTTTCTACAGCGTGTTATATTATTAATAGAGTCTTCTTAAGGCCTATTCTGGAGAAAACTCCCTATGAGTTATTCAAAGGAAAGAAGCCAATTGTTTCATATTTTCATGTGTTTGGATGTAAATGTTTTATATTGAAAAATGCAAATGATCGAGTTGGTAAGTTTGAAGAAAAATCAGATGAAGGTATTTTCCTTGGATATTCTATCACAAGCAAAGCTTACAGAGTTTACAACAAAAAGACTTCATTTGTGGCGGAATCGATGAATGTCAAATTTCAAGACTTTATGCAAAATCAATCGATTCGGACTCATCTTGAAGAATCTGAACCTACTCCAGACTCTACAAAGTCTAAATCTCCAGAAGCAGCTCAAACTTCAGAAGACAAGCAACAAATGATCAACGAAGATTCAAATGAGGAAAAAGATCAACAGTCTGACAAATCAACCAGCAACTGGAAGCATAAGTCCAGTCATCCCAAAGATCTCATTATTGGTGATATTAATGAAGGAATTCGCACAAGATCCAAAATGCGTGAAGAGTCTAGTGATGTGGCTCTTATTTCTGAAATAGAATCCAAAAGCATAGAAGAAGCTTTAACTGATGAAAGCTGGATTGAAGCTATGCAAGAAGAACTCAGGCAATTCAGCATCAATGATGTTTGAGAATTAACTTCTAAACCGAAAGGTAAATCCATCATTGGAGCTAAATGGGTTTTCAGGAACAAGTTGAACGAGAAAGGAAAAGTCGTAAGAAATAAAGGAAGACTCGTGGCCAAGTGATATACGCAAAAAGAAGGGATAGACTATGATGAGATTTACGCACCAGTAGCAAGGTTAGAAGTAATTAGATTATTACTTGCTTTTGCTTGTCATAAGAATTTCAGGTTATTCCAAATGGACGTCAAAAGTGCTTTCTTAAATGGATTTATTCAAGAGGAAGTCTATATGGAACAACCACCCGGTTTTGAAGACCCAAGGAAACCAGACTCTGTATTTAGACTGAAAAAGGCTTTATATAGTTTAAAGCAAGCACCTCGAGCTTGGTACAACAGATTAAGTAAGTTTTTAATTCAAAATGGCTTTGTCAAAGGTAAAGTAGATACTACATTGTTTATCAAAAGAGAAAGCAATAGTTTTCTACTTGTTCAAATTTATGTTGATGATATTATTTTTGGATCTTCTAATGAAAGTCTGTGCAAGAAATTCTCTAAGTCTATGCAGGATGAATTTGAAATGAGCATGATGGGTGTGTTGGAGAAATCGTCCTTGAAATATTTTGAAGCTGACAAAACGTTTCCATCAGTCTAGTCTGAAGACTTGTAGACTCTTCCATCAAAGTCTGAAGACCTTCGGACCACCAGACTCAAGACTCAAAGTCTATCCCATTGACAGTCTCTAGATCGTCGAAGAAGGCTTATCCAGAACTGGATGTTTCGTTAAAGATTTGACCTTATCGACAGGATTAAATCTCTTGGCTGGATATAGCATGTCGGAATCCTTTACTCAAATCAAGATTGATTCAGGGATGATTGGATCCGATGATTGACGAAGTATTCTTGGAAGGTTCGCTTATGGAAACCAAGATCCTGATTGTATGGGCGAGCAGGATTGATGGGCTATCGTCATGTTCCTTAAATAGCTCGAAGATCTTCCTAATTGATTCTGTCCAACGGGTAGATTGGAAGAATTCCTTTGGTAAGTGCCAATAGGTATGATGGCATAAAGGAGTATATAAGGAAGACGTTCTAGTCGTTTGAAGGGGTGCGCGATAGAAGAATTCCAAAGTCTGAAGCTCCTTGTTCTTAGTCAATTAAACTGTTGAGCGAAATCTTGTACACAAAAGAGAGTCTATATCTTTGAGAGACCTTGAGGAAGGGTAGTAGAGTCTCTACTTTGTGGAATCAAGGAAGAGCTACTGTAACATCTCTTTTGTTCATAGTGAAATCCAGCCAGTGGGCTGTCAGTGCGGAAGAGTGGACGTAGGCTTGGAATAAGCCGAACCACTATAATCTCTGTGTTCATATTCTCTTCCCTACTCTCTTTTACTTTGATCGTATCTTGTTAAGAGAAAAACTCTCATCTCTTTATCTATTATTGAATGCTGCACACTTATCTCGAAAATATTATTTTTACACCTATTCACCCCCCTCTAGGTGCTTATACTAGCCCTATCAATTGGTATCAGAGCCTGAGTACTCATTTGAATTGAAGTGTTTTACTTGAGAGTTAAAGATCCATGGCTAGTATGTTGGCTCCAGGATTGGTTGAAGGGCAAAGCAATACCAGACCACCTTATTTTGATGGGAAGGATTACAATATATGGAAAAACAAGATGAAGGCTTTCTTAAGATCAAAGGATCCTCTAGAATGGGATGTAGTAGACAAAGGAATCATTCCTAAAGCTGCACCTGTCCTAGAAAGAGGAAAAGAAGTTGTTGAGTCTAGCGAAATGACTCAAGAAGAGACGACCAAAAGACAAGCTCTTGATGCAAAAGCAATTTATTCTTTATATTGTGCATTATCACCTACTGAATATAACAGAATATCTTCTTGTGTTACAGCCAAAGAAGTCTGGGATAGATTACACATTACCTATGAAGGAACTGATCGAGTAAAAGAAACCAGAATCAACATTCTACTCGGTCAATATGAAGCATTCAAAATGAAGTCAGGAGAATCTATCACTGACATATTTAGTCATTTTACCGATATTGTGAATGGACTTGAAAATCAAGGTCAACCAATTTCAGATCCCATGAAAGTAAACAAGCTACTGCGTGGACTCTCCAAGGATTGGAATCACATAAAAACCTCAATAAGAGAGACACAAAGAATTATGCCACTTTCTGTCGATGAATTGGTTGGAACTCTTCAGTCTTATGAAGTGGAGCGAATCAATGAAGACGAAGATCCTAAAGGTAAGAAATCCATTGCATTAAAGTCTAATGATGATTCTGATGTCACAGACTCAGAAGACAACATGGATGATGAAGAGCTTGCTCTCATGATAAGAAGATTCAGAAAGCTAAACAGAAAAGGAAGAAGATTCAATCCAAAGAAACAAAGCTTCCAAAAGCAACAGAGTAAGTCTGTTGAAGATGAAGAATCCAATAGAGATGTAGTCTGTTTTGAATGTAAGAAAAAGGGACACATCGACCCAACCGTCCCCTTTTGAGGAAGAAGAAAGGAAAAACTGAGAAATCTCGAAAGGCATTCAAAGCAGAAACTTGGAGTGATACGAGAATGTGAAGAAAGTGATGATGATTATGCCAACATTTGTCTCATGGCACAATCGACTCGACTCGGACTCAAAATGACTCGGATTCGAGACAGTGAAATCAAGGTAAGAAACTTAAAAATCCCTACTAAAGTTTCTAGATACATTGATGAACTGTGTCTTAGTCTCAAAACCTCTCTTAAAAGAATTTCTGAACTTAAGAGAGAAAATTCTGCTCTAAGACAACAGGAAAATGTTTGGAAAGAAAAGGTCAAAAGTTTAGATGAAAATGTTACTACTTTGAAAGAAAATGAAGATAACCTCTCAAAAGAAAATGCTTTCTTGAAAAATGACATCTCAAATATTTCTAAAAAATTTTCAATAGGGTCTGAGAAACTTGAAAAAATTCTTTCAGTTCAAAGACCTTATTTCAACAAATCAGGTTTAGGAATGTCTGCTGAAACTATTCCTCTAATTGATTTTCCTAAAGTAAAGGAAAGAATCAAGCAAAGACCTACAAGAGATGCTTACAAAAATCATTTCCAAAAAGTTTTTGTAAAATCGTAGGTCGCAAAGTGCTCTTAAATGTTCTAAGTGTTACAGTTCATATCATCTTGAGAAAGAATGTCAAATGGTTTGGAAACCTGTTAAGAAGGTTTGGGCAAAGACTATATATAGTACTAACAATAATGGACCCAAGAAAGTATGGGTACCAAAGAAAGTTTGAGTCTCTCTTCTAAATGCAGGTCACTATCAAGAAAAAGATTAAATGGTACTTGGATAGTGGTTGCTCGAGGCATATGACAGGAGATTCAAGCTGCTTCTTAAAGCTTGTTCAAGTTAATGGTGGAAAAGTTTCATTTGGAGGAAACAGCAAAGGAAAAATTGTAGGATTCGGTACTGTAAAGATTGGAAGCCTCATGATTAGCAATGTTTCCTTAGTGGAAGGACTCAACTATAATTTGCTAAGTATCAGTCAGCTATGCGACACGGTTTCAAAATCAATTTTCAAGAAGGAATTTGTTCGGGAACCGAAGGATTCCTCTCGCTTTTGTGGGTCGAAGACATGGAAATATCTATCTTGTGGATGTCAAACCAGATGAAACCCAATGTCTAATCTCGATTCAAGAAGAAGCAAATCTGTGGCACAGAAAACTTGGGCACATTAACATGAAGCAAATAGCCAAAATTTCAGCAAAGAAGCTTGTTCGAGGACTACCCAAACTGTCATATAAAAAGTCTGATCTATGCACACCATGTGTGTTGGGAAAACAGGTAAGAAACCCATTCAAACCAATAAATCAAGTTTCCACTAATCGTGTTCTGCAGCTTTTGCATATGGATCTCTTTGGACCTACCAGAACTCAGAGCATTGGAGGTAAGAAGTATTGTTTAGTAATTGTGGATGATTATTCACGATTCACTTGGGTTTATTTCCTAGCAAGTAAGTCTGAAACCTTTTCTCATTTCGTAAAGTTTGCCAAAAAGGTTCAAAATGAGAAAGGATATGTTATTTCGAATATTCGGACAGATCATGGAGGTGAATTTGAAAATCAAGACTTTACAAAATTCTGTGATGAATCTGGTTTTCAGCATGTTTTTCTTCTCCATACACTCCAGAGCAAAATGGAGTCGTGGAAAGAAAGAATAGGTCGCTTCAGAAATGGCTAGAACCCTTTTAATTGAAAGTAACATATCTTCACACTTTTGGGCTGAATCTGTTTCTACAGCTTGTTATATTATTAATAGAGTCTTTTTAAGGCCTATTCTCGGAGAAGACTCTCTATGAGTTATTCAAAGGAAAAAAGCCCATTGTTTCATATTTTCATGTGTTTGGATGTAAATGTTTCATATTGAAAAATGCAAATGATCGAGTTGGTAAGTTTGAAGAAAAATCATATGAAGGTATTTTCCTTGGATATTCTATTACAAGCAAAGCTTACAGAGTATATAACAAGAAGACTCAATCTATGGAGGAATCTATGAATGTCAAATTTCAAGACTCTACGCAAATTGAATCAATTCAGACTCATCTTGAAGATTCTGATCCTGCTCCAGACTCTACAAAGTCTAAATCTCCGAAGAAATTTCGAGACTTCAAAAGACCAGCAACAATTGATCGAAGAAAATTCAAATGAAGAAAAAGATCAACGATCCGACAGATCTAACAAAGAATCGGAAGCATAAATCCAGTCATCCCAAAGATCTCATTATTGGCGATATTAATGAAGGAATTCGCACAAGATCCAAAAGGCGCGAAAAGTCTAGTGCTGTGGCTCTTATTTCTGAAATAGAACCCAAAAGCATAGAAGAAGCTTTAACAGATGAAAGCTGGATTGAAGCTATGCAAGAAGAACTCAGACAATTCAACATCAATGATGTCTGGGAATTGACTCCTAAACCAAAAGGTAAGACTATCATTGGGGCTAAATGGGTTTTCAGGAACAAGATGAATGAAGAAGGAAAAGTCGTAAGAAACAAAGCAAGACTCGTAGCCAAGGGATATACGCAAGAAGAAGGGATAGACTATGATGAGACTTACACCCCAGTAGCAAGGTTAGAAGCAATTAGATTATTACTTGCTTTTGCTTGTTATAAGAATTTCAGGTTATTCCAAATGGACGTCAAAAGTGCCTTCTTGAATGGATTCATCCAAGAGGAAGTCTATGTGGAACAACCACCTGGTTTTGAGAACCCAAGAAAACCAGACTCTGTATTCAGACTGAAAAAGGCTTTATATGGTTTAAAACAAGCTCCTCGAGCTTGGTACGATAGACTAAGTAAGTTTTTAATTCAAAATGGGTTTGTCAAAGGTAAAGTAGATACTACTCTGTTTATCAAAAGAGAAAGCAAAAACTTCTTATTTGTTCAAATTTATGTTGATGATATTATTTTTGGGTCTTCTAATGAAAGTCTATGCAAGAAATTCTCTAAGTCTATGCAGGATGAATTTGAAATGAGCATGATGGGTGAACTAACCTTCTTTCTCGGACTTCAAGTGAAACAACTGAAGGAAGGAACTTTTATTCATCAAGAAAAATATGCCAATGAACTTGTCAAAAAGTTTGGACAGGAGAATTGCAAAAAGACTGACACACCAATGTCAAGTTCCTTGAAGATAGACAAAGATGAAGAAGGGAAGAAAGTTGATCAGAAGCTATACAGGAGTATAATTGGATCACTTCTTTATCTTACTGCTTCTAGACCTGACATTTTGTTTAGTGTTTGCATTTGTGCCAGATTTCAATCAGACCCTAAAGAATCTCATCTTAGTGTTGCAAAGCGTATTATCAAATACATTGCTGCAACTTCAAAAATAGGTCTCTGGTATCCTAAAGGAGGAGACTTTACTCTTCTGGGATACTCTGACGCAAACCTAGCCGGATGCAAAGTTGATAGAAAGAGTACCTCGGGCACTTGTCAACTACTTGGAAACAGGACAGTGTCTTGGTTTTCAAGGAAGCAAAGTACAGTAGCTCTTTCTACAGCGAGCGAGTATGTAGCTCTTGGAAGTTGTTGCTCACAAATTCTGTGGATAAAACAACAGCTAAGAGACTTTGGAATTGAAGATTCTTGCACCGAAATCAAATGTGACAACACCAACGCAATAAATCTCACCAAAAATCCGATTCTTCACTCAAGAGCAAAACATATAGAGATTCGGCATCATTTCATTAGAGATCATGTTCAAAGTGGAGAAGTATATATTTAGTTTATTGACTCAAAGAATCAACTCGCGGATATCTTTACAAAGCCTTTGGAGAAAAATCAATTTGAAGCTATTCGTTCCGACTCAATATCTTAAAGTCTCGAAGAGGTTCGACTCGGTCTAAAAGTCTAAAAGCGCTCGACTCGATGATCAAGATTCATGTCTGTAAGTTTTGTTACTATTTCTCATATCAAATCTTGAAAAGGTAAAATCTTCTATCCAAATTTGATTGGTTCTAATTCCGCGATTATTTCATTTCTTTTTAAAAAAGGGGTTTTCGTTTACAGTTATCTAATATTTTGAAAAGGCAGTTATTTGTAAAAAGGCATCTTTACATTTTCTTTTTACGGCGTTTCGTATGCTTCGTTTTGATTGCTTTATATACTGGTGGTTTCTCTTCGTTTCTCTCACAAAAACCCTAAGAAAGCATCGATCTTCCATTTCTGTCTTCTTCCCTTGTTTTTTTCCCGAAAAGTTGTCATCTTTCTGAAAAAAAAAAAACAAGCTTGGAATCTCTCAAAGACAGTAAAATATGTCGTCCCAAAGAAAGTCCTCAAGAATCGCGAACAGGGGACCACAGCAAATGCAAGAGGGGCTTACGCATTTTGATCTCACCGAGGAAGAAGAATCTCCGAGACAGCAGCAGAGCCCACAACATTCTCAGCAGTGTCAATCTCCTCCTTCTAGTCCTCAGAATGTTGTACATCAAGAGGAGGAAGAAATTATCGAAGACGTAGATCCTGTAAGAACTCTCAAGCCTGCTTTCACCTATAAACTTTATCGTGCTTTAAAGAGGAGTGGTACTCCGTTGAATTATATTGATGAGTTTCTGAAGGAAAGAGGGTTTAGAAATGAAACATTCTTTTTACGCACAATGGAACGATTGGGAATTGCCCCTGCTGGTTCGGCAGATGAGGCATTGGCAAATATTCCAGTTGATCCACGTGTTGGAGGGCTGAGTCGCCGATGGAAATGATGATGACAGGATGTACAAAGAGTTTAAACCGAGAATGGGCATTGCAGCAAAAATCCGAGCGAAAAGGACGGACTTGTTTCGATCGGATGAACACAAGCAACTATACTCTAAGTTGCTGAAGCGTGGGGTGATAAACCCTAGAAGTGTGGACTTCGATTTTCTTGACTCGTAAATATCAATCTGCGGGAAAAGTTCAATCTTCTTCAACTCGAACAGCTTACGTTTCGACACCACGAAGGTCATGCTTGAACTTATCGCTTATTTCTATTCGAATCTCGGTTTTTGACTGCGAATAGATTTTCTTTTAGTGTTCGAGACCAGGATTATGTGGTTGACATGAATGCACCGGCTGATGTGATTGGAGTGGAAAGAGGAAGATATCAACCCATCAATGTGTCTATTGCTCGTGCAACGTTGGAGCTTGTCAAGGATAGAAAGACGGAAGAAAAAATCTCTTATTCGAGAATGAATGCGTTCAACATTTTGCTTCACAAGATTGTGATCAACTGTCTTAGACCAAAGTCAACTTCAAAGACAGATGTTTCAAACTCGGAGGCAAAATTGATGTATGCCATCAATGCTGGTAAAAAATTCTCTCTTCCACACACTATCACGTTCCATATGTACAGAGCAGTGGTGAAAGACAAGGGTCAACTTCCGTATGTAGCTCTTGTGACCAAATTATTCAGACATTTGAATGTTCAGCCTCCTAGGATTTTCTGTGTTAGAACGTGCGATCACATGGTGGTGGGACTGAGAATGGTCACTAAGATGCGTCTGAAGGAACTCAACAAGGCGTTGGAGAAATTCAAGGAGAAAACGCCTGTCAAATCCCATCTCTTATCTTCGGCTGCAAAGAGAAAAGGGAAGGAGCCCATGGTTGCTCCTCCAAAGAAAAGAAGAGCCCTCATCATTGAGGATGAAGAGGATGAGGATGATATCACTATTTCTGCTTTGGCTTTGAAGAATTTGAGTCGTTCTATTCGAAGTTTCACTGAGCAACAAGAAAAAGAGACTGTTGAGACAGAACAGAGAGAAGCAGAAGAAAGAGAAGCATAGGAGAAAGAAGTAGAAGAGAGAGAAGCAGAGGAGAAAGAAGAAGAGGAGAGAGATGCAGAGGAGATGAGAATTCAAGAAGAAAAAGAGAAAGCGAGAGAGGAAGCAGAGCAGGAGGAATACTTTTCTCCACCTGAAGGCTTGGAAACAGGGGGAGATCTTGAGAAAATAGGAACGTCCTCATTCCCTGTCACCAGTGAGGGAATAAGTCGTACTCCAGCCGATCCAGAGGACATCTATGCTTCTCAATTTCTTGAGGAGGAACATGAAATTTCATCACCCAATTTGCGTGCTGATCTGCCATCATCTACACATACTCCATCTGATCGTGCAGAAGCCAGTACTCAAACTGATAATTCGGTAGACTTTCGCAGAATTCTTGATGTTCTTTTGGAAATGCGAGGTCAAATTTATGCTCTGGGATGTGAAGTACGTAAACTTGCGAATGCGGGGCAAACCTCTTCGGTCTCGTTGCATGATCAAATTCAGGCCCTTGCTCGTCAAGTTCAATCAACTCGCTAAGGGTGAAGATGTTGAGCAACGAAGGAGGACTTGAAAAAGCTGGAAGGGATTGTTCATCGATGGGAGATTTCCAGCTTGTTCGTGTCCCCAAGCAATCTTAAGCTTTTATTCTCTTTTCATCTCTACCTTTTTAATAATGACAAAAAGGGGGAGAGATGTGGTGCAGATTTGTTTTGAACTTTACTTTTATTGTTTGACTTGTCTTTGTGTTTGGTTGTTTGGTTCTAGACTGTTTTTGGATTTGACTTTGACTGCTTGAACAATTGGTTGTCTTAAGTAATATTGTTATCTCATGGCTTTGTTCATTTACAGGACTAACCTATCTTCTGTGGATGCAGACTTTAGTGTTATTTGTAAGCCTCTTATCTTTATGAGATATCCATATTTGCCTAAGTATTGTTTTGCAGGTCAAAGATATCCAAATCTGCAGGAAAGTTTTGTCACCATCAAAAAGGGGGAGATTGTTGGAGGAATCGTCCTTGAAATATTTTGAAGCTGACAAAACGTTTCCATCAGTCTAGTCTGAAGACTTGTAGACTCTTCCATCAAAGTCTGAAGACCTCCGAACCACCAGACTCAAGACTCAAAGTCTATCCCATTGACAGTCTCTAGACCGTCGAAGAAGGCTTATCTAGAACTGGATGTTTCGTTAAAGATTTGACCTTATCGACATGATTAAATCTCTTGGCTGGATATAGCATGTCGGAATCCTTTACTCAAGTCAAGATTGATTCAGGGATGATTGGATCCGATGATTGACGAAGTATTCTTGGAAGGTTCTGCTTATGGAAACCAAGATCCTGATTGTATGGGCGAGCAGAATTGATGGGCTATCGTCATGTTCCTTAAATAGCTCGAAGATCTTCCTAATTGATTCTGTCCAACGGGTAGATTGGAAGAATTCCTTTGGTAAGTGCCAACGGGTATGATGGCATAAAGGAGTATATAAGGAAGACGTTCTAGTTGTTTGAAGGGGTGCGCGATAGAAGAATTCCAAAGTCTGAAGCTCCTTGTTCCTAGTCAATTAAACTGTTGAGCGAAATCTTGTACACAAAAGAGAGTCTATATCTTTGAGAGACCTTGAGGAAGGGTAGTAGAGTCTCTACTTTGTGGAATCAAGGAAGAGCTACTGTAACATCTCTTTTGTTCATAGTGAAATCCAGCCAGTGGGCTGTCAGTGCGGAAGAGTGGACGTAGGCTTGGAATAAGCCGAACCACTATAATCTCTGTGTTCATATTCTCTTCCCTACTCTCTTTTACTTTGATCGTATATTGTTAAGAGAAAAACTCTCATCTCTTTATCTATTATTGAATGCTGCACACTTATCTCGAAAATATTGTTTTTACACCTATTCACCCCCCTCTAGGTGCTTATACTAGCCCTATCAGGGTGAACTAACCTTCTTTCTCGGGCTTCAAGTGAAACAAATGAAGGAGGGAATCTTTATTCATCAAGAAAAATATGCTAAAGAACTTGTCAAAAAGTTTGGATTGGAAAATTGCAAAAAGACTGATATACCAATGTCAAGTTCCTTGAAGCTAGACAAAGATGAAGGAGGAAAGAAAGTTGACCAGAAGCTATACATGAGTATCATTGGTTCACTTCTTTATCTAACTGCTTATAGACCTGACATTTTGTTTAGTGTTTGTATTTATGCCAGATTTCAATCAGACCCTAAAGAATCTCATCTAAGTGCTGCAAAGCGTATTATCAAATACATTGCCTCAACTTCAAATTTAGGTCTCTGGTATCCAAAAGAAGGAGACTTTACTCTTTTTGGATACTTAGACGCAGACTTAGCTGGATGCAGAGTTGATAGAAAGAGCACTTTGGGCACTTGTCAACTACTTGGAAACAGAACAATATCTTGGTTTTCAAGGAAGCAAAGTACCGTATCTCTTTCTACAGCAGAAGCAGAGTATGTAGTTCTTGGAAGTTGTTGTTCACAAATTCTGTGGATAAAATAACAGCTAAGAGACTTTGGAATTAAAGATTCATGCACTGAGATCAAATGTGACAACACCAGCGCAATCAATCTCACCAAGAATCCGATTCTTCACTCAAGAGCAAAACGTATAGAGATTCGACATCATTTCATTAGAGATCATGTTCAAAATGGAGAAGTTTCGATTCAGTTTATTGATTCAAAGAATCAAATGACGGATATATTTACAAAGCCTTTGGAGAAAAATCAATTTGAAGTTATTCGTTCCAGACTCAATATCTTAAAGTCTGAGGAAGTTCAGACTCAGGACTGAAAGTCTAAAGACACTCAGACTCAGACAATCAAGATTTACGACTGTAAGTTACTTCTATTTTAGAAACTTATCTCTCGAATCAAATCTCGAATAAGGTACGATCATCTATCCGAAATTGATTGATGTTATTTCCCAGTTTTCGTGATTATTGCAATCCTTCCTTTCGAAAAAGAAGTTATTTTTGAAATGACAATTATCTAATTTTTGAAAAGGCAGTTATTTTTAAAAGGCATTTTTATATTTCCTTTTTACGACGTTCCGTATGCCTCGCTTCGACTGCCTTATATACTGTTGGTTCTTCTTCGTTTTACTCACAAAAACCCTAAGAGAGCACAAATCTTCCACTTCTGTCTTCTTCTCTTGTTTAATCCTCGAAAAGTTTTCATCTTTCTTGGGAAACAAGCTTGGAATCTCTCAAAGACTGTGAAAGATGTCGTCTCAAAGAAAGTCTTCGAGGATCGCGAACAGTTGATCATAGCAAATGCGTGAGGGGCCTACGCATTTTGATCTCACCGAGGAAGAAGAATCTCCTAGACAGCAGCAGAGCCCACAACATTCTCAGCAGCGTCCATCTCCTCCATTTAGACCTCAGAATATTGAACTAAGAGAAGAGGAAGAAATCATCGAAGATGCTGAACTTGTAAGAACTCATAAGCCCGCTTTTACTTATAAGCTTTATCATGCTTTGAAGAGGAGTGGTACTCCGTTGAACTATATTGATGAATTTATTAAAGACAAAGGGTATAGAAATGAAACTTTCTTTTTATGCACAATGGAACGATTGGGAATTGCCCCTGTGAGGTCGGCGAAAGAAGCATTGGCAAATATCCCAAGCGATCCACGTGTTGGAGGGCTGAGTCAACCTGATGGGAATAATGATGATAGGATGTACAGTCAGTTTAAACCTAGAATGGGTGTTGCGGAAAAAATCCGAAGCAACAGCACAGATTTGTTTCGCTCAGAGGAACACAAGCAACTGTTCTCTAAGTTGCTAAAGCGTGGTGTGATAAACCCTAGAACTGTGGACTTTGATTTTCTTGATTCTCTAAATGTCAGGCTGCGAGAGAAATTCAATCTTCTTCAACTAGAACGGTTTTGTTCTGAATTGACAGAGGCTCATGCTGAACTCACTGCTTACTTCCAGTTGAATCTCAGTTTCTTGGATGCGAATAGATTCTCTTTCAATGTTCGAGATCAGGACTATGTGGTTGACATTAATACATTGGCTGATGTGATTGGGGTTGAAAGAGGGAGATATCAACAAATCAGTGTGTCTATTGGTCGAGCAACGATAGAGCTTGTTCAGGATAGAACAACGAAAGGAAAGATTTCCTATTCAAGGATGAATGCATCCAACATTTTGCTTCACAAGATAGTGATTAACTGCCTCAGACCAAAATCAACTTCAAAGACCGACGTTTCAAACTCGGAGGCAAAGCTGATGTATGCCATCAATGTTGGCAAAAAGTTCTCTCTTCCACACACTATTATGTTCCACATGTACAGAACAATGGTGAAGGACAAGGGTCAACTTCCTTACTCAGCACTTGTGACCAAGTTATTCAGATATTTGAACATTCAGCCTCCCCAGATTCTTTGTGTTCGAACATGCGATCAAATGGTGGTGGGATTGAAAATGGACTCTAAAATGCGTCTGAAGGAACTCAACAAGACTTTGGAGCAATTCAAGGTGAAAACCCTTGTCAAGACTCATCCAGTCTCTTCGGTTGCAAAGCGGAAAGGGAAGGAGCCCATGGTTGCTCCATCGAAGAAAAGAAGAGCACTCATCTTGGAAGATGAAGAGGATGATGATGATATCACCATTTTTGTGCTTGCATTGAAGAACTTGAGTCGTTCTGTTCCAGAGACAAAGGAGAGACAGGAATAAGACAAGGATGAGATAGAACAGAGGACTGGAGAGAGAGAAGAATTGGAGAAAGAAGCAGAGGAGGAAAGGATTGAGGAAGAAGAAGAAGAGGGCAGAGGAGACCAAGCAGAAGCAGAGCATGATGAATATTTTTCTCCACCTGAAGGCATTGAAACAGGGGGAGATCCTAAGAAAAGAGGTAAGTCCTCATTTGCTGCCACCAGTGAAGGAGTAAGTCATTCTCCAGCAGATCCAGAGGACATCTATGCCTCTCAATTTCCTGAGGAAGGACATGATGTTTCATCGCCCAATCTGCGTGACCATGCTGATTTGCCATCATCTGCCAATACACCATCTGATCGTGCAGAAGCCAGTACTCAGACTGATAATTCAGCAGACTTTCGCAGAGTGCTTGATGTTCTTTTTGAGATGCGAGGCCAAATTTATGCTTTGGGATACGAAGTTCAGAACTTGCAGAATGCAGGACAAGCCTCTTCAGTTTCCTTGCATGATCAACTCCATGCCCTTACTCTTCAAGTTCAAGCAAATGCTAAGGGTGAAGATGTGGCTCAACTGAAGGAGGATTTGAAAAAGCTAGAAGGGATTGTCAAGTCAATGGGAGATTTCCAGCTTGTTCGTGTTCCTAAGCAATTTTAATTCCATTCTCTTTTCATCTCTACCTTTTTAATGCCGACAAAAAGGGGGAGAGATGTGATACATATTTGACTTTAAACTCTTGACTCTTGAATTCTTGACTTTTGTGACATTTGTGTGTGATTGACTTTACTTTTGTGTTTGGCTGTTTGGATTTGGACTGGATTTGGATTTGACTGTTTAAACGTTTGTTTATCTTAAGCACTATTGATATCTCATGGCTTTGCTCATTTACAGAACTAACCTACTTTCTGTGGATGCAGATTTTAATGTTATCTTTACTAAGCCATTTATCTTTTGTGAGATATCCATGTTTGCTTGAGTAATGTTTTGCAGGTCAAAGTTATCCAAATATGCAGGAAAGTTTTGTCACCATAAAAAATGGGGAGATTGTTGGAGAAAACTTCCTTGAATGTTTTGAAGTTGACAAAACGTTTCCATCAGTCTAGTCTGAAGACTTGCAGACTCTTCCATCAAAGTCTGAAGACCTCCGGACTGCTAGACTCAAGACTCAAAGTCTATTCTCATTGGCAGTTTTTAGACCGTCGAAGAAGGCTTATCCGAAACTGAGTATTTCGTTAAGGATTTGATTTTGTCGACTAAAGAAGATCTCTTGGCTGGATATAGCATGTTAGAATCCATTATTCAAATTGAGATTGATTCAGGGATTTTGGATCCGTTGATTGGCGAAGTATACTTGGAAGGTTCTACTTATGGAAACCTAGATCTTGATGGTATGGGCGAGCAGGATTGGTGGGCTATCATCATATTCCTTAAATAGCTCGAAATCTTCCTAATTGATTCTGTCCAACGGGTAGATTGGAAGAATTCCTTTGGTAAGTGCCAACGGGTGTGATGGCATGAAGGAGTATATAAGGAAGACGTTCCAGTTGTTTGAGTGTGTGCGTGATAGAAGAATTCCAAAGTCTGAAGCTCTTTGTTCTTAGTCAATTAAATTGTTGAGCGAAATCTTGTACTCAAAAGATAGTCTATATCTTTGAGAGACCTTGAGGAAGTGTAGTAGAGTCTCTACACTGTGGAATCAAGGAAGAGCTTTACTGTAATAACTCTTTTTGATTCATAGTGAAATCCAGCCAGTGGGCTGTCAGTGCGGAAGAGTAGACGTAGGCTTGAACTAAGCCGAACCACTATAAACCTTGTGTTCTTATTCTCTTCCCTACGCTCTTTTACTTTGATCGTAACTCGATTTGTTTACAAGAGTCTAATTTCCTTTTCATAATCGATTGCTGATTAGAGTTGCACACTTCACTTGGGGAAATTTGTTTTTACACCTATTCACCCCCCTCTAGGTGCTCGTACTAGCTTTCACAGCTGTGACGAACCATTGCAATGTCAGTCCTGTAAGACTTTCTTGGAAGGCTCGAGTTGTGAATGACATTGGGCTATAGTACAGACTCATTTCAGCATGGAGATATTGCAAATGGGCCACGGGGCAAGTCGTGCCGTTATACTTGCAGAGATTAGGTATCCACATTTCTCCGGGGGTCATGATACTATGAGGGCAAGACGGGCCTACAGTATCCTAGTTAGGCCACTGGTTTTCCCATTGCATATTCATTGCGATGGTAAACTCTGTTGCTTCGGCAAAACTAGATTCTCCCGAGTTCATCTCGTTACTTTCTTCCGGGTCAAAATTACCAAACGAGGATAAGGTGTTTACGTCATCCTCATGGTTAGGCGACAAGCTTAGCAATTGATTGGGGGACAAGTCATAGCGGACAAAGACGAATGCTCCCTCTTCTAACGGGCTTAGGATCCTCAGGGGATGCTTAAAGTGCGGGTGTGGCGACTCATTGATTGCCAGGTTTTGCCTACGTTCAGTGGTAGCCGCTGACTCGTGCTGCTTAGGTTTTCTTTTCTTAACTCTTGGTCTGGACCTTTTGAGTAAAGCTCTTCATTTTGCTAGCTGGATTTTGTCAAGGGAAGTAGGAGATGGTGGAGCTTCGCTCCCTAGGTTGATGGGGGTTGGCATTCTTTGGACCCTAGCTCTTGCGATAAGCCTGAGAAGCTGTCTCATCATGCTTCGGCTCTAAGTAGTGTTGACTTCATCTGCGGGTTCCTTGCCTTTCCTAGTGGGAAGCTTCTCAGCAATAAGATACTGCTCGGTCGTCCATTTATTGTGCAATGCTTTATCGACATCCTCTTCTCTAGTCTCTGCGACTATTGGCTCCTCGTGCTTTGCAACTATCAGTTCTTTGTAGGGCAGGGCGATGTTGGGGCTAATGTCAATATTATACTCTTAATGAAAAACATCAATTAGTTCCTCCTAGGTTTTAAGGAGATTAATCTTCCTGACAATATACCACCGCAAGACGGGATCAGTCAGGTTTGGTTGGTACGATTGAATCATCCTTCGGACCAAGTAGGCTTGCAAGTAGGTCTCTGGGTGAGAGGTATCAGCATACTTTTCGCATTCAGGTGCCTTGAGCTCTTCAGGGATCTTAATGCCGATGTAATTAGACAAGTCCATGGGATCCTGCTCCTGTAGATGGCTTAGTTTTTTCATGATCTTTTCAAGCTGTCTATCTTGTTGGTTATCTTCTAGCAAATTTGCAGGTGCCAGGAATACGCTTAAAGCAGCTATCGAGTTGGGTTTGACTTGAGTGGATTCCATTTGCTTTGAAAGTTGTTGAAGGATAATGGACATCTGCCCCACGCCGTCTTCAATGCTTGCAAGGCGATTTTGTACATCATTTTGATCAAGCCCTATTATGTGAGGCCATTCGCGTGTGGCTGATAGTCAGCGATTCATAATTTCCTGGTATCGCAAAAAATCATGAATGAGCATGAAAGTAAACAAAGATTGACCCATGGCAATAGTCTAACTGCTTTTACTTATCAAAAGAGGATTTTATAGACCGCCAACTTCTGACATCTAAAACTTGGAATTGAAATGACAGAGTGAAATACTAGATATTAAACAAAAGTCCCTAAACAATGGGACAAAACTTTCACAATATTAACACTAAGGGGCACATGATTGCCATTTTATATGCGACGGGGAGCCTTGTTCTTGCGCAGATGCTTGCTTCCTTGGGCTGGCTCTGAGACATGTATCTAGCCTATTCCCAAATCTCTTTGTATAAGCTTTGCTTGCTCGTGCCGGTTGCCCTCGCTGATTTTGTCGGGATACGATGATTGTGGATGTAAGACTTAGAGGCATGGTGGGCTTTTTCCTGTCCCTCAAGTCTTTCAGGAACCACGATTCTTTTGCGATGGCACTTGCTCCATGTTTCCTCGATAATGGCAATATCAAATGCGTAGTCACGGCTTTGATGGGTAAAACGGAGTGGATGTATTTTCCTCCTGGAAAGCGGTGGGATCTCCTAAAGGGCTCCATACTGTCGGGCCACCCTATATGGGTAATAAGGGGTGCCGCCGGTGAGACCGAGCAACAGAATTGGATGGCTACGTCTGTAAGCAAAGCGAGCTCTCTTTTCATGAAACCAACTATCACACCATTGGAATGTCTCAGGAGTGGGGTCTCTTAAGAAATTTATCCAGTTAAAACAGTTTTGGTTGGGAATATACGGTTCTAGGATCACAAATTTCTGTAATGAATTTTCGAAATCATTTTCGGATGATTGCATGAGGCATCGAAATTCGCTTAGGTGAGAAAAGAACTAAACCTGCAAAATTTCCGGGGAGGCCCGTATATTTTTTCCGTGTTTTCTTTAAAACGATTAAGAGACAAAAACGTTTCGGCTAAAATCATGTTGACGCAATTTTGCCCTCTCGAGACCTGATCAACCACCCATGCCATTGAGGGACTTATGGCGTTTCTTTGATGGGGAAAAATGATGAACTTGAAAAAGGCTAGAAGGAAAATTTCACTTTTTTGGGTCATGGGTTGATTTTCAAAACAGGCAATCAAAAATGCTAGTGGGCAGGTGTTATGGTTGTTTTCAAGAGTTCGCCTCACAACATGGACTTCAGTTCTTAAAAGCCGTGCTAACCCACGCAACGGGTCAATGCCTGTTGGTGGCCTAACAAGCCAATTCTCAAGAGACTTTCCAGTGATGATGCTATATTCCTCCAAAGTTTGGGTTAGCTCGAATCTACCGAACATAAAAGTGGATGTCCTTGGGCACCAGAAATGTGCCATGGCCTGTAGGACTTCAGGGTGAACAGAGATTTAGAACAATGATAGGAGGTGACCGATTTTGGCTTTCACGTGCTCTTGGGCAAATTGGTCCAATTGACCCCACCATCTACAGAGCTCCGTTTTGGGAGTGGGAATAAACTGGATATTGTCTTCTCCCATCGCGTATAAACTAAGACTCGAAAAACCTACCTTAAATTGCCATGGGCCAATAAAAAAGACTGAGTAAAAGTAAAGAAATTACTTTGCTTTTAAAGAAAATGACAAACATAAGAACATGCACATGGGATGTGCGGCTCGATTTCTAACTGAAAAGGTTTGTTGAAATTAGAAAGGTATTCGCCCATCGCAGTCTCGCTTTGGCAGTGTACCCTCTTAACCTCGGCTTAAGAAATTCGGGGAAAGGAAATGCAACCTCTACAACGCAGTCTCACGTTCGAGACCGTATCTTTCTTAACACCATCCTAGATTTCCTATGGTGGCCTAGGTTCGGCAGCCGGGTTGTGTGTGCCATGTGTAGTGTTAAAACAGTAAAGCATGCATAACAGCATAACAGTTTATAATCACAAAATATTTTATTTTAACATAATAAAATAAAAACTACTAACCTGTACAGAAAGAAAACCAAATTAGCAAAGCATTTAAACAAGATAAAAAAAAGGCCTAAGTCTTCAAATCCCCAGCGGAGTCGCCAAGCTGTTGCGACCTCTTTTTTTTTTGTGCTCCCCGTGGGGTGGGCGCCTTGTGGAGGCTAATGGTTCGACTATGTTTATTAAGCATAACCCGGACTCTCCCAAGTCCACCAATTCACGACTTAATGGTTTGATGTTTTAACCTGTGAGTTAATTTTAAAACGGAGTCGCCACTAATCGATTTGGGGTGGGTTGATTAGAAACCCAAGCGAAGTATCGGGAGAAATACTTGCTCTTGTGCAACCAGAGAAATTAGGATCGGGGACTTGATTACACTAGTTAATCACTAATGCCCTTTCGGTACCTAATCTTATTTAAACCCTAAGGCTTTTTGGATTTTTGAGGGGTTTTCCATGCATTTGTAGAAGAAAAACTTTTTTGGATCATTTTCTCATTTTTTGGACATAAAAGCATTTTTTTGATCTTTTTTTGAAAATAAAAATCATTTTTTGGCTTTTTCTAACTTTTTGGCTTTTTTTTGGGAAAATATGGATATTTTTTATTTTTTGGTTTTTTTGGAAAATAAATTATTTTTTGATTTTTTGATTTTGAAAATATTATATTATATTATAATAATATAAAAACGAACCGGGTTGGATCCTCGGGTTGGGTCCGACTCGGGTCGTCCACTCGAGACCGCGGGCCCGGCCTAGGATGTTTTCCTTTTAAGTGAAAAAGCCCAAGCTGATTTTGGCCCACTTCACAAAAAATTGCAGCCCAACACTACCTAGCCCACGCGCGCAGGCCCAACACAGGGAAACCTTACCCGAATGGGGGTTTCGCTCGACCCGACTTAGACCCGATGGGCACCTCTCTTTGCTCAGGTCTTCGCGGCACTGGTGAGGGCGGCTGAGGCGTCAAGATGCAAAGGGGAACGGCGGACTGGGCGTGACTAGAGGTGGCGGTCGGCATCTACCGTTACCTATTCTACGGCGGTGGCGCGACAAGGCGGCAGACGGAGGCGGTGACAAGGGGCTGCAGGTGCGGGTGACAATGACGGGGGAGCGACGGCGGCCCTTCGACTTCCAGATCTAGCGTGGCGCGGCGGATCGATCGCCGCAACAGAGTTGGGCATAGCTCGAGGCGGCTGGGGGTTTCGGCGGAGCTTGGTTGATGGCGTCAGGAGGGACGGTAGCGACGGTGAGTCCTCGGCTTCTCAGATTCGGCACCAGGACGACCTCCTTCTCCAGCCGACCTCACTCAGCCCCAAACCTCCTCCTCTCCGACCGACCTCCGATCAGATCTGGGCTCGCTCGCTCTCGGACCTCCCTCGAAGTCTCTCGGTGGGAAGCTATTGGAGCTTGTGTGCCTTCGACCTTCCTCGGTGTGCTCGTCCTCCTCTAGCCTTTGTTGGGGGGCCTATTTATAGGCGGAAGGGGTGCCGGTTGACGGAGGTTCGGCCACCGGTTGGCGTGCACTGATCGGCCTTGGGTGCGGTCGAACCGGTGTCCCATCGCTATCTCACTTCGTCACGTGTCGTCGTCGCAGCGCGTGGTATGCAGAAGCAGAGGAGGAAGGAGGAAGGAAGAAGAAGAGGGGAAAAAGGGCCTCCTCGCGTGGGCCGAGCCAAAGGGGCCCACGCAAGAGAGAAGGGGCCCAGCCCTGATGGGCTGCTCTCTTTTTTATTTTTTCTGTTTTTATTTATTTATTTTTGTTTGTTTTTTCTTGTTTTGTTTTATTATTATTTATTATCCGAGAAACAGGACACAATAAAAGAAATTACAACCTAATTAAAACCTAATCAAAATTTTAAGTGTCAACAGGTATCAGATACAAGTTTACAAGTTTTGCACAATCCACTTGCATGCGTGACTCCTTCATCAAATTCCTCATGTCATAAATTCGGCTTACATGTGAGAGGGGCGTTAAAATATTAAGGTTCCATTTTTCGGAAAATGTGACGCTTCTAGAAAATATTTTCTAAAAAATCATTTTTCACATAATAACAATATTTTCCAATATTTGGCTAAAACATGAATGATTATACCGTTAGGTATTCTATTTGATTTTCCTCTCGTGCACTCATTTTGATCATTTTTATTTTATTTTATTTTATTTGTTCCTTTTTATTTTTTAGAAAAATCGAATTTTTAATTATTTTGTATTTTCTTTTTTAAAAATTTGAAATTTTAATTAATTTTTCTTTTTTTCGTTTTGTATTCCTCAATCGATTGTCGACCATGGGCTCAAGCCTTGCCGCCCTTTGGTGATGCTCGAGTATCGCCAATTTGGCGAGGCCCAAGCCTCATGGCCCTTTAGCAACGCTCGAGTGTTGCAAATCCAGCGACGTTTGAGCCTTACATTGACAACCGGTTGAAGAAAAAAAGGAAAAATTAAAAAAAATTAAAAATTTTAATTTAAAAAAGAAAAGGAATGCAAAATAAAAAATAACTAAACAGAATGGTGAAAGAAAGAGTAGTGGAAAATGTTTTCCCTTTTTGAAAAGTGGAAAACATTTTCCTCACTTTTGAATGAGTTTTTTCCATTGGTGGAAATGTTTTCATTGACTAATTTATTTTTTCTGAAATAAACACTGAAAAAATTGGAAAATGTTTTTCTGGAAATTATTTTCCATGAAGGCTCCGTTTGTTTTGCGGAAAATTATTTTAAGAAAATATTTTCAGAATTTTCCAACATTCATTTCATGGAAAATAATTGGTTGGGGAAAATATTTTTCATGAAATGAAAAAAGTCTTCTAAAATAGAGAAAAATATTTTCCTCACATGCTCTCTCTAATCTCACATCCCTACAAGCCCCCACTTCTTTCTTTTATTTTTTTTTCATTTTTAAAGAATTTGAATTATTTTTTCTTTTTCTTTTCTTTGTTTTCCCTCTTCTTCTTTCTCAGTTGGTCGCCAACCTCCTCACTTGCTTTCTCTTATCTCACACCCTTACAAGACCCCACTTCTTTATTTTTTTTTTCAAAAAATTGGAGTTATTTTTTCTTTTCTTCGTTTTCCTCTTCTTCTTTCTTGGTCAGTCACTGGCCTCTTCACTTGCTTTCTCTCATCTCACATTCCTACAAGCCCGCACTTCTTTCCTTTTTTAGTTTTTTTTTTTTTAAATTCGAGTTATTTTTTTCTTTTTTCTTTGTTTTCCTCTTCTTCTTTCTTGGCCGATCCCCAGCCTCCTCACTTGCTCTCTCTTATCTCACATACCTACAAGCCCCCACTTATTTCTCTTTTTAATTCTTTATTTCTTTTTCTTTTCTTCTTTCTCAGCCACTTGCTAGCCACAGCGATGGCCGACAACTGGTCATAGGTGAGGCTCGAAGTTGGTGAGCCTCAAGCTCACCAATCTAGCGAGGCCCAAGGTCAGCGAGCTCGAACCTATGGCGAGGCTTGCACTCACTAGCCTTGGGCCTCTCCAGATTATAGAGTAAGAGGCTCTCACTTGCCGATTAAGTAAGCCCTCGAACTTGACACTCGTGCTTGCCGATTTAGCGTGCGGAGAGCCTGGGCTCGCAAGAGGTGGGTGAGCCTCGTGCTTGTTGGTGAGCTTGAGGCTCGCCTGTGGCCAGTCGCTGGCCATCGCCATGGCCAACAACTAGTTGAAGAAGAAGAGAAAACCAAGGAAAATGAAAAGAGAAATAAAAAATATTTTAATAATAGATTTTAAAAAAATAAAAAATAATGAAAAATCGATTTTTAAAAATAAAAATAAAAATAAAATTATTGAAAAAGAGTGTATGGAGGAAAATATTTTATATTTCATTTTTAAGTTTCACCCAAATCCCAAAAAATAATTATATTTTCCTGGATTATAGCTTTCTAGAAAATATATTTCAAAAGCGCCACCTTTCTCGTGAAACGAGAGAAACATTAGAGAGTTGGTATTTTCTATGCTTTATCGAAGTAAGCTAAACATGAGTAGGCAATCATCAACGGAAAAGGAGATGGGCTGCCGTGGGCTATGCTAATTCTTTCCGTCTTGTCTCTATCCACTTAAAGAAATGTGAGAAGGCAATCATCATTACATCGTAGCGAGGAATAGTAGCATTGCCGAAGTAAACATTGGTTGATGAAATTGATTTGTGTAGCTTTTACAAAGCCGTTTCCTACCATTCCACAGCGAAATAGGACCAAGTTAAATAAAATTACCATTTGAAGTATTTTTGTGATGTTGTTGGGATTGTCAAGGACTAGTTAATTGCTAATGTTGTCCTCTATCGACTATGACTATTCCTATTTGATCAGATTGTGTGATTACGGAATTACAAAGGTTTGTGACTTTTGAGAGTCATTATCATTAAAGTTTGTATGTATGAGGATAAATTATCAGACCAAGCCCCCCATTCTCATTAAAGCTTAGTAAGATTTTGAATTCCTTTGTAAGAATGAGAAATTATTTTGTGAGAAATTATAGGGTAAACACATGTGGGTCATTGAGTGTAATTAGAGACTGAAAAACATTGAGAATGTTTGAATAACTCAAGTGTAAATGTAATCTTCATTGTATTGTTTAATTTATAGTGTGATTGTTTGTTGTTTTCCCCGTGAACATAAGTCATATCGACCGACCGAACCATGAAAATTCGGCATTCGATTTATTTTTTTGTTATGTTAAATTTATTATTCGATCGCTTATTGTCGTAGCATTGTCCTTCCTCTTGGAGATCTTCTCGAAAAAAGAAGAACATGGATATGGCACGTGGAACCGGACGCAACTCCCTAATGTTGAAAACGTATGATTTGTTAATAGATTCGCACTTCTCCAATGCTAGAAGGTCTCTCCCACTTTGATTGCATCGGATGGCGTAGCCCTAGGATATAGATGTGGTCTAAGAGAATCACCGATCCTAGTAAATGCATTGTTACTAGACTCACTTGCTTTGAAGAAATGTTTCACCTTGGGCTCATATTTGATCATGATCTTATGTGGTTAGGGCGTAAATATTATAGGATCTTCGAGAGAAAAGGAGATAGAATTAGTTCATCTATACTCAATTGAAATGAGGGTATTTATATCTAAACAAAATGCATAGAAAAGAAAATAATATAATCTAATAAGGAAATCAACAATTTTAGAAAATAACAAAATATTAAATAACATCCCCGATATCTAATGATATTTTTAAAAGTATTATCTGATAGAGAATTCTCTACCATCCATAAATATACAATAGCATAGGGCATGCTTCACTCCCTATTAATATCAAAAGAGCAAACACAACCTTCTTTTCTCTCCTTAGTCATGCAATTGTAATCAGGCATGCGCAGCATTAGTCACTACAAGAATATCCTTTGGAGATCTTCTCAAAAAAAGAAGAATATGGATTTGGCACATGGAACTAGATGCAACTCCCTAATTTTGAAAACATATGCTTTGTTAATAAATTCCCGCTTCTCCAATGCCAGAATGTCTCTCCCAATTTGATTGCATCAGATTGCGTAGCCCTAGGATACAGATGTGGTCCACGAGAATCACCGATCCTAATAAATCGGTTGTTACAGAACTCACTTGCTCTTTAGAAATGTTTCACCTCAGGCTCATATTTGATCATGATCTCATGTAGTTCCTTGCCACCTCTACTTCTCCAAGAGCAATCACAAGTGGAATGTCGAAAAGACATAAATATTCTAGGATCTTCAAGAGAAAAGGAGATAGAACCAATTCATCTATACACAATTGAAGAGAAGGGTATTTAAACCCAAACAAAATGCCCAGGAAAGTAAATAATCTAAAGTAATAAGGAAATCAACTATTTTATAAAATAAAGAAATATTAAATAATCTCCCCAATATCAGATGATATCTTTAAAAGTATTCTCTAATAGAGAATTCTCTACCATCCATAAATATACAACAGCATAGGGCATGCTTCACTCCCTATTAATATCAAAAGAGCAAACACAACCTTCTTTTCTCTCCTTAGTCATGCAATTGTAATCAGGCATGCGCGGCATTAGTCACTACAAGAATATCCTTTGGAGATCTTCTCGAAAAAAGAAGAATATGGATTTGGCACATGGAACTAGATGCAACTCCCTAATTTTGAAAACATATGCTTTGTTAATAAATTCCCGCTTCTCCAATGCCAGAATGTCTCTCCCACTTTGATTGCATCAGATTGCATAGCCCTAGGATACAGATGTGGTCCACGAGAATCACCGATCCTAATAAATCGGTTGTTACAGAACTCACTTGCTCTTCAGAAATGTTTCACCTCAGGCTCATATTTGATCATGATCTCATGTAGTTCCTTGCCACCTCTACTTCTCTAAGAGCAATCACAAGCGGAATGTCGAAAAGACATAAATATTCTAGGATCTTCAAGAGAAAAGGAGATAGAACCAATTCATCTATACACAGTTGAAGAGAAGGGTATTTAAGCCCAAACAAAATGCCCAGGAAAGTAAATAATCTAAAGTAATAAGGAAATCAACTATTTTATAAAATAAAGAAATATTAAATAATCTCCCCAATATCAGATGATATCTTTAAAAGTATTCTCTAATAGAGAATTCTCTACCATCCAGAAAATATACATCAGCACAAGGCATGCTTCACTCCCATAAATAAAATAAAAAAAGTTGCGGGTCCCCTTGGCAATTACGAGCTCAGATCTCATCCCAAGTCAACCACTTTTCGTGGGGGGGCGTGGGGTTGACTAGTAGCTAATAAAAGACAGTGCCGGCCTTAATTAGGCCGCAGTTTTAGTGCTTATACGGCTTTAACTTCAGATTAACAAAATGGCGAAGCTAGTTCAAGGTCAAATGACGAAATTTTGTTCTCTGTACATGGTCTTATTTTCAATACACGATAAATAATTCCTTTTTAGGTAACCCCATATGCCTACTTATATTGGAGTACTAAGTGCCCTACAATAGTCAAATTAGATTAAGCTCGAAAGAAATGAAACCATTGTCCACCTTCCAGAAGTTCTCATGGCCGTGGACACGAGCATGGCTACAGTAAACAGCGTTTTTTTTTTTTTTATAATTATTAATATGATATGTTATCGTATTGTTAGACTGATATAAAATCTCATAATTTGTTGTTCTTCCCATCTTTTCCCACTTTATACAGCAGGTATTTCCCAATGCTTTGATTAGCTGGGCTTCATCCAGTGACCACAACTTGAGCTCTGAAAAAAGTATCATAGCGTCAAGGCAATTGCCATCGCAGTGTTTGTAGGAATAATAGCATTGCCGGCGTAAGGATTGGTTTATCAAATTGATTTGTGCAGTTGTATAAGGCCGTTTGATACTACGCCATGACAAAATATGACCAAATTAAATTAAAATTATCATCTAATGTGTCTTGTAATGTTGTTAGGAGGGTCGAGGGGTAATTAGTTGCTAATGTCATCCTCTATTGACTGTGACGATTTTAATCTGATTATATCGAGAAATTATAGAATCACACAGGCCTGTGGCTCTTGAGAGTCATAATCTTAAAGTTTGAACATTTGAGATGATGGACTAGCAGACTGAGCGCTTCTTTTCTTGTTCTAGAAACCTGAAATATAATTTGCTTTAGCTGCATACCTATGTAGCACCATTTGTGTTTCCGATTGTGTTCAACTAGCATTTCAGGTAACCATCAACTAATTTGACTGGAAATCGGCTTACTTCCTTTTTCTTATAAACTTCATATGCCATTGCAAAATTTCTATAACAAAAAATTAGAAACGCTTCATTTCATACGGCAAGAGGGGTAGGGGCATGAATGAGATGAAGGTACTATCGTATACCAATATACAATTTGTATAGGTGCATGTAGCATTTGAATTAAACGATACAATAGATATTACATCTCCACTCGAGTTACTCAAATACTCTCAATGTTTACCAATCTCCAATTATGCCTAATAACCCACATGTGTTTAGCCCCACAATTCCTTACGAAATAATCTTTCAATCTTACAAAAGAATTCGTAAATCTCACCAAGCTTTAATGAGAATGAAGGGCTTGGTCTTCTAATTTATTCTCATACATACAAACTTTATTAATAATGACTTTCAAAAGTCACAGACCTTTATAATTCCATAATTACCCAATGTAATCGGATAGGAATCGCCATAGTTGATAGAGGACAACATTAGCAACTAACTAGCCCCCGACTCTCCCAACGACATCACCAAATACTTTAAATGGTAATTTTATTTAACTTGGTCATATTTCACTATGGCATGGTAGCAAACGGGGGTATAAAACTGCACAAACCAATTTCATCAGCCAATCTTTACATCGGCAATGCTACTATTCCTACGGACGCAATGATGATGATGATTGCCTTGTCACATTTCTTTTAAGTGGGTAGAGATGGAGAGGATTAGCATAGCCCACGGCAGGTCATCTCCTTTTCCATTGATGATTGCCTAGTCATGTTCGATATAATACAAATGTTTCTCTCAAGTTGTTGTAGCCACATTTGCGGCCAAGTGCTCCGCGAGCTAATCCATTAATTAAACCCATCTCTTTTAAAATACTCCGACAACGCCGCCCATGATTGAAGATTTCTACACGGTTAAAATCGAACTTACGAAGTTGCGAAGGAAAAAAGTCGTACGTCTGAATGTCCTTCCCTTCTGTCAAACCACGACGATTAACAACTTCGATGATATCCTCTCATGTCCCCTCGACGCCTATATATATGCATGCAAATAACATACTCATCTCATTCTCATCGCAAACACAACACGAAGGTGACACGACTTCACCTCACAGCACATTCATATCAAATCTTTAAGTAACGACATGTCTTCGGCCCGCTTTGTCTTGCTCTCGCTCTGTTCCGCCCTCCTCCTCCGGGCCACCCTCGGCGCCGACCCTCTCTTCCACGTCTGCTCCACCCCCGAGGACTTCACCGCGGGCAGCTCGTACGAATCCAACCTCAACAAGCTTACCAGCTTCCTCTACACCAAGACCCCTTCCTCGGGCTTCGGCCCTGGCTCCATCGGCCAATACCCAGACATGCCCTATGGCCTCACGCTGTGCCGGGGTGACACATCGCCATTGGACTGCGAGGCCTGCGTGGAAGACGCTGTCGCCGAGATCCGCCGCCGCTGCCCTCGCAACAAGGGGGCGATAATCTGGTATGACAACTGCATGTTCAAGTACCTTGACACTGACTTCTTCGGCCAGATCGACAATGCCAACAAGTTCTATATGTGGAACCCGAAAAGCGTGAGCGACCCGGAGGCGTTCAACGGTAAGGTAAGGGGGCTGCTGACCGGGCTGGTCGAGGAGGCTTACACGGTGCCAAAGCTGTACGCGACTGGAGAGATGGGACTGGAGGATAAGACGAAGCTGTACGGATTGGTGCAGTGCACGAGGGATCTGTCGGCGACCCAGTGCAAGGAGTGTCTCGAGGGTGCAATCGGCGAGCTTCCGAGCTATGGCGACGGGAAGGAAGGTGGGCGAGTGGTTGGCGGGAGCTGCAACTTCCGATACGAGATTTACCCTTTTGTCAATGTTTAAGAGTCCTCGCTCAAGGACCTAAATAGGTGTGGTTTAATGATTCCCTAGCTAGGGTGTTCCTAGTGTAATACATGGTAAATAAAATGAAGGCGAGTTTGGGAATTTACCTGAGACTCTTTTATCATTCGAATGGTTTATATAGCTGTAAATAAAAATTTGATGTCTTCATCAATATGTCATGAATAATTTCTTACATAAATGTTCTTGCTATGTTTTAAGTTAGCGTAACTGGGGCTATCCGCGAGTCTATATTTTGCAGTTGTGGCAACATAGAAATTACAGTTCTTGTGTATATATGATGATAATCTGACCATCCACAAGTTGATACGTAAAACTTTTTAGTCTACAACACCATTTTGCCAATATTTTGTATGTGGAAATGTTTCCGGAATGGTTGGTGCAGAACCTATTATTATTCTGGAAATACATTTCCCGTTCGTGACCATTCAATACCCTAGGTAAAGAGAATTTCCATGGTTGTGTTCAATTATTGATATATCCAATCATATCCTCTCTCTCTTTTTTTTTTTTTTTGAAATGTATTACTATGACTCGAATGTTTACTTTTAAAATGCCAAACAAATAAGTTACATGCATCGCGCAATTCTTTAAGTCTTTCGTATAGAATAAGTAAAGCCTAGTAGAGTTGATCTCTTCTCCGTGGTCACCAACACTATTGAGTAAGGTTTATATTTTCCTTCGATCAGGATCTTGGTGGGCACATGCTCTTACACCACCCACGTGTAATGTTAAACACATAATCCCAAAAATAAGAATAAAAAGAAGTGAAGGAAAAATAGAAATCCACAATTCTTACTCCCTATCCTTAGGGAGAGAGGGAGACCTTAGGGAGAGAGGGAGGGAGAGAGAGAGAGTGGGGGGGGGGGTCTTTGACAATCCTGACAGAGAGGTAGGGAGTAGGGGCGTGCATGGTCTAGGTGAGCAGTTCCCGACCTGGAACCGGGAATCGCCCGCTAAGGACCGGTTCCGAAAAATTGGAATCGGGATCCACCTGTTTGTTGCATGGATCCACTCGGGAACCGGACCGCCGGTCTGGTCCGGTTCCTGGGTGGATCCATGGAATCGATCTTGACGCGAAACAATTTTGGTTTTCAACATAGAACGACTACGTGACATCAAAGCAAGCCAAATAAAGAAAAACCAAATTTAAGTACGTGGAACAAAGATTTATTTGTTGCAACTATAAATGCAGCCAATGAAGGAATGGATGTACGTAAGTTGATATAGAGGCGGAGAGAGTAGTAAGTGTTCAGGAAATATGGGTATCTCCTAAAGCTATGAACTGGACATATCCCTCATCAGGTTCGGCAAAATATCACAAGTCGCACAGACAAATCAAAGGAGGTGAAACTAAACAAGACTTTATTGAATACATCACCTTCATCATTATATAAATAAATAAACTAAACAACCAAAAAGCATAAGAATTTCCCAATATTCAGCTTTGTATTCATCCTGCAGCAGAAACAATTGCCACAAAACAATTGCTTTGTATTCAGTTTTAGTAATTTTTTTTAATATTAAAAGGGAACCGGTCCGGTCCGGGTGGGCGGGTGGGCGGATCCGCCCATGGAACCGGGAACTGCACCGGTTCCCACCGGTTCCCAAAAATTGGAACTAGGAACCGGACCGGTTCCCTCAAGAACCGCCAGTTCCGGGCGGCCCGGGCGGTTCCCGGGTATTTTGCACACCCCTAGTAGGGAGACGCGGGGCGGGTTGACTCGGCAGTGGCGAGGGCTTCAACGGCCGGGATGGCGGCTTCTTGAGGCTGGCAACGGCGCTCGGCCAAGAACATTTGACTACATGAAAAAGAGGGATAATAACCGAAGGAGTCATCAACTTCTCAATTTTGTCAATGTAAACTTAAGCCTTTACGGGAAATTTTAATGTAATTCTTCCGGCCAATTGTAGCCGAAAATTGCTGACATGGCATCCGGTCAACATGAGCTATCCTACATGGCAAGCTAATGTGGAGTTATTGGGGATCACCATGTCAGTAATATCAGACGGTAATTTCTGAAAGAGTTACATTGGAATTTCAAGTAAAAATTTAAGGTCATATTGACAAAATTAAAAAATTTAGAATCAAATTGGCATTCATAAAATAAAGTTATGACTAATTTTGGTAATTTTATCCCAAAAAAGGAGAGTAGGGTGGGGGGATTTTTAGCCTTGAGAAAATCCACTCATGCAGACTCCAAATAATTATCGCGAAAACGTAAATCTATACACCCAAAGGTAGATTCGACTAGTCAAGAAAATGAATATTGTCACCACTTGACCAGCCACCTCTTGGGACAACCGAGGCTTAGTTATTTGAGTTTATAACACATTATTCTAATATGAAAGTCTATGAAAAAAAAAATATACTCACTCGTTGTGAAAAACCAATAATTACAACTAAAAATGTGCTCGTTTTATCGACCAATCTATGACATTTTATATTAATCTATAATACGATCACCAGATATGATCATATCGAGAAACAATAAGAAGAAGAAGAAAAAAAACTGTCTACCATAGTTATTCACGTGTCCACGGCCATGAGAGTCTACATCTTTCCGGGAGCGGAAATGGATTTACTTCTTTTGTCCTTATTATAATTCGACTATCATGGGCCTACGTAGCAATCCGTGACATGAGGTTCCATGCACCTTCTTGAGGATAATACCACTAAAAAGAATTGTCTCATATTGAATTATCCAAAGATATACTCGAAATTCCGAAGGGACAACTGTTGACTTTTGAACTAGTTTTCATTTCGTCATTTTGTTTTCATTATGATACCTACGTAGCAACGAAATGTGTGACCCTTCTTCCTCTTCTTCTTTTTGTAATAATTGACGAGATAAGGAGCAATTTTGCCCCATGACCGCAACTATTCTTCTGTAGCGAATTGAAATTTAATGGAAAAGTTAGTGGATGGCTGCCATTTCTGGTCCTCGACATAGGTGGTGCGCTTTGCTGGTCCTCACCATCCACTCGAATCAAAAGCCAATACCGAGAAAACACCCCCCCCCCTACGAAAAAGAAGAAAAGTACAAAAATAAGAAACTTCGATTTCTAGAATTCAAGCTCAGTAATTGGTCGTGCCTCAAAAGTGGACCAAAAAAGCAAGTAAAAAACAAATCACATGCTTAGTGGTTCAAGAATAATGGCCATTAGGCCGAACCTGCGAGTCGCGGCAGCTCTCGGTCGAATCTTCACCTCAGCACTGACCTCACTTTGGCTTGACAGATTCGATCATACTACAACCAGAGCTTACATTTTTAATGTGATTTCTTATGTTCACTTAATTGTTTCTTGAAACGTGTTCGATTCTTACTCAAGTAGAATATATTAGAAAATGCAAGAATTCATATTATTTAGACAGCTTTGCAAAATATGACTTTTATAAATTCATCAGCCTCTCAATATATGTGCATGTT
Organism: Eucalyptus guilfoylei; assembly: GCA_016097605.1. Classification (NCBI taxonomy): domain Eukaryota; kingdom Viridiplantae; phylum Streptophyta; class Magnoliopsida; order Myrtales; family Myrtaceae; genus Eucalyptus; species Eucalyptus guilfoylei. The sequence continues at coordinate 22,886,230 of CM027860.1, forward strand.
TCACTTTTGATAACTATGTCATGCGCACCTATGTGATCCATTTGTTTATCATACCCTTTGAGTATTTGCATAGATCCTCTAAATTCAAGATCCAAAAATCTATTCACATTGTCAAGATAACTCGCTTAATATTAATTAAGATCAAGGATTGAAGCGATTGAATATCGACATATTATTGCTCTTTGAGGATTGACTCAATTGCCTTTTCCAACTTATCCAGCACTTCATTTGGTACTTCCATGATGTACAAGGAAAAACATGTTGTCTTTGGCTACTTTCCACTCTCGGTGCCAATCAACATCGTTTATCGTCCACAAGCAGTTTGTGACGGTGTTATTGGTTGAAATATCTCTGGAGAGTTGATAAGGTTCATGCTACTCAATTGAATAGTCAAAGTCAACATTTTCAGCTCTATTATATATATGCATGCAGCATACTCTTCATATTCTCATTGCAAACACAACACGAAGGTGACACGACTTCACCTCACAGCACATTCATATCAAATCTTTAAGTAACGACATGTCTTCGGCCCGCTTTGTCTTGCTCTCGCTCTGTTCCACCCTCCTCCTCCAGGCCACCCTCGGCGCCGACCCTCTCTTCCACTTCTGCTCCACCTCATGGTAAGGGGGCTACTGACCTGGCTGGTCGAGGAGGCTTACACCGTGCCAAAGCTGTACGCGACTGGAGAGATGGGACTGGAGGATAAGACGAAGCTGTACGGATTGGTGCAGTGCACGAGGGATCTGTCGGTGACCGAGTGCAAGGAGTGTCTGTAGGGCGAAATTGGCGATCTTCCGAGCTGTTGCGACGGAAAGGAAGGTGGGCGAGTGGTTGGCGGGAGCTGCAACTTCCGATACGAGATTTACCCTTTTGTCAATGTTCAAGAGTCCTCGCTCAAGGACCTTGGCGTGGTTTGATCATCCTCTAGCTAGGGTGTTCCTAGCGGAAATTACGGTAAATAAAGTGAAGGAGAGTGGGGAATAAATCCGACTCTTTCATTATAAGAAAGAAATTGTGTAATATTCAAGACGAGAAAATAAGATATCTCTTTCATTCCCTATCCAATGACCAAAGTTTTGAGCTCCATATGCTTTCTTGTTGCAGTCGTTTCTAGTTTAACTTCCTTTCGTGCATCCCATATGTGAAATTTTAACTACTATAGTCTTGGCTGAATTTTGTGTTCTCTTGAGCTTAGTCCAGATAATCCTGTTAAGGTCAGAGCTACCTCACTTAACTCAGTCCAATTATAATGCAATTTATGTGGGCTTAATATTACTAAATGATAATGCTTCAGATGTGCAGATGTAATTTAATAATATTTTTATTTAGGAATCAGGATGAATCCATAATTTTTCTATGCGATGAACAAGAGATGGTTTGGAGAAACTCCAACTAGGAAAATAAATATTGCCACCACTTGGCCAACCACCTTTAGCTATCATAACTAACTAGTATAGAACATCATAGTACATGGATTTATGACGTTGTAAAGGCGTTCGCTCTATATAAATGAATTTAGATTCAAAATTTCCTAAAGCACAAAATTTTAATTTACGACGTTTTGCTCACCTTAACTGAAAAGCAAAACGTTCTAAAATATTTTTTGTCTTTTACAATGTCATTTTTTTTTTTAATTGTAATCAAGTGCAAATGGAATTGTTTTGTGTATTTTGTGATATTTTACGATGACCAATGGTGTTTTAACCACAAGTATGTGGAAAACGTTGTAAAAGTGAGAAGTGCCAAAAAAGTCCTAAACCTTTTGTCTTTGTGCCGATTTAGTCCTAAACCTTTTTTTGATGCCGATTTAATCCTAAACCTTTTTACGTTGTGCCAATTCAATCGTTTCCGGCCAATTTTGACCGGATTTTGCTGACTAGATGCCGGCCGGCTGATGTGGCTTGATTGACGCTGACATGGACAACTTTTAATAATATTTTAATATTCTTTTCTTTTTCTTTTTTTTAATTCTCTTCTTCTTCCTCTAGCTGGTCGCCGGACCTCGGCGATTGGCCAAAGGCGATGGCTGGTGAGGTCGACCTCAACCTCGACCTTGCCGGCCACCTCGCCAGATCTAGTGAGGGCGAGCCTTGATGCCCCGCGCGAGGCTGCCCTCGTGAGGAGGCGGCCTCGATTTGACGAGGTGGTTGTGCCGCATCGCGAGCATGCCCTACTACATGTGGGTCCCGTCGAAAAGCACCATCCGGAACCTCTGTTGCTCCCTCTCCACAGCGCCGGCGCCGCCCGGTTTTGGTTTTGGTTGCCGGGGGTCTTCACCATCTTCATGTCCACCACCTACACGATCGGCTTCACCTCGCTCTCCCCGACGAGCTCGCACTCGCAGATCTTCCATATCGCGCCCTTCGTTAGCTTCACCGCCGCCGACATCTCTCCGAACCAGCGAGAGGGGGATGTCGCCATTGCTAGGGTTATGGTAGAGATGGGTGAGAGGAAATCGATCACGATGGATTGAAAATCGATAGCTCAAGTGAAGCCGCCTCCTCGCGCCGAGCTGGCGGGGCTCGCCCTCGCTAGATCTGGCGAGGGCGAGCCTCGCTGCCCAGGCCTCGAGGGCGGCCTCGCGTTGGGCGGGCGAGGCTCGCCCTCACCGGATTTGGCGAGGTCGAGCCTCGCCGCCCTCGACCCTCACCAGATCCTGCGAGGGCGAGCCTCGCCACCTAGCGCGAGGCCGCCCTCGCGGGCACTGGCGAGGTGGCTAGTGAGGTCGAGGTCGACCTCGCCGACCGTCGCCTCTGGCCGGTGGCCGAGGTCCGGCGACCGGCTAGAGGAAGAAGAAGAGAATAAAAAGAAAAAGAAAAAATTTTAAAAAAATCAAAAAAAAAAAAATATCAAAAATATCAAAAATATTAAAATATTATTAAAAGTTGTCCACATCAGTGCCGATAAGGCCACGTCAGCCAGTCGGCGTCCAGTCAGCAAAATCTGGCCAAAATTGGCCGGAAAGGACTGAATTGGCACAACTTAAAAATGTTTAGGACTAAATTGGCACCAAGAAAAGGTTTAGGACTAAATCGGCACAAAGACAAAAGGTTTAGGACTTTTTTGGCACTTTTCCCCATTGTAAAATGTAAGATCTTATAATTTATGGTGTCATGACATTTTAGAATACATAAAAGTATTATTTTTTTAAATTGAATGAGGCCTCGCTGATTTTCATAACTATACTACAGCGTTATAAAACAAAAATAATAGATTTATAGTACCATCAAAATCACATTCTATAATTTCAAAAATTCTTCCAGTTGCCCACTCTTTGAAAAAGTTTCATGCGTTCATAATTGCAAAGTCCTTATTCCAAACCTATAAGCCGTAGATGACCCCTCTTAAATTATGGATGAGACAAAGGGCTTTGGTTGATTCAGCAAGTTGCTGATTCGCATGTCTTTGAAAGTGCAAGATACTCTCTCCGAGAGAACTACTATATTCAATAAGGCAAAATGACGCAAATAATTTACATACGTTCTTGTTGGAAATTCAAAAACATTTGAGTATTTCATTACTGGGTGATTTGTTGCCAGAGGTGAGATAGATAATTCTTCGTAGCATAGATAATTGGCCAAGTCACAACAAGATCAGAAGAAAATGGAGATAATCAGCGACACTAACTAAGAGGACGCTGGAAACGTGTGTGATTAACCGACATCACCAATTCTCTAGAAATTTCAAATTCTGTTTTGCCCAGTAAACGCAATTTAGCAGTCGAATGAATGTCATCTGCTATTGTCTTAGGAAATGTTATCATGCTCTGTGAATCGGTCTTCAGTAAAATGGAGAGTTGAATCCAAAAACTTAAAATGATAAATACAATCTAGAAGTCCTTTGTGATTATATCTCACAGGAAAATGGATTACTTGAAATGCCAGTTGAACACAATCGGAAACACAAATGGCGCAACACGGGAATGCAGCTAAAGCAAATTATATTGCAGGTTAGTAGAGCAAGAAAAGAAGCGCTTGGTCTGCCAGTCCATTATCTCATATGTACAAACTTTAAATGATAATGACTCTCGAGAGCCACAGACCTATGTGATTTTATAATTACCTGATCTGAGCAAATAAAAATCGTCAAAGTCGATAGAGGATGATGCTAGCAATTAATTAGCCCTCGACACTCCTAACAACATTACACGAACACCTTAAATGGTAATTTTAATTTAACTTGGTCATATTTTGTTAGGGCATAGTATCAGATGGCTGCATTAAACTGCACAAATCAATTTGATAAACCAATCTTTACACTGGTAATGCTAATTGAAGCATGGCAAATACCAACTGTATAAAGTGGGAAGAAATGGGAAGAATAACAATTTGTGAGATTTTATGTCTGTCTAACAATACGACAACATATTATATCAATTAAAAAAAAAAAGTGTACTGTAGACAAGCTCGTGTCCACGGCCACAAGAATTGACATCTTTCCAGAAGGTGGACAATGGATTCATTTCTTTTGAGTTTAATCTAATTTGACTATTAATGGCACTAAGTAATTCAATATAAGTAGGCTATAATACTATTAGAGAGAATGGGATTACATGGGGTTATCCAAAAAAGAATTATTTATCTTGTATTGAAAATAAGACTGAGTACAGAGAACAAAATTTCGTCATTTGAACTCAAACTAGTTTCGCCACGTTGTCTTCTCTGAAGTTAAAGCCGTATGAGCACAAAAACTGCGGCCTAATTAAGGTCAACGCCGGTCCTAAGCAGGACCTTAAACTGCTCCACAGGCCTGGGTGGGTGCGGACCCTGGGTACCTGTGGTCCTCAGCATGACATTAAACTGCGCAAGGGGATAACCAACCCCACCGCCCTGACAGGCAATGAAGACAGAGGAGGGAAAGAACCCTTCCTGGGCCGAGCCGAAGCAGGTAAAATTGGTTGGTACTAAGCAGGACCTTAAAAGGCCTTGACAGCCCGGAAAGACGGGGCCAGGCTAATGGAGGGATAACCTCCCTAGGGTGGGAGTCCCTTTAGCCCCTGGCTAGAGCCTGGGAGATGGCTCAATAAAAAAGCTCTCCCCACTGGCCAGACCGCCACACCTCTCTCCGAGAGGTAATCTGGCCCCTTTGGATCCAAGCGGGCTTCCCCCTAGAAACACAGGGGCGCACAGCGCAGGAAATGAAGAAGACCGGGGAGGAGACTGCGGCCTAATTAAGGTCAACGCCATCTTTCGTTAGCTATTATAGTCAACCTCCCCTCCTCTAGAAACGATTGACTTGGGACGAGATCTGAGCTCGTAATTGCCAAGGGGACCCGCAACTTTTTTTTTATTTTTCCTACCTCGCGCGTTCGATAGAATTTAGAACTTGTGGCGTCACCCTCTTGGAATCGGCATAAGGAAATTCTTGCAGTAGCTACTTCCGTACAAATGAGAGAAAATAAGGCTCTGTTTGTTTTTTTTAATGTTAGTCTAACTGGGATTGAAGCATGCTCAGTATGTATATTTATGGATAGTAGAGAATTCATTTTTAAAGAATACTCTTAGAAATATCATTAGATATTAGGGATATTATTTCATATTTCATTATTTTCCAAGATAGCTTATTCTCTTATTAGATTAGATTATTTCCTTTCATATTTATATTATTCAAGTATAAATATGATTCTCTAATAAAGTCAATTGAGTATAGATAATTTTTACTGATTTTCTTTCCCCTCTCTTGAAAATCCTAGAATGTTTACACCCTAACCATATAAGATCATGATCAAACATGGACTCGAGGGGAAACATTTTTTAAAAGCAGGGAATGCCGATCCACAGTGAGTTGTGCAGCAATCGATTTACTGTGATCGATGGTTCTTGTGGACCATCTTTATATCCTGGGGCTACGCCATCCGATGCGAAGTGAGAGCAGTTCCGGCATTGGAGAAGCGGAAATCCATTAGTGTAAGTGTGCATTTTCAACTTTAAGGAATCGCATCCAGTTCCGTGTGCCAGACCCACGTTCTTCTTTTTCGAGAAGATCTCCAAAATCAAGGATAGTATTTTGAAAATAAGAAGTCGAATAATAAAATAGACAAAAAAAATATATGTGATCTATATTCATGGGGAGACTAGTAAAGAATTCCTTTTATAGATTAAACGATACAACAAATTATAACCACACTCGAATTACTAAAATGATTTTGATGTTTTCCAATTTCCAATTACACCAAATAACCCAAAAGTATCGAATCACATCATTTCTTTTGAAATAATTTTTCAATCTCGCAAACGAATTCACAGATCATACTAAGCTCTAATGAGAATTAAGGACTTGATCTGCCAATTTATTTTCATGCATACAAACTTTAATGATAATGACACTCGAAAGTCATAGACCTTTGTAATTTCGTAATTACGCAATCTAATTGAATAGGAATTGCCAGAGTCGATAGAGGAGAACTGTCGCGACCTATTTTTCGGGTGCACCACCTAAAACTAGGTTAATGGACTACTAAGTCTTTAAGCTTAGCTCGGGCTCTCCCAAAGCCCATACCAAATCGCGACTTAAAGTTTTAACATGCAAATGATTATTTTCTAGGAGTCGCCACTAATCGGTTTATGGTAGGTCGATTAGACACCTAAGTAAAATAATGGAGATTGATTTTACTCCTACGAACCAGAGACTAAAGGTACGGGGACTTAGTTACACTAGACTATCCTAGTGCCATTTCGGTACCATTTCTTTTTTTAATTTTCAAAAAATGTTTTTTTGCAGTCAGCTTGGATTTATCTTAATTTATTTTCCTAACATGTGAGGTGGTCATGCGGGTGCGCAAACCATTAATTTAACATTCAAGAAGGCAAATGCCTCATAGCAACGAATTGCAGATGATTAGAATTCACATCGACGATCTTAGACATGATTTCTATTTAACAAGCAATCAATCAATTTTGGTTTTTTCACTTTATTTAATGAAAATCATGATTTATGCAATGCATGTCATTAATCTATCATGAAATGATATGATAACATGACCTAAACTATATGGCATAAATAAGCATGCAATCTATCCTAAAGCATGAAATGAATTTATTCTAATTATTTTATATTTTCCATGAAATTTGAAATTAAAGAAATGCAACAATTAAATATGCAATCTAAATTAATCAAATGACCTAATTCTAATGACGGGTAATGCGATGCAATGACATACGAAATTATTTTAACTAAAATGACACGCAACATACAATTTAATATGCGAGTTACATGTCATGCGACATTTATTAAATGACTTAGTCTAATGACGAGGAAGTTCTAATTAAATGAACCTAATAAAAACTAAATGACGTGCATTTGATATTTCTATTTTTAAAAATGCAAAAATGATCTTGCTAGATTAAAATTCTATCTAATTTAAACTAAGGATTAAGTCACATTAAATCCTAATTTAAACTAAGATATTATCTTAATCTAATATGCAATTTATCTAAAAAGATGATCTAAATTTAAAATGAAACATGTCATTCTAACTTAATATGCTCAATGATTTTTTGTGATTTTCTTTATGAAAATTCGAAATTAAAATTAATACATAATTAAACATGCAATCCAAATAACAAACTAACAACCTAAATGAATGCATTTTTTTTGTTTTTTATATTTTCCTAAATTCGGAATAAAATCCCTATTCTAGATATGCAAGATAACAAGAAATATTCCAAAACAAATTGAATCCTAATTCAAATATTTTTTGGATATTTTTTTGATGGTTTTTCAAAATAAGCAATTATCAAATAAACATTGTATTTAAACTAATCAGGACATTCAATCAAATAAATGATTAAAATAATCGAAAAAATAACCTGTTGTCTCACAGGTCAAATTAGTGATTATCCTAACCCTAATTATCACGACAAAGAGTTCAAAATAACTAAAAATCTGATCCGAAGTCTTACGGATCAAATTAATCATTATATTGATTCAACACTTAAAATACTATCGACAAACCCCAAAAATTAATACAATTAAAAAAATGATCCGACATCTTACGGATCAAATTAGTAATTACAATAATTCTGGGGAAGACCCTGATAATGCCTACAAAATTCATGAAATGAAGATCACTTCAAATTTACACAATAACAACTAAACTTAAAAGAAATAGATAAAATAAAGTTAATAGAAAAAGAAAATAAAACTACCTAATTTCCTTTTCTTTTTTTTCTTTTTCACGTGTAACCGTGGGTCTCCAAGGGCAGCCGGTTGATTAGTCCGGCAAGGGAACTCCGGCAGAGGTAAACCAGTGATCTAGCGGCAGCAGAGGGATGCGGAGTACGGATCACGTGTGGGCGGACGGCCACCGGCGTCGGCTTTGCGTATGGCAACCGGCAGGCGCTCGGGCGGAGGAAGACTCAGGTGTCAGGGACTCGGCGCGGCGCGGCTGGCTTCGGGGCGGCGAGCGGCGCGGGTCGGCAGGATGTCGGGGGGAGCGAGCAGCGCGGGTCTGCCTGGCTTCGGGCAGAGCAGCAGCAGTAGGTCGGATCGAGCGGCGCGGGTCCGCCTGGCTTGTGACCTGGGTCGCTGATCGGAGGTCACGGCGGTCAGATGGGCGGCGGTGCAAGCTCCGGAAGGCAGCAGCGGGTCGCGACTGGGCTCCTGTGGGTTGGTCGGACGCAGGCGAGGGCTGGGACGGCACCAGGGCTGCTGGGCGGCGACGGCGAGATGGGTCGCGATTCTGGGTGTGGCCACGAACAGGACAGAGGCGAGGCGGAAGCGGCGTCGGGGCAGCACCGCGAGGTCCGGGTAGGTGTTGCGGGCACAGGTACTCAGCTCCGACTGTGGGGCAGCTACCGGCGGGTGGAGGAGGTGCGGATGTGCGTCGGAACTTCACAGGTCGTTGGGTGGAGCGGTGGAGCGTCCGATTCGATCCAGTCGTCTGTGCTTCCGCGTACTCCGGGGCGGCGTTGGGCAGATTGGCGTCGCGGGTCCTCCTGGCTTGCGATCTAGGTCACTTGATGAGAGGCGGGGAGGAATAGACGCAGACCGGTGCTCGGTGGAGGCAGACGCGGGGTCGTCGGCAGCAAGCAGGAGGCGGAATCGGGTCTGGCAGATGGAGGGCAAAGCGGAAACGTCCCCTCACCTCTGCCTTTTTTGTTTACTTTTTCTCACCTCTCTCTCTCTCTCACTTGTCGCACGTCCTCTCACCGGTCTGCCCTTTCTGTAGAAACTTCACTTTTCTTTTTTTCACTTTTTGACCTTTTTTTCTTCTTTCCTTCCCCCCTAAAACAAAAAGAAAAACCCCCCTTTTATAGACGAAACAAAACATGATCTTTTTTGTTAATATTTTCATCTCACGAATATTACTTATAACCTCTTGATCACAAAAATCCTTATCTCATGAATATTCTCCCCTGATTTCGTCATCCATTGATAAAGATAAGATTACAATGCGATTTTCTTAATTTCCAAAAAGTCATCATAATATCGCATCAAATCTTAAGTTTTTCACAAGATAATTAATTAAAAATAACGACGGGCTTGGGTTAATTTTCTCCTTTCGTGGGCCTAGCCCGGCCTGCCGAACTAGAGCTCGAAATACTAATTGAACCCATCCACCACCGGTCCTAAAAATAAAATAAATAATAAAAAAATGCAAAACATGTAAATTAAAAATAAATGCACCTAAAAATTATATGCTATGCAATTGAGCTATAATATTTTTTCTTAGGGGTTAAAAATTAATCCCTAATTTTTATGCAATAAATGACTAAATGGGTTGCCCAAAATTTAGGTGTCAACAAGAACATTAGCAATTAACTAGCTGCCGACACTCCCAATGACACACAAAAATACTTCAAATGGTAATTTTATTTAACTTGATCATGTATGGCATGATAGCAAACGGCCATATAAAACTGCACAAATCAATTTCATCAGCCAATCTTTACATCGGTGACACTACTATTCCTCCCTACGGTATGATGATCATTGATTTGTTCACTTTTCTTTAAGCGGGTAGAGATGGAGAGAATTAGCATAGCCACGGCAGCTCATCTCCTTTTCCGTTGATGATTGCCTAGTCATGTTTAGCATACTTTGATGGAGTCATTAGCCCTAAAGCGGACCTACATCTTCCTGTATAATTTACCCTTTTAATGCCTATTGAAGGTTCCTGCGTCAACTTAGTTACACAAGTGAGAACAATTCCTTGCGAAAATGGACCTTCTCTCCTCCAAAATGAATCCGATACATAAGACTACTTCACGAGCCATCTTGGGTTCAATATAATACGATAGTTTCTCAAGTTGTCGTAGCCCACATTTGCGGCCGAGTAATCCGCGAGCTAATCCATTAATTTAAACCCATCTCTTTTAAAAAACTCCGACGCCGCCCATGATTGAAGATTTCTACACGGTAAAAATCGAACATCTGAAGCTGCGAAAGAAAAAGTCGTACGTCTGAAAGTCCTTCCCCTTGGTCAAACCACGACAATTTCCACCTTCGAAGATGTCCTCTCATATCCCCTCACCGCCTATATATATATATGCATGGAAATAACATCCTCATCTCATTTTCATCGCAACACAACACGAAGGTGACACGACTTCGCCTCACAGCACATTCATATCAAATCTTTAAGTAACGACATGTCTTCGGCCCGCTTTGTCTTGCTCTCGCTCTGTTCCGCCCTCCTCCTCCAGGCCACCCTCGGCGCCGACCCTCTCTCCCACTTCTGCTCCTCCTCCGAGAACTTCACCGCAGGTAGCCCGTACGAATCCAACCTCAACAAGCTCACCAGCTTCCTCTACACCAAGATCCCTTCCTCGGGCTTTGGCCTCGGCTCCATTGGCCAATACCAAGACCAGGTCTATGGCCTCGCGCTGTGCCGGGGCGACACATCGCCATCAGACTGCAAGGCCTGTGTGGCGGACGCTGGCGCCGAGATCCGCCGCCGCTGCCCTCGCAACAAGGGGGCGATAATCTGGTATGACAACTGCATGTTCAAGTACCTTGACACCGACTTCTTCGGCCAGATCGACAATGCCAACAAGTTCTACATGTGGAACGTGAACAACGTGAGCCACCCGGAGGCGTTCAACGGCAAAGTAAGGGGGCTGCTAACCGGGCTGGTCGAGGAGGCTTACACTGTGCCAAAGCTGTACGCGACTGGAGAGATGGGACTGGAGGATAAGACGAAGCTGTACGGATTGGTGCAGTGCACGAGGGATCTGTCGGCGACCGAGTGCAAGGAGTGTCTCGAGGGCGCAATCGGCGAGCTTCCGAGCTGTTGCGACGGGAACGAAGGTGGGCGAGTGGTTGGCGGGAGCTGCAACTTTGGATACGAGATTTACCCTTTTGTCAATGTTTAAGGGTCCTCGCCCAAGGACCTAACTAAGTGTGGTTTGATTATTCGCTAGCTGGGGTGTTCCTAATGTAATACATAGTAAATAAAGTGAAGGCGAGTTTGGGAATTCACCTGAGACTCTTTCATTATTTTAATGGTTTATATAGGCCGTTTGCAAATAGAAATTTGATGTTTGTCATGACTGATGCCTTATACAAATGTTATCATTATATTTTAAGTTAGCATAACTAAGACTATTCACAAGTTTATATTGTGTGACTGTTATGATATAGAAGTTATAGTGCACGCGTGCGTATATATATGTAATGAAAATCCAATCATCCACAAGTTGATGCATAAAAATTTATCATCTACAAATTATATGGCATTTTTCATTGCCATTTTGCCAATGTTATGTATGTAGAAATGTTTTCGGAATGGTTGGTGCAACTTTTTTTTTTTTTTTTGGACGATGGTGCAGAACTTATTATTATTGTGGCAGTACCTTTCTTGTTTGTGACCATTCAATACCCTAGGTAAAGAGAATGCCGGTGATTGTGTTCAAATATTGATGTATCCAATCATATCATGTGCTTGGCCAAATTTTGTATTCCTAGGTTTAGTCCAGATAATCCTATTAAGATCAGAGTTACCTCACTTAACTCAGTCCAATTATAATGTAATTTATGTGAGCTTAATACTACTAAATGGTAATGCTCCTAATGTGTAGATGTAATTTAATATTTTTGTTTGGGAGTCAAGATTGATCCATAATTTTTCTATGCAATGAATGAGGTCACCAATAATTTGGTGTCACCAAGAGAAGTTTCGAGAAATTCCCACCAAAAATATAAATATTGTCACCACTTGACCAACCTCTATCATAAATAACCATGTGTAGAATGTCATGGTATATGGATTTACAATTTTGTACAGATGTTTACTATATCTAATTGAATTTAGGTTCAAAATGTCCTAAAGCGCAAAATTTTAAAATTTACAACATTTTGCCCATCAAAACTAAAAAGCAAAACATTCTAAAGTTCCTTTCGTCTTTAACAATGGAAAGGAAAGGACAAGACCACCTTTCATACATTTCTACTGGTCCAGAATTCGAATGTCATTTTTTTTTTTAAATTGTGATCAAGTGCAAATGGGATTCTTGTGTATTTTATGATATTTTACAATGACCGATGGTGTGTTCACCACAAGTGGAAAACGTTGTACAATGTAATATCTTATAGTTTATGGTTTCATGACATTTTCTAATGCATAAAAGTATTAGTTCGTTTAATTGAATGAGACCACGCTGATTTCCATAACTATACTACATTGGCATAAAACACAAAACAATAGATTCTATAGTACCTTAAAAATCCCATTCTATAATTTCAAAAATTCTTCCAGTTGCCCACTCTTTGAAAATGTTTCTTGGGTTCAAAATTGCAAAGTCCTTGCTCCAGACCTATAAGCCGTAGAGGACACCTCTTGAACTAGGAACGGGACAAATGGATTCCGTTGATTGAACGGGTGACTGATTCACAAGTCTCTAAAAGCACAAGATACGCTCTACGAGAGAATTACTGTCTTTAATAGGGAAAATGATATTAATAGTTTACACACGATCATGTTTGAAATTCAAAAACATTCGAGTATTTCATTATTGCATGATTTGTTTTATTATGCCAGAGGTGGGATACATAATTCTTCGAAACATAGACAATTAGCCGAGTCGCATCAAAATCAGAAGAAGTTTGAGATAACAGCGACGCTGACGAAAAGGACATTAGAAAGTAGAGATGTGCGTGATTACCTAAAATCACCAACTCTTTAGAATTTTAAAATTCTGATTTGCCTAGTAAACGCAATTTACCAGGGAAATGGAGTGTTATCTACTATTATCTTAGGGGATATTATCCTGGGTCGTGCTCCGATGAATCAATCATCACTAAAATTATAAATTTGTTACATTATGTTATGTGCTAATGTTGGAAATCACTGTATTTAGCAATAACAAATAATCACACAAGAAATATATTACGTATCACTTGTGTATGTGATTTAAATGCTTTTAATATACATATGGGTCTCCCTCCACCTTTGTGCTTAAACATTTCGATAAACTCTTTTATATGGTATCAAATACAAGTTTACAAGTTTTGCACAATCCACTCGCATGCACGACTCCATCAAATTCCTCATGTTGTAAATTCGGCTTACATGTGAGAGGGGCATTAAAATATTAAGGCTCCGCTTGTTTTTCGGAAAATATGACATTCCTAGAAAATATTTTTTAAAGAATCATTTTCCACAAAATAATAATATTTTCTAGTATTTGGCTAAAACATGAAAATGATCCCACCATTAGGTATTCTATTTGATTTTCCTCCGTGCACTCATTTTGATCATTTTTATTTATTTATTTATTTATTTGTTTCTTTTTATTTTTTAGAAAAATCAAAATTTTAATTATTTTGTATTTTCTTTTTTAAAAATTAAAAATTTTAATTGTTTTTTCTTTTTCATTTTATATTCCTTAGTCGATTGCCGAACATGGTGACAGCCGGCGAGCTTGGGCTCAAGCCTCGCCGCCCTTGATTTGGCGAGGCCCAAGCCTCATGGCCCTTTAGTAACGCTCGAGTGTTGCAAATCTGGTGACGCTTGAGCCTCACATTGACAACCGGCTCAAGAAAAAAAAGGGAAAAATAAATAAAAATTAAAAATTCTAATTTAAAAAAGAAAATGAATGCAAAATAAAAAAATAACTAAACAAAATGGTGAAAGAAAGAGTAGTGGAAAATGTTTTCCCTTTTTGAAAAAAGAAAAACATTTTCCTGACTTTTGAATGAGTTTTTTCCATTGGTGGAAATGTTTTCATTGACTAATTTATTTTTTTGTGAAATAAACATTGGAAAATTTGGAAAATGTTTTTCTGGGAAATATTTTCCGTGAAGGCTCCGTTTGTTTTGCGGAAAATAATTTTTAAGAAAAAATTTTCAGAATTTTCCAGCGTTCATTTAATGGAAAATAAATTACTTAGGAAAAACATTTTTCATGAAAGGAAAAAAATCTTCTAGGGAAAAATATTTTCCTCACTTGCTCTCTCTCATCTCACATCCCTACAAGCCCCCACTTCCTTCTTTTCCTTTTTTTATTTTTTTTATTTTTAAAGAATTTGAATTATTTTTTCTTTTTCTTTTCTTTGTTTTCCCTCTTCTTCTTTCTCGGTTGGTCGCCGACCTCCTCACTTGCTTTCTCTTATCTCACACCCTTACAAGCCCCCACTTCTTTTTCAAAAAATTAGAGTTATTTTTTTTTTCTTTTTTCATTTTCCTTTTTCTCGTCTTCATTTTCCTCTTCTTCTTTCTTGGTTAGTCACTAGCCTCCTTACTTGCTTTCTCTTATCTCACATTCCTACAAGCCCGCACCTCTTTCCTTTTTTTTTTTTTTTTAAATATTCGAGTTATTTTTTTCTCTTTTTCTTTTCTTTTCTTTGTTTTCCTCTTCTTCTTTCTTGGCCGATCACCGGCCTCCTCACTTGCTCTCTCTTATCTCACATACCTACAAGCCCCCACTTCTTTCTCTTTTTATTTCTTTATTTCTTAATTTCTTTTCTTTATTTTCCTTTTCTTCTTTCTCAACCACTTGCTAGCCACGATGATGGCCAACAACCGGCCATAGGTGAGGCTCGAAGTCAGTGAGCTTGAGGCTCACCAATCTAGCGAGGCCCAAGGTCAGCGAGCTTGAACCTATGGCGAGGCTTGCACTCGTTGGCCTCGTGCTTGTTGGTGAGCTCGAGGCTCACCTGTGGCCAGTCGCTGGCCGTCACCATGGCCAACAACTAGTTCAAGAAGAAGAGAAAAACAAGGAAAAGGAAAAGAGAAATAAAAAATAATTTAATAATAGATTTTAAAAATATAAAAAAAATAAATCGATTTTTAAAAAATAAAATAATAATAAAATTATTGAAAAAAAAGTGCATGGAGCAAAATATTTTCTTTACTAAGCAATGAAAAATATTTTATATTTCATTTTTAAGTTTCACCTAAATCCCTGAAAGTAATTATATTTTCCTGGAATATAGCTTTCTAGAAAATATTTTTCAAAAGCGCCACCTTTCTCGCGAAACAAAAGAAACATTAGAGAGTTGGTATTTTCTATGCTTTATCGAAGTAAGCTAAACATAAGTAGGCAATCATCAACGGAAAAGGAGATGGGCTGCCGTGGGCTATGCTAATTCTTTCCGTCTTGTGTCTACCAACTTAAAGAAATGTGAGAAGGCAATCATCATTATATCGTAGCGAGGAATAGTAGCATTGCCGATGTAAACATTGGTTGATGAAATTGATTTGTGTAGCTTTTATACAGCCGTTTCCTACCATGCCACAGCAAAATAGGACCAAGTTAAATAAAATTACCATTTGAAGTATTTTTGTGATGTTGTTGGGAGTGTCAAGGGCTAGTTAATTGCTAATGTTGTCCTATATCGACTATGACTATTCCTATTTGATTAGATTGTGTGATTAGGGAATTACAAAGGTTTGTGACTTTTGAGAGTCATTATCATTAAAGTTTGTATGAGGATAAATTATCAGACCAAGCCCTCCATTCTCATTAAAGCTTAGTAAGATTTTGAATTCCTTTGTAAAAATGAGAAATTGTAGGGTAAACACATGTGGGTCAATGAGTGTAATTGGAGATTGAAAAACATTGAGAATGTTTGAATAACTCAAGTGTAAATGTAATCTTCATTGTATCGTTTAATTTATAGTGTAATTGTTTGTTGCTCTCCCCATGAACATAAGTCACATCGACTGACCAAACCATGAAAATTCGGCATTCGATTTATTTTCTCGTTACGTTAAATTTATTATTCGATCACTTATTGTCGTAGCACTGTCCTTCCTCTTGGAGATCTTCTCGAAAATAGAACATGGATATGGCACGTGGAACCTTCCTCTTGGAGATCTTCTCGAAAAAAGAAGAACATGGATATGGCACGTGGAACCGGACGCAACTCCCTAATGTTGAAAACGTATGATTTGTTAATAGATTCCCACTTCTCCAATGCTAGAATGTCTCTCCCATTTTGATTGCATCGGATGGCATAGCCCTAGGATACACATGTGGTCTAAGAGAATCACCGATCCTAGTAAATCCATTGTTACCATACTCAGTTGCTTTGAAGAAATGTTTCACCTCGGGCTCATATTTGATCATGATCTTATGTGGTTAGGGCGTAAATATTGTAGGATCTTCGAGAGAAAAGAAGAGAGAATTAGTTCATCTTTACTTAATTGAAGAGAAGGGTATTTATATATGAACAAAATGCATAGAAAAGAAAATAATATAATCTAATAAGGAAATCAACAATTTTAGAAAATAAAAAAATATTAAATAACATCCCCGATATCTAATGATATTTTTAAAAGTATTATCTAATAGAGAATTCTCTACCATCCATAAATATACAACATAGGGCATGCTTCACTCCCTATTAATATCAAAAGAACAAACACAACCTTCTTTTCTCTCCTTAGTCATGCAATTGTAATCAGGCATGCGCGGCATTAGTCGCTGCAAGAATATCCTTTGGAGATCTTCTCAAAAAAAGAAGAATATGGATTTGGCACATCGAACTAGATGCAACTCCCTAATGTTGAAAACATATGCTTTGTTAATAGACTCCTGCTTCTCCAATGCCAGAATGTCTCTCCCACTTTGATTGCATCGGATTGCGTAGTCCTAGGATACATATGTGGTCCACGAGAATCACCAATCCTAATAAATCGGTTGTTGTAGAACTCACTTGCTCTTCAGAAATGTTTCACCTTAGTCTCATATTTGATCATGATCTCATGTAGTTCCTTGCCACCTCTACTTCTCCAAGAGCAATCACAAGCAGAATGTCGAAAAGGCATAAATATTCTAGGATCTTCAAGAGAAAAGGAGATAGAACCAATTCATCTATACACAATTGAAGAGAAGGGTATTTAAACCTAAACAAAATGCGCAGGAAAGTAAATAATCTAAATTAATAAGGAAATCAACTATTTTATAAAATAAAGAAATATTAAATGATATCCCCAATATCAGATGATATCTTACCATCCATAAATATACATCAGCACAAGGCATCCTTCACTCCCAGTTGATATCAAAAGAACAAACACATTCTTCTTCTCTCCTTAGTCATGCAACTGTGATGGGTCATGGGCGGCATTAGTTACTGTAAGAATACCCTCTGGCCGATTCCAACAGGGTGACGCTGCAAGATTCTAAATTCCATCGAGCGTGCAACGGAGGAAAAAAAATAAAATTGCGGGTCCCCTTGGCAATTACGAGCTCAGATCTCATCCCAAGTCAACCACTTTCCATGGGGGAGGGGGGGGGGCGGTGGGCAGAGGTTGACTAGTAGCTAATAAAAGACGGTGCCGGCCTTAATTAGGTCGCAGTTTTAGTGCTTATACGGCTTTAACTTCAGATTAACAAAATGGCGAAGCTAGTTCAAGGTCAGATGACGAAATTTTGTTCTCTGTACACGGTCTTATTTTCAATACACGATAAATAATTCTTTTTTACGTAACCTCATATGCCTACTTATATTGGAGTACTAAGTGCCCCACAATAGTGAAATTAGATTGAGCTCGAAAGCAATGAAACCATTGTCCACCTTCCAGAAGTTCTCATGGCCGTGGACACGAGCATGGCTACAGTAAACAACATTATTTTTTTTTTATATATATATTATTGATATGATATGTTATTGATGGGCTTTTTTAGTCTATGTGATGATGGGCCTGAGTGGGCCCGTTCGCCCATGTTGGGCCTAAAAGCCTGGCCCGCAAGATAAGGGCCCATGGAGAAACGGTTACGATATGAAAGGTTACGTTGTTTAGATACAAGGGGTTGTGTCTTTTGAGAGAACGTTACCCGTTGAAGAATTACATTTTTTGGAGAAGACGTAAGAGAGAAAAAGAAATAGGGAACGTACCCTTTGGTGTACGTATGTTGTTTCAGTCTCTCTCTCCCTCCAAGAAGCGTAAGATGCTACGCTCTCAAAAACGACGTTTTTTCCCCTTACAGCAACAGTACGCTTCTCGGTAGAACGGAATCAGGATTCTTCCTCAAACTTCAACGTTGGTGTTTAATCTATGGATAATAAGGTACACTTGATTTCGTGGTATGTCTTTGATCGGTGATACATGTTTGTTCTTGGGCTCGTCTTCCGCATTCGTTTTAGAGGTTCGATTTAGTGTCAAATCCGTTTTAGGGAATTAATAATTCCCAACATTGGTATCAGAGCCCTAGTTCATGTTTCCCGATCCCCTTTTTATGTTATTGAATTATTTTCGTGGTCGAAATTTGAGAAAAGCCGCTGCCGGTCGATCGGGGATGGAAAATCCCGACACCCGAGTACTGTTCACCCTGTTTTTTGATTTTCTGTAAATCGAACTTCAATTCTCATAGTGTAGGATCGAAGGTCTCGTTGACATGAGAAAAACGAATGGCGGATCGCTGCCGGGTACCACTGGACGCGCCGCCACGCGCGGCTGGAACAAACGGGGATCATCGGCGCGAGCAACGCATGCGCCGATTCGGTCCCCCGAAGGCGCGTGCGTCGCACACGCCATTTCGGCCCTAGGCACGTGCAACGCACGCGCGGGGTGCTGGCGCATGCCACGCACACGCCGACTGACGTCATGGTGACGTTAGCTCGCACACACATGCGGCACGTGCCGGTCGGTTTGTCCGACTGGCCCGACCAGGCCGTCTGGTCCGACCCAGCCCATCCGGTTCGACTCGACCGCCCGTTGACCCGATTGACCCATTGACTTTGACCCGTTGACCGTTGACCATCGTTGACATGCGTTGACCACCGTTGACTGGCGTTGACCAGCCAAAAAAAAAAAAAGGAAAATTTTGTATTTTCCAATTTATTCGTTATGGATTATAAGTAATCTCTTTTTTTTATTTTTGCATTTCTTGCATGAAATATGGAAATTCTGTATTTTCCCTTTTGTTCATTGTGGATTATAAGTAATCCATTTTTGTTCTGCATTTGTTGCAGAAACTATGATGCGTTATGCACGCATACCTGCATTTCTGAGAATGGAGGAAGAAAATGCAAGACTTAAAGGGCTAATGATAGAGTTAGCTAATTACTAGTGGAATGATAGTGATGTAGTACACACGTGGTCAAGGTTAATCAGATGATACAAGAAATCATCTGGAATGGTTATCTTTTGCCAGATTTTGAGAAGGTGCCAGCTTTAATGAACACTCTTCCACCTGAATGGCAAGTAGTGTTAGATCGCTTATGGGAGGTCAACATGGTCCCGGATTATAGGAGGCTTAAAGTAGCTTTTGTAAGAGAATACTATAGGATCGAGTTAACTAAAACTTCAATCCTTGGGATGAGTGCCACATGGTGCAGAGTGAATGCGCCTTGGAGGTGGCATGAGAGCTCTCCAAAAGTCTTTCCGTGGTTGGCCAATGTGCCTTCAGAATTCTTAGAGAATTTTACAGATATATTAGAAAAGACTTTTCCTATGTATTTTTTAGATTAGTCTGAGTTGTTTTTAGGTGTAAATATCTCTTTCTATGTTGATATTTTCCTCTGGATATATTACTTAGTGTAATTGACAATTCGTTGTGGGAAGTTCAAGAAAGTTTTAGTGACTTTGCTGAACTTATTTTGCATAGAAGATTATATTAATGATAGTTTTAAGTTAGAATTTTTGGATGATGATTGAAAACACAGTGACCTTTTGATTCCAAAATCTTACTTGAAATTATTCATTAATATGATGGGTCTGTACAAAATGGATGCATAATAGGCATTAATAATTTGTGCATATGTGTCTGATATGTTCAGATCGATGGCTTCAGCAACTAAGAACATAATTGCTGATTTGAACAAATAAGACAAATTGAACGGTGAGAATTGTGAAATATTGAATATGAAAATTTAATATGTGCTTGAAAAGCAAGAAGCACTAGAAGCTCTTGACCATGTTATGGAAGAACTTGAGGATGCTATGCGCCACCTTGAGCTAGCAGAGGACTGCCTCAAGGCATTTGAGAAGGAAACACATATTTGCTATATTGCTTCCAGCTCAGAAGGAGCTTCGAGCTCTAAGCGCAAATGCATTGATTCGTTCAATATGTGGAAATGCAAGGGATCAAGTCCTTCTTGTAAGAAACTAAGAGCTAACCAACATAAAAGAAAAACGTCCTCGAGTGAAGAGTATTTCAAGGGTGAAGTGTTACAACTGTGACCAGAAGGGTCATTATGCTCGCGATTGTCACGAGTCAAAGAAGGTACTCACCCCTTGTACTCTTAAGAACTTTGCTAATGTGTCAAGTTCTGTATTCTTAGCTAAATCTAATCTTTTGTGTACTGTAGATTCGGGAGCAACAAACCATGTAGCGAAGGATAGAGAATCCTTTGTGGAATTCCGACGAGTACCAACTGGAACTAAGTTGATCTATGTAGGAAATAACTCCAGAGCAGAAGTAAAAGGAATTGGCACCTGCCAACTGAACATGCATGGTGGACGCACTTTATTCCTACATAATATATTGTATGCTCTGGAGATTCGTCGGAATTTAGTGTCTATTTTAGTGTTGGTTAAGCTTGGTTTTAATATGAACTTCCATAATAGTGGTGTGGATTTGTATTTGGATACAAATTACTATGGTTGTGGTTATTTTCTAGATGGTTTTATTGTATTAAATGTTGACTATAGTAATGCCAGTGTTTGTTATTCCCTTTTCACGTCTCCTAATTCATATGATAATGATGTGAATGTGTGGCAAGCTAGACTTGGTCATATTGGCCAATAATCTATGAATAGACTAGCTAAAGAGGGCTTGTTGGGCAACATTGAAAAAGTCGATTTGCCCATGTGTGAGTATTGCCTAGAAGGGAAAACGACAAGGAAACCATTTGGAAAAGGTAAAAGAGCTAAATTTTCTTTGTAATTAATCCATTCTGACATCTGTGGTCCGATGAATGTGAGAGGAAGGCATGGTACTGTTTATTTCATCACATTTATAGATGATTATACTCGATTCGGATATGTCTATTTGATTTTTCATAAATCTGAAGCGGTTGAGTTGTTTCAAAAGGTTATGAATTTGGTAGAAAATCAATTAGACAGGAAAATAAAAGTATTGCGATCCGATCGAGGTCGAGAATATTTATCTGATGAGTTCAGAAAATTATGTGATGAAAAAGGAATAGAAATACAATTGTCTATTCCATATACTCCTCAACAAAATGGTGTTGCGGAGAGAAGGAACAGAACCCTATTGGAAATGGTTAGATCCATGATGGCGCATGCTAACTTACCTATCACTTTTTGGAGTGATGCGTTGTTAACTGCTGTCTATATACTTAACCGGGTGCCTTCCAAATCAGTTACTTCCACTCCATATGAGTTATGGACAAGTAGAAAACCGGACTTGAGTTTTCTTAAACCATGGGGTTGTGCTGCTTATACTCATGAGCCCTCTCACAAGTTTGGGAAATTGGGTTCCAGAGGAAAGAAAAGTATCTTCATAAGATACTCTAAACACTTGAAAGGGTATGTGTTCATAAGTGAGCAGGAAAGTGGAAGTCTAACTGAATTCGAATAACGGGATGTCACATTCTTAGAGAATGAATTTCCTAAGAAGGGCGAAATAGGTGAGGATTACTCCCTATTTGAAACCTTGGATCCAGATAATGAATTTAGTGGAG
The DNA here is from genome assembly GCA_016097605.1 of Eucalyptus guilfoylei. Taxonomy (NCBI): domain Eukaryota; kingdom Viridiplantae; phylum Streptophyta; class Magnoliopsida; order Myrtales; family Myrtaceae; genus Eucalyptus; species Eucalyptus guilfoylei. The sequence continues at coordinate 22,908,270 of CM027860.1, forward strand.
TTCGTCCAAGTGGGAGTAACATGAGAAGTGATGAATTTAATTCAACTCACTCTCAATTACAACCACATGATGAAATGATATCGTCATTATCTAATCCAAGTGGGAGCATAATGGGGAATGATGTGCAAAGTGTACAATCCCCCATATGACGAACAAGTCGCAAAAGTATTCCCCGTCGACGTTTTGACATTGAAGGGGAAACTTTTATGGTTGCTCCACAAGATGAAGATAAGCCAAGAAATATTAATGAGGCTCTAAATTGCCCTAGTAAGGAAAAATAGATGCATGTAATGGAAGATGAGATGGAGTCAATGAAGTTAAATCATGTTTGGGAATTGGTTGATCTTCCAAAAGGACGCAAAGCTATTGGGAACAAATGGGTTCTCAAAATAAAGCGTAAAGCTAATGGCTCGATAGAAAGGCATAAGGCTTGCCTTGTGGCGAAGGGGTATAATCAATAGGAATGAATTGATTATGAAGAAACATTTTCTCCTGTAGTGAGATTTACCTCAATTCGCATTATTCTGGCAATAGTGGCAAGTATGGATCTTGAATTACATCAAATGGATGTAAATACTGCTTTTCTCAATGGAGAATTAAATGAAGAAATATATATGGAACAACCTGTTGGTTTCATAATGAAAGGCCAATAAGAAAAGGTATGTCGACTTTTGAGATCAATATATGGCCTTAAGCAGTTGTCAAGACAATTGTATATACGTTTTCATAATGCCATAAGGACATATGGTTTTACAATGATTGATGAGGATCATTGTGTATATATCAAAAGATCTAAAGATCAATTTGTGATCATATCATTATATGTTGATGATATACTAATTGCCGGAAGCAATATGGAGTTTGTTGACACTGTCAAGAGTTGGTTATCTTCCAACTTTGAGATGAAAGATATGGGTGAGGCTGCATACATTCTTGGAGTTAAGATTTCAAGAGATCGTTCGAAGAGATCATTATCTCTTTCGCGAGAAACATACATAAATAAGGTTCTTGAACGATTTCGTATGCAAGATTGTAAACCCATTAATACTCCTATTGCAAAAGGTGAAGGATTGAGCCATAGACTGTGTCAAAGGACTCTACAAGAAAAGGAACAAATGAAATATGTTCCTTATGCTAGTGCTGTGGGATGCTTGATGTAAGCTATGATGTGTACAAGACCTGACATATGTTTTGCAGTTAGATACCAATCCAATCCAGGTCAAGCACATTGGAAAGCCGTTAAAAGAATACTGAGGTATTTGAAAGGAACTACTGATTACAAGCTGAATTACCAAGGAAAGGATCTATGGCTTGAAGGCTATTCAGATGCTGATTGGGGAGGAGATTTGGATGAAAGGAAATCTACCTCTGGTTTTGCTTTCTTACTGAATAATGGCACCATATCTTGGAGCAGTAAGAAGCAAACATGTATAGTCTTGTCCACGATGGAAGCTGAGTTCGTGGCATTATCAGCAGCAGTATAAGAAGGTGTTTGGCTTAAGAGATTTTTGGATCATTTAGGTGTTATTGGGTATGCTGCAAATCCATTATTGGTTAACTGTGATAGCCAAGCAGCTATAGCGTACACCAAAGATCCAAAATATCATGGCAAGACCAAACATATAGATACCAAGTATAATTTTGTCAAGGATATGGTTGCATGAAAAGATGTGAACTTACAGTACATAACTACGCATAGAATGGTAGCAGATCCTATGACAAAGCCAATACCTAGAGATGTGTTTTGTGGTCATGTAAAATCTCTAGGACTGCGTAAAGGCTGATATACTGAATATTGTAATTTCCCTAAAGTGTTCACATTTAATGAATTTGTGTTTTTTCATCATTAATGCCTATGAATCTTTGTTTGACGTTTATGCATCTTAATGCTTAATGCATTATATAAAGTTGAGAAACTATGTCGGACAGATGAAAGATTAGCCCACTCACACGGGTAATCGCCTCTATTTACAGTGTGATAAATAGAGATGAGACGGTTTTTAAGTTGATTATCTAGGTGATAATCGAGAGCTCAAGCTTAAAATGTATATGTCGCCTTAACTAAGTGTTAAGATGAGGACATAATATTTTCTATGTCCGAAAGTAAAATAACCAACGAATTTTACTTTATCTGTCTATGATGCCAGATGTGAGTTCTGATGAATTCTGTGAATGAATAGATATGTGAACTCAAGTTAGACATTGTGTATGTCTGACCTATCATCTGTACGGTATTAAAGATGTAGACATATGCTTCATGGGAAATGAATTAAATATCGTAATACATATTTCATATTACGTATGCATGAGACGACCAATAAGAGTGGCAAAAGTTTGATCTCAACTTTTATGTCGTGTGAGACTCTTGAGGAAAAGAGTTCCTCAATTTAGTGCCCTCGTAACTCTTATTTATTCTCAAAATTTCTATTCAGTGTTTGCTATCTTAAGATGTTGCCAATGATTATGAATTGATTCGATCTAATGGGACATTTTTAGAAAAGCAAGCTGAATTGAAATTGGGAGTTTGAAGGAAAGAGGAAGATCGAATTTGGAAAATCACATTCTAGTTTTGTATTCATTGGTCGACCAATTATGATTGTTTTTGGGATAATCATAATTATGAATACAATATATCAATAATTAAAAAGAGATCAAGAGAGAGATATAAATGTGATCGATCGATCTAGGGTACTACATACTAAATCTACTTAAAGTGTGATGCCCATTATGAGCTGTTATATATTCTTAACAGATGTATGGCAACGAGCTCTCAAAGTATGCTGGTCGCACGGATTATTTACCGGTATGAATGTTGCAGAGAGGTAAAGAGGATCCTGTTTAGCGCACCATATGCGAGTGGGAGATGATGGGTTTTTTTAGTCTATGTGATGTTGGGCCTAAGTGGGCCCGTCCGCCCGTGTTGGGCCCAAAAGCCTGGCCCGCAAGATAATGGCCCATGGAGGAACAGCTACAATGTGAAAGGTTGCGTTGTTTAGATACAATGGGTTATGTCTTTTGGGGGAACGCTACCTGTTGAAGAATTACGTCTTCTGGAGAAGATGTAAGAGAGAAAAAGAAATAGGGAACGTACCCTTTGGTGTACGTACATTGTTTCAGTCTCTCTCTTCCTCCAAGAAGCATAAGACGCTACGTTCTCAAAAACGACGTTTTTTCCCCTTACAGCAACAGTACGCTTCTCGGTAGAACAGGATCAAGATTCTTCCTCAAACTTCAACATTGGTGTTTAATCCGTGGATAATAAGGTATGCTCGATTCCATGGTGTGTCTTTGATCGGTGATACATGTTTGTTCTTGGGCTTGTCTTCCGCATTCGTTTTAGGGGTTCGATTTAGTGTCGAATCCGTTTTAGGGAATCAACAATTCCCAACAGTTATCGTATTGTTAGACTGATATAAAATCTCATAATTTGTTGTTCTTCCCATCTTTTCCCACTTTATACAGCAGGTATTTCCCAATGCTTTGATTAGCTGGGCTTCATCCAGTGACCACAACTTGAGCTCTGAAAAAGGTATCATAGCGTCAAGGCAATTGCCATCACAGTGTTTGTAGGAATAATAGCATTGCCGGCGTAAGGATTGGTTTATCAAATTGATTTGTGCAGTTGTATAAGGCCGTTTAATACTACGCCATGACAAAATATGACCAAATTAAATTAAAATTACCATCTAATGTGTCTTGTAATGTTGTTAGGAGTGTCGAGGGGTAATTAGTTGCTAATGTCATCCTCTATTGACTGTGACGATTTTAATCTGATTATATCGAGTATTATAGAATCACACAGGCCTGTGGCTCTTGAGAGTCATAATCTTAAAGTTTGAACATTTGAGATGATGGACTAGCAGACTGAGTGCTTCTTTTCTTGTTCTAAAAACCTGAAATATAATTTGCTTTAGCTGCATACCTATGTAGCACCATTTGTGTTTCCGATTGTGTTCAACTAGCATTTTAGGTAACCATCACTTAATTTGACTGGAAATCGGCTTACTTCCTTTTTCTTATAAATTTCATATGCCATCGCAAGGTTTCTATAACAAAAAATTAGAAAGGCTTCATTTCATACAGCAAGAGGGGTAGGGGCATGAATGAGATGAAGGTACTATCGTATACCAATATACAATTTGTACAGGTGCATGTAGCATTTGTATTAATTTGAAAAAAGTTTAGTTGATTTTGCAGAAATATCCCGAGAGAAAATCCGTTAAGGGGCTCCACTTCTGGAATTAATCTTTGAATAAGTCTACCAGATAAGCTAGACTTCCAGGGCAAATGGTGAAAAGAAAAGTTTACTAGAAACATCACGGTTTGACTAGCTAGCAAATGAAACCTCGTACATGTTTGTGTTCTTCTTCACATGTATGAGTCTAGAAGACTTTTTTTTTTTAAAGAATATTCTAGAAGATATTATGAGGTTACATCTTGCATATATTTCAATGCATTTTTTCTGTGTGGGTCCACACGTATTTTTCAACGGTTACTCAAGTCTAGAAGTCCCTTCAACGAACATGCAAACGGATTTATCTCACAGGAAATTGATAGAGCGTTCAATTCAAAAAACTTAAAATGATAGATGAAGAGAGACCGTATGCTTACAAAAAGCATATAAATCTCATAAGCAAACGGCATTTAAAGCTCATCTCCTTTTCCATTGAAGATGGCCTAGCGATGTCTGCAACATCAGCAATTTTTACCTTACTTTGCAAGTTTCTTCAGCTCAAAAGTGGACCTACATCTTCCTGCATAACTTACCCTTTTGATGCGTAGTGAAGCTTTCTGCGTCAGCTTAATTACACTGCGTACGAGAATGGACCTTCTCTCCCCACAAAAAACAATCCGATACATGAGATTACTTCACGAGCCATCTTCGGTTCAATATTGTCGCGACCTTTCTTTTTTGGCGCCCGATCAGGGGTGAGCGCCTTGCGGAGTCTAATGGTTCAGCTAAATTTATTTTAGCCCGAACTCTCCCAAGTCCATCAATTCACGACTTAATGGTCTAAATTTTTAACCTGCAAGTTAATTTTTAAAACGGAGTCACCATTAATCGATTTGGGGTAGGTTGATTAGAAACCTATGCGAAGTATTGGGAGAAATACTCGCTCCTGTGCAACCAGAGAAATTAGGATCGGGGACTTGATTACACTAGTTAATCACTAGTGCCCTTTCGGTACCTAATCTTGTTTAAACCTTGAGGCTTTTTGGATTTTTGAGGGCTTTTCCATGCATTTTGGGGAGGAAAAACATTTTTTAGTCTTTTTCTCATTTTTTGGACATAAAAGGGATTTTTGGATTTTTGGGTATTTTTAGAAAATACAAGTCCTTTTGGCTTTTTATGAATTTTTTTTTGGCTTTTTCATGAATTTTTGGCTTTTTTTGGATTTTTGGCATTTTTTGGAAAATATGAAATATTTTTTATTTTTTATTTTTTTTGAAAAATAAATATTTTTTAATATTTTTTGGAAAATAAATTATTATTATTATTTTTAATTAAAATATTATAATATTATTATAATAATATAAAAACGAACCGGGTCGGGTTCCCGGGTTGGGATCGACCCGATTCGCGATCCGCAAACCTGGCGTTGCGGGCCTGACTCGGATTTTTTGATTGTTTTTTTTTTTTTTAAATGTAAAAGCCCAAACCCACTTTGGCCCATTCTTATAAAAACCTCAGCCCGAAGGCTACCCGGCCCATGCGCACAGGCCCATCTCAGGCGGAAACCCTACCTAGTTCAAACCCACGCCCGACCCGGTTTTCAGCCGCTGACCCGACTTGCAGCCGCGACCCGATTCCTAAAACCCTACCCGGATTCGTGACCCGCTTTGATCTCGCCGACCCGACCTGCTCGTACCCCTCAAGATTTGGCGATCCGCGGCTAGGGTTTCGGCGACGACGACAAGCGGCTACTGGATTCGCAAGGAGCGGCGACGACGACGGGCAGCTGCTGGGTTCTCGGGGGGAAGGTGGAGCGACAGTGACGATGCAGGCGAGCACGGCTGTTACCTGGATGTAACAGCGGGGTGATGTGGCGGTGACGACAACGGGGCAGCAACGACGGCCCCTCAGCTCTCAGATCTAGTGTGGCATTGGCGGCACGACTCGGGTGGCAGCCGCAACAGCAAGAACAGCACCGGAATCAGGGCGGGGAACGGCAGCAACGGGGTTCAGCTTCCCAGATCTGGCCCTCCGTCCTTCGATTCTTCTCTCTCTCAGCCTCCACCGGCTCGGATCTCTCCCCTCTCTTTGCTCTCGAGTTCTCGTATATCTGGGTCCGCTCGCCGCCGGCCTCCCCCAAAGTCTCTCGGAGGGAGGTCGTTGAGCTCGCGACCCGATCCCTTCGCCTTTGCTCGCTCTTTGAGTTCCCCCAAGTCTCTAAGGGGATCTCTCGGAGCTTGCTAGCTTCGTGTGCTTCGACGACGGAAGTGCTCCACTATTTATAGGCGAGGAGGTCCAATCGACAGAAAGGCTTGGCCGCTGGTCTTTGGCTTACCGACCAGACCCCCGCGGCTGAATCGGCGTCCCATCCGAACTCCTCCAACAAGGCGTGCTCGGCATTGAAGGCAGCCAATAATGGCGCTTGAGATCTTATCTCTTCCGGCCGACGTCGGCCTACTCTCCTCGGCTGTAGGCCGTCCTTCGCGCGCATCGTCATCGCTGCGCGTGAACTACAGAGGCGGAGAAGGAAGAAGCGAGGAAGAAGAAGAAGGAAGAAGAAGGAATAGAGGGGCCGAGCTAGATTAAAAGGAAAAACTGGGCTTGGGCCGGCGAAAGGGGAAAAAGAGGGGGAGCTGCCAATTTTTGCTTTCTTTTGCTTTGGTTTGTTTTGTTTTGAAATTTTTTGTTGTTGTTTTGTTTATTATCCGAAAACTTAATTAATAAAACCTAAATAAAATTAAGGCATCAACAGCTGCCCCTCTTTGAAGGTGAGCTCGCAGAGGTTGCATTCAAAGACAAACTGATGCCTAAATTTTATCCAGCATGCGCAGCAGATTATATTTTATTTGGGACATATTATTCTATGCGAAAAAAGAGCAATATAACTTTACATATATTAAGACAGATAAGAAGATACTTGTAGTTACTTACCGGGTGTGAGTGAGATAGGGTGTGAACCCCGAGTTTTGGCAAGTATCAAGGCGTCATTTTACATGTTGCATGAGGAGATTGCTTCTCTAGGACCCGAGCCATTCTTCAGTCGCCTATTGGAGCAATAAGTGGTTTGTCTAGGACCCGAACCTTTCTTCGGTCGCCTTGACGGGGAATTGCCTTCCCAGGACTCGAACCTTTCTTCGGTCGCCTGTTAGAGCAATAAGTGGTTTGTCTAGGACCCGAACCTTTCTTCGGTTGCCTTGACGGGGAATTGCCTTCCCAGGACCCGAACCTTTCTTCGGTCGCCTTGACGGGAGATGCGCTGACCTTTCTCAGGGCATCTATTTGTGGGTGCCTGATCTGTACCAGTTGGTACCCGACCTTTCTCGGGAGATGCGCCGACCTTTCTCAGGGCATCATATTTGTTGGGGTGTTTGACTTCTGTCAAAGACACCAGTAGGAACCCGACCTTTCTCGGGAGGATGCGCCGACCTTTCTCAAGGCATCGATTTGTGGGGTGTCTGACTTCTGTCGAAGACACCAATTGGAACCCGACTTTTCTCGGGAGGATGCACCGACCTTTCTCAGGGCATCTGTTTGTTGGGTGCCTGGACATTTATAGGCATTTTGAAAGAGTACCTGGATATTCACAAGTACTAACCTGGAGGATAGTTGGGCCTTTGCAGGCGTCGAGAGGGTACTTGGATGATCACAAGTACAAACTCTTTGAGGATACCTAAACGTTCACAGGTATCGAAGGGGTACCTGTATGATCACATGTACTACATACTGGAAAATACCTGATTACTTGCAGGTATCGAAAGAGTACTTGGATGGTCACAAGTACAGACTCTTGGAGGGTGCCTGGATGTTCGCAAGCGTAGAAGGAGTACCTGAGATATTCGTGAGGGTCTCACCTCCTGGTATGTGGAAATATCGATGATGGGTCTCGCATATTCGTGAAGGTCTCTCACCTCCTAGTAATTGGGAATATTGAGGACGTGCCTCGCATATTCATGAAGGCCTCCCACCTCCTGGTAGTTGGGAATATCGAGGACGTACCTTGGATATTCATGAAGGTCTTTCACCTCCTGGTAGTTGGGAATATCGAGGACGTAGCTTGGATATTTGTGAAGGTCTCTCACCTCCTAGTAATTGAAATATCGAGGACATACCTTGGATATTCATGAAGGTCTCTCACCTCCTGGTAATTTGGGAATATCGAGGACGTACCTGGGATATTCGTGAAGGTCTCTCACCTCTTGGTATGTGGAATATCGAGGACATACCTTGGATATTCATGAAGGTCTCTCACCTCCTGGTAATTTGGGAATATCGAGGACGTACCTGGGATATTTTCGCGAAGGTTTCTTACCTCCTGGGAATATCGAGGACATGCCTCGCAATTCGTGGAGGTCTCTTTCCTCTTGGAAGTTGGAATATCAAGGACGTACCTTGGATATTCATGAAGGTCTCTCACCTCCTAGTAAAGGGAATATCGAGGACGTGCCCCGCATATTCATGAAGGTCTCCCACCTCTTGGAAGTTGGAATATTGAGGACGTACCTTGGATATTCATGAAGGTCTCTCACCTCCTAGTAAAGGGAATATCGAGGACGTGCCCCGCATATTCGTGAAGGTCTCCCACCTCCTGGCAGTTGGAATATTGAGGACGTACCTTTGATATTCATGAAGGTCTCTCACCTCTTGGTAAAGGGAATATCGAGGACGTACCTGGGATATTCGTGAAGGTCTCCCACCTCCTAGTAATGGGGATATCGAGGACGTGCCTCGCATATTCATGAAGGTCTCTCACCTCCTGGTAAAGGAAATATCGAGGACGTACTTGGGATATTCGTGAAGGCCTCCCACCTCCTGGTAATGGGGATATCGAGGACGTGCCTCGCATATTCGTGAAGGTCTCTCACCTCCTGGTATTATAAACTTGAATGTGGTATGAGGCTTACTTGGATCGCTGCAGGCACTTAAAAGGGGTGGAACGCCTGGGCAGCCGCAGGTGTAGAAAGTACTAGAATACTTGGATGAACACAAGTATTTAATGATACGACCTGGGACCACTCAGGCAGGTCCAAGTGTTATGATGATTAGAGAGCATACCTGGATAATCGCAGGTGCACAACGCAGTGGAATGCTTGAACAGCTGCTATTATTCGTGGACAACTCGGGCAAGTTGAGTGTCATGAAAAAGGAGTACTTGGACGGCGGTGGGTACTTGACGATATGGGGATACCTAGACAGCAGTAGTTATTCAACGATAAAGGGATACTTGGTCAGTCACAAGTATCAATACTCTGGGGACAACTCGAACAGGTCGAGTGTCAAGAAAAAGGGAGTATCCGAACGGTGGCCGGTACTCAAAGACAATGGGGATACCTAGACAGCAGTAGGTATTCAAAGATAAAGGGATACTTGGTTAGTCACAAGTATCAATACTCTGGGGACAACTCGAACAGGTCGAGTGTCAAGAAAAGGGAGTATCCGAACGGTGGCCGGTACTCAAAGACAAAGGGATACTTTGACAGTCACAAATATTTATACTCTGGGGACAACTCGAACAGGTCGAGTGTCGATAAGAGGGAGTACTCGGCAAGTGGTGGGTACTCAAAGACAATGGGATACTTAGACAGTTGCAAGCACCCAAACTTAAGAGACGACTCGAATAGGTCGAGTGTCAAGAAGAGAGTACCTGGACAGTGGTAGGTACTTTAAGACAAATGGGGATAGGGATATGCTTACCTGGCAATATCTCTGATCACTGAGAGTATGCTATTTGCACAATATGCACACATGATTGTATATGCTGTAAATTCATGAGTTCAAATGTGATTCATGCATGATAATTTTATCAGTTTTGCATCATCTGAGTTCCACTGGGAAAGATTTTGAAAGACAACCTTCATTTAGAATGTAGATGTCTTGAGCATGCCAGATGAGGGACTTTCAGTCTGAAAGGGCTTTTTGCTCACTCTCATGGAAAAGGCTATCTTGACCATTGATGCAGGATTTATAAGGACCACACTATCTCACTGTCATCATGTCAACAAGGGTCCGAGTATTCTCGTAAGTGGTACGACTTTACCAATGTGAGAGGTCTTTGTTGAAATTGTGATGGAGACTTGGTCAACGGCTTATCAAATGGGACCGTCGAGGTCAAGGCTCATGAACGAAGTGCCGCACGATCATCTCCGGGTTTGCAAGTCAAGAACCCTACGAAAAGAGATAGAGTAATCTTGCTCGTACTTCTTCGAACGATGTTTATGTATATATGAAATCCTACGTTAATTGAAGTGCCCCTAGTCTGAAGAGACTTTTACAATGGGACACAATGTAGGCTTGACTCATGTGTAAAAAGGGTGAGAGCTGGCGATTGCCTTGGCATTTGTCACTGGTCTTTCTTCTCACTGTCAGATGGAGGTTCTATGGACCACAACAGCAGCTTTTTCTTGGCTGTATTTTTGACTGGGGGGCATTGGCCTTGCTTTTACCAGGCACACTACTTTTTCATGCCCCGGTTTTTATCCCAGTTCTTCATTTATGGGCATTGACCTTGCTTTTACCAGGTACACTGCTTTTTCATGCCCCCGTTTTTCATTCTTGTCGTCAAAGGAACTAGCCTAGGCAGGTTTAGGCACGACACTTTTGTTTAGACTCTTGAGTCTTCATCTTCAACTAGCACTCTGGGCTATGGCAGTAACTTCTGCTTTGTCTCAATGTGAGGGTAAAATTACAGACTCACTTGGGTTGTACAATGCATACAAGTGCATAGAAAATGAATTGCTCTTCGTCATTCTAAGGCACTTAAATTAACGCGAGTGTTCATATGCAATAAAGACACCCGAAGATTGATGCAAGTGCGAGCAAGAAAATTTCTATCTCCCTTCTCACCTTGTGATGCTGCTTCGCCTCCGATCTGCCCTAGTGTGGGGTGGTTATTGACGGGGTAGGACAAAAATTTCACTGGTGTATGGGGCTCAAGAAGGGGTTGAGCAATGAAATGCCTCTCACTGTCTTGGTTATCATACCATTCGTGAGAGAACTCTTTACCCTACAGTCATGGAATCTTCTGCACTCATCTCACAAGTGTATAGATTGGGGACTGTGTGTAGGATATGGCTTGCTTATCATCATTCTAACGCGCCTCATCCAGCATGTTCGATCAATCTTGTATTCATCACTTAGCTGTCTATTCTAATAATCCTTGTAGAATCAGTGATTTAGACAGACAAAATCATCATGTGAAATCCATTTGGAAAAGGCATGCATCATTTTAAATATGAGGGAGCTTGGAATCTCAAAACAAATGAATGGTTTTTGCTCAAAAAGACCTTGTTGGCAACTTTAAGGGTCAACATAATGGTGTTTCCAAATATGTTAAATCTTGAATATCAAAAGGGTTATTCACAAAGGGGTGTCGATGGTTGTCCCTATTGATTAGGGATATTCCACATGAATGATCAGCTAAGGATTGGGAATCTGATCGGGCATCTCTGCTTTTGCCCTTGCAGAAGAGAAGATGTACAAGTAGATCAATTAGTCTGGCCAAAATCAAATGTGAGTTGAGGCCTGAAGATTTCTATCATTTGCTTTGGTGATTACTCAGGACGCCATTTCGCTTAGGAGAGCTTATCAGAGTTTGACATGTCTTTCCTTGATTTGTTATCCGCATTTTTTATGGTCAAGTGATCCTGCAACAGATAAAAGGGATCATGTTAGTCAAAAGCTCTTTCAAGAGTCGAATAACTTGGAAGCGATACAACATTACCCTTCACCAGTTTGCAGATGATGTTGATCCTGAAGTGAGAGAGGGACACAAAGTCCTACGTCCCTTGCTTTGTTAGGTCAAATATTCTCCCGCTTTTGCAATTGCAGGAGAAGCAAAATTTTTATTTTTTCTTTTCTTTTTTCTACCAAGTGGCTAATTGCCGCATCGGGGATTCGAACCCCCAACTTCGGACCATTTTGCTTCCTCCCGGGTACCACTCGGCTAGAGGCGCTGACGGTGTCCGTAGGGTGCTTCTTTTTTCATTTAACCGACTCGGTTCCTGGACGACATGTCCTTTCATACCAAGTTAGGTAAATAGATATGGGTCACTTGATTTTCCCAAATTAACCATTAAGCTTGTTTCTTGAATCCTATGCTTCCTGTCAATAGGAGAAAATATGTCAAAAGTGAGTTCAGATACTGGGAGTATTGGAAACGATACCAAATTACTCTTCCCCAGAGTTTATATTTGCTGACTTCTGAGGATATTTGAATGTCAATGACGGCCTTTTATCTTTGACGCAGTTCAATGTCTCTTTTGATTAGCCTCTTCATCTGTGGCCCTGTGTACACGATTGATGATTTGCAACGCCTTCCTTCTGTGGAATTCTGTCTTTGACCATATGACCATTAGCAGCATTGAGCAAAGTCATGTACTTCAAGCTTCTATGGAATCTGATATGGACAATCAAAACTTTCAATTCTCTGATGGCAATTACTTCTTGGGAGAACATGTGTCTGGAGCACAAAGTGAGGTTTCTAGGCCCTAATGTCATCATCTGAAATAGGGGGCTAGAGACTGCCTCAACTATCTAGATTTTCTCCCTATTGACAGTAGCCAATTCAAGAGAAGAAAATCATTTTCTGTGCTTCTTGACTTGTCAAAGCTGGAAATCCCATTGATGAAACCACCGCATCTAGTTGCTCAGGCACGTTGTGAGGAAAAGATATTGCTCCGTTTTGAGAAGGAGTTGGATAGGAACGAGATGTAGTGCGTAGAGCTCCTAGGGACGGCTTGATTTCAACCGTATGCCTGTACCTATTACGTCCTATCTTTCGTTTCCTGCAAATAGAAGAGAGAGGACATCATTTCCAAAATTATATTCAGAGAATAAGACTCACCCTTTTTGAAATGGGATGATTCTTTCTGTTTACCCTTATTTTCTTGGCAGGGTGTCTTCGAATTTGGCGAGTTCACATGATGCGCCAGCTTCAAATGCCCCCTATCACACTAAGTCAAGGGGGATGGGGATGATATTCTGAGACACAAAGTGGGTGAGTCAGAAAGACAAATATGATTAAATTTAACATTTTATTTTGACAAAAGCTTTTGGTAATGAAATATTTTTGTTTTCAAAAGTATATATCTTTGGAGGGAAGAAAGCATGAGGAAGCCCAGCCCTTAGTATTCTCCTTGGATGATATTTTCTTTTCATGGTTGGATAGCATCACCGAGCTGGTTTGGAATACCGCCTCATGCTCTCAAAACAAAATATTATAACTAAACATTAGATTACTAGAATAGAAAATACAACAGTAGCACACTAGACAGGATAAGAAACATGAAATTATAAAAACAAGCAAAACCCATGAAAACTCCTATGAAAAAGGAGCACTTTGATAGTGTTGGTTCTGAAATCAAGCGCCTGAGAGTTCCTCGCCTCCAGTAGACTCGAAGTATTCGCATGAGAGGATCACTTCATTGAAGCTATGGAAGTGCAAACCATGAAATCAACAACGATGCTTGCGAGGTAAAGCTCCTATGAACAGCTTCATCATTTCTTCTTCGACTAGTTGAGGGTAGGTTTGCATCATGAAAGCCTCCCACCTCCTTTCATATGCTCGGAAATCCTCCATTGGTCTTCTTCTAAAGTGAACCAAGTTCTCGTAAGGCCGTTCAGTTCCAATCTGGCTTTGATATTGATGCAAGAATGCGGAAGACAGCTCATTCCAATCCTTTATGAGGTAGATATCTGCTGTGACGAACCATTGCAACGCAAACCCTGTAAGACTTTCGTGGAAGCCCTGAGTTGTGAATGGCATCGGGCTATAGTACTGACTCATTTCAGCGTGGAGATATTGCAAATGAGCCACGGGACAAGTCATGCCATTATATTTGCGGAGATTAGGTATCCACATTCCTCTAGGGTCATGATCCTATGAGAACAAGATAGGCCTGATGTATCCTGGCTAGGCCACTGGTTTTCCCATTGCATATTCATTGCGGTGGTAAACTCTGATGCTTCAAAGAAGCTAGATTCTCCTAAGTTCACCTCATTGCTTTCTTCCGGGTCAAAATCACCAAACAAGGATGAGGCATCTAAGCCATCTTTATGGTCAGGTGACAAGCTTAGTAGTTCATTAGGATCATAGCGGATAAGGACGAATGTACCCTCTTCTGACAGACTTTCGACCCTGTGTGTGGGTAGAAAGCAGTTATACAATGAATGGCCGATTTCATCTGTATAACACCGGTAGTCCTTGGGATTGTATCCTAGAGATTGGAAGTCTTCAGGGTTGTACTCTAGGGAATGCTCGAAGTTTTGGTGCAGCGGCTCATCATCTATCAAATTTCGCCTATACTCAGTGGTAGATGCTGGATTGAATTGTTTAGGCTTTCTTTTCTTGGCTCCTGGTCCAGACCTTTTGAGTAAGGCCCTTCGTTTCGCCAGTTGGACTTTGTCAAGGGGAGTGAGGGATAGTGGAGCCTCGCTCCCTAGGTTGATGGGAGTCGGCATTCTTTGGACCTTAGCTCTTGCGGTAAGCCTGAGAAGTCGTCTCATCATGCTTTGGCTCTGAATAGTGTTGACTTCGTCTGCGGGCTCCTTGCCTTTCCTATTGGGAAGCTTCTCAACAATAGGATGTTGCTCAGTCGCCCATTTATCATGCGAGGCTTCATTGACATCTTCTTCTCCTATCTCAGCGACTAACGGCTCCTCGTGCTCCGCGACCATCGGTTCTTCGTAGGGCAAGGCGATGTTAGGGCTGATTTCAATATTATATTCTTGGTGGAAAACATGGATTAGTTCCCCCCAGGTCTTAAGGGAACTAATCTTCCTGACAATGTACCATCGCAAGGCGGGGCTAGTCAAGCTTGATTAGTACGATTGAATCATCCTTCGGACCAGGTAGGCCTGTAAGTAGGTCTCTGGGCGAGAGGTATCAGCATACCTTTCGCATTCAGGTGCTTTAAGCTCTTTAGGGATCTCAATGCCTGCATAATTGGACAAGTCCATGGGATTCTGCCCCTGCAGCTGGTTTAACTTTTTCACGATCTTTTCAAACTGTCTATGGTGTTGGTTATTCTTTGGCAAATTTGCAGGTGTCATAACGGTGCTTAAAGCAGCTACGGAGTTGGGCTTGGCTTGAGTGGATTCCATTTGCCTCGAGAGTTGTTATAGGACAATGGACATCTGTCCTACGCCGTCTTCAATGTTAGCGAGGCGATTTTCTACATCATTTTGATCGGACCCTATTGTGTGAGGCCATTCGCGAGCGACTGGTGGCCGGCAATTCATAATTACCTAGCAGCGTGAAAACAATGAATGAGTACGAAGGTAAACAAAGATTTGACCCATGGCAATGGTCTAATTGCTTTTTATTTATCAAAAGAGGATTTTATAGACCACAGACTTCTGACATCTAAAACTTGAAATTGAAATAACAGAAGGAAATGCTAGATATTAAACAAAAGTCCCTAAACAATGGGACAAAACTTTCACGACATTAACACTAAGGGGCACATGATTGCCAATTTATATGCGACGGGGAGCCTTGCTCTTGCACAGATGCTTGCTTTCTTGGATCGGCTCTGAGGTGTGTATCCAGTCCATTCCCAAATCCCTCTCCATAAGCTCTGCTTGCTCGTGTTGGCTGCTCTCGCTGATTGAGTGAGGGACCGATGGCTTCAGCTTTGTCGGAATACGATGGTTGCGGATGTAGGACTCAGAGGCGTGGTGGGTTTTTTCCTATTCCTCAAGCCCTTCAGGTACCATGATTCTTTTGCGATGGCACCTGCTCCATGCTTCCTCGATAATGTCAATCTCGAATGTGTATTCAAAACTTTGATGGGTGAAAAGGAGTGGAGGGGCCTTCCTCTTGAAAGACAGTGGGATCTCCTAAAGGGCTCCATATTGTCATGCCACTTGATATGGGAAATAGGAAATGGCGCCAGTGAGGCCAAGCAATGGAATTGGATGGCGGTGTTTGTAAGCGAAGCGAGCTCTCTTTTCATGGAACCAACCAGCACACCATTGGAATGCCTCATGAGCCGGGTCTCTTAGGAAGTTTATCCAATTTAAACAGCTTTGATTGGGAATGTATGGTCCTAAAACCATAAATTTTTGTAATGGATTTTCAAAATCATTTGTTTCAGACGATCGCATGAAGCCTCGGAATTCACTTAGGTGGGAAAAGAACCAAACTTGTAAAATTTCCGGAGAGACCCGCATGATTTTTTCCGTGTTTTCATTAAAACGATTAAAGGACAAGAATGTTTCAGTTAAAATCATGTTGACATAATTTTGCCCCCTCAAGATCTGATCAACTATCCATGCCATCTTAGGACTTATGACATTTCTTTGATGGGGGAAAATGATGAACCCGAAAAAGGCTAGGAGAAAAATCTCACTTTTTTGGGTCATAGGCTGATTTTGAAAACAGGCATTCATAAATTCTAGTGGGCAGGTATTATGGCTGCTTTCAAGAATTTGCCTCATAACATGAACTTCAGTTCTTAAAAGTCGCGCTAAACCACGCAACGGGATGATGCCTGTTGATGGCATGACAAGCTTATTCTTGAGAGGCATTCCAGTGATGATGTTGTATTCTTCCGGAGTTGGGGTTAGCTCAAACCTACCAAACATAAAAGTAGTTGTCTTCGGGCACCAGAAATGCGCCATGGCTTGTATGACTTCAGGACGAACAATGATTTGAATCAACGATAGGAGATGACCGACTTTGGCTTTCACGCGCTCTTGGGCATACTGGTCCAATTGACCCCACCATCTGAAGAGCTCTGCTTTGAGAGCGGGAATAAACTGGATATCATCTTCTCCCATCGCATATAAACTGGGACTCAAAAAACCTACCCTAAATTACCATGGGCCAATAAAAAAAGACTAAGTAAAAGTAAAGAAATTACTTTGCTTTTAAAGAAAATGGCAAGCACGGAGACATACAGATGAAACGTGCGGCTCGATTTCTAACTCGGAAGGTTCGTTGAAATTAAAAATGTATCCGCCCGTCGTAGTCTCGTGTTAGCAGCGTACCCTCTTAACCTCGGCTAAAGAAATTCGGGGAAAAGAAAGGCAACCTCTACATCGCAGTCTCGCGTTCAAGGCCGTATCTTTCTTAACACCATCCTAGATATCCTATGGCGGCCCAGGTCCGGCGGCCGGGTTGTGTGTGCCATGTGTAGTGCTAAAACAGTAAAGCATGCATAACAGTTTATAATCACAAAACATTCTAATAAAATAAACCTTTAAGCTACTGACCTGCATAAGCAAAAAAAAAAACAAAAACAAGTTAATAAAGTATTTAAACAAGATAAAACGGCCTAAGTCTTCGAATCCCCAGCGGAGTCGCCAAGCTGTCGTAACCTCTCTTTTTCGGCGCCCGATCAGGGGCGAGCGCCTTACGGAGGCTAATGGTTCGGCTAAATTTATTTTAGCCCGGACTCTCCCAAGTCCACCAATTCACGACTTAATGATCTAAATTTTTAACCTGCAAGTTAATTTTTAAAACAGAGTCGCCACTAATCGATTTGGGGTAGGTTGATTAGAAACCTATGCGAAGTATTGGGAGAAATACTCACTCTTGCGCAACCAGAGAAATTAGGATCGGGGACTTGATTACACTAGTTAATCACTAATGCCCTTTCGGTACCTAATCTTGTTTAAACCCTGAGGCTTTTTGGATTTTTGAGGGATTTTCCATGCATTTTGGGGAGGAAAAACATTTTTGAGTCTTTTTCTCATTTTTTGGACATAAAAGGGATTTTTGGATTTTTGGGTATTTTTAGAAAATACAAGTCCTTTTGGCTTTTTATGAATTTTTTAGGCTTTTTCATGAATTTTTGGCTTTTTTTTTTTGGATTTTTGGCATTTTTTGGAAAATATGAAATATTTTTTATTTTTGATTTTTTTAAAATAAATATTTTTTAATATTTTTTGGAAAATAAATTATTATTTATTTTTTTTAAATAAAATATTATAATATTATTATAATAATATAAAAACGAACCAGGTCGGGTTCCCGGGTTGGGATCGACCCAGTTCGCGATCCGCGAACCGTTGCGGGCCGGATTCGGATTTTTTGATTGTTTTTCTTTTTAAATGTAAAAGCCCAAACCCACTTTGGCCCATTCTTATAAAAACCTCAGCCCGAAGGCTACCCGGCCCATGCGCACAGGCCCGTCTCAGGCGAAAACCCTACCCGGTTCAAACCCACGCCCAACCCGGATTTCAGCCGCTGACCCGGCTTGCAGCCGCGACCCGATTCCTAAAACCCTACCCAGATTCGTGACCCGCTTTGATCTCGCCAACCCGACCTGCTCGTAACCCTCGAGATTTGGTGATCCGCGGCTAGGGTTTCGGCGACGACGACGAGCGGCTACTGGATTCGCAAGGAGCGGCGACGACGACGGGCAGCTGCTGGGTTCTCGGGGGGAAGGCGGAGCGACAGTGACGATGCGGGCGAGCACGGTTGTTACTTGGATGCAACTGCGGGGTGATGTGGCGGTGACGACAATGGGGCAGTGACGACGGCCCCTGAGCTCTCAGATCTGGTGTGGCGTCGGCGGCACGACTCGGGTGGCGGCCGCAACAGCAGGAACAGCGTCGGAATCAGGGCAGGGAACGGCAGCAACGGGGTTCAGCTTCCCAGATCTGGCCCTCCGTCCTTCGATTTTTCTCTCTCTTAGCCTCCACCCGCTCGGATCTCTCCCCTCTCTCTGCTCTCGAGTTCTCGCAGATCTGGGTCTGCTCGCCGCCGGCCTCCCCCGAAGTCTCTCGGAGGGAGGTCGTTGAGCTCGCGACCCGATCGCTTCGCCTTTGCTCGCTCTTTGAGTTCCCCAAAGTCTCTCAGGGGATCTCTCGGAGCTTGCTGGCTTCGTGTGCTTCGACGACGGAAGTGCTCCGCTATTTATAGGCGAGGAGGTCCGATCGACGGAGAGGCTCGGCCGCCGGTCTTTGGCTTGCCGATCGGACCCCCGCGGCTAAACCGGCGTCCCATCCGAACTCCTCCAACAAGGCGTGCTCGGCATTGAAGGCAGCCAATAATGGCGCTTGAGATCTTATCTCTTCCGGCCGACGTCGGCCTACTCTCCTCGGCTGTAGGCCGTCCTTCGCGCGCGTCGTCGTCGCTGCGCGTGAACTACAGAGGCGGAGAAGGAAGGAGCGAGGAAGAAGAAGAAGGAAGAAGAAGGAAGAAAGGGGCCGGGCCAGATTAAAAGGAAAAACTGGGCTTGGGCCGGCGAAAGGGGAAAAAGAGGGGGAGCTGCCAATTTTTGCTTTCTTTTGCTTTTGATTTGTTTTGTTTTGAAATTTTTTGTTGTTGTTTTGTTTATTATCCGAAAACTTAATTAATAAAACCTAAATAAAATTAAGGCGTCAACAAATATAATACAAAGTTTCTCGAGTTGTTGTAGCCGTATTTGCAGCCGAGTGCTCCGCGAGCTAATCCACTGAATTTAATCCCATCTCTTTTAAAATACTTCAACGACGCCGGCCACGATCGAAGATTCCTACACAGTAAAAATTGAACATGTGAAGTTGCAAGGTCAAACCACGTCGATTCACACCTTCAATGATATCCTCTCAACGCCTATATAGATGCATGCAAATAAGAGACTCATCTCATTCTCATCACAAACACTGTACAAGGGTGACATAGCTTGATGTCATGGCAAATTCATATCGTATCCTCACGTAACGATATGTCTTCGGCCCGCTTTGTCATGCTCTCGCTCTTTTCCGCCCTCCTCCTCAGGGCCGCCCTTGGCGAAGGCCCGCTCTTCCACTTCTGCACCTCCGGAAACTTCACCGCAAACAGCCATTACGAATCCAATCTCAACAAGCTCACCAGCTTCCTCCACACGAAGACGCCTCCCTCGGGCTTCGCCCTCGACTCCATTGGCCGACACCAACACCGGGTCTATGGCAGCGCACTGTGCCAAGGTGATGTGTCACCCTCAGTCTGCAAGGCCTGCCTGGCAGACGCTGGCACCGAGATCCGGCGCCTCTGCCCTCGCAACAAAGGGGCGATAATGTGTATGACGACTGCATGTTCAAGTACAACGACACCAACTTCTTTCGCCAGATCGACAAAGCTAACAACTTCTACTTGTATAACGGGAACAAAGTGAGCGACCCTGCGTTGTTCAACCTCAGGGTAACGGAGATGCTGACCAGGCTGGCTAAGAAGGCGTACTCGATTCCGAAGCTGTACGCGGCGGGAAAGAAGCGAGTGGACGGTAAGACGACGCTGTACGGATTGGTGCAGTGTACGAGGGATCTGTCGGCGGCTGAGTGCAAGGCGTGTCTAGAGGGCGAAATCGGCGCGATTCCGATCAAGTTCAGTGGGCAGGAAGGTGGGTGACTGGGTGGCGCGAGCTGCAACTTTCGATACGAGACTTGCCGTTTTTTTAGTATTTAAGATTCCTCGCTCAAGGACCTAAGCGCGGTTTGACATCCTCTAGCTAGGGTGTTCCTAGTGGAAATCACGACAAAAAAAGTGAAGGAGAGTGGGGGATTATATCTGACACTCTTTCGTAATAAGAAAGGAACTGTGCGATATCTTCAAGACGAGAAAATTAGATATCTCTTTCATTCCCTATCTAACAATTGAAGTTTTGAGCTCCATATGCTTTATGGTTCTTCAATTAAAGAATGCAATCTTTTAATTTGACTTTCTCTTGTGTTTCCATATGTGAAATTTCGGTTTGGCCGAATTTTGTGTTCTCTTGGGCTTAGTCCAGATAATACTATTAAGATCAGAGCTTCCTCACTTAACTCAGTCCAATTATAATGCAATTTATGTGGGCTTAATACTACTAAATGGTAATGCTCCTATTGTGCAGATGTAATTTAATAATATGTTTCTTTAGGTGGGATCGATCCATAATTTTTCTATGTAATGAATGGGGTCACCAAAAATTTGGTGTTAACAAGAGATAGTTGTCATAAATAACCTAGTATAAAATGTCATAATACATGGGGTTTTAACTTGATGACTTTCTATAGGCGTTCAGTATATCTAATCATATTCAGGTTCAAAATGTCCTAAAGCGCAAAATTTTAATTTACGAAATTTTGCCTATCTTAACTAAAAAGCAAAACATTCTAAAATATTTTGTCTTTTGCAATGCCATATTTTTTTTAGTTGTAACCAAGTGCATATGTGATTTTTTTTTAATGTATTTTACAATAGTTTACAATGACCAATCGTGTTTTCACCATAAGCAAGTGGAAAAACGTTGAAGATCTTATAATTTATGGTGTAATGAAATTTCATGATATTTTAAACTATTAATTCTTTTGATTGAATGAGGCCACGCTGATCTTCATAACTATACTTCAATGTCATAAAACAAAAACAATAGATTCTATAGTACTATTAAAATCCCATTCTATAATTTAAAAAACTCTTCCAGTTGTTCACTCTTGGAAAAAGTTTATTTTGTTCATAATTGCAGAGTCCTTACTCCAAACCTATAAGCCGCAGATGATCCCTCTTGAATTAGGGGCGAGACAACAGGCTTCGGTTGATTCAACATATTACTGATTTGTATGTCTCTACCAAGCGCAAGATACGCTCTACGAAAGAATTACTGTATTCAATAGGAAAATGACACATAATTTATATACGATCTTGTTCGAAATTCAAAATCATATGGGTATTTCACAAATGCGTGATGTGTTTTACTATGCCAGAGATGGAATAGATAATTCTTCGTAGCATAGGAAAATGACACATAATTTATATACGATCTTGTTCGAAATTCAAAATCATATGGGTATTTCACAAATGCGTGATGTGTTTTTCTATGCCAGAGATGGAATAGATAATTCTTCGTAGCATAAGAGTCGCCACATGATCAGAAGAAGTTTGACATAATCAGCGACACTTACAAAGAGGACACTAGAAACGTGCATGATTACCAAAAATCACCAACTCTCTAGAATTATAAAATTCCGATTTGCCTAGTAAACGCAATTTACCAGTCAAATGGAGTGTTATCTGCAATTATCTAAGGGGATGCCATCCTGGGTCATGCTCCGATGAACCAATCATCACCAAAATTATAAATTTTTTACATTATTTAATGTGCTAATGTTGGAAATCACTGTATTTAGCAATAACAAATAATCACACAAGAAATATGTTCGTTTATGTTAAAATATTGCGGATCACTTATATACGTGGTTTTTATGCTCTTGAGTACATGCAGATCTCTTTCTACCTATATGCTTAAATTTTTTAGTGGACTTTCTAATATGGTATTAGATTCAATTTCTACTCCAATTTTTTTTTTCATGTGTGCAACTCCCAAATCATCAAATTCCTCTTGTTGTAAATTCAACTTGCATGCAAGAGAAGTGTCAAAGTATCCAACATCATTTGTTTACAATATCTATATGCTTTTTATAAACATGTGGTCTCTATTCATCTATCATTCTAAGTTTTCCGATTGAACTCTCAATCAATTTCCTGTGAGACAAATTCATCTACACACTCATTGAAGGAGCTTCTAGACCTAACTAATTATTGAAAAATATGTCTGAACCCACAAAGGAAAAATGCATTGAAATATATGCAAGATGTAACCACGTAATGTCTTCTACAATTAAAAAAAAAAAAAGTCTTCTACAATTAAAAAACAAAAGTCTTCTACAATCATACATGTGAAGAAGAACAAAAATAAGTACGAGGTAGTATTTGCTAACTAGTCAAACCTTTCGACCAAAAGGCAAAAAAAAAAAAAAACAACTAGTCAAAACTTCGATGTCTAGTAAACTTTACTTTTCACCATTTGCCCCAGAAGTCTTAGCTTATCCGGTAGACCTATTCAAAGATTAACTCTAGAAAGTGGAACCCCTTAACGGATTTTCTCTCGGGATATTTCTGCAAAATCAATTAAACCTTTTCAAATTGATACAAATACTACATGGACCTATACAAATTATATATTGGTATACGATAGTACCTTCGTCTCATTCGTGCCCCTTCCCCTCTTGCCGTATGAAATGAAGCTATTTCTATTTTTGTCATAGTAAACTTGCGATAGAATATAGAGTTTATAAGAAATAGGAAGCCGATTTCCAGTCAAATTAAGTGATGGTTACCTGAAATGCTAGTTGAACACAATCGGAAACAAAAATGGTGCTACGTAGGAATGAAGCTAAAGCAAATTATAGTCCAGGTTTTGTAGAACAAGAAAAGAAGCGCTCCGTCTGTTAGTTCATCATCTCATACGTACAAACTTCAACAATTATGACTCTGAAGACCACAGACCTGTGTGAGTCTATAATTACCCGATATGATCAAATTAAAATTGTCACAGTCGATAGAGAACAACATTAGCAAGTAATTACCCCTCGACACTCCTAACAACATTACAAGACACCTTAAATGTTTATTTTAATTTAAAATGGTCATATTTTGTTATGGCATAGTATCAAACGGTCATATAAAACTGCACAAATCAATTTCATGAACCAATCTGTACACCTTTAATGCTACTATTCCTACCTACACTATGATGATGATTGCCTTGTCGCATTTTGTTTCTTTGCATATGATACTTATTTCAGAGCTCAAGTTGTGGTCACTGGATGAACCCCAACTAATCAAAGCATTGGCAAATACCAGCCGAATTAAGTGGGAAAAGATAAGAGGAACAGCAATTTATGAGATTTTATATTAGTCTAATAATACGATAACATATCATATCAATCAAAAGAAAAAAAAAAAAAAACACTGTTTACTGTAGCGATGCTTGTGTCGACTGGCCACGAGAACTGACATCTTTCCAGAAGGTGGACAATGGATTCATTTCTTTCAGGCTTAATCTAATTTGAATATTGTAGGGCACTTAGCACTCCAATATAAGTAGGCACTAGTACTATTAGAGAGAATGGCATTATATGGGGTTATCTAGAAAAGAATTACTTATCGTGTATTGAAAATAAGACTGAGTACAGAGAACGAAAATGGTTGACTTGAGATGAGATTTGAGCTCGTAATTGCCAAGGGGACACGCAACCTTCTTTTTTTCCTCCGTTGCACGCTCGATAAAATCTAGAATCTTGCAGGGTCACCCTCTTGGAATCGGCCAAAGGATATTCTTGCAGCAACTAAAGGAGCATTTGGTAACGCCCTTGTTTATTTATTTTAAAATTTTTTATTCACAGAAATAAAAATATAATAGAAATCTGTTTATATAGATTTTTATTCTCAATAGTAAATTTGTTTCCAAAAGTAGATTAGGAACAGAAATAAGAAACAAAAAAAAAAATTTACTTCTTTGTTCCTAATAACAACTCAAGAAACAAGTCTTTTCTCTTTTTTTCTTATTCTTTTCTTTGCTTTTCTTTCTTTTTCTCTTCCTCCTCTTCTTCTTGTAGTTGATTGCTTGCCAAATGAGGCTCAACAACCTCGCCAGGTACCTCACTCAGCCATAGTGAAACTCGACCAATTGACACTAACCTCATGGTGCCCAAGCGAGGCAGAGCCTTGCCAATGGCTTGGCGAGGTTGCCTCGCCCAAGCAAGGCAAGGTCGAGCCTCGCTAAGCCAAGACGAGGCTAGCGACTTGCTAGAGGAAGAAGAAGAAAAAGTAAAAGAAAAGGAGAAAAAAAGAAACATGTAATAAATTTATTGATAAATTAAATGAAATTATAAGTCACAAAATATTTGGGATTGTACCAAAAGCATTTCTGTTCCATAAGTAAAAATTTTATTTAATTATCAAATACATTCAAATGCTTAGAAACTTGTCAGAGGAATATAAATAGAAAAAATTGTTTCTGAACAAAAATTGTTTCCGGAAACAGAAACGTTACCATACGAACCCTAATGCTATGCATGATCAATTGTAATTGCATGACTAAGGAGAGAAAAGAAGGTTGTGTTTGTTCTTTTGATATCAATTGGGAGTGAAGCATGCCATGTGTTGATGTATATTTGTGGATGGTAGAGAATTCTCTATGAGAGAATACTTTTAAAGATATCATTAGATATTGAGGATGTTATTTAATATTTTGTTATTTCCTAAAATAGTTGAATTCCTTATTAGATTAGATTATTTTCTTTTCTGTGTACTTTGTTAAGATATAAATACTCTTCTCTTCATTTGAGTATAGATGAATTGATTCTCTCTCCCTTTCTCTTGAAGATCCTACAATATTCACGCCCTCACCACATAAGATCATGATCAAAAATATGAGCCCGAGGTGAAACATTTCTTCAGAACATTTCTTTTGTGTATTTTACAATATTTTACACCATAAGCAAGTGGGAAAACGCTGAAAAATGTAAGATCTTATAATTTATGGTGTCGAAATTTCATGATATATAAAACTATTAATTCTTTTAATTGAATGAGGCCACGCTAATTTTCATAACTATACTACAATGTCATACAACAACAAAAATATATTCTATAGTACTATTAAAATCCCATTCTATAATTTCAAAAACTCTTCCAATTGGCCACTCTTTGAAAAAGTTTTATTGTGTTGACCCCTCTTGAATTGGGGACGAGACAGGACTTCGGTTGATTTAACAAGTTACCGATTCGAACATCTGCACCAGCGCAAGATACACGCTACGAGAGAATTATTGTATTCAACAGGGAATATAACACAAATAATTTACGCATGATCTCGTTTGAAATTCAAAATCATTCGAGTATTTCATAACCGCGTGATTTGTTTTATTATGCCAGAGGGGGGTTAGACAATTCTTCGTAGGATAGATAATTAGCCAAGTCACAACAAAATCAGAAGAAGTTTGATATAATCAGCGACGCTGACGAAGAGAACGCTAGAAACGTGCATGATTACCTAAAATCTATTGTAGGGCACTTGGTACTCCAAGATAATTAGGCAATAATACTATTAGTCTATTAGAGAGAATGGTATTATGTGGGGGTTATCTAAGAAAGAATTATTTATCGTGTATTGAAAATAAGACCGAGTACAGAGAACAAAATTTCATCTTTTGACCTTGAACTAGCTTCGCCATTTTGTCTTCTCTGAAGTTTTTTTAAAGCGCGAAAACGCGGCCTAATCAACGCGGACGCCTTCTTTTATTAGCTATTAGTCAAAGTCCCCTCCCCTAGAAAAGGTTGACTTGGGATGAGGTCTGAGCTTGTAATTGCCAAGGGAAGCCGCAACTTGTTTTGATTTTTCCTCCGTTGCACGTTGGATAGAATCTGGGAAAAGTATAAAAAAAAAAATTCATAAGCATATTGCTTTAGTACAAATTTAGTACTAAACCTTTCAATTTGATCAATTTAATCATAAATATTTTCGCATTGATACCAATTCAGTCCAGTTAGCCAATTTAAAAATTACTGACATGAACGTCGGTGGTCTTACGTAATACGACTGACACTAACGTGTATTTTTTTAATAATTTTAAATTATTTCAGAATTTTTAAATATATTTTTTTCTTTTTCTTCACCCTTTGGCCAATGAGATTGCCGATCGACCATCGCCAGCCACAAGCGAGGGTGCAGGCCCCCACCTAGATCCAAATGAGGTTCAAAACCCTAACATGTTGGCCGACAAGGGCTGCGACACCTTCGCATGTTGGCCAACGAGGGCCATGACCCTTGCCTAGATTTGGGTGAGGGTATGACACCCTCACTTGTGGCCAACAAGGGTGCAATGCCCTCACATGGATCTAGGCCAGGGCACAATGTCCTCATAGACCAACAGGCGAAAGTTTCAACTGTCGCTTGGATCTAGGCAAGGGCCGATATACTCGCTTGTGGCCAAAGAGGGCACAATGGCCCTCACCTAGACTAGCCTATGGCCAGCAATGGTTGGTCGACAACCTCACCTACCAAAGGGTGAAGAAAAATTAAAAAAAGAAAAAAATATTAAAAAATTCTGAAAAATATTTAAAAATTATAAAATTTGTCCATGTCAGTGATTCATGCCGTATAGGACTATTGGTATCCATGTCAACAATTTCTTGCTTAAATTGGTTGAATGGGCTCAATTGGTACAAACGTGAAAAGATTTAAAATTAAATTGGTCCAATTAAAAAATTTATGATTAAATACCAATGCAATAGGGTTATGACTTTTTTTGTACTTTTTCCAATAGAATCGAGAATCTTGCAGCGTCACCCTCTTGGAATCAGGCAAAGGATATTCTTGTGGTAAATAATGCCATACATGACTAATCACAATTGCATGATTCAAGAGAGAAAAGAAGGTCGTGTTTGTTCTTTTAATATCAACCGGAAGTGAAGCATGCCTTGTGTTGATGTATATTTATGGATAGTAGAGACTTATCTATTAAAGAATATTTTTAGAAATATCATTAAATATCATTATTTCTAAGATAGTTAATTTCCTTATTAGATTAGATTGTTTCCTTCTTATGCATATTATTCAGGCATAAATATCCTTATCTGATAAAGTTAGTTGAGTATAGATGTAGTATTTAGTGATATTCTTTCCATCTCTCTAGAAGATCATAGAATATTTACACCCCAACCACATAAGATCATGATCAAATATGAGCCCAAGGTGAAACATTTCTTCAAAGTAAGTGACGTTTGTATCCTAAGGCTACGCCATCCGATGCAATCAAAGTGGGAGAGACACTCTGGCATTGGAGAAGCGAAAAT
Source organism: Eucalyptus guilfoylei (assembly GCA_016097605.1). NCBI lineage: Eukaryota > Viridiplantae > Streptophyta > Magnoliopsida > Myrtales > Myrtaceae > Eucalyptus > Eucalyptus guilfoylei. Next base: position 22,936,028 of record CM027860.1, read on the forward strand.
TCATTGACTAAGCACACATTTGCAACATTAGGGAGCTGCATCCGATTCCGTGTGCCAGACCCACATTCTTCTTTTTTCTAGAAGATGTGCAAGAGTAAAGACAATGTTGTGAAAATAAGCGATTGAATAATAAAATAAACATAATAAGAAAATAAATCGGATATCGAATTTACATAATTCAATTAATCGATGTGACCTTAATCCACAGGGAACAATCGCTTTTATTATGAATTAAATGATACAAAAGATATTACATCAACACTCGAGTTATTTAAATACTCTCAATGTTTACCAATCTCCAATTATGCCTAATAACCCACATGTGTTTAGCCCTACAATTCCTTATGAAATAATCTCTCAATCTTACAAAAGAATTCGTAAATCTCACCAAGCTTTAATAAGAATGAAGGGCTTGGTCTACTAATTTATTCTCATACATACAAACTTTGTTAATAATGACTTTCAAAAGTCACAGACCTTTATAATTCCATAATTACCCAATGTAATCGGATAGGAATCGCCATAGTTGATAGAGGACAACATTAGCAATTAACTAGCCCCCGACTCTCCCAACGACATCACAAAAATACTTTAAATGGTAATTTTATTTAATTTGGTCCTATTTCACTATGGCATGGTAGCAAACGGGGGTATAAAACTGCACACACCAATTTCATCAGCCAATCTTTACATCGGCAATGCTACTATTCCTACGTACGCTATGATGATGACGATTGCCTTGTCACATTTCTTTTAAGTGGGTAGAGATGGAGAGAATTAGCATAGCCCACGGCAGCTCATCTCCTTTTCCATTGATGATTGCCTAGTCATGTTTTAGCTTACTCTGATAGATTCATTAGCCCTAAAGTGGACCTACATCTTCCTGAATAATTTACCCTTTTAACGCGAAGTGCAGCTTCCTGTGTCAACTTAATTACACGAGTGCGACAACATTTCCTTGCGATAATGGACCTTTGTCGCGACCTCTTTTTTTTCGGCGCCCGCAATCGGGTGCGGGCGCCGGCGGAGCCTAATGGTTTGGCTAAATTTATTAGGCCCGAACTCTCCCAAGTCCACCAATTCACGACTTTAATAGTCTAAGTTTTTAACCTGTAAATTAATTTTAAAACAGAGTCACCACTAATCGGTTTGGGGTGGGTCGATTAGAAACCCAAGCGAAGTATCGGGAGAAATACTCGCTCCTGCGCAACCAGAGAAATTAGGATCGGGGACTTGATTACACTAGTTAATCACTAATGCCCTTTCGGTACCTAATCTTGATTAAACCCTAAGGTTTTTTGGATTTTTGAGGGATTTTCCATGCATTTGATGGGGAGGAAAAACATTTTTGGTTCTTTTTCTATTTTTCGGACATAAAAGGGATTTTTTTTTTGGATTTTTTGGTATTTTTTAGAAAATACAAGTCTTTTTGGCATTTTATGAATTTTTTGGCTTTTTCATGAATTTTTGGCTTTTTTTGGATTTTTGGCATTTTTTTGGAAAATATGAAATATTTTCGATTTTTTTGGAAAATAAAATATTTTTTACTGCTTTTTAAATATTTTTTCGAAAATAAATCACTTTTTGATTTTTTTGATTTTTGATTGATTTTTTTGAAAATAAATTATTTATTATTTATTTATTTATTAAAACATTATTTTAAATAATAAAAACCGGCCCGGGTCGGATCCACGGGTTGTGTCCGACCTGGGCCAGCCCAAAATGCAGATGGGCCTACGTAGCGAGCCCGACTTTTTTTTTTTTTTAAAACGACGCCGCGGCCAAGCGTGTAGGGATGCCCGGCCCGACCTAATGACCCGGCCCCGACGACCCGATCTCTTGGAGAAACCCTACCCGGCCTGGCTCCGGCTCGTGACCCGTCTTCCAGCCGCCCTAAATCACGCAAAACCCTACCCGGTTCCTGGCCCGGGTCCGACCCAACAACCCGGGACCACGACCCGGAAAATCAGGAACCCTAGGGTTTCTAATCCGCGGCGCCGAGGGGGGAAACCAAGGCATTACGGCGGCGACGGCAACGGCAAAGACGACGGCGACAGCGACTAGGTCAACGGAATACGGCGAATGCGATGAACGGCGAAGGCGACGGCGACGGCCCTTTTACCTTTCCTCAAACAGGGACAATGAACGGTGATGGCAGGGATCGATTGGCGACGTCAACGACAGCGGCGAACAACAATGGCGACGGCGGGTCCTGGATTCGGTCAGATCTGGCCGGAACGCCTTCTCTCTCCCTCTCTCTCTCTCCTCTCCTCCTCGCAGATCTGGGTTCGCATGCCGCCGGCCTCCCCCGAAGTCTCTCGGAGGGAGGTAGTTGAGCTCACGACCCGATCGCTTCACCCTTGCTCACTCTTTGAGTTCCCTGAAGTCTCTCAGGGGATCTCTCGGAGCTTGCCGGCCTCTCTCTCTCCTCTGTGTGTGTTTTCCGATGAAGGTGGAGGGCTTATTTATAGGTGAGGGGGGCGATCGGTCGACGGAGCTTCGACCGCCGATCCTCGCCCGACGGAGCTTCGGCCTCCACCGGCTGAACCGGCGTCCCATCCGCCACTTGTCCGCCAGCTGCCCCCCACGCGCGTCGTCGTCCGTCCGCTCATCCGACATCGCGCCCTCTGCGCGTGTGCTGCAGAGGCGGACGGAGGAAGAAGATGATCGAAGAGGGCCGAGCTGGAGGAGGAAGAAAATGGGCCGTAGGGGTCCACGCGGCAGGGGAAGACAGGGAGAGAAAAAATGGGCTACTTATTTTGTTTTGTTTTTGTTTTTGTTTTTGTTTGTTTTGTTTGTTTTTTTTATTATCCGAAAACTTAATTAATAAAATAAAACCTAAATAAAATTAAGGCGTCAACAGCTGCCCCTCTTTGAAGGTGAGCTCGCAAAGGTTGTATTCAAAGACAAACTGATGCCTAAATTTTATCCAGCATACGCAGCAGATTTTATTTTATTTGGGACTTATTATTCTATGCGGAAAAAGAGCAATATAACTTTACATATACTAAGACAGATAAGAAGATACCTGTAGCTACTTACCGGGAGTGAGTGAGATGGGGTGTGAACCCCGAGTTTGGCAAGTATCAAGGCATTATCTTACCTGGTAATATGAGGAGGTTGCTTTTCCAGGACTCGAACCATTCTTCGGTCGCCTGTTAAAACAATCAATAATTTGTCTAGGAGCCGAACCTTTCTTCAGTTGCTTTAACGGGAAATTGCCTTTCCAAGACCCGAACCATTCTTCGATCGCCTGTTAGAGCAATAAGTGGTTTGTCTTGGACCTGAACCTTTCTTTGGTCGCCGTGACATGAGATGCGCCGACCTTTCTCAGGGCATCTATTTGTGGGTGCATGATCTGTCTCGAAGACACCAGTTGGTACCCGACCTTTCTCGGGAGATGCGCCGACCTTTCTCAGGGCATCGTATATGTTGGGGTGTCTAACTTCTGTCAAAGACATCAGTAGGAACCCGACCTTTCTCGGGAGGATGCGCCGACCTTTCTCAGGGCATCGATTTGTGGGGTGTCTAACTTCTGTCAAAGACACCAGTTAGAACCCGACCTTTCTCGGGAAGATGTGTCGACCTTTCTCAGGGCATCGATTTGTGGGGTGTCTGACCTCAGTCGAGGACACCAGTTGGTACCCGACCTTTCCCGGGAGGATGCGCCGACCTTTCTCGGGGCATCAATTTGTGGGGTGTTTGACTTCTGTCAAAGACACCAGTTGGTACCCGACCTTTCTCGGGAGATGCGCCGACCTTTCTCAAGGCATCTTGTTTTTTTTGGGTGCCTGGACATTTACAGGCATTTTGAAAGAGTACCTGGATATTCATAAATACTAACCTGGAGGATATTTGGGCCTTTGCAGGTATCGAAAGGGTACTTGGATGATCACAAGTACAAACTCTTGGAGGATACCTGGACGTTCACAAGTATCAAAGGGGTACCTGTATGATCACAAGTACTACATGTTGGAAAATACCTGATTACTTGCAGGTATCGAAAGAATACTTAGATAGTCACAAGTACAAACTCTTGGAGGGTGCCTGGATGTTCGTAGGTATCGAAGGGGTACCTGGATAATCATAAGTACCAAATTCTAGAGAATACTTGGTCGTTTTTTTTAAAGTCTCCTGGTAGATGGAATATCAAGGACATACTTGGGATATTCGTAAAGGTTTCTCACCTTCTGATAATGGGAATGTCGAGGACGTACCTGGGATATTCATGGAGGTCTCCTACCTCCTGCGCAGTTAGGGAATATCGAGGACGTACCTTGGATATCCATGAAGGTCTCTCACCTCCTGGTAATTGGGAATATCGATGACGTACCTTGGATATTCATGAAGGTCTCTCACCTCCTGGTAATTGGGAATATCGAGGTCGTGCCTGAGATTTTCGTGAAGGTCCCTCACCTCCTGATAATTGGGAATATTGAGGACGTACCTCGCATATTCGTGAAGGTCTCCCACCTCCTGGCAATTGGGGAATATCGAGAACGTACCTCACATATTCGTGAAGGTCTCCCACCTCCTGGTAATGGGAATATTGAGGACGTATCTGGGATATTCGTGAAGGTCTCTCACCTCCTGGTAAAGGGAATATTGAGGATGTACCTTGGATATTCGTGAAGGTCTCTCACCTCCTGGTAAATGGGAATATCGAGGACGAACCTGGGATATTTGTGAAGGTCTCTTACCTTCTGGTATGGGGAATATCGAGGACGTGCCCCGAATATTTATGAAGGACTATCACCTCCTGGTAATTGGGAATATCAAAGACGTACCTTGGATATTCATGAAGGTCTCTCATCTCCTGGTAATTAGGAATATCGAGGACATACCTTGGATATTCGTGAAGGTCTCTCACCTCCTGGTAATTGGGAATATCGAGGACGTACTTGGAATATTCGTGAAGGTCCCTCACCTCCTGATAATTGGGAATATCGAGGACGTACCTCGCATATTTGTGAAGGTCTCCCACCTCCTAGCAATTAGGGAATATCGAGAACGTACCTCGCATATTCGTGAAGGTCTCCCACCTCCTGGTAATGGGAATATCGAGGACGTACCTGGGATATTCGTGAAGGTCTCTCACCTCCTGATAAAGGGAATATCGAGGATGAACCTTGGATATTCGTGAAGGTCTCTCACCTCCTAGTAAATGGGAATATCGAGGACGAACCTGGGATATTCGTGAAGGTCTCTTACCTCCTGGTATGGGGAATATCGAGGACGTGCCCCGAATATTCATGAAGGTCTCTCACCTCCTGATAATTGGGAATATCGAAGACGTACCTTGGATATTCATGAAGGTCTCTCACCTCCTGGTAATTGGGAATATCGAGGACATACCTTGGATATTCGTGAAGGTCTCTCACCTCTTGGTAATTGGGAATATCGAGGGCGTGCCTCTCATATTCGTGAAGGTCTCTCACCTCCTGGTATTATAAACTTGAATGTGGTATGAGGCTTACCTGGATTGTTGTAGACACTTAAAAAGGTGGAACACCTGGGTAGACGCAAGTGTACAAAGTACTGGAATACTTGGATGAACACAAGTATTTAATGATACGACCTGGGACCACTTAGTCGGTCCAATTGTAAGAAAGCATACTTGGGCAGGCGCTGCCAAGCAAAGCAATGGAATGCTTGAACAGCTGATATATTATTTGGGGACAACTCAGGCAGGTTGAGTGTCATGAAAATGAAGTACTTGGACAATAGTGGGTACTTGACAATATGGGGATACCTAGACAACAGTAGGTATTCCAAGAGATACTTGGTCAGTCACAAGTATCAATACTCTTGGAACAATTCGAACAGGTCGAGTGTCAGGAAAAGGGAGTATCCGAACGGTGGCCGGTACTCAAAGACAATAGGGATACCTAGACAGCAGTAGGTATTCAACGATAAATGAATACTTGGTCAGTCACAAGTATCAATACTCTGGGGACAACTCGAATAGGTCGAGTGTCAGGAAAATGGAGTACCTGGCAAGTGGTGGGTACTCAAAGACAAGGGGATACTAAGACAGTTGCAAGCACCCAAACTCAAGGGACGACTCGAATAGGTCGAGTGTCAAGAAGAGGGTACCTGGACAGTGGTAGGTACTTTAAGACAAATGGGGATAAGGATATGCTTACCTGACAATATCTCTGATATTTGAGAGTATGTCTGCTATTTGCACAATATGCACACATGATTGTATATGCTGTAAATTCATGAGTTCAAAATGGGATTCATGCATGACAACTTTGTCAGTTTTGCATCATCTGGATTCCACTAGGGAAAATTTTGAAAGACAACCTTCATTTAGAATGTAGATGTCTTGAGCATGCCAGGTGAGGGACTTTCAGTCTAAAAGGACTTTTCGCTCACTCTCATGGAAAAGGCTATCCTGACCATTAATGCAGGATTTATAAGGACCACGCTATCTCACTTTCATCATGTCAGCAGGGGTTCGAGTATTCTCGCAAACGGTACGACTTTACCAATGTGAGAGGTCTTTGTTGAAACTGTGATGAAGTCTTGGTTAGCGGCTCATCAAAGGGGACCATCAAGGTCGAAGCCGATGGACGAAAATGTTGCACGATCATCTCTGAGTCTATAATTCAAGAACCCTGCGAAAAGAGATAGAGTAATCTTGCTCGTACTTCTTCGAGCGATGCTTATGTACACATGAAATCCTACATTAATTGAAGTGCCCTAGTTTGAAGGGACTTTTACAATGGGAATGTAACGTAGACTTGGCTCACATGTAAGAGGGTGAGAGTTCGTGATTGTTTCGGCATTTGTCACTAGTCTTTCTTGTCAGATGGAGGTTCTATGGACCACAACAACTTTTTCTTGGCCGTATTTTTGACTGGGGGGCATTGGCCTTGCTTTTACCAGGCACACTGCTTTTTCATGCCCTTATTTTTTATTCCAGTTCTTCATTTATGGGCATTGACCTTGCTTTTACCAGGTACACTGCTTTTTTATGCCCTTGTTTTTTCATTCTTGTCGTTAGAGGAACTAGCCTAGGCAAGTTCAATCACGACACTGTTGTTAGACTCTTGAGTTTTCGTCTTCAGCCAGCGCTCTAGGCTATGGCAATGACTTTTGCTTTGTCTCAATGTGAGGGTAAAATTATAGACTCACTTGGGTTGTACAATGAATACAAGTGCGTAGAGAAAGAATTGCTCTTTTGTCATTCTAGGGCACTTAAATTAACGCGAGTGTTCATATGCAATAAAGACACCCGAAAATTGATGCAAGTGCGAGCAAGAAAATTTATATCCCTCTTCTCACCTTGTGATGACGCTTCGCCTCTGATCTGCCCCAGTGTGAGGTGGTTCTTGACAAGGGTATGAGAGAAGCTTCACCAATATATGGGGCTCAATGGGGTGAGTGATGGAATGCCTCTCACTGTTTTGGTTATTGTACCATTCGTGAGAGAACTATTTACCCTGTAGTCATGGAATTTTCTGCACTCATCTCACAAATGTATAGATGGGGGACTGTGTGTAGGATATGGCTTGCCTTTCATCATTCTAACGCACCTCATCCAGCATGCTCAATCAATCTTGTGTTCTTCATTTAGCTGTCTATTCTGATAATCCTTAGTGGAATCAGTGACTTAGACAAACAAAATCATCATGCAGAATTCATTTGGAAATGGCATGCAACATTTTAAATATGATGGAGTTTGTACTCTCAGAACAAATGAATGGTTTTGGTTCAAAAAGACCTTGTTGGTAGCTTTAAGGGTCAACAGAATAGTGTTGTTAAATTTTGAACATCAAAAGGGTTATTCATAAATGGGTGTTGATGGATTGCTCCTATTAAGTAGGGACATGACACAAGAAGGATCCGCCGGGGTTGGGGATCTGATCGGACATCTCTGCTTTTGCCCCTATAGAAGAGAAGATGTACAAATAGATCAATTAGTTTGGCCAAAATCAAATGTGAGTTGAGACCTGAAGATTTTCTGTCATTTGCTTTGGCGATTACTCAGGACGCCATTTCGCTTAGGAGAGCTTATCAGAGTTTGACATGTCTTTCCTTGATTTGTTATCCGCATTTTTGACAGTCAGGTGATCCTACAAAAGATAGGAAAGAACGTGTTAGTCACGACTTTTTTTTTTTTTTAAATGACGCCGCGGCCGAGCGTTTGGGGACGCCCGGCCTGACCCGATGACCCGGCCCCGACGACCCGATCTCCCGGAGAAACCCTACCCGACCTGGCTCCGGCTCGCGACCCGTCTTCCAACCGCCGTAAATCGCGCAAAACCCTACCCGGTTCCTGGCCCGGGTCCGACCCGACGACCCGGGACCGCGACCTGGAAAATCGGGAACCCTAGGGTTTCTAATCCGCGACGCTGAGGGGGGAAAACCGAGGGGTTACAGCGGCGACGGTGGCGACAACGGCGATGGCGGCGACGACGGCGACGGCAACGACAAAGACAACGGCAACAGCGGCTAGGTCAACGGAATACGGCGAATGCAATGAACGGCGAAGGCGACGGCGACGACCCTTTTACCTGTCCTCAAACAGGGACGATGAACGGTGACGGTAGGGATCGATTGGCGACGGCGACGACAGCGGCAAACAACAATGGCGACGGCGGGTCCTGGATTTGGTCAGATCTGGCCGAAACACCTTCTCTCTCCCTCTCTCTCTCCTCTCCTCCTCGCAGATCTGGGTTCGCACGCCGCCGGCCTCCCCCGAAGTCTCTCAGAGGGAGGTCGTTGAGCTCACGACCCGATCGCTTCGCCCTTGCTCACTCTTTGAGTCCCCCGAAGTCTCTCAGGGGATCTCTCAGAGCTTGCCGGCCTCTCTCTCTCCTCTGTGTGTGTTTTCCAACGAAGGTGGAGGGCCTATTTATAGGTGAGGGGGGCGACCGGTCGACGAAGCTTCGACCGCTGATCCTCGCGTGATGGACGGCCTCCGCCGGCCGAACCGGCGTCCCATCCGCCACCTGTCCGCTAGCTGCCCCCCACACGCGTCGTCGTCTGTCCGCTCATCCGATGTCGCGCCCTCTACGCATGTGCTGCAGAGGCGGATGGAGGAAGAAGATGACCAAAGAGGGCCAGGCTGGAGGAGGAAGAAAATGGGCCGTAGGGGCCCACGCGGCAGGGGAAGAGACGAAGAGAAAAAATGGGCTGCTTTTTTTGTTTTGTTTTTGTTTTTGTTTGTTTTGTTTGTTTTTTTTATTATCCGAAAACTTAATTAATAAAATAAAACCTAAATAAAATTAAGGCGTCAACAACCTTCTCTCTCCTTAAAATCAATCCGATACACGAGACTACTTCCCGAGCCATCTTTAGTTCGATATAATACAATTGTTTCTCTCAAGTTGTCGTAGCCACATTTGCGGCCGAGTGCTCCGCGAGCTAATCCACTAATTTAAACCCATCTCTTTTAAAATACTCCGACAACGCCACCCATGTTGAAGATTTCTACACGGTTAAAATCGAACTTACGAAGTTGCAAAGGAAAAGGTCTTACGTCTGAAAGTCCTTCCCTTTGGTCAAACCACGACGATTAACAACTTCGATGGTATCCTCTCATATCCCCTCGACGCCTATATAAATATATGCATGCAAATAACATACTCATCTCATTCTCATCGCAAGCACAACACGAAGGTGACACGACTTCACCTCACAGCACATTCATATCAAATCTTTAAGTAACGACATGTCTTCGGCCCGCTTTGTCTTGCTCTCGCTCTGTTCCGCCCTCCTCCTCCAGGCCACCCTCGGCGCCGACCCTCTCTTCCACTTCTGCTCCACCTCAAGGTAAGGGGGCTACTGACCTGGCTGGTCGAGGAGGCTTACACCGGGCCAAAGCTGTACGCGATTGGAGAGATGGGACTGGAGGATAAGACGAAACTGTACGGATTGGTGCAGTGCACGAGGGATCTGTCGGTGAACGAGTGCAAGGAGTGTCTGTAGGGCGCAATCGGCGATCTTCTGAGCTGTTGCGACGGAAAGGAAGGTGGGCAAGTGGTTGGCGGGAGCTGCAACTTCCGATACGAGATTTACCCTTTTGTCAATGTTCAAGAGTCCTCGCTCAAGGACCTTGGCGTGGTTTGATCATCCTCTAGCTAGGGTGTTCCTAGCGGAAATTACGGTAAATAAAGTGAAGGAGAGTGGGGAATAAATCCGACTCTTTCATTATAAGAAAGAAATTGTGTAATATTCAAGACGAGAAAATAAGATATCTCTTTCATTCCCTATCCAATGACCAAGGTTTTGAGCTCCATATGCTTTCTTGTTGCAGTCGTTTCTAATTTAACTTCCTTTCGTGCATCCCATATGTGAAATTTTAACTACTATAGTCTTGGCTGAATTTTGTGTTCTCATGAGCTTAGTCCAGATAATCCTGTTAAGGTCAGAGCTACCTCACTTAACTTAGTCCAATTATAATGCAATTTATGTGGGCTTAATATTACTAAATGATAATGCTTCAGATGTGCAGATGTAATTTAATAATATTTTTATTTAGGAATCGGGATGAATCCATAATTTTTCTATGCGATGAACAAGAGATGGTTTGGAGAAACTCCAACTAGGAAAATAAATATTGCCACCACTTGGCCAACCACCTTTAGCTATCATAACTAAATAGTATAGAACATCATAGTACATGGATTTATGACGTTGTAAAGGCGTTCGCTCTATATAAATGAATTTAGATTCAAAATTTCCTAAAGCAAAAAATTTTAATTTACGACATTTTGCTCGCCTTAACTAAAAAGCAAAACGTTCTAAAATGATTTTTGTCTTTTACAATGTCATTTTTTTTTAATTGTAATCAAGTGCAAATGGAATTGTTTTGGGTATTTTGTGATATTTTACGATGACCAATGGTGTTTTAACCACAAGTATGTGGAAAATGTTGTAAAAGGGAGAAGTGCCAAAAAATTCCTAAATCTTTTGTCTTTGTGCCAATTTAGTCCTAAACCTTTTTTTGATGCCGATTTAGTCCTAAACATTTTTACGTTGTGCCAATTCAATCCTTTCCGGCAAATTTTGACCGGATTTTGCTGACTAGATGCCAGCCAGCTGACGTGGTCTATCGGCGCTAACGTGGACAACTTTTAATAATATTTTAATATTCTTTTATTTATTTATTTATTTATTTATTTATTCTCTTCTTCTTCCTCCAGCTGGTCGCCGGACCTCTGTGACCGGCTAGAGGTGACGGCTGGCGAGGTCGACCTCAACCTCAACCTCGCCGGCCACCTCGCCAGATCCGGCAAGGGCGAGCCTTGCCGCCCAGCGCGAGGCCACCCTTGCGGGCATTGGCAAGGTGGCCGGCAAGGTGGCCGGCGAGGTCGAGGTCGAGGTCGACCTCGCCGGCTGTCGCCTCTGGCCGATCGCCAAGGTCCAGCGACCGGCTGGAGGAAGAAGAAGAGAATAAAAAAAGAAAAAGAAAAAATTTTAAAAATAAAAAAAAAATCAAAAAAATCAAAAAAATTAAAATATTATTAAAAGTTGTCCACATTAGCGCCGATAAGGCCACGTCAGTCGACCGGCGTCCAGTCAACAAAATCCGGCCAAAATAAGCCGGAAATGACTGAATTGACACAACTTAAAAAGGTTTAAGACTAAATTGGCACAAAGACAAAATGTTTATGACTTTTTTGGCACTTTTCCCCGTTGTAAAATGTAAGATCTTATAATTTATGGTGTCATGACATTTTAGAATACATAAAAATATTATTATTTTTTAATTGAATGAGGCCTCGCTGATTTTCATAACTATACTACAGCGTTATAAAACAAAAATAATAGATTTATAGTACCATCAAAATCACATTCTATAATTTCGAAAACTCTTCCAGTTGCCCACTCTTTGAAAAAGTTTCTTGCGTTCATAATTGCAAAGTCCTTATTCCAAACCTATAAGCCGTAGATGACCCCTCTTAAATTGTGGATGAGAAAAAGGGCTTTGGTTGATTCAGCAAGTTGCTGATTCGCATGTCTTTGAAAGTGCAAGATACTCTCTCCGAGAGAATTTCTATATTCAATAAGGCAAAATGACGCAACTAATTTACATACGTTCTTGTTGGAAATTCAAAAACATTTGAGTATTTCATTACTGGGTGATTTGTTGCCAGAGGTGAGATAGATAATTCTTCGTAGCATAGATAATTGGCCAAGTCACAACAAGATCAGAAGAAAATTGAGATAATCAGCGACGCTGACTAAGAGGACGCTGGAAACGTGTGTGATTACCCAACATCACCAATTCTCTAGAATTTTAAAATTCTGTTTTGCCCAGTAAACGCAATTTAGCAGTCAAATGAATGTCATCTGCTATTGTCTTAGGGGATGTTATCATGCTCTGTGAATCGGTCATCAGTAAAATTATAAATTTGTTACATTATTTTATGTGCTGATGTTCGAAATCACTGTATTAAGCAAAAATAAATAATTACACAAGAAATATATTCGTTTCTATTAAAATATTGCGGATCATTTATATACGTGCTTTATGTGCTTTTGATGTACATGCGGATCTCTTTCTACTTATGTGCTTAAACTTTTGGGGTGGACTTTTTAATATGGTATTAGACTTAGTTTCTACTCCAATTTTATGGTGTTAGACTCATTTCTATTAATATATTGCAAGTCACTTGTTTGCATGATTTACATACTCTTAGACTACGTTGGTCGTCTGGATTTCTAATAAGAATAATACTAGATAAGATAAGATATGAAATTCAGGGATTTTGTTATATCCTATCCAGAGAATAGTTCTAGAAAGTGGAGCCCCTTACCAGACAATTTGTAATTTTCTCTCAGGATATTTCCGCGAAATCAACTAAACTTTTTCAAATCAATACAAATACTACATGCACCTATACAAATTATATACTAGTATAGGTACCTTCATCTCATTCATGGATTATATGAATAGGGTTTGCGATTGAGTAATTAATACAGTATAGTTAGTACCTTTTCGTTCTCGTTGTAATAGATTTTTATCATATTTCGCCAATTTCATTTACTGTTTTTCCCCAACCTCATTTTTTAAATGTTGCCTGTAGAGATGATCTCTTTTCCCCTCTTGCTGTATGATATAGAGCTATTTCTGATTTTTTTGTTTATAGTAACCTTGGGAGAGTATGTAAAGTTTATAAGAAAAGGCAAGTAAGATACATGATTTCCAGTCAAATTAAGTGATGTTTACTTGAAATGCCAGTTGAACACAATCGGAAACACAAATGGAGCAACACAGGAATGCAGCTAAAGCAAATTATATTGTAGGTTAGTAGAGCAAGAAAAGAAGCGCTTGGTCTGCCAGTCCATTATCTCATACGTACAAACTTTAAATGATAATGACTCTCGAGAGACACAGACCTATGTGATTTTATAATTACCTGATCTGATCAAATAAAAATTGTCAAAGTCGATAGGATGATGCTAGTAATTGATTAGCCCTCGACACTCCTAACAACATTACAAGAACACCTTAAATGGTAATTTTAATTTAACTTGGTCATATTTTGTTAGGCAATAGTATCAGATGGCTGCATTAAACTGCACAAATCAATTTGATAAACCAATCTTTACACTGGTAATGCTAATTGAAGCATTACAGATACCAACTGTATAAAGTGGGAAGAAATGGGAAGAACAACGATTTGTGAGATTCTATGTCAGTCTAACAACTCGATGACATATTATATCAATTAAAAAAAACCGTTGACTGTAGCCATGCTCGTGTCCACGGCCACAAGAATTGACATCTTTCCAAAACCGTTGAGCTTAATCTATTTGACTATTAGAGGGCACTTAGTAATCCAATATAAGTAGGCAATAATACTATTAGAGAGAATGGGATTCCTTGGGGTTATCCAAAAAATAATTATTTATCTTGTATTGAAAATAAGACTGAGTACAGAGAACAAAATTTCGTCACTTGAACTCGAACTAGTTTCACCACGTTGTCTTCTCTGAAGTTAAAGCCGTATAAGCACGAAAACTGCGGCCTAATTAATGTCAACGCCATCTTTCGTTAGCTATTAGTCAACCTCCCCTCCTCTAGAAACGGTTGACTTGGGATGAGATCTGAGCTCGTAATTGCCAAGGGGACCCGCAACTTTTTTTTATTTTTCCTACATCGCGCGTTCGATAGAATCTAGAATCTTGTGGCGTCACCCTCTTGGAATCGACCTAAGGAAATTCTTGCAGTAGCTACTTCCGTACACGACCGATCACAATTGCATGACAAATGAGAGAAAAGAAGGCTCTGTTTGTTTTTTTTAATGTTATGGCGCTTTTGGTAACATTTTTGTTTCGGGAAATAATTTTTGAACGGAAATAGTTTTTTTTTTTGAACAATTTTTGAGTATAATAACGTGCTTGGTAATTGCACAAAATTTCTACTCCCGAGAAAGAAATGTGTTTGGTAAAATTATATAATTTTGTTATTTCTTTTAGTTTTTTTAATATTTTTATTATTTTTTCTTTTCTTTTTTTCTTTTCTCTCCTTCTTCCTCTTTGTGGCCAGTTGCCGGCGGTCGGCAATTGGCTGGGTGAGGGCAAGGCGATGGCCAGTGAGCTCGCCAAAGCCTCGCCTGACCACCGGCGAGGCTCGGCCTCGCCTAGATCTAGCGAGGTCGAGCCTCCCAATCTGGGCGAGGCCGAGCACCACGAGGCTCGGCCTCGCCAGATCTAGGCGAGGCCAAGCACCACGAGGCTTGGCCTCGCCAGATCTGGGCGAGGCCAAGCCTCGTCGGTGGCCTCGGTGGCTAGGCGAGCCTCGCCAGGCCACTGGCGAGGCCGAGCCTCGTGTCAGTCGGCGAGGCTCAGCCTCGCTTGGGCTGGGCGAGCATGAGGCCAACCTCGTGCCAATCGGCGAGGCCCGGCCTCGCTTGGGTTGGGCGAGCTTGGCCTCACCAGATCTAGGCAAGGCTGACCTTACCCAGCCCAGGCGAGGCCGAGCCTCACCGTGCTTGGCCTAGCCATGGCGAGGCTCAGGTCGACGAGTCTCGCTGTGGTGTGGTGTCTCCGGGGGTCGACGATCCTCAGGCAAGGTCATCGGCCCTCGTCTGGCCAGTCGCCGGCACCAGCCATGGCCAAGGCTAGCGACCGACCAAAAGAAAAAAGAAAAAAGAAGAAAAGAAAGAGAATAAAATAGGAGAGAGAAAAATTGTTTCTGGGAACAAGAAGCAATTTTTTTCTACTTATTGTTTCTGTTCCCAGGAACAAAAGTTTTACCAAACAAGTTTCTATTCTTTTTTTGTTCCCCGGAATAAAAGAACAAAAATTTTGTTCCGGGGGACAGAAACACTTTTTACCAAACAAGGCCTTAGTCTAACTAGGATTGAAGCATGCCCAATATTGATGTATATTTATGAATAATAGAGAATTCATTATTAGAGAATAATCTTAGAAATATCATTAGATATTAGGGATATTATTTCATATTTCGTTATTTTCCAAGATAGCTTATTCTCTTATTAGATTAGATTATTTCCTTTCATATGTATATTATTCAAGTATAAACACGATTCTCCAATAAAGTCAATTGAGTATAGATAATTTTTACTGATTTTCTTTCCCCTCTCTTGAAAATCCTAGAATGGTAACACCCTAACCATAGAAGATCATGATCAAACATGAACTCGAGGGGAAACAATTTTTAAAAGCAGCGAATGCCGATCCACAGTGAGTTGTGCAGCAATCGATTTACTGTGATCGATGGTTCTTATGGACCATCTTTATATCCTGGGGCTACGTCATCCGATGCGAAGTGGGAGCAGTTCCGGCATGGGAGAAGCGGAAATCCATTACTGTAAGTGTGCGTGTTCAACTTTAAGGAATCGCATCCAGTTCCGTGTGCCAGACCCACGTTCTTCTTTTTCGAGAAGATCTCCAAAATCAAGGATAGTATTTTGAAAATAAGAACTCAAATAATAAAATAGACAAAAAAATATGTGATCTATATTCATGGGGAGACTAGTAAAGAATTCCTTTTATAGATTAAACGATACAACAAATTACAACTACACTCGAATTACTAAAATAATTTTGATGTTTTCCAATTTCCAATTACACCAAATAACCCACAAGTATCGAATCACATAATTTCTTTTGAAATAATTTTTCAATCTAGCAAACGAATTCACAGGTCTTACTAAGCTCTAATGAGAATTAAGGACTTGATCTGCCAATTTATTTTCATGCATACAAACTTTTATGATAATGACACTCGAAAGTCACAGACCTTTGTAATTCTGTAATTACCCAATCTAATTGAATAGGAATTGCCAGAGTCGATAGAGGAGAACATTAGCAATTAACTAGCTGCCGACACTCCCAATGATACACAAAAATACTTCAAATGGTAATTTTATTTAACTTGATCATGTATGGCATGATAGCAAACGGCCATATAAAACTGCACAAATCAATTTCATCAGCCAATCTTTACATTGGTGACGCTACTATTCCTCCCTACGGTATGGTAACCATTGAAATTTTCACATTCTTTAAGCGGGTAGAGATGGAGAGAATTAGCATAGCCACGGCAGCTCATCTCCTTTTCCGTTGATGATTGCCTAGTCATGTTTAGCATACTTTGATGGAGTCATTAGCCCTAAAGCGGACCTACATCTTCCTGTATAATTTGCCCTTTTAATGCCTATTGAAGGTTCCTGCGTCAACTTAGTTACCCAAGCGAGAACAATTTCTTGCGAAAATGGACCTTCTCTCCCCCAAAATGAATCCGATACATAAGACTACTTCACAAGCCATCTTTGGTTCAATATAATACGATAGTTTCTCAAGTTGTCGTAGCCCACATTTGCGGCCGAGTAATCCGCGAGCTAATCCATTAATTTAAACCCATCTCTTTTAAAAAATTCCGACGCCGCCCATGATTGAAGATTTCTACACGGTAAAAATCGAACATGTGAAGCTGCGAAAGAAAAAGTCGTACGTCTGAAAGTCCTTCCCCTTGGTCAAACCACGACAATTTCCACCTTCGAAGATGTCCTCTCATATCCCCTCACCGCCTATATATATATATGCATGGAAATAACATCCTCATCTCATTTTCATCGCAACACAACACGAAGGTGACACGACTTCACCTCACAGCACATTCATATCAAATCTTTAAGTAACGACATGTCTTCGGCCCGCTTTGTCTTGCTCTCGCTCTGTTCCGCCCTCCTCCTCCAGGCCACCCTCGGCGCCGACCCTCTCTCCCACTTCTGCTCCTCCTCCGAGAACTTCACCGCAGGTAGCCCGTACGAATCCAACCTCAACAAGCTCACCAGCTTCCTCTACACCAAGACCCCTTCCTCGGGCTTTGGCCTTGGCTCCATCGGCCAATACCAAGACCAGGTCTATGGTCTCGCGCTGTGCCGGGGTGACACATCGCCATCGGACTGCAAGGCCTGCGTGGCGGACGCTGGCGCCGAGATCCGCCGCCGCTGCCCTCGCAACAAGGGGGCGATAATCTGGTATGACAACTGCATGTTCAAGTACCTTGACACTGACTTCTTCGGCCAGATCGACAATGCCAACAAGTTCTACATGTGGAACCGTAACAACGTGAGCCACCCGGAGGCGTTCAACGGCAAGGTAAGGGGGCTGCTGACCGGGCTGGTCGAGGAGGCTTACACTGTGCCGAAGCTGTACGCGACTGGAGAGATGGGACTGGAGGATAAGACGAAGCTGTACGGATTGGTGCAGTGCACGAGGGATCTGTCGGCGACGGAGTGCAAGGAGTGTCTCGAGGGCGCAATCGGCGAGCTTCCGAGCTGTTGCGACGGGAAGGAAGGTGGGCGAGTGGTTGGCGGGAGCTGCAACTTTGGATACGAGATTTACCCTTTTGTCAATGTTTAAGAGTCCTCGCCCAAGGACCTAACTAAGTGTGGTTTGATTATTCCCTAGCTGGGGTGTTCCTAGTGTAATACATGGTAAATAAAGTGAAGGCGAGTTTGGGAATTTAACTGAGACTCTTTCATTATTTTAATGGTTTATATAGGCGGTTTGCAAATAGAAATTTGATGTCTTTATCAATATGTCATGATATATATAATGAAAATCCAATCATCCACAAGTTGATACATAAAACTTTATCGTCGACAAATTATATGGCATTTTTCATCTCCATTTTGCCAATGTTATGTATGGAGAAATGTTTTTGGAATGGTTGAAGCAACTTTTTTTTTTCTGGACGGTGGTGCAGAACTTATTATTATTGTGGAAGTACCTTTCTCGTTTGTGACCATTCAATACCCTAGGTAAAGAGATTTCCGGTGATTGTGGTCAAATATTGATATATCCAATCATATCATGCGCTTGGCCGAATTTTGTATTCTCCCGTGTTTAGTCCAAATAATCCTATTAAGATCAGAGTTACCTCACTTAACTCAGTCCAATTATAATGTAATTTATGTGAGCTTAATACTACTAAATGGTAATGCTCCTAATGTGTAGATGTAATTTAATATTTTTGTTTGGGAGTCGAGATCGATCCATAAATTTGCTATGTAATGAATGGGGTCACCAATAATTTGGTGTCAACAAGAGAAGTTTCGAGAAATTCCCACCAAAAAAATAAATATTGTTGCCACTTGACCAACCTCTATCATAAATAACCAAGTGTAGAACGTCACGGTATATGGATTTACGACTTTGTACAGATGTTTACTATATCTAATCGAATTTAGGTTTAAAATATCCTATAGTGCAAAATTTTAAAATTTACGGCATTTTGCCCATCAAAACTAAAAAGCAAAACATTCTAAAGTTCTTTTTGTCTTGGGATATGTTCAATAGAAGTCCTAAAATTTGTTAAGAAAGTGCAATTGAGTCCTAAAACTTACAAAAAGTGCAATCAAGTCATAAAACTTGTCAAGTTGGTTCAATTGAGTCCTAAATCTAACACGTTAGCATTTTCCGTTAAAAATGCTGACGTGACATTTTAAATAATTTTTTATTTTCCAAGTGGATTTTTTAAATTATTTTTTATTCATTTAAAAAAATAGATTTAAAAACTAAAAAATTAGATTTATTCATTTTATCTTATTTTCACCAAAAACTAAAAAGAAAAATTTTAAAAATTATTTTTAAATTTGTTTAGAAAAAATCAGGCTCCTCTCTCCCGCCGCCGCCGCCGCCCATCGCCGGAGTTTTTTTTTAAAAATTGTTTAAAAATTATTTTTTTTAAAATAAAAAATTATTTTTTTTTAAATAATTAAAAAAATTATTTTTTTAAATTATTGTTTAAAAAATTGTTTAAAATTATTATTATTTTTTAATTATTTTTCTAAAAATTGTTTAAAATTTACTTTTTTTTTAAATTGTTTAAAATTATTGTTTAAATTTTTTAAAAAATTGTTTAAAAATTAATTTTTTTACAGTTTTGTTTTTTAAATAAATTTAGATTTTCATTTTTAGTTTTAATCTAATTTTTAAAGATTTTGAATAAAAAATAATTTAAAAAATCCATTTGAAAAATAAAAAATTCATTTCAAATATGACGTTAGCGCCACGTCGGTAAATTCCGTTAGTAAATCGACGGTGTTAACTTTAAGACTTAATTTAACCAATTTGACAAGTTTTAGAACTTGATTACAATTTTTGTAAGTTTTAGGACTCAATCGCACTTTCTTGATAAGTTTTAGACTTCTACTGAACATATCCCTTTTGTCTTTTACAATGGAAAGGAAAGGACAAGACCACCTTTCGTACATTTCTACTGGTCCAGAATTCGAATGTCATTTTTTTTTTTTAAATTGTAATCAAGTGTAAATGGGATTCTTGTGTATTTTATTGTATTTTACAATGACCAATGGTGTGTTCACCAGAAGTAAGTGGAAAACGTTGTAAAATGTAATATCTTATAATTTATGGTTTCATGACATTTTCTAATGCATAAAAGTATTAGTTCTTTTAATTGAATGAGGCCACGCTGATTTTCATAACTATACTACATTGGCATAAAACAAAAAACAATAGATTCTATAGTACCCTAAAAATCCCATTCTATAATTTCAAAGACTCTTCCAGTTGCCCACTCTTTGAAAATGTTTCTTGGGTTCAAAATTGCAAAGTCCTTGCTCCAGACCTTTAAGCCGTAGATGACACCTCTTGAACTAGGGACGGGACAAATGGATTCGGTTGATTGGACGGGTGACTGATTCGCATGTCTCTAAAAGCACAAGATACGCTCTACGAAAGAATTACTGTCTTTAATAGGGAAAATGATATTAATAGTTTACATACGATCATGTTTGAAATTCAAAAACATTCGAGTATTTCATTATTGCATGATTTGTCTTATTATGCCAGAGGTGGGATACATACTTCTTCGAAACATAGACAATTAGCCAAGTCGCATCAAAATTAGAAGAAGTTTGAGATAACAGCGACGCTGACGAAGAGGATATTAGAAAGTAGAGATGTGCATGATTACCTAAAATCACCAACTCTTTAGAATTATAAAATTCTGATTTGCCTAGTAAACGCAAGTTACCAGGGAAATGGAGTGTTATCTACTATTATCTTAGGGGATATTATCCTGGGTCGTGCTCTGATGAATCAATCATCACTAAAATTATGAATTTGTTACATTATGTTATGTGCTAATGTTGGAAATTACTGTATTTAGCAATAACAAATATTCACAAGAAATATATTACGTATCCCTTGTCTACGTGATTTATATGCTTTTAATATACATATGGGTCTCCCTCCACCTTTGTGCTTAAACATTTGGATAAACTCTTTTATATGGTATCAGATACAAGTTTACAAGTTTTGCACAATCCACTTGCATGCACAACTCCTTCATCAAATTCCTCATGTTGTAAATTCAGCTTACATGTGAGAGGGGCATTAAAATAATAAGGCTTCGTTTGATTTTCAGAAAATGTGAAGTTTCTAGAAAATATTTTATAAAAAATCATTTTCCACAAATTAACAATATTTTCCAGTATTTGGCTAAAACATGAAAATGATCCCACCGTTAGGTATTCAATTTGACTTTCCTCCATGCACTCATTTTGATCATTTTTATTTTATTTTATTCATTTTTTTGTTCCTTTTATTTTTTAGAAAAATCGAATTTTTAATTATTTTGTATTTTCTTTTTTAAAAATTATAAATTTTAATTATTTTTTTCTTTTTTCGTTTTATATTCCTTAGTCGATTGCCAACCATGGTGATAGCCGGTGAGCTTGGGGTCAAGCCTCGCCACCCTTTGGCGACACTCGAGCATCATCGATTTGGCAAAGGCCCAAGCCTCATGGCCCTTTAGCAATGCTCGAGCGTTGCAAATCTGGCAATGCTTGAGCCTCACATTGAAAATTGACTCAAGAAAAAATAATAATTAAAAATTAAAAATTCTAATTTAAAAAGAAAAGGAATGCAAAATAAAAAATAACTCAACAAAATGGTGAAAGAAAGGGTAGTGGAAAATGTTTTCCCTTTTTGAAAAGTGAAAAATATTTTCCTCACTTTTGAATGAGTTTTTTCCATTGGTGGAAATGTTTTCATCGACTAATTTATTTTTCGCGAATTGAACATAGGAAAATTTGAAAAACGTTTTTTTTCTGGAAATTATTTTTCGCGAAAGCTCTATTTGTTTTGCGGAAAATAATTTTTAAAAAAATATTTTCAAAATTTTCTAGCGTTCATTTCACGGAAAATAAATTGCTTGGGAAAAACATTTTTCATGAAAGGATAAAAGTCTTCTAAAATAGGGAAAAATATTTTCCTCACTTGCTTTCTTTAATCTCACATCCCTACAAGCCCCACTTCTTTCTTTTCCTTTTTTTTTTTTTCATTTTTAAAGAATTTGAATTTTTTTTCTTTTTTTCTTTTTCCTTTCTTTGTTTTCCCTCTTCTTCTTTCTCGGCTGGTGACCGACCTCATCACTTGCTTTCTCTTATCTCACACCCTTACAAGCCCCCAGTTCTTTCTTTCTTTCTTTTTTTCAAAAAATTAGAATTATTTTTTCTTTTTTCTTTTCTTCGTTTTCCTCTTCTTCTTTCTTGGTCAGTCACCAGCCTCCTCACTTGCTTTCTCTTATCTCATATTCCTACAAGCCCCCACTTCTTTCCTCTTTTTTTTTTTTTAAATTCGAGTTATTTTTTCTTTTTCTTTTTCTTTTTTTCTTTTCTTTTCTTTGTTTTCCTCTTCTTCTTTCTTGGCCGATCACCGGCCTCCTCACTTGCTCTCTCTTATCTCACATACCTACAAGCCCCCACTTATTTTTCTTTTTATTTATTTATTTCATTTTCTTTTCTTTATTTTCTTTTTCTTCTTTCTTAGCCACTTGCTAGCCATGGTGATGGCCGACAACCGGTCATAAGCAAGGCTCGAGGTTGGTGAGCTTGAGGCTCACCAATCTAGCGAGGCCCAAGGTCAGCGAGCTTAAACCTATGGCGAGGCTCGCACTCGCTGGCCTTGGGTCTCTCTAGATCGGTGAGTAAGAGGCTCTCGCTTGCCGATTAAGTAAACCTCGAACTTGACACTTGCGCTTGCCAATTTAGCATGCGTAGAGCCTGGGCTCGCAATTGGTGGGTCAGCCTCGTGCTCGTTAGTGAGCTTGAGGCTCGCCTGTGGCCATGGCGACGGTAGGCCAGTCGCCGAGCGTCGCCATGGCCAACAACTAGTTGAAGAAGAAGAGAAAAACAAGGAAAAGGAAAGGAGAAATTAAAAAAAAATTAATAATAGATTTTTAAAAAATAAAAAAAATGAAAAATCGATTTAAAAAAAATAAAATAATAATAAAATTATTGAAAAAGAGTGTATGGAGGAAAATATTTTCTTTGCTAAGCAATGAAAAATATTTTATATTTTATTCTTAAGTTTCACCCGAATCCCGAAAAATAATTATGTTTTCTTGGAAAATAAGTTTCTAGAAAATATTTTCTAAAAGTGCCACCTTTCTTGCGAAACGAAAGAAACGTTAGAGAGTTGGTATTTTCTATGCTTTATCGAAGTAAGCTAAACATGAGCAGGCAATCATCAACGGAAAAGGAGATGGGCTGCCGTGGGCTATGCTAATTCTTTCCGTCTTGTCTCTACCCACTTAAAGAAATGTGAGAAGGCAATCATCATTATATCGTCGCGAGGAATAGTAGCATTGCCGATGTAAACATTGGTTGATGAAATTGATTTGTGTAGCTTTTATACAGCCGTTTCCTACCATGCCACAGCGAAATAGGACCAAGTTAAATAAAATTACCTTTTGAAGTATTTTTGTGATGTTGTTGGGAGTGTCGAGGACTAGTTAATTGCTAATGTTGTCCTCAGTCGACTATGACTTTTCCTATTTGATTAGATTGTGTGATTACGGAATTACAAAGGTTTGTAATTTTTGAGAGTCATTATCATTAAAGTTTGTATGTATGAGGATAAATTATCAGACCATGCCCTCTATTCTCATTAAAGCTTAGTAAGATTTTGAATTCCTTCGTAAGAATGAGAAATTATTTCGTACGAAATTGTAGGGTAAACACATGTGGGTCATTGAGTGTAATTAGAGACTGAAAAACATTGATAATGTTTGAATAACTCAAGTGTAAATGTAATCTTCATTGTATCGTTTAATTTATGGTGTAATTGTTTGTTGTTTTCCCCATGAACATAAGTCACATCGACTGACCGAACCATGATTTGGCATTCGATTTATGTTCTTGTTATGTTAAATTAATTATTCGATCGCTTATTGTCATAGCACTGTCCTTCCTCTTGGAGATCTTCTCGAAAAAAGAAGAACATGGATATGGCACGTGGAACCGGACGCAACTCCCTAATGTTGGAAACGTATGATTTGTTAATAGATTCCCACTTCTCCAATGCTAGAATGTCTCTCCCACTTTGATTGCATCGGATGGCGTAGCCCTATGATACAGATGTGGTCTAAGAGAATTACCGATCCTAGTAAATCCATTGTTACCATACTCACTTGCTTTGAAGAAATGTTTCACCTCGGGCTCATATTTGATCATGATCTTATGTGGTTAGGGCGTAAATATTATAGGATCTTTGAGATAAAAGGAGAGAGAATTAGTTCATCTATACTCAATGAAGAGAAGGGTATTTATATCTGAACAAAATGCATAGGAAAGAAAATAATATAATCTAATAAGGAAATCAACTATTTTAGAAAATAACAAAATATTAAGGGTCCGTTCGTTTCGCGAAAAATATCATGTTTTCGGAAAACATTTTCTTGGAAGTCATTTTCCAGGAAAATGACTTTATTTTCCGGTATTCGGTAGAAACCTAAAATTTGAGTGGAAAATATTTTCCACCGATCGTTAGCAAATTTAATTATTTGAGAAAGATTACCAAAAATTGAATTTTAATATTTTTAATTGACCAAAAAATTAGTTTTATTTTTTATATTTTTTTAAAAATGAATTTTTAATTATTTGTATTTTTAAAAAAATCAAAATTTTTATTATTTTTTCTTTCTTTTTTTTTTTCTTTTTTCCTTTTCCTTTTCCTTCCTCCTCCTTCTTCCACCACCGCATGCCTGACAATGGCCGGCTGCCCAGCGGTCAACCAAGACCTGGTCGCCATATCCGGCGAGCTCGAGGCTCGGCTGATCTCACCCGAGCTCGTCAGATTTGGCGGCGGAGCTCAGGCTCACCTAGATCGGGAGCCCAAGCTCCGCCGCCAAATCCAGCGAGCTCGCGGCTCACTAGAGCCCGGCGAACCTCTGGTGAGCTCGGGCGAGGCCCGAGCCCCGCCCAACTCGTCGGATCTAGCAAGTCGTGAGCTCCGCCCCAATTCGGCGAGAGCTCCACCTCACCCGATCTAGCGAGGCCTGAGCTCGGCTTCGTTAGATCGGGCTAAGCAGAGCCTCACCGGCCTGGGGCGAGGCTCGAGCTAGCTTGCGGCCGATCACCGAACGCCGCCAAAGAAGAAGATGAAAAGGAAAGAAAGAAAAGAAAAAAAAGAAAAGGAAAAAGAATTAAAAACTCGATTTAAAAAAAATAAATAAATAAAGCATAAAAATAAAACGAAAATGTATTGGTAAAAAGAAGCAAGATGGAAGAAGTTATGGAAAATGTTTTCAACTTCTCAGAAGTTGAAAACATTTTCCTCACTTTTAAATATTGTTTTTTCCAATGATGGAAAATATTTTCCTTGACGCTGGAAAATCCCAAAAACGTTTTTCCGGAAGTCATTTTCCGTGAAACGAACGGACCCTAAATAACATCCCGATATCTAATGATATTTTTAAAAGTATTATCTAATAGTGAATTCTCTACCATCCATAAATATACAACAACATAGGGCATGCTTCACTCCCTATTAATATCAAAAGAGCAAATACAACCTTCTTTTCTCTCCTTAGTCATGCAATTGTAATCGGGCATGCGCGGCATTAGTCACTGCAAGAATATCCTTTGGAGATCTTCTCGAAAAAAGAATAATATGGATTTGGCACATGGAACTAGATGCAACTTCCTAATGTTGAAAACATATGCTTTGTTAATAGATTCCCGCTTCTCCAATGCCAGAATGTCTCTCCCACTTTGATTGCATCGGATTGCGTAGCCCTAGGATACATAGGTGGTCCACGAGAATCACCGATCCTAATAAATCGGTTGTTGCAGAACTCACTTGCTCTTCAGAAATGTTTCACCTCAGGCTCATATTTGATCATGATCTCATGTGGTTCCTTGCCACCTCTACTTCTCCAAGAGCAATCACAAGCAGAATGTCGAAAAGGCATAAATATTCTAGGATCTTCAAGAGAAAAGGAGAGAGAACCAATTCATCTATACTCGATTGAAGAGAAGGGTATTTAAACCTAAACAAAATGCACAGGAAAGAAAATAATCTAAATTAATAAGGAAATCAACTATTTTAGAAAATAAAGAAATATTAAATAATATCCCCAATATCAGATGATATCTTTAAAAGTATTTTCTAATAGAGAATTCTCTACCATCCATAAATATACATCAGCACAAGGCATGCTTCACTCCCAGTTGATATCAAAAGAACAAACACAATCTTCTTTTCTATCCTTAGTCATGTAACTGTGATGGGTCATGGGCGGCATTAGTTACTGCAAGAATATCCTTTGGCCGATTCCAAGAGGGTGACGCTGCAAGATTCTAAATTCCATCGAGCGTGCAACGGAGGGAAAAAAAAGAAAGGTTGCGGGTCCCCTTGGCAATTACAAGCTCCGATCTCATCCCAAGTCAACCACTTTCCATAGGAGGGGAGGTTGACCAATAGCTAATAAAAGACGGTGCCGGCCTTAATTAGGCCGCAGTTTTAGTGCTTATACGGCTTTAAGCGAAGCTAGTTCAAGGTCAAATGACGAAATTGTGTTCTCTGTACTGGGTCTTATTTTCAATACACGATAAATAATTCCTTTTTAGGTAACCCCATACGCCTACTTATATTGGAGTACAAAGTGCCCAACAATAGTCAAATTAGATTAAGCTCGAAAGAAATGAAACCATTGTCCACCTTCCAGAAGTTCTCATGGCCGTGGACACGAGCATGGCTACAGTAAACAGCGTTTATATATATATATATTATTGATATGATATATTATCGTATTCTTAGACTGATATAAAATCTCATAATTTGTTGTTCTTCCCATCTTTTCCCACTTTATACAGCAGGTATTTGCCAATGCTTTGATTAGCTGGGCTTCATCCAATGACCACAACTTGAGCTCTGAAAAAAGTATCATAGCGTCAAGGCAATTGCCGTCACAGTGTT
Source organism: Eucalyptus guilfoylei (assembly GCA_016097605.1). NCBI lineage: Eukaryota > Viridiplantae > Streptophyta > Magnoliopsida > Myrtales > Myrtaceae > Eucalyptus > Eucalyptus guilfoylei. The sequence continues at coordinate 22,962,755 of CM027860.1, forward strand.
TGTAGGAATAATAGCATTGCCAGCGTAAGGATTGGTTTATCAAATTGATTTGTGCAGTTGTATAAGGCCGTTTGATACTACGCCATGACAAAATATGACCAAATTAAATTAAAATTACCATCTAATATGTCTTGTAACGTTGTTAGGAGTGTCGAGGGGTAATTAGTTGCTAATGTCATCCTCTATTGACTATGACGATTTTAATCTGATTATATCGAGTAATTATAGAATCATACAGGCCTGTGGCTCTTGAGAGTCATAATCTTAAAGTTTGAACATTTGAGATGATGGACTAGCAGACTGAGCGCTTCTTTTCTTGTTCTAGAAACCTGAAATATAATTTGCTTTAGCTGCATACCTATGTAGCACCATTTGTGTTTCCGATTGTGTTCAACTAGCATTTCAGGTAACCATCACTTAATTTGACTGGAAATCGGCTTACTTCCTTTTTCTTATAAACTTCATATGCCATCGCAAGGTTTCTATAACAAAAAATTAGAAACGCTTCATTTCATACGGCAAGAGGGGTAGGGGCATGAATGAGATGAAGGTACTATCGTATACCAATATACAATTTGTATAGGTGCATGTAGCATTTGTATTAATTTGAAAAAAGATTAGTTGATTTTGTAGAAATATCCCGAGAGAAGATCCGTTAAGGGGCTCCACTTCTAGAATCAATTTTTGAATAAGTCTACCAGATAAGCTAGACTTCCGGGGCAAATGGTGAAAAGAAAAGTTTACTAAAAACATCATGATTTGACTAGCTAGCAAATAAAACCTCGTACATGTTTGTGTTCTTCTTCACACGTATGATTCTAGAAGACTTTTTTTTTTTTTTTAAGAATATTCTAGAAGACATTATGAGGTTGCATCTTGCATAAATTTCAATGCATTTTTTCTGTGTGGGTCCACATGTATTTTTCGAGAGAATTACCAAAAAAATCTTAAATCTATTATAATTATGCTAATTCAGTCATAAACTTTTTTTAGGCCAATTTAGTCATAAACCTTTTACAATTGTGCCAATTCAGCCCATCCGGCCAAAATTGGCTGGCCAGTGCTGACGTGGATGCTGGCCGTCCGACAAACGCTGACGTGGCATTTTTTAAATAATTTTTTTTTTATCTTTTTCGAATTTTTAAATATTTTTTGAATTTTTGAATTCTTTTTTTTTCCCATCTTCTCCTTCCCCTGGCCTGCGAGGTTAGCCTCGCCGGCCAATGGTGAGGCTCGCCCCCGCCAGCTAGAGGCGAGGATCGACGAGGTCAGCCTCGCCGGCCACTAGCGAGGGTGAGGCCTCGCCAATCCGGCAGGGCCTCGCCCAGCCAAGGCGAGGGTCAACCTCGCCAGTGGCCGGCGAGGCTCCTCGCCCAGCTTTGGAATCACTTCTTTGAAGCTCGCCTCCTCTCTGTGCGTGTGCATGTGTGGGTTCCCGAGCGATTACGTGAACCGGAGCTTGTTGGTTATGGTGGATCGAGGTGGATCTCCGATGCGGAAGCGATTTCAGCGTCGATTCGGTCGGGGCGTTGATTCTGGCAAAGAAAAATTAAAAAAATCTTCTCCTCAGCCCTCTCTTCCTCCTCCTTCGTCCACAACCGCCTGACCTCTGGCCCTCCTCTATTGTTGCCAACGGCGAAGTCACTGGCCCCTTGATTAGGCTGACCCTTGCTATGTCCAAGCCGAGCATGGCCGACTTCCTCTGTTTTGTCCATCTCATCGTTCCACAGATCTCGAAATATGGCCATCCATAGCGATAGAGTTGCGAATTTGGAAGTCGACCACCATCGCTTGCAACCATGGACGAGCTGCTGTCGCTAGAGCCATGGTTGCAGATCTGGAAGTCCCGTTGCCAGCAACGACGGCTTATGGACTGCCATTGACCCCTCCGTTGTCGCCCACAGTCGGCCCTCGCCTTGGCTGGGCAAGGCCCTGCCGGATCTGGCGAGGGCAGAGCTTGCCGGATCTGGCGGGGCCGAGCCCTCGCCAGTGGCCGGCAAGGCTGACCTCACCGGCCCTCGCCTTCGGCCGACGCTAGCTGGCCAGGGGAAGGAAAAGATGGGAAAAAAAAAAGAATTCAAAAATTCAAAAAATATTTAAAAATTCGAAAAATAATAAAAAAAATATTTTAAAAATGCCACGTTAGCGTTCGCCGGACGGCCGGTGTCCACGTTAGCATCGGCCGGCCAATTTTGGTCGAATGGACTGAATTGACACAATTGTAAAAGATTTAGAACTAAGTTGGCTCAAAAAAAAATTTATGACTAAATTGGTACAATTGCAATAGGTTTAAGACTTTTTTGGTAATTCTTCCCATATTTTTCAATGGTTACTCAAGTCTAGAAGTCCCTTCAACGAACATGCAGACGAATTTGTCTCATGGAAAATTGATAGAGCATTCAATTCAAAAACTTAAAATGATAGATGAAGAGAGACAATATGCTTATAAAAAGCATATGAATTTCATAAGCAAACGGTATTTGAAGTTCATCTCCTTTTCCATTGAAGATGGCCTTGCGATGTCTGCAACATCAGCAATTTTTACCTTACTTTGATAAGTTTCATCAGCTCAAAAGTGGACCTACATCTTCCTGCAGAACTTACCCTTTTAAAGCGTAGTGAAGCTTTCTGCGTCAGCTTAATCACACCGCGTGCGAGAATGGACCTTCTCTCCCCGCAAAAAACAATCCGATACATGAGACTACTTGACGAGCCATCTTCGGTTCAATACAATACGTAGTTTCTCGAGTTGTTGTAGCCCGTATTTGCAGCCGAGTGCTCCGCGAGCTAATCCACTGAATTTAATCCCATCTCTTTTAAAAGACTTCAACGACGCCGGCCACGATCGAAGATTCCTACACAGTAAAAATTGAATATGTGAAGTTACAAGGTCAAACCACGTCGATTTACACCTTCAATGATATCCTCTCAACGCCTATATAGATGCATGCAAATAACAGACTCTCATTCTCATCACGAACACTGTACAAAGGTGACATAGCTTCATCTCACGGCACATTCATATCGAATCCTCACGTAACGATATGTCTTCGGCCCGCTTTGTCTTGTTCTCGCTCTTTTCCGCCCTCCTCCTCAGGGCCGCCCTCGGCGCAGGCCCGCTCTTCCACTTCTGCACCTCCGGAAACTTCACCGCAAACAGCCCCTACAAATCCAATCTCAACAAGCTCACCAGCTTCCTCGACACGAAGACGCCTCCCTCTGGCTTCGCCCTCGACTCCATTGGCCAACAACAACACCGGGTCTATGGCATCGCGCTGTGCCGAGGTGATGTGTCGCCCTCAGTCTGCAAGGCCTGCGTGGCAGACGCTGGCACCGAGATCCGGCGCCTCTGCCCTCGCAACAAGGGGGCGATTATATGGTATGACGACTGCATGTTCAAGTACAACGACACCAACTTCTTTCGCCAGATCGACATAGCCAACAACTTCTACTTGTTTAACGGGAACAAAGTGAGCGACCCTGCGTTGCTCAACCTCACGGTAACGGAGATGCTGATCAGGCTGGCTAAGAAGGCCTACTCGATTCCGAAGCTGTACGCGGCGGGAAAGAAGCGAGTGGACGGTAAGACGACGCTGTACGGATTGGTGCAGTGTACGAGGGATCTGTCGGCGGCTGAGTGCAAGGCGTGTCTAGAGGGCGAAATCGGCGCGATTCCGATCAAGTTCAGTGGGCAGGAAGGTGGGCGACTGGGTGGCGCGAGCTGCAACTTTCGATACGAGACTTACCGTTTTTTTAGTATTTAAGATCCCCCGCTCAAGGACCTAAGCGCGGTTTGATTATCCTCTAGCTAGGGTGTTCCTAGTGGAATTACGACAAATAAAGTGAAGGAGAGTGGGGGATTATATCTGACGCCCTTTCGCAATAAGAAAGGAACTGTGCGATATCTTCAAGACGAGAAAATTAGATCTTTTTCATTCCCTATCTAACAATTTAAGTTTTGAGCTCCATATGCTTTATGGTTCTTCAATTAAAGAATGCAATCTTTTCTAATTTGACTTCCCTCTTGTGCATTCCATATGTGAAACTTCGGTTTGGCCGAATTTTGTGTTCTCTTGGGCTTAGTCCAGATAATACTAGTAAGATCAGAGCTTCCTCACTTAACTCAGTCCAATTATAATGCAATTTATGTGGGCTTAAAACTACTAAATGATAATGCTCCTAATGTGCAGATGTAAATTAATAATATGTTTCTTTAGGTAGGATTGATCCATAATTTTTTCTATGCAATGAATGGGGTCACCAAAAACTTGGTGTCAACAAGAGATAATTGTCATAAATAACCAAGTATAAAATGTCATAATATATGGATTTTTAACTTGATGACTTTCTATCTAATCATATTCAGGTTCAAAATGTCCTAAAGCGCAAAATTTTAATTTACGGTATTTGCCTATCTTAACTAAAAAGCAAAACATTCTAAAATAATTTTTGTCTTTTGCAATGCCATATTTTTTTTAGTTGTAACCAAGTGCAGATGTGATTTTTTTTTTTTTTATGTATTTTACAATATTTTACAATGAACAATCGTGTTTTCACCATGAGCAAGTGGAAAAACGTTGAAAAATTGCAATATCTTATAATTTATGGTGTAATGACATTTCATGATATTTTAAACTATTAATTCTTTTAATTGAATGAGGCCACTGATCTTCATAACTATACTGCAATGTCATAAAACAAAAACAATAGATTCTATAGTACTATTAAAATCCCATTCTATAATTTAAAAAACTCTTCCAGTTGTCCACTCTTAGAAAAAGTTTCTTGTGTTCATAATTGCAGAGTCCTTACTCCAAACCTATAAGCCGCAGATGATCCCTCTTGAATTAGGGGCGAGACAACAGGCTTCGATTGATTCAACATATTACTGATTCGTATGTCTCTACAAGAGCGAGATACGGTCTACGAAAGAACTACTGTATTCAATAGGAAAATGACAAATAATTTATATACGATCTTGTTCGAAATTCAAAATCATATGGGTATTTGACAACTTCGTGATGTGTTTTACTATGCCAGAGATGGAATAGATAATTCTTCGTAGCATAAGAGTCGCCACATGAGCAGAAGAAGTTTGACATAATCAGCGACACTTACAAAGGGGACACTAGAAACGTGCATGATTACCTAAAATCACCAACTCTCTAGAATTATAAAATTCTGATTTGCCCAGTAAACGCAATTTACCAGTCAAATGGAGCGTTATCTGCTATTATCTAGGGGGATGCCATCCTGGGTCATGCTCCGATGAACCAATCATCACCAAAATTATAAATTTGTTACATTATTTTATGTGCTAATGTTGGAAATCACTGTATTTAGCAATAACAAATAATCACACAAGAAATATGTTCGTTTCTGTTAAAATATTGCGGATCACTTATATATGTGGTTTTTATGCTCTTGATGTACATGTAGATCTCCTTCTACCTATGTGCTTAAACTTTTGAGTGGACTTTCTAATATGGTATTATATTCAATTTCTACTCAAATTTTTTTTTTCATATGTGCAACTCCAAATCATCAAATTCCTCTTGTTGTAAATTCAGCTTGCATGCGAGAGAAGTGTCAAAGTATCCAACATTGTTTGTTTACAATATTTATATGTTTTATATCAACATGTGCTCTCTATTCATCTATCATTGTAAGTTTTTGGATTGAATTCTCAATCAATTTCCTGTGAGACAAATTTGTCGTTCACACTCATTGAAGGAGCTTCTAGACATGACTAATTATTGAAAAATATGTCTGAACCCACAAAGAAAAAATGCATTGAAATATATGCAAGATGTAACCACGTAATGTCTTCTACAATTTAGAAAAAAAAAAAAAGTCTTCTACAATCACACATGTGAAGAAGAACACAAATAAGTACGAGGTAGTATTTGCTAACTAGTCAAACCTTTCGACCAAAAGAAAAGAAAAGAAAAAAAACTAGTCAAACCTTGATGTCTAGTAAACTTTACGTTTCACCATTTGCCCCAGAAGTCTAGCCTATCCGGTAGACCTTTTCAAAGATTAACTCTAGAAAGTGGAGCCCCTCAAGGGATTTTCTCTCGGGATTCTGCAAAATCAACTAAACCTTTTCAAATTGATACAAATACTACATAGACCTATACAAATTATATAGTGGCATACGATAGTACCTTCGTCTCATTCATGCCTCTTCCCCTCTTGCCGTATGAAATGAAGCTATTTCTATTTTTTGTCATAGTAAACTTGCGATAGCATATAAAGTTTATAAGAAATAGGAAGTAAGCCGATTTCCAGTCAAATTAAGTGATGGTTACCTAAAATGCTAGTTGAACACAATCGGAAACACAAATGGTGCTACGTAGGAATGAAGCTAAAACAAATTATAGTCCAGGTTTGTAAAACAAGAAAAGAAGCGCTCTGTCTGTTAGTTCATCATCTCAAACGTACAAACTTCAACGATTATGACTCTGAAGACCATAAACCTGTGTGATTCTATAATTACCCGATATGATCAGATTAAAATCGTCACAATCGATAGAGAACAACGTTAGCAAGTAATTACCCCTCAACACTCCTAACAACGTTACAAGACACGTTAAATGTTAATTTTAATTTAAATTGGTCATATTTTGTTATTGCATAGTATCAAACGGTCATATAAAACTGCACAATCCAATTTCATGAACCAATCTTTACGCCTTTAATGCTACCATTCCTACCTACACTATGATGACGATTGCCTTGTTGCATTTTGTTTCTTTGCATATGATACTTATTTCAGAGCTCAAGTTGTGGTCACTGGATGAACCCCAACTAATCAAAGCATTGGTAAATACCAGCCGTATTAAGTGGGAAAAGACAAGAGGAACAGCAATTTATGAGATTTTATATTAGTCTAATAATACGATAACATATCATATCAATCAAAAGAAAAAAAACACCGTTTACTGTAGCGATGCTTGTGTCGACCGTTCACGAGAACTGACATCTTTCCGAAAGGTGGACAATGGATTCATTTCTTTCGAGCTTAATCTAATTTGAATATTGTAGGGCACTTAGTACTCCAATATAAGTAGGCAATAGTACTATTAGAGAGAATGGCATTATATGGGATTATCTAAAAAAGAATTACTTATCGTGTATTGAAAATAAGGCTGAGTAAAGACAACGAAATTTCTTCATTTGACCTTGAATGAGCTTCGCCATTTTGTCTAATCTGAAGTTAAAGCCGTATAAGCACGAAAACTGCGGCCTAAGTACGGCCGGAACCGTCTTTTATTAGCTCCTACTCAACCTCCCTCCTCTAGAAAATGGTTGACTTGAGATGAGATTTGAGCTCGTAATTGCCAAGGAGACACGCAACCTTCTTTTTTTCCTCGGTTGCACGCTCGATAAAATCTAGAATCTTGCAGGGTCACCCTCTTGGAATCGGCCAAAGGATATTCTTGCAGCAACTAAAGGAGCATTTGGTAACGCCCTTGTTTATTTATTTTTAAAATTTTTTATTCACAGGAATAAAAATATAATAGAAATCTGTTTATATAGACTTTTATTCTCAGTACTAAATTTGTTTCCAAAAGTAGATTAGGAACAAAAATAAGAAACAAAAAAAAAAATTACTTCTTTGTTCCTGAAAACAACTCAAAAAACAAGTCTTTTCTCTTTTTTTCTAATTATTTTCTTTACTTTTCTTTATTTTTCTCTTCCTCCTCTTCTTCCCCTAGTCGATTGCTTGCCAAATGAGGCTCGACAACCTCGCCGGGTGCCTCGCTCAGCCATAGTGAAACTCGACCAATCGACACTAACCTCATGGTGCCCAAGCGAGGCAAAGCCTTGCTGATGGCTTGGCGAGGTTGCTCGCCTAGTCAAGGCGAGGTCGAGCCTCGCTAAGCTAGGACGAGGCTCCCCCGAGGCTAGCGACTTGCTAGAGGAAGAAGAAGAAAAAGTTTTTAAAAAAAAACATGTAATAAAATTATTAATAAATTAAATGAAATTATAAGTCACAAAATATTCGGGGTTGTACTAAATGCATTTCTGTTCAAGAAGTAAAAATTTTGTTTAGTTATCAAATAGATTCAAATGCTTAGGAACTTGTCAAAGGAACATAAATAGTTATTTCCGAACAAAAATTATTTCCGAAAACAAAAACGTTACCATACGCACCATAATGCTATGCATGATCGATCGTAATTGCATGACTAAGGAGAGAAAAGAAGGTTGTGTTTGTTCTTTTGATATTAATTGGGAGTGAAGCATACCATGTGTTGATGTATATTTGTGGATGGTAGAGAATTCTCTATTAGAGAATACCTTTAAAGATATCATTAGATATTGAGGATGTTATTTAATATTTTGTTATTTTCTAAAATAGTTGATTTCCTTATTAGATTAGATTATTTTCTTTCCTATGTACTTTGTTAAGATATAAATACTCTTCTCTTCATTTGAGTATAGATGAATTGATTCTCTCTCCCTTTCTCTCGAAGATCCTACAATATTCACGCCCTCACCACATAAGATCATGATCAAATACGAGCCCGAGGTGAAACATTTCTTCAGAACATTTCTTTTGTGTATTTTACAATATTTTACACCATAAGCAAGTGGGAAAACGCTGAAAAATGTAAGATCTTATAATTTATGGTGTCGAAATTTCATGATATATAAAACTATTAATTCTTTTAATTGAATGAGGCCACGCTGATTTTCATAACTATACTACAATGTCATACAACAACAAAAATATATTCTATAGTGCTATTAAAATCCCATTCTATAATCTCAAAAACTCTTCCAATTGGCCACTCTTTGAAAAAGTTTTATTGTGTTGACCCCTCTTGAATTAGGGACGAGACAGGACTTCGGTTGATTTAACAAGTTACTGATTCGAACATCTGCACCAGCGCAAGATACACTCTACGAGAAAATTATTGTATTCAACAGGGAATATAACACAAATAATTTACGGATGATCTCGTTTGAAATTCAAAATCATTCGAGTATTTCATAACCGCGCGATTTGTTTTATTATGCCAGAGGTGGGTTAGACAATTCTTCGTAGGATAGATAATTAGCCAAGTCACAACAAAATCAGAAGAAGTTTGAGATAATCAGCGACGCTGACGAAGAGAACGCTAGAAACGTGCATGATTACCTAAAATCACCAACTCTCTTGAATTATAAAATGCTGATATGCCCAGTAAACGCAATTACCAGTCAAATGGATTGTTATTTGCTATTATCTAAAAGGATCTAATCCTGGGGCATGCTCTAAGGAGCCAATCATCACTAAAGTTATAAATTTGTTACATTATTTTATGTGTTAACGTTGGAAATCACTGTATTTAGCAACAATAAATAATCACACAAGAAATATATTCATTTCTGTTAAAAGATAACTCATCATTTTTCTACATGATTTATATGCATTAACAGAGATACAAGATAGGTGCTTAAACTCTTGGGTGGACTCTTTAATATGATATCAAATTGTGGTTCTGCCCCAATTCATTTTGCGTGTGCAACTCCCAATTCATCAAATTCCTGGGGTCGTAAATTCAGCTTGCATGTGAGAGGGGTGTTAAAGTATCCAATATCATTTGCTTGCAGGATTCATATGCTTTTTATTAGCATGTAATCTCTGTTCACCTATCAGTTCGAGCTTGAAAATTGAACTTTCCATTGATTTCCACAAGACAAATCCATCCACACGGTGAAGGACTCCTAGACTTGAGTAATTATTGAAAAATATGTCTTGACCCACATGGAAAAATTGCATTGAAATATATGCAAGATGTAAGCTTGTAATGTCTTCTAGAATCATAATTGTGAAGAAGAACACAAATACGTACCAGGTAGTATTTGCTAACTACTCAAACCATGATGTTTAGTTACTTTACTTTTCACCATTTGCCCCAAAAGTCTAGCTTATTTGATAGACTTCTCCAAAGATCAATTCTAGAAAGTGGAGCCGCTTACCGGACACTTTGTAATTTTCTCTCCGAATATTTCTGCAAAAGCAGCTAAACCTTTTTCAAAATAATACAAATACTACGTGAACCTATACAAATTATGCATCGGTATCGATAGTACCTTATCTCATTCATGCCCCTTCCTCTTTTGCCGTATGAAACGAGGCTATTTCTTTTCGTTTTTTTTTATAGTAACCTTGCGATAGCATATGAAGTTTATAAGAAAAAGGAAGTAATATACATGATTTCCGTTCAAATTAGGGGGTGGTTACTTGAAATGCTAGTTCAACACAATCGGAAACACAAATAGTGCAACATGGGAAAGCACCTAAAGCAAATTATATTTCAGGTTATTAGAACAAGAAAAGATGCGCTTGGTCTGCGAATCCATTATCTCATACATACAAACTTTAATGATGATGACTCTCAATAGCAATAGACCTTGTGATTCTATAATTATCCAATCTGATCAGATAAAAATCGGCAGAGTTGAGAGAGGACGACATTAGCAATTAATTAACCCTCAACACTGCTAACAACATTACAAGAATAATTTAAATGGTAATTATAATTGAACTTGGTCATATTTTGTTAGGGCATAGTATCAAACGGCCATAAAAAGCTACACAAATCAATTTGATAAACCAATCTTTACACCGGTAATGCTAATCAAAGCATGGCAAAAACCAACAATATAAAGTGGGAAAAGGTGGGAAGAACAGCAATTTATGAGATTTTATATTAATCTAACAACGCCACGACATATCATATAAATAAATAACACATTTACTATAGCCATGCCCGTGTCCACGGCCACGAGATTTGACATATTTCTAGAAGGTGGACAATGGATTCATTTCTTTCGAGCTTAAGCTAATTTGACTATTGTAGGGCACTTAGTACTCCAATATAATTATGCAATAATACTATTAGTCTATTAGAGAGAATGGTATTACGTGGGGGTTATCTAAGAAAGAATTATTTATCGTGTATTGAAAATAAGACTGAGTACAGAGAACAAAATTTCGTCTTTTGACCTTGAACTAGCTTCGCCATTTTGTCTTCTCTGAAGTTAAAGCGCGAAAACTGCGGCCTAATTAACGCCGACGCCTTAGTCAAACTCCCCTCCCCTAGAAAAGGTTGACTTGGGATGAGGTCTGAGGTTGTAATTGCCGAGGGAAGCCGCAACTTCTTTTGATTTTTCCTCCATTGCACGTTGGACGGAATCTGGGAAAAGTATAAAAAAATTCATAAACATATTGCATTAGTAAAAATTTAGTATTAAACATTTTAATTTGAACAATTTAATCATAAATATTTTCGCATTGATACCAATTCAGTCTAACTAGCCGATTTAGACCGAAAATTGCTAACATGAACGTCAGTGGTCCTATGTGATACAACCGACGCCAACATGTATTTTTTTTTTTTATAATTTTTTTATTATTTCAGAATTTTTAATTTTTTTCTCTTTCCTTTTCTTTCTTTTTTTTCTTTTTCTTCACCCTTTGGCCAATGAGATCGCCGATCAACCATCGACAACCATAGGCGAGGGCATGGGCCCCCACCTTCGCATGTTGGCCAACAAGGGCCATCACCCATGCCAAGATTTGGGTGAGGGTTTGACGCCCTCACTTGTGGTAGGCAAGGGCACAACGCCCTTGCTTGGATCTAAGCGAGGGCCTAATGCCCTCGTCAACCAACAGGCGAAAATTTCAGCCATCGCTTGGATCTGGGCAAGGGCCGACACACTCACTTGTGGTCGAAGAGGGCACAGTGGCCCTCACCCAAACTAGCCTATGGCCAGCAATGGTCGGCCAATGACCTCACCTGCCAAAGGGTGAAGAAAAATTAAAAAAAAAAAAAATCTAAAAAATCTAAAAATTATTTAAAAATTATAAAATTTGTCAATGTCAGCGATTCATGCCATATAGGACTATTGGTGTCCACATCAGTAATTTCTAACTTAAATTGGCCAAATGGGCTCAATTAGTATCAACATGAAAAGATTTAGAATTAAATTGGTCTAATTGAAAAGTTTAGGACTAAGTTCCAATGCAATAGGTTTATGACTTTTTTTGTACTTTTCCCAATAGAATCGAGAATCTTGCAGCGTCACCCTCTTGGAATCGGCAAAGGATATTCTTGTGGTAAATAATGCCATACATGACTGATCGCAATTGCATGACTAGGAGAGAAAAGAATGTTGTGTTTGTTCTTTTGATATCAAGCGGAAGTGAAGCATGCCTGGTGTTGATGTATATTTATGGATAGTAGAGACTTATCTATTAAAGAATACTTTTAGAAATATCATTAAATATTAGGGATATTATTTAATACTTCATTATTTCTAAGATAGTTAATTCCCTTATTAGATTAGATTAGATTGTTTCCTTCCTATGCATATTATTCGGGCAAAAATATCCTTATCTAATAAAGTTAGTTGAGTAAAGATGTAGTATTTAGTGATATTCTTTCCATCTCTCCAGAAGATCATAGAATATTTACACCCCAACCACATAAGATCATGATCAAATATTAGCCCAAGGTGAAACATTTCGTCAAAGTAAGTGACGTTTGTATCCTAAGGCTACGCCATCCGATAAAATCAAAGTGGGACAGACACTCTGGCATTGGAGAAGTGGAAATTCACTGACGAAGCACACATTTGCATGTTGGATGCAAATTACGCAACCCCAAGATCTTCATAACTAGAACAAGAACATGCATAATTGAGTAGAAAGATTAACGCACCTGTTTTAGGATCCATTGTTCTTGAAGCGGAAGCGGAAACACAATGTTCCACGCGCAAGTCCTTCTCCTCTATTGCCCTCCGTATCACTAGCTCAATGAGGCGGTCCCCCTCACGTTTAGTGTTAGGTAAACACTCCTTAGGTGAGGATACATGTGAGAATTAGGGTTAGAGGAGAGACTTGAGCACTATTTATAGAGTTTCCAGCCAGTACCCCTCATTACAGGCCATGCTCAACTCGACCCACACTAGCCAGCCCATATTAGACTAATTAAGAAACCTTCTATCTCACCTTAAACCAAACCCCGTAAAACAGTAAACGTTAAACGGTAAATTACAATATCAATTAATGTAGTCCACATTAGGAAAACTCTTACATTGCAACATTAGGGAGCTGCATCTGATTACGTGTGCCAGACCCACATTCTTCTTTTTTCTAGAAGATGTCCAAGAGTAAAGACAATATTGTGAAAATAAGCGATCGAATAATAAAATAAACATAATAAGAAAATAAATCGGACATCAAATTTACATAATTTAATTAATCGATGCGACCTTCATCCACAGGGAATAATCGATTTTAAAATGAATTAAACAATACAACAGATTTTACATCCACACTTGAAATACTCAAATACTCTCAATGTTTCCCAATCTCTAGTTATGCCTAATAACCCACATGTGTTTAGCCCCACAATTCCTTACAAAATAATATCTCCATCTTACAAAAGAATTCGTAAATCTCACTAAGCTTTAATGAGAATGAAGGGCTTGGTCTACTAATTTATTCTCATTCATACAAACTTTATTAATAATGACTTTCAAAAGGACACCCGGACCCCTGAAGTGCTAAAAGTTGGCATAAATGGACAATTAAGTGCCAAAATTTACAAAAGTGATACTTAAGTGTTAAAATCGGAGCAAAATGGATCACTTAAATGTCACCGGTGAGAAAATCCGGCCAAAACGCTGACATGACAATTTTCTGGCGAGCTGCGCGCAAAACGACGTTGTTTTGGTATAATTCGAATTTTAATATAATTATTAATTTAATTAAATTTTGAAAAATTAATTAATTAATTAATTAAAAAAGGGGGAGGGGGAAGGGGGGGGAGGGAGGAGGAGGAGAGGGCAGCTGGTGGCTAAGGCTCAGCCCTCCCCGCCACCGCCACCTCCCCTTCGTCGCCGGGAAGGTGGGGGAGTGTCGGCCAACGGCAAAGGCCTGCGTGCCCTCGCCCAGATCTAGGGCGAGGGTTGCGACCCTCCCCCAGATCCGGCGGCGGGCAGCGGCCCTTGGGTCAGCTCAACAAGGGCCGGTGACCATCGCCGGATCTGGGCGAGGGCACACAGGCCCTTGCCATCGATCGGCTAGGGGCACCGGCCCTTGGCTGACACTCCCCCACATTCTCGGCGACGGAGGGGAGGCGGCAAGGGCTAAGCCCTTAGTCGCCAACTGTCCCCTCCTCCTCCCCTCTTTTTAATTAATTTTTCAATTTTTGATTTAATTTAATTATTATATTAAAATTCGAATTATACCAAAACAACGTCGTTTTTATATGTGGTTTGCTGAGTCAGCCTTCTAACGAGTCACCTAAGCGAAATAATTAATAAAAAAAAAATGTCACGTAGGATTTCCGGCGAAGTTCACCAAATGTGGCACTCAAGTGTCCCATTTTTCATAAAAAGTGACACTTAAATGTCAATTTCGTAAATTCTGGTATTTAATTGTCTATTTATACCAACTTTTGGCACTTGAGGGTTTTTACCATCTAGAAACTCTCGAAGACGCTCTACCTTGTCGCTCCGCCGAGCGCCCGCTCGCCTGCCTCCTCAGCAGCTCCGCCCGGCGTCCGGCGGCCGCGCTTCTGCCTCCGCCCGACGCTGCGCCTCCATCCCTGCCCTCCGCCGACGCTACGCCCCGCCCGAGCACTTCTCAGTCGACGCCTTGCTTCTGAGCGTCGCTTCTCTCGCTGCAGCCACCAGCGGCTCCGTCGCCGGAGCTCCGAGCGGTGTTGCCTTCGCTGCTCCCGCTGCCCAGCTCCCGCACCTCCGTCTCCCTCTTTGTGTCGCTTTCCCCGCGCGCCCTCTGTTCTCCGAAGCTCTCAAAAAAGGGCGTCCGAAGCCCTGTTCCTGCTGATAGTTCGTTGAAGCTTGTAGTTCGCGTCTTGAGGCGCCTGGTAGGCCTCTTCAACCCCCCATAAGTTTGCCCCGGTACTTGTCCTCTTTGAGCTTCGAATGGCCGAGTTTGGTTAGGGTTTGCTCGCCCTTTCTCTACAATTCGTTTTCTGTGTTGTTATGGATCCCGGAACTTCTTCGGCCCAAATTGAGGGGGAAAGGGCTGTTCGTAGCCCTCCCGTTCCTGACCTTGGCCCCTCCTCTCGTGGCGGTGTTGCTAATGAGAACTTGGGTGGTTCTGTTCGGGCCTCTGCTGGTTCGAAGCAGCCTGTTCAAGCCTGTTCCATTCGTGATCCAGATGGGCCGCGAGGGAAAAGTAGAGGTAGATCAGGTTCAAAGCGACCTCAGCGAGCAGTCTCAAGAAGCTCAAACCTGCGCAATTGGGCGAGTGTGGCTGTGGCCAGAGTGGCCACCAAAGGCTACGACTTGGAGTTCATTCCTCCAGTCGATGATGGGCCATCTGTGGAAATGACTGATGATGATCTGCAGGCTGCTGACCCGAAACTTCAAGACTGTCTCGTTGGATATTATCTGGGCAGAAGAATTCCTTTTAAAGTTACAGAAGCTGCCTTCAAAAAGGCGTGGGGGCCTAATTTGGTCGATCTAATGGCTGATGGGAAGGGGTTTTTCTATTTTCATATTCCGGATTGGGAGTTCCGGAGAAAAGTGTTGAAAGGAGGCCCTATTACCGTTTCAAAGGTGCCTCTTGTGCTGCAACAATGGAGACCGGCCCTGGATTTGAGGAAGGACTCCCACCTTACGGTCCCTGTGTGGGTAAGGCTTAAAAACTTACCTCCCATGTTCTGGTCTTCTCAGGCTATCAGTAAGATTGCAAGTAAGGTTGGTAAACCGCTGTATGTAGACATAAGTACTGATCAAATGAAAGCACTGGCTTATGCTAGAGTATGTGTAGAGATTACAGCAAAGCAACCTTCATGTGAGTCCATTGAATTGGTTCACCAGGGCAATTCGTGTTTGGTGGAAGTAGAATATGAATGGAGACCCACGGCTTGTGTAGGTTGTGGTGTCTTTGGCCACAAATGCAGTGCTGGTGTAGCTCAACCCTCTACTGCAGATGCTGAACATTCTTTGATCGCTAGACCCCATGCTCCTCAAGATGGAACTTCATCTCCTAACCCTTCTTCTCAGCCTACAGTTCAAGCAAGCTCGCATCCTCTGGTCGCTCAGTCTTCGGACAGAACACATGATAACCCCTTGTTTATTAAGAAGCCCGATGCTGGACCTATTCCAACAGAGGAGACCATCCCTGAAATGCATAAGGTAACAAATCCTACTGCTGGTAAATCTCCGAGCCCTCTCAATTCTACTGCATTGGCCTCTGGATGCGAAGGAGCTCAGGAGTTGCCTTTGCCTACTGTCTCTGCTACTATCCCTCATGCTACTGCTGACCCGAGTTGGGAGCAAGTAAAAAGAAAGAAGAAGATGGTCGAGAAAGGAGCTGCATCTTTTAGTTTAGCCCTGCCCACTGAAGGGGGGCATTCTCTAAAGCTAAAACTAAAAGGGCCTCGCAAGACTCCTGGAATCTCATTATCTTCCTCGAAGGCTATTGAAAGCTCTTCTTTGGCAAAAGCGAAAGTCGTCTCTCCTCCTTTGATTCTACCTGATTGTTCGGATGAGATTGGTAACTCCAGCATTCATGCCGTTTCGGACAATGAGGACCTACTGTCGGTTGGATGCCCTTCTCCGAAAGCCCCTCACAAATATGTCCCGGTTGAGACACTACAAGATAAGCTCCTGCTTATATGCCCGGATCCTCCTCCTTCTGTGGCTCCTAATCCGACTGCGGGTCGGAAAAAGGCCACCAAGAAGAGGTAATCTTTTCCTTCTCCTTTGTAAATATGTATATAGGTGCTTGGAACATAAGAGGCCTCATGAACCCTGTCAGGCGGGCAGAACTTAGGAGACTTGTCTCCACCCACAACCTATGCCTTATTGGCCTTATCGAGACTAAAGTTCCTGAAATTTCTTTTGAATCTATATCCTCCTCCTTCTTGAATGGTTGGAATTGGGTTGCAAATTATGATTTTTCCCCTCGTGGAAGAATTTGGGTGGGCTGGAACCCTGAGTATGCTAGTTATGAAACGTTGTCGATCAATGATCAAGCTGTACATGGTCGACTGACTTACACCCCGACTGGTATGGTTTGTTGCGTGTCTATTATTTATGGAGAACATTCTTTCAGTCGCCGCCGGCCTCTTTGGGAGGACTTGCTCCGTATGAATAATCTTATGCAGGATATGCCTTGGTTGGTAGCTGGAGATTTTAATGCCATTAAAGATCCTTCGGACCGGTTTGGTAGCTCCAACTTATGGATCCCTTATTTTGATGAATTCGGAAACTGCTTAGCTCAGACTGAATTGGGTGATCTTAGGTATGTTGGCCTTCGGTTTACTTGGTCGACCTCTGCTGGTACTTCTAGAAAAATGAGGAAAATCGATCGCGTTTTGGTCAATTCTAAATGGAATATGGAATTCTCCTTCTCTGAGGCCTCGTTCTTGAATCTGGGCATCTCGGATCACTCGCCCATGGTTGTCAGAGTCCTTAACCCATTTTTTAAAAGAAGGCCTTTCAAATATTTTAATCTCTGGGCTGAGCATTCTGACTTCCCTTCCATCGTTCAGCAAGCTTGGGATACTCCGGTTGTTGGGTTTGCTATGTTCAAACTAGTATCCAAGCTTAAGGTGCTAAAAAGCCGGCTCAAACAACTGAATAGGGAGGAGTTCTCCAATATTTCGGTGAGGACAGCGGAAGCTAGAGAAGCTCTTCGTCTTGCTCAGCTTGATCTTCATCTTGATCCGACCAACTCTGACTTTGCTGATCTTGAGAAGGCGCGCCGTAAGCTCTTTGTGAACTTGCGTAGAGATGAGGAATCTTTTTACAAGCAGAAATCAAGAATCCGCTGGCTCAAGGAAGGTGATCGAAATACTAAATTTTTTTCATAATTCCGTCAAGAGAAGGCAGCTTAGGAATAGAATCCTCTCAGTTAAGGATTCTTCAGGTGCATTGATCAGTGACCCTTTAGCGGTTCCACAGGTTTTTGTCTCTTTCTTCGATGATCTCCTATCTCCTCAAACGGTGCTATCCAAGCCTTCTTTGCAAGACGTTAAAGAGTTCATTCGAAGACCTCTAACGGTTGATCAGGTATTCTCTCTTTCTAGACCGGTCTTGGAATCTGAAATTAAAGATACGCTCTTTTCTCTCGCAAAAGGAAAAGCCCCGGGTCCTGACGGCTTTACTATTGAGTTCTTTAAGACTTGCTGGGGGACTGTTGGCCCGTTGGTGACGGAGGCGGTTTCCGATTTCTTCTCTTCAGGCCGTCTTTTGAGAGAGGTAAATAATACCATTCTTGCCTTGGTACCTAAAGTGTCTAATGCTTGTGCTGTGACTAATTACCGACCTATCGCTTGCTGTAATACTATTTATAAGCTCATCACAAAAATCTTGGCTAATCGCTTAGCTGCTGTCTTGAGCGATTTAGTTGATTCTTCCCATAATGCTTTCGTTAAAGGGAGAAGGATTATGGATAATATACTGATGGTGCAAGAGCTTTTTGCTGGTTTTCATCTAGAACCTTATACTCCCAAATGCGCAATAAAGGTTGGTTTTCAGAAAGCCTTCGATACTGTTGATTGGGACTTTCTTCAAACTACTTTGTTGGGGTTTGGCTTTCCTGAATCTCTTACTCGACTCATTATGGTTTGTGTTCGGACCCCGAAATACTCTATTTCTATTAATGGAGAGCTGCATGGCTTCTTCTTGGGTGGGAGGGGGCTTCGCCAGGGCTATCCGATGTCCCCCTACCTCTTCACCCTTGTAATGGAGGTTTTCTCTGGAATATTGAATGCAAATACTGCTCGGAGGGAGTTTAAGTATTATTGGAGATGCAAACCAGTCCGTCTTTCTCATCTCTTTTTCTCTGATGATGTATTCCTCTTCAGTCAAGCTGATTGGCCTTCCATTACTCTACTGAAAAAGGGCCTCGACCTATTTTCTTCTTGGAGTGGGCTCCTTCCGAATAAGAACAAAAGCGAAATCTTTTTATCAGGTGGGGCTCCTTTGCTGCGCAACTATATTCTTATGGCATTTGGGTTTCAAGAAGGAAAGCTCCCAGTGAAATACTTAGGTGTACCGATCATCTCCTCCAGACTTGGGAAAGCAGATTGCGTGGCCTTGATTGATCGGATTACTGCCAGGGCCCAGTCATGGACTCAACGCTTCCTCTCTTTTGCGGGTAGGCTGTAACTTATTAGGTCAGTCCTACACTCTATTCAAGCGTATTGGTCCAGTGTCTTTTCTTTGCCGGTTTCGGTCCTAAATAGTATTGAGAAAATCTTGCGACAATTTTTATGGAAAGGCGCCACTCTTGGCAGAGGCGGGGCTAAGGTTGCATGGGATGAAGTGTGCCTTCCTAAAAATGAAGGAGGATTGGGTATTCGTAAGTTGAAAGACTGTAACAAATCAGCGATGCTTAAATACATTTGGATTCTTTTCACAGACAAAGAATCATTATGGTGTTGTTGGATTCACTCCAATTTCTTAAAAAGGAACAACTTTTGGATCTCTTCCTCACCTTCTGTTTGCTCTTGGGCCTGGAAAAAAATCTTACTTCTAAGAGCGGAGTTTCGGCTATCATTTCTCTGGAAAATTGGAAATGGTCTTTCAGCTTCCTTATGGTTTGATCGCTGGCTTTCAGAGGGCCCTCTTGATCAGCTTATTCCGCATCCTCTTATTGAAACATCTGGTCTTCCAAAGAATGCAGTAGTCGCGGATCTTCTCTCCCCTATGGGCGATTCCTTCAGGCTTTTCCTTCAAAGCTCGGGATTCTCCATTCCGGTTTCATCCTCTACTCCGGATCCTTCTCGGTGGCTTCTGCTTGGGACTGCATTAGAACAGGAAAAAACCGGGTGCCTTGGGCTTCTCTTATCTGGAACTTTGATATTGCTCCTAGATTCCAGTTTAATTTGTGGCTGATTACGAGGAACGGATTGGCTACCCAAGAGCTCCTTCTCTCTCATGGAAGAATCGACTTTTGCACTTGTGCGTTATGCAATGAAGTTCTGGATTCCATCAATCACCTTTTTTTTTTTTTTGATTGCCATGTCTCGGCTTCTCTTGCTTTCTTTTGGGCGACAAGGTGTAACTTACCTTGGCGAGCGAGACTGTGGGCGGATAACCTATCTTGGGCTATTAAATTCTTATCCGGTAAAGGTTTCTTCTACTGTATTGCTAGATTTTCTTTTGTTGCCTTATGTTACTTGATTTGGAAAAAAAGGAATGATATTATATTCTGTGGGGAAGCCTTGGTTGTCTCTGCGTTGAAAAATCACCATATTAAAGTTGTAAAGGAGAAAGCTCTTACCTTCTCAAATGTTCCGGATATCCCGAGAAACAGGCGTCTTCAGAGGAGCTGGGGCTTTCAACCCTCCATTTTCTCAGGCCGTTCTTCGACTCTATAGGTAGCTTGGATCGCGTTCCTGCTTCAAGTTACTTCAGCTCTCCGTTCTTGGTCTCTTCGTTTTTTGAATTGCCAAGGTTTCGTTTTGGCTGTCGTGACTTCTGTTTTAGTGACCTTGTTGGTCGCTTTCTGTTTTTTCCTGTTTTTGTTTCTCTTTGCCTTTGGCTCTTTCTTCGGCTCCCTTCCACTCTTTCTACTTACTGTAGATAGAGTGTAAGTCTTTGGTGCCGCTTTTGTATTATTGTCCTAAGCTATATATTCATTACCTTTACCAAAAAAAAAAAAACTTTTGGCACTTGAGGGGTTCTTTTGCCCTTTCAAAAGTCACAGACCTTTATAATTCCATAAGTACCCAATGTAATCAGATAGGAATCACCATAGTTGATAGAGGACAACATTAGCAATTAACTAGCCCCCCGACTCTCCCAACGACATCACAACAATACTTTAAATGGTAATTTTATTTAACTTGGTCCTATTTCACTATGGCATGGTAGCAAACGGCCGTATAAAACTGCACAAACCAATTTCATCAGCCAATCTTTACATCGGCAATGCTACTATTTCTACGTACGCTATGATGATGATGATTGCCTTGTCACATTTCTTTTGAGTGGGTAGAGATGGAGAGAATTAGCATAGCCCACGGCAGCTCATCTCCTTTTCTATTGATGATTGCCTAGTCATGTTTTAGCTTACTCTGATAAAGTCATTAGCCCTAAAGTGGACCTACATCTTCCTGCATTATTTACTCTTTTAATGCGAAGTGCAGCTTCCCGTGTCAACTTAATTACACGAGTGCGACAACATTTCCTTGCGAGAATGGACCTTCTCTCCCCTCAAAATCAATTCGATACACGAGACTACTTCCCGAGCCATCTTTAGTTCGATATAATACAATTGTTTCTCTCAAGTTGTCGTAGCCACATTTGCGGCCAAGTGCTCCGCGAGCTAATCCATTAATTTAAACCCATCTCTTTTAAAATACTCCGACAACGCCGCCCATGATTGAAGATTTCTACACGGTTAAAATCGAACCTACGAAGTTGCAAAGGAAAAAGTCGTACGTCTGAAAGTCCTTCCCTTTGGTCAAACCACGACGATTAACAACTTCGATGATATCCTCTCTCGACGCCTATATATATATATATATGCATGCAAATAACATACTCATCTCATTCTCATCGCAAACACAACACGAAGGTGACACGACTTCACCTCACAGCACATTCATATCAAATCTTTAAGTAACGACATGTCTTCGGCCCGCTTTGTCTTGCTCTCGCTCTGTTCCGCCCTCCTCCTCCGGGCCGCCCTCGGCGCCGACCCTCTCTTCCACTTCTGCTCCACCCCCGAGAACTTCACCGCGGGCAGCCCGTACGAATCCAACCTCAACAAGCTTACCAGCTTCCTCTACACCAAGACCCCTTCCTCGGGCTTCGGCCTTGGCTCCATCGGCCAATACCAAGACCAGGTCTATGGCATCGCGCTGTGCCGGGGTGACACATCGCCATCGGACTGCAAGGCCTGCGTAGCAGATGCTGGCGCCGAGATCCGCCGCCGATGCCCTCACAACAAGGGGGCGATAATCTGGTACGACGACTGCATGTTCAAGTACCTTGACACCGACTTCTTCGGCCAGATCGACAATGCCAACAAGTTCTACATGTGGAACCTGAAAAACGTGAGCGACCCGGAAGCGTTCAACGGCAAGGTAAGGGGGCTGCTGACCGGGCTGGTCGAGGAGGCTTACGCGGTGCCAAAGCTGTACGCGACTGGAGAGATGGGACTGGAGGATAAGACGAAGCTGCACGGATTGGTGCAGTGCACGAGGGATCTGTCGGCGACCGAGTGCAAGGAGTGTCTCGAGGGCGCAATCGGCGAGCTTCCGAGCTGTTGCGATGGGAAGGAAGGTGGGCGAGTGGTTGGCGGGAGCTGCAACTTCCGATACGAGATTTACCCTTTTGTCAATGTTTAAGAGTCCTCGCTCAAGGACCTAAATAAGTGTGGTTTAATGATTCCCTAGCTAGGGTGTTCCTAGTGTAATACATGGTAAATAAAGTGAAGGCGAATTTGGGAATTTACCTGAGACTCTTTCATCATTCGAATGGTTTATATAGCTGTAAATAAAAAATTTGATGTCTTCATCAATATGTCATGAATAATTTCTTACATAAATGTTCTTGCTATGTTTTAAGTTAGCATAACTGGGGCTATCCGCGAGTCTATATTTTGCAGTTGTGGCAACATAGAAATTACAGTTCTTGTGTATATATGATGATAATCTAACCATCCACAAGTTGATACGTAAAACTTTTTAGTCTATACCATCCACAAGTTGATACGTAGAACTTTTTAGTCTACAACGCCATTTTGCCAATGTTTTGTATGTGGAAATGTTTCCGGAATGGTTGGTGTAGAATCTATTATTTTTTTGGAAATACATTTCCCGTTCGTGACCATTCAATACCCTAGGTAAAGAGAATTTCCATGGTTGTGTTCAATTATTGATATATCCAATCATATCCTCTCTTTTTTCTTTTTTCTTTTTTTGAAATGTATTACATATGACTCGAATGTTTACTTTTAAAATGCCAAACAAATAAGTTACATGCATCGCGCAATTCTTTAAGTCTTTCGTATAGAATAAGTAAAGCCTAGTAGAGTTGATCTCTTCTCCATGGTCACCAACATTATTAAGTAAGGTTTATATTTTCCTTCAATCAGGATCTTGGTGGGCACATGCTCTTACACCACCCACGTGTAATGTTAAACACATAATCCCAAAAATAAGAATGTTGACACCTAATTTAAATTTAATTTTTAGAAATTAAAAATAGAGCATTTGGTTCTAGAGGGAAATTTTGAATATTTCTTTTGAATAATAAAACATTTGATTGTTGAACAAATCTCCTCATTTTGAATTTAAAAAAAAAAAAAAAAAAAAAAGTCAACAACCGTATGATTTTTGGAGCCATTTTTTGTTGAGAAGATGAGTGAATATTGGAAAATCTTCACCTGCAAAAACAAACTCGAGTCTTTCTTCTATAAATAAAGGAGGCAAAGCTTCATTTTAAAGACGGGGGCTTCTTTTCGTCAAAAAAATTGAAAAGGGAAAAGAGAGAAAACAGAGAAGAGGGTTTCGGTTTGTGGGAGAGGTAAAGAGGAAAAAGTCAAAGAGAAAAGCATAAAAAGCAGGAGAGAAAGTGTACGAAGGCGGAGTGAGAGACATAGGTGAGTGACGTGAAGGCAGAAGAAAAAGATAAAAAAGGGGAAAGCGCTGTTCATCTCCTTCACGGGCTGTCTTCACCGGTCACAGCAACAGAGCCTCCTTGCCAGCACCGCATCCCACCGCGCCACCGCCGCTCTCCGCTCCGTCACGAAGCGGATCGACACCCACGAAGTCTCCGCTGCTCAGCCGCAAGCCCTTCGCTACTGTCGTCCTCCACGCCCGCGACACTCGTCCGCGAACACCGGTGCCACCCTGCTCCGCCCGCGATCTGTTCCGAGATCAGCACGTCGTTTCGCCAGACGCTAGGCTCTTCTACTCTCGACTTCTCTGCAACCACCGCCACTCCTCCAGCCGTCCCCGCCTGCGAGCCCTTGCGACGCCGCTGTTACCGCCAGATCTGCATTGCCTGCAACTCGCGCCCAGCAACCCGATGGTCTGCCTCCACTCAGCCGACGCCACTGCACCAGCACCTCCGCCCGGTCGCCGTTGCTGCACTGCTTGCTGACCCACGACGCCGGAACTAAACGCCGAGCCGCCACACACCCGTGAGACGCCACCTCTGCCGGACCATCACCGTACCTCCGGGAGCTCTCCCCTGGCGCTCTTCTGCAACCCACACCAGCAGCCTCCGCGATCGCCCAGAACCCGACACCGTTCTTCCCTCCGCAGCAGCCTGGACCAGTCTCAGTAGCCCGACGCCTTAGCACACGACGTTGCTGCTCCTCTGCTCGTTGTTGCACGCCCGGACAGAGCCGCCTCCTCTGTTTTGCTGCAGGTCCGGTTATTGCCCGAACCTCGCCGGAGCTCCGACGGATAGCCCTGTTCCGAACGGCGACCCCTCGGTGAACCACCATCGCAGGCAATCACTTGTGCCGACGCCACCCCTCAAGAAAACCGTACCCGGGAATAGGTAAAATTTTTAGGCTAAATTTAGTTCAAGTATTCGGACTCATAATTTTTTATTCTAACTTGATTTGTTCTTATTTATTTTTATCGTTATCCAATTAGGAAATTTGTCCTATTAAGTCATGATAATCAAAAATATTGAGCCTCGAGACGTCGGGTTAGATTTTTGATTATTTTGACTTTTCATGGCAAATTCATGAATTACTTTGCATCATTGATTCATATTAAGATAATATGTCATTGATTTACACTAATAAATTTTCAATAGGACATATATGTTGGTACGTTATCATTATTTGCTCATCACATATCATGCATCATAGGTCATAACTAGGATTTAGGTATTTAGGTCCATAAACATTTCGTGTTTAAATCAATGCATTTTAATTTTTTTTAGATTCATATAGAATTAGGATAATTTTCCTTTAATAAAATCAAAACAAAAAAAGAACAGAAAATGTTATTTAGGTTATATAGATTTCATAATGTGCACACTACATGTTGCGCTTTAATTAGTGGGTCATAGGTTAATGTTTTAATATTCCCATCGTATAGTTTCTTTTAATAAAAAAAAGGGCCATAGATTAGTATTGCATCATTATATTTTTTTTTCTTAATAAGAATTATTAAGTCATTTTAAAAAAAGAAAGCACAAAGGTCATTTATTTGGTTAGTTAATAAGTTAGTTCATAATTAATCCCATTTCATGTCATCATTGTTTAGTGTAAGTTGCATATATAAAAAAGAATCATTAAAAAAATCATAAAAAGAACATGCATATAGAATTACCATGCCATCCATCCCATATCATGTAGTACATGCATATTTAGGATTATATAAATTAGATTGCATATATATTGTAATGATTCAAATTATGTCATATGAACTGCATCTCACATGTCATTAAAGTAAAATTCATGCATATCAAATTTAAATTAAGATTGCATATAATTAACATTTTTTTTAAAAAGAAAAAGAAAAATGAGGTGTTATGTCATTTAGAAATCATGTTTAGGGCATGCATTTTTATTAGCACTTTTGTAAGTTTTTCTTTAGGGAGTAGACCTTAATGAAGTTGTAGTTTATAATTTCTTATAATTTATCACTTTGTTTTATTGAATGTTATTTTATTGATTGTGCACCCACATAACCACCATTTGCATGTTAGTAACTTAAATTAAAATTAATCAACATCGCCTGCAAAATATTTTTGAAATTAAAATAAAAATGTACCAAAAGTGCGTTAGACTAGTCTAGCGTAACCATGTCCTCAGACCTAATAAATCTCTGGTTCGCAAAAGTAAAGTATTCTCCCATACTTTACTTGGGTTTCTAACCAACCCTAATTGGTTAGTGGCGGCTCCAAATTGAGTATAATTACATGTTTAAATAGATTAATTTCTTAACATCAAGTCGCGATTGGTAGGACTTGGGAGGGTCCGCGCCAAGTCTTCGGACTTAGTAATCCATTAGCCCTTTCGAATAATTCATCCCCTCAAAAATTAGGTCGCGACAAAGAATAAAAAGAAGTGAAGGAAAAATAGAAATCCACAATTCTTACTCCCACCCTTAGGGAGAGAGAGAAAGAGAGAGAGAGGGGGGGGGGCCTTTGACAATATTGACAGAGAGGTAGGGAGACGCGGGGCGGGTTGACTCGGGAGCGGCGAGGGCTTCAACGGCCGAGATGGCGGCTTCGTGAGGCTGGCAACGGCGCTCAGCCAAGAACATTTGACATTCACATGAAAATGAGGGATAATAACCGAAGGAGTCATAAACTTCTCAATTTTGTCAATGTAAACTTAAGCCTTTACGGGAAATTTTAATGTAATTCTTCCGCCCAATTGTAGTCGAAAATTGCTGACGTGGCGTCTAGTCAACATGAGCTATCCTACATGGCAAGCTGATGTGGAGTTATTGGGGATCACCATGTCAGTAATATTCTACGGTAATTTCTGGAAGAGTTACATTGGAATTTCAAGCAAAAATTTAAGGTAATATTGACAAAATTAAAAAAAAAATTATAATTGAATTGGCATTCATATAATAAAGTTATGATTAATTTTGGTAATTTTATCCCCAAAAAGGAGGGTAGGGTGGGGGGATTTTTAGCCTCGAGAAAATCCACTCATGCAGACTCCAAATAATTATCGTGAAAACGTAAATCTATACACCCAAAGGTAGATTCGACTAGTCAAGAAAATGAATATTGTCACCACTTGACCAGCCACCTCTTGGGACTACCGAGGCTTAGTTATTTGAGTTTATAACACATTATTCTAATATGAAAGTCTATGAAAAAAAAATATACTCACTCGTTGTGAGTTGATGTTTTGCGTCACGTATCAAAAACAATTTCGTTATGAAAAGCCAATAATTACGACTAAAAATGTGCTCGTTTTCTCGAGCAATCTATGACATTTTATATTAATATATGGTACGATCACCAGATATGATCATCTCGAAAAACAATAAGAAGAAGAAGAAAAAAAAACTGTCTACCAAAGTAATTCACGTGTCCACGGCCATGAGAGTCTACATCTTTCCGGGAGCGGAAATGGATTTACTTCTTTTGTCCTTATTCTAATTCGACTATCATGGGCCTACTTAGCAATCCGTGACATGAGGTTCCATGCACCTTCTTGAGGATAATACCACTAAAAAGAATTGTCTCATATTGAATTATCCAAAGATATACTCGAAATTCCGAAGGGACAACAGTTGACTTTTGAACTAGTCTTCATTTCGTCATTTTGCTTTCATTATCATACCTACATAGCAACGAAATGTGTGACCAAGAAAACCGCGGCCCAATTAAGCTGAATGCCGTCTTTTTTTAGCCATTTGTCAACCTCCCATTCTAGAAGGGTTGACTTCAGATCAGATCTGAGTTCATAGTTGTCAATTTATTTATTTATTTTTCCTTTGTTGAGCATTCAATAGGATCTGGAGCAAGAGGGCTATGATTGTCACTTTGATATTAACTGGGGTTGAAGCATGCCATGATCCTCAAAAGATCATGATCAATTATGAGCTCGAGGTGAAAATTCAATTCTTTTTTTATATATAATAATTGACGAGATAGGGAGCAATTTTGCTCCATGACCGCAACTATTCTTGTGTAGCGAATTGAAATTTAATGGAAATGTTAGTGGATAGCTGCCATTTCTGGTGCTCGACATAGGTGGTGCGCTTTCCTCACCATCCACTCGAATCAAAAGCCAATACCGAGAAAACCCCCCTCAGAAAAAGAAGAAAAGTACAAAAATAAGAAACTTCGATTTCTAGAATTCAAGCTCAGTAATTGGTCAAGCCCCAAAAGTGGACCAAAAAAGCAAGTCAAAAACAAATCACGTGCTTAGTGGTTCAAGAATAATGGCCATTAGGCCGAACCCGCCAGTCGCGGCGGCTCTTGGTCGAATCTTCACCTCAGCACTGGCCTCACTTTGGCTTGACGGATTCGATCATAATCCAACCAGAGCTTACATTTTTAATGAGATTTCTTGTGTTCACTTAATTGTAACTTGAAATGTGTTCGATTCTTACTCAAGTAGAATATATTAGAAAATGAAAGAATCCATATTATCTAGACAGCTTTGCAAAATATGACTTTTATAAGTTTATTGGCCTCTCAAGATATGTGCATATTTCACTTTTGATAACTATGTCATGCGTACCTATGTGATCCATCTGTCTATCACACCCTTTGAGTATTTGCACAGATCCTCTAAATTCAAGATCCAAAAATATATTCACATTGTCAAGATATCGCTTAATATTAATTAAGATCAAGTATTGAAGCGATCATATATTGACATATTATTGCTCTTTGAGGATGGGCTTAATTGCCTTTTCCAACTTATCCAGCACTTCATTTGGTACTTGCATAATGTACAAGGAAAAACGTGTTGTCTTTGGCTACTTTTTCACTCTCGGTGCCAATCAACATCGTTTATCATCCACAAGCAGTTTGTGACGGTGTTATTGGTTGAAATATCTCTGGAGAGTTGGTAAGGTTCCTGCCACTCAATTGAATAGTCAAAGTCTTGTCAAAAAAAATTTTGAATAGTCAAAGTCAACATTTTCAGCTGTATCATTCTAGACTCTCACTTTCCTTCTTCCCTTACTTAATCAATCATCAGTTTCTTTCTTCAAGGAGCCAAAACCTCCCGAGTCTTTAATCAGTACAAGAGTCACAGGTATGTTTCTCTCCAGATCAATTCCTCTCCTCCTCCTCTCCTTCTTCCTTCTTCTCAACACAAGCTTTGGCGCCGATCCGCTTTACCATATTTGCTTCGGCAAAGATAACTACACTTCCGGTAGTCCTTTCAAAACCAATCTCGATAGCTTGCTCGCTACTCTCGTTTCCAAGGTTCCTCCCAGTGGGTTCGGAACCGGCTCAAACGGCGAGGGGAACGATCAAGTGTACGGGCTAGCTCTTTGCCGGGGTGACGTATCGAGCTCTGACTGCGAAAGTTGCGTCTCCGATGCAGGCCCAGAGCTTTTGCAGCGTTGCCCTGAGCAGAAGGGTGCTATTATTTGGTATGACAGCTTTCAATTTTAACGACTCATGGAGTCCGCTTTGAAGTGTAATAACCGATGCCAAACCAACTGAAAAAAGTGATCATTTCAAACTACACTAAAGGTTAATTTCTGCTTAAAATGGCTTCAACTTGAACTATATCTAGTCTAAAACATTGTTCTCTGTGGTTGGTACAAATTAGAAAATGCTCTTTATGTAAACTACGATTAGTTTAACTTTTCCAGCCATTAATTTGCTAGGTTTTCAATCAAAAGATGTTCAATTTTTTCAAATAGATCATTAATCCAAAAGTAAAAGGCGGTGTGACTCATATGTTTGCAAAAGCATATGCTCTGGAAGCATAAATCAAGTATGTAAAAGTAAGTAAATCATCCGGTTCCATTCTCAAATTAACCAATTCCATTTTCCCTCTATTTCTCCTATACTTTCTCCTCCTCATCCTAATTAGTATTACTATTTTTGCTTTGCTTCAACCCAATATCTGATATGTCGATTCACGATTCTCTCGATTGGCGCGCTTAGGTATGATAATTGTCTCCTCAAGTATTCCAATGTGGAATTCTTCGGCAAGATCGACACCAAGAACAAGTTCCAATTGCTCAACGTGCAGGACGTAGACATGGACTTCATGGAATTCTACAGGAAGATCAAGCAACTGCTGAGCAACTTGACAGACGAAGCCGTGGCAGGTCCCAAATTGTATGCGTATGGCGAACTCGGGCTCGGAGGGTACAAGACACTGTTTGGCTTGGCTCAGTGCACAAGAGATCTATCCGCAGATGACTGCAAGACGTGCCTCAAGGGCGCGATAAGTGACCTGCCGAGCTGTTGCTATGGCAAACGAGGGGGGAGAACCGTTGGGGGGACTTGCAACGTTAGATATGAGCTTTACCCTTTCGTCGATGTTTGAGATTGTTTGAAACTCAATGATCTTCGCAAATGGATGCAACAGGCATGTATGATGCATCAAAGTTTGAAGTAATTAAATCCAATAATTGATGAATCTCACGAGGATGTTTAGTTTTTCAGGTTCAAACTTTTCTAACAAATTTCTTGTTTTTTCCTAAAAGTGCCCACTCTAACTGAGCATGCAACAAAAGAAAGTGGTCTTAAACTTCAATATAACACCTTCTAAATCCTACATGAGAGAGAGTGAGAGAGAGAGAGAGAGAGAGAGGGAGAGGGAGGAGGAGGAGGAGGAGGTTGTGTGGTGATATATCAATGGAGACTCAGTTTAAGTTACCAATTAAGTATCTCCTTGTGAGGGATTGGTTATGGACCTACATGAATTTATTTGTGGATTGTTGCGAATGATATAAAGCATTAATTCTTGGACTGACTTGGGGGGAAATTAAGCTATAAATTGACAAGGTCGTCAATATGGATTGGGGCGGATTAGAATACAAGTTATTATTAAACACGTGAGTTATTGTTGACAATCATAAAAAAAAATTATTATCAATATCGATGCATCAATGATCATTAATCAATTATCAATATACAACGATGTATGGTTGGTGATTGTCGACAAAGATATCAATTAAAAGGGACAATTATGAAATTATGAAATTATGAAATTTGGAATTTAAAATCATTGGCGAGCAAAGCTACAAAGGCCAATAAATCGTGAAGCAAGAATGGACGAGGCAACATATATGGACACAAAGGATAAAAATGCAACTTTAAAAGGGCAACTGCTTGAAAATATGATCATGGCATCATGAGAGCATGGGCACAAGATTCACAGACAAGATTCTCGGAGATGTGATGATATGGTTATAATTTTGTAGGAGAATTTTTCCTAGATGATTATGGTGTGAACACTATAAATACTAACGTTTCCATATTGGGGACCTTCTACGCACCAACAAACATACATATTAGCTTTCAATGATCTTTACATTCTTGCATGGTGGTTATAGTTTTCAGACTCGCATCTTTGATTAAATTCTAGCGTGTTTCTTAGTTGTAGTTTTCAAATTCGTGCCGTCGCTTACATTCTAGCATGTTTCTTTTAACATGGGAGCCTCATTGTCGATTATATTTCAGCATTGCATCTTCATGTTCTCGAGTTTTGTCATTGATTAAATTTTGACAGAGTTAACGTATATTTTGGTTCCGTTTGGAGCACTTATGTCCTCAGACTTTGTCATCAATTAAATTCCAACATATTTTGTATATGTTTGGTTCTATTTGAAGTAAAGTTATAATTTCTCTCATCTACCTATGATATTTTCTAACTGGAGTCGCCATAAAACCTATCTCCTCTAGTAAAATTGAAGTGCACTTTTTGATGAAAGATATTTTGTCATAGAGTCAAATTCCAAAGAAATAATCGTCATGATAATTTGCATAAAATTAATGAAGATAAAGTATTGAAGCAATCAAATTTCTTTGAACTGTATAATATATTATTGATCTTTGGGGACAGACTTAACTGCCTTTTCCAACTTATCCCAATATTTCATTTGGTACTTCTATGATGTATAGGGAGTAACATGTTGTCTAGGGCCACTTTTAACTCTCGGTGCACATCAACATCATTTATCATCCACAGGCTATTTGTGATGATGTTATTGGCTGAAATATATATGGAGGCGTTGAGAAGGTTAATGCCACTGAATTGATACTGCTTGGTGGCAAATCTATCTATAGTGTGTTGGCACAAAGGAATATCCATCATTGGCGGATCTCGTGCATGTGAGCTGAGTTCATGTATGCTCTAAGATTAGCCATTTTAAAGAAATGCGTTACCGCAATAGGTGTGTGATCATCCACATCATTCCAATCGTACCAGTATGCTTGAATCAACTTGTGTATGGAGTATCACGACAATCGTTACGATGAGTCCATGCCCTCTTAACTTTGTTCAAGTTGTATGTGAAACTTGACTTAAACTGTCGAGGATGACAAAAGAGCATGGTGGATTTGAATACCTCAGTTTCTCCTAGATTGAGAGAAGGGATGTAAAATGTCTCATAAATAGAGAAAGTTTTCTTTCGAACCTTTGTGCTTTCACATTGATTGAAAATTGCATTCATCAGAAGTTCAAATCAGTGTAGTGAGGTTGTTCTATCTAGTCGTTTTCTTAAATATCCCCGTAACATGACTAGGAATCATAATAGTGAATCAAGGACGTATCAAGTGAACGTCCACCTCTGTACTCTTATTTTATCGCAAAATCATTGATTGGTCGTGCTCGCCAACTTTGTTGAATCGTGCGATACATACGAAGAAGAAAAAGTCAATAGTTTCTGCACATGGATGGTGATGCTTTCTGTCTGAACTGAGTCGTTACATGAAGATCATGAGTAGTTCGATGATCGCTCCTTCGCATTATGACAACTTTGAAAGTGCTAGTACGAAAACCTAGAGAGGGGTGAATAGGTGTATAAAAACAGTAGACTTAAGATATAGAAGATTGTAAGCTAATAAATAAGACTGTGAATTAAGTAAAGAGATAAGGGAAAGAGAATTGAAACACAAGGTTTATAGTGGTTCGGCTTAGACCAAGCCTACGTCCACTCTCCCGTACTGACAGCCCACCGGCTGGATTTCACTATGAATCAAAAGAGATGTTACAGTCTCACGTTCTTAATTCCACAGTGTAGAGACTCTGCTATACTTCCTCAAGATCTCACAAGTATCTAATCTCTCTTTTGAGTACAAATTTTCGCTCAACAATTGAACCAGCAATGAGTAAGGAGCTTCAGACTTTGGAATTTTTCTATCTCTCACACTCTCGAATAACTAAAGCGTCTTCCTTATATACTCCTCCATGCATTCATAACCGTTGGCACATTCCAAAGGAGTTCTTCCAATCTACCCATTGAACATAATCAATTAGGGAGATCTCGAGTTATTTAAGGAATATGAAGATAGCCCACCAATCCTGCTCGCCCATACAATCAGGATCTAGGTTTCCATAAGTAGAACCTTCCAAGTATACTTCGCCAATCAATGGATCTAAATTACTCGAATTAATTGTAATATGAATAATAAATCTTAAGATGCTATCTCCAGCCGTGAGATGATCTTCAACCCTACGAACCAAATCCTTAATGATAAACTCGCATCTGGATAAGCCTTCTTCGTCGGTCTAGAAACTGTCAATGAGGGCAAACTTTAAATCTTGAGTCTGGCGGTCTTCAGACTTTAACAGTAGAGTCTGGAAGTCTTCAGACTAAGAAACGTTTTGTCAACTTCAAAACATATAAGGAAGATTTCTCCAACAATCTCCCCCTTTTTGATAGTGACAAAATTTTCCCTCAGATTTGGACACTTTGACCTGCAAAATAACACTTAAGCAAATCAAAATTTCTCATACAAGATAATTAGAGATTAGAATAAGGATAGTGATGATTTTGCAACCACAGAAAACATGTTAGTCATGTAAACGCGACTATCTTTAACATATTCAATAATAGCTTAAGTTACTTGTAAGTATCATCAGTTTAAACCAGTCTGAATCATAACCACACCAAACAAAAGATAAAGTCCAAATAAAAAAGTTATCAAAAAAGATAAGTCGACCAAATCTGCATAAAACCTCTCCCCCTTTTTGTCAACAGCAAAAAGTGGAGAACAAACTAAAAAGAGATGGATTGAAAATGGAGTAAAAATCATGTCTATTTGGGAAGGCGAACAAGCTCGAATTTTCCCATAGAATGCACTGTCTTCTCAAGCCTTTCAAAACTCTGCTTCAGTGACTGAAAAGCTTCACCCTGCACATTAGACTGTACTTGAATATTCAGGGCGTTTAACTGGTCATGCAAAGACACTGAAGTGGCCTTAAAAACATTCTTGAGATCCTGCATCTCAAATCCCATAGCATATTGCTGATTCCTAATGTCCAATAGAATTTCCAGCAGTCTTGAAAAGTCTGCTGTTTGAGTTGTTGCAACACTAGGACCAGCCGAGTTCAATTCAGGGATTTTGAGAAAGGATGGAGCTTCAGTAGATGGTCCACCATGGCTATCTTCTGGGTAGTGCGACGCATACACATCCTCTGGGTCTGCTGCAGAACGAATTACATCACTAGCAAATAAAGGTGAAGAAATACCTTTTTGACCAACAGCTCCCCCTGATGCCCTCAAGTGGAGCAGGTAAGGTTTCCTCAGCTTCAGAAAGATGAGCAGCAACAGATCCAGCTCCTCTTATCTCAGATTCACTAAACAGGGAGATAGCCAAGGTTGGCTCGAAAGAGTCTTCTGGACCCTGATCTTGTTCTCCTTCTCTCTCTTCTTCTTCCTCTTCTTCTTCTTCTTCTTCCTCTGCTTCTTCCTCTTCTCTTCTTCTTTCCTCTGTCCTCCTCTGTTCTTCTTCCTTCTTTGAGTCTTCTCTCCCTTTTTCTCCTTCTTCTGGCTCTTCTCTTCTCTCACGAAAGTTGACAAAACTCTTTAAATTTCTTAAGGCAGAAAGAGTCAGTTCATCCTCATCTTCTTCATCTTGCAAGATGAGAGATCTTCTCTTCTTTACTGGAGCAACTATGGGCTCCTTACCTTTTCTCTTAGCAGCAGCAGAGTCTTGTTTTGCTTTGATGGGAGACTTCTCCTTCATATGCTCCAACACTTTGTTCAGCTCTTTCAATCTCATCTTTGTCACCATTTTAAAACCAATCACCATTGGAGAGATGGCTTTCAAGCATAATGGTGCAGAGATGTGAATTTTAAAGTGTCTAAAGAGATGTGTGATAAGAGCAGAATAAGAGAGTTGTCCATTATCTTTCACCACAGTTCGGTACATATGAAACATCATGGTGTGAGGCAGAGAAAATTTAAATCCAGTATTGATGGCACACATCAATTTAGC
Source organism: Eucalyptus guilfoylei (assembly GCA_016097605.1). NCBI lineage: Eukaryota > Viridiplantae > Streptophyta > Magnoliopsida > Myrtales > Myrtaceae > Eucalyptus > Eucalyptus guilfoylei. The sequence goes on from CM027860.1 coordinate 22,997,615, forward strand.
TTCAGATCGAGAAACATCAGTCTTGGATGTCGATTTGGGACGAATGCAGTTAATCACAATCTTGTGTAGCAAAATGTTAGAGGCATTCATCCTTGAATAGGAAATCTTGCCTTCAACATCCCTGTCTCTCACCAACGACAGAATAGCATGAGTAATAGACACACTAATTGGTTGGAAACTCATTCTTTCCACCCCAATTATGTCAGCTAAGGTGTCTGTATTTACCAAAAATTCCTTGTCCTTCACAGTGAAAGAAAAACTGTGTGCATCCAAGAAAGATAGATTTGAGTAAAAGTATGCGGTGAGTTCTGGAAATGCCGCAGTGGATTCAGAACAGAACCTTCCAGTTGCAGTAAGGCAAACTTCTCGCGCAGATTTACCTTAATCGAATCAAGAAAATCAAAGTCAACAGTCCTAGGGTTCATCACCCCTCTCTTTAAAAGATTTGAATAAACCTTTTTGTGATTCTTTGATCTAAACAGATTGGAACCATCAGTAATATTTGCAGCTATTCTAGATCTAGGCTGAAAATGAGTAAACATCCTTTCATCGTCGTCCAGAACTTGTGGTTGATTTGCAGTGCCATAGAATGGGTCACTCGCAATGTTTGCAAAAGTTCTTTCAGCCGACCCTTTCTCTACAACTCCTAGCCTTTCCAACTCCCCCAAAAACAAGGTTTCATTCTTGTATCCTCTATCTCTTAAGAATTCATCGATTAAAGACATCGGCATTCCTCCTTTCTTTAGATTAGAGTAGAGTTTGAAAGCAACCTTGGAAGTTAGAGTTCTTACAGGTTCAGCCTCCTCTATAACCTCATTGCCTGGTTGAGTCGGTGGAGAAGATTGACGTTGTTGAGAAGGTTGATGTTGACTCGGACGCAGTGGTGGAGAAGAATCTTCTTCCTCGGTCAAGTCAAAATGGGTAGGACCCTCGGGCATATGTCGTGGTCCCCTGCTTGCAATCCTTGAAGACTTTCTTGAAGACATTGTCGCTTCAAGGGAGGAATTCACCAACTTGCTTGAAAAAGGTGAAAACTTTTGGATGGATCGAGAGTGAAAATGAAAGCAAATAGGAATTTTGTATACTAGGGTTTCAGTGTAAAAACAAAGAAAACGAGTCTCGGCAGTATATAAAACAAGTGGGGCAAGATAAACGAAACGTCATAAAAGGAAAATAAACATACCTTTTCAAAATGAATAAATTCCCTTTTTGAAAATAACTGACTTTTCAAAATCGATAACTGCCTTTTTGAAAAAATAAAGAAAACTTGGAAAGATAATTCCAATCAATTAGCAGCTAATAGATAACCGTACCTTTTTAAATGTAGAAACAACTTACAGTCGTAACTTTTTATCTTCTGAGTCTGAATACCTTCAGACTTTTACCTTTAAGTCTTGAGCACATCAAGACTCTACTAGATAAGAGATATGATGTTTAGTCTGGTGCGAATAGACTCAAATAGACTTTTCTCCAGTGGCTTTGTAAATATGTCCGCCAGTTGATTCTTTGAGTCAATGAATTGAATCATTACTTCTCCATTTTGAACATGATCTCTAATAAAATGGTGTTGAATCTCTATGTGCTTTGCTCTTGAATGAAGAATTGGATTCTTGGTGAGATTAATCGTGCTGGCGTTGTCACATTTGATCTCAGTGCATGAGTCTTTGATTCCAAAGTCTCTCAGTTGTTGTTTTATCCATAAGATTTGAGAACAGCAACTTCCAAGAGCCACATACTCTGCTTTTGCTGTTAAAAGAGCAACAGTACTTTGCTTCCTTGAAAACCAAGATACTGTCCTGTTACCAAGCAATTGACAAGTACCGAAAGTGCCATTTCTTTCAACTCAGCATCCTGCTAGATCTGCGTCTGAATATCCAAGGAGAGTGAAGTCTCATTCTTTGGGATACCATAGACCTAACTTAGAAGTTGTTGCAACGTATTTGATGATGCGTTTCGCAGCAATTAAATGAGATTCTTTTGGATCTGATTGAAATCTGGCACACATGCAAACACTAAACAAAATGTCAGGTCTAGAAGCAGTAAGATAAAGAAGTGAACCAATAATACTCCTATAAAGTTTCTAGTCAACTTTCTTTCCTCCTTCATCTTTATCCAGCTTCGAAGAACTAGACATTGGTATTTCAGTCTTTTTGCAATTATCTAATCCGAACTTTTTAACAAGTTCTTTCGCATATTTTTCTTGGTGAATGAAAATCCATTCCTTCAATTGCTTCACTTATAGTGCGAGAAAGAAAGATAATTCACCCATCATGCTCATCTCAAATTCATCCTGCATAGACTTAGAGAATTTCCTGCATAAATTTTCGTTAGGTGATCCGAATATTATATCATCCACATGAATTTGAACAAGTAAAAAAAATTTACCTTCCTTTTTAATAAATAGAGTAGTATCTACTTTACCTTTGACAAAACCATTTTGAATTAAAAACTTACTTAACCTGTCGTACCAAACTCGAGGTGCTTGCTTTAAACCATATAGAGCCTTTTTCAGTCTGAATACAGAGTCTGGTTTCCTTGGGTCTTCAAAACCGGGAGGTTGTTCCACATAGACTTCCTCTTGGTTAAATCCATTCAGGAATGCACTTTTGACGTCCATTTGGAATAACCTGAAATTCTTATAACAAGCAAAAGCAAGTATAATCTAATTGCTTCTAACCTTACTACTAGTGCATAAGTCTCATCATAGTCTATCCCTTCTTCTTGCGTATATCCTTTGGCCACAAGTCTTGCTTTGTTCCTTACAACTTTTCATTTTTCGTCCATCTTGTTCCTGAAAACCCATTTAGCTCCAATAACAGATTTACCTTTTGGTTTAGGAGTTAATTCCCAAACATTGTTAACACTAAACTGCCTGAGCTCTTCTTGCATAGCTTATATCCAGCTTTCATGAGATAAAGTTTCTTCTATGATTTTGGGTTCTATTTCAGAAATAAGAGCCACAGCACTAGACTCTTCATGCCTTTTGGATCTTATACGAATCTCTTCATCAATATTACCAATGATGAGTTCTTCGGGGTGACTAGACTTGTGCTTCCAGTTGCTAATTGGTCTGACAAATTGCTGAGCTTTTTCTTTAGTTGATTCTTCGGCATTTGTTCGTTGTTGTTCTTTTGAAGTCTGAGCTGCTTCAAGGGAGGTAGACTTTGTAGAGTTTGGAGCAGGTACAGATTCTTCAGGTTGAGTCTGGATCAATTGATTTTATATAGAGTCTTGAAATTTGACATTCATCGACTCTTCCACAGACTGAGTCTTCTTGTTGTATACTCTGTAAGCTTTGCTGGAGGTTGAATATCTAAGGAAGATTCCTTTGTCTGATTTTTCTTCAAACTTACCAATTCGATCATTTGCATTTTTCAAGACAAAACATTTGCAACCAAACACATGAAAATAAGAAACAATTAGCTTCTTTCCTTTGAACAACTCAAAGGGAGTTTTCTCCAGAATAGACCTTAAGAAAACTCTGTTAATAATATAACATACTGTAGAAACTGCTTCAGCTCAAAAACGAGAAAAAATATTGCTTTCAATTAAAAGAGTTCTAGCCATTTCTTGCAACGATCTGTTCTTCCTTTCCACAACCACATTCTGTTCAGGAGTGTATGGAGAGGAGAACTTATGCTGAAGACCAGATTCATCACAAAATTTAGCAAAGTCTTGATTTTCAAACTCACCTCCATGGTCTGTCCGTATGCTTGAAATAACATACCCTTTCTCATTCTGTACTTTCTTGGTAAATTTTGAAAAATAAGAGAAGGTTTCAGACTTACTTGCCAGAAAGTAGACCCAAGTGAATCGTGAATAATCATTCACTATTACTAGGCAATATCTCTTTCCACTAATACTTTGAGTTCTAGTTGGTCCAAAGAGATCCATATGCAGGAGCTGCAGCACACGGTTAGTGGAAACTTGATTTATTGGTTTGAAAAAACTTCTAACATGTTTTCCCAACAGACATATGTGCATAAGTCAGATTTTTGGTACTTCAGGTTGGGTAGTCCACGAATAAGCTTCTTTGAAGAGATCTTGGTAATTTGCTTCATGTTGATATGGCCAAGCTTTCGATGCCAGAGATTTGCTTCATCTTGAATTAAAATTAGACATTGAGATCTTTCAGGATTGATATCCAAAAGATAGATATTTCCATGTCTTCGCCCAGTAAAAGATTTGTGAAAGATCTTTGCTAGTTCCCGAACATATTCCTTCTTGAAAATTGATTTTGAATCCAGTGTTGCACAATTGGCTGATGCTAAGCAAGTTGTAATTGAGTCATTCCACTAGGGAAACATTGTTGATTGTGAGACTTCCAATTTTTATAGTTCCACATCTAACAATTCTTCCCATGCTATTTCCGCCAAAAGAGACTTTTCCACCAATTACTTGTGTAAGATTAATAAAACATCTTGAATCTTCAGTCATATGCCTTGAACAGCCACTATCCAAATACCATTTAACATTTTTCTTGATAGTGACCTGCAATTAAAAAAGAAACTCAAGCTTTCTTTGGTACCTACACTTTCTTGGGTCCAGTTGAGTTAGTGCAATACACGGTCTTTGCCCAATCCTTCTTAACAGGTCTCCAAACCATAGGACAATCTTTCTCAAAGTGTTATGAGCTGTTACACTTAGAACATCTAAGAGCACTTCGGCCAACAGGTTTAACAAAGACTTTTTGAAAATGATTTCTATAGGTCTTTGTTTGATTCTTTCTTTTACTTTTGAAAAATCAATTAGAGGAATGGTTTCAGAAGTCATTCCCAAGCCTGATTTGTTAAAGTAAGGTCTTTGTACTGAAAGAATTTTTTCCAATTTCTCAGATCCTATAGAAAACCTTTTTGAAATACTTGAAATATCATTTTTCAAAAGTGTATTTTCTTTTGAAAGAAAGTCTGCATTTTCTTTTAAAGCAACATAACTTTTGTCTAAGTTTCAAACTTTTCTTTCCAAGAGTTTTCCTGTTGCTTTAGTGTAGAATTCTCCTTTTTTAGCTCGGAAATCCTCTTAAGAGAAGCTTTGAGATTAAGACAAAGTTCATTAATATATTTTGAGACTTTAGTAGGAATTTTAAAATTACTTACCTCAATTTCACTGTATGAGTCTGAGTCTGTATCTGTCTCAGAGTCTGAATCTGATTCTGATTTTGCCATTAAACAAATATTAGCATAATCATCATCACTCTCTTCGCATTCAGTATCACTCCAAGTTTCTACTTTCTATATTTCTCAGCTTTTCCTTTCTTTTTCTTCAGCAAGGGACAGTTGGGTCTGATGTGTCCCTTTTTTCTTGCATTCAAAGCAAATCACATCTTTATTGGATTCATCATTCTCAGTTGATTTGTTTTGAAACTTTTAAGAGCTTTGTTTTTTTCCAATTGAATATTCTTCCTTTTTTGTTCAGTTTCCTGAACCTTCTTATCATGAGAGCAAGTTCTTCATCGTCCATATCTTCTTCAGAGTCTGTAACATCATAATCGTCGTTAGATTTTAAGGTAATAGACTTCTTACCTTTGGGATCTTCTTCTTCATTGATTTGCTCCACTTCATAGGACTGAAGTGTGCCAACCAATTCGTCAACAGAGAGAGGCATGATCCTTTATGTTTCCCTTATTGAAGTCTTTACGTGATTCCACTCTTTGGAAAGTCCACGCAGCAATTTGTTAACCTTCATGGGTCCTGAGATTGGTTGACCTTGATACTCAAGACCATTTACGATTTCTGTAAAACGGCTAAACATGTTAGCAATAGATTCTGCTAGCTTCATCTTGAAAGCTTCATATTGACCGAGTAGAATATTGATTCTGGTTTCTTTCACACGATCTGTTCCTTGATAGGTAATGTGCAGTCTATCCCAGACTTCTTTAGTTGTTTCACATGAAGATATTCTGTTATATTCAGTAGGAGATAATGCACAATATAAAGAGTAAATTGCTTTTGCATCAAGAGCTTGTCTCTTGGTTATCTCTTCTTGAGGCATCTCGCTAGCCTCTACAGCTTCTTTCCCCCTTTCTGAGACTATTGTAGCTTTAGGAATGATTCATTTGTCTACCACATCCCATTCCAGAGGATCTTTCAATCTTAGGAATGCTTTCATCTTATTTTTTCATATACTGTATTCCTTTCCATCGAAATAAGATGGTCTGGTGTTGCTTTGCCCTTCAACCAAACCTAAAGCCAACATACTAGCCATGGATCTTTAACTCATAAGTAAAAACACTTCAATTAAATTAGTACACAGGCTCTGATACCAATTGAAAGTGCTAGTACGAACACCTAGAGGGGGGTGAATAGGTGTAAAAACGGATTTTACAAAACTTAACAATTTAATTCAACTTATATAAAAATAGTTGACTTAAGATATAGAAGATTGTAAGCTAATAAATAAGACTGCAAATTAAGTAAAGAGATAAGGGAAAGAGAATTGAAACACAAGGTTTATAGTGGTTCGGCTTAGACCAAGCCTACGTCCACTCTCCCGCACTGACAGCCCAACGGCTGGATTTCACTATGAATCAAAAGAGATGTTACAATCTCACGTCCTTAATTCCACAGTGTAGAGACTTTGCTACACTTCCTCAAGGTCTCACAAGTATCTAATCTCTCTTTTGAGTACAAATTTTCGCTCAACAATTGAACCAACAAAGAGTAAGGAGCTTCAGACTTTGGAATTTTTCTATCTCGCACACTCTCGAATAACTAGAGCGTCTTCCTTATAGACTCCTCCATGTCATAACCGTTGGCACCAGAGTTCTTCCAATCTACCTGTTGGACAAAATCAATTAGGGAGATCTCAAGTTATTTAAGGAATATGAAGATAGCCCACCAATCCTACTCGCCCATACAATCAGGATCTAGGTTTCCATAAGTAGAACCTTTCAAGTATACTTCGTCAATCAACGGATCTAAATTACTCGAATTAATTGCAATACAAATAATAGATCTTAAGATGTTATCTCCAACCGTGAGATGATCTTCAACCATACGAACCAAATCCTTAATGATAAACTCGCATCTGGATAAGTCTTCTTCGTTGGTCTAGAAACTATCAATGAGGGCAGACTTTAAATCTTGAGTCTGGCGGTCTTCAGACTTTGACGGTAGAGTTTGGAAGTCTTCAGACTAAGAAACGTTTTGTCAACTTCAAAACAGATAAGGAAGATTTCTCCAACAAACTTCAATGAATGGGTATTGCCACAAGAGGGATAACATGGAATGCAAGCCAAGTTAACGAAGAGAGAAAAACAAAAGATTAACGAGTCAATTAGATCTCCAAATATGGTGAACAACTTGTCACGAGCCAAGAAGCTCTTAATATGTCAAAACCAACCCCGATCAACAACTCGTGAAAGATAATATTACTTACTCTCTGAATACACTTGCTCTACTTCCTCCTATCTCTATATATACAAGCGCCCTCACCAAGACAGAGGTGCCAATTCAAGACCTCCCATTGAGCCTCTCTTCTCCAATTAATGTGACAAAAATTAGAAATGGCAACTCTCAGATCGTTGACTTGCTTTGTCATAGCAGCGTTGCTAATCGAACTAGCTGCGGCAGCTAGCTACACGGTCGGAGGCCCAAACGGCGGTTGGGACACGGCTACCAATGTCCAGACCTAGCATCATCCCAGAAGTTCTTAGCAGGAGATACTCTGGGTGAGTAAATATCCCAATGCTCCAATTGGGATGATCTGCATTCTTGATTGTATCTCAAGGGTTTTACTTGTGACTTGTCATTCAACTTGTGGTAGCATTTGCAACGCCATTTCTTTCTTTTCCTTTTTTTTCATGTTTAAAAAATTCAAATTATTTTTTGTTTTTTGTTTTATTTTATTTTTCTTTTCTTTGTTTTCCTCTTCTTCTTTCTCCGCTGGTCACCGACCTCCCCACTTGCTTACTCTTATTTCACACCCCTACAAGCCCCCACATGTTTCTTTCCTCTTTTTTTCAAAAAATTAGAATTATTTTTTTTTTCTTTCTTTTTCTTTTCTTTGTTTTCCTCTTCTTCTTTCTTGGTTGTTCACCAGTCTCCTCACTTGCTTTCTCTTATCTCACATTCCTACAAGCCCCTACATCTTTCCTTTTTCAATTTTTTTTTTTAAATTCGAATTATTTTTCTTTTTCTTTTTTTTTCTTTTTTTCTTTTCCTTTCTTTGTTTTCCTCTTCTTCTTTCTTGGTTGATCACCAATCTCCTCACTTGCTCTCTCTTATCTCACGTACTTACAAGCCCCCACTTCTCTCTCTCTCTCTCTTTTTTTTCTTTTTTTCTTTTTCATTTCTTTGTTTTCCTTTTCTTCTTTCTCAGCTAGTCGCTAGCCATGGCGATGGCTGACAACCGACCATAGGCGAGGCTTGAGGTTGGTGAGCTCGAGGCTCGCCAATCTAGCGAGGCCCAAGGTCAACGAGCTTGAACCTTTGGCGAGACTCGCGCTCGCTAGCCTTGGGCCTCTCTAAATCGGAGAGTAAGAGGTTGTCACTTGCTGATCAAGTAAGCCTTGAATTTGATGCTTGCACTCGCCAATTTAGCGAGCAGAGAGCCTAGGCTCGCAAGAGGTGGGTGAGCCTCGTGCTCGTTGGTGAGCTCGAGGCTCGCCTATGGCCAGTCACTGGCTGGCCAACGACCAGTTGAAGAAGAAGAGAAAAACAAAGAAAAGGAAAGGAGAAATAAAAAAATAATAATAATTTAATAATCGATTTAAAAAAAATAATGAAAAATTGATTAATTTAAAAAATAATAATAATAAAATTATTGAAAAAGAGTCTATGAAGGAAAATATTTTCTTTACTGAACAACGAAAAATATTTTATATTTCATTTTTAAGTTTCACCCAAATCCCGGAAAATAATTATATTTTCTAGGAAAATAGCTTTCTAGAAAATATTACCGCGAAACGAACGAAGCATTATAGAATTGGTATTTTCTATGCTTTACCGAAGTAAGCTAAACATGAGTAGGCAATCAAATAGGAATCGTCACAATTGATAGAGGACAACATTAGCAATTAACTAGCCCTCGACACTCCCAACGACATCACAAAAATACTTTTAATGGTAATTTTATTTAACTTGGTCCTATTTCGCTATGGCATGGTAGCAAACGGCCGTATAAAACTGCACAAACCAATTTCATCAGCCAATCTTTACGTCGGCACTGCTACCATTCCTATGTACGGTATGATGATGATGATTGCCTTGTCACATTTCTTTTAAGTGGGTAGAGATGGAGAGAATTAGCATAGCCCACGGCAGCTCATCTCCTTTTCCATCGATGATTGCCTAGTCATGTTTTAGCTTACTCTGATAGTCATTAGCCCTAAAGTGGACCTACATCTTCCTGCATAATTTACTCTTTTAATGCGAAGTGCAGCTTCCTGCTTCAACTTAATTACACGAGTGCGAGAACGGTTCCTTGCGAGAATGGACCTTCTCTCCTCTCAAAATCAATCGGATTCACGAGACTACTTCACGAGCTATCTTTAGTTCGATATAATACAAAAGTTTCTCTCAAGTTGTCGTAGCCCACATTTGCGGCCGAGTGCTCCGCCAGCTGATCCATAAATTTAAACCCATCTCTTTTAAAATACTCCGACGACGCCGGCCATGATTGGAGATTTCTACACGGTAAAAATCGAACTTACAAAGTTGCAAAGGAAAAAGTCGTACGTCTGAAAGTCCTTCCCTTTGGTAAAATCACGACGATTAACCCCTTCGATGGTATCCTCTCATATCCCCTCGACCCCTATATATATATATATATGCATGCAAATAACATACCCATCTCGTTCTCATGGCAAACACAACACGAAGGTGACACGACTTCACCTCACAGCACATTCATATCAAATCTTGAAGTAACGACATGTCTTCGGCCCGCTCTGCCTTGGCTCTCTTCTTTTCCGCCCTCCTCCTCCTCCTCCTCCTCATCCGGGCCACCCCCCTCCTCCTCCGGGCCACCCTCAGTGCCGACCCTCTCTTCCACTTCTGCTCCACCCCCGAGAACTTCACCGCGGGCAGCCCGTACGAATCCAACCTCAACAAGCTCACCAGCTTCCTCTACACCAAGACCCCTTCCTCGGGCTTCGGCCTTGGCTCCATCGGCCAATACCAAGACCAGGTCTATGGCCTCGCGCTGTGCCGGGGTGACACATCGCCATCGGACTGCAAGGCCTGCGTGGCAGACGCTGGTGCCGAGATCCGCCGCCGATGCCCTCACAACAAGGGGGCGATAATCTGGTACGACGACTGCATGTTCAAGTACCTTGACACCGACTTCTTCGGCCAGATCGACAATGCCAACAAGTTCTACATGTGGAATCTGAAAAACGTGAGCGACCCGGAGGCGTTCAACGGCAAGGTAAGGGGGCTGCTGACCGGGCTGGTCGAGGAGGCTTACGCGGTGCCAAAGCTGTACGCGACTGGAGAGATGGGACTGGAGGATAAGACGAAGCTGTACGGATTGGTGCAGTGCACGAGGGATCTGTCGGCGACCGAGTGCAAGGAGTGTCTCGAGGGCGCAATCGGCGAGCTTCCGAGCTGTTGCGATGGGAAGGAAGGGGGGTGAGTGGTTGGCGGGAGCTGCAACTTCCGATACGAGATTTACCCTTTTGTCAATGTTTAAGAGTCCTCACTCAAGGACCTAACTAAGTGTGGTTTAATCATTCCCTAGCTAGGGTGTTCCTACTGTAATACATGGTAAATAAAGTGAAGGCGAGCTTGGGAATTTACCTGAGACTCTTTCATCATTTGAATGGTTTATATAGCAGTAAATAAAAATTTGATGTCTTCATCCATATGTCATGAATAATCTCTTACATAAATGTTCTTGCTATGTTTTAAATTAGCATAATTGGGGCTATCCGTGAGTCTATATTTTGCGGTTGTGGCAACATAGAAGTTACAGTTCTCGTGTATATATAATGATAATCCGACCATCTACAAGTTGATAGGTAAAACTTTTTAGTCTACAACGCCATTTTGTCAATGTTTTGTGTGTGGAAATGTTTCCGGAATGGTTGGTGCAGAACCTATTATTATTCTGGAAATACGTTTCCCGTTTGTGACCATTAAATACCCTAGGTAAAGAGAATTTCCATGGTTGTGTTCAAATATTGATATATCCAATCATAGCCCTTTTTTTTCTTTTTTGAAGTGTATAACATATGAATCGAATGTTTACTTTTAAAATGCCAAACAAATAAGTTACATGCATCGCGCAATTCTTTAAGTCTTTCGTATAGATCGTATAGAATAAGTAAAGCCTAGTAGAGTTGATCTCTTCTCCATGGTCACCAACATTATTAAGTAAGGTTTATATTTTCCTTCGATCAGTATCTTAGTGGGCACATGCTCTTACACCACCCACGTGTAATGTTAAACACATAATCCCAAAAATAAGAATAAAAAGAAGTGAAGGAAAAATAGAAATCCACAATTCTTACTCCCTACTCATAGGGGAGGGAGAGAGAGAGAGAGAGAGACGGGGGGGCCTTTCACAATATTGACAGAGAGGTAGGGAGACGCGGGGCGCGTTGAGCTTCAAAGTCGTACATCACATATAATCCATTCATAAAATCAGAGGTTCACTCTGGCACTACTCAATTTTTAACTTAAATGATTTGTGGCTATACGATTTTATCTTTTTCCAGTGCGAAAATAATAGCTAAGTGATGGAATTTTTACCCATGAATAAGGGCATATGGCAAGTGGACATGGTGAAAACACTTATATGCGTGTTGACACATACTTTACAAGCAACTCAAGTGCAAATGATAGTTGTTGGGGCAGTGAGTGAAAATATGCGGAAAAAAAATATGTTTTGTCTTCTTTTTTTATCACCTTACGGGTATGCTTTTGTAATTTAGCAATTATCAAATTCCTCCAAGCAAGAATAGGGAAAAGTGCTCCTCAAATGTGTCCAACAAACAAGTCCAAACACGAAAGAGAACAACTCCCAACGACACTCCCTCTCAGCTTCTATCATCCATTTTTATATATATATAGGTGGGTCCAATTGAACTTTCCATTGATTTCCACGAGACAAATCCATCCACACGGTGAAGGACTCCTAGACTTGAGTAATTATTGAAAAATATGTCTTGACCCACATAGAAAAATTGCATTGAAATATATGCAAGATGTAAGCTTGTAATGTCTTCTAGAATCATAATTGTGAAGAAGAACACAAATACGTGCCAGGTTGTATATGCTAACTACTCAAACCATGATGTTTACTTACTAAAGGGTCTTTGGTTGGGGTGTTAAAATAAAGTCCATCCAAAACTCCTTCCTCTTTCTGAAATAAAACGTTATTCTTTAATTTAGAAATATTCTTGGAAAAAAAAAAGAATAACATATGCTAAATCAATCTCGATTTGCAAACATGTCAAACTTTGCATTGGGATGTATATCTTATGTAGATAATCAATGTGTAAAGTTGTTTTTGTCCACTTTTCAAACGTACTAAATTGAAAGCTAAATCAACAAATTATATTAACTTGAATTAATGAGAGGACTACATTGAGCATATAGTCCAAAAACTAAATTAAATATGTATCAATAGTTCTTAGATTATGTTGAGTAACTTAAAAATTTATGAACAACATTACACACTGAGCTCAAATTTAGGGCCCACATTAAACAAATTAAAAGTTCATAAACAACATTGCATATCAAATCAAAATTCAAAGATCATCTATGTCATTTTCCCTTTTAAATTAGTGTGCATGTAAAGAATGTAAGAGATCTCACAAACGAGTAAAAAGAGGATGTGAATAGTCATGCTCAAGACAAGAGGTGGGATAAGCTAGGCCTCTCCAATTTTAGGTAATTCTATTGTTAAGCAATCAACACATATAATAATATGCCTAGTATTTTCCACATGAGAAATTACATGTACACTTTCACAAAACCCTAAATCAATCCTCTTATCTCCCTTCCTTCCCATGTGATTAGCCACCATGACAATGTCATAGCTGTCGCTAAGCAATCAATCCACCATCACGTCATAGTTCAATCGTTGTCACCGTCCTCTCTCTCTCTCTCTCTCTCAAACAAATCCCCATCTCTCGTTACCGTGTCACCGTCAATGAGTGACCAGAGCATCTCAAGATCAAGCAACATTGGTGCAACAAACTTCACTCGCTCCTCTAGACGTTGGGTGTGACATCCTGGATTTTACTTTTGCTTTCAATTATATTAATCGGGTATTTCATCGACGCGCATATAGTGCTGTTCTCAGAGCTGATCACTCATGAGATAACTAAACTATCTGGGGAAGTCATTAAGGAATTTTAATGCAATAGACTTGAAGATTTGACCAGGAATCGACTACTCGATCGTGCTCATCTGCAGAGATCATTACGGCACAGTTAAAAATCGCTTAGAGATCAAAGATAGGTCGGTTCGACTGAGATGTGTGGCTAAACATGGGTGATTCCACTAAATTGCAAAATTCTCGTCGATCAGCACTAGATTGATTTTTCTATCGTTTTGGTATCATGTGTCCGTATTTGAATCCTCAAGATTTTCACGACAATCGAGAGTCGTCAATGTGTCAAAGAGGTTCATTGTGGCTCAAAGAAAATTGACCACGGGTCATTTGCACTAAAATTTTTTGAAAACTACCGGGTCGCCTAGGTTACACTAAAATCGCGCCAGATTGAAATTAACCTCGAATTTGAATCTAATTTCATAAATTAAAAGTTCTATCATGTCATAGGTCATTGTAGGAACGTCAACTCAATCTTCGAATATTTTTCTGCAAACCGATACTTTTTGGGAAAAAGTCGAGGTATGGTCGTTTTTGTCCAGAAAATGTCGGGGACCGTTTTTTATCACGCAATTGGGAAGCAAGTAGGATCAATTGGTGAGGAAAAATACCAATTTGATCGTTGACTCGATAATGGAATTTATGGGAGCCGATTTGAGTTCATTCAAGAAAGATTAAAGTCCAATTTGAGGGAAAATAATGTGTAATTCGTATGCCCCCATGGACCCAACATTTTGGACCAACTCAAGGCTTCTAGAAGAGAGTTGGTGGCTGAAGATTGGCCATGGATTCCGGTTGGTCAAGGTGGAGCCCTCCAAGGGGACAAGTGAGATAAGAAGAAGCCAAGTGGTCCCCCCTTGCTCCCTCCCTCTCTCCTCTACCCTATACCGTCGACCAGCCCCTCTCTCCTTCTCCATTTGTGTTGTTTGAAGCCGAGAATTCCAGAAGAGACTAGCTGAAGCTGCCAGAGCAGCCCAGCCCCCCGTCGAACTGCTGCTTGCCCCTCGTCGCACTCATCGCGCCTCACGCCAGCCTCGCTCACGTCTCTGCCTTCCCTGGCTATTTTCTTGCTTTAGCCGCGAGCCCAGGCCACCTCCGAAGTTGTTCAAGCTTGCCTCACCGTCGCCGAAGCCGCTTGGAAGCCCGAAGCCGTCCACCTAGACCCGATTCAGCCTCCTCGATCTGTCTCAGCCCGTTGTCACCTCAACCAGCTCCCTTCCAGCCCTTTTTCAGCCCAGATCAGAGACTGAAGTTAATGGGTCTCTAGGCTGCTGTTTGGCCCATTTCGGTGGCGTCCCCGATCCCGTTTGGCAAGCCCGCTTTGGAGTTTCTTGCCCCTCACCACGTCCCCGTCGTTTCGATTCGAACGGATCGCTTAACAAGTGATTTTAACTCACTAATCCCTGCTTAGTAGGTTAATTACGCTTAAGGGTTGATTAGTTTAGGCTAAGTATGGATTAGGTGGATAGTTAGATTAGATTAGCAATTTAATCAATGGTTGTTGCATGTTAAGTGGTTAGAGTAGTGTAGTTAGCGCCTAGACAAACTCTAGTATTTATCTAGAGTGGTTCGGAAATTTTCCGAGCCCGTCTCGGCTTTTAATTAGGCTTTACGGGCCTAAGTCCTATTTATTAGCATTATTTAATTATTTTTCGTAATTATTTAATTATTTATTTATTTTTCGAAAATTAGACAAGGATAGCCGGTGACCGGAATTTCGTGCCGATTTCAATGGTGTGATCTGTTTATTTATTTGACCATTATTTGGTGCAAATTGAGTGTGATTGGTGGTTTTATGGGTAATTATCTCAGATATTGATAATTTTGGTAATTAATTGGAAAATTACCGAGTGTCAATCTACAGCACCAAAAATCTATTTTTGGACTGCTAAATTTAGTGGGACATTCAAAAGTGAAAATATTATATTTTGGTTAAGGCCGATCGTGTACCCACACACGGCTATTTTTATCAGATATGATAAAAGTGTTGAATTGGTTATTTGGTTAGGGTGGTATCCTATCAGCCTACGAGCTCTGATATATCAGCTTAGCGAGAGCAGTATACCCTATCAGCTTAGAGTGATAAATATTATTTATCAGCTTAGAATGAGCAATGTCGGCATACTATATCAACCTATGGACTCTAATATATCAGCTTAGATAGAGAGCAGTATACCTGATCAGCTTAGAGTGAGCATTATTAGTATACTATATCAACCTATGGACTCTGATATATCAGCCTAGATAGAGAGCAGTATACTATTTATCAGCTTAGTGCAAGCTATACTATCTATTATCAGCTTAGAGGGAGCAGTCCTAACATGATCGGACTTATTAGATAGTATTGATTTGGCCGACGGAGAGAATGTCGTGATGACATGTAATCAACTGAGTCGATTGATCGATAGTTCGATCTGATTTGATGAATTGAAATGTTTGGTGGAGTTTTGAGATGAACTGACTTGCAGGAAGAGACTGAGGCCAAGGTAAGTCATCCGACCTATGTTTATGCTTAGGCAGCCCTTGGGGCGTATTTTCTTCCTAGTCAGGTCTTAGGGGATAGAACTTGCTGAGATATCGTCTCACCCCATTGTGGGATAACATTTCAGGTCCATAAATGGCAGCTCCTGAGTTTTTTGGACTACCTAAGAAGATTACGGAGCAGACATCTTACATTCCATTACATGGGAGCCTTAGGGGCTAGACCTATGAGCTGGTGAGATCCATAGTTTGGGTTGATGCGAGTCCCACCCACAAGGTGCCCCATCGATACAGATCGTGGTACCGCCAGGCTCAGGATGGCCAAAGAGAGGGTCTCATACCAGAGTTTGAGATACATCTGTATGTTCTGGAGGTCGCTTTTGGAACAGGCACAGCAGATTCTCCTTAAGGCTCGGTCGTAGACACGGTAGACCCGGCCCTTGAAGTACCAAAGTCCCCGGTGCAGTCTGTTGAAGGCTCCAATTAGAGTGTAGATGATGATGGAGAGGAGGACGAGGACCCATAGTTTGTGAAGCCTCCACCCCTGTTTTGTAGAACTTATGGATATGTATATATATATATATATACCTAATTGTGATATATATACATAAGTGTGGTTTGATTTTGAAAAATTATGGTCCTACTTTCCTATCCCATATTATTATTGTTTGGAAATTATTTAATTGCTTTCGCATGTGCATTAAAATCAATAGGTCGGTGATGCGTCCTTTGACGTCGCTATTTAATTGACCGCAGAGGGATGGGCACACGCCCGGAGGATCGGGGCGTGACATTGGGCTCAATTGATCTCAGCTGCTCTTTTCTTCTAGATCTTGACAGTGATGTGTGTTAGAATAGTTATCATCAAAGACGATGAGATCACTAAGCATAGGCATGTAGAAAACAGAGAGAGAACTAGTTTTTGTGCTAATTAGATATGATCACGAGTTTGGTGATCAAGGGTCGGTTACAATTAAGGTTGGAAGACACTATTAATGAACGGCCGGGATGGCGGCTTCGTGAGGCTAGCAACGGCACTCGGCCGAGAACATTTGACATTCACATGAAAAAGAGGGATAATAACCAAAGGAGTCATAAACTTCTCAATTTTGTCAATGTAAACTTAAGCTTTTGCGGGAAATTTTAATGTAATTCTTCTAGCCAATTGTAGCCGAAGATTGCTAACGTGACGTCCAATCAACATGAGTTATCCTATATGGCAAGCCAACGTGGAGTTATTAGGGGTCACCATGTCAATTTTATCCGATGGTAATTTTCGGAAGAGTTACATCGGAATTTCGAGCAAATATTTAAGGTTATATTGACAAAATTGAAAAATTAAGAATTGAATTGGCATTAATATAATAAAGTTAGGACTAATTTTGGTAATTTTAACCCAAAAAAAAAAAAAACGGAGAGTGGGGTTGGGGGATTTTTAGCCTCGAGAAAATCCACTCATGCAGACTCCAAATAATTATCGTGAAAACGTAAATCTATACACCCTAAGGTAGATTCGACTAGTCAAGAAAATGAATATTGTCACCACTTGACCAGCCACCCCTTGGGACTAGCGAGGCTTAGTTATTTGAGTTTATAACACATTATTCTAATATGAAAGTCTATGAAAAAAATATACTCACTCGTTTTGAGTTGATGTTTTGCGTCACGTATCAAAAACAATTTCGTTATGAAAAGCCAATAATTACGACTAAAAATGTGCTCGTTTTATCGACCAATCTATGACATTTTATATTAATCTATAATACGATCACCAGATATTATCATCACGAGAAGGAAAAAAACCCGTCTACCATAGTCATTCACGTGTCCACGGCCACGAGAGTCTACATCTTTCCGGGAGTGGAAATGGATTTACTTCTTTTGTGCTTATTCTAATTCGACTATCATGGGCCTACTTAGCAATCCGTGACATGAGGTTGCATGCACCTTCTTGAGGATAATACCACCAAAAAGAATTGTCTCATATTGAATTATCCAAAGATATACTCGAAATTCCGGAGGGACAATAGTTGACTTTTGAACTAGTTTTCATTTCGTCATTTTGTTTTCATTATAATACCTACGTAGCAACGAAATGTGTGACCAAGAAAACCGCGGCCTAATTAAGCTCAATGCCGTCTTTCTTTTAGCCATTTGTCAACCTCCCTTTTCTACAAGGGTTGACTTCAGATCAGATCAGAGCTCATAGTTGTCAATTTTTTTTTCTTTTATTTTTCCTTCGTTGAGCATTCAATAGGATCTGGAGCAAGAGGTTTATGATTGTTACTTTGATGTTAACTGGGGTTGAAGCATGCCATGATCCCCATAAGATCATGATCAATTATGAGCTCGAGGTGAAAATTCAACTTGTTTTTTTTTCTCTTTTTTGTAATAATTGACGAGATAAGGAGCAATTTTGCCCCATGACCGCAACTATTCTTCTGTAGCGAATTGAAATTTAATGGAAAAGTTAGTGGATGGCTGCCATGTCTGGTCCTCGACATAGGTGGTGCGCTTTGCTGGTCCTCACCATCCACTCGAATCAAAAGCCAATACCGAGAAAATCTCCCCCCACTAAAGAAAAAAAAGAAAAGTAATCGGTCGTGCCTCAAAAGTGGACCAAAAAAGCAAGTTAAAAACAAATCACATGCTTAGTGGTTCAAGAATAATGGCCATTAGGCCGAACCCGCCAGTCGCAGTGGCTCTCGGTCGAATCTTCACCTCGCCACTGGCCTCACTTTGACTTGACGGATTCGATCATACTACAACCAGAGCTTACATTTTTAATGTGATTTCTTATGTTCACTTAATTGTTTCTTGAAATGTGTTCGATTCTTACTCAAGTAGAATATATTAGAAAATGAAAGAATCCATATTATCTAGACAACTTGGCAAAATATGACTTCTATAAGTTCATTGGCCTCTCAATATATGTGCATATTTCACTTTTGATAACTATGTCATGTGCACCTGTGTGATCCATCTGTCTATCACACCCTACGTTTGGTCGTCCGGATTTTTAATCGGGATAGGACTAGATATGATATGATATGAAATCTTGTGATTTTTTTTATATCATATCCATTGTTTAGTATATCACAGTATTAAAGTTAGATATATTCATATCATATCATGTAACGGCATATTATTGTAAATAAAGATGGTGAAAATCTCTCGTAACACTATTCCTTAATTTATTTTTATTTTATTTTTCCTATTTTTTATATTATTTTCTTTATTATTTCTTTAATCCCCTTTCATCATTCTTTAATAAAATTTTATCAAATAGTAAATTGTACTAACATACCTAAAATACAAAAATACCTAAAATATATAATAAGTATAAATATATAATTTATAGATTGAATGTTTATTATAAGATAGAATTAAAGTTGAATATATAAATTAAAATAAAATTCATTAAAAATATAATTTTAAATTTTAAATTTCTTAAATTAGAATTCAAATATTATTTATATTGAAATATAATTTCAATTTTGTTAATTTAATAAGTTTGTTATTCGAGAAAAATAATTTTCCTATTATGGACATTTGAAATCCTATCCATCTTTATCCCACCTCCCCCATGGGATAATTTTATTCGGCATATATCCCCATTATATCCGACTTTATTATGTTCTGAGCGAATATCAAACATAGGATAGGATAAATCATATCTTATCTCAAATTTTATCCAGACTGCCAAACGCAGCCTTTAAGTATTTGCACAGATCCTCTAAATTCAAGATCCAAAAATCTATTCACATTGTCAAGATAATTCACTTAATATTAATTAAGATCAAGTATTGAAGTGATAAAATATCTTTGAAACGTATGACATATAATTGCTCTTTGAGGATGGACTTAATTGCCTTTTCCGACTTATCCGGCACTTCATTTGGCTACTTTTTCACTCTCGGTGCCAATCAACATCGTTTATCATCCACAAGCAGTTTGTGACGGTGTTATTGGTTGAAATATCTCTGGAGAGTTGATAAGGTTCACGCCACTCAATTGAATAGTCAAAGTCAAACATTTTCAGCTCTATATTCTAGACTGTCACTTTCCTTCTTCCCTTAATTAATCATCATTTTCTTTCTTCAAAGAGCCAAAACCTCCCTAGTCTTTAATCTGTACAAGTCACAAGTATGTTTCTCTCCAGATCAATCCCTCTCCTCCTCCTCTCCTTCTTCCTTCTTCTCGACACGAGCTTCGGCGCCGATCCGCTTAAACATTTTTGCTTCCGCAGATATAACTACACTTCCGGTAGTCCTTTCAAAACCAATCTCGACAGCTTGCTCACTACTCTCGTTTCCAACGTTCCTCCCAGTGGGTTCGGAACCAGCTCAAGCGGCGAGGGGAACGATCAAGTGTACGGGCTAGCTGTGACATCCCGATTTTCCAATTCTGGTTTCAATTGAATAAGTCGGGCATTTCATCTTCGCGTCTATAGCTCTCTTCTCTGAGTTGGCCACTTACGAGATAACTAGTCTATCAGGTGAAGCCGTTAAGGAATCTAAACGCAATAGACTTGAGAATTCGACCAGGAATCGACTGCTCGACCGTGCTAATCTGCAAGGGTCATTGCGGCACAGATCGATTAGAGACCGGAGATAGGTCGACTCGACAAAGGCATGTGATTAAGTGTGGGTGATTCCACCTAATTGCACAATTCTTGTTGATCGGCACTAGATCGATTTCTCTGTCGTTTTGGTACCATGTGTTCGTATTTGAAACCTTGAGATTTTTACGACAACCGAGAGTTGCCAATGTGTCGAAGATGCACTTTGTGGTTTGAAAATAATCAACCACATGTCAATTGCATAGAAAATTCCTAAAAGCCACCCGGTAGATTAGGACGCGCTAAAGTCGCGCCAGATTGAAATTAACCGTGAAATTGAACCCGATTACAAAAATTGGAAGTTCTATCAAGTCACAATTCATTTTAGGAATGTCGACTCATCTCCAGAAGATTTTTCTACAAACCGAGATTTTTGGCAGAAAAGCAAAGTAAGGCCGTTTTTGTTCGAGATTGTCAAATGGCCGTTTTTAATCGAATCTTTGGGATGCAAGTTGGATCACTTGATGGGGAAAAGTCATAAGAAGGTTGAGGACACATGGGTTGATTTAATTGAGCTTCAATTGGATGGAATTGAGTGAGAATTGATTGAATTTGATGTACAAATACTCAAAATTCGTATGCCAAGGGCCAAGGGACAAATTGCACCTATTAACAAGCTTGTTGAGGAAACTTGAGGAGAGAGAGTGGCTGATGGCATGTGATGTCATGGTGGGGGCAAAGCCAATGAGATTTGGACAAGTGTTGAGCTCTCAAGAGCCCAAAGAGAGCCCCCCCTCTTCAGCAGCCTTCTTCTCCCTTGTTTGTAGGCTTTCTCCATTGTTGTTGAAGGAGGGAAGCTCAGCAAAAACCAGAGGAAGACCAGCAGCAGCCGCGCCACCGTCGTCGTCCAAACCGTCGACCGTTTTCCCCCTCTGTTTTCCCTCGTTCCAGTTTCTGCTCCAGCTGATCCTTCGGTGAAAACATGAGTTGAAAGTGATCTTCTCGATCGAATCAGGCAAACGCTCCACACACCGTCGCGAAGATCACATCCAAACCGTTCAGGAGGACTTGACGGTGCCCCGAAAGGAGCCCTGTAGCCTCCCGAAATTTGGCGCGAAGGAACGGCTCGCCGGACCGTCTGGAACCGCCTGGTTCCGCCTGTTTCGCCTGTTTCGCGGTTTTCAGCCATTTTCTCCCCATTTCTACCCTACCTCCACCCATACCAACCTCCCATAAGATCCCCAAGACCCTCGGGAGCCACCGGTTGCCAACCACCCGCTTGCCGGAGCTCCGATCGGCCCGTTTCCTCGCTGTTCAGCCCTTCTTCTTCTCTGGTTCGGTCCTTGGAACAGAAGCAGCAACCAGCAAGGTTTTGGAGACTTCGAGGCCCGTTTTAGGTGTCTTCCCGGCCTTGGTTGGTGTCGCCGCCTTGAGGTTTATCGACCGCCTTGGCGCCGTGGTCGCCGTGAACTCACCGGCGCGCAAAACCGGTGAGTTTATCCTCTAATCCCTGCTTAGTAAGTTAATTATGCTTAAGAGGTGTTTAGATTAGTCTAATTAGGTTTAGGTGGTTAGATTAGATTATTTTAATATAAATTAGATTAGTTGTATGATTAGTTTAATGGATGTTTAATTAGGGCTAATTATATGATTAAATTAGTGTAATCTTGTTTAAGCCCTAATTAATTATTTTTAATTATTTATTTATTTCGAATTTATAAATATTATTTTATTAAATTATATTATTATAATATAATATTTAATTATTTAATTTTCGGAATTAAATTTAATTATTTAATAATTTCGAAAATTTTGTCGGGATGGCCGGTTGTTAGAATTTCGCGCTAATCGCAGCAGTGCAGTCAGTTGGTACCAATTGTATGTTTAATTGAGAAATTATGCAATTTGATGATTATGGTTAATCATTCCAAAAGTGTGGAATTGTGTGAAATTGGAGAAGTTTTGGTATTTAACTTGAAAATACCCGGTGTTGGCTTATAGCACCGTAATTGGTTGGTAGGACTAGTTTGTATCGATTGATTGAATGAATGTTTATGTGGGGATTTATCACAAGGATGTTTAGTGTTGATATTCAATTAGAATTTGATCGTGAATGGTTGTGAATGGATCTAGAAATCTGCCGAAGTACGGCTGTGCCCTGTTGGGCCGTGATTTACCACCGAATTTGGAATCGACATTGCCGAGTGGGGCCGTGATGCCACTACATATAAATATTGCTGAGTGGGGCCGTGATGCCACTACATAAAATATTGCCGAGTAGGGCCGTGATGCCACTACATATAAATATTGCCGAGTGGGGCCGTGATGCCACTACATAAAATATTGCCGAGTGGGGCCGTGAT
Organism: Eucalyptus guilfoylei; assembly: GCA_016097605.1. Classification (NCBI taxonomy): domain Eukaryota; kingdom Viridiplantae; phylum Streptophyta; class Magnoliopsida; order Myrtales; family Myrtaceae; genus Eucalyptus; species Eucalyptus guilfoylei. Next base: position 23,020,301 of record CM027860.1, read on the forward strand.
GCCACTACATATAAACATTGCCGAGTGGGGCCGTGATGCCACTATATATAGACTTACCTGTAAGGCCATGATTGAGAGTCAAGAATGAATAGTCATAATGACCGTGTGATGATTTCGATGACATGTAATCGACTGAGTCGATTGATCGCTGAATCGATCCGAGTAATTGAATTGTTTGGATGATGTGGTTGTCAATATTTATTGAATTGTACTGACGTGCAGGAAAGGACTAAGGCAAGGTAAGTCCTCCATCCTATTTGTGTGGCTAGGGCGCCTCGAGGCGTATTTTCTTCCTAATCGGGTCTTAGAGGGTAGGACTCGAGACATTGTCTCATCCCGGTTTGGGGAAAATATTTTCAGGTCCTTAGATGGCGGTCGTGGAGGACTCGAAGCCATGGACATTTGTGGAGGTGGAGACCGAAGAATCGGCGAACGTGTCTGATAAGTTGGTCATAGGACAGCTCCCTAGTTGTTGAGCTTGTCTATTTTGTAGACAATCCAATGTTGTATATAAACCTATGTGTTTATAAGAAAGCTTGTTTGGTTGTGATTGATTGCCTGCTTTTCTATCCCAAGTTAAATGTTGTCAGGGGATTTGTTTCGCTTCCGCATGTGTAATAAAAATGAATGGGTCGGCGACGTGTCCTGGGAAGTCGCATTTCTATCGACCGCAGTGGGATGTGCGCGTGCTCGAGGTTCGGGGCGTGACACTAGCCCTTTGCCGGGGTGACGTATCGAGCTCTGACTGCGAAAGTTGCGTCTCCGATGCAGGCCCAGAGCTTTTGCAGCGTTGCCCTGTGCATAAGGTCGCTATTATTTGGTATGACAGCTTTCAACTTTTAACGACTCATGGAGTCCGCTTTGAAGTGTAATAACCGATGCCAAACCAACTGAAAAAAGTGATCATTTCAAACTACACTAAAGGTTAATTTCTGCTTAAAATGGCTTCAACTTGAACTAATCTAGTCTAAAACATTGTTCTCTGTGGTTGGTATAAATTAAAAAATGCTCTTTATGTAAACCACAATTAGTTTAACTTTTCTAGCCATCAATTTGCTAGGTTTTCAATCAAAAGATGTTCAATTTTTTTCAAATAGATCATTAATCCAAAAGTAAAAGGCGGTGTGACTCATATGTTTGCAAAAGCATATGCTCTGGAAGCATAAATCAAGTATGTAAAAGTAAGTAAATCATCCGGTTCCATTCTCAAATTAACCAATTCCATTTTCCCTCGATTGCTCCTATACTTTCTCCTCCTCATCCTAATTATTATTACTATTTTTGCTTTGCTTCAACACAATATCTGATATGTCGATTCACGATTCTCTCGATTGGCGCGCTTAGGTATGATAATTGTCTCCTCAAGTATTCCAATATGGAATTCTTCGGCAAGATCGACACCACGAACAAGTTCAACTGGTGCAACGTGCAGGACGTCGACATGGACTTCTGGGAATTCTCCAGGAAGATCAAGCAACTGCTGAGCAACTTGACAGACGAAGCCGTGGCAGGTCCCAAATTGTATGCGTATGGCGAACTCGGGATCGGAGGGAACAAGACACTGTTTGGCTTGGCTCAGTGCACAAGGGATCTATCCGCATATGACTGCAAAACGTGCCTCAAGGGCGCGATAATTGACCTGCGCTTTTGCGCTGGCAAACGAGGGAGGAGAACCGTTGGGGGGAGTTGCAACGTTAGATCTGAGCTTTACCCTTTCGTCGATGTTTGAGATTGTTTGAAACTCAATGATCTTCGCTAATGGATGCAACAGGCATGTATGATGCATCAAAGTTTAAAGAAATTAAATCCAATAATGGATGAATCTCACGAGGATGTTTAGTTTTCGGGTTCAAACTTTTAATGTAACAAATTTCTTGTTTTTTCCTAGAAGTGCCCACTCTAACTGAGCATGCAACAAAAGAAAGTGGTCTTAAACTTCAATATAACACCTTCTAAATCCTACATATGAACCACTGGGGTTCGCCCCAGTGGTCACCCTTCCAATTTGGAAGGGGGAGGTTGGGGGTTCAAACCCCCACCTTCTCAGGGGGGATTGGGGTGGGGACGATTTCATTTCAGGAGTGGGTTTCGACTCCCACGCCCTGCAAGGAGGCAGTGGCAAAAGTCTGAGAGCGAGTGTTAGAGTAGGATTAGAGTAGGACTGACCAAAAAAAAAAAAATCCTACATATGAGAGAGAGAGAGAGAGAGAGAGAGGAGGAGGAGGTTGTGTGGTGATATATCAATGGAGACTCAGTTTAAGTTACCAATTAAGTATCTCCTTGTGAGGGATTGGTTATGGACCTACATGAATTTATTTGTGGATTGTTGCGAATGATATAAAGCATTAATTCTTGGACTGACTTGGGGGAAAATTTAGCTATAAATTGACCAGGTCGTCAATATGGATTGGGGCAAACTAGAATACAAGTTATTATTAAACACATGAGTTATTGTTGACAATCATAAAAAAAAAATATTATCAATATCGATGCATCAATAATCATTAATCAATTACCGATATACAAACATTGTATGGTTGGTGATTGTCGACAAAGATATCAATTAAAAGGGACAATGGATTACTGATTGAAACACTAGGAGAAGGTTAGATACTTAGAAGGCGCCGGGATGCAATTATGAAATTTGGAATTTAAAATCATTGGCGAGCAAAGCTACAAAGGCCAGTAAATCGTGAAGCAAGAATGGACGAGGCGACATATATGGACACAAAGGATAAAAATGCAACTTTAAAAGGGCAACCGCTTGAAAATATGATCATGGCATCATGAGAGCATGGGCACAAGATTCACAGACAAGATTCTCAGAGATGTATGATATGGCTATAATTTTGTAGGAGAATTTTTCCTAGATCATTATGGTGTGAACACTATAAATACTAACGTTTCTATATTGGGGACCTTCTACGCACCAACAAACATACATATTAGCTTTCAATGATCTTTACATTCTTGCATGGTGGTTATAGTTTTCAGACTCGCATCTTTGATTAAATTCTAGCGTGTTTCTTAGTTGTAGTTTTCAAATTTGTGCTATCGCTTAAATTCTGGCATGTTTCTTTTAACATGGGAGCCTCATCGTCGATTATATTTCAGCGTTGCATCTTCATATTCTCGAGTTTTGTCATTGATTAAATTTCGACAGAGTTAACGTGTATTTTGGTTCCGTTTGGAGCACTTATGTTCTCAAACTTTGTCGTCGATTAAATTCCAACATAATTTGTATGTGTTTGGTTCTATTTGAAGTAAAGTTATAATTCCTCTTGTCTACCTATGATATTTCCTATCCGGAGTCGCCATAGAACCTGTCTCCTCTAGTAAAATTGAAGAGCACCTTTTGATGAAAGATATTTTGTCAGAGTCAAATTCCAAAGAAATAATTGTCATGATAATTTGCATAAAATTAATGAAGATAAAGTATTGAAGCAATCAAATTTCTTTGAACTGTATAATATATTATTGATCTTTGGGGACAGACTTAACTGCCTTTTCCAACTTATCCCAATATTTCATTTGGTACTTCTATGATGTATAAGGAGTAACATGTTGTCTAGGGCCACTTTTAACTCTCGGTGCACATCAACATCATTTATGATCCACAGGCTGTTTGTGATGGTGTTATTGGCTGAAATATATATGGAGGCGTTGAGAAGGTTAATGCCACTCAATTGATACTGCTTGGTGGCAAATCTATCTATAGTGTGTTGGCACAAAGGAATATCCATCATTGGCCGATCTCGTGCATGTGAGCTGAGTTCATGAATGCTCTAAGACTAGCCATTTTAAAGAAATGCGTTACCGCAATAGGTGTGTGGTCATCCACATCATTGCAATCGTACCAGTATGCTTGAATCAACTTGTGTATGGAGTATCACAACAATCGTTACGATGAGTCCATGCCCTCTTAACTTTGTTCAGGTTGTATGTGAAACTTGACTTAACTGTCGAGGATGACAAAAGAGCATGGTGGATTTGAATACCTCAGTTTCTCCTAGATTGAGAGAAGGGATGTAAAATGTCTCATAAATAGAGAAAGTTTTCTTTCGAACCTTTGTGCTTTCACATTGATTGAAAATTGCATTCATCAGAAGTTCAAATCAGTGTAGTGAGGTTGTTCTATCTAGTCGTTTTCTTAAATTTCCCCGTAACATGACTAGGAATTATAATAGTGAATCAAGGACGTATCAAGTAAACGTCCACCTCTGTACTCTTATTTTATCGCAAAATCATTGATTGGTCGTGCTCGCCAACTTTGTTGAATCGTGCGATACATACGAAGAAGAAAAAGTCAATAGTTTCTGCACATGGATGGTGATCACCACCAACTTCCCTTGGAACAAATCCTAACCTCTCCGGTCAAAGCACAGAACACCGCAACGCCGGGTCCTCGGTCATCAAGCTCGATCCAAACGCCAGCTTCATCGCTCAAGAGGGGGGTGCTTTCTGTCCGAACCGAGTCGTTGTTACATGAAGATCATGAGTAGTTCGATGATCGCTCCTTCGCATTATGGCAACTTCAATGAATGGGTATTGCCACAAGAGGGATAACATGGAATGCAAGCCAAGTCAACGAAGGGAGAAAACCGAAAGTTTAACGAGTCGATTAGATCTCCAAATCTGGTGAACAACCTGTCACGAGCCAAGAAGCTCTTAAGATGTCAAAACCAACCCCGATCAACAACTCATGAAAAATAATATTACTTACTCGCTGTATCCACTTGCTCTGCTTCCTCCTATCTCTATATATACAAGCGCCCTCGCCAAGACAGAGGTACCAATTCAAGACCTCCCATTGAGCCTCTCTTCTCCAATCCTGTGGCAAAAATCAGAAATGGCAACTCTCAGATCGTTGACTTGCTTCGTCATAGCAGCGTTGCTGATCGAACTAGCCGCGGCAGCTAGCTACACGGTCGGAGGCCCGAACGGCGGGTGGGACACGACTACCAATGTCCAGACCTGGGCATCATCTCAGAAGTTCTTAGCAGGAGATACTCTGGGTGAGTAAATATCCCAATGCTCCAGTTGGGATGATCTGCATTCTTGATTGTATCTCAAGGGTTTTACTTGTGACTTGTCATTCAACTTGTGGTAGCATTTGCAGATACCTTTATTCTTTCTAGAAGTGTGAAGAACTTGAAAAGCAATGACATTCAAAATTGGGATATTACGGACGTCCATGACTTGTTTCTCTATAGAAAAAAACAAACATATATGATAACCCATCATGCTATTTTTAGGGGGAACCAAAAATATTTTGTATTCACTTCTACGAATAGACTTTTTATTTGAGTTTCAATGCCATCACGGGTAGATCATAAATCCTCAGTCGGAATGAAAGCCTCCGAAATGAATCTAGTCATTATGTGGTCCTAAATCACACGCTTTCTATACAAAGGGGTTCTTGCGAAAATTTCTGTCAAAATGGCTCTAATTAAGCACTTGATGCTTGACTTCCATGCCAAAATCTATGAGCAAGAGCAATACAATCGATACTAAGTGGTGCTCTCTATTCTTTATAGTCTTTCAGTACGCGCCAAGCCATGATGTAACCGAAGTCAACAAGGCAGAGTACGACTCTTGCCAAGCAACCAGCCCAATCAAAACAAGCACTGGCGGATCCACCACTGTTTCCCTCACATCTCCGGGCAAGAGATACTTCATTTGCTCTACCCCGGGACACTGCACCGCAGGAATGAAGCTCGAAGTAGACACCCTCGCAGCCACTTCATCCCCACTACCAGCCGTTCCCGCCACCCCCCCAAGCACATCTCCTGCCAGCCTGCCACCCACATCTCCAGCCACCCCACCGCAGAGATCCCCAGCTGCTTCCCCGCCATTGAGATCTCCAGCGGCCTCTCCGGCCAGTCCTCCACGTTCCGCTCTGGCTCCTAAGACACCCGAATCCTCACCAGCAGCGACCCCAGGATTGGCTCCACCAAGCGACACTTCCGTAGGATCAGTTGCCCCAAGCGGAACTGTTGCGGAATCACCCAAGTCATCGGCCAACAGAGGAAGTTCAACTTTTACTTGGGCAATAGGAGTATGCTTTGGAGTTGTGAGCCTTCTGGCTGTGTGAGGAGCTAAACATTCTTGTGTGATTCTTTTAGATCTCTGCATTTGATTAAAATAAATAAATTTATCTTCCGTCACATTTTTCTGGTGTGTTTGAGAAGTAATTTATAATTTTCAAAGCAGAGAGGTGATCATCATTCATGACCCTCTAATAAAATAGTCAGGCAGCTTTTACATAAACATGAGCGCTGTGGTATCTTATAACTAGATTACTTCGGCGAAAATCCAACAAGGTAATCTAATTCTACAAAGAATTACGAAAAAGGGCAGTCTCGACAAGGACAGTCCAACCAGAGATAGAAATTCTGCGCACATTGGCCACTTCCTCAGGACTGAAGCATTGCCATTAGTTGAGTGAGTCATGCAATGACTTTCAGATGAGATGAGCCCCACACCCTAAATCGCCACCAAGGCCATCCATCTAGCTAGAGCTCTATCGCTGCCGTCGTGAAGCAAAATCCCATCATGAACTTTACAGTTGGAACATCTACAACGTGGGCACGGAGGCCTTTCCTAAGAATTGGTGGTAATTGCTAGCTGCCTGAAGTCAAACGATTCTGTCCCCCAACTACGCTCCTGGCCTTAATTTCTGACTCTGAGGATGGCCTTCGGACTACATACCAAATCTCCATATATTGAAAGTTGACTCTATCCAATTCTGAGTGGCAATGTCTAAGGAAAAGATGCAAGATGACCCTTACATACATTTTATTCGCCAATTCTACTTTGGGATAATTTTAGAGTCAACTATACAGTATGCATCAAACCTTGGTTGCATTGATAATAACTCGTCCAGCATGAGGAGAGTATATCCACGGTATCACCTCACATATATCTCCATCCCATCTAAAATATGTCACATGGCAACGTATGGACATCACATGGATTACTGGCTCAGTTATGGAAGAAAGATCCAACTCAATTCCCATTTCTTCTTGTTGGGATGGGATAAAGAACGTGACTCCATCTGCCACTGGATGCTTGAGATCGCCTCACAATAACCAAGGGAGAAGCCCCATTCCAAGTCCAACCACCACATGCGGCTCCTCGAGATACATTAATTTATGAAGCCTCCTTTTCGGGTTGGTTCTTCATTGAGCCCAGAAGAGGGAAAGCCGAAAAGGAAAGATGCAGAGTATGTTCCAGCAGAAATTTTGTTTTCTGGCCAAAAGAAAGAGTTGATTCCAGCACGATTTGGTTTACTGTTGAGACGTGCACAGGAAGAACGATACAGTGTAAAAGATGCCAAGAATCATCCCATCGAAAGAGATCAACGCAGTCAAGACGAAGTGACCCAATTGACAATCTTGGCATGGAAAAAGCAACGACATCGTGAATTCCACAGGAATGCTTTACTCGAGCACATAGTAATAAGACCTTCAACCAAATAATGAAGAGATTCGAAAGAGAATCCTATGTTGCAAAGGACAAAAGCGAAAAAGGAGTGATTTTTGGCTAATTTCCAGGAAAAAGAAACAGCACCACCAACCATCCAAATTACACCTCCGTCATCTGTACACAGCCCATCCCAGATCAAGCTACATCCCTCACTCTAAAAACCCACAAATCTGTCTTCGCCTCTTAAAATGAGAAAAAAGAAATTCGATGCACTGTGTCTCGACTAATTCTTAAGATGAAGAAAGAACAGCTAAGCTAAGCTAAGCTAAGCTAAGCATGCACAGGACCTGGAGTCACCACCACCGGGCTCGGCGGGCTTGTGTAGGGCGGCGCCGCACCTGTCGAAGCTGGCGGCGGCGGCGGCGGCGGAGGCGGCAACTCCGCTGGCGGCGGAGGCGGCAATTCCGCTGGCGGCGCAGGCGGAGGAGAGAGTGGCAATGAGGGCGACGTGGGCGGAGGGGCGGCGGGGTTCGCGATGGGCGGGCTCAGGATCGGGACGGGCGGTGGCGGGTAAAATGAGGTAGCGGTGGAGGCAGTCGGGCTGGGAGGAGGGTTGGAGCTAGTTGGGGCGGGCTGGGTCGACGAGGACCCGGGATCGGGGGAGAAGGGTAGACCGGGGTGGTGGTCGGGTTGGTGGGGGTGGCGGGGGTGACGACGGGGGAGGAGAAGGTGCAGGAGGAGGAGTCGCCGGAGCACTGGTGGGCGTGGGAGTGGTGGTGGAGGGAGTGACGCAAGGGGCCGAAGCCGATGACGAGGCCGAGGACGACGAGCGCCGTGACGATGAAGATGAAGATCTTGGTCGCTTTCCCGACATAACACATTCTGCCCCGGCCTGTCCTCGGATTCTGCTAAAAGATAAAGCAGGAACCTTTGATCGGTTTCTCTGACGCGGAGATGGGTCAGTAGTCTTGGCGTAGCTCTTCTTCCGTTGCTTTCAAGAGAGGAGGAGACGGGATGGGGTCCGGATGCGCTGCGCTGGTCTCGTTGGAGGTGCTCTGGGATCCTCTTTTCCTCTTGTTTTTTGCGTATTTGGGTGTCGCTTTCGTCGTTTTCTCATGGCGATCCAGGAGAGGAGGAGGAGGAGGAGGAGGAGGAGGGGGAGGAGGGAGGAGATGGAGGGTGAGTTCGCATTTGGTGGTATGGTCTGGTGTTCTTGTCTGGTCCGTGGGTATGTGTGCTGTGCTGTGCTTTTTGGGAGGGTGGCACGTGAACCTCATTACGGGACAAACGCCCTCGTTAAACAAACCGATCTTTGTTTACCATGCGACGACCACCATCATGGGTTTCGTGGCATCAAGCGACTAAAACAAATGAGGAATCGCGACCCCTTTTCGACCCTTTTCGACCCTTTTCATGTCCTTAAAAGTCGAGTTTTTATTTTTTTCTGCTGACAAGTGGCGGGGAGAGGCGTCCCCGCTGCCGTTCTGATTCAGCGAGCTCGGGCGTGTCAGGAGGTTTTTGCTGCTCGAGATGCCCCCCCGATACGAAGAAGACGGGACTTGGCGAGAGTCCAGTATGTAGGTCGCTCGCTCGCTCGCTGGGAGTGCGAAACGGCCGACCAGTGGAAGTACGCCGCGCGTTCAGACAAGAGTCGTCGGATCTTTAATTCGAGAATTTTCTCACACAGTGAGCGGGTCCCGTACCGTACCGGAGTGGTCGCCAAACTAGTACACCTTTGAAAAGTTGGTAATACTTCATCTCACCCGAAAAAATATTGGGTGGTCCGGGACCGCTACGTTAGCGTGATCCCGGACTACTCACGCGGCGCCACGTGTGAGGGGAGAGAGACAAAAGAGAGAAAGAGGAGAGAGAGCGTCAGAGAGGTGGGCCCAGTTCCAGCCCTTTGTCCCCTCTCCTCACGCGTGGCACCGCGTGAGTGGTCCGAGACCACATTGACGTGGCGGTCCCAGACCACCCAATATTTTCTCCACCTCACCCGGACGAGTTGGCTTTCCGTAGCGTTCACCGTGGCAAGTGATTCGTTTTGTCTGGAACCAGTGAGCTACTTCGTCGACAGCACGGTCTCACCTGACAAATTAGTTGTCGATCCTAGTGGTGCGAGTGCTCGCCTTGAGTGGTCGGCGCGACCAGAGAGAGCAAGAAAACGTGCCAAATGACAGCTCTAGCCGCCCCGGACCGGAGCCTCGTCGCGGCACCGATGGCCACAATGCTGCAGCTTATTCCCCTTCTCTTGCTGAAAGAACCTTTTTTGAGTTGCAGATGCATTTCTTAGTTAGGATGGTTGTTCCTGTGTTTCAACGAAAATGGTCGTTGACAAAAGACCTTTCACTAAACGTTGGATCTTTGATTTTTAAAGTGAATTGGGCTCTATGACGATTCAAACAGGAAACAATAGGTAGGGAACATATTGCTGATGCTGACTAAATAGAAAGAATAAATAATTACGAATAAAGATTGATAAGTCGTAAACTAAATTGAATTGCAGAAATTTGATAAATGTTATTGATTGTGGATCATTTACAATCGATTATACTCTGCCTTATATAGCCTTGTACAAAGTGTAACCGTCAATATCTTCTAAATCACAAACTACAATTGCCTCCAAAATTCTTGGCTTCCCACTCACAATCTTTAATTGCACACTCTTATTCGTAAGCAATTATAATATTGACCATTTCTCTCAATTTGATTATTTTCAGACATGGTGGAACAATTGTACATTGATGGTTATTGACTACTCGACATCGTTCTTACACTACACAATTGACATTTTTCGTAAGCCTTTTTTATACATTATCCTAATTTAATATGCAAATTTTCACTTTTGCTTATGTGTTTTTTATACACTAAATTTAGAATCCGGACAACAATATCTCACTCTCAAAAAGTAATAAGATTATTTACTGAAGAAATAAATAAAAGCTATCCAATAATCTGAGGTAAATAGTTATTGAATATTGACAGAATATTCTAGAAGCTATCATGACCCTCTTGACATAGGCATGTCAGGAAAATAGCGGGACTAGAGCTATCGTCAAGTTGGAGACCAACGGTCCTCAATCGGGGCGAGGTCTACTGAAACCTTACTAATCAATGATCAACCTCTAGCGTCCCTGCTTAACTTTTCTATTTGGAGGGAAAAGGATAAAGCTGCTGATTTCCCCACGCACAAGTTAAGGACAATGGCTGGAAGAAAGAGCAAAAGCGGGGACAGTGACTGGAAAAGCCATTGCCGACGCACATATATAACCAGAAGATGAACATTCATGAATGAGAGATGTTCATGACATTGGCCTCTTTATACCATGAGAGAGTCTCGACCACCCGTTGCATTCCTTGCTGGAGGTTTCCTTCATATCATGGAAAAAAGCCCATATGCGACCACAAGCGTATGAGAAAAATCTCCACAAGAAACAAAATAGACTAGATTTTTCTTGCGAATGAGGGTCTTCATTACATCCTTCATATGGAAACATACAAGCCCCGATAGACACAAGGAGTTGCGATTCAAAAGCATTGACAGGCCTAAGGCAACGAAGGAGAGAAGTCGCGGCCAACATGATGAGCATCTTAAATTCTGCATCACCTGCCGAAATGGGGTCGAAATGTAAGTTCTTCCGCGGAGAACTCGGTTGGGATTTGACAGTGGTCAATCACAGGGTACAAGAAGCCAGGCAAGTGGAGAGGCTTAGTTACGGGAAAGCTCTCTCATTCAGCTCTGGCAGGGTATTCAAAAATCCCAAAGCAATGGCGTCCGCGGTGCCCACGGAATCAGAGGCAAGTGATACCCTTTGCTCAGCCTTTGATTCAATTAAATTTTATGTCTCGTTTCAAAAGTTGAAGCATCCCATTAAGATTAGCAATTTAGCGTGGACTTTCATGTAGCATTGTCAGAATGCGGAAATAACACTAGATAGTCCATAGCTGTGTCCGTCCGTCCAAAACTCCAGACCCAAATGACGGTAGCCGCATTGTATCATTTGTACCTGTTTTCTCCAATTTCCAGGGGCGGTAATTGCACCATAATTGTTTCCGAAAAGTTTATCTCCCATTCCATAATCTCTCTATACGCCTTCTTGTCGTGATTATTTCCTCCATATATCCCATCTCTCACATTCTGGATATTCCGAAAGCAATGCGGAGAGAAACTTTAATCAAAAGAGACGCTCTAAACCTAATTGTCATTACAATGTGCAGGCTAAAACATCTCCCCGTGCATATGATGAGAAGATGTTAGCAAACTATGTACCAATCTATGTAATGCTCCCTGTAAGTACCAATAAATCAATGAAGAACGCAAAATGCAAATAAAGATGGCAAATAATTAACTCTACTACCAATGCTTACTTTCAGCTGGATGTCATCACAGTTGATAACACTCTCAAGGACGAAGATGGGATAGAGCAGCAGCTCAAGAAGCTGAGCGCAGCGGGCATTGATGGAATAATGGTTGATGTCTGGTGGGGAATCGTGGAATCCAAAGGTCCTAAACAGTATGACTGGACTGCATATAGGAGCCTGTTTCAGATTGTTCAACGATGCAATCTGAAGATACAAGCTATAATGTCGTTCCACCAATGTGGTGGGAATGTCGGAGATGCGGTAAACATCCCAATTCCTCAATGGGTACTTGGCATTGGAGAAAAAGACCCTGATATATTCTACACAAATAAAAATGGCAACAGGAACAGAGAATGTCTCACAATCGGTGTGGGTAACCAACCTCTCTTTTATGGAAGAACTGCTGTGCAGGTGATTATGAGCTTCATTTTTATCATATTTGAGTCTTGCATAGCTACAGCTAGCCACTGAAATAGTTGAGTTGGCTGTAAGATAAGAATCATGATATCATATCCTAAGGAAAATTTCAAAATGCAACTTGAGTTTCCTCACCCATATCAATATGTATCCCCACTTTTCAAAACCTGCAATTTGCACCTCAAGACAAAATCTAAAGCTTAAATGACTCATTTGCTCCTCTTTCAAACAGAAAACCACACAAAAACTACCCACCACCACCTAACCAATCCAAGGGTCCACCATACCCAAGCACATTTGGCACTGCACACCACCAACCGATGCACTGCCCGACAAGGCCGCACCAACCAACCACACACTGACCACCACGATCCTCCCCTTCCCTTTTTCACAGAGCTCTAAAAGAGCTCAGCCAAGGAGCTTACACTTAAGCTTTGTCCAGAGCTTGGCTGCCATGGCTATGGAGCTCGGGCTCAAGCTCTGTTCAAAGCTCGCCATGGCTGTGATGCTGAGCTCCGTGCCTAGAGCGACTTCAGGCCCAACTAATCTGGGCTGTCACAGAGGTCAGAACATCCGCAACCTCCAATTTGATGTTGACATCGGTTTCAATGGCCTCAAAGCTGGGAAGCGAAGTGTGAGGAGGAGATAGAGGGGTTGGAACATAGATTAATTCCCTAAACAAACCCCAACTTTAGATTCAATCCCAATTCTATCCCGAATCTTTTTTTTTTTTTTTAAGTCAGGACCAATCAAAGATTCATTATCAAAATCTGCATCTTTATCAACACCCTCACCTTTGTATAGAACAACATCTTCGTGATGTTGATAATTTTGAAGAAACTAGTGAGACTTTTGGACAGGGGCAGATTTGGGATAAGAGTGAAAGTTAATAATTATTTTTGGCAAAAAAGAGTTGGAGGCAGAGATTGAACCTAAAGTTGGGTGGTTTTTAGGGAATTAGCCATTGGGACACGATGAACAACTGAGGAGGAGGAAAGAGGAATGGATTTTAGGGTTAAGGTTTCTTTTGGAAGAAGGTTATAAAAGAGTGATAACGCCAACATGGAAAGAAAATGGCAGTTCGGTAAATAAGTGGACAAGGATCATGAGTGGGAGGTCCAAATTGAAGTATAGTAACAAAACACATGATGCAACATGTAGGTTTTCAAAAGTGAGATACAAATTGATATACAGGTATTAAAGTGAGGATGATAATTGATACTTTCACCATATGTTTATCCGAGCAATAATGAATTTGTCCTAGAATGAACACAACAAACTCTAGACAGAAATACATAGGGTTTACCTCATATTAAGTACCATTAGAATGAAATAGAGGTTTGAAGCACACGCTACTAATAGAGGCAATAAATGTTTTGAGTGGAAAAGTCATCTTTAGAATATACATAGCATGCACACTCATGATCATGAATTTTTAACTCATACTATCAAATTATTTAGACTTGATTATTACAGACAAATGATATCAGCTAGACTGCTGCAATTTTGCATAGTGATTATCTTTTTATACTAAGTCAGTTGTAAGTACATTAAAACCAAATTAGGCAATTCTTTCAGTTGTTCTATCCATTTATGTGATAAACTTTCTGCTTCGCGTTTTAAAATATGATGTCCTGTTGTGTATTCAGATGTATAGTGACTACATGAAGAGCTTCAGGGAAAGCATGTCAGATTTCCTGGAATCAGAACTGATAATAGACATTGAAGTAGGTTTAGGACCTGCAGGGGAGCTGAGGTACCCCTCTTATCCCGAAAGTCAAGGATGGGTTTTTCCTGGTATCGGGGAATTTCAGGTAACAGTCACCCTTAGACAATGTCTGCATAACTGTATGACATTCCCTTGGACGTTAACCAGGGTAATAACAGAAATGACAAACTTTAATTTCAGTGCTACGACAAGTATCTCGAAGCAGATTTCAAGGAGGCTGCAATAAATGTGGGTCATCCCGAATGGGAACTCCCAGATAATGCAGGAAGTTACAATGCCACACCTGAATCAACAGAATTCTTCGGTCCAAACAGGACATACCTCACCAACAGAGGAAAGTTTTTCTTGACTTGGTACTCTAACAAGTTAATAATCCATGGTGATCAGATAATGGATGAAGCCAACAAAGTATTCCTCGGCTGTAGAGTCAAGCTAGCGGCCAAGGTGACTCCCTATATTGCAAGCAACTAAAGCATGTATATTGTTATGTGTTTTCAGAATCATAACTTTTATCAATCAAATGTCATCACGAATCAGGTAGCTGGCATACATTGGTGGTATAAAGACGATAGTCACGCTACAGAGCTCACTTCAGGATACTACAATCTTAATGACAGAGATGGCTACAGACCTATTGCGAGGATGCTGTCAAGGCATCATGCAATTTTTAATTTCACATGTCTGGAGATGCGAGACTCTGAACAGATTGCTGCTGCCAAATGCGGGCCTGAGGAACTTGTACAGCAGGTACAACTTTCAATTCTTCAAAACAATAGAATCAAAAGTAGTGAATGAATAGCAATAATCATGACTGAAAAAAATTGTAGGGAAAAATTTATCTCCAGTTGAAATATCTGGATAGAAGATCTGTGATCTCTACCAGAATTGAACTTTACTATAAGAAAATCATGATTGCTAGGGCAAGATAATCAAATAGAACTATAAGAAAATCATGATTGCTAGGGCAAGATAATCAAATAGAATGACTCCACTTGGGGTTCATATTTTGCAGGTTCTGAGTGGAGGTTGGAGAGAGAAAATTGAGGTAGCAGGAGAGAATGCACTTTCAAGATATGATCGAGCTGGCTACAATCAGATACTTCTAAATGCTAGGCCCAATGGGGTCAATAGAGATGGCCCGCCAAAGCTGAAAATGTATGGAATAACATACCTTCGTTTATCAGACAATTTACTCGACGGAAACAACTTCAAGATATTCAAGACATTTGTGAAAAAAATGCATGCTGATCAGGTAAAGAAAACCCTCACGAAATCTCTGTACAAATCTTTATTGAGATGTCCAAACACTCTTTTTTTGGTCCAGGACCACTGTGCGGACTCAAGAAAGTATGGCCAATGTTTAGATCCACTAGAGCGTTCAAATCCAAAGCTTTCAATTGAAGATTTGCTAGAAGCAACCGAACCAATGAAGCCATTCCCATGGGATAAAGAGACAGACATGAGCGTTGGTGGTGCACTTGCTGATTTCTTCGACAAATTCATAGAAAAAATCACCTCTATTTTGAAGTGAGGAGACCCGAGAATGACAGAGTGAATAGCAGTATAATAATGCCCACTGAGGCACAGAAATCTCCAAAGATCACAGAACGTCCTTTCATGGCAAATCAGATCCTGTAGGAGTAACGCTGCTGCTCTCCACTTTTTGCTCCTATACAAATAAAATGCGTCTAAACTTATTTCTCACCATTAATTGCCACAAGAAAAATTTCCTTCTTTAAAATGGTGAACAACAAATATCCTACATAATGATCTCATGAACTATGAGTTCTGAAATAAATTTTGACAGTGTGGCAATCCCCACAAACACGAAAATTCTTGGTTATCCTAATAATGGTCCCTGGATCTGTGTTTTAAGAGCAAAAGCAATGGCCAACTTTTCATTGTGATACCAGAACATTTCTCCCTGACTTCTTCCTCCACATCATAAAACACTGAACTTGTATGAGGTTTATATTAAGCCTTCTTCAATTCACCATTCAATTCCTTCAACTTGGCATATATATGTTCTGACTGTTCATGTGACCTATCTCCAACCAAGAAGTGATGGACCATCTTATCCACTTCAGTAAAACTGTATCCCGTCCGTTTTCTCAAACCATGACCTCTCATCATGAGTAACTCTTTCAACATCATGCCATCTACTCTCAGTGGCATATATGTTTGAAAGACATATATCCACCAACACCATTAGGATCAATAGAAAACAATTTCTGAGCAGGAGATTTCAGCCAGCTCAATATTTCTATTCCACCTGCAGGCTTCCAATTCCAGAGTCTCGATCAGTTTGTATGCTTCCTCTAATTTCCCTACGCGGCCAAGAAGATCCACCAGACATGTAAAGTGTGTAACTCTAGGCTTGACTTTGTATTGCTTTTCCATTTCCTAAAATATTTCTTTGCCATCATCAACTAAAACTGCATGGCTCCATGCAGACAAAACCAAAGAAAATAGACCCCCATCTGGAGTAATACCTTCTTCCATCATTGCAGAAATCAAGGCAACAGCGTCCCTTCCCTTTCCATGCGTCCTGAATCCAAAAATTATAGAAGTCCAAGAAAACAAATTCTTACGGGGCACTTCATCAAAGCGCAATGTGCAGAGGTTAATACATGTCCAAGAGGGTAGTTCCTACAATAGTGTTAGCACCAAATCCTCTCTTATAACTAGATGTGAATGAACAGGCATGCCAAAATGCAAGGCTGTCATCTGATCACAAGCTCCAAAAACAGCCGCAACAGTGACTTCGGCACTTTTATACCTTTACGAACCATCAGACAGAAAAGCTTTATGCTTTCCACAGCATCTCCAATCTTCACATAAGCAGATACCATCGAGTTCCATGACCCTGTATCAATTACAAAACAGGAAGTACAATACATGCCTATAAGAGCATTCGACACAAATCTGTCGCAACGTCTATCCCCATTCCGGACAGCGTAGGCATGAACCTCTTTCCCCTGCTTGGCTCCTCAAAGGTTAGACAAAGCCTTGAGAAGAGCGAGCAAATTGTCCATCTTGGAAAACCAACAAAACCTCTTCCGCTTTGCCATTCATTGCATAACCCAAAAATCACCGTCCTCCAAGAAGTCAAGTCTCTTTCACGCATTCTGTCAAACACCACCCTCGCAGCATCCTCAATATCCCCAAACCTCAGATGCATGGCCAGCAAAGAAATACCCACATAAATATCGGACTCCAACCAGCTAAGCACTATCTCGCCACGAACTCTTTTCCCGATTTCGACAAACGACAGATCACCGCACGCCCTCAGGACAAAAGGGTAAGCGAACTTACCCGCCTTTCGACCGAAAAAGACATTTCACGGTACAAGCGTAGCCCCTGATCAGGGAATTCCACAAGAACGGATTTTTCCAACTCCATGTGGTCAAGCATTACTCAAAGCTTTCATGCAACTAATTTGCACGCAAGATCAGAGAGCTAAAGATCCAAAAAAATAAAAACTAAAAAGCAGGAAAGATGAATATGGAGATGCGGGGTATCGATCCCCGTACCTCTCGCATGCTAAGCGAGCGCTCTACCATCTGAGCTACATCCCCTTGTGAGATGTAGTGGGTTTAATTACATATAAGAAGCATTATTCTTGTACCCGACAATTCTTTTCATAATAAATGGGATTAATTAGCGCATCTTGCCCGTTAGGAAGGGGGAGCGGAATTAATTACTATTTATTAGTGTACCCAAAAGGGCCAACTTGTGATGTGTGTTGTGAAGGAGCAAATGTGTTTTTTTTTTTTTTTGGTGATTCAGGAAACTCCGAAAGCCGACAGCCGGCAGGTAGAACCTGGAGGCAGCACAGGTGAAACCACCACCCCATGCCACCGGGAGCAAATGTGTTGATAATTGGTAATTGTCAAAAAAAAAGAAAAGGAAAAAGTATTAACACTTAAAAAAAAAATCCCAAAATGGTAATTTCCGAGTTTGTACGAATACGGATAAAAATGATCGGAATCTCTTCAAACTTCCTCCAAATGTGATCCTTTTATTTTTATCCGCTCACATGTTCGATCCGATGGGATTTAAATAACAATTTAGACCCTCAAAACAATGGATGCGAAAATCAGCCTGAGCTGACTTGTGTTTTGTTGAGATTATCTTGGCCAATGTGTTGAAAAGGATCGAAACCAAAAGATTTTTTTTATTTTTTTTAATTTTTTTTTTTGGGTTTTCGATCAAAGGAATCAGAAGATGAGACGGTGTTAGGTTCATAAGACCGGACGTTCCGGAGAGATAAAAAAGCTTTGAAAATTTTTTGGAGAATCCGAAATCGGAAATTCCATCTTGGTTGAAGCGTAATTAAACGCTAAAGCGGAGGGCGGATGGCGAGTACGACCCCCAAAGATTATGGGCGTTCCCCAACTTCGTTCTCGCCACGTCTTATCCCTCCTCGTGCGGGAGGCGTCGTTCCTTCTCTTTCCTCTTGCATTCGAGAGAGAGAAAAAAGAAGAAGAAAGACATGCAAAAACGGTGGAGGAAAAAGCTCGTCGTCGCTAGAGAGGAGGCTCGAGATCGTCTTGCGGATGCGCTCTTTTGATCGGCACGCCGGCACCCATCTTTCTTTCGCCTTCAAGTTTCTTGAATTTCCGGCAAAGGTCGAGTTTTGACACGTCCCCCGTTGGCGGATCCCTTGTTTTGTGAGGCTCGGTCGATCCACATTTCCCGTGTTCATCCAAGATTTCGTGTGTTGTCGGTTCTTTTTGGTGTCGTTGGGACGTCCCGTTCTTGATCCTGAGTGAATCGACGTAAAGGGGACGCGGCCGTTGTGGGTCGATGAACGGCAGGAGGAAGAGAGGAGGAGGAGGAGGAAGGAGGAGATAAGAGGCCAGTTGGGTTTTGCGTGGCTAGGGTGACTCTTTTTTTGCCTCCCGCCTTCTTGAATGGCCATCGAGACAACGTTGTGGGAAAATTCAAATTGGATGAGATGAGAAAAGGAGCGAGAGAATGGAAACGTGAGAAGGAATAGATATGAGACTCAAAAGCGGGTCGGTCGTTTTGGTGATTTTGCTCTGTGCGTTGGCCACCGGGAGCTCGGAAGGCAAGAGAAAAGCTGCGCACGAACTTCTCGGAAATGGAGGAGTTTCGTCGCCGCTGCCGACGAGCTTCCCCAAGGTACGAGGATTTCTCACGTGTGTTCTTTTCTTTTCGAAATTTTAACAAGTTCTTTTGCCTCCTCTGGAGCTTATGTATGTGTTTCCTGGTTGGAATCCGTTTAGCTGGTTTCTCTTTCGTTGAAAAAGCTCCTGGAAAAAGAAAAGCTCTTTCTAAAGAATCTGTACTTGCCAAGATAGATGATCGGATGGCCTATCCACTGCGTAGTATTCTTTGATAATAAGACAAATTTGAGGGCCCCGCAAAAGAAAAACATGAAAACAAAGACATATAAGAGGAAAAGAATTGATTCATCGGGTGCTTCGTAATGCATAAATTTTCAGGATGTGAATTAACTGAGATGTTCCTGGGGAAAAAATGAAATGGTAACTTTAGAGAGAAAAATCTGAGAATTCATTTCAACTGAGACCAATTTGCCTCTGATATTTTCCCTCAATAAGACTCTTCAATTTCCTGTGCGTTTGATGGTGCTCCATTTTGATGTTTTAAGTCTCTCATGGCTCGAGATAGACATTGCAATCAGCCTGTGCTGCATATTCTTGAAAGGAAATATCACTTTGATTAGATGATAGAACCCTTTTTGGAAACTTAGTAGCTGGATATCTAAGGAACAATGATGGTCCTTACACACATTTGACTTGACAGCCCCACTCATTTGCTTTTTGAGATCAAGAACCCCCCTAAAATTCGAATGCATTATATGATAACAGACAGAGCAAGCATGGATTTACTGCGAGAATGAACTGATGGCCAGGGCAGAGGTGATTCAAGATTTTGACATAAACATACTTCAGGAGGCGATCCAGGGCCTTAGATCAATCAAAGGAAACATGGACAAAGCCTCTGGAAGTCTGCCGCCCAATGTGAAACGCATGCTCCTGGATTGCTTAAGAGAGAAGAATCTCAGAGCACGCACTTCCAATGGGGAGCCGAACTCAAGGAACTGGTTCAAGGAGTGCATGGAGTTTATTTTCTATTGGCCAAATATTCCTCGGAGAAATCTGGTAAGCAGGTCACATCACCGGATAACATCGCCTGATATACTAGCATCAACTCTATCAACATCTCAACATAAAAATATCGTGCCAAATCCTGCTCCGGCTCCATCTCCGAACCAAAATGTAGGAATAAGCCCTTCTCCACATTCTGCAACAGAATCTCCAAGTCCCAGTCCAGCTCCATCTGATCTTGGTCCAACCATTTCTCCATCCCCAAAACCACAGGCGCCCGTGGAGCCACCAGAGGAGCCATCTTCACCGCCAGATACGAGTGAGTCACCGGAGCAACCGCCAAGTAATGAAATTCTACCTATCAGGACACATGTTGCTCCAAGCCATTCACCTAACAAAGACGATCACCAATGGATGAAAAGCGCAATAGCTGCCGGGTGTACAGCAGCTGCGACATTTTTGGTTGTTGCACTAATCTTATTATTATGGTGTTCCAAGGGCAGGAACAAGAAAGTTGATCCCAGAGCAGGACAAAAAGATGATAGACCTCTTCTAAACTTGAGCTCGAGTGATTACTCTGCTGGTATTCGTTTGTTAGATGTCACTTCTATCATTGGCATGTTATCATTCTAAATTTCTGATGTCTGATCTGACGATATGTGAACTTTATCAGGTTCTTCCCAAAAACCCTATAGCATTGGAAATTCAAGCGGTAAACAACTGAGTTCTAATAGTGGAAAGACCCCATCATTTGTGAGTCATCTTTCCATAGTATCCGAACATCATGATTCATCACAGCCTGAAGTATCCTCCCTGGAAACAACTGGAGTAGTACCGCTTCCTCCATTGAAGCCACCTCCTGGAAAATCAGCTCCACCACCTCCTGGACCCCCACCGCCACCTCTTCTCCATCCTCGGCCTCCACCACCTCCAAAAGGTGCTCGCCCTCCACCACTACCTTCTAAAGGAGCTTCACCTCTTAGACCAAACCAGCAGGATGACCCCAATACAGAATCTGAAGCCCCCAAAACCAAGTTGAAGCCATTTTTTTGGGATAAGGTCCTAGCAAATTCTGATCAGACAATGGTCTGGCATGAGATCAAATCCGGGTCCTTCCAGTAAGTCTAGGATCTATCTTAGGTTGACTTAGTCAACTGAGTATGATTTGAAATTGACTTTGTCAATTAAGAACTAAGTATTTGATTGGTCATTGTCATGATATTTTTCACAGGTTCAATGAGGAGATGATGGAGTCATTATTTGGATATAGCACCGTGGATAAGAACAAAACTGACCGTAAAAAAGAACCATTATCCCTGGAAACTCCTCAGTATATTCAAATTATTGATACGAAAAAAGCGCAGAACCTCTCAATTCTACTACGAGCACTTAATGTGACAACAGAGGAAGTCTGTGACGCCCTTCGAGAAGGTAACCTCGATATCTGGATGGGCATCCATGTCGTTGAACCTGTGCATTTTAGTCGTGCTTTTCTCAGGCAGTGTGTCAAATAACCTATTTTATTATGATAGCCTTAAAGAATATTCTTTTCACACCATGCTAAATAATGCAGAATTTCCCATGCTTTTCTCATGTCCTAAACTACTGCTAAATGTATTGAAATTGGAACTGGAAATTAGATCATAATAGTGACAAGTATCGATCATTTGCCTCTTCATGTAGAGCCTCCTCTCTTCTATGTTGATCTTCTTCAAGTAACCACTTGATAGATCCTAGTACATACTTTGTAGAATCTGATAACTAAGCAACATGACATCCCTTTGTGTAATTGAGACCATGACATGGAGACCAACTTTGTGAAGCCTGATGCTTCAATAGCTCACGGCCTGGGTTTCATGATCTGGAGGTTGGTGGCCTATTAAAAACTATTAATTTTCTTTGTGCCCTGAGACTATTTGCTGTTGTCTGCAAGACAACAAGTGTGAGGTACAATCCAGATATTGAATCGTGTATATGCCTTGGGAGTCATTAACCAAACAATGACTAGAAAGGATGAGTTGCCATTCTCAAGTTGTTATGTAGACCAATTCACTGCTTTTATATTAAGGTCAGAGACATTGAGTTCTCAACTTTTCATGGATGTCGCATTCTTAATTACTTGTAAAGGTGGCGTCTGACTCTTATGCTTGTTATGATACAGGTACCCAGCTTCCAGTGGAGCTTCTCCAGACTATTCTAAAAATGGCTCCAACAACAGAAGAGGAACTGAAACTTCGATTGTTTAGTGGCGAAATGTCTCAACTTGGCCCTGCAGAGAGGTTTTTGAAGGTCTTGGTTGACATACCATATGCTCTCCAGCGAGTGGAAACACTACTATTTATGAACTCCGCTCAGGAAGAAGTATCCAGCATCAAAGAATCCTTGGCAACTCTAGAGGTAAATAATTACTACTTTGTTCAGACTGGGTGTTTGTTGCACTTCGGTTTCTTTGATTTATACATGATTCTCTGCTTAACTCGAGTTGGCAGAGGTGCAATATGGGAAATTGAGGGCAAACCTAGCTCTAGTTCGTATACAGTTCTGCACAGAGATATATAGATTGATCATTGCCATTCCATAACCAAAATTCACCTCTCTTAATGGCAGGTCGCCTGTGGTAAACTCAGAGATAGCAGACTGTTTCTTAAACTCTTAGAAGCAGTCCTCAAAACCGGTAACCGCATGAATGATGGGACGTATAGAGGTGGTGCGCAGGCATTTAGGCTTGACACACTTTTGAAATTGTCTGATGTCAGAGGAAAGGATGGGAAAACCACCCTTTTGCATTTTGTCGTTCAGGAGATCATCCGTTCTGAAGGAATTCGGGCTGCTCGTTCTGCAAGCGCGAGCCAAAGCATATCTAGTGTTAGGTCGGAAGATCTCGTGGACGATTCAAACCATGATTCAGCAGAACATTATCGTGCTCTTGGGCTGCAGGTGGTTTCTGGAGTCAGCAACGAACTCGAAGACGTGAAAAAAGCTTCCGTAATTGATGCTGATGGTTTATCAGCTTCGGTAGCGAAGCTGGAGCGCTCACTTGCAAAGACTAAACAGTTCCTCAACACTGAGATGAAGAGCACGGAGGAAGAAAGCAAATTCTGTGACTCACTCACCAGTTTTGTCGAGTGTGTAGAAGGTGATGTCGCACGGATATTGGGGCAAGAAAAGAGGATAATGGCTTTGGTGGAAAGCACGGCAGCTTACTTCCATGGAAGCGCAGGGAAATCAGAAGGATTACGGCTCTTTGTGATTGTACGTGATTTCTTGATAATGTTGGATAAGGTCTGCAAAGAAGTGAGAGGCTCGGCGACGAAGACAGTTAAGACTTCCAGAACAGAGACGCCAACCGCATCACCATCCCGAGAAAACCATCAGCCATCACCTGATATCCGGCAGCGACTATTTCCAGCAATTTTAGACCGACAGATGTATGATTCTAGTTCAGATGATGAGAGCCCATTTCCATAGTTTTATATCTGGTCTTTATTCAATGAAAAGTTGGTGGAATTCTAAGTATAAGTCGTCTTTTGCTTGTAAAAGAAAGCGAGTTGAACAGACAATGCATACTCATGCTCTCAAACTCACCAAAACTGATTCTAATAGAGGCAGCTTTTCAGCTTTAATTATGTTTCATTAACATAAAAACTGTGTCATTTGGGGCTTTGTCCAGTCATTGCCGCTTGAGAAAAAAGAAATGCTAAGCGGCCCTTTCATCCAGGAATATCTACATGACATCAGTGATTTAAAACAACACATAAGTTCGCATGAGTCATGCTGCTCATGGAAGACCAAGTACACATGGTACTGCAGATTATTTAGACCAAATATTTTGCAACTGATTAATACACTTTTGTCACCTTACTTGTTCGGCCTCTTCTCTGTTATTCATAGATGAAAACCTTCACATACTAAATCATCAAATGTTTGGGACAGTAAAACGAAACTTTGAAGCAAAGACAGATCTGCGTCAGGCTCACTACGGTGCAACTGGGGATCAACAAGGTTTTATATGGCAACAAGCCCCACGTAAATAGTAATAATCTCTCAGCTAACTAGCGTCTGCAGGCCCCTATCCAACAAAAAAGCGGTCTTTGAGTCAGAAGAGATAATGACATCCATTGAGGCACCACCATCTCATTATTCACTACCGGATTCAGCATCTACATCAGGCCAATTAGCATATGCTGAGGCCAAACCTACTGATGAGAAAAGAAGACTTCACAGCAACTGCTAAAGCTTTCTCTTTATGCAGAAAGATAAACTTCGCCGACATCATGTTGATCTGCATCTAGTGATAGTTCAATGCTGCGTGTCTTGAACCTCATCACACAAACTCCTCAGAGAAACAAGAGTTTTAGACCCATATATACACGCATTTATCTTTGAATTGCCTTTAGTGATCATGGGCTAGCACCATATTACTCTGCCTTAAAAGGAGTGCCACGCAAGTTATCTCCATGCCAGCTTCTTTAACTCACCCACAAGAACATTTCTGATTTATGAAAAATCTTTCAATTGCGTTGCTATCCTGAGAGGACAGCCAAAAAAATAAAGAAGAAGAAGAAGAATAGCTCAGCCCGTGGCTTCCCGAGTCTATCCCTCATGCAAATGCAATCTGGATAGGCTCCGTATGATCCATCCCAATGCATCTGCTACTACAGAGGACTTCTCTCCACTCACAAACTCTTTTATAACGCCATTTACTTCTACCGAACTCTTCCCTGTTTCCTTATCCATAATTCTGTTCTTCATAAGTTTCCATACCCTCAATGATTCCTCCTGCAAACCCATATTGGCATAAATATTGGATAAAAGAATATAAGTCCCACAATCATCAGCTTTTAGCTCCACAAGCTTCTTGACTGCAACTTCTGCAAGCATTATATCTTGATGAGTTCGACATGCTAAGAGCAGAGATCCCCAGAGAGCAGCACAGTTGGGTTTCATAGGCATGGATTTTATGACTTCTTGGGCACTGTCTAATTGACCAGACCGACTAAGGAGATCAACCAAACAGCTGTAGTGCTCGAGCTTGGGTTCTATACCATAAACTCCTTTCATCTGTCCAAAGATACTGAGACCTTCAGAGACAAAACCTGCATGACTGCATGCTGTAAGAATTGCCAGGAAAAGCATATCATCGATCCGAACATTTCTTTCCAAAACCATCTGCCTGAATAATTCCAAGGCTTTCTTTCCGTAGCCATTAGTACCATATCCATAAATCATCACACCATAGCAAATGGCATTTTTCTCAGACATGCTATCAAAAGTCCTCCTAGCCTCATTGACACTCCCACATTTCATGTACATATCGAGAAGCGCAGCTTGAACGACTATGTCAACGTCAATTCCGTTCCTCTCCATATAGATATGTATCCATCTCCCTTGATCTAGCGCCCCCAGCTGGGCACATGCTGATAGTGCTCCAACCACTGCAACCTTATCAACCTTCACATGTTCCAAAAGCATCTGCTTAAAAAGTTTCAATGCTTCAAGGGGATTTCCATTCGAAACATATCCATCTAGCAGAATGCTCCAAGATATCACATTTTTCCCTGGCATCATATCAAATAGTTCACGAGCAGCCATCACATCTCCCACCTTGACATATCCAGCAATCATAGAATTCCATGTAACAGTATCTCTGATGGGCATGTTATCAAAGAAAAGTCGAGCCCTCACAACATCACCACTTCTCTGACAAAATCAAGAAGGCCTGTAAGCACAAATTCTCTAAGAGATAAACAATCACTTGTATGCATCCACATTTTTAAGAGGAGAAATTACTTAAAGTATCATGCAACTTTCTTCCAGTTTGATCGCTTCAAATTTTATAGAAGTTGCAATCTTTATCTTATATACTCTGAAGCCAATTCCTTTCCTTCTTCTTGCACGTAAAATGTAATTAAGTTCCCGACAAACTCAGGAAAATAACTTCGTATATAACCAAACCAGCATTCCAAGGCATCTATTAACAGTTGAAAAGAGCAGAAGATAAACAAGATCTGAAGTATCATTATTTACTCTCAAGTGGTGGTAGAAAAGAAGATAAAAGTCATAAGCAACTATGATATCCATTGACATTAGGTAGCCAAATGCCTTAAGTCACATTCAGGTGGAAAAAACCGCAGAAAGGCAAAGCCTCATGTAAACAAACTTCTCTGCAACCGCAGATTTACTACTTAACTAAAGAAATCATGTGGAACAGACCTTACCATAAGCATCTATCATCATAGACCAAGAAATGACATCCTTTTCCGGCATTTCATCGAACACCTTCTGGGCCTCTTCTGTATTTCCGCGCCCTACATAAGCACTCAATAATAGATTCCAAGACACCGAATCTTTTTCCTCGACCCCATCGAAAGCCATCCTCGCACAACCTATTTCTCCACACTTCCCGTACATACCAATCAACCCATTCACTGCGAACACATGATAACATCTTCCCCTCTTCACTAACTCCCCATGAACCACCCTTCCCTCGCCCAAGCCCATCGTCATCCCGCACGCTTTTAACACAAACGGGTACGTGTAATCATCCCCCACAAGGCCTTTCCTTCTCATACCCGCGTAAAAGCTCCAAGCTTTTTCCGGGTTTGAGCTGCTGACGTAGCCCCTGATCATGGTGTTGCACATGAAAACGCTCTGCATGTGAATTCGTTCGAACACCAACCGCGCGTAGTCCATGTTGGGCGGGTTCAACGATGTCAGGGAAGTGAGTAGCTTGCTCGACGTGAAAGAATCGGAGACGAAGCCGGTCGTGATGAGCTGGGCATGGATTTGAAGGATTTGCGACGTGTTCTTGGATCTCTGAAGAAGTGCGAGCAGTGGGTTTCCGAGGTGGGTTGGGGATGGGGAGTGAACCATAATGGGCGCAACAAGAAACCCACATCACACTCTGCTGAACTTGCATCCAAGACGAAGAGCTCAGATTGAGTACTGAACGAGCGGGAAAGTATGCCAAGACATGCGAGCTTCTTTGTCACTGACACCGAGGGTGCTGAGTTCTACAATGGTCATGCTCATCGCCTTAATTCTACTGTTAATGCAAAGATGCGTGTCGGACATGGAAGCTACTGAGGAAGCTACTGTTGGAGCAGACAGACAGACAGACAGGCTGAAGGACTGCACGTGAATTTCGGCGACCGTGCCGAGATTTTCCTCCGAAGTGATTTGCTTTGGAAGCAATGCCTTTTCAAATTTGATTCCGATCTTTCGAGTTAAGCTTGTCACGTTTGTATTATTCCTCTAATTTTTTATTTAATTATCTTTCAAGCAATTTATCTTTCAAGCAATTTATCTTTCTTGTCTTTTCTAGATCGATCTAATGAGTTCCATTTGACACTTTGCTCTGAGGAGCTGGCAACGTCTTTTTAGCATGCCTATTACTCGATGCTGCTTTGAAAAGACTTGTTTTTGGGGAGAAGTGACGACTTTTTAGTCAAGAAGGTAGAACCTGAGGAGAAGCGTTACTTCTCAGTTCATCGGGGTGAGCATTGGGCTTGGTTCAACTCAAGAACCGAGATTGAATTGATCTAAGACCCATCGGTTCAGGGCTAGTTTCAATGTACTAAAGTCTCTTTCAGAAGAACAAAAATGCTTTTGCAATCATCAAATAACAACATGACCACTTGATCAATAACCATTTTTAAGTAACATGGTACTATTTTTATATCTCATTATAAAAATTTGCTTTTTTTACCAAAAACATATAATATTAGTTATTGGATAAAACCGAGAACTAAATCAAAATCGATTGATTCCAAAAGCAACTAGTCGTTCCAATTCCGATCTTTTGGAATCTAGGGTAACAAAGTCAATCCCAAATTTAGAGCTAAGAATTGGCTAAGAAGCAACCTATTCTGAAATCGATTTCCCCTATTATTTGTTACTACAAAGCCAAAAAAAAAGTGCAATATTTATGTTGAATGTAACATACGTTAATCTGCCAAAAAAAATTGCCATATGTGCCTTTTGCAATGCACTAAATTATCATCTAAATTTTCATAAACCTATTGTACGACGGTTAATTTAGTCATAAACTTTTCAATTTGATCAATTTAGTCATTAAATTTTATGCAAAATTCCAATGTAATACATTTAACTTATTTAGGCCGAAAATCGCCGATGTCAAAATGAAATTATTTTGAGAAATTTCATATTTTTTCTTAATTTTCTTTTCATTTCCTTTTCCCTATTTATCTTCCGAAAAGGTTGGAGGGATTATCAATGTCTCGAACAAGGGCGTGGTAGCCCTCACTGCCCACGAGCCACCTTTGCCCTCATCAAGCGAATTGTGCGGTCTTTATCAAAAGAATAGCTCACGTGCACAATATTGTACCGACAGGTTAGGCAATCGACCTTGATTTTGATCTTGTGCAAAGTGTCGCAACTTGCGCAATGATACGATGCTTGACAACAAGATGATTTCTTAACTTAGAGGATTGAGAAGATAAGCCACGCAGTGAAGGTTCTCAAAGCAGAGCAACCTGTGACATGAAGCTCTGCCTCCTTAGAGCCATGACCTCACGCTTGATTTGGGGAGCGAAGTTACTAAGAACATTTCGTCTCTCACATAGAACGATACATCGACTGGATTGTCATGTCAACAATTTCCAATCAAAATTAACCAAATAGATTATATCAGAAAATTGTCAAAAGATTTAGAATTAAATTGATCAAATTGAAAATATTAGAACTAGATTGATAATCGTACAATAAGTTTAGGACTTGTAAGATAATTTTTCTACGTTGTTGATTCATTTATACACACCTCTTACCTTGAGCATGTCAAAAAGCTTTTGCCTCGCTCCAGATTTATTATCGACCTGTAAAAAGATCAATTGGAGAGTCTCAAATCGACTTTACGATCTGGAAGACTGTCTTGGACAGCATTTAGAAGTGGTCGCCATCATCATTTTCTCCGTTGTTGAAGCGATCATCATGCAGAACCATGCGGATTCCATTTACTTTTCGCAGCGGCCTTTGATCATTTTTTGTTTATGTTCTCTCAATCTATCAAAACCATAGATTGAAGCGGCCCATCCATTGATTTCTATAAGATGGCGTACTTGGTTGATTGATGGTCGAGCGCCTCGACCAATGGAGGTCGAGTTCTGAAACATTCTCATCATGCTTAAGCGTCCTCCTCGGACTCAAAAAGGAGACGGTCATGTCGGATCATAAAGAGACTTCCTTTCATTTTATCCAGAAGAACCAAAAAGTATGGATTCTCCCCACTGGTGGAATGGAGGTCGATTTCTACTTTCTTTATTCAGAAAGACCGAGTGACGAAGAAACGTTAATGATTTGCTAAAAAAAAGAAAAAGGAACATTGATGAAAGCAACACATTTGATAGTAAAGATTGCATAAAAAAAAACCAACTTAGAAAATTTGGCTTCGTCGTTAAGAAATGAATAGTTTAGACGAACGATTCGAGTTCGATTCTTGTAAACACCTTCCCTTTGAGATTCATATTCAAATTTCGAGAATAACAGAGTCCATGATACAATCCATTCAAACGAATCATCCGCCCCATTATGGTACGGTAAGTCGTGGGATGGATAGTATTTTTGCGCGAAAGAGGAAGTGAGTTAACTCGGTCTGTCCACATAAAGATTCTACCAGTACATTGGTCACTAATCTACCTCCATAAGCAATTAAGCATAGCTCAAAACAAGAACAGGAAAAAAGGAGGAAGAAGAAGAAGAAGAAAATTGCACACACCAAAGAACCTGGAACGACTAGAAGAAAGAAGGGGAGAACATGGATTACATAGGAAGTGAAGCATTGGGGAACAGAACAACGTCAGTGAACCATCTGCAGACCTAAGTTATCTGGACTCACGACCCAGCTACGCATTAGCCTTAGGTGGCGGTGGCGGAGACGTAGTAAGCGACGGAGAAGAGGCCGTGTACGAAGCAGACGATGCCCCCGATGGAGAGGAAGTGGTGGTGCGAGAAACCGCAGGAGCCTCTGGACTTGCGGTTCGCCAGCGTCCCGATGACCAACAGGGATAGGCCGATCGCCAGTATGATCCTGACCCATTAATCCACGGTCAATCCGCAATTGAAATCGATGGATAGTTGTTGAAAAGGAGGAAGAGAGAGTATACCAGGTGAAGACAAGGCAGGCTATGGTGAGCTGGCGATTGGGGAGGCCTTCTGGAGCTCGTCTTGGGTGCAGATACAGTTGTAGCAGCCGCCGAGCAGATTGGCGAGGACATGGGCTAAGGCGAGGAATACCGCCGCGCCAAAACCGAGCTTGAACGCCTCCGGGCTCGGCTCTTTGCACTCGAATATCCACAGCCTCACGTGCGTCTCCTGAACACCACGAAGACTCCCTGGTTATTGCATCTTCAAGAAACGTTAAAGATGCCATCTCTTTTTCTTCATCCTTCTCTATTTCAAGTTTACCTTGTTTTGCTCGACCTCAGCTTCCAGGCCAAGAATCCCGGCTGCAATATCCAGGCCTATGATCAGGATGCACACAAGAATGCCCCCGCCTTTCACCATTTCTGAGAAACCCTGCTGCTGCTGCTGCTGCTGCTGCTGTTGCTGTGTATGTGGGCGTCTGGGATGGGAGAAAGGAGAGGAAGAATTAGGTTGTGCTTTTTAAGGAGGGACAAAGTGGGACAAAAGTCATCAAGATGTGTGCATGGGGTTTAGTAAAGAAATCAAGAATGTGTTTGTGCCTAAGGAAAAACTGAAAAAAGAGATGGGGAGGAGAATGTGGTGAGCTGTTTGAAAAGAGGGGCAAAAAAAGCTTCTTTTCTTCGTCCACCACGCGGTGCAAAAAAACGCTTTTTTTTTCACTTTGCTCTCTTTCTCTTTCCCTTCTGTAAGATCCCTTTGATGGAGGAGCAAGGAAAGCAGAGAATAAACCAACTCACACGGATAGGAGAGAGTGACCCGGCGATTGAAATCACACCATCGCTGTCTAACCTATATAACATGACAATATTCGAGGCAGGGTGTCATCAGTAGTGCAGTGACCGCAGCTGCAGCATCTTCTTTAATGGTTCCATCATCTTTGGGACCAAATCAGGGAGGAAGATCTTACTAATCAGGGGAAGGTTTCTACATGGGCAACGTGCCCAGCCTAGATTCGTTAATCCTGCTTATTACAGAACCCTTCTCTTGTTTTTGATTTTCGGTCGGTGCGATCGAATTGTGTCTTAGACCCAGCTTGATGAGGTATACAACTTTAGATAAAAGGACTCTGGACATTATGGCAGAATGGTACAAGCTCTCCAGAAATTGGGAAAACATAAGAGCAGAGCTGACAAATGGAAAAAAGAGCAAACCGCGTTAACGGGGCAAATGTGGGCCCTCGCGAGCGGCGATTGATTCGGAAGCCGTAAGTCTCGGGTCAAAGAATCAGTGGATCCGTGTCGCCAAGGGTCAAGCTCTTGGGTCAGGTCCCATCCCATCATCTATCTGCACGAGCCTCGAGCTTTGTGAAAGTTTGGAGGAATGCAGCCGGACCGGTTCTATTCGGAAATCGCATCGGACCATCTTAAAAATAAACCCGGTTTCCGCTAGAATCAGTCTGATTATCTCGCTCCCTCGCTCTCAAGTCCGGCGCCGATCACTTCTAAAGAAAGTGCGGGTCAAGATAAAATTTAAAAAGATGGGGTCTTCGGTGGATCGCTGGCTTGAGAGAGTACAGACACGGAGTCATCATTAGTAAAGTAGATTTTGTAGAAAATTATTCACATGAATAACTAATCAATCAAGAAAATAACGAATCCATATATGATTGCAAAACACCGAGATCAATAAATACAGCGGAATTAAAGCGTACCTGTTTGAGTCGAAAAGTAGGTCGCTCTGATAATCAGGGATCTATTGGAATGCCAGATCTTCCTCTCTATGACCTATTTCAGTATAGCAGCTTTCAATGGGATTAAAGCCACCGATAGGTATAACCTACCCTTTTTATAGGCTAGAGATGAGACCTAGCAAACCCTAATCAACAGCGTGTCAACTGGGCCCTTCCCATTACGGGCTTCAGTTAAACACAATTGCCTACACTTTGCTGCTCAACTAGGCCCGTTATCAATAGATGCCAATACCTAGTTTAATCGATCACCGTAGGGTTCAACAATTATTGGAATATCCATTAACCCGATTATTTAAAATAGAAAATCAATTAATTAATGTAAGCCCATATTATAGAAAATTTCCAACATTCTCCCACTTGGGCTACATTAATTAACTTATTTTATTTTGAAAAAAAAAATTTATATTGAAAATGACACTATCTGGTTAATAACTGAAATTTTGTTTCATGTGGCCACAATTTAAAAAATAATATTCTAATAACGACATCTCAAAACCAATCCAATTCTATATAATCTCAGTATAGGACTATGGAGATCAATGTGTTAAGAAAATATCATTACACAAGACCTTCCATAATCACATATAATAAGCATTATATTTTCATGGATCATGGGCCTAGTAGTGTAGTAAGAAATAGTGCCAACATGTGATCAAAATATGCACTATTTCTTATCGGTCCTCAATGCAATTTCTTAACAACATGAAACTGCATTAACGCAATTTCTAAACAACATGAAATTGCACAACTATGTCACAATCCAACATGAGATCTCATAATCAGTGACATCCAGTTATCTTTAAATTAAAATTTGTTTAAAGATACTATTTTATACTTCCATTTCTCAGTCAACAGGAGAAAGGATAACAATGGAGTCAATAATAACAATCATTAAAATAAATGCTTTAATAGACATCATAAAAGCATTATCAGTCTGCATATAACTATAATATCCAGAAATACAAATTATTAACTCCCACTAATAAAAGAAATCAAAAGAATCTAAGACACCCATATTCTTTACATGTTCTTTAAACAAAATGGGCCGTAAGCCTTTTGTTAGAGGATCGGCCAACATGGACTCAGTTCTGATATTTTCAATCACAATGTCTCCATTTTTGACCAAGTCCTTAACAGAATAATATTTGATCTCCATATGTTTGGATGCATTGCTGATCTTGTCATGTTTGGAATAAAACACAGCTGCAGTGTTGTCACAGTAGATCACCATAGGTCTAGCAATAGAGTCTACAACTCGCAATTCTGAGATCAAATTTCTAAGCCAAACCGCTTGAATTGACGCGCCGTAGCACGCTACAAACTCAACATACATTGTAGAGTTCGTAATCAAGGTTTGCTTTGTACTCTTCCAAGAAATAGCACCTCCAAAATTATCATAAAAATATATCCGAGAAGTTGATTTTCTATCATCTAAACAACTAGCAAAATTAGCATCTGAATATCCAATCACTTTTAGGTCCTCAACACTGCTATACACGAGCATGAAGTCCTTTGTTCGTTGTAGATATCTTATCACCTTCTTAGCTACAACCCAATGTTCTTAACCTGGATTCGACAGATATCAACCAAGAGTATTCACACCAAAAGCAACATTAGGTCTGATACATACTTGTGCATACATAAGACTGCCAACTGCACTAGCATATGGAACATTTTTCATGACTTCATTTTCAACATCATTCCCCGGGGCATTGTCCTATACTCAATTTATCTCCTTTCACAACAGAACATTGCCCGACTTGCAGTGTCCGCATGTTGAATCTTTTCAAAACACGATATATATAACTTTTCCGAGATAACCCCGTAACCTTCTTAGATCTGTCACGATGAATCTCAATGCCTAGAACAAAAGAGGCTTCCCCAAGATCTTTCATATCAAACTTTGTAGATAGAAAATTTTTAGTGTCATTTAATAGATCAACATCACTGCTAGCAAATAAAATATCATCTACATAAAGTACTAAGAAAATATATTTACTCCCACTTACTTTCATGTAGATGCATTGATCAAACTTGTTTTCTTCAAAGCCAAATGATCTCACAACTTTGTGAAATTTTAAATACCACTGACGTGATGCTTGTTTGAGACCATATATGGACCTTTGAAGTTTGCACACCATATGCTCCTTTCCAAACTTCTTTAAACCCTTCAAAGTTGCTGCATATATACTTCTTCATCCAGATCTCCATTTAGAAAAGCTGTCTTGACATCCATTTGGTGAAGCTCTAAATCAAAATGAGCCACCAATGCCATGATTATCCGAAAAGAATCTTTAGTGGATACTTGGAGAAAAGACTTCAAGATAATCAATGCCTTCTCTTTGTGTGTACCCTTTTGCGACTAACCTTGCCTTGAATCTCTCTATGTTGCCTTTATTGTCTTTCTTAGTTTTGAATACCCATTTGCAGCCGATTGGTTTATGCCCATCAGGTAAATCAACAAGTTTCCATACTTGATTAGTTGACATGGAAATCATCTCGTCATTCATCGCTCCTAACCATTTATCTGCCTGATCACTATTAAGAGCTTCTTTGAAAGTCGTCGGATCAACTATACCTCCAATGTCAAAATCAGCTTCTCCAAGATAGACATGATAATCATTTAGAGGTGTTGGTCTTCTTTGTCGATGTGATCTTCGCATAGGCATTTCTGGAGCTGCATCATTCATCTGGGGAATTTCATTTGTAATGGGAGGATCTACCGTCATATTTTCGGTATTAGCTTCTTGTTGAATTCCACTGGATCTCGCATAGAATCATCATGCAAGATGGGCAATGGAATAGAGACCGTTTTGTTTGGTTCTTCCCTTTCAAAAGATTGAGAAGAACTCTTTTCGCGACATCTAATTCCGGGAATTTGGCAGTTTGAGATTCAACGATTCTAGTGCCTCGAGTAGGACAATAGAATCTATACCCTTTAGAATGATCGGGATATCCAATAAAGTAACATCTAGTAGTCCCGGATTCGGTCTTCTTCGAGAAGGATCATAAATTTTCACCTCTCAGACAACCCCAAACTCGTAAATGATTCAAGCTTGGTTTCCTCCCTATCCACAATTCAAAAGGTGTTTTCGGCACCGATTTACTAGGTACACGATTCAATATATAAATTGATGTTTTAATTGCATCACCCCATAAGTATTCAGGCAAATTAGAACTGCCCATCATACTTCGTTTCATCTCCATGAGTGTGCGATTGCGCCGTTCAGCTACACCATTATGTTCAGGACTCCCAGGCATTGTATATCGAGCAACAATACCACAGTCCTGCAAATATTTTGCAAACGGTCCCTTTTGCTGTCCAGCCTCAGTATATCGCCCATAATACTCACCACCACGATCAGACCTAACAATCTTGATAATTTTTCCTAATTATTTCTCAACTTCAGTACAAAATACTTTGAACATTTCAAAAGCATCAGTCTTCTCCTTAATTAGATAAATATAACAATAACGGGAGAAATCATCAATGAATGTGATGAAGTATTTATTTCCACACAAGGTGGTTGAGTATGGCCCACTAATATCGCATGAATTATCTCCAATAGACTTTGACTGCGAGTAGCGCCTTTCTTCTTGGTTTTAGTTAACTTTCCCCTCACACAATCAATACAAGTCTCAATATCATCTCGAGTCAAGAGGAGGGAGAATATCAGCCATGATAAGTCGCTTTACCCTTTCTTTTGAGATATGCCCCAATCGCTTATGCCATAGCAATGAAGATCTATCTTTGATTAAAAATCTCTTAGCAACAACATTCTCAACATTGAAAGAGCAATATGGTCTATCGGGAGATAAGGATAATCGATATAATCCATCAAACAAAACACAATTCCCAATAATTCTTGAATCATAACTCAAATCCACTCTTTTATTCGCAAAATGAAGACAATATCCAGCTTTGTCAAGCGAAGAAAGAGATACTAAGTTTCTCCTAAAATTAGGAACATAAAAGACATTGTTCATGACAAGCTGAAAACCAGAATCTAAATTCAAAACAACTGTCCCAATGCGCTCCACATCAACTCCAGTATTATTTCCAACTTTGAGCTTTGACTCCCTCAGACTTGGATTCCTTATATTTGTGAGACCCTGTAAGGCAGTAGTCACATGAACAGTAGCACCAGAATCAAGCTACCAAGAATCCAAAGGAACATCAACTAGATTTGATTCAAAACACACAAACAACTCACCTTGGTGACTTTCTTTTCTAGTTTTTAGCCAAGCTTGGAATTTGTAGTAATTGGCTCTCTTGTGACCTTGCTTCTTGCAGTGAAAACATTTAAAATCCTTGTCTTCATTTCTCCCATAGTTCCCATATTTCTTAAAATCTTGCCCTTTCTTTGGACCATGAGCATTTAACCCTTTAGGCTTCCATTTGCCTCTAGACGAACTCAACTTGGCATTGGTAGTTAAGTGGGCAGACTCACACTTTTCCTTCTTTAACTTCTCTTCCTCAGTCACACACTTAGAAATCAAGGCATTAACGCTCCATGTCTCATTCTGAGCACTATAAGCAGTCTTAATCTAGCTAAATTCAGTTGGCAAAACATTTAAGGCATGATGCACAATATAATTTTTAGAAAGAACAATTTCATGGGCCTTAAGTTTGGACTGAATGTGGACCATCTTCAGTATAAATTCTCTAACACCCATAGCAAAGATCATACCTCATGTTCGTTAACTCACTCAGCAAGTTCCCAGCTTCAGCCTTATCTGAGACTCTATATCTTTCTCCCACTGCTTCAAGGAACTGTCTGGCATTCGTATCTTCCGGCAAACCACTAATCAGATGCTCATCAATGGACCTCTTCATGGCAATGAGGCTCAGTCGATTAGATTTTTCCCATCTAGCATAATGGGCCTTTTGATCTACGGTACTTTGATCATTGGGCATGATAGGTTCATCCTCACGTAAAGCCAAGTCCATATCAACGATGCCCAAAGCAAACTCTATATCTTGCTTCCATCTCTTGAAGTTTGATCCAGTTAACATTTCAACCGTGGCATTGTTGTTATTTACAGCAAAGGTAACTGTTTAACACACATAATGCAATAAGATCAATTATGGGCAATAAATAATTCAACAAAAATAATTAGTACATTATAAACTCCCCTTTGGGTAGAGTATATAAAGCACCATTATTTTTCACAACATGAAGTTTATAAAGCAACAACAAGGAGAATTACATATAATTGTCAAGAATCCATCCCATGTGGACAGACAAATCCTTTAAATCATACATCTCTATAATATCAACATAGAGGGGAATTACATAAAATTTTCAAAACATTTATCCCCTTTGGGCAAATAAATATTTTTCAATTATACATCCCCATCTTTTAAATATGGGAATAAACTTCATGCTATTTTCCAAATTAATATACACAATAACTCCCTTTGGGCGAGTAATTGTATATATTAATCTTTTATCAATAGGGAACTCCATAACTTATGCCCAAAATTCATCAAAAAATATGAAACACTTCACAACATGTGTTTCCAAAGATTATATTGCATTCTATCAAACAACAATTTTTGCCACAAAAAAGTTTTTTTAAAATTTTGTTTATTATTTTATTATTATAATATTATTATTATATTATTTAAATATTTCGGACTCCCGCGGGCCCAGGACCCGCGAGCAGCCCTAATCAGACCGCGGGCCAGACCCGCGAGTCATACCTGCGCCCGGCCCGCAAGCAAGACATGTGGGTGGGCCACGAATTAAAAGAAAAATGGGCCAAACCCATTTATTTTTGGTTCTGGGCTCACGCCCAGAACCTCTTTACTTTGGTTCATGGGCGTGAGCCCAGAACCTTTTAACTTGTTTATGGTTTTGGGCTTACGCCCAGAACCCTTTTTTTTTTTTAATTTTAATGGGCGTGAGGCCAATTCGATGGCCCAGCCCGGCTGGAGGTCTTCTTCAACCTCCAGCCGGGTCACGAATTTGCAGCAAACCGAGTCTTACGACCCGGTTTCGACCCGAAGCTCCAAAAGCACAAATTAACATGGTTTTTGATGAAATTTCCTCATGGGTTTTGCATATAACATCAATTTAATTAACTAGATTTAATTAAACAAAGAAAAACCAACTAAATCCACCACATACAAGCTTAAAAGTTTCGGATCTAAACCTCCCATGGCCGAAAATTCGGTTTTGTTAAATTTAAACCCTAAAAACTCAATTTAATACAACAAAAGGATACTAAAACAAATATATAACAATACACATACAACGATTTGCAGAGAACAGCAATCAATCGTAAGTAATTTTGAAATTCTAGAAATTTTTTTTTTTTGTGCATAAACCCTAGAATTTCAAATTTAGAATTCCCTATCAATTCTCAACGAAATTATGCAAATTATATATGGTTGGAAAGATCTCGATATGTAGAACAAAAGCCCTATGGTTTCAGGATCAATCGAGCAAAAAATCCATACGAATAAATAATACCCATATTCGACTCAAAAGGAAAATTTCGAATTTTTTCCATAATAGAATTTTTTTTTTTTTTTGGATTTTACAATTATATATGACTTGCTCTGATACCACATGTAGAAAATTATTCACATGAATAACTAATCAATCAAGAAAATAACGGATCCATATATGATTGCAAAACACCGAGATCAATAAATACAGCGGAATTAAAGCGTACCTGTTTGAGTCATTGCTTCACTTGAAGAAAAGTAAATCACTTTGATAATCAGGGATCTATTGGAATGCCAGATCTTTCTCTCTATGACTTATTTCAGTATAGCAGCTTTCAAGCCACTGATAGGTATAACCTACCCTTTTTATAGGCTAGAGAGGGGACCTAGCAAACCCTAATCAACAGCGTGTCAACTAGGCACTTCCCATTACAGGCTTCACTTAAACACAATTGCCTACACTTTGCTGCTCAACTAGGCCCGTTATCAATAGATGCCAATACCCAGTTTAATCAGATCACTGTAGGGTTCAACAATTATTGGAATATCCATTAACCCGATTATTTAAAATAGAAAATCAATTAATTAATGTAAGCCCATATTATAGAAAATTTCCAACAGATTTAGCATATTGCCATCTGGTTATTTGCCGTACATTCCTTTGCTAATAATGCACATTTTTCTTTGCGGAATTGAAATAAGAAATTCTTCATAGTCCCTTCCGACTCTCTCTTTTTGTTTTCTTGAATGGAAACATGAAAATGAAATAAGAAAAAAAGCTAAGTAGACTTGTCGATATCAATCGAACCTATCTACATTTCGAGATAATTTCGACCTCCCTTTATTAATAGTTCAACTCCAAGACAAACGAGATTAGCTATTGTGATTGATATGGCTTCCGATATACATGCGGTCTAATTGGCCAACCACCAAAAGACAAAAGAAAGATGAAACGAGGTGCTACTTACGTTTTCCTTTCTTTTATATTACTAGCACAAATGAACATGCGCTTCATGTATGCGAAAAGAGATTAGCATATAACAAATTTCGCAAAGTCATCTCATTGCGAAATATTTGAATCAAGGTTCAATTAAAACACTTTAATGGCGCATGAAATCGCATTTATTATTTAGGAAAAGATAAAAAGAAAGCCTTGAGATCCCTCAAAAGTGGAGTACAGCGTCGTAGCTGTTGACACAACCAACTCAAGGACAAGAAGAGCAGGGCAGAAGGAACAGAGCTGGGCTTAAGCATTTGGGCTACAGTCACAGATCTTCCGCACCTTCTCCTCGTAATTCCTCGTGGTTTTGGAGGGGAGCTCGAGCCCATTTCAATGGCGGGTCCGTTCACACCCTTTCTCACGCACAGGAGATCTCCGTTCTGATGACCCCGCCACCCGACAAGGAAAAAAAGGGTGAAATTTTTGTTTGTCATTTTAACTTCTTCTGATTCTTTTATTTTTGTCCTTTTACGCGGCGTACCGGATTCAAAACGGCATGGATGATGATGCAAAATGAGAGAGAACCAGGCGTTGTCGTACCGGACGAACTCGAATGTGCAGCTCTGTGATAATAGGGAAAGGCGCGTGGCTCTCTGTGAATCTGATGTAAAGAAGATTCCTCCGGTGATTTAACGGGCAACATGCAAAAAAAAAGTCCATAAAGGATCGGAGTCGATCACCATGTTCATCATCACTTTCGCAGCGAAGCATGACGCCTCTTGATTACAAAATGGCATGCTCATCTCTTCATCTCTTAACTATACCGACTCTAAAAGACAAAACAGCAAATAACCAAAAAGAATTTCAAACCAAGAACGAGACAGAAGAAGAAGCCATGTCCGATTTCTTTTTTTTTTCTTTTTTTTTCAAGATCTTTTTTGGGGCTGGAGCCATATCAGAAGATGGTTGTATTAGTTCTACCGGTTGACATATACGCGAGAGACTCGACACGAACCCGGATGGCCATTCCCACCCGGAGTCGTCCTCCGTGGCACTCACTCTCTTCCTTCAAACGGGGGATTGACTTGGAGGAGGAGCTTCAAGATTCAACCACGTCTGCTGCTGCTGCTGCATCAACATCTGCATCGTCATACTCATCTCGGACGCCTCCTCCTCCTGCTCCTGCTGCTTCAGCAGAAACTGCCATTGCTGGTTCGTTGCTGCGGCCGCCGCCGCTACTCCTGATCGCACCACACTGCGTGAGCCGGAGGCGAGTTCACCATGCTCTCCAGCAGATGCTGCATATTCAACCTCCCCAACGTCCCGCCGCCGCCAACGTCGTCGTCGGTCGGGCAGTGGGGAAGGAAACATGGGGTCGGCGGCGGTGGCTCGTGGGGCACGAGCTGGAGAGCGCACTTCACCAGCTGTTGCAGGTACGCCACGTGCTTGCAGGCCTCCTCCAGCGTGGTGAGCATGTCCATCTTCTTCTCTTCGGGCGGCATCACCAGCTCGTGCAACTGCCTCATGCAGTCGCCTATCTTCCTCCGCTTTTCTCTGGCCCTCTTCGTCTTCTCTGGGTCGGGCGGGGAGCGCTTGCGAGCAGGGCCGGGGCCGCCGCCGCTGCCGGCTGCGACGGCGGCGGCTGCGGTTGGAGCGTCTCGAGGGAGCGGAGGGGGTCGGACAAGCGGTGGAAGGGGAAGCAGAGGGTCGAGTCGTCGGCGGCGGCGGCGGGCAGCGAGGGGAAGTTAAACGTAGACGAACCGGGAGCGAAGTCGGGGAAGCCATGACCGGGTTCTTGCTTGGGCATCTTGAAACTGACTCATGCTCTCAAACTCACCAAGCAAGAACCCGGTCATGGCTTCCCCGAAACTGACTCAATGAGAACTTGGTGGAATGCTCCGTTGCTTTTTCGGAAAATATGACGTTTCTAAAAAATATATTTTTTAAGAAATTATTTTTCAGAAAAATGTAATTATTTTTCGATATTTAGATGAGACCTAAAATAAAGTAGAAAATATTTTTCGTTGTTCGGTAAAAAAAAATCTTTTCTTCGTATATGTCGCGACCTCCCGAAGCGGGTTGGACCACCTAAGGGTTCTACTA
Organism: Eucalyptus guilfoylei; assembly: GCA_016097605.1. Lineage (NCBI taxonomy): Eukaryota > Viridiplantae > Streptophyta > Magnoliopsida > Myrtales > Myrtaceae > Eucalyptus > Eucalyptus guilfoylei. The sequence continues at coordinate 23,061,686 of CM027860.1, forward strand.
ATGGATTCTTGCTTAAGCCTAGACTTAATCGAGCTCTCCCAAGCCCATACCACCCGCAACTTAGGGTTTAAGTTCTTAATATGCAAATGATTTTTATCATGGAGTCGCCACTAATCTATTCTTTGTGGGTCGATTAAAACCCAAGTAAAGCAATGGGAGAATTACTTCACTCCTACGAACCGTAGATTAAATGAGTTCGGAGACTTGGTTACGCTAGATTTCTCTAACGCCCTTTCGTACCTTTTTCTTTTATTTTAGAAAGAATGTTTGGCAGGCAGCTTGAATTGATTTTAATTTATTTCCCTAACATGTGAGGCGATCATGCGGGAACGCAAGCCACCAATTTAACACTCAGATTAATCAATAAATAAATTGCAGGACTTACCTCATAGCAACGAAAGCATCTGCGTTGTTAGATCAAAACTCACATCAGTAGTCCTAAATATGATTTCTAATTAACATGCAATTTTTTTTCTTTTTCTGTTTTTATTTATTTAATGAAAATCATAATGACCTAATTCTAATGACATGTAATTTCTAATTGGATGGACCTAGCAACAACTACCACATGACAGGCATTTCAATGAATCTAATCCTAATGACGTGCATGTGACATTTTTTTCTCTTTTCTTTCTATTTCCGAAAGAATGCAATCTATCCTAGAAAATAAAACTAATTCAACCTATGGCATTTTTTGTATTTTTCATGAAATTCGAAATTAGGTAAAATGTGCAAATTATCTAGCTAGATTAAGATCCTATTCAATTTATATTAGGAATTAAGCTAAGCCAAATCCTAATTTAAAATAAAATATTATCTTAACCCAAATAATCCTAAAATGCAATATATTTAAGAAAATACCTAAACTTATAATAAATTAAGAAAAATATTGTCAAAAATTAAACTACGTGCAATTTTACCCTAATATGCAATGACGTACAAAAGGTGCCCTAAATATGCATGATGATTTTTGTTGTTTTTTTTTATTATTATTAATTTCGAAATTAATAATTGCCAAATAATTAAACATGCGATCCAAGTAAAAAAACTAGCAACCTAAATTAATTGATTTGATTTTTGATTTTTTGAATTTTTTGAATTTTGAATTTTTTTTTAAAAATTCGGAATAAAATTCTATTCTAAACATGCAAACCCTAAAACAAGGAATAAACCTAATTCTAACCTACATTTTTTGGATTTTTAAAGAAAATTAACTTAAGTGACACGACAGCAAATCAAGCAATATTGATACCCAAATTGACGAACCATATCTCGCGCATGAGATCGGGTTGGCCAATTTTAAAAATAAATCGCGAATCAAATCTCGGGCGTGAGATCGGATTGTCGATTTTTAAAAATGGTTGCGAGACAGATTTCGGGCGCGAAAATCGAACCGTCAACCATTAATTTCAGAGGCTATTTCATGTCGGAATAACTTTACTAAAAATGAAATAAAAAAATTAAAAAAATTAAAAACAAAAAAACAAAATAAAATAAATAGAAAGAAAAACTACCTAATTTGCTTTTCTCTTTTTTTTTTTTTTTGTTTTGCTCCCACGCACGGCTTGGCAGCTCAATCAATTGAGAGGGGCAACACCGGTCGGAGCTCTGGCAGGGGGAAGACGCCGGCGAGGAGCTCCAGCAAAACCGGCGGCGTTGGCAGCAGCGGACTCGGGTTGTGGCGCGGTGGTGCTCGGAGAAAGGCGAGCACGGCGGTCGTCGGCGCTGGGTCGCAGCGAGGGAGAATGGAGCGGCTCGGCAGGGACGGCTCGGCGTCGACTCGGGCTCGGGCGAAGCAGGGAGAGGCGGAGTGGCGCGGTGACTGGCGGAGCGACGAACGGCGTCGGGCGCGGGTCCGGGCGCGGGTCCGGGCAGAATCGAATCACCGACGAAGGTGACGGGAACACCAGAAGCGACGGAAGATGGCAGAGCGAGGGGCGGAGCAGAACAGAGCGGCTCGGGCAGCAGGGCGTCGCAGGTCAGCAGCAGCGAGCAGTAGCTGTGTCGCGGCGAGGGGCGACTCCGGTGGTGCAGCGACGATGATGGACGCGGGGGACGGTCACGGCAGCGGAGCTTCGGACGGCTACCAGGTGGTGCAGGCGCCGGTGTGGCGAGGGACTGAGCGGCGGTGGAGAGCAATGGCGTCGAGCAGCGGCGGCTTCACAGACGGACGGGATGAGGGACAGCAGGAGCGGCGTCGTGACTGAGTCGCGAGCGTGCAGAGGCACGATGGAGCGGCGAGGCAGCAGCCGCGGGTGGAGAAGGAGCAGCGTCGGGTTGTCGTGGTGCGCACAGCAGGCGAGGCGGCGCGCGGCGGAGGTGGAGGCACGGCGGTGCGAGCGCGGAGACGCGGGCGCGGGCGCGGGCAGCAGAAACCGAAAGAAAGTCCAGCGAAGAAGAACTCCCGGAGAAGATGAACAGTAGGGATCTTGTCTTTGCTTTTTTTATTTTTCTATCCCCCTCTCTCTCTCCTCGCGCCTTCTTTTCGGTTTTTCTCTGACAATCCTCTCTATTTTAATCTCTCACAAACCTATCAAAATGAGAAAATTTTCGTTCCAGCGCCCCCCCCTCTTCATATTTTATTGTTTCTCTCTGACGAGGGTCTCTCCTTTTTTTTTTAATCTCCTCCTTTCTCTCAACTCGTGTGTCTCTCTACGGGCTCCCTTTTTTTAATCGCCTTCTTCTTTCACAAACCTCTCCAGTCAATTTTTCCCCCCTCAAAGTCGAGGATCCTTGCTTATTTCTAGGCAACAACCGACTTTAGCGTGAACAGGTGAACAGGAGGCAGCCGCAACTTTTCCTTGCTTGTTCAAGTTTGGTTCTTTTTTTTCAAATACGGTGGCCACCGATCTGCTCTTCAGCAAGGATAATATTTTAAAAATGTTAGTCCATCTTCTTGCAGGCGTCTGTAGAATTTTCACGTCCCCCGTTCCATGCGTGCATGTGCATGCATTAATGAGGGGGAAGAAAATGGACGTTGGATTGTTATTTCTTCTTCATGCTTGGGGCTTCTTATACGGCTACTTGTCCCTTCCTCCTATAGGATAGCCGCAACTTTTGACTTTTCTTGTTTGTTATTTGCTTCCTCCTTCGGCAAATTTCTCGTTGCTTCTCCTGACAAACCACACTTGAAAGAGAGCATATTATATAATATATCATGGGCTCATTTTGCTTCTCTGAGGATTCTTTTAGAATCCACGCGTCCGCCGAATTCTTGTGCATGCATTAACGAGGGAGAGACAATGGACATGCAAGAACTTCCTTCCTCTTTTTTTGACTTTCGCTCTTTTGCGTGTTCAGACAGTTGAGAGCGAGACCGTCCTTTTGTGAATATTGTCGACCACGAGCCCCTGCTTCTTGTTGCCTTTTAGTACCGATGCAAATGCGATTACATGAAATGCAATTTTACTTCTTCTTCTTCTTTTTTTTTTGATATGCAACTAATTATTAAATGATTAGGTAAAAATTTAGGTGTCAACAGTATAGTCTTTTTCATTTATCTTATTTTTAAAATGGATTTTTCATATTTTTTAAAATCTATTATTATTATTATTTTTCATTTTTATTTTCTTTTCATTTTTCTTTGTTTTTAATCTCCTTTTTTCTTGGCCGATCGCTGGCCTCGTCGATGGCTTGCGATTGGCCACCGGCCACCCGCGAGCCTCGAGCTCGTCGACGAGCACAAGGCTTACCGCTCCCTAGATTGGCGAGCGTGAGCGTCAAGCTTGAGGCTCGCCAGATCGATGAGCACAAGCTTGAGATCGACGAGCTCGAGGTTCGCTTGGCAAGCCGTCTAGCCAAGAAAAAAAAAAGATGAGAAACAAAGAAAAGAAAAAGAAAAAAGAAAAGAAAAGGGAAATTAAAAATAATTTGAATTAAAAAAGAAAAAGAAAATTAAGACATAATTCGAATAAAAAAAGAAAAGAAGAAAAAAAATGAGAGGAAGAAGTGAGGATTGTAAATGTGTAAGATAAGAGAGAATAAGTGAGATTGAAAACATTTAATTCAGAAGACTTTTTTCCTTTCATGGAAAACATTTTTCATAAGGAATTCATTTTCCGTGAAACGAAAGCTGAAAAATCCGGAAAACGCTTTTCCAAAAATTATTTTCCGCAAAACAAATGGAGCCTAAGTATAGTCGTCTTTTGCTTATAAAAGAAAGCGAGTTGAACAGAAAATGCATACTCATGCTCTCAAACTCGCCAAAACTGATTCTAATAGAGGCAGCTTTTCAGCTTTAATTATGTTTCATTAACATAAAAACTTTGTTATTTGGGGCTTTGTCCAGTCATTGCCGCTTGAGAAAAAAGAAATGCTAAGTCGCCCTTTCATCCAGGAATATCCACATGACATCAATGATTTAAAACAACACATAAGTTCGCATGAGCCATGCTGCTCATGGAAGACCAAGTACACATGGTACTGCAGATTATTTAGACCAATTATTCTGCAACTGATTAATGTACTCCAACAATATTGAGTAAATTGCAAGAAACACTTTTGTCACCTTACTTGTTCGGCCTCTACTCTGTTATTCATAGATGAAAACCTTCACATACAAAATCATCAATTGTTTGGGACAGAGAAACGAAACTTTGAAGCAAAGACAGATCTGCGTCAGGCTCATTACGGTGCAACTGGGGATCAACAAGGTTTTATATGGCAACAAGCCCCACGTAAGTAGTAATGACCCCTCGGCTAACTAACGTCTGCAGGCCCTTATCCAACAAAAAAGTGGTCTTTGAGTCAGAATAGATAATGACATCCATTGAGGCACCATCATCTCATTATTCACTACCAGATTCAGCATCTACATCAGGCCAATTAGCAATTTAGCATATGCTGAGGCCAAACCTACTGATGAGAAAAGAAGACTTCACAGCAACTGCTAAAGCTTTCTCTTGCTGCAGAAAGATAAACTTCGCCGACATCATGTTGATCTGCATCTAGTGATAGTTCAATGCTGCGTGTCTTGAACCTCATCGCACAAACTCCTGAGAGAAACAGAGTTTTAGACCCATTTATACGCACATTTATCTTTGAATTGCCTTTAGTGATCATGGGCTAGCACCATATTACTCTGCCTTAAAAGAAGTGACGCGCAAGTTATCTCCATGCCAGCTTCTTTAACTCACCCACGAGAACATTTCTGATTTATGAAAAATCTTTCAATTGCGTTGCTATCCTGAGAGGACAGCCGAAAAAAAAAAAGAAGAAGAAGAAGAATAGCTCAGCCCGTGGCTTCCCGAGTCTATCCCTCATGCAAATGCAATCTGGATAGGCTCCGTATGATCCATCCCAATGCATCTGCTACTACAGAGGACTTCTCTCCACTCACAAACCTCCGGACACGCTCCGACGCGCGTGTCGGAAAGAGTTGACCACGTGTCGGAAACTCCGACACGTGTTGACCACGTGTCCGAGCGTGTCCGACCGTGTCGGACACGTGTCGGGGTGTCCGACACGACACGGAGGCCCTTTGAACGTGTCCGTGCTACCTAGGTGAGCATTGGGCTTGGTTCAACTCAAGAACCGAGATTGAATTGATCTATAAGACCCATCGGTTTAGGGGTGGTTTCAATGTACTAAAGTTTCTTTCAGAAGAACAAAAATGCCTTTGCAATCATCAAAAATTAAATCATGATTTTCAATATGAACAAATAACAATATGAACACTTGATCAATAACTGTTTTTAAGTAAAATGGTACTATTTTTATATTCATTATGAAAATTTACTTTTTTACTAAAAACATATAATGTTAGTTATTGGATAAAACCGAGAACTAAATCAAAACCGATCAATTCCAAAAGCGACTAATCGGGTTCCCATTTCCAATCTTTTGGAATTTAGGGTAACAGAGTCAATTCCCAAATTTAGAGCTAAGAATTGACTAAGAAGACACCCATTTTGAAATCAATTTCCCCTATTATTTGTTACTACTACAAATTAAAAAAAAAAATGTGCAAATCCATGTTGAATGTAACATATGTTAATTTGCCAAAAAAAAAACCGAATGATGAAGAAACATTGATGATTTGCTTTAAAAAAAGGAACATTAATGAAAGCAATACATTTGACAGTAAAGATTGCATAAAAAAAAAAAAAACCAACTTAGAAAATTTGGCTTCGTCGTTAAGAAATGAATAGGTTAGACGAACAATTCGAGTTTGATTCTAGTAAACACCTTCCCTATGAGCTTCATATTCAAATTTCGAGAATAACAGAGTCCATGGTACAATCCATTCAAATGAATCATCCGCCCCTTTATGGTACGGTAAGTCGTGGGATGGATAGTATTTTTGCGCGAAAGAGGAAGTGAGTTAAGTCAGTCCGTCCACGTAAAGATTCTACCAGTACATTGGTCACTCATCTACCTCCATAAGCATCGCTTAAAACAAGAACCGGAAAAAAGGAGGAAGAAGAAGAAGAAGAGGAAAATTGCACACACCAAAGAACCTGGAACGGCTAGAAGAAAGAAGGGGAGAACATGGATTACGTAGGAAATGAAGCATTGGGGAACAGAAACGTCAGTCAACCATCTGCAGACTTAAGTGATCTGGACTCACGACCCAGGTAAGCCGTCGGTGGCGGTAGCGGTGGGGGTGACGGTGGCGGAGACGTAGTAAGCGACGGAGAAGAGGCCGTGGATGAAGCAGAGGACGCCCCCGATGGAGAGGAAGTGGTGGTGCGAGACACCGCAGGAGCCTCTGGACTTGTGGTTCGCCAGCGTCCCGATGACCAACAGCGATAGGCCGATCGCCAGTAGGATCCTGACCCATTAATCCACGGTCAATCCGCAACTGAAATCGATGGATAGTTGTTGAAAAGGAGGAAGAGAGAGTATATACCATGTTAAGACAAGGCAGGCTATGGTGATCAGGCGATTGTGGGGGGGCTGCTGGAGCTCGTCTTCGGTGCAGATACATTTGTAGAAGCCGCCGAGCAAATTGGCGAGGACATGGGCTAAGGCGAGGAATACCGCCGCGCCAACACCGAGCTTGAACGCCTTCGGGCTTGGCTCTTTGCACTCGAATGTCCACAGCCTCATGTGCTTCTCCTGAACACCACGAAGACTCCCTGGTTATTGCATCTTCAAGACACGTTAAAGATGCCATCTCCTTTTCTTCACTCTTCTATATTTCAAGTTTACCTTGTTTTGCTCGACCTCAGCTTCCAGGCCAAGAATCCCGGCTGCAATATCCAGGCCTATGATCAGGATGCACACAAGAATCCCCCCAATCCCCCCTCCTTTCACCATTTCTGAGAAACTCTGCTGCTGCTGCTGTTGCTGTGTATGTGGGCGTCTGGAAGAAAGGAGAGGAAGAATTGGGTTGTGCTTTTTAAAGAGGGACAAAGTGGGACAAAAGTCATCAAGATATATGCATGGGGTTTAGTAAAGGAATCAAGAATGTATTTGTGCCTAAGGAAAAACTGAAAAAAAGATGGGGAGGAGAATGTGGTGAGCTGTTTGAAAAGATTCGTCCACCGCACGGTGCCAAAAACACTTTTTTTCACTTTGCTTTCTTTCTTTTTCCCTTCTGTAAGATCCGTCTGATGGAGGAGCAAGGAAAGCAGAGAATAAACCAACTAACACGGATAGGAAAGAGTGACCCGGCGATTGAAATCACACCATCGCTGTCTAACCTATTCGAGGCAGTGTCATCAGTAGTGCAGTGACCGCAGCTGCAGCATCTTCTTTAACGGTTCCGTTATCTTGGACCAAATCAGGGGGGAAGATCTTACTAATCAGGGGAAGGTTTCTACATGGGCAACATGCCCAGCCTTGACCTTGTTAATCCTGCTTATTACAGAACCCTTCTCTTGTTTTTGAATTTCGGTCGGTGCGGTCGAATTGTGCCTTGGACCAGCTTGAAGTATACAAAATAAGAATCCGACTTTTTTCGATTTTTCAATTTGCTTAATACATTAGACAAAAGGATTGTGGACACTCTCCAGAGATGGGTAAACATAAGAGCGGACTAATGGAAAAAGGAGCAAACCGCGTTAACGGTACAAACGGGGGCCCTCGCGGGCCGCGATTGATTTGGAAGCCGTAAGTCTGGGGTCAGAAAATTGGTGGTTCCGAATCACCAAAGGTGAAAACTTGGGTCACGTCTTCATCATTTATCTGCTCGAGCCTCGAGCTTAGTGAAAGTTTTTTTGGTCGGTGAGCTTAGTGAAAGTTGGAGGAGTACAGCGGGACCGATTCTATTGGAGAATCGGATTGGATCACCCTAAAAACAAATCCAATCCCTGCTGGAATTGGACCGGTTTTGCGTTTCAAGTGAAAAATAAACCAAGAGCCGGACCCATTTTTTGAACCACGTTGGAATCCTCTCTATCAGACATAACTCGCGGCCCTTCTTAGTTCTTTCCTTTTCGCTCGTGCTCGCACCTTTCTCTTCGCCATTTGAGCCCTCCCTCTGAGGCTGGCTTTTGCGGTGGGGGCTCCGACGTCATCTCGTGCTCCCTCGCTCGTAGTTTTGGAATCAATCACTCCTATTGAAAAGTGCGGATCAAAATTAAAAAAATTTAAAACTTTAAAATATGAGTCTTTGGTGCATCACTCGCTTGAAAGAATACGGAGTCGCAAGCTAGCAAATAGTGAAGTAAATTCACCATATTGCCATCTCTTGTTATTTGCTGTACATTCTTCTGTTAATCCACATTTTTCTATACGAAAATGAAAGAAGAGATTTTTCATAGTGCCTTCCAACTCTCTCTTCTTCTTTATTTTGTTGTTGTTTTAAATGGAAATATGAAAATGAGAATAGTAAAAGAGTTAAGTAGACTTGCCCATATCGATTCAATGTATCTACATTCCTAGGCGATTTTCAAGCTCACTTGTTTAATAGTTCGGGTCCGTGGGATACACAAGTTTGTTAGCAGGATTGACATTGCTTCTGATATATGCACGGATCACCAAAAGACAGAGAGACTATGTCTGATTGTATTAATTAATACCGGTAGTAATTGCGATCCATATGATAAAATAAGGTACTACTTACATTGCCTTTTATTTTGTATTACTAGCACAAACGAACCTGCACTTCATGTATGCGGAAAAAAAAAGCATTTAACAGATTTGGCAAGATCGTCTTATTGCGAAGTATCTGACTATAATGGCGCAATATGAAGAACATGTCTATAATGACGCTGATATTATTTTGGAGACGGAAAAGAAAAAGCCTTTAGATCCCTCAAAAGTGCAGTACAGCATTGACGAATTTTCATAGCCGGAGCCACGACCAGCTCAAGGACAAGAAGAGTAGTGTAGAAGGAACAGGTGGGCTTAAGCATTTGGGCTTGCCGTCACAGATCTCCCGCACCTTCTCCTCGTAATTCCTCTTGGTTTTAGAAGTGGTCGAGCCCATTTCAACAGGAGATCTTCGTTCGTTCTGATGACCCACCACCCAACAAGGAAAAGAGGGTGATATGTATATTTTATATGATGTGGTTTGTCTTTTTTAACTTCTTCTGTTTCTTTTCTTTTTGTCCTTTCACGCGGTGTACCGGATTCAAAACGGCATGGATGATGATGCAAAATAAGAGAAGAAGCCGGGCAGTGTCGTACCGGACGAACTCGAATGTGCAGCTCTGTGATAATATGGAGATGCGCGTGGCTCTCTGAGAATCTGCTGTAAAAAAGATTCCTCCGGTGATTTAACGGGCAACATGTAAAAAAAAAGGTCCAGAAAGGATCGGAGTCGATCACCATATTCATCATCACTTTCGCAGCGAAGCATGACGCCTCTTGATTACAAAATGGCATGCTCATCTCTTCATCTCTTTACTATACCGACTCTAAAAGACAAAACAGCAAATAACCAAAAAGAATTTCAAACCAAGAACGAGACAGAAGAAGAAGCCATGTCCGATTTCTTTTTTTTTTCCAAGATTTTTTTGGGGCTGGAGCCATATCAGGAGATGGTTGTATTAGTTCTACCTGTTTAACATATACGCGAGAGACTCGACACGAACCCGGATAGCCATTCCCACCCGGAGACGTCCTCCGTGGCACCCGCTCTCTTCCTTCAAACGGGGGACTGATTTGGAGGAGGAGCTTCAAGATTCAACCACATCTGCTCCTGCATCAGCATCTGCATCCTCGTACTCAGCTCGGACGCCTCCTCCTCCTGCTCCTGCTGCTTCAGCAGAAACTGCCATTGCTGGTTCGTGGCTGTGGCGTACTCCTGATCGCACCACACTGCGTGAGCCGGAGGCGAGTTCACCATGCTCTCCAGCAGATGCTGCCTATTCAACCTCGCCAACGTCCCGCCGCCGCCAACGTCGTCGTCCGTCGGGCTGTGGGGAAGGAAACATGGGGTCGGCGGCGGCGGCTCGCGGGGCACGAGCTGGAGAGCGCACTTCACCAGCTGTTGCAGGTACGCCACGTGCTTGCAGGCCTCCTCCAGCGTGGTGAGCATGTCCATCTTCTTCTCATCGGGCGGCATCACCAGCTCGTGCAACTGCCTCATGCAGTCGCCTATCTTCCTCCGCTTTTCTCTGGCCCTCTTCGTCTTCTCTGGGTCGGGCGGCTGCGATTGGAGCGTCTCGAGGGAGCGGAGGAGGTCGGACAAGCGGTGGAAGGGGAAGCAGAGGGTCGAGTCGTCGGCAGCAGCGGCGGGCAGCGAGGGGAAGTTAAACGTAGACGAACCGGGAGCGAAGTGGGGGAAGCCATGACCGGGTTCTTGCTTGGGCATCTTGAAACTGACTCATCCTCTCAAACTCACCAAGCAAGAACCCGGTCATGGCTTCCCCGAAACTAACTCAATGAGAAGTTGGTGGAATGCCCCGTTCGTTTCCCTGAAAATGTAGCGTTTTTGGAGAATATTTTAAAAAAAATCATATTTTAGGAAAACGTAATTATTTTCCAGTGTTTGGACGAAATCTGAAAATAAAGTGGAAAATATTTTTCGCCGTTCGGTGAAAAAATATTTTCCTTCATATCCTCTTTTTAATTTATCTTATTTTTAAAATGGATTTTTCATATTTTTTAAAATCTTATTATTATTATTCTTTTTTATTTTTCTTTTCTTTTTTTTGTTTTCCATCTCCTTTTTTTTTGGTTGGTCACCGGCCACGCGATGGCCTGCGATCGCTACCGACGAGCCTCGATCTTGCCGACGAGCACGAGGCTTACCACTTCCCAAATTGGCGAGCGTGAGCGTCGAGCTTGAGGCTCGCCGATCAATGAGCTCGAGCTTGAGATCAACGAGCTCAAGGTTCACTTGGAACGGCCAACGACTAGCCAAAAATAAGAAGATGGGAAACAAATAAACGAAAAAGGAAATTAAAAATAATTCGAATTAATAAAGAAAAAGAAAATTAAGAAATAATTTGAATAAAAAAAAGAAAAGAACAAGAAAAAATGAGAGGAGGAAGTGAGGATTTGTAAAGGTGTGAGATAAGAGAGATTAAGTGAGGTTGAAAACATTTTCCCCTAATTCAGAAGGCTTTTTTCTTTTCATGGAAAATATTTTCCCCAAGGAATTCATTTTCCGTAAAACGAACACTGGAAAATCCAAAAAATGTTTTTTCGAAAATTATTTTCCGCAAAACGAACAGAGTTTAAGTATAGTCGTCTTTTGCTTGTAAAAGAAAGCGAGTTGAACAGAAAATGCATACTCATGCTCTCAAACTCACCAAAACTGATTCTAATAGAGGCAGCTTTTCAGCTTTAATTATATTTCATTAACATAAAAACTTTGTTATTTGGGGCTTTGTCCAGTCATTGCCGCTTGAGAAAAAAGAAATGCTAAGTCGCCCTTTCATCCAGGAATATCCACATGACATCAATGATTTAAAACAACACATAAGTTCGCATGAGCCATGCTACTCACGGAAGACCAAGTACACATGGTACTGCAGATTATTTAGACCAATTATTCTGCAACTGATTAATGTACTCCAACAATATTGAGTAAATTGCAAGATGAAAACCTTCACATACAAAATCATCAATTGTTTGGGACAGAGAAACGAAACTTTGAAGCAAAGACAGATCTGCGTCAGGCTCATTACGGTGCAACTGGGGATCAACAAGGTTTTATATGGCAACAAGCCCCACGTAAATAGTAATGACCTCTCGGCTAACTAACGTCTGCAGGCCCTCATCCAACAAAAAAGTGGTCTTTGAGTCAGAATAGATAATGACATCCATTGAGTCACCATCATCTCATTATTCACTACCATATTCAGCATCTACATCAGGCCAATTAGCAATTTAGCATATGCTGAGGCCAAACCTACTGATGAGAAAAGAAGACTTCACAGCAACTGCTAAAGCTTTCTCTTGCTGCAGAAAGATAAAATTCGCCGACATCATGTTGATCTGCATCTAGTGATAGTTCAATGCTGCGTGTGTTGAACCTCATCGCACAAACTCCTGAGAGAAAGAGAGTTTTAGACCCATATATACGCACATTTATCTTTGAATTGCCTTTAGTGATCATGGGCTAGCACCATATTACTCTGCCTTAAAAGAAGTGACGCGCAAGTTATCTCCATGCCAGCTTCTTTAACTCACCCACGAGAACATTTCTGATTTAGGAAAAATCCTTCAATTGCATTGCTATCCTGAGAGGACAGCCAAAAAAATACAAGGAGCTCAGCCCGTGGCTTCTCGAGTCTATCCCTCATGCAAATGCAATCTGGATAGGCTCCGTATGATCCATCCCAACACATCTGCTACTACAGAGGACTTCTCTCCACTCACAAACTCTTTTATAACGCCATTTACTTTTACCGAACTCTTCCCTGTTTCCTTATCCATACTTCTGTTCTTCATAAGTTTCCATACCCTCAATGATTCCTCCCGCAAACCCATATTGGCATAAATATTGGATAAAAGAATATAAGTCCCACAATCATCAGCTTTTAGCTCCACAAGCTTCTTGACTGCAACTTCTGCAAGCATTATATCTTGATGAGTTCGACATGCTAAGAACAGAGATCCCCAGAGAGCAGCACAGTTGGGTTTCATAGGCATGGATTTTATGACTTCTTGGGCACTGTCTAATTGACCGGACCGACTAAGGAGATCAACCAAACAGCTGTAGTGCTCGAGCTTGGGTTCTTTACCATAAACTCCTTTCATCTGTCCAAAGATACTGAGACCTTCAGAGACAAAACCTGCATGACAGCATGCTGTAAGAATTGCCAGGAAAAGCATATCATCGATCCGAACATTTCTTTCCAAAACCATCTGCCTGAATAATTCCAAGGCTTTCTTTTCGTAGCCATTAGTACCATATCCATAAATCATCACACCATAGCAAATGGCATTTTTCTCAGACATGCTATCAAAAGTCCTGCTAGCCTCATTGACACTCCCACATTTCATGTACATATCGAGAAGCGCAGCTTGAACAACTGTCAATGTCAATTCTGTTCCTCTCCATATAGATATGTATCCATCTCCCTTGATTAAGCACCCCCAGCTGGGCACATGCTGATAGTGCTCCAACCACTGCAACCTTATCAACCTTCACATGTCCCTAAACCGTCTGCTTAAAAAGTTTCAATGCTTCCAGGGGATTTCCATGCGAAACATATCCATCTAGCAGAATGCTCCAAGATATCACATTTTCCCTGGCATCGTATCAAATAGTTCACGAGCAGCCATCACATCTCCCACCTTGACATATCCAGCAATCATAGAATTCCATGAAATAGTTATCAAAGAAAAGTCAAGCCCTCACAACATCATCACTTCTCTGACAAAATCAAGAAGCTCAGTAAGCACAAATTCTCTAAGAGATAAACAATCACTTGCATTCATCCACATTTTCAAGAGGAGAAATTACTTCATGGAAAATGCAACTTTCTTCCATTTTTTTTTTTTATCGAAACTTTCTTCCAGTTTCATCGCTTCAAATTTTATAGAAGTTGCAATCTTTATCTTATATACTCTGAAGCCAATTCCTTTCCTTCTTCTTGCACGTAAAATGTAATTAAGTTCCCAACAAACTCTAACTTCGTATATAACCAAACCAGCATTCCAAGGCATCTATTAACAGTTCTAAAGAGCAGAAGATAAACAAGATCTGAAGTATCATTATTTACTCTCAAGTGGTGGTAGAAAAGAAGATAAAAGTCATAAGCAACTATGATATCCATTGACATTAGGTAGCCAAATGCCTTAAGTCACATTCAGGTGGAAAAAACCGCAGAAAGGCAAAGCCTCATGTAAACAAACTTCTCTGCAACCGCAGATTTACTACTTAACTAAAGAAATCATGTGGAACAGACCTTACCATAAGCATCTATCATCATAGACCAAGAAATGACATCCTTTTCCGGCATTTCATCGAACACCTTCTGGGCCTCTTCTGTATTTCCGCGCCCTACATAAGCACTCAATAATAGATTCCAAGACACCGAATCTTTTTCCTCGACCCCATCGAAAGCCATCCTCGCACAACCTATTTCTCCACACTTCCCGTACATACCAATCAACCCATTCACTGCGAACACATGATAACATCTTCCCCTCTTCACTAACTCCCCATGAACCACCCTTCCCTCGCCCAAGCCCATCGTCATCCCGCAAGCTTTTAACACAAACGGGTACGTGTAATCATCCCCCACAAGGCCTTTCCTTCTCATACCCGCGTAAAAGCTCCAAGCTTTTTCCGGGTTTGAGCTGCTGACGTAGCCCCTGATCATGGTGTTGCACATGAAAACGCTCTGCATGTGAATTCGTTCGAACACCAACCGCGCGTAGTCCATGTTGGGCGGGTTCAACGATGTCAGGGAAGTGAGTAGCTTGCTCGACGTGAAAGAATCGGAGACGAAGCCGGTCGTGATGAGCTGGGCATGGATTTGAAGGATTTGCGACGTGTTCTTGGATCTCTGAAGAAGTGCGAGCAGTGGGTTTCCGAGGTGGGTTGGGGATGGGGAGTGAACCATAATGGGCGCAACAAGAAACCCACATCACACTCTGCTGAACTTGCATCCAAGACGAAGAGCTCAGATTGAGTACTGAACGAGCGGGAAAGTATGCCAAGACATGCGAGCTTCTTTGTCACTGACACCGAGGGTGCTGAGTTCTACAATGGTCATGCTCATCGCCTTAATTCTACTGTTAATGCAAAGATGCGTGTCGGACATGGAAGCTACTGAAGAAGCTACTGTTGGAGCAGACAGACAGACAGACAGGCTGAAGGACTGCACGTGAATTTCGGCGACCGTGCCGAGATTTTCCTCCAAAGTGATTTGCTTCGGAAGCAATGCCTTTTCAAATTTGATTCCGATCTTTCGAGTTAAGCTTGTCACGTTTGTATTATTCCTCTAATTTTTTATTTAATTTCCGACCCTTGCAATTTAGCTTTCAAGCAATTTATCTTTCTTGTCTTTTCTAGATCGATCTAATGAGTTCCATTTGACACTTTGCTCTGAGGAGCTGGCACGTCTTTTTAGCATGCCTATTACTCGATGCTGCTTTGAAAAAACCTTGTTTTTGGGGAGAAGTGACAACTTTTTAGTCAAGAAGGTAGAACCTGAGGAGAAGCGTTACTTCACAGTTCATCGGGGTGAGCATTGGGCTTGGTTCAACTCAAGAACCGAGATTGAATTGATCTAAGACCCATCGGTTCAGGGCTAGTTTCAATGTACTAAAGTCTCTTTCAGAAGAACAAAAATGCTTTTGCAATCATCAAATAACAACATGACCACTTGATCAATAACCATTTTTAAGTAACATGGTACTATTTTTATATCTCATTATAAAAATTTGCTTTTTTTACCAAAAACATGTAATATTAGTTATAGGATAAAATCGAGAACTAAATCAAAATCGATTGATTCCAAAAGCAACTAGTCGTTCCAGTTCCAATCTTTTGGAATCTAGGGTAACAAAGTCAATCCCAAAATTAGAGCTAAGAATTGGCTAAGAAGCGACCTATTTTGAAATCGATTTCCTCTATTATTTGTTACTCCAAAGCCAAAAAAAAGTGCAATATCCATGTTGAATGTAACATATGTTAATCTACCAAAAAAAAATTGCCATATGTGCCTTTTGCAATGCACTAAATTATCGTCTAAATTTTCATAAACCTATTGTACGACGGTTAATTTAGTCATAAACTTTTCAATTTGATCAATTTAGTCATAAAATTTTGTGCAAAATTCCAATGTAATACATTTAACTTATTTAGGCCAAAAATCGCCGATGTCAAAACAAAATTATTTTGAGAAATTTCATATTTTTTGCTAATTTTCTTTTAATTTCCTTTTCCCTATTTATCTTCCGAAAAGGTTGGAGGGATTATCAATGTCTCGAACAAGGGCGTCGTAGCCCTCACTGCCCACGAGCCACCTCTGCCCTCATCAAGCGAATTGTGCGGTCTTTATCAAAAGAATAGCTCACGTGCACAATATTGTACCGACAGGTTAGGCAATCGACCTTGATTTTGATCTTGTGCAAAGTGTCGCAACTTGCGCAATGATACGATGCTTGACAACAAGATGATTTCTTAACTTAGAGGATTGAGAAGATAAGCCACGCGGTGAAGGTCCTCGAAGTAGAGCAACTCGTGACATGAAGCTCTACCTCCTTAGAGCCATGACCTCACGCTTGATTTGGGGAGCGAAGTTACTAAGAACATTTCGTCTCTCACATAGAACAATCAACGTCGACTAGATTGTCATGTCAGCAATTTCCAATCAAAATTAACCAAATAGATTATATCAGTAAATTGTCAAAAGATTTAGGATTAAATCGACCAAATTGAAAATATTAAAACTAGATTGATGATTGTATAATAAGTTTAAGACTTGTAAGACAATTTTTCTATGAATTAAGAACGAACGGTTGTTGATTCATTTATACACACCTCTTACCTTGAGCATGTCAAAAAGCTTTTGCCTCGCTCCAAATTTATTATCGACCTGTAAAAAGATCAATTGGAGAGTCTCAAATCGACTTTACGATCTGGAAGACTGTCTTGGACAGCATTTAGAAGTGGTCGCCATCATCATTTTCTCCGTTGTTGAAGCGATCATCATGCAGAACCATGCGGATTACATTTACTTTTCGCAGCGGCCTTTGATCATTTTTTGTTTATGTTCTCTCAATCTATCAAAACCATAGATTGAAGCGGCCCATCCATTGATTTCTATAAGATGGCGTAATTGGTTGATTGATAGTCGAGCGCCTCGTCTTCTGTCGGCCTATGGAGGTCGAGTTCTGAAACATTCTCATCACGCTTAACCGTCCTCCTCGGACTCAAAAAGGAGACGGTCATGTCGGATAATAAAGAGACTTCCTTTCATTTTATCCAGAAGAACCAAAAAGTATGGATTCTCCCCACTGGTGGAATGGAGGTCGATTTCTACTTTCTTTATTCAGAAAGACCGAGTGATGAAGAAACGTTAATGATTTGCTAAAAAAAAGAAAAAGGAACATTGATGAAAGCAACACAATTGATAGTAAAGATTGCATAAAAAAAAACCAACTTAGAAAATTTGGCTTCGTCGTTAAGAAATGAATAGTTTAGACGAACGATTCGAGTTCGATTCTTGTAAACACCTTCCCTTTGAGATTCATATTCAAATTTCGAGAATAACAGAGTCCATGATACAATCCATTCAAACGAATCATCCGCCCCATTATGGTACGGTAAGTCGTGGGATGGATAGTATTTTTGCGCGAAAGAGGAAGTGAGTTAAGTCGGTCTGTCCACATAAAGATTCTACCAGTACATTGGTCACTAATCTACCTCCATAAGCAATTAAGCATAGCTCAAAACAAGAACAGGAAAAAAGGAGGAAGAAGAAGAAGAAGAAAATTGCACACACCAAAGAACCTGGAACAACCAGAAGAAAGAAGGGGAGAACATGGATTACATAGGAAGTGAAGCATTGGGGAACAGAACAACGTAAGTGAACCATCTGCAGACCTAAGTTATCTGGACTCACGACCCAGCTACGCATTAGCCTTAGGTGGCGGTGGCGGAGACGTAGTAAGCGACGGAGAAGAGGCCGTGTACGAAGCAGACGATGCCCCCGATGGAGAGGAAGTGGTGGTGCGAGAAACCGCAGGAGCCTCTGGACTTGCGGTTCGCCAGCGTCCCGATGACCAACAGGGATAGGCCGATCGCCAGTATGATCCTGACCCATTAATCCACGGTCAATCCGCAATTGAAATCGATGGATAGTTGTTGAAAAGGAGGAAGAGAGAGTATACCAGGTGAAGACAAGGCAGGCTATGGTGAGCTGGCGATTGGGGGAGGCCTTCTGGAGCTCGTCTTGGGTGCAGATACAGTTGTAGCAGCCGCCGAGCAGATTGGCGAGGACATGGGCTAAGGCGAGGAATACCGCCGCGCCAAAACCGAGCTTGAACGCCTCCGGGCTCGGCTCTTTGCACTCGAATATCCACAGCCTCACGTGCGTCTCCTGAACACCACGAAGACTCCCTGGTTATTGCATCTTCAAGAAACGTTAAAGATGCCATCTCTTTTTCTTCATTCTTCTCTATTTCAAGTTTACCTTGTTTTGCTCGACCTCAGCTTCCAGGCCAAGAATCCCGGCTGCAATATCCAGGCCTATGATCAGGATGCACACAAGAATGCCCCCGCCTTTCACCATTTCTGAGAAACCCTGCTGCTGCTGCTGCTGCTGCTGCTGCTGCTGTTGCTGTGTATGTGGGCGTCTGGGATGGGAGAAAGGAGAGGAAGAATTAGGTTGTGCTTTTTAAGGAGGGACAAAGTGGGACAAAAGTCATCAAGATGTGTGCATGGGGTTTAGTAAAGAAATCAAGAATGTGTTTGTGCCTAAGGAAAAACTGAAAAAAGAGATGGGGAGGAGAATGTGGTGAGCTGTTTGAAAAGAGGGGCAAAAAAAGCTTCTTTTCTTCGTCCACCACGCGGTGCAAAAAAACGCTTTTTTTTTCACTTTGCTCTCTTTCTCTTTCCCTTCTGTAAGATCCCTTTGATGGAGGAGCAAGGAAAGCAGAGAATAAACCAACTCACACGGATAGGAGAGAGTGACCCGGCGATTGAAATCACACCATCGCTGTCTAACCTATATAACATGACAATATTCGAGGCAGGGTGTCATCAGTAGTGCAGTGACCGCAGCTGCAGCATCTTCTTTAATGGTTCCATCATCTTTGGGACCAAATCAGGGAGGAAGATCTTACTAATCAGGGGAAGGTTTCTACATGGGCAACGTGCCCAGCCTAGATTCGTTAATCCTGCTTATTACAGAACCCTTCTCTTGTTTTTGATTTTCGGTCGGTGCGATCGAATTGTGTCTTAGACCCAGCTTGATGAGGTATACAACTTTAGATAAAAGGACTCTGGACATTATGGCAGAATGGTACAAGCTCTCCAGAAATTGGGAAAACATAAGAGCAGAGCTGACAAATGGAAAAAAGAGCAAACCGCGTTAACGGGGCAAATGTGGGCCCTCGCGGGCGACGATTGATTCGGAAGCCGTAAGTCTCGGGTCAAAGAATCAGTGGATCCGTGTCGCCAAGGGTCAAGCTCTTGGGTCAGGTCCCATCCCATCATCTATCTGCACGAGCCTCGAGCTTTGTGAAAGTTTGGAGGAATGCAGCCGGACCGGTTCTATTCGGAAATCGCATCGGACCATCTTAAAAATAAACCCGGTTTCCGCTAGAATCAGTCTGATTATCTCGCTCCCTCGCTCTCAAGTCCGGCGCCGATCACTTCTAAAGAAAGTGCGGGTCAAGATAAAATTTAAAAAGATGGGGTCTTCGGTGGATCGCTGGCTTGAGAGAGTACAGACACGGAGTCATCATTAGTAAAGTAAATTTTGTAGAAAATTATTCACATGAATAACTAATCAATCAAGAAAATAACAGATCCATATATGATTGCAAAACACCGAGATCAATAAATACAGCGGAATTAAAGCGTACCTGTTTGAGTTATTGCTTCACTTGAAGAAAAGTAGATCGCTCTGATAATCAGGGATCTATTGGAATGCCAGATCTTCCTCTCTATGAACTATTTCAGTATAACAGCTTTCAATGGGATTAAAGCCACCAATAGGTATAACCTACCCTTTTTATAGGCTAGAGAGGGGACCTAGCAAACCCTAATCAACAACGTGTCAACCCGCCCTTCCCATTACGGCTTCGCTTAAACACAATTGCCTACACTTTCTTCTCAACTAGGCCCGTTATCAATAGATGCCAATACCTAGTTTAATCGATCATCGTAGGGTTCAACAATTATTGGAATATCCATTAACCCGATTATTTAAAATAGAAAATCAATTAATTAATGTAAGCCCATATTATAGAAAATTTCCAACATTCTCCCACTTGGGCTACATTAATTAACTTATTTTATTTTGAAAAAAAAATTTATATTGAAAATGACACTATCGGGTTAATAACTGAAATTTTGTTTCATGTGGCCACAATTTAAAAAATAATATTCCAATAACGGCATCTCAAAACCAATCCAATTCTATATAATCTCGATAGGACTATGGAGATCAATGTGTTAAGAAAATATCATTACACAAGACCTTCCATAATCACATATAATAAGCATTATATTTTCATGGATCATGGGCCTAGTAGTGTAGTAAGAAATAGTGCCAACATGTGATCAAAATATGCACTATTTCTTATCGGTCCTCAATGCAATTTCTTAACAACATGAAACTGCATTAACGCAATTTCTAAACAACATGAAATTGCACAATTATGTCACAATCCAACATGAGATCTCATAATCAGTGACATCCAGTTATCTTTAAATTAAAATTTGTTTAAAGATACTATTTTATACTTCCATTTCTCAGTCAACAAGAGAAAGGATAACAATAGAGTCAATAATAACAGTCATTAAAATAAATGCTTTAATAGACATCATAAAAGCATTATTAGTCTGCATATAACTATAATATCCAAAAATACAAATTATTAACTCCCACTAATAAAAGAAATCAAAAGAATCTAAGACACCCATATTCTTTACATGTTCTTTAAACAAAATGGGTCGTAAGCCTTTTGTTAGAGGATCAGCCAACATGGACTCAGTTTTGATATTTTCAATCACAATGTCTCCCTTTTTGACCAAGTCCTTAACAGAATAATATTTGATCTCCATATGTTTGGATGCATTGCTGATCTTGTCATGTTTGGAATAAAACACACAAATGCGTGTTGTCACAAGATCACCATAGGTCTAGCAATAGAGTCCACAACTCGCAATCCCGAGATCAAATTTCTAAGCCAAACCGCTTGAATTGACGCGTCGCCGTAGCACGCTACAAACTCAGCATACATTGTAGAGTTCGTAATCAAGGTTTGCTTTGTGCTCTTCCAAGAAATAGCACCTCCAAACATCATAAAAATATATCCAGTTGATTTTCTATCATTCGAACAACTAGCAAAATCAGCATCCGAATATCCAATCACTTTTAGGTCCTCAACTCGCTATACACGAGAATGAAGTCCTTTGTTCGTTGTAGATATCTCATCACCTTCTTAGCTGCAACCCAATGTTCTTGACCTGGATTCGACGATATCTTCCAAGAGTATTCACAAAGAAAAGCAACATCAGTCCGGTACATACTTGTGCATACATAAGACCGCCAACTGCACTAGCATATGGAACATTTTTCATGACTTCTTTTTCAACATCATTCTTGGGGCATTGTTCTATACTCAATTTATCTCCTTTCACAACAGGAACATTGCCTGACTTGCAGGTCTACATGTTGAATCTTTTCAAAACACGATATATATAACTTTTCTGAGATAACCCCAGAACCTTCTTAGATCTGTCACGATGAATCTCAATGCCTAGAACAAAAAAGGCTTCCCCAAGATCTTTCATATCAAACTTTGTAGATAGAAAATTTTTGGTGTCATTTAATAGATCAACATCACTGCTAGCAAGTAAAATATAATCTACATAAAGTACTAAGAAAATATATTTACTCCCACTTACTTTCATGTAGATGCATTGATCAAACTTGTTTTCTTCAAAGCCAAATGATCTCACAACTTTGTGAAATTTTAAGTACCACCGACGTGATGCTTGTTTGAGACCATATATGGACCTTTGAAGTTTGCACACCATATGCTCCTTTCCAGCTTCTTTAAACCCTTCAGGTTGCTGCATATATACTTCTTCATCCAGATCTCCATTTAGAAAAGCTGTCTTGACATCCATTTGGTGAAGCTCTAAATCAAAATGAGCCACCAATGCCATGATTATCCGAAAAGAATCTTTAGTGGATACTGGAAAAAAGACTTCAGTATAATCACTGCCTTCTCTTTGTGTGTACCCTTTTGCGACTAACCTTGCCTTGAATCTCTCTATGTTGCCTTTATTATCTTTCTTAGTTTTGAATACCCATTTGCAGCCGATTGGTTTATGCCCATTAGGTAAATCAACAAGTTTCAATACTTGATTAGTTGACATGGAAATCATCTCGTCATTCATCGCTCCTAACCATTTATCTGCCTGATCACTATTAAGAGCTTCTTTGAAAGTCGTCGAATCAACTATACTTCCAATGTCAAAATCAGCTTCTCCAAGATAGACATGATAATCATTTAGAGGTGTTGGTCTTCTTTGTCGTTGTGATCTTCGCATAGGCATTTCTGGAGCTGCATCATTCATCTGGGGAATTTCATTTGTAATGGGAGGATCTACCGTCATATTTTCGGTATTAGCTTCTTGTTGAATTTCCACTCTGCTGGGATCTCGCATAGAATCATCATGCAAGATGGGCAATGGAATAGAGACCGTTTTGTTTGGTTCTTCCCTTTCAAAAGATTGAGAAGAACTCTTTTCAGCGACATCTAATTCCGGAATTTGGCGTTTGAGATTCAACGATTCTAGTGCCTCGAGTAGGACAATAGAATCCATACCCTTTAGAATGATCAGGATATCCAATAAAGTAACATCTAGTAGTCCTGGATTCGGTCTTCTTCTGAGAAGGATCATAAATTTTCACCTCTGCAGAACAACCCCAAACTCGTAAATGATTCAAGCTTGGTTTCCTCCCTGTCCACAATTCAAAAGGTGTTTTCGGTACTGATTTACTAGGTACACGATTCAATATATAAGTTGATGTTTTAATTGCATCACCCCATAAGTATTCAGGCAAATTAGAACTACCCATCATACTTCGTTTCATCTCCATGAGTGTGCGATTGCGCTGTTCAGCTACACCATTCTGTTCAGGACTCCCAGGCATTGTATATTGAGCAACAATACCACAGTCCTGCAAATATTTTGCAAACGGTCCATTTTGCTGTCCAGCCTCAGTATATCGCCCATAATAGTCACCACTACGATCAGACCTAACAATCTTGATAATTTTTCCCAATTGTTTCTCAACTTCAGTACGAAATACTTTGAACATTTCAAAAGCATCAGTCTTCTCCTTAATTAGATAAATATAACAATAACGGGAGAAATCATCAATGAATGTGATGAAGTATTTATTTCCACACAAGGTGGTTGAGTATGGCCCACTAATATCAGTATGAATTATCTCCAATAGACTTTGACTGCGAGTAGCGCCTTTCTTCTTGGTTTTAGTTAACTTTCCCCTCACACAATCAATACAAGTCTCAATATCATCTGAGTCAAGAGGAGGGAGAATATCAGCCATGATAAGTCGCTTTACCCTTTCTTTTGAGATATGCCCTAATCGCTTATACCATAGCAATGAAGATCTATCTTTGATTAAAGATCTCTTAGCAACAACATTCTCAACATTGAAAGAGCAATATGGTCAATCGGGAGATAAGGATAATCGATATAATTCATCAAACAAAACACAATTCCCAATAATTCTTGAATCATAACTCAAATCCACTCTTTTATTCGCAAAATGAAGACAATATCCAGCCTTGTCAAGCGAAGAAAGAGATACTAAGTTTCTCCTAAAATTAGGAACATAAAAGACATTGTTCATGACAAGCTGAAAACCAGAATCTAAATTCAAAACAACTGTCCCAATGCGCTCCACATCAACTCCAAGATATTTCCAACTTTAAGCTTTGACTCCCTCAGACTTTGATTCCTTATATTTGTGAGACCCTGTAAGGCAGTAGTCACATGAACAGTAGCACCAGAATCAAGCCACCAAGAATCCAAAGGAACATCAACTAGATTTGATTCAAAACACACAAACAACTCACCTTGGTGACTTTCTTTTCTAGTTTTTAGCCAAGCTTCGAATTTGTAGTAATTGGCTCTCTTGTGACCCTGCTTCTTGCAGTGAAAACATTTAAAATCCTTGTCTCCATTTCTCCCATAGTTCCCATATTTCTTAAAATCTTGCCCTTTCTTTGGACCATGAGCATTTAACCCTTTAGGCTTCCATTTGCCTCTAGACGAACTCAACTTGGCATTGGTAGTTAAGTGGGCAGACTCACACTTTTCCTTCTTTAACTTCTCTTCCTCAGTCACACACTTAGAAATCAAGGCATTAACGCTCCATGTCTCATTCTGAGCACTATAAGCAGTCTTAATCTGGCTAAATTCAGTTGGCAAAACATTTAAGGCATGATGCACAATATAATTTTCAGAAACAACAATTTCATGGGCCTTAAGTTTGGATTGAATATGGACCATCTTCAGTATAAATTCTCTAACACCCATAGCAGCATCATACCTCATATTCGTTAACTCACTCAGCAAGTTCCCAACTTCAAATTTCCTTTATCTCGAGACTCTATATCTTTCTCCCACCGCTTCAAGGAACGTCTCGGCATTCGTATCTTCCTAAGAAACCACTAATCGATGCTCATCAATGGACCTCTTCATGGCAATGAGGCTCAGTCGATTAGATTTTTCCCATCTAGCATAATGGGCCTTTTGATCTACGGTACTTTGATCATTGGGCATGGTAGGTTCATCCTCACGTAAAGCCAAGTCCATATCAACGATGCCCAAAGCAAACTCTATATCTTGCTTCCATCTCTTGAAGTTTGATCCAGTTAACATTTCAACCGTGGCATTGTTGTTATTTACAGCAAAGGTAACTGTTTAACACACATAATGCAATAAGATCAATTATGGGCAATAAATAATTCAACAAAAATAATTAGTACATTATAAACTCCCTTTTGGGTAGAGTATATAAAGCACCATTATTTTTCACAACATGAAGTTTATAAAGCAACAATAAGGAGAATTACATATAATTGTCAAGAATCCATCCCCTGTGGGCAGACAAATCCTTTAAATCATACATCTCTATAATATCAACATAGAGGGGAATTACATATAATTTTCAAAACATTTATCCCCTTTGGGCAAATAAATATTTTTCAATTATACATCCCCATCTTTTAAATATGGGAATAAACTTCATGCTATTTTCCAAATTAATATACACAATAACTCCCTTTGGGCGAGTAATTGTATATATTAATCTTTTATCAATAGGGAACTCCATAATTTATGCCCAAAATTCATGAAACAATATGAAACACTTCACAACATGTGTTTCCAAAGATTATATTGCATTCTATCAAACAACAATTTTTGCCACAAAAAAGTTTTTTTAAAATTTTTTTATTATTTTTTATTATAATATTATTATTATTATATTATTTAAATATTTCGGACTCCCGCGGACCCAGGACCCGCGAGCAGCCCTAATCAGACCCGCGAGTCATACCTGCGCCCGGCCCGCACGCAAGACATGCGGGTGGGCCACGAATTAAAAGAAAAATGGGCCAAACCCATTTATTTTTGGTTCTGGGCTCACGCCCAGAACCTCTTTACTTTGGTTCATGGGTGTGAGCCCAGAACCTTTTAACTTGTTTATGGTTCTGGGCTTACGCCCAGAACCCTTTTTTTTTAATTTTAATGGGCGTGAGGCCAATTCGATGGCCCAGCCCGGCTGGAGGTCTTCTTCAACCTCCAGCCGGGTCACGAATTTGCAGCAAACCGAGTCTTACGACCCGGTTTCGACCCGAAGCTCCAAAAGCACAAATTAACATGGTTTTTGATGAAATTTCCTCATGGGTTTTGCATATAACATCAATTTAATTAACTAGATTTAATTAAACAAAGAAAAACCAACTAAATCCACCACATACAAGCTTCAAAGTTTCGGATCTAAACCTCCCATGGCCGAAAATTCGGTTTTGTTAAATTTAAACCCTAAAAACTCAATTTAATACAACAAAAGGATACTAAAACAAATATATAACAATACCCATACAACGATTTGCAGAGAACAACAATCAATTGTAAGTAATTTTGAAATTCTAGAATTTTTTTTTTTTTTTTTGTGCATAAACCCTAGAATTTCAAATTTAGAATTCCCTATCAATTCTCAACGAAATTATGCAAATTATATATGGTTGGAAAGATCTCGACATGTAGAACAAAAGCCCTATGGTTTCAGGATCAATCGAGCAAAAAATCCATACGAATAAATAATACCCATATTCGACTCAAAAGGAAAATTTCAAATTTTTTCCATAATAGAAATTTTTTTTTTTTTGGATTTTACAATTATATATGACTTGCTCTGATACCACATGTAGAAAATTATTCACATGAATAACTAATCAATCAAGAAAATAACGGATCCATATATGATTGCAAAACACCGAGATCAATAAATACAAATGGAATTAAAGCGTCACACTGTTTGAGTCATTCTTCACTTGAAGAAAAGTAAATCACTTTCGATAATCGCGGATCTATTGGAATGCCAGATCTTTCTCTCTATGACTTATTTCAGTATAGCAGCTTTCAATGGGATTAAAGCCACTAATAGCTATAACCTACCCTTTTTATAGGTTAGAGAGGGGACCTAACAAACCCTAATCAACAATGTCAACTGGCGCTTTTTCCCATTATTACGAGCTTAAAAACACAATTGCCACACTTTCACGCTTCAACTGGCCGTTATCAATAGATCTGCCAAATACCCGGTTTAATCAGATCACAGTAGGGTTCAACAATTATTGAAATATCCATTAACCCGATTATTTGAAATAGAAAATCAATTAATTAATGTAAGCCCATATTATAGAAAATTTCCAACAGATTTAGCATATTGCCATCTGGTTATTTGCCGTACATTCCTCTGTTAATAATGCACATTTTTCTTTGCGGAAATGAAATAAGAAATTCTTCATAGTCCCTTCCAACTCTCTCTTTTTGTTTTCTTGAATGGAAACATGAAAATGAAATAAGAAAAAAAGCTAAGTACGACTTGTCGATATCAATCGAACCTATCTACATTTCGAGATAATTTCGACCTCCCTTTATTAATAGTTCAACTCCAAGACAAACGAGATTAGCTATTGTGATTGATATGGCTTCCGATATACATGCGGTCTAATTGGCCAACCACCAAAAGACAAAAGAAAGATGAAACGAGGTGCTACTTACGTTTTCCTTTCTTTTATATTACTAGCACAAATGAACATGCGCTTCATGTATGCGAAAAGAGATTAGCATATAACAAATTTCGCAAAGTCATCTCATTGCGAAATATTTGAATCAAGGTTCAATTAAAACACTTTAATGGCGCATGAAATCGCATTTATTATTTAGGAAAAGATAAAAAGAAAGCCTTGAGATCCCTCAAAAGTGGAGTACAGCGTCGTAGCTGTTGACACAACCAACTCAAGGACAAGAAGAGCAGGGCAGAAGGAACAGAGCTGGGCTTAAGCATTTGGGCTACAGTCACAGATCTTCCGCACCTTCTCCTCGTAATTCCTCGTGGTTTTGGAGGGGAGCTCGAGCCCATTTCAATGGCGGGTCCGTTCACACCCTTTCTCACGCACAGGAGATCTCCGTTCTGATGACCCCACCACCCGACAAGGAAAAAAAGGGTGAAATTTTTGTTTGTCATTTTAACTTCTTCTGATTCTTTTCTTTTTGTCCTTTTACGCGGCGTACCGGATTCAAAACGGCATGGATGATGATGCAAAATGAGAGAGAACCAGGCGTTGTCGTACCGGACGAACTCGAATGTGCAGCTCTGTGATAATAGGGAAAGGCGCGTGGCTCTCTGTGAATCTGATGTAAAGAAGATTCCTCCGGTGATTTAACGGGCAACATGCAAAAAAAAAGTCCATAAAGGATCGGAGTCGATCACCATGTTCATCATCACTTTCGCAGCGAAGCATGACGCCTCTTGATTAAAAAAATGGCATGCTCATCTCTTCATCTCTTAACTATACCGACTCTAAAAGACAAAACAGCAAATAACCAAAAAGAATTTCAAACCAAGAACGAGACAGAAGAAGAAGCCATGTCCGATTTCTTTTTTTTTTCTTTTTTTTTCAAGATCTTTTTTGGGGCTGGAGCCATATCAGAAGATGGTTGTATTAGTTCTACCGGTTGACATATACGCGAGAGACTCGACACGAACCCGGATGGCCATTCCCACCCGGAGTCGTCCTCCGTGGCACTCACTCTCTTCCTTCAAACGGGGGATTGACTTGGAGGAGGAGCTTCAAGATTCAACCACGTCTGCTGCTGCTGCTGCATCAACATCTGCATCGTCATACTCATCTCGGACGCCTCCTCCTCCTGCTCCTGCTGCTTCAGCAGAAACTGCCATTGCTGGTTCGTTGCTGCGGCCGCCGCCGCTACTCCTGATCGCACCACACTGCGTGACCCGGAGGCGAGTTCACCATGCTCTCCAGCAGATGCTGCATATTCAACCTCCCCAACGTCCCGCCGCCGCCAACGTCGTCGTCGGTCGGGCAGTGGGGAAGGAAACATGGGGTCGGCGGCGGTGGCTCGTGGGGCACGAGCTGGAGAGCGCACTTCACCAGCTGTTGCAGGTACGCCACGTGCTTGCAGGCCTCCTCCAGCGTGGTGAGCATGTCCATCTTCTTCTCTTCGGGCGGCATCACCAGCTCGTGCAACTGCCTCATGCAGTCGCCTATCTTCCTCCGCTTTTCTCTGGCCCTCTTCGTCTTCTCTGGGTCGGGCGGGGAGCGCTTGCGAGCAGGGCCGGGGCCCGCCGCCGCTGCCGGCTGCGACGGCGGCGGCTGCGGTTGGAGCGTCTCGAGGGAGCGGAGGGGGTCGGACAAGCGGTGGAAGGGGAAGCAGAGGGTCGAGTCGTCGGCGGCGGCGGCGGGCAGCGAGGGGAAGTTAAACGTAGACGAACCGGGAGCGAAGTCGGGGAAGCCATGACCGGGTTCTTGCTTGGGCATCTTGAAACTGACTCATGCTCTCAAACTCACCAAGCAAGAACCCGGTCATGGCTTCCCCGAAACTGACTCAATGAGAACTTGGTGGAATGCTCCGTTGCTTTTTCGGAAAATATGACGTTTCTAAAAAATATATTTTTTAAGAAATTATTTTTCAGAAAAATGTAATTATTTTTCGATATTTAGATGAGACCTAAAATAAAGTAGAAAATATTTTTCGTTGTTCGGTAAAAAAAATCTTTTTCTTCGTATATGTCGCGACCTCCCCGAAGCGGGTTGGACCACCTAAGGGTTCTACTAATGGATTCTTTAGCTGAAACTTAGCTTTCTCCTGCCCCATATACCATTCGCAACTTAGGGTTTAAGTTCTTAATATGCAAATGTTTTTTATCATGGAGTCGCCACTAATCTATTCTTTGTGGGTCGATTAGAAACCCAAGTAAAGCAATGGGAGAATTACTTCACTCCTACGAACCAGAGATTAAATGAGTTCGGAGACTTGGTTACGCTAGATTTCTCTAACGCCCTTTCGGTACCTTTTTCTTTTATTTTAGAAAGAATGTTTGGCAGGCAGCTTGAATTGATTTTAATTTATTTCCCTAACATGTGAGGCGATCATGCGGGTGCGCAAGCCACCAATTTAACACTAAGATTAATCAATAAATAAATTGCAGGACTTACCTCATAGCAACGAAAGCATCTGCGTTGTTAGATCAAAACTCACATCAGTAGTCCTAAATATGATTTCTAATTAACATGCAATTTTTTTTCTTTTTCTGTTTTTATTTATTTAATGAAAATCATAATGACCTAATTCTAATGACATGTAATTTCTAATTGGATGGACCTAGCAACAACTACCACATGATAGGCATTTCAATGAATCTAATCCTAATGACGTGCACGTGACATTTTTTTTTCTCTTTTCTTTCTATTTCCTGAAAGAATGCAATCTATCCTAGAAAATAAAACTAATTCAACCTATGGCATTTTTTGTATTTTTCATGAAATTCGAAATTAGGTAAAATGTGCAAATTATCTAGCTAGATTAAGATCCTATTCAATTTATATTAGGAATTAAGCTAAGCCAAATCCTAATTTAAAATAAAATATTATCTTAACCCAAATAATCCTAAAATGCAATATATTTAAGAAAATACCTAAACTTATAATAAATTAAGAAAAATATTGTCAAAAATTAAACTACGTGCAATTTTACCCTAATATGCAATGACGTACAAAAGGTGCCCTAAATATGCATGATGATTTTTGTTGTTTTTTTTTATTATTATTAATTTCGAAATTAATAATTGCCAAATAATTAAACATGCGATCCAAGTAAAAAAACTAGCAACCTAAATTAATTGATTTGATTTTTGATTTTTTGAATTTTTTGAATTTTGAATTTTTTTTTAAAAATTCGGAATAAAATTCTATTCTAAACATGCAAACCCTAAAACAAGGAATAAACCTAATTCTAACCTACATTTTTGGGATTTTTAAAGAAAATTAACTTAAGTGACACGACAGCAAATCAAGCAATATTGATACCCAAATTGACGAACCATATCTCGCTCATGAGATCGGGTTGGCCAATTTTAAAAATAAATCGCGAATCAAATCTCGGGCGTGAGATCGGATTGTCGATTTTTAAAAATGGTTGCGAGACAGATTTCGGGCGCGAAAATCGAACTGTCAACCATTAATTTCAGAGGCTATTTCATGTCGGAATAACTTTACTAAAAATGAAATAAAAAAAATTAAAAAAATTAAAAACAAAAAAACAAAATAAAATAAATAGAAAGAAAAACTACCTAATTTGCTTTTCTCTTTTTTTTCTTTTTGTTTTGCTCCCACGCACGGCTTGGCAGCTCAATCAATTGAGAGGGGCAACACCGGTCGGAGCTCTGGCAGGGGGAAGACGCCGGCGAGGAGCTCCAGCAAAACCGGCGGCGTTGGCAGCAGCGGACTCGGGTTGTGGCGCGGTGGTGCTCGGAGAAAGGCGAGCACGGCGGTCGTCGGCGCTGGGTCGCAGCGAGGGAGAATGGAGCGGCTCGGCAGGGACGGCTCGGCGTCGACTCGGGCTCGGGCGAAGCAGGGAGAGGCGGAGTGGCGCGGTGACTGGCGGAGCGACGAACGGCGTCGGGCGCGGGTCCGGGCGCGGGTCCGGGCAGAATTGAATCACCGACGAAGGTGACGGGAACACCAGAAGTGACGGAAGATGGCAGAGCGAGGGGCGGAGCAGAACAGAGCGGCTCGGGCAGCAGGCCGTCGCAGGTCAGCAGCAGCGAGCAGTAGCTGTGTCGCGGCGAGGGGCGACTCCGGTGGTGCAGCGACGATGATGGACGCGGGGGACGGTCACGGCATCGGAGCTTCGGACGGCTACCAGGTGGTGCAGGCGCCGGTGTGGCGAGGGACTGAGCGGCGGTGGAGAGCAATGGCGTCGGGCAGCGGCGGCTTCACAGACGGCCGGGATGAGGGACAGCAGGAGCGGCGTCGTGACTGAGTCGCGAGCGTGCAGAGGCACGATGGAGCGGCGAGGCAGCAGCCGCGGGTGGAGAAGGAGCAGCGTCGGGTTGTCGTGGTGCGCACAGCAGGCGAGGCGGAGCGCGGCGGAGGTGGAGGCACGGCGGTGCGAGCGCGGAGACGCGGGCGCGGGCGCGGGCAGCAGAAACCGAAAGAAAGTAACTCCTGGAGAAGATGAACAGTAGGGATCTTGTCTTTGCTTTTTTTATTTTTCTATCCCTCTCTCTCTCTCCTCGCGCCTTCTTTTTGGTTTTTCTCTGACAATCCTCTCTATTTTAATCTCTCACAAACCTATCAAAATGAGAAAATTTTCGTTCCAGCGCCCCCCCCCCTCTTCATATTTTATTGTTTCTCTCTGACGAGGGTCTCTCCTTTTTTTTTTTAATCTCCTCCTTTCTCTCAACTCGTGTGTCTCTCTACGGGCTCCCTTTTTTTAATCGCCTTCTTCTTTCACAAACCTCTCCAGTCAATTTTTCCCCCCTCAAAGTCGAGGATCCTTGCTTATTTCTAGGCAACAACCGACTTTAGCGTGAACAGGTGAACAGGAGGCAGCCGCAACTTTTCCTTGCTTGTTCAAGTTTGGTTCTTTTTTTTCAAATACGGTGGCCACCGATCTGCTCTTCAGCAAGGATAATATTTTAAAAATGTTAGTCCATCTTCTTGCAGGCGTCTGTAGAATTTTCACGTCCCACGTTTCATGCGTGCATGTGCATGCATTAATGAGGGGGAAGAAAATGGACGTTGGATTGTTATTTCTTCTTCATGCTTGGGGCTTCTTATACGGCTACTTGTCCCTTCCTCCTATAGGATAGCCGCAACTTTTGACTTTTCTTGTTTGTTATTTGCTTCCTCCTTCAGCAAATTTTTCGTTGCTTCTCCTGACAAACCACACTTAAAAGATAGCATATTATATAATATATCATGGGCTCATTTTGCTTCTCTGAGGATTCCTTTAGAATCCACGCGTCCGCCGAATTCTTGTGCATGCATGTGCATGCATTAATGAGGGAGAGACAATGGACATGCAAGAACTTCCTTCCTCTTTTTTTGACTTTCGCTCTTTTGCGTGTTCAGACAGTTGAGAGCGAGACCGTCCTTTTGTGAATATTGTCGACCACGAGCCCCTGCTTCTTGTTGCCTTTTAGTACCGATGCAAATGCGATTACATGAAATGCAATTTTACTTCTTCTTCTTTTTTTTTTTTGATATGTAAATAATTATTAAATAATTAGGTAAAAATTTAGGTGTCAACAGTATAGTCTTTTTCATTTATCTTATTTTTAAAATGGATTTTTCATATTTTTTAAAATCTATTATTATTATTTTTCATTTTTATTTTATTTTATTTTTTCTTTGTTTTTAATCTCCTTTTTTCTTGGCCGATCGCTGGCCTTGTCGATGGCTTGCGATTGGCCACCGGCCACCCGCGAGCCTCGAGCTCGTCGACGAGCACAAGGCTTACCGCTCCCTAGATTGGCGAGCGTGAGCGTCAAGCTTGAGGCTTGCCAGATCGATGAGCACAAGCTTGAGATCGACGAGCTCGAGGTTCGCTTGGCAAGTCGTCTAGCCAAGAAAAAAAAAAGATGAGAAACAAAGAAAAGAAAAAGAAAAAAGAAAAGAAAAGGGAAATTAAAAATAATTTGAATTAAAAAAGAAAAAGAAAATTAAGACATAATTCGAATAAAAAAAGAAAAGAAGAAAAAAAATGAGAGGAAGAAGTGAAGATTTGTAAATGTGTAAGATAAGAGAGAATAAGTGAGATTGAAAACATTTAATTCAGAAGACTTTTTTCCTTTCATGGAAAACATTTTTCATAAGGAATTCATTTTCCGTGAAACGAAAGCTGAAAAATCCGGAAAACGCTTTTCCAAAAATTATTTTCCGCAAAACGAATGGAGCCTAAGTATAATCGTCTTTTGCTTATAAAAGAAAGCGAGTTGAACAGAAAATGCATACTCATGCTCTCAAACTCGCCAAAACTGATTCTAATAGAGGCAGCTTTTCAGCTTTAATTATGTTTCATTAACATAAAAACTTTGTTATTTGGGGCTTTGTCCAGTCATTGCCGCTTGAGAAAAAAGAAATGCTAAGTCGCCCTTTCAACCAGGAATATCCACATGACATCAATGATTTAAAACAACACATAAGTTCGCATGAGCCATGCTGCTCATGGAAGACCAAGTACACATGGTACTGCAGATTATTTAGACCAATTATTCTGCAACTGATTAATGTACTCCAACAATATTGAGTAAATTGCAAGAAACACTTTTGTCACCTTACTTGTTCGGCCTCTACTCTGTTATTCATAGATGAAAACCTTCACATACAAAATCATCAATTGTTTGGGACAGAGAAACGAAACTTTGAAGCAAAGACAGATCTGCGTCAGGCTCATTACGGTGCAACTGGGGATCAACAAGGTTTTATATGGCAACAAGCCCCACGTAAGTAGTAATGACCCCTCGGCTAACTAACGTCTGCAGGCCCTTATCCAACAAAAAAGTGGTCTTTGAGTCAGAATAGATAATGACATCCATTGAGGCACCATCATCTCATTATTCACTACCAGATTCAGCATCTACATCAGGCCAATTAGCAATTTAGCATATGCTGAGGCCAAACCTACTGATGAGAAAAGAAGACTTCACAGCAACTGCTAAAGCTTTCTCTTGCTGCAGAAAGATAAACTTCGCCGACATCATGTTGATCTGCATCTAGTGATAGTTCAATGCTGCGTGTGTTGAACCTCATCGCACAAACTCCTGAGAGAAACAGAGTTTTAGACCCATTTATACGCACATTTATCTTTGAATTGCCTTTAGTGATCATGGGCTAGCACCATATTACTCTGCCTTAAAAGAAGTGACGCGCAAGTTATCTCCATGCCAGCTTCTTTAACTCACCCACGAGAACATTTCTGATTTATGAAAAATCTTTCAATTGCGTTGCTATCCTGAGAGGACAGCCGAAAAAAAGAAGAAGAAGAAGAAGAATAGCTCAGCCCGTGGCTTCCCGAGTCTATCCCTCATGCAAATGCAATCTGGATAGGCTCCGTATGATCCATCCCAATGCATCTGCTACTACAGAGGACTTCTCTCCACTCACAAACTCTTTTATAACGCCATTTACTTCTACCGAACTCTTCCCTGTTTCCTTATCCATAATTCTGTTCTTCATAAGTTTCCATACCCTCAATGATTCCTCCTGCAAACCCATATTGGCATAAATATTGGATAAAAGAATATAAGTCCCACAATCATCAGCTTTTAGCTCCACAAGCTTCTTGACTGCAACTTCTGCAAGCATTATATCTTGATGAGTTCGACATGCTAAGAGCAGAGATCCCCAGAGAGCAGCACAGTTGGGTTTCATAGGCATGGATTTTATGACTTCTTGGACACTGTCTAATTGACCAGACCGACTAAGGAGATCAACCAAACAGCTGTAGTGCTCGAGCTTGGGTTCTATACCATAAACTCCTTTCATCTGTCCAAAGATACTGAGACCTTCAGAGACAAAACCTGCATGACTGCATGCTGTAAGAATTGCCAGGAAAAGCATATCATCGATCCGAACATTTCTTTCCAAAACCATCTGCCTGAATAATTCCAAGGCTTTCTTTCCGTAGCCATTAGTACCATGTCCATAAATCATCACACCATAGCAAATGGCATTTTTCTCAGACATGCTATCAAAAGTCCTCCTAGCTTCATTGACACTCCCACATTTCATGTACATATCGAGAAGCGCAGCTTGAACGACTATGTCAACGTCAATTCCGTTCCTCTCCATATAGATATGTATCCATCTCCCTTGATCAAGCGCCCCCAGCTGGGCACATGCTGATAGTGCTCCAACCACTGCAACCTTATCAACCTTCACATGTTCCAAAAGCATCTGCTTAAAAAGTTTCAATGCTTCCAGGGGATTTCCATGCGAAACATATCCATCTAGCAGAATGCTCCAAGTTATCACATTTTTCCCTGGCATCATATCAAATAGTTCACGAGCAGCCATCACATCTCCCACCTTGACATATCCAGCAATCATAGAATTCCATGCAACAGTATCTCTGATGGGCATGTTATCAAAGAAAAGTCGAGCCCTCACAACATCACCACTTCTCTGACAAAATCAAGAAGCCCTGTAAGCACAAATTCTCTAAGAGATGAACAATCACTTGCATTCATCCACATTTTCAAGAGGAGAAATTACTTCTTGGAAAATGCAACTTTCTTCCAGTTTTTTTTTTTTTTTTGATCGAAACTTTCTTCCAGTTTCATCGCTTCAAATTTTATAGAAGTTGCAATCTTTATCTTATATACTCTGAAGCCAATTCCTTTCCGTCTTCTTGCACGTAAAATGTAATTAAGTTCCCAACAAACTCTAACTTCGTATATAACTAAACCAGCATTCCAAGGCATGTATTAACAGTTGTAAAGAGCAGAAGATAAACAAGATCTGAAGTATCATTATTTACTCTTAAGTGGTGGTAAAAAAGAAGATAAAAGTCAGAAGCAACTATGATATCCATTGACATTAGGTAGCCAAATGCCTTAAGTCACATTCAGGTGGAAAAAACCGCAGAAAGGCAAAACCTCATGTAAACAAACTTCTCTGCAACCCCAGATTTACTACTTAACTATAGAAATCATGTGGAACAGACCTTACCATAAGCATCTATCATCATAGACCAAGTAATCACATCCTTTTCTGGCATTTCATCGAACACCTTCTGGGCCTCTTCTGTATTCCCGCACCCTACATTAGGGCCTCTTCTGTATTCCCGCACCCTACATTAGCACTCAATAATAGATTCCAAGACACCGAATCTTTTTCCTCGACCCCATCGAAAGCCATCCTCGCACAACCTATTTCTCCACACTTCCCGTACATACCAATCAACCCATTTACTGCGAACACATGACAACATCTTCCCCTCTTCACTACCTCCCCATGAACCGCCCTTCCCTCGCCCAAGCCCATCATCATCCCGCACGCTTTTAACACAAACGGGTACGTGTAACCATCCCCCACGAGGCCTTTTCTTCTCATACCCGCGTAAAAGCTCCAAGGTTTTCCTGGGTTTGAGCTGCTGACGTAGCCCCTGATCATGGTGTTGCACTTGAAAACGCTCTGCATGTGAATTCGTTCGAACACCAACCGCGCGTAGTCCATGTTGGGCGGGTTCAACGATGTCAGGGAAGTGAGTAGCTTGCTCGACGTGAAAGAATCGGAGACGAAGCCGGTCGTGATGAGCTGGGCATGGATTTGAAGGATTTGCGACGTGTTCTTGGATCTTCGAAGAAGTGCGAGCAGTGGGTTTCCGAGGTGGGTTGGGGATGGGGAGTGAACCATAATGGGCGCAACAAGAAACCCACATCACACTCTGCCGAACTTGCATGCAAGACGAAGAGCTCAGATTGAGTACTGAACGAGCGGGAAAGTATGCCAAGACATGCTTCTTCGTCACTGACACCGAGGGTGCTGAATTCTACAATGGTCATGCTCATCGCCTTAATTCTCCTGTTAATGCGAGATGCATGTGGGACATGGAAGCTACTGAGGAAGCTACGGTTGGAGCAGACATACAGTCAGACAGACGGACAGGCGGAAGGACGGCACGTGAATTTCGGCGGTCGTGTCGAGATCTTCCTCTAAAGTGATTTGCTTTGGAAGCAATGCCTTTTCACATTTGATTCCGGTCTTTCGAGTTAAGCTTGTCACTTTTGTATTATTCCTCTAATTTTTTATTTAATTTCCGACCCGTGCAATTTAGTTTTCAAGCAATTTATCTTTCTTGTCTTTTCTAGATCGATCTAATGAGTTCCATTTGACACTTTGGTCTGAGGAGGTGGCACGTCTTTTTTACATGCCCATTACTCGGTGCTGCTTTTAAAAAAACTGTTTTTGGGGAGAGATGACTACTTTTTAGTCAAGGTAGAACCTGAGGAGAAGCGTTACTTTACAGTTCATCGGGGTGAGCGTTGGGCTTGTCTCAACTCAAGAACCGATATTGAATTGATATAGGACCCATCGGTTCAGGGCTAGTTTCAAAGTACTGAATTCTCTTTCAGAAGAACAAAAATGCCTTTGCAATCTTCAAAAATTAGATCATGATTTTCAACATGAACAAATAACAATATAACCACTTGATTAATAACCGGAAAAAAGGAGGAAGAAGAAGAAGAGGAAAATTGCACACACCAAAGACCTGGAACGGTTAGAAGAAAGAAGGAAAGAACATGGATTACGTAGCATTGGGGAACAGAACAACGTCAGTCAACCATCTGCAGACTTAAGTTATCTGGACTCAACGACCCAGCTATGCATTAGCCGTCGGTGGCGGTGGCGGTGGCAGAGACGTAGTAAGCAACGGAGAAGAGGCCGTGGATGAAGCAGACAACGCCCCCGATGGAGAGGAAGTGGTGGTGCGTGACACCGCAGGAGCCTCTGGACTTGTGGTTCGCCAGCGTCCCGATGACCAACAGGGATAGGCCGATCGCCAGTAGGATCCTGACCCATTAATCCACGGTCGATCCGCAACTGAAATCGATGGATAGTTGTTGAAAAGGAGGAAGAGAGAGTATACCATGTTAAGACAAGGCAGGCTATGGTGATCAGGCGATTGGGGGGGGGCCTGCTGGAGCCCGTCTTGGGTGCAGATACATTTGTAGAAGCCGCCGAGCAAATTGGCGAGGACATGGGCTAAGGCGAGGAATACCGCCGCGCCAACACCGAGCTTGAACGCCTTCGGGCTCGGCTCTTTGCACTCGAATGTCCACGGCCTCATGTGCTTCTCCTGAACACCACGAAGACTCCCTGGTTATTGCATCTTCAAGACACGTTAAAGATGCCATCTCCTTTTCTTCACTCTTCTCTATTTCAAGTTTACCTTGTTTTGCTCGACCTCAGCTTCCAGGCCAAGAATCCCGGCTGCAATATCCAGGCCTATGATCAGGATGCACAAAAGAATCCCCCCTCCTTTCACCATTTCTGAGAAACTCTGCTGCTGCTGCTGCTGCTGCTGCTGCTGCTGTTGTTGCTGTGTATGTGGGTGTCTGGAAGAAAGGAGAGGAAGAATTAGGTTGTGCTTTTTAAAGAGGGACAAAGTGGGACAAAAGTCATGAAGACATGCGCATGGGGTTTAGTAAAGGAATCAAGAATGTGTTTGTGCCTAAGGAAAAACTGAAAAAAGAGATGGGGAGGAGAATGTGGTGAACTGTTTGAAAAGAGGGGCAAAAAAAGCTTCTTTTCTTCGTCCACCACACGGTGCAAGAAAACACTTTTTCACTTTGCTTTCTTCCTCTTTCCCTTCTGTAAGATCCCTTTGATGGAGAAGCATGAGAATAAACCGACTCACACGGATAGGAAAGAGTGACCCGGCGATTGAAATCACACCATCGCTGTCT
The DNA here is from genome assembly GCA_016097605.1 of Eucalyptus guilfoylei. Lineage (NCBI taxonomy): Eukaryota > Viridiplantae > Streptophyta > Magnoliopsida > Myrtales > Myrtaceae > Eucalyptus > Eucalyptus guilfoylei. The sequence goes on from CM027860.1 coordinate 23,100,775, forward strand.
AACCTATATAACATGACAATATTCAAGGCAGTGTCATCAGTAGTGCAGTGACCGCAGCTGCAGCATCTTCTTTAATGGTCCCATCATTCTGGACCAAATCAGGGGGAAAGATCTTACTAATCTTTTTACCAAAAAAAAAAAAAAAAGATCTTACTAATCTGGGGAAGGTTTCTTCATGGGCAATATGCCCAGCCTGGATCTTGTTAATCCTGCTCATTACAGAACCCTTCTCTTGTTTTTGATTTTCGGTCGGTGCGGTCGAATTGTGTCTTAGACCAGCTTGAAGTATACAAAATAAGAATCCGACTTTTTTCGATTTTTCAATTTGCTTAATACATTAGACAAAAGGATTGTGGACACTGTCCAGAGATGGGAAAACATAAGAGCGGACAACTGAAAAAAAGAGCAAACCGCGTTAACGGGACAAACGGGGGGCCTCGCGGGCCGCGATTGATTTGGAAGCCTTATGTATCGGGTCAGAAAATCGGTGTTTCGTATCACCAAGGGTCAAACTTGGGTCAGGTCTTCGTCATCTATCTGCTCGAGCCTCGAGCTTTGTGAAAGTTGGAGGAGTACAGCGGGACCGATTCTATTGGAGAATCGGATTGGATCACCCTAAAAACAAATCCAATCCCTGCTGGAATCGGACCGGTTTTGCGTTTCAAGTGAAAAAAAAAAAAAACCAAGAGCCGGACCCATTTTTTGAACCACGTTGGAATCGGTTTCACAGAAGAAGAAAGCCCCTAATCTTTGTTGGCCTCCTCTCTATCAGACATAACTCGCGGCCCTTCTTAGTTCTTTCCTTTTCGCTCGTGCTCGCACCTTTCTCTTCGCCATTTGAGCCCTCCCCTCTGAGGCTGGCTTTTGCGGTGGGGGCTCCGACGTCATCTCGCGCTCCCTTGCTCTTAGTTCTGGAATCAATCACTCCTAGTGAAAAGTGCGGATCAAAATAAAAAAAAAATTAAAACTTTAAAATATGGGTCTTTGGTGTATCGCTCACTTGAGAGAATACGGAGTCGTACATTCTTATGTTGATCCACATTTTTCTGTACGAAAATGAAATAAGATTTTCAAAGTGCCTTCCTACTCTCTCTTCTTCTTTATTTTGTTGTTTTCTTAAATGGAAATATGAAAATGAGAATAGTAAAAGAGTTAAGTAGACTTGCCCATATCGATTCAATGTATCTACATTCCTACGCGATTTTCGACCTCACTCGTTTAATAGTTCAAGTCCGTGGGATACACGAGTTTGGTTAGCGCGATTGACGTGGCTTCCGATATATGCGCGGACCACCAAAAGACAAAGAGACTATGTCTGATTGTATTAATTAATACCGGTAGTAATCGCGATCCATATGATAAAATAAGGTACTACTTACATTGCCTTTTATTTTGTATTACTAGCATAAACGAACCTGCACTTCATGTATGCGGAAAAAAGAAGAAGCATTTAACAGATTTGGCAAAATCGTCTTATTGCGGAGTATCTGACTATAATGGCGCAATATGAAGAACATGTCTATAATGACGCTGATATTATTTTGGAGACGGAAAAGAAAAAGCCTTCAGATCCCTCAAAAGTGCAGTACAGCATTGACGAATTTTCATAGCCGGATCCACGACCAGCTCAAGGACAAGAAGAGCAGTGCAGAAGGAACAGGTGGGCTTAAGCATTTGGGCTTTACCGTCACAGATCTTCCGCACCTTCTCCTCGTAATTCCTCTTGGTTTTAGAAGTGGTCGAGCCCATTTCAACAAGAGATCTTCGTTCTCTCTCCGATGACCCACCACCCAACAAGGAAAAATGGTGATATTTATATTTTATGTTATATGGTTTGTCTTTTTTAACTTCTTCTGTTTCGTTTCTTTTTGTCCTTTTAAGCGGTGTACCGGCATGGATGATGATGCAAAATAAGAGAAGCCAGGCATCGTCGTACTGGACGAACTCGAATGTGCAGGTCTGTGATAATATGGAAATGCGCGTGGCTTTTTCAGAATGTCTGTTGTAATAAGGACTCCTCCGGTGATTTAACAGGCAACGAGCAAAAAACAAAACAAAAAAAAAGTCCAGAAGGGATGGGGAATCGATCATCATCATATTCATCATCACTTTCGCAGCGAAGCATGACGCCTCCTGATTACAAAATGGCATGCTCATCTCTCCATCTCTTAACTATACCGACTCTAAAAGACAAACTTCAAATTACCAAAAAGAAGTAGAAGAAGCCGTGTCCGATTTCAAACTTCAAACCAAAAAAAAGACAGAAGAAGAAGCCATGTCCGATTTCTATTTTTTTTCTCGATTTTTTTGGGGGCGGAGCCATATCAGAAGATGGTTGTATTAGTTCTACCTGTTGACATATACGCGAGAGACTCGACACGAACCCGGATAGCCATTCCCACCCGGAGACGTCCTCCGTGGCACTCACTCTCTTCCTTCAAACGGGGGATTGATTTGGAGGAGGAGCTTCAAGATTCAACCACATCTGCTGCTGCTGCATAAACATCTGCATCCTCATACTCATCTCGGACGCCTCCTCCTCCTGCTCCTGCTGCTTCAACAGAAACTGCCATTGCTGGTTCGTTGCTGCGGCCGCCGCCGCCGCCGCCGCGCCGTACTCCTGATCGCACCACACTGCGTGAGCCGGAGGCGAGTTCACCATGCTCTCCAGCAGATGCTGCATATTCAACCTCCCCAACGTCCCGCCGTCGTCGTCCGTCGGGCAGTGGGGAAGGAAACATGGGGTCGGCGGCAGCGGCGGCGGCTCGCGGGGCACGAGCTGGAGAGCGCACTTCACCAGCTGTTGCAGGTACGCCACGTGCTTGCACGCCTCCTCCAGCGTGGTGAGCATGTCCATCTTCTTCTCTCCGGGCGGCATCACCAGCTCGTGCAACTGCCTCAAGCAGCCGCCTATCTTCCTCCGCTTTTCTCTGGCCCGCTTCGTCTTCTCTGGGTCGGGCGGAAAGCGCTTGCGAGCCGGGCCGGGGCCCGCCGCCGCCGCTGGCTGCGGCGGCTGCTGTTGGAGCGTCTCGAGGGAGCGGAGGAGGTCGGACAAGCGGTGGACGGGGAAGCAGAGGGTCGAGTCGTCGGCGGCGGCGAGCGAGGGGGAGTTAAACTTAGACGAACCGGGAGCGAAGTCGGGGAAGCCATGACCGGGTTCTTGCTTGGGCATCTTGAGAGGGGACGGCGAGCAGCGAAACGAGAGCTGCTGCTCGGGGGGACTCGGAGAGTAGGGAGAGAGCGGGGACGGCAGTGGCGACCAGAGAGGGGACGGAGAAGAGGAGGAGGAGAAAGGGGAAGGGGATGAGGAGACGACGTGGGGGTTGTCGAGCAAGAGGGACCGGAGGCTGACGCCGGCGAACATGGCGTCGAAGTTGGACATGTCCTCGGCGGCCGCCGGAGGGGATGGCGACAGCAGGAGGCGGCGGTGGCTGCGGCGGCTCGAGGAGGGCTCGCCGCCGTAGAAGGCCGAGAGAGGATCGCCGTTCATGTCGAGAGAGAGAAATTGCGAATGGAAAATGGCGAAGCGAGCGTGTGTCGTCCCCCCGTTTATATTACGTGGGAGAGGGTGTGTAGGGTTGGGGTGGGGAGGCGCAGGCGATACCACCTCCCTCGCCCCCGGGGGGGACACGTGGCGGGGAGGGATTAGGGACGGGAGGACGTACGGTAAAACAGAATCAGAAAGGGCGGCTACATGCTCGAGGACGATTGGGTGTGAGCGGGACGTATGTCTCTCTCTCTCTCTATCTGACATGCATGTCGTTTTGTTTCCTCGTTGCCGTTTGTATTTCCCCCCCCAATCTCTTACCGGGAAAATGCGAGCTCGCCTCGCCGAAAACTAATCCGACTGTTTCTTTTTTGTTAAATCCTTCTTTTACATTGGAATTAGAAGCATTGGGGGCTTTTGGTTTTGCGGTGCCAGGACATATTTACGAGCGCCACAGCCCCCAAGAAAGAAAGAAAGAAAGGCTCCGAATTGAAAAAGAGCAAAACCCCAGCCGTATCCCTGGGGGATTGATTACCCACTCGAAGCGTTGCCGTTTTAGGCCTACGAGCCACATACTCGTCCGCTCAGAAGACGTAAACAGAAGTGGGGAAAAAAGTGGCGAAAAAGATAGGCAGATGGGGAGGGCGTGGAACGCACGACCCGGACGTACGGCGTTTGCATTGGCTGGCAATCCGACGCCCTTCTCCCCTTTGTCCCTGCCGATGGTGAGGTCGCTGTCTTCGCCAGTGCCGCTGCCGGTACCAATACTACCCTGCGGCGCCTCTTTTCCTGTTTTCCTCCCAAACTCGTATGCAGGGCAAAAGGAATATGTCCATTTTTTTTTTTTTTTTTCGAGGAAACTTTTCTCCGTTTTCCATTTTCAATTTAAAAAGAGAAAAAATCACTAAAAACCTCAAACTTTGGCCTGACAAATTTATCCAATTTTTTTTTTTTTGATAATACAAAAAACCGCAAACTTTACTAACGATGATATAATTATCCCAAACTTATTTTTATAAGACAAAAAACCCTAAATTTATATTTGCATAACACATTTGCTCTAAACTATAAGGCATTTCGTCTTTTATTTTTTAAATTTTAAATTTCTTTTTTCTTTTTCTCCCTTCCCTCTATCGGCCATGGTGAAAGGAAGCTGGTGTCGAGTGAGGGCCACCCTTGTCGACGTCGGGCGAGGACAGCCCTCGCCAGATCCGGCGAAGGCCCTCCTAGGGGGCTTCGGGCAAGGGTGGCCCTTGCCAGATCTAGCGAGGGCTGTCCTTGCCTGACTCAATCTAAGGTTGCCCTTGCCTAAGATGGAAAGAAGAAGAAGAAAAAAGGAATAAAGAAAAACAGATAAAGGAAAATAATAAGATGAAAATACCCTTGGCCATAGAGTTTAGAGTAAATGTATCATCATTCACAAAGTTTAGGATTTTTTGTATTAAAAAAAATTAAAATTTTTGATGGATTTTTCCCATTTAAAAACGAGAAGACTGGTTCAACAACTCAATCGTCTGAACTTGTCGCCATTTAACCATACAACTTTTATGTAAAGACAGACCCCGTAGTGAGCTTTAACAAGCAAAGGAGGAGGAGCCTGAAGAGGAAAAGGGGAGGTGAAACGGACAAGCCAAGCTTGTGTTTTGGCCTGCACATAGTTTCTAGAGCCAAATTCAACGCAAAGCGGATAAAACAGCATGGCCGATTTGAAAAAATAAAGAAAAAGAAAAGAAAAGGCAAAACCTCCAATCTGCAAGAGCAGAAAATCGCAACAAGGATTGGCAGATAAAAAGAATGACGCTGCACTAGACTACTTCTTTCCCTTTTTGTTTCTATTTTAGATTACAGATATACCCAAGACTAAAACAAAAAATGCACTACCACTAAATGATGAATTACAAGATTACAGAGGAGGTAAAAAATAAAAAAGAGGAGGAGGTAGGGATGGGGGGAGGGAGAAAAACAATAAAACGAGACTGTACACAATAATGATGCAGGGGAAGCAGCACCACCCCCTCCCGCTTTATCAGGAGGGTACCGAACTGAGCTGTGTAGTTATCTTGAAGCTACCAGAAACACGAGTAGTTGTCAGGTTAGTTATTTGCTGTGCCGCCTTCTCTTCCCCTGGACGCAGAAATTGAAGAGGTCACCGATCCCAAATTGCCTGAAACACCGGGGGCCTGTTCTTCAGCCAGTGCACCATCTCTCGGTCCATCACAGTGTTGTTCAAAACCGCATCGAGCATTGGGCTCCCAAACACTTTGGGCGGGCTGCTAAATGACCATATCCGGTCCTTTGGCCACGGTCTCTGGGGCTGTTTCTCCTGGAGAGACAAAGTGAGGGTTTAAACGACACTAAGACTGTTGCAACTTCGAACGGTATTCTCAAGTTAAGATGATCGCCACACTCCATTTAGATTAAAGGTTACGGGTTTCACTTCATTTTCAACTCATTCAACAGCTATTGCTCCTCGCAGAAATAATTTATTACTCATCAATGTTGCACCACATGAAACATCCCTATAGAGCAATTTCAAAATGAAAGAAAATTCCAGAAAATAGAAAAGGGAACTAGCAAGCCAACGAATTAAGCAAAGCCAAAGGTAAGGACAGGTTGAATAAGAACACCTCAGCATCTTAAAATTTCATATGCATGCATTACCTGCCTCAGTAGAATGCTTAAAATCACAAGTGTTTGTGCCGTTTCTAATATAAATAAGAAGGAGAAAAACAGTAACAGACTTACCATTCTTCCCAGCATAAATCTAATGGTCTTTGGGCCATAAACACGCTGCCGTGATGGCTTCTGAACTTTGGCATAAAATGAACCTATATCAGGTAATGACAGGCATCCCCTACTTGCTCTAAACAAGCTACCATCTGGCTCGGTGTTTGTCTGGATCTGCCAAAAAATAAGTTGCCCTAAACAATAATTCTCTCCATAGGTCTTGCGATACTCATGAGAACCTGGGCCCAACTTTTTGCTGAATTTTGGACCCAAATCAAGCGGAGAAATGTAAACTGGTGGTGACGTCACAGATTTATATCCCTGCGTGAGAATGCAAGAAAGATTTTAGAGACCAAACAAGGAATTTAACTCATGTCAATAAAAGTGACCTTTTAACTGAACACCATTTCGAGATCTCCCAAGAACAAAAACTACCAACTTTTGACTCTTTTAGCAGTGCATAAATATTTAACCTGATCATTTCTAGAAGTTGGAGAGTAGTGGTAAAAATTTCTAATATAGATCATTCTGGTCATTTCAAACCATTAAAGCAGAACTTTAATTGATAGTTATCTCCTTGTAGTGAAGGGGCTTCAGGACATTCCCTGATAACACTTCCAAACAATTAGATAGCTTCGGCAGAATCTTACCTGTATTTTAAAGAAGCACTTTGTGTAAGCGTAGACATGGATCAAGTCAGCGGCGGCGTCGTGCCGGCATTTGTATGTACATGGAAGATTGCGGATCTCATCCCTCAACCTTGCATATTAGAGAGAAATCAAAAAACCAAAAACATCCACCACGTCATTGACAGAAAGCAGAACATATAATAGCATTTTGAACGTAAATGCTTTCATTGCTCACCATAATAAAGATCGTTTTAGCTCTTTCAGGATGTCATCTGAACCAGAAGGATCATGATCAAGAATCTTTGACTTGAGATCATTTAGCACATTATCATCCACGTGAGGAGCCATGCACTGAAGAAGTTCCTCCACCAGTGATCCTTCTCCTTTCCACAGGAAGAAGACTACTTCTTTAGGACTGAGCCTTACCAGCGGAGGTGGAGCCTTCTTTGGATCTCCAAAAATACATCTCATAACATACCGCACCTGCATCATTCGGGGTGATATCAACAACTGAAAAGCCATATAAGCTTAAGCAGAGTTGCAGAGATCATCACAGAGGAGCAAAAAAAAAAGAACACCAACTTAAGAGAAAACCAAAAAGATTAAAGTGACCTTGTCTAGAGTAACGGCCAAATTTTGAAGCCTCTGGTTATAGACACCCTCAGCCTGCGACATGGGTCAATCCAAATAGAAAGGATAAGCATGCCAGTAAAGATTTTGACACTACTGAAGGTGAATAGTGTCATCAGCTCCCACCCACCCATGCACCCACACAAGAGGAGGTGGGGAGGGTGTTGGCAGGGAAAACTGGACAAGAGAGCACAAGGAATGGGTCAGTTCCAGCCACAGAACCAAAATTTGAAAAATTGATTCACCTGAACTTCAGCATCACTCTTCTCTACTTCAAGGCAAATATCCAGAAAATATTTCCTCTTCTCCTCCAAATTATGCGAAAGAATCTCCTCAGGAAGTTTAGTTCTTTCAGAGTTTATAAACCTCACCTGCCCCAAAAGCAATATATTCAAGAGAAATTAGCAACAGAAAATATAACCAAATAAGTCAACAATGATGAGAGAGCAAGGGATGCAAACCAAGCGAGCAGAATATGCAATTAACCAAGCTGGCAGCCCGCCTAGCAAGCAACTGCCCAAACCCGCCCTTCCCAAGTCATAGTAATCTTCTTCAGACACCGAGTTCACCTCACAAGACTCTATCATCAACTGATGCCTATCCAAAATCCCATGCCATTCCTTCAAAACCTGAAACAATTCCTCACGTTAACAGAAAAATAGATTTGTTCGGCCAAATATATATGATATCAAACCAAACAGTGGTAGAGATTATACTAACAAAAGTTCACACATGCACGTGTGCGCACACACACACACACACAAACTAAGGAAAGTGAGCCCTTGTCTGAAACAAATCGCTGATCCAAGAAACCCAGAAACTAGGCAAAACCTTTTCATTTATGCTCTTTCTTTTAGCCTCTGAAATTAAGTCCACATATAACAAGGATTAAGCTGAGGTGGAGGGCAGAAAACGAAAATATGGCCATGCATTTCTACCTTTTGAAAAGCTTCCTCTCCAGTCAAATTGAGATAGCTCCTCGACAGACTTGGCTACCACACAAACAAACAGAGGCTTCGTACTCCTCTTTACTCTGCAAGAATTAATGGCAATGATCACTGAACAAAAAAGACACCGTATGACAATGGATTGAGTCTACAGAAACAATACACATACCTCTGTGACCGAATTGTAGTCAAATGTTATCTCCTCACCATATTGGATTTTGCGTACAGAATATATTCCAATTTGATACTGTCCATCGACTGCAGTCACCCTGTATTTAATATAGCAAAAGTAATAGTCAGCCAAGATACCTTGCCAAAGCAAATTGGGACCATCTACCATAGGTATAAAAGCATCATAATCAAATATATCTGCAAGTCAAACATATAGCATAAGAAAAGAAGAGAATCAGTCATGGCATCATTGAGAATTCAGCAAATGAAAAGTTTAACATTTGTATGGGGAAAACAGCCACAGTTTTATCTGCAACATCAAGTTGCCAAAAGTCACCTAGATTTAGACTCTCTAAAACTTTTAAGGAAAGAATGGGCTTCCCTGAAAAGCCCAATACCCATTAAAGGACATTTGGATGGTTGAACTTTTAAGGGACATTAAATAGCTTAATGTCTGGTCACATATCTCTGAGAAATCAAACTAAAGATATAGAGCTGTCACTTACTTTGCTTCACAATTAGGACGGCAAGAGTGACAAATTCGGCTTGCATAGTTTGCCTTATGCATGGCATCAACAACAACTAAATCATAACCATCAGCATCACCCTGGCAAAGGCATAAATTAACAGCAACAAATCGTCAAAATAAGGAGAGATTTTGATTACATTGGAAAGGTCTTAGCCAGAAGAGCAATACGTTAAAAATATTTTTCTACCTTTGGCCTCTCGAGATAAATATTATAGAACTCTGGAGCGGGATCCTTATTGTTCTTTTGCAATGATCGAATACCATCTTGCTTCTCAAACCATTTCCAAGTAGGATAGACCTGCAATGGCATATTCAGGGGAGGCATAGAGTTGTTTTCAGCAAAATTTAAATCTCTTAATTTGGGGGAAAAAAGGTGAGAGGCTCATGTCATACTAAAATGGATTACTAGAACCGCACCAACACAAGCTCACCAGAAGATCAAAAATAGCTTGTGGCATGTGAACGAACTATGCTGGTTTTAATTCCATTTGAAACACCAGTAAAAAAAATAACATTTGAAAAACTATGAAAAAAAAAATGACAGCCATGAAATATTCAGTGTGCCTCAAAGTCAAAACTCATCTTCAAAGAGCTAGTGAATTAATGATCAAAAACAGAATGTGCAAACATAAACTAAAAATAAATAAAATTGCCTTCACCCAAGTATTGAGGAACATTACGAGACTCACAATCAATAATAGCCAAACAAAGTAAAAATAGAGAGAGAATAACATATATATATATATAGAAAAGTGCGTAGAGTAGAGCTTCGTCCTTATGCCACATCAGCACAGAACCCCAAAAAAAAAATTACTCATTAACTACAAAAGAACAAGAAAATGCTTAATTACCTCACTAATGGTAGGACTAACGTACCTCAACATTAATTTGTATAATTTAATAATTAAACACACTTTGATGCTTGATAATTTGATCGAATAGGCTGATTTCACTCTTAATTATTCAACTTATAATATGATAGAGCTCCAAGCAAATGCCATAAGAATGAATTTTTTTCTCCCTTCTAGTTATTTTAGAATATATAATCCCAAAATAAAGTTTTAGATAACAATATTCTTAAAAACATGTATCGCACAGGACTTCTACTTGTTCCAAGGCTAATATGCTATAACCAACAAACATAATAGAATTGTGTAATGACAAACTTCATTTATACCTCTCCCAAGAACTCCACCACAAAATCATCTTCACCAAATCCTTCTTCTTTGTTGCAGACAACGCCAAGCCCCTAGTCAGTTCATATCACAAGATTAAACTCGCAGCACGAATATTTTAACAAGTAGGTATCAAGCCCATGAAAAAGAGTGCAAGCAAATACCTTTCTATAAGCAACGTATTTGTCTTCTCGACGGCTATCAATGGCCCTCAAGATAGCCCTACAAACTCTCACAGTCCGGAAATCGTGATCATCCTCAGCTGTCCTTTCAATTTCTTCGATAACAGGCTGTAAAGGATAAATCATAGGAGTGTTTCCGGTGCCTGTAAAGTGCCTGATTTGTTTGTTCAGACTACAAAGAAGTACTTCTTCAATGAATAAATGCTTGTCTAAGAGAGACCAATCCGATTCCTCTGGCATTGAATCAAGTAAAAGATTATGCGTATAGGGGTCAATTCCATAAACTTCTTGCTCTAACACTTCATTCCCAAGCTTCTTTCTGGGTTTGTAGTCTTTGACTTCTGGAAGTTCCATATCCACCTCCTCGGCTCCATTCCTCTGAGCAGTGAGCTTCTCAGCATAGTCCTCTGGTAAAGATACCTGCATCTTACGCCTCACATCATCCTCATCGGCTACTATGACATACTGGTCGATAACTTCATATTTTCTCGTAACAGGAGGAACAAGGCTTGCTTTTGTCATGCGGGCACCCCACTCACGGTCATCATCAAAACTCTCATCCACCATGGAACTGCCATCTTCTCTTGAGTTCGAGAATACAGATTGATCTTGCTGCAATCCCAAGTCACTTTCGGTGTCAGAAACAGTAGTCTCACTTTCAGACTTGCTACTTTCAGAAGATCCGCCAAAGTCATCAGATGTTTCACTATCTGAATCCATTGATTTTTTATTCAATATGGACAAACGCCTTCTAATTTCCAGATCAGAAGCATACTCCCCATCATTTAAAGCGCCATTCACAAATGAGGAACCATTGCTTCTACTTGCATATTTTCTCTCACTATCAGCTCTGCTTACTTTCCGTTTATACTTTGAAGAAGCAGAGAACCCTTCCGATGAGTCATCTCTCTCTCCCAAATGAGTGGCGAGTTGGATAAATAATGATATGACATGGTTCATATCCCCGGCCTCACCACGATTCTTTGCTCTACATCAAAAAGTTACCATTAAAGACTTAAAATGGAAGATAAACTAGCTATTGCTATGTTTAATTGGACATACAAACCAAAAGCAGGAACAACAAAAAGCAAGGGTTGTAAAAGAAGATAAAAGTCGGACTAAGAATTCATTTTCAACTCACATGAATAAAATGTATTCTTCCTTTACGCATAAACATGGTAGAAAGAGATTAATGGGATATAGACACCAACACCCACAAAACCTGTGGGTGCAGACTAGTGCCACTTATGAAACAATGCAATCACTAATTGCTCATTCAAATGAACTATTGTGTGATATCAGGCAAAGAGTTAACAGCTTAATTAGTAGAATGAGTCAGGCTTCTGCCATAAAATACGAACAATCTGTAGTTTGGATATTAGATTGCAGAAAATTTTAAGTAGTTCTAATCATGGCACCGTCAGTGAAAGAAGACAAAAATTAGGAAAATATAACAAAAGGGTAACTTTGGAGCTTACTTTATGGCATCCCGACATATTCGACTAATATCCTCCTTGATAGAACTAATCCCATTGCGAATATAATAACCATTCTTCATCCTCTCTTCAATTTTAGCAACCTGAACCCAGAGAAGAAAAGTAAGAAGCAATTAATTAGAGCTCTAATAACCTCCATGTCAAACATTCATAAACAAAAAATCCCAGTGATACCTTCGGCATGAAGAAATCAAAGGTGTTTTGCTTCATGATGTCCTTCAGACTTGAAGCAAGAAACTCCTCTATCCTCTTGTTCCACTTTTCAGATTTCTTAACAGCCCATTGCCTCATGCGCGCATCCCTTGATAGAATGGAGGAGGATTTTCTCGCATCGAACAATTTGGAACGTTTATAGAACCCCCGATGGAAAGATTGACCAGCTGAATCTCTCCTATCCACGCTATCAAAATAATCTTTCAAACCACTAAAATCATCTACATCACCGCCTATACCCTTTACTCCAGCGTATTCCAAGTTCCTGTCCGTCAACTGGTTTAGACTCCTCATCTTGAAGTGCACATCACCAAATTTCTTTCGGCTCTTGACCCAATTTATGTTGGAATATGTTAGGGTCAAGTCCTCAAGCTGACTGCAACCTCTGATATCTATGTCAGATAAACAAGGACATGAACGCAAAATATCTTCAAGCACGCCTGGAGTTACATTGGTGCATCCAGTCAATATCAGTGACTTTATCTTTTCTCTGTCATAACAATTCTGCAGGCAACAAAAGAAAATTAACTTCCCAGCTAGGAGATACGAGTACATTCCAAAAGAGAATCTTAATTTACCTACCAAGACTTTCCAGATTATTGAATCAGTACAGCTATGACCCAGCGATGACAAATTAACCTGTCGGGAGATATCCCTGTAAAACCTTACTGCAGCCCTCCAGTGCTTGCAAGTAGAAGAAGCAATAGCAAGGGATGTCATATCCGACCTCAGAAAATGGAAAACTCGAGCGAGCACACGACCATCCAATAAACCCCAAGAACCCAACTCATTTTCGGAAGAAACAATTTCTTCCTGATTGAAAGAATTGCCATTGCATAGATCCTCAAATGAGATGTCATCCCTCTGAATTCTCTCAGCGACTTCTTCATTTTCACTATCTTCTTCGGTTTCGTCATTGGAAAGACGTGCTCGTTTGCCAGCATGGTAATCAGCATCTACAATTTGGTCACAGTATCAACCACTTAGAAATAAGCATAAGGTGCACAAGAATTTACCCAATCAAGTAAAAAATGACAGGCAAAGAGGAATCATGAGTAATATAGGAGGCGTGAAAATGTCCTCAAATCAAAGATTGAAAAGAAAATTGAAGTGTCATATTCAATATAAAAAGTCCTCTCTAACTATACAGGGCGAAGGTAAAAAACTGACTATACAAGGTAAAAATGAAAGTTATAGTGTAAGCCTAGATCCTATCATTTATTATCTGATCCTCAAATAAAGCAGAAAATTAAGAGTTATCACTATGTGCAGACCTGATCTTCGATAGATGTGCTTGTCAAGCTCTTTCTTTGGCTGTTTGGTACTGATCCATGGATCTAATACCTCATTAATCACGGCAGCAAACTCCCTGCTTCTATATGATCTCATGACTAGTTCATGTAGCTTTCCCCTCATATAACCAACAAACTGTGGGTGCATGCTGTGGAACGAAGAGGCAGCCTTACTGCTTTCAATCATACCGCCTTTCAATTGTGGGACAGCAGGACCAGAAGAACCACCACAGGAACTCTTCTCCTGTTGTATATTGAGAGGAGTTTCAGAATTCTCACCTGCCGATGTCACCGGAACCCAGAGTTTATCAAATTTCCTGAAAACACTGGTATATTTCTGGATGTTACCTCTATCAACTAGCTCCTGAAGCTCTGAATATGAAGAAGGCCCATGTTCTTGTCCAGCTCCATCAAAATAGTACCAATCACCCAAATGCAATTGCAGATCATGGACAGTGCATACTCGGTCCTTTGGAGTGTTAATGGTCACAATGCTCTTCCTTAAGCCCCGTGAGCTGTGTTCATCAATAAATCTCGACCGGGAATCAGTTTCTACAGAGGATCTCTTGGCATCAGAACTTGAAGAATGTGACCGAGCAGACCTAGAAGAGTGCCTCTCCTTTGTCCGGGCTTTCATTCGAGGTTCAGAAACAAAAGAGCCCTGATCCCTCACAACACATGCATTTATCCTGACCACAGATAACATTGTACCTTTGACACCTCGCATCATAGCAGGCTTAACTTGCAATCTGCTAGCCAGGTCATTCTCACTCCTATCATCTGGCCAATTAAATGCCCAAGGAGGCAAGTCAAGCCTTCTGGCCTGCAAAGGATGATATAATTCATCTTTCTGATGCCACCTAGGATCCTCGTTTCCAGACTTTGGCATTTGGCATAGGGGAAAACCATCATTCACTACAGATTTCTTTCTCAAAATTCTATCTTGCACAGCTTCCTCATTCCTTCTCCAATCTCCACCTTTGCATGACCAGAGGCCGGAAAACCAATCATTAGAGTCATCATGGACAAATGAGAAATCTTTGTCCGAGACTGAACTTTCCCTAAAGTCAGCTGATGCAACATCAGAACATCTTGAAGCATCATCTGCCATCCTATTTGGTCTTTCTCCAACACAAGCTCGATGCCAGAACAAATCTACCAAATACAGGATAACAGTGGTCATAAGTGCCAACACATTACTCATTCAAAGAATTACATGCAGAAGTAGATCGTTATGAAGGTTTACACATACAAAAACAAAAAGAAATTATGTAAAGACACCAGATACCCTGTTCCTGAAATCCACATGTTTCAATAAATGAAGTCACTTTCCAGAGCAGGAAAAAAGAAGTTATGAGGAATAATAAAAGGGAAATATGGATAAGATCTCTCTACTGGGTCCACTATAGGTTATACTCCCAAATCTAGCATGGGAACCACATGGAAATAAGAGAGTAGGACAGTTCTTCACAAAGCACTTAGCTATATATATGACATTTGATCGATTAAACCTATGACCTAAAAGAGGGCAACCAAAATTTTACAAAGTAAAAATTTACCCGTTTATGCAACACACATTTCATTCAATTCGAATCAAGATTTATGAGGACAAATTTAAAAATGAAATTCAAATGGCAAACAGTTATCGGAAATCAAAATTTTTAACATCTTGGAGCGAAACAGGAAATGTCCAGTAAATATCCATCTGAAACAAAGCCATTAAAATTCATAAAGGAAGATAGGTCAAATCTTACTCATCATGCCGCATCTTGAAACTATGGAAATACATCAAGGAAATGCAGAGAAAATGATGAAATTTACACATTGATTTCCTCGGTATTATATTCCTTCTTTTCATTCCCTACATCAGCATTAACTATATGACATCCAAATTGCAACTTCTTTGCCTTTTCTCAACAGGCTATGCTTTTCCAAATAATTAACCAGGTTCAAAAGATCAACAAGCATCACAGATGTCAACATATCAGCAAGGTGTAAACTTGGATCATCAAAGACATCAGGAACGACACCAAATAGAACTTTAGAAAGAGGAGCATGGTCACAATCCACAGAATGTTACTAGAATTCAGAATGAGCACTGTCAGTATGTGGATTGCAACTCCTTAAATTCAAATTAATTGAAGGAGAAAAATAAATTAGCATATGCATGAACAACCAAAAAATATGGAATCAATGCCAGAATATCATACCTTCAGGGCTAGAACATTCCTCCCATTGTTGATGCTCAAATGTCATCTGCAAGGCTTCTGCGAGAGAATAATGTTAGACTACTGCAAAAAAAAATTCTAGATCCAAAGAATTAAATGCAAAATCTTTACATCCAACCATGTAATTCTAGAATTGATGTTTATAAGAATACCTCCAATAGTTTCAAGTTCCCTCCCTGGAATCAAAGTGAAACCATCAAGCAGAACTCCAACTCTTTCGTCAATGCAAAGATCTTCCAGAGGCTCAGCTGCAACAGGCAGCTGCATTTCTTCAACAGTCAGACTACCAGATTGACCACCATCAGCAGTATCATCCAACACGTTACCAGGAGCTTCTGGAGGATTTACCAGCTGCGTTATATTTTCTGATACTATAGATGGAAAAGCCACAGTTACCAAAGGGGAAGCTGCATTTTCAACAGTCATCCACCTGTTGCTATCCATGTGTTTAATAAAGTGATCTGCATGAAGAATGCCGTCTTGAACAAGTGACTTGAGATCGCAGAGTTTCGAAGGGCCACATTCGCAACCCAGGTAATCGAGGTAAATCCACTTCCCCACCATTGAGTCGGCCACCAGAGGCGCATGTGGTGGTGTATCACATATATCCATATCCTCTTCCATGGAGAGCAGCTCTTCTTGAGGAAACCCATTGACATTTGGAGATTCCTTGC
Source organism: Eucalyptus guilfoylei (assembly GCA_016097605.1). Taxonomy (NCBI): domain Eukaryota; kingdom Viridiplantae; phylum Streptophyta; class Magnoliopsida; order Myrtales; family Myrtaceae; genus Eucalyptus; species Eucalyptus guilfoylei. The sequence goes on from CM027860.1 coordinate 23,117,155, forward strand.
AGTCAACACTTGGACTCTGAGTCTGGTCCTCCTTGTGAGATTGAATGCTGCCACTTCTCTCTTCGTGAGATGATGTATCTGTATTAGGCATACTGACTCTCACATCACATTCCTTGATGGAATTATCGGCCTCCATTGCAGTAGAATTCCTCTCATTTGGCTTCTCTTCTTCCCCTTTGTTTCCCAACTGAATATTGGGCTTTTCCTTTCCACTCTTATGGCTTGTTTCACGGTTATTATTTGGCCGACCTCGATCGACCTGGGACCGCTCGTTATTATTTTGGTGTGTGTCCCTGCGGTCCCGATGCCTACCTCGGTCTTGTGGTGACCGCTCTGCATAAGGACTTCTATTGCGGCGATCAAAGTGATGGCTGCGCTCAAATGGGGATTTGTCACGACCATAGGGAGACCTTTCACGGCCATATGGCGTTCTTTCACGGCTATATGGCGTTCTTTCACGGCCATATGGCGTTCTTTCACGACCACAAGGAGACTTCTCACGGTTGTATGGGGCATTATCACGAGCATATGGAGATCTTTGGCGACCATAAGGAGATTTATCACGACTAGAAAAAATTCTTCCCTGATAGCGGGGAGATCTCTCTCGGTTATATGGTGACCTCTCGTGATGAAGTGGACTCCGTTCCCTGTGATCATGATACCGAGTTCGACCACGTGGGGACCTATCAGCCTGGACTGGACTGCGGCCATGTCTGTCATAAGCTCCTCTGGAAGATAAAGAAATTTCATGATGTTTAGAAGTATGCTTGTCAAATGAAGACAGCCTAAAAGAAGAAGAATTTCTATGAAGCCTTTCTGGAGAGTGGCGAGAATAGTGCTCCGACTGCGCAGGACGAACACCATCATCAGAAATCCTCCGGCTTTTGAGCCTGCATAATCGGTGTAATCCGCATGGTTCTTGCGATCACGATCACTGCTATCCGAATCTGCATCATGTCCATGGCGCTTCAGTCGACTGCCAGGAAAGTAGTCTCTTCCCTGGTTCTTACCGTTGTGATAGTCAACCCTGTGCGAACCACCTTCATCCACAACTCTCGACCCCAGTTTCACTATTTTCTCCTGGCCAGCCTCCCACTTGAAAGGATTCTTTACTTGCAGACCTGTACTTCTGCTGAATTCTTTCTTCCGATAATTATCATCGCCGGAGTACTTCCCGAACTCCCCATATGTGAAGGTGGTGTATGGTCAAGGTCACGTCTCCAAACCTTGTGGCTCACAGCTTCATACCTGCGTGATCTACCGTACCTGTAATCATCCTTGGCCGCTTCGCCTCTACCCCATCTGTCAGGAATGAATTCTCCTTTCTCGACATCATCAATGGAGCCTCTCCAGGGCCTTAATTCACCTTTCTCGGCTTCACCTCTCCTGCTCTTTTCCGAAACTATCTCTTCCTTCTCCACCTCCGCCTTTCTTGTTCTAACAGAAACATATTCTCCATGATGTTCCGGTTCTCCTTTTCTCAACTTCTCGGCGACGGTCTCTTCCTTGTCACCCTCAGTTTTACGTGGCTGCAGCTTCTCCGGCGCCAGCTCCCATTCTCCACTTCCTTAGCTGGCCACTTCAGAGTGCCCAATTCACCCTCTTCCACCTCATCATTCTGCGCCTTATCCGCAGAGGCCTCCCCATTCTCGACTTGCTGGCTGCCCTTATCCTTCCGCGCCAGCGCCACCTCACTCTTCAAAGTCCTCACTTTCTTCACGGTGACCACTTTCTTGACCTTCTTCATCTTCTTCTTGGGCTGGGAACCGTCCAACTTGAGCGGCTTGGCGGTGAACCCATTGCCTCCGCAGAGAGCTTTCTCCGGCGCTGAGAGCCTGTCCATGATGCTATTATGCTGGTGCTGCAAAGGCATGCATGCGACTCCCCCATCACCCATGGAAATCCTCTCCGCCCCCGGAATCGGAAACCCTAGCTGTCCCCTCCCCCGGGGCTGTCGATGCTCATGCTGCAACAATTCGCCTTCTCCTATCTCGCTCCGATTCCAGCCCTCGGCGTCCGAACCCTAAATTCCACCAAAACAGAGAATCCAACGAGAATTAGGAATGCAGCGCCCCCACCGGGAACGAACACGGAAGCCTCCCCGGAGGCGCGTCGAGCGCGCGCGGCTCGGCCACGAAAACCTCGATTGCAGCGAGCTCCGCGGAGCGAGCCGCGGCGACGAGCGCGCGCGACGGAGGCGGAGGAACAGAAGGAGACGAGACGACCGGAGAGGGAGGGGGACTGACCTAGAAATCGGGAGCCGGCGCGCTAGATCGGGCAGGGCAGAGCCACCGAGCGAGAGGAGAGCGAGAGGGCGGCGCCTCGACGACGAAGGAGACTCGTGAGGAGCGGGGACGGGAGGAAGGAGGAGAGATCGAACGGAGCCCCCCGAGAGCAGCAGGGAAACGAGCGTGCGTTTTCGCCGAAGCGGGAGGAGGGGGAGGGAAATCTCCGGTGCGTTTTTTTTTCTTATTTCCTCTCTCTCTCTCTCTCTCTCTCTCTCTCGTCTCTCCTCTTTCGCTTCTTCTGCCCGCTCTGTCGCTGTTTCGCTTTGTTATAATCCCTCGTGCTTTTCCCTCTTCCCCCAGCCCCCTCCCCACCGGTGTGGCGCTTGTCGCCACGGGCCTGAAAGACGAGCGCTGGAGTTCCGCTCCCTTTTAATTAAACCGGAAATCCCTTCTCCGCCTCTCCGCGACGTCGCGCCGAGCGGGGGTGAAGTTACCAGGATGCCCTCACGCCGGGCTGGCTGCCTGGAGGGGTCCGCCCTCCGGCTGGGCTCGATGACCGGGCCATCGGCTCGAGGTCGAGGTCGGCGATCAAGAATTGGCTTCTCTTGCTAGGAGGGCGACTGGTGAAGGAGGGCGAATGTGAGATTTTATTACTGGCTCCGGTGACTGATTTCGTCGGATAACCAGGTCGATGAGATGACTGGCCGTGTAAGGTTAATTAGAACGGAACCATTCAAGAGCTAGAGCGCCTATTCTTTAAATGGAGATTTATCTCCGATCTTTGTCCTCAAAAGGAATGCTACGACAATCGTTGGAATGGATCGGGCTCTGTAATGCTCGGTGATAGGTACAGAGCATAGAGTTTTCGATACAACTTTCGAAAGTACGGTGACAGAGAAGAAGACACTATAGCCCATTGTAATAAATCTCTCAAATTGTTAAAATGCACAATTACGGCAACGATAGGTGAATGAATAAATGGTCGGATAAAAGATTATATATATAATGAAATGATCGCACCGGCTATGTCTAATCTAATAAAATGAGTTGATATTCAACATGGGCTTGCTTAACAAAGCCCAATCGCAGTCCGTCAAGTAAAACTCTCATTTTAGTTTCTTAAACTAAGGGCAAAAGAAAATTAAACGGGCAAGATTTATTACCTAAATTCCTTTGTCAAATCATGCCAGAACAGGAAAGAAAATTAATAGTGAAGACACATTTTTCTCCCCGTAAGAACTTAATGTACTTGCCCTTTTTATTGACAAGTGTGAGCCGAAAGAAAAAGGAAAAAATGGGAGTCCTTGGAAAGTAATCATCCCAAGAAAGGAATCATGAATGGGACATAGTCAGCTTCTATTATATACTTTCCGAGTTATCCATACCATATTTGACCAAAATTTCCAATCTCGTAGTGTTTAAAACATTGCTGAGATCTACCGTCTTGAGCTTGGATTTATTGCCCGGAAAAACAAGAAACAAGATCAATATGCCCTAATGCACCGAATTCTCAGTCCATCTGACCGCCGTCTAGCGGTTTTTGGTGGCGGCCATGGTTTTCTCAAGAGATGTTTGGTAGAGGATGGAGAGATTTGGTAATTTGATATGGTTTTGGCATTTGATTTGAGTTCAAGTTACTTAATATGTCTTAGGTAGTACTTATATTCTCATCAGTAATCCTTAAGCCCGTTCCGGGGATCGAAGCTTTTTAAAGTTGAACTCGTGAACATTATTACACTCCCAGATTGTAGGAAGCCCCGCATGGCTACGGTTGGCGTTGCAGTCCAAAAACAAAAAAGAAAGTAGGAACAGTTTTCATTACATGGACAAACAACCTTACTAGTATAATTTTCAAGTAGCTCATCAGCGCCACTTCTTATTTGAGGTATCCAATCGCAGGCAAGTATAGCTTCTCGCTTCTTTTTTAATCAGGACAGGTCAGATGACGATTGGCTTTAAAAAGGCGCGTTTAATGTAACACTTTTATTTCCTAAAATAATTTCTGATTAGAAATTATTTTTTTTATTCTCACGAAAACTATATATAAGTATTTTAAGTCGTTTGGTAATTGTCTAAAATTTCAATTCCCGAATAAAATTGCGTTTTGGTACCGTTTTCAAAATTTCTACTTCAAATCATTTTTTTTATTTTTTAAATAATTTTATTATTTTTCCCTTTTTTTTTTCTTTTTTTTCTTCGTTTCTTTTTTTCCTTTCTTTCTCCCCTTCTTCTTCTTCAAAGCGGCTGGTCGGCGGCCTTGGGATAACCGACGACCGGCTAGACGAGGGCCGGCGACCTCACTTTGGAGTGTTGCCAACCCTCGGTGAGGCCGTGCCTCGTCACCCGAGCCTTGGCCGGTTGAGTGGCCTTGCCCAAATCTGTGAGGCCAAGCTCACCCCGCCACCCCGGTGGGGCTCGACCGGCCGGGCCACTATTAGACCGGGTCTCGCCTTGGTCAAGTGCCGCCCGACCTCACGATGCCCCGCCAAGTCGAGCCCGCCCGCGGGCGAGCCTCGCCCAACTATGGTTGGGCCAAGCCTCGCCGGCCGGGTGAGCCTCACCGGTGGCCGGGGAGGCCCCAGCGAGGCCCGCCTAACCACTGGAGAGCTTGCCGGACCCGGTCCACCGGTGGACCGGCGGCGGTGGGCGACGAATGGTGGTGGACAGCAACGGTGGTAGCGGCAGTTGAAGAAGAAGAAAGAGGGAAGAAGAACAAGAAAAAAGAAAAGAAAAGAGAGAAAATAGGTGCTTGATTCTAGAATTGTTCCCGGGAACAAAAAATTAATTTTTTTTTAACTTCTCGATTCTATTCTAAATCTACTTTCGGGAACAAAAAAATAGAAATACGTTCCTAGGAACAAAATTTTTACGAAATGCATTTCTGTTCCAAATCTACTCCCGAGAACAAAAGAATAGAAATTTTCAATGTTAGGCAAGTTAACAAACAGGTCCTTAGTGTTGCGATCTAGAATTCCATGAGTGCCTATTTGGTAACCATCCCAACAATGCCTCGATTCTAATTTTTTGTTCCGGGAAGATTTGGGAACAAAATCACGTTTGATAAATTTTTTGTTCCCTTGAAACAAATTTCTATTTTTTTGTTCCCGGAATTAAATTTGGAACAGAATCAAGAACAAAAAAAAAATTGATTTTTATTCCGTGAACAAATCTAAGAATCAAAACAAACTCTTATTCTTCTTCTTCTTAATTGACCGCCATCCCGCGGTTGCCATCCGCCACTACTCACCGCCGGCAACCGGTCTGGCGAGCTCGCCGTTGGCCAAGCGGGCCTCGTCGGGGCGGGCGAGCCCCGCATGGCCTCGGCGAGGCTCGCCTAGCCCCGCCGGTGGCCGGGCGCAGGCCTCACCCGGCCCGGCGAGGCTCGCCCTCGGCCACCGGCGAGGCCGAGCCTCGGCGGGGCCGGGCAAGCCTCGCCGTGGCCGGTGGGCCTTACCTAGCCCCGACAAGGCCGGCTTGGCCACCTACGAGGCTCGGCCTCGCTAGATCTGGCGAGGTTGAGCCTCGCCCGGCTGCCAGCGAGGGTCGACCTCGCCGAGGGCCGACAACGCTCCGGTGAGGTTGCTGGCCCTCATCCGGCAACCGGCCACAAAAAGAAGAAAAAGGGAAAAAAGGGAAAAAATAAAAGAAAAAAAATAAAAGTAAAAAAAAAAATTTAAAAATTAAAAGAAATTGATTTGGAACATAATCAATAAGCACGGTATCAAACGCAATTCTATTCCCAGGAATTAGGAATTTTGGACAGTTACCAAACAACTTAAAATGTTTAGAAATTGTTCTTAGGAACGTAATCAAATAGAATCATTTCGATTAGAATGCTTTTAATGCAATATTACCAAACGCGCCATGACTGTCCTCGTGCTGATAGAACAGTTGAGGCCTAGAGCACAAGTAGTAATCGAGAGCGTCTTCATTCATTTGTTTCCAAGCGTCTTGCACCAAGCTTTTGATGTGCTATCAAGTTGCTTCTTCGAAAGCTCCAATTTCATTCGTGTAACAGTGTGATGACTTAAAATTATCTCCCCTTAGCAACTCATTTTGCAATACATATGTTCCTAATCATTCAAGGTGTCACGTGATCTACAAAATTTGATGGTTAGCCTAATGGAGACTTAATGATGAGTTGCTCAAATCATTCGTGAGCCAAATAATCAACAAGGAGCAATAGAGAACGTTTGGGATGTCGCATAAATATTCTAGGCAAAAGTACAATACAAAGTGCCAAAACTTGGCACGATGTGATATTTAAATATAAAAAATTACGAAAGATACACGTAAGTATCATTTTAAAAAAAAAAAAATGGGACATTTAAGTGCCAACTCCTGCGAATGATGCTGAAAATCCCATGTTGTATTTAAAAAAAAAAATATAATTTGCTTACGTGGCTCGCCGGAGAGCTGAGTCAACAAAGAATAGCCAAAACAATGTCGTTTTACCTCTTATTTAAATTTTAATATAAATATAAATATTAATTTAATTTTAAAATAATTCTTAAAAAAAAAGGAGAAGCAGGTTGCTGAAGGCGAGGGCTATGTAAGCCCTCACCACCACCGCCCCACTATTACGAGCCAGGGCTCGGCAACTCCAGTTGACCCTCCCTCCACCGACGCCAAAAAGGGCCAGCGATGGCGGGGAGGTGGCAGTGAGGGCTTGCACGGCCCTCGCCTTCTATGATCTACTTCTCCTTCTTTTTTTTCTTTTTTTTTCTAGTTATTAAATTTATTTTAAATTTTAATTTAACTAATATTTACATTACAAGTCAAATCCAAAGCAAAATGATGTTGTTTTACACTTGTCTCGTCGAAAACTATGTCAGTATTTTGGCTAAATTTTCTCGCATAATTGACATTTAATTGATTTATTTTGCTCTAATTTTGACATTTAAGTATATATTTCCAAACTTTTGACATTTAAATGTCCTTCGTGCCAAATTTTAGCACTTCATGTGTCCGCATCCCAATATTCTAGGGTCTTTAGTTTGTCGGTGAAGTAATAGTAGAACCATACAACATGTCCTCCGATAGATGTCACCGAAGCATTAATATACTTCTCGAGGTTGGTTAGTGGCCTTTGTGATAACACTTTGCTTCTAATCAAGTCTTGCCTTGACTAACCCGTGAGATATGTTAAGATTTAAGTAGTCAGTGAATCGAAGATGCCATGAACTATGTTTTATTTCTTGGAATTGCAAATTCAAGAGTAATGGGTGAGGAGTGATGTGTACCAATTGATGTAAACAAGGAATGATGTTGATGTCTCGCTCTTTCATAGTCCAATAGCCAATTGCATTGGTAGTAGGGAAAAGTACCAAAAAAGTTCTAAACTTATGGCATTGATACAAATTCAATCATAAATTTTTCAATTTGACTAATTTAGTCCTAAATCTTTTCACATTAATACAAATTCAGTCCATTTGGCCAAATATGACTAGTCGGCATTGATGTGGATGCCAGTTGGCCAACAAACTTTGACGTGGCAAATTTTAAATAATTTTTTATTTTTTGAATTTTTTTTTGAATTTTTTCCTTTTCCTTTTCCTTTTCCTTTTTCCTCTTCTTCCACTTGGCCTTCTTCTCTGATAATGGCCGCCAAGCCTCCAACAACTCACTGACCATTGGGCAAGGGCTGTGACCCTTACCGGCAGCCGTTAAGGGCTTGGCAGCCCTCGTTTGGCAAGGGCTAGTGGCCAACCATTGCAAGGAATCCGAGGAGTAAGAAGAAAAAAAAAGGAAAAAGAAAATATAAAGGAAAAGGAAAAAGAAAAAGAAAAAATTAATAAAATAATTCAAAAATAAATTATTAAAAATTCTCATGTTAACATTGACCGGATGTTCGGTGTTCATGTCAAGCACTATCAAGTCAAAATTGGTCGGATTGACTGAATTTGTATTAATGTGAAAACACTTAAAATTGAATTGATCAATTGAAAGGTTTAAGATTAAATTGGTACCAACACCATAGATTTAGGGCTTTTCCCATTAGTAGTGTTTTAGGCCCTCATCATTGGAGAAGCATGTTGATTTTTGAGATATCCCATCTACAACATGACATTAGTATTGATTTTATATTAGTATAAGTGTCTTGAGGACATTAGGATAATATAGCACACAAACCTCTCAATAAATTGCGTCAGCAACTGAAGTTTTTTACATGAACTGACAACGTCATAAACATTGTCAATCAATGTGATCATACACGTGATCTTGGTGCTCATCTCTCAGAAGTCTCCTAATTGTGGTTCATAGACCATTAAAGCATTTAATAAGGATGATTGGTTCCCAAGCGGTCTGATTCCCAACCCATAATCGAGAATCTAACCGAAGAGACCAATTCTCAATTTCCAAACAGTGGATCGAAGGGACCGCTTCTCAATTTTCAGAACGAGAATTGGACCAAAGGAGGTTGGAACCAAGGACTGGATTGGATTGATCGGTCCGAATCGGTTCTTGGGTGGTCCAAATAAAACTAATCTCATGTGCTTCCAACACTTTATACATACATGAAAAAATATTTAACTATCTCGAGCATGAGTGTGAATCCACTAATCGACTACATCACAAAAACTTGACGCTTGATCTCAACCAAAGGGCCGAGGAATAGGCCTAAAAAGAAGCTGCTAGGCTTGGGATTGATACACGAATCTCTTAGGCTCACTGCTGTTTGTTCAACATAGGACTTGTCTTTGTGTTGCACTAAGGAGGCCTTGTTTTTGCATGAAAATTTGAGTATAAATTGTTTTTTCATGTCTTTAATGAAAAGTTAAAATTTGTTAAATTTATAATCGAGTCTAGTTTGGGCGGTCAATTCTATCTCTGGAATCGAGAATCAAACCGACATTCATCATTTCCAATATTGTGGAATTGGGAATCTCGACCGGCAACTTTGAGAACCGGACCCGGTCGGTGGTTCCTGTCCGATCGGACTTCCCAATTGTGGTGGTTCTTTTTGCTCATTTCTAATAAGGTATGTTTCATTAATCTATCTCGGCAAAACTCCACCTTGTTCAACTCCAAATTCACCTCCCGCCTAAAAGAGATTGGAGTTCGATTGATAAGAACATATTGGAATTTAGACTAATAAGGTTGTTATTGGTTGATTGCTCAAAGGACGGGCTAGATACAAAAAAGTATAAGAGACATAGCTGTAATTAAAGTAATTTATATTAAAAGAAGGTCACCCAAGTAAATTATGAGCTTTGAAAAAAATAAAAAGTAACAAGAAAAGGGACCTGTTGGGCTCCGTATAACGAGGAAGGCCTTACAAATTCTTCATTTACAAGGCCCACCTATACATAATTCGTCCGATATTGGGTTTATCTTCTTTGGGCTATATAAATCGTGTCTTCTTCGCTAACCCGCCATAGAAATTGGGTCAGTTTGACTTGTTTTATTAAGAGAAATGGAAGATTTAGTGGGCCGAAAACTTCGACCTTCCAAATTGCTAACTTCGTCTCTATAAACAGATTGCACTATGTTGAAATCGAGCCCAGCCAAATCGAGCAAGAAGGGTTCAAGCGATCGCACTGATCTTCCACACACATGTTCATGAGCCATCCGACTTCCAATCCGTTGGACCTTCAGTAAAGGTGCATGTCCAAAGTGCGATTTATCTTTTTCGCCCAAATATCGTCTCCTTTATTATTTTCCAAACATACACAAGAGAAAGTCTTAGCTTCATTGATGATGGTTTCGCCTCTGAATCCATAAAAGGAAGTGGAAAATTGTCCACAACATCATAAGCTTTATTACGCTTTTATCAATTGATCTTAAATTTCTCATTTTTATCAATTAAGTCTTAAAAATTTCACATTTTGCCAATTAAGTCGATTTTCGGTCAATGTTAATGAAATCGCAAACATGGACGACAGCGTTAGTGTCATTATGGATGGCTGTCTTAACAAGTAATGAACAATTTTTAATGTTATTTTAATATCCTTTTTATTTCTTCTTCCTTTGCTAGTGATGACCACTAGCCACAACCCACTGAGTGATGGCTGGGCCGACTAGCCTCATTGGGCGAGGTTGCCCTTGCCTCGGTGAGGCTTAGCCTTGCCTAAGCCAAGGTGGTCTCACACCAAGCGTTGCTCAAGCCATGGTCAACCACTGACAAAAGGAAGAAAGAAACAGGGAAAAAAAATGAAAAAGAGAAAAATTAATAAAAAATTATAATAATATTAAAACATTATTAAAAGTTGTCAACTTTAGTAAATTTCAATTAAAATTGGTTTGATGGACTTAAATGATTAAAAGTGAAAATTTTTAGACTCAATTGACAAAATCGAAATGTTTATGATCGAATTGACAAAAGTATAATATATTTGGAGTTTCTGAATAATTTTCCTAAAAGGATGCTTCATACAAGCATAATAAACCCTTAACATCTTCCCTAAGCGATTCTTTGAAACCACTCGCATCCTTCATCATGAATGTTACAAACATGCTTACAAACACAAGCAACGTAATTTGTGCGTATGCGTTGCTAATCGGTATGTATATATGCAAATAATCTTTTGCTCCTGTATGGAAATAGAAGCATTCTAGTATGAAGATAATCGTCAAAAGCCCAAGCCCCTAGGTTGTTTCATTTAAAATGGCTTGCAACACATTCTTGATTTCCACTTCAAAGTAGTATCCCAATCCTAATTGTCGAATTGCATCGGTCTTGTCGAATTGCATCGGTCTACTAGAACTCTTCCACCATTTCACAACAAATCAAATCCTTCGCACCTCCCTTCATCTTCTCGACCTTTTCTTCCCATTTGTATTTTCAGCAAAAGGACACAAAACTACCGTGAAAGGGATATGTCTCGACTTTTTGTCCTACAAAGGAGTGCTCATCTTCATAAACTACTATGACTTGTTTTTATTAACAACACCTTTACGATTAAATATTTTCACACTAAACAAAATGAATACAATTGTCAAAATAAAGAGTTGAATAACTAATTTACATAACTTAAAACTTTAATAAATTTTGCTCAAATCATGGTGATCCAAGTTAATTCATAAATTAAAATTATGATCTTCTTGTGACCAACTAAAAATGAATTTTATTTAAAAATTTAAGTATATTGGATTTGTTTGATTAAAATTTTTTTACCTCAATGCTTTTTCCTTTTGTACAACCCCATTTTTTCACCATGCCAACTTCCAAAATTTTCAAATATTCAGTAATTCTTTGAAATCTCATTAAGTTAGGTTAAAATACATGTATGGATTGTTAATTTGACTTTTAATGAATTTAGAATTGGTGAAATTATTTTTCGTGAGTACTTTGCAACAAAATTGAGTTTTACATTTAAGTAGTTATTCAAAGTATTAAAAGGGTCAAGAGGGAATTTTCATTTTCTTTATGAAAAAATAGTTATAGATAATTGAGAATTTTCTATCAAGATTTGTTTCGCTTATTGGTTCAACCGGTTGCCCATTCCCCTTGAATGGGAATTTATGGTCTACAAGATTTTTATTCCCTTTGAATAACAATGCCTTTCTCTTTTAAAAAAAAAAAAAATAGAATGCTCATTGAAAACTTCCATATTTTAGAGTACATTTTCTACTATTCACAACTATTTCTGAACTGATTATTTATTTATTTATTTTAATCTAGATTTCAAAATCTTTACCCTTTATTTTTCATTTTAGACAAAAAGCACCCGAGTAGTTTCATCTAGACCCGTTAAACGGGTGGGTCGAATCGGGTTAGAGTTGGGTCATAAATGGTCCGACCCAAATTGACCCATTTAACCCGTTTATGACCTATTTATTGTAATGCAAAATTTTTGACCCATATCCGACCCGACCTATACCCAATCCATACCCGACCCATTTAACGAAACCTTAAAAAGCTTTATATATATTAAAAATGGTATTGCTAACATGGTTTTATACAACACATGGACAATTTTTATAATTTTTAAAATAATTATTTAAAAAAAATCGAATTTTAATTATTTTTTATTTTTAAAAATTAAAATTTTAATTATTTTTTATTTTTAAAAAATTAAATTTTAATTATTTTTTTTTAAGAATATAATTTTTAATTTTCTTTTTCTTTTCTGTTTTCTTTTTCTTTTTTCTTCTTCCTTTTCTTTGGTCGGTTGCCAGCCACAACGACAGCGTGACTAGCCATAGGCAAGTGGCTCACTTGGCTCGTTGACCCCGGCAAGCTCAAGGCTCGCTAGATTGGTGAGGCTTGAGCCTTGCCCGCGTCGGCGAGCTCGAGTCTCGCCGAGATCGGCAAGGCTCGAGTCTCGCCGGACGTCAACGAGGCCTCCGCCTTTGCGGCCGGTCGCCGGCCATTCTTGTGCCACCCTACGGAAGAAGGAAGAAGAAAGAAAAAAAGGAAAGAAAAAAGAAAAGAAAAAGAAAATAAAAAAATAATTATACTTTCGATTTTTATAAAAAAATATTTTTGTAAAGTTAAAGAGGGAAGAGAGAGATTGTGGGTTTGGGTTGAAAATGGGTTCTAAATCTAACCCATTTAAGACCTACTTAATACCCACCTATATTAAGTCTTTAATTGTTAAACTCATTTAATTAGTTCCTTCAAAAAACAAGTGACCCATATATGACCCATTTATGATTTAAATGAGTCATATATGGATCTAAGACTCATTTTGCCACCTTTCGTCAATAAAGAGGGAATGTTGAGTTTTTTAACATAAAGAAACAAATGTCTTCAATAATGAAACCAATGAAATGTTAAATATAAAAATCATATGTGGAAAAACAAGATCAAATGTAAACAAACCTACGGCCATTGTTAAGTCGAAAATTCTCGGAGATTCGGCAAAATTACCGGCACACTCTACTAATCCAATTCTCTCGCATCTTTGATAGTGTATTCCAAATAAGAAGGTTTCCATTAGACCTTGTGATTGTCCTTAAGAAATGAATGGTCGTTCCTTTTATATACTGTCTCCCATAAAAGTGATTATCAAATTGATAATTATTACGAAGAGGTACGAAGCGTGAAAAAATTGCATATGGAATAACCGCTACTTTAAAGAGAAAACATGAATCATGGCGATTATCCTCTAAGAACGAGTAATATCTTCTATGTATCACAATGCATCTTATTTATTTAATATTAGCCTATATATGCCAACATATCTTAATGAATACACCCTATGTTTATTCTAGAAAATGTTATTCTCATAAACAATAGAATGTGTACACCAAAAATTGAGAATCAACATTACAATAGAATAAAAGTTTTCACACAATAAAAATCGTCCATATGACGACAAATCACTTGATGTGACCTATTCCTATACTGGTTATATGATCCTTATACTTTATTGGTGACATACCTTTAGTCAAAAGATAAGCTATCGTTAATTTAGTGCTAACATCTACTACTTTATTTTCCTTAATATGTTCTCTTATGGTTAAATATTTGATGTCGATATGCTTATTTCAATTGCCACTTTTGGCATTTTTAGCTATAAAAACTGCAATTGAATTGTCACAATATTTTTAATGGCTTAAAAATAGAATCAACAATTCTAAGCCTATAAATGAAACTCTTCAACTATACACCATGTGAGGTAGCCTCAAAATAAGAAACGAACTTAGCCTCCATAGTGGAAGTAGCCGTTAAAGTCTGCTTTACACTTTTCCAAGATATGGCTACTGCTTAGTGAACATAAGAATGTATCTAGATGTTGATTTTCGAGAATCAACGCAACCCATGAAGTTCGCATTCGAATAACCGACTATTTCCAAGTTCTCGGTCCGTCTATACATAAGCATGTAGCTTTTGGTACCTTGAAAGTATCTCATTACTTTCTTGCAGCTTGCCAATGGTTCATATTTGGATTACTCTGATATCTTCCAAACATTCCCACAGTAGAGGTGATGCTTGGTCGAGTGCAAACCTGAGCATATATCAAGCTTCCGATAGCAGAAACATTTGGAATGTTATTCATTTGTTCCCATTCTAGATCGTTCTTCATGCACTGATTCAAATTAAATTTGTCACCCTTCACAATGGGTGCTATACTTAGTGAGCAATCTTTCATCCGAAATCTCTAGGACCTTATTAATATAGGTTTCTTGAGATAGTTCTAAAATTCCTCAAGGTTTATCTCTATGAATTTTAATGCCAATGAAATAAGATGCCTCATCCATATCCTTCATGTCAAAACTTTTAGAGAAAATTGTTTCTCCTCATGTAGCAACCCATTATCATTGATTGCAAATAAAATATGATCCACATATAGCACAAGGAAACAAATTTTGCTCCCATTGACCTTTTGGTATATACATTGATCCATGGCATTCTCTACAAAATCGAATGAAGAGATGACCTCATGAGATCTTAAGTACCATTAGCGGGATGCTTTTTTCAAGCCATATATGGATTTTTTAAGCTTGCACACCAATTCCTCACCTTTACTAGAGGAGAATCTTTTAGGTTGTTTTATGTAAACCTTCTCCTTTAGTTTCCTATTGAGGAATGCCGTTTTCATATCCATTTGATATAATTTCATATCAAAATAGGCAACCAATGGCAAAACAATACGGAGATAATTTTTTTATATACGGAGAAAATGTCTACGTAGATTCATTTATTTTGAGTAAATCCTTTAGTAACGAGTCTAGGTTTATATCTTTCAATATTGCCCAATGAATCCTTCTTAGTTTTGAAGACTCATTTGCAACTAATGGTCTTCACACCATCATGCAACTCAACCAAACGTTAGACTTCGTTAGATGCCATAGAACTTATCTCTTCTTCCATGGTATTATACGACAAATTAGATTTATCACTATTCATGACTTGTGAAAACGTTTTAGAATCATTTTCTGCTCCAATATTATAGTCGATTCTTATAAATACACGGTATAATTACTAGGAATTGCTTATTTCCTTATTCTAGTGTCAACATTCTCTTGAGGAGCGTGTTGATCAACTAGTTGTTCAACATTTCGATAATTGATAAACAACTAGATTTACTCAGATCAATATCGAAGTGATTGTAAAGCTTTAATGATTGGTTGTTCAATAGTCGGTTGAATTGAAGGGGTATTATGAACAACAACCAACCTTATATCCGAGGTGAAAGGTTGAGTGTTTGAATGATCATTCTTAGGAATAAAGTCCTTTGATCGATCACCCCCACTAATTAAACCATTTTCAAGAAACCTAGTGTTTCTTGATTCCACAATCCTAATGATATGAGATGAACAATAAAACCTACATCCTTTGGATCTATCGGTATATCTAATGAAATACCCACTTATGCTCATTGAGTCCAACTTTTTTTCTAGTGGATTGTAGACTCTCATTTCAAACGGGCATCCCCAAATGCGTACATGTCGCAAATTCGATTTCCAACCTTTAAACAACTCAAAAGATATCTTTGGGACAGCTTTGATCGAAACTCGGTTTAATTGTACACTGCTATCTTACGCATCATATCCAATAAAGTTCGGTTTCTTCTTTCCGTTACACCATTTTGGTCCGGAGAAGTAGGTATGGTATACTGGGCAACTATCTCATGCTCTTCAAGAAACTTTGCAAATGGACCAGGTGCTTGTCCATTTTCAGTGTATTTACCATAGAATTTCCTACCTCTATTTGATCTCATGTTTTTAATTTGTTTGTCGTATTGTTTTTCTACTTCCACCTTAAATACTTTAAATGCATTTAATGCTTCATGTTTATTATGAAGCAAGTAGAGATACATGTAACGTGAGTAGTCATGTGACACTCCAAATTTTCTTTTGTTTGTCGGCTTAAGTTAAGTATATTATAGATTAAAGTTACTGATTTGATTAAAACACCAAGTGTTCTTTTAGTTCGACCACGACGCACTCTTCCGTGCATGGGAGGATTTTCTTTCAAGAGGAATTTTATTCTCCTCAGTAGCAGCTAGGTGGAGCTAAATAGGAAGGGGGGGAGGCCACACGTGTACTTCTATTTTTTTCTTCTTTCCTAAATAGTTTAACTATCGATTTTCTTCATTTCAGTTCTTTTCTTTCTTCCCCCAACCGAGACACCCAACTCTTCTCACTCTTAGTTTCGCTCGTTCCGCCAAAGATCGACTCGAGCTCAGCCCCTCTTAGCCCCGCCTTCTTCCAACAGCGAGATCGTCGCTGCCTTGCCCGTTGGAGCTCCTCGTCGTCGGCCGTGAAGCCCCAACTCGCTCGACGCCTCCTCCCTCTTGCCGATGAAAGATCCGGGCAAGTGAAGTTGTCTTCGTGGTCTCAAGTTCATGGGTTTGCCCCCGCCTTGTGTTGTATGTTGATTTAGGGTTGGGTGGCTGCATTGGGGGTGCAGGGGCACGCTTAAACGTTGGGTTTTGGGGTAGGATAGGATCTGATTTTGAATTGCCATGGCTGGTAGGTGGTGGATATCGCATTCCACCCGGTCGACAACCCACCAACCCATAGTTTCCTTCCCTCTCTCTTCCATTTCTCTCTTTTCTTCCCTCGGCTTGAACATACCGAGCCTTGATGTCCCCGTTTTGGTATATACGGGTTAGCCGAGAGTCCGAATAAGAGCTGGGGCGAGAGAGAGAGAGAGAGAGAGAGAGAGAGAGAGAGAGAGAGAGAGAGGTGCGGATTGAGCGGGTGAGAACGATTCTTGATTTGATGATTCTGTTTTGGGCTCATTTGGGCTGGTCAGCAGGTTGGATGGGTGTTCGGTGACTTACGTGTGAGGCTTAGGGATGGTATGGTGTAAGTCGGAGCAAGAGGGAGGCTGTGGTCCATTGTTGTTGGGTAGGAAAGGCTGATGAGCTATGAAATGGGCTTACATGTTGACTTAGGAAGGTCGAGACTTCAATTGTGGCTTTGGATGGATTTCTCGAATTGTTTGTGATGAATCACTAGTGGTTAACGCTCGTTTAGGTGCTATACATGTGTGGTCGAGGCTCAAATGGGGTTTGTGAGGGGACTAATTAGCTAGGAGTAGGCGAGTGTAGATGCTAGAGTTCATGGTTTGGTCCGTCCGGAAGAAAAGCTCGTTGAGGTTGCTGGTTTGCTGATTTTCTGTCATCAAATGTATTAAGAATTGGATGAACTTATTTTCTGGAAAGTTGTGCAATACATTCTGATCTACGACATATATTTAATTGAAATTTTTATGAGTTAAACCGATCCACATGAAGACTTGATTTTATATTGTTAGTGAGCTGTTCAGTACTGTGAAATCACGACCTCAGTGTGCTTTTGAATTTCTATAAAATTATTGAGTTAGAATATGAATTTACTTCCTTAATGAAAGTAGTAGGAGACATGTAGGTGCAGAACATATCAAAATTTCAAAGCATTTTACTGAGTATTGAACTTCGAAATGGGCTAAACCTCCCGGTTGTTAGTTCTATTCGGCAGAAGGAATTTTGAGCTGCATGGACCACATTGCTGCTCTTCTTAACAGAAGGAACCAGACTTGGTTTCCTTCTTGAAAATTGTTCATTTAGGGCCTTACTATCACGTATTAAAACTTGAGAGTTTTCTGTAATGGTTTACTATGGTTTTGGCTCTAAACACCGAGACTAGTCGCTTTCTGCTAGTTCTGTCTATGTTAGTAGATTCGAGTTTTCTGCAAGAAAATGTTGGACTCTTACCTTGTTGCTTCTAATGAGGGTTCTTATATACCTTGTAGTATTTAACAATGTATGTTTAGACCTTGGTGTGATTGTTAGTATACTTGGAGTTGTTGGTGCTGCAACAAGGTGGAATTATGAATGTGTGTAGTTGGCTAAGGAGCCAATGAGAGACCCGGGTGTCGGGATGTCTAGAGAGGGTGACGGGAGTAATGGTATTCTCTCTAGGGACTGAAAAAGGGTTGAATAACTTCTCAGGGGACCTCGTGACGCTAGGTTGGGTGCGAGGGTACATGGTGGAGTGTCGTCTTCCTTGGGTGATTGTGAACCTCGTGACGCCAGGTTGGGTGCGAGGGGTACAGGGTGGAGTGGCGTCTTCCCCTAGGTGATTGTTGTAGCTAGACTTCTAAAGATTCTGCAAATTGATAATTTGTTTACCTATTTGTCTTGCTATTGGCCAACTCTAAGTTAAGATTAACTGCCCACTTGTTGAGTTTTTATTTTGAAAACTCACACTTGTTTATTATGTCTTTTCTTCAGATTAGAAGGTGACCAAGGAACGCTCGACGTGTGGGAGAGTTTTGTTTTTTTCGTTGTTTTGATAGTATGTACATACTCAACAGGAGGCGGGATATTAAGTGTTTATGGCTCCTAGTGTTTTTTTTTTTTGTTGGTAGAAATCCCCCTCCTTAGCCTCATCTCCCGATGTGTACGGAAACAAAGTTTTTAGTAAATATAGTCGAGTGCGCTTCGGTTTCTTATGACTCAGCTTAGAATGAAATTTATTTTATGATCTAAAATTAATCTCCCCTAATTTATAAAGCAAGTCATGTGACTTGACCTGAGATCCTGGGTGTCACAAGTCATCTATGAAAGAGATGAAATATTTCAGATCATACGAGTCCAAATCTGCACTACAAATATCCTATATATGATTTCTAATATTTTTGTACTTCTCGTGGCATATTTCTTCGTCTTGTTAGTTTGTTTTCCTTTATGCAGTCCATACAAGTATCTCAATCAATAAAATCTAAAGGTACCGAGTACTCCATCATTTACCAATCGCTTAATTTATCTATGGAGATATGTCACAATCTCATCCGGTGCCATAATATAGATGAATCTTCATTTACAACACATCATTTTATATCGGTGTTGTCATGAACATGCATCGCATTATAATAAGCATTGTCTCGTAAATCAATTTGAAAAAGACCATAAGACAAAGTACAACTCCTAATAATTTCATATTTAAATGATAAACATAAGTTTGAATTTGAAAACTTAAAAGAGTAACCCAAATGTACAAATCTTAAAGCTGAAATTAAGTTTCTAAAGAAACTAGAAATATAAAATGTCATTTTCAAATTCAAAATAAAGCCACTACTGATAATTAGTTTATATGTCTCAATAGCTTCCATAGACGAATGCATCTTGTTTTCTCTATAGATGCTTTATTCACTTCCCAATGGCTTTTTATGGTTTAAAAACCCTACAAGGAATTTGAAGTGTGGATTATAGATCCGAATCAATCCACCAAGTGTTGTTACTCACATTAGCTATATTAGATTCATAATAAATACAAGAAATTGGATTATTTTTCTTCTCGAGCCCGCCCCTTAAATCAAGCAATTCTTCCTAATGTGTCCCCTCTTTTACTTTTGAAGAAATATTTGGATTCTTTCTTAATGTCACTTTAGGGAGGTATCTTACTCTTTCCTTTTCGCTTACCATGACTCCTATTCTTTTCTTGTATTGCCAAATGAGTACTTTCTCCCGATTCCATAATCAATTTTTCTTCCTTTTGAACACATATGGTCATGAGTTTATTAATTGACCATTTATTCTTATGTATATTATAAGAGATCTTAAAAGGTGCATACTATTGTGGGAGAGTATTCAAAATATAATACGTAAGAAAATATTCGGATATTTCAATCTCAAGGTTCTTAAGCTAAGCTGCAATATCCTCATCTTAATGATGTACTCACACACACTTCTAACACCGATGAGCTTCAACGATGAAAACTTTATAATTAGGGTCATGGCATGCGTCTTTTCGGAAGTCTCAAACTATGCATGGTGGCCTCCAACAAAGCCTTAACATTGCTATGTTGAGTAGCTGAAACATGGATACTAGGAGATATTTTAGCCTTAATGTCGCACTAAGACGGTTGGATTGCTCCTATTAATCATAAATGGCTATCTCAGCTGTAGTGCTCAAATTAGTAGGAGCAGATAATTTGTCTTTCCTTATAATATAGTCAATGTCCATCCCCCTAATTGAAGAAGAATTAACTCATTCCAAATGTTATAGTTTTCACAATTAAGTATGGGAACATCATACTTAAATTCAGAGAAATTCATAGGTTGCAAAACTGAATATCAAACGATTAAATAACTTATGTCATAAAATATGAGACAAAATATACATAAATCATGTTTTACCATTGTAAACATATCACAAATATAAATCACATAACATAAAACTGCCTATAGCTAAACTTTTAATTTAAATAGATTCATAATTACATCATGAAGAAACTATCATATTATATACCTTTTGCTAATTCCTGTGGGTAAATTAAGAAAAATAATATGACATTTCATCCTAATTAATCATATTAATATAGTGAAAATTCTTATGGGATAAAATACATCATATTAATATAATTAATTACAATCAATGTCAATTTCTAAATATGATTCAGAATCTCTTAATATATAATTTAATTAATTAAAGATGTTGTGGCTACTCTCTAATTAATTAAAATATATGGATCATTGGACATTTAATTTCATGCATAAAACATTCAAAAAAATGCATGAAAGGGCAAAAATAATAAATGAATGCACCAAGAGGCAGAATAGTAAAATAAATTTGGCTAAGGACATAACTGTAAATTTAACGTCAAGGGAAAAATCATAATAATAGCAAAAAAGAGGGGGCAAAACTACAATAACAACCAAGAAGGAGGGCAAAATGGTAGATAAGCGGAAAAAGGGCTAACGGACGCGTGCCGTAATGGCATGTGCCCTCTTCAATGGGCGAGCACATGGCCCTCATGTGCTTGTAACTGCCCTGGCGTGTGAGTCACACACCCTGTAGTTGTGGGCGTGGCTAGGAGTTATGGGTGCTGTTTTTTCTTTTTTTTCACCTAAATTTTTGCATAAAGAATGAGTTAATTTTTACCCAAAAAAAAAATAAAATAAAATTACATAGCATATAATTTTAGGCATTTGATATATTCAATAATGCTTTTATATATTCAAACGATATATAATGAGAGGTATATTTCATTGAAAATTGAAATGTTTACTGGAATATTTTAGATGTGATATATATTTAAGCACATTAATCTTGGTAATATGCATTTTCAATATAATAAAAAATATCAGATCTTTCAATTGTAGATCGGCATGAACAAAGAAAATAAAATGAAATAAAATCATAAAGATTACCCCTTGGTCGCACGACATGCAATCGAAAAGAAGAAGGAAGTTTTGCTTCTTCCATACGTGGACTCAATTTCGTTGCATATAAAAAAGGGGGGGCGCAAGAGAGAATTCGGGGAGGAAAATTCCGCGAAAAATTCGTGCGAAAAAATTCGCGCAGAGGAGAGAATTCGTGAGAGGGGGGGGGGGGGCTTTATTTTCCTTTCGTTCAAAATTGGGAAAGAAAAGTCAAAAGGAGACTTGACTTCTGCAAGAGAGTACAGCAGAGAAAGAGACAGAGAAGGACGTGAGAGAGAGAGAGAGAAAAAAAAGAAAAAGGAAAAAGAGGAGGAAAAGTAGCGACTGTTCATCTCCTTCGTGAGTCCCCGCCGGTGTCGCTGCTGCCGCGCCTCCTCTGACCGCCGTTGCTCCTGCACCCCTGCGCCACCCGCCGTCGCAACGCCTCCACCACCGCCGCTCCGCCAGCATCCCGCCAGCCGCCGGAGATCTCTCTCACTCGTGAGCTCGCGCCGCGCTGCGTCCCGCCTCCTCCGCAGTCGCCGAACCCCAGCGCCGGCCGCCATACCAGCAGCCCTGTTCGTCCCCCGTGCCGGTCTCTGTGTCCGGCAGTCAGCCCGAAGCGCGACGCCAGCCACTGTCGCGCCCCGCCTCGCCAGCCACCGCCGTGCATCACCGGCGTCTCCTGCCGCTCGCTCGTCGCAGCAACCTGCACAAGCACCGACGCCCCGACACCACTGATGCCGACATCTCCGAGCACCACCAGACGCCCTGACGCCAGCAACTCGCGCCCCTGAGCCTCTGATTGCCGCGTCGCTGTTGCCGCTCCCCACCGCGCCACCTCTGCTGCGCCTGCACTAGCATCCGACGCCCCCCACTCTGCTTCGCCCGTCCCTCTGCAGCTCCGGATCCGCTACCCGACGTCGTGCCTTCGAAGCCTGCGGCCTGCGAATCCCGCGAGCACTTCCACGCTGGTCGTCGTTGCTGCTGCCAGCGTCCTAAGCCACGAACCAGCTGTAGCAGCTCGCCGTGCCAGCCATCGCACGCCCTTCACTCGCTCTGCAGCAGCCACCGGCCTCACCGTCGCCGCCCGCCAGCCTTCGCCGGAGCTCCGACGCCGGTCCGCCAGACGACCCAACAGCCAGCAACGCTGCGCTTCCGCCTGCAACTTGGTCACCCATCGCTCGCTCCTACTCCCATCGCGCCGCTGTCTTCTTGAGTCCCCTTAGGTAGTTTTTATTTCTATTTTTTTTCATTTATTTTATTTTATTTTTTTAAAATTTAGTTATTTAAATTGTAATATTGGATGTCAATATTCATTTCATGAATCTTGTAAGCATTATCCGCGGGGGTTTTGCCCAAAATTATTATAATTATTAATTTGATCCGTAAAATGTCGGATCATTTTAATTATATTAATTTTTGGGGTATTTTGATAGTATTTTAATTGTTAAATCATCATAATTATTAATTTGATCCTAAGACACCTGGATCAGATTTTTAATTATTTTGAATTTTTGTTGTGATGTTTAGGGTTAGAGTAATCGAATTGAGTGACCCGTTTTTTTGATTATTTTAATCATTTATTTGTTAAATATCTTGATTGTTTAGATGTAATGTTTATTCGATAATTGCTTGTCTTAGAAAAACACTAAAAAAATGTAAAAATAAAAAAATCAAATCTTGCACGAATATGTTGATTTCATAAATTAGGATTGCATTTTTATATTGCACGTCTAGATAATAATTTTTGGAGTAAAAATAAAAAAATCAAATCTTGCATCGGAATATGTTGATTTCATAAATTAGGATTGCATTTTTATATTGCACGCCTAGATAATAATTTTTGGAATGGATTAGGATTGATTTTTTTCTTTTAAATAATGTTTGCACATTTTAATAATCTCATTTTTCTAAAAGAATAGTTTTCTAAGATATGATAGGGTTTAAGTCAAATTAATCCCTAAAATAAATTAGAAAATTATTACTTTTTAGATAGTTTAATTAGGGTTTTTATTAATTATGAATTTCAATAAAAAACACAAGAATATTAGGTGCATGTCAATTAGTTTGCATGTTAGGTTCATTTAATTAGAAATACATTATTAGTAAAATTAGGTCATGTAGTTAAAATGCATATTATATGGTAAAATTCGATTTCAAGATAAAGGAAAACCTAAAAATTAATTGCTTGCTTTGTGTGTTTATTTTTTAATGCAATTTATTTGATTTATTGAGTGTTTAATAATGATTGAGCACCGTGTGATCACTTCATCGCATTTATAGTGATTTAAGGTTAAAATAAATCTAAGCGCCCCATAAAACATTTTTGAAAATAAAAGGAATGGTACCGAATGGGCATTAAAGAAATCTAGTGTAACCAAGTCCTCGTACCCAAAGTCTCTTATTCGTAGGAGTAAAATAATTTTAAAGTTATTTTTCTTAAGTGTTTAATCGACCTCACCATAACCGATTAGTGGCGGCATAAATAAAATCCGTCGCCATAAATAAAATCCATTTGCATGTTAAACCTAAGTTGCGAATTGGTATGAGCTTGGGAGAGCCCGAGCTAAGCTAAAACTTAAAGAGATCGAATTGCCTAAACTCTACATTTTTTGGGAATTTAGGTCGCGACAAGCGCGTGGCGCCCATATGCCAATTGTTCCACGCGTGGGGCCATGCACCTTCTTCCTCATGGCGGTGTGACCATATTGGTTCGAAGTTGAGCGGTGGATCCTCGAATTTGGCCGAAATCGGCAATTTTTCTCTTGACCCCAAAATGGCCGAATTACTGTTCACATAAAAAGCCCCAAAAATACACCAAAAATTCGACAAAAACAAAGCAAATGCACTAAACATGCTCGAGATACCAAATGTTTAGACATAAAAAAATTATATACGGAAAAAAAAAATTAAATGTAAACAAACCTCCAACTACTCTTTCGTGAAAATTTATGGAGATTCGGCGAAATTATAGACATCGCTCTATTAACCCAATCCCTTCGCGTATTGATGTGCCGTGATTCTAAATGTGAGAGGGTTTTACGTTAGACTTTATGATTGCCCTTAAGAAAATGAACGATCGTTTTTTTTTAATATATTGTCTCATCAAGGCCGTTGCAAATGGACGGGTTGTCACGAAGTACGAACCATGGAAAAATTGTGGTGGAATAACCGCTACTTTAAAGAGAAAACATTGGTCCAAAAATGTGGATCACGTATATATAGACACACACATATGCATATAACATGAAAGCCATTACCTAAGTTCCTTATTTGTCCGAAAATTCATAGTAAGACGGATAAAAGTCATTATTTTAAGATCATCGCTAAGATTCACATATTGAGCTTGGACCATTGCCACAAAAAGGGGGGAAAACCGAGATCAAGAGGCCATATCACATAATTCTCACCTGGTCTATTTATGCTGTGGTTTTTCCTAGATATGTTCGGGAGACCAGGGAGAGGCTTGGTAATTTGATATGGTCTTGGCACATGATTTGAGCTTGAGTTATTATTATATTTTAGGAAGTAGTTGCGTTCTCCCTTAAGCTCGTTTTGGAGATCCAAACTTTTCAAGAAAAATATCCGATAAACTTTGTTACACTCCTGTATCGTAGGGAGCCCAACATGGCCATAGTTGACATTGCAGTCCAAAGGGAAAGGAAAGGAAAGAGGGAAAAATCTTGCATAATATGGAATAAATGGTTGTAAATTAGGTAGAACTGCCAAATAATTCATGAGCGCCACTTGTTATTTGCGACATAATTAGCGTAATTTATTAGAGGCACAATTGGTTGCTCGCACGCTTTATGAGGACGGGTTGGATGAGGATCAACTGAGGTTGTCTTTGGTCTCGCGATCCGGAATCCCATGACCGTCCCCGTATTGATAGAACGGTTAAGACGCTATGCGCAAGATTCAGACACGCACCGCGAAAAGGCCCGGGGCATGGATTGTAGCAGAGAAAGCATCATCGTTCAATTGTTTCCGGGCGTCTTGCACTAGACTTTTTTATGTGTTGTCGAGTTGTTTTCGGGAAGCTCCGGTTTCCATTCATGTAACAATGTAGTGACTTGAAATTATCTTCTTTACCAATTCATCTTGCAATATGTATGTTCCTGATCATCAAAGGTGTGACAAATTGAATTGCAAAATTGGATGGTTAATCTAAAGAAAACTTATGATGAGGTGCTCAAATCGTTCGTGAGTCGAGATCGTGAGGAGCAATACATAAAAAACGTTGGGATGTTATGTTATTCTAGATCTCTTTGGATAATTTGTCCGAAGTGGTGAAGTAAGAGCAGAGCAACACAAGATGTCCTCCTATAGATGTCACCGAAGCATTGAGATCTCCTTGAGTGTTGGTTTGTGGCCCTCGTGATACCACTTTGCTTCTTCTAATCGATCTTGCCTTGATTTACCCATTGAGATATGTTAAGATGTAAGTAGTCAATGAAACGAAGACTTCATGAATTATGAGCTATTCTCTTGGAATTACAAATTCAAAAATGATGGCCTAACTTAGTGAGGAGTGATATGTACCAATTTATTGTAAGTAGGGAATGATGTTGAAGCCTTTCTCTTTCGTGTCCAATAACCAACTTCATTGGTAGTGTTGTAAATGGCAAGGAAACAGGTCCTATTGTTAAAGGAAGCTTGTCGATTTTCGAGACATCCCATCTGCAACATTTCCATTACAAGCATGATATTAGTATTCATTTTACATTAGTGTAAGTGTAAGATCTCTTGATGATAATGTACAAACCTCTTGATAAATTTAAGTGTAGCTGAAGTTCTTCCCATGAGCCGAAAACGTCATAAACATCGTCCATCAATGTGATCATACAAGTGATCTTGGTGCTCATCTCCCTGAAAGCTCCAAATTGTGGTTCACAGACCATTAAAGCATTTCCATAAGTAATGTTCCATCAGTCTGTCCCCGCAAAAATCCATCTTGTTCAACCCCAAATTCACCCACCACTTGAAAGAGATTGGAGTTGCATGATAAGAACATACGAGAACTCAAACTACTAAGGTTGGTATTGGTTGATTGGTCAAAGGAGGGCTTGATACAAAACGTATAAAAATCTTAGTTAAAATAAAAAGTTATTTATGAAGTGTGAGTATGTTTCCAGGTAGAACTTGAAACCTTAGAATTGGACAAGCACTTAAGAACCGGATTTGTGGGGAATCATTCGGTTCTAGGTAGATTCTAAGGTATGTAGGGTAGGTTTTAAATTCAAAAAATTGGGAAATTAGTTTTGACAAATAAGTTGTAGGTTAAGGTTAATGTAACTTTGGAACTTGTAACTTTAAAATTTGGAACAAGTTTTTGTATGTCTTGGTACAATCTACGCATATTCCATGGCATTGATGATAAATCTGAGTTTTCATTTTATGTTTAAAACTTTTACCTTGTCAATATTTCATATTTTTCATGTGTTTAAATATAAGTTATGATCGCTGAATTGTAATAGTAAGTGATGGTTATTAAATATGATAGTTCACTATAAACGCGTTCAATTAATAATACGGGTGGAACTTAGGTAGATCTTGGAATCGACCCTAGAATCTATAACATGGTAGATTTTAGGTTCAGGATATGCAAAGTAAGTTCCAAGTTCCAAAAATGAGAAACATATTCCAACGGAGTAGGTTCTAGGCTTTATATGAAACTTATATGAAATCTGGAATGGCTCACCTCTATGATTTATATCCTAAGAAAGTCACCTATTTAAATTGGAATGGACCTGTCCGGCTCATTAGAATGAGAAAGGCCTGCAAAATCTTCATTTACAAGGCCCGCCTACACATAATTTGTCTGATATTGGTTTTATGGTTGGGCTATACAAATCGGGTCATAAGAGCAAATGAAAGATTTAGTGGGCCAAAAACTGTGACCTTCAAAGTGCATGTGCTTCAAGACCAATTACCTGGCTAATTTGCTGACTTCGTCTCTATAAACTGATTGCACCATATTGAAATCGAGTTTAGCCAAATCGAGCAAGACGGGGCTCGAGCGATCGCACTGATCTTCCTCATACATGTCCATGAACCATCTGGCCTCCAATCTGTTGGGCCTCCAGTGAACGGTTATGTCCAAAGCGTGAACTATCTTTTTCGCCCAAATATGGTCTCCCTTGAGATTTTCTAGACATGTAGAAGAAAAATCTTGGCTTCATCGATGATGGCTTCACCTTTGAATCCGCAGAAGGATGCTTCATACAGGCTCAATAAACCCTGGACATCTTCCCCCTCAGGGATTTTTTGAAACTGCTTGCATCTTCTGTCATGAATCTTTTCAAATATGCCTGTGCATAAAAGCAGCATATTTTGTGCATACGCATTCCTAAACGATATATATTTTTCAAATGGTATTTCGCATATGTATAGTACTACCTTGCTCCACATTAAAGCCGTTTTGGCGGAGAAGCCTAAACCGAAGCGCCCTGGCGTGGAGATCATCATCAAAAGCCCCGGACCCATTGGCTTTGCCATTGATAACAGCTTGCAATGCCTTCTTGATTTCCAACTCAAAGTGGTATCCCAATCCTAGCCGTTGAACCGCATCGATATACTCGAGCTTCTCCACCTGGAGTGGCATTTCGCTGCAAATGCAATCCTTCACCTCTTCCTTCATCTTCTCGACCCGTTCCATGTATCTCCTCCTGCATCGCCGAGGAGTTCACTGGTTGTTCTTTCCCATTTGTAGTTTTAGCAAATAACACAAAACAATCACATGAAAAAGCACGCTTATTGGCATTCTAGTAGTGTAGCGTTGCGGTTACCCGGTATTCACTTCTTAGCGACCGAACAAAGTCGTAGTCCCAAGTGCTCGGCCAGGAAATTCGCCGAGCGCCTCTTGACCCATTGCTTGTGACACCAGAAGCCGCCATGAATTGATGCGGTGGTGGTTGAAAAGATTTTAAGGAAGCGGAGAGAGAATGCGGAGCGTGAAAAGGCAAACGTTGTTGTTGGTTGATGATCGGTGTGAAGTACAAGGTTTCGACACTTCTATTTATAGAGTGGTTCCAAGTGCGAAGGACCGAATATTTTGTAATAGCCGCCCTTAATTCCTTTGCATTCTAGCTTGGCCTGTAGCAAGCCCTTCACTTGCTACAGGCCAGCAAAGACGTTGATTTCTGCTATCAAATTGAATAAGCGCAGAAAAGTTTTTCAGAAGACTTCCCTTTGAACTTCTAATGACGGTAAAACAACGCGTGCTCGATAGCGATGGTCCACTTATCAGAGAATCGCACGACAACGTTCCTTCAAAGTCATTTGACATTGCAAGGAATCGGTGACTTGATCTTTTCCTTTTAGAACAACGGCATTAAGGCCCTATTTGGTTCAGCATTTGGAATGCTCATTTGGAGCTCTAAAGGGGTTTGGGAAAATGCTGTGGTGTTTGGTTCATTTTTTTGAGGACTTTGGAGAGATGCAATTGCATCTCCAAAGGGCTTCAAAGGCCTTTAAGGGGAATGGAGGGTAGAGGTCCATTGGGAAGATGCATTTCGGAATGCAAGTTGTATCGTTCATCATTCTTGTTCATGTAGCCGGTGGAGAAGCCGATCGGAGGCCGCGACCGCCCGACCAAGGAGTTGCGTGTGCGGCGCGCGCCGCGGCCGCCGCCGAGGGTCGCGTGGCCCTCGGCGGCGACCGCCCCGGACAGGCGACGCTGGGTTGCGCGACCTAGGCACCGATGGCCTGAATCGCGTGAGCTAGGCGGTCGCTTGAGGTCGCGCGCGAACTCGTGACTCGCCGGGGTCGAGCGACCCTAGGTGACGGCCGCCCGAGGTCGCGCGACCCCAGGCGAAGGCCGCCTGGGTTGCGCGACCTCGGGCGGCCGCCTCGGTCACGCTGACGCTGGGGTCACGGCCAGGGTGTCCGTCGCCTGGAGTCGCCTGGGTCGCTCAACCTCGGCGACCGTTCGGGACGAATCCGGCCATCCGGCCGCCGCTGATCTGGCCGTTCGGCGGTCGAATCCGCCGGTCCGGTGGCCTAGATAAAAAATTCAAATATATTTTTTTGCTTTTTTAATTTAATAAAAGTCAATTACAAAATGCAAATTTTACTCAAACGGTATTTTGGCCAAAGTTGTTTTTCAATGTAAATTTTACCAAACGATATTTGCATTTAGAAAACCCCCATTCACTCAAAGGTATTTGCATTTTTACAAATGCATTCCCAAAACCGAACTAAACGGGCCCTAAATCTCTTTGTTCATGGAAAATGACAACCTAACAGTACCGTTAGTCTTCAATAACAAACGTGGCTTTTCCGCCACAGATTTTCTCAAATAAATCTGTTGACTTGTTCGACGGTTTCAAGTCATTAGAAAGATTAATTAAAGTTCAAAGATGAAAAAACAATGGAAATATTGGCTTTAGAAGTAAATAAGGGACGTTTATCTTATAAAACTTATATTTAAATTCATCTACAAGTCCCTCCAGTTGCACCGTTATTAATTGTAAACAGCGGTACTGTTGTCCTAGCAAAGTTCTTTATTGTGGTGAGATGAATATGTGGTGAGAAATGCACCTTTATTAATTGTAAACAGCGGTACTGTTGTCCTAGCAAAAGTTCTTTATTTATTTCATTAACCCCCGGTGGATTCTCTATTAAGTTTTTATTCCCTACGTGAAAAGCTTTAATTGAAGTAGTTTCGTTTTCAACCATTTTCTAAGAGTGACCTGCTCTCCCACACCGCCGTCCTAAACAATTGATGATAAGACTCCCAAGGAAATGAGCTTCAAAAGTGGAAATATATGCTCATATAAATAGAAGATTCGTAGTTAATCACCTGAAAATACTGGCTTTTTTGTCGATATGATGTTTGCTGTACTTTTTCTAGACGAAGTAGATGAGATTCTGGTCCCATGAGACGGATACCGAGTTTGAAAGTTGGCTTTGTATAAAGTATAGATAGTTTAATATTTGATGGCCCAATCTGTTAGGATGTGCAAGGGATACAAATCAGATACAGTGTATGAGCCATGCACAAGACAAATACTACTTACCTTGCTTTCGGGTGAGTTTTTGAAACCGGAAAAAAGAACGAAGAAGTTGTTCTAATTTCTCTATAGTTATTAGAGGTGGCAATTTTTTGACATGACTTTAGTTAGCAAGTTTATGTTGAGGCTAATGTGTTCAGGCCAATTTCGATGAAATAGCCCACTATTATACGATTACTCATCGGTCATGTTTGACAAGACATTGTCTAGTATAACCTATTTAATTAACAAGTTAATCTTGATGAATACAGATTGCCACATTGAAGACAAATGATGCCTTGAAATATTTGAACTTAGGACCCTTATTCTAGTAGAATGTGAGATTTTATGGACTACTACTAACGGTTTTAAAAATTTAAACTGTTAGATGAATGTGTTGTTTAATATTTAAATATTCTATCAACTTCTCTTGTCCGATGTGAGACTTGGGATGTGACAAACTCTCCCAATTAACAAATCGATGATGTTGATCAATACTTCCTTGATTTGATTGTGGCCCCCTTAATTCTACCCGTTTCAAAAGTTTTCTAGTAGCCACACCTTGTCTAAGTTTTCTTTATAGATTTTGTTAAACAACATTGTAAAGGTTGCCACTTTGATTTTACCCGAACCATAATGCACAGATTTTTTCTCAAGATTTTCCAACAACAAGAGCAGCCATATTTCTCGTTACCGCTTTAATGTATTAGTATTTGTCTGAAAAACACTATCGGAACCTATGGCGTGTTTTTGAGTCAAAGGAGCGTGTCATCAGTCGTTACATTGCTAAGAATGATTCAACAAAAGCGGGATGAAAGCCAAATAGAGTGGTCTCTCTTTTACCAATTGTCCAAAGTACAATGGCATTTTTTTGTCCAAATTTTGATCCGTGGATTGCTCGATAAATAACCGATATACACTGAGTCAAACGCACATCCTCATCTGACCAAAAAAAAAGGCACAATCTATCCTTTTCTGTTAATAAGAGTCAATGAAGAAACTCACCTAACCAAAGTGTTCTCTCGAATTCGTCATCCTCTCCCTAGCTATATAAATGCAATTAATCTTAAATGAGCGAGAGATGATAGACCGGAAGTGTTAGGTACTTCTTACGGGTACATTTTTGGCATAGCCATTGAGCAAAAATGTTGGCGAAAATAGGGATGGACCAAACGGGTTTTCGTCAGAGTTGTTGGGAGATGGCCTCTGAAAGCACATTCACAAGTCGAATCTTATTATTGATAAACAAGTTGCTGATTAGAAAGTGTCAGTCATCGGATAATAATAATGTGCGTGAGATGAATTCTAAACATAATTAATTTTAAATGAGCAGAGATAATGGAACGGAAGAATTGAATACTTTCTATGAGGTACTTTTTGGTAGAGCCACTTAGTCATAAATGTTCTCGAAAAATAAAGATGGACTAAATGACCTTTGTCAACATAAGAACCTACCTCAGCATAAGCACCTGTTAGTTATTCAGTTCCCGCCTTGCTTGACCTTGTAATCTTAAATCGCCTATCCCGCTGAACCTACTTACTTCCTTACCGGAGAGAAAGAAGAAAATGGGAGTCTACATATGCCTTTCCATATTGGGGAAGAAAGATATCATTATAGTTAGCCACCCTAAGGAAAGAAAGATTGAGGGAAAGAAATTAGAGGCTCCTAACCTTTATCCGGTATGAACTCAAGCCTACTCATACAATATTACGACTGGCAGGGTAGATCGAAGGGAGAATTCAAAAGGGCGGCGGGATATCTAGCAGAAAAGTAAAATCCTAGAAAGCAGGTTCTAGGTCAGAAGGATCAAGGGCTAGAGCTTTCATATAGCTTTTCCTTTTTATATGGGATAGGCTGATCTACTAGAATAGGGCCTTGAGGGCTCCTAGAGTGAATTCCCTTATGTGATATCCTAACTAGTACTAGTCTAACTAAGAGTCATCTGCTAGGCTAGCTTCTTTGAGTAGGCCAGTGCTAAAGAAGAGGCTAAGGAACAAGCTCCAAATTCATCGGGATAGATGCAGTTCCAATTGGAGCGGTGAGTGCTAAGTACTTTGATTAATAGGTTGCAGGATTGTTGTATCAGCAAGAGGCTTTTCTTTAGAGTCAGACTTTGTTTGCTTCTTTTGGCCAGCTGATGATCCTGAGTTTACATACTAATCTGTCCTAAAACCCAATCCATTTGCAGAAAAAAGGGGGCCAACGAACCTTTGAAATTGACACGAGAGGATGCCATAATGTAAGCGGTCCAGTGTTTATGAGGAAAATATGGTTCAATCTGAATTACAAATTATGGAGAACCTAAAATTGGAGAAGAAATGCTTTTTATAGCCGAAAATCAGTGAACTTACGGCCTCTATGGCTTATGCTATCTGTTAAACCTAAAAGCACATTTAACGGAAAATAGTTCAAGATGTCATATACCTATTACATTTTTGTCAATTAAGTCCCAAATCTTTGAATTATGTCAATTAAGTCTTAAACATCTTTACATTTCGCCAATTGGAGTCGTTTTAGTCAATTTTAACTGAAATCGGCGCGTGAACATTGGCCATTCCACATGCGCGATCGGCGTTAACGTGGACAAATTGTAATATTTTTTTTCGAAATTTTTTTATATTTATATGTTTTTTTTTTTTTTTCCTTCTCCTCTTTCTTCCCTTCTTCTTTTCCTCTAACCAATGACTAGGCCTAGATGATGGCTAACGACGGGCTGGCGTAAGGTCAGTGAGATTGACCTCACCAACCCCTGATAAGGCTCTCGTTAGCACCAACACTCGAGTTCAACTGGATTTGGCGAGATGCCTCCCCGATGAAACGGTGCCTCAACCAATCATCGAACACCAAAGACCAACAACAAATATGGATATTGCCAAAAAGGGACGATCAAGGCCGACTTCTACGTGGATAAGGAAATCATGAGTCTTCTATTTCTCCTTTATAGCTTGCGCGACTCCACTAGCTAAAGGAAATTGTTAAGGGAAAATAATATTTGACAAATATTTAGCAAATATTTGTTATTTTGTGATCTTTTTATCTTATCTGTTATGTGCGTTTGGTTGTGTGGACATTTTTACAGTATAGGATAATGTCAAATAGGATAAGGATAAGATAGGATTTTAAATATCCAATCAATGTTTGTTGGCGTTTGGATATAACATGGATTCAAATAAATATTATCCAAATAAATATTTGATTTGCAGATATAAAATTAAAAATAAAACTAGGGAAATAAAACAACCTCTTTCCCTCGTGAAGTGAAAAAGGAGGCCGTAAGTGCTCAACTCAGCTTCCACAGATAAAACAATACTCTTAAAAAGGCAGCAAAATTGAGGCGAACTGAAAAACTCTTTGCTGGAGATTAGCAATCGCGTGGATCTTCAATGAATAAAATGAACTCGAGAAAAAAAAAAAAAAAACCTAGCTTTGCACTTTGCCGGAGATGTCAAGTTACTGGGCATAATTTAAGGATGATATTGTCAAATCTGGGTGTTTAGCACGTGTTGAACAGAGAAGAGAGAGCACGGGATGGGATTTGAGAAATGAAGGGGATGGGGGCAGGTTTTCTTTGGAGATTATTGAGACAATCTCAGGCAATGCCTGACCCTTTTGCTTGTTCCTTTCTATTCATCCCCGCTTTTCTCATTCTATATCTATGTGAGCAACCATGAAACAAGGGGCTTAGCCATGGACGGCCAACGACTGTGAGCTGCTACGACTAAGATGATGGCTCGACCATGGACCCTGGCTCCAGATCTCACCTCGTCAATCACAAAACCAGCGGCGTCACCAGCCAGATTTGGTCAGCTCCATCTTTCCGTGGCCACCACGACTCTGTAGATCTGAACTGTAGCAACGAAGGGAGAGGAAGGAAGAGTGAGAAGTTTTTGTTTTCAAATTTCACGTATCCTATCCAGATCTTTCCAACCTTCTGGTGAGATTTTTATATTCGAACTATATCCGGATTTTGTGTCACTCTAAACACCGATGAGATAAAGATGGCCTATCCGGAGTTTTATCGGGTCAATCAAACACAGCCTTAGAGGCAGCATATGCTTAAAGGGAATATTGGTTATTATGTTACCTTTTGTATCTTTTATCTCTTAAAATCCTTATATACATTATACTTGCAACACAATTATGTATAGAAAAAAGAATAAAATTTTATTCCCTAAAACCCTAATTTTTCATTTAGTCTCACGGCTCTACTACATATCTACCGCCATTGCAATAGCTTCCTTTACATATATTGAAATTAATTATTTAAGTGAAATTACGTGCTCATCTTTTCTTTTTCGTTTTTTTGGCTTTTCAATTTCCCACGACAAGAATCCACCTAGTTCACTTTTACGTGACCAGTTAATTTAACCACTTCAATCTGGGCCGAGTTTTTTTTTTTAATGGGCTTAAACTCGAAACATACTTCAAGAATTTGGATGGATTCGTGGCTGGTATCGTTATCAAATCAGCCTAGAAAGTTTTCCAGAAAACGCTTTGTTAGAACTTGCTCGATGGAATGAAATTCGCATGCCCTATGAGCTTACTCATCTACTACGTAATCTAATATAAATAAGTAAAATCAATTGCATAGCGTCATAAAGCGTTTGTTCACAAGTTGTTCTTTTGAGTCTTGTAATTGCAATTCCCTCTACCACAATAATCCGTGTCATCTTGTATTTTTCATGACAAATCATTAACGTAAGCAGTAGGTATAAACTGATTTAATGTAGCTATTATGTAGATGCAAAACATGCACTAATTAAGTAGTGGCATGAGAATCAGTGGTCTTGAAAATTTAGTTAGCTGCCATTAAGTTAATGCATGCATATCGACGAAATTAGCATCTATTGTAAGTGTTTGATTACTCTTCAATAATGTTAACATTCTCCGTAACCATGAACCCTACATACTACAATAGCGACAGATTACGCTCAAGAAATGCCATGAACTAACCACGGAATAGCGTATGCTTCTTTGATGAGTTT
This sequence comes from Eucalyptus guilfoylei, assembly GCA_016097605.1. Classification (NCBI taxonomy): domain Eukaryota; kingdom Viridiplantae; phylum Streptophyta; class Magnoliopsida; order Myrtales; family Myrtaceae; genus Eucalyptus; species Eucalyptus guilfoylei. The sequence goes on from CM027860.1 coordinate 23,152,393, forward strand.
TATGAAGCTTGTACAAGCACCCATAACTAATGCATAAGACCAAAGGCTTTCTCCAAAAGCAAGTTCTTGGCCAACAATGCACCCCTAATCGAGGGGCATGGGTTTGAATAAAGTCGACACAATATGGTCCTTGCTCTCATGATCGGGAAGGCCATGTTCGTCTCCATACTGGTAAAAGCATTGAGAAGCTCGTGCCAAGTTCAAACATGTCCTGAGAAAAGGCTTGAACCCAGGAAACAGGTAGTCCTTGAACACATCTCTATTCATTGTCTTCCACATCTCACGCACTAGATGTCTGATGTGTTGCCGCGAGGCCTCCTCTGAAGTGCCGGTTTCATTCATGTAGCATTCTAGCGCCTTGTAGTTGTCTCCTCGTGCCAATTCATACCAATCATGGACAACATTGATGGGTCACAAACATAAGTCCCAAGATTCATCTCACGTTCGTATCAAAGAAATAAAAAGGAGTATCACGTCGCTATGAACATTAATGATGTACTTCTTTTATAAGCAATTATTTACAAGGAGAAGGACACATACCGAAGTAGATTACCGATGATGTACCGAGATCATCGGTAATTTACAAGGCTCAGTAGAATGAGCAAGGCCTACAAAATCTTCATTTAGAATGCCCACCTATACATAATTTGTCTGATATTGGGTTTATCTTTTTTGGGCTATACAAATCGGGTCAGTTTGACTTGATCTAATAAGAGAAAATGGAAGATTTAGTGGGCCGAAAACTGTGACCATCGAAGTGCATGTGCTACAAGACCAAGCACCTGGCTAATTTGCTGACGTCGTCTCTATTTTATTGATTGGACTATGTTGAAATAGAGCTCAGCGAAATCGAGCAAGAAGCGGTTCAAGCGATCACACTAATCTTCCTCGTACATGTCCATGAACCATCCGGCCTCCAATCTATTGGACCTCGAGTGAACGGGCATGTCCCAAACGCTCGGTCGGAAACTTGTAGGATGATTCATCCATGATGAGCCCTCGATCTTGTATAAAAAGAAAGGGCCGCGAAGGTGGCGATGAACGGGAGTCAAAGGTTTCAAGGGAGCAAGAATATACAGCTCGATAAGACAATGGCTGGTTTCGATGATTGACAAAGGCACGAGGTTGCAACACTGGTATTCATGGAGAAATTCCACCAATAAGACCCAGAATATATAGTCCGAGTCGCTATTAATATTGCATGGATTCGTCGCTAGCTACTATCAATTGTCAAATCAGCCTAGAAATTTTTTTAAAAGATCCTCTCTTGGAACTTTGCACGATGGTATGAAATCGTGTGGAGCAAAAGCACCTAGTGCAAAAGGAACTGTCTCGACTTTTTGTCCTAAAAAGGAGTGATATCTTGATAAATTAGGCCATGTTTGGTAACGTTTCTATTTCTCCAAATTTTTGTTATTTTGTTCCCGGAACAAAAAAAACAGAAATCCGTTTGGTAACGTCAATTGATTTTTCTATTTCTCGAAATAGAAAAGTGGCTGATGAATAGATTTGGAACAGAAATAAGAAGTAAAAAAAAGTAGCTTATTGTTCTCGAATAATTTCTAGAAATATGTTATTTTTTCTTTTCTTTTCTTTTCTTCTTCCTTGCTGCCCCTTCCCTTTGTTGTTGCCCCTACTATCTAGCCACCACCGCCGGTCAGCCGTCGTCGCCGACCGCCATCGCCTAACCCTTGTCACTGCCCGCCACTCGTCGCCGGTCGGTTGCTGTCGCCATCGGTACCGCTCACCACGGCCCACCACCGATGACCATTGAGGCCATCGCTTGTCGGCTAGTCAACAGCCGGCCGCTGTCGCCACCGTCGATCGCCGTCGTCATCAGTTGCTACACCCACTGCTGATGACGATTAACGTCGTTGCTCGCCGGCTGGTTGACTGACCGACCAATGCCGACAATTGTCGCCGTCGCCGACCGTCACCGCCAGCCACTGATGACCGCCGACGATGGACAGCCGCTCACTGCTGCCGTTGTCGCCGGCACCGGCCTCCGATCGGCCTCGATCGATAGTCGACTGCGGCAGTTGGTGGTGGCGAGCGCCGGTCCGTCGTTAGCGGTCATTAGTGGCTGGCAGCGACGGTTGGTGGTGGCGGAGATAAAAAAGAAATTATACATTGTGAATCATACCAAACGCATTTATATTCTTTTTTCATTTCAAGAATAGAAATTTTATGTAGCTACCACATGTGTTCTTTTATTGAGCAATTGTTCCTGGGAATAAAAATAGAAAAAAACTATTTCTAAAAAGAAATTGTTCATTGGAACAAAAGTGTTACCAAACAGACCCTTATTGTGACTCGTTTCCGAGAACTATTCCGAGGCCTCGTCGAGTTGCATATTTAAAATAACAAAATGCTCAAGGAAACCTTTCATATTTTAGAGTACATTTTCCAGTATTCACAACTATTTCTAAACTGATTTTTATTTAATTATTTTAATCTAGGTTGCAAGACCTTTACTCTTTATTTTTCATTTTAGACACAAAGCACCGGAGTAGTTTTGTCCAATATAGAGTGGATGTTTGAGTTTTTTAACATTAAGAGACAGATGGCCTTACTAGAAAAGCCAATATCAGTCCCTAAGTTCCTTATCACTCTAAAAATTCATAGTGAGACGCACAAGAGTCATTATTTTAAGATCATGGCTGAGATTCACCATCTTGAGCCTAGACCCAATTGCCACCAAAAAAAAGAAAAAAAAAAAAGAAGAAGAAGAAGCTCAATATGCCGTATTGCCCATAAATCTCAATCTGTCTATTCACGCCATGTTTTTCCGGGATATGTTTGGGAGACTAGGAAGAGATTTGGTACTTTGATATGGTTTTGGTGCAAGATTTGAGCTTGAGTTACTTAATATATTTTAGGAAGTACTTGCGCTTTCCAAGGTAATCCTTAAGCCCCTTTTTTGGAGATTGAAACTTTCTAAGGTAAAATCCTGTAATATTTGTTACATACTGTTTTGTAGGAAGCCCAACATGGCCATGATTGGCATTGCAATCCAAAAAGGAAAGGAAAGATGGAAAAGCTTACATAATATGGAAACACAATTGGCCTAAATTAGGTATAATTGCCAAGTAGCTTATCAACGCCACTTGTCATTTGCGACATAATTAACATAATTGATCAAAGGCACATTTAGCTGCTCACTATGGGGATGGCTTGGATGAAAATCAACTTCAAGTTATCTTTAATCTCGCAATCTATAATCCCATGACTGTCCCCGTACTGATAGAGCAATGGAGACACTCTTGCAATGTTCAGACATGCGTTGAGAAAAGGCGTGGTTCATGGGTTATAACTGAGAGCATCTTTGTTCATATCTTTCCAAGCATCTTGTACCATACGTTTGATGTGCCGTCGAGTTGCTTCTTCGGAAGCTCCGATTTCATTCATGTAACAGTGTAGTGACTTGAAATCATCTCCCTTGCCAACTCATCCTGCAATATGTATGTTCTTGATCATCTAAGGTGTCATAACTTGAACTGCAAAATAGGATGGTTAACCTAATGGATACTGATGAGGTGCTCAAATCGTTTGTGAGCCGAAGAAATGGGAGGAGCAATGCATAACATTGGGGATGTTGTATAGATATTCTAGGGTCTCTTTGGATAGTTTGTCTGAAGTGGTGAAGTAAGAGCAGAACAACACAACACATGCCCTCCTATTCATGTCACCGAAGCATTGAGATACTCCTTGAGTGTTGGTTTGCGGCCCTCGTGTACCACTTTGCTTCTTCTAACCAAGTCTTGCCTTGATTTATCCATTGAGATATGTTAAGATGTGAGTCGTCATTAAAACGAAGATACCGTGAATTATGTTCTAATCTCTTGGAATTACAAATTCAAGAATGATGGCCTAACTTAGTGAGGAGTGACATGTACCAACTTGTGTAGATAGGGAATCATGTTGTAGGGGGATGATCGGTTCTCGGTCTCGGTCGGTCCGGTTCCCACCCGAACCGAGAACCGGATTGGAGGGACGGAGTTCCTCTTTTGCGGAACCGGGAACCAAACTGAAAAATGTTGGAACCGAGGACCGCTGGATGGATCGGTCCGGTTCGGTTCTCGGCGATCCAACAAAACCGGCTAACGACCACCTCTCATGCTAAAAATACTTAGGTCCTATTTGGTAACCATCCAAACAAGACCAAATTCTAATTTTTTGTTCCCGCATCGAGTTTGGGCCAAGAATCACATTTGGTAAAATTTTTGTTCCCGGAATAGATTGGGAGTGGAATCAAGAATAAAAAAAAAAGTTGATTCTTGTTCGGGGAACAAATTTGAGAATAAAAATCAACTCTTCTTGTTCTTCCCTTTGGCCATCTCACGATCGCCGTCCACCCCCGCCCGCCACCACCATGCCGCCCGCATACATTTGCCGCCGGTTGCCGTCCGCCGTCCCGGCGAGAGCTCGCCGAGGCTCGTCGAGCCGGGCGAGGTCCGGCGAGCTCATCGGAGTCAAGCCCGCCCACGGCAAGGCTCGGCCTCCTCGCCGTGGGCCGAGCCTCGCCGGGGCTAGGCAAGCCTTGCGACACCTAGCCTCGCCGGTGGCCGCGAGTCTCGCCGAGCCCCGGCGGGTGGCCAAGCAAGCCTCGCCCCGCCTGTTTGAGCGGCGAGGCTCGGTCGCCGCGACGCTTCGGTGAGTCGCGGCCTCGTGGACCGTCCACAAGAAGAAGAAGAAGAATATATAAGAAAAAGGAAAAAAAAAGAAAAGAAAAAGGAAAAAAAGAAAAGAAAAAAGGAAAAAAGAAAAGAAATAAATGAAAAAGTAAAAAAATTATTTAAAAATTTAAATAAATTGATTTGGAACGAGAATCAATGAGCACCATACCAAACGCAATTCTATTATATAATCAGAAATTTTGGACGGTTACCAAACGTGTTCTTTTACTCGACCGGTTCCCCTGGAACAGAATAAAAAATAATCATTTACGGTCGAATTTATTTCCTAAACAGAATCGTTACCAAACGCGCTCTTAAACGAGCTTAAGCTTCTTTTCACTAAACTTATTTTTGTGGAAAGGCCAAACACAGCATGGTAATGAAGACTACCAAGCTTAGTTTTTATAGGCAATCTCTCAAATGCTCTTTGAGTAATTATTCCATGTGGGACTCTTGGAGGCTTGGAGTAGCACTTGTGTGAGAGAGGAGAGAGAGAGGGCGTGAGAGTCTCACATCGATCACTTAAAAGAGACCCACAAGCTGTCGGTCTCTATAAAGAGGGACGGACGTGCGAGCCTTCCTTAGACTTTAAGCTAGTTTCCTATTATATGTTGAAAACACAGCATTGAGAAGGACCTTCAAATGGTATGTCAATTGTTACAAGTACTCACAATTGAAGCACATTTTGAGTAATTAGACTAAAATTCTAAAAAAAGTTAGTAGTCGGTCTGATTTTGGTGGTCGGTTTTGCCTTAGGAATTTGGAATCGGACCAAACAATGTCGGTTTTATTTTCATAGAACCAGCAAGCGGCGATGTCTTTGAGAATCGAACAAATCAATCGGTTCGGTCCGAGTCCGGTGGTTCTCGGGTTAGGCATTTCTCTTCGCTCACCCTTAGTTGTAGCCTCGCACTTTCATGGTCCAATAGCCAATTTCATTGGTAGTGTTGTCCGTGCAACATTTCCATTATGAGCATGATATTAGTATTGATTTTATATTAGTGTTAGCGTAAGATCTCAAGGAAATTAAAAAAAAAAATAGCGGGCAAACCTCTTGATGAATTTCATCACAGCTGAAGTTCTTCCCATGAACCAAAAACGTCATGGATTTCATCCGTCAACGTGATCATACACGTGATCTTTGTGCTCATCTCCTTGAAAGCTCCAAATTGTAGTTCATAGACCATCAAAGCATTCCATAAGTAATGTACCATCAAAGTATTCCATAAGTAATGTTCCATCTGTCTATCCCAGCAAAAATCCATCTTGTTCAACCCTAAATTCACCCACCACTTGAAAGAGATTGGAGTTCGCATGATAAGAACATACGGAAAAAAACTACTACGGTTGGTATTAGTTGATTGCTCAAAGGACAGGCTTGATACATAAAGTATAAAAACATTAGTTGAAATTAAAGTTATTTATATCGAAAAGAAAGTCACCCATGTAAATTGGAAGGGACCTGTTGGGCTCATTAGAATGAGGAAGGCCTACAAAATATTCATTTATGAGGCCCACCTACACATAATTTGTCTGTTATTGGGTTTTACCTTTTTTGGGCTATATACAAATCAGGTCAGTTTGACTTGATTTATTTAGAAAAAATCGGATTTAGTGGGCCAAAGACTGCTACCTTCTTAGTGCATGTGGTACAAGACCAAGTACTTGGCTAATTTGCTGACTTCGTCTCTATAAATTGACTGCACTATGTCGAAATCGAGCTTAGCCAAATTGACCTAGACGGGGTTCAAGCGATCGCCTTGATCTTCCTCATACATGTCCATGCACTATCTGGCCTTCAATCTGCTGGGCCTCCAATGAACGGGCATGTCCAAAGCGTGATCTATCTTTTTCGCCCAAATGTCGTCTTCCTTGAGATCTTCCAAACATGTCGAAGAGAAAGTCTTGGCTGCATTGATGAAGGCTTCACCTTTAAATCAATAGAAGGATGCTTCATATAGGCTCAATAAACCCTCGACATCTTTCCTCAGGGATTCTTTGAAATTGCTTGCATCTTCTGCCATGAATCTTTCAAATAGGCCTGTGTATAAGAACAACATGTTTTGTGTATAAGCGTCACCAAATGGTATTTGTATCTTCCATTGATAATTGGCATATGTATATTTACTGCCTTGCTCCACAGTGAAGTCATCTCGGCAGAGCAGCCTAAATCAAAGCACTGTGGCGTAAAGATCATCATCACAAGCCCCGGCCCTATTTGTTGTGCCATTTATAATGGCTCGCAATGCGTTCTTGATCTCCACCTCAAAGTGGCATCCTAGTCCTTGCCGTTGAACCGCATCGATCTACTTGGGCTTCTCCACTCGAGGCTTTTCGCTGCGAATGGAATCCTTCACCTCTTCCTTCATCTTCTTGACCCGTTCCATGTATCTCACCTCCTGCATTGCCGACGGTTTCACTGTTTCTTCTCTTCCCATTTGTACTTTTAGCAAAAGAACGCAAAACAACCACATGGAAAAAAGCACCCTATTAGTATTCTATTAGTGTAGTGTAATCGTGGTTACCTGATATTCACTTCTAAGTGACTGAACAAAGTTGTAGCCCCAAGTGCTTAGCCGGAAATTCACCGTCTGCCTCTTTGAGCCGTGAATCGCCAACTCGCCCATTACACCACAAGCTGCCATGAATCAGGTGGTGGTTGAAAAGATTTTAAGGAAGCGAGAGAGAATGTGGAGGGCGAGAAGGCAAATGTTCCTTGTTGGTTGATGATTGGTGTGAAGTACAAGGTCTTGACCCTTCTATTCATAGAGATGTTTCCATGCGAAGGAAATATTTTGTAACGATGGCACATAGTCGTGACGTAAAGCTTTGCCGGCAAGGTTGTTTTAGGGACACGCCCGGTTCAACTGTTTGATATTGATCCGTGTTGTTTGATATTGAGAGAGAGAGAGAGAGAGAGAGAGACTACCATATTATATACCTTTTGTTAATCCCCATGGGTAAATTAAGAAAAATAATATGATACTTCATACTAATTAATCATATTAATAAAGTGAAAATTCCTATGGGATAAAATTCATCATATTAATATAATTAATTATAATCAATGTCCATTTCTAAATATGATTATGAAGCTCTTAATATATAATTTAATTAATTAAAGATGTTGTGACTACTCTCTAATTAATTAAAATATATGGATCATTGGACATTTAATTTCATGCATAAAGCATTCACAAAAATACGTGAAAGGGAAAAAACAATAAATAAATGTACCAAGGTGCAGATAGTAAAATAAATTCGGCCAAGGACAGAACCGTAAATTTAACGTTAAGGGAAATATCATAATAATAGCGAAAAGAGAGGGGCAAAACCGCAATAACAACCAAGAAGGAGGGCAAAATGCTAAATGAATGGAAAAACGGATGATGGGCACGTGGCCCTCGTGCGCCTGCAACTGCCCTGGCATGTGGGTCACACGCCCCTGCAGTTGTGGTCGTGGCTGGGAGTTGTGGGCGCGTGGCGGCCATTCCGCGCGTGTGGGGCCATGCGCCTTCTTCCTCGTGGCAATGCGACCATATCGGTTCGAAGTCGAGCAATGGGTCCTTGGAATTTGGCCGGACTCAACGATTTTCTCTTGACCCCAAAATGGTAGAATTACTGTTCACATAAAAAGTCCCAAAAATACACCAAAAATTTGAAAAAAATGAGGCAGAGGTACTAAACATGCTCAAATACCAAATGTTAGACATAAAAATCATATACGGAAAAAAAAAATTAAATGTAAACAAACCTCCAATTACCGTTCGTCGGAAATTTATAGAGATTCGGCGAAATTACAGATACACTCTACTAACCCAATCCCCTCGTATATTGACAGTGCATTCTAAATGAGAGTTTTACGATAGACCTTATGATTACCCTTAAGAAATTACCGATTGCTTTTTTTTATATATTGTCTCTTATCAAGGCGATTCTTACCAAATGAGCAATTAGCACGAAGAGATATGAACCATGGAAAATTGCATGTGGAATAACTGTACTATAAAGAAAAAAATCAGTTCGAAAATGTGGGATCATATTATATATATAAATATTTGTAAATAACATGAGTCATTACCTAAGTTCCTTATCACTCTCATAGTAAGATGGATAAATGTCATTAGATTAAGATCATCGCTGAGATTCACATCTTAAGCCTATTCCCACCGCCACCAAAAGGAAAAAAAAAAAAAAACTGAGATCAACAGGCCGTATTGCACGTAATTCTCAATCTGTCTATTCATGCTGTGGTTTTTCCGAGATATGTTTGGGAGACCAGGGAGAGGCTTGGTAATTTGATATGGTCTTGGCACATGATTTGAGCTTGAGTTATTATTATATTTTAGGAAGTAGTTGCGTTCTCCCTTAAGCTCGTTTTGGAGATCCAAACTTTTCAAGAAAATATCCGATAAACTTTGTTACACTCCTGTATCGTAGGGAGCCCAACATGGCCATAATTGGCATTGCAGTCCAAAAGGGAAAGTAAAGGAAAGAGGGAAAAGCTTGCATAATATGGAAATAAAATGTTTGTAAATTAGGTGAAACTGTCGAGTAACTAATGAGCGCCACTTGTTATTTGCGACATAATTAGCGTAATTTATTAGAGGCACAATTGGTTGCTCGCTCTTTGCTTTATCAGGGATGGGTTGGATGAGGATCAACTTGAGGTTGTCTTTGGTCTCGCGATCCGGAATCCCATGACCGTCCCGTATTGATAGAAACGGTTGAGACGCTCGCGCAAGATTCAGGCACCGCGAAAAGGCCCAGTGGCATGGATTGTAACAGAAAACATCTTTGTTCATTTGTTTCCGTGCGTCTTGCACTAGACTTTGATGTGTTGTCGAGTTGCTTCTTCTAGCTCCGGTTTCATTCATGTACGTCACAGTGACTTGAAATTATCTCCCTTACCAACTCATCCTGCAATATGTATGTTCCCGATCATCAAAGGTGTGACAAATTGAATTGCAAAATTAGATGGTTAATCTAAAGAAAACTTACTGATGAGGTGCTCAAATCGTTCGTGAGTCGAAGGATCAGGGAGGAGCAATACATAACAGCTGGGGATGTTGCATACATATTCTAGGATCTCTTGGGATAATTTGTCCGAAGTGGTGAAGTAAGAGCAGCTGCACAAGATGTCCTCCTATAGATGTCACCGAAGCATTAAGATACTCCTTTGAGTGTTGGTTTGTGGCCCTCGTGATACCACTTTGCTTCTTCTAACCAAGTCTTGCCTTGATTTACCTAAGATATGTTAAGATGTAAGTAGTCATTGAAATGAAGACTCCATGAATTATGAGCTATTCTCTTGGAATTACAAATTCAAAAATGATGGCCTAACTTAGTGAGGAGCGATATGTACCAATTTGTGTAAGTAGGGAATGATGTTGAAGCCTTGCTCTTTCATGGTCCAATAACCAACTTCATTGGTAGTGTTGTACATGGCAAGAAACAGGTCCTTATTGTCAAAGGAAGTTTGTCGATTTTGGAGATATCCCATCTACAACAATATTACATACAAGCACGAGATTAGTATTCATTTTACATTAGTGTAAGCGTAAGATCTCTTGATGATAGTGTGCACAAACCTCTCGATAAATTTCGCGGCAGCTGAAGTTCTTCCCATGAACCGAAAACGTCATAAACATCGTCCATCAATGTGATCATACAAGTGATCTTGGTGCTCATCTCCCTGAAAGCTCCAAATTGTGGTTCATAGACCATTAAAACATTCCATAAGTAATGTTCCATCGCCTATCCGGCAAAAATCCATCTTGTTCAACCCCAAATTCACCCACCACTGAAAGATTGGAGTTTGCATGATAAGAACATACGAGAACTCAAATTACTAAGGTTGGTATTGGTTGATTGCTCAAAGGACAAAGCTTGATACAAAATGTATAAAAACCTTAGTTAAAATAAAAAGTTATTTATTAAGGGTGAGTATGCTTCCAAGGTAGAACCTGAATCTTAGAATTGGACAAGCACTTAAGAACCGGATTTGTGGGAATAAATGCGGTTCTAGGTAGATTCTAAGGTACGGGTAGGTTTGAAATTCAAACAATTGGGAAACCAAGCTTTTGACAAATAAGTTGTAGGTTCTAGGTTAATGCAACCTGAAACTTCTAACTTAAAATCTGGAATAAGTTTTTGTATGTATTCGTGCAATCCCGCAGTATTTCATGGCATTCAATGATAATTGTATAATTTAGAATCATTAATATGAGCTTTCATTTTATTTTTGAAACTTTTACCTGTTAATACTTTCACATTGCGTATTTAAATATAAGTTATGATTAATGAATTGTAATAGCAAGTGATGGTTATAGTTAAATGCGATAGTTCACTATAATCGCTCAATTAATGATACGTGGAACTTAGGTAGATCTTGAATCGACTTTAGAATCTATAACATGGTAGATTCTAGGTTCTAGGATATGCAGTAAGGTCCAAGTTCCAAAAAATGAGAAGCCTATTCCAAATTGTGTAGATTCTAGATTTTATATGAAACTTATACAAAATCTGGAATTACCACCCTATGATTTATATCCAAAAGAAAGTCACTTATTTAAATTGGAATGGACTTGTCGGGCTCATTAGAATGAGAAAGGCGTGGAAAATCTTCATTTACAAGGCCCACCTACACATAATTTGTCTGATATTGGGTTTTATCGTTGGGCTATACAAATCGGGTCATAAGAGCAAATGAACGATTTAGTGGGCCAAAAACTGTGACCTTCAAAGTGCATGTGCTTCAAGTCCAATTACCTGGCTAATTTGCTGACTTCTGTCTCTATAAACTGATTGCACCATATTGAAATCGAGCTTAGCCAAACCGAGCAAGACGTGGGTTCGAGCGATCGCACCGATCTTTCCTCATACATGTCCATGAACCATCTGGCCTCCAATCTGTTGGGCCTCCAGTGAACGGGCATGTCCAAAGCGTGATCTATCTTTTTCTGCCCAAATATGGTCTCCTTGAGATTTTCTAGACATGTAGAAGAGAAAATCTGGCTTCATCGATGATGGCTTCACCTTTGAATCCGCAGAAGGCCGCAAGCTTCTCTATACAGGCTCAATAAACCCTGGACATCTTCCCTCAGGGATTTTTTGAAACTGCTTGCATCTTCCGTCATGAATCTTTCAAATATGCCTGTGCATAAAAGCAGCATATTTTGTGCATACGCATTCCTAAACGATATATATATTTTCAAATGGTATTTCGTGTATAGTACTACCTTGCTCCACATTAAAGCCGTTTTGGCGGAGAAGCCTAAACCGAAGCGCCGTGGCGTGGAGATCATCATCAAAAGCCCCGGACCCATTGGTTTTGCCATTGATAACAGCTTGCAGTACCTTCTTGATTTCCAACTCAAAGTGGTATCCCAATCCTAGCCGTTGAACCGCATCGATATACTCGAGCTTCTCCACCTGAGGCATTTCGCTGCAAATGCAATCCTTCACCTCTTCCTTCATCTTCTCGACCCGTTCCATGTATCTCTCCTCCTGCATCGCCGAGGAGTTCACTGGTTGTTCTCTTCCCATTTGTAGTTTTAGCAAAATAACACAAAACAATCACATGAAAAAGCACGCTTATTGGCATTCTAGCAGTGTAGCGTTGCGGTTACCCGGTATTCACTTCTTAGCGACTGAACAAAGTCGTAGTCCCAAGTGCTCGGCTGAAATTCGCCGAGCGCCTCTTCGACCCATTGCTTGTGACACCAGAAGCCGCCATGAATTGATGCGGTGGTGGTTGAAATATTTTAAGGAAGCGAGAGAGAATGCGGAGGGTGAGAAGGCAAACGTTGTTGTTGGTTGATGATCGGTGTGAAGTACAAGGTTTCGACACTTCTATTTATAGAGTGGTTCCGCGCGAAGGACCCGAATATTTTGTAATAGCCGCCCTTAAATCCTTTGCATTCTTGCTTGGCCCTTCACTTGCTACAGGCCAGCAAAGACGTTGATTTCTGCTATCAAATTGAATAAGCGCAGAAAAGTTTTTTCTGAAGACTTCCCTTTGAACTTCTAATGACGGTAAAACAACGCGTGCTCGATAGCGATGGTCCACTTATCGAGAATCGCACGACAACGTTCCTTCAAAGTCATTTGACATTGCAAGGGAATCGGTGACTTGATCTTTTCCTTTTAGAATAACGGCATTAACTCTTTGTTCATGGAAAATGACAACCTAACAGTACCGTTAGTCTTCAATAACAAACGTGGCTTTTCCACCACAGATTTTCTCAAATAAATCTGTTGACTTGTTCAACGGTTTCAAGTCATTAGAAAGATTAATTAAAGTTCAAAGATGAAAAAACAATTGAAATATTGGCTTTAGAAGTAAATAAGGGACGTGCATCTTATAAAACCTATATTTAAATTCATCTACAAGTCCCTCCAGTTGCAACGTTATTAATTGTAAACAGCGGTACTGTTGTCCTAGCAAAGTTCTTTATTGTGGTGAGATGAATATGTGGTGAGAAATGCACCGTTATTAATTGTAAACAGCGGTACTGTTGTCCTAGCAAAGTTCTTTATTTATTTCATTAACCCCCGGTGGATTCTCTATTAAGTTTTTATTCCCTACGTGAAAAGCTTTAATTGAAGTAGTTTCGTTTTCAACCATTTCCTAAGAGTGACCTGCTCTCCCACGCCGCCGTCCTAAACAATTGATGATAAGGCTTCCATGGAAATGAGCTTCAAAAGTGGAAATATATGCTCATATAAATAGAAAATTCATAGTTAATCACCTGAAAATACTGGCTTTTTTTGTCGATATGATGTTTGCTGTACTTTTTCTAGACGAAGTAGATGAGATTCTGGTCCCATGAGACGGATACCGAGTTTGAAAGTTGGCTTTGTATAAAGTATAGATAGGTTAATATTTGATGGCCCAATCTGTTAGGATGTGCAAGGGATACAAATCAGATACAGTGTATGAGCCATGCACAAGACAAATACTACTTACCTTGCTTTCGGGTGAGTTTTGAAACCGGAAAAAAGAACAGAAGTTGTTCTAATTTCGTCTAGTTATTAGAGGTGGCAATTTTTGACATGACTTTGGTTAGCAAGTTTATGTTGAGGCTAATGTGTTCAGGCCAATTTCGATTTAGCCCGCTAGATACGATTACTCATCGGTCATGTTTGACAAGACATTGTCTAGTATAACCTATTTAAATTAACAAGTTAATTTGACGAATACGGATTGCCACATTGAAGGCAAATGATGCTTTGAAATATTTGAACTTAAGACCTCTTATTCTAGTAGAATGTGAGATTTTATGGGACTACTACTAACGGTTTTAAAAATTTAAGTTGTTAGATGAATGTGTTGTTTAATATTTAAATATTCTATCAACTTCTCTTGTCCGATGTGAGATTTGGGATGTGACAAACTCCTAATTAACAAATCAATGATGTTGATCAATACTTGATTTGATTGTGCCCCTTAATTCCTACCCGTTTCAAAAGTTTCTAGTCGCCACACCTTGTCTAAGTTTTCTTTATAGATTTTGTTAAACAACACTGTAAAGGTTGCCGCTTTGATTTTACCCGAACCATAATGCACAGATTTTTCTTAAGATTTTCCAACAACAAGAGCAGCCGTATTTCGGTTACCGTTTTAATGTATTAATAATTTGTCTGAAAAACACTATCGGAACCTATGGCGTGTTTTTGAGTCCAAAGGAGCGTGTCATCAGTCGTTACATCGCGAAGAATGATTCAACAAAAGCGGGATGAAAGCCAAATAGAGTGGCCTCTCTTTTAACAATTGTTCAAAGTACAATGGCATTTTTTGTCCAAATTTTTGATACGTGGGTTGCTCGACAAATAACCGATATACATCGAGTCAAACGCACAATCTATCTGACCAAAAAAAAAAAAAAAGGCACAATCTATCCTTTTCTGTTAATAAGAGTTTATGAAGAAACTCACGTAACCAAAGTGTTCTCTCGTAATCGTCATCCTCTCCCTAGCTATATAAATGCAATTAATCTTAAATGAGCAGAGATGATAGACCAGAAGTGTTAGGTACTTCTTACGAGGTACATTTTTGGCATAGCCATTTGAGCAAAAATTGTTGGCGAAAATAGGGATGGACCAAACGGGTGTTCGTCGAGTTGTTGGGAGATGGCTCTCAAAGCACATTCGCAAGTCGAATCTTATTATTGATAAACAAGTTGCTGATTAGAAAATGTCAGTCATCGGATAATAATAATGTGCGTGAGATGAATTCTAAACATAATTAATTTTAAATGAGCAGAGATAATAGACCGGAAGAATTAAATACTTTCTATGAGGTACGTTTTTGGTAGAGCCACTTAGTCATAAATGTTTCGAAATTAAAGATGGACTAAAATGACCTTTGTCAACATAAGAACCTGCCTCAGCATAAGCACCTGTTAGTTATTCAGTTCCCGCCTTGCTTGACCTTGTCCAATCTTAAATCGCCTATCCCGCCAAACCTACTTACTTCCTTACCGGAGAGAGAAGAAATGGGAATCCTACATATGCCTTTCCATATTGGGAAGAAAGATATCTATTATAGTTAATGCCCCAAGGAAAAGAAAGATTGAGGGAAAGAAATTAGAGGCTTCTAACCTTTAGCCGGTATGAACTCAAGCCTACTCATACAATATTACGACTGGCGGGGTAGATCGAAGGGAGAATTCAAAAGGGCGGCGGAATATCTAGCAGAAAAGTAAAATCTGTAGAAAGCAGGTTCTAGGTCAGAAGGATCAAGTAATAGAGCTTTCATAGCTTTAAATTCCCGAAATTGCGTTAACTAATTAAAAAAATGCATTAATGATGACGAAAGGGGGCCAACGAACCTTTGAAATTGACACGAGAGGGAAGCCATAATGTAAGCGGTCCAGTGTTTATGATGAAAAGATGGTTCAATCTGAATTACAAATTATGGAGAACCTAAAAATGGAGAAGAAATGCTTTTTATAGCCGAAAAACGGTGAACTTACGGCCTCTATGGCTTATGCTATCTGTTAAACCTAAAAGCACATTTAACGGAAAAATAGTTCAAGATGTCATATACCTATTACATTTTTGTCAATTTAGTCCCAAATCTTTGAATTATGTTAATTGAGTCTTAAACATCTTTACGTTTGCCGATTGAGTCATTTTAGTCAATTTTAATCGAAATCGCTGTGAACACGGTCATTCCACATGGCGCGATTGGCGTTAATGTGGACAAATTGTAATATTTTTTCGAATTTTTTTATATTTATATATTTTTCTTTTTTCTTTCCTCCTTTTTCTTCCCTTCTTCTTTTCCTCTAACCAATGACTAGGCCTAGATGATGGCTAACGACATGCCGAGGCAAAGGTCGGTGAGATTGACCTCACCAACCCCTGCTAAGGCTCTCGCTAGGCAACGCCGCCTGGATTTGGCGAGGCTCGCCGCGGGCCTGGGAGGCCCGGGTGAGCTCCCAAGAAGCTCTATGGCGATTGGCGGCGACGACGGCCGGGGTCACGTGATGGCAATGGTGGCTAAAGACTTGAAGGACAAGAGAGGAAGAAGAAGAACGAGGAGAGGGAAGAAGAACAAGAAGAAATAAGAGGAAAAGAAAATAGGTTGACTTGGGTTTATTCGTTTCATGGAAAAGGCCATTTCCGGAAAAATGTTTTCCTAGAAGTCATTTTCCAGGCAAATGACCATTTTATGGTATCCGGCTAAAACCTGAAAATGTTTCGGAAAATATTTTCCTGTGTTCGGTAAGGAAAATATTTTCTAAGACTTTACCATTTAGGCATGTATCATTTACGACCTATAAATCCATCAAATATGAACTTATTTTTAAATCCAGGTAAACTTGCTTGATATCTTTGTTCCTCATTGTCACTAAATGCCCATCTACTCTAAAAAATGTTCCTATGAATTTTAAAAAGAAGAAAGAGAAGAAGCAAAGCATGTGCAGCTTTAATGAAAATCTTCCATTTGAGTGGCATGTTCTCCCGTGTCTTTTGTGTTCTAATAAAACAAATAAAAAAGAAGCAAAGCATGTAGAGCCATTTACTTGAGTAATGTATAATTGCAGTGGTAGAGTAAATAAAGAAAATAATAAGCAAGAGTGCGAGCACAGCTTGAGATCGACGAGCTCGAGGTTCGCCCGGCAACGGCCGACGACTAGCCAAGAAAGAAGAAGATGGGAAACAAAGAAAAAAAGAAAAGAAAAGAAAAGGAAATTAAAAATAATTCAAATTAAAAGACAATTCGAATAAAAAAAGAAAAGAAGAAGAAGAAAAGGGAGGAGGAAGTGAGGATTTGTAGAGATGATAAGAGAGATCAAGTGAGGAAAATATTTTCCACTTTATTTTCCCCTAATCTAGAAGATTTTTTTTTCATGGAAAATATTTTCCAGGAATTCATTTTCCGAAATAACGCGGAAAACCTGAAAACATTTTCCCGGAAATTATTTTCCGCAAAATGAACGAAGTCTTGATTCTAGAATTATTCCCGGGAACAAATAATCAACTTTTTTTTTTCGATTTTGTTCCAAATCTACTTCCGAAAATAAAACTAAATATTTGTTCCTGGAACAAAAGTTTTACTAAACGCATTTCTGTTCTAAATTTACTCCCAAATTAAAGAACAGAAATGGCACTGTTTATGGCCTTAGTGGCCAAACTATGACCATCAAAGTGCAGCTACAAGACCAAGCACCTGGCTAATTTGCTGACGTTGTCTCTATTTATTGATTGGACTATGTTGAAATCGAGCTTAGTGAGATCGAGCAAGAAGCGGTTCAAGCGATCACATTAATCTTCCTCGTACATTTCCATGAACCATCCGGCCTCCAATCTGTTGGACCTCGAGTGAACGGGCATGTCCCAAACGCTCGGTCGGAAACTTGCAGGATGATGTATAAAAAGTACAGGCCGCGAAGGATGGCGATGAACGAGAGTCAAAGGTTTCAAGGGAACAAGAATATACAGCTCGATAAGACAATGGCTGGTTTCGATGATCGACAAAGGCACAAGGTTGCAACACTGGTATTCACGGAGAAATTCCACCAGTAAGACCCAAAATATATAGTCCTAGTCACTATTAATATTGCATAGATTCGTGGCTAGCTACTATCAATTGTCAAATCAGCCTAGAAGTTTTTTCAAAAGATCCCTCTTGGAACTTTGCACGATGGTAGAAAATCATGCGGAGCAAAAGCACCTAGTGCAAAAGGAACTATCTCGACTTTTTGTCCTAAAAAGGAGTGCTATCTTGATAAATTACTGTGACTCGTTTCCGAGAACTATTCCAAGGCCTTGTCAGTTGCATATTTAAAATAACAAAATGCTCAAGGAAACCTTTCATATTTTAGAGTACATTTTCCAGTAGTCACAACTATTTCTAAACTGATTTTATTTATTTATTTAAATCTAGGTTGCAAGACCTTTACGCTTTATTTTTCATTTTAGACACAAAGCACCGGAGTAGTTTTTTCCAATGGGATGTTTGAGTTTTTAACATTAAGGAGACGATGGCCTTACTAGAAAAACCAATATGAGTCCCTAAGTTCCTTATCACTCTCAAAAAATCATATAGTGAGACGCACAAGAGTCATCATTTTAAAATCATGGCTGAGATTCACCATCTGAGCCTAGACTAATCGCCACAAAAAAAGAAAAGAAAAAAGAAGCTCAAGAGCACCATTGGCCCACAATTCTCAACTGCTCACTGCTGCCCATGCTTTTCCGGATATGTTTGGGAGACTCAAGAAGAGATTTGGTAATTTGATATGGTTTTGTACGATCTGACAACTTAATATATTTTAGAAGTACTTGCGCTCTCTAGAAATCCTTAAGCCCCTTTTTGGAGATTGAAACTTAAGTAAAATCCTGTAATATTTGTTACATACTGTTTTGTAGAAGCCCAACATGGCCATGATTGGCATTACAGTCCAAAAAGGAAGGAAAGACGGAAAGCTTACATTATATGATAACACAATTGGCCTAACTAGGTATTTTATCTTTGTTACCTTTTCTTAATAATGAGAAACAATTTGAAAGAAGCGAGTCGACCGCCGGAGCTACTGGTCTTAGAACCATAAATAAATAAAAAAAGTAGACTTACTTTACTCCTCAGTAGACTTACTTTACTCCTCAATTGAACCCAAATAAAAATCCGAACTCAAACACAGATTGATATTTTGTTCGAAAAATCATAAGAAAAAAATTGGGAAGAAGAAGAAATCTTTTTTTATTGGATATTGGACATATTCGCTCATTTAATTTTGAACGACTTTATCATATTCTCTTTATCATACTAATTTCTACTCTACCTTCCCGGAGTTCATTCTCCAGCGAACTCCATTTAAAATGTTCTGACAAATTCCTTACAATTTCCTTTTTTTATTTTATGATCTGATCTCATTAGAAATCATATAAAGACAATTCCTATTTAATATAGCTATTTGTGCAAGTATTTTACGATTAAGAAGCAACTGTCTCTTGTACAGATTGTGTATTAATCTACTATAACTATAGGATACTCTATTCCCGCGAATTACATTTATCCGAGTGATCCACAAACGACGAAAATCTATCTTTTTCCTATCTCTATCTCGATGAGACGAAACCAAAGATCTTATTTTCTGTTGAATAATTGTTCGAGTAAGTCTTGAACGAGCCCCCCGAAAGCTTGATGCAAATAAACGAATTTTTGTTCTACGTCTCCGAGCTATATATCCTCGTCTAATTCTAGTCATTGAATAAATGAAACTTTCATGAATAACTAATTGATTTCCTTTCTTTCAGTTATTCTTTTCCCTTTTCCTAGTTTATTAATAACAAAACGGATTCTTCCAATGTATAAAATAAAAATTCCAATGGCTTTTGCTACTATAACCTTCCCGACCACGATTTGTCTTTTCTTTTTTTATAGTCATTTCACCTCGAAACGAGTATTGATACTAGTATCAAAAAACAGAAAAAAGTAATAAATAGAAATGAATAACGAAATAGTGGATTCCATCGTTTCTATGGTTATGTCTTAAACGGTGAGGTCCTCTATATATACCGGAGTCCCTTACTTCATTTAATCAATGGTATTAGCAAGTTGTACAGTTTACATTCTTCGGCTCTACCTATGAATTATCTAGTAATAGGTCTTTCACAACGAGATCTACCTATACAGTAACGGTATTTAATTATGAAAATTGGATGGGGTAGCTGACCCTCTTAGTCCGTTTTTGCAAGAGTATAGGCATAAGATTTCGGCTTTGAAAATAGGATTTCCCGCTTAATGAATAACTATTTGTTACCAATGAGGAATTTTCTCATCGGAAACCATAAATTTCATATACAATAGAAGAATTGAATAGATCTTTTTTTTTAGTTTTCGATATATAGATAGTGAACGACCTTCTTCCTTCCATTTTATACTATTCACTAGTACTGATCATTGATACTGGAAAATTTCTTTCCCTTTTTTTTCTACCAATGGTGATCTGAACGAGTCGCACATACACCCTAGTACATGTTCCTCGACGCTGAGGACATCCCCCAAGAGCGGGGGATTTCGTGACATTTCTGATTGGCTGTCTTGTGTTTCTAATAAGTTGTTTAATAGTTGGCATGTTGAATCGTATACATAATAAATGGGCTGGTTTAGATCGATCCTAACCGGATGATTATGAATTACTTCTCTATTTAATAGATGAATAGAATATTATTAAACCCGGTAATAAGTAAGAAGAGAAAATATCAAAGTGGCGATTTGCTTAAACTTACTGCTATTTTTTTATTCAATCGCTACAAGATCAACAATTCCATGAGCTTGGGCTTCTGTTGCTGACATAAAAACATCCCTTTCCATATCTTCGGATACAACCCATAGGGGTTTGCCCGTTCTTTGTACATAAACTCTTGTGATGGTTTCGCGCAGTTTCAGCAGTTCTTCTGCTTCCAGGATAAATTCTCCCGTTTGTGCCTCATAAAAAGAACTCGCAGGTTGATGTATCATTACCCTGATAATATAAAAAATGATTCCTCTATCTCGCATGATGAGGTGAGGAGAAGAGATAAAGAATAATAAAAAAAGAAAGATAGAATTGAGCAACCGTACAGGCATCTTTTGCGCATTGCATACGGCTATACAATGGAATTCACTTTACCTTCCATTTCCATCGAAGAAAAAAAAATATAGATAGAGGGTTTATCCGATTCAGATCGGCAAATGATCCAATTACCATCCTTCCTTTCGGAGCAGTTAAAAAATACTATGATGGCTCCGTTGCTTTTTATATATTTATCTCGTCTTTGATTCAGCAATCCCAAAGTTTCTTTTTTTTTTTTCGTACTCTTTCCTAACAATAACATAAATATTGTTAAAAGTTTTCTGTTGTGAAAACAAAAAAGTTTGTGACGCTGAAATGGTAATGGTCACCGATAAATAAGGTAAAATCGAGAATACCCTTTATTTTATACTAATTTCATACTACTCTTTCGATATATAATCTAATGTTTTGAAAAAAAAAGAATTTCTCATATCGAATTCGAAGTGCCATGCTATTATTACTTAATATTCCTATTTCATATGGCGAAGGCATAGTCTTTTTTTTGTTCTTAAAAAACTCATTGGCGCCAAGCGTGAGGGAATGCTAGACGTTTGGTAATCTCTCCGCCGACCAGGACAAAAGATCCCATTGAAGCGGCTAATCCCATGCATATTGTATGCACATCGGGTTGCACAAATTGCATAGTATCATAAATAGCTACTCCGGGGATTACCCATCCGCCAGGAGAGTTTATAAACAAATACAGATCCTTGTTATCATTCTCTATACTGAGATATACCATAAGACCAATAAGTTGATTCGAAATCTCGCTATCAACCTCTTGGCCTAAAAAAAGTAATCTTTCTCGATAAAGTCGGTTGATTAGGATAAAATTTATATCCCTTAAGAGCCGTACATGCATCTTTTGATGCATACGGTTCAACAAAAATTGCGAAAAAAAGAATCAATGTGTAGATTCCAGACCTCTTTTTTTTTTTCATAGTAGGGCCCTTTTCTAATCTAATTTTTGAATTTCTTAATGAAGCGACTTTTTTTTTCTTCCATTTTTCAAGAAAGATGAGTTTTGGTTTTGTCCCTTTTCCCTCCACAAAAAATCCATTAAACTTATGAAATAAACTTCTCATTGATGTATTGTTTCATCGAGATCTAATCCAAATCACGATGTCATTTTCTTGTTCCTGAATGGGCCTTTTTTCAATTCTTTTAGGTTTATGCTCTACTCCGAGTAAAAAAATCTGCCCGATTTTTATTTGCACATATAGGACAAATGACACTAATACTACGTCTTTTTTCTACGACTTACTTCTTTTTTTCAATTCAATTCATGTCTTCTGCCAATGCCAAATATTCGACGTATTTATCATATTACTCGCTTGATTAAAAGTTTAAGACTACTCTCTTATTATATAAAAAAAATATTTTATGATCTATAATATAAGTAGTAGTGTAATCATAAATATATTACCAATTGGGTTTTTTCTAAACGGAGTCTGAATACTTCATTTTATTGGTCCAACCAATCCAACCATAAATTATTCTATAGACTTTTCTAATTGATAATAGAAATTGGAATACCCTCCAAAACAAAAAGGATATAATTTCACTTGATTTCACTTCACGCTCCAATTTTTTGATAATTCAAAATCTTTTTGGGCGAAACAGAGGATATCTCGATCGGGGGAGAGAACGGGAAATCCCATATGACCCGATATATCTGACAAGTCGCACTATACGTCAACCCAAGAGGCATCTTCCTCTCCAGGACTTCGAAAGGGTACTTTTGGAACACCAATAGGCATAAAATGAAAGAAAAAAGAATTAAGTACTATATTTCACTTTGATGTGGAAGCGTAACAATGCGTTTATTTTCTTAATAATATTGTCTTTTATCATATTTTATCCATAGATTGGGAAAAAAATTCTTACGAATAGGTTTTTTGAATGATTAACAAATATGTATGCATTCGTTCATAGAAAATGGGATCAACCCCCATTGCGTATTGGTACTTATCGGATATAGAATAGATCTGCTTCTCTTTGTTCCTACGAACCGAATTGTTCCATTTTTACTAAAAAAAGAATAGAACAAATATTAATCCTTTCTCCGAGATAATCCCCTGAAAAGGGGAGGTCCATAACATATTTTTTTCCAATGCAATAAAGTTACATAGTGTCTATTTTTCGTTGATAAAGGGGTATTTACATGGGTTTGCCTTGGTATCGTGTTCATACCGTCGTATTAAATGATCCCGGCCGTTTGCTTTCTGTCCATATAATGCATACAGCTTTGGTTGCTGGTTGGGCCGGTTCGATGGCTCTATATGAATTAGCAGTTTTTGATCCCTCTGATCCCGTTCTTGATCCAATGTGGAGACAAGGTATGTTCGTTATACCCTTCATGACTCGTTTAGGAATAACCAATTCATGGGGCGGCTGGAGTATTACAGGAGGGACTATAACAAATCCGGGTATTTGGAGTTACGAAGGCGTGGCCGGTGCACATATTGTGTTTTCTGGCTTGTGCTTTTTGGCAGCTATCTGGCATTGGGTGTATTGGGATTTAGAAATATTTTGTGATGAGCGTACAGGAAAACCTTCTTTGGATTTGCCAAAAATTTTTGGAATTCATTTATTTCTTTCAGGAGTGGCTTGCTTTGGGTTTGGCGCATTTCATGTAACAGGATTGTATGGTCCTGGAATATGGGTGTCCGATCCTTATGGACTAACTGGAAAGGTACAACCTGTAAATCCAGCGTGGGGTGTAGAAGGTTTTGATCCTTTTGTTCCGGGAGGAATAGCCTCTCATCATATTGCAGCAGGTACTTTAGGCATATTAGCGGGCCTATTTCATCTTAGTGTCCGTCCGCCCCAACGTCTATATAAAGGATTACGTATGGGCAATATTGAAACCGTCCTTTCCAGTAGTATTGCTGCTGTCTTTTTTGCAGCTTTTGTTGTTGCTGGAACTATGTGGTATGGTTCAGCAACTACCCCTATCGAATTATTTGGTCCCACTCGTTATCAATGGGATCAGGGATACTTCCAGCAAGAAATATATCGAAGAGTTGGTGCTGGGCTAGCCAAAAATCAAAGTTTATCAGAAGCTTGGTCTAAAATTCCTGAAAAATTAGCTTTTTATGATTATATCGGTAATAATCCGGCAAAGGGGGGATTATTCAGAGCGGGTTCAATGGACAACGGGGATGGAATAGCTGTTGGGTGGTTAGGACATCCTATCTTTCGAGATAAAGAAGGGCGTGAACTTTTTGTACGTCGTATGCCTACTTTTTTGAAACATTTCCGGTTGTTTTGGTAGACGGAGACGGAATTGTTCGAGCCGACGTTCCTTTTCGAAGGGCGGAATCAAAGTATAGTGTTGAACAAGTGGGTGTAACTGTTGAGTTCTATGGTGGGGAACTCAATGGAGTCAGTTATAGTGATCCTGCTACTGTGAAAAAATATGCTAGACGTGCCCAATTAGGTGAAATTTTTGAATTAGATCGTGCTACTTTGAAATCCGATGGTGTTTTTCGTAGCAGTCCAAGGGTTGGTTTACTTTTGGACATGCTTCGTTTGCTCTGCTCTTCTTCTTCGGACACATTTGGCATGGTGCTAGAACCTTGTTCAGAGATGTTTTTGCTGGTATTGACCCCGATTTGGATGCTCAAGTGGAATTTGGAGCATTCCAAAAACTTGGAGATCCAACTACAAGAAGACAAGTAGTCTGATACAAGATTTCTCTCTTATCTTTTTCCTTTATTTTTTTGTCTTGCTCTTTGGGAGATAATCCCAAATAAACAGAACAGGTATGGAAGCTATAATTGTAAAGCACGATCGAATTTATGGAAGCATTGGTTTATACATTCCTCTTAGTCTCGACTCTAGGGATAATTTTTTTCGCTATCTTTTTTCGAGAACCACCTAAAGTTCCAACTAAAAAGGTGAAATGATTTTTCATTATATCAATTGAATTGAAGTAATGAGCCTCCCAATGTTGGGCGGCTCATTACTTCAACTAGTCCCCGTGTTCTTCGAATGGATCTCTTAATTGTTGAGAGGGTTGCCCAAAAGCAGTATATAAGGCGTACCCAGTAAAACTTACAAGTAAACCAGATATAGAGATGGCGACTAGGGTTGCTGTTTCCATTATTATATAATTTCAAGACCAAAATGGATCTATGATAAGATCGTTTATTTACAACGGAATGGTATACAAAGTCAACAGATCTCAATGAATACAAAATAGGATTTATGGCTACGCAAACCGTTGAGGGTAGTTCTAGATCTGGACCAAGACGAACTATTGTAGGGGATTTATTGAAACCATTGAATTCAGAATATGGTAAAGTAGCTCCTGGATGGGGAACTACTCCTTTGATGGGTGTCGCAATGGCTCTATTTGCAGTATTCCTATCTATTATTTTAGAAATTTATAATTCTTCTGTTTTACTGGACGGAATCTCAATGAATTAGATTCACAAGAAACGCGAATTCTTAGCTTTTCAATACAAAGTAAAGCATTTAGGTTTCGGATTTTTATATC